>OX352772.1:47081358-52971295 GCA_947095535.1 Poecilobothrus nobilitatus | reverse complement strand
ATAACCCAGAAAGAGATGAAAAATTACAGCAAAAAAAAAAGGGTAGAAAATAACATAGAAAAAAACTTTGTAACGAGATAGAAAATATTTGAAAATATAAAAAAAGAACAGAAAGAATAATAAAAAAAATATTACACTCTAGTGTAGCACTTATTGTTTAATATTTTTGTATATGAGTGGAATTTTAAGGTTTATTACATAAAAACTGGGCTATTTCAAACTTTATACAGTAATAGTTTTTTAGTTCTTGTAATTAAAAAAAAAATAATAAGAATACTCTTTGGCTCTGTAGCAATGGTTTTAATTCTGATGCATTACCGTTACGTATATACAAAACAAGTAAATTTGGTATAACATTTCGTGCTTAAATATTACAAACTTTTATATTATATAAATGTATAATAGATTCATATTGTTCCAAAAACAACTGATATTAAAGTATACCTTTTATGTAGCTCAAACTAACGTCAAGGTATTTATCCCATGTTAGCTAAGGCTGCGTTTACATTGAAATGTGATAAACGATAAGAGCGTCTGTTTTAATGTTTGTATAGAAAAACTATAGTAATAAAAGTGTCTTTAGTAAAAGTTAATTTTTTTTTGTGTATATATTTTATTACCAAAAATTAAGTAATATTGAAGACGAGAAAATATTTTTATTATCCTCAACCGCTACAGATTATTTTATATTGCGAAAATGTTACGAATGTGTCACATATCGATGTATTCTATCCTTTAATTTTTTTAAATTTAAATGTTCATTATACCCGTATGAACTATGTTCAAGGGTATAATAAATTTGCCATTACGTTTGTGACACCTTAAAGGAGTCGAGCTAGATATAGTGTCAAAGGTATGGATCGGCTCAGAATCGAATTCTGAGTCGATTAAGCCATGTACGTCCGCCGTCCGTCCGTCCGCACGATAACTCAAAAAATAAAGGAGATAGGACGCTGAAATTTTTTTTACGTCACTTTTGCAAAATTGTTAGTTTTGCTATTTAAATCCAACATTTTCGGTCAGCGGGTTCGAGTAGCTGCCATACAACTTCTATCTTTATATAGAAATAACTCAGTATCTATTTTATGGCCACAATTTCTGTAAAATTTGGTTGTGATGGTGCGGCGGGTTCGGGTAGCTGCCATACAACTTCTCCGTTTAAATGAGAATTACTCAGTGTTTATTGAAGCTAGGAATCTGCAATTCAGTAAAGAGGTGTCAAGTTACATGCCAACAACTTTTGTAAAATTTGGTTGGTCTAGAGCTGCCGGTTCAGGCTTCTTGCACCTCTTGGAACCTAATGAAGCTAGGCGTCTGAAATTTTGCAAATGATGATCAAGTTTTATGGCAACAACTTCTGTAAAATTTGGTTGTGGTGATGCGGCGGGTTCGGGTAGCTGCCATACAACTTCTCTGTTTAAATGAGAATAACTCAGTGTTTATTGAAGCTAGGAATCTGAAATTTAGTAAAAAGGTGTCGAGTTACATGCCAACAACTTTTGTAAAATTTGGTTGGTCTAGAGCAGCCGGGTCAGTCTTCTTGCACCTCTTGGAACCTAATGAAGCTAGGCGTCTGAAATCTTGCAAATGATGATCAAGTTTTATGGCAACAACTTTTGCAAAATTTGGTTGTGCTGGTGCAACAGGTTCGGGTAGCTGCCATACAACTTCTCTTTTTAAATGAAAATAACTCAGTGTCTATTGAAGCTGCAATTTAGTGAAAAAGTGTCGAGTTGCATGCCAAAAACTTTTGTAAAATTTGATTGGTCTAAAGCAGCCGGTTCAGGCTTTTTGCATTTCTTGGAACTTAATGAAGCTAGGCGCAATAGATTCGGGTAGCTGTCATACAACTCTACAATTTACATAAATATATCTCTGTAGTTCGGTACTAAAACATCTGAATGTTTTTAAAAGATGATCAAGTTTTATAGAAACAGGATATATTACGTTCATTCGGGTATCCCAGAGTTGACACAGTCTACTCTACTGCACTTTTCCTCGTTTTTTTATGGATTAAAATATTTTGGAATTATTTTTTTTAAAAATAAAAAGAAATTTATTTTATATAGATAATAAGGGCAAATAAAATATAATAAATCTAATACGGAGCAAATAAAATATAATAAATCTTCTCGATGTTCTTATCGTTTATCGTTAATAAATCTCGCCTTTATTCAATATAAATACTTCAATAGACAGCAGGTATTTAATTTTCTATACCTTGCTAGTATTCACACTCTTTTCAATGATCGCAGGCTGAACATAAACGCACTCGAAGACGTTTTTGTAGTCATTTTTGTAGTTTAGTCTTCGGGTTTTTGATTTTGGAAATCCAAATAAATTTAACCTTCATTTTAATGAAGAATAAAAAGAAAATTTATTAGAACGGAGAAAAGTTATAATATTTAGTTTACTTATCTTAAATTTCAATTCCATTAATCACTTCAATATTAATTCGAAATCAAAGATCTTATAGATTAATTTTATGATATTCACGTCTTATAGACTAGATTTTATTTTAATTGAAAATTCATAACAGATTAAAAGTTACATGTGACTTTTTTTATTTTTTTGTATTTAACGAAAAATTTAAAAATAAAACCTGTGAGGTAAATAAATCTGGGATTAACTGTTATCATTTAAAAATGATTAAAATAAAACAAAAAGATTTTTATAAATGTGTTAAGTTTGTTTATATATATATATAACTGACACACCTTATATATATATATATATATAAATGCATACATAAATAATTCACACTTTTTTGTATATTTATAACTATATCCGGGTTTGTTTTCATAAACAAAAATGTTTAAATAAATCCCTTTTGTCATATTCCCTTGCTTGATTTAACATTGTTTTTAACTTGACATCGTACTACAATATCGAAGAAAAACTGATCGAATCAGTAAATTTTTTTTTTAAAGGGGAACGCAAGAGAGCACTGCGACCTAAGAAATCTATTATGAGCCTCTCTTCCTACGACATTTCTAAAGATTTCTAGAATCTTAGTATGATTTTGGGAGCGATATTGGTCAATTCATCTGTTGTAAGAAATCCTTTACCTAGATAATAAAGCTGTGTTTTGACATAGGCGACATGATTCATCTTCAGCTAGTCCCATTTTCTTTAGGTGGTAGTTTATAGCGCTGTGACCTATGAGACCTACAAAGGTTCTGATGTTCTTTTTTCTGAAAGTTGGTAGCTTATCAGTAAATTTAAAAGGATTGTGATATTATTCAGATAAAATAAACCAATTTGAAACATCAGTTTTATTACATATCCCATCTATCGTTTTTTAATCTATGGAAGATATTCTTGATGACATCCGCTTAAGATTGTTTAAGTCGTTGAAAATATAACTGTATATGATTTTTTTAAATAATGAGAAATTTGAATTGTCGATTTTAGTAAAGGGTGTACGGTATTTTATGAAGATAAAATAACTTATTTAGTCATAGAATATGATAAGAGGGATTTACTTATGATCTGTCAGTAAAATATATACATATATAGTTAGAATACTATAAGAATTTTAATAGCTTTTAAAAGACTATCACAACAATTTTTAAGCGCAATTTTAATTCAAAGTTACAAGTTTTGTGATAGTTAATTCCTCCTTTTACATTTTTTGTTAGCCACAGCGTATCTTCTTATTTTGTTTCACAAATGTTTTATTCACTACTGTACATAACATTTGTACATTCACTACTGTACATGTACATTAACATGTACATATATTTCTAACATTTTTCTTTTACTTTTATATAAATTTTTACTTAAAAACGTGAAAGAACGTGTTGTAATAACTTTGTAACTTATTATAACTTATTTTTATGTAGAGTTAATATGGTTACAAGGGATGGTGTTACAGTAATGAAGAATGATAAAGTCAACAAAAACAAAAAAAAACATATATATATATAATAGAACAAACACTAACAATAGTTAAAATAACCAAAAAAAAAATAACAGCTGTTAAAAATTATATAGATTCTAAAGGACAAATACAATAATAATATGAAAACAATGATAAACAGGTCTTGCTTAAAATCAGGGGGAAAATAATAAAGAAACCTTGTTTTATTGTATATGAATAAACCAAACCTACCTACTTTTCATGATATTCACGTAGGAGATGATTTTAATGAAAAACTCTATTTTAACTTTTTGTTTTTCTTTATTTTTTAATGTTTATTTTTTATTTTTTTTTTGGTTTTTCATTTATTTATGAAAAATCCCATTCTACATTTTATATCATTTAAATTCACATTCAAATTCAAAATCTAGTTGTAAAGTACACGATTTTATAAGAAAAGTACACTGTTTGAGTTCGGGGTAAACCGAATACGAGTTCATGAAAAGGAGGGGGATACAAAAAAAAAAAAATCAAAAACCATTTCTTTTTTGTTTTGATATTATTTTGTGTTTTTTTTTTTATACTAAAATTTGAAAATATGTTAATGTGAATATATCATTTTGAGATTTGAGAGCTCAAGATAAAATACAAATAAAATGATAATAGAAACCCATGAAATTGAAATCTATGAAAAAAATTACTTTCTATTTTTTTGTTGTGGTTTGGTCGTTTTTGTTATATACTACACAGAAAAAAAATATTAAAGAATTGAAATTGTAAAGGTATTAATAGAAGAGGGGCGCTAAAATAATTTGAAGACACTCAAGCTAAAAAATTCAAATTTTTAAATATTTATAATTTAACCGAAGTTTTTGATTATTTTAATTGTCCATATTTATATCAAATTCATCTCTTTAATCGGGTCACCGCTACAAGAAAGCAGATTTTACATAGCGAATAGTGTTAGTTCTACTAATCATCTAAAGTTTAACTTCGGCTGACCTTTTTTTTTTGTCCATTTAAACTGCTTCACTTTGCATTAACAAAAAGTATCTGCGTCTTCGTTTGATAATTTAAATGTTTAATTGATTTCGGAAATGAACAGCAATCTTTCTTTGAGTTTGATATTTAAATCACTCTTTGGGTGTGGGAAATTAAAAAAAAGTCAAGTTTTTGTTAACAACATTAAAAACAGGAAATATTTTTCAAAATCACTAAAAATTAAGCAGAATCTTGTTTTTGCCTTATGCAAAACAAAAAAAAAAAGCCTATTCGCATATAGAGTTTTCATTCCAGTTCGCAACTTTAAACAAAACAACAAACGTTACATTTTAGTTTAGAAACACTCTTTTATTAAATTATTAAATCGATTGTCATTATTATTAGATCGCTTACATTATTAAATCGATTGTCAGAAAATGTATATATAGTCATCAATCTAAATTTACCACCGAATTACATATTTTATATTTTGTTACATTATAATATGAAATTTTAATTATAATAAATTTTTCTTAGTGTTTAAAATATACTTTAAATTTTATAATATAATTCATTACCTGTTGTACATAAGGACATCTGGTTTCCACAAACGATGTGGTGGTATCCTTAAATCTTTAACACCTCCATAATCACTTGAATTCCATCGAAGGTTCATATCATTCCATTCCTATATAAAAGAGAATAAAAAAAAAAAAAAATATTTTATTAAAGTGTTGTGACGAATAATAATTTAATCAATGAATGAATGAATGAATGAATTTAATAAGAAATCAACTGCCTATACATAAAATAAAATACGACTCCCAATATTATATAATATGATAATATAATATTAATACAATAGAAAATTCGTATCTATGACATAAGTTACATAATTTTAATATAGTAATTAATATTCAGTATACATGGTAACATTATGATCTGTCATAAATTGAACAATTACAGAATATTATTGAATAATGGGACATATAAAGAAATGTATACAAGTAGATGACAGTTTACGATTTGTATTGCATATTAATAGGAGATGAAAATAATTTATAACATTAAAAAGAAAATCTTTATTTATTTGAATAGATTGTCAACAAAAATTTAATAATCGTATAAAAAGAGAGTTAATGATGCATAAAAAAATTTGTAAAATTACTATTAGATATATAATAAAATTATAATATAAGAGTATATATAAAATATGTAATAATATTTCTTATGAGAAACATTTATTTTAATCTATAGACACGATTAATTAATCAAATAAAAATTTCAGTAACTGGGAATTTATTAAGTATTTAATAATTAAATAAAAAAAAAATAAGTGCTTTATTTAGTCAGAAAGTTAAAGTTTACCATTTTCCATTTTTCATCTTCATAGTTTTGGTAATATGGTTGGTAAATTGGCAAATTTTACTAATAAAGTTTTTTTTTTCCTAAGGGAGGTGGGAATCTTCCAAAGACACCAAGAATTTCCTCTTGGTAGTGTCAGATTCTTACTGACTAAACCCACCTCCCCCTTTAGCCAATATAGTGGGATGAAACCCATATCTGCGAATGCAGTATATTGGCTAGGGAGTAGGGATAGGAAAGGATAGGAAAATGGATACGGAAACATTGAATTGGGAGTGGGACTGTTAGGAAACAATGAATCCGCCTATTATTATTTTGCTAACAGTAACTAAAGCCGTCACAACAGTTACAACATGTAGTAGTAGTATATATATTACTACATGAGGTAATTATTGAAGGCAACCCCCACTGTCACTGTAGCGGCTGTTATTATTGGTATTAATATTCTTATTATTATATTATATATATATTATAATATTATATATTATATAATATTATATATATATTATATATAATATTATTATTATTTTACTACAGAGTCAGCGCCATCAGTGGATTACAACGTGTAGCAGTATATAACACCTTACTTGCATGATATAACCAAAGATGGCTCTACTGTAGCAGCTATTATTATTACTATTATTATTATTATAATTATAGTTATTGTTTTATTACTATTACTATTATTATTATAATTATTATTACTATTATTATTATTATTACTATTATTATTATTGTTATTATTGTTATTATTTTACTACAGAGTCAGCGCCATCAGTGGATTATAACGTGCAGCAGTTACTTGCATGATATAACCAAAGATGGCTCCACTGTAGCAGCTATTATTATTATTATTATTATTATTATTAATATTATTAATGTTATTATTACTACTATTAATTATACGATATACATTATTACGATATAAAAGTACTACATATTTTTTATTTATGACCTGACCGGGGTTTGAATCCAAGACCCTTCGATTGAAAGGTTGGCGACTTAACCACTGCGCCATGAGTCAGATAATACTAATAATACTAATAAAGTATTGTATGATATAGGGGTTATAATTAATTGATTAGTAATAAATTTTCTTTATATTAAATGAAGAAATTATGAAAAAATGTTATAAATAAAATACATAATATTCTCCAAGATTCATATATTATATATATTAATTCGATATATTTAGTATTCGGTTCATTATTGCTATCAAGTAAAATATAAAAATTTTTAAAAATTTTGTAGAAATTAAGGGATTTTCCAAACCTATCGCACTAGCACTTTATACTTGATACTTCCTTTCTTAGATTTATTACTCTTTTAGTGCGAATAGCTAGTGTTGTCAAGGGAGTACACTAAAATTTTTACAGATAACCAAGTGCAATCAGGAAATTTAGTGCGATATTTTTGAATGCACTAACAAATTGCCAAAGTTTTTCGGAATTAATTAAGTGCAATTAGTTGGGCTAGTTAAGTCAATTTAGTGCGAAGTAAGGCAGGTTTGGAAGTTATATATATATATAATTTTATTGAGAGTATTTTATTTTATAAGGTAGAGTTTTTTGACTTATTTCAAAAAAATCTTTACGGAGAACACTTCGAGAAGCCGTTCCATTTTTATTACAAAAATTAAACAGTAAGATGTAATCATAGTGTCATTATTCTAATTTATTAAATATTGTTCAGTATTCAGACTGACTGAAAAAAAAAAAAAAAATGTATAACAAAAAACTTAACAAACGTCTTTAGTAATTATTATTTTTAGCTATTCACTTTAAGCTAATTTTTTAAAAGCCTCATTTGAAGTTTTCAAAGTGGTAATTTTACAACTGAAGTATTCCAATATGACGATGTAATTTAATTTTAATTTTTTCTAAAAGACGTGTAAATCTTCTAATGATATTAAGAAAACCTCTTTGGTAGTTTTGAATTTTTTCTGACTAAACTTATCTCTTTTTTTACCCAATGTAATGGGATAAAAACCTAAACTGCCCACACGGTATAATGACTAAGGAGTTGATGTAGGGAAAGATAGAATAGGAATGCGGAAACTTTGAAGAATTTGAGAAGTGGACCGATGTATGGGAATAATGAAATCAAGCATGTAATGTATAACACGTGGCACCTTAAGATGATATCTAGAGGCAGCTTCACTGTAATAGCTATTAATATTAGTGTTAGCTATTATTATTGCTATTTGCTACAGATACGACTTCGTTAGTCAGTTACAACATGCCGGAGTATAATTGTATAGTAAATTAAAAATAACTAATAAATGATATTGGCTAATGATTTGATGTTTGTAATATGTAAATATTCGTAGAATATTTTTCTATAAACCGATTATGATCGCCGGTAGTCACCAAAATATATTCATGATTAATTTCAAAGTTTAATCACTTTCATCTTGTCTTCGTAGTTTTAAAAATGTTTTTATCCTCTATTCTGCTTAGTATAATTTCTAATTATTTTTGATCAAATGGTTGACAAGTATGATAAGAACTTGCTTATGTCTCTATAAATGATCATAGCTTGTTAGAATTGTATAAGAAGTATAGTACACTCTACACTCTACACTCTTAAAACACTCTGCACTGAAAAACTTAGTTTTTTTCTTCAAATTTTCTCTTTAATTTTTTTTTTAAATTCACTTGTTTGTAATATTAAAGAGATGTTTGTTAGTGAAAGAGATATAATACGATTATTAAAAGATTACTTTTAGTTAAAATTGCCTGAACAGAAAATTTTTATAATTTTTTTTGTTTTTATTTTTACGTGCTCATTGTTTAATCGTCAGTCTACTTGCCTGCACCCTACGAGGAACAAGAAGGAACAATGCTATGCTATAGTGAGGATATTATTGATATAGTGATAAAGGAAACGGGGTGATGGAATATATATATATATACTCTTATTATTATTAGATTCTATCTAAATAAATTACAATTACAACGTGAAACAGTACTAGGACTTATCAAATCTATACTCTCTTATATTTGATTTTATTTGAATTATAAGGGATAATGAAATTTTTTTTTATATTTGGTTTTATAGCTATATTATTTGTTTATATTAGAATATATTTTGAATACCTATGACTTATAAATTTAAACTAAAATTGTGATTAAATTTAATTTCGATATTTGTTTTGTTATTATATTATTGTTTGCCATTAATATTAGATAAAATGGACGAATGATAGTCAAAATTAGGTTTAAAAATAGTTTAAAAAGTTTTCACTTTTACTGGTATTAATATCTGAACCCATTCTAATGTGGGGTCGGCACTTTAACGAAGGTGCCATCCATCAGTTTTAGAAATTTTCAATTAAAAACGTTTATCGCATTGAAATTAACTGATACTTTAGTTTGTTTTTTTTTCCCCCAAAAATTGAAGATGCTTCCTTTATAATACATTGAAAATCAATTTATTAAGGAAATTTTAATTTTTTACTTACTACAAAAAATTACTTTCTTATGTTATTCTTTGTTATATAAGGGTTTATTTTTACTATCTTTTTTTTTTAATATTTGAATAAAAGATTAGTTTAATTTGAAAGCAGGCTTTCCTTCCTTTTATAATTTTATATCCTGAATTTTTTCTTTAAAATATTTGTTTTCCCTAAAACTGAAAAAAAAAGAAAAAATATGTTTTCCAATTAGAAACATTAAAAATTCAAAAGTTTCCGTAATGTTTTTCAATTTTATATATTTATAACATGACAAAAAAAAAAAATTCTAAATAAATGAAAAACCGAAAAATTTCCATATTTTCTGATAATTTTATAATGACGGTACCCAGTATTTTGAAAAAAAGTGTATTATGGAATTTGTTTCACATTGTTTGAAAATTATATCCTGATTTAAGGTAATTTATGAAAATCCTGTTTTACTTAATACCTAATTAATTGTTCGTGAAAGCTTCTTTAATATGAAAGTTCAATATTTATTTTCAAAAGTTAAAAAAATATAATCAACTGAATTTTCATTTAAGATTTCAAACTTTTTCTTTTAGATTATCCATCTATTGGAAATCTATTACGAAATTTCAATGTACAAAAGAATGTGAAAAATAAAAAAATAAAAAAATAAAAAAAAACAGTTCAAGCTTAGAAACATAAAAAATGACGAAGTTTTTTTTTGGTTGTAAACAAAAATATGGATCAAAAGATTTAGGGAACAAAAGCTTAAAATTCTGAGATTTATAGTCATAGAGCATAATAATTTGTATGTTATATTTTTGAAAATTAAGGTGAATGGAAATGAAATCATTAGAAAAATTCGGTATTTGAATGCAATTAAATGATACCCAGAAACTATTCAAAACTGCTGTTTGAATTACCAGAAACCAAAAAGGGGTTACCCCAAGTAAGAAGAAGATAAGTACCTAAACTAGTGTATATGTAGAATGATGAAAAGCAACTATAGTAATAAATTTTAAACAGCATTAATAACAGCAAAAAACTTTACCACGTAAAAAACCTTCGATAATGATCGAAATCAATGTCGAAAAGAAAATGGAGATTGATACGGTAAGAGTTATAGAATAAGAATTAAAAATATATCATTGCATTGAACTCCAACACTACGTACCTAATGAGTCGGTAAGCCTAAGAAACAATACAATTTTATCCAAAACTATCAAACAAGATTAAAACATCATCAAAGCTGAAAGGAGTAAAAAGCAAACAAAAAACACAGAAGGTGCTGTAATGAACTCTGTGTTACATAATAAAAAAAAAAAGGAAAGCCTCCTACCCTTTCGTCACATATGTTTTAGTGATTAGAAGCACAGGAAACCAATTGTTAAAGTTTTTACCGTAATTTTGATTTGTAAAACGGTTTTCCATTATCCTCATTATAATTTTATCTAAGTTGTAAGGGATATTCTATTGCTTGTAATAATGGCGTTCTCCAATTTAGGTTTTTATTTTCGAATTTATTAAATTTTATGTTGAATAAAATAATATAATAGCATAATGTGACGGATCTGTATTGATAATAGCATAATGTGACGGATCTGTATTTTTATCTTTATCTTAAAGAGTCTACTCTTTAATTTTTTGCATATTGTAAAACATTACTTTATCCTATTTTCCATATTAGAACGAATATTGTTTCATATATAAGGTGTAATAGTAAAAAAAAAATATATTAAATCTAATATGGGTCTTATAAGTTTTCTAAAAAATTTAAATTTTGAAACTTAATGACTTCCATTGAATATCTTAGATACAATTATACTTTTTTTTTTAAAACAAAATATAAACTATAATATAATGAACCTACCATTTTTATTAAGAATTTTAAATGTAAATAGTGGTTTGTACTATTATAGTAGTAATCTACTAAAATTCTAATACCGATGCAATCTAAAAGAAAACCCAAAACAAATCTTACAAATTTGTGGATAATTTAAATGTAAATGAAATTTCTGCACAAAAAAAAAGAGAAAATATAAGTAAACCGTAATGGATAAAAAAAAAATCTTAACTAGTTTTGACCCTCAAAAAGAAAACAAAACCCTAAACCAAAAATAAACTCATATAATTATTATGGTTCGAAGTTTTTTTTTTTTTTTTCTTTTATCCTGAATTTTGTTTTTTGTTTTTATTTTTACCTTTTATCTGAAATATTTATGAAAATCCAGGGTTTTTTTATTCAAAATTTATCTGCAAAATATTTTTTGGCAGACGATAAAAGAAACACAAAAAATTTCTTTATTTTTATTTTTTTTTATGTGCAAAAATGATTCAACATTTTTTATTTATTTTTTTTTTTTACATAGAATTATACTTTTAATCATTACATATTTTCTAAAATATTTTCAAAATATTTATCCAAATAAATTGCACGAAGAATTTCTTAAATGTATCAGTTAAAAATTAAAATATTCAATATTGTGTACCATGTAAATTAAAATTATATTCTTCGGTTTCGCTGTGATGCCTAGATGTATGCAATAAATATTATTATAATGGGTTTAATTCGAATTAATGTTAGTAAACGGCATACTAGCATCCTTAAATAGTGAAAAAGCCTTTATGGCAGCCAAAAAACTATTTTACAATAAAAACATTAGTGAAAGAGTTAAAATAATTTGTTATCAAACACTAATAAGGTCAACATTTGTATATGGTGCACCTATATGGTATAGCATTAGTGCAAGTTTAATGGAAACATTACATAAATATGAAAGAAAGTGCTTAAGAGTATGTACTAATATTAATAGAAAGCCAGAATCCGATTACGAATATTATTATTCAAATAAATATCTGTACAAGGAAGTCCAAATCATATGAATCGATAATTGTATTGCAAAATTATTTATAATTTTAAATAAATAATCACTATTTATTTATTTATTTATTTAAAACAACCTTTGTGTTTTGGGTGTGGTTATGTTTACAACGTATAACAATATTCAGTTTTAATTCTTTGACGAAAAAATAATTAATTTTACAAATTAAAAATTTATATAAATATAAAATATAATTCATTCAACAAAATTTATTTCTTAAAGCTAAAAAGGTAATACATGAGCTTCAAATTCATGTTCATTGTCCATTGCGGGGGGTCGCAATGGAGTAATCGTTCCCTGTTTACAGCCTGGGTCAGCGCCTACCACGATTCCATTCACTATGATAGAGCACAAAATTCTCAGAAAATGGTTTAATATGTCATAAATTCTACAATAATGAGGACTACATTAAAAAGACTTTGCTCACTGGTTTCATTGTCCCTGAGCACTTCATCTTTTTTCGAGAAATAAGAAAAGTTTAATAACACCGTGCTTTACCAAAAACTAATTTTTTAAAAAGTTGCTTAAAGGGTCGCAAAAATAAAAATTTTGGAAAAAGGGATAAAAGACTCTATTTTAATAATTATTGCGATATAGATTATATTGACAATTTTTTTTATATTAATCAGTGACTGAAAAGGAAAAAGCAACCAAATTCACTATTTGAAAAACATTTAATTGAAATCTTAGTTTTTCTTACTTATTTATAATGGTTACATGAAGAACCTCGTTTATAATAATCATCATTAAAACTCTTGCATAATAATCATTTTGATAGAGAAATAGTAATAATAATCATTTTGAAACCATGATTTTGTAACCAACTCTAAAATTATTCCTATTTATTTTTTTGTACAAACATAAACATGAAAGAATTTAAAATATTCGGAATTAATAGTATTGGAATGGAAAATCAGAATGTTAAATCTCGTAAAACACGTGATTTTAAAACACAAGATTTTTAGACGAGAGATTTTGACATGCGATGTGACACGTGATTCTAAAGGACAAGATTTATAAAAATAGGCTATTTAAGACATGGGATTTTGAAACGCGAGTTTTGAGACTAATCGCCTATTAAAAGTCTCTGGGATTTTAAAATTTATTCATTTTAAGTTGTCATTTGTTCCATTTAAATTTTTATTTCTTTACAATAAATTTCGGTGACAATAAAAATTTTAAAAATATGTTAAATTAAAATATTAAATATATTACGACATGTCTGAACCTGGATGCCGAGTAAAATTTCAATAAGTGTCGGAACATTTTTAATTTGTTTTAAGCCTTAATTTCTTATTTATAAGATGTTTTTATGAACAAAATTGAGAAAGATTTCTATGGAAGATCAGCTCAACATTGAAAATAAAAGGTTTTTATTCAAAAAAGTTTCAAAGACAAAGTTCTTTTTGAACAAGTTAGTGGGAATTAGTTTGAATACGGGCTAACAAAGCCTGTGACTTTAAAAAATATTTGTATTTAAAAAAAAAATAGATAAAACCTACTTTTTGCTGCAAGCTAAATATTTATTTCTAGTATATGGCATGTTACCAAAGAACAAAAAATATACAACGTAGATAATATTTGATGGGTTTATAACACTTAAAGAAATCAGAGGGAACGGACTCTAAAATTAGTCGAAAATATTTATAGAATCATATATCTGCAACAAATGTTTATCTACGGAATTTGTTTGAATTTACAGAAAAGTTTTCTGCTGATAATGAATATGCTTTGAATTCTTAGAAAAGTAAACATTTAAAAGTTAGGAAAACTATATATTTATAATACAAAACTGATTAATAAAATCAATTAACGACAATTATAACAGAATCATTGTAAAGAAATTATAACAATTATAACAGAATCATTTTAAGGTATTTGTAAGGGTTCTTGTAAGGTATTACAAGGGCATTTTATATCATACAAAATTAGCACCCCAGAAGGGAAATTTTAAGAAAACTGGAAAAGTTATATGACCTTGATATTTCATCTGTCTCTTCGTACGCATAGTCATATCACAAAATTTTTAGATCATTTGAGGTATAACAATGAAATATTAACCGTGGATATAATTACGATATTATTATTAAACAATTTTATGAAATGAAATGAAACTACAACGTCCTTATAAATCAAGATCTAAAATCTTTTCATTTTGAAACGGAAAACAGCATCTCTTTATAAATTTTATAAATAAAAACAAGTACATATTATAAAATATTATCGTTCAATAGTACATTAAATTTAACGTATTATATGAAACCAACTATAGTTGATAGAATTTTGAATCCTTATTGTATCTCTTAACATTCAAAGCAAAAATCAATAAGAAAGAATAATTGCAACCAATCTACAATATTAATCTATTAATTTTTTTAATATGTAGTTGTAAATTTTATTGCGATACATCTTTAGAACATTAATTTCCCTATTTACACAATAAAAACCCACAACGTCTATTTTATATTTAATACAATAAAAGAAAAAAAAAAATCGATAGTGAATTTTTATTTATTATTTCTAAGAAAAGAATCCCGAAAATAAAATGATGTCATTTCAGGATTTTGGTTTTTTATAACTCTTTTACCCAAATAAATTAAATATCTTATATACTACATAGATATTTTATTTATTTACTTTTTATTTCAACCATAGTAATCACATTTTGGCTTGAAAATGCAAAAATAAAAAAAAAATAAAAATTTCAGTAGCATGAAGTTAGATATTTTGTAAAAAAAATTTATACAAATGTGTATATAACCTAAATATATAAACAATTCTTTATATATATATATATAATATATATATAACGATATTGTTAGTTATATTTTGAATAAAAAAATTCTAAATATACTTCTAAATTTAGCTTGCATTCTCTAGTATTAATAAATTTACTTTTCAAATAATGCTTTTGGCAGTTAAATATGAGAAAATTTCTATTCAGAGTTCCACTTTTGATTTCTTTTAAAAGAAAAATTTAACCTGAAAAAAGAAAAAAAAAATATTTACCACTACAAAGGCATAATATTATCGCATCAATAATTGCAGTGATTTTGATTTTTTTAGAATTTAAGACGTAGTAACAAAATTTTTGCAACTTTTTATTGTTGTATTGTAATTTACAGTTAAGAGTTAAAGATAATTTGTCTCTATACTGGGGTTACCCTATACTGGGGTTACTATATTTAAACACAAGAGTAATAACGGAATTAGGTTTCGGTTGTGATACAAAAATTTTGGGTCGAATGCATAAAACCGAGCTTGAACTCAAATATTACTTTTTCAAACAAATCGCTTGAACTGACAGTTTTTATATGAAAAGAAGGATTTGAATTCGAGTACAGTTTTTTTTTTTTATTATTATAATTACGACTAATTGTTTGGACATACAACGTTCTTAATTTTTGCCAAGTTCCAAGAATACATAGCATTAAAATAAAATATTTTGCTATATTTTTCAAATAGATTATTTTATTGAAGAGTTTTTTTTTATGTCGAATTTAGTAAAAAAAAAAAAGGAAGAAAAAGTTAAAAGCTTATCTGAACAATAATAGCCTATAATACTAAAATTTCTGAGCTTTTAATTAAAGAATTTCGTTTTCAAATTCCCACCAATTTATTTCCAAATACATAACATAAATATACAAAATTAATAAAAATATCCGGGTTTACGTTACTCCTATGTTAAAGAAAAATTATATATCTGCCTAAAACTATGCAATTTAAAAAAAAAGTTTATGTGTATCTAAAACAGATTTTAAAAATACTGTAAAACATTTTTTGATTAAAAACAATATTAAAATATCATTTAAAAATTCTTTTCAATTCTAAATTTTAAAAATTTTTACATTAACTCAGCGATTCGTTCACTAAAGGATTATAATATCTTTGAAATGAACTTTATTGCAACGAATAGCGGATCACATTAATTCCATATTTCACCTTTTTTTTTCTATTGAAAAAGATTTTTTCTATACAAAAAGAAAAACACAAAAAAAAAAAGAATAAAAAAAATAAAAATAAAATAAAAATTACATGAAGTACACCAAAGATTTATGAATGATGTAGTTTGTTGTCCTGAAAAACCATACTAATCCTTTTTCCAGAATTTAAAATTCTATTTCTATTTTTTGTCTCTACATTTCCATTTTTATATTTCATTCATCTAAAATTGTAAAAATGTCACAAGTTAGTGGTTGTGGACTCTGGTGGTGGTGGTGGTGGTGGTAGTGTTCTTATGTATTGTATATAAATGTGTAGTTGGTTTATTCGTATTCACTTGCATAATAACGATTTAGTGATTTCGAGGTTTTTACTGTAAAATATTGTAAAGTGTTTGTATTAAAGTGTACCGCACTTCAATCAAGGAAATATTTTTTTCTGTTCTTTTGTTGTTTTTTTTTTATGGCTCACGTGATAGAATAAATTTTCTATTTACTTTTACTTTTTTTTCTTTTTTTTTTTAATTCTATCTATTCTTTTTCACTTCAAATTCTATTTAGATTTTGGTTTTAGAAATCCGATGATAGTAATGAAATTTATATTGTAAAAACTAATAGAGTCGTAGTCGTCATCTAGTTACAAATATAAGAAAGAGAGAAAAAAACAGTACAGTAGTATGTACAGAATAAGTATTTTATTATTATTTTTTTTTTTTTTTAAGTTTGCTGAAGAACTTATGGTTTGTTTTCATTGTGAAAATTATTTATTTTTTTTAATCTAATAGAAAGAGATGGAAGATTAGATTAAATATTGTATTTTATATCCGTAGAAATTATGAAATGATAAAAAAAAAAAAAAAATAAAGAAAGACTTTGAAAAATTTTAATTCAATGTTCTTGGCACGATTTGTAAGTAAAAATGAAAAATAAATGAAAACTGGCAAAATATCCTTTAATCCGTGTTTATTTTTTTTTATTTATTATTTTATTTATTTATTTTTTTCTTAAGAGTTTGTTTTGGTTTACTTAGACTATGAATTGTTTGAATTTAATTTTATATTGTCATTAAGGTCTGTTTTAATTGAAAATATAACAAAAATTTGTTTCTTTTTGTTGACTGCCAGAATGAAGCTAAAATGGATGTTTAATGTTGTAATTATGATTTTGTTGAAATTATGTCTTTCGGTATTAATTATTAATTTTATTCTTTCACTTTGTAAATAAGTGAATATAATAATAAATATTGAATTATAATTTTATCTTTCTTTCAAATATTTTTGTTTACTGGGACTCGACAATTTTCCATTAAATGTGCAAAATAGAAAACTATATTGAGCCCTATAATTAATTAACCGCTCGTAACTCGATTTTTAACTCTAAAAATTGATCTATTATTCAAAAAAAAATGTACGGTGAAAGTCTCTTGAAACCATTAGATTTTCCTAAATAATGAAATCCTTGAATTGTTTTTTTCATATTTTAATTTATAGATATATTCTTTTTATTTTTATTTTGTTCTAAGAATTTGTTCTTTGGTATTAAAAATATAAATTTTGTCAAAATATGCCTAAATATAAGTGGTAGAAAACACAGCACACTTGAAGGCCTTGAAAGAGACCAAATTACGAGAACCATGATATATACAGATATATGATATGTGGATTTAGCTTCAGTGTTGTGAATGCTGTTCAACAAATCAAAAAAAAAACACCTCAACTATAATGGAATCCGCAATAAAATAATAAAGAATAAAGTCTAATACAAATTAAATGGATACCAGGAAATGTTGAAATGAAATAGTAAACACATAGAAGTGAAATTGTAGACACATAGAAATGAAATGGTAAACACATAGAAATAAAATGGTAGACAAAGAAAAATAAAGAAATTAATTTGCCTAACATCGTTACTCATTCCTGAATCCTACTCAGTGACAATGAAACGGATTCATGAACACACCAAAAACCCACTAAATATATTAATATGGAACGCTTTCTAACTTCATTAAAAAAAACATTTTATTCAGATTCAAGTAAAAGTAATTTGCTAAACACAGGAAATGGAGATAACGGGACAAAAATTTTCAGAATAAGAATTGAATATTTTCTGTATAACAAAATAGCAACCATAAAACATATATTGTGCTCGACCCTGTGAAATCAAAAAATTATTCGACTAGAAAAAACTTAAGATATAAATCCAACAAAAACAATGGGAAAAAGGTATTGGAATTGTATAAAGAAAGTAGTAGAGTTATTCAACCTCCATCGAATATAAAAGATAAATAAATCAGAAAAATTGAAAAATATCTTAATATTAATAGTAGATATTATAGTAGTACATATAAACGGTAATTTAATATAGTAGTAGAAATTATAGTAATATTACTAATATAAAATTGTTATTTAAAAGTGGCCCACATGCATAACATAAGTTGAGAATTATAATCGTTTCGGTACCATTCGGTCATTTAAAAAAAAAAATCATTTTTTGTTTTAAGTTTCAAGTCAAAACTGTCGTATAAAACTAGATCAATAATACATAAATTTTTTAGTTTATAGAAATCATATACTTAATCAATTTTTTACAAGTATCAAAAGAATGTTAAGGATGTAAGTCAAGTAATTTAAGGACTTATAAGTAGTTTAAGAAAAATATTTTGTTATGATATTTAATTGAACCTCATTCAATTATTATTTTTATTTTCATAATCATGTATAAGATTTCCAAAACAAAATTAGTTTCAGGTGGTGTAATAAAGTAAAAATTAACTTAACTTTAAAAATAATTGAAGAAATATCCCATATTATGTAGTTTATAACTAGGCAACATAAATATTTCAAATATGGAAAATTAATGTGGAAAAAATATTTTAAAAACTGATGTATAGAAAAATATTACAGCAAAATATTCCAAAATAGGTTGATATGCAATAAATTATAGACAAAGTATCTAGCAATAGATAGATAAAGGTGATAGATAAAGAAAAACAAATTAGTAATTTGAATAGAGCACATTTAAAAACCGCTTTCTCAATAAATAGTCTAAAGTATTCGAAAATGACGTATGAATCAATATAGTTCTGAACGACCATAGATGTTAACACTTAACAGTACAAAGTAATTTACCTGTGATAAAAATGTTGATTTTATTTTCATTTAAAATATTTTATAATAAAAAAATAATTTTTATTGTTTTTTTTTTTAGTACTTAATTTTTAATCAGTTCTCATTTTAAAATTTAATCGCTGCCAAGGAAAATAAAATTTTTACTATAATTAAAAAAGGATTGTGAAAAAAATTGCCCTTTTTTCCTACGTATCTCAAAATTTTTCAACTACAATCTATTTGATTACAACTAGTAGTACTAGATTTAGAATATTTTTAACTGACCCAACAATTCTATACATAAAATACTTTCTATTCTTCTTGTTTCAATGTAAATTATATTATATTTTACACTTGCTTCAGTGGAACCCTTATTTAAAACAAAAAACCTAGGAATTAATTTAAAAATGTAACTATTATATTATAGTTTTCAAGAGGATTATATTAGCGGATTTTGTATTTTAATTGGTTCTTTACATTCACTTTCATTCTTAAGATTTTATTTTTAATTAACATTAACAATCTCTTAGGTAATATTTGGTCATAAAACTTTGAAGTTTTTTTTTTTTTGCTCATAATAAAAAGAGGGGAACGTTATATTTTTATTTATTTTACTATACAAGTTAAAAATATATGAAAATAAATTAAGAAATTTTTTTTAACCCCATTCATTTTATTATACCCGTACAATAGTCTCAGGTAAATTAAAATTG
This sequence comes from Poecilobothrus nobilitatus, assembly GCA_947095535.1. Lineage (NCBI taxonomy): Eukaryota > Metazoa > Arthropoda > Insecta > Diptera > Dolichopodidae > Poecilobothrus > Poecilobothrus nobilitatus. The sequence goes on along the minus strand of OX352772.1, from coordinate 52,951,020 downwards.
CTCCCCCGTTTGTTATACCTTGAAATAAGCATGCTCCACACACTCAAGTCTATGAGTTGGATCAGAATGCAATAATTAGTCGATCAAGCTTTGTCCGTTCGTTCGTCAGCACAACAATTCGGTTAGCTCTCAAATAACAAACTTTTTGATCTTTGCATTTTTCGTACAAAATTATACAAAAGTTTTACACCGTTTAAAACAGAGGAATAAATTATAACTACAGATAGACATAGCAAAAAAATTAATTAAACTTTTTTCTGTAGCCCTACTCGTTACCGAGCTGCAGCTAACCAAAGTTTGAAAAAGCCCTATATTTCAATTAATACAAGTTCTATAAGAAATATCTTCAATCTGAAACGCCAAGTATAGCTGTTTTTATTAGCTTTATAAATATGTATATATTTTTGCTAAAACTTAAATTTTGCAAAATTCTTGACTCGTTCTATCTTCGAAACAGTTTAAGTTAGAAACTTGAAATTTTGAGGTGAGTTAAGTATTGAAGATAAGTAAGGGCCATATCAGAAAATATTTTTCTGCCAGGTGGGTACTTAGGAGCTTGAAGGGGTTTAAAAGTGAAAATTCCCTAAAATTTGTGACTTGATTTTTCTCAATATTTTTTAACAAATCTTTTTCTAACCCAATTTATTTTAAAATAATGAAAAATTAAAAAAAAAAATTAATATTATAAGTAGAATGATAAAATTTTTTATATTAAACGCAATAAAGGGCTCGTACGCGTATTTAAGAGTTGACAAGAGCAATTGTATTCTTCCTTGTTTTATATAAAATTTTAGGAATTTTCTTTAAGTCTTTAAAACTCTTGAGAAAAAAATAATCATGAATACGCAATATACAAATACATATTCCAAGATCATTTTTAAAATAATGAAAAAGGGTTTTTCTTTAGATTAAAAAAAAAAAAAAACAAACAAACAAAAAACAAAAAAAAAAGAAATTCCCTATAATTACCCTAAGCAATATGAAATTCTAACATTAAAATTTATTTGAATTGTTGAAATAAATATTATTTTAGATTACTTTTATTTGAAATTTATTAAATTAATGTTTTTGTTATATTGTTTTAAAATAACACAAATTTATTTTTAGCTCAGTTTTAGTATAAAACAATAGAAGGGTTAAAATTTGGATAAATTAAAAGGTTTTTTTTTTTTTTTCTATTATGAGGCAGCAGCTGCTATATCAAAATAATTGTAATCGACATTAATTTTTTTTTTTTTTGCTTCCCATTATTTTTTAAACTTTCTTTAATTTAAAGCATAGAAAAATATAAAAGCTTTAGCGTATTTATAGTTACCGTAGTTTAAATTTCCCATTAATTTTTTAAGGGAACTTTGTATATATTATCCTTAAAAATAATGAATCCTATAAATATGCAATTTTTTTGATTAATTCTCATACATGATGGCATCGGCATTTATTAATTGGGGCTTCGGTAGCCTAGTGGGTAGGCGCGTGGCTTAACCGAAGGAGTGTGGGTTCGATCCCTGCACAGGTCGTAAGTGTTTTTCTTTACATACCCCCCTTACGACCAAATATAATGTAAATATATAGTATATAATATAAACAAAATAAATAATATTAGTATATAATTTAATAATAGTATAAAAACCTATAATGGCCTTGGTAGCCGATGGTTCAATAATATTGCATTACATTTATGTATGCAATGTTAATATAAATAAATAAATAAATACATTTATTAATTGAAGTAGTATGATTTGAAATCCTACACAGGCAGCAAGTTTTCTTTTACTATAATAAAGCAAATTGCTGAAGAAATAATTTTCTTACCTATATCCCTCCTGCTATAAGCTTCGAATAGTAAGCAAAGAACTTTTATTTTTTGAGCTATGAAAAAAAATTTGAACATGCAAATTTATGTCATTCATATTTCATTTTTCAAACTTAATTAATTTGATTAAAATTAAATATTTTTAGGAAATTTTGCAATCACAATAAACCAAATAAAAAAAAGAAGTTTTCAGTAAAAAAACCTTCGTAAAATAAGAAATAAAAGAAAAAAAAATTCTGAAATAAAAAAGGAACCCACAATTTTTTTTTTTAACATTTTTTTTAATCAGATTTTATGAATTGGTATTTTAATATCCCTGTCGCCAAAAAAAAAATTAAATAATAAAAAAGCAATAAAACAATTAAAAAAAAAATTAATTAGAATTTTTTTTTTAGAAAAGATGAATAAATTCATACCCTTTAAAAAACCTTTCGCTCTCTCTAAAAATTCAAATCTTCTTATGAAGAAAAAAATTAAAGTAAAATAAAAAATAATTAAGCGGTAGTGTTTTACCCTTGGTTTTATTTTAAATTTATATAATATAAAGGCAGGATAGTATTATAATGGTAAATAGGATGATTATTTCAATAAGTTTTTTTTTTATATAGAGTTTTATTTCGAGTAAGAAATAAATTTAGATTTTCAGAATAAGATTTTTTAGTTTGTTGAAGACTTTCAAATTTTCAAATAAATTTTCATATTGGCTACTTGTAATAAAACTAAAAAGAAAAGAAAAAATACATTTCTATTTCCGAACTTGTATACTTTAATTTAGGTACTTTAATGTTGCAATGGTAAACTAAATTTTAGCCATTAATTTTTAATCGAAAAATATTGCCAAATATTACCTTACTTTACACGGAAGATCTTTTCCGTTTTTCCGAAATGCTTTTGTTACATTTTTTTTAATTTTCTTTGCGAGGATAGATGAGAATCATCAAAATACACTATAGAGCAGTGGAAAGAGCGCAAGTTTGATGGTCAATAGTTGACTTGAATGCTCTTAAACCCACTAAACATCACCGCCAAACATCACCTTTCGACTAAACAATAGTTTTTACAACCTTTAGTACTCATGTACTGCCTGATCAAAGGAAGTTAAGTTAAAAAATGAAAATTTATTTCAAATTGGCAGGCATATTATTGAGAACAAAATTGCTAATGTTCATCTTAAATCTTTGTTCCTCAATTCTACGGAACACATAAGGTGGGAGTCGGTTCCATATTCACGATGTTCGTACCTAAAACAAATTTCTGTAAGCCGAATTATGCCATTTAATACTTTAAAAACCTTTTGGAAAATCTTTTCGAATTTTGGATCTGCTCTAATTGAAACAAATATGAATCTCAAAACTAATACGTTTAGTTGAATGAATTCAAATTGCCTTTAAATTCATGGTAATTTCAAGGAAAATTTATTTTCCTGCGGTTACTCTCCTTTTCAGGTACCTGTACAAAAATTAAAAAGAATATTAAAATAAAGAGAAAAATGGAATCTTATACAAAAAAAAAATATTTATATATTTAAATGGTTGGGTTTTTTGATAAAAAATAATATTCTTTTTATATATTATATAATTAGCTTTTTATAATATTTTATTTTTTTTGTTACTTTCCTTTCTAATTTTTCTTTTGGGGCCTCGCTCTTTTTTTTGGCTATTGTTTTAATACCTAGGATAAATTTAATTTCATTAAAATATTACCGCTTAGGGATAAAATACAAAACAAAAAAATGTATTTCTTAAAGATCTAATTTAAATAAAAATAATGAAACAAAAAAATATTAATCATAATTTTTGGTAATAATTAAAACTTTTTGACTAAAAAATCACAATACAAATGGGTCTAAGACACGAATTAAGAAATTTTTTTTTTGTTTTTTTTTAAATTTTGAGTTTTAAAGATTGCTTTAAAAGAAAAGAAATATAATCGATCCTGCACAAAATTTTGGTTTTGGGAATTACTTCTTCTTAAATATTATTAAATTTGAAGTTGCTTGATTTAAGCTCAGAATAGTTAATAATATCTATTAACTCGGAAATATCCTTGTATTTTATTTTTTAGGTGACATATTTAAATATCAAATGACATATCAAAATTTAAGTGACATATCCTAAAATGAATGATAATGACATGACGAGCCTGGTCAGAATGGTATTATTGTGGCATAAATCTAGGAAAACTTAACACTAACTCTGACCGAATTACTAAACGTAACGTATTTATCGCAAGTCCGTAATGTTCTTTCAAACCGTAAGGGAACATATCTTACGGTTTGAAAGAATACTACGGACTTGCGATAGATACACTACGTTTAGTAATTACTAACGCATTTGCTCAGCCTTCATTAAAAAAAAAAAAATAATTATAAACGTATTATTTTTATTTGGAGTTTATATGAAGGCAAGATGTTTTAGCGGAAACAGGTTTCTAATTTTAGCATTTTTTACGTTATACTTTTCTCAGCAAAAAATTTTAATCAACAAACATTTTCAGTTGTCTCAGAACTTTTGCTGTATAGAAAGGACCACTTAAAAATTAAGAATGTCGAGTTTAAATAAATTAACAATTATTGTTTAAGAATATCTTCGATTTCAATTTAGTTGTATAGTATTATATTAAAAATGTTTAGCTTTCTTTGAAAAACAAAAAGCAAAAATCACTGTAATAGGTATTCAAACATAGTTCAATGGTATTTCAAAATAATAGAATACATAAAATTAGCTATACAAAACTAAACTAATACATGGTTTAACTTTGATTGTGATTTTCGGAGTCGAAATGTAGTCGTAATAATGATTAAATTAGGTTAGATTAAGTTATGTTAAATTAACTTTAGGTTTTTAGTTATATAAAAAAATGAGGAAGAGTGCAGTAAGGTAGACTGTGTCAATTCTGGGATAGCCGTATGAACGTAATATACCCTGTTTCTATAAAACTTGAGTATCTTTTAAAAACTTTCAAATGTTTTAGTACCGCCGTTATAACTACCGAGATATTTTAATGTAAATTGTGGAGTTGTATGATAGCTACCCAAATTCATTGCATCAGCACAAACAAATTTTGTTGCAAAAAGTTGTTGCCATAAAACTTGATCATCATTTGCAAGAGTGCAGATCCCTAGCTTTATTAACTTCCAAGAGGTGCAAGAAGCCTGAACCGGCTGCTCTAGACCAACCAAATTTTACAAAAGTTGTTGGCAACAACTTCTGCAAAATTTGGTTGTGGTGGTGCGACGGGTTCGGGTTGCTGCCATACAAAATCTCTTTTTAAATGAAAAGAACTCAGTGTCCGTCCGCACGATAACTTAAAAAATAGAGCAGCTAGGAGGCTGAAAATTTTTTTACGCCACTTTTGTAAAATAGTTAGTTTTGCTATTTAACTCCAGCATTTTCTGCCCCCGGATTCGAGTAGCTGCCATACAACGTCTTTCTTTAAATAGAAATAACCCAGTGTCTGTTCAATCTAGGTATCTGAAATTTTTCGAATTATGATCAAGTTTTATGGCAACAACTTCTGCAAAATTTGGTTGTGGTGGTGTGACGGGTTCGGGTAGCTGCCATACAAAATCTCTTTTTAAATGAAAAGAACTCTGTGTCCGTCCGCACGATAACTCAAAAAATAGAGGTGCTAGGAGGCTGAAAATTTGTTTACGTCACTTTTGTAAAATTGTTAGTTTTGCTATTTAACTCCAGCATTTTCGGCCTCCGGGTTCGAGTAGCTGCCATACAACGTCTTTCTTTAAATAGAAATAACCCAGTGTCTGGTCAATCTAGGGATCTGCAATTTTGCGAATGATGATCAAGTTTTATGGCAACAACTTCTGCAAAATTTTGTTGTGGTGGTGCGACGGGTTCGGGTAGCTGCCATACAACTTCTCTTTTTAAATGAAAATAACTCAGTGTCCGTCCGCACGATAACTCAAAAAATAAAGGAGCTAGAAGGCTGACATTTTGTATACGTCACTTTTGCAAAATTGTTAGTTTTGCTATTTAACTCCACCATTTTCGGCCGCCGGGTTCGAGTAGCTACCATACAACTTCTTTCTTTAAATCGAAATAACCCAGTGTCTATCCAATCTAGGTATCTGAAATTTTGCGAATGATAATCCACTTTTATGGCAATAACTTCTGTAAAATTTGGTTGTGATGATATGACAGGTTCGGGTAGTTGCCATACAACTTCTCTTTTTAAATGAAAATAACTCAGTGTCTATTGAATCTAGCTATCTGAAATTTAGTGAAAAAGTGTCGAGTTGCATGCCAAAAACTTTTGTAAAATTTTATTGATCTAATGCAGCCGGTTTAGGCTTCTTGCATTTCTTGGAGCTTAATGAAGCTAGGCGCAATAGATTCGGGTAGCTGTCATACAACTCCACAATTTACATAAATATATCTCTGTAGTTCGGTACTAAAACATATGAATGTTTTTAAAAGATGATCAAGTTTTATAATAGGATATATTACGTTCATTCGGGTATCCCAGAGTTGGCACAGTCTACTCTACTGCACTCTTCCTCGTTTTATTATATTTCTATATGCTTACGAGTTAGAGTTATGTTAATACATAACAATGAATTTTTATATATGTAGCACCAACGCGCACTAACCACAGATGTATAGAAATTATTAATCGTTTAGTCGCTTTGACTAAGCAGTGTTTCTGAAAATAGTTCTTTCTTTATTTTCTATTAAAGCAGTAAAAAATTACAAATATTGTGGATTATAAATATACATTACTTAAAAAAAAATAAATAAACTGTTTTACCGTTACCTTGATAATGATTTTTATACAGTTTAAAACAATCAAATTTTATGTATTTTATAAATATCCAACATAACAAAAGTTTTCATTACAAAGTAAATATTATTAAATAAATAACAGAGTAAATTTATAAAAAATTTTAACAGAAAGATATCAAAAATATCTTGAGAAATTATTTTAACTGTATTACAGATCTGGTTGTAAAGAAATATATTAAATGGATTAATAGAATGGATAGGTTGGATGTAATATAAAGTAACAAGTAGATTCATTTTTAAAAATACTGCTGTTGTAATTTTAACACAACTGCAGAATTTAATATATAGTGACATCTTAAAAAAAAAGCACAATATGAAGTTTAATGTAACCACTGTAAACATTTTATATTTATACCTTATGTCATCAGTACTATTCTAAACTATTCTAAATCAATACCTTTAAAATTATTATAAATAAATTATTTTTAAGATTCCACTAATCTAACAAAAAAAAAGTCGATTAATATTAAAGTTTCTATTAAAGTGAATCTAATTTATTGGGTACAACTTTGATATGTAACAAGTCATTTAAAAATAAAATATCCAATTAATTTCTAATCCCCATATCAAAATGTATAAAGTTAATTGCTTACTGTTTGCTATATGTCTATAGAGAGTTTTTGAAATAGAAAACTGTTTCTAATGCTGTCCATTAATTAATTTTCCTTCAACGTTTGTTCGTTTTTGTACATTTCAGTTTATTGATGAAGGCTAAGCTAATCATTCAACATTAATCACTAGTCATTAATCAGCTCGTCATTAATCACTAGGTCCGTAGTCCATCTTCAAAAGTAGAAAATATCATGAAGAATACTCAAGATCTCTGCGAGGATTCAATCCGCACTTTCTTCGCTAATAAGTTATGTACGAAAACATTCGGCCATCGAGATCCTTTGTTTCTGTACATACATTTGTAATATATTTTTAAGTTCTTAATAAACAAATTGACAGAAAAACACTTTATCCTACAGTTTATTAAAATTTAAATAATAAAATTGTGATGTTTAAGGATTAGTGTACTAAATAAACAGTAAATTGAACCTTTTTTTTTTTAAATTTTGTTTTACTTTATTTAAAATATTTTGCTAAAACAAATCATAAAAATTAGTTTTCTGGAAAATTGAAGAAAAATCCTGTTATTTATAACGGTAGACATATTTTTTTCTTTTTTCTTCTTTGGCAATAAATTGTTTACCTTAAGGTCTTTTTTATGACTTTGGTATAAAATAATTTAAAAAAAAATGTTAGTATTTAAGAGTGAGGTAATATTAAATCGAACGCAAATTATTTCACGTTTTATATTTACTTTTCATTAAATTTTTTCAAATCAAATCACTTCAATATTATTAACTTTTCACTGTCGCATGATTTCATAAAACGAAGTAAAAAATCAGAAAAGATTAAGAAAATAATAAATATTATTAAAGAGATACCTATAGGATCAAAGTATTCCGGGAAATGAAAAACCTGATGAACTCGCAAGAATTGGTACAACCTTACCGAATAGGGCAAGACTAGGGGTACCTCTATCCACAAGCAAAACGTTGCTTCGAAAGGAAATAACGGATATGGTAAATTACAAATGGTCAAACTTGAACTCGTGCAATATCACAAGATTGATATGGCCCAAAACCGATTTAAGACGATCAAATTATCTGCTTTCTCTCAAAAGGGCAGACATTGGAATGACAATGGGTATAATCACCAGTCACTGTCTAATAAGGAAGCATGCCAGAAGACTTGGCTTATGCGAAAACGACTATTGTAGAGCCTGCAAAGATGAAGAAGAGGAGGAAACTACTCTCTATCTCCTTTGCACATGCCCGACCTTGTCGTCAAGAAGGAGTACCCATTGGGACAATATCTCTTCAACAACCTTAGCGATCTATCAGGTAAAAATGTGAAGAGTATTCTTCGCTTTGCAAAAAGTTCAAATTGGTTTTAACGAGTGGGATAGAAAAGCTTCAAATGGCGTAAAGAAATTTTGTTTTTGTAACGGTAAATTTTAATATTAAATTGCAAATATTTGTATAATTTAGCTGTTTTAGAAAAAAATCTAAAGATGCTAAAAGACTGTTCAGAATCTTATCGATTTTAAATTGAAAAAAATATTAAGCAGAACCTGGGATATACACTTTTGAAAATAGAGCTTTTTTCAATTGTAAGGGCCCGTTGATCCTTTTAATTTTTTTTTATAAAACTTACACGATTTGTTAAAATTTTATTGTCTTAGCTTAAACGGTGTAGAAATTTTTGTAAACAGACATACGAACGAATGAACCAACATAGTGAAACTTATAAGCATTTTTCCAAAAATTTTTAAAAATTCTGCTTAACAGAAGCCACACATAAGAGCTGTATTTGATAATATAAGAGCAATTTAGCGTATTGTAGTATACGTATTCAATCTTCTTAAAGCTTAAAATTTTAAAAAGCTTATATTATTCTGTTTCTAAATTTCTTATTTTAAAGTTTCTTTATTTTTTGATAAATGGAGATTTTGTTATCATCAGCTCCAAGAACTCTACATTATTATTTTGGAATTTTGAATGCACAATTTCTTGACTGAGATTAGATAAAGAATTTTAGTAAAAGCAAAAGAACGTCTTAGAAATCATAAATTTTAAAAACAATATTTCTTTTTAATAACATTACCTATAATTATAATTTAGTAGTTTTCAGCCACACACTACATATTATTTGTTTTTTTACGATTTTTCTATTATAAAACCTATAAATAATATTAACAAGTAAATGTAACAGTAAGTCGATGCAACCGACTTATTAATACCCTACACCTGAATAATTCGAATTAAATTAACAATCCATAAGTGTTTTTGGCAGTGCTTGAACTTCTTCCCTTTTCTGTCTTATTCAACTCGAATTTCAAGAACGTAAAAGAGGCATCCGCTTGGGATATTCTTGACACCCACCCCTTGTATAAAATTTTAAGTTTCTATCTTAATTATTTTCGAAGATTGGTAGTCCTTGGGATGTTTGTGTCAGCTACCCGAATTGCCACTCCAATTCATCGAATCCATCTCAGGAACATAAAGAAAACTTGCCAGAACACCATTCTATTAAATTTAAAGGTTCTACTTTTGTTGGTTTTGGAGATATGCTCGTTGCTCTTGTGCTCGTCCGGAAGTTTCCAAAATACGAACCCATGGTTCAAATTCTTTCAAATGTCAGTTTCCAATTTTACAGAAAAGGAAACATAACAGAACACCTGTACTAAAAATAAAAGTTCTATCTTTGTTGGTTGTGGAGATATACTCGTTTGCTCTGGGGCTCGTCCGGAAGCTTCCAAGATTTGAACCCATGGACCAAATCCTCACAAATTTCAGAAACATAAATCAAACATGAAGGAACACCATTATGCCAAAAGTAAAGGTTATATATTTGTTGTTTTTGGAGATAATCTCATTTGCTCTGGGGCTCGTTCGGAAGCTTCCAAAATCCAAACCCATGGACCACATCCTCTTAAATTTTAGAGACATAAATCAAACTGGAAGAAACATCATTATAAAAAATTTAAAGGTTCTATCTTTATTGGTTTTGGAGATAATCTCGTTTGCTCTGGGGCTCATTCGGAAGTTTCCAAAACCCGAACCCATGGACCAAATCTTCTCACATTTCAGAGACTTAAATAAAACATGAAAGAACACCACCCTGCCAAATTTAAAGGTTATATCTTTGTTGGTTTTGGAGATAATCTCATTTGCTCTGGTGCTCGTTCGGAAGCTTCCAAAACCAAACCCATGGACCAAATCCTCTTAAATTTTAGAGACATAAATCAAACTGGAAGAAACATCATTATAAAAAATTTAAAGGTTCTATCTTTATTGGTTTTGGAGATAATCTCGTTTGCTCTGGGGCTCGTTCGGAAGTTTCCAAAAGCCGAACCCATGGACCAAATCTTCTCACATTTCAGAGACTTAAATAAAACATGAAAGAACACCACCCTGCCAAATTTAAAGGTTATATCTTTGTTGGTTTTGGAGATAATCTCATTTGCTCTGGTGCTCGTTCGGAAGCTTCCAAACCCAAACCCATGGACCAAATCCTCTTAAATTTCGGAGGCCTAAATCATACATGAAAGAACACCATTCTGCCAAAAGTAAAGGTTATATCTTTATTGGTTTTGGAGATAATCTCATTTGCTCTGCGATTCGTTCGGAAGCTTCCAAATCCAAACCCATGGACCAAATCCTCTTAAATTTCAGAGACATAAATCGAACGGGAAGGAACACCACCCTGCCAAATTTAAAGGTTATATCTTTGTTGGTTTTGGAGATAATCTCATTTGCTCTGGTGCTCGTTCGGAAGCTTCCAAATCCAAACCCATGGACCAAATCCTCTTAAATTTCAGAGGCCTAAATCATACATGAAAGAACACCACCCTGCCAAATTTAAAGGTTATATCTTTGTTGGTTTTGGAGATAATCTCATTTGCTCTGGTGCTCGTTCGGAAGCTTCCAAATCCAAACCCATGGACCAAATCCTCTTAAATTTCGGAGGCGTAAATCATACATGAAAGAACACCATTCTGCCAAAAGTAAAGGTTCTATCTTTATTGGTTTTGGAGATAATCTCGTTTGCTCTGGGGCTCGTTCGGAAGTTTCCAAAAGCCGAACCCATGGACCAAATCTTCTCACATTTCAGAAACTTAAATAAAACATGAAAGAACACCACCCTGCTAAATTTAAAGGTTCTATCTTTGTTGGTTTTGGAGATAATCTCATTTGCTCTGGTGCTCGTTCGGAAGCTTCCAAAACCCAAACCCATGGACCAAATCCTCTTAAATTTCAGAGACATAAATCGAACGGGAAGAAACATCATTGTACAAAATTTGAAGGTTCTATCTTTGTTGCTTTTGGAGATAATCTCGTTTGCGGAGATTATCTCCAAAAGCCCGGAATCATTCGGAAGCTTCCAGAATCCGAACCCATGGACGGATTTTGTCCAGATTCGAACTTAGCCTTTCTTTCGTAATTAGTAACCTACTATATAAATTTCATCAAGATAGCATCATTATTTTTTGAGTTATCGTGCGTACGGACGGACGGACGGACGGACGGACGGACATCGCTAAATCGACTCCGGCGGTGATCCTGATTCAGAATATATATACATGTCTATACCTAACTCGCTTCCTTTTGGTGGTTACAAACACCATACCAAAGTTAATATACCCTATACTTTAGGTGTAGGGTATAATAATAGAACATAACATATACATTACAGTAGTATGGTACCTACGATAGACGGTAGTAGAGAAAATGAACACAACAGAATAACCAAAAAAATACAAAATTTTAAAGAGACATTCTCACTCTCTTTAATATTGTGTATTTTTTTCTTTTTCCTTTTGAGTTTCGACTCTCGACTCCCGAATCTCGACCTTGACTATTCTTTGGAGTTTGGCTATATGATATGTACTTATGTATAAAGGAAAAAATTTAAAAATTGATAAAAATCATCATTTATCACAATATGCATTGAAATTTGAAAATAATGATAAATTATATTGATATGATATTAATAATCAATATGTATCTAAGTATGTAGATACTTAAGTATGATCACTGGGCAGGGTCTCTTTAAAATTCAAATATGCAATTGTTTTGATTTTGTACTTTTTTATTAAATTGTTGTATTTATGTATGGATATTTGTATATTATTTGAAGCGATAGAAAACTTTTCTAATTGAATTTTTTTTTTTTGAACTGAATTTCTTCTCGTATACTTAAATTTGAGTACAGCAGTTCTTACAACCAAACTTAAATTTGAATATTTTTTTATTTTTAAATATTTTGTATGTCTATTTCATGCAGGGTGATCATTCGTACAATCGTGGTAATATTTGTACGGTTTTCTTACCCTCTGTACAATGTACAATCTTGATTAAGGATTGTATGCCAAATATACAGTCTCAATATACAGTTTGAGATTTTAAATTTTTTACATTAAAGCAATGTAAAACGAACAACCGCAATATTGTTACAGACAACGTGGCCTATAGATAAATTTTCAACTGAATTTTGCTTCAAACTTTGTTTGTGCATTTTACTAATGTTTTACGGATACCTATTCCGTTTTCTCGACGTACCTTTAAAACATTTATTTCGAACTCTGTAGATAAATAGACATATTTTAGTCCTCACTCATAACACAATACCAAATAATCTAAATATACGTACAACAACTCTTCTCTGTATAACTCAGGCTCTTTATGGAATTTAATTCTGTTTTGGTGGTATTTTAAAAATAAATTCAGTTACTGTTTTGACGAATTTGATTTTGCTTTATTTACGGATTGTACTTTTTCAATAAATTCTATATTTCTAAACTGCAATTGTCGACTATATTAATTGGGATTCAACATATAATTTGACAACACATTACCAGGGGCTCCTAGTGTCTTTATATTGAGAAACCTTTTTCCTTAGACCAGCAAATAAGTTATTGTAATTTTTTGATGACTTCGATACTCGAGCATTCTTTTGAAATATATATGTATTTCTTTTAAAGTTAAAACTTCAATCACAACCGTACCACCAGAAAATTATTTTAATTTTAGACCAAGACCACAGCAGAATAGATCGAAATATTTTTTAAATCCAGAAATAAAGCAATAAGAAAACTTGCAAAAAAATAAAACTTTTTAATTTTTAGTTATTTATAAATTTTTCTAACCCATTATTTTTTACCTTAGGAATCAATTGGAGTTAAACAACATTAAAAAAATTGATTTGAACCAAATTCTAATTTATTTTTAAGATTGTTATTATTCATTAGTATATATGTGTGTTCAATTAAAAATTTCAATAAAGAGCAATTAATATGCAAATCCTTTCGATAAATTGCATTTTTCAAAAGTTTAATTTTATTAAATGCATGCAGTCGTCTTATGGATAAATAAAAACTTTTTGAAATATTAAGGTAAATATTTGTTTTAAAAGAATTTTTATTTACAGGTAATAAAAAGCATTTAAAAGTAAAAAGAAAACTAAATTAAATATTTAAAAAAAAAAAATCTTTAAGAATAGTGATGATTTTTAATTCTTTTTAATACTCTATTTGATATACGTCAGATTTATTGTTGCAATTTTGAATAGTTTGTCAAATTTTCTAAATGCTTCACTTCTGCATAAAAGTGATTACAAAAATATAGATATATATATTTTTTTTTAATTAGAAGGAGAAATATTAACATTAAGTGGAAATTTGAATGAGAATGAGATTTTTATTTTACATTTAATATCTAAGTGAAAAAACAAATTTTCAATAAATTTAAAGTTGATTTAGAATATTTTTTTCTTGTAAACTTCCTATCATTTCCTGTCTGTTTCTTATCTGTTAAAAACAAAAAAAAAAACTAAAAATTGACAATAAAAATAAATAACGTTTTATATTAGATGTATTGTACTTATTACTGCTGATAAGTACTATAAAAAAAACGTATCTGCTATAATAATTTTAAAAGTTATAATTATCTTTCATAAATATTACCCTCCATTAACATTAATTTAATTGACAGCTTGACTGTCTTTGAACTTCTTATATTTTGAAGCATATCCGTTGTATTTTGTCACTTTAGAAATTGCTTGCTGTATATTACATTTAACAAAGTATTAACGACACTTGAAGTGCCCCTCGAACGTTACTTATTAACACCTTACACAACAGAATATCTTTCTTAGTTTTTGAAATTTGAAGACAGTTTTTCGGTTAGGGATTAATTCCACATTTACTCGAACTCTTGTTATGATTTTGCTTAAATGCAATGCTCTTGCGCATATTACTTAAGTAGCTAGGTAAATATATGTGAAGAGGTTGTACCCTCCTTTTAAAGAAACTATCGATTTCTTTCGAAGCGCTGTAAGTTATTTAAGTCCACCACCGACATATCGAAAAGATTATTGAAGCAAAACATTCTAACAAATTTACTTTTTTTTTTTAGAGCAACGGCATTCACACAACGGCTGAATGATTGATTCGTTTTCTTCTGCAACTTTGTAACTTCTGCAGAAATCATATGAGAGAAGCCCTAACCTTCTTCAATGTCTGCCAACAAAACAGTGTCTCGGTAAAACCTCTACAACATTACCGATATTACGACAATTTAAGATTAAGAGTCTAGTTGATCGTTTAAGATCTTAGATCTTCGCCAGTTCTGGCTTAAAATGTAGTCTTTTCACTTAAAGTTAAAAGAACAGGAATATTAATTTTTATGTAAATGTGAATAGTTTTACTATGTGAGTAAAAGAATTATTTTTTAATATAAAGTTATAATATTTTAAACTTACCAATTTTAACCATATATTTGTTATGAGAAGTTGATTTTTCTCATCCTGAAAATTATAAAAAAAATAAAAAGGAGTTAGTAAATATTATTATTATTATTATATAATATTTATAAAAATTAAAATATATAAATATCTCTATGTATATAGTAATATTTTTATAACTTCAACAAGTATCCTAGATGCATTATTATCCATACTTTGTATTACAATTTTAATGTTTTAAAAATATTAATTACCTGTAAATTTAATGTACAAACTATACAAAGTTTATTTAAATTTTTAATGGTCTGTTATTAAATTAATTTACCTTTGTAGCATAGTACGAAGGGGACGTATTAAAAACAAAAGGAATTTTTTCCAAGGTTTATGCATTGAGGAAGAAAAGAATCTGTGAATCTGAGCAATGATCTAGTGCGTAAGTCACCGACCTTTCAGGCAAAAGGTCTCGAGGTTTAACCCCGATCAGGTCAGGTCAGGTCAGGTCCATATAACATATAATAATATCATGTAAACAAAATAAATTATAAAATTATTAATTAATACTTGTACGACAACTACACCTCAAAATTAAAGGTGGATTTATTTCCTAATCAATGGATACTTTGTGGTAAGGGATCCAAAATGAACAAATAAATAAATAAAAAGAGGAAGGTAATCAAAAGACGAAATTTTTTCCAAATTTTATAGATGTTAAGTTAAATACCTATCGTTTTATTGTCAAACCTTATTGTCCTATTAAAAATAAAGAAACCGCAATATTTAAAATGGTGGGATTTCTTGTGGGTATCTGGTGGGTGGGTATCTTTTTGCTAACCATTCAGTTGCCGTTAATTACATAATTTCAGGTATTCAAGATTTTGTAACTCATAATATTATATTCGCATTATGACCATTAAAAGAGATTTTCCAATGTAATTTTGTCCTCAATTTTAAGCTCCTCAATATCAAATATAATGCAATTTTATATACTAGTGTTAATATAAAAGAGAACAAAGTATTTCTTTTATTTTTTATTTTTTGAAGTAGAAGGAAATTTGTAATAAAGTTATAAAATATGATAGTCCAACTTCATTACAATATAGACAAAATTTAATTTACACGAAAAATTTAAAAAATTTAAGATATATGACCAAAGGAGAACTCTCAAAATAATTTTAATAGACTATGGTCTCAACAGAACTAACAACTAGATATTCTTTTTAAATTTGCAACCACTTTAAAGATAAATTTTCAAAACTGTTATGTATAAAAAAAAATGTTTTTTTTTTTTGCTTTTCAGGATCATTGTTCAACTCCCAAGAGCACCAGTGTAGCAAATTAAACAAAATAAGAAAGAAAAACAAAAACTAAAAGAAAATAATACAAAAGAAAGAGATAGAGGGAGAAAAAAAATCTGTATTTTTATATCCGTAATTTTATTAAACTCAAGGTCTTTACTTATTTAAATATAAAAAAAAAACTATGTTTGTTTGTATATGTGTATTCCATTTTAAAAGTACAGTTATGACACCATTTTGAAAAAGCATATGTATATATTATATATGTATACACAACAAAACTACCACAGAAAACAGAAATAAAAGAAAAAAAATTTACTATTTAAATGAAACAGAATAACGAAAGAAAAAAAAAAGAATGTAATGGAAAATATATAATATACACTATAACTGTAAATAAAGAAAAAGAATTAAAAAAAAGAAAGAAAAAAAAGGATTCC
Organism: Poecilobothrus nobilitatus; assembly: GCA_947095535.1. Taxonomy (NCBI): domain Eukaryota; kingdom Metazoa; phylum Arthropoda; class Insecta; order Diptera; family Dolichopodidae; genus Poecilobothrus; species Poecilobothrus nobilitatus. The sequence goes on along the minus strand of OX352772.1, from coordinate 52,934,375 downwards.
TTTCAATTAAAATCTCTTTTAAAGCTTCGTTAACGTTTTTCTTTTCTATTTATTTTCTTATATATTTTTTTTTTTTTTTAATTTTGTTTGTCCGTTTTTGTTGTAACTGTAGTTGCATCAAATTTACGATTGTAAAGTGATGCACTGAGCGTTAAATTTTTCTCATTCGAGCAATTTACAGTTAGTTTTGTATTTAGAGCGAAATAGCGGTGTTTTTTTATTTTTTTTATTTACAATATTATTTCTTTGCTTGAAATTTATATACATATGTATAAATAAATATATATTTATAATATAATTAATATGTATATAGTTATTTAATAATATATGTTTTAAAAAGGACGAAACTGTTTTCTTATTTCTGAAAGAATTCAAAACAAAAAAAAAAAAATAAAAAGTGAGAAACCATTGAAATGAATAGGGGGAAAAAAAAATGTTGCCAACTAAAAATTATCTTTTTAAAATAAAAATTTTTTAAATTTGAAGAGAAAATGAACTAAGTGCCAGAAATTTAATTTTCCTCTTTTAACAAATTCCTTATTATTTCAAATTGAGTTTTCCATAAAAATATGATGGGGACCAGAACAACATAACGGGAAAAAGAAATATTGTGATTACAAATTTGTTGTCAAGCAAATTTTAATTAATTTTATCTTTAAGGGTACTAGAAAATTGTAATTTGAAAGAGTGAATGGATGAGTGAAAATGTATTTTAAATTTCTAAATTTGTAGTTTTATTAAATAATGATACAAATAATAACAAAAGTATATGTATAACTAAAGATTTCGTAATTTAAATCACAAATCGGAAGAAGTTCTAAAAATATCAACCGATTGCTTTGTAACTAAGACCGCGATTGCTTTGTAACTTTTAGGGCTAAAACTACACTAAAAACAAATAACTGCGACGCCGCTTTTATTTGGCGATGGAGCCCGTAAAGATCCCAGTTAGCCATTTGATAATTTTTTGTTGCAATTTATTTAACACAATATATTTGCTAAACTATTCAAAATATTAAACAATCGTTAAACAACCGTTACATAGCTCATAAAAGTATTTATCAGGTGTTGTATATTTTATATATCCTGGGATCATAGCGCAGACACAGCGTGACTTTAAAATCAAAAAATGGAGTTTTTTTTATATTTGTTTTTTTGTTTTTATACCCGTACGATAAGGATCGGGTATATTAAAATTGCTTCTCCGTTTGTAACACCTCGTAATAAACCAGCTAGGTATACCTTCAAAGGTATGGATCGGATCAGAATCAAATTCTAAGTCTATTAAGCTTTGTCCGTCCGTCCATAAGCAAGATAACTCAAAAACTAAGAAAGTTAGAGTCTTGAAATTCACACAAAATATTCTTACATCAATTTGTAGGTTCCCTGTTTTTTTTTGGTTAAGATCCAACCAAAACTTCGGGTAGCTCTCGAAGAACTAACTTTTAGATCTCCACATTTTTTTTTGAAATAGAGCCATGAAATTTTAACTGCTGATAGATATCATAAAAATATTAATTTTATTATTAACAACTTCTTTCTGTAGCCCCATCAGTTACGGAGCTGCAGCTCCCCAAAGTTCAAAAAAACTCTATATTTAAATTGTTATAACACAAGTTGTATAAGGTATATCTTCAATTTGAAAACGCCAAACGATTACTGCTTTTATTAGCTTTAAAAATATGTATACAATAAATATATATTTACGGCAATAGTATCAGTAGTACTAGATATATCATATTTGGAAAAGTTGTGGATCGATAATCGTTATGTGGAATTTTAGAATCTGCTTTTGAAGAATGTATAAACATATAGTTGGAATATATGTACTACCCATAGTTCTAGAAGTTATAAAATTCACCCAAATTATTTTAAAATCCTAAAAAATTTAAAAAAAATCAGCTGTCTCCACCACAGGACCGACCGCCACTACACGAAAAGTACAATGCCCAAATTTATAGATTTTTTACATAATAAAAATAACTTCTAATAATTTAACAACATTTTGTTTTATTCAATGCAATAACAAAAATAAGCAATGAAATCGTAAAAATATATGTGCATTCATTCATATATCCATTTACATTATTATGTAATGTAGGTAAGTACATGATTTTTTTTTTATTCAAAAATATTAGAAGTAAAAAACAATAAAAACTGTAAACAAATATAAAATAAACATAAGATTAATATTGAATCTGCTAACAAAAATTTTACCGTTTTAATTTTATGTCATCAACAAAAGAATAATATGCATAGATACTTTTCTACTACGTCGGTACTTTTCTAAAACGTCAGAAACACGACGTCGATCAAAAAAAAATTTCATAAACATTTTTGACGTCGTCGTCAAAAATCCTAAAACTATTTTGATCGGCAATATTTGTAAATATCAACGCAATCAAGCAATTATTTTACTACTACTGCAAATGTCAAATATTTTCAACATTCGTGTTTGTGAATTGTTAGCGTCTTTAGTTAAAATGGCTGAAATAGAACTAAGATAAAAATATTGTTTTTATATTATTTAATGAACATTTAAAAGTAATTTTTTTTTAAATTTTAGTACTGAGAATCAGGCATGGAGCAATGTCCAGTTGAAATTATTAATTAAGCGTCAATCATTTCAAATTTCTAAAACATCAATGACAAATGCAAATATTTGCTTAAGTCAATGACGCTAAATCAAATACAATTATCATCAACGCAAGAGCGTCAAATTGTCGACGTTTTAGAAAAGTACCTACATATGTATATAAATTTTAGATATATAAAAAAAAAAAACAAAAAAAATTGTTCATATAAATTCATATGGAGTGTTATGTATGAAAATTGGATTTAGAAAAAAAATTAAATAAAAGTTAAAGTTAGTCGGATCAAAAAATATTCTATGGCAAAGTTGTTCCTCTTTAAGTGTGTAACAACTTTTTCTTAATAATTTTCTCATAAAATTTTTCTGTTACGAAATATTCGAAATTCGAAATATTACGAAATATTACGAAAACTTAAAAGGTACACTAGTAAACTACCACTTACGGTTGTCCGATTTGCTTCAAAAGTTTATCAATCCGAGATATTTACGTCAAAACCTTAAATATGAAATTGCAAAAAAATCCGTTCAGTCGTTTAAGCTGCCCACAGACATACCCACACACACACACAGACGGTCATCATGCTAAAAAATTCTTACAGACTTCTCCACACCGCAGGAGTGCATATTTACCAAAATCTCGAGTACAAATTTTTAGTATGAAAACAATACCTACTTTATACATAATTGTATGCGGTCAGTAATAATATTAGAAGCAGAATGACAAGCTATGAACATACTAACGGTTTGTACGGGTATCTAAGGATTGACAAAGGCAACTGTATTCTTGCTCGTTTTTTTTTTAATTTTAATGGAACTCAATAAATAAATTGCAACAAAAAATTTTCGAAAGCCTAAAGAGAGGCTTTAAGGGCTTCATCGCCAAATAGAAGATGTCCCGAAGTCCTTTGTTTTTAGTGTATAGTTTTAGCTCTAAAAGTTACAAGGTGGTTTTAGGAACTTCAACTCACAACTTTGATTGAAATTTTAAAACCATTTTTTTTACTAAGATTTAGAAGGACTATAGAATTAAAAAATTTCTTTTATTATTTTAGAAAATATTTCCAAACTTTTTTTATCATATGCTCTAAATTTTTTGTTTAAATTCAAATTTTATCTTAAATTTTATAAATTTTCAATTTAATTTGACAATAAAATATTGTATTCGTTTTAAAATAACAATTTTTAAGATTGTTATCACAGAATTTTATTAATATAAAAAGTTTCTTTTATAAAAAATTTAGAAAAAATTTTGAAAACTTAAACTATTTTAATAAATTTATAAATAAAAAAAAAGAAAAAATTAATATAAAAAGTTGTATACACTTTGGTGACATCAGTTCCTTAAAAACTTAACAGTGTTCAAATTATTGAATATCTATTTTTATTAACAATAAAATCATGGCAAGTTCTTTTCAATTTCTAACAATTTAAATAAAACTTTATTTTGTAAATACCGGATTATTTAAATTAATCAAAAATTGGAAAATCAAGTCCAAAAAAAAAATACTGGGAGAAAGTTTATTTAAATAAGTTACATCTTGCTCCTTTACCTGACGTATTTGAGCTGCTTTAGCTTAACGAGAACTCTGTAGGACCCGTAATACCTACTTAAAAATGGTCATTGCCTTCTCAATTCTCCCCTTCAAAAGAATAAATAAACAGAATATTTAGATAAATAGATGAATAGGAATAAGCCGGTTAATAATGGGCTATGCTGGATCTATTGTAAGAAAAATGACATTGGTGAACATCATTCTATGATCGTGAAGCACTAGATCGTCTTAGATAAAAGTTTCAATTGACCGCTTTTAGAATGAATGCCAAGAGACATTCCGGTTACAACTAAGATACTAATTATAATAAAATATAGTATTTATTTATTCAAAATTTACCGTATAGTTAAGCCCTTACAGATTATTATATTAGCAACAAAAATCAATAAACAGACGTCTCAAATGAAAAAAATATTTTTAAGGAAGGTATACTTTATGTATCATTACCTTCCTAAGTTTATTTTATAAATACTTATATTAAACCAAATTTATATAATATCTAGACCGATCCTAGGATGTTGAGACTCATTAGAATTTCTTGACACATCAAAGTAATTAAGATATATATGTACATATTATATGCAACAGCCAACAGTTGACAGACATATAAAAATTTTTTTTGTTTTACACACTTAGGTCCAAAGTGAACATTTAGGAAGGTTCAAAGTAAACATTTACGAAGGGGAATTTGTCATATAACAACTTATTATCACTTTTCTTATTATCATAGTTTTCCATCTCTTTATTTATTTTAGATTTGTATTAAAAAGGAAAATATATAGCTATATAAAAATGTATATAAAAAAAATTGTTCGTTCAAAAGTTTCCAATTACATTTTTTTGTATACAATTTGATTTTTTTTTTTGATAAATATTTTAAAGTCTATTGTCAAAAATAAAAAAAAACTATTCAAAGAAATGGATGAATTACTTAAATAGAATATATCAAGATAAGATAAAGTCCTAAATTATTTTCAAGTTATTAAATTCATGTCATATCAAGATCTTTAAAAAAAAAAAAAAACTAAATAATTTTTATCTCAAAATGTTGTAAAATATTATTTTACTTTGAAAATTATACAAAATTATAAATAATATCTACTTGTTATTGTATAAATATTGGTGCAAACTTGGTACCTTATTTCTGAAAATTTTAGGTTAACGGTTTTTCGATTAGGATTTTTCTATGGATTCGAATACCACAGGAGTATGGATTCGAATACCACACACGTCGTAAGAGTTATCCCCCCTTACGACATTTATAGCCACGCTTGAACAGGAAAGGCTCTGTAATTTCTTGTCCACATTTAGGTGGCAGAGGTATTAAAAAAAAAAATAAATAAATAAATAATTGACAATAAAATTAAGTTAGGCTTGTTAAACTCAAAAATCTGGGATATAATAGCCCTTTTAAGAAATAGGAACACAAAAACAAGTACGTAAATAAAATCAATTTTACTATAACATATCAATAAGATTCAGATAAGTTCAATTTAGTACAAGAATATGGATATAGGACATTACGGCAAGGATTAAAAAGATGAACTTTCAGCATTTTTTCCTCAGTTTATTACGCTAAACATTTTTATCTTTATAATCCCATCGACATCTTTGTAAAACTGCTCGCTCTATTCGCCGTGTTAGAATTGTTTTAGATAATACAGTTAATCAGTTTTTTAAGACTTGAATTGAATTGCTGCTTATTATTGGAGCAGGGGACTGTTCTTGTGAAGATATATTTGATTCTATAGGAGTTTTGGTGTTCGAGGGAGATCTTTCTAACTATGAGCACAATAATTAAAACTCATATTATAAAATAGTAAAAAATTTTCTAGTTTCTCGAATTACTAGTTTCGTCTTTCTCACTTTCTCACTTTAAATAAAATATGAACATTTTTTATTTTGGTTTAGCTTCTTTACAAATGGTAAAAGAAATCATCATTATAGAATGAGGTGGACTATTACATATTAACACGTTTAATTTGGCTAATTATATTCAAGTGTTGTGAACAACAAAGATTTTGATACATCATTTGCATGTAAGCAGTCTAGGCAACAACAATTTGTTTAAATTTGTTATAATGCAGCTCGTTATTCATATTAAGAGCGTGAATTAATTTTTTATTGAGGAAAACTAAAACATTTTGGATATTGAGACTGAAATTATGTTTATATGACTGTTGTATCTAATTTATTTCGGCTACTGATCTTCAATTCTTATCTTAACTAGTTGTGAAATGCGATGCGAAGATCCTTTGTGAAAATCATTGAAGTTCGCTATGCACCACACATAGGCGGTAAAGCTTAAAGCCCTTATTTTACAATTTAACGAAAATAAAAAGATAAGCATTTATTAGTGTTCATCTTTCCTTGAATTGGCTTCTACGAAGGATGATTTTGCTAGAAAAATCTTAAACAAAACATGAAAAACACACCCCAGCAATCATCAATATTCCAAAACATAAGATATTTCTTTATTCATTGTCCTTTCCAAAAAAAAAAATTGCCCTTTCTTAAGGAAAGGAGTCTAAAAAAAAAGATGATTACAAAATATACATATATCTTTTTGATAAAATACAAAAGCTTTGTCCATCATTCCATTAAAATAATGCTGAATTAAACATGTTTATTGTACTTAAGATAGAACTGCCATGTTTTTACTTTTTTTTTTCAAAATTTATATTAAAAAGAAAAAAACAATATAAAATATGTCAAAAATATAAATATAAAGTCGTAAAATAATATTTCTATTTTGTATATTTGAGGAAAAAATGTGGAAGTACAAAAAAACAAGGTAGAATGTAAACCAACGGTTTTTAAAAGCGCACATTTCCAAACTCAATACAAACTGTTTAGAATTGTGGCTTGCACAAAAATTTGAAAATTTCATGTAATAAGAAAAAACGTGAAAATAGGACATTTTTGAAATTTTGAGGGGCCGTAAGTCCGGAACTAACTAACTAACTAACTAAGAAAAGCCGTTAACACACGTAAAAATATATTATTAAACCTTTAATTTTCATGTCTTGCCGAAGAAAAATTTGTACAGGTGCCTAAGTTACAGGTGTCTAAAAATAGCAAATTTTCAATTTTTGAGGCGTAATAACTTTTAAAGAGGGGGTGCTACCAAAAAATTTTCTGAGGAAACTTATACTAATTCTAAAAGTTCTTTCTTGTCTCAAAATTTCAGGTTTATATCTAAAGGCGTGTCGGAGTTATGAAAAAAGAAATTTCATGCAAAATATGGTTTTCACATAACGGTAAATATAAATAGTAAATTACAAAATATTACATAATTTTGATATTGTTTTATATAGATAATAAAATTTTCGATCTTCTGGCGGTTTTAGATTGCAAAACTATTACGCAGGGCCTGAGATATATACATCCGAAAATGGGACTTTTTCGCAATTTTGAAGAGCTGCAACTTTAAAACCCTTTACAACTAAAACAAACCTTTAACACACGTTAAAATATATTACTGTAGCTTTAATTTTTATATCTTGCAGAAGTAAAATGTGTACAGGTTCCTAAGTTACAGGTGTTTAAATATAGCAAATTTTCAATTTTTAAGCCCTAATATCTCATAATCTCATAATATCTCATTAAGGGGGTGGTCCAAAAAAATTTTCTGAGCAAACTTATACTAATTCTAAAAGTTCTTTCTTGCCTCAAAATTTCAAGCCTCTATCTAAAAGCGTGCCAGAGTTATGAAAGTAGAAAAATCATGCAAAATTTGGTTTTCACATAACGGTAAATTTAAATACTAAATAAAAAAAAATTGTATAATTTTGATATAAATTTACAAAGTTAAAGAAAATACCTGTCGAATGACGTTTTCAGATTGGAAAAATCTTAAACAACATAAGATATATACGTTTAAAAATAGGGCTTTTTCAAAGTTTGAAGGGCTGTAGCTCCGTAATGGATGGGGCTACATGAAAAAGTTGTTCCACAAAAATTTTTTTTTTATGAGATCTATCCATGGTTAAAATTTTTTTCTCTATCTTTAACGGTGTAGAAGTTTTGTAAACAGACGGACGGACGGACGGACGGACAGAGTAAAACTAATAAGCACATTTTTTCAAAATTTTTTTGGAAATGTGCTAAAAAATGAAAATTAATAATATTTCCAAGAAAACAATTCAATTGAATAAATTAAGCTCAGCAGTAGTTCTTTTTAATCTTTGTAAGAAAAAACATATTTTTGATAAATTTTTTTTTTTAAATATAAGAAGGATACAACCATTATAAAAATAAAAACAATATTTTTATGAAATTAAAAACAGTCAGAGTTATTTTTTAATTTCTTCAGAGCTTAAAGGCATTTATAATTGACTATATAACAAGTAAAATTCAAATTTATATTAAATATATGTATATAATGTATGTATATATCCCATTTATATACATAATGTAGGTGCAAGTATTTTAAATACGATTTTATTACTATTTTTTATTTGAAGTTGATATTTGGTCGAAAAAACCATTTTGGTATCACCATGGCTTTTTTTTCAAATTAATTTTAATTTACAATTGCAATGAAAGCAGAATATATCATTAAAGCTTAGGTAATCTTATATATATATGTGTGTAGAGGTACCTAGATAGTAGATACAAAGTAAAAACCCACAAAAAAACCTTTTTAAAACTTAAAAATAAGATTTAACTGATTTAAAAATCTATTAAGGTGCATTTTTTAAGTGGTATTCGGGGGATTTAAATATTTATTCTGTATAACTGTATTTGTAAACATTTTTATTTTTAATGTTGGTGAAAATTTATTGCAATATTGAAAATGGCCTGGGATTTTCTCGAATATAAAAGTTGATTCAACAGCATTAATATATGCAAAGTATAACATTTATATAAGAATAAAGAAAGGGAATTGCAAAGAGTGGGTGTAGAAAATCTCTAAAAGTTTTAAAAAAGAAAAAAAAAAAAGAAATTAAAGTAGATATCAAGTCAAAAAGAAGTAATAGTTTTATAAAGGATTATGATTGAGGATTAGACAAATGCTATACTTAAAAGTTAAAACAGTAAGTACCTATATCCTTATAATATAATATTAAATGTAATTTTATATGACAGTATTTTCACATTTCCATTTTAAAAAAATACTTAGTACATTGACTTAACGGATTAAAAAAGGGATTTTTTTGAAAAATTTTTAAAAGTTTCCTTATTAGTTTCACCCTGTTCTTCCGTATCCGTATATTTATAAAACTTCTATACCGTTAGAGATAGGGCAATAATATTTAACCATGAGTAGGTGCAATTAATAATAAAAAATTTTGTAATTCCTTTTTTACGTAGCACTCATTATATTGCTACGACCTCTTAAACTTCGAAAATTTTTAAATATGCATAACTTGGTTTCTGCTTAACCTTTATCCCTTCTAAAAAAAAGTCAACTATTAGGGGCCAAATATTGGAAATTTTCTCTTTGCAAACACTTATTACTTACGCATCTGTGCACATTTTCTCAAAGCAAAATAAAATTAAAGCTTCAGCACTATATATCTATTTGAAGGCGAGGAGTTCGAATAAAAATTATACGAATCACCAAATATGTAAGGAAGTACAAATCAAAGGAAGTTATTCGCAAAAGTGAACAAAGCAGTACATTCCAATCAAAAGTAGGAGTGAAACAACGCTGTCTAGTTTCACCTCTACTATTCACAATAGTCTTGAATAATATACTGAAAGAGATCGGCTCGATAAAACAAAAAATTACTTGGTTCTTAACTCAGCAGCTTGTAGACTTAGACTACACAGATAATATGCAGAACAAATTACAATATCTACAAAATCTTGCAAGCAAAGTTGAACTTGAATTTAATATCAATAAGACCAAAGCGATGAGAATCAATACTTCCGCAACACAACATGCACAAATAAACTGATAAATAACTGAGAATGTCAATAACTTCTGCTATCTTGGCAGCGCTATATCAATGAAGGAGCCAAAGAACAAATGGATAACCGATCAACAAACCTATAGCAGCGTTTGGCAGATTACAACCTGTATGGAGAAACTTACAAATCTCCAGAAACACCAAGCTACAGATTTTGCGGTCATGTGTAAAAAGTATTCTAATATATGGTAGCGTAATCTGGTATAAAGACTTCTGTAAAATTTGGTTGTATTTGTGCAATAGATTCGGGTACCTGTCATACAACTCCACAATTTACATTAATATATCTCGGTAATTATAACGGCGGTACTAAAACATCTGAAAGTTTTTAAACGATGGTCAAGTTTTATAGCAACAGGGTATATTACGTTCATACAGGTATCCCAGAGTTGACACAGTTTACTCTACTGCACTCTTCCTCGTTTTTTTTTTTAATTAGTAAGAACATTAATGTATTTTTTTAAGACTTTCTTCAAAAATTCTTTTTTTTATAAAAAAACCCACGAAGCCTTTTATAAGGCGAATATCTCCGCAAAATTTTTGAAGGAAATATTGATTATTTATATGTATCTAAGTTTCAAGAATTAAATTAATTTAATAAAGCTTTAAACATATAATAATTTTCTTTAGTAAATTTTCATATTCCTTCAATTTAAAGTTTAAATGGTGTAAAATTTTTAAAGAATTTTGGCATTATAATAACATTGATAACCAGTAATTTAATAAAATAAATTGGAAATAACTTGTAAAAAGCTCAAATTTTCATTTAACTCGTCGCTCAACTCGAATTTTGAGCCCGAACTAGATATTGAGTTCACGAAATATTTGAATCTACCTAACCTATGAGAGCATTTGTATAGTGTTAAAATTTATGTTAAGCGTGACTTAACTTTGACTTTTGAGTCTGCTCATTTACAAACTTGGCGTTTTCCATAACTTACAGAAATAACTGAAAATATTATAATATTATAAAATTCATTTAAATCTTATTGAATCTGTTTTCACTTCCCATCGATCAAATGAATTGAAATGTTCAGATTTAGTGCGTAAGTCCAATATATGTTATTTATTGCGTAAGTTCCTAGATATTGAATGTAATTCTATCTGGCGACATGTCATGGTGTCCCGGACCATTTTACACTTAGTTGTTATTACAAGTCCACATTTAATTTGGAGGATAATTACCCATTAACTGCCAGTCAGAATACCCTTAAATTGGTGGGACATAAAACCAAAATAATTTTTGTTGTTTTTTAATGTTATTACTCATCAAAATAGGACAAAATGCCCAAATTTAGGATAGAATAACCCATCTGAAAAAAATTCTATTTAAAGGAAAAATAAGTGCCAGAAATAATACTTTCTGTTAGATAAACAACTTAAATTTATTATTTATATAATATTTTATTATGTTACAAAGTTTTACAAGAAGTCTCAAAAGTCTAACAACATTTCCGTTGGAGGGTCAGAACATCCAATAGTAAAATGACCCGGGCCCTCACGATACGTCACCATTCTAGCTATGTAGCCGAAATGATTGAAATTATAGTAAAAAAACTTTTTAATAAATTGCAACAACACTGATAACAAAATTATTATAAATTATTTAATTATTTTTAATTTATTTAACCAATACCTCTGCCAATACCATCAATGTATTTTATGAATACTTTTTTTTATATGTACAACTCAACATAATTATTAATTTATTACATATTTACATTATGTATGAACTTTTACTTTAAGAAGAACTAATTGAACAGTAATTTATTTTCGTACTTTTGAAGTTTATGTCAAAACTTATAAATAATATTTAACCCTTAAAATACACGGGCATAAAAATGTATTTGATTGATTTTCGCGCACAAAAACTAAATTTTAATTGTTCTAATTCACTATTCAGGATAATGTTCGCTATTTTCTTTTTAAATTATATTTTAGGTGTTGCATTAACAAAAATATACTTAAATTGTATAAAATATTCTTTACAATCTCTTAAAACAACTTGATGCAAACAATCTTTACAATTTCAACATTAAGATGAAAACGAAATACTTATAGTTCAAAATTGTTATTGTGACTTTGATAGAATTGGATAGTTTTATTGTATTATGAACCATTAAAGCCGGGCTAAATTGTTACTGCTGATCGCCTACAACAATTAATGCTTAATTTGAATGAAAATGAGAAAAAATTTCCAAGATAATTTCTCGACTATATGCAGCTTAATTGGTCCAGGATAACTCGAAATCACTTAGTCGGCAAGTTTTATCGTACTACCGCGTAATGACTAGATAAAACTACATTATTTTTGTTTAGTTTATTCTCTTGCCACATAAAAGTTACAAGGAAATTGCACAGTCTTTCCTTTTCAGACGTGGCTAATAAATGTCGTAAGAGGAAATTATTCTTACGACATGTGTTGGATACGCTCTTACCCACTAGGCCAACGAGATTTTAAAACTACATTCAACAAAAAATAATATGTTCTTTCTTAACCCGCACATAACTGACGAAATATTTTAAACAATATAAATGTGATTTCTCCTCCAACAGCTGATATAACCTAGTACGCATATTGGAAAAGTTGTATGTTAAACCATTACATTAAATTATTTAATTTCGAACATAAATAAAGATTTAATTAATTTTTAGCAATTGTCATTAAAATATTGATTAAACGATCTAAAAATAACAAAAACCACTCAATAAATAAAGTGTATACAACATTTCTGCAATTTATTTGAAGTACCCACCTACAAAAAAAAATTTATTATTTAAAAGCATTCAGTGTAGACGTTTTTTGGTGTTAAATTTTGTTTTTATTTTACACGAAAAATATACAAAAAATTCAAGTGCAAAATTGATGCGAAAAAACTGCTAAAAAAAAATACAAGTGCAATTTATATTTTGGCAATCTCCTGTTATCGGATATAATCATATCCTGACTGTCTGCTACAAAAAGTTTATGTTTTTTTTTTTTTTTTCATATACAACTCAACTTTAAAATTATTTTTTATTATATATTCTTCTATAGAAAATATTTATATTTTAGACAGACATTTGTACGAAAATTTATTATGTATATTTAGTAATTCAAATAATTGTTTGAAAAGACTATTCGAAGAATGGATTCCCTTCGAAAGTCTCAGATCGATATAATTTCTGTTTAGCAGAACACACAAAGCAAATTAAGAAAAACAAGATTTAATTGATAAAATTAAAATCTTAAAAAGTGCCTAAAGTGATAAAGATATTCTAATAAGTGCCTAAGTAACTTTATAAATGTTTAAGGATAGTTCAGAGAACTTAAGAAATATATCGTCATAATGGGATTTAAAAAATAAAGGAGTATACTTAACAGGGATGATAAAAACTGAAAAAAATGTTCGTTACCTAGTGAAAATTAAAATCTACAAACATTTTCCTAAGAACTTCATTACATTTTTATGCTTTAGATGTATGGCTTTTGACTTCTGTTATTCCGTTAATAATAGAACACATACTTTTTTGACGTTTTTAATAGGAATTAGATGGAACGCAATAGGCCAATTTAGTAAGTCAAAATATGTGTGCCGTAGTAATACGAGACTTATAAATCACAGTTCTACTTACTGTACATCAAGTTTAGTGGAGCTTTATTTTTGTAATTAATAGCATTGATATATCCTGCGTACATTATAATTTTATTTGGATTCTACGGTCATATGAATATAAAATAAATCTAGCTGGGATTATAAGATTTTGTCAGTGCGATTTTTAATTGTAGAAAATATCTTTTTATATTTTTAAACATTCTAATATTCACTAATTCCAACTGTAATTAATAAACTTTGGCTAAACATTAATGGATCTTTAAAAATAACATTGAATAACTTAAAACACAAATAAATTCCTTATCATAAAGGTAGATAAAATTTATACTCTTTTATAGTCACCTTTATTTCCAAAATTAATTTCTTATTAAGGTCTAAAATTGGATTTCGATTCAGGTTTAAACAAACCTCAATCTTATTCTTGAAATTTAAAATGTTTGTATTAGGACAATAATTTATATTAAAATTTATATGTTACAGATCTATTGAATTTTGTGGTAATTTGTGAATAAAATGAACCAATGTATAGATTTCATCAATTAATCTCCATTAAATCAGTAGTTGAGTTTTTGGCTTCTACGTAAAACATTTATATTGAGTTAAAGCTAGATAAAACAAAGCGTTTCTGATTCACTTTGTATTAATAAAGGTGTTTTATATATCTAAAAAATTTCAACGGTCGGTCCAACCGATTCACTTATATGCTTATAAGTTCTTCATTTAATTTAATGTTAATTTATAGAAGAGTGCTTGCATTGTTGTTTACGATCGTAGTTTGCAACCTTTATATAAGAATTAGGGTGATAAAATCCATGTCGGTAGGTATATATATATATTTGAAAAAAAAAAAATACATTTGTATGTGAACAATGTATGTTGAATATATAACTTTACTGTTATCTAAGAGTATAACATCTTTATGAAAATGAAAGATGAAATTTCACTGACAAACTATGGTTAAATAAAAAAAATTAATAAGAAAAAAAAGAACATAATAGTACTTGGTATAAAGTAAAAAGAGTTTTTAAAATATGCAACCTAGTTTTCAGTCATCGAATCCATTTTTCTGACATTTTCTAGTTTGCGGTTATAATCATCTTTTCGTTTTGTAATCCTATAAAATTAAATAAGTATTATAAGTTTCAAATTTCTTTCGTAATACATAATAATATGTTGACGAAAAATATTTTTATACCAAGGAATTAACATGGAAGGTGGAAAGCTGGACTTAGTAAATAGGAAGTATAATTTTTATAAGCAATAACAGAAAAAAATGTGCAACAAAAATAAAATTAGTTCTTCTGTAGTATAAATCGAGTATAAATCGCAATCGCTGAGTATAAATCGCAATCGCAATAATCGCTAAATCTGAGCAGAACTACAAAATTCTCTGGATTATAAATTTGGACCAGTTTCCATAATTTATAAAAATTTTGTATCAAATTTTAGTATGCAAATAATATAAAACGCTATTCTCGTTCGGCTGCTCACTCCTCGTTCTCGTCAATTAAAGCCGGCTGCTCACATAATTAAAGCCTATATAACAAGAACTTTGAAATATACCACCTCCGAATATTACCACCATAATATGGATTTCCCAGTTTCTTATGATTTACAAAACTTTAAGAAAGAAAATAAATTTTTCCTATCCTACTTATTAATTAGTAAACATATCCTTTTTCCTTCCTTTTTCCTTGCATAATCTTCATTCATTATATTGTGCAAGCACGTATATTCGAATATTGTGATTACGGGTTGAATTAGGTTTAGCGAGTAAATATTTTATACTACAAAAGAAGGGTACAATTTCTAGACATCTTTTCAGGATTTTAATTTCTCTAAAGAAAAGTAAAATAGAAGGATAAAAGGTAAAGATTAAAGAATGAAAGATGAAGAATGAAGGATGAAGAATGAAGAATGAAGAATGAAGAATGAAGAATGAAGAATGAAGAATGAAGAATGAAGAATGAAGAATGAAGAATGAAGAATGAAGAATGAAGAATGAAGAATGAAGAATGAAGAATGAAGAATGAAGAATGAAGAATGAATAATGAAGAATGAAGAATGAAGAATGAAGAATGAAGAATGAAGAATGAAGAATGAAGAATGAAGAATGAAGAATGAAGAATGAAGAATGAAGAATGAAGAATGAAGAATGAAGAATGAAGAATGAAGAATGAAGAATGAAGAATGAAGAATGAAGAATGAAGAATGAAGAATGAAGAATGAAGAATGAAGAATGAAGAATGAAGAATGAAGAATGAAGAATGAAGAATGAAGAATGAAGAATGAAGAATGAAGAATGAAGAATGAAGAATGAAGAATGAAGAATGAAGAATGAAGAATGAAGAATGAAGAATGAAGAATGAAGAATGAAGAATGAAGAATGAAGAATGAAGAATGAAGAATGAAGAATGAAGAATGAAGAATGAAGAATGAAGAATGAGAATGAAGAATGAGGAATGAAGAATGAATAATGAAGAATGAAGAATCAAGAATGAAGAATGAAGAATGAAGAATGAAGAATGAAGAATGAAGAATGAAGAATGAAGAATCAAGAATGAAGAATCAAGAATGAAGAATGAAGAATGAAGAATGAAGAATGAAGAATGAAGAATGAAGAATGAAGAATGAAGAATGAAGAATGAAGAATGAAGAATGAAGAATGAAGAATGAAGAATGAAGAATGAAGAATGAAGAATGAAGAATGAAGAATGAAGAATGAAGAATTTAGAATGAAGAATGAAGAATGAAGAATTTAGAATGAAGAATGAAGAATGAAGAATGAAGAATGAAGAATGAAGAATGAAGAATGAAGAATGAAGAATGAAGAAGAATGAAGAATGAAGAATGAAGAATGAAGAATGAAGAATGAAGAATGAAGAATGAAGAATGAAGAATGAAGAATGAAGAATGAAGAATTTAGAATGAAGAATGAAGAATGAAGAATTTAGAATGAAGAATGAAGAATTTAGAATGAAGAATGAAGAATGAAGAATGAAGAATGAAGAATGAAGAATGAAAAATGAAGAATGAAGAATGAAGAATGAAAAATGAAGAATGAAGAATGAAGAATGAAGAATGAAGAATGAAGAATGAAGAATGAAGAATGAAGAATGAAGAATGAAGAATGAAGAATGAAGAATGAAGAATGAAGAATGAAGAATGAAGAATAAAGAATGAAGAATGAAGAATGAAGAATGAAGAATGAAGAATGAAGAATGAAGAATGAAGAATGAAGAATGAAGAATGAAGAATGAAGAATGAAGAATGAAGAATGAAGAATGAAGAATGAAGAATGAAGAATGAAGAATGAAGAATGAAGAATGAAGAATGAAGAATGAAGAATGAAGAATGAAGAATGAAGAATGAAGAATGAAGAATGAAGAATGAAGAATGAAGAATGAAGAATGAAGAATGAAGAATGAAGAATGAAGAATGAAGAATGAAGAATGAAGAATGAAGAATGAAGAATGAAGAATGAAGAATGAATGAAGAATGAATGAAGAATGAAGAATGAAGAATGAAGAATGAAGAATGAAGAATGAAGAATGAGGAATGAAGAATGAAGAATGAAGAATGAAGAATGAAGAATGAAGAATGAAGAATGAAGAATGAAGAATGAAGAATGAAGAATGAAGAATGAAGAATGAAGAATGAAGAATGAAGAATGAAGAATGAAGAATGAAGAATGAAGAATGAAGAATGAAGAATGAAGAATGAAGAATGAAGAATTTAGAATGAAGAATGAAGAATGAAGAATTTAGAATGAAGAATGAAGAATGAAGAATGAAGAATGAAGAATGAAGAATGAAGAATGAAGAATGAAGAATGAAGAATGAAGAATGAGAATGAAGAATGAAGAATGAAGAATGAAGAATGAAGAATGAAGAATGAAGAATGAAGAATGAAGAATGAAGAATGAAGAATGAAGAATGAAGAATGAAGAATGAAGAATGAAGAATGAAGAATGAAGAATGAAGAATGAAGAATGAAGAATGAAGAATGAAGAATGAAGAATGAAGAATGAAGAATGAAGAATGAAGAATTTAGAATGAAGAATGAAGAATGAAGAATGAAGAATGAAGAATGAAGAATGAAGAATGAAGAATGAAGAATGAAGAATGAGAATGAAGAATGAAGAATGAAGAATGAAGAATGAATAATGAAGAATGAAGAATCAAGAATGAAGAATGAAGAATGAAGAATGAAGAATGAAGAATGAAGAATGAAGAATGAAGAATGAAGAATGAAGAATGAAGAATGAAGAATGAAGAATGAAGAATGAAGAATGAAGAATGAAGAATGAAGAATGAGGAATGAAGAATGAAGAATGAAGAATGAAGAATGAAGAATGAAGAATGAAGAATGAAGAATGAAGAATAAAGAATGGAAGAAGAAGGTTAATATAAAGATACGCTGACGATAGAATATTTTATATTATCGAGTTGTACATTTTTGAAACAAAAATTAAGAAACCGACATTATCCTATAGTAAATCCGATTAACTATTTTTTTTTTTGCTCGTTATATATTTTACTTGTTAAATGCTATTTTATTTAGGTTTTTTTCTTTTGTTTTTTTCGTTCATACTTTTTTTTTTATTTGATCTTGAGTTAATTTTATTCTGTCTTCTGTACATAATATCTATTTTGGAGGTTTTTATTTTATTATTTTCTTTTTACATTTAAATTTCTTTCTTTTTCTCTTTCTTTATTTGCTTTGTATAAAGTATGATATATAAAAAAAAAAAAATAATAATAATAGTTATTTTTTCTTTACTGTCTTTTCTCTTATGACATTGAAATTGTCTGCATGGCTATTAAAAACAAAAAAAAGGAATAATTTCTTTCATTATTCTTATTTTAGTTGATTTTTATTTTTACTGCAGAACTTGAGTAATATGAATTCCATTTTATTTTATAATTGTTATTAAATATCATAAAAATGAATTAAATAAAAAATATATTTTGTATTTTTTATGCTTTTTTTTTTTTTCTTTGTTAAAAAATAAAATTCTACGAAAACGACATTTAAATTGAAAATAAAAATTAAAAAAATTTTGATTGAATCTTAAAATTTATTTAAAGAACTTTTGATCTGTAGAATATAAGTTTTAATATAAAATCAAAATGACGTCGTTTTTATTGTTATTTCATTTCAGATTTCCCTAGAGCTCATTTTTAATGTATCTTCCTAGAATTAAGTAGAAAATTTAAAGTAATTATTTATAAAATCTTAATAACTCGTGGAATAGTTAATTATTTGAAAATTTAAACTATGACATATAATTCGAAACAAATATCCTTGAATTTCAAAGAAAAGAAAAAGAATGTGAAGTCATCAGAGATAATTTAAAATTGTAAATGAAACTAAAGTTTATAATTAGCTTGTAGTATAGAGTTATATTAAGAAAAGAAGTCTTCCAATAAGTAAAATCTTATTATTTTAATTTTTTGGCTAAATTTTAATGTTTTATATGGTTAGATTTTAGGAAAGTTCTTTATTTTTTACAATATGTTAGGAGAGTTTGGTCTTTTCAACTTTTCCTACACTCATCAGTAGGCATTTATAATGTTAGAATTGCCAAAGCAACTAATGTTTAAACTTTTAATTTGTTCTAATACTTAAATGAATTTTTACAGAAATCATCTGCGAGTTATTAAAACAAATTAAAAAAGTTCATAAATCAAATTGTTCATAAGTCATATACTATAAAAATCTAATATTACTGATACAGATTTTTTTTTTTTATCTTTCGTTTTTATAATATTTATAAGTAATACACATTGCCTAAATGATGAAACATTAAAATCTTAAATCTTCGGAAAATTGCTGAATTCCTAATTTATTATAATTTTAAAAAGATCCATTTAAATCATATGTTTCAGTTATTTTATCATAAATTTTTCTTTGAAAATGCAGGTCTGGTTTAAATTTGCTTATTAAAAGGGCATAAAAAAAGCTAATAAAAGTGTATGTAGGTACTTAGGAATTGAAACAAGTGTGAAGATATCAAAAGAACATGGGAGTATGTGGGAAAATGTTAGATGAATTTATTCTTATGGAATTTGTTTTCAATAATTTTACAATTTAATTATTATGATTTAGGCAGACTTCATTCAAACCTGTAGTTTTGCGGCCAGAGATCGCATATACTCTCCGGTTGTAAAGACTCCAATAGAACCAGAAACAGATAAAAAAATTATTAACAGTTTCTGTAATCCACTGCTTTTTATATATTTATTAAGTCTTTATTTACATATTTATTTATTTACATATTATTTCTAGCTTCTAGATTTTTATTTGAAAAGAAGTAAGTTTATGCTGTATACTTTGCGCTAAAAAAAAAGTTTTTTTAAATTTCGATCTCTACCATTACTTAGTAATAGTACATAAATTCTACATACAGTAAATACAGTAATAGTACATAAATTCTTTATAAATTTTTTTCTTTTTTTCATGTCAAATAAAGGACATGCTGTTAATTAAAATTAAAAAAAAAAAAACAAACTTTTTTCCAAAAAGTTGAACTTTACTTAGAAATATACTTTACGATTTTTATTTAATATACTTAAGATTCTAAAAAGAAAAACTTAGTGTTTACTTTTAATTTATCACTTCTAATTAAGAAAAAACAAAAATAAAAACGCAATAAAAAAAATAAAATTTTTTTACTAAAACTGAGAAAAAAAATTAAAGTTATTTTGACATTTTAAGATTTAATGATGCCATTAAATAAAATTGAATTTCATTGCTTTGACTTCTTGATATATAAAAAAAGTGAAAATATACAAGAAAGTGCCACCTTTCAAAGGGTTTAAAGATAATATATGAAAATTCAAAAATATAGGTACATACTTAAATTGTAATAAAAAAATCATTGTTTGTTTTTTTCTAAATAATAATTTGTTTAAAAACCTGATCAAATTTTATAGTTAAACTGTTTATGACATTATTAAATATGTATTAGTATTAAACGCTAAAAGTTCTAAAACCTATCGATATTCAGAACTTTTGTTAGATCGCAACAAAAACTTGAGTATTGTCATTATTACTGACGTCAAATTATTTAGCTGCAATCAGTGTAAACTATCACTCTAATTGTACTCCAATATCCAACTTCTAGCTATGTCATTTCTTGATTCTGATAATTCGGATTTTACACAATAAAATTTCAACTGCCCATTTCAAATAAAGCGCAAATTTCGTATTTCTTTCAATTTTGAAAATTAACTGACTGGTTTCAGAATTACTTAATTAAGTCAATTAAGTTAGATTCATATTTTTTTCTAATAAAATTTTTAACAATGTGCTAGAAATGTTGTTCCTTTACAGTTTTACTCCCCTATTAAAAATTTTCGTTATCTTCTCCTATTCCTGCTCCATAACCAATCTTAACTGAGTCATCCTATTATATTTTCTAAAAGGAGAGATTGACTAAACGTAAGACTCTGACACTACCAAGAAGATATTATGTAATAAAGGTAAAAACAAGGTAGAATGTATGCTAACGGTATTTAAAAGCGCACATTTCCAAAAAACAATACAAACTGTTTAAAATTGTGACTTGCACAAAAATTTGAAAATTTCATGTAATAAGAAAAAACGTGAAAATAGGATTTTTCTGAAATTTTGAGGGGCTGTAAGTCCGGAACTCTATATAACTAAGAAAAACCGTCAACACAAAGAAACATATATTATTGAACCTTTAATTTTCATCTCTTGAAATTCGAAGAAAAAGATTTACAGGTGCCTAAGTTACAGGTGTCTAAAAATAGCAAATTTTGAATTTTTGAGGCGTAATAACTCTTAAACAAGGGGTGCTATCAAAAAATTTTTTTTGATAACATTTAGTCTGAAGATTTTTAAAAAACATACTGCAATGCTAATATTACATGCACTATAATTTTTTTTTGTCAGGGCTGCATATTTTACTCCTTTCTTACGAGCTATTATCTATATATATAAGAATTTAAAGAATATATATGTGTACCTAAGTATATTTTTAGTACTTACCTTTTCTAGCATTTAGTTGAGATTTGCAAATAATTTTAGAATCACTTGTGAATAAAATGATAATTTGAGTAAATTTTGCATACTAACCAAATCGTTCAGTAACACATTATGTTTAAAAATTATTTATATATCTACAGCGCATTTCACAATTATTTAGACAATTCATATTACATACAGCGAAATATGGCTTTAAGTTAAAGTATAGCAATTGAAATTTTGAAAATGACATCACCACGCTATTTAGACATTTTAAATGGCAATGCATTTCCTACAGGAGATAGTTTGATTGGCTCTGACTTCATACTACAGCAAGATAATGCACCAATTCATAAATTCACTATATGATTGAGCAATTCTTATCCGGAATTGACATAAATATCTTTGATTGGCCACCACAGAGCCCTGATTTAAATATAATTAAAATTGTGGCATATATTGAAACTTCAAATAAATAAATTCTTCAAAAAATTGGAAAAACCAAGGAAGAAGCCTGCGGGAAGACGCACTAGCTGCTAGCTGGAGAAAATTTCAACTGAGATGCTGAAAAAATTAATAGACTTATCTAGTGCCTAAACGTCTGAATAAGCGGTGATTTCTGTAAAATAGGGTAACACAAAATATTAGGTTAATACTTCATTAAATACTCTATTGTTCATCAGATAAATAACTTTTTGTTTTCTTTTTTAGATTTTAAAGTTTTGCAAGCTTTAGATAACATGTCTAAATAATTTGGAAACAAAAAAAAAACGCTTGTTCAAATAATTATGAAATTTTTGTTTTGTTTATTCTTTTTATTATTTGAAGTTATTTTGTTATTTTTTGTTGTATGCTGGTAAGAATTTGAAGAATTTGTAAAACGTATTTCAGCTGTATATTTTTAAAATTGCAATAGCTATTTAACCTTAAACTTATATTTCGTTATATAATATGAATTGAATCTAAATAATTGTGAAATGCACTTTATGCAAATTTTTTCCGAAAAGAATTTTTTTTTTTGGTTACTTGACGTTCCAAAAAGTGAATCATCATAAATCATTTAATTTTCTGTTAAAAATTGTAATAAAAATCTAATTTTCAACAGACTACCGTTATCAATTAATTTTATTTCATAAGAACTGACACTTTATAAAAACTGTTTTTTTTTAAATAATTATCCTCACTTAAAAAAAAAAAGAAAAAAATCAACAAAATGATTGGTATAGATTCATATCAGATATTTTGTTTACAACATGTTTTAACCGTTGTTTTTTTTTTTATTGTAGACAACAAGATTTATAAAATGTCCTTTTGTTTATAAAACGATATACCAAAAAAAAAAAAAACAAAAAAAAAAAAATATTAACCCAAAAAAAACTGTAAAAAATGATTATCGATAGTATCAACAATCAAAAATAAAAAAAAATCATAATAACGGTATTAATAATAGACAGTTGATTGAAAAAAAACAAAAAAGAAAATAAAATTTTTTAATTCTTTTTTTTTTTTTATTTTTTATCAAAATTTTATTCAATTAAATCCTATTTTAAAAAAAAAACAAAAAAAAAATAATCCTGCATATCCTTAAGGCAACATGTTCTTAAGCTAATTCAATTTTTTTGCCATCTTATTTAAATATTCATATCACATTCAATTATACATTTAGATAAAAAGGAATAACCTTTTGCATTACAAAAAAGAAAAAAAACAAAATGGAAATGAAAAGAAAGAGGAATAAAATTATAGATGAAACAGTGTGCTCAAAAACTCTTATGGCTGGTATAATAAACAGCAATGGCCATTAAAATAGATTGATAATTACGTGACCTGAATCACAAATAAACGATGCTTGTTTTTTTTTTAAAGAATTCTGTAATTGCAATTTTTTTTTTTTTTTTTGAGTTTTTAAAATCAAGTTTTTAAAATTTTAAGTGAAAGCTATTGGAATTAATGATTGTACTAATGGACAATACTCAGTATACCTTATATCTCACATAAAAAAGCGTCAGGAAAGAAAATTAAAAATAAATAATTAATTTCATATTTAAATCCGTTAAATAATATAATTTAAATATATAGAAAATTTTAATTAATAATTAGGTATAAATATATCATTTCCCCACAAAATCTCTAAATTACATATAATAGTGTAGCATAATCGTGTAGCATAATAAATAATTTCAGTTGTTCGAATTACGTTATTCTGTTAAGGTTGTTTTTAAAATGCAAAAATAAATAATGTAAGGTAATTATATTGAGCATTAAGCAAAAAAAAAAATGAAGATATAGTAAAAAATATAGTCCATAATATCTTATACCTATAACAAAACTAAAACTAAGACTTTTCAAGGGTTTGGCCACGAAATCCCAAATACAAAATGATTATGTTATTTAGGATTTTTATTTTTGTGATTTCGTGGTTCTTTACTTTTCAAATTTTTATGAACTACACCGAACAAATGGATTTCATACTAATAAAAGTTATTAAAACTAAAAATTTTCTATTTTGTCCCTAATTCTCTAACGTCACTTAATGTTTTATACAACTATACCTACTAAGGTTTTTCAGCTATTCATTAATATTTCAATAACATTATAAAGTTGTAATGAAGAATATTCACGTTTTGTGACTTTTTTCAATGCTATGCAGTCAAATATCACGAGAATGAACGATTAGATATTAAGACAAATTATATTGATGTTTTAATTCAATCATGTATGTGACATTTTTATGTAGATTTATTATGCTCCCCTATATTACAACGTATTATCGGTTTTGCTTCTATTTATAATACTTCCGTCAACCCTACTCGAAGAAGCTAAAGATCTAACGGAGGATTTATTGCTGATAGTTCTTCGAAAAGAAGAATGCTTCTAGTTGTACATTTTGATCGAGGTAAAGCTCCGCAGTTTTTTAATATAGGTGCTGGCGATTCTTCTCTCTTGACAGAATCACCATGTATTGTTATTCCCTATTCCAATTTTCGATAAGTGCCTGCTTAGCCGACAGAAAGTGTTTCGACAGGAAGCGTGTTAGTGTTAGAATTAATTGTACAATACTATAGACAGTAGAGACATTATTCTACTTCTTCTTGTTACTTAGTTTTATTGAGAAATTTTTTTATAAAACTGTATTTGATAATCATTTCATCTTGGAGAGTTCCATTATTAACTGTGACATATAATTTTTGAAATCAAATTGTTATTTTTTTTACTTCATTGTTTATTTTTATTGGTGAAGGCTGAGCTAATCTGTCAGTAATCATTAAACTCTAACTCTTGCAGAAAAAAAAAGGTATTTTACCTTCTTTGCTATAGTACATATACTTAATATTATTTTTTTTTTTCTGTTGATGAGACTTTTATTGTAGTCTTTAATTAAATATTAAATGTGAGTTGAAATTTCTTTTTTTATTTCTATTTATTTTTTAAATAAGTAAAAATTTTGCTCTTTTCTTTTTGTTTCGCGTCATTTTTTTTTAAAGTGACGAAAAAACTGTTTCTTTTATATCATAATTCATTATATTTCATCCGACATATACACTTATTTTCACTTATTTTAAATGTAGACGAATTAATCATGATTTTTTGATGTCAGTATGCTTTTTAAAAACTTTTTTTATTTATTTATGTTTTTTTTTTTGATCCTTGAGATTAATGAAAAAAGATTTTAAGTATCAAATGGTTCAAGTATATGTAATAACTCCTATCTATTGAACTATTACAGATGCTTATTGACTAGAAGTTATTACAGGTTGTAGTCTTTAGTTTGGTTCTTTTTATTTTTTCAATATATTTCATTAAATTTTCAACGGTATATGATTTATTTTATTTTCCGTTTATAATGTTTATGGTAAAGAAATCTAACTGATTAAATTTGAAAATGAGTATTAACAGTTTTTCTAAATTAATTGCACTGATGATTTTTGAAGTCGTTCACAGGTAGAATTGCTGGTGGATTTAGCTATTCATATTTTATTATTTTCATTTTAATTCAGTTTACAGGATTTGATAGAATTATTCCAATTATCAAAACAAATAGGGTGCTAAGAGTTTGTTTAAGAATCAGTTAAAGGTAATTTTTTATCGATCGTTTTATTTGAATCGTTTTGAAACCTTTATTTAAACGAACAACTCGATATAGAAAGTTGTTTGATGTTATATATTTTTTTTTTAAGACAGGCGCGGCAATGAAATTTTTGAGGACCAAATACTGCACATGAAATTTAAATAAAATAAACAACTTAGGACTCCTTTATATAACTAGTTAGTAGTTTTATTCTGTTCTTTCGGAAACTCTTTCTTTAGTACACAAAAATATAGGGATAATATTACTGAAAAAACAAACACTATTAGAAATAGGATACTATCAAAACAGAATTAAATTTATATCCTATAGCAAAATGTTGTGTTCCGTTAAATTAACTTTTAAATACAAAAAAAAAAAAAAAAATCTGGTTGATTTTATATGAAAGAAAGTAAAAGATTAATTCTTTTTATACATTTTGAAATGCTTTTAAATGCTCGATTTAATCTTGTCGGTTTTAAGCACCATATTCTAAAATATTTTTATATTAATTGAATACACATAACGAGAATCACAATATATTTATAAAAAAAAAAAAACATACCAATCAGTATAGTAGTATTAAATAGAAGGTTTGTGATTAAAAATTATTAACAGATAGAGAGTATCCATTTAATTAAAACTGTTTGTAAAACAATTTAATGGCAGATAAAAAATAAGAAAAACTGATCAAATTACAAGAAAAACAAAACTAAGAATATCTAAAGCGTTCGTTATGTCAACACTTCTATATGGTAGCAAAATTTTGCTAACTACTAAAAATATTAGTCAAAAACTCCAAATATTCGCGAACAAATGTCGAAAGAAGAATATTCTGGCCTAACACCATCAGCAACCGGAACTTATTACAGTTAACAGGTAAAGAACCAGTAATAAGCCAAATTAAGTATAAAAAATGGAAACGATTAAGGCACACTCTGACAAATCATCCTGCAAGTATAACCAGAATGGCTCTATAGCAGAATAGAATCGCTAAGGAAACCGAAGATGTGGTCGGCCCAATAACACAAGGTGGCAAACAATGACAGCAGAGCTAGAAAAAAATTAGCAAAATCAGCAAGAAATAAAGATGATCGTATACAATCGAAACCAATGGAAGAAGCAACTTGATGCCCTATGTCCTAAAGAGGACTAAAAGGAGTAAAAAATAAATAAATAAGGCTTGATGTCTCTTTAGAGATATTTTTACCATTTTATAGTAAAGATAAAGTATAAAAGAAAATTGTAAGAATAATAAGATTATTAATGAACTAGATACAGATTGATGCAATTTTTTTTATCAAGAAACAAGAATATCAGAAACAATTATCAAGAACAACTCTGATTATGGTTTCTGATTATTCAAAATGAAGATAAATTCAGCTGTTTAACATAATTTATGATCTCATATCTAATAACTGTCGCCTTGTTAAAATTAAAAGCTGATAAACTACACAAAATCTTGTATTTCATTTAGAATTACTTAAGTTCGATATACCCTTTTACTGCACAATTCTATGTCTTTATCACATACAAATTATTATCACTATTGAAAAATCATTTTATTAAATCGATATTATGAAATTATTTATACCTTTTTCTTTTTTGTGGTAGTAATTTTCAATGAAATGCAACAGATTATGATTTAAAATCTGGAATTTTCGCGATTCATTGGAATACTGAATGTAATAAATTTTTCATTTTTTGTCATTGGAAATGTTTTAATGGTTTCAGTTTCAAATGGATTGAAATTTTTCTATTCATTTTTTTTTAAAAGATTTTTATATATGTAAGTACTTGAGGAGTGTAGTTTTTTTTAGTATGACTGAAACTTTTAAAGTTTTAAAATGTTGAATGAAAAATAAATAAACGTTAATGTTAACTAGTAATTTTATCAAACTGTTTACCATTAAAGAATTAAATTTATAAGTAAGATATTATAGTAATCAGAATGAAATTTTTAGATATAGTAATTTAATTTAAAAAACTATAGTGACTTTTGTAAACTGATATGTTTATAATAAATGTAACCAATAAAATTTATATTAGAAATTCGATAGAAACATTACAAAATATAAAAGAGGAGCATGAAGAACAATTTCTTTTGAAAATATCGTTTTATATGGATAATTGTAAAAAAAACAATTATAGATTTTATAAGTAAACGATTATCTCAAAGTTCAATTTGAGATTTCCAGCTTTTCTTAAATACAATTTAACTGGTAATATTTTTAATTTCATTCAGCAGCTCATTATAACTTTTATATGCAATAATGTGTCGAGATTATTAAATTTGATCTTATTAATTTGCAATTGCAGAATTTTTTCCTCGAATTCCATCAATACCTTTTAAATATTGAATCTTATAGAAATAAATAATTAAAATAATTTTCATCGAGTATAGGTACCTATACACATTTTTCATGTACCCAAAAGTAAGAACTATACTATTGATCCAAAGGCTTACCATATAACAGTTAATGTAAAAGAAAATTTATCTTCCAATTATTTAAAGCAATTAAATTAGCAATTAAAATCTAAGAAAATGTATATACCAGTCTAGTGCAGGGTTGAAGTGACATTTTCATGCAATTACACTGTTTAGTTTTATATAGAAATTATAATTGCAAACGAGTAAAAAACGATAATTCAACGGAAATTTAATAACAAAAAACAAGTAAAAGTAACAGTAAGTCGATGCAACCGACTTATTTATACCCTACACCTAAAAAATTCAAATTAAATTAAAAATCCATAAGTTATTTTAGTTAGGTATTTAATATAACTAAGCTAAAAAAATAAATGCTTTTAAAACCTTTGTACAAAATTTCAGATTTCTATCTTTATTAAATTCGAAAATATGCTTGTTAGGTCTTGGGAAGTGTGTGAAGGCACGCGGACCACCACCCCAATTCATCACAAATTTTAGAGACATCAACAGGGTAGAACATTCTTATATTTAATTTCAAGTTTATATATTTATTAATTTCGAAGATATGCTTGTTTGGTTTTGGGAGTTGTGTGGGAGGTACCCGAACGACCACTCGAATTCATCTCAAATTTTAGGCAAATCAGGGATTTAGAAAACAGCAGCCTCGTATCAAATTTGAAGTTCCTATCTTTATTAATTTCGAAGATATACTTGTTTGGTTTTGGGAGTTGTGTGGGAGGTACCCGAACGACCACTCGAATTCATCTCAAATTTTGGACAAATCAGGGATTCAGGAAACAACACCCTAGTACCAAATTTGAGGTTTCTATCTTTATTAATTTCGAAGATATGCTTGTTCGGTTTTGGGAGTTGTGTGGGAGGTACCCGAACGACCACTCGAATTCATCTCAAACTTTAGGCAAATCAGGGATTTAGAAAACAGCACCCTCGTATCAAATTTGAAGTTCCAATCTTTATTAATTTCGAAGATATGCATGTTCGGTTTTGGGAGTTGTATGGAAGGTACCTGAACAGCTCCTCCAATTCATCTCAAATTTTGGACAAACCAGGGATTCAGGAAACAACACCCTAGTACCAAACTTGAAGTTTCTATCTTTATTAATTTCGAATATGTATATGCTTGTTCGGTTTTGGGATTTGTATTGGAGGTACCCGAACAACCACTCCAATTCATCTCAAATTTTGGGGATATCAGGGATTCAGAAAAACACACCCTCGTACAAAATTTTAAGTTTCTATCTTTATTAATTTCGAAAATATGCCTATTAGGTTTTGGGAGTTGTATGAAAGGTACTCGAACGCATGGTCCGATTTCGCCCATTTACAATCCCCGCCTTACCTTAGTCATTGTTAACCTACAGTATAAATTTCATCAAGATAGCATCATTATTTTTTGAGTTATCGTGCGTACGGACGGACATCGCTAAATCGACACAGGCGGTGATCCTGATTCAGAATATATATACATGTCTATACCTAACTCGCTTCCTTTTGGTGGTTACAAACACCATACCAAAGTTAATATACCCTATACTTAATGTGTAGGGTATAAAAAAAATAAGCAAGTTCTTGTCCTTGTCAACTCGTTAATATACACATTATCACTTACTTATAATATTAATTGATTTTATATTTATTTACTTCATTATAAGTTGATTTTCTAAACTTTTCATTACTTTTATTTAAATCAGATAAGTCTTCAGATCTACTCTGTTCTATGAATAAAATGTTTTATAGATGCAGTTGCTAGTTCAAAAAATTCGGAAGTTACTTGAAGTTTTAGTTGGATATCAACCGAAAACAATAGGAAATTGTTCAACAAATTGTTTTGAAAATATTGAATAATCTACCATCAGTGTGATGGTTAAATAGATACATAGGGCCAGGCAGACGGTTAAATAGAAAGACACACATATAGCTAAATAGATTCAATTTTTTTATACTAAACCGAACCATATACATACATTTGAGTTTATATCTATTATATACAATAGTTATATGCATTAGAAGGATCATAAGATCGAAGAAGCAATTTTTGAGCAACTATTGTTCGTATGGGCGTAAAAATTATTGGAACTGAAATGTTTTGCCAACCTCCTTAAATATAAATTCACATTTAATTTCATATTATAATAAATCACATGACAAATGACAAATATAACAAATTTCACATTGACACAAAAATAATGTCCTGTATTCTGTTTTCAAATTCTCCCTTTGTAATATAATTCATAAAAATAAATAGGAATGCATTAATAATACTTTATAATAAATCTTAATTATTTTATTTAATGTTACAACATTTACTACTAATTATCTTATATCCAACGAAATCTAATTTTACTACAGGCTTATAAACGTGAGACAAAAAACAAAAAAAATTTAAAATAGAAAATTAGAGTCATCTTAAATTAATGATTAAGCTATCATATGTCGCTGGGCTCAAATTAATAACAAACTATTTAAAAATTCTATTTTTCCTTACTAAAAGAACTCCTAAAAATTAAGCCTATAAAAAAGCATTTACATACATTTACACACAAAGTTGTGAATAATCAATCTTAAGTACCTAATTGATTTAAATTTTAAAGTGATTAATTCAAATGTTATATATATATTATATTATATATATATATATATTACTTTCGTCAAATGTCTTTAATTTAAGATATCTTACAAAAAAAAAAAAAAATTAAATTTTAAAAAAATGTTACATTGTATAAAACGTGATAAATTTCCGCGTGGTATTTAACATCCTACTATTAATTATTCCTCATTTTATTTGTTCCTCCTTTTTTTTTTTTTTTTTTTAATTTTTCTTCTATTTTCTAGAAAAGAACAAGTCAAATTTTCCGATTTCTTCCTTATATACATTAATACATAGTCAAGTTTTGTTAATGTATATTTATGTATGTAATAGTCATAAAAATTCCGGCAACAACACTTTAAATGTCTCTTTAGAATTTTAATTTATCTTTTACTTTATAAAAAAAAAAAAAAAAAAACGAAACAAAGAAAATAAAACATCTATTCACCCCCCCAAAATATATAACTTCTATTTAAATAACGTTATTTTTTTCTATCAATATTTTTTTTTTTTTGCCCAACATCAAAAACAACTAAAATATAACCAAAAAATTCAAAAAAAAAAAAAAAACCAACAATCAACAACAAAGAAAGAAGACAAAAAAAAATTAAATTAAAAAACTCGTAATCTAATTCCATTTAGACAAAAGAAAATAATCACCAAATAAAAAAAAGAAGTTTAGTTATACAAAAAACAAAACAAAAAAAGGTGAGTAACAAATTTTAACCATAACAATTTTCTGTTTTTAATGTCTAATAAAATGTTAAATGTCAGACAAAAATAACACAAAACAAACACGGATAATAAAAAACAAAAAAAATAAAAAATAAAAATAAGCAGTAAAAAACTACACAAAAAGAAAATTTTTAAAACAAACCAAAATGAAAGTAAAATAAAAAAAAAATAAGTGAATATGTAAATGTTCGCATACATATCCATAGAAACACAAATACAAAAACACATTTTATGTAAGCATCTAGGCATTTTACTTTCATTCTTATCATACATTAAATCCACAAAAAAAAAATAAAATAAAAAACTAGCAAAAATTCAGAATTTTTTGTTTTGCAATGTTTTTTTTAGCTCTTTCTTTCTTTTTTTTTTTTCTTTTTATTAATGTCTTACCATTGAAATAAGAATTAGAAGAAAATAAAGAAAACAAAAGATAACAGAAAATTGGAAGCTCAGGTAAGAACAAGAAACAAAAAAAAAAAACCGTTAAGAAAAGAAAAATTTTGTTTCTTTTCTTTTGAATAGGTACAGAATCATTTATTTTTATGATTTTTTTTTTATTAAATAACTGTTTTGTATAGGTTGATAAAATATTTAAGTGAACATTTTTACCGTTATTTTCATAATATTAAATAGGTAATTTTTAAAATATTAATAATTGTACCGTTTTATTTATAAATTATTTTGGAATTCTTTAAAATTTAAGCTATGGTGTTTGGTGCATGAATGATGCCTGGCAACTTGAAGTCCTGTTTCCTAATTTAATTGAATGCCTTACACATATCTTAAATCTAGTTATAAGTCATTGCTTAAGTCATTGTTATAATCAGATGAATTACCTAATACAATATTAGTGACCTAACTGTTAAGTCCATTTCATATAATACAACTTGCTCTTAAATTTAAAGATCGAAATGGTCGTTTAACTAAAGTATATTTTATGTGTGTTCATGTGTTCCCTAAAATTAGAGATGATTATATTTTAAATTTAAGGAGAACTTCAACAACTTCGTTCATCACATTTTTACAAAATTTGAACCTATTTATTGTCTATAACAGAATCTACCCTTTCGCAAAAAATTACAATGGTTACCTATTTGTAAGTACCTATATTTACCTTACCTATTGATTGGTGCACAACAGGAGAGATGATGTTTTGAGGATTAAGGTGAGACACGTTGATCGTGCTTATATCATGCTTATATCACTCTTTTTTAACAAGTTTTGGTAATTCCCACCTACACCCGTAAAAAAAAACCAAAATTTCAAATGAAAGGGTTAGAGGATTGAGGATTTTCCAATGTCTTTTGACAATTACCACCTCCTTTACAAAAAAAAATAATTAAATAAATAAATTTGATTGATAGCTATTTCTACCACTCTTCATATATTTGGGTAATAATCATTTTCATTTGAAGTAACCATTAAAATTTTTAAAATCGATTCTATCAAAATATAAATATTTTTTTTGTGGTAGTTTTTGTTTATGTTTTGGAAGGTTTTGTTTAACGTCTAAATGAACAAAACATGACTAAATTATGGCAATTATCCAATATGCTGAATGGATTCTCTCGGGACTCTGCTTTATCAATCATGTTTTTTTGTTATCATTAAGAAGGAGTTAACAAATTCCCATGTATTTTTAAATACCCAAATGAAAATCTAAATCAATCCCTACCATCGCAATATTACATACTTGCTACCTGTAAAAAAACTCATTATCGTTATGAAATATTTGGTCTTGCTCGCCAAATTTTGCAAGAGATAGACGTTCAGTTTATTTCGGCACAGTTTATTTTAAATGCTATCACACCGGTGCTAATTAACCAACGTCGAATACTTTTAATATATCCATGAAATAACAAATTTTAAATAAAATCTATATGAGTGATCAAAAATTCAAATGTAATATATTACATATAAACCAAACAATCTTTCTAATAGCTTTTGTTATTACTGTTAACATCAATTGTTTAAGTCAATTTGTTAAAGATTTAATTTTTTCGATCAAACTCCCCTTTTCAAAGATCTTCGATATCTAAAGGACGAGCATATTTATCTTGTAATCAAAATTATTAAAATTATAACTGTAAAATTTTAGTTAATAAAATTTAAAAATATATACATAAAAAGGAGCAGTATAACAGTATAGAAGAATCTAAATTTGTAAAGTAATGATAGTTATGATAAAAAATAAAAGAAAACGAAAACATCACAAAAACAAACCAAAAACGAAAAACAAAAAACCAACAAATACCGTTACTTATACTATTTACTATTTTTTGTTTTTTTTGTTTGTTTTTTTGTTTAATATTTTATAATAGATACACTATTAAAACCCAGACACACTTTTTAGTTTTGAGCTCAGATATTATAGCTATGTATGACAAAAACATAGCAACAAATAACAGCAACAACAAATTTAACATCAAAAAATTATACAACAACTTTTTCTTTCACTTCATTTTCAAAAAAAAAGCATGAAAAACAGTAAAACAAAAAATAAATAAACAAGTGTTTTCTTTTGTGTAAATGTTTTGAATTATTTATTATGTTTACCTGATGTTTACCTGTACTACCGGTGAAAGTGAGACACAGTTTATATACGGTTCAGAGAAGCGAAAATTATAAAAAAAATCAAATGAATAAATGAGTATCTAAATGAATTCCCGTTCATAAATAAATATATTATAAAAAAAAAAAACGAAACAAAAAACTCCTCATCTCACTTTAAACTAAATTATTTTTGCTTTCGGCAATCTGTGCCATATTATTTCACATAATATAATCTGTATTTGAACTACCTACATCCGTATTTATAATTATTTAGTTCAAACTGATGCTCCTCCATTCCTCTTTTATTTATTTATTTTTTTTTTTATAATTTTAATATATTTTAACATTTTATTGCTATCTCTTTCTTATCATCCCTTTTCTCTCTTCCTTTTGATTATTTTATCTGGTTATTCATTGGCTTTTATAATATTTGTTTATTTGAATGCTTGTTTGCTTGTTTGTTTGTTTGTTTTTGGGTTGTAAGGCTCTAAGGTTTTCGGATTTGAGGTTGTGATGAACATGAAAAAAAAAATAAAAAAAAAAACTGAACAAAAAAACAAAACAAAACTAGGTAATCTTCATGTGTTTGTAGGCAAAAGAAAAGATATGGTAAAGTTTTATAGAAATTTATTGAAAGAAATTAAAAAGTTAAAAATGTCCTAATTTTAATGTTATATTTAAAGAATTAAAAATACATAAAAACATATAATTGTAATAGTAGGCTTTCAAAATAAACGAACAAACAAATAAACAAAAAATAAGAATTATGTAGTTTGATTTTAGAATTTTTAAATTTTTTATTTATTTTATTATGTTGTACTTTTTGATTAAAAATTTATAAAGATTTTTTAAAGATTTTCTTTAACCATATATAAATTTTTTGTAATTTTAAAGAAAATTTGTTTTTTGACTAAAATATATTGTGGAAAATAATAAATAGAAGAAAAGTTTCTAATAAAATATTTTCATATGTGGTCAAGTTACGTTTGTGTAAGGACCTCAGAATTCTTAGGCATTTTGAGATAATTTTTTAGACAACAAAAATAAATTTAATTTCAGAGTATCGGTGGCCTAGTGGGTAAGAGCGTATATAAAATACACTGCGTAAACAAAGAGAGAGTGTGGTTTCGCATCCTACATGCGTAATAAGAATAATTCCTCCTTATGACATTTACAGCCACACATGGAAAGGAAAGGCTGTGTGATTTCCGTATAACATTTATATGACAGGAAAATAAACTAAAAAAAAAAAAAAATGTTCAGAAAAACAATAAAAACATTTTAGAATATTGTGAATTGGATCAAAATTTGTAATTTGTTAATACGAAAAAAAATTATTATAAATCAAAAGACATTTTCTTGTATTTTAAGGAAACACTATATAATTTATTAATTAATTTAATTTTCAATTTTTGATCCTCAATATAGCTCTTAAATAGGGGTAATACATAAAACAATTTTCTAAAGTAAATTATGCTATTTCAGAATGTTCTTTCTTTTCTCAATTTTCGGAATTGGTAGGACTACATAAAAAAGTTATTCTACAAAATTAAATTTAAGAGTCTATATATGGTTAAAAATTCTTCTATCTTAAAAGATGTAAAAATTTTGAAAACAGACGGACCAAACACACGGATAAAGTGAAAACGTGTAATAAGCTCATTTTTAAAATAGGTTTCGACGACAAGATTCGTTAAATACAGTAATTGTTTATTTAATACAAAAATAACTAAAATAGATAAATACTAAAATACATAAACATTTCATCCCTTAATGGTATCCAGTAAGAAGTGTTACAAATAAAAATTTAAATTTCTTGGGTGAAAGACAAAACAGTTGAAAATTTTCAATATAAATTCTAAAACAAATTCTCTTGGGCGCCTCGGTGACCTAGTGAGTAAGAGCGTATGAAATACGCCGAAAAGACCAAGGGAGTGTGGGTTCGAATCCCATACTTGCGTACGAGCTATTTCCCCCTACGATATTTACAGCTACGCCTGAACAGGAAAGACTGTGTAATTTCCTGCCCATATTTATGTAGCAGAGAAATGCATTAAAAAAAAAAAAATTCTCCTTTACTTTTATTCCAAATCTTGTTTACATTTACAGTTTCTTGAGAACATTTATAAGAAAAAACTTAAATATTTTATTCATTGAATTTTTGTTTATATTATTGTAAAAACAAAGCAAATAAGTAATGAAAAATACCAAGGATTTTCAAAAAAAAATATTTCCAAAATTTCAAGCTTCTAAGTTAAACTGTTTGAAACATAGTCCAAATTTTTACAAAAATTTAATTTCACATAACGGTATATTAAAATACCACATGACAATGCCACATATTTATTTTATACATATTTATAAAGTTTATAAAAGCAGCTATGCTTTGGCGTTTCCATGCCTTATGTCGTATAACAATTTAAAGATAGGACTTTGTACCTGTACCTCCGTAACGGGTGGGGCCATTCGAAAAAGTTGTTCCACAAAATTAATTTTTTGGCTTCATTGCTTTATTTGAAATGGTGTAGAAGTTTTGTAAATACCTAGACGCACGAACTGGCGGGCGGACGGACGGAACGACAGAAGAATAGAATGAAACTCATAAGCACATTTTTTCAAAATTTTTTTGAAAATGCCCTAAAAATGTGGTAATTATGTTATTTGTTCTAAATAAGAAGAAGTCTTCTAAGAATAAGTCGAAGAAAATTAAATTACATTATACGTATAAAAAATTATAGGTTTATAAAAATATGTAAATTCTGAAAAGGCTCTAAGAAAAAATTTCGCAACCAAAAAAATTAAATACTAATTTTGTTTAATTTGTTTACATTTAAAAAATGTTCTTTTATTAATTGTAAAATATCATTTTCTCTTTAAAAAAAAAAAAAAAAATAAGGATGCGAAAAGCTCTCATCGGTAATAACATTAAATTAATCTTTTTGAGGGGCCTCGGTGGTCTAGTGGGTAAAAGCGTATAACACGCTGTAAACCCCGGGGTAGTGTGGGTTCGAACCCCACACACGTCGTAAGAGTTATTCCCCCTTACGACATTTACAGCCACACTTGAACAGGAAAGGCTGTGTAATTTCCTGTCCACATTTATGTAGCAGAGAAGCATAAAAAAAAAAATCGTTTTGTTCTCAAACTTTTTTTCAAAATATATTTTTAGCATCTTAACACCCAGTTAATATTAAAATTTTGCCATTTTTAACACATTTTGTAAAAAGTTTTTGAAAAATTGTCTAATAGTTTTACTTATTCCGTTCGTTCGTTCGTTTGTTCTGGCTGAAAAATAGAAAATATGCTGTTTTTAGACACCTGTAACTTAGACACTTGTACAAATTTTTCGTCGGTAAAAAAATAAAAATTAAAGCTCCAGTAATATATATTTACGTGTGTTAACGACTTTTATTAGTCTATAGAGTTATCTAGTTCCAGCGACTTAAAATTGAAAAAATACCCTATTTTCAAATGTACCTATATATAGTTCAGGTTCTGCTTAGTAGTTTTTTCTATCAATATCAAAATTATGCAATATTTTGCAATTTGCTATTTAAATTTATCGCTATGTGGATACAAAATTTTTCAAGATTTTTCTTCATAATTCGGCATACTTTTAGTTAGAACCTTAAAATTTTGAGGAGAGAAGGATCTTTTAGAATTAGTGTAAGTTGTGTCAACAAATTTTAAGAGCATAAGTGCTCAAAAATTGAAACTTTTAAATACCTGTAACTTAGGCACCTGTACAAATTTGTTCAAAATAAAACGCAAAAATGAAAGCTTAAAGATTATAATTTTAACATGTGTTACTGGTTTTTCTTAATTATGTACGGTTCCATTAGAATTGAAGATAGTGCTTTTTTATTTTCCAATTTTTTTCTTATATATGAAATTCTAAGAAAAAATCTTACAAATTTTGATGCAGGTCAATTTTGGATTTAAAATTATCTTTTGAAGAATGTACGCCTTTTAAAAACGTTGGTTTACATTCTGCCTTGTTTTTCTGTTATTTTTTCTATTCCTGTATATTTTTTCTGTTATCACATGTATATACGTAAAATGTATTCTTGTTTTGGCAATTAACGCAGACATGTTTATTTTCAAGGCAAATAATTTAAAAAATTGACTTTTCTATGATAAATTGCATTTAATGCTTATCGCACGTAAGGGAATGAAATTTACTGATTTTTTTCTGTATTTCAAGGCGCATTAATGTCAGTGGGAGATTTTAAATTTAATAAAAGTATTCAGCATGAAAAAAATGTAATTAGTATAAGGTATTGAAGCATCTGGCTAATAGGTTATGCGGCAACCCAACCCAACTTGATTATAAAATTTTTAATATAATGTTCAAAGGTAAAATTCATGAAGAAAAACCATTAATAAACCAAAAAATTAGTGACTAATTCAAAACATTAATAAAAATTATGATACTAGTACTATTATCCTGCAATAAAAGCATCAAAATATGAGAAGAAAAAATGAGTCATAAAATTGAACAATTGATTATTAAGTATCAAATAGCTGTATTATAAAAAAGAAGAACAGCAGATATAAAATTAAATATCACTTTTTCTAAATAATACAAACGAATCCATTACTTTTTTTGAGATATGTGGCGGGCGGTCTGCACTCAGACAAATCGACTCAGAATGGACAATTATTCTCAGAATTGACTGTAACTCAAGAATATCCACAAGAACATAATATATTATATTTTAAAAATATAATATTTAGCAACTGTTTCGTTCTACAATACTACCGAAACTCTTTAGTAAGCAAGTAGTATTGATATGCCTAGATAATTCCTAATTTTAATTTTCAATAAGTCTTACTACTTAACTTATAAGAAAATTTCAGTAAATCTTCTGTAAGGTAAAGAAAACATGTTGAAAAAATCCGTAAAACTTAAACTTAAAGCAATAAAATTTTTTTTTAAAAAAAAAATATATTAAGATATGTTTCATACAATTTAATCATCATTTAGAAAATTGAAGATACCTAAATTAAATAAGTACTGAAATATATTTACGTAAATTTCCAAGTTTTTATTATAGATATTCCCGTTACGTCAAATTCAGATGTATAGGTTTTTTAAGCACCATGTAATGAACAAATAAATTGCACAGCTATCCGAAACTATTCTGTTTTGCAGAAGTCGTTGGTATAAAATATATATTCTTTTGACAAACTTTCCAGCTTATATAGACACTGAGTTATGAGTGCTCATATAGAAAAGAAATTGTATAAAAGTTACTTGAATCTGCTCCTTCTTTTCAAATAATTTTAGATATATACCTTAATTAAATAGTGAGTTATCTTAATGTCAAAGAGAAGTTGTACGGGAGCCACTCGAAACTATCTGACAAACTTGTTGAACTGCAGAGTGGTATTTATACATAAAAATTAAATAGTAAAAATTTCAGAATCCTAGATCCGTTACTTTTTTTCAGATATCTGGCGGACGGTCTGTACTCGGGCAAATTGACTCAGAATTTAATCCCGAATAAAATATATATATACTTTTCTATATCTATCTCGTGTATTTAAAAGGTATCACAAGCGTTATGGCCATTTTATTATACGTTCGTATGGATATAATAAAATTGTGTCTAATGAAATAAAAAAAATCAGTATATAACGGTGAGTTGTGCTAGAAAGTGCTTTCAATTTTAATCGATACAATATATTTCATTTCCAAGTTTTAAATTGGTATAAATAGGCGTCAGATATTTCGAAATATACTATTTATTACTATGTTAATTAAGGATTACCATTTAGGTTTTATAAAATAACATTAAATAACATTATTACATATTTACTTTTAATTTTTAAAGTTAATAAAAATTTTTATTTAAGAGATAAGTTTTTGTAAAATTTTTTTTTTTAATTGACCTCCAAAAATTGTTACTAAACAATTCTTTTTTTAAAAATGGATCAAAACCAAATAAATAATTGACATTGAATATAAAACTTTATAAGAATGTTAATTTTTATTAGTGACCCTGATCTCAATACGTGTATATTCTTCTTTGTAGATCAAGTGCATCTATCTTTTCAAAAAAAAAAAAAATTATTAGATCTGTTTTTGTATACCTACCTACTTATTAAATACGATTATTTATCTTCAAATGGTTCTTTTTCTACCGATTTTTTTATATTTTTTCTATTTGTAAATAATGAAGTTACAAT
This sequence comes from Poecilobothrus nobilitatus, assembly GCA_947095535.1. NCBI lineage: Eukaryota > Metazoa > Arthropoda > Insecta > Diptera > Dolichopodidae > Poecilobothrus > Poecilobothrus nobilitatus. Next base: position 52,894,135 of record OX352772.1, on the reverse strand, counting down.
ATGTACTCTTGTTTATTTTTCATTCTAATTCAAAAAAAAACAAAAAAGAACTTCCAAACACTATATGAATTTTTAATTATCTCGTTTTTAAAATATTATTTGGATCAAATTTTGTAAACTGCTGAATTTCATTTTAAATATTCTTATTCTGTTAGGAGATAATTCATTTTTGAAATAAATTATATCTGCACAAAACAAAAATGATTTACCGTTAATATTTGAATTTATTCATTTGGGTATCGGAGATCACCTTTGCAAAAATATAAATTTCGACTAAAAGCAATGTTACAATATTGTACTTTAAGGATAAATATAAAAGTAAAAGAAACTTTACTGTGCATATGAGAATCAGGCCACAAAATCAGGGTTTCAAATAATTTGATAATGGTATGTTTGAAGGCTGTAACATTGTCCAGAAATATAAATTTTGTGTAAAACACACAAATCTTTTTTCCACTGTTCCAGATATTTTCGAAATGTCTTTTGTTTCGTTCTAGAATAATATTCTTCATAAAAATGAATGCCTATATTAACAAAATTTTCTTTTTTTTATAGCCCTGCTTGAATAAATTAAAATTTTAAACAGTAATGACCTTAAAAATTTTCAGAAATTTCTTTCTTGACCAACAAAAAATAGTGGATCATTTTGTTCATGACCTATATATCTGAACCGGTACAGAACCTTGCTTTGACAACTATTTTTTGTTGTTCGATCGAAATAAAAACGTTTAAACTATATTACAGAAATTACATTTGCTAAGTCGATTGAGTTACGTTGCTTTAACGAATTTTTGAAAGAGAGTCTGTCAAAAATGTTCGGCAGTTTTTTGTTTGATCAGCTTTAAAAGTTTGCTTGAATTTGCTCAAATATTTTATTGATTTATTATTATATTTCCGTAACTGTACAATCAAGACAAAATTTACTGTAGAAGCATGATAATTCCAATAAAACAAAAATTAAATTTATTTTAAATTTAAATACTTATACTTTTAAGAAACAATAATGGAACATCTAAAATATAATGAACTAACAAGATTAATTTCTATTTAGTTGATTCTTAAATATAACAATCCACTTATACAACCACCAAAACTACTATATAAATTTTTAAAAACATTAAAGATATAATCAAAAAAATCTGGGTGAAAAAAACAATGGAAGTGGTCTTTGATTTAAAATTTCTATTTTTATCAGGTAGATGCCATTATAATACCACCCGATCCATTTTAAATTTTTTTTAATACTTAAACACTTTAAAAATAACTTTAATACCATTTGTAAGGATCACATGAAAATCTCAAGAGTTTGAATGAAGGTGAGGGGAATACCAAAAAATATTCTCCCATATGGTGCTAAAAGGTTCCTAAGAGCATAAGTAATTTTTAAACTTTAAAACAATTTACAAAAAAAAGCATTAAGTCAAATAAAAGCAAAAGAAAAAAAACAATAACAAAGAAAGTGCAAAAAAAATATATATGGGTCCATTTACTTTAATCTTGGCAAAAAACAAAACAAAGAAAAAAGAAAAAAACATTGAACATTGAACATTTTTTACATATGGGTTTTCTTTTTATTCTTTTGCTTCAAGGATACCCATCAACAACAATAACAACAATAATAATAATCTTCTACATTTTTCGTTTCATTTATAACAAAACAAAAAAAAAAAACCAAAACAAAAAAAGGAAACTTTAATGCAAACAAACTGTTCACTCACCCTATTTCTATCTCTTTTTCTCTTAGCGTTGTTTTTTTTTTGTTTGTTATAAATTTTAAAAATTATTTCACTTGTTTAACGCTTTACAAAAGAATTGTATTTTTTTTTTTATTTTCTTATATTTTTTTTTTCTGTTTATGTACTGTTTTTTTGATTGTTCAACACAATTCATTAAACATTAAGCAAAGAGAGTGAGGTGAGAAAGAGAAAAAGTAACAAAATGGCGAAAAAATTAAACAGAAAATTTAAAAAAATCTGAAAAACATAGTCTTTAGATTCTTTTTTTTTTTTTGGTTAATTGAATCATCAAAATCACGTTAAAACCTCAAAAAAGGATTTCCGATGATATATTATATTATATTTAACAAAAAACAAGAACAACAAAAATGTAATAAAAATAAAAAAGATAATGCATAAGCCCTTTCCTAATTTTTATTTTTCATTTTTATAAACCTTTATCTGATGAAAATATTCTTATTTTCTATTTTTCGTTTTTAACAGATTATGATTTAATATAAACCGTATTAACAGTTAGTGCAAATAAATAAGATTATCTTTAAGGCAAATTACAGCTGTTTTTCCATGTCATTTATAATATTCTTAGACTACAATGATTAAACTGCTACTACAATGGAAAATATGTATATTTAAAAAGGTTAAAAGTAAAGGATATTCATAATCAATTTTAATAAATTGTTTGAGGGGCCTCGGTGACCTAGTGGGTAAGAGCGTATAAAATACGCTGTAAACACCTAGGGAGTGTGCGTTCTAATCCCCCACACGCCGTAAGAGTAAATCCCCCTTACAACATGTACAGCCACGTCTGAACTGGAGAGGCTGTGTAATTTCCTTGTTACATTTATGTGGCAGGGAAATGTACCAAGAAAAATAAGGGAAGTATTTAAAATGAAGGAAGAAAACTGTAAGAGCAAATTATGTAGTCAAAAATACGGTCTCAGAGAATCTAAGAACCTTTAGGGGAAACTATAAACTGAAAAAATAAGAAAATATCATAAGTTACAGTAAAATAAACTAAAAATACTAACAAGCTTCGCAAACGGGACACTACCTATTAGAGAGATTGAAAATGACGGCACATGCAAATTCTATCAAGAAAAAGATATCTCCACGGCACATACTAAAATCCTTCGGAACTTTACTACGAGCAAGATATATGCACCTAGAAGCATATTCCTTCACCGAAGATGAATTGCCAGCAATAAACTCTCTATAAATCTTCAATTTCTTAGAGGCGGTATAGCACAGATAGAAGAATTATAATTGAAGACAAAATCCACAACACGTAATAATAGAGAGAACAAAATAGATCTACGTCAGTCTTATTGATATTTCTTGAATAATAATCAAATTTAAACAAGTCTTAATTAATGGGGTTTATAAAATAATAAGGTTTATTACAGCATACGCTCCAAATTGATGGTATTGTTCCTCAAATTTTCTCCTCTTTAAAGGCTTATTCTTTTTCGAAAGTTATTCTGGTACTTATATATTATGACTATACATTAAAGGTAATTGGAAGTAATTCTAATTTTCGTTGACTCCCAAAATATATTTGAAATGAAACTCAGCATTGTGAAATGTGAAACTCTACAGTCTAGATTCATCAAAATAACTTTTTATCTAAATATAGAATTATTTTTTTTACCTTATTATAGTCATTCAATATTTTTCATTATTTTTTAATTTTTCTTCCTTTGTTATTGAAATATGAGTCATGAAATATGTTTAAATAACATAATAAAGCTTTTATACCTTAAATTATGAAATGATCTAATAGCCGTCTTTCATGTTTTATTTTTTCTCGGAAAAAAGGATGAACAAGATTAAATCAAAATACAAAAGAAAATAATAAGCTACAAATTTTTGTAGAAAATAATTAGAGAAAAGAAAAAAATAAAAAAAAAATCAACCCTTACTTTTAAATTATTAAAAGAAAAGTTGTTAGTGTGCTATCCCAGCATTCAAGGATCAAAGTGTGGGAAGGACAAGTAGAAGGTGGGATATATTGTAAAGTAAAAGTGAATCTTTATTTTCTCAATAGGGATTGAATTATGTTCATAATGTTCATTATGTGGATACTATTTCTTATATAAGTTATTTAATTTCAGATTAAAGTTTTCATATAAGTTATAATATTCAAGAACTGATACTCTTCACTAAAGTCTTCACTCATAGTCAAGGTATATTTTCTATTAATGATTTGAATTGAATGGATGGAAAGTGAAATTTTTAAAATATATATAATAGATGGTATCTTTAGTTATCGTTAGGAATATCTTATTCATAAAAGATGGTTAAAATTTTTAAAGATTTGATGAGTATGTGGTAGTTTTTCTGATGAGTTTTATAGTATAAATTCTTTTGTTCCATTGGTTGATATAGGAGATCTATTCTAAACAATTTCAATCATATAATACCTTGCATTGTAAAGTTCCAACAAAGTTCGCTAAAGTCTTTAAAATTAAACTAATTTAACAAATCTTTTATAATTATTGGTTTATATCATATTATTTATAAGTATGTATATGTAATGTATATATTCAAAATATATTAATTTTAATTAATGATTTAACTTTAAATGTAAATTTGCAATATTACTTGAATAAATTATTAATGCTTAGTATTAAAACAGTTTAGGGGTAATTATATTAAATTGAACAATAATTGAATGATTTCTTAATACCGAAATAACGAAATGTAAATAAATTTTGAAAATCTAATTATAAAAATTATACAATTTAATTATATACTTTTTAATTTTGATTAAAATTAAATGAAATATTGTTTAAAAGTAATTTGATTTCAAATATCCATCTATTTAAAATCAATGAAGTGTAAAACTTTTGAATTGATAAATTGTTAAACATTTATTCCAAAATAATTATTTTGGTATAATTAGTAAGTAAAAATCAAATTAATCATTTATTTAATTAATGTTATTTTTTAATTTATATGAGCTTAAAAAGAGGTAAGCAGTAAAAAGAGTATATAAAGAGAGAGCAGTAAAAAGTATATTTTTTTATTTATGATGCATTTAACTTCGTTGCCCCACCACCACATATATGTGAAGAGGAAATAAATCTACATTTTCTTTTCAGGCATGGTTGCGATACAAGTTTAAATTATAATTATATTATTCATTTTCTTAATATTATATATTGTTATATTTTAATTAATAATTTTTCATGACTCCCGTCGAAATTTGATATTGCGCTTGAAAGACTGGCATCTTACGTACTGAACGATCGGTAAGATGATTAACAGTTGACACTAAATTTTATTCTTCAAATATTAAATTGGAATCTAGTGCTTACGTATAAATATATTTAAGTAATATTTCAAATTTTCTTACAATGAAAATAATACTTTTTTTTTGGGCCCAGATAAGATTTAGAAAATTAGAACAAAAGGGCTGGAATATAGTGGAATATAGTAGACGCAGAAAACAGATTAGACTTGCACCAAAATTTCTAAATTTTTTCAGAATTTTGTTTTGTAAATCATGATACACTTTCTTTAATTTTAAGAAAACTCTGAAAATAACCTTTTTATTCTGCAAAATTTTTAAAGATGTCTGAAAATAACAATATTTTAATTTTTGACTTCTTATAGCTCCTAAACAGCGAGAAGTACAAAACAGTTCTGGAATCATTTATGCTAATTCTGAAATAACATTATGGTGATAAGCTTTCTTTTTAAGATACTTAACAATAGTTTCAATTTCGTTTTTAAGAGACTTATAAATGGTTACAATTTCATTGTTAGGTTTCAAACGGTATAGAAGTTTTGAAAACAGATGTAAGGATGGACAAACGGACAGAATGAAACTTATAAGCAAATTAAAAAAAAATGAAATTGAAATTGTGCTAAAAAACACGACTAATATTTGAAATTATAAATTTATAACCAAATTCTTACATTCATATAGTAAAAATTTTTATTTCTTTAGTTTTTACAATTCGAAATTGGAGATTTTAAAAGCCAAGATTATAAAAGAAAGGAGCATTTGTAGCGCTCCCAAATAAGTTTAAAAATCCTGATTGTAGTCCAATTTGATGATGAGGATTTAAATATAAAAAATATTTATATTATTCAAAAAAAAAAAAAAAAATTTATTGAAAGAAAGTAGTCCAATTTGATGATGAGGATTTAAATATAAAAAATATTTATATTATTCAAAAAAAAAAAAAAAAATTTATTGAAAGAAAATTCATTTTATCAAAAATTTCATTTCATTGTTACTAATACCAAAGATTAAAAAATTAAGCTTTAAAATAATGATGACAAAATTAATGTCATCAATACAAAAAAGTAACTAACAACAACAAAAATAACTATAACAAAAATACTTTAATTCTTATAGTTTAATTATAAAATATTAATTTTAGTATTATTTAAAAATTCTTTTCTTTATTCGTTGTAATCCTTTAAATTAAAAGATACAAATAATTCCTTCTAAAAAAATAAATTTTAACAGCATGAAATTTCTTAAAAATAAATTTTTTAAACTAAAAATTGACTTTTTATCTATACGAGTAGGTATCTATGTATATACATTTTAAAAAATTTGTTCAACATTCTAACTGTTCATTTTTTGCGGAAAACTTGGTTAAATAATTAAATTTTAATTCATAATTAAGTACCTATATATATATTTTTTTCCTGATGTTACTTTTACTACAATTTTCTTTACATTTACATTGTATTTTTTTTTTATTATATTTTTTTATAATAACCGTGAGAATTATTAAAAAAAAACAAAAAGAAATGAGAAAAGCAAATTATAACGGTACACAAAAATTATACTTTTTATCCCGTTATTATTCCTTAGATTAATATATTTTTTTCGTGTATTATAATATAGTTACCAAATATGATATAGTTACCAGACTAAAAGGTTCAAAACATTTTTTTTTTAAATATAATTTCAATTTCATATCATTAGAAAATTATTGTTCTTGAGAACGGTACTTCCTGCTCTTTTTCAAAAAAACAAAATACAAGGCGTGTACTAATTTGATTTCAAAAAAATTAAAATCAATAAAGACTTCAAGTAAATATTTAACTGTTCTTTTTTGTATAAGTTAACTGAAACGTGACATTCAAAATATAAGTTTTCTTTCTTTTATTTTAGTTGTCGTTCAGAAATTGAAGAAATTGGTTTTGACTGTTTGCTTCAACTATTGATGGTAAATATTTATAATTTCGCATATAGTTTCTGAACTATATATTTTCATTTTTCGGTTTTTTTTTAGCACAATATTTTTATACCCGTATGAACGTATGTTCAACCGTTCAACGGTATAATAAATTTGCATTACGTTTTGTGACACCTTAAAGGAGTCGAGCTAAATATAGGCTTAAATGTATGAATTGGCTCAAAATAGAATTCGATCGCCCGTTTGCCCCAGCCAACATTTCCCAGCCACATGCCCATGCCCATTCCCCAGCAGAATGATGTTCACATCATGTCCCAGCCAACTCAGTTTTTGTATTTATATTCTTTTGACTAGGTTTGTATTGTTGTAAAATGCATAAAGTTGTTGGTTTAGTCTTCAATTTCGATTTAGGTTTACATAACCAATGTTTCTTGACATTGACCAAGATTTTAAACTATATAATTTTCTTAAAGTTATATATTAGTGCAGTGTATGCACTAATTGTGTAAAGTATCTTTAAGCTTTTTACAATTAAATAGTGACGGAATATACTACACATAGAGGTCTGCAAAAAATATTCAAACCATTTATTTGAAATTTAGTGTTTAGAGTTTGGAAAAAAATATGTTTAAATTAACGTAGGTACATGATATGTTTTAAAATGTACTTTATTATATCTATTCACAGTAAAAGCTTTTGATGATTTATTTTCATTCTTTAAATTTGATTCTGTTATTTTATTTCCATCATCAATAAAATAATATACTTATGCAGCAGTAAATTTATTTTGAAAACCTGGTAATTCTGCTATTTAGTTAATATAATTTTAAATATATTTTAATATTATGTAGATGCCTTAATGGATCATATTTAAGGTAGTAAAAATATCCAGTTAAATACATCCAGATATTCTTTAAAATTTTATGTATAAGTTAGTATATACCTATACCGTTATTTTTGAATACTATTTAATAAGATAAATATTGGAGAGAAAGGGAAAGCAAATTTTCAGTTCCTTCAGTTGTAAGAGTTTTTGTTGTTTTTTTTCTTGTTATAAATGTTAGGTCACAAAAATGGCAACAATAAGTTGACATTGAAATATTTTTTTTTTCTTTGTTTTTGTTTTTTCTACTTTTCTTTTCTACAGTTATTTTGTTATTTTTGTTTTCCCTTTTATGCAAGTGAACATGATGATTTGTTTAAACACATGGCCAAAAGGCTTTTTAATGATGATAATGGTATAATGGTGATGAATGCACCTGCATTGCATAATTTATAGATTTTATTTTATTATATTTTTTTTTGTATTTTGCTGTTTTATATAACGGTTCTTTTTCTTATTTGTTTTTTTGTTTTTTTGAATGTGAATAATGAATAAAGATGAAGAATAAAAAAAAAATAAATAAAATAACAAAAGTGAAAAAAGGCAAATAGAGTCACGAAAAAAAGGAGGGGGAATTTTGAAAGAAATAAAAATAAAATAAATTAGAATATAATAAAAGAAAGAGATAGGTATCATAAAAAATATAAAAAAAATATAATAGTATGCTCACCTTTTGTATTTGAAAGCTTCAAGATATTCATTATGTACCTACATTAACATGAAATCCACATAAAAGAGATTGAAACTTTAGAGGAGAAAATATAATATACTAATTGGTATTGGACAGTTTTTTCTTATCTCATTTCAATTTTTGAATGCATGGGGGTTTTTAAAGGAATGCATCGTTTAAAACTACAATATACTAATTAAAGTTAGCTAAAGATTCTAATTGACGATATTTTTAATTTATTTTAAAATTAGATGGTTTTTGAGTTTTGATGCTTTAAAAAGAGGAATACTTTAAAATATTTCTGACAAATAGCGTAGTGGTTAAATTGCGAAACAAAAAGTCTTTAGATCATACCCCGCTCAGATCATTTACTAGTAATTTGTTTTTTAATCGTAATGTAAATGGTGGATATAATAGGTGGCCTACAAATTTAATATTTGTGTTTCATAGTTTTGTAGAATACCATTAACATGCAAAGTAATCAACGGCTTAGTGTAAATTGAAGCTTAGTCTAATATGAATAATTAGCGATTTATGTTTCTGGTACACTAAGTGATCTATTTTCAATAGACTGAGCGATTTTGCACCTTAATTGACAAATATTGATAATTTAATTGACAAAATTTCACTTAGTGTAAATGCAGTATTAATGGATGACCTGTACTTTTTTTTTTTACACGCTAACTAAACGCTAGGAACGGATTCCTTTATATTCCTTTTACGGATGACACAAAAAAGTTTAATATAAATACAAAAAAATATTGGAAGAAAATTATCCTATTTTAACATGTATATAAGCAGATGACAGTTGTAAATTTTAGTGACAAGGTTTCTGAATTACAGCTCTCATACTATAATTTAAAAGCAATTTTCCTAGATCCTCTATATTCTATAGCATCTGATTTTTGAATATGTTTTTTTGATATAATCTGTAATAAAGGTAGGTCTTCAATTAACTATTTTAAAATTTTAGTTCAAAACTACAAAAAAATTGCTAAAGAAAAGAATAAGTAATATTGCTAAAATAGAAACTAAAAAATAAGTCTCAACTCGTTGCATATACAAGATATAGTGATACCTTAAAGATTAATGAAAAATGTTCAAAGATTTAACCATTAAAACCATTAACCATTAAAACAGAAAATTTGTACTTGGGAATGAAATGAAAAAAATTCGAAATCTTTACTGTCTTCCTTGAAATAAAAACAAATTTCTATTGATCTGTAAATTAGTCCATGACGTCAGTAATTAATTGAAAATTAATCTATAACTCTTTAAATTAACAACTTTGGTACAATACAACAAATCTTCCCTTAGCTTCTTCTCTTATAAGCTCTCTCTTATATTAACAAAATTACATATTTTTATATTATATTAATTTTTATTTGACTTTCATTTATCATTGACTTTCATTTTAAATATAACAAAATATTAAATAGTTTCACTATCATCAACATGACTAAAACAAAGGCTTAGTTGAACGATTGTTATTTGTACACACAGTCGATTACAATATTTGACTAATGTAAAACTAAGAATGATTGATATAAAAATTTGATGTTATAAAAGATTTTATTTTTAACAGTGTTGGACAAATTTGTGTGTATATAGAATATATTTAATATTCTTATTAAAACCAATAAAAATGCAATTGTTAGTTAAAGCCTTGAATATCAATTGTAATACTTTATTTACAGTAAGTCACACACATGTAAACACATGTCAGTTTATAAAAATTTTTGTCAAATTGTCTTCCAATTTAAATTATAGCAGTAGTGTGTTTGAAAAGGCGACGGAGATATGAAAACTTTTAGTTTGCGTAAAATATATATCTTGTAGTTAACTTAAAAATTGACCAAACTATTCTTTTGTAAAATATAGAAATTTCATAATAATTTTTCATAATTAATTTCATAATAAAATAGCAAGCTATTAAAGAAAAGCTACTTCCTTTATTAAAAAGAACTTGGAACTATGAATTTGGAACTATGAATATTATTTTATTGAAAATTGTTCAAAAGTTAGTAACTGTTTAGGTTTAGTTCACTAAAATTGTCTTTAAAAAAAATTGCGAAGTAGTTTTCTTAAGTTAAAAATTTTAACTAGAGGACAAAGAACATTGATAACACAAAAAGGTAGTAGTAAGATTGAGTTTACTCAAGTTAAAAAGACTATCCCGAAAACTGGTAAAACAGGACACAAACTCGCTAAGAACTTTAGACTGATAAGTCTATCATCTTTCTTATTAAAAACCTTCGGTATCTAGTACTTTACCCAACTCCTAAACTCGAGTTAGAACTTGGGAAAGAACTAGAGAGTACTCCACTTCGTTACCTTTCTAGACATAGATGGTGCTTTTCTAGACATGAAGGTGGAGAAGTAAATGAACATGCTTCAAGGAGCAGCAAGGAGTAATTCTAGCCTAAATTCTTGACTGGAAGAACAGGTGGACCCACCGCTAAACAGCGTTAAAAGGGAAATATCCTTCACTTTTATTCCCAGCGATATTGTGGAAAGAATTTATCTCAAGCCGTGTAATCAAGCAAATCTGGTCATGGCACAATAATAAAAGAACAGACAACTTATTGATACTATCTCGGCGGGGCATAGACGAAACTATGGGTATGTTTTCGGGTACTGGACAATTGGTGAACTTGCGGCCAGACTAGGTATCCCATTCAATCTATGATGTCGAAGTTGTGGTGAACAGAATGAGGAAGAACAAATAACACACTTCATCTGTAAATGCCCAAAGCTAATTATGCTCAGCATAGTAGCTCTGGGTAGTCATGAATTCAACGATCTTAGCGATCTAGCTGTTAAGCAACCTTTAAAATGGTAAGGTTGTTGAAAGCAGCAAAGTGGATCCAAAATTAAATTCAATATAGACGTAATATAATCCTTGTGTTTGAAGACCGAAATATAAGCTTTATATAAGCCAATATAGCCGAATATAAGTCTTGTGTTAACAAAATGATGCTAACGCGCTACTTGGGGTTTTTGTCATGATCGACGGGATCAGTCAGTTATACAAACAAACCATCCAATGCATTATTATTTTAGAGCATTTCTGGTGGCAGTATGCATTTGTACCGAAAGAGGTATTTGCATGTCTTAAATTATTAATGTTTTTGTTGTGGTAAAATATGATTTAATTTATTTTTTTGTTAAATGTAAATTTTTTAATACAATTTTAAATTTTTAATTCAGAGTTCATATTTATTTTATTTTGCTTCATTTATGGGGAGCCATATTAAAAAAAAAATAATGCATATGTTTTCATTTTATCTGCTATGACTGGCATTTTTTGAATTTTAAATTATAATTTTGATAAAAAAATTTTGATAATGAAGTTTTAAATTAAAATTTTTGTAAATATTATTGTTGTTTCATAAAAAAATCCAAAATTTTTTTCCTCATAAGCAATTTTTCAAGGATAATATATTTTTTATAACAGACAGACAAATTTAGTTTTTACATTAGTTATATTCTATAATCTGTAACTTGGAAAATGATTTATGTGTGTGTTTTTATAATAATATATTATTTTCTTACATTCTTCTGCATTGTTTGATTTTGTGACATATTCATATGCAATTTTAATGAAAAAGGTGACAGCGGTTCATATAGGTAGAAATGATATATACATAATACCTAATTCAATCATTCAAAGTATTAGTGAGTAACTTATAGAAATCTAAATTTAGAAAAGCAATTAAAGCATTTAAGTTACTCAAATGTATCTTAGCGTTGATTATATAAATTATAATTAAAGAAAATTATTATTTAAAGAATAAATTCAGGTTTTTTTTAATTAATAAAATTCTTTATTTAGAATTTATGTATCATTAGTATAGTAAGCAGATGCCGTCTATAATATGACATAAGTATTGGTTTTCAAAATTCCTTTAGAATTTTAATGTCTAATGCACATGCAATACCCTATATTTGTAAACCAGGAATAAGTAAGCAGAGAAATTTTGATGACCAAATATATAATTCAAATGCAAGGATTGGATTATTGCAAGGGATAGTAGACATTCTTTATACGAATGTAAAAATGTGTACGTACGGATACATTAAAGATTTTTTTTTCCCGTGTCACTACTAGAACTACTAGAAGAAGCATATTGTTTGCACTAAATCGTTTATTATCGATATTAGATATTGCTTAGCAGTTTCTTAAACAATTAGTTTTACTAATCATTTGATTACCGGTGCCTATTGTATAGAAAGTTATATATATAGGAACATTATATTTTTACGCTATCTATTATGTTATACAAGAATTTTAATTTATTAATTGTTTGTATATTACGATATATGATATGATATATGATATGATATATGATATGATCAGTCGATTGAAAATTAATGACTTCACCCCTACACCATAGATGGGATATATTATTAAAGATTAGAGTATTGTATGAATTTATTTAATTTTTAAAACTTATAAAGTTGGTAACCCTTTATATTAATCAACAAACATTAATGTAGATTTTCTTTGTTATTCGTAATACAGTCGTACAATTTTACCGCATAATTCAGAATCCATCCTATCTGCATCATAGCATCAAAAGTTAAAGATAATTTATTTAATTTAAATTTTATTTTATATTTATTTTGTTTTTGATTTTGTTGTTAGTTTTGTTTTGTTATGTATGACAGATTTTTTGTAATTTTTTGACAGATTTTTAACTTTGTCAAAAAAAAAGTTAAACTATTTTTTTTATAAATAAGAAGAAAAATAAAGCAAATCAGAATACCGTAATAAAAAAAAAACTTTAATGAAAATATAGTGATGATGGAAAATTGTTTTTTCAAGGATTTTTTTAATTTAATTTTTTTTTCTTTGATGACTTAATTTACCTTGATTTTAAAAGTTTTGATTTAATTGGATGTCATTGGAAAAAAAAAGAAAGTGAAATGTGAAAAAATTTAAATATTTTTTTAATGTCATATGAAAAAAGTTGCAGCACTTCCGTTGCATAAAATATTTTCATAAAAGAGTTAAAAAAAGAAATCAATTTATGTATTCGGGATTAATTTAAAAGTATAAATTTTCTCTATACTGTTAATACAATCACAAAATAATTTTACAGATACTAAAAATAAATCGTGAAAAAGCGTGGTAATACTCGTAGAAAAAAGGTTTAAGAAATAAATATCCTTTTTAAAGAGAAGTACTGAAGAAGAAGGCGAAAAAACCAAAAAATTTTCTGAGGTAAGTTATATTAGTTCTGAAAAAATTTCAAGATTGTGTGCCGTAGTTAAGAAGCAAGCAACATTTTGTCTTCACGTAATTGTAAATTGAAATATTGTATAATTTTAATACCAAAATAAAAAGTTAAAAGTTAAAATAATGTGTTCTTGTTGGGTGTTTTTAGATGACAAAAATATTACGTAGAACTTGAGATAAGTCGTTTCCTTAAACTTTAAAAGGTTGTAGTCGTAATTTATGGAGTTACATGAAAAAGTTTTTCTACAATTTTAATGTTTTTTTAAAAAGACCTATCCAAGATTAAAATTTTATTGTTCTGTCTTAAATGATGTAGAAGTTTTGTAAACAAATGACCGAACAAGATCGAACCTAATAAGTTAATTTTTAAAATTTTTTTACAAATTTAAGCAAATCTAATTCTGTTTTTAATGAAATTTGTTATAATTTTTTAATTACAGTTGTTTTTTAAAATTTGAATCCGGCAGACTGCTATTGTTTATAGTTTAGTATCATAGGTAGCGAGATTTTTTTTCACCTATAAGCTTTTTAGAGTTGATGCTGATCAAGTAGCTCATCAAGTAGAACAAAATAACATACTACCTTTCACAATCCTTCAATAGAACTAAAAATCTAAATAATCTTTTGAGGATAATGTATATATCTTTAATGTAATTTATTGTTTTCTATTTTAATTTTGAATGGTTGGTGTATAAACATAACTGAAATTTATGTTAAGTCTTTATGTACCAAGTAAATTTAATATTACATTTTTTTATAATTTCTAATTGCAATTAATTTAATCTTCTGAAACGAAAAAGAAGTTCGTTTACTTCTTTTTCCTTGCTGCTTATCCAGTAATGGATGTTAGTGATTTCGTGAAACTTTTAGAATTTTATAATTTCAAAAGCTTCTGGATGTTAATATTCATAAGATTGTAGATAGTATATTTTACAAAAATGTTTTAATCAGATTCTTAAATAACTAAATTTCCTTTATTTGTAATAAATGTCGAATTGTTGATAATACTTTTTCTTCTGCCTACATTTTTTTCCCGAATTTATATAAAGTTTTTGTCTTCAGTTCCCACTTGAACTATATATGTTGGGGGCAGCTTGTATTTGTTGCCGCGCCTTACACTCTAAAAGGAAGATGATTTAATTGCATTTTAAACTTTGAAGTTGCTATATCTGTTTCAGATATTTTTTTTTACAATTTCTTCGTTTGTAATGTGATATGTTGATGATGTAGATTTCTATTGGGTACATGTCATCCTGAAGTCACGTGTTATAATTTCAATAATATGTGTAACGAACAATAGACTTAAACTCTTTTTTGAGTAATTTTCTTTTTGAGAACTTTCAGTAACCTATACTATTTATATGTACCTGATTTCACAATCGATGAGTTTTAATTGAATTAATTGAATTGTTGAAAAATGACTTTTAAAATTAATTTCCCCGTGCAAAAATTTAATTTTAACTGTAAATATGTATCAGAAATGCAAGTAAACAGTGCTGTAATATCAATAATAATTTTATGTTTAAAAAGTTATGATTCTATAGTTTTAGCAAAATAATTATTGTTATATTGATATAAAATTTTAGACTTTTGATGGCTGGCACAACAAATTTTTTAGCAAATAAAGGAATCATGGTAAACTTAACCGTAAGATTTGAAATAATAGTAGGCTTAACTTAAAATCGAAAAACATTTTTATTAAAATTTGTTAAAGAAATAAAAATAATATGAAATTTTCTTTTTTGTTTAAGTTTATTGATATATAGGGGAATCCCCTACCATATAAATATGACAAGAAAATTATTCTACCTTTTCATTCCAGCTGTATAGCTGTAAATGTCTAAAAGGAAATCATTCTTACGATATGTGTGGGATTAGAACCTATACTTCTTCGGTGTTTACAATAAATTTTATACGCTCTTATCCACTAGACCGCCCAGAGCCCCAAATAAGTACATTTTTCCCGATATAATTTTTTTTTTTCTAATGCATTTTTCTGCCACATAAATGTGAACAGGAAATTACACAGCCTTTCCTGTTCAGGTGTGCCTGTAGCAGTCGTAAGGGAGAATAACTCTTACGACGTTTGTGGGATTCAAACCCACACTCTCGCGGTGTTTACAGCGTATTTTGTGCGCTCTTACCCACTAGGCCAACGATGCCTCTTTTTTCCCGATATATATTAATTTATATAAGTTCCCGATATAAAAATTTTGTATTTTAGCTTTTAATTGTTTAATATTTAATTACTTGTTATTCCAACTTAACATATTATATAACATTTAAGTTAATTTTGTATATTCTTCAAAGTTGAACATATTTCTTATACTTTTATTTTTTATTAAAAAAGAATATTTTAAAAAGTTTTATTAAGAAAAAGTTTTCTATGTATGTATATATAAAAAGTTTATAACGAATTTTTCTCAATATTTTTAATTTTTATTTTGTTTTTTTTTTTTTTACCAACAAAAGAACAATGATTTTTGTTTTGGGAATTTTTGATCAATTTAATGCTCAATACAAATACTTCATAATAATTGTTTAAAGTTACAAAAATTTTTTTTTTTTATTTTGATTTCAAATCGATATTATTTCAATTTAACACAATTGAAAAAGTTGTAAATATAAATAAAAAAAAAAAAATAAAAAAAAAAACATTAGAAATAATGAAAGTTCACATATTGTGAAAAAAAAAAAAAAATAAGGAAAAAAAAAAAAGAAATATTGTTTTATTCGATACTTGAACAATTCGTGAACAATTTCTTTTGTCATAAGTTGGTACATTATGTAAAAGTTTACTTAAAATACAATAAAAAGTATAAAAATAAATTTATAAATAATTTTGAAGCATAATAAAAAAAAAACAAAAAAAAAAATTTTTTTAATTTTATTGAAATTTTCCAAAAAATAAAAGTTTTTAAATATTTGCCTTTTACTATTAATACCAGTCATTGTTTCAATGTAAAAAAAATGGATCCCTATTATACAGTTAAACATTAAATATTATTATAAAAGTTTAATTTTAAATTTAAAAAAAGAAAAACTTAAATGAAATATTTGAATATTCTTTATTTAATTTCCTTGTATGTGTGTATGTGAGTTAGAAAATATTTTAATAAAAAATTAAATTTGGCACAATTTTTGACAATTCATTATACCCTGATAACTCAGAAGTACAATTAAAGTACTTCTGTACCACTGAATGGAAGTACATACTTTTTTTTTACTGGTGGAAATAATAAAAGAGGTGGGGAAATACTCAGCACTTTTGCACTAATACATTGAAAGTTTTTCTTCTTCCTTTTAGGGCTTTTTCATTACTTTTTCAGTACTAAATGAAAGTAATTCTTTTCAGGATTGTTTCAGTTTCTTTTCAGTAATGAAATGGAAGTATTTCTTTTCAGAGAACTCGGTATCCGTACCAAATAAAATAAAGACAAATTAAATAAATTTTTAATTTTATAGTTATTTTTTTATAATAAAATTAATTTACAACATTTCAATCATAACATAATATGGTTATAATAAAATCAATTTAAAATTGAAGTTATAACATTACGATAAAGATTCGAATAAAAATAATGTGAAAACTTAAAAACTTTAAATAAACTTTAAAATTTAACAAGAAAATGTAATAGCAAAAAATTAAAATTTAACAAATAAATGTACCCTACACCTGAATAATTCGAATTAAATTAAAAATCCATAAGTTTTTAGGCAGCTGCTTGAACTTCTTCCCTTTTCAGTCTTATTCAACTCGAATTTCAGGAACGTAAAAGGGATACTTGGGATATGCTTGACACCCTTGTAAAAAATTTCAAGTTTCTATCTTTATTAATTTCAAAGATACGCTTGTTAGTCTTTGGGAGACGTGTGCCAGGTACCCGAATTGCCACTCCAATTCAGCAAATCCATCTCAGGGACATAAAGAAAACAGCCAGAACACCGTTGTACTAAATTTAAAGGTTCTACTTTCGTTGGTTTTGGAGATATGCTTGTTTGCTCTTGTGCTCTTTCGGAAGTTTCCAAAATACGAACCCATGATTCAAATTTTTTGAAATGTCAGTTTTCAATTTTACAGAAAAGGAAACTTAACAGAACAGCCTTGTACCTACTAAAAATAAAGATTCTATCTATGTTGGTTTTGGAAATAATCTCATTTGCTCTGGGGCTCGTTCGGAAACTTCCAAAATCCAAACCCATGGACCAAAAGCTCTTAAATTTCAGAGACATAAATCAAACGGGAAGGAACATCATTGTAAACAATTTAAAAATTTCTATCTTTGTTGGTTTTGGAGATAATCTCGTTTACTCCAGAATCATTCGGTAGCTTCCAGAATCCGAACCCATGGACCGATTTTGTCCAAATTCGAACTTAGCCTTCCTTTCGTAATTAGTATAACCTACTATATAAAGTTCATGATAGCTTTTCTAGTTTTTGAGTTATCATGCGAACGGACGGACGAACATCGCTAAATTGACTCAGAAGGTGATCCTGATTCAGAATATATATACATGTCCATATCTAACTCGCTTCCTTTTGGTGGTTACAAACACCATACCAAAGTTAATATACCTTATACTTTAAGTGTAGGGTATAATAATAGTTGAGTTTTATTCAATATATCAACTCCAATCTCTAATGGTGGAATAAAGTAAATTCTCTTCTCTCTACTTCTGAATTTTCAGTTATAAAAAGAGAGCGATGTAAACAGCAACTATACTATTATTTTTGCTTCGCTAGTTCTGTGGAACTTCGGAATTGATTCAGTAGTTTTTCAATGCTAAATAATCAACTACCTACACAAGGACAATTTTGTTTTATTTTAGTGTAACTGTTGTTTTTTCTTAACGATTTATCTTAACAAAAAATTAAGAGCTTACAAATCTAATTCAGTTTTTTACTAAGAAATTGTAAAGAAAATTGTGAATTAATGTATTGATTGAGAGTAGTTTCAAGTTTCTCTCATTTTAATGAATGTCATAACTCATAAGTATATTTTGCTAATGTCAACGAGTCTAAGATCAACTATAATGTCAACGGGTATAACATCAAAACTCATAAAGTCAATTAACATAATGGATTTTTCCCAAAAACTCACAATGTTAATATTGATCTTGTATAAAGATTATGTATTCTTTAAAAAGCTCATATCTAATGTCATTGGATATATTTTCATAAATCCATAATGAACAATATTTTATTTACAAATGAAAGGAAAATTAATAAAAAAACGAGGAAGAGAGCAGTAGAGTAGACTGTGTCAACTCTGGGATACCCTTATGAACGTAATATATCCTGTTTCTATAAAACTTGATCATCTTTTAAAAACATTCAGAGTTTTAGTACCGAACTACAGAGATATATTTATGTAAATTGTGGAGTTGTATGATAGCTACCCGAATCTATTGCGCCTAGCTTCATTAAGTTCCAAGAAATGCAAAAAGCCTGAACCGGCTGCTTTAGACCATTCAAATTTTACAAAAGTTTTTGGCATGCAACTCGACACTTTTTCACTAAATTTCAGATAGCTAGCTTCAATAGACACTGAGTTATTTTCATTTAAAAAGAGAAGTTGTATGGCAACTATCCGAACCTGTCATATCATCACAACAAAATTTTACAGAAGTTGTTGCCATAAAACTTGATCATCATTCGCAAAATTGCAGATACCTAGATTGAACAGACACTGGGTTATTTCCATTTAAAGAAAGACGTTGTATGGCAGCTACTCGAACCCGGCTGCCGAAAATGCTGGAGTTAAATAGCAAAACTAACAATTTTACAAAAGTAACGTAAAAAAATTTTCAGCCTCCTAGCTCCTCTATTTTTTGAGTTATAGTGCGGACGGACACTGAGTTCTTTCATTTAAAAAGAGATTTTGTATGGCAGCTACCCGAACCCGTCACACCACCACAACCAAATTTTGCAGAAGTTGTTGCCATAAAACTTGATCATCATTTGCAAGATTTCAGACGCCTAGCTTTATTAACTTCCAAGAGGTGCAAGAAGCCTGAACCAGCTGTTCTAGGCCAAACAAATTTTACAAAAGTTGTTGGCATATAACTCGACACTTCTTTACTAAATTTCAGATTCCTAGCTTCAATAAACACTGAGTTATTCTCATTTAACCGGATAAGTTGTATGGCAGCTACCCGAACCCGCCGCACCACCACAACCAAATTTTACAAAAGTTGTTGCCATAAAACTTGATCATCATTTGCAAAATTTCAGACGCCTAGCTTCATTAGGTTCCAAGAGGTGCAAGAAGTCTGAACCGGCTGCTCTAGACCAACCAAATTTTACAAAAGTTGTTGGCATGTAACTCGACACCTTTTTACTAAATTGCAGATTCCTAGCTTCAATAAACACTGAGTTATTCTCATTTAAACGGAGAAGTTGTAAGGCATCTACCCGAACCCGCCGCACCAGCACAACCAAATTTTACAGAAGTTGTTGCCATAAAACTTGATCATCATTTGCAAAATTTCAGAAACCTAGCTTGAATAGATACTGAGTTATTTCTATATAAAGATAGAAGTTGTGTGGCAGCTACTCGAACCCGCCGACCGAAAATGTTGGATTTAAATAGCAAAACTAACAATTTTGTAAAAGTGACGTAAAAAAAATTTCAGCCCCCTAGCTCCTTTATTTTTTGAGTTATCGTGCGGACGGACGGACGGACGGACGTACATGGCTTAATCGACTCAGAATTCGATTCTGAGCCGATCCATACCTTTGACACTATATCTAGCGCGACTCCTTTAAGGTGTCACAAACGTAATGGCAAATTTATTATACCCTTGAACATAGTTCATACGGGTATAAAAATAATTTTTACATAAGTATTATTGACATTATTACGCCCAACAAAAGCTCATAATGTCAATATTTTGATCGTCTAAACACTGACAGTGTGAGTTTTTTGAGAAGTTTATTATGTCAGTTGACTTTATGACATTATTTAATCCTTTCGTAATATATCACTCTATCCAGTGCATTGTGCATCCATATATCGCTGTTGTTTTTTCGGAAGTCCCCTTCATATAAAGGACATTATTTTAAAAGTTTAAAAATTACTTATTTTCAAAAAGGTTTAAAGACGTTCTTTTTATTTTTGTGCGAAAATTTCATTTGGGAATATACAACAATCTATTACACAGATTTCGCAAAAATTATCAAGTTATATCATGGAATTTATGATGTACATCTAATAAATAAATGAAAATTAATTTAGATGAACTGAGCATTTGTTGATGTAATCCTATATTTTCCCTTATAATATAACCTTAAATACAAAAAAAAAAGTTGCAGAGAAGTTAATAGAATATAAAAAGTAAAATAAAATATTATTACATATAAATTTTCGTTTATAAAATTTTTAGCGGAAAAATTATAAATTTGGGACTAAATATATTGTAAAGAAAATTTTCAATTTAGAAAAATGATGATGAAATATTTTTTTTTTTAGATTTTTCATTTTATTTTTGGTATTTTGGAATGACACTGGAAACAATCTAATGGAATCTAATGAATCTAGAAACAAAGTAAATGAATGCATTAATATAATCGTTTTTTTCCTCTGTATTATCTTCATATTAAAACTCATTATCATCGTTTTGCATTTTTTAAATTATATAAGATACAAATTTTTAGAAGATCCCCTGATGTGCAATCGCATAATTTCTACATTTTGATATTGTTTTATAGAGGTAGGAAAATTTACGGTCTTTTAGAGTTTTTAGGTTGCAAAACTACTACGCTGAGTCTGAGATATATATATCTGAAAATAGAGCTTTTTTGCAATTTTGGGTGGTGGTAACTTTGGAGCCCTATATAATTAAAGAAAACCATTAACCCACATAAAAATATATTACTGTAGTTTTAATTTTGTTGTCTTACAGAAGAAAAATGTGTACAGGCGCCTAAGTTACAGGTGTATAAAAATAGCAAATTTTCAAATTTTGATCCCTAATAGGTTATAAATGGGGGTGGCCCAAAAAATTTTTCTGAGTAAACTTAAACTAATTCTAAATGTTCTTTCTTGCCTCAAAATTTCAAGTCCCTATCTAAAAGCGTACCGGAGTTATGAAGGTAGAAAAATCATGCAAATTTTGGTTTTCATATAACGGTAAATTTAAATACTAAATTTAAAAAATAGCGTTTTCAGATTCAAAATATGTTAAGCGGAACATGAAATATACCAGTTTAAAAATAGGGCTTTTTTCAAAGTTTGAGGGGCTGTAGTTCCCTGATGGATGAGGCTACATGAAAAAGTTTCACAAAATTAATTTTTTTATGAGACCTACCCATGGTTAAAATTTTTTTCTCTATCTCTAACGGTGTAGAAGTTTGTAAACAGACGGACGGACAGAGTGAAACTAATAGGCAAATTTTTTCAAAAATTTTTTTGTTAAACATTGTTTTTTAAATGCAAATACAAAATATTTTTTTTTTTATACGAAATTATTAAAAGAGTTTTGTTTTATATAATTCTAATTTTAAAAAATATATTATTAATATTAAATACATTTACAGTGTTTATTATTATTAATGTATTTCTTAATTGTAATACATCTGCAATCTATACTATCTCTTTCCTGGTGTTACTGGAGGAGTAACTGGTGTTACTGGAGGAGTAACTGGTGTTACTGGAGGAGTAACTGGTGTTACTGGAGGAGTAACTGGTGTTACTGGAGGAGTAACTGGTGTTACTGGAGGTGTAACTGGTGTTACTGGAGGAGTAACTGGTGTTACTGGAGGAGTAACGGGTGTTACTGGAGGAGTAACGGGTGTTACTGGAGGAGTAACGGGTGTTACTGGAGGAGTAACTGGTGGTGTTACTGGTGGAGTCACTGGTGGTGTTACTGGTGGAGTAACTGGTGGAGTAACTGGTGGGGTCACTGGTGGGGTCACTGGTGGAGTAACTGGTGGAGTTACTGGTGGTACAACAGGTGCTGGAGTAGTTGTTGTTGTACCTAAAGCATTAGCTAAAGCTAAAGCTGTTGAATTAAGAAGAGCAATTTTTTCCGTTAATATACTTTGAATTAAAGTTGAAAATGTTGCTTTTGATATTATACGTCCTTGTCGCAAACTTTCAACTATTTCGTCATCAAGTGGTAATGCTGAACCGGAAACTACAAATGCAATCATTAAAGTTATTGAAATACTTCCTCGAATCATTTTTATTTTAATTTAAAACTTTGAAAGAATAAAATAATTTTTTTTTTTTTGATATTATACTTTAAGTAAAACACTTTTATTTCAACTATACCAATCTTAATTTTTGTTTCAGTTTATATACTAATTTTCTTTTATATGTAAAAAATTAACAGAGAATTAATAGATTTATTGAAATTTTTCAGCTGAATAAATAATAGTTTGCTGGATATTAAACAAATAACATTTAATAGAACAAATATTAGAAATTTTAGGTAAATTGAAAATGAAGAAAATTAATTAAATAAATAAGTTTTAAAATGCAGTTATTGCAAATGAACTTGAATGAAATGAAAAAAGAGAACAAAAACAAGAAAAAAATCAAAAAAAATAGGCACAAGAACATAAAAATATAGCAAAATGAGCCACAAAAAAAAAAATAAATAAATAAATAAAATAAAAAGAAGAAAAATAATTTTAAAAATACATGAGTGTATTTCAAAACTTAAGGTTAAATTATATCATATACGATACATTACGACACATCTAAATATAATAAAAGACAAGTTGCTGCTGCTGAGTAGCGTGCCCTACTGTTATGTTAAATGTTAATTTAACAAATGTTATACTATGAAAAGAAAGAAACTTACATCTGATATTTACCCATATAACAGATAGAAAACAATAAATATTATAATGTTATGCTATGAAATGAAAGAAAAAACAAGGCAGTGTATAAATCAAAGTTTTTAGAGGGTCGTATTTTTAAGTAGAACATTATAAAATTGCAATAATATTTTTATTTAAATTTTGCTAAGTAACATTTTCTTAATTTTTTAAAAATTTTGCCATAATATAGTACAATTTTAGAATCAGAAGTTTAGCCCATAATATACATATATGAATAAAAATATGGGTATACATATATTAGATTTATTATAGATTTATTATTTTTTATATAGGCAACAGTTATTTATATGAATGAATGGACGGTAAACATAAACGAACAAAAAAAAAATTCAGAATGTTCTATACGTTATAATTTATATTTTTTAAATAGACTGATGTATAAATTTAATATTTAAAAAAAATAACAGAAAACAAAAAAAAAAAGTAAAATGTAATACTCCGAAGAAAAATAAAAACGAATAGAAAAAAAGAGAACAAAAATGTTACTTTGATTGTTTTTAAATATTTTTAAAGAAAAAAAGAACTATTAAAATGTGATTTTAAAAGAAAAAAACATACGTCTGATATTTACGACATAACAGATAGAAAAAGGAAAAAAAAAATGTTATACTATGAAAAGAACGAAAAGTTCATCTGATATTGAGGTACATAACAGATAGAAAAAAAGAAATATCAAAATGTTATGCTATGAAAAGAAAGAAAAAACAAGGCAGTGTATAAATCAAAGTTTTTAAAGGGTTGGATTTTTAAGTAGAACATTATAAAATTGCAATAATATTTTTATTTAAATTTTGCTAAGTAACATTTTCTTAATTTTTTTAAAAATTTTGCCATAATATAGTACAAATTAAGAATCAGAAGTTTAGTCCATAATATAGATATATGAATAAAAATATGGGTATATACATATATTATGTAGTTAATTATAAAAAAATAAAGCAGTGCGTAAAACCAAAGCTTTTAAAGGAGCGCAATTTAAATTATAAAATCGCAATTTTCAATTAAATTTTGAATGTGTAACATTTTCTTAATTTCATGCTTCTTTTATGATTTTTATTTTCTAAATCTTAAACCTTATATGCACAGCCAATTTTTATTGTTTTACATAAAAGGTGCGCAGAACTTACGGTGTGAAGATTTTGTAACGAAAGCTACAGATAAAGAGGCAGAATATTATTACGGATAGAGTAAAAATTTCTTTGAAAAATATAGCAAAAAAAGTTTTGAAGCATTTGCTATGGCAACGATAGAAAAATATAACAAGTGTACTATATATTATAATTAGGTAAATGCATCAGATCAGTAATCAGTATAGTTTAGTTTCAAAATTATAAAGTTTGATACTGTATTTTTTTCGAAGCGAAAATTTTTCTTACTATTGGCAAAAATTTATTTACCATTGGTTTTTAATCAAACCTTTGGTTTTTTTAATCCAAAGGTTGATAAAGAAATTTACAAGAGATGAGATTTATTAAATAATCATTTTTATTACATTTTTGAAAGAAACTACTTCACAGCATCATTGAGGTTTTTCATTATTTAAAACACTTTAGCAATAAATTTTACATTTATCAATATCTAAATATAATACATATAAGTATTTGAATAAATTTACTAAAATTAAATTGTTCATAAAACTGAGGAAACTTTCACAAAAGCTATATTTTTCTACTTATACCCGTCGTATGACGGGCTTTTTTACTAGTTAAAATATAAAAGAGATTGAAATATTTTGAAAAGAAAAATTACTTATTAGTTTTGATTAGTTTGTTAGTATGTTGTATTTGATTAGTATGTTATGTTTAAGGGTCTAGAAGGATCTTTAAGAATATTAAGCTACATCCAAATGTTTAAGAACTTTAGAGGTTAAACTTCAAAATTCACCAGACTTCGGTTCAAATTTGTTTAAAATAAGATGTAAAAATTAAAGTTCAAACATTATATTTTTACATGTGTTAAAGACCTTTTTTATAATTAATAGACGTTTCATTTGCAAGTGGAAGAGTAACTTAATATTCGTCCTCTTTATATTCGTCGAAATATTTGTAGTAAAGTAAAAATCTTAAATTTTAAATATTTGATGTACATTTTAAATTTATATGAAATTCTTTTAAATACAAAAATTAAATCTTTTTAAATTAAATATTAGAATACCAAAAAAAAAAAATTCCGAGAAAATTAATAGGAATACCTTAATTTTCGAATAAAATAAATAAAATATTATGTGTATTATATTTCTTATATAAAATTTTAACGAAAGAATTATCAATTTGGGATTTCTTGATAAATCGAACTGAAAATTTTCAATTAAAAATAATGATGATGAAATATTTTTCTTAATTCTTTGGATTTTATTTTTTTGGTATTTTAACGACACAATCTGAAAACAAAGTAAAAGAAATCATTATATTAATGGAATATTTTCTTTTATATTAACTTTTTTTTTATTAAAATTCATTATCTTTGTTTTGCATTTTTTACTCCCACAAAAAATAACTTTCAAATATAAAATTATTTTAACTAAATATTAAATACGTATGTCTGTTTAATTGTTCTTTAGGAAAAAGGTAAATTAAAGTTACAATATTAAGAAAAAAGTTCCGTTTATTTAAAATAATTATACTAGAATAAAGACGTTGATGTACTACCGCATAAATATTAACTCGGAAAAAAGAAGAAGATGATATAATACATAACATTATATACTACATAATATATAATACAAAATATATACTAAATAATATGTATTATATATGTACAAAATATATAA
Source organism: Poecilobothrus nobilitatus (assembly GCA_947095535.1). Classification (NCBI taxonomy): domain Eukaryota; kingdom Metazoa; phylum Arthropoda; class Insecta; order Diptera; family Dolichopodidae; genus Poecilobothrus; species Poecilobothrus nobilitatus. The sequence continues at coordinate 52,867,822 of OX352772.1, read as the reverse complement.
TATAGAAATCTAAAACAGTAAAGTCTTTTGAATTGGTTTTTTTTTTTTTGCTTTATACGGTAATTATAATTACGGTAAAAATTTTGTTTTTTTTTCAGTCATGACTTACATTTTATTATAGTATTATGTATTGTTATATTAATTTTAAAGATATACTTTTTTTTTCATTGTGTTATTATTGTCTTTAATTTTTCAATTCAATTATTCGTTATTTTTACAACCAATATCAACTTAAATATAATATTTTTATCGAAACTAATTTTAATTTTTTGTTTCTTTCGAATTTCGTTAAATTTTTTTACCTTTTAATTTTTTATAAAATTGTATAAACTTTACTATATACAAAAAATATTTTAGTTGCTATTTTAACAAATATTTGAACTACAGTATACTACAGTGTACAGTATTTACAAAAAAAAAAGTAAAAGAATATTTAACCTTATATCTGTCTTCTGCATTGTACTAGACCCTTGAACACTAAAACGTCAAATATAAAGTACGGAAAAAAACTTTTAGAAATCTGTTGAATTTATCTGTTTTTCTGTAAGGATCTCTTCAATGTTTTTATTATCCATAAAATAGCATTATCTGTTTTCGAGGCTTAAAGTACAAAAAAAACTTCAGGTATATACAAAATGTGATTTTTTTTGCATTTTAAATTTACTTTTATACCCAAATGAACTATGTTCAAAGGTCTAATAAATTTTCCATTACACCTTAACACCTTAAAGGAGTCAAGCTAGATATAGTGTCAAAGATATGGATCGGTTCAGAATCGAATTCTGAGTCGATTAAGCCATGTACGTCTTGGAACTTAATGAAGCTAGGCGTCATAAATCTTACAAATTATGATCAAGTTTTATGGCAACAACTTCTGTAAAATTTGAAATAACTCAGTATCTATTGAAGTTAAGTATCAGAAATTTTGCAAAACGAGTCTCTCTTAACTCTTGGAACTTAATGAAGCTAGGCGTCTGAAATATTACAATTGATGATCAAGTTTTATAGCAACAACTTCTGTAAAATTTAGTTGTGCTGGTTCGACAGGTTCGGGTAGCTGTCATACAATTTACATATATACATTTCGGAAGTTAACGTGGGGTACTAAAGCATCTGAAATTTCTGATCATCTGAAGATGATCAAGTTTTATAGAAACAGGATATATTACATTCATGCGGGTATCACAGATTTGACACAGTATACTCTGCTACACTCTTCCTCGTTTTTTTGTAGGTATTTGTCATCCTTCTCTAATTCTAGTACCTAATCATAACTATTTTAGTATTTTCGTCTTGCTTTATAAATTGGGGTCGTTTTTAACCTCAAGAAATCTTCAAAATTAAAAAAAAATTGTAGACAAATATCAGGTTAGTGGTAGAAGTGAAAGAGATAGATGAAGTTATAATAGCACATTTATTCGTTTTTATAATTCTTTAAGATTTTTTTTGTTTTTATTTTTAAGTAAAGATCGTTTTCATAAGATTGCAAAAAAAAAAACAATAAGTAATTGTAAAGTTTTGCGAAATGAGAAATTTACCTTCTGTCAAAAGTTTTTCAAGTCATTGCATTTTTATAAAAATTACTTTTTTTTCTTTTCCTCAAATCTCTTGAATATTTAGTCTTTGGTTTTATTCAAAATATACGTAAAAAAGAAAATGAAGAATTGAATAGTAATGTAATGCTCATATTTTATTATACCAAGAATTGTTCTAAAACTTTTTTTTTTATAAAAATTTTCAGTATTTACAAATTTTCTTTCCGTAATGGGAATACAAAATGCAAAATTTTATGGTAATTATGATAACTTATCACAAGAGTAAAAAATACATTGTGCAACAGTATAATGATTTAATTTTTTTTTATACTCAACAGTTCTAAGGGTATAATAAATTTACCATTAAGGAGACAAGATGAATATGAGAAAGTATATATAAGTATTATATTCTTACTCATGATGAAATTCTGAGTCGAACTGAGTATTATATTCTTACTCACGATTAAATTCTGAGTCGAACTTCTGCTAAATTTGGTTAGTCTAACAACACAATAGGTTAAGCTAGCTCTAAAACAACTGTGAAATTTACACTCTTACTAGTATTTAATTAAACTAGAGTTCCGAAATTTTGTTAAATATGATCAAGTTTTATGGCTACAACTTCTGTAAAATTTAGCTAATTTGAAGTAATGAGTTTTAGTATTTATCATACAACTATGAAATTTACATAAATATATTATATTAGTACTTAATTGATTCCGATATTTAAAAATATGTTAAAAAGGATTAAATTTAATGAAACACATCATGTATAGATATTATGATACGTTCGAGAATTCTAGACAGGTTCAGTACTACACTCCAACTAGTTTTTAATTAATCCTAGAATCACGTTTTGGCGACACCAAGATACGATATAGATATGGAAAAGTACATATATTTTTGCCTAAGATTGAATTCTGAGTCAATGTGTGCGTCCGTTGGTTTGTTCGTTCTCACTATGACTCAAAAAATATTGGAGATAAAATTCTGAAAGTTTCGCTATAAAATATCAAGTACCAATGGCGGATTCAAGTATCTGCCATACAACTTATTTTTTTATATGAGCATGACTTAATATTTATTTGTAAATTGGGTATTTAAAATTTTGTCAAAAAAAATTTAAATTTTATATAATTGACTTGAGTAAAATTAGGGTAGTCTAACGCAACAAGTACACTCTTACTTTGTTTTCTTTTTATAACATATCTTGAAACATCCTGAAATTATTTGGCATAACTTATAGTATTATTAAATCGATTTGTTTCAATGCAATGTGTATTGTTTTCTGTAAAATTTGTTGATAATTTTATTTAATGGTAAATAGCTCTAATATAGGATTTTTAATTATATGGTCTTTGGTTTGTATTAATCTTGTACAATAAGATACAAAATTTTATATTAAAGTTCAATTTCTGCAACTGAAATACTGCAGCTGTTATCTAATTATTAATTAAATTTTTAAGTACCTATAAGTCTAAAATATCATCGTAATTATATTTTATTAAGTAAGTGATTATTCTAACAGTCAATTAATTATTATTGGTTACATATTATTATATGATTCTGTTTTTGAAAATTTTAAAAATCTACTAACATTTTATATTTAAGAAAGTAAATAGTTGTTATTTAGAAAAAAAAATAATGTTGAATAAATGATGAATGATGATCTCGAGTGAGAATGAAGTCTATTAGTTAAAAAAATTGTAATAATATATATTTTTTCTTCTTTCTACTACTATAAGAAGTATATAGCAACACTACACCATATATTTGATTAACCTCCAGTCTCTGAAATCATTAATTTCACTAAGCCGTTGATTACTCGACTGAAGCTATATTAAAGAAAACTAAAACGCAAATATTAATCTCAAAATTAGAGAATTTTCGCAGGCGTTCAAATTGTAATGAAATATGAATGTTGCAGTGACCATTGAGCTTAAGATCTATTAAGTAATAAGAAAAAATACAAGAATCTGGGTTAAATATTTACCTTCCAAACGAGAGAAAAGATAAAAATCATAAATCTGACTCATGGCGTAGTAGTTAAGTCGCCAGCCTTTCAATCGGAGGGTTTTGAGTTCAAATCCCGATCCCGTCATATAAATAAAAAAAAAATATAGTATATCGTATAATTAATAGTAATAATAATAGTAATAATAATATTAATAATATTAATAATAGTAACAATAGCTACAACAGTGGAGCTATCTTTGGTTATATCATGCAGAAAAGTTTTATTTACTACTGGACGTTGTAATCCACTGATGGCCCTGACTCTGTAGTAAAATAATAATAATATTAATATGTAATACTAATTCCAACAATAATAAATGTTACAGTGACAGTGGGGGTTGACTTCCATAATTACCTTATGCAGTAAGGTGTTATATACTACTGCATGTTTTAACTTTTGTAACGGCTATAGTTACTGTTAGCAAAATAGTAATACATAATAATAGGCGGATTCACGGTTTCCTTACAGCCCCACTCCCAGTTTAATATTTCCACATCCTATTTCCTATCCCTACTCTCTAGTCAATATACTGCGTTAGCAGGTAAGGGTTTCATTTCATTATATTGGCTACAGGGGGTGAAAAATCTTGGTGTCTTTGGAAGATTCCCACCTTCTTTAGAGGGGAAAAAAATATAAAGTTTATTTAAATTTAGTACCAACACATACAATTTACTTTGCATTTAAAATTTGTCTTTTTAAATGAAAACACAAAATATTCTATTTTCTAGAGTTTTCTGTATTTAAAATATAATTATTTCTTTTTTTGAATATAATTCTAATGTTTAAATCTTATATAATTAATATTAAATATATCTATTCACGGTATTTATTATTTTTAATACATTTCTTATTTTGTGTTACAATCAATCCTAGATTATATTATAGGTTTAACGATTTAAGAAGTGTCTAATTATTGAATTGGTGTTACTGGTGTTACTGGTGGAGTAACTGGTGGAGTAACTGGCGGAGTAACTGGTGGAGTAACTGGTGGTGTTACTGGTGGTGTTACTGGTGGAGTTACTGGTGGTGTAACAGGAGCTGGTGTAGTTGTTGTACCTAATGCATTGGCTAAAGCTTGAGCTGTTGAATTAAGAGCAGTAATCTTTTCATTTAACACACTTTGAATTAAACTTGAAAATGTTGTTGCAGAAATTATACGGCCTTGTCGTAAACCTTCTAGAAATTTATCTTCATGCGGTAAGGCTGAACCAGAAACTACTGACACAATCATTAAAGTTATTAAAATACTTCTTTTAATCATTTATTTTGCTTTTTTTTTTCAATTTAAAATTTAGAAAAAATAAAATTATTTTTTTTTGTTTTTGTTTTGATAATTGTATAGGTAATACTTTTGGTGAAGTATATGTGTATAAGCTTTGACTATATTAATTTTCATTTTTGTTTCACTATATATACTAATTTTATTTATATGAAGAGTGAACAGAGAAAAGATTAATGAAAAGATCTTAATAGAAATTATATTCTTCAGCTGAACAAATAATAGTTACATACATATTACATACATAGTTATTTTAGATATTGAACAATCAATTCTGAATTGAGTAAATTAATTAAATAATAAATAAGTCTTATACCTACATACATATGTATTTGTATTTAAATGCAGTTATTGTAAATGAACTTGAAATAAATAAAGAAAAGTTATAATAAAACTCAGTTGGAATTTCCAATGATGAATCAATATACGGTTTTGGTCATATTATAAATTATAAACATAATATTAAAGATCACATAAAAATTCTGTAATTCTGTAATATAAAATTCTGCACAAATTCTGCAAAAACAAAATTTTGAATTTTTTTTAATTGTCATTTTTCAGAATTTTGATTTTACAAAATTATGATTTTTTAAAAATTTCAAGACAACGTAAAATATAATACAAGCATCTTCCAGAATGTTGTGTAAAGAAATCGAGCGTCGTTCGCAATTATATTTGACATTTTAGAAAAAGTCAGAATTTTTAGAATTATAATTTTGTAATCAAAATTTTTAAAACATGGAATTTAAACTATATAATTTATTTTATTTACTTTTAAATATCGGTACACACATTTAAAAATGTTCAATGTAAAGGCAAGATATGGACGATAATGATCCAAATTCACTACTAATATTGAAATAACATTTAGTATATGTTTAAGGTAATAAAGTATGTTTTAGTGTTTTAGTATAGGAGTTAAAACATTATTAAAAACAAATGACATGTATTACAATTATGACAATATTATGACAATTATATACTTGAACTAAATTCAGAATTTTTTTTTTACTTTACTGTATGTATCTTAAGAATTATTATTAGTTTAGTTTTAATTTTTCAGGCTTTTCATTCAAATCAAAATTGAAAAAGCTAGTAGTATATTTTTGTAAACATATAATGAAATATAAAATTTGACATAATATTTTAAATAAAACATGAATTTATGCTCATATGAATGTCACTTGCAATTTTGTGGTAACTACTAGTGGGTTCGTAGTAACGGAAACTTTACAAAAGAAAAGAATTTTCTTAATAACGGTGCTATTAAAAATAAGTTTGACAAGAATAGAAATAAGGAAAAGAAATCCAGTTTTGATTTAGAAAATATCAAGCAAGGACATATTTATATCATACATATATCAAGATAAAGGACATATTTTTAATATGTTTTTTGTTTTCCTTGCCACTCCTATGAGGAGCATAGGGCATCCACTAAGTTATTTATTATTGATATTTGAAGCTTCAGTTCGTGAATTATTACATTTTTAATATGTAATGCTTTATAAAAGAGTGTAAATTACAATATAGGAAAAAAATACATTTAATAATATTTAGCTTTATAGAAAAATCTGATAATAACAATCGAAGGTCTCGGGTTAAAATCTCGGTCAGATTATCGTAATACTTTATATCGTAATAGCTAATATCGTAATATAATCATAATATTGTATACTATAGTATATCCCAGAGTAATTAACGGCTTTGTGAAGATAATGATTAACTGAAGCTTAGTTGAATATAATTAATAAAAGATTAATTAGTGGATGCCCTTATGCTCCTTGTAGAAGTGGAAGAGCAAAAAAAAAAAAGGTTTATTAGAAAAAAGTTTTCCGAAGAAAATATTGTTATTAATATACATAATATGCGTATAACTTTGATTTTATAATTTTATACGAATATTTAAATCCTTAATTATTTTTTTTTATAAACATATTCTAGCAAAAAATCATTTAAATAATTCTTGATTTTTTAATTTTTAAATTTAGGAAGAGACATTTTTGTAATTTATAATTTTCTAGCTTGAGATTTTGAAATTTGATATTGTTTTTGTTGCGATTCTTTGATTTTAATATTTCTTTTTCTTGGAATTTTCTCGAAAAATCCAAATAATATTTTTTTCATTTAGTTTGGTTCCCTGTATCCATGGTTAGAATTAAATAATTTTTTTTTATCTGAAACGGTGTTGAAGTTTACAAACAGACACAGAACTTGAAAAAAGCGAAACTGCTCTAATAGATTTCTCGAATTTTATGTTAGAAATATGCTAAAAAATTAGACAATCCAGATTTAATATTAGTAAAAATACCTTCTTTAAGTTTTTCGTATACCTTTTTTTCTTTAAAATGTATCTTAATGACTTCAAAGAAAAAAGCAAGTTAATAATATTTGTAATTTAAGTTTTAATGAAAGAACTAAAGAATGCAGAAATAAAAAAACCCAAATAATAAATAAGTACATAGTTAGGAAAAAATAAGGATTGAAAAAAAAAGAAAAAGGAAGAATCCTTGCATTGCAAAAAATAATTCTAATGATATAAAAAATTTTAGTCTGATGATCCCCTTTTCTTAAATGGCTAGGAATACCTATTAAAAAAAGCTGTTTGAAAATATTTTATAGGGTTATTCTTGAAAAAAAAAAAAAAACATATTTTGAAGAGATATTTTTAATTATTTTTGAAATATAGGAACAATACCAAGCTTGTTTTTTAATACGCAATTCATATTCAAAAAACTTTAAATCGGTTTTGTGCATTTTCTCTCTATAAAAAATTCTTAACTCAATTACTCTTATATTACTAAACGAGTCTTTAATACGTTTTATTAGTCTTCGAAGATCAAAAATTTAAGTTAATTATAAAACTAAAAAAAACATTCTCCTTTAAAACTTTTCAATCCCAATGAAAAGTTCCAATATTTCAAAGAAAAATTCAAAAGAGACAGATTAGCCAAAAATGGCTCGAATGCATGAATACTCTGTAAAGTTAGTAATAATTTGAATATTAACAAATAAACAAAATAAATGCATATTATAATGATCTTATATAATTAAAATAAAGTTTTTTTTGTTTTTTTATCTTTGTTAAGAATCTTTTAAAATTTATTTTCATATGCCTACTTTAGTAAAAATAGGTATAATTCCATGTTTTATCCTTTACAGAATTTTATGTTTGTTTGAAATGTTTCTTTTTTTTTTACGCATCTTTAATTTGGATTATAATAAAACCTGTTTATATAATCCTATTCAGTTTTAAAATAAAATTTCTTTAATCCAGTTATAAATCCTGAAAACATCATTTTTTTGTTCCTATACAACAGAATACAAAATGTAAAGACTAACATCTACACACATACCTTTATCTGAATATCTGGATTAGCTTTTCCAATGCTTTTAAACAATTTTTTTTTTTTAACCATCATACCAGAAAAAGCGGTCTACAAAGTCTAAAAATTGGGAACTGAAGCAAAAGGGGAAATTAAAAAAAAAAAAATTGAAACAGATGTTTTTAATCGGCACTTCCTTTTTTAATTTTGTTGCTGTATCAAAAGACAAGGGAAAGGCAAAATGTATATGTTTTTTAAATGTTCGTAAATGTTTAAATAATGCTCATAACTTTATTATTTATTTTATATTTTTGCTTATTCAATACTTTATTTTTGTTTTTCAAATACTTTTTTTTTTGTTTTTATTTTCGAAATTTAATTTTGCCTTTTTCGTCTTAATGTTTTACAAAATGAATTCGATGAATTCCTGCATCACAAGAAAGAGCAAAATTAGTACTTATATAATTAGCATTCTAACTGCATACATAAATATACTTTAAAAGATATAAAATCTTGTATTGATTACCAATTTAACCAAATTATAAAAAAAAATAGGTATTCACTAAGAGTGTTGAATGTAATATATACCGGGTTTTTGTTTTTTTTTTCTACCAATCGGACATTCTTTATATTTTCACTTAATAATAAGTTTAGCTCAGATTTTTCTAACTAAGAAGAGTGTGTTAAAAGCATTTCTACTGGAACCTACTTATCAATGTTTTAACCTTAAGTTAACCTTAAGGATATTATTTTTTATTCTAATAGCTTGAACTCATTATTAATTCCCGGAAAAAATTTTGAAATACAATAATTAGTTCAAACAAAATTACGATCAAAAAATTTTAATTCATATGTTATAACTCACAATACAATTGTTAGTAAACATAATAAGAAGCTGGAATACAATCAAATTACATTAATTGTTGATATATAGGCGAAATATGAAAAAAAAAAAACTTGTTAATTCATTAATCTTAATTTGGTTTATTTCATTATTGATGTGTTAATTCGAAAATCACTGTAAAAACGTTGAAAATATTTAAAAATATTTTTAGGTTCATTTTGAACCTTTAAAACCAACAAGGCAACGATTTACTGCTAATATCTAAAAACAAATTGAAATAAGGCTCATAGAAGTTTTTATTAATTGGAGATCATTTAAATTTTTTTTTTAATTAAATATTTGCTGGCTTAGATAATAATCCCTCATCATCATTAACAAAATTTCTTTGAATATTTTCCAATAATTTAGGCCCGAAACAAACACAGTTATTAAAAGAATAAGATCTATTAAAATTGAAACTGACAATAAATTCTTGGGACAAAAGAAATGTTGTTAGACCTCGAGAAACATGAAAAATATTTAAGAACAAATACCTTCTACTATATGGCTTCAAATGGGCATCTATTATTTTAAAACAATAAAATTAATTTACTCGAACAGAAGAGGTTTGACATTATTTATGTAAAGATTTCCTAAATTTTCAAACATGGCATCACTGTTAATACACTTTTGACATTTATACATGTTACTTGAATTAAAGCCAGTGCTGCATTATCCAATATTTTTTTATTAAATATTTCTTTAATGAAATAAAGGATTTTTTTTTAAAAGCACATATGAATGTATTTATGTAGTTATAATAAATATTTTTTTTTTTGCCATATAAAAACGAATATTATGATTTACTGTATACAGATAAAAAAAAAAAATCCCTTTAAGTTCGATCCAAAGTAAAACCTAATTTTTTCCAACCTAATATTTCTGTTTCCCTTATTTCTTTTTTTTTTTTTAATGTTTTACAATGCTACTCCTTTCTTTTTTATTTTTTTTTTGTTTTGTTTGATATTCGTTTTTCTTTCTTTGTTTTTGTTTTCTGGCTCAAGGGTAAATATAATAATAATTGTAATAATAATAATCATAATAATATGTCAGTACTTTAATATGATAAAGTAGAAAAAATTATTAAAGATTCTCTTCTGAAGAAAAAAACAAAAGTAATATCAAATCTAAGGGATTTTACAGTTATGTATATAATGTATGTCAACTCATTTGTAACAATAAACTGTAAGTAAAAAATAAAATCCTATTATCATGTATAGAGGAATATTTAAAAAAGGACTTTCTAACAAATTTGATATCTTGTTATAAGTTTCTAATGTTCAATGATGCCGTTAAATTTTACGTTTAGAACATAAAATTCAAAGAACTTCTAGTCTATAGGAAAATTGTTTTATTTCTTTAATTAACATTAGAATTTTAGAAAAATATTTTAAGTGTATTATAAATTATTGTTTATGTCGGAAATGTTGAAAAAAAAAAAGAAATTCTAAAATTAAATAGAAAATTTTATAAAATAATCCTTATTTAAAAGAAATTGTTGTCTTTTAAGGTCTGTAGTAAGCTTCTAATCTTTATCAAAAAAAAATTAATTTATGGTATTTTATAGGAGATTCAAAAAAAAATTTCCTTAGACACAACTATTAGGCAAATTAGATAGTATTTTGAAAAGGATTAAAGATTTCCTTAAAGCATGTAGTTTAACATTGGATCTCGTCAATAATCTTGTCTTTCTAACCAAGTTCATTTTTCATACAGATGTCTATTAAGTTTCATTACAACTCATTCACATTATTCTTTTGAAAATATTACATTTCAAATCTAGTGATGGACAAATCTAACTGTTGAAAGTGTAAATGGAACTAATTGAAATACTGAATATATGTGAAAACAAGAACAGAAAGGATTGAATTATATTTTTGATGGTAAGTGTTTTTAATTATATTTCATTAACATTAAAAATGGAGCAACTAGCTAGCGACTACACAGTATTTTAACTTCCATACAAACATAATTTAAGTTTTAAAGCAAATATCTAGACAGTTTATATTAGGTACAACTCATCCCCCCAATTTAATTTTGTTTCTTTTCTTAATGAAAATATGATGAGTATAGTAATGTTTTTTCATGCTATATTATAAAGGTTTTATTAAATACTCTAATATGAAATATTTCAAGATATATACACAGGGTGTTTCCGATTCAATGATTTTTCTTGAAATGGGTGATCAGGCATATCGAGACGAACAAAAAATTGTATTGGAATACATTTGTGTACTATAACACACACTTTTATATTATTTATATCTCAAGAACAGTTAGAGATAGAGAAAAAGTTACTAGGTACTAATTATAGGGCTTGAAAAGCTGTTTCGAAATATGCTATAAAAAGTATTCCAAATTCAGGGTGTTTTAAAAGAAAATTGAGTTTGAAACGTATTTTTTTTATTTTTTTCATAATTTTGTAACTGTAATGATTTGGGAATGATTAGTACACAAATAAAGCTGACAACTTACTCTATAAAACGCATTTATTTTCATCTCTCTATAACTAGCCGTTCAAAAGTTATGATTTTTTCATGAAAAGTTGCTAAAAACATCTTTAACCCCTCATCACTCGAAAAGAGTCCAGAATAGACATCATCCATTTCAAGGAAGACCATCGAGTCGGAAACACCCTGTATATATAATAGTATGTATTTAGGATTACTATCTGAGATATTGTTGAAACAGTTAGGGGCGTTTTTATTATTTTTTTTTTTTTTTGTAAATTATTTTGATAAGAAACACTTTCATAGGAAATGTTTAGAAGATTGTAAAAATTCTCAGTATTTAATTTATTCTTAGATTAGATTATAAAAACAATATTTACTTCCGGGGAGAAAAAAAAATATACCTAATATAAAATTTAATTTAATTTATAAGTGTTTATTTCAGCAAATCTTATAACATAACACTCTTTTCTATAATACTGTGCCATTGTTATTTATAATCTAAAAATATTTTTGTAAAAATAATTTTGAACTAAAATAATAAAATTAAAATATCGAAATAATTTTAACAGAAAAGAGAAAGGATCAAATGCTTTTATTATATTTAGTAATGATCTGGTTATAAATTGTATTTATTTGGTTCACTACTTTTAGATAATTCCCAAACAGAAAAAAATAAATGTTAAATTTTTTTTATTTTTTTTATTCTATATTAAAAGGACCATGAAGCAGGAAAAAGACTGAAATTTGAAAGGAACGAAAGGAACTGAAATTTGGTAGGAATATAGTTTTAATGGTTATCAGAAGGGATGGGACCTAAAGAAGTATGAATAATTTCAACTTTAAAGCTATATAAAAGTATTGCTTTTGAAAGTGATATTGAAACAGATAAATAAATGTCAGGATTTTGATTGAGATTGAGATTGTTTGAATTGGCGCAAGATTTGATGGAAAATTAAATTTTTGGCGTAAAACAAGTACCTACCTAAAGTAAATTTAACCGATTGTTTTTAAATTACGCGTTTTCAACTATTACACATATATTATTTGCTTCAGGTCATGGAATCTAAACTATCGATTAGAATTTGTATGCAAAAATTCAGTTCATTTCGTTAAGGTTTTAAGGAAAACTTGCAGACATAAAATTTGTTGATTCATTATATGTACATCCACAAACACCTTCCCAAAAGCGCATTTTTTCGTCACCTTTATCATAATTTCGATTTTTTAAGGAGTTTCTACTATTAATACTTTATCCTTATATATATGTACCGAAAAAGTAATAAAAGATTTTTTTTTCTTTAAGAACCTTTATAGTTCGATTTTTGACACCACTGCAGCAAATCATTTTTGATTTTTTAAGGATTCTTACCAAACAGTATTTAAATTCCTTTGTTAACATAATATGTATTAGGGTTTAGTTACTCACCTGTAATAAAAGGAGAAAGAAAATATGTATTTAATATATATTATATTTATATAATAAATAGTAGAATATTTAAACTTAACTTTAATTGTGAGTAAATTTCGAGGTCGAATTTATATAGTTCTAATTAGGAAATTGTACTCGTATTCTAGAATGTTAATAAAAAACATTTAACAAGATAAATTTGACAAATGCCTGAAAAAAATTCCCGAGGTACCAGGAAAAAAAACAGAATCTTTAAAAACCCTTCTAATTCTTTAGATTTAACATTTTTTTAATCGTAAGTGCAATTTCAATTAATCAATTTAATGATGAAATAACGTAATTTTTTTTACCATAAGAAAGGTATTGTGATCGCATCAAAATTTCGAACCTAGATTTTTGTATATATGCATTTCTCCGGGACCTTGAAACCTGCATTAAGTATTTTTGGAATGGAGTCTATCTGCCTATCTATGGGAATGTGTACAGTTCAAATGGCTAAACGGAATTCAATAAAATTTTACATTTAAAATTTTGACGTAAATTTCCCGAATTGAAAAGATTTTGGTAGAAATCTGTCAGCCTCACGTACACTTTACTATTTCCAAATTTTTTACGAATATTTTGAAACATAAAAAATACAATTAAAAAAATTACTAAGGGAAAGTTGTTACAGATATAAACAGCAACAACTTATTTGTGTTTCCTCTATCGTTTTAAAGCCTTGTTTTTATCTTCTGATCTTCTTAACAGCTATAAAACACATATTTGGGCAGTAGCCTCCAAAACGGCACTGGGATTTCTCAATAAAGTGCAAAGCCGAGAAATTCCTCTAATAAACGATTCCAATGCCACTTCAACGCTCTCTCCATTTGGTCTCCGTCACCTAACAGGAACAGTTACCTTGTTTTTTACGTTATAGGAGTGAGTTTTTGTTCTAAGATTATTAAAAGTTTGATGCCTCCTCTCAAATCATTCCAAAGAGAAACAAGGAGAGCTTCTGTTGGCTACCTTTTATATAGTCAAAATTCCCAGATGGCATAATTCGCCTTATGAAAATTCGTTTGTGGTATGAAAATCGCGAATATGAAAACAGCTTTCACCTCATGTGTTCCCCAGAATTGGTGATGATTACATTTACAACGTGGAAAAATTCTTTGGTGATTATTAACAATTTTGTTCACAATATGCCTGCCAATTTGAATTAATTTCCGTTCTCTAACTCAACTTCCTTTGACCAGGAATTACCAGGAGTATCAAAGGCCGTATAACATATTATTTTGTCAAAAAAAGGGGTAGTGTTTAGTGGGGTAAAGCTCAACGCAATCATAGAGGACTCGTACTAGTTTCACTCCTCTATGGAATTTTTCGATGATTCTCACCTACCCTTGCTAAAAAAGTAGTGGCTAGGACTACATAAAATATTTGTTAATTTTTATAGCATTCGTCGTTAAAAATTTAATTGTTTTATCTTAAGCTGTAATCAGGAGGGACAGAGTGAAACTAAAAAAGGATATTATTCAATTTTTTTATTTCAAAAATGTGCCAAAAACATACAGTTTTGAAACCTATATACACCAAAATATTGACTCCTTTCTTTACTACTTTGTTTTTCTAAAATCTTTTATAAATAATTGATTTATTAATTTAGACAAAAGTTATTATTGCATTATCATTGTTAACATACATGTTATTTTATTTATTTTTTTTTTCTATAAGCCACTAAATTAATTATACATTTTGAAGTATTTGGACATAAATAGATTAAATATCAACGCCATGTTTTTCTCTTTCAAAACATTAAAAGTATGTAATATCTATGATAAAATCATAATCCTTTATTACATAATTAATGGTATATTTTTTTGGTAAAATTATCAATTTATTAATAACCATTGTATTTTATATTATCGATCATTTTTAATAACATTTTAAATTTATTACATTTTATTAGTGATTTTTGTTTAACTTTAATATTTTATGTACTGATTTCGAAAAAAAAAGCAAAAAAAATTTTACTTTCAATTTAACTGTGTTTTATATTAGCATTGTACAACACATAATAATATTATTATGGTAATCATGGTATACGTTAACATGACCATTTCATTTTATATACATCCGTACATATAGTAACACATAAATCATATATTTCTCTTGATGTTATATTCTGTATTCTATTTATACGTTTTACAATACCCAGGGGAATATTAAATCATAAAAAAATGGAAATTAGAGAAACATAAAAAAAAAAAAAAAAACAAAACCACGGTTGCAAAAAAAAAAAAAATAAAGCTAAAATAAAAATTAAATTTGTAACGACAAACTTTAGGATATATTTCAGTATGTTAGTGTGATTATTCTCAGTAGAAATTAATAAAAGTGGCCAATTGAAGAGGATTGTAATTAAAACTTGATTCGTACAAAATTCCCTGATACGTCTTTCTCCTTATGAAGCTAGACTTTCATTAATAAATTTGCAGTCCTGCCATCTGCCAGTGGGGGATATCATATTTGTTCAGTAGGTTACTCGCGGTTATATTAATTCCTCTGCCATCATCCCTGCAATCCGAACAATTTGAAATCATTAAAGCTTCAAATCACTCTGCAGACTATGTTAAATTTGACTCAACTTAGAGAAATTAACTCAAGGTGTCAGCAAGCATGATGATATTTCTTAAATTAAAAATATAACTGGTGCTTGGATTAACAAAATATCTAATACAAAAATATCATAATACATTTTATGGGAACAGTTCAGACATATACTTGAGGCTCCTATAAGTCTAAGACTAATTATGTCTAATGGAAATTGCGTAAATTTTTTTTATTTTCTTCAATAACTACTTAACAACCGAAGGTAATATAATATTTACAATAAATGTTCAGTAGTAAAAGTCTACTGCATCTTTTACAGTTTTAAAGTGATTCAAAATTATGAATTTCATAAAAATGCTAAATTATTACAGATAGAGTTTACATAGACACAAAAAGTTTGTTTAGTATATTGTTGGATATCTAAAGTTATTTACTTTTTATTTTATTACCTAAAATAATGTTAGGTTTATTAGGCTTTCATAAACCTATTTAAGATTTTCAATTTTCTTTTTGGTCGATTATTTAAAAGTTTCAGTAATACAATAATAAATAATCTTGCGATGATTTTCCATTTTTAACTTTGAGAATTTTATTGACATTAAAGGTATTAATATTTTGTTCCCAAGTTTGAGCTGGTAATTTACTAATATTATCTATTTTTGTGCACCTATTAGGCAACTTTAACCATCTTAACAGTCATTTGATTCTTCATCATTGTAGATAGAAATTGTAATATCATTTTAAAAGTTTTTCATATAAGTTGTACCCATACTAAAAATATTAAAAAGAAAAAAAAGGGTTGATTAAATGAGGCCATTCCTAAATCTGCCATATGGCAAAAATATGATGAATAGCCACAGAGATGAAATAAAACAACAAAAAAAAAATAAATAAAATGATTTTTTCCTCTATCTTTTGAAACTTTTTAACATATCCATATATATTTATATATGCATAATATATATATATATATATATTATACATGTAATTCTTTTGCTTCCGTTTATTATCTCTTCTTTTTCCTTCATCTTTTCCTTCCGGTTTTTATTACATTTTTTTTTCGCTTTTTTTTTTTTTTGCTCTTGTTTTTCATTCCGAGTGTAATTAGAAATTTTTGAAGTAATTTTCTGCTGAAAGCTTTTGTTAGGTCTCTTTTGTTATTCATTAAATGATAGTTATGATTATCATCAAAATCGTAATCATAACCATTATGTTCATCAAGCCTAATGTTTTTTTTGTTTTTATTTTTTTTTTTTGTTATGAACTAACGACGGAAAATGTAGGTGATGTAAAACAATATCTGTTAGTAATGTTTTCACATTTACTAAATGATATTTTACAAAATATGAATGGACATTTTTGAAATGCAATAATTTTTATTTTCATATTTTTTTTTTTTTACCCGTTTAGAAAATTAGTTTTATAATAAAAACTTTACTTTCAATTTAAAAATAATACAGTGAAGAGCAAAATATTATAAATATTAGATTTAATATTTTATTTCTTTAAAATTCGAGTTTACTTAAAATATTAGCTATTTAGAACAGACCCTATTATAAGGCGCCTCGGTGGCCTAGTGGGTAAGAGCGTATGAAATACGCTGAAAGAACTGAGGGAGTGTGGGTTTATATCCCACACACGTTGTAAGAGTTATTCCTGCTTACGACATGTACAGCTACGTCTGAAAGGGAAAGGCTGTGTAATTTCCTGTGCACATTTATCTGGAAGAGAAAAGCACTAAAAAAAAAAGACTCTATTTCCTAAAATCATTTATTGTTTCCTAATCGTAAAACAATGACAATTTTATGTTTGTTTCATATAAATGTGGTGTACCAAATACACCAAATGAGAAAATTGTTTTACAAGTTTAAACGTCAAAATTATTGAACAAAAAAATAAAAAAAAAAAAGTATTCAATTTAAAAAACGTAAAACGTAGTTTCGATTTGTTCAATTCTTAAGATGTTGCCCACTCAAAATAAATTTTACACAGGTTCTTTACTTTTACTTACACAGGTTCACACTTTACTTACACAGGTTCTTTTCTTAATTAAACTTGCCAAATGTTAAGAGATTTTGATGAACAACGCTTTACTTATTGGTTTCTTGAAAATTGTCCGAAATTTCGGTTTTTATACATAAAACAGAAATTTTAATGCCAACATTTTTCGAATATATATTTTGTAAATTGTAATTTTTCCTTGTGGACAAGTGGACCGTTTTATGAAACATAAAATTATAAATTGTCGACTTGTCATTGGAAAATTTTCTCATATGTCACATGTCGCTTGTCATACTAGTCCGATCTTATGACCCTAGTTATGATCCTTGTTAAAAATAATAAAACTGAATATGAAGAGATCATAAGAAGATATTATGAAATAATTAACTTAAATGACAAATATTGATTCAATAGAAAATTTTAAAAAAGATCAATATGTATATTAGTCATCTCAGACATAATTGAATTCTATTTATATTTTATCCTTTCGTGGCTGTAAACATCGTAACTCTTACGACGTGTGTGAGATTCGAACCCACACTCCTTCGGCGTTTACAGCGTATGTTATACACTCTTACCCACTACGCCACCGAGGCCCCTGTTTAAATATTAGATTTAATGACAGATTCGGTTTGATATAGTTTTATATGCCATATTACCTAAAGTTTGCGCTAAAGTAATAAATAAATAAATAAATATGACCTGACATATTTTTTTTCATTGGTCAACTTCTCTCAAATTAGATATTTAAGCTTTTATGAAGAAAATTTTCAAATTAAATGTTTCTGAACTAACGAAGTTCAATTTGTGTTGAAATACTTGATATTTTATAATATAAATTTACCTAGATCGTAGAAAAAAAACCGCTAAAATTATATCCTATAAGTTTATTTTTACAATTGACCATTACTGTACTTATACAATTAATGATTTATAGGGTACAATAAGGTACATTCTATATATAGGTATATCAGAGTTAAAAATTTGGGACACTCTACTATTTTTATAATAAACACACAATAGTTAAAATAATTGTAATATTTAGTGATATTAATGATGATGATAATAGGTTGGTTCTTTTATTTTATTTATTTCATTTTTTTTAATAACAATGGTATGGTGTTGATAAAATCAACCCAACTAACCTAAATATAAGCCTACCGACCTACCAACCAATATTAAAAATAATTAATGTTAACAGAAATATTAAGAGAAAAAAAAAATGAAAGAGATGAAAAATGAGAGTGAGAAAAATACAGGGTAAATTATTAATAATGAAAGAGATGCAATGATATAGATTTTAACTTGTTTATGTCTATTACAAAATGGAGCATAGAAGTGTGAAAATTGTCATTAAGGAGTTTGGTGTGTTTATGTATCTTTTGATTCTTTTTATATTTATTTTTGTTATTTTGTCTTGTTTTATTCATTTTTCATTCATTTTAATTTCCTAAATTTTTTTTTTTGTTTGTTTCTTTATAATCAGCAGGTTTTTTCTTTAATAAAATACTGTGACGGTTATTAAATTCGGAACATTGCAAATTTATGTAAATTTAAAAAAATAAATTTTTCATTAAAACAAAGTTACACAAAGAAAAATTTTAAAATTTAACGGTAAATAAAAATATTAGAAAAAATGTAATAGTGTAGAAGACACAAAATTAAGAACACTTTCAAAGATTAATTTATTATAAAGGATGTTTTGTAGTATTTACGCTCTATAGCAGAAGATAATAGAATAAACCGAGACAAGCAAAAATTGTAGGAAATGGTAAAGTACATTACAAATTATTTTACAAAATAACGACGAATCTAAAATATTTTAAGATATATCTTATTGTAATTTATTATAACTGTATAGTTGTATAAAAATAAAATGTTCGCTTAACAAACCAAAAAACAGAAAATATTTCTTTATTTCGAGCAAAATTCAACCTTTAGCTTTTGTTAATATCCTTTTTTACTTTAACTAAAGACATTTTTATTTTAAGTGAAAACATTTTTACTTTAAGGGAAGATTTTTTACTCAAAATGAAAATATTTATAGTATACAATATATATATATATATGCATATACTTAAATATCAGATTCAATTATATATATGTATGTATGTACATATTTTAAATATTTATACAACATAAATTAATGAAGTAAAAATTCTTCATTTAAAATAAAAATATATTCACTTAAACTAAAAATTATTCACTTAAAGTAAAAATGTTTTCATTTAAATTAAAAAATATTCACTTAAAGTAAAAAAGTTTTCAGTTAAAGTAAAAAATGTATATTTTAATTAATTCCTTTATATTGAATTACAATTTTTTTATAACCCTTTAACAATCAGTTGTGACGATTATCATCTGTATCACGTAATAGACGCGATTTTAAAATGCAGTATCATACGGTTAGAATTTAGATTTTAAGTTGTTCATTTGATTTTGTCTTTATAATCTTGACAGCTTGTAAGGTCTGAAAGAATTAAAAAAGAAATTTTCTTAATTTAATGATCGTCACGATGTTATTTTGTTTCAATAAAATTAAGGAAAAGATGGAAATATTCAAAAGAAAAAAAGATAGAACTAATATTTCATTTATTATTACATACAATTTTGTTTTTTTTTTGTTATTACTACAGATGTCGCTGTTGTTTTATTTTTTTTTTTTTGTTTTGTATATGATGACAAGAAAAGAGCAAAAAAAGAGACAGATTAAATGAATAAATGATTTGTTTTTGTTAGAATGAATAAATGAAATATAAAATAAAAAAAAATAAAATTATTTTTCTCTTTATATTTTTTATTTTTGTTTGTTTATAAATATTTGGATTCAAATGTAATTTACTTTTCTTTTCTTCTTATTACACATATATATATAATTTAGATAAAGATCTTGAAATATTTGGGATTTTGATTTTAATTTCTTAGCTTGTCTTTTATTTTTATTTATTTTTTTTTTTTATATTATATTTTATTAATTTTATTTAAACTATATATCTTTCTCTTTCTAAAGTTTTTCTAAATGGTTAAATGGTTAAATTGTTTTTTATTTTTTTTTTCTCAGTTATCGTATTTCTTTACTTTTTTTTTTAATTTAATGCTGACTGTCACATAATTTTTGGTGATTATTTTGATATATGATACCCATTTGGGAAGTTTACCATAAAGGAAGCAATGAAAAACAATAAGAAAAATAAAGGAAAATAAGAAAAAGAAATTAAATCCAGAAAATGCTAGATAAAATAATAGTAAATTGTAATATTATATTTGTTTTTTTTTTTTTTTTTATTTTTGTTTTCTTTTTTTGTTATATACTGTGACAAATCGATAATATGAAAAAGTGAAAGCAAATAAAATGGTGATTCAATGAAACATTTTAGTAGCATTCCGTTAAAAATGAATTCTGACAGTAATACATAATAAAAATATAAATTTTTGAATGATCTTTCCAATCAGTCATCATTAAATCTTTCTTATACAAATCTAAAACATTGATCTTGACTTATGATTAGTCAAAAAAAAACAATGAAAATGACAGGCGCTGAACTGTTGACTGCTGCACAGAAGAAGTAGAATACTAGTAATATTACTGTGGTTATTAGTTTTTTGTACAGCAGTTTCATATTTAAAACCTTATCAACTTTGTCACCTTATATTATGTTTTGTGAAGTTTTTGGTTTATATAATTTATATAAAATATTACAATTTCAAAGAATATCTCTTTTTAAATTGTTTCAAATCTTGTCTTTATCTAACATTTTAAATGCTAAAAATCTTAATCTACTTTCAATATATGCTTTTATTCTTATACACATTTCGAATCAAACATTGTAATTGTATTAGTGATTCAGTTCTACTCTATGGTTGAATGAAAATATCAATTTAAAGATGATGGTTTTATATATTTGGTATTCGAAATTCAATAAAACAAAAAAAGCTAACACGTTTTGTGTCGCAAAAAAGAAAAATTTTCCACATTATTTTAATACAAATTTTAGATTATTGATTTCAATTTTTGTATTCAACTATCAAAAATTTTTCTAAAGTTGAAACGTGTCCTCAATTTATAAAATTTGATTTTAGATGATTATTGTTTATTGAATATATCGAATTATAAAAAAGTATATTATATTTGTTTTAATAGTAGTGTAGTGTAAGAAAAAAATCGTATCGCGATATTAGATTTAGATATTAAGTTAAATTTAAGTCATAGTTTTTTGAAAATTGAATATGTGGCTTTTTCTGACTTTCGAATGCTGTTATAGCTTCTTAAAATGTAAGGCGAAGGTTTCTCTCAAAGTAAAAAAGTAATTCTTCAAAATTAATTTTAAAATGATAACAAATAAGATTTCATTTCACTATTTCTTAAACGAATTGAAGTTTTGTTAATAGACGAACGGAATTAGAATAAAATTAGAAAAGATTTCATTTTATTTTAGATATTTAAAATTTCGCAGTAGGTAAGAGCGTATAAAATACGCGGAAAACACCTAGGGAGTCCCCCTTACGATATGTACAGCCACGCCTTAAAAGGAGAGGCTGTGTAATTTCCTTGTTACATTTATATGGCAGTGAAATGCACTAAAAAAAAAAATTTTGTTAAAAAAAAAAAATATGTTGTAAATTAATTTATATTTTCACGTCTCCTCAGATTATTGGACATTTTTTTTAGCTATCCCCTCAATTTTAATTTCTCTGATAACTTATATACGAAAACGAATTGCATTTGGGTACTAATTGTTAATCTGACCTATAATGCATATCTTACTTTTTAATGCATATCTATGTTTCTTTATATATTCTACAATAAATTTAGAGTTATTAAGTAGGCTAATTTGTCTAATAACATTTTTTTTTTTAAATAGCGGCGTCTTACCATCAGCCTCATTGGTCATAGATTTGATTTCTTATTATTTCATTAATATAAAACGAATTGCTTTTATAAGGTGTATATGAACTTTAATTCTCGTTTGTTTGGATCAAATGCTGTAGGTAATCGATAACTTGACTATTTCTTAGACTAATTGTTGATCGAGCTGAAATTTTGTGCTCATTGGTATTTTCGATGATAATGAATGAACTAATATTCGACATTGTAATATTTATAGAAATAAATAAATAATTTTTTTATTTCTTAGAAATAATTTGTTTACTATTTTTCAAAATAAATTTTGGAGCCTCTATGGTCTACTGGGTAAGAACATATAAAATACGCTGTAAACCCCGAGGGAATGTGGATTCCAATCCCACACACGTCGTAAGAATATTTCCTCCTTACGACATTTATAGCCAAGGCTGAAAAAAATTATTGATTACAAAATTTTAATAAGATAAATCTCAGACTAAAAAATTAAAGAGAATAAAAAGTTTTTTTAAAAATTCACTAAAAAGTAGAAAGTAAAAGTTGGAGTTAGATGGTAATGGACGTATTGACATTACAAGTTGTAATAATATAATATGTTTTTTTTTTGTGGATATTTGGTTCACGGAAATTTTTTAAAAACTTAAATAAAAAATCCATATACAAGTATATATACTTTTTATAATTCAATTTATTTGCGATGAAGCATTTTCTACTAACGAAGTACCAAAATTATTTTAGTTTTAGATTTATATGAATGTGAGTTAGACGGTTTTCATATTCGTACACTCAAGTTCATTTACCTTAACATTTTTTTCTTGAAGTCTATAATAAAAAAAAGGAAGGTTATCATATGTTTTACATTACATAAAGTTTCATGTAAAACAAATTTACATGTTTTACAGATTTATATATTTACAGCGTTGTCTGTTGTATTGTAATCAATTTCATATTGGCATACCTGATTGTATTTGACACTTAGTATAAATTGAATTTTAAGTGAAATAAACATTGTATATAAAAAGATCAGATTTACATATTTACAGTTACATATTTACATTGTCTGTTGTATTATAATTATAAAAAATATTTTATTATATTTTATTTATATTTATTTTTTACTGATTTCAAATTGATTGTTGTCTTATGCTTCAGACTGATTTCAGGTTGATTGTTGATTCCTTCTTCAGATAAGTGTAAAATTAAATTATATTGTTTGATCAATTTTCATTATGTTTCGTGACATTTATTGCAGATTTCAGTGAAGAAACGAGTGATTGAGGCTGAAGACGTGTCAATATGTGCTACTAATTGTTATACTTATAGTGGTGTTAGAATTAATTGTAATGGATTATAAGGGTTGGTGATAAAACACCCACATTTATTAAGTTAAACCTTTTAAGTCGTTCGAGATACGTATGTTATAGCATATTCTACTATACAATTTTATAAAAATTGTCTAATAAACTGTATAATACGTCATGTTATGAAAATAAAATATTTGAGAAATATTGAAGAAGAGAAGTAAACCCATTATATAATCACTTGCTGAAAGATGAAATTAAGTGTCAGAAGTTTGAGAAAAATTATATGATGCCCTTAATCATGGAAAACGCTATTAGTTAGATCACGTTATTCACGTATAAAGAATATATATCATCTAACAGATTAGTAAAAATTGCACACAAAATAATTATATAAGAAATTTTATTTAGATCTTCAACTCAATTTTTTTGATAAAGACGAAGGGCCGAATGTATAAAACTGACCTTGAACTCAAATCTCACATTTTCAAACAAAATCTGCATTTAAACTCATATTTTTGTTTGAAAAAATGAGATTAGAGTTCAAGCTCAGTTTTATACATTATAGTCAAATAGCTCTAGTTACAATGTCCAACAAACTTTAGTTATTAGCGTCAAAGGACTTTACTTACAAAGAATTAAAAGAAAGAAAAAATGTAGTTTATCAATAAATTGGATTTTTACGATTAATTTAAAATATTTTTGAACAAAATAAAAAAAACCAAACTGTCATATTTTATAATATGAGTAATCCTATATAGTTAATGGATAATTTCATTTTGAATTAAATTTTTTCTATAATTCAGTTCTATATAACTAAAATATTTTCCATTAAATTGTTAAAGTTATTACTCTTAAATGCTTTTAATATAATCCTCAACAATTACCATTTTATTAGTAATCCTAGCTATTTGTATACCATAATTCTACGTATATGCATAAAAGAATTTGATGTGGTCTTTTAATTTCAAAATAACATAATATGAATAAGGATACATTATATATTATTATATATAATGTTTATGTATATACATATATAAATATTATGTCCATACAAATAAGAAAATAATATTAAGTTTTATAGTTCCCGTTCGTATTATTTAACCCACTTACATATTATATTATATACATTTTATATAATTTTATATAATAACAAACATTTTTCTTAGAATCAATTTTGTATTAAAACTAAAATCTAAATATATTTTAATGTTATACGAAATATTATTTTGTTGCAATGACATTTTAAGAATCTTATGTATATATATATATATATATATATACATTCGATTATATTCATATATTTTGGGCATTTTGTCATTTTCATTAAATTGTTATGGCCCCAAGATGTCTTCAAATTTGTTCTAGTCATAAGTCAAATAATATCTATAAAATGAATTGTACAAAATGTAAAAAGAAAAAAAAAAAACAAAAAAAAAAAAAACATGATCTTCACACATGTTTTTATAAAGTAGAAGAAATATATTAAAATAATTGAAATTTATAATATCGTATTATAAGTTACCAAAAATATCAGTAGAAATTGTATACATAAATATTTTATAGGTATATATTTTGAGGGGTTTGTATTTACTATTCCAGGAATTACAAATAGACGTTCTACTAATATTTCATTATGTTCAATCAAACTTCGGTTGTCCAAGCTGTTCTTTAATCTCTCATTATATTTTGTTCACTTCTTTATAATATTTTTCAACGTCAAAATATTTTTGCATTTTGAAGTTCTATACTTTAAAATTGGACATCGGACATTAGCATTTTTTTTAATTTTTTATGTATCAACTTATTTTGTTTTTAGCCTTTACGAGACTTTTGTTCGAGTTTTGAGCAAATTATCTTAGACTCTAAGCACAATGATAACGGCACCGACTATTTGCATACAATACAAAAGCAAATTTTTGTTGCCTTTCAATCCGATTTAACTTTGTGGAACAAAATTTTCATAAATTCCATTGAGTGTAACATTTTAGTATAGAGTGAAGCATTTATCAGTTGTCAGTTTTATTTCAGTTCATAAGAGGTAGAGGTGTTGTAATTTTATATACAAAAATGTATCAAATATACATAATTTGTAAATTTTTGTAAATTTATGAAGCTGTTCAGCATTTTATTAGAATTTAGTAAAATTTTTTTAATTTTTCTTTAATAATTGATTTAAAAAGAAAAATAAACAATTTCAATCAATATTTTCATTGCCAAAGGTACGAAAATAGGCAACACAGGTAGCAAAAGGCTAAATAAATTTACTTTAGGACAAATTTTCCGACGACTAAAGTAACTAGAGTTAATAAACTTAGGTTCCTACTAGGTCTTATAACCTCTCAAATAAAGTCTAACTGCCTGGAACTAATAGCGTTTATTTTTCCAAAAGCATCAAATGCCGCAGTAAAAATTTAATGCAATCTTACACAGAGTCAAATAAAAGTGTTATGAAAGACTTAATTTCAATTCCTTAAGAAAATTAAAAGCCCTTGAAACGTGGATATATCAATGCAGATGTTAAAAATTTTTCAAAAAGAATGATTTTATAAAGAGAAGAAAAATTTTAGTATGTCTCTCAATACGAGTAGGTAGCTTTTTTCTCTCTTGTTAATCTTCCATTATATGATTTTTGCAGGAACTGCAATGATGAAGAGTAAGGGTAATCTTTCACCTTTTATATGAATCACCGGCATTTGCTCTAAAAAAAGGAAAATTTCTGGGGGACAGTCAAGACAAGTTATAGTGACAGTCAAATAAACCGGAATTAAATAGACAATTAGTTTTGAACTGTAAAATGGAGTAAGCCATAATAACAAAAAAAAAATAAAAACAAAAAAAAACAAGAAACAAATAATACATAATAAGATGAAAATATGTATGTAATTTTATATGAATCAAATCCAAGAAAACAAAAAACAATAATTTTCATTTATATCATTTTAAAAATGTTCCTTAATGGTTGGGCGCCTATAAATATTAAAGTGTTTTTTTGTTTTATTTTTCTTCTTTTTTTTTTTTTTTTGGTTAGTTCCGTCCTACCCTATACATCATCTTTTATGTTCTTTTATTATTTATGTATGTAGTAATATAAATACATAATATATAATATATACCTATTTTATATTATATACTTATATAATAATATTGTGCATATAAAATTTCGCTTTAATACCATTATCAGTAACCCAACACATTCGATTTTTATTTAAATTATTCAATATATTACAACAATTTTTATACTAATTGTACGTATTTCTATATGTTAGCTTGTTTTTCACATATTTTCATATAATTTTTTATTCTTATATGGCATTTACAGAAATGTAGCACATATATATTATGTTTATATCTCTTATAATATATTAAAAAATATGGAAAACACACGAGAAAATCAATAATTCAAGAGAAAAAAAACATATTAAAAAACGAATCATAAAAAAAATAATTTAATCCGTTATAATAATAACAGTTATTTTTTTTCTATTCAAAAAGTTAGAAACAAACTAATAATCCATGTACCTAATGTATGCAATTGGAAATGGTTTTCCCATAAGTCGTGATATTCACCTTTGCGAAAACAATTACTTAAAGTACAGTTCGTTCAGTATAGAAGGTCCAGCCTCGACCAGCATTTTGTAGAATATTGTTACTGTTGATTTTAACATAATTATGGCAATTATTGTCTGTTGACTTAAAAAAGAAAATGTAATTTTCTAAAAGATTACTTTTATATAGGTGTACTTTGTGTCTCAAACAATCAGTAAAGGTATTTTTTTTTTCTTGTGTAATTATATCATAAATTTGCCCTATTCTTTTAATTTTTTCAAACGAAATTTATTAAGAGGTTTACGATATGAAAATTTTTAAAGACATAACAAAATCATGTTTAAGTATTGTTTTATTGTTTTAATAATCATTTCTATAATATATTAAAATTAATTTAAACGGAAATTCACTTAAAACTTAAGCTTGTTAATATAAAAATCATCTAACTTTACATAGAAAAATAAGATTCTATATCTATTATAACGGAGAAAATTCTTTGAAAAGCTTGTCAACTCCCTAATGGTGTAGATAACAGTGTGCATATAACTTTGGTAATTTAGGTATAATCACAAATTCCAGTAATCAATAATATTATTATTAAAAGAAAATATATCCTTTTTCATAAAGAGAATGCACATTCGACAGATTGTTTTTCTTATACATTAAAAATAAATCTTACGTCTTAAAATATCACTCTTTACAATACTTTTTACAAATATTATTAGCAATTACTTTTTATAAGTACTAAAAGCAATTACTTCGTAACCTAGATTTTAGAAATCTAAAAGATTGGCAAAAATATAGTTATTTACAAATATTTACTAGATAGTTATTTTTACGCCTGCATATATGCAATTTTATATATAGTAGTAGTTTTATAGTATAGTAGTCTAACTATATTATTCTTAGTAGGAGGGACTTCGGTAGCCTAGTGGGTAGGCGTGTGGCGTTTTAACCGAAGGAGTGTGGGTTCGATCCCTGCACATGTCGTAAGGGTTTTTTTCTTTACATACGCCCCCTTACGACCAAATATAATGTAAATATATATAGTATATAATATAAACAAAATAAATAATATTAGTATATAATTTAATAATAGTATAAAAACCTATAATGGCCTTAATAGCCGATGGTTCAATAATATTGCATTACATTTATGTATGTAATATTAATATAAATAAATAAATAAATAAGTTCTTAATAGATGATGGAATGGTTAAACACATTGCTTATTAACCGAGGTCGTGTGAATTTATATTTGAATTCATCGAAATTTTTTACCCAATTAAATTTCTTCCATTATCTGAATATTTTAGCATAAATAAAAATTTTTGTAAAGGAATTATTTACTATAAAAAATTAAAAAGTATTAAGTAGAAAACTGAAGAAGGCACAACAAATCGGTACACACGGTAAAAGTGTTTTTGAGAAGCCGTTTACCCCCTTATAACGTAAATAAAATCAAAAATTATAAAATATTGTTTTGTAGTTAAAAAAAAAAACAGTTGGACAAACAAATTATATTATAATATACCAATTAACCAAAAAAGAAAGATGTAAAACAAAAAAAAAAAGAAAAGTAACACAACAATTTTTGGAAAAAAGGGATTTTGTTAAAAAAATTCAAAAATTTCGTAAAGACACTAAATTTATGGCACATCCAATTTGGGCTTGAAAATTATGATATTTCAGAATATTTGGTATATCCTTGACTTAATATAAAAGGATTTTTACCATTGTCCTAATGTGTATGTATTTTCTGTATGTACATATAAAATTTCTGTCACTTTTTT
Organism: Poecilobothrus nobilitatus; assembly: GCA_947095535.1. NCBI lineage: Eukaryota > Metazoa > Arthropoda > Insecta > Diptera > Dolichopodidae > Poecilobothrus > Poecilobothrus nobilitatus. Next base: position 52,838,824 of record OX352772.1, on the reverse strand, counting down.
TATTTATAATCATATAATACATATATATAACAATTAAACTATAATGGATTCATGTTTTTAGGTTAGAATTATATTTATAGTAAATTCTGTAAAAAACTGGTCTTTATAAATTAGAAGTATATGTTGGTTCTGGTATTTCTTTTGTTCAAATAATTTTATAAAAATTATAGATTTGTAAATTATACAATAGAATTAGCTTGGATTTAAAGGAAATTTTATTTTAACTGTATATTGTAATTAATTGCTGTTAACTGTCTTATTAGAAGATTTTTTAGGATTTTTCTCTTTGTATATTGTAATAATTGTTTAATTCATTGTAAAATTTACTTATAGATTTGTTTTAATTTGTTTTTTTTTGTTTTCCTTTGAGGGTTTTTAAATTAGAGATAATTTATAGTACTCTCCGTTATCTGAAAAAAGAAAAGTATTGTAATTGTGACAAAATTTAACTTTAAGTTTATTAAATATTAAGTCAACCAATCAATAGTATTATATTTATTTCTACGTATATAGGTGTGTTCATATAAATTGCATAATTCCGAAATGGTTTAAAGTGAGTAACATTTCTGAGCTAATTGCAAGATAATGGAATTATGGAATTAGATTATGGAAAGAAAATAAAATTAATTATTTTGATGGCCGAAAGTTATCATTAAGCTTAATAAACTTTAAAATAGCTGTATAATATTCTATTTTAAAATGTTTTATTTTAACTGAATATATAAGAATAATAGTTAATATTGTAAGGCAACAAATTTTTGTTTTCAATATTATATAGGTTTGAATGTTTCTCGAAAAGTAAAAATTTTTATATGAACTATGTTCTACTATGAACTATGAACTATGTTCAAGGGTATAATAAATTTGCATTACGTTTCTGACAGCATTTTCCACCGCCAGGTTCGAGTAGCTGCCATAAATCTTCTTTCTTTATATGTCAATTGAAGCTAGGTATCTGAAACTTTGTAAAAAAGATGTCGAATTGCATTCTAACCACTTCTGTAAAATTTGGTTGGTCTAGACTCTAGAACTGCCGATCCAGGTTTCTTGCACCCCTTGAAACTTCTCAGGCATCTGAAATCTTACAAATGATGATCAAGTTGTATGGCAACATAACTTCTGTAAAATTTGGTTATTCTGGCGCAATAAGTTCGGGTAGCTGCCATACAACTTCTCATTTGAAATTAAAATAACTGCGAGTCTATTGAATCTAGATATCTGAAATTTTGTAAAAAGATATCAAATTGCATACTATAACTACTTCTGTAAATTTTGGTAGGGCTAGTTCAGGATTCAGGTTCAGGGTTCAGGTTCAGGCTTCACTTCTGGAAACCTTATGAAACTAAGTGTCTGAAATCTTACAAATGGTGATCAAGTTTTAGAAAAATAACTTCTGTAAAATTTGGTTGTGCTGATGCAATAGATTCGGGTAGCTGTCATACAACTTCACAATTTCAACATATCTCTGTAGTTAACCGATACATATGCAATTTTTTTAAAGATGATTAAGTTTTATAGAAACAGGATATTCTACGTTCATACAGGTATCCTAGAGTTGACAAAGTTTACTCTGCTGCACTATTCTTCGTTTTAATCTGATTTTCGACCTTATACCACCTACTGTTATACAACATCATTGAATTCAAATCAATGGAAACAGAATAATTGATACTATTTATTACATCAATAATATATAAAACTAAACAATATATAACAAAACAAATATAAAATATAAACAAATCATTTTAACTTATACTTTATAACTCACAGATATCGAAATATATTAATATAAACAAAGAATAATTAAAATATGCATGAACAAAGACTTTTTAATTGACTTTTAAGACTTTAAGACTTTATAATTTAACACAACTGTAAAATTATAACAAACTATAAACAAATAAAATTGCATTAATTGCAATTTAAACAGTTCTGTATGTAATTAGTTTTTGAGCTATGATACTGACAGATAAACAGGCAGAAGGCGGGGCACATTGCTAACATATTGTTAAATGGTGTGAAATGTGAATATTATTATTTGTGCGATGTTAAATCAAATTTCCAAGCTCTTGACTTTTTAAAGCCATAAAATATGAATGCACTATATTGTATTTAATAATATCTAAGTAAGTAATTAAAATCTATAGTAATATAAAAATATAATTTTCATAGAAATATCTCTATCACTACAAAATTGTGTAATCAATTAATGCAAATAATTAAACGCCGTATTATTTAAAAGTGTTAATTACTTTTTTCTAGAAGAAAAAATTAAAGATACGAATCTATGCGAGTTATAGACACGGAAGAACGATTTTTTCCGAAAAAAAGTGATTGCGTCCGAATAAAAAGTGGTTGTATCCAAAAAAAAACTTGTTGAATTAAAAAAAAATGGTTGTATTCGACAAAAAGCTGAGACTTCAAAATTTTTCCACTTTTTGTTCTGTGTTGCATGATGCATACTTATTCTTTACATATTAGCTAAAAAAAAATCTTTATCACTTTTAAAAAAACTATTGGATCATGGCCTTAAAATTATCAAATCATTCCAAATAATTTTGAGAAGTAAAAAATATTTTAAAATATTTTAAATTTTGATTTAGACACAAAAAAAAAAAAACAGAGCTAGGCTATAGTTTCCTTAAAAAATCATATTGCATATGTCCTATATCATACTAATTCAATAATTTCTATAATATCTTACAAAATATGATAAATATTGATTTTAGAATCAAGATTCCTTCCTCTGATTAAGTAATGTTATCATTTAGTTGTCAAACTAGGACATATATTATTTTAACAGCTTTGAAGAAAATTGGCTAACTTTAGTTTTATTGGCATTAAGCCAAAACTTTATAAGAGAGTAACTCTACAAAGAAAAGAATATCAACAAAATAACCGTTTAACTAAAAAAACAATCGAATCCAAACATACATATATTGACATACTATTTATTACCCATACCTATTTACACAAACATAAATAAAATTATAAAAGAAACATAAAAAACCAAAACAAATCTCACATATAGAATACGAAATAATAAGAAAAAAAACGTTATATTTAAGTTAAAAGTTAAAACAGTAAAAAGCTACTTAACGAATTCAGGGAATATTCATTCAAATTCATTTAATTCAAAGAGTAAGTTAAAAACAAACCTAATTTTACAAAAAGTTATAAAATAAAACAACAATAACAATAATGAAGAAAAAAAAAAATAATAGTAAATAGTATAAATTGTATAAGAAACAAAAAACATTTTATACTAATCAAATATAGATACTATTATTATGTCTGTATGTATGCATCTAGACATATTTTTGGTCTTGCTATATTTATGTATATGTGTAAATGTATGTATACATTTAACTATATATTTCAATTTGGTCCTTATGATCATATAATTTTATTACAAAAGTTTATAAAATTTTCTGACCTATATATAAAAACATGTATGTACATATTATAGTATATATAGAAATATTTTTGTATGACAAACATATGTATAATAGAAAAAAAACCTTAAGTAATAAAAATTTAAATTTAAAAATCTGGTAGATATGTAAATAAAATTGAAAGGAAAAAAAAAATCAAAAAATCCGTTATACATATGTACAACAATTTGAGGACGTATAGTATTATGTTCATTTTGTTTAGAATGTTGTTCTAAATTGTATAAAGGCATCATTCAAAATTTAGTTGTAGATAAATTTCAAGTGATACTATAATACAATATTATGAAATATTAAAGTAGACGCATTTCAATTGCATGTAAAATTAATGCCAATGAACCCCTTCAAAAATTTATTCTTTCCATAAACCATTAAATTAAATATTGAAATACTGTTATAAATTATAGTTCACTTTTATTTCAGTTATAACATACATAACATACATATATATATATAGGGTTTTCAGCATAGAAATTGTTTTTGGAAACTCTTAACCCTACAGTAGTCGCAAAATATTTTTTTCATAAGTACTCGCGCTGTGTCATATTGACTAAAACTTAAAAATACATAAATGAATTTTAAATAAGTTATCAATTGTATAATTGTTTTATTTTCTGATAATATAAGTTTTTTTTATATATGAGAAAAAAATTTACTTATTATTTATTTAACAAAAAAGAAAAATTCGAAGAACTGTCAAAATAAAAATATTCGTAAAATATTTATATTTATATTTTGCATTTTTGACATGTTTTGTGAAAGCTGCTATAAATGTGCACCAAAATTGATGAAACTTCACGGTTTTATGTTAAATTTGATAATAAACATTTCTTAAACAAAGTTTAATAGTGTTTAGAACCAAAAATTCAATATAAAAAGAAATAAAGATTTTAGGAAACTGAAAATTATGTGACGCAGACTGTTTTCCACGTTCCAAAAATTTATAAAATTTAAAAAATAATCAACAGGAAAACAATAGTTATTGTTTCAGAATATTTTAAAACTCCACTGCTCGAAAAATTAAGAGCATTATGCTTAAGAAAATAAAGTTATTGGCTTCTAAAATATATGTGGGTCGAAAATATCCGTAAGCGACTTCCAAAGGGTTAACATAATTATTTGATTTTAAAGAATTAACTAAAGATTCATTACTGTTACACCTAATTAACGGAGTAAATTAACAAACCATGATATGATAGATTAAAACTCTTTAATATATTGTTCATTCATAAGCGACATGCTCTCTTTAAATGTATCATCGCTACATAATCGGGTTTAATCTGAAACCCTCTATCAAGAACTTTTTTTTTACAAACGATCAAATTTATTTAGATTTCTTAAAATATTTTGAAACAATCGAAGTATCAAAAATAAGTAAATCGATTTTGACGTCTCAAAGGAGATAAATATAGTTTTTTATCTAATAAAAATGCATTATTACTTCATTAATACTACGTGATATTATATTATGAAATACTTTGATGAAAATAATTTAGATATAAACAGTTGCCAGTTATATAATTGACATTATAAATTGACAGTTATTTATAATTGATATTATAAATTTTTGTCAAATTACATAATTGTTGTCAACTTATGTTTTGGTGAATCATGTCACTTACCGGACCAGCAGCTTTAGAGGTGTTGAAAAAAATATGAAGTCCTTGTAACGAATATAGAAAAAATAAAATTAAACGTTTTATTATCATACAACTGCAAGAAATCAGATATTACTAACGGGTTAAACAATTTAATTTACAAATATTTTTTTTTAATAGAAGAGTAGTTCTGCTATATTAGTCAGTTAAGGAAATCAAAAATTTAAAAATTATTTATTAAATCTTCGACTAAAATTTAATAGTGCATAGGGTTAAATAAAAGTTATCGGCAACTCCTCAAACAAATCTTCAGAACAAATCTTCGACTAAAATTTAATAGTGCATAGGGTTAAATAAAAGTTATCGGCAACTCCTCAACGAAAAATTGCCTATAATGAAATTTCAAGATGATGAAATTCCATTGCTTAAAAGTATTTTTTTTTTTGATCCAACACATTTAATACTTCCTTTCACAATTAATAAGAGCTAATAAGGAATATTAATTTAAAGTTTCTTAATAAAAACTGGAATGGCGGTATTAAATTTAATAAAAAGCTTTAATCTGTTATTAATAATTTATTATTGTTGTAAGTTTTTTCTTTTAAATATACACGAGGTGCCCTATTATAAGCGAAAACTGTCCTAAGTAATATCAAGCGATATTAACATAACCAAAAAATCATCAAACATGAATATAGTTGGGTGGAAATTTAAAGTTAATTTTCTATTTTTACTTATTTTAAGATCTCCTGTCATAATCCCGTGATATTAAAAATGTCCCTAGTTTGAACTAATTTAATTACATTCAATAAAAAACAATTTCTTATAATTTGTTGTAACAACTTTTCTTTTATTCTACTGATTATTTGATTTTTCTTATTTTTGTTTTGTTGTTGTTTTGTTGTTGATTTGGTTTCTTTATAATTTTTTTTATCTTATTTTGTTTTGTTTTTATTATTTTTATTTTTTCTGCGTATGCATTACTAAAAATAAGAAAGAAATAAATATTGTTGTATTTGTTTTAATGATTTCTTGTTGTTGTTGTTATTATTTTTTATTTACTATTGTTACTGCTTTTTGTATCCTTTCTGTATATTTTTTGTAAGATTTTGAATAAAGTTTAAGACTTGGGATATTTTTACATTTGAAAACAGTATGCATAATAAGACTAAGTAGGGTAAGCACATATGAAAAGTACTTAAAAAGCACTCACACGTATAAATTCTTCCCAATTATACATACTTCACCTGTAGTTTAGTGTTGTTGAATGTTGCTTTTTTTTTAACTATAAAATAATACGTTGCCCAAACAAACATAAATACAAAGTATCTAAACAAAGTATTTATACAGTGAGGAACATAAATATATATACATATATGTCTTTTCACAAAATTTGAACTAAATCTAGATAATGGCTGATGGCACTTAGTTTTGAAGGGGGTTTAGTTAAGAAAAATTTTCGAGATTGTTATATTTTACTTAGAATTAATAGTAATCTTCGACCGGATTGTATATTAAATTATGTAAAAAAGCCAATTTAAGAAAAGCCTATAAATTAAAATTTAGATTTATCAAGCATCCATTTTATCCTCATGACCTTCTGTCATTAATATGTCATGTACCAGTGATATAAACAAAGCCGTAAACTAACTGTTAAAAAACATAATATTAATATTAATATACATAAAATAAAAGTAGGTAGTAGCCACAATTTTATTAGTGTGTCCCGTTTTTTCCATGAATTGTTATAAATCGTAATAATTTTTTTTTAAATTCAGAAATTTTCAATGTTGTATAATATATAGATTATATATGTAATTTTTGGGAGGGTGTCACCTGCTTGTATTTAATTTTGCTGGAGTGTCATTTGACGGGATTTTTTACAATTGACTGTATTTCATTTTTATTTATTTTTTTTTATTATCCAATTATCTCAATCTAGAAATATGTTCTTTTGTACTATAAATGTAGTTGAGACTAATTTAGATGGGATACGAACAGCAAAATTCGGATAAAGGGGAAGGAGACGGTAATTTCGTGATAAATCTAATTAAGATATCTCTTGAATTTGGACAAATTGTAAATTAAAAAATCGCCAACTTTCGGAAACACAGAGGATGGTATTAGGTTCCTTAAACCACCCTGCACAATTGCACAATTTCACCCTTAAACCTCAGAGTAGGGTTAGTATTCGTTTTTTTTAGTGAGATCTGACAACATTGAGTTTTGGTAGTGTTAAACTCCACTCTGTTGTTAGCACTCCATCTAGCCAATTATAGCTAAATCATGGTTGACCGTGTTGAATATAGTAAGCCTTGCTGCATTAAAGGCGGCGTTTGTGACACCTAATTTCTTAAGAAATTTGTAAGATACCACCAGAGTGCTGTTGTCAGCGAAACTGTGGATTTGACTAGATTTCAAGTTGTTTATTGTTTTTAAAATGTATGTAAGAAAATAATTGATAGGAGTTTTGTAGTTGTATACAAATTCAGGATTATATAAAAAATATATATGTATATAATAAAAAAATATTGGGAAAGATTTTTAAGTTGATTATAAAATCAAGGATGAATAATTAGTTTAGTAACGGTTTCAGGCCGACAACGCTTTGGTGTTGAAATATTTATAAAAAAAAAATTATTAGGAGATATTTTAAGAGTGACTAACAAAATCAGGTTTTAATAATTTGCTTAACGAGAGGTTTGGACGGCAGTCTCCAATATCTTCAATACTTTATGGTATTATATGTAAAAAATATTTAGGAAGGACAATTTAGGAAAGATGAAAGAATTGCTTTCATTTTAAGAGTTGGGAGTGTCAGCCAACATTACATAAAACCTTTGTTGTTAAAATATATACCTAATATTTTGGGATTGTTGTAAAGTAAAGCAATATATTGTTGTTATAGGAATAAACATTTCCGATACAGTTACGAAAAAAATTTATTTAGAGAATGTTTATGATAGTAATGCGTAATTTTTAATTCTAATTGCCGAAAATAATAAAAATACTTCTGTTATTCTGATCTCATTTTTATGTTGAATATTAAAATGCAGGCAGAATGAACAATATAAAATCATTTAGTCAAAAAGATTATGCTTCTTAAGAAACCCTACTGTTCTTATACAAACAAATAAGTAATCAAATACATACATATATCTGACAGCCATAATATAAATTTAATTTGCTTACATGTAAAAATAAATATGTTAGATATAACAGTAATATAGTAGTTTGTATATGAAAATAAGAAATATTATACACCTGTTTTTACCTTTTTTTTTATTGTTTTTCTTTTATTATCATGAGAATGTTGATTATTTGTATTTTAAGGATATCCTATGGGTTTTATGTTATTATACATATATGTATGTCTATTTATATACATACATAGATACATATATATTTCTTATTATTCCCTTGATTTAGACAAGGGAAGCATAAGAATCTCTTAAGCATAAGAATCATATTATTCCTGTCTCTTTCTTAAGTTTTTATTATTTTGATTTGATAAGCTTAATTGCTTTTTTCTTTAATTTTTTTTTTTTTTTTGTTTCATAAAGGTTATATACCATAGGTTATATCAATTATGGTATAGATAAGTATTGTAAAAGGTACAATATGTTCTCTTTTTATTGGCTATTTCATTTATTCTTCCTTTTAAAGATGTAATAAAGAGATAAAAAAAGAAAGAGAGAGATATATAGTGATTCATAATGTAGTAAATAATACTATGTTATTGATGTTATTTTATATATGAAAAAAAAAATATTTGAAAAAATGCTGATTTAGAAGTTAGTTTTTAATTGTGCAAAGAAGAATAAATGTATCGACGAAGAGTATAGCAAAAAAAAAAAACTAATGATTGTTTGAGGATATATGTGGTCTCTCCCATTTTATATTTTATTACTGTAGAGTGTCGGTCTGATCTGAAAAATTATGCTTAAAATTTTATTTTTCCACAGGAAAATTAAAGTGAAATTCAACCTTTTTGAAAATAACTGTACTATATTTTGATCCTTTTTTTTAGCTTTATGTGATGAGAAGTGGAAATAAATGATCTTTCAAGTTAATAAAAATAATTTTGTTTTTGTTTTTATTTTTTTTAAGGTGTAACACTAGGTATTTTACGATTAAAATATTTAAATTTAAAAACAATTTATTAGTTTTTATTACTTTGTTTTAAAATAATATTAGAGTGAAAATCATTGTAATACTGTGATGTTCAGATACAACACTGATTGTGATGGGATTTTTAACAGTTGATTTTTATGACTTTAAAATTAAATTAAATTTATTGTTTTTTTTTTGAAAAGTATTATAATGGTAACAACAACAACAACTACAGAATAAAAGTTAAAAGTCAAAAAGACAAAAGAACCATAAAAAAAAAAAAAAAAAAATACTTAGTTGTAAAAGGAACACAATGGACCAACAAAAAAAAAACGCAATTCCCATGGGTTCTGTGAAAAGTTTTAAATTGAATTTTTTTTTTTGTTTTTGATGAAATTTCTACATTTTAATGGAAAGTAGAGACCACAATATTAAGCTATAAAACAAGAGGCCAACAACAATAAAAATATAAAATAAAGGTCTTTTTTTTTTTGATGAAAGGAATAAAGTAATAACTTAAAAGTGACATTCAAAAAATTATTTTTTGATAATGTTCACTTAATTTAATTTATTAACAATGAAAATTTTCATATTTTTTTTTTTTTGATTTGGGCTAAGGGTACGTTTTTGTAGTAGTTGGAGATTTTTTATGATTTTTATTGATAGTCCAGAGAAATTAAATTTAAAAAAAAAACAAAAAAAAAAATTTATATATATATACAAGTATATAAAGGACCAACATAATTACTATTTTATTTGGGGCTATAAATTGAGTTAGAAAATTTAAAAATTAAATAATTCCGAAAAAAAAAAATTATTAAAATTTTGCAACGTGGCATAAGTATGTAATTTTTGTATTTTGACTGAGCATTTATCGTATATATTACTTATAAATCAGTAGGACATTATGCCATAATATTTTGTTTTTATTTATGGTTTTATAATTTATATTTAATCAAAAACATCATCATTTGTTCTTGTTGTTGTTTAGAACGGGGTTAGACAACACATCTTTTCACATTGGCCCAGCGACCCGTGCATACCAACTCAATTAGACGCTTGTTTTTCATAGCAGCTCATCGAACCAATTATCCGAACGATGGTATCTGGTTCACCTCACTTCGAAGAGATCTTCCCAACAGCCCTATCTCAAGGTTCTTTGCCTTTGGGATTCTAACGTCGTGGCTTGGCAAATTAGGTGTAGTACCATTTCTGCCTTCAATCCACAAGCTTTACACATTCTTGTATCAGCTCTGCCTATTCGTTCAGGGCGTGTGCCCTTAGCATCAGATGGTTTGTGATGATTCCACTATAGAATCTTGGATCTCCCCTGTTTAATTTCAGGACTTTCTTTCTTTTTTTCTCTTCCGGCTATGTATTTTCTTTTCTTAACTAAGTTTCTTTTTAAAATTTACTTATTCGAAATAATAGATTATGTGCATAATTAATATTGGTACTGAAAATAATGTCAGCAGGTTCATTTGTCTTTGACAGTTCCAGTTATATGGAATTTGTCACCATAAGCTTATGCATAAGCTTAAATTACAAATTAAAATAAAAAATAAATTTATTTTTTTGTTTTCTTTTTTTTTAGACTTATTTCATTTTTGATCTTATTGCTTTTGAATTTTATTAAAAGCATCCTTTCTTTTTATATAATATTTTTTTATGCTAATAGAAAGTTTTAAAAATTGAAACAGTTTTTTGGAACACATAATAAAATTTCATAGTAAGTTGAAAATTACTTAGTTTTTGTTATTACATTAAGTATCATTATGTTGCCAGGTATACGCTAAACTAAATGAATTAACATGGAAAATAATTTTAAAGTTTGTGTTTACATTATAATATTTCTAAAGTAATTTTTGGACTTCCGCGGTTTTACATCCGCTTTTACATGACAAATTTTTATGAAATTAGAACTTTTTTAAAAAACAATTTACTTATTTTTTTTACAACCATTATATTTTTACCCATTACTCGACAATATGAAGCACAGTAATTTGTAAAGAATTCTAGTTAAAAAACTAATTATCTTTTAATTACCAAAAGCTAATGTTTTAATATTTCATTAATCTTTTAAAGTAAAATTTACAATTTTAAATATAGGTAAATAATTAAATGAATATTTTAGGTTTTAATATTTTTTGAACAAATTTATCAAAACAATTTATAATGTAGATATAATAAAGAATTTTTCATATGATAAATTAACAACTTAAAGTATATCGTATAGAGCACGTAGGTGACCTAAGTCATGGTTAACTATTTAGTCAATAATTAATTCAACTTAAATGATTAAATTATTAAATGTCGATAATTAATAAATTTTAATAACAATCAATATAAATACAAGTTAATAAAATGAATTTGCCAAAAATAATAAACCTGCGTTTTTAAATTTAAATTGTAATGTCTTCAAAGCAACCTTATTACTTATACATTTGCTATGAAGTATTATCCCATATTCCATTACCATCATAAAAAAAATATAATATAAAAATTACAAAGCATATAAATAAAAATATTACACGATCTAGATGTAAACACTTCATTATACCTATTGAATTATCTCTATAAAGATACTAATATATATTCATTGATTTCTCATTAAATAGGCAACTGAAAATAATGGAGGTTACGCATCTTTTGAATCTATTTTATGAAAATCTAGTGACTAATTAAAATTTTATGAATGATTAACAAATACACGATTATATTACCACACATAAGAAGTAGAAACTAAAGATAAATATAGCATATCTATTATTAAAACAAGTAAAAGTAACAGTAAGTCGATGTAACCGACTTATTTATACCCTACACATAAAAAATTCAAATTAACTTAAAAATCCATAAGTTATTTTAGTTAAGTATTTAATATAACTAAGCTAAAATAATAAATGTTTTTACAACCTTTGTTCAAAATTTCAGATTTCTATCTTAATTAAATTCGAAAATAAGCTTCTTAGGTCTTGGGAAGTGTGTGAAGGCACGCGGACCACCACCCCAATTCATCTCAAATTTTAGAGACATCAACAGGGTAGAATATTCTTATATCAAATTTTAAGTTTATATATTAATTAATTTCGAAGATATGCTTGTTTGGCCTTGGGAGTTGTGTGGCAGATACCCGCACAACCATTCTAATTCATCTTAAATTTTGGACAAATGAGGGATTTAGGAAACAACACCCTAGTACCAAATTTGAAGTTTCTATCTTTATTAATTTCGAAGATATGCTTGTTCGGTTTTGGGAGTTGTATGGGAGGTACCCGAACGACCACTCCAATTCATCTCAAATTTTAGGTAAATCAGGGATTTAGGAAACAGCACCCTCGTATCAAATTTGAAGTTCCTATCTTTATTAATTTCGAAGATATACTTGTTCGGTTTTGGGAGTTGTATGGGAGGTACCCGAACAGCTACCCCAATTCATCTCAAATTTTCAATAAATAAGGGATTCAGGATACAACACCCTAGTACCAAATTTGAAGTTTCTATCTTTATTAATTTCGAAGATATGCTTGTTCGGTTTTGGGAGTTGTGTGGGAGGTACCCGAACGACCACTCGAATTCATCTCAAATTTTAGGTAAATCAGGGATTTAGGAAACAGCACCCTCGTATCAAATTTGAAGTTCCTATCTTTATTAATTTCGAAGATATGCATGTTCGGTTTTGAGAGTTGTATGGGAGGTACCCGAACAGCTCCTCCAATTCATCTCAAATTTTCAATAAATAAGGGATTCAGGATACAACACCCTAGTACCAAATTTGAAGTTTCTATCTTTATTAATTTCGAATATATGCTTGTTCGGTTTTGGGATTTGTATGGGAGGTACCCGAACAACCACTCCAATTCATCTCAAATTTTGGGGATATCAGGGATTCAGAAAAACACACCCTCGTACAAAATTTTAAGTTTCTATCTTTATTAATTTCGAAGATATGCGTATTCGGTTTTGGGAGTTGTATGGGAGGTACTCGAACGCATGGTCCGATTTGGCCCATTTACAATCCCCGCCTTACCTTAGTCATTGTTAACCTACAGTGTAAATTTCATCAAGATAGCGTCATTAGTTTTTGAGTTATCGTGCGTACGGACGGACGGACGGACATCGCTAAATCGACTCCTGAGGTGATCCTGATTCAGAATATATATACATGTCTATACCTAACTCGCTTCCTTTTGGTGGTTACAAACACCATACCAAAGTTAATATACCCTATATATGTAGGGTAAAAAATAGCATTATTAATGAATGAAACAGTGAGAAATTGCAAACAGATCTTAAAACACACAACATAACATGTAGGCTATAACGTAGGCTAACACGTAGAGGCTAACAAAAATAAAATAATAAAAATAAATTTCATATTTCCAAGGCGAATTTTGAATCTTTAAACCAATGAGATATGTTTTTGACCAAAACTGCCTTTAAAATTATTGACAAAAACACATTTTCACAATTTCTCAAAAATAAGTTCCTATAATGTTTCTAAAAGAAAATATTAATCAAAAGAATGAAGACTTGTAGTATTTTTAGCATATTTTTTAGCCACCCGTCCGCCTGTCTGTTTACAAAACTTTTAGACCCGTTAAAGCTAGAGTAGGATAACTTTCTTATGTAGCCGCACCAATTAAGGAGCTACAGCCCCTCAAAATATGAAACAGTTGCATTTTCACATGTGTCTTAGTATCTTAGGTTCTGTTTAACATTTTTTCAATCTAAATCAATATGAAAATTATACAAATTATTGCAATTTAGTATATTTCGGCCGGTTATGTGAAAATAAAATTTTACAAGATTTTGTTTTTTTTTTTAATATTTGCAGAATACTTTTAGATAGAAGCTTAACGAATAAAGATTTTTAAGAGATCTTTGAGAACATTAGCGGTTGCTTCAACTGAAAAATTGTTTGTACGTTCTCTTGTTTAAGAGATATTGAGGTCAAAAAATAAAAATTTGCATTTTTTGATTCCAGAAACTTAGGTACCTGTACAAATTAAACTAAAATACAAAAATTAAAGCTTCAACATTATATTTTCAACAACAACAACTTTCTTCTGAATATAGGATTTCCTTAAAATGAAAGCAAATGTCTCTTGATTTTATGTCTTTTTTTCTTATAGATAAAATTCTAAGAAAAATTACAAATTTTGTGTTATTCTAAACTGTTTTTACTGTTTTTTGGAAAATGTGAGTCTGCCTTGTTTTATATTCACAGATTCTGCCTTGATTTATATTCAAATTAATATAATATTAACAACATATTGACGTATCTAGAATTGTCATTTTTTTTCAGATCTTACTATCATAATTTTTTCATTCATATTCCTAATACCACAGTTATATATTTTCTTATATCTTCTATTATTCAAAAAATTTTGATCATGAATTTCTTATTCAATTTCAAATCAATGCTATCACAATACAACTCATTGTGAGTTATAAAATATGAATTAAAATCATATACCTATGTTGCATATTGATTTATATTTATTTTTAATTCATTACAAAAACTACGACAAACAAATATAGTGATACTAAAATAGTAAATTCATTTAACCATTTTATACATACTTTTGGCCTAATAATGTAATATTGTAGACCGTCTACAATCTATAACTTTTATATGGAATGATTGAAAAGATTGGAATAATTTATTTTAGTTACTGCAATGTTTATACATATTTCTTTATTTTTTCATCGATTAAAATTGTTTTATAAAAAGTATTCATTTGTTTTCCTGTTTTTCTTAGACATTTCAAAATTAACAGTTAAGATTTAGGTTATTATAACGGTACGAATATAGTTCTCGAGGTATAATAAATTTGCCATTACGTTTATGACACCTTGAAGGAGACGAAGTTAGGAAATGTATTTATATTCTTGCTCAGCATCGAATTCTGAGCTCATTAAATCAGGGAAGGACGTCCCACCGTTCGCCTTTCGTACGATAACTCAAAAAGTAAGAGAGCTAGGATTATTATAAATTTTTATTTGTTTGGCTTGTAAAGATGTTAGTTTCGCTAATGAAATGCAACAAGTTTGATCTTTATATGAAAATACTTCAGTGTCTATTGAAGCTAAGTGCTTGATATTTTGTAAAAGTCTTATGCCAAACATTTCTTTAAATTTTAGTTGCTCTAGAACAATAGGTTCAAGTAGCAGCCATACAATTTCTTTTTTTATTACAAAATAACTCAGTGTCTCTGTAAGTTAAATATTTAAATTTTTGTCAAAAGTTTAGTTCTATGCCAACAATTTCTACAAAATTTGTTTAATTTAGAGCAGCAGGTTCGAGTAGCTGTTATACAACTGGAAAGTTTAGATATATAATATTTTATGTCGGTACTTATTTAAATCTGATATGGCAATTTTTGTAAGACATAATTAGATTTTATGATAACAACATAACTTATATTTCTACGGATATCCTAGAGTTGACACAGTCAACTATAAACTTTTCTTCGTTTTTATTTTATTTTACAATTTTACAATAATTTTACCTTCATACGAGTATGAAGATATTTGACCAACATAATATTATGTATTTAAAGTGATAATAATATTGGAATTTTATATAGTAATTTATTTTTTTTCTGGAGCAAGAGGAACAAAAAAATATTTATTTTTTTATTTCTATGGAAAAAAGAAAACTAAAAGAAAATTTTTAAATAAAAGAAAAAGGAAAAGAATTAACCCCAATTTATTCAGCAGTAAGAATAAAAGTTTTATATTTTATGAAAATTGTAAGGTAATTTTTCCAGGTTTTATTTAATTTTTTTTTTTTTTTCATTCTATACATAAGTAATTTCTTTTCCTTTTCTTATATCTGCTATTTTGTCAATTATCTATACACAAGTACTTAAATATCTTACTATATAACTTTAAATGTAATTTAGTATAATGTAATGTAATGTAAAAATATATTTGTCTCTTTCTTACATTAAATTATTAGGTCAGTTTATCCAACAATCAACAATATAAACAATTGCCAGGATAAATTTTCTTTTGAAATAGATTTTATTTCTTTTTCATTTTCATTTAAATGCAAATTTAAAAAAAAAATAAAATAAAATTAAAAATTCAACTTTGTAAAAACAATGAATGCAATTAAGGTTTACTGCACTGCTCAA
Organism: Poecilobothrus nobilitatus; assembly: GCA_947095535.1. Lineage (NCBI taxonomy): Eukaryota > Metazoa > Arthropoda > Insecta > Diptera > Dolichopodidae > Poecilobothrus > Poecilobothrus nobilitatus. The sequence continues at coordinate 52,822,516 of OX352772.1, read as the reverse complement.
AAGAAGATTTCTATTTACGTTGTTTTTTTTTTTTTTTTGTTTTTGAACAAAAATATTACAATAAAGTTTTTGTTGAATCACGTTTACAACTGTTAAATTTAAATTTAAAATTACGTTTTACAAGATGTCCCACTGTAGAGTATAACGAAAAATGAAAATACTTTTGTAGAAGTGAGAAAGCGAATGTTTTGGCTTATATAGGAGGATCTGTCTTTTTTTTTGTGAGGGTATGTGGGAATCTCGAAAGAAACGGATGAGATAAAAGCGCGAATTTTCTTTGGTCGCGAATTCGTTTAGACTTTAACCAACAAAACGCCACTTCCCTTTTCAATCAAACATTAGGTTAGAAACTATAGTACAATGTGTTGTTTGGTTTGGAGATTGGGAAAATAGAAATAAGAATAAAGGAAATTGGCAAATATAAGAAGTTATTGAATGTTGGGAGAATTATTTAGAACAAAAATGTTGATCTTTTTCTTCTATTTATCGATATCATGTACGTGTTTCTATAACAATATCAATGATTTTAGAAAAATTCAGTTTTCAATAAATGTTTTCATAAAATCATTCACTTGTTGATTTAAAGAAAAACACCTTCTTTTAAATGTTATGCACAAGGGCCTTGAGGTCCTAGTGGATAAAAGCTTATAAAATAAATACCGTAAACGTAAACACCGTAAGCACCAAGAGAGTGTGGGTTCGAATTTCACACATATCGTAAGAATAATTCCCCTTACAGCATTATCAGCCACACTTGAAAAAGAAAGTCTGTGTAATTTCCTTGTCACATTTTTGTAGCAGGGGAATAAACTAAAAAAAAACCTATTATATAATTCCCACTATGCAATTTTTCAATTATTTTGTTTCACTTTATAAACTTTTCCAATTAGACATCCTGTGTATAAACATTATTTTTACTAAAAATCTAACATGTACTTTATGTAATTTTAATCGTTATGACAATAATAATATTAATGATTTCTTTACAAATATTTTGTTGTAATTATTTAGAGAAATTTATGATATAAAGAAGATTCATGGAAAAAAAGTACAACACACCACGTACAAGACAACATTTACAAAAGAATTTTACATTATGATAATATGAAATTTGTAATTGGCTTTAAAATGTTAAATTTATTAGTTAAATTAAGAAATTATGAAAAATAAAACATTATCGCATCATTATCGTAATTAGTGTTCAAGAATTTCAAGGATCCAAAATGAATTTAAGTTTCCATTAATTATTTTTTATAAGTATTCTCCAGTTGTTTTTGTTTAAACACGTATCAGCGTTGTATTGCATTTTCAACCTCTCTTATATTTTTATGTTTTCTAATTGAAAACTTTAGCTTCTCATAGAAGTATTTTTAGTGGGTATAGCGCAGAGATTTGTCAAAAAGGGTAGATGTCAAATTTTTACTTGTCAAAACATCCGTTTGACAAATTGTGGTATAACATCAAATACCATAAGTACATATTATATGGATAACATTAAATATGTATATTCTGTAAAAGACGTGTAACCCAAGATGTTTTAACAAACTCTAAAATCCCTCCTAATTCAAAATCTCGCATATACATATTTATGCATATTCTGGAAAACTGGGAAATCCTGATTTTGAAACCAACTAAAATCTCACACACAATACACGCAAAACAGCAAATTTTCAGGAGTATTAAGATATTAATTTTACTATATACAAAGTCTTTGTTAAAACGAAATTTGTTTTTAATTTTTTGAAAAATGGATATTTGCGAAATACAAAATTTGTTAAGTGTGAAATTTGCTACTTGATTTTTTGCATTGTGAATTTTTTTGTAAGTGGACTTAGGAGAAATAAATGTTTGTCATTTGCGTTTTGCCAAGTGTTACGCCCCCATTCTTATTAGTTAAATTTAGTTTTTTATAAATTATGAAGTTTATTTATTCTGCAATCCAAATTAAAGCTCTTGATCTCCTGTGTGGTTGATTGGTTAATATGGCGGCTCTCTAGAAATCTATTAAAATAGCATAATTAAAACAGACAAATTTGGGGTTTTGCTGTTATTCTCTAGTATTTTTGATTGTTAACTATTTGCTATAATCAACCCATACGGTTCAGAAATAAAATTAGTTCGTCAACTTTATTTTCTCTAAACTACTATCTATGAAATATAAATAAGTAATTTTGCAACTCACAGATCGTACAATTTTTAGGATCGTTAATTAAATTCTAAGTTTATTAAAGTAGTTTGTATTTTTGTTTTGCTTGCTAATTGTTCTTGGTTGATAAGTCTATCTGCACCACTGGTCCTTGTTGAAAAGAGATGTGGGGAAATGATAAAATTTTCTTAGTTATGTTGGGAATACGCGGGCATAAATTATTTATTAGAATTGATTTCAATTAATTTGCATTATATTATTACATGAAAAATTGCTGTCTACAGAATTCTATCTGTTTGAATTCACTCAAACCATTGTGCCATCCAGCTTTTACTTATGATTGCACGCAATATTCTAGTTTTTAAGTTTTCACATTTTATAATGGTATTGTCTTATTTTATGATTTTATGATTTTTTAACATATGTTATATGTTAAAATAATCACAGTAGAGTTTACGGAGTTGTAATTATAAGTATTTTTGACCCTTGACTACAGTTTTTTTTATTTCATTTTACAGAAGCTGATACGTTGTGAGTTTTCCAAAAAAGTTAGAGAAACTTAAACTAAATATAGAAACGGTGTTCATTTTAACAGTATAAATAACAAGGGTTTGCATTAAATGTTGAAGAAATTAAAAAACACTGCATAAAGGCAATGCAAAATTCCTTTGAAAAACCATTAACTTTAGATCAATTTGTATAAGAGGAAGGACTTATGAAAATTTTGATAACTAATTATAGCGCCTTCACAATCTTTACTATTATTATAAACAATCCTACAACATATTGGGGTTAAGAAAACGTCACATAGCAGGAAATCGTGTTGTAATATTTATTATAAACTTATTAGAAAAGTAGGGATTGATTCGGTTCCAACTTGAAAAACTGCATATTAATATATCAAAATCATATCATAACTTTAATTAGTCAATATTTCATAAAATTATAAATCGTAGAAATTAATTCAAGTATATAAAATTAAAATTAAAAAATATGAATAGAAATCCAGCTGCATTAAGTAATTCACTCAAATGCATCTTTTTACTGCTAATTATAAATAAATTACGACGCGAACGATTTCCTGGCTTTTCTAATTCCGAATATCTATGAACCTAATTCTTCTCGAGCAAAAACAATCGCGGTGTCAAGAAAATTTCTGAATTAATTGATTCGTTAAAGTAAAAATGTGATGTTTACAATAATATAAAATTTTTTTTTAAATTTTAAAAGGGATCTCGGTGGTGTAGTGGATAAGAACGTATAAAATACGCTATAAACACCAACAGGTTGTTGGTTCGAATCTCCCACACGTCGCAAGAATAATTTTTCCTAACGGCATTTACAGCCACGCCTGAAAAGGAAAGTCTGTGTAATTTCCTTGTCAATCACACCTTAGCACATCATTATTTATTAACACTTCATTCATTCTAAAACAAAAAATGTTCTCTATTGGCGATTATTTTCACCCCTTAAATTGCCTTCTTATAATTAATATCTATTATTTAAAAGTTCTCTGTAAGAACATCCAATAAACACTTAAATCTTGATCTAAATTAGTCTGATTCCCTGCCCTCCCGTCTGCAGGATAACAAAACCTTTTTCCCCTTTTTCTTTTTTATTTGATAAGATAATTTATGCATTGTCTTCACTAGCGCTAGGACAATCAAACCTTTTCAAATGAAGAGATTTTAATGACATTAAAAATTTCTGTCATAAGAGAATCAATAAATATTTTATTCTGTTAAGTTTCTAATTTTTAATTTTAGTACTCGTGAAAAAAATGTGGATCCTAGCATAACAAATAAATGAAAAAATTGTAAAAAATTGTTTTTTTTTTTTTAGAATTGGAAAAAAACTTTGTTCAATGGCCCTTTTTTTTGGTAAATTTAAATATTTAAATATTACAGTTTTGCGGTTCAAAAAGTTTTTAACGCACAAAGAGGCATTTATTCTTAGAATAAATTTACTTTTTTTTTTTGTTTATTTTATAAGAATTTTTAGAACCATAAAATAAAATATTTTTTTTAACACTTTTAAAATATATTTTAAAAATCTGTCAATATTAAAAGATTCCTTTTTTTTTTTTGCACAATTTATGGAATCCTGATCCGATTTTAATAATAAGACAAAGAAAGAATTTTTAAAAATATAAAAAAAAGGTTTTCTTCTCCCTTTTTACGTAATTTAAATAGAAATTCAATAAATCAAAAAAAAAAAAAATTAGAATAAACTAAAAAATAAATATGCAGTGCCGGAAAAAATTGCAAGAATACTTTTTCAAATATTTTAAAATTCAACTACTGCTGACATAATTCCGATTTGGTAAATAATTCTGAATTTCATAATTCTGGATTACGAAATTTTGACTTTTTCAAAATTTCTAGAAAAAGGAAAATATATAAGGGTGGTGGTGTTATCGGCTAAGTCAACCACTTTTATCCGATTATAGAGAGCGCGCAAATGTTTAATTACTATATTCCGAAAATAAGAGTATATATTAACAATTTTTTTAAATTTTGTGAAGGTTAAAATTTGGTAAAATTAGAAAAGTTCAAAATGAAATTAAAATTCTCGAAAATGGGTTGATTACAACACTAATGAAATGGATTGTTTACAAAACTAAAAAACCACAATACTGTCTTATCTTATGTAAAGTACCCAGCAATAAACTATTCAAAACTTAATCTTTCAGAGAGAAGCTTTGTAGTAATCAATAGACTTCGACATTCTGGGTATTGAGTTAAATCAAAAATTGACTTCATCAAATCACTTAAAAATGCAATTAAATGTTTACTTTTTTTTGTATCGCTAAAAAAATTTCCTTTTCTCCATGCGACCTTCTCAAAATCTATAAAACACGTACATTAGGCACAAAATGAAGCATAAAGCACACATTTATAGGCTATTGATGTCTAATTAGAGCTAGGATATCTCGATAATGTGGAAAACAGAATTTTTCGACTTATTAATAATAACAATCTCAGTGTTACCTTAAAGCTCATTTCCCTTAGCCATCGCCGTATAGTTGTTACGTCATTCCCCTTCTTTTGTTATAGATATCTTATATGGAGAAACTCTTGTTCTAAAGAAATACAATAATTAATGGCTCCAAACTCAAAGTTTTTCTACGAGAAACAAGGAGTGCGGCAGCTGGTATTAATTTCTATAATATAGAACTTGTAAAATAACGTAAAACAGACTACGGACAAATACATTAGTATGCCATCCTATGTATTCCTAAAAGTTGGTAACTAATATGTGTATGTTGTATAGTCAAGTTTACGAAGAACATTAACATCTTCAAAATCTCACCCCAAATTTTTCTATCCATCCTCCATAATCATAAATTTTTAGCACATTTCCAAAAAAATTTTGAAAAAATGTGCTTATTAGTTTCACTCTGTCCGTCCGTCCGTCCGTCTGTTTACAAAACTTCTACACCGTTAAAGATAGCGAAAAAAAATTTTAACCATAGGTAGGTCTCATAAAAAAAATAATTTTGTGGAACAACTTTTTCATGTAGCCCCCCCCCATTACGGAGCTACACCCCCTCAAACTTTGAAAAAGCCCTATTTTTAAATGCATATATCTTATGTTCTGCTTAAGATTTTTTCAATCTGAAAACGTCATTCGACAGGTATTTCTTTTATCTTTGTAAATTAATATCAAAATTATACAATTTTTTTAAATTTAGTATTTAAATTTACCGTTATGTGAAAACCAAATTTTGCATGATTTTTATATTTTCATAACTCCGGCACGCTTCTAGATAGAAGCTTGAAATTTTGAGGCAAGAAAGAACTTTTAGAATTAGTATAAGTTTGCTCAGAAAATTTTTTCGGACCACCCCCTGTTTATGAGCTATTAGGGCTTAAAAATTTAAAATTTGCTATTTTTAAACACCTGTAACTTAGGAACCTGCACACATTTTACTTCTGCAAGATGTAAAAATTAAAGCTACAATAATATATTTTTACGTGTGTGAAAGGTTTATTTTAGTTGTAAAGGGTTCCAAAGTTGCAGCTCTTCAAAATTGTAAAAAAGCCCCATTTTCAGATGTATATATCTCGGGCTCTGCGTAATAGTTTTGCAATCTAAAACCGGTAGAAGATCGAAAATTTTATTATCTATATAAAACAATATCAAAATTATGTAATATTTTGTAATTTACTATTTAAATTTACCGTTATGTGAAAACCACATTTTGCATGAAATTTCTTTTTTCATAACTCCGGCACGCCTTTAGATAGGAACCTGAAATTTTGAGACAAGAAAGAACTTTTAGAATTAGTATAAGTTTCCTCAGAAAATTTTTTGGTAACGCCCCCTCTTTAAGAGTTATTACGCCTCAAAAATTTAAAATTTGCTATTTTTAGACACCTGTAACTTAGGCACCTGTAAAAATTTTTCTTCGGCAAGACATGAAAATTAAAGCTACAATAATATATTTTTACGTGTGTGAAAGGTTTATTTTAGTTGTAAAGGGTTCCAAAGCTGCAGCTCTTCAAAATTGTAAAAAAGCCCCATTTTCAGATGTATATATCTCGGGCTTTGCGTAATAGTTTTGCAATCTAAAACCGGCAGAAGATCGAAAATTTTATTATCTATATAAAACAATATCAAAATTATGTAATATTTTGTAATTTACTATTTAAATTTACCGTTATGTGAAAACCACATTTTGCATGAAATTTCTTTTTTCATAACTCCGGCACGCCTTTAGATAGGAACCTGAAATTTTGAGACAAGAAAGAACTTTTAGAATTAGTATAAGTTTTCTCAGAAAATTTTTTGGTAACGCCCCCTCTTTAAGAGTTATTACGCCTCAAAAATTTAAAATTTGCTATTTTTAGACACCTGTAACTTAGGCACCTGTAAAAATTTTTCTTCGGCAAGACATAAAAATTAAAGCTTCAATAATATATTTTTACGTATGTTAACAGCTTTTCTTAGTTATATAGGATTCCGGACTTACGGCCCCTCAAAATCTCAAAAATGTCCTATTTTCAAGTTTTTTCTTATTACATGAAATTTTCAAATTTTTGTGTAAGTCACACTTCTAAACAGTTTGTATTGAGTTTTGGAAATGTGCGCTTTTAAAAACCGTTGGTTTACATTCTACCTTGTTTATTTCCCATTTCCTTTCCACATCATTATCCTTAAAACCAAACTGTGCATTAATACAAGAGGTCTTATCTGAAGGTATGGCTTTAAAGGAGGTGGTTTTAGTTGGTTAACACTATCAGATGAACCATGTATGAATAACCTTAGCTTAACTTGACTTTTAATGTTTTCCACCGACCCACGTATTAAAAATTTAAAAAGGCTTTCCTAATGTCGTAAACTTCTCTAAGGCTATTATAAGGAAGAAGTATAAGTGAATTTAAAAAAAAATAAAATAAATCGCTATTATCCAAATATGTCTTTTGGAATTAAAAGACGTGGTGACCCTTAATTTCCTTAACCGCTTTTTTTGTTTTATTGAGATTTCTCCTATATTCATTGATAAGATTAATTAGTTCTGTAACTTTTTCTAATAATTTTAATTTCGATAAAATAAAAAGAAGCTGTTCAAAAATTAATAGAACAAACTTACTACAAATTATTCAATATACTGACACATACATACATTCAAAATAAATATCCTTAATATCAGATTGAAAAGAAAAAACAAAATCTAAATTTAGAAGAAGTTGGAAAAGTGACCTATTGCTACATTAAAATTTTGTCCATTTGAATAGATATAGAAAATAATCCAGTTTTTCAACATATTTTTCCTTTACTGTAGACATAACACATTATCTAGCAATTTATTATCATCAAAAAAATGAAAATATAAAAATGTTATAGGAAAATTTTTTCTGTTATGACAAAACATTTTCAAAATTTTTTATTTAGGGAAAATTTATGACTGTAAACAGTTATCCTTTTTCTTTATTTTCATTTTTATGAATTTTTTTTTTTCTTTTTTCCTAAAGTTTTCGAATATCAAAAACAGCAAACAAAATTTTGTACACATGTATTTTGAAAATGAGAAAATCATATAATGAAAAAACAATAAATTTTCTCTGTCGAAAAACTATAAACCAACTAGGACGAAATAAATATTTACACATATTTATTACAATCAGGTTTTTAATATATTAAAAATTAGAAAATGAGAACAATAATTTTAAAATAGAACGAAAAAAAAAAACAAAAAGGATTTATTTTTAATAATTTTGTTTCTATTAACTATGTACAAAAAAAAAATATTTACAAATTGCATTTGAAAGTAACAAATGAATGAAAATTTTTATCCTTTATTTTAAAAATAACTTTTGATGAGTTAATCAATTGTAAAATCCCATATTTATAGATATTCGGTGTTTACTTCTTTAAAAATAATATTTTGTCATATATGCTTAGGTCACCCTTAATGTTTTTATACCCGTACGATAGGATCGGGTATAATAAAATTACTCCTCCGTTTGTAACACCTCGAAATAAGCGAGCTAGATATACCTTCAAAGGTATGGATCGGATCAGAAAAAAATTCTAAGACTTTTGAGTCATGTCCGTCCGTCCGTCCGTCAGCACGCTAACTCAAAAACTAAGAAAGGTAGAATCTTGAAATTTACACAAAATATTCTGGGAGTAATTTGTAGGTTCCCTATTTTTTTTGGTTGAGTTTGGACCAAACCTTAGGGTAGCTCTCGAACACCTAACTTTTAGATCCCCAATCTTGTGTGTTAAATTCTTTATAATAATGCTAGTAGGAATTCTCAGTGTTGTCCGGAGTATTTTGTTGGTTTTATGAAATAAAAATTATTAATTTTTGCTTTTGCGTTAATTTTATATAAATAAATAAAATTTAAATTATTTTGAGCTCTTTACATTAAAAGCCTTTACAACAAACAACATTAAACGTTCTTGAAGATGGTAATGATTTTATTATTGCTTTTGGATGATTGTAATGCGTTGTAATGATTTTATTATTGCTTTTGGAGTGTTGTCCTTGTTTGCAATTTTCTTTTGCTTACAGGTACATAGCCAAGGAAATAATGTATATTATAATATCTTTTATGTTATATAACCTTTTGACATGAGCTTTTTTTAAAGTTATTGAAACTCTTAAAAACTAGATATTTTGCTGACTATAACTAAATTGATCCAACAAACTCGCCTATAGGAAGGAACAATATTTCTAGAAAATTTATAGCCAATCAGTCTAACAAGAAGGACAGGATAATAAAAAATTTAAATAGAAAGACATTGAAAATATTGGAAAAGATTCAGTTAGAAATTGGTTTTTGCAGATGGATGTGGCGGAACGTACTAACGAATCATAACTAAAGGAATCAAGCGAATAGCTTTATTAAGAAGCTAAGTTTATGCAAAGTTTGCCATAGTGACATGATAATGAAAATACGTGTCGGAACGGTATGAATTAACGGACCCTAATGAAAACACGACAGACTTTGGTAACATTTTGACTTTGGTGGTAACATTTAACAGACTTTGGTGCCGGAAACGGATTTTGATCCGGAACAGGCTAACACCACAAAAAAATAATGCACGACAACTTCTCAGTTCAGAGGAGCATTCCTACAAAGTTTGGTTACAATCCATGTAGGAAGGCATTAATAACAAACAAACAAACACACTTTCTCCATTTCGTCATATAAGTTTTAAATAAATTCTACTGACAAAATCAAAACATTACTGATCATCTAACTTAATACAAAAGGCGTTTTTGCTCATCATATAGTTCCTCATTATTCCATTAAATGTTTGTGTATAGCAAAATATTTTCAAAAATTTGTCAAATGATAAACTGGCAAATCTTACCGAAAATTAAATCATAGGATATATATAAAAAATAATACATTCAAAACAAAAACAACATACATTTGTTGTTTTTGTACTATAAAATCTAATCTTAATCATTTTTTAAAAAAAATTAAGAATAAACTATTTCTACAATAAGGAGATTTTATCCAGTTGGATATACATAATAATTCCGTATTGCAATTTCAACATAAATTTAGCATTATTGTAAATAATACATAGTAGTCTAGCCCTTGAATATCATCACAAAATATAAATATGTGACTCATGATAGTGCAGTGGTTGAGTCGCCGGCTTTTTAATCGTCGGACGGTTGTGTTTAAATCATAGTCTTATCATAATAAAAGAATGATATATATAATTTAATTTACTTAATATTGTATATAGTAATAATACTAATAATAATAGTTACTGCAGTGGAATTGCCTTTGGTTATTATAATTATTAACTCATGTCAGAACGTGATATATATTACCATGAACTGCATGTTGTAAACGATTGATGGTTTCGTCCCTATAGCAAAAAATAACAGTAATAATAATAATATTAGCTATTGTAGTGAAGCTTCTTTCAGTTAACACCTCATGTATTAAGGTATTATAATATACACCATTGCATGTTATAACTGACTGATGAGATTTTTCACTGTTATTTAATTCCATTCCCAATTCATATTTTCCGCTTGTGCTATCCTTTTCCATCACTACATTAGAGCAAATTCTGTGGGTAGTTAAGGTTTTTATTCCATTATATTTGGCTCTAATGGTAGGTGGGTTTAACCAGGAAAAATATAACAGTTGCAAGTATGTTGAAAATTTCCCACTTAAGGAGATAAATAAGTGACTGTGAATGAGTTAAAAATGACTATATAAAATAATGACAGTTTAATATCACAACTTAAATGTTCCAACATCTTTTTAAATGAAAATAACTTAAAAAAGTTTACCACTAAAATAGCAAAATTTTCTAAATATACTTTTTTTTCTGTCAGAAAGTTGTAATCATCACTTATCATTTCCCATTCTTAGCAACTAGGATTGATTTAACTAAATTCCCAATCTAGTTATTTAATCTATGAGTACATAATGGGAGTACATACATAATTAGTTAACAGGGTTTTTATCATTTAAAAAAATTGTTTCGCAAAATATCAAATAACTATTGACTGTTCATATAATAAAATCATCATATAAATAAAATACAGATTTTAATAGATAAAAGCTATTAGAATCACAATATTACTCTTTAAATTACTATAATTTTATAAAAAACAAGAATTTTTTGTACATTTTTGTTAATTTTTTACTTCACTTTAAAAATAATTGTCTGAAATTTATTTAAATACAAATAAAAAAAAAAAAAACTGGAAAATTCAGAAAAAATAAATTATCCAAATAATATTTTAAAAGAAAAACAAGAAAAAAAATATTTATTTTCATACAAAAAAAAAAACAGATAAATAAAAGGATATAATAAAGAAAATACTAAATGAGAAAAGAAAATTTTTCATTTTTCATCATAACCCATTTTAACTTAATTATAATGAGAAATTGAAAAGTATTAAATCATTCAGCACGTGATTTTCACTTTTTTCTTTGTTTTTTTCTTTTTTTTTTTTTTTTAACAAATGTACAAAATATAAGAAAAAAATTTATTTAAATCAAAATTAGAAAAGGATGAAAGTATATTATATTGTATTGTATTACTAATATTATATAAGAAGATATCACAGTGGTGACCAAAAAAATACTAATATCTAAAATATATTATTATATTTTTATACCTACTATATGAACATAGTTCAAGGGTATAATAAATTTACCATTACGTTTGTGAAACCTTAAAGCAAAATTAAAATTGTGAAAGTATATATAAATTCTTAGTAAGGAATGAGTTTCGACTTGATTTATTTATGTACATCGGCACGTTTGTCTGTTCACACGATAACTAAAACAATTCCATATTATCATTTTTATAAATTCCACCTTCTATGAACATAACTTATTCTCTAATTTGGCTATAGATATCTGAAATATATCTGGAAATATAAATAATGAAATATCTATCTAGATCTTTACTTTATTAGGTTAGATATTTTAAATTTTTTAAAAAATGATTTAATTTTATGGAAAGAGAAAACATTTGTTTGTGCGGTTATCCTAGAAATATATTCAGTCTACTGTACACTCTCCTTATTCGTTAACATCAAATTTATAATCAAAATTTAAGTTACTTAACATATACAATATTTTAAATATTTCTAGTTAATCCTGAGTCGATTAAGTCATGTACGTCTGTTCGTCCGTCCGCCCGTCAGTTCGCACGAAAACTCAAAAAAGAAAGCATAGCTAGAAGATTGTAATTTTTTTTACGACACTTTTTCGAAAAGTTTAACTCCAACAACTTTTGCAAAATTTGGTTCGTCTAAAGCAGCCGGTTCAGAGAGCTGCCATACAACTTCTTTTTTTATATAAACATAATTCATATCCCCTTAATTTGGTGCTCAATAAAGTCAGGAATCTGAAATTTTGTGAAAAATGATCAAGTTTAACGGCAATAACATTTATGAAGTCTGCTTGCTCTAGTCCACATCTTGGAATTTAATGAAGCTAGACATCTGAAATCTTGCAAACGATGATCAAATTTTATGGAAATAACTTCTGTAAGATTTGAGTATGCTGGTGCAATAGTTTCGGGTAGGTGCCCATACAACTTCTCTTTTTATATGAAAATAACTCAGTATCATATAACTTCAAAATTTACATAAATATTTCTCAGCACTTAATTAAGTAAAACGTCAAAAATTTTGTAAAAGATGATTTAGTTTAATGGAAACAGTATATATTGTGTTCATACTGGTATCCCAGAGTTGAGACAGTCTACTCTACTGCACTTTTTCTCGTTTTTGTTATTTTTAATCAAATTTAAATCAGTGACCTATAAAATAATACACCCTGACCTGTAAAATAAGAAAGTATCAGATATTTCTGCAACTACAACCTGCATTATTAAACTGTAAAATAAAAATGTAACGGTTATGTTAACCATCCAGTTAAACTTAAAATTGTTACCACAATATGGCTGAACAAATATAATTTCAACGATAAGAACAATTAATAGCTTCCTAGAATATTTTGTATAACTGTATGCTTATATATTTTAATAATGATCTAATTATTTTGTTCAGCACTGTATGTATATATATTCAAATTTATTTTAAAATTAAACAAAATGAATAAAAAAATGTTTTCTTTTAGGCTATAAATATAATCTTTGAAGGACTAACATAATTCTTTTCTTCAAGGAAGTTTTTTTTTCCCAAACTTTCATCAAAACTTAGTTAAAATGAAAAGAAATGCAAAATACTGAGAAAAATATTTTCTCTTTTTACTTTCAGTTTTGAATTTGGTTTTGTTTTAAAAATACCAAAAATAAAAAAAGCTAAAGTAAAAAGAAAAAAACATTCAACCATGTAAAAATTTTCTTAAGGACATTTAAAGAAAATTTTATATAGATAATGAAACCCCATTATAACAAAAAAAAAATAAATGTAAAAGTAATACTAGAATGATATCCTGCTGTATTTTAATTCTTTGTATGTTTGTTTTTTTTTTTTATTTTCTTATTAAATTTAAGAAACAAAAGAAAAAAAAAACAAAAAATATAATAAAATAACAGAAATGATGAAAATCATTAAATACCTATTTAAATTATATTTTTTTCTCCTTTCTTTTGCAGTAAAGACAGAGTCACCATTCATCTCTTCTGATAATTAATTATTCCGGTAATAAAAAATTTAAAAACTTTGCTTACAGTTTTAACAAGTCAACTCAAAATATTTTTGAACTTAAGGGAATGATTTTAAACAATTGTGTAACTTTTAATTAATCAATAGATAATAAAAAACGTTATTTTTACGATTTCAGAGCTAATCATTTATTTCTTCTAAATCTACAATTTTCTTTTGGTAAAAATCAATTATATTGACATATATTTGAAGAATAAAATTGAATTTATTTAAGCTGAAACAATATTTTTGAATTTGTCAGTTAAAACTTAGTAAAAAACAGGTTTATAAAAAAAAATTTGATGACAATTTGTTGAAAGAGGTAACAGCAGGAATATTAAACCATATTTACTAAAGCAGAGTTCATGTTTGTTTGTCCTCTATTACATAGTACTAAACCGCTCGTTCACCTGAAACCAAACTTTGCCACTATCTTTATTTCAGTTTGTTATATAGACTTTTTTGACCATACAGTTGTTCACGTTTTTTGGTTGACTTAGCTAAACGACGCAACCGATTGTCTTTAAACTTTGTACATGTGTTGGTTCTGTATAAAAGGAATTCGTTGTTGGGATCTATTAATCAATTTCTCAGAGGCTGATAAATCAGAGGTTTTAAAAATTCTTTTGTTATTCGCTTTAAATTAAAAATCGTTTGTCTTCAAATTTTTTACTACTTGATAGTGGAGTTGACTTTAATTAGAGACTTAGAATATTTTGTTAAGTCGTTTCGATACGATTAATCACGAAAAAATAATTTGTAAGGGTAATTATGTTCTACTTTGCACAGGGCTATTTTAAAACAAAAAATGTTCGAATTCCAGTTTTGCTTTACTGTGCAAGAGCTTTATGAAGTTTTTTTTTTTGTTTTATTGCTCCCATGTTGAAATGAATTAACAGATTGACTTAAAACTTTTTAGATTCTCATCGCTTTTGCTAGAAAAATATTTTTTGAATTAATTCATTCTAAACTTTTGATGAGATTTGTTAACCCATTTGAGGGCAAAGGTTTTTCGAAGTGATTTTAATGACTAAATATTTTTTTGAACACTGGATACATTTATTCTTTTCATATAAAACATGAAACCAGTACAAAGGTAATTAGCTGGATAATTATGCTAGCAAAATTATTAAGGCTCCAAAATTTAGTATTAGATTAATTATTAATTATTCCTATAATGATTTAAATAATTTATGTTCACATATAATATTTCTTACTAATTTATTCCTATTTTACAATTTCTTTAAAATTTATTAATGTTATTAATTTATATGCCAATAAATTTTGGTCATAATCCCTCTGAAAGAAATTTTAGTCCATAATTGAATATTTAAACAGCAAAAAATATTTGGATATGAATATGCATATTGCATCTAATTCAAAGAATATAGTTGGAATGACCGTCCCTGTTTTTGTTTATATTTGCTTTATACTTTTGTCAGTCCGAGTTCAATCCCAAAGCACATAATGATTTCATACTTATTCTCATACAAATTTCGAAAATACATCTTTAATTATGTATATGTTATATATAGATGTATTTTATATATAGCAGAAATTCCGCATGGAAAAATTATCTTCGAAAATGGATCTTTAAAAAAAAAAAATTCATAATAAAGAAAGAAAAATATTGGATCAAGCATTCTGGATGCCGAGTGTATTGTCACGCGTAAAGAAAAATATTAAAAGTAAAGAATAAAAAGAAAAAGTAAAGTTTAAAACAAAATCCTAAAGGAATATAAAAATGGAAGCAAAAATTAATTTGACTCCCCGCTAAATATAATAAAAAGCTTTTCTAATTTGAAAGATGTTACCATTAATTAATCAGATCACTGAGAATAGAAAAGAACAATAAATTGAGGACAGTTTAGGTAACCTATTAAAAAAGTATTCAGGAAAAACCAAATTAATATGGTAGATTATAGGATACTTGGTAAATATTTAAATTAAAAATAAAATGTAAAGGATAAATGAAAAGTTTATAGAACAGAAGAGTGTTAGAGGTTTGACAGTGAATAATAACAGATAGATGTTGAGTTACCGGACAAATCATTTTAAAACGCTCAGAAAACAGACTTGATATAGATAAATAAATTAGAGAAGGTTTTTTTTTTTTTTGTTTACACTTAGAAATTTAAAAATTCTAGTCATAAATATAAATACTTGTTGTACTTATAAACGTGCAAAAATATTCTTAATAGTTGGTGACAAGAGACAACAACGATAACTTTGCCATTTTTTGTCTAAATCTCTCTAAGAAAAAAATTATTAGCGTAGGAGACTAATTTAAAAAAAAAATAATTCAAAATTAAATTGACAAATGAACAAATATTGTCTAAATCTAATTTATTCAAAGAATAAAAAGGAAATCAATAAGAATTTTCAAAATAGATAAAAATTAACCACATTAAAACAAAAACAAGAACAAGACAAATAATAATAAGAATAAGAATATTTTACATGGAGAATGTTCATACAATTATCACGGTGTTCCGATTTATAATGACTTTCTAAAATGAATCGACAAAACGTGATTGAAAATAATGTCCAAGTTAACTATACGAGTAATTATTCACTATTACTACTGTAAATTACAATAGCGGAAATCTACTTAGCATAAATCACTAGTCTTGCACAGGCAAACAATGCAAGTTAATCTTTGTGATGCTAACACGATGTATTATCCTCTATCTTATCAAATAGGATAGGCTGTCAGGTTTAAAGGAAGTTTATAAAGAAACTGATTTTTTAGATACCTTCTCAATTAACTTCACAAAAAAATTGTTTTCCGATTCCGACTAAAAGAGAAAGAAAATTCGAAACCCATGGCAAATGAATGATTGGATATCTATAGGATAAGTAAATAACTTATCGCAGCCCCAAAGAAATCTATGAAAACTAATAGATTGTAATAGTTTTCTGTTTTCATAAAGGATGAAACCTGTCATGGAATAAGAAGTTGACGATCTTAGAAAAATATCTTTAGAACGAAGACACTTTAAAGATTGGGGCTTGAAAGAAAAATTGTATAAGACGGAAACTAATTAGTAAATAATATGACATAGCAGATTAGTAAACAATATGACATAGCAAATTATGAATGCAATTAAAACAAAAGAACCCAAAATTTATTAAAAAAATGTAACAAGCCGAAATTAATTGACATAGTTCAATGGTTTTCATATTTTTACATTCGTAGAGGCAACATATGTGAATATACTTTCAAACTTACCATGCACATCATAAATTCGAATCACACAAATTTAGATTTATAAAATTAAATGCATAATTACTTAATATTTTCTGTTATCATTGGTTTGGTATATCCAGAACTTTCTACATCGTTCAAATCAAAGGTCACTTAAAATGATATAATTTCCTAGCTTGAAAAGGTAACCAAAATAATAATCAAAGATTGACAATTTTTCAAATTTTTTTAGCCAACGAACTTACATTTTCTAACCATTGAATTTTTAATTGAAACCGAATTGTAATAAAACAAATCTTTTAGAGAATAAACTGTTTAATAAATGGAAAATAAAAGTTTTGATACCTATTATTTTTTAGAAAATTTTCATTTCCAAAACAGATAGCTATTATATGATTGCGTTAATGTTAGAATTTCTTTTTATGATGCTGGTATTGATTTAATTTGCTATTAAAAACTAATTATAATATCATTTTTCTTTTTTTTATTTATTTTTTTTTTTTTAGTGTCTCTTTCTATTGTTCAGAAGACAATAATTAAAAACTGGTAATAATCATCAGACGCCAATTAATATGTGAACTAAAAAAAGAAAACAATTTGTGAATAAAAGAAATTATCGACAAAACTTAATTAGAAAAATACCGAAAGGAAACTTTAATTTTATGTTCTTTCTTTCTTTTTTTTACATATATTCCGTCTCTTTCTTTTGTATTAAATTGTATATACTAAAAAATATTATTATTGGGGCGATAAAATTTTTTAGAATAAAAAAAGTCTTATGCTTGTGTCGTCTGTTACGCTATGTTCCTCTCTCTAGTGTTTTAAATTTTTCTTGCTAGAATTATGATGCTTTTCAGTTTTATGATAAACGAAGATTTTGTTTTTTTAATTATAGTCGGAGAAGAAATCTAGTCAACTCTGCTCTATAATTCATCTTTGACAGATAATGCAATTTCTTCAAAGCATATAGGTAGTCACTACTATGGGTTGGTTGTAATATTTTATTAATTTAGTTGAAAATCTTTAGATACATAATGAACTCCATTAGATGCAAGGAAAAATATACTTTTACCTCTTAAGCTTGTTTTACTCTTCTACTAAATATTCTTTTATTTTTTTTTTTTAAAGACTTGACTATCGCATTTGCATTATAGTTCGGAAGTTTGACCTTTCCAATGGAGCAAAATTTTTCCAGTAAACCAATTTCAAATTAATGTTTCATTCATTTGATTATCATTATAATAAAGTTTTTAAATTAATTTGGTGCAGTTCACAGTTTGGTACAATAAAATTCTGTCCAACAATGATATAAACAATAATATTAACTGGTACTATAATTCTATTTTTATTTAATGAAGAACGCGACGAAAATCAAAATTACCTCCTAACATTTCTATCGCGTTTTTATTTTTCTTTTATTTTCTTTTCTCCATACTTTTCATTTTTCTAGGATGATATTTTGTTGCTTTGCGATATAGATAAAAATAAATTAATTGGATGTGGGGAGGCATGTGGTATACCGAGGACTATCTGTTTTTGATTAAAAATTAGGAAATTAAAAGATTACTTGTTGTTTAATTTATTGCTCCTCCACAATTTTTTTTTTCTTTTTGGTTTTTATTTTTGTATTTGAAAAATTAAACGAATTTTTCAACGCATTTTAAACGGAAATTAACTTTTTTGGTTATATAATTGTTGTTTCTTTTTCTTTTTTTCTCTCCTTTTTTCTCTATCTTATTTTGATTTTAAAATTAGGTAAATTTCTGAAGGATAGGATTTTTATATTGATGTTGATGTTGGAATACATTTTGTTTGTAGTTTTATCCGATCACAGTACTTTTTTTTTTTTTTTTTGAAAATTTAAACCTCTAATTAGTGAAGCAAAATATTTTTGGTTAAAAAAATGTTAAGGAATAAAATTTCACCAAATCCTTCTTAAATTTTTCTTGATTTTGTTTGTTTTTTGTTGGTGTTGGGATCAAATTTATATTTTTTTTTTTTTTTTTTTGTTGTTTTCCGAGGGAGGCTTTTTTTAATGATTTTAAAAGTGAAACAACAATTTAAATATTCTTAATAAATTCCTTTATTTAAATGAAAATTAAACTTTAATTAAATAAAACATGAAAAAAAAAAATAAAAGGAATAAAATAATCAAAACAATTTTTTTTTAAAGAAAACGAGGAAGAATACAGTTGACTTTGTCAACTCTTAGATACCCGTACGAACCGTTAGTATGTTCACAGCCTGTCACTCTGCTCACAATATTATTTTTTTAATATTTTAGTATTTTAAAATAATTTGGGTGAATTTTATAATTTCTAGAACTATGGGTTATACATATATTCAAACTATATGTTTATATGTATTTTCAGTTTTTGACCCCTTACAGCTCCTAAACGGGGGGTGATACAAAAAAAGTTTCTGAAATGACTCATACTTATTTTCAAAGATCTAACATCTGTCAAAATTTCAAGTTTCCAACTTAAACCGTTTAGAAGATAGAAGGGTTGAAGGATTTTGCAAAATTTTAGTTTCACATAACGGTAAATTAAGACACCGTATGCCACAAAAATATATTTATTGTATATATACTTTTACAGCTAATGAAAGTAGTAATCGTTTGGCGTTTTCGAAATGAAGATATACATTATACAACTTGTGCTATAACAATTTAAATATAGAGCTTTTTTGAACCTTTGGGGAGCTGTAGCTCCGTAACGGGTGGGGCTACAAAAAAAAGTTATAAAAAATAAAATTAATATTTTTGTGAGATCTATCAGCGGTTAAAATTTCATAGCTCTATTGCAAAAAAAATGTCTGGATCTAAAAGTTAGGTGTTCGAGAGCTACCCTAAGGCTTGGTCCAAACTCAACCAAAAAAAATAGGGAACCTACAAATTACTCCCAGAATATTTTGTGTAAATTTCAAGATTCTAGCTTTCTTAGTTTTTGAGTTAGCGTGCTGACGGACGGACGGACGGACGGACATGGCTCAAAAGTCTTAGAATTTTTTTCTGATCCGATCCATACCTTTGAAGGTATATCTAGCTCGCTTATTTCGAGGTGTTACAAACGGAGGAGTAATTTTATTATACCCGATCCTATCGTACGGGTATAATGATTAGGGTATACTTGTTAAAACTTATAGGTAATTTCCTTAAGCTTTATAAAACTAATTGCTCCAGGAATTTTTAATAAAATGAAAGGAATGAATAAAAACACCTAACAAATTTACTTAATTGTATCTATTTCAAGAAAATCGTTTGATATTCCCTGAAGGGGTATTCTTATAGTTTTTGTTCTTCTTTATATGATTTGGGGTTTGTATAAGGGTGAGCTTTTAAAAAATAGAAAAAGTATCCTTATTATCAAATGCTATACAACACAAATGTCATTTTTTATTTTTTTTTTCCTTTTAAATTGTTTTAATTTGCATTTTATTATAAATTTTATAAGTATATTAAAATAAAAATTAATTTATTGCCTCTTCTTTGCAAAGAAAGAACTTGTGAAAAATGGTTGTTCGAGTCATAAAAACTTTAAAATTTGTAAACCATAGTATGGTTTGCAAAAGTCAAGCGTTAAATGAACTCAAAGTAATTTAAAACGCAAGTTTAGACAGTGTCGTTTCGCATCAATAAAGTAAAGGTAGAAAAAGACAAGAACAACAATTCTATAACACTAGTTTATAATACTTTAGCCGATTTTTTTACATCCACATAGATATGACATCGAGCCCACTGGGTAACATGTTAAAATATTTTTTTTTGTATTTCCCTCCAAATGTTATATGGAAAAACTATTTAAAAGAGATCGAGTTCATAAAATATACTTACTCCGTCAATGTCCTTCAATATAAAAAAGAAAAAAACTAATTTAATTGCCGAATTTTTTTTTTTTTCGAGGGTAGGTGAGAATCATTGAAATACACTATAGAGGAGTGAAAACGAGTCCTCTATGAGTGTGTGGGACTTTAACCTACTACCTCCCTTTTTTGACCAAACAATAGGTTATACGACCTTTAGTACTAATGTACTGC
The DNA here is from genome assembly GCA_947095535.1 of Poecilobothrus nobilitatus. Classification (NCBI taxonomy): domain Eukaryota; kingdom Metazoa; phylum Arthropoda; class Insecta; order Diptera; family Dolichopodidae; genus Poecilobothrus; species Poecilobothrus nobilitatus. Next base: position 52,801,507 of record OX352772.1, on the reverse strand, counting down.
CTGGTTAGATTGTACGCGTACTACAATTTTATTTGGCTATAAATTGATCTTATTAGCTAACAACTTACTTAACCTTACTTTACCTAACCTAACCAAAGGGTAAGTATATGACTAATAAATAACTAATCCTTTAATCCTAAGTACCAAGATGTATTTTTTCTTTCAATAATTTTCTTAATGGTTGACACTATTTTCTATTATATTCTATTTTATACGTCATCACTCATCACATTGGAAACAATGTCTTCAATTAAAGATACAAAGTCAAATATTATCATCCTATAGTTATCAAATTTATACACTTTGTATATTATAGGACGTTATGAAACAAGATCGAACGAAATAATTACGAAATGTTAAAAATGAAATAAGTTCGAAAAAAACCTCATATTTTTTTTCGCGTTTATTTCGCTTTTAAATTTTCATAATTATTTTATAATGAAATAAGTACGAAAAGTAAAAAAGGAAATAAGTACGAAATTTCGATCGAAATTTCAAAATAAGTTCGAAAAAATAAGAAATGAAATAAAATCGAAAAATTTTAATGTAGGTGTATTATTTTCTAATTTGAATTGAATTGAGTTTTTGACCACACCTAAATTTACAATTTAAATTTAATGAGGAAAATATTATATAAAATTGGGGGTGAAAACCGTTTATAAAATTCTGTGGTGGGAGCCAGCCGCGTTTTCGCACGCAATCACAGTCGCTATCGCGGTCGCAGTTCCTATCTCGTTCGGGGTTTTAGCCTTTTTACAAGTATGAACACTTGAATTGAGTCTTCTACAACTGCTCTGCTCTGCAACATGGATATAAATAATTGTTTTGGTTTTGGGTAAGTGCTTTGGGTAAGTTGATATAGTGACACAGATTGCAAATTTTAAGATGTTGACACGGCAAAAAAACTATGTTTGACGGACTGTTAAAAAAAAGAAAGTATTTTGAAAGTAATATTATTATTAAAATTTTGTAATTTTTAATATTATGATTTTTTCGTATTTATTTCATTTGTAGATTTTTCGTTATTATTTCATTAAGATTGGCTTCGGTGGCCTAGTGAGTAAGAGCGTATAAAATACGCTGTAAACATCGAGGGAGTGTGAGTTCGAATCCCACACACGTCGTAAGAGTCATTCCCCCTTACGACGTTGACATCTACGCCTGAAAAGGAAAGACTTTGTAATTTTCTGTTCAATATGTCTGCCAATTTGCTATTTTCATTCCTAAACTCAACTTGCTATGACCAGGCAGTACAGCAGTACTAAAGGTCGTACAACCTATTGTTTGATCAAAAAAGGGAGGTGGTGTTTAGTGGGTTAAAGTCCCACACACTCATATAGAAATCGCTCTCTTTTTCACTCCTCATTTATATGGGCAGAGAAATGCACTAAAAAAATGTCATTATGAAATAAGTACGAAAAATGAAATAAAATCAAAAAAAGACAAATTTATTTTTCGAACTTATTTCATTTTTGATTTCGTACTTACTTCGTTCGATCTTATTTCATACCGCCTATTATACTTCTTTATATTTCATTAATTAAAATTTTTCAATGGTTTACGATACCACAATAATTTGTTCAGTCAAACATTTCCATAATACATTATTTTGTTAATTTTGTAACCGTTAATTTAAAAAGGAGTCGAAAAAACACTATAATGAAAATTTTCTATAATGACCACTTTCACCTTCACTTTAAATTTAAATTTCGCACTTTTTCATAGACACTATATTTACTAACAATTTTTATGTTAGTAAAAATGTATGTAAATATAACGTCATATTAACACTTAATCAATTTGCTTGAGAGCAGGTGACATTTTAAGTGCAGAAATGTAGATGGTATTTAGTAATGTGTTAAATGTTAAGTGTTAAAGTATTGTGAAAGTATTAAATGGAAAAGTTTTAATCATGCGGTAGTGGTTAAGTCGATAACCTTTAACTTGTAGTGTCTTAGGTTCAAACCCCGATCAGAACATACAAAAAATATTAATAATGATAATAATAGCTGCTACAGTGGTGCTGCATTTAAATATTATCGCGAGCCAGAAGGTAATAGGAAGGTGTTATATACGATTTGCTCGTCACTTTAGCAAACTAGTAGTAATTGTTCCATAAAAGTCCCGCTTCCCAATTCAAAGTTTCCGCACATCTCATTACATTGGGTAAAGAAAATGATGGGTTTAGTCATTGATGACTTGAAACTTCCAAGGATTTAATCTTAATGGAAGATTCCTATCTTCTTTAAAAAAAAAAATAGAAAAATCTTCTTCTTCTTTTTTATAAGAAAACAAACCATATTCGGCGTTCGAAAGATAATAAATTTTTATTTTTTAACATTTTAAAATTTATATGTAGTCATTTAATATGATATATTTAATAACGAATATTTGAAATTATTATAATTTTACTAAACATGCAATTTGACATATAATAGCTGATATGTCTTATGCCTGTGCACTTCTTCTATTTATTGATATTGCTTTAATACAAGTAATACAAGATAGTTTTAATTCTTTTTCATATCCAGATTTCCAGATCTAAATTTATTTTTAAGATTTAATTCTAGTTGCAAAATAAAACTATCATATAGAAAAACAATATTCAAAATAGAACTAAAAAAACAAATATTTAACCCTATTAGAATAGAGCAAAAAAGATTAGTTGAAAGATTTATTGACACTTAACCTATGTACATTGTTTTGTATTACAACTTATATTTAAATTGTGAAGCACTTAAACCAATTATTCAATTGTAAAAAAATAAATAAATAAAATTCATTGTATTATTACATTGGTGGGTGACCTTTTCTTAATTTTAATTTAATTTTTCTTTCTTTCCTTTTATTTTTTATTTTTTTTTTGTTTTTAAAACCCACAAATCCTTTCGCTGTATAACCAAACTTCATTTTTCATTCTTTTTATAGACGTATACATACATATACATACATATACGAGTAGGTATTCAATGACAATTTTAAATTATTTCAGAATTTCTCATACTGTCAAAATTTTTTTCTTTCATTCATTTGATAAAGACCCAGAACTTTGGGATCTCTAATCATTTTTCTTTTTAAAGAGGGGTTTTCAACTTTACAAAATATTAATCTTGTCAAAACCATATACAATAGAACTATTTTAGTAATTATTTTTTTATATATCAATTACATATAGGATTTAAGATTAATACAAATGGTTAGTTTTTATTTCTTTATATATATATTATATGTACAAGTATATGTTTATATACATTTTATAAACATTATATATATATTTATATATGTGAATGTATGTCCACTGTAATAAAGTAAATAGGCAGTTTAAATTGTTCATCTGTAAAATTTTCTAATGTTCAAAGAAATTTTCGTATTATTTCTTTCCTTTTTTAATAGCTTTTCTCTTAATGCCTTTATGTATTCGTATATGTATTAGACTAAAACTTAGAACTTAAAGTGAAAGTATTAAAGTAGTCAGATCGCATTAAAAAACAAAAACAAAATAAGGTAATATGAATTATGGATAGATTCGTTGAAATATTGACTCGAAATATATTATTAACGTCTTGAGTAAGATCTATTAATATATAGCCGTATGGAACTGATGTCACATCATTTTATACTTTTTCAAATGTTTTGATTTGATTGGGATTTATTTGGCGAGCTAGTGGTAATATAATCGATTTATCTCTTGGAATTTTGAAAAGTACTAGATATTTAAAGTTAAGTGAAATACCTCTTGAAAATTTACCTTTACCTTTTAATTTATAAAAGTTTTATTTTGAACATTTTTTTGGTAATCCAATAATTGACATTACAAGAGGCTTCCCTTTTGAATAATTACATCATTGAATTGAATCTATTTATTTCTTAAAATGTTACTTCCATTATTAAAAAGCGTAGAATATCTACTGAGTTATTCATTATTCATATTTGACTTAACTTGAATTCCTGGAATTATTTGTTCCACTAAGACGTTAATTACTCAGCTATAGTTATTGTACAAGAGAATGAAATACAAAAAAAATGTATTTGTGCACCATCTATTATCTTATACAAGAATTATTTTATTATTTATTTATTTAATTGAGGTACTGAGGTACATCAATGTCTCCAGCAGCTTTGACTCTTTGCCCAGTTGGACTGTGTGTTCGTGGGTGATCTTTTTTATTTTTTTTTTTACTATCAACTATATAAGTTTAGATAATTAAACTTTAATGATAAAATGCTTGATTTTTATATATATCGAACTGTTGAAGTTGTTTAACCGGTAAGTTAACCGGTAAGTTTAAAATCAAATTTAAGTAAATGGTGCTAATAAAAAACAAGAATATATTAAGAACAAGAGATAATGTATATTAATTGTTTCTATTTGTTTTTTACTACAAATCTTAATATAGAAGTACTTCAGAACCTTGACAGAATTTATTCAAACCCATTTAACACAATGATTACAAAAGGAACAGATTATGGTTTAACAATTTTTATTTTAGTATAGTTATTTCCTTCATGTTTTGGTTGTATAGTGACTAACGAGGCTCACTGGAAAAGTGGAGAAACTAATTTTTTTATAGTAAGGCAAAATACTCCCATGCAAATACTCCCAGAAAAATACAGCTGAGGGGAACTATAGTGTTAGGAGTTGTATAAAGTAGTAGAATCTAGAATTAATTAAGTACTAAGAGCTGAAAAGATAAAAGTAGAGACTAAGCATTTAAAATTTGTATATTTAGAATTAAGTTGTATAAAGAACATAAGGACCTAAATAAATATTTTTTTATTTGTTTTTTATTTTTTAAAGCTGCGCTAACGCGTCACTAATTAAGAAACTCTAACACCGTAGTGGATCTTCCGAGATCTTATTCGAGTTGTGCTAAATTCAGTAGATTTATGCTACGGTACCATCGTACTCCGACGAAGCAATCTTTTACAATATCTTTAATTTCTATCATAAATTATGTTCCTCTATCATATGAGGAACATAATTTTGACAGAATAGTGTGAAAGTGGTTAACTTGGAGAAATTAATCAATCGAATTTTTGTAAGTTTGATCTATTTTATAATTTTGAAAGTATCAGTTAGTCAAAATTAATTTTATATCAGGTACATATGTCACTCTTTAATCAAGTAGTTACGGTCACCTATACTTAAAATCGGAAAAGCAAAGAAAATAAAAATTTTCTCATACTATATACATGTAAGTAACTTATATACTGACATAAGTACATATTATATACATAAAAATATAATTAAATTTATACATTATTAGTGTATGTTTATGTAAAAATAGATATATGTCGTATACATTTTATTTGTTTATATAATAAGTCATGAAAAAATATAAAAATGTTGTGGTCCGAAAGAAAAATAAAAAAAAAAGTTAAGAAAACGAACACCTTAATGAAGTTTTTTTTTTTTTTTGTACTTTTTTATTCACCTTTTTCATTAATTCTATTATAGATTTAATATGAACGATTTGAACATAAATGAATGTAAATATACAATTAATTATCTTAATTAAATAAATATAAATAATATTAATCTTATATACATTTGTATAAAAAAAAAAAACATAAGAATTGATATTAAAGTTAAAAAAAAATAAAAGTTACTTTTTCTATTTTCTATTTTTTCCATTCATTCATCATAATAAATATGAAAATAAGTCATTGTTTTTCTGACATAAACAATTAATTACAATCTTTATGATACAACTAAAGTATTCAGAAGATTATAATATTATTGTATCTATTTAATAAAATATACATTTTATTTAATTATATGTATATAAAATTAATTTTATTACAAGACTATTATAATAATTGAATAGAAAATATTCGAAAATGTTTGTTTCGAATTGAACAGAAGTACAGTTAGAAGAAGAAAGCAATTGAAAATTCGGATGGCTTCATAAAGCACATAATTCAAAATTGCAATATGGTAGCTAATTCCAGCAAAAACCCTATATTTGTAGATACTAGACGACATTGATATTTCAAGTGGTTGTTACAATAAGAAACAAATACAGTTTTGTTATGGGTATGTCACATGTTCTTAAGAAATTCTCAGGTAATTAAATCGCCCTCAAAAGAGATGGAACTACCGGATCTAAAAGTACTATTGAAATTGAGTCGAATGAGAACATTTAAAAGCTTTAACCGACTAACATGCGACATAAATTATCTAAAATAACACAACATCTTTTGGAGCCTCGGTGGCCTAGTGGGTAAGAGCGTAAAAATACCCTGTAAACACCGAGGAAGTGTGGGTTCGAATCGCACACACGTCGTAAGAATTATTTCCTTTTACGACATTTACAGCTCCGCCTGAACAGGAAAGGCTGTGTAATTTCCTGTCCACATTTATGTAATGCATTAAAAAAAAAAAAAAAAAAATCTTTTCCTTCCTTTTAAAAAAATGTAATTGAAAATCGAAAATATTAAATATTTACATTAGATATTTTTTTAAATCAGAACATTGGAAAAGCACTGAGAACCATATGCTAGATAGAGCGCTACCAAATCGCTCAGATTAAAAACAAATACAATTTAAATAAACTGTTATTTTTATATTTAATAAATACTCTTTATGTACATGTTAGTTTGCTGAAGATTATTCAGAAGATGATATTTATGAAAATAATAGTGGTATAAAAATAACAAAAACTATGGATTATGTAGAAGAAATTGTGCGAAGATTTTCGAATAAAACATTTAAACGATCAACGATCATCGATCATCGATCATCAAAACGATCATCAAAACGATTATTATTACATTTTTTTTATACAAATGTCAAAATGTTCCTGTCAATTTATGCTCATCGGCACTCCAAATATATATTTCTTCTCAGCACTTACAGCATGTATTTCATAATTCACAGTTGGGCTATCAAACTTGTCATACTGTGTTAAAAATTTGGTCTTATTTGACATTTAGAGTTAAATTAAAGTTAATTGTGTATATGTTTAGAAATTATGTCAAAAGATTTAGTTCCTCAAAAAAATTTTTTTTTTTAACACATTTTGAATTTGCAATGAGAAATCTAAAAAGTAATTAAATAAGCTGTCATTTGTATCTGCCAATTGATTTAGTAATAGGCTTTAGATTAGAAAATAAAATTGATATTTTCAATGTTATTATAATTCCATTAATCCTTTATGCATAAAACCCTATATATAACTACTAACATCAGACATAGCCAACGTAAATCATGACATCATAATCTTGAAAATATTAAGGTTTAGAAATATTTAAGTATTTTTAGCCGTCATTGTGATTTTTATGCATTGAAATGTGTTGGTTTAAGGTATTATTTTATTTATATATATATATATATTAAAAGTATATAATATAATAATAAATAAATTTAATAATAACATTAACAATATTAAATAACTTAAGTAGTGACACTTGGGTTTTTTCATTTTTTCTTTAAAAAATCCATATAGCAAGAATTTAATTTTTTTTTCTCTCAAAATCCCATATAATCAAATCCGAATTATTTTGAAAGAAAAAGTATTATAAATATATATAATATTATATAGGTACATACATAATATATAATTTATTAACTTACCACATCTATAATTTGCATTAAAGTTAAACCAAAACTTAATTGCAAAGGATCTGATTCATTGACAACTGGCCGTTCCAGTGATTGATATCCTTCTAATAAATGATTTAATAAACGTTTTTCGTGTGGTCCAGCTAAACAAGCTAAAAATATAAAAGAAGAAAAAAATAATTAATATTATATCTAATATAAAATGTTATTTCAAAAGTTTTTTTTCTATAAATATCGTTAAAAAAAAAAAAAAAAATCACATAAAAAATCTTTTACAATATCGGAAATATAATAAAAAGGATACAAATTCGGGTAATATTTTTTATTTTCGTTGACATAAGCAAGTCAAAAGCAAATGAATAGGAAAAAGTTAATTATAGTTTGTGATTATTATCTGTTTTTTGTTTTTTTGACTACAAGAACACAGAAACCTTTTATAAGCTTTAATTTACTTATTGATTCCCGAATGAAAACCCCTTTATCTTCAAAAATTAAAACCTTTTTTTAGTTTTGATTTTAATATCTAAGAAGCTGGTACCTACCTAAATTTACTAGAATTCTTTATTAAATTTAAAACTTAAATATTTATTAAGCATTTATCCAATGACGAACTGCTTAGGCGAGAGATTGCAATTGAAAGGCTTCATGTTTAAAATCTTATTATCATTTGACCAATGACACAATGAATAGTTTCCAGCTCTTGTAAGGTCAGTTTTAAGATCTCATGTTCAAACATTTATAAGCATTTTTCCCGATAACTAATTAAGTGCTTAGTCGATAACTTTTCCGTTAAAACGTCTCGTCTTTAAATCTGATTAGATCATATCCAAATAAATTATACAATTGTATAAGATTAGTAACAATATGGCTGGTCCACATTATCTAATAGGCAAGGGACCTAAAAAATATAACGAATTGTATTGATAATAGATCGGAATAGAATAAAATATTTATTGGTGGAACACAAATTAGTAACTATATTCTTTAATTTGTTATAAACCAATAATAAATTGAAAAGTTAAAATTTCGTACCAGCAAAAAATTGTCAATAAAAAACAAAAAAATATTTCTAAATTTATAAAAAAAATCGATAGTTGAAGAATCATTTTTAAATATATTGTCTATAAACAAAATTAATAGTTTTTCTTTTAATGTCATTTAAGAAAATCTATTAGTTATTTTCTCAATTTTCATCCCAAATTAATATTATTGATTATATTAACAGAAATTTTAGCAAAACAAACAGAAAACATCTTAAGATGTTAAATATTTTTTATTGTATTAGTCTAAACAATGTTATAAGGAAATCATTTCATATGTATAAGTATATAATAATACAAACAAATATAAATTTATATAAGCACATTATAAATATTTATATAAGGATTATACAAAAAAAAATTATCATCTATAACCTTAATTGCTTTTGAAATATTTCTCACCACTCATTTCGTTTACTGTCCTTTTAATTTTAATTAATTTTTTTTTGTTTTCTTATAAAAATATTCGTAAAGTCTAGAGTGTTTTTAAATATGGTAAACATTTTTCGCTATTCTTTTGTAATGCAATATGTAAACAATAATGATAGATACTTAATTTTTAAGCATGTATGTAGTTGAATTTGTTATGAGAAGAAGAAACTCAGGATTGCTATGACAGCTTATACACAGGAACAAGCCAGTAGATGGTTCTCTGTATAAGCATTTGCCCCAAATAGACTTGGTTTAAATTGGATCGAAAACGATATACTGAACCTTTATTTCTTAATCGCCAAACTACTGATAAAGTAATAGAGATTTTAAGGAAGATTGTTCTTTCGATAGATATTACAAATATTTGGGATGTCATTAAAATGGTTAATGTAAAAATTACAAAGGTGAAAAGGCAGAAGAATCAATCTTTAAAAGCAAAGATCCCAAGAGAAATCACAACGGATTTAAGATGACCGAAGTTTGTGTTAGTAACCTCTTCAACCTGTCTAGTGTTTATTAGAATTTCTATTAGAGCTTCACTTTATTCATATTCAAATGTATATTGCATAGGTATTTGTAAGCTCTCTGTTTTTACAAAGTTCTACTAACTAATTTTTCTTAACGCATTGCCGAGATTGCCTACATGTCGACAAATCAAGATGTAATTTAAATTTTCTTAATATTGCTTTTAACGCTTTTGGTTCGTCATTGTCCATAAATCATTATTTAATAACTTGAATCGATTTTCAAGCCTTCTAAAGATTAAAAAATTATTCTAGCTCATTTTTAACATCATTACCTATTTCCTTTTTACAGTATTATAATATGTATTCGCAGTTAACTAATACATCTTCAAATTGTTAATATGCTAAAATAGTTAACTTAAATTTAACTTTTACTTATCTTAACAATACAATGAATAGTGCAATCACAACATAGATAAATTATTATACTGTTTATAGTAAGTGTAATAGGATTTAACTAATCATTTTAGCTATAATCATCTACTTTTCAAGTGTTTTGTGTCATTTTTGAAGTTAAATATTTGCGGCCCTTCATTTTGGTGTCTTGATGTAATGTTTTCTTATAAATCTTATGATTAAGATTATCATTTGATTTTATCATAAAATACATCTTTAAACATTGATATTTTAAAGATTTGTTATTTAAACAGAAATCTTTTATATGGCTACAAAGGCAGTTTAGTAAATATAAAGAAAAAAGGTAAAACTCATTTCGTTTTCTAATCTTTACTGAATTTAATGTTCCATTTTTAATCCTTTATTTTTCCTTTTTATTTTATAAGTAAATATCCGATAATGATTAGAATCATTATTAAGCGATTTCTAGCCTTTTTAATTTTTCTTTTGAAAGTACCAAAATATTCATGAAATATTTTATTTTTACAATTCTTAATAAATAGAAAATGTCATTTATTTATACATTTTCCACCTACATAAATTCAAGAATAGCATTAGTTTAAGTATTATAATATACTTATAATGATTTTTGTATGTAGTATGTCTAGATTTAATAAATGAATATGTATTTACAAAATAAAGCTTAAATAATAAAAAGTTTTCTATTTACTTTTGTTGTTTTTATATTTGTCGATGAAGCCCAGAAACTTATAATGATGTGAAATAATATGAATGTGAAAAGTAAGTATTAATGATGTGACAGAAAAGAAATATAAAGAAATAAAAAGAAAATAGTATTGAAGAAAATCCAGAAAGAATGACAAATTAAAATAATACCCCTGCTGTTTCAATATTCCAGCAATTGTTTGGGTAAATGAACCATTTCAGATTATTATATTATATATATAAATATCATATAAAATACAGTGCTGGTCATTAAAATAAAGGTTTATCCTTATTGTATCCTACAGATGTATTTTATTGTTAACGGCTATTTGTCTTTATTGTACAACGGGTCGCAGCGTCTAGATGTAAAGATAGTTGTCTATTCCCCGTACCAACAACAACACATTTATTTTTATGAAGTAAATTTTGCGTTACATACTAACATACATATACTTTTGTTTTACTTTAACAATTTATTGTTATTGTTCTAATAGGTTAATTGATATTACCCCATGTAATGCTAAAAAAATTTTATATTTTGATTTTTTTGCAGTAAATTTGAATTTTTAAAGAAAATAAGTATAGATAGTTAGAAAGGGGCAGTAAATGTGCACCTAGCGAGTTTAGAACCGTGGTGGTATCCTGGATCTGCTCTCCTCCTAATTGAAGAATTATCAGGGTTCTATTATAGATTAAATTCACGTTCAACAAATCAACAAGGTTATGAAGAATTTCTTCATAAACTTTATTCTATTTAGAACCAGAAACATATATTCATACAATAGCCTAAAGATCTGTTCTTCATCTGCTTTTCAGCTTCTACAAAAGTCATAAGAGATAAATCCCAATCTTCTGTCATGTCTGCCGATCGGAAAGTATCCTATTAAAACTCCTATTGTACTATCAATTATGCGGCGATTTAGCGATAAGAGTCTAGTTACAACGCCAGTGTTAATAGAAGCCACCTACATTTTATGAGTATTTTGGATAATTTGTTGAGACGAATATTTCCACGTTGTAATAGAAACCTTCCTTCCGAGATTCTTCTTTTCACGGAGAGGAAAGTATTTTAGTCTTAACTATAATTAATTGATTCCAGTTGAAATTATTCTCTTTGCACATTTAAACTTATACTATTTCCCTTAAATTACTGTATACAAGTAAACTCCCACTTTTGTTAATCTTATGTTTAAAAAGATTCATAGAATTAAAAGCATTAGGAAAACAAAAAATTATACCTATATAACATATTCAAAAATCTGAGGGAAAGAAGTCGTCCAAAAGAGAAATGAATTGTTCAAAATCTCATTTAACGATTGTCAATGGGAAATGGGTTGAAATCAAGAAAAAATTATGGCAAGCGATGATTTGTGGCCTAAAACTTATTACAAACTTATTACTTATTATGAAGGAAAGTTTTGGATATTTAGTTTCAAAAAATAATGAAACGAAAATCAGATCTAGATAACATCCTCAAAGTATTCAAGTTCAAGTATTTTTAAAACGTAAAATAAATTTAGAAATACATATAATATATATTTTGGGTTTTGCATTATTTTTCTATTTTTAAAAATCTAGAAAAGGATATATTGTTCATAGAAGGTAGAACTCCTATCTGAAACTCCTATCATCATCATTTTGGCTAGAAAATAAAATAATTACCAAAATACGATAGAAAAAGGCACCTTAGGCAGAAATTATATAGAATTAGAATCATCCACTTACTGATTTCAAGAAAAATTCCTTCAGATATGATCATAAGTGTGAAAAGTTTTTTTTTTAATTTGAATTTGTTTTTTCCTTAATATGTACATATTAAAGGAAAAACCAAAACCATTCGATTCTTTTACTTAGTTCTTTTGAATATTTATCGTCTAATGACCATTAAGTAAATTATTATATTAAAAGAGAACATTTTCTTGATATTGTTTTCATATTTTCTTTCATATTATTAAGCCCGTACGAACATAGCTCAAGCGTATAATAAATGTATCATTACGTTTGTGACACCTTAAAGAAGTTGAAATAAATATGGTAAAGTATCTGTATTTTTGCTTAGGATGAAATTTTATGTTGATTTACCTATGTACATCCATCCAACCACACGATAAGATAAAAATTAATGTAGCTAAGATTCTGAAATATTCACCATTTCATTTTTGGTATTGAAATTTGGTATTTAAATTCAACAAGTACGATCGACGGTTTGGAGTGGCTGTCATACAACTTTTCTCTTTATATGAACATAATTCAGCGTCTAATTAAGTTAAATATCTGAAAAGAAGTTAAGTTTTATGCTAAGAACTTCTGATTTAGTTTGTCTCACAGAACAGATTCGGGCAGCTGCAAAATTTATATTCTCATATCTTGGTACTTTAAAGAGCTGGTCATATGTACTTATTTTATAAAAGATGACCAGGTTTTAAGGCCAGAATTTCTGTTCAATTTATTTGGTTTGGAGAAACGGGGTCAAATAGCTATGCGTACGGATATATCCTAGAGTTGACACAGACTACCTCTATATACTTTTGCTCGTTTTTCTTTTGGAAAATCATTCATACATAAATTTTATTATATATGTATAAACATATACATATACACATAAATTATATAAAGAAAAAAGAAATAAATCTTTTTCAAAGCTTTTATATATTATAGGTTCATAGCAGTTTTGAAATAAATAATAAATTGCGTTTTGAAGTTTTTATTATTTTTAACTTTTCTTCTTTTTTGTTTTCAAAATTTTCCATTTTTGCCTCTTTCTTTTCTTTTAAAAGCAAAATATTTAAAGGTTTTTAAAACAAACAAATGATTTTAACCAAAAAGAAAAAACAAAGCAAGTAAACGACCAGAAAAAAAAACAATAAGAAAAAAAGTTGACAATGGTAGTAAATTACCGTTTACTGGTTCAATTGATATAGGCATATTATAATAAAATCGCCCGGTTGCAGAACAAAAATGTTCTGTTCTTGCTTATATTAGTTCTTAGTAGCACAATATTTGAAAAAAAGTTTTTTTCATACTTTTTAAATTGTATTTTTTTAAAGTTTTAGTTAGAAATTTTGAAGATGAATGAAATATATACTAATTTTTATACCGCTTGGTGGATTGCAGTTTTTTGTAGTATCTATACACTTTACTTCTATATTTTAAAATTGGTTGCCAAAATTTTCTTTTAATAGAATGGATTTAGTATTCGTTGTTTTTTTTTTGCAATATAATACTTTAGCAAAGCTACTGTTCACTTTTTTTAAAAATTTAATTGTAATTTCAATCTGAAAGGTTTCAATCTATTTGATGCAATGAACGTTAATTGGTCCGATCTCATTTATGTCCAAACAGTAAAAAAAAATAAGTTCGGGGAAAAAAAAACTATGGATAAAGTAAGAGAAACTCTATAAAGGAAAGCTTGTTATCTTCATAAATGTTTGTATACTGTAACTTATTAACTTATAAATTACGAATATATCTAAAGACTTTGGGTGTAGTGTTCTTCTAAAAGTTTTTAACTATAAAGTATACACCATCCCCTTTAAACAAGTCAAATCTATTAATAACATACTTGTTATATTTTGCTATCAGAAAATTTGACAAAATGTTAGATGTTAACGAGCAACTGTATAGTTAATTTTTCTTCGGAAGGTTTTCAGAAGATGCAAATTTTTTGTTAATGCTGAGGATTAGCATTTAAAGATTTAAAAATTAAAAATATAAAATTCTGTCGCTTAAAGAAAATATAATAAATAAAATTATATGAAGCACATTATCATATTATGTATATAGTAACTTTCAGTCAAAACTAACAATAAACCGATTTAATACATCAATCCTGTTAAACAGTTAACAACTTTTCGTAGGATATCTACGTACTTTCTTTACTGAATGGGGAAAATGCGAATGAGGGAAGAAAAATTAAGAAAAAAAAACTAAAAATTACAGAATAAGAATTAATTTAAAATTTTTTTTTTTTTTGTTCTCCCAAAAAAATGCCGGCATAGAAGGAAATAAATCACTAGTATTTCGAATAATTCGAAATGCTTAAAGAATAAAAAAGGAAACAAAAAAAAAAATAAAACTATTAATTTATTTTCAAAGCAATTATTCATTTGATATTGGAATGGGATGTATGAAATTTTGTTGATGAAAGAATGAATCTTACAAAAAAAATCTATTCTAAAGACATACAAAATAAATTTTTTTTTTTTTTTTTTCAGTTTTAATGGACAGCCATTACTCAGAACAGGACGAAACAATAATAACAACAACTTTATTATGTATAGGTTATATCATACTTGGGTTAGGTATATACATTATAACTTTATTATGTATAGGTTATATAATACTTATTTTTAATGTGTTTAAAAGTTATGCCAATAATACGGATTATTCAGTAGTTCAGTATATTATAGTCAAATACAATTTAAAGAAACAATTATTAAAGTTTCGATATTTACTTATATATATATATACATATATATATGTATGTATAATAAATTGATTCAAGTGGAAAATTAAATTTAATTTTTTCTTGAGAAAAGTAAAATAGAGCATGAAAATATAATACTATGTATTTTTTTTTTTTTTTTATTGTTATTGTATGTTAAAAAAATTATTTTAAAATTTTTATTTATTTATTATTAAGTATATATTATAGAAAGTATTGTTATCAGTTCAAGATTTTGATGATTAAATGCTTGGCAACAACTAAAATGATATACAATGGAAAATTTTTAAAGTAACATGAATTTTGTTTTCTATATGCCTACTTAACCAATGCCCATATTACACCATATAATAACCCAACAATTAACCATATGCTCATATATATATAGTAAGTATGGTGCAGTGACAGAACGCCCGAGAAAAAAGCGCCAGCGGACTTTAATTCCAAACTTTTTGGAAATAAAGCCCGCGGGCGTTGATTACTTTTTTAATTAGAATTAAAGCCCAGAATTAAAACACGCGGACGTTAATTCCTTTTAAATTGGAATTAATACCCACACTATTTTTTGTTATTAAAAGAAGAGTGTAGGTAACAGAATATCTAAAGCAAACGCATTAGGAAGGATTTTAGAGTTTTGGATAAAAATTGTAGTATTGAAATTGATTCTGCAATGTTTTTTACAGAATAGTTTTTCCAAAATTCTTTCCAGAATAGTTAATTATTTCCTTTTGTTGGTTTTCCGAAATTTGAAAAAAAGACAAAGCAAAATAAAATGTTTGATACTGATAGTATCTTCATCTTGTTATGAACTAATATATTTAAAATATTTAAAACCACTCCAAACGTTCGTATACAGGTTTGTAAGTTTAAAAAATTTGTACACTGATTAAGATGGAGCAATAAAATTTTAACCATAAATATCTCGTAAAAAATTTAATTTTATAGAGCATGTTTTATATGAAACCCCATCTGTTACACAGCTTACAGTTTATCAAATATGGAAAAATCTTTATTTTTAGATGTTGATATTTCAAGTTTTCTGGAACATTTTTTATTATCTAAAAACGCCAACGACAACAATTTTTTTGTTTCCTTAATAAATCAATATTTAATATTTAAATTTACCGTTTAAATTTACCATTTTTCGGACATCCGGATATTAGAAGAAAATTTTATACTTTCCTCGCAGAAAGCTCTTAGAGGTCGAAAATTAAAAGTTCGTTATTTTTAGTCATCTGTAGCCTACTAGACACCTGTACAAATTTATTCAACCATTATGTTTTTCAATATTTTAATGGCTTTTCTTAAAAATGATTTAGGATTTTGTTAAAATTGCAGATAATGTCTGTTGACTTTTATTTAATTTGCTTCACAAAAATATTTTAAGAAAAATTTAAAACTTTGATACAAAAGTTGTCATAATCTAAACTGTTTTTATTGCCTTTTAGAAAATCTGCTCCATTAAAATCTTTTCGTTTTATATACTGTTTGGTTTTTTGTTAGTTAGGAATTTTTTTTTTCATTTTAACAAAAAAATTTAAATAAAAATAATTTTTAAGGTGCAGTGTTAAAACAAAAAAATCAAATTTAAGCGAAATTTCATACAAATCACAGATTTATAAAAAGAGTGTTATATACAAATAAGATTTTCTTAAATAAAAATTTGACGATTACCTAAAACAAGGATTCTTAGAAAAAAGATTTTGTTTCTTCTTGTTTTGGTTAAGTGAAAACAAATGCAAATAGACTAGTTAGGAGATTATTTTATCTGTAGTATTATAACATAATATTAACGATATTTGACTTAGATAAAATGAGATTTGAAAAAATTTAAAAGTTTTCGTTGAATTCTTCGGAAAAAGATTATTGTATATATACCACTTGGATACCCATTGCTTAGGATTTTACAGTCGAGTATAAAGAAGACAATTACAATAATATTAATGTAATATGATTACTTCTAATTAGAAATTTATATCATCAAAAAAAGAAAAATGATGTTTGCCTTCAAAAGACGTACATTACCTATTCCTTAGATAAAGTTAAAATATCAAATAACTCAAGTCTCATACAAGTTTCATACAAGTCAAGTGTTTACTAGTGTCCCATTTTGCTACTTTGAACCAAAAGAAGGTCTCAAAAAATTGTGTTATTGGAGTTATTTTCTGCTAACCTGTTGCAGAATGAGATCTTTTAAAAAGTCTTTTTTTCGTTTTCAATTCTAAATGGTTTGACCGCTTGGCTTCAAACTTTTATATTGCTCCTTGTCAAATAAAACATATACCATATTATATAAAAAATTAAAATCTGTTAACGTAACCCATTCCCGTATGTTGATTCGGTGCCAATTTAAATTCATAAAAATTATTTATTTGTTCTATCACAATTTGTTTTTTCATCAACAGAACAACTAAAATAATGAAAAAAATCTGTGCAATGCAAGGTAGTTTGTAGTTCTGCATAGTATAGTATAAGAAAAACTTTTTTGATGAACTTTTAAGTTTTTTGTATACAAAGTTGTTTTTATTTTCAAAGGCGGGCTTTAATAATTCTTAACATACTCCTATATTTTTGGGATTATTTATTTATCCCAATTTCTATTTATCAAATCTCATATTTTTCTTTTCTAATTTTTGATATTTTTCTTCATAAAAAATAAAACAAATCCTTTGATTTAAAACCATAAAACAAAACAAAACATAAAAGAAGAGGAAAATAAAAAAAAATAAAAAGTCAAACGCAAGAAAAACAAGCAGCAATTCAATTAAATGTTGTGGAAATTTTGCGATAAGACTTTAATAATTCTAATAAATTTCCTATCAATTTCACAAGAAGATAAAGAAAATCTTTAAACAGGGAAAACTTTCAAACAGGGAAAAGTTCATAATAATATCTACAAAAATATGAAGTTGAAGAGTTTTTTTTCATTAATATCAATATTAAATCATAAATCTAGAAATTAAAAAAAAAAAGCAAACAATTTTTAGTAAAAAGCTGTGATGCTATTGTATCTTCATCATAATAGTATTATTCATATAGGTTTGGATTGCTATTATGTGATCTCGTAAGCAAACCTGCAGATTCAATAATAAAACAAGCATTAATTTAAAGTTCTTAGTGCGAGAAAATAGTTGATAAAGACATGCAAGAACAATAAAAACCATTAGCTAAATGAACCCACTTGAGGTTACTTGAACGAAAATCAAAAAGAATTTGAAGTAGATAAAAGAGCACGACAAAAGAATTTGGTTTAAACATATATACAAACAGATGTTAAATGTACATAGGTAGAGCAATCCTAGAAGCTCCTAGAAGTTTTCATAACATTAGATAAAAGGATATCTACAAAGAATTTCAGATAATAAAAAAAAAACAATTAACCAACAAAAAAAAAAAAAAAAAACAGATAAATTATTCCTTCAGTAAGCTTTTCTTAGTTAATTTTAGGATTTAGTTTTAACATTACAAAACTGATGCAACAGTCAAGTTGTATATTACCTGAAATTTTGATTAATTAATTGACATTATAATGACAACATATAATTTAGCATGTGAGAACCATTAGCTTGAATTTTTTGAAACATACATTAATGTATTGATTCTTCGGCTGTAACAATTACATTAGATTATAAAACACAAATACAAAATATATACAAATACAAATAATACAAAATATACAAAAAAATTTTAACAAATTATTTAAATCTATGTTTCTTTATTAAAGTTTTTTTTTCTGCGGCAGATGCAAAATCCTCAAAGATACAAATAATATTTAAGCCAACTTCGCAGTGTGGGACTTTTACCAGGTAAAATCACCACGGGAAGCCAAAATATTGAGATAAATGCCGCGCTACAAAAGGATTATAATACCTCAGAAATAGAATGTAGGAAATAAGGAAAGGAAAATTCAAGTAAATTATGATTTTAAATTCTGACAGATTTTCTACAAGTTGTTGTTTTCCTTAAAAATCTGTAGATTATACGAATCAGACAACATGATATGTGATTGGTGCATCAGCGAAATCTGCAAATCTGTGTATTATATGCAAATTCTGAACGAATGTACAATGTAAAAGAAAATTAAATGTTAAGTTTAATTAAACTACATATTACAAAAATTTTTCAAAATTTTGTCTCAAATTTTCAGGAAAAAGCTCCACCGGAAAAAAAACTTGTATAATCTAAATATTATATAAATATTAAATGAAATAAATTATTAATCGCAAATTTCTCTTCACTTTCGAACACCATTATGGATATATATATATATTTAAATAAAAAAAAAAAAAGCAAATTTATTTTTAGTTTTTTAATTAACTTTAACAGGAAAACTTTAATTTTTTTTTTTTTTACTTATCAGTTTTTATTTTTGAGATTTTCTATCTGTTTTCACAAAAAATAAAATACATCCCCGTTCAACAGATAATTTATTTTTTTTTTTTTTTGCAGATTGATTTCAATTTAAAGATAAAATTTCAATTAAAATCTCAACTTTTTACATTAAATTATAGAAATGATTTTTGTTTATTTTTTTTTTATTTTTCGATTATCACAACAAAATTTATGTATTACAAAATAATTAAATAAATATACATGTATATATATGTAAGTTGTATTACATTATATCTTAAGATAAATATAAAAGGTTCGATATCCCAAAGGTAAAATATTTAAAATAACAAAAGTAAAAATTACATTTTATATAAAATGAAAATAGAAAAGAAAATAAAACTTTATAAAAATGTAAAAAATGTATCTAAATTTTGTCGAATACAGAGTGTTTTACAAGATGTCAATATTGGACTAGTATAGAGAACATATTATGAAGTTTGGAATAAATAAAAAATTTTAATACAACACAAGGAAAATCTGTCATGTTTTTCTAAATAACAAAACTTCAAATTTCAAAGTAGATAAGTATAGTGTTTTTATGTAAGAACGTATTAAATACTCTGTAAACACCGAGGGAGCGTAGGTTTGAATCCCACACACATCGTAAGGGTAATTCTCCTTTACGAGATTTACAGCCACTCCTGGCTGTGTAATTTCATGCTCACATTTATGTGGCAGAGAAATGCGTTAAAAAAAAATTTGCTATAATATGCATAAAAATTGCATAAAAATTTTCAAATTATTAAAGTCAAATTATATTGGAATCCATTAATAAAAGCTCATTATCATCTACAATAGTTGTTATTTGCTTATTTTAAATTAAATTATCATAACTAAAGTCTTCTGAGGTGCGTTTCGTTTCTTAATTTTAGGTTTCGAAATGTCGGAGTAGAGTAAAATAAACTCTGTGATGTCATAAGTATCGTTTCCAAACACAATTCGAATCGAGTTAACAGAGCTAATTTTTTTAATCCTATACTTGCGAGGAGAGTTAAGGAGTGTTACAAACGTCAAGTGCCATTGTGTTACAAACGTTACAAATGTAAGGAGTTTTACAAACGTCAAGCGTCAAATGTTACAAACATCAAGTGTCGTATAAAGTGTCATTATTGTTTTTTTAACTCTACATATGAGTGTGGTAGTTAATTCAGTAAACGTATAAACTCTATTCAGAGTAAGAAGCAAAACTATCTAAATGACATGTTGTCAATTGAAATATCAATAATTAACTGAGAACTACTTTAATTAATACACAATTTGAATGAAGTTGACATATTGGATTACAATTAAATTGTCAAAGACTAAATATATATAATATTGACAATTACTTGACTTAGTGTAAATGATTCATTATTATTAACCAATAGTGGAACACCTTATTTGATTAAATGTTCACATTATGTTATAATATATGATATTATTTAAAAATGTTAAGAGTTTTGGGTTTTTGGGATTATTTCATAGGTCCCATGACATGATTTCTTTTTTTTTTTTAAATAAAAATTTAATATAGAGAATATAAAAATTGGAAATTGTTTTTGCTATATGTATTTAAAATAAAAATATTTTTAAAATAATTAAAATAAGGTTCAAATTGAATGAAAGAGTAGTTTTCACGCCTTATCTTATACGTTATATAATACTTAAGATATTTTCCTTTACTTTTTCTTGATTGATTTTTTTTTTTTATTATTTAGAATTTTAAACAATATTCAGTAATATTATATAAATGTGTAATTATTTTTCCATGTTTTTCATATTTTTCTCCATCGTATTAATTTTCAGATAGATTGATTAGAAAAACGAGGAAGAATACAGTTGACTTTGTCAACTCTTAGATACCCGTACGAACCGTTAGTATGTTCACAGCCTGTCACTCTGCTTACAATATTATTTTTTTAATATTTTAGTATTTTAAAATAATTTGGATGAATTTTATAATTTCTAGAACTATGGGTTGTACATATATTCAAACTATATGTTTATATGTACATTCTTCAAAAGCAGATTATCAATCCAAAACTTTTTCAAATATTCTATAGTACCATTTAATACTAAGCGGTAAATGTATATTAAATTTACTTAGTACAAAATAGTAAATATAATTTTAAATATTATATTATATTATATTTAAATATTCCATTGACAGAATAATTTCTTATAAGTACAATAAAATACATATATGTATGTAAATACGGCGCTATATAATATACATATATACTCTTATCATTCATTCACTAGTGACATATACGATATCTAAATAAACATGATATTATATAAGTATGTATATATATCAATATCATATAAATAAAAATTCTTCAAGCAACCGTTATGTTGTTTATTTATTTGCATTTTTATGTACTACGCATTATATCCTAAACAATTTCAAATTATCGAGTAAAACAAATGCCAAAAAAATTTGTTGAAGAGATTTGTTAGAAAATTTGAAAAAATCAAGTAACACTTTCGTCAATTATAAAGTAACCCTATATTATTAAAAAAAGTTGTTAACAGAAATAAGAATATAATGTTGAAGCTTTAATTTTTGTGTATTACTTTAAAAAAATTTTAACAGGTGTTCAAGTTACAGGTGTTTAAAAATAGGAAATTTTCAGTTTTTGACCCCTTACAGCTCCTAAACGGGGGGCGATACAAAAAAAGTTTCTGAAATGACTCATACTTATTTTCAAAGATCTAACATCTGTCAAAAAATTTCAAGTTTCCAACTTAAACCGTTTAGCAGATAGAAGGGTTGAAGGATTTTGCAAAATTTGAGTTTCACATAACAGTAAATTAAGACACCGTATGCCACAAATATATATTTATTGTATATATATTTTTAAAGCTAATAAAAGTAGTAATCGTTTGGCGTTTTCAAAATGAAGATATACCTTATACAACTTGTGCTATAACAATTTAAATATAGAGCTTTTTTGAACCTTTGGGGAGCTGTAGCTCCGTAACGGGTGGGGCTACAAAAAAAAGTTATTAAAAATAAAATTAATATTTTTGTGAGATCTATCAGCAGTTAAAATTTCATAGCTCTATTGCAAAAAAAATGTCGGGATCTAAAAGTTAGGTGTTCGAGAGCTACCCTAAGGCTTGGTCCAAACTCAACCAAAAAAAATGGGGAACCTAAAAATGGGGAACCTCCCAGAATATTTTGTGTAAATTTCAAGATTCTAGCTTTCTTAGTTTTTGAGTTAGCGTGCTGACGGACGGACGGACGGACATGGCTCAAAAGTCTTAGAATTTTTTTCTGATCCGATCCATACCTTTGAAGGTATATCTAGCTCGCTTATTTCGAGGTGTTACAAACGGAGGAGTAATTTTATTATACCCGATCCTATCGTACGGGTATAATAAAATTTTATAATTTCACAGATGTATGGATTGAAAATGTTTTAGAGATTCTTTTTTTTTAATTGATTTAATTGAAGTTTTGTAAATAGCAAAATACTAAACAACTTAACATATTCTGGTTAATAATAGTATATTTATTTCATGTTGTATTAAAATAATTTTAATTTAAATTTGAAACTTTAAAAAAAGTAACTCAATATTTCTGAAAAGGATGCTGATACAATTGCGTCTTCATCTGCCCTCTAGTTTATTATCTAGTTGATGATAACTGTTTTCGAAATTAGAATCTAAGTTTTGGCAAATAATTTACAGGTTACAGAATTTTATACATATCTGCATTATCCTAAGAGGTTTTCAAAATTCATTTGAATATTTCATCAGGTAATCTTAAAAAGTTATCAGTTATCACTGTATCAGTTTTACGGTAAGGGTTAAGATTTTATAAATATTGTTGATACTGCTTAAATATGTGGCTAAGCTGTTGTTTTACCTGTTGTAGTTTTTTCATCCGTTTCATATTTCTTAACCTTTAAACCTATTTAAAAACCTTTTAGCTCATTTATTAAATATTCTTCCCTCATTTTACTTATAATAAGAAACAGTCGTCGTCTCCTTGCTCATATTTCAACGTTAGGTGCTTCATTATATGGACAATTTATACACGTTAACCTTATAGAGCTTTATGTTATATTAAGAGTTTAATTTATTATTGAAAAAAGAAATGAATGAGTACATTTTTTTTTAAATTTAATTTTTAAAAGGGAGACTAATATTATACCTACTTATATTTAAGTTTGGTACAAAAATTGTAAAACAAAAGAAATTGCAACAACATAAAAGAAATGTCAAACAAATGTTTAATGTTTTAATAGTCTGTAGTAAATATAAAATTATAAAACAAAATCGAATCAACTTTATTTTTCATCTGAAGAACTAATTTTGATTATCAAAACTTCTAATTATTATTAAAAAAGGTTGAAAAAAAAAAAAAAAACAATAAATGATGAAATTATCGTTTTTTTAAATAAAATAAGATGTTGAAAGAACCTGTTCCTAGCATTCGAGAATCCAAAAAAACTGATCTTAAAAAAAGGTAATAATATTTAAACGTTTTATTTAACCTTAACTTTTGTTGAAAGAGACGTCTTGTCATTTTTTTTAATTGTTCTATTAAGTCCTTTTGGCGATATCCCTGCATAGTTATACGTCATAATTATTATGTAACGGTAATACGGTAATACAACATGTAATACTTAATACAAAAATCAAAGTTAGTGACAAAAAACAAAACTTTCAAATTCAATTTAAAAAAGAAACCCGTATCTATGAACAACTCTTGAACACAAATCCTGCATTTTTCTTTCAATATTTTTAAATAACGCTTATATCCTGCTGAAACGGAACTATTACAATTATTTCAGCTTATTGGTCAAAAATATTTCAGTTAACCTTGCAAACGAATTTTTAATATTATCAAAATAAATATTTTAAAAACATCAATTCATTTCTCAGTTCTCAGTAATATAATATGAATGTATGTACAAGTATATTTTTTTCCATTTCGATGCTTTAAATATGACATTTATTCTATAAATAAATATTTTTTTTTTAAAGATTTATAAAATTCATTTTAATTTTTTACGATAAAACATAAAGGCACAAAAAAAAAAAAAAACGATAAACCAAAATAACTTGATAAAGATAATATTATTTTGGTATTTGTTTTTTTTTTCTCTTATAATCTCCTCTTTTCTCTTGCCAATGTTGTTTTTATTATTATGGTTATTATTATTTTTATTCTTGTTTTCATCCATTACTGTTGATTGTAGCTATTTTAGTCCCGACGCACATTAACTTTAAAAGAAGAAAAATTTAATTCATAAACATAAATAAAAGAAAATCCCAGTCTAATTTATATATTCAAATAAAAAGAAAGAGAGAGAAAGAGAGGGAGGAATATACTCGCAAGATATATACTCGTAGAACGGGAAGGTGTTGTAAAAGGTCTTTTTGGGACAATTGTGATTTAAAAAAATAACCAAAAAAAAAAACAAAATAAGAAATCAAAATGAATAAAACTTTAAACATAAATGTACGCTTACAATAGCTGAAATATCTTTCATTATAAAAGATGTTTGATGTAAGATGACTGATGAATGCAAGAATGACACAAGAATTAAATATCCAGGTAGCTTTAAAAATCGTATTCGATTCATATAAAAATATGAAAAAATGTAATAGGAGAAGTATAGACTTTGCAATAAAGTTCTACTATCGATAATTGTTTCAGTAGTAATTGAAATTATGAAGTCAAAACAGTGGTATATTATCGCAGTGAAGTATAATATCATTTTAGCAGTAATCTTGAGGATCACTACAAACAAAGGCTTCAATGTGAGGTGAAAACAAAATAAAGCAAGCTCTATATTGAAAACCATAGAATTTATATTAAAGGTGGAATTGGACGTACAATACCATTTTTAATTTTGAACAAATATGGGCTAAACGAAGAGACTATAAATAAATAACGGGATTAATATGAATCATTCGTCATATATAAATGCCCAGAGAGAGACGAATATACAAAGAGGGAACTTTTATTGTTAAATTTGTCCGAAAATACTACATATAACATGTTACTCACTCTGTTACTCACTTAAACTTTTTTTTTTTTTTGAGACAATAAAAGTGGCCAATGCAGAGCTGAGTTAATTATTGACGTTATTTACAAATAAAATATATAAATTGCGTAAATTGATTTTCTTTTTTTTTTTTTAATTTATAAGAAAAATCGGAATTCTCAATTTCATACACAATTATAAAAGCATAAATGCAAGGGAAATTCTCTAATAATTTTTCTTTTTTCCAGTTTTTTCTGAATTCTAGGAAAATTTTTTCCACCCACATTTTTTTCACAAAACATTAAAAAAAAAAAGAATCTTTATCCGTTTTCAAAACAGAAAATAAAAAATTGATTTAATTTTTTTCTGTTTAAAAGGAAGTTTCAATTCCGTTTTAAAAATTGATTTTTCCAAAAAAAAAAAAAATTGGGTTATGGAAAGGGAATGAAAAATATAGAAAAAGGTATATAAATGAAAATTAGATTATTGTAAAATATAATAAAAGGATCTATTTTGTTGACATGTTAAATTTTAGTAATTTATAAGGTAATTGTTAAAGAAAAAATTAATATATCATTTTCTCTTCATTCATTCATGTATAAGAATAAGGGGTAACTAACCTTTTTCCTCCTCCATAAAAGATTAAATTTGAAAATTTAACCTAATTCACTTGAAAATATTTAATAATAAGGGCTAACTTATAATCAATTTTAAATTTTTTTGGAAAATAAATATTTAAATCTATAGTATATAGAAAAGGTATAATGGAGTGGATAGTTTTATTAGATGGGGTTATAGAAAAAATGTATATTATTGAATGAACTTTAGTTTCATCGCGTCTCTGAATTCCTATTGTAAACCTACCTACAAAATCAAGGAATAAATTAATTAATACAATATTTATTTAAATAATTTAATAAAAAATTAAAAATTATGTGACATTTTTAAATTCATCTTGAACGTCATCTTGAAAGTGGGCTTATTGACTCACAAAAAGTGTACTACTATAATTTTTTAAATCGCTTTTTGCAGTTTTGTTATAGGAACAGTGTACGGTTGGATCTCCGTAAATAGTTTAGAAAAATTTGTAATTTTTTTTTTTTTAATGCATTTCTCTGCCACATAAATGAGAATAGGAAATTACACGGCTTTTTCTGTTCCGGCGTGACTGTAAATGTCGTAAGGGAGAATAATTCTTACGACTTGTGTGGGATTCGAACCCACATTCCTTGGGTGTTTAAAATTATATCAAAATCTTTTATAGGAAATTGAATAATAATCTCTGTAATATTAAAAGCCACAATGAATATTTTCGATACACTTAGGTATTCATTTTTTTTTTAATACCTAATTGAAAATAGAAAAAAATTCCCTTTGAAATATTATCAAACATTAAAGACAAAAGTACCATCTATATAAGTTATCAAAAAATTTTTCTTTATGCGTGTTTTTAGATCCCTAAAGTTATTAGTTTGCTTAAATTTATACAATTACTGAATTAAAAGTTTCTGTAAATTATTACAAAAGAGTCTTGTTAGTTTAAACGAAATAACAGCTATTATCCTGAAAAAATTACAAAAAGGTTGCACGAGTTACCTGTCAGAAGATATTTTATAAAATATACAATTCAATTTCGAATATAACAATCCAAATTAATAATTTTGAAGATATATTAAAGATTTCGTTAGTTGGCGACTAAATAAGCTTCAAACTGTTAAATGGTTTTTAGTGTTACGAACTTAAACTTATCAAAAAGGATTCTGTATTAAAAGCATTAAGATAATACCAGAACTTGTCTATAAATTGTTCGATGGTTATGTATGAAATTAAATTAAAACAAAACATAATAAATTTAAATAAATTTTTTAATAAATTCAAAAAGAAATTAATTAAAATATCAAATAATAAAAATAAGGGTCATAGTATTTTGGGAGCAAAATTTCAAAGGGGTGAAGACAAGATAATGGTGTATACTGACAACAATAAAGATAATTATTTATTCTTTGTTTTCTAAAATTTAGGCAGTAAAAGAAGTTCCAAACTGATAACTGATTTTTGACTTAACGGACTTTGAATTTTAAAGAAGGATTACTGTAAGAGCATTAAGATTAAATATATGAGAACTTACGTAAAAAGAACGCTTATATATAAAATAAAATTAAAACAACACATAATAAATTTAAATAAATTTGTTAATATATTTAATGAAAAGATAGTAGATATTTAAAGAAAAGATAGTAGATATTTAATTAAACTTAATTAAAAGTACTGTTATTATTTTAGAAGCAAAATTTTAAAGGGGTGCTGGTTACATCAGAATGGAATATATATACTGATAACAATAAATTTGACTATTTTTCTTTTTTAAAAATTAATAAGAAGAAATTAAATTTTATTAGATAACAACAATAAACACCGTCTTAAAATCGTCATCATTGAAACTAAAAGTATAGTTATTACTTGAACTCTTTGAACTATTTAAAAATCACAAAATTTATTTTCTATATGAAATATAGATGACCTTCAGGTTCAAAGTTCTACAAAAATATTTCAACTTAATTTTAAAATTCATTCATTTTACATTTCACTCTCTCATGAAAGTTTCTTTCTTTTTTTTTTTTTTCTTTTTCTTATACCTATATAAATATAATCAATATAAATTAGTGACTCTTGAAATTCCAACTGTGACAGTAAAAAAAAATACATCACCCTTTATCACCTCTATCTTTATTTTTTTAACGGTATATTATACTTGTTGAAAACAGTTATTTTAAGTCTTTTTTTTTTTTATTTATTTTTGTCTTCTTCTTGTGTATGTGTATGTGTTTTCTTTTTTGTTTTTATTAATATCTGAACAGAAAACCTGTAGATTTTATTCTTCACATTTTTATTTATTCTAGTTGTTGTCATTTATTGTTAGAACATTTTTAAAGAAAAGAAAAAACAAAAATAAATCAATTTTTTTGTTTTTTTTTTTTTTGTTTTTCTATAAAAACATCTATATCACAAATAAAACCACCCTTAAAAAAAAAAAAGAAAAATTGATATAATAGAAATTGTTACAACTAAACAGTTAGGTCAACGAATTCTTTATCATCACTTATAAACTACTTGTTAAAATAAGTTTTCTTCTATTTTCATCATTCGAAAGGATTTGAATGATGACAGTAATCAAAATAATAAAGAAAGATAAGATGAGTAAAAATGATTTGACCCAGTTATCTTCAAAGAATGATCTTATTACAAAAGGATGTTTTATTATGATCAAGGTTATTGATAATTTAATAAAACAAAAAAAAAAAAAAAACAAAAAAACGAAGTTAATTTAATTTACTTTTCAAAAATTAATTCTCTATTTGAAATTTGATAAGAAAAATTTTTGTTTCAACTTATTCCGAATTTTATTTTTTATTAAATAGCTTTAACTACTTTGGTAAAGTAGAATATCATATTACATACTTTAAGGAGTTATGTCAAATATATGAAAGTTAATACCTAATCAAAAATATCATAATGTCTTCAGAAATTTTGATATAAAAGTATTTTAAGATAGTTGATCTACTGACCATAACTTTATACAGTTATGGCTAAACTTTAGCTAATTACAAAATTTGAATTAGTAGCAATATATTATGGTACTGCGCCTCTTAAAAATACTAATAATATGATATACTTTTTAACTTAAATTTTGTAAAAATTTTGAAGCTGAATAAGATTGAATAATTATTTATTGAACTTTGGTAAAATCATTGATAAAAAACTTTAAATAGAAGTTCTTTGATTGATTTTATTTGATAATAAGGAATAAATCCGAACAAATGTATTGGTTATGCAACTACGTTAACTATAGTAAATTATCAAATTATTATTATTAAGAGGTATAAGTAACACTGCGAAGTTTTGATGTAGATCTATTGCGCTCTCCCTGATGTAGATCTATTGCGTGTTGTGAATTTTGTCTCCATTTATAATACTTCTGTCAGCCCTACTGTCTCTAAGAAACTAAAGATCTGTAAAGAATTTATTGGTGGCAGTTCATCTTCGGTAAAGCAATATGCTTTTAAGTATACAATCTTGTTTGAAGTAAAGCAGTTTTCTGCAGTTTTTGAGTATGTGTTACGAAAACTCTTCTTCTCCTTGACAGAATTTGTATACATACCGTCATTTTCTATTACAATTATCTTTAACTTTAGCAGGTAAATTTCCAACAGAAAATCTATTAGAATTCTTCGTTTAGTTTTACTCAATCTTGTGACTTTTTCATATCTTTTTCGGTAACAGTTCTTCAAAGACAACTAGCATTTTATTCAATAACTCAACTAGTAATGGCTATGTAACTATTTTGAACGTAATATTTAAGGAAGAAGGGAACCACGTAAATTAAGAATATCTTGGCTAAAGGATATCTGAATAACAAAATCGTTATTCTGAATAGCGTTGGACAATGTTAAGTTCAACAACATCATAGCCAATGTTTGATTATGTATACAGGGTGTTTCCTACTCGATGGTCTTCCTTGAAATGGGTGATCGGGCATACCGAGACGAAAAAAAAATTGTATTGGAAAGGGGGTCTATTCCGGAGCCTTTTCGAGATATGAGGGGTTCAAGATTTTTTAGAGACTTTTCATAAAAAAATCTATATACAACTTTTGAATAGGCTTACTATATTTTATAGAGTAAGTTGTTAGCTTTAATTTTTATGCCCTAATGATTCCATAACCCCAACAGTTACAAAGTTATGGAGGTTTAAAATGATTTAAAATGAAAAAAATATGTTTCAAACTCAATTTTCTTTTGAAACACCCTGTATTTGGGGTACTTTTTATTTCATATTTCAAAACAGCTTTTCAAGCCCTATAATTATTACCTAATTACTTTTTTTCTATCTCCAACCGTTTTAGAGATATAAAGAATATAAAAGTGTGTTATTTTCAATGGCTGTGTTATTTTCAATCACAATTGAAAAGTGTGTTATTTCCAAAGGTGTGTTAACACATTTTTTGCGTTATATCACACTTTTCTATTCTTTATATCTCAAAAACGGTTAGAGCTAGAGAAAAAGTTATTAGGTACTAATTTCAGAGCTTGAAAAGCTGAATATTTATATTATTTGAAAATGAATATTTTCTTTACTGTTGTTTAATATTTACCACTTTTAATTTGTTTTTTAGAATCATTGAAATAAAAAAAAATTCACTTTAAAAATGTTATTAAAACTCCATTTTTTCAATTTTATATTAAATTTTAAAAATGCCTGAATTAAAATTCAAAATAACTGATTACCTTAAAAGCAAAAAAGAAAAGCATATTAAAACATACGTTACACAAATGACGACGAACATATGTACAATAACATTACCGTGTATTTTAAAATTTAATTTTAAATTTTCTCCTGAAACAAAATACCCACAGTAAAAAGAAAACAAAAAATTAAACGTAACTAAAGGAAACAAAAATTAAAATGTATGTACACATGTAAATGCTTACTTACATATAAACAATTTTCACATTAAAAACAAATTTATCAAGTGTGTTTAATTTCACTGCAATAAAGGCAATTAATTACCACTCTTTGCTTTTGCTCTTGACAAGTAACATTAAAACATAAAATATAATGATATTCGAACAATATTCTTTAATTTATATATATATATATAAATACATATGCAAATATAATATGTCATTTATATACACATACATTACAATGACGTATATTTATATTACATTTGTATAACCTTTGTTATAAGTTTTCATTCCACCCCTGAAATATTAAATTTGTAAGGCATAAACTATTTGTGTATTAAAATAATAAAAAATGAAAATAAAACTAAATAAAAAACTTTTTGCACAAGGGCAATCCATTTCAATTTTGATTTGTTCCTTTTGTATTTAAAATATTCGCGTAGATCCTCATTGTCAAGCCTACACACCTGTAAAAAAGGAAATAAAAACTTTTCAATACAATAATAGCTGCTACAGTGGAGCTATCTTTGGTTATATCATACAGGAAAGTGTTGTATACTACTGCAAGTTGTAATCCCCTAATGGCGCTGATTCTGTAGTAAAAAAAATATAATACTAATAAGTAATACTAATATCAATAATAATAGGTGCTACAGTGACAGTGAGGGTTTCCTTTAATAATTATCTCATGTACTAAGGTGTTATATACTACTACATGTTGTAACTGTTAATATAATAATACTAGGCGGATTCATTGTTTCCTTATAATTCCATTCCCAATTCAATGTTTCCGTATATATTTTTATGTAAAATGTTAAACACTTTTCTTATCATATAAGCGAATGCCGATCAAGTCATATACAGCAATTTGTTATAATTTTACAACAATTATAAAAAATTAAAATGTAACCGTTATTGATATTTTGATTCATGCAATCCTATTGAAGTTCAATTTAGGATAACTACGAGTGGTACGAACATTGCAAATGTGAAACCATCTCTCACATCACATATTTCCTAGAATTGGCGATGATTACATACATAACGTGCAAAGATTCAATAAGTTTGCGTGGTACGAACATTGCAAATGTGAAATTACATATATTACATATACAACGTGAACATTTGGAAATTCAAGGTGAACATTGTCAATTTTATTCACAATCTGCCTACCAATTTGAAGTAAATTGTCATTCCCTAACTCAACTTCTCTTTACCAGGCAGTACATGAGTACGATAGGTCGTACAACCTAATGTTTGGTCAAAAAAAAGGTCATAGTGGTGTTTTAATGTGTGGGTTAAAACCCCACACACTCAGAAAGACGGATCCCCACACACTCAAATACATAAGACGGATCTTATAACAGTATGCGGGACGAAAACAAGAAAAGTATGAAGGTACGAATTCGATTATCATAAGCCAAAAAATGAAATATATTCTTCAAAATTCATACAATAGATCTACATTGAAAAGTTCTTCTGAGAACCCAGTTCGGCAATTATTAGAACCATTAAATTCAATTAGGAACCAAATAAGTCATGGATTGACAGAACATAACATGAATAAATGCTCGAACACCTTTATTAAAGCAAAATTTAATGCAATAACCAAAGCAAGATTGCCAAAAAAATCCTAATATTTTATACTTAAATACTGTTTTTTTATTTTTTTGTTTACTTTTATTATGCTTTTCCTTTTGTTTTTTTTTTTGTTTATTTTGGTCCTAAGTACATAAGGATCAATATTAGAATTATGTATCGTCACACCGTTACCCCACCCAAAATTTTGAGGTTTTCTGTTTTAAAGTGTTAAATGACCACTCTAATTTGGTTTGGTTTTAGTTTTCTAATTTGTTTTTCTTTTTTATTTTTTTATATTTTGTACGTTTGTCTTGTATGTTTCTTTGTGTATACATTTTTTTTTCATATTTGTTACCAAATTTTTAAGGTTTCTTTATTCAGCTGGGCACCCCAAATTCATAATTTATATAAAATTTAATAAAAGTATCCAATTAATTTTTAATTTTCATTTATTTTTTGAAAAAAAACAAAAGAAAAAAGAAAATAAATAAAAAGAATGCCTTCTCTTTCATACGTACAGGTTTATGAGTTTTATAAAATTTATTTGAAAATGGAATAAAAAGTTGAGTATTGAAAAATAGAAAACAAAAAAAAAAAACAAACAATTTGAAACCATTTTTTTACTTTTTTAATAAATATTATATAGCATAAGAGTAGATATAGGTTGGGTGTGTATCAGAAAATAAATGAAACCGATCGACCGTATTTCCTTGTACACGACTCCTTTTTAGCACATTTCCAAAAAAATTTTGAAAAAATGTGCTTATTAGTTTCACTCTGTCCGTCCGTCCGTCTGTTTACAATACTTCTACACCTTTAAAGATAGAGAAAAAAAAATTTTGAGCATGGGTAGGTCTCATAAAAGAAATAATTTTGTGGAACAACTTTTTCATGTAGCCCCATCCATTACGGAGCTACCGCCTCTCAAACTTTGAAAAGGCCCTATTTTAAAATGCATATATCTTATGTTCTGCTTAAGATTTTTCCGATCTAAAAACGTCATGCGACAGGTATTTTTTTTTAACTTTGTAAATTAATACCAAAATTATACATTTTTTTAAAATTTAGTATTTAAATTTACAGTTATGTGAAAACCAACTTTTGCATGATTTTTCTACTTTCATAATTCCGGCACGCTTTTAGATAGAGGCTTGAAATTTTGAGGCAAGAAAGAACTTTTAGAATTAGTTTAAGTTTACTCAGAAAAATTTTTTGGGCCACCCCCGTTTATGAGCTATCAGGGCTCAAAAATTGAAAATTTGCTATTTTTAAACACCTGTAACTTAGGAACCTGTGCACATTTTATTTCGGAAAGACATAAAAATTAAAGCTACAGTAATATATTTTAACGTGTGTTAAAGGTTTATTTAAGTTATATAGGGTTCCAGAGTTACAGCTCTTGAAATTAATACAGCGTAATAGTTTTGCAATCTAAGGACCGGAAGACCGGAAATTTTAATATTTATATAAAGCAATTTTAAAATTATGCAATATTTTGTAATTTACTGTTTAAATTTACCGTTATGTGAAAACCACATTTTGCATGAAATTTATTT
This sequence comes from Poecilobothrus nobilitatus, assembly GCA_947095535.1. Taxonomy (NCBI): domain Eukaryota; kingdom Metazoa; phylum Arthropoda; class Insecta; order Diptera; family Dolichopodidae; genus Poecilobothrus; species Poecilobothrus nobilitatus. The sequence goes on along the minus strand of OX352772.1, from coordinate 52,767,463 downwards.
TTTCATAACTCCGGCACACCTTTAGATAGGTACCTGACATTTTGAGACAAGAAAGAACTTTTAGAATTAGTATAAGTTTTCTTAGAATATTTTTTTGCACCACCTCCTGTTTAAAAGGTATTAGGACTGAAAAATTTAAAATTTGCTATTTTTAGGCACCTGTAATATATTTTTACGTGTGGTAACGATTTTCTTAGTTATAAAGGGTTCCGGACCTACAGCCCCTCAAAATTCCAGAAAAGTGTTATTTTCACATATTTTCTTATTACAAAAAATTTCTTAAATTTTATTTTTAAAATTTTCAAATTTTTGTGCAAGTCACAATTCTAAACAGTTTGTATTGTGTTTTGGAAATGTGCGCCTTTAAAAACCGTTGGTTTACATTCTACCTTGTTTTTTTTTGTTTTAAATTGAATTTTAGAAAATTTATGTTTTATTGAAATAAAAAAATAAAACTGAAATCCTTATAAACACCAAAACAGTTATATAGGGTGTGAGAGCAATTTATGTTCATTGGTTAGGTCACTTTAGTTGGTTTATCGTAAAATTTTAAAAGGTTAAATATTATTTGTAATTTAATTTATAATAATTTTAAATTCAACACCAGTTTTTATTTTTTGTTTTTTAAGTTTTAAAAATTTATTTTTATTAAAGATTAAATTTTGTTTGAAAATATGGATTTTTTGGTTTTTTTAAACATAATTAATACTGAGATTTATTTTATCTTTTTCAATAAATCTTAACTCATCAAAAATTGGGGCAATAGTATAAGTTTCTTGACCTATTGTTTGGTCACGAAAAAAGCTTGCCTTTAGTGAGTTAAAGTCTTATGTTAAAGTCTGCTCGTTTATAGACAAATTTTCTTCGTTTTGCTCTTTTATAATCTCACATTCTTTTCAGAAGGAGGAATAATTTCCTAGTTATTTATTTCTTATTTCTTTTGATACCATGTATGGCTTATCTTTACGGAAACGTTTGGTTATCTTTAAACATTCTTTTTAGGTTACAAAATATTCTAGGTATTCTATATTTCTTCTCAACTCTTTTTTCTTTATACTAAATAAATGGAATTATTTCATTTTCCAATTGTTTTATAATTAAGATTTTCTCCTCTAATTTATCAGCTTTATAATAATATTTTTAAAGTCAGTAAAGATCAGATATAGTAGATTAGAGATACTCCTATATTTAAAATTGTTATCATATTCAATTTAGAATTAGCTTTAGACCAAAAAAAAAATTATTTTAAATTTGTTTATTAGTTTAACTTATCGATTCATTTGTCCATCTGTCCATGAATCTGTTTACGAAACTTCTGCCTGGTTTAAGGTAAAGTGTTAATAATTAATAGGTGTAATAAAAAAATCTAATATTGAGGAAAATAGAAAAAAAATATATTTTAAAATTTTAATATCCTGGTTAATATTTTTTTCAATCTAAATCAATCTATCAATCTAATATCAAATGGCACGAAGTGTTATAAGCTTTATATTAAAATTATATAATTTTTTGCAATTCAAATGGCATTTAGTGAAACTACAATTTTAAATGTTGTTTCTTTCGTATCTCCGGAATTGTTTCAGTCAGAGTTTTGAAATTTTGAGAAAGGAAAGTCGTTGAGAATAAACATCCCCAGAAATTTTGTTCTGTTCCTTCTTTCATGTTATTAGGGTTAGAACTTGAACATTTGTTATTTTTAGGCATCTGAAACTTTGATACCAGCTGTGAAAATTTGTTCATAATAAACACAACAATTAAAGCTAGAACATTATATTTTTACATGACATGTTAACAGGCTTTTCTTAAACATTTAGGGTTTCCTTTGAACTGTTATAATATCTACAACTTTTATTTAACTTATTAGATTTTTTATTTTTGAATTATATCACAACTAGTAAAAACGAGGAAGAATACAGTTGCCTTTGTCAACTCTTAGATACCCGTACGAACCGTTAGTATGTTCACAGCCTGTCACTTTGCTTACAATATTATTTTTTTAATATTTTAATATTTTAAAATAATTTGGGTGAATTTTATAATTTCTAGAATTATGGGTTGTACATATATTCAAACTATATGTTTATACATTCTTCAAAAGCAGATTTTAACATAACGATTATCAATCCAAAACTTTTTCAAGTATTCTATAGTACCAATTAATACTAACCGGTAAATGTATATTAAATTTACTTAGTACAAAATAGTAAATATAATTTTAAATATTATATTATATTATATTTAAATATTCCATTGACAGAATAATTTCTTATAAGTACAATAAAATACATATATGTATGTAAATACGGCGCTATATAATATACATCTATACTCTTATCATTCATTCACTAGTGACATATACGATATGTAAATAAACATGATATTATATAAGTATGTATATATATCAATATCATATAAATAAAAATTCTTCAAGGAACCGTTATGTTGTTTATTTATTTACATTTTTTTGTCCTCAACAATTTCAAATTATCGAGTAAAACAAAATGGAAAAAATTCGTTTTAAAGAAATTTGTTAGAAAATTTGAAAAAATCAAGTAACACTTTCGTCAATTATAAAGTAACCCTATATTATTAAAAAAAGTTGTTAACAGAAATAAGAGTATAATGTTGAAGCTTTAATTTTTGTGTATTAATTCAAAAAAATTTTAACAGGTGTTCAAGTTACAGGTGTTTAAAAATAAGAAATTTTCAGTTTTTGACCCCTTACAGCTCCTAAACGGGGAGTGATACAAAAAAAATTTCTGAAATGACTCATACTTATTTTCAAAGATCTAATATCTGTCAAAATTTCAAGTTTCCAACTTTAACCGTTTAGAAGATAGAAGGGTTAAAGGATTTTGCAAAATTTGAGTTTCGCATAATGGTAAATTAAGACACCGTACTCCAGAAATATATATTTATTGTATATATACTTTTAAAGCTAATGAAAGTAGTAATCGTTTAGCGTTTTCAAAATGAAGATATACCTCATACAACTTGTGCTATAACAATTAAAATATAGAGCTTTTTTGAACCTTTGGGGAGCTGTAGCTCCGTAACGGGTGGGGCTACAAAAAAAAGTTATTAAAAATAAAATGAATATTTTTGTGAGCTCTATCAGCAGTTAAAATTTCATAGCGCTATTTCAAAAAAAATGTCGGGATCTAAAAGTTAGGTGTTCGAGAGCTACCCTAAGTTTTGGTCCAAACTCAACCAAAAAAAATAGGGAACCTACAAATTACTCCAAGAATATGTTGTGTAAATTTCAAGATTCTAGCTTTCTTAGTTTTTGAGTTAGCGTGCTGACGGACGGACGGACGGACGGACATGGCTCAAAAGTCTTAGAATTTTTTTCTGATCCGATCCATACCTTTGAAGGTATATCTAGCTCGCTTATTTCGAGGTGTTACAAACGGAGGAGTAATTTTATTATACCCGATCCTATCGTACGGGTATAAAGAGCGTCATACGACGGGTATGAGTAAAAAAATATAGCTTTTGTGAAAGTTTCCTCAGTTGTATGACAATAAAATTTTAGTAAATTTTGTTCAAATACATTTATGTAAAAAAAATTTTTGAGAAATTTTGTAGCACATATACAGTCTGTTTAATAAATAGAAATTTATTACCTATGTATATTAAAAAATAATAAATTTTATTTATTTATATTCAGGTATACCGTGGTACATAAATATGCCAGGTAGCTATAACTCCTGTTTTCTGGTAGGAATATAGAGTGTACGAAATATTATGATGTATAAAGTATTGTGATATATGAATATTTTTATTTTTTTTATATTATATTATAAGTATTGTACCCAGCAGCAGGGAATCGAACCCGAGACCTCTCATTCTCTTATGAATGAAAAGCAGTGCGTCAACCATTGCACCAATGGCTGGATCATACATATATAGGTACTCTTATAATCATTCATATTTCTATATTATTGACTGGAAAGCACGAAAGATAGCATAAAATTAAGAAAATGTTATACAGAAAAAATGCAAAATTTAATTGAAAATATTATTGCGATTTTATATTTTAAATTGTGCTCTTTTAAAAGCTTTAGTTTTACACACTGCTTTATTTTTCTATTTCTTTTCGCAATATTACATTTGAATTTTTTCTATTTTTCTGTTATCAACGTTAAGGACTTTTTAATTTTTTTTATACATATCAATGTTAAATTAACATTTAACATAACAGTAGGGCAAGTTAATCAGCAGCAGTAGCAGTAGCAGTAGCAGCTTGTCTTTTATTATATTTAGAAATTGTTCAAACAACATTTTCATATATTAAAAATTAAAAACAACTTTCAATCAATACTTTTCTTCTTAATCATTTTATTAAAATCAGAGTCAATTAAAGTTTTTTTTTTAATTTTCTTTTCTTTTTTATTGTTTGTGTCAAAGAAATCATTGCTGTAATTTGAGAATAAATTGAAAGATAAAAAAAAAAATTTTTTTTTCAACTTAATTCAAGGTTTTCCTAAAAATATTTTTAAAACGAAAAAAACTTTGAAAATTGTTCAAAGAAACATTAAAGAAATTATTAACTTTTCTTTGAATTTTTTTTTTTAAATTTGGCAACAACAAGATATTATAACCTTGAGAGATTTTAAATATTTTAAAATTTATTAAAATTATATTATTATATTCCATCTTAGGACTTGAGAAGCCGAACTCTTAATATTTAAACCTTGATTTCAATGTTTATTAAAGCATTGATTAAAAAAGTGCTTTTTCAGGCAATAATTTATGATAGAGTATTATAAAATACTTATCTATAAAATTAAAAAATTATACTGCACGTTATCCCTCCACTAAAAATAAATTCTTCTTTGAGGAGGTTTGAAATTTGTTGCGACTTTCGACGAAAATAGAAAAAAAGTTAGTACGTTTCCGACGCAATAATCCTTACTGGCCAAGCAAACATAAAAATGTTATTCAATTGTTATTAGAGCTGGATGGCTGTCTCACATAGTAACTGAATGCCAATTAATTAAGATCAATTCTAACAATAAGTGTATATATTGCCACTTTCTTTGTCTTTATATACTTTTTTTCTATATATATTTTTATTTTCCTAGCATATATTTTCTAACAACTTTTTCCAACATGAACCAATGGTTCAGATAGACAATGGACAATGGTATCAACCTAAAAATTTTGATAATGGTATCAACCTAAACATTTTGAATTATTATTATAATTAGCAACTAGAAAAAAAAAACTTTTTAAAGTGTTTAAATTGTATTGTGTATGATTCATGTACCTGTACAAATCTTCAAATTCAATATTAAGACGAACTTCCTTAATTGGCCAAATAGCCGTGTCTTGCAGGTGCAACTTGAAGTAAAATCAGAATAATCTAGGCAGATTTTAGTTTAAAAATGTCTAAATGTATACTCTCTGTTTCTCTAGATCTAAAATCAAACAATTAGTTGGTGTTATAACACAGTTCATTGTCTTAACGGTAGATATGATATGATAGATAGGTAGATATGATAGAAGATTAGGTATGCATATTGGACTTAACTTTAGATTTTGCAGGGCAATTGAGACTATATAAAGAGTGAAGCGCTTTTTCTACACCTGCCTAAGTCTGTCAAGAAAAAGGTGAAATTATTTCGGTAGTTCCTTTTCCCAATATTTAGGTGAACTTTCTAACACGAACTGAAAAGCTTTTTCCGTTAGAGTGGTATCATAGTGGTATAAATTTAAAGAATAATAGCAATTTTTATCGAATTAAGTTCCCTTGCCTTTTGAAGTTGTACTACCAAACTAGCAATCACTGGTTATTTTCTTGTAAGCTCAGCTATTATGTCAATAAAAAAAAAATTAAAAATTTGAGTGTATGACTTGAAAGAAAATTAAATTTTTAAAAATTATATTTTAAAAAAGTAAAGTTAATATAACAATTAACCTTGTACAGCATTTAACATTTAACATTTAAAAAAACGACCTAAAACAAAAACATTTTTACACAAAGATTAAAAAAAAAATAAGTTCAATAATGGTTAACAGTTTTTCTCAATCAAAAACATAAGAAATCAAAAATTAACTACCCAATGATGGCAAAATTGTCAATAAAAAAATCAAGAAAAATATTTTAGAACAGTTTTTTAGCGACTTTTTTATAAAATTTAAGAGATATTAAAAGACATAAAAAAAACTATGACGACATTGAAAATAAGTTTATCCTTTTGGTTTTGTTTTTCTTAATAATAATTTTCAATACTCATCACTGTATATATACTTTCTGTAGATACAAAGGTATATTTGCAAGGTAAAGTTGTTCAGGTAATTCGTTAAATTTTAAAAACTATACAAAAACAAAAACAAAAGTCATCAAAAAACTTTTTAAGTATGATTACTGTCGTCTCTTTTATTTGCGTCAATTTTCATAACAAATTCTATCAAAATTTTATGGTACAAGTTGTATTTTAAATGATTGAAGAAAATTTCTTTTTGTTAATTAGTTTCCGAAAACATTTTTCTTTGTTTTTTTGCATCAAAAAGATCATTAAAAGCCAATTTTAATTAAAGTTTATGGTAACTAAAATTAATTTTTGTTAACATTAAGAATAGAAAAAAAAACAAGGCATATGTAAACCAACGGTTTCTAAAAGCGCACATATCAATAACACAACAGAAACTGTTTAGAATTGTGACTTGCACAAAAATTTGAAAATTTAAGAAATTTTTTGTAATAAGAAAATATGTGAAAATAGGACTTTTCTGGAATTTTAAGCGGAAGGAAGTCCGGAACCGAATATAACTCAGAAAAACCGCTAACACACATAAAAATATATTAGTGGAACTTTAATTTTTTGCCTTGCCGAAGAAAATTTGTACAGGTGCCTAAAAATAGCAAATTTTCAATTTTCAGCCCTAATACCTCTTAAACAGGGGGTGGTGCAGCAATATTTCCTGAGCAAACTTATACTAATTTTAAAAGTTCTTTCTTGTCTCAAAATCTCAAGTTCTTATTTAAAGGCGTGCCGGAGTTATGGAAAACAAAATTTTATGCAAAATGTGGTTTTCACATAACGGTAAATTTAAATAGTAAATTACAAAATATTGCATAATTTTGATATTGTCTTATGTAGATAATAAAATTTTCGGTCTTCTGGCGGTTTTAGATTACAAAACTATTACGCGCAGAGCCTGAGATATATACATCTGAAGCTTTTTCGAAATTTTGAAAAGCTGTAACTCTGGAACCCTATACAACTAAAATAAACCTCTGGCAGACGTTAAAATATATTACTGTACTTTAATTTTTACATTATTACAGGTGTTTAAAAATATCAAATTTTCAATTTTTGAGCCCTTATAGCTCATAAACAGGGGTGGTCCAAAAATTTTTCTGAGCAAACTTATACTAATTCCAAAAATTTTTTCTGCTCTCAGAATTTCAAGTCCCTATTTAAAAGCGTTCCGGAGTTATGAAGGTAGAAAAATAATGCAAAATTTGGTTTTCACATAACGGTAAATTTAAATACTAAATTTTAAAAAAATGAATAATTTTGATAATTTACAAAGTAAAAAAAATACGTGTCGAATGACGTTTTTAGATTGAAAAAATCTTTAGCAGAACATGAGGTATATGCATTTAAAAATAGGGCTTTTCCAAAGTTTGAGGAACTATAGTTCTGTAATGGATGGCGCTACAAGAAAAAATTGTTCCACAAAATTAATTTTTTTATGAAACCTATCCATGATAAAAGTGGTTTTTCCTCTATCTTTAACGGTGTAGAAGTTTTGTAAACAAACGGACCCACGGACGAAAGGACAGAGTGAAACTAATAAGCACATTTTTTCAAATTTTTTTTTGGAAATGTGCTAAAAAACTAATTTCCATTATCTTTTTTTTTTATAATTTCTTACTGATTCCATGGTATTGCTTGTAACAAGTTATTTGTTTTTATATTTAAAAATGTAAAACCTAAGTAGGATAATATAAGATGACTAATTTTAGAACTACTAGCAACGACAACACTTAACTCGTTTTGCTTTCCTATTCGATGGTCCATTTTTTATTTACGTCCCATCCCCTTTCATCAATTATTTTTTGAATAATCCCTTGAAGAATTTTTGATCAAGCATTCCTACTTTAGAAAAGTTCTCCAAGTACTCATCTCCAAAGATTCTGCTCCTTTAGAATACGAAGACTACGCTTTAACACAGAATGTCTAGCACTATTTACATCTCCTTCTCATAACTTCGGCATATGTAAGTCTCCGCTCTAAATTTTTTTCTCAGCGTACGTTCTTATAGTCTGGTGGTCTTCACTAATTCCCAAAATAGTCAGTGCGTTTTTAAGAAAAGTGCCCCTTTTTGTATAATTTCGTAATATAGCTACCAGTAAGCATAGTAAAATAAATGTAGTATATAAATGTCGTTTAAAAGTAATTTAAAATACAAATTAAGAATTTAATATAAAAGAACACCTTACACTATATAATGTAAGTTATAAAAATTAGTCCTATGTCATGGAATTTTGTATGAGAAGCATTGTCAGAATCTAGATACTTCTTAATACTTATATAATAGTTTTCTAGCAAGATATATACTATAATGGCGCAATATCTATATAGATATATACTATAATGGAGCAATATCTATATGTGACTCATGGCGCAGTGGTTAAGTCGCCAACCTTTCAATCGAATGGTCTTGGGTTCAAACCCCGGTCAGGTCATAAATAAAAATATGTAGTACTTTTATATCGTAATAATGTATATCGTATAATTAATATTAGTAATAATAACAATAATAATAATAATAATAATAATAGTAATAATAATAATAGCTACTACAGTGGGGCTATCTTTGGTTATATCATGCAAGTAACTGCTGCACGTTATAATCCACTGATGGCGCTGACTCTGTAGTAAAATAATAATAATATTAATAAAAAATATTAATACCAATAATAACAGCCGCTACAGTGACAGCGGGGGTTGCCTTCAATAGTTGCCTCATGTAGTAATATATACTACTACAACATGTTGTAACTATTGTGACGGCTTTAGTCACTGTTAGCAAAATAATAATAGGCGGATTCATTGTTTCCTTACAATCCCACTCCCAATTCAATGTTTCCGTTACCATTTTCCTATCCTTTCCTATCCCTACTCCCTAGCCAATTTACTGCGTTCGCTGGTAAGGGTTTCATCCCACTATATTGGCTAAAAAGGGAGGTGGGTTTAGTCAGTAACAATCTGACACTACCAAGGAGAAATTCTTGGTGTCTTTGGAAGATTCCCACCTCCCTTAGGAAAAAAAATAAAAAAAAAATAAACATAGGAACATAAAACATATTGAAATTGCAAATTATCTATAAATTATTAAATGACTCTAAAGCACATTTAGATAATTTTGAATACTCAAATAATTTAAATAGACATTTGTTACATCCATAATATATTAGTTATATTGTATAGTGATATTGTATAATATCAAATTTGTAATCATTTATAAAAAATATCAATTCAATTCATTTGACCTCGTATCGTTTTATAAAGAACTTAAATAATAATCAGGTCAAAAGTGATTAATGCTCATATAGAATGCGATAAAAAAAAATCAAAATTCAACAGCAACAATGATAAAAATTAAGAGTATTATGAAAAAAAAAATGGAAGAAAAAAAATAATAGTAATTGAGGCTAATCTGATACCTCTTCTATTTACTTCCTTTTCATAGAATTTTTAAAAACAAAAAAATCGGATTATTTTGGGAAAAATATGCAAATTTTAAAAACAAAATTCTTCAGTCCTGTAATATTTTTTTTATATCAGCATCAAAATTAATATTATTTGAAAACAAAAAACGGTCTACAAAATGTAAAAAGAAATAAAAAAGATTAATGACGTTATTTAGAATAGGCTCAGATTTTGTTTTTAACAGTAGTATCATTTTGTTCATAGACTCATAATTTTTTATACCCCTACGAATAACAAAGTTATAATTATTATACCATTTATACAAATGGTATAATAAATTTGCCATTACATTTATGACAGAAGACGAGATAGATATGAAAAAGTCTAATATATTCTTCATTAGAATTAAATTCTCAGTTGTTTTAGATATGTGCGTTCGTTTGTTTGTCCATTCGCATGATAATTCAAAACATAATTGAGCTAAGCTCCTGAAAATTTTACCAAGTAGCAACACGCCTTGCACATGTTGTGGTTCAAGTAGCAATACACCTCAAGTAACTAAGTGTCTAATTAAGGTGAGTATCTGTTAAATTTTATGGTACAGCGACTTCAACACAAAATTTGGATGACCTAACGCAACAGATTCGAGTAGCTGTTATACAACTCTAAAAGTTGCATACGAGTATTACTTGGTACTTATTTAAGCTAGAAATATGAAATTTTATAAAATATTATTAAATTTTATAGAAACCGCATAATAATTAATATGTTCGTGTGGGTATCCTAGAGCTTCAATATTCAATTCTACACACTTTTCCAAGTTTTTTTTTTTCTATTACTGTCTCTCTTTTACAAAATAATAATATTCTATGGAAAATGGTAAAACAAAATGGTTTAACAATTAAAGATTTTCTAAATGATGAAAAATTTTGATTGAAATAAAATGATTTTTTTCTCATGACATGGGATGACTGGGGTCATTTTCTAATTTTTTGCTTTTATCCATCATTTCATCCTAATATTCTACAATATTTTTTTGAACTTAATTCGATTTAACATGAAAAGTAAAATTTAATGTTTTTTTTTTTCAACCTTTCCTGTATCACGTTGATGACATTGATGATTATTACTATATAGTGATGGTCATAATATTTGTGATGATATTGATTAAATTAATGATTTACAAAAGCGAAAAGGAAATGAAATAAAAAAAAATTTTTAATATATATTTATAAAATACAAATGATAAATGAAGAAAAATTGTTAATCGCGTACTTCAATTCATGATGAACAAAATAAAATAAAAAACTAAAGGTAAAGGTAAATAAAAGATTCGAAAAGAATTTCAAGGAGTCTATTTTTATTTACCAATACTAATTTTAAGGATTACTTTGAATTTCTTTTTTTTTGCAAAATTAGTTAAAAGAAAAATTAATTTTACATAAGGGATATTTAAAAATGATATCTTGATTTTGTATTTGTATTTTAATAATGGCTCTTCTACTCAAATAATCATAATTTAACTCCGAAAATATTTTTATACTGTCATAAATTTTATCGGTCTGGTGCATTTTTATTTCAAATTAAATATTAGAAAAGCCTTCATTTAATCAACTCGTATAATATGTTGGAAATTAGTTCATTGTCAAAGGTTTCAGTTGCTTAACGCTATCCTATAGAAATACTTAGATGGAAATTATATTATTGTCATTGTTACCTTAAAAATGTTGAACTCTCATTATAATAATTTTTTTTTTAAATTCAAACAGGACCTTTAAAAAATATCAAAAGCGGCACGCAATACTTCCAATTTCGAATTAAATCAGTTTGACTATTATACCAGTGTTACAGTGCAATCGGAATAAAGTAATATTAGGAAAGTGAAATTAGTTTTAATAAAATTTTATGAAATTAATAGAAAGTAATTATGTACCTATATCATTTTCAAAAATTATCTACATTTTTTAATAGTATAATTAAGGAACTTTTAATATTTTGTTTGAAAAGACGGAAAGTGCAATAGAGTAGACTACGTCAACTTTGGGATACCCCTATGAATATAATATATGTTGTTTCCATATTACTTAATCACCTTTTACAAAATTTCAGATACATACCTAGCTCCAATAGCCAGTGACTTATATTCATTTAATAAAAAGAAAACTTGTATGGCAGCTACTCGATTCTGTTGCCCCAAACGAAACACATTTTACAGAAGTTATTGCCATAAAACTTAACATCTTTTCACAAAATTTCAGATATCTAGCTTTAATAGCCATTGGGTTATTTCCATATAAAAAATAAGTTGTATGGCAGCTACTCTAATTCGCTGGCCGAAATTGCTGGATTCAAATAGCAAAGCTAACAATTTTGTCAAAGTGACGTTATAAACATTTCAGAATGTTAGCTAATGCTTTATTTTTTGAGTTGTTGTGTGGAAGAGGCGAAAGGGGAGGAAGAGGCTGACGTTCATGACTTAATCGACTCAAAATTCGATTCTGAACCGATTCATACACTTGCGTCTACATATATCTAGTTCGTGGCTCCTTTAATGTGTCACAAATGTAATAATAAATCTATTATACCCTTCAACATACATTTACACTGACTAATTCCGCAGTAGTTAAGTCGCCAGTGATTAAGTCGGTTTTAATCAAATCCGGTCACGTCATATAAATAAAAAATATGTAGTAATTTTAGATAGTAATAATGTATATCGTATAATTAATAATATGTAATAAAAATAATAATAGCTGCTACAGTGAAGCTATCTTTGGTTATATCATGTAGGAAGGAGTTTTATACCCGTTGTAATCCATTGATGGTTTTGACTCTATAGTAAATAATAATAATTATAAAACTAATACTAATACCAATGATAATAGCAACTACAGTGACAGAATAGTTACTTTATGCAGGAAAGTGTAATATATATTGTTGTAACTGTTATAATGGCTATAGTCACTGTTAGCAAAACAGTAATAATAATAAGCGGTTTAATGATTTTTTTACAATGCCACCCCTAATCCAATTTTTCCGCATTCTATTGTCCTATCCCTATTCTCTAGCCAATATACTACTACAAATTATTCAAATAACATTACAATATTAATATATTAATACAAATTAATGAATACAATACAAATTACAATACAAATTATTCAAATAACATTTTATTACTACACAGTAAACACATATATTATATTCGCCTAAATTTATGCAATTTCGACTAAAAGCTAGTTTTGTACTTTAAAATTATAACCTACGTCGATGGTCAAGGGATAGGAGTTCGGATTCAAATACCTAACAGATAGCAAATTTTTTAACTGGAAACAAAACTTTCGTGCTAACAAATATAGTGTAAATATATTATAAATATTTTATTTACATTTATTTATTTATTTATAAACTCAAGAGAGCTCAGTCATTCGTACAGAGTATTCATATTAATATTAACAAAATTAATAATACTATACATTATTTTGGACAATTCCGAAGCTTGTCTCCCTAGAATGTTATTATAACCATGTTATTCATTTTTTTTTATTTGTATATGATCTGACCTAGATTTGAACATGAAATTTTTGGACTATAACAATTAATTAATAGTATCTAAACTTTAATTGACTTCAATAGCCGATGGTATTGGCTATAATGCATTGTCATATAATATGATTTCTAATAAATAGCTGTATATTACATAATGTAAATTTTGCATCAAACCAATTTTTATAACATTTTATTTAATCCATATTTTAAATTCTATAATTTTATAAATGTATACATTAAAAAAAAAAACTTAAAAAATATACAAGAGAATATCAACTTTAAGTGCTTTTTAAAATAAATGACAATGAACTTTTATTATTCAGAGCATCCATTTCGCTTTAGGATAAATTTAAAAAAAAAAACTAAAAAAAAAACTTTAAAATCTAATTATATTTCTAGACACCATGGGTAGAAGAAAAAAAAGGTAAAAACATACCTAAAAAGATAAATTTTATTCTTAAAAAGTTTACTGGAACAATAGATTCAAAAAATTGATTAATTTAGAAATAATTTTATTTCTCTTTATTATCTTTTTTTTTTAGCAGATTTTTGAAAAGATGTGCCTATTTGTTTCACTCTGTCTGTCTATTCGTCTGTTCGAGTGTTTACAAAACTTCTAACCCCCCTTTTGAAATAGAGCAATATGTTAACTACAAATATAGATATCGTAAAAAAATTAATTTTAAGGAGCAACCGTTTTCTGTATTCGCACCGCTTACGCCTACAGCTCCGCAAAATTCGAAAAATCCCTTTCAATTGATATAACATAAGTTCTATTAAGTATATTTTCAATCTAGAAATAACAAATGATAGCAGCTTTAACAAGCTTTCGAAGTATACATAAAATAAATATATACTTTGACCATACTGTATTTGAAATTAGCATTATGAGAAACTCAATATTTTACATAAATTTTTACCCCTTCAACTTTTCAAACGGTTTAAGTGAAAAACTGGAAATTGAGAGGGGTTCGATCCTTAGAACTTTATGTGTCACGTATGTGTCATTTCAGAACATATTTTTGTGCCGCCTTCGGTTTAGGAACTTTAAGGAGTTTCCCATTTTTAAACAGCTATCCAAATTTTTTCAAGTTAAGGCTTCAACATCATATTTTTATTTCCGTTAACAACTTTTCTTAATAAAATATATAGGGTTACCTTAAAATTGACGAATATGTACCTTGATTTTTCCCAATGCTTTTCTAATAAAATTTTCTAACTAATTTTTATATTATTATGAAATATTTTTCAATATACGTTTTCTTTGCTTTTTCGGAAATTCTTGGCATTTTAATTGCTTGTTTTTTTTTAACTTTAATTATAAAAAAACAGTACTTTGAAAAACAAAAAAAAAATTCGTAAGAATATTACAACATTTAAAAATTAAAAATTTTTATCTTGTGTTTATTCATCCATATTTTTGAAAAAATTTAATGTAAACATAGACACGGCAGATTAATAATTTAAGAGATTTCTAAACCCAGTGACCAGAAATAATGCCCAAAGAAATAAAACCGAATCGGCTTTATTTCCCATCGCAAGACGAAATAAAGCCCAAATAGCCAAGTTTAAGATTTCGGCCTTATTACCGTTTTAAAAAGGAAATAATTTCGAATCGCCCTTATTTCCGTTTTCGAAATATTTCGTTTTTCCTTTTGATATTGACACCGCTGGTGTATGAGAAATTTCGCTTGAACTAAATATGTTAAAAAATAATTAACAGAGATTTTGGTTATATACTTTTCTCAAAATATTTATACATATAATATGTATAAGTGGGATTCTGAATTAGAAGGAACTTTAGAGATTGATTCAAAATCACATTATTCCCTTTTTTCCACAATATTTATATATAAGTATAATATGAGGTAAGAAGTAAGGAAGGTTTTTAGAGTTGCTTACAAAATTAGCGTGATACACTTTATCCAGAATATGTAAATATATAAATCCACCTCTAAAACTCCTTCTAATTGAAAATCTCACATATACATAAATATATTTATGAAAAAGTGGATAACACTAATTTTGAATTAAATTCTAACATCGCTCCCAATTTATAATTTCTAAATATTTCGGAAAAAGGAAATACTCTGATTTTGATTCCTACTCTTAAGTATCGTCTAATTTCTACTTAAGTATCCTATTCTTAAGTATCATCTAATTCAGAATCTTGCATAATATACATATATGGAAAAAGGCCAAACTCTGATTTTTTAACCAACTGTACAGTTCAATGACTGTAAAATCCCTCCGAATTGGGAATGCATTTTTCGGGAATACATTCACCCGGGCTGGCGAGAATATAAAAAAAAAGAAATCGGCATTCGACTTTATTTCCTTTTCAATTTCATCTTTATATTTCAAAATTCGCAATGTCGCGTTGATTCGGAATAATTTCTTGGGACATTTTTTCTGGTTATCACCAATAATAAAGATAAAATTATTTTAAGATAAGCTATAGAAGATGAAGGTTATCACAAATAATTAAAAATATAAAACTTAAAATAATATCACCGTCCCTCATAAAATTTCGACTTAATATAAAGTTTTTTGCTTTTGAACTTTTAATCCTTTATTATATTTCCAAGTAATATTCAAACTAGTCGATATCTTTTATAAACTTTTTAAATAGACCCTTATTTGTCTCTTAAGCATGTCCGGCATCTTCTATTATTTATTTTATGGAGTTGTGTTTTTTTTTTTTTTGTTGTATATAACCAGACCAAGATTTCAACCCTAAACTTTTGAACTGAAAAATTGTCGACTCGACTCAATATTACATTTGGTTAGAAATATTTCTTTAGATCTCAGAGTCCATGTTATTATAAAGTTTCTTACTAAGAATATTTTAATAACTGATTAACATTGATATGTTCTGTTATCATTCAATTTATATCTTAATTTTTTAATCATTTCTCATCATTATAAAACAAAATCCAATTAAATTGATATCATGAAAGTTAATGTTAATATTCTTCAATTAGGTTTCATTTTAGGTTTATAATAATTTAAAGGTATTTAAGTATATACTCGCTTTTGTTCTTTCTCCGCTTAATTAAAATTTTAATATAATATAATAAAAATGAATGTCATTTGTACTTTGTATTTTAGGCTAGAACTTTTAAATTGAATTAATAGCCAGAACTTAATAAAACGTATCGGGTACTTAAGAATAAAGAAGAAAAAAAAAAAAAAACAATAAGTTTTTATACAATTTTTAGCACATTTCCAAAAAAATTTTGAAAAAATGTGCTTATTAGTTTCACTCTGTCCGTCCGTCCGTCCGTCTGTTTACAAAACTTCTACACCGTTAAAGATAGAGAAAAAAAAATTTTAACCATAGGTAGGTCTCATAAAAAAAATAATTTAGTGGAACAACTTTTTCATGTAGCCCCCCTCATTATGGAGCTACACCCCCTCAAACTTTGAAAAAGCTCTATTTTTAAATGCATATATTTTATGTTCTGCTTAAGATTTTTTCATCTGTCTGAAAACGTCATTCGACGGGTATTTCTTTTATCTTTGTAAATTAATATCAAAATTATACAATATTTTTAAATTTAGTATTTAAATTTACCGTTATGTGAAAACCAAATTTTGCATGATTTTTCTACTTTCATAACTCCGGCACGCTTCTAGATAGAAGCTTGAAATTTTGAGGCAAGAAAGATGGTAACGCCCCCTCTTTAAGAGTTATTACGCCTCAAAAATTGAAAATTTGCTATTTTTAGACACCTGTAACTTAGGCACCTGTAAAAATTTTCTTCGGCAAGACATAAAAATTAAAGGTTCAATAATATATTTTTACGTGTGTTAACAGCTTTTCTTAGTTATATAGGATTCCAGACTTACGGCCCCTCAAAATCTCAAAAATGTCCTATTTTCAAGTTTTTTCTTATTACATGAAATTTCCAAATTTTTGTGTAAGTCACACTTCTAAACAGTTTGTATTGAGTTTTGGAAATGTGCGCTTTTAAAAACCGTTGGTTTATATTCTACCTTGTTACTCTACAAAATGATAATGCGATAATTAGAATATTTTTTTTTTATTTCACTCAAATATTAATAAGTCTTTGCACGTATTTTTCATTAATGAGATATAAATACTCTATAATACACTCTATAATAATATATATATATGGGTATATGTAAATAAATCTATGTAAGTAATCGTATATGTATACATTAAACACATACGTATGGTGTATAGGTATATTAAATCCTATTTGTTAATATTCAAGTATTGACTCGAAGACTAGACTCTTTATTGTTTTTTTTTTTTTTTTTGCTTTTTATTTTGTTTTACAATGATAAGAGTATTTTTGCTGATCATGTGTTAATTGCTATTAAATTTAAGAATTTTCTTTTCTTGATTATATAATCATGCAATTCGAATAAATTAACTAAAAT
This sequence comes from Poecilobothrus nobilitatus, assembly GCA_947095535.1. Lineage (NCBI taxonomy): Eukaryota > Metazoa > Arthropoda > Insecta > Diptera > Dolichopodidae > Poecilobothrus > Poecilobothrus nobilitatus. The sequence continues at coordinate 52,749,833 of OX352772.1, read as the reverse complement.
AATTCGAATAATACTAGGAAATAAAAAAAAAGAAAACTTAGAACAGGATAATTATTAGAATAATAAAATATAGATAAAGTTAAAGATTTTGTTAAAATAAATAAGTTTAAAAGGATATTATATGCGTGTACATATATTTATGTACAAGTTATAAAAAGTTATACATAAATAAAATAAAATTTATAGATACATAAATTTTATTAAATAACATAAATATTTTTTTGATTGAAGATTTCAAAATACAACTTTTTCGATATATTCTGTAAAATAATTGTTTTAATAATTTTTTTCTTTTTTTTTTCGATATTTAAAATAGGAATGGTACAGATAATCTTTTAGCGGTGCATCCCAGAAGTTCACCCTCTTTAATCTGGTTATGACATAATTTCGCTCACAAAAATCTCGCTATTCAAAAATCTCGTTCACAAAAATCTCGCTTTAATAAAAATATCGCTTTTATCTCGCTATTTCGTGTAAAATAAAAAAAAAAAATGAATGAAGTAATTTAAGTTTTTTTTAGTCTTTTTTTCTTATAGTTGTATATTTAGTCATGTTTTCGTATATTTATATAATAACAAAGTGTAAATTGTGTAACAAAGAAATAGAAAAACAAAAATATAATTCAATTTGTAACAAAAACAAAATATTAATTCTTTATAAATAGAAAATAAGAAATAATAATAATAATTGCAATAATTAACTCTAAACCGCCTAATTTTTACCAAAAATGTTAATTTAAAACTATATTTTGGGCAATCCTTTTTAAAAATGATAGCCTACTCATTTTTCTTCTTCTTTTTATAATAGCTGCAATGCGCTTTTTTTTTTTAATTTGTTTCATTTTTTTTTTGGAATGCGCAATTCCCCACACTCTGCTCGCTCAATTTTGGTTAAAGCCAAAATAAGTTCCTTATTCATTTCAGATATTAACCTATATAAGCCAATATGAGATTTGTTGATTACCATCTATATTTTAATAATTATATAATAATATATAGTACAAATTTATTACTTAAAAAATTAAATTAAGAAAATAAAATACTTTTAACAATAAAATTAAAATATCGCTTGTTTTTGTTTTATTTTCTTATATTTGTTTGGGCCGCGCGGCCCAAGATAAATATAATATAAATATAATAGATTTTTGTAGGCGAGATTTTTGAAAAGCAAGATTTTTGTAAGCGAGATTTTTGAAAAGTGAGAATTTTGTAAGCGAGATTAAATAAAGCGACCTTTCGTGGGCTTCCAGCTTTTATATTAATTAGCAGTACTCCATGCTTCCAGCTTTTATATTAATTTCAGAGGCTTTATGGCACATATATAAATGGTATGTTGAGATAAATTTTTTTTAAAGAAACTTCCATCGTAACAATATAATTTAGAAAATTACAGAAAAATTCGCAATTAAAAATTTATTTTCTACTTTTTAGTTCAAAAAAAGCGGTTTTTAAAAATTTATTTTATTATAATTTTTTTTTTTATATATAGAATCCGAATATGCTTGAGAAAAATATATCTACATTTCATTTGAAAACTCAATTTCGGTGAATTTCGTGTCTAAAAAACCTATTTCAGATCCTTTTCCGAAATTGAAAATAACACTAATCAAGTGGGGGACCCTCGATTTAGTTAATTTCCTGTCTAAAAAACCTATTTCCGATCCATTTCCGCAATTGAAAATAACACCAATCAATAAAGGACCCTAGATTTAGTTATTCATTTTTTTTTTTAAATATTTTAAAATAACGCTTCCTTCGTTGCTTTAAAAACTGATACGTAACACTCTAGAATCTAGATTCTAAAATATTCGGTACATAGAAATGAAATGGTAAAAATTGTGAATAAAAAGTACGAACGGAAAGATAAACGGACAGACATAACTGAATGCGGAATCGACTCAAAATTCAATACTGAACAAGAATATCTGTACTTATTTCTGTATATTGCGTTCTTTAGAAGCAATAGTTATAAAGGTAATATAGCAAATATATTTTCGTACAGGTATAAAAATCATATTTTCATAACATTCATAACATAATTTTGGATGAAGTTTTTAAAATTTCTTATTATTTTACGGATTTTCATTCAATATTCATTCAAAATTCACTTAATTTTAACGATAATCACAAATATTTAATTCACCAAAATCCGTTTTACAGTTAATTTCTCTGTTGGGCGTTCTCTACTTTCTGTTTCTTTAAAATTATAATATTTTTTTTGTTTTTATAACATTGAATTCGCAACAAAAAAGAAAAGACGGAGAAAAATGGGCTCTTAAAGATAACATTAAACAATTTAATACTCTTTAAAAAAAAATGCTTGAATTTAAAAAAAAAAAAACAAATTGAATCAGAAAATATTCAAAAAAGATATTTTGATAGATTTGAATCATGATCAAGGTAATCAGAGTTCTTAGATATGTTTCAATGAAATCGCGAAACAACTAAATTACTTTTTACTCCAAGGATCCTGCGATCATATTTAAAAAACTCTATAGATTATACTTAGTTTTTAACTTCACAACCATTTTTTAATTCTTAGAAAAATTTTCATAGGATTATTTTCAATCTTCCTGGAAACTTTTCGTTTAGCTTTATCCAGTTAATTCCGTTCAGTCATATATACATACTTTGATTTGCTGGGCTCTTTTTTTTAGCACATTTCCAAAAAAATTTTGAAAAAATGTGCTTATTAGTTTCACTCTGTCCGTCCGTCCGTCCGTCCGTCCGTCCGTCCGTCTGTTTACAAAACTTCTACACCGTTAAAGATAGAGAAAAAAAATTTTAACCATAGGTAGGTCTTATAAAAAAAATAATTTTGTGGAACAACTTTTTCATGTAGCCCCCCCCATTACGGAGCTACACCCCCTCAAACTTTGAAAAAGCCCTATTTTTAAATGCATATATCTTATGTTCTGCTTAAGATTTTTTCAATCTGAAAACGTCATTCGACAGGTATTTCTTTTATCTTTGTAAATTAATATCAAAATTATACAATTTTTTTAAATTTAGTATTTAAATTTACCGTTATGTGAAAACCAAATTTTGCATGATTTTTCTACTTTCATAACTCCGGCACGCTTCTAGATACAAGCTTGAAATTTTGAGGCAAGAAAGAACTTTTAGAATTAGTATAAGTTTGCTCAGAAAATTTTTTCGGACCACCCCCTGTTTATGAGCTATTAGGGCTTAAAAATTGAAAATTTGCTATTTTTAAACACCTGTAACTTAGGAACCTGCACACATTTTACTTCTGCAAGATGTAAAAATTAAAGCTACAATAATATATTTTTACGTGTGTGAAAGGTTTATTTTAATTGTAAAGGGTTCCAAAGTTGCAGCTCTTCAAAATTGTAAAAAAGCCCCATTTTCAGATGTATATATCTCGGGCTCTGCGTAATAGTTTTGCAATCTAAAACCGGCAGAAGATCGAAAATTTTATTATCTATATGAAACAATATCAAAATTATGTAATATTTTGTAATTTACGATTTAAATTTACCGTTATGTGAAAACCACATTTTGCATGAAATTTCTTTTTTCATAACTCCGGCACCCCTTTAGATAGGAACCTGAAATTTTGAGACAAGAAAGAACTTTTAGAATTAGTATAAGTTTCCTCAGAAAATTTTTTGGTAACGCCCCCTCTTTAAGAGTTATTACGCCTCAAAAATTGAAAATTTGCTATTTTTAGACACCTGTAACTTAGGCACCTGTAAAAATTTTTCTTCGGCAAGACATGAAAATGAAAGCTACAATAATATATTTTTACGTGTGTGAAAGGTTTATTTTAGTTGTAAAGGGTTCCAAAGCTGCAGCTCTTCAAAATTGTAAAAAAGCTCCATTTTCAGATGTATATATCTCGGGCTTTGCGTAATAGTTTTGCAATCTAAAACCGCCAGAAGATCGAAAATTTTATTATCTATATAAAGCAATATCAAAATTATGTAGTATTTTGTAATTTACGATTTAAATTTACCGTTATGTGAAAACCACATTTTGCATGAAATTTCTTTTTTCATAACTCCGGCACCCCTTTAGATAGGAACCTGAAATTTTGAGACAGGAAAGAACTTTTAGAATTAGTATAAGTTTCTTCAGAAAATTTTTTGGTAACGCCCCCTCTTTAAGAGTTATTACGCCTCAAAAATTGAAAATTTGCTATTTTTAGACACCTGTAACTTAGGCACCTGTAAAAACTTTTCTTCGGCAAGACATAAAAATTAAAGCTTCAATAATATATTTTTACGTGTGTTAACAGCTTTTCTTAGTTATATAGGATTCCGGACTTACGGCCCCTCAAAATCTCAAAAATGTCCTATTTTCAAGTTTTTTCTTATTACATGAAATTTTCAAATTTTTGTGTAAGTCACACTTCTAAACAATTTGTATTGAGTTTTGGAAATGTGCGCTTTTAAAAACCGTTGGTTTACATTCTACCTTGTTTTGTATTATTTTCTTACAGCATTCAAGTACAAAAAATATGTTTCGTGGAAATGTACATTATACAACAGCGAATATGCTTCCATATAGATTATACCGTTCAATTATTAGCAAATAAAAGAAAAGAAGATAATATTTTAACTTTTAACAATACGTCTACGTTATAAGGGTTACAATGATGTTTTTACAGAAGTTCAACTGGTATGCGGTCAAACTGGTCCCAAATTTATAAAATTGTACAGATGTTTTTACAATGACCTTAGATATATAAAAAAACCAACAAAAAAAAATTATTTATTTTATTAAAATATTATGTTATTTTTCTTTGATATAAAAAAAAAAAAAAATTATTATATCCGATATACAAAATCAACTCGTAATGCAATATGTCACAAAGAATGCAGAATTCAATGAATTCCAAAAAAAGAAGTATGTAATGTGATATTTTATGTGCTTAATTAGAAAACCATTTAAATAGAAATACAAAAATGCATTAGAAATTACCAATCATCAATTTTTACCATGTGCAAACCACAAAAATAAAGTAATACGATACCATGACCATTTGTATGTTTGTTATAGTAAAAAAGTATCAAAGGTCATAAACCTATCAAAAAAAAAAAAATATTCACCATATATGGTAAATAATTACAAATATAATGGTGAAATGTAAATTTCCACTTGCATTAAAATACAACGATTATTAATTTAAAATGTTTTTTTATGTTTTGTTTTTTTGTTTAGGTCTTCATATTGAAAGTTCTAAATATCAGACCACAAAACTTTTATAATAACTATTTTTAGTTTTGTTTTTTTTTTTTTTTTAATTTCAATATAAAACGTGTATCTATAAATGTAAAATATCATATATTATTAAATATGTTTGTGTGAATTAATATAAATTCGCGAAATTCATTTTAATGCACCTAATTTAAACACAAAAAGCTCATTAAAACTATTTGTGTTCCTTTTTGTTTTTGTTTTTTTTTTTTTTTCTATATAGACATACAGACAATAGATGATGATTGTAATGATGCTCAGTTCATTGAACTTTTTATATATGTATATAAAAAAAAATTTTTTTTTTCCTTTTGTTTTTTTTTTTTTTTTGGGCAAAAACTTTTGTATGAACATAAAATTTCTTTTTTTTATTTTTTTGTTTAAAGTTAATACTTTACTCAGCAAACAAAATAGCGGAGGAAGGAAAAGTGAGAAAGAAAAACCAGAACATAAAAAATTCTATCGTGATTACAGTTTCAGTGACTTAGTTTAGTCTTAACCTACGATTAATATGAACCAAACATAAAATTAATCGGAAAAAATTGTCAAGGGACGAGATACGATTAACTGTGTACGGATTTCCTTAAAAAGCTTGAAAGAAAAATTTTATTAATGTTTACTTAGGTTTTTATATGAAGAAAAATTATCAAAAAGGAAAAATTATAATTGCTGGTAATCTAAGAGATTATGAACTTCAAATAACCTAGCTGAGTTCGATCAAATGAGATTCACTTGTTGGTTGTATACTTTACATGAAAATATCATAATTGTTTTATTATTAGCTGAAGTAATATGAATTCTTGAATTTATTTATATAATAATAAATAATAATAAGCCTTAATATAACCGCTTTTTTTTTTTATTATTATTTTACTATTAAAAATAATAGAACATCAATTTTTCTAGTTATCAGTTTTTTATTGGATTTATGGATAATTAACTTTCGTAATTATGGATGTAAATTCCCACATTCACATTGCATAGAAAGACTTATTCTGTATTCTAAAATGAGATCAAATAACATTCATAATACTTGTCAAAGATAATAAAACAATACAAGAAGTTTATAATATGTAATAGATATGACTCTCTGAATAAGATGTTCATATTTTAATGAAATCCTGGCCAAATAAACATTTAAATAATTAAATTAAATAAAAGAGCAAAAAAAAAAAAATTCGAAATTTGCAATTAAATTTAGAGTCACGAAAAATAAAAGTATGTATATAAACTGATTTGAATTCTAATCTTAATAAAAGATAAAAAAATCCATGTGCCCCTTAAAATATGCAATTTTTATAAAAATATGCAAATTTATTAATAATTCAATAATTTTTCGTTACAAATTGTCCTTACCACCAAATATATAATGTATTATATAAACAAAATAAATAATATCATTATATATAAATTAATAATAGTATTTAAACTATAATGACCTTTGAAGGTGATACTTTTAATAATACTAAACAATTTTAAATGTGATGATAATATGACAAATCATTTTAAAACATGATTTTTTCTTCAACTTTAAATTTTTATGAAAATTTATGCCTCTCATTATAAACAAAATGGACAAAAGTTTTCATTTAAATTATTTAAACACAATAAACTTATTAAAAAGTCACCCAACTTTACCTAAATATACCAACATATATAAATATGTTTTATATCCATATATTATTATTGACAATATTACAAATAAAAAGCAATAAAGTTCATAAAATGTAATTAAAAAATTTCCCAACTCTTGTGTATTTATTCACATCCATACATACTTATTTAAACACTTATAAAATACAAAAAAAAAAAAAAATGGATTAAACTTATATAACGTAGCGAAATATTATGTTAAATACAATGATAGTATTCATATCTGGTTTTTCTTTTTTTTTTTTTGTAGAAAAACAAAAAATGAATCATATTGTTTTTTTTTTTTTGACTTTATTTATTCCAGGACGAAAAAAAAAACGGTACACCAAAAAAAAAAAAAAAAATATGTTAAAAAAATTTAATTTTGCAAACTTCAGCAATTTTTACCAAAACATCAATAAAAAAAAAAAAATAAATTATATAGCACTGCATAAAATCCTTAGAGTGATTAAATCAACTTTAAGGATCTAACTAAATAAAATTTCAATTTGGCAAATGATTTATTGATTATAAATTTGACAGATTTTTCACTAAATTTATACTGACTTAATTTTATTTTAAATCCATCATTTTAAAATGCTTGTAGAGTAAATCTAAGATAAAACTATTCCTTAATTTCTTAAGTCAATCCAATATCCAATATGATATAAATAAACTCTAACCTCAAACTTCTATTTCTAAGCTTGAAATTAAAAAAGAATATGGGATAACGAAGATTTTTTAAATTGTTCTCATGCAAGAATTCAAATCGGTTGAATGGAAATCATCGTCAGTTGAATAAAGATTGACAATATATTGATGATAATCAAAAATAAATCTTTTTCCATATCACCTGAGAAAATTCAATACATTATCATTTGTCACTTTTCTTAATAATTGATCATAATTTGTGTGGGAATAATCCAATTTTAATAATATTTTATACAAATTAATTCAAGCGACATTATAAACTAATTTTATTTGAACTTATATACTTTCATTAAAAAATACTACAAGCCTTATATATATATCATAATGAAATAAAAGTTTCATATTATCGTGACTAAAGTTATGATAAGTTAAGTTCAAAATGGTTTTTTTTTTTTTTTTAACAAAAAAATAAAATAAAATAAATTTTACATTTAGGGACGATGTTACCTAATAACAATAGTATTGATCTTCTTGCAATTAATTTAAAGTTAGATTTTCCGCATCATTGTAATGCTTTAAAAGAGTAGCTATGGGTAAGAGCTTATCTAAAAATGTATCAGAAGTAGTTAAGAGAAATCAGGAGTTTAAAAAAAATCTGTTTATAGAATATATCACTTAACATCACTCAAGAAAATTATTTAAATGTATGTTTAACGGTTTATCCTCTATTAGAGTTGAGTCGACGCAAACGAGCAGTACCAATCATAAAACAGAACATAAACATGAAAAGATAATATTAAAACATATCTACCTATAACTCTTTATAAGACTTGTAAAATGTATATAAGTTTTCTATATGCTAGAAAATTCTCGCCTAAAAAACTATTATGCATTTCTTATCAGACCTAACAAAAATTCCAAAAAAAAAAATATGTTTAGTTTTATTTAGGTCTATTAGGTCTATATATTTTAGTTTCGTTTAGGTCTATATATAGTCAATATAGTGTCTATGTTTATATATATTTCCTGAAGAATATTTTAAATAACGTCAAAAAGAAAAATATTGAACATTAGCCTTTAAATTAGTATTTGAGTTATGGAACCAATTTAAAATTTTACCAAATGTTATGATCTGTTTCCTCGTAGAATGTGTTTTTTGTAAATTACTATATAGGTACTTATATCAAATATTATTTTTTAATTTGCAATTCGTATAACGATATCTTCAACGTCCTGCAATATTTCTTTGATATAACAAAGAAACCACTGTAAAAGTCCTCATTAATAGAATGTTCTGACGCCTCGTAACTGATTTATATTATCAAAAAAACAACAAACAAAATAAAAAAAAAATGGAAGCGTAATGCATAAAATTTCATTTAAAATTGCTTTTGTTTCAAAATGAAATTTTTTTTAAAAATGAGGAACTCAAACTGTTTTTTTTTTTTTTTTTTGTTGTTTTTAGTTCTCAGGAAGTTTTAAACTTATATTTTTACATGTTATATTATACCGTGTGCATGGGAATATAAGAATAGAAGAGAAAAAGTAAAAGGCTTTTATAGGCTGCACTTTTTATTACAATTTGGTATTTTGTTCGACAAGTTATTAAAAAACCAAAATAACACAAAAAAAAAAAAACAAAAAAACAAAAAAAACAAAAAAAACAAAAAAAATTCTATTATCCTATCATATATATTTTGAGTTCAGAATAAACTTTTTTTTCTTTTTTATGTATAAGGATAAAAAGGAGATTTAAGTACTTTAATCATTATTGTTTTTGTTTGGTTGTTTTTGTTTTATTTTCTTTCCTTTTAATGAAAATTAAAATGAAATTTTCATCATATATAAGGAAAAGTCATAAGTTTCATTGAAATGCTAATTAATTTTTTTTTTTTTGTGTGTGTTTTGTATTTTTTTTTTAAGTGATTATTTTTCAATACATTTAATGGTGTTTATTTATATTATGCTTAACGTTATGCTCTTATTATTTTAATTTTATTTTGTGTGAGTATGAGCTGTTAAACCTCATATAATGTAATTAAATATTGCTATATAGAAGCATATATTAAAGCATAAAATTTTGTCTCAATAGTATGTAGATCAAAATAATTAACAAAATCTAATCTATAACCGGTAGAATATAATAAGTTTAGTTATGAAATTATAATTTTTTAATTAAAAAAAAAAAAATATTTATAAAATAAATGGTTTTAGTTAAAGAAATCAGAATTTTAAGAAATTATTTAACGGATTTCAGCGCAAGATGCAAAAGTATATAGTTTTCGTCATTTGGTGGTTTGTTTTTAGCTATATCTTTGATGTGAATAACTCAAATTTATTGAAAAAAAAATATTGCTTAATTTACGATTCCTGTGGAAAATGATTTTTGATATTTTGAAAATTGGGATCTATTTGGAATTTTTGAACCAGCAGAATTTATAGATTTTCATGGGCACAACTGTCAGTACAATTTTTTTTTTTTTTTTTTGATTTAGTGTCATTGCGATAGCTTTCAAATATCTCTTCATAGATGCATTGTATTTGTGAATTGGTCATGACTTTACGATTTATGATAACAAGTAGGTACAACAACAAGTAAGAAGTAAAAAAATTATCAAAATACCCTATACAGGAATTTGGATATTAATAAAGAAACTAACCATCCATTTCAGTGGTCTTCAATTGTAAAAAAAAGGTTTCTTTTTATTTCTTTTATAATCACAATCAATCCCTTTTTAAAGCAAACATCAAAACCTATGCTTACCAGTGGTATCAGTCACAAAAGAAAAGGAGATGATTCAACCATTAATACTTAAACCGTCTTTTATTTAGAGTTTTAAATTCAATAAAACAAATAATATATTGTGTATTTATAAATTATAAGACCAATTCATTATTAGTTTTGAGAGTAATCATTCTGTTGGATCATTGAATTAACAAACAAAATATTGGCCAAAGGTGATAAGGACATAATGGTGATTAATGATTTAAGCGGGATAAAAAGGCATAATTGCATTATGATATTTCAATGCACTCAAAGGAATATGAAACCGCAAAATGTATAGGACAATACGCCATAATGTTTATTTCTTGCAAGATGTGAAAAGACAAATTTTGTCTACATCTAATGGTTGAATACAAAATCAGTGTTTCAATAATTTGTTTAGCGGAGGTTTACTACATAAATTACTTTATTGTTGAAATATGTAGCAAGAGTTTGTGATTGCCCCTACCATTTTATATAAATTTCGTTATTTATTTTACTTAGGTGTATATACATAATGCTATATACTTATTATTAACCGAAAAATTATTTGATTGTTTAATGCTTATTAAATTGATACTCTTAAAGTTTTCTTTAATCGTTTTATATCCAAGATTTTATCATGCAATTGGGGAAACACAGCTCCATACCTAATGCAATTATGATGACCTTAAGATATATCACTTTGGTCTTATATCGTGTCACTTTTAATTAATAATATTCTTTAAGTTTTTCTACTAAATTCCTTAGTTTTGAAATAAATACCTAACCAAGGGATACAAAAAATTCAGTAGAAAAAATCCATAACAAAATGTTGACGTGTTATTATACCTACCTAACACTTAGGAATAAAATTGATTACGATACAAATTTCATCAGTCTTTAAATGGCATTATCTTTCAAAGAAAAAATTCAGTCTTTATCTTTGATCTTTAAGTTGGTAGGTACTATATTTTTAACATCTAAATTCTTGCTTAACACTCTTTAGAATATACAATATGTGAAAATCTCTTTAACTACACAATTTTAAATATCGAGAATTTAAACATATGTGTTTATAAATATTTTTATTTCATCCTTCATTTTTTGTCCGATTGTTTTTTGTTTCCTTTAATGTAACAGCATATCTACATACAAACGGCAAAAGATATGTTTATTTAAATGTGTCTTTATCGCATAAAATTTTTATTTGGGCAAAATAATTTTGTTTTTTGTTGTGGTATCGTTATTTTCTACTTTTTTTTTTCGTTTTTCCTTTATTCCTCTCTATAAATTTATTTTATTACTGTAAAACATTTTAAATTTTTTTTATGTCTTCAAGGATGAGATCCGTAGGAAAAATGGTTACAGTAGAGGATAGTTACATTTATAATATCGCTAAGTCTGTAATAATATAACCATCTAAAATTGGGTTTTGCTTCAATAATATTAAGGCTAGGGCCTGGCATTAAATTTTTTTTTTCGAAAATTTGGCGTTTCAATAATTTCCTCGTACCATATCATGAACTGTACTATTCTTTAAATTATATGTTTAATACACTTCAATGTAATTAATTTAAAATGCACTTTAATCGTCCCAAACTTTAAATTAAGAAAAAAAAATATTTAAAGAATTTCTGATTCTGAAATTTTTAAAATCTATTTTTAGTTCCAGATTCATCAATAAAATTGTGAATCACCTGTAGTAGTTAAACAGACTAAGGATCATTTTTTTTTTTAAGATCTGATCTATCACTTGTAAACAAGAATAATGAACATCATTTATAATGAATGTTAGTTTTTCTTCGAAAAGGAAGCTAAACCCTCTTCGTTATCGGTTTTCGAGCCAAAAAAATAAGATATATTTGAAAAAGAATTTCAGTTTAGACCAAAATAATTTCTTTCAAAGTCATTTTGAATGCAATTTTTTATTAAAAATATTGAAATGAAAGTGATTTTAAGACTTAATAATTCTTAAAAGTTAAGATATCTTAGAAAAGTAACATTCAATAGCACACATCATATTTGCAATAATCATTTTAGTATTCTCAAATCGTTATATCTTATTGTAAAACAAATTAGTAGATATTCTTTTAACAGCATATTTTTTTAAAAAAATTTTCATATTAGACTCACTATGTTCGTCTGTCTATTTCTTTATAAAACTCTAGAACGTTTAATTCGAAGCACTCGAGTATCAACGATTGATAGGCCTCATAAACAAATTAATCTTATTACATAATTTGTTCATGTTGCCTTATCTAATATCTTCTAACGACTTCTAATAACTTTATAAACCTATAAATAAATATAAAAGTTACAAAAAATTGTATGCCATTTAGTTTACTTTTTGGTGAAATGAGAATTTTGATTCCTTTGTATCCCCTTAAAATTATTAGTCCAAACCTATAGAGAGGACATAAATGTTTGAGAATAAGGTATAAGTTACCTCAGAAAAACTTTTTACACTTCCTATTATTTAAGAGTTATTAGGATTCAATTAGGATAATTTAAAGTTTGCTACTTTTAGACATCTGTAATAGTGACATCCCTTTAAAATATGTAATTTAAGATAATTAAGTCTTCCACTTTATATTTTTATATTATTGTTAACGGTTTTCTTAATTAAATCGGGGTTACTTAAAACTGAAGACAGTGTCTATCTTGTTTTTTAACAACTTTTTCTTACCTATATAAAAAATTCTAGGATTAAATAGAAATTAAAAATAGTGAAGCAAAAGTTGTCACACAGTTCTAAAAAGTTTTTAATGTCCTTTGAAAATATCGTCCTTTAAAAACTCCTTTGGTTATTACATACTCCCTTGCTTTGGGTTAACCTTTCATATTTTATTTGGATCATGTGCATTTTTCTTTGTTGTTATTGTTTTCATTCTAAATAATTTTCTTTTGGAAAACAACCAAAAAAAAATTTTAAAAATCTTTTGGTAATAAATTTTCAATGTTTATTTAAAAATATATGGATTTTTCTTTAATTTTTCTTCTGATTTTTTTTTTTTTTTTTTGTTTTTAATTTTTTATTCCATTTCTGGCAAAATATTTCTTTTCTCTTTCTATTACAAAAGAATTTATTTGCTTTGCTTTGATTATTTAAATTAAAACAAAATAAAGGTTGAATTGATATAAAATAATATATAATACAAAATTACGAGATATTTATGTTAAGCTACATCTAAAATATGGATTTTATTTACTAACATAAATTTAAAGAATGAAACATTCTCTAACCATGGTAATTTTTTTTTTCTTTCCTTTTTGGTTGTTTTAAATACGATTTTCTTACTTAAAATATTGGCACCCAAAATCTTCTAATACCTATTTGGATAAACTCTTATATTATATATACATATACTCTTTAAAATTGTCTGGGGGTGTTTTAATATGTTTATAAGGTATACAAGAATAGAATTTTTTATATTATTGAATTTTATAAAGGAGTTTTTGTTTCTTTAAAAATATAATGTTAAGTATGTGCGTTTTAAGTTTATTTAAATTAATCTTATTAGTATTCTTAAATATTGGAATTTGAAACAATAATTGGACTTGGATCAAAATTTAATCTCCACAATATCATAGATAAAGTATATTTGGATTGGGATCAAATTAAAGAAATGGATTAAAAAAATTTAAGAAGTTCTTGTTCTCTGTAAAAGTTTTAACAGTTTGCGTTTATTCCATATATTGAGACGTTTTAATATTGATAACGTGATTTAATCGATATAGTTTTACCCTATGAAATATTAAAATTATCAAAAAGCCCAACGACAGGAAATTTAAAATGTAACTAAAAATTATATGAATTTAAAAGTAATCTTAGAGTAGGTTAAATTTTTTTTGAAAGGGGTGTAAGCAATACGGGCTATGAATTACTACGGGCTATAAATTTTGCCTTAGCTTATAATACTTCTGTCAACACTACTGTCTATTGCCTAAAGATCTTTAGTAGCTTTATTTCTGGTTGTTAATCTTTGGTAAAGCAGTATGCTTCTAGGTGAACTTCTCTTGCTCGTAGTAAAGCGGCACGGTTTCATAGTATACAGGTATCAAATTAGAATTCTCAGTTTGTTTTTAATTATCCTATGATTTTTTTTATCTTTTCCGGTTTGAGTTTCGCAGAAGCTCCTTAGATTGTTACAGCTTTCCTTTTACCATTTTAATAATTTTTAGCACATTTATCAAAACCAAATTTGAAAAATGTTGCCTATTGGTTTCACTTTATCTTTGCATTGTCCGTCACTCCGTACATCCGTCTGCTTTCAAACCTCCTGGACCGTTAAAGATAGAACAATAAATTTTTAATCATTGGTAGTCTCATTAAAACTTTGGAAAATGCATTTTTGTAAATCAGCATATCTCAATTTCTGCTTAACATTTGTTCAATTTAAAAACGTTTATTTATTAAAGATTATTAGGAGCGTGTATTAGAAGATTTTCTTTGTTATGTAAGATTGCCTTAAAATTAAGAAAGTGTCTTTTAATTATTAACAATTTTTACTATTATATAAAATTCTAAGAAAAATTACAAAATTTGGTTTAAGTGACAATTTCTAAATAATTTCTATAGTTTTTTAAAAAATGTGCGCCTTTTAAAACCGTTGGATTTTATTCTGCCGAGCTTCATTTTATGTTGACCTATGCCATAAAAAGTTTCGGAACTTCTAAAAGGAGTTGCAGCTCCTTCTTTTTCAAGTCAATTTACCTTCCTTTTTTACCTCAATTTTTAGCTGCCCAGCTACCTAAGACAGGGTTAAGTTAGGTTTTAGGGGAATAGTTAAGGTCTTACATAGTCTTAGTACTAAGCAAATATAAGCACCTAAAATTAAACTACAAAATAACAAAAAAGAAGTTGAAATTAATAAAGCTATCATTGGTATATAAAAGGAAAGACAAAAAAATAAAAATCTGGTTGATTTAAGAAACTGTAAAGTCATGAAGCTTGGTTGCATCAAATGTATGAAGGCACACTTAACCTGTATAGAGAGGCGAAATAATTTCTATTGGTAGATTAGTAAATTTTAATTAATACTTATATATCGCATATAGGTAATTTATTCGAATTATTAAATATTTTGTTTGTTAAATATGAGGAAGCTGCACAATAATAATCTTATTACAGTTGTGCTATATATAAAACACTTAAGTGCAATGCAAATCTTCTATAAAAAGGACTTGAAGTATATAATTGGATTGGATTGTAAATTAAACAATTTCTTAGAAAATATTCTTTTTAATTAATTACTACTTACATTTCGGTAAAGTAAAAGTTTAATTTTATACAAAACAACATACCTGTAAAGAAACAAAAATATAAAACCATATTATTAAATGTATTATATTAACTATTTTATACTTAATTAAAAAATTTAAATTTTTTAAATATAAAATAAACAAAATAAGATTTTTAACAATAAGTTGTATAATTATGGTTTGTTGGTAAAATGTTGAAATTAATTCTTTCAAATTAAATTTTGTGATTTTTCTTTAGTCAACTTTTAATTTAATTTAATACGAATTCGAATATTCTACAAATAGTCAAAAATATCCTTTTCTCAATTATTTTAAAAATAAAAGGACAATTTAAAAATTTTATCATTTTTTGTTTTATTAAATAACAAAAAGAAAAAAAAATCAAAAACAAACCATTCTATAATTTTATTCCGAATTGCTGTTCCATAGCAACAAAAAGACATTTTGAAAAATTAGCTTTTAAGTTTCACTCGTCTGTCACTTCATCAGTTCGTCTTTTACACTATGTAAGATAAAGCAATAAAATTTTAATGTTGACAACTTTCTTATGTAGCCCTACCGGTTACAAACCGTTTAAATATTGATAAACCCCCTATTTTCAAATGTGTCGGTATATATATCAGGTTCCGCTTATAGGATTTTTCTTTACCGTTATAAATAAATATCAATATTATACAATTTTTTTTTAAATTTAGTTTTTAATTTTACCGTTTATGTGCCAGTTTAAGGGATATTAGGAGTCAAAAATTTATACTTTGCTATTTTTAGACAGCTGTGCACATTTTTTCACAGTAAAATGCAAAAATTTAAGTTTCAAAATTATAATTTTATACGTGCTAATAGTTTTTCTTAATTTCCTAAAGGGTACTAAAGGATAAAGGGTTTTGCTTAAAATTGTAAAAAATATCGCTTTCTTTTTCAGGTTTTTTTGTCATCCTATTCAGATTTTTTCCTAAAAATAAAAAAAAAAAAACTTAGAAATTTTGATGCAAGCCAAACTATACTAAACTGTTTGTATTGCTTTTTGGAAAATGTGCGTCTTTAAAAACCATTGATTTTCTTTTTTCTTCGTTTTTTGTTTTATTTCTATAGACAAAATCGGTTCCATGAAACAAACAAATACTACAATATTTTTAATTAGATTCATTTTTACAATTCAAGAAAATTTTTCTGCTTTCTGCTAATTTGATTTGCATCAAGAGAATAGCTGCTACAATCATCCATCTATCAAAAAAAAAAAAAAAAAGTTTAAAAATTCCACTTAAGTTTCTGCAAATTTGCAAAAATATTAGGAAGTATTTAAAGTTTTTAAAAGAAAAAAATTTATCTAATTTTCTAATTTTTATCCAAATACAAAACAAAAGAATCATAATTTTTATTTTCTTCAATCCAATACAATAGTAAACAAAAAAATGCGGACATTTATTATTATTTAGACAATTTGTATTTTGACTCCCTTTACAGTTATTTCTTCTTTACTAAAAAATATTGTTTTTAATAACTAATAAGTGCTATTTTTTTCTTCTATAAGTTGCTATAGAAAATGAGACATTATTTATCTTGATTTATCTTTCAAAGAATTAAACGTCATCAGTTAAAGTAAACTTACTAACATAATATACATATCCCAAGAAGGAACTTTAAAATAAACTGCTATGAGAGCATACAAGAGCTAACATACGCTGCAAACACCAAGAAAGTGCGGGTTGGAATCTCACACACGTCGTAAGAATAATTCCCCCTTACGACATGTACAGCCACGCCTGATAAGGAAACATTGCCTTGTTACATTTATGTGACAGGGAAAATAAAAAAAAGGATTTATTTGATTGCATTTTTTTTAATGGTAATTTTGATTTTCTTTATACGTAAAACTAAATATTTCCTGTGATCTTTTAATATAATATATATATGGTATATTTCCTGTGTCAAAAACTTATAATAGATATACATAGAAAAGAAACGAGACAATTTAAATAGTGTGATAAATTTTTCGGAGTATGATAAAACATTACATTTTTAAGTAATTATTAAGATTTTAAGAAAAATATTTCACTGCACTGAAATATTGAAAAATGTAAGTAATAAAATGTGTAAATAAAAATATAATTGAGGTCCACTTACTTTATATTACGTAAATCTATACATGAGAAAATCAACAGTCGCCTATGAGTTTTTTCTAAAGTGCAGCTAAATATATTATTTTTTGTTTCCTAAGAGAGGTTTCTTCCTAAAGGCAGCAAGACTACCTCTTTGGCAGTGTCAGATTTTTGATAGATCTTACTGATCAAGCCAACGTTCCCCTTTGACCAATTGATTGGTATAAAACCCTAACTGTTAAAGCAGTATATTGGTAGAGTAGGGAAAGAGGGCAAGGCTGCGTAAACTTTGAATTGTGAGTGGAACTGTAAGGAGACAATCAGGTAAAGTCATAAAACCGAATTTTTTTAATTATAAATTAATTTCATATTGTAGTTTAATTTTTTTCCAAGTTATTTTCTTACTAGGTAACAATTTTATTCTCAATTTGGGCGTTAGCTTAAATTATACATTCTATATAAGATAGTTTTACCACCCACCTCTTAACATTTTTAATAACATCCCTGTGATTATTGTATTTATTTTTTTTTCTTTTAATTTTTGTCACTATTATATTGTCTTTTAATTACCATTGTAGTCCAGGATACTTCGTAATTAAAATTGAAAAATCTCACAATACACAAAATTTTCGTTTTTAATTCTTTGTTACAAACAAACTGAAAAAAAATGAACATTTCCATATTTATATTCTATGACACAAATTATTCAAAGAAAATTTTTTACAAAATTTTTGAAAGGAAAACACAATGAAAGAAAAAAAATATTCTTTTATTCTTTTCACACAATGACAAAACGCAAAAAAAAAAAAAAACAAGAAAAAAAAAACGAAACAAACATGAAAAAATTTAAACAATAAAAATTAAAAGAAAATAAGAAAAGTTTGTTTTAATTTATTGTTGTTGTAAATATTGAATAAATTTTTCCAAACTTAAAAAACAGACAACCAAAAAAAGCTTCAAGCATTGGTTTTTTTTATTTTTCTAACTGGAAAATTTTCAGCACAACAATAAGAGAAAATAAAAAAGAAAACGGAGAAAACGTTGGGATGAACATTGTGTATTCATAAGAAACTATTGAATAGTATGTTTTTTTAAGATAAAATTTTATTAACATATTTTATTAATATATGGATGGTGATTTAATTAACCCCATTGCAACACCTTCACCATCGTGGTAAACAGTGATCTAACCTAAAGTACTGAAAGAGGATTCAATAATAGGATAAAGTTTATCATATCAATGTCTAATGATGTGCTATATCTTGCACAAAAAACTCTCCAGCTATAGTTTAAGACTTTAAGGTGATAATTAAAGCTTTAAGGCGACGATTCAGAATTAAATGTAATTTATACATTTTGGATGACGTCAAGTGTCTTTAATTACTTTGTCAAAATCTTAAAATTACCATACATCTAATAAACGATCTAGTCGAAACTGGAACTGTTTTTCTTTTACATATTGATGTAACATTAGACCATTTTTTTACGAATATTTTTCACTTCCTCAGTAAAAATTAAATTATCAAAACCTTCCTTCAAATTCCATTAACAAATTTTACACATTCATTCACTATTACTTTTGAAAATGCCTAGATGGATAAAACCTAGAAGTAGATGTCAGTTTATTGACAATAAGTTATAGACTTCAACCCTTCCTCTATTCTTTCTCTATAGACCCTTTCATATTCTTTCATTTCTTCTGACCATTTACTTGCATTCTTTTCGTTCCTGAAATCCTTTCTTCAATATTTATAGCCAAAACTATTGAATGGTGCTGAAAAATTGGTTTCTACAATTTGGTAACATTTTTTAATGTAAATAAATTGATACATTAATTATATATTTAATGATTATATTTTAATAATATATACTTATATTCTTTGCATATTTCCAAAGTCAGTATCTTAATCTGGCAACAAGAAAAAATGCAGCTGCAAAAAAAAAACTTTGACAAACCCAATAAATTAATTTATTGATGGCTAGCATCTGCAATTGGAAACGACGAAAATTTATGCGCACAAGCGTTGAAATATTATAAACGAAAAAACAAAAATATTATTTGTTTAAAAAAAAAGTTTCTTTCATAAAAATATGTGATAGATTTTAAAACAAAATAAAATTTTTAAATTTAAAAAAAAAAAACCAAAAAAACAAAATTTTTAGCATATTTTCAAAAAAAAATATTTTGAAAATTTCGATTATTAAATTCATTCTGTCCATGCCACCGTGCGTCTGCCTCGGTCCATGCCACTCCATGCCACTCTGCGTCGGCCTATTTACGAAACATCTTCTCTCTTTTTTGAGATAAAACAATGAAGAAGAGTATTTTTAATCAAGAATAGAACTCATAAAAAAATTAATGCTGTGGAACATTTTTTTTTATTCAGCTCCAGTCTTTACCGAGGTACAACCTTTCAAATTTAAGAAAAGCTTTGTTCCAAAATACTTATATATCTCAAATTCTGCTGAATATTTTATCCACATAAAACGTCAAATAATAGGAATTTTTTTAAGCTTTATATTTAAATTAATTTGATGTTTAAATTACCGTTATATAAAACCATAATTTTGCAAAATTTTGACTCTACCGTATCTCCGAAATGCTTTCAATCAGAACCTAGAATTTTTGAGAAAAATCTTTAGAGAGAATTACCAGAAGTGATCTGAGAAAAATTCTTGTAATTCTCTCAAAAATAGAAAAGGATTCAAAAGTGCGCCTTTAAAATACTTTGGTTTTACATACAACCTTTATTTTTGACACTTACATAAAATAAACATTTTATAAATACATGAAAACCCACTTTAAATTTGTGGCCAAAAAAAAATTTTTTATGGTTTAAGTAATCAGAAATTTCCCATTAAAAGAACGAAAAATTCTGTATTCTGTAAAATTAAATAAACTACATTTTATTTATATATACTTGATTGTCAAATAGTTGGATTGGGATTTGAGATAATCAGTGTTTAATTAATATTAACTCTTCTTGCTTAATTAATAAATGAGGTAAGTTTATCGTTTTAAAATCTCGTTCTTAAAATCTATCATCTCTGCATTTTTCAATTAAATCGCGTAACATGTAAAAATGAATTACTAAGTTTTTGCAATATATTTTATTTTTTTTCTTTTATATTGAGAAAATGTTGTGCCGAATAGACAGTGATAGTCAAACATTCAAATTTCATTGAAACAATTGAAAATTGGATCTTTTTAAATATAAATTACGCTTTCCTCCAGAAACCTTCTGCTCTATAACTACAAATAATTTTTTTTTTTATCTTAAGAAGCGTGTAATCAACCATTTAATCACGCTTCGTTTTCCTGAAAAGTTTATTTTATTTTCAAGGATGTAAGTAAATTTCTTAAACCTTTTCTAATGCCTGGAAAATTTTAGAAAAAAACAAAATAATAATTATTATCAATTTCGAATCTTTTGGCCTTTGTTTAGGATCTGTAAATTTTTTTTTAACATTCCACACACTTTTTTTTTTTTTTCGTCCTTTAAATTATTTTTACTTTAGGCTTTTCTTACAATTACTTTTCAGTTACTGGCAGTAGTGTTATACAATCATTGTTTTCTGAATATTATAATGACCTAAATATCACACAAATGTTTTTAAAATTTAACATTTTTTGTTTTATATAAATGTGTAAAAATTTCATTTTTATCAGAAAACCATTCATTTTAGCTACAGGCAAGGTTGTATACATATTTTTCATAATTCATGAATCCTATCCTTATTTAAAGAATTTTTCGTATTATTTAAAAAAAAAAAAAAATACAATAATTTTTGCAGGGATATTTTTTGTCAATTTAATCAAATTTTTTGATTAGGGTATTTTTTTTTTATTTATATCATGTATACAAGTAAATTATAATTAATATATTAAATTTAAAATTATAATTATAAGAATCTGATTTAAAAATATCATTTACTTTTTCAATAAAACAATTTATTCTCAATATAATTTTAAAATATTGCAAATTAATGCAAATATCTGGGTTTAGCTGACCCAGAAAAAGAAAGCCAAGGATTTCTAAGTCTTAATAAGAAAATAAAATCAATTCTTTAACATAATAATGGTTGGTTAAAGTCCAACACTACCCAAAGGAACCTCGTACAGTTCCTTTGAGTGACTTTCGATGTTTTCCAACGTCCCTCGTAAAAAGAAAAAAATTGAGCAACCATAACAATTGAATAAAAAAGGGTAGTGCAATGATATATGTATATTACACTGATACAAGACAACCCACTATGATTGCTATTCTTTAGAAACAAATTATTAAGCTGAAAATACATCTAATGTGAATAACGGATTCCAAACTCGCACACCAAAAAATGGCCAGAGTTTGTCTGATGATAAAAAGAAAAAATTGTTTGTAAACATTTTAATTCTAAGACGATTTTGTAAGATTTTAACCCTTATTAAAACTCAAATTATAAAATATCGTAGTTTTAAGAAGCAAAATTATAACGGTAAAGTTAATAAAATGTCAAAAAATTAAATTATTTCGTCAAATTATATTTTTTTAGAGCGTTTTCATAAATATATCAGACCGTCAGAGCACAATCTGTCTAATACAAAAAAATATCTGTTAATTTTTTTTAGCTCAGAGCACTCAACATAGCGTAAAAATTATGCAAATTTTTTCAAATCAGAGTGGATTCAGAACCATGATCTCTATTCCCATTATAAAATTTCCTATAGCATGTAGAGCAAATCACCATCTGTCAAAATTTAAAACGAATTAAAGTTGGCATTTTACAAATTGAAAAAATTATTTCTAAAATGATGGCTGACTGCGAAGGCAAATAACATAAATGTTTAAATAAATAGATGATAATTTAAATAATTTTCTTATTAATTAGCATTTTAATCCAGTATTTTTTAGCAACTAAGAATTTAGTTCTGTGTTCGTCATTTATTACATCAGAGTGGTCTCAGTATGCTCTGATCAGATTTTATTCTATATGCTGTGACAGTGATCGAATGGTATGCTTCGATTCACTTAATTAGGAAAACACCCTTAATAATATAAAAACTGATATATTGTTAAGAAAAGTTTTATTCCAATTTTTTTTTTTAGTGTGACAGTAAAAACTTTATACG
Organism: Poecilobothrus nobilitatus; assembly: GCA_947095535.1. NCBI lineage: Eukaryota > Metazoa > Arthropoda > Insecta > Diptera > Dolichopodidae > Poecilobothrus > Poecilobothrus nobilitatus. Next base: position 52,727,111 of record OX352772.1, on the reverse strand, counting down.
CATCTGTGAACATACAAAGAAGCATACCGTTGGGTTTTAAATAGCTATTATTGAACGTAACGTATCTCCGTTAGATGTGTTAAATTAAGATCAAACTACATTATCTCTTAAACTTAAAATTCATTTAAGAAACAATATTTTTAATCTTAATTTTTATTTTCCTTTAAAAATTAAAATATAAACGTTCTAAATTGTTTCACTTAAAATATATACTTTCACTGTTTTTCTTGTACACTTAATCTAAATCAAATCACTCTTTCATTTTTTTTTTTTTCAAAATATTACCTGACACATATTTAAAAACAAAAAAATGTTCCCAACAAAAAATATCACAACTCGTTAACTTAAAAGTTAAAAAAAAAAAAAAACCAGCAACTGGATTTTTTTGATAACGTCTTACAGTATAGATAGTAAAATAAAAATAAGTTTTCTATTTAAAAAATTTTTCAATTAAAATTCCGTTTTAAATAATTTTTTTCCTATAATTTTTTTTGAAAATATTGTAATTTCCAAGTCATCATTTTACTTTTTCTTTCTCCTTACAACAAAAAGCTTTTCATCATAAAATATTTCTTTGTTTTTTTTTCCTTAAGATACACACATATATATATATATAAGTATACATCTATGTGTAAATATAATATAATGGAAAACGCGAACCCATGTTAATGCACAATCACTTCAAATATAATGACAGAAACTACAACAGCACAAAAAAACAAAAAAAATACAAATAAATACAAAAACCTAAAGACCCATCCCTTGCGAAAATTATGATGATGAAAATAATGATGATGAAGATAACTTTAAAAGTATTTGAGTGTGCATTTTTTTTCATTACTATCATATTGTTCGTTCATTCCTCCCTCATTCCGTATTTACAATCTTCGTTTACCATTATAAGTATTTTGTAATTTTTTTTACCAGCTGTTATTTTATTGTAATTTGCCTAAACGAATTTGCATTACTAGTGCAACATTCTATTGCAACTACAACAAATAATATACATTTTTTTTTTCTACTTTAGAGAGCAGCCTGAAGCCTGAAGAAAAGTGACGAAGAGATGAAAATATAGTTTAAAGCAAATAAATTGAGACGTAAAAGGAGCATACAATACAATATAATAGTATAAAGATAAGGAGAGATGAAGCGATATGAAAAGGTTTCAAAAAAAAAAAATTGTTGTTGTCAGGGCGATGACTTTATTCGTTTTTTTTTTGTATCAAAAAAAAAAAAAACAAAAAAAAAGGATAATGAATCTTTTTTCCTACTTTATTATGGTATTACTATCAAGAATTCGTTACAATTTTTTTTTTGCATCTATTTTTCTCTTAAATGTAGTATCTAGGAGGTACCTTTACAGAATTTGAAAGAAAAAGCTGTTTAAAGATTGTTCACATTTTATTATGTGGCGGAATAAATTGTTCAATCATAGTGCAATTTTTCAATTTAATTTTTGCATCTTTTTTTTTTTTTCTTCTCTTTTTTTTGTTGTTTTTTTCCCCCTCAACATTAAAATGCATTAAATGTCATAAAGTTGTTAGATATTTTTGTTTTATATGTAGAATTCAGTATAGAAAATTATATTGTGCCAACAACTATAACAATAGATGATACATAGATAGAACAATTGAGATTGAAACAAAAATAAATTTTGTATGTCAAATATGCAAATACGAAAGTTAAACAATTGAATGGAAAAAAAAAACAAAATGCTTATAATAAAACCTTATATAGGTACTATATGAAAAGGTATATTGTACATATATACGTATTTTATTTTCTTGCATTTATACAAGAAATTTGCTCATTTTATTAATGGTTATTTTTATTGTCGGTATTTACCTATAGATATGTTGCGAAGGCAGTGCAACAAAGGATTACAAAACATATTATTAAACAAATTCGTCTTTATGTGCAATAAATCAGTCTTACCTTAGCATACAACTTCTGTAAAGCACTTCCACTGTATCTTATTAATTTTTCTATCATTTCAGAGCTTTACGGAGTTTTGGATTTCATTTATTAAATTTAAAGGTAAAATTAAGTTAAAATTATTATTTTATTCGGTGCTGAATTAAAAAAAGTTCATTAAGAATTTTTCTATCTATTCATACAGATTTTATTTCGGTTTACTTTTTTAAATGTTATAAGTCTTTTGCATGAGCAGTTACTTAAATAAGCTGTAAACAGAAATATCACACTAAGATAAAATGCAAAAGCATTTGATCATCTACTACATGTACTTAGTTTGACAAAAATGTTTTTGTCGCATTGCTGTTAAACTTGCAACAAATATCATTTGACGTTTCTCATTTGACGCGATTAAACATAAAAAAAAAAATTAACGAAACAAAATAGAATTTGACATTGTTGGTGAATTATTTAAGGCATCAAAAAAAAAAATTTAATCTACTGAAAATGGAAATTCGATATTTTGCTTAATTATTTCTCTATGTACTTTTTTCCACTCTGTTGATTTATTTTTTTTACCATCTTGAAACGCTGGGTTCGAATTCCAACCTAACGCTTATCAAAAGCTACACAAAATCAGTGCTGCAGTGTTCTTCGAAGTCATCACTACAACAAAGTTATAATGTTTCGAAAATTTAATTAAAATTAAATATATTAAAATTTTTTATTTACTTTGCAGCCATTGTATGCACGTAACGTATGAAAGTTTTTTGACTAAATTGCAATTTCAAAACATGCAACTGATGTAAAAATGACATTTCCATTTAGATGATTTGTGTCTCACTAATTAATCGATTATACTGCAAAAGTAGTAATCGAAGTGTGATATTAAAAATTACGATACTTAAATCATACTACTTTTTCGATTAAACTACAAATGCAGTTTACTTTAGTGCGACATTTCCGATTACAACTAAAATGTATGTAACTATACTTATTAAAAGTTAAAAGGGACTATATCAGCCAAAATTGGCAGATATTTAACATATCTTCTAGATTATATATATACCTTGCGTAGTAAAACTGTAGGTAAATGTTATATTTTAATTTAACAGATTGTTGGTTTAAATATTCCATTAGCTGCTTGTATAAAGATCACGAAAAACTCTTCAAAATTCTTTCTCAAACGAAATAGTTTTTAAATATTACTAAAAGCTCAGTGTCTTGTTTTAAATATGCTTCAGATTTTATTTTTAACTTCATAAATGATGTTAGTCTTTAGTTTAGAAAAGGTAATACTGGTGCCTTACCGCGTACTGCTACTTTCGTTAAATGAAAATTTGGAACTTTGAAAATTGAAAATCGCAGCGTTGCGAGTGCAAAATTAAATTTTTTATATTATCTATATAATGCTTCCACAATTAGACAATAGACACCAGTATCAAAATTTTAATTTCCCATTTGCAATCCTACGATTCTCGATTTTCAAAGTTCCAAATTTTCGAATGGAATTTTCGTTTAGCGAAAGTAGCACTACGCGGTAAGGTACCAGATCTGGCAAGCAAAACGTGACGGGAAAAGTCTCAGAAGAGCCTCAAACACAAAATATGACTTACCCAAAAAAAAAAATTGTGTCCATTAAAGCTATATATAAAAAACACTTGTGAAGTTAATACACATTTGCTATGACTAACTGCAAGTTCCCGTAAAAGCCGAAATAAAAATGATGTTTTCAGAGTCAAATATCGATAAGCCAAATTTTAATAGATAAAGAAGCGAAAAAACACGAAAACTTTCAAACATTTGGAAATATCACAACATTTGGCAATCAGACAAATCAAATGTTAACAATAAAACAATTTAAACTCCTAACCAAAAAAAAATGTCAAGTAAATAAATAAGTAAATAGTAAATAAGAGAAGAGAATGAATTAAGACATAAATCAGCAGGAAAATCACACTTTTATTTTTGTCTATGAAATATTGTACAATTTTCTAAAAATTCTAGATTGTATTGGAAGATTCGGCATTATTTCATATTTAAAACTATCTTGAATTAAATTGTTTTCTCTAGGTACATAAACATTTTTTAAAACATTATTATCAACACACGGTATTAGTTCCACAAAATCTTTTCCACAAAGACATCCCATGTTTTTAATAAAATTTATTTCCAAAAAACGTTTAATACTGCAACACTGCTGATTCTTAAACCAAAAATTTCGAATTTTTCGAATATATCCAAATTTGTTTTTTTTTTTAATAAACAATTAAAAGTTTAAATTATGTTTTTGAATTTATTGTTATTTTGTCTCTTAAATTGAATTTGATTTATACGAATAAAAATAAAAAACTGATGTTTTAGACTTATATTTTTGATGTTAAAGGAAAAAAAAACTTTAAATGTATTTTTTTTTTGTTTTTTTTTTATTTTGTATGTTATACTTAAGTATTAAAAGCAACTAATAGTTAACAGGTTGTATCGTATTTAAATATCTTTCTTGTATGTTATTTTATTCTTCGAACAAATTTTATTTATTAGTCTTATCGAAGAAAAATCAATTTGGGACGAGCTAAATTAATTTAGCTAAAACACGAATTCCTTTAAACGAAGCCCATTCTAGAAGTAACACATATGTTCTCTTCAAATTGGTTTTAATTGAATATATCTAAATTGGCTTTATTTATCTTTTCTAAAGAAATTTTAGAATTTGAAACAAAACTACCATTACCATACCTGCTTCCAGCTGATTGATTTAATATTTTACGTTAAAAAAAATTTTTTAACGTCGCCGATAAGCAAAGTCGTATGTAACTGATTATACTCTATACCCTTTTAAATAAAGCAATGAAATTTTAACCACTAATTAGATTTTATGATGAAAACATTAATTTTTGGAAAATTAATTTCCTATAGCCAAGATGCAAATAAAAGCTTCCAACAGTAAAAACAATCTTATATTGAAAAAAGCTATATAAGTTCAAATTTAATCTGGAAACATTCTTTTTAGCAATCTTTAAAAAAATCAAAACAGTAAATGTTTGTGGGAGCCTCAGTGGCATAGTGGGTAAGAGCGTATGAAATACTCTGTAAAGACCGAGGGAGTGTGGGTTATAAGAATAATTTCCCCTTTCGCCATTTACAGCCATGCCTGGAAAAGAAAAGTTGTTTAATTTGCCTTGTAACAGGGGAATAAACTTAAAAAAAAAAATAATGTTTGTTCAATTTACTATTTCCAGAGTTCGGTCGAATCGAAATTTTGAACACCATATTATGTCCCAACCACTTATTTTTTTTTTTAGTTAAGAGGGTCGATCAAAAACTTCAAAAATCAGCCAGAGAAAGTGTACGTCTTTCATTCCGAATAGTGTTGTAGTTTAACGAACATCAATCCCTCTAAAACAAAATTTTTGGATTTTTAATGCAAAGGCACTCTTTTAGTGAAGATGAGCAGTTGCAAGTTATATAAATAAAAAATTCTGTTTCATACAATTTACATTTTAAATATGACATTAACATCTGTCTCTATGAATCAAATTATTCTAAATTGTTGAAAATGGTTTTTCGCAGAACGAAATAAACTTTTTATATCCCCGTCAGCACTGTTAAAAAAATTTGATGACATACGCTCCTGTCAACTTGAACTAAAACATCTACATACATTAAGTAAAACAAATGATTGTAAAGCTTAGTTTACACTATGATACAAGTATCGGAACTTGTATCGCGATTTGTATATTAAATTACATCTAAGTAAATATATACACAAATCATTATATACTTATTAAGTTTCGCAAAATAGTTTACTTCTATTCACATTTGTCAATAAACTTTTTTGTAAATACACAAAATGAGTTCTGTTGAAGAAGATCTCCCATTTTTAAATTCTTCGATAATAATTTTAAATAAAATAAAAAAAACGATGAAGGTGGGTTTAGATAATTTTTGAAAAACAAGACGGCCATGAGGCTCGAAATATGTTGGTGAAGGAGTTAACATTTGAGAATGGAAGCAGTGTTAAGAATTATGTACAAATGCAAAAAAAACTTATTTTGAAGAACTGTTGAAATTAAAAACCCCAATAATAGTAAAGAATTTAGAAATAAAGCATTTAGAGCGTCAATATCTCCAAGAGACATTAATATTCCAAATAGACATTTTAAAATTATAAAATATTTAATTCATTAATGAATTAAAATTTATATCATAAAACTTGAAATAGCTACAAAATAACTTTTTTTCATATATAAAATATTCAAAAATTCTTCTATAATTTGTATGAGTCAATTCGATTCTTATGAATATAAAAAATGTATAAGAAATTGTATGACCATTTGTATGAGGTAAAGTATCGCGACTTGTATATTTGACTACTAAATTTGAAAGCGTATATTTTTTGTTAATTTGAATGTATCTGTGAAGCTTTTGAAAATACTTATATACAGAACCAATAGTGTAGTTACGGCCGGTTAGATTGAAGCGTTTTGTGGTGATTAGAGGATCAGAATATAGTTTTTGATGTAAAAAACACTTGAAGTTGTATGGCAGCTATGATTTCATGTGAACCTTTTGAAAATACTTAAGTATATACAGAATCAAGAGCGTAGTCATGGCCGGTTAGATTAAAGCATTTTTTGGTGATTAGAGGATCAGAAGATAGTTTTTGGTATAAAAAACACTTGAAGTTATATGGCAGCTATAACTCCAACGCCACCTACAAAAAAATTAAAAAAAACAAAAACCATGCGGAGCACCAAATAAACATACGTTATATATATGACTTTAATATGAGGATTGGTTTAGGCGTGATGTGGTTTCACACAAACGCACCAACGATTTTATATATTAAGATTTTGTTTTAAACAGTTGAACAGTGTTCCAATGAGATTTTTACTGAAAACTATATATTTAAAAAGTTACAAAAAAAAAAAAATAACAAAAGAACACTAACAATATTAAACCAACCTTCACAAAAAATAAATCCTTCCAAATTACTGTCATATCATAATCCTTTAAAGACTATTTAGCTAAAAATCATTCTATATCTTTTTAAATATAGATATTTCTTAAATTTTCAATTCACACTGATTTTGAACTCCTTTGGTTTTTTTTTAAATCTTTATCTAAATTTATTAAATTTCAAGTCATCTTTCGTCATCAGTTCGATTGAATTTAATTTAATGGAAGTATTAATAAAAAATAAAAATAAAAAAAACAAAAATAAAATTGTTTATATTTTTAAAAGAAAATTGTCAAAAAATTATATTTCTATAATAATACACACATCATTTATCGGGTACATTGTTATTATCTTAATTTAAAAATAAAAGTATATTCAAAAACTCAAACCCAAAAAAAAAATGAATAAAAATATCTTAAAAATGGTTCACAAATCGATTTATCATGAACGTATACGATAATATTTTAAATTGATTATTATTTTACAACACTTGATGTCTGCATGTACTTATTCCAATAATTCAACAATAGATACAAATACTATATAATATGGTACAGCATCAAAAAATATGACAATATATATTAACACCTACGAAAAAATTTTATGATCGTCTCCTAACTTTTAATAACTTTTTAAAAAAACGAAAAACTGAATTGAATCCTAATAAACATATAAATAATACAAAATCGATATCACATTGGTTGTATACACTGTGCTTTACATGACTAAAGTCAAGCATTTGAAAATTTGTTAATAAATAATAAAATATTAAGGTAATGTCAGTCAAAAGTGAGTATAAAGAAGGATAGGATAAACAAACTAGCCTTCTGATGTATGACATTTTTCAGGCTAGAACAAAATAAAAAGGAAATTTTGTATTTAAAAGGTGGTTAATTTCATTGATGAGATTTTATTGAAGTTATTCTAAAGAGAAAGTTTTATAGTCCCTAAAAGTTGACACTGGTGTTGTATTAATAAATCACAATTGTAAAATATTATCAGTGCAGCATTTCATCACTTTTTGTGAACAGGACATAAATGTGACATCACATAAATGTGAACAGGAAATTACATACTGTTACTGTTCAAGCGTGGCTGTAAATGTAGTATGGGGGAATAACTCTTAAGACGTGTGTAGGATTGCCACACTTCCTCGGTGTTTACAACGTATACGCTCTTACCCATTTGGCCACCGAGATCTCCTTAAAGGAATGATTTTACAAAAGTAAGTTTATTTCTTAAACTATACAGAGAGTTTCTCAAATAGGATTCGTTTTATAAATAGATATAAAGTATTCTTCTAGCTCTAAAAACAAATGCACACCCTTTTATTCCACAAAAAAATAGAAAGAATCTAAACTTTATTATTATAAAACAGATGGACAGTTTTACTGATGTTCTCCCTCTAGGACATGTCAAGGATTAAATATCTTCAATAATACTAAATTTCCTAAATCCTATTTCCTCAAGAATCTTTCATAAATTCTTATTCCCAAAAACCAAACTGTACATTTTTATTAAAAATACTATAGCAAAGACATCAAAAGGGGTGGATTTGATTAGTTACAGTCCAACACAGTTCGGAGAAATCTCGCTGACTTTTCACAGTTTCTCTCGCCGACTTTTGAAGTTTTCCCCCGACTTTCGTAAGAAAAAAAAAAAAAACAAACAAGATCTTATTATTTTCTTATTATTTCCAATTTATTTTCAATATATGTATATACAAATATGTAGAAATAGAAACTGACTTGAAGTACTAATTTTCAAAGTGAATTTTAGGCTCACAGAAAACGATTGGAAAGTTTTTGGAAACAGATTATTCCAGCTTGTTTTAATTGCCATTTTCTTAATATCGGAAAGGCACGGAAATTCGATGGATTTTTAATAATTTTATTTAAAATTAATTTTAAACGCATATAGCAGTTCATATCTTAATCAATAATAAGAGTTAAATCACTTTGGCTATTTAAATTCATCATTCTTCTTAATTTGAAGTATGTAATTTTTAAACAAATTGAGCACAGTATAAATTAGTTATACAAAAAAATGAACATTTATTTTTATTTATGTAATAAGACAATTAATTGACAGCACTTTGGCAACACATAAAATTTCAACACTAATATTTTCAAATAAAAAGAAAATATAATTTTAAACAACATGACATTTTACATATATTTTTGGTCCTGGTTGTTTCAAGAGATCCTTTTGTGGTTTGATTAACCACAAAAAAATTAAATTCGATTCATATAAGTACATATTATACACATACAACATACATATACAATATACATATATATATACATATGTATTTAGAAAATTTCAAAGGACAGGATATTAATATATATTTAACATTATATCAAATTTATATACCATTATACCATTTAGTTAAAATGGTAAACTTTAAATGAACCGACTAGCTATAATAAATCTCATATCAACATTACAAAATGTGGTAACCACCACACAAATATTTTATTGTATTGTTAAATGGATGAATGGCTGATCGTTTTATATATTTATTTATTTTCATTTTATATTATTATGGTCTAAGAAATATGAATGGAAAGAGAAAAGAAATATTATTTTTGGGATCACTGTACCTAATATTAAAAGGTCAATGAACATTGATATGCGGTCATATGGAATGTTCAGTCCTTTTAACATTTTCACTTCTGTAGCATTAAATTTTTTTATTTTGGAATTTTTTTTTTATTATTTTTTTCGTTATTATAAATTATTTTTGGAAATTAAAACTTTTTCGATCTTATTAATCAATTATGATTCTCAGTTTTAGATTATTGGAACATAAATTTTTCCAAAAATATTATTATTGAAAAAGTTACATAAAGTTTTGTAAACAATAAGAATTTTATATCTTTAGAATACATCCATTTCGATCTTAAAAAAAGAATAAGTTTTGAAATATTTTCAAAAAAAAAGAAAAATAAATAAAATGAATTAAAAAATTTGGTGATCTGTTTTAAAATACTTTTATGATAATCTAAAGCATTATTTAGTTTTTAAAAATTGAAGAATATTATTAGATTTTCAAAAGATTTAAAAATTTACAAACATGTGGCCGGTTTTGAGTTTAAAATATTTCAAGTCTATACTCTTACTGTCTCTCGATCTGAAGTTCGAAAATTGGTTGATGTTATTGCAAAACATTGTCACATAGGTACATGTGCATAAAGAATGGGTATGCATATGGATATTACGAAAGTTAATACAGAGGAAGTAGGTCGATGTATGAAGAAGTAGTATGTAAAAGGTCGAACATTGCTCCGGAAAAAAAAGTATTGCAATAGATGCCCAATCCTAAACTGTTGGACTATCAAGATGGCGTAGCACAGCATTCAGAAACTCGTTTGGTAATTCAGTGTATAAAGAAATTTAAGAAGAACATTAACATCTTTCTTCAAAATAACTCTCCAAATTTTCCTCTTAATCTTCTATAATCATAATTATCCGAAACCCAAATTTTCTCACATCCTTATCACCAAAACTAAACTGCACTATGTAATAAAGGATCTATCCTTAAGTTTAATTCTACAAGAGGTGGTTTTATTTGGCTAAAGTCCAACACTATGAATTTTAGAGGAACCTCTTGGACATGGACTTAAAAAGTTTTCAAAACTTTCAAAACTGTCAGAGCATTATCATCGACCTCCGTCTGCTTTCTAGGTACAAGAAAATAAGTGGGTATTTCTTTTTTACTAAATTTAGAAAAATTATCGCGCGATTAAAAATTAAAAATTATCGACTTAAGAAATTTTCAAAACTTTTTTGTCAGAGCAATATAATAGTGGTATAAATAAAAGAAATTCAATGTCAACACTTTTCTTTCTTACATAGGTTCTCTTCGTTTTAAGATACAGTGCGGAGCTGGAGTCTAGTGATTGATGATGCATCAACTCAGGTAATTAATTAAATTTTTTGAACTTAAAAATATCAACGAAGAGATTAAAATTATTGAAGCTATGTAAAAACTCCCAAACAATAAAATTGTATAATGCATTAATGATTATTCCATCAGTATAAATACTGAATCTAAAAGGCTTTTCATAAATTTTGTTTTTCTTAGACAGTCACTAAATTTTAAAAATTGCGTAATCCCGAATTAAAGTATGAAACCAACAATAAGGTTGCACTACTATTATATAGTTTAAATACTTTTAATTCTTGCTACCTTTAAATATTTGAATCTTGTTTTCTTTTTACTTTCGGTACATCTAAACTAATCTCTCTTATTTAAAATTTTTTTTTTTATTTCAGTTCATTGTCTACCAGCTGTGATTAATTTTGTTTTACAGCATATTATCTGCTTTAAGAAAACTGAGTAATAGCTTTGTATTCAATTGTCTGTATATACTTTAACTGTCTTAGTTTTTGTGTGATTTAAATTCAATCAGCACAGAAACAATATTATTAATTCTCTTCTAAAATTATAGTCAACTAAAATATTGTAATGATTACATTGTCAGATGTAGCAAAAAGCATTACAAATGATGTTATTAGTACCTCAATATTCAATATATATTTTTTACAATGTTTCCCTGCATGGAAACTGCATGAGAACCGACTTTCCCCTTTCTCAAACATTGCTATACCACCTACCCAACAGCAACATGAAACAGATTTTGAACACTGGGCTGCTAAGAAAACTTGAAGCAATTTTTATATTTAATTCATTTGGCGGAAATAAATATTCAATTGCTGGAGGGAAAGTTTTCTTTTTTAGGGGACTATTAACTACAATACATACGTATAAAATAAGAATAACTATGTTGCAACTACTACTCAAAAATTGAAATATCTTATTATAGTCAACTTTTAAATTAGAATGCTATTTTTTTTTAATAATATAACTGATAAATTTGAATTGGCAATTTTTTTCTTTGCTCGTTTTTTAGAAAAGGTTGACAGAGAACAATGTTATTATTATGTCTCAATATCTGTTTAATGTATATAGAGTTTATTTTTCTTCATATCTCATTGTTTTGATCTTTTTTTCCCCCCCTCAATTTCATTTTCCTTTTTTTTATATTTTTATCCTCTCGTATTCATGTTTGTCGTATTCATCCTTTCAATTATTTTAAGCGACCCCTTCTTTACTTTTTTACTTTTTTTTTTTTTTTGTTGTGTCGAACAGAAGCACAACCAGAAAGTTTGATTATTAGTAATTACAGTTACTAGCATTAAAAATATTTAAAAGATGAAATAAGAAAAACAAAATCATAATAAGCTTAAAGGATTTGTTTTAATTTGTACAATACAAACATTTAAACAAGATAATGATGTATTTCAAGGACTAAAAATGCAAAGTTTGTAAATGTGACATGGGCCTAAATCTAAGTTAAACAAAATGATAAAATTTGATTTAAATATTAATAAAATAGAAAAAGATAGAAAAAGGAAACATATGAAAACTTTTTTTGTTATTAAAATTTGAGGAAGATAAATGTTCTGTGTTATAAATGAAAGTAACTGTAAATGCTAATTTGAATAGTTTGGCAGTACCAAATATGTAAAGTTAAAGATTTTATTATTTTCTTCAATTGTATTGAAATCCTCACATTTACAAATAATTCTTTTAAATTTGTGGTATCCTGCCTTTAAAAAGTTTGCCGGTTGTGTATAGGTATCAAATTCACAGGTGGATAAACAATTCTAAATTTTTATTTTTCGGTCCTTTATTATTGAAAAAAAGTTTACATTAAAACGTAAATTATAAGAACCATAGTAGAGAACTTTTAACGACTTTCGAATTGTATCTTCTAATATTATGAAATGTTGAATATCATTATAAATTAATGGACATTTGAAATTATTCTTATTTCAGGTATAAATATTTATTTTTTTTTTTTTTTCTTTAAATATTATGAATAAATTTTGTATTCTGAAACAAATAAAGTTTCAAACATACAAAGCGTAGTGATTAGGTTGCAAATCTTTAAATCGAAGAATCTTAAGTTCAAACCGCGTTCAGATCATATAAAAATAAGTAGTAATTTATTTAACTACCTGTTTTCAGTTATAAACTTAAGCTGGAAAGTGTTATAGGCTACGGCATATTGTAATTATGTATAAATGGTTTCTTTACTGTTAGCTGAATATAATAATAGAATTAATTCTTTATTATACCCGTATGAACTATGTTCAAGGGTATAATAAATTTGTCATTACGTTTGTGCCACCTTAAAGGAGTCGAGTTAGCTATAGTATCAAAGGTATGGATCAGTTCAGAATCGAATTCTGAGTCGATTAAGCCATGTACGTCCGTCCGCACGATAACTCAAAAAATAAAGGAGCTAAGAACCTCCATTTTTTTTATGTCACTTTTGCAAAATTGTTAGTTTCGCTATTTAAATCCAGCATTTTTTACCGCCTGTATCTGCCTTACAACTTATTTCTTTAAATGGAAATAACTCAGTGTCTATTCCAGCTAGGTATTTGAAATTTTGCAAATGACGATCAAGTTTTATGGCAAACACTTCTGTCAAATTTGGTTGTTTGGTTTGCTGCCATACAACTTCTCTTTTTAAATGAAAATAACTCAGTGTCTATTGAAGCTAGCTATCTGAAATTTGGTGTCGAGTTACATGCCAAAAACTTTTGTAAAATTTGATTGGTCTAAAGCAGCCGGTTCAGGCTTCTTGCATTTCTTGGAACTTAATGAAGCTAAGCGTCTAAAATCTTATAAATGATGTTCAAGTGGCAACAACTTCTGTAAAATTTGGTTGTGCTTGTGCAATAGATTCGGGTAGCTGTCATACAACTCCACAATTTACATAAATATATCTCTGTAGTTAACGTCGGTACTAAAACATCTGAATGTTTATAAAAGATGATCAAGTTTTATAGAAATAAGATATACTACGCTCATACGGGTATCCCAGAGTTGACACTTCCCAATTCAAGGTTTAAACTTCAATGTCCTACCTTTTCCTATCCCTACTCTTCAGCTAATATTCTGGCAATTAAGCTTTTAAGGGTTTTATCTCATTATAGTGGCCAAAGAGGAAGCTAAGAAACGTTTAACTCTACCAAAATGATACTCTTCGTGTTTTTCATCTTCCTTAGGAAAAAACAACTAATGAAGCGAAGTTTACATTCTGATTTTATTTTTATTTAAATATTCTAAATAAAATTTTTACTTATTTCTCAAACCTTTTAAAATATTTTAATTATTGTTGACGGCCATATTAAATTTTCAGCCATTTTAATACAAATTTCAATTTTGCGTATTTTAACTCTTTTGTATCTTTCAAAATTAATTTTAATATTAATAATTAGGCTCAACCAAAAAATTGATTACAAAAATTCCAATACACATAAATTATAATGATAAACAAAACCGATTAAACTGGATACACAAACTAATACCCCAATCACGAAAAGTCATAAGAAATGTAACGTATTTAAGTGAATCACTGTACAACGAAAAATATATTTATATTTTTTACCACATTTCTAAAAAAAATTTTGAAAAAATGTGCTTATTAGTTTCACTCTGTCCGTCCGTCCGTTCGTTTGTTTACAATACTTCTACACCGTTAAAGATAGAGAAAAAAAATTTTAACCATGGGTAGGTCTCGTTAAAAAAATTATTTTGTGGAACAACTTTTCTATGCAACTCCATCCATTACGGAGCTGCAGCCCCTCAAACTTTGAAAAAGCCCTATATTTAAATGCATATATCTTATGTTATGCTTATTATTTTTTCAATCTGAAAACGTCATTCGACAGGTACTTTTTTTAACTTTGTAAATTAATATCAAAATTATACAATTTTTTTAAATTTAGTAATTAAATTTACCGTTATGTGAAAACCAAATTTTGCATGATTTTTCTATTTTCATAACTCCGGCACGCTTTTAGACAGAGGCTTGAAGTTTTGAGACAAAAAAGAATTAATATAAGTTTGCTCAGAAAATTTTTTTGGATCATCCGCTGTTTATGAGCTATTAGAGCTTAAAACTTGAAAATTTGATATTTTTAAACACCTGTAACTTAGGAACCTGTACATATTTTATTTCTGTAACATATAAAAATTAAAGCTACAGTAATATATTTTTACGTGTGTTAACGATTTTTCTTAGGTATAGAGAGTTCCGGACTTACAGCCCCTCAAAATTCCAGAAAAGTCCTATTTTCACATTTCTTATTACAAAAAATTTCTTAAATTTTATTTTTTAAATTTTCAAATTTTTGTGCTGGTCACAATTCTAAATAGTTTGTATTGAGTTTTGGAAATGTGCGCTTTTAAAAACCGTTGGTTTACATTCTACCTTGTTTTTATATCTATTCCTTTTTTTTCGAATTAAAAATTGTATCCACTTTGAATTTTTTTTTATCCTTTTAGGCAACAGTAACATCCCGATAATTTTAACAAAAAAAACATAAAAGGAAACACAAAATCAAAAAAAAAAAAAGTTCTTTATTGCGATAAAATAATCCACCGATAAAAAAAAATATTCAAAAATAAGTGAGAAGTTTTTCCTATTTACATTTTTATTTTCTAAGGCTGTTGACCCATGGCACGAAAATATTATTTTATGAATCACATAAAATACCACAAGCCTATACTCAAAGGAAAATATATACAGATTTTAAATATATTTACAGGATTTTAATAGGATAACGACAAGGACACCAAAATATAATATTCTTCCAAATTTTGGGGAAGTTTATGTAAGGGGAGTTTATCAGAAAGAATTCAAATAATAGTTCAAATATTCAATATAAAGTTGATATTTTGTTTGGAATATTTTTCAGAAAAAAAAAAAAAACCAAAAATGGGAAAAATACCAAAGAAAAGACGACCATTATTAATAGATGGTATTATACAAAAAGTCAGTATAAATTTTTATTTCTTTTTCTTTGATTTTATTCTTAGACATTCCGGGTGCCCGAAAAATTTTTTTAATGTCGTTTAATACCAATATTGTAGATAATGTAAAAAATATTTTTCCAATCTATTGAATTTTAGGGTATAACTGAGACTGGATAACATTTTAGACATTTAAAAAAAAAATAAAATTAAAATAGCAATGATAAACAGTCAATTTTTTTTTTTCCTTTCATTTAAAGTCCAAAAATAAAAATGGCGTAGGTTGTATATTGCAACATTGCTGTAAAAAATTTTTTTTTTCAAAAAGAAATAGATAAAAAAAATTTTTTTTTGAAATTCAAGAAAATGGAAATATGAAAAAGAAACTTACATTTCTTCTTATTTTTTTATTTAAAAAGTTTGAAAAAATGAAAAGACAACATAAAAAAAAAATCTTTGAATGGTTCAATATTAAAAAAGAGAAAATTAAAAAAAAATAAAAAAAAAAAATTTTTTTTCCAAGTCCAAACAACATATTAAAAGTACTTAACAAATGTTGCACAACATTAAAAAAAAAACTTAAACTATTCACAAATTCATTCACTCTATAGTTGAATTCCAACCAACAGTTTTGGGGTCGAATAATGGAAAAGAAACAAAAGAATAAAAGCAGAGGGTTGGAAAAATATTAAAACTTTTCTTTTTTTGTTGAAAATTTTTATTCTTTTTTATTGTAGTCAAAATGGTGTTACAGAATTGACTAAAATTTAATTTTTTGATTTTGTAAGGGTTAAGTTAAATAAAGAGTGACGATTTAATGCAATTTTAGTTTTATTTTGTTCTATAGTTTTTATTGTATTCTGAAAGTTAAGGTTGATTAGTCATTTGCTCTACAGGTGTTAAAATGCACCTTCGATATAAAAATGGAAAATATATTATAAGGTTTTTTTTTTTTGTTTTTAGTTTATTCTCTACATAATTGTGACAATGAAATTACAACGTTTCCTTTTCAGATGTGGCTATAATCGTAAGGGGGAATTATTCTTTTGACGTATGTGGGACTCGAATCCACACTCCTTCAGTATTTACACCATTTTACATTTATTTTATAAACTCTTACCCACTAGGCCACCGAGGCCCTTATATAACAGTTAAAACCTTGCTCCACTAGTCTTTTTTTGGAAAGTGTTTATGAACTTTTTCTAGAAGAAGTAAAGAAAGACACGAATGAGAGAACAAAAGCGAGGGATAGAAACGCAAGAACGACTTCTATTTCGAAAAATATTGATTGTATCCGAATAAAAAATAGTTGTATTCGAAAAAAAATATTTGAATACGTAGTTTTATTACGTATAATATTTGAATACGTAGGTACAACTTTGTGTAGTTGTAGTGTTTTTTTATTTAATCAATTTTATTATGATATGATACGTAAAAATTGCGATCTGTTATCATAATAAAATTCATTTTCTATTAAGTATTGACGTAAAAATGTTAAAATTTATAACTGAACTTCTTTGTTAGAGCATTTTTAATCATAAAATCTAACCTCTTAAAAAAATTAAAAGAAAAGATTATGCGTATGGATTTGTTTAACAAAAAAATTCGGAACGTCAAAAATGTTCCGTTACTTGAAAAATTAATCCCTTCCGTACAGTAGAAATTTTAAATGTTGTCTCTTTTACTTTTTATTTTGTCTAGAAAAAAGTTATTATCACTTTTAAAAAGACTGTCTTACTGGAACACTGCCTTAATTATACTTAATATTAAATTCGAAGGATATCTGAATATTTTAATAACAGTGATTCTAATAATACAATCATTTAATTTATTTGGGAAGTTTCTGCATCCCATATTTATGTATAGATTTTTATAAAAATTTTCTTTATTTTGTCTTATTGAACATTAATAAAAATTTTGTCTAGATCACCTCAAAATAAAAAAAAGAAGAGAAAAAAGTATATTAAGCAATTTAATAACCCATATTAATTATAAAATAACCTTAAATTTTCATTAGTTTAAAAATAGATGGTAGGAGCCTCGGTGGTCTAATCGGTATAAAATACGCTGTAAACACTGGAGGAGTGTGGGTTCGAATCACACACAAGTCGTAATAATTATTCCGCCTTACGACATTTACAGCCACGCCTGAACAGGAAAGGCTGTGTTTTATGTGGCATAGAAATGCATAGATGGTAATATATTCAAACATCAATGAAAAAGTTTATCAATGAAAAACTTTAATTTTGACACTATTATATTTTTACAAATACCTCAATCTTGTTCTAGTTTTTACCTCATTTTTGAAATAATATAACATTTTTACAAAAAAAGAATCTATTCTTATTCATATGACAATTTTCATTAAAGTTTCCTTTTAAAAAATTAAAAGAAATTCCATAATATGAGATTTATTCAAAATGAGGAAAATATCTTTAAAACTTCTAAAAAATTCTTAGAATTATATATTTAAAAAAAACTATAATAATATGTGCTTATATATAACATAATTTATCAATATTAAAATTCTATCAAAGTTTAATAATATTCTGTAAAGTTTAAATTTTTCTATTTTCATTAGAAATGCCCACGAACAATAAAATAATGACAACGTCTATGTCATCAGCTGTTTTTGTTAAAATGATGCATAATGATAATGACAATTATTATATTTGATATTATGTTTTTAACATTAAGGAAATTTACTACTAATAAAGAATTTTTACAATTAATTATGTTTTAAAATTTACTTTTTATACCTATTCAAAATTTATATCCATTTTATCCAATACCAAAACATTGTTAGTTAACTTTGATACCAGTTTATTGCATATAACAATGCACTTTTATATTAATTGATAATTCAAACTCTGACAATCAAATGTTTTGGAGTTATGATCCACAACGACAATATTAAAATTTAATTTAATTGAATGTTTAGATATAAGTGTTGCCGTTACGGTTGGGCAGAAATTATAAAATAACATGTAAGAATGTAAAATTAAATATTTTTAAAGGTGCAGATTTGCCAAAAAAAATGTGCCAACATTTGCCACATTTGCACATGTACCATAATTTGTAAATTTTCTTGGAAATTTATATGTAAGGAAAAATTATAAAACAGAGACTCTTCAATTTAAAAATTGTAAAAAATCAAGAGACTGTTCAATATAAAAAATAAATAAAATATTGAAGTTTCTAAATAACAACATATCAATGTGTGGCAATACATATATCAGTCGAGTGTAGTGTATTCTACACAAGTCTCTCTAACTCAATAAACTCGAAACTCTAACTAGATAACTCTAACTTAATAAATAAAAATATGCTTTAAAAATATGTGTTTAAAAGCACTTTCTTATTATTTATAATGTTGAAGCTTTAACTTTTTCGTTTTATTAAGTTAAGAACGTCCTGTCGTTTTGCATTGAAAAAATGTTAAGTAGGACCTGAAATATACACATTTGAAAATAGGACCATTTCCAACTTAGAGTAGTTCTAAACACGTAAAAGGTGGGGCTATACAAATAAATTCTTCAACAATATTAATTTATGAGATGGATAGTTATATTAAATTAAGTTTCACTATTCTAACTTAAACCGTGTAGAAATTTTGAAAACAGGCTGACAGGCAGACAAATAGACAGAGTGAAACTAAAATCCGAAATTTTAAAAAAAGTAAACTTTAGTAAAGTTTTTCTAATATTATTATCGTAAAACTTCTTATAATCCGAGCAATCAACGACTTAGCGAAATTAATATTGTTCCAGGATCAGAATCTGAAGCTTAATGAAATATGAATAGTAAATGATTTAGTGGATGCTCTACGATCCTCCAATAAAAGAGGAAAGTAAAATGGAATATTATTTCTTTTAAAACTCAAAATATAGATTAAAATCAAATAATAATTAATTAAATTTATATTAATATTTGGCAAGAATATAGGATTCAATGTTTTCGTAAAATAACATTATTTCCTAATAAATGTTGATTGAAATCTATAACAAGGGTACTCGGTAGCCTAATGGGTAAAAACGAATAAAATACGCTGTAAATACCGAGGGAGTGTGGGTTCGAATTCCACGCACGTCGTAAGAATTATTCCCCCTTACGACATGTACAGCCACGCCTGAATAGGAAAGGGTGTGTAATTTCCTGTCCACATTTATGTGACTGAGAAATGCATTAAAAAAAAACTATAAAAATATCATAAAAAGTAAAAAACAATTTAAAGAAATTAAATTGAAAGTGATGGAAATTAAACCTCAAATTGGTTAAGACAAACTCTAAGAGTGAAAACTAAATCAAGCAAAAATACATACAATTTCGTTTAAAAATATAACCCTTCCTCAAATCAGATTAGATTATTATTAAATAAAATGATAAAAGTAACACTGTAACCAATACAACAAGCGGATACAAGTAACCATTGTAAGATTTAATTATGATCTCCCAATTACTACGTGTTATCTATTTAACTCCACTTATAATACTTTTGTCAGTCCTACTGCCTATGAAACTAAATATCTATATAAAATAAATATCTATATATTTATCTACTGTTTCATTTCTCCATTTGTTTCTGTTTTAATACAACTCGATAAAGATCAAAGCTCTGACTGAATCTACTAATCTAAATTGCTTTGATTAACAATTATGTGGAGCATTGCTTTTTATTATAAATTCCATTAAAATTAAAATTAAAAGTTAACTTTACTATTGATAACAACACCTTGCCTTAGTTTTTTTCTATCAATATATTATATATACTTCTTAAATTAAATTTTTATTAACACAATCCAACAAACATAAGGTTAACGTTATTATATTTAAGAAAAATTAAATAAAATCATAATAGAAAATAAAAGAAAAAAAAAAAATCCCAACAAAAATCAATTAAATATTGTTTAAAAAAGATTTCCGGTTTTTAATCTGAACCTTCCTGTACTCCAACCACCACAACAAAAAAAAAAAGCAAAACAAAAGAAATCATATCAGATTTTAATATTTATCAGATTTAATATAAAACTCTGATTTAAAAATGATTCAAGAATTTTTTTTTTTTTTTTTCTTTTGTAGTTTAATCATAATGCTATTAAAAATATACATATGTATGTATTCATATTCTTACAAACTATAATATTATAACATATTATTACATACAAACATACTTATGAGTACCATGCAACAAATACATACAAAATCTATATCAACATATAGGTGTATACATTATAAACTTATTAATGTTAAAAAATATTTATAAAATATTTATATATAGATATTTAATTTTTGTATAAAAAATCGATTATCCTTTTCTTTAAACTGAATATTTTCATAATAATAATATGTATGTACATCATATACATATATAACTTTAATATAAAAATGTTCTCCACTATAGGATATATGAGATTACTTATACCTTAAAAATTAATATGCAAAACGAGTAATATTAAAAAAACAAAAACAACAAAAAAAAAAAGGAAAAAATGAAACAGAAGAAAAAATTTGGTGCTTATAACATAAAAATTAAATTAAAATTATTTTTGTTAACGGTAAAGTAAAAAATTAATAAAAAGAAAAAAAAAGCAAAAATAAAAGAAAAAATAATAAACAAAATTAGTTACAAACACATTAGTAAAGGAACATTAATTCTTTAAAACAAACCTATAATCAATTTTAAATTTACACTCACCTCACTAACAAACTACATATTATTATTATGGGATTATGTTTATGTACATTTACAGTTACATACAGTTTACTTTCAAAAATTATTTTCAAAAATTCTGTACATTTGTATAAGGACACATATTATATACAAATTGATTCATACAATGGAAAATGATACTAAATTTGGCACAATAATTTTTCTCTTCGTTTCGTTTTGTTTTTTATCTTTTTTATATTTTTTTTTTTTTTTTTGTTTTTTTAAATCCATATTACATTTTTATTCAAAATTAAATGAGAATGATTATAAGATGTCACATTGTATTTACATATGAACGTCGAAATATTGAAAAATCACAAAATATCGTTTAGACTTTAGAGGTTTCGCGTATTTACGCCTGACGAATTATCAATGATCCTCAAAATAATGATAAAAGACCTCAAAATTTTGTATTTATAAGACTTGAGATGATTTTTTATATGAAATAAATCCCAATTTTCCGGCAATTTGAGATTTTTTTTGCATAAATTAGCGTTTTTTTTTTTTATCTTGACTTTGGGGCCATAATTTTATTAAATCAATTATTTTTCTTTGAGATTTTTTTTTTTTTGTCATTTATTAGATATTGCAAGAACTTAATATTCATCTAGGTTTAGATTCATTAAAATAATCTCTTTTGTTTAGAAAAAAAACTGTTAATTTTTTTTTTTGTATTATAATAATTCGGAGGGATTTTATCCTTTTAAAAGGACGGTTAACAATTCAGAATTTTAACTTCGCTCAGAAAGTTTTAAAATAATAAATAACTAAAATCGTTGTAAACCTTCTGAAAAAAATGTTATAATCTTGCCTTTTTCTTGCATTCTTTAAAATGTGTTTAAAAGTATTGTAAACCTTTCTGATTAATACATTGATTTTTATTTGATAAATTGTAATCTAAATATATATATTTTTTTAGGGTCCTAATTCAATTTTTGAGACGTTATTCCATTTTTATTTTGGAACCTTAATTTATAATAAATAATTACCCCAAATTTTGGTAGCTTTCTTCATTTTTTTTTTTATTTTGGAGCGCTAATTCTGTGAACGTAAATTCTTTTAGAATCTAAAGCTTTCTTTTGAGCCTCTAAAGCTTTATTTTGCCGCTCGTATTCTTAGTTAACTGTATTATTTCCAATGATTTTTTTTTTAATTTTGAGTTCAATTCGAAACTGAAACACCTTATCTATTTATCATAATTTTCGTGTTTGATTTTCTTACCCACAAAAAAAAGTTAAAAATTAAATAAACAAAAAAAAACTATAAAGACAAAAAATGTAAGTATTTTTTATTTGTATGCATGCATATTATATATAAATCTATGTATACATCTAGATATGTTTGTTCGTTTTTTAATATTTATATATATATATATATATTTATTTATATACAAGTTCAACAACCCTTTACTATAAAGTAAACAAAAAAAAAAAATTATTACTAATAATCTACACTTACATATCTATACGTTCTATATGAAATTATATAAAGGGTCTTTCAAATTGAGTTTTCAAAAGTAAATAATTAAAAGACATAGAATTTGAATTGAAACTGGAAAAATTTTTATTTATTTTTAAATGCAACAATGTTTGCCATTTATACTCTAAAAATGATATCTCCCATCTGACCACCTCTTTTGTCTCTACAGCACCTGATTCTTTTATCAAAATTTTCGGTTATACTGATGTCTTTCTCGATCTTGTACTGCACCAGTTTCTTAAAATTTTCGCACAATATTACCAATTTGTTGCTCAGTTGAACGATTATATCGACAATAATCATCGCTAATTTGCGAAATACTTTTCTTACAGAACGACCAGTTTCATAAAATAATTCAATAATTTCAACACGTTGTTGTTAATGTACACACCTCAAACCTTCAACTGTCAAAATGACATATATGGGTGCTTTCAATGTTTGAAATGTATGACACAAGCGCCTACTTTTGAAAACTTCTTCTTACAGACCCTTTACAATGAAACATTTGATTATTTTTTTTTTATACTTTATAAAAATACATAAAAATTCATATATACCTACCTACCTAAGTAAACTCTACATCATAGAAGATAATACATACGAGTATATAAGTTACACATTGCATATAAATAACTTTTATAAATTTTATAATATTGTAAATGAGAATGTTTCATAAAATGACACATTGTATATATTATACATATATAAATATAATACAAAAGTGGGTGGTTAAATGTTTTGTTGTGAATGTTGTTGGGTGTGGGTGGTTGTAGGTGGAAAAATCAAAAAAGGTAGATAGGTACATATTATTATATTTTTGGATAAATATTTACTCAGCCCAGGGAAATCATCTTACATTTTCTTTTTTTCTTTTTCTTTTTTTTTTGTTATCAGCAGTCCAATACAACATATTGTACATACATATTTTATAATAAAGTATAACGGTAAAAAAAAAATTAGTTTTGTACCTACTTTTGTTGTGCTTTTTTTTTGTTTGTTTTTATTTGTTATTTTTAAAACCAAAAGTAACTTCTAAAAATCTAAATAATAATAGATAAGTGTACCCTATCGAGTTAAAGTAGTACACAAACAAAACAAGAAAGAAAGAGATAAATATTTGTTTTTTTTTTTTAATTTTTTATTTCATATTCTAAAGGAAAAAATATGTATTTTTTAATAAAAAATAGTTTAGGTTAATTATAAAAATAAAGGTAGATTTTTAGGATGTCATTTACTATATTAAACTATGTAGGTAAATATTATATATATATATATATATGTATGTATATGTATCTAGATTAATAGTAAATATAAAAAATAAATCTAAATACTAAACAATATACATTCACACCATTCATTCATACAATTTTATATATACAAACATATCCATTTAGTATTAAAGAAAAAAAATATATATATAACTGTAGCTGTAACTATAACTGATTAAAATAATGTTGCTTTAAATAAACATCACACAGACCTGTCTATTAAACAAAAAACAAAAGCAAAAAAAAAAATAAAAAATTGCTCTGAATTTAGATGATAATGCAGAGGAATGATGACGATGTTGATGATGTTGATATTGATATTGATAATGAAATTAATAAGAGTTTAGCTTCCCCTTCATTAGCAACATCATCTTTATTTCATATTCACCATTTTGATGTTATTACAACAGTAAAATCTGTTTATATTTAGACAAGGAGTGGGTTGCTATATAGTGGTTAAATAATATATAAAAATATAAATAAAAAAAAAATTTTTTTGTATGTTATTTTTATTATTTTTTTTTTTTTTTTGCTTTCTTTCTTTACGGAGGCGATCCTAATTTTTTTGTTTTTTTTTTTTTTTTTTTTGCTAAAATAAGCAGATTTATTTTACTTTATATACATTTTATATACAAAAATTATATTAATGCCAAGTCTTATATGCACACATGTGTATGTAATATATATGCACACATGTGTATGTAATATATTAAAATGAATGTAGGTATCTATAAAGGAATTTATTTTTCGTTTTTGTATTTTTCTTTTTCTTTTTGTTCTTAATGTATAAAAGGACAATCATACATATTAAGAACTATTTTACATAAAATTACACTTCTATACACTTTGTTAAGAGCATAAAAAATAAAAATTATACATTTTCTTTTTTAGTACAATAATGGACTGATTAAAAGTTTACTAGCCTTAAAGAATGGAAAATGAGAAGTAGTAAATGTGTAAGAAATGCATTTTGTATTTATTTTTATTATAATTATATCTAATATATTTTCTTTTTTTTATAAATCAATTTTTCATTGACGTTTCTGTGCATTTGGTATATTTTGGTACAAATGAAAAAAGTATGCTGAGAAAATGAGAATGAGAATATTCTAAAGGAATAGTAGTATATTTTATCAAATATTTATTTGGAATATTATATTGTAATATTGTACAAATAATTTTACTAAGTTATAAATCACTTAAAATAATTTTTGAGATAATTTTTCGAAGAATAGCTTAAGATTAAGATATTCAAGCGTAACACTTCAATATATTGGATAAGGTGTCAAACATTAAATAAAAATGATGATTTAGAATACGTAAGTGGTCGAATGCATAAAAGTTAAAACTACGCTTGAACTCAAATCTTACTTTTTTAAGAAAAAGCTCATTTTTGTTTAAATTTTGCAACCAAAATTACAAACCAGAACGACCTTTTGCTTAAAAAAGTGAGATTTGAGGTCAAGCTCAGTTTTCAGTTTAGCATTCGATCCAAGATTTTTCACAGAATATATCCATTTTAGAACGTAAAATATTCCCGAATTTTTTCTTACAAATTTGCTTTGGGGAAGAACTCAAACAAATTGAAAATTATGAATTACCTAAGTGTTAAAAGACAAAATTCTCCAGCTAGTTGAATGTATCTTCATTTAAATTATTTCCGTTATTTGTGGCTACTTCAGAAAGTGTCTCTAGTAAAATGTCACATATCATGAAAACTAAGTATTTCTTGATGTCTCTTGAAGATTACAAACATTTAAAAAAAAAAACAGGTACCTATTATTTTTATTGTGAATCAAATCTGAGATGCCGAAATTATTGGTTGATTTCACGGTGCCTTTTAATCGCAATAAATCGGTCCAGATTTTGATATATCTACTCAAATTACAAATAAATGATCCAAAGTTTCTTTTGAGTCGTCTAACTTATCAAAAACAATTTAAAAGTTTTATTTATTTTCCTAAATATAAGCTTAAAATTTATTAAACTTAAAAACTGAATAATATCAGAAAATGACTTTTATAAAAAGTTTACACTTTACAATTACAACATTGTGACTAAATCATAAAAAATGTTTAGAACAACAATGAAGCTCTATATTATGTTATATAATAATATTTTTTTCAAACCTAGACACCGGTAATAAACCATGGGGTAATACTCTAACCTATGTTCTTTTAGGAGAAGTTCTTGTCTGCCTAATAATTAGGACGTAAAGATTCTTTATTAAATTAAGCTAAAGAAAATTTTTGAACGAATAAAAGAACACATGCTCCTACTTATTGAATAATAAGTACCTATATAATATAGTATATTATATACAAGTATTAGCCTCAATATAACTTTTATTATAAATGAGAATTTTTTATTTTCTTTTTTTTTTTTAGTTTAAGTTTAAAAAATATAAAGTAACTTAACTGATGTTGTTATAATAACATTTACCCAGTTATGTTTTTTTTTTGTTTTTAAAATGAAAACAAAAAAAAAAATCTGTAACATATTTTCTTTTTCTGTTATACATTTTGTATTTATATCTTGTCCACATAATATATATACATATGTATGTACATCTAAAGAATATTCAAATATATTCACACAAACATCAAACATAAAAATAAAAATAAAATTTCCCAAATAATTTGTTTTTGTTTTTTTTTTTGTTTATGTATGGAATAAAAAAAAAAAAGAATCTAAATAAATTTTTGCCAGACATAAGCCAGATTTATAGAATAAAAAAAATTATAGCCACCATCATAACCATCATTTCCACCTCCAACATAAACTAGTACTGGACTGGTACTCATCCCCAGTTAGAATTTTATGAGTATAAAATAGATATATAATATGTATATTGTTTTATAATATATACGTATATAGATTATTATACATATTATATATTGTTATATGTCCACTCAAATAAACCTACAGTTTGAGTGAGTTAAGGCAAAGAGTAAAATTGTTCGTTTGTTGTTGGTTTTTTTTGAATTTCTTTTGTTTAAAAGAAAAGCGGAAATTTTTTTTTTTGTTTTTGAGATAAAATTTTTTTATTCTTTTTTTAATTTTGTTTTAAGAAAAACAAAAATTATAATTTTATTTTACTTCAATTTAGTTTTTATTTTACATTGGTTAAAAATTTTCTTTGGATTTTTCTAAATACATTATAGAAGTATATAGAAAACAGAAGGAAATTTCAATTTATATTGACATTATTGGAACCAAATAATAAATGAATATCTAATCGTTTTGTTTTTTTTTTTTTTTGATTTTGAAAACGTTTCCTACTTGTTAACAAGAAAATTTGATTAAAGTTATATTTCTGTGAAAAGTTTTGATAATAATTTAAATTTTTTCATTTTATTGTTTTTAGAGATCTTTAAGAAAGAAACCTTTAGAGAGAGACCAATATCATGTGGAATAAAAACCAGTACTGTACATGAATTGTAAATTTAATTAATTGTATATAATTTTTAGCTATATTTCCGGATTTTGCTGAATACCTTGGTCTACACCTCGACCGTAAACTTAATTGGCGTAAGCATATTAATAGTAAAATAAAATTATTTTAGTAAATATGGAAAAATGTATTGGCTACTAGGAAGAAGGTCACAACTGTCACTTGAGAACAAAATCGCATGGTGTACAAAGCCATGCTCATACCAATTTGGACGTATGGCATTGAATTATGGGGATCAACCGGCCTTTCTAATATTGAAATAATTGAGAGGTTTCAGTCAAAGGTATTGCGTGCAATAGTTAACGCCCCGTGGTATATCAAAAATAGAAACGATCTTCGCATACGAACAGTAAAGGAAGCAGTAGCAACTTCCGCCCAAAAATATAAAGAAAGACTTGAATATCATCCAAATCAACTAGCTACGAGTTTAATGAATATCAATCATAGAAGAAGGCTAAAGCGGCGCACACCCTCAGATCTACTAAGTAGGTTTCAAACTTAAAAGAAAAAAAAAAATTATAATGTATATATAATAATGTGTATGTAAATGTATATTACCGCCTTAAATTAATAGTTATTAAGAATGTTATGAGGTTATGACTCACTGGAATCTGCCTCTCAAGTCACTAATTCCATTATCATAAAATTACTTAAATATCTTGTAATATAGTATCTATATATCTACCTATATTATTTTGTGTAAGATAGTTTGTAGGAAAATTGGAGTAAAAAAAAATTTCCGGAAAATTTCACATTTCATTTCATCTCCAAACTTTTGAAAGAGATTGTCTATGACGTCATATAAAATTTCTTAAAGTGCTAACACATTTCTACCAATATTTATTTTAATATAGCGTCATGTTGACATTTAGTAGATGGAACGGTTCCCTCGAATGCTAATTGAATATTAGACAGATATTTACAGTCTTCCAACAACTATTCTACTGTTAGCGCATTCTTTTATAAGGTGCAGCATAATACTTTCAGTTAATTACTTTGCAATGGGTACTTGTTTTGTATAAAATTTGCATATTAAATTTTAATACCATATTTTGCAGGTTTTGATGGTAATACTGTGTAAATTTAGTTTTTCCAATATAAGAAAACAATTGTTCATCGATTGTAATATTGTCATGTGGATTATAGTTTTTGACGAGATTTTCACTCAAATAATTAAATATACCACGAGTAGCTGCAGCTTTCGACCCGCATACTTCCATCATGAAAACAAATATAATGCATCATCATAAAAGAAATCAATGATAAGATCTGGTTACTCTGAATATAGTTAGGTTTTTATTTGCCACAAAACAGATGCCTTTTGCATGGAAATGTTCTTATAACTATCATTGTCTTTCGTCTAATTTTTACCGTTAATAACTGTTGCTAATAAAGTTCTAGGAAAAGTAATAAAAACTCATACAATTTTAAATGTACATATAATATACGAGTATAAAACTAAAGTCAAAACTACATAATTGTAAAATAGGTAGGTACCAATTCAACATTTGAGGAATCCACCATCCAATAAATAGATTATTTTACTTTAAAATCTAAGTAAATCGTTAAGGGTAACTTTTTAAATAAAAAGTCATTTTTTTTATTTCTTAAAACTTATAAACATTAACTGTGTTTTTTATTTCCCAGAAACTTTGTGTTTTTAATAGTAAAAGTTCTAATATCAACTTTTAACAACTGGATGATAATAAAGTTACCTAGTTCAACTTTTGTTTAAATAAATAATTTTTATTTCATTTTCTCTATTTATCTATTCTCTAGTGAAGTGTCGAATATTGGTTTGTGTTTCGAATCGATTTGATCACCATTTATCAAATAAGTGCATTTAATTTAAAAATTAATTTTATTATAATTTGAAGTTATTCTTCTATTAGTGTCAGGTTACAGCAACCTTAAAAGTTACAAAGCTGCAGAAGAATTGGGATGAAAGGGGAAAACGCTGAACTCTGAAATAAATATAGTACACATTCCTTTAAAAACAGGAAAAAGAAGTGGGGTATCATAAAGCCATATTTTACGAATTGGCCATATTCATAAAGCCATATATTCACCCATTCAAATGAAATTTCAAAAAATTCCGCTCAATCGTTTAGGCTGTACACATGCCCACAGATACACACACATACACACACGCACCCACATACGCACACACAGTCAGACATCACGCTAAAAAAAAATGTACAGCCTTTTCCGCACCGGAGTAGTGCATTGCCAAAATCTCGGGTACAAATTTTTAGTATGAAAACAATACCTACCTTATATATAATTGTATGCGGTCGGTAAAAATGTGGTTCACTTTTAAAGAGAAAAGTACAAGAACTGCTAACCAACACCTGCGCAAACTCTGCTGAAACGGTAGCGATAATTATAAGTCACTGTGTAGAATTTGGAAAAAGAAACAACGGATGAAGGAAACTCCTTATCACTTTCTCTGCAAATTACCGACCCGAACTATGACTGGAAATTTGATTAATCTCTTCATTCACAGATATAAACAAATTAAAATTGGAAAATGAATTTCATTTCTTCAAACATTATAGAACATAATATTGATAATAATTCACACGTACGAGGGTACGGTATCAAAACGGCACCTTATATGCGCCATTTATGTCCTCTAATATAAAATTTTGGAGAAAAGCCTTATGTAAATCAACCAACCAATCATAATTTATAGAAAAATAACAGTACTATAACTTTACACACATAACTAAGTGAAGACAGAAATAAGTAAAATTTCGGTTAGAGTGGCTCAGTCCTCAACTAACGATATTTGGTGTCCCAATATTTAAATTATTTCTAACCATATTTTACCAAATTTTGCAAAATTCTTTAAAAAACCAAATAAAGACAAATTGTTTGGTAATTGAATCTACTTATTTATATTTTTCTAACAATTAGCTTTCTGTTGCTCCTTGAAGAGAATGGGTAATAAAAAAAAACGAAATAAAATAGAATGCAATAATAAAAAAAACATTAATTTAAAATTTTTATTTTTAGAATACATCCGCATAATTATTTTGTAATAAAAATTAAATAGTAGAACAATTCAATTTTCATTTTATATAATTCTGTAAGTGACAAATTTTTATTACATTGTTTTTAAAATATGGTATTTGTGTTTTTTTTTTTTTTTTTTTTTTTAAATGTCTAACAATAAAAATAAAAATTTGTTTTATTTTAAAAAAAAAAAAAAAAAGTGTTTAACAAATTAAAACACCGGAAACATTTTCTTCTTTTTGTGTAATTTTTCATAGCATTTTCAAAAAATTTTCTTTAAAAACATGAAATTTTTCAGTATCAATAACAAACAACAACAAAAAATTGACACTAAAGGAAAAACAAAAATGTATGTTATAATACATATAACCCTTTTCATTTACTTCCTTCTCTTTCCATTCCTTTAAAAAATGAAATACAGAATACGTTATAATATATTTTCTTAAAATCAAGAAAATATTTCTTTCTTTTTTTATCACATACAAAAAAACAAATACTCTTTTTTTTTTTTTTTTTTAATATTTTTGCACCGTTAAATAAAGAAAATATTATGAGTTAACTTGGTTTTATAGAGCCTAGTATAGATAACCAAACATCCCTCAATTTGGTTATAATTTAACAGCCTCTGCAAGGTCATAAACAACCCTAATAATAATAATTTTAAAAAATTAATTTTATGAGAATATATTTATCGTAACAAAAATTGCCTAAAATGTAACAAATTATTATAATATTGATATTTTTCAGTTGTGAAGTAAAGAATTTTAGGAGATAAATTGAATTATTGAACGAAGCTAAAATAACTAAAACTAATGAATGCTTATATATTATAATAAATAGAAACTGACTATCAAAATTAATTCTGTTATAATAAAGTAACTTTAATTTACACTTTAATTATAATAAAATATATTTATTTTTTATATCAGATTGTCTTTGCAGATCTGTAAATATCTCCAATTTCTTTTGATGCTAGTTAACTTCAAATACATATTTCAAACATCTTTTTTTTTACACTTTAATCACAAACTAAGAATATGTTCCTTTGTAGTATGTAGTTGTGATTATATGGGACAGGATATTGATGGAAAAAATAAGGATAAGTGGCAAATAATATCAGTGATGAATCTGTTAAGATACACCTTGAATTTTTACAAATTGTAATTTTCTAGGCTATGTGGATATGGAAAGGTTCTGACTAACATTTTTAGCAAAGGTTCAAAAGAAAAATTTTCTAGGATATGTGAATACGCAAAAGTTTTGCCTAAAATTTTTAGCACTATTTAGCAAGAAACGAATGCGGATGGGATTTTTAAAAAAATTTTGCTGGTTGATAATTTTTTTACATTCATTTCTAGCCATTTTATAGCTCTTATGTGACTCCTCCAAAGCATTTGCCTTGTACCGCTTAAAAAGGATCCTATTTATTTTGAATGGCTCTTTTGCAGATATCGTTAAAGCACGATCTGGTGTTTGGTTTGACCGTTTTATATGATCTAGATATGAAAAGTTTCATACCTAATATTATTGTTCTACTAACAACATCAGCAAAAAGATTCAATATTCTTTAAGCGAAAGTACATCGGCCGGTTAAAACTTTTCTATCTTAATAGCTTAATTAGTTTTAATAAAGCTAAACGAATATCTTGAAAACAATAAAAGTTTTGTTTTTTTTTTTTTTTTTTTTAAAGTAAGTACTAACGTATAAATTTAGTTAAGGTGCGCCTGTACCCCAGATATTAATATTTTTTAAATTCAATAACTTCAAATAAATTATCATATTTTAAATCGAGTTTTGATTATGTTGTTGTTTATTTATAATGTTTTTTTTTATGTCTAATCAAAATTTTATTAATTCAAGTTTTATGGCAATTAACAGTTTTTTGAGTATTGTTTCTATTCTGTTATGCTCAAATTCTAAAATGAGCTTATAACTTTTAAATATTAATTAACGTATTATAAACTATACTTTGAAATTTGTTTTCTAACTTCAGCATAGTGAATTCGGGTTTGCGACCAAGTTCACAACCCGAAATCCATAAATAAAAATGCAATAGTCAAAATCCACAAATTCAAAAATGTGCAAAGAAAATTCTGGAAAAAGCAAAATAATTCAGCATCGCATCATCATATTTCAACATTAAAGAATATAAAACAATGGGGTATGCCTCCTCCAAACCCCCTCTAAACAAAACCTTGTTATTATTTAATTATTAAACCTTGATTTTGTAAGTAACTCCAAAGTTATTAGACATATTTCAACAACTAAAACTATTTAAAATAATTGTGAACTCTTTTTTTGGGTTTTTTTTTTTTGTGGCAAAAATCATTACAAATTTAGCTTTTTGTGAATTTTGGGACTCACCCAGTGAATCATTTAGCTTTCAACGTGATATATGCAATCAAATTGATCAGACAAACAAATATGTAATTTGAAAAGTTTTTTTAAAAAAAATTCTTTGAACTTTTATGTATTTAATTTATATATAAATATATAATATATGTGTATATCAATAAAATGACAGTATCATTTTAATGTTACAAACGAAACCTGCTGTGAAAAAAAAAAAAACAAAAAATAATAACAAAAATAAATTTTTTTTTTTTTTTTTTATGAGAAAATTTTATTATTTTCATGTAATAAAAATAAAAAGTAATGAAGTTCAAAATGAAAAACTTCAACTCAATGATACCGGTTTATATTAGCATATATACGTATATACGTGTACAACATAAATCCATACATATGAAATATATTTATCTATAGGTACATAAAAAAATAAAATGTTATATAAAAAGTTATAAAAAAGTTAATAACACTATACATATTATATGTATATAATTTTGTTGTTATGTATACTATTTTGTTATATTATTATTGACAGATAGTTAATGTTATAACAGTAATTGTTATGTTACTATCTTATTATCATGGTTGATATACCTATTGAATTTTAATGTTTGATATGAGAAGTTTAATTTATATC
Organism: Poecilobothrus nobilitatus; assembly: GCA_947095535.1. Taxonomy (NCBI): domain Eukaryota; kingdom Metazoa; phylum Arthropoda; class Insecta; order Diptera; family Dolichopodidae; genus Poecilobothrus; species Poecilobothrus nobilitatus. The sequence goes on along the minus strand of OX352772.1, from coordinate 52,693,485 downwards.
ATTAAAAAAAAGAGAAAAAGAGACAAAAAAAAAACAATATAAAAGAGACAAAAAAACAAAAAGAGACAAAAAATACTATAAAATCTCTTAAGTACCAACCTTTCTCTTAAATACCAGTTTAATTACGCGATTACAAAATTTGATATGATTTTTTTTTTTTTTATATTCATTGTGTATTTTAACTTTTTTATTACACAGTTTTAACTTCTATATATTATATACTAAAATATAAATTTCTAAGTGAATTTCAATATACTTTAGGTTAAGTGTATATAAAAAGGAAAATAAAATAAAATTTCAAATATGCTTTTAATAAAAAAAAAATATTTTTTTTTATGTATCAATTCAAAAAGAATACAATGAATATTACCAAATTCAGTAAAATAAGAGATTAAAATTTTAAATTATTCAAAAGATTTTTTTTTTTTTAAATCTTTAATCTTTATAATACTTAAAAATAAATTTACACCCTTTCAAAAATTTTCTTTAAGAAAGAATTCGATAAAAATACTTTAATATTAAACAATTTTATTTTATTTTTGTTTTTTTTTTTCTGATAAAGAAATTTTTATTTAATACCAATTTTTAATATTATAAGCTTTAATTGAAAAAAAAAATAAAAATTATGGGGCATCGGTGGCCTAGAAAGTAAGAGCGTATAAAATACGCTGTAAACACCGAGGTACTGTGAGCGAGGGAGTGAGGGAGTTTCCCCTTACGACATTTACAGCCACGCCTGAACAGGAGAGGCTGTGTAATTTTCTACTCACATTTATGTGGCAGAGACATACAATAAAAAAAATAAAAATTATAAAAAATTGATACCACACATTAATAATAAAGTTATTTCAACGATGTGGTATCATAAAGCCATATTCTACAAATAAGGCTTTATGGCCTTTTCATATGAGTCACAGCGCCATATTAAGAATATTACTTTATCACACATTTGAATGGGACATAAAGCTATTATGACGTTATGTTGCATTTGATTAAAACAACTTTAAAAGAAAATCTATTAAACTCAATATTAACCAACTGTAAAATCCTACCTAATTATTTTTTTATACATATTATAACGACAAAAGAATTTAATACTGTCAAGGTATATATTATACCATATTACCCCCAAACGCCCAATAATCTAATTATTGGAACTCTGTGATTTTGTAACCAAACCCCGAATTCGTCCGAATTGAAGTTCAGTATGTGATTATATTATTTACCTTTTTATTTGATTACTATACACGCAGTGTGTAGTTTCGATACCTCAAAATAATATAACTTTCATACCTTTAAAAATGATAACAATATAAAGGTCAAAATGGCAAAATATAAAATATAATTGAAAACCGTTATCTGAACGGATGGACGGGAAGAGGCGTCAACTTTGCAGAATATTTTTGTGAAACCTTTAGATGTTGCAGCCAAATAAAACAACTACCGCTTCATCAAACAATATAAGTAATCAAGTAGTACATTACATGTTAGAATCAAAGCATAATAAAATATTTTAAATATCTTCGTAGAGAGTATACTCATAAAATATTTCTTAAAATAATTAGAATGGCTGGCCCAAACCATATTATTACTTAGTAACAATCTAAATTATTTAAATTGAGCCATAACCCGTTAATATATTTTATCTCAAAACACTCAGCATTACATAGACATATATTGCCGTAAAAGCAATCATTTGTCAAATCATAAGTTTTCTTCAAAACCTATTAAATCATATTTCGACATCAACACTAAATTTAAAAATTTTTAAGGTACATCACCTTTAAATTAATGAAAGGTAAGATGAAAACTTATAAATTCCCAGTATAAAATGTCTTATAAAAGAAAATCCAGTCTAAAAAAGGATCTGATTGCATGTATGTAACAAAAAGAATACTGGCATGAAAAATAAAAAAAAAAAAACAACATGAAAAACACAAAAGAAAATTTCTTATATTCTATAGTAATTCAACTCGAGAAATATATCAATCTATTATACTCGTAATAACAATTTCAAAATGTTCAAGCTTAGTTAGTTTTCGATGACATAAACAAGAATTAGTTTTCATATATACTCACATGATAAAAATCACATAAAAAATTATATAAAGCTAATGTGTAATTTAAGAACGAAAAAGAAATATTAGTTTCCCTAATGTATAAAATCCATCTCATTATTTGGGATTTAATAAAAAAAAATTTTAAACCTTTAGAATTTTCATCCATTCTAAAATCAGTGCAAAGATTTAACAAAAATGTCTTACACTTTCACTAACGGTTTGGTTATTATTTATAAAATAAAATTATTTTATTATTTACAAAATATGCCTAAACTCTTAAATATTACAAGTGAAAAAATTCTTAAATATTACAAGCGACAGATTTTTACTAATTTGTGACCTTAATGCTTTAAGGGCGCAATTAAGGCCTTTATGTTTTAATATTTTTAATGTACAGGATTGGTAAACTTATAATTTTTTTTATTTTATGTTTTTTTGGAGATAATAAAGAATTTTATAAAATTTTTTGCTGTCATCATACTCAGTGCAAGAACGTGTAAAAATTATTGATTTTTTTTATGTTTCCGGACGGTTAGTTTTTTGAACAATCTCATTATAATCAATGAAGCGCATTTTCATTTAATGGATATGTCAATAAACAGAACTGCCGATTTTGACGTACGATGGATCATGTTATGTGTGGAAATATATAACTCATAGAGTGAGTGACGAAAATGTAACAGAGCATCCAGAAACCATTTCCGGGGCGGTATGTTGGAAAAGCTCATACCGCGAGAGAGACAATGGCGATTCTGTGAAAACTTTTCGATGACCGAATAATTTCAAAAAATGCTGATTTCGGGGGCCACCTTCTTCACCAGATTTGACGGCCCCTGATTTATTTTTGTAGAGTTTCTCGAAGGAACGGGTTTACGTCAACAAACCACAAAAGATTCAGGAACTAAAGCAGAATATACACACAGAAATTACGCAACGTAAAGCAAAATGTCCTAAAAAGAGCCACTACTGGCAACAGGAAAATGAAAGCCATTTGAAGGAAGCCATTTTTCACACTTACCTTAAAAAAAAATTAAATATTAATACTTTCATTTAAAAAGACAATAAAATAAAAAACTTTAAAAATAAAAATTATAAGCATTTCAAATCAGTCAACCAGCCCAAGTTGACCTCTATACATATATGTGAGTTATTAATATGAATTCAAATAGTCTATTATTAAATTTGATACTGAATATTTGTTAATTAAAATTACAATAAATCTTAATATCAAGAAGTATTACTGCAGTAAATAGAGATAATTTTAAAGTAGTAGTAAGTAGTGTAATGAATCGTGATTAAGGCAATTATGAAATTATAAAATGTAAACCGTTATTTCAATATTGTAACAGTCAGTGTAGAAAATCCTATTTACAGTCACATTTTCTCAACTCTAATTGCATAAGTTTTTGTACCCATAAGCATCGATATACATCGGTACACAATTAAATATAGAGAACTTTAGATAACATCCGAAAATCATGATTAAAGTAAGAAAAGTGTGACCGTTATTGTAACAATATATCACAGCAGTCGGTATAGAATGTAGACTTTTAAATTCAAGTCCATGCTATTTAAATAATAAAAACAAATAACCATTAAATTATATTTAAATATTCGGTATAATAATAATTGTCAAAATATATCATTGTTCATTAAAATAAAACGAATCTAAAAAAATATAAAATGAACTTAAAATCTTTTAAATACGTTGACAACTAAAATATTGATTGACAAAATTGAAAATGTTTCAATAGAATTTTACATAAGTTTTTTTTTGTTTTTTTCCTTATTACATTAAATATATAAAATTTTGTAAAATCTTAAGTTAACGTTTGATGTCCACGTGGTGTATAATTGTACTGTAACTTTCAATCACGTTACTATAATATTATTGTATTTTTTTTTTGTGTATTTATTTAATTTTTTTTTTTTTTTTAATACAGAAATTCAAATCTTTACTCAGGATAAATTTGTCATCTAAAATTAAATATTTGTTTTGGATAAAATGGAAACAAATGGAAAAAAAAAAACGTATCCTTGTTCATATTCTTTCCGCTACCCCTCTTTCTCTCTATTAATCTGTCACTTATTTTTTATTCTATATCATTGTATCTTTTTTAAATTTTTAATATATTAAAAAGTTTTTGTTTTTAGTTTTTTTTGTTTTTTTTTTTTTTTGTACTTTGTATTTCAATGAAACGTCAACCTTGACCCTTTTTTCTTTTCGTTTACTGTCCCAAGAGTGATTAGGCATCTGGAAAGGAAATCTTTCATTTTTTGTTTGTTCTTAACATGTTTTTCACAAAAAAAAAATTTTTTTTTTTTGATTTTTTAACATTTTGAGAAAAGGATAAAGAAAATCCATGTTATGTAATAAAATAGGATATGTTGGCACAAAATTAAAGCATAAAATAAAACAAAGTGTGCTTGAGTCAAAGTTTACTATATTGTTTTTCATTTTTAAAATGTGATATATGCAGATACCTTAATTTTTTTTTTTTGTTTTTTTTTATTTAGTTTTCATGGTTTTAGTAACCATAAAAATAAAAGTGTCGTCTTTATGGATTATGTAATAAAATAAAATTTTAAATTAAAATCTTGTTAATAACCTATATAGTTATATATCTACCTCGAAGTAAAAGTAAATGAAATTTAAAACAGTTATTACAAAAAGAAAATTTTCAATTACTTGTTACTAAATATTTACTCTCTAGCATCAAAATGTTGGTCTTCTTTTTCCTCATTCAATATATTTTTATATAACTTAACTTTGTGAACTTATTGGAGTTTCCAATTGAATTTTGAAATATATAGTTGAAATGTAGAATAGAGGAAATGATTTAAAAAAGCATTTACCTTGCTACTTAAAAAGTTTTTCCATTAGGTCAGGAGAGGACTTAATTTCCTTTTAAAGTTTTTTGTTTAGGCATATGTATCAGTTCCTCAATGTGTTAAATTCATTACATATTCAATATACATATTGGAAATGTTAAATTGCCTAACACGTTTCTCCAAAAACTTTGACAATTAGTAAAATATTCAAATTTAAAAAAAAAAAACTTCAAATTTTTTGTTTTCTTCTCTCGCCAACATTGATTCTAATATTGTTTCAAACATTTTTCTTCAAAGCTTTCAACCCAAATATTCTTCGAAACATTTTCCCTACTCTCGGCAATCCTAACCCGCACCGTATCCTATTTGATACGGATACCAACCCAAACCAATATTTTCGTTAATTGGATTGGATTTCGTGGATTGTTGATAGTTCTGTTATTGATGACAGTTGAACATCCTTTGCCACATACTTCATAATTACTTGTTACTTAGTATTTTTATAAATATCTTATTCACTTGTTTACAAATTCAATGTCATTCTATGGAAAAAATCGAAAAAACTAAAAAAAAATTATGTAATAGCATTTCCATTCGTTCTTTTGTTCCTATTAAAACACACCTACACATTTATATATTAAGATAATTTCATTTCACCATTAACCTTCTATTTTATGTATGTTCTTTTCACAAATTAAACCTACCTTTATTTACTAATTACTTTTTGACTATAGAATATGAAAAAAAATGGCAAAATGAAAATTAATACCTATACAATAGCAATTATATGACATTTATTTGTTGATTAATTACCAGTTAAAATCAAATATTTATCCCAATCATTAGTTTAATTATATCTAGAAAAGAATTTAACGAATTAATAAAAGAAATAGTTATATCCATAGTTGGACTTTTCTATCATATAAAAGGATCTATCAAACTCTTCTGAAATGATTAATAGAAATGTTCTAAATAGTTATTTAAAAGATCTTGTTAATATGTCCTTTTGATACTTTTGAACTTCTTGAATTCATAGCTAAAAATCAGTTAAAGATTGCTTTTATAGATTCAGTCAGATTAATTCCTTAAATAAATCAGTATCTGTTAGAATAGGTTTTAATAATTATATCTAAATATTATCAATAGCATCAATAGATAAAAAACCACTTAGTGGATTTACAATATAGAATTCTTTAATGGCGATGTTAGAAACAAAATATATTTAACAGGTTTAAAAAAAGGTGAACGTGTAAAACATTTCTTTGTTTTGGATTTGTTATTATTAGTTATCATTGTCGTAATGGGTGATATGAATAAAAATTAAAATAAAACTTTTAGCTAAGATAAAAGCTTTTAGTTTAAGCACAAGCTTGAACCATTAAAAAATAAAATATACTGTGCGACTAAGGCCGGGTCTCAAATATTTATTCAGCATATTTAGCAGTTACAAACAAGCCAAAAATTTGTATTATACGTTGTTTTTTCTACAAGGGACGGTGTAAAACATCTAAAGTTACTGAAAGGAACTGCACGAAACTCTTCTAAGTATTGTTGGACTTTAAACAATGAAAACCACCCCCTTTAAAACCAAACTTTAGAATAAGGCCTTTATTAGATAGTGATATAATGTACAGTTTGGTTTTGGGGAAAAAGATGAAGGAAGAATTACTTCAGAAATTGAATAATTAGAATTATGGAGGATGAAAGGAGAAAATTTGGTTAATTTTCACCGGTTGGTGGATCCGATTGGCGTTTATCTTCGACATTGGTGAGTCTCGTTCATTTTGTTATCCTCTAATATGCTGTTGTTTATTCTATAACATGCTTTGCGATTAAAGTGCTTTGAGTACTCATCTCCATGACGACAAGGTTTTCTTATTGCATACAATCTATGACTTTAATAGCAATAGAAAATTTAACAGTTTGGATCATTAGTCCTGACCACTAGACCATTTTTTTCTGACTACTAGAGAATTTGATTTATATATTATATGCTTTAGATATAATTTTCCTTAAAATAGTTTGTATAGTTTTAAAAACTGGTCGTCCGGTGTACCCCTTCCTATTTTCTTATACAGCTCCGTTAAGTGATAAAAAAGCAGCTCTATTTTTGTTGATATCACCAATAAATAAATATTTATCCATATATAAAATAAATATTTAACCATATCACATGAGTGATAACTCTAGTTCTTCCAGTAAAGCTATATATACCTTATAATAATAATCTTTTTCTACACAATTAAATTTTTTCCGATATGATTTCCGAGAGCGATAATTAATAAAATCAACCATTCTTCACGACAATTAGCGAAAAAATGATTAAATACTCTAACAAGACTCATAAATATCTTCAAATATTTCAAGCCGAGCTTAATATTTTTAATCTTTTTTATTCACTTTTTCCAAACATAAGTATTATTGTTGGAAAATTCAGATTTTACTAAAATCGAAAAACCAGCACTTTAAGTTTTATTTTCACTTTATTTTTATTAAGTCTTTAGTGCCTTTACTATAAAAATTCTAGTTTTAGTTTTATTGTCTTTTCAATCGGACCACCCCATGCATAATAACAGGATACTAAAATTATGTAAGTGAGTCTTAAATCATTTTTCTATTCTTCAGACTAATCATTTCTAACCAAGTTGTAATATTATACTTTACTACTTCCTTGGGGTGCCAATTTTTTAAAGAATTATAATGTTTTGTAACATATTTCAAAGATAATTAAGAAATTTTAATTTAAACAAAAATAATTCACAATCGAAATTATTTTATAATATTAGGAAATCCTTTAAATTATTCTTTATTTATTATTAATATATACATAGAAAACTTTTAAAAATGCATAAAAAATTTTTTTTTTTTTATCTTGGCAATATCAAAATGTTTTCTCTTTTCGACATATATAGGTATAGCTATATATTTTGTGCCAAATGCATGTGATATATTATTTTAAGTCTTAAGATAAATAATAAATAAATAATATATAAAAAAAAAATATAAAAGAATAATTTTTCTAAAAGCCATAAACTTATGGTAAACCAAGATAATTTTTTACTAAAAAAAATCCAAAAATTAATTTATATAAATAAAAAATAAAACAAAACAAAAATAGATATTTTACAACATAAATTGTGTTAAAGCCCTCCCCCCATATTAGTTTACAAATTTTATTTTAAACTATTTTACAAACACATTTACACTTCCTACACATATAGACTAGAGATTATTCCGAACAGAAATATTAAAGAACTATTTACATTTAGAAAAATAATAAAATTATATTTGAACAAATCACATATTAAAGAATAACTAGAATTCGCCCGCCCCTCGAAATTCGAGGTGTTCTAATAAGCAATTGCAATTAACGCAATCAATAACATATATTCGGGTAAAAGGTCTATCATTCTATGCATAAACGTACACCAAACAGTTGTATCACAAAATTCTGCCATAACTCTACCATAATCCTATATTATAAACTCTGTCAACTCTAGAACACTTGCACGAATATATGTTATGCTGTTACCTACCATCAAATTTAATCATCTTTAAGAAAATTTCAAAAGCTGTATTAAGTACTAAAATATAAGGATAATAATTCTGCAGCAAACTAAATTTGTTGCATTAGACTAACGATATTTTGCAATATAACAGTTGGAATAAAACTTAATTTCTATTTATAAAATTTCAGATATCTAACTTTAATAGACACTCAGTTACTTTCATATAAAAAAAAAAAAAAACCGGTTGATGAGAGTAACTGCGTTGTGTAGCAGCTACTTGAACTCATCGGTCGATCTTGTTCAATTTCAAAACTTTAAACTACCAATTCTATAAAAATGAATCATTAAATCAAAATTTTACCACAAATGTAAGCAGAACCTTAGTTTTATTATTTTTTAAGTTATCAGACATAGGGACGGACTTTTATGCGGCTAAATCGACTGAGAATTCAAACTGGCGCAAAAATAATATCAAGTGCTGGCAAAATTATTATATTCATGTCGTATGCTTATACGACTATAATAACCTCATGTCTATAGGTTAAATACAGTTTACAAATAAAACAAGTTTCATAAACTGTAGAACACAGCAATTCTAAAAAAAAAAATTCATGAAAACGTCAAATAATGTTCTTAAAATTTTTCCTCATGAAATTATCCTGCTCTCGTGACCACTATTCAATTATATTTTACTTTGCAATATAAAATGAAATAGTTGGTACTTTTTCTGTGTCTCTTCTTACTTCTAAGACAATATACATGTATGCAAAATAATTATTCTATCACAAATATTCTAACAAGGCTGCAAACGTCTAATTTAAAATTCGACGAAAAATTAAACACTTATCCCCGAAATCTGGGCCTAATAAAATATAGATTGTGAACCATTTCGATTCTATTTGGAAGCTTAAAATTTATTAAAATAATATCACAAACTCTGAATTACTTCCTAATTTTCTTCAATTTTAAATTTAAATACTTATGTATATACAAGTGTTTATCATGAAAATGTTTATATATATACAATTCGATATCCTATATTTTAAAACTTTTAAAAACTATTTATTTATTTATTTTTTTTGTTCTCTAGTCTAGTAAATAATGACTTGTCTTATATATGAGTACAAAAACATATAAAAACGATAAAAATTGCATTTAATAAACAAACAAAACGCATTTAAACTTTTTAAATTATTTTACAATAAAAATTTTTGATTTAAATATACAAAAAAAAAAAAACAAAAATCAAAAAATAATTTAATTAAAATTGAAAATTTATGATTTAAACATGATTCTAAATTATTTAAAAGGCAAAATTTTAATTAAGAGAAAATAAAAACAATAAGAAAAAAAAACAAAAAAACACTCATTAAAAAATATTTTGAAGAGTACTTTTATAGAATGTTTCCAATTTATTGAGTGGTTTTAAAATTTTTTATTAAGTAATATTACATTAAGTATTGAAAATTAATTTAATGTAAGTTTGTTTCTACGTATGTGTATGTACATCTACGTATGTGTAAAAAGAAATATGTATATGTATATGTATATTCTATAACACTCATTTTTAACTCAATTAATAAAAGTCCTATTTTAGAAAATTTAAAAAAAATTTATTAGCATATTTTCTTCATTACAAAAACGAAATCTATCATAAATTTAAGAATATATTGTTTTTCTTTAAAGTAAAAAAACCCAGTTTCAATTAGAATAAGTTACTTAATTGTAGGTTCTTTTTATGGTTTTTTAAGAGATATCAAGGGTGATAATCTTTTCAAGATTAGTTTAGATACTATAGTTTTCTTTTACAATGCATTTTTTTGATTTAAAATGTTTTATTTAGATCATTCAGATGCCCAGTTTTTTAAGTTTAACTGTAAATCCTCCTCCTTACCAAAAAAAAATACTGGAAATTTCATTTGAACAAAAAAAATTAATTGCCACATATCGGTTCAGCCTCAATTCAGTCTCAGTTTAGTCTCAGTTCCGATTTGTTGATTAATAATGCCAAGCTATTTTTGCAAAATTTTCCGTGGAGGCCAAGGCCTAAAATTTCATATATTGGTTTTCTTTTTTTTTTAAAGTTAGTTCTAAGTTAGTTGCTTTCATATGATTATCAACAAATTTTAGTATAGGTATATTATTAATGTCATTCATATTTAAATTTCCGATTGATGATAGATGACAATGTTATAAATCTTATTGTAACGGAAACCTATACTCAAACGAAGCATGCAAGGTCTACTAAATGGATTTTCACCAATTCAAACTCTTTGGGTTGATGTTGTGATTGGATCTTGTAAAACTGGACTCGGTTGTAAATTATAGGCAAGTCAAAAGTATCTACTAACAGAGTGTTCCAGCTACTGTAATGTCGAGAAATCGATTTCAAATTTTACTTTGCATGATGCATTTCAATAATAATCCAGTTTTCTAAATGAAGTAAGAAGGTTGTATGTCGATCATTTTTACACCAGTTATCATTTCTAAAAATATTTCTTAGAAAACAAAACTTATGTTATCGGCATCCTTATAGAAAACGAATGTCATATATTTAAAGTAAAACAATACCCTCAATCATATTTGAATACGAGGGTGGCCCGTCATATGAAACTCAATTAGTGTCATTCAATTATGTATGACGTAGCATGTAAAGTGTTAAAATGATTCTATTACTTTTTAATGTATATCTTTAAAATTTTAATGTACCTTAGTTAATTATGTTTTATTGGGGTGTGATTTTTTTTTTTGTTGCTATCCCATTCTTAGAATTAATCATAATCTTACAAAGAGTTAAAGAAAATTAATCTAACTTAGGTAATTCACAGAAAAATTTTAACAAAAATTTATAGCAATTGTCGAAAATTTATTATAACATTTTAAAGTCATCCAATTCATTCAGTTTACAAGTGAATATAGTGATAGGAATAGGTTAGTAGATGAAGAAGTTTATGCAAACCTAGTTAAAGAATTTGATCAAGATGTATTTGTAAAGAAAACTGATTCTATTTGGCTACACCATCCATAAATGATCAAAGAATTTTTATACATATATAACATTTGCAGTAATTTGATCAGATGAAGAGTTTATTCAGAACTATAAATGAAGAAGCTGATTGAGATGTATGTATTTGTAAAGAAAATTGATTCTATTTGGCAATACGATTGGTGAGCGAACTGATTAATATTTATGCATACATCACATTTGCGATCATTTGATTTATTAAATTTTCTTTATTAAGAAGAAATACCTATTCAAACATTCATTAGACCAATTATTTTTTTCTTACTTAGTTTTTTAAAAAATATTACACCATAAATAACAGTAATAAGTCTTCTACAATCATTTTAACTTCTCTTATTTATTTTAAATAATAAAGTAATTACTGTCTTTTCCTAGATACAGAAGAAATTTTTCAATGTATTACTTAAATATTGAACCACAAATTCAAATTTATGGAGTAGTTCTGGCTCAGTGAATCATTTTTATTGGTATCGATAAGATTTAATTAATCAATTGAATGTCGAGCTATAGAAAAATCAAGAAGAAAAGAAAGAAAAACAAATAACAGAAATGATAACCAATTATACCAAAATGCTTCTTATTGAGCTGAAATTTTGATTAAAGGAAAAAAACTACATATAAAAAACGTATTAACCATAAATATTTTGAGCTTTCATTTGCATTTTTTAATGAAAAACTTGGGTAATACTAGTAATACTACAGTATTACGAAATTTATGATTTCACGAAAAAATTACGAAAGACTTGAATACTACCACATGAAACACATACTACCAAACAAAAAAATCATAGGTAATATTTACAAAAAAAAACAAAAAAAACGAACCGAAAAAACTTATTATTATAATATTAAAACTTTTTAATTTTTTTAATAAAAATATCTGTAAAAGAAAATAATAACGGTATCTGTAAATCTGACGTAAATCCTAAAAAAGTTTGGTTTAACTTTCAATTAAAATAAAAATAATATGATAAAAATATGATCCTTGAATTATCCTCTATAAAATTGAATTCGTAAAAAATATAAGAATTTATAAACTAGTGTTATCAGCCTGTTTTTATCTAAAGAATCCTTAAAAAAAAAAAAAAAAAAAAAAACTTTTCATTTGAAAGAGGCTTAGCTGTTAATGAACTTGAAAACAAAATAAAAAAAAAAAACAGAAATAAACAGTATGTTATCCAAATAAGAACAAAAATAAAAAATTATTAATAAATTTAAAAAAAAAAAAAAACTCATATTTCCAAAAAAACATCTTTCAATTCTGAAAAAGATTTAAAATATAAACTTTGAAAAAAAAGGGCTCTAATGGAATTTTTCAATACAAAGACTTTCAATAAATTTTGAAAGGGTTTTCAATGGACTTGAAAAAGTTTCATTTAGTTTCAAAATAAAAAAAATAAAAAAGTTTTTTTCAATCAGATAATACCTATAGATACAAGATAAATATACTCATATCTATACACATAATTTTCTATAAATATGTATATATATATATTTACATATTTATAGAAAAAGTTTTAAATTTAACAAATTTATTTTTATTTGAAAAAAAAAAAAAAGTTTCAGATTTACAATAATAAAGTTTTTAAAAAAAGAAAAAAAAAGGATAAATATCTGATTTTATTTGAGACTTTTGATTTTTTTTCTTTGTCTTTTTTTATATTTTTGTTTTTCTTATTTTTCTTTTACATGAGTGTTTTATTATTGTCTATCTCATTCTTGCCTCCAGCAATTTTTATCTCTTAATAAAATTTTAATTTAAATTTCAATTCAATATTAGATAATTTTTTTATTTTAGGTATATAATAGGTTGTATATATAATAGTTTATATATAACCATTAAGAACATGGAAAATAACCGATATAAGTACCATAAGCTGAGATTAACAGTCCGCTCAATTTCTTTGACAACTTAAATATTACAAAAACAAAAAAAAAAGTAAACCCAAATCTTAAATCTTTTTTGAGGCTATCCTAAAACAAAACTGAACTAATTAATGTCTTTATTGTCTTTTTTTATCTTTTGCATAGTTTCCTTTTCTAGAAGTTACCCAAAAAGATGACAGTATAAACTTTTAACATATTATGAAGATTTACAGATAGTAATTATCTGCCTATATTTTGTAAATCAAACTGGCACTTATTTCTTTTTGAGTTTAATTTAGAATTGTTAATATTAAAATCATTCTAAAATCCCTGAATAATTTTAAAATATCAGAAACGAACTGTACATTGTACTATAATTTCTTTTATTCTCTTCTATCCTATATATTTAATATCAAAATTAATTTGTTTTTTAATAGGCTGTTCAACTCCATGCAATGAAAATGAAACCTATTGCGCCAACCACTTACCACAAATCAAATAATCTTTCTTTTCTGAGTGAGATAAATGAGTGTTTTTTGCTAATCAAAATTTTATTGAGTTATTAACAAAATACGATTTTGGTGCAACAAAAACTTGCCAATAGTATGATTATTAGAATAGTTATTAAGTGGCTGGTGCAATAGAATGCTGATTACGACCATTTACGTTTCCATTTTAAGTTTCACAATTTACTTTTTTTCATTAATATTATCTTTATAAGCGGATGAGGATAGTCTATAATATTGTAATATAGGTTTTGTATCGCTATTTAATTCTTTATTGAAATCCAATTCAACTTAAAATAGACGTCCCATAGCTTCCTATGTTTAACCCGCAACTTAATGGACTTAACATAACTTAACCGTACCTTAATTAAACTTAATTTAACCTAAACTTAATTAAACCTAAGTTTTATTGTTTTAAAGTTTCGCCAACCCTTTTTTACCTAACATATTTTTAAGCCCTAAAATAATTATTTAGTATACTTAAATCTTGAAAGTCTTTAAAAGGTATTAAATTAAATTTTTAACTTTAATAAGTATTCTTTTTTCACTGATTTTTCTGACATAAAAGTGCATAATTGTGCACATTAAGTTATAAATGTTAATATTTCCCCTATATTTTTTTTTTGGAGGACTTTCAAAATTGTGTACATATTCATATCCATTATCCAACTTCCATCTGAAAGGATTAAAAGCATTTTTACTTAAGCACTTGAGATCTTAACCTACATCTGACAGGATTAAAACCTTTTTTAGCTAAGCACTTAAGATTCATTGTTATAGGTCTAAATCGTAAAGAATTTTCTTTTCTGGAGCTATTTACTTGTCTAAGCTAATGCTATATATAAAGGCACGTCGTTATTAGTCTATAAAAATGACATTAAGACCAGGTAGACTAATAATTTATAGACAGTAAAAAGACCCTTTTTGTCCTCCTTTCATAACATATAGTCGTCATTGATTTTTACTACATTACACCCTACCATTACATGATGGGCAAATGTATATAAATATGTTTCATCTGCTATAATTTGATGCATAGATTTATAAATTCTATAAAGAATAAAAATTAATTGCAATAATAAAATTTTCTCTCCGAACCGGTAATTGATAACTTATTACTTTACAACGGAATAATAAAAATAATTTATGTTAAAAAAAATATAACAAAAAATATTCCCAAAATCATTTTTTATCATACATACAAGGAAAAAAAGCAATTTTATGTTAAAAAAAAAAATATATGCTAAAATTTCTAAATCAAATATTAGAAATATAATTTTTTTTTTTTCATGTCTTTTTTTGTCTGAAAAGATATGAAAATTTTATATTAAAAAAAAAAAAAAATTCAGGAAATTGAAAAAATACAAACAAAATTCCAACATAATTCAAAATCCATATGAGGCAAAATTAATTTAAATTACTGCTTTCTAAAAAGTTTTTAGAGCGCATACATATTTTATTAAAATTTAAAATAAAAAGCAAAAAAAAAAAAAAAACTTGAAAAACTATAAAGAAAATATTTATTGTAATTTTCTAGTACACTCCGTACTATTACTATAGGTGCAGTATTATAGAAGTAATTGTACTTTTTTCACTCACATTTTTGTCGTTTTTAACATTAAAACCGATAAAAATTGACGAAAACAACAATTGAATTAAGGTTGAAATATATGAAGCTCGTCGAACTCATAATGTCTCAATGCAGAACAAAATATGGACTAGATACACCACTAGAAGAATCACAAGAACCGAAATGCATATACACATAAAATTGTCTACAAAAACACGGTTTTATTAAAGGAACGGAAGGAAAGAAAAGAACATGAGGAAATATAGTTTTAAGGAATTTTACAGCATCTTTAGGGACTTTGAATGCAGAACAAAATATGGACTAGATACACCACTAGAAGAATCACAAGAACCGAAATACATATACACATAAAATTGTCTACAAAAACACGGTTTTATTAAAGGAACGGAAGGAAAGAAAAGAACATGAGGAAATATAGTTTTAAGGAATTTTGCAGGATCTTTAGGAACTTTGGGATGTCTTAGGAACCATCTATAAAATTAGAACTGTAAATCATTATCTTATCAATATCTTGATAGATACTTCCTTTTTTAAATATTACAAAGAATCTGCAATCTTTAGAATAAAAGCGGTATTGTTAATTAGGAATAAGTGCAAAAATATTAACTAATAAAAATTCACAATTGAAGGTTTAGCAGATATACTTGATTGTATTTATATAAAAATGTTAAAATCTTTAGGTATTGTATATTCTTCAATTTAACGACACATAGTATATTCTTCAATTTAAGGACATACAACATTATGTAATTGGATGTTGTTTTCAGAGATTTATCTTCGTCGTTTTTTGGTTTTTTGTTTTTAGTTGCCTTTAGCATAAATTTGACATTAATATGTAATTAATATAATAAGTTTAAAGGACGAGGTGCCAAAACGCCCGGAGCCAAAAGTCCCCCGGGGACTTATTACTTCATAAAATGAAATATTTATAATTCAGTATTAAAAGAATTAATTATTTATTTATAAATTTTGATATTTTGATAAATTAGATATTATAGTTGGATACAAAACCAGGAAACTGCCTTTATCCAGAATAAATAAATAAATACTCTGGAAAAAGGGGTAACCTTGATTTTCTAATAAACTTTAAAACCAATCCTAATTATATAGAATCTGACATAGATGAAACTAGGAAAGATTTTAGAGTTAGATGCGAAATCAGAGTATATTCCCTTTTACCAGATCAAAGATAAATACGTTAAAAGTTAGAAGGGGCTACCTTGATTTTGTAACCAACTTTAAAACTCCTGCTAAGTTTTAATATGGAATATTGCATGGACGAATATATAAATACATAATTTTATGGCGATATTATGTCTTATTTTTTTTTTGGGGACTTTTGGCTCAGCCATCGGAATTATAATTTTCCGCGGACTTTTGGCTTATGAAAGTTTTGGCATCTCGCCGTTTAAAATCTTACGAATATTAACTTAAAACCTATTATAGACAAGAAATATATATTCATTTTTCTTCTTTCATTGTAAAAAAAAAATGAAAAACTTTTCATGTATTTTCAATATTAAAAGAAATATTTTTCAACAAATATTCATTTTAAATATATTAGATTTTATCATATATACATATATATAGATAGATGTTTACATTATACTATACATATATATAATTTGTCCATAATATTATTTAATAAAATATCCAGAAACACGGCATGATATTCTTTTCTGAGTCACAAATTACAGACAACATACACAAAGTCCTGTTTGTAATAAAAAAAAAATATATAAAACAAAAAATCTGCATATATCAAAAATAAAAAGAAAAAAAAAAATAAAATATTGAAAGAAAAACTAGGAAATGAATTTTACATTGGAGAAAATATATTGGACATCTGCCAAAATAATTTTCATTTTCAAATCAAAATTTTACGTTTTTTTTTATTTTATCTATTTTTTTTTTTATATCATAAAACAAAACATTCAATATATTCAGAGAAAAATAATTTAAAGGATTTTGTTTGTAAGTGAAAAAAATTTTTATAATTTTTGTCCGATTATTAAAATTATGTTTAGTGAAAAAAATGTATAAACAAGGCAGAATGTAAAATGAAATATTTTTAAAGGCGCACATTTACAAAAATAAAAAACAAACAAAAAGAATTCAAAAATTCTGGCTACTTCATCAAAATTTGTAACTTTTCATAGAATTTTTTATTGAAAGATCAAAAGACCTTTCTTCAATTTATAATTTTTTGACTCCTAATAGCTCTTTTAAAAAGGAAACTCAAAAAATTTTTCTGAGGTAATTTATTCTAATAATAAGTTCTAATTCTTTTTATAGATTTTGTTCTTAAAATTCCTCTAAAGATCTTCGTGGTCCTGAAAGAAAAAGGTCCTGACTGAAAGCAACCTGAAAATACGGAGGGGCGAAAATTTTAGAAAAAATAATGGTTTTACATAACGGTAAATTTAAATACCAAAAAAATATCAAAACCACCGGACAGAATGAAACTATTAAGTAAAATTTTTAAAAAAAATGTTTGGAAAATGTTCTAAAAAGAAATAAGAAAAAATGGTAAATATAAATAAATTAATTAAATTGGTGTTTAATTAGATATACTAACTGTACAAATCACCCTAGGAAATTTAATTTTACTTCTTCTAAATAAATCAACTAAGTTTAATTTAAATCATCATCATAGTGACTGTTGTGGCACTGAAGAAAATTTGTGGTCATCTGAAGAAAATTTAAATAAAGTAAATAATTCTTTCATTAACATTTGAAAATTATAAGTACTTTGTATACATTAGGAGTTATAATTTCATAATTTAGAGTTTTGTAACCAGCTATAATAATATTAAACTGTACGTTTTAAAATTTAAAAGGCTAACCCTTAATTGAACATCTCTAGAAGACATTTTTTTAATTTTCCTTTTTTATTGAATCACATAAGTAATCATTAAACGTTAGGTCTGTAGTGCTTCTTAGAACGTTGAAAAATTCAACAAAAATTATAGGGGGATGTGCGGGGTTGGAACACTTTCTTGGCTATTAAGCTTTTTGTTTAACAACTCCTGAACAGAAGCCCCAAAAATTAATAGAAATTAAGTATACAAACAAATGCGTGAGATGGGAAATTGTTTAACCATATCATTACCATATCCATACCATAAACATACCATATCATGAAAGCTCTCCCACATCTTTTATTAAAAGCATTTTCAATAAACTTCTAAATACATATATGTTGCATGTACGCCATACATCGAACGCAAAAACATACAATAAAACAATGCAATAAACATTCAAATGAAAAGCTTCAAATCGTAGATTAAACAAATTTTGTTTTTCTGTTATCACGATTTCGCTTTTTCTAATAAAGAATTTAATTCAAAATAAATGCATTCCCATTAAAGCAACTCCTTCCGATAATTTTTCTGACCAATTACATTTAGTTTCTGTCATATATTAAATCTTTTTTTTTCCTTTCAGTTAGTCAATTTTTACTACTGGAAACATTATTTTTACAGGTTATGATTTGTTCACAATTGCACCGTTTGATATTTTTGATGACTCAACAAGATAATAATATTGATTTATTTTGTCCGTTCCCGCGCTTCTTTCTCTATTATTAATATAAAAATCTAATTCAACCATATCTTGTCTATAAAGCAACCATTTCACATACATATCTTATAGTCATAAAATAAAATTAAAAATATATTGAACTTTCAAATATTCGTATAACAAAAAGTTTTTTTTTTTTTCAAATCCTTGTAATAAAAGAAAATTAAAAAAAAAAAAAAACAGTAAAAATAAATTAAAATTTCGTATCCTTTTGCTCTACGGTTCCTTCTTATATATCAAAACCATTTTTAATGCATTTATCTATGTACCGTCATAAATTGTTACCACTAGAAAAGTAGTTGAAATTAAACTTACCAAACCTTTTCTTCGAAAATGGGGAACAAATTAAAAAACTAGTTTTGTAAAAGAGTTCTTAAAGCTCTTGAATATCGACATATAAAAGTGATTTAAAATTATTTGGTTCAATTCTGACAATATACAATGCATCATCAATTAAAATTAAATTTTGCATGCTCTTCAAGCAAAAACGAGGATGATAGATTTGACTGTCATCAAGCAGGAACATCTGTTTTCATGAAATTTAAACATTTTTTACAAAATTTTAGATATTTGACTTGAATAAGTGCCGAGATATGAGGACACAAATTTCATAGCTGAATGATATTTAACAGGTTACCTATCTAACCTGTTGCGTTAAACTTATTTTTGCAAAAGTCGTTGGCATAAAACTTAACTTCTTTTAACAAAACACTTAATACTTTTACCCACTTTAATTACACACTAAGCTATACTCTTAATTTAAAAAGAAGTTGTATGGTAGCTATTCGAAAACAACGGTGGAACTTATTCAATTTCAGTAGCAACGGTAACATTTTTATAAAAATGAAATGTTAAGAATTTGAGAATCCTAGGTTCATTATTTTTGAGTTATCGTAAAGACAGATGGAAGAACGGACGCACATGATTTAGCGACTCAGAATTTAATTTTAAGCAAGAACATATGTATAATTTTCCATATATATACCTCCTCTGCTTTACAGTGTGAAAACGTAGAGGTAAATTTATTATACCCTTAGTCTAAACTACGGTCTTATAGGTATAAACATGTATGCATAGCTGCATAGCAATTTCATAGAAAAAAATGACTTCCATAGCAACTAACTAGCGTTAATATTAAGTTCACTAACAAAATACTTAGTAAAGTACTGTATTAAAAACTTTTTATATATGGTTACTTTTTTAAAACTGTAACATAAAGATTTAGATAGAAACAAAAACAAAAATTCCTATTGATTGATTAAAAAGAGATTCGTTAAATCGTCAATATAATTTCTTTTTTCTTTTGTTTTTGATAAATTATCCAATATCGAAAAGAGATCCTTAAAACACTAAAAAAAGAACAATAACAAAAAAATTGCATTTCTTTGCAATTAATTTAATTTTGCTGTCTCAAATAAAACAATGAATAAATATTGAAAGGTTTGCGCAAAAGTAGAAGCACTACAAACGAATAAATGAAAGAAGTGAAAGAAAATGAAAGAAGGATTTAATTTAATTTAAATTGAATAAACGAAATTAAAATTTTCAAAATAAAATAAAATATGTAGTATTATGTAAAACTAAAGGATTTTTAATGTGCACAATTATTATTTTAAAACCATGTTTCGAGAATTGTATAATACTTAGAAAAATTTAAGTCAAAACTTGAGAAAATTCTATAACTAAAAACACGGGATGTTGTCTATAATTATAAATCAATCACACCTTTTTTTTTGCGAAGGTAAGTATAAATCATCAAAATGCACTCTGGAGGAATAGAACGAGCAGGAGTGAGTCGAACTTTAATCAACTAAATACCAGGTCCTATTTATGACCGAAAAAAAAGTTACATATTCTTCAGTACTAATGTACTGCTTGGTCAAGGGAAGAAAATATAAGAGAATAAAAATTGGTTTCAAATTGAGAGGAATATTGTCACCAGTTATTGGTATTTTTAATGTTTACCTTGAATCTTTGAATGTTGTGTATGAAATTCTCACCAATTTTATGGCATACATGGTGACAGATGCTTCCACTTAGATAAAACATAATGTTTTTTGCATATTGAAATATTAAATCTAAGCTTTATTTTCGTTTCTGGTCTTTAAAAACTTATATCGCACAGGTTTCTTACACCCACGTTTCAATTGTCTAAAAACTGCAATTGTTCAATCTTTCCCATTACAACTATTATATAAAAAGGGATTTAAGACCTTTTTTCAGACAACTTATATTTATTTTAAGTTTTCTTGAGTTGGCCAGAAGGCGATGACTAGCAGGTTTAACTAGTAGTACAACCAGAGCCTTGTAGCCGAATTTGAGTTGAAGAACATTAAAATGCATACCTTCTCTCTATCGGTAGACATGCTAGAAAATTAGGAATTCAGGTGGATCTTAACTGTAAATTTTGCAGAGGAATTAATAATAATAGATAGCGTGGAGCACTTTCTCTACACCTGTACTAGTCTGTCAAAGAAAAGGCGGAAATACCTCGGTAGTTTTATTTTATTAAAGATTTAGATGAATTCTCTTACATAAATTTAAGAAGTCTTCAAAGTTTCTTCCATCAATGCGGCATATTCGCGTCACAAATGTTGGGAAACTTAAAACCAATTTTGGCCGAATACGTTCTCCTACATTTTGAAGATATACTAGGGACCTAGTGTCTAGTGAATTCTGACACGTTAGCTTATCCTTCATTAATAAACAAAGCAAAAGTTTCTAACTGTAGCCGTTTGGTAAATAAGGGGAGTTTTTTTAATAAGATTTATATATGATAAAAGTTTTATCTCAACAGATGAAGAGGTTTTTCATGTAGAACAGAGTTGAAAAATAAAGATACCGCAAAAAGGATAGTTTGTCAAGCAGTTGAACAAAATGACAGAGTTACAGAGAAATGGCAAA
Organism: Poecilobothrus nobilitatus; assembly: GCA_947095535.1. NCBI lineage: Eukaryota > Metazoa > Arthropoda > Insecta > Diptera > Dolichopodidae > Poecilobothrus > Poecilobothrus nobilitatus. The sequence goes on along the minus strand of OX352772.1, from coordinate 52,671,610 downwards.
TTAATAAACAGATTTTTCTAAAAAAAAAAAATTGAAATATGCTAGTAAAATAATGGGGAAGATACAAAGGTAAATCAAATTTGCTTAACAAAACAAGAGAAAATCAATGGAAATAATAATTGAAAATTGAAAATTAAAATGAAAAAGTTTTGATTAAATTTGAAAACCTTGAAATTTTTTAAAACTATAAAAAAGCCGAACTATTAAATTAATTATTAAGTAGAAATAATTGATTTAACAAAAATCTTCAATAGTTGAAAAAGAGAAATAAATTATATTCTTTTTTTTAAATTTCTATATTAATGACCACTTAAAGTCCTAAAAAATTTGATCTAAATAATGCAATTATATTCCACAAATGGAATTGTTAGGTAATAGTAATGGTAGGTTAGGTAATAAAAAAATTTCTTGGACAAAAGAAAGTCTAAAACAATAATAATATAATATTTGCAAGATGTTCAAGTAAATTTAAAAAACCATACAAACATAATACATATTACAAATAATTTTAAAAATGATTTCAAAAGTTAGATACAAATTACTCGTATTTTGATAACATACTCACTTGAAAATTTGAGCGCTCTTCAAAATGTTCGTAATAAAAGTACTTCTCGAGGGTATTCTAAATATTTTATAAAAAACAAAAGTTAAAAAAAAAATTATTGAAAATAAAAATGAATAAGCCCTATTATATAAAGCCAATCTTCTTAAGTTACTAATTTAAATCTGTTTTTGTTTAGCAAAATTTTTGCGAGCAACCGAAAGCCCTTAAATTTTAACACACAAAATCTGAACCTATCAAGCATTTTTTTGCAAGTTTTGTAAAAATTAATGATTAAATATAACAATGGTCCTCTCTTTAATATCTGCAAACATAATCAAATTTTTACTCAAATGTTCTTGTTACTTGTAACTCTTTTTGCTGTTTTTAGTCTTTGAAATTAAATTTTTAAACTCTTATATTATTTCTACCCAAACAATTTGTTCTCTGACGAAATAAAACTGACTGAAATAAAAGTTCATAATTAAAAAATCATCAACTTTAAAATAAACATAAAAACAAATCTGTGACTTAACTTATCACCTTGAGATAAGAACGTTCGTGTCTGGCGAAGAAAATACAGAATCTCATGTAAATACAAGTGGAATAGCTTTATAAGTTCAAATTTTAAAACAAACAAAAGACACGTATATCTGACTTGACTTAACACCTTAATCATATAAAGAGTCATCACAAGAAAAGGGATAACGAAGTCATCATAAAGGAAGCGCAGAATCTTGTATAAATATTAGAGGACGAGGTTAACGTGTCAAGGTTTCAATTAATGTGGAACTTAGGACTATTACTTTAAATTATATACGGAAATAAAAGAATAATAGTAATTTTGAGGAAAATTAAAAAAAAGGAGCATCGGTAAGATAAAAGGCATCTAGAAAAATATAATTAATATGAGAAATATATAAGAAAAAAATCATGTTATACAACGAAATAAAGGAAGGCTTCTTTACTAAAATCTTACGATGTTCAAGTCTTAGATAATTTTTTTAAGAAAAGATGTTGATTTTTAATGTTTACGAAACGATAAATAATACTATCTAATATGGAAACATTTTTTCCATCCAAACTTTTGGCAAATTAAATAAAAAGAATAGAATTACAATACTTATTCTATAAATGTCTATTTATAACCACATTTTTACTCACATTAAATAGACATTCACTCTTATTAATGAAATTTCCTCTAAAAATTATTATATAAAACTAAACAAGAATGTTTATTATTATAGCTTATATTTGAATAATATATTGAATATACTTTACTTTAGGTATATTGTCCGATTACCTTGAAATTTTACATAACGGAATTCAAAATCAAAGTTATACACCTTTTACTGAATACATACATACATAGATAAACATTCTGGAAAAAGCTAGCCGTACTACACTTACTATATACCGCTGGAAAGGTTGTGAACAGACCTTTCTAACATTATACAAATTATATAGGGTGTCTTTGAAAATGTATAAAGTATAGTGTTTTCTAGAAAGTCTAGAGAAATTTTTTTTATACTAAATTTTTACGTTTGAACTGCAGTATCTCAGAAACAGTATCATTGATTAAAATGAAACAAGATATTTATTAAAGACAATAAGTAGGTCACAAAATTATGTAAAAAAATTGGTTCCTGCATACGATCGTAAACGAAAATATAACGGTTTAAGTAAAATACTACAAAATGTTAGGAAATTTTCAAAATAATCATTTGACCTTGAAAAGTCATGTTCTATGAAATATAGGTGATGTCAATAATATTTTACCCTTATGTAAAATAAAATTTCAAAGCAATCGGACAATGTACCTAAAGTAAAGTATACCCAATATATTAATCCTATCTTAACTCCCTTTAATTTTGTTTTTTTTTTTTTTTTAAATTAAATTCTTAATTAACATTATTGATATTTTAACCAACATTTCATTAATTTTCACAAAAAAAAAATTGTCTTTCCTGTTTTTTTTTTTTTTTGTCAACTCTCTCTTTTAAAAAACGTTAATTTTAATTTTCTTTAATAATTCTTTTGAAAATATTTTATTTCATTTCCATTCTCATTCCCATAAGAAAAATATGCAATATACAATATTATAACAGTACATACCTAATACATACATAACAGTAAATATAATAATGAAAATTAACCAATCCACTCATCAATTTTTAACTTCATCCTGAATAATTGCCATATGCCAAATGTCAAAAAATCAAATAAAATAAAAACAAATAAAAAAAAACAAAAAAATAAAAAAAACAAATCATTGAATATAAAACATAAGGAATGTGCCGAAATATATTCATATACACAATATAAAACAAAACAAAATACACACACGCACATGCACACACACATACACAAAAATCAAATTTTTATGTAAAAAAAAAAAAACAAAAATGAATTGAAAAATCGAATTAAATCAAAAAATATATTAAAAGGAAACAAAAATTTTTCCAATTTTGCAATCATCATTTTCTCAATTTCAGTACTACTACAATTCATCACTATCATCCACCCCTATCACTATCATCATATAATATAATATTCTATACAACTAAAAATACACTCTTACCCAACCATTAAATTTCTGTACATTTTCATTTGTTCAATTTCGAAACAAAATCTGTTTTTTATTACGAACAAAAAAAAAAAAAACATTATCCAACTTTTATTTTTTTTTTTTCAATATTAATTTTATACATTTGAGTTTGAGTACTAAAACAACTTTGATATATGTGAATCCTTTTTTATAAAGTGCGTGCGTACAAATGTATGTGTATATTGTTTGGTATAAAAATGTAGAATTCAATTTATGCAGAAACAGAAAAAGATTAAATCAATGCCGACGTTAATAATGTACACCATTCTCGAATTCAATTTATTTCAACTGATCTTAACTTCTTCACCCTATTTTCATTTTTCTTCTTCTTGGATTTTCTCTGCCTATGTTTTTTTTTTTTTTGCCTTTCATGAAAGCAATAAACATGAAAAGTTTATGATTTGTTTTTCTTCTGTGGTAGGTATCTTTTTTTTTTTTTTTTTTTTTTTTTGCCAAAGATTTTTATAATTATTACACTGAAGAGAAAATATATATACCATGTAATTTTTTTCAAGAGAGAGAGAGAGAAAAAAAAATTTAGATTCTTAAAAGTCTAAGCCAGATCGCAATCAGATAATCTTTAATGTCATTCTTGGTTTAATTATTTCAATTTTAAAAATTCGGGGCGGTTCATAAAGCAAAATAAAAAATAAATTAGATAATAAATTTCGAAAATAATCATTTAAATATTATGTAATTATGATATAAGGATTGCATTTTAATTATACGATACAATTCAATACCACTTCATAGTTACATCAATTGGTTATATAAGATTCGACAACAAACTTCGATTAGGTACATACAGATTTTCTTTATCAAAACAATAAGATTAGGATTGATAAGTAATAAACTTACTTACTTAGTTGTTTACTATAAATAATAGAAATATTTTAAACTAATAACAGTTACCTACTCTCGTTCTTCATATAATACATCACAATTCGATATTATTTTTTAACTGGATCAATTAAAATATGCGGCTACAAGTAAATATACAAAAAAATCAGTTATTAAGATTTACAAAATTGTTTGAAATCAATTGGTATAAAAACTTGAACTAAATTCTATCTGCAAATACTAATATTGTCATTTAATCAATGATATACTCTTAAATCCAATGCATTTACAGTTCATTTTAATGTATTTCTTTGCCACATAAATCTGGACAGAATATTACTCAACCTTTTCTGTTCAGGCGTGGCTGTAAATGTCCTAAGGAGAAATCGAACCCACACTCCCTCGGTGTTTACAGCGTATTTTATACGCTCTTACCCACTAGACCACCGAGGCCCCAACTAGTACTTATTTTTATTTAAAAATAAAACATAAATATATATAATGTCATCGAAAAATTCCTAAAATATTTTGTATTCAATTTTATATATCACAGATAAAATTTAAAATTATAAAAGTATTTGATTTGAGGTATTTAGTACATATAATACGCTATCAAGTAAAGCCCTAAAATGTTAATTAAAAAATTAGGATTTTATATTAAAAAAAACTAATGGATTGAAAATTCCGTTGCACTGCTACCTTCTTCTTAACGAACGTCAAAAAATAATTCGAAACCCAGATTAATAAATTAATTCGAAGATCTGGGCGGGAAGTACAGTGATAATAAATTTTTAATTACTTTAAAAAATACATTGTTATTTTAAGTGTCACTATTGTATTGCATACCATTGTATTTTTTTCTTTTAAGCTAAAGTTATATTTCAATGTTTTTATATGAAAATTTTGAACTAAAGTTAAACGGTTTAACGGGTCAAAATTGATAATGTCTATTAAAAATACAATTTTTTTTTCTATAAATTTATCAGGTATGATTGAGTGAGAAACCATCGTATAATTTGAATTACAGATAAAAGAAAAATTAGTTGAAAAATAAAAAAAAAATTGATCTAAATTCAATCTATAAATAAATGGATTTAAGTTTCTCTTACTGTTACTTTTGAATGAATTTAAAATTAAATCTTTAATCATAAAAAAATATTAATGAATTTTATTAATTTGTTGTTATATTTTAAATTTAAACCATTTAAGTAACAATCATGTGGATGGTATAAGAACTAGTGGTATAAAATAAACTTCTATAATGGTTGTATAGAAAAAAATACTTCAGAAGTATACTTAGAATACATACGACCAGTTTTGTAGACCTGGAACATAAAACGCATGACAAAGAGCTGAAAGTTAAAAGTTGTATAGATATGATTGTAGACATCCGTATGTTTACAAAATGTCTAACCCCATTTCAGATTTGGCACTGGAATTCATCATTGATAAAACTAATTGAAAAATTTGTGAAAGGTTTTTTTTTTGTGCAATGCCATCCGCCATCCGTAACGGGTTTTTTCAATAGTTGTAGTAATTATTTAGAAAATTATTTATTCGCTTGGAATATTTATTTATTTATTTTCTTGGAAAGGAAACGTTTTGAGGTTCATAAAACAAAAATTAATTTTTTTAATGAAAGATATTATTCATTGGGGTATAATCGAACTAGGATTTGAATGGAAGACCTTGTAACTGAAAGACGATTTAAACACAATGCCATTCATTGCAAATAATTCTAAAATAATTAAATCAATTAACCTTCAAAAGGACGATTTTGTTTAAAGAAAAATTGAAATTGAATTAATTATTAACGAAAATATAATTGACAAAAGAAATAAAAATGGTGATTAATTAAAAACCCTAAATATTCTTAGCCTAAAAATATTCTATTGAAATTCTTGCAAATTATAGGAGGTAGTCTTATTAACAGAGGGGAACACATAAGATGAAAGTAAGTATTACATTAACAGCTCTTTCAATGAATGAATTTACATAACCAGTTTTAACACACCTTAAAATTTTCCACTCTCTGAAAATTAGTATTTGCTAACTCTCTCGTGGCGCTTTGGTATTGCTTGAGGGAATGCTTAATTGATTTTACTTTAATAGAGCAAGTGTCATTGCGCTCTAGAAGCTACCTATAAAAAAGTGCATATAAATGAGTGGATTTTTGCAATATATCAACGAATGTTAACAAGAGTTAACGTTACTAAAGACGGAAAGAAATTTAAGGAGAAGTTTTAATCTTCATTTTTTTTTTAATTTTAATAATTTTAAAAATAAAATATTTTAAAATAATACTTACAGTTTTGAACATTGTATAAAAATAAAATTATACAAAACAAGTCATTTACCTAGAAGAAAGATATTTTCAATACGTTAGTAAGATTTTTTTAAATATTATATAATGAATTTATTGAAATAAAATAAACAGATTCGATCACTATTAGTAAAAAATATAACTTTTCCTTTAAATAACAGATTTGAGCACAAAAAAGTAGCTTAAAATTAACGATAAATCGAATGATGTTGAAAAATCAGTTAACGTTGGCGGTGAACAAAAATTTAGAATTCAAAAACAAATTCCTATGCTAAGCAAGAATCTAGAAAATCTATTTAAGGTCTGCATAATCGTAGAGACTAAAAAGACAATGCTACAAAACATAACGAAATAGAAAAAAATAAGCGGAAATAAATTAATGAAAAATACAGTAGGTAACATTTAAATACAAACAGCACTAACTATACATGGATACAGTGGATCTTTAATTTGCTAAATGATATTATAATGTTAAAAAAAAATTACAAAAACTTTACAAAATTAGTTTTACCATGGACGTAGACTTGAAAAGACTTTCGTACGAGATTTCTTGTTTTTAGCAAATTTAATCTTCGATTAACTCTACACCACCCGTCCGTCCTTCTGTTTATCAAACTTCTACACTGCTTAAAATAGAACAATGAATTTTGACTGTGGACAGGTCTCTTATAAAACTAACATTGTAGAATAACTTTTTTATACTTTTTAGGTTCTGCTTAATCTTAACCTTAAGATATCAAGCGGTAGGACATTTTTTTAACTGAAATATTATTATTCTATCCTTGAACAGTGTAACAGTGTAAATTTTTTTAAAAATAAGCGGACGGCCGGCCAATGTGAAACTAATACGCATATTCTTTAATAATTTTTTTTGAAAGATGTGCTTAAAAATTACCAATTATTGTTTCTTTTTTCTAATGTCCTTGTTCTGCTGCTCTTTTTTCACATTTATTTGTATTTATACCAACATTTATTATTCATCGGGTTCAGCATAAAGGATAAATCCTTTTGAAAAATTTTTGTTTCATTTCAGTAACTGTACTTTGCAATTATTTAAAAATTCTTGTGATTCCTTTTTTTGTTTTTAAAGTTTATATTAAAAAAAAAGAAAAATAATTTAGCACCAACAATTTTATATATACAAAAATTGCTAAAGTAGTAAGTAATTGCAGTGACTTGTGTACATCTAGTCAAAGATTTTTGAATTATTTATGACTAGCAGAGTACCCGGCGTTGCCCGGAGTACTTTATTGGCTTTATGAAATAAAAATTATTAACTTTTGTTTCTGCGTTAATATAATTTAATTAATATAGTTACCTTATTACTATGCATTTACAGATTAATGGTAGTTTATATGCATTTATATTTGTATTTATGCATTTATGGTAGTTTATATTCTATTTTTTATTAGTTTTAGCTAAATTGAATAAACAGAGCCAAGAATTAGAGACAATTCTTCTACAAATATTTTTTAAAGGAATCAATAATCTATTGAGTACACAATGACGGCGAAGTGAATTTCAATTATGACCATAATGTAGTACATTTGTTTTCGTAAGTAATGTCACTTCATGTTTTTGTGAATTATCCTTTTAAGCACATTTTGAAAAATTTGTTATTAGGTTCGCTCTGTCCCTCCGTCTGTTTTCCAAACTTATATATTCGTTAATATGCGTTAATACCGAAACATAAAATCGTATTTAAATTATAAAAGACCATAATGTAATAAATTTTTTTTTGTAAGTAATGTCACTTCATGTTTTGGTGAATTATCTTTTTAAGCACTTTTTGAAAAATTTGTTATTAAGTTCGCTCTGTCCCTTCGTCTGTTAAAACTCATATACTGTTTAATAAAGAGCAATGAAATATTAACTATGCATAGGTCTCTTAAAAGAGTAATGTTGTAGAACAACTTTTTCATGTACCCTCACTGTTGGAGATCCTACAGCACCGACAGCTCTTCACATTTTGAAAAAACTTTTTTTTAAATGCATACATCTCAGGTTCTGTTTAACATATTTTCAATATAAAAAATACATGAATATACATTCAATATATACAATACCTTTATAAATTAACCAGAATTTTTTTTCGTTTAGTTTTTCTAATTATGTTTCCAAATTGATTGGCTAAAAATATGTGTAAAAATTGTATATGGATAAGAATGTAAGGTTTTCTGTTCTTTAAATATGTATGTACTCATTTTTGATTAAATGATGTACAGAAATGTGAATATGTTTTCTAATTTAATTGATTAAGTTTATAGTATTTTTAAATATACGGATATTATACATACTATATGTACATATTTCAATGATATTTTATGGGAAACATGTTATACACATGCATCTCATATAGGTAGACCACATGTAAAGACCACATTTAAGTAATGCATTTCTGAATGATGACATGATGTTTGTCTAATGTAGGAGATTGTTTCTGTTTTTTAACAACGGCCGAAAATGTTATGTTGTTAAGACTTAAAAACAGTATTCTTAAGATACTTAATAAGGTTACTTTAATTACTGTTCTATATTAGAAATTTGCACTGAAAGGTTTTTATGGAATATTAGAAACAGTATAGATAAAAGTAAAGAGTGTTGGAAATATCTTTTTAATAATAATAACAATACACAAAATTAGGCAAAATATTATTAATAAGTGCTCGTGCGGAAATGGATTAATAAACGTTAACAAACATTTTGTCACAGGCTTTATTTAGAACCATAAATTCATCCTCCCAAATTAGACCGAAATTAGAAACAAAATTTTTTTTTGACAGTCTATCGTGTCGAAATGTATCACAACAAAATTTATTGAATGAGTTTGTGTGCCAAAGTGCAATACTTGTGCAAATTTTCAATTGGTCAAATCGTTTAAGCACAACAACAAAAAATGAGACACTTCATGGCCTGAAGCCTGATGGGTTAATGTATCGTACCCAAATCAACTCAGAAAGCTTTTGTTATAAAGACCTACACTTTTGTAAATTTTCAACTCAATTGGCAAAACCGTTTAAGCGCGACAACAAAGAAATTGAAAAACTTCATTAAGTCCTGGTGCCGAAACAGGTTAATGGATCGTAACCAAATCAACTCAGTGAGCTCCTGCGGTAAAGAGCTACAGTTTTGAAAATTTTCAAATCAATTGGCAAAACCGTTTAAGCGCGACAACAAAGAAATTGAAAAACTTCATTGAGTCCTGGTGCCGAAACGGGTTCATGGATCGTAACCAAATCTCCTCAGTGAGCTCCTGTGGTAAAGAGCTACACTTTTGTAAATTTTCAAATCAATTGGCAAAACCGTTTAAGCGCGACAACAAAGAAATTGAAAAACTTCATTGAGTCCTGGTGCCGAAACGGGTTAATGGATCGTAACCAAATCAACTCAGTCAGCTCCTGCGGTAAAGACCTACACTTTGTAAAATTTTTAACTCAATTGGCCAAACAGTTTAAGTGCGACAACTAAGTAAATTACAAAACTTCACTGACCCCTGGTGCCGAAACGGGTTAATGGATCGAAACCAAATCAACTCAGTGAGCTCCTGTGGTAAAGAGCTACACTATTGTAAAATTTCAACTCAATTAGTCAAACCGTTTTAGCAGGACAACAGACAAATTTAGTGAACTTTGTTCGGCTCTCGAGCCCAAACGGGTTACCGGATCTTCATAAAAATTTGTCACATGTTTTTTTTCAGACCATAAAACCACCATACAAAATTGGACATAAATCGGAAACAAAAAATTTTTTGGAAGCCCGCCGGGTCGAATCCGGGTAGCATATTGAATCCAAATTTCTTCGGCACTCGTCCAATGCTGGGAAGAACATTTGTACAAATTTTCAACTCAATCGATCAAACCGTTTAGGCAGGACAACGAAAAAACGAAACGGCTTTAAATGGCTCTTGGGCCGCAATGGGTTAATGAACCGAAACGGGATATAGCCTATAACACTTTCCGGGGTCGTAGGAACGTTCCTGCAAAATTTGGTTGCAATCGGACTGGTGGTTTTTACGTGAAAAGGGCACAAACAAACAAACAAACAAACAAACAAACAAACAAACAGAATTTCTTCCTTATTTATTAGATAAGATATATTCTAATGGTATTTTAGTATTTTTTTTACCCTTTGAAAACAACCACCACTAAATTACATTGATAAAAATCTTCAAGATTACTTAAATTATCTTAGAAACACTTTTAAAAATAAAAGTCAACTATACACAAATAACTCTTTAGTACCATTGAAACATTTTATCAATTCTATGAAATATAATTTTACTTGAATAGATTTGTTTTCCAAACTTAAACAAAAAAAAACAAAACTTTTTCAACTCAATTGATAAATTTTGTAATAATGGAAAACTTCTTCAAAGAAATCTTAAGGTTGTTTTTGAAAATTCAATCAGAAAAACATTTTCTCATTCAAAAAAGTATCTGGTAAATAATAGATAAGATTGTTTGCTCATTGAATATTATCTTTTATGAATCAATAAAATATATAAACTTAACTTGCAAAAGATTTTAATTAATCATTGATTAAAAAATTGATTTAAAGAAAAACAAACACATTTTTTTTTTACTAAAAAATTTTTTTTTAAGTTTAAAACCCAAAGTTTTAGAATTAAAAATTACAACGTAAAGTTTTATCAAATAAATTTTTTTTTATTTATTAGGAATAATGAAAAGAAGTGAAATATCGTAGATAGTTACCATGAACATTAAATGGGTGAAAATGTGCAAGCATTAGTTTGAAGGGTCTTTAAAACGCCTGGTAGTCAAATCTGGTCGAAACACAAAGTTTTTAGCGTAAAATATAAATTAAATTGTGTTTAAGCTATCATGATTTTGACTTTAATTTTATACGGTAGCTCTCACTTGTGGTCATTGCACTTCACCTAATATTTTATTGAAAAATGAATATTGGATATAAACTAGTACTGCACTAAATTTGTTTGAATTTGAATTAACCATTTTTATGTTATCACATTTTCGCCTTTCATTTAATATAAGGGTCTTCACTTGTTCTTATCGGACCCAGTTTATATTTACACCTATAGTAGATTGGATAACTAGCTAAAAGAATCCGCTTTCTAAATTTCAGATCATTTCGTTAAATTTTCTGTACAGCTATTGTATTCAAATACGCAAACCTTTTAAAAAACATTTTTTTGTTGATTATAGGCTTCCATATTAATCTAACTCTAACCCTAACCCTAACCTTTCCTATATAGTTTAACAGATTTCAACAAATTATTCAACTTTCATTTTTAATTATCCATTATTTACTTTTAATGTATTAAAAATTCGAAAGGAGTTGACGTAACCTAACTGAAAAATAAAGGAATATAATTTAATATCTTTGAACTTGGTGACTTAAATCAGACCCTTAAAAATTATGAATATTTACTTGAAAGGGTCTCTAAAATTATACCAAATAAATGACTTTTGAATATTAGATTCTAAAAAACTTTAAGTAGCTTCACCTGTTTAAACGAATAGATGAAATAAAACAAGAAACAAACGACGATGTTTTTTAGTTTCCGTGAAAAACTTTACGTGTCAGAATTAGGTGAGCATAAGAGGCATAATCTGCATAAGAGATTAGTAAAAAGTTAAGGGGGATATATAAAACCGTTAGGCTTAGTTTAAGAAAAAATTTACTTGATAAAGGGAAAAATATAAATTGAAACACAGCATCAGAGGTCGGGTGAATTTGGTTTACAATAGATTTGAGTTTGAAAATTCAAATCTATATATAACAGTAGGCCTAACCTGCATAAGAGATTAGTAAAAAGTTAAAGTTATTTTCTAAAGACGTGAAAAGATAGAAAACCATATTATATCTCATTGATGCCTGTAAAGGTTTGTCGAAAAGTAATTGAAAAAAATTTATTTATATTGGACAGAAGTGGAAGTTTATAGTGGATTAACTGAAAATTATCTTATAAATTACTAATAAAAAAGAATTGCCTAATTTACATCATATTTGAACCTAATATTTGACTGACTCTTAAGTTCTAAAAGACTCCCTTAACTATTAGGGGGATATATAAAACCGTTAGGCTTAGTTTAAGAAAAATTTACTTGATAAAGAGAAAAATATAAATTGAAATACAGCATCAGAGGTCGGGTGAATTTGGTTTACAAAAGAGTTGAGTTTGAAGATTTAAATCTTATATATAACATTTGTACAGGGAAAGCATTGTACAAACAAATTATTTTTATTATAATGTAAAGCTTCAAAAAATTTATTTAATTCAAAAAATTTTAACTTAAAACTTCCATTTGAACTGAATACTATTAAAACTTTGATATATAAAACAATTTTCTTTGACATTAAATTGGAACTAAATGTAATTTAGTTATTGTGTTTTGTTTTTTTTTTTTTTGTAAAAAAAAGACTCTAATGTAATTATTTTGTTTTATGTTCGTGCCAAAATTAATTTTAAAATTTTTGGCACGTTTTATCTAAAGTTGTTACGATATTAACTATAATATAAAATATCAATTTCTTTTAAACAAGCATTCAACGAAAAAAAAAAAACATTTATTTTTTTGTACTTTTGAACTTTAATCAAAGCAATTTAAGAATATGAACATTTTATTGAATAAAATACAAAGTCAAATTGTAAAAAATTGAAAAAAAAAAAAAATAAAAACAAAAATTTACTATAACTATTCCTCATAAAACGATCGTAAATTTTTTTTTTTTCTCTTCTCTATTTCTTTTAATCTGAAAAGGTCAAAACTTTCATGGATCTTATTTTAAACTTTTTAATTTTTTTTTTTGTACTTTTTTTTTTTTACCTATAAATTCATTTTAACACCTTCAAATAAAATCTGAAAATAAACATTCATGATAATACTAAAAATAATAACAAAAGTTCAATTTTCAATTATTTCTTTATGATAATCAAAAAAGAAAAAAAAACAACAAAAAAGCGAAATTGAATTTAAAAAAAAAAAAAAAAAAATAAACGAAAATCCAATCTTTAAACAAAAAACGACAGGAAAATTTTAAATTGAAAAAGTTTTTTTTTTTTTATTTTCTTTAATTTTTTTTTTTTTTTTCTCTTTATTTCTCTATCAAATTAAAAATTATTAAAATTGAATTGCAATTTTCAATAATAAAACAAAAGAAAACAAAAAAAATAAATAAATAAGTTTTTGATGACAAAAGCTGCAAAAAATAAAAAAATGCACAGAACCAGACAATACCTGTCAGTGAACACAGCTTTCTAAAAAAAAAAATAAAAATAAAAAAAAATAAACAAAAATTTTATATTCTTCAGGTTTTTAGAAGAATAGTTTTAAATAAAAATACAGAGTAAATCATTTTATTCCCGTTATCATAATTGCCTTGAATCACTTTTTATTTGTATATAAATTCCATTGAATTTAAAAATATTTTGTTTTTTCTTTTTGGATTTTTGGTAAGCGTTCATTTTGATGAAATTTGATTTAAAACAATATTGTAAACATAGCAATTAGTTTTAAACTTGTTGAATATGTAAATTGACATGCTTTCTAAGATTTTGACAGTTAGAGAATTTTTTTCAGAAAAAATCAAAAAAATTTAAATTCATATGGATGTAGTTTTGTTTGTTGATTGATTTTAATTTGTATAGCAATAATTGAAAATTTTTCTTCATTCTCAACTAACAATTTTTTCACAACTACCGTTCACCTTCGATTCAGCATCTTAAAAAAAAAGCATGATCCAACATATTTCTGCTGATCCTGATCTTCTTTCTGATCCAATATATTTCTATTTCTTAAAAAGAAATCATTTCACACATCAGTTAAATTGATATTTTTTCGAAATTTTTTTCCGATTTTTTCAAAAAATTTTCTAAAGAACTTGACAATTTAAGTAAGAGCAAAAATAATATTTAAAGAATAAATCAATTACAGTTCAAAAAGAAGTTGAAATGATTTTGTTCCATTCGTAGACTTGAAAAGTTTATATACCAATACGTTTTTAATATTATTTTTAACTAAGTTTATTAATGTATGAGGAGCATAACAATTACAGATGTACACACTAATGCATAATGAAATTAAACAGTTAGAATATAGTTATACTCTTTAGTTTCTTAGAGCTTTAAAATAAATTTATAATCGATTTATAACTGTAACCAAAATAATGTAAAACAATTGAAATCATATTAAAATTGAGTGCATGATTTATTAACACGTTGAGTCACACGTGTATCACCAGTGAACATCACTTAAATGTTTCAAAATCTCGTGCTCATCAGTGAACATAAAAAATAACTTACGTTGAGTTCTACGTGTGTATCACTGGTGAACATTGCTGAATGTTCTCAAAAGCCCGAATCAAATTTAATGTACTATTTTTTACTTGTAAAAATATACACCGGTGATACATTGGGATTTAACGCAAGTTTGTTTTAATGTTCACCGGTGAGCGCGGAATTTTGTAACATTTGAGTGATATTCACCGGTAATACACGTGGGACGTAACACAAGTATTTTTTTATGTTCACTGGCCAGCGTTATCAAATCAAAAATTAGTCATATCTTTTTATTTTCATAATTCAAAACTCATGATATTTTATAACGACCCTTTTAAAAAGCACATTTTCATACAGACAAATTTATTCATAATATTGTTAATATAATAAAATTTATATGCCAAATTAATGGGCTCTTTATATCTTTAATCACAATCAAGATTTTTTTATTTTCTTCACCTTAGTGTAAGAATCTTACCAATCAATCATTCATTCAAGTATAACTATAAAAGGATCGAAAAACTGAAGATCTAAAAATCTGGAACATTTCTTCACACTTTGATTATCGTAAAAAAATATTTCTTTTCTATTAGAACTTATTAAAGCATTCTTTATTGGCTTTTCACTAAATTATTAGACCGTTCCATAGATCCGTATTTTTAAATCTTTAACAATGAAAAAAATTTTATAATTACTTCGGCCTCTAGAATAAAATGAATTCACTGGCAGTCTGCACTATACTTTAACTTAACCAACAAAATAAATACAAAACAGAAATGTCTGGTAAATATTTTCCAGCTCTATATGTATGTAGCTTTACTTTTTTAAATAAATATTTTTAAATTATTTTTTAGCAGGGAAAAAGAAAAATAATCGTTTCAATACAATCTTATTTAAACACAAAAAGGACAAAAAGTTAACAGAAAATATAACGTTATTTTGTTTTTTTTTTTTAAATAAGATAAAATTGTACAAAAACAAAAAATATTGACTAGATCATAGATTATAATTTTTTGCACAATTTTTTTCATATCAAAACATTTAGAGGAGACATTTCATATAACCGGAATTCTTTCAACATAAAATAAATCAACATTTATTACAAGGGTATACCTATAAAATTATTGTTGATATTAGTTTGTGTTGCAAAAAAAAACAAGAAAAAAAAAAGATCCACCAGACGTTATAGTTTATATTTAATATTAGAAATTGTTGAAAGAATGAACCAAACACATGTATCTTGTCTGTGATATTCTTAGAAAATGAACAAAATGCCAATGAAAAAAATCTAAGGAAGAAAAAAAAAAACAAAAAAAAAAATTAAACAATATTTTTATCTCACTTATAACATTTTTTTTTTTTACTTTTTTATTTTTTTACTTTTAATTTTGTTACTTTTTTATTTTTTTCTTTGTTTTTTCATTTTTCTTGGTTTCGTTTTTACTTTCTCATGTTCTCGTTACATCCGTATTCTCTGATTTGCGCCATTTAAGGAAAGATGAGAATAAAACAAAAAAAAAACACAAATAAAAAAAATAAAAAAAAATCATGTAATTCAAAATAAAATTAAGGAAGGGAAGAATAATAAAATCCTACAAAACAAAACTGATAGTTACATCGTTTCGAATGTTATTACTTTTATATTAATGGCAGTGACAAACGCGAATTTAATTTCAAGTGTTCAAGTTTTTTCGCGATCTAATATCATTTAAGATTTTAATACAAACATACCGTGACAAAAAGGTTCATATTCGTATTTACGGGAGCCATATAATATTAACTAAAATATTCGACGGAATTTCATTTTACTTTTGTCTTCATTAAAAAAAAAGGTGAAAATAAAAGTCTTACAGTAAGTTTATAGATTTTTTACGTGCTTTATTCAACTCTTGACAGGATATCCTAAAATATTGTTATTATGTTTATGTTTTACTTAAAAAAAATTATTAATAGTTACTCCATTCTAACAGCTGAGTATCGGCGGTCATAATCTATGATAAAAATCAAAGAGAATTAATGTTAAATTTGTATTTAAAAAATCCAGACATTTCTGTTTTTGTTGACTGAATAGTACCCAAAGAAACCACCTTACCCGTATATTATTCTAACGTTTGAATTTAGAATCATTTACTTCAATGAAAATAATAACTGATATTATAAATTATGTTTTCTTTTTAATTGGTAAAAGTCAAATATTTTGGCTACAGGCAGCTAGTGGTACGATCATTGGAAGAGATCATATGTTAAAAATTCTTCTTTGTTTTTTCGGTGCATGGGTTAACCGAACTCTAGAAAGAATAACATTAGTGTAGATTAAACTTAACATACAAGGAGATATTACCAATAGAGGGAAACACATTAGATGGAAGAATGTTCGATATTTTACCAGTTTTTAAAACAATTAAGTTTCCAAAGGCAGTTTCAACCAACTAACGAGGAAGAATACAGTTGACTTTGTCAACTCTTAGATACCCGTACGAACCGTTAGTATGTTCACAGTCACTCTGCCTACAATATTATTTTTTTAATATTTTAGTATTTTGAAATAATTTGGGTGAATTTTATAATTTCTAGAACTAATGGGTTGTACATATATTCAAACTATATGTTTATATGTACATTCTTCTAAAGCAGATTCTAACCTTCCACATAACGATTATCAATCCAAAACTTTTTCAAATATTCTATAGTACCATTTAATACTAAGCGGTAAATGTATATTAAATTTACTTAGTACAAAATAGTAAATATAATTTTAAATATTATATTATATTATATTTAAATATTCCATTGACAGAATAATTTCTTATAAGTACAATAAAATACATATATGTATGTAAATACGGCGCTATATAATATACATATATACTCTTATCATTCATTCACTAGTGACATATACGATATGTAAATAAACATGATATTATATAAGTATGTATATATATCAATATCATATAAATAATAATAAAAATTCTTCAAGCAACCGTTATGTTGTTTATTTAATTACATTTTTTTGTACTACGCATTATATCCTCAACAATTTCAAATTATCGAGTAAAACAAAATGGAAAAAATTCGTTTTAAAGAAATTTGTTAGAAAATTTGAAAAAATCAACTAACACTTTCGTCAATTATAAAGTAACCCTACATTATTAAAAAAAGTTGTTAACAGAAATAAGAGTATAATATTGAAGCTTTAATTTTTGTGTATTACTTCAAAAAAATTTTAACAGGTGTTCAAGTTACAGGTGTTTAAAAATAGGAAATTTTCAGTTTTTGACCCCTTACAGCTCCTAAACGGGGGGTGATACAAAAAAAATTTCTGATATGACTCATACTTATTTTCAAAGATCTAACTTCTGTCAAAATTTCAAGTTTCCAACTTAAACCGTTTAGAAGATAGAGGGGTTGAAGGATTTTGCAAAATTTGAGTTTCACATAACGGTAAATTAAGACACCGTATGCCACAAGTATTTATTTATTGTATATATACTTTTAAAGCTAATGAAAGTAGTAATCGTTTGGCGTTTTCAAAATGAAGATATACCTTATACAACTAATTCAAATATAACAATTTAAATATAGTGCTATAACAATTTAAATATAGAGCTTTTTTGAACCTTTGGGGAGCTGTAGCTCCGTAACATGTGGGGCTACAAAAAAAGTTATTAAAAATAAAATTAATATTTTTGTGAGATCTATCAGCAGTTAAAATTTCATAGCTCTATTTCAAAAAAAATGTCGGGATCTAAAAGTTAGGTGTTCGAGAGCTACCCTAAGGCTTGGTCCAAACTCAACCAAAAAAAATAGGGAACCTACAAATTACTCCCAGAATATTTTGTGTAAATTTCAAGATTCTAGCTTTCTTAGTTTTTGAGTTAGCGTGCTGACGGACGGACGGACGGACGGACGGACGGACGGACGGACATGGCTCAAAAGTCTTAGAATTTTTTTCTGATCCGATCCATACCTTTGAAGGTATATCTAGCTCGCTTATTTCGAGGTGGTACAAACGGAGGAGTAATTTTATTATACCCGATCCTATCGTACGGGTATAAAAACGGAATCAAACCACCTAAGACAACGGCATAGAAGTGAACATTTTATAGGCTCTCTTGTGTTACCTTAAAATTATTTGCGAGCGAGCATTATTAATTTTAATTCAATGACACTTACCTACAAGATATCTATAAAAACTTGGTAATTTGACGAATATTAAGGTGGTGTAATGCTGTAAGATTTAATTGTTAATTTTTTAATATTATCTATTTTTTTAATATTAATAAATAAATTAATATACTAATAAATTTAATATTAATTTACTCATTTAGAAAGGTGGAAATCTTGAAAGAAGATTTTATTTCATCTTAAAATGGTTCAACATTTTATAACATGTATCATGCATAGCGTGTGACATATATAACGCTGGCAAGCCCACCACTGCTTTACAGTAACTGACAAAATACAACAAAAAGTTATTAAAATCATTATACTAGATTGCAGTTATGATGATTATCCTATTCTACTGACTACGAATGTGATTTTGACTAAAAATTCCGCATTCCCCGCAACAAAAAAAAAACTATGTTATCAAGAATAACAACTAAAAAGTAGTTTTTTGCATTTTAAAAACAAAAAAACACAAATTCATTGAAATCACGTAATTTCATTAGATTCTATTTTATTTGAATTAATTGATTTGATAAATCACCTATTTAATAAATAAGGTAAGTTAAATTTAGTATAGAAACAAATCAACATTATGACTTATGAGCTAAGTAATACCTATATCTTAAGATTTAAAATGCAAATTGAAATATTCAAAATAAAAATTCTTTAAAGATCTTGAATCATTTTATACTCTGCCAAATAATTATTGACATTTTAAACCCATTTAAAAGAAAACAACATTATTTTGTGGGTCAAAATTTCATAGTATCCATTATTAAATTTAATAAATTATGCTGTATGGTAGGTAGGTAAGATGGTCACCTTCACGATGCCGCGTGAATTCTGGCTCTAGCTAGGGCGGAACATCTGCAAAGAAAGTGTCCCAGGTTCTCACTTTCGTTTGCATCTTTGCAACTCCTGCAGGAAGTGTTATGAAGGATTCCTATTTTGGCTGCATGTGTGCCTACTGGCCAGTGACCTGTGATGATTGCCACTATTCTGGCGATGTCTATGCCAGATTTGGATATCAACTCATTTGATCCCCTTTTGTTGTATGTGGGCCACAATATTTTAGATATGGTGCAATATAAAGCAATTGCTTTATTACTCCACCTTTGTTGACATTTCGCTATATACAAAGAAAAGATCCGTTCCTTTACGGTGCTGGGTGGACAACTGACTCTTTCAAGAGAGTTAGTTTTCTGAGTGACTCCTTTCTTTGCTAGTTCGTCAGATTTTTCATTTCCTTCAATATTACTATGCCCAGGCACCCACAGAAAGATTATGTTTAGCCTTTCGCTTGTTAGGGCAAGTTCCTCTTGGCACTGCCTAATAAGCTTTGAGGTTGTAATGTTCGCGTTAATAGCTTTAATCGCGGATGGAATGTTCACACAGATGGCAACCGTTCTCAATTCTGTGTTATTTCCGTTCAAAATTCGAGCAGCCTCTGTAACTACTAGTATCTCCGCCTGAAAGATACTAGCTGTGGCGGGGAGACTGTAGAATTTTAAAATGTTGAGTTTCTCTGAGAAAATACCAGCATCGCCTCCTTCCTTCATCTTGCACCCATCGGTGAATTTAGTTACATCGAAGTTATTATACAGTAAAGAAAATTTATACAAATAAAGGTTTAAAGAAAATAAAATATAGGAAGCCATTATTTTTAATAGTAATTATAAACCAACAATTTATGAACCTTTTACATAAATCTTCAATTAGTCATATTTTTTTTACATTTATTCTATAGATAAGTATTAGAGATTCCTCGTCACTGATACTAGAAATAATTTATACCTATAATTCGAAAAATAAAGATTTTTGGCATTATTTCCTCCATCGTACAACAACACAAAAAAAAACGAAAAAACTAGCAACATCCTGATTGTATTGCCACCAGCTTCAAGTTGTAATTCTTGGCACTTGTATGTTGAACAAAAAAATAAAAGTACAAAAACATTTTGTCGTAAATCTCATCATCATAACTAAAAAAAAAACAGAAAAAAAGGACTAAAAATAAAGTTCATTGGACCAACTTTACACCTGATGGTTTGACTAAGTACAATGTGTAATATTTACAGTTAGAAAATATTTTTCTCGTTTTTTCTTTTTTGTTTTGCATCCGGTTATATGGTAAACACTTATTTAGATTTGTACAATATATATATATACTCCTATCCATATGTAACCCTAATACATGTATACAAGATAAAAAGTTATATAATTTTATGAATAATTTAATATTTTTATTTTATTTTAGTGAAATTTTTTTTTTTTTTTTTTGTTCACTTTTCATTCATTCACAGAGTGAGTGTTAAAAATAAACAAAAAACAACTATAACTTTATAACAGTGAAATTTTTAATGTAACAAAAATCACCCTTGACAGTAGTTTATTTAAACCGTTTTATATTATTCATAATATATTATAAAAATAAGTTTTTACAGTGATATAACGGAAACTAACAGAATAACTAAATCACTTCTGTATTGATTTTTTTTAGTTTTTTTTTTTTTTTTGGTTCCGTTTAATATAAAGATAAAACTAAAAATAAAAAAAAATGAAAGAAATATCCTGCTGCCTTTCATTGACTTTAGAAGATAAACTACAAAAAAAAAAGATAAATAAAATATTATGTACCATATATGACCCATATTTTGGTATAATATGCAGTAGTGTCTAAATGCCAAAAAGTTTATTTAAACTATGTCATATTTTATTATAATCCTTTTTAATAGAAACTCATTCTCGGGTTTTTACATTTGAAATTTAGTATATTAAGAGAAAAACAAAATGTTATATAACATTAAATTAATCAGTTAAAATAAATGTGGTAGATGTGATAAACGTAAAACATTTCTTACTTTGTTATCTTAACATTCACACAATGAATCCATAATAGTTTATAATATTATTTTATTATTTAATGTCATTATCATTAGTTTTTCTTTTGTTTTCTTTTTTTCTTTTTATCTAGAGAATAATTAATTTATCATTACATATTAAGTTTTATCTGTCACATGTTTCATAGAAAATAGTCTTTAATATATACTTTTACAAGATTGGCAACTATTAATTCTTTAACTATCAAACTGCTTATAGATAAGAAAAACGAACACTTTCAAGGATTGTTAAGCATATTACTATAATAATGAATATTCTTTGTATGGAAATACGTAATTTTAATTAACTCTAGATGTTTTCTAGTAAAGCTAAAAAGTTTATTTTCATATTAAGGTCGGTCTAATGCCGTTTCACATAGTAACTGAATATCAAATTTGTTTTCAAAAATAAATTCTTAAAAAATATTCATACAATCTGAACAATGATCCTTTATCATTATTAGCAATCATATCTCAATTTGCCTAGTTAGAATATCTACCTGAGATGAGGATTAGAACTTATAAATCTAATTGTCAAAAATAACAAGCAAAAAAAAAAACTAAAGTTACATTGTTATGTTACCCTTTTTAAAAGTATGTTAATTCTACTGATCTATATCTAAGGAAGGGAAATATAAAATGGAGGAAGTCCGTACTCTTAATAAAATATATAAAATAATGTTTAATTAAAACTTTTCAAAATATAACTTACTAATTACAATCTTCCATTAAAATAATAGCTCTCTTATAACTCTTTATTGCTTTAAAGTGTAAACAAAGTCGAATAAATAGTTTAAATTTAATAATTAGCCTGAAAGTATGCAACAGTTTTTTTTAATTGAAGGACTATTTTTCAGAATCCAGAATCAGATAAATTAAAAGTAAAAGGAAATAATAATAATAAAGTTTTCTATGAATTTAATTTAAAAATAATTTCCATGAAATATAAAAATTGATGCAAAAATAAATTAAATTTAAATTAAATTTACACAGTTAATGCTGCAAAGACCAATGTCATATACTTCACACGTAGAAGGTTCGTCCGCTTCCTACCTGAAAATTGTCTAAATTATAAAGCGGAAAATATAAAATATGGGTTTAAAACGTTAACTATCTAGGCATCACTTTCGATAGGCAACTTACATTTAAGAATCACGTTAGTTGCATAATTCGCAAAACAAATAAGTATATATTAGATTGTTATATCCACTTATAAACCGAAACTCAAACATGTCATACCAAAACAAAATCCTTATCAAACCAAAAAAAAATTAAATTACATAAAAACAAAAATTATTAAGTTTAATATCAAATGTAAGTAATAAATTTCTTTAATTTTTGTATAACTTACGTGTAAAATTTTAAGTTAAATAATAAAAGCAATACTAAATGGCTGAACTAACCAATACATATAAATAACCGTAATTTTTTTTTTCTTTGTATGCCTATAGAATCTAAATAAAATTTAAATTAACAAGACATAACGTATGTATGTATTAATATTTAGCATAGATTCAAAATTTTTAACATTACAGTTTTTTTTTTTTTTGTTGTAAAGATTAAATGTATTTCATTGAAAACAGCAAAAAAAACCAAGGAAAAAATTTCAAAACAAAATTTCGTACGTCATTACTACGGTAATCAAAAAACTTATACGCTTTTACTGTTAATTTTCATACACCTGATACACAACAAAGAGACCTACGCAATCATATTTTAACTTTTGAATTAACTAAAAGTATCTTTTAACCCATTATATACTTTGATATTTACAGTACCTTATGTTATAAAGCCCTTATATTAACTCAAATTTTATGCTGCTCTTATTTTTTTGTTGTTACTGTTGTTTTTTGTATTTATTTTTTTTTTTTTTTTTGTGTATGTTCAATTCCTTTGTTAAGTAAAAAATTTTAAAAATCTGTACTGTGACTTTATTTTAAAATTCCAGAAAAAAAGAAAAAAAAAAACAAAAAGGATTAACAAAAAAAAAAAAATAATAATAATATAAACTCAACCTACATCCTAAGTTCTTTGTCCTCAATAGCTTAAATACCATTTACAATAATATTTTGAAAATTTTTCCTCAGGGAGAATAAAGTGATCCTTTTTATATTTTTTTATTTTTTAAATTCTTTAACCGACTCTTTTATTTTTTGTTTTTTTTTTTTTTTATTCTTTTCATCATATTAAAATACTTATATTTTAGTTATAATACCTGTATAAATAACTCTTTTTATATGTATACCTTTCTCTGTTTTTAACTGTTTTTCTCCTGATTTTAAATTTTTTGATATTTTTCTTTGGTCATTTCTTTTGTTATTTTTGCCTTGGTAACAAATTCCAATAGTGATGACTTTCAATGTTTTAAAAAAAAAAAAAAAAATATATAAAAAAAAATAAATGTTGAATTTTGCCAGCAATGAAAAGTGATTTGAAATGAAATAGACGTGGAAAAAAAAAAGAAAAATAAAATAATTTATTTTTTTTAATTCAGTTTTGGTTTAAAAAAAATAAAAAACAGTTCTGTGAAAATATAAAATAAATATAGTTTTGTGATTGAAGGTTAATTGAAGTGAAAAGCTTTTCAATTACTTAAAAATAAAAAACTTACGTCAAATAATTGACAATTTATTGAAAAGTAATGACATTAAATTTTAGTTACCTAAATTACCAATGACAGTAAAAAATAATCAAATTTTAGTGATTTTGAGAAATGACCTTTATTAAAATTATTGTGATTAGGTGCCTGTATCCTTAAAATCACAATAAAACAATTGTTGATTATTTTGATTGTAATTTCAGTAAAATTGATTTGTAATGAGATTAAAACTTCTTTTAAGCAATCTTAAATAATTGAATCAAATATTGTTAGAGTTGATTATTAAGTTGTGCAAAAACTTATAGTCGTTTCATTATGTCGTTTTGTTATTATATCGTTAACTTATATTTATAATTAATGTAGCTTAATTAGTAAAGGTATAACTAAACTAATGTATGTAGCTATACAAAAGACTCTTAACAATTTTTAAGTTTCATATAAAGCAGGTAGGGACGATAATGAATAAAATTATAAAAATCTTGTTTAAGATAAACATTGGATGTAGTAGAAAAATAGTTTTTAAAGATATTCAAGATTTTGAAATAAAACAGGTTATTATTTTGAAAATTTTAATTATAAAGGATGTTGCCGACTAGATGGTCTTCCTTGAAATGGGTGATCGAGAATGTCGAGACGAACAAAAAATTGTACTGGAGGAGAAGGGGTCTATTCTGGACCCTTTTTGAGATATGAGAGGTGAAAAATGTTTTAACGAGTTTTCAGAAAAAAAGTTTATAACTTCTTATAAAATTTATAACTGAACGGTATACTACAGAGAGATAAAAAAAAAAAGCGTTTTGTAGAGTAAGTAAGTTATCAGCTTTAATAATATCAGCTTTTTACTAATGATTCCCATATCATAACAGTTACAAAGTTATGAAGGTTCAAAATGATTTAAAATGAAAAAATTATGTTTCAAACTCAATTTTCTTTTAAAACACCCTGTATTTGGGGTACTTTTTGTAGCATATTTCGAAACAGCTTTTCATTTTGGAAGCTTCCGAATGAGCCCCAGAGCAAACGAGATTATTTCCAAAACCAACAAAGATATAATCTTTAAATTTGACAAAATGGTGTTCTTTCATGTTTGATTTAAGTCTCTGAAATATGAGAGGATTTGGTCCATGGGTTCGGATTTTGAAAGCTTCCGAACGAGCCCCAGAGCAAACGATATTATCTCCAAAACCAACAAAGATAGAATCTTTGAATTTGGTACAGTGGTGTTCTTTCGTGTTTTATTTATGTTTCTGAAATTTGGAGGGATTTGGTTCATGGGTTCGGATTTTGGAAGCTTCCGAACGATCTACATATTTTTTGTTTTATTATGTTTTTTTTTTTATTATGTTTTGTTTTGTGTAAAGAATGGATATGAATATAATATGTAAGTATTAGGTATATGATGTAGTATATTGAAAATTGTATGAGGTTTTTTGAGGTACAGACAAATTGTGTATGAATGTACATTTTGTAAAAATAAAAGCTAAAAAATGTGTGCATTGTATATAAAAATTTAATATTATTGGAATGAGTATTCGTAATTATTCTAATAAAAATTCGTCACTTCCATTGAGGTATGTAATATAATATTAAAAATGGTTTGTATTTTTATTTTAAAAATTGAATTGAATTGTAAACCAGTAAAAAACAAGTACATATGTATGTATGCATGATTCTATTTTTGAAATTTTTTTAAGAATAAAATTTAAAGGGTAAATTTTTAAATATTTATAATAAATGTACAAAATTATTTTCATGCAATTCACAAAATTATTTGTTGAAGTTTGCATCAAATTTAATATTATGATACATACGTACATATATTATTTATGCATCACAAATCCATAACATTGCACTTTTTTCATTCAAATCAAATATTTTTTTAATTAAAAATTTGTTGAGAATTAGAAATCTGATTGCTGAAAAGAAAAGTATTCGAAAATAACCGTTCAATAAGAGGTCTATTTATGTATTAATTAAAATATGTGACAACGTTCAAACCATACTATAAAATATTTCGCCAGTACTTAAGGTAAACTGCCAATATTTTTACTTATGAAATTTCATTACAATTATAGAAATAAAATGCCAATACGTTGTGTTTTAAAAAAATGTTGAATATAAGTGGACAAGAAAGAATTATTTTTCAATTTCCAAAAACAAAGCAAAGGACTCGAAATGGCTAATACAGAAAAAATTTTGGACCAAAATGCACATTGTTATGTGTAGACCATTTTCGGTTTCAAAAATTAAATTGTCATATTTGTAAATCATTAATTGTGGAATACAAAAGCAATCCAAATACCGAAAGTAATCAGTTCAATTACATTCAACGAAATGGTTTAGTTGTTTCGTCCCTTAGCTATTTGTGCCCTTACCTACCAAAGCATTAATTCGAGAAATTTTAATATACCATTAGATACTTTATGTTTATATAAAAAAAAACTTCTAATGAAGATTTTGCACATATTTTTACAGTTTTATCAAACAATAAATGAACGAATACTTACATGTAGAATAGAAAATAATAAACTATGTGAAAATAAAATGACAAACAGTGCCATTAATATTCAAGTACTTAAATAATTATGTTTTTAATTTTTGGAAATTGTTTTTTATATTACATGAATTTAAAATTATGAGTTTTATCTAAATAATGAATATGTATTACTTATTGGCAAGCTTACCATATCAAAAATTATTCAGAAAATAAAAAATTAAAAATGTATCTGATTTTCTAATTTTCAATGTATCTAATTTTCAATTTTCATTTTTTATTAATATGCGACAGCATGCCAACGGAAATAGGTCCACGTCGATTTCTTTGATGAAGATTTTGTTTTAAAGCTTAATTTATGAATGAAAAGTAAAAATTGGTCCATATTTTTCTTTTACAGCTGTAAGATAAAATTCCAAATTATGTTTTTCTACGTATAAAAATTATTTTAAAAGGGGCAAACATTTTCTTGTCATAATATTTAGATATTCCGTGTAATTAATTTTTTTAATACACATAATAAGATTAGAATTCAATACACATAATAATATTACACTTTCCTTTTCGGGTATAGTTATCACAAGGTTTAAAAACTCTTCTTTTTTTTTCTCTAACTTTATGAGCACATCTTTTCTTTAATAGCTGCACACACTTTTCATAACATAAGAATAAATCTTTAATAATGAAAATAACGATCCCTTTAGAAAAATTTTTATTTCCTTTTTTTAAGACAAGTTTTTGGAAAAGTCTTCAAAAAATAAAAAATAAAAATAAAGAAGTATTTATTTAAAAAAAAAAATGTTTAAAAGAGCACACAGAACATACATAATACGAGTATTATCAAAAAAAAAAAAAATGGAAAATTTTATTCAATCAATTTAAAGGCATTGAAAAATTATTAAGAAAGAAAATAATATAAAACCAACCCCTCCACTGACAAATAAACTATTATTAATAATTTTTTATTTTTCTTTTTTTTTTTTATTCAAAAGAAAATATTGAAAACTAAACAATTTTTCCAAAAAATAAAAGTAAATTTTCTCTTTTTTTTGTATAAGTATTTATATATAGTAATTTTTTCAAATTCAATAATATCTTATTTCCTTCTTTTTTTTTTCTTTTTTTTTTAAAAATTTTTTTTTTTTTTATTATTCTTTTTTTGTGTTATTTTATTTCCATAAAACCAATTACATTTTCCATTCATCCATGTACTTGTTCATCATTTTAAATGAATAACTTTAAATGAATCGAAAAGAAAATTTTATTTTTTAAGTATATTTTAAAAAATCAATGAATAAAAATAAAAAATTTTCTGTTTGGTTTTTTTTTCTTTTTGTCTCTTTCTTTCACCTTATATATGCTAATGATATTGTCATATACTTTTAAAGGGTAATGTATTACAAATTTCCTTTAAATTGATATTACTTCCATCCATATAATATATATAGTATGTCGCAATTTTCTTTTTAAATATTATATCCTTTTTTTTTTTTATTCTATATTTTTTGTTTTCTTTTTTACTTTACTTGCACACCATTCATATTATATTATTTCCCTAGTTTTGGATAATTTTATCCTTAAATGTAAATATTTCGATAGAATTTGTACATCAATATTATATTTTGTTGTTGTTTTTTTTTTTTTTTTTTCTTATTTTCTTTTTTTTTTGTTATTTTGTTGATAATGTATTGTGCAAATTCAACTTAAATTATATTACATACACACATATACATACATATACAATATAATTAGGTGGGTATAGTAAGTATATGCAAATAATCAGTCTATATATGTATAAGGATATGTAAATTTTTTTCTTTATTTTTTCTTAAATCTCATTTGAATCCTTTATTATTTCAAAAAAAAAAAATATATATATATATATTCATATATATATGTATAATATAGATATATTTAAAAACCCTACATATATATTAAACCCTTTCATTCGATCAACATATTAATGCAAACATTATACGCACATACATCCAAATGTCAATACAAAAAAAATATATAAACAAAAAATATCTAATATATTTAATATTATAATATGCTTATATTCATGTATCTGCAGATACTATATAATTTACAAAGTCTAAAAAATATACACGTATAAGTATACTATTTAGATATACCATAAAAAAAACCGTTATGTATGCATAATTTCCAAAAAAAAAAAAACAAAAAACATTTATCGTTATATACAAAACAATATTTATTAATATATTTATATATAAATATATATATATATATATATATATATATATATGTGTGTGTTTGCATACCGTTCTATAATAAAAAAGCAAAAAACTATGATGATGCCGTCAATAATAAAAGAATATTTCAATTCCAGACTTAAATTCAGAAATAGAAAGAAACCAAAAAAGAAAAGAAGAAAAACACCGTTATATTATTAAAAAAAAGGATAATGCTTCTATTATACATATATACAGTAATATACAGTTAATAGAAGTACTAGATACATAGACATATGTTACGTACGTATATTTTAATGTTATAAACATTTAAAAATTTATTTAAAAATACATTTACATTTGGTTTTTTTTTTTTTTTTAGTAAATTTAATTTAATATTTTACTAATAAATTGGCTGTCATTACAAAAAATTTGACAATAACTTGAATTGTAGTAAATGATATTTACGTTATCGAAGAAGACTCATTAATAAACCTATGAAATTATAAAAATTCGATTTAATTGTTAGATGGTATAATGAATTAATGTAAAACAAAAAAGTGATCATTGTGAAAGATGAAATCTAGACCTTTGAAATACTAAAGTCTCGAACTTGCATACATTTCACAAACTGATTTCTGAATTTTAGAACTTAGGTTTTAAACATTTATATTCGATAGTTATTTTCACCCATATCATGTTACACTTGTAATATGTATCACTAAAATTTGTCACCAAATTAAAGCTCAAACTATAAATCAAAAGCCCTCATGGCTCGAACCTCAATTCAATAACAAATTTTGGTGATACGTAACACAATTATAGCATTATATGATTGACTATGTTATTTTGACATAAAAAACAATACTTATTTAATAAACTTTAGTTGAACGATTTAATAAACAATGATAGACTGTGATCAATCAATAACACTAACAAATATTTCTTAATCAAAACTTATTAAGGTTACAGATGGTACACTAATAAAAATATTTGTCAATTTTAAGGAGTATTTTGTCCTACAACAATACTTGGACTCTTCAATAGGCTTTGTAAAGTTGTATTACGTAGACAACTCCTGGTTTAAAATTTTTCTATAATCTTACTTATACGAAATTTTATCAAAATCATCTGCGAAGTATAAGACTAATAGAAAAAAATTATTTATTTATTTCGGCATAACCACATTCTATAAAGCAGCTTTTTTGAAAAATAAAAATGAATTTTATTTCATCTTTTTTAATGTGTTAATACAACATAACAAAGTCTACTAAAGAGTCCAGGTAATATTGTCGGACGAAACATTCCTAAAATTGATAAAAATGTTTGCTAAAGCCTTTTTAAATGATACAACTGTTGACATGATATCATGTCTATGTATCAAATATCTTAATAAATTTAATATTTATTAAGAACAAAAGTATAATATAAATGGTTTAAATCAAAAACAATTTTTTTTGAAAAAAAAAATAAATAAAATTAATTTAGTTTTTTTTTTTTAAAAAGTACTTTATAAAAATATTTTGTGATCTTTATTTTTGTACAATACCTACAGCACGGTAATCATTGACTTAGTGAAACTAATAATTCTAGAAACTGAAGCTTAGTTAAATATGAATAATAAATGGCTTAATAGGTCTGCACTTCTGGCTAGGGTCGATCGACTTTTGATATAACCATTATCACATAACGGTATTTTATAACATGACCGTTTCAAATATATATTATGTCCGTAAATGACATTTAGTGGCAAAAAAAAACTGTTTTTTAAATCACTTTTTTGCATATTTTTAGGTTAACGGTAAGTGAAAGCGCACTAATTTGTTTTTTTTTTAAATTGTAGATAAAAAAAATTCTGATAAAATAATTTTTTAAAATATTAAAAGATTTGTCTAAAAACCCGATATTAATGAATTTTTAGGTGGTCGTATTGTTTTAGCGGTATGTTATAAAAAAACATATTCGTTATCTAATGACTTTATGTTATCATTCCTTATCTAATAACACGTATATTAAAAAAAGCTAAGAAATTATTTTTACCTAAATGTATTTTGTTTATATATTTCTACTATGAAATTCTTATATACAAGTATATATTCCAGGTTAACAAAATAAACTTTTAATTTCTTATTTTGTGAGAATCACCTATCCGTATAGAAAGTGGTAAGGAAAAATAAATTACCTAAAATAAAAAATACAAATTAGTAAAGCAGCTATACGTATATAAATAACTACATACTACAGTGTATAAAAAATGATTACATCTTCATGATTACATCTTTTTATAAAATGATTACATCTTTTATTATATTACATCTTCTTATCAGGAGATACTTGATAAGCTCCTGATAAGATAATTTAATGGCTAATAAATTTTAATATAGAACTTATTGATTAAATTTTTGCTTACAATCAAAGTAACTTACATAACTAATATTACATTAGTTTTACTTTTAAATTTTGGCTAAAAATAAAATTTATTTTTCTATTAAATATTTTTAACCCTTATATTTCCAACATAATACAGTATATGAATCTTTAATTAAGAACATCAATTCAACCCCCTAAAAATTTTTGGATAAATTCATGTCCAAACAATCTTTTAAAATAAGTTTTTGTTTAAAAAAAATCCGATTAAACTAACGGAAAAAAAAATAATTTTCATCCAACAAATATAATATCTATAGTTTGACATTGTAAATGTAGATTTTGTGCTTAATATTTTAACTATATATATTTAAAATTTTATTAAAAGTTATTACTATAGCTTTACATTATAAAATAGCAAATAGAATATATATATATATATATATATATATATATTAGGTATATAATATGAAAATATACAAATTTGAGAATATATAATATAATTATAGCTACTTATATTATATTGAATATAAATATAATCCCATAGATACAATTTCATTACATTACAAATAATTCCTGTTTTTTGTATTCTTAATATTTTGTAGACGTAGTAAACAACAATACAAGTAAATAATTTTTTTATTTATATTAAAAAACCTTTAAAATCCTTTTTTAATATTACCAATAATTTTATATTTAAAACGATGTGTTATTGATTAAAATATAGATTAGATTTACCGTTTGTAAGGATAAGAAAGATTTATTTAAATATTTAATGTATTATGTCTTGTAAACTCAAATGGTTGCTAGTATAGTAATGATAATATAATCTTTAAATTTTCCTACTAAAATGTATTTTCCATTTATTAAAATTACTTTTAATAGTAACGATTCTTTTATTATTAATTTGAATTCATTTTATTTTAAACATAAAGATTGGAGCATGTATTACTAATCTTAAGATAACAAACTCATTCACATTACTTCATTACATCTTACCACAATTTGTTACTTCTATTATTTTATCTAAGGTTATTAAAATATTACTAAAAATTATTTTCAATATAATTTCATTCATTGAATATTTTACAAATCCAATCTGTGAGTTATAAAGCATTAATTAAAATTAACTGTTATTTATAAGTATTATATAGTATATATTGTATTTGTAAATATTTTCATACATTTTTGATTTGTTTATGTTAATCATATGACTGATTTGACAGTCTATCGTTTTACAGTACATAATATAGAGCAGGGTGCAGAGTGTGTCTAAACATTACAAAGCACAATATCGATCAAAAGAACAAACAACACGAATGAAAGTATAGATTATCACAGATTTTTGATAATGATACTATTATTTGAAGATACTTATATACTTGAAACTCAGCAGTCATTTTATTTTATATAACCAAAATCCAATCGTATTGGTAATATACTTTAATAGGTAATTTAGTATCGAATCATAAGCAATCTTAATGTAATAGTCGTTCGTGATCAGCCTAACTTTTTTTTAATTTTATCGTAACATTGACATCGTTTCTCAACTCTTACTAAATATTATTTGTAGGCATATTTATAAAATTAAAAATAAATTAAAATGGAATCGTTAAATGCCAGAGTGATAATATGTCTAATATGGCTTAAAATTGGTTATACAAATATATTTATAAAGGTTCAAAAAACTATAGAAATGTGAAACATATTTCAATAGAAGATGATCTCTAAGTAAATATGTTCTCTTTTGAAGTTAATTAACTATGCAATATTAAAGAACTCAGGAAGTTTTTGATCAAAATCTTTTACAAAAGCTTAAAATTTTCACATATGATTAACACACATTGGTTCGATTCGAATGCATAAAACAGTGCAGTGCTTGAACTCATATTTAATTTTTCCAAACAAAAACTTCGCTTGAACTAGAATTTTTGTTTGAAAAAGTAAAATTAGAGTTCAAGCTCAGTTTTATGCATTCGACCCATTCTCTCAATATTTTCTTTCGGTTTGCCCTATCTTTAAACAAAATTTCAGTTAAATTATTTTACATAATTTAATTAAGAATATACACATTCAAATGTCATTCTACTTTCAAAATTCAAAAAGTCATTTATCAAATTAAAAATAATAATAAAATTTTAAATCTTTTTGACGCTTTATACTTTTTTAAAAATTCAGCTTTCAATTTCAATTTAATTATATAATCTGTATATATGTATAAAATTGACTTAAACTCAAATCTCTATAGTTTACAATAATAACTAAAAATTGAAAATACTTTTTATGAAACACTTTTATGCAAAATCAAATAAAGTGTAATGTAATATTGAAAATGTGCTCAATATAATATAATTTTATGTATATTTTGAATATAAAACCACACGTGTATGTGTATCTATCTTATATGAACGCAATAATAATATGAAAATTGTAAGAAAGGAGAAAAGATCTGAAAAGGCTTAAATTCCATAGACAAAATTTACAAGATGTCCAATGGAAAAAATACAAAAACGAATTTGAATAGTTGATTGACAAGAAAAGGGCGTGAGATGCATTGATGTTATGTTTTTTTCTTGACAGTAGGGAATCAGAAGTATATAGTCTAACTATCATACTAGTTATTGAATATTTTACAAGTTTGTAATTGCATATTTGCATTTTGTAAATCAAACAGAGTCTAATATCTTTTAATATATAATACTAACGTCACTCTTACAAAAAAATTATGTAACATGTTGTAACTTTTATAAAATGCGATCTGTTTATCTACGATAAATTTCAATTTCATTTACTAGTAGCCCTGCATAAGTAGAGTGTAAAAAATATGAATACAAGCCGAAAAGTAATAAGTAATAAATTATGAAATAAAGATTTTATTAACCTGCAGCATAGTTTGTTTTCGTCCAGCTAATTGTGTTGTAGTTAAGACATCGGCCTTTTATTCGAAAGATCTTAGGTTTAAATCCCGGCTGGGTTATACACATTAATAAAAAAAAATAAGTGGATTTATAATTCTTGTATAAGATAATAAATGGGGCGTAGAAAAAGAAACATTTACGTCTCATAGTCTTTCGTGAACAATAACTACAGCCGAGTAATCAACGGTTTAGTTAAATTAATGATTCCAGAAACTCAAGCTTAATCAAATGTGAATAAAACAATGACTTTGTGGATGCCCTATGCTATTTATAAGAGTGGGACGAAAAAAAAAATAGTATGTTTTGAACTAGCATATAATTGTTCCTAGATACGGTTTAACGAGTCTCTAAGATCCAATTAGCCAAACATGAACCCCTTTACATCTGAATTTTATCTCAAATGAACTGGAATATTCTTCTAAGTTTACAGTGTTATTTTCAGCTAATAATCGTTACGCTTTGTAAGGAAAAAATTGGTTGATACCGAAAGTTAATTGTCACCACTTTAATTAATCATATTATTTTTAATATTCAATTCAAAAGTTATTTTAAGCTCTAACCTAATGAAATAAATTTGTAAGGTACATTTTAAAATATTCAAACATTTAGAGTAAAGTTAAAATATTATTTTATCTTATTTTCTCTAGTAGAGTTGTTATATAAAATTTACTAATGGTAATTCCTGTAGGTACAATCATTAAAATAAACTTTTATTTAACTTATATGTACATAAATATTGATTATTTTAATATATACAAGTAATATTCGCTGTTAACCATTTTTATCCTTATTCTTTTTTTCAGTAATTTTCTCACTTCTGCATTTTATCTCATTTGATGCTAGTGAAGGTAATTGTTACTGTTGCTGCTATTGTTGCTATTATGTATGCTTTTGTTGCTGGTGGTAATCTTTTTTTTTTGTGTTTTTAATATAATTCTACTTTTTTATAGTTAAACACTTCTTTCCTATGCGTTTTTATTCTTTTACTTTTAAAAATTATTAAAATCCTATTTACATTGTAATCTTTTTTGAAATCATTAGTTTTTTTTTTAAAGTGTTTGGTTGTTTTTCCCTTTAAAATTCTACTCAGTAGATAACATATTAAATGAAAAATTATATAGAGAAATAGTATGGTAATAAAGAGAGCAGAATGTAGGCAACGAAAAAAAAACTAGCAGACTAGCAGAAAAACAGAAGAAGGAATCGGTCTTCAAAATTTAGAAAAAAATAACATTTAAAAAAAACAGGTGGGCAGCAAAGATAATAAAACTTAAAGACAATTAATAAGAAAGACTACAAATCATACTTTCCATAAGTCGATGTAAGAAACAGAATCATTTATCAGTAAATGATTCGGAAACGTTTATAAGTTTTATATATTTAAAAAGAAAAACTTCAAAATTAACAATATGAATTTATGGGCGGCAAGGGATGTTTAAATTATGCTTTATTGATAAATGGAAACTTGCCACACTATATCTCAACTCTAGAATGAATAAATTAATGCAGATATCAGTTTCCTTAATTTTCAAATATGTGTGTATAGAATATACATACTTATATATATATTATATATACATACTTATATATATATTATATATACCTAACTTTAGAATTATCACTGCGAAAAGAACACACGGGCCTCACTCCTCTAACATATTCGGTGCTGTAAGGAAGATTTAAGTATATTAAATAAAATAAAATAGAATCATCATGCCATCCCATTCTTATCTATGTACATCATCTCGTTATTTTCATGTAAACCATATCAAGAATTGAACAAAAATTGAACAAGTGAAACTTTTTATATGAAAATGCTATACTTATAATAAAATGTGATTTCAGATAAAAAATTTCAATCTACATATTAAGGAAATATAAGAGGAGAAAAAAATATTGAAACAAAATAAAACAAAAGAAAAATAATATCAATTTTCGATATTTATTAAAAACCGTGAGAAAAATAAGCATATGGAAATAAAAAGGTAAGTTAATACATTAAAATTTCAAAAGAAGTTTATAAACGTATAGAAGTTTTTAAACGTATCACGACAATTTTCAGAAAAAGAATTCATAGAAAATAATTTGAAATAATATCCAAAAACTTTTAAAATAAAAAGGATTTAGACAAAAATAGACAAAAATAATAATTTCATATTAAAAATAATATTAAATACGAAAGGCACAATGACTTAGCAAAATTAGTTGATATTATCATGAACTTGAAGTGATTAGAATAAAAATAATTGTTTCAAGAAATTAAGGTATTTCTTTATGTTTCTTGCTTTATGTTTATTTTGAAACAGCCATAAAGACACTTCAATCGGAAGCAATTAAATCCCAATTAGTTCGGGAATGTTTAGTGAAACTAATAACCGTTTAGAAACAAATAATAAAGTAACCCTCTACTGCCTACCTGGACAACTAGTATATAAAGGGGATTGAAGAAGCAGATCTGTTTGCAAAAGAAGAAACTGCAACTCCCTTCGTAGGTCCCGAATCTTTTTGTGGCATATATATCCACAAAAGAATAGAAGTACTAAAAATTTAAAAGTTAAACTCTAGAAGCAAATTTTAAAAAAGAAAAAATTCAGCATCAGGCAATCTAAAGAACTTCTGAAAAACAATAACACGAAAAGATATTAAAAAAAACATTCAATAAAAATAAACTGAGAATACTAACAAGCTTCCTGTCGGAAAACTATTGGCTTAAGGAGCACTTAAAAAATATTGAGAAAGAGAATGTTGGTACATGCCGACTCTATTAGGAAGAGAACAATCTCCAGAGCACATAATCAAAAATTGCGTAGCCTTACTCCGGGTAAAATATATGCACTTAGGAGTATATTGCTTTACCGAAAAACAAACGAACAGCAATAAACCTATTACAGATCTTTAATTCCTTAAAGGAAGTATGGCTTACAGATGTAATAGATGTAATAGGGAAAATACAATAGATCAACATAGATCTCAGTGTATTAATATGCATTATGTTTTTAATTATGTTTTTATTGAACTCTAAAGCATTTCACATAATAGTTGTTCTGGAATACCTTAACCACCTTAACCAAAAAAAAAAGTAGAAATCCACAAAGTTCAAATAAATTCCATAAATTTAATTTTTACTAACTCTCTCTTAACTTTTAATAGAAAGTTAAATTTAAAAAAGCATTTATTTCAAAATATTTCAAAGGTATTAAATAGGTATTTTTTTTTTTCTAACAATTAATCTTCTGCCAAATGTCACGTAATTGCTTGCTTAGTATAAAAAGATAACAACAAAAAACTATATATACAAGAATAGGAAATAAATTAGATACAATTATATAATATACAATCATCTTTTTCTTAAATCTGTATAAAAGTAAAATTATTTCTTCTCTCAATCCAATATTTTCTTTCATGTTTTATCCTTTTTTTAATTTTTTGCGTTTTTCTTTTCCTTCATTTTAATCAGAATGAATTTTACTTCGATTTATATTTTCCCTTTATATTTAACACAGTCAAATTTATATATATATTAAAAATAATCTATATAGATACAAGAAAACACTCAAGGATATTATAATACAGTACTATATTTTCTAAATATGATGGGTAATTTTATTTTTTGTATATGCATACCTATACATATATATATATATACATATATATTACAAAAATTGATTTAATAAAGTAGAAGCCGGTATTTTATGGTAAAAATTTTATAAACGTGATAAAGTAGAAATCAATAATAATTTAAAGGTTTCCAAATTGATCATATAGGATGCATATCATTTTCTTTTTCCTTATATATATATATATACTTAACATTTAAGAAAATTCTCTTACATACAATCATAAATTAAAGAGAAATTTTTTTTTTTCTTTAATATGTCGAAATTTTAAAAAAGAAAAGAGAAAATTAAATTGAAATGTAAATAAGATATCGTAAAATGAATTGCCAAAAAAAAAACACATATATTTTTTATTCATTTATATGAATATTGATCGTAAAAATTTTTTATTTCAATTGCCATTAAATGCCAAAAAAAAAATAACGAAATTAAGCAATCTAAGAAAATTTTATACACATGTTGCATCATACAAAATGTTTGAATAGAGTAATAATGTGAATTGTGATGTCATTAATGCAAAAAGTTGAAATCAACAGGTTATATTCAATTCTATCAGGTTTAAGGTATTACCTTCATAATGAAACGAACCTACATTGCTAGAGTCATTGTAGGGTATGCTTCAAGTTCAGATGATATATGACGCTCATTTTTTATAGTATGAAACAAATCCTTCTTTTGAATCATAAACATATTACGTCAGTATTTTGTTACCAATACAATGATTAAAGCATTTTTATATTCACATAAGCTGTTAGTGCAGAAGAAAAGGGAATAACAACTTCGAAAGTGTTCGAAGTTAGCAAGCATTTATGTGACACATAAGTGAAACTATTTTGAAATGCTTTTCGAAATTATTAATCGTAAATGAAAATAGATTTAACAAATTTTTGCTTCAATTTATATTGGAATAACATTTCAAATTTATTCATTCATTCCTTGTTTATACCAACAATGTCATTGAAGAAGAATTGAAAATATTTCCGCTTTTAAAGTAAATGTTAGTACCTTCTAAATATATTTTTGCCAGTTATGAAGGATTAAGTATTTGATATAAAGAATTTTCCAGAAACGCAAAAATTATTTGTTTTTAGGACAAATACTACATCTCCTGAGATTAGATATAAAAATTCCATATATTATAGCCAGAAAAAATTGAGAAATAAATATTTAACAAATAAATTTCACATAATTTCATCCTATGACAGTCCTATTACGGGTATTTTTAATATTTCTAAATTAACTCTTTCTTTTTATTTATATTTTTATGATTTTCTATTAAATTCTTTTCCCAATATAAACCATTTTCATTAAAATTTATTGATTGGTTATTATTGGTGGTGAAAGAAAAAACTATAGCCTTCTCTAGGATTTTGTACTGATTTAAGGATATAATTTAGAAATTTAAAATTTGTTTAAAAAAAGAGATCTTTTTAGTCATTTTGTTCTCATAAAAATACAAATTATAGTTAGTTATTTAATTTGACTTCGCTGAATACAAGAAACAACTTAATAAAATTGAGGCATATATATCTACTACTTGTATTGGGAGAATTAAATAAAATAAAACTTAAATGAATTTATATTACAAGATCTGCTGATTTTTAATAAAATTTTCAAAATTGAAATCGTCAGAAAAAAGAAATATCAACTGAAAAGCTTAACTACATACTGCTGAAGAACATGTTCAATAAAGGTAGGTATCTGCTGCCTGGATCTCTGCTTGAAAATTTAGATTACACAGATGATATACATCTCCTATCGCATAAGTTCAGTGATATACAGAACAAATTAGAATACTTTGAAGAAATTGCTAAGCACGCTGAATTAGAAATCAACTTAGTAAAATCCAAAGCGATGAAGACAAATAACACCAACACCGTCCCCATAAAACAGAAAAGAGATCAGAATTCTTGAATAACTTCTTCTATTTGAACAGCATAATAACCACCAGTGAAAGGGCTCCAGAATATGGAGAAAACAGATTGAGAAAAGCCACAGCAGCGTTCGTACGCCTGCAGTATTTATGGCTTTATAAAATCCACAAAGTAACAGACCTAAGAATATTTCAAGCGTAAATAAAATCTGTTCTGACAAACAGCAGTGAAACTTTGCTGACAACAAACAGAATAAATTATAAGCTACATAAGAACTAATGAAGAACTCTCGGTACTAACCGGTATAGAACTCGTAAAATGACACAAAAAATGAAAATGGATAGACCTTTCGCTTAGAAAATCAAACCCAAGCATAGCTCGAACAATCTTAGAGTGAAGCGCTCAGGGAACAAGAAATCGCGGTCGCCCTAACTGTACATAGCGCAGAACAATCCATCAAGAATTTGCTAAATGCAGCATCTCCTGAGACAACATTAAAATATCAGCGCACAAGTGTATAAGATGGAGGTGTCCAGTGGTCCCTATCCTTTTAAGGGGAGTAAGAGAAAAATCAATTCTTATTCAAACAGAGTGTAACCCGAATGGAATTTTAAAATTGATTCTTAAAGAAAATAAACCTTTCTTTTAACTACATATTATAATAAATTGGAGAAAATGCATAGTGATTTAAAATAGGTATCTACTGATGACTTAATCAAAAAATGGGGTTTCATCCCATTATATTGGCTAAAGATGGATGCGGTTAGTCAGTAAGAACCTGACACAATCAAGGGGGAATTGTTGGTATCTTTGGAAGATTTTCACCTCCCTTAGGAAACTGGAGCTAGAATTCTGAAATTTTTACCACTTCATTTTAATGAATTACCATTTCGTTATTGAATAAGAAGCGTGCCGAAGTAATTACCATTCAACTTATTTTGTTTATATGAGAATAACCCAATGTCTAATTAAGCTAGGTATTTGAAATGTTAAAATAAGTTTAGTACTTTAATATGCAAAAAAGAGATTCTGTAATATAGGATTGTAAAATTTCGGATTTTGTGATTTGAGATTTTGAAATTACCTATGTTGTAATTTGGAACTTTATGTTTCAAATTTTGTGCTGGGAATTTTTAGAAATGGGATTTAGTACTCAACTCAAATATTTCACAGAAATTAATTAAGTCAAATATCTTAAATGTTTCATAAATATTATGTGGAAAGAGAATAATTAAATGCGTGCAGGTATTCTAGAATTGACACCACCAACACAATACTCCTCTACTCTATACGTCGTTTTGAGCATTTTAAATAATAATACTTTACTAAAGTCGAATAAAAAATCTTAACTAATAAATAATTGATTGTATAATTATTATATCTATTTATATCTCAATATATCTCAAATTCCCAACATATTAACAGCATTCCAATTTTTCTATAAAATAACACGTATCAATGCAATGACACAGCCAAAACTTATTAAGCCTATAAACTTATATAAAATAAGGATACTCGAAATTAAAATTTAATATAAAAATAAATCATAAAAAAAATTCACAATCATTATTTAAAATCTGTTCCACTTCTAATAGAGTGAATATTCGTAAATTATATATTTAAAATTTTTGTAATATTTAAACCGGAAGCATAACCGGAAAATATTAAGTATGTATAAGGATTCTTTTATTAAACATTATTATAATATGATTGGTTTATTCGTTGTGGTTTCTTTATTTTTTTTTTTTTTCTTGGTTTTTTTTTCAATTATCAACCGTATCAGTTTTCCCTATAGTAAATAATGTAAGTGCTCTTTTATTCATTTCATTGCCCTCCATTGAATTATTAAAAAAAACAAAAAAACAAAAACAAACCAAAAAATAATTTTTTTTCTTTCTTGCTCTTATTTATAAAAAAACAAAAAAAAAAAAAAAACAAAAACAAGTTTATTGATAATTATTTCAAGATACATTTGGTTATTTTTATTCCGTTATATCTGATTTTATTAAAATTTAATACTGTTATTTTAATATTAAAAAATTATTTTATTTATACATATATATACATTATAACTACATAATATCATTTATATAAATATATAAAAATAATATAAAATTATAGTTTTATTGGATGTAAAGTAATCATGAATGAATGAAACTGTAAAAGATTGCATGCACCATTTACCAAAAGTAATCGTTATTAAAAAAAATTAAAAAACTTTTCTTTTATTTTTTATATATTTTTTTTCTGTTATTTCAAATTAATTTAATAATAATAAAACTACTACAGATTTCTTATGAATTAACTTCAATTAAAATGAAATTAATCACTTTTGATTGTTCCTTTATTAACAATTCTTAAGAAAAATATTAATTAAGTAATGGTAATGGTCCCCAAAATCGTATAAAAATATTAATGGCGCTATGAATTTAACCTTAAAGTTACTAGCGAACTAAAATGAAACTAACATCCATTAACTAAAATGAAACTAAAATGAACTAACATCCATTATTTTACTTACAATTTCACAAGGACATAAATGTCCTTGCAAAATAGAG
This sequence comes from Poecilobothrus nobilitatus, assembly GCA_947095535.1. Classification (NCBI taxonomy): domain Eukaryota; kingdom Metazoa; phylum Arthropoda; class Insecta; order Diptera; family Dolichopodidae; genus Poecilobothrus; species Poecilobothrus nobilitatus. The sequence continues at coordinate 52,629,370 of OX352772.1, read as the reverse complement.
GGCTCTTTTTCTCACTGATGTTGGCCAAGGTCAAAATACTTGGTAATAAAAAATAATAATTAAGAGGAATTACATAGCTGAAAAGAAAATTAGAGTTTATTTTTCATCCAAAATATTTATTAGTATATGTATATGCAAGATTTTTCCAGAATATTTTTTATATTTGTATATACGGCATTTTGAATTAGGAGAAATTTTAGAGTTGGATTTGAGCTGATTTTGTAACCAACTTTAAAATCTTTCCTAATTATTTTTTTACTCACATATTTCAACATCAAAAAATCTAAATTAATTAGGGTTATTGTCACCAAACCCGTGCTAAAAAAATTTTGAAATCCTAATTTTGTAACCAACTACAAAGTCGTTCTTAAATTTTTTTTTTTTTATCTACATATTTCAATATTGGATAAAAGTGTGGATTAGGCCATTTTTACTTTTGGAGGTTATAATGGCGCAACTAAATCTACTAAAAATTAAAGTAAATTTTACAGAAATATTAAAATTTTTTTCAGATTCAATAAAAAAACTATTATTCCTTATTTATTTATTTGAATATTACGTTATATCATAACAGGATGTAATATTATCGGCAACTAATATAGGTTGTTTATACCACAACCTAATAATATGTTATAAGTTAAAAACTATTAATGATTATTGAAATTTTCTAATAAAGATAATTTTTTAATGTGCTTAACAGATGCATACTATAGTGATAAAAATCGCAAATTTGAAAATAAACTTATATCAATTGTATTACTGCAGTAGGCAATTTAGTTTGCTAAAAAGATAAAATAAATATCAGATGTTGTAATTTTATTCATGACACCAACTATAGCGGTAACAACAATAACTAACAATATTAAGTTAGTAGTACTGCACAGACTCGGATTGTTAAAACCGATTGTTCGATTCCAACTACAATCGGAATTTTTTTCTTTTAATTCCCATGACGCCTGCATGATGATGAAGTGCTTCAATAAATGGTCACCATAACCCCTGTACAAAAATATATATTTATTTTTTTATATTAATAATACAAATCATATAGGATAATACAATTTACTAAATCATCGGATACTAAGGTTATATTATAGGTTGAATCTAATAATTGTTAGTAATATTTTTTATGTTCTCAGTAACGTCTATTATATATCTACATTATATATTTGGTAGCAAGGTAGATTTTTTAACAAAATTTTATTTTTTTTACTAATTTCCCTTGGAATTAAAAAATAAAACTTGCTATTTGGGCAGGGTTTGAAATCGCCTACTCCCTCAATAAAAATATTTATTAAAAATTGCATATATATAGGCGCTTCAGGGGATCTCACTAATATATTCATTTTTATACCCGTACGATAGGATCGGGTATAATAACATTACTCCTCCGTTTGTAACACCTCGAAATAAGCGAGCTAGATATACCTTCAAAGGTATGGATTGGATCAGAAAAAAATTCTAAGACTTTTGAGCCATGTCCGTCCGTCCGTCAGCACGCTAACTCAAAAACTAAGAAAGCTAGAATCTTGAAATTTACACAAAATATTCTAGGAGTAATTTGTAGGTTCCCTATTTTTTTTGGTTGAGTTTGGACCAAACCTTAGGGTAGCTCTCGAACACCTAACTTTTAGATCCCCAAATTTTTTTTGAAATAGAGCTATGAAATTTTAACTACTGATAGATGTCACAAAAATATTAATTTTATTTTTAATAACTTGTTTTTGTACCCCCACCCGTTACAGAGCTACAGCTCCCCAAAGGTTCAAAAAAGCTCTATATTTAAATTGTTATAGCACAAGTTGTATAAGGTATATCTTCATTCTGAAAACGCCAAACGATTACTACTTTTATTAGCTTTAAAAGTATATATTTTTGTGGCATATGGTGTCTTAATTTACCGTTATGCAAAACTCAAATTTTGCAAAATCCTTTAACCCATCTATCTCCTAAACGCTTTAAGTTGGAAACTTGAAATTTTGACAGAAGTTAGATCTTTAAAAATAAGTATCTTTAAAAATAAGTATAAGTAGTCATTTCAGAAATTTTTTTTCTATCATCCCCCGTTAAGGAGCTGTAAGGGGTCAAAAACTGAAAATTTCCTATTTTTAAACACCTGTAACTTGAACACCTGTTAAAGTTTTTTTGAAGTAATACACAAAAATTAAAGCTTCAATATTATACTTTTATTTCTGTTAATAACTTTTTTTAATAATATAGGGTTACTTTATAATTGACGAAAGTGTTACTTGATTTTTTCAAATTTTCTAACAAATTTCTTTAAAACAAATTTTTTCCATTTTGTTTTACTCGATAATTTGAAATTGTTGAGGATATAATGCGTAGTACATAAAAATGCAAATAAATAAACAACATAACGGTTGCTTGAAGAATTTTTATTTATATGATATTGATATATATACATACTTATATAATATCATGTTTATTTACATATCGTATATGTCACTAGTGAATGAATGATAAGAGTATAGATGTATATTATATAGCGCCGTATTTACATACATATATGTATTTTATTGTACTTATAAGAAATTATTCTGTCAATGGAATATTTAAATATAATATAATATAATATTTAAAATTATATTTACTATTTTGTACTAAGTAAATTTAATATATATTTACCGCTTAGTATTAAATGGTACTATAGAATATTTGAAAAAGTTTTGGATTGATAATCGTTATGTGGAACGTTAGAATCTGCTTTTGAAGAATGTACATATAAACATATAGTTTGAATATATGTACAACCCATAGTTCTAGAAATTATAAAATTTACTCACATTATTTTAAAATACTAAAATATTAAATAAATAATATTGTAAGCAGAGTGACAGGCTGTGAACATACTAACGGTTCGTACGGGTATCTAAGAGTTGACAAAGGCAACTGTATTCTTCCTCGTTTTGTATAAAATTTTCATGACTCATTTTAAGGCCATTCACTAAAAAATTAGCCAAGTAAGAGCAAAGTTAAACTGTATTATAAATGCTGAACGTTCATTGATTTAAAGTTATCTACTTAAAAAAAATTTATAGTTATTATCTCAAAGTAAGAACAATTTCCCGTAAGAACCATTTGTAGGAATTATAGCAATATATATTGGTAATAAATAAATTAACGTCATTTTACCCTGCTTTAATAAGTAAATTCTTTATAATATATTATTTTCGAAATCGTTAACATTAAAATTAAGGTTAGCGTTAAAAGAAAAAAACAATTATATTAAATAAACCTAGAATAATTTCCAAAGTAATATGAAAACAGAAGTTGGGTTTAAAATTTCTTTCATAAAATTGAAATACGTACATATTTTAACCCCACACATTTTTATTTTATTTTTTGTTTCCCACTAAATTTATAAATGTTCTCTTTTTTGCTATACTTATTTCTCTATAATTAATTTTTACTGAAAAGTTTATATAATTAGATATTTTTTCTTCCACGTGTATTGTTTCAAGTTAATTTTTTTTTTTTTCTTTTTTTTTCTTTATCTTTATTTTACAGACGATTGTCAGTGGAGCATTTCCTAAATCACCCTTGTTTTAATTTAAATAAAAATTAAATAGACACACGTGTTACTTTGTTGTCCACCTACAATTATTTTAAACATTTGTTATCCTTATGTCAATTTTACTTAGTATTAGGATTATCGTAACAATTATGTATTTATTCATCACACGTACCGCAGCACGAGTTATAATTAGCTATCGTTTTTAGCATATTTACAAAAAAATTTTGGAAAAATGTGCCTATTAGTTTCACTCTGTCCATCTGTCCGTCTGTCCGTCCGTCTGTTTACAAAACTTCTACACCGTTAAAGATAGAGAAAAAAAATTTTAACCATGGGTAGGTCCCATAAAAAAAATAATGTTGTAGAGCAGCTTTTTCATGTAGCCCTTCCATTACGGAGCTAGAGCCCCTTAAACTTTGAAAACGTCCCATTTTTAAATTCGTGTATCTCATGTTCTAATTAACATTTTTTCACTCTGAAAACGTCATTCAACAGGTACTTTTTTTAACTTTGTAAATTAATATCAAAATTATACAGTTTTTTTAAATTTAGTATTTAAATTTACCGTTATGTGGAAATCAAATTTGATTTCGGTTTCCTACTTTCATAACTCCGGCACGCTTTTTTTACTTTGTTTTTTTTTTTTTTGTACTTTCTACTTTCATAACTCCGGCACGCATGATTTTTCTACTTTCATAACTCCGGTACGCTTTTAGATAGAGAATTGAAATTTTGAGGCAAGAAACAACTTTTAGAATTAGTATAAGTTTGCTTAGAAAATTTTTTTGGGTCACCCCCTGTTTAAGTGGTATTAGGGCTGAAAAATTGAAAATTTCCTATTTTTAGGCACCTGTACACATTTTTCTTCGGCAAAACATAAAAATTAAAGCTCCAGTAATATATTTTTACGTGTGTTAACGGTTTTTCTAAGTTATATAGGGTTCTGGACTTACAGCCCCTCAAAATTTCAGAAAAGGCCTATTTTCACATATTTTCTTATTACAAAAAAGTCTTAAATTTTATTTCTTAAATTTTCAAATTTTTGTGCAAGTCACAATTCTAAACAGTTTGTATTGTGTTTTGGAAATGTGCGCTTTTAAAAACCGTTGGTTTACATTCTACCTTGTTTTTTTTTAATATTGTACATAGTAAATTACACTTTTAATTATTTTTCTATGTTATAAATTTATTTGTTTTTATTAGATTTAGCAAATTAAAAAGGTGATGAGTTTCATTGAAATAGAAAAAAATGAAAGAAAACTTCCTAGAATAAAACGACATTAAGTATTTCTAAAACTTTTCTATTTTATTTAATATAATTTCCATAAATTAACTATGTAGCATGTTTTAATCCTTAAATTTTTGTAACTTAAGATCATTTTATTTCATTTAATTATAATTTAAAATTATAAAGAGATATTTTCGCTATCATTTCTTCTATATTTTCATTACCAACCAATTAAAGAATTCTAAAATTCATCATTATATTAACATTAATACAAATTTGATTATAGGAAAATTAAAATTTCATTAAAATTTTACAATTTTTTTTAATTCCTCATCTTTGATCTTTGATCTTTGGATCAATTTTAATAAACCACCTTTGCACCAATTTTAATAAACACCTCAAAGTGGAAACCGTACGTTATATAAAAATTTGGACGACTATTCAGATATCTTTAGATACATGACAGTTAGATGTAGCACACAAACTGTGTACTACATCTTAAAGCAAATTAACTGTTTTTACAATTACTTTCATTTTAAATTGAAAATCTGTTGGATATATAAATCTTGTTAAATTTAATTTTGCTCTTCATACATCTACGAAGGTTTAATTGCGAATCCATGATGAGTTAGATTTTGTTTTTGAAACTCTCATACATCCATCTTATAGAAATAATGATCTAACTAAAGGTGTGTTTATATTGGAGATGCGATAAAGATATAAAAACATTATAGTTTAGCATTGCTCGATTCTATGATAATTTCAAATTGTTTAAGGCAAAGTTATGATATTTTAGAAATTGGTATTACACATATAGAACTATTTTTTACTACTTTTTCGAAGCTACAGTTACAGCACAAAAGCTAGAAGGAGTCTTACATTCAAATGGTTATAAATCAAATTCTACTGAAAATAATATACATTACCGTTACAAATTCATTACATTACCATTATTTGGAATTAAAGTTTTTCAAAATTTTGATTTTCCTGTGTCTTTAGAAGATAAAGAAATTTTGAGATTTTGAGATTTAAAAAAAAAAAATTCAGAAAAATTTACAAATTTAAATGAAAAAGTTGTCACAATTTCAGAATGATTTTGATTCTCTTTTTAGAAAATGCGCGCCTTTAAAAATCTACGGATTTACATCCTTTTTTTTTATTCTTTGTTTTCTATTACAAGTTTCAATTTAATGAGTTTCATCTATACATAGTTTTGATAATAAAATTATACTTTAGAGATATGATAACAACTAACAATAGAAATTAACTCGATATTCAGTGCGAGCCAATTGCATATTATAACTCTAATGCAATAATAAACATGGTAGAATGTAAACCAGCGGTTTTTAAAAGCGCACATTTCCAAAACGCAATACAAACTGTTTAAAATTGAGACTTGCAAAAAAAATTTGAAAATTTCATAAAAAAAAAATGGGAAAATAGGACTTTTCTGAAATTTTGAGGGGCTGTAACTGTGGAAACCTATATAACTAAAAAAAACCGTTAACACATGTAAAAGTATATTAGCGGAAATTTAATTTTTATGTCTTACCAAAGAAAAATTTGCACAGGTGCCTAAGTTACAGCTGCCTAAAAATAGCATTTTAGAGGCCTAATAACTCTTAAACAGGGGGCGGTACAAAAAAATTTTCTCAGGAAACTTATACTTAAAAGTTCTTCCTGCCTTCAAAATTTCAAGTCCCTATCTAAAAACGTTCCGGAGTTATGAGGGTAGAAAAATCAAGCAAAATTGATTCGGTAAATACCGGCACATAACGGTAAATTTAAATGCTAAATTTAAAAAAAATGTATAATTTTGATATTAATTTACAAAGTCAAAAAAAATACATGTCGAATGACGTTTTTAAATTGAAAAAATGTTAAGCAGAACATTAGATATACGCATTTAAAAATAGGACTTTTTCAAAGTTTAAGGGGCTACAACTCCATAACGGATGGGGCTACATGAAAAAGTTGTTGTACAAAATTGATTATTTTATGAGATCTACCCATGGTTAAAACTTTTTATACCCGTACGATAGGATCGGGTATAATAAAATTACTCCTCCGTTTGTAACACCTCGAAATAAGCGAGCTAGATATACCTTCAAAGGTATGGATCGGATCAGAAAAAAATTCTAAGACTTTTGAGCCATGTCCGTCCGTCCGTCCGTCCGTCAGCACGCTAACTCAAAAACTAAGAAAGCTAGAATCTTGAAATTTACACAAAATATTTTGGGAGTAATTTGTAGGTTCCCTATTTTTTGGTTGAGTTTGGACCAAGCCTTAGGGTAGCTCTCGAACACCTAACTTTTAGATCCCCACATTTTTTTTGCAATAGAGCTACAAAATTTCAAATACTGATAGATCTCACAAAAATATTAATTTTATTTTTAATAACTTTTTTTTGTAGCCCCACCCGTTACGGAACTACAGCTCCCCAAAGGTTCAAAAAAGCTCTATATTTAAATTGTTATAGCACAAGTTGTATGAGGTATATCTTCATTTTGAAAACGCCAAACAATTACTACTTTCATTATCTTTAAAAGTATATATACAATAAATACATTTTTGTGGCATACGGTGTCTTAATTTACCGTTATGCGAAACTCAAATTTTGCAAAATTCTTTAACCCTTCCATCTTCTAAACGGTTAAAGTTGGAAACTTGAAATTTTGACAGAAGTTAGATCTTTGAAAATTAGTATGAGTCATTTCAGAAATTTTTTTTGTATCACCCCCCGTTTAGGAGCTGTAAGGGGTCAAAAACTGAAAATTTCCTATTTTTAAACACCTGTAACTTGAACACCTGTTAAAATTTTTTTGAAGTAATACACAAAAATTAAAGCTCCAACATTATACTTTTATTTCTCTTAACAACTTTGTTTTTAATAATGTAGGGTTACTTTATAATTGACGAAAGTGTTACTTGATTTTTTCAAATTTTCTAACAAATTTCTTTAACGAATTTTTAGCACATTTCCAAAAAAATTTTGAAAAAATGTGCTTATTAGTTTCACTCTGTCCGTCCGTCCGTCCGTCCGTCCGTCCGTCCGTTCGTCCGTCTGTTTACAAAACTTCTACACCGTTAAAGATAGAGAAAAAAAATTTTAACCATAGGTAGGTCTTATAAAAAAAATAATTTTGTGGAACAACTTTTTCATATAGCCCCCCCCATTACGGAGCTACACCCCCTCAAACTTTGAAAAAGCCCTATTTTTAAATGCATATATCTTATGTTCTGCTTAAGATTTTTTCAATCTGAAAACGTCATTCGACAGGTATTTCTTTTATCTTTGTAAATTAATATCAAAATTATACAATTTTTTTAAATTTAGTATTTAAATTTACCGTTATGTGAAAACCAAATTTTGCATGATTTTTCTACTTTCATAACTCCGGCACGCTTCTAGATACAAGCTTGAAATTTTGAGGCAAGAAAGAACTTTTAGAATTAGTATAAGTTTCCTCAGAAAATTTTTTCGGACCACCCCCTGTTTATGAGCTATTAGGGCTTAAAAATTGAAAATTTGCTATTTTTAAACACCTGTAACTTAGGAACCTGCACACATTTTACTTCTGCAAGATGTAAAAATTAAAGCTACAATAATATATTTTTACGTGTGTGAAAGGTTTATTTTAATTGTAAAGGGTTCCAAAGTTGCAGCTCTTCAAAATTGTAAAAAAGCCCCATTTTCAGATGTATATATCTCGGGCTCTGCGTAATAGTTTTGCAATCTAAAACCGGCAGAAGATCGAAAATTTTATTATCTATATGAAACAATATCAAAATTATGTAATATTATGTAATTTACGATTTAAATTTACCGTTATGTGAAAACCACATTTTGCATGAAATTTCTTTTTTCATAACTCCGGCACCCCTTTAGATAGGAACCTAAAATTTTGAGACAAGAAAGAACTTTTAGAATTAGTATAAGTTTCCTCAGAAAATTTTTTGGTAACGCCCCCTCTTTAAGAGTTATTACGCCTCAAAAATTGAAAATATGCTATTTTTAGACACCTGTAACTTAGGCACCTGTAAAAACTTTTCTTCGGCAAGACATAAAAATTAAAGCTTCAATAATATATTTTTACGTGTGTTAACAGCATTTTTTAGTTATATAGGATTCCGGACTTACGGCCCTTCAAAATCTCAAAAATGTCCTATTTTCAAGTTTTTTCTTATTACATGAAATTTTCAAATTTTTGTGTAAGTCACACTTCTAAACAATTTGTATTGAGTTTTGGAAATGTGCGCTTTTAAAAACCGTTGGTTTACATTCTACCTTGTTTCCATTTTGTTTTACTCGATAATTTGAAATTGTTGAGGATATAATGCGTAGTACAAAAAAATGTAAATAAATAAACAACATAACGGTTGCTTGAAGAATTTTTATTTATATGATATTGATATATATACATACTTATATAATATCATGTTTATTTACATATCGTATATGTCACTAGTGAATGAATGATAAGAGTATATATGTATATTATATAGCGCCGTATTTACATACATATATGTATTTTATTGTACTTATAAGAAATTATTCTGTCAATGGAATATTTAAATATAATATAATATAATATTTAAAATTATATTTACTATTTTGTACTAAGTAAATTTAATATACATTTACCGCTTAGTATTAAATGGTACTATAGAATATTTGAAAAAGTTTTGGATTGATAATCGTTATGTGGAAGGTTAAAATCTGCTTTTGAAGAATGTATAAACATATAGTTTGAATATATGTACAACCCATAATTCTAGAAATTATAAAATCCACCCAAATTATTTTAAAATACTAAAATATTAAAAAAATAATATTGTAAGCAAAGTGACAGGCTGTGAACATACTAACGGTTCGTACGGGTATCTAAGAGTTGACAAAGTCAACTGTATTCTTCCTCGTTTTTTCTATCTTTAACGATGTAAATGTTTTGTAAGCAGACGAACGGACGGACGGGCGGACGGCCGGACAGAGTGAAACTAATAAGCACATTTTTTCAAATTTTTTTTGGAAATTTGCTAAAAAGATAAACATACAAACACAAGGTTTTAATTTTACATTAGTTCGATTTTAAATAAATACTTGAGTAATAATCAGATTCATTTTTTTTTAAATTTTATATATATTTTAAATACATTTTGAAAATTAACCAGAAGGCATGCTTATAATTTAATGTATTTTAAGTATGTAATTTAATTTCTAATGTGCATTAAAATTTAAATAAAAGAATATCACTATTTTTCGTACCATATGGTACTCTAGCATAATGGGTAATAATTCCTACTAAAAAATAAAAAAGAGAGTAGAGTAGAATGAGTCAACTGTAGGGTATACGCATGAGCATAATATATGCTGTATCGATAAAACTTGATCATCATTTAAAAAACTTCAAATATCTAGTTTAATTTAGTTACAAGATATGGTAGCTACATGAATCTATTGGATTATAGTAACCAAACTTCATAGAAGTTAATGCAATCAAATCATTTTTTAGAAAATTCCAGATGTCTACTTTTATTAAGTATCAAGATATGAGAATAGAAATTATGCTTATATAACAAAAGGATGTTGCATGGCAGCTGCCCGAATTTGCTGCTAATTTTCAGTTGTTGGTTTGCAACTTGACATGTTTTTACAAAAATTCAAATAACTAACTTCAATAGACAATGAGTAATTTTCATATAAATAAAGGAGAGTTTCTCGAATGGAAAGTTCTTTGGCTTCTCGAACTTGCTCAATTTAAATAGCAAACCAACAATTTCACAAACGTGAATGATAAAAATTTTAGAAATCTAGCTCCTATATTTTTTTGAGTAATCGTGCGGACGAACGAACGGATGGACGGATGGAGGGACGTACACCGCTAAATCGGTTCAAAATTGGATTCTAAGCCAATCCATACTTTCTATATGTAGCTCGACTTCTTTAAGGTGTCACAAATGTATTGGAAAATTTACTATACCCTTAAACTATGATCATACCATTATAAAAATGTTTGTAAGTCAATTGAAAAGTTGTATCCAAATCGCTCTTCATTTCTTAAATAGCAATCATGCAATTTTGTTTGACAAGCTATAAAAATCAATAGAATATGAAAAAATAAAAATTTTAAATATAAAATTTTATGATTGGAGCTGATTTTTATATATATAGATAATATGTTTGCCATATGTATATTATATACATTCATAATTTAGTAATCAAATTTTATAATACATACATATGTCTGCGTGTGAAAATAATGTAAACTTTTTAAAATTTCATTTCTTAACTTAAAATCTCTCCCCTCTATCCCTTAAAATGAAAACATTTTTATTAACTTTTCACATCAGTAGTATTATTCTGTCCATTATTTGATACATTATTCTTATTTGTTTATGGGAGTCATGTAGGTTTCCTCCAAAAAAAAAAATTTTTTTTTTATATTGTTATATAAAAAAATAATAAATTATAAATTCATGACATTTATATGACAGACACGTGTTTAATAAACTTTTAAAAATAGAATGAAATGAAGTGGAGCAAGGTTTTCTTTATTTGTACGTATATTTTTATCGTAACTAATATTATTATTCTTCTCTTTTTTTATGAAAATTTACTTAAAAAGAAAATATTAAGAAAAGTTTTTCCAATTTTCAGTTGATTCATTTTGTCTTTAATCAATTTTATTTAATAAAAAATCAAAAAAAAATTATATATTTTGAAAAAAATTTTAAGAAACATAATTTATAATATACTGTTGTAGTACTCAGCGGAAAATTTTTTACTTTATTTTGTACAACATTGAAAAATTAATTAAGCAATTGTTCGTTTTATTTTTTTATATTTTTATAAATATTTTTTTTAATAGACTGCAACGCGCGTTAAAATATCGTAAATAAATGATATCATGCCAAAAACAAACGTAAAGAACATTTCTTCAAAGTCTAACATTAATTGGTAAAATCCTTCAAATTGAAGAATAAAAAATTAAAAATATTTTTTACAGAATTAAGAGAGGTTAAAAAATTAAAAGTTTCTTTGAGATAAATTAGAAAATAAAATAGCCTTGGAAAGTTGCACATAAACCGCAAACAAATATTGTTTTTCGGACCACATCGAATTAAAATTGATTAATGCTTAGGTGCTAGATTGATATAGTGAGAGCAATCCTAGTGCAAATTGCAAACTCAATTGATCAAACAGTTTAGTCAAGCCAATTAAAATACAAACAAGGTAGAATGTAAACCAACGGTTTTTAAAAGCGCACATTTCCAAAACTCAATACAAATTATTTAGAATTGTGACTTACACAAAAATTTGAAAATTTCATGTAATAAGAAAAAATGTGAAAATAGGACATTTTTGAAATTTTGAGGGGCCGTAAGTTCGGAATCCTATATAACTAAGAAAAGCTGTTAACACACGTAAAAATATATTATTGAAGCTTTAATTTTTATGTCTTGCCGAAGAAAAGTTTTTACAGGTGCCTAAGTTACAGGTGTCTAAAAATAGCATATTTTCAATTTTTGAGGCGTAATAACTCTTAAAGAGGGGGCGTTACCAAAAAATTTTCTGAGGAAACTTATACTAATTCTAAAAGTTCTTTCTTGTCTCAAAATTTCAGGTTCCTATCTAAAGGGGTGCCGGAGTTATGAAAAAAGAAATTTCATGCAAAATGTGGTTTTCACATAACGGTAAATTTAAATCGTAAATTACAAAATATTACATAATTTTGATATTGTTTTATATAGATAATAAAATTTTCGATCTTCCACCGGTTTTAGATTGCAAAACTATTACGCAAAGCCCGAGATATATACATCTGAAAATGGAGCTTTTGTACAATTTTGAAGAGCTGCAGCTTTGGAACCCTTTACAACTAAAATAAACCTTTCACACACGTAAAAATATATTATTTTTCATTTTCATGTCTTGCCGAAGAAAAATTTTTACAGGTGCCTAAGTTACAGGTGTCTAAAAATAGCAAATTTTCAATTTTTGAGGCGTAATAACTCTTAAAGAGGGGGTGGTCCGAAAAAATTTTCTGAGCAAACTTATACTAATTCTAAAAGTTCTTTCTTGCCTCAAAATTTCAAGCTTGTATCTAGAAGCGTGCCGGAGTTATGAAAGTAGAAAAATCATGCAAAATTTGGTTCTCACATAACGGTAAATTTAAATACTAAATTTAAAAAAATTGTATAATTTTGATATTAATTTACAAAGATAAAAGAAATACCTGTCGAATGACGTTTTCAGATTGAAAAAATCTTGAGCGGAACATAAGATATATGCATTTAAAAATAGGACTTTTTCAAAATTTGAGGGGGTGTAGCTCCGTAATGGGGGGGGGCTACATGAAAAAGTTGTTTCACAAAATTATTTTTTTTATGAGACCTACCTATGGTTAAAATTTTTTTTCTCTATCTTTAACGGTGTAGAAGTTTTGTAAACAGACGGACGGACGGACGGACGGACGGACGGACGGACGGACAGAGTGAAACTAATAAGCACATTTTTTCAAAATTTTTTTGGAAATGTGCTAAAAACGTTAGTGAACCTCAGGACACAATGAGTTAAAGGAATAAATGCAACATAGCTTATACCAGATACTGATCCTCAGACAATTAAGAAGTCTTTCTGTGAATTACATCTTGTTCATATGTTATAAAATGGAAAAACAAACAAATAAGTAGAAAATTTTTAATTAGATCCACAATTACTTGAAAATTTAAAATTAAAATATTACAACCCTATTACATAAAGAATTTTTTAAGCTTCCAGCTATCATAATAACCACCCACATAAATCTTTAATCAATGATCTTAATGCATTAGTTACTTATAAAAGGCGCGATATTTTACTATATTTTAAATTATTTATATTAACAATTTAATATTTAAAAGATCTGGACAATTTATTTATTCTAATTTCTCAAAAGAGTCTAATAAAACTAGATAGTAAAGCATTATTATGTAATCTAGTCGGTAATAGACAAAAGACTTTTATCATTTATTTGATAATCATTATTTTTTATGGTTCTGTGACAGATGTTTTAGTTTCACGCAAAATTATGCAATACAACCGTACATTCTCGCATTACTGATCGGTGCTATCTTATGTAAATCTTTACCTTCCTATAACATATCCTTTACTTGAGGCTTCAATTTGAACTTGCTAAATATTTGTTTACAATTGGAATAATTTAATGACATCTAGACGTGAAATTAAATGAAACAGTTTTCATCTGTAATTGTCAAAAAAATTTTATTATTTTTTTTTTTTTTTAAGTTATCCTACAAGCATTTCACAACCATGCAAATATCATAAGGGTAATATCGTAACAATATACGCAGCTACGATTTCATACGCTCTTAGCCTCTAAGCCACCGAAGCCCTTATTATAAATTAGAATTCTACACTTTTCCTTTTCAAATGATCGTTATTTCTAACGTTATGATTTTTTTAATAAAGGAGAAAATTTCGTAATGATATTTAATTAATATAATAGTAAAAAAACCAGAATCTAATTAATACAATTATGTAACTGCAAATTGCAATTAGCAAAAAAACAAAACGCTCATTAGATTTAGATGACTTCTCTTTGATTTCGAGAAATATTATTTTATTGCAACGAAGATTTCACATTCTTATAATTAATTTTTTCTTAGAAAACGCGAAAAATCTTTTTTTTTTTAATTTACTTTCAAAAGTTATTTTAATTTTCGTTAGTAGGCATCACACCTTAGAACGAGTCTTAGTAAGCAAAAATTTTTGACATTGAAGTAAAAGAAAATTTTAAAATGTTATTTGCCCTCAATTTTAAACATTTTTAAAATTAGTGAACGTTTAAATGTCAAATTATTTCAATTTAGTTTAAGTTCTTTATCTAAACGAACACCATAAATTAGGGAATACACATGATAGAGAGTAGATATATATTAGTAGCAGGGATACCTGGCATTGCCCGGAGTATTTTGTTTGCTTTATAAAATAAAAATTATTAACTTTTGTTTTTGCGTTAATATAATTTAATTAATATAGTTAAATTATTACTATATGCATTTTCAGATGCAGATGCAGATGGTAATTAATATTTTAATTTTTATTGCATTTAATACATTTCATTAAATTTGTTTTCAGCAAATTTAATAAACAGAGCGAAAAATTAGAGACAATTCGTGTTGGCTCGAGACTTCGAGTCCCACACACGTTGTAAGAGTTATGACATTTACGACATTTACAGCCACGCCTGAACAGGAAAGGCTGTGTAACTTCCTGTCGACATTTATGTGAGTTTCCACAATATATTCGATAATACCAAAACATAAAATCGCATTTCAATTATAAAAGACCATAATATAATACATTTTTTAATGTAATGTAAGTAATGTCGCTTCATGTTTTTATGAATTATCCTTTTAAGCACATTTTGATAAATGTAACTTCGAAAAGTTTCACCCTGTCCGTCCGTCTGTTTACAAACCTTATACACCTTAAGATTAAAAATATGTGTAAGAAGGATAAGAATATAAGGTTTTCTGTTCTATAAATATATGTGTACTTATTTTTGATTAAATACTGTACAGAATGTGATTAAATACTGTGAAAATGTTTTCTAATTTAAATGATTGTGTTTATAGTATTTGCAAACATAAACACATTATACATATAGTATGTACATACTTTAATAATATTTTTTAGGAAATATATTACACAATTTTAGGAAATATTTTAGATGCATTTTCTGTATAGAGGTACACCACATGCAGTATAGCATTCCTTCCTTATGATGACATGACGATTGTCGTATGGAGGAGATTATTTTTATTTTTTAACAACGGGCGAAAATGTTATGCTGTTAACTCTTAAACACAGTATTCTTAAGATACTAAATTAGCTTATTTTAATTACTATTATGTATTAGAAATTTGCATTCAAAGCTTTTTATATCAGAAACAATATAGACAAAAGTAAAAAGCGTTAGAAATATCTTTTTAATAATAATAACAATAAAAAAAAAAATTGGGCAGAATTTTTTAATAGGTAACGAACGTTAACAAAAATTGTCACAAGCTTTTTCTAGAACAGTAAATTCATTCTACCAAAATTAACACAAATTAGAAACAAAAATTTTTTTTGGCAGTCCGTTGTGCTGAAATGAGTTAATTACACAACAAAGAAATTAAGAAATTTTATTGAGCTCTGGTGCCGAAACAGGGTAATGAATCATAACCAAATTAGTGAGTGAGCTTTTCTTCTACAGAGCAACAGTTTTGCAAATTTTCAAATCAATTGATTAAACAGTTTAAGCATGGCAACAAAAAAATTTAATGAACTTCGCTTGGCTCTAGTGCCGAAACGAGTTACTAGAACTTAATAAAAATTTGTTTCAGGCTTTTTGTAAGACCATAAAACCACCGAACAAAATTGGACATAAATCGGGCTTCTAAAAATATTTTTGGAAGCCCGTCGGGCCGAATCCGGTTAATATGTTTCCTTGGTCACCCCTAAAGCTAAGAAGAACATTTGTAGAAATTTTCAACTCAATCGGTTAAACCATTTAGGACAACGAAAAAACCAAAAAGGATATAACTTCTTCCAGGCTCGTAGAAATGTTCCTGTAAAATTTGGTTGTAATCGGATTGCTGGTGGTTTTTACTTGAATCGGGCACAAACAAACAAACAAACAGAATCTCTTCCTTATTTATTAGGTAGACATCTAAATTAAATTACGTGAAAATATTTATGAAAAATTTCATATTTTTTGACTTTTGAAAATTTTAGCCTTGAATTCATTTTTGAAAAAATTTTTTGTGTTTGCTGTTAAATTATGATAAACGTGACAGAAATAATAGCATCATATATTGCAAGAGAACATATTGAATAATCCCAATACATGAATCTTTGTTATGCTGTAAAAGAATAAAATTAAAATTGGATTGAAAATTTTTTCTTGTTGGGTTTTTTTTCTTAAGTTCAATAAAGAACGTTTAAAGAAAAAGAAAAATTTTTTCAATTACAATTTACGTCAGAATCGTTTACGACGAAAATCCTACCCATAAATTTTTCTTTTTTCTTTAGAAAATAATTTATTTTTTTCTTCAAGTTCGTGATTTTTTTTTTTTTTCATTACAATCAAATGGATTTTAAATTGTCAGTACCGTTAAAAGAAAAGATTTGTTAGAAGGTAAAAATTTAATATAAAAAAAAAATACAAAAAAAATTCTTTTTTTAAATGAAAACAAGAATAACATTTACGAAAAGTAAAACTTTATGATGACTTATTATTTCCAACGCGTATTTAATTTAACAGTACAACCTCTTATTGGTGGCATAATAATTTTTTTTTTTTTCTGTATTTGATTTCAAATCAATTTAGAGTTTCTTTTTTATTAGTTTTGTTTCCGAAAACTATTCTTGAAATATTCCATAATATTTTCACAAAATGGTTTCTGTTTTATTTAGTGCAATTTCCTTAATTTTTTTTAATTTTATTAAACTTTTTAATTAAATCTTTTTCAATTTTTTTAAGTCATCCATTATAAAAAAAAAATATTGTGATTATTCATATTTTTTTTCTCTTTCTCTCTTTTAAGTTACTTTGGTATAAAAAGTTTTTCAAAGTTTTCTTCAAAAAAAAAAAAAAAAATCTTAAAAATTTATAAAACTATTATTATTATTTTATGTATAAATTAAAAAGAAATTGAATTTTTTTTTTAATTTAGAGAAATTATGGCAGCGCTGAATCAAAAAGTTTTGACATTTCGGGAAAGAACAAAAGAAAAAGTATTTTTTGTAAATTTTTGAATAAAATTTTGTTTGTCCCTCATCGATTTAGTGCCCATCTATTTATGTCTTGCAAATATGATGCATGTTAACAGTTATAATACTTGGTTGAATTAAGCTATTAACCAAAAGCCAATCGAGCCATTCTATCAAAAATATATTTAAACGTAAAGGATGACTCGATTCGGAACAATTAATAATTATTGTCGTCTTTATATGCTATCCAAGAAAAAGTTCATGTTGTTGCTATATTATTAAATCCACATCAGTATTAAGAGGATAACCTGTACTAATAAAAATCATAGAAAAAAAAACCTTGAGAGAAGGATACAGGGTATTGGAAGTAAGAAGATTCAACAACGACAATATCATCCGGCTTTTTAAAGTGATACAATAGACCGAATTTACTTTTTCAAACAAAATCTATACCTAAACTCATTGTTTTTGCCCCAAAATATGAGATTAGAGTTCAACATCAGCTTTATACACTCGGCCCATTGACTCGATATACCGCTGTGAATGTTAAAAAAATATATTTAAGAATAGCTGGATAATGATTAAAGCACCTAAGTGTAAAGATAGATAGCTACTTCTCCCTACTTTAATAAATTAAATAACAATGTTCACAATAATAATACAATAATATTCACAATAAAATATGTTTTTTAGTTTTATGAAACTCAATACTGTCAACGGATACAAAATGATTTTATCCTGTTGACGTCATTATTAATTTTTTCCTTTTAAAATAAATTACTTTGGATTAAACAATCTGTTACAGACAAATATACTATATAATATATTGTATACTAAATGACTTCGAAATTAACTAAAATATTATAATATTAATGAATATTTTTGAAGTAGTTGAAACTTTATAAAATAAAAATTAATCTTAATGTCAAATCATAATGTAAAGTTCTTACTAAAAATTTTCGAAAAGTCAAAATTTTTTTAAAAATTAATATTGAAGAAATCCAGAACATTTTCTTAACTTATGTTCATATATTCTCGTTTTTTTTCTTATGTCCTTGTTTTGTACATCAGTTTGATTTGCATTAAATATAGATATTGGAATAGTGCAGGTTTTTATACCCTTATAGATGTTTTTATTGTTATCATTGAGATTAATGTATAATTTAAGTATATATTAATGTAACATTAATTGCCTTCTTTACCTGTTTTTTTTATGAAGGTAGGGTTAAAAGTGGATGCACAAGTGAGGCAGAATTCAAAATTTTAAAACTATGAATTAATTATACTTTCTGACAAGACTGGTTACGTCTTGACTTAACAATCACAGTATAAAAGTAATAAAAACATTTAGCATCTAAAATAAAAATATAGAAATATTGTAATGCAAACAAAAACATTTTAGTTTATACTTATAACTCACAGATCGGTTACATTTTACAAATTCTTATAATTTAAAATTTCGTTATTTAACAAATTCTTTTTAATTTTATGATTTTTATTTAAAGCCATATTTCTAAAAAAAATTTTGGAAAAGTTTGCTTATTATTTTCACTCCGTCCGTCCCTCCGTTTACAAATCTTAATTAATATTAATACTGACTACTTTTTTAAGTAGCTTCATCATATTACAAATTTTCATCACCAGAAAGGAAAAAGGGTAGAGTATTCCCGGTTATAAATTTATAATATCCCGAGCTGACAAATATATAGCGAACAAATTCATTATTTAAAAAAACATTTGATTGAAATCTTCTTTTTTGTAACTTGACTACAATGGATACGGAAAGAAATCTGCCTTATTTTGAAACCCTTCATCTGAGAGAGAAATAACTGCCAGAGTGTCTAACTAAACAAATTATTAAAGCTCTGATATTCTAACGAACTGTAAAATCCCTCCTAATTTTTTTTTAAATATACATATATTTAAACATTAAAGAATTTAAAAGATTACAGACCGATACATATATTTAAACATTAAAGAATTTAAAAGATTATGGGACAATTCGACTAAAACCCAATTCAACTAATAACAATTTAACTAAATAAACTTTTAAATTTTAAATATTAATATACATAATTATAAATATTAATATTAAAACATAAAAATATATATAAATTCTCTGCAAAAACGAATATCCTGATTTTGCAACCAACCCTTAAACCCACTCTAATAATTTTTTTTTTTTGCATATACCTACTTACCTATTGTCTTAGTTGAATTGTTTCAGTCGAATTGAGTTTTAGTCAATTAATCGTTGACTAATAGAGTAATTGTTTTTAGTTGAATTGTTTTAGTCGAATGGGCCGGCAACAAATTTAAAATTTACCTTTCAATTCTCCTCTATTATTCTATTTCCCTTCAGCTTCTCATCCTCACAGTTATAAACTTAACTCGTATTTGAGGCCAAAAAAACATTAACTTTTTGAAGGCTATAAAGCTGTACCGTGATAAAATTATAAACAGAACATCATGTCGTATAATTATAAAAATAATATGTACCTTAATTATACCTCTTAAAAATAAAGGTATAAATTACTTAAAGATAATTTACTATTAATAATATAATATACATATTTTATTAAAAGGACTTTTCAATTATAAAAGGATTGTATGCTAAAATTTTTTCTTTTCATAAAATTTTTATTGCATAAAAAAAATTCTTATACAAAAACATTCTTATAATTCTCATAGTTTACTAATACACATATATATCTATATGTATGTATGTATGCAAAGTAAGGTAATTCTAATTTTTTTTTTTAATTCTAAAATGCTTCAAAACTTTCACTTTTAAATAAAAGTAATCATCATTTATTTGAACCATTTAAAAGTAATTCATCTTTTTTTTTATTATTATTCGTTTTTGTTCTCAGCCTTTCACTCTAACAAACTCTTTCTTATTCTGTTCTTATTTCCGCATTTAAAAAAAAAAAAAACTTAGATTTAATTTAAAAAGTTTAAGGACTTCATTTCGTTGTTGCGCTTATCCTTGCACTTAACACTTACACTTATTTACAAATTCAACTTTTAAGTACTGTTTTTTATTTTACCTTCTTTGTTTTTCTTTTTTTTTTTTTTTTTTGATTATATTCACGACAAATCCTTCAACTTATTTTACCTGCACTTTTTTTTTAAAAGTACTTTTAAGTATATAAGATTGTAAATGATGATAATTTGATGAAAAATTGTTCATATAATTTTTTTTTGTAAACTTTTTTTTTTTATTAAAAATAGGGTTTAGTTCGGGGTTAAGTACAAGATATGTGTAATATCTCTAAGACATATGTATGTGCACAGTTATGTTAAATTAAAATATATAATTATTATAACTGTCAACCGTACTTATCTCTTATATTGTCACGTTTAATAGCAGTACTTTTTATTTAAATTCTACTCATTATTCTTAAAAAAAAAATTCGTTTTTGTATTCCACCTTCATTTTTTTTTGTTGTATGATAGGTAGTTCTTGTTACAACAAAAATTTTAAATCTATATTTAGAATAATTACAGTTATTTTAAGAAACTATAAGATACAAAAATGAAATGTTTTTTTTTTAGTCATAAGTTTTTTTAGAGTATAATAAAAATTATAGAACATTTTTTTTTTTGCTTTTGTTTTTCTTTTGGCAGTATAATAGGGCTTTCACTATCTATTTCCATCGAACACGGTTCGCAGGTATTGTTCTAACATTTTCTCAGAATTAATGTCATTCAGCTCCAGCAGGAATAATGTATTACCAAGTATTATAGTGTTTTAGAAGTTCCATTCTAGGGACAATCAAACTATGCTTTTTGACTGTCTTCTAAGTGTGTACCCTATCCACCAAAAATTTCTTCCATTATTTGTTTCATAACTGGTTCCTCACATGTTATATTCCACGGAGCATTATTTGTCCGGACAGAATACTTTACATTACATTTGATTTTAGGCACTTATTGATATATACCTGCAATCCGTTGCGCATTAAGATTGCTGTTGGCTTTTACTTATTTTACAGCAACAAATTACATTTTTAATTCGGACAATTACATCTTAATTTAAAAAATTTATAAGGAAAATTTTGATTGGATACTAAAAATTAAGGAAAAAAATAAAATTAAAATGCCTTAAATAATCCGTCTCCGTTTATTTCCTCGAGTTATTCCTTAGTATTTATATTGTTTTGCAGTTATTGTACTAACTTGGGTAAAATTCTCATACACCTACAACTCCCACAAAAAAAAAACAAATCTGCAAAATTAAAAATAAATTTCTATTTCTATTTCTGTTGTTAAAAAAGAAAGGCGGCTTGTTATAAGGATAAATGTAAAGGCGATTTCCCGAACAACATATTCCTTTAAGAAATTAAACTGCTCAAAATGTAGTTTAATGTTTATGATTCACAGTTTAAAAAGCCTGTTTGTATGTTGCAATTAAATTATTATTAATTATTCATTCAATTTGAGTTGAAAAAAAATTTTAAAATATCAAAAAGTCAATTTATAAAATGTATTCAAATAAAATTCTATTATTAAATTTAATTTGTAAAATAGTTAAGCTAATTCCTCTCAATTAAAATGCAATTATTTGCAGTTCTGTTAAATTAATTAAAACTGGCACGTCAATCGTATAGTAGTACCACATGTATACAAAATACATTAGAAAATAATGTAATATTGAATTTTTTGTAAAGAAAATTTTTTGTCTATATTTGAAAATATATTGAACATATATTTTGTCTACATTTGTGCCTTAATAAATGTTTTCGTATGAAAAAATACGACAATAACAAATTAAAAATGACTATACATTTTAAATGTATCTTTCTAAAACATTTCTTCCGAAATAAATTTAAACAATTAAATGACAAAGTTTTTACAAAACTTCATTAACTGATGCACTTAAGCTTAAGCTGAGCATTTGATCTTGAGGTTTTGCATTTGCCCAAAACGGTATGTATTACAAGTAACGGGTCGTTTTTGTTTGTTGTATATTTAAACTTATTGGATTCATTATTGTTCGCACTAGTTGCGAAGAAAAAAACGGTTCATCTGCACAGAGATCCTTGTTACGCAAATAAGGCTCTTATACAACAGCCTTTGCTTGAGCGTGGATGGTGTTAGGAACCAGTTCTGATTTACTAATTACTGGTCATACAGCCTTATGACATCGATGCCTCTACACTATACATTGCCTTAAAAGTGGATACTTATAATCAGTCGATAACCTGTATTCAAAATATTTTGAACATTTAGGAATGTCAGGAAAAGTTGCTCGAGTATACCATTTAAAGAATTCACTATACCCAAGTGATTCACTGTATCCAATTTTATTATAATCCCTGTCAACGAAAAAAATTTAAACTTTGTAAATAATAAAAGATTTTAATAATCTTATAAAGAGTCTTTGATAGGAATAGAATTTTCCTTTTCTTCAAATTCTTCCAATATAATATCATCTCTTATAATCATCTCTTATAAATGTAAATTAAAATACCCTTTCAATATTTTACAAAAAAAAAAAAAAACTATACATTTCAAATATAGTGTATATAATGTATCCTTTTTATTCAGAATAGAAAAATATGTATATAAAATTTATTCCATCATTTAACTTAAATATTATTACAAATAAATTCCTGTAAGTCATCGTAAAAAGTTCATTGTCCTGTGTCTGTATTCATCAATTTAATATGCATATAAAAGACAAAATAATTTCAAAATTTATGAAACATTGACTTCTTTTTCTCTATTTCTATTTCATTCATTCTTTCTTTCTTTTGTCTTATTTCTATTTGCATTTAATGCTTTGAATATGCAAAGTGAAACAAAAAAAAAAAGAAAACAAGTAAAAAATGACATTTTAAATTACATTTCATCATAATTTATGACGAAATAAATCGTTTTGATTGTATATACATACACTATATATCATATCATATACATACATACATATAAACTCTGATACTCTTAAAATAATAAAAACAAGGTAGAATGTAAACCAACGGTTTTTAAAAGCGCACATTTCCAAAACTCAATACAAACTGTTTAGAAGTGTGACTTACACAAAAATTTGAAAATTTCATGTAATAAGAAAAAATGTGAAAATAGGACATTTTTGAAATTTTGAGGGGCCGTAATTCCGGAATCCTATATAACTAAGAAAAGCCGTTAACACACGTAAAAATATATTATTAAACCTTTAATTTTCATGTCTTGCCGAAGAAAAATGTGGGCAGGTGCCTAAGTTACAGGTGTCTAAAAATAGCAAATTTAAAATTTTTGAGGCCTAATAACTCTTAAAGAGCGGGTGCTACCAAAAAAATTTTCTAAGGAAACTTATACTAATTCTAAAAGTTCTTTCTTGTCTCAAAATTTCAGGTTCCTATCTAAAGACGTACCGGAGTTATGAAAAAAGAAATTTCATGCAAAATGTGGTTTTCACATAACGGTAAATTTAAATAGTAAATTACAAAATATTACATAATTTTGATATTGTTTTATATAGATAATAACATTTTCGATCTTCTGGCGGTTTTAGATTGCAAAACTATTACGCAGACCCTGAGATATATACATCTGAAAATGGGGCTTTTTCGCAATTTTGAAGAGCTGCAACTTTGGAACCCTTTACAACTAAAATAAACCTTTAAAACATGTAAAAATATAGTACTGTAACTTTAATTTTTATATCTTGCGGAAGTAAAATGTGTACAGGTTCCTAAGTTAGAGGTGTTTAAAAATAGCAAATTTTTCATTTTTGAGCCCTAATAGCTCATAAACAGGGGGTGGTCCAAAAAAATATTCTGAGCAAACTTATACTAATTCTAAAAGTTTTTTCTTGCCTCAAAATTTCAAGCCTCTATCTAAAAGCGTACCGGAGTTATGAAAGTAGAAATCTCATGCAAAATTTGGTTTTCACATAACGGTAAATTTAAATACTAAATTTAAAAAAATTGTATAATTTTGATATTAATTTATAAAGTTAAAAAAAATACCTGTCGAATAACGTTTTCAGATTGAAAAAATCTTAAGCAGAACATAAGTTATGTATGCATTTAAAAATAGGGCTTTTTCAAAGTTTGAGGTGCTGTAGCTCCGTAATGGATGAGGCTACATGAAAAAGTTGTTCCACAAAATTATTTTTTTTATGAGACCTACCCATGGTTAAAATTTTTTTTCTCTATCTTTATCTTTTTCTCTATTTTTGTAAACAGACGGACGGACGGACAGAGTGAAACTAATAAGCACATTTTTTCAAAATTTTTTTGAAAATGTGCTAAAAATGTATAGATGGGACTGATTTAATTGACAGGTGATTTTATTCAATTTTAAAATCTCGAAAAAAAATTCTTGATTTTTAAAATTAAAAATTGTAATTTTTAATTGTAAATAGTAATGAAATGAAAAAACAATAGTGAATTTAAAATATAAAAATAATAATAATATCTAATAAAATTTGTATAACATAACATTATTTGTATAGTATTAATTAAAGCAATTGAATAATTATTGAAAAAAAAAAACAAATAAATCAGCTGATAGGATTTTATAACATACTATTAAAACTTCAATCAAAACGAAAAAAACAACATCTAAAAAAATTATGATAGTCGATTATAAACATAGAAGAGATGCAAATGATTTAAATGGAAAAATTGATAATCCAGATCATATACAAAGAGAATCAAATAAAAAGAAGACGAAAAACTAAATAAGCTTATAAGCTTCACTTTTATTGTGCTACCATTCAACTTTCAATCACGGACTATAATATATACGTGCAATTCAGAAAATATTTTCTTCAAAAATTTTTCTTTTCTTTCCACTCGTTATAAGAAGCATAAGAAATTCACTATGTCAATTATATTATTCATATTTGACTAAACTTCAGTTTTTGAAATAACTGCTGTCACAAAGCCGCTAATTATTCGGCTGTAGGTATTGTACAAATTTTTTATTTGTGCGCAATCTATTATCTTACACAAGTTTTCAATTATTGCCTCCGAAAATGTCATATACTAGTGCATGTTGTAACTGTTAATCACTGTGATCATTGTTGTAACTCTACCACTAACGGCAAACTCTACCACTGTGACCACTGTTGTAACTCTACCAATAATGGATCGTCACTAATGCCAAAATAGTAATAGTAGATTCATTGTTCTATTTCGCCAATTTTTTCGCATCCCTGTTTTATAATTCCCTATCCCTACCCTATTCTCTAGCAAATATAATGCATTAGCAGTAAAGGATTTTTTTTTTTGCATTATATCAGCTAAAGGAGTAGGTGATTTAGTTAGAAAGAATCTGACACTACCAAAGGGATATTGCTTGTGTTTTTGGAAGATTTTCAGCGACCTTAGCAAAAAAAAACTAGACTAAAAAACTCTAAGCACTCCCATAGCATATAAATGAAACAGATTGTTTAAACTTTTTTTAATATTGATAAATACCTATATATTCCATCAAATATCTTTGTATACATTACATAATCATTTTTATATAATAAATATAAAAAAATATTCTTAAATTAATTCAATTTGTTGAAAATTGTGATATTTCTTAGTAATTTATATATTTTTATGTTATTTTTTTTTTTTTTTTATTTTGAAAAAGAAAATAAATAAAATTTTAGAGTGTATATATGTATTACTTCAAGAAACATCAGCTTCTCAAATTGATGGTAAGCAAGAATTCTGCAATTTAGTGTTTTATAATTTTTACTGATGATTGGTATTTTTAAATGGTTTGTATTTTATTAGTTTTTAATATTTTTTCAATTATTTCAGTTCATAAAACGTAATAAAATAAATTTTTTTTTTATAGAAAAGATTTTGATTCAGTACTTGAAATTGATTTTGAAATTAGTCCTGAAGCATATAATAAACATAATTTTGCATTAAAAATAAAACAAAAAAAAAAATACAAATCCATTTAAATAAATGAAATTATATTAAATCAATTACGTATAGGTGAAGAGATGATTATATTCTGTGACTGGTGACCTTTTTGGCGACATATAATATTATTCTTGTAGGCTCCTAACATATCAAAAGCATTTAATAAAATATAAATATGCAATTGTTTTTTATTTTGTAAGAAATTCAACTAAATTTTCCTGTCAAAAATTTATTATCTACTAGATAGCAGATATCGCAATATTTTCACACACTTTAACTTCACTAAACTTTATTCGCACTTTAAATTTTATAGGCCGTTGTATTAAATTAAAATAAATTAACTCTCAATTCTCATGATCTTTGTCTTATTAATGAAATGCACACTCTATTAACCATATTTTCAAACTATTTTTGTTAGCTTATTTGTCTATTCATTTGTAGGTTTGTCAGCATATTATTCTATCCGTTTGCTTGATTATAAAAGATTTGCTTAAAATTGAAAAATGGGGCTCTTAATTTGTCATAATATTTTTCAGAGAAAAATTTCTAACAAAAATTATAAATTTTGAAAAATTACTAAATTTACTCAGGGGTCGTCAACAATTGCCTCTTATTCTTCAATGAACATGAGAAAATCTTAGATATCCATCTTGTCAGAGTACATGGATATAAAGACTTTATAGGCAGTTATAGAACTGATGAGCTAGCTAGGAGTAGTACATAAAAGCTTCAAATTTTCCAAGTAAAAGGAAATCTCGGGATTCTTATAACAACCAGTAAATATTTATCTAAATAACTAGTCAATATACTAACAAACTGTGAGTGATTTTTTATTAGTATCTGAGCCGTAGCTTAAGAAATCTCACCTAAATTAGATCTAAATTGAGCAAATTGACTTTTATCGTGAAAACGCCGCAATATTGGTAATGTAATAGAAGTTTTAATGAAACACTGAAGACATGACAAAAAAGTTAGGGCTGAAATGGAATTAATTTTTCACCTTTTCTTCGAATATTCACCTCTTACTTTTAAAATAGATGAAGGTGTCGTTTTGTTAATGGTGGACTTAATCGTTTTGTAGCACTTTGTAATAAGTTTGCAATGGTTTAATTAGAAAAAAACAAAATAGATCCCGAGTATTACAATGCGCCTAAATTTACCTAAGTGTACTTCTACAGCCCTAACTAAATTTATTCAATAAGATTACGGTATTTTAGAATACTGCGTTTATTATATTTTTTAAAATATCCACCGGTAAAAAGCTTCAGTTTTACAAACTGTTTTGTTTCATCTTATTATGCATCTATACTCGACTGCATCATTTCTATTCATTTCGATTTTCCTTACATAAGTTTACTACTCATATATGCATAAATATACAAAATTATTTGATACATAAATTATCTAATTTAAAATTATCTCTAATTAAAAAAAAAAAAAAATTATTTTTATAATTAATATTATCCGAAGACAATTTTTTTTTTTTTAGTAATTATTAAATTCTTTAATTGATCATTTAACTTTTTTACCCTATAATCATAATCTGTGTTTTGTAATCATTAGGTACCCCCATCATCATTTAACATTCATAGTGAGTAAAAAAAAAAAAGAAACAAAAGCCCAAAATTAATAAATATCTTTTCTATACAAATTTCTAATAGGTAGTCAACTAATATTTTAAGATATTTTTGTATAATACTTTGATTTATTGTTCTTTTAAATTATAGAATGTAATAATATTAATAGTACTAAAATGAAAAGGATACTTTTACTATATTAAAATTCTTTACCTACATACATAGACAATAAAATAAGCACACAAAAAAAAAAGAAAATATATATAAGTATAGAGAAATATATATAAAAATATATAAGTATAAATTTCATAAATACAGAATAGAACGAGGAAGAAAATGTAAAGGGAACGAAGAATAAAAATGGGTTAGAGAAAGAAGAAGTTATAAGTTTTCTTTTGAATACTTTTATTCTTTTTAAATAAATTCATTAAATAAATATACTATAATGGTATAATAATATTGAATAATATTTTATCTTCCCTTTGTTTACAATAAATTGATTTTCTAATTCCCTAAGCTTTTAGTACCTCTCTTTTAGGGTTAAAATTTCTATTTTATTCTGTTTAGTTTTTTTTTTTTTTTGTTCTTTTTCTCAATTTTGTTTAACAAAAGTTACAAAAAATATCAATAAAAAAAATATTTACTTTTTTTTTTTTATTAAGAATCAATAGATCAGGTAAATAATAAGTTAAACATAATTTTTTTTTTTTTTTTAGAAACTACTTCCATTCCTTACACCTGTTCTTTTGTGTTCTCTTTATATGTTATCTATATACTTCAATTTTTCCTTTCCAAATTTATAATATGAGGTAAATTTTTCTCTATACTTAATTGGTTGTGATTTTTAGTAGAAAGTTTTATCTGTAAATTTTTGTATATATATATACATGCTCCCTCCCAATTGCCTAATCCAAATAGCAAAAAGACATTTTGCCTAATGCCATTTGATAAAAAATACTTCGACTACTTTGACACTTCGCAAGAAAACTTTTAACAAAAGGGACACTTCGCAAGAGACTTTTAACAAACTAATATTTAACAAACAAATATTTTTGTATTAAGTATTTATTACAGAGATAAAATTAAAAAGATATATATGTATATATATAGATATATATGTATATATGTATATGTATATATATATAGATATTAGGATAGATTTTAGTTTTTTTTTTTTTTGTTTTCCTAAGGAAGGTGGAAATCTTCCAAAGACAACAAGAATTACCCCTTGGTAGTGTCAGATTCTTACTGACTAAATCCACCTCCCCCTTTTAGCCAATATAGTGGGATGAAACACTTACCTGCGAACGCAGTATATTGGCTAGGGAGTAGGGATAGGAAAGGATAGGAAAATGGATACGGAAACATTGAATTGGGAGTGGGACTGTAAGGAAACAATGAATCCACCTATTATTATTTTGCTAACAGTGACTATAGTCGTCACAACAGTTATACCATTTAGTAGTAGTATATATATTACTACATGAGGTAATTATTGAAGGCAACCCCCACTGTCACTGTAGCGGCTGTTATTATTGGTATTAATATTCTTATTAATATTATTATTATTTTACTACAGAGTCAGCGCCATCAGTGGATTACATAGTGCAGCAGTATATAACACCTTACTTGCATGATATAACTAAAGATGGCTCCACTGTAGCAGCTATTATTATCATTATTATTATTATTACTATTATTATTATTATTATTATTATTATTATTATTATTATAATTATTGTTATTATTATTACTATTATTATTATTAATATTATTATTGTTATTATTACTAATATTAATTATACGATATACATTACTACGATATAAAAGTACTACATATATTTTATTTATGACCTGACCGGGGTTTGAACCCAAGACCCTTCGACTGAAAGGTTGGCGACTTAACCACTGCGCCATGAGTTGCAATCAAAATCAGGGTTTTAAAAATTTGTAAAGGGGAGATTTGGAGCCGGTAGCTATTTAACTAATTTTAAAAGTTGTGTAGTTGAAATATTTATCAAAAAAATATAATTAGAAGCAAGTTTAGACTTGGTTACAAAATTAGGATATTTGCTTTTTCCAGAATATTTATATATATATGTATATGTACGAGTATTTGATAAATTGTGAATTATGAGGGATTATGAATTATGTAACTAAATTCCATGTCTTTTATGATAATTTTTGATCAATAAATAGAAAGGAATGTTATATGCAAATAAATAATAAAATTTGTAATTACTTACTTTAGAATTCAGTAGTTAATAGTTTTTACGATATAATACTTTTTACGAAATTGTTTTCCAAAAATATATGTTGTGCAACACCAATTTTGTCTATTTCTAACGGTTTCCGAGATAACGCCCCTCAAAGTAATTTCGTTAACTTTATAAAGAAAACACAACATTTTTGCCCCTGTATAACATAACAGATTCGTTTAAATGGCGGTAGCTAGCTCAAGTTATACGCTTTCAGAGTAATATTCCAACTTTTATTTATCTTTCATAGTTGAAGAGTAATAAAGTTTTAAATAGGAAAAATATTTATATTTTACATTATTTTTATAAAATAACTGTAATTTTTGCATAAAAAACCAATAATGTAACAATTTTATTTCATTTTCAAAATCACCTATTATTCAGCTTGAATTTTCTCTTATCTTTTATTGTTTACGAGATAATTATCTAAATATAACAATGTGCTTATATGAAATTTTGTTAAAAAAACTACTTTCCAAATTGTTACATAAAAATAATATAATTATGTGCTTGGTTTTTAATTATAATATATTTTATAAAAAAATTTGTTTATGAAATATTAGTTTGTTAAAAGTCTTTTTGCGAAGTGCCTCATTTGTTAAAAGTCTTTTTTTGAAAGGGACATTTTGCAATAACTTTTTTTTGGCAAATGACATTAGGCGAAATGACTTTAGGTCAACTGGTTATAGACCCATAATTATAATACAGGCTTTGCAGGATCGAATATTTCAATATGTCAAAAATATTTGATCGAATATTTCAATATTGTTTGAATCAATTATTGTATAATACATTAATGGGTATATATACCTAACCTACTATTTCAGGGAGAAGTTCTGCAACATTCAACAGATTTAAGCATGCTGGGTATCGAGCTAAACCAAAATTGACTTGTAAATTGAAATCACATTTTTGGTATAGCTAAAGATGCAGCTAAATGTTTGCGATTTTTGAACCGCTGCAAAACCTTCTTTTCTGCTTCTGATTTTCTTAATATCTATAAAACTTACACCAGACCGAAAATGAAATATAATGCAAAGATTTGGGCTGCAGGCCCTCAAACAGCACTGGGTTATTTAGATAATGTCCAAAACAGAGCTATTCGTCTCGACAACGACTCCAGAGTAACTTCAATGCTCACTCCACTCAGCATCGCCGTACACTTGGATCACTGACCTTGTTTTATAGATATCTCGTAGGGATTAACACCTGTTCCAAAGAAATAAAACAGTTAATGCCTCCACTCAAAGTTTTCCTACGAGAAACAAGGAGTGCAACAGATGCTCATCCCTATCATGTAGAGTTATCAAGATGGCGAAATACGGCTTATGGAAATTCGTTTGTTATGCGCACGTGCCATTTGTGGAACCATATACCATCACATGTGTTCTCTAAAGTTGGTAATTCATATGTGTACGATTTACTTAAGTTTAAGGAGAACATTAACATCTTTTTCAAAATCATCTCCATCCAAATTTTCCTATCTATCCCCCATAATCCCAAATTTCTCAATTCCAATTTCCCCAACCATCCTTCCGACATCTCTATCCCCAAAACCAAGCTGTACATATGTATTAAAGGTTCCATCCTAAAGTTTGGTTTGAAAAGGGGGGTGGTTTTGGTTGGTTAAAATCCAATACTAACCCTGAAGAACCACATGTAGTTCCTCTTGGTGATTTTCGAGTTTTCCACCAAAAAAAAAGATATACACATATAGTAAATGTATCATTCATTAGCTTATTGAAAAAAAGAAAACGAAAAACAGCAGTTTTTAAAAAAAAAATAAAAATACCCAAAACAAGAAAAAACAAAATTCATAATAAAATAAATACTAAGAGTTTATAATTTTATAAAAAAAAAAAAAAAAAAAAAAAATTTCCTCTTTTATTATTTAACCAGAACTCTCATTTTTACTTTATTTGTTTTTCAATATTACGAAATATTATACTTTTCCTCAAATGTCCTGAATAGATTTATATTTAAAAAAAATTTTTTATTGTAAAAATAATAAAGCAAATAAAAAATATTATTTTGGTATTTTTTTTTTTTTTTTTTTTCTTTTTAACAAGGAATTTATGTTATACCCTGATCTGATGATCTGATTCTATATTTGTTTATTGTTTCCAATTTTATTGAATTTTGACAAATTCAAATAACATATGGGAAATAAAATTCTTTGTTTTGTATATATATATATATATATATAAATATATATATGTATGTATATTGTTTTGGTTTTTTGGTTTTGAATAAATAAATTTAACAAGAAAAAAAAAAAAAACAATAAAATAAATAAAGAAAAAATTAAAAAAGAAAAAAAATTCTTATTAATAGAAACAGGATCAAATGATGACATTTTATCGGTTGATTGTATATTTGATGACGATAACCACATAAAGAAAATAATAATATTATATATATATATATATACAAGATAACCAGACATTTTTATTATAATTTATTTTATGCCACAATTATTTAATACGTATATAATACGTATATAATACCTACCTATATAGGTAGTTAATATATACGTACATATATGTAACGTAGATTTTCACTATTGTATATAGTATTTTTATTATTGAATAAAATGGAATTTTCTTAATTTACTCAATAATTTGCATATACCATTTTGAATAAATGGATCAAAAAGTTTCAATTAAATTTTTTAATTTTAATTTTGTTTTTTTTTTTTTTTTTTTTTTGTTAAAAGAAACATCAATAATAAAAAAATTCTTTTTGAGCAATTAAATTCCTTTTAAAAAAGAAAAAACAAAAAAAAGTATTAAGAATAAAAACAAAAAAATTACATTTTTATTAAATTTATTAAAGACAAATGCTTTAATGAAAAGTGCAACAAAAATATATAAATAGATAGAATTTATCTAAACGAAAAGGTAATTTTATAGAAACCAAACCAAAACCGGAAATATATATAATATATGGTCATAATCATATATGGTCATTATAGTATATGGTCATAGTCATATATGGTTAATATAGTATATGGTCATAATCTCTGTTCAAAAGTTTCCTTTTCGCATCTTAATCCCTGCAACCAAACTGAACATTCGTAATTAAAGTCCAATTCTAGAGTTTGGTTTTAAATGGAAGGTTTTGGTTGGTTAAAATTCAACATTTCGCGTAGAAACAACATGGAGTTCTTATGGCTGGCTTCCGATATTTTTCAGCAACCATCGTAAAAAAAAAAAAAAGTTTTCAAATCTTATTTATAAATGAATATTAATTAGTTATCTATTAATTAGTATATGAATTAGTTATGAAAAATTTTTATAATAAATAATTTATAAATTATGAAAATCAATATTTGAGAACCCCAAACGGATTGGGTATGGAAACTTAAACTAGAAAATCTTACATTACAAAATCTTTTATATAAAATTCTGCATTACAAAATCTGTACGTAACAACAAAATCCTGCATTACAAAATTTTGCATTACCAAATTCTATCATGAAGAACGGAGGCGCAATCATTGCGGCGCAATTTGTATACAAGATTTTCTTTTCTTTATTGCTTAAACAATTAATCAATCCGTTATCATTTATAAAATAAATTACTTAATAACATCAATTTTCTGTTAGTCTTAACAATAATATATAAACAGGAGATAAATTTTAATAATATAGAGCTAGGTTTTTTTATTTTTTGGCACAAATCCAGGGCCGGCGCTTTCATATGCACAGATGGCACAATAAAACAGGGCGCCAGAATTTTAGGCACAATGTCACATACACATATATATATAAATATTCTCGAAAAGCCGTATAACTCTGTTTTTTAATCTAACTCTAAAATCTCTTCTAATTCAGAATCTTATATATACATATACATATATCCTTATTCTATAAAAAGCGTATAATCTTAATTTTGTAAACAGCTGTAAAATTCCTTATAATTCAAAAACTCGCAAATTCATTTTTTAGAAAGAGCGTATAATCCTGATTTGGTAACCAACTCCAAAATCTTTCACAATTATTTTTTCTTTTCATGCATAATAATGCTAAATAACGGTCCCTTTTACAGAAATAATTAAATAAAAATACACACACACACAAGAAGTACTTTAAAAATAAAACGTTTTATTTTTTTTAATTAATTTTTAAATTTTAAAACCAGATCATTTTAATAAAATATCTTTTTTTTGTAACTTTAAATAAAATATTATATTTTTTTAATATCTAATTTTTAGCACATTTTTCTAAAAAAAATTATTATTTCACTATGTCCGTTCATCCGTCTGCCTCTCTTTTTACAAAACTTTTACATCGTTAAAGTTAGAGTAATTCAATTTTACCCATAGATAGGTTTTTAAAGAAATTAATTTGCAGAATAATTTTTTTTTTTATAGATACACCCACTACAGAGTTACAACTTCTCAAAGTTTGAAAAAGTCATATATCTTAAATGTGTATATCTCAAGTGCTGCTTGATATTATTTCAATCTAGCAACACCAAACGACAGGTAATTTTTTTACCTTTATAAATTAAACAACAAAATAATACAATTTTTTGCAATTTAAAATTTAAATTTACCGTTATTAATTTTTTTTTTTGTAATTTAGTATTTGAATTTACCCTTATGAAAAATAATATTTACCTTCCTTCATATCTCCGGAACACTTTTAATTGAAACCTTAACATTTTGTTTTTCAAGTTGCCTGAGAAAACTTATTTGTACCACCCCCTAAGATCTACTAGGGATTAAAAATTGAAGATTTGCTATTTTTAAACACATGTAATTTAGGTATATGTTAACCCTACAGCTTTTCTTAATTTTAAAGGTTTTTCATAAAACTGAAGAAAGTATCTGTTAATTTTTCACATTATCGCCTTTTTGCTATTTTATTGCATATTTTCCAAATGAGCATTTAAAAATCGTTGATTTAGCATTCTACCTTGTTTATTTATTTTTATTTTTACATATTTTTTAATTAAAGAAAATTTTGGTGCAATTTAAAAACAAAAAATAAATTACTAAACTTTTTTTGCTAGAAAAAACAAAAACAAATTTAAAACTAACAATTAAAAGTAATTTATGACTCAGATAAAATAAAAAGTTTTATTTTAATTATATAATATTAAAGGTACACTTTTACACTTACAGACATAAATTCATGTACTGTTAAATCAATTAAATGAAATTCAATTGCTTTATTTTCATACATTTAAAGCAATACAAATACACACTAATACAATATTACAAGAATTAAAAATTACTATTTATTGCAGGAAACTAATAAGGCAAAGATTTTTAAGAGCATATATATATGTTAATCCTTCTATCGTTTAATGCTGCAATTAAAAGAAATAAATATCTCTGATTGCATTAAAATTAATAAAAATCTGTAAAGGATATCTTAAGTTATAAATAAAGATAACTTAAAACATTTAGAAGAAATTTTTAGAAGTTTAATACATTAAAATACGTATGAAAATCATGGATGAAACGCTAAACAGTTAAAATTCTATCAAATGGTACTATTTTCAACATAAATAGTTTTGTTCTTTCGAAAATGTATGAATGAACAAAGCCATGTATAATGCAAAAAATGTCAATATGTCTCAACTAAATTTTAAGATTTTTGAATTGATAATCAAGGATTACCAATTTTTAATTTTTTACTGTTTGTTGGATTAAGTGGTAAACCTAGCCACCCAACATAAGCATTGCCATAATGATTTCCAATAACCGAAATGATGTAATAAATTTCCTGGTTTAAATACTGCATGAATTACATATATATGTACATTCATTTGCTCCACACCATTTATTACAACTGAATTATTACAACTGAAAATGTATTCATTATACTGCTACTAAATTTAAACCCAAACAAAGATCAGGATTAAAGGATCAAACAGAACGGTAGTGAAAAATCTATATCGATAAAGATGAGATCATTACAGGCATCAATAAAAGCAAAGAAGTATGCATTCCTCGAATCGATGTCGAATTATATTTTCAAATATTTTTGATTATTGTAAAGCGGTAATACAAGCATAATAAGCGCTGTCATTTTTGACGAGTTATATATGCTTGTATTATACGAGCTAATTATTTTCGTATATATAATAAAATTAAACACTGGTGCATTAGTAAAAAATTATAGAAAATAGCTAAAAGTCCTCAAATTTTATTCAATAACTATTATTGAAAATATTATAATATCTTCCATTAAGGTTTCTGAAAGATCACTTTTAGTTTTACCAAATAATATTTTTTTACCTTTCGCTTCAAATACCTACTTGATTGACTGACTTTAAGGGTTACACTAAGCGGTTTGTAACAACTGAACTGTTTAAAAAACCGTTATATCCAATAACAAAAAGTAAATTAATGTTATAATGATAACGGTATATATATTCATCTCTTTTTGTTTTTTTTTTCTTCATTTTCCTTCCCATTACTTTGTATTCATGGTTTAATTTAAAAAAAAAAAAAAGGAAAAAAACAGTGACATGAACAATATTCGTTATTGTTCTCCTTATATCAATTTCATGCTTCATTGAAACTGAAAGGATAAAATTACAGGAAGGAATAATTCGAATTTAAAATTTCATGTAATGAGAAAACAAATTCTTTGTTTTTGTTCTTCTACATAATTTTTTGCTTCGATAATACGGTGTAATGTTAGTTAATAAAATATTTAATGTTTAGAAATTCATTTTTAACAATAAATACAGATAAATCTTATTAAAACTAAAGTTAAAATGAAATTGGAAATCATTGAACTAAAAATTAATTGAATTTTTTTTTTTTTTTTCAAAAAATTCTAATTAAATGAATAAAATTGCTTAAAGATTTTAATTATTAATTCAAATTTATTGAATAAAGTTTCATTATAGTTACAAAACAAAAGAAGAGGAATGCATAATATTGAAATTTCTGATAATTTGATGACAAAATATCGGTTCTCTTGAAATTTTTGTTAAGAGTTAGTATAGTAAATACTTTAAACTTTGAAAGTATACCTCTAATAAATTGTAGAATGGAAGTAATAGAAGTCGCAATATTTCAAAAACCACGATATTTTTAATTTTCAATTGACTCTACATAAATCAACAGGGTAGAAAACTTTTGTCCCGGGGCAACGGGCAAGAATGAGACAGAACATTTTTAAGCTAGAAAAAATTAAAATTAATTCTTAAAAAATATTTTCAAAATAAGATAATGTCGCAGATTAAGATCAAATCGATACGACTATGTTTTGTAATTACTGATGACTAATAATTCCTTCAATAGCCAATAAGCCTTGTTAGGCGATTTAAAATTTTGTATAAATTTTAGAAATATTTTGTTCAATCATTATATAATATCGTAAAAACAATTTACATTAGTAAGAAACGCAAACGCAAGTCGTCAACTATTTTTGTTGGACAAAGTAACACCATCATTTTTAACTTACTTTATATAAGTATACGTACATGCACCAACCATGATATTGTGCTGCTAGCGCCATCCTCTACAATGAGATTTTGATAACTTAACGTTTTCAGAATATCTCTCTTTCTTTGAGATAGGGGTTTAATAAGACCAACTCAAGCATTACCAATCGTGTATTTCATTACATAAAACTTTTGCCGGAATATAAAACTTTTGTCAAAAAAATTTGTAAAAGTATGCCTCCATGTATAGAGGAAGAACAAAAAGCACTCGATAAGTACAAAAACAAAGTAGAATTAAAACCAAATGTTTTTAAAAAGCGCAGATTTTTCAAAAAACAATAATAAAAGTTTAGAATATTGTGACGTCTGCACCAAAATTTGTAAATTTTCTTAGAATTTTATATATAAGAAAAAATTGTAAAAATTCAAGAGACACTTTCTTTAACTGGAACCCGTATACAATTAAAAAAACCTGTTAACAGATATAAAATTAAAATGTTGAAGATTTAAAATTTGCATTTTACTTTAAAAAAATGTGCACAAATGCCTAAGTTGTAAGTGTCTAAAAATAGACCACTAAATTGACGACTAAACACTTTTACAAACAAAGAAAGGAAGCAAAATATTGATTTTGCGTAACAGTAAATTTAAATACTAAATTGCAAGGTAAAAAAATGTTCTGTCGTCTCCTTCAATGTTTTTAGACTGCTAAAAAATTGAGAAAATAAGGCTATTTCCAACCTATAAGGGTAGTAATGGGTGACTCATAAAAAAATTGTTTTGCAACATTACATTTTTTTAAATCTATCCATGAATAGAATTGTATTGTTCTATTTTAAACGGTGTAGAAGTTTTGCATAACGATTGACGAATGTGCGGACAGATTAAAACTGTTAAGCACATTTTTAAATTTGCTTTTGAAAAATGTGCTAAAATTTAAAGAAAAAAAAATTAAAATTTATGAATATTTTTCTGAAATATTGATATATTAACTGAATGCTATTACTTATACTAAACTTATACGGTAAGATATGAAAGGACGAAACTACATTATAAACTGTAAGAAACTAAATGTACACATATTAGAAAAAATTAACAAAAGCAAAAATACTGGGCGAAAATTTTACCATATTATTGTAATCAAAATTTTTAAAAATAAATTGTTCAAATAATTTAAAGAATAAGTGACCGATGTGAAAGGAAATTCGCTATCCTCTTCGGTTTTGTGGAAGGAAAATTATTATAATTAGGATGACACATAAGGAACAATATTAAATCCTTATTTAACACAATGTGGTAATTTTAAATAATCCTATAAGTAATACTAGAAGTAACTTTTTTGTTGTGTTTAACAATCTTAAAATTTTCCTTAAATTCTAATAAAATTTAAATAAAATAAAAATTTTTACAAATTAAAAATTATTCTAAAAGTTCTTCAAAATTCACTATTCAATATTTAAAATAAAAATCTAACAACTTTCAAATGTAAAATTTGATTATATGGTAAATAAAAAACTTTAATTATAATATCCATAATTACTAAAATTCAATTAAATTTTCAACCATTCTTGACATATTACAGAACATATTCAAAAATTTCATTATTAATGTTAACGATTTATAATTAAAAATTTTAATTATGTGGTTTTAAATAATTTAAATTAAAAAAAAAATCATTATAAAAATTTAGATATTCAAAAATTTAATTCTTATATGAGATTTTCAAGAAAATCGTTAGGTACACACGAAAATTTATAACTTTTAGAACTTGAGAATTAATTTTCCAAAAAATTTCTAAGTTTAATAATTTTAGACTTTATTACACTGCAGCCATCTAAAAAACACTACAGATATTTTTAGTTATTAACAAAGATTTTTTTCAAAAGTCAAAAATTTTAAACGTTGAATATTTTGAAATATTTTGAAGATGGATATAACAAAAATCAAAAAAAATTGCAATGGTTGCTATTTGTTTGCAGTAATAATAAAGAAGAAAAATCAAAATTACTTTAGAAGCTATTAACTAATTTTATATGTGTATTAATAAATTATATTTAGTTTATATAAATTAAAATTTTCTCTTAAATAAAATAATAATTTTCACTGGTTGAACCATTTTGTATTTTGTAAATAAAAACTTTTTTCATCAAATTTCAAAACAATATACACATAGCCTACTAGGTACTTTCAAATAAAAATGTCGCCGTTTTGCATTTCGTGAACGAGTGGATGCATAATGGATGCAAAATATTCGTTAATATTACCGTAGAGTACACAAAATGTAACCGAAATAATTTTTGCACCTGGATGCATGTATCCCATGTGAACCTGTCCTAAATTTGTTAATAATAATTTTAACCTATATTATGATTAATAAATTAATTTATTATATTTTTTTTAATCATTTCCAAGAAAAAAAAAAAACTCTAAAGGCAATAGATTTGATACTTTAAAAAATCATCTGATAAAATTAACTAATTAAAAATTTTAATTACTTTTTCTATTTAATTATGTAGAACCCTACATTATTAGCTATTCCCTTTCTTCGAGCACCCATTATTTTTTCTCAAATTCTAAAATGAATCTGAACATTAATAATTTACACCATTTATATATACAACTATTTATAGATTGTCAATTTTTATACCCGTACGATAGGATCGGGTATAATAAAATTACTCCTCCGTTTGTAACACCTCGAAATAAGCGAGCTAGATATACCTTCAAAGGTATGGATCGGATCAGAAAAAAATTCTAAGACTTTTGAGCCATGTCCGTCCGTCCGTCCGTCCGTCCGTCCGTCAGCACGCTAACTCAAAAACTAAGAAAGCTAGCATCTTGAAATTTACACAAAATATTTTGGG
Source organism: Poecilobothrus nobilitatus (assembly GCA_947095535.1). Taxonomy (NCBI): domain Eukaryota; kingdom Metazoa; phylum Arthropoda; class Insecta; order Diptera; family Dolichopodidae; genus Poecilobothrus; species Poecilobothrus nobilitatus. Next base: position 52,588,851 of record OX352772.1, on the reverse strand, counting down.
AGTAATTTGTAGGTTCCCTATTTTTTTTGGTTGAGTTTGGACCAAGCCTTAGGGTAGCTCTCGAACACCTAACTTTTAGATCCCCACATTTTTTTTGCAATAGAGCTATGAAATTTTAACTACTGATAGATCTCCCAAAAATATTAATTTTATTTTTTATAACTTTTTTTTGTAGCCCCACCCGTTACGGAGCTAGAGCTCCCCAAAGGTTCAAAAAAGCTCTATATTTAAATTGTTATAGCACAAGTTGTATAAGGTACATCTTCATTTTGAAAACGCCAAATAATTACTACTTTCATTAGCTTTAAAAGTATATATACAATAAATATATAATTTTGGCATACGGTGTCTTAATTTACCGTTATGCAAAACTCAAATTTTGCAAAATTCTTTAACCCTTCCATCTTCTAAACGGTTAAAGTTGGAAACTTGAAATTTTGACAGAAGTTAGATCTTTGAAAATTAGTATGAGTCATTTCAGAAATTTTTTTTGTATCACCCCCCGTTTAGGAGCTGTAAGGGGTCAAAAACTGAAAATTTCCTATTTTGAAACACCTGTAACTTGAACACCTAATAAAATTTTTTTGAAGTAATACACAAAAATTAAAGCTCCAACATTATACTTTTATTTCTGTTAACAACTTTTTTTAATAATATAGGGTTACTTTATAATTGACGAAAGTGTTACTTGATTTTTTCAAATTTTCTAACAAATTTCCTTAACGAATTTTTTCCATTTTGTTTTACTCGATAATTTGAAATTGTTGAGGATATAATGCGTAGTACAAAAAAATGTAATTAAATAAACAACATAACGGTTGCTTGAAGAATTTTTATTTATATGATATTGATATATATACATACTTATATAATATCATGTTTACTTACATATCGTATATGTGACTAGTGAATGAATGATAAGAGTATAGATGTATATTATATAGCGCCGTATTTACATACATATATGTATTTTATTGTACTTATAAGAAATTATTCTGTCAATGGAATATTTAAATATAATATAATATAATATTTAAAATTATATTTACTGTTTTGTACTTAGTAAATTTAATATACATTTACCGCTTAGTATTAAATGGTACTATAGAATATTTGAAAAAGTTTTGGATTGATAATCGTTATGTGGAAGGTTAGAACCTGCTTTTGAAGAATGTACATATAAACATATAGTTTGAATATATGTACAACCCATAGTTCTAGAAATTATAAAATTCACCCAAATTATTTTAAAATACTAAAATATTAAAAAAATAATACTGTAAACAGAGTGACAGGCTGTGAACATACTAACGGTTCGTACGGGTATCTAAGAGTTGACAAAGTCAACTGTATTCTTCCTCGTTTAAAATGATTCCTTTCTAAAAATTTCAAAAAAAAATATTTACAATTTAAAGGCAACCAATTTAAATACAATTTACAGAGTGAGAACAAATTAATTTTTTTTTATTTTATATTCAATCTTTATTCATCCATCATTTTTAGCTATTTATTATTTTTGCTATTTAATTTTACGCACTGTTGATGAACTGAACGCCTCTTTCATTTTTAGCATTAATTTTCATTACAGATTAGATATCAGCCAATTATTTTTCAAAAATATGCAAAGTTTCTTTAAAAGAAAGTACCCTGTCTCTTAAGAAATTGAAATACAAGTAGAAAAACCTTGAATTATTAAAATTCTTCCATTTCTTCCATTCTAACTAAAACAAAAAAATCAGAATATCAAATTATGTTGTGTTATATTAAAATTTTTTTCATTATTTTGAATTTTACTGATGTTTTTTTTTTTTTTTTGTCAGTGTAGGTCGGAATAATCGAAAGACACTGTAGTAGAGAAATGAAACAAACAGTAATGATCTTATAAGTTTGTGGAACTTTAAATCACTAAACACCAACCCCTTTTTTTCACCAAACAAAATGTTATATGCTCTTTAGTACTAATGTTCGACCTACTCATGTACCACCACATTCTCTTTTTGACCAAAAAAAAGGTAATATGGCCTTTAGTATACATCTATTGCCTGGCCTGGCCAAATCATGTACAAATTGCTCTGTTTTGCATTTTATAAAGAAAATCTAATGTCATTATGGAGGCTCCCACCCATGTGCATTGTTTATGAACCTTTTGATTTTGTTAAAAATGGAATAAATAAAAAAAATCTCCAAAAATACTTAGATAGTAAATTATAAAATGTATAGTTTTAAATATTTTAAACTTTTTCATTTAAAAAACTTTATTTTTAAAGGTAGTAAAACTTTATTTTTAAATCTAATTTAGATAATAGATGGCTGACCATACTTGTGGTTTGGGGTTGTGTTATTGTTCTAATACTTTCAAAAAAAAAATTTTTTTGAAGTACACAAAAATTAAAGACATCGAATAAAAAAATAAAATATTTTAACTAAAAACTAGGTATTAACTTTTGATCCACCGTGTATATAAATTTCTAACTTTTTTTTTTTTAAATTGTTAAATTTGACTAAAAATTCGAGACATCATTAATAATAAAAAAAAAAAAAAAACCAAAATAAATTGTCTTTTAAAACAACAATTACAAAAACCTAACGTTTTGGATAAAAATAAACAATAAATGGAATTCATAAATTCAATTATCCTAATTTTTGTCAATTTAATCGTCATTTGTTTTTTTCTTTTCTTATGTTTTTCTCTTTTTTATTTTCATTTTCTTTCAATTTTTATTTTTTTTATATTTTTATATACATGATATAAGAAAAGTATTGTAATCGGTTAAAAAATTTAAATACTAGATTTCGATGAATCAGAATGTTTTAGATCTTTACAAACTAAAATATACAACGTGTCCGAAAGTCGTAGATCATGGTAGGTAGGGGAGCATTAAGCAACCAAAAAAAAAAAACATTCCGGAAGGGAGGATAATGGTGTTGAAAGTTTTTGGTATATTGAAAATTTACGTTCTATAAAGACCAAAATTTTAATGAATCACAAGGTTTTCGTGAAAACGGTATTAGATACGATCAAAAGTAATATAACATAAATAAAAGCTATAAATTTGATAAGTTAGAAATTGGGATGAAAGTTATATGTTAATAACGGTTTTTTATACAAAAAAAAATGCAGTTATCGATAGCAAAACGAATATTATAGGGACCATGATATTATTATGTTAAAAATTTTCCGAAAACATTTTATAGACCGTTATCTCGGAAATAGTTAAAAATAAACCATACCTTCGAAACAATTTTTCGCTTGTTTCGATCTGCCCTAATCACCTCATTTTTTCGGCACCTTTGACTTCTCAACACCCTGCATAATATTTTTTTTGGAATAATATTTATTATACATACATCTTATAAGTGAGGGAAGTACAAATTTCTAACTAATTATAAAATTTCTCCTATCGATTGAAATAATCGAGAGTTTCTTTTTGTCTTGATAAAGTTAAATATTGAAGAAGAAAAAATATTCACACAATGATTTATATTATATGCTATTTTTCCTTTAGAAAATATATTTCCATTTTAAGTGCAAGTTTTTCTTTTAAAATAGAAGTCTTTCTTTCTTAAATATTTCGATTCCGATAATTCGGTTCAGTTTCACTTAATATTTTAGTAAATTAGTATATAAAAAATTTCAAATAATTGAAAATAATTTAAATTAATTTTTAATTAAATATTATTTACAGTTTGCGTATCTGTTGTCTGTAAAGTATGTATAAAAACGTGTAAGTCAAGTAATAATTTTGTCAACTATGTAAATTAATATTAAAATTTTATTCAGATTTATAAGAAAGATAATCCCAAATTTTATTTAAATTTTGAAAACAAAAAAAAAAAATTCTATGCTATTTAAAAATATATAATTTAAAGTACTCGTAAAACAAATTTCTCTATTTAACACTTTTCGACAAGTTTTAAAAATGTGTATCTCTACCGTCATTGTAATACTAAAAGAATATATATTTTTATTTATATTACACAAATACATAAACATATCAATTTTGTATCTATATATCAATCAAATGTCATCCTTCATTGACATCTTTAAAACTTGTTATTGCCATACAGCTTTTTGTTATTGTCTGTATAAGTACTTTTTATTGGCGTTGTTTCTGACTTTGTAAAAAAAAAAAAATAATAACAAAACACAAACAAAAAAAGCATTTATTATTTTTATTATTATTGTTTTTAATTTGTGTTTTTCTTTTCTTCCTTGTTTAAATTTTCTTTAAATTCATAAATAAATTTTATTTTTATTAATAAAAGAAAAATAAGAATATTTTATTACTTTTGTTAAAATAATCGAAAAAAAAAATCAAAACCGAACTCCTTTTTATATAACGGTATTTATATTTTAAAAATTCTATTTCACATACATTTTAAGATACAAAAAAAAATACGTTTTCGATTTCGATTTTAAAAATTTTGTAAATGATTTTATCAGAAAATTTATAATTGTTTTTCTTTTATTTGATGCCATTCATAGTTTGGTGAACCATAAGAGGTGGTAGATAAAAAATTACTCTTTCATTCAAAAGATTTTAGATTCAAACCCCAGTAAATATTCAATATTAATATTAAATAAATAATTCTGATATAATCTGATTCTGATTGAATATCTTAATCTTGTACGATAGCTACTGTCGAGTTTTGAAAGGCTTAGTAAAAAAATAAAGAAACTGAAGCTTAAGTTTTCACTATAACATTAATAATACGCGATTTGGCCAATACGCTACGTTTCTTATAGAAGTGAAACAAATAAAAAAAAATTGTTTGGTGAACCGCTCTCTAACATCCTGAATACAGTTTTATACTTAAGTTTGAATGCATATAAAACAATAAATACAAAGAGCATACTTTCTCGTAGATATTTCGGTATTAATATTAAAATCGCATTATTTTGCAAAGTTCTATAAGGCGATAATACATCTTATACATAAACATATGTGCCTGCATGGTAACGTCTTTTAACCACATATTTTTTTTTTATCCTAAAAGTATGCAATTATTTCACAAATGAAAAAGAGGAATTTGTTTTTTAGAATAGAAGAGGGGGCTTCGGTAGCCTAGTGGGTAGGCGTGTGGCGTATTAACCGAAGGAGTGTGGGTTCGATCCCTGCACAGGTCGTAAGTGTTTTTTCTTTATATACCCCCCTTACGACCAAATATAATGTAAATATATAGTATATAATATAAACAAAATAAATAATATTAGTATATAATTTAATAATAGTACAAAAAACCTATAATGGCCTTGGTAGCCGATGGTTCAATAATATTGCATTACATTTATGTATGTAATATTAATATAAATAAATAAATAAATAAATAGAATAGAAGAGGTCTGGGGCTTCGGTAGCCTAGTGGATAGACGTGTGGCGTATTAACCGAAGGAGTGTGGGTTCGATCCCTGCACAGGTCGTAAGTGTTTTTTTCTTTACATACCCTCCTTACGACCAAATATAATGTAAATATATAGTATATAATATAAAAAAAATAAATAATATTAGTATATAATTTAATAATAGTATAAAAACCTATAATGGCCTTAGTAGCCGATGATTCAATAATATTGCATTACATTTATGTATGTAATATTAATATAAATAAATAAATAAATAAATAGAAGAGGTCTAAGTCACTCGGTGGCCTTATAGCTAACCACAGGTCGTTTTAATTCTTATAGTTGAGCTCTATAAGAACAAAGCAGCCATATGTTATTCAATAAATGTATGAAATAGTTTTAATTGACCGAGTCCACCATACATTTACTAGTTAAGACAATCAATCACACTGTAAAATCAAATAACGAAGAAACCTCCCAATTAAACACAATTATAGTCATATTTCTCTTTTCTAATTTCTTAATCATTTTACAAGGAAAAAATATCTTTAAGCTTACTGGATCTAATAAATATATATTATAATATGTATATAGTAAAAGTTTTTCTTACATTTATTTAAAAAAATCAATATTATAAATTTTCTAAAAATTTTTGTTATTTTTTCCAACATTTTTTTGTACTACATATTAACAATCATTTTTTTTTTTATGATTGTTAATTGATTGTTCATAATAAAATTATTTCTGAACAGACCTACATATGTCAATTAAGAAATCACTATCCCTTGTTTTATTAAAATAAAAATTTGAAATTGTTCAAGAGAATTTTAAAATCAATTTTGATGAGAAAATACCAGATCTCTTTTGTAAAAAATACATTTTCATGTTATTTTTGTTGTTTTTTTTCTTTGTGTTGTATTTTTTGATTCCATATCATATACACCACCCATTTTATAATGTTTTACGAATTGGGTGTAACATCGAGTACCACCATTGACGCCTCTAATATGGTTGTAGTATATTAAATATAGAATAAATCAATTTAGAAGACGAGAAACGTTTATAACAAAAACAAAAAAAATTTCTAACTTCCTTATGGAATTTTATGCTGTAAAAGTGGATTATCATAACAATTTCTTTTATCTATCTATACATATATATGTATACTAGAATTTATTATCTACTTATAGTATTGTATGAAGTGAAATATGAATGTATATTGTGCAATATACTCGTAATCTTTAAATATTATTCTATAAGTTGGTATCTATTTAAACAACATTTCTCATATATATGTAGATATAAGTATACAAGTTAATCTGTAAATGAATATGTATATATATTGAATATGAATATTTTGTCATTGTTATATTGAATTCATAAAATTGACAATGTGACAAAATAAACGAACAGCATTACATGATTCGCATAACAGATGATAAAATTTTTACCGTAAATGAAATTAACATCAAATAATGAAAGAAAAGTTTCTTTTTTTTTGTGCATTTCCCTGCCACATAAATGTGAGCAGGAAATTGCACAGCCTTTCCTTTTCAGACGTGGCTGTAAATGTCGAAAGGGGGAATAACTCTTACGACGTGTGTGGGATTCAAAACCACACTACCTCGGTGTTTACAGCGTATTTTATACGCTCTTTCCCACTAAGCCACCGAGGCCCCTAGAAAACTTGTTTTAAACAAAAATTAATTTTTAAATTTTATCAATAGATACTCGATTATAAAAAAAAACAAAAAATACATAAATAGATTTAAAATTGTAAAATTGTACGAAACTTTAGATATATAATAATATGATGATTGATCAATTTTAATTTATTGGGTCAGCAATTGACACATAATATTTTTTAGGTCTAAAAACGAGAGATATCAATTCAGAGAGCAATCTTATCCAACCTTAACCCAAAGTTGTAAGGAATAAGACCCATAATCTTCTTTTTTATTATATTATCATTATAAAGTTGTTAATAAGTAAATATAAGTAAGTTAAAATTAATGACAACTTGTTAAATCCAACCTTTGTTAAATTATACATATGACAAAAAACTAAGTACAAAGAGAAAGTGGAGTAATAGCTCTCCTGTGATACTCTTGAACAACATGTACTGAAATGGTTTACTGATTGTTCAAAAACATCGAAAGAGTCTGGAATAAATAGGCCAGGAACCAAATATGTACTCAATTGAAAGATGCAGATTGCTATTGGCTAAAGGACACTTGAAGAAAATTGGAATAGAAAATGATGGTACATGTTGATTCTGTCAAGAAGAAGAAGAGACTTCAGAACACATACTCAAAAAATTGCGGAACTTTACTCCGAGCAAGATATGTGATATTAGGGCTGATAGAAGTATTTATAAATGGAGATAAAATCCGCAATAGTACAATAGAGTACAATATATCTACATCAAAATGTCGCAGTGTCCGTTAAATAATGATCTAATCTAATTTACCTTTGACAAGTTTGTAAGCGTGCAAGTCAGAAAATATAAAGAATAAATATAAAGAATTCCTAAACTTTAAAAGAATATAAAGATAGATCAAACAAGTAGATGCATACTTTACTAAATACAATATCATAAGGGATACTGAAATAACTAAAATAAAAGCCTATGTGGACTACTTCTTTAAAGTTTATTTTTTGGAACTGAATTAATTATAACGATTGATAATTGAAACAGCCCTTACATTCGCCAATTTCACATTTGTATTATGAATATTATGAAAAGTTTTTTAAGTTTGGTTTCGAATTCTATAGCTAAAAATATTTGCCCGATTTTTTATTGTATGTTTCTTGATGTTTCTTTCCTATAAGGCGCAACGCGAACATTGAAATTTCTAATATTTTTTATTGTAAATTATTAGTAATATTTTATAATGAAACAAAAAAATGGAACAAAACAATGAAGCGAAACATGGAAAAAATAAAAAATATATTTCTAATGTTCTGCATCGTTACTTTTGCAAAAAAAATTATGCATAGACAGACGGTCATCAATCCTAACCTAAATAAAATATCCAGAAAATATAAAACTAAAAAAAAAAAAATAAAAGAAAAATAAAAGACGGGAATGAGGAACAAAACAGAGACAAAATAAAAAATTTATGATTCAGACTATTGACCAGATTGGGACAAGTTTGAACAATGTCCTTGTGTTTTTTTTTCTTTGTTTTATTTTTTTGAAATTTTATAATTTAAAAAGAATTTCTTATAAAAAAATTTTTTTTTTCTGTTATTTTATCTCTTCTGAAATTTTTATATAAACATCTCATAAAAAGAAAAAAGATAAAAGACTAAAAAAAATAAATGAATAAAATGTCCTTTAATATACATATATATACTTTGTTTCCCTTCGTCCTTATATAAATCACAATATTTTGACTTGAAATTATTATTGTATGTTCATACATATATACCCATATAAATAACATATATTTTCAATGTTATCATTAAAATTTTTTTTATTGTTCTTTAAGTACATAACAATACTAAAAAAAAATGATGAAAGTATTCTTCCGACAACTTTCTAGTATAATATAAAATCCTGCAATATGTCAAATATTCTAACTGTTACTGTCCACAATGACCTAAATATCATAATTCACTCATAATATTTCTCTTTTTCCAGCTCTGCTAATTTTTTCTTTTACGTATTCAGCCAAAATTGATGTTAAATTTCCTAAGATTTATGCCACTCTGACGAAAGAAGCTTTTTCTTAACTTCAAAACCACATCACTTTTTTAAGATCAATTTTTTCCATGAGTTCAATACTTTACTTATGATTTTTATTGAAGAAAATAAAAATGATATCAAATTTATTTCTTTTTTTAAATTGAAAGAAATTAAAATGTTATATTATTTTTTTCATAATTTATGAGTATATATTATATATCATGCAGATATATCATGTAGATAGAGTCAGAATCTTATAATATTTAATTTCTGTTCAAAAATCAAAAAACTATAAAATCATCTTTTTGATAAATTAAATTTTTACTCAACAAAATAAAAATTCTTCAGTATGGTGATAAAAAATTTTCAAAATAATGAAAAGAAGGATTTAAATGTTATACCAGTATATACGACATAACAAAGTTGTGTTAATCCTATCGTAATAAGATATTAACTAAAACGATCTGGCCAATTTATAAAAGAAAAAATTTTAAGCTGTATGTCTAGACAACTATAAAATTATCATAAAACTTTTTAATAGTTTTTATTTTTTAAATGAATTTTATTTAAAATCTAAATTTAAAAAAAAAAAAAATTAATATTATTATTAAATGTTTTTTTTTAACAGGTGCTGTCAGCTTTTAATAATGATACGTCAAATAAAGTGACGACAAATATTGAACGTTTACAACTTATAAGTAATAACTATTCTGTTGAAAATTAAAAATTTAAATAATTTTATTCATACCAGCGAAAAAAACAGTATTTCAATAAATTTTTAAAATAATTTAATATGATATTCAATTCATTTTCATTCAATTCTGTTTTGTAACACAATAGTGCTGTCATTTTTTCTTTAAATTACTTTTTTTGTGAAATTGTCATGAAATTGGTCGTAGACACAAACCAATCTTAAATTATGAAATTAGATAGATTCAAACCAATTATTGTGCTTATATGTCATTTTTTTACAAATAAAATCTTAAAAGAACTACAATATGTATTTAATAAAAATTCAAAAAACCTTTTGATTGTAAATATTTAAGAGATAACACTGTGAATTAGCATTTTTCCTAAATGACGAAATAAAACGTCTAATGAAAGAAAGGAAACGATTTGTTTTACTTGAGTCATTTAGGCGAGTTATGACGCCAATTTATGGTCATTAAAATGTTGTAGAAATGACACCACAGTTGTGCTAAAATTTTTCTTACTGGAGAAAAATTCGGTCGCTTAACCCAACCTTCGTCAAAATTATTATTTTCTTCTTCTTTTTCGGTTTCAACTCTAATGAGGCCATTCCATATTAATAATATGTTAAAATTGCATTAAATAATTTTTTTCTTTTTAAGATTAACATTTTAACATTCAACTGACAAATTCTGAGAATCATAAATTTTACTTAAAAAATCTCTTGCATCAGACACCATCATCAACTTATTACAAGTAATTTCAGATATTTTTATTTTTAAGAATCCCAAATTGAAATAATATGAAATTATTATATCTGTATTTATTTTTTTATTGAGTACAAGAGGAGGTCAATTTAATATCCCATCCTTTGACAGCATTTATCTACTTTGACTAATCTAACAATAATGCAATTGAATTTTACAGAAAAACGGAATTTAGTTATTACACAAGTTGACCCAAACAGTTAATTGCACAAAAAATTGAACAAGGAATCCACAACAAGGAATGGGATGAAATTTTGATGCCAGTGTAAATTTCAAACTCATATTAGCACTTGAATATGTTTTAAAGTTTTTAAAGGAATAATCTAATATTCAGCTTAATATGGTGCTCGAACAATTAAAAAATGTTCAAGGACCAATGGATTATTAAATTCAGGTGCCTCTTTCAACATGATGAATTGTGGTATAATGCTTGAGGCATGAGGCTTTCAATTGAAGATTTTTCACCATGACATTATGGTACTCCTTTTTCTGTTATGTGGCATTTTCCTACACTTTTTAACATTCAAGAATAAGTAATGTAAGTTTTGTGAATTTAATTTTGAAGATAAATACAAATTTTCTTATTTAGAAACTATTTGGATAAAATTTTAAATCATCAGCGAAAAATATAAATTTAATTTAAATTTAATTGAATCCTTTAAAATTTAATTTACGTTGTTTAACAATAAAAAGTTTGGTGGGCCAATATGACTACTTTGAAGAACAACGTTGTCACAATTAAAAAATTTTAAAGAGATTGATACAAGAGCTATTTTAATATTAAACCATCAATATCAAAGATGATTTTAATATAACCATCAAATTATACTTTGTGAATGATTCAAAGACTTTTTCAAAATCCAAGTATCATCAACTTAAATATTTTTTTTTTTTCCTTAAATTTAAATTATAAATTTAATTTTTAGAACAATCAAAAAATTCTTAGAATATTATTAAATTTTATTGGTTTAATTTTTTTGTAGTCCCCATAATATTAATTGTATTATATAAAAAACAATTTTGTTCCTGAAGATTAATTTACAGCAAGTAAAATCTCCATTTGTCTCTAATTACTCATACCACAAAAAAAAAAAAAAAAAAAAAAATTTAAAAACATCTTTCCCTCATCACCAAATCACAAAAAAAGAGAAAAATAAACAAAAAACGTTACAAAATATTTAATCAAGTTAATGGTGCTACTTATAACAAAACAAAATTTACATAATATTTATTTATTTATTCATATTTATGTTTACAAAACTCTTCATAAAATCATGTAACATAATTTCAATCATAGTAAATTATTTTTATTTATATTTTATTTAATATGGGGCAATTTTACCACCGGGTATACGTATTAATTATTAAAAATTATCTAATTACTTTTGGAGTAGCTTTGGAATATATATGTATATACAAAAGAAGAATAAAGTACAGAAAATCTGATTGATTATGCTATTAGAATTGATATGATAACAAAGTCCTAAGCATAATTTTTATTTTGTTTTTTTTTTTTTTTGGTTGAAATAAAGACTTTATCAGAGACACATTAATGATTTAAATCAATAACCGTTATACTTATCGTTATATCTTCACTTATAAAATTAAATACATTATATATATACTTTACCCGTTGGGCTATATTACATTTTCATAAAGGTATAGTATGAATATTGGTTGCTTTATATTAAATAAATAATAATTTCCTTATTATTTTATATTTGTTTTAAAGCTGATATTAAGAAAATGAGGACTTGAATTTAAACACTCTTTAATATTGATCAAAATCCAACTTTTCACTTTAAGAATTATAATATCAGTTTTCTAGTAATTTATAAAGTTGAACTTTTAAACAAATCTTTTAAAAATTATACATTTTTTTAACTATAGACTATCTGTTATTTTGTTTATGTCTATCAACAACGTTTTTTTTTTTTAAACTGTAATTCCTCGAGTAAATTTGATGACATCTGAATTAGAAGTTTTAATTGTATTTGAAATAATCTAGATATGCATGTGGAGAAAACTAAGCAAGTAGCTAAAACAAAAATCTATGTTTCTGTTAGCACTCCTTAAAATTTGATTCAAATATACTTCTCTAGTTGAAAAGCAGTAATACTTATTCGGCTATGCTTATGCTATTGGTCTATAAATAAAAAATTAAATAACTTGTCATAAACTAGTAAATAGTTTAATTTGAGAATGGCTAGTTTGCCAAGTAACGATAATACAGTTATAAACTTTTTTTTTTATTTAACAGAAAAATAAAATCTATTGTTAATAGTAGGTATATGTTGTATTAAGGGTAATAACAGCACCCAATACTTTCTGAACTAAAGAATAATTATTAAATTATTAAGTCAAATCATTTTAAATGGCCGAAGGGAAATTTTAAGCATTGTCAAAATTTAAGGGTTATAATGATATAACTATCTTGTCAGACACAGGAACCACTGCATTAACATTGACAGTAGTTAAAATTACATCGAATATTGCTGTATCTTGAAATGGCTTGCAATGATAAGGAAATATCTAATAAGAGAAAAATGTCTTCTAATCTATCTTTTAATAATATTAGAAGATAGATTGCAAGACATTTGATCCTATCAACGCTCTTTAAAAAAAAGTTTGTAGACAATTTTTGATTTATGGAGATTACCCACCCTATACAGCCACTAATAAAATATAACACTATAATTCCAAAAAAAAAAAACAAAAATAATAATTTTATTTTTAGTTGAATGATTATATTTATTAATATACAATTTCTATAAAATATGTATATATAACAATTTTCATTAATCATTTGTGTTTTTTTTTGTTTAGTAAAAGAAAGAGACAAAAAGAATTTTGTAAAATGTCTCTTTAGATAAACAAAAATTATGATTTATAGTCAGTATAACGTCAAAAGTTGATAACAGAAAAATCAAAAAAAAACGAGGAAGAGTGCAGTAGAGTAGACTGTGTCAACTCTGGGATACCCGTATGAACGTAATATATCCTGTTTCTATAAAACTTGATCATCTTTTAAAAACATTCAGAGTTTTAGTACCGAACTACAGAGATATATTTATGTAAATTGTGGAGTTGTATGATAGCTACCCGAATCTATTGCGCCTAGCTTCATTAAGTTCCAAGAAATGCAAAAAGCCTGAACCGGCTGCTTTAGACCATTCAAATTTTACAAAAGTTTTTGGCATGCAACTCGACACTTTTTCACTAAATTTCAGATATCTATCTTCAATAGACACTGAGTTATTTTCATTTAAAAAGAGAAGTTGTATGGCAACTATCCGAACCTGTCATATCATCACAACAAAATTTTACAGAAGTTGTTGCCATAAAACTCGATCATCATTTGCAAAATTTCAGATACCTAGATTGAATAGACACTGGGTTATTTCCATTTAAAGAAAGAAGTTGTATGGCAGCTACTCGAACCCGGCGGCCAAAAATGCTGGAGTTAAATAGCAAAACTAACAATTTTGCAAGAGTGACGTAAAAAAAATTTCAGCCTCCTAGCTCCTTTATTTTTTGAGTTATCGTGCGGACGGACACTGAGTTCTTTTCATTTAAAAAGAGATTTTGTATGGCAGCTACCCGAACCCGTCGCACCACCACAACCAAATTTTGTAGAAGTTGTTGCCATAAAACTTGATCATCATTCGCAAAATTTCAGATACCTAGATTGAACAGACACTGGGTTATTTCTATTTAAAGAAAGAAGTTGTATGGCAGCTACTCGAACCCGGCGGCCGAAAATGCTGGAGTTAAATAGCAAAACTAACAATTTTGCAAGAGTGACGTAAAAAAAATTTCAGCCTCCTAGCTCCTTTATTTTTTGAGTTATCGTGCGGACGGACACTGAGTTCTTTTCATTTAAAAAGAGATTTTGTATGGCAGCTACCCGAACCCGTCGCACCACCACAACCAAATTTTGTAGAAGTTGTTGCAATAAAACTTGATCATCATTTGCAAAATTTCAGATACCTAGATTGAACAGACACTGGGTTATTTCTATTTAAAGAAAGAAGTTGTATGGCAGCTACTCGAACCCGGCGGCCGAAAATGCTGGAGTTAAATAGCAAAACTAACAATTTTGCAAGAGTGATGTAAAAAAAATTTCAGCCTCCTAGCTCCTTTATTTTTTGAGTTATCGTGCGGACGGACACTGAGTTCTTTTCATTTAAAAAGAGATTTTGTATGGCAGCTACCCGAACCCGTCGCACCACCACCACCAAATTTTGTAGAAGTTGTTGCCATAAAACTTGATCATCATTTGCAAAATTTCAGATACCTAGATTGAACAGACACTGGGTTATTTCTATTTAAAGAAAGAAGTTGTATGGCAGCTACCCGAACCCGGGGACAGAAAATGTTGGAGTTAAATAGCAAAACTAACAATTTTACAAAAGTGACGTAAAAAAATTTTCAGCCTCCTAGCTCCTCTATTTTTTGAGTTATCGTGCGGACGGATACTGAGTTCTTTTCATTTAAAAAGAGATTTTGTATGGCAGCTACCCGAACCCGTCACACCAGCACAACCAAATTTTGTAGAAGTTGTTGCCATAAAACTTGATCATCATTTGCAAAATTTCAGACGCCTAGCTTCATTAGGTTCCAAGAGGTGCAAGAAGTCTGAACCGGCTGCTCTAGACCAAACAAATTTTACAAAAGTTGTTGGCATATAACTCGACACTTCTTTACTAAATTTCAGATTCCTAGCTTCAATAAACACTGAGTTATTCTCATTTAACCGGATAAGTTGTATGGCAGCTACCCGAACCCGCCGCACCACCACAACCAAATTTTACAAAAGTTGTTGCCATAAAACTTGATCATTATTTGCAAAATTTCAGACGCCTAGCTTCATTAGGTTCCAAGAGGTGCAAGAAGTCTGAACCGGCTGCTCTAGACCAACCAAATTTTACAAAAGTTGTTGGCATGTAACTCGACACCTCTTTACTAAATTTCAGATTCCTAGCTTCAATAAACACTGAGTTATTCTCATTTAAACGGAGAAGTTGTATGGCAGCTACCCGAACCCGCTGCACCAGCACAACCAAATTTTACAGAAGTTGTTGCCATAAAACTTGATCATCATTTGCAATATTTCAGAAACCTAGCTTGAATAGATACTGAGTTATTTCTATATAAAGATAGAAGTTGTATGGCAGCTACTCGAACCCGCCGACCGAAAATGTTGGATTTAAATAGCAAAACTAACAATTTTGCAAAAGTGACGTAAAAAAAATTTCAGCCCCCTAGCTCCTTTATTTTTTGAGTTATCGTGCGGACGGACGGACGGACGGACGGACGTACATGGCTTAATCGACTCAGAATTCGATTCTGAGCCGATCCATACCTTTGACACTATATCTAGCTCGACTCCTTTAAGGTGTCACAAACGTAATGGCAAATTTATTATACCCTTGAACATAGTTCATACGGGTATAAAAATAATATAAAATAAAAACAAGTTACACACATATTATAAAAAAATAAGAATTTAATAAGGTTCATACCTGTATTTTAATATTAAAATACATTGGGAAATTACTGTTGTAATAAAATTTATAACCATTCATACACAAAGAAAGTAATAAAAGACAAAGCATCAAAAAAAAAAAATTTATTAAATTTAAAACACTATTATAAATTATTTTGTTTTAAAAATAATTAAAGAAAGAATTTGTTAAATCTGGGGTCATGGACAAAAACAAATTTTAATTCTTAAATGTCTTCAAATTATTAAATTAATTATTCTCAAAGTTCTACTTTATGCACACGAAAAGAAGAAAAGTAAATTTATTGGATACCCTTTCTTTCAATATTAAAATCTACAAAATCTTTTTTTTATTCTTTTTTTTTTTAGTTTATTCTTACATAAATGTGACAAGTAAGGCTGTTTGTAAATGTCGTAAGGGCAAATATTCTTACATCGTATGTGGGATTCAAACTCACATTCTCTCGGTGTTTACAGCGTATCTTAAACGCTCTTATCTACTAAATCACCGACGGCCCTCTATAAAATCTATTTAACAAAATAATTGATAATCATTCAGAGCCGTAAGAAATCACGCATTTCGAAAAAGTACACGAGATTATAAGTTTACAAGATAAAACGCGATATTATCGAACAGGTGCCAAAAAAATGACATTTCAAATTTTTTTTTTTTATCTAAGACACAACTATTACAAAAAATCTTTGAAACCTTTAAGATTGGTTGTGTATGCGCCAGTAATTTCTTATGGTACGGCATAATTATCATTTACAAATTTCGCTTGATTAATTTTTCATATTTATATAAAATAATAGACAGTGCATAAAAATACAAAAAAATATTTGTGCTTAATAATCTTGTATAATAGCTACAGACGAATAATGAAAGGCTAAACTTATTTAAACTAATGTTTGCAGAAACTGAAGCTTAGTCAAATATGAATAATAAATGACTTAGTGGGTTGGGTGCCCTATACACCATATAGAAATGAAATGGAAAAGAAAAAGTAAAATAATTAAATAATTTGCATGTTTGCGAATTTTGCTTGTAGTGTTTTATAGTAACACAAAAATTTTATTAATTGTTTTATTGACTGTCAAAAACTATAACATTTTAAACTAGAAGCTTCCCTTTCATAGCTTTTAGAATAGGTAGAATTTACGCCTGGGTAAATTTAATTATTAACTATTAGAATAATTTAGGTAAAACTAAATATTTATCAATAATAACTGATATTATTATGTGGAGATGTTATTAAGCTTCTATAATGGGACCCGTTCTTTCACACAGATCATGAACTACTGCTTCCACCTCCTGATCATATCGCCTGCAAAGGTTAGTCTCAGGCTTTCCACTACCTATTTCCTCCATGTGTCCTATGCAACATTTTATTTATTGTCTATTTTGTGTTATTATATTTCATTTTTCAAATTTAATCTGTGATTTATAAACACAAATTGAAGCTGTTTCATTTAATATATTATTTGTCTTTCATTTTATATCATATTACATCATATTTTTATAAAAAATTTATATATTTTATTCGTTATTTTAAATATGATTTTTTAAGATATTTTCATTCGATTATGTTGAAGTAAATAATATCTGTGATATATATGTTTTAATAAAATTGTGATATGAAATAATGTAAAATTAATTAACGACTGATATTGTAGTCGTTTTCCTTCCAATAGTATCCTATTCAGGGCGTAGCGACATTAAACGGTAGCGGTAACGTAGCGGTTTGTTGCTTTTTCATAAAATAAATTGGTCCCCATACATGTTAGCCATTATTGACCGTTATTAGCGTTGCTTATTCTTCACCATGAGCAGACGTGAATTGAGATTTTCCTTTCTTTCCGAGAAGACATGGAAAAATAATTTGTTTTAATAATTAACTGTTGGGGAAAATAGTTGTGAATATAGTTCAGATATTAGAATTTATGTCAAATTCTTATCTTTTCAATTTACATGTGGCAGTTATTTAACTGTATCACGTGCCAAATTTCCTATCATTAGAATATATATTTTTTATAAAATTTATATTAGTGTTATATTTTTCAAATTAAAATTATTCGATATTATATTTAATTTCTTTTTTTGTTTTTTCCTATATTATTGAAAATAAATAATAAGTTATAATTTCCGATTTACGATTATTGGCGAATATTAACTAAATCTCTGGTTTAAAACCAGATAAAAGTATTATCCTTATGTGAGAAGTAAACTAAAAGCATATCAAATAAATATTTTTGATAATCAAGTTCTAAAGTAAATAAAAAACGTGTTAAACAGATAATTTTTATATTTTTAAAGACAAAATAAACAAAAACTTATACAAGAAATTAGTATGTACGTATATCATTTTTCGATTAAACGAATTTCATTTTAAAAATTAATAGAAACCATAAAAAATTTTAAATTTTTGCTTAAAATTTATTGATTTAATATTCAAAATAAATTTAAAAGAAATTCCTTTTTTTTTTTCAATTTTATTTTCTTTCATAATTTATTGATTCGCATTAATCTTTTTCGCCTCTTTTACTTAATTTTTTTTTTGTTCTTTTTCGTTTCTCTTAATCGTGAATAAAAAAGAAAAAAATTAAATCAAAAAAAAAAAATATTATAATAAAAGTAAAACAAAAAACAACAAAAAAAAAAAAAAATGTCAAATATTATCCCACAAAAAATTTTAATTTAAGTAAGTGAATTTTATGTACTTTACAGGAAAGCTAGAAAGAGAAAAACAGATTTAATTTACATTATTTAATTCTTCTTTTCATTTTTTTCATGATTTACCAAAAATATTTTGCATAATCAAAAATTGTAGTACTTATACGTATAATATATATATATATTTTGTATATAATATATATGTATTATATAACGTATAAGTAAGTAAATAAATCTTCTTAAGATTACTACCAAATAGTGATTTAAAGCTTTTCTTTTAAAATAAAAGTACATTAGGAAAGTGAAAAAGATAGTAAAAAAAGAAAATAAGATGCATAGACATACATAAATAAATATACAAGTAGTTCAATGAAAAGATTGATTGTATTATTATATATTAAATATATAATTAGCTTAAAATCTAATAATATAAATGAAATAGGGATAACAATATAAAAAAGAAAAAATATTTAAGTCAATAGGATTAGACTAATAAAAAGATATCAATATTATAGAATTTGGAGAATTGTACATAAAATGACGTAAAATATAAATTATTACCGAAGGCATATAACAGATTTTCTTCCTTTTATCGATGGCATACATGTACTGTATAGGAAGATGTTGTGATAGCAACAAAAATTTCGAAAACTCAAATTTTTACATATATGCATTTCTTCGGTAGCTAAAAAGCTGAATTAATTTTGATGGATCGAGACCACTCCGTCTTACTGTAAGCATACATGTACAGCCCAAATGCCTGAACTGAATTCAATAAAATTTCATATTTAAGATTTTGATGTAACTATCTCAAATTAAAAAGTTTTTGGTAGAAATCCATTAGTTTGGAACTACCACTTTTATATTTTCCTTTAGGACTATTTTTAAGAAATCCACTAGGATCATTTTTAAATTTTTTACAAATATTTTGAAAAATATACAAATATTATGAAAAAAGTTATTAAGGAAAAGTTGTTACATAAATAAAGAGCAACAACTTTTTCATAGAACACTTTTTGATCCGACAAACTTTTGGATTCGTCCTCATTTTCACACAATTTTCAGTCACTAAAAGCCATTTTTACTAAACCGAATTTATTTTGTGTGAAAGCATTTTTTTTTTTTTAATTTTATAATTTCGTGCATAAAATGTATCTAAACATATAATATAGGGTTTTCCAATTTGAGTAATATGATTTCTAAGGGACGTTTCGGCCATTTGTAGTATGTATATGATCTGTCTTTTTTTTTTCATTGTATTCAGTAATGTTTACAATTTCATCATTCACCACCGTAAACGTCGTGAATTTGCTGATTTTGTCTTGGGACATCTTGAAAACGATAACGATTTTTTTAAGAAAATCATCTTCTTCGATGACGCTCACTTTCATCTGAGTGGTGCTGTAAATAAACAAAACTGTCGATTCTAGTGCGAAGAAAATCCACAAATTATTCATGAACAACCATTACATTCACCAAAATTGACAGTTTGGTGTGGTTTTTGGTCTTGTGGAATCATCAGTCCGTACTTCTTTCGAAAGCTGGTAACACCGTTTCTGTCAATGGCAAGCGGTATAGATCGATGATAACCAACTTTTTATGGCCGAAATTGGTAGAAATTGATCTTGATAACATCTGGTTCCAACAAGGTGTGGCTGCGTGCCACACAGCACGTGCAAAAACCAATTATAGCGAGCAATTATAGCGAAAAAAGTTTGGAGATTCGATTATTTCAAGAAATTGTGACATTGAATGGCCTCCAAGAAGTTGTGATTTAACATCATTAGACTATTTCTTGTGGGTTTATTTGAAGTCATTGGTCTTTAGCAATAAACCAGACTCCCTTCAAGCTTTAGAAGTCAATACTGAACGTGCTAATCATGACATACGACTTGATTTAGTGGAAAAAGTGCTCGAAAATTGGGTTCATCGAATTCGTTCCTGCAAAAGAAGTCGTGGAGACCATTTGAATGACGTTTTATTCGGAACTTAATTGTATCGATTGTACTTCACATTAAATAAAAAACATTCGAATTTTCTTAACAATTAGTGTGTTTTTTTTTTAAAGAAATCATATCACTCAAATTGGAAAACCCTATACAAATAATATAAAAAATGTACAAATAATATATACATATTTCATATACATATATGTACATATTTTATAATATATCTCTTATATAATCTAAATAACCCTATTAAAAAAAAAAACTAAAACTTATTAAGTTTTAAGTTTTTCTACTATCGGTTCTTTGGTGAATACATCTGATTTTTTGAGAAGCTATTTTATTTTAATTTTAAAAATATCTAATTCTACTTCTGTCAGAAATGGAACTAAGGTTTTGTGATTGCAAAATTGAAAATTCTAAATTCAATTGCTAAAAAGACTACAATAATATTATATTCAATTTAAAATTCAGTTCTTCGAGCTTATAATGTTGAAAAAAAAATTGTGAAAAATCAAGAAACACTTTCTATAATTTCAAGAAAAACCTATGGAATTAAGCCTTTATATATAATTAACCTGTATAATAAAGCTTTAATTTTTGCGATTTTGCGGTATAATTTACTTAACGGTAAATTTAAATACTAAATTGTAAAAAAATTGTATAATTTTGATAGGTTAAAATTTCATTACTCTAAATTTAATCATGTGGAAGTTTTGAAAACAGACATTCCGACGAACGGACAGGATAAAATAATAAGCAAATTTTTTAAATTATTTTTGAAAAATGTACTAAAAAGGACCATATGCTTAAAAGGACCATAATGACCATAAACTATAAAATGCTTGTTTATTCACAGTCGAGAAAGCGAGAAAAAAGCGGAACGAGAAAGCAACATATCAACAGAGATGAGATAAAATATTTTTTCTTTTGTTTTTTTATAATTGTAGAAAGTTCCGAATCTAATTAAACATGTGCTTTTTAAAAACACGATAGGGCATATAACCTTTCTACGCATTCGAAAAAATAAACAAAATTGAAAATAAAAATTGTAAAATAAATAAAAAGAAGTTGTTTAGTCCTTTGTTTAGTCTGTTGAACTCCTCAGTTGGTACAAACTGAACATTTTACCTAGACAACTTCTAAAGATTTTTCAAATCATAAATAATTTATAATAAAAATTATAAAAATTGGTTGTGAGTTGAAACACTTGAGTTAAAATAACAAAGAATTGATTTATTGTAAACAAACCAATTACATTGATAACCTGTCAATTAAGACAACATTTTTAGCACATTTCCAAAAAAAATTTGAAAAAATGTGCTTATTAGTTTCACTCTGTCCATCCGTCCGTCTGTTTACAAAACTTCTACACCGTTAAAGATAGAGAAAAAACATTTTAACCATGGGTAGGTTTCATAACAAAAATAATTTTGTGGAACAACTTTTTCATGTAGCCCCATCCATTACGGAGCTACAGCCCCTCAAACTTTGAAAAAGCCCTATTTAAATGCATATATCTTATGTTCTGCTTAAGTTTTTTTCAATCTGAAAACGTCATTCGACAGGTGTTTTTTTTAAATTTGTAAATTAATATCAAAATTATACATTTTTTTAAATTTAGTATTTAAATTTACCGTTATGTGAAAACCAAATTTTGCATTATTTTTCTCCTTTCATAACTCCGGCACGCTTTTAGATAGAGGCTTGAAATTTTGAGGCAAGAAAGAACTTTTAGAATTAGTATAAGTTTGCTCAGAATATTTTTTTGGACCACCCCTTGTTTATGAACTATTAGAGCTCAAAAATTGAAAATTTGCAATTTGTAAACACCTGTAACTTAGGAACCTGCACACATTTTACTTCGGCAAGATATAAAAATTAAAGCTACAGTAATATATTTTTACGTGTGTTAAAGGTTTATTTTAGTTGTATAGCGTTCCAAAGTTGCAGCTCTTCAAAATTACGAAAAAGCCCCATTTTCAGATGTATATATCTCAGGCTCTGCGTAATAGTTTGCAATCTAAAACCGCCAGAAGATCAAAAATTTTATTATCAATATCAAAATTATGTAATATTTTGTAATTTACTATTTAAATTTACCGTTATGTGAAAACCACATTTTGCATGAAATTTATTTTTTCATAACTCCGGCACGTCTTTAGATAGGAATTGATTGGTAGATTGGTAGTACCCCCTGTTTAAGGGTTATTACGTCTCAAAAATTGAAAATTTGCTATTTGTGGACACCTGTAACTGAGGCACCTGTCAAAATTTTTCTTTGACAAGACAAGAAAATTAAAGGTTCAATAATATATTTTAATGTGTGTTAACGCTTTTTCTTAGTTATATAGGATTCCGGACTTACGGCCCCTCAAAATTTCAAAAAAGTCCTATTTTCACGTAATAAGAAAAATCTTATTACAAAAAATTACTTAAATTTTATTTTTTAAATTTTCAAATTTTTGTGCAAGTCACAATTCTAAACAGTTTATATTGAGGTTTGGAAATGTGCGCTTTTAAAAACCGTTGGTTTACATTCTACCTTGTTTATTTTTTATTCCTTTGTTTTTTGAATTTTTTTTTTTGTAAAATAAAATAAAAAAAAAAAGTTAAAGAGTATCTGTTTACTGGCCCACATCCGCAAGAAAAGGGTGTTCATTTTATTTGTTAAAATTAATATCATTAATAAAAATAAAACTTTCACAATTTAAAGGTATCATTATTAATATTTTCGGTAATATTTTCAGCAATTTTGTAGAAAATTTTCAAATTAATTTTGATTAGTTAAGTTATTTTGAAATTCTTATTTCTTATATTAAATAAATATAAATAATTTTATTTAATATAAATTAAATAAATAATAAAAACTTACCTGGTAATAAGATAAAAAATTCAAATCCGATTATAATCCATGTGGAAATTGTATTTAATCGTTTACAAACCATATTGCCTAATAATGATCGCATTTTTTTGTTTTTTTTTTTTATATTATTTTTATTTAAATTGTTTTTAAGTCTTTTTTATATAATATAATTATAATTATTAATAATTTATAAATTTAATTTATATTTTACTTAATTAAAACTATTTAACATAAACAATTGATTTTATTATATATTTAATTTTATTTAATTAGGTAGATATATACTAAGAAATATAAAATTTATGAAAATTTCCAAAAAATTTTCATTATTTTTTAAATATTTTGTTCATAATTCAAAAAATTAACCCATCAATAATATAATGTATAGGATATGATTTTATTTTTTATTTTTGTTTTCTTTAAATATTTTGAAAATAACTGTAAAATAAACAAAATATTGTTTGTCAACAAAATGTCAAAAAATGTCAAGAAAAAGAAAAAACAAAAAAAAGGAGATATCACTCTATAATAATGAACAATAATATACTGTTTTATTAGGCAAAATAAAAAAACTTAAACGATAAGAAACGCAGGTTCTTTTCTATTATAATTTTTTTTTTTTTTTAAACGATAATTCTTACTTTTTAATTTTATATTCTAATTAACTAGAGTGTTACCATTTTGTAATTTATATTATATAAATATTTTTTAATTTTTGTTTTTTATTTTATTATTAATTGGCACTTAAAAAGTTTATTTTTTTTTTTTAATTAGTGCTATATATTTAATAAGTTAACATTAACAAAATTATGGTAAAATAAACCGTTATAACTATAATATAATATTACAGTTATTAAAAAAGATGAAAAATTATTAAATTAATTTTTTTTTTTCTGTATTAATTCTTTTAAAGTATATAATTTTTATATAATATAATTATGTATGTACCAAAAATTTTCATTCCATACCAGATTTTTTAATCATATTCATGTATCAATTTAAATCGAAATTGATTATAAAATTTTGTTGTTTTTAATTTTTGGATATTATGAAATTGTTGAAATTCTTCATAAAATTTTTTTACTAATAATTTGGTGAATTTGTATATTTTTAATACAAATATTCCAAATATTGATATATTCGTCCTATATATGAAAATATATAGTTAGAATAAATATTTTAAATATTATTAATATAAATTTATTTATTATATTTATAATTTAATGTATGTATAATTAAATATGGATATTATTATTTTTTTTTTTTTTATTTTAATTATTTAATTATTTTTTTTTTTAACAATTTTTATGAATTATTTAACAGTTTTAATTTTATTACCTTTAATGTTCAGTTTATTTTATTTTATTCTTTTTTTTTTTTTATTTAATATTAATTTTAATCACGTTATGCTTTTCTTTTTTATTTTTAAATTTCAATTAAATTTTTTTTTTTTTTTTTCGATAATTATTTATAATTACGTTTTGTAATTTAATAGTAATTTATTTAACAAATAAACATCGGACTTATAATTAATATATATATATTTTTTTTTGTTTTATTTTATTTAATCGCTTAATTATTTAAATTTTTGTTTGTTATAAGTTTTTTTTTTTTGTTTTAATTTTTTTATTTATATTAAATTTATTTTATCTTAAAATTTAATTTAATTGTTTTATTTATTTATTTATTGTTTTTTTTTTGTTTTTTGATTTTATTTATTTTAATTTTAACGTTAATTTTAATAATAATTTATTGTTTATTCTAAATTTAATTAAAGTTTTATTAATTTTTTTTTTTTTTTTTTTAATTTTAATGAGATCTTATTTAATACATTTTTCAAATATTATTTTATTAATTTATTTAATTTAATTTAATTTATTTTTTTTTTTTTTTATTTATTTAACTTTAATTTAATTATTAATGTAATTATTAAATTTGTATAACATTATATAATTAAAATTGATAAATAATTTATATTACTGAATAGATTGCCATTGTGAATGGTGCTGCTGATGTGACATATTTTTATTTTTTTGTTTTGTTTTTGTTTTTGTGATTTTGTTTTTAAAAGATTGCTTATAATGACAGGTATTTGACTATTTAAAAATGGTGTTTTTGTTAGAATTGAATTTGAATTTTTTTTTTAAAGTTTTTTTTTGCCTTAATTTTACTGATTTAATGTTTTGTTGTTGTTATGTTGTTTATTGTTTTGTTGTTTGAAAGAGTGTTGTATTTTTTTTTTTTTTTTTGTTGAATTATAGAAAAATTGTTAAAGATCTTTTGTTGTTTGTTTATTTTGTTTTTGAACAGAAAATTTTGAGTATATAGTGATGATTAATAGTGTGACGTGTATTTTGTGTTTTAGGAAGTACGTCAAATTTTTCTGAAAAGAAAAAGAAAAAAAAAATTTTTTTTTTTAGTTAGAATTTATATCACAATTTATATTAAAAATATTTTAGGTTAAGATTTTTTTTTAAATGAGGGATAATAATTAGACTGTATAGAGTCTATCGCAGAACATATTTTTTTTCTGTTTATATACATACATATGTGTGTACATTTTATAACTGTTCAGCTGTTAGATTTAAAATATATCTCCTAACCTCAATATCTATATTAAAATTTGTTATAGTTAAACAAATTTATTTTGACTATTTTTTTATTTAAAGAAATAAATTTATTTAGAAGTAAAATTACAAAAGATTCAGTAATTTATAAGGATAACCACCATACAGTTTAATAAGTTCCAATGACTAATTATTATTACCAAAACAAAAACATTTTTATTCAAAAAGAATAATATTTTATAGTTCTTATTTAAAATTTATAAAATCCTACTTCAAATAAAATTTTAATACTAGACGTCAATTCACGTCATGTCAAAATAAAAAAAAAGAGAACATCAAATTATAAAACGTCAAAAATTTGCCATAAATATTTCTCATTCATTTATATTTTGAATATATTTGTTGGAATATTTGCGTTCTCCTTTTCGAATTCGCACCTTTCAAACAATAATCGTAACTTAATATCTCATATATATCCATATGTATGTAAATACATACATATATACATTAGCTAATTTTTTTGGAGTGATGTTGAAATTTAATGAATTAAATGTCACCTTATTATAAATTCAAATAAAAGCTTGAGACATTTGGTATGAAAGAAAAATTTAATAACCTATACATAAGTCGTGGAGTATAAAAAAAATATTGAGAACGATTGGAGAATTGTAAATATTAAAGAAAATTAAATAGTTTTAATTTAAAAAAAAACGAAAATTTGAAAAGGATAATAATTTAAATATCATAATAATTAACCGATATATTTTTAATTTCACACATCTTAAAACTATATATTATTCAATAACCATAATACTTTGCTAATTTTTATACCCGTATATTCAAAGGTATAATAAATTTGCCATTACGTTTGTGACACCTTAAAGAAGCCGAACTTTATATAGTGTCAAAGGTATGAATGGGCCATACAACTTCTTTTTCTAAATGTAAATAACTCAGTGTCTATTAAAGCTAGGTATCTGAAATTTAGTGAAGAGGTGTCGAGTTACATGCCAAAAATTTTGTAAATTTTGGTTGATCTAGAGCAACCAGTTCTGGCTTCTTACACCTTTTGGAACTTAATGAAGTTAGGCGTCTGAAATCTTACAAATGATGATGAAATTTTATGGCAACAACTTCTGTAAAATTTATGGCAAAAACATATTGTACGAACGAAGTATCTAAAAGTTGACAAAGGCAACTGTATTCTTCCTCGTTTAATATTAAGTAACTTATTAAGATTTACATACTCTTCAGAATAAAATAATTAATTTATTTTTAAATTTTTAGAATAAAATAACAGCCAATCTTTCTTAATTTTAAAAATTCTTTTACATCAATTAATTTTCATTTTCATTTTTTTTTC
Organism: Poecilobothrus nobilitatus; assembly: GCA_947095535.1. Taxonomy (NCBI): domain Eukaryota; kingdom Metazoa; phylum Arthropoda; class Insecta; order Diptera; family Dolichopodidae; genus Poecilobothrus; species Poecilobothrus nobilitatus. The sequence continues at coordinate 52,561,440 of OX352772.1, read as the reverse complement.
TTTGTTTACAATTTTATTTACCTCTGTCTCACATTTGAAATTTTTTACTGACACGAAAAATAAACAAAAAAAATTAATAATTTGGTTACAAAATTATTTTTCTTATTTATTTTAAAATATCTTAGGCGTATAAAACATACTTATACCTTTAAATATCTTAAAAAATTAACAAACATAATATATTAATGTAACTATCTAATAAGAAAAATGTTTATTAAGTTTTTAAAAATAAGCATACAATTAATAACCCTTATTCGTATCGATCATTCTGTAACAGTCATGAACACCTCTTATAATACCATCATTTTAATTTCAAATTTTTATATTTTATGAAAAATCTTCAAAAATCAAAAAAACAAGCAATCAAAATTGGATCAAGATTTGTTAAGATTGACGTGGAAAAGATTAATGAATCACTTATTAAAAAATAAAAAAAAAAATAAAAAAATAAGGTGAGTTAAAATGTTATGTTCGAATTTTCTATAAACACCAAATGACAGCAAATATTTGACAGAAAACTTTTGCTTTCTTTTATACTTTTTTTTTTGTTTTTAATTTTTTTTCATCACAAAAGATGTTACAAAAGAATATGTACGTACATAAAGTGCGTTTCATTGTATTGAAAAAATGTCAAATGGTTTAAATGAAAAATTACTTTTTTTTTTGTTTGACAGAAAGAAAACGTTGTGTAAGTAAAGAAATGTGAAAAAAAAAGAAAATTCGGGAAAATAAAATAAAAAAATGAAAAACCGTATACGTCATCTAAGTTCAAAGTACGCAGTGTGATTAAAGATATTAATGATAAAGCAGTCATAAAACAATTTTACAGTTTAAGTTTGTACTTATGAGATTAGTGGAAATGGTTTGAAATGTTTTTAATCATAATATGAGAAAAATTAAAAAATTAAACATATTTTACATAAATTAAAATATTTTAGCCTAATATGATTCTTTTGATACATACTGAATTGCAGAGTATAGATGTAAGGGTAATAGAGAACCTAGCCGTTGCTTAATTATCGATATATTTTTGTTCCTTGGTTCTTTAATTGAAAAAAAGTTAGTTATTTTATTACAAATATTAAGATCTGTAAGACATATACGATATTATATTTTCAAACACGAATTTACTACTATATTAATTTAAAGCGAAGAAAGTGGAAGCTAAATTTTGTTAGCTTTCAAGTTTTGACCTGCCGAAAACAAATTTCACGTTCATATTATAAAAAAAAACTAAAATAAAAGCTTAATAGTTTAATTGACTTGACATTATATCTTTTTCTTTAAAAAAAAAAGTGAGCGCCGTAGGGAATGCTTTTTTTTTTTGAATATCTGTCAATAGTTAAAATTGTATTTCCCCATCTTAATCGGTGTAAAAATTTTATAAAAAGACGGACGGATAGAAGAAGATAAAAAAAACGAATTAGCTACTTTTTAGCACATTTCCAAAAAAATTTTGAAAAAATGTGCTTATTAGTTTCACTCTGTCCGTCCGTCCGTCCGTCCGTCTGTTTACAAAACTTCTACACCGTTAAAGATAGAGAAAAAAAATTTTAACCATAGGTAGGTCTCATAAAAAAAATAATTTTGTGAAACAACTTTTTCATGTAGCCCCCCCCATTACGGAGCTACACCCCCTCAAACTTTGAAAAAGTCCTATTTTTAAATGCATATATCTTATGTTCCGCTCAAGATTTTTTCAATCTGAAAACGTCATTCGACAGGTATTTCTTTTATCTTTGTAAATTAATATCAAAATTATACAATTTTTTTAAATTTAGTATTTAAATTTACCGTTATGTGAGAACCAAATTTTGCATGATTTTTCTACTTTCATAACTCCGGCACGCTTCTAGATACAAGCTTGAAATTTTGAGGCAAGAAAGAACTTTTAGAATTAGTATAAGTTTGCTCAGAAAATTTTTTCGGACCACCCCCTGTTTATGAGCTATTAGGGCTTAAAAATTGAAAATTTGCTATTTTTAAACACCTGTAACTTAGGAACCTGCACACATTTTACTTCTGCAAGATGTAAAAATTAAAGCTACAATAATATATTTTTACGTGTGTGAAAGGTTTATTTTAATTGTAAAGGGTTCCAAAGTTGCAGCTCTTCAAAATTGTAAAAAAGCCCCATTTTCAGATGTATATATCTCGGGCTCTGCGTAATAGTTTTGCAATCTAAAACCGGCAGAAGATCGAAAATTTTATTATCTATATAAAACAATAGCAAAATTATGTAATATTATGTAATTTACGATTTAAATTTACCGTTATGTGAAAACCACATTTTGCATGAAATTTCTTTTTTCATAACTCCGGCACCCCTTTAGATAGGAACCTGAAATTTTGAGACAAGAAAGAACTTTTAGAATTAGTATAAGTTTCCTCAGAAAATTTTTTGGTAACGCCCCCTCTTTAAGAGTTATTACGCCTCAAAAATTGAAAATTTGCTATTTTTAGACACCTGTAACTTAGGCACCTGTAAAAATTTTTCTTCGGCAAGACATGAAAATGAAAGCTACAATAATATATTTTTACGTGTGTGAAAGGTTTATTTTAGTTGTAAAGGGTTCCAAAGCTGCAGCTCTTCAAAATTGTACAAAAGCTCCATTTTCAGATGTATATATCTCGGGCTTTGCGTAATAGTTTTGCAATCTAAAACCGGTGGAAGATCGAAAATTTTATTATCTATATAAAACAATATCAAAATTATGTAATATTTTGTAATTTACGATTTAAATTTACCGTTATGTGAAAACCACATTTTGCATGAAATTTCTTTTTTCATAACTCCGGCACCCCTTTAGATAGGAACCTGAAATTTTGAGACAAGAAAGAACTTTTAGAATTAGTATAAGTTTCCTCAGAAAATTTTTTGGTAACGCCCCCTCTTTAAGAGTTATTACGCCTCAAAAATTGAAAATTTGCTATTTTTAGACACCTGTAACTTAGGCACCTGTAAAAATTTTTCTTCGGCAAGACATGAAAATGAAAGCTACAATAATATATTTTTACGTGTGTGAAAGGTTTATTTTAGTTGTAAAGGGTTCCAAAGCTGCAGCTCTTCAAAATTGTACAAAAGCTCCATTTTCAGATGTATATATCTCGGGCTTTGCGTAATAGTTTTGCAATCTAAAACCGGTGGAAGATCGAAAATTTTATTATCTATATAAAACAATATCAAAATTATGTAATATTTTGTAATTTACGATTTAAATTTACCGTTATGTGAAAACCACATTTTGCATGAAATTTCTTTTTTCATAACTCCGGCACCCCTTTAGATAGGAACCTGAAATTTTGAGACAAGAAAGAACTTTTAGAATTAGTATAAGTTTCCTCAGAAAATTTTTTGGTAACGCCCCCTCTTTAAGAGTTATTACGCCTCAAAAATTGAAAATATGCTATTTTTAGACACCTGTAACTTAGGCACCTGTAAAAACTTTTCTTCGGCAAGACATAAAAATTAAAGCTTCAATAATATATTTTTACGTGTGTTAACAGCTTTTCTTAGTTATATAGGATTCCGAACTTACGGCCCCTCAAAATTTCAAAAATGTCCTATTTTCACATTTTTTCTTATTACATGAAATTTTCAAATTTTTGTGTAAGTCACAATTCTAAATAATTTGTATTGAGTTTTGGAAATGTGCGCTTTTAAAAACCGTTGGTTTACATTCTACCTTGTTGAAAGTTCATATGACTTATAGCGAAGTGATAAAGTCACCATTCTTTCAATCGGAAAATCTTGGATTTAAACCCCGGTTAGATTATATAAAAAAACAAATAAAGAATAAGTAGTAATCCTATATTGTAAAAATATATATCGTGTTAAAAAAATAATAACTACTAAAATGAAGCTGCTTTTGGTTACTTCATTTAAAAAGATGCTTTAGACTATTAGATGCTGTAGATAACTGATGACATTGACTCTATAGCATATAATTAATACTAATACCTAATAATAACTGCTACAGCGGAACTGACTGTATTACCTCATGCAGGAAGGTGTTATATACTACTGCATGTTGCAATTGTTGATGGCTATCTTCACTGATACCAAAACAATAATATAATAGACGGATTTATTGCTCCCTTACAGTTCTACTCCTCAACACAAAGTTTCGGCATCCCTGTTCTATTATTTCCTAGCCAATATATTACATTAGAAGTTTAGTTTAAGATATTACATTAGAAGTCATCCATTCGCCATTATATTGACGAAAGAGGGAGGTGAGTTTAGTCAGTAAGAACCTAACACTACCAAACGGGTATTAATGGTGTGTTTTGAACATTTTCCTTCCCTTCTTAATCCCATATTCATCCCCCTTTCCATAGAAAAAAAAAACATTCATCTAAATTATAAATTTAAATTAATAAACTATACGTATGTTATAGGGTAGGTAACCTATTAACGATTATTAAGTGTTATTTTATTCATTCTAAATTTCAAACGGAGCTCTGGTTGTGCTAAATTTAATTATACTCGACTGTTAAAATTCTCTTAAATTATCTTGAAAAAAATTTAATTTAAATTCATGTCCATCAAGATTCAATGAACAGCTGTCCTATTATTTCAATTTTTCATGACTTGGAAATACAATTCTACAAATATTTTAAATTAAAATATGTTTAGAGAAAAATTCTACCATATACATACCAAAATTAACTCTTAGTTCTACTGAAATAAAAATAGAAAGAACAAGGGATTCACATTTTTTAATGAAATTAAATTTATTCAATTTCAAAGTACACGTTGTTATATTAAAAACTTTAAAAATTTTATCATATCACAGTATATTAGATAAAAGAACTTACTTTAAAATTCAGGATGAACTCAAAAGAAATACCAAATAAAAATTCTAAAGAAATTTTAAAGTAAAACTTTAATAAAATTTCTTTTTAACAAAAACAACAACAACAAACAATCATATAAACACCATTTGGAAAATTTTACAACTTCCTGATGAAATAATTTTTATATTAAATGAATATATACAATTTAACTTTTTAAATTGAAAATATTAAAAGATATTTTCTTTTTCTAAAATCAATATTTTCTAATATGAATACAAGTTTTTAAGGATATTTTCAGCAGTCAACAGAATTTTTTGTTTTTTTCTGATTTAATTTAAAACTAAATAAAAAGAATAATACGAAAAAAAAAAAGTAACGATTACTATATTACTAGTATAAGAGGATTAGAATAAAAACAAAATAAAAACTTAAAAAAAAAAAAAAAAAAAAATTGTGTGAAAAGATAAACTTTTCTTTGAAATGACTTTGAAATGAGATTTTGGATTCCCTTAGAATGTTTGTTTTTTTTTTTTTGTTATAGTTTTTTTTTTTTTAGGTCCAGATGAAAATAAGAAAAGTTTCATTTTATTTTTTCTGATTCTATTTTAATTTTTTTCTCTTTTTCTTTTTTTTTTAAATAACATCTTCAGTACGTGTAGATAACCTAAAAGAACTAATTGTCTTGAGAATTTTATAAAAGAGAAGTTCACTGCGACACATAAAGATCATAAAAAAAAATCTTTTGTTTTGTGGTCCACACGTAGTACTGTGACATTTTGTGTTTTTTTCTTTTTTTCTTTTGGTCCTGTATTTAAAATTAGAAATTCCAGAATAGATTTAAAATCGATTTGTTTTTATTTTATTTTTTTTTTTTTTGTCCCTTTCATTTTCTATGAAAATGATGTTGTTGATGACTTTAAGAATTTTGTTGAAAAGTTTTGATTCCTTTTTTGTTTGTTTTTTCAAATACTGAAAATTAAGAATCTAAAATTAAAATTACTATAATATAATGTAATTTTTACACGTTTTTAGAATAGGGAATTAAAAATAAAAAAACAAAACACAAATTGTAATAAAATATTTGATTAAATCATTTTAAGAACAATAAAAAATACAATTAAATCGAAAGAAATTTTTAAATTAACTATTAAATTTCGATGATAAGGTATCTATCTAATGGTACCTATTGTAATTTCTTTCTGAATGAAAACAAAAAAATTGGAATTTCTTATTTTTTTAAATTGTGTCTTAAAATAAAATAAAATATTGGATAGATTTGGGTTTATAATATTTAGTTTTTAGTGTGTCGGACACAATCTGATTTTGTTTTTTCCTAAGGAAGGTGAGAATCTTTCCAAGATATCAAGAAGTGTCCTTTGGGGTAAGATTCTTACTGACTAAATCCACATTCGCCTGTAGCTAATATAATGGGATGAAACCAATACCTGCTAACGCAGTATATTGCCTAGGAAGTATGGATAAGAAAGGATAGGACAAGGATGCGGAAACATTGAATTTTGCGGAAACAATGAAACATTGAATGGAGTGGGACTATAAGGGAACAATGAATCTGCCTATTATTATTATTATTATTATTATTATTACTATTTTACTAACAGTAACTGCAGCCATCGACAGTTATAACATGCAGTAGTATATAACATCTTTCCGAGTGAGGTAGTTAATTGATATTAGCTATTAATATTACTTAACTATAAATCTAACTATCAGTTTTTGTTTCGAAATATTCTAAATTAGAAATTTAAAAATGTGACAAAACTGTTTCACAATTATTGAAATTATTTTACAAATTTTCTAGTTTTGATTAAAAAACGCCGAGAATTAGCTTCAATAGCCATCTTTGACTGTGTCTATTAATCTTACAATATCTATTAAACATTTGGTTGCCATACCTAAAGTATGAGAATTACAAATTATTTTATATACAAAAAATTTCTTTTTAATTTTAATTCTCAATGACAAAACTAATAAATCAAATAACAAACGACTAAAATTAAACAAAATTTTATAAAATAGTTACTGTCATCAAATAAAATTGTTTAGAAGCAAAAATGATTCTTAAAACAAGATAATAACAGAAAATTATTCAGTAAATTACACGATTTCCTGTCAATTTTTTTGAAATTCGTCGTCATAAAAGTTTTGTCTAATCCTTGTCCACTTGTACTATAGCTAAAACGAAAATTTAAATTAATCAGTTTCATTAAATCAAGCAAGCTTGTTTGATTTCTTCTTGTATAACTGTAATTCCTCAAAAATCTATAAACTGATATAAAAAAGATTTCTCAAAATCCTATAAACTAAAATAAAAAACTTCTATTTCTTCAGTACAGATAATATCTTACATAATTCCTCACTTTCTGATACTTAAAAAATTTGTTTTTACCTTTGCGTATAGACATGGGTCAAAGCTTTTTACATTATGATCCTTAATTTGTAAAACCCAAAAAAAAAAACTTTACTTTTAAAGCAATACATAAAAAAATAAAAAACAATTCATCGGATTGTTTATGAATAAAGAAAAAAATTTATGCTTTTGGATAAACCTTAAAGGATTAAGTATGACACCTGTAAAACCTTTAAAATAAACAATAATCCCGTGTTTTATGACAAAAGAACACATTAATTTTTAAATGTTTAAACGACTATAAACAAAGAATACCTAAGTTTATTTTTCTCTATATTTATTGAATTGATTTTTTTTCCCACTTTCTTTTATAAAAAGAAAAGTATTGTAAACATGAAAATATAATTTTTGGAAGTTGAGTATCTGTCATGTCAATGTAAATTAGAATGGAAAAATGAAATATGGTACACTTTTATGTCAAATTTTATGATAAGACCGAAACCTTATGATTGAACTCAACTCACTATATAAAAAAATAAAAAATGCGATAGCATACGTATTTTGTGCCGAAGCTTTGTATTGTATTTTATTTTAGAAGTGGGTCAGAAATGGAATTTTTATAGACCTAGTAGATAAGAGCATATAAAATACGCTGTAAACACCAAGGGAGTGTGGGCGCGAATCACAAACACGTCGTAAGAGTTATTCCCCCGTACAACACTTACATCTGCGTCTGAAAAGGAAAAGCTGTGTAATTTTCTGTTCACATTTATGTGGCAGAGATATGCACTAAAAAAAAAAATATTAAAGTTGGCATAACCGTTTTGTATCAAACATTTCTTTTGTCAAAAATGTTGGATAAGGAAAGTTATTTTTGATATCATACTCAAAACAAGATTTTGCAATTTATAATTTTTTCTCCATCTGTTTAAGGTCTGTTTCTCGATGACCTTTAAAAGAATACTTAAGATAGGATACTTGAAAACCTTTAATATAAATATATAGCTGATTTTAGGAATAAGGATGGAAGGATATTTGGTGAATAGAATTTAAAAAATTTAGGGTTACAGAAGAACGATCAGATGTTAATGTTTTTCTTAAACGTCACTATACCGTACTCTTGCGAATTTACCAATATTAGGAAGCACATATGTTTGCGTAAGGTTACGTAAACGCGACACTCGTATGGCAAACAATTTTGCATAGCCTAAACTACATCATATGATCAGTTCTACAGTCTATAGAGATATATAAAAATTAATAGATTCAATTTATACGAATTTTTATTATAAACATTAAAATGTAAATAAATAAATATTTAGTTCTTTATACTAATAAGTAATAACTTATCTTTACATCCAAGTATACGAGAATTTTTTTAGGAAAAAAATGTAGATTTATTTAATTTTAATAAAACAAAACAATAAAATAGATATGGATATTCATAAGAAAAAGGTTTTTGTTTTAGTTAAATTATAGCATTGTAATGTTTGGTTTTTTAACATTTCATACATTCCAAATTCGAATACACACACTCTCATATTTAAAGATAAAAATTAGCAGGATGGAAGTTTTTTCCCCAAAATGAGGACCAATAAAATTACATTCCAGGAAAATTTATAAATTGACTTACAATTCGGAATATATTTTTAAAAAATTACGCCTGATATACTTTAAATTGGATTAAGTACAAAAATAAGTAAAATATAAAACTAAAAACATAAAACATAACTTAATCTTTTAGTACTCGCGTATGGGTCTTTTCGACCCAAATCTATTTTAGAAGCCAATAACAATTTTTTCTTAAGCATAATGATCTTCATTTTCCCAGTAGTTGAGTTTTAATATTTCCTGAAAAAATAACTGTCATTTTATGGTTGATTTTTTGAAAACTTTACTCATATTTACAATGTGAAAAACAGTCTAGACTTCAGGTCACTTAATTTCGAATTTCCTAAAATCTTAATTTGTTTTTATTTTGAATTTTTTGTTCTAAACACTATTAAACATAGTATTGAAAAAGTGTTTCATGAATAAGACTGTAAAGTTTCATTAAGTTTGGTGTAGATTTACAGCAGCTACAAGAAAAAATAAGTATTAAAAGTGCAAAATATAAGTGCAAAATATTTTATGAATATTTTTATTTTGACATTTTTTTTTTAATTCTTCTTTTTTGTTAAATAAATTCAAATCAATATCAAATAATTAATTAAGTATATCTTATATTATTAACGCACATTTATTTATTTTTAAGTTTGGTTCAATATAACCCAGCCCTAGTACTTATGAAAAAAGTATTGCGTGAGTACTGTAGGGTTAATAATATTGTATTCGTATCATATAGCTTTATATTTAAAATATTAAACAGAAAATTAAATATAACTCAAATGATATTTTTCAAAGAATAAAAATATAACTGTTTCTAAGAAAAGGTAATTTACCTTTAATATTATAATGCAGTTTACAAGATTAACACGAAAAAAACATAAATTATCTGGTGTAGTTTCTTCCCCCATTTTAAAAATTTGTTTAAAACATAAAACAAATGTAATAGTAAAAAATGGGATCAGAAAATAATTAGCTTAAATATATAGCAACTATAAGGTATTTAGTTAGTAAATAACTTTTTTTTTAATTTTCCTTTGATTTCTTAAGCTAAATCAGAAGCAATATATTGTCGGGCAGATATGCAAAACAAAAGAAAAGTATGAGGCAGATAACCATCTTAAGATTTTCTTTTCTGCTCAACACTGTTCGTCCAAAACGAGCGGGCCAGGTTATAATAATGCCAGCTAATTAAATTTAAAATTAATACAACTACTTTAGATGTATTTATAGACTGCAATAACCTTCATATATAACAACACTTAAATATTTCTTTAGATGAGATGATGAGAAAAAATGAAAGTATATATTATTACTACTCTCAATTTGAATCCTTAACACAACAATTTTATAATCATAATATAATGGAGATCACCAATTAAAAATATTATTATTTACATCAACAGCCAAAAATATAACTTTTATACATAAAATTCATTTCGTTTTATTTCATAGATCTTAATCTTATCTTCATACTGAATCTGTTTTTGCTTATACATATACATAATTTTTTACAATTCATATCTTATTATCAAGGAGCTGCTGTGCCATGTTTATTAAAAATCACAATTATAAACACCCTGTACCGAAACCTTTGAATATCTTGTAACATTATACATGTTTTGGATAAGGTAATTTTCAGGACTGTCGTTGAAGTCTTATTAAAGGTTCATCCGTCCACAAATGTAGTGCTAAATGCAGATATCAGCAAATGCTGTTCAGCAAATGTAGGTAAACCCATAAATTTTCAAAGGGATTTTGAAACCATTAGTGCCCCCATCGCTTATCAGATCCATTTAGCATTTTATGACGTGATCTAAGGTATTAGTATCTTTCAGAACAATGTAACTAAAGTAAAGTACATCCAATTTAAATAATTAAAACCAGGATGTTATAGATAAATTCTCAAATTTCGTTCACCTAACAACAAAATTTAATTGAAATTTGAAAAAAATTTAAAGAAAGAAATCAACTGATGTAAAGAACTTACTTAGTTACAAAAATATTTCATGAAGCCCTAAGCTAACACCATATTAAATTCCAGCAACAATTGCAGTTATTCAAAACTTAACCCCAAAATACCAAATACCGCGGGATCAAATAAATCATTTAAAACGTTGTTTCCACAAAAAACAAAACAAAAAGAAATCTTTTAAAATTTTGTATCAAGAACATACAGAGAGTTCTAAAATACGGGAATTTTTGGAATACAACTAAATTTTGAATCAGCCAACTAAAAATTGTTATTTTCAAATTACCAAAAGAAAGGGATACGAATCCTTTTTTTTTTTTTTTTTTTAATAGGAAATGAGGAATATCCTTTTAAAAATAAAATATAATGAAACATAAAGGAGAAAAAGAAGATGAAAAATAAAAAAAAATAAAAGGAGTCACGATAAGGTCTTGCCAAAGAATCTTAATTTCGTTTTCTTTATTTTATTGTTTTTTTTTAAATTATCTTTAGAGTTTAGTATTGACTCTACTAACATAGAACAAAAACAACATCGAAAAAACAAAATAAATATTTTTATCGTAAAATTAATGAGCTCTTTTCGTGTTTTAATATTTCTCTTTCTTTTTAATTTTTCATTACTTTTTTTTAAAGGTTAAATATCTACAAAATAAAAAAAAATTGTCTGCAATACAAAGTCTTAAAATGAGTTGAGAACGGTGATGGTTATATTTCATATCTCTTTTACTTTAAAAATAGTTCAATTATTAAGGTTTTATCTTTATATTTTATAGACACATTTTCTATAATAAAACTATTACAAATTTTTTTTATTTTTACCGTCTACAATCCAGTCAATTTTTATAAATAATTGTCCTTTAATTCAAATGGTGACAGTAAATGAAATCAGTTTTAAAATAAAACTTTATTTTATACAATAAATTATATATCGTTTGTATTATTTGATCCCAAATGAAAAAGTTATAAGTATTTGGATAAATAATAGTTTTGGAAATTTTAAATGTTCTAAACTTTATTTTATTTTCAGATTTATTTTTTCAATTCCCATTAAGAATGGTTCTATAAGATATTTTTGAACTTTATCTAATCCTTTTTAGTGCAAAAAAACAGTATACATATATATGTGTACCCAAGTATATATAAATCCGACATTATTTAAAATCAATAAATTCTGTTAAGTTAACATTAATGCTTTATTCCAATTACTTGAAGTTAGTCATTTTATTAGTATAAATCTCTTTTATGTTTGTCCTTTTAAAAGAATGGGTAAAATAAATATTCCAAAAAAGTGATAAATATCGTTTACATATAAAATTATACATATACGTATATATGTTTGTTTGCATACACTAACAAAGTAAGACATTTAATAGAAGAAGTTAAAAATAAAAAAAAAAAGGATTATTGCTTTGATGTGGTTAAGTTGAAATAAGCGATGCTTTAAGTGTTACTGAATTTGCAATAAAGACATGCGCTTTGGGTTCTAGAAATTTTACCCAACGACAGGTCTCATAAAAAAACTTAATCTTGTAGAAAAACTTTTTTATGTAGAACCATTCAATAGGGGTCAATAATTATGCAGCTCCTCAAACTTTAAAAAGCCCTATTTTTAAATGAGTATACATATCTCAAGTTCTGCATTATACAATTTTTTTTAATTTAGTATTTAAATTTACCGTTATGTGAAAACAAAATTTTGCTAATTTTTTTTCCTTCATAACTGCGGCATGTTTTTAGATAGGGACTTGAAATTTTGAGAGGAGAACTTTTAGAATTAGTATAAGTTTCCTCAAAAAAAAATATTTGTACTTTGTAGCACCTTCCTGCTTAAGAGCTATATTAGGGCTCAAAAATTGAAAATTTGCTATTTTTGGATACCTATAACTTAGGCAGCCGTACAAATTTTTCTTCGGTAAGACATAAAAATTAAAGCTCCAGTAATATATTTTACGTGTATTAACGGTTTCTCTTAGTTGTATAAAGTTACAGAGTTACAGCTCTAACAGTTACAAAGTTACAGAGTTATAGTTACAAAGTTACAGAGTTACAGCTCAGAGTTACATGCCTTTTTTTAATACAACAAAATTTTAAATATTGCATACTTACTGGCAACTGTGAACATTATTTATTCTATATTAAAAATAAATTCAATTTTAAATTGGAAAAATATGTAAAATTAAATTTGAACAAAAGCTCTATTTTGCAGTTTTGAAGGGCTGTAAGTCTGTAACTCTATAGCCGGCACGCTTTTTGTTAGAATCTTAAAATTTAAGAGAACAAACAAATCTTTTAGAATCAGTGGAAGAAGTTTGTCTTACAACATTTGTGACATCTATGAATAAATTTCCTTAAAAAAATTTTTTTTACCACCGCTTAAGAGCTATTACGACTCAAAAATCGAAATTTTACTATTTTTAATTTAGTCACCTATAACTGACATCTTTAAACCTTTTTTGTCAAAATAAAAAGCAAAAATTAAAGCTTCAACTTTATAATTTTGGCATGTGCTAATACGGTTTTTCTTCGTTATGAAAAGTTCCCTTAAAATTCAATAAAGTGACTCTTTATTTTTCACATTATTTTCTTATTATATGAAATTCTAAAAAAATTTTCAATTCTAAACGTTCGTTTACATTCTGCCTTGTTAAATTTCTTCTCGACTTCTGAATTCTAATTTTCGATCCATGATTTTTTTTTTTTTAGTTAATGTTAATATTATCCTGTCGTATATAAACTATATAAGCCATAAGAATCGAAGGAAAAGATTTGCAAAGGTCTTTTTTTTATAAAAAAGTCGTTGAGTAGTTATTAAAGAATCTTCACATTTGAATATTTGTTTAATTTCATAATTAAAAATTCGAACCTTTATAAATATAAATCTCAATTATAAAACATATTTTAGATTCTTTAAACAGTAACCTTCTTAATATTGAACTTAAATTTTTCAAAATGCTGGATAATGAAAGTTAAGAAGATACAACAGCATTGTTTTTAATTCAGATTATTTGCAGTGACAACAGTTGATGTTATTAATAAATTTTTTATAATGAAAAATCCATTTTATAACATATCTACTATTTTAAATTACCTAAAAGTTATAAATAAAACGAGGAAGAATACAGTTGACCTTGTCAACTCTTAGATACCCGTACGAACCGTTAGTATGTTCACAGCCTGTCACTCTGCTTACAATATTATTTTTTTAATATTTTAGTATTTTAAAATAATTTGGGTGAATTTTATAATTTCTAGAACTATGGGTTGTACATATATTCAAACTATATGTTTATATGTACATTCTTCGAAAGCAGATTCTAACCTTCCACATAACGATTATCAATCCAAAACTTTTTCAAATATTCTATAGTACCATTTAATACTAAGCGGTAAATGTATATTAAATTTACTTTGTACAAAACAGTAAATATAATTTTAAATATTATATTATATTATATTTAAATATTCCATTGACAGAATAATTTCTTATAAGTACAATAAAATACATATGTGTATGTAAATACGGCGCTATATAATATACATCTATACTCTTATCATTCATGCACTAGTGACATATACGATATATAAATAAACATGATATTATATAAGTATGTATATCAATATCATATAAATAAAAATTCTTCAAGCAACCGTTATGTTGTTTATTTAATTACATTTTTTTGTACTACGCATTATATCCTCAACAATTTCAAATTATCGAGTAAAACAATATGCAAAAAAAATTCGTTAAAGAAATTTGTTAGAAAATTTGAAAAAATCAAGTAACACTTTCGTCAATTATAAAGTAACCCTATATTATTAAAAAAAGTTGTTAACAGACATAAAAGTATAATGTTGGAGCTTTAATTTTTGTGTATTACTTCAAAAAAATGTTAACAGGTGTTCAAGTTACAGGTGTTTAAAAATAGGAAATTTTCAGTTTTTGACCCCTTACAGCTCCTAAACGGGGGGTGATACAAAAAAAATTTCTGAAATGACTCATACTAATTTTCAAAGATATAACTTCTGTCAAAATTTCAAGTTTCCAACTTTAACCGTTTAGAAAATGGAAGGGTTAAAGAATTTTGCAAAATTTGAGTTTCGCATAACGGTAAATTAAGACATCGTATGCCAAAAATATATATTTATCGTATATATACTTTTAAAGCTAATGAAAGTAGTAATCGTTTGGCGTTTTCAAAATGAAGATATACCTTATACAACTTGTGCTATAACAATTTAAATATAGAGCTTTTTTGAACCTTTGGGGAGCTGTAGCTCCGTAACGGGTGGGGCTACAAAAAAAAGTTATTAAAAATAAAATTAATATTTTGGTGAGATCTATCAGTAGTTAAAATTTCATAGCTCTATTTCAAAAAAAATGTGGGGATCTAAAAGTTAGGTGTTCGAGAGCTACCCTAAGGCTTGGTCGAAACTCAACCAAAAAAAATAGGGAACCTACAAATTACTCCCAAAATATTTTGTGTAAATTTCAAGATTCTAGCTTTCTTAGTTTTTGAGTTAGGGTGCTGACGGACGGACGGACAGACGGACGAACGGACATGGCTCAAAAGTCTTAGAATTTTTTTCTGATCCGATCCATACCTTTGAAGGTATATCTAGCTCGCTTATTTCGAGGTGTTACAAACGGAGGAGTAATTTTATTATACCCGATCCTATCGTACGGGTATAAAAATGCATAAAAAAAATTAGCGCATTTTTATATTAAATTATATATGAATTCTAAATATTTTCCCAAATGTACAAATGTACAAATACAAAGGGCTAACGATAAAAAAACTTTTAATTATTGTTGAAATTTTATAATAAAAAAAAAATATAAATTGTTTTGTTTTGTTCTTTTTTTTGGCAATAGTACGAATATAAGAAAAAGTCTATTTAAAATCGTTATCCAGAACTCATAAATGTCACGGCATTATAAATTATATAATGCATATATATACAAAGAAGAATGTGTACTATAATAAAAAAATATATAAAATATCACAATTAAATATAATAACTATCATTATCACATATATATACAAGTACAAACATACATATATATATTGTTATGTAAAATAGAATTGCTCCTGTGGGATTAAATTAATATAAAAACAAAAAAAACTAAAAACTATTTCAAGGCAAAAAAAAAAATTCAATAGAAATGAAAAAAAAATTTTTTTATCCCTTTTTTTATTAATGAATTAACTCTGTATCCTTTTATTTAAAAACAAAAAAAAAATGATGTGTTTTTTTATTTTTTAATATCAATGTTCGTCTGTCATCAATTCCTTATTTATGATTATTATTTATAATGTTATTAAAAATCAAGGTGAATATATTTAGGTACAGATTAAATTCGTCCTATAATAAAATCCAAAAATTTTTAACATTTAACTATTAAAAAAAATTCCAAAGTTTAAGAAACACTGTAAAAATCTCATAATATTTTAATATACAAAAAGAATGTGCCAATTTATAGTATGTAATTCATGAAAATTTTAAAACATTAAATAAAAGAAGCCATTATACAAACTAATAAGAGTTCGAAATGCTTTCATTAACAATTTTCAAATGAAAAGTATAAACTATGGGGGGTAGAAGGGCTTTATAAAGTTTTAATAAAAGCTCAATTTTTTGTGTTCTTTTTGTTTTTGTAAAATAAATAAAATTAAATAACTCAAAACTAATGAATGATGATCTTAAAAAAAAATACTGTAGAATATAATATTATTTAATATCTTATTAAGGATTTAAAAAAAAAATATTTTTTAAGGGATGAACTTAATGCCCAAAGTTAGTATATTATAATTACAACAAAGTTTTAATAAATAAAAATAAAATTTTTGGTTTTTGATTAGTAATAATATAATTCTGTAACAAGACTCTTACAATTTTCTTATTTTTATTTTCGCATAAATATTTCTTAAGGTAATAAATAAATTTTTCAAGGATCCTATTCCTAATCAAACCAAACTTTACATCGCAATTTAAATTAAGTCTTTATTTATATAATTACTTTCATTTTTCACACCTTACAGAGAATTATGCAATGTTATGAAATCTTTGATTAGTATCTAAGGAAACTTTAATTTTATTTGAAATAAACGTACTCATAATATTATACAGGCATCCTGTGGCCTGTATATTATAATGAAATGATAGCGAGGCATGATTTTGCTTTCTAAATAATTTAAACCCAGTATATAAAAAATGCACGTACAGTAAATCTTATGCTCATACTTATAATTCTTATATACTTAACATTAAAAGAAGACATTTTTGACACGAGATTATAATAAATCGTGCTTGATAAACTTCTTAATATTTATTTAGTTTATATTATATGTTATATGTACTTGGACGAAAGGAGAAGAGTTTTTCAGTAATTTTCCTAACAAAACCTGTACCGAATTTCAACATGCACTCCATTAGGCTATACGTAATATACTTAACCAGCTGATAACAGAGGTTTCGAAAATTATTTTATTTATTTATAATAATATTATTATTGACATAAGATAATGTAACCATCGGTTACTAAGTCCATTATAGGTCGAATATTTTTTATTATTACATATGTATTAGGTACACTATGTTCGACAAAAAATGGCATTTGTTTTTAATTCAAAATACTTGCTACCTGAGCAGCATATGAATCCGCAGTACCTCAATTTATA
This sequence comes from Poecilobothrus nobilitatus, assembly GCA_947095535.1. Classification (NCBI taxonomy): domain Eukaryota; kingdom Metazoa; phylum Arthropoda; class Insecta; order Diptera; family Dolichopodidae; genus Poecilobothrus; species Poecilobothrus nobilitatus. Next base: position 52,544,015 of record OX352772.1, on the reverse strand, counting down.
AATGATGCTGTTATCTACTACCTCGAAGAGACCCCACGACATCCCATATTTATATTTATATTAATATTACAAATTACATAGGATATTGCAATATTACAAAACCATCGGCTACTAAAGGCCATTATAGGTCGAATACTATTATTAAATTAATACTACTATAATTACACTAATATTATTTATTTTGCTTGTATTACAATACTATATATTTACATTATATTTGGTCGTAAGGGGGGGTATGTAAAGAAAAAAACACTTACGACCTGTGCAGGCATCGAACCCACACTCCTTCGGTTAATACGCCACACGCCTACGCTCTAGGCTACCGAAGCCCCCGACATCCCAAAATGCCTTTTTTTAATACAACAAAATTTTAAATATTGCATACTTACTGGCAACTGTGAACATTATTTATTCTATATTAAAAATAAATTCAATTTTAAATTGGAAAAATACGTAAAATTAAATTTGAACAAAATTTTAACAAAATTTATCTTACCAAAATTGTAATTTTCATAACAAAATAATATTGTAAACATAAAAGTTGTAAGTGTGATGTTACAAGGATAATGTATCGTACTTAGAAATAACAGATTATTATAATGGTAGTTAACTTTTTTAAATGTAATAAACTTTATACTTTTCTACCTAATAACTTTCTTAAAATAAAAAATTTAATTTACTGGTGGTACTGCAATACTGATAAAAAAAACCACATAAAATACACAACAATAAACTTTAGCACAGTAATAAACTTCAAATGTTTGGAGGCATGCATGGTTAATTTACCTATCTCAAACAGAAAAAACATATTCATAGCGGCGGTTTATGCATCGTAACGCAATAGTTCCTTTTTGCAAAATGAATTCGTTTTACTTCTCAACTCTCTAAACTTAAGCAGCTCTAGAAATTATTTTATAATCGCCTGTGATCTAAATTTAAAACATAAATCATGGGGCAATACAAACGCTAATGATAGGGGAAAATTTTTTAAAAATTTCATAAATTTCAACTCAATCAGATACAAAATATCACTTTACTCAACTAATTTATCTTCTTACACTAGACATAGATCTTGTCTTGACCTAATTCTAGCGGATTCCAGATTAACACTAGAAATGAATGCTAAAGATGCCTTTTATTTATTACAAAACCAATATGAAAATGAAAATAACATAAAACGAGGAGGAATGTAGAGTTTAATGTACCACAACTTCGACTGACTGATGTAAAATACATATATAACTTTTCTAATTTTAATCTATAATTAGAATTTGTTCTACATCACTTTCATGTTTGAGCAAATTCGATTTTTGTAAGCCTCATTTGACCTGATCGTTTTTAAGAATTTTTAATTTTCTTGTGGAGATTATAGGAATATCTCTTTAAAAGAACGAGTTTATTTCAACAAACCACAAATAATTAAAAACTTAAGCACAATATACGTATAAAAATAATAAATTTAGATCCAGTAATTTTGATGCAAATGCATACTATGATATTTTAGAAAGATCCAGTCATATTCTTCACGAAGAAAGCTTAGGTCATTTAAGAGATATTATTCCCCACACATTGACCAAAAATATTTCAATAAATTTTACATTTTCGTGTAAAAATAATTCTAATGCAAAATTAAAATAGTTATACAAATTTTACACGAGATAGTCGATGAAGTTAGGCCACCCTGTATTTAATCTATTATTAAATTAATTCCATTTATTTTTAACTAAAAATATAGCATTCCTTAAAAAATGTTTTACTATGTTCCACAATTAGCTAGAAATTTTAAATGTTCCTTATTAAATATTCCATTTTTTTTTTCTGTTTTTTATGGAAATTGTTTTTTAAAATGAAAATATTGATAATTAATTTAAATATAAGTAAAGGATAAGAAAGAATTCATTTTTAATGTCAGTAAAACTTATAAAATGAGATGAATTAATTAGAGTTTTATTCATAAATGTTTTTTTCTTACCGAGATATGCTAAATTATCCACGAGAAAAATTTATTTTTTCGCATACAAAATAAAACAAGGTAGAATGTAAGCCAACGGTTTTTAAAAGCGCACATTTCCAAAAGACAATGCAAACGTTTAGAATTGTGATTTGCATAAAAAGTTGAAAATTTCATATAATAAGAAAAAACGTGAGAATAGGACTTTTCTGGAATTTTGAGGGGCTGTAAGTCCGGAACTCTATATAACTCTATATAAGAAAAACCATTAACATACGTAAAAATATATTATTGAACCTTTAATTTTCATGTCTTGCCGAAGAAAAATTTTTACAGATGCCTAAGTTACAGGTGTCTAAAAATATCAAATTTTCAATTTCTGAGGCGTAATAACTCTTAAACAGAGCGTTGTGCCAAAACATTTTCAGAGGAAACTATTACTAAATCTAAAAGTTCTTTCTCGTCTCAAAATTTCAGGTTCCTATCTCAAAGTGTGCCGGAGTTATGAAAAAAGAAATATCATGCGAAATTTAGTTATAACAGAACGGTAAATTTAAATAGTAAATTACAAAATATTGCATAATTTTGATATTTTTTTACAAAGATTTAGAAAAGAAAAAGAGAAAGAAGAGAAAAAAATTTCCGGTCTTCTAGTGTTTTTAAATTGTAAAACTCCTACGCAGAGCCTGAGATATATACATCTGAAACTAGGACTTTTTTGCAATTTTGGGGGGCTGTAACTTTGGAACCGTATACAATTAAAAGAAACCATTAACTCATATGGAAATATATTACTGGAGCTTTAATTTTTTGTCTTGCCGAAGAAAAATGGGTACTGGTGCCTAAGTTACAGGTGTTTAAAAATATCAAAATTTCAATTTTTGAGCTCATAAACAGGGGATGGTGCAAAAAAATTTTCTGAGCAAACTAATATTAATTCTAAAAGTTCTTTCTTGTCTCAAAATTTCAAGACCCTATTGAAAATCGTGCCGGAGTTATGAAGGTAGATATATAATTTTGATATTGATTTATAAAGGTAAAAAAAAATCCTGTCGAATGGCGTTTTCAGATTGAATAATTGTTAAGCGGAACATGAAATATACGCCTTTAAAAATAGGGCTTTTTCAAAGTTTGAGGGACTGTAGTTCCCTAATTAATGAGGCTACATGAAAAAGTTGTTCCACAAAAAAAAAAAAAATTAAATTTTAAATTTTTTTCTCTATCTTTAACGGTGTAGAAGTTTGTAAATAGACGGACAGACGGACGGGCAGAGTGAAACTAATAGGCCCATTTTTTCAAAATTTTTTTGGAAATGTGCTAAAAAAGAAAAACATAAAGAATTCATGGGTACATACAAAGAAACCAAAAAAGATTGCATATATGTAGGCGGGTAAAAAATTCAATAGCTGGTTTTATTATTTCTACTTTTCTCTCTTTTATTTTATTTCACAGTTAAGTTTATGATTTACTTTTTTATTATTTTATTAGTAATTTAACTCTTTTTTTTACTACATTATTTTTTATTGCTGTAATTTAATATGAATGGAATGAATAAAGATACAAAAAAAAAAAAAACTGAATGATTAGAAGAGAATTTAAATATGTATGTTGAAAATAAAGTCGTTACTAAAATTACCATTTCTTTTCTAAGCAATTTTATTCAAAATTTTGTACAAAAAATTGTTTTTTGACAAATATATAAATTTTTTTTTTTATTGAAATTTTAATAAGAATCATTGGGTAGATATATGATACCTATTATAACAGTATTTAAACATATTATGGATTAAAGACTAGTATTAGCGTATATACTTTGCAGAACAAAATAAATGTCCGTCAGGATAAATATTTTTTCTCACTAGAAAGCAGCTTTATTTTTACTTATCACCAGTTTTAGTAATCAAACTTTTTCCATGCTCCTTTTAGATTATATCAGCCTTTTATAGCTTCTTACTTAAGTTTGTCTAAATCTTACTAAAAATTTATATAAATAATAATTTAAAATATCAACTAATTAAAAATAAAATATGAATATATATAATAAAATTATTTAATATAATTAATATAATGTTAATTTGAAATCTGAATTGAGTGAAATTTAAAAAAAAATATATAATTGTAAAAGAAAAAAACGAACTCTAAGGATTAAACAAAAATTCTAAGGATAATCTTAAGTTTTCTTTTTATAACAACTTACTAATAGTCTACTTGTCTAAATTTACAACAAACAAAAAAATAAAAACATAAATAAAAATCCAGTAGTTTCTTTAAAGTAAAAAAATTATGTAATCCAAGACAAATTAGAAAAAAAATTGTTATCAAAGCTTTGTCCATTAATATATGCTTTAGTTAAGATAAAAAAAAAAACCAACAAAAAATATTATTTTTAGTTATTAACAAAAAACTAACAACTAAACCAACTAAAAAACATAAAACCAAAAAAAAACTCACAACTAAATAAAAAACTGAATCACTTTATAATTTTCCTTTTTGTTTTTGTATATTATTTTTTTTTTTTTAAATTTCTCAAAAAGGACAAAGAATTGAAAAAAAAAAAAAATTTTGTTTTTTTTAAAAAAAGGAAAATCCGAATTATACTATAGTGGCTCCCATGCAGTTTACAACTACTGCTGTTTTTTTTTTTTCATTTTTTTTTTTTTTTTACAAAATGTAATAACATAGTTTTTATTATTTTCAAAGCGAGAAAATTATATTCTTGTTTTATATTCTACTATCTTTTTTTTTTGTAGTATTCCTTTTTTTTTTTTTTTTTTTTATCTTTTTAATTTTTTTATATTATGGGATAAATAGTTAAAAGAAAAACCACCCAACATACATAAAATAGATATAAAACAGAGTACAAATGTAAATAATTGTGCGAAAAATTTAACTTATGTACTTGTATTAATATACAAAACTAGGTATATATATATAAAATATTACGGCTAATTTCATAGGGAGTTCTTTTATAATAAAAAAAAAAAATATTACTGCAAAAGAACATACAAACAAACAAATCTAAAAAACAATAACAAAAATCAACCATGTATACACACACACATACATAAAAATTAATGTTATTTTTACTATAGCATAGCAATCGACATGATTTTCGCAACAATCCGTAGATAGGATCATCGTAATCGTTATGTTTTTCCTGCAAGGATATCTATTTTTGTTTTATGATGTGAACTATTGTTGGTACCATTTTATGTTGAAGTGAAGTGTATTTTTGTTTTATCGTTACTATTTAAATGCCAAAAAAAACAAAAAGTGAACAAAAACATACAAACAGTCAGAATATTTTTTATTGCTACTTTTTATACCCGTATGAACTATATTCAAGAGTAGAATAAATTACGTTTGTGACACCTTAAAGGAGTCGAGCTAGATATAATGTCAAAGGAATGGATCGGCGCAGAATTGAATTCTGAGCCGATTAACACATGTACGTCCGTCCGTCCGCACGATAACTCAAAAAATAAAGGAGCTAGGAGGCTGAAATTTTTTTTACGTCACTTTTACAAAATTATTAGTTCTGCTATTTAAATCCAGCATTTTTGGCCGCCGGGTTTGAGTAGCTGCCATACAACTTCTTTCTTTATATGGAAATAACTCAGTATCTATTCAAACTAGGTATCTGAAATTTTGCAAATGATGATCAAGTTTTATGGCAACAGCTTCTGTAAAATTTGGTTCTGATGACATGACACGTTCTGGTAGCTGCCATACAACTTCTCTTTTTAAATGAAAATAACTCAGTGTCTTTTGAAGCTAGGTATCTGAAATTTATTGAAGAGAGGTCGAGTTAAGCACCAAAAACTTTTGTAAAATTTGATTAGTCTAAAGCAATCGGTTCAGGCTTCTTGCACCTTTTGGAACTTAATAAAGCTAGGCGTCTAAAATCTTATAAATGATTATCAAGTTTTATGGCAACAAGTTCTGTAAAATTTGGTTGTGGTTGTGCAATAGATTCGGGTAGCTGTCATACAACTTCACAATTTACATAAGTATATCTCTGTAGTTAACGTCGGTACTAAAACATCTGAAAGTTTTTAAAAGATGGTCAAGTTTTATAGAAACACGGTATATTACGTTCATACGGATATCCCAGAGTTGACACACTCTACTTTACTCCATTCTTCTTCGTTTTTACTGTATTTGAATAATTTGTTCTATTTTTTTTTCTTATACTATAGTTTTTATTGAAGTTTTTCTTTTCATAGTTTCCATTATATTCCAACGTTTTTTTTTTTTTTTTTTGGGAATTTTCTTTCGGGTTTGTCCGAAAAATTTGACCTAAATATAAAGAAAAATATTAAAGAATATTAAAACTTAAAGTCAAAAAAGGGAGAGAGCCAAAAACTTCTTTTTTTTTTGATTTTATATCAAGTTAAGTAGTTATCAAGTTTCACAATATTTGATTTTAATATAATTATAATTTTTTTCTTTTCTAAAAAAAAATTTCAAATACTTTGATGCATCCAAATCCTATATAGAATAATGAGGAATTTGAAAATTCCCTGCAGTAAAACGAATAATATATAAGATAACAGATATTTATTATGAATATTTTATTTTAGTTTTTTGTTTTTCCTATCTTCTTCTTTAAGGAAGATAAGGATAATCTCTAAGATCTTTATTATTCCTATTAAGCTAAACTACAATATTTTATTAGTCATTATTTTGATAAAGTCGTTGTTTATTTGTCTGTAGCTGTTGTACAAGATTATTAAACCTAAATACTATATTTCTGCACCTTCTATTATCTTATACAAAAATTGTTACGATATAAACTCTGATACAAATTACTAAATTCTAATTTAGATATGAGGTCTTGAAGAATTTTCGATTTAAAGACGTCGGTGACTTAATCTCTCTATCTAAAAATATCGTTTCTTATCAATATATAACTAAATACAAAATATAAGTTTTAAGAATAAATAGGCTTAGGAAATTCTAAATGTTACATAATTTAATTAAAATTCCTAAATTTCCAAGTCAGGTTTGGTCTCCACATTATGATATAGATATTTTTCACATTGAATCAGTACAAAAAAATTTTTAAGGTTCGCCTTATTTTAACCACTAACAACACTTGCTCACTTATTAACCCTTGTAAATTAGGATATAGGATATACGTAGTTAATGTAGCAGAAATACTAGAAGCAATAGTAGTAATTATAATTATTTTAACCACTAGCAAAACTTGCTCACTTATTAACCCTTGTAAATTAGGACACTTCAGTTTTTTTCTAATTGTTTAATTGTAATTAATTACAAGGCTAGCGTACAAAAAATAAGTTGTTAGGCAAATTATGCTTCCAAAATTGCTAGTTATTAGCTAGAAAATGTTGTCTTTATTCTGAATTACAATTTCAATATTTTATACTTTAATATCACATTTGGTGCAACCTTTAACTTGTGCACATTTTTGATGTCTGAGTTTTACAATACATAATCTTTGATTTGTACATATTTTCAAATATGTATATGATAATTTATTTCAACCCTATCACCTGCAAAGCTTAGAAAAATACATAAAAAAAATATATTCGATATAAAAAAGACTATTGAAATAATTCGCTACTCCTCTATTTTACTACTCCTCTATTTCATTCGATCTATATTATTTATTCAGATAAATATTTAGGTTTGAAATAAAATTAAATTAAATTGCAAATTAGTATTATAGACTTATCGAAATGTTAAAAATTATATATAATGAACCAAACGGTTGGTTGGAAAATTATTATCTTACACTCTTTAAAACAGATTAACAAAAATATCAATTATCTTCAAAAGAGCAAAGCTTCAACATATCTATGATGAGAACTGAGAAGTGATTTAATTTGGAGTTAAATTGTTCCATTATTTAAAAAAAAAAAACAAATTTTCTGAGCTCTTTAATACCAGTGGTAACAAAATAAGAGCCAAACTTTATGCTAGAATTCTTAACACCCATAGTCCACATGATTAATCTAGCATTACAATTTAACTCGCATGCCTTGGCAACACTTACCCAGTAGTAATCTTCTCTATTTTCAGTTTCTAACCATTATTTAAATTTGCTAACAGTAATTATGTAGTTTAGTCTTTATTTACTAACAAACTAACATATCAGTTAGAAATAATTCTCAAAGGATTATAATTAACTGATGCTTGTACTAAGCAATATCTCTATTTCTAATATACAGAATGTCGGGAACTCAAAGGTCACAAAGAATGGAGGTGATAGGGAAATAGTTATATTGATTTTATATAACAATATAGAAAATAATTTTTTTATCAAAGTTCAATTAAGCCCATGGTAATATATATATATATTTTTGTTTTTTTCTTTTTTTAATGCTTTTCTCTGCCACATAAATGTGAACAAGAAATTACACAGTTTTCCTGTTCAGGCGTGGCTGTAAATATCGTAAGGAGAATAACTCTTACGACGTGTGTGGGATTCGAACCCACACTCCCTCGGTGTTTACATCGCATTTTATACGCTCTTACCCACTAGGCCACCGAGGCCCCATATTGTAATATGATAGGGAAATAGTTATATTGATTTTATATAACAATATAGAAAATAATTTTTTTTATCAAAGTTCAATTAAGCCCATGGTAATATATATATATATTTTTGTTTTTTTCTTTTTTTAATGCTTTTCTCTGCCACATAAATGTGAACAAGAAATTACACAGTTTTCCTGTTCAGGCGTGGCTGTAAATGTCGTAAGGAGAATAACTCTTACGACGTGTGTGGGATTCGAACCCACACTCCCTCGGTGTTTACATCGCATTTTATACGCTCTTACCCACTAGACCACCGAGGCCCCATATTGTAATATTTAAATAATTATCTCAATGTAATGTAATATAAAAGATATGACAAAAATGTAATAACTTAAATTTAAATTGAGGAATTGGCGGTTTTAAAAATGAAATAATATTGGTACATACGTTTTTTTTATGCAAAAATTACAGTTATTTGTATTTTAGTTTTATAAGATATTGTTACTTTTTTTAAAAGTTAACGAAATTACTTTGAAGACCGTTATTTTGGAAACTTTTAAAAATAAATAGATTTGATCACAGATTTTCTTTAAAAGTTACAAGGACTAAACATAAATTATCCTGTAAATTATATAGTTTTAAATTTTCATATCAATGTTTTAAATACTTGTATAGACTTATATAAATTTTTAAGAAAATATTCTGTAAATACAACTAATACTTTATTTTATAACATAGATAAATAAATATAAATTTTATGTTATCTTATATTTTGTAATAATTTACTAAATTAAGCCATTTTTTGTAAGATCGGATTAAACCATAACTACAATATCATCCACTGGATTGAATACAAGTAATTTATATAATTAAATAATTAAATAAATAAAAGTGTGATTCTTATACTAAAATAAGTTTACCTAACATAAATATCTTTATTTATTTTTACAAGTTAAATAAAATGCAGAATTCTTCCTACTAAATTAAGATTTTACAATTGAAATCTTGAAAACAAAAAAATTTAAAAATCTATAAACAAATTTTTCTCATACTGTTCAATAGATTCAATAGATCTTCTATATTACTAATCTCAAAAAAAAAAAAAAAATCCTGAATCTTAATTATAATTTTACAAGCAATTTGCAATCTAATAAAACTTATGTAATTAATATGATGACAAACAAAATGAATTATAAAAATAACAAAAAAAAACTTCACTATCCTATCAACAAACAACAAATTATCGAAGACATTTTTTTTTTCTTTTATCATCACTCAATTATAACATAAAAAAAAAAGAAGAAACAAGAAAAAAACACAGAAGTTCATGATATCTTTTATGACCATTAACCAATTATTAATTAGAGTACTTATTCAATCCTTTAATCATGAAAATCTTTTTTTTATTCTTAACATTTTTTCCGCTTCCTAACAGTATCTAAACAATCTCTTTGTTAAAATCACAATAAAAACAAAAACAAAAAAAAAAAAACAATGACTTCCGTTATCTTAAAAAAATACAACAACAAACCAAAAAAAAAAAGAATAACCTTAAGGATTCTTATTTTCTTATCATCACACTATTATATTCTAACCCACCACCCACAATTTTGCTTCTTATGTTACTGTTTCTAATGTCATATGGCTTAATAAGAAAAAAAAAAAAGCAGATAATTCAACAAAAGTTTTAACATTAAAAGTGTATAATTTTGTCGTTATTGTTTGTCACTTTTGTTGTTTCTATCATTAAAATCATATACATATGTATGTACGTTTGTTTGTGTATTTGAATTTATGTATTCTTTGATTGACAGAAAAATAAAAACTGAAACAGAACAGAACAGTAAAACACATTTTGTATGTACCTATACTGAGTAACAATCATTTTTCCACATGAGTTATTATAGTGCAAAAAAAAAAAATAAATAAATAAAAAATGAAACTGAACAACAACATCAACAATAACAACAAAAAAAAAACCAACAATATAAAAATAAATGTATTTTTGCATCCATGTTTCAATGAATTTTCATACAGTTTTTTTTTTTTTTAATATGTCATTTTTTTACGGTTTATTATACACTTTAAGCATAATTACATTTTAAGTATGGCCTAAGTTTTATGTCTGAGTATATGTAGTCTAGTTCTCTAAGTATAAATTTTCTTTTAAATTCATTACCTAGGTTTAAAAAAAAGAAAATTAAAGAATTAATTACAATGTTAAGATAAAATTTTATGAATTTTTAATAATTGCATATGAAAAAATTTTTTTTCTTTTTTTGAATTTGTTTCATTATTGGGACACTTTTAAAATAACAATAAAAAAAAAGTTGAAGTTAATATAAGATTTTCCAAACTTCTTAGATAATATTTAATATTTTACTTCTTCAATAATTTTATTTTGAGAAATTACTGATTACACACGAATAGTCGTTTGTGAATTCCGTTGACGTTTAGATTATTATAAATACCGAAAAACATTCTACACCAGATGCTTTTTTTTAGAAATTCAGTAAAACTTGCAGAAAAAGGATATTGTTAAAAACGGAAATCTTATTAAAACGTAAATTTTTTTTGTTGTTTCCTCCATTTAAACATTCATAATAATAATGTAAAAGACAGGTAACTGATCAAGACGGAAACGGACAAATTTTCAAGCAAACTTGATCTGTATAGAATCTACTTAAAACGGAAACTCCAAAAAGCATTCTAAAGAAAAATCCATTTGAATTAAATAAAATGAAATTTTTAATGACTGAATAGCTAAATCGTAAATATGCTCAGGTGCAGTTATTAATTTCGGTGGCATGTCATAAGTCCCAGAGTCATAAATACTTGTCAAGGCGGCGGACGCGACGCGCCCCGCGTTATGCTATTTTTTTCGCCTAACTACACTCATTTGCGCACCTCCCTCGCTCAATAATATTGCGCTTTACTTACGTGCTCTGCATGTGCAATATAAATTATCATCAATTGTGTATATTCACATTTGGGAACTGTTCGAAAAGTTCCATGTCATAAGTAATGACGATTTCCCTCTTCAATTTTTGTACTTATTACACTTATACACTTAACTCCTTTATAAATGAAATCTCGCAATGTATTAACTTTATAACAATAACATCTTTGATAAATGAAAATATGGGCTATAAATTCTTTTTGAACACAACTCAATTTTTTGCAAAAATGTCACTTAACACCTTTATTCACTTACTCTTTCACAGAAAAAGAATTAAATTAAATTTAAATTATAATTTAAAAATTATAAACCTAATTCTCAATAAAATAGAGAATTTTAATTGGTCAAGGAAACAGTCTGATCTTTTCAATAAATATAAACATCTAAGAGCAAAAAAAAGGTCTGATCTTCTCAACAAATATAAATGTGGACAGTAAAAAAACGATCAAAGAATATAAAAACAAAAACAAAAATATTGGATGAACTCTTCATTAACTTAATCCAATGGGACCTTTGACCCACTGCAGTGGATCATAAGCCCCAATGGGACTTATAACATGTCACTTTAATTTCAAAGTAAATAAAAGTGTTGAGTTAAATAATAATATTAACTAATAAAATATTTTTAGAGCTTTATAATTAGTTTTATTTTCTTCATATAATTCATTTTAAAGACAACTACCACTGACATTAACATAATCATTCAATTGAATTTATTTGCGCTCTATATTTTTGATTCTTCTAAATTCATTTCGTTTTACTTTACTTTGTAGCATAAAGCTTAAATCAGAAGTTACAATTGATTTGGTTTTTTTTTCGGCATTTCCCCAGGATATGTTAAATTTTCTCCACTAGAAAAGAATTGTTCTTTGCCAGAATTTTGTGCTACCTTGTGGATCCCACAAAATTACAAATCCAAAGCATTTTAAAGTACGAAGGAACCTGTTAACTGATGTACAAAAATAATGTTGAAGTTCAAAAGAAAACTTGAAAACTAAAACAATTTATCTATACATAATAGATATGAATGAACCTTACATGATCTAAATGATCTAAAACTAAAAGGACGGCCTTTCGAACTAAGAGAGTATATAGAACTAAGAATATATTTTTTTCAAAATTTTTGAAAATGTTCTAAAAAATAACACTTTTTCAAATAAAATGAAAAAAAAAAAAATCGGTTTTAGTTTATTAATACTTTTTGAAATCGATTATTTTATTAAAATTCTCTTAATAACTTTTCTTTTTCCATCCCCTGTACTGTACAGAATATATGTAGGTATTTGTGGATATGTATAAGTGGACTAGTAAGGAAATTTTTTGGTGACGTGTTAAATGAAACACGTTATTGTAATAAATAGACTTTGGGGTAAATATAATAAATAATAATTTACTAAAATCAAACAAACGCCAAAGCAATAATATATACAGGGTGTCCGAAACTCAAAGGTCACGAAGAACGAAGATGACAGAGAAGTTCATAACAATTATTCTGGAGTTGTAACAACATCCTTCAGAGTAATTTCGTTAACTTTTTAAGCAAATAACAACATCTTTGTCCCTGTATAACATAGAAAATTCAGTTACATGTCGGTAGCTGAAGCTGAAGTTATGGATTTTCACAATAATGTTCCAACTTTTATTTATCTTTCATAGTTGAAGAATTACAAGGTTTTTCATACGAAAAATATTGATATTTTTCACGGTTTTTATAAAATAACTGTAATTTTTGCATAAAAAACCATTATTAGTGAAATAACCTATTCCTCAGCTTCAATTTAAGTTCATACATTTTTCTTTTATTTTATGCCGTTTCCGAGAGACATCCTGTATATATATATATATATAGCATATACATTTAGTTTTATACATTTTTTTTTATTAATAGGAAAAATATTATTTTTATTATAGATATAAAATTAGTAATTGTCATAATACGTAGTGTATGGAAGAAAAAACTATCTACTAAATTATAATTATATTGTAGATGCTTAGATCGTACATATTTGCAATTACCTTATTCTTATACGTTTGATCTTTTATTTAGATTAATATTAACATTATTTGTACATGATAATAAATATTTTTTTAATGTAACAATAAAATACTAAACTTGATCTAATTTCGCATCTAAATTTAATAAGAGTTTTCATTTTCAAGAACAATTCAAATCTATACAACTATATACAGTAATTTACATTAAAATGTTATAAATGAGGAAGTACTTCTAATTTATTCTTTTAAATTACTGTATATTTTTTATTGTTGCTATACTACTTTTACTTATAGTAGGTACTATTATATGTAGAACTACTGCTTTGCTATTTTTACTGTTATTTTTTTGTTGCATTTTTCAATTATTTTTTTTTTTTTGTTTTGTTTTATTTGTTATGCTTTTTATTTTGTTTTTTTATGTGGTTTATGTTATTTAAATACAACAGAATATTAGTGATGAACAACTTTCTACAAGTTCATAAAACTTTGTTATTTTTATTATTTCTATTTTTTGTTTTCTTTGTTTTGTTTCCTTCTTATATTCACTTTTATTATTATTTTTTTTTTTAATTATTTTTTTTTTATGTACTTCCCTCTCTTTCTTATTCATTTAATTGTTTAAAGTTTTTATTTTTTTTTTTTAGGTTTTTCTTATGTGGGTTTGTCTGTTCTGTTTACAGTTATAATATTTTATTTTTTAAATTTCCTGTACTTTGCAACACACTCAACTTGCGACAAAACAAAAAAAAAAACAAAAAATAAATGCAACTTGATTTTCATTTTTGTATACAGTTAAAGAAACAAAAATATTTAATTATTTAGTTGAAATAATTAAAATAGTTTTTAATTTATTTTTATTTTTAGAAACAAGAACATTTATAGAGTAGATATTATAAAAATAAAATTTTAATTTTAAATTGTTTCTATTTTTTTTTATTTTCTTGCAAAATTTAATAGTTTTTATCCTTTTTAAAATTAAAGACCAGAAGAAGAAAATAAAATTTAATTGAATTATATGTTTTTTTAATGGATATTTAAGTTTTATTAAAGAATTTTTTCATAAAGAAAATTATAATGAATTATGCTGTTTAAAATTAAAACAAAATAAAAAAAAACATTCTGAACCTTATACAAATGACATTTTATATTAGTTATAAATTATGACAGACATTAGGAATTCCAGGTTTTAAATTAAAAAATATCCACATTCCTATTCTATGCTATCCCATTCTTTCTTTCTATTCAAAACTTAACTTTGATAGCAGTTACGGTATCACCCAAAGTTTAGTGGGTAAAAAACTGAAATCAAAAATTAAACAATTTTACCAACCAATGCTATATCTTTGCAACAGAGAATTTAAATAAACTTTGTAAAATTTTCAAAAAAATATACTTATTTATCAGTTTTAATCTGCCGTCTTTTTTTTTTTTTTTTTGTTTGTTTTCTTTTTTTAATATCTTAAGTTAAAGACAATTAAATTTTAACCATAAGAGTGTTTAATCAAAAGTATCATTTTTTTAAAAGTAGTTGCAACCCTTTTATTTTTAAAATAAGTTTCATCCTTTTATTTAAACCAACCTGTTGCAAAAATGTAGCCCTGCAAAGTAAAAAGAAAACCTAAAAACTTAAATTGGTTATAACTTAAGTCCTACTAAGCATTTTTTTATTCTAAAAACATCAAACAATAAAAAATTCAGTAAATCTACAGAAAAATCAAGATAAACGGAATATATTTCCTGAAATATTGTTTTTAAATTTTGATTTACAGTTATATCAAACTAACATTTTACAAAATTTTGGATTCTTCACAACTCCCAAAAATTTAAACCTATAAAAAGTTTGTTCTCCCTTGGTTATTAACTATTAGAACTCTACATTACAAAATTTTATATCTCAAGACCCTTGAAAACATTTTGTAATCGCAAAATATAAAAACTAAAATACATGCATTATATTTTTACATGGATTTCCTTCACGTCTCATAAGTATCCCTTAAAAACCATTAATTATTACCTTGTTAAGAATAGTGTTTTTACTTCTCTACATAAATATATACATATATTTTTTTATCAAAAAATGTTAAAATTGTTTTGCAAAATGAATAAAACAAAATAGCATTACATAGTCTCAAAACTAATGCCCAAAATAATCTTATAAAACTTTATTCTTAAGCGGCTATTACACGATACAATGATTGATCAACAATTCAATCTATTTGTTAAATTCATGCGATTGTTGAACAACCGTTATATTGTATTTTTTACAACCGATTGTTTACAACCGTTATATTGTATAAATTCGTAAAAGTTGAAAAACTATTAAGCGGGCTGAAAGTGAATGTTAAATCGCATCTTCATGTTCAAATCGTCAATTTTATACAACTATCGAATGGATATCGTATTGTATATTTTGAATTATTCAATCGATTAAACCGATTTTGTTATTAAGTATTTAAAATTTTTAATATAAATATCGAAATTTCGTTTTTTTTATATAAATACATACGAGATAATATTGCAAATAAAGAAATAGAATTTACATTTATAATTGTACAAGTAGGAACTATTTTTACGGGCGTTTTTGATATGTTTTCTGTCTATAGCTCTAAGACAGTTTTCAAAATTTCATTCGTAAATTATGCTTAGAGTAAAAAAGATATTTCTACAGCTTATTTATTGAAAAGTTATGCAATGAATGCATACACATTTTTGATGAACTAATATTGTCAACAAATTGTATTGTGTATTTTAACAACGTCACATCAAAACAAACAGCGTATTAATTTTAGGTCAACGAAAGTTGTTTCAACTGTCGTATCGTGAAATAAGCTCTTTATAGGCATGGATATTAAATTTTATTAGACAATATAAAATTATATTTTATTACAATTGAAAAGTTTTACGCAAATAATTAAATTTAATAAAATTTGTTTTTATTAACTGACTAGAGGCCACATAATTAAAGGATAATAATAATCGAATGTTTTATAAATGTAAATTTTATATTAAAATCGTAAATACATAAAAAAAAAAAAAACTAATTTTATTTTTTTTATACTAAATAAATAATTTTTATGAATTATATTAATAAAAATTTGACTAATAATCGTATTTATACCATTAAATAAAAAAAAAAAATTATGCTTCCTTTCAGCGATAATTAATTGAATAAATTTCCACTTAAATGACTTTTTTATTACTAATTTATTTTTTTTTTTTATTTTTTCCTAATTATATTGAAAGCTAAAAATTTATTTTGAAAATAAAAATAAAATATATTTATTTCGAACCTACCACAATATTCTAACACTCTAACACATTTAAAAAAAAAATATATATATATATATATATATATATTGGTAATAAAATCCATTTAAATAATTTTTATTTGAAATCAATTAATTTTGGACAAATTATAAATATTATTTATTACCTACTAACAAAATTTATGTATAAATATGTATCTTATATCAAATATATTCTAGCAACACTAACCCAGATTACTTTTAGTGAAAGGAAAATTTCAGCAAAATTAATTTTAAACCGTTTCGACCAGCTTTTTAAATCACTTAGATGAGGTAATGACAGTGTGAGATAGAGATACCAAGTAGACGCCCTATACTCCCTCGTGGAATGATAACGGAAAAAAAAAATAACAAAAAGACTAGGCCTTGAAAAAATTAATACAAATCTTGATATCAGAACGGGTTAGCACTTTAGGCGCTAGCACTTTTTCCCGAGGCAAAGAAATTACACAGCCTTTCTTTTTCAGGTGTGGCTGTAAATGTCATAAGGGGAATTTTTTTTCCACACTTCTTCGGTCCACACTCCTTTTTAATTCACACTCTTTCGATTCTTACACTTACTCACTAGACCACCGAAGCCTTTGCTATCGTTTATTAATAACTTCGTAAAGTTAGTATTAATTTTAGTTAATTTTAGTTAGTAAAAAATAAATTTTGTTTAAACAATCAGAAGATTTGAATAGTAGTAAAAATAGTTTGAAACATTCTCGATTTAAAATTTAAAATTTAAAATATATTTTTTTATTATAAGTAATTTTAAAAATTGTATATTACTGGACCATATACAAACCATATACGTATAACAGTGTCTTCTGAAAAATTTTATAATTTGGAAACGTCAAACCTTATCAAATTTCTTATAACAAAAAAACAAAAAATTCCGAAACAGATTAACGAAATGCGGCAAATATTTTACTTTGCCCTTTTGTCCATAGAAAACAAATTGTGGCAAAATATTAATAAAGCCAAATCTAATTAGTTTAGGACAGGATAATATTTCTACAAAATTTGATGTCAATAAGTCAAAAACTATATAACGAGGATATTAAAAAAAAGTAAAAACATTTAACATGAGTATCAATGCCAAAACTTGTTAACGATCTGTAACCATCATTGAGCATCATATAGTCTTTCTATAATATTTTATGTCCCTGATGTGAGTGGAAGATGATAAGCGATGAAACAAATGAACAAACAGATAAATTTTCTGCTCTGAATGTTAAACAATATTTCTAATAAAGCTAGACTGTCACGTGTTAAGGATATTTTTGTTTTTTTTTTTTTGTGTATTTTTAATGAAAGTCTTAAAATGTTATTTAACATTTTTTTTTATTTAATTAAACTAATGGAAAGCAATGGCCAATTTGTAATTTAAAAAGCAATATAATAAACATTAATTTATATAAGATGTATATATTAGTTTCAATATCGTAATAACGATATCCAACTTATATACGTGTATGAAAAAAATTCTAATATTAATATAAAATTTTAACTAATTTTGAGTAGCAAATGTATTTTAGGAAAATTAAGTAAAAATTTTAGAGATATTGTATATTATAATAATATTAAAGTATCTTTTTATTTATTTACCTATTGCAATATGAATAATTTATTTTCATAAAATAAATTTAAGGTTATTTTTAAATAAGGATGTAGTTCATTTTAAAATTTATTCAATTAGAATATTTCTATAAAATTTAAATTAATAGATTTAAGTTACCATCAGTTTTGTACATTATTATCTTTTAAAATAAAATATTTATAATAATAATATATTTCAATTATTGCATTTTAAAATATTTACATTCAATTTTAATTACATTTAACGACCATCTATATAATTTATAAAGATGATTTAGAAAATATACTGAAAATTTTAGAATTTAAATATTTTTCAAAGAATTTAACCATAATTTTATAGAGTTTTTCCTTGTTTTAATTAACTTTTTGTATGTTTAACTTGTTGAGACCATCGTCTATCAACAATGACACAATCTGAATAATAAAAACGAGGAAGAGTGCAGTAGAGTAGACTGTGTAAACTCTGGGATACCCGTATGAACGTAATATATCCTGTTTCTATAAAACTTGATCAACTTTTAAAAACATTCAGATGTTTTAGTACCGAACTACAGAGATATATTTATGTAAATTGTGGAGTTGTATGACAGCTACCTGAATCTATTGCGCCTAGCTTCATTAAGTTCCAAGAGGTGCAAGAAGCCTGAACCGGCTGCTCTAGACCAACCAAATTTTACAAAAGTTGTTGGCCTATAACTCGACAGCTCTTTACTAAATTTCAGGTTCCTAGCTTTAATAGACACTGAGTTATTCTCATTTAAACGGATAAGTTGTATTGCAGCTACCCGAACCCGTCGCACCACCACAACCAAATTTTGCAAAAGTGGTTGCCATAAAACTTGATCATCATTTGCAAGATTTCAGACGCCTAGCTTCATTAAGTTCCAAGAGGTGCAAGAAGCCTGAACCGGCTGCTCTAGACCAACCAAATTTTACAAAAGTTGTTGGCCTATAATTCGACATCTCTTTACTAAATTTCAGGTTCCTAACTTCAATAGACACTGAGTTATTCTCATTTAAACGGATAAGTTGTATGGCAGCTACCCGAACCCGTCGCACCACCACAACCAAATTTTGCGAAAGTGGTTGCCATAAAACTTGATCATCATTTGCAAGATTTCAGACGCCTAGCTTCATTAAGTTCCAAGAGGTGCAAGAAGCCTGAACCGGCTGCTCTAGACCAACCAAATTTTACAAAAGTTGTTGGCCTGTAACTCGACACCTTGTTACTAAATATCAGGTTGCTAGCTTCAATAGACCGCCGCACCACCACAACCAAATTTTACAGAAGTTGTTGCCATAAAACTTGATCATCATTTGCAAAATTTCAGAAACCTAGCTTGAATAGATACTGAATTATTTCTATATAAAGATAGAAGTTGTATGGCAGCTACTCGAACCCGCCGACCGAAAATGTTGGATTTAAATAGCAAAACTAACAATTTTGCAAAAGTGCCGTAAAAAAAATTTCAGCCTCCTAGCTTTATTTTTTGAGTTATCGTGCGGACGGACGGACGTACATGGCTTAATCGACTCAGAATTCGATTCTGAGCCGATCCATACCTTTGACACTATATCTAGCTCGACTCCTTTAGGGTGTCACAAACGTAATGGCAAATTTATTATACCCTTGAACATAGTTCATACGGGTATAATTAAGTTTTAAATAATTATGTAATTGATATGTTCTAAACGAAATATTTAATTAATATTAAGTAAGCGTTTTAGAATCACTAATTTTTTTTTTTTTTAATTAACTTTTTATTTTTACCCATTGCACAATCTTAAACTACTTAATCTTAAAAAAAATTTACAAAAACGGTTTTAATTTATAAAGATA
The DNA here is from genome assembly GCA_947095535.1 of Poecilobothrus nobilitatus. NCBI lineage: Eukaryota > Metazoa > Arthropoda > Insecta > Diptera > Dolichopodidae > Poecilobothrus > Poecilobothrus nobilitatus. The sequence goes on along the minus strand of OX352772.1, from coordinate 52,523,874 downwards.
TTTAACATTTAAATTACAATTTTAATTTTTATATGCTAATTTTATGCTATATGATATAATATTATGCTTAAAGCTAAAAAAGTGAGTGTTTGCTATATACTAAAGTGACTATTGGAAAAGCTGGGCAAACAAAAAACCGATATTATTTTAAATAATTTTTATAAAATAAAACTTAACCTAACTAACCTACTTAACCTAGATAAAATAATCTGTATTATTAATACTCTAATCTAATTCATAAGCATTATCCAACCACCAAAATTTTCTATTAATTAATTTATCTTTGTCCGGAATGGACATGTCGTATTTTAAATTTTCTACTATTTATATTGCTCGGGTTATATTCAATAGCTTTACACGTAGCCCGTCTACTATAGTGGTATAATAGGGGGACATGATTTTGGCTTTGAATATAACTATTTTTATCTAAAAAGATGAAATGCTCAGTGGCTATGAAACCCGTGAGCAAGGTCTTTTCAATGTACTTCTCATTGTCGTAAAATATATGCGATATAAAACCATTCTCTGGAGTGTGTTGTGCTCTATCATAATGATTTCTGATTAATTTTATTATAAAATTATCGATACGTATGATATGTGCTTCCTTATACAAATATTTATTTGAATAATAATATTTGTAGTCGGATTCGGGCTTACGATTTATATTGGTAAAAACTCTTAAGCACTTTCTTTCAAATTTCGGTAATGTTTCCATTAAACTTGCACTAATGTTGTACCATATTGGTGCACCATATATAAGCGTTGATCTTATTAATGTTTGATAACATATTAATTTGACTCTTCTACTAATATTTTTATTGTAAAAAAGTTTTTTCACCGCCATGAACAATTTGTTACCTTTTGAAATACTATATTTGATATGATCGATATAATTAAGATTACGATGCAATTAAGTAAGCGGTTTAGAATGACTAATATTATTTATTTATTTATTTATTAAGCCTTAAAAAAAAATAAAAAATATTGTGTACAAAAAAGCCAATATTTGCAAATTTAGAAGATCATACTATAATAGGAGTATTTTCAACTTTGACTTAAAATTAAGAGAAAAGAATTAATATTTATTATTAAAAAATTTAGTTGGTGTAGGAAAAATGGCTAAAAAACCTACTGGCACATTTTTTAACGACTTATAACTAGATACTTAAAACTAACCTATAGACTAATTATTAAATTTAGAATTTACATATAGTTAACTTAGTTTATACTGAAAATGACTAATATAATATTGTATTTATTTATAATAAATATATTGCATAATTATAGGGGAAATAATTAGATTTATTACCCTTGAAATTTTAACTTCATATAAATTTAATATTTAAATTAAATTTTAAATAAATTAACTTAATTTAAAAATAAGTCAACATTTTGAATCATTTATTAAAAAAAAAAACTTATAAAGATATACGAGGTGAATATGCTAGCACGAATATCCGGTGTATTTTGTTGAGGGTATACCCGGGGTTACAAAGAGTATATTTGTTAGTTTTATGAAATAAAAATTATTAATTTTTATTTTTGCGTTAATATATTTTAATTAATATAGTTAAATTGTTAATATGCATTTACAGATGCCAATAGGAGAATATTTTGAATTTTTATTACATTTAATTAATATCAGTTAATTACATTTCACTCAGTTGTTTGCTAAAACAATTAATGTTGTAGAACAACTTTTTAACATAGCCCCACCGTTATGTAGCTGCGTAACGGCCAAATATTTTTAAAGATATACATCTCAGGTTCTGCTTAACATATTTTCGAAGTATCAAACTCCAAACTACACTATAGTTCTTTACTTTTATAAATCAACCGAAATTTTTTTACGTTTACTTTTTCTAATACATAATAAAGTTTCCAAATGGTTATTGAATAAGGCTAAAAAATATGTGTAAGAACTTTCTGTACTGATTTCTGATTATATACTGTATTGAAATGTGAATACATTTTACTTATAGCATTTTCCGATTAAATCAAACCTTTTTTCAAATAAATTAAACTATTTTTCAATTTCAATGAAACCTTTTTCAAAATAAATTAAAGCTTTTTTAAAGTAAATGAAACCTTTTTCAAAATAAATGAAACTAAAAAAAATTACAAATAAAATTTAAGTATAAAAAGTAAAATTTATTTCATTTACAATGAAATAAATGATGACTGTTGTTATAATGATAATTATAGTCTTATGAGAGGAGATTATTTAAGTTTTTTAATAACTACCGAAAATATTATGTTGTTAAAACTTAAAACATATTATTCTTACGATACTTAATAAAGTTTTTTTTATTACTATAAGATATTAGAAATTTGCATTGAAAACTTTTTATAGAATATCAAAAATAATATAGGCAAAATATTTTTAAAAAGTACTTGTGCAGAAATAGGTTAACGAAGCTTTTCAGGATTTCTTTCTGATTTAAGTAAATTCATTCTGAAAATTAAACGAATCGGAAACAAATGTTTTTTTTTGACAAATAATCGTTCCTAAATGTTAATGTATTATAACTAAATGGGTTAATGTATCTTGACTAAATTAATTGAATGAGCTACTGTACTAAAGAGCAACACTTATACAAATTGAGTTCCCGTACCGAGACGGATTAATGGATCACAACTAAATTAAAGCTTCTGTGCTAAAGGGCAACACATTTATAAGTTTTCAACTAAATTGGTCAAACCTTTTAAGCACGAGACCAAAAAAATTAAAAATTTTCATTGAGCGCTCGTGACGAAACGGGTTAATGAGTTGTACATATAAATAAATTTAATGAGCTTCTTCACAAAAGAGGAACTTTTTTTTGCATAAATATCCGTGTTAGGTATTATTTCGTAGTGCTTAAATCGCCGGATCTTTTAATCGAACAGTTCGGGGTTCAAATCTTGGTCAGATCATATCCAAATAGTAGTGATTTTGTAACGTAATTACTTATATCGCAATATAAATAAAGTAATTAATAAATAAATATTTATTGTATAAGATCATAGATTTTGCCCAAAAATAATATTTCTACCTCATAATCTTATACAATAGCTAATAGCGAATAATAATTGATTTAGTGAAAAATAATGGTTAAAGAAAATGAATCTAAGTCTAATATTATAAAAAGCGATTTAGTGGCTGACAGTAGAAAGTGAAATATATAAAAATAAACACAAAATCCCATAACGTCGAATTTTTATTTATTACTGCACAATTTATTCTTTAAAAAATTTATTTAAATTTTCAATAGAGTAAAATGGGAATAAATTTAAAAAAATATTGACTTTTGTTTCAAAGAATCTTTACTTTTTTAGAAAAACTTCAGAAATATGATACAGATATTAAAAACTGTTAAAAAAATTTAGTACTTAGTAAAATAAATCTAAAACTTGTCATATAATATTTTAATCCTATTTTAAAGCACTTCAACAATTTTGTTTTTTTAACCATAATTTTAAAATAAACTATTATTATTTTTTTAAGCGAATTTCAATTCTCAAAAAATACACGAAATGATAAAATATACAAACCATATGATATGTTATACTAAAAAATTACTAAATAAACTTACTATTTTTTTAAAACTATTATGGACTCTTTTCTATTTAATTCTTTAGTTCTTTATTCATATGGCAATAGAACCTAAAAACCATATATAAACCAGTACTCGATTTGGTTTTTATTTAAAATTTTTAATAATTATACTTAATTAATCAATATTGAATAAAAAAAAAAACTAAGGAAATAATAAAATATAATAAACTAAATAATTAAATTTAATTAAATTCAAATAATAAAAGTGATATTTATTATATGCACATCTAATATACATTCATATCTATAGGAAAATTATTTTTATTGTTTTGAAATTAAAATCAAAGCTATTAAAAAAAAAAATATTTTAAAAATTGAAAGTAATTTATCAATTTACAAAATATAAAAAAAAAAAACCAAAATATTTAAAATTATTTAATTGATGGCTTTTTTAAAAAATTGAATTTAACCACAAAATATTATGTTGTGTTACATTAAATAGGAATAGCCTAAATATATGCAATAAAGATTTACAGGTTTTACAGGGGCTTCGGTAGCCTAGTGGGTAGGCGTGTGGCGTATTAACCGAAGGAGTGTGGGTTCGATCCCTGCACAGATCGTAAGTGTTTTTTTCTTTACAACCAAACCAAATATAATGTAAATATATAGTATATAATATAAACAAAATATATAATATTAGTATATAATTTAATAATAGTATAAAAAACCAATAATAGCCTCAGTAGCCGGATGGTTCAATAATATTGCATTACATTTATGTATGTAATATTAATATAAATAAATAAAAATAAATAAATAGTATGTATTTTCACATTTATTAGGTCATCTAAACATAAAAGTATAATTACTTTTATATCTGTGAGTATTAATGTAAATACAGTTAATACTTTAATTTTTTTATATTAAATAATAAATTGATATATTTTTATTTATTTATTTTTATTAATAATACAAATCATATAGAATAATACAATATTACTAAGCTAACAACTGACTATTAACATCATTATAGGTATTATAAATATTAATGAATGCTATTATTAATTTAATTTATGTGAAATTATTCCACATCTAAATTACAAAACCTCATTTTACCTAATATATTTTAACCAAAGAGACATCTTACTAGCCTTTTTTGTTAAATATCATAAGGAGAAACAAAATTGACATAGAAAAACTGGTGTGCCTTCATTAATTTATATATATAGTAAATTTGTTTAATTTGTTTATATATATAAATTTTTTTTTACCATAATTGTATCCCCATACAAAAATTTTGTTTACATTTGTCCACACAGGGGTATATAAATGAAGACACACATTAATGTATCAGCCTGTATATTGATAATTGCCTTTTATTTGGTTATTTAATCGTAAGGAGGATTTGTTGAAAAATTATTTTTCAATCGTTTTCCAATTAAAAAACGTGCTACCTGTCAAAGACTTGAATCCACACTCCTTCAGTTAATAAGCCATGTACTTAACTAATTGGGCATCGCTCAGAGCCTTATGGCTTATATAATATGATATATTTTTAAAATATTAAATATTATTAAATTTTTAAATTAAATATCAAAAACTCAATACACATACCTTTAGTTATTTAAATTATTCCTACAAAAGCATTTCATTATATTAAATCAGATTTTTAAATTACTCAAAAATTTACTTAACATACTTTATTATTTACAAAAGCCCAATTTTAGAATTTCTACTTTTTTATTAATACAATTATTGATTGATTTTTACTACATGAATAAATAAAATATAAAAACGTAACTACTTAGTTCTAATTGAACAAGGACTGCCAATGTTTAAATCTATATTGTTTAATTCAGACTAAAATAAAATTTTAAAAAAATCTTTTTAATAACACCCTCTTTGAACATAATAATCACTATTTTAAACCAAATTAATATTATAATTCTTTCATATTTTCCTTTAAACGACAAAACCAATTATTCATATATATATTTTTTTCTTTAATCAATTTAAATAAAATTTAAATCTAAAGATAAATTATTTCTATTTTAAATCCTTTTATTTATGATTTAATTTTTTAAAGAAAAAATCCAGATTCTTTTTCTTATAAAATTGCATATTAATAATGAATTAAATATTTCACCTATTCTATTACTTTGTTCACTTTGTGCTTTTTTTTTTAACAATTTTATACATTTCAGTAACAGGTGTTATAAAAATTTTTAATATATAAAAAGTATTACGCATTTTGACACCAAATTCTTTAAATAAATTTTTCTTTTGTAAATTTTTGTTATGTTTTTTTTTTTTTTCAATTTGAAAAATAAGAGAAAAAATAACAAAATTCAGAAAGTTAGAAAAAGATTTCCTTAGAAAATTTTTCACATATTCCAGAAATCCTTTTTCTTTCTTTATTTTTTTTTTCCTTCCTCTTTTTTTGTTTTTTTTTTCTATATACTTTTATATGTTCACATTGCTTATAACTTCTTATTTCAATTGAGACAAAAATAAAAAAAAACAAGAACTAACAAAACAATTTTATTTTCAACACATTTCCTGACATTTCTAATATCCTAGTTTAAGTATTCAATTATATCCCATTTTTACCGTTCCAATTTTCATCTCACATATCACACAATTTTTATAAATTTTGTTCTTTTACTTTTTCAATTTAATTTTTATATATTATTATACATATCTATCTGACGATGTCTCTTATGGTAAATATTAATATAAACTTTCATTATATATTTCGTTTATCTGTTATTGAGATTGAATAAATATCGAAAAAAAAGTATTTAAAACGATATAACTTTTAACTTAGTGCTTATTAAAATTTGGTTAAGGATCCATTATACTTTTGAGGTCAGAGTCTTTTAAACTTAAAATCAAACAAAATTCCCCATCCCAAAACAATTTTCTTTTCTTAAAAAAAACTGTCCAGAAAAGGAGCCTGTTAAAAAATTATTTAAGTTAATTACATACTTTCAGGCGTATTTTAATCTTTGCTTTTTCATTTCTTCTATTTTCAAACTTTACTAATGTAATTCAAAAATCGTAACACAGATCACAAATATTCCTTTTGAAATAATTTCGGAGACATATTGGAATAAAAAAGAATAAAAAAAATATGTAAATTTATATAAAATATACCTTGCTATTACTAGTACGTAAAATATGCGATATTTGGTGAAAAACCAATTTTTTTTAAATGTCAGTTTCCATTTTAAAAATGGTTTTTTTAAAAAAAAACATATTACTAAATTAACATACATAACGAGTTAAATTTGTCTCCATCTAGCTTTTTTGTTTTGTCTCAAACTTCTAACTTCCCGGACTTTGAATTATCGAACGTAATTACACAACGGATCATTCAATTTTACTCATTTAAAAAGGATTTTCTTGTAAGTCGAATAATATGCTGTTAAGTACTTAACCAATTTTATTACTTTTTAACATATTTTTTTTTTAGTTTCCACCATTTTAAGTAACATTAGAATCAATTCGGAATTTTAACTATTTTCTGTTTCTTTTACATAAAATTATTTTTACAACCCACTATTGCTACAATAAAAACATTAATTCTATTTAATTTTATTCCTGGAATTTTTAAAAATATAAAAAAATAAAAAATCCTTTATATTACTTTACGTAAAAATTACGATTACAGATGGTATAATTTTCTAAAAATATCTTTGACAAAAAACAAAAAAAAAATAAAAGATACAAAAGTAAAAAAAAAAAAATAAAATAAAATAAATATTTTGATATTAATATCTAATATCATACAGATAAATTCTCACAGAGATTTCATGAATATTTAATCTGTTTGTTTCTTTTTTGTTTTCTTTTTTTTTGTATCATTTTTATTTTTTTAATGTTATTTTTTAATTCTACAGTAGAAAGCAAAAATACACAAAATTAGAATCACTTAACAAATGAAAAAGAAACAAAAAGCACAAAAAAAAAAATAACAGCGAATGTGAAACAAAAATTTATATGAAAACTCAATTTTTATATTTACAAAAACAGAAGAAAAAAAAAACACCTAACAAATGTAAACAATTCAAAATATAAAGTATATAAAATAAAATGTTATATGATACTTTCTATATAAATATAATATATTTTCATACATATAAACTTATTTTGTACACGAAAATTATTTTAATAGTATACATTCATTCATTCAAACCCACATATAAAATCCTAAAATATCCTTTTTTTCTAATCAATCTTTTAACTTAGATAAATATTTTTAACCTCTCTCTCTCGCTCTTATTTTTATCACGAACCACACTCAAAATATATTTCTATTAACTCTTCTTAACTTTCTTTTTTTTTTGTCCAATGGAATAAAAACTAAATTGTTTTAAACGACATATTTCTTATTTTCCAACAAACCAAAAAAAAAGGAAATAATTTAATAGATTATGACATTTACGATTAAAATTTGAATAATTTGTTAAAAAACGAGTTTGTTTTTTTTTTTTTCCACTCCTATAAGGATTATAGAACATCTCCTAAGTCAGCGATTCTTAAACTGTGGTCCGCGGCCTACTAGTGGGCCGTGAACTTTTCTCAAGTGGTCCGCAAAGAAAAAAAAAATAATTTTTACTTTTTTTTAAAATGGAGTATATTTTTTTTTCTTAGTTCGAAGATTTGAAATAAAAAAAAAATTATATTAAATTTGAAAAAATCACGTAGTTCATGTATTTACAAATGAAATAAGCGTATTCTTTAAAAAAAAATATTTACATTAAATATAAAAAAACTAGTATGAAAAAAATTATTAAGGTTAAATATGAATGAAATCTAGTACTCTGATTATAGTTTTATGCATATGGAATAGCAAAAAAAACCATATTCTCTATATACGAGTATAAATAAAATTTCTTTCTAATATATTTTTATTAGTTCTATTAACATTAACTACACAAGTTCACTTATTTTGTTTTCTTATACAAATTTATTTCAAATCGTAAGTATAAGCAAATCAATAATTATTTTTATTATCAGTTTTTTTTTCAAATAAATGTGCGAAAAGTAATTTTATTGCAATTTTATAATACTAATTTTTGTTTTTACCCAACAAAGTTTAATTAATTGAGGGTTTAAAAGAGGTATTCAAAATATTATTTTTATCTTTAGTATATTTTTTAAATTTATTTATTACTGTTAGAAATAAAAAATAATACAAATGGATCGTTGGCTTAAAAGAAAATCTGATCAAGTAAACGAAGGTGCATCAACATCATCAACTATAGTAGACACTACTTTAATTAAAAAAAGAACAAAAGTACATCGAAAATATGATGTTAGCTATTTATCATTAGGATTTATGCTAGGAGGTGTAAATAATGAACAACCTCTGTGTGTCCTCTGCCATAAATTGCTTTCTAATGAAGCAATGAAACCGTCAAAATTGCGGAGACATTTTGACAGTAATCATAAAGAATATGTCAACAAACCCGTAGAATTTTTTAAAGAAAAAGAGCTTGAATTTAAAAAAAGTCAAACTCTTATTGGAAATATAGCAAGCGGATCAAATAATAAAAATGCAGTGAAAGCGTCGTTTGAAGTTGCCAATCTCATAGCCAAAGCTGGGAAACCCCACACAATCGGGGAGGACTTAATTTTACCAGCAGCTAAAGCCATTGTTAATACAATGCTAGGTGAAAAGGCTGCAAAAGAATTAAATTTAGTTTCTTTATCTAACGATACCATAAAAAAACGAATAGATAAAATTTCTGATAATGTAAAAAACCAATTAATGGACAGAATTCTTAAATCCCAATATTATAGTTTACAGTTGGATGAAAGTACAGACTGTAATAACAATTCTTGGTTACTTTGTTACATTAGGTATGAATTCGAGAACAAAATTAATGAAGACATCTTTTTTTGCAACAGTTTGATCCATACTACCGCTGAAGAGGTGTATAATAATTTGAATACGGTTTTAATTTCAAATAGAATTAAATGGTCCAACTGTGTAGGAATTAGTACAGATGGTGCACGTGCCATGTCGGGAAAACTAACTGGTTTGATTACACGAGCAAGAGAAAATAATTCTTCAATTAAGTGGCACCATTGTTTTATTCATCGAGCATCTTTAGCTGCTAAAAAGATGCCAGAAGAGATAAAAAAAGTCTTGGATGATGCCGTTAAGATTATAAACTTTATTAAAGCAAGGCCTTTAAATTCAAGAATATTTCAGCAGCTCTGCCAGTCTATGGATAGAGATCATCAACAACTTTTGCTTCATACAGAAGTGCGCTGGCTCTCTCGAGGAAAAGTTTTATCACGGCTTTTTGAACTAAGGGATGAAGTCAAGCTATATTTTATTAATTTGGCATCACCATTTCCAATTGGTAAAAATATGTGTAACTATTCGTGGTTAGTCATTTTGGCCTATATGGCAGACATATTTACACATTTAAATTTACTTAATTTGAGTTTGCAAGGATTCGATGTCACAATATTTCATGTTGAAGATAAAATTGAGGCAATGATTCTAAAACTAAAATTATGGGAACAACGTTTATCACAGCGAAATTTTGATGCTTTCGAAAATTTAAAAACTATCGTTAATACCACCAATGAAAACTTATCTTATGAAATTTTAAATTATTTCATCCAACATCTGAAAGATATGCAATTGACTTTTCGTGAATATTTTCCACCTCCAGATGATACAAAATTGTGGATTAAATATCCATTTAACATAAACGTTGATAATATAACTGGTTTAACATCAATTCAAGAAAATTCATTAATAGAAATTTCTACTGACAACTCATTGAAAATAAAATTTAATGAAAATACTACGACCGATTTTTGGCTTTCTTTACGCAGGGATCATCCTGACTTATCAAAAATTGCATTACAAGTTTTAATACCGTTTCCTACTACATACTTATGTGAAAAAGCATTTTCGGCACTTGTATATTTAAAAAATAAATATAGAAATAGGTTGATAAATGTAGAAACTGAACTTCGAATTCAAATATCAAACATTGCACCTGACATAAATAAATTGACATCAGAAATGCAACATCATCCCTCTCATTAATTAATTATTATTATATTACTAAATATAAATTAATTTTTTTTTTCAAAATGTCCATAAACGTGTTAAAAACTATATTAAATATTTAAGAGTTCAGTAAAATTATTTTATTTTGCCATGTTTAGTTTATTATTTTCTTTAATTATCAATTTATTTTTTATTTAATTATCAATCTATTTTATGATGAATTTGTAGTTAAAATAGAATTGAATAAATATTGTTAATTTACTATAAAAAAGTCGAAATTTTATTTAGTGGTCCGCATATTTGAAATTTTCTAATCGTGGGCCGTGAAATAAAAAGTTTAAGAACCGCTGTCCTAAGTAATTTATTATTCATATTTTACTAAGCTTCAGTATCGTGAATCATTAGTTTCATTAAACCAATGATTACTCGTGCATACCTCAGGTATAGCTATGAAACAGTAATTTTTTTCTTTAATTGTGTGCCATCTATTGTCTCATACAAGAAATATTTTATTTTTTTATCTTATTATATTTTAATTTTTTATTTTATTAATATAATATATATAAGAAAATACTACTCATCTGGAGTTGGAACCCGAAACTTTTTAATTGAAACCATTTACAGTTAATTTATTCATTTTTTTTCATAAATGTTTTTTGTGGTATATAAATGTGAATTGAAAACTATAAGAGTTTGCAATATATTTTTTTAATTTTACGCTAATCTTTGATATGTAATTTATAAATATTGGAATATTACTTTTAATTAACTAGGTAAAAATGCAAAGCTTTTTCTTCTTCAATATAATTTACAATCGCCTCTAAAATGTGTCTTCAAAGATACTTTAAATAGCTTTCTTAACTATAAGTCCCAACACTTATATGTACTTCTTCAATATAAAATCTATAATGGTGACTTATCATTAGAGCAATATTACTTATATTCCTGATATCTTTATTAAATAAACATATATTGAGAAATATTACATTACAGAATACATGCCTCAAATCAAGACGATTTAGATAATTATCTAAACATGATCTGTTTTTTTTAATTACATGTTAGATAAATTAAATTTTTAATAATTCAAAATATTTAGTATGTTTAATGCCAAATAAAACATATGAAGACTACAGGGAAAATACAATCAAAGTTTAAAAAAAATTAAATAAATATTCAATTTGAAATTAACATAATAATAATGAAACAAAATCATTTGTAACTCAATTATCTCAATTTGCATAATTGTTGCAATGAGGAAACGCATCATAAATTTGTTGAACTTCATCCCCACAAAAATTTTTTCAAAACATGCAAGTTTATAAATTTTGCGATCGAAATTGGTAGTGGACCGTTATACAATTAATCTTCTTTTTCTTTCGTAATACTGACAGAGGATTCGTTGAAACGATTCCTGAGAATATAAAATTCTCATTGACAATGTTGTTCTCAATCTAATGATTCTACTAAATTGACTTGAAATATAATTTCTTGAGATCCTTTATGTACCAAAAATTATTTTTTTTTTTATACATTCCATTTAAAAATCTGATCCAATTTTAAAAATTGTTTTTTCCCATTTAACAATCTCAAAAGGTGAGAATTAATGCGAAAAGATATAACGTGATTATTCCACTCGTCTAATACTTCTATTTTTACATTTTATTTAACTAGGTCCATATCTTTATCACATTTCATATAGCCCGTAATCGCGAACTGGAAGTCAACTTAAGTCAAACCGTTTCAAACGAAGTCAAACCGTTTAGAAATAAGAACAACGTAATGTAACAAGCGTATGACTGTGAAATTCTTATTTTAAGCTAAATATGTTTTTTACAAAAATGATTTAAAAAAACAAACAAACAGAAACATTATCCAAACCATACAAAACTCAAAAATGTTCAAAGAAATTACAAAAAATTACTTAAATTGTTTTTTCATTACATTTTTAGGGCTTAGATTATTTTTTCCCCTGTATAGAAATATTTCTTTTAGCTTTTTTAAGGACATTAACTTTTTTTCAAAAATCTAAGTTAAATATACGGTAAGATCTTAATTTTAACTTTAAAAAGATACCCATATTTAATTTTTGAAAATAATTGGCTTTGATTGTTTTTCACCTGAAGTCTTCATATACTTATAATATAAAGATCAGATTGGAAGAATCTTGCAGGAGTTTGATTGCAAGAATTTGATATGATCCAATTGTTTGTGGTCAAAATATTATTTAATGCTCATCTTCATACAATATTTAAATATTCTTTTTTTGATATTTAAACATTCTTACATTAATTAATTAAATTTTCTTAATAAAAAATTTTCAAGTTCCACAAAAATTTATATAATCTCTTTAAATTGGTTAATTAATGTTCAACTAATTTAAAGATACTTTATGTCCTTATCATGAAAACTCATACATCTAAATTTATTAACTATTGAAAACAAAATTTTTTGAAGCACTTCTTATAGATAAATAATAATTACTTATATTGATTGAAATTAATTAGAACTTATGACAAGGATTTTAATAATACTTTAATAATTTTTCAATTAAAATTAAAAATATTTTAATGAAAATTAAAATGAAAATGAATTTTCTCATTTAACATTTTATTCAATTTTTTAATTGAAATTTTCTATAGGAATTATTTTTATTTAAAAAAATAATCTGCACTGGTAAAATTTTATAAGACCTTGCTTTTCATGCTTTTATACCCCCTTCAATTATATATTACAATAGGGAAATAAAAATTAAATGAAGATATCTGATAATTGTTTTGGAAGGTCCCTTTGATCATAAACGTATTCCATTAAACTGCAAAGTCTACACTATAAAGTCAGCGTTAAATTTCCAATTTAAGAGAACGACATTTACATTGTCAGATATCGCTAACTAACTAAAGTTGATATTAAAGATTTTTTAAGATCGAGAAATCCTGTGTAACTCGAGTTTTCGCAAAATTACGATAGATTTCCTTTTGATTATTAATGGTTACAGTTTTATGTATTTTTTTTATAAGAAGGAAAAGCTAACACTCCAGGTCTAACGACGTGTAACGTGTAACTTAAAAATGTGGGAAAACATATTTGATAAGAATTGATGTTAAATGTTTATTATATTTATACCAATATGATATTACTCTAAAAAAGTTTTGAAAACTTTTCAGATACATGTCAAAGAGTTCACCTAAATTTTGGAAAATGAAACTGTCGAGATATTTTCGTCTTTTTCTTGACAGGATGATACAAGTACAGAGAAAGTTCTTCAAGCTCTCTATAGTCAATTCCTCTGCAAAAACTAAAGTTGAGATCTACATGATTACCTAATTTTGTAGTATGTCTACGGACAAAACAGGATTGTAACAACATCAACCAATTTATATTCAGGTTTAAAGAAAGAGAAAATGACGAAATTTGAAATTTTATCTTCAATATTCTTAGAATGAAATGATTGTTAGTATCAATATAAAATTGTAAGGGAAGGATATCTATTATAGTACCTATTTCGAAAAAGAAAGAAACAAAATACATTTCGATCTTTCTAAAAACAAATCCGGCACATGGATTTGATTTTACAATGAGCATACTGCAATTTTCATCTCCTAGCCACTACTTTCTGACCAAATTAAATAAATTCTTCGTAACTAATTCTATTTGAACAATTTAATGTAACATAAAGTACTAATTAAAATCTAGGTACAAGACTACGGCACATGTCTCTAACAAAATTAATATTTCTTACTTTTCAATTTATTTTCAATTTAATTTTTTTTTAACTCTTAATATAAGCAAATCCTTTTTAATTTTTATTGTTTTAAATTTATATTTAATTTTTTATTTTTTTTTTATGTCATTAATAACGATTAAAATTAATTACTTTTTGTGATTGTTTTTTTTTTTTGCAACTTTTAATGAACCTTATAAACAAAACAAACAAAAAGTTATTGAACTCTGTTTCTGTAATGAAACGAAATAATTAAATTATTTAAAAAAAAAAAAAAATAACGATTAAAATAATAAATAATAATTTTAATTTAAATTTTTTTTTTAAAACGAAAAATTTTAAATTATTATAATAAAAAATCATTTAAATCATTCAATTTCTTCTTTTACGAAATTTTAACTTATTCAAAATACTCTGATAGATATTGGAAAAAAAATTTAAATTTAATTACGATTTACGAAGATGATAAAAATTAAAATCAATCTTAAGGTCATGTTCATACTATTCAAACTCATTCGGGAGCAGTGTGTTAATTACTTTCTAAAAATAAATTTGAACATAGAAAACAATTTGAAAATGTCAAGACAATATACAACAGTATAAAACGATCTTTCATTTATATGACCAAAAAGTGAATCTAATGAGCCCAGTAGTGTTCTTAATGAAATCACATCACATCATAAGTGAGCTTAACAAATTTTTAAAATCTATGGCATCTATGAAATTTATGGAAAAAATATTAAACAATTCAAAAAAAAACTCTTTTTTGATGTAAAGCGGTTTGTTTTTCCTTTATTAATCCATCTTAAAACTAACCTATACATTCTTAAATGACCTTAGCTTTAGCTGTTTGGTCTAATAATTTAATATGATAATATAAACCTTTCTTTTTCGAAATACTATATATATATATATAGATTTCCTCCCCTTACAATTTCATACTGATACTTTCATTATTTTTAACTTAGGTATGAATTGAAGATAAAACACAAATTCCATAATTTTATTTTGCTATCATTACCACAATTTATTAAATACATTAAACAGACACAACCAATTAATTATTACCTAATATTAACAAAAAAAAAAAAAAAATTACTACATCATTACATTCTTTAATATCGAAAACTTAAGACTATAGTTCTGTTATTAAGTTTAAGATATTTTTTCTATTATTTAAGTTTAAGATATCGAAGAAAAATATTTAAAAATTTTCACTTCCAGAGTTTATAACCTTTAAAACTGACAAAAACTTAAACAACATTTCCATTATTTCATAATGAGAAACAAATTTTAAATTGTACAGATCTCAAATTCTTTTTGCATTCCGAAAAAATACAAAAAGCAACGATATATAGTCATAACTTTTTTTTTTTTTTGTAATTTTATTTTAAGTATTCACAAATTACTCCAAAAAGGGGTCTCGATGGCCTAGTGGATAAATGCGTATAAAATACGTTGTAAACACCGAGAGAGTGTGGGTTCGAATCCCACACACATCGTAAGAGTTATTCCCCCTTACAACATTTACAGCTACACCTGAATAGAAAAGGCTGTGTAATTTCCTGTTCACATTTATGTGGCAGAGAAATGCATGCAAAAATTACTCCAAAAATAATTTAAATGGTGTTTATTCAATAATAATCATACGGTATCAATTTCATTCCTTTAAGACACAATAATTTACTGTATATCCTGTAGATTCAGGATTATATTTTCATATTACGAAATAAAATACAAAAAAAAACAAAAATTCCATTCAACCCACATAAAATAATTAGAATTCATTGTGATGTCAATAATTATTTTAGAGATTTAATTTTTTTTTTTTTTACTACTGCCTTTTTTTTATCCCATAACTTATAAATAATTTTTAATTTCCATTTTCTTTTTTTCTTTAATTTCCTTTTTTTTTTTTATTATTATCTACTTTTTTTTTATTCCTTTTACATTTTTAAGCTCAAAATAAATATTAAAATTTGATTTTATAAAAAACAGAAATTTTTAAATTGGAAAAAAAAAATAAAATAAATATAAAATAAATATATATATATATATAATTAATAAATTACATTTTTTCCACCATAATAACTGCTGTGTGTAGATTTGTTTTACTTTTATCCTATTAGTGAATATTATCGAAAAAATTTAATTTCATAATTTATCCTTTTTTGTAATTTCATATACGAATATAACATACGTATATATATTTATATATACATACATATATTAATTTTATTTTTATATATTATATATATTTAATATTAAATGTATATATATTGAGAATTAATATTTGTATTGTTTTGTATGATACATTAACACTTTTTTTTTTTTTTTGAAAATTTCTAAAAAAGAAAAACCAGAAAAAACAAAGAAAAATAAATACAATTTTAATTAAAAAAAAATTTTTTTTTTTTTTTAAAGTTCAATATTTCCTTCTCACTATAATTTTTTTCTATTATGTTTTTTGTATTTTCTTTTTATTGTCCTTTTTTTTCCAAAAAATAATTCCTTGGAAAATAATATTTTAAAAATGTTTTAATTTTTAATTTTATAGTGCTTGTGCACAATATTAAAAAGATACTTTTAAAAGGTCCTTGTTTTGTTTTTTTTGTTTTTTTTTTTTAACAAATAAAAGTGATATAGATGAACTTTTCTAAAGTTTTTCCTTTTTTTTTTTACATTTCACTACGATACTCGATTTGAATTACCTTTTACTGTAATTGCAATTAAAAAGGAATAAAATTACTTTTAATGTTATTAAAAAGAAAAAGAAGACAAAAAAAAAACAAATTTATTAACTTTTTTTTATTTACTTTATATTTTTTTTTTATTTTTATTTCCTTTCTCTCTCTATCTATGGTTTTTTTTTTTTTTTTTTTTTTTCAATTTTAATATAACCAGTTATCATTAAACATCGATAATAAGGATGTTAATAATAAATAGTAATGGTAATTGATGAAAATTACATTAGAATGAAGAGAGGAGAAAATAACGAAAAAAAAAAAAAACAAAAAAAATAAAAAACTCGAAATAAACCAACAACAAACATACAGGACAATTTATTTATATTTTTTTTTTAATTTTCTCCCTATTTTTGTTTTTTTTTTGTAACTTGATGCTTCCTTTATTTACAGTTTTAAGACTGTCAGAGTTCATTTAAAATTCTATAATAAAACGATACTACAAAAATAACAAAAAAAAAAAAAAAAACAAAATAAAAAGAAAAATTTATTAAAGTTATTTTTAAATTAATTTAAAGAATAAAAATAAACTTTTTTTTTTTCCTTTTTTCAAAGTAACACGCACAACCACATAAACTTATGTTATGTATATATATAAAATACGAAAAAAAGGGAGGTTAAGGAAGTGAAAAACGATGATTAAAAAAAAACCAAATATAAGAAGATTTTTGTTTGTTTAAAGACTGAAAATTTTCTAAAAGATTCAATCCAAATCCAATTCAAAAGAACAAAATAAAAAAAAACAAAAAAAAATATGAGTTTTTTTTTTTCTCGTCTTTTTCACTCAGTTTTCATATTTTCTTTTTTACTTTTCTAATGTGTTTTATTTGTTTTTTTTTTTTTGGGCTTTTTTTTATTTTAATTTTGTTTTAGTTATTTTTCTTTTTCTTTTACAGTTTTTGTTTTAATTTTTTTTTGTTTTTTAATTTTTGATAGAAAAAAAAAAGACAGAAAACAAAAAGAAAATAGACTGTTCTATGAAAATTTTTTATTCATATTTTCTTATTACTTCTTACTTTTCTTCTTTTTTTTTTTTTGTACTTGTTGTTGTTATTGTTGTTTTTGTTGTTAAAAATCACATTTTTCTTTACATTTTATTCTTTTTACTACTTTTGCTGGTTGTGTTTGTTTTTTTTTTTTTTGTTTTAGCTCAGATTAAATTTATTTTCTTTAACTTATGAAAATTTTTGTTTTTTTTTTGTTTTACAGTTATATCTTTTTTTTTTTTGTTGTTATTATATTTATTATTGTTGTGTTATTGTAGTTGTTGTTGTTGTTGCTGGTTTTATTTTAATAAAATTTTCATTAATTCTTGATGTTTCTTGATTTGTTGATTTGTACGATGTTTCATATTAAAATCGTGACTTTTTTTTTTGTTTTGTAATTGAGTTAAAGAAAAACAAAAAGAAAAAAACAATAACAATAGCAACAAAACAAGAAAAAAAAATATTTTAATATATATATTTTTTTTTTTTGTTTAAATTAATAGAGAAGGAATTATTGAACTTAATTAAAGCTAGACTAATAAATTATAAACATATATTTTTCAAAATAATTTTTATTTATTTCATTAAATTTTTCTTTTAATTAATAGATAGTCGTTTTTCTTAAAAAAAAATAATTTTGTTTTTATTGGATTTAAAAGTTTACCACTTTTTTATGAATGTGTTTTTTTTTTCTTGGAATTTTCTTTATTTTTCCAAAAAAAAAAAAAAAATTGTTTTTTTTTTATAGTAATGAATTTAGAAAATTTTATTACACTTTAATATTTAATTTTTTTTTTTTTTTTTTTGTTGGAAATTTATACGCATACGGAACTAAAATTAAATTATTTCATGTGCTTAAATATATATATGTATATTATATATTATTATTATTATTTTTATTTTGTTTCAAATTTATTATTGTAAAAAAAAAAAAAATTTATGTTGGAACACAATTTTAATCAAAACCATTTAATTTTATTTATCATTTTTCCTCTATCTGTGTTTTCTTTTTAGAGGACTTTTTGTTTTTTTTTTTTTTTCTTAATTTAAAACTTATTTTTTTGTTGTTGTTAAAAAAAAATGCTTTAATTGTTAATTTTGTTTTAAATCTATATATTTATGATAATGAAAATTTTCTTTTTGTCTACTTTCTTTCCTAATTAATCCAAATTATTATTATGATTAATGATTTAATTGAAAATAAAAAAAAATAAAAATAAAAAATTTAATAAATAAAATAGAATTTTCTTATTTTTTTTTTTTTTTATCTTTTTTAATATGCAATTTTTATTTAAATATATATAATTTTTTTTTTTTTTTTCTTAAATTTTAAAGAGATAAAAATTTATTTCGTGAGAAAAATACGAACCGTCGCGTCCGAATAATCGTTTAAAACTAAAACTTTTCTCATCATATACTGACATTATAAATGTTAGAAATGAAATGAAAAAAAAAAAAACAAAAAAAAAACGAAACGAAACAAAAAATATAAAAAATAAAAATTTAAATTCCTAGGTTAATCTTTTACTTTAATATCCTATAGGAAAAACAAAAAAAAAAAATCTATATACATACATTTTTCTCATATCTATCTATCAAAATACACATCCATACATTCATACACATATAACTGAGATGAAATTCTCTCAAAACGAATAACAAAAAAAGAAAAAAAATATTTTAAACAAAAAAAAAGAAAAATTTGAAAAAAGGAAAAGTAAAAGAAGAAAAGAAAAAAAAAATTTTTTTAACGTGTATGAATTGTACTTCCGGAAAAACTGCAATAATAATACATATACAAACAAACATAAATATATATATATATAGATAATATTATAATATCATATAATATTAATGTAAAAGTATATTGAAATGTTTATTTTGTTTTTAGATAGAAGTTAAAAAAAGAAAAAAAAAAAAATTTTTTTTTTTTTTTTTTTTTAAAAGTTACATTGAAACGAAATGAAAATTTGAAACAGATTTAATTATTTTTGTTGGTATAATATTTTCAATGGATTAATAGAAATAGAAATGTGAAAATAATTTTTTTTTAAGAGTTAACTTAATTTATTTATCTTGTTTTTTTTTTTTTTTTTTTTTTTTTTTTTTTAAGAGATTTTTCATTTGTTTATACAAGGTCATGCGCTCTCAATTTTTAATACTCAATTTATTAAAAAAGCGTGAAGTTTGATAATACATATTTAACATAGAGTTAGCGAAAATCGTAAAATTTACAATTGTACTAAAATTTAAAGGAGATAAAAATATTTTTTTTATCGAAGTAGTGAAATTAATTTTTAAATTTAAATATTTCTTATCAAAACTTAATTTTGTACTTTTTTTCATATTATACATACAAAATTTTGTTTCGACAATATGGTTCTAAAAAATGGTAAATATTAAAATGATTCGTTTACTTTTTGAATCTTTAATTCTTAGATGAAAGATAGTTCGTTTTGTTCATTTAGTTCACTTCGTTTCGTTCCGTTCGTTTTGAGTCCGGCCGTTAGTTATCAGAAAAAAAAAATGCATATTTCTGCTAAGAGAGTACTTTTACATATTTTTAGAGTCTATCAAATCGTCGCCAATCTTCCGAAATCGTACTTAAAATTTCCTAAAATAAAGAACGGCTTTATATAAAAGTAGAACGAAACTTTATTAATTAAGAGTAATTATAAGCTTTAGTAATATCTTTCTTCTTGTCATACTTTTTTCCGTAAACACTCAGGTTAAAAGTAGGGATTGATACAATATTTATTATATCCGCACAAAAGTGGTCTAATGACCTCCGTCTGGATTCACCTTACATAACAGTTTGCTTATAGCTGTCATACAACTGTATGCACAACAACTGTGTGAATTATATCCTAATATCTAGGTATGTATTTAAGCTAGACATCTAAAATTTTATATAAGATGATTCAATTTTATGAATTCATTATATATTAGGTTTGTGTATAGATATTCTAGAGTTAACATAGTCACCTATACTTTTTTCCTCATGAGATGTTAGATATGTTAGATGTTTCTGATGAGATGTTAGATATTAAAAAAATTAGTAAATATGTATTTAGAAACCGAAATATATATACTTAGAGGCTTAACATAAATTATCTCAACTGTTAAGTGTTAATAATTAGATAGTCATAGTCTTAATTAATATTTTAGTTTAAATTCTTCCATACTTTTTGATTTACACCTTGTTAAAACAATCGGTTCGCATCAATCCATTTTAGTACTATTTAAATTTTCCTGTGCAAAATATAGGAATTTTTATGTATCAAATAGGATACATTTTATTTCAGCATTATAATATATTATCTGAGTATAAATGATTGGTCTCAATATACTTTTGTATATCTTTTATAACATTTCAAAACAATAACAATAACTGCTTTTGTAACAATTTACAAATAAAAGTAAATTCTTTTATATTTTATATAACAGAGTTATTTTTAGCGGTCTGTTAAAATTATTTCTATTTTAAGTTTCTTGATAATTATTACATCTAAATGTTATTTTTATATTATAAATATCATTTAAAATTATATTAATTTAAGATCTACTTAAAATAACAGTTATTAAAAAGATGTAATTTTTTTTTATTAAAAGGAAATTTGGCAGAAAAATAGTATTTCTGTATGCTTATGAAGTAGATATTTGGTGCAATAAAAATATACTTAAATATAAAAATAATTAATTCAATATAATTATGTACATCTATTTACAAATTATAAGTTCATAAGTTAACCTAATAAAGTACTATTTATATTAAATAAACCCTTTTTTTTTCTTTATTTTTTTTTGTTTTTTTTTTTGTTTTGTATTATTATGTACAGATTAAAGGCTTAAAGTTCGGTTAAAAATTTTTCGTTGAGATATTTTTTTGAAAATGTGGAAGTTGCTTGTTCTTTTGATTTCATCATTTTGTTCATTATAGAATTTGTAACCCAAAGTGTAGATAGAGTCAAAATCATTAAATCTGACATTTGATGAGACAATCGGGATATCTCTACCTCTTCTCGTATTGTAGTCATAACTTTCATTATTGAGGTTGAATATAATATTAGTGCTGATATTCTTAGTGACCATAGAGTGAATTTGGGTTGCTTTTAATAGTAATATTTAAAGTTAGGATTCTTTGGTGACAATGGATCACCAATGGAACAATCACCTTTGTCGGTTTTCTTTTTTCGTAGTCAAACAGGTTTTTAATTGCTTTATTTTGCAATCTTTGCAGTGGTTGTAGGTCTTTGTTGTAGATGTTGCCCCAGATATGAATTGCATATGTAATAGAGCTATGGAATAAGCTGTAGAATAATGATCTTTTATAACAAAACGGAATTCTTTTACTTATCATTCTAAATATTCCTGCAATTTTCCTAGCTCTTTTTTGTTGTTGATTTATTTGAGGTCTCCATTTCAGTTCTCTGTCAATTATGACAGCCAGATATTTATAATAATCAACCAATTCTATTATATAATCTTTAAATTTTATATTAATATTTTCATTAAATTTTTTTTTTAAATCGTGCACTTGGTTTTTTCAGCATTTATAGTAAGTTTATGCCTAACCATCCATTCGTTAATTTTTTTCACATCCTCTGCTATAGCTTCTTCAAGCTGTTTAGATGATGATTCTTTATATACTATAGAAAGATCATCAGCAAACATAATTGATTCTCCATGAAGCTTGAGGCTAAGTAAACCGCTAATGTAACATTGTTTGTTTCGTTCACTTCGTTTCGTTCCGTAGGCCCCAAAGGGCTTCCTTGAATTACACCCGAATTCGTATTCAATATATTGCTTCTAAAACCTTTGCATTCGATATACTGCTTTCTATTTGTTAAGTAACTTTCAAACCATTCTTGTTCGATACCTAAGATTCCAAATTCATAGAGTATTCTAAGTAAAATTTTTCTATCAACTAAGTCAAATGCCTTCTTTACATCAAAGAATGCCGCTGCAACTTTTTTCTTTTTGTCAATACCACTTTGTATTTTTGAGACCATATCAATAACGCTGCCTGGGTGCTGGATTTTCTTTTAACTCGATATTGATTGTCGCGCATTAGATTGTTTTGCTCCAAGTACTCAGTTAGTTGACTATTTACAATTGTTACAATTATTTTGCTAAATACAGATGATATTGAAACAGATCGAAAATTATTGATGTCACTAATACTGCCATTATTTTTATAAATATGTATAACCTTGTTTATTTTTATTGAAGTTGGTACTTTACCTTGACTTAATGATGTGTTGATTAATTCGGTTTATATTTGAGTTAATTCTTCTTTACATATTTTTATTACTGATGTAGGAATATCATCCGCTCCTGCTGAGGTCGTACTAGATATATTTTTTATGATATTTTTTATGTACTTAATTTCTATTGACTTAAATTTAAGCTCTCAGTTTTTTTTTTTTTTTGGAAAATATATCTTATTAAAGTTTCTATGCATAATATCTCCCACTGAGCTGTAATATTTGTTAAAAAGTTCAATTTTATGAATTTTATCTGAATCATTTAACTCTATATCTGAAAAAAAAGCTAACAATGTTGTTATTTGGGCCTTATTTGGGTCACCATTAGTTGGATCGAATTTTTCTTTGTCATATCTCTCCATCTTAATTCATTTTAAAGTGATATATCTATTTTGCCAATATAAATTTTTATTTTTATTTTATAACTTTAATTATTTCTTAGCAAATCGTTATTAAATCTCTAAGAGCCTTTAATTAATACTTTTGAATTTTATTTTTAAAAATAACAGGCAAAGACACCATTAATTTAGTTTTAAGTTAACCGGAGTTCTTATATAGGTTATATATTTTTTTAAGTACTACAATTTTTTAAAGAATACTTAAGCATTTCTATTATTTCCATATTATTTTTATTATGTATTTTGTGATTTTATTGTGATTTCAGGACTTGTTATTTTAATATTTACATGTTACTAATTTTATTTTATATACTTCTTTTTTGTAATACTGTATTCAATATAGATTTATCTATATTACATTGACACCAATCATAAGTCTTTTTTTATCAAATTTATTGAATCTAAAGATTGAAATGGTATCAAATCTTATATGCCTATACTTTAATTGTACATAAAATTTTTAAATAACTTAAATTTTTTTTTTTTTTTTAATGCATTTCTGTGCCACGTAAATGTGGACAGGAAATGAAATTACACAGCCTTTCCTGTTCAGGCGTGGCTGTACATGTCGTAAGGGGGAATAACTCTTACGACGTGTGCAATAATTTAAATTTTAAATAAATTCATTTTTTTTTTTAAATATTTTATTAAAATTTTATCAAGTAAAAAATATCCTTTTCTACTTAAAATTTTCTTTTAATTTTTTTCGATTTATTAAATTTATTTCACTTTCTTGTAATAATTTTTTTCTTTTTTTTTTTTGACAGCTAAATCGACTTTTATTAATATAACAATAAACGAAAAACCCTTTTTTTTTTTTCTTTATTCCATTTTGAGTTTTATTCCAAAAAGAAAAACTATAATAAATTGAGAGTGACGTTTTGTTAATAACAAAAATTCCCATAGATACATCTTCTATACTATATATACTTTATTTACATTTAGATGATATTTATATATAAATAGATATATATATACATATAACGCATTCAATCATACTCCTTTTAATAAAATTAATTGTTTTATATATATAAAAAAAAAATTGTTTCTTTTTTTTTTTTTTTTTTTATGAATAAGAGATGTAATTTGACATTTTATATGTATATATATATATATATACATCCATATATACATTTTTTCATATACACATATTTCATGTTTTTTGTTTTTTTTTTTTTTTAATATAAAAAATTCAATGTCTCCTTGACCTTTCCCAATGTTTTTTCCCTTGATATATTTTATACACAAAAAAAAAAAAAAAAATATATCTTTAAAATTCTATTATTCTCTTCTTATTTATTATCCTTTATTTTGTTTATTATTTTATTACATCTATTTCGGTTTTGTTTTTTTTTTTTTGTTATGTTTTGTTTTTCTTTTTTTTTTCATTTCACTCACGCAAAATTAATTTTTTATTTACTTCCTGATCTAATCTTAACTGAAAAAAAAAAAAAAAAGATGACATATAAACATACTTTTTTTTTTCTATACCTATTTTTTATACCTAAAATGTATATTAAAAATATAAAAACATCTCATTATACATATAAGGATAATTATGTATATGTACCTTATTAAGAAAAAAATAAAATAGAGCGCTAATTTGATTAGAAAAGGAAAACTAAAAAAAAAAAAAAAATATAAGAATATATTTTCATCCCATTTTTACTATTATAATTGTATTATAACTGGAAAAAAAAACCCACCACATAATATTTAAGGGAGTATATTCGCCTCCCCCAATCCTTATTTTGAGAAAATCACCATAATATTGAATAAAAATTTTAGGACAGGATAAGTATATTATGAGTCCTTAATATATGTATAAATATCATAAAAAGTAAATTATTATTAACAGTTGTTGTTGTTGTTGTAGTTGCTTTCGGTTTCTTTTCCCTTCATCTTTTTTTATATTATAAAATGTTAAAAAAAATTTTACTGTTATGAATGGTCATGAATCATATAATTCCCAGGTGAATATTCATTCAATGAACACTTAGTTTTTTTTTTTTTTTTTTGTATATTGTCGATTTTTTTTTCTAAGTGTATAAGCATATATGTTAAATCAACATTTACATATGAAAATTGTTAATGAAAAGAAAATAGATATCAAAATTGACTCACTGTAAGAAAATAAAACAAAAATTAAAGTCCTAATTTGTTATGTTCTTATAAAAAAAAATATTAAATTTAGATTTGTGTATTTTTTCTATAGTCCTTTCATTTTTTTAATATTCGCGTTTTCTGTTTTTTTATTTTCGTTTTTCATTATATCCCCTTTCAAATTCATTTATTCCTTAATGTAGCATCATCATTTTTATCAATTATCATCATCATCATCATCATCATTATACTATTTACTAAAAGAGAAGGATTTTATTTAGATTGAAATTTCAAAGAAAAAATTATAAAATAGTTAATAATAATATATACAAATATTTCTCTATTTAATTCATTTTCTCTCGTTTTTATAATTCATTTTTATTTTTACTATCATTATTTTTTTCTCTTGTTCTGTTTTCATCTGTTCTTTTACTTCTAACTCTCTCTTGTTTCTAAATTTAACTAAATTTGTTTTTTTTTTTATATTTTTTATAATTTAATTGTTTTTGTTATAAAACAAAAAAATATAAAAAAAAAAAACATCAAGGATTGCATCTTCTTTAAATTTTATACAATGAATAATGAGAGTGCGTACGCACGTGGTTTTCATTATCATTACAAAACTGTTTTTTTTTTTTTGTATTTTTTATTATTCTCTTCTCCTCGTTCTTTTTTTCTCTCTTCATTGTATCTCTATATTTTTTTGTTTTTTTTTTGGGGTTTTTTTTTTTAATTTTTCTATTGTTTTCTCTCGCGTTTTAATTCAAAAGTACATTAACGTATGAATGATTTTGAAGTATGTAAAGTACAATAAAAATAAATAAAAAAATTAATTTTCTCTTAAAATTCTGAATTTATTAGACTATAATATTTATTTACAAGGACAAATGTTTTGTTTCGTTTTTTTTTTTTTTTATTTTTTCATTCATGGTTCATTCATAATATTAATACACTGATAAAAAATTTTATTGTTTGTACAAAAAAAAAGTATAACAATAGGAAAATTTATATTTGAAGAATTATTTAGAAAAAAAAAAACAAAATTATTTATTATGTTATACACAATTTGTAATATGCTATGACAGCCATGCGTCTAAAATATGTTTGTAATTTTTATTAAATTACACGACTCTTTAATTTATTAGTTGCTCAATATTTTCCACCACAGTTACATTTTCATAAATTCAGAAAAGCCGCTTATAAAACAGTTATATAATTATTCTATTAAAAAATATATTGTGTGTGAAAAATATGTATTTTAACAAGTTTTTAAAAAAATGTTGAAAAATTTGCTTGTTGGTTCCACTCTGTCTCTAAGCCAATCTGGCTGCAGAACTTCTATACCGTTTAATACTGTGCAATGAAATTTTAACTCTGGATAGAGACTTTTAAAAAAAGGAATAACTGTTTTATATGGACTCTTCCATTATGGAGTTTTTTTGTATGTTTTGACCCATTGCGGGGCCAACTTTTATGGAATATATTTCAGCCATTATGGAAACAACTTTTTATAACTTAAAAAAGTGCTATTTTTAAATGCTTATATTTGAAGGTCTGCTTAATATTATTGCAATCTAAAAATATCAAACGACAGAAATTTGATTGAAACATTTTTTAAATGAAATGTGAGGTCTTTGAGAATCGAAAAAAAATTTTGTAATATTCCTTTCTTTCGAAGTCAAAAATTGTTATTTTTATTAAATTGTTATTTTGTAACCTTTTTTTGGACACGTGTGCAAATTTTTTTTAAAGTAAGACACACAATATGATGTTAACTACTAGACACAATATGATGTTAACTTCTTTTCGTATTATATTTTAAGTTTCCTTAAAATTAAGAAAGTACCTCCTGATTTTTTAAAATTTTTCTTACAAACTTTCGTATGCACTCATTATTCATTCTAAATATAGCAAAAAATCGCACATTTTGGTGCAGAATATTTCTAAACTGTTTTTCTAAACTGGTTTTATTCTATTTTTATTGTCTTCGAATATTCAAATTTACTTCAACACAATTTATTATTTTGCAATACAAAATACAACGTTCTTATTTGATTTATAAATGTTATAATTTTATATAGGTATTTTCCTTTTAATTTACCAATTTTTCTCAAATATTTGACATAAAAGAAGTATTCCGATTAATTCAATCATGTTTACTCACAATTCAATCATGTTTACTCATCTCACAGTTTTTAAATCTTAAAGCTACCCCAATATATTGAAATTAATCAAAATCTTGAGCTAAAGTTTTGACTATTTCAACACATTTCTAGGAGGCCTAGTGGGTAAGAGCGTAAAATATGCTGTAAATATCGCGGGAGTTTGAATTCAAGTCCCACACACGTCGGAAGAATAATTCCCTCTTACGACATTTACAGCCACACATGGAAAGGGAAGACTATGTAATTTCCTTGTCACTTTTATGTGGCAGGGGAATAAATTTAAAAAAAAAACAAGTAAATGTAACAGTAAATCGATGCAACCGACTTATTTATACCCTACACCTAAAAAATTCAAATTAAATTAAAAATCCATAAGTTATTTTAGTTAGGTATTTAATATAAGCAATAAAAATAAATGCTTTTACAACCTTTGTACAAAATTTCAGTTTTTATCCTTATTAAATTCGAAGATATGCTTGTTCGTTTTGGGAGTTGTGTGGGAGGTACCCGAACACACAATCCAATTTATCTCAAATTTTAGGGATATCAGGGATTCAGGAAAAAACACCCTCGTACAAAATTTTAAGTTTCTATCTTTATTAATTTCGAAGGTATGCGTGTTCGGTTTTGGGAATTGCATGCGAGGCACACGAACCCATGGTCCAATCTCGCCCATTTCCCCGTCTTCTTTAATCCCCGTCTTTCTTTAGTCATTGTAAACCTACAGTTTAAATTTCATCAAGATAGCATTATTATTTTTTGAGTTATCGTGCGTACGGACGGACGGACGTCGTTAAATCGACTCAGGAGGTGATCCTGATTCAGAATATATATACATGTCCATATCTAACTCGCTTCCTTTTGGTGGTTACAAACACCATACCAAAATGAATATACCCTATACTTTAGGTGTAGGGTATAAAAAAACAAATTTAAATAATAATTCTTATGGCACGCAGCAATATTTCTTATCAACTTTTTAACATACAAACCATTTTATAAACCTTGTATTTTAGTTTTTAAATTTAAAAATAAATCTTGGTAATGTTTTTGAAAGACAACTCGAAATATTTAAAGAATATTAAAAATGGTAACTTAAATGAATAATTTCTTTAATGAGAAGTCAGCACTTTATTTACATTCTAAATTCCCAAAAAAAATAAGAAAACAAAACCTAAACAATGAACTAATTGACTACTCGCCCTTAAGACTTGATGAAAATCTTTAATATTACCAATCTTTTGGTATATCCATAACTAAATATCATTTATTCTCTATTGATTCAATTATTAACTCTATATTTGGGCAAAATCCCCATTGTGAAAAACTTTATTTTATTAATTTCAATTTTATAAATATTTTTATTTTTATTCGAAATAATTTCTATTAAAATTTAAATATTTAAAAAGAAAAAACAAGACACTATAAAAACTATATATAAAAACTGAAAATCTTTTTCTAATTTTCAAAATCAGACAACAACAACAAATCAAAGAACAAAAGAATTAAATAAATGTGAAAAATTTAAAGCTAACTTTATCTCTTGATGACATTCGAATTATTTAGTTTAAAGCAATGCAACAAACTTTATTCAACACCACAATACAACAACAACAAGGGGATCTACCAAAACAAGTTAATTTTAATTTATTCAGTTTTGTTCAGTATTCAATTTCTTTTTTTTTTTTTTACCATGAAACTAAAAATTTGGTTTTTGTTTTTTTTTTTTGTTAGTTTTATTTTTGGAAAATCATGAAAAACTTTTCAATGATGTATCAGTTTCTCCATATACTACCGTATAAATAGCAACGTAGGAATTTTTACTATAAAAAAAAACAAAAAACGAAAACTTCTTTTCTACAACATATACCTTCCTACATCATAATTTTATTGTTTGTACTTGTTTTTATTATTATGTTTTGTATTCACTTTTTATTTTTTGTATACTTACAGCAAAAGAATCTTAAAGTTTCAAAGTGATTGAATTATGTTTTGGTGCTACCAAAATAAAAGAGTCTTTAATAGAAAATACTGGAGCTGAACTGAAATCGACGATTCTATACATGAATTGCATATAAATATAAAGAAAAAACTTAATTTATAAAAAAAAAAAAAAAACCTATAGTTTATGTACTGCAGTTATAAAACTTTATTTGTAGTTTGTTTATGTAAATGAAATATATAACACATTATAATATATTATATTCATTAAGGTGACCAATAACTAATGTTTTAAATAAAATAGAAATAATAGTGGAAAATACACTTATACTTAATATACGATGTACTTATTTTACACTTATTTCAAAATAATATTGCATTAAATTTCTGTTTTGAGCCTAATTTTATGCAATTTTTTTTATTAGCGACAAATACAGTTTATTATCAGTCAATTCCTTTTTTACATTCAAATTATTTTATAATTAAATTTAAATTATTCAAGACATTTAATGTTCTTCTTCTTCTGTTGATTCTTTATTACTCTTATGAATTATAAATAAATATAAACATAAAACATAGGTATAGTTCCTAGTTAATTAAAAACATAAGTAAAGTAAGAATAAATAGTTTAATCCCATAAAATTTTTCGCCTAAAACATAGAAAATTACCTTTCCTTCTTTGTTATTTTTTTTTATTGCATTTCTCTGCCACATAAATGTTAACAGGAAAGTACACAGCGTTTCCTTTTCAGGCGTGACTGTAAATTTCATAAGGGAGAATAACGCTTACGACGTGTGTGGAATTTGAACTCACACTCTCTCGGTGTTTACAGCGTATTTTATACGCTCTTACCCACTAGGCCACCGAGGTCCCTTGTTATTTTTAAATTTTAAAGAGTCTTAGTAGATTAATAGTATTAAAAGCATATAGTATTAATCTACTAAGTCTCTTTAAAACCTAAAAATTATTTTAAGACATATTGTTTACTATCCGTAAAGACTGAATAAAAAATGTTTTACATTTTAATTTTTCAAAGAGATATTTCCGTATAGTTAAAATTTCATCAATTTATCTTACAAGTTTTGTACGAAACAAGCAAAAGAATAAAACTGTAAAGCAGAATAATGTTTTATCCGATTGAGAATTCCGTTTGAGAAACCTTAGGAGTGGTTTTAACACCAATATTTTTGATAGTTAATTAAATTAATAATTTCTATTAAGAAAACATGAATACTTTATAAATTAACATCTATATGGAAAGATGGTGAAATATATCAATTTATTTAATATTTCTCATAATATGATGAAAATGGAAATATTTCTACAAAAAATACCATAAAAAACTTTAGAAATCCTCTTGAATTAAATATAGTGAACATTTCGAAATGCTTATATTAAGTTATGCTGAAAGTTAATCCAATCTCTATAACTTTTAAACCGATTATTTAAATATTGAAATAAATAAATCATATTTCCTTATGTAATATGTAAACAATTCAGAATATTTGAAATTTTAAATAGCAGATAGCAAATTGTTTCTTAGCAATACTAACTTCATGTAATAAATATTACATAGAATACAATCAATATGGTCACTTTAATTTTATACTACATATTATATAACTCATATTACCATATGTTAGATGAATATTTTGATTTGAAAACTTTGAATATTATTAAGATTCATTAATGGTAAACTTTTTTACTGTGATTATGTTGTCAAAAAAAGCAAAGAAAAAAAATATACAAAAAAAAATAATGTAATGAAATAAAAAGTAATAAACTAAATATATAGTAAATAAACTACGAAGAAGAAGAGTATTGAGTTAGCACAGTGTCAATTCTGGGATACTCGATATGAATAAAATTTATACATAATATCAGATCGTTTAAAGAAATCGATTGTCAATATTTTTTAAAATTTTCTAAAATTAACCTAAACATTAAACAAACAAAAATATTGTGCCATTTAAAATAAATATGTATAAATAATTGCAAATCAGAGTTCTTATGATAGTCAAACTAGCATATGTTATGCTTAGGTTTTCTAATATAAAGTATTATGTAAAAATTAGAGTTATGTGATAAGTATCGCAATTCATGACTGAAAATAAATCAAATTTTATAGAAGCTGCTTTCATAAATTTTTTTTTAATGCATTTCTCTGCAATTATACAGCGTTTTCTGTTCAAGCGTAACTGTAAATGTCGTAAGGAGGAATAACTCTTACGACGTGTGGGGGACTCGAACCCACACTCCCTCGGTGTTTACAACGTATTTTATACGCTCTTACCCAATAGGCCACCAAGGCCTCCTTTCATAAAATGTAATCATTTATTACAAAATTTCAGCTTAGTTAAATACTTACCGAGATACCGAGATATATCGGAGTTCAATGACAGCTACTTGATTCCGTTGCGCCGAACTAACCTAATTTAACTGAATATGTTAAATCGTTATAAAACTTAATCATCTTTAACAAAATTTCAGATGTATTAAATATCAGTCTAATTAGGTACGAAGATAATAATTTCGGAGTTTTATGACAGTGGGTCAAATGCATAGAATTGAGCTGGAACTTAAATCTCACTTTTTCAAACAAAAATACGAGTTCAAGCGTACTTTTTGTTTGAAAAAGTTAAATTTGAGTTTAAGCTCAATGTTATGCATTCGACCCAGTAATTCAAAATTGTTACGTTACATCAACAAAATTTTTGCAGAAATGATTGACAATCTTCGTTTAATAAAATAACAGATACCCGACTTAATAAGACACTCTTATAAAATGCATTATACAAAACAAAAAGTTGTAAGGCAGCTACCCAAATTGGGCGTTGAACTTATTTAAACTCGAGTCAAAATTTTATTCTAAAGAAAAATATACATAATACATATATAATTTTACCTTTTCTTAATATGTACATATAAATATCCCTTTACACCTTCACAAACGTAATGACAAAATTTATTATACCCTTACAACTATGTTAGTATACTGGTATAAAGATAAAAAAAAAAATTCATATAAAGTTCAGTTAAAGAAATTAGATATTCAATGAATAATAATGAATT
Organism: Poecilobothrus nobilitatus; assembly: GCA_947095535.1. Taxonomy (NCBI): domain Eukaryota; kingdom Metazoa; phylum Arthropoda; class Insecta; order Diptera; family Dolichopodidae; genus Poecilobothrus; species Poecilobothrus nobilitatus. The sequence continues at coordinate 52,490,893 of OX352772.1, read as the reverse complement.
TTTCATTAATGTGATATTAAAGATAGTGGTAAAAATAAAATCCTTGTAAAATTTTCTTTTTTCTTTTTTGGAAACTTTTACTAGTGATAGTAAAATTTTGTTATTCAAAAAATGATGGTTTTATTAATCATTTATAAATAACGCTTATACTTATAATATACTTTATTATACTTAGAGCACTTACAATATTTTTTTATTCTTTGTAAACTTACTTTAATTTTTATTCTTCATACGAATACGAGCTGCCAATGTCATTCTTATGATGTAATTCAATGCATCAAGAAAATCTAATTAAATACAAGTTCATTGAATTATACGATATTAGAATTTTAAATTTCTTTATTTAATACAAACTATCTTTTATTCATTTTGCATATTCTTTGCCACAAAGTCACTTTTTATTTAAATTAGGCTAAGTTTTAGTTTTTTTCAGTCTAGAAAGTGATTTTTTGATCAAAACTATTTTTAAATATTTTTCCAATTTTCCGGATTTTGTACATCTTCTTAAAATATAACACAAACCTCTTAAAATCGGGTTGGTCAAAAAATTCCCAAGCCAAAATCTTCAAGATAAAATCCCCATAACCAAAATCTCCATCAAGAAACATTATTATTATTAATGTTTGTATTTTTAATATATTTTATACCTTTAATTAGAGTTTTTAAAGAGTTAGCTTTCAAATCATTAGAATTTCTTAGTATTTAAAGAATCCAATGTAAAACTTCTAACAGTCATTATACAGCTTCCAGAATTCAAGTGTTTAAACTTGAAACTGTTAATGACTGAAAAACTATAAAAATCCAAAATCGCCAATATATGAAATTTATGAAAAAATAGTATAAATCATTTTAAAAATTTTTGGGGGCTTAATAAACCTATTATTATACTTTAATAAATTAAAATTTAATTATATTGAATATGAATTTTAAAATTTAAAACAACTCTATAATTCTATATTAACATCCTTTTTCAAAATAACTCTCAAAATTGTTTGCGTCATCCTTCGTAATCCTAATTATCTCAAATCCAATTTCTCAAATAATCTTTTCCTCATCTTTTTCTCCAAAATCAAACTGTACATTAGGTATATCACTATGTATTAAAAGACCCATTCTAAAGTTTAGTTTTAAAGTAGGTAGTTTTGGCTGGTTAAAGGCTAACACTACCCAGAGGAACCTTGTGCCGTTCCTTTAAGTGATTTTCGATTTCGATGATTTTCGAAAAAGAACTAAAAATGGTCTTAAAAGTATTTAAAGGTCACTAATAAAATAACAAGAAAACAATGAACCGTTATTTGCGAACCGAATAGCGTGTGAAAAATGTGTAGATTTCTTTTAAACTGTTGTAAAATAAATACGCAATTCAAATAAATTCAATAAAATTTCCTTTTTCAATGAAGATCCTTTTTTGATGATAGGTATAATACCTATAGCTCTATATTATTAACTATATTAACTATTAGACTTTATTATTAAATATTATACTTTGTTTTTTTATTTATTTGACATAAGGAAATGTTCTTAAGATGCAATCAATAAAAATTAACCGAACAGAAATGGACTGTTTTCATGACCCGGCTTATTTATATCTTTTTCATGGCATCCTGTTGTAGATTTTAATTATATTAAATATTACATTTTCCTCATTGAAGTTTTTAAAAGGAAAAAATGGATCACTATAGTGAAAAGAAGCCAAAAACTTAAAAAAAAAAGTTAATAATGACGGTATTTTTAGCTTCTCTTTAGTTCTGCCTAACAATATAATAAGTTGCAGTAATAATTAAAAATAAATAAAATCAAATTTTGATAGCCTCGACTAAACTATCGATTTTTTATTGTAACAATTTTCTAAAAATTTCATTAAAAAATTTTTATTTTCATTTTTGTTTATTTAAACTTCAATTGAATTTTCATACATTATATGTACAATAAAATGGAAAACCAATGCGGCATTCATTCATTTTAAAATGAAATAAAAACAAAAAAAAAAAATTATACCAAAAATCATCATTCCGACCTCTCTTAGAATAATATAAGGACATCCAATTTTTTTTACCGTTATATGTAGGTCGATGAAACAAATCAAAACACAATTTTTCCAAACGTTATTAGGGATAAGTAAATCCAACCCAATAATCTTTTCACTAACATACAACCATACACATACATATGTATATGAATAAATAGAGGATAACCTTGTCGAGTCGATTTTCAATAAGGTCAAATATTTTATTACAAAAAAAAAAAAAACAAAAAAAATAATAATAAATTTAGTATAGAGTAAAAATAAAATGAATTTTTAATATACCTATGAAGGGGTAGGATTTTTTTTTTTTGGGATTTTTATTTTCTGTAAAAGAAAAATAATAACCGAACTTTCCATTCTATTTAAGTTTTCTTATTTTACTTCAATTTCTTCGTTAAAGCTATTAGTGCTTCATCCTTTCTTCATTTTAAATTTATTATATAATTGGTATACACTATTATTGAAGGATCCCATTTTAATTTATATTAATATTATAGAAAGAGATGGCTACATATGAATAAACATGTTGAGAAAAACATATCGATGTTAATTTTGCATGATTTTTTTTTTTTTTTTTTTTTTTTGTTTGATTTTTTGCATTTTAAAATTCAAATCACGTTTTAAATTGCACATGAAATAGATTTTCTGTTGTAAGCTTTTAAATCCTTTCTGCATCAAGAGTGCTATATGTTAACAACTAATAAAAAAAAAACAAAAAGTAAACATAAAAAACTAATATTAAAGTAAAAGTTTTTAACGTTAGCATAATTACAGTTTCCATGAGAAAAAAAAACATTGCGATTATTACTTTTTTATTGTTAAAATTTTAGGCAATATATAACGTAAACTGTTGACCAGACAATATAGAGTGTTTTTTTTAAGGGTATGCTAATGGCTATATTGTTTTAATTGTTAAAACATCAGAAAAACTACAGTAGTGACAGTAAATAAATTATAGCAAGCAGAAATATGATGTTTATTTCAAATCAAGTTGGTAACGAATGTCGAAATACTAAAACGAATGAAGCAAATAACATATTACTTGAGATAACAATAATCACCATCCAAAAAAACAACTAACAATAAGTAACCGAGTCCTTAATCACTTGGTTTATTCAGCGAGAGGGTGTGTATTCAAATTCCAAATTATACCATTTTTACTTTCACTGAAGACATTTTTTTTTTAAGGCGCCAGTTATAGCTATCATTGAAATGCTTCCGGAAAAAGCGTTTCATTGAAAATTTATACTTTTTTCCGTATAGGCGATTATAGCAATCAGAGAAAACTGTCAGTTAAATTATTTGTCAAATGGCAAATGACAATAATGAAGGCAAAGCAAAAGTAAATGTAATTTAAATTTAAATTTTTGTTAGCGTTATTTCGATGTTTGCAAAATTATATTAATTTATTTAATTATTTTTGGTAGAAAATTGTACTAATAAAGAATAATAAAAAAAATTTTTTTTTTAATAATGACATTGGCTGAATTGAGAAGAATAAAAAAGTAAAAATTACTTAGAATTAATTTTTTTTTTTACTTTTTTTGAAATTTCCATTTTAAAACTAAACTTAAACAAAATAATAAAAAAACAAAATTTAAGTCTAAAATCATTAAAATACAAAATCATAATGAAATATATCATAAATTGTATCAGAATTTTTTTCAATGACAAACTGAAATGGGAAGAAATGAAACATATGTCATTAGAACAATTTTGTTTCAAAATTACTGATCAGTTGTTCAGGAAAATAATTACCAATACGGAAAATCATAAAATTGATTTTTTTTTAAATATTTAACTTAAAATTTAAAAATTCGTAGCAGAATTTATTCTTTAAAAATTATTTAATCATTAAATCAACGCTTTTGTTAAATTTTATATGTCTTTGCTACAAAAAAATTGAAAACAAACATTTTCCGTAAGCATTTTAATGATAGCTTTAACTGGGCCCTAAGTGAAGACATTTTATTTAAAGTGAAGACATTTTTATTTCAAATGAAGACTTTTTATTTTAACTGAAGACATTTTTTTTCAATGAAGACTTTTTACTTTAAGTGATGATATTTTTTTTTCAATGAAAATTCTTTATTTCAGTAATTTAGTTAATATATGTAATATACATGTATACATATAAATATATATGTATGAATATATATAGTATATAATATATAAGATATTATTTATTCATTTATATGTATACACATATATTATATATATTAATATATACCATTTTCACTTTAACTGAAGACATTTTTTTTAAGTGAAGACATTTTATTTTAAGTGAAGATATTTTTATTACAAATGATGATTTTTTACTTTAAGAGAAGACTTTTCGGTGGCCTAGTGGGTAATAGCGTATGAGATACGTTGTAAACACCGAGGAGGGGTGGGTTCGAATCCCACACACGTTGTAAGAATAATTCCCCCTTACAAAAGAAGAGGATGTGTACTTTTCCCCTACAAAATGTGGCAGGGGATAAAACTAAAAAAAAAACACATAATATTTGTTTGTTCAACCGCCTGATTACTCATTTTGAAAAACCAATTTCGAACAAAACGTTCTTTAATCGCTAGTGCAACATATTACCTGAATGATTTCTTAACAGAGCTTCAGATTCAAATCCAAACTAAGACAACAAATACTTAATTCTTAATAGCTATACTATTTCTAAACAATTTTTTTAGAAATAGAAAGCAAGACAACAATATAAAAAATTTATAAAAATTTTAACAAAATCATACAAGTAAATATCTAAAGATTGATGAACATTGTATATCCTTGATATGAGACCTGAGTTAAATTAGTAAATTAGTTAAATCGAAGGAAATATGAAAAGAAATGATAAAAATATAGTGAATATATTTTTTCTTTTTTGTTTTTAGTTACTGCAGTCATTTAAAATACAAAAATGTAAAAAATTATATTCTCGTCTAATAAAAATGAAAAAATTTGGCAGCCCTAAAAAAAAGCTACAAGCAAATTAAAAAGAAATGTAATAATATAATATAGTTTATTTTGATTATATTTAAAATTTAGTTTTATTGAGCGCATGGAAAATATATATAATAACATTTTTCCAAATTTATACAAAATTTTTTTTAAACACTTATTATATATATATATTAATTTGCATATCACAATTAACAGAGCTTAAAAAGATTTTTTTCAACATTACACTATCAAAATTATTAATACACGTATTATTACATCACGTACCGTAAATTACAAATATAAAAAAAAAGAAAAACATATCTGTTTCATTCTAAATTATTTATTTTACTTTTTGTTTGACAGGATTTAGGTATGTTTAAATAATAAAACATCGATTGTATTAAAAAAAAAAAGTACATTTATTGAAAGGAGAATTAGAGCACTTCATTATGTTCACATTTCAATTCTAAGTCTATATTTTATTAGATTTAAATAAAAACAAGGCAGAATGTAAATCTTAGGTTTTTAAATGAGCACATTTTCCAAAAGACATTAAAAGTTTTCGTAGATTTTCATATGTAATACTTTCTTATGTTTTGAGGACACGCTAAAGCTATAATAGCGATTAAATATGAAGACTGAAGGGATACAAAAAAGATCTGAGGCAAATCCTATGCTAGTTCTGAAAGTTCTTTTTTCTCCCTTTATTGATTTTTCTCTCTCTGTATTATCTTTTCTCTCTCTGTATCCTCTTTCTCAAAATTATATTTATTTTGATATTGATTTATAAAGAAAAAAATCCTGCTTTTTGTTTTAGAGTTTAGAAGTTCTAGAATGACAAAATGTTAACAGGACTTACAATATAAATTTTTGACAATAAAGTGTCTTCCAAACTTTGAGGGACTGTAGCTTCATAATGCGTGGGACGGCATAAAAAACTTGTTTAACAATATTTTTTAAAAACCTATCCATGGTTAAAATTGCGTAGAAATTGTGTAAACAAACAGACGGACAGACAAACGGACGAGCAGACGGACGGAAAGACGGGCGAACGGATATAAGGAAACTAATAAAATAATAAAATGTTTTTAAAAATGTGTAAAAAAAAATAAGTTTCCTTACAGAAAGTTTCTTTTCTTTGTTGTTTTTACAATCATGTAACCAGAGATTCTGCAATATTAACGCAGAAGACTCTTGTAAAGATAGTCGAAGGGAGCAATATTTCTATTTGAAAGACGACTTATAATATTAAAAATTTTATGATACATTGTTAAAATTTCTGCAGTATAAGTGTTTTATAAACCATATTATTTTGCATAGAAAATTATTTTTAGACAGTTTTATAATATTATAACTATTAATAGTTATAACATCTTGATAAGTACGGTAAGTAGTGTAAAGTTTTAAATTAAAAAAATTAAAAAAAAACTCTTTTTAAATTAATGTCAAAATTTGTACCATTTTGAATTTTCTTTTTTTTTAAACTTTTTGAAGTTAATTTTTAATCTTCTCTGACATATTCTATGCGCTCTCTGATATCTTAGAATACCTTAACTAAGGTCGAAATTCTAAATTATGTAATACAGCAATATAATTTGATGTTAATTGCATTTATGTTTTATTAAAAAATGAAATTTATAAACTTGTTTATAACACTAACACACTTCTATAATAAAATAATAAAAAATGAGATCAGGAAAATTATTAGGATGTATATTACATACTGCAAGATTAATAAACCTTTACCCCAATTATTTGAAGCAATTGAAATCCATTTGCTTTAAACAGACTACAAAAAGAACTACAGTACCTTTACTAAATTACTAAAAAATTCGAACTTCTTCTAGTCCTATAACTAGCGTTATAGTAAAAAGGTTCATTGAATTAGGATAAAGGTAATTAATTAAAAATTCCATTCAATTAGATTTGAAAGGACCGTAGAACTGGTAAAAAATTATCTTTTTCATAGTCTAAAGTTTAGCCAGCAGTTGCCAACCCGCGATCCAAGACGTTTGAAAATGCGGCGCGTCAAATGATTTGAATTTTACAAAAACTGCTCATAAAGTTTATATGCAATTTTACAATTTAATTTCTTATTTTACGTAAGTACTACTCGTATACATACATTTACATTTACATAAATCCATTTATATATTTTTTTCTTATGCGCATCTTTTTGTATTTTGTTCAAAATTTTTTTTTTTAAACCAAGTGACTCTGTTAAAAAACAACATTAAATATTATTTGAAAATTTTACTAAGAAACGGCGGTTATTTTATTTTTTATAATTATTTACAGATTTACTACTATTTTTGTAGATTTTAAACCGTCTGTTGTGGCAAACCTAAATAGTTTCAGTGTTAAGACAAACAAATATTTATACGTTGCAATTGCTGCATTTATTTTATAATTTTATTTTGTAAATCAAAGTGACCTGTGTCAACGAAACAGCTAGCAATAATATTATTTAAACGATTTCATATTTTTATTTTTGTAATAATTACAACTTGTAAAGTTTAAATTTAAAGTGTTCTTAATAAAAGCCTTCCATTAACAATTAAACTGAAATAGTTGTTTTAATAATCGACAAACGGAAGGTAAACTTTTATTGTATTTTAAAAATTTTTAGTTTTTTTTGCTATTTAATACTATTGCTTTGGACCTTTCAGAATGAATTCAAAAAAGAGAAAAGTTTCAGAAGAAAATAGAATACTTCAAAACGACTGGGAAGACAATTACTTCTTCATAATGCAGAGCTCAAAATGAGTGTGTTTGATTTGCAAAGAGACGGTTTCTGTATTAAAGGAATACAATGTTAAAAGGCATCACGAAACAAAATATAATGAGTATGTTAAATTTAGTAAAGAATTGCGAAAAATTAAATTATCGGCGCTTTAAGCGGAGTTAAAGAGTCACCAAGGCATGCTAAAATCATCTTTACTACACTCACCTGATATTGTAAAAGCGAACTATTCTGTGGCGTGACTTATTGCTAAAAAAATTAAGCTATTTTCAGATAGAGAATTAGTGAAAGGGTGCTGGAAACCAGTTATGAAAGATGTTTTTCTCAGTAAAAGTTAAATATTTTCAACAATAAGTGTGTCGCGTCAAACAATATGTCGCCGGATTGGTGATATTTCAGAGGAAATAGTGATGACTTTGCGAGATAGATTCAAAGAATTTAAGTTTATTATTTAGCTTTCGATGGAAATACAGATATATCTGACACTTCTCAGCTTGCAGTATTCCTTCGCGGAATGAACGATCCTTTCCAGATGATACAAGAATTGTTAAACCTTTTAAGTTTCAAAGATACCACAAAAGGTGAAGATGTATTTCAAGCTATAAAAAAATGTTTGTGTGATAATAACTTGAAGTTAGAGATGCTTTCCGGTTTATCAATATATGGGGCGCCGTCATAAATAAGGGGACTGTAAAGTTGTTTATGAAATGAGGAAGCTGTAAAGTTGTTTAGTTAGAAGCGAGAACCATCGAAACTAGTGATATTTTTGTGATACCTTGTTTGATACATCAACAAAATTTATGCGCTCAACTTTTGTCTACGAAGCATGTTATGGTGGTGATTATAAAAGCGGTGATAGTGTATTTCACTAACGTCAGATGGCATAGTCGCGAAAAATGTTTAAAATGATTTTTTGAGTTACAAGAAGAAATTTAAATTTTTATTGTTGAAAAAGGAGTGCCAGTTTCTAATTTAAATGATGAAAAGTTGTTGTCAGACCTGTGTTTCCTAGTTGATATTAGATATAACTGAAAAAATCAACGAGCTAATTACAATGTTATCGTGATTTAATTACCGATGCTTGCAACCATATTAAAGCATTCCAAATGAAATTAACGTTATTTGAGTCTCAACTGAGAATGAATAATGCTCGACATTTTCCATCATTAAATGATATTAAGAGCGATAATAGAAATTTTTCGCTATACGCTGACGAGATAAAACAACTTTTGGCAGAATTTGATTGACGTTTCTCAGAGCTCAGAAAATATGAAAAATCGTTTGAATTATTTTGTTTTCCATTTCAATTGGATATATCTACTATAGTTTCTGCAGATGGAAATAATTGAACTACAATGTAACAACGAAATAAAAAATATTTTCAATAGGTACAATATCGAAAATCGATTTTTATAACACATACGTGACAGAAGAAAAATATCCCAAATTAAGATTTTTTGCACAATAGTAAGTACCTATGGAAGCACATATATTTGTAAAACTTTCTTCTCGAAAATGAAATTTAACAAAAATAAATTTCGAGCTTCTTTAAATTATACAAACTTGGAAAACCAATTAAGATATGTAACTCCAAATACATAAGTTGATTTGGGAGCAAATGTAAACAAAAGCAAAGCTCGCACTGATATATGTATGCACAAAAATATGTTATATGTATATTTGATTAAAATCGATAGAATTACAGTTTTTTTTATAAATTTTTTAGGTTTTGTGAACGAAATGACTTATAAGTTAATTTTTTTTTGTTTTTCTTTAATTTGAAATGAAATAATTTTATTAATTTTCAGAATAAATTATCTTAATTTAAATTTTTATTTTTTTTTTTTATTCCTCGAACGGTATTTAAATTTATTTTAAAATTAAAATAAGATTTAAAATTATTAAAATAAATACAACTATAGCATTTCACCTTCTATTTTGTCATGTGTGGCCCGCCAATAAAAAACGAATCATCAGATTGAGCCGTGTAACGATTTGGGTTGGCTATTAAAAAGTAAGCTTCAATTCTTCAGCCGTCAAAATATCTCTTGATCTGCCCTTTTATCGAAAAAATATATTATTTATCTATTTCAGTAATAAAGTTTTAAATTAGACAGTTCTCCTATGCCTGTTTCGCCAGTTATAAATAAAATTTTTCTTTAAAAATGGAATTGAAAATATATTAAAATTTAAATATTCTAAATAAACCAATTTATTAAAAGATTAAACGCAATAAAATGAAAATTTTTATCTTTTAAGTGAGTTAATTATTTTAGCGTAATTAATTAAGCAATTTTGTTAAGTGTTGTTTTTATCTTAAGAGAGATGGTGGAAAATATCGAAAGTTACTCAAAGGAACTGCGCTAAGTTCCTCTGAATAGTGTTGGACTTTAACAAAAACCATAACCAGCCCTTTTAAAATATATAACTTATTAAATATATAACATAAATATGGCTCCTTAAATATATAACATAATGCACAGTTTGGCTTTGAAGATAAGGATGTGGAAAGGATTAGTTGGGGAATTCGGTGTGGGTTAATTAGGATTAACAGAAAATTTGAAGAATTATTTTGAAGAAACATGTGAATGTTATTCTTAAATTTCGTTATAACACACACATATAAATTACCAACTTTTGAGGACACATGTGCTGGTATAAGGTTCCATAAACAGGACGTGCACATGACAAACGAATTTTCGAATGCTGTGTTATGCTATATTAACAGTTCGACAGTGTAGGGGTGAACATCTGCCGCACTCCTTCTTTTAAGTAGGAAAATTATGAGTGGGAGCATTAATCGTTTTATTATTTTAGAAAAGGTGTTTGCAAGGTATGTACAGCGATGGCAGAGTGAAAATAGAGAGAGCAATGAGGTGATACTGGGGTCGCCAATTAAATGAATAGCCCTGTTTTGCACTCCGTCGAGATAACCCAGTTGTTTGGTTTTGTTTCGGCCTAATGTAAGTTTTATAGGTATTAAGAAGATCAATTGAAGAAAAGTAAGCTTTACAGCGGTACAAAACCTAAAATATTTATTAGTGTTTTTATCTTTACCAAAAATATGATTAAAGTGATAATCACGCGCCCTTTTTAAGTTTAAACTCTTTATAATTACAATTGATTAAGTGTGTAAAAATATCGTTAGACAATTTAAAAACAAAATCGTATACAAGATACTTAGCATCAATTCTGTCTACAAGAAAATAAAACGAAGTGTGTGTAATGTCGCAGTCTTTTTTCTTAGAATAAAATTGTAAATCATCAAAAGAATTATTAGTCTCTGAAGAAAGACATAGAATTCAGGATAGAACATAATCTAAATTTACTTGTTTTAAAACTCTTTAAAAAACGACGAAAGGATTGCCCTATGTTGCAGCACCTTAAATACTAAATTGGGCTAAGTATTCATAAAAATGATTATTATATAAATATAAATAGGATAAGTTTCTGAGTGATCACAATCTTGATAAATCTTTTCTCATAATATCTTGCTAATATAGTTTCCATTGACATAAAGATGGTAATCCTTTACAAATTTATAAATTAAATCTTTTTCGAATTCTAGATGATACGTAAAATGTAATGTGATACCTAAAAGAAGAAAAATGAATCATAATATGACTAATTACAAAAAAAATTTTAAAAGATTTTAATCTTTAATCTAACTGTAAAAAAAAAATTTTAAAAATGTTTTTTTTTTTGTTTTCAGAAACAAAAACAAAATATTAAAAAGAAATTCCGAAGAGATAATTAATATAAAATCTTTTCAAAGATTCTTTTCTTAAAACAAATAATTATTGCTTTTCTGATCAAAATATTGTTGAACCCATTTCTAAAGGGTGTTCAAAATTGAGGTATCATTTTAATTTTAATAAAAAACGAGGAAGAATACAGTTGACTTTGTCAACTCTTAGATACCCGTACGAACCGTTAGTATGTTCACAGCCTGTCACTCTGCTTACAATATTATTATACCCGTATGAACTATGTTCAAGGGTATAATAAATTTGCCATTACGTTTGTGACACCTTAAAGGAGTCGAGCTAGATATAGTGTCAAAGGTATGGATCGGCTCAGAATCGAATTCTGAGTCGATTAAGCCATGTACGTCCGTCCGTCCGTCCGTCCGTCCGTCCGTCCGTCCGTCCGTCCGTCCGTCCGCACGATAACTCAAAAAATAAAGGAGCTAGGGGGCTGAAATTTTTTTTACGTCACTTTTGCAAAATTGTTAGTTTTGCTATTTAAATCCAACATTTTCGGTCGGCGGGTTCGAGTAGCTGCCATACAACTTCTATCTTTATATAGAAATAACTCAGTATCTATTCAAGCTAGGTTTCTGAAATTTCGCAAATGATGATCAAGTTTTATGGCAACAACTTCTGTAAAATTTGGTTGTGCTGGTGCAGCGGGTTCGGGTAGCTGCCATACAACTTCTCCGTTTAAATGAGAATAACTCAGTGTTTATTGAAGCTACGAGTCTGAAACAACTTTTGTAAAATTTGGTTGTGGTGGTGCGGCGGGTTCGGGTAGCTGCCATACAACTTATCCGGTTAAATGAGAATAACTCAGTGTTTATTGAAGCTAGGAATCTGAAATTTAGTAAAGAAGTGTCGAGTTACATGCCAACAACTTTTGTAAAATTTGTTTGGCCTAGAACAGCCGGTTCAGGCTTCTTGCACCTCTTGGAAGTTAATAAAGCTAGGCGTCTGAAATCTTGCAAATGATGATCAAGTTTTATGGCAACAACTTCTACAAAATTTGGTTGTGCTGGTGGGACGGGTTCGGGTAGCTGCCATACAAAATCCCTTTTTAAATGAAAAGAACTCAGTGTCCGTCCGCACGATAACTCAAAAAATAGAGGAGCTAGGAGGCTGAAAATTTTTTTACGTCACTTTTGTAAAATTGTTAGTTTTGCTATTTAACTCCAGCATTTTCTGTCCCCGGGTTCGGGTAGCTGCCATACAACGTCTTTCTTTAAATATAAATAACCCAGTGTCTGTTCAATCTAGGTATCTGAAATTTTGCGAATGATGATCAAGTTTTATGGCAACAACTTCTGCAAAATTTGGTTGTGGTGGTGTGACGGGTTCGGGTAGCTGCCATACAAAATCTCTTTTTAAATGAAAGAACTCAGTGTCCGTCCGCACTATAACTCAAAAAATAGAGGAGCTAGGAGGCTGAAAATTTTTTTACGTTACTTTTGTACAATTGTTAGTTTTGCTATTTAACTCCAGCATTTTCGGCCGCCGGGATCGAGTAGCTGCCATACAACGTCTTTCTTTAAATGGAAATAACCCAGTGTCTGTTCAATCTAGGTATCTGCAATTTTGCGAATGATGATCAAGTTTTATGGCAACAACTTCTGCAAAATTTGGTTGTGGTGGTGCGACGGGTTCGGGTAGCTGCCATACAACTTCTCTTTTTAAATGAAAATAACTCAGTGTCCGTCCGCACGATAACTCAAAAAATAAAGGAGTTAGGAAGCTGAAATTTTGTTTACGTCACTTTTACAAAATTGTTAGTTTTGCTATTTAACTCCAGCATTTTCGGCCGCCGGGTTCGAGTAGCTGCCATACAACTTCTTTCTTTAAATGGAAATAACCCAGTGTCTATTCAATCTAGGTATCTGAAATTTTGCAAATGATGATCGAGTTTTATGGCAACAACTTCTGTAAAATTTTGTTGTGATGATATGACAGGTTCGGATAGTTGCCATACAACTTCTCTTTTTAAATGAAAATAACTCAGTGTCTATTGAAGCTAGCTATCTGAAATTTAGTGAAAAAGTGTCGAGTTGCATGCCAAAAACTTTTGTAAAATTTGAATGGTCTAAAGCAGCCGGTTCCGGCTTTTTGCATTTCTTGGAACTTAATGAAGCTAGGCGCAATAGATTCGGGTAGCTATCATACAACTCCACAATTTACATAAATATATCTCTGTAGTTCGGTACTAAAACTCTGAATGTTTTTAAAAGATGATCAAGTTTTATAGAAACAGGATATATTACGTTCATACGGGTATCCCAGAGTTGACACAGTCTACTCTACTGCACTCTTCCTCGTTTTTTTAATATTTTAGTATTTTAAAATAATTTGGGTGAATTTTATAATTTCTAGAACTATGGGTTGTACATATATTCAAACTATATGTTTATATGTACATTATTCAAAAGCAGATTCTAACCTTCCACATAACGATTATCAACCCAAAACTTTTGCCATTACCATTTAATACTAAGCGGTAAATGTATATTAAATTTACTAAGTACAAAACAGTAAATATAATTTTAAATATTATATTATATTATATTTAAATATTCCATTGATAGAATAATTTCTTATAAGTACAATAAAATACATATATGTATGTAAATACGGCGCTATATAATATACATCTATACTCTTATCATTCATTCACTAGTGACATATACGATATGTAAATAAACATGATATTATATAAGTATGTATATATATCAATATCATATAAATAAAAATTCTTCAAGCAACCGTTATGTTGTTTATTTAATTACATTTTTTTGTACTACGCATTATATCCTCAACAATTTCAAATTATCGAGTAAAACAAAATGGAAAAAATTCGTTAAAGAAATTTGTTAGAAAATTTGAAAAAATCAAGTAACACTTTCGTCAATAATAAAGTAACCCTATATTATTAAACAAAGTTGTTAACAGAAATAAAAGTATAATGTTGGAGGTTTAATTTTTGTGTATTACTTCAAAAAAATTTTAACAGGTGTTCAAGTTACAGGTGTTTAAAAATAGGAAATTTTCAGTTTTTGACCCCTTACAGCTCCTAAACGGGGAGTGATACAAAAAAAATTTCTGAAATGACTCATACTAATTTTCAAAGATCTAACTTCTGTCGAAATTTCAAGTTTTCAACTTTAACCGTTTAGAAGATGGAAGGGTTAAAGAATTTTGCAAAATTTGAGTTTCGCATAACGGTAAATTAAGACACAGTATGCCAAAATTATATATTTATTGTATATATACTTTTAAAGCTAATGAAAGTAGTAATCGTTTGGCGTTTTCAAAATGAAGATATACCTTATACAACTTGTGCTATAACAATTTAAATATAAAGCTTTTTTGAACCTTTGGGGAGCTGTAGCTCCGTAACGGGTGGGGCTACAAAAAAAAGTTATTAAAAATAAAATTAATATTTTTGTGAGATCTATGTTAAAATTTCATAGCTCTATTGCAAAAAAAATGTGGGGATCTAAAAGTTAGGTGTTCGAGAGCTACCCTAAGGCTTGATCCAAACTCAACCAAAAAAAATAGGGAACCTACAAATTACTCCCAAAATATTTTGTGTAAATTTCAAGATTCTAGCTTTCTTAGTTTTTGAGTTAGCGTGCTGACGAACGGACGGACGGACGGACATGGCTCAAAAGTCTTAGAATTTTTTTCTGATCCGATCCATACCTTTGAAGGTATATCTAGCTCGCTTATTTCGAGGTGTTACAAACGGAGGAGTAATTTTATTATACCCGATCCTATCGTACGGGTATAAAGACTTTTTTTTTAAATATTAAATATATTTTTATTTTAATTTATCACAAATAGGTTCCGGTTAATAATGAAAAATTATGTCGGCCAAGTGGCCCCCTCTACTACTTCGGCAGGCTTCCAATTTTTTACCAACATTCTGAATCACGTTGATCAATAAACTGTTATCAATGGTTGAAATCTGCTCGATAATGTTGTTTTTAAGCTCTTGAATTGTTGTGGGATTATTGCTGTACACTTTCGATTTCACAAAACCCCACAAAAAAAAATCCAGCGGTGTCAAATCGCACGATCTTGGTGGCCACATCACTCCTCCTCTACGAGAAATAATGCGATCTTTGAACTTTTCCTTCAAAAGATCCATTCTTTCTCTTGCTGTGTGGCAAATGGCACCGTCCTGTTGAAACCACATATTCTCTACGTCCAAATCATCAATTTCCCGCCACAAAAAGCTTCGGATCATCTCCCTGTAGCGATTTCCATTGACCGTAATCTCATTTCCATTTGCGTTTTCAAAAAAATATGGTCCGATGATTCCTCCTGACCACAAACCACACCAAACCGTAACTTTTTGTGGATGTACTGGTTGCTCTAAGATAACCCTTGGATTCTCTTCACCCCAAATGCGGCAGTTCTGTTTATTGACGTAGCCATTGAGCTGGAAATGAGCTACATCGGTGAAGATTATTTTGTTAAAAAAAATTCTCATTTTCTCCTTGTTTTTCGATTGCCGACGTAATGCATGGTCAGTTGGTTTTAATTCTTGCGTCAGCTGGATCTTATAAGCCTTTAAATGGAGATCACGATGCAAAATGTTGAATAATGTGGATGGTTTGATGTTTAATTGCTGCGAACGATGACGAATGGAAGTTTTTGGATCTTCTTCAACACTTCTGCTCACAGCTGCTACATTCTCGATTGAACGGCCACTACGTTGATAAATGTAGGCCTCTGTTATCAAGAACAGATCCAGTTTCTAGAAATTTATCAACCATCAGCTTGATGGCACGATTTGTTGGAGCATTTTCTCTACCAAATTTCGTTCGAAATTTCCAATTACATCTTGAAAACTTTTACCATTTTCAAAAAATGTTGTAATAACAAAAACACGTTGTTCCTTCGTATAACGTCCCATATTAACTAACCGGAATATATTTAGAATATACCTAAAGAAACCTCGTATAAAAATTCCAGGTAGAAAAAAATGGCGGCAAAATCAAAATGATACCTCAATTTTGAACACCCTTTATAAAAAAAACAAGGTAGAATGTAAACCAACGGTTTTTAAAAGCGCACATTTCCAAAACTCAATACAAACTGTTTAGAAGTGTGACTTACACAAAAATTTGAAAATTTCATGTAATAAGAAAAAACTTGAAAATAGGACATTTTTGAGATTTTGAGGGGCCGTAAGTCCGGAATCCTATATAACTAAGAAAAGCTGTTAACATACGTAAAAATATATTATTGAAGCTTTAATTTTTATGTCTTGCCGAAGAAAAATTTTTACAGGTGCCTAAGTTACAGGTGTCTAAAAATAGCAAATTTTAAATTTTTGAGGCGTAATAACTCTTAAAGAGGGGGCGTTACCAAACAATTTTCTGAGGAAACTTATACTAATTCTAAAAGTTCTTTCTTGTCTCAAAATTTCAGGTTCCTATCTAAAGGAATGCCGGAGTTATGAAAAAAGAAATTTCATGCAAAATGTGGTTTTCACATAACGGTAAATTTAAATCGTAAATTACAAAATATTACATAATTTTGATATTGTTTTATATAGATAATAAAATTTTCGATCTTCTACCGGTTTTAGATTGCAAAACTATTACGCAAAGCCCGAGATATATACATCTGAAAATGGGGCTTTTTTACAATTTTGAAGAGCTGCAGCTTTGAAACCCTTTACAACTAAAATAAACCTTTCACACACGTAAAAATATATTATTGTAGCTTTAATTTTCATGTCTTGCCGAAGAAAAATTTTTACAGGTGCCTAAGTTACAGCTGTCTAAAAACACCAAATTTTCAATTTTTGAGGCGTAATAACTCTTAAAGAGGGGGCGTTACCAAAAAATTTTCTGAGGAAACTTATACTAATTCTAAAAGTTATTTCTTGTCTCAAAATTTCAGGTTCCTATCTAAAGGCGTGCCGGAGTTATGAAAAAAGAAATTTCATGCAAAATGTGGTTTTCACATAACGGTAAATTTAAATCATAAATTACAAAATATTACATAATTTTGATATTGTTTTATATAGATAATAAAATTTTCGATCTTCTGCCGGTTTTATATTGCAAAACTATTACGCAGAGCCCGAGATATATACATCTGAAAATGGGGCTTTTTTACAATTTTGAAGAGCTGCAACTTTGGAACCCTTTACAACTAAAATAAACCTTTCACACACGTAAAAATATATTATTGTAGCTTTAATTTTTACATCTTGCAGAAGTAAAATGTGTGCAGGTTCCTAAGTTACAGGTGTTTAAAAATAGCAAATTTTCAATTTTTAAGCCCTAATAGCTCATAAACAGGGGGTGGTCCGAAAAAATTTTCTGAGCAAACTTATACTAATTCTAAAAGTTCTTTCTTGCCTCAAAATTTCAAGCTTCTATCTAGAAGCGTGCCGGAGTTATGAAAATATAAAAATCATGCAAAATTTGGTTTTCACATAACGGTAAATTTAAATACTAAATTTAAAAAAATTGTATAATTTTGATATTAATTTACAAAGATAAAAGAAATACCTGTCGAGTGACGTTTTCAGATTGAAAAAATCTTAAGCAGAACATAAGATATATGCATTTAAAAATAGGGCATTTTCAAAGTTTGAGGGGGTGTAGCTCCGTAATGGGGGGGGCTACATGAAAAAGTTGTTCCACAAAATTATTTTTTTTATGAGACCTACCTATGGTTAAAATTTTTTTTCTCTATCTTTAACGGTGTAGAAGTTTTGTAAACAGACGGACGGACGGACGGACGGACGGACAGAGTGAAACTAATAAGCACATTTTTTCAAAATTTTTTTGGAAATGTGCTAAAAACAAATATAATATAATATAATAGATATATCGAAACAACATAGTCATTTTTTGACCTAAAAATTCAATACTATGTAATAAAGATTTTGAACAAAAACTATTTATCAAAACCAAAACCCAAACAAACTCAAAGCATGCCAGAAAAATAAAAGTTTCGTTCTACATATTTGAATGCATTTTTTTTTTCCTACAAAATACATATATCTATATATATATATGTATATATATATACATAATAGAATCGAATTCATTGCATCTTATTATATCAAATCAACTCCTATTTAACAAAAAAAAAAAACAAAAATAAAAGCCTATCTTAGAAAAGAATTTTTTTATTTTATTTTCCTTTTTTCTTTTTTTTGTTTTTTATTTCTAATTTTTTAAAAGGCTTTTTTTTCCAATGTTAATATAAAAAAAAAACAAAAAATTGTTTTTTAAAAGAAATCTGTTTGAAAAATAAAAATTATATTGAACTAAAATGAAATTCTAGAGCAAAGAAAGATTCATTATATTTTTTTGGATAAAAATGGTTGATTTTTTAATCGATAATTGAAAACTGAATACATAATAAAACTTTTGTCCTAAAATTTTCTAATTTTTTTTTTTTTTACTTTTATTATTGTTTTGTTTTCTTAATTTTAATTTAAATGGAAATTTTTAGGGGAAAAAGCAAATCCTTAATTATTCAGCAACTGATGAGTAATTAACAAAATTTTCCAAGTTGTTACTTACAATTATGGGTAATAAAAAAATTTTATATATATATTCTTCTCTTTCAAATTGCTTACCCGATGGAAGATTAATGATTTATTCTGACTAATATCATTGAATCTAATCTTTTATTAATAACATAAATATGCATAGTTTCCCATTTTGCTCGTATCTCAAAAATGCGTTTTATCAAAATCTCGTTTTAGTAAAATTTCGTTTTTTTTAAATCTCGGTAAATCTCTTTGTTTTTTCAGAAAATACAAAATTGAAATTTTTAATTTTTATCGAATAATAATAAGAGGGATTTTAGAGTTGGATTCAAAATCAGGGTTAGAATAATTTGTTTAGCAAGGCTTTTAAAGATTTCAAACCTTTTATTAAAAACCTTTTTAAAGATTTTAATGTTGAAATGTATATGAAACGAGGACGAGTGCAGTTGAGTAGAATGTGTCAACTCTGAGATACCCGTAAGATCTTAATATATACTGTTAATAAAAAACTTGGTCATCGTTTAAAAAATTTCAGATGTTTTAGTACCGGCGTTAACTACCAAGATATATTTATGTAAATTGTAGAGTTCCATGACAGCTACCCGAATCTATTGTTGGTGCAATCAAATTTTACAGAAGTTATTGTCCTAAAACTTGATCATCATTTGCAATATTTCAGACTCCTAGCTTTATTAAGTTCCAATGAGGTGCAAGAAGACTGAAGGCTCTAGGCCAACCAAATTTTACAAAAGTTTTAGCTTGTAACTCGACATCTGTTCACTAAATTTCAGATACCTAGCTTCAATAGACACTAAGTTATTTTGATTTAAAAAAAGAAGTTGTATGGCAGCTGTATGGCAGAAGTTATATATATGGCGAACCTGTCGCACCAGCACAACCAAATTTTTCAAATATTGTTGGCCTGTGACTCGGCATGATTTTGCAAAATTTCAGATACCTAGCTTCAATAGATACTGAATTATTTCCATATAAAGAAAGAAGTTGTATGGCAGCTACTCGAACCCGGTGGCCGAAAATACTGGATTTAAATGGCGAAGCTAGCAATTTTGCAAAAGTGACGTAAAAAAATTTCAGCCTCCTAGCTTCTTTATTTTTTGAGTTATGCGTAGACAGACGGACGGACGGGCATGGCTTAATCGACTCAGAATTCGATTCTAAGCCGATCCATACTTTAGGCACTATATCTAGCTCGACTCCTTTAAGGTGCCACAAACGTAATGGCAAATTTATTATACCCTTGAACATAGTTCATATGGATATAAATAATAGAAAAGTTTAATTTTGGGAATAAGTTTTTTGATAAATTTAAATTTTAGCGTATATTTGTAAATAAAGGTTATGAAAATAACTTAAAATTCTGCATATAACTAGTATTTATAACTTTCTGTTATAAACCTCTTTTTCTTAAATCCTCTCTCTTTAAAATAATTTCACTGATCCTTGGCAGTTCCAGATAAGGAAATTTTACTGTATAATAATTATATATAAATTTGACATTTGACTATAATATAATAATTGTATTCAAGACCTAATTGATATCTTTAAAATTATTTATGTGATGTTCATTTTGACAAACAAAAAATTAACCAGGTAATAAAGTTTGTTTTTCAAAATTTTTCTAAATAAAATGAAATATATATCACTTGAGGTTAAAATTATTCAGAAATATTTGATCAATGGTTATTACTTCTTAATATGATGTACCAAACAACTTTTTTCCAGTACGTAATTAAATACCATAATTTAAAAGCAAAGTTTGAGATTTGTTCTAAAATTGTGGAAAATAAAATTGAGGACCCACAAAAAAAAAATCGTTCAAAATATAGTAGTAATAATTAATAGTTTTAAGCTCTTCTTGACAAGACACCAACGACTACAATATCGAACGACTTATTGCCTAAATATTGTTTGATAAAAAGAGAAACGATTTATGTGCTAGTCATTTTTCTGGAAAAACTATCAAAAAATATCAAAATAATTCGCTTTGAAACAAGTGGCAATTCAGAGAAATGCAGGCTTACCATTTCTTTGCAACAAATGAACGATTTTTACATTTAAAATTGATTTGAAATTTTGGTTTGTCCAGAAAATCTACAATTAATTAAGAATATATTTAAATAATACCAGTACAGATACCATACCATATTCCTTCTTTGGTAACTCACAGAACTAGACGAAATTGATTTATACTCCATATGCAAAAAATCTTTTTTCTGTCATTTTCAAATCTAATCTCTTCTAATTTTTATTTAAGTGATGAAATTCTCCAAAACAAAATCTCTATTAATAGGTTTAGGAAGTCCATATTTCAGAGAATTTTTATAAAAGCAATTATATTAAAACTATAGGTATTATTTTTATAAACTAAAAATTTCCGCATCATATAGATATTACTTGACGACGGGTCAGGAGGACCATAATATTCATGGATATTATGTCCCACCCGCGGTAGATCTTAATTTAGTTTGTTGAACTTAATCTAAATCTTATGGTTTTAATTTATAAGTTATTTATCTAACAAAAAGAATTATTTTTGATAAATGTTTTTTTTTTTATTTTGAATTTGTTTTAGGTGGATCTCTGGTGGAGATCTCATACAATTTAGAGTTTTTTGTCCCATATTGGTGAATCATTTCATCAAAAAATAACAAAAATTATTAATGGTGTAATGTCCCTCCAATTTCGTATAATTGTGACTCACTGATAATGAGACATTATTTCCAAATTTAATTTTTGGATTCTTTTAACCCACCGCTCTTGTAACATAAAATTCAAGGGTATTATGGCTCGGGGACTCATTGCACATCACCATATTATTTATTAAAAAAAATTATTCGAATATAAAATTTTAATTGATAGCTCAGAAAAATTCGATCTCAAAATTTGATAAAATATTTTTTTTGTCACTCAAAAGTTATAATTTCCTACATATTGATAAAGACCCAAGAAAATAGTTTGCTAACTTTCTTCGTGTTGAGATCTTTAAACAATTTAAAACTCCATTAGAACTCCATTCAAATTTCTAAAGTATTTATATATTTTAATATTGAATCTTATGTTGCCATAAAGTCTTTTAACTTTATATATAGGTATATTTAAAAAGATTCAGTTATTGTGATTTACATACAAAATAAAAAATCCTACAGACATCATTATATTAAATTCGATAATTTATTTTATTTTAAAAATGTATACATGTTATTTTTAAAGCTTATCAAACTTATCAAACTCTTACATAAAAGCCATTAGAAAACATTTTTTAAAATGTAAAGGTAAAAAAAAATTGACAATTTTTCTATACGATGTTTCAAACTTAAATCAAATTTAATTTAAATTCAACCTTCAAATTTTTGGAAAAAAATTTTAAAAAGTTCATTGACAACATATAAGAGAAGAAAAATCAAACCCCAACTGCCCAGACTATATAATCACTTTGATATGTACAAAGATAGATAAATCGATTGTAAATGCGTTTTTTGGCTTGAATAAACCACCTGAAGTAGATTTCAACAAAAAAAAAAGATTAGAATATAATTTTTTAAAGTAAGTTTAAATGTTTATTTTCCAATTCAACAGCAAAATCTGGCTCTATATCAAAAAAAAAAATTTTTTTTAATATGTATCTAATATCATATTATTAAATCGTTAAAAACAATAAATAAAAAAATATTGAAAAATTACAAAAACTCAACACTAACCATATCACGACATTTCAATTAATTTCAATCTTAGATTAGATTTCTCATTAAATTGTCTAGGATATGCTAAAAGAAATTGTAAAGGATATGGTAAGTAACACGTAACTATTATCAAACAATAGCAAAAAGTTTGTTAATCTGTCATGAAGAATAATTTTAAAAGTAAAAACGAAAAGAAGTACCTATTGTTTTTTTTTTTTTTGACTAAAAACCTGCCAAAGATTACTCTAGATTATTAACTTACCGTTTAATTTATAACATAAAGTGAAAAATATAAAATTCGAACATAACATGTCTTGAATCTTAATAGTCATTGAAATCCCCAACTACCCTGCCAAACATATTAAAAAAAAATTTATTTAATTCTTTCACTACATACTGATTAATAAATTAATTCTGCCATAAAAATTTGAATTGATTTTGTGATTGAATGTGTACAATTGAGCTCTGCGAAGTAACGGCCAACGAAATAAAACTGAAAAATAAAATGAAATAAAACATAAAATAAAACTGAAAAACAAAATGAAAATAAAACCCCAAAATTTCGAGGCCCCAAAAAACAATTGCTTTACTATTTCAGAAAAGTGAAACAAATCCCCAATACTAATTTTTGGGCTTTTATTTCATTAAATTTATTGGGATTTTATTTCATTATGTTATAAAATCCTTCATTAAAAATATAGCCCAAAATTACATACAAATTTTGGGGCTTTATTTAATTTTTTTTGGGAGTTATTTCGTTGGGTTGAGTTTTCGTTTCACTTCATCCTAATTGGAGAACGTTTCATTAATACAAAAAAAATATCTATCCTAGTTTTCTAATATCATGTAAAAAAAAAAAAATAGTTTATGTACAGTTAGCCGAATTAAAAAATTGCAAAACGTCATTTTACTTATTATCTTTTGGCAAAAGGCATATTTTGTTACATTCTATTTGGCATAATGGCACATTTCGTAAAAAGAACATTGATAAACTATATATTTTATAAATATTACCTATATATATTCTGCAAAGAGCTTATAACGTTGATTTTGTAAAGAACTTTTTTATAGAATGTGGGTCCTATTGCATCAACCAGTTATCACTAATCAAATTATTATTATTTTTAATAAGTTTTTGTTGCACCAAAATCATATTTGATAATAACTTAATAAAGTTTTGATTAGCAGAAATCACTTACTTATCAACAAAAAAATGATTATTTGAGTAGTGATAAGTGATTGGCCCAATATTTTAATAATAAAGAATTTTTTTGTTTAAATACTATTTTGTTAAGAGTCTTTTTGCAAAATGTCTCTTTTCTTAAAAGTACGTATTTTTATGAAGTGACATTTTGCTAAAAGTAATTATTGTCAAATGGAATTAGACGAAATGTCTTTTTGAGAAAATGACTTCGGCAAATTGGCATGGTCTCGAAAAAGAATATAATAATATACGATACAACTTTTAATTATTATATAATTTTAGCTAATTACGAAATTGCTAAATCTTATTTCATTTTTAGTAGTTATAATATTTTTAGTGATTTTTAATCACTTTAATTATTCTTGTTTACTTAAACACTTGTTTTGTAATAGTGTTCCAAGTTATTATTTTTAATATTTCGGATCTAACTTATTGTTGTCGGTCTCATCCATTTCTAAGTTAGCTTTATCTCTTTCGAATATTATGTTTAAAAAAATTATTATACAGATGATCTCAAACATGTTTTTTTTTTTTAAAGCTATCCAAATACTAGGAATGGATTTCTTTATACATTATTGTAAGTCTGAATAAAGGGCAAAGGATTTGGAAGGAAATAGGATGTAAGGGGAAAATTGGAAGATAAATACATATACGTATATGTATAATTAACACTCTACACCCTTTAGCCTTTTTTGAATACAATATGCATCTTTTACTGAAATTATTATTTCTCAGTAAATCAATAATAGGCAACTGCTATTCTTCTAACGGTAACAATTTAATTAAGTATTTATTTAATTCTATGAAAAACAAATATTCTAATGAGCAATTTAATTTGCCATTTGTCTCTTTCTTTTCTCTTCTACATAAAATGGTAAATGATAAGTACATGTGGTACTTAAAATGACAAATGTCACATTTTATATTGGTCGATTTTATAATTTCACTACATACAAAATTTTGTTCTAAAGTGAATCTTAAATAGAACTAAGTTCATTTTCTTCTATTTATATTTGCATATACATTGATTATTTTCCTTTGCCTTACATATATATATATATATATATATGATAAACAATTTACATTGTATACAAATAAATAAATAAATAAATAGATAACAACCAGGATAAATGGATTTGATAAAATCAGGTATTTCTATTATATCCCTTTGGTTGTTTTGTCATTTTACTATTAGGTTAGAATTGCTCCTGTTTTGTTTTTTTTTTTCTTATTTTTTTTTTTTATTTTAAACCATCGATAATAAAATGAGAAAATAAAAACATCACACCAACATTATATAAAGCACATCCTTTTTTTTATGTTTGTTGTTTGCTCTTTTGACTCAAAATACAAAATGATGAAAATTGTATATTATATCGTATTGTATTGTATGCTAAACTAAACGACCTTTTGATTTACACTTGACGAAGGGTTCACACTTGATAAAGGTCATTTAAACAAAAATACTTTAGATATCTTTAAAATTATAAAAAGAAAGAATTTTGATTTAAGTTGATACTAAAATTAGATTTAAAGGAAATCGGAACAAAAATAAACTAAATCAGCAAATTATTTATAGTGTTGAACAGTAAATTGGGGCCTCGGTGGCCTAGCAGGTAAAAGCGCATGAAATACGCAAACACAAAGGGAGTGTCGATTCGAATGCCACACAGGGCGTAGGAATAATTCCCCCTTACGACATTTACAGCCACGTCTGAAAAGAAAAGCCTGTGTAATTTTCTTGTCATATTTATGTGACAGGGGAATACACTACCAAAAAAAAACAAACAATAAATAACAATATTCAAACCTTATATTTTTAAAATAACAATCAAACTTTTAAAATAATAATAAAAAAACTAATAATAATTTTTAAATTTTTATATAATTTTAAAAACACATAAATTAAACGTGAGAAAATGCTTGGAAAGTTATTTATTTTATAATGTAACCCGAAGAAGAATAACATTTGTGACCTCTCTTCAAAAAATTAACGACCAAAAGTTCACAGCAATAGATAAAAGGATTAAACAAAGATATGATACAGATGATAAACAAAACCTTTATTATACTGCAGTATTAGTTTAAAAAAAATAAATAAAAATACATAGTAATAATAAATATCCAACTGTCTATTAAAAATAAAGAAACATTTTAGTGCATTAAACCTCAACTCCATTAAATTATTTTTTAACGAAAAAAAAGGAAAAAAAACACTTGGTATTAAACATAATACTATAATTAATGCAAAAATAATATTGAATTAAATGTATCCAAATTGAAATTAAAATTATCTAAATTAAAATTAAATTACTTAAGATATCCTCTAGGTTAACTTTAATCGTTTATTGGAGAAACTGAAAGATCTAATACTTTTTGACAGTCTATGCTGAACCTATTTTTTAATTTGTCAACCTTATAAAAAACTATTTAGAAACAAAAATTTGAAAAGAATTCAATTAGATATTCTCAAATTTGCTTCAGAGTCTCTTTATTTATGTTCTAATTTGTTTTTATTTTACTAATTCCAGAAACCTTTTGTTTAACTGAAACCATTTTTAAACAAAACCAAAATATATAATCTATAATGGTTTATAAATATCTATAATGTACAATTAATCTTAACAGAATGAATAAAGAAATTCATTGTATCCTAAAATTTAGCTAAAAATCTGAACTAACGAATCAGTAAACACTAGATACTGTTTACGCAGTACACTTTAAACATAGATGAGGTCAATAACACTAGTGATCTGTGCGAAACTTCAATCCCTCTCGATTAGTAAACGATGTTTTAAATCACTAGATCATCAAGATAAGCCTCCCTCCTGATAAGCGCAGGATACCGAAAAAAGTAAAAAGGTTAATCTATGTAGAATTGATCCACGAGTTCTAAAACCATTTACAACAAACAGCGCTGGGATATCTCGATAAAGAAAAAAAATAGAGCTATTCGTCTCATGAATGATTCCAGTGTTACCTCATCGCTCACTCCACTAAACCACCGCCGTAGAGTTTGGTCATTGACTTTATTTTATAGATACTTCGTAGGAGTAGGCACCTATTCTAAAGAAATTAAACAATTAATGCTTCCACTCAAAGTTTTCCGGCGCAAAACAAGGAGTGCAACAGATCCTCATCCCTACGCTGTAGAGCTTCCAAGATGGCGTAACGCAGCTTATGGAAATTCGTTTGTCATGCGCACATTGTGGATTTGGAACCATATACCATCTTATATGTTTCCCAAAATTAGTGACTCAGATGTGTACGATATAAAAAGATTTAAGAAGAACATTAACATCTTTCTTCGAAGTTCTCCTCCAAATTTTCTTACCCATCCACCTTAATCCCAAATTTCCTAATCCTTATTTTCCCAGAACTATACATTTTGTATTAAAGGCCCCATCCTAAAGTTTGGTTTAAAAGGGTGGTGATGTTTAGTTGGTTAAAGCCCAACACTACGTTACAGGAACATCGTGTATCTCCTTAGGTGGCTTTCGATGCTTCCCATCTTCACTCGTAAAAACAAAATAAAATTGAATATTTAGGAAGAAAGATACGTTATAAGTACTACGAAAATGTTCTTTTCTACATTAAAACACCCACATTATCTACAAATTAAGACACAAGATTATTCAAATTATTCAAGAATTTCTGTTATTCTATCCTTAATCAAATTATCTGAAGTACATGACTACAAAACTAACACCAACACTAATAAATGAAATGAAAAAAAAAAAATCTATTTTATATATATATATATATATAGATATATATTTTAACAATTTGCACAGATGCTAAAAATTTTTTATTTACTTGAACATCATCTTACCATTGGTATAAAGTGGGTTTAATATCACATATATTCTGGGTAAACTAATTTATAAAAGAGTCTAAGGATTTACTTGATGTTGATCATACTACACACACTATATCTTTAAATATGTTCATGTTTATATTACATATCACATATTATATACAACTATATTTGAAATATACAATTTATGTATATCCTGTGAATTTTATTTAAATAAGAAAAGAGGCATGATATAAAAAAACAATAACAAAAAATAACCAAATAAAAAGACAATAAAAGAAATTTTCTAATTTAACCTTTGCATTAACATTCAGAGTCAATCACGTTCAAAGATGGAATTTCTACACCATTGGTAAGAAAATTGTAATCCATATGGTAATCATCCATAGCTAAAGTTTGTTTTTTTTTTTTTTTATTATTTTTATATTTTGTTATTTGGTTTTATAAAGGGTAACAAACCTAATATGTGGGATTTTATAGGCTTTAAATGAATAGATTGGATAAAATGAATTGAAGAAAAATTCTTCTCATCTCATTAGTTCATTTAATTCACTTGGCTTAATAAATAAATCTTATTAGAAAAATAAAAAGAGAAAACAAAATTTTAAAAGTTTATAATCATTGTTATTGAGTTATAAATTGAAGTATTTTTAATACATATGTGTTCTCTCTATAACATTATTATGTATAGGGTGTTTAATGTTAGAGATATTTACCAAAAATCAAATAAGTGTAAGAATATAAAAAAAACTCAATATGATATCAATTTCATTTTTTGTTTGTTTGTTGATACTAAATAATATTTGATAGATTTTCTCTAAAGAAAATGGAACCTTAACACCAGGAAAATCTTTTAACTATACCTTGCGTTCTTCAGAGTACTCAAATAATAAAATTTTACGAAATATAATGTTGTAGTTTTTTGGTAGGGGGAATAGATAACTATCCTTAGACCTAGGTCCTGCGATTCATTGTGTACCTAAACTCCATTAGCCAGCCATTCAATGCCACTAACATTAATAATATATACACACATTTTATGGAATAGGAATAATATACACATTTTATGGAATAGGAATATGGAAAAGAAAATGGAAAACAAAAAAACCTCGGGGAATTGAAGAATATTGGATATGTTAAATTAATAAGAAGAATAAAAAGAATTAATGGCGGTTTTAAAGAGACGCCACGAATATCTCTGGATATTTGAGAATATTGAGACTTTTTATAAATTAAGTAAGAATGTGGTAGGAATGTGGGGTGTACGAGATATTATCATATATAAAGTATTTTTATATATTGCGATATATGAATATATTTTTTTTTTTATATTATAATTATTGTACCCAGACTGGTATAGAACCCGAGACCTCTCATTCCCTTATGAATGAGAAGCGGTGCGTCAACCACTGCACCAATGGCTGTATAAAAAAAGAAATTAAAACTATTGCTAATGCATTAATATGTTTTAAAATATTTTTGCCATTAATTTAAATTCATTTACGAATAGTAGTTAAATCTTAGCGCGTCATCTTCTTTCTGCCCACTGTATACAATTCGGGCTTGAAAAAATATGATTGAAAAAGTCAGAATTTATCAAGTTTTTATATACATTTGAATCTGAAATCGTGAAGCAAAGATTTCAAATATGAAATTTCATTTTGATTCGATATCATTATAAAGTTTTTACAACTCCTACTTTTCCATAAAACTTTTAACAATCATAAATCCACCTGTTACACAAAATCTTTTTTTTTTTCTTTTGTGAATATATGATTAAATAAATAGGATTGTTAAACACACAAATGATATATAGTATCATATTAGAATGATAAGATACGCATTTTAAGGATTTGTATATCACTTAGTTACCTTCAACTTAATGTATATATATGTAAGTATATAGATAAAAGAAATTGAAATAATAATAATAATTATAAAATTAATAAATAAAACTTGAGTAAGATTTCAGTATGAATATACTAGCTTCTATCAGGGCACAGAACGTTTTTTAATAAATTTTTTCATCTACAAACTATAAATCGTTACTATTCAGAATAATTAAATTTATTTTTATATCGTCTATCTGTCGTTTGACACAAATTTATTTGTCAATACAGCCTCTGATTTAATTAAACTGACAATATTTTAAATATCTTTAAGTGCATCAAACTAATGATTCCTCTTAATTTTATATTAGGTAGCTTCAACTCTTTTAGAACCTGGAACTTTTTGGAACTAAAACTATTTTGAAATCTTTAGCCTATATTAATATCTCTAGTCCATAAATTATACTATACATATTGACGATAATTTTTTTCAAAATACATGAATAAATTTTTTTTTTTTTCCTAAGGAAGGTGGGAATATTCCAAAGACACCAAGAATTTTCCCCTTGGTAGTGTCAGATTCTTACTGACTAAACCCACCTCCCCCTTTAGCCAATATAATGGGATGAAACCCTTACCTGCAAACGCAGTATATTGGCTAGGGAGTGGGGATAGGAAATGGATACCAAAACATTGGATTGGGAGTGGGACTGTAAGGAAACAATGAATCCGCCTATTATTTTTACTACTTTGCTAAAAGTGACTATAGCCGTTACAACAGTTATAACATGCAGTAGTAATTCTATTTACTATCTTCTTCTATTTACCGACCGCATTCATGAATATATAAAGTAGGTATTGTTTTCATACCAAAATTTTATATCTAAGATTTTTGCAAATAAACATTAATCCGGTGCGTAGAAACAAGTAGTTTTAGCGTATTGTCTATCCGTGTGTGTGTTGGGTACCTCTGTGGGCACGTGTGCAGTAAACGAGCGAGCGGGCGGGAAATGTCATATTTAAGCTTTTAACGCAAATATCTCAGAATGAAAAGCTTTTGGAAGAAATCGGGGATTCCTCGGAAATTTTGGAATAACAGAAAAATTTTTATTATTTTTTTCGATCGAGCGAGCGGGCGTTTTTGAAATTTCATATTTAAGGTTTTGATGTAAATACCTCAGAATGAAAAGCTTTTGGAATAAATTGGGAATTCCTCGGAAATTTTTGAATAAAAGGAAAAGTTTTATTATTATTATTTTTGCCTGTAAAACGTACATATATCTTTTTTGATTTGAATATGATATATGTATAAAATTTGGTTATGTGAAAGCCAAATTTTACGGGGTCTCGGTCGCCTAGTGGGTAAGAGCGATAAAATGAGTTCGAATCCAACACGTCGTAAGAGTTATTCCCCCTTACGACATTTACAGCCATGCCTGAAAAGAAAGACTGTGTAATTTCCTGTTAACATTTATGTGGCAGAGAAATGCACTAAAAAACAAAAAATTTTACAAGATTTTTCTTCCTTCATAACTCCGGCACGTTTTTATATAGAACCTTAAAATTTTAAGATAAGAAAGAACTTTTTGAATTAGTATAAGTTCCTCAGAAAATTTTGTTACACCCACTGTTTATGAGCTATTATGGCTCAATATTTGAAATTGTGTTACTTTGAGACACTTAACTTAACTTAACTTAAACATCTGTACGAATTTTTTCAAAATAAAAAGCAAAAATTAAAGCTTCAACTTTATAATTTTACAAGTGTTAATGGTTTTTTTTAATTATGTAGAGTTCCCTTCAAATTAAAGAAAGTGTTTCTTTATTTTTAACATTTTTTTTTATTATATGATATGTAATGAAAATTTTCAAATTTTGGTGCAAGTCACAATTCTAAACAGTTTGTATTGTCTTTTGGAAACGTGCGCTTTTAAAAACCGTTGGTTGACATTCTACTTTATTAGTTCATTTTCTGACTCATGGCGCAGTGGTTAAGTCGCCAACCTTTCAATCGAAGAGTTTTGGGTTCAAACCCCGGTCAGGTCATAAATAAAAAAAAATATATAGTACTTTTATATCGTAATAATGTATATCGTATAATTAATAGTAGTAATAATAACAATAATAATATTAATAATAATAGTAATAATAATAATAGTAATAATAATAGTAATAATAATAATAATAGTAATAATAACAATAATTATAATAATAATAATAATAACAATAATAGTTATAATAATAATAGCTGCTACAGTGGAGCTATCTTTGGTTATATCATGCAAGTAAGGTGTTATATACTGCTCCACGTTGTAATCCACTGATGGCCCTGATTCTGTAGTAAAATAATAATATTAATAAGAATACTAATACCAATAATAGCCGCTACAGTGACAGTGGGGGTTGCCTTCAATAATTACCTCATGTAGTAAGATGTTATATACTACTACATGTTGTAATATATATAGTTACTGCTATAGTCACTGTTAGCAAAATAGTAATAATAATAGGCGGATTCATTGTTTCCCTACACTCCCACTCCCAATTCAATGTTTCCGTTCCCTATCCTTTCCTATTCGTACTCCCTAGCCAATATACTGCGTTCGCAGGTAAGTGTTTCATCCCATTATATGGGGGAAGGGAGGGTGGGTTTAGTCAGTAAGAATAAGTCAATGAGTTATAAGTTAATTTTAAAGTTTCTAATAGATTATTTTTGTTGATATAAATTATATGGACACCCCAACACTTAATACTAAATGAACTAATTGAATATGTATAAAATGATATTAAACACTGTTGTTCCCACAACAAAATTATCATAGTTTCACTTATATGAGTTTAATAAATGTTATACCTTTATTAAATTATTGTTTAAGAGATCTGAATAAAACAAAAAACCGCATGTGGTAGTTTACTATAGTAATTTTAATAGTTTTCTTTAATCATTTTTATATCCCTAAAAATGTATATGACTATGCGTATATTCTCTTATTGGCCACGTGGTGGTGATGGAGATTTTAAAATGCGAGATTTTAATAAAGTCAGATTTAAAAAAAAATGATATTTTAAAAAGTGAGATCTTAAAAATGCCAGATTTTAAATAAGGGAGATTTCAAAATACAAGAATAAAATTATTGAGATTTCGTACCTGACCCGATTTAAACCTTTTGTTTTTTATTTTTTTTAATTTAAAAATAACATGTCAAATATGTGAATATAGGAAATTGGCACTTTGTACTTGCTTCAATTGGTTTTCAATATTTTTTCCACGATTTCCAGAACCCTTATAGGATACTTGTACAAGCATAGAGAAGTAATCGAGACTTTTAAAAACTAAATCATTATTTTCACTAATCCGTATTTGAATTATTATGAAACACAAAAACCAGTCCCCGGTTTGAACTCAAGACTTTCAATTGAAAAACCGCCGACTTAGCTTCTGATCAGCTAACCTATATATGTATATACAGGAGGCATCAAATAAGGCTTTGCGAAAAAAAAGTCCTCGGGGTGTTATTTCTCATTCAATGAAAAATAATAGGTATTAAATAATTTTGGAAAATTAAATAGAAATATATAAAGATTTTTAAAAAAAAGGCCAATCCTGGTTTTGTAACCAAAGTCTCGCATATATGAATTCATAAATACTCTGGAAAAAGGATCAACATTGATTTTTTAACCAACTTAAATGAGCTTCCTAATATAGAATCTCGCATAGACAAATATATAAATATTAAATATATACTGTTTTACATCTAATATTTTCCTTATATATATAAGTTTATATTTTTTAAATTTTTTCAGGTTTGAATATTACAAAAATGGATTTTATTACATATTTAATAAGAAATAATAACTCAGGGCTTTATTTTTGAAGAAGTCGAAGATTCAATTGAAAGAGAAACAACACCCCAGGGCTTTATTTCTCATAGAAGTCGTAGCTCAACTCAAAAGAAAAATAAAAGTCTGCGCCTTATTTTCCACATTTTGGGGGCTTTATTTCTCAATTACTATAAGAAATAAAACCACAGGACGTTATTTCTCATTAAATGGGGAATAACACTCCGGGGGCTTTATTTCGCAGCGCCTCAATTCAGGTCATCAAAATATAATATTTAAATTTATTAATTAATTTATTTGTTATGTTTATTTATTTGTTTAAAAAATATATTATATAATATTACGTATATGCGGTCTTTTATTTTTTTTTTCTTTAAAATAATAAAATACAAATACTAATTGATACTCTAAAGGTACTAAACCAAAATTTGTTCCATAGTTGCTAAATTCTTACCCACATTAATAATATCAGAGTCGGCTTTCACTTTTTTCCTTTGATTTTATATTCATACTTTAAAGGATATTTCAAGGATATTTTTACAATTTTAATTTGTATTCTTTGTAGAAAATCATTTTCATTTGAAATCTTGATTTTACATGTCGAAGTTGATAAACGAAAGCTGATAGCCCGACAAGTTTTGTTTTATAGATTTGTGTAATAGAAATAAATGTGCTTTGTGAATTTTTTCGAATTTATTTGTACGAAATTACTTTTTAAAACAGATTCTTAGATGAAGATAAATTTTCTCTGCATGCTGTTTTCTTTGGATTTCTGCTGAATAAAAGAATGATCGTATCATTAGTTAACATTGCTATATAACTGCAGTTTGAGATAAAATTAAATCGACAATGAAAATATTAAATAACACAAAATACGTTAATGTTGATATATCTGGGTCAGCGAAAGTTTAAAGAACCTTACAACCTTTATTTTAACACGAAAATCTAGGAAACTTGCAGCCTTAAGTTTATCTCAAATATTTAGAGATCGAAAAATATCATTTAACTATAGTATAGTAGCATCTAGACTGACATCTTCATTCCAGTCATCTTGAACAGTAAATTGAAGCAAAGTTGTTATAACAATTAAATTTATACACATGTTAATCACTATCATATTATATCCATGTGAATTATCGTCTTCATAAAAATTTACAATAAATATGAAGTGACTTAAAATTTTTAACATAAATCTAAATAAAGAATCTATTATGAAAATACAAATATATATAATAATAAAAATTCAATATACAATAATATAATAATTTTGTATACTTTAATAATAACCAAAACCAATTTTAAGATGCATGTATATATTGTTAATGTATTTGACATAGAAAAAACCAAGTTCATTTGAATGTCAAACAAATTTAATTACTTTTTTCCCATTAAAATATGCGGTAATTTCCTTGGAAAAATTATAAAATCAAGAAAAATGCATTGATTGTGCAAATTTTGTTGTTATTTTTTTTTTTTTATTTCAATTTTAATTATTTTAAAGCCCACAATCAATTTTAATTTTAAGAAAATTATAATAACACAAAATCAAAAAAGAAAGAATTAAGGTAAAATTTTTACATACACAGTATTTAAATTAGATTATCTTCATTAGATAGGACATGTTTCATAATGAATGGGCGATCATAAAGAAAGTATTATATTTTAAAATATTTTTCCAAATAATTATTAATATTAAACATTTTGATCAACAATCTAATCTGAAGATGAATCTCCTTTTTCTTGTTCTATCTTCTCCTATCCCTATTCCCTAGGCAATATACTACGTTAGCAGTTAAAGGTTTCATCCCATTATATTGACTGAACATGGAGGTAGATTTAGTCAATTAGATTCTAACACTACCAAGAGGGTATTTTTGGTGTTTTTTTGAAGATTGTCCAGCCCCTAAGAAAGAAATGTAAAAAAAAATGGTGAAAAATAAAGAGACACTTTCACTGACACTTCTAATTAACACACGTAAAATTATAATCTTGAATCTTAAATTTTTGTGTTTTATTTTGAAAAAATTTGCTAGTAGGAAAATAAAATAATTTTCCGAGATAATATATGCTAATTCTGAAATATTTTTCTAAAAACATAGCGCTATTATGAAGGAAATAAAATATTTTTCCTGCACAATTTGAGACATATACTTTTGAAATAACGCTCTTTTAAACTTTGATAAATTGTAGCTCTATGGGTGGAGGTATATAAAGAAGTTTTCTAGAACAATAATTTTTTTTAAGAGATATTCACGATTTAAATTTTATTGTTCTTCATTGTTTCATCTAGAGCATCCAATACCGGACCAAAATGTGAATACCGGTATTTCGGTATTCACATTTTCTGGAAACCGGTATACCGGTATTAATACCGGTATTTAGAAAACACTGAAAAAAAACATTAATGTTAACACAAAACAACAAATAAACTGTTCAAAAATTTTATTGTTTAAGTTAAAATAATATAGAGTATAAAATTAATTCATTTGACGAAAAAAGCAAAA
Organism: Poecilobothrus nobilitatus; assembly: GCA_947095535.1. NCBI lineage: Eukaryota > Metazoa > Arthropoda > Insecta > Diptera > Dolichopodidae > Poecilobothrus > Poecilobothrus nobilitatus. The sequence continues at coordinate 52,455,020 of OX352772.1, read as the reverse complement.
TACATAAATAAATTATGAGTATAAAATTAATTCATTTGACGAAAAAAGCAAAATACATAAAAAAATTATTTGTTGTTATTAAAATAAGCCCGCAAAAAACATAAATTATTTAAAGTTTCGTCATTTAAAGATGACCGAATTTTGGTACATAACATTCCTGATGAAGAGAAAGCCCGTTCAGCTTCTACGCTCGTTGGGGAAATTGTTAGAATATAATCGTATACCAAATTCAAGTTGGTACCACATGTGCCGTCTTCCTCGAATATAGAAATTTCTTTTCGGATCATTTTAGTCAAATCGTTAATATTTCGATTTGTTTTTGGTACTGTTTGAATTTTCATCTCATTATTAATGGCCATGTCTAGCTGCTCCTGTAATGTCAAGTCCAAAATTTCGTCTTCGCACATTATAGTATCTTCGTCATCATCTGTTTCTGATGCTAATGCTATAGTTTCAGCTGGGACGGATGAGAGCCGCTGGATAAGATGCACAATTAAATTTACCAAAGCTGTTTTACTTAGTCGATCAAATATGATATCTGAGCCAAAATTGTTTTGGGCTTGATCTCCTTTATGAAGATATTGTATCGAATAAGATAAATTTGTGCGTCTTTCTTTTATTCTTTGAATTAAGGAGGTTTTCATATTGTTACTTAATGGCCCTACGCCCAAATTTTGCAGCATAAATGCCAGGGTAGTATCGGCTGAGAGAAGATTAGCATCTCTGCGACACAAAGCCTCTACAGCCAATTTCACTGGTAACAACATAGAAACTGTTGATAATATCAATTCTAATTCAGATTCTGTAAAGGTAATAGCTGAATTTAAGTCAATCAGGGCTTTTTGAATAGAATTTTTTAATTTATAAAAACGCTCTAACATAAAAAGTAAGCTGTTCCATCTGGTTTTATTATCTAACATTAATGAGAATTCTTTTCGATGTTCAGTTTTAACATACACTTGAAGAATTTAATTTTTTGTTGGTGATCGTCTGAACAGCTTCACAACTTTTCTAACTTTGCTTATCAATGGAGCCAAATTATTTGCAAGTTCATTTGAATTCGGTGAGCTCTGAAAAATCCTTAATCCGTCTAAATGGTCTTCAATATTTTCATCGGAAATCTCATCAGCACTATCTTCATCAGATTCAAAATAATCATCTGTCGAGTCCACGACTGTTGTTTTATACAAGACGTCAACCACAGCCAATTGGATTCCATGTGTTAGACAAAGTTGTTGGTCGATGGACATTAATCGTCCCACTTTCTTCATAACCGAAGCACCGTCCGTGGTAATACATACGATATCGCGATCAATTTTTAAGTTGTGTTCTTTTAGTATGTTGTCAATTAACTTAACACACATTTCTGCTGGGAAATGTCCATTAACTCGTGCTAAACCCAAATTCCAAAATCTATTTCGAGAATGAACATTAATGTTCAAATAACGTCTATTTTTTACAGAAGTCCACTCATCAAACGTAAGACTAAATCAGTTTCCTCGCCGTTGAAGTTCTGATAATTCTTTTATTATCGAGTTTCGAATTTTAATAGCATATTTCATGACTATTTGACGAATGGATTCGGATGATTTTGGAACGTCGAAACCTCGTGCTATCAGCGATTTTCTTAGCTCAATGGAAGTTATAAAAACTCTGAATGGCAAGCCATCGCTGGCTGTCATTTTAGCTAAAACTTTCGGCAAGGTATTTTCGTCTTCGCTTTTTGTAAAATATGTTGAAAATTTATTTCTGAGTCTAGCGAGATGCAATTCAGATGTAGTGGAAACACCATCAGTAAAAGACGAAACTGAAACTTCAACTGAATTACGTTTCAATAAATTTATTTGGTGAGAAGTCCTTAAATGTGTATGGAGTCCACTAGTTGACCCACCACATGTCTTAATTTCTCTAGCACATTTTTTACATTTCGCTACAGTACCAGACTTCTCGCGCAAAAAGTAATGCCATACTGAGTTTTTGTCCTGAAGTCCTCTTTTAAAATCTTCAAATACTTTTGGTTTATCAGCCATTGCTGGGGCAGCAAAATAATTTTTAAATAGAAAAAAAATAAATAGTAAAAATGTATAAATGTATAAATACGAAGATATTATATTTACCTGCTAGAAAAACGCAACAATTATATTATGTTCACCTGCTAGAAAAACGCGACAATAAAAATAAAGATTTTTTTATCTTTTTTTAATGACAATTTTTATTCACTTTTAAAGTTTTAATTACTTTTAATAGTTTTAATTTTATTCAATATTATTTATCAAGTATATATTTAATTCACACTATTTTGTTATTTTTCAAGAATGTTTTAAAAATAAGTTACCGTAAGTTAATATAAATATTAGACAAACAAAACAATAATAATAAAGAAGTGTTATTAAAGAACTTCAACTAGATTAGAATAATATTTAAAAAAAATTCAACAGCGATACCAGAAACGAGTATGAATAATTTTCCTCACCATCTAGATTATAAATAAACTTTCAAATTTTTAAAAATAAATCATGGTGCATTTCGTTTGATCTTGATGAGTTTTTCTTCGAACTTTTAAATAAGTCAAAGCCTCCTGAGAAAAAAAAAATATTTCTGTTCGATGAGAAAAAAAACTGAAATACCGGTATATACCGGTATTGATTGCTCGGTATCGGTATTGGAAAAACGACCGGTATACCGGGATACCGGTTTTCGGTATACCGGTATTGGATGCCCTAGTTTCATCCAATTAATTTTTTCATTCATTATCTTAAACGCAATTTAGATGTTTTAAAAAAAGATGAACAGACAGAATGAAACTGAATGAAATTAACGAAGAAATTTTTCAAATATTTTTTAAAAAGTGTTCTAAAAAGATATACACTTTCTAGAACACTTAGTAAAACACTAGTAAGAACGCCAAATTTTAAAATTTATTAGTCTATATTGTAAGACTTTTATATTTTAAAATAATTATCATTTTGAAAATTGATTGCAATGTGAAAGATTTGGTTGCTTCTGTTAATTTCCTTTAACCAAAATAATCTTATTTTAAACTTCCTGGTATAAAAGATACTATATTAATTTCTAGCCATGTCTTTGTTAAAATCCCCTTGTTTATGTTTATTATTTTATTTACAAAAAAAAAAAAAAAAGGATCACCCCTTTATTATCTTAGAAATTTATTTTCCATAAAATAAACTTTATCTTTATGCATCCTTTATCAGATATTCATTTTCTGTGTGGTTTACATAATATATTTATTAGATATTTTGTTTTAGTCATTATATGAAATCCATGTTCATTAATGAATCTATAGAAATATGATTAAAATGCAATTATTATTTTAAGACATGTTCCGACCTGAAACGAAAACTTGATGATATGTTTAAAAAAATTTTAATTCAATGGTTTTTCATAATTTTTGTTTATAAAATCTAATTATTACTTTATACTTAGCAAAAATTAATGCAGAAAAAAGTAGTAATAGATACTCCATTCATATAAAATTTCAAATTAATATTTAAAGGATAACAAAAAAAATTTAATTTTGATTTGTATTTAGAAATTGGAAAGTAAAATTTAAAAATTGAAGGAAAAGAATTAGAGTATAGAGTTGATAAAATGTTTGAGTACATTGTCAAAATTGTATTTTAAATCCAATATTATAATTAGAAGCCTTAACTTCAATTTAAATTTGAAAATTTAAAACAACCACTTTTTTTTAGCAGTAATGTTAAAATTTTGTAAACTCTCAGATGGACTTAAATATTTCCTATAGTTTTCGTATTTTTTATCTTTTATTTTTATTTCTTTTTTAATACATCCAGACGCAACTTATTGTCATTATTCAACATTATTTTTAGAAAATATGTCTTCTCCCTAATTCTTGAAGGATTTTTTTTTTATTCTTTCGAGAATATTTTGACGGAAACAAAAACATGTTTGGCTCAAAAACCAAATTTTAAATCGTAATTTTAATTTAATAATGTTTATCGTAATTTTATATCGTAATAATGAATATCGTACAATTAATAAAGGTATAAATAATAATCATAGCAATAATAATAACACTAATATCAATAATATTACCTGCTACTGTGGGGTTAACTTCAATTATTACTTCATGCAGGAAGGTGCTATATACTACTGCAAGTTGTAACTTTTGATGGTTATGGCCACTTTTAGTAAAATAGTAATAATAATAGGTGGATTTATTGCCCCCTTACAGTCCAACTAATTCCCACCAATTCCATTTTTCTGCATCCTTATCCAAGTCTCTTTTACCCCTATACTATCAAGCCATTATACTGCTTTAGCAGTTAGGGGTTTCATTCCATTATATTGGTTAAAAGGGAGAGATAGATCTAATCAGTAAATTCTTGGTGTCTTTGGAAGATTCTCATCTGCCTTAGGAGAACAACATAAAGGGAACAATATAAAGGGAACCAATATTTTACATTTTATTATAATTTTACTACAATAATTCTTGTTTTAGGTTTAGTTATTATTATTACCTTTGTTAAAAAAGTAAACGTAAAATTAAGAAAATGTTTCAAAAGCCTATAGTTTTCAAATTATAGTATTTCAATATAAAAAATTCTTAAAGGTTATATTTACTACTTTAGCGAGAAGCGGAAAATGAAACCAATAATGCAAAAGAAATATTTTACAAGATGTGCACATAATATTATAGAAAAGTAAAAATTTAATAGAATTACAAATATTAGGAGAACCTCACCTTAAAAAATTTTTATCATATTGGAATATAAAAACAAAAATATTCATGACAACCTTAAAGTTTCGATTAGTATATTCAATGTCCAAATATCCACTTTACTATATATTACAAAAAAAAACTTTATGTCCCATCTTATAATCACCCCCTTTCCATTCAAGAAAAATGAAAACTATTTTTAAATGCTCTAAAAGCTTAAAATTTTCTTTTTTTTTTGTCGCTATTTTGATTTCCTTACTTAAGAATTGCCCTAATTTTTATTTATTTTTCTTTTTTGTCTTTTTTAATCTTTGAGAAAAAAACAGTTTTTTTTATTTTATCTAAATATAATTACCTAATATTCAACAAAAATATAAATAAAAAATTAACTTACATATTACATATATATATATAATTTTTCTTTTGACACTTAAAAAAAAATCTGTCATTTTTCTATTTTTGTTTTTATTCCCCATTCAGAAGGACGTAGAGCGAAACAAAATACATATATATATATATATATATATATATATGTATATATATGTATACACATAAAAAAATTAGAAATAGAATTTAATAAAATTGCCATAAATTAGAAAATTTATCCTCAAAATATCCTTGTAATATAACTGAAAAAACTAAATGAATCAAGTTATCAACGAAAAATATCTTAAGATATTTTTTAACCAAAACGCAAAATTAAGCATTTGAAAAAAAAAAAAAAATTTAATAAAAAGAATGAAATAAAATAAAAAAAGCTAAAACGAAAAACAAAAAAAAAAAATTCGAAAACAAACCGTTATTTTATTTTGTCCTTTTAACTAACTGTAGTAGATTTTCATTACATATTGACTTTACTTTGAAAATAAAAAAAAAGAGACCTAAGATAGATCCTATGATGAATTCTTCATCTTAAGGGGTTTTCATTTTTTATTTTCTGTTTTTTTTTTTTTTGCCTCTTTATATTTCTTTTTAATTTATTTTTTATTTTTTTGTTTTGCAATTTTATTTATTTTTTATTTTAATAGAAAAAAAAAAAAGATTATAATATTTTCTTTTTTTTTTCTTTTACTGTGACTGTACACTAGTTGTCCTTTAAAACATTCATTGCCATCTTAAATATAACATCAAAGCTGCCATTTATCTTACTTGAATATAAAGACATTTAGTATTAAATGTTAAGTAATAAAACACAAATAGTCAAAAAATAAAATAAATAAATAAATATAAAAAAAAAAATAAATAAATAAAAGAAATCTGTTTGTATTCTCATCATTATTTTAGAGAGCAATCCCATTCAATTCAAACCAAATGGGAATAATGAATTGGAATCAATTTGATTTCAAATTGGAATGAGTTATAGTTGAATTTTATTTTAAAATGAATATTGTAAATTTTTGTCAATTTAAGATTCATCTACCGGGTATCTATAGAATTAACTTACTCTAATACAAATTTAGAACTATTTTTCAGATCTTTGATACAGACACAGACTATTTTTCTTGATCTTTGAAAGTAATATGAGTTTTTAAGTAAGAAAAAGTCATATTATATTAAATGTTTGTTTTATCAAAGAGGAATTATATATATATATATATATAACCAAATTCCCTGGGAATTTTTAGTTTATTTTTGTTTCTAAAAGATACAAAGTTTAAAAAAAATGAAAATTAAAGTTAAAATGAAAATTCTTAGATAAAAAATTTTGCATCAAGTATTAAAGAATAATTTAATTAAAATAAGGTAAGATCAAGATTTGATAAAAACATAAAGAATTTTAAAGTACAATCGCAGTTTAATACGTATAATTGACCATTACCATTACCAAGAGTGTTATCCGTTGTTGCTTATGCCATCAACATTTAATTGAATCTCTAACATTTTATATAAACCAGCTGTTCTACATATAGTGATTACTAGTAGTAATATATATGTACCAGTTGCTATAAAGTAATTACCAAAAATCTAGAAATTAAATATGTACTTTCTTGGAAAATTTTTCTAGCAGACTAAAGAAGCTAAATACGGTCTTAGCTAACTCCTAATCAAAAATAGTGTTCAATATAAGAAAGAGTGTTTCTCTAAAAATCAGATATATTTAATTTAAAAATCTTCTTTATTCCCTTGCATTTATTTCCATTGGTTGGATTCTACTCATTCTCAAGACCAAGTTTTCCTGTCTTAGGTTATTTCATTGTTTATATATCTATCACTTTCTAAAATTATTCTTGGATATTTAGACTTTAAAAAAAGATGGAATACGCAACTTTCTAATTTTAAAACACTCTATCTTTGACATTTTCTTTTTATTTTTCTTTACAGTTCATTGTAAAGTACGAGTATATTTTTTAATAGCATGAAGGAATAGCAATAGCATAACATTTAGGAAGAATTTGCAAAATCAGTTTACCTGTTTAATTATTCTCTGTCTATTACAAAACTGCGCAATCAATATTCCAACTATAAACTTCAATAAATGAATCAAAATTTGTATGAATGTTGCTCGGAAACGATAAGGATATAAGCGCAAATTTTTTTTTCGATATATTATCCTATTTCTAGAGGAGAGCCTGTAAACATTTTTCGTTATTTCGTTATTTAGGTCTAATTGTTTTTCTGATTTGACCTAATATAGAAGTGCTGTTTTTCACTAAGAGAGTTCGCTAGATCAATTCAGTAACAATGGATTAGACCAGTTAAGATCGGAAATCCAATCGGAAAATCCTATTCTATAAGGAATTCATGTTTCATTTTGCAAGAATGTAAACCTTTATTTACTAAGTCTAAGGCGTCTCTTAAGACCCTTATAACTCATAGTTCGTTGACTCTTTTCGCCACATTAACACGTCAACATTTTTTTTTAACCTATTTGAGTCAAATTTTGTCAGTTACCGAGAAATATATATAAGATTAGTCAGATGAAACTGACTAATCATGAGAAATATACATAATATAAAAAAAATGGTATATGAAAAAAAAAATATTAAATTTTTCTGGTAAACTAGGGGTACTTATACTATTGTATTAATAAAATTGGTTTAGATATTCATTAACTTTTATTCCAATAAAAATTTCAAAAGCCATAAATCTTTTCTCCTCATATTTTTATTTAAGTTATTACAATTTACACCATAACTTATTTTCAGCTCATAAAATGAAATGTTAGATATAAAAATATTTGAAATTCAATTTAAATAATTTTAAAATAATAAAATAGAAAGTTTTTTTTTGTAAAAATTTATTAATATAATTTTCATTAATGGTTTTTACTTTGTATTTTAATGTGTAAGAAAATTCTAATGGATATTAAAGATTAATATTTAAAAAAAAGTGGTGGTCAAGTATATAATATCTATCAAATAGAACGTATTATTGTAAATTTATTTATTAAGATCAATATTGACTTAATAAAATAATTGAAAGTCGGGTAGGGTAGGCTGTAGGGTAGAATGCAAGCTAGAAAATATCTCTAAAGTAAAACGAGGAAGAATACAGTTGACTTTGTCAACTCTTAGATACCCGTACGAACCGTTAGTATGTTCACAGCCTGTCACTCTGTTTACAATATTATTTTTTTTATATTTTGTAAGTATTTTAAAATAATTTGGGTGAATTTTATAATTTCTAGAACTATGGGTTGTACATATATTCAAACTATATGTTTATATGTACATTCTTCAAAAGCAAATTTTAACCTTCCACATAACGATTATCAATCCAAAACTTTTTCAAATATTCTATAGTACCATTTAATACTAAGCGGTAAATGTATATTAAATTTACTTAGTACAAAATAGTAAATATAATTTTAAATATTATATTATATTATATTTAAATATTCCATTGACAGAATAATTTCTTATAAGTACAATAAAATAAATACATGTATGTAAATACGGCGCTATATAATATACATCTATACTCTTATCATTCATTCACTAGTGACATATACGATATGTAAATAAACATGATATTATATAAGTATATATGTATATCAGTATCATATAAATAAAAATTCTTCAAGCAACCGTTATGTTGTTTATTTATTTGCATTTTTATGTACTACGCATTATATCCTCAACAATTTCAAATTATCGAGTAAAACAAAATGCAAAAAAATCGTTAAAGAAATCGTTAAAATTTGAAAAAATCAAGTAACACTTTCGTCAATTATAAAGTAACCCTATATTATTAAAAAAAGTTGTTAACAGAAATAAAAGTATAATGTTGGAGCTTTAATTTTTATGTATTACTTCAAAAAAATTTTAACAGGTGTTCAAGTTACAGGTGTTTCAAAATAGGAAATTTTCAGTTTTTGACCCCTTACAGCTCCTAAACAAGGGGGTGATACAAAAAAAATTTCTGAAATGACTCATACTAATTTTCAAAGATCTAACTTCTGTCAAAATTTCAAGTTTCCAACTTTAACCGTTTAGAAGATGGAAGGGTTAAAGAATTTTGCAAAATTTGAGTTTTGCATAACGGTAAATTAAGACACCGTATGCCAAAATTATATATTTATTGTATATATACTTTTAAAGCTAATGAAAGTAGTAATCATTTGGCGTTTTCAAAATGAAGATATACCTTATACAACTTGCGCTATAACAATTTAAATATAGAGCTTTTTTGAACCTTTGGGGAGCTGTAGCTCCGTAAAGGGTGGGGGTACAAAAAAAAGTTATTAAAAATAAAATTAATATTTTTGTGAGATCTATCAGTAGTTAAAATTTCATAGCTCTATTGCAAAAAAAATGTGGGGATCTAAAAGTTAGGTGTTCGAGAGCTACCCTAAGGCTTGGTCCAAACTCAACCAAAAAAAATAGGGAACCTACAAATTACTCCCAAAATATTTTTTGTAAATTTCAAGATTCTAGCTTTCTTAGTTTTTGAGTTAGCGTGCTGACGGACGGACGGACGGACATGGCCCAAAAGTCTTAGAATTTTTTTCTGATCCGATCCATACCTTTGAAGGTATATCTAGCTCGCTTATTTCGAGGTGTTACAAACGGAGGAGTAATTTTATTATACCCGATCCTATCGTACGGGTATAAATACATAATTGCTAAAAAACATTACAGTAATTTACAAATCCACCCATTCTAACAATAAATATGATGAAATTAATTGAATGAAATAAATGTATACTGATCTTGACAAAGACCAATGAAGAATAGTTTAAAATGCAATTGGGTAATATTATTCAAGACATAAAATTAAAGCTTAGTGTTAATTAAAGTGCAAAAGATTTATTTTATCCGCGATAATTTCAGTTAATTTTTCTTTGTTATTATTTTCTATTTTTTGTAAGTGTTCTTTAAGATACATATATTTCATCTTATCTTAATAAGATTACCTTTAACTTCATTTATTATATAAGTGCTTATATAGCTAACACTTTATTAATTGAATATAATTGAATATATAATAAGTGATTTTTGCGTGCATAAAAAAGAACCAATACATAGATAGATCCCTTATATGTGTTTTTTCCTAATAAGGAAGTGGCAATCTTCCAAAGACAACAAGAATTTTCCCTTGGTAATGTCAAATTCTTACTGACTAAACGCACCTCCCCTTTTAGCCATTATAATGGGAAAACCCCTTACCTGCGAACGCAGTATATTGGCTAGGAAGTAGGGATAGGAAAGGATAGGAAATGGATATGGAAACATTGAATAGGGAGTGGGACTGTAAGGAAACTATTAATATTACTATTTTTTATATATTTTATTTGTGAGATATAAGCATGAACTAAAAAAAAATATTTTTAAGAGATTTCTTTAAAATTTTTTGAAATAAGATATATTTTGTTTAGTGAATATGAGAGTTCTTTAATTCAACCCATTAGTTCATTATGTTAATCATTGTTATTGTATTATATCGTTATATATATCTTTATTTTTATATAACTTACAATATATTACGTTCGTTACGTTTAAGATTTGCTTAATACAATAATCATTAATTTTTTTGTTTTGTATAATTAAAAGCTACATTTTTATCTCATTTCATTATTAAATTTAATATTCAAGACGTATGAATCTAATTTCAACCAAACAGTTAAATTTTTTGCTGAAATATTACTTTTTTTATCTTATCTTTTGCTAAAACTCAGTCCTATTTAGTCTTTAACTATATTCAATGAGGGGTGAAGATCAAGCAGACTTCCTTGTATTGCTATGTAAAAATAACGATGAAAACTTGAGAAACATTTAAAAATCTTTTGTTAAGAATATATCTTTTATGCATTATACAGTATCCCTTCAGTTATTAAATACCTGTACAGTTTACAACCTGCGTCAGTTGTGACAGAAGTACTGTTTAAATTCTTACAATACTCACTGTAAAGTATAATAATTAACAAAAGCCAACTTAGATTGGTGAAAAGAAATGTTTGGCGGTTTGACAGATAAATCCTAATTAGATTCTAATTCTAGAACGTTAAAAAAATCAGTTTAAATTATTATATTTCATTCGTCATCAATTATGAAAATCAAAAACCATTTTAAATTCGCATCGGATTTTAAATAAAAGGGTAGGTACTTATGTAAAAATCAAAAGAAGCTTAAGCATAAGCATAGTAGAAGCTTAAGCATAGTTAAGTTAAACAAAAATGGTCGCACTAAAATCTCATAATGCTGTAGAATCATAAATTTACAGTCCACACAACAACGGTAAACACAAAAGAATCATTCCTCCCACCTAATTCTATGAGGAATAAAAAACTTGATATAAAATTTTATGAAATGGAAAAAACAAGACTTCGCAATACCATAATATAATCGTTGGAAATGTATACTCATATAAGCGTAAGATGCATATGTGGTCTTTATGTACGATTTCAACTATCTGAAATTTATTTCAATTAAGTTTGAAATAAAGTTTTATTTTATAGTAGTTTATTTATTTTGTATTCCTTTAAAAAAAAATGTGTATATACGTATATATATAAATTTTCAGTAAACAGAAGCATTCAAAAAATATTTTTGCTTACTAAAGGAAAATTTTGTTTTTCTCATAGTCATCTTTCGCAGTTTTTTTTAACTACGAGTATAAAATCCAAAAATTCATTTGGGAAAAACAAACGAAAATTATTTTTGAAATAAAATGAAAAATAAAACAAAAAAAAATTTTTAAAGAAAATCTAAATCATTTTTCTTGGGAGAAAGAATAAATTATTACTATGCTTATTTTTCATTGTACATGAGATCCTGTTCAATCCAGAAACATATATTTCTCTCATGTAACCCAATCATAAAAAGAAAAACAAAAATAAAATAAAAAAAACTTTAAGAACGGTCGACTCTAGTGTATTTACCCCAAGAGTGATATATTAGAATGGCCATCTTTTGATAAATGATAACTACTTAATTTATAAATAGTGTTGGTGTATTTTAGGAGAATAATACAACGAAAAAAAAAAATTTGGTGGATTTTATGTCACGAACAGAACCATTTTACTGGTTAATATTTACAGAAGATATTCGTCTTTTATTTGATTATTCTTTTTTTTTAATAATTTTAATAAATCTTGTAAAATTTTCTTTTCCTATTTTAGCATATTTTTCGAAAAAAATATTTACCGTTTAGTTTCATTCTGTTTGTCCCGTATTTTTACAAAGTTTATACACTGTTCAAAATAGAGGAATGAAGTTTTATTCGTGATCTTTTCAAAAATTAATATAATAGAACAATTTTTTATGTAGCGCACCACCTGTACGAAACTATACAGCCTCTCAAATTTTAAAACCGCCCTATTTTAAATGTGTATATCTCAGATTCTGCTTAAAATTTTTGCAATCTAAGCCAAACGACAGGATTTTTTTTATATTTTCAAAATCAGAATAAAAATTACACAAGTTTTTCAAATTTAGTATTTAAATTTACCGTTAAATGAAAATAAAATTTTTGCAAGACTTTTAAACTTCATTTCTCGTCAGCGCTTTCCGATAAAAGCTTAAAATTAAAATAAACATCTTTCAGAATTAGCATGAGTTGCTTTACAAAAAATGTTTGTACGACGCTTCTGTTTAAGGGCTATTAGGGCTCAAAATTTAGAAAGCCGATAATTGTAGACATCTGTAACTTATTTACCTTAAAACATTTTGCAAAGTAAAAGTCAAAAGTAAAAGCTTTTTATTTTTAAATTTACAGTTAATTAAACATTCAAACATTTTGTTTAAAGCTGAAAAATTGTATTTTTTAGTAGTAAGATATTTTAAAATAATTCTCTTATGCAAAATACAAAATTTCACACTAAAAATTTATATTTCCCCCTTTTTAGAGTCATAACATATATTTATAATTTTTGGCAATTTTTACGATGCTTTTGCAGATGAAGCTCAAACGCTTTTTTGTAATTTTCTTTACAGGAGAAGTTTTAGAAAAAGGAATATTTTTAACTTTAATTTTTTTAAATTAAGAATTTTATAGAAAAGTTTAGAATTTTATAAGCTTTTAACTGAAAATTTAACATTTAATTAACGTGTACGAAATGTACGCCTATGAAATCCTTGGATTTACATACTGTATTGTTTTTTTGTTTATTTCATTTTTTTAAGATTAACAAGAACGTGAGAATAGAATTTAAAGATGTCCTAATGAAGCATTTTCCTATACGTTTGTTACGGTATTATAATTTAACCTATATAATATGAATTATACGTATAGATATATAGCTACAATAAAATGCTATAATGTCCAATATTTTTATACATCAATTTTTCTTTCAATAAAATCTAAAGTGTAATGCAACCTGTAAAAATTTTTTTATATAGGTTTTGTATAACTGTGATTATCTTTTGAAAATCAAGTAAAATATTTAATGAAAAATTTTTTCTCTAAAATTTCGAGTTTCTTACAGTTCACAAAGCCCTAAAGTGAGAAACTTACAACGAAAATAAATGAGTACGAACGTTATAAATAAACTACAAGTTACTTTAGAATAAATAAATGTATAAAATGTATAAATGCCTACCCTACTACATTTTTCTAATAAAATAATCGTTACCTTAAAATACTTTTCATAGAAACGAGCCAATTAGAAACTGTAATTCTATAAAAATAAAGGTTCCATATATGGAACAAATCTACACAAAAGGTTAAAAAAAATTTTATATATTTTCAATTTTGTTCACCTTTTTAATATGCATACATATTTATACCCGTACGATAGGATCGGGTATAATAAAATTACTCCTCTGTTTGTAACACCTCGAAATAAGTGAGCAAGATATACCTTCAAAGGTATGGATCGGATCAGAAAAAAATTCTAAGTCGATTGAGCCATGTCTGTCCGTGCGTCCGTTCGTCAGCACGCTAACTCAAAAACTAAGAAAGCTAGAATCTTGAAATTTACACAAAATATTCTAGGAGCAATTTGTAGGTTCCCTATTTTTTCGTTGAGTTCCGACCAAAACTTAGGGTAGCTCTCGAACACCTAACTTTTAGATCCCCACATTTTTTTTGAAATAGAGCTATGAAATTTTAACTGCTGAAAGATATCACAAAAATATTAATTTTATTTTTAATAACTTTTTTTTGTAGCCCCACCCGTTACGGAGCAACAGCTCCCCAAAGGTTCAAAAAAGCTCTATATTTAAATTGTTATAGCAGAAGTTGTATAAGATACATTTTCTTTTTGAAAACAGCAAATGATTACTGCTTTTATTAGCTTTACAAGCATATATACAATAAATATATAGTTGTGGCATACGGTGTCTTAATTTACCGTTATGCGAAACTCAAATTTTGCAAAATCCTTTAACCCTTCTAAACGATTTAAGTTGAAAACTTGAAATTTTAACAGAAGTTAGAAAATAAGTATGAGTCATTTCAGAAAATTTTTTTGTACCACCCCCCGTTTAGGAGCTGTAAGGGGTCAAAAACTGAAAATTTCCTATTTTTAAAAACCTGTAACTTGAACACCTGTTAAAATTTTTTTGAAGTAATACATAAAAATTAAAGCTTCAACATTATACTCTTATTTCTGTTAACAACGTTTTTTAATAATATAGGGTTACTTTATAATTGACGAAAGTGTTACTTGATTTTTTCAAATTTTCTAACAAATTTCTTTAACGAATTTTTTGCATTTTGTTTTACTCGATAATTTGAAATTGTTGAGGATATAATGCGTAGTACAAAAAAATGTAAATAAATCAACAACATAACGGTTGCTTGAAGAATTTTTATTTATATGATATTGATATACATACATACTTATATAATATCATGTTTATTTACATATCGTATATGTCACTGATGAATGAATGATAAGAGTATAGATGTATATTATAAAGCGCCGTATTTACATACATACATATATGTATTTTATTGTACTTATAAGAAATTATTCTATGAATGGAAATATTTTTAAGGAAATATTGCAATGTATTGCGATATACTTATAACAATTTAAATAAACTATGTGCGCATTAATATAATATAATATTTAAAATTATATTTACTATTTTGTAATTTAATATACACTAGAAAATCCCCTGTGTAATTGCACAATTTCTATAGATTCAAAAACATTTACGTTATCATACTGACTCCCTTACTACCTCTATTAAGGGAGGGATTATTACATGTATTTTTTTTAGCTTAGGTATATTAAGTACCTAACTAAAATAACTTATGGATTTTTAATTTAATTTGAATTTTTTAGGTGTAGGGTATAAATAAGTCGGTTGCATCGACTTACTGTTACTTTTACTTGTTTTTTTTTGCTTGAAAAAAATTTGCTGAATTTATTTTATTTAAATGTACTTTGGAAGAGGTCTTTGGTATATTTAATAAAAGATTCATGTCTCTGATAATGAAATTTCATAAATTTTCGGGGGCTCTTTTTTTGTGACGGTCGTTTTTGACAGCTTTTTAATTTAATGGTCTAATAATAAATTAGTACAAAATTATGAATCTATTGTGAGAGAAGGCTTCTAAAATGATATTTTCTATGTTATTTTTTCTTTTTTTTTAAGAAAAATATCCATTTCTATAATATTTAGTAAGTTTCTGACTTCTGTTTTGAAATATAATTAGCTAAGTCTGCCGAATTTTATATTAATAAAAAAATTCGAATATTTTATGTTATATCAAAAATGCAGCTTAAAAAATCAAAATTCCAACCTAAATAAACAAAACTATTTTAAAGTCTGATACGAAGCTTTTACCAGCTTTTATACTAATGAAGACAAAATCAAGAATAAAATCGGCCTATTATTTTTTTCTTATAAATATAAGGCTTGCTATAAACTTTGCTCTTTTCACTTTCAGGTCTTTTAATTGTATTAAGAGTATTTTTATTTTTTTCAAAACAAAAAGTCATTTGAAAACTGCCAACAGAAGATTAATAATTTATTTTTAATTTACCGCTGCGACCAGTTCAAAATGGATGTGGCGGTCAAATTTAAAAATTAAAAATTTGCTGAATTTATTTTTATTGAAAATGTGTGTTTTTTAAGTATGTACTTTTCCTTTTTTGACTGTACTCACTTTTAATGAACGGTTTGTGTCTCTGATAATGCTTCTAATGGAAAATTTGGTCTCTGGTAATAATATTTACTAAATTTATTTATATTTTTAATGAATGGTTTGTGGCTCATGATAATACTTTGAGTCAAAGATTTGTGTCTCTGGTAATAAAATTTTAACTTATTAAATAAATATACAGAAATATCATCATTGCCAGTTTAGTTTACATTCAGTGTGAGTGTTTTATTATAGATATAAAATATATTTTTTTACATGTTGCAAGGTCTCGCCAACATCTTGTGTATTATATTATAGACTAGAAAATCCCCTGTGCAATTGCACAATTTCTATAGATTCAAAAACATTTACGGTATCATACTGACTCCCTTAATAAACTACCTAAAAATTTCATATTTACATCAGCACCATTAAAAAAACTTTGGAATCACTTACTTACTTGATGTAATAGAAAAAAACATAAAACAAATCTAAACACATAAAATTAAAAATGTTAGGTACAGTTTATTAATTTTTTCTCGCCGTTTTTTCATGGGGGTAATTTTTGACAGTTTTTTAATCATTGAGAAAAAATGGTCCAAGCAAAAAACACATTCAGGGTAAAAGTTCGTGCCGATATCTCAAAAATTGTTTGAAACACATGTATAAAGTGCACAATAAAAATCGGCGAAAAGCCAACCAACACCAACCGCTACGACATTTTTTTTTTTTTGTTACATTTAAAACAATCCCAATAATCGAAATAATTTTAATATTTGTTAAAATTTTACCAGACTCTCTATTTTTCTTTAGTTTTAAAAAAATTTTTTTATGTCGATGAAAAACAGTGGTTTTCGCCGCGAAATTACTTTAATTACCAAAACTACTTTCAAGTCTTTTGCTTTTATTTTTTTTTGCTTGAAAATAAATTGCTGAGTTTATTTTATTTAAATGTACTTTGGAAGAGGTCTTTAGTATATTTAATAAAAGATTCATGTCTCTGATAATGTAATTTCATAAATTTTCGGGGCCTTTTTTTTTGTGTGGGTCGTTTTCGACAGCTTTTTAATTTAATGGTCTAATAATAAATTAGTACAAAATTATGAATCTATTTTGAGAGAAGGCATCTAAAATGATATTTCCTATGTTATTTTTTCTCTTTTTTTTAAGAAAAATATCCATTTCTAAAATATTTAGTAAGTTTCTGATTTCTGTTATGAAATATAATTAGCTAAGTCTGCCGAATTTTATATTAATAAAAAAAAATCGAATATTTTATGTTATATCAAAAATTCAGCTTAAAAAATCAAAATTCCAACCTAAATAAACAAAACTACTTTAAAGTCTGTTGCGAAACTTTTACCAGCTTTTATAATAGTGAAAACAAAATCAAGAATAAAATCGGCCTATTATTTTTTTTCTTATAAATATAAGGCTTACTATAAACTTTGCTCTTTTCACTTTCAGGTCTTTTAATTTTATTAAGAGTATTTTTATTTTTTTCAAAACAAAGAGTCATTTGAAAACTGCCAACAGAAGATTAATAATCTATTTTTAATTTACCGCTGCGACCAGTTCATAATGGATGTGGCGGTCAAATTTAAAAATTAAAAATTTGCTTTAAATTT
This sequence comes from Poecilobothrus nobilitatus, assembly GCA_947095535.1. Lineage (NCBI taxonomy): Eukaryota > Metazoa > Arthropoda > Insecta > Diptera > Dolichopodidae > Poecilobothrus > Poecilobothrus nobilitatus. The sequence continues at coordinate 52,437,212 of OX352772.1, read as the reverse complement.
TGTGTCGAAAGTACTTTTTAAAAAGTAAACATTTGTGTCTCTGATAAGACTTTTAGTCCAAGATTTGTGTCTCTGATAATAAAATTTTAAATTATTAAATAAATATACAGAAATATCATCTTTGCCAGTTTAGTTTACATTCAGTGTGAGTGGTTTATTATAGAAATAAAATATTTTTTTTTTACATCTTGTGTGTCTGGTATTAATATCTATATGATATTTAATATCTTGTGTGAATTGGTATTATCAGAGACTACATAGAGATGTACAAATTCATACAAAAATTTGTACTAATTTTTTTTCAAACGGGCCAGCTAAAACTGGCTAGTTTTAAAAATTTTAAAGCACAGAAATATTTGATTTGTGTCATAGCTAAAAGAATTTAGTGAAAACCAGAATCTTCTGTAAAATCTGGTGTAAAATGTAAAAATTATCATTCATATATTTTATGCATTTACAAAATTTTTTTATCTTTGTGAATTAAACCATAATCATTATATTGTGTATATTATCAGAAATTCAATCATTAATTTCAGGTATTATATTATCTGATCTGATTAACAAATCTTATTTTTTTCCATGGCTAACAATATTATTAATGGTCTAATAATAAATTAGTACAAAATTATGAATCTTTTGTGAGAGAAGGCGTCTAAAATGACATTTTCTATGTAATTTTTTTCTTTTTTTTTTTAAGAAAAATATCCGTTTCTATAATATTTAGTAAGTTTCTGACTTCTGTTATGAAATATAATTATTTAAGTCTGCCTAATTTTATATTAATAAAAAAATTTCGAATATTTTATGTTATACCAGTTCTACCGAAAATTTAGCTTAAAAATCTAAATTTCAACCTAAATAAACAAAACTATTTTAAAGTCTGTTACGAAGCACCAGCTTTTATACTAATGAAAACAAAATCAAGAATAAAATCGGCCTATTATTTTTTTCTAATAAATATGAGGTTTACTATAAACTTTGCTCACTCTCACTTTTTCACTTTCAGGCGCTTTAATTTTATTAAGAGTACCTATTTTTATTTTTTTTTTCCAAAACAAAGATTGAAAACGCCAACAGAAGATTAATAATTTATTTTTAATTTACCGCTGCGACCAGTTCATAATGGACGTAGCGGTCAAATTTAAATATTAAAAATTTGCTGAATTTATTTTGATTGAAAATGTGTTTTTTAAGTATGTATGTACTTTTCCTTTTTTGACTGTACTCACTTTTAATGAACGGTTTGTGTCTCTGACAATAATTCTAGTGGAAAATTTAGTCTCTGGTAATAATATTTACTAAATTTATTTATATTTTTAATTAACGGTTTGCGTCTCTTGATAATACTTTGAGTTAAAGATTCGTATCTCTGGTAATAAAACTTTAAATTATTAAATAAATAGTAAAAAAGCCTTATTAAAGGGTATAAGTAGAAAAATAAAGCTTTTGTGAAAGTTTCCTCAGTTTTATGAACAATTTAATTTTAGTAAATTTATTCAAATACTTATATGTATTATATTTAGATATTGATAAATGTAAAATTTATTGCTAAAGTGTTTTAAATAATGAAAAACCTCAATGATGCTGTGAAGTAGTTTCTTTCAAAAATGTAATAAAAATGATTATTTAATAAATCTCATCTCTTGTAAATTTCTTTGTCAAGCTTTGGATTAAAAAACCAAAGGTTGGATTAAAAACCAATGGTAAATAAATTTTTGCCAATAGTATCAAAAATTTTCGCTTCGAAAAAATACAGTATCAAACTTTATAATTTTGAAACTAAACTACACTGATCTGATGCATTTGCCTAATTATAATATATAGTACACTTGTTATATTTTTCTATGGTTGCCATAGCAAATGCTTCAAAACTTTCTTTGTTATATTTTTCAAACAAATTTTTACTCTATCCGTAATAATATTCTGTCTCTTTATCTATCGCTTTCTCTACAAAATCTTCACACCGTAAGTTTTACGCACCTTTTATGTAAAACAATAAAAATTGGCTGTGCATATAATGTTGAAGTTTTAGAAAATAAAAATCATAAAAGAAGCATAAAATTAAGAAAATGTTACACATTCAAAATTTAATTGAAAATTGTGATTTTATAATTTAAATTGCGCTCCTTTAAAAGCTTTGGTTTTACGCACCGCTTTATTTTTTTATAATTTCTACTTAAAAATGCAACTCTTTAAAAACTTTGATTTATGCACTGTCTTGTTTTTTCATTCTTTTTATAGCATAACATTTTAATTCTTTTTTTCTATCTGTTATGTACCTAAATATCAGATGTACGTTTCTTTCTTTTCATAGCATAGCATTTAATATTTCTTTTTCTATCTGTTATGTACGTAAATATCAGAGGTATGTTTTTTCATTTAAAATCATAACATTTTAATAGTTCTTTTTTTCTTTAAAAATATTTAAAAACAGTCAAAGTAACATTTTTTGTTCTCTTTTTTTTTTCTATTCGTTTTTATTTTTCTTCGCAGTATTACATTTATTTTTTTTTGTTTTCTGTTATTTACGTACGCTAAGTATTTCTTTTATTTTTTTTAAATATTAAATTTATACATACAGTCTATTTAAAAAATATAAATTATAACCTATAGAACATTTTGAATTTTTTTTTGTTCGTTTATGTTTACCGTCCATTCATTCATATAAATAACTGTTGCCTATACAAAAAATAATAAATCTATAATAAATCTAATATATGTATACTCCTATTTTTATTCATATATCTATATTATGGGCTAAACTTCTGATTCTAAAATTGTACTATATTATGGCAAAATTTTTAAAAAATTAAGAAAATGTTACTTAGCAAAATTTAAATAAAAATATTATTGCAATATTATAATGTTCTACTTAAAAATCCGAACCTTTAAAAACTTTGATTTATACACTGCCTTGTTTTTTCTTTCTTTTCATAGCATAACATTTTGATATTTCTTTTTTTCTATCTGTTATGTACCTCAATATCAGATGGACTTTTCGTTCTTTTCATAGCATAACATTTTTTTTTTCCTTTTTCTATCTGTTATGTAGGTACGTAAATATCAGACGTATGTTTTTTTCTTTTAAAATCATAACATTTTAATAGTTCTTTTTTTCTTTAAAATTATTTAAAAACAATCAAAGTAACATTTTTGTTCTCTGTTTTTTCTATTCGTTTTTGTTTTTCTTCGCAGTATTACATTTTACTTTTTTTTTTTTGTTTTCTGTTATTTTTTTTAAATATTAAATTTATACATCAGACTATTTAAAAAATATAAATTATAACCTATAGAACATTTTGAATTTTTTTTTGTTCGTTTATGTTTACCGTCCATTCATTCATATAAATAACTGTTGCCTATATAAAAAATAATAAATCTATAATAAATCTAATATATGTATACCCATATTTTTATTCATATATCTCTATATTATGGGCTAAACTTCTGATTCTAAAATTGTACTATATTATGGCAAAATTTTTAAAAAATTAAGAAAATGTTACTTAGCAAAATTTAAATAAAAATATTATTGCAATTTTATAATGTTCTACTTAAAAATACGACCCTCTAAAAACTTTGATTTATACACTGCCTTGTTTTTTCTTTCATTTCATAGCATAACATTATAATATTTATTGTTTACTATCTTTTATATGGGTAAATATCAGATGTACGTTTCTTTCTTTTCATAGTATAACATTTGTTAAATTAACATTTAACATAACAGGAGGGCACGTTACTCAGCAGCAGCAACTTGTCTTTTATTATATTTAGATGGGTAAATATCAGATGTACGTTTCTTTCTTTTCATAGTATAACATTTGTTAAATTAACATTTAACATAACAGGAGGGCACGCTACTCAGCAGCAGCAACTTGTCTTTTATTATATTTAGATTATATTTAGATGGGTAAATATCAGATGTACGTTTCTTTCTTTTCATAGTATAACATTTGTTAAATTAACATTTAACATAACAGGAGGGCACGCTACTCAGCAGCAGCAACTTGTCTTTTATTATATTTAGATATACAGAAATATCATCATTGCCAGTTTAGTTTACATTCAGTGTGAGTGTTTTATTATAGATATAAAATATTTTTTTTTACATGTTGGCAAGGTCTCGCCAACATCTTGTGTATTATATTATAGATTTACCGCTTAGTATTAAATGGTACTATAGAATATTTGAAAAAGTTTTGGATTGATAATCGTTATGTGGAAGGTTAAAATCTGCTTTTAAAGAATGTATAAACATATAGTTTGAATATATGTACAATCCATAGTTCTAGAAATTATAAAATTCACCCAAATTATTTTAAAATACCAAAATATTAAAAAAATAATATTGTAAGCAGAGTGACAGGCTGTGAACGTACTAACGGTTCGTACGGGTATCTAAGAGTTAACAAAGGCAACTGTATTCTTCCTCGTTTTTGTTTTGTTTTGAAAAGCATAAAACAATAAATTTTTTGTAAAATTATACAACAGATTTTTTAAAAATTAAATAATAAAATTAAAAATAAATTACCTAAAATATGTAATATTTTTACTAAAATGAATAAACATAAATAAAGGACCAAAAATTAAAAAAAAATATTTTTAATACCTATTTCTTTTATATTAACTCTATTTTTCTTAAATATCTAAATCTAGACTGTTAAAACTACACTATTAAAATTAAAAGTGATATTTATCGCTATGAAAAAGCCAAGTATTATATAAAATGGCTATTTCTTTTTAGAAAAAGTCTTGCAGAAATTCTAAACATGAGTTTATGACAGTATAATCAACATCGCGTCAGTTTAAAAATATCACTTTTGCTGGCAAAAGAATAAGAAATCATCGTATCAATGATATTGTTGGAATCATTGGTTTTGAACAATATATTGATGCTCGCTGGTTTGATATAATACAATGTTTTTATTTTTTGCTTTCAAAATAATAAAAATTGATATTTAATTAAAATTTTTTTATATTTATTTCTTCTATATATTTTATTACATATTTTTTTATAATTATGTATTATAAAATATAACTAGCTCTGTAACGCGTCATAAATGAAACAAGTAAAATAAATTCTAACAATTTTTTCTTTTATTAGAATTTTCATTCGGAATTTAAGAAAAAAATCTAGGCGCCTCAATGATCTAAACGGTACACCGAGATATTATGGATTCGAATGCCATAATTAATTAATACTTAAATTAATTAAAATTTTAGAATTAATACTTTATTTATAAGAACAAAAACAATTTTTATAAAACTTTTTTCATTGTTATACTAAATTGAATAAAAAGAATAAAAAAAATTTAAAAAAAAAAAAAAAATCGTACGGATAATTCCCTCTTAGGACATTTCCAGCCACACTTGCAAATTATGCGGCAACTGGAATAAATTAAAAAAAAAAAAATTCTAATTTAATTTTTTATCATGCCGTAATTTATAATCAAAAAAATTTTTTAATTCTCAATAAATTCCTATAAACATGCAATTTCTTTTAAGATTTTAGTTCTGAATTTTACAAAACAGGTTTTACACGAGTAAGGTTGTAAAATATGTCAATATCAAAAACATTAGTCGTGAGGAAGGCAGATAGAAAATCAATAGAAAATTTTGAGGTATCAATGTATCGTAGGGGACTGAAAATTTAATGGACATATCGCACAAATATTTCCATCTTACAAGAATTTAAAGTAAAATGTAGACTTCTGAACAAAATAAGTCAATCCTACCAAAAATATTTTGGTTAAACTGCTAGACGATCAACTAATATGTCAAAACTATAATTGTGGAAGAAAGAGTGAACAGAAAAAAAGAGAGAATCAATCTCATACATGTTGGTCAGATTAATTGCATTTATTAACGGCAAAAACCATCGACACATATGACACAAAACAGAACAACATGTCAGCAACATGTAAACAATCTCTTTATACAATAATATCACTACATTCTGTAAAGGCTATTTATTGGAAGGAAAAGAAGATAAATATTGATATGGTTTGTGTCTCAACTAAAATCAATTTTACCACGATTTCCGAAATAAGTATGAAAATTTATGAAAAAATTTCTATTACAATATAAAACTTTACACGCACAGAACTAAAGACCAATAAATTTATTACGAAAATTATATATAATAATAATATATTAATATTTATTTTTAGTATTAATTTTTTTTTTTTTTTTTTTTGATTAACTTTATCTAAATTTTATCATATATACCACAAGGGAAAAATGCAAAAAAAAAAAATTTAAACTGTTTTTAATATTAAAATTTCTATTATATTTTTTATATTAAATTTTGCTATACTCGTATATTTTTATTGTTATTTATATTAAATAAAAACCTAATAAATTAATAAATAAAATTTCCTTTACATAATTTATTATTATTTTAATATATATATGTAGAATTACAATATATATGTATATGTATAATACAGACTCTAGAGATTTATTTTATTTTTAATATCCTGGACAATTTTTAGTTTTTCACTTTTATTCTATATCCCAGTTTTGTTTTTTTTTTATTATATTTTTTCTTTTTCCGAATTTATCAATAAAATATAAAATTTCACTTTTTAAATATTTATTTAAGCACTAACATTATAAAATCTTATTTTATTATTTTTTTTTTTTTTTTTTTTGTTTAACCTTGTCCTACATATTTTTTAGTATTAATAGTAAATCAGTATAGTAGTGTTGATATTAGTTATATATAGTATAGTTGCTGTTATTCTTAACAGTTATAATTTGTTTTAATACCATAAAATAAAGGACAAATAAAGAAAAAATTTTTAGTATAAACAAAAAAAAAATATTTGCAGAGAAAATAATGATGCAGTAGATCATTAAAATAATGTTCGTTTATACAAAATAAAAAAAAAAAAAAATTTTATAGGTAAACCATTTTAAAAATTTTGTTTGGAATTTTATAATTTTTTTTTTTATTTTTTTTATTTCTAAACAATCAAGCAATGTGCATTTTCTAAAGGAATGTATCCCAAAGAATTTTAAATATTCCTTACAAAATATAAAAAAATTTTTTTTTTTTTTAAATAGAAAATTATACTAAATAATTTTCTAAGAAATTTCAAGTACATAATGTTCCTTCTAAATAATATTTTAGAATTCTGTAGCATTATCGTATAATATTTTTATAATCTCTAGATATATCTTTTATTTTATATCTATATTAGCTTTGACAATAGATACACTTCAATATAATAGTATAAACATAGTTCAATGGTATCATAAATTTGCCATTACATTTTTGTGGCACCTTAAATGCGGTGCTTAAGATATGGAGAAAAATTCATAGTCAGGGGTGAGTTCATACTCAAGGGTGGAATTAGCTATGTGCATTCCTTCAACCATTCCATTGCACTTACCATAATTTCAAAATTTAATAAAGTTAGGATTTTGAAATTTTTACCATCTCATTTCATTAAATAAGTTGACATTTATTTTTACTAACATATATAAAAATGATGTGGTTTCACTATTGGAATATATTATATGGAGATATCTCAGTGTCTGTAACTTGGAAGTTTTATACTAAAGACTTCTAAAAAATATGGTCTAAGTCTAACGGAAAAAGTTCGGGTATCTAAAAATTTATATATGTACTCATATCTTGATACTAAAGCTAGATACCTGAAGTTTTATACGAAAAATTTGTGTAAATTTTGGTTGGTTTTGCGCAATGGGGTCAAGTAGTTACTATACAGATCCAAAATTTACATAAATATATCTCGGGATTTAATTAAGTTTTGATATTTTAAATTTTCTAAAAGATGATTAAAAGTTATGAAACAAGTATATATTATTTTCGTACACGAATATCCTAGAGTTGACAGAATAAACTCCAAACTCTTCTTCCTTTTATGTATAGGTTTTTTTTTTGTAAAGTTTTTAATACGAATTTTATATTAAGAGATTTTCGGTTTTAATCAACTAATGATTAGTCAATTATATATATTGAAAATATAATTAGAGAATCCTTTGATCATCTAACAATTATTGTTTTTAAATCAGAATTTGTTCCATTTATTTAAATTTTCGAAAGATATATTTCATTACAGTAGTATAAAATAGATAAAAGTTATATAGATTGTAAATAAAATTCAAGTATACAGAACACATAAAGAAACGTCGTCAATTGAAATCATCTAAAAGAAATACCAACATGACAATCTTCGGGAAATTTTTTTTTTAGTTTTATTCCCCTGTCACATAAATGTGACAAGAAAATTACGCAGTCTTTCTTTTTCAGTCATGGCTGTAAATGTCGTAAGGAGGAATTATTCATACGGCGTGTGTGGAATTTGAATCCACACTCCATCAGTGTTTGTTACTGCGTATTTTATACGCTCTTACCCACTAGGCCACCGAGATCCCCCGGGTAATTAAAAAAAAATAATTGCAAATAATTTAGAATTTAATTAAACTAATTTTTCTGATCTTACATTTTTTTAAGACCAACAAAAGCAAAAGAAAAAACTTGTAATAGAATCAGATTAAAATCCATATATAGAAAAGGTATTATTATTTTATAGAAAATTGATTAAAACCAAACTTTCTGGGAGAACAATTATTTTACCAATATACTTTTGCAAATTAGCTCCAAAATACTTTATTAAATGTTTTCTAAATTTACAATAAATAAATTAAAACCTACATCATATAAATTAAATTTTCATAAGTTTTCTGTAGTTTGTTTTAAATAGAGATTTTGTTGAACAGTTCTTCATACCAAAAAGGGAAATATCTAAATTCATAAGAGATGGAAACTTGTTTCTACACTTATCTACACTTATAACCGAACTAGCACTTATTGAATGTGAATTAAAAATAAAATTTAATGAAATCATTATTTAAGACGTAAAACATAATATATAAAATATTATTTTTCAAATATTTACTTACCCAATTTTCAGATATTTGGATTACGTCAACAGAATGAAATGCATATAACTGGACACTCATTTTTTCGTGAATATCCTTTTTCTGATTTCTAAAAAATCAACTAAAAAAAAAAAAAAAAAGATCACTGTAGTTCAATATCTAACATACTCTACTCTTTATAACCACTAACACCCAATTTAATTTTGTTTTAAACATACAATAACCGTTTTAGTGTTAAGGATCATAAATCCTTGATAGACTTTATTATATTTTGTATTAATAAATTTCAAATTACATTATGTCCAGTAATAATTGCCTAAATGCAATATGGACTCTCTTAACCGATCAAACAAAGGAACAAAAAAAAAATAAGCACAAATAAATAAAAATAATGCGAAAAATACAAAATATGGTGCCAAATTTGTGTGTAAAACGACATTGCCGCATATTTTTTTGTATATTTATTATATTTTTTTAATTTCTGTTATTTTTGTTCTACATTTATATGGTTTTTTTTTTTTGTTTTTTGTTGTAAAGAACTAAGAATGATTTATGTGTATTCTGCGACTTTGCGTATGCAAAAGAAAAATAATAGTAAAAGGTTTTCTTTTCTATTTTAAGCTTTTCTATCAAATAAAAAATCATAAGTATTGTAATACCATAAAAATATAATAAATATTTAACTATCATAAAATTATTTTAAAAATATAACAGTTTAACAAATTATCGCCTTTTTGTTTTAAAATCCACATTTAAATTAAAAAATTATTAAGAGGCATAATAATAAATGACAAACTCTCGTAAAATGTTCACATTTTTACGAACGCAAAATGCTAAGTCTTCTTCAGTAGAAAAAAAAAATAGGTAATCTATATTTTAAATTTGCTTTAAATCTATAAAACTCATGTTAGAATATAATTCATACCTTCAGTATCCCAGACCCAGTACTGCTCTTCAGTATTTAAATAATATACAAGTTATACCTTTTAAAATCATAGATGATTTTAAAGTTTAAAAAGACTTAATGACCTTGAGTCATTGTCGAAATGTAGCATTAGCTTGACTTTTATAGCAATGTCTTTTGTTTGAAGAGTTATATAAAATTAAATGTATTATGCCAAAAATCAAACAAATCCAACGTAATAGTCGTAGAGAAACTCAATACTGAAATACAGAAACTTATATACCTATAACAAGAACGCCAAAATCACGATTTGTGTTCCGTATTTTGTGTTATTTATAAGACCCGTCTAATCTAACAATCAACTAACAATCATATTCGAAATTTACTAGTATTAGTTGGAAATATAAGTTAGTAATTTGGGTCCTTATTTTTCTCAAAAGTTTCTTTTAAAAGAAATTAATGTAAATTGCATACTTTTAGGATTGATATAAGTGGGCGCCATATTAATATTGAAGTTTTTAAGTAAAAGTACAATCAAATTTTCAAATTTAGATATGGAACAACTTTACACATACATTTTTTTTATTTTCTTTTATTTAGTTTTTATTCAACATTTATTTATTCTCATTATTTGCTTTATTTTTTTTTTAATAATTTTTCCCGCGTTTTATATTGGTTTCTCATTTTCTTTAATTTTTTTTTTTTTCATACTTAGTTTTTTTTTAAATAACATAAAAAAGTTAATACACTCATATACTATATTTTAATCATAATATATACACAGAAACTTTCTTTTTTCTTTTTTTTTTGAAAGAGAAAAAAAAACTTATCAAAGGACAACAGTTGACAAAAATTCAGAGCCAGTCTCCGATTTTATTTTTGATTTATAGACCATCTTAAATTTGAAAAAATAAAACAAAATACAATCTTTTTTTGGAAAAAAAAAACCCCTACCACAAAGTAAGGAAAATTAAATTGAATACTGAAATAAAAATTCAAATAAAAACAAAAAACTAGGATAAATGAAGAAAAAAAATTTCAGATTAATATTTCATCTTGGAAAAATCTTTGATTAATATTTTCTTTATTTTTAATACTTCCATTTAAGAAATAAAAAATTAGATTGGATTAAATTAAATAAATTAGAAAAAAAAAATTTTTTTATTACATTTATATAAATGCCACTTACAATTTAATAAAATCCTTAAAAATATCAAATTACATAATAACAAAAATAAAAAAGGAGATCTTAAAATTAGAGATTTAAAAAGAAAAAATAATATATCAAAAGTAAGGCTTATATTACTTATATAAGGCTTATATGTATACATTTTATAATTAAACTCTTAGCAATACAATTAAAGTCATATCATATCAAACGCTACTAAGAACGCTATGATGACATTTAGTATACCTGTATGGTATAACATAAGCGCAAGCCTTATGGAACAATTTCGGAAATTCGAAAGAAAGTGTATTAGAGTATATATAAATAAATCACATAAACCCGAATCTGACTATAAATATTTCTATTCCAACCAATATTTGTACAAAGAATCAAACGGCAGTTTTATAATAAGACTTGTTCGAAACCATTATGTAAGGGCACAAAACATTCATGAAAATGGTCTAATATCGCATTAAAATATATGAGAAATACATTAGAAAAACCTTACTCGCAGGATTTATAGCACTTGAACATTTCATCTTTCTTGATAAAAATGGTTACATAGTAAACCACAATCATATCAACTATATCAATATACTAGAAGGGCTTCATGTAAAACCATCGAATATAATCTGGGTAATATTAATTGAGATCCCTTATAAGACGACATAAGTATTCCGCATAAAGATACTCTGATTAAACAGAACTATTGATGATTAGACAACTCATAGAATATAGTAAACATAAGCATAAAAAGAGAAAGAAACGACTCTTCATCCCCTTTGCACAAGCCCAGTCTTGTCAATTAAAGGAAACATCCATTTGGGACAATATCTCTGCAGCAACCTCAGCGATCTAAAAGGCAAGAATGTGAAGAGTATTCTTCGTTTTGCAAAAAAGTCAAATTAGTTTTATAACGAGTATCTAAATACGGTCTAAGAGTTCCTTTCCGACAGCCACTTTTACATAATCTAACCTAAGCATAAAAATTATTTAGGATAAGGTAGGATAGGTTTTATTTTAATTTCATTCTTTTTTTTTTAAATTATAATGAGTTAGCATAAGTAAACTAAGTAGATTAGGTAAATTTTATAAAATATAAATGAATTAACATTATTTTTTTAAAAAATGTTTAAGTTAAATTATCTAGCTAAGTAATTAGAAAAAATGGATAACATAAATTACCTTCTATATCCTAACTTATATTAATTTTGATATGCCTTAAATTTCTAAATAAAAAATTTGGATTTTTGACAACCAAACTGAGTTTTAAATCGAAAATATCTTTTTTTAAAATTTAAAGCTTTAAAATGAATTTATAAAATTATTAATTAAAAACATTTTTCGTAATGCTTAAGCATTTTTCTTTTCAAATTTTGTTTTTTCCAACAAAAATTTAAATTCTTTATTTAATTTCAACTATTATATGTTTTTAAAAATTTTATTCTTTATAAAGAAATAAATGTTTTTTCTTTCCTCTTAAAAATTAAAAAATCATTTAAAGTAAATTTTTAAATGATAAAAATACTTACTATTTACATCTGCTGTTCAATCCTGAATCAGCAACCTAAAAGAAAGATATCATTGAATGTATCATGTATCATCATTAAATGTAAAATAAATACATTTATTTATACATACCTGGGTGTTACCTGCAACTTTTGAGCCAGCACATACAACATGAAATGAAGACAGCCCAAAGAATCATATTACTTTAATAACAAAATGCATATTACTTATCTGAGCAAAGGTGAATCCACGTACCTGAGTGATGGTTGGGTCCTGGTGGCGATCAGCATGCAACATCTTTAAAAATCATCCACATTTTTGTTTGCTATTAATATATCTAAATTAATATTATTTCTAATAATTATGAATACATTGTTTTTAAAAAAAAAAAAAGTATTATTTATACTTACATTAATTGTCAAAACCAAACAAATTCACAATGTTAGATAGAAATTGTCAAAATATAATTGTTTTCATTTTGGGACACAAGGTGTCAGTTACATTAACTAAAATTATTTTATTCACAATAATTTTATATTTTTTATATATTCAATAATTTTAATCTCTTTATATACACTACATATTTTTTTTATACATATACTTTATTTTTTTTATTTTATTATGTACATTAAATTCAAAGTTACTGACCTTGGGTTAAACGTTAGTCCTGAACCGTTTAACTCAAGTTTATATAAACCCAAATTTCATGAATTTTTTTTAAATCGTAATCGAACCGTCTAAGTGTTAGCAGTATATTTTTAAAGTAATGAAATTAATTTTTTAATATTTTTAAGGTTTCTTATGTAAGTTAATTATAAATGAATTATATATGGTTTTTTTTTAAAATTATTTTGAAATGGGATTTTTAATTTTTTAAATAGTGTTTTTTTTTCTAAACATTTTTTGGTCCTTCGAGCCGGATTTTTTATCTATTAATGAATTAGTAAATGCTTTTTATTATATTTTACGAAAATATATATGTGTATGTATTACACAAGTAGTATAGCCTAAAATATCTTAGTCCTTACAATAATCCTATATAATATTACGATTACTTAAATTAAAACATATTATAAACATCCTTATACCCAAATATCCTTATACCATATTATATTATTGCTATCTTATAAAGATATCAATTTTTTATTTGAAGGAAAATCTGAAAACAAAAAAATCTGAAAAAAAATCTGTTCTAAATAATTTAAAAGGCCAAATAAATTTGTTAACATTTATTGCCTGAAGTTCATTTTATATAGTTGAAAAAGAGTATGATTCCAAATGAAGAATAAAAAACATAAGTTAACACTTTTTTTATCAAATTTAGTTAATTTCAAATCAAAGAAAAAAAATTTCAAACCTGCATTATGGCATTAAAATTTCAAACCAAATTTATAAAAAAAAATTTTCCCTAATTTTTCTGTAATGAATTTATTTATTGTACAAAATAACTTTTACTTTACCTTATTAACAAAACAAAAACAAAAAAAAAAACGAAAAAAATGAAATGAAAATGGAAAATGGAAAATTTATCCTATAAAGATTTTTTAAAAAATTCTATAAAATAATAATTAATAATTTGGTCGACATTGAATTAACAACCTTTTTTTTTGTACTATAAACTGTTATAACAATTAGACCAACTTATATTCTTTTAAAAATAACCTTCACCTTTTTTTTGTTTAAATGCTTGCCATTTTATAACAATAGAAATACGTAAAAATAAATGGCCACAAAAAAAAAAAAACACAAAAGTACATTGTAACCACAGTAAATTCGCTAGAATAATTTTGTCAAATTATTTTTTGTGTTTAATTATTTTCAAATTAAATGGTATTATTAAATAGAATTTCATTTTAGAATATTAAATTATTTTTATTTTTAAATTTTAATAAATCACTGATCCATTGAATAGAACTTGCCTAATTTTTATTATGAAATTTTTAACAACTAACACTAATTTTCAACACCTATAAAAAAATAGCACAAAAAAAAAACAATGTATTCTAATTTTTAGTAAAAACCCTTCATTCGTCAAATTCATCAATTTCACTACATATTATTGAAATTACAATTTTAATTTCACTACAGTTTGAAATTCTTCTTAAGCCTTCTATCAGTCATGTAAGTCATGTTCGAATGTTTTTCAAAAAAAAAATTAAGGATCACCCATTCAATTAAAAATCAAGAATGTATCGAAAACTCACCAATTAAAATCTTCTATTTCAAAATTTCTTGTTTTTAGAAATCTCGTTTTTCAAAATATTACGTTTTTAAATTTCGCGTGTCAAAATATCGTGTCTCAAAATTACGCTAGTCTTTTTATACAAAAACAAAATATCGTATAAAAAAAATGTCGAAAAACAAAATATGTCAAATAACCAAAAAAGTTTAAAAATTAAATCTTGAAAAAAAAAATGTTGAATTTCTATGTTTAAAAAAGGAAAATTTCAACAAATTCACTAATCAAATAATAATTTTTTTTTTTTTTTGTTTTTGATAAGTGAGTGCTTTTCACTAATCGAAACTTTATTGAGTTATTAGCAAATATATAAATAGTTTTTGATGCAACAAAAACTTATCAAAAAAATGATTATTTGATTATTTAATTAGTTATGAATGGGTTATCATCCAATCAAAACAAACTAATCATGATAAGTGTAAGTGATTAGTGTTGCACGAAAGTTTTTTAAATTTCACTCACTTATCAACTCAACAACTTATCTCTTATCAATAAATAAATATGATAACCATTTTTCCAAAAAAAACCAAACTTATCAAAATACGCTATGCATGTCAAATTATTTCTCTAAATAGTAATTCAATGCTTCCCATTATTAATAGTTTCTTTTAAAGACTTCTTTAGATAAAACAAAAATTAAAAATGCATTATTTAATAAAGTAATTTACAAAATTAATTGTCCTGTTATTCTAAATTTGTCACTTTTGAATTTCTTATTATTTTATTACACGTATATACACATACATATAATATTTAAAATAATATTCAATAAAGCAATTATAGGTCTGATTTTATACACCAATTTTTTTATATATATTTAAAAAAAACCATAATCAATCATTATTGTAAGTTACTGTATCATGTTTAGTTTAATACTACATTTATTGATTTTTATTTTTAAACTTTCTTCATACGTTCTGAATAAGCTAATATACAAATACAGTGCTGGGAATTAAAATAACCTCATATAAATAAATTACTTATATTATTCTTAATATAAACATAATATTTATCCTAAGAATAATTTATCGTCATAAATAATTCAATATAAAATATTATATTATATTGGACCAAATTTTTTAGCTTTGAGTAGCACGTCATAATCTTGAATATATTTGTCACTATCCAATTAAAACTAAGGTAACTATCCAATTAAAAATAAGGATATTAGGACTAAGGTAAGTATTCTAATATCCATTTAGATATTTTATTAGGTGTTTATTTCTACGAAAGCATATATTACCAAATAAGGATCAATGCAACTAATAAAAATTTAACAAAATATAAAAACATCAACACAACAATCAAATGTATAAACTTTTGCTAACAGCTAAAATATTCTTAAAAAAGGAATTGTAGTTATTCTAATTTCCAGAACTGTATATAGTAATTTTAAATTTAAAAAATCATGAAAATTAATTTATTTCGGATTGTAAAATAATTCCACTTATCAAAAATCGATAAGAAAATTTTCTTTAATCAAAAAATTATGCTAATTATCAAAATGCTACTTGATAAGTGATTAATGAATATTTTTAATGTAACAAAACTCTTAATTTTTATGATAATTTAATTAACTAATCACCTTTCAATTACAAAATGATAAGTTATTTCTTATTTATTTGGTGCAACGTAATTTTGATAAGTAAATGTTTTTTACTAATCGAAACTTTTTTGAGTTATTATCAAATACGATTTAGGTGCAACAAAAACTTATCAAAAAAATTATTATTTGATTATTTAATTAGTGATAAGTGGTTGGTGCAATAGAGCCCCGGTTATAAAATTAGATTTTGTCAATGAAAATATATGTAAAAAATATAAATCTGAGTTCCAATAATTTGTTTAGAGGCGGACTATTTTAAATGCCTTGTTGTTGAAATATCCATATAAAATAAAATAATTAACAGAGATTTTATAGTTGGTTACAAAATCAAAGTTGTCCCTTTTTCCGTAATATTTACGTATACATATAACTATAGAAATTTTTCTATAATAAATTTACTTTTCGCAGAATTTCTAGAAAAAGACATTTAAATTTATTCCACATTAAAAATAAATTAGGAAAATTTTAAAACGAGGTATTTTCAGATATGAGATTTCGATACGCAAGGTTTTAAAACGCAAGATTTAAAAACGTGAGATTTTGAAACACCAGATTTTAAAACGCGATTTTTCGTAACCAACCCTTGAAAATCAATATTAGTTTTAGAATTTAATGTAAAACTTAAATTAATTTAAAAAAAATGCTTCTACTCGAATCACATAGATTAGAAAAATTAAACTTTAAAAATTTAAAAATATAAAGTAAACTAAACGAGTGGGTGGGGGGAACAATTAGCGCAACAATTAAACTAGAAAATATTTTTTTTTTTTTTTTCACTTTTACCTTAACCTATATATAATAATATGTAAGTTATTTTTAATGATACAGTTATTTTATTTCTGTATTTGTTTTAACTTACAAATTAAGAGCAATAAAAGGTGGGAGAAACAATAAAAAATATAACGAAAAAAAAAAAAAAAGACAAAACAAAAAAACCAGAACCAAAAAACCCACAGCACTTTGCAATTAACTTTACTACATTTTCTTTTTAAAATATTAAAGATTGTGCAATTAGAAAAGTCCAGTTTTTTTTTTTATGTGTCCTCCTATTAGCAAATTAAGTTTTATTTTATTTTCTTTCTCTTTTTTTTCAGTTAGTTAATTTTTTTTTTGTTGTTTTTTCTTTGCCAACAACATTTTCATACAAAAAAAGCGTGAAATTCTCTATTTCGTATTGTTATTCATTTTTAATTCATTTTATATTTTGCGTTTTCCAGGGTTTATTATTTTTTTATTATTATTATTAAATTGTTTTTTTTTTGTTTTTTTTTTTTTGTTTTTAAGTTTTTTTTTTTTTTATTAAATTTACAGTTTTTCTTCGTCATTTCCTGTTAAAACAATTTTTTTTCTTAATTATATCCGAATACTTTTAAAAGTAAATTGTGAAGCAATAAAATAATGATGAAAGGAGGGATTCTAAAGAGAGAGGCAAGAAATTTTTATATTCATTCGAATATACATATACATAGTACATATATTTGAAATCTCCTTACGGTTAGATTTCCATCTGGATCTCTCTCTCTCTCTCTCTTCCTTCTTTTCATTATTCTTCTCTTGATCTCTGAGGCATTACTACTAGTATAAATCATAAATTTTTTATTTTAGGTTTATAATAGCCAAATATTTTATGATATAAACAATTTTTTCATTTATATATTATTAAGAAAATATTAATTTAAAAAAGAAGAATTAAATATCTAAAATTTACATGGAAATTTAGAAATAATTGCACGCTAAACTATTAATTAAATATTACAGAATTTCTGTTGAATTGTCAAATATTTAAATCAAAAATGAGGAAAAGATTAGAGTTAACTGGGGTAACTTTAGGATATACTCACGAACATAATATTTGTTGTTTTCATAAAATTTAATCATCTTTTAAAAAATTTCAGATGTAAATTTCGAAATTTTTTTATAGATATACGAAAGTATTACGTTAGCCCAACCAAATGTAAAAGTCGTTGGCATATGACGTAACTGTTTTTGATAAAATATCATATTCTTACATTGATTATACACTTAAATAATACTCTTATAAAAAATATAAGTTGTTTGATAGATTTACTCGAATCACCGGATCTAACTTGTTTAATTTTAATAAGGTCGAAATTATTCAATAACAAAGCTGGCATATTTACAAATTTTATAATTATTTTTTGAGTTATTGTGCTGACGGGACAACTAGTACTATAGCTAAATGGAATCAGAATTCAATCCTATACAAGAATGTGCATACTTCTTCATACATATATTGTGTACTTTACTCGCCTAGCTTTTTTTTTCAGGCAAATTTATTATACCCTTAGAACTAGATTCGTATGGATATATGTTAGTAAGTTATCATATGAATTAAGATCAATACAACATAAGAATTTGTACAAAATTTTGCATATCTTAAAAAACTATTCACTCAAATTTTATTTTAACAATCAACAAAGAATTAAACTTTGTGATTGTAAGTTAAATTTCATTATGCATGAAAATTAATAAACTGAAAACAGAATTTAGAATTAACCCAATAAAATGAACATTAAATATATTAAAGAATCTTAAAATTAGAATAGAGATATCGTAGTGGTTAAGTAGTCGGCTTTTCAATTTATAGGTACTAGGTTTAAACCCTGGTCAGGTGATATCTAATTGTATAGTAATTTATATCGAAATGTTAATATCATAATGGTCTATATTTGTAATGTAAAATAAATAAATAAGTAATTCTTGTATAAGACAATAGATGTCGCACAAATATAATAATTATTATTTGTCTTTCATTATCTTGCATAATAGTTACAGCCGAATAATCAACAGTTTAAAATAATCAACAGTTTGGGTCAAAAATGACTCAAGAAACTCAAAATTAGTCTTTTTTTTTAGTATAATTTTTGTAATGACCTTAAAATAATTGTCTATTGAAACCTGCTAATACATTAAAGACCTACAATATCCACATATATAAATGTCTTCTAATTTTAAAACCCCACCTTAAATTGCTCTATTATTTTGTTTTTAATGTCGTATGTATCATAACGGCAACAGATTGTTCCCAGAATTCTTACGGATTTAAAAATTTTATTTTACATGCAACTTTTAAGTCTATAAAGAGAACCTCAAAATTTTCCTTAACTTATATTATCCTATTATAAGAATTGGCGTGATTTGATCCTTAAAGCTCTTTAATTTAGTTAGTTTTGATCTTTTGGTTGTCATTTAAATTAAAATATTTTTCAAAATTTAGCCAGTTATTCCATTCTTATTTATTTATTTTTTTTTCATTTTTTTTATTCTTTAATATAGTTGTTGTTGCTCCTGCTGTCAAGGTCTATTTGTAATGTGCAAAAATGGAGGCTAAAAAGGCTAAAAAAAAATGTTTTTTTTTTTCAAATAATTTTATAATGATAATTTTTTTCTGCAGTTAATATTCTGCAAATGTCGGGAAAAATGAGAAATGAAATTATTTTTATGCATTTCAATGAAACAAAAACAAAACTAAAAAAAAAACAATTCTTAAAATTCTTCCCGGTAGGGTTTTCCCCTTGACTTTCTTGTATATTAATTTATATAAAAACAATTGAGTATTACAGTAATCAATATATTATACATTTATGTATATGTTCAAATCAGAATGATTTAAAAGTATACAAAAAATATATAATTAGTAAAGTATAAATTGCGGCGAAAATTTCGATTTGTCGAAAGTAAAATTTTCTATCCTAAATTGAATAAAAATTAAAATAGAAAAGGTTTTCTTGATATATCGTATAATTAATATCGTTTTTAGCACATTTCCAAAAAAAGTTTGAAAAAATGTGCTTATTAGTTTCACTCTGTCCGTCCGTCCGTCCGTCTGTTTACAAAACTTCTACACCGTTAAAGTAAGAGAAAACAAATTTTAACTATGGGTAGGTCTCATAAAAAAAATAATTTTGTGGAACAACTTTTTCATGTAGCCCCCCCATTACGGAGCTACATCCCCTCAAATTTTGAAAAAGCCCTATTTTTAAATGCATATATCTTATGTTCTACTTAAGATTTTTTCAATCTGAAAACGTCATTCGACAGGTATTTCTTTTATCTTTGTAAATTAATATCAAAATTATACAATTTTTTTAAATTTAGTATTTAAATTTACCGTTATGTGAAAACCAAATTTTGCATGATTTTTCTACTTTCATAACTCCGGCATGCTTCTAGATAGAGGCTTGAAACTTTGAGGCAAGAAAGAACTTTTAGAATTAGTATAAGTTTACTCAGAAAATTTTTTTCGACCACCCCCTGTTTATGAGCTATTAGGGCTTAAAAATTGAAAATTTGCTATTTTTAAACACCTGTAACTTAGGAACCTGTACACATTTTACTTCTGCAAGATATAAAAATTAAAGCTACAGTAATATATTTTTACGTGTGTTAAAGGTTTATTTAAGTTGTAAAGGGTTCCAAAGTTGCAGCTCTTCAAAATTGCGAAAAAGCCCCATTTTCAGATGTATATATCTCAGGCTTTGCGTAATAGTTTTCCAATCTAAAACCGCGAGAAGATCGAAAATTTTATTATCTATATAAAACAATATCAAAATTATGTAATATTTTGTAATTTACTATTTAAATTTACCGTTATGTGAAAACCACATTTTGCATGAAATTTCGTTTTTCATAACTCCGGCACGCCTTTAGATAGGAACCTGAAATTTTGAGACATGAAAGAACTTTTAGAATTTGTATAAGTTTCCTCAGAAAATGTTTTGGTAGCACCCCCTCTCTAAGAGTTATTACGTCTCAAAAATTGAAAATTTTGTGTTTTTAGACACCTGTAACTTAGGCACCTGTACAAATTTTTGAAATGAAAATTAAAGGTTCAATAATATATTTTTACGTGTGTTAACGGCTTTTCTTAGTTATATAGGATTCCGGAATTACGGCCCCTTAAAATTTCAAAAATGTCCTATTTTCACATTTTTTCTTATTACATGAAATTTTCAAATTTTTGTGCAAGTCACACTTCTACAGTTTGTATTGAGTTTTGGAAATGTGCGCTTTTAAAAACCGTTGGTTTACATTCTACCTTGTTTATATCAAAATCGAAAAATTTTTAAAAATTAATTCAAAATGAATAAATTATTATTTTTGGTTGTAGTTAAAACTTATTTCGCTTTCCATAACTTTTTTGGTATCAAAAAAATTAACAATTCGAACAATTCGGGAGAGTTTTTGTTTTAAAATCTCCTAACAGCGCTCTGTTATCTCCACAATATTTAAAACAGAGTTATCCATCTTATTAACGATCCCAATATTACTTCAAAGCTTACTGCACTCAGCATTCGTCCTATAGTTAGGTCATTAACCTTGTTTTATAGATATCATGAAGGGATAAACACCCATTTTAAAGAAATTAAATAGTTAACGTCTCTACTCAAAGTTTTTCTATGCCAAACAAGAAATACGACAGATGCCCCGACACTCTAGAAGTTTTAAGATGGCCTTAACACGGCTTAGAAAAATTCGTTTGTTATACGCATGTCGCGTTTGTGGAATCATATATCGCATATCACCAGTTATCGCATGCCTTTCACAATACTGATAACTTATATGTGTACGATTTAGTAAAGTTTAAAAAGAACATTATCTTTCTTTAAAATCTCCATCTAAATTTTCTTATCCATCCTACATAATCCTAAATTTTTGCTAATCCCTTTTCCCTAAGAATCTTTCCCCCATTGCTACCCACTAAGTGAAATTGTACATTTTTATTAAAGTTCCTAACCTAACCTTTGGTTTAAAAATGAGTAGTTTTGGTTGGTTAAAGTCCAATACTATCGGGAAGAAATTCTTGTCAGTGATTTTTGAAGTTTTCCACCTACCCTTGTAAAAAAAAAATATTCTTATATTTTTCTTGTCTTAATTGTGTAAAGCGCCTAATTTTCTGCAGCTGTATACGAATATATACAGGTATACGAATTAGGTATACCACATTTTATTTAGCAAGGTTTAAATAGTTTAAAAATCATTACAAACAAATTCACAGATGCATAGCCATACAAAAACATACACCACATACAGACATACTAAGAGTTTGTTTAAAATTTTGATATTAAATTAGATCTTCAGTTTGTTTATTTCCGCGAGTTCAATACTTTTCTTATAACGGCGTACACGCCAAAATAAAAACAAAAACAATAAAAAAAAATTTTTTTTTAATTCATTTTGCTCATTAAGAGTAAATTATTACAGACATTATTATATATATACATATTTTTATACAATTATATATATTTATGTTTATATTAATGTTTAGAACATTTAAGTAATTAAGTAATTATAAATTAAAAATAACTTCCCAACGTTCACACTCCCTCCCTTTTCTTCTTCAACGATATTTAAAAAAAAAAAAAAAATATATACACATCTATGTGTATATTAATTAATTAAGTAGTAGATATTTGATAATAAATTAAAATAAACTTTAAATGAACTGCTAAACAGCAATTAAATTTCATAAACAATTTTTAATAATAAATTTTTTGTTTTTAAAATTTTTTTTTTTTTAAATTTCTTTATCCGTTTCCTGTACACATGTTGATACTATGAAAATTATTCATATAACTTTTACTTTTAATTTATCTAAGTGTTGTAGATTATAAAATCTTTTAACATAATACCTTTATGATTATTTAAATATTTAATGAACTTTAACGTAATGTTTAAATATATTTAATGAACAACCCACGAAATTTTATATGAACTTATGTTGTTAAATCATATATTAAAAACATTTAAATTAATTTATGATAAGTTACAAACATTTACACATACGTATGAATTGTCTTGTAAAATCTCAGATGAAGAAATTATTTTTAATTATACATTATATACACATATGTATATAT
Organism: Poecilobothrus nobilitatus; assembly: GCA_947095535.1. NCBI lineage: Eukaryota > Metazoa > Arthropoda > Insecta > Diptera > Dolichopodidae > Poecilobothrus > Poecilobothrus nobilitatus. The sequence goes on along the minus strand of OX352772.1, from coordinate 52,413,989 downwards.
ATATCTATATATGTATATATCTTTCTAAAAATGTATAAAATGATTTTCCTAACAATTTTATAAATTAATTTTAGTTTTAATTTGTCATAGGGTATGAAAATGTTATTAGTAGGACGTGAAGCTTTCAATAGTAACACCTAGTAAGGTTAATATTGATCTATCGATGCATCGCTGTAAAAAAAAACGAACATGGAGTTGAAATGCACAACGGTTCGCAAGGTCTACGTGTAAGAATAGTTGTATATCCGCCCTACCAAACAATAACAATAAAGTTAATTACAATACAACAATAAGATTATATTAATAATAATTTTCGAATTTTTGTGTCTATACTTCTTATTTGTATACCTAATAATCTTAATATTATAATAAACATAAAACATAAATGTTATAATTAAATTATTATAAACAAGCTGGGACAAACAATTTTAAAAATGAATTATTTTTTTAATTTAAAATAAGTTTAATATCACATTTAGAAAATTAAATTTATATATATTGTTTTTTTTTTGGTGCATTTCCCTGCCACATAAATGTAAAAATTAAGAAAACTACACAGCCTTTCCTGTTCAGGCGTGGCTGTACATGTCGTAAGGGAGGAATAACTATTACGACGTGTATGGGATTTGAAACCACACTTCTTCGGTGTTTACAGCGTATTTCATACGCTTTTACCCACAAGGCCACCGAGGCGCCTAATTTAATTTATATATTGTTTTTAAAAAGAAATCAGCCCCTACAAAAATGTTGTCTTTCAGTTTCAAAAATTTTAATATATAGCATTAATGATACAAATTTAAAAAAAATAAACATAAAATCACAATATAAATAAAAATTTCAACCACCCCTGTACAAAATTTTTTCCTTTGCCTTAAAATTTCGTGCAATTATTTTAATATTTAATTTAAATAAATGTTAACTGATAGAATTTCGATTTAATCCTAATCCCATTTTGATTTAAAATTAAAATTTGCTTTTTTTATACTGTTATGTAATTAAGGTACTTATTTCATTAATTCGTTTTAGTGCGAAAATCTTCTTAATGTTTTTTGATCCACACCTGTCAGAGGAAACTTAAAAAATATATCAACCGATAAATTTAGGAACTCATAAAGTTCAGGTTAGATTTACACGGTTAATTTTTTATTAAGAAAATTATCAGAATTAATTTAGTTTCAATGAATCTTTTAGAACAGGGTTAAAAATTATTTTTATAAAGAGAATGTACATCACTGTTAAATTTCATATTCCATTGAAAGAAGAAAGAAAAATTTAAACAATTAAATAATTTGCAAATCACATATTTGAAATAAAAAAAAAAAATTAAACTAATTTGGTCATTCATACTAAATCTTCAAATATTAAATTTAGAAGTGAAAATTGTCAATTTAATTCTTGACATGGTTTCATTAAGCATAATTTCCCTTTTAGTTTTTTTATTTTCTTTTTCATCATTTATATTTGATTGAAGTTTCAATTGATTAGTGTTGTGTTACTCACTCATGAGGTACCTCAAATGTCCCACTCATTTTCGAAAAATGTCACAATACCTCAAAAAAGTAAATTGTACCACCTCATGTCTCAATACCTCAAAAAGTTATTTGTACCAAAATGAGTTATGAGTAGAAAAATAAAATTTTATTTTTTGTACTGTTACAATATTTGCTACTCATAACTCATTTTGGTATAAATAATTTTTTGAGGTATTGTGACATGAGGTGATACAAATTATTTTTTTGAGGTATTGTGACATTTTTCGAAAATGAGTGAAGTACTATAAATTACAATGTACTTCAAAAAAAGAATTTGTAGTACAAAATGAGTAGTACAATTACAATAATACAAAATAGTAGAACGAGTAGACGACAGTTTGTGTTGTGTAGACTGTAGATTTAAAAAAGAGATTTGTAGTAGCAAGAAAAAATAGTAGAACGAAAGTTTGTGGAATTTTGAGGTGCGTACCTCATTTGGGGTACTATATTGTACCACCTCATTTTGCAAAATGAGTGCCTCATACAAACTATTTACATTCCACATTATTTTATATATAAATGTGTAAGTTGTGTAAGCATGTGTATGTTAAATATATTAAGTAATGGTACCATTATCCTATTTTATGTCTAAACTCTTCATATTTTTAATTTTGTTGTTTTCCTTTTTTGCTAAGTTAGTGACAATCTTCAAAAGATACCAAAAAAACCGATACTCCCTTAATAGTGCGAGACTAATACACACTAAAGGCACTTTCTTCTACAACCAATATAACAAGATGCTATCTTAACTACTTTTGCAATACAGTATAGATTAGAAGTAAGGATAAGATACGATAAAGATGTTGAAATTTTCTAAAATTAGGGAGTGGGATTAAAAAATTTTGTGGGTCATATATATCGGGTAAACACAAATGATGGTAGTTCCATAATTTAAAGGTTCTTATTATATAGGAATTTCTGTGTTTCAAGATTCTGACTCGAATAAGCTCCATATAGTATATTTTATAGGTATGAACTGCTCTACGAATGTTTCGCTGGTTTACTTAGAATTCTCACCTCCAAAACAACCGTTAAAAATGTACAGCAACTCCAACTTTGTGATTAAACTATAACTAGTTTGGTAAAACTTCTATTGTTTTTATTTTTAAGCTTCAATTCAGTGATAATTATGGCTGATAATTAAAATCACTCTTCAGTACAAAAATTGTTGCAAAGTATTGTATTGACCAAAAAATATCGTTTTTTTCGACATAATAATTGAAAGATATATAATAATAACCACATTATACATAATATACACAGATCATAGATATAACAAAATATATATATAGGGTGTTCAAAATTGAGGTATCATTTTAATTTTAATAAAAAAAGACTTTTTTTTGAAATATTAAATATATTTTTATTTTAATTTATTACAAATAGGTTCCGGTTAATAATGAAAAATTATGTCGGCCAAGTGGCCCCCTCTACTACTTCGGCAGGCTTCCAATCTTTTACCAAAATTCTGAATCACGTTGTTCAATAAACTGTTCTCAATGGTTGAAATCTGCTCGATAATGTTGTTTTTAAGCTCTTGAATTGTTGTGGGATTATTGCTGTACACTTTCGATTTCACAAAACCCCACAAAAAGAAATCCAACGGTGTCAAATCGCACGATCTTGGTGGCCACATCACTCCTCCTCTACGAGAAATAATGCGATCTTCGAACTTTTCCTTCAAAAGATCCATTGTTTCTCTTGCTGTGTGGCAAGTGGCACCGTCCTGTTGAAACCACATATTCTCTACGTCCAAATCATCAATTTCCCGCCACAAAAAGCTTCAGATCATCTCCCTGTAGCGATTTCCATTGACCGTAATCGCATTTCCATTTGCGTTTTCAAAAAAATATGGTCCGATGATTCCTCCTGACCACAAACCACACCAAACCGTAACTTTTTGTGGATGTACTGGTTGATCTAAGATAACCTTTGGATTCTCTTCACCCCAAATGCGGCAATTCTGTTTATTGACGTAACCATTGAGCTGGAAATGAGCTTCGTCGGTGAAGATTATTTTGTTAAAAAAATTCTCATTTTCTTCTTGCACGATTTGTTTGAGCATTTTCTCTACCAAATTTTGTTCGAAATTTCCTAATTACATCTTGAAAACTTTTACCATTTTCAAAAAATGTTGTAATAACAAAAACACGTTGTTCCTTCGTGTAGTGTTCCATATTAACTAACCGGAATGTATTTAGAATATACCTAAAGAAACCTCGTATAAAAATTCCAGGTAGAAAAAAAATGGCGGCAAAATCAAAATGATACCTCAATTTTGAACACCCATTACTTATGAGATAATGCTATGCATAAAACAATGCTTTTAAAAAAAATAACTTTCCTGTTGTATGCTTCTAAATATTAATAGAGAAAAAAATAACTGAAAGTATCAAAAATAATTGAAGTTTAAAATATTAATAAAACATATTTCATTTCAAATAAATTACGCTTGGGGGCCTCGGTGGTCTAATGAGTAAGAGCGTATGAAATACATTGTAAACAATGAGGGAATGTGGGTTCGAATCCCACACACATCATAAGAATAATTCCTCCTTACGATATTTACAACCATGCCCGAAAAGTAAAGTTTGCGTAATTTCCTTATCAGATTTATGTGTGAGGGGAATATACTAAAAAAAGAAAAAGAAATCGCCTGAAGTTATGCAAAGTTATGAATAAAAATTTATATTTGAAATTTAAGTTAAAACCAGGCCCTGGACCTCGATAGCCGAGTTGTGTTAAGCATGTAGCTTATTAACAAAGATAGTGCAGGTTAGGAATTGAACGCAGACTACCAGGCACATGTAGCAAGCATTTTTAATTGCAAGTAAAATTACTGAAAAAGGAATTATTCTTAACAAAATCCCCATTACAACCAAATAAACAAAGTATTAATATAAACAAAATATATGTTATTACTACATAAATTAATAACTGTATTCAACATATAATGACGTTAGTAGGCGATGGTTTAGTAACATTGCATTATCATATGTGATTTGTAATCTTAAACAAATAAATAAATAAAACCATAGTCCGTCTTACCATTTTATAAAGAAACTTATAATGTATAACATTTAACATTTAGAAACATTTTTTAGTTTATTTGAAGACAATTGGAAACAAAATTAAAATCGAAATTATTGGAAAAAAAACTCATTATAAAATGTTAAAAAGAAAAAAAAAAGGAAAATTTTCTTTCAAAAAAAGTAAAAATTGATTTAAATTTGAACATGATCCGAATTACTTATAGTTAAGAAAAATTAATTAAAACTGATTTAAATTCATACTCTGAATCTATTAATCTAATCAAATAAATCAGAACAAATCATTCATAATCGCCATCTTTTGGTACTACAACTGGGTATAGCTTTGACTTTCCTTACAACACTCCAGCAATGTTATCGGTCTATTGCTAATATTCTTCACTTCCGAACACCTATGCTACCCTTAAATACTTTTGCATGTTATCTAATCATCTGCTAAGGCGGTCTGTAATATGTGTATAAATTATTCTGGTCTCAAAGAAGAATTTTTCAGCTTGATCTTCATGACCCACCCATTTAATTCTTTGGCTTTTTAGAAATCTCACTACATCTTCATTGTTATTTAGTCCAATTAAATCTGTATTGGATCTTATTATATAGATACCATATGTATATTTTGTTTAAGACTATGGAAAAGTTTTCTTACCAGTTTTGTATCGAAGCTTCTTAATTTGTTATCATCAGATCAGATTATTATTATGATAAAAGTAAGAAAACTCAATACACATAGCATTTCGCTGCGCATAATAAATGTGATTATCAAGTCAAAAAAGTTGATAATAAAACTTTAATACTAATATTATTATAGTAGCCTATAATATATTGTTAAGTTAATGTAACGAAAATTCTCATAAATGCCCATTTGCAACAATTCTTACAAGAACGATAATTAATTTGACTTAAATTTTTTGTTTTTTCCAATTTTTATTACATTCACTCTTAATCCAATAAAAGGATTCAATTATTAAGACTACCACTGCCTAGATATAAAAGTATATATATATATCTATATATATATATATATATATATATATCCATTATTGTACATGATGTGAAATATAGATTTAAACTATAGATATTTGCTTATATTTATAGTTGTAAAATTGAATTTTAATATCAGAAATGGTTAATATGACATTTTTTTGAACTTAAAAATGTTTGACTAGATAATTACAATACCATAAACACATGTAAACATTTTTTTTTATTTTTTATTAATTTTTCTGTTTTTTTTTTTTTTTTTTTGTTGGACCAGTTTGTTGCTTCCGTTTCATCTCTTATTCTATATTTCTTTACCTTATAAACGATACAAACATATACCATATATTCTATACGAACATAATATTAATAAAATCAAGAGAATCTATTTAGTATATTATGGTTTATATACAATATTGGAATACATATAATAGAATATTAAAGGACATGCATACATATATATTTATATAAGAATGTAATACTGATTGCATTTGAGCTTATATGATAATCTGGTGGTACCAGCAATGCATTATTTTTATATTGCATTTTCATTCTTTTGTGTAAAAGAAAAAGACTATTTTTTGTGTTGAGATTTGGTTGGATATGAGCCAATTCAATTAAGGAATAAAAGTGTCGTTCTTTTTGGTCAAAGCACAAAACAAAAAAAAAAAAACAAAATACGTAGAACAGAAATATGTATTTTAGTCTTATGTGAATTTTCTTTTTTTCTTTTTTTAATTCCATTTAGCGGCTTTTCATTTTTCTTATAATAATCTGGGGGAAAAAAAAAAAATAAGAAACATAAAAAATAAGTGTTAACTTGTGATTGTAAAGTGTGATATTTTCTTTTATTTATAGTTTTTGTTTTTTTTTTTTTTCATTATTAAAATAATATGTGATGTCCTTTGAAAAAAAAAAAGATAGAGATATAAAAAACAACACAAACGATAATAAAGAAAAGCTTACATTGTTTAACTATAATAAAGAAAAAAAAAAGATCTAAGATAATTGTGGCCGCTAAATAGAAAATTAATTTAAGTATTAAAAATACATTAAGTTCCAATTTTTCTGTATATTTCTATAAAAAAAAAAATATATATATCAAAAGATTATTATTTAATTATTTTAAAATAATTAAATTATTTTAAAATACATTCGAATTAATTAAAATTTTATGTTTTTTAAAATAATAATCATAATTAAAAAATTTTATATCTCTTTACATTTGTCATAATTAAATTTTCAATGTCAAAACTTAATTTTTTTCCCCCTCCCTAATTTTATGAAATCTTATATCTATCAGTTTTAATAATAATAGTCAAATCATACACTGTATTTGGTGTCAATAACAATAAAAAAATAAATAAATAAATAAATAAATCATAAAACGTAAGTAATTAAAATGATATACAATAAATGTACATAATAAAGTTAATAAGGCATACTAAATTAATATAAGTAAATGATTACCTACTAACTACTAAGTATTATGTATTGTTCTTAAGTTTACTTTTTTATTTTATACCCTACACCTAAAGTATAGGGTATATTAACTTTGGTATGGTGTTTGTAACCACCAAAAGGAAGCGAGTTAGGTATAGACATGTATATATATTCTGAATCAGGATCACCGCCGGAGTCGATTTAGCGATGTCCGTCCGTCCGTCCGTCCGTCCGTCCGTCCGTACGCACGATAACTCAAAAAATAATGATGCTATCTTGATGAAATTTATATAGTAGGTTACTAATTACGAAAGAAAGGCTAAGTTCGAATCTGGACAAAATCCGTCCATGGGTTCGGATTCTGGAAGCTTCCGAATGATTCCGGAGCAAACGAGATTATCTCCAAAAGCAACAAAGATAGAACCTTCAAATTTTGTTCAATGATGTTTCTTCCCGTTCGATTTATGTCTCTGAAATTTAAGAGGATTTGGTCCATTGGTTTGGGTTTTGGAAGCTTCCGAACGAGCACCAGAGCAAATGAGATTATCTCCAAAACCAACAAAGATAGAACCTTTAAATTTTGTACAATGATGTTCCTTCCCGTTCGATTTATGTCTCTGAAATTTAAGAGGATTTGGTCCATGGGTTTGGATTTGGAAGCTTCCGAACGAGCTCCAGAGCAAATGAGATTATCTCCAAAACCAATAAAGATATAACCTTTACTTTTAGCAGAATGATGTTCTTCCATGTATGATTTAGGCCTCTGAAATTTAAGAGGATTTGGCAGGGTGGTGTTCTTTCATGTTTTATTTAAGTTTCTGAAATGTGAGAAGATTTGGTCCATGGGTTCGGGTTTTGGAAGCTTCCGAACGAGCCCAGAGCAAACGAGATTATCTCCAAAACCAATAAAGATAAAACCTTTAAATTTTTTATAATGATGTTTCTTCCAGTTTGATTTATGTCTCTAAAATTTAAGAGGATGTGGTCCATGGGTTTGGATTTTGGAAGCTTCCGAACGAGCCCCAGAGCAAATGAGATTATCTCCAAAAACAACAAATATATAACCTTTAAATTTGGCCGAATGGTGTTTTTTCATGTTTGATTTAGGTCTCTGAAATTTGAGAGGATTTGGCCATGGGTTTAAATTTGAAAGAATTTGAACCGTGGATTCGAATTTTGGAAGCTTCCGAACGAGCCGCAGAGCAAATGAGATTATATCCAATACGAACAAAGGTAGAACCTTTGAATTTGGTACAATGATGTTCTTTCGTGTTTGATTTATGCCTCTGAAATTTAAGAGGATTTGGTCCATGGGTTTGGTTTTGGAAGCTTCCGAACGAGCCCCAGAGCAAATGAGATTATCTCCAAAACCAATAAAGATATAACCTTTACTTTTGGCAGAATGGTGTTCTTTCATGTATGATTTATGTTTCTGAAATTTTTGAGGATTTGGTCCATGGGTTCAGATCTTGGAAGCTTCCGGACGAGCCCCAGAGCAAACGAGTATATCTCCACAACCAACAAAGATAGAACTTTTATTTTTAGTACAAAGGTATTCTGTTATGTTTCCTTTTCTGTAAAATTGGAAACTGACATTTGAAAGAATTTGAACCATGGGTTCGTATTTTGGAAACTTCCGGACGAGCATATCTCCAAAACCAACAAAAGTCGAACCTTTAAATTTAATAGAATGGTGTTCTGGCAAGTTTTCTTTATGTTCCTGAGATGGATTCGATGAATTGGAGTGGCAATTCGGGTAGCTGACACAAACCTCCCAAGGACTACCAATCTTCGAAAATAATTAAGATAGAAACTTAAAATTTTATACAAGGGTGTCAAGCATATCCCAAGCGGATGCCTCTTTTACGTTCTTGAAATTCGAGTTGAATAAGACAAAAAGGGAAGAAGTTCAAGCAGCTGCCAAAAATACTTATGGATTTTTAATTTAATTCGAATTATTCAGGTGTAGGGTATTAATAAGTCGGTTGCATCGACTTACTGTTACATTTACTTGTTTTAATATTAATTTACTGTCAATAATATCAAAACTAGAGGAGTTCACATTTACTGTATGTAGCATTCTTGTAATGGGTTGAAACATACCGTAAACAATGGAGTGAAAAGGTACGGTGAACAGCTCACCAGATTTCAAAATGTGCCCACTATTACGGTAAACTAGTTGTTCAGACACATCAAAGGCAAATATTTTACCCCGTTTTTTAATAATTTTCCAATGGTATCGTATATCTTTATGCCATTAAAAACCTTCTACCAAATACAAAAACTTTTAGTAATCGAATAAAAATCCAATAAAAAAAAATCTAAACATTGCGATCCTTTCAAAAAATTGTTTTTATTACATTTATCTTATATAATAAATCCTTATACCTTATTATATCCTTATTATATAAATTTTGAACATTTTACTATATGTAATCGTAATTTAATCAAAATTACCTAATTTTAAGCTTATAATATTACTTCTAGTTTCGTTTTCTTTCTTCAACCTCTCCGTTAAGGTACCATAAATATCTTCATAGAAAGCCTGAGTTCGATTACAAACATTTTTACTCAAACAAATTATTTGTATTAATTCGTAACCATTATGATACAGCATCGAAAACTCTAGAAAATGGTCTAATATCAAATATATAATAGGACAATGAGTAATACATTAAAAAGACTTTGCCCACTATATTCATAACTCTTGAATACTTCATCTTTTGAGATTAAAATGGTTATATTCAAAATATAACCCACGAAACATAAACGTTAATAATATCAAATATGATATGTCATGTAACAGATGACGGAACCAACATATTAATGACAACAAAGTATCTGTTTTATAGTAAAATTACAAATGAGCGTATAAAAATCGTAGCTTATTAAACTCTTATTAGGCCTGTTACCCCTTATACTGCTTTCCATATGGTTCAAAAGTTAAAATCATTAAATTCTATGATTTTTAATAAAAAATATTCGTAATCACTTCAACAGATCTCTCAATACATTAGGAAATAATTTAATATCTATTCTACCTATCTATTCTACTACCATAACGAAGAGTATATTAAAAATAGTTTAAAACAAGTTTTATAGCACCTCATCATTTTATCTACTTTGATTCTAAAGGATATATTAAGAATCACGAACATGTCCTCCTATTATATCATTATAACAAACAGGTTATATGCACTATGCAAGTGTGTTGAATATAACTCAAATAATACTGAGACGAATTTACTTTAAATATGACATGTTTATGTCCCTAAAAAGGACACAACATGTAAATAGAGGTCAATGGATAATAGATATCTTATTAAAACCTACATAAATTTTAACTTTAGGTTATTTTTTTTTTTTTTAGAACTGATACTGCTGTATATATAGAAAAAAAATTGTGCTGAATTTCAGGAAAATTAAACGGAGAGTGTGTGAGCATCCGCTCTAAGATGCAAACACGAAGTATATTATTTAAACGTCAAAACGTCAAATAATATATTTTTTTTGTTTAGTTTGTTCCCCTACCACATAAATGTCACAAGGAAATTACACAACCTTTCCTTTTCAGGCATGGCTGTCACTGTCATAAGGGGAATTATTCTTATGACGTGTATGGGATTCAAACCCACACTTCCTCAGTGTTTTACAACGTATTTAATACCCTCTTACCCACTAGGCCATCGATGTCCCCTTTTTGTGTTTTGTTTAAAATTTTAAAAAAATTAACAAAACAAAATATTGTTTTCTTTTTGTTTTATTTAAAATTAAAAAAAATGGATAAAATAAAACACAATATATAGGTTTTTCCGGTCAACTTAATGGAAAAACCATATATTACGTACTTAATTTCTTAATTTGAAATTAAAAATAATCACCTTGTAATAATGTCAAAACAATAAAAACAGAAAAATTCACCAGACAAAATGTATCAAAATTAATTTACGTACAACCTGCGTATGCGTGTTGAATTGTTGAATGCAAAAAATTCGTTATTATTTCCGAAGAGTACGCAAAGTCCATCCGAAATATGTGTTACATCCAGATTCTAGAGGTATACATTCCTCCCATGTGAACATAGCCTTTAGTAAATTTATTTTAAAAGGTTTAAGCTAACGAATATTTTGCATCCATCATGCATCATCTCGTTCACGACATGCAAAACGGCGACTTTTTATTTTGAAATTTTGAAAATACTACATACCGCTACTATGTACCTACTATGTACCTACCGCTACTAAATACCTACTAGTACGCTACTATGTGTATATTGTTTTCACATTTGATGAAAAAATTTTTCATTTACAAAATACATAATGAAAAAGAAAATTGTTATTTTATGTAAGAAAAAATTTTATTTAATATAAACTAAATATAATTTATTAATACACATATAAAATTACTTAATAGCTTCTAAAGTAATTCTCATTTTTCTTCTTTAATATTAACTGCAAACCAATAGCAACCATTACAATTTTTTTCCTTTTTATTATATCCATCTTCAAAATATTTCACGTTTAAAATTTTTGACGTTTGTTCGTCTGTATTTGACGTTAAAACAAATTTGAATCTTGTATGTTTCTTATAAAAGATGCAAAAAATTTTGCATTTAAAATGAGCGAAAGGGAGAGCATGTCATGAATACGATATACATTTTCAACCAAGCAAATGTTTGTATCCGGATGCATGCACCCATGTAAAACTTACCGTTATTTTCAAACAAATTATTTAAATTTCATGCGCCTTCGATTTTATTTTAAATTTATCTTAAATTTAAAAAAAAAAAAAACTATTTTTTTCCTCAAAAATAAAATAAAATTGTAATAATAAATTCACCTCAGATATGTGAGGTAAAACAAATTTACTAACAGATAAATGCTGTAAAATTGTAACAAAATTTCACGAGAAAATAAATAAAACAAAAAAGAAAACAAACAAATTTTATTTTTTAATATTCATTTCGGCTTTTTAACATTCGTTTGTTTTTTTTATTTTTAATGATTTATTGTCAAAATTGAAATATAAAAAGTTGAAATAAAAGAAATTTGACAAAAAAAAAGAATTGATTAGAGATTTTTTAGAATAGTACTTTATCCTTCTTTATATTGTTATTGTTGTATTGTTCTTTGTATTGTTTTGTTTTTTTTCTTAAAAAAGCTTTAAATATTCGTTTGGTAATATTTCCGCCATCTCCAATACCGAAAATTGTTGCAATTTTTTCAATAGAATTATCCCAATTTGAAGAGTACTATTGCCAATTGCAAAGAAACAGGAAATTGAAGGCATGAACACTTTTTATTAAAATTTTCATTCTCATTTATTTATTGTAATTTACAAGAATTTGAAATTGTGCTCTGCTAACCCGCAACATATGGCGAAACCTGTCTTCATCAAAACTTGTTAGACTTAGGCATTTTATTCTTGATACTTCTTCGATTTGTAATTATAGTAATCAAATTTTCTTCAAGGTCTTCCATGATTTCATCAACAGCTTCATCATCAGTTTCGTCTAAAAAATACATATGTATATATATTATAGACTTAGGTATGTACATATATGGTTAAATATAAAACACGAATTATGATATGCTTACCAAAAATTTCAGATATTTGTACATATGTATATCTTCATATGCTTGCGTTAATAAATACTCAGAAAAAAATTTTTTTCCACCTTTTTTAGGCATTTTTTCAATTTTTAGGCATTTTTGTCTAATATAACGCTTACAAAAAAATAAATAAACAAACTTTGCAATGGTCTTGCACAAATATGCAATAGGGTTTAGGTCTTGCATAGTCTTGCAAAATTTTGCACTTTTTTATACATGAAAACAACAACAAATTGTTCACTTTAACTGTCAAAAAATTGACATATGCTACGGTGTAAAATTTGGCACTTGTGCAAGACCATTATGCGTCAACTCGTAAATACCCTTAATATTTTATTCTATCCGTTGTATTTCAAATACGAATATTGAAAAGCTTTATTTTCTTAAATACTTTGATGTTTTGAAAATCAAATTACAATTCTTCTAAACCTTTTAAAATACACCAAGTACACCGAGTACACTAAATACAATGAAAAAAAAAAAAAATAAACAAAGAGAACAAAAAGGATGAATTTTTATACCCGTATGAACTATGTTCAAGGGTATAATAAATTTGCCATTACGTTTGTGACACCTTAAAGGAGTCGAGCTAGATATAGTGTCAAAGGTATGGATCGGCTCAGAATCGAATTCTGAGTCGATTAAGCCATGTACGTCCGTCCGTCCGTCCATCCGCACGATAACTCAAAAAATAAAGGAGCTAGAGGGCTGAAATTTTTTTTACGTCTTTTTTGCAAAATTGTTAGTTTTGTTATTTAAATCCAACATTTTCGGTCGGCGGGTTCGAGTAGCTGCCATACAACTTCTATCTTTATATAGAAATAACTCAGTATCTATTCAAGCTAGGTTTCTGAAATTTTGCAAATGATGATCAAGTTTTATGGCAACAACTTCTGTAAAATTTGGTTGTGCTGGTGCGGCGGGTTCGGGTAGCTGCCATACAACTTCTCCGTTTAAATGAGAATAACTCAGTGTTTATTGAAGCTAGGAATCTGAAATTTAGTATAGAGGGGTCGAGTTACATGCCAACAACTTTTATAAAATTTTGTTGGTCTAGAGCAGCCGGTTCAGGCTTCTTGCACCTCTTAGAACCTAATGAAGCTAGGCGTCTGAAATTTTGCAAATGATGATTAACTTTTATGGCAACAACTTCTGTAAAATTTGGTTGTGGTGGTGTGGCGGGTTCGGGTAGCTGCCATACAACTTCTCCGTTTAAATGAGAATAACTCAGTGTTTATTGAAGCTAGGAATCTGAAATTTAGTATAGAGGTGTCGAATTACATGCCAACAACTTTTGTAAAATTTGGTTGGTCTAGAGCAGCCGGTTCAGACTTCTTGCACCTCTTGGAACCTAATGAAGCTAGGCGTCTGAAATCTTGCAAATGATGATCAAGTTTTATGGCAACAACTTTTGCAAAATTTGGTTGTGCTGGTGCAACAGGTTCGGGTAGCTGCCATACAACTTTTCTTTTTAAATGAACATAACTCAGTCTCCGTCCGCACGATAACTCAAAAAATAAAGGAGCTAGGAGGCTGACATTTTTTTTACGTCACTCTTGCAAAATTGTTAGTTTTGCTATTTAACTCCAGCATTTTCGGCCGCCGGGTTCGAGTAGCTGCCATACAACTTCTTTCTTTAAATGGAAATAACCCAGTGTATATTCAATCTAGGTATCTGAAATTTTGCAAATGATGATCGAGTTTTATGGCAACAACTTCTGTAAAATTTGGTTGTGATGATATGACAGGTTCGGATAGTTGCCATACAACTTCTCTTTTTAAATGAAAATAACTCAGTGTCTATTGAAGCTAGCTATCTGAAATTTAGTGAAAAGTGTCGAGTTGCATGTCAAAAACTTTTGTAAAATTTGATTGGTCTAAAGCAGCCCGTTCAGGCTTTTTGCATTTCTTGGTGCTTAATGAAGCTAGGCGCAATAGATTCGGGTAGCTGTCATACAACTCCACAATTTACATAAATATATCTCTGTAGTTCGGTACTAAAACATCTGAATGTTTTTAAAAGATGATCAAGTTTTATAGAAACAGGATATATTACGTTCATACGGGTATCCCAGAGTTGACACAGTCTACTCTACTGCACTCTTCCTCGTTTAAAAAGAATTTATATTTATAATCAATTTATAATGATCTGATCGTTCGTTGATATTTGTTAACGGTTAATTTTTGTGGTAAAAAATTTTGTGATAATGCACATACACATTACACAAATATATATATTGCATACTACGTCATTCGACAGGTATTTTTTTTAACTTTATAAATTAATATCAAAATTATACAATTTTTTTAAATTTAGTATTTAAATTTACCGTTATGTGAAAACCAAATTTTGCATGATTTTTCTACTTTCATAACTCCGGCACTCTTTTAGATAGAGACTTGAAATTTTGAGGCAAGAAAGAACTTTTAGAATTAGTATAAGCTTCCTCAGAAAATTTTTGGGTAACACCCCCTCTTTTAGAGTTATTACGCCACAAAAATTTACAATTTGCTATTTTTAGACACCTGTAACTTAAGCACTTGTAAAAATTTTTTTCGGCAAGACATGAAAATTAAAGGTTCAATAATATACTTTTATGTGTGTTAACGGCTTTTCTTAGTTATAAAGGATTCTGGACTTACGGCCCCTCAAAATTTCAAAAATGTCCTATTTTCACGTTTTTTCTTATTACATGAAATTTTCAAATTTTTGTGCAAGTCACACTTCTAAGCAGTTTGTATTAAGTTTTGGAAATGTGCGCTTTTAAAAACCGTTGGTTTACATTCTACCTTGTTTTATTCTATATTAATTTTGTTATGTATGCATTTGGTTTGATAGCGTTCAAAACAGAACATAAAAAGTTTTACTTATTATAGAATGTTTTGAAAGAGGTTTTGAATTCATTTGTGCAGATGTCTAATACATACATATATATTTTATATGTAATTTAAAAATATGTCCATGTCCTAGAATTCAACAGGTTTGTTCGTAAAAATCAAAGGGTTTGTTCGTAAAAATTCAAAGGTTTTGCTCATAAAAATGTAAAGGGTCTGTTCGTTAAATAAATGTTCAAATGTATTTTTATACCCGTATGAACTATGTTCAGGGGTATAATAAATTTACCATTACGTTTGTGACACCTTAAAGGAGTCGAGCTAGATATAGTGTCAAAGGTATGGATCGGCTCAGAATCGAATTCTGAGTCGATTAAGCCATGTACGGCCGTCCGTCCGCACGATAACTCAAAAAATAAAGGAGCTAGGAGGCTAAAAAATTTTTTACGTCACTTTTGCAAAATTGCTAGTTTTGCTATTTAACTTCAACATATTCTGCCGCCGGGTTCGAGTAGCTGCCATACAACTTCTTTCTTTAAATGGAAATAACCCAGTGTCCGTCCGCACGATAACTCAAAAAATAAAGTAGTTAGGAGGCTGAAATATGTTTTACGTCACTTTTGCAAAATTGTTAGTTTTGCTATTTAAATCCAGCATTTTCGTCCGTCGCGTTCGAATAGCTGCCATAGAACTTCTTTCTTTAAATGGAAATAACTCAGTGTCTATTCAAGCTAGGTATCTGAAATTTTGCAAATGATGATCAAGTTTTATGGCAACAACTTCTGTAAAATTTGGTTGTGATGGTATGACAGATTCGGGTAGTTGCTATACAACTTCTCTTTTTAAATGAAAATAACTCAGTGTCTATTGAAGCTAGCTATCTGAAATTTAGTGAAAAAGTGTCGAGTTACATGCCAAAAACTTTTGTAAAATTTGATTGGTCTAAAGCAGCCGGTTCTGGCTTCTTGCTTAATGAAGCTAGTCACAATAGATTCGAGTAGCTGTCATACAACTCCACAATTTACATAAATATATCTCTGTAGTTAACATCGGTACTAAAACATTTGAATGTTTTTAAAAGATGATCAAGTTTTATAGAAACAGGATATATTACGTTCATACGGGTATCCCAGAGTTGACACAGTCTACTCTACTGCACTCTTCCTCGTTTTTTAATGAATATACATTTAACAGAGTTTTTTCTATGGGGTATTACAAATGAGTCAGAGATTTTTTGTGGTTTTAAAAGGTTTTTGCTTTTAAACGAATTGCAAATATCCGAGTAAAAATGCTAGAAAATATTGTTTAAATTTATGGTGCAAAATTTTTGCGTTTTTTTAAACGGGTTAAGCAGATTGCATTTACACGAGTCCGATGTACTTTAAAAATTTGATCGATATTCAATGGACCAAAAATGTTATCTTCATCTTTTTCTTTCTTTTCGCCCCTTATATGTATATATATAAATTTACATAGAGAATGTTAAGAATTCTTTTGTCCATTCAATTTTTATTTAACCATTAGAATTTATTTATAGACAAAATGTTAATTCTATATGGTCTCCTGATGATGAACAGTAATTTAAAATTGGATTCTCGTAAATTGATTTTATATTTTTTTTTGGTTTTCATTTCATTTTTTCTTTTGAATTTTTTATTCCTTGCGATTTACCATTTTCTGTATTAAAAGAAACATAAATGAATTCTAGTTATCAAAAGAACAATAACAGTGGTAACTGGTAGCTGATGTACACCTGCAGTACACAGCATGAACTTTATTATTCTTATGTATTAGGAATATCGAAAATTTTAAAACTTATGAACATAACAAAGAAACCAGTAAACTAACCATGTTAATATGTAATAAGGATATATTAGTGTGTACTGTGTTGGTATATATATGTACATTATGTATAAAAATCATATAGAAATAGAAGTAAGTATACATACGTATCTATATATAAAATTGAAATTTTATGTTGTATTTTTCAATCGTAAAATACAAAACAATAAAACGAAAAACTACCTTCAGCTTAACAAACAAACCACTAAATATACATACATATGGTAGATATATTATGTAATTTTAAAAAGAATTTGGCCTATTTTTTTATTGTAGATATAATATTATGTATGTTTCATTGTAGATTTACACCATAAAAAAAAAAAAAATTGTGCAAATAAAACAACTCATTTTGCATTCCGCCATCATTTATTTCCTGTAATATATAAGTACAATAAGATAAATATTCAATTTTAATCATACATACATACATACATATATGGTTATAACCTGGAAATGATAGTATCCAGTATTTCTCTTGAATTACTCTTGAAGTATTAATTAAAATCCTTCTTCCGACATTTTATATAAACCAACATAGATTTTATTTATTTAGTGATTTTAATTTTTAAAATGTACATTTAAGAATAGTATTGTTTAATTTTTTTTTCTAAGTAATCGTTTTATCAGGAGTTCAATTTTATGTACATTGTCTTGTGTTGACTATACGGGATAAAACAAAATAAATTAAAAAATTAATGGTTGTTAAACTTTGAAAGAACTTAACATTGTCTGCGTTTTTCTTTTTTATTTACAATTTTATTATCATATTTTACATGTAGGAGTAACCAACACTTAACAGTCTACAAAATTTTCATGTTAGTATTAAAATAATACGAAAAAATTTAAAAAAATGAAACCATTTTTTTTTTTTATTATTACCATAAAAACAGAAAACATTTTGTAAACAAATTTAAAGGGAAAACTACTGTAAATACAGGGCAAACTTAAGACTGACTGATTTGAAATGCTTATAATGTTTTTATTGTATATGTAGTGATGTAAGTATGTATAGCGATATGACTCAACAAACAAGCCAAAACTCCCCGACGATTTTAACTCCTAACAAAAGATTTTAACCCCAAAACGGACAAAAGTTCCTTGGCGACTTATGACTTTATAAACTGAAAACTGAAATTTTTACAGAATAGACAGATGCAAAATTTCAAATTTTTATAGAAATTTCGAAAATTAATATGTATAATATTTTTAATCATTAGAAATTGATAATTGAAACTTTTAGATTACTTATCTAACCTCATGGCGCAGTGGTTAAGTCGCCAACTTTTCAACCGAAGGGTCTTGGGTTCAAACCCCGGTCAGGTTATAAATAAAAAATATGTAGTACTTTTATATCATCATAATGTATATATCGTATAATTAATAGTAGTAATAATAATATTAATAATAATAATAGTAATAATAATAATAGTAATAATAATAATAATAGTAAAAATAATAATAATAATAATAATAATAATAGGAATAATAATAATAATAGTAATAATAACAATAATTATAATAATAGTAATAGTAATAATAATAATAGCTGATACAGTGGAGCTATCTTTGGTTATATCATGCAAGTAAGGTGTTATATACTGCTGCACGTTATAATCCACTGATGGCGCTGACTCTGTAGTAAAATAATAATAATATTAATAAGAATACTAATACCAATAATAATAGCCGCTACAGTGACAGTGGTGGTTGCCTTCAGTAATTACCTCATGTAGTAAGGTGTTATATACTACTACATGTTGTAACTATTGTAACAGCTATAGTCACTGTTAACAAAATAGTAATAATAATAGGCGGATTCATTGTTTCCTTACAGTCCCACTCCCAATTCAATGTTTCCGTATCCATTTCCTATCCTTTCCTATCCCTACTCCCTAGCCAATATACTGCGTTCTCAGGTAAGGGTTTTATCCCATTATATTGGCTAAAGGGGGAGATGGGTTTAGTCAGTAAAAATCTGACGTTACCAAGGGGGAAATTCTTGGTGTCTTTGGAAGATTCCCACCTCCCTTAGGAAAATATAATTCTCTAAGTATGTTTAAGAGTCATTATATTATATATATCTATATATATATTACATATAAAATATGTATATATCTATATATATGTATATATAAAATTTCCGTAATGCTGCCCATACCCGGCGGACTAGGTTACAAACTTGGTACGCGGACAGGTTTTAGAATCATACCACACACTTATCCAACCTATCATCCAACCATTGTAATTCTGTACTTTATGTTTTTATTATTTTCTCAAAACAAAAAATCTTAATGTTAAAATGAGATTTAAGTTGTACAACTTGCCCATACACGATACAACTTAACCATAAACTAAAGACATCGCCCAAAAAAATCAAAACTTTTATATATTCATCGAACCATCTTCACAACCATTAAAATGGTTTTACAACTTGCCCATACACGATACAACTTATCAAGCCCGCGGACCTGTTCTAAAACCTGGTCCACCGTGTATGGGCAGCATAATATATCTGTCTTTGGTTTTGTGTGTAACGTTGTTATATATTGCGCTTATTCTATAAATCACTCAATTTGTAGTGATGAAATCGATTGAAGACACAAACCATATCAATTTTGACGTTTGCATAATCTATATTTTACTATTGTGATTTTTTGTCAAATCACGATTAAAAATTTTAAAAAGGCGACTTGTGTATTTTAAAATACTTTGTATATATTTTTGTAAATATTTTGTGAATAAAAAAATAATTAAAAAAATAAATAAACAAAAGAAATATTTATTTTACTTTCGTGAAGAGAATATATGAAGAGTTTCGGGGCTAGGAACAATATAATTTCCATAACAATATTGCAATTAAATAAGTTTCTTAAGAAAGAAACTTAAGTTTCTTTCTTTAGAAAATTTTTCTAAATATTTTTAAAGAAAATCTAATAGCAAAACTAAAAAAAAAAAGTTAAATATTCTAGAAGCTTATAAAGTTAAAGTTAAATCTTCTAGAAACTTAGCAATATACTGGATATCCGACTTGTAGAGGTTTAAGGTGATCAAACCTAAACTAGGTGATCAAAGATATCGAGACAAACTAAAAATTGTTCCACAGAAAAGGGATCTATTCAAAGTTTTTCGTTCGAACAAACATATATGTAGTTCTCAGAGTATAATGGATTTTCCTTTACGTTTGTGACACGTTGAACGAGATAGATATACGTCTACTCTACAATCTTCTAGATCGTTTTAAAAAGAAAATCATATAATCGTGTATGATATGGGAAGTTAATTTAAAATATTTTAAATTTTAACAGCAAAATATATCATACAAATATTGTTATAACTTAAATAAAAGCAGGGGCCTCGGTGGCCTAGTGAGTAAGAGTATGTATAAAATACGCTGAAAACACCGCGGGAGTGTAAATTCGAATCCTACACACGTCGTAAGAATAATTCACGCTTATGACATTACCTGCCACGCAAGAAAAGGAAATCCTGTGTAATTTCCTTGTCATATTTATGTGGTAGGGGAATTAACTAAACAAAACAAAAAATTGAGGCAAAGTATATAGCAAATTTAAAAAAATGTAAAATTTGTACATCAATACTGATTTTTCATAAGAGAATAACAGTCAAGAAATGTATAATATTATTATAAATTTTCAATTTAAAAAGAATTGAAATTTAGATATTTATATGAAAGTTGATTATCTTAATAATTATTTCTTTTTTTAAAGCATATACGAAAAAATTAGAAAACGTTACAAACAGACCGCTTTTCCCTTTGAAATAATTTTTTGTTTATTGGGCATCTCGACAACTGAATGATCAGTTCAAAGAAACTTCTTAAAAGCTGTGTATAATAAGATGCTTTAACTATATAAATAGAATAATAAAACAAAATAAATACATAAAGTAAAAAAAATCCTACTATTATTAATAATAAAAGTTTTTTTTCTCTTCTCTTCTAATATTAACCGTCACCTTTATCTCATCATATTTTTTTGACTAAACTAAAAGAGGTTAAAAAATTCATGGATATTATATTGCTAAGGTAAGTGTAAAATTTAAAAAAAAAAGTCATTAACAAATTATTACAATAAATTTTAAAACTTTTTAAAGAGCTTTGAGGTAACGATTCAGCCACAAAAACTTTATAAAGTGTTGTAACATTTCGTGAATCCGTAAGGTTCGTGAAAAACGATTATTAATTTTACTAAAAATCATGTTCAACAAACCATTCCTGAATAATATAATTTCCACTGAATTTAACATAAAATATATTATATTATATAATATAATACATGCAAATCTGACTTATGGCATATATGTAAATCTAATTAAAAGTTACTGATCCTTCAATCAAAATATCTCTGATTCAAACTACGAACAAATCATATGAAAGGGTAAAAATTTATATCGTAATAGTTTATAACGAAAAGGATAATAGATAGTGGACAAATTTTATATTAACTAAAAATAAAAATTAACAAAATTACATTTTATATTAATAAAAACTTAAGTAATTCTTCAAATTAAGGAATTATTAAATTAAAACCTTAACACTTTGTAAGTTATGTGAAGTATAATACCCACCTAATCAAAATCCTTCTATAAGAACTAAAATTTGACCAGTAAATAGTTTATCTATTTTCATTTGAACAGAGTCATCTGTTGACTATAATTTTAATCAAAAAATATAATAACATGAATGACAGCACCTCTGAAATGTATATTTTGGTGATTTTTAATCAAACAATCTTAAAAATAAAATTTCAAATTTTTAAATTTACCAGTTTTTGAAATTTTTGCAATTTATTTATATTTGTGTTAAAATAAAGTATTTGCCTTGGATCGAATGTAAAATGAATTTATGTAGGTGGGAACAATTTATCTAATAGCTCACGACCAGTGATGGTCGATGGGAATTGTACTTCCCATCCCCAATTCAAATTTTTATTTTTTTATTTAAATGCAAACTAATATTGCTAATTTATATTTAGATAATTCAAAACATAAGAGTTTTGAAAATGTCTTTTCTTTAGCATCTGATCATAAGCCATATGATGGCGAAACTGATTTCGTTACTAGAGAAAAATTGGAAATATTTGAGTAATAGACGCCCCAACAAAAAATAAAACCTTCAATGAAACCATATAGAAGAATTTATTTTAGAATCAGAAAAATGGGGAGCGGCCCGTAATCCTGCTTTACCAAATCCCGCTATTGCTAAAAATCCGGCTTTTTTTAATTTTTTATTTTTCTTTTATTTTTTATTACAGGGACACATTATATGTAAGTAAAAAGTAAATTTTTTTTTTTAGAAATACCTACCTATATATCCTATACCCCATATATCTTATACCTATATATGACAGCTTTTGTTTTGAAATATACGTGAAAAAAAAATAGTTCCGAGGGATTTTTCGGTTGGATCCAAAATCAGAGTTTCAATAATTGATTTAGCAGGAGTTTAAACTATATAAAATGTTTTTGGAGACTTTTTCCTATAACAGTGTTTTAAATTATTTGATTTAATGCAATTTTTATAAAAGTCTACAAAATTAACGAAAAAAGTCGCCTTTTGGGGGACTTTTTGCATAACGCCTTCAAAATCAAGGTATTTTCCTTTTTCAGAAAATTTATATATATGTGTATGTAAGATTCTGAATTAGGAGGGATTTTAGAGTTGGATTCAAAATCAGAGTTATAACACGCTTTTCCCAGAATATTTATATGTATGTTTATGTGAGATTCTAAATGAGGAGGGAGTTTAAAGTTGGATTTGAAAACAGGGTTCTAAGCCTTTTACAAAATATTTATTAGATATATTGTGAGATTCTGAATTAAGAGGGATTTTAGATTTGGGTTTAAAAATTAGGATTTTTCCTTTTTCCTGAATATTTATCGCTTTTTATAGTTTTTAATAAATTAAAAAGAACTACTGAAAAAGCAGAAATTTGTGTTGGCGGGATTTTCAAAAACCGGGATTTTTGACCCGAAAAATGTAATAAAAACTTGATAATTTTTTTTCTAATACAGACGGTTTAGGTCTCTAAAAGACACTTAGATAAGAATACCTAGGTATCTTTAGTAGTGTGTGATTTGTACCCAATAAAACCACTTCCTCTCGTAGCCAGTATAACAGGTTAATCACCCTAACTTATGGTTAGATTACTGTTGGCCAACTAACTGATAAACAATTTTTCACCTAAAACATGTTATAAAACTTCAGTTATTTGTTGCCTAATAACCGCTCCGTAATCGATAATGTACAATTTACTCAATGGGTTCTCATTTTGCTGAAAAAGCACATACATACAGGATATATAGGGTTTGTAACACAAACCTAAAAAAAAAAGAATACCAAAATAATTTGTACAACTTGCAAAAGTTCCGTTCTGCATCGATAAATGCTTTTCTAAAAATTTCATAATAAATAATAGTGTAATAATTTTAATGTAAATTAAAATTATTATACTATTATTATAATTATTTATTATTAATTATTATACTATTATTTATTATGAAAATAATACACATTTCAAAACGAAACCTTTAGATCCATGAAGAGGTTAAGCATTACAGTTAAAGTCTAAAATATATGTTTATAAGTATTCTTGATTATTTTTATACCCGTATGAACTATGTTCAAGGGTATAATAAATTTGCCATTACGTTTGTGACACCTTAAAGGAGTCGAGCTAGATATAGTGTCAAAGGTATGGATCGGCTCAGAATTGTATTCTGAGTCGATTAAGCCATGTACGTCCGTCCGTCCGCGCGATAACTCAAAAAATAAAAGGGCTAGGGGGCTGAAATTTTTTTTACGTCACTTTTGCAAAATTGTTGGTTTTGCTATTTAAATTCAACATTTTCGGTCGGCGGGTTCGAGTAGCTTCCATACAACTTCTATCTTTATATAGAAATAACTCAGTATCTATTCAAGCTAGGTTGCTGAAATTTTGCAAATGATGATCAAGTTTTATGGCAACAACTTCTGTAAAATTTGGTAGGTTCGGATAGTTGCCATACAACTTCTCTTTTTAAATGGAAATAACTCAGTGTCTATTGAAGCTAGCTATCTGAAAATTAGTGAAAAAGTGTCGAGTTGCATGCCAAAAACTTTTGTAAAATTTGATTGGTCTAAAGCAGCCGGTTCAGGCTTTTTGCATTTCTTGGAACTTAATGAAGCTAGGCGCAATAGATTCGGGTAGCTATCATACAACTCCACAATTTACATAAATATATCTCTGTAGTTCGGTACTAAAACATCTAAATATTTTTAAAAGATGATCAAGTTTTATAGAAACAGGATATATTACGTTCATACGGGTATCCCAGAGTTGACACAGTCTACTCTACTGCACTCTTCCTCGTTTTTTTCTGTTTTCATTATGGTTTAAGACATCGTTAATGGTGTGTATGCCTTATCGATAACGTCATTTTAAATGACTAAATGTTACTTTAAATTGCTTTAAGTTGCATTAAACTGGCAACAAACCGGATTAATTTATTTACTAAAGATATAATGCATTAAGCCCGATCTATTGACCCAAAAAAAAAATGTATATACATATACATATACATTATACATATACTTCTAACAGAAATAGTAAATGTGAATAATATAATATCACATTCCATTTTAAATAAATATAATTTTAATACGATTTCTAATTCTTATATCTTCTTTTCATCATAGAATTAACTACTTTGGAACTCAATATTATTAAATAGCAATGTTATTATTTAATTTATTTGTTGTTATTTAATTCTAAAATTGTTAATGAATTAAAAAATAAAATTACAAGAATGATGTTTTTACTTAATTCTATTTAAAAGCATTAAAATATTTTTAAATCTAAAAAAAAGTTTTTTCTTTTTTCTGATTTTTGCAATTACAATTTTCCATTAATTTACTTTTAAATACAAAATTTTTTTTTTTTTATTTTTAAATGCATATCTAAAAGTATAAAATGATATCATCATTTGATAAAATATCAAAAATACCAGTAAATAAGAAAAATAAAAAAAAATTAAATAAAGGATTAGTTTTAAGTAGAAAGCAATTGAAAATCCTCTTAAATAATCTTTCCTTTTGTCCTTCATTTTTTTTTTTGTTTCTAATTCAGAAAAATTTTAAAGTTTTGCCCCTCAGAACCAGTAAATGATAAAAGTTGAATAGATTTAATTTTTAATTTATAATTTTTTTTTTTTTGAAGGTTCAGCAAAAGTCTTAAATTTAAAAAAAAACTCTTATTGGACCGTATTTTCTTTTTTTTTTTTTATATAATAGTACATCTTTGATTATTTACAATGTTACCTTGTGGATTATTAAGAAAAGAAAAAAATTCATCTTTCTACCTTATTGTATCAATTTTTGGTCTTTTTATACCACCTATAACAGCAAATAAACTACGGAAAATAAAAAGTGAAAAAATAAAAAAACAAACTGTATATACAAGGTTATATCATTGATACTGCAATGTGGATAGAATCTGTCATTCCCATTAACCACATTTTTTTTTTTTTTTTGAATCTTGTGTTGCTCCCTCAGAGCAAAATTAAATACCAATATAAGTAGTTCTGTAAATGAAAATATAAGAAAAGTTTATTACAATTCTCAAAGGATATGATCTTTTTCACAACAAAAAAAAAAAAAACTTTCGAAATACATGTGCACAGTGACAAACAAAAATCTGGAATTAAAATATGAATTTTTTTTTTTTTAAGAATATAATTGTGCAAATATAAAATTTGATACAAGATAATCAACAATTTATTTAAAAAAAAAAAATTGAGAACTAAGAAAGTTGTAATTAAAAAAAAAATTGTAAATGTTTTACTTTAAAAGATTTGACACTCCACTATCTAAAACTCATTTAAAAATTGGTACATACAAAACTTCTTTTAAAAGTCATTTCTTAAATTTCACTTCACTATCTAAAACTCATTTAAAAATTGGTACATATAAAAGTCCTTTTAAAAGTCATTTCTTAAATTTTTTTAACGGGAAATTTATGAATTTCATATTGTAATTCTTGTAGCTTAAGGCCTCGTTCACGAAGAAAGCGGGAGGACGTTTTTTTTTTTGCCGTCGATTTTTCTGCGGGCGATTTTAATTTTGCTACTTTTCAGCGGCAAGAATAGCTTTTTAAATTGATTATTTTTCAGTTTGAGGCTAGAATGTTGTAGAACAACTTTTTCATGTAGCCCCCTCCATTACGGAGTTGCAGCTCCTCAAACTTTGGAAAAGCCCCATTTTTAAATTCGTATATCTCATGTTCTACTTAGCATTTTTTCAATCTGAAAACACTATTCGACTTTTTTTTTTTTGATTTATAAAGCAATATCAAAATTATATATAATTTTTAAATTTAGTATTTAAATTTACCATTATGTGAAAAGTTAATAATTTTGCATGATTTTTCTATCTCCATAACTCCGGCAACGCTTTTAGGTAGATACCTGAAATTTTAAGGTAAGAAAGAAATTTTAGAATTAGTATAAGTTTGCTCAGAAATTTTTTTTGGAATACCCCTGTTTATTAGTTATAAGGGCTCAAAAATTGAAAAATTGCTTTTTTCAAACATCTGCAACTTAGACACCTGTACACATCGTTCTTCGGCAAGACATAATAATTAAAGCTCCAGTAATATATTTTTACGTGTGTTGATGGTTTCTTTTAATTGTATAGGGTTCCAAAGTTACAGCCCTCCAAAATTACACAAAAGCCCGTAGTAGTAGTTTTACAATCAAAAAACTCCATAAGACCGGAAATTGTTTAGCTCTATAAAAGAATATCAAAATTATGTAATATTTTGTAATTTACTATTTAAATTTACGGTTATGTGAAAACCAAATTTTGCATGAATTTTCTATCTTCATAGCTCCGGCACGCTTTTAGATAGAAACTTGACATTTTGAGACAAGAAAGAAATTTTAGATTTAGAATAAGTTTCCTCAAAAATTTTTGTTTAAAGCGATCCCTGTTTAAGAGCTACCAGGGCTCAAAAATTTAAAATTTGCTATTTAGACACCTAATACAATTTTGCTAAACTTAGGCACCTGTAAAAATGTTTCAATAATATATTTTTACGTGTGTTAACAGTTTTTCTTAGTTATATAGGGTTCCGGACTTACAGCCTCTCAAAATTCCAGAAAAGCCCTACTTTCACATTTTTTCTTATTTACATGAAATTTTCAAATTTTGGTGCAAGTCACAATTCTAAATAGTTTGTATTATCTTTTGAAAATGTGCGCTTTTAAAAACCGTGGGTTAAGTTCGATTTTATTAAAACCTACAATACACTATTTAAACCATTTTAATTAATTGCAATTTAGCTATTAAATTGGATTCAACTCAAGTTCTTTATTTCTTCTTTAGTTTGAATTTGTTGATGTAAGGGCTCTACAAATTAACGCTAACTAACACCAAAAAGTAGCAAACTAATACCAAAAAAAAATGAAATAATACTTTAAAAAAAACATTAATTAATAAATTATTTTACATTACACACACACTATGTACAAAAAATTATAGTAAATAAATATACGTTTTTCCCGAAATTAGTTTTTGTGAAATTTTGAGAGGCAAAATAGAGCCTAATCAGCATTGTTCGCATGTTCCGTTAGAGTCACGTAATAATTGATTATTTGAATACACCTTATATACCTGAATATGTTGTAACTCTAATAAAACTATATTTTCTTTATAATTTAATTTTCATTACATTTGGAATTAAATATTACTATATATTATACTAATTAAAATAAAACACCTTGGGGTCGCAATAATTTTTATTTAACATCTTCCCAAGATAAGAAGATATGTATTCTTTCATCTGATCTTAAAAATGAATTGTTGTATTTCTTAAAATAAGACATTTGCCTAATTCTATTTTACAAAAAAAGACTTATGACAAAATATCAATTCACAAAAATACTTTTAACAAGAGTGACACTTCGTAAAAAGACTTTTAAAAACTAAATATTATTTTTAAGAAGCAAAATAAACTTTATTGTTGTATGTTAAAATAATAGTTAGGCAGAATTTCCAAATGGAAAGTTTTAAAAATTGTTATTTTTGCCAAAAGACATTAGGCAAAATGATGCTTTACAATTTAAAATTGGGCTAACTATACACTGAAACCGAATTGATAATACTTTTTCTTTAACGGGATTTCATTCTTTAACTATCAATTATTTAATATCGTAATTTGTAAACAATTTAATATTATTATCACTTAGATTTAGAATAAATTAGGATATAGATATAATATGTATACAGTGCTGGATTAACCTATATGTAAACCAAGCACTTGTTTAGTGCATTATGATAATTGAGGCACCCCAGAAATTCTAGCGTAAAAAAATTGCAGATAAATAAATTTTACTCAGGTTGTTAAATCGTACACTGGCTTTTGTCTATTGTAAGCAACTCTGATATTCTTGTACTCTTGAACTTCGACTTATGAGTTATGATTCCCAAAATACGGTGGTTTTTAGCCGGCTTATATTATGAAATTTCAAATTAGTATAAAATGGAAGTGATAACTCGTGGCACGAAGCCTCTATATAATAAAATCATTAAGCAAACAGTTTTTTTTAAATAAATTACAAAATTATATACATATATATATATATATATATAATTGTATATATATATATATATATATATACAAAGTTTTAGGAGTTGCTGTGTGTAATTATAAAATAAGCACCGCTCCATTAATGTACATACATTATGCAAGTACATACATTATAGAATAAAAAAGAAATATGCCAAAAGTGTGTAAAAGTTTTTTGTCGTCCACTACACACACATATTTAGAATTGCAACTATTATTGAATTATAGGAACATTTTTTTTTTTTTTGGAAAACTTATAAGAAAAATGAAAATTTTCTTTTTCATCTTTTTTTTTTATTTGTTATTAAATTCGAATCAGAAAATTACAAAAGATGTATGATGCAATCTGGGGCTTACAAAAATTCAGCCCACATATCCTATAAAATTCAAAAAAAAAATTAAACGAATTTTCTTCCTTATAGAAGAAAGACAATAGGAAAAATATTCTCTAAAGTATTGATCAAACATTGGTGTGAATTTAATGTGAATTTAAAAAGAAAACTTGGCAAAAAAAATTTTTTTTAATACTTCTTTTATTTTCTTTTCTTTTCTATTTGACGTAGATGTGTATTATCCTTTTTTAAGTACCTGAAATAAAACAAATAAAAAAGTTTATTTTTTTTATTATAAAGTAGCTACTTTTTTTTATTAATATTTCTAAAAAATACTATTCGTGTGTGATAGTTTCGGTGCTATGACATAATCTCAAATATTTTTCATTTAATTAATTTCAAATATTTTTCATTTAAAGAATTCTTAATTAAAAATAATTTAAATACTTATTTACGGGTATAGCGCAATTCAGCTTTACTGACATTGGAAGCATCACATTTGGAAAAATCATTTGGCAAAAAAAATCTTTGCGCAAAAATGCACCTTACTACATGAGGCAATTATTGAAGGCAACCCTAACTGTCCCTGTAGCGGCTTTTATTACTGGTATTAGTATTCTTATTAATATTATTATTATTTTACTACAGAGTCAGCGCCATCAGTGGATTACAACGTGCAGCAGTATATAACACCTTACTTGCATGATATAATCAAAGATAGCTCCACTGTAGCAGCTATTATTATTATTATTACTATTATTATTATCATAACCACTGCGCCATGATTCAGATAAAGAAAAAGGGTAGATGTCAAATTTTTACTTTGCAAAACATCCGTCTGACAAATTTTCAAATAACAACAAATAACCTAAGTATATTTATATGGGGGACAATAAGTAGAATATCTATACTAAGAATATGTATAATATGTAAAAAGCGTATAGCCCTGATTTTATAACCAACTTTAAAATCTCTTCTAATTCAGAATCTCGCATATACATATATATAAATATGCTGTATAAAAGGCGTATAATCCTGATTTTGTAACCAACTTTAAAATGCTTTATAATTCTGTAAAATCTCTCATGCACTTATTTATACAAATTCTGGAAAAAGAGAAAACTCTGATTTTGAAACCAACTAAAATTTCTTCTTAATTATTTTGTAATCCCCTTTGAAATGATTGAAACCCAGATTTTAAAATCTTTCCTAATTATTTTGTATATACGTATTTCAACAACAAAGAATTTAAAATAATGGGGGCTGCTACCACCAAACCCCTGCTAAATAATTTATTGAAATCCTGATTTTGTAATATGATTCCCTCCTATTTCATACTCTGGCATATACATATTATATATACTTATTCTAGACATTTTTAACATTGTCTATTATACAGTACTTTGCTATTGTTGACAACGCAAAACAACAAATTTTCAAAAGTCCTAACACATTAATTTTACTACATATATACAAAGTCTTTGCTAAAGAGATATTTTCTTTAATTTTTTGAAAAATGGATATTTGCGATTAACAAACAGACAGACAGACATCACGCTAAAAAAATTTTTTTACAATTCCTTCTACGCATCGGAGTAGTGCATATTTGTCAAAATCTCGCATACAAATTTTTCAGTATGAAAACAATACCTATACCTTATGCATAATTGTATGCGGTCGGTAAAAATGAAATAAACATTATTGCTATTTCATGATTTACATTAAAAAGAATTTTGATTCAATTTGAAGTTTAATAATAATAGACCTCAACCCATACATTTTGGTAGGACAGTATTTATGGAATAAATATCCGGAATAGAATGTTTCTGATTCTAAAACAACAGTGAAGAAATATTTAAAAAAAATAAAAGCCCGGGATTTTCTGAGAATCTATATAATTTTAAATTTATTTAAGCAGAGTAAGGGTTTAACTAACACAAGGGTTTCTTTATGAGAAGAGTTGTATACGTTAAATCAAAAAGCTCCCAAATAGAAATAATATGCGTAATGTGCGTAAGTGTAAATTAAATTAAGTCACATACATATATGACACTAAGGTTATTATTCTAAACAAAACTATAAAAACTAAGTACGATTCAATAAGCAACTCTGAAAAAAAAACAAATATGGAAAAAAATTTAGTAGTTCGGCTTCTAATTTCACAGTTCTCTCTATTTCAAAAGAATGTTAACAAAATAAATGTTCCTAATAATAATTCACCACAAAAATTTAATGGTAAACGCAAAATTACGAAAAAGATGAATCACATAATATTGCAATAAATTTTTAAGTCTAAATATAAAAAAAAAAACATTTTTCAACATTCAAATTTTTATGAATCACTGTTTTATTTTTTTATGATTTGTGGAATGGGGATAAATTAAATCTCCTATACTTATCATAGTCGCTTAAAATAAGAATAAATCATCATCATCATATATTTTTTGCACCCAATTGGCCAACATTTAAAGTACCAATAAAACTTGATTTGATTGTTGATATTTTAATTTTCTTGATGTTACTATAGTCAGATTCCTGTGGTTAAATCAGATAATATTTAATATAATTTTTTACGATGCAAAATTATTAAAAATTAAATTTCCTTTATGTTTTGTGTCATTTAGTCTGTAATTTTTCGGAAATAGAATCGGAAATGAATTTAGCCACCTTTACTAAAAATAGAAAAAAAACAGAAACAGAAACAGAAAATAATTAATTAGAATAATAAATCCTTGTATGTAAATATATACTTACCTTACATTATATATATGGAAGCGCCTTAAAATTTTCTTTTTCTTTATAAAATCCTACACTACAAAATTAAAATTTATAAAAATATTTTTTCAATATAGAATTTTTAAGAGAATAAAATACAAAAGCAGAATTTAACTGTCTTTAAACATTATACGAGTTTTGTTTTTTTTGTGTGGATAGGTGGGAATAATCGAAAAATATTATACAACGAGCATGAGTTTTCTACGTGGTATTTTAAAACAATAAACTCCACCTCCCTTTTATGACCAAATAATCGATTATATGTCCTTTAATACTAATGTACTGCTTGATCAAGGAAAGTAAATATTCAAGTGCTTTTTAATTTTCTTTTTTTTCGCACACGAGGTGGAAATCTTCCAAAAACATAAAGAATATACCTTTGGAAGTGTCAGATTTTTACTAAATTAAACCTATCTTCCCCTTTAGTCAATATATTCGCATGAAACCCCTATCTTCTAACGCAATATATTTACTAGGGTGTAGGGGTAATATGCTGAAATTCTGAATTTGGAGTGGGACTCTTAGGGAACAATGAATCAGCCTATTATTATTAGTCATTAACAGTTACAATATGCAGTAGTATATAATAACTTCCTGTACATGGATAATAATAAAAGACAACACCAATGTCCCTGTAGTAGTTATTTTTATATTAGTATTAATATTATTGTTATTTACCACAAAGTGAGGGCTATCGGTGGATTTACAACTGATACATATAATATAATATATAACACCTTCCTGCATGATATAACCAAAGGTCTACTGTAGCAACAATTATTTTTATTATGATTATTATTGAAAGACCCTCCAATTGAATGATTACCGACTTAATCACAACACCGTAAGTCAGATAAGTAATCAAATAACCATCCAAGAATTCATAAAATCAAAATTATGCAAAATATAAGAATTGAAAATAATTTCAGAATTCTATAATTTATTTTAGAATTTTGATGCTATTTTTCCATAATTAAATAAAAAAATTTAAATATAAATATGTTTATTTTTCTTTTCTTTAACTTGATATTAGTTAGTGTGTTGGAACATACATTCATATTCAATGAAAGTAAAACAAAACTATAGTTCCCATAATCCCATCACATTTATGTTTTATTTCATTTGGAAATTTTTCATTTATACACTTACGAAAAATTTTTGTTAACTAAATCTAAACAATTTTTAAACTGAATCACTTTTCAAAGTTTTTCTATATAATATTTCCTTAAGATATAAAAGAAAAACTTTTAAAGAAGATAAAAAAAAAATATTCAAAGATAGGTATTCAAAAATCAACCAAAAATATCTTAAGAAAAAAAAAATTACTTAAATGTAATTTAACTATGTAAACGATTTATATATTTAAAGAATTTTATTAAAATATACCTTTTTTTCAATTTTATCAATCGTTTCATTTTTTTTTTTTTTTTTTTTTAATTCGAAATATTTAAAGAAAAACTTTAAAAGTTAAAAATTTTTGAAGAATATTTCCAAAATTGTATACATTTTTTTATATGATTATATACATTTATTACTTATGCATTCTTTAAATATTTTTTTTAGAATTCTGATTTTGCATTTCAGTTTATATCACTATATAAACAGATGAGGAGGCTAGCAGCCTATGTTTTGTTTTATAATGAGTCGAGTCGAGTATAGGATGCATAAAAATGAGACATTACATCATTTTTATGCATCCTATACCAAATGGGTCGAATGCATAAAATTGAGCTTGAGCTCAAATCCTACTTTTACAAACTTATTTGAGTTCAAATTCAGTTTTATGCATTCGACCCAATGTCTCTTAGTGTGTTTGGTCTCTTAATGTCTCTTAAACCTTTGGTCTTTAAAAAAAGAATTTTCGACGTCAGTCAGATGCTTTGTTTTTTAAAAAGTCATGCATTATATGTATTTATTTTTAATCAGTTCAATGCAAATAAAAACGTACTAACGTAATCCAATTTTTTTTACCATTTAATAATATGGTGGAATAAATATAACAATGTTACGAATAAACCTGTTTTTTTTTTTTTTATTATATCGTCCAGATATAAATATTTGCCGATAGTTTTAGGACCCTTTTGCCTTTAGTATATGAGCCATCTCGATACAAGTATTCAATTATAATGATATTTAATATCTTGTTTACATTATTTTATTATATTTTATATATTATTTTTGACCTGGCCAGGGTTTTAACCCGATACCTTTCCTCTGAAAGACCGTTGACTTATGCACTGCACCATTGGTCAAATACAGGTATTTTTTTATTTTTATCATATTTTTATTAATAAAAACATTTCAAAATTATATAAATTAATCTTAAAAAAAAAACAAAGGACTTTAAATGGACAGAACAAACTATAATTTTAAATATACATTACTTTCCACCAAAAAAATTATAAAATTCAAGTTGAAATTAAATGTTTTATCTGTTCTAATTTTTACTCATCTTAAAGTTTTTTTTTTTTGTTATTTCATGTTTAAAGAATTTCTTTAGACTTTTTTCAATTGGTATAAGAAGTAAATCAAATCAGTGGCGACTGATTGATATAAAAGTTTATAAAGAACTAGTAGAATTAGTTGGCTTGCTATAAAGCTTTTAAGGTTTAATCTAACATTTAGATGTAAAATAAAGTCTTATCTCCGACTTTAAATAAAAACTATAAATAATGACTTAAAACACATAAAAAGCCACATAAAAAAAGTAAGTAATATCCTCATAAAGTAAGAAAAATCATAGAAAATTACTCAAAATATGAATAAATAAATGTAGATAGGTCTATAAATTTTTCTCGAATTTTATTGAAAATAAAAACTACAAACATACACGCATGTATATAACATAACCAAAACTTAACATTTCATAAATTAAAAAAACATAAATTAAAAATTAAGAAAACATAAATTAAACTTCATTAAAAATTATATGTACGAATTTATAATTCTTCGCTATCTGATAATGTGCGAATTCGTTTTTGGATAGGTACAAAATCCCTTTTATCGCTAGAAATATTAATGACCTCATCAGATCTGCATGGTAATGCTTCCTCAGAAATTTCAGTTGATTTTTTTTCTTTGGCAAGATAGTCAGTAATGAAACAATGTGACGGCTTGAATAATTTTTTGTAGCCCGACATACAAAATTTGTGATCACGTTGCTATTTTAAGGCGTGTTCTGAATTGTTATCATTTATTAGGAAAAAATTTTACAATTTACTGGCAAGTTGAAGGCCTTCCCGAATTAAATTTGCGTTAAGCGAGACTTGTTTTTCTTCTTGTTCACTATCTTCTACAGGATTTTCGATAGCATCTAATACCGGACTTTCCAAACTTTGATCGTTTGAAAATACATACATAAATGATCGTTATACACAAAGATGGTGCGCAATATGTACAATATTATCAAAAATATTCATAGCTAGCTTTGTTTTTAAAGAAATTAGAAAAAACATTTTTTTTTTTGTTGCACCGCATTATTTCAAAATAGCACAAAAAAAAAAAACCGCATAAAAAGAGAATTGAGTGTATCACATCTGTCAAATAACCTAATGTTTATATTTCTAGCCAACGTAAATAAGAACGTACGATGTATAACGTCTGTCAAAATGTGTTCTTGCCCATACATTTTATATGAACCCTACCGAAAAATGCGACGTATCTGAATATTCGAATTTCCAATTCTTTTTGTTATTTTTTTGTTATGTTTTTATTTTTTTAACATATCTTTCATTCAGATTGACATACACCATCGTTTTATTTCGGGAGACGCCAACGTATCAACGTCCGGCGTTTATACGTCGAACGTCGTACATTCTTATTTAGGTTGAGCAGTTACGGTTAAACATTACCATTAAAGATTAAAGGGAGAACTTTAATATACTAATTGAGTGAATAGATTTTTTTTTTACCACACAACACAAAACCTAATGAATTTGATAATAACGCCTCTGTTAAAATTAATTTTAAATTTTTTATATTTCTTAAAAATATAAAAAAAAAAATCTTTTCATAAAATTTAATATTAAAAATATACTGCTTTTCTTTTTTTAATCCATTCATTTTATTTCAAGGTCCAAATGTACAAACAGAAAAGTAAAGATAATCTCTTTTTAATTTCAAGATCAAACAATCAAATTCTACAATACTACTCATATATACATACTTACATACATTCATAGATCTATATAAAAATCAAATAATTCATTTAATTTTTGAATAAAAAAAATATGTAATTTTAATTTCAAATTCATTTACAAGATATCAATTTAAAATTGAAGGCTATATACATACATTCATATTGTACATAATATAATATTAAATATATTATTCATTTTAATAAAATTGATTCAAATAAATTTTAATTTAATGATAATAGACAATTTTAATTGCAATTATTTTCAATTAGCTTAGATACATCTGTAACAATGATTGATATTGAATTGTCTTTAATAAGGACATTAAATTGCATTCGTTCATTGCATTAAGTTTACATCACTCAAATTAAATTATAATATATTAAATTAATTTTAAGAAAATTTTTTTTTATTTTAATTTAAAAAAAAAAAAAATGTTTATGAATATTCAAAAGACCACGAAGAAATAAAATTACATTCTAAGAGCTAAATGGTTAGTGGATTAAGCCAATTAAGAATATTATAAGAAAAACGAACCATTATTTGCCTTTTCGTTTGCTCTTTTGGATAACTGTAACTTTTTAATCACCCAGTAAACTCAATGTAAAAATAATAACACAATATACATACATACATACTTATAGTTTAGAATATAAAAATGAAAATAATAATACTTTATTGAGGTAATGGTTTTTTACCAGTAATTTTAACAGTAACTTAAACTAATAATATTGAAATAAAAGTTTTAATGTAAATAAATTTTTATATAAGTATACAGAAATAAATCGCTTGGTTTACCCACACGTGAACTGTCTATAAATATGAATTTTGTGAAAAATATGAACAATAGGTGCCTATCGGGTTTAAGTACCTACATCGAAAAAAAAAATCTTTAATTGAAAAAATATTTTATAATATGAATTTGAAATAAATGGGTCCCTAATATATGAATTTCGTGAAAATCTGACCATCAGCGCTTAAAAAAATAACTACATAATATGATTTTTAATTTTTACTGTTCTATACAATTTGTTGATTGGTTTGTTGCGCAACTTCTTCAGATTTACATAATTTGAACTAATCAAAACAGCACGTATTCAAAAAAAATTGAAAAAATGTGCTTATTAGTTTCACTCTGTCTGTCTGTCTGTCCGTCCGTCCATCTGTCTGTCTGAGTGTTAACAAAACTTCTACACCGTTTGAAATAAAGCAATGAAATTTTAATTACCGATAGGCATCGCCAAAAAACTAATTTTGTGGAACAACTTTTTCTGTAGCCCCACCCGTTACGGAGCTACAGCCGTACAAATTTCGAAAAAGCCTTTAAATTGTTACAACACAGATTCTATAAGGCATATTTTCAATCTGGAAACATCAAACGGGTATTATAAACTTTATAAATATATATAAAATAAATATGTGGTTTTTCCATGCGATTTTTAATATACCGTTATGTGAAACTCAATTTTTGCAATAATTTGGACCCCTTCTATAGTTCATACGGTTTAACTTAGAAGCTTGAAATTTAGATCTTTGGAAATAAGTATGAATCATTTTAGGAAATAAGTTTGTGTCGCCCCCCGTTTAGGAGCTGTAAAAGGTCAAAGTGAAAATTTGGGCACCTGTCCAAATTTTTTTGAAGTAATATATAAAAATTAAAGCTCCAACATTATATTTTTGTTTGTGTTAATAGTTTTTCTTCATAATATATTGTTACCTATAATTGACGAAAGTGTGATTTATTTTTTCTCAATTTTTTCCTACCAAAAAAAAAAAATTAAAAAATCTATTTTTCAATACTCTACTCTTTAGTCTTTACTCTAGGCTTATTATGGAATATTTTTTAATTTTGGAAATGTGCTTTTTTGAAAACCCTTGGTTTTTTCCATTACTTGTTTACATTTACAAAAATTTTAAAGTGATCCATAGTAAATAAATGGAAATTATGTAATATATGTATTAATTTTTCAACTTATTTTTAACCTTTTCCAAGATCGGTCCAGTTGATCCCGCTAAATAGATAAACAATTAGTAATCTAATAGAATGATCTGCTAAAGTTACAAATGTTTTGCAACGACTAACCCACTTTTGATTTCGCAAAAAATTATATTTATTTGACTGATTATTTATTAAAGAAACGTGAAAATATTACTTAATCGCTAATGCGTTCTATTATGTGCATAAGTGATACATAAATTTCTTTTTTTTATAATCTGTTTTTTGCTGCAAGAAATCCAGCTCTCATATTCTCTTCAAATTGGGCAAATCCAAAATTTTCATTTTTTTGCAGCTTCTGAAATACAAAATTATAAGAAAATTATACATTATATATAATAGATGTTACTAGTAAATGGCAATATGAAAAAACTTACCAAAAAGATCAATTACAACCTTGCACTAGCATAAATCATAGTACAATGAATCATATAATAATTTTTTTCTAATATTTATTATTTAAACATAAAACAAGCAACAGTACGGTATTTTTAACGGTACATTCTTCTGCAACGTTAAAGACAGAGAAAAGACATTTTAACCATGGATAGGTCTCATAAAAAAATTAATGTTGCAGAACAACTTTTTCATGTAGCTCCACCCAAGCTTCAATAATATATTTTTACGTTTGCTAACAGTTTTTCTTAGTTGTATAGGGTTGCGGACTTACAGCCGCTCAAATTTGCAATAAAGTTCTATTTTCACATTGTTTCTGAAATTCACATTGTATGAAATTCTAAGAAAATTTTCAAATTTTGTTGTAAATCACAATTCTATACAGTTTGTACTATCTTTTTGAAATGTGCACTTTTAAAAACCGCTTTTAAAAGACATTCTGCCTTGTTAAAATTTATATAAAAACATGAACATTTTATTTGAAAAAACTACTTTTAAAATGCACACATAAAAAGTTATATTGTCTTCGGCCTTACGTAGTAAATATTTTAGTGTACACAACAAGACCTAAATAAACAGGCCAAGAACTGAAATCACATGAATGTAGTTGTGAGAGAATTGCAATCGATTCTTACGTATCGCACGTATGAATAATTTCATAATTGATTTGAGTCTTGATTATAGCCATATAAACATGAACAAAATTTTAAAGTATGAAAGTAGTCTCGACATATACTATTGAGATATTAAGGCAATTTATCTTAAGAAGCTTATATAATATTATATATATAAATTTAAAGGAAGATAAGTTTTTAAATGCATATTTATGAATGAAAACAATATATTTTAAAATCAATTATGTAAAAAAGATGCGACTTTAATTTTCTCTTTGGACCAAATTGAATAAAGTAAATAGTTTTTGTGTTATTTCAAGATTTATAGTTGGCCCACTATTTTTTTACATAAGACTACGTGTAAATTTGTTAAAAGCTGACCCCTTATTAAGCTTTTACTCTCTGCACTTCATGGCGTGATAATTGATGTGAGTCTCGGTACACATCTATGTAGTGCACATTTAGTAAACATCTTTAAAAAAAAATACGTAGTTATTTTATATAGATTTGTACATATTATGTACCTACATGTAATTAGTAATTAGAAATAAAAGTTATTAACAAAAATATTTACCAGATTTTTATAATTTATTTTGTAAAACCAACCTAAATTTATTTTTCAGATATACTTACCTACATACGTATAGCTATAAAATATACATACATATAGCTATAATATACATATAGCTATAAAATTTCAAAATTATGTATGTACATATAAATAATATACTCGTATACTTTATGTATACTAGATCCAGATTTTTTATACCCGTACGATAGGATCGGGTATAATAAAATTACTCCTCCGTTTGTAACACCTCGAAATAAGCGAGCTAGATATACCTTCAAAGGTAAAGATCGGATCAGAAAAAAATTCTAAGACGTTTGAGCCATGTCCGTCCGTCCGTCTGTCAGCACGCTAACTCAAACACTAAGAAAGCTAGAATCTTGAAATTTACACAAAATATTCTGGGAGTAATTTGTAGGCTCCCTATTTTTTTTGGTTGAGTTTGCACAAAAACTTAGGGTAGCTCTCGAACACCTAACTTTTAGATCCCCACATTTTTTTTTAAATAGAGCTATAAAATTTTAACTACTGATAGATCTCACAAAAATATTAATTTTATTTTTAATAACTTTTTTTTGTAGCCCCACCCGTTACAGAGCTACAGCTCCCCAAAGGTTCAAAAAAGCTCTGTATTTAAATTGTTATAGCACAAGTTATATAAGGTATATCTTCATTTTGAAAACGCCAAACGATTACTACTTTTATTAGCTTTAAAAGTATATATACAATAAATATATATTTGTGGCATACGGTGTCTTAATTTACCGTTATGCGAAACTCGAATTTTGCAAAATCTTTTAACCCTTCTATCTTCTAAACGGTTTAAGTTGGAAAATTGAAATTTTGACAGAAGTTAGATCTTTAAAAATAAGTATGAGTCATTTCAGAAATTTTTTTTGTATCACCCCCCGTTTAGGAGCTGTAAGGGGAAAATTTCCTATTTTTAAACACCTGTAACTTGAACACCTGTTAACATTTTTTTGAAGTAATACACAAAAATTAAAGCTTCAACATTATACTCTTATTTCTGTTAACAACTTTTTTAATAATATAGGGTTACTTATAATTGACGATAGTGTTACTTGATTTTTTCAAATTTTCTAACAAATTTCTTTAAAACAAATTTTTTCCATTTTGTTTTACTCGATAATTTGAAATTGTTGAGGACAAAAAAATGTAAATAAATAAACAACATAACGGTTGCTTGAAGAATTTTTATTTATATGATATTGATATATATATGTACATACTTATATAATATCATGTTTATTTACATATCGTATATGTAAGTGAATGAATGATAAGAGTATATATGTATATTATATAGCGCCGTATTTTATTGTACTTATAAGAAATTATTCTGTCAATGGAATATTTAAATATAATATAATATAATATTTAAAAAATATATTATTATTTTGTACTAAGTAAAGTTAATATACATTTACCGCTTAGTATTAAATGGTACTATAGAATATTTGAAAAAGTTTTGGATTGATAATCGTTATGTGGAAGATTAGAATCTGCTTTTGAAGAATGTACATATAAACATATAGTTTGAATATATGTACAACCCATAGTACTCGAAATTATAGAATTCACCCAAATTATTTTAAAAACTAAAATATTAAAAAAATAATATTGTAAGAAGAGTGACAGGCTGTGAAACATACTAACGGTTCGTACGGGTATCTAAGAGTTGACAAAGGCAGCTGTATTATTCCTCGTTTTTAATTTAATTTCAGCTTACGATTTTTGCACTCTTTGTTTACAATTTTGTCAAATTTCAGTTTTTACACATTGAATTCTTATTGGTCCTGTTTAGTGTTTATACTTGTTAACATTTCTGTATTTAATGTTGTATTCATTCTTGTATTTAAAATGTGCTGCAAAACTCTCGCGTTTACATTAAATTGCATTTTGTAGTTGAAACTTTATGTGTGCGTTTCATTTTGTGTATACCATAAAATTTTTTTTGACCTGATAAAATTTTTGGCGAAATATATTAGCCTTTGTTTTCCTCCTTTTTTTTCGAATTTTATGTTTCTATACTGCTATTGCTATACTTAATACTAGTTTGAAATTTGAATATGATTGATATACAAATGTATTTCTAGAGGTACGCTACGTAGTGTTAGGTATCTATAGCTATACGTATTTTTTGTTTTATTTTCTTTTTTATGTTTCTATACAATATATGTACGTATGAAAGTACATTTTGTAAAAATAAAAGCTAAAAAATGTATGCGTTACATATAAAAATTTGCTATTATTAGAATGAGTATTCGTAATTGTTCTAATAAAAATTCGTCGCTTGCATTGAGGTATATAATATATAATATGAAAAATTGTTCGTATTTTTATTTTAAAAATTGAATTGAATTGTAAACCAGTAAAAAACAAGCACATAAGTACATAAATATATATTTTTGAAATTTTTTTAAGAATAAAATTTAAGGGTAGATTTTTAAAATTTATAATAAATGTACAAAATAATTTTCATGCAATTCACAAAATTATTTGTTGAATTAAAAAAATTATACATCAATTATACATCAAAATTAATATTATGATACATACATATGTATATTATTTATGCATCACAAATTCAATAATATTGCACTTTTTTCATTCAAATCAAATATTTTTTTTTCTTAAAACTTTGTTAAGAATTAGAAATCTGATTGCTGAAAATAGAAGTATTCGAAAATAACCATTCAATAAGATGTCTATTTATGTATTAATTAAAATATGTGACAAAGTTCAAACCATACTAGAAAATATTTCGCCAGTCCTTATATTTTATTTTTAATAAAATTTCAAACTTACTTGTTTATTGTTGCTTTACATACATATATTGGTGACTTGCAACAGCTAAAGCAGCTAAATTTCGGTTAACAAAAATTAATAAAAGTTTTCGAAATTTTACACATTTTCGTCGTTTTTTTTTTAGTTTTTAAATTTTTCATTTGGGAGAAGCGAAGAAGTGGGAAAGAAGAAGAAAAAGTTCCAACTGATAACAGCATAATGCAACCAGTGTAAATCCGCGGATTACTTTACGAACTATTTCTTACAATTTTATAGTAAAAGTCCATATGTGTTGGTGAGCCAGCAAAAATTTTAGAGGCGTAAGAGTGAAACTTCTTGTTACTAAACTCTATTCTTTGGTAAAGATATATGTATCTAACCTACTTTGATTAATAATAATATGCCTAAATGTTCCACTATATGTTCCATTCTTTTTTAATAATATAATACTAATGCATTTTTTTACACAAAAAGTTCTAGTTGCAAACGTAGTACAATTTATTTTTCTTTGTTTCACACTGGCAAAGTTATAAGAGAAAACGCAACACTATTTATTATATTTCTTTAATGTAGTTTTAAATGCCACTCAAATTTGTTTTAATTTTCTGTTATTAGGTATATGGATAACTGAAATTGAGATGTTTGTTTTATTTGGCTACCGAAAAGAATATTCAATTTACTTGAATTTTAGTATATTTCATTTCAAATCGGTTTTTCTTTTAGTTTTTTTTTTCCTGCTTGCAAAATTCTTATTACTATACAATTTCCATTTTTTGTACATATGTATGTACATGTATGTATGTGGACTACAAGAAAATTTTTTGGCAATATGGTAAACGGAACTACTTCTTATAATAGATATGTATATTGTATATATGTATACTTTTGAGTTTGGCCTGTTCTACTTATTATAATAGATATT
This sequence comes from Poecilobothrus nobilitatus, assembly GCA_947095535.1. Taxonomy (NCBI): domain Eukaryota; kingdom Metazoa; phylum Arthropoda; class Insecta; order Diptera; family Dolichopodidae; genus Poecilobothrus; species Poecilobothrus nobilitatus. The sequence continues at coordinate 52,370,523 of OX352772.1, read as the reverse complement.
GTACATATGTACTTTTAACTTTTCCTTTAGATTAGTGGACTCATTTTAAAAACTTTTAAAATTTAGATTTCTAAAATGCGTTCCAAAAATCCCTACCACAAAACTAGTTTATACACAAGATAAAATGAATTTAATGAAACAAAACAAAAATTTGTAGAAGGCGTACAACGAGTATTGAGAACCAATCTATTATAATTTTTAGTTTTACTCCTTTTTACTAATATCAATCTTAATGCATTTTTTTACAGCAAAAAATTTTATTTCGAAAAGCAGGTACAAATGTTCACATTTACTGTCTATAGGGCAAGCAAAGGTGTTATATTTTTTTATCTTTCTTTTGCTAGTAAATATTGTTATTGTATGATATAATGGAGTGCAGCCCAACATAAACATACATACATATGTATGTATATACATGAAATTTGATTTGTTTAACAACCTATGCAGGACGCAGGTGCTTCTAATGGCAAGATATTTTTTTTTAATGTTTTGAGTTTTATTTAGTTCAAACGTTGATCATACGTATTCTTTGTGGGCGTATTCGCTACGAACTAAACTGCAAGTTACTAGCCCCCAAGTACAAAAATGAGCGCTACAAAAAAACTGCAGCGCTCTATAAAATTTTTAACTGAACGATTATTTTATCTAGCGCTACATGAATTTTGCAGCAAGAAAATTTTACGCTAAATTATGTAGCGACTTTTTATTGACGTTTATGTCTTCACATTTAATGTCAAAAAATTTTTTTTACCGAATTTTGTGAGAATTTTTGGGATTTTAAGCATTTTTTTAAAAATTGATAAATTGAGAGATAAAAAATATAAGATTTAAAAACAAAAATACGATTTAAATAAAATAAAAATATACGAAATGTCACACAAAATTAAATGTCATTTAATTTTGCTGCGAATCATTCAGTACAAACATGCAGCGCTAAATGCTACACCGTTGCAATTCAGTATAGCGCTAGATTTTCCTGAACGCGACCAATGATAATTCATCGAATTTTTTGTCTCTCAAATAAATATTTTTGTAGTGCTTATTTTTTTTATCATATAAAAATTCATTTAATTGAACAAACGCTATTAATTTTTCCTCCATTATAAACGTCTTCACTCTATCACAATTTGTTCGCAAATGAAGAAAATAATTAAATTCAAATAAAATTTTTTTGTTAGGGTGCAGTTCTGAGCATTTTTTTTTGTGTTGTGGCGCACTGTCGCTGCGCAGCGAAAATTAGAAATAGAGATAACTTGCATCGTCTGCACTTTAATGCAGAATTCCATGTATTTCATTACATAGCAATACCATATGTTATTTTTGCTGCGATGCGCACAGAACTATGCACATCTAATTCTAGCTAAGGCTGGTTTTCATGAGAAAAAAATATCCACGAAAATGTTAGAGCATAGGCAGAAGATACAAAAAAGATATGGGTGTAAAAGAGATAACCCTAATAAAATATCCATGAAACATTTGAAAATATCCACGAAAGTAACCATAAATATCCACGAAAATATGTTCTCTGAAGATATTTTGCTATAAATATCGTGGATATTTTTAATACATATGCAAAAATTGTATATCTTACAAAAAAATTTCTCACTACCAAGGCATTTAAATTTTGAAGTGTCAAAAAAATAAACAAACATTTTAAAATAAACAAATGTTCAAACATTTTTTTTTTGATTTTTAGTGAGAAACTATTAAAATGACTACATTATAGGTATAAATATATATATTATTAATAAACTATATTATTTTTAACAACTTTATGAATAAAAAATTTTAAATTTTTACCTAAATATGAATATAAACATTAATAAATTAGGTTATGTACATTTTTAACTGTCAAAAGTGTTGCTGAATTGTTTTATAATATATTTGTTTCTCCCTCTTTCCGACTGATAGTACACTATATTTTTCTCTTTCTAAAATTGCGATAATATTCACGAAATATCTCATGAAAACCAGCCTTAAAAAAAAAATTTGATTTTAAAAATAGGCAAAGTTGATTTTGAAAATTTGGACGAATTTGATTTTGAAAAAAGACAAATATAATGTTAAAAAGGACAAATTTGAAGTGAAAAGTATACATTACATACATAGTTTTTAAAATAAGATTTGTTACATTTATTGCAACAGTCATAATTAAAATCATTTTTTAAACGTTCATATAATTTATATTCTAAATCTTTTTCTGTACTAATTTTACTAAAATATTTATAAATTTATTTTCTAAACTATCTAATACCTACAAAAAATTTTCAGGAAGCCTGACTAAAATACATTTTTCATATTCAAATTTCAATAAACAATGTAAAAAAACTTTCGATTATTACTTTTTTATTTAATTTTTAAAAATTTCGATTAACAATTTAAAATACTTTCGATTATTATTTTTTGCAACTATGTAAGATTGTATACTATGTATAAAATTAAACAAAGTTGCGCCTTTAAAAATACATTGCTTTTCAATTTCAAATATTCATATTCCTATACTTATATTACAACTATACATAGACACAGTAACAAAGTTGCGCTTAAAAAAGCAAAAATACTGTTCCTATTACCTAAACAATATTTTGCTGATTTTCGTTCTTACAGTAATTTCAATAACAGAATGGTTTTGAATTTGAAACAAAGTAACAATTAACATATGTATATTTTACCTACTTCTAATAATATTTTAGTTTTAAAAAATGCATTAATTTGTGTAAAAAAAAGAGTGGCTTATTATTGCAATAGATAATCTTTGATTAATTTACTTTACTTTACTTTACTACAGTTATTACAAATATCTATTACTTATAGGTAGATATTTAAATTCTAATGATTGAATTTTTTAGTATTGGTTTGGCACACGTATACATACATACATATGTACGTACAAGTGTAGCTGTACAAGTACAGTACTTTGATATTTTGATGACTTTCATTCAATTATCAATACGTTGAATACATTCGCATCGATTACACAATACCAATTGATATTACACACAACTCGGAAACAGTAAAAAATAAAAAGATGGGCGATGTTATAAAAGATTTTATTTCATTATGTAATAAACGAGCTATTTCTGTTGCCAAAAAAACACTATGGGATGATATTTTAGAACCAGGAATACTGTATCCCATATTGAAGATGATGAAGCAACCTTCAGAAAATGTTATTGTAGAATTCAGCACTTTCCAGTTGATTTTGCCTCCGGTTTATAATACTTCTTTTGAAATTGCTAAAATTAACAAAGCAATAGAAAATGATATCAGCCTCTACTTAGAGTATATTCCTGAATCAAAATACACTGAAAAAGTATATTTATTACGCCATGAGTGCAAAACAAATCAAAAAATTTTTAAAAGTGTTCTTGATATTGATTAAATAAAATCAATTTTTTTTTATAATAAAAATTATCGTTAAAGAAAAATAAAACAATTTGTTTTTTTTTTGTTAAAATTTATAAAAAAATGAAAAAAACAATCTTTGGAATTTGTAATAAATCAAAATAAAATATTGAAATCTATTCCTTGAACCATCCTTTACAAGATGTAAGTGTCCACTTTAGAACAAATTAAAGTGATCTACGGTTTGTTCACTTACTAAAAGAAATTTGAATAAGGCTGGGTAAAGTGGTAATAGCTATCATTGAAATTCATTTAATTTGAAACTTACAGGACAGTTAGCAATCAGTAAAATTAGGTGCCAAATCAAAATAAAAGTAATTTTGTGATTAGATTGCATAGGTATAGGGATTATGTTTTTGATTAGGTATAGATTGCATTAGGTAAAATAATTACCAAATATGTATCATAATATTCACAATGACAATTGACAGTCTTTACATGAAACAATAAACATATCATTGAACAATTTTGTTTCATATGAAAAATTGCTGATCGAAAATAAAATAATTACCAATCACAAAAATTATAAAATAAATAATAATAAAGTTAAATTTATTGCCGTCGCTGTAAAAAAATGTCTACATATCTTATGTATGTATGTATGTATATGAAATTTGATTTGCTCAACAACGTAGGCAGGATTTTTCTTTTTTTGAATTTTTTGAGTTTTATTTAATTCAAACGTTGATCGTGCGTCATTTTCGAATATATTTCACATTATTCGAATATTTTCTTTTTGAAAGTATTAAAAGTAATTTTACATTAAGAATATCGATGCAAACTAGTCTTGCAAAAGTGTAATTTTCCATCCTAGCATTTTCATAATTCCATTCATATTTTGATGTTAAAGTGCAAAATTTGTTGTTGTTTTCCACATAAAAAAATTTCAAAATAATATTTTACAAGCTTTTCTTTTTATTTTAGCATTAATAATTTCAGTTTGCAAAACAAATATCTAAAAACATTAAAAGAGCAAAAGTGTAAGTTTGTTGACACCATACATATATTAACTAATAGATGGGAAGTTAGTATAGTCGTTTTTTTTTTCTTCTGATGTGTTTTCCTATCTTAAAGTATTCAGTCAAAAAAGTACATATGCATTTTATAATATGTATACATTTCGTTCACTCAGCTGTTTATATTTATTAAAATAATGTAAAGCAGTTTTTCATAACCAATTTCATTCAGAGATTTTAAGTTTTTATATTACTTAATAATTGATATATTTTGTTTTTAAAATTTAATTTTAGGAACATATTTCTGAGGAAACTAAAGCAATACATACGCACGGTTCGCTCAGCTGTTTCTCAAAATTGGCCCTGAAAATATTTTCTTCACTACCTATCTATTAGTAAAATATCTATTGTTGACCCTAACTTCTAATGGACATTTCACGTGTGTGTGTGCGGTCGAAGTACTCCATAGTCCAAGGACCAACATGCCTATCCTAATATCCTATTCGTCTTATCGTGGTATTTGTGTTTTGTACTCTCTATAAAGTTACCCAACCAACATTTTATACCCTTTTTTTCTAATGTTCAAATTCAATCATAAAGAAACTATACTACATATTCAAATGCAATCATAAACAAACTATACTATACTAATACTATAGTCGTTTCTTTATAATTTAATTTAAATTTACAGATCCGTTCATAACATACATAAATAAAACTGATCGTAATACATTCAAAATTTTATAATATTATAATAATATCAAGTCTATTTAATTAAAATTATTTTTTGTAAACATTTTTACTTGTATTTGTATAAAAAAAAAAGGTATTTTAGGATAATCTACATTCTTCTCCATTCAATGGAAAAGCAAAATCTAAACTAACTGAATAATAATTTATTAGCTTTTGTAAACCTACTTTGAATATTTCCAAAAAATATCTGTCAATTAACAATGATACTGTCACCTTCAAAATAATCGTTCTTTTGTTTCATCTGTTGAAAATCGAATATTTGGATTTTTAAAATTGAAACTAAATGTTTTGTGCATGCAAAAATTTAAATTTAAAATTATTTTATATAAACTTTTAAATATGAAAATTGTTGAATTATTTATGTTTACTTTCGATGACTCTATTTTTTGACAATCAATAAAAACTAAAAAGTATTTTTTGCCAATTAATAAAAACACAACATTGATCTAAGCGAAATCTTGAAAATGGAAATCAGTCAAGGAAATTTTTATAAAAATTTCCGCGGAGAATTCTCGTAAGTATATGAAAGGGAAATCAATCTAGTTCAATTATTTTGGGATGCACATTTTTATAAACAATAATGAATTATTTAGAATTTTGATATTTTAATTCCAGAATGTGGTTGCAAATTCTTAAATAAATTTAATATAACGAGAAAATACATAAAATTAAAATTTACTATTATTTTAACAAATTAATATTTTAATGTAAAAAATAGGCTGTAATGAAAACGACAACTTTTTTTTGGACTGAATTCTCTCCTTTTCTAAGCAGCGAATAGAAGACAAAACAAGAAAGTTTATCGTAATTTTCAGCATAAAATCCAAAGGGTTAAGACAGTTTGTGACGATGGATGGACTTAGGTGATTGTCCAATCAATACTTATTTTCAATTTTGCTTCCTTTGCTTTGAATACTTTTTCAAAGTATCAAAACGAAGTAAAGTTAAGAAAGTAAATACTGGCCCAATGATTACTTTGTATTTTTTGCTTTTATAGTTTGGTTGAAAATTATTTTTTCTGAAATGCATTTAAAAATTTTTTTAGAAATTTTATATATAATAATTATTTTATATGAAACGTACAAATGCTTGTATTTATAGAAATCGTCAAATTCATGGATTCGGATTGTACAAAATCACATTCCCACCTATTTAAAATTTTTCCCACCTATTCAAATTTTTTTAACGATTATGTAAAAAATTCAAATATCAAATGTCAAAGAATTCAACGTAGCAAAGTACGAAATTGAAAATTCGATACTTTGCCTGGTTTGCTTAACTTTGAATACTTTGCGCATTTGGTCAAGTACCATAAGAAATAATGTAATTCATTTTAGCTATTAAAAATCCAAAAAATAGCATTAAATTAACCATGTTTGCGATATAAATGTGGAGATGTCGCTGGTGCGGTGCTTCATTTTGTTTCCTATTCTATTAGAGTAATGCCCTATTTATAATAACATAATAACGCTATCACCACAACCACCGACCGGCTATCATCGATATATTAAGTTAATGTAATATATTATTAGTTAATATATCTATGGCAGATAGCAACTTCAAACCCAATTGTAAATCATTGTTTTTAGTTATAAGAAAGAGTGCGATGGAATGGGCCCTGCGAATTTAGTTGAGATTTTAAAAATTTTTGAATTAATAGTAACAGTGAATTATCAAAATGTATGGATTTTTTATTTGTCAACTTATCTGAAGATTTAGAATCGCTTTATTAAAACTAGTAGAGAAGAGATACATTTACCAGGTTAATAGTTTCTGATGAACTAATGGCAAATAAAGTCGTTTTGAAATGGCGATACAAGGTTTAGTAAACTCCTTACTCCAGTAATGTCAGAAATAGCGTTTCGAAATTCAGAATTGAGTAAACAGAATTTTTTAGTCCTATTCGGAAGAACATAGTTTTAAAGTTCATAAACTTTTACATCTTAAGACTAATATTTCTTTTAAATTTTTTAAACGACACCTGAATTCTATATTAAAAAGAAATTCTGTATCAAATCAAAATTTCATTTCCTAACTCAAATTTTATAGTTATTATTTAAAAATATGAAAAAAATTTTTAACGTAATAAAATATTAACATTTAAAAAAAGATCGCTAATTATATTATTTATTTCTTAAGATATATGTATTAGATTTTACAAAAAATACAATTTCTAAAAATTTAGTTAATTTGCAAAAATATATGGTCGTCTCTTTCAGTTAACTACTGGTGTTAATGTTTTAATTACTTATTAATTAATTTTAATTACATTCAAGATTAACAATTTCATTAAAATAAAATTATATTATAAATTCATTTCTAAACTATGAACGCTATATTGTTTTTGTTAGATATTCCATATTTCACCACCAGAGTTCTAATACAAATTTTTTGATAACACTTAAAAAACGGCAGCACAATACTCAATTTGAATTCTTTCAATTTAATTTTTTTTTTTTTTTTCTTTTTTTGACTTCTTTTGTCAAATCACCTGACACTGATGTCAGACTTTTTCGTTATGTAGAGAAAATTTCGTGAAATATAAAAATACTTAGCAATTTTTGCATAATCTGCTTTTAGAAATAGAATTTAAAATAATTTTTTGTAGTAACAAAATTGTTATTGTTATTCTAGTATTATTATGATAGTTTTATAGAACGATATAATTCACAACAGATAACCATTTGTTTTTTTTTTTAATTTGAAAAATTTCGGGATCGTGCAGCAGAGAGAATAAAAAATTTAGTCGAAGGCTTACAAAAGAAAGGTAAAAAAAAGTGTATTATTTTTTTCATGTGTCTAAAAAAATAAATTAAGTAAATAAGTACTAAAGCCTTGATAATTGATTCAAAATATACATTCAGTTTAGAATTTATATAGTGTTTAAATTGTTATTATTTTAAGATAATTTGCAAGTAAAAAAATAATGTAAAAATAAACATTTGTTCAATGTCTAGTTAATATAAGCAAAAATATTCCATTGAAAAAATATTTTTAGATATATGGTATGATGAGTCATTTAAAATTTATTTAACTTACATTATACTTATTTATGACTAGTGTTTCTTTTTTTTTGCTTTTAATATTTACTATTTTAAAATGTATTAGTTCATAATGATGAATTAATATTTAAATATTGAACTTTTTTTTTTTTTAGTATAAATCACATGCTAAGATAAAGTGATTCTAAAATGAGCGCGCATTGAATATATTGGTATTTTTTTTGTTTTTTTTTTTTATATATGTTTATCTATCTGTATAAATTATATTAATATAAAGATTCAGTATCAGTAACTATGTATGAAACAACGCCTTATCTGTAAGAAAAAAAAAACAAAAAATTATCTGCAGTGTTTATATTATTATATTTGACATAATTATAATACTTTTAAATTCATAGTGTTATCTTAAGTGATAATATTAATATTATAAGATAAAAATAAAAAAAAAATAAGTTAACAATTAAATTTAATAAACTATGTAGTAAATTATTATATTACTAAAACTTACTACCATATTATGTAAAATAATGTTCTTCTAAGCTCATTTTTATTTATTGAAAAAAAAGTAAAAATATTATAATAAAAAAGTAAAATAACACGTTCTAATAAGTAATAATTCAAAATTTTTTAAACCTGTTTTTTAATAGTTTGTAAAATAATTACTTGGTAAGAAAGTTGTTTATTTTTTTTTATTTAAAAATTTTGTAAAGTACAAACCTGGTTATGATAATTTTTTTTTTTAAATTAAAATGATAAGAAACAAACAAAACATTTCGGCAGTTAAATAATGTAAAAAATTACTTAACTTAGCAGGGAAAATCTTATGACAATGAACAAATAAAATTTGCTTAAAAATATAAATGACTTAACAAAAGGGTTAAATCCCACAAATAAAAAAAAAAAAACGTGGTTTCCTTTGTTTTTACATTTTACTTATTTTATAAAGTGCTTTCAATATTCCTATTTTTAAATTTTAACGTAATATGTACCTGGTAATACATACGAATATTTTTTGGCTAATAAGATCAGTTAGATTGTATTTTAAAATTGGTTCAATATAATAAATACTCAAGCTAATTGTTTTAAATGTTTTTTTTATTAATTTATAAAATCATTTAGAAGTTAATATCATTATTTCTGTTACAAGTTAATTTGTTTTTTTTTTTTTTATCGAACAATTAAAAATTTTTATTAATTTTTCTTATTTCAGGATTCCGTAATATCAACCAAAAATGGCCTTGAAGGAAAATTTTATTTCGTTCGTTTTGTTATTTATAGTTACCGTTAATGCAGAATTAGTTCCAAACTACGATAATGTTGCAAAAGAGCTTAAAGTTTATGACATTAAAACTCCTCTCGTTCTTAGTTGTAATGTTACAAATGGTGATTCAAGTGACCTAACATGGGAAAAAGAAGGTCTTGATGTGTCAAAAGTTACGAGTATAAAAGATCGTTATAAAATTATTGCAGCCGAAAATAAATTTATTATAGAAAAAACAAATGAAAATGATGATGGTACATATTCATGTGTATTAAATGGTGAAAGAAAAAATATAACAGTTGTATCAAATGTTGTTGTACGTGTTCCATCAAATGTTAATGTTGTTGAAGGTGAAAAATTAACAATACATTGTACAGCAGTTGGCACTGATGCATATGTAATATGGTTAAATGGTAATTTAACACTTACAAATTCAACAGAAAAATATTTATTACAAGATGATGATAACGGTGTAGAAAATGCTATAATAATGGTTGAAAATGTTAGTTTAAATGATGCTGGTGAATTTAAATGTATTGCTAGAAATGCAGCGACAGATTCTGGAGTAAAAAGAGAAGCAAGTGATACATCAATGGTACGAGTTAAAGGTAAATTAGCAGCATTATGGCCATTTTTGGGTATATGTGCTGAAGTATTCGTTCTATGCGCAATTATATTAATATATGAAAAACGACGTAATAAAACTGAACAACTTGAAGAATCAGATACCGATAATAATGACCCCAAAAAGAAAAGAAGAAATTACGATTAAAACATAATAAAAGAAAAACAAAACAAAAATTTAAAATAGAACGTTTGTTGCTTTAGCAGCAAGACACAACTTAAGTAGAAAGTCGATAAGTAAGAACTAAAAGTTTATTATACTTTTTTTTTTTTTTTGTTTTCTCTTACATTTTTGTTATTTACATAAATATATAGATATATTTTTTTTAAGCACACCGATTTTCATTAAAAAAAAAAACAATTAATTAAATTAACAAACTAATTTAATGAAAATTAAAAAAAAAAAAAAAAAAAGAAAAAAAAAAGTGAAATAATGTTAAACACGATACCTAGATTTCGTTTAGGTAGCGTACGTTTTTTTGTAAGCAATAAATTATCAAACAAAAACCTTAAGAACAAGAGATACCAAAAAACTAAAAACAAAAACAATTAAAAAAAAAAACTAAATTAAAATTAATTGAAGAATTGAAATTAAAAAAAAAAAAATAAAGAAACTTAACATTTTTAGAATAACTATATCTTTGCTATAAGTTTATTTTACAACTTAAGTATTTATAATATGTTGACATATTTTGTTCAAATTGAAAAAAAGGAAAAACTCATTAAAAATTTAATAAAAATTTCAAAAAAAATAAAATTCATTCATTTGATTCTTGCAGTATTTTCAGTTTAAAATATATTTTAATTTCTTTTTTTTTTTTTTTTTTTTTTTTTTAGCAAAAAAAAAAACATTTAACATGAAATTGTAATAATTTTTTTTTTTTTCATTTTGTATACTTTTATTTTATTTTCAAATAAAGCTTATTCTTTACCAAAATAAAACGCATATAATACTAAATTTTTATAAAAGAAAAAAAAAAAAAACAAAAACGCTTAATTAGCGCTTTTAAGATATCATTTATTATTTACTAAATACATTAGATAGTGGAATTTAATTTTGCAAATGGTTTATTAAGGGTTTAAATTATTAAAATAAATAACATAAAAGGCTAATTTTAAATTCAAATCAATCAATTGAAAATTTTTAAAGTTATATTCAAGCTAATAAGATTTTTAAATAAGATTTCGTTTGTCCGGGCAAAAGAAAATATAATATTTTTGGGTTTATATTTGTCCATAAAAATAAATATACAATTATTGCTAAAACATATTATACAGATTCAAATATAATATATACATACATATATATTTAGAACAAATAGCTAAACTATTTTCTTATTTGAGTAAAATTTTCTTTGTTTTATTTTTTTTATTAATATCATCACATTTTATTAAGAGCAAAACTATTATTTTCATTTTATAAATAAAGTAAATTAACATTATTTTAATGGAATGTTAAAATTGTCAACAATAAAGCAAACAACTAATGGAATACAATAAAAAAAAATTTTTTTTTTTAGAAATATAATTATCATTTAGTATAAACATAAAAATCAGAAGCTTTTTCTCAAAAAAAAAAAAAGAAAATAATTCAATGCTATATTTAGCTTCTATCTTTAATTTGCTCTTTGTTTTACACATTCTAAAAATATGAAATCTATTCAATATTTTATTTTTTTTTTTTCATAGATTAACAGATGATTTTAAATTACAATGTGATATTTACTAGTAATCGTAATTAAGTTAATGAAAATTCCAAAAAAAAAAAAAAAAAAAAAAAAAAAACACAAGCGTTTACTTGTTCAAGGTTTTTCCCTCAAAATTTAAAAATAGAGTTTTATTGAACATCAGATTTAGCATGCATAAAATAATTAAAAAAAAAAAAAAAATTAAAAGCACTTCAATTTTTTGAATACTACAGAGAATTTTAATTTTATAGATTTTTGTAATGTAATAAAATAAAAAACTAATTTTTTTTAATGCTTTTAACTTATGCATAAAAATCAAAAACTTAACTATACGATAAAACTTGAACTAATTACTATAGTATCTATATTCTTTAAAATATTTTACCTACCTACTATAGGTACCTGCAAAACACATAAACGCAAAATAAAAGAAATATTTAGATGAAAGTATTTTAATATTCTTTAAGAAAATAAAAATACAGTATCATAGTAACTTAATTTTGTTGGAAATAAATAAATAATTAAAGTATAGAAGAATAATATTTATATACATATTGTTTATCATGCATTTAATTAGTCTTGATATTAAAATCAAACACTTTAAGATCCCTTTTAAACCTGAAAAGCAAAAAAATGAAAAAAATAAAAGAGAAAAATATATTTAAAAATAAGATTTTTGATCCTGCTAGAACTTGGAATCTAGAGACTATGTTTTTTATTAATTATAATTATTTAGAAAACTTTCAGTTACTTAATTATTTATCGATGTGGGAGTGTTATTGTTATATATATATATATATATATATTTTCTTTATATATTTATATTTAAATTTGTATTGTCTTTCAGTCACGTTCACTGATTTATGAATAATTAAAATTAAATCTCAGTAATCATATGAAAATACACAAGTAAATTAAAAGCTTTATTTTACATACCAACATTTTATATTTTTAGTTTAGTCTATCTAAAACACACATAAACCATTATGTATAATTTTTTTGGTAAAACTACAAAGTAAATAATACGCTTAAATTTTTTTTTTTCGTATTTTAACTATTCAGCGTTGATTCATAATACGACTTACTCAGTTCACCTCGGTTTTATAACGAATCCCATTAAAATCAATATTAATTAAACCACAAAATTTCAATTTGGTTATAAATTTCTATAGGTTTTCGTTTTTTAAACACAACTTTGTAATAAGACCTTAACGTTCAAAAATAAAACAACCAATTCTAGATTATTTATTTTTCGAAAGGTTTATTGTTTTTTTTTATTTTTAATTAAAATATTTTAAAAAGACTTAACCCTTTCAGTAACTTTGTGTACAATTGTACAGATTTAATCACGTGAATAATGCAATTTTATACGGTAAATCCCCTGATTATTCAGCATATAGTGAAAGGATTAAAATTAATGTTAATAAATTTTGTTAATTTTCAATTTTTTCTTAAGTCGACCAAAAAAGAAAAAAAAATCGTAATGATTGATTAAGTCAATTTTTTTAGTTTTGGTTTCAATTAATTGATTCAACTTATTGATTATCTATTTCAAAACTATATTAAAACCAAGTGCTTGCAAATAACTTTAAAATTGTATTGACCAAGAACATTAAATCAGTATAAAAATGAAATATCAAAGAAAATGTAGTTGACTCTTAAAGTCTATCATTTTGAAAAGAAAATGATCACAATAAATTGTTATGCACGATCGATTGATTATATATGCATCTATTATTTGAATTACTATTAAATAAATTATTTCGACTGTAATTGAAAGTCAATTGAAAAACAGTGTGATGAAAAGTTCCTTTTAGTTCGAAAAGACGAAAAGTTCCTTCTTATTCCCTTGAATTATTTAAAAAAAAAAAAGAAGCCAACAGTATGACTTTTTTATTTTTCTTTTTCAATTATAAAGAACACAATTTTGGTTTTTTTATTTTTTTTGTTTAGGTAAGCAACTGTTTGTGTATTACAGGTAAATTTCTAAGGCAAGGAGGTAAGTAGTATTTTAATTAACATTTGATTCTATTAATATTATCAAGAGCTGTTTTTATTAGGAGTGCCACGACATCTTAACAAAAAAAATCCTAAATGAAAAAATTCCAAATTATCTATAATCCCAAATTTGCTATAAATCCAAAATTACAAAATCCCAAAATACCAAAATCTCAAGTTACAAAATCGCAAAATCTCTCCAAACTTCAAAAATTAAGTAAAGAAATTTAATTTTTCAAAATATATACATGTGTACATACTTATATATACTGTATTGTGAGATTCTCAATTAGGAGGGATTTTAGTGGTGGATTCAAAATAAGGGTTTCAATCATTTGTTTAGCGGGGGTTTGGGACGGCAGCCCTTTTTATATGTTTAAATATATGTATGAATTTTCAAGTTGGTTACAAAATCAGAGTTTTGCGCTTTTTCCACAATATTTAAAAGAAAAAATGGAGGTATGTATGTGGGCATATATTCTTTTTAACAACAGATTTTTTTTTTTTTTGTCTACAATTTTTACAGTCAATAATTTTGTTTTCAATAAATCGATCCACATCCCAAATAAAAAAAAAATTCAGAAGGAATTATGATAAGAAAACTACTTTGGGAATTTGAAATTTTGATATTTGGAAATTTTGTATTTTGGATTTCGTAGCCAACCCGTTTTAATTAAAATGTAATAAATTTGAATTTTATTTGAATGCAAAATCAATTAAAAAAAAAATATTTTTTTTTAAGATCTTTTTAATTCTTGTAAAAATTTAAACTTTTGTAAATTATCATTCAATGATTAACTTGATGGAACTAAAAATAAATTATAATGGAAAAGAGAAGACTTTAAATATTTTAGAACACTGGAAGTATATATATATATATTATATGTATATAAGTATTTTTTTTTAAATTAAATTTTTATACTTGAATTAACTTTAATTAAATTAAATATAAAAATATTTAGTAACAAAGCCATTTTATTTTTAATGATTATATTAAATAAAAATTATAAATTAATTGAAAATATTATTATAACAGCAAAATTATCCTACAAATGTACATACATAGATAGATAGATACATTATAAGTATTTAATATATGTATGTATGTATATAGTAAGTATAACAATTATTTTTAAAATTTAATTTAATTTAATTTTTTTTTTTTTTAATTTTCTTTACCCAAAGATCTACATACACACATACAGTATAAACATAGGTATATATGTATATATGAAATTTATTGAGTATATAAAACAAAGAATAAAATAAAAGATTTTTATTTTTATTTGAATCAATAATATAGGGAAGTAAATTTAATTCTTTTTTGTTTTTTAGAAATAAAAATAAAATTTTGTTATTGAATGTGTGTTAATATATACGTCATATCACTAAATATCATACATACATGTGTATATGAAATGAATATAAATATTGAATATCAACAAATCAAATTAATAATAATAAAATAATAAATTATTTTCTCTTTCTATTCTCAGTGTTTTGAAAAAAATTAATAAATTTAAATAAAGTTAAACAAAAAAAAGAAACGAACCATAATAAAACATTGAAATAAAAAATTATCATCGCTTCTTTATATAATTTTTTTTTTTTTCTTATACCTACATATTTATATTTTTTAAGCCATTACAAAGGTGACCATTTCATATTAAAAAAAACTTGTACATTTGAAAAAGAAAACTTAGTTACGAGAAAAACATATCTACGAAAATGTTAGAGCATAGGCAGAAGATACAAAAATGACATTGACTTGTGTTTAAAAGAGAAAACTCTAAAAAAACATTGTTCAACAACGATTTTTTTATTTTGTTGAATATCGTCCATAAATTAGCTGAATATGGTCTATAAATTCTTTAAAGAAGTATTTTATCAACGATATTTCTGGGTATATATTTTTTTCTCCCTCTTTTCCATTGGTAATACACTATATTTTTTTCTCTTTCTAAAATTGTGATAATATCCACGAAATTTCTCATTAGAACCAGCTTTAATTTCATAATTTTCAAATAACAAATACCTGCATATATAAGTTCAAAAGGTAGCAAAAAGAGTTCGAAATAAGAAGCATTCATTGCAATCTCTAAATGTATTATTTTGATTCAGAACGGATTTACATGAGTTGGATTTAAAGTGGCTTTTTTTTAATTTTATACGAGCTATAAGATATAAATGGATTGGTATAAAAAAAAAAAAAAAATTATATGTCATGTTACGAAAAGAGGATTTAAAAAGATTTTTGAAATAATTTAATGAGAATGTTAGAAAACATTTATTACCGTTATTCAAAAAAATTATTAAAATATAACCATAAATAATTTTACAACTAACTAAGCCAAGTTTTAAAATGTAGATATTAATGGTATAAATAATTTTCTAACTATATATAACGAATTGATTAAGAATTTAACGTTCTACGGTTCTTATAAAATTTTTACGTTCCACAGATGAGGGATACTTTATTTACTTACCACGAATTTTGGATATTAACCTAAGAATACAATTAGCATATAGCTATCACATCGGTATAGACCATTTTTAAATGTCAAAAACGTATCTTGAGTGAAAGAAATTAAGAGGTCAATCATGAAAGTCTTGTGAGTTAAGACTTTTTTCTTCTCTGAAAAGTCTTTCAAAAAAAGTCACGCAATCATGAAAGTCTTACGAATTGAAAAGAAAGGATTTTGCTTTGTATGGAAAATTTTTCATGTCAAAAACATAAACTGCATTATCTTATTGAAAATAAAGACATTTTTTATATGAAATTTTGTGGATTGAAAATATGTAGTAAAAAATAAAATTGGGAAAACTAGTTTTATTTGGAGTTTCATTTTGGATGAAGAGATTGAAGAAATGGAAAGGGGAGTAAGTACCATTTTGTACCTTGAAAGAAGATGCCTAAGTGACATTTCGAATTTTTGGATACACAGCTAAAAACAAATTGGACTTTGAAAAAAAATTATAGTAGATATATAAATATAATATACATTTGTATGTATAGGTATTTTCATATCTATGACTATGCAATAGCGAAGGTTGCTAGAAACCCCCGTATTTTGGCAATCAGAAGTCGGACCGACATGATTTAAAAAAGGTACTCACCGATTTTGAAGTAGAATTTAAATTAGTAAACAGAAATAAAAAAATTCGACTTTTAAGCCCGCCCCAAGAAAGGGACCTTAAAAACTAAGGTGCCATTTTCTTTAACTTTTTTTAATTTTTTTTTAATTTTTAGTTTTCATTACAGTATCGGCGACTAGGTTTTTTAAATCAGATCGGTCCGACTTTTGGTTAATAAGATATTGATGTTTATTGTTCAAAAATCCACAGCTAAAATGCGTGTGACTTAAAAAGTCGGAAATTATGAAAAAAGTCATACAAATAAACATTCATGATAACGAAAAATAATGACTTTTTTCTTAAAAGAAAAAATTCTTTTCCCATGAGACTTTCATGATTGACAATATTAATGACTTTTTTCTAAAAAAGAAAAAACTCTTAACTCACTAGACTTTCATGATTGACTAACTTCAAACACTACACAAAACATAACAACCGTTATGGCTTCACTCATTTGTGCTGTAAGTGGAAAGATTTTCGACTTTTAACATACCTACATAATATGTATCGTCAAATGATAATGATCATAATTTTAAATACATTTTGTTAATTGTTATCTCGACTAACTTATTAAATGGTTTCTTCGGTATTTTTTCATACATATTATACTTATCATCAAAAAATATACCACAAAGTAAATTTATTTATTTACATAGGAATATTAAATAGTATTTTATTTTGTATTTATACAATAATATCTAGGTATAGTATTTAAAAATCTAGAGATAAATATTTAAAAAAAAAATTAAAAATAAAAATCTTTATAATGCACAGGCTGACAGGCATTGGACTATGATATTTTGAAAAGTAAATATGTATACATACATAATGTATGTGTAATATAATAATATAAATATATTATAATATACACTAATTGTGCGCATAAATTTCATCTTCAAAAACAAAAAAAATGAATTTGTTTTTTTTTTAATTAAATTTTCTTTAAAATACAAACACATACTAATAGTTAACTACAAATACAATTAATTTTAATTGAGTTCAATGAAATATCAAAGATACATAATTATAAGAAGATAAAAAATAAGTTTTCAAAAGCTTCTAATCACGTGAACAGGAAACTTTATATAAACTACATATTATGTACATATTATATATTATGTAGATTTTATTATAAGGTATAAGTAGATAAGATATATATACATATATGATTGAAATTTGGAAATTAAAGAAAATTTTCAAATTATATAATTTTAAAAAGATTTTAGAAATATTCCAAAAATACACTGACACCAATGATTTATTTTTTTCCGCGCTCTATAAGTATTTTGTTTATTTATTTCTTCAATTTAATTTGTTTTTAAACTTAATTTCATTGAAAGTATACATAATATTATGTAAATATCATTCTTAACCCTGTAATTTTCTTTCGAAAAAAAGTTACAAAAAAATGTATCGAGTGATTTTTTACCCAGCATGTAAAAATATCGTATAAAAATTGTAATAAAATTGGAGGGAAATTTTACTTCAAGAAAATTTACTTGTTGCGTACATTACTGTTCGTGAACAAAAAAAATTCTGTATTGTATAATTCTAATTCTATATTGATAGTTTTTAAATTTTATTCTTAAAAAAACTCAAAAAGAAAGAGAAATATGAGTAGACGCCTCTCTTTTACATAAAAAAAACATCTTGTACTTGTCTCATATGACACCAGGAACCGCGTTTTAACCTTTTTTTAAAATTATAGAACATTTTCCACAGAGAAATGGAATTTTTGACAAATAGATATATAAAAACTTAGTAAAAAAAAAAACAAAAAATTAGAAATTGAATTAATTGGAGATTGAGGGAAATTAAAACTGAGTTAAAATTCACGCAACAACAATAATTTGCTCATTCCATAGGGGTTTATGTTTATTCCTTGTGATAGAATGATAATTTCTACACGAATCTGCATGAAGTAAGTTCATTTTTATGTGTGTGCGTATTTGACAATAAATTTTGAAGTAAGAGAAATGTATAGATATAATTACTGAACATAAAAGGGGATAGCAAAATAATTATATTTGTTATTCTTTTTTATTTTTGCGTAAAAAATTGTTATCTCATTTTTCTTTACCTTTGTAGCTTCTCGCGTTCACCGCATAAAATTTTGTATTCGAAAAAAGAAGATTACAATCTCCATTTTTTGGAAAGAGGTAATGAAATGTAAGTGAAATCTGGGATTCGAGAAGAACCGTGTACAAATAGACTTTAGGATTTATTGTAAATAAAAAAGAATTTAATTGAAACCAAATTCCAGCATATGTACATTTTTTAACTGGTTTCTATAAATAATTGTTTCAATTATTAAAGTTGGTTTGGTTGAGTGATTAAGGTATCACTTTAAGAGACATAGGTGTTAAATTTTTCGAAATGTAAGGATGTAAATTATTTGAGTGTTGTTTTCATTTCTAAAATAGAGAATTGCTTTTCAACTCTCTATATGTTTAAAATTATTTTGCCGTGTGCAGGCAGTATTAGAATTAACGGAAGTTAAAGTGTTAAATGTTAATAATGTAAGTGAACATTTAAAACAAAATAATTTTACATATTGTTTATTGTATTTCATTAAATTATTCACTGTAACAAAATTTAAAATTTTTGAATTTTTTTTGAACAATACATTATTTAAAAGTCAAGAGTTTTATAGAAATTTGGAAATTTTCAGTATGTTTAAATGATTAAAATATCTTTGAGTTTGTTTCGTTGAGATGTTTTATAAAATGAAATTAGCATACTTATATAAAGGTCTATTAGAAGGACGAAAAATTTCAATAGATTTAAGTGAGTTAATTTTAAAATAGAAAGAATATCAAAAGTTTTGAAGAACAAAATTGCGGACAGTATTTTACATAAATATATTAAGCTTTTTAAAGTCAAATCACAGCCCTTCTAAAGGGATATCCTTATACCGGGTGAAACTTATCATGACCTTGGGGAAAACATGTTTTGGTCTGAAATTCCAAGGACACAATATCTCGTGGGGAACCTTGGATACAGAAAAACTGTTATTATATTATAGAGACAATAAAATATTTTTGTTTTTTTATAAGGATTTACTGTTAATGATACCGAACAAAAACAAAAAAAAATAACAGACATTTAATTCCGAAACAATTAAGTTTGTAGGCACGCCCATCCGAAAGGAAAGGGACCCTGCACTTGACTGTATCTTTCTAAAATATAAACAAACAAATGATGGATTTTGACCTCTTTTTAATTTATAAGCTTCAGTGTATGACCTCTCTGTTTTTGTTTTACCGATTATTATGCTTTTACTTGATTATTTATACGTATCCAACTGAATTTAAAAAATTTAATTTTAAAAACATAAAAAAAATTGTCTAGTCTATTTAAATTTTTCATCTATATATACACACACACCCCTTAAAACCCTTATAGAGAGAATGAAATCGAATTAAATTAATTGAAATGATGAGAGTGAAACGCGAATTGATTTAATTAACGCATTAAATAAATTAAAGCTGTGATAAAAATGTGAGATGATGATTTCTATGTATATATGTATATATGTATATATATATATATTTTTTTTCGTTTAAGTAATAATGAAATAAATTAAATTGTTTCTTTATTGTATCTTTGATGCTAATTTATTTTATTTTCATTAATTGAAAGTATATTTGATGACAATAAACAAATTGATTCTAATTTTTGATACTATGTGTATTTGTGAATGTAAATGAGCATAAATGACTTGGTTTTTTTTAGTCTATTCCTCTGCCATATAAATGTGACAAGGAAATTACACAGCCTTTCCTTTTCAGGCGTGGCAGTAATTGTTGTAAGGGGGAATTATTCTTACAACGTGTGTGGGAACTGGGATTCGAACCCCTCCCTCGGTGTTTATAACATATTTTATACGCTCTTACCCACTATAGACCACCGAGGCCTCGTACTTTTGAGTTAAACAATTTAAAACCACCAATAATTTAATAACATAAAACAGAAGACATTTTTTTCTCAAGTTTTTTAAAAGATTGATTCACTATCCATATAGTGATAATGTTATTTATATAGTATTATCAGAGACTACATATTATGTAATTAGTCTCTGGTATTATACTTAATTCTGTAATTAATAAACTATTTCTATTTCTTTTATAATCAGACACAATCAGACACATCAAAAATATTGTTTATAGCTTTTTTTCTGGTGGGACTCAAAGACTTTCTTGTGGACTCATTGATTGCTTTATTTATTGGGTTTAAAAATCTATTTGGCCTGTTAAAAATTTAGAATAGTGTGCGAAACTTTTTGATTGAAGTTTTTTGTGTAGAATACACATTTTTCTTTGCATGTAGTAAAAATATCTACCCTAATTATAGCAAAAAGTATTCAGAGAACATCTTTTATTTATGGTTACTCTCCCGATATTTATGGATGGTTCTCAAAATATTTTATCTATTTTGTTTATCACACAAATATTATTTTTGTATCTTCTGCCAAAGCTCTAACAATATCGCCGATATATCGGTGTAATGAAAATTAGCCTTAAATAGTTTGTATAGTGAAGTAACAAAAAAAAAACAAAGGGTGGTTGTGTTGTGGCTCAATAATTTTAAAAATTATCTATTAATCAACAGATAATTGTTATGGTAATTGAACAAAACTGACTCAAAACTTTACTATATTATTATGTAACAAGAATAAGATTTTGTCGGATCATTTTAAAGGCCCCTATTTTTACAGCCAGTTTTTAATACAAGTTTTTAATACAATTATTTTTTAATAACTCTAAACTCTGGTTGACATTAACGAAAATAAGCACAAATTAATGGTGAATTTTATCTAAAGAGGTTTCTGATGTGATGAAGATGTATTACCATAAAAACGAATAGGAAATAACAGTTAATCTGTTTTACTCATATTCTGATTCAGCTCTATGAGAAGTACCTAAATCAATGATTGTGCTTTCTTTAAACAATCTGAGCGACATGGCGAATATCGATTAAATCAATATAATCTGCATTTTAGAGAACTGTAAACCAAAAATTTTTATAATTCGGGAAATTTAGCTTGTATGATATCATATTGGAACTGTTTTAATGTTTTATATCATAATTATATAATTTTATATCAAAAGACAACCACTTCAATTTAATCCAACTTAATAAAACAACTACATATTATTGTTAAATATAATTAAAAATTCAAGATCATAAATTCATTACCTGAAAAAAATTTTTCTTAAACAATGGAGTCCTTTTTTTAACAAAATGCTAACGTTTAAATTTTTTATTCAATTTAAATTCAATAAAAAATTTATTCCATTTTTCTTAATTGAATTTTTTTTTATTCATTTTTACAATTTTCTATACAATTAATTATGAAGTTAAGAATCAATTAAAAATGAATATAAAAACGTATGTATACCTAAATGTATATTGTGAATTTATTAAAAATCCTTTTGCAAACTAAAACCATTTAAAAATTTCTATTCAATTTTCATATTCAACTAATTTTTTCAATATAACACGTAGTTTTCGTGCTTCCATACCAATTGTGGGTATTTCATTTTCAAAATCACTCGGTATTAATGGAATATTTGCTTGAGTTAGTAATCCATGTACTAAAAAATATTTAATTAAAATTATATACATATTTATATGTATATATATATGAATGAGTAATACAATTCTAAAAATTTTTTATAATGTATTTTACCTTCACATGAATGCAAAAAATTTAGAATTTCTTGAATTGCAGGATATGGTAATACAATAATTTGTTTAGCCATAGCAGCTAATAAACCTAAAACACATCTTTTTACATGTATCCATGTATCAGCACATAATCTTGGACCTGAACCACCTTCTAATGCATGAGCAATTCTTGATAGCCCAAATTCAAAATTTGATTTTGAACAATACAATGTTCTAAAAATGAAATTTTGTAACTATATACATAAGGAACAATCTTGAACACTTTATTATTATTATTATTATTCAAAACTTACCCAACAACTAAATTTACAATACAAAGATGTAATAATTGCTTTTCTGTATTACCTTTAGCTTCTTCAGCTTTTTCAACTTTTCTCATTAGTTCTTCAGCCTCTTCATTTTGAAATGTCATTATATAGGAGACACATAAATTAGCTAAAACTGCTGCAGAAACATTAATTATCTATAGAAAATGAAAATATTTTGTAAATCAAATAAGTATTGCTTAAAACTTAAACAAATTTACCTCATGTGAATATTGTCTTACAATTGGTTCATAAAATGCTGCTGCCTCTTTGTATTTATCACCTTGCATAAAAAGTACATGAGCCGCATGTAATCTCCATATTTGATTCTCTGAACAAAATTCAGCACTAGCACGAAATTCTTTTTCAGCTCCAATAAAATCATCTTCCCTCCAATATAACCAAACTCTAGCTAAAACCACAGGTAAATAACTAAAAAAAAAAGAAAAAATCATTATTTTTTTCTCTTAATCCAAATAAAAACTTTAAAAATTCTACTTTTTTTCTAAAATTTCTTCGTATTCTTTTAAAGCATTTCTAAGAACATTTTGATCAGTATTACCACGAGCTTCTTGAACTTGTGAAGCTAAAGTGCGTAATTTAGAAGCTAATCCGGCTGCTAAAGAACCTAATTTTTTCTCAGCATTTTCATTTGATGTTTGAGCTGTTATTAAAGCATCCAACAAATCATACAAATACTATATACAAACAATAATAAAAAAATTAAATATTTTTAATAAAATATTCATTTTGCTTACCTCTGTCAAAAATTTATATGTTAAATGTGCATTTTCAGCTAAAATATCAGCAGCGGTATCATACATTTCATGTTTACAACATAATAAGAGTATATTTCCTAATGTTTCTTTTGGACAAATCGGTGGTCCTAATTCTAATAAATATGCCAATCGTTTTAAACCAGCACCAGGTCCTTCTGGATCAGTCAAAGCCATATTATGTAAAGTTATAGGATCTAATTCACTTTCAATTCTGGGTGGCATATCAAGAAGAGCTTCACGAGCTCCTTCAACTAGACAAAATAAAAAAAATAACATGTTATGTTAATTTTTTGTTAAATTAAAAATTTTTGAATATAAAAACCATTTTCATCTTGATATTCAATAGCAGCTTTCAAATTTAAAGCTTGAGTTAATCCAGATAAAGAAAGTGTTGTTATATTAACATTTCCTCTTGCCTCATTATTTTCTATACCATGTTGTGATCCTATACCAAGTTCAGGATAATTTCTAATTGCTCTCTCCATAATATCACCTAAAAAAAGTTTTTCAAATTAATTTTTAATATTTTTATATATTAATAAAATTATATTACCAATACAATTCATTGATTGAGTTTTTTGTTTTAGCCTAAAATTACATAAAGCAATATTATAAGCAATTAAAGGATTAAATCCACCAATTTGTATGGCAGAATGAAATTTCTTTTGGGCATTTTCAAACATATCAGCCTAAATTCAATAATACATATTAAATTTTAATTTTGGAATTAATTGAAAAATTGAAACAAATCTTACCTGATAAAGTAAACAACCTATATCATTGTCTGTATCAGCATTATCTTGAGGTCTTTGACCTAAAGTTGCTTGACATGTTGAATATTCTTCACTGGAATATTGTATAGCGCTTTGTAATTGAAGAACTTTTTCTTTTAATTCATCTGATGTGATTTGTTTAAGAACTTTAAGTGCTTCTTCGAATATTCCAGCCTGATATAATGACTGTCCATAATAAAATCTTGATATAAAATTAAAAAAAAAAAAAAAAAAATCAATAATACATAATTTTAAATTACATGCACACCTGTATTTTTCTTCTTTTGGTGTCAAATCACATAATAATTCATAACAATTTGCTGCTTCAACAAATTTCTGTAAATTATAATATGAATGTGCTAACAATGATAGGCCAGCTCTTGATGTTCCTATATCTTTAAAATTTGATAACATTTCTGAAACATCTTCATAGCGTTTTTCTTTTATCTGTTATTGAAAGCAAATCATTTATTTGGATATTTTTAAAATAAATTTTAATTCTACAGTAAATATTTTACCAAAGAATAAATTGTTTTTGTAATTCCACCTTTTCTTGATAATTCAAACATTATTAATTTTAAATTAAAAAAAAAATATTTAATTAGGCATGTTTTATATTTTAAAGTTTTGACATAGACTAAAACACCACTAAATCTTGTCTTTATTTAAAAACAAAGTTGATAACGATCATAAGTCATAACAGCAACAGTTACTAAGCAACTGCCATATGATTAAAATTGAATATGCGCTTTAAAATAACTTGAATTCAGTTAATTTTAAACATTTTTGAATTTAAAAATTTAGTTTATGTTTAAAAATAAAATTAAATATTGAAGGCTTAAGTTCAAATTTACTTATGTACTAAAGCTAATATGATAGAAATATTGTAAATTACTACATAAATATTTTAAGTAGTATATTTTTGTAATATATTCTATATGTAACTGATACTATAAACAATACATGTAGCATAAGGCTGGTTTTCATGAGAAAAAATATCCACGAAAATGTTAGAGCATAGGCAAAAGATACAAAAATGACATGTGCGTAAAAGAGAAAACTCTATAAAAATATCGTTCAACGATATTTATATATTATTTATATATTTAAACTCAATATTTATACAATGTATACATTAGACCGAAAATAGAGTATTATACACACATTTGAGTTGGAGTTTCCCTAACATTGCTGGATTATCTCTGCAATGCACAAAACATAGATATTTGTCTTATTAACGATTCTAGTGTTACCTCAAAGCTTACTCTAACTCAGTCTTCACTTTACAGTTGCGTCATTAACCTTGTTTTATAAATATCTTGTAGGGATAAACATCTATTCTAAAGAAATTACACAGTTAATACCTCCAATTAAAATTTTCCAAGGTGTGCGATAGATACGCATCTATATACTGAACTTCTAAGATAGCATAACATAGCTTATGGAAATTCTTTTATCGTCCACACGTCACTTTTATGGAATCAATTGCCATTGCATGTGTTCCCCAAAGTTAGTAACTCATACGTGTACGATTTAGTAGAAGATAGAATATAACAGATTTATTTAGAAGAACATTAATTTTTTTTTCAAATTTTCTTACCTATTCCACATAATCCTAAATATTTCCTAAATCCCTTATCTCAACTTCAAGAATCCTTTCCAGATCCTTATCCTATAAACCAAACTGTACATTTGTATTAAAAGACTAAATCTAAAGATTGGTTCAAATCACATGCAATCATTTTAGATGAGTTTTGAAGTTTTCCACCAATGCTCGTAAAAAATAAAAAATAAATATTCTTAAATAAATAAATTACATAAATGAAAAATAACTTTGCAGTGTTTAAAAAGCAGTAATTTTATGAATTTTGTTACAAAACTGCGGTTTTTAATGAGCGCAACGAAATTGCAATTTTGGGAAACTTACCATGATACCATATATATACTAACTTTTCTCAAAGTTTAAAGAAAATTAAACATGGGAGCGTTAACGTTCCTTAAACCTTCCATTTTCCCCTTCCACCTTCCATTATTAAAACGGGGAAAAGCGTAGAATTGATTGTGTCTTATTTAATTCGTAATTAATTCACGGATGGGTTATAATAATAATATAGAGGAGTTTGTTTTATTTTGATCTCTAGCTAGAGTACAAAGGAACACTAACTACATATGTAGATTTAAAAACTAATAAAAATTCAACTATGTTTATATTTGAATTCTCATTGCATAAAAACAGTTAAGTCTACAGCTTATTTAATTGAATCATGTATTTTGTGCGGGATTTCGTCGATTCAAAACTTAATGCTCTTTATTTTGATTTTACATAATTTTTTTTTTTTTTTCAATTGAAAATATTTAATTAAATGGCTTTTTATTATTCTTATATATAGTTAAAAATATGATATAACTAGTACATATACACAATAAAAACTACATACTATGTTTTGTTTTGTATATGTACATAATATATAGGAAAGGAAAATGAAAATAATTGAAAGATACCATTTTGTTTCGAAATTATTTTTATTTCTATATAAAAATTAAATAACAATGATCTAACCTCCATTTTTAAATAACAATTTACAATTTATATGGGTCATACATTAAATGTCATTTTTGTTAAAAAAAGGATTTTATATTGAAAATTGTTCCAATTTTTTAATTACAAAGTTTTAAAGTTGAATATTTTTTTTTCCTTTTTACTCTTTTTTTTTTTTTTTCTTTTTTATAATAAAATTTTCTATCACAAAAAAAAAAAAATATTTTGCAAACAATTGGACTTCTTGTTTTCCCCAACAATTTATTTTATTGAATCACCAATATAACTATTTTCATTAAAATTATATCATCCTGATTTCCAATAATTTATTTGTATATGTGAACATGAATACATTTTGTATAACAAATAATAAAAAAAAAGATACGTTAAACAAGCAATTTTAAGGTATAGTTGTATAAATGAATGGTTTTGTTTAATATTTATCTTTCTTTTAAACAAATTTTTCGAAATGTTACTTGTATACACAAACGGCTGGATGCAATAAAGCGTACAGCAATAAGGGCTAATAGACCTTATTTTCAAAATTGAATTGAGAAATAAGGCCTAATTAAAGAAATTCCGCGTTAGGTTTTTTTTCTCATTTTATTCTGACAAAAAATCTAGGAGAGAGGAATCATGTATATATGTACATGAGGGATTATGAATTTGGAAGATGTATATAACCTTAATTTGGAGCGGATTGTAAAATCCGAATATTTGCAATAGGTTTCAAACAATTTTCCATATTCTGATAAGCTCCGCAGCCTTCATGCCACTCTTCGCCACTCTCTTCGCACCTCCTTTGAAGGAATAGTTGCTACCTCTGCTACCACGACGCGAAAACGTAAAGACGCCGCACAGAGGGACGGAGGCAGCAGCCCTCATTTCTTCAAACTAATTTTTTTCATATAACAGTATCTTAATTTCATTACGAAATAAGGTCGAGGAATTAAAAATGAAATAAGTTCAAAAAGAAGTGAGGTAAATTTGGAGAGATTTTAGAGTTGGCTTCAAAATCAGAGTTATACATAATATTTATAAATACTCTGGAAAAGCGGCAACCCTAATTTTGAAGCTAACTATAAAATCCCTTCTGGTTCATGTATATTCATATTTGGAAAAAAGGGCAATCCTGATTTTGTAACTCTTACTTTAATAACTGTAAACTCTAATAACTGAACTAAGTTCGACTGAACTGAAATAAGTTAGACAAAATTATTAAATTAAAAGGTGAAGTAAATTCGAAAGTTGAATTTAATTAAAATTATTTCATTTTTAATTTGTCGAGCTTATTCCATTCTGAAAGAAGACTGACTGACGAGCGTACAGAGTAAATTATGCTAAATAATAAAAGAACACATTTTATTTCTTAAATAAGTTGAAATATGGGAATAAAATTATGAAAGAAAAATATTAAAAAATATTATTATTGGAGTAATAAATTATAATTTGGCTTTATTTCCATTATTTTAAAAAAATAATTAAGACTTATTTTCGCTTTATTACACCATATCTACATGAACAGCTAAAAATTTTCTAGATTATTGAAGACTTAATTAAAACTTATTTAAATATAGAAATTTATTTGTACTTAAACAGTTAATTTTCTTTTACAGTACGTATTTTGAACCAATTTTATATTTCTTTTGAAATTTTCTTCTTTGTTGTTATTTTCTTGATAATTTTCGCAAGCGTCCATGTTATAGGGATGGGCAACTTCATAGATTTCAATGTACATAGCTTAATTTATATGTGTCTAAGATTACAAAAACGAAAACTCAGCCTTATTTTCTTCATTTTATTTTAGTAGCTTTAATGTACATCTATATTGTATTCAAGGGGAAGTTATTCAAATCTTAAAATCATATTATATAAAGAAAAAGCAAAAAGGAAACAATTATACAAATAGTGTATGATTAGATGATCAATCCCACAAGTAATACTAGAAAATCAAATACATGATAATTAAATCGAAAGAGGAACATCAGAATATAGTACATATGTATGTGATAAGAAACCATAGAAAATATTATTAAAATTAAGTATTTTTAAATATAAATTCAGATAATTGAACTGAAACTCTCTTTTGTAAAATTAACTTATAGTAATGGTAATTGGTCTATGAATAATTCAGTGGAAAAACAAACAATATTAAAATAACCAATATAAATTCTTTCATTACACTTTAAGTTAATTGAAGCCTTAAGTTAAAAGACTACGACATGACATTATAAGCTT
Organism: Poecilobothrus nobilitatus; assembly: GCA_947095535.1. Classification (NCBI taxonomy): domain Eukaryota; kingdom Metazoa; phylum Arthropoda; class Insecta; order Diptera; family Dolichopodidae; genus Poecilobothrus; species Poecilobothrus nobilitatus. The sequence continues at coordinate 52,341,376 of OX352772.1, read as the reverse complement.
AGATTGTTGGCTTGAATGTTACAGAGCTATAGTACCGTTTATGTGACATTTTCAGTTGGCAGCTAATATTTTTTTATAATAATATCTACCTTTAAAACATATGAAGCCTTTTAACAAATAAAACAGCCAAAAACAAAAAAAAGAATCAAAGTTAATAAGATGGGAAAAGTTGATCTAAACAAGAAATAGATTTCGATTTGATAATACGGGATTCAAACATTTAAAATAGATAGACAGATATTTCTAATTTGTTTTTTTTTTATTATTCGCATCTATATAATAAATAATTAGTACGTTATTGACAAGGCAGTGATCAAACTCTTTAAATTAATAAATTATTAGCAAATTTATTTACATTGGAGGTGATTTCAAATTCTTTTGCTTTTTCGGTATCTTTCTTTTTAGTCTTTCCCATTTTCAAATATATTTTTATAAAATCAATGATAGCTAAATTAATATAGTTATCCATTACTAAATAATCTTCATGTATCAAGAAATTCACCTCCGTGTATACAAGATTACCTTCATGGTAACCACTACCTTCATATACCCATGGTATTCCTTCATGTACACATGGAGCTGAATACCATGGAGGTGGATTTTTACAGCAAATAACGTTATAAATATGCTATTCAAATATTTGCTTGTTAACAAAATATTAGGAATTCAAAATATTATGTAAAATTACATTAAATTTTATACATATTTTATTGGTAAGCATTTAAAATATATATTTTTATGAATCATCTTGGAGATGACAATATAAAAACCTATACTTACCTGAAAAAATCACAAACTTGTCTCTAATAAAAAAATTAACTTATCAAACCTTCCACTTTGACGCATAACGCAGTCTGCAAAACTAGACTTAAGAAAAACAACAAAATACAACCTCAAAAAAGTCGTTACAATAACATAGTATAACGAAGGATCAAATTTCATTTTTAAAAATAATTATACAAAATAAGTATTTTTTCTATTTGACATGTAGTTAAATAATTTGACATGTTTTGAAATGTTGCTTTGGAGCTATTTAAATGTTTTAAATTTTAAACCTCGAAGTAGTAACACTCTATGGAGGTGAATTTTTAAATGAAATTAACAATTTTTTCCGATAAAATACAAATAAAAATTTAATGGAAAAAATAAGTAAAATTAAAATATATGCATTATAAAAAAATGGTTATCCTAGAATTATTTATTTTTTCAAATTTATTTGAAATTTATCGGGATAACATACTTTGCGACTAGATTAAAGAACGGCCCTCCATTCGGGAGTCCAATTTCATCAGACTAGCATTAATTATTATATTGTAAGATATTATAAATCCACAAAATGAAATATTTTATTAATTAGTTTCTTCATTTTTAAGAATAATGAATAACAAATAACCATTTAAATTTATAATAAATTAGGAAGTGTCAAAATGAAATGTCAAACGACAAATTTTTGAATTTTCATCAATTTTTTGTTGTCAACTTTATTGTTTTGTATTATTCATATTGTACACCATGTGTTCAAAATATATTTTGTCGACGGCAATATAGTGTTAGATTCATTAGATTTCATATTTAAGAAATAGGAATTTTGGTAAATATATTGTATGTACTTTAAGAGAGGAAAAGGAAATAAATTGTGATATGATTTTTGTTCCAATTTTTTTTTCCAAGAATTCCCCTTTGCCTTTGGTAGTATCAGATTTTAATTGACTAAAACCACCCCTTCCTTTAACCAATATAATCGGGTGAAACCCCTACCTACTCACGCAGTATATTGGCCGGGAAGTAGGGATAAGATGAAAGGATTGGACAGTAGAATGCGGAAACATTGAATTGGGAGTGGGACTGTAAGGAAACAATGAATCCATCTATTATTATGACTATTTTGCTAACAGTTACAATAGCCAATAGCGTTACCACAGTTACAATACATGCAGTAGTATATAACACCTTCCTGCATGAGATAATAATAGAAGAAAACCCCACTCTCATTGTAGCAGCTATTATTATTGGTATTAGTATTAGTTATTAATATTATTATTATTTACTTATTTGAATTATTTGTAATGTTCTAATAATATTCTAATATATTTCAAAATTTATGAACATTAACAGAAAAAAAAATACATTTTATTAAAACTAGAAATTTAACTTAAAATCAATTAAAAAAAACTTTATTTATTTATTTATTTAAATAATGAGCCATGTGTTTAACTACTTGGTATCCGAAGCCTCTTCTAATAATTTATATATTAGAATTACAAATCACATAGGATATTGCAATATTACAGAATCATCGGCTACTAAGGCCATTATAGGTCGAATACTATTATTAAACTATACACTAATATTATTTATTTATTTATTTATATTATACATACATAAATGTAATGCAATATTATTGAACCATCGGCTACCAAGGCCATTATAGGTTTTTATACTATTATTAAATTATATACTAATATTATTTATTTTGTTTATATTATATACTATATATTTACATTATATTTGGTCGTAAGGGGGGTATGTAAAGAAAAACACTTACGACCTGTGCAGGGATCGAATCGACACTCCTTCGGTTAATACGCCACGCGCCTACCCACTAGGCTACCGAAGCCCCCAAAAAATATATAATTATCTACATACAATTGAAATTGCATATTTATAGGAGAAATTATAAAATTAAATAATTAACTAAGAAGTTGTTCGAGAGAAAAAGAATACATTTTTTTACTTTTTAATTGGGTTGTATTAAAAAAGGGTAAATTAAATTAATAATACATTTTAAGCTGTTTGGAATATAGGTATATTTAAAAGTAAGTAAAATTTATATTGAATAAAATGACCTCAAATCAATGCTTTTCTAAGCAAATGAAATTTTCATTTTCCTTTTGAACAAAAAGTAGTTTTTTTTTTTCAATTTTCTGCATCGTTATTTAATTTAATTTTTTTTTTTAATTTTCTAATTTTTAAATTATTAGCTATATATATTTTATTTTGTATAAATGTAATGTATATATATATATTCATGTAGATTATCCTTTCTTGGTGCGGATAAAGAAAATATGAAATATATACTATAGTTATATTTTTTTTTTCATAATCTAAAAACTCTTGATGATGACCTTTAGAAGCATAATTTTACAGATAATATTATTTTCTTTCATTTAAAAAGGAAAATATTTACAGAAAATCTAAAAGAAATTCTTAAGGAAAAGAATTTTTTATCATTTTTTTTTGTATCCATAAATATTTAAAAAAAAAAACAAAAATAATAAAATTTATATATACAATCATGGACATATATTTTGATGTGTAAAGATATTTTTATAAAATTTCAATGCGATAAATAATGATTAAATCTCTATATTTTTGTAACATTGTCATATTATAGTTCAAGTTATACAAGAAATTAAATTTTGTGTGTGTGGAATCTGGTTAATTACTGAATAGTTTGTCAGTAAAATATAGAGTTTAGTAAAATAATTATCTTTGTAATAAATATAAAAATAAATGATGGTCTAATAAAGTTACGAATACAAAATTGTTGCAAAAATGTTGGTGAGGATCCTAGTCACCTAGTGGGTAAGAACGTATGAAATACGTTGTAAACAATTTGGGAGTGTGGGTTTGAACCCCACACACGTCATAAGAATAATTCCCCAATTACGACATTTACAGCCACGCCTGAAAAAGGACAGGATAACTACAAAGGATAATTTCTTTGTCACACTTATGTGGCGGGGGAATACACTAAAAAAAATGTTCGTGCAGAAAAAAGTTTCTTAAGAATTACCAAAAAAATATTTTAAATGATATTCTTGATTATTCAAATTAAAGGATAACATATATTGAGAGTGACGTCGTCACATCCGAATAATACAAATGCCATTAGACAATTTGAGGAATATCAAATGATGTTATAAATCATCTTTTTGCTTAGTTTAAAGAAAATCTTGACAGGTAGTTTTTCAATCTATAATTTCGATTGTAATTGAGTTTTATTTGCAATTGAAAAAAATTTTATTTGAAACTGAAAAGATTTTGATAAATTTTCTAAAAATGTTTGATGACGTTGTAATTAGTTTTGTTTGATTTTGTAAATTTTGTTTTTTTTGAAATAAAGTAATTTAATAATAAAATATAATATTGATAAAATATTATAGAATGTGTCCGATTTTCGATTTCATCTTTAAAATTCATTCATCAATGATCACGCTAATAAAATTGAGTCATTAATTTATATAGCGTATCTTTATTTGGCATATTAATTATATATCTGTTCAAAATTATTTATTTACCTTGTTCACTGATTTCTTAATATATATATATATATACAAATAATTTATTACAAATAATATAATTATAATTTAAATACAAATAGACCATAAAAATGTTTGTTTTATTACTGAAATTAATGATTGCTGATTGCCAAAAGTAATAAAAATCAGTGTAATATAATAATTTATATAGTCTTTAAGAATCAAACATAAAGTGAAAAGTACTCGTACACTAAAAACAAATGTATATACAAAGTGAACTGAAATGTTTTTTATGTAGAAAGAAAAAAAAAACCCCTGCTACATGCATTTTGTTATGAAGGTCAAGGTGCGTCGATTTGTTGAAAAAAAAAAATGTTGAAAAAAAAAAATGCTGAAACCTATAATAGGTATGGATTTAAAATAATTTTTTTTTTTTTAATTTTACTTCCTATACATACTTTCATATTACCCATAATATGTACATAATAATTATGATATTTCACCTAATAATTTATTTTTACATACATATTTCAACAACGAGGTATTTAAAATTATTGAAATCCTGATTTTGTAATCAACTCTATATCATTGAGGTTCTCGCATATACCTTTTTTACTGTTATAAGAAGAATTTCCACTTCAATTGCAAGTATTTTCTTTTCGAATGCAAGTGTTTCCTTTTCAAATATAAGTTTTAATTTTTGATAGCAATGTCTTCTCAAATGCAAGTTCTTGTATTTAAGTAATTTATTTTAAGTTTAATTTATAATTTTTCTTTTTCTTTCAAACAGATTCCAAAGTAAGGTTTTTTTAAGGTTTTAGGTTTTATTTTGGGTTGACCACGAAATCCCAAATACAAAATCCCAAAATTCCAAAATTCAAAATCCCAAAATTCCAAAGTTCCAAATACCAAAATCCCAAACCACTTTCGTTATCATAATTCGTTTTGAATTTTTTTACTTCAGATGTGGGTCGATTGGGTCCCCATATATATCCTGAAAAAGAAAATCTAGAACAAAAAAAAATCTTGAATCAAAAAAAATTTTGAAAAATAAAAACCTACACTAAAATCCTTCCTAATTATTTTTCTTACATTATTATGCTTCAACAACAAAGCAACTAAAATAGTGGTAGGTAGTTTAAAAAAATGTCGAAAACATTTTCAACACTATTTTTCAACATTTTAATTTTCAACATACCCTATATTTTTCAACTACCCTATTTCGCCTAACTTATTGCCCTACCTTAATAGCAAATCCTATTCAATATTTTTTTTTCAAAATTTTTTTTCCGAGAAAAAGACTGGCTCCCGTTCGTTATACTGAAAATATAAATAATATTTGTATAAATTTACATTATGATATGAACTAAAATTATATACAGACTAGATATATGTACTTGTGTAACTATGTCACTCATAAACCTGATAAACCGTATATATAGCCAATTTTGCTCTTTATATAATATACGTGTACTGATTAGAATATATAATGCTTATATAATTAGTTTCATATTACTGGCTGTTCAACTTTAAAACATTCTTTTCATTACCGATTATAAAATTAAAAATTCCTAATTAAAAAAAAACTATTTATTTAAAATTTTTCAAAAATTAAAATTGAACTACCATTATATGGGTATTATATGGGTACTAGATTACATACCAACAGTTGTATCTATTAGATTATCCTAGAAAAACTAGGGGATGTCGAGACAATTCAACACTATATGCCCACTAAAGAGTAGGTCCAGTAATATTAAAGGACAAAGGTTAGGACAAAGGTTAAGGTTAGGGTAAGGTGGATGCCGAAAAGGCACAGTTAGACCGTATTTGGTCCATTGTGATACCACATAGAAACTTTTCTATCCCACTCGTTAAAACCAATTCGAGCTTTTTGCAAAGCGAAGAATGCTCTTCACATTTTTACCTGCTAGATCGCTAAGGTTGTTGAAGAGATATTGCCTCAAATGGGTGTTCCTTTTTGCCGACAAAACTAGGCATGTGCAAAGGAGATGAAGAGTCGTTTCCTGCTCTACTTCATCTTTGCAGGCTCTACAATTGTCGTTTGCGGATAAGCCAAGTTTTGTGGTATGCTTTCCTATTAGACAGTAACCGGTGATTATACCCATTGTCATTATCTATCCATTATTATACAAATTCCAATATCTGCCCTTTTAAGATAAAGCAGATCATTGGATCGTCTTAAATCGGTTTTGGGCCATATCAATTTTGTAATATTGCACGAGTTTGAGCATTTGTTATTTACCATATCCGTTATTTCCTTTCGAAGTATAGTTTTGCTAATGGATAGAGGTACCCCTAGTCTTGCCTTGTTCTGCAGAACTTGTAAGGTTGTACCAATTCTTACAAGTTCATCAGCTTTTCATTTCGACTCGCCATTGGAATACCTCAATGACCTGGTACCCAGCAAAGCTGAAGCCTAAACTACCTGACCATCTCGTTAAGAAGTTTTCGGCAGTTTATTACTTCGAGGTTGCATATGTTGATTCCAGAGATTTCAGCGCCGCCTGACTATCTGACAGAATGCTTACTTGCTTTACAGTTAACACGCTTCTATTCAGCAGAGTCAAAGCTTCTTGGATTGCCTTAATTTCCGCTTAGAAGACGCTACAATGGTCTAGTAGTCGAAAATTATGACTGATATTCAGATTTTCTGAGAAGAATCCGTATCCTACACTGCTGTTCATTTTTGAACCATCCGTCACCTCCTCCTTCGAAGGTCATCACTGTTTTCGAGTCCCAACTTCAACGGCTTGGTATACTCGGAAGTAAGTGAGGGACGTGTATTCCACGGGAGTGAAGCTGAATTCGTTTATGATATCCGATTGATCCACTGGGATGTAGCTTTTAATCTTACAGCTGTATTTGCACCTGTAAATTTACTATAATATTCTATAGGCAGTAGATTAAGTATGATATCTAAGGCCGCAGAAGGGGTTGTTATTAAAAAACTACTAATACATAGTGTGGCAGTTCTTGCCTCCCACATACTAGGACTCTGTACATAAGAGTGGATCTTATTAGGGATGTGTATATAGCCAGTAAGTCATATATAGCTGAAGCCCCAGTTTCTTACCAATGGTTTTTTTGCACGAGTCGAGTGCTATAGAATTCTTCCTTACTTTTTCTGAGATGTTAGCCTTCCAGCTTAATTTCCTGTCTAGAGTTAGACCTAGAAATTTCGCCGTATCGATAAAGGGAAGAGCTTAGCCTTTTTAAAGGACAAAACACTCCTAAAATAAAATTGCTTACCAGAGTATTATTTTAAAGTTTTAAAGTATTTGTTGTTTTGGTATATAATGATACCTGTATCAATTTAAATAAATAAATAAATGGTAGTTTAATTGTAATTTTCGAAAATTTCAAAAAAAGGTTTGGAAAAAAGGTTTTACGGAAATTTTTATATGATATCATTTAAGTATAAGGCTAAGGAAATTGTTAAGAAAATTCAATACTACACGCCTACTAAAGGGTTCAGTATGTACGTTAAAGGATGAAACAGTTCTAAAATAAAAAGAATAAAACACTACTATAATAAAAAAAAAATAAAAATTTAGCTATTAGTTTATTTTTCTGAAAGGTTTGACTCGCGGTTACTGTTTGACTAAAATTAGAATTTGAATTTGATTTTAATATTGACTATATATAGAGAAATTTCTGCAACTGTATATACTTATTTTTTGTTTTTAGACTAAAAATGTTTCATATTTAAAAGATGTCCTTGAATGATGCAAAAATTTTCTCTGTTAAATATTGTTTTTTTTTTGTTTATTATTATATTTACAAAATTTATTAAAATCAACGGTATACGTAAAATGAATGGGATCTTCTTGTTCTCAGATAATTTCAAAAGATACTGTACAACATGAACGTACTATAGTCATGTTTTTTGTTCTTATTTTTATTTTGATTTCTTTTATAAAAAGGATATAATATACAATATACATTATTGCAAAAGATACTAAAATTGCAGGCGTTTAGATTGAATACAGGAAAATATCTAAGTTTTGCATTATAGTAAACTCTAATTTTTTATTTCAATTCATATTTTATTTAAATATTACTTAAATTAAATGTTTCCTCAATTTTAGTAATTATCATATGTTATACTAAAATTGAAATCATATGACTTATACTGTTTTACTTTTCAATTTTTTATATGATTAAAAATTCTTGTCTATTTCATTTTGATTCTTTTACGAACTACTCTATAAAGTATATTATACTGATCTACATATATGTCAAATCAATATTCAGTTTTTTTAAATCTATATTTTTTGTACATAATTTATATTTCATTTTTAATAATCGGACTAGAGCACTTTTTCGATACAAATGAAGGCTTAGATACACATCGAATAAGACAAGTGGCTAATACACTATTCTCAGTCTCACTGAGTATACGAGAATAAAGTCGAAATAATTGAATTATTATTAATTTACTAGACCCACCTGACTGACGTAAAATGCTAACATTTTTTTTCCCCCTTCATTTAGACTTTTTACTTTCAATTTAAGAAAAATGTTTTATACATTTTTATTTAAATACTAATGTAGTTTTTTTAATATTTTAGGCGTGAATTTTAAATATTTTACAATAGTAAAGTGTGTATACTACTAATTCACAATAGTGGTTTATGTCTCAAATCGATTTCTGAGTAAATATATTACATGTAGATATGCATATATTATTTATGCAAATATGTACATATATATGCAAACATATACTTTTGAGAATAAGAATTTATGAAGCTAAGTCACAGTATATAACGATTACTTTGAACAATAAAACATCTCCCGCAGTAAACCTCAACAATACATACATACATATACTTATATTTATCACAATCAGATACAGTCAAATATCTTGATATTCATTTTGAGTTCAAAATCACCTTCACAGATCATAGCAACGCTAAAAAGAAATAATTTGGCATCAAATCGTCCAACAGTAGATCCTCTCACTGAAAAGTGAAAAGAAATAGAAACTGTCACCAAATAATATATTACCTTTATATACAAATGTTATTAATAAAATTAATTAAACTGACTTATGGTTTTCAATTTCAGGAATTGGGAATCAAAAAAGACCACAGACCACAATTACACAGCCTTTCCTGTTCAGTCGTGACTGTACATGCCGTAAGGGGGAAAAACTCTTACGACGTGTGTGGGATTCGAACCCACACTGCCTCGGTATTTACAGCATATTTTATACGCTCTTACCCACTAGGCCACCGAGGCCTCTTCCATATTAATTTTGTTTTGTTGTTTAAATTTAATGAATTATTCTGATAATTCTGACAAAATAAAATAGACGCCATTATTCCTAAAATAGCTACACAACCAGAAAGGAGTGATGTTTGATAACACTTATATTGATACGTAATTAAACCGTTTTGGCATTACGTGACCGTGCCGTTTAAGCGAACTTCTGGCGATACGCTTTTTTTGTTTAATTTCCAGACAACAGTAACGTTTACGAACCGTAAGCGAATCGTAAAAGCGGTTCGTAGCGGTTCGTAAAATCTACTTGAAGAAATAACTTCGGCGGCTGCTCATTTACGGTTCGTTTTTCTTGAAGGGTATAGTCTTTATTGCAAATGTTGTATTAGGACAATAAATCTTACGATTTTATATGAACAATTTTAAAACGAAAAGAATATACTATTTGCTTTAAATTTCAAATTGCTTTTGTAACAAAAACTCCTGTTTTTGCAGTTACAATACAATATTTGTATGTTTGTTCGATGAAAATAAAAAAAGAAAAATAAAAACTATTTTTTTTATCAAAATGCAAAAATTGAAATTAGAAATTGCAATATTGATTTTCAGTTTATTTTATATATTTTTAAATTTAATAAACAATTACAAAAAGCTTTTGACATAAATAATGAAATATACTCTGGTGACTCTGGTGGTAATAAAATTAAATATTGTTAGAACTTTTTTAATAAATTTAATGAAGTATTTTTAATTTATTTTTTTTAAATAAGAAAATTAGAATGATTTTAATTTATTTAATATTTTGCTTTTCTAATTCCAAATTTTTTAAAATAAAATTAAAGAAAATTTTGCGAATAAGGTTCCAATTATAGCTTCCGCTTTTGATTTTATTCAAACTTTATAGAAAGGTAAGTCCATTTACGTCAAATTATGTTTTTCTAAAGCAGCTTTAAAATATTATGTAAATGACGTCATTAAAGAGCATTTATTATTATTAAGAGATCTTTATATTATACATATATCACTTTGAAAATTGAAGAGGTCGGTTTAATTATTTCCAAATATTTCCTAAAATATAAGGGCTGGACGATTAAAGTTTTTGAAACAAAATTTCGTTTTCACAGGTGTAAATATTCAACGGTTAGGAAATATTTAAAAAAAAAATATTCAAATAATATGTAGTTTAGGAAATAAATATTCGGAATTAAGTGAGATGGGTGAGTGAGTCACTTTTCAAATGAGTTATTGTCACCCAAATTTAGCATATGTCATCAACACTTCACCAATACATCAGCACTAATGTCACCAGACTAAGTTTCAATAATTTCTAAAAGGATTTAATGTTCCCTCAATAAAGTCAATGGGAATGAATCCTGTGGGCAAATTAATTTAACGTCAAATATAAATTACTTTTCCTAAATGAGAAAAATCAGGAACTATCAATTTATTTATATTCTTAAGAGTTTTTTTTAGTAAACAATTTTGTGAAAAATATTCTATAATTTTTACATCTTTCCATAAAAAATATGATTACAATAAGGGATTCAAATTTCATAAATTTTTTAAAAAGGGAATATTTTTAATTTTCAATTTCTTATAGTTCTTAAATGTGTCGACAAAAGTAAAATATAAAATTTGCCTTATTTTACATCTCGCCCGAACCTCTAATAGTCTAATTTAATTCTATTAATATTTATTTTTTATCAGTTTTTCCTTCTCTTTTAATGACAATTTTCAAAAATTTGTTTTCTAAATGTTAAATTGTAAACTTAGAGGATTTTTAAATATTGCTCGTGCACAGAGTCAAATAATTTAAATGATGCAAACTGTGTAAAAATATTCCCTTGAGTGAGTAAAAATATTCTCTTGTATAAGTGTGCATAAGGGCACAGTTTTCTGTATAAATGTTGCATTTGTCTTAATATTGGGGGGGACAAACTATTTTGTTGCTGCAGTGCAGAGCCATTATTTCGATAACACAAACAATGTTTTTACAGAGCGCACGCACTTGTGATGCAGTGGGGTATTGAAATTGCGTTCTATATCACATTATAAACGTATATTTGATTCTCAGATATTGTTAGAACTATACTTGTCATAGTTAAATCGTTATTAACAGTTCAACATTTTTAAGAAATTTTACACAAAATATCCGTTTTTAGTAAATATCCGTAGATAAGAATATTCAAAATTTAAATAGTAGAAGATGAAAAAGCACTAATAAATTTAAATTATTTTATTACTTTTTTAATAGCTAATCATTATTTAGTTATAACAAAGATAATATAAACCATATTATCTTTGGTTATAATAACCATTCTGGAAAAATCTTATTGTGGTAAAATTTACTTATTATTATTTATTTATTTCAAAAAACAAAATCCTTCATTGCTTAGTAACTAATTGGAAACTAGTCTGTTTGATATTTATTTTTAATAAATTATAATTCAAATAGTTATTCTTTGTAGAAAATTTCTACTGTCAAAAATTAAATAATTTTCGGAATTCGTTTCTATTTGTATATTTTCGAGAATTTTCTATTTATTTGAGTATTCTCCAAAACTAAATAAAATGGTTCGAATTCATATTAAACATGGTGATGATGACCAATTTTTATACGAGGTACCAGCTTCAGAAAAAATGGAAAAAATAATTAAGGATATATGTGCAATTTATAATGGTCGTTTAAAAGTTGGTCGAATTTGTTCTGAAATTGAAGACATTGTGGAACATGGTCTTATGATACCACCAGAAATGATCGGATTAACAGATGAACAAGTTGAAGAATTAAAATTAACTGATCCATGGGCTGAAAAGCATATTCCATCAGGGGGTTACGAATTATCTCCAGATCCAATTGGTAAACGTAATGGTCGTCGACCTAAAACTAATATGCAAGAAATTTTAAAGAATACGGTAAATGATGCAAGACAATTGATAAGCAAAAAATTAGTAAAATCAGAAAAATCTGTAACTCTTAAAACAATTGAGGAAGCAATTAATCTGTTAAAAGGTTGTTTAACTATAGTTTATCCAATGGGTCTACCACCACATGAACCAGCTCGAGCTGAATTTACAAATACCGAAGATCTTGAAGGGACTTATGCATCCAAAGAAGTTATTGATGTAACAAAAATACAACTTTGGTTTGCTGGTAAAGAAATGCTATCTGAAAAATTACTTTCAGACTATAGTGGTAGAAATGATAGATGTAAGATTATAGTAAAAATAAATCAAAGAGGTGATGGACCACCGGGACGAGAACCAATTATAAGTGAACAAACGAAAAAATTATTAATGGCACAATCATGGAAACGTCAAGAAGAATTAAAAAAATTAGAATTAGATGAAGATGACAGCTATTTAAATTCAAAATGGGCTGATAATAAAAATTTGCAAAAACAAGTTCATGGACTTGAAAATATTAAATTTCGCTTTGGTAAATAAATAAATATTATATTTAATAATTGTAATACAATTTAATTTAATTTCAAAAATAAAAGAATAATAAATATTGATGGATTTCAATTACTAAACCAAAATACAAATTTTCTTTTTAAATTAAGATCAAAATCTAAACACATTTTACTAGCTTTCAGTAAGAAACGAAATATAAGAAATAATGTAACATTATACAATTTGCATAAAATTTATGTATTTCTAAAACTTAACCATAATTAAATAATTATATCCTTCGCAACCCAAAATTTAATTAATTGAATATCAACCTAAACAAAAAAAAAAAATATTTTAATGGAAATTTTTAAAAAAATATTTGTGAAATTACTCATAAGAAGACTTCAGCAGTGATAGAATCAAAAGGATTAAGCCTTTATGAATTGATATGAAATAAGGCTCCATAATTTGATGCGAAATTATTGGCACAGAATATTTTATGAAACCTAATTTTAAAGGTAATTTTAAAGGCTGAAACCATCTAGTGCGTGAACAAGAAATTCCTTACGGTACGTGACTTGTCATATTACCATAGTGGGAATCGATAATAATCGATCACTAATTAATGTTTTTTTTTTGTGACATTCCATTAAATTTAAATTTATATTTTATTTCCCTACCACATTGGTTAGGTTAGGTTGAAGTGGCTGCGGTGTGTGACAAGAAAATTACACAGACTTTGCTTTCCGCATGGTATGGCTATAAATGTCGTAAGGGAGAATTATTCTTACAACGTGTGTGGTATTCGAACACAAACTCTCGCGATGTTTACGCTCTTTTAACTATTATGCCACTGTTTTATTATTTGTTTAAAATGAATGTTCCCATCTATTTTTGACAGTTCAAATTCATATTTAACTCTAGTCATTTCGAAATGGCAGAGTAATGTTAACTCTGCAATCTGCATATAAGTGTGGTAGTTAAATAAATGCATAAAGTCTACTTAGAGTAAGAATCAAAAGGTAGACATATTAATCGACAACTCTTTGTAGAAGGTAATTTATAAAATACAAAGCATTATATAGATACATAATGCATTCTGAATGTCTTCTGAGATAACTGGATAGGTATAATGTGTTGTCAATTATTATATATGTATAATATTTGAAGGATGGAATATATTTTGATATATATGTATGTAAATACAATATTAATTTATTTTTATAATTTTTTTAACATTTTTATTAAAAATAAACTTTTTTTTATTTAATTTAATTTTTTTTTTAAATTTAAAAAAAAAAATATATTAATTGTAACTACTATATATTTTATAATGAAACAAAAGAAAAAAAAAACAATATTTATTTATACTTATAAATTCAAAACTTTAAATTTTAATCCTTTGTATTTAATATAATTTACATAATGTATGTAATTAATATATATGTATGTATATGAATAACTATTAATTATTTTTTTAACAATAATAATAAGAATAAGAATAACAAAAACAAAAATAATAATATTATTTTTAATACAGGTCACAACCCATCACTAGCTGATCTAATTCAGCTATCAAAATCTATTCGTTAATAATATACATTTTAAATATATTTTATTTTTAATTATTTCTATTTAAAATTTATTTAATTATTTTTGAAACAAAAAAACGAAATAACAAAATTTTTTTATAATAAATTGTTTTTTTATTTATTTTTTTATTATGTATTTCTTTAAATTGTAATTACTAATTGTTTACTCTTAGAACAATACACCAACTTTTATAAAAAAAAATATATATATATATATATATGTATATGTATGTACATATATGTAGGTAATTAATTATATTTTAATTTCTTTTAAAGGTTTATTTGACTTTTTATTATCAGTTTTTTTTTTCTTTTTTTTTAATATCACTCAAGATTGGCAACCGCTGGAATGAGTTTTTTATAAATTTCAACACCATGAAGATAAGTATCAGCTTTTAAAAATTCATCATGATCATGTAATAATATAGGAGTATTATTCATTGGTGAAAAACCTATAGCAGGGATCCCAACCTAGAAAAAAAGAAACAAACAATTTTATTACATTATTAGATAATTTAAAAAATTTGTATTATACAAACTATAAAATATTAAAAACCACGATAGTAAAAAATATCTAAAACATTGGACGCGCTATGAATTAAGTTCGAAAGACATAAATTAAAAACCAAAAATTTATGTTTTTTTTTTTTCACTAGTGCTTCACTAGTCTTTTTAAAAGTGATTACAACTTTTTTTCTAGTTAAAATGAAAAGAGACAGCATGTAAAATATGTACAGCAGAGAGAGAGATACATTTTTTGAAATAGATTTTTAAGTTTCGGAATATTTTTAACATTCTGAATTCGTTTGTTTGGCTCTAGTTATTTTGAGACGTAAAAATTTTATATTATATTATTATTAAATGTTAAAAACAAAAAGACAATAACCTCAACTTTAAGTACAAAAAGTTGTTGCACTTCATAATTTTTTCGCACACAACTATGTTTTGTTTGATTCAACCACATTTTTTTCGGACACAATCACTTTCAATTAATTCACGTTCTTTTTACAAATTTAAATCTTATATATGGGGTTCAGAAGCATTTTTGAAAATGTGCGATTATATAAAAAAAAAAAAATTTAAATAAATGTAAATAACACAAATATAAATAATAAAATAAGTAGTAAAGTTAGGTTAAGTAATTAAATAATATTTAACTAAAGTTATAGCTGGTTATAGTTACATCTAAAAGTAATAAGAAATTAAAATATGTAAATATATAATGCCAATTACGTACTTTTAGATTTATGTAATGAGGACTACCATAAAAATATTAAGATACGGTCACACTAAAACATGAAGCATAGTGTATTCAATGAAATGATACTGTTTATCAAGCATATATTTAAATTAAAAGTAGATTTTTTTTAAGATTGTGTTTATTTTACAATACTTCAATAATGAAACAAAAAAAATATCAACCGTCGTACTACAAGAGATAGGGCTACAATCTGCCATGTATTCAGTTATCAACTACATAATTGGATTTTTATTAAATCAAAATTTATAAATAAAGATTTAATCATTAATATAACAATTACCTCTCTAATATACCGGCTATCAGTTCCTCCTGGAAAAACTTGAGTTCTAATTTTTAATCCTCTAAAAAAATACAAAAAAATAAAAAAAATAGGGTTTAAATAAAATCATATTTAATTTAAATTATAAAACTTACAGTCCATCAACAGTTTTTTTGAAGGCAAGCCAAAAATGATTTGATGTATCAATTTTTGTTGGTTCAACACGAACTTCTTTTTGTTCATATTCTAATTCAATACCACCTCCTGCTTCTTCACACCATTGCTTCAACTATATATATAAAAAAAAAACAAATTTATTAATTGCTTATTAAATTACTTAAGTAATTATATTAAGTCTTTCTCACCTGATTCTCAAATTTTTTATGACATACATCAATTGCTATACGAACATCAAAACATGCAATTAATTTTGGTGGTACAACATTACTTTGAACTCCACCACTTATTTGTGTTAAATTAATCGTTGTAACATCACCAATTGTTAATTCTGGATTATTTTCTAAACGTTTTACTTCATGATCACGTAATGCAAACATTTTTTGCATTATATAATTTAATTTTTCACCAGCTGTATTTTTATGTAACAATGAACCATGTCCAGTAGCACCAGATATATTAAAAAATACATCTATAAAATTAAAAACAAAAATGATTTTAGTAATTTTATTTTAAAATTTTATGAATATAAATTTTAAAAAAAACTTACGCCATATGCTACGCTCTGCATAAAATACTGGATAAACTTCATCAGGACCAGCTACACCTTCATCTAATGAAAAGCCAGCATTTAAAGCTTTAAATTCATCTTTATGAACAAATTCTCTCATTCCTAATTTTCCACCAATCTCTTCATCTATAAAAATGATATTTTTATATTAAATATTAGGTATTTAATTATGTAGTTTTAAAAATTTTTAATGTTAGTAAATTGAGTGCTACAAAAATTTCGAATTTTCCAAAGAAAATTAAATAGGGATGTAAATGAATTTATGAAAATTGTATTTATTTCTTTTTTTGTTTTCTACTTCTATAAGGAGCATAAGACAATCACTAAGTCGATTGCCTAAAAAACGTTAAGAAAGTCTATATTTCTTTACAAAATTTTTATTTCGGTCCTATAATTTTGAAATAATGCTAATCTGAGCAACATCTAAAAATTTTATCCATTGCGTTTTTTTATTGTACTTCTAAGCCTGTACTGTATGTGATTATCAAAAAATATTTATATGAATACAGCGTGTTTCTGACTCGATGGTCTTTCTTAAAATGGGTGATCGGGCATGTTGAGACGAACAAAAAATTCTATGGAAGGAAGGGCGGGGGGCTATTTTCACTGCTTTAGAAGTTATGAGGCCTTAATTATTTTTCAACGATAATTCAGTTTTATTTCGGTAAAATTGGAAACAGATAAGATAGAAAAAAACTAAATATGTATATTATTTTAAAACTTATTCTTTTATCGTACATTTTGACTATACTACCACCATTTATATCCTAAAATATTTGCAAGTTATATGGGAAAAACTTTGGTTTTAGTCCTTATATCTGAAATTTATTTTATAAAGCTATCGTATGATAACAAAATAATAAAAGTGCACCTTTGGTATGTACATAACATAAACTTAAAATTTTATTAGTTAAAATGTATTAGAAAAATATCATTTTAAAAATAAAATAAAAGAAAAAAAACATTTACATTTGTAAAAAGTAAACATTTAAAAAAAAACATTTATAATATTTGTTCACAATGATTTCCACCATTACAATAATCGGTATGCCATATTTTTCTAATATACATATTAATTATACGCATCCTATTAATATGTAGAGAAAGATATAACCTTTAGAAAATTTGATCACCATTAAAAGATACAACATCTAATGAATCTACAGTTATATTAAATTTAACAACCACTTCATTCCATAATTTTTGCATAGAATGAACCTATTATTGTGATTTTTATATCTCTATATAGTCCTATTAATAAAGATATTATAAAAAAAATTATTTCCAAAAAGACAATATTATCAAATTATAATAAAGCATTATCAATGATCTTATCGTTTATCATTAATCAAAGCTAAAATTCCAATATAAAACACTTTAATAGAAAATAAATTTTTATCTCAGTTTTATCACGACGTTCTTATGGAATATGACAGGTATATATTGTCTATTGTCGGTTCTAAACGATCAACATTATAAGTTATAAGAATTAACGATTACTTAAGAATTTAGCTAAACCACTAACATGGTTCATTTAAAAATTATTTTAAGATATTATATAAAAAATGTTTTAACTATAGTTTTTAATAAGATTTTCATTAATGTTATCTCGTTTAACAGAGACGTTCTTATTAAAACACCATTTATGTACCTTTATTACAATTTAATTATCTATTTAAACAATTTAGAATTAATAGAAAAATAAATATAATTTCTAATATATATATATATTTCTATAAGATTAAAATAAGAAAAGATATACCTAGATGATAATAATATAGCAAGACAATAAAACTATATACCATATGATCATAAAATAAGTTCTGACATTAAAATAACCTTTACCATATCATATATTATATTTTAATAATTTCACACCTAACAAATATTTGATCTCATTTAATAATAAAATAAATTCGCAAATCAACAATTTAAAAGAATTAAACGCAAAACAAACACCATAAAATTAGATAAACGTTAAAGAATTTATTTTGCACCATAAAATATTTAATCTGAGCTTAATATGGCGTCCGGACTATTATAAACAATCTTGTATTTATATGATAATTTGTATCTATGATCACTTTTGTTAATATGTAGAACAGAAGTACACAGAAGTTAAATAAAAAACAATTTTTATTATTTATATAATAGATTACATGATTATACTATTTATATATATATATATTATATTTATACTATATCTAATATAATAAATTAAATCCTATATAAAACAAATAAAACAAAGATATCTAATAAAGTCAACATTTTCATTTGAGGTTATTTAGAACAATTCTTTTTACTTTGTTGTATGGGATTTTTTTTTACTGGAAAAATAAAAACTTCATTAGAAATAATTACATTTACGAGTATATATATATATATACTTTTAGTTGTAATGAAATATTACACTTTACAGAATGAGATCATATCCTATTTGAACAGAAAAAAAAAATTCTCATTTTATTCTGTAATAATTTCAAAATAAAATAAAATAAAATTATGTGATTATAGTATAGTAATTTTAATTTCATTATATTAGAACAAAACTATACCATATGCTTTTATGCCTCATAATATTGTAAAACTTTGCAACTAAATCAACTTTACAAGAATCTTTAAAAATGCATAAAAAAAAATGTTATTTTTGGAGCTTCAGTTTCTTTAAGCCATTGATTATTCGGCTGTATCTATTTTATAAGATTAAGAAATATGAATATTACTTGTGCGGCATCTATTGTCTTATGCAAGAACGATTTACATATATTCTAATTCATCGGTTCTTAAACTGTGGTCCGCGGATCACCACTCTTTTTAAGTAGTCCGCGAAGAAAAAAATGATTAATGTTAAAATAATACTAAATATGTTGTTAAAATTAGTTTTAGTGTTGTTAGTAATGAAAAAAAATTATTTTGTTTTTTTTTTCCTTCAATAATTATTTGTGAAATTTTCAAAATATGAAAATATTTTTTTAAAAAATCAAAATATTCAAAATAAAAACAATCAAACCACAAAACAATCTATGAAAGTAAAATTAATTCGGGAGTCCGCAGATTTCAGATTTTTTAATCTGCGAAGTATAAAGCTTAAGAACCGCTTTTCTAATTTATATATTTATTTATATATATATATTTTAATCCAAGAACTATTTATTTTATATTTTAATATTAAAAATTATGACATATACTACATAATATACTGATATGTATATTAGAAAAGACCTTATCGGAACTTGATACCAAAACCTTGATCAATTGAAAATGCGATCCCTTATCACATCATTATTTAAATAAAATAGTTATGTAGTTAAATATTGTTAGTTAAGTACTAATTAAATGTTTTATAATTTGCATGTAAAAATTTTAGTTTTAGATCTAAACTAGATCTAAAATATCTAACTAATCTCTAGAGTCTAGAAGATCTAAAATTTGCAAATTAAAGAGATTTATTTCCCTCTTCTTTATATTGATGAAAAAAAATAAGCAAAACTTTGTCGATTTCATAAGTAAAATTAAATGTAACATAAAGAAAACGTACTTAAAAAAAATATGTATGTATATATACATATATAGGAAGAGAATGTGATTTTCTTAAATTGAAATTTGCAATATATATGATTCAAAAGAGGGACTATCAAAAGTATTGTGGTCCTAACAAGCATTAACATTTTCAATTACCTACCATGAATTGTTTTTTCACCACATTATAGTTGTACAATTTCTAACCATATATAGGTATACATATATACATTTATATATGCATTGTCTAAAATTTCAAATCACAGATAAACAAAATCATATAAATAGTAAACAATTTTTGGATGAATTTGGATTGGACACAAAATCTTAATATAGAATATACCAAAATACAAAATGTCAAAATTGAAAAATTCCTTATTTGAAAATCCCAAAGTTCAATAAATGTACTGTAAAAAACTAAAATTTCTAATCAAGAAAAATCTATAAAAAAAAATTCTAAAAAAAAAAATCTTGAGAGGAGATGCTAATTCAAATTTTTGTTAATACATAATATATTATGTATATTATATATATTGTAGAAAAAGCGTATCCTGGATAGTGATCTAGTAATAAACTATATAAAATCTCTCGTTAATATTTTTTACATACAATATTTTTTTAAACCAAAATATTGAAAATAGTGGTGAGTGGGGACTATGATCGTTCATAAAACTCCCTCTAAACAAATCATTGGCGAACCCTGTTTTTGTAATCAACTTTAAAATTGCGCCTACATATTTTATTATATAATATTAATATATCTATGAGTCGACGGAATAAAACTGATCTTGAACTCAAACCTCACTTTTTCAAACAAAAATTTGAATTCAAGCGTAGTTTTTGTTTAAAAGAAACTTAAGATTTGAGTTCAAGCTCAGTTTTATGTATTCCAACCTTTATATTAGCTTTTAAATACTTTTTGAATTGAAATGAAATTTTAATTTATGGAATTTTGTTCAATAGGATTTTTTTCTTAGGATTTCCTGATACTATATTTAATTTCATTGTATAAATAAACTTTCAATAATAATGAAAAGAAAATTAAAATGAAACCTTACAAGAAAAATTTTAATAATTTTCTTTTCTATCGTATATTCCTTTTTTTGATTATACAAATATAGATCAAAAATGTTATGTACACTCTTTATTAAATGTCTTATAAATAATATTATATACACAGTATATATTTAAAAAAAAAAAATTGGGTAACATTTCCTCGCCTGACAAATAAAAAAACAAAAAAACAAATATAAAAACATTTAACATTATAAAAACAAAACAAAATAACTTTTATAATGCTTTGCTTAAAAATGGGTATATACAGTATATTACGATTTTCTTGAAAATATACGACAATCAAAGAATAATGACTTTTTTTAATGCACCAGCTACAGGATATCGTATAATAATCAAGAAATAATAATTTTATTAATTAAAACTAGTAAATGTTAAGAGGTTTAGCAAGTACTTATTTATAGCTGCTAAGTTCTTCTAGTCTTATAGTGAAGATCTCTCAAAGAAATTGCTTCCAATGAAAATTTCTCACAGAAATTGTTTCCTAACACTACACTAAAAGTATAAATCCAATATAAAATTGAAATACTAATGAAATTTTCATAATTATATATGTAGGTATCTTTTTTCGGGTACATGCCATAAAGCCAAATAAAATAAGGCCAATTGGTTTTATTTCAATACCATATTTGTTTTTGGCTTTATTTCGTTTTTAAAGATTTTTAAAAAAGAAATAAAGCCAATCAAATTTTATTTAAAATTATATATGTTATATGGATTTATGTCATAATCTTATCCGCCAAAATATTATGAGACAAAATCTTGTTTTTGAAAATCTCTCAAAACAAAATCTTTTTTCCAAAATCTACTATAGGATAAAATTTTGCATGCGTTTGCATGCGTTTGCATTTTGAAACCAACTTTGAAATTCTCCTTAACTATTGGTTTATACATAAACAACATTCTTTAAAAACAATGCAACAATCTATTTTCTTTTAAAAAATATTTTGCAAGATATTGTCCGTGAAAGATTTTGTATTGCAAGATAAAAAAAAAAAGCAAGAATTCGTAGGTGGATTTTGGCGTGCACGATTGTCACTCGCTCTAATGTTATGTTTATAGGCATGTATAAGTTATCTATAAAAGTTAATACACCTAATTACACCTTAAATATGAACAAAAGAAAGTTAAATATATGACAAAAAGAAAACTCAAAAAAAATGTATGTAAAAGGGTGGGATACGTAACATTCTTATCGTAAAAATATAATTAAATAGAAAAGAAAAATATAAAATTCTGTTAGATGGATTAAAAACAAAAAAAAAATCAATAACATAACAAAATTAAAAGTCAAGATCAAGTACAAATAAATCAAAATCAATAATAATTATAGCTATACACAATGTAAAAAGAGATGACGAAATAGAATAAATTCAATATAAAAAAACAATGACTTATTTAACCAGTACATGATATTATATTTCTTTAATTTCTATATTTATTATTCATATTAATAATGGAATGACAAGTAAATTATTTATTAAATTATCCTTTATAAATAATTAAACAACTCTTGGATTTCGTTAATACCTACACAAATACAATATAGCATAGTTACAATTTAATTACATATTTAAATTTTGTGTAGGTATTTTTTTTTTTAAATGTGACAAGAAAATTACACAGCCTTTTTTTCAGTCATGGTTGTAAATGTTGTAAGGAGAAATTATTCTTACGACGTGTGTAGAATTCGAACTCACACTTCCTCGGGGTTATAGCGTATTTTATACACTCTTACACAGTAGGTCACCGAGGCCTCTGTAATTATTTAATATATTGCATTATATATTTGATGTATTCTCTATCGATTTTATTTAATAGAAATCTATTGCAAATATATATTTTTTTTTTTAGTGTATTTCTTTTCAGGCGTGCAGCCTTTCCCATTCAGGCGTGGCTGTAAATATCGTAAGGGAGAATAACTCTTACGACGTGTGTGGGATTCGCACCCACACTCCCTCGCAAATCTATTGCAAATTTTTTCTTTTTTTTTTAGTGCATTTCTCTGCCACATAAATGTGGACAGGAAATTAAACAGCTTTTCCTGTTCAGACGTGGGTGTAAATATCGTAAGGGGGAATAGAATAACTCTTAGGACGTGTGTGGGATTGGAACCCACACTTCCTGGGTGTTTACAGCGTATTTTATACGCTCTTACCCACTAGGCCACCGAGGCCCCTTTGCAAATATTTAGATTTGAATTTTCATTGTACAATGATTTAAGTATAATGAATTTGGTGTAAGACTTGATTTTAAAAGATTATTTTTTATTAATGAAGGCTGAGCTGACGTATCACAGTAATCACTAGACTCTAAATTCTTAGTGTACAAGCGAAGGAGAATCCATATATAAGAAATTTTTGTAAACGTAAAAACACTGTCCTGTAGATTAACGTTTTTAAATTTAAATTAAAAAAATGTTGAACAGAACCTGAGATATTCCCATTTGAAAAAAGGATTCTACTAAAAGAAACTGAATAGAGATTTTTTCATTTTTATCTAGAAAGTCCAATTTAAGTGCAAAAGAATTCTTCCACAGTCTCTTTATGGAACTTAAGCTTTATTTTTTCTACAAAGCCTAGAGTTAAGATCCACATAGATACCCAGCAATCTTCTAACATGTTTATACCAATTAAAAACAGGCCCGTACTATAACCAAATTATCAACCAATTGTCTGATTTCAGTACCAAAAAGAGAGAGAGAAAGAGTATACACTTTTATCTTTTTAAACTTAAATCCTGTCCCATGTCCCTTAACTAATAAAATGCTAAAAAAATTTTATAAAAAGTACTTTGTACTCTTAAAATTTCTATATAAAGAAAGATATAATATAAACGTACATATATATAGTTTCGTTATGAAACCAAAACAACAATATTATAAATATTAAATATCTAAAATTAGATTAAATGAAGAAGTCAATATTCTCTAAATCTTTTTCCATTTAAATGAAATCTAATCATTAATTTTACTAAAACCAAAATTTTCTGAAATTTTAGAAATGTTTCTAAAACATTCAGAATTCAACAATACAACCCAGATATAACTTTTATAATCATATGTTAAAAGCAACTTTAATCTACCTTTAATTTTTACGTGTTAGCACATTTAAAAAAAAATTTTTTTTTTTTAAATTGCTAATTTTTCTGTTCGGCCGTCTCTTAACAAAAAAAATCCACATTCGCTCTTTCCATTTATGGAGTTACAGCATTTCATCTGCTTTCATATAGTTGGAACAAGCATTTTCAAATGCTTAAACTTTAAAGTCTGCTAAATATTTTTTTCAATCTAAAGGTAAAGCGTCAGGAAATTGCTTTTTAAATTTTATAAATCATTTGTCTTTTCCAATTTAGTATTTAAATTTACCGTTAAATGAAAACAAAATTTTGGTTAAGAACCTTTATGTTTCTTAAAGCAGTAAAACCTTTGAAAATAAGCATAAATTACCTTAGAAAAATGTTTGTATGTACTTCCGCTGGAGAAGCCATTAGGGATCAAAAATAGAACATTTACTATTTTATTATAATGTTGACTTTAAATACCTTTGATTGTATATACTTCCTTGTTTTTGTTATATTGATTGCAAAAGTTTTTTGATAACAGGCACGCTTCGTTTCGGTATTTTAATTTTATGTGATAAAACAAAACCCAAAACAATAAAAGCTTAACTGTTATATTGTAAATGTATATGTATGTATAGTATTCATGAATAAAGGAATTTGATGCAATACATTTTATGACAATTTACGTAAATATGTATATGGGGTGGAATTACTCAAAAACAAAAAAAAATTTTTTTTTATTTTAATATGTATATTGCTTTTAAAATATTTGCCCTACCCAAGTTTATTTTCTTATCAATAAATCGCTAAATAACTGAACGCTTTTTTTTATTTTCTTTCTCTGTAATTTTTTTATTTTTAATCTTAAAACTTTTGTAATTTTAAACTAAATTTTTGTAATTTTTTCAATAATTGCTCTTTACTAACATTTATTAACATTTTGTTATATATCTTATATAAAGGATGCCATAATAATTATACCGTATGCACTTATCTATATATACAGGATTTTCTGCATAACAGTGCAATAGTTTTATGAAGCGATCCCTGAGACTAAAACTAGATAGAAAAATATTGTATAATTAGGGGATCTATTATCAGTCGTTTTTGAGATATTGGGACTTTTATGTTTTTTGTTTAATATTATTAACTGCCAGTAACTCTTGACCCCAATTCCTATATATGCTAAATATATAGCAGCTACCCAAGTATAACGGTAGCTTCAAGCCGTGGGACCAAAATGACATAGCATAGCATAGTCGTTTTTTAACGAATTGACATAATATGTAAATGTTAAAACTTCGTCAAGACATACATACATATATGTTAGCCCATAGTGACATAGAAAATATATTTATTTATTTTATGCGGTTTTTGTGTCATTTTAACAAAATTATTAGAATCTGCAAAATCTTTAAATTCTTATTGAAAAAAGCGCGTAAATAGCTATGTTAATTTCCAAATATTTTGAACTTGACATAAATTTTTTATGTTTAGCGAATATCTAACGAAAGAAAAAAAAATTCGACATTATGTGCATTATGGTCTATTAATTATTTCTTCATAAATCTGACATGTTATGTTGAATTTGACAGACAGCTATGCTATGCTAATTCATTTTGGTTCGCGCTTGATACTTGATAGTGCATTTTTGAAAGAAAACAAGTTACTTTTAAAGAAAATATTTAAAAAAATATAAAATTTTTGTAGCTCTAATTTAAAAAGTAATTACCTTAACCTTACGATAATAAATCTTTTAGCAGCTGAAGGCTTAAAGAAAGTTAGCATATGTAGAGCATGTGGGTTAAGAGTTATTTGACAATTAATAATATTAGACAAAAAAATATAAAAGTTTTAATATCTTGAAAATAAATGATAATACAACTTCCCTCCCTTCTTACATACAATTTTTTTTCTAGAGAAATCACCTCCACAAATATTGGCACTATTATGCGGAAGACTCATATGCATATAATAATGTTTATAAAGATATCCAGAATTTCTATAAATGAAATTATTTTCTATAATTCAAATCAATCAAAAAAACAGAAAACAGCTTTTCTATTTTAACAAATGAAATCAAATAAAACCAAATAAATTGTAATTCTTACCAGGTACAAAAACAATATGTATTGTTCTTTTAAATTTAATTCCATCTTTTTTCAATTGTCTTAAAGCAGCTAAATATTGCATTCCAACACATTTCATATCCTGTGAACCACGAGCATATATTCTACCTTCACTATCAATTTCAGCAGCAAATGGTGGATGTGTCCAACTTTCCTCATAAACTGGTACAACATCCATATGTGAATTTAAAATAATTGATGGTAATTCTGGTTTAGTTCCATTCAATGTTAAAATTACTATTGGTTTTTTTGGATGAGCTGGATAATAAACTTTCATAGGTAAATTTAAATTATCTGCTTGTCTTTTGAGAAATTCTACACATGGTTCTGAAAAATGAAAAAAATATTTACATTAATTAATTTAAATACAATAATTATATTAATTAATATTATGATTAAATTACAATAAGTTTCATACAAAAACTAAACAACAAAATCAATAAGCAACTTATTAGGAAATTAAAAGAATTATTATACCACTAATACTGCTCTAATACTGCTCTATCATTTACGGGATGAATATACACATATATATTATACACACGCTATACACATAGCTATACACACGCCTACTAAAACTACAGTTGTATACATGTTAAACTTTAACAGTTTTAGATTTTTTTATTAAGTATGTCTGTATTTTGTTTTTAATAAGTTTATCCGTTTTTGATTCGAGTTTCAGGTGTAGAAATTTTATATAATTTTCGATCGTTATAATTATAATACGTATAACATTTATGTTAGCAAATATCGAATACATTAAATCTCAATAAAAAGTGAAGTGAAGTGACAAAAAATACCTGATCTACATAAATAGCTTAAACACACTGAAAATAGAATAAATCCCATACAACTAAGAGTTTATATCCAATTAATAAGACCCCCTGTGTGCTTACTTCGGCATTCAGGACAATAAATATGGAATAAAACTACAAAAACTACAATAGATAGTTCATTCAATATAAAAGGTGCAGGAGCTAAATATATAGTTAATAACTTCGCAATGGAAAACACTGAAGAAAATTGGTGTCGATCAATATCATTTACTAAACACCACATTGACATCAATAAAGTCAAAAGATCTATCTATAGTGCTGCAAAAAATAGAATTGGTATTAAAATTTACTATAGGTTTTATTCAATTTTTGTTTTGGAACACCCAATATTCCAACTTGAAAGAATATATATAAGGAAAAAACCTACCTAGAAGATTTATGTTTCAGATTTCTTTAAATAAATAAATAAATGTCGAATAAAATTTTTACTTTATTACTTATTAATTTAAATAAACAGTTTAAGTTAAGCCCAAAATAGACGTAATGAGACGAGTAAAAAATCTACCATTACATATAAATATATGGACATAGCCAAAATAAACGATAAAAATGTCAAAAAAAACTGTACAAAAAATTATATGTCATATAAATGGGAGAAATGTCACATAAAGCTTCCTTAAAAATATTGCAATATGTTACGTTTAACCTGGGCTTTTCTATCGCCTCGTCACATCTATTTTGGGCTATACTTCAGGTTAACGTTTTATCTGGTTTTATGAAAATAGATTTGAAAATTTAGGGATTAATCATATCTGTTAGGAAGGCGCATTTTCTATACAATAGAGTTTCATACTTGTTTACACATTATTTACCACCCAATATTAGCTTTCATGATGTAATTAAAGTGATGTAAGTTTCAGCTGTAATTAAAGTGAAACATTTTATTAGATTTAATAAACAACGGTATAATTATATGTAACTAATTATTAGTCATAGAAAATTAAAATGTTTTTGTGGAACCTAATTTTATTTTCCCAAAAAAAAAAAACATTATACTCAATAGTGTAACTATTAATTTTAAAATTATTGTAGTCTACCCATAGTACCCGTTTATGTATAAAGAAAAATTTTTGCTTTAATTAATATAAATTCATAGTTAAAATCAATGGTAATAAAAATTTCAGAAATAAAACATATTCAAAAATTTTAGACGTTTCAATTTTTTGATTTTGTTTTTGTTTCAAGATTTTTGATTTAACTTAAAAATCTGCTTTATTATAAGCCTTTTAAAAAAATTTAAAAATCATAGATGAAAAATTTTATTTTGATATTTTTCCAAAATAAAAAAAAAAAAAAATTCTAAATTTAGAAAAATTTAATAAAAAATATTAGATATAAAAAAAATACTTTAAATATGTTCTGTATTAGATATTCGACTTATAACAATAGAAAATAGTATGTAATTAAAATATGTATGTATGCATTTAAATTTTAATATATACAACAAAAACTTAAGTCTTATAATAGTCGATAGATAACCCAAATATTATTAAATGGTTCAAAAACTTGAAAAGCTACTGTTCATGCACAATAAGAACTACATACAATGACTAAAATATCTGTCGTTGTCGTTGAATGGCGCACAAGCACAATCAATCACGACAGGCATATTTGACATGTTAAGTGGTAAAGCATTAGTAATTATTCTTTGCTACCTGTATTTAATACTTTGCTACTTTGCTGGCAATAAAAATGTTAATTCAAAATTAATATTTTTTTTTTAATCAATTATTAATGAAAATTTAAACACTTTTTAATAATTTTTTTCAATAATTTTCCGGATATCTTTATAAATTAAAAAAGAAATTCGAACACAAAATTTCAAATTATGTTTGATACTTTTTTGCATATAAAATTATCTACATTCTACATCTAATTATTAATAAACTGAAGACTAAATATCATTTAGTTACTCATTGTGGATTTTGTCAAAATTTTAAATTATGTTCCACAACAACAAAATTAAATTTAAATCTAATTGAACGACAACGACAATTTGTTTTTGTATTGCATAATAATAGTCGTTGTCGTTATCATTGTGCGTAGACAGAACTCCCTCTCAATATCATTTAGTTTACTGTCATTTTGACAGCCGATATACATTACATATATTTATTAATAAAAACGTCTTATGTCATACTTGTAACATGATACAAGATACAACTCAAAACAAACAATTCAAATATTATTTATGTATTCGAAGTTCGGAATATCGAATTTTAGTTTTAAACCTATTATAATATATTTTATTTGAATAATTTTCGAAAAGTGATAAAATTTATCACAAATTTAATTAAATTCAAAATAAATTTAATTAGATTAGTTTAGTTCTATTTTGCTTTATATACCTTAATATAGGTATGAATTATTTTTCTTCTACTAAAACTCATTTTAAATTAATACCTAATATTAAAATATTTATTTTTAATTTTTTTTTTTATTTTAATTTAGAAATATTAACAAAATATTTTTGTGACATACATACATATTATATTATATGTTTCTAAAATACATACATTTTACGTATTTTTTTTATTTTATTCAGTTATTTTTTAGATTATTTACAGGTTGCCGACTATCACAAAGAAAGAGAGTGTCAAGGAAGATCAAAGCACAAAATCAATTAAAATACTGTATTTTCTATGGTTAAACAAACCTCAATTCACTTTGAAAATTGAAGCGTGTTAAATGTAATGTATTTTTAAAGAGTTTTTAAAATATACCTAGTTCCAAGTCTAAAGTCTTTGTTTACTTTTTTTTAGTTTATATGTACATTGATTTATATCTTATATTTTACAGCCAACTTCACTTTTACTTGAAGTTTAAGTTTTTTAGCAATTTGAAAAAGAGATCAATTAAAATGTCGAACCAAGGTAAGGTTAATTTACCTGGCTTATTAATTTATTTGGCTTCACTTCATAATAATAAATAACTTACATAACATAACTTACACATTTAAAGTTACATAAAACATGAAGCTATTCGTTCAGAATCCTTACTTGTTCACGTATTTGTACAAATCCTCAAATTCAATATTAGGAAGAAA
Source organism: Poecilobothrus nobilitatus (assembly GCA_947095535.1). Classification (NCBI taxonomy): domain Eukaryota; kingdom Metazoa; phylum Arthropoda; class Insecta; order Diptera; family Dolichopodidae; genus Poecilobothrus; species Poecilobothrus nobilitatus. The sequence goes on along the minus strand of OX352772.1, from coordinate 52,310,944 downwards.
TTTTATGATTTAATTCAATATTAAGAAATTTCAATGGTCAGAGAAGTGTGACTTACAGGTGCAACTTATAATATAACTAGAACCATGTGACCAGATTTTAGTTTAAAAAAATCCAAATGTATTGTGTCTCTCTTTAAACCTGAAATAAGACAATTGGTTGGTGAAGTTATGGGGAATTATCTTATTGGTAGCCATACTAGAAGATTAGGTAGGCAGTAGATCATGACTATAGATTTTGCAAAAGTAATTTGACGCTATAGAGGGCATGAACCACTTTCTCTGTATCTGTCGCAGTTTGTCAAAAAAAAGATGATAGTATAGGTAAAGTTTGTCGATAGTTTCATTTTCCAAGATTTAGGTGACTTCTCATGAATGTGAGAAGCTTTCAAAACTTCTTACGTCAAAGCGGTATTATCGTTGCATAAATCTATAAAATTAAAAATTTAAATTCATTTCTCTCCCAAACAACACCGCGTACCGTAACTTGTCATTCTTAAATTAATTTTAATATTTCTAAATAGAGGGTATCAGCTGATAATTATAATAGGTGTCCATTTTTCTCAAAAATTAAATTCTTATCTAATATAGCAACAAGGAGTAGGAGAATTAATTATTAGAATTTAATGAAAACTTAAAATAAATCTTTTATGTATACATATGTAGGTATCATTTTGTGTTCAAAACAAAAAAACTGTTATATATACTGTATTAAAACTGTATATATACATACGTACATATATAGATCGAAACAAAATAAATGTTTATTTTGATTTTAGAATGACAGTTAAAATTTTTTATTTTTGGTGATTTATTATTTTCAATTTATAAAATATCGTTATCACTATTATTATTTTTAAAAACCGTTAAACAAATAAAAAACTTAATTCTCTAAAAAATTCTATTACTCTTATAGTCTTATCTACATATTTTATTTAATAAAAGAAATTTTGTAAATTTAACAAGTAAAAACAAGATTAATATTATCATAAAAAAAAAAATAGATAAATATAATAAACACAAGTATATAATAAACATTTAAACATAATTTAATAAAAAATAAGTACTCAAAATTTAAATAGACATTTTTTTCATTATAAGGAATTGATCTAATGGCCAATATTTAAATATATACATACACACATATGTATGTATATTTTCATGCTTAATTTCTGTTTTGTCTGTTATCTTTCATATCGATTTTATAAGATAGCTATAAAAGCTATAAACCTAGTTCGAATAAAATATGCTTAGCTTATAAGCGTCATGATTAGCAAATTATTTTGTACATTTTCTCAATTCATTTTCTCAATATTATCACAAGCCTGTATTTCATTTGACTGCACATTACTTGACGTGTCACGTGATGTTACTATAGCTTGTATTTTCATTTGACTGTACTATCATTTCATTTGCATATAGCTGCATTGCATTTGTCTGTATTTGATTTTACTGAATTTAATTCGTTTGTATAAATCTTTATAAACGTTGTTTAAATAAATCTTTTCGTAATTTTATGGGCAACATATATATATGTAATATTGTATATAAATATATTCTGATAACGGGCAAACCCTTATTTCGTAATCAACTTAAAAAAAAATACGCTTAATTCAAAATATCTCGTATTCATACATTCATATATATATGTATGTATTCACATATTCTGGGAAAAGCGTAAAAAGCTGATTTTATATCCAATTAAAACGCTTCCTGTTTATTTTTTAGATACGTACCTATTCCAATAATAAAACATTAAATAAATAAAGGTGCCGCCCTTTAAAATATGCTCGTTAAACCAATTATTGAAACCGTATTTTTGAATTCAACTCTAAAATACCTCCTAAATGATAAACAAATTATTAAAACTTTAATTTTGTGCATAAGTATGAAATCCATCCTAAATGAAAATCACGTACATATAACATATATATATATATATACATACGTACATATATAGATATTGCGGAAAAAGCATACACATATCCTGATTTTCTATTCAGGATAGGTATATGGATTAAGTATTCTCTCAATTTTTTACATAAATATATACATATGTACTTACATTTTAGCATTTAATATTTTAACGATAAATATTTCTTTTTAATGTACTACAGATCAGTTAAAAATCACTATAGGATTGTTTAACATTTAAAATCTACGGTATCTCATAATAATACATATTTGTATCCATACTTAATCATACAAGTAAATTTGTTTACTACCTATATGTACATACATATATGTAAGTATATTAAAGAGTTCAATTTCTGATACTTAATGTACCATTAATCATGGTAAATCTTTGTTAGAGCTTTTAAACTTAAAAGGTTGAAGTTATGGCAATTAATTAATTGTATATACACGTTTTATTCATTTACTTGAAAAATTACCATTGTTCAACTATTTAGAAAAATGAACACCGATAATAAGTATACATACATATGTACATATGTAAAAATATAAAATAAAAGTTCTATTTCTATTAAAAAAATTCTAATTTTCGAACTGAACATTTTTAACAATAAAAATTTAACTATCTGACGAATGGTGCAGTGCGTAAGTTACCGGTCTTTCAGACGAAAGGTCTAGGGTTCAAACCCCGGTCAGGTCAAAAATAATATATAAAATATAATAAAATAATGTAAACAAAATATTAAATATAATTATAATTTAATACTTGTATCGGGATGGCCAAAATGCTTTAAGGCAAAAGGGTCCTAAAAATATTTGGCAGATATTTATATCTGGACGATATAATATAAAAAAAAAAAAAAAATTTAACTTAATACAAAATTATTACTTTTTGTTTACGCTGTAGAAATTTATGCTGAGATATGCATTTTACAAATAATATGCGCCAAGCCACTCGAATATTTATGAGGAACGTTTTAACTTACATACATATGTACATAGATACATACATAATTTCAAATTTCATCTTTCTTTAAACTATTAAATTAGCTTTTTGAAAAGAGAGTATAAAATAAAGTGTAAAATGTTCTTCATAAATGCTCCTGAGGCTTGGCGCAATGATGATAGAACTTAACAATAAATTAAAGTTTCAGTGTTTTTTAATTAATTTATACTAGGTATGCAGGTATGTACATATTTAATTTTCAAACAAAGCATACATAAAATTTTTCAAAAATTTTATACATATATTTTTCAAATTTATTCAGAATTTTCTCTAATTTCAACATTTCAACACAATTAAAAATAATAAATATTTTTTATAAATAAATAAATATCGTAAAAATAAAAAAAAACAAAAAAAATTTTTTTTATAACTCACCATAATCTACATCTGGATGAACACTCGGTATTCTTAGATATTCCCGAAAGAATTTTATTTCTTCATTATTTTCCCACTTGTTTGACATTATTGAATAACTTTTTTTTTTTTTTTTTTTTTTTTTAGTTTTTTAATTAATTTAGAATTTGTTTTTTTTGTTTTTAAATTAAATTTTCAAAACTTCAAAATTACAATTTTATATATATAAAAAAAGAAAGAAATATACAATATTAGATACTTTATTTATAATTTTGTATAAAGCTATTATAATAGTAGTCAGTTCAGTCAATAAAAACTTACAAATAAAAACAAAAAAAATTTTTATTTTGTAGGAAATAAAAAAAAATAAAATTTTCCGCTAATACGTATTTACCGTTTAGAAGCTTATACTAAAAAGTTAATATATTTTACTGTTAGTTAGCTATGCAGTGTTATATGACCACTATTTTAATTTTACACACACATACATACATATATGTATATAAAAAAACAAAAAAAAAAATACTTATAATATTTTTAGTTTTTCAAATTGAGAAGCTTATCAAAATTGACATTATTTTGTTATTTAAAGTAAGCTTTTTATAATTTCTTTTATAACAATAATAAATAATAATATTTGAAAAAAAAAAGACATTGGTGGTTTATTATTTAAGTTTATAACACATACATTTTTGTGATTGTGATTGAAATGTAAATTTTTTTTACACATTGTCACTGTCACGTTAAAATAGTCAATATGTGATTAAAAATGATTAAGAAAAAGCATGGCACCAATGATAAGTTCGTTTATTTCTTTTTTTTTTTCATATAGCCTACCCTACCTATGCATATTAAAATGTTGCTGTAATTTTTTTATAATTAACTATGGACTAATTTAAAAAAAAAAAATCATTGTCATTTTGTCAAACGAGTTTTAGAATTTTAAATGGAACGGTTTTTTTAATACGTCATACAAGTGTTTGGACTTTCATTTTAAATAATTTCAACACTATCATTATTTAATATAGTAAATAATAAGATAGCTAACATTTGACAATAATTTCTGAAATTATAATCATAAATAAATACATTATGTATTAAACAAAACAAAATGATATACAAAAACAAAATTTATAAATGATAAATTACAGTAAATTATACTGATGCAAAAAAAAGCGGTATGTCTTAAGATCTGTAAGGTATATATTGTATGTAATATACATACAAAATTAAGAAAGTGAGTGATTTTTATAGTTATTCTCTGGTTTTGAATGTGGTGAATTTCGTTATAAACAACTTTTTACTATATGTACAAGGTAAAAACAAGGTTAATTGGTTGCATATATGTAAACGTAAATCTAAAACTCTGTTCCTTTACAAATAAAATTGATTAATCTTAAAAAACTTATATGCTTCGATTAAGAAATGGAAACAAAAAAATGCATTAATAAGGAAATTTATAATATACACCTATGTATGTAATATGGATATTTATATACATACTTCAATAATGAACTTCTAGCTATATTAGCTCTTTATATAGTAGGCAACACTTTTAAATGGAACTTTTTTAATCTTTACAATAAAATGTATCTTTACAATAAAAATTAAGCGTCATCTAGAAAAAATAATGCACAGACAAAATAAATTAGAAGTATGTAATTATAAAAACGGTTGGTTAATCTTTTGAATGAATAGTTATAATCTAGAGTCAATATTTTCAAGTTTCAGAAAAAAAATTACTTCAAAGTTCAAAAATTAAGAAGTTTCAAATTTTCGTTTTTGAAAAATCAGAATTTTTTAACTGTTTTCAAAAATCATTCGTACCATATTTCAATCTAAAAACAAAGTTACGCTCAAAGTTTTGAGTTCTTATATCTCGGATCCTGTTAATATTATAGAACATAGATTCCATAGAAAAATGTTGCCTACTCATATCAGGTTCTATATGGAATGACGTATTATATATATAGAAGTTAGCTTTGGAACAAATACCCTGTCTTAATAAATGCATTATTGCTTAAATATTTATTTTTCTTAGGATATAGATTAATTATATTTTAACAATTTTCAGTATTTACTTTTACTTATATGTACTTATGTTTAGTGTTAATTTAATTATTTTAATGTTATTTATGATCTTTGTATAATTTAAAATGTCAGTGCCCTCTGATAATACTCAATTTGAATTACCACTACAGATATCCGCCCGGCCTCTACTCCATAAGTATTTATCAAATACATAAAATTTATATGTCAGTATTTGATTTCAATTTTTGAAGAAGATTTGAAAAAAGACCATTCAGAATTAGACATTCTCTTTATAATAAATCTTACATTAAAAAATACAAAGTATCCTATTGTTGGTTTGAATTATATATCTACAATATTTAATAATATCTGAACTAATAACAGTACGTTAACGTATTTACCTTTTGTTTTTATTTTTATATTTTGTTAACTTTTTTTTTTTACAGTATTTTTATTTTTTATGAGAGTATAAAACATAGGTTTGATAATAGATATGTAACAACAATCGCTTGGTTGTGCTTGTTTTGTTTTTTGTACTTGTTTTGTTTGTAAAATAGATTATAGATACCATTTGTACTGATTACATATGTATGTAGATAGAATAATATGTTGTTTTTATAAGTATTTATAATAAAAAGTAAAATGAATGAAAAAATTAAATTAAAACAAAAACAAAAGGTATACATATATGTATATAATCAAGTTTTAATGAAAATAACAAAACAAATTTGCTGAATTATACATATTTTAGCTAGGCAGACAGAGCGACGAATATTCTAGATCAGTAAAAGTATTTTCTTTTTAATTTTTTTTTTGTTATTTACGCATGCCTTTGAAAATTTGTTACAATAGGCACGGCAAAAACTACAGAAATATTATTTTAAAACAATATACATACATATGTACCTACTTAATATATAAAATATTATAATTAACTGGTACAGGGTGATTGTAATTTTAATATTTTTAAATATTATATAGCAAGCGACAAAATGAATTTGAACTTTTCTTTACTTTAGTTCTCGCGATTTACTTGAAATGGATACATAACGTTATCCAGTGACGTCTCCTATATTTTATAAAATATGACTTTGATCGGCAAGGTCATTTAAAGGTTAAATTGATTATTTTCATATTTTCCTAATATTTTGTAATATTTTACTTAAATTGTTATATTTTCGTTTGTGGCAATACACAGGAACCAATTTTCTACAATATTGTAGGATCTAATATTGTCTTTAATATACACCTTGTGTAGAGATCTTTCTACGGTATAAAAATACTATAGGGTCTCTTTGAAAATTTTCAATGTATAGTGGTTTCTAGGAACTCTGACGAAAAATTTTATTTGATATACCAAAATTTCAACTTTTAACTGCAATATCTCAGAAATGGTAGCACCGATTAAGATGAAACAAGGTGTATATTAAAGACAGCATCAAAGACAGTATATTAAAGTAGTTGAAACCCGTTTCTGTTGAAAACCCGCATTATTGTAGAAGAGAAATATAACGGTTTAAGTAAAATAATTCAAAAGGTTAGAACAAATTTAAAATAATAAATTTGACCTTTAAATAACCTTGTCGATCAAAGTCATGTTCTATGAAATGTAGATTACCTAACTGGGTACCGTTATGTAAAATTTCAAAATAATCAGACGCGGGAACTTAAAAAAAAAAGCATGAATTTGTATATATGTATACGTACCGACGTAAAAGAAAAAATTTAAACAAAAAGATGCTATTAATTAATGTAGGGTACATTTGATATTATCCACTAAAATTGGAATTGACAATCGGTACAAATATATGTACTATATGCATACATATTTACATACATGATTAAATTAAACAAAGAAGAATATTCAATATAAACCAAACTCTTATAAAAATATAATTTTTGCATACCTATAAACATTTCTTCTAAACATATTATATAAACTTTCTTGTGCTTACATATATTTATGTTGTACCTATGTATTATGTATGTACCTATATCTACATATTCTATGTACATATTTATGTCTATCATCGTTATAAATTTACGGAACTAAAAATATCATATTGAATTTAATGTTAGACTTTATATGTATTACTTTTTAACAATTTATATATACAGAGTGTTGGACTCTCGCAGATGGTCATCCTTCTATCGGACGATCGGATGATCGGACATACCGAGACAAACAAGAACTTGTATATAGTTTTGGTTTAAAATAAAAAAAGTTTAAAAAAATTATCAATAATAAAATAATTAATTCTGATTAAAATCCATATGATTTTATTAAATTTAATGTTGTTGCACTTTATGGAATAATTTTTTTGCTTCATAACTTTCAGTTAGAAAAATAATAGGGAAGATGTTAAAACTCCAGGGTAAGAGAAGGGAAACTTTTAAAGCAATGAAAATAAACACCCCATCACATATACTTATTTGTTTCGATATGCCGGGTCACCCATTTAAAGCAGATTATCAACAGTCGAACACCCTGTATATGTGCTTATTATATATGTATGTATTTATTTTAGAAATAATTAAAATATAAATTCTAAACTAAATTATGTGTGAAATGTTAATTATCCACCGATCAGGCACATAAATATATGATGGTGTAACTAATATGTACGAATGTAGATATGATGAAATGTTGATAAAACATTTCAAGCATCCGTTTATAAAATAGCAAATATTAACATTTAATATTCTAACAACCGATTTTATTAAAACGTTAAATAAATTATACCGTTAAGTACGAATAATGTATCTATAATACTTGCCGTTAAGTATCAAAGTAATAATTATTATTAGAAATATATAAATTAATTATTTCTACTTATGAATAATAATAATTATGAAATTCGCTTCTAATATTTTTTCATATTTACAAATTAAAATTCAATTCCATTTTTAAAATCATATTTTCTTAAATTCTTATAACTTAAAATTACAGGTTAAAAATGTCTAAACTAAAAATAGTGAACGAAAGTTATAATGTAATATGATTTTGTATGTCTATATGTATACATACTATAATATTTATACAAGTACATTTTTAGTAATTATTTAATTTCTTTTTCTGGATTTTTATCTTTAAATTAAATCAAGCTTAGTATTGTAATAATTAGTATTTGAGGTGATATAAATTTTACAAAAGCTCTTATAATTTTAAAGTTATTTTTTAAAAAAAAATCTTTTCAGGTCTTTAAAAACCAAATACAAAAAAACAATGTTTAATATCTGTAAGTGAAACTATCAAGTCAAAAATGTTAATAATAAGATATCAGTATATAAATATACTAAACAATAAGCAAATTTTATGGGTTTACCAAAACATTCTCAAGACGAATTCTCCAAAAACAAAACCCCCAAAAAGCTTAATGTTTTTTTATGCATTTAAAAATTAAAAACAAGTAGATGTAACAGTAACAGAACAACTCTTGTACCAATTTTAAAGGTTCGCAATCTTCATTGGTTTTGGAGATATGCCCTTTTGCTCTTCGGCTAGTACGGGAGTTTCCAAAATTCGAACACATGGTCCAAATCATTTCAAATATCAGTTTTCAATTCTAAAGAAAAGGAAACATAACAGAACACCCTTGTACCAAATATAAAGATTCTATCTTTATTGGTTTTGAAGATATGCTCGTTTGTTTTTGTGCACGTTCGGAAGCTTCCAGAATCCGAACCCATATAGATCAGAATAATAAAATCAAATAATAGAAAAATAAACAGAAGATAAAAGGACTGGATTAAAAAAATTTCGAAATAGTATTCAATTTTATTGTATGATGTTTACGCTTTATTAATTTTGAAATTAAAAATTTTTGATTTAAATTAAATATTAATTGAACATTTTTGAAAATTAAATATTTTTGATTTCTGTAAGAAAAAAAATATAAAGTCAAAAGTTTCAAAAAATATAAAGTTAAAAGCTCGAAAATTTCTTTTAGCGGGAACATTTTCGGGAGAAACTAAATAATGCAAAAAGAGCTGTTACTCAAGAAGTGGCTTAAATTTTTTTGTTATGTTGCCTATCTAGTTAATATTATATCTATGTATAAATAACATTGTATTATTATTTTGTTAACATATTTTTAATATATTTTATTACCTTGAATTATGTTTTAATATTAATATCAGTGATGTATTAAGGTTTTTCTCATAGGGTGAACACTAAATTTTTAAATAACCCTAAAAACCCTCCTAATTCAGAATATATATCATATATAATATGTACATATACGTATATATAAATATGAATAAAGGAAGTAAGGTGAATTTGCAATGAACTATAAAATCTCTCCTATTTCAGAATCTTGCCGCATGTACATACATACATATATAAGAATTCTGCAAAACAGAATACCCTGGATTTGGTAACCAACTCTAGAATGTATCCTAATAACTTTTTATACCCGTACGATAAGTATCGGGTATAATAAAATTACTCCTCCGTTTGTAACACCTCGAAATAAGCGAGCTAGATATACCTTCAAAGGTAAGGATCGGATCAGAATGAAATTTTGAGTCGATTAAGCCATGTCCGTCCGCCCGTCCGTAACTCAACAAGCTAGCACGCTAACTCAAAAACTAAAAAAGCTAGAATCTTGAAATTTACACAAAATATTCTGGGAGCAATTTGTAGGTTCCCTATTTTTTTTGGTTGAGTTCCGAACAAAACTTCGGGTAGGTCCCGAACAACTAACTTTTAGATCTTCACAATTTTTTTGAAATAGAGCCATGAAATTTTAACTGCTGATAGATATCATAAAATATTAATTATACCCGTACGATAAGTATCGGGTATAATAAAATTACTCCTCCGTTTGTAACACCTCGAAATAAACGAGCTAGATATACCTTCAAAGGTATGGATCGGATCATAATCAAATTCTGAGTCGATTAAGCCATGTCAGTCCGTCCGTCAGCACGCTAACTCAAAAACTAAGAAAGCTAGAATATTGAAATTTACACAAAATATTCTGGGAGCAATTTGTAGGTTTCCTATTTTTTTTGGTTGAGTTCCGACAAAAACTTCGGGTAGCTCTGAATTATTACAAAATCCTTTAACCCTTCTATCTTCTAAATGGTTTAAGTTGGAAACTTGAAATTTTGACAGAAGTTAGATCTTTGAAAATAAGTATGAGTCATTTCAGAAATTTTTTTGTATCACCCGCCGTTTAGGAGCTGTAAGGGGTCAAAAACTGAAAATTTCCTATTTTTAAACACCTGTAACTTGAACACCTGTTAAAATTTTTTTGAAGTAATACATATCTCTTATTTCTGTTAACAACTTTTTTTAATAATATAGGGTTACTTTATAATTGACGAAAGTGTTACTTGATTTTTTCAAATTTTCTAACAAATTTCTTTAACGAATTTTTTGCATTTTGTTTTACTCGATAATTTGAAATTGTTGAAAAAATGTAAATAAATAAACAACATTACGGTTGCTTGAAGAATTTTTATTTATATGATATTGATATACATACATACTTATATAATATCATGTTTATTTACATATCGTATATGTCACTGATGAATGAATGGCAAGAGTATAGATGTATAATATATAGCGCCGTATTTACATTCATATATGTATGTACTTATAAGAAATTATTCTATGAATGGAAATATTTTTAAAGAAATATTGCAATGTATGGTGATATACTTATAACAATATAAATATACTATGTACGCATTAATATAATATAATATTTAAAATTATATTTACTATTTTGTAATTTAATATACATTTACAGCTTAGCATTAAATGGTACTATAGAATGTTTGAAAAAATTTTGGATTGATAGTCGTTATGTGGAAGGTTAGAATCTGCTTTTGAAGAATGTATAAACATATAGTTTGAATATATGTACAACCCATAGTTCTAGAAATTATAAAATTCACCCAAATTATTTTAAAATACTAAAATATTAAATAAATAATATTGTAAGCAGAGTGACAGGCTGTGAACATACTAACAGTTCGTACGGATATCTAAGAGTTGACAAAGGCAACTGTATTCTTTCTCGTTTAACTTATAAGTATATACTTAAACACTAAAACATTTAAATTAGTACTCTGAATTGAAAGGAATTTTATAGTATCGTTACTTAACATATATGTACATACATCAATGTCCATATCAAAACAGAAGTTTGGAGATTTTATTTGTGGCAATTTTATCTTAGCAAGGATTTAGACCTTGGGGATTTTGTACGTTATCCGAAATTTTATTTATTTATTTAATTCTAATTCATTTAAAATATATATGTATGTACTTCTAACATTAAAAATAAGGTTACATTAAAATTAAATTGAACAAAAATTGAATTTTTATGAAGTTAATTTGTTTATTTACAGATAATATATATACTTTTTTTTTAATGCATTTCTCTGCCACATAAATGTGGACAGGAAATTACACAGTCTTTCCTGTTCAGGCGTGGCTGTAAATGTCGTAGACTAGAGGTATAAATTTTAATTCGGATGCAAATTTAGAGTTACCAATGTAAAAATTTTACTATTGTTAGTAACCACTAAAGGTTGTAAGTTCAAACTACCGAAAGCGTACTGTAATAAAACTGTAATATTATATTTTAATTTAAATACATACTTATGTATGTACATATTTACTTTTAAAATATTTATCTTTACATTTAGATTTTTTCATTTTATTTCATTTTTATACTTTTAATTACACTTTAATTATAATTTTACATTTTATACTGTTCATATTTATATGTATTTTAAATGATTAAATTTTTATATTGTAAAAATTAATTGTAACAATTAATCATTTTCAAAAATGTCAACAAATTTAATTACTTTTTTTTAAATTATGTTTATTAAAAATGTGACAAAAGAAAAGATATACCTACATAATATAAATAATATTGATATTTGCAATGTTAATTTTTAAAATATACATTCTTACATAATAATATGTAATACATATAATAGATATTATATTATTTGTAGTAAAGTGTAGTAAAGTTTTAGTTTTACATTGACATATTTTTATTTTTTCTTAACTTTTATTTTATTTTTAATTATTCTTAAAATTTATATTTTGTACCACCCTAACAAATTCTATTAATACTTAATCTGAATATGACATTGGTATGACGTTTAAATATTATGTGATTTAACTTTATTTTTTTTTTTATTTTCCTCCCACAAATCTATTAACAAATTTAATCGGAACAATAAAATTTGTAAAGTAATCAATTTTATCTACAATATTAGTACCAATGCCATCTATGTATGTACATATTATAATAATCTAAAATAAAACTAAATTTTCTGTATACATATACATACATATAATATTTGTAAATAGAAACTGTATGTAAATGTTTGTAAAGAATACTGTACACATAATGTTTGTAAATAGAAAAATAAAAATAACATTTTTAAGCACAATTTTAAATTTAAATTTTTTGAAGAAGAAAACTAATCATTAGTTATACTCTGACCGTATGTCTTTATATCTGTCAGTACGTTTACTTCTACTGTTTAAACTTTACGGTTTGACATTTAAAGGAGATGTAAAGCAATGTAATTTTAATTAATCTTATGTATATAGTCTTTGCCTTATGAAAAATTTAAAAAAAAAAAATAACAGTTGTGAATAATGTTTTTATGTATGTATGTAGAACCATCCATTACGGAACTACAGTGAAGAAAATTATGCCTGAAATGAAAATATTAACTGCAAACCAATAGCAACTATTACAATTTTTTTGTGTTTTTATTATATCCATCCTCAAAATATTTATCGTTCAAAATTTGTACGTCTGTATTTGATGTTAAAACAAATTTACATCTTGTATACTTCTTCTTATAGAATATAGAGGATGCAAAAAATTTTGCATCTAAAATGAGCGAAAGGGATAGTATGTCATGGATACGATATATACTTTTGACCAATCAAATGTTTGCATCCGGATGCATGCTTCCCATGTAAACTTACCCAATTTAAAATATTTGTTCTGGATAAGATCTTTTAAATTGAACAATATGTTACGTCAAAGAATATGTCTGTTCCACCTTTAAAAAAATGAAAGCTACTTACATATGTACATATGTACATATATATAGTATCAAAATTTAAAAATTTGTTTAAGGTTTTTGAGATGTGAGTAAATTTTTGAAAGTTTAGACTGAAGAAATTTTTACATATTTATGTTTTTTTTTACAGGGTTTTACAATTTTTACAGCGTTTTTTTAAAATAATGTAACACATTTTTCAAAAATTTTCCTAACAGAAAAAAATCTAAATAAAAATATAAATTTTAATGGAAAATTATGTAAGTGTAGTCCAAATTCTAGAATGCTTTATTATTGTATTTTTTTAAATATCCGCCTGTTTAAACCTTTGGTTTTAAATACTGCCTTATTTTTATGAATTTTTAACCTATTTTCTATTTGAGCTTGAGATAAAGCAAAAAGCTCCAGTATATATTCATTAAGAGAAAAACAAATAAAAATGTTGCAATGAAATAAAAAATAAAAAACACATATAATATATGTGTAGGTAATAAAATTTACAAAATAATTTATTTTTACTTAATATTTTTTTATTAATTATTTTATATATTATTTTACAAATACTATATCCATATAGAAATATTCATTTTAAAATCATATAATTTTTAATAAGACATATAGGGCTTCCACTTCACACGTCCATCTCACGCGGTTTTCTCCGATATTTTGATATTCTAGCGCAGCACATGTTACATTTAACCAATTCTTAGTGGATTGTTCTATAGGCTATTGTGTTGTTCGGATGGCCGCTGTGTTCTTGTTTCTTGAGGATGTCACTCTAAGGCCGTTCGTGCTATATGCTTATATTTGATTTTCTAAGTGTATAACTTATCCATTTTCATTTTCAACACCTGATTTCACTAGTTTTGGGTTCCTTCCCGGTTGCCTTCAATAACTTTAGAGACCTTCAATAGATATTATGCTTGGCCAGAATATATGTTACATTCTTACTAGAGACACTTATTAATGAAGACTTGCAGCTTATGATTTAAACTATTAGTTGTAAGCCAAGTTTCAGTATCATATTACAGAACAGATTTTACGCATGTATACTCTTATTTTTGTAACTCTGGATATTTGGAAATTTATTCATAGAGCCTGCAGAGTCCGAATCTTTGCTTGCTCTTGCTTTCTTCAATCTGTGAAGCCTACATTTTCTTAAACCTCTCTGCTCGTTGTTATTATACTGCCCAGATAGCAACAGCTACACAAATTCTATCTGTTTTCCTTTCAATTTGATGATATCTTGATATCTTAATTGATATCTTTATTTTTAAAGCCGTTGATTACATTATTGTAACTATTTTACAAATGTGAAACCTATTACTATTATACACTGATACATCATTAGTATCTATGTACTTGTCCACTTTATTTGCTGTATCTTGTAATAGGAAAACTACCAAAAATATTTTAAAATTTAAATTTCATATACATAATATATATGTATCTACAACGATCAACAATATTTACAAAGCCGAAACTTATATTTTGCATAAATATATACATACATACATACATATATTTAAAAAACCACAAATTAATTTTTTTCTTAAATTTTACTTTATCGTTAAACCTGGTTAAACTTTTTGTCGTATAGACATAGAATGAATTAAAAATCATTTACTAAGAGTAATCAGATGTGCCATCTGTTATCAATCTTACTAATATTTTAAAAAACAATTTTAAACCACCATCTGACTATGATAAGGTCTATAATAAGGTCGATCCATTATCAAATGAGTTTCAAACATAAATCAAAAAAAAAAACTTGTAATTTTTTTTTTATAATAAAGGATTGTAAAAAATATTTTGAGCACAAAAAATTGAGAATTAGAAATAATTAGATTATATTAAAAGTTGATCGCAATTGTAGCAATAGTAAATTAAAAATAATTCCTGCAAAAATCGAAATTTGCCGAATTTTAGATTGGTAAGATATTTATGAGCTGGGAACAGAGGAATCAATTTTAATAAGTAGAAGGGCGCTGACCTTCCTTGAGCATTTAAAAAATTCTTAATTGTATTAAATTGTGTCCGTTCAATAAAAGTATTATTTGAAAGTTTAATGAACCCATTCTTTTATTCTATATTATTTGTTTGCTTCATTGTTTCTATTCATAATAAAAAATTATTTTATAATATCTTAAGCGTTTTTTGTATTTATTATTATTAAATTTTTTTTTTTTGTAAATAAAATACATTTTATAATAAAAAAACAAAATCTTCGAATTGAGAGCTTTAAATTATTATGCTGAAGTCTGGTGAAAAAGTCCGTTCTGATTTTGAAAAAAATCGTATTGCTGATGTCTATTCGGCTGCATTGCAAACAGTTTTTGCAGAATGCAGATGTCAAAGTTTCATGTTATATGTACATATTTGTCATATGTTTCCTAAAATATTTTTAGTATCTAAATCTAATATTTTTAGGTAGATACAGTCCGGCCCGTTTAATTGAACACACTAAAAACACAGACATTTGATGCTCGTATCCAGATTTTGCATTAATCCGAGGCCCGGATAATTGCACAAATTTGTGCATTTAGAAAAACTTTTGATAAAAGCACAAAAATGTGCTTATATGCGTGTTTTTAAAATTGATTTGTTGTGATTTTAATAATGCAAACCTATTAACAGTACGTTTTTGTTACTTAAAATTTAAAAACTAATGTTAAAATATTTGATGCATTGTATTTATATGTTATTTAAAAATACATACATATGTCAATGTTATATAATTCAACAGGTTTGTTCGTAAAAATCCAAAAGATTTGTTCGTAAAATAAATTTTTAAATATAAGTTTTTTTTTGTGCATTTAACAGAGTTTTTTTTATGGGTTATGGCTAATGAATCAGAAATTTTTTATGCTTTTAAAAGGTTTTTGCATTTAAACAAGTTGCAAATGTCCGAGTAAAAATGTTGAAAGATAATGTTTAAATGTATGGTGCAAAATGTTAACGCTCTTTTAAACGGGCTATGCTCTTAACCGGATTGCATTTACACGGGCTCGACTGTAAATCTTTTTTTGTATTTGTTCAGTATAAAAAAATACAAAAGTAAAATATGTTTAAAATAATTTTTGTAAATTGAATTTTGTAGCACTTTTAGAACAATTGGAAAATTTCAAACGATTTGTGTTTGTGGAAACAAAATTACTTCGAAATTTTTACATATAAGAAAATATTTTTAAACTTACCTATACCTTAAAAAAAAAACTTATCAAAACAAATATTATCTTTACTTTTTTTTCTTTTACAAAATAAAAATTATTTTGTACTACATAACACTTCCTTCTTAACTGGTCTGCTACTTGGTAGTGTTTGCGAGTGCTTTCTTTCGAATAACTAATTGTGTCGAAAGGAATTTCATTCATTTTCCATTTCGGCGGACTACAGCATACAAAAAAAAAAATTTAGAAATAAAAATGACGTTATGCAGCCGTGAAACTTTGATTTCACCTTTATGTGGAATTTTTGTTCATCGAAATTATTTCAATTGACTTCAGCATAACTATTTTTAAAAATATTTTGCTGAAATGAAGTTGGGACAATCTGATTTGATAAACAAAAAATTGAAAGTTCTCTTAAATGAAGTTATCAAGTAAATATGATAAATGTTGGTTGGATTGGAAGGAATTCTTTCAAAAGACTTGAAAATAATTTGAAAAAAAAAATTAAAAGAAAGAAAATACATTTAGTAAATAGAAAAGATTTTTGTTTTATTTTCTCCTTTTTTTTCCTTATTTTTCTTGTTTTTTTTTTGTTTTTTTTTTTTTTGTTAGATTACATTAAAAAATGATTTTTTTTTTATTTTTAATACATTATTTTGTAGCTATTTACAGGTTTTTTTTTTTTTTTATCATTTATATTCATATCTCTTACTACTTATTTTTTTTTTTATTTATTTTAATTTATTTTGTCATATTTTTTTTTTTTTTTTTTAAATTGTTTTATTGTTGTTTTGTGTCCATTTTCATTTTTTTTTTTTAATCTATTTTAATTTTTTAATCTTATGAAATAAATTACCAAATACACATCAGAAATGATAACCGATATTTGTTTTTTATAATATAAAAAAATTATTTTTTAATCCAGTTCTGTTTTTTTTTTTTTAATTTAAATTTAAATTTTTTTTTTTTTTTTGTTTGAATTTGTTTTTTTTTTGTAAATTAATATTTTATATTTGCTATTTTTTTTATGGCTATTTCCTTCCTATAATTAAAAAATATTATATATTTTATTTTTTTTTATTTTTTGGTTTTTGTTTTGAAATTGTAGTAAAAAGAATTTGTTTTATTTTTATTTTAATGTTTTTTTTTTTTTTTTTTTTTTGTTTTTTATACCAAGACACCACTGAATGAAATTATGTTGTATGTATTTATTTTTTTCTTAAGATTAAAAAAATTTGAGGCAATTTTATTTTACAATTTTCTGTTTCTTTCATTTTTTAATTATTATTTTTTTTTTTTTTTGTTTGTTGTGTTAATTCTATTTTTAAAAATGTACAATGGTTGAGTAAAAAATGAAAAATCAAGAAAAAAAAATTAAATTATCATTAAAAATGTAAGTCTATATAATAAATATATATAAGAAAAAATGTAAGTCTATTATTTCAATATTTTATTTTGAGTTTATTAAATATATATGTATGTATTTATTTATTAAAAAATTTATATTGTGAAATCATATAAAGTTATAAGATATGATATTGTATGACCAAAAAATATACAAAATGATTTTAAATGTGTGATTTTGAAAAATATTTAAAATAATTGATAAAATTAATATTTATATCTTAAAGAAGTAATACAAGTATCATTTTTGAAATGTTGTTTTTTTTTTTTTATTTTTTAATAAAGATTTTGATACTCTGATAAGAAAAGAAAGATAATTTTGATCAGAACATTTTGATAAAAAAAAACTAATACCATAAAAATATTTCCAAATTTTAAAAGAATGATACTTTTTTTTTTTTTTTTTAAAGAATGATAACTAAATTACCTTTTTTTTTTTTTTAAATTAAACACTAATTTTTAATTTAAATATTAAATTTTTTGTTTTTAAAATCATCACACATCAACAGGCTTAAATAAAAATTTCACACCATGACAGATAACTTAAATGTATATATTTAAAATAACACTAAGGATTAGTACTGTTTTTTTTTTTTTTTTTTTGTTTAATAGTTTTGTCTTTTTAATCAATTTTAATGTGAAAAAATAATACGAAAAATTAAACAAAAACAAAAAAAGATCAATGAAAAGATTATTCAAAAACTTAAATAATAAAATAAGTATAATCGACTCTTTAAATAATTATATTTAAATCATTATTTACTTTTATAAGTCATAAGCCACAAATTAAATTTATTTAGAATTAAATTCAAAAAATATATTAATACAAAAAAAAACAAAAACATAAAATTCTGAAATTAATATTGATAATTTTTTGTTTTTTTTTCTTTTAAAGTATTTTCTTATTTTATTATAATTGCATGTGGGGTATAGTAAATTTTAAGAATTATTTTAGGTTTTATGTTATAAATGTTTTATTTATATAGCAATAAAATATGACAAAAAAAAAAAAAAAAAAAAAGAATAAAACAGCTTAAATTACTTCAATTATCGCTTAAAATAAAGACTAAATGATTTAAAATCAAAAAATTATTCCACCCTAAATTATTCCTTTGGTTTATCCTTTTTTTTCTTTATTTGTTTTAATATAATTTTGAAAATTTTAATTTCATTAAATAAAAAATTTAACTTGATTTTAAAATTTATTATAATGAAATATTTACAAAAAAACAAAAAAATTTCCTTTAATCTCTGGTCGATACTATACCATCAACATGTCAACAAAATATAAGTCAATGTATTTAGCATTTATTAATAAATTTATCATTTTTTACTCATATTTGTGCCATTTTTAAATATTTATAAAATTTTATTTTTAATATCTTATTCATTTTTTCTTTACTTTGTTGTTTTCTTTGTTTTTAATTAATAATAAATTTATAATAATAGTAAGTAAAAAATAAAATTTAATTTAAAATAAATATTAAACATTTTTTAAAAAAAAAAAACAAAAAAAAAAATTTAATTGTTGAATTTATAACTATATTTTTAAATTTTTAAAAATTAGATCTTAACATTTGTTTTTATTTAAGAAAAATTAGGTTTCTGAAAATAAAACTAAACACAAATCATAAACTAGATGAATAAACGGAAAATTTAAAGTTTCGAAATTTTTTAATATTAATATTTCTGTTTTAAACTAGAAATTATATTTTCGGAAAAGTGAAAGTCTATTTTTCTTTATTTTTTTTTTTATAGAAATAATTATGTATTTCGAATCCATAAATTATTAAATTATTCTTGACTTGTTTAAATTATTTTTATTTTATTTTGTTTTTTTTTTTTTTTTGTTCAATTTACCATAAAAAAATACTATTTTGTTTATTTTTATTTTTTTTTTAATTTTCTTTTATATTATTTTTTTAATTAAAAGTTTTTGATAAAGTAAAAAAATTCATTTTCGTATTATTTCGTCTTGTTCTTTTTATATATTTTTTTTTTTAATATTTTTGAGTCAAATCTTAATTAAATTATTATATCCGTACAAAAAAGAAAAATCGTTTTAATATCCTCACCTTAAATTCTATTGTTTTTTTTTTTTTAATTTTTTTTTTTTTTTTAATATAAGTCTTGTCTTATATGTATATATAATTATAATATAACATATTCTGTCTATATTTTGTGTGATTTTTATTTTGTTTATTCTGTTTTTTACTAAGTTTATTTATTTTATTTTTTTTTTTTATATTTTTTCAATTTTTTAATTTAATGAAATGTGATTTTTGTTTTTGTTATTTAGGTGATTGTTAAAAATAATTTTATTGATTTTTATTTACATTATTATAAGAAAATCCGATATTAAATTTATAATAAATTTTAATGGATTACAAAAAAAAAAAAAAAATTCTCTACTAAATTGCTTTTATTTAATTTTAAAGATATTTTGATATTTTTTGAATATCTAAATATCTTTATTTGGTGTATTATTAATTATTATCTACAATAAAGAATAGGAAGAGTGTTAATGTCTTTTATATTAAATTTATTTTCTTTTTTTGGTTAAGGATTAAGAAAAAAAAACATTTGTGCTAAAGTATTTATCAAAAAAAAACCGAATTTATCAAGCCTAAACTGTATAACAAAAAAACTTTTAAACCAATTTTATCTATTACATACGTATTTTTTTATATTAAATTAATTAATTACACTTAAAACTGTAATTCATTACACAATTTCTAAATATATATTTTAAAATTAATATTAACAAAAAAATTAATATTAAATTTTTAAGTACAATTGTTAATTAGTACTAGTATTACTTTTTAAATTATCAGAAAAAGTTGTGATAAAGGTTATTTTTTAGGATTTTTGTATGTTTATGTCAAACATTAGAATTTTTATTTTAAATATATAACATTAACATAAAACTTTTGCTACTTTCTTTTTATTTTAAATTTTCGTTTTTTTTTTTAATTTAAGAATGACTACTTTTGAACAATAAAAATTAAACTTTCCAAATAGTGCTATTCGTTATTTAATATATACCAATAAATACACCAAAATTAAATCAATTTTAGGTACTGTATAAAACAATAAAAGAAAATTTGAGAATAATTTTGTTAATTTACATTCTATTCGAGTTAATTGTGTATGATTGAACGCGTTTAAAATTAGTTGAGTTCAAGATTTTTGTTTTTGATATTGATATCAAATAAAATGTTTATGTAAAAGAAAATTATAGAATTACATTTTTATTCATCCTTCATTAGAATAAAGAGAATATTAAAGATTTGTTTTTTTTTTTTTGTTTTTTTCATAATAATTATAATTTAATATTAAATCTAAAAATATAATTTATTTAAATATTTACAAAATTATTTAATTGTAAATTTAATATGTATTTTTTTACATATTTATTTAAAAGTAGTATAAATTATTATTTAAAAGTATTTTAATTATGAATAATAATACGATTAAAATAGTAATTATTATACGAATAACAACTTGTTTTTTTTTTGTTTAAGTTGCTATTATTACACTTACATTTGAGTTAAAATCAGAAAAAAAAATATAAATTAAATAAATTATAATTAAAAGAAATATGCAATCCTTTTCTCTTTTTTTTTGTTTTTTTGTTATTTAATATGTTATTGAAAATATGAATGAAGAATGCTTTTAGCCAAGTTTTTAATGATACTTATCATTAAATTTTTTTTAAAATTTAGTATTCCTCTAAGATTAAATATGTTCTAATAATGAAAAGAATATTTTGTTTCTGTTATTTTTTTTTTTTTTTTTTTAAATAAATGTGTATGATGTATATGTAAAAATAGTTGTATTTATTACAATAGTATGCATTCTTAAGCAAAAAATAAAATAAAAATATAAATTAAACTAAAATACTTATCTCATATAAATATAAGTTAGCAATGTAAACTAGACTTGTGTTACTAAATATAGTATGCTGTATATTTTTTTCTTGATTTTTGTTTTTGTATTTTTTTTTTTTTGTTTTTCTTTCTTTCTCTTACTAAAATTTTAAACCCGAAGTATTTCACATGCTTTATTATAACAAATAGCAATCCAATCTGGTTGTGTAGCGCCCCATTGGATTTGATTGACTTCACCTTCGGCTGCTGTATATGCTAGTATAGGATCTTCAATTGCCCTTGGCATTTGCTGTATATCCCATATTAGCGCTTGGTGATCATCACCGGCAGTGCATATATGACAGGAACTAAAATAAAATGAAATTAAAGATTTTTTGAAAAGAATAGCAGTTATTATAACAAATATTTTTTTCAAAAATAAATTTTTAATAAAAATACTTAAATCAGAAAGTATAAAATTTTTATAATTTTTTAGTTTGCTTTTTTTTGGCACAATAAATCTTTTTTTAAAACTAGGTCACTCATATTTTTTCACATAATTATTTTTATGAATAAAATTGTTCATATTAAAAAACAATGTAAAAAAAATTCTCACCTGTGCGGCGCCCACGCAATACCGTTAACGCACGCTCTATGATTGCTCAGTCTTGCAACAGGTGTACAAGGAACTCGAACATCTAAAATTATGACTTCACATGAATCCATTGCAACTGTTGCTAAATAATTCGGATCTTGTTTATTCCAAGCCAAACGTAACAATGGAGTATGTGCCGCATCCTAATATAAAAAAAATATTAACTTGTGAAAAACCTTTATCTAATAATTTATTTTTATTTTTACCTCATATATAATAGTAGAATGCTCTAAATGTCTTAAATCAAACATACGCACAGAACCATCTGCACCAACTGATGCAAACATATCTCGACCACCTCCAGCTCTTGAAAAAGCAATATCGTATACTTCCCTGTCGTGCGCTATCAATTGAGTTTTAACATGACCAGCTACATAAACTCGACCATGAGGCTAAAAGAAATATTCACTTAACTAAAAAAAACTCTTGTTTCAAATTGTATGTTTTACTTGTCCTGTTTCTAATCCCCAAATTGTACATGTAGTATCAATAGATGATGTTCCAACTAAATTAGGGTCAACTTCATTCCAATCAAAAGAAGTCAGAGGAGCACAAAAATCACTGTTTTTATTGTTATTAAGAACACATTCCAGTCTTGTATCTGGTTCACCAGCACGCCAAACTCTTAAGTAATCGCCTTAATTTAAAAAGATTATTTAGATTAATTATCTACATAATTATTTTAAATATATTTATATATAGTAAATTTGCTTTACTTTAAAATTTTTTTTCCTCATATATTATAAATTGTTAAAACCAAAAAATCATAAAAATAATCAAAATTAAAAATAATTACCACTGGTAGCTAGTAAATCTGGATAAATGCCTTTCGCATCTGGTATCCACATTATTTTAGTGGTAGGATACGGATGATCAAATGTGCTAAAAATAATAAATTACAAATAATAAAAAAAACAACAAACTAAAAAATTAAAATTTTTTTTCTAATACCTTTTTGCACTAAATTCACTTGTATCCTCATCTAAACTAATTATTTGGACCTTATTATTGTACTCTTCAATAAAGCTTCCTAAGGCTAAACGAAATCTCTTATCGGGACGTACACTCCAATTCATCGAGTACAAAGGCCATGGTGCCAAATATTTATAAATTTCTTTACGTTTGCTAGCGGTGGATGACATAACTATGGATTAAAAGAAAAAAATTTACAACAATTTTGTTATTTCTTTAATTACATTCACACTTTTAAAAATTGAAGTAAATTAAATTCCGTGAATTTATTGGTAGTTAGTTTTTAAGGCCAAGGGGGATGAAAATTTTAGTTCAGGCGTATTAGCTGTCATTGAAAATAAGTATTAAGATTACACAGCTCAGACAAAATTTATTTGATACGTAATACAAAATAAAAAATAAATTTTCTTTTTATTAATCAATGCTACTAAAAATAATTTAAGGTAATTTTCGACACATTTTTTTTTTATTTTTTACTTCCTTGTTAATTTTATATATATAGATATTTGTAAGTATATTAACACTTGTGATGTTCCTAAACAAATGCAAATGTCCGGTCAATGGCATAGGTGACAAATATTTCTCATACTCGAAAATAGTAAATAAGTGATTCAAATTCAATGAGACAATTCACATAATTAACTTTTATTTTAAGTATAATCCATTTAAATCAAAAAAAAAAGTTTTCAAAAAATTATATTTATTTTACTTTACCTATGCTTTATGTAATATAAAGCTTAAATAATGGTAAATTTTTTAAACTAAACTCCGATCGGATTTCTGGATTTGTTTATACAAAATTTCTCACAACATCTTTTTTTATTTATAAAATTCGCATTTACTTTAATGTTTTTTTGTTTAAATTCTTATAATTGTTTTTTATTTATTAATTAATTTGCAGACAATTTTTCGTTCCTTTAATCAAAAAATTATAAAAAAAAAATTACTACGAATAAAATTAACAAACTTCTTTTATTGCAATTTTAACTTTTTAAGATTTTAGAATAGGGATGAGTGCGGCAGGTCTAAGTGTCATTATGACGGCTTTTTTTAATTTATAGAATGGCTTACCAAAGTTGTAATTATTGAAGTATATTTACTTCTTTCGTTGTAGTGCATTCGCACGTTAAGTAAAAAACTTACATTTTTCTTAAATATTTAAATTCATTTTAATTTTTCAAAACATCAAACTAAATACGTATGTATATGATTAATAAAAAAGTTTTATTTTGTTTGTTTTAATTTTTTTAGAAAAGTTATTCGATTTACATATGTTCACTAATAATTTTTATGCATAAGATTTATTTTATTAATATTATCTTATAGACAAATTATTTAATTAGACTTTGCTTAGTCTTTTTTGGTATAAAATTTATAAATATTTATATAAAGTTTTATTAAATATCCGTTATATCCTTCAAAATCTATTAAAATCTTCATGCTAAAACAATTTTATTTTTAATTAATGTAATGTTTTGTATATTTTATCTAACAAATACATTTTTATATTTAAAAAAAGAAACATTTTTTTGTACAAATAAATTTACTAGTATGTTTCTTACTTAGGTTATTTATATTTTTTTATTAAGAATTCAGCTGAACGGCAACGCTGTTAATCATTCACAATATTGATTTGAAATAAAGAAGTGCGTTCGTCGTTGCAAAATAAGTAGTAAGTACTGAATGAAATACCGAAAAATCGACTTAAAAGTTGACATTGCTCCTAGCAATAATTCTACATCTAGAATGGACGTTACGTTCTTGCTCCCCTTTTAAACGGAACGACTTATTAAATATCAAAGTAAATTTAAAATATATTAAATTGCATGAAAGTAATTACAATGACAACGCTATATTTGGGAAGTTATGGTAGAAATGCCTAACTTTTAACTTTTTTCGCATCGTAATTCCTATATACAAATTCAAGTGCCAAACGCGAAAATTACTTACTATGTATAAATTATGAAATGCGAGAATTACTTACGAGATTTTTTAAATATGTATATACTGCTACCAAGTTCATTATTCATGTTGAAAAGAACGTTTTTTATTTATTGTTTTATTATTACAGGTAAAACTGGAACTTTTTTAAATTACCTCTTTGTAATTTGTTTACAAGTAATTTTGTTTTTGTTTTCGCAATATTCAATAAAACACATTCCTTGATTAAAGATTTTTATAATAATTAAAATTAAAATTCCCAAATCCTATGTATGTATATTAAATATTCTTATTACAGCAACGAGCAAATAATTTTGTTTTGATGATAGAAATGTCAAAATGTATTTTTGGCAACTATTTTTTATATGAAAATATAAGATACTGAAAAGCAATTTTTTGCGTACTATCTTATCCTCTCTGCTCTCATTCATAAAGACTTAAATGTCAAATATACGTTTTGACATTTCTATCATCAAAATAAAATTATTTGCGGTAATAAGAATAAATTATTATAATAAAAATGTTTAATCAAAGAAAGTGTTTTATTGAATGTTGCGAAAACAAAAAAAATATAAGAAATAAAATACGTTTGTTTCGTTTTCCGAAATTGTTAAAATCGTGCACCAAACTGGAGAAACTGTCACGTCTTAGACAAAAAAAATGGAAAATCGCTATAAAGGGTTCAGCAATACGAAATAATAACTTGCTAACTAAATATTGTGTGGTTTGTTCCGATCATTTTATGAGTGGTAATTAAAGCCTTTTTAAACAAACAAACGTGTTTGTCTAAATTATTTATATATCTTTAGGAGAGCCGGCAAAAATTCTTGATCTTAACAATGTGGATTGGGTGCCGACATTAAATTTGCAAAAAAGTAAAATTTGTAAATCAAAAATAAATAATTTAAAAAATGTTCCAAATTCACCTGATATAATGGAAGAATTTTCAATAGAAAGCATTGTTTTTGATACAAATTATGAATTCGATAGCGCTATAAATTTAGAAATTAATAAATTTGTTCAAGTGATTGGAGAAATAAACTATTCGGACCCAACCCAAACGGAAACATAATGGAATCAAATCAATCAGTAGAAACCGAAATTTGCTGTGTAGGCAAAACCAAAACTGCAATAAAATAAATAAATTTCTAAAACTGGAAAAAACAAATACATAATGCTTCTTATTCTTTAAGTATATAATGAGAATATAATATAAATAATGAGAAGAATACACTCAATTTTATGCGTGAAGAATAAAATATGATTGAAAATAAAAATTAAACTATTTTAAAAATAATTAAAAACCTAGCACTATTATTATTTATTTATAACATTACCAAATGTTTTGAATACATTTATGTTAAAATTAATTTTAATGCAAAATTCACAAATAACAACGATTAAAAATACAAATTTTGTAAATAATTGTGTGTAAAAGAATGTTATAATAAATTAGGATAAAACCAGAATAAAACATACAAAAAAACAAATAAAATAAACATAATTAAAAAAGTTAACTGCTAATTCAATTGTTGATTTCGAAACACTAATTGTGATGTTCATAGAGTTAATTGACTGCGGTCATTTCAAAACGGCTTTATCTGTCATAGAGTAACTCTAACATTCTTGGTAGTAAAAAAACGTAATGCACTCTAAATCTATACAAGAAATAGAACTTCGCAGAGGGCAGCGGCAGAATTTTATTTTAGAAACAACAATAAAATTAAATATTTTTCTAAATGGGCAAAAACTGGATGTTGACTGTTATAATTATTTGCTATACCAATAATAGCAATAGGTCGTTGATAAAAAAAAAAAAAAAACCAAAAAATTTTTGACCCGTCTGACGAATTCTAAAACTTTTTCGAAAAGGCAAAAATTATTGCAAACGTCTTTTTATTTTTAACTTCTTTTTTGTCTAAGAAGATTCATAGTTTAAAATAAAAATAAGTGGTACCGAATTGCTTCATGTACGCCATGTATAACATGCTAATTTTTTTTAATAAATTTAAGCAAACAAATAAAAAAATATTTAAATCGTTGGTTTTCTCTTCTAAAACGTTGATGACAATTGCAAATAAGTTGCTAAATTCAATGACCCTAAATTGCCTCTTTCTCTAAGTTGCATCAGACGACTAGAAACGCTGAAGCGACTAATGTCATTTCTGCTATCTTTTCAAATTGAGAGGAATGAAATGTCAAATTTATCGAGTATAGTATTTCTATTTACCTGCGACGCGATAGCCATTATTCAGTCGCTTCAAAATTTGTGTAGGATCAATATAGATTTTTTATTTTGATTATTAAGAAAAGATTAAGAAATAAATATTTTTGGAGAAATTTATTGTAATATTGTTTTTCTTTAATGCTAAAGGTAAAATAAAGGATGAGCTCCTTTTTGTTACATGGTTCTGATTCTTCTGAGGACAAAGAAATGTAATGTGGAAAAATATACGAGACAGCATTGATGTTAGCGGTCCGAAATTATTGAGTCATTCAAGTTCTTTCAATTTTCGTCCGTATTCCAATTTATTACTGTCAAATCCACTAAAACCCCTTGCCATGTTGGGATTATTTTCCATTAACGTCACCAAAGGCTCAATTTGCTTTCTATTAGTTACTTTTTTTTAGATAAAAAAATTGTTAAATTTGTTAAAATGAAAAAAAACTATAACCGCAATATTCAAAAGATATGAATGAAAATATTTTTAACGTAAGCAATACTTAGTAATAATTAAATTACTTGATAAAAATAATAATTACCTTTATAAAGTAAACATAAATTTTCTTTATTCAATTTTCTAATTTAAAACAAGAGTCAAAAACACAAATTTCATACTAATCAAATTAAATTTTTGTTTTTTAAATAAGTACTACCAACATAACAAACTGTTTCATCGCGCGTCTTACAGAAAATGGAAAGTACCTAAACTTGTAGACATGACGCGATATCGTTCTCATTCACTTCGTTCGAGAGACTTACAGAAAGAGGGTGTAGACGTTTAAAACAACTACCTGGAAAAACAAAATTACGTTCATTAACACTTGTTTATACTATTTTACTACCCTGTCTGTATCTACAATGCATTATTGTACTGTGCACACCCTCATGATGGCCTGTACGGCCTCTACAAACATAGAACTGTCCAAGTAGAGTTAAATGTATTAAAATCGGATTAAAGTGTCCACAATATACGCAGTCGTCAAAAAAGATGCTTAACTTTTGATTTTTTTCGCTTTCTTTACGCATTGAAATGTCAAATAATTGAAATTTGAATATAGTATCAAGAAAAGCCATTTTTGTTAAGGATGTATGTATTTATTTGCTGCAATATTTTTAAAATAATATACAAGTTAATAATTATTTATAAATAAATATATAAAAAATAATAAATTTAAAAATAAATAATTAACTTATGAAATTTGTAAGAAAATTTACTAATATGTACACATATATGTGCGAGATTCTGAATTGGGAGGGATTTTAGAGTTGGTTACAAAATCAGGGTTATATACTTTTTCCAAAATATGTATATATGTAAGTAATACTCCTATTGTCAGGGATTTTGGGAGGGATTTTAGAATTGAATTCAAAATCAGGATTATACACCTTTTACAGAATATTTAGATATATGCATATGCGAGTTTTGAATTAGGAGAATTATATACATACATATACAATATTTGAAACTTTGAGAAGAGTTGACAATAGTTGGCAAAAAAAATTGTATTTACTTCTATACACTCTTTCTCAAAGGTTGGTGTAGTTAGGTTGCGATTTTTCGACTAAAAAGAGTAGTTTACTCTGTAAAAGAAACTCAAACTTTGAACTATTTTTGTATTATATAGTTATTTTATTCCATTTTTATTAATTGCATCCAAAAAGTATTAATCACATTTTTATACCCAACTTTTTCTAATAAATTTTGTGATTTTAAATTATCGTTAACTGTAAATGCAGCCACATCAATATTTTTATCGGATAATGCGATTTCTTTTGTTAAAATGTTGGTTAAAATTTTAGCAAATCCTTTTCGTCGTTCCTCAGTTAAAACGTGTAAAATTCTTAAATAAAAGAAAAATATTTAATTGCATAATTTTTAATTTTTATAATAAATTAATAAAAAAAAAACAACAAAACGACAAAATACCCTATTCCAGCAAATTCATTCTGAAAGATCCATGCAAGTAAATTATTTTCAAAATATATTCCAAAACTTTTATTTAAAGAAATTAAACCTGATAGAAAATTAATAGATCCCTCTTTATTATTTGGCCATAAACTGTGAATGAATTCAATATTATCTTGTGATAATGGTTGAATTTTGTATTTTTCATCAATTCTAAATAGAAAAAAATAAATATGCAGCTATTAAAAAGAAGTAAAAAATATTAAAACTTTAATATTAAAATGTTATGTTCAAGCAAAAAAAAAAAAATTACTTATCTATTGTTAAATTTCTTGCAATATTATTTTCACATAATAAAAATATACATTCACGATTTCTTTCAATTATACCACCATTTTGAATTACAATTTCCTTAACAAGTGGCATTATAGAAAAATGAATTCCGGCAAAAAGAGGTCCTTCCTTCCAAAATATCATTTTAGTTTCTCTAAGACATTCTGTTAACTCTTTTAATGTTGATTCCAATGTATGAAATGATATTGTAGTTTTCTTTAATTGAAATAAAATTCAATTGAATTAAAAATTTAACATTTAAAATACGCAAAAACAAAAGCTTAAGTGTATAAATTTTAAAATATTACTTAAGACTTCATTTTTAATTTCGTAACTTTCACTATAAGTTTTAGTGTCAGTTAGGTATTAATGGAATAAAAATTTATTATTAATATTTTTTAAAATTGAAAATAATCGCATAAGACAAAAAAAAATACAAGGATTTAAATTGAGCAAAGTGGATCTACTATACACATCAACTCAACACATATACTGTTAAAAGTATACATGCTGCAATAAGTCAGCAAAACAAACATGAACGTAAATAGGGATTAAAGGCAAGAGTAGAAAATTCCCCTGCCGTTACCTATAACTATATTTATTGCAAACCAGCAGTAAAGAATCTTAGGAGAAAGACACTTGGAGGAATATCTTTACATTGATAATCAATGGCGTTTTAAAATTAACCAAACGACTTATTACCAAAGCCAAGATGGTACAAGTATGTAAAAGTGTCATAAACAGGAGTGTGTTTCGTTTCTAACTTTCTGATGTTTAGTTAACACTATGACAGATAAAAGTTGTTTCGAAATGCCAAAGTAGAGTAAAATAAACTCTCTGGCGTCATAAATATCGTTTCGAAGCACCAGAATCGAGGTAATAGAGTTAATTTTTTTAATCCTACTCGCGAGGAGAATTAAGGAGTGTTACAAATTTCAAAGTCTTATGAAGTATGTATCATTATTATTTTTTTATTTAAAACTTTAACTTAGAAATTTACATATTAAAATAATTGTAAGCGAAATCGTTCAATTAAGCCTATAATACTTCTTAAAATTAATTTTTTTTTTGGAAAACTTCATTATTTGTTTGAAATAAATAAATGTTCCAATCTAATTTTGACACTTTGACTGTTCAAATTCATATTTAACTCTATTCGTTTTGAAATGGCAGAATAAAGTTAACTCTGGATGTTAGTGTGGTAGTTAATCCTATAAAAGCATAAACTCTACTCGGAGTAAGAAACGATACGCATTCCAGATCTCCTGTAAAACTGTAACAACGACAAGTAAAAACTTTCAAATGTTGTAGACGGTAGACAGGCAGTAGCAAATCAATAACTAAATTTTATCTTGGTTGTAACAGCTAGTATTGTCTAAACCTAAACCATGTAATAATATTTAAACAAGAACTATATACAAACATATTATATGTATTTATATACATAATCTTTGGTTTTAGTTAATAGTTTTAA
The DNA here is from genome assembly GCA_947095535.1 of Poecilobothrus nobilitatus. Lineage (NCBI taxonomy): Eukaryota > Metazoa > Arthropoda > Insecta > Diptera > Dolichopodidae > Poecilobothrus > Poecilobothrus nobilitatus. The sequence goes on along the minus strand of OX352772.1, from coordinate 52,279,639 downwards.
TTTTTTTTATTTTCATTTTAGTGTTTCATTGTTATTAAGGTTTTCATCTATATTTTATATAAAATAATTTAAAAAAAAAATAACGAAAAGTCAATTCATGTATCGTCAAAGTACCAAACTTATATCTGCTTATATGTTTATATACCAATTCTCTGCAATAAAGACAATAATTCTCTGCAATAAATTTGCAATTCTTCCAATTACTGTTTATTAAGAAACTTATATTAATAACCCGAAGTCCCGAAACAAAAAATTTTCATCACCATTTAAATTCATTAAAAACTAAAATGTTGGAAAAAATTGAACAAAATTTAATTAAAAATAATTTATAAAGTCTACCATTTGTTGCACTGCAATTCTGAATACTTATTTCTCTTATCATTTCTTTTTTAATTTTCTTTAATAATATTGGCTCTTTAATAAGAATATATTACTTGGTGTAGTGTAGACGTGTTATAGTTCTAAACAACTCACATACTCATATATTGCCTCCCTTTATCTTTGTATAATATAAATAAATAATTGTATACACATACATATTTATAAATAAGAGGTTAGGGTAACAATCATATTATCTGAAATAACTTTACATAAGTACTGAATTACATCTTATCCCTCTAAATTAATATCTAAAAGTTCCTAATTTTAAGCATTTACGAAAAACGGTAGGTTAAACATTTATCTAAAGTTTGACATAAATTTCTAAGTTTGACATTTAAACTTCAGTTAATGCTTTATAATATAACAACGTTAAACCACATGAATATAAAGCAATTCCCAAACTTTGAAGGGCTGTTAGTACCACAAATTCTCCAATTTTCAATTTTTTTTTTATATATTTTTTATATTAAATAAAAGAATTAATAAATAAAATTAAATTACACAATCAATTGAAAAACTAAAATATGTTCCATTTTTAAATAAATCACCATTACGATGAGTATAAAATTTTTTATAAAATGGTTTAAAATTAAATTTATTTATAATATTATATTTATTATCATTTTTATTATTTTCTTTATTATTACTACTGTAATCATTTAATTTTTCATTCCATATTCTTTGATTATATATCGATAGATAATGATATTTTATATCTTTTGATTGATTTTTATATAAATTTTCTAATTTTATTAATTCATCATTTTTTAATTCTCGTAAAATATCATTTTTTGTATTAAAATTTTGAAAAATTGAATCAAATTCATTCATATTTTTTAATAACGTTACTAAATCGCACAACTTTTTATTATTATACTAATTAAGTATTTGAGAGTTTGAGACTTTCAATAACAAAAACTAAAAATATACTAAAAAACAAAAAGTATTTAGGCAAAGAGCAAATATTCTAAATTATAAAAGAATTTTTTTTGTCTTCTCTAGACTGTAAAGTTCAATGTCTATTATATTTTTGTTTTTTTGTTTTTGGAAATTACCAATATGTACTTTTTAAATAAACAGTTGTGAAATTGTTTAAAAACGGTTCGCAATAACTTAATTTTTTTTAGCATCATAGAATATGCTTGTTTGCATAATAATAGCAACATGTTTAACTGATCAAAATTTTTTATTTTCCTTTTTTATGTTTCGTATAGAAGCTACACGGATCGAATTATTAGAGTTAAGTTAGAAAAAAAAATGTTCGTGACGATTTCATTGCCGGAAAGCAGTTTTAAACAGGTCACTTACATACGAAAATATGTTCAAATTGTCGGGTTGATGCAGCAAATTATACTGGAACTTAATAAAAATTTATTAAGGATGTTCTTTAAGCAATTTAAATTGGGTAATTGAACACGAAGTATATATGTATATGATTTCATTAAGTAAACCGATATGCCGAAATTGATTCCATTCTTGTCGTAATAAAATTAAACCAGCATACATATATGTATACTCTTTAATAATGACAACTTTTCTATAACATTTGAAATCAATCATTTGAAATATTATGACAGGATAACATTAAAACAAAAAATCTATCTCAGAACACAATGATCAATGAGGTAACGGATCGAAAGGAGGAATACATAATATATTATCTACACACATATGTATATATATATAAACATATTTGCTTGTATTATGAGCTCAGTATTTTTATTTATTTGTATTTTAAACCAGTGTTACTTTGATCATAAATCGATCACAGTGCGAGGATTACTTTTTCCACTTACAAACTGTTTTTGAAGATGATTTTCAATAAAAAAATTTTAACGAAATTTTTTGGTTAAATAATACGAACCATTTTTAATTTTGTATTGAAATGTCACTGAGTTTTAATTGAAATCAATTAATATCAATTTTTATCTTATGGCCAAATGTAATTTTTTTAATATTGCATTTTAAAATTTTTCTTTTAAGTTATGATAAATTGATAATAGGTACAATACAATCAATTTAAATTTTCGGCAATTTTTTGTTTTTATTAGTTTTATTGATTTTATAAAAAACATATGTTCATACATAAGTATGTACAGTATATATGTACATATATGTATGTAGTCGCTGATATTATGTTGATACATTTGTTGATGGAGGAGAGGGGAGAAGATTAAACTGAATTAGCCAGGCCACGTAATTCATAAGTATTTATGTGAAAAGTTTTACTCTTCGTTTTATATCCATAACAAATTTTGTGGTTTAAAAGCAAAAACGGTAGGTGCGAATATAAAATATTTCTCATAAATACCCGTGTGGCTTAACTGAATAAATTAAATAATATTACAATGCAATACGTACATACATACATATGTAAATGCATACATAATGTAAATATAAAAAAATATAAATTCTTAAAAAAAATGCAATGCTTTCTCTGTAAATTATTTTTAAAACAAAATTAATTATATGCATATAATACATAGATATGTAAGTATACATAGGTATAGGTATATGACAATGTATAGGTATATGACAATGCATGTGAATTATCTCAAACAAACTTTAATGCACAAATTGCACATGTAAGAACACATGTAATAAGTAAGTATTCATTCATTTAAATTTGAGCACAGGAAAAATTCTTGACCTTGAAATACACATTGAAAATTAAAGTGATCCAAAATTAAAATATTTAGTTTAAAGGTTATTAAATAAAACGATGACAAATGAAATTTTGCAATTATTATCAAAAGAATATTTAGAAAGTGTATTAAAAGAATTAAAGAAAAATTTACCAAATTCTATACGAGATCACCATTATTTATTTTTTTATTTAAAAAATTACGATTTAATAGAAAATGCAACTGTATCCAAAAATTTATCAGTGGCATGTAAACCAAAATTTTATGGGCCAAAAAATGGTTTTATTAACAATTGCACATACATTGCAATAACGGAACAGAATGAAACGGTAAATAATTTTTGTAATATTTAAATACTCATAATAAAACTTAATATTTTAAAAATTTTACTAATAAGATTTAAAAATATTACTACATAGTTAAAAAGAATATTATATTTAAATATTTAATACATAAATTATTCAAGTTTTGACTTTGGCCAACATTTTTACACTACACACACCACATCAAAGGCATTAGGCAACTGGCAAAGCGAAAGCATTAAAATTAAAGCAAGTTATTGATTGTGAATTGTGATATTTAGTCATATGTAATTTATTCAGGAAATTCAAAAAAAAAAAACTTAACGAAAATTAGACGCGAATATAAAAGGTTTGTTCATGACCTTTTCGAACAAAATATTTTTAAAAATATTCAATAATTTTGTAAAAATTCATCAAAAATTTAATTAAAGTTTTTTTTTTTTTTCTGTAATTTATCAAATTTTCAGAGTAAACAAAGAAGTATTTTTTTTATTAATATGTACATATATTTATTTTTGATGTAGATATTATTAGTTTTTAAACTTGTTTTTTTTTATGGCAATGGCATAAATATTTATTAAAAGCTTGCAAATTTTTGTAAAAAAAAGCTTTCGTGTTCTTTTTAAATAAGTAATTTTTTTATAAGAAACATTTCAATTATCTTCTCATTTTGTAAATTTTTTACAAAAAAAAGTACAATAAAAAACTTTTTAAAAATGTATACGAATACAACGTGTCATGATTTATAATTTAATTACTTTTGCAAATTTTTAACCCAAAAAGTGTTTGCTTACTAAAAATTGTAACAAAATATAGACTATAACGTGTGAGGCTTGTAATTTTCAAGTTTTCAAGGACTGAAACTGCAAAAAATATTCAGTAAAATTAAAATATTTATTACTGGTGAAATATAAGTATACTAAACTAAATAATAATATTACCAACATTTTACTAGTATTAACTAATACAATACTTACGATTATGAGTATTACAAGTACTTTAACAGTATCACTTACCAGAATTTTTGTTTTTTTTAATATGAATCAAAATTACAATAACTTGAATGAGTCCATTTCTTTTTTTTTTTTTCTTAATATGAATAAATTGTATTTCTATTACAGGATTATTGGATATTTTTGTCTACTCAAGAAACAACTGGAAAAGAACTTCTTGATTCTCTAAAAAATACAAAATTTATTAATTGGCTTGCTGCACCTATTTATTTCAGTTGTGACAAAAATTATTTAGAAGAAGTTTATGCTATTGCAAAATCAAAGCATCCTAACTGGATGATTGAAGAGCCAGAAAATATATATTATTTACCTAAAAGCGTAGCAAAAGATTTTTCTGAAGAAAAGTAATTTTTTTTAATTACAAATGTATGTATTTATATATATAAATAATTTATCTATTAAATTTTGTTTTTATAGAATTCCTAATTTATACAAAATTAAAGAATTAAAAATAGAAAATACTAAAATAATTGATGATAACTGGTCCCATAAATATACAGGTTCATTGAAATTAATAGAAAGTTCGATAATATTAAATGGAGGTTTGGGACTTTTTAATGAAAAAGACGAAATGATTACATGGATGGTAACAAATGAATTAATGAGTCCAGGGTAATGGTAAAAAATGAGCTAATGAACATTAGGCACTTTTTTATTCATTCAATCATTAATTTTTTTCATTTTGTTTTTAATTACATTTAAATTATTACTTCAGATTTTTAACGGTTATTGAATCAGAAAGACGTAAAGGATATGCAACAATAATAACAAGACAGGAATTTAAAAGATTTGCTCAAATTTTTGATATTGATGTTTGCGTTCGAGTTATTGATGGTAATAAAGCATCAACTGGCCTAATGAAAAAACTTGGTTGCAATTTTATTGCAATCGAAATGTGGATTGGTAGACCGATTGCAAACTAGTTATGTATTTTAAATTTTAAAACAAAATGTTAACAGTATAAACTAGAAATGTATGTATGTATATTCTTTTAAAAATGAAAAAAAAACAAATAACTCTGTTGTCTAAAGAAAAAAATATATGTATGTATGTATATGTATAAAAGTTTATTGAATAAATAGTTTTAAATGGCTAAATAAAACAAAACTTTAGTTTTACTTTTGCAACTTGCAACATAATCGGTAATTTAAAAACAATATTATGTTTGATCATTTGAGCATTTTTTTAAAAACTTAAGACTAAATGGGTTAATAAATATTGTACATAGGTTTTTTGTTGTGTTGCTGTAGTATATTAAAAAGAACTAAATGAATTCAGTTCAGTCAGAATATTATAAATATTCGATTTTCATTTCCAGATATCGTAGCATTTTGATTTAATAAATGTCAAACATTTAATTTTTGTATGATTTACACTTTTGACAGCTTAAAGCTCTATTGTGTTTCAAAATTATTTCGGAGCGTTTAGAGATAAAATATTTTTAATCAGTTCAGACTTCAGAACGTATTCTATGGACTTGGCGCTCGATACCTGTTGAGTTTGACATTTTAAAACTCCTTAAACCTCGCGAGTAGAAATTAGGATTAAAAAAATAAACTTTATGAACTTGATTCTGGTGTTTCGAAACGACATTTATGCCGTCACAGAATTTATTTTACTCTACTCCGACATTTCGAAACGTCTTTTATCTGTCATAGTGTTAACTAAACAGTAAACACCAGAGAGTGAGAAACAAAACGTACTCCTTCAATTTTAAACACTCAGAGGTCAGAGATGTAAATTATAATAAAAGAAATTTCAATTATACTTAATTTAACCCATAGATGACCATTAGTTTTTTTTTTTTATCAAACACTATATATTAAAATAATGGAAATTGTTTTTTAATTTATTAAACTTTTGTTGATATAGGAATTTAAAATAAAAAAAAATATATGAAGTTGACCTTACTAAGCCGCTGACCAGCACTTCTTGACGCTTTTTGACGCCACAAATGAACTCGTCATCTCTTATAAGAATATATGAAGTTAACTGTCAAAACTTAACGAATAATGTTTATCGGCTTTTCAGTTTCGGTATATTCTTGGCCACGTATATTTTAATTCAGGTTCTCTTCAATTTTATCAATTCATTCGCCGATTCAACTTACTCATTTATAAGAAAAATGTTAAGATTTTTGCTGCTTTTAAGTTTATCTATATATGCAGTAAATTGTGCAGAAAGTGATGTATTAGATTTGGGCGACAGCGATTTTGAAAATATAATTGCTGATCATGAAACAACTTTGGTTATGTTCTATGCTCCTTGGTGTGGCCATTGCAAAAGATTGAAACCGGAATACGCAAAAGCCGCTGAGTTATTAAAGAACGATGAAAATAAAATTGCATTAGCCAAAGTTGATTGCACTGAAGCTGGTAAGGAAACTTGTAATAAGTTCTCTGTAAGTGGATATCCAACATTAAAAATATTCAGAAATGGAGAATTTGCACAAGAATATAATGGCCCACGGGAAGCTGAAGGGATTGTTAAATATATGAGAGCTCAAGTTGGACCAGCTTCACGTGAAGTTTCTAAAATGGATGAATTCGAGAAATATATTGGCAATAAAGACGCTACTATTTTTGGTTTCTTCGAAAAAGATTCTGATTTAAAGAAATGTTTCCTTAAATATGCTGACAAAATGAGAGAGAAACTTAGATTTGGTCATACATCGGCAAAGGAAATTCTTGATAAACAAGCCGAAAATGATGGTGTATATATATTCAGACCATCACATCTTCATAATAAATTTGAAAATTCATTTGTTAAATTTGAAGGATCAGGAACTGGTGAATTGACTGAATTTGTAACAAATAACATTCACGGTTTAGTTGGTCATAGAACAAGAGAATCAATTGCTGATTTCACACATCCTATGATTATTGCATATTATGATGTTGATTACATTAAAAATGCAAAAGGAACAAACTATTGGAGAAACAGAATTCTTAAAGTAGCTAAAGAATTTGAAAGTCTAATTAATGATAAGAAAATTCGATTTGCTGTCAGTGCCAAAGCAGATTTTCAACATGAATTGAACGAATATGGATATGATTTTGTTGGTGACAAACCAGTAATTTTAGCTCGTGATGAAAAGAATCTTAAATATGCAATGAAAGATGAGTTCTCAATAGATAACTTAAGAAATTTCGTGAATGCTCTATTGGAAGGTGAATTAGAACCATATATTAAATCAGAAGCAGTACCAGAAAATAATATTGCACCAGTTAAAGTAGCTGTAGCTAAGAACTTTGATGAACTTGTTTTAAATAACGATAAAGATACTTTGGTTGAATTTTATGCACCATGGTGTGGACATTGCAAAAAATTAACTCCAATTTACGAAGAAGTAGCAGAAAAATTAAATGATGAAGATGTTGTTTTAGTTAAAATGGATGCAACTGCAAATGATGTTCCACCACAATTTGATGTTAGAGGATTCCCAACACTTTACTGGTTACCAAAAGATTCAAAAGATAGTCCAGTTACTTATAGTGGAGGACGTGATGTTGATGATTTCATTAAATATATTGCTAAACATGCAACAAATGAACTTAAAGGTTTTGATCGTTCTGGAAAAGCTAAAAAGACCGAGCTTTAAATTTTTTTTTTATAAAATTTTGTGATTTTGAACAAAATATTCTGTATGTAAGGGGTTGCGAGAAAGTTAATAATTATATTTAATAGTAGCATACATTTTTTTATTTTAAGAGTCATAATTCAAGCATTTTATTAAATTGAAAATAGATCATTCCTTTAAAAGAAAACTGCTTAGAAATGTTGATATTATCGTTTATTTCTTTTTTTTTTTTAATATCAGATGAGCAGTTTGAAGATGCACGAAACTAAAAGAAAAAAGAAAATTTAGAACTAAAAAAAAGTTTAGAAAACAAAAATTTCATTTCTTAAAAAGTCTATCCTAAAAATTTAGAAATAAGCGAACCTTTTTTTATATTAATTAAAAAAAAAATAAAATAAATTTAATAAAATTGAAACTTGTCTGAAACTACTAATTTTTTATTTAAAGGTTTTTTTTTTTAAAAATTCCTCTGAAAAATGAAAACCCTTGTAATAATTTTGAGTAAATAAAATGACTTATAATAAGAAATTAATAACTTTTGGCTGCAATTAAATTTAAACATAAATCAACAACATAATATTAACAACTTAATTAATTTTTTCTTTAGTTTTCCAACCAATTATGTATGTATAACCAATTCTAAACTACTTGATCTTTATTAATTCCCATCCCATCTGTATAAATTCAAAAGATTGAGTATCAGATATTCCTATCTGATAGGACACAAGACTTTTGAATTAGATACTGATTTTTAAAAAACCCTGGTCAGTTTTAGTTACTCAGAATAATCAATATCAATACTTTTTATATTAATGCCGATCAACTCTATTTGAATTTGTATGTTCTATTATAGGAATTGTATGTTTCATTACCATTTAAATTAGTTCAATTTTATAAGCTGCTTATTTTGAAATTGCCATGATTTTTCTAACGTTAAATTTTTTTTAGCTTGCAAATATAATACTTGATACTGAGAGGAGAAATATATAAATATAAAATTACTTTTTTTCTTTTATACATTCTTGGTATAACATTTAAATTTTTCGTTTTTATCAATTTTGAAACTACACAAACATAATTTTATTATTTGACCAATGCTGTAATTGCAATAAATTATAAAATAAAAATCATTTTATATGTTTTTAGTTAAAATATTTTTTTTTTATTTTAGGAAAAAAAAAAAAAAACAGGAAATTATAATAACACTGATAACATTTTAATTTTTTATCACATTATTAAATTAAATTGACTGTAAGAAAACGTTTAGTTAGTCAAGTATAATAGTGTTGATTTAATTTATAAGTTTAATAAAAAATATATACATATTTAAATAGAAATTTTTAATTTGAAAATAAGAACTTGAGCAAAAAAAATTAAATTAAAGCTAATACATATTTACAAAAATATACCCTAAAAAAAAAAAAAAAAAAAAAAAAATTTATTTTTTGCCAAAATTGGCACATATTATATTTTATTTACATATATTTTTATATAAGTACAAATATTTTAGCTACGTTTCCGTCTTAACTTGTAATCAGATATATGCAAAAAAAAAAATAAAATAAAAAATAATTTTAGCCCGTTGTATTTTTTTTTTTTTTTTAATCAAAGAATAATTAAAAATATATATTGAAAAAATAAATTCTTTATATAAAAATTAAAATTTTACTATAATACAGCCTAGCCCTTATCAAATTTGAATTATTATAAATCGTTTTTACTATGATTTATTTCTATTAAGAAAAAAAAAAAATATATATATAATAATAATTAACTAAATAGTTTAAAAATATTTGTACAAAATAAATTTACAAAAAAAAAAAAATTTTTATTTTTAAATAAGATTCCAATGACAAGGTAGTTTCTTATTATATTTTGCTACTCTATGCTAAACAATCTTTAAATTATTTTTTAGTTTTGTTTTTATTTAGGTATGTAGTTTCATTTTTGAAAATGTGCCTTTGCATTTTCATTTCTAGTTGAATAGCAGTAAAAATATCAATTATCTAAACTTTTGTTAGAAAAATGTTTCACTTAAATGTGATTTTAAAAGTTTAATTGCATTGAACTATTAAGAATTTACGTAATCTTTAATATTTTAATTAATTAAAATTATACAATGATAAAATTATTGTATACAAATTGAATTTATTTAAAAAAAAAAAATATTTGTTTAGATACAATTACAGACTATTTATTGCCTTTTAATTTTTTTTTTTTTTTTTTCTTATTGATTTTAGTAATATAATAACTAATAACTAACTTTGCCGGTTAAACGACTAAATTTAAACTTTATAATTGATTTGATAAAAACAGAATTCAATACAATACACAATACACGCAGTTATTTATTGGAAAAGTTAAAAATTCTGATTTCTGAACTTAATCTTAATTTTGAAAAAACATTGACAAAAAAAAGTTGATTTTTAATTACTTAACTAGAACAAATATTTGATATAAGTTATCTACCTTATCATATAATAATTTAATGTTAATTGGACAATGATGCAAACAAAAAAAAAAAAAAAAATCATTTAAAAATATATACTTGCTATCTAACATTTTATACTTAACTCAAATATTTAAGCTTTTTTTTTTGTTTTTTTATTTCTTATAAATTAATTTTTAACATTTAATGTAAACATTTTTCGTTGATTTTTAAGAGAAAATTTTTTTACTAAAGGATAAACAATACAATTCTAAAAGAAAAACTTTCATTTAAAGACAAAACAAAAAAATTTTCTAGAATGTGATATTATTGATAAATAAAATAAACAGATAAATGTTAAAAATAAATTATAAAATCAAAAAGCTTAAAAACTAATTGAACTTAAGGCAAAAATAAAAAAAAATTTTGTATGTAATTTATATATATAAAAAAAAAAAAAAATAAAAACAATATTCACAGATTTAAAGTTTCTTATAAAAAAAAAAAAAAAGAAAAAAAAATAAATAAAAATAATCTGCAAAAATAATTATAATGGCATATATGTAATGTAATTTTTGTTTTTTTTTTCTATGAAAACAATTTTGTTTATTTAAAATTTAAAAAATACATATATATATTAAATATAGTAATGATATTTAAATAAAAAATAGATAAAGAAATAGTATAATTTTTTTTTTTATCTATAAATTTGGTCTCCTCTTTTGATTAATGAATCAATTATTATGAATATAATCCTAGTTAATTATCAAAAGAAAAAAGAATAACTAATTAAATAACAAATAGAAAAAAGTAACTTTTTGTTTCTATTATAAAGCTATTGTAGAATGTAGAAATTAATTAATTTAAGTTATATTAAATCATTATTTTTATAATTATCGATTCATTTTTATCTTTAAATAATAATTAATAATAACAATAGTATTTTGATTTAATTTGAAAATTATTATAATAATTTATATAAAACTTTTTGTTTTTTTTTTTTTTTTTTGTTAAATTAACTGATTTACATAATAGGCGAACAAACATTTAAATATAAAAAGCATAAAATTTTTTTTTTCCTTATTGCTTTCATTACTTATAATTTTAAACTTTTTTCTTTTATTTTTGATTTTTTTTTTTTTTTTATAAAATACTGTAAAAATTTCCTTTTTTCTAGAATTTGTTAATTTAACTAAGCGAAAAATAGTTTACTAGAGGGTGTTGTATTATTATTTATATTTAATAAAATATTGTTATTTGTTGCATATTGTGTAGATGATGGTATTAATGTTGTTGTTGCGGGTGTTATTGTTGTTGTTGATGTATTTATTGTTGTCATATTATTTTGATAATTATTAATATCATTATTTCTATAATAACCGTTTGATATTTTTCCATTAATATGATTATGATTTAATTTATCATGATATATTTGTTCATTTTTGTCCTGTAATGAAGAATATTTTGTCCATGGTGTATTTGTGGTATATGGTAAAATTTCTTCAGTAAATCTTGATATATATTTTGCCTTAAAAGATAAAAAAAAAAAAAAAACAAAAAAATTTAAAATTTAAAATTTAAAATTAAAAATTTTAATTTTAAATCGATTTATAATGAAATGATATTATGCAAATCGCAATAAAATCGCTAAACAAAAAAACTTAATATTTAAAAAAAATGATCAGTTAAGAATCGCAATAGAAACAATATTAAACCCTTAACAAAGTGGACTAACGGCATAACATTACGCTGCTGTATAACATCATTATTGCTAATTTTCAAATTATTTGTTTGTCTTTAAAAAGTTCTTATTAAAAGTCCTTCAAAAAAATTCTATTAGGTATATTAATCTTTAAAAAATTCTTTTTATTTTACTTAAATAAAAAAATTATTTTTTCCTGACTTGAAAACAGATCAAAATAAATCCCTGAATCAAATAAATTTTTGAATAGTAAGAATTTTTAAGTTTTTCTATTTTTTTTTTTTTTTTTATTTTATTACGATTTCTGATTAATTTTTTATTCCTATTAACTAAATTTGAAAAAAAAATTCTTATCAAATTCATCAGCTCATGACGTGATTTTATTTGGTCTGCTAAACAAAAAAAATTTTGTTTTTATTAATTTTAATATTTGTTTAATAGTTTACATAATTTAACAATTAAGATAAAAAGAAAAATAACACTTTAAATAGCTTTATTATTTATTAATTAGTTGAAAAATAATTATATTAAAAACAATAATTTTCTTAACAAGGATTTCATATTTTTTAGCTTATTGCTTAATACATCTACAAATTTAATAACTTCATTCACTAACACTTCATTTAATTATTATTTTTTTTTTTTTCGAGTTTACAGAGTTTTTTTTTTTTTTTTATTATATAAGAAAGAAAGATATTTTTTATTTTGTTTCTTTTCTTTTTGTTTCTGAATTATTCACATACCTGATTATTGAAAATGATGGAAAAAATTCTTTTATTTTTAATTAACATGCAATAAAAAACCATTAGGCAGCAATTAGGAAAATTACAACCTATATGTAATTAAGAAAAAAAATTTAAAGAGAAATCTAAACACAAAAATTTTTTCTCAGCCACACATTGTAATGCATATTACATATAAGTAAAATACTGTAACCATTATTATAATAAACATGCATTTATAATTTTAAATTGAAGATTTAAATAAAGATTTATTCAAAAAATGTTGTCTGTTATAGGTTTATTAATAAAATGTTTTTCATCTATATTGTAAAAATGATGAAAAAATAAAAAATCATTTTGAAATGATTAAATGAAAAAATCAGAGTCCACGAAAAATAAAAATTTACACAATAAAAATAAAAGTATTATAAGTTATAAGAAAAAATTATATTAAAGTATATAAGAAAAAAATAATAGTATTAAAAATGTAATTAAATAATAAAAACTGTATAAAATCAGTTTAAAAATGTTGCAAATAATTATCTGACAATTAATATGAAAATTATGGTAATAAATATTAAGAAAATTTAACATTTTTTTCAAACTAATAACAATTTAATAGAACATTGAATAAACTAAGTAGGAATTAAAGATTTCTTAATTTCTCTTCGACATCGAGTCAGATAAAGCCATATATAAAAATATTAATTTTATTCTTTTAGTAAATATAAATAAAAACAATTTCTTTGCCAGATTATTGTTAACAAAGCTAGAAAGCTTAAAATTAAATTTTAACAAAAAAAAAAAATTATTATAAAATTTTAATTAATAAGCATGTCTTTTATGTATGTAAATAGAACCGTATAATAAAAAAAACTTACTCTATTATAGCATAGTACTCCTAAAATTGCTAAAGTCATACCAAACATATTTATCCATGTTACTGGATTTCCTAATATAAATAATGATAATGCAATTACAAATATTCTTTTTGAAGCACTAGCAACTGCATATGTTAATGGAGTTACTAATGATAAAACACTAAATGCTATAATATTTTGTAACCAATTTAATACACCATCAGTACATAAAAGTAAAATTGTTTTTGTATCAAGATTTACCTAAAAATAAATACATTAATTAATATATTTAATATTTTATTTTATTTTATATACACTTACAATTACAGGGTGATGAAATATTGAGAAAGCATCAAAATAAAGCCAGATTGGTAAAAATATAAATAATGCTAAACGTCCTAATAAATAGAGAAGTCGAAGATGATGAATACTTGTGTCTTTAAGTACCTATATTTTGACAAAAAAAAAGGATTTTATTATTTTATTACTATAAAAAAAAAATTTAAATTTTACCTTTTTCGAATAAATATTTTGTAAAGAGAAACCCATTGTTGAAATAAGTGCCGCTATTAAACCAGTTAAATCGAATGATATTTCTGTCATTGTTGCAATTCCTACACCACATATAATTGGTATTAAACTAAGATAAACTAATAAAGATTGTTTTTCTTTAAAGAGAAATCTGGTTAAGATGACTGTGAACAGTGGCATTGTTGCTTTTACTAAAAAAAAAATTTGAAATAAAAAAAAATTTAAGTAAATAATTTTAATTTATTTTTTAAAATCTAATTAAATTATTTTATTTCCATATTTAAATTCAACTTTAATCTTCTGGCAGTTATTGTTATATTTGAAATCACTTATCATTTTTTTTAACAACAATCATTTTATAAATATACCTATAATACGTTAATATTAATCAAACAATATCAAGTTATAAGTATCTATAAAATAAAAATAAATAAAAACAAATAAAAAGAAAATTCAACAAAAAGTTAAATAAGAATCAAATTTAAATTGATGATAAATATATAACAGTTGTTTAAATAATTTAAAATTAATATCGTTTAAATTTACATACTTCTTAAAATTAATTTTTTTTTTTAAATATTTAAAGTGGTTAAAGTACCACTTCTATTAATTATTAATTCTATCTTTATTAATTGATTTTTATTTTTTGAGTTAAAAGAATAAATATGTGGATATTTTCTAATCAACTCCTTTTTTTTTTTTTAAATTAATTTTCTGTTTTGTTAAAAAAAAATTTATAAATAATATAAAATCATCAAGAATCATTATTAGATTCTTCACCTATGCAAATTAACTATATTAGTTGTCTAAGAATTTGAAAGTGCCATGTGGGCATTTTTTTTTTTTTTTTTTTTTGTTCTTTTTAAACACTTGAAATTTATTTATTTTGCTTATTACCTGTGTGAGCATAGGATACAGGAACTTTATAAATACTTATATGAGATGTTAATGATGCTAAAAATTTACCAAAAGCTAATGGTATTATAAATTTCATATAATATGGCCATGGAATGTCCGAATATTTTCTTATACCCCATAAATTAAAAAATGGTCCACTAAAAATTGTTATACTTGCTAATTGAACCATAGTTACTGTCATTGGAAATGGAAAATTATTTAAAACCTAAAATATTTAAAAATATTTATATATTATCAGTTATAATATACGCATATATATATTTATATTTTTTTAATTTTTTGTTTAAAAATAGAAACTTACCATTTTACCAACTACATTATTACTTGATGACACAATATACCACAAAATACATAAGAAAAATACAACTAAAACTCCTCCGGAGTCTTTTTTTGTTACAGCCATATTTACAAATAATTTAAATTAATTAATTTCTTAATATAAAAGTTATTATTTTACTAAAATAAAATAAAAAATATTTATCTTATTTTTTTTTTTTTGGGGTGAAAGTATTTCAGCCCCTTTGTTAATAGCTGATTCCTTTAGATGTCATATCAGAACTAGTTGTGTATGTCACTTAACTTTTAACTTGTAAAAAAATAAAATTGTAAAATCAAAAATAAAAGTTTTATAACAAAAAAAAAAAAAATAAAAAAAAAAACTTCAAAACAAAACAAATATGTCAATAAATATTTTAGGGTAACGTTTTACATGCAACAAATGAAAATTAATGGTGAATTCGATTCTCAGTAAATTATTATACACACTACATTCTACACATTTTTGATAAGGTAGAATTTTTTGCATTCGTTTTTTAAAAAAATTTTGAACTGAAAACAAAAATGAGTTCGTTTCTAAAAAATTCTGCCTCTAAAATGTAAAATTTTCTGCACCGAAATTCTCCAATCTCGACAATTTACAATTTTTGCCCTGAACAATCAGCAAACATAATAAAATAAAAAAATTAAAATGGCAATCACCATTCACTATTCAATTGTTATTTGCATATTATTTGTTATAAGAGTGTTTTATTTGTTTTGAATATAATATTCATTTTCTTCTAAAAATTAAAATATAGGTAAATAATTAATATTGCTAGGCAGTTGACAACAAAATGTAAATATTTATCAATAAAAACAAAATCAAATAACAATACAGTGTAGGAAACATTAAAAAAATATATATAAAATTTTTTATGTTTGTCTAAAAAGAGTGCAGAATTCTACGATTTAAAGGAAAAACTGCAGAAATATTGCATTTTAAAAGGTGAAGTTTTTTTCGAGAAACTAATTCACCATAAATTTTAAATTAAGTGCATAATATGTTATTGTAATTTGTAAAAGGTAATTTTCAGGTATATTCAGGTTAGTAGAAAATTTATTAACGGCATTACATTTAGCGATCCCTATCTAGGTAGGTGGTAAAAAAAAAATCAAGAGATCACAACAGTTGTTTAAATTAAATGTATAAAATAAATTCAAAAATATTTTATGAATAATAATTAAAATTTGAAAAGGAAAACTTTTTATATCAACATAATAATTAATAAAATAAATTTACAACAATAATCTTTACATACTATAAATTATATATTATAACATATTATTTTAATTAATTTATTTATTTACAATAAATGCTAAAATATTTTAAAAACATATACATAAAAATCTTTAATCTAAAATTAATATAAATTGTGGTTATGTTGTCGATATAAGTTAGTTAAAATTTAAAGGTGATTTGCTAAAGATTAAATAGAAATATTTATTTATTTATTTATATATTTAAATTTATAAACTGATTGCTAAAAGTGGAATATGCTTTATTAAATTTATTGAAATTCCGTAAACTAACAATAATATTTCATAAAAATTATAGATTTTTAGAATTGACTAATTTATAAAAAAAAAGGAAAAGTGTTTTAATTGTTAACATTTTTTTGATGTACATATTTTAATTTTTTTAATAACAAAATATATAATTTAAAACAATTTTAAGAATAAAATTTTAATTAAAGTTATACCAATTTCCAGCTGTTTATCTATAACAAAATCATAAATGTCATTTCATTTTTACATGTAAACATAGTAAATATAATTTAAATCTTTTGTTACAAATCACAACAAAAACTTTTATAAACTGTCATTAAAAGTAAAAACAATTTTCATAGCACCAGACAAAAATTTATTAACTTTTGTTTTGTCAACTTCATTCGCATTCTTTTGTGAAAATAATTTTTATAATTTTTGAAAAATTGGAGAACGATTTCACAATGAGTTTTAATAATGATAAAAATGAAAATATTTCGGTAGACGAATGGAAAAACCGTTTAGAGGAATTTCCATTTAAACATTCGGATATGAACAAGCTAATAATGAATTATTTAGTTACAGGTAAATACCCTCATTCTTTTATATGAAAAAAAAAAATTTTAACCTACATAAATATTATTGTTTTTCTTTTTTTTTTGGTCAGAGGGTTTTAAAGAAGCGGCAGAGAAATTTCAACAAGAAGCTGGTTTGGAACCATCAGTTGAACTGAGTTCCTTAGATGATAGAATATTAATCCGTTCAGGTATTCAAAATAAATTATATAAAAAATATTTAAGTTATATGTAATTAATTATTAATTACTTTTTTTGAATGAAATATTTAGCTGTTCAAAGTGGACGTGTACAAGAAGCAACGCATTTAGTTAATCAGTTACATCCTGAGTTACTTGATAATGACAGATATTTATTTTTTCATTTGCAACAGTTACAATTAATTGAATTAATAAGGTAAATTTTTTTAATTTTTTTTTAAATTATTAACTACATATATATTTTTAAATTGGTAGAGTTGGTAAAGTAGAAGAAGCATTAACGTTTGCGCAAACAAAATTATCCGAAGCTGGAGAAAATATACCAGAGGCATTATCAGAATTAGAAAGAACTATTGCGCTTTTAGCTTTTGAAAAACCACAAAGTAGTCCATTTGCTGATTTATTAGAACAATCATACAGACAAAAGGTAGAAGATTTAAGAATGATCTGTAGTTATTATTTTTTTTTTTAATTTATTTTCTATTTTAGGTTGCAAGCGAATTAAATGCTGCTATTCTTAAAGCTGAACATCAAGAAGAATCAACACCAAAATTAATGTATCTTTTAAAAATGATTTTATGGGCTCAAGGAAAACTTGATAATTGTGATATAAGTTATCCGAAAATGAAAGATTTGGCAACGGCTCACATCGAACCAAAATAAAAAATTTTCGTTTTTAAAATAAGAAAAAAAAAAACAAAAAAACTAAAATCCTTATAAATTATTTAAAGTTTTAATTAATAATGTTCTGTTTAAGTAGTTTGCTTATTTTAAAAAAAAAATTATTTTAATTAAATATTAATACTGATTAAACTTTTATCTTTAAAATATTTGATAAAATGAAAAAAAATTTAAAAAAAAAAGATGTATGTATATGTATAAAGATGAGAATTTAATAAACTAGCGTTGAAAATTTTAAAAATTATTTTGTATTTATGTAATTTGTACCCGTGAATTCTATTTACTATACGTATTTGTATATTTCTATAAATAATTATTAGAAATTAAACCTAAACCCATCTAATTAAATAAGTTAAAGTACTAAAACTTCAAGTTTTGTTTCATCAGTGACTATACATATAAATTAAGTCTTTTATCTTAAGTGTAGAATAAAAAATATGATTTCTTTTTAATAAATTTGCTTTATTTGCCTTACGTTAGAAAATCGTTAAATTAGTAATTTTAATTAAATATAGTCATAATAAGTTTTAAGAAAATTTACAATAAAATTTGAACTAAATTCTTGATTAAAGAAATTATTAAATTTATTTTTTATATATAAATGTTAAAGAACAAAATAAATAAATTCTCTTCACACTGTAATGAAATATCATGATCTTTTTAAGGAAGCATTTTTCTCAAGTTCATTACCATCCAAACAGAAGATCCATTGCTTTATTAACTAGACCAGTACTTCTTTGTGGAGCATTTGGACTAGTAATAACAGCTGATTCATTTTGTACACTATTATATGCAACTTGTGAAAGCGGACGAACTGCCTTAACCCTTAAAAAATAAAGAACTTTAAGTTTTTAAGTACAATTTACTAAACATTGAAATCAACTTACTGATAATTATCGATAACATTTTCTTTGTCAATTACATTAGAATCTTTACATCTTGTTACTCCTATCATAATATTATTTGCCAATATTTTTTCATTATAATTTAATGCTCTGTCTGCTTCCAAACATGAAGAAAATTTTAAATGTACCCAATTGCCATTTTGAGCTGGGAATACTTTATCTACTATACTGCCACATTGCGAAAAATGTGTTAAAATTAAAGCAGTTGCACTTTGTGGAAAACCATATACAGTTACCCAAAAATCAGAATATTTTTGTGGTGGTGGACATTGATTTAAAAAGTTTGTTTGTGGACTTTTGTATTCACATATATTTGGTGATGTAATTCTGTTTTAAAAAAAGATATAAATTAGATTTTATTTTTAGTTTTCATACAGGGAGTTTTTCAAACCTTGAAGCATTAAAACTTCCTGAACTTAAATATGATTCATTGTATATAGATTGATTAGCAGAAGCGAACTGATAAGATTGATTCGGTTGGTAGTTATTTCGAGTTGTTGGAGTTTGTATTTGATTTTGTTCATTATGAAGTGAGTCAAATAACCCCTGAAAAAAAAACAGTAAAATACTGAAATTTTCTACAATTGAAAAAGAAGTGATAAAAATTTCTATACTTGAATTGGTGGTCCAGAAATACTAGTATTATGCGAAAAAAGAGACTTTTGACCTAAATTTGACCGATTAAATTCTGGTGGTGGAGATGTTACTGCAGTTGGAGGTGGTGATTGTGCTGAAAATTAAATTTAAGTTTTTTTAGTATTATTTATATTTTTAGGAATAAAATATTGCAACACGTACCAAAATTTAATGATCTCTTTTTAGGGGAATATGATGAAATATTTCTAGGATTGGGGCTGCATGGATTATCACCCATTAAAAATGAAGGTAAATATGGATTATTTCCAGCAGCAGGACTATTGTTTGGACTTCCTAATGTCATTGGCTCCATTTTTAATAATATGTAAACTGGTTCTTAAAAAAGTAATAAAAATATTTTTGCAAAATTGTAATTTGTCCAAAATCCAATCCAACCTTTACCGGCAATTACTGTCAATTTGACAATTATGAAACTGTTGAACATTTGATTTCGAGTATTGGGATATAGATTGTTTTTACCGGTTTTTACTATAGTTGAATTTTAGTACTTTTGTTTTAGTACTACTAACTTTTGTTCTTTTCTATGCGCCATGTCAGATCAGATTGTGTATTACCATTTACCACATGCAAACCAATTCAATTCGCACTATCAGAGACTAGTTCTATATTGTTACCACTCTTATGGCCCTCTTAACAATAAATTACTTTTTTTTTATTTTTTTTATGAGTTGTATATACTATATGGGCGTTTTTAGCTGATTGGTTTTAACATTTCACCAGATTTCACTTTGATTGATCTTACACTAATAAGTTAAAACTGTATTGATTATTGAAAAGTTAAAACTTACACATTTTGTTCTAAAAATATTTTTGTACAATATCAGAAAAATCATTTTCATATAAATAGAAACGTTATCGGTAAACACAGGTAATTTTTAGCAAATCTAAAAATCAAACCATATTTGCGGTAATTTTTCTAAATAGTGATTGTCTTTACTGTATTTTTTTTAGCACAATTTGAAAAAAATTTAAAATATAAAATGGATATTTGGATTTGTGAATTTGATAACACAAGTGCCAAGTATGATAATGATAAGAAACTACATATGCACATATATATACTTTTGATAGCAATAAACTACATATAAATAATCTATGTACATACATGTAAACTCTATATAATGATAAGATATATGTTTTTTATGATATGAAATTTTTTAAAAATTTTACATCGTTTCTAATTAAATATATTCTGTACGAGTTCTTACCTTGCGTTCTTAACACGCGTTTTATATAAAGTAATGAAATGTATCAAGTAATAATATGCATCAAATCAACCTACATACATATATATGTTCTATATCTTTTTTTTGTTTTGTTTTGTATCAGACATTTGCTTAAACCAAGCATCAGTTATGTTGTTCATTTAGTAAACTATCTCAATTAACTGAAAAAGTCATCATTTATAAGGGTTAGTATGTTAGTATATTAGCAGATATTAGTATATATAATATGTCAGTAAATGATGATACTGAGATATTTAATTGGTCATTACCACTGTTAGTAACTACTAATTAATGTTAGTAATGATGTTAATGGTAATAAGAAACAAGAAAAAAAACAAAGAAACTAGAATGCAAGTTAGATTAAAAATGACAGACTAATCATGTAGACTACGAGAATTAACCATGCTTGCGTAAAGTCTGGCTCTCAGTGTTAATTTGTTAACGCTAATATCGAACAGCTCAGACCTTGAGTTAGTCTCTCTTAACATACGCGAAATAGGCTCAAATTTGCCATAGACTGTAGAATGGTGGGACACATTAAAAAGCTCGACCGATCTCAAATTATTCAGATTTTCTCTATCTTATTAATAAATGTGGTTTCTGGAAGAATTTCTTTATGTATGTGGCCATACGCACCTGTTAGAAAATTGAAATTACGCTAAAATTTAACTTTAGAAAAAATTTTTTTTATTACAAAAGTTAAATTTTACTAAACTGAAAGAATGAAGCGATGCATCAAAATAACCTTTTGTATTAGGTAATTTCTGATTAATATACATACGTATGTACTTACATATGTAGCTAAGCTACGTATGTATGATATTAGATACCTATGACTAGATGAGGAATTAAAAATGGAAATGGACAATTTTTTGATGTCAGAACAGAACACTGACAACTGCGCAAATTTTTATAAAATTAAAATGTTAGTAGCGATTTAAAAGTTAAATAGCGAGATAAGTTAAATAGCGAGTTAAATAGCGATAAAAATTAAAAGTTAAATAGCGATTAAAATAGCGATTGCGATTTAAAGATAAAAATTTAAACAATTGAAAATTTTTCTTGTATTTTCTCAGTGCCTATATTTTGGTTTATTTTCTTAAAAGAGCCTATATACATACATATATATATATGTATGTATATATGTACAATAATTCTAATTTAAAGTATAGTCCATACACCACAATTGTGTTCAATGGATGGTCGATAGAAATTATGGGTCGAATGCATAAAACTGAGCTTGAACCTAAAACTTACTTTTCTAAACAAAACATATCGTTCTTCAAAATAATTTAAAGAACGTCAACACCTTCTAAATTATCCTCCGCCAAAACAAATAGTACATTGTACCATAGGTTCTAACCTAATTTTTAGTTTAAAAGGGAGGTGACTTTTAGTTGGTTAAAGCAGGTTAAAGTCTAACCAGTCTAACACTACGACACTACCAAAGAGAATTCGCGCGTTGATGTCATTGGTGTCTTTCAAGACCTACCCTTAGAAAAAAAAAAAATTGAGGATCAGTTTTATGCATTCGAACCCATCTACCCTTGGAAAAAAAAAATTGAGGATCAGTTTTATGCATTCGAACCTATGCTCTCTATTCTCTAAACTAGTCAGCTCTAAAGAATGGTCTAAATTCTAAACAATCTAAATTTTAATAAATACTTTCTGACTTTATTCATAGACTCAAAGGTGGGAAGCTAAATATTAATGTATGTACATAGTATGTACATACATATACATATATTAAATAATAATAATGATTAAATTAAATTTTAGGATTCAATTTTTTTATTTCAATTTATTGCGTTTATTTATTACGAATTTATTATTTTGTTACTGTGAATTAACGAAATTTGTAAATTACAAAAACAAATTTCTTATGTACATATAGGTACAATTCAGTTCTTTTATAAAATAATTTCAATTTCTTTTTCTAAGAACTCAACAGATATTTTGTACACAAATAAATGAATTTATCATCTTACATAGTAGGTACATATGTACATATGTATGTCGAAATTATTTAATCAAATAAAAACAGATAAGTATTTTTAAAAATTTAGTTTTTGTTATTACAAGGTCATTCTTATAATTTTGACGTCATTGTTTTGTTTGTAACAATAAACCCATGAAAAGTAAATAATTCAGTTATGAATTTTTTGTAAGGTTGAACATCATACATATGTATGTTTCTTTTTTACATCTATAATTATAATCTAGTAGTTTTCAGCCACACACTACGTATTATGAATTCCGTTTCAAGCTTTGAACATCAGTAACTACATATTTTTTACGATTTTTCTACTATAAAACCTACCTATACGAAATATTAATAATAAAACATAAAAAACAACACATTTCATATTTACATTACATTAGTGGTACCTACGATAGTCGATACTCGATGTAGTAACAAAACGTACACAACAGAATAACAAAAAAAAACACAAAATTATAAGAGACATTCTCAGTTACTCTCATTAAAATTGTGTATTGTTTTTTCCCTCTCGAGTCGACTCAACCTCAACGGCTCAACTATTCTTTCGCTATATGTAAGAAATATTAGTATGTACTTTAACTTATGCATGTATAAAGAAAAAAATTTAAAAATTGATAGAAATCATCATTTATCAAAATATGTATTGAAATTTTAAATAATGATGAATCATGAATGATATTGATCTGATATTAATAATCAATATGTATCTAAGTATTTACTTATGTATGACCAGCGGGCAGAGTTTCTTTAAAATTCAAATATATAATTGTTTTGGTTTTGTACTTTTCTATTAAATTGTTGCATTTATGTGTGAATGTTTGTATATTATTTGAAGCGATTATAGAAAACTTTTCTAATTGTATTCTTTTTTGAATTCAATTTCTTCTCATGAAGTATTTAAATTTTAGTATACAGCAGCTCTTACAACCAAAATTATATTTGAATAATTTTTTATTTTTTAAATATTTTGTATGTCAATTTTATGCAGGGTTACCGTTTGTACAATTGTGGTAATATTTGTACGATCTTCTCGCCCTCTGTACCACGTACAATCTTAATCAGGATTGTACGCCAAATATACGGTCTTTTGAGATTTTAAATTTTTTACATTAGGGCAAGGTAAAACGAACAACGGCAATATTGTTACAGACAACGTGGTCTATAAAAAAAATTAACTGAATTTTGCTCCAAACTTTGTTTATGCATTTTACGAATGTTTTACGGATACCTATTCTGTTTTCCCCACGTACCTTTAAAACATTTATTTCGAACTCGATAAATAAATAGACATAATATTCCTATCTCACAATACAAAGTATTCTAAATATACGTACAACAAGTACAGGCTCTTTATACAATTTAATTCTGTTTTGGCGTTATTTTAAAAATAATTTCAGTTAGTGTTTTGACGAATTTGGTTATGCTTTCTGATTTTTGCGGATTGTATTTTTTCCATAAATTCTATTTTTCTAAACTGCAACTGTCTATTATATGAATTGGGATTCAACATAGAATTTGACTACATATTAACAGGGGCCCCCAGTTTCTTTATATTTTGAAATTTGTTTAATTATAAAGTAAAAAATATGTATATAGATACATACATATATGAAAAAAATATAATTTAGTATTTTAAATGGAATCTTTAATACCTATCATGTATGTTATAATTAAAATTTTGTGATTTAAACATAATTATTCACTTTTGTCTCTATTTCCATAAGGAAGATTCAATATGTACATGTTTCTTTACACTTTTCAAGAGAAAACTCAAGAGACGTCATTCCGTCAATACTTCTGTAAGTTTTAAAAAATGAAAGATCTGTGTAGGATTTATTGCTGGCAGTTCATCTTCAACAAACCAATATGCTGGTAGATGCACATATCTTGTTCGGAGGAAACCTCCGCAGTTTTTGAGTATGTGACCTGGAGTCACTTCTTCTTCTTGACAGAATCTGCATGTGCCGTCATTTTTAATTCCAATTTTCTTTAGGTATCCTTTTAGCCGGTAGCGTCCCGATAGGAATACTGTTAGAATTCACAGTTTATTTTTACTGAATTCAATGATTTTTTCATATTTTTTTGTATTATAATTTCCCAGAAGCTCTTTAGATTTTTTGAGTCCAGATTTTTCACTCCATCATTTTGCCCTTCTATACAGTTCTATTCCAGTTACCTGAAATAAAGCTGAAACAAATATTTTTGTCAAATTAAATTTTGTCACATTAAATTTTGTCAAATATATAAAAATACCGAATTTCGGTTTTAAATTTGGTTATTTTGTTGAGTTAATTTTTTTTTGACAGTTGATTGAATGAGACTTGTTTTATACCAAAATAAGTTTCAGATATTAGTGGTTTAAAAAGGTGACAGTACAAAATTTCTAAGTTTCGTAATAATCAGAAAAACTTATAGTAAAAATAAATTATATTTTGTCATTGAAATGTATAATCAATTATAAACTCTATAGTAGAATATTTTTTTTTTAAATTAATTTAAACTAAGAAGTACGAGTACACATTTTAAAATAAGAAGGGGGGTCGAGAGCTAACACGGGACCCAATGAAATCCTAAAAATATTTTTGTAGGGTTTAAAAAAGTGAATAACATAATTTTTAGTATTAAATAGTTCAACTTTATTATACTACAATCAATATTTTATAATAAAGCGTTACACGTTTTTTTATTTGCAAAAGTTTTGATTACATTTCCAAAATTTAACTTTTTGGCTAAAAAATAGCTTCGATAGCTAAATTACCTAAGCTATTCAAATGATTTTGGCACATAGTTGATCTCTATACATTTTCACTCTCGCCAATATACTGAATTATCGTTTCGCTTGAGAATGATCGTTTCACTTTAGAATGATGGTTTCGCTTGGTGACTGGTGTGGTGCAAAATATTCTTAATGCAATGCAAATATTGGTAAATACTGTTTTTATTCACACTTCTTTAATTTAATTCTTTACTTCTTTCTTCTTTACTTCTTCTTAACTTCTTTAATAAATTTATAGGAAGCAACTGATTTTCAACAAATGTGTCTTGGTGAATGGTTTTCAAATGGATAATTTCATTAGAAATTTTTTTGGCAATAACAGAAGTATATTTATTACATAAATCATCACCATTTTTTATTAAAGTGACAACGTGGGTGCCCGGAAGTAATGCCCCAGGAAATAAAGTCGATACAGCTTTATTTCCCTTCTGATGCGGATATAATGTCGAAATCGCGAATTTAAAAAACTCGGCTTTATTACCGCTTTAAAAAGCAAATAAAGTCGAATCGACCTTATTTCCATTTTCTAAATATGTATTTCATTTTTTCTTTTGATTTTGACATCAGTGATACATGAGGAATTTCTGTTGAAATATGCATAAAAAATAATTAATAGGGATTTTAGACTTGAATATGAAATCAGAGTGTTCTATTTTTCCAGAACAAATTTACTCTGGAAAAGGGGGGGCAAACTTGATTTTGTAACCAACTCTAAACACCCTTTTATTTTTTTTTCAGTTATATTAAAAGGTGCAGTGACAGACACCCGAGGAAATAGATCACGCAGGAAATAAATAAGGATACGCTTTTTACAGAATATTTAGATATATGCATATGCTAGTTTCTGAATTAGGATAGATTTTAGAGATGGTTACAAAATCAGGTTTATACGCTTTTTCCAGAATATGTATATAATACTCCTAATTCAAAACTCGCATATGCATATTTTTAAATATTCTGTAAAAGGCGTATAATCCTGATTTTGAATTCAATTTTAAAATCCCTCACAAAATCCCTGACAATCGGAGTATTACTTATATACATATTTTCGAAAAAGGATATAACCAGAGACTACATAGAGATGTCCAAATGGCAACAAAAAAGTTTAGATGTCGCTACAATATCGATTTTGAAATTTAGTCTCATTTTTCAACTTTTTTTTTTAAAGTTTCTTAAAGCAAGTTTTGGTCTCGGATATTTTTTTTTTCATATATGTACATAAATGAACTTTCGTATGATTGGTATGGATGATAGAAATAACAAGTAACATACATATATGAATATGATCATATGATATCAGATGACATATTATGATATACATGATTTGATCAGTATCTAATATAATTTTTATATTATATATGCATTATGCCATATTATGCATTTATATTACTTGACCAGCTTGCCTACATGCTTATTAAATTGTGAAAGTGTGTGTGAATCAAAATTAAATATAAATTGAAATACACATAAATACTATCGGCACTTTTTATATATGTATTTCAATATGATTCAAAAATCAATACATATTTATATTTATATTTTGTTTTGTGTAAATGTAATTATGTTCCAATTTGATATGATTTGATAATTTTTATGAATATGTACAGTATCCAGCAAATGTCATGCCACTTTTCTAATTGGAATAATTTTTAATTAAAAAAATGTTTAGAAGAATTTTAAAGCATTATTTTTATTTCAGTTATTTTTATTTGATAGGTATATTATATTATCTTCAAAAAATACCCACATATATATGTAGGTATACTGTTACCAATATAACAATATGAGTCATGAGATCAAAAAATAAAATAAAATCATAATACAAAAAATTTTGTTACTTTGTTTGTTTGTTTTTCCCTGAAGTTATAAAGTTAAAAATATTATTAGAAAAAATTCGAACGCCTATATTATTTTATTGCTTTTCTATATATATTTTTTTAAATTACCATTACTTTTGCTGGATACTGTATATTAAAATCAGTTAAATTTAGTTAAATAAATAATGCAGTTAAATCAAATGATTTTGATAAAATAGATCACATTCATACCATCTGATACCATATAATATACGATATACCATTTCATACATTCAAAAAATTCTGTTTGTAGTAGTGAAATACTGAATGCATATGAATGATAACCTTGAAATGTTTTTTCTTGTTGTTTTTAGAAAAGTCAACATTATAAAATAATCTATTTTTATTTAATTTTTTTCTATATGAAATATTTAGCTAAATGTTCCATATTTTTTGTAAAGTGATATTTAGAATGTCTTCTTTATCATATTGAAAATTTACGTTTCTACTCGACATATTAAATATATATTTTCTCAAATATATTTTCCCATTTTTGCCTTATTTTTCTATTTTAAAAGTTATTTTGTCATCGCTTTGCTTTAAAAAGTTTAATAATCACAAGGATAAAAAAATTTTGTAAATGCATAAAATATATGAATGATCATTTTACACCAGATTTTACAGAAGATTCTAGTTTTCGCTAAATTCTTTTAGCTATGACACAAACTAAATATTTCTGTGCTTTAAGATTTTTAAAACTAGCCAGTTTTAGCTGGCCCGTTTGAAAAAAAATTAGTACAAATTTTTGTATGAATTTGTACATCTCTATGTAGTCTCTGATATAACCTTGATTCCATAACCAACTCTAAAATCTCTCCCAAATCAGAATCTCACACACATACATATTAGTAAATATTTTGAAAAAAGAGGTATCCAATTTTTATCCAAAACTCTAAAATCTCTCCTAATACGTTAGCTCTACATATTCCATTACACTCTTCTTTTAACAACAAAAAATAGTGTGGGTCTTAATTCCAATTCAAAAGGAAGCCCGAAAAGGAAGCCTGCGGGCTTTAATTCCTTTTAATTATGGGCTTTAATTCCAATTTAAAAAGGAATTAAGGCCCGCGGGCTTTATTTCCTCGGGCGTTCTGTGACTGTACCATATTAAAAATATATTATTTATTTTTGTTTTATTTATTATTTTATTTATTTCTAATGTCATTTCTAGGAACTTAAATATTTTTTTCATATTAGCATCAGTGGACGTGTTTACCAACAGCGTAGGGAAGCACCCGAGTTCTCAACAGCCCACCGGCTACTTGATGTAGCTGTCTCGCCCGCCGGTTACAGGCACGCAGCGCGCGGGTGGTGCACGCCTCGCGGCCGCGTTCGCGACGTCTGGGCATAATATGGAAAATAAAAGTAATTGTTGAAAATATTCGGATTTTATAATCGATTACAAAATCAATGTTATACGCTTTTTCCAGAATATGTAGCTATAAATATTCAAAAAATTTGCTATTA
Source organism: Poecilobothrus nobilitatus (assembly GCA_947095535.1). Taxonomy (NCBI): domain Eukaryota; kingdom Metazoa; phylum Arthropoda; class Insecta; order Diptera; family Dolichopodidae; genus Poecilobothrus; species Poecilobothrus nobilitatus. The sequence goes on along the minus strand of OX352772.1, from coordinate 52,250,409 downwards.
ATAGTTAGAAAATATTTAAAAAATTTGTTATTAACATTTATTGTCTTACATCTGTTATTTTACGGTGACAGGAAATAATGCCCCAAAAAATAAAGTCGAATCGTTATTCAACTTTATTTCTTTTTCAATTTCGGCATTATTTCCTTTTCTAAATGGTAATAAGGCAGAATTCTCAAAATTCGCGATTTCGGGGTATTATTACCGGGCACCGACAACGTGTGGTTAACATGGTTAAAGCTCGATATTACCAGGTTAAACTTCCAACAATAAAATCTAAAATTTTGTAAAACACCTGAGTTCTTAAATAATTTTCATCCATTATTCCTGTATCATTATAGTCATCTCATCACTAATTATAGAATTAAATGTACATGTTAATTTATATATTATTGGTTTGGTTTTTGAAATAAAAGTTAAAAAATCATACACAAAAAAATCTAGAATAATTTTCGTCCGGGTTCTCTTAGCCCTTCTTGTCATATGACTGTATTTCATTTGCCCGTAGCATCATTTGCCTGTATTTGTTGCAATTTGCCTATATTATCATTTGACTGGATTTTATTTGACGGGCCATATTCAACAATAAGTATTTAAAATAGTAGATATGTAAAAGAGATAATTAGGAGAAATTTTAGAGTTGGATTCAAAAACAGGTTTATAAAATAACCTTTTTACAGAATATTTACATACATATATCTATTTACGAGATTCTGAATTAGAAGAAATTTTTAGAGTTGAATTCAAAAGCAGGACTATACGCTTCTTTCAGATATATATTATATGTACATGTAAGAATCTGAAGTAGGAGGGCCTTTAGTGAATTCAAAATGAAAGTTATAAGCCTTTTACAAAATATTTATATAATATATTTTTGTATAATATAAAATACAGACAAATTAAATATAGGCAAATGAAATAAAGACAAATGAAATGCAGGCTTGTGGTAGTAACCCCAATAAAACAGCTTAAGATGTGATAAGAAACAACTAAGTTTATAACAAACTTAATAATATTCTAGTTTTTAGGATCTATTTTTTCTCGTTAAAATAATAATTTTTTTTTTTTAATCGTTTATGTACGCTTATTTTATTTTATTTATTTTTTTCTGCATGAAGTATTTTTTGCTGCATGAGGTAATTATTGAAGGCAACACCCACTGTCAATGTAGCAGCTATTATTATTGATATTAGTATTCTTATATTAATATTATTATTACTAAGGGCCTTGTAGCTGGTGTGTACAAAAAATTCGTATCGGATAAAAAATTTTCTTATTCTAAAAGAAAACAAAAAAAATCATGATGCTAAATATACATATGTATGTATGTTATATTCTAATGTACATTTTGTAATAGAAAAATCGTATCCAAACATGTAGGTACAATTGTATTCAAAACTTAGCGGAATGTCATAATACGCAGTGTGTGGCTGAAAACTACTAAATTATAATTATAGATTTTACTACAGAGTTAGCACTATCAGTGGATTACAACGTGCAGGACCTTATATATAACACCTTACTTGCATGATATAACCAAAGATAGCTCCACTTTAGCAGCTATTATTATTATTACTATTATTATTATTATTACTATTAATTATACGATATACATTATTACGATATGAAATTACTACATATTTTTTTATTTACATATATGACCTGACTGGTGTTTGAATCCAAGACCCTTCGATTGAAAGGTTGGCTACTTAACCACTGCGCCATGAGTCAAATAGTCAGATAGCTTGTGTATTTTTGCTAACCGCTATAGAAGGATTAATATTTAAGCCACTTATAATAGTAATTAATTAAAAAAAAATATACATACACATATATAGATTCGTAAATAAATATTATTAAGTATAGTTGAAGGGATCTTTTATTTTTTTGAGGGGGTTTTGTTTTGTATTTGCATGTTTGTATTTAAATATTTTTTTTATTTTGGAGAAATAAATTAAGTAACTGTAAAAAATACCTGATCAGATTTTTTAACGGTATGTTATGTCATAAAAAACAAAAATAAAAAAAAGCGGTGAAAACATCTGGTTAATATAACTTTCGTTTTTTTTTTAAATTTTTTCTTTACCTTGTTTGTTAAATTATTTTAAGAAGCAGAATGAACCGAATTGAACAAGAAATATGTACGAGTACATACATATATGTACCTATAAAATGTATTCATTTTTGTTTATATATTTTTTTTGTAACTATTCGATTTTATACTACAGTATATTGCAAATATGATGAACATATAACGATAATGGGATATAATTTGATAAGTAACTTCAGATATTACGATATTTAAGTTCAACAACAACTTAATAAATCTTAAATGTAGAAATTGTAAAACAACTGTCACAATATGACAAAAATTCATCGCAGAATTTAGACTATTATGTATTTACAATTAAAATATAATATAATTTCTTATGTTAGAATAATTTTGAAATTTTTATGAAATCTAAAAGATTAATTATATTTTGTGAGATAGTTGAATATTTTAAAGATCGCACTCAAAGTCATATACATATACTTTTTAATTACCCGTATAAGTAAACAGGTGCAAAATATCTGAACAATAATTTGTCTCTTACTCTTTTCCATCCTTGCTATTCTAATAAATTTCATTTGGTAATAATTCAAATTGAATCATTATACAGATTTTCTTACTTTTATTCAAAGTAAAATTCTGAATTTAATAGATTATTTTACTCTGTTTCACAGATATCTAGTAGATGTCAGAAGTTCTTCCGATGAAATAAAATAAATGTGATAGCTCTAATCAAAGTTAGAAGGAATATCGTGAATGTGGAACCATATTCCACCTCATGTCTTCACACCTCATATGATGAAAATTGGGGATGATTACATTTTCAATACAACGGTTTAAGAAGAAAGTCACCATCTTCGTTTATCACATTTCTACACACCTAATTACATCTATTTTTCCGCCATATCAGAATCTTCCTTATACCTAAATAGTACAATGTAGTACCAAAGATCTCCTAACCTATTGTTTGATCAAAAAAAGAGGTGATGTTTAATGGATTCAAGTCCCACAAGTTGATAGAAAAATTATTCTCATAGCACTCTTCTTCAGGATCTTTCAATGATTGCACCTATCCCCGTAAAAAAAAATATTCATATGTATATACAGAGTATCCGAAACTCAAAGGTCACGAAGAACGGAGGTGATAAAGAAGTTCATAACAAGCAAAAAATTGTTCTGGAGGGGTGTCTATTTCTAATGGTTTCCGAGATAACGGCCTTCAACGGCCTAATTTCGTTAACTTTTTAAAGAAGTAACAACATCTTTGCCCCTGTATAACATAGAAGATTTGTTTAAACATTTCTTGAGTCCTGACACACTGTAGTGTATAATAAAGAGTGATCTTTTAAACATTTTTGAGCCTTGACACAGTGTAGTGTATATTAAAGAGTCAATTTCTTTGATTTCATAATTATATAAGTAGATATAATTACAATTTATTCATGTAGTATTACCATACGATATATGTTATGATGACTGTGACAAATATAAGGTATCCTTCTAAATATCAGGAAACCTGCAAGACCAAATGCTGTATTGTAGTAGAAAGTTTAAATATACAATATCTACAATCTATTTATTGTTAATTTTAGTATACAAGTATTATAAACGTTAACATTTAAATATCACAGACTTTCATTTATAATTTTGTTTTTATATTTAATAATTTCATATTATAATTCCGATACAATACGAGTAAATACTAATAGTTAGTACATATTATTATATTACTTTTATATTTTATTAAGCAAGCATTACGTACTTATGCCTATACATATACATATATGTAATGTAATATGTATAATATATAAAAATACCTAGTAAATTTCTTCTTTAAATAAAATACTTAATTTTTGATTGTATTGTTGAAGGTATTGCAAAAGGTTCATAAAATTTAATAAAAAAAAAAAAATTATACTAAATGAAATATTGTCAAAAATAAAATTGGATCATGGTCAATTATATTTTTACATACATATATATATATGTATATATATATGTATGAATATGTTATATTAAGTACATAATTTAGTATAGGTAGTACTACGTATTATACTTAAATAAATTACACAAATTAATATTGTTTATATGTAAGCGCATATATAAAAATTCCTACAGAAATATAATATATGCATATATGTATATAAATATATAGAATTAAATTTATGAATTTTAAAATTTTTTTTTATTTTATTAAAATTACACAATAACTCAATTAAAGTGAATTCATTATGAAAGGTTAGTTTTTAATGTCATGACGAAATACAGATACAAAAAATAAAAGAATCGAAACGATTAATATAAATATTGTGATTATTTTCATTTAATATTGAAAAAAAAATTATATACCTATGTACATTCTATTTTTGAAGAAATTTATCATTAAAATTTAATTTAATAATATAAGTTTTTTTTTTTTCTTCTTTTTATTTTTTTTTTTATAATGCGTTTCTCTGCCACATAAATGTGGACAGGAAATTACATAGCCTTTCCTGTTCAGGCGTGGTTGTTGTAAATGTCGTAAGGGGGAATTACTCGTACGACGTGTGTGGGATTCGAACCCACTCTTTCTCGGTGTTTACAGTGTATTTTATACTCTCTTGTCCACTAGGCCACCGAGGTCCAAGCCTTTTTTTTTTCTGTGACTGTTATTTGATATGGCCGAGATTCTATATTTACAATCTTATATAATTGCTAACATTTTTTTTGAAAAAGTATATTATACTACTGAACGTGAACCACATACTGTGTAATAATAGGCGTTTTTGTTAATCAGATCATAGATCTGTGCAAGCTCTGATGAAAAAAAAAGATGAAGATGTTTGTTAAAATGAGCAATCGTACTTATGTAAAATGTATTTCAAATTTTCAAAAACATTCTACTTTTGTTTGAATCTTTGATTCATAAAATAACTGCAGCGATGTAATGTAAGTGATTTTTCACTGGAAACGATCTTTTTTACATATAGCCCTAGTTATAATAACGCTACCACCTTCACAGCTATACGGTTACTAAATATTTTTTAGGCCTACTAGTTATAATAACACGATTTCTGTACGTATATAGTTGTTATACTGATTATTTTACTCTGACTGACAAGATAATGGCAGATCAAAAATGTATACATTTTGACAAATCAACGACATTAACGACAACCATCGCAACATTATAACTCAAAACAAATGACTGACAAACATTTGAAGTCGGTAGCCGTAGCCGTGGTTATCGTAGCTGTGGTGGTAGCGCTATTATAGTTATAACTAGGGCATTAAGCATGCATTTTGTAACAAAAAAAATCTATATGTTTAACTGTGTAGTAATTTCTTATTTAAAATTTATCTGTTGACATTTTTATATATACATATATACATTTTAGAATTTTATGAAAAGTTTTAATTTAAAATTATACAAAAAATTTTGAAAATTATCGAATTTCATTATCCACTACAATTACAATTTTCCATTTTGTTGGACGCAAATGAATGAAATAATGTAAAAATATCTGAAATGTCATATACAACAAACATTGATTAATTTTTGTGACATTTTTATGCACCACATATACGATGATGTACGTAATTAGTTCGTAAATATAATTCATCCAGCGTCCTGCGTTATTTTTATCTTGAAAACAAATATAAGTTATTTCTGTAGGAAATTAGTAGAATTTTTGTCGCTGTTGCTGTAAGTAAAGATTTTCAATCTATTATTACAATATTATACCGTTCTATTTGTTTTAATGGAATCACGGGTGAATATGCTTAAGTCAGCTTAATTTTTGTTAATTCGTGTAAATATAATTTATAGCTACTAAAAATAGAAGTAAAAGAAATCAGTCCATTTTCTGACAAAATATTTCTAATAAAAATATCTTTTAGCCAAAGTTTCAATATTGTCGATCTGCAGTTATTGTGTGGTAGTTTTTTCTACTTTTGCAGCGCATGTTCTTTTGTGTCAGATATCCATTGTTAATCAGACGTTCTGTTTGAATTTTTAGAGTTGTATAAATAAACGTTAAAAAAATTATTTATGAGTAAAATCTATCACCTTATTTTACGTATTGATTAGCAATATAATTGATTATATTCTAATTAAAATTTTTAAATTCATTGGTAACCTTTTATTTCATATTGCATTAATAATTATTGTAGGTGAAAATAATTAATGAATAAAGAAAAGGAATTCGCCTTCAATTATATGAAAAGAAATAACTATAAAGTATACATTATATAAAAACATTTTATAAATTAAATGTAAACAAGTTTTAAGGACAAATTTCAAAATAACTATATACATGTACATAATATAATCATCGTGAATATTTTTATTTCATTCCATCATTTTATTTATTTTTTTTTGAATAGGTGTATACGTGCTAATTAAAAGTTTGTCGAAAATTCTATAGAAACTTAAAAAATTAATAAGAGTATAAGAAATAAATTAGTTAAATATTCATTTTAAAATCATTATTTTTAACATAACTTAATTTTATAAGAAATTTTCAGTTTGAAAGAAAAGAAAGGCAAATGTCTTAGAGTAGGAAGAATGATTCCTGTAAGTTAGATTTTATGTAATAAATGTGGAAAATGATAATTTATAAGAAAAGATTTTAGAAAGAGCTTAATGCTTCATTTGGTTTTTGAAGTCCTCCTCGTATGCCCTCTTCTTGTTCTTGATTGATATTATAGAATTACATAATTATATATGTAATATGTAATATTATATAATTATTTTTGTTTCTATACTTTGATTATTGGTACGAAAATATAGATTATATAGAGTCTTTCAAATTGAGTTTTCAAAAGTAATTAATTAAAAGACATAGAATATGAATTGAAACTGGAAAAGTTTTAATTTATTTTTGAAGTACAATGTTCGCCATTTATACTTTGAAAATGATATCTCCCATGTGACCACCTCTTGCGTCTTTACAGTACCTGTTTCTTTTATCAAAATTTTCGGTCACATTCTGGCATAGTTGCGACTCTATCTCATTAATAACTCGAATAATTTCTGCTTTCAAGGCTTCAACATTTCGAGGATTATCCTTGTAGACCTGTCCTTTCATATAGCTCCAGAGAAAGAAGTCTATTGGTGTCAAATCGCAGTATCTTGAAGGCTAATTCACTTCACCGAATCTGGAGATAAGCAGTCTTTCTCTGACTGTATCTTCAGTATCAATATTTTCCAGTTTTGGCCATAAAAAAGTTGTGATCATGTCGTGATATTTGGTACCGTTAACGGCTATGGCTCTTTCAGCATCATTTTCGCAAAAGTGCGGAACAATCACACCATACCAGACCACAATGCACACCAAACAGTGACTCTTTGTGGATGCGTTAGCTTCTCTCGGATCACGCGAGGGTTTTCCTTTCCCCAAATGCGGTTTTTTTATTAACTGGCTACGTTACCGATCTCAAAGTGTGCTTCGTCCGAAAAGATGATTTTTTTTGAAAAATCGTCGTTTTGTTCCATTATCTAATTGGCAAAGTCCCGACGCATCGAGTGATCTTGTGGCAGCAATTCTTGTGTCAATTGAAATTTGTAGGCCTTCAACGCTAAATCTTTGTGCATAATACCCCATACAGTTGACTCAGAAAGTCCCAATTGTTGTGAACGTCGGGAAATTGTCATGGTGGGGTCAGCTGTAACATTATCACTCACAGCACCAATTTTTGAACGACCGGCACAAGCTCACTGATGTCTTTCTCGATCTTGTACTGCACCAGTTTCTTGAAATGTCCACACAATATTACCAATTTCTTGCTCAGTTGGACGATTATGTCGACCATAACCATCGCGTAATTTGCGAAATACATTTCTTACAGAACGACCATTTTCATAAAATAATTTAATAATTTCAACACGTTGTTGTAATGTATACGACTGCATTTTTATAAATGGCAAACCTTCAACTGTCAAAATGACATATAATATGGGTGCGTTCAATGTTTGAAGTGTGTTACACAGGCGCCTATTTTTGAAAACTCAATTTGAAAGACCCATTATAATTGCTAACATTTTTTTTGAAAAAGTACATTATACTACTGAATGAGAACCATATATTGTGTAATAATAGGCGTTTTTGTTAATCAGATCATAGATCTGTGCAAGCTCTGATTAAAAAGAAAGATGAAGATGTTTGTTCAAATGAGCAGATCATACTAATGTAAAAGGCATTTCAAATTTTCAAAAACATTCCACTTTTAGTTGAATCTTTGATTTATAAAATAACTGCTGGGCTGTTAGCGATTTTCCATTAGGAACGATCATTTTTACATATAGCCCTAGTTATAATAACGCTACCACCTTCACAGCTATACGGTTACCAAATATCTTTTAGGCCTACTAGTTATAAGAACACGATTTCTCTACGTATAGTTGTTAAACTGATTATTTTGTTTACTCTGACTGACAGATCAAAAATGAATACATTTTGACAAACCAACGACATTCTCACCGTTATAACTCAAAACAAATGAATGACAAAGGTTTGAAGTCGGTAGCCGTAGCCGTGGTTATCGTAGCTGTGGTGGTAGCGCTATTATAGTTATAACTAGGGCATTAAGCATGCATTTTGTAACAAAAAAAATCTTTATGCTTCATTGTGTAGTAATTTCTTATTTAAAATTTATCTGTTGACATTTTTATATATACATATATACATTTTAGAATTTTATGAAAAGTTTTAATTTAAAATTATACAAAAAATTTTGAAAATTATCGAATTTCATTATCCACTACAATTACAATTTTCCATTTTGTTGGACGCAAATGAATGAAATAATGTAAAAATATCTGAAATGTCATATACAACAAACATTGATTAATTTTTGTGACATTTTTATGCACCACATATACGATGATGTACGTAATTAGTTCGTAAATATAATTCATCCAGCGTCCTGCGTTATTTTTATCTTGAAAACAAATATAAGTTATTTCTGTAGGAAATTAGTAGAATTTTTGTCGCTGTTGCTGTAAGTAAAGATTTTCAATCTATTATTACAATATTATACCGTTCTATTTGTTTTAATGGAATCACGGGTGAATATGCTTAAGTCAGCTTAATTTTTGTTAATTCGTGTAAATATAATTTATAGCTACTAAAAATAGAAGTAAAAGAAATCAGTCCATTTTCTGACAAAATATTTCTAATAAAAATATCTTTTAGCCAAAGTTTCAATATTGTCGATCTGCAGTTATTGTGTGGTAGTTTTTTCTACTTTTGCAGCGCATGTTCTTTTGTGTCAGATATCCATTGTTAATCAGACGTTCTGTTTGAATTTTTAGAGTTGTATAAATAAACGTTAAAAAAATTATTTATGAGTAAAATCTATCACCTTATTTTACGTATTGATTAGCAATATAATTGATTATATTCTAATTAAAATTTTTTAATTCATTGGTAACCTTTTATTTCATATTGCATTAATAATTATTGTAGGTGAAAATAATTAATGAATAAAGAAAAGGAATTCGCCTTCAATTATATGAAAAGAAATAACTATAAAGTATACATTATATAAAAACATTTTATAAATTAAATGTAAACAAGTTTTAAGGACAAATTTCAAAATAACTATATACATATACATAATATAATCATCGTGAATTATTTTTGTTTCATTCGATCATTTTATTTATTTTTTTTGAATAGGTGTATACGTGCTTATTAAAAGTTTGTCGAAAATTCTATAGAAACTTAAAAAATTAATAAGAGTATAAGAAATAAATTAGTTAAATATACATTTTAAAATCATTATTTTTAACATAACTTAATTTTATAAGAAATTTTCAGTTTGAGAGAAAAGGAAGGCCAATGTCTTAGAGTAGGAAGAATGATTGCTGTAAGTTAGATTTTATGTAATAAATGTGGAAAATGATAATTTATAAGAAAAGATTTTAGAAAGAGCTTAATGCTTCATTTGGTTTTTCAAGTCCTCCTCGTATACTCTCTTGTTCTTAATTGATATTATAGAATTACATAAAGTTATCCCATAATTATTTTTATTTCTATACTTTGATTATTGGTACGAAAATATAGATTATATATAAACTTCTGTTACGACAAATTAAGTTGTTCAGATAAAAATTTAAATAACAGTAATTTTGAAGTTTAATGTGACGTGTTCTGAGGAAGAAAATTTATTCATTTCGGAAGTTTTAATGATTGTTCTAACGGCAATTATGATACAACAGTCAGAAGTTTAGGGTTTAACTTAAATGATTTTCACAAAAGCTTCAAAGGAATGAATGATTTAAATATGATCCAATGAGTTTATCAACTGGCCTAAGTATGTATATAAAAAACCTGTTTTACTTACCTATCTAGCTTGGGCATTCTTAATCTAAAAAAGGATTATATTGTTTCATTAAATGTTTTTTTCTTATATAGTCATTAAAATATTCTTTTTTCTATTTAAAAGATATAAACTTGAAAACTATGAGGAAGTTATTATACATTGGTAAATTTGAATTATAGATTATAATAAATGTAATAAAAAAAATGACAGTTATTTTGGACTTATATACGCCAAATACGGTTCATTTCTTAAAGGCAAATATTATTATATGAGTATGTTTATTTTTTTTTCTAGATTCTAAACCTGGTTACTTTTTATTTGTTTTAATATTTTTTCTCAAACTAAATTTGTTGTATTTTATTTAGAACAGCTACAGCAAATAATTTTTATTTAAGAAATTTATTTGTTATTTTAAATTATTTTGATTATGAAGACGAACATGTAAATATCAATTTTTTTTTGTATCCTCTCATCAGTTATTTTTGAATTTCATAGATTTCCCATAAATTTCATATTTTACTTCTTTTTCATGATATGATTTTTATACCCTACACCTAAAGTATAGGGTATATTAACTTTGGTATCGTGTTTGTAACCACCAAAAGGAAGCGAGTTAGGTATAGACATGTATATATATTCTGAATCAGGATCACCGCCGGAGTCGATTTAGCGATGTCCGTCCGTCCGTCCGTCCGTACGCACGATAACTCAAAAAATAATGATGCTATCTTGATGAAATTTATATAGTAGGTTACTAATTACGAAAGAAAGGCTAAGTTCGAATCTGGACAAAATCCGTCCATGGGTTCGGATTCTGGAAGCTTCCGAATGATTCCGGCTTTTGGAGATAATCTCCGCAAACGAGATTATCTCCAAAAGCAACAAAGATAGAACCTTCAAATTTTGTACAATGATGTTTCTTCCCGTTCGATTTATGTCTCTGAAATTTAAGAGGATTTGGTTCATGGGTTTGGGTTTTGGAAGCTTCCGAACGAGCACCAGAGCAAATGAGATTATTTCCAAAACCAACAAAGATAGAACCTTTAAATTTTGTACAATGATGTTCCTTCCCGTTCGATTTATGTCTCTGAAATTTAAGAGGATTTGGTCCATGGGTTTTGGATTTGGAAGCTTCCGAACGAGCCCCAGAGCAAATGAGATTATCTCCAAAACCAATAAAGATATAACCTTTACTTTTGGCAGAATGGTGTTCTTTCATGTATGATTTAGGCCTCTGGAATTTAGGAGAATTTGGTCCATGGGTTTGGATTTGGAAGCTTCCGAACGAGCACCAGAGCAAATGAGATTATCTCCAAAACCAACAAAGATATAACCTTTAAATTTGGCAGGGTGGTGTTCTTTCATGTTTTATTTAAGTCTCTGAAATGTGAGAAGATTTGGTCCATGGGTTCGGGTTTTGGAAACTTCCGAACGAGCCCCAGAGCAAACGAGATTATCTCCAAAACCAATAAAGATAGAACCTTTAAATTTTTTATAATGATGTTTCTTCCAGTTTGATTTATGTCTCTAAAATTTAAGAGGATGTGGTCCATGGGTTTGGATTTTGGAAGCTTCCCAACGAGCCCCAGAGCAAATGAGATTATCTCCAAAAACAACAAATATATATAACCTTTAAATTTGGCCGAATGGTGTTTTTTCATGTTTGATTTAAGTCTCTGAAATTTGAGAGGATTTGGCCATGGGTTTAAATTTGAAAGAATTTGAACCGTGGATTCGAATTTTGGAAGCTTCCGAACGAGCCGCAGAGCAAATGAGATTATATCCAATACGAACAAAGGTAGAACCTTTGAATTTGGTACAATGGTGTTCTTTCGTGTTTGATTTATGTCTCTGAAATTTAAGAGGATTTGATCCATGGGTTTGGTTTTGGAAGCTTCCGAACGAGCACCAGAGCAAATGAGATTATCTCCAAAACCAACAAAGATATAACCTTTCAATTTGGCAGGGTGGTGTTCTTTCATGTTTTATTTAAGTCTCTGAAATGTGAGAAGATTTGGTCCATGGGTTCGGGTTTTGGAAACTTCCGAAAGAGCCCCAGAGCAAACGAGATTATCTCCAAAACCAATAAAGATAGAACCTTTAAATTTTTTATAATGATGTTTCTTCCAGTTTGATTTATGTCTCTAAAATTTAAGAGGATGTGGTCCATGGGTTTGGATTTTGGAAGCTTCCGAACGAGCCCCAGAGCAAATGAGATTATCTCCAAAAACAACAAATATATAACCTTTACTTTTGGCATAATGGTGTTCTTTCATGTATGATTTAGGCCTCTGAAATTTGAGAGGATTTGGTCCTTGGGTTCGGATTTTGAAAGCTTCCGAACGAGCCTCAGAGCAAATGATATTATCTCCAAATGCAACAAAGATATAACCTTTAAATTAGGCAGAATGGTGTTTCTTCATGTTTGATTTATGTTTCTGAAATTTGTGAGGATTTGGTCCATGGGTTCAAATCTTGGAAGCTTCCGGACGAGCCCCAGAGCAAACGAGTATATCTCCACAACCAACAAAGATAGAACTTTTATTTTTAGTACAAAGGTGTTCTGTTATGTTTCCTTTTCTGTAAAATTGGAAACTGACATTTGAAAGAATTTGAACCATGGGTTCGTATTTTGGAAACTTCCGGACGAGCACAAGAGCAACGAGCATATCTCCAAAACCAACAAAAGTAGAACCTTTAAATTTAATAGAATGGTGTTCTGGCAAGTTTTCTTTATGTTCCTGAGATGGATTCGATGAATTGGAGTGGCAATTCGGGTAGCTGACACAAACATCCCAAGGACTACCAATCTCCGAAAATAATTAAGATAGAAACTTAAAATTTTATACAAGGGTGTCAAGCATATCCCAAGCGGATGCCTCTTTTACGTTCTTGAAATTCGAGTTGAATAAGACAGAAAAGGGAAGAAGTTCAAGCAGCTGCCAAAAACACTTATGGATTGTTAATTTAATTCGAATTATTCAGGTGTAGGGTATTAATAATTCGGTTGCATCGACTTACTGTTACATTTACTTGTTCTAATTATATTCGATCTGATTTTCAAAAATAAAGTCTGTTTTTTAAGTGAATATGTATTCTAATCAGTACCTAATAATAAATTGGATGGTGTGTTTTAACTCTTTACATTCGATTATACAATAATTGTTGGATAACTAAATAATTAACGATAACAACTAACCAATAACGAGGTTATCTAAAATTATAATAAGGTTGGGTTACATCTTAGAGTTTTTTCCTACTTATTGTCCAAAACTTTATTTAAGACTTCTATATCTTGATTATTATGCCCACTCTCTAGAAAATATATTGCAAATTAGTGCTCTATAACGTCGTAGGTGTTTGTAAAAAGATACAGTAATCATTTATTAGAATATTTCCTTAAAATATTGTAGTTTTGATTTAGTTTTTCGTACCTAATAGTCTTTTTAATTTTAAAAATATAAAAACAAAAATATTTATAATGTAATAAACGTTATTAACATGCAAAAAAAAAAATGTAAAAAACTGCCTTTAAAAACCTATTTGTGTTCTAAGGTCAAATAAAAAAATATATATGTACTAATATTTATAAGTAAGTCAATTTTAAATTACAGAAAATTTAAATTTATAGCTGTTTCAGTTCAAATCAAAATTATATATCCAATAATTTTTGATTAAATCTCTTTTAAGAACACACTTGCATTTTCAGAAGTATCTTTCCTAGAAGTATCTTTAAATTAAAATTTGATTCATTAAAAGTCAAAAATTACATAATATATACCTATACATATATCTAATTGAAAAATGATGCGTAACTTTTAGCGTCAATTTTAAGCGTCACCATTTTATCCATTCGTTATTGTTTTTTGTTTTTTTATTTTATAATTTTTAAAAATTTAACCGAAAAAATCTATTTAAAATAGAAAATAATTCAAATATAAAATAATAGATATATATATATATATAGTTTCATTTATAAAAAACATGAACAATATCTAAAAAATGGATGTACTATACAGTATAATATCATAAAAGGTCAATGAACATTTAAGAATTTCACTTTTCCCGCTTAAAATATAGGTCCAAAATAATAATAAAAAAACGAAAAAATGAAATAAATTCATAAAACGGAAAACCGACCTAAATGCATTTTATATATACATATATTTATATGTACAAACATCTATCAATATTATATTATAATAGTTTTTTTTCTTTTGTATTTTCAAGGATGGATGATAAACTGTTTTTGTAGATACATAGGTACTATAGGTAAAACAATCTTAATATGATCTTCAGACTTAGGATTCTAATAAAAATAATAATATATTAAAGTTCTGGGTTGTCGTCTTGTATAGTTGTATATATGTATATATATATATATCTATATATATTTATACTACGTGAAAAACCAATATATACTTTTCATGTTCTTATTTTTATTTTTAAAGGTCAATGTACTATACTTAAAGGTTCAATGTAACTATCTTAGAAAATTTTATTTATTTTGTATCTACAGATTGTATATATATTCTTATATATCAATGTATATACATACATACAACAATTTGAAAATTAAAAAAAAAAAAAAATAAAACAAAAAGAAGACAACAAAACAGAAAAAAAAAAAACAAAAAGGCAGCAAAAGGTTATTGAATTTTTTTGAAAAGGAATGAAAAGACAAAACAACAAAAAGGATCGTTTAAAATAAAATCGAACTTAACTTAAATACATATTATATACATATATATATGTATATATACATGAGACAAAACAGAACAGATGCGCTATTGCTATATAGATATTCTTATATGATATATGTATGTACATTTTTATATTATATGTCTGTTATTATTATAATATTATAAATGCATTTTAAATGTTAGGAATTTTGTACGTTTCCATTCAAAAATTAACAAAAAAAAAAAAAAATAAAAATAAAAAATTACATCAAACACGGAAACCAATTATTTAAGGGGTCAATATATTATTGATTGGATATTATAACTTTAGACAAATTTAGAGTCACCACATTTATAATAAAGAAAATTAAAAAAAAAAAAAAATAAAAGGCAGAAAACCAAAAAAAAAGAACTAAAATAATAAGAGTTTTGGAATATTCAAGAAATGCATTCATCTTATTTTAAATTGGATATACTACATAATATATTATGTAAATATGGGAATTCTTTTATTGTCAGAATCTCAAAAATGTGAGATCAAGTACTATTATATATTATATTTACGCCTATAAATTGACGAATTTATTGTAAGTACGAGTATATAATTTGGAAAAAATTCGAAAAGGAGCTTTAATAAGTTATAAAAGTTCACTTCATTCTTTAAATGGAATACCTATATCTATATTTGTTTCCTTCTTCTAATCTTCTGTTGATTAGCCACAACCTATATTGTATAAATGAATCCATTCCTAGTGTTTATACTTATCGTGTAAAAAACTATACTTAACAGAATACTTTCTACGTGCTTTATGTTTTTGTATGGCTATAGTGCAAAAAAAATTATAAATATAATAACGATTCCTCTCAACAGAATTCAAATTGGGAAAAGTTAATTTGAAGGATCCATAATATATATGGTGTTGTTGATAATTAACTATTGATTAAAGAAAAACGTTTTTATAATTACAATTTGTATAGAAATTGAACAAATGTTTTTGTTAGTAAATTTTTGGTGTTTTTTATATTGTGCAATAGAATTTCCACTAGAATTTCTAAAGTCTCACTGTTATTATTTAAACTTCTTTTTACTGCATTTGGTGAAAATTGACGTACACAAAGATAACATATTGAGCAACTTATAGATAATCAAAATTGATTAACAAAGAAATAGGAACCCTTTTCTTTTTAGGAACTCAATACAATTATAATACAAATTGAAGGGATACTAAATTCAAAACCTTTGCTCATATGGTCAGATAATCTCACAATTCTTCTGTACGAAACGACACACCAAACTTCGACTTTGATTATCTTTTCCGACGATCTGTCTGATGTTTCCCCTATAACGCCATTATATTTTCTCTGCCGAACAGCTCTCCAAACTCCGATTTGGTTAACATTAACATTTGGTCGAACTATAAACTGTCGAATTAGCAGAAAATCATTCAAATGATACAATATCATTTTGGAAAAGATTTTGGAAATGATTATAAAACGATTGGACTATATAGAAATGTTATGACAATTCTATTCGTTTTATTAACCTTATCATATTTTAATCATTTTTAAGTTAATATTATGACTTCTTCTAAATTTATTTGCTTCTGTAATTTTCACTTTCGAGAGTAGCACCTTTTATAGTTAAAACGGAAGTTTCATTACAAGAGTAATAAGATAAAGAAGTGTCCACAAGGGAGAAAAACAGAGTTCCTAATTTTAAGTTGCAATGTTGTATATTGTAACGTTAATTAAGAATTTAAATCTAAATGTGAGATGAAGCAATTTATTGTTTAAAGGTATAATTGCTTTTAACTGCAATGATGTTGTGTCTAATATATGTTATAATTGAAAACTCGAGTAGGTAAAGGTGTACCTAAAAAAGTACACCTTGATTGAAAACTCGAGTAGGTAAAGGTGTAGGTAAAGGTGTAGATGATACAAAATCACTGTTACAGAATGTTCTTTCTTAAAAAATACAATCTTCTGGTAACCCTAAAATCACTGAAAATTAATCTTTTCCTTTTTTTTTATCATTTATGTGATTTGATTTTTATTTCTATCCTTGAAAAAATATAATCTAAATTTAGGTCACAAAAAAGCAAAAAAAAAAAAAAAAACAAAATAAATTCTTAGAAACTTCCTTTTTCTTTATATTATATGAATCGGCAATGAAATTTAAAAGCCCACCAATTGAGAATTAAGAAATATTTTGGATATTTTTTTTTTTTTTTTGAAATTTTTGATGAATTCTTAGAAAAAAATGAAAAGAAAAAAATATATATATATTTGTATTAATTGACCGTTGATTTATTTTATTACTATTAGTTGTAGCAATATTGTCGTTATATCTTACATTTTGGTTTTTTTTTCATTTTTAAATTTCTTATGAAGTCCTATAATTAAGCGAAGATAATTGAATGTCCTTTTTTTCAATAATATGGTTTTTTTTTTTGAGTTAAAATTTGATTTTTGATCCTGTAAATTTTTTATGAATTTAGAAAATGGATATATCAATATATTCTTACTTGTATTCAAAAAAAAATACCGAAAATATATACATATTTTAAATCTACCGACAAATGTTTTATATAGTATAAAATTGTCACCTCACCATAGAGTAAACGTTTTTTTTAAAGCCATATACGTATAGAAAATTTCCATACATCAGAAAACTCAATTTTTTTTGAAAATCGTGTTATTAGTACCAATTGACCAACACTATTTACAACAATATTTTTTATGTTGAGAGAAACTATCTATAATTGAAATACTTTACAATTAAGATACTTTATAATTGGCCATATATTTTAATATTATAATACCTATAGTTTTATTTCAACTTTTTCAATTATTTTTTCTCTATCACAAGTTTCCCGGCACATGTATATGTGTTTAAATATTTAATAACATAATTTCTTTGTATATATTTTTTTTATTTAAAGAGTTAGGGAAAGATTTGCATCTATAGTCATTCCATGCACATTTTACCTTCTCGATGGCATCATGAAATAACTCCCAAATATGAAATAATTCCTCAAAAATTTTTTTTTGTTTTTTTTTTTATACGGAGTTATTTTATTTTGTGCGAATATTTTCAGAATATTTTTATATATACATATGCATATATATGGAAGATTCTGAATAGGGAAGGATTTTATAGTCGGTTACAAAATCAATGATTTTGAATTCCTATGCTAATTCAAAATATTACATATGTACATATAAATATAAATATTCTGGAAAAAGCGAATATCCTGATTTTAAGTAACCACTCTAAAATCTCTCTTAATTCAGAATTTCGCATAAACATATACATATATAAATATTCTGGAAAAAACTAACACATAATTTGAATCCAATTCTAAAAATTTATGAAAAAAAATAAATGAAATAAATCCGCAAAAAATCAAATTTGAGGATTTATTAAGTTTTTTGATGCGAAGTTATTTCATGATGCCCTTCTAGATACAAATACACTTTCACAAATTTATCGTTACCTATACGCCTTTTTTACTTATTCTCCTATTTTAATAAATTCAATTCTTGTGTTGTTTTATGTTTAAAGGTACCATAGCTTGGAATATTCTTTTTAGTTAGTGTGAAGGTAACCGATTAATTACCTCTTGAGATAAAGTTGTATATGTAACGACTACAAATATGCAACTTTATTTAATTTTCACTTTTTTACTAGGATTTCATTATTATCCTCTTGTCTTGTAGGTGGTTTTGACTCTACCGCATAATATATATATATATATATATATATATAGTTATATAAACATCAATTGCTTCCTAGCTCTATAGACATTCATTTCTCAATTCAAATTGTTATGTAATAATAAAAAAATATTTACGTGCGGTTTCTTATTATATATAGTCTTAATTTTGACATCTTTTTCAATTTCC
This sequence comes from Poecilobothrus nobilitatus, assembly GCA_947095535.1. Taxonomy (NCBI): domain Eukaryota; kingdom Metazoa; phylum Arthropoda; class Insecta; order Diptera; family Dolichopodidae; genus Poecilobothrus; species Poecilobothrus nobilitatus. The sequence goes on along the minus strand of OX352772.1, from coordinate 52,231,467 downwards.
ATCCTGAATTTCTTCTTTTATTTGTCCATATATACATACTCTATTATAGTATTCTTAATAAATATTTACTACTTACAATTATTGTAATCATTATTTTTAATCATCTTTGTTGTTTATTAATAAATAATAATAAACTACTGATTTTATATGTACATATTATACTATACAGATTGGTATCGAAATTCTCTCTAAAATAACAATAAAATCTTAAGATAAGAAAAGAAGAAAAATTTAATGTAATTTTAAATTTAAAGACTAAAATCAATTTATATATATTATATATATATATATATTTTTTTTTTATTATAATTTTAATATTGTGAAATTTAATAGCAAAAATTCTTTAGTTACATTAACTTACGAATTTTCTAGATAAAAGTATAAATAATTTCTAGCAATAAAATACTAAAAAAAAAAAAATAAAATAAAAACAAAGAAAAAAAACAAATACAAAAAAATATTATAAAAAAAAAAAAAAAATTCCATAGGATTTTTTTTAAACGGCACTTGTAATCCTCTGTAACGATTGGTTTAAAGTATCTTATATATAAAAATCTACCGGTTTAGAAATGAGAAAAAAAAAACTAAAAATGAAAAAAAAAAAAATTATGTTAAGGATGAATTAAAGAAGGTCATTGGTTCCTTATTTGTAAAACGGCTTGTGAAATTTTTATTGTGTCTGCTTGGGTTCGATTCGTTCACGTTCATCTTTTTTTTTTTTTTTTTTTGTGTTTTATATATTTTAAGTTCATATATACATACTTATATACATATTCTTATACATAAATGTATAATAATATATCTTTCTATATATTATATCTATATAAGCATATAATAAAAGAAAATATACAACAGAACAGATCATTAGCATCATTGAAAACATATTGTAAAGCAGAACACAGAGGATCAGAACTTTGACCTTTGTTTGAGGTTTAATTTTTCTTTAATTTTTTTTCATTTTGCTTTTAGAATAAAAAAAAAATGATTACAATGTGATAAAAGCCGGCGATATAAAATTTATTGGATTTTTATATATGTTTTTTATTTTATTTTTTTTTTTTATTTTGTATACAATATTGTATATATTTACATATATTAATATAAATATATGTAGGTATATATATAAAATTAAAGTACAGCATGCAGTCACATAATAATTTTTCTATATTATTCTAGAGGAGAAAAAATACCATGCGTAAAGTTTTGTTTATTTTAAAATTATTGAATGACATAAAGTGTAAACTATATATAAATTTATTTACGTAATATGATATTATAGGATATTATTTTTCTTTTTTTTTTGTATTATTTTTTATATATGTATATATATTTTTTTTTTTTTTTTTAATGAAGAGAAAGAACGAAAAATAAAATAAAATAAAATAAAATTAACAGAGAAAAATTTAAGAGAAGCGGGTAGCTATTATAGCTATTCAAAGCTAGTCAATATTTTAAAAATTTCAAGATCATTATATATATATATAAATTATATTTAAAATATGAGTTGAATAAGAGTGAAATTAAAATTAATTTTCACTCTTATTTTCTGTTAAATATAAATGTGTTGTAATAAAAAAGAAAAAATTATTGAGAGAAAATTATAAGTATAAAAATGTGTTGGAGATAATTTTTACTAATAATGTTTAACTCTTCTTTGTAAGAGTCCTTCCTGAATATAACCTTCAACTTATAAAAAGTTTTATTTTGTATAAATATGAACTTTAGAATGTATGATATACACTATCGGAATTACTTAAAGTAATTTCTTTTTATTTTATGCTCTTTTTTCCATTTACCCCCAATTTCAATTTCTTGTTATCAATTATTTTTCAATTTAAGTTAATTTTTCGTTTTATGTTAATTTTTTTTCCAATCAAAAATGAAAATTATTAGCGTAACGTTGAAGATTACTTTATATAAATTTTCATTTTGATTTAAATCTCTTTTGTTTTTACATACATTATTTCAGGAACGCAACTTATAAGTTTCGTTTTTACATTAATAAAAAAAAACAACTTTATTTTTTAAATATTCTTTAATTTGACTTTACTGGTTACAGGTATGATAATAATAATTACTTTCAGAATAAAATATTACAGGTATTTATAGTTAAAAGGATGCATTGTCAGCGAAACATATATTATGTTAAAGAAATTTGGATAATTAATATTTAAAGTTTCCCAATTGTTATTAACTAATTTAATTCTGCTGACATTGCGTCTGAACAAAAAGGTGAACAACATATGAAATTTAGTTTACATAAAAATAAATGTTAATTATACAATATTAAGTTAAATTATATGTTAAGTTAAGTTATGGTTATATATTAGGATGATCATATAACTCCTCCCCCCTTTGTGTGAAGTGTGGGCCATCGAAGAGTTGATGCTGGTTTTCCTGGAATGTCATTTTGTGTGATATGATTTGTGACTGGAATACTAAATTGCTTTTCTGAAATTTTCTTATAAAAGAGGTATATTAGTATAATTATAGTAAAAAATAGAGTTACTAATATTATAATAAAATTAATGATTTGTTTTTCTGATGTTGCAACTTCCAATAGTTTTACTGTTTTTTGGTTTTCGATATGAAATGATTCTAATTTCTGTAGGTTTAGATCTTTGATGTTGTTTGAGTAGTTGATTCGTAGTGGTATTGAAGGTAACAAATGAATTTCATCCCAATGTTTTGTATTGAAGCTTTGGTAGTAAAAATTGTTTATTTCAATAGTGCAATTATTGTAATGTATTAACTTGGTCCCTTTAACTTTGATTTGATGAGGTTCACAGGATGATTTTAATGTTATTTCTGAACTGTTCATGATAAGAATGTAATTTGGTTCTGGCTGGATGATCTTTGGTACAAATAGTTGTTCTCTTAATGTGCAATTGGCTGGAAGGTTTTGGATTATTTTGCCAATACAGCTGGATTTTTCTGTTATTTCTTGATTTGTAGATTCAGTACAATAAAATATATTTTCTACTCTTGGACATGCTTCGTCAAAATATTGAATGTTATTAAGGTTATATGTTAAAAAAGGTTTTGTATGAATGGTTTTTGTATTATTAATAGGAAGTGGGATTACATGAATCATTGAGGATGATTCAGGGGATAAAATTGGAATTTTAATGTTAAAAATAATATTAGTATTATTATAATAGGCTTGTAAACCTAGTAATTGGTAGATATTCTCATCTGAATTGAATTGAATTGAATTATTATTAAATTTTTCTCGAATATCGCTTATTTCATTTATACTAAGAATTTGTTTTGATATAATGTTTAACCGAGCTAGTACTATTGCTTCTGCTAAACTTGTTAAGTGATTATTTAAAAGATCTATATTGTAGTTAATTTGATTGATATATTGAGATTGAATTACTAATTTTTCATTGTAACCTGATTTTAATATGCTATTTCTAAGTTCATCTTGATAATTTCTTAAATACAGCGAAATGGTTTCTTGTTGGTCATTTATATGTCTGGTAATATTGTTAAATCTTTCTTGCATTAAATAATTAATACCTATTTGGTTGTCAATTTCTTTATTTAGATTTTGTTGGTTTCTATTTAAAGTTTGAATTGCTTCGTTAATATTATGTGCATCTTTTGCATCCATGTTACCTGTTATAGTTTTTATCATGGTACCTAGGCCATTTATAAGACCTCTTTTAATTTTTAATTTTGGATATAAAGTATTTAATTTTTGATTTAAATTTTGTAATTTTGATTTAGTTATATTTATTGAGCCTTGTAATAAAGAGTCATTGTTTAAAGAATTTATAGTATCCTCGATTTTGTCAATGGTTTCTATGTATGTATCTAGTCTTACTATATGTAACAGATTGTTGTAACCTTTTATTGTTCTAGCTGTGCCTAATTTTAACGTAAGTATTTTATTCTCCGTCAGGTCTTGTATTTCCAGTCTCTGTCCGTTGACTGTTATTATTCTGAAATTTAAGTTTTCTTTTAATTTTAGCTTTATGAAATTTTCTATTTTTAAGATTTTTAATTGTTATTTTCCTGTTTTCTTTTACCCTATGTTTTGAAAATCTTGGTGTCATTTTATTTCTTTTAAATTCTTTTCTAAATATTTGATCGTTTTCTTGATAGTTTTCTGGTTCTTGTCTATTTTTATTTAATTTTTCGATTAAGGTTTTTGTTTTATTTTCTACTAATTTTTCTATTTCTGGGAAAAGCTTATTTTGAAATTCGTTCAGTTTTTCTAGGTAGTCATGTTCGTTATTAGGTGAAATTTGTTTTAGAAAGGTGTATGGTCTTCCGTAAAATAATTCGTACGGTGTCAGTTTTGTTGTAGAATGTACTGCATTGTTATAAGTTATTAAACATTCATTCAAGATGTCGTCATGGTCTTTGTCTCTTGATTTTTCATGTACTATTCTATATATTTCAGTTAAAGTAGAGTGCATTCTTTCTACAATGCCATTACTACTAGTTTGTTGAAATGATGTAAGATGGTGATTGATATTATATTGTCCACAAAAATCTTGAAATATGGTTGATGTGAATTCACCGCCTTGGTCTGACACAATTGTTTCTGGAATGCCGTGAAGGCTAAAGAAATTTCTTAGAGATTTTATCATATTTAAACTATTTCTGTTAGTTACCGTGTAGGCTGCCGCAAATCGAGAAAATTTGTCAACTATAGTTAAGATTTTATGATTATTTATTGAATATATGTCTATGTGTAAAATTTCCATAGGTTTCTTAGCTATTACAGGTATTTCGTATTTTGGTTTAGGTGGGTGACGGTCATATTTTAATAAATTGCAAGTATCACAATTATTTATTATTTTACTAATTTTTTCCTTCATTAATGGAAAATAAAATTCTCTTTTGAGATGAAGTATTGTTTCAGTGATACCTCTATGATTATTTTTTAAATGATAGTCCCTAATTGTTTTATCCTGTTCGTCTTCATTGATTATATCTTTTAGTATTTCGGTACAACGAATAAGTTTTAATGATCCACATCTAGCGAAATGTTTTGAAAAAGAACTTTGAATGAGTTTAAAAGTAGAATCGTCTGTATATATAGCGGTAAGTTTGTTATGAGGTACAAATTTCTTTAAAATGTCAGTTATGGTTTCTTCTGTAAAGTTAGGTAACCTTATAGTTCGTTTTTGTTTATTCCGAAAAGGTACTTCAAGTTGAATTGGAGGTTTTCTATCTGAGATTGACAAAATTAACTGATGGTTAAATTCATTTAACGGTCGTATTGCAATGGGAATTCCGTCATTCATATCTTCTGAACCTGAATGAACAGTTGATCCAAATGTTCCTTGTACAGTAGAATTTGCATCAAGATCGTGTGCATGTATTTCATCTATTTTAATGCGACTTAAAGCATCGGCATTTGAATTTATTACGCCTTTTTTATACACAATTTCATAATCAAACTCCTCGAGTTTTAGTCGCCATCGAACAAGTCTTGAGTTGGGTTCTTTAAGATTCATCAACCAAACTAAAGGTTTGTGATCGGTTACTATCTTGAATTTGTTTCCAAAGATGTAAGGCCGGAAATATTTTGTTGCCCAAACTATGGCCAACAGTTCCTTTTCTATGGTTGAATAGTTAATTTCAGAGCTTGTTAACGTTCTACTTGCATAGCATATCGGTTTATCTTGTCCAATTGTTCCTTGTGAAAGGATGGCACCAATGGCAAAATTGCTTGCATCAGTAGTGACTATAAAAGGTTTAGAGAAATCCGGGTATTGAAGGATTGGATCATTCATTAGAATATCTTTACAGGTTTCAAATGTTTTAATATAACGTTCGTCTAGTATAATTTTCTTACCTTTTTTCAAACATTCAGATAAAGGTTTGGTAAGTTTTGCGAAGTCCTTGATAAACTTTCTATAATATCCTAGAAGACCAAGAAATGATTTTATCTCTTTTGGGGTCTTGGGTAAAGGAAATTTCTTTATAGCATGAATTTTATCAGGATTCGGTTTAACTCCATCAGTTGTTACAAGATGTCCAAGAAATGCAATTTCTTTTTTTAGAAATTCTGATTTATCGAGTTGGACTTTAAAATTAGCTTCTTGTAATTTTTTAAATACCTTCCGAAGGTTCTCGCAATGTTCCTGGAGAGATGTTGAAAAGATTATAATGTCATCGAGATAAACGAGACATATTCGTCCAACCAGATCTTTAAGAACATTATCCATCACACGTTGGAATGTGGATGGTGCATTCTTTAGACCGAAAGGCATACGGATATATTCATAATGACCTCCGTCTACCGAAAATGCGGTCTTTTGTATATCTGCAGGATTCATCTCGATTTGATGAAATCCGCTTGCAAGATCTAAAGTTGAAAAGTAAATACATTTACCTAATTTATCCAGTATTTCATTTATATTAGGCAAGGGGTATTTATCGCTTACGGTCTTTTCATTTAATTTGCGATAGTCGATTACTAATCGCCATTTTTGTTTACCGCTTGCATCGCGTTTTTTCGGAACAATCCAAACAGGTGAACTCCAAGGGGAGTAACTGTTTCGAATTATACCTTGATTTAACATATCCTTTATTTGGGTTTGGATTTCATTCTTATGAATGTATGGGTAACGATAAGATTTGGCATAAATAGGCGAATCATCTGTTAGCTTAATATTATGTTTAATCTGATTAGTAAAAGTGAGAGATTGACCTTCTTTAAAGAAAATATCTTCATATTCTTTACAAACTGCTAATAAATTTCGTTTTTCTTCGTTATTTAAATGTGAGGTTCTTATTAAATCTACTATATCTTGACGAGAAATATTTGAATTACAATTGTAATTAATTTTGAAATTATTTATTTCAGAAAATTCTTCTTTTAAAAATGGGTGAACTTTAATAGGTTGGTCTACATAAAGAATTTCTTCTTTATTTGAAATGTTGGTAACTTCTATCAAACTATACCAATCTTTTGCTAAATAAATTCCTTCTGAAACTAATATTTTTGGACAAATTTCAATGTTATTGATATGAATGCTGCCATTTTTATAATCTACTGGTAGTTTTACAATTAATTTTGATTTAGGTGGTATTTGAATTTGTTCAGAAGTTAAGTTAGGTTTAAAGTGAAGATTTATTTCTGTATTTGCAGTTAATAATTTTTTATTTGCAATATCTACTTTGGCTTTTAGAAGAGTAAGAATGTCTAATCCGATGAGTCCATCGAAATAGCCGTGAAATTTAAAAAGTAAAAGTTCCATTTGACCTATTTGTTGAAATTCCTTAAATATTGGTAAAGTAATTTTTTTGTTTATTTTATGTTTATTTAAACCTGTAACTATTGTAACTGGTTCAATTTGGGTTATGTTATTTGGGTCTACTAAAACGGGGTTAATAAAAGAAGAGGAAGCTCCTGTGTCAATTAGAAATTTTAATGGCTTATTATTATATAAAATTTGTATATATGGTAGTATATTTCCATGTTTATTAACATCTATGTATCCGGTGGGTTTGAATCGGCAGGTAAGCAAAAATTTGAATCATCTACTTCTATATCAGGTTTTTCGGAAATGTCTTCTTCTATATTATAGTTGTAATAGTTGTCCAAGTTTGTATAAAAATGATCATTAGAATAAATGTTGTCATCTTTTGGATTTTGTTCTTCTACGTTAAAAAGTTCTTCGCTAATAAAGTTGGGTAATTGCGTATTTTGTCTAAAGTTATTAAATTTATTAAAGTTTGGTCTCTGAGTTGAATTTTGATTTCGAATTAATGATCTTGATCTGGCTGATCCAATGTCCATTGGGGTTGGTCTTGGCTGATATGATGTAGTTGGTCTGTTATACTGTGCTAACTGATTATTAGCTGCGGGTCTAACAAATTGATTCCTTTGGTTGTTAAAGAAATTGTTGTTGGTACGATAATTAAAAGGATTATTCGGTCTAGGTTGAGTAAAACTATTATTATTATTTTTTGGGATTATTCCTTGTCCTCCATTTGGTCTATATGGTGTTGTAAAATTACTGAAATTATTGTTATTTTGAATGGGCTTTATTTTAGAAGTCTGCTGATTAAAAACTCTTGTATAGAATATATTTTGTTCCTTTATACAATAAGAGAATGCAACTGCTAAAGATTGTGGTCGCATAGCACGGATGGTTGACCCTAATGGTTCTTTAAGTCCTGATAAGAAAACGTTAAGACACATTTCATTATAAAGATCTTTCTTTGCAGCTATAACATTTTGAGCTTTTTCATGTATGTTTATATGATTAAACATGGTAGCTTGAATTTCTATAACGTCAGAATAAAAATTTTCTACTGTTTTGTTATTCTGTTTTAACGTATGCAAATCTTTTATAAGGGATGTCTCGTTTCTTTTATCAGAGTAATGAAGAATCAGGTTCTCTTTCATTTTTTCCCATTCTAATGGAGTTCCATACATATTTAGAACTTCATTAGCCTGTCCTTCAATTTTGTTTCTAATTGCCCTAAGAATAATTTTGTCATACAAAGTCCCGTCAATTTCAGTTATTAAAGTTAGGATTCCTTCGACATTGTCGATGAAATCGTGCAATAATCTTGGATTTCCATCGAATTTTGGTAAATCCTTTATTGCATCTGGTATTCTAAGACTGTTATAAATGCGATTGATAGCGTCACTGTTTTGCATTATGGTTATTTCCGAATTGTACGAGTTAAAACTATGAACAGAATCTAAGCTTGAATTTAAAAAGTTATCAAGATTAATTTGGTTATTGTTTTCGAAATCTAGGGAAGCAGGAGTACTAGTTAATAAATTTTCAGATAAATTTCGAGGAGAATATGGAGCAACTCTAGGTTTAAAGTCTTTTGACCTTTTGAACATTTATATTTTTCTAAGAAATAAGTTTTTTTTTTTTTTTTTTTTTTTTTTTTTTTTTTTTTTGAATAATTCACTGTGCCTAAGGCAGCCTCACCTTAGGTATCGGAGAATAGGCTTGATCACAGTGAAAATATTAAAAATTTTAATTTTTTATACTTTTTATTTTATAATTTTTTTTTTTTTTTTTATTATCTTATATATTTATAATTTTCTTATATTTTTTGTTTTCTCTTACTTTAATTTAATAGGAATTGATTTGGAAGGAAGTATAGGATAGTAATAAAAATTTTGACTTACGTGAGCATGAGAAGAAAAATACTCATTGTATCTGTAGGCTCGTTGTTGTTCTAGGATCCAAATTAAAGAACTGAAGTTCACCAGTTGACCTTTTGATGTGTTTCCAATTTGCACTTTATATAATATACAGCTTAATCTTGTTGCTTCCAAATTATTCACGTTCACAAAAATTCTGGATTTCTAATTTTTCACAATATTCCTTTGTGGTATTAAATTCCAGTTTTAATAAATTATTTAATAACAATATTCCTTTGTTATAAAAAAATTTTCACAATTTTATTTTAATTTTATTAAAATGTTTTTATTTAAATTAAAAATAGTTTAATGTTTTTTTTTTTTTTTTTTTTTATTTTAATAATATATTTATTAAAATTAGTTCTTATTTTATTTTTTTATTAGATATTTAATTTTAAGCGATATATATATTAACCGGAACACACTTTAATTAAAAGGATCACTGTTTTTGGATCCTACCGACTGCGCCACTTATAAGTTTCGTTTTTACATTAATAAAAAAAAACAACTTTATTTTTTAAATATTCTTTAATTTGACTTTACTGGTTACAGGTATGATAATAATAATTACTTTCAGAATAAAATATTACAGGTATTTATAGTTAAAAGGATGCATTGTCAGCGAAACATATATTATGTTAAAGAAATTTGGATAATTAATATTTAAAGTTTCCCAATTGTTATTAACTAATTTAATTCTGCTGACATTGCGTCTGAACAAAAAGGTGAACAACATATGAAATTTAGTTTACATAAAAATAAATGTTAATTATACAATATTAAGTTAAATTATATGTTAAGTTAAGTTATGGTTATATATTAGGATGATCATATAACTCGCATACTGATCGTAAATCGGTGTCATAGTGTATTTTTATATAAAATATATTCTATGTATTTTATTTTAAATACACTATGTAATACGTTCTAAATACTGTTCTATATTTCAATTGGGATTTAAGATGAAGAATTTAGAAAGAAATAGGATATTAAAAAATTAATGAATATGGTATAGAAAATTACTTCACATATCCGTTAAGTGTAGAACTAATTAATTACTCAATAATCTCTTGTACTTAAATGCTTATTATACTTATACACAGAAAAAAAAGTAACATATCCAGATAGATATCTTATAGATATACAGGCAATGATGCAGTGGTTAGGATAATAGCTGTTCATTCGAAAGGTCTCGCGGATAAGGGCTGGAGCATACAGATTAATAAGTAATAATGTAAATTTTTCTTATAATATATAAATAGTATAATGATATAAAATTTTTCATTCAAATTAAATTATTTTTCTTTCAAATTAATTTTTTTTTTATTTAAAATTACTCACCTTTTGTACAAATTAAATCTGTTTTAATTCAAAATAAACAAATTGTTTTTTCCAAATTAAAAAAAAACTTTTTTTTTCTTTTAGTTCACTTCTCTGCCACATAAATGTGAACAGGAAATTACACAGTCTTTCCTTTTCAGGCGTGGCTGTAAATGTCGTAAGGGAGAATACTCATTCGGTGTTTACAACGTAGTTTATAAGCTCTTACGTACTATAGGCTACCGAGGCGCAATTAATAATTTTTTATTAACAAATTAAGAAATATTTACATATAAAATTTGATTTTAAAAAAGGTTTTTTTAATAAAAAAAAAAAAAAAACGGTTTAATTTCAATGAAAAATGGTTGTATTTAACTGTCAAAAAGTGTATTATGTAATATATTTAATAAAAAGAATTATAAAAATAATTCTTGTATAAGATATTAGATAAAAATTTAAATCAAAAAGTCCTTAAGATTGAAAGAAAGCAAATCGAATAGCCTTCTTAGAAACATCTACACGTGTAGTAAAGAAAAAAAACAGAGTGATAATACAGAAAGGAATCTGCTTGAAAAGTGAAATATTAAAATCCAACTTTAAAATCCAAACATTTAAAATCAAAATAATAGACAATATTATAAAGCGACTGAAGGCATAAAACATAATTTATTATAAATGAAATAAAATATTTTTCAAAATTTAATATATATAATTAAAAAAAAAAACTTATATTTATAAAGAAAAATGTACATAAACCTAAAATTTCCTATGCAAGGGTATAATATAAGTTACAATTGATTTTAAAAACTGCAGTTTATCAATTTTATGTTTTTTTTTTTTTAAATTTAAATAAAATGTAAATTAAATTAAATTAAATTAAATATGGAATTTATTTTTGGTTTGGCCATTTAATACAGTGAGGGCTGCCTTCCCCAAAACAAATTATGAAATCCTTATAGTTCAAGGATTAAAAAGTACTGCATTTTGATGCATTTGGCTTTTAAAAATTTTGAATATTTTAAATATGCTTTTGGATATTTCAAGTTAGGCTTTTCATGCTTTTGGATATTGCAAATTTAAATTTTGAAAAAGTTTAGATTTTGACGAATTTTTTTTTTTTGGATTTTAACCGTGCAGAATAAAAATTATTTTATGTTTAGTAAGATTGTAAATTAAATTAAATGTATATGTTTGTATATCTTATGAAGCCCACTATATATATCTATAAATGTCCTATCATAAATAAATAACTGACCTATCATAAAGAATTTTTAATTAAAACACAATTACGTATTTATGGATTTAAATTTATAAGGATTTTAAAAAAAAATTTGTTTTAATTTCTTCTCAAAATTTACAAAATATTATTAAATACTTGAATATATTTATGATGCATATAAAATAAATAAAATAAAATTTAATAATATAAGATTTCATATTAAAATATTAATTAACATGGTAATATATTTTAAATTTTAATTAACAAAAAAAAAAAAAAAAAACATGCGGGTACTTTGCGGATTTTTTTTTTTTAAATTAAAATAAATTTAACTTTAAATAATTTTTCTGAAGAAAATGTAAATTTATCGAATATCATGCTATTTTTTATTTATATTTATATCATAAAAATAAATAAATTTGAAAAAATAAAAATTCTAGAATAAAAGATTACAAAAAAAATATAAAGAATTTAATTTAACCTTTTTTTTATTTTTTATTTTTAAATTAACAACTTGGTATATACATATCTATTAATATACATATGTATATATATATACACCTTAACAGGTTAAAAATTAATAATTTAATTCAAGTAAGTACAAGGAAAAAAGAAAAAAAAAAAACAAACCATGAAGTGAAAAATTCTTATGACGTAAGAAAATACTTTTAATTATACATATATGTAAGTATATGATTTATGTATATACGTATATATATTAGGTATATTAAAAAAAAAAGAAAAAAACAAGTTTTCCATGTGAACCATTCCTTACGCAAAAATACAAAAAAAAACCATGTATGTACTATGAAACTTAAACCTTTTTTATAAAGAATCGATTTAATAATGAATGATTCATTCTAAACATTGACCATCAACAGAACTTATTAATTTTTTATTTTTTTTTTTTTGCTGTACATTTTCCCTTTATTTTTTTTTTGCTTTTTTTTTTTTTGTTTTGAGTTTTGGTTTTTTTTTTTTTTTAGAATTTTACTTTCAAGTTCATTTTAAAATGAGCTCAAGTTCAACATTAATGATGAGTCAATAATCGAAATTTCTATGGAATCCTTTTAAAATACATATATATGTATATTGATGTATATATATATATCTATGTATATACATACATATATATATGTTCACTTTAAAGATGATAATGATTCACTGCTATTTTATGTTGAATTTTCACATTAAATTAATCAAAAAAAAAAAAAAAATGTTGTGTTCAGTTTAAATGGCATTTTTGAAAATTCTCAATATAAAACGATAAGCTTTATTTTAAAACTTATATAATATTTAATGAAGAGAAATCTAATTTTAATGTGTACTCTTTTAGAAGTTTTTAAAGAGTATTATATTTTATACTCATAAATTCATTTTGTTTTTGTTGTTGTTATTTAATTTTGCCTTTTACAGTTTCCTTTTTAACATAATATAGATTTTTTTGTTATAGCTACACTATAATTTACTGACTTTTATGTAGATGTATATATATGTAGATATATATATATTTGTATAATATCATAAAGAAACTATACTATATATATATGTTACGGTTTAAATAATGAATTGGTTATTATTAATAATAACCAATATAGAAAGGTCAAAGTGATTAATTTGGACTGAATTTATTAAATTTATCACATAAGCCGGTAATTATTAATAATTCCCACCCATCTTAGGTAAATGTAATATTTTAATATATCTAAATAAAAATATTTAATTAAGAAAATATTTTTCTTTCCTAAATTAAACATATTATTGAAGAATTAAAAAAATAATTCATATAAACAAATGGAAATTCCCGCTTTAGTCATAGCACAGACAAAGTATAGGTACCAAGAAAAGAAATAGTATTTATTACATTTACCAATCCATACAGGTAATTATTAATACTTACCGGTAAATATAATAATTTCTACTTATTATTCATATTTACCAAAATACTAGGATATTATTAATAATGATCGGTTATTATTAATAATATCCGGATTTATTATATTTACCGTAACATATATACTATAGTATAGTTTCTTTATGATAATATAAGTATATATGTATAATATGTAAAAAAAAAAAACTATATTTAGGTATAATATGATTATAAAATGTATGTAATACCCGGAAACTGTAAAGGTAGGTATAGGTACTACCATATATTATAAGTTATAACATAATTTATTATGAATCATTTAAAAGGTTTTTTAAATTCGTAGGATTTTGGTTAAATTTATAATCATGAGGAAAAATGTTTCCAATTACATTGTATTCATATTTAATTAGCCGTTTTGTACTATACTGTACCTGTATCTATACATGTTATAAAAACAAGCATATTTGTATGTTTACAGATTTATTGCAAGAATAAATTATTATTTATTAGGTTAATCTATATTTTATGATTTTTTTTTTTAAATAATTATAATTATCTATGACAGTTATTAAATGCCCTATGAGTTCAATCGCACATGTGGAATTGCTGATATTTTTTATCAATAAAAATTTTATTTTTATACTCATTATATAGGTACATAATGTATATTATAATATTTTAATATAATATGTGAGGTGTAAGTATAAATTGAAAATTTTTCGTTCATATTTTAGTATATATGTTTAGGAATATAATGTGAATATGTACAGAAGACAAATACGATATTAGACGCATTTTGTTTGATGCCACAATGCCAAAGGAATGAAATCCAAAAGAAAAAGAAGAACTTTAGGAGAGGATTATTGGGAAGATCTCTCCGAAGTGAAGGCGCTTGACCAGGGTACTATTGTTCGATTCTCTTTAGTAGCATTGGCTGGTTTGTTGAGGTGTAATAATAAACGTGCATCTCAAGGAGTTGGGGTACATAATGGGTCGCAAGATGTTTGTAAAAAGATAGTTGTCTGTCCCCGTTATCAAACAACTAAATATCAAGAATGTTTTTATACATTTTTAACATATCAAAAATGGTAATTCTATATTATGTAATCCAACTTTGAAAAATAATCGATTACAAATAAATAAATTTAAAATAAAATATCCTAAAATTATCATAAGTTTCAAAATATTTTCCAACATTTAATTTTTAATTATGGGTTATATTATGGTAGATTGGTTTTTAACCATCAAACAAATAAATAATTTTTATTAATAAAATATTTAAAAATATTATTTTTATGTGACAACATTATATGTTTGTGTTAAGAAAATACAAATGTAAGTGATACTATTATAATATCAATTAAAAATAAAAAAAAATAAAAGTTATACCTATCTTATGATCAACAACATCTTTAGTTAAAATCTGAAAAAAATAAATAAAATCAAGTTCACAAATTACTGGCAATTGGATAATAAATAATATTATGAAACGGGGGTTCCTGTGGCCTAGTGGGTAAGAGCGTAATAAAATACGCTGTAAAACACCGAGGGAGTGTGGGTTCGAATCCGACACACGTCGTAAGAGTTATTCTACCTTACGATATTTACAGCCACGCCTGAAAAAGAAAGGCTGTGTAATTTCCTGTTCACATTTATGTGGCAAAGAAATGCACTAAAAAAAAAATATTAAAACGCGGTAAGTATATGTGCTATAATAAAGGTTAATAAAGGATTAACTAAAAGTCAAACAAAGTCAACACAGAATTTTCACCCATATAACTTGTTTTGAAAAGTATACAGAGATCTTAAAACAAATTTTTAACTAAAAATAATCTGTATATTTATAAAATAAACTGTATGTGTATACATTTTCAGTACATGAAAGTAAACATCAAACTTAATGGTAGAAGGTTAAAATTTATAGGTCATAACCTAAAAACAAAACAATTACCAAAAGATTTTGCAGTCAGATATTGTAAAAGAAAAAAAAATTTGTATTCGATCACATTAAAAACACATTTAAAAGAAATCTGGAAAATATAAATTATATAGAATCTGAATTTGATTAGTAATTAATTGCAGAAAATAGAAAACTTTAAGTTGATAGAATGAAATTAATTCTTAACAAATGGTATATATGGGTAGGTGTTGTGTTAAAAAGAAAAAGTCTTGTATATGTAAAAATTTCTTTAAAATAATTTTCCATTGATAAAACGTCATTAGTTTAATATAGTTTTTTTTTTAATTTAAATTTGATGATCATTAAATTATAGTAATTGAGAAAAATGAATAAAATAACAAAAATATATTATTTTTCAAAACAAATAAATTATGTGTGATGATATCATTGAAGAATATGTTCTTTTCATTTTTAATTTATTAATCAGTAGGGGGAACTCAACTGTGTATTTATTATCAAAAATATAATAATAATAAATGAATGCTGTTTCTTTTCTAGACTGCTTCTGAATGAATTAAATTATAATTCATTTTTTAAGTACATTTTTCAAAAATTTTTAGATAATTCGCTTATTAGTTTTATTTTATTCATCTGCGTGTCCGCCTGTTTAGAAAACCATATGCGAGATAAATTAGGAAAGCTTTTAGTGTTGCTTACAAAATTAGGGTTATATGCTTTCTTCAGAATATGCAGATATATAAATCCACCTCTAAAATCCCTCCTATTTCATAATCTCAAATATACATATTGATATATATAAATATTTTGGAAAAATCGGTTAACACCGATTTTGAATTCAACTCTAGCATCGCTCTTAATTCAAAATTTCTAAATATTCTGAAAAAAGGGCGGCCTTGATTTTATAATCCGCTCTTTAATATCCCTTCTAATTTAGAATCCCGTATATACATATATAAATATACTGGATAAAGGGTTAAATATATTTATTGGGATTTTTTAACCAACTATACAATTCACCGACTATAAAATCCCTCGGAATTGGGAATGTATTATTAATTAAGAATTCATTATGCACCATGCAAATGGTATGCGCGTCCGGCAGCGCAACCGAGCGCCGTAAAAAACCAGTCGGTATTCGACTTTATTTTCTTTTCAATTTTGGCTTTATTTCCTTTTCAAAACGGTAGATAATAAGGTCAAATTCTCAAAATTCGCGATTTCGGCTTTATTTCCGCATCGAAATAGAAATAAAGCCGATTCCGTTATTTTTTAAGCTTTATAAATCAATATAAAAATTATATGATTTTTTCAGTATCACTATTTAAATTTACCGTTACCTATATGAAAACAAAATTTTATTTAATATTAGTTCCTTTGAACTCAAAGAAGAACAGTTTTGATTAGAGAGAAAGGAAGATTTTATACTCTCCCTTATTGGATTTGACTGAACCTTAGGAGTCAATGATGCACTGTCAAAAATCATTCGTAAAAATATTTTTACATTTGTTAACGAATTTTTTAAAATAATATAAGACTCCTTTAAAACTCCTTTTTTAACTAAACGTAAACGTATCTTGACTTTCCACATTTTTTCTTATTAAAACAAATTTTCGGAAAAGAATTACAAATTTTGATGCAAAAGTTATACTAGTGATGTACAATATTCTCGAATACCTATTTATTGTTTTTTTTTTTTTAAATGACATGTGCTTTTAAAAAACCTTTCGTTTTACATACAACCTTGTTTTTTTAATTCTTTTGTAAATTCACTTTATTTTTTTTTTTTTGGCAGTTCATTTTTTAATCAAAGCTTAATGACTTTTCGCTACGTGTTTATTGTTTGTTTATATTATGTACATAAATATTATATATATGTACGAGTATATGCATACATTATTATATATGTAGACAAATTAGTGAGAATTATTTTTTTGATTTTTGTTATCTGTTTAAGTGCAGGGTAATAGCCCTTCAAAATTTTTGGCTCGTGGATTAAGTAATCAGGACTTTGAAATTAATATTATATTTGAAGGATAGTAACATTTATGTTATTTCTATTTTTATTTTTCTTTTCTAAAATTGCAATTATACATATATAGAGATTACATGATTTCGTTTTTCTTATAATAGCTTTTTTTTTTTTTTTTTTATTTGAAATATAATTAATTAAATAGAATGGAATAATAATCGTATAAAATGTCATTTGATTTATTTAAAATTTAGAAGTAAACGTATAACAAAAATTATTTTAAATATGTTTTCTTTATGGTGAAATGATAATATTGCGTCAATGATACCAAAAATATTTTATATTCAATTAATTTCTATGAGATTTATACTTATTAAATTTACTTTAGAAGCGGAATAAATGGTTATGATATGATATGAAGATTATTTAATTTCATTTTAATAAAATGCAAAAAGATTATTAAGAAAATAATGATTCAAATAATAGAAAATTTTGCAATAAAATATGTGGAATATGTGGAAAAATATAAAATTTAAAGTTTCGTTTGAAATTTGGATTTACTTTAGAAAACTCTAAAATAAATCTCGATTAATACACAGGAAAATCTTTCATTTTGTATTAGATCTTTACAGTACAGTTTCTTTTAATCATATTATATAAAGAATAAAAAAAGTCAAAAATATCAATAAAATGTTTATATTAATTTGAATTTTCAATCATGATCTTTTCTCCATAAATAACAATGTATATATCAACAATTTGTTTTTGTTTTTAAATTTAATATATTGTAAATAAAAAAAAAAAAACAAAAATTTACAATTTTTAAAAAATAAGTAAATTGTAAATAAAAATCGGGTTATCGGGCTAACTAGTAAAGTTTCTTTTTAAACCAAAAAAAAAAAAAAAATTATCAGAACTTCATTATCGGACACCCTGTTTAAAAACAATAAAAAACAAAAAAAAAAAATGAAAAGCATAATTACAGCGAAAAATAAAATGTAAACAAAATCTTTAATCAGGCCAAAAATTCAGAGAATCCCTTTTCAGTAAACAAAAGACATAATACTGAATAAAAGAAAATTATTGAGGTCAGGTAAAATACAAAATGGGAATGCGACGATTCATTTTATTCGTTTATTTTAGATCAAGGCCTTTCATGCAATGCAATTTCTAAAGAAATCACAAAAAAAAAAACAAAATCGAAATCGAAACGAATCAAAATTTAATTTATTATATTTTGATTTTTGATCTATTTTGGTTTTTTTCCAGTTCATTCGCTCTCATTTTATAAAAATGAGAAAAGCAAAAAAAAAAAAAAATATATATGTTGATGACCCTAATATTTGGTTACAATAATTAAAAAATAATAATTCAGGACAATTATTTACTATTTAATCTATATACTACATTAATAATAATAATAATAATGCACTACTGTTTGACTAACGGAATAGTGGTTAAGTTGTCAGTTGAAATATTCTCAAAGTGGTTGATATATTGGAAAACAATTCAATTAGGTTTTTTTCTAAAATATTTAGCAGCAACTTCGCTGGAGATGATTTTATATCAAAGCTTACTTCAAAAATATTTTTTTTTAAAAATATCATTTCATCACATATTTCATTTGAAATTTCCTTTGAATATTTTAAGTGCATATTTTTTGCTCTCGATTTTATTTCCTCGTCTGATGAAGTTTGAAAAGTCCAAAGGAATCCAAAAGTTTACTAAATTTTGAAATAACCCAATCAATAATGTATATTTTAACTCTATAATGTTCTTCAGCATCAAACTGTGACCTAATATGACGAGTTAATTGAAAATCAGTTGAAATTTTGGAGAGTACGGCAATATCTTTTGAACTTAAAAGTAAGCTGTCCCACTCTCCCCACGATAAATAAAAATATTAAATTGGCTTTGCCAGTATAATTCATATGAATTGTGTTGTGTGTAGTGAAATTCTAGAAGTAAAATATTTTTTGCAAGATATCACCTAGTTCTTGTGTATTATATATAATGATATTCTTTTTTATGCAATTGGCCTACTACGTAAAAAAGTTTTGTATAACAATAACTTGAAATTTTTACTATAATTTTAGTATAGTTACATAATCTTCTGTTATATTTTATAAATCTTTTGTTAAAATAAATTTATTGTTAAACTCAAAATAATATTTCAACTTAATTTTTCCGCATCTACTGTGAGCAATTTCGACTCGGGGCCTGAACCAAATAGCCCTCATGGCCCATCCTCTGCTATGGCCTGTATATAATAAAAAAACGTATAATATTTAAATAATTCGTGCACTAGATAATAGATGGCGTACAAATATAATATTTGTGTAATTAATAATCTTCTATACTAGTTACATACGAAGAATCAACAAGTTAGTGAAAGTAATGATTAAAAAAAAAGGTTGAAGCTCAATCAACTAACCGACTTAGTGAATGCTTTACACTCTTCATAGGAGTAAAAGAAAAAAGAAAGTCAGCTATATAAATATCTGCACTAAAATTTTTTTGTAACTGAATAATATTTGTAATTGGATCAAATGGGTACCTATAATTTACTAAATATGCTTATTTATTTCATCATGCAATTACTTTTGTAATATTTTTATCCATTTTTCAATTTTCATTCTTAAAAAGAAAGAAACTGTTTGTCAAACTGTTGCACAATTTTTTTTACACAAAAAATTTGGATTTTAAAAACGATATTGCAATTTTATAGAAAGTTATATGAAAATATAAATTACCCGCTAGTTGGATATCTAAACATTTTCTAGTTGTTGTCTTCTTAAACATAATTTTTCGTATTTAATATACTTTCCTTTTATATCCTTTCTAAAAGTGCAATAGGAACTTTTCTTTCGGTTTTTTCTAAGCAAACAATTTATTAATATCAAATTAAAACAAAATTTAAATTCTTCCAATTTTTCAAATTACTACTAATTTGTTTGATAAATTTTAATAATAATTTAAAACATTTAAATAAATATAAATAGGAGCGTTGGTGGCCTAGTAGTTAAAAGCGAATAAAATTCGCTGTAAAAGCCGAGAAGATGCGTGTTCGCATCCAACACAGTTCGTAAAAATAATTTTTCTTTGCGGACACATTTAAAAAGGAAAGGCTCTGTAATTTCTTTGTCAAATTTACGTGACAGGGGGAAAAAACATTAATATAAACAATTAAATTTTAAAAATAAACAGTTATGTATTTTGTAGAGTTGCTGATACAAATGGTCAAAAAAAAAAACCAGTTTTCTTTTTGCTGCGGGAGTAGATTTTCCAAAGATATCAAGAAAATCTAAGATTTAATAGTAGTATGATATGGAGAGGATAAGCACCCCAACTGCAAAACAATTTAAAATATTACGAGTACGGAAAAGAAACAAAAGGAAAGAGATAAAAAAAGAAAATTTGGGTTTTAAATATTGAGATTAAATGGGAATTCTAGCAGACGTAAGTTGACCACTTTATTGAATTTCTTTTCATTAAACGAATCAGGCAATAGATTTGGTGGTAATGTGTTTAACATAATTTCGAGTTACGAGCTAAGAATGTGTTCTTATTCCTTGTAGTTTAACCGACATTCCAAGATCTTCAAAAGATACCAAGAAAACATAAACATTGGTAGCGTGGAATGTGCTGAATAATGACATAACTGCTTTAACTGAGAAACATAGTATTATATCTATGGTTATTGCAAAGCATAGTATAATAATTAACAGGGGAAGGGAAAAAAAAATTGAAAAGGAAAATAAATTTTGATTTTAAATTTTGTGGAGAGTAAAATTAATTGTATAGAGTTCTATAGAATACAAATTAATCCCATCTTTATGTTACTGTACATTATAGAAATCAGGAAATGCATTATTTATGGTAATGCCTTTCACAATTTTCAATAATAGTCTTAACTATGTAATAATGCGTGTAAGGTACTCTACCGCTTATATGTATTATGTTGATGTGATTGGAATTTAGGTAACGTTAATTTTAATACTAATGTTACTTTTATCTGAGATGTGTTATGCCCAAAAAATATTTATATAGAAAAGACAGGTAACTAAGCTATTAGATATTTGTATTTATTACATTATTAGTTGTTAATGGTAACCATTTAACATCTTTGTTAATTAAATTAAAATTTGATAATCTATTTACAATTTTAAAAAATTTATAAAATTATTTTTCTTTTATTTCATAAAAATTTATAAATATATTAATTATCCATGGACTACCTATCTAAATTTTATTTGAATTTATTATTGTTTTAATTTATATTTTAAATCTCCGCAAATTGTTAATATTTTTTACTTCTAATGACAATTGATTGAAGAGTTGCAATCCTTTATACATTAAATTGTTTTGACCACTAGAAGTTCTGTAGAATGAAAGTCTAAAATCATCAATATTTCTTAAACTATATGAATGACTTTCTCCAGCAAAGCGAAGATTATTACTTAGGTATGCAGGATGTAAGTTGTTTTTTATCTTAAATACGAAAACCAATATATTATTTTTGCATCACATTTAGCCATTTTAAGATTGACAACATCTCTGAACTTCTAGTGAATCTATTACATTTCAGTACGGCTCTCATTGCTTTGTTCTGAAGCACTTGTAAGCGATTTAGTTGGCCCATATTGCAGATAAATAAGATCGATGAACAATAGTCAAAATGAGGTAATATTATTGTATTATATATTATTTTTGCAGATGATATGCGATATTTGTTTTTTAAATCTCCATAAGAATCCAATTGATATTGATTTTGACTATTCTATATTGATATTGGCTATTTCATTTCGCCCATTTATTCCCATGCATTTTGTATTATTGATGTTTAATGTTAATTTATTCATATTAAGCCACTTATAAAGTCATTATTTATCTTTTCATTACATTCTTGAACTGAATTTCCTTTTGCATATAATAATGTGTCATCTGCAAATAATGCTGATTTGGAAGATTGAATTGAATTTTTTATGTCATTGATATACAGCAAGAATAATAAAACGTCCAGAACTGATCCTTGAGTTATATAATATATTTTGAACATCAGAATATATTTGTCCAATTTTCACTCTTTGTGTCTTTCCATATAAATAACTTTTAAACCATTGTAATTACACATTTTTTACACTTATCTTACTAGGTTTACTTATTAATACATTTTTATCTATAGCTTCAAAGGCTCTCTGTAGATCTAGAAAAACTGCTACAATGACTTCTCTATTTTCCATATAATTTTTCCATTCATAAATAACTAAGTTTATAGTTGTTTCGCAAGAGTGAGCTTTCCTGACACTTGACGTTTCATTACACAATATATTATTTATATCTAAGTGATATCTAAGTTGATTATAAACTATTCCTTCGAAAATCTTCTCACATATTAAAAGCATATTTACTGGTATAAAGTCCACTAGTTCTTTTGCATTTTTTTATTTTAGGTACTGGTATTGCTATAGTTTCTTTCCAACTTTTCGGAAATATCCCTTCTAACTTATTATTTATTTATAATATTTTATAATATTTCTCAGTTTTGGAAAAAAAGTTGGTTTGCAATTTATGGTTTGGTTTGGTATGGTTGATTTGCAAACCTATGTAATCATTTTTTTTATTTAAATCTTTTATTTACTAATGCAAATTCAAAGTTTATTTCTATTTCACTTATATTGTCTTCGTATTCAACATTTGTTTTGCTTTTATTGATATTTACTATACTTCTAACAAAGAAAGTATTTAATTGTCTAGTTATTTCTAATTTGTCTACTATTACATTATTATTACTTACTATTTGTTCTATTTCATTTTCTTCTGTTTTTAATACATACATCTTTAAAGTTTTCCACATATCACATTGATTACCCATGTTTTGTAGAATTTTTTGTTCAGTATATTTATTTTTGTTTAAAATACATTTGTATTTATATTGGTTTCTTATAGACTTATAATTTCTCCATGCTCCATTAGGTTAGGTTAGGTTAAGGTGGCTGCCAAAAAGGCACACTTAGACCGTATTTGTCTATCCATTGTGATACCACATAGAATCTTTTCTATCCCACTCGTTAAAACCAATTTGAGCTTTTTGCAAAGCGAAAAATACTCTTCACATTTTTACCTGACAGATCGCTAAGGCTGTCGAAGAGATATTGCCCCAAATGAGTATTCCTTCTTGCTGACAAGGTCGGGCATGTGCATAGGAGATGGAGAGTAGTTTCCTCCTCTTCTTCATCCTTGCAGGCTCTACAATAGTCGTTTGCGGATAAGCCAAGTCTTCTGGCATGCTTCCCTATTAGACAGTGACCGGTGATTATTGCCATTGTCATTCCAATGTCCGCCCTTTTGAGGGAAAGCAGATCATTGGATCGTCTTAAATCGGTTTTGGGCCATATCAATCTTGTGATATTGCATGAGGTTAAGTTTGACCATTTGTAATTTACCATATCCGTTATTTCCTTTCGAAATACCGTTTTGCTTGTCGATAGAGGTACCCCTAGTCCTGCCCTATCCGGCAGAACTTGTAAGGTTGTACAAAATTCTTGCGAGTTCATCCGCTTTTTCATTTCCCGGAATACCTCGATGACCTGGTACCCAGCAAAGCTGAATGCTAAACTGCCTGGCCATCTCGTTAAGAAGTTTTCGGCAGTTTATTACAGTTTTCGAGGTTGTGGATGTTGATTCCAGAGATTTTAACGCAGCCTGACTGTCTGACAGAATACGTACTTGCTTCATAGTCAAAACGCTTCTATTCAGTAGAATCAAGGCTTCTTGAATTGGCATAATTTCCGCTTGAAAGACGCTACAATGGTCTGGTAATCGGAAATTATGACTGATATTCAGATTATCTGAGAAGACCCCGCATCCTACACTGCTGTTCATTTTGGAACCATCCGTGTAGAATTGTACTCCTTCGAAGGTCATCACTGTGTTCGAGTTCCAACTCTCACGGCTTGGTATGCTTGTCACATGAGATTTCCCGAAGAAGTAAGTGGGGGACGTGTAGTCCACCAAGGCGGGATTGGACTTGAATTGGTTTATGATATCTGAGTGACCTTCTCGTGAATTGATCCACTGCGATGTAGCTTTTAATCTCACAGCTGGGTTTGCGGCTGCAAATTTCCTATAATATTCTACAGGCATCAGATTAAGCATAATGTCTAATGCTGCAGAAGGGGTTGTTATTAAAGAGCGACTGATACATAGTGTGGCAGTTCTTTGAACCCTAGCGATTGCCTTGCTGTTTACCTCTTTATCGATTGCCTTCCACCATACTAGGACTCCGTACATAAGAATGGGTCTTATTACGGATGTGTATAGCCAGTAAGTCATGTATGGCTGAAGCCCCCATTTCCTACCAATGGCTTTTTTTCACGAATAGAGTGCTATTGAGGCCTTCTTTACTCTTTCTGAGATGTTAGCCTTCCAGATTAACTTCCTGTTTAGAGTTAGATCCAGAAATTTCGCCGTTTCGCTAAAGGCAAGAGTGCAGCCATTTAACGAAGGCGGTTTTATTTTAGGAATTTTATATTTCCTTGTAAAAAGGACTAGTTCTGTTTTCTGTGGATTTACTGACAGTCCACAGTCTGTAGCCCATTTTGTGATTTTGTTTAGTGCAAGTTGCAAAACGTCCCTGAGACTGTCTGGGAACTTGCCACTGACCACGAGAGCAATATCGTCCGCATAGGCGATTGTTGTGCAGCCCACCTCTTCCAGGATTTTAAGCATTTTATTTACCACCATATTCCAAAGAAGAGGAGATAGCACCCCTCCTTGCGGAGTCCCTCTTTTCACAAACCTTGTTCCTGAAGCGTTGTCTAAGTTGACACTGATGGCTCTGCTATTTAGCATATTAGCTATCAGTGCTCTTAGCTCCGGTTCAATTCCTAGGCTTATGAGTGCGTCCACAATTGCTACCTGATTGACGTTATTAAACGCTCCCTCAATGTCTATAAAAGCTGCAACAGTATACTCTTTGCAATTTAAAAATCTTTCAATCGAGCTTGTCAAAGTGTGAAGTGCAGTATCCACTTCCCTTCCCTTTACAGTAAGCATGTTGAGAGGCTGACAACAGATTTTTATCTAAGTTGTAGCGGATATGGATGTCGACCAATATTTCTAAGGTTTTTAGAAGGAAGGATGACAGGGTTATAGGCCGAAAGTCCTTCGCATGGACGTGACTACTTTTGCCGGCCTTGCGTATGAATACTACTCTGACCTGTTTCCATTTATCCGAGATGAGCTCCAAATTAAGACAACCACAGAAAATGTTTTTTAACCAAGCCAGAGTAGTAGATACAGTTTGCTGGATCTCAGCGGGTATAATTCCATCCTGTCCGCTTGACTTGAATGGTTTGAAACTATCTATAGCCCATTGTAGTTTGTCCCCTGTAACTACCACCTCTGAAATAGTAGCAAGAGGATTCAGAAGACAAGCCACCTCTGAGCTGTTATTTGAGCACCCAAAAGAATGGGTTTTTAAAAGTAATTCCAACAACTCCTCGCTTGTGGTAGCCCGGTTGCCATCCTCTTTTTTAAGAAGACTGGGTACCATGGGGTTTGTCGATAGAATTTTCCTAAGTCTAGATGTCTCGGAGACGTTCTCTATGCCTCCGCAGAATAGTCTCCAGGTGTCTCTTTTCGCCTTTTTAAGTGTTTTTTTATACTGACTAAGAGCCGTTTTATAAGAGCTTCAGTCCTGTACCTCATTCGTATTTTTGGCATTATCAAAAGCCCTCCTACTATCTTTCCTTAGAGCTTTGATTTCATCATTCCACCAAGGTGGTTTAGGTTTTTCCCTAGGTTTACTGATGGGACATGAATGCTGTAAGGACTTATTGCAGGCCTTAGTAAAAACGTTTACTAGGCTATTTAGATCCTGGATATTTTTAAGAATACCAGGTGTTAAGGAGGGAAGCGCTGAATTTAAGTGCTCCCTATACTTATTCCAGTCAGTTCTCTTAGGATTTCTATAGACTGACTTTGTTGGAGGACTTTCGTCCAGACTGGACTCAAGGTATCTGTGATCTGAAAAGGAATGCTCATCAGAAACTTTCCATGAGTTTATTTTAGAATAAATGAAGTCCGAGACTAAGGTTATGTCTAGGACTTCTTGCCTATTACTAGTAACAAAGGTAAGTTCCCTGCCAATGTTACAGATTAGAAGGTTAGTACTTAAAATGTAATCTAAAAGTGACTCAACTCTTTCGTTGGTATCCGAACTACCCCAGATGTCATGGTGAGCATTGGCGTCGCAATTTATGATGACCCAATGTTCATCCTTCTAGCATCCGCTATCAACCCTGCCAGATGCATGGAGGGAGTGAATCCTGCGAGTCGTGAGGAAGATACGCCGCAACAACCCAGAGCCTTAAGTTTTTTAGCTTTAGGCTCGCCCCGAGCAGATCAGCATTACTGTAATTATACAAAAAAGTTAAATTTAATGTATTTTTAGCAAGTATGCAAGCTCTAGGTCTGCATACCTCTTTATTATACAACAACGTGTATCCAGGTATCTTGAGTCCATGAACCTGTTTTTTTATTACCCATGGCTCTTGGATCAAGATAATATCCTCACCCGTTTTCCTGAGGCGGATTTCAAGTGCGACGGAAGCCGCTTTGGAGTGATGGAGATTAATGAAGTAGCTTCATTACCTGAGCCATCCTTAATCTCCACCACAGTCGCGTTATCTTCATCCTCGAGGTCCATTGAGAAGCTTTTGAAGCTTAGCTGGTGATCGCTACCCACGAGGAGGGTTTGGATTGAGGATTTTTGCCGACCTTTAGTAATAGAGCTTTCCATGCTCCATTACTCCATTTAAAATTTTTGCTCTATTAAAAAAAAATATTTTCCGCTGTTAAGATGTTTTAATTCTTCATCATACCATTTATTCATTTTATTATTTATTGTTATTGTTCTTCTTAAATTATCCACACTACAAATTAAATCAGTTTTAAATTTCAACCCACAGTCATTTACACTTGTTGTATTTAATATGTGGTCAAAATCTACACCAATTAATTTATTAATTAACTCTTGCTTATTGTATTTGTAATAATTTATCTGTTTTTTATTGTTGTCATTTTTAAATCTAGGTATTTCTATTTATATAGTTTTATGATCCGATATTTTATATTTATTATTTATATTTACTATTAATTCAGTTACATGATCCGTTAAAACGTAATCTATTAGAGTTCGTGATGTTTTCGTGATTCTGGTAGGTTTTTTAGCTTTTTGTATTAACCCATAATTACATAAAAAACGCTTTATCCGATTTACCTACGTTTCATCTATAAAATTAATATTGAAGTCATTTCATTATCAATATGCCTGTCACACCACTCTCCTAATATATCAATAAATCTATTTGTAGAACATCTCTGTGATCTATATAAGCATATAAGACAATAATTTTCCTCTTTTATGTTATTAAAAAAAAACTTGGTATAGAAAATGTTCTTCTTCTTTTAATAAGATGATTAATATTTTTTTTTTTTAAGTTTTAGTCTAAGTTTATTTTCGTATAGACAAAAAATCCTGTGAGTCAAAATATTATAATATGCCTTTATTTTAAAAATAAATTTTTTTTTTTTGTAAAAGGTAATAAAATAACTATTATTAAAAGTTTTAAATTTATGTAATATCTCAGAAAAGAATTTGTAAAACTAAAATCCGCAATAAAAAAAAAATTAAAATTATACATAACAAAAATTTTAATTTAAAACTTTTCTTTTTTTTTTTTTTTATGTACTAATTTCTAGTCACATATTTTTAAAAAATTTACGAAATTTCTATAACTATATAATATAAAAATTCCAAAATTCCATTTAATAAAATCAATTTGTAATTCTTGACACAAAATATTATCAAAATTAAGTCAAGGAATTTTTACAATTTTGTTTATTTCTGATTAATTTTTTTTTGTTAAAAGTTTTTGGATTAGTTTTTTTTTTTTTTTGTTATTTGTAAAATTACCCTCTAGGTAAAACAATAAGTCCTTATGATATTTACGCAATAATTATTTTTTGACGTGAGGTGTATTCATACTAACCAGAGTAACTTAATAAATATTTACGATTAAAAAAAAGAAAAAAAAAATTTTTTTTAACAAAATAACGAAGTTCAATAACTTTAAAGAGCTTTTTGTTTTTTTTTTTTGCTATTATTGATTATGTTTTCATGTACACTATGTATATACAATTTTTTGAATTCAAAATAATTCGCAGAATCTGATGATATCATATTGTTTTTACTCTCTCTTTTTTTTCTTTTTTTTTTTTTTTACGCAATTATATACAAATAATTCTTATAATGATTTGATCGCATAATAAATATGTCATAAGTTTCAAGAATTTAAAAGCTTTCAATTTTTATGCGTACAGATTATGTTTTGCTGTTATTGAAGGGCAATCTAATTTTTAAAGTAAAAAAAAAAAAACAAGATTAGTTTTTGTATTATTAATTAACATATTAAGTGAAACTTTGCGTTACAATCATCAATATTAAGTGCGGCTTGCTTTTAACATAAGTAAATTGCTTCATATTTGGTACGAAATAAATATGCAGAAGCTGCAAATGATTTTATTGGACTATTACCATCCTGTTAGATTAAATTGTTTTATTTCATTATCATTTACAGTGAGCGTTAGGTATAACAATAAAACAATATCTGGGTCCTATTGCACCAACCACTTATCACTAATCAAATAATCATTTTTCTTTTGATAAGTTTGAGTTGCACTATAACATCATATTTAGTAATAAACTAACTTATCAAAAAAATGATTATTTGATAAGTGATAAGTGGTTTGGTGCAATAGGGCCTTGGTTATCAATGAAAATCATAACTAGTTTATTGGTATTAAAACACGTACACTCTTTTGACCAAGTTCATATTAGATATATATTAAAATATAAGTGATCAAAATATTATGTTAGGTTTTTAGATTTTGTTTCTATTTGATATAATATTTATAAACTTATATAAAAACTATACTTGTAGGAAGTTTATCGCATCTTACAATTACGTAATATAAATTTTCCATGTAATATATTTTGTTTTCCTATCCATTGTTACATTCGAGTTAATTATTAATTATCTAATCGTTCGTCTAGAACTAAACTCAATCGAGCTATATATTTATGTGTTAACAAGGCTTATTACGTAACAATAAAAGTATAGAAATTGTTTTAATCAAAAAAGAAAAATAAATCGTAAACTTTATATACAAAACTATAAAAAGCTTTTCTATACCCTTTTAAATCAATAGGCTTTGTTACCTTCCTTGAGATTTTATTTCTTGCAGTAAGTTCAATGTTATAAATGTCTCATAAATGTTTTAATTACTTGTTTGAAAAATGACAACAAATAATTTTATTAAAGGGGCCTCGGTGGTCTAGTCGATAAAAGCGTATAAAATATGCTGTAAACATCGAGGGAGTGTTAGTTCGAATCCCACCCAAGTTGTAAGAATAATTCCCCCTTACGACATTTACAGCGATACCTAAAAAGATTGGAAAAAATTTGCTTATCACATTTATGAGACAGGGGAATGAACTAAAAATAAAAAAGAATATAAAAAATTATATAAATTAATTTAATTACTTTGTAATTAATAATTTAATTAATAAAAGCAAAGATTAATTAAAAGAAAGAAACAAATAATTATAAAAACTATTATTACATATCGGGTAATATGTGACATTTGTTAAAAGTAAGGTTAGATAATCTGTATAGACATTGCTTCCAATCCATATAGCTAAATAATTTTGAAATTTTTTTCTTATCGATACTGTCTGTTAAATTAGTTCTTTTAAGAAGAAAATCATTGGTAATTTTGCTTACTTTAGAATTTCTATATGATTCTTTAAAGATTAAATATCAAAGTTATAACAAAATGGTCAAACCATACATTCCTAAATATTCCGTCATTTCTTTCCATTCCGCTTTTCTATACTTTTTGCAGAGTTTTGCAAGGATAATTGAAAATCACAAAAGACACCAATGGAATAAACGGGCGATTTCTCTTTGATAATCTTAAACTTGAACTAACACAACGACACCTGGGTTTTATCTCAAACATTAGGTTAGAATCTATATGGTACAAATACATAACTAATTTAAAAAACTTAATTTTATATAATATTATGATAACCCTAAATTCTATATATATTATATTTATCAACCTGAAATTAAAAGTTTTTTTTTTAATATTAATAGTCCGAACATAAAAGAAAAAGTAATAAAAAAAAAACAACTTTCACATGTTAGCAAAATGGCAAATTTGCAAAAATCTGATTAGAATTAATTATAAAAATAAAAAAAACTTCTTATTTATCCTATTTTTGCTTATTTCTCACGCAACATATATTTATTTCAATCTTCACACAATTCTCATAAATATTGATATGTTTATATCTTATTTTTCATTATAATTTAAATATATACATATTATACATACATACATACATATGTTTATATATTATAAACATGCGTATCTTTACAACATAACACTATTTAAAAGTTGTAAGGAGTTTTTGGTTCAAAAAACTTTTTTTTTTTAATTTTTTATTGTTTTCAATAATAGGCTCAAAATTTTGCCAAAAAAAAAAAATAAACAGCAATAAAAAAAAATAAAAAATTCTAGTAAAATTTTAAAATAACAGCAAAATTAAAAACAAAATACCACGCGATAATATGAAAAAAAATCCAGTTTATAGTATGATAAAAAAACAAAAAACAAAAACAAAAAGAAATATATAAACACTAATAAATAAACATTTTGTTTTTTTTTAAAAAGAAGTAATTAAATATTTATAATTTAAATTGAATTCCAAGCGATTTTCAAGCAGTTAAAGAATAATTTATAACTGATTAGATACCTATATATGTAAGTATATATATTATACATATATATATATATGGTTTTATTGTTTTGAATTTTAAATTTGACAGGTTGAAAATAAGAATTGGCTAAGATGATGAAATATTTTTGAAAATTTTCAGTATAACAATTTATTAATAACTTTAAGTTTGTTATTAAAAGTTATTTACGGCCAGGACATGTAAAAAAAAAATCTAATTTCTACAAAAAAAAAAAAAAAAAAAAAATTGTTTACCCAATTTTATTATGTATTTTTCGCCTTATTTAGATTTTAAATATTCGTAAATAAGTCTATTTTAATAAACAACTTTCTATTTATGTTTATTATTGAATAATTCATAAAATTATATATGAATATACGAAGGGCTCCTATATGCGGCCAGTAATGATCTTGGACTTTCAATAACAATAACTTAAATCAATAACTTAATTAAATACAATAGATGCAATAAAACTACTTTATATATATATTTTTTTTCCTAAGGGAGGTGGGAATCTTCCAAAGACACCAAGAATTTCTCCCTTGATAGTGTTAGATTTTTACTGACTAAACCCACCTCCCCCTTTAGCCAATATAATGGGATAAAATCCTTACCTGGGAACGCAGTATATTGGCTAGGGAGTAGAGATAGGAAAGGATCGGGGATGGATACGGAAACATTGAATTGGGAGTGGGACTGTAAGAAAACAATGAATCCGGACTGTAAGAAAACAGTGACTATAGCCGTTACAATAGTTACAACATGTAGTAGTATATAACACCTTACTACATGAGGTAATTACTGAAGGCAACCCCCATTGTCAGTGTAGCGGCTATTATTATTGGTATTAGTATTCTTAATAATATTATTATTATTTTACTACAGAGTCAGCGCCATCAGTGGATTACAACGTGCAGCAGTATATAACACTTTACTTACATGATATAACCAAAGATAGGCCCCAATGTAGTAGCTATTATTATTATTACTATTATTATTAATATTATTATTACTACTATTAATTATACGATATATACATTATTACGATATAAAAGTACTACATATTTTTATTTATGACCTGACCGGAGTTTGAACCCAAGACCCTTCGGTTGAAAGGTTGGCGACTTAACCACTGCGCCATGAGTCAGATAAATTTAATCTTACTATGTTGTTACAGTTCTTATAATATGCACGATGATGAATGATGATATAAATAATGTTTAAGATAATTCTGCTTTGGATGAAGTTGAAAAAAAAAAAATAAGGAGTTTTAGTGTTATTTCAAGATATTACCTACTTTCTATTACTATAGGAGCGTTTGAAATTTTAATTTTATTCGTTTTTATTGAAAAATATTCTATGGCAAAAAAGTACATCCTTTTAATGCCGTACATTAAAGTCTAAATTAAACAAATTTTATGAAAGAATAATGGTATAATAATAACTTGGTGCGAAACACTTTGAAAAATAAAAGAGCACATTGTCAGCGATGGTTCCACTTAAAAAGATACGTATTTAAAAAAATATAATATTAAAAAGACAACCTAATTCAAAGTAAAAAAAATTAAAAGCAAATATGCTCACTGGTAGAAAATATTATAAGAACATCATATTGAAGCTAAGAAAAGAATATGTGAAACGAGGTGTGCCTTGTTTAAAGATTAAAAATAAAATTTCTTAATAAAAAAGTATATGCTTTTTTTAAGCGAAAGAGTTTCAGAAAAGATAACTAAAATATATTTAAAGATATTTAGATATATATATATTTAAAGTTTAACTTTTGTTGTATTTAGAGTTTACCCTTTTATATTAGAGGTACATTTCATGATCAAGTAACTTGACTTAAATTGGTTAAATCTGTACAATTTAAACACGATATATTATAGTTTTGGCTATTATGCTATATCAAATTAACTAAAATAGCTATTGGTTTTTAAGTCAAATCAATTATAAGGTGAATTATTTAACAATAGTTAAAACATTATTGTGGTAAATGTCATGTACAAAAGTTAAATTATATCTACAAAAACTCGAGTCTATGTCATATTTTCATTGTTCTTTTTTAATATGATTAAACAAAAGATTGGATTTAATCTTAATCAAAAGATATTCGTATACTCCGTTATTTCCAATTTTTAAAATTCAGGTTACATTGCGCAATTTTCTAACAAAAAAAAAAAACACTTTGTGAATTTTTTAATTAATTAAATTGTATGTAGTTTTAATTTAAAATTTATTGAGTGGTTGTAGTGTAAAGTTTTACGCATTGTAGCTAATAATCCATAATATGTTAAAAACTTCTCCATAAAGAAAGATCAAAATATACTTTCAGTAAAAGAAATGGTGTCTAAATGATTAGAAAAATAATAATATAGGAAAGACTTCAATGCCATTTAATAACTTTTAACACAATGTAATACAGAAAAATCCACTCAAGCATCCCTCGCATCCCTGTCCTATTTCCGCTCATTAACCAATATATTACGATAGCAATTAAGAGTTTCATTCCATTATGTTGGTTAATGAGGGAAGTAGATTTAATCAGTTAGGAATTTAGGATATAACACTATCAACGCGGTATTATTGCTGGCTTTAATTAATATGAAAAGAACGGAGTATTATTGGTATTTTTGGAAGATTTAATCTTTCTTAAGAAAAAAAATGAGCTTCATTAACAAATTTTGTATATTTACGAAAAGTTTGTTAATATTGATAGAAATAGATAGCACTAGTGCTAAATGTCTATTTATTGATAATACAGAATACATAAATAGGAAAATTGATAAATAAAGCCAAATGGCACTTTTTTTTAACTTTATTTCAAATGGGTGTTGAAATAAAGTCAAAATTAAAAAGAAATAAAATCAAAAATCAGTTTACACTTTTTTGGCTTTATTTCAGTTGGCTCCTAGCGGGCGGAGTCCACCATTGGCCTTTAACTTTTTAAAATAAAACCAATCATCTGCGGTGTTATGGCTCACTACCGATACGGTAGAATAAGAGGGGTGAATTAGGGGAGATTTTAGATTCAAAATCCAGGTATTCCTTTTTTCCAGAATAATTGTATATACAGTATAAATAGGAAAATGGAATACCCGGATTTTGAATCCAACTCTAAAATCCCTAATTAAAATTCAAATTTATTAATGTCATCTGTTAATAATATTTTTGTTTTTGTTTCATTTTAATTGTTGCGTTGTTTCTTTTTTTTAAAATGAAATAAAGCCGACAACAAAAATTTGATGATTTTGGTTTTATTTCAAATGTGTTTTGGAATAAAGTCATTTGGCTTTATTTTAGGAAACCGCTTTTCCTACACAAAGTAAAATGTAATTATCTATAAAAGTTTAAATTTAGAAGTTTAACATTTAAAGTTGAAATTTACATTTAAAGTTTTACAGTTACATGTTAAAAGATGTCGATACATTGGAATCTTACTAATTGTCTTTAAATTATGTGAGATATATATACCATCAGTTTTTTTTTTGAGTTCCCACTTCTTAGATAATTTATTATTTTTAGTACTGACTCCAGATTGAATTACACATGAAGCGTGTATTGGAAATATAATAGAAAATACATCTAATCTAAGTTACCCCACTTATGTAATTAAATAAACTTCAAAACTTTTTCAAAACAAAATGCACTTTTGTCGACAGGATAAGTTAAGTTTGCCAAAATTAAAATCTAAACTGTTTTTATTTTCAAATATGAATAGAATTAGCATATTTCGGAACTTTTTAATGGTCATCTAGAAGATTTAATTAACTCTTTGAAATATTAAAACTTAAAAATATTAAAATTTTAAAAATACATATAAACAAAAGAGTTGTAAAATTTGGAAGTGTTGTAAAGATATTAAGTATTACATTTTAATAATTTTTTAGTATAATTAATTGTAATTACTTTGATGACCAATTTTAGTACAATAATATGAAGATGTACAAAGATATGAAAAAAATTTAATTCTTTATATTTAATTTATTTTATATCACTTTTATAGAAAGAGGAGAGTGCCATTGACCTAAAATTTCTGATTATTACAAAAGAGTTATCATTATTTATCCATCATACGAAATAACTACTCCAAATATAACATTTTGCTTTTTTTTTTTAAAGATATTTTTAGCATATTTCCAAAAATAAAGTTTTGAAAAATATATATTATTTCTTCAATCGGTCCGAATGTCTGTTAATAAAACTTGTGTTTGAGATATTGAGATATAAAGAAACATTGAACTTGAACATTGATATAAAATCTCGTTAAAAAAAAATTATTTTTGAAAATTAAGTTTTTTATGTAGTCTTACCAGCTAGAAAGTTAGACAGCCTACCAAATCAGAAAAGTCGTGCAATCTTATATTCAGGATTCTCATATCTCCCGTAAAGGTATAAAACTAGAATACTTTGAAAATAATAATAAATTGTTAAAAAATAAAAATTTGTCCGTAACGTCCCTCTGTTAAGAATCTATTATAGATTTAAAAATTCCTAGTTTAAGATCTTTGAGGAATTTTTAAAAATGAAATGCATCAATTGAAGTTCATCCATTTTTTTCTTTTTTCTAAGGGTGGTGTAAATCTTCTAAAGACACTAGGTAGACCAAGGTAGTGTCAAATTGATCCTTAATAAACCCACCGCCCCTTTAACCAATATAATAGAATGAAATAGAATGAAACCTCTAAAATTTGAATGCTTATATAATCTTATTAATGCTTATTATACAATGCTTCTAATGCTTATATTGGCTAGGCAGTAGAGATAGGACAGCGTAGGACAAGCATACGAAAACTTTAATTTGGGAAGTGGGACTGAGAATAAGTTATTATTATTATTACTGTTTGATGCAGAGTCAAGGCCATCGGTGGGTTACAATAAGTAGTAGTATATAGCAGCTTCCTGCATGAGGTAACCAAAGGTAGTTCGACTTTAACCGCTATTATTATTATTATTGTTGTTAACTGCTTATTTTTTATATGGTCTGACCGGGGTTTGAAAATACAAGACCTTCCGATTGAAAGGTGGCGACTTAATACGCCACTACGCCATGAGTATCTAAAATACGCCTAAATATAAAATCTTTTTTTTAAATGAAAATAATTCTTGATTTTTAAAAATTGTTTTCAGGATATTTATTTATTTATACAACATAATTTCAATACATTAATGTATTAAAACCTATATTATTGCGCCAGCGATAATTAAAACCATAAAGCGCTAACAACATTTAGGGATTTTGATTTTGGAGATTTTGTTTTTTGAGATTTGGTCTTGAGAATTTTGGGTTGGGAATTTTATGACCAACACAAAGTTAATTTCCTCAACAAAAAATTTAAATATTATTTGCTTTTTTGAAAATTTGTGTAAACTTTATTTAAATTTTTTGGAAATGTGCGCCTTAAAAAACCTTTCGTTTTACATTTTTCCTTTTTTTTTTTTTTTGGTTAAATCACACACCATTCTGAGTTACCTACCCAAATAATTTTTTAAGCATTATTACAAAAAAAAATAAACACATTAAAAATAAAAAGATAAATTAAATAATTTGTTTCTGTTGTTTAAAAATTATAAAAAATAAATGCTTTTTTGTGAATCAAAAAAAAAAAAAAACAAAGTGTACATTTTAATTCGAAACAAAGCAAATTGCAAAATGGTCAGCAGCAGTATGGCCATAGGCTACGTAACCTTGAAATTCATTTTTAAATATTCAAATACAATATACTTAATATGTGAATTTATATATCTACGAATGTACAAATTTATGTACATATGTAATACGTAAATATAAAGAAAATGTTTAGCAACATTATTTCTTTTTATTAATTTTATATTACGTTAAAAACATTTAGTAAGTGGTAAATGACTGAAATAAAAGTTATTTTCACTTAAAATTTTTAATTTCATCTGCGTAGATATAATAAATTCGAATAATCGAACAATAATAAATTGTCCCCAATAATGGAATCCACAATTGTCCCAAGCACGAATAAAGGATGAAACCCCATTAGAATCTTCAATCTTCAAAAATAATAAACCCGAATAATCAAATATATTAAACCCTGAACAATCTACAACTGTCCCAAAGAGGAATAAAGGATGAAATAATTACATAATTATCCAATCAAGTTGGAGTTTTTTACATTTTAAAATTAAAGAATTCTTCAATGGGAAATTATTACTCTAAATTAAGTAATTTTATTCAGTGGACGTATTCAACATAAGAATTTGACATTAGAGTGTAAAACTCTATGTCAGTTTATAGAATAATAAACAAAAGAAATTTTTAAATAATATTTATAAAATAATTTTTAATTTTAATGTTTAATGTTGTTTAATGTTGTTTTGTAAAGATTATAATTATTGTTATGTTAGTATAAGTTTAAATGAAGTTTTTCATTTAGAATAATATTAATTTTACTAAATAATCGAAAATAAAAATTTATTAAAGAAAATAGTTCCAGACCTTCTAAATAACCTTGTTAAGGTTTTCAATTTTTAATATCATTTTTAATTTTTTTAAACTTTTGTTCTGATATTTTTATACCCGCACGATAAGTATCGGGTATATTAAAATTGCTCCTCCCTTTGTAACACCTCGAAATAAGCTAGCTAGATATACCTTCAAAGGTATGGATCGGATCTGAATCAAATTTTGAGTTTAAGCTTTGTCTGTCCGTCAGCACGCTAACTGAAAAACTAAGAAAGCTAGAGTATTGAAATTAAAACAAAATATATTTGGATGAATTTGTAGCTTCCTTATTTTTTTTGGTTGAGATCCGAGCAAAACTTATGGTTAACTCTCGAACAACTAACTTTTTGATCTTCACATTTTTCATATAAATTTTTCAAAAGTTCTACATCGTTTGAAGTTGAGGCATGCAATTTTAATTAAAGGTAGATATCTTAAAAAAAGTAATTTTATGGAAGAACTTTTTTCTGTAGCCCCACCCGTTACGGAGCTACAGCCCTCCAAAGTTAAAAAAAACTATATATTTAAATTGTTATAACACGAATTCTATAAGGTATATCTTCAATTCAATCTGAAAATTCCAAACGGTAAATGCATTTATAACCTTTACAAATATGTATATCATAAATATATATTTGTACCATACCGTGTCTTAATGTACCGTTATGCAAAACAGAATTATTGCAAAATTCTTTAACCCTTATATCTTCTAAACGGTTTAAGTTTGAAACGTTGAAATTTTGACAGAAGTTAGATCTTTGAAAATAAGTATGAGTCAATGAAAATAAGTATATGTCATTTGTATCAGTCATTTGAGAAAATATTTTTGTATCGCACCCCGTTTAGGAGCTGTATGGGGTCAAAATCTGAAAATTCGCTATTTTTAAAAACCTGTAACTTGAACACCTGTTCAAATTTTTTTTAAGTAATACATTAAAATTCAAGCTTCAACATTATACTTTTACTTTTGATTGCAACTTTTCGTAATAATATAAGGGTTATAAGATATATATATATATATAGCGGCGTATTTATACGTATTTTATTGTAGTTACGAGTATAAGAAATTATTCTATGAATGAAATATTTTGAAAGAAATATTGCAATTGTATATATGGCGATATATAATAATATATATATATGAATACATATGCCTAATAATATATATTGGGTATTTTGTAGTAAGTTTAATATATATTAATATACATTTGCTGCTTGGTATTAAATAGTATACTAGCTATATCATATTTGGAAAAGTATTGGATTGATAATCGTTAGGTGCAAGTTTAGAATCTGCTTTTGAAGAATGTATATAAACATATACTTTGAATATATGTACAAACCATAGTTCTAAAAATTATAAAACTCATTCAAATTATTTTAAAATACTGAAAAATAAAAAAAAAATATTATAAGCAGAGTGGCAGACTATGAACATGAAATACTGAAAAATAAAAAAAAAATATTATAAGCAGAGTGGCAGACTATGAACATACTAACGGGTTTGTACGAGTATCTAAGAGTTGACAAAGGCAACTGTATTCTTCCTCGTTTCTTTTTGTATCACTTTCAAATTTAACTGAACACATCACATTTTGTCAGTTTTTAGCACATTTCCAAAAATTTTTTAAAAAAATGTGCTTATTAGTTTCACTCTGTCTATCCGTCCTTCTGTCCGTCTGTTTACAAAACTTCTACACCGTTATAGAGAGAGACAAAAAATTTTAAACATAGGTAGGTCTCATAACAAAAATAATTTTGTGGAACAATTTTTTCATGTAGCCTCGATCCATTACGGAGCTACTGCACCTCAAACTTTTTAAATGCATATATCTTATGTTCT
The DNA here is from genome assembly GCA_947095535.1 of Poecilobothrus nobilitatus. NCBI lineage: Eukaryota > Metazoa > Arthropoda > Insecta > Diptera > Dolichopodidae > Poecilobothrus > Poecilobothrus nobilitatus. The sequence continues at coordinate 52,191,840 of OX352772.1, read as the reverse complement.
GCTCAAGATTTTTTCAATCTGAAAACGTCATGCGACAGGTGTTTTTTTAATATCAAAATTATACAAATTGTTTAAATTTAGTATTTATATTTACCGTTATGTGAAAACCAAGTTTTGCATGATTTTTCTACTTTCATAACTCCGGCATGCTTTTAGATAGAGGTTTGCAATTTCGAGGTAAGAAAGAACTTTTAGAATTAGTATAAGTTTGCTCAGAACATTTTTTTGGGCCACTAAGCTATTAGGGCTTACCTGTACACATTTTACTTCGGAAAGATATAAAAATTAAAGCTACAGTAATATATTTTAACGTTTGTTAAAGGTTTATTTTAGTTATATAGGGTTCCAGAGTTACAGCTCTTCAAAATTGCAAAAAAGTCCAATTTTCAGATGTATATATCTCAGGCTCTGCGTAATAGTTTTGCAATCTAAAACCGCCAGAAGATCGAAAATTTTATCATCTACATAAAGCGGTATTAAAATTGTGCAATATTTTGTAATTTACTATTTAAATTTACCGTTATGTGAAAACCACATTTTACATGAAATTTCTTTTTTCCTAATTCTGAACGCCTTTAACCTGAAATCCGGAAAAGGAACCCGGAAATTGTGAGCCAAGAAAGAAATTTTAGAATTAGTATAAGTTTCCTTAGAAATTTTTTTTTGCAGCACCCCGCTGTTTAAGAGGTATTAGGGCTGAAAAATTCAAAATTTGCTATTTTTAGGCACCCGTAACTTAAGCACCTGTACAAATTTTTCTTCGGCAAGACATAAAAATTAAAGCTTCGGTAATATATTTTTACGTGTGTTAACGGTTTTTCTTAGTTATAAAGGGTTCCGGACTTGCAGCCTGTCAAAATTCCAGAAAAGTCCTATTTTCACATATTTTCTTATTACAAAAAATATCTTAAATTTTATTTTTTAAATTTTCAAATTTTTGTGCAAGTTACAATTCTAAACAGTTTGTATTGTGTTTTGGAAATGTGCGCTTTTAAAAACTGTAGGTTTATATTCTACCTTGTTTTTTTGTGTAATGACATTCAGATGCTTGTTGTTTAATTTTGTATTGTGAGAATATGAAAACAATGATAAAAATTAATTAAAAACTAAAAAAAATTTCAGTAATAGTCAAAATATTTTGGTTTTTTGCTTAAATATTAAATAGAAAACTATTATTAATTTTATAAGTTTTGGAATAAAGGTCATAAATTTTGATACATAATTAATTTTTAATTTCTAAAAAAAAGAAGCTTCTTTTCTAACTCTCTGACATATATTTGATTGATCTTTTAGTTTATTTTGACCTTTATATGATCTCAAGCATAACTAAACAAATTTTTTTAAAAATTGCTTTAATAAACGTCAAATATTTTTTATCATTGTATTATTTTTTTATAAAAGGAATTTAACATTTCATATTATTTCTGAAATAATAGATATTAAATATCCACTATTCTAAGGCATCCACTCCACATCAGATATTCACAAAGCCGTTTTATATTCACAATAGGCGTTTTTTTAAATTTTTTTAATGCATTTCTCTGTCACATAAATATGGACAGGAAATTACATAGCCTTTCCTGATCAAGCGTGGCTGTAAATGTCGCCATCTATTATCTTATACAATAATTTTTTTGTTTACAATTATTGTTTACCTCATACAATGGATATAAATTGAATGGATAGTCCACAGTCCGTATCATAACGTCTTAAATTGGTTTTTAAATTCTTAGTTTAGAATTATAACCATTGCTTAATTTTAGACTGCGTTAACTAATTGATTTTGAACTTTTCAAGTACCTAATCTGTTTTTAACGAAAGACGATTTCTCAAAAATTTCTGAAGTATTATATTTATATCAATATAATAATTTTGATACATTTACGTAGTTGTACTATATAAGTGAAAAAAGTTAATACAAGAGATGCAAATAATTTATGCCTGGATTTCTGAATACAAAATACATAAAAATAATTATCAAAGTAATTTTTTTCCTAAAACTACTCACCCCGTCTACGTATTATATGGAAATATGTTGCGCGTATTCTATTGTCGTAAAATAATATTAGCGTCATCGTTAATATGACGGTGATATTATTTTTTTTAAAGCTTTAATGTTACCTTGGTAAATATTTACAATAATATTTTTTTTTTTCAAATTTTTTATATTTGCTTTTGTTTAAATTTTCCAATTTCTCATAAAAACGAAAAATAAGAAAACAGAAATTTAAAAAAAACATAAGTATATAAATAAGCAAAATTAAAAAGCAAATAATGCCCAAAACGTGTTTGAAAAAAATAATAAATATTGATGATACACATGTCAAATTTTAATTGACAAGGATTCTCGTGTAGGATCATTGCCATTATTTGCATTTTGGGGTTTTTTCTTTTAATTTCTGTAAATAAATTAAGATCTATTAAGTGAAATGAGAAATTATTGACACGAGTTATTTTAATTTTTGTTATTTTAAAATATTTAAAATTATTTGCATCTCTTGTGCTAACTTTTTTTTTGACGTATTTATAGTACAACTATACGTATAAGTATATTATTATATTATATTGTATATTTTATCTGTTCACCTCTAAAAGTTAAAACAGATGCTTTAAAGACACATCAACCTTTTTGTTTTTTAATGTGATTTTAATTAGTTTGGAATTAAGTTTTATCATGTAAAAATATTTAGCTAAAATAATAAATTATGTTCTTATTCTGCGGGAGTTGTGAATTATAAAATTTCTTTTAGTTTTTGTAGTCTAGATTAAAACTAAGGTTACTTAATTATTCAATTCCATCGATATATAATTCGAACACTAGTTCAGTGTTAGTAGGTCCAGTATATTCTATTCTAAAGTTTTAAAATAAAAATTGAATGTTTCCGTGTGAAATTTTAGTTCGAAAATAAAGATGAGAGAACTTTATGCCGTTGCGATCACTATATAGATGTTAAAAATATGTTTTATAGAATATCAATTAAAGGTGATCTTGAGTATAGGTACAATAATATAAAATTCTTCGGTTCTCTTGAACAGCATTTTTCTCGTAATATTCCTTCTAACCTTATCCCCGTTTAATTTCCGTAACTTTTGCAATTCTTACACAAATTGATAACTAAGCTGAATGTGAGCAATTTTGTACAAAAGTCATATCAATTGGGAATACTATTAGGGGTTGTTTTGTTTTTAACAATTTTTTACTATTATAAGTCAGTAGGTAAAGAGGCACTTTATCATGCCACCCACGCTTATAACCTAATGTAAGACCTTAACTAAAACGATCAAAACATGTTTTTGACCTATAGTAACCAAGAACGACCTACATAAAACTCATCAATCAAAATATATGTCGTGCGATATGGGGTTGACGTGGTCTTCGGTGCGATATGGCATGATTTTTCCCCATGACAAAGTTCCTTTTAACCTACTTCATGTTCTTTTGGTTGATTAAAATATAATAAGCTTAGTTTTGCTTAGTAGAGTTTCTTGCAAAACGCTTATCTGTTAATCTTATAATTGATATCGGATAACATTACTTGTATTAAACTGCCAGGATAATGGTATATTTACTGATTTTTAAGAAGAAGTTGTTAAACATTTTCAGTTATTGTATAAATCTAATATATATGCATACAAATTAACACTAAAAAACTAACATACTATTATTTATAGAAAAAAAATTCAAAAATTATGTTTGTTTTAAACTTTTTTTGAATTTTTTTTTCAGTCTGTGTTCAGTTGTGTTTGTGTAGACGTTTTTGTTGACAATAAAAACATATGAATGCTCATTCACTTTTTTTGGTTTTTTTTTTTGTAATAAATTGCAAAACAAATTTGAAAACATTTTTATTACGATTAAAATTATTTTGTTTACAAAAACACACAGAACATATACGATACATACAAACATATATTAATATTGTTCAACTTTATAAAAATTGAACTTGAAATATAATTTCATTTTTGTATTTTTGCCCATTTTTTTGGACTTTAATCTGATAAAATGATTCATTGAATCATTTCACTTACAATCAAACGTGTAATGATATCAAATTTTCACTGAAATTAGTGGAATTTATTTTAAAGAAGTAAACAAAAAAATAAAAACACCCTATTAATTACGTTGTTATGGTGAAGAACCGGCGTTTTAAATTGTTTACAAATAATTTCGGATATAATAAAAAAAAAAAGCAATCATTATCATCAGTTTCATCCAACAGATTGTCATCATTGTTTTTTTTTATATTTTTCTTTTGTTTTTATTTTTTTCCTTCTTTGTCACCGTTTTTTGTTTTGTAAAATTTTTGTATTTCGCTTTTACTGTTGCTTTTCTTCGTATAAAAAAAAATATATATATATGTACATATATGTATATACATATATCTACATACATATTTTTTAAGGTCAATGTCATATTTTTTTCCAATTAATTTTTATTTAAAATATATATTTTCATACTTTTTTTGTTTTGACACATAAAAGGGGAAAATTATGAACAGCTGTCATTAATAAAATAACATTTTTTTTTTAACTGTAATAACAATGTCTTATTGAATTCGCTTAAAATTGTAGCTGTAAGTCTGAACCGAAAAATTTACAAAATCCTAGCTTAATTGATTAATAATTAATAATTAGTCATAAATCAATCTTTATACAATTGCAAAATAAGCAATATCTTACAAAAATTCAAATTAAACTTTAAATTCAAGATTAAAATGATTTTCTAAATGGAAATAAATGATTTCCTAAATGGAAAATCCAAAAAATAATGATCATATAGAGTAGTATGTGTTCTATTAAAAAATAATTTTAAATTTAAATTAATTTTTACATGAAAAACACTTTGACAGATAACCCTTTTTATTTAATGTGAGATTAAATTTTTTTTTTTTATTGTTATTAATTAATCTTTTATTATGGCAGTAAAACGATCACTTAAAAACAATTAGATTATGTACTCACATTTAAAAAGAAAAAAGATCGACGTAGAGCGAACTTAAAACTGTGGCGCCATGAGAGAAGAAAGCCAAAGTTAAGTGCGGAATACTAATTAAAAACAAAAAAAAAATATTTTATATATTGCAACTGATTTTGCAAGAAAAATATCAAAGGTGAAATGTTTTTTTTTTTTTTTTTGTAGAAATACAGTAACACCTCGATTATTCGAAATGCTGAATACTAACTGTTGTTCTGGGTAAAAAAAAAATCGTTTAATAGTGTAAAGAAAATTTAAAAAGTTAAATATAAATTTAATATAAAAACGTATTAGTTGCGATATTTAGACAATCTAATAATTGGACCATATTGAATCTTAGTTTATTTTAACTTTTCAATTTTATATATTTGGAAAAAGAAACCGGATATATTTGGAATAGTGTTCCTATAAGACAAGTTTTTCTGTTGTTTAAAATTCTTTTATTTTTTTTTTATTTAAAAGGAATAAATTTAAAATGATTATTTAATTGATAAAATTTTTTAGTAAAAACAGTGTAAATAATTAATTATATTTCTTTTTAATTTAAAAAGACAAAAAGGAGTACATTTAGGTACATAAGAATTTATCATTTTAATTAAATGGTTACATTAAAATTGATTTTTTTAATACATAACTATTATAGTTTATTCGATTAATTGTACTTTTTTTTTTGCTTAAATAATATTTAATGTGAGTTTGTTCAGTCCTTTTTTTCTTTTATAAGAAATGCAGTGAAAAATTGCAATTCTGTGCAACTGTAATTTTGACTTTACTTGAAATATTCAGCAACTTAATAAACGTTTCTTATTTTTTAAAGCCTAGTAGAGTTTTTATTTGTTGTGAAATGTTGTTTTCGAATCTTAAATTCAATGAAAGGAAAATCTTAATAGATACCTCCATATGCGATAAAAGATGGGTAAATTTTAATGCGATGAACATATATGGGGACAGAGAGGTTATCAGTATAAGTATTTAAATCAGTTTACTGATTCAGGATATCCTTATGTCCTTGGCTTCAGAAATCTCTCCTAAAGACAGAGGAACTGTCAACTAATGAAGAACAAAATAAAAGTAAAAATTACAAAATAACATAGGGATGGTCTATTCAGATAATCGGTTTGGTATCCTAATATTGGTTTATTAGTATTGTATAATGGTAGATTATGGTACTCTTTAAGCTGAAATGCTTTTTACCTATTTTTTAGATAGATAATTCTTACACAGAAGGTCACAATTTGACTGTAAATATTGTGGATGTAAAACATTTGATAGAAGATGTATAATTTCATACAATTCAGGTTAGGAATTTTTTTCAGAAATATGATTGAAGACAATCAATTGAGTTTTTTTTTGAATCAAAATGGATATGAAATTGTTTTTTTTTTAAATTTTATACCCCTTTTCAAAAAGTTTCACGCTGAAAAATATTAAAAATGCACAAAACTAAAGATTTTAAATACATAAGTATATAAATAGACCGTAGTCGAAATTTAGCATCTATTAAAGCATTTTTTAAAGAAAACAAAACACAATAACTAGATCTTTTAGATACATACATACACATATATGCTTTGAAAATTTTGTACATTATCTATATTTAGATATCGGTTTTCTCTTTGATAATAAATTAAACTTTAAAGCATATTATGAAACTATATTATTCATCCAGCCAATGGTTTAGTTGTTAACACATCGGCCTTTCATACGAAAGGTCTTGGTTTCAAACCCCGGCTGAGTCATATAGATTAATAAAAAATGATATAGCTTTTTCTTATAATATATAATTATAGTAGAATATAATTAAATTAAAAAATATGTATATATATGTCCTATAAATTATAATTAATATCATATTGTAATAGCTATATATAATAAAATAATAATAAACCATAATTCTTGTATAAGATAATAGATGGCGTAGATATAATAGAAACGTCTAAATCTTGTATAATAGCTACAGTCGAGTAATCAACGGCTTAGTGAAATTAATGATTCATGAAACTTAAGCTTAGTCAAATATGAATAATAAATGACTTAGTGGATGCCCTATTATACTTCTCATTGGAGTGGCAAGAAAAAAAAAAAAAAAAAATGAAACTATTATTCATAAATCTTCAATGCTCAATGGCTTTGTTAAAACGTTATACCAGTCTTGTTATAGGGCTAATATCAACATAACACATAATTACATAATTTCACCTACAATTTCAAATAAAATTAATTTTAACACTAATTTTGGCCGTAGATCTTCTAACATGTTCCTAACTACACACCACAGTCCACAGAACTAAATAAGGTACAGACGTACCAATAAACAGAATAATATTGATGGGTAATAAATATAAATTATTAATACCTCACTTAACCAAAAGACAATTTAAAACGTAAAATTTTCAATCAACTCAAATCAAATTTGTAATTTTTTTTTTTTTTTTCAATTTTTATTTTTTTATTTCACCTATGTCACTAATGTCAAATGTGTAATATTGTAAATGTAATTCTATTTAAATAATTTTATGTACATATGTAAGTATGTAAGCAGAAGTAAAGTGTAACTTAACGTAACTTAAGTTTGAGTTAAACAAAATAAATAATAGAAAAAAAAAACAACAAAATATGTAATTCTTAAACGCTCATTTAATATGTATGTATATGTAATGATGTAAGTCATATATTAAAATTTTATTTATGCATTAAAAAAAAAAAATGATTGTTTTATCAAAACTAACTTAACTTAAAATATTTTATATCTTTATATTGTAAGAAATTCTTTGGAAAAATCTTATTTAGATCTATTTTAGATATCATTAAAAAGTTCATAGTAACATTTTTTTTTTGTTTTATTCAAATTACAAAAGTTTTCGCACAAAAAAATATTACTAAAAAAAAAAAAAATAAAAAGAATTTAATTTCAATTATTTTTGGGGGCTATCATACATTAATGTATGTATGTATATTGTATAAGTGCTTTTGTATTTTTTTAATGCATAAAATTAATTGTTTTTTTTTTTTTTATCCAAAGTTATTTTTTTTCCGTTTTTAATTTTCTTTTTGCTTTTTCGTTTTTATTTTATTTTTTTTTTTTTTGTTTTTTAATATCATAAATGCACTTGTGTTAGCTACTTGTCATTAAAATGTGATTATAATCTCATAAATACAACCTTGAATAATATCAGGATTTGTTTAAAGTCCGTTCAACTATTTTATGATGATATTTAAAAGAATAAAAGCAACAAAAAAAAAATAATACTTTATATGTATACATATATATATATATATATAAATATTAAAAGTTTCAAGTAAGCATATATTTTAAGCTTTTTTTTTGTTTTTTTTTTTTACTTCTTGCATAAACTTAAATTATATTTTAGATAAAAGATAATTTTTTTAATATTTTTTTTTTTGTTTTTTTTTTTTTTTATTTTTTAGTTTTTGATGAGAAAATTCTTGATGTTGTCATAAACCTGATGACAAATTCTTAATCAAAATAAGTGAAAAAAAAAAAAAATTGAAAGAATTTTATTTTGCATTTAATTGTTTAAGCGTGTAAGAAAAGTTATTTTGATTGATTTTAAATTTTGTAATTACGATTTTCTTAAGTATGTTAATAATTTTTTTTTTAAAGATATATATATATATATATATATATATATATATATATTTAAATATCTGACAAAGAGCTTAATAGTTTGAATTTGTGGGATAATGAATTCTTAAAAATAAATAATTTATAATATAAAATTTTTGTATGTATTCAAGGAAAAGAATAGGGAAATTCTATTTAAATTATAAATGTTTTTTCAATACCTATCTTTTCTTTACTTAATTTTATTTTCTGGATGACCCATAATATGGGTTTTTTTTTGTGTAATGTGGCGGGGGTTATATTTTAGTTTTAACATTAGATTTAAAAATGGTTGGTACGTTGTTGAATGCGACACTTTGAACAGATTTTTATGGTATCAATTCCTCTTTTTTTTAAACATACATATTATGCACGTGTTTTTCACTTCACTTTATTTTCCTTTAACGAAATTTTTGAAACGGTACCATTAATACTATAAATACTCAACCAGATTTATTAAACTGTTAATTTTAAGCATCTCTGAAAGTTTTCTTTTTATTCAAGTAAAAAGCGGCGCTTGTGCCATAGAAGGAGGAAGTCAATAAAATTTCCTTTTATATAGGCAGAAATCTTTTCATCTTTGTGATATACTCGCGTCACATTTATTTTAATTGCTCGGTAAATCATTTTTAGCTTTTGTATGATATAGGTTATATTAAAATGTTAGAATTATTTAAGAATAAGAATGTGCATATTTTTAATAAAGCAAAAACAAATGTAGAACAAGAATATAAGAATTATAGGTGAACTGCATGCATAAAATCGAATGTATAAAACTGAGCTTTTTTTTCTTACTCCTTATAGGAAACATATAGGGCATCCATTAAGTCATTTATTATACATATTTGACTAAGCTTCAGTTTCTGGAATAATTATTTCACTAAGCCGTTGATTACTCGGCTGTAGCTATTGTACAACTGAGCTTAAACTCCAATATCAAAGAAAACTTCGAGTTCAAGCGTTAATTTTGGCTCCAATGCATAAAACTCATAAGCTTAAATTAAAGTATGACTTTTTCAAAAAAACTTATGAGTTCGTGTGTATGCATTTTGCCCATTGCCTTTCTTTTTTATACGTTCTTAAAGTTGGTCCACTATAACTGAATTGATTATTTTTGTCTTAAAGCATAAATAATGAGCGCATTCGACATATTACTTTCAAAGATCCAATGTTGATAAATAAGAATTTATTGTTAATTTATCGGAAATGTTTAAGAGGATGTTATATTAGTAATCTTCTTGCATGATCTGTTTATTAAGGCAGTAACCCATTATCGCACATATCGTTCATTTCTCTTTTTTTTTTTGGTTTTTTGTTGAAATCTTCCTTTTTTTTTTTTGACAAAAACCACTATTGATTTATTATAAGATAAGCATTTATTCAAAATTTTTGAATTTTGTTTTTAATAATAAATGTTTACTGACTTTTTTGTTTTTAATTCATTTTATATAATTAATAAAATCTTAACTTTTCAATTAAATTCCGTATAATTTTTTTTTTATTTTATTTTTAATAAAAAATTTTTTTTTTTCTTCAATTACTTAATAATAAATCATTTAAGACGAGACATTTTTGAATATTCCTGATAAACCATATAAGTAATAATGTAATTATTTAAACAAAATATTTATTATGAAAAAAAAAAAAAAAAAATGTTTATTAAATGTTTTTATTTAAATATATATGTATACATATATATATATATATAGATTCTTATAAAAATGGTATGAATTTATTCTTCTACGAATTAATTAACAAAATTTTGCGTTATACATTACATATAGTTTAGATTATAATTAAGAATTTAAAATTGCATGCAGCCAATAGAAAAAATCTTACAATTGATATTATTGGGTAAAAGAATTACCTATAAGATAAATGTTCTTAATTAAAAATATACAATGATCTTACGATTATTACTTTGTCTTAAATATGCATATCTTACCATAAATTTAATCGAATTATTTTACAGCAGTATTTTCATACTCCTACAACTTAAAAAAAAATAACGAAAGAAAAAAGATACTTGCAAAGTTAAATTTCTAAAAAAAAAAAAAAAAACTAAATTTAAAAGATTGTAAATTGAGCAAAGTACAAAAATTAAATGAATTTAATACTTAAAATGTATAAAATTTAGAATTAAGAGAGAAAATGAAATTAAAATGTAATAAAATAAAATAAAATAATATATATATATATATAAAATAATTTATAAGAATATATATATATATAAATATAGTTTTCAAGGTTATCTATTAATAAATCATTAGACAATTAGGGTTACTAATATATTTGAAATTTGAATATTTGAACTTGGCGTTTTAATAATGCGATTAAGGGAAAAATAATTATAATTAAAAATACATATTTACATACAATTATATTATATATGCATTTAAAAGAAATAAAGGTCAATATTTTGATATATGTATATAAGTATAAGGATTTTAATATTTATTAAAAAATTTTAAAAATTGTGTTAATGACCTGAATCTCTAATCAAAAATAAAAAAAAATATATATATATATTTAAACATTTAATATATAGGTTTATTTAATTTTTATATAGTTTTTTTTTTTGTTTTTAGCTGAATCATCGATTATTAAAAAAATATTTATATAAATTTAATCGTGTAGTACATTTATAACGAACTTAAAGATGGATAAAAAATAAATATGTAAAGTAGATTTCAATTAAAAACGGAAAAAATCTTTAATAATTGCTGCAGTTTTAAAAAATTTAGATAAAAAGTCATATAAAAATTAGATTAGATTGTTACTTAAGGTGTACAAATGACACTCTGATGACGTTTTGATGTAAATCTATTGTGTTCTTCCTGTCACTACATATTGTCAATTTTGTTTCCACTTATAATACTTCTGTAAGCCCCATTGACTCTAAGAAAGTAAACATTTGTATAGAGTTTAATGCTGGCAGTTCATCCTCGGCAAAGTTAAATGATTCTATAGGTTCACAAATCTTGCTTGGAGTGAAGCTCTCAGTTTTTGAGTATGGGATCTGAAGTCTATTCTACTTCTTCATAGAATCTGCATGTACCGTCATTTTCTATTCCGATTTTATTTAAGTGCACCATTAGCTGCCAGTGTCCCGTTAGGAATCCTGTTTATTTTTACTGAATCCTATGATGAATTCTATCCTATTTATCATGCCATGCTAATCTTCTCTGTATATTGTTCTAGTTTTAGTATATATCTCCCAAAGTAAAAACAAGAACTAAATCATATGAAACTATAAAGCAAAATATGTGTAACTCTAGTAAATTAGTGTTTCATGATTATTACATACAAAAAATTAAACTGCTTCGAAACAATCGTTTACTAATAATTTTTTAGTCGAATCGTAAAAGAGCTTAAAACTTTTGGAAAGGCAATCTAGCTTAAAAATAAAAAAAATACAATAAATGGGGTTTATGCAAGCCTTTATAATTAATCTAATATGTATACTTATTAAAAAGTTTGTTTTTTATTTTGTTTATTCCCCTGCCACATACATAAATGGGACAAGAAAATTACACAATCGTAAGGATATATTATTCTTACGACGTGTGTGTGTGATTCGAAACCACACTCGCTCGGTGTTTACAACGTATTTTTTACGTTCTTACCCACTAGGTCACCGAGGTCCATTAAAAAAGTATTTTGGAATTCATTCTAAATTCCTAATAAATTCGATAATTTTCTTCAATATGAATTGCAAACAACATTTGTAGTATTTGTAAATATTTTTGTGAAGGATATGGGACATTTTTATTTTTTTCTTCTAAACTGTTTTATAAGTGATTATATAGTTTGTAATTGTTATTCATATAATTTTCTTTAAAATCTAAAAAAAACATTTGCAACAATCTAGAACTTAAAATAAAGTCCATTATGAACCTTGATTTTCTTCCGATTTCGTCTTATTGCATCAGTTTTTGCATTAGTCATATGCATCCTTTATTCTTTGAACCTAAATCCTAATATGTGCCTATTTATTGGATCAGATATTTTTCCTTAAAATTAAATAAAATTTTTTTTTCTGCTTTATCTAATTACATTTTGAATAATATTATATGATGTATATACATATATTTAAGTACCTATAGATATTATTAAAATATGCTTAAAATTCTAATTCATCTACAAATTTAACGATCAAATAAATAAATTTAATTATTCCTTTATTAGATAACTTTTGTTATTGATTTTTAAATTAAATTATTTTTTAAATTTAAAATATTAGTTTTCTTCTATAAATATATATTATTATATTGAACATATTAGAATTTAACAAAAGTAATTATTTGCCGCATAAAAAAAAAAGTTTTTTTTTATTTATTATAACATAATATTATGACCATGAATTCGTATATTTACCTATGAATATTTACCCCTGATTCTATTCTATTCTTTTTTTTTTTGGAATGAACAAAAAGAAAAAGAAAATCAAATATACAAAAAAAAAAAAAAAACTGTATTTCGTTATCATATATTTTATATATTATAATATTTAATTTTTTGATACTATTTTTATAAATTAACGTAAGCTGTTTTTTTTTTTTTTTTTCTGTTGTTTGTTTTGTTTTTTAATTTTTACTATATATTCTACTATTTTAAAATCGACATCCTTTACACTAAAAAAAAAAACAAAAATAATATAAAAATTTTAACAAAACAAAAAATAACAATTTAAAACTACTATAATATATTTAATATTTTAATTTTTATTATATATTTTTTTTTTATATAATATATAAGTTTACCACAATTCTATATACCTATCCACAATTTTCTTCATTTTAGCTATTTCCAGTATATTTTGTATTTTAATTAATTAGAAGACAAAAAAAAAAAACATTATTGGTAATAAAGAAACATAAAGATCAAGGTTAAACGATTTAATTTATTTTCATTCACAAAGAAGCTTAAAAAAGCTTTTTAAGAAATAAAATACACAAAAAACTAAAAAAAAAAAAAAAAAAACAGAAACACATTTTACACAAAATTGATTTTATTAAAGAAAAAAAAAACAAAAACGAAAAATAAAAATCTGCAACAGCTAGCAACAGAATGATAAAACAATAAAAAATTAAAATACATACATACAAATAACAAAAATTTGCAATTTAATAGCTCCAGTTTAAACACAAAAAATTACAAAATAATATTCCAAAATTTTGCTATAAAATTAAATAATAAAGTATAAAAAAAAAAAAACAAATAAGTTTAAATTAACTCACACATTTACAAATTAAATAAAAAAAAAAAAAAAATTTAAAATCATTATTTTTAATCTATGCTAAAATGATGATCATCTGAAGAAGATCATTTCAAATGCCCAAAAAAAAAAAAAAAAACACAAAAAAAAGAATATTTTAAATATATCGATATATAAATATACATACGTACATATATCTATCTCTCCGTTTTAGCAAATACCGACATACAAACATATATATAATTCTATCTCTCTATGACAATAAAATTCTAAATTCTAATAAAAATAAAAATGTAACATTTACCGTTATTACAATAACCGTAGCTTACATTTTTTTTTAATACAATGTATCAGAAAACACCAAAAAATTAATATATGACAGCAAATGTAACCCCAAAAAATATGCAATTATGCAGAGCTTTTTAAAAATACATATCTAGTAATATTTTTGACATTTATTTTCAAAATGATTTTCTGTTTTTTATTTCTAATTTGCAACAAAATAAAAAAAAAAAAAAAAACCCAATACAATTTAGGAGAATTTAAAATAATATTTAATCAGTACTCCCTCTATAAATTGTTTGTAGAATCCAAATAAGTAACAGTTCGCAGACTAAAAAATTTAACAAGTAAATTTGACAATAAATTTGTTGTTTTTTTTTTTTTTATTGCTGTTATTAAATCATGACTTTAAAAAAAAAAAAAAAAAATTTTATTTTATTAATTTATATTATTTGAATTTCTATTATTAAGATAAACATAAATTAATTTATATACAATACAATAATATATACATATACAAAAAAAAAAAAAATCTATTATTTAGTTTCTTCTGATGCAAGAAACCTTCAACTTAAAAAAAAAAAATCGCAAATTCCAATGCTTGTGCAAAAATTTCCTTTTTTCAATATTTTTCTGATTATTATTTATTTTTTTTCTTTTTCTTTTTGTTTTTTTTTGTTTTTGTTTTTTTTTTTGTATTTTGGTATTCATGAATTAATTTTTAATAAAATTAATTTTTTTTTTCTTAATTATATTTCTATACAGATATTTGAATGTGTTTATATGTATTTAATTATGAAATAAAGAATATAGATGGCATCAGGCGCTAACACATTATAAAATAATAAATTCTTTCTTTTACTATAACCATATTTTTATTAAAATTTGGATGGGCAATCCAAAATTTGACAGTTTTATAGAAAATTTGATATTTAAATGTTGAAGGATATAATATTATGTTAATATACATGCATATGTAATTATTATCTACATACAAAATATACTTTGTAAAATATATCGACTTAATATAATATGTACATAGATGGGAAATTACTGTTTCTTATTTTTTTTTAATCTGTGTTGATAGTTTTTTACCCTTTTTTTCCTTTGCTTTGTTTTTGCATTTTTCCCTACTTATTTTGCTAGCTTTTATTATTTCCTTCAACTTTTTTGTTCCCGTCTTTTTTCACTCTCAATGGCCCATTCTATACGAGTAGTGTCCTCTTTCGTTTCGTGATTACTTTCTTCATTTTTTTATTTCCACACTGTTCCTCTTGATTAAGTGTGTAAATATTACATTTTAAAACAAAATTTGTTTGGAGAGTTAGATAATAAAAACGAAAATGAAATGTATGTACCTACACATACAATTTCTTTTCACTCTCATAAAAATTTTTATTAGAGGTTTTGTTTGTGTTAGTTGCACTAAATTTTTAAACTCTAAAATTTTGGTTTAAAAAATTACTCCTAAAAATTTCCACCATTTAGTTTATAGGCAAGAGGGAATGAAATTAAGTTAAAAGTAAGAAATAACGAAAGAGGATACTACTTGTATGGAATGGCCCAATCTATTTATAAATACTCGTATATTATTGCAGATTTATAAATATATTATTTATTATATACTAGATGTGTAGTTATATACTCTGTGTAGCATACGCCAGTCTGGTTATCCAGAAATAATATTGGTTTTTTAAAACGTTTTGGAAGAAGTATGTTTCCTTCATCAGTGAGAATACTTAACTTTTTGCAATAAGAATAAGAATAAAATTAAATAAAGATAAAAACGCAGATAACAAACACTAAGAAAATTAAAGAAAAATATTGTAGTGGGAGTTTTCCAGCCCCCACTCTTTCAAAAAAAAATCTCATAAATATGTCTAAATTCGAATAAAATTCATTACTTTTTAAGTAAAATGTCAAAATTGAATACTTTTGCATGAAAAACTATATGCATGATTTATACATACTTAAGTATTGATTTTAGAGTTTTGATATTAGGATTTCAATAATTTTGTAGCGGGGTTGCAAAATTAATTATTTTTCATATGAAAATGTGAAAATTTAATTTTTTTTTGAATGAAATTGGTATATATGTGTGGGCATACTGTATAAGTATAGGTAGTTGAATTCAAAATCAGATTATTTCTCTTTTCCGAAATATTTATATCCATATAGATTATTGATTAAAAATTTTATTTCTCTAATTTGTTCTTCATTCGTTTGGCGTTGTTCTTCATTTCGCTTTTACAATATTTCTCTTTTCTTTTTTATTGCTCTCTTGAAATACTTAAATTCTTTTTCTCTCTTTCTTTCTCATTTAATTTCTTTCCGGTTCTTTTTCTTAATATATTTAATTCACATTCATCCTCCAATAGTCCCATCCCATCCCACCATATCTTTATTTTCCTTCTCTTACCTAAATTTTTTTGGCATTTCATTTTCAACCTCTGAAATAAATTGTAACTTTTATTTAATTTTTTTCTGTTTTTTTTTTGGTTTCTTTTCATAAATTCTTAAATCCCTTTTTTTTTTTATCATGAACTTTCTTTTATAGTCGTGTTAAAGCTCAGTGCAAATTTCAATATTTTCTAGGTGTTTTCTCCATTTAACTAGACCAGTTAAGTTTGAGTTCCAGTTATTAGTTATTTATCTTTTTCAAGACTATCCATCAATCGAGATCTTCCATAACCTAAATCTTTATAAAGTCT
Organism: Poecilobothrus nobilitatus; assembly: GCA_947095535.1. Taxonomy (NCBI): domain Eukaryota; kingdom Metazoa; phylum Arthropoda; class Insecta; order Diptera; family Dolichopodidae; genus Poecilobothrus; species Poecilobothrus nobilitatus. The sequence continues at coordinate 52,175,029 of OX352772.1, read as the reverse complement.
TTTGATTCTAGTAATGATTCTAATAAAGGATAATTTTTAAAAATCGATTCACTATATTATGATAAAGTATAAATGATTGCCTAAGAATTTCAATATTATTTTAATTTAGTTTTTTTTTCTGTCAAAATTTATGATGAGAATTTTTACGTTCTAATTTACTAAATTTTTTTTTGTCATTAGCTCAAAATTCATTAACTATGTATAAGTTTCTTTTTTTCATTTTTGTTTTTGGTGATATGTCGTGTTTTTTAAATGAAAAAAAAAAAAAACCATCATTAATAAAATAACTTGCAACTTTTTTCAAGAAAACAAAAATAAAAAAAAAAACAACAATTTTTTCACTAAAACTAGACAAACTATATTAAAATATTTAATAATAATAATAATAATAAAAAAAAAAAAGAATGTTAAAGTGACCTCAAACGAAGTCATTCACTTTAAAATTTTAGAAAAAAAGAAAAAAAATAAAAATAAAAATACAAATTATTAGAAAAAACGCAAATTTGATAATTTTTTGATGTTTTCTTTTTTTTTTTGTTTTTTTTTTTTTTTTGATATTTTTGTTCTGAATCAAATCAATATTAAAAGAACAAATTGAAAACTATTAAGAATTCGTAAAAGAATTTTATTGACCTCTTTGTTATTATGTCATTTTAAAAATATTATAATGTACATACATATACATATTATACATATATGTAAGCTTTACTTACCTAAATATGAATGTATATTATATATTTTGTGTGTTTGTATGTACATTTTACACAAAAAAGAAAAAAAAACAAAAAAAAAATTATTTGATTAATAGTGTATAAATATGTAAAAAAAAAAAAAAAAATTTTTGCGGGTGCTATGAAATAATATCATAAGTGTATTTAAATCTAAAATTGAGAAAAATTTTTGTAAGTTGGTTTTGAAACAATTTTGTTATATTTTTTATTGAAATTTCAAAATTGAATCATTAAAGATTTAAACCACAGAATTTTTTAAGGTAATTAAATTATATAGAGGGGTTTATATTTTGTGATGTAGGTCAAACTTAAATAAATATGTATGTTATATTGCTATATGTTTCGGTTAGCAGTTGACGAAATAATTTTTTTTTTTTGAGAATAATCATTAATGTTCGAACAGAATATGATGCCAGAAGAAAGACGAAGAAAATTTCTTTTATATTAAATGTATGTATTTCATTTGAGATTAGTTGGAAAATTTAGCATCTTGCATGATTAAAAAAAAAAGTAACTGTGTATGTATATGTATGTAAGGAAGATTCAGGGTGGGCCAACTTGGACTGGCTGATTTGAAATGGTTATAATTTTGTTTTTTGGAATGAAAGTATAAACTATTAATTTTTTTTTTAAGCTAAGTGTTAAAAATGACATACTTTTAATGGCTCTTTTTAAGGCATTTTGCACCATATTGCGGAATTTTATGCGAATATTTTGCTTTAGTTCCTGAATGTTTTGTGGTTTGTTGACGTAAACCCAAAACTCCATGAAAAAAAATCAGGAGCGTCAAATCTGGTGTCAACGCGAACTCAGTATTCGGTCATCGAAAAGTTCTCGCAGAATCGCCATTTACCTCTCTCCCGATTTGAGCTGAAACCATATATCACGTTTATTGAGAACTACCGGACGTAAAAAATTTTTCAACATGATCCGGTATACCGTCCAGAGAATTTTTCTGGATGCTCAGTTTCATTTTCAAACGAGGAAGAATACAGTTGCCTTTGTCAACTCTTATATACCCGTACGACCCGTTAGTAATCCTATCACTCTGCTTATAATATTATTTTTTTAATTTTTTAGTATTTTAAAATAATTTGGGTGAAATTTTATAATTTCTAGAACTGTGGGTTGTACATATATTCAAATATATGTTTATACATTCTTCAAAAGCAGATTTTAACCTTCCGAATAACGATTATCTATCTAACTTTTCCAAATATGCTATAGTACCATTTAATACTAAGCGGCAAATGTATAATGCCTAAGTTTAATAATTTATACTATACATATGTATAAATTATTTATCGTACGGTATAAAAAATGTGAAGAATTGATTTTCTGGAATTTTGAGGGGCTGTAAGTTCGGAATCCTATATAATTAAAAAAACCCGTTAACATACGTAAAAATATATTATTGAACCTTTAATTTTCATGTCTTGCTGAGGAAAACTTTTTACAGGTGCCTAAGTTACAGGTCCCTGAAAATAGCAAATTTTCAATTTACCAAAAAATTTTCTGAGGAAACTTATACTAATTCTAAAAGTTCTTTCTTGTCTCAGGTTCCTATCTCAAAACGTGCCGGAGTTATGAAAAAAGAAATATCATGCAAAATTTGTTTTTAACATAACGGTAAATTTAAATAGTAAATTACAAACTATTGCATAATTTCGATATTGTCTTAAGAAGATAACAAAAATTCCGGTTTTCTACTGTTTTTAGATTGTAAAACTACTACACAGAACAAGAGATATATACATCTGAAAATAGGGGTTTTTTGAAATTTTGGGGGGCTGTAACTTAGGAACCCTATACAATTAAAAGAAACCATTAACACACGTACAAATATATTATTGGACCTTTAATTTTTTTGTCTTGCCGAAGAAAAATGTGTACAGGTGCCTAAGTTAAAGGTGTTTAAAAATAACAAATTTTCAATTTTTGAGCCCTAATACCTCATAAAAGCCCTAATACCTCAGGGGGTGGTCCAAAAAAAATTTCTGAGCAAACTTATACTAATTCTAAGAGTTCTTTCTGCTCTCAAAATTGCAAGTCCCTATTTGAAAGCGTTCCGGAGTTATGAGGGTAGAAAAATCATGCAAAATTTGGTTTTCATATAACGGTAAATTTAAATACTAAATTTAAAAAAATTGTACAATTTTGATACTAATTTATAAATTTTAAAAAAAATACCTGTCGATTGAAGTTTTCTGATTGAAAAAATCTTAAGTAGAACATGAGACATATGTATTTAAAAATAAGGCTTTTTAAAAGTTTGAGGAGCTGTAGATCCGTAACGGATGGGGCTACAAAAAAAAGTTGTAAATTATAAAATTAATATTATATTTATAATTGTTATCTATCAGCGGTTAAAATTTCATGTCTCTATTTCAAAAAAAAATGTGGGGATCTAAAAGTTAAGTGTTCGAGAGCTTTGTTAGGTTTTGAGTTATCTTGCTGACAGACAGACGGACGGACGGACAAAGCTCAATCGTCTTAGAATTTTTTTCTGATCCGATCCATACCTTTGAAGGTATATCTAGCTAGCTTATTTCGAGGTGTTACAAACGGAGGAGCAATTTTAATATACCCGATCCTTATCGTACGGGTATAAAAATATGGACTGATAACTCTATCACCCATTCGACAGTGTATCAAATTTGGCAGTTCTGCTTATTGACACCTTCATTTAAATGAAAATGTGTTTCATCGCTCATAATTGTTCAAAAAATTGATCGTCCGGAAACATAATAAAATTCAAACAATTTATACACGTTCTTGCATACTCAGTGCAATTATCTGCAAAAAAAATTAAAATAAAAAACTTTAAAAATAAAAAAAATTATAAGCATTTCAAATCAGTCAATCCAAGTTGGCCCTGTACATATATATTATAATAGGCTATTTGTGACGACATTATGCATTATAAATTATGAATGTTGTAGAAATTTTTATTTATTAAATTAAGGAGGATTTTAGGAGTGTAATTCCCTACTGTATTAAAATATAACGTTGGGCTGAAAATAATGATAAAAAATCCGTTTTTATATTTAATTTAAAATAGTTTTAATAGAAACTGTACCGACATAGTTAAGATAACCATTAAACTTAAATTTAATTTTATTGATTAGATGAATATGAAGATTATTAAATTTTTTTACTGAATAAATTGTATAATATACGCTTATTGATCTAAATATAATTTAACAGATCTGCTTTGCATGTCGAAAACAAAAATAATGAAAAAACGTTAGTACAGATTACAAAAATAAAAACTAAAAATCACTCCGGAAAAAAAGATGATTTAACTTTAACTTTTTATCCGGAACTCTTTTTTTATCTCATCAAATAAACTAAAATTTAAAATAATGTAAATGTAATTTTAAAATTTCAGTTGTCTAGATTTTTTTCAGAAAAATTGTTCCGAAGCGTGAAGCGTGTTCTGAAATCATGGTTGAAAGGATTTAAAATAGTTCAGAAGAAATATGCTAAAGAACTAAACATTACCGTTAATTTTTTGACTACAGTATTTTTTATGCCGTTACTAACACATTAATTTTTTTTGTTATTTGGAAAAGTGCCAATAAAATTTTTATCATAAATTTTATTCCATCCTTTTTTTAATTCATATCTAAAATAAATGTGAAACTCGATTTTCGTTTTGTTGTAAAGGAATTAACAGAAAAATTGCATAATATTGATTTATGTAAAACAAACAAACAAACAAACAAACGCGTACTTTACCAAGATAGTTGCCAATCAAAAATAATGTTTTATCTATTTGGCTTTTAAAAGATACTAAATTCCATACAATCTACTTTGCAATTTTGCCGCAAAGTAGATTGTATGGAATTTAGTATCTTTTAACTCGGTCTAATTTCTTTTGACATTTCGGTCCAGTTTCTACCAGAACTATATCGGGATTACACAGTTGAAGTGTGATTTTTATTTTTTTTTTCATTATTTGTTAAAATGGAGTTTATTTTTTAAAAATTGGTTTCAGATTTTAATTTTTGAAATTCCCAAAATTAATCCCAAAAAAATTACCAAATTGACAAAAGAATTACCAAAATAAATAAAATCTGAATAAAATTACCAATTTTCATAATTGTCAAAATGACAATACTGTTTATCGATAACTAATAATATTTTGTTGTTGTTGTGGTTGAATGATCGAAGCATGTATCAGTAAAATGTATTACATAGATACACAAATATTTATAGACCAGTTCAGTATGTACCAAGGCTAAATTGATAAAAAAAAAATTCAAAATCATTTCAAATTTTACAACGACTAAAATAAATTTTTAAAAAAATCTATTGTTATTTTTAAAAGATCCCGACCCTACCAATTTTTATTATTACTCTAACTTTATTTACTTTGTTTTTGTTTTTTTTTTTTAATACGGTTGTAATATTTACTAAATTTTCAGATTGTATATATGTACATATGGACTTATTTCAATTAACCAAGAATAAAATATTTTGGCGGTTCGTGTTTTTTTGTTCTCCTATCTATATTTTTACTACTATTCTACGCTGTTAATACTATTTTTGGCTATATCTATTTAAAAAAAAAAAAAAAAGAATAATATACAATTAAAAAATTAAAAATATGTATATTTTTGGCGCAATAATTTTTTTTAAACAATAAAATGTAAACAAAAATTCTAAAAGGAAATTTTAGCAAATTAATTTTAAACTATTATATAACAGTGATATTTTTATTAAGTCTTAATTGCTTGATTTTACAACTCACAACAAAATAAAATAATAAAAAAAAAAAAAATATCTAAAAGAAATATAAAATATTTAAAGCAAATTCAAAACAATAAAAATGGAATTGGAAGAAAACGTTATTTATTTGTCTGATAATATGTCCACTATTTATTTTGTTAATTTTTTTTTTTTTAAATGATTTTTGGGGGTCTATTCAAAGTTTTTTGTTTCTTTTGTTTTCTTTATAAAAATTATGTAATTTTATTAAAATTAGGTTCATGGATACAAATTGATAGAATTGAATGATTGATAGAACAAAATTATAAAAATTTGATAGAAGAAAATAATATAGAAATTATTGGAAGTATTAAATAAATAATAAGTAAATGGTATTATGTATGGGACTTAAATATGGAAATATATTTATGTATGGAAATATAGAAAAAACCTAAGTCATGTACCAATGTATATTGCCCTAACAACAAATCCATTGCACAGGAGGGTGAATCAATATGTAGCACGAACAATTTTTACTATCTAGAAGTTCTGCTATCCTGTATTAAATTGACATACACATACCGCAGTGAACACATACCGCTGACGAATTTTATAGAACAAGTTACAGGTATTCCTAAATAAACATCTAACAATCATATGGGAAATGTTCTAGTTTGTCGAATAGATAAAACTGAAGAGGAACCTTATTTTTCCTTAAATTTTCCTTTCGAATAATGCAAGTCTGAACGATCTTTTTTTTTAAAAAGTAGATTGTTTTTTGAAAAGTTGAATAGTAGAAGAGCTGAAGCTCAGTTTAACATGAATTCGATCGAATAATGAAGATTATAAGATATATGGCAATTAGAAAATGTACTGCCCTTATTAAAACAAACAACCAGATGAAAATAGAAGTGGATATAAAACACACACTAAGGAAAAATGAAGAGGTCATGATCGGAACGTCACTAAAGTTGGCCTCCGCTAAGGAGGATTCAGATCAAGAGGCAGCGCAAGAATAACATGAAAACTCACTGCGCTAAAAGAATTAAAAGAGTTCGAATTGTCTTCAAAAACAATTGTAGAAAAACAAATAACGAAGAAAAATAGAGACTTCAAGTGGAAGCGAAGCGAAGCGAAGTAAAATAAAAAATATATATTTATATATATGAAATATTATTCTCAAAGGCCAAACATATTTCAATATTGAAGTTATTACAAACTAGCTCTATAAATAATAAGAGTTATACAATGTCCAATCAGATGCATCATTTCCAAATATTTTTTTATACTTAATTTAATTAAAAAAATTAACCCGTTTTGTGTTTTATTGTTTGTAAGGACGTATAGCAAAAATATCTCAATACCATTTCAAATGAATTTAATTCGACTTTATTTGTGTCATTTTTATTTTCAATATAGACTCTAATATATTCCATCAATATTTTGGTCAATTAACTAAAAAAAAATATTTTCGAAAATTTGAAGTTTATCCGGGAACAGTTAATACAGTTACAATTACAAGAAACCGAAATACACGGCGCTTTATTATATGCAGACATTTTCAATGTAGCAAAATTTGTTTTTTCCTTAAGGGAGGTGCGAATCTTCCAAACACACCAAGAATACCTGCCTAACTAATCCCACCTCCCTCTTTAGACAATATAATGGGAAGAAACCCCTAACTGCTAACGCAGAATATTGACTATGGGGAGTAGGAATAGGAGTGAATAGAACAAGGATCCGGAATAATTGAATTGGTAGTGGGGCTGTCAGAGAACAATAAATCTGCCTATTACTATTTTGCTATCAGTGACGATAGCCATCAACAGTTACAACATGTCCTGTATGAGATTGCAATTGAAAGAAAACCTACTGTCACTCCAGTATGAGTATATTAATTATTAATATTATTATTATATACTAAAGAGTCAGGGCCAAACAATCCATTTTCTATTGGCTATAACATAAATATCCATCAAACATTTTTTTTGTATTTATTTATTTAAAATGAGGTACTAGGTATATAAATACACCCAGTGGTTTAAATTCTTTTGCCTATAAGGCATGTGGGTTAGGAGTATGTAATCTTCAATTTATAGATACTTTTTACTTTTTTAATCAGAATTCTCCTGTTCTAATAAATTATATATGTATGTATGTATATCTAAGTTAATTTAAAATAATTAAGTTGTATATGGAACGCTCATGGTAGCTAATAATGCAATCTAATTAAATAAATTTAAAAAAAACTAAAATCTTTAATTTAAGATTAGAATTATGTAATTTTAAAAACAGTTAAAAACTTTTTTAAGATTTTTTTGTTTTCTTTAATATATACATGTATATTCTAATATTATAAAAGTGACTATTAAAATATTTAATTAATATATTATCATTATTTATTATTATTATTTGTAAACATCTAAACTGTTTAACTAATTTATTTTTATTTATTCTATAGTATTATTTAAAATTTGAAAAAAAAAATAATAATAATAATAATCTAATTAATTATTCATGAAGTGAATTTAAATATATACATATTGTTTAAAAAGGATTTTAATTATTAATATATATAGTATTGTGTCCTTGAAAATTTCAACAAAATGTAACAACATTAATTTAAAAAAAAAAAAAAATTAATTTAAAATAATATAATACGCCATTTTGAATTAACAATTCTTAAATAGCAACAAAAAAAAAAAAAAACTACAAAAGAAAACAATAACAGCAAGAAATAGAATTAAATTTTATTAGTTAAATTTTAATTTTTTGATTTTTAATAAGAATAATAATATATGGTGCATAATATTAAATTTATAAATTTAAAAAAATGCTTATTTGGTAAATTTAAAATAATTTAATTAATTCGAAAAAAAAAAAAAACAAAATATTAAATAAAATAAAATACAATGCGCATTAAAAGAAAAAAAAAATGACACTCTAAGATTATTATAGACATGTGACGCCATTTTTATTCATTCATTACCCCTAACAATAAATTATAGTCATTAGTATTGTCATATGAATATATTTGATAAGTTTTTGATAATATGATTATATTGTATATGAAAATGATATACAAAATCATAACTCTAACTACATACATACATATATAATAGTAATAATAAATCATTTGTAAAATGCCAAATTACTCATAATTATACGTAGATATATTGTATGTACTATGTACGCTTTTTCTCATATATTAATGATTTTGTGAATGTTTTTAAATGACAACTAATGATTGTTATTAGTACTATCGAGTTATGTGTAAATGTTTTGCAAACGTATTCAAAAACATATGATAGCTAATAACTATAATATATAGCAAACTAGGAGTATTCATTTTAACAGTGTTTAAAATTGTGTTACACTTTGTGTATCTAATTGTACGAGTATAACCTTTATTTAACAACAATTATTAATGTTGTTATTTTAAAAGTATCTCAATTAATGTTGTTTTAAAACTATTTACATTAGTCTAAGTTTTAATTTATTTAATCATTGTATTCACAATAAGCCATTGAATCGCCGTGTGTGTATAATTAGTTTATAAAATAATGAAACACAAATATTATATTTATGCGCCATCTATTATTTTATATAAGTATTATTTATATTTATTTAACAATACAATATAGACTATTATGATATAAAAGTAATATTGAAGTGTATATTGAAGAAATCTAACAGTCGTATAGAATTTATTTGACGGAGCTTGAAATCAAGAATATTAGATTGAAAAGCCGGCCAGTTACGCCATTATGCCATTGGTTACATGTCATTCTTTTAAATTTACATATATTCCAAAATTTAAACTTGTCACAAAGCCGTCACCTTTCAAAAAAATTGACAGTGAAAATTGTGAAATTGTTTTTTTTTGTTAATTCTCTAAAAAAGTTTTTGATTTTTTTAAAATTATAACTAAAACATTATTTAGGAAATTTTTTTATTTTATATTTAATGGTTTTAGCTACTAAATAGAATATTATAAATAGTGTAAACAAATGGAAAGCAATGGTAAATTAAAGATAGTGGGTATTTAAGAACTTATTAAAAACTTATAAACTTATTTTTTTAATTATTAGCAATGGCAAACGATTTTTATGAAAATTTATAGATTTTTGTAGAATCTGATAATAAATTAATTCTATAGTATTTGATTTTAATCCAGGAGAACTTCTTGTATTACGTTAAAATAATTTAAAAGAGAATATTAAAGATTTAATTTTTAGCGTATAATATTATCATAACCTAAATGAAGAGAAAGGCTACAATAATTCCTTGAGAAAAAAAAATTATTTTACAACTTCGAAGAATGAGAAATTTTCCATCAAATTTGGCTACTTTGATCAATTGCTGAATACTAACATCGATTACTGTGCATTTCTCATAAATATGCGCCTATGACTTTTTAATAAATATTTTATATCCATTTGAAAAATAATTTTGAAATATTTGTATATTTATTTCACTTTGTCCATTCGACACAAATATATTAACAACATAAATTCTATATGCCGTTTCTGATAGCACAATGGATTTTTAATCTTTTGCCATTTTTAATTGATAAGCCTCATAAAAAATTAACTTTTTAGAACACATTTTTTTTGTATCTTCTACTAGAGGGATTACTCTAGTAGGTTTTCTAATGTACCCCCTACATTAGAAAATTACAGGTCCTTGAAATTAAAAAGAGTGCTATTTTTATATGTTTATATCTTACATTCTGCTGAATATTTACATAATATTTTACAATTTATTTCTTAAATTTACCGTTATTTAAAATCGAAATTCGCATATTTTTGGTTCCTGCCTATTTCCGAAACTCAGAAGAAATTTCTTTGAGAAAAGAAGGAAATCAGAAAAGGAAGATATTTGAGAATAAGTATAAATTGCGTCAGGAATTTTGTTCTTTTTGTTTCAGAGCTATTAAGAGTTTAAAAATAAAAATTCGCTATTTTTAGACATTTATAAGATGATAATTTGCATGAATTTGTTTAACACAAAATACTTGTTTAACACAAAATGGTCAATAACAGTAACAAATTATTATTTTATAAAAAACATAGTAATTATTAAATTATTTTTCAGGATAATCTATTTTTATTAACCTAATAATCGTATCAGTAATTTGTATTTAAAACATTTTATAATATACTAATTAATTTTGAACTATAGTAAATGAATAATTAATGTCCAGTAAATTACCGGTATTCGATAAATATTGATGTATTAGTATTTCGAACAATTCATACTATAATATATAATTGAATGGGATAGCTATTTCCAACACATTTTATTTTGATCACATTTTACTGGTCATTTGTCTTAGATTTTTTTTCCCTTTTTACTCCTATAGGCATATCGGGATAGGGCATCAACTAAGTCGTTCATTATCCATATTTGACTAAGCTTCGTTTTTTACAAGAATGAATTTTACTATACTTTGATTCCTCGGCAGTTTAGCATTCCGCTTTGCTAGGTACCAGCTCATCGAGATATTCCGGAAAATGAAAAAACTGATCAACTTGCAAGAATTGGTACAACCTTACAAGTGCTGCCGCAACGGGGTACAAGGCTGGTACAAGGCTAAAAGGAGGAAACGACTATTCATTTTCTTTGCACATGCTCAGTCTTGTCGGCTAAAAGAAATATCCATCTTTTCAACAACCTTAGCGATCTAGCAGGTAAAAATATGAAGAGTACTCTTCGCTTTGCAAAAAGCTTAAATTGGTTTTAGCTAGTGGGATGGAAAAGTTTCTATGTATTCTAGTTTCCAAATACAGTCTGCCTTTTCGGCAGCCACTTTAACCTAACCTAACTTTGATTCCTCGACTGTGCAGCTATTTTATTTGTGCGCCATCTATTATCTTGTACAAGAAATGTCTTTTTTTCTTTCTTTTATTATTTTATTACATTAAATTGTAATTATAGGTTATATATACATATAGTCTAGTTAATTTTTATTTTTAATTTTATTTATATTTAATCATTATATTTATTTTATTTTTTCCTTATTATTAATTAATTATACTAATTACATATTATAAGAAAAATCTATATTCTTTGTGTTAGATAATAAATTTTATACTCATTTATAATAAATTACATACGAAATAAATGTAACCATATGTACATACATATATTATATACATTTTATCAAATGGAATTCTCATTGTCGTACGACTTTAATTTTTTTATTTTGCGTCACTGATAATATTATAATTCATAAAAACTTTCTATTTTTAATTTACGATTAGTAAGAAAGAAAAACAAAAAAAAAAGAAAATTCATAACAAAAAATCTATGTATTTAGCAACTTAATTAATTTAGGAAATCATGTGTCAAAGGTTCTAATATTTGATCTTGTTAAAATAAAAAAATTTTGAATTATTGTTAAGAGTAAATTTTATTTACTTTAGTATTTCTATTAGTCTATTTAAAACATTTTTTTTACGTAGAATTCAGTACTAAAATAAATAAGAAAAAAAAATTGTAATATTATAAAAGAGTTCATATAATAATTCTAAAGTAAACCAAAGAATTGAGAATCGATTTTTCATCAGTCGAATAACTGTTCAATAATAAAACAAACAAGGGGTCTCGGTGGCGTAAGAGCGTATAAAATACGCTGCAAACACTGAGGAGTGTGGGTTCGAATCCCACATACGTCGTAAGAGTTATTCCCCCTTACGACATTTACAGCCACGCCTGAACAGGAAAGGCTGTGTAATTTTCTGTCCTCATTTATGTGGCAGGCATTAACAAAATAAAACAAAGAAAAATTAATAACTATAAATTTGGGCTGAATTGCACGAACTACTTATCACTAATCAAATAATAATTTTGTTTTTGATAAGTAAGTGTTTTTTACTAGTCAAAAATTTATTGAGTTATTATCAAAAATCGTTGTAATACAACAAAAACTTATCAAAATAATGATTATTTGATTATTTGATTAGTGATAAGTGTTTGATGCAATAGGGTCCAGTTCTTTTGGCTTGTCAATATTTCTTATACACAATATTTGCATTATTTTACAATGTAAAAATTTAATACAAATAGGATATTCATTTCTTTGAAATATGTCCATTTGTTTAGTCGCATTTTCCAAAAAAGTTTTATGACCATTAAGGCCGGAAATAAATTAAGAAATGAAACTAAAATTATTAATGATCTTTATATTACTCTAAAGTAGATTTAGACTCTAAAATAAATTATTTAAAGAGCACCGATTTGTATAAACGTGATACCTATAATAGTCATTGTTTAATGATATTTAAATAAGTCGAATTATAGCATGTATGGGTACATCAGTTAGTGCTTTTTAATGCCCTCTAAAGAAAACTAAAATAAAAATTATTCTTAAGAAAAGAAAAATTTTGAAAATTCTTTAAAAGGTACCGACATTTCAAAATCATTTCTGTTTTTAAGAAATATTCGTATAGTGTTGAAGAAATGATTCTTCTAATTTTAGTTGGTTTATTAAAATTGAAGAAAAACGAGTAAGAATACAGTTGCCATTTCCAACTCTTAGATACCCTTACGAACCGTTAGTATGTTCATAGCCTGTCGCTCTGCTTATAATATTATTTTTTTAATTTTTTAGTATTTTAAAATAATTTGATGAATTTTATAATTTTTAGAACTATGGTTATGGTACATATATTTAAACTATATGTTTATACATGCTTCAAAAGCACATTCTACTCTTTCACATAACGATTATCAATCCAAAGCTTTTCCAAATATGCTATAGTACCATTTAACACTAACGGGCAAATGTATAATAATTTATATTATACGTATACGTATTATATATCATTCATTCATCAGTGACATATACGCTATATAAATAAACATGAGTTATATAAGTATGTATACTAATATCATATAAATTCTTCAAGCAACCGTTATATTTTTTATTTATTTATTTTTTTTTGTACTACGCATCATCCTCAACAATTTCAAATTATCGAGTAAAAAACAATGCAAAAAAATCGTTAAAAAAATTTGTTAACAAAATTTTAAGTTTGAAAAATGAAGTCACACTTTCGTCAATTTTAAGATAACCCTATATTAAGAAAAGAAAAGTTGTTAATAAAAATAAAAATAAAAATATAATTGGAGCTTTAATTTTTGTATATTACTTCAAAAAAATTTGGACAGGTGTTCAAGTTACAGGTGTTTAAAAATAAGGAATTTTTTAGTTTTTGACCCGGAAACGGGGGGTGATACAAAAATATTTTCTGAAATGACTCTCACTTATTTTCAAGGATCTAACTTCTCCCAAAATTTTAAGTTTCTAACTTAAACCATTTGGAAGTTAGAAGGAGTCAAGAATTTTGCTAAATTCGAGTTTCGCATATCGATAAATTAAGACACCGTATGCTACAAGTATATATTTATTGTACATATATACATTTTTAAAGCTAAGCTAAGCAGTAATCGTTTAGCGTTTTCAAATTGAAGATATACCTTATACAACTTGTAACAATTTAAATATAGAGCTTTTTCGAACTTTAGGGGGCTATAGCTCCGTAACGGGTGGGCCTACACAAAAAAGTTGTTCCATAAAATTAATATTTTTATGATATCTATCAGCAGTTAAAATTGCATGGCTCTATTTAAAAAAAAACATGGATCTAAAAGTTAGTTGTTCGAGAGCTACCCGGAACTTTGGTCGGATCTCAATCTAAAAAAATAGGGAACCTGCAAGTTGATGTAAGAATATTTTGTGTTAATTTCAAGACTCTAGCTTTCTTAGTTTTTGAGTTATCTTGTTGACAGACGGACGGTCGGACGAACGGACGGACAAAGCTTAATTGACTTAGAATTTGATTCTGATCCATACCTTTGAAGGTTTACCTTATTTCAAAGTGTTAGAAACGGAGGAGCAATTTTAATATACTCGATCCTTATCGTACGGGTATAATAATTAATTATATATATATTATATGTAATTATATTTAATCAATAATTTTTAAGTGTATAAGTACTTAAAAATATTGGTATATGAGTCGGTTAGCATAAAATTATTTCATAAAAAGACACTTGATATAAATGCAATTCATAAAAAAGATTGTTGGTCAACAAAAAATACCTTAAAAATTTTTTTTTGACAAAAAAGACGGTTTTAAATTGATAATTTTTTTGGTTAAGTATAGTAATTTCGAAGGTGATGATGCCTTATTGAAACAATGATAATTGATTATTATATAAACCATTCTAATATTTTTCGTACTTCAACAACAAATCACTTAAAATATTGGGTTTGCCGATGAATATTTAATTGAAACCTAGATTTTCAATCATATTTTAATTTGTTAAATTTTTTATGACATATTGTTTTTGTTATTAGTCTTTTATGCGAAATGTCCAATTATTATAAATGATATTTTTTTTTGTCAAATGACTTCTTTCTTGATATTTATACATATATATATACTATACATATACATACATATATAATACTATATAAAAATTAATTATACATATGCTAAATCAGATATTAACCGAAAATATTTTATGGCAAATGTGTTTTTAAGAAATTATTTTATAACAACTGACCTACTCCCTAAAAATACAAAAAAAAGATGGTCAGAAAATTTTGGAAAATTTTTTTTTTCAAGTTTTTATTGAAATTTTTGCTTATTATCAATTTTATTATAAGTTGTTTTAGTTGAAAAGTTAAAAAAAAAAAATTATTTACTAAATTGATGGAATTTTTTAATATTTTTAAAAAATCAATTATAAAAACAAAAAAAAAAATAGTATTTGTACAAATAATTGTTTTTATGAATGGTAACTTTTTATTTTTTGCATTTTTTTAATTTTGATTATTGCGATGATTTATGAATAATACATAGATATAGGAACAATATGTTTTTTTTTAAATGAAACATTGCAATTTTGGATTGTTTGTTGATAAAAGAAAAAAGAAAACAACATTATTTAGGAAAAACTAAAAAAAAAACATCCTTATCAAAATTCTCTAGAAAAATAATAAAATATAATTTAATAACAATTAAAATAGAATTTTTTTTTTCGAAGGTTCCATAACAAGTTTTTTTTCAAAGAAAAAAAAAAGTAAAAAATAAAATTCACTATAAACGAGGAAAAGAATACGCGTATGAACGTAATATATCTAGTTTTTATATAACTTGATCATCTTCTAAACAATTTCAGATAATTTAGTACCGATGTTATAACTGCCGAAATATATTTATGTAATTTGTGGAGTTGCATGACAGCTACCCAAAACTATTGCACCAGCACAACCAAATTTTACAGTAGTTGTTGCCATAAAACTTGATCTTCATTTGTAAGATTTGAAACGCCTAGCTTCATTAAGTGCCAAGAGGTGCAAGAAGCCAGAACCGGCTCCTCTAGACCAACCAAAGTTTACAAAAGTTTTTGGCATGTAACTCGACACCCCTTCACAAAATTTCAGATACCTAGCTTTAATAGACACCTAGTTATTATCATTTAAACAAAGAAGTTGTATGGCAGCCATCCGAACCCGTCGCGCCACCACAATCAAATTTTACAGAAGTTGTTGCCATAAAACTTGGTCATCATTTGCAAGATTTCAGACACCCAGCTTCATTAAGTTCCAAAAGGTGCAAGAAGCCAGAACCGGCTGCGACCAACCAAAATTTAGAAAAGTTTTAGGCATGTAACTCGACACGTCTTCACAAAATTTCAGATACCCAGCTTTTGCTGGTGCAGCAAGTTCGGGTAGCTGCTATACAATTTCTCTTTTTAAATGAAAATAACTCAGTGTCTATTGAAGCTAGGAACCTAAAATTTAGTGAAAAGGAGTCGAGTTACATGCCAAAAACTTTTGTAAAATTTGATTGGTCTTGTTCAGGCGATTGATTGAGCCGGTTCGGCTTCTTGCATTTCTTGGAACTTAATGAAGCTAGGCGCAATAGATTCGGGTAGCTGTCGTACAATTGCACAATTTACATAAATGTATCGCTGTAGTTAACGTCGGTACTAAAACATTTTGAATGTTTTTAAAAGATGATCAAGTTTTATAGAAATAGGATATATTACATTCATACGGGTATCCCAGAGTTGACACAGTCTACTCTATTGCACTTTTCCTCGTTTTTGTTTTAAATATATTCGATTGTTTCTTCGTTTAAATACGGAAGTAATAGAAGAAGTTATTTAAAATTTAGTTAAAACTGAAAAGATATTAAGAAGTTAGAATTCTAAAAAATTTGGAAATATTCATTTAAATCTAATATTAAAGATTTTTCCGTACTAAGCTTATTTCCTTCAAGGTTCTTTCTCTTTTCTTCGATAAACAACAGTGGTTAAGGTTAAACGAAGTGTAAAATGATTCACGTGTAAAAAAGAAAATTATTCTAAGTTAGAAAATGCTTTGAATTACAGTATTTAACATGTCACAAGAAAAATGCTGCCTTTTAATTCAACTTTTTTACATAGTATATCATCACATTGTATAAATTTTAAAAATATATGGTCAGCGTTTTACTATTTAGATTCTTATGTTATAAAAAAAAAATTTAAATTTACAATAGGTACTTAATAATTATTTATTGCTTTTTTGTTTAAGGGGACATTGTTCTGATTTTTCTTCTGAAAAAGCAGATACTACAAAACAATTAAAGATCTTCAATTACTTAAGTTACAATTAATACCTACACGTACTAATTATATATATGTATATTTATATATATATTTAAAAATTTAAATTGTGAGTTATAAAACATGAACTTAAATTATATATATGTTATATCAGATATTTATTTATTTTAATGTTATCGGCGTTGTGCATTAACTCCGCATGTAATAACTGCGCACTCCAAAAATGCAAGAATTCCGCAAAAATTTAGGCCTTTTTTTTGTGTAATTATTTCATTTTTTTTTGCGGACTAAAAAGTGCGAACTTATTGCATAATGAAATATTCAAAAATGTAATAAGTTAGCAAAAGATGAAAGAAGTGCGCAAAAATTTGAAATAAATTCGCAATTCTATAAATAAAATTGAGTAAATAAAATGGAAACAAATAAATAATATTTATAATTATGTATTTATTTATGAATCTTATACAAATACTTGCATTGCATCTACTACAATCGCTCTGGAAACACAACAGGCGGCCTTAAAATTCAGTATTAAAATAATAAAAAAAAAATAAAAAAAATAATATTATTAAATATAATTCTTAAACCAATTTTTATTTTGCAAAGTGTGTAGGGGAGGAGCGATGGCGCGATGACGAAAACGAAGGACGCGCGAATATATTTACATATATATGTTTAAAAAATGTAAGAATCTTATCTGTTCAAAATACTCTATGTACACAACCAGTAATTGTCTAGGTACTACAAAAACTTACTATAACTCTATTCAAGCGCGTTACGATGCTAACTAAACAAATTCGATCATAAAATGCACTTAACAATTAAACATTGTAACCATACGTGTTGGAATTTTTTTTTGAATTATAGTTATACCATTTATGAAAACAAATTTGTATGAGAGAATAAACAACAAAATTTGGAGAATTAAATGATTTTTAATTTTGCGAACTTATTTCATTATGAAATACTCGGCAAAAAATGCAATAACTCAGAAAAAAAAATGCATTAAGTCCGCAAAAGAAAATATTGATTTTTTGCAGAAATATTTGATTTTAGAGTGCGGCTATGAAATAAGTTCGTACTTTTTGCGGAATTATTGCATTTTTGAAGTGCGGAATTATTGCATGCGGAGTTAATGCACAACGCCGTTTTTATCTAATAGATAGAAAATTTTTTTTTTAATTGCTTTTAATTTCATTTAATACCAAATTGTGGTAATGAAAATCTATTGCATGCAGTATTTTATCAAAAACTTTAAACTATCTATATAGCATTTAACTATATCTGAGCTAATCTTAAATTTTTTTTTTTTTTTTAATGCATTTCTCTGCCACATAAATGTAAACAGGAAATTATACAGCCTTTCCTGTTCAGGCGTGGCTGTAAATGTCGCAAGGGGGAATAACTCTTACGACATGTGTGGGATTCGAAACCACACTGCCTCGGTGTTTACAGCATATTTTATACGTTCTTAACCACTAGGCCACCGAGGCCCCTTCTTAAATTTGTTTTTATAAAAACAATTAATATTATTTTACGGTTTCTTATTGTTAACAAAATTTTTAGTAGGTTATCTTTTCTTAATAAATTATAAAATCATATTTATTTCACAAGTAATAATATATTTATTACATTACTAAGATATTTTTTCTAATGAATTTTGATAAGATTTATGATTTTTGCGCATAACATTGTGGTTTTTTCGTTTTTTTTTTGATTTTTTTAATTTTGACTTTTTGTTATCAAAGCTTTAAAGAATGCAAAAAAATCGTAATGTGAAACCTACTCTATCTAATTCTATATAGCTAATAATTTTTCGATCCTATACAAAAATTACGAAAAATATATTTTTGAAAATAATGTGACATATGAGATAATTTAAGATGATTATAATATGATATTTTGTTTTTAATATTTTTAGTAAGATGATGAAATATTTATAATGCAAATGCGTATTATTATTTCGAGTAAAAAATTTCATAATTACTTCTTATATTACCTGGCAGTTTTTAATGTATAAAAAAATTTTTTTTTTTGGGACTTAGATTTTTAAAACCTAAACTTCATTAACTACAATGCAGATATCATAATGTAATAATAACATAAATAATATAACAAATAAATTGTTTTTAATATTTATTGAATAGATTCATTTTTTTTCGTGTTTTGCAGCAGCATTTCAAGTATCAAATTTTTTCAGTTTTTTTTTTGTCTAAAAAATGATGATAGTTGTTTTTATCTCGTTTCGAATCCTATAAGGAGCATAAGGCATCCACTAAGTATATTATTAATCATCTTTGACTAAGTTTCAGTTTTTAGAATCATTAATTTCACCAAGCCTTTGATTACTTGGTTGTAACGATACCTGATAATTACATCATATTCTGCCAAATGAAAAATACGTTAAAATCTAAAATGTATAAAATATTCTAAAATATGTGGTAGATGTGGCATTCACAAGCCACAGCAAATTAGTCTTGTAAAAGTGCAAAAATTTGCATCCTAGAATATTTCAAAATTTTAACTATATGACGTGCAAAATTTGTTGTTGTTTTCAGGTATAAAATAGTGAAATCAACTCTATTTCAAATGTTTACAAGATCATTGCATATTTTTATACCCTACACCTAAAGTATAGGGTATATTAACTTTGGTATGGTGTTTGTAACCACCAAAAGGAAGCGAGTTAGGTATAGACATGTATATATATTCTGAATCAGGATCACCGCCGGAGTCGATTTAGCGATGTCCGTCCGTCCGCCCGTACGCACAATAACTCAAAAAATAATGATGCTATCTTGATGAAATTTATATAGTAGGTTACTAATTACGAAAGAAAGGCTAAGTTCGAATCTGGACAAAATCCGTCCATGGGTTCGGATTCTGGAAGCTTCCGAATGATTCCGGAGCAAACGAGATTATCTCCAAAAGCAACAAAGATAGAACCTTCAAATTTTGTACAATGATGTTTCTTCCCGTTCGATTTATGTCTCTGAAATTTAAGAAGATTTGGTCCATGGGTTTGGGTTTTGGAAGCTTCCGAACGAGCACCAGAGCAAATGAGATTATCTCCAAAACCAACAAAGATAGAACTTTTAAATTTTGTACAATGATGTTCCTTCACGTTCGATTTATGTCTCTGAAATTTAAGAGGATTTGGTCCATGGGTTTGGATTTGGAGGCTTCCGAACCAGCCCCAGAGCAAATGAGATTATCTCCAAAACCAATAAAGATATAACCTTTACTTTTGGCAGAATGGTGTTCTTTCATGTATGATTTAGGCCTCTGAAATTTAAGAGGATTTGTTCCATGGGTTTGGATTTGGAAGCTTCCGAACGAGCACCAGAGCAAATGAGATTATCTCCAAAACCAACAAAGATATAACCTTTAAATTTGGCAGGGTGGTGTTCTTTCATGTTTTATTTAAGTCTCTGAAATTTGAGAGGATTTGGCCATGGGTTTAAATTTGAAAGAATTTGAACCGTGGATTCGAATTTTGGAAGCTTCCGAACGAGCCGCAGAGCAAATGAGATTATATCCAATACGAACAAAGGTAGAACTTTTGAATTTGGTACAATGGTGTTCTTTCGTGTTTGATTTATGTCTCTGAAATTTAAGAGGATTTGGTCCATGGGTTTGGTTTTGGAAGCTTCCGAACGAGCCCCAGAGCAAATGAGATTATCTCCAAAACCAATAAAGATATAACCTTTACTTTTGGCACAATGGTGTTCTTTCATGTATGATTTAGGCCTCTGAAATTTGAGAGGATTTGGTCCTTGGGTTCGGATTTTGAAAGCTTCCGAACGAGCCTCAGAGCAAATGATATTATCTCCAAATGCAACAAAGATATAACCTTTAAATTAGGCAGAATGGTGTTCCTTCATGTTTGATTTGTGTTTCTGAAATTTGTGAGGATTTGGTCCATGGGTTCAAATCTTGGAAGCTTCCGGACGAGCCCCAGAGCAAACGAGTATATCTCCACAACCAACAAAGATAGAACTTTTATTTTTAGTACAAAGGTGTTCTGTTATGTTTCCTTTTCTGTAAAATTGGAAACTGACATTTGAAAGAATTTGAACCATGGGTTCGTATTTTGGAAACTTCCGGACGAGCACACGAGCAACGACCATATCTCCAAAACCAACAAAAGTGGAACCTTTAAATTTAATAGAATGGTGTTCTGGCAAGTTTTATTTATGTTCCTGAGATGGATTCGATGAATTGGAGTGGCAATTCGGGTAGCTGACACAAACCTCCCAAGTACTACCAATCTTCGAAAATAATTAAGATAGAAACTTAAAATTTTATACAAGGGTGTCAAGCATATCCCAAGCAGATGCCTCTTTTACTTTTTGAAATTCGAGTTGAATAAGACAGAAAAGGGAAGAAGTTCAAGCAGCTGCCAAAAACACTTATGGATTTTTAATTTAATTCGAATTATTCAGGTGTAGGGTATTAATAAGTCGGTTGCATCAACTTACTGTTACATTTACTTGTTTAGATTTATTTTTGTCAAATTTAATTTTCGATACTATTTAAAAATATTTTATTCTAGTTTTTTAGAATTTTTTTTTATCTATACATACATATTTTTTTGTTATATTGTTTTTTTATATGGCTATTATAGAAAATTTTCTTTTTTAATAATATAAACCACATAATTTAAATTTCTTATTTTTATTTAAACAAAACAAAGTGACACCTTTTGTTAAATTTTTGACAGTTAAATAAAAAGTCATAAGCATACGAACTAGCAAATATTTCCATCAATTGATGAATACCTCTAATAATTGCTAAAAATATTGATCTGAAAAAACATACATAGGTATTAAAAATATTAATACCTATATTGATTTTTAAGTTTTCATCAAAAATCAGAATCTAAATATTAAATTCTCTAATACAAAAAAATGTAAATATAAGTTCCTATATATAAGTCTAAAGTTCCGAAAAGGAGTCATATCCGATTTTCTTCTGACTTTGCTAAAAGATTACTTAAATTACGTAATGAATCTCTATAGGGATTCCATTTGCTAATGATAACATTAATTACCCCTTTTGAAAATTTTACAATGCTACAAAAAAAAAAAAAAAGAGTTACCGTTTTTTTACGGTTAATATACGAACGTTATATATTGTTACATTACGTTATATATTGTTACTTTTTTTTTTTACCAAATTTATATAAATTATTTCTTTTTTTTTTTTTATCAAATTAATTAAGTTAAGAAAAATCACAAACTTCTTTTTTTGACCCATTTAAAAAAAAATATGTATATGCATGTAAATGTGTAATTTTTAATGCCGTTACACCACGTGCTTGTTTTACTCTATTTATTTTCATTCTTTCTAAAAATTTCTATTCACAATAATACCAAAAAAAAAAAACAAAACAACAAAAAAATTAAACAACAATTTGTTTTTAAATCAAAAAATTAAAAACTTTTACTAACTTAGAAACTAATTAATTTTATTTGTTCTATTTCCAAAAAAAAAAAAAAATTTTTTTTTTACCAAATTATAACTGTAAAAAATAAAAACAATTTTTTTTTTGTTATTCCCTTTTTTAAAAACTAAATGAAAAAAAAAAAAAACAAAACAAAATTTCTAATAATTTTAACTGAATAAAAAAAAAAAAAAAAATTGCAACAAAAGATTATTCAACTTTTGGCCATGAAATAGTGCGGTCTAAGGTTAATAAGATTATAACAATTATTATTGTAGCGTGTATACTCTAAATATTTAAAAACAAAAGAACAAAATAAATGATATGAATCGAGTGTATATAGTGTTATCTCTATCTAAAAAAAATTATTTTTGTTTATTTTTCTTTTTCTAAATTATTTACTTAATATATAGTAAAAAAAGGCAAAATAGCAACAAAAAAAAAAAAACTTAAAAAGGCAGAACTAAGAGGCATTACCTAAATTTAAAATTGATAATAGTCGAAATTTAGTTCAACAATATAATAATATATAAGTCATAAAATAAACAATGATCAAAAATTGGATCAAGTGAATTGGGCTATCAAAAACCATTTTATTAATTCTAATTCTTTAATTTTTTTTTTTTTTTTTAGGGCAAATTTGCTCTTCTATAAAAATTATTTTAATAATTAAGCGTGACTTTTTAAAAATTATTTCTTTTTTTTTTGTACTTATTATTTTATTAATTATGGGAATTTTTAAAGATCATTTTTATCAATTTGTAGAATTTTTATACTATTTCTTCAATTAAAAAAAAATAATTAAAATATTTAACCATTGTATATAGTAAAATGTTTTTCTTTTTGTGTTTTATCAATTACGCTATAAATATTTTATTAAATGATTTTTTATGATAATTTTTATTTTTAAATGATTATATTATACTTAAAGTATTTGGAACTAAATTACATATTTATATTGTGAACATATTAAAACTTTTAAAGAAGCGTTTAAACATTTTCTTTGTTTTTTTTTTGTTTTGTTTAGATGGAACGGTGGAAAATGTCGAAGTTACTCGAAATAACTACTACGAAATTTCTTTGAGTAGTGTTGAAATTTAACTAACAAAACCAACCAAACCACCCCTTTTAAAATCAAAGTTTTGGATGGGTCCTTTAATATATAGTGACACAATGTACCGTTTCTTTTTGGCTTTGTGGGATGTGGTAAAGTTGCTTGGGAAATCTGTTTTGGGATATTTGTGATAATAGGCATAAAGTTCCATGCGCTTAAAAAAATGAATTTATGAATGCTGCATTACGTCATCTTGACAATTCGATATTATACGATCGAAGAACGT
Organism: Poecilobothrus nobilitatus; assembly: GCA_947095535.1. NCBI lineage: Eukaryota > Metazoa > Arthropoda > Insecta > Diptera > Dolichopodidae > Poecilobothrus > Poecilobothrus nobilitatus. The sequence continues at coordinate 52,151,171 of OX352772.1, read as the reverse complement.
TTAAAAACATACTATTTAACTTAAGTTATGTGCTCATTATATTGAAATTCAAAATAAATGAAGCTATAAATTTAAATTAAATATTTGTTTTTTAATATTTTATGATGATATTTTCTCTTTTAATTGTTTTCACGTAGATTTTTATTGCTGTATTAGTATATAACTTTCTACCTTAATTAGTATTTTAAGGAGTATATTTTGATTATTTATTTTATTTTGGATTAACAGATAATATATTTCTGGAGGAATCATTTAAAATTCAATATTTTATTATATGTATATAGAAAATAAATTATTATCCTTGAATAAATAAGGATGTGATAAATATGCTTGAGAAATCTGTTTTGGGATGATTTTGGGAAAAGTTCATAGTATTAAATAATTAATTTGAGAAGACTTTAGAATATAAAACTTCAAAAGGATTTAAATTTTTCTTCACTTGCATTTTTAAGCTTTTATGATTACTAAAAGCCTTATGGCGAAAAAGACCTTTAAATGAAGTCAAATTTTTTTTTACCAAATGTATCTTTCTAATTATAAATTAGGCGTCTTGAATTAAGATCCTGCGAAATATATCCATCGAGGGGTTATTTCAAATTTAATGATAGCACATTTTTTTATATTTTTCTCATAGATAATTGAAAAATGATACTCCAAAATATTATATATAAATTTCCGTCTGATGTTATTTCTTTTTTAACTTAATCTACGACTTCTTAGTAAATAAACCTTCGGGGTGTTTATTTCTCATTAAATGTAATATTTTGAAATAATATTACAAGCAGTTTTGTAATATTTAAACAAAAAAATAAATAAATTTTAATTAAGGGTTATTGTTAAATGTCAGTTTTTACTTCGCTGTGTTAATTTTTCAAGAATCTGACTAATAGTGATAAACAAGACAAATATATAGTCAGAACGAAGGATAATTAAGAATTTGTCAATAAATCTTCGAAAAAAAAAAAAACAGTTTCGAGTTAATCGTGAATTGCCTATTTTAAGGCGTAAATTATCTCTTATATACGTTTTCCTTTCTGTTAACCCTTTAACACATCTGTTCGATTTAAAATTTAAATTTGATGTTATTATTTTAGTATCTATAATAAATGATATACTAAATAAATCTCTAATTCATTAAACCAATTAAATAGTAAAATTTTAATTAAATATACAAGATTAACTGTGATTTTATGAATTCAATTTTTTGCACTTTAAAATGTGTTAAACTTTGCCTCCCTTCTGAACATAATCACAATAAAAAACATAATCACCATTTTCGTAGATTTAATGGAAATATTAGATAACATTAAAAAAAAAAAAAAAAAATCTAATATATTTAAATTATTTATGTACTTTTAAAAGTGCATATTTACATATATCTATATATATATATATATATATATAAATAAAAATATATAATACCTTACATTTTATAAGACTATAAGGCTATATATAAAAAAAAAATATTTTACTTGTAAAAAAATCATTCAACTTTATTTCATAAAAAAAAATATATATATATTTTTTTATCAGGAAAGTAACAACAAAAAAAAAAATCATTTACAATAACAAAAAAAAAAAGAAAGATAAGAACAAAACAAAAAAAAGGAAATAAAACACCAAAAAAAAAAAAAAATGTTTTTTGTTTTACTTTTCCAATGTGATTCATGAAAAGTTCACTTAGAAAATGTGTATATTATGTATATGTATTTATATTATATTATTCAAATACATTGATGTTGATTATGATGATGACAAACAGAATGAATTTAGTTGATTGAACTACATGCATACATATTTAATTTTTATTTTATAATTTTGCATTTAAAAATGAATTTAAAAACTTGTAATTTGATTCCTTTTTTTTTTTGTTTTTAAACTGAATGAAAAAAAAAAACCTTCAAAAAAACTAACAATACAAAATGTAACTAGAGATATCACTACACTAAACAATGATAATTAGATAAAATTTTATATTAAAAGTTATAGCTTCTTTTTCTTTTTGTTATTTCATAGAATTTATTAGAATGTCATAGAATGTAATTTAAAGGACTAGAGGCTAAAAAAAAAAATTTTTTTTCACAAGAATATTTTATTATTATAGGTAATACCAGAATACAATTTTGTTTTTTTTTTTTTTTAATTTTATATGAAATAAAATATTTTAATCGCTATTTTAGAATTGTGTGAATATATGATTAAATTTAATCAAAATAAAAAAAAAATTGTTTTAATTACCTTAAAAAAAAAAAGCAACTAATGTAATGTTTTTGTTTCATTTCCTTGGTAAAAAAAAATATGAGAAGATAGATATTAAAAATTTTAGCTATAGTCGCTATAAGTATTCCATTAAAAATGTAAAATTACACTGTTTTTATTTCTAAGCTACTTATTATCTATTTTCGTTTTTTTTTCTTTTTATTCAGAGGTGAATTTAGAATATCATTTATGTAACTTTTGCAATGATTTTTTTATCACCTTGACAAGTAAATAAAATTTTAGTATGGAACTTCTTAACTGTAGTAGATTATGCAGAAGAAATAATAAGAGGAGGGAGTTTGAAGCACTTTCTCTGCCCAGTCTCCCATTCTATGAAGAAAAAGTCAGAAATATCCTGGTAGTTTCTTTTTCATGATTTATATAAACCCCCTGACATAAGGATCTAAGAAACTTTTAAAAATCCTTTAGTCAGAGTAATATCATCGTGGCTAAAAAATGTAAGAAAACTTTACACCAACTCTTTAAACAAAATTCTTTTACATTTTGAAGATGTATCACAGACAACTACATCACTAGACTCTAGTGATTACTGACACGTTAGTTAAAAAAAAAAAATATAAAAATAATATCTATACAGAATTTCAAGTTTACCAAATGTTAGCTTCATTTAGTATATATATCTGCAAATTTTATATGTAAAAATATGTAAATGCAGATTTTTGAAAATATAGAATAAAAGAATTTGCGTTTATGAACACAATTTATTTATTTACATCAAAAAAAGAAAAAAAAAACAAACAATTAAATAAAAGTTAAAGCAACATCCCGTAATCTCTTGAAAGTATTATCTTAAGAGAGCAAATGATAACAGATGATAGGATTTTTGTATTAAAGATATACTAATACTATTATTATATACAGTCTACTGTAATCTTTAAGCAAATTATTGTTTTTAATTTTTTGTTTACGCGAAATTCAAAATAACCTCAAAAATTGAAAAAAATTAATGATTACTTTTTTATCAAAACGTAATAATAAATCTGAAAAAAAAAAAACAAAAAGAGCAAAAAAAAAAAAATTTTTTTTTTGTTTCAAATTACAATTTAACGAACAATATTGCAAGTAATTAAATAAAAACTTATTATACTAATTGTAGTCTTTATTTACATCTGGGAAAAAAAAAATTTTTTTTAATCATTCATCAAAAGTATGACTCAAAAAAAAAAAACAAAATTAATTTTACACATTGTCTCTTTTTTTTTTTTTTGTTGTTTTCCTGAGGTTACAATGACACAAAAGTTACGTGATTATGTCTACATATTAAAAAATTTAAAGTAGAGGTCAAGAATTTATGTACATATTGTACTCCAATTTTTGTTTTTTACAAAACAAAAAAAAAAAAAAAACAAATTTTAAAATCCGATTCACTGTACAATGTTAATAATAAAAAAAAAAAAAATACAATGGTGGTTATTTATCTCTAATGAGAGTTTTTTTCCATTGATGTTTACATTTTTGGTTAATTTATTCTTTTAATCCTTTCATTTTAAATAATCATATATTGACTCCACTTGTTTTTTTTTTTTTTTTTGTATTGTTATATTATTATAATGTTGTTTTAAGACGATTTATTTAAAAAAAAAAGAAAAAAAAAACAATGCACTATAGTTGTCTTTTTTTATCACCAAACATTTTATTTATATACGTTATAACTCACAGTTAAATTTAAAGTGAATTTCTAAATATGAAAACAAATTAAACATTTGTATTAATATTGGTAAAATTTGCAACAAAGTGTTTGTTATTATTATTTTTACTTTTCTCGGTTATAAATAATTAGAGGAAAATGTCGAGATATGTTTTGCGGGAGCGTGTCATAATATGCCTGTATTTTTTTTTTACTTGCCTGTAGTGTTATTTGACTGGATTTTTTGTAAGTTGCTTGTTTAATCGTTTGACAGTTGTTCCTTTGCCAGTATTTTATTTGACTGTATTTCATTTGAATGTATTTAAACATATGAAAGGGTTTTAGAGTTGATTACAAAATTAAAGTTTTAATATTTTGTTTAGCAGGGGTTTGGGAACGTCAGCTCCCAGTCTTTTAAGTGTTTTTTTTTTTGTTGAAAACATAATTATAGTCGAATGAAATGCAGTCAAATGAAATGCAGTCAAGTGAAAATCAGTCAAATTAAATACAGATAAATGGAAATAAAGGCAAGTTACATACATTCAAGTATTCTGGTAGGTTTTGGCCATAATACTTTCATTTATTCACTTTACATACCTAGTTGGTTTTGTGTAAGATAATAGATGTCGGATATGTATTGCATGTATGTATATGTATTGTATTTAAATTTGTGTTTTATATTCTTGTACAATAGCTACAGCCATGTAATCAACGACTAATGAAATAATAATCCGAATGTTCAAGGAGTGGAAAGGAAAAAAAAAAAAAAAATCTAGTTGTATTATTTAATTTGGATATGACCAGACCGGAATTTAAGTGACGAAAAAGTCAGCGTTTTAAGCACTAGACGCGTTATTGGACAAATAGCAAATCATTAAAACATAAAACTTTAATTATGATTAACAATTATAATCATTCATATTAATTGTGAGAAATTTTCTAAATTAATTGCACAAATTTGATTTATGTGGAATATGAGAGAAAAAGGGAAATATGATAGGAAAAGTTTGTATTTGTAAACCTCATGTGTAACCTTCTGAACCTAAAAAAAGTTATTGGCAAATTGTTTGATCTGTTAGTCTATTCTCGGACAAGAGACGAATAATAAAATGATTTGAATAATACAGCTTAAATTTAGTAGGAACATTGTATTTTATCGGAGAATTTCTCTGCGTTAATTATGATACAAGTATTTAATTTTAATAAATCGATATTGAACCGATAAACTTTGTTTAGCGGATTGTGCTAAATTTTTCTGAAAAGTTTTATGACTTTAAAGAATACCCATTACAATTTTTTTTCAGTTTGCTAACTTAGTTCGGCGCGCCAAAGTTTTTTTTTAATTTTTCCATAACTAATTTGTTAGACTATTGCACTTTAACATTAGCAGAAGCATTTCAGTGTTGAAAAAATCATCTGCGCAACCATTCACATCACCAATAACTAATCAATTAAACTTAAATAAAAAACTATTCTTTTTTTCTACATTTAACAATACTGTCAAGTACAATACTTTTCAATACTTCTACATTACTTCTACATTTGACAACGATTATAAAATTATATTTCATTCTTCTATTAAAAATTTCTATCATGAAAACAAGTATTAATTTTTTATTCTTATCATTTAGAAGATTTCATTCAATCTATATTCGGAACATTGCCTCACAGACAATTGTACTTCAAATTTAACAGAAGCATTCATTCTGTTCAAAACAAATTGTTGTTTGTTTAAATTGAAGAATCGGAAAAAGAATTTATTCCACAGGCGACAGGGGTTAACATTTTCTTTATCAATTTTATTACCAATGCTTAACGGTAGACTATAATAATTTATGCATCATAAATGTAATATTAGTATTCAAATACATTTTATTTATGCATAATCGTTGTTTGCTAAATTAATTTAATTTAAAACAAGGCAGAATGTAAACCAAAGATTTTTGAAGCCGTACATTTTCTAAAAGACAATACAAACTGTCTGGAATTGTGAATTGTACCAAGATTTGAAAAATTTCTAAGAATTTTATACATTAAGAAAAAATGTGAAAAATAATAAGACTATTTTTTTAATTTTAAAGGAGCTCTATACCTAATTAAGAAAAACAATTAACACATGTAAAATTATAAAGTAGAAGCTTTAATTTTTGCCTTTTATTTTGAAAAAATGTGTACAAGTGCCTAAGTTACAGATGTTTAAAAATAGCAAAATTTAAATTTTTGAGCCCTAATAGCTGCCTTATCTATACTATAGTCCTAGTATAAAAAAATTTCCTGAACAACTTACACTAATTGTAAAAGTGATTTTCTCTCAAAATTCATGTTCCTATCTAAACGTGTGTCGGCGTTATGAAAAATCATACAAAATTTTCTTTTCACATAACGGTAAATTTATATACTTAATTTTACAAAAAATGTATAATTTTGATATTGATTTATATAAAGCGTAAAAATTTGAGTTGATTTAAGGTAAAGAAAAAGTCGTGTCGAACTTGAGATATATGCACATATAAAAATAGAGCTTTTTCAAAGTTTGAGGGGCTGTAATTCGGTAACAGATATATAACGGGTTACATTAAAATGTTGTTCTACAACATTAATTTTTTTATGAGACCTACCTATGGTTAAAATTTCATTGCTCTATCTTTATCTGTGAAGACGTTTTGTAAACAGACGGACGGTCGCACAGAGTGAAACTAAAAGGGACATTATTTTTTTTTTTTTTGGAAATGTGCTATAAAAATAATCAAAAAAATTTTTTTCTTGATGATAGTCATTTTGAAAGTATACCTTTTATATTGTTATAAATGTATTATTTAATTTAATTTATAAAATTTAATATTATTTATTCTGTTTGCAAATTGATTCTAAAATTGTACCATCATAATATTATCTTAAATTATAAAAATTATTTCTTCTAGGAATTTAAGGAAGTTTACTTAGAAATAACCTTGATTAAAATAAAATTTACATTTTTAATGACTCAATTTTACTTAATTGGCAAAAGAAAAAAAAAATTAATTTCGAGTCAATGTCTTTTATTAATAATTTAGAAATTTTTATCAGAGTTTTTTTTTTGATATTTTGCAATACAACGCATCCTGCGGCCATGCTATTTATTTAAATTTTATTCTTTTTGTTGATAATACTTTTTTTTTACTTTACTTTATTCTTTTTTTTTAAATAATTAATACTTAAAATTATTTGTCTGTCACTAAGTACAATTCATAATTATATTATAATGCTATAAGATTTTTATCAATTTTTTTTGTTTTTGTCATTAATAAATAAATTTTAATTGCATTAAAATGAGAATACATTTTATAATTAAATGAAGGCATTTTAAAAATATCTGTAATTCATTTTTATACCAAAAAAGAAAACTGTATAAAACATAAAGGTATAAAAATTTATTAATTGGTATAACATTTTAGAGAAATATAACAAAATTTAACGCATCACAATAAGATAAAAAAAACTGCAAACATCTGTTGAGGAATACTTGTAATTTGTGGTTTATTTTTTCTGTGACAAGCCATGTTTCGCTGCCGTGTAGCAAGACCGATTTAACACATGTTTCGAATATTGTTAATTTTGTGGCTCTATTAATTTGTGCTGATTGCCATATTTTCCATAGTCTTACAAACACCGCTTTAGCTTTCTTGATTTCAGCCTCTGCATCTTCTAATGCTCCACCCTCCGTTGTAACTGTACATCCAAGATAGTTATAATTCGATACATCTTCTATTGATGTATTATTTACTTTTATTGATGTAGTGGTGGTTGTATTTATCCTTATTATTTTTGTTTTCCCAATGTTCATTTTGACACCAATTTCTGCCGCTTTCTTTGAAAATTTGTCGATCTTGCTTTGCATGTTGGTGTAAGAATGCGATAAGAGATATATGTCGTCGGCGTAGTCTAAATCTTGTAGTTTGTTTGTGCGGTGGTAGTCCCAGGTTCGATCGCCGGTGGGAGATACAATATCAATATCCATATCATTATTCAATATAATATATATCCATATAATAATAATAAATGTTATTCCATATGAATAATATTATAATATATAATAATAATACCTAAAAATATAACCAATTAATAATAAATATATCGCAAAATAATTACCTATATTAGTCTATAATCATGTTCCAGCAATAACCTATAAACAATAACTAATATTCATATTAAATAAAACTCTATACAACACCCATATTAACTCAAATTGCTGGTAATCGAAGTATAGTTAAGTTAAAATAACTTAAAAAAAAGTTAAACTATTTTCCGAATTTTAAGTGGCCTTCCTTAAAATTCGGAAAATAGTTTAACTTTTTTAGACGCGTTCGGAAATTCAATTAAATGAAATATTCGATCAACTGAGTGAAGAGAAGCTGTAAAAATTTACAAATTGCATTCAAAACAATCTTTAATTATTAATTAAAAATTGAAGTTTTTTTAAGTACAACGTTAGCATAAAACTTAAATTATATTCAGTCGAATATTCAGTATATCCGAACTATTAAGCTGGTTTAAATGTTGAGAACATTAGTTTTAAGGAATAGTGAAAAAAAAATATAAAGAAGATTTACTGATATTTAACTATACTTCTTTTTTTTATAAAAATTTATTAATTGGTATAACATTTTAGAGAAATATAACAAAATTTAACGCATCACAATAAGATAAAAAAAACTGCAAACATCTGTTGAGGAATACTTGTAATTTGTGGTTTATTTTTTCTGTGACAAGCCATGTTTCGCTGCCGTGTAGCAAGACCGATTTAACACATGTTTCGAATATTGTTAATTTTGTGGCTCTATTAATTTGTGCTGATTGCCATATTTTCCATAGTCTTACAAACACCGCTTTAGCTTTCTTGATTTCAGCCTCTGCATCTTCTAATGCTCCACCCTCCGTTGTAACTGTACATCCAAGATAGTTATAATTCGATACATCTTCTATTGATGTATTATTTACTTTTATTGATGTAGTGGTGGTTGTATTTATCCTTATTATTTTTGTTTTCCCAATGTTCATTTTGACACCAATTTCTGCCGCTTTCTTTGAAAATTTGTCGATCTTGCTTTGCATGTTGGTGTAAGAATGCGATAAGAGATATATGTCGTCGGCGTAGTCTAAATCTTGTAGTTTGTTTGTGCGGTGGTAGTCCCAGGTTCGATCGCCGGTGGGAGATACAATATCAATATCCATATCATTATTCAATATAATATATATCCATATAATAATAATAAATGTTATTCCATATGAATAATATTATAATATATAATAATAATACCTAAAAATATAACCAATTAATAATAAATATATCGCAAAATAATTACCTATATTAGTCTATAATCATGTTCCAGCAATAACCTATAAACAATAACTAATATTCATATTAAATAAAACTCTATACAACACCCATATTAACTCAAATTGCTGGTAATCGAAGTATAGTTAAGTTAAAATAACTTAAAAAAAAGTTAAACTATTTTCCGAATTTTAAGTGGCCTTCCTTAAAATTCGGAAAATAGTTTAACTTTTTTAGACGCGTTCGGAAATTCAATTAAATGAAATATTCGATCAACTGAGTGAAGAGAAGCTGTAAAAATTTACAAATTGCATTCAAAACAATCTTTAATTATTAATTAAAAATTGAAGTTTTTTTAAGTACAACGTTAGCATAAAACTTAAATTATATTCAGTCGAATATTCAGTATATCCGAACTATTAAGCTGGTTTAAATGTTGAGAACATTAGTTTTAAGGAATAGTGAAAAAAAAATATAAAGAAGATTTACTGATATTTAACTATACTTCTTTTTTAATATAAGGTTTATATGTATGTGTATTTTAAATATATAATAATTCAAATAAATGTATATCAACGTTTCCGTAAAATTATCTTTAAAAAAAAATTTTTTTTTTACCAATGTCATAAAGCACAAAATGTAAAGTTACATTAATTAGTATGCTGTATTTTATTACAATACTTTATAATGTATAAAATTTGTAATGAAAAGTACAAAAATTAATTTTTTAAATTTTTTTATAATATTTAGGTACCTTTTTTTTTGTTTTTTTTATTAAAACTTGTATATTATTTTACAGTTAATACATATTAAATAATTTCCTATAAAAAACAAAAAAAAAAAAAATAATTAACTTGATTGACTTCTAATTTTTCATAGAAAAAAAATATTAACACAATTTTTCTGATGTACATATAATAATAATATTATATACCTATGTATAACAAAATAAGAAGTGATAAAAACTAAGGTTATGTTTTAATAATAAAAATTTTTATACACCGTTATTTTATAGAAAAAAAAAAAAATAAATAAAAGTCAAAAATTAATATGTATATATTTTTGATATAAATACATAATATATGTGTACTGTGTACATATATATATATATAATAAGAAAAAAAAAAAAACAATTGGGTATAATGAACTTTTACGGAAATTTGACATTTCTGATAATAAAATTTTTTTTTTCTTTTTAATTTCGAATAATTTTTGTTTTTTTTTTTGACATTTCATTTATTTTTAGATTTTGTCTTTAAATATTGATATATTTGTAATAATCCGGATATCTTATCATTCGTTTTTTTTTTGTTTTGCTTTTTTTTTGCTTTTTTTTTGCTTTTTTCTATTTTATTTATTGTGTTCTTTTTTTTTTTGTTATATGTTTTATGTACTTATAATTTTATTTCTAATTTTTAGATGAAGATCAAAGTCGAATATTTTAGATGCGATTTTCAATCAGTTTTCATATAATTTTATTTTATTTAGATGAATTTTATGAATTAATACATAAAAATTTGTTAAATTTATTTCATGAAATTTTTACTCTAGAAAAATGACTTTAGATCAAAATAATCGAAAAAAAATAGAAATACGTTTAAAAAAGTGCATGTTTCAGAATAAAACTAGTGGACGAAATGTACAAAAAGAGTTTTCTGAGATACCCAATTAAACTTAGTGTTGTAACAGTGCTTAAAATTCTTTCTTGGGAGCAATGAACACCTTTCAGCAATTTCATTTTATAACCCAAAGTCTAGAATGAAAGTTCTTTGAAATTTCTTACAACAAATAAATGTATGAATTCGAATTAAGTTAGAAAAAGGTAAAGAAATAAAATTGGAATATTTCTTTAACTAAGTTTTAATTAAGATTAACGAATTTCATTCAAAAAATAATTTTTTAAATAAAGGGTTTTCCAATTTGAGTGATATGATTTCTTTTCAAAAAAAAACACACTAATTGTTAAGGAAATTCAAATGATTTTTATTTAATGTGAAGTACAATCGATACAACTAAGTTCTGAATAAAACGTCATTCAAATGGCCTCCACGACTTCTTTTGCAGGAACGAATTCGATGAACCCCATTTTCGAGCACTTTTTCCACTAAATCAAATATAGTACCATTAATACATTATTGCAATGAATAATATGTATATTGTAGATCGTGATTCGCGGTTGTTCATTATAAAAACGTGTCTTTTTAACTCACAGATTACTGAATTAAAAATGAAATTTGTTAGAGAAAAATTAATTTTAAAAAAATAAATAATTCTTGTATAAAATAATAGATGGCGTGCACAAATATAAACTGAAACCCAGTTTATTATGAATAATAAGCGTATAGAGGATACTTTATACAATAGGAGTGGAGAAAAAAAAAATGAATTCCTCTGTCAAAGAAAAATGAATATGTATGTATGTATATGTTTAAATTTAATTTTAATCTTTGCGATTTTAAATGATTTTGGAAAAATATATTTTAAAACATATTTTTTTTTATTAATTTAATATTAAATCAAGATGTAATCAAAAAAAAAACAGTTATATAAATAGGTCTAAACATAAATTAGTAAATTTTAATGTAACAAGAAGAGCTTCTGCTGCCCATTTCAAATACCTAGATTGCATAATTCGTTTTATGGTAATTTGTTTGTAGTACGAAAATCGCGAATGTGGAATCATCTCCCACCTCATGTGTTCCTCAGAATTGGTGATGATTACATTTACAGCGTGTAAAGGTTCAAGGTATATATTAACAACTTACTTCGTTCCTTCCTTCCTTCCTTTAATCTTCATTCCCTAACTCAACTTCCTTCGACTAGGCAGTAGTACATGAGGGTCATATAACCTGTTGTTTGGTCAAAAAAAGAAGTTAGTCTTAGTGGGTTAGTCCCACACACTCATAGATGACTCCTGCTCGTTTCACTCCTCTATACTGTCATTTGATGATTCTCATCTATCCTTACAAAAAAAAATCAAAAATGCCACAAATGGCATAAAAATTAAAAATTGCAAAGACTAACCAAGAAATAAATAAGATTAGATATGAACAATTGATCAGTTAATTAATGGAAGTGATATTAGTATCTTAGAGAATTTAAATCTTTAAAGATTGTGTAACACACTGAAAAGATGAAAATAAATAACATTGAATGGTTTGACAATTATTTTTTAAAATCTTTTGATAAAAATTCAGTTAGTTTAAAATTTTAAGAAGCAATAAAAAATATCACGATTGATTTTTGAACGATTATATTTATTTAAAATGTGCATATTTTTTTTGTTTTTTTGGTTTTTTTTATAATTGAATTGCCATTGGAAATGAATTTGATGAAAAATAAAAGATGTTTTTTTATTTCTTTATTTCCGTTATATTTAATAGTAATAAATTTTAATTTCATAGATAAAATTTAATTCTAATAATAATAATAATAATAATAATAAATTTAAATGTATGTTATAATGTATATATATATTTATATATATATTCAATATATGGTACAATAATAATAGTATATATGGAAATACTGGTTTAGAAGAGTTAAAAAAAAAACAACTGGAGAAAAAGCTTAAAATAAATTTTATTTGGCAATGAGAAAGTCAAATCATTTAAAAGTAGTTGCCATCAAGATCAATGTTAAAGATTTTTTTTTTTCTCTTCAAATTTAATGCAAAACAAATAATACCCGGAGGAAAAAAAAAATTGTTTTTATATATTTTTTTTTAATTTATTTGCATAAAACATTTTATATGTCATTTTGTGTTTATAACATATTAAATATTTTGGTACTATATATAATATTCAAGTTCTTCAAGAATATGTTTATGTATTTTTCTATTTCTTTTGTTAAATTGCATTTTAATAGGTTTTATCAATTTTTCAAATTTTTTTTTTCTATTTTTTTAACAAAAAAACGCAATAATTAATTTAATTATAGTTTTGATTTTGTTTTTATTAATGAAGGCTGAGCTAACGCGTTAATAATTACTTAGACTATAGGTTAGTATAGTATAACTTCAAATCAGTCTGAGTTGGTGTTAAGTTTTCCTAGATTTAAGCCATGACGATGGAAGAAGTTTTGAAAGTTTCTTAGATCAATGTCAGAGAGTTTATCTAAATCTTAGAAAAAGACACTACCGAGATATTTTTGCTTTTTCTTTGACAGACTAGGAGAGGTACAGGAAAAATGCTCTATGTTTTCTATCGCGTTAATTCCTTGTCTTATTTCACATTTATAGAGAGAGAAAGTCTGCATTTAAATCTTTTTAAATTCGCATAGCATTACAAAACTATAATTGTACTGCAAGTTGCACATGCTAGTCACCAACTTATGGTCAAATTAAAGAAGTTTTTCTTAATATTGAAGTTGAAGATTTCTTCAGGTACGTGGACAAATCGGATATTCTTAACACTTAGGTCAAGCTCTGATTCGTACTTTGCTATAGTTCATCAGTCGATTCGTTTCCTATAACATTCTCATTATATAGTTTCAATAGGAACCGTTTATATAGGTACTTAAAGCTAGTATAAAGCTTTGTAAATTATGTTCTACTAGTAGATTAAAATGTTGACGTTGAAAAACGCACATATTGCACAGATTTGTAGTTTGAAACTCCAAAAGGAAGAACAAGCAAAGCAGTAGAGGAATTATGGTGAAAAATAATATTAGATGATGTAATTAATGCTATATCAGCTTAAAGTGTAGTAAATATAAGTAGTGTCAGAATTTTTGTGGAAGACTGCATTCAATAAAGGCCTGAGGATAAAGTTCGATGATTGCAAAAAGCTATAAATCAACGAAAATTATGATTTATTATTTTTTCTTTTTAATTATAATCCAATAGTTTTGAAACATAATGTTTATTGAATTTAATAATATATATTTTTTCAATATCTTTTTTATCGGTTATTTTTTTTGTCAATTACCATTAGATTGCATAATTTTTAACCTGTTAATTGTAAACATAATGTATGTATTTAATTTACAAAAAAAAAAAAGATTTAAAAAAAAAAAAACTGTATTCAAGGTTACTTCTGGTATAATTCATTCAAATAAATGTAATTTAAAGTTTACTTTAAACTGGTTTTGAATTTTTAAAAGGTAATTATAATTTTCATAAAAAAAAAACAGAAAAAACGAAATAACAATCTTTATTACATATTACGGTTAGTATTGTAAATAATTGATCATTTTTTTTTCTATTTGATGATTTTTTAACTATTCTAAAACTACATTTTATTTTTAAATTTTTGTTTTGTTAATTTCAATAATTCAAGGACTTATAAAAAACGTTGTAACAATGATTAATTTAGTTATTCAAAAAGTTTCTAGAAAATTACAACAATTGACAGTTGTATACATTTTCTGTGATATAAGGGTCATTAACATGTTGTATTCCTATAATAAAAATAAATATTGAAGTAAATAAGTTCAAAATGAATTTCAAATATAAGTACTTACTTAGAAATTGTTTATTTTTTATTTTGTTTTTGGGAGGGAAGGTGGGAATCAATAAAAGACACTATGTAGAAGTGGAACGAGCACGAGTGCTTTATGAGCGCATTGATTTCAAATTAACAGATCTATTGTGAACAACATTTGCACGTTGTAAAATCCTGGGGGACACATTAGGCGGAAGATGATTCCACATTCGTAATGTTCGTACCACAAACGAATTTTTATAAGCCGAATTATGCCATCTGGGAAATTGAACTACATAGGGGTGGGCAACAGAAACTCTCCTTATTTCTCTTCGAAGTGCTTTGAGAGGAGTCATCAAACTTTTAATTTCGTTAGAACAAGAATTTATTCCTATAATCTACAAAACAGGATTAGTGTTCGTGTTAGGTGGCAAAGGCCAAGGCGTTGAGATTGAGATCATTTATTAGACTAATTGCTCATTTTACATTTTGCCGAGAAATCCCAATGCCGGTTTGGCGGCTCCCGCTCAAATATGTGCATTGCATTCAATCTTTGGTCTAACATATGTTTTATTGATGATTAGAAGAACAGAAAATGAAAAGAAGGCTTTACAACGTTACAAGAAATCCATACACATGAATTCGCTAACTGTTTAAGTATTATAGTACGTATAAGTATTAAGATGGACGCTTTCTGCTCTTCTGCTTTTTACTTTTGCTTGATGTTTTTAAAATTGTATTTTGAACGTTTTCATAAATAATTCGTAATAGACCACAATCTGTCAAAAAAGAAAATTTGTTTTCCTTTTTTAGCTCCAAATATATTCATCAGAGTCCGTTCAGAAAATGAATTATATTCTCGACATAAAATTTTTGAGCATGTAGATTATAACAAACTATTATCTGTCAAAACATAAAACAAACAAACATTGGTTGAATTTGAAGATAAATAACATAAATTTTTAAATAAATAGATGATAATTTAACTATACTTATCTCTTTAATCTTTAAATGGATTAATTTAAGCATCTATAAAAAATTTAGTTCTGCATTGTTCATTATGAAAACATCCTTTGTTATATACTGTACGTTCTGTTTGAATTGACTTTCATTTGCCTTATATCAAATCGTAGACAGTTGAAAGTTAAACAAAAGTCAGCCTTTATTTCTTTCTTTCTATTTTACATTTACATTATTCTTTACAACTCCTATGAATATTAAATTAACACTTAAAAGTTACACTATAAAGTTAAACGTTACAAATTAAAATGAGCAAATGAGCAGTCTCTACGTTGTTTAAATTATCCTCAAACATTTAATATATTCATATATTTGTAAACTTTTAAATTTTTACAATAGCTATATTTTTTAAATGTTATTCATGGCATAAATGAAGTTAAGTTTGTTTAAACAATATTAATAATAGATATAAGTTTGGTAAATATATATTTGTATGTATATATGACTTTCCATTTTTTTTTCTTCTTTTACATCAATTTTATAACAAAAAGGATACAATTTGTAAATAGAAAATAAAGGTAATAAATAATATTTAAAAGCATAAAAAAGAATACAAAACATAAATAGACACATACATACACCAAAAGAAAAAATCTCTTTTATAAATTGAGTTCGAGTATATAAATACCCCTACATTTCTTAAAAAATAATTTTCACTCAAATGATTTCAAAAAAAATTACTCAAAAAGAAAAAAAATGGTTAAAAAATAAAGAGAATTAATCACTAGCATAAATTATTTATCATTTCTCTTTATTTTTCTCTTATTCTACAAATACCATTAAAACATATTATGAATGATGAGATGAGAAGATCAAAATATCAATTTATTTTTCTCTTATATTTTTCTCTCATTTTATTCACTATATTCTTTTACTCAATTGAATCTATTGATCTGATAAATTATTTGATTACTGAATACTAACTGACATGACACTGATTAAGTGACTGTTTTATAATATTAAAATTGCACCAACATAAAAATTTTTTTCCAATTAACTTTTTTTTTTCCAATATTTTAAGAAAATTTCTTTTAATTTAACAATGAATGAATGGAAAGTTAGAAAATTATATTTAGTTGAATTTATGCATAAGCTAAGATGGAATTTCTTTAAAATAAATTTTTGCGATATAACAAAATGAGACTTTAAAAAAAAAAAAAAAAACAAAAGCTTTCAATCTAAAAAAAAAAATTCTTTAATAAATTTTTATTGTTTTTTTTTTTTTGTGAAGTCAAATAGCAGTTTCAAATATACTAATTTATGTAGAAATAAAAGTTAATTTTAAGAGTGTTAACTAAATGATGGTATCTAAATAAAGATAATATGTGATAAAGAAAAATTATAAAAAACATAAGTTGAAAAATCAAGAGAAGAAATGGAAACAAAATAAACAAAACATAAAATAAAAGTAGAAAAACTAAAGAAAGAAAAATTAAGTAAACACAAATAAAATAAAAACAACATAATAAAAGAATAGAAAATATATGAAAAGTATAAAATTTAACATTTATATAAAGAAAGAATAATATAATAAAATGTAAATATAAGATTATGATGATTATAATAATGATAATGATGATGATGATAATAATAATGATGTTAAAAAAAAAAAAAAAATAAAAATTAGAAATAGAATATTAAGAGTTACAAATTAAGAATTAATATTAAATGTATGTATTTTTTCATTTTTTTTTTTATTTATCAATTTAAAAAACAAAAAAAAAACCGCGCAGCTTTCCTTTATAGTAACATTAAAAACGCATGTTTAAGAATTTCTTATAATTTATTTTTATTTTTTTTTTTTATTATTATTACTATTATTATTATTATGTTTATTATCATTTCATTACACATATTTATGTTTATGCGCATGTTTAAATGTATTTGTTTATATTATTATATGTTTAAATTCAGGCTTATTTGTTATTTATTATTATTATTATTATTTGAGTTGAGAGGGTTTTTTTTTTATAACTTTTTCCGTTTATGTATTATTTTTATAATTTTATTTTTACATTATTATTTTCTATACTGAGAGAAATCTGAGTATTTATGCATGTGCCCCCTCTTTGAATGAAATGATACAAATAAATACAATACACAAAGTAATAACGATTGAAAGAAAAAGAAAAAAAGAAAACAAAAAATAATAAGAAAAAAAAAAAACGAAAAATGAAAAACAGAAAAAAAAAAAAAGAAGAAGAAACAGAAAAGTTTACCGGCAATAAAAGTATAAAAGCAAACGCAAGGACATGTGGATGGTCAAATTAATTCAAAAACTGCGAGTCGGTAGAGCTCTTAAAATAAAAATAAAATAATAATTATTTAAAAAAAAAAAAAATAATAAAGATTAAAATTCAAAAAAAATTTTTTTTTGCTTTTTTTTTCCGTTTTGTTTTACTTTGAATTATTTGTAAAATATTATTTCAATAAATAAAAATAAATATCGTTTTAGAAAAGAAATATTAAATAAATAAAAAAAGAAAAAAATTATTATTTATTAAATAAAAAAAAAGAAATAAACAAAGTGAAGATATGAATAAAAAATTATATACCAAAATAAAAAAAAATATAATGTGTATAATTATTCAATAAAAGAAATAAAAGAAATTACAAAATAAATATAAAGAACTTTAATTACAAAGAGAAAAAATTAAGATAAAGTGTTTCAAAAAAAAAAAAATAAATACAAGTTAAGAAAAATCAATTTTGAAAAAAATAAATAAATACATAAATGTTAAAAAAAACTGAAATTATAGAAAAAATACATCAAAAATGTTATTTAATTAAAAGAAAGATATTATAAAAAAAAATTAAATATTTCAAATAAAAATCTATAAGAAACAAAAAAAAAAATATAAATATATATATAAAGGAAAGAATATAAGTTTTTATTTATACATAGCAAAAAAAAAAAACAAAACAACATATCAAATATATAGAACAAACATAGTTTTTTTTTAAAAATAATAAACAAACACAAAAAAAAAAAAAAACAAAAATAGAAAAGAAAAATAAAATCGGTACAAAATGTTTAAAGATTCATATTTTGTTAATTTTATAATAAAAGAAATTAAAAGTAATGAAATTCATAATACATTACTTGTATTTGTTACAATATTATCATTAATTAGTTTAATTCAATGGTTATTTAATACATATAAAGAATTAAAATCATTACCACCGGGACCATGGGGTTTCCCAATTGTTGGATATTTAACATTTATGGGACATGAAAAACATACACGTTTTATGGAATTAGCTAAAGAATATGGTACATTATTTTCTGCACGTTTAGGTAGTCAATTAACAGTTGTTATGAGTGATTATAAAATGATAAGAGAATGTTTTCGTCGTGATGAATTTACTGGACGACCAGATACACCATTTATGCAAACATTAAATGGTTTTGGTAAGTAAAAAAAAAAATATTAAAATTTTATATTGTTATAATTATAAGTTTTTGTTCTTTTTAAAATAAAATTTTTCATATATTTAAAATTTTTATTTTTTTTATTTTTTTTTTTTGAAATAAAATAGGTATTATAAATAGTGAAGGAAAATTATGGAAAGATCAAAGAAGATTTTTACATGAAAAATTACGTCAATTTGGTATGACATATATGGGTAGTGGAAAACATTTAATGGAAAAACGTATTATGGTAAGTTTTTTTTTTTTTTTTTTGTATTTTAAATAAAATATTTAATTACTTTTGTAAATTTTTTTTAATTAATTTTATTTTTATTTTATTTATTTAAAAAAAAAAAAAAAACAAAAATAGACTGAAGTTCATGAATATTTACATAATTTACAAGTATCATGTAATGAACCAATTGATATGGGACCAGCAATATCAGTTGCTGTTAGTAATGTTATATGTAATATTATGATGTCAATACGTTTTTCAATTGATGATCCAAAATTTCGTCGTTTTAATTATTTAATTGAAGAAGGTATGCGTTTATTTGGTGAAATAACAACAGTTGATTATATACCAACAGTACAATATTTACCTGGTAATTTAAGTGCTAAAAATAAAATAGCTAAAAATCGTGAAGAAATGTTAGAATTTTATCAAGAAGTTATTGATGATCATAAAAAAACATTTGATCCAAATAATATACGTGATTTAATTGATATGTATTTATCAGAAATTGAAAAAGCAAAATTAGAAGGACGTGATGAAGAATTATTTGATGGAAAAGATCACGGTAAGTTGATTAATATATACATATATAAAAAAAAAAAAAAACTGTACGCCGATTTTTTGTTTTTCAATATATAAATTTTATGTATTTTAAATCTTAATTTGTGATGATAAATGATTTTTTTTTTTTCAAATAAAAGTTAAAAAGTTATTTTGGATAAAAATTAAAAAAAAAAAATATTTAATTATTTGTATTTGTTAAAAATTATTTTATCAATGTGATGACAAAGTGTTCTATATAGAAACGGTATATAATGGTGGATATTAGATATTTTTCTTAAATCTCAATTTTATATTAAATTTGCTTAAAATTTTTTATTTATGAATTTTTTTTTTTTTTTTAAATTCAATTTAATTATTTTTTTTTTTATGAAGTTTAATTCTTATTTTTGTTTTAATTTTTTTAAATTAATTTAATTAATCAAATCTTTAATACATTACGGATAAATAGAGAAAATTAATTTAAAAAAAAAAAATATAAAATAAAATTCATTTAATTATCCCGAAAAAAAAAAATCAATTAAAAATATTTACATAAATGTATTTTGAAAAAAAAATAATTTAATATTTGAAAAAAAAAAAAAACATTTTCTTTTTACATATACATATAAATCAAATAAAAAGAACGTTAATGTGTTAAAAGTTATTTTATTAAAAAAAAAAATTAGCAAAAAAAAAAAGCAAAAATAAAAAAAAAAAACAAAATACCACAAGAAATAAAATATATTGGAAAAATTTTTAGCGGGAAGTTCAAAGCTTTAAAATACATAAATAAATAAAATTATTTTCTATTTTAAGATATTTTCTTAACAACATTTTTTTTTAAATTTTTTTATTATTTTTTATTTTCATTTTTTTTCTGTTATGGTACATAAAATATACAGAACAACAAATAATGCAAGTAATTGCTGATTTATTTTCTGCTGGTATGGAAACAATTAAAACAACATTACTTTGGATTAATGTTTTTATGTTAAGAAACCCTGAAGAAATGCGTCGAGTTCAAGAAGAGTTAGATCAAGTTGTTGGCCGTCATAGATTACCATCAATTGAAGATTTACAATTTTTACCTGTTACTGAAACAACAATATTAGAATCAATGCGACGGTCAAGTATTGTACCATTAGCAACAACACATTCACCAAAAAGGTAAATTTATTATATTCATATATAATTACATAAATATAATATATATTATATATTAATATTATAAAAAAATATATGTACCTATATATATGTGTAAAAAAAAAAAATTGTAGAAGTAGTTACATTGTATGTATATAAAAAAATAATAACGATTACAAAATGCAAAAAAAACCAAAACAGAAAAAAAATATATTAGTCATTTTAGTTACAATTACGTTAAATTAAATTAAATAAAATTAAATGAAAAACAGAAAAAATAAACAACATAAAATAAAAACAAAATATAACATTAAAGACAAAAAGTTTTATCGTTACAATGTACTTACAATATAATCAAGTAATTTTATTCGGTACAACTTGGAATTGTCAAAAAAATAACAAATGAAAATTTAAAATTTTTTCAAAAAAAAAAAATAACGAATATTTTGTGTAGGTACTTTAATATTACATCAATTTTAAATTGAATTGTGTTTTTATTTTACTTGACCAACCTGTCAAAATACATATTCTGCGTTAAATTTAAAAGTTGAACAATTTTTTTTTGTTTTTCCAATGATAACGTTGATTACTTGACGATTACTTTTATTTTGACAATTTGTATTAATTTACTTACTAAATAACTTCATAAATTCATATTTACTTATACAGATCGTTATATATAATTTGTAATAATTTTATATTATGTATCCATTAAAATTTACAATTCTTCAGTTCAGTCTTTTGATTATATTCATAAATTCTTTTCAAATTATAAAACAAAAAAAAAAAAAACAAAAAAAGCAACGATTCAATACTATTTTATTACATTGATGTTGTACTTAAATTAAATTATTTTGTAGTTTTTTTTTTTTTTTTGTTTTATTGTAGGAGAAATTTAAAAAATAAAGAAAGCATTACGTTATTGTACGCGCTCACAATAAACTTAAAGTAACAGTTACCTACAAATTGTAATACTTTTTATAGTTTTTCTTTTCTCTTATTTTATACGTGCAAAAACAAAATTTACATGTTAAAAAAATTATTACTAAGCGGATTGAAATGCAAAATCTCAATTTTATTTAGTTTGATATAAAATGTTAATAACTAAGAATAATTTTCATGTCTTGTTGGATCTATACGCGTTAAATTAAACAAATATCCTATATAAAAGTCCTTTTTACCCCTTAGTATCCATATATGTACGTTTTATAGTAGATTGGGTACAAAGTTATAATAATGTCAAAAATATAATTATCAAAAATTCTTTAAGTACAAAATACCAAATCATTAAAAGTTCATATACTTACATTTCGATTAAAATGGATTATAAAATATTATTATTATATAATTATTATATAAATAATTATTAAAATATTTTTAAAACATTCAAATAAAATTACCAACTGTCAAAATAAAAATTTTGCGTTAAAGTTAAAAGATGAGGAATTTTTTTTTTTTTTTGATAATAGCGCCATGACTATTTGACGTTTAGTTTTATTTTGACAACTTGTATTAATTTCCTTGTTAATACTATTTAATTTTTGAAGGGGAAGCATTTTTTTTGATAATGGTTACCTTAGATATATGTTTATAGATACATTTATGTTTATGCAAAGGATCAACTATTCAACAGAAATCTTTAGAATTAAATATTCATCTAATTAAAGAAAATGTCACGTTTTTTTTTTATTTAAAACTAAAATAGTTTCACGGTTTTACTGTTAGCTTTTATTTTATTTAATAATAGTTACATATGTCAAGCTTTTAACTTTATAGATCTGATTTTATTTTAATATTGGTGAAAAAATGAAAATAATAACTTATTATTTTTCCATAAATATTTATTTTTATTTTTTAATAATTAATGATATGATATTAATGTTGTTGATCTGTACATTTTCTTATTTATTAACTTTATAACTTAAAAGAGTGTTTAATTTCCAGTTACAAATACTCGAGCTTGCATGAAATTTCTTTAAAAACAGCTTATCTTGTTCTATAGGGTCGTAAACTAGGTACATGCATATAACAATTCCGAAATGTATATTAAAAAAACAGTATATAATGTATTATTATGTGCATATGTATATATGCATATAATAACGCGCAAACAGATAGATTACTTCACTGTTATTATTTTTATTTTAAACATTTAAAAAGAATTTTAAATATTGAAATGTAGTTAATTTTCCTTTTTTTTTTGCCTTTTAAACTTCATAATTAAATATTTTTTGCCAAAATTATTTTTATTTTAAATTTTAATATAATTTTTTTTATTTAATTTTTATTTTGACTCTCAGACAAAGTTTTTGTAACTTGTAGTAAATTATTCATGTTTTATTATACATAGGTATTATTTCTTTTTTATTTTTTTATATTTTATTTTATTTTCTTTAATATTCTGTTACATAAGTAAAAACGCCAGACATTCATTAGGTTCAAAATATTATGAGTTTTTTTTTTTGTTTTTTAACAGTGCGTTTACGTGTGGTTTTTTTTTTTTGTTATTTTTTTATTTTATTTTTTTTTTGTTGATTTGCCATGGTTTAGGCGTGTGATAAATATATTGGTTAAGAATGAATGAGTGAATGAACGAGAGTTAAAGAGTGAGTGACGATGACAACGATCATTTTTATACGACCGGTAATATTTTTTTTTTTTATGTATATTACGCTTGCAATTTTTTAAAGTTTTTTTTTTTTGTTTTTGGTTGTTGTTTTTAAGCTTTAGTTAATGCAGTGATATATTTTAAAGCAACAACCGTCACTCTATTTGTATTTTAAATTATACGTATGTTTGGATGAATGTTTCGAAAAAAATGTATTATACCTACTTACATACATACATATATAGAATAAAATTTTTAATTTTTGCTTTTAATTTCGTATCATTTTGGACATAAAAAAATAAAAAAAAAAACAACCAACGATTTGTGGTAGGGTATATTATTATGATCATATGTTGTATTACAATTATTGCAAATTGAAATGTGTACATCATTAATGTGTTTTTTTTTTTTATTTATTATTATTTTTTATTGTCATTATTGAGTTTTTTTTTTTTTTTGTGGTTTTCATACTTAATTTTTTTTTTTTAAATTAAAATATTTTATTGCTTTCTTAAGCTTTTTTTTTTGGCAATATATTTTATTTTTTTGAATATTGAATTTTTAATTTTTAATTTAGTAAACATTATCACGTGATTGTTTTGTTTTTACAAAAAATTATTTGGAGTATTTTCGAACACAAATGACAAAATATGTACCTATATATAAAAAAAAAAAAAATTAAATGACATGTTTAGTTAGTACATGGTTTAGTACATAATACATATATTATTTTACAATAGATACCATACAAAATCTGTAAAAGAAAAAATATAAACATTAAATTTTAATGACATTTTTATGTTACTTATGTAAGTATGTGTTTACATATTACATTGATTACCTACCTATATTGCATTCATTCATTGTTTTCATTAAAATTATAATATTTATTTAAAATTATGAAAAAATAAGGTGTCTTCTGTTCATGTGTCAACTCAACTGTCAGTGTATGTATATGGACCTACCTATGCTATGTACATATATAAATTTTAAAATTATGTGTCAAAAAAACAGTACCTAGTTTTAAAAAAAATTGTACCTATGTAATATTGACGATATGATTGTCAATTGTTATTTGTCATATTTGCATTCATAAAATCACTCTGTACATTAAATACAGTATATATGAAATTGTAAATATTATACATTATATCTTATAGGTATTTAATTTTCTTTTTAATTTCTTGTTGTTTTTTTTTGGAAATTTGACATTTTAAATGTTGTATGTACATATTTGCTTGTAATTTTGTTACAAAAATGAATACATACATATGTACCTGAAAAGTTGTTATAAGTTTTGATATTTTTAAAATATTATTTTAAGTTTTAATTGTTTTGTTTCAATTTTTGACACAAATGAAATAACGATTGCATCATATCTGATTTTTTTTTCTTCCATTTTTACGTTTGTATTATGTATGTATATATATACATACATTATACATAATACCACACATATTATGCATATAAACGGTACTAAATGGTGTGCACAATTTTTAGTACCGATATTATTTTGTTAAATAAATAATTAAAGTAAAATAAAATTTAGTAGAACGCAAATAAAATATTTAATGTGTTTTAAACATGAAATGCAAACTTTTTTTACATAATATGTAAATTTTAAATAATTTTTATTTAATTTTGTTTTAATTTTCAAATAAAATATTAAAAATAAAAAAAAAACTTTTATTAATATCAGTATTATTATTTTTAATGAAAATATGTACATACAAACATAAATACATTTGTATATAAGTTTTAAAGTATATACCTAAAACAGATGACGATTTTGTCTTTGTCCTTTTCATGTCCTTCAATTATGTACTTCTCCTTATTTGTCCAAATTCTCTTTTTAATATTATAATTAAATAACCCTAAATATTAAATTAATAAATCCTAAAATTAATATTAATTACAAAAAAAAAAAAAAACGTAATTAAAAACGTTAAACTTGAAAAATAAAACTCATGCATATTTTTTGACTGTGTGTTCGCATTTTTATTCTGACTTAAGTAAAAAAATTCTGATTGGGGGGTATACACATAGTAACTATTTATAATTTTAATACATTATAATTTAGTGATCATGGGATATTTTGTATTTTTCCTATGTTTTGAAACAAAATAAAAAAAAAAAAAAAATTATTATATATACATACATACATACTTGCAAATAATATGCCAAACTATTAAAAGAAATTAATTTCTTTGTTATCAAAAATTTCATTCTTTTTTTTTTTATTTATTACCTAAATAAATTACAATTATTTTTATTACGTACATAAATATATAAAATATAAATGATCTCTGTCATTATTAATAATTAAAAAATCAAAAAGAAGGCAAAGATTATTAACAAAACAAAAAAAAAAGGATTGAAAGGTGAATAGAGCAATTTTATATAGAGTTTAATAATGATGTTCATTATTAAAATATTAGTGCTTTTTGTACATAATATACGAGTATAATAAATTAAAGTCACGTTTCTTTTCTTCTTCTTCTTTTTATTAAGTTTTGAAAATTTTTTTTTGTTTTTATATTATATTTAAAGAATTTGTATTATCTTTATCTTGCACTCTTTAAAGAAAAAAGAAAATAAGAAAAAATATAATGATTTTTAATAATCTTTAATTAATTACAAATATGGGTCATTCTGATTACTATATATGCAATCAAATAAATTTTTATTTTTTATATTTTTTTTTTCTTTTTCTGTTTTGTTTGATTTGTAATGACGATTTTATATTTTTTTCTATACTACTACATAATATATATACATATATGAAATAGTATACATATGATAGTTATTACAATAAATTTTTTAAATAAATCATAAATAATTAATTTTTTTTTTTTTTTTTTTATTTAATTTACAGAGATGTCGAATTAAATGGTTATAGAATACCAGCTGGTTCACATGTTATACCATTAATAAATAGTGTACATATGGATCCAAATTTATGGGATAAACCAGAAGAATTTAATCCAAGACGTTTTTTAAATAATGAAGGTAAAGTACGTAAACCAGAATATTTTATACCATTTGGTGTTGGACGTCGTATGTGTTTAGGTGATGTATTAGCACGTATGGAATTATTTTTATTTTTTTCATCATTTATGCATACATTTAATATGAGTTTACCAGATGGACAACCATTACCAAGTTTAAAAGGTAATGTTGGTGTAACAATAACACCAGAATCATTTAAAGTATGTTTAACACCTAGACCATTACAATTACCAATTAATGATACAACACCATTAAGAAATTTTGGTTCAAATTGAAATTTTTCATATTCATATTTTTTTGTATATATATATTTATTATAAAAATATACAAAAAAAGGGGTATAAATAACTTAGAAAAAACAAAAAAAAAAAAAATTATATTACAAAAATAATAGAAAATTCAATATCTAACCATATTAAAGAAATCCAATAGAAAAGAAAAAACAGAAAAAAAACAAACAAAATAATAAATTAATAATATAAAAAAAAAAAAAATGCAATTCCAAAATATTATAAAAATAAATATGTAATTGCAAAAAAAAAAGAAAAAAAAAATAATTCATCAATAGAAAAAAAAACACAAAATAGATAAAGAATAGTTTTGACAACAAAAAAAAAATAAAACAACAACAAAAAAAAAGACAGAAAGAAAGACAGAGATAAGCTAAAGTTATTTTAAAGAAAGAAAAATATTTAACATATTCGATAGGAAGATAAAAGCGAAAAGTGAAGAAAAGAATTGAATAAAGACAAAAAAATATTAAAAATATTAATTAATATTTTGATTAAAACAAAGAGATTTTTAAAATCTGAATTCGTAAAGAAAAAACTGAAATAAGTCAGATTTTCATATATTACAACTATACAAGTAGAAAAAAAAAAAGAAAAACAAACAAAAAAAAAATTTAACAAAAACTTGTATATGTATATATATATATATATATATATATATATGATTAATTAATCTCTTTCGATTATGAAGCAAATTATCAATAAAATTTAAATGTGATATTAGTACGTAATTAGCGTTCTAATACGCGTATGACATCATTGAATTTTAAATGCAGTACCAGAGACAGGCATTGTTACAATCTAAAATTATTTCTTTACTCTTTATTATTATTATTATTTTTTTTTTTTTTTTAATAAATTTTGAGAATTTGCTTCAAGAGCACGGTTTTGTTCCTAAAAAAAAAAAAAAAAAAAATAAGAAAACCTTTTTTAATTATTATAATAAATTTAATTATATTTTTTTATCTATATAAAAATTATATATATATATATATATATATTTATACTGTCATATACAAATATATATATATATATATATATGTATATATGTATATATATACACATATATAAATATAAATATTATTATTATTATTATTTTTATTATTATTATACATATTATATATTGTATATTTTTTTTTTTTTTAAATTTTGTTTGTTTTGTTTTTGCTTTTTCATTAATTTTATGAAATATGTTTTAAAAATTTAAAAATTAATGAAATTTAAAGAGAAAGAAAAGAAATTATTTAATATATATATATATATATAAAAAAAAAAAAAACCAAGTGTTCATTATTTATAAATTATAATATATAATATAATATAAAATATATATATATATATATATATTTAAAAAAAAAAAAAAAAACAAAAAACAAAATATTTAATTTGAACAAAAAAAAATATAATATAAAAAATTAATATTATTAACATAATATTATGATGTTTTTAAAGATTTTCAAATAACAAAATTTCATATATTTTGGAGGCGGTTGTAAATTCACAAAGAAAACAAAAAAAAAAAAAAACGCAAAAGAAAAAAATCGAAAAAGATTCAATTATAGTATATTGGTAAATCAAAAAAAAAAAAAAACAAAAATGTAAATAAAATTTACTAGAAATTTTTTAAATTAATTAAATTTGACTTCACGTAAAAAATTAAAAAAAAAAAAAAAAAAATCCTAAAACACAATTATGTATTTATGACGTTCATTTTAAATCGATTCATATGTTATTATTATTAATTGAAATTTTGACATTCTGTGAATTTTTCATTTGAAAATAATTATTATTTGAAGGTTTTTTTTTGTCATACAAAAATATCTGTTACCGTTTTTTTTTCCTTGACAGTTTGAATTTTTTTTTTCAAAGTATTTTTAATATTGTGTTTATTTTTCTCATACGAAAATTTCAAAATCTTTTTCCTTATAAAAATAAGGAAATTTTCTCCTGTCAAGTAATAAAAAAAAAAAACAAATTTTAATTGACATTTATTTATGTCACTAATATTTGACACTGAAATGTCGTATTTTTTGTTTCTTTTATATTTAATTTTAAATAATTTGTTTTGAATTTTTTTTATATGATTTTATTTGTATAATTTATGTATTTCATTTTGGTTGGTCAATTTTTATTTTATTTTTATAATTTTTAGTAAATTTTAACACTATGAGAATTGAAAAAAAAAAAGAAAAAAAAAATCTATTAAAGGCGGACCTTTAATAGGTGTAATTTGAATTATTGTAACTTTATTTAAGTGTTCATTTATGAGTGCGCATAAACT
This sequence comes from Poecilobothrus nobilitatus, assembly GCA_947095535.1. Classification (NCBI taxonomy): domain Eukaryota; kingdom Metazoa; phylum Arthropoda; class Insecta; order Diptera; family Dolichopodidae; genus Poecilobothrus; species Poecilobothrus nobilitatus. The sequence goes on along the minus strand of OX352772.1, from coordinate 52,121,986 downwards.
AAAAAAAAAAAAAAAAAAAAAAAACAAAAAAAAAATTTTTAAATAAAATATTTATATTAAATAACAAAAAAATAAAACAAAAAAATTTAAACATAAAACCCAATTCCACCCTGCGCTGTGTTCATCAATACTTGTAAACAAAAAAAAAAAATATATAAAACAAAAAAAAAAAATTATTGTTAAAAAAAGGCAAACAACAAAAAAAAAAAAAACAAAAAATTTTAAGAAAATTTTAGGAAAATTAATTAAAAAAAAAAAAAACCATCGGACAAAAGAAAATTATGTAAAAAAAAAAATATCCGCGGGTATATTTTTTTTTTTTTGTAATTTTTTTAATCGTCCATAACAATTACACCTAAACATACCATTATTTAAATAAGGAAATAAAAAATAAAATATGGATAAAGGTATAAAAATTGGCTAAAAAAAAAAAAATTTCTAACTTTCTTTTTGTTTAAAAATTTATATTTAAGTAAATTTTCAGAATATTTTTCAGAATAGAAATTTTTATACTGTTTTTTTTTTTTAAAATTATTTTAACCCTCTCTTTATTAGGGCACAGTAATAGATAAAATAATTTTTTTTTTTTTTTTTGTTTTTTTTGAAAAAACAATAAATTTTATTAAATCTAATAAATAATTTAGAAATAAATAAAATAAGTTTTAATATTTTTTGTAGCTTTAAAAATAATGTTAAAGAAAAATAAAAAAAAAAAAATTATTAAAAGTTAAATTTTTTTTAAAAATTTAGCCAATTTTTGTCGTCACACTGAAATAAAAAAAGAAAACAAAAAAATTTTAAAAGCCTAAATCTAATAATAATTAACAAAAAAGACAAAAAAAAAAAAAAAAAAAAGAAAGAAAATACAAGTTATTAGTTTATAGAAAATAAAAAATTAATTTAATTTAGAAAATATATTTAAATTAATGTAAAAAAAATAAAAAAAACATTCTTTTTATAATTGTTACAAATTTTGTGTATTTTGTATAATAAAATGTTATTTACGTTGAAAAAATTAATTAAAATTGTTTCAATTTTATTTCTTTTTTTTTTTGGAAACTAATAGTTTAGACACTGGGGTCGTATGCATATAACTGAGGTTGAACTCAAATCTCAGTTTTTAAAGCAAAAACTCGGTTTGGTATGCAAAAAACTTGAGCTTGAGCATATACTTGTATCATTTTCTGAGTGATACTTGTATAATTTGAAGAGTGAGATCTTGTTTAATTAAATAATTCCACTTAAAATTTCCCTTAGCTTAAGCTTAATTTGGTAGGTATATGCAAAAAAATTAAGTAATTATTTTTCTTAGTTTTTGAGTCGAAGGTTATGAAGTTAGCTATTTATAGTTGTTCGCATTCCAAATGGCAGAGTTTATAATAATTGATTTATCCAAAAAAAAAAAAAAAAACTTACAATAAAAGAACATTTCATGGATTTAATATTGTAAAAATTTGTGTAGATTTGAAGAAGAAAATATAAAATATTTAGTGGATTTATTTTTGGAAAAAAATTGACGGTGCAATATCAAATTTTGACAAAATGCTTACATTTTTAAGATATATTTCTGATTCTAAGAGAAAAAGTAGGCAATGGATTTTTTGTTTTGCTATGATTTCAGATGATTTTGAGGTCAACATCGAGTTCAAGCAATTTCTCTTATCTAGATATAATCACGAGTTTGAACTCTTTTGCTTAAACTTTGAGCTTTAGCTCATTTTTATGCATACGACTCACTATAACTTCATTTCGATTGGATGGGGTATCGAATAGACTTCAAGTTTTTTTTACTAGAGTTAGAGTATGTTCAGATCTGTTTAAAATTAATTGTTAACCAGTACGTTCTTTTTTATTGGCAAGAACTGTTCCAAATTACTATTAATTAAACGTATTGATTTTACTCATTATACCCTACACCTAAAGTATAGGGTATATTAACTTTGGTATGGTGTTTGTAACCACCAAAAGGAAGCGAGTTAGGTATAGACATGTATATATATTCTGAATCAGGATCACCGCCGGAGTCGATTTAGCGATGTCCGTCCGTCCGTCCGTCCGTACGCACGATAACTCAAAAAATAATGATGCTATCTTGATGAAATTTATATAGTAGGTTACTAATTACGAAAGAAAGGCTAAGTTCGAATCTGGACAAAATCCGTCCATGGGTTCGGATTCTGGAAGCTTCCGAATGATTCCGGGCTTTTGGAGATAATCTCCGCAAACGAGATTATCTCCAAAAGCAACAAAGATAGAACCTTCAAATTTTGTACAATGATGTTTCTTCCCGTTCGATTTATGTCTCTGAAATTTAAGAGGATTTGGTCCATGGGTTTGGGTTTTGGAAGCTTCCGAACGAGCACCAGAGCAAATGAGATTATTTCCAAAACCAACAAAGATAGAACCTTTAAATTTTGTACAATGATGTTCCTTCCCGTTCGATTTATGTCTCTGAAATTTAAGGGGATTTGGTCCATGGGTTTGGATTTGGAAGCTTCCGAACGAGCCCCAGAGCAAATGAGATTATCTCCAAAACCAATAAAGATATAACCTTTACTTTTGGCAGAATGGTGTTCTTTCATGTATGATTTAGGCCTCTGAAATTTAAGAGGATTTGGTCCATGGGTTTGGATTTGGAAGCTTCCGAACGAGCACCAGAGCAAATGAGATTATCTCCAAAACCAACAAAGATATAACCTTTAAATTTGGCAGGGTGGTGTTCTTTCATGTTTTATTTAAGTCTCTGAAATGTGAGAAGATTTGTTCCATGGGTTCGGGTTTTGGAAACTTCCGAACGAGCCCCAGAGCAAAAGATATTATCTCCAAAACCAATAAAGATATAACCTTTAAATTTGGCAGGGTGGTGTTCTTTCATGTTTTATTTAAGTCTCTGAAATGTGAGAAGATTTGGTCCATGGGTTCGGGTTTTGGAAACTTCCGAACGAGCCCCAGAGCAAAAGATATTATCTCCAAAACCAATAAAGATAGAACCTTTAAATTTTTTATAATGATGTTTCATCCAGTTTGATTTATGTCTCTAAAATTTAAGAGGATGTGGTCCATGGGTTTGGATTTTGGAAGCTTCCGAACGAGCTCCAGAGCAAATGAGATTATCTCCAAAAACAACAAATATATATAACCTTTAAATTTGGCCGAATGGTGTTTTTTCATGTTTGATTTAAGTCTCTGAAATTTGAGAGGATTTGGCCATGGGTTTAAATTTGAAAGAATTTGAACCGTGGATTCGAATTTTGGAAGCTTCCGAACGAGCCGCAGAGCAAATGAGATTATATCCAATACGAACAAAGGTAGAACCTTTGAATTTGGTACAATGGTGTTCTTTCGTGTTTGATTTATGTCTCTGAAATTTAAGAGGATTTGGTCCATGGGTTTGGTTTTGGAAGCTTCCGAACGAGCACCAGAGCAAATGAGATTATCTCCAAAACCAACAAAGATATAACCTTTAAATTTGGCAGGGTGGTGTTCTTTCATGTTTTATTTAAGTCTCCGAAATGTGAGAAGATTTGGTCCATGGGTTCGGGTTTTGGAAACTTCCGAACGAGCCCCAGAGCAAAAGATATTATCTCCAAAACCAATAAAGATAGAACCTTTAAATTTTTTATAATGATGTTTCATCCAGTTTGATTTATGTCTCTAAAATTTAAGAGGATGTGGTCCGTGGGTTTGGATTTTGGAAGCTTCCGAACGAGCCCCAGAGCAAATGAGATTATCTCCAAAAACAACAAATATATAACCTTTACTTTTGGCATAATGGTGTTCTTTCATGTATGATTTAGGCCTCTGAAATTTGAGAGGATTTGGTCCTTGGGTTCGGATTTTGAAAGCTTCCGAACGAGCCTCAGAGCAAATGATATTATCTCCAAATGCAACAAAGATATAACCTTTAAATTAGGCAGAATGGTGTTCCTTCATGTTTGATTTATGTTTCTGAAATTTGTGAGGATTTGGTCCATGGGTTCAAATCTTGGAAGCTTCCGGACGAGCCCCAGAGCAAACGAGTATATCTCCACAACCAACAAAGATAGAACTTTTATTTTTAGTACAAAGGTGTTCTGTTATGTTTCCTTTTCTGTAAAATTGGAAACTGACATTTGAAAGAATTTGAACCATGGGTTCGTATTTTGGAAACTTCCGGACGAGCACAAAAGCAACGAGCATATCTCCAAAACCAACAAAAGTAGAACCTTTAAATTTAATAGAATGGTGTTCTGGCAAGTTTTCTTTATGTTCCTGAGATGGATTCGATGAATTGGAGTGGCAATTCGGGTAGCTGACACAAACATCCCAAGGACTACCAATCTTCGAAAATAATTAAGATAGAAACTTAAAATTTTATACAAGGGTGTCAAGCATATCCCAAGCAGATGCCTCTTTTACGTTCTTGAAATTCGAGTTGATTAAGACAGAAAGGGAAGAAGTTCAAGCAGCTGCCAAAAACACTTATGGATTGTTAATTTAATTCGAATTATTCAGGTGTAGGGTATTAATAAGTCGGTTGCATCGACTTACTGTTACATTTACTTGTTTTGTATTTTTCTTGATCTTAAAAGGTAATATATGTTAGATGCTGACTAGTCAAAAAAAAAAGAAGAATTTTGGTTCTACTGCTGACCTAAAGTCTAATGATTATTGATGAGCTATTTAAATAAAAAAAAGTAAAATAAAAATAAATGTGATCATTTAAAGTTCCCTTTTATTTCCACTTTATTTCTAGGAAACGTAAGAAGACCTATATATGGGGAATTCCATGAAAAATGAGCCAAAAACCGGAAATTTAAAAATGAACTATATAATATCTTATACGGTTCTCTAAGGTTCTAATATTAGATAACGTGAGTATTAGTTCTTCATCTGCTTTCTTTTTTAAATTGTGTTTTTATAATCGATTCAAATCCATTCTTGAGGCGGAACTTGTTTTATTAAAATGCCCGATTATCCTGATGACTAACGCATTCTACTTTCTTGTAATTTTTACAAGTTGAAATAAAAAGCCTATAATTAGATTTTAGTCCATGTTTTATCAATAGAGATATATGCAATGTAAATGTAAGATTTTTATTTTTTTGCTACTGTAAAGGTATTCGCAGAAAATGGTATAACATTGAAAATTATAAAACTAATAAAAGTATTCGATCCCGATGACTAATAGCATTTTGTGAAAATATAAGTTACTTTTCTCGTTTAAGTTTTTGTTATCGGAACACCGAAATATTAGTGAAATATTACTCTATAAAAGGGTTTTAATTAAATATGCAAATATTTGCAGAATAAAGTTGTTAATGATACCTAGGTTAAATTAATAAAAGAAAATTTCTAAATTTTTTTAAATGTCCCAATGACTAACATGGAATTCCCGATATATAGAGACTGTTATTGAATTTCTTTTGAATTTATGAAAATATATGATATGACTGCTTTGACTCAAGAAACTTTAAAATTTATTAATGTCCAAGTCCAAGAGATCTTCTAAATATTGAAAAAATAATCTATCGTCGAACAAATCAAAAGTCGGGAAAACTAAGAAATTATTGCAAGCTTTCTTTATCACCAATTTTACTGCATTACAATTAAGATTTATATGCATATTCAAACTTCTAACATGTTTACCGAACAGACAATGAATCGTAATAACAGCAAAAATATTGTCTAACTTCGAGTTTAGAGAGTATAGATTTTGATCTTTTTAGATTTAGTTCTGGTTATATGCTTTTGCATATTCTCCAAGTTAGTTATAAAATTTATAGTTTTGATATCATTTTGGTATCTGGACAAATCTGGTATCTCTTAATTACATTTAATATTAATTTAAATAAATTTTTTATATTTAGTATTAAATTTTTTATTTAAATCTATATTTTTTTTTTAAAACTTTTCTTACAAAATCTTTTACAAATAATAAACATCTAAAATAAAAAAATTACTTTTAATTACTATCAGATATTTTAATTTTTTCATATTATATAAAATTGTTGCAATTATATTTTATTCAGTTTCTTCTTTTATAATAAGAACATATTTTGGTGGTGTCAGTGTAATTCCACAATCACCTTCAAAATTTATATTTTCAAATGGTAACAAACTTATATTAAAGTTTCTAATAATACTGCCAGCATACGTGAGCAAAATCATGCGAGCAAATTCATCACCTAAACACATTCTTTTACCTTACAAATGCACAAAAAAAAAAAAAAAGAAACAGATAAAAAACAATTAAAAAAAAAACTAATAGAAGTTTTATTTATATCTTACCAGTTTGAAATGGTATAAAATTTGCTGATGTTATATACTCTTCGTTATCATTTAAAAATCTATTTGGATTAAATGTATCTGGATCGTTCCAAATTTCTGGATTCATATGAATAGCCCATTGTAAAGGAATTATCATAGAATTTTTTTTAATTTTATAATTTCCCTGCACAATAGTATCCTTTGAAGATGTTATTGATTTTTTACTTTTAGTTTTGTCCAATTCATATTGTATTAAAATTTTATACTTACTCGAACAGTTCCATGTGGAATTCCAAGTGGTACAACGGATCTGATTCGTTGAACTTCAGAAATACAAGCTTTTAAATATGAAATATTTTCTAATTCTTTAAGTTCCAAACAATCCTTTTTTGTTAATATGTGAAGTTTCTAAATAAAAAGAATATTCATAAGATAAATCTAGTTTGCAATTTTATTACCGACCGCATTCATGAATGAGAATAATGAAGGTATTGTTTTGACACCAAAAATTTGTACCCGAGATTTTTGCAAAAATGCATTACTTCGATGCGTAGAATTTTTTTTTATATCTATGGCTATGTGTGTATGTGTCTGTGCACGACTCAGCGGAATTTTTTGAAATTTCATATATTTAAGGTTTTCACGTAAATATCTCGGATTGATATAGTTTTGGAGTAAATTTGACAACTTGCAAATGGTAGTTTGCTAGTGCAATTAGATCGAAAATTTTTACAGTACTCAATTTAATGTTCATTAAGCTTGAAATTCAATGAATACGACACGATAAAGTCATCAACAAAATATGATAGTCTTGATAATGATGATAATCAATATTGCGATATGAGGAAGTCGTCGACAAAAGTTTGATTAAAATTCAAAATTTGTTACTTTTACCAATGCAACATTTCATTTTTACACCTCAGAAATCATAAAAAAATTAAAATTGTTATTTGTTAATTCTGATTCATAATTATTAAAAATGAGCTTAGAAAAAAAACTTTTAGATTTGTAGAAAAAAATATCCAATTATGTTCATAAAAAGGTACAAATATAATGGAATAATTAAAACAAGGATATCATTTGAAAAGGATAATACATCTAAGTGACATTTATTAATAACAGTAAAAAGCTTTGCAACATTTTAACCAACAATCTAGAAAGACAATGTCTTGTTGTATTTATTGACATTTAGACTTAATATATTTTTAGAATAGTCTTCTTTATTGTCCAAAGGCTTTCTGCTTTGTGTTCATTAAGTTGTGAGAATATATAGATGAAAAAGAAAAGTGTTCATTAGATTTTCTGTTCAAATGTTGCTTAAAAGTGTTTGATATTTAACCAAGTGTTTTTCTGTTCTATATTATGATATCCTATAACCTATTTGACAACCCAATTTAAAATATATGAAAACGTGTTTTTAAACATTTTTAAAATTGAAGTATGCACTATATATTATGTAGTTTAAAAAAAAAAATTAAATAAAGAAGAAATCAGATATATCCACTCCAGGACAGATCGCTATTACACGAAAAGCATATTGTGAAATTTCATAGATTTTTTTACATAATAATTTATATCAAAGTAAAATAACTATATTCTAATAATTTAACAAACATTTTTTTTTATTCAATAACAATAGATAAAAAAAATAAAAAAATTTTGTCCAGTACAATCAAAGATAAAAAGGAAAGGAAACCATGAATCCGCCTATTATTATTACTATTTTGTTAACAGTGACTATAGCCGTTACAACAGTTACAACCAGCAACAGTATATAACATGTTACTGTATGAGATAATTATTGAAGGCAACCCCCACTGTCACTAGAGCAGCTATATTATTATTGGTATTAGTATTACTTATTAATATTATTATTACCTTACTATTATTATTACTCTTAATTATAAGATATGAAATTACTACATATTTTTTTTATTTGTATGATTTGAACGGAGTTTGAACCCAAAACCCTCCGTTTGAAAGGCTGGCGACTTAACCACTACGCCATGAGTCAGATAAGTTTAAGAAAAAGTCGTATTACACAAGTAAAGAGCAACAATTTTGCCACAGAACATTTTTTGATTCGTCTAATATTAAGTTTTATTTAATTAAATAAAATTTATTTTCATACATTATTACAAGACGCCATATCAAAATTTGCAACAAATTTTTTTTATTTGTTTATCTTTTTTATACAGTCCCACTCCCAATTCAATGTTTCCGCATCCTATTTCATATATCCTTTCCTACTCCTACTCCCTAGCCAATATACTGTGTTAGCAGGTAAGAATTTCATACCATTATATTGGCTAAAGGGAGAGGTGAGTTTAGTCAGTAAGAATCTGATACTACCAAGGGAAAATTCTTGGTGTCTTTGGAAGATTCTTAGTAAAAAGAAAAAAAATAATAATTTTCTCATAATATTTTGCTGTTGCGAAATATTTGCAAAAAATTTAAAAATTACACTAGTAAACTACCAGTTGCGATTGTCCGATTTACTCCAAAAGCTTATCAGTTCAAGATATTTACGAAATATGAAAATTAAAAAAACATTTTTTTTTTTTACAGATTTCTACGTACCGCAGTAATCCACATTTGAAAAAATTTCGTGTACAAATTTTTGGTATGAAAACAATACCTATCTTATATATTCATGTATGCCATAAAATGCCAAAAAATATAAAAAAAAAAAATTAATAACTACTGATTACAGTTTATATCTAAATCACTTATAATTTTTTATGCTCCATCTACCATATAAAAATCGCTTTCAACCATTGTATAATACCACATTAATGAACTTTAATTCATTATTAAATTCAATTTATATATTAATTCCATAATTTAATTCCCACAATAAAAATGAAGTATTTAGAAATTAATTTATAAATTAACATTTAAAAGAGGATTAATGTTATAAAGATTTATTTATTTTACTGGTTGAAAGGGTTTATTTTGAAAATTATAAAATAAATTAGAAAATAATTAAAAATTACACAAGTTTATAAATTTTATTAAAACAAAATTAAAAACAAACAAGTGGCATTATTTGTTATAATACAAAATTTTTAAAATTTTGTTAGATTATATTCAAATTACATAATATTTTTCAATTGCAATTTCTTTTAAATTTAACATTTAAAATCTCTAGTAAAAAGATACCATTTAAATAAAATATAATAAAATAAATAATAATTAAAAATTATTATAAAAATAAATACTTACAGTTCTTAAAATTGTTTGATAATTTTTATATTTTGCCATATACAATAAAAACCATCTTAATGTTGTTAATGTTGTATCAACACCAGCACCAAAAAGATCTGCTAATAAATGTCTTAATTGTTCTGATGAACAAAATTTAATTTTATCATCATTATTAATTTCTCTACAATATTTTTCTTTTAAAAATAAATCTAAAATACAAAAATTATTCAAATTTTCTGATATAATTTTGTCATACAATAATTGTTCTTTATCAATTTTAAAATTTTTTTCTTTTTCTTTCAGCATTTTTAAACGATTTTCAATGATCTCATCATATATTAAATGAGTTTTCTTTTTTCCATCTAAAAGGAATTTTATAATCTTTTGATTTCCTGGAAGAAATCTGCTCTTCAAAAATTAAATACAAAAAAAAAACCAAAAAAAAAAAAACAAAAGAAATAAAATAAAAAAAAAAAAAGGACATAAAAAATAAATTCCAATCAAAAAATCATTTTTATATAAATATTATTATATATATACATTTATATAAGTACATACATATACATAATATACATATATTTATTTATTTATTATATAAATTTATATATATAAATTTATTTAATTATTCAAGGAATTACCTTAATATAGGTAAAAAATTCACAACACCGGACACTCCAATATACTTGACGCCCTCTTCCTGCAAATGCTGTAAATATTTCCAGATCGAGTCATCATTTTTATATTTTTTACCGAAAACCAAATCATTAAGAATATTTCCCACAGTATGATGAAGTGAATCCATTGGATTGATTTCTTGTTTTTTTAAAGAATCTTTTTTTAAAGTCTTTTGTTGTTGTTGTTGTTGTTGTGTTGTGTTGTTATTATTATGATTGTGGTGGTTGTAATTTGGTAATAATTATAAAGTGGTGTATAATATTTCATAGATGTTGGCGTAAATGTTTTAGTTTTCGGTTTTTTGTTTTTATTTTTATTTTTATTTTTTTTTTTTTAAAGAAATCAAGAATGAAAAATAAACGAAAGAAAAAGAATATAAATTCAGTTAAATGAACAAATCACTTTCAATTTTAAAGGTATTCTCATTCATAAAAATGAATCATCAGATTTTTATGTATAGTTATAATAAAAACAAAAGGTACCTGTATATTTATATACATAATATATCGGTTATATTTTAATGTCTAAATATATATATATATATATACATATATTTATTAATATGATCACAAACTTTTACTATACAAAATGATTAAAAAAGAAAGAGGACAAAAACTAAAAAAAGAATGAACGAAAGAGATAACAAAAAGGTATAATTTACATGCATAAATAAGAATATAATTTTCAAGTTTATAGGGTTCAAGTTTGAATCGTATTTGACGTTATTTTTTCTTTTTTTTTTTTTTATTACTGCTGTTATTCACTGGATTTTTTTCTTTTTGTTTTTCATGGCTAACGAACTTTTTTTTTTTTTTTGTATTTTAAAAATAAACATTGTAGATACTAGTCACTAGAAACTAGAAATATTTAGAATTTTATTTTTTTTTTTTTGTGTTTTTGTTTTGAAACTTCTTTAAATATAGAAAATATACCAAGTACAAACATATGAATAATATCTATATGTAATTTTCTTCTTTTTTTTTTTTATTTTTTTTTTTTAAGTAGAATTCAAAAGGATTTAGTAAACTCTTAACTTATTGAGTATCTCATTTATTATTCATCACAACAAACTGAATATTTTTGTTTGCACAAATCTGAAACAGTAAAAGATTTACTAACAATTTATTTTCTAATATATTGCAATAAAGAAACAATAAAAAAATTGTACATATATCGCGCGACTTCTTCCTCTTTTAATTTATATTGAAAAAATTCATAAAAAAATAAAAAAACAAAAAAAAAAAAAATAGAAAAATATAAAAATAAAAAGAACAAAACAAAAGAATTATTTATTTATGAGTTCAGAAATCCGGTGAATCGGAATTTTAACTTGAAAATTTCACGGGCAAAAATGTTACTTCTTAGAAACAAACCACAAAAGTGAAACAATAAAAAAAAAAAAAGAATAAAAAAAAAAATAAATTTAAAAACAAAAAAAAATGAATAAAAAATGAAATTAAACAAAGAGAAACAACTTAGCTAAGAGTGATCTTTAAAAAAAATATTTTATTTAGTAGTTATTTATGATGTTCTTTACCTCAAGGAACCCATAACGATTTAGAAAATATTATAAAATTTATATACTTGAATTTATATTATATATAATTGAATATATATATTTGCATTTTTTAAGTATGTATCATACAAAAATGTATATTTTTATAAATATATATTGACAAAATGATTTTAAAAATGAGTTCAAAAATCTTTTAACAATTTTAATCTTGCATATAAGTATATATATATATGTATTTTTTTTCTTTTTCACTCAAATAATAATAATAATAATAATTTGTTAAAATGAACTTTTTAATTACGATTTAATTGATATACAAGATATTAGGATTAAGGATTATTGTTGTAGAATTGATATATACAAGATTAGGATTTTGTACTAAAATAATCCTTGTTAAAATAAAACGAAAAAAAAAAAAAATAATACAATAAACTTGAGACAAACCGTTTTAACCGTTAGTATTTTTATTAAAAACAAGTACCTTTAGTTAGAAGCAAAATTTTTTTTTTATAAAGGATTAAATTAATTAATTAATAATAATAATTTTGTTTATTTAATACTATTTATTTACCTGAATACATTCTATAACTTCATTTTCAATTCGTTTAAATAAATGGTCTCTAGAAGGTCCAAATTTAACCATACCTAAATATTTAAGCCAATCAATTGATAATTTTCTTTGATCTTTCCATAATGATCCTTCAGCACAAATTAAACCTATTTTGTTACAAAGAAAAATTAAAATATATACATTGCAAAAACAAATAAAGTTTCCCTCTTAAATCTTTTGTTAAAAATAATTTAAAAAATTAAATTTTAAACAATAATTATACAGTGAAATCTGTCTCAGTTGGCCACTTGCAATTCGAAAAAATTTTTAGTCAATTACCAAGAAGATTTTTATTGGTTTTTTTTTAATTGAATGAAAATCCAATTAAATAATTAACTATATTGCATTAAAAATAGTTTCTACTAATCCAAATTGGTTTAAATCTAAGGATTTAATTTTTTCAAACTTAAAAATTAAAAATTTCAAAAATTATAAGTTAAGTTAAATAAAAATCTAAACAATACAAAAATGAAATAAAAAACGCACATCCAAATATAATGTGCATGCATTAGTATTGATTGCTAATTGATAATTTTATTACTATATCGACATTAGACGTATTGAGTAATTTACATTGATTGCAAATGTTTTTGAACTATGTTACTAAGTAAAAAATGAAACAATTGCTTACCATATCCACCCATTATACCATGAGTTAAAGCTAAAGGCGCACGTGCTGTAAATTCTTCTCTTCGCAAAACATCTCGTATTAAAGTTACATCAGATAAAACGACTGTATTAATAGAACCCAATTTAAGTTCATATATTGGGCCATAACGTTTAGCTAAATTTGTTAAAGTTTTATATGGCACTCTAGGATCAAGAAATGGTAAATAACCAATTATAGGTATATTGAATGGTCCCGGTATATTAGTTTGATTAAAATGTAACCATATAAACCATATTATTATTGTTAATACCAATATAATGACAAACTGAAATTTAGTTTTAATTAATGAAAAAAAAAAAACAAAAAATTGTTAAAAATAAATAAAATTAATTATTATAAAAATATTGAAAACTAAAATAATCTAATGTACTAAAAAAATATAGAAACGATATTCTAAAATAATTATTTTATTCTTTTTAATAATTATATTCCTCGCTATTTAAATTTACCGCTATATAAAATTGAAATTTCGCAAAAGGTGAAGTTATCATATTTTCTAGATAAGTTTTAAGCTGAAATCATTTTTAAAAATATCCCAGAAAAATTCCAAAAAAAGAAATGGATTAATAATCGAAAATTAAATGTTTTTAGAAACATGCAATTTTGAAATCTTTCAATATATTTTTATGCTCGAAATCATATTTTTAGATCTATTTAGATTTATAGCAAGGCTTTTAAACAAAAAACGTTTTTAAAGAAAAAAAAGTTAAAGAAATTTTCAAAATTTTTCCTAAATCGAAAAAATCAAATGGGTGTAAAATTATTTATAAAGCAAAATTGAAAGAAAAATTGCTTAGTTATAATATAAAATTATGATTAACAGTTTAAAGTTAAAAATAATAAATAATCTTTACCTTGAGAGTAAAAGATAATAACCAAGTTGCATAACTTTTCAAAAGCTATATACATCAAAATATTATGTAATAAATATATACTATATGTAGAAGAAAAATATAAATTTACTAAATGAATACTTAAACATCATTCTAATTGAACGGCAATTTCAATATGGGAATCTTAAATTTAGAATTATATTTTTAATTAGAAACTGAATTTAATTAAGATGCAGAAAAGCTGTTCTAGGACACAATTTATATAACATAAAATTGAAAATTATATTCATTTTATAAATCTTTTTTTTTAAATTAAAAGTAGTTAAGGCTTTAAGGACCACATTTCTTAACCGCATTGATGGTTTAAACCAATTTAAAAAAAAAAAATCGTTTAAACCAAAGTTCAAGAGAAATTAAGTAGTTCCGTTCCCAAGAATACATTTGTACAAAATTAGTTGGTTATATTATGTAGACCGTTTTTTTAATATTTATATGTTAGACCAATTGAGTGACGCAAATCGAGGTATTTAAAAAAAAATAGTAACAATAACATATGAAAATACAATTTAAAATAAACATAACACAATTATCATGTTTTTAAATAAAAAATAAACGAATTAATTTAGCGACAGTTAAACAATAGAATATAGGCAAAATATTTTGCGTCAAGACTCGTTCTTTATACTTTTAATTTCTTATAATTTGTAAAACAAGGAGAAACCAGAGAATTATATAGAAAATATAAAAAAATATTTTCCATTTCCCCTCGTTTTTTATCAGACCAATTAATGACGCAAATCGAGGTATTTAAAAAAATTAGCAACAATAATATATGAAAATACAATTTAAAACAAACATAACATAATTATCATGTTTTTAAATAAAAAATAAACGAATTAATTTAGCGACAGTTAAACACTAGAATATAGGCAAAATATTTTGCGTTAAGACTCGTTCTTTATACTTTTAATTTCTAAAGAATAATAATTTATTAACACCGTATTTTAAAGCTGAAGCACGCACATTTTGCTTTTAACATTTTTTCTTTTTTGCAAATAAATTCACTTTCCAAAATCATACTTATTATATTTGAAACACTAACATAATTTTATTAACTCACCATTAAAATATCCATTTACAAAAAAAAAAAAAGATTAGTGTCGCCGAAATTAAAAGAATAATCCATCAAACAAAATGTCAAAATTCATACTAATTGAAAAATGAGAGGAGAAAAAGAATAGTCTCCAATTCGAAAAACAAAAATATACACATACAAAATAAAAACAACAAAAAAAAGAACTTAAAAACAAAACTGTTGCCTAAACTTCAGTTTAAAACCTTCTCTTATATAGCAAAATATTGAATTAATATGGATATAAGTATATATACGAGTACATGTATACAGATACTTAAATTTTTTATTATTCATATTACGATACGATTCACATCCCTTTTTACATAACTAGAAAACAAAATAAAAATACATTATGTAATTCAATTCAAGTTAAGGATGATTTTTATTTGAATATTTTAATTTACAATGCTGTTAATAATGATAATTCCTAAGCCGCTAAGTTTGAATATTCGTTTATCGTTTGTTTTCAAATATGACAATTCATAATATTTATATATACCTACATCTGTTTATGGAACTCTTTGTTCTCTATGCGTTAACTGATACACTGTACATCTGATTGAAATTTAATTTACAGGTATATTCCTCTGACTCTGGAAGAGATCAACTTCGGTTTTATGAAATCGTGCCGACATAACAACTTTTTTAATTTTTCTGGCTAAACGGTTCAACTGATTGACTTTAAACATTATACTAGTGTGGCTCTGTGCAAGGGAATCAATTGAGCAGCAAGATATATTGGTTTTTTCATTCTCAATTAATAATAGTTTAACCGATTGACTTCAAACTGTTTACGACTTAAATCAAAGCAATTTATTTTTATTTTATACATAAAATTCTTTACCTATTATATAACAGCTACAAACGTATACACAAATCGTATTCCATATTATATTATATTCACTTAATGTATTGGAGACCTTTTAAATTTAATTTTTTACATTAATGTATATGTGCCCCCTTACAAAAGTACTATATAGATTTCTGTTATTTTTAGTTTAATCAAAATACACTCTCATTCCTATTTGGACAAATTGTGGAATTAAAACACAAAAAAAAAAATAACAACAACAAAAAACAAAAAAAAAAATTTGATCCAGACTTTAAAAGTTACTATAAGCAAAACAAAAAAAAAAAAAAATAAAAAAATTTATTAAAGAAAAAATTAAAACAAAAAAAAAAAAAGGTATTATTATTCAAACGTCATTTGCCTTTTAAATTTTGCTTCCTTAGCATTTTTAAGTTTGACGAAACATTTGAATTTTGTTTTCAAGATTCTTGAATTTTTAATTTATTTTTTGAAGAAATATTCTTTTATTATTTTTTCCTTTTTTTGTTTTTTTTTGTTTTGTGTGACATGAGTTTAAATTTAGATCGTTAATTGAATTGTCTAATTCATATTAATAAAATTGGTATAAAAATTTACCACTCTTATATTAAACTTGTTAAAGTAAATTTTATTGTAAATTTAAAACATAAACAACCATTTATTTTAAAATTTAATAAAATAATTTTATAAATTTTTATTTTTTTATAAAAAAAAAAACTGTAGTGTTTTAATTCTTACCAAGATACAAAAATATTAAAACAACGCTTTCTATCACTTGGCTGTCATTTGTAGTTGTTTTGGTATCAAAATTATAAAATTTAATGTTTTTTTTTTTTGTTTTTAAGTTTAACATTTAAATTATGAATATATTTTTTTTAAACTAACAGTCCTCTATAAATTAAAATGCTCTAAGTGTCAAGTCAAAAAAAAAAAAATAGACGGTGGAAAACAGGAGTAATTTAAAAAATAACTGGATTGAAAACAATAAGAATTTATTTGAAGACAACTATCAAAATCAATTGAAGGCAATTGATCTACTGACAGTTTAAAAAGTTAACGTGACTTAAAAACAAAAAAAAAATGTAATGTTAATAAACGCTTACTTTTTACGCAAATTATGCTTAGAGCGGTCAAATTTATTACAAAAAAAAAACATAAATTGAATTTGGCGCCACATCTAAGAAATTAAATTTCAAAAAATATTATTAATTAAAGAATTTATGTGATTTTTTTAATTCTTACAACTCAGATACAAAGTCTAAAAAATTTTCTTTGGATATTAATTAAGATTTACATATGTATTAAAAAACGTATTTCAGGGCCTCGGTGGCCTAGTGGGTAAGAGCATATAAAATACGCTGTAAACCTGTAACCACCAAGGGAGTGTGGGTAAGTCGTAAGAGTTATTCCCCCTTACCACATTTACAGCCACGCCTGAACAGGAAAGGCTGTGCAATGGCAGAGAAATGCAAAAAAAAAAAAAAAAAGTATTTCAACGAAATGTCAAAGTGACATTTTATATAGAAAGAGAATATTTATGAACAGTATTCTTATAATTTAAAGAACCGTTTTATTATGTATGTAATCTCCGTAATTTTCTCAATCAACAAAATTAAATTTTTTTTTTTTTTTTTTTATGTTTTTGACAACTGGAGTAAAATACGGCGTTATCTAATAATAATTAATTCAACTTCTAATATTTATATTAGAACATGTTTTGTTCAATATAAATTAAAATAAAGTTGATTGTTAAAATAATATGTAAAATGTTTTCGAATATATAATATATAGTTTTTTTTTTAATCAAGTAAAAAAAAATTAAAAATTAAAATAATCAAAATTCTGATTTTTTTTTTTTTGTTTTAAACATTCTGTTAAAATTCTGTGCGGTTCTGTATTAAAAATAGCAGACAAACAAATATATTCTTATATCTACTATAGATTGTATTAAACAAAAAACCAACATTTTTTTTTCATAAAATTCTTAAAAAAGTCAATAAACGAATAATTTAGTTGGAGTTATACTTATATAGTTATACTTAGGTTTATATTTTTTTGATTATATAAGTAGATATGTTTGTGTATATATATCGGTATATATAAATAAAGACACATATGAAATGGTTAGGTTAGTTACGATGAAAGTGAATGTCAGTCAAAGGACTTTCGTTTTTCATACTATTTTTAAGAAACTTATTTACCGATTAAAATTAATTTATATTTATTTGTTTGTTATATTTTTGTATACATATATATATATATATATATATATATATATATATATATATATATATATATATATATATATATAAATAGACCAATTTGTTTACTTCTTTAATTTTAAAATGAATGGTGGAGACTGGAGGTGATGACGTATAAATATGTATTGATCAAAAATTCCAAAGAGTGCCCTAAAATAAATCAGATAGGTATCACTATACGGATACATTGGTATAATGTTTCAAAAAATATATATACAGAAACATCCAGAAGAATAAATTGATTGAAGGTGGGAAGAAAAAACAAAACAAAACAAAAAATATAGTATAAAAACCTCAAAAAAAAAAAAGACTTAGAACTTATAAGAACTGAATGTGGAACAATCTTTGAAACGTTTATCTCAATTGAAATATATGCTCAAAAAATACGTTTGATAAACTCAGACAACTACAATATTACAAAGCCTACACTGAGTACAGATAAAGAAAAACTGCAGATCAAAAAAAATCTATTATCACTGGCCAAATTTATAAAAAGAAAAATTTAAGCTATAAAAGATTCACATTTGTCTACTACGGAAAAATGAAAAAGATACTAACTTATATACTACAATAGTGGTCTAACTAGACTTACATTAAATTCTTGGTATAATTAGTAAGGTTATATAAGTTTTAGAATTATCTTTGAATAATTTAATAATTTAATTCTACAATATCAAAATTAAAAATATGTATGAGGATAAATGAAATTTTTCAGATTAATATATGTTATATGTTGTTATGTCAATAGGAGTTTATTAGAAATCTACATTCCTTCTAGATGGCTTGATATACACAATATTACTAAAAACTACACCTCTTTCATATCAATTATATCTTAAGCGACAAAATTTAAGTTTCAATATTTTATGTTTTACTAAGCATGTAAAAAGGTAATTGCAGTTAAATTCATTGTCCAATGCAATTTTTCAATTACTTTAATATAGTTATTGTATCCATTTCATACCATTGTAGTGTATTTATTTGCAGTAACGGTATATAAGATTTCGGATTCTGCGAAATTAATACAACTTTTCATTTATTGGCTCGAATGCATAAATTTGAGCTTGAATTAAAATCTCAATTTGTCAAACAAAAACTACACTTGAACTCGAATTTTTGTTTGATAAAGTGACGTTTGAACTGAAACACAGTTTTATGTATTCGATCCATTGTATTTACCTTTATCTGATAATCAAATCTGATTATGGATTATGAAATAATTTATATATATGTGATTCATCTTCATATATCTTCATTATTATTATTATTCTGATTTTGTTTGCAAAATTTTTCAAACTTTTTTCATTGTCCAATAAGTTTCTATACATTGTAATTTAGCATCTGTTTTATCAATGATTCTTCACATAGTTAAAATTTAGTGCATATTTTTTTTTTTTTAATACATAACTTCAAATTAATTGGCATATTTTATTATTTTTGTTTTTATCGTATGTTATCATATGATTAATTAAGGTGCCCAGGTATATTAAATAAATTTTACAAACTTTAATTTCATAAATTTCATTCATTTATATATGAATAATTGAAATCAAACATTTCTATAGTATTAATAAATTATTTTTATGTGTATGACATATATAACATTAAGATGTACAATTTAAATATACTTAAAATTACATTTATTAAAAATCCATTCTAAATTCATTTTTAGACAAAAATCTTGTTATCATATTGTATAAAAAAAAAAAAAAAAAATTCTAAACTAAAAGAATAACAAAAACAAAAAAAGAAAAAGAAAAAATATTACACAATATAGCAGAAAACAAAGAATTTGTTATAAACTATTAAAAATAAATTTTGATTATATTTTATATATGTATATAAATAGTACACAATATATATAGTAATCCTAAGCTGAATTTACTATATTGTAAACTGTTAAAGAGGAACCTCCTTAAAACCATAAAATATTAGTATATTGCAATTACTTTTATATTAATAAAAAAAAAAAAAAACAAAAAACTTAAAAAAAAAAAAATTAAGTTCAGGATGTACTTGTTCGTAGATACTAGATTAAAAAGAATAAAAAAAAAAACGAAAACAAAAACGAATACAATAAAGCAAATAGCTTTTCGTATAGCAACGAAAACGAAATTGCGAATTAAAAAATAAAATTTGTATTGTAAAGAACACAAATAATAATAAAATAATAACAATAAAAAAAAAATAATAATAATAATAAAAATTAAAAATGTATTCCTTCAAAAAAAAAAAAAAAAAATATATATATATATATATATATATATATTAGTAAGAAACTAAAGCGGGAGAAAAAACCTTTAAGTCAATGACTTTTTAGAAAAATAAAAAGCATTGACCTTTATATGACTAGACTGATCACTTCTTTACATTCTGGTAATAAGATATTATATTCGATGTGTGTCTAAACGCACATTACTAATAAAATTCTCACAAAAACATTGAACTTTTCAATAATCCGCACCATATGAATGCTGGTAACCCCATTGTAATAAAAAGGAAACAACGAAAAACAAAAACAAAAACATACCAAAAAAATAATAAAAACAAATAAAAAACTAAACAGAAAAAAAAAAAGAAAAAAAAAAAAAACAATAAATTCCACGCGGTTTAGGTTTATCACTTTTATACTCACTCGCACACATCACATCCACTAAATGCATTACTGCTGTTTTATAGGTGCTCTTACTGTTGCTGCTGCTATTGCTGTAATACTATTGCTATGTTATTGAATTTACCGGCGATGGTAATATTCCAATAAATGTTGTTGCTATGGTATGTTTTTATATGATTTTCCTTTTTTTTTTTATTTTTCTTTCTTTTTTTTTTTTTTTTGTTGTTTTTTTTTCCCGATTTTAAAAGTTCACATTGAACTCCTTGTTGTATAGCCAAAGTAAATAGAATAAAATACAAACAAAGAAGTGTCGGATTAAATATTAATTCCTTCTGAAAGAAATGCTTCAGAAAAGAAAAGAATGTCGTTGTTTTAATTTTCTGCTTTTTTTTTTTTTTTATATATATTTTTATTTAGTAGTTTTTATAATTTTAGTTTATTATCCGAAAAAAAAAAATAAAAAATAGAATTGTGTAACGTAATATTGAAAAAAAAAAAAAAAAACAAAATAATATAAAAATTCTTGGTATTAGATCCAATTTAAAATGAATGCGAAATGATCATAAACCTAATTGCGAAATATTATATAGTTTTTGATTTTTTTATTTTTCGGTTTTTTTGTTTTATTGATTAATTTTTATTAATTAAAAAAAAAACGTACGAGAAAAATTTTCAACCCTTAATAATAAAAATTTGGAAAATTTAAAATGCTAATTGGTTAAACAATGTATGATTAAACTAGTGTTGTATTAGGTTAAGATTTTAAATGATAATTAAAGTGTTTTAACTATTAAAAAATATTTATAAGTGTAAAAATAATTAATATATATATCTATATAACTATTGTACTAGAAAACAGATGATATGTAATTCTCTTAGAATGTTAATGTACCGCAATTTTCTAAATTAGTAAATCTAGTCCAGATGTATTGATTAAGACATCAAAAAATATCAAATTTAAACTCATGTTAGATCATTTATATAGATTAATAAAATATAATAAAATAAAAGAAAATCATTCTTGTATAAGATAATAGATGGCGTACAAATAAAAAATTAAAATATTTGGATTTCACAGTTTTGTAAAATAACTATAGCCAAATAATCAAACAGTTTAATAAAACTAATGATTCCAAAAACTGAAGTTTAGTAAAATATGAATATCAATTGACTTAGTGGATGTCTTATGCTCCTTATAGGAGTGGAGAGAACAAAAAATAAAAACAATTTAGTAAACTTTATTAAAGAATTATAAAAAATTTCACTTTTATATTAAATTATATGCGATTTACCGGAATGTTCAAAATTAAAAACTTTTCTTAAAAAGCAAAGTAATGTTAATAAGTTAATAACTGGATGTCAAAAAAAACAAGGAATCTTTTATTTCAGATTGTTATATATTCAATAATTTATATTTTTCAACTATATATTACAAGTCATAACATATAATACTATACATAATATATCTGTTCCAACATATTACAATTATACCTCGATGTTACTACATAATTCCTCCAACGCATATCTCATTTTGCTGATAAATTTTACCCTTAGTTCAATGTACAGTTATATAATTAGATTTCAGATGCAATAAATTTTAAATTATAACTTAAGTACCCCAGAATAGTACTTTGAGGTGATATTTTGAATTATATAATTATAATATAATATACATATATACATATTGTATTATAGTTATATATACATACATATATACTTTGTTCATTTCAATCGGAACAGAATGTCAAATTCTAATCAATTCAAAAAATCATTTCACTTTTATCTTAGTATTTGAAATTTTAAAAATAAATTATTTTGTTTTATATAATCTAGTCAGTTGATCTAAGTCCAATTGTTAGTTTTTAAACTGTTTAAATTTCAATAAACAAAATACTAAAAACACAAAAAAAAAACAAAAACAACAATACAAAAAAAAACAACAACAAAAAAAAAAAAAGGACGGGACATAGAAGTGTCATTTCAAGATACTTCAAATAATTCGTAACCGCCATTGTTGTCTGCACCTAGCAACAACAAACAAGGAGGTATTTATTGATCGATTTGAGAATTTTATTCCTTCTCTGTAGCAGATGTCAATATAAGTAAAAAACCAGGTGGCAAAATAAATTCAGTTTCTTAAAAAGAAAATTTTTTTATTATAAGAATTATTTTTAAGTTCGATATTGTAGTTTTTGTCTTTTGATTCATTTGATTAAGAAGAGCAAAAGATTCATTATTTGTAACACTGCAAATGGGCCAAATTGAAATTCTACGTATTAAATTCATTTGGATTTTTCTAACATGCTGAGTAGTTAAATTAAATTAGTAGCACGTAATCGATTGGAAAAATTGATGGGTGTGTTTCACACCTTTTCTAAAAATCTAATGACATTAAAAAAAAAATTAAGTATGAAATTCTTAAATATAAAAATATATTATTATAAAGTGATTCAAAATTTTATTGGAAACATTATAAAATATAACACCTCTGACTTAATAGTTACTGCATTCTACTTGTTCAACATTTCTTTCAATTCTTTATTTTGACTAGCACTATAATGGATGACAATCTCACATATTTGTGGGTCTTTTTTTAATACAAAATTAACACTTAGTTCCTATAATAGTAATTTAGTAAAAGTCTTATAATATTTTTTTTTAGAAACATGTAAAGAATTAATTTACCTTTGTCATACAGTTATTTTTAATGATTGGTGTCATCAAAAATTATACCTAAAAAAATAAAAATAAAAGATATTGTAATACATCCCAAGAATTAAGCATGGAACGCCAAGCATAGATAATTTTGCTAACATTAAAAAAGAAATAAAAATTTAAAGAGAAAAATGTGGTCTACATACTAAAGTGACTACATGAGAATAAGAGAACCATTAGTTCATAGAATCTATGTAAAATTAAGAAAATAATTAAAAAAAAAAGACAATACGATTGAAATGGGTGGATCTCATATTGTATTAGAACATAAAACTCTCCTTCACCTAAACAAACTTGAAAAATAAGAAAAGTGAAAGATAAATAATGGTTGCTATTTTCTTCGATCTATTATTAGATCAATATGACATTTAATAGTAAGAATATATAGTTTTAAATTTCAATTATAAATTTTTATTCAAAAAATTTTAATAAATAAAAATTATTAAAATCAAAATTTTATTTTTCAGAGTTGTTCACTGTGTAAATTCTTTTTAATTAAACTTTGCTTTCTGGGTTATGTTGAAGAAAAAAAAAACATCCTTCAAATGCTATTTATAACAGCCAAAAAGAAAGAGAAAAAAAAAAAAGATTTTTCATTCTTGTATTTTGTTTTCATATTCAACTATGCCAATAATGTATCTTAAGATTCATATACAACGATAACAAAAACAAAAACAATAAAAAAATGAGAAAAAAAATGTTTTTATTTTTGTAAATTTTTACTTTTTTTTTTTTTTTTGCAATATAGGTAGTGTTTTTTTTCTTAGTTTTTTTTTTTTTTTTTTTTGTAGTATATAGAGTCGTTTTGGAGCCAATTTATGCAAATGTCATTATACCCATTCAAATCTGTATTCATAAGTTAATATACTAGTCTGTTTTGGAGAGTTCGAAGAACTGTATATATGCGAGAAAAAAATAAAAAGAAAAAAACAAAAAAAAAAAACTAAACAGAAAATTTAAAAACTAAAAAAAACAAAAAAAAAATAAAATAAAAACGTTTTTCCTTGATAGTTTCTTAACCCGCACAACAAACCATTGATCTTGGTGCTTTTTTAACTACTTTACTCTTATTGGAGGTTTTTGGTCACTCACTTTGCCGGTAAATATATATATATAAATAATATATTTATGTGTCGATATATATTTCATATATTTTGTTTGCTTATGTATAAATGTAATATAATTTTGTATAAAAATTAAACATTTGTAAGTATGTACTATTTTTTTTTTTTTTTTTTGTATATTTGGTATGGGCGAGTACAAACAGCCCATGATTTTTTATATACATACATATATGCATACATAGATATATTAGTTCCGCGATTTGATGCAATAAAATCTATATTACAACATGTTACTTTTATTGAATTGAAATTTCTTGATTTTTGCTTTTTTGTTGTTTTTGTTACTTTTTAATTTTTGCATTTTTTGAACACTTTGTAAAATATTTTCCCCCGCTAAATTATTTAATTTATTTTTTATTTTCATTTAATATTTTGGGGCAATCATAAAAAAAAAAATAAAAATAAAAAAGATTACAATAAGAATATGTGGTTGATTATATAATCGGAAATTTTATTATATAATTTGTTACTTAGAAAAAAGTTAATTAGTATGCACGTATGTATTCTGATGTTAAATTTATTCGATCATCTAATGGAATTTGTTCGAAAGCTTCGATAACCAAATAACTGTAACTATACATATGGTGGGGTTTTATTCAAAGAATATAACATATTTAAAATCGATACTGGTTTTAAATATTTCAAAAAAAAAAAAAAAAAGTGAAAAAATTGCTGCAAAAGCAAATGCATAAAAAGGAGAGGGCTTAAATACAAATTTATTGTCTAAAATAAGTAATTTAATATCTAGCAATTGTGTTTTTTTTTTTTTAACTTTTGTAATCTGCCAATCTTGTATATTATAAGATTGAGAATTTTTATATTAAATAATGTAGGGCTAGTCGCATACTAATCAAAGTATAAAATAACTTTCAAACTAATAAATTTCATTTTATAAAGTTCCAATATTATAGTATAAAATTGCATTTTTGCTTAGATTTCCTGACAATTAGATTTTCTCGAACGATTATTTTACTATTCTTCTTCTTCTTAATTTTATACCTTTTTAAAACTCTGTTTTTGTGAACGGATCTTCTCGAACATTCAAGCAACTTAGTGGTACTGCTCTTAACTTACATGTTCTTTTCTCCATAGTCTATATTTTATCTTATGGTATACTGTGCCACATCCTGTGCTAAATTCAAATCTGTATTTTTTCGATGAATGATTTGATTTGATCCTGCACAAAATTTATATTAAATAAAAAAGAAAATATAAAAGAGATTTATTGATCATAAAATAATATAAAAATGAGATCACCCATGGTTTCGGGAAAACAAAAGATAATCTTTTTTGTGTACATATATTTGTTTTTTTTTTTTCGGAAAAGATTTATCAATCACAACAGAAACAGCAAAATACATTTTAAAATGTTTATATTGTATTAATTTGTTTTTTTTTTTGTTTTTATTATTTTTAATTTTGATATTAAATCAGGAAGTTGAAAGTTTTGACTAAAATTAAAAACAAAAAAAAAAAACAAAAAAAAAAAATAATAAAGGAAAAAAAAATGAAAAATGAAAACGGTATGGAAGTAACGGTACTATAAAGTTAAGGGCAATGTTTCTAGTTGTGCAATAGCTTTGTTGCTAACTGTTGTAATATTTATTCTTTTAATTTGTTTTTTTTTTATTTTTTCATTGTTTCAATTTTGTTTTTTATTACGAGTGAGACAGAAAATAAAAAAATATAAGAAAAAAAAAAAAAAGTAAAACAAAATACAAAAACACTTTATTACTTCATTGTATTAATGGAAAAATTTTCCTGTCATGATATTTGTGTAGGTTATGACTTTAAACGATGTCAAGGAGTTAAAATCTCATTGAATTCGAATCAATGATCATATTTCAAATGTTCATATTATATGCACATATATAAATAAATATATATATATATATATATATATATATATACATATGTACGTACATGCTATAGGTATATTAATATAATAATATACATAAGTATTTGTTTTATGAACATATGAATTAAATTAAAAGCATTTGAAATAAAAATTAATATAATATGCAAAAATTTGAAAATTTTTGATTTTGCATTTAAAAATAAGATTTAATTTTTTCTTTTTTTGCTTAAATATACTTTTTATTATACAAAAAAAAAAAAATGTTATTTCTAAGTATGTTAATTTAAAAAAAAAAAAAAAGTAATTTCGTTTTTTTATATTAGAAGTTGTGTTTCAACATTAAAAACATTTGTTATGGAAAATATTTATGTATATACTCGTCGATGGAAAATTTTTTAAATTCCAATAATTTAATTTTAATATTTTTTTTATGTCCTACTAAAAATTCTTTAAGTTGGCCAAATATTTGGAATAACAAAAAAATATTAATTAATATAATAGGTAGGTATAGTATTAGTTTTGTAAATTTTGGTACAATAATTGAAAGTTAATTAGGTATATGTATATATGGCGGTAAGTCATTAAATTGATATGGGCTTTTCATTTTTCTATGTCTAATATAGATTTAGCAATAAATAGTCTAATTTTTAGCAATACAAAAGAACAAACACAACTTAAAAATAAAAGGAGGAATAAAATATATATTTTGGAATTAGTGTTAGAAACTTAAATTTGTTCAAAACGATTAATTATTATGAATTTGATATTTTGGTCGATTTTACAAAAAAAAAACTTAAATAAAAACTATAATATAAAAATATGTATAATATTAGACCTAATTTATTATTAATTTATTAATTTACATTCACAATATACATATCTTTTATATATGTATATATCATATAATTTTACTCATCTTTAGCACATTTCCAAAAAAATTTTGAAAAAATGTACTTATTAGTTTCACTCTGTCTGTATGTCCGTCTGTCCGTCTATTTACAAAACTTTTACACCGTTAAAGATAGAGAAAAAATTTTAACCATGGATAGGTCTCATAAAAAAAATAGTTTTGTGGAACAACTTTTTTATGTAGCCCCATCCATTGCGGAGCTACACCCCCTCAGACTTTGAAAAAGCCCTATTTTTAAATGCATATATCTTATGTTCTGCTTAAGATTTTTTCAATCTGAAAACGTCATTCGACAGGTATTTCTTTTATCTTTGTAAATTAATATCAAAATTATACAATTTTTTTAAATTTAGTATTTAAATTTACCGTTATGTGAAAACCAAATTTTGCATTATTTTTCTCCTTTCATAACTCCGGCACGCTTTTAGATAGAGGCTTGAAATTTTGAGGCAAGAAAGAATTTTTAGAATTAGTATAAGTTTGCTCAGAATTTTTTTTTGGGCCAACACCTGTTTATGAACTATTAGGGCTCAAAAATTGAAAATTTGCTATTTTTAAACATCTCCAATTTAGGAACCTGTACACATTTTATTTCCGAAAGATATAAAAATTAAAGCTACAATAATATATTTCAACGTATGTTAAAGGTTTATTTGAGTTATATAGGATTCCAAAGTTGCTGCTCTTCAAAATTGCGAAAAAGCCCCATTTTCAGATGTATATATCTCAGGCTCTGCGTAATAATTTTGCAATCTAAAACCGCCAAAAGACCGAAAATAAAATTTTATTATCTACATAAAACAATATTAAAATTATGCAATATTTTGTAATTTACTATTTAAATTTATCATTATGTGAAAACCACATTTTGCATGAAATTTCTTTTTTCATAACTCCGGCATGCCTTTAGATAGGAACCTGAAATTTTGAGACAAGAAAGAACTTTTAAAACTTTTAATTAGTATAAGTTTCCTTAGAAAATTTTTTTGCACTACCTCCTGTTTAAGAGGTATTAGGGCTCAAAAATTGAAAATTTGCTATTTTTAAACATCTCCAATTTAGGAACCTGTACACATTTTACTTCCGAAAGATATAAAAATTAAAGCTCCAGTAATATATTTTTACGTGTGTTAACAGTTTTTCTTAGTTATAAAGGGTTCCGGACTTACAAGTTACAGCCCCTCAAAATTTCAGAAAAGTCCTATTTTCACATATTTTCTTATTACAAATTTCTTAAATTTCCTCTTTTAAATTTTAAAATTTTTGTGCAAGTCACAATTCTAAACAGTTTGTATTGTGTTTTGGAAATGTGCGCTTTTAAAAACCGCTGGTTTACATTCTACCTTGTTTAATTTATCAGATAGAAAAAAATGTGTATCGTATCTATACTAAATCATTTTTTTTGAAATTTTTGTAGATTATAATTAAAGTTAGTATATAATATAACAGTCATGTTAAAATCTAATTTCTTTGTAATTGTACCTGATGTAGTTTCTTCAAAGATTTTTTGAATTAGACTGGTTTGCCCAATCTGGTCGCTGGTTTGTCGAGCTCAGTTAAAAATAAATTTTCATATGGCGCTTCTTATTATCATTCTTCTTTATTTCTGAAATCTCTTAAAATTTTGTACATATTTTTCAAAATCTCTGACATTCTGACAGTACTCCTTACCTACTAATTGCAATTATTTTAATGTAAAAGAATAACTTTTACATATTAAGAATAAGAAAAAAATTATCTTTTGAAATTATCTATTATTTCGTTTTGTTTTTTAATTGATCAATTAATATATGCTTGAATAAAATTGATTTTGAAAGTTGGTTTTGACATTTGTTAACAAAAATAAGAAAATGGAAAACATGGATTTAAATGAAATGAACTTTATTTTGGTTTTTAACAAAAAGAATATTATTAATTATAATGTATTAAGTTTCTATTATATTTTTATTTGTTATTCTTTCCTCTGCCCTAATTTATAATTTTTCAAAAACTAAAAAACCACATATTATTTTTTTTTTAAAACAATTTTAAGTGTACATAACAAGTACAATTATTAAATTTTCAAATTTTATTTTGATTTATTTTCAGTTGTTGATTGTCAAATGTTACTTAACCTATCAAAAAATGCAAATATGGACAGAGTCAGAGTTGTCAAATAAAAAAAATTATGTTTCTTTTTATACTCATTCTATTATCCAGAATTCAGATTATCCATTTTGTTTTTTTTTTTTTTTATCTCGGAGTGTGCTCAGAGCTGAATCTATGAAATCGGTAAAAATTTCTCAGATCTTACAGAGTTGTCAAAAGAAAAAAACAGCAAATTAAATAAAATACAAATTGAAAATTTTACACAAACTTACCTTAAAAATTTATCAAAAATTGATTAGTGAACCAAACAATTTGCTATAATTCTATGTATTTATTTTCAATATAAAAATCAAATAATTACTAGTTAACTAGCTTAATTTCAATTTTAAGAGTGACAGAATTCAGATACAAGTTTTCTCTGAACATTGTTTGTTTGAGTTTGCTTTGAGCGCTGGACATCTGCTCTGATCATTGATATCATTATTTTTTTTTTTGCAAGGTGGGCATCATTGAAAGACAATATAGAGAAGTGAAACGAGCACGATTCCTCTTTGAATGAATGGGACTTTAACCCACTAAACACCACTTCCGTTTTTGACCAAACAATAGTACTCATATACTGCCTGGTCAAAGGACTCATGTACTGCCTGGTCAAAGGAAATTGAGTAAGGGAATGAAAATTGATTTCAATTAGAAAAAGAAAAACAATCTGTATAAACTATCAAAAATCTGCGTATAGAGATCTTGATTAAAATCTGGATCAACAATTAGTAAAAAAAAAACACATAAAAGCAGGCCAGCTGGTTAACGGATCAGAAAAAAAATCACAGCTTATAAGTGAACAAAAAATATAATACGAAAATTAAAAGACATGCTTCTCTTAAGTTGTTTTTATCGTTCGTTCTTTAATATATTTTAAGCAAATTTTTTTTTTTTTGTTTTTTTTTGGAATCGATACTTATAGTTTAATAACTTGATTATTTTCGATTAATTAAATAAAAAAAAAAAAAAAAAAATTGTGTTAAATTAAATCGAATATGCATATGTAAATAATTTAAATATGATATGTGATTTTCTTAGATTAAAAAAAAAAAAAAACTTAATTTTTTGTTTTTCAACTGGGACAGCTTTTTAATAATTTATATGTTTATATACTTAATTAAATTTTAATAAATCGATATATCGATAAGTTGAATTAGATCATAATTTAAATTTTCTATAAAACTTTTCTATAAAAATTGTCAAAAAAAAATTATATAATGAAACTTCATTAAAAATAAAATATTTAGTATAATTAATTATGTTTATATACATATAATATAAATATTATATAGTAAAATTATAAATACATATATAGATACATATATGCATTGTATATACATATATGGATTAAAATGTAAATATGCATTTACCTATATTACAAAAAATAATTATGAATAAATTAGAAATTTTAAAACTATATTTATTTAAAAAGCCATACATTCATACATATATATATATCTAATATTATAGTTAACAGAATATTATATTGATATTAAAATAAAAAAAAAAAAAAAACACATCATTATAGCAAACAAAGTCAACTGATTCAGATGCCAAATTTACTTTGTTTCAGTTACATGCTAATATAACTTTTTAGCACATTTCCAAAAAAATTTTGGTAAAATGTGTTTATTAGTTTCACTCTGTCTGTTCGTCTGTTTACAAAACTTTTACACCGTTATAGATAGAGAAAAAAAATTTTAACCAAGGGTAGGTCTCATAAAAAAAATTAATTTTGTGGTACAACTTTTTTATGTAGCCCCATCCATTACAGAGATACAGCCCCTCAAACTTTGAAAAAGCCCTATTTTTAAATGCATATATCTCATGTTCTGCTTAAGATTTTTTCAATCTGAAAAAGTCATTCGACAGGTATTTTTTTTAACAGGTATTAATATCAAAATTATACAATTTTTTCAATTTTAGTATTTAAGTTTATCTTTATGTAAAAACCAAATTTTGCATGATTTTTCTATTCTTATAACTCCGGAACGCTTTTTAATAGGGACTTGTAATTTTGAGAGCAGAAAGAACTTTTAGAATTAGTATAAGTTTTCTTAAAAATTTTTTTTTGCACCACCACCTGTTTAAGAGCTATTAGGGCTGAAAAATTGGAAATTTGCTATTTTTAGACACCTGTAACTTAAGCACCTGTACAAATTTTTCTTCGGCAAGACAAAATTAAAGCTCCGGTAATCTATTTTTACTTGGGTTAATGCTTTTTCTTAGTTATATAAGATTCCGGACTTACAGCCCCTCAAAATTCCAGAAAAGTCTTATTTTCACATTTTTTCTTATTACAAAAAAAATGTGCGCTTTTAAAAACCGTTGGTTTACATTCTACCTTGTTCAATATAGTTTTTTAAGTAGATATACATACATATAATACATAATGTATCTATGTAGATATATGTAATGTATGTAAAGTGTTAATTTCCAGTTGCCACAAACTTTTTTTAATTATTTGGTTTTTCATTTTTATTTCAATTAAATGTAAATTTTAATAAAAAAAACTCTTAAAAAAATGTATAGACAAAGGGTAAAGTCTAAGCTTATAAATAAATGTGTTGCTTGCTCTTATCCTAATGAAAATTTGACTTTTCAGATTATAAAGTTTTATAAAAATAATATATTGGGCCTACTTATAAAGAAGATTTTTAGTTAGTAAGTTTTTTTAGTTAGTTAGTTAGTTTTTTTTTTGTTCAAGTAGTTCAATTTTGTAGTCTTTTTCTTTTGCCACTGCTATAAGGAGCATAGGGCATCTACTAAGTCATTTATTATTTATATATGACTAAGCTTCTGTTTCGGGAATTGTTCATTTCACTAAGCCGTTGATTACTCGACCGTAGCTATGAGAAGTTTCTTCTTTCGCCACATATTATTTACAATAGAATTATGTTTTATTATTTGAATAGAATTTATTTGTAATTTTTGATCTTTCGTATGAAAGGCCGGTGACTTAACACTACATTATTGGCTGGATTATGTTTTGTTTATGTTTTGTAGTTTTTAGTTATTGAAAAATAAATTGAGTTTAGAGATTAGTAGAGTATGATGTATGCATTGTATTTAGTTGTATTTATTTTACTATATGTTTTCGAATTTAAAATGAGATATATTTTAACTCCTCTGTGCAGATTTTTTTCAATACAAACTTTAAGGATGATATCATTTTGAGTACACTAAGTCCGATCTTTTTCCTTTTTTAGATTAAATTTCGTTAATCTGTAAGAAAATTTAAAGAGTGTTCCTTTAATTCAATGTATTTGAAAAAGTACCTGTTACAAAAAATATCAGATCAAAAGTACATTTCTTCATATTTGTTATTTTATTAAAGTGATTTTTTTAGTTTTCCTTCATCTTGGATGAAAAAGTTATTGATAAGTTTAGACTTTCAGTTAATTTTGTTATGTTCTTTTTATTTACTAAGGCATTCATTCTTATATTAAGTTTCTCCACCAACGTTAACTGTTATTTTTAAAGTTTATATGCAAAATGTATGTGTACCCTGAATAAAATAAATTCAGAATTAATGAATATATATATGTATTTTTTTTTTTTAAACTTTATTTTACAACTTGATTTTGATTTCTACAATTTCAACATTATGTCATATCTAAGTCCAGCCAGCTACCAGTATAAGGAGTGAATTGATTTATTTGACTCTCATTTAAATTAAAAATCATATTAATTTTTTTAGTAAAACATAATTATATAATTAAACAAAATAATTTATTTACTTATGTTTATTGATTTGAAATGCGTTTTTGAAAATTTTTTTTTTTTTTTTGGTGTTTGAAAATTTGCATTGACGTCATTTATTATTTTGACGCAAATACGCTATTTTAACATTTTTTTATTTGTTTTTCTTTTTTTTTTTTTTTGAATGCAAATCAAATAGTTTAATTTTAAAATTAAATTAAATGATGGAAATTTTTGAATTTTTGGTTTTTTAAAGCAAACAATCTGAATGCAATGTAACATTTTACGTCATTTGAGGATATTTAAATTTTGATCTCAATTTTTAATAAATTAAATTATGGTATTAAAATTTGGAAAAATTTATATACATACATAATACATATGTAGGACGTTTCAATATAATATGTATTGTTTTTTTTATTTTATATTTCATGATGATATTTTTTTTTTAAATTTTTTTAGTTTTCTTGTCTATACCATGTATGCAATTATCAGGCTGTAACGCGAAATTCTTATTACGTTACGACATGTATGTGATTCGAAACCAGACTCCTTCGTTGTTTACAGCGTATTTTATACACTATTTCACCTATGCCACCGAGGCCGCTTCTAAAATCCTTTTGTAAACAAGTGATAACTGGGTTTCAAGTTAAATATTATTTTATAAGTTTTGTGTAATTTTATCTAGGGCTTACTGAATACATTAGATATACATATATATAAAAGGTACAGTAAAATTATACTTATCATGTTTTTTTTTGGTGTTATAAAGTTAAAAGTTTATATGTTTATTTGATTTATTTTGCCTTAGTTATATAGATAAATTTAAGATACTAAATAAAATTTGAAATACTATAAAATTATATACTAAAAATATAAAAATACAAAAATATATACTAAAAATTTCAGATCTTTACTTAATTTCTATTTTCTAAAAACATAGTATCCCTACTTCATATCTTCAATCCTTTTCTTCATCTTCTGCTTTTGTTAAACTACAGCAAAACTACTGGTTGTGAGCTCTTCATAATTATTTGTTACAATATTTTCCACATATTTTCCAATAGGTATGTACATTTATTTGCAATCACAGCAGAACAAAAGAATGGTTAGATTGCCATGATATAAATAACACAGCGACTTTTTGATGGCGATCCAAATTGTACTCGACATGATATGAATGGGCCTGTTTACACTTCCGTTTACAACAATTGTTATTAAAGCTGCTTAAAAGCTCTTAGCGTATGTACAATATGTTGTCAGTTGTAATGTTATAGGGTTTGCGCTAATATTATCACTTGTTTTTTGACCTGATAAATTTTTTTTTACTATTTTACAGAAATTGGTGAGTTGCAACTGGTAAAGTAGCGAAATTTTAGCTAATAAAAGTGTTAACAACTTTGTCATTGTGATTGACTTTGTCAATGTAATTTGCCATTGTCAAAACATTACATTTTTAATTTGAAAACTATATAAATTGTTATAATATGTTGTTTTCTTTAATCAATTTAGCCTTATGTATTATGATAACTAATCTACAAAATATTTGTGCATGTACAATACACTTCTATAGAGCAAGATTTGACACATACTTCATTCTCTCATCAATTTATACTTAAACAAAGAATGTTACTAAAATTTTTTTCAAAATATTGTTAGTCATAAGGACCGTACACTTTTATTATCTTTTTCATATATGAATAAAATCTGCTATTTCTTCCAAATCGTTTATGAAAACTGACTTTTACAACTTTAGTTATGTGCTCATTGATAAAACATTAACTAAAATTTTATTGTAGAATTTTTATTAGAACATTTTTTAATAACATTTAAATAACATAAAAAATTGAATGTCATCAGCCTAAAAAATATGAATTATAAATTAATAGTACCTATAACCTGAAAATTATTTTGTAACACCGCATTTTAGTTATAGAAAAGATATTTTTAAGTTCAATTTAATTTTTAAGCATATAATATTAAATCTAATATACCTAGACATTAGAGAAAAAATAATGCAGATCATTTTTAATTTTTCGTTTTTTGTTAATTTTTTATGGGATTCCCCATATACATATTTATATTATGTTATGTGCCTATAAATATGTATATATTTACCTTTCCATGTAATAATTATTATTTATTGAGTTATTCAATTTTAACGTTTTTTTTTTTTTTGATTTTTGTTCACATTAATTTTAGCATTTTTTATGGGTGCAGGGTCATAACTCCCAGGGTCATAAGTCTCTTAGGACTTATAACTCATTTAGTGGAAAAAGAATCAACATTGATTTTTGAACCAAGTTAAATATGCATATACAAATATATTTGAACTTGAATCTCGCATAGACAAATATATAAATACATATTGTTTTACATCTAATATTTTACTTATATATATTTTTTTATATTACCATACTTAAATCATAAAGATCGGAAAAGACTTTCAGAAATTATTCCAAAATAAATTTCGACTTAAATATATTAGTATATGTATATATGCTCAATCACAAAATTTTAGTTATATGATGTTCTCCCTTTATAACACTTAATGGGTCATAACATAACTCCCAAAAGGAACTTATCACCCACTTGTCAAGGGACTTATGTCCCACGTAAATATTTTAAAGTGAGTAAAAGGTCCTTTAGAGACTTATGTCCCACTAAATGAGTCGTAAGTCTCTATGTCCTTGGGAATTATGACCCTGCATCTTTTTTATGTTATTTTTAAATAATTTCTTAAACTGTAAATAAAAGTGTTACCCAAAATAAAATTTTATTTGAATTTGTTTTATAAAATAACACTTCTTTTATTTTTAACATTAAATTATTTTCACAAACTATGAAGTAATATTTTAGTTTATAATATGGCACGATGCAATTCAAAAGACTTCATAGTAATTAAAAAATGGTGATAATTTTTTTTTGTTTTTTATTTTACATAATTAAAATAATTTAATTTTCAACTTAAATCTAATTAAACTTAAAACTTGTCTTTTTTTTTTTGTATGTATATAGGAGGGAGGGGAGGTTAAAAACTTCAGAATTAACAACTAAAATAATTTTTAGAGAGATAAACTCCAGAGTAAAACTTCAAAAATAATAATATTTTAAGGTAAAAGGCATTTTAACTTTCAAAATATATAATCGAAAAAAAAATATATATATACCTATAAATGTATATGTATATATAATACAAAAAATAAAAACAAGAAAAAGAGACGAGTTTCAATTAAAAAGTCAAAATATGTTACCAAAAAAAAAAAAAAAAATTAAAAAAAAATAAATAAAAACCAAAACAAATAGCTTGTACATTAACGGTTGTGCAAGTAAGTTACGATAAAGATATAAAAAATATATATATATATATGTACTGTACTCGTATATGTATTACGAGTTACGGCTATATATAATATGAATAAACATAATTATTGTATATATTATTGTATATTATAAAAAAAAACGCATTATGTCCACATTAAACAATTAATTTCAGGTTTAAGTGCGCTCACTACGAGCGCTAGCAATTCAATACTTTTTCCTGTTGCAATACATAATTATTGCCATTGCGATGCACAATTGCTTTCTTTTCTTAAATTTTTTTTTTTTTTTTTTTTTGGTACAAATATATTACAATACAAAATAAACAACAAATTTTTTTTTTGGAATTTTTTTATTTGTATTTTTAATGCACACCACAATATCATTAAATTGGTCAAGATGCGGAATGCATTGGTTTGTCTGACAAAAAACAAAAAAAAAATTTACGTTCAATGACCGTAGATATACATATTTACAAATTTTGTAGTTATTATTTTTATTTTTGTTTTTATTTAGCATGGTTTGAAATTTTTATTTTTGGCTATCAACTTTCTCAAATGGGTGCCTAAATCCAATTTCAAAAATATCACAATGCATCAGTATTTTTGTTTTTTTTTAACTGCCCCCAATTATTCTTTTTCATTTTGGTACTACAGAAATAATTACAATAAAGATCAGTTTCGATAATAAGAAAGTTACGGGCAATCTTTTTTCATTGTCATTCATAATGTTAGTGCTATTCTATTGCTAATTTTTAAAATGTTTAGGTACAAACACCATTATAACAAAAATTCTAGGATGTCAACTAAATAATCCATATATGTATGTATGTATGTAATAAGTTTTAATTAATAGAACAGTATGAATAAATAAGCAAAGTACATAATATATGAATAAAATGACAATGAACAAATATAATGCCATAAGATTTGGTCATTGAAGGAATTGTAATAAACTATTATGGAAAGAAAAAAATATTAATATTATGTACTTCATATAAATGTAATGTGTAACCGCCATATGTTACTCTTATTTTGTTAAATTTACTCTGTTCGATTTTTTTATTATTTTTTGTTTATTAACAGTGGACTACATTGTATACATTGCAGATTCTTAAAAACTTTAGCTTTATTTTACGTTTTGTTTTTATTTTTTTTCTTTTATTTTGTAACGGTAAGATGAAACTTGTCAATACCAGAATTGACATTTTACAAAAATATTGTAAAAAAAAAAAAAAGAATAACAGTTGTAAATAAAATACACTTATGATAAATTTAATTTACAAGAATTTTTGGTTATAATATTGAAAATTAATTATACATATATGTATATACATATAACACAAGAAATAATTTGTATGTATATAACGAAAAAGATTGAAATAATTTTTTTCAAAAATAAAATAATACATTCATACAGTTATTAATTTATAATTTATATTTGTAAGTTTACATGATTAATGTAAATGTATGCAAGTCAGTGTATATTGTATCGGTTAAGAACTCCAAAGAATCATAATGTAAAAAAATAATATAAATATTGTATATGTATATATACTTGAATATTTTATCAACATTAAAAAAATTTCAATATAAACAAAAATAATCTTTGTGTCAGATTAGATGGAGCATAAATAACTATAAGATTGCGGTTATACCTATCATTGAAATAAAAATGTATATATAAGGGCGGTTATTATAATCAAGAAACTGTTTCAGTTAATAGCATCATAATTTTTTTCAAAGATGATAGACAAAACTTGGAAAAGAATGAAGCATATATCATTATTTCATATGCAAAATTACTGATCACCTGTTCAGGAAAACAATTGACAATGCGGAAAATAATAAAATTAAAAATCCATAAATCCATTATTTTGGTTAGGTATTTTAATAAAAGCTAAAAAATATAAACGCTTTTAAAACCCTTGTATAAAATTACAAGTTTCTATCTTTCTCTTTCTTCTAAGTTTCTATCTAAATTCGAAGTGATCTTGATAGGCGTGTGTCAGCTACCCGAACCGCCATTCCAATTCATCTCAAACTTCAGGAGCATAGAGAAAACATTACAGAACACCCTTACACCAAAGGTTTTCAAGGTTCTACCTTTATTGGTTTTGGGGATATTCTCCTTTGCTCTTGGGCTCGTTCAGAAGCTTCGTATGCTCGTTTGCTCTTTGGCTAGTTCGGAAGCTTCTAAAATCCGAACTCATGGTTCATATAATCTGAAATATCAGTTTTTAATTTTAAAGCAAAGGAAACATTACAGAACACCCTTGTATGAAATGTAAAGGTTCTATCTTTATTGAAGATATACTCGTTTGCTTTTAGGCTTATTCGAAAGTTTCCAAAATTCGAAACCATGGTTCAAAGCCTCTCAAATTCGGCGACATAAAGAAAACATGAAATAAAGCCCTTGAACCAAATTCAAAGGTTCTTTATCTTTATTGGTTTTAGAGGTATGCTCGTTAGCTCTTGTGATCGTTCGGCAGCTTTCAAAATCCGAACCCATGGACCGAATTTTCCTAGATGCAATCCCCGCCTTACTTTTGTAATTAGTAACCTATTATATAAATTTTACCAATTAGTTTCATTCAGCTTCATTAGTTTTTAAATTATCGTGTGAACGGACAGGCAAACGGACTAACGAACGGACGGACGGACATCGTTATAAATTCATAAAATTCTTCATTTCGGGTAGCCAACATTCGAAGAACTATTCTAACAATTTGCTGTTGTGCTCTATGTCATTTGTCTCACACAGTAATTATTTTTGAAATCAGTTTTGCGAGTAAAGCAATCCATAAGCTTAAAAACTGTAACTTTAAAAACTTCTAAGTCTGACTGTAAAAAATGTTAAGTTTGATTTGTATGCAAAACCAAATTGTTATATTTTAATTTTTGCTTTTTTGTTAAATAAAATTACAAATTTTTCAGAAATTTTATAAAAGAATATATGAGATAGCGTAACGTTGATACCGATCATAATAAGGATTACGCTCTAATATTGTCGAATTATGCGGCAAAGGTAATCTTTCTAATATTTTTAAATAAAGAAATTTATTTATTTATGATTATAATTTATGTTTAAAAGGTGATTAAAGTGATATAATTACAAACGCTTTAACTTTGTGTCTCGCTAGTCAATTTGACAATTACTGGCAAGAAAGTTAGAACATATTCTACAATTTCTTATAATTTTTTTTAATTATTTTCTGCTCTGCGGTTTTTTTGAAGCCAGTTAACCTTTGTCACATGTCAGTAATTAAATATTAATTGCAAAGCAAATATGTATGGCGGAAAATGGAAAAAGCAAAAATAAATGTTATAATAAATGTCTAATACTGAAGAAAGAAGTTCATAAAATAAAACAAATTCAAGAATATTAGTGTTACAAATATTTCTTTAAATAATAAAAAAATATCATTTACAAATCATAATTTTAATTTAAATTTCTTTTTTAATTTGAACAGCAATTATCAAATTTTAAAGTTTCTCAATACATTCATATTTCTGCTTTGACACTATTGTAACTTCGGACATTATTGACTATCTGCTATTATTATACTAAAGCTGGATTTCTTCATGCACTGTTTTTTCGTGACGATCGTTTCGTGACTAACTATAGTTATTACTAACATTAATTAAACGTCAAAATTGACAAATCAGGAAAGACCGTCGCGACGGTTTTGTTGTGTTTTGAATTAAGTTCTTCATTTCGTTAAAAAATTCAAATCACATTTTGACTAATCATTCTATTCTTAGATCTAAAAATAAAAATCCTTAACTAAAAAAATAGTTTGACAACCTAAGTATATTTCTTGTTAGTAATAACTGTCAAGACAAGGCGCAGAGTAAGTACTATATGTTGCTAATAGGATTATAGGTAGGTACATAATACATATAATGTTTTGTACTAAATTTGAACTCAATAAGCAAATGTGTTACTAAATTTATTTGAAATTTTATTTTATGACGTTTGAATTGTTGCAATGTTATATAATTTAATTAAATTTATTAATACAAAATTGATTTGATTTAATGACTAAATTTTTTTTTATTTTGCGAACTAATATTCAGAATAAAATGTTAATCTTAATCTTAATAGCATCCGGAAAAAAAGAATAAAATAAATAAAAAAAAAATTGTAAAATATTTTATATTAAAACTAGAATAAACAAAACAAGAAACAAACAACTTTTTCATTCTAGATTTCAACATATTATACACATAATATTATATACAACATATAGGTACAATGTACATACATATCTATTAATACATCTAATGAAATACCGAATAACAAAGATTATAATAATAATTAATAACAAATTGAAGTGTGAAAAAAATTGCAGCTTCAATAATTGCCCAGGTATTAAGGAATTAAAAAAAAAAAAAAACAAAAACAAAAGTTTATAATAATAATAAGTACATTAACTAAAATATTACAAATAATATGTAGGTATGCAATATACAATATAAGTACATATGCATGTAAATGTATGTATGTAAGTTGAATAGAACATTATAAATTTAAGTAATTTATATGCAATTTACTGTTTGTCATTTGTTGTCGTCGTCGTCGTCATTATACATTCTTATATACATTTTATCATATTTTGTGCATATAAATTACTAAAATAAACTCAATGTTTATATTTTTTTTGAATTTTTTATTTGAATTAAATGGCAACGAACAGTCTCTAAATATCTTTAAAAAAAAATATACTTAGATGGGTGTGAACATACAATTTATATGTTTTATTTTTGTTTTTTTTTTTTTGTTTGCCTTCTTTACTTACTATTTTATTTTTTTCTTATTAACATTTCTATATAAGTACGCGCTTTAGCGTATAGTAGAAGCGGCAGCAGCAGCAGCAGCAGTAGTTACAGCCGCTACAGCAACAAAAAAAAATAGCATAAATAAAATAAAATTAAAAAAAAAAACATAATAATAATAAAATAAAATGACAGCAATAGTGAATAGCAGCGCTATCTATATTACTAACTTGTACTGGGTTACCTACATTCCCGAAAAGTTGTTTCTTGTTTTTGCTAAGTTCATTGACTTCATTTTTTTTTTTTTTGTTTTTTTACAAAATGTACTATAATGTTATATATTAATGTATATAATTATAAAATGTATATATACATACCTATATATTTATGAAAAAAAAAATAATTCATTATATGTGGAATAAATTTATGTATGTTACAAAAAAAAAATATAATAAAAAAAAAATCAACCAACAAACAACCAATGTTACAATCATAATTTTATATCACAGTTAAACGCATCTTTTTTTTGCTTGCAATCTTCTTTTTTTTTTCTGTCTATATAAAATTCAACATTAAAAAGAAGAAAAAAAAATAAATAAAATATTAACCAAAATATAAAGATAAATTTAAAGGCAAATATAATTAAAATTAAAATGACAAAAATTTATTGCAATAATTTGTATTGTAGTTGAGTGTAAATAATGTCAAGTAACCGTATTTTAATTAGAAAGTAAACAAAAGGGGAGGTAAATGTTCAAGTATTATACCACTAAAATTTTGAAAATTGAAATAAAACAAAAAATTAATAAGTAAAAAAAATATATTAAGAAGTTTATTAACAAATATCTATTAAGAAGGTTGATAAGATAAAAAAAACAAGATTGCTAGAAGGTATCTTGGTAGTTTTTTTTTTCCTAAGATTTAGGTGTATCTCAGACATGAATCTCAGAAAGTTTTAAAGCTTCTTCGGTCAGAATGAAATTATCGTGGCATACAACTAGGAAAACTTAACATCAACTCAACCCACTTTGGCCGAATGGGTTGTTCTACGTTTTCAAGGTACACTACTGACATAGAATCTAGTGATTACTGACACGTTAGCTCAGACTTCATCAAAACAAAAAAAATTAAAGGTATCTTTGTCCGAATGTCTTTATATCGAATATTCAACATCCAAGATGTAATATTTAAAATACTGTGAAATAAAACTTTCTCAATAACTTTTATATCATCACTTTGCTCTACTTCTGCTCTATCATGAAAATAGCCTTTCTTAGTAGAACTTATACGTGTATCTACCTATTAAATTATGTTAGAACATTATACAGGGTGGTTCGAAACTCAAAGGTCACGAAGAACTGATGTGTTAGAGAAGTTCATAACAATAAAGAAATTTTAACCGTGGGTAGGTCTCATAAAGAGATTAATGTTCTAGAACCACTTTTCCATGTAGCCCCAGCCATTACGGAGTTGCAGCCCTCAAACTTTGAAAAACCCCTACTTTTAAATTCGTATATCTCTGCTTAACTTTTTTTCAATCTGAAAACGCCATTTGACAGAATTTTTTTTTTATCTTTGTAAATCAATATCAAAATTATACAACTTTTTTTTTAATTTAGTATTTAAATTTACCGTTTTGTGAAAACCAAATTTTGCATGATACATATTTCTTTTTTCCAAACTCCGGCACTCTTTTAGATAGGAATTTGAAATTTTGAGACAAGAAAGAACTTTTAGAATTAGTAATCAGTTTCCACGGAAAAATGTTTTGGACCATTCCGTGTTTATGAGATATTAGGGCTTAAAAATTGAAAATTTGCTATTTTGAAACACCTGTAATTTAAGCACCTGTACTTAAGTTACAGGTGTTTCAAAATAGCATATATAGCGTACATATATATTTGATTTTTCTTCGGCAAGATATAAAAATTAAAGCTTCAGCAATAATTTTTTACGTGCGTTAACAGTTTTTTTTTGAATTATATAGGGTTCAGGACTTACAGCCCCTCAAAATAGCTAACAAATCTTATTTTGACATTTTTTCTTATTATATGAAATTTTCAAATTTTGGTGCAAGTCACAGTTCTAAACAGTTAGTATTATCTTTTGGAAATGTGTGCTTTTAAAAATCGTTGGCTTACATTCTGCCTTGTTATATTATATACGCTGACCAGTAAAAATCAAGATTTAGCAAGATCTTTAAGAAAGCAGGATTATTTGAAAGAAAAAAAATGGCAGATTTCGTACCGCTCTCTTTGAATATTTTGTTATTAACATTAGGTAAGTAATTACTTATTAGTTACTATACTTATTTATTATTTAGAAATTAAGTATGGTGAAAATTCAAATAAAAACTTTTACTGGGAGTCAAACTTGGACGCTACAAATTGTATGCTCGCATTCATCATATAAATACTAAAATTCTTCTTTAATGTAATATAATAAGTATCTAATAGTAAATAAATATGAAAAATGTATATAAAATTTAAAAAGTAGAGCCCTATACAATTTATTATATGTATATGCATACATATTTTAAAC
The DNA here is from genome assembly GCA_947095535.1 of Poecilobothrus nobilitatus. NCBI lineage: Eukaryota > Metazoa > Arthropoda > Insecta > Diptera > Dolichopodidae > Poecilobothrus > Poecilobothrus nobilitatus. Next base: position 52,078,308 of record OX352772.1, on the reverse strand, counting down.
TGGAAATTACTGAAAAATATGTAAATAATAAATATTTTACTGTACTTAACTACTATGTGTAATGTACATACATATGCTACCGATGAACAATCAACAATTTTTTTTAAATACCTGTACGTATTTCAATTTTAGCTCTAATTTTACAAAATAAAGCTTTTTTATTTGATTATTTCTTTTTATTTTTATTTTTATTTTTCTAGTTTAAACTAAAATAATATTACGCTATTTTGATTGCATAATACAATATTATTGAAAAACTCAAGAGCACTAAACTTTTAAAGTTATCATCGTAACTAATTGACAGAAATAAAAACAATCATTATAATAAAATAACTAACACCAGCGCCACCTCCATTGCAATTATAATACTATATAAAATAAAAAAAATAATACCTGAAATCTGAATATACAATTTTATTATATTGTATATTTTTAATATTATTATAAAATTAAATATACTGTATTTGTATTGTATATATAATATAATATGTAAGTTAATAATGTTAGATCACTTTATTAAAGTTTGTAATAATCATTTTTATTTTGATTGTTTATTTTACTTTTTTTTTTTATATTTATTTTTATTTTTTGAATTCCCAAACTTCTACTCCGGTCCGGATTTAAACTAAACAAATACAATGAAAAAACAAAAAAAAATATATATGTAATTTTATGTTTATTAATGAATGTTAGTATTTTATTTGTGTGTTGTCTTGCATATAAACATAAGGCTGATAAAGAAAACAAAAAAAAAACGGCATAAAACAGAAACAAAATTTGCAACACCAGAAGATGCGGCCATTGACCGCACTAAATGTAAATAAATAAAAAAAAAAATAAAAAAAAAAAAAAAAAAAATATTTTTCAACTATTTAAATATTTTTCATATTATGAATTTGATATGTGTCAAATTTAAAAGACAATCTTAAAAAAAAAAAAACACTATAAAATATTCAGTTAAGTTGTCTAACTTTAAGATACTTATTGGTTTTCAAATCAATTCAAACAATTGATACAAATAATATGTAAGAATATTAATTTAATAAAAAAAAGAAAAAGATTTATTTAATATGTACTTGTTAGGTAGCCTAACCTCTAACCTCTACTACAATTTATTTAAATTCGGTTTTTTTTTTAAATTTTTATTGAACTGAAAATAATTAATTTAACAATTTTGTCTTATACTGCATTTTTTTTTTTATAATCAAAATGAGATTAAAGATCAGAATTTAATAGATTTATTAATATTATTTTTAATTAATTTAATATTATATTAATAATTATTGTGCTTCTTGTCTTACAGTACAAGTTACATTTATATCAAATATTCAAGGATATTGAACAACTTAATAAAAAAAAACACAAATTAATTAATGTGTCAAAACTCATATCAAGATGGTTGTACGTCATACCTGAAGTTTTTTCTAAATAATTTCGTTAGGAGTATTCCTTGTTCAACAATTATCGTTTTAATGATTTCGAATATCTGATGAAGATAGCTTGTTTTAAACGCTTAGTATGTAGGTATTTTTTTTTTCTTTTTTAGTATATTCTTCTTCCACATAAATGTGACAAGGAAATTAGGAAATTACCTAGCCTTTCTTTTTCAGGTGTGGCTGTAAATGTCATAAGCGGAATTATTCTTACGACGTGTGTGGGATTCGAACTCAAACTCCTTTGGTCCCTTCACAATGTATTTCATACGCTCTTACCTACTAGACCATTGAGGCGGGTTTCCTACAAAATCCCAATTCTCAATTACTTTTTATTTTCAGAAATTCATAAAATCCAAAAACCACATAATCCAAACAAGACAAAAACACCAAAAACGCCACATAATCCAAACGCTAGTAATTGAAACACAACATAATCCAAACATGACAAAATCTTAACTCACATAGATCCAAATGTGAGACCAGCTTTTGTAGGCGAAAGCCCCCACTAATCAGGGTTATACGCTTTTCCCAGAATATTTATATATATGTGTATATGAGATTCTGAATTTGGAGGGATTTTATAGTTGGATTCAAAATCAGGGTTGTACGCGTTTTTCAGAATATTTATGTATGTATATGTATGTGTATATGTGAGATTCTGAGTTAGGAGGGATTTTAGAGTTGGATTCAAAATCAAGAGAATCTACCGAGGCCCATGTAAATTGTTGTAAAAATATTCGTTCAATACGTTTTCATTCAATGTATAATTTTTAATGAATAAAACAGGACATAACAAAGTGTTAATTTTGGCGTTTTTTATCTTTACTTTCACTTCAGAATTTTTAGTTTAAACCTGTAATATTAGGTTAGGTTTAGTGTACAAAGCTAGATTCGTCAAAGATTTTGGAACACATTATATTTATTGTTATACAATAATACCACAAATATACAAAACACCATCCTTTTTTTTTATTTATAAAGCTTTTTTTTTTGTTTTGTATTCAAAAGCGATTATTTAATTTCATAATACCTTCTATCTTTGAAATGTTTTTTTTTTTTTTACTTTGATTAAATTAAAATAAGTTGTTAAAACATAATATTCTAATGATATAACTTGTCGAATACCTACTTAGCAAGTTTTTTTTTTTTTTTTTTTAAATTTTGCCAAAGTTTTGTGTAGTTGTTTAACACACATTCACATACATACGTATATAGATAGATATATCTATCTATATTAATTTTTGCATATAAAAACTATTTCTGGCACATCTAAAAATATTATTATGTTGACAAATTAATGCTAATTGAAATGACAAATAATAAAATTATTATTATGTAAAAAAAAAAAAACTAAAAAACATTAAATAAAAATTAGCTAATCAAAAAAAAAAAAAAAGAAAAAAATAGGTACAAAAAAATTATCACACTTAAGAAATAAAACAATCCAAATTTTTTTAAACAAACGATTAATAACAATATAATTATTATATTATAAAAAAATAGCGCATAATTTTTTTTTTTTTTTCCTAATTTTCTTTTTTATTTTCCACTCTCGTAATAAGATGAATATAAGATGAATTATTTGTATGTATATATACATACATATACATATATATATTATAGCAGAAACAACACGTTGTTTCCTTTAGTTTTTCGCATTTGATAAAAAAAAATTAAAACAAAAGTCAAGAAAAACAACAGAAAATAAAAAATATAGGTGAATTTCATTATATATGTACATACATATATATAATTAATAAGTACGTACATATATATTTTTACAATGTATATTTTAGTATGTAATAAGTACATTTTAAATGTACAATTACTAAAGCTTCCTACATTGATTACCATTTTACTACATCTGGTTATAAAATATTAATATGTACTCTGGTACTACCTATTACAAATTACAAACATACAAATATATATTATAAATATTTGAGCTACATACATAAATACCATAAATAAACTAAAAAAAAAAAAGAAAAAAAGATACAAAAGATACGACCGCGGTAGAAAAAAAAAAAACGACAACAATTTTGAACAATAAGAAACATAAAAAAAAAAAAAAAACAACAGAAAAAAAAAATAAAAACTAAAATATATAAAGTTCGTGCACCTTTGAAAGTGAAAGTAAAATGAATTGGAGAGAGACCTACTAACACAAACATGGGGGAAAAAAAAATAAAAAAAAAAAAAAATTTTTTTGTTTTTTGTTTACATTCATATACACATATAAACAAAGTATAAATAGTTTAGTTTAGTCAACATTCTTATTTTTTTTTTTTTTCATATAATAGTGGTTTGGTTTTACATTTTTTAATGCTAGATTTTTATTTTTTTTTTCTTTTTTTTTTTTTAATTTTCTAATAAAATGCGATTTTTGTTTGTTAATAAAGAATATTAGAAATCAGAAATTAATATATGTATTTAAAAGATATAAATAAATATTTATAGATAGGTCAAAAATAATAAATTAAATAAAATATATGTATATGTATGTATGTATGTATGTAATATAAAAAGAATGTTTATTGTTAATCAAGAATAATAATTTTTTTATTTAAAAAAAAATTCTTTTTAATTTTAATAATGATTACAAGAATATAACGTTTTTTTTTTTTTTAGACTTTTGTATATACTTACAACAATTTATTGTTTAAAGTGTTCTTATAATTTAAGAATTAAATAGCATTAGGTACTATGTATGTATACATACATATATTTGTAACGTATACACAATGCCTAATTAAGGTGTCAATTTTTGGAAATTGATACTTACTATCTATATAACGATATTTTTAAAATTTATGAATAGCTTGGCTTATTATATTTGGTACCTAATTCTTTGTGAATAATAATTAATCCCAAATTTATTTAAAATTTTAGGATTTATTTAATAAGTAACTAGTCAATAGATTTAACATCTGATGTATGCAGTCTAACTAACTATGAAGTCCTTTAGTTCATAATTTGCATCGATTCCATGTATGTATTTTCAATAGAATGGAGACTTGTTAAAAAACAAAATGATTTAATATGGAAATATGAATTAAATGCTTTTCGTATTTTTCATTTTTTGTATATACACTTACAATATAAATTAAAATTTCATATTTTGATGCTTTGCTTATTTTTTTCACTTTAATTATATTCCATACATTTTAAAATGAATTATAACTTTATATTAATCTTTAGTTAAAATATCTTATGCCTATCAAATTTTATCAAATGAACAAAATGTTTTATTATTTTTGACTACAGCAATACTAAATACATTCATATTCGTCCCCATCCTGTGTCTTCACCATCCCTTTATTAAAATACATTACCAATAGACGTTTTATATATATGTATGTAATAATAAAAGGTTTATGTACAAAAAAAACTTTTTCTCGTGGGTCTACTTTAATATTTTATTTACACTTTACACTAATGAGGTGACAACATGTCACATAAATTTTTTTTTTTTTAATTTAGGTTTACTTGTCAATTGGCACCTGTCAGTTTATGTCAATTTTTTTCAAATTGCCTATATTAACTTAAATTATGGTCAAAATATAATTATCAATATGTCACTTAGTGTATAGGATCGATGAAATTCCATAATTTGCGAATTGAAACGAATTGACAGAAACGTCATAATGTAATTTATGAATTTTTATTATAGGAAATAACATTATGAAAAGTTTTAAAATAATCGTTGAATCTGCGTTAAGAATAGATCCAAAAAAAGAAAAACGTTAACATAATAGTGTTCTAATTCCGTAATAAATTTATTAATGGTACTAAAATTGACAAAGCCCATCTATAATCATTATTCTTTTTACATTTATTTGAATATGGATTTATGTTTGGAGGTGAATGTCGATTCTTCATACAGTCGATTGAAACATATTGCTCCATTTTGTTTTTTTTTTTAATAAACTTTTAAACCATAATCGCATCAACTAAGAATAAAAAAAAGAAAAAAGAAACACAATGTTAATGTTATTAATGTTACAATTAAAAGTGTAAAATATTAAAATAATATTTTTTTTTTGTAAGCATAATAGCCGTTGGCTTTTAATTGTTTAGTACTTCTACTGATTTTTGTATTTAAAACTGTAATTTTATTACAATGTACCTATAAAAAAAAATTAAACATGAATAATAAAATGTATGTACGTATGACATAATTCATAATTTCAAAAGGTACAAATAAAAAAAAAAAAAAATTTAAAATAATAACAAAATAAATATTGAAAATTCTAAAATAATAAATATTTTTTTAGTCATTATTATTAACAAATTATATATGATCAAATTTAAATGGAAAAAAATGTATTATACGATTTTTATTAAATGAATCTGACTATTTTTAATTGGAACCTTCCACTTTCTTACTTCAGGTGTATTACGTCCAGCCAATGGTATAGTTGTTAAGACACCGGCCTTTCCTACGAAAGGTCTCGGGTTCAAACCCCGGCTGGGTCATATAGATTAATAAAAAATAATATAGATTTTTCTTATAATAAATAATTAGTAGAATATAATTAAATTAAAAATATGTATATATTATGTCCTATAAATTGTAATATCCATATAATAATAATAATAATAATAATAATAATAATAATAATAATAATAATAATAATAAAAAAACAATAATAAACCATAATTCTTGTTAATAATTCTAAATAAGATAATACATGGGGTAGAAATAATAGAAACGTCTTAGTCTTGTACAATAGCTACAGCCGAGTAAACAACGGCTTAGTGAAATTAATGATTCACGAAACTGAAGTTTAGTCAAATATGAATAATAAATGAATTAGTGGATGCCTATTAATACTCCTCATTGGGGTGGCAGGAAAAAAAAAAAATAAAAAAACTTTCTTATTTATATTTACTTATATTTTTCCCGGTTTTTCTTATAGGATGAAATCATAGAAAGTAGAACAGAAATTCTCTCATTGTAGTGTTTGTTTTTTACATTTCAAAAAAAATTTTTTTTTTTAATTATATTTTAAAGTTTATATCGAATCTTTAATCTGAACTCAAAATTTTAATCAAAAATATCTAGGTACTTATCTAAACAACTTATCTACCTATATACATATATGCATCTGATAAAAAAAAAATAACAAAGTAGAAAAAAAATTTTTCAAGATATTTTAATTATCTTTTATATAATTGTTAATATCTTTAATTATAATTTATTTTCAAATATTTATTATTTTCATTGTCTTTTACCGATATTATTTAATAATAGGAAAAAAAAAGAAAAATAAAAAGAAAAAAAAAAGTCAATTCAATTCATTCACTTGAACTATTTGAGGAGTGTCAAAGCAAAGTATGCAGTAAATACGTATATACATATATATAGCTATATATTATGTACCTACATTTGAATTAATATAAATATAAAAAAAAATAAAAATTTTGTATTCAAGTTTCTGGTTTGGTTTATTTATTATGTATATATATATATTTTTTTTTTTTTATGTAAACATAAAAGTCATTCAACTCTTATAAAAAATAGGAATTGCATTATGGTCAAACTGCAAACACTTTATTTATATAAATATATGTATGTACACAATAAATTTTTTCTATTTTCTTATACTTGATGCATAAATCAACCATATATATGTATATATATATATATATATATATATATCTATAATATATATATCTATAATATAAATATAAATAAAAAAAAAAATTAAAGTATCACGTGGAAAATACTCATTTTCTGTCTTAACATATGTATGCATAAATTCACATATATATATATACATATGTATATATATGTATGTATATATGTGTTATTATTAAGTATATTTGTACATTTTAATTTAAAACAATAATAATTTTATCCATTTTTAACTATTATTATATTATATACATTACATATATTATGCATATGTACAAAATGATATATATGTATGTATATAAACTTGAAATTATAAAAAAAAAAAATTTACTGCTATTAAATAATGTGTTTATATATATACTTTTCATATGTATTCAAATTATTTTTCTTTTTTTTAAATGTACATAATATTATGAAAAATTAAAGTTGTCCTCAATGATATAACATCCAACACTATAATAATATACATACTTAAATTAAATATACATATGTACCTAATTATATAGTTTAAAAATTAATTACCAAAATTTTAAATTTTTTTATTTAAATAGATAGAATATTTATTTTGTGGGAGGAAAATGATTTTTAAATTGGAAAATTAAGAAATAATGATAAAAGAGAGCAATGGTGATGTAAAAATGATTAGTATAGAAGCAAAGAATTGATAATCAATTTTATGTAATACATACTTTCTTACAAGGACTTAACATTAAAAAGAATTTTCAGTGTATTTTGTATATTACAAATTTTCTATATTATGGATAGTTATGAAAGAAGGAAAGGAGTTAGTTGGTCAAAGAATTTCGGCACCCTTGTGAGCGAGCGTATAAAATATCTCTGTAAACACCGATGGAGTATGCATTCGAATCCCACATACGTTGTAAGAATAATTCCCCCTTACGACATTTACAGCCATGCCTGAAAAGGAAAGGTTGTATAATTTCCTTGTCACATTTATGTGGCAGGGGAATGCACAAAAGGAGGACAAAAAAAAAAAATATTAATGGCACAGTTACCGGTTCTTTAAACGAAAGATCTTGTATTTAAGCGCCGGCTGGTTCATTATATAATTATATATATTTAAAATATAATAATATAATGTAAACAAAATATATAATATTATTTTAAATAAATACTCGTACTACAACCAAGAAAAAAGTTGATTTATTTCTTCGTCACATTCTATATTGTGAGGAACAAAAATTATTTTTTAATTTTACAACCATCTTAAGTAGGAATAATTACCTTAATAAGTGCATACTTTTGAGCTCTGGCATAAGTGTGTGGCTTGAAGTGTCGGCCTCTCTTTCAAAAACTTGGTTAGAATCAAAGTCAAAGTTGACCAGTTTTTTATATCATGGTTTTCAATCTGATTCAGTTATAACTATATTCATTAAGTATCAATACGTATTATATACAAATATCATTAAAGGGACAAACTAAAAAAATCCTGTGATAAATTCTATAAGTAAATTCTCAAAATATTTCTACTATTTCAAGATATTTTTTTTATCCATACCATATCTATCATATTTTTTCTTTTGTAGCATACTTTTGATACATTGGCTTTATATATCTATCGAAGTGGAGACAAGCAAAAAAAATGTTATACCATACTATACCATACCATGGCTACCACGCATGTTACGTGTTGACACGTTATTATGTTTTGATATTTTGCAGCCAAGATATTCTTTTGCTATTTGACCGCGTCCTTTCTGATATTTTAGCTTCACGAATAAGATGTAGAAGATGTTTATTATAACATACGTTCTGTTAATACTTAGTATGTCACAAAATAAAAAAATGTTGGAAGTCAAAGAGATGTCAATATGATTACAAAACTTGAATCTCAGAATTATATCATATTTTTAAATTATTTTGTTAAAAAAAGAATCACAAAAACCAAAGATGATTTTAAATAATAATTATATATAAGAACATTAGATTAGATTATAGATTTTTGTTTAAGAGGTGTAAGTAAAACTACGACCTTTTGTTGCAGATCTATTGTGTTCAAACTGTTAGTAAATGTTGTAGATTTTGCCTTTGCCTTATAATACTTCTGTCAACCCTACTGCCTCCAAGAAAGTAAAGATCTGTAGAGTATACCGTATCGTCATTCCAATTTTTTTAAGTGCCGCTTTAGCTGGCAGACAATATATTTCAACATAGTGAACAAATGTTACAGAATGGTTTAAATTTTTATAAAACTAAATTTGTTTTCATGATGATTATTTGAGATGATACAAATTATATTGTTAAATTCTTTAAAGTAGATATAGGTATTGAAATATACATCAAAAGATATTTTTATGCAGCAATTTTTATATCTTGTTGAAATTTGATGAATCACTGATCAAAGGGGCCGACGCCGTATTCCACACACTTCATAAGATAATTCTCCCTTACGACACACGTGAAATGTAAAGACTGTGTAATTTCCTTGTTACATTTTTGTGGCATAGGAATAAACTAAAAAGTAAAAAAACAACAAACTCATCAAAAAACTCACAAATCTACTGATCAAAGATGAAAATAACTAAAACGTTAAAATCAATTCCAATGCATTACATTATATATAATCCTTCACAAAATTGCAAAAAAAAAAAATTTAATTTTAAATTTTGTTATAAAAGTTTTAGCAAAATCGAAATTGAAAAGAAAAATTAAGTTTTTTCTAAATTAAAAATTTGTTATTTGCAATTAGAATTCCATATAATATTGTAAAGTTGAAAGTCTTGTTAGACGTCTAGGAAATTTTAATTTAAGAAAGATTCATAGAAAACTACAACTTTAAAAGGTTTAACAAATTTATCAAATATGTTGTATAGCATAAACAAAAAAATCAAACTTAGAGTGTCAAATGTTTTACAATTTCTTTAGTTTTGATGGGCTAGGCGTATTTGATGAAGTTCCTCTCCTCTCGTAGTGAAATTAATATGTTAAATACTTTAAGTGTAATGCATTGTACGGGTACAGGAATAGAAAAAGGAAAGAATAAGAAAAGAAAAGAAAAGGAAGAGGAGTGGAAATTTTGATTTTAAATTATGGTACAGTTCCATTAAATGAGAATTCTGGCAGTTGTAAGTTGACTTCTTCTTTGAATTTGTACATTATACGAATCATATGTAGTGGTACATATTATGCATGTGGTGGTATGTAATGTGTTTCACATTTTGAAGCTAATAATGAATTCTTATATTTTGTTGTTCCATAGTTCTAAATTGGACAATATTGGAAGATTATTTAATTTTTGTTCATTTTACAAAAGTGAGAGGAAAAGAAAGCTAAAAATTGAATAATTCAATATTTAATTTAAGGTCGATTCCCACTACACCGGCACGTATTGGCACCGTGACGACAAGCTATTTTTATTCGCACTATATAGTCGTCAGACTTGACCACACCGTATTTTTATTATAGTAAAATCACGTTGTCGTCACGATAGTCTATTCAGACATAACGTCGGACGTAAATTTATTTTAGTTAGTAATTTTTTATTGAATTGATAACATGTATTTCTAATGAATATATTCATACTATACCGGTAACACGGACGTCACGACGTCGGCCGGCAAAATAAAAATATCTTTGAGAACGATATTTTAAATCACGGAACGCTGTCGGTACATCGTCGTTGATGTTGTTGCCGGTATAGTATGAATATATTCATAAGTTAATGCAGAATATAAATAGAAATCACGTTGTCGTCGCGTGCCGTTGTAGTGGGAATCGACCTTTAACCCAATATTTTAGTAGTCAAAAATTGATTTTTTTAATTATGTATTATAATTCATGTGGTATAAATCTCCTGAGGTCTATTATATATTTTATATAAATATATAAAAAATTAATTGTGCGGTTTGTCTTTCCGTTTAAGATAAATTTATATTATATATTTATATACATATATATAGTATAGATGCTATTGTAATAGATAGTTATGTTAGTTTTTTTGTTTTTCTTTTATATTCGCCTTCATTTTCTTCATTTTTTTTTTTTATCTTAAAATTTATGCAATTTATTTTCAGTGTCATTACCGATAAGATCCACATTCTCGTTATAAACAAAGTAATGGTAATATAAAAAATAAAAAATAAAAAAGCAATCAAATAAAAATTTTACAACAAAGGAAAAAGAAAATTAAAAGAAAAAAAAAATTTAGACTTTATTCATGACTTGGCGTTATACCAATATGGCATTAAAAGAAAACAAAAAAGAAGAAAAAAAAGATTTTCTTTAAAATTCTCAAATAATTAAATTATGATGTGTACAAAATTTAAAATATACGTTTTTATAATTATAAATGGTGTAATCCTATAAATATTTCAAATTTTTTTTAATACTAAAATTCTAATATATTTTGTTGTGGGTTCAGCACAATTTTTAAAAACAAAGTTATTTTTTTTTTGTACTTATGTTCTAGATTTCAGATTTTAAATAATTTTGTCTGTTTTTCTTTTTTTGTTTAATATTAAATTTTGAAAAACTGCTGAAATATCCAGAAAAATTGCAATTAATATTTTACATACTATATGATGGGTGAATCCTGTTTTTTATTTGTTTTGTTAATTTTTAAAGGAAAAAATTAAAAAAAAGACATCCTTAAAACGATTACATATATGTATGTGTATATATAATGAAATAAGTGAAGGTTCAGAAATACAAGTGTTAAACAGGTCAAAGACTCGTTATTAAAAAAGAAAAATTACAAATAAAAAAAAAGATATAGATATAAAATGACAGAAATAAAAAAAAAAATATTAAAATTTAAAATTATAAGGAAATATTTATTCAATTTTCTTTTTGTTTGCACTTGTTTCTGACAATATTACTTAATGCTAATAACTTGATAAATGCTGTAAATGCAGACCTGTTGTAAAGTTTGGTGTTTTTAATGTTGTATGTTACGTTTTAAATGGAAGTATTATGTGCATATTTTGAAATCGCTTCCATCAATTAATAAGCCATGCGCTTAACTGTTTCTAACACTTGGTTGGTGGTTTTTATTCTATCCAATGTCCTTTTCCGAACTATTAGTACTCCTTATATCCTTATATACCCTACACCTAAAGTATAGGGTATTAACTTTGGTATGATGTTTATAACCACCAAAAGGAAGCGAATTAAATATGGGCAAGTATATATTATATTCTTAATCCGGGTCACCTCCTGAGTCGATTTAACCATGTCTGTTCGTCTGTCCGTTCGCACGAAAACTTAAAAACTAATAAAGCTATTTTGATAAAATTTATATAGTAGATTACTAATTACGAAAGAAAGGCGGGAATTCCACTTGGTCAAAATTGGTCCATGGGCTCGGATTTTCCGAAAGCTTCCGAACGAGTCCCAGAGCAAACGAGCATATCTACAAAATCATTTAAAATAGAACCTTTGTTTTTGGTACAAGGGTGTTCTGTTATGTTTCCTTTTCTTTAAAATTGAAAACTGATATTTGAGGCGATTTGAACCATGGGTTCGGATCTTGGAAACTTTCGAACGAGCACAAGAGCAAACGAGCACATCTCCAAAATTAGCAAAGCTAGAACTTTTAAATTTGGTACAAGGGTGTTCTGTAATGTTTCCTCTATGACCCTGAAATTTGAGATAAATTGCAGTGGCGGTTCGGCTGGCTGACACACGCCTCCTAATGCCTAGTAAGCATATTTTCGAAATTAATAAAATATAAAATTGAAATTTTGTACATGGGTGTTAAATTTTGCCTCTTTTGGGTTCCTGAAATTCGAGTTGAATAAGGAAGAAGAGGGAAGTGATTCAAGCAGCTGCCAAAAAAACTTATAGATTTTTAATTTAATTCAAATTATTCAGATGTAGGGTATTAATAAGTCGGTTGCCTCAACTTACTGTTACATTTACTTGTTTTTGAGTTAGCAATGGTTACTAAACTTTATACCTTTAAAGAAAAGTTAAAATGTTGTTATTTGTTAGACGCAACGGAAATAAATCCATCTTCGTGAGAATTAACAGCATAAAATCAAGATGTACTTAATTCCCTTTAGCAGTGTTTTATAATACCACTTTTTGGTAAGGATTTATTCTACTTTTCATAGGTATACATATTTGAGATTTAATTTCACTTTTTAAAAAATAGCTAAGAACCATTTCTACGAGATTTCACAAATATGTGATGAGAATGGATTTTATAGTAGATTACAAATTGATTTATAGTTAGTTTTTACAAATGTCTTGATATAACGTTATATAGAATCATATTTTGGCGAAAGCGTAACCCTAATTTTGTAAAAATCTCAGAATTGTTGATTGGGATAGATAAAGATTGTAAAATTGAAATTCCATTTGTTTAAAATTAAAAGGGAAATAATTTCACTAAATTTTGCGTGGACTTATTTTCCACTGTTAGCGGAAGTTATATTTTCCATTAAAACTATAAGTATAGGCACTTAATAAATAAAAGGATGAATACACTCTTCTATCGCGGAATGGAAAAAACACAGTTTTTTTTATCGATTGTATGGTAAGCACCTGAATCAATTTCTCGAAATAAATAATAGATGCTGTTACCATAAAATTTTAAATACAAAGCTTAATCAGACGTTAAATTTTGTTTCTACTAGGAGCAAAGAGCATCCATTAAGAAGGTTATTATTCATATTTGTATGAACTAATGCGATATGAAATAAAACATCAAACGTCATGAACACATGATTTTTAAATCAATACAAAAGTAAAATAATTTTTTGTAATTGAACATTTTAGATTAACCGTTATATGGGTTTTTAACAGTATTTCATTTTTCTAGCACCTCAATCCCGTATTATCAAACGCATTAAAAGTGAAAAATTGTATAAAGTTTTCAAAGATAAGATATAACTTGAAAACGGTTTCCTTAAAATGAACAAATGTAAATCTTTTGATTTTTTACAATATCGTAAAAAGTAAAACTAAAAAGACCTTAATTTTCTTGTTCTCTTTATGTATCTCTTTATCTGAAATTATGCAGTGCTTGAACCGTCAAACTTTTAGTCAAAAGTTGTCCTTGTTTATGTTATAATGTATATATTTATGTATCGTTTTAAAATATAAGAAATTTTAAACAGTTGAATAAAGAAATTGAATAAAGTTTTTAAGCATGAAAGAATAGTGTTTTAAGAAAAATTTATTTTCAGACTTTAATGCAGTTTCATTGCAATTTTATAATTCTTTAAGAAAATCGCTTTGATATTTTACAGCTTCAAAAGTCCTTCGTTTTACATACTGATGACACATCTTACCTTTTTTATTAGTTTTTTTTTTCATAATTTTAATTTTACTATAAATAATTTTTTTTTCTTTTCAGTTAAAAATATATAGCTATATAATATTCATTAAAGAAAGTCTGTCTGCTTTTTGCAATTTTCATTTTAAAATCTAATATATTTTTATTTTTTTTTTTTTTTGTTGATCAGTTTCTTTGTTTTTTAATGGTTTTTGGTCTCTTTGAATCTAAATAAATCCAAAAAAAAAAATAATAAAATAAAAAATTTAAAAATAGATTTTATCTAAAAAAAGGTAAAAGAAATTTTGTTTTTTATACCATTTCTTTACTTTCATTGGAAAAAAAAAGTTCTAAATTTAAACAAACACATTATAAGAATTATAACTTTCTCTTGAATTTTTTTTTCTTTTTTTTTTTTTTTCTAAAAATTACTTTTTATGATATCTGATCCAACTAATTTTTAACAACATTTCTATCAGTAATATATAAAAAAAAAAAAAAAGAAAAAAAAAGAGTTAAAAATCATAACTAGAACATGAAAAATAAAAGAAATCGTGCTGTGAACAAAATAAGAAAAGAAATGTTCGTGTTCATTAAAGAATTGTTCTTCAACTTCCTATTTTTTTTTTTATATGTTTTAAATTTTTTTCTTTAGGGCAGACATGATACAATGGGCGAAAGTAAGAAAAGTTTTCAAAATACATACTTACATATGTATATACTTTTATACTTTGCCTAATATTTTGCATATAAATATGTATGTATACAAACAATATGTATCTTAATTTCAAAAGACTAAATTGAAAACAAAAAAAAAAAAAAAATTGAAATATTTGAAAATCTATTTTATTTAAATACGTCATCATTTGAAAATATCAATATACAAATGCATATACATATATACATACATAAGTGGGCATATACTTGTATATGCATGTGAGTAAAACCTTTGTTCTACTTTCATTATAGTAGACGAGTAGTAATTACAAAAGCTAAAAAAAAAAAAAGTTTGGGTAGAACAACAGTAACGAAAAAAAAAAAAAAAAAACAAAAAAAAAAATTAGGTTTTGTCCTAAATTTTCTTAAATCTTTTCTTTATCTTCGCAAAGATTATGTGAATAATTTTTTTTTTCTTTTTTTCTTTTTTTTGTATGATATGTTCAGTTCTATATAATTTTAGGGTCAAATGGCAGCAGTTCCGAGGTCAAGATTAGTTTTCATTATTATAAGATGATGTTTCTTTTTTTTTGTTTTTGGTGTTTTTTTTTTTTTTTTTTATTAAGGCATTGATATTAAACAGCGGTTGATAAGTTCAATTATCACTTAAAATATAATATGTATGTATAGTGTTTTCCTTTTCTTTCTAATTATTTGAATTAGAAAATATATTGTTTTTGATTGGAGAAATTCTTATGAAAAACTTTTCGTAATAATGTAATTTTTTTTTTTTTGCTTTACTTTAAAATAAAGAAAAAATGATTTAGAAGGTTTTTGATTTTGAATATAAAAAATTTATAAAGTTTAATATTAAATTCTTTTCAGATAAATGCTGCAAAAAGAAAGTTGTTAAGATGAATGTTATTAGAAAAATTATAGGGATAAAAGAAAAAATAAAAATTACATTAAAATAAATAGACTTTGAAAAAGACTTACTAAATTTTATGAAAATTAACTGAAGTATTTCAAACTTGTCGTATAATATACAGAAAAAACTCCATATAATGAAACTTTTATTTAGCGAACATTTCCATTTAACGAACAATTTATACTGCATTAGCATTTCTACAACTTTTTAGAACAAAAAAAATTTCTATATAACAAATTTCTATTTAACGAACATCTCTTAATAACGAACCAATTTAGTTTTCCATTGCTTAAAAATTGTTACTCCATTTTACGAACTATTCACAATAATTTTAAAAATATTTTAAAAATCTGAAAAAATCTACATATACATATTCATAAAATCTTTGAAAACTTGTTAGCAACATTTTAAAAAAAATTGACAATATTATGTACATACATACATATTATGTCAAATTAATTTTTATCATAACTAAATGTCAAATATGAATTCAAATTTAAAATTTGTTTCGGTAAAAATATTTAAGTAAAAAGGTGCAAGTAAGATTATTTTTCATTAATTTTTAAATTTTTTATCTTCATAAAAAAATTTGTTACAGAATGGGGAAAGAACGTAAGATATTAACTTTTTGTTTGGTTCTCTATTTAGCGAACTTCTCTATATTACAAACAAAAATATGTGAATTTAGGCAGTTCATTATATGAAGTTTTTACTGTAGAATAAATTATCATCACATCCTGAAATAAATCCTAATAAAAAACTATTGTGTTAAAAAACTCATAGGAAAAAAAAAACGATTGAACCACCTTGATCGTCGAAGCTATACAGATCAGATAAATTGACAGAAATCTATGTCTTACTTGGCGGTTTAAAGAATATCTATGTATAACCTAAGATATATCTGCATTTCAAGAAGATATATACAGTGCAGAAAATTAAAATAACTTCAGATAACAAAGGACCGCTG
The DNA here is from genome assembly GCA_947095535.1 of Poecilobothrus nobilitatus. NCBI lineage: Eukaryota > Metazoa > Arthropoda > Insecta > Diptera > Dolichopodidae > Poecilobothrus > Poecilobothrus nobilitatus. The sequence continues at coordinate 52,061,439 of OX352772.1, read as the reverse complement.
TGTATGCTTTTATATGGTGTTAAAAAAGGTACTGTTAAATTGGTTTCCAAAAATTTGTAATAAATACTCACCAGAAAACTTTAAATTTAACTAATAATTTTATAGAATAAAAATAAATATATTATTATTCTATCATTATTTGCTTAAAACTGTACTGAGCCTATTCTAAATTCCATATAAAAATTTTATAATTTTTACCTACCAAAGAATGTTATAAAATTACATTCAATGAACTGTCAAAATTTAATAAAATATTAAAACACCTGCTAACACATAATCAAAACAAGTATATATCAAATCAAATAATTAAATAATCAAAACTTTCTAATAAGTATGCTAACACTTAGAATATTAAGAAAAAAAGCAATTGAGGTTATTTTAATTTCCAGCATTGTACCTTTTAAAATTTTAAGGTTTTAACAATCTGAATTACATAATAATTGTAACGATTATATAATTTTGTTGCTAGGATGCATTGCCAGACAAATGCTCGTAAAGACAAAAATCAGGGAATTTAAAAAATGCATCTACAAATAAGTTGATGATTGTTTAGCCCAACCATCTGCATTATGGTATTAAATTAGAATTGTATGTATTTAAATGAGTTGACTTATATTCTGGTATTTTTTTGCATTAAATTTTCGAGCTAAAGGATTCGAAAATAAGTATTCGGTTGGTATCATTTTTTAATTACCTCGGATTTGGATTGTATCTACTAACTGTTAATCCTATCTACTATTGAAATTTTGTTTGCCAGCATTAATCAGAAGTATGAAAATTCACTTAATGAATCGCGTTTATAGTGAGTTGTCTAAAATTTTGAACGTTTTAAGAATATTTTTATAAATATGAAAGCAATTAAAGAGTCGGCGTCGGTCAAGCAATATTAAATAAATCCACTGTAAAATCCTATTTAATTTTTAATAAATGTATATTGTAAAATAATATTGCACAAAATTAAAGCAATATTAAATGCAAAAAATTAGTTTCAATTTTTGGTTTATCATTTGAGTTTATTGCCAATTTGGCAGATTTTTTTGACAGATGGTCATGCATTTTAAATATATATGTTTATAACATTTAATATTTAAAATAAAATAAAATTTGAGTAATAAAATAATTATATATATTAATAATTTTTAATAACTTTGACTGTAACTTTTATTTTTTCTAACCATATGAAAATATTTTAAATGTCATTTCACTTTTAATGCATAGGAAAACTTTCTTTTTATTGTTCTTGCGAACTGGCAATCAAATTTATAGGTTAGAAAGGAATAATATTATTTATATAACTTCATGTAGTGTAAAATTCATATATGTATGTGTAATCATTAATCATCTAAGCAGAAAAAAGAGAAGCGCTTCGAAATCGTGTGATGAATGAGAAGCAATATATCATGCATTCTAGAACGCTTCTAAAGAAACGCTTGCGAAGCAAATGAGATCGTTTTTTGTTTTTTTTTTTTTTAAACCGAAGCGAATGAAATATCGTTTTGTATACCTCTGAAATGCATATACATATCTACATATTTTATCATGCTTATGCATTTTTGTTGTTTTCGATGATACCCTTATATACATATGTTTCTGCTTGTTTTATGTTTAAATAATAATTGTTAGAAAAAAAATGATTAGATGATTCATTATACTGTGATTTACGCTAGTGCAAGCTTGTAATTGATCTTTTTGGTAAGTTTTTTCATATTGCCATTTACCAGTAACATCTTTTATATATAATATATAATTTTGTATTTCAGAAGGTGGAAAAAAATGAAAATTTTGGATTTGTCTAATTTAGAGAGAATATGAGAGCTGGATTTCGTGCAGATTATAAAAAATATAAATTTAATACAAAAACATTTAATTGATGTAAAAATGTTAAAATAATTCGTATGTCGATAAAGTTATTTACTGTTATACAATTTTAATCAAATTAAACTAGTTTAATTTAAAAAGCTTAATAAAAAAGTATAAAATAAAGGAACTCTTATATATTAAAAGGTTTTGTTACTTAATTTGTACACTTATAAGATTGAAATATATCCTTCTACATATTGTTTATTAATGCATAGCATTCTACATGCCATCAAATTCATTCATTTAACATGCCTTCTTAATTACGCATTCTACATGCCTTCCCAGTCATGCCTTCTAGATTCCATCTACATGCGTTCCCAATCATATCTTTTAGATGCTTTCCCATTCATGCATTCTGAATCAATCAAAGGGAAGCTTACGAAGTAAAAGTACGAACGCGTTGCTTGTTTTTGCGGACATCTATATAAAAAAGAAGCAATAAAAGAATTGAACAGGAGGCGCTTCTTACCTTACTGGGAATGATTCCAGCATTCATGCTGGAATGCTTCTGTTTCCCGCTGGCATATAAATTTCATCTAAAACATTATTTATATTTACAAAAGCGAAATGGGAATAAAATATTGAATCTAAGGGTGTAACAGATTATACAATTTATTTCCAATTTGTCGTATATTATTGTTAAAAATTTAACCGTGTTAAATTTTATCATGATCTTATTCAACTGTTATCTAATTGTTAAAAACATATATATATAAAAGAATCTGATGTAAAAGATTACCGGTGCAAAACAAAGTACATATTGTATATGTAATATGTAATAATATTTTTCTTAAATTTACGCAAGTTATTTTGCAAAATAAAAATTTTTTGTACACATCAAATATAGCAGTTTTTTAAACAACAAAAAAAAAACCCTTTTATTATGTCAACATTTGTAAATTATCGTTAACATAATAATGTATACATATAATAATTTTAACAGCAGCTTTAGCAATATTTATAATGTAACAAGTCATAAAATATACATATACAGTATATGTCAACATTATAATATGCACAATACGTTGTAATGTTTATTTGTCTTTAATTCAGGAAATTTAATTTTTATTTTTTAACAAGTTGAAAAACAAAAAAAAAAAAATGTTTTTTTTCCATTTGTTTAACAATTTTTACATAATTGCAAAATTTTTGTACTATTTGGTGATTATTTTAAAATATAAATTTTAAAATTTATTAATAATACTTTATATTATGCAGTATTTACTCATATGTATTACCTATCAATATTATTTGTCAAATTTTTTGACTTTATTTCCATACACAGATGTCATGTTCGGATTTTCTTTAATTTTTTAGAAAACTAAATGTATGTACTTTATAAGGGCTCTCATTCGCCAAAGAAGCCATTAAAGGGTTAGTATCGACTTTTGAAAATATTGTTCAAAATTCAAATTACATCTCTTTAACTGTTAAAACTTAAAAGCATAATATTAATTGACACTTGACAGTTTAAAAGAAAAGTCTTCAGATAGTCTTTTAAGTGATGCGTCAAACTCAAACAAAGAAAATGTAACAATTAATTTAGGTATAGGGTAATTTTGAAAAAAAAAAAAAAAATTTAATTACCCAACAGTAATATGGAACTAAAGTCATTTATTTTTTATTTTAATTTTATATTAAGTTTTTTTTGTATGTATGTTTACATATTATGTGAAATTTCGTTATAAATATTTTTTTTTAATTTTTTTTTATTTTCTTTAATGTAAGAAAAGAAAAATTGTAATTCTTTTTAATAATACAAGAATTATCAATTGAAATAGCAAGAATATAATAAAGAAATGTACAAAAAAAAAAAAAAAAAAATTTAAAAAAAAAAATGAAAATAAAAAATACAAGATATTTAAAAAAATAAAAAAATGGGGTTTGTATTGTTAGTACATATTTATGCATGTCCGTATAAATTTAACCATATTCGTACACTGTACATACAATATGTATATATATACATATATATTTCCATAAATTTATTTTTGAAGACTTTCGCCAATTCTGTTAAAGAAATATAAAACTTTTTAAGATTTTTCTTACACATATCACATATGTATATAAGCATATATACATATTTATTATTTCTGTATGTACAATTATTTGAACATTCAAAAGATGGTAGGTACCTTAAAAACAGCTTAAAGGTATATTTTGGAGTCTGAGAACTTGATCATCATCATTCAGTCAGTATATATTATATATTGTTCACATTAACTTATACATACTTCAATATTAATGGACATACTCATATATATATATATATATATATAATATTATATGTACATATATAGAAAATATAGTAAAATACGGGAAAAAAATAATAATATAATAAAACAAAAGTAGGTAACACACTTTTATAATCTCCAAAAAGTTCTTCAAAAAAAAAAAATTTTTTTTTTTGTCTTCACATATCAAAAAAAAAAAAAAAAATAACAAAAGAGATGAAGTTTAAAAAAAAAAATAAAATTAAAATTAACAATTCAATGTCGTTTTTGTCTCTGAAACCTGCAGTAAAAAAAAAAAAAATGTAGAGTGTTTCATTTTCGCTTTTAGTTTATAATATTCTAAAAACTTTATAATATTAGTTCCACGTATAATGTAATGATTTATAATGATTGTCACTTAACTTTTTGGGGGTTTCAATGGCCTAGTAGGTAAAAGCGTATGAAATACGTTGAAAACACCGAGGGAGTGTGATTGCAAATCCCACACATTTCCTAAGAATAATTCCCCCTTGGAACATTTATAGAAAAGGAAAAGCTGAACGCCTGAAAAGCAAAGGCTGTTTACTTAAAATAAAAAATAAAAAAAATCACCCAACTTGTAATTCGTATCACAATAATTTGTCATCAAATTTAAGTTTGATCTAAAGAACTTTTAATTCTATTTTGTCACTATCAGTCATTTAGCAAGATTATTTAGCCTTTTGTGTCCAAATAAAAATTAAAGCTCCATGGTTCGAATCTAATTTCAATTTTTGGTAATACGTATTACAGGCATGATATAAATGTATATGAAAATTCTTTCTACTTCTATTACCATTGATTTTTAGTACATATTTAAAAATGCATGACATATTCTCAGTTTGACATACGTCAAAAAAAAAAACTCAAATTTTTTATCAAATCAATTATTGACTCAATTCCATAATTATCAAAACTCATATTCTGATAAAACAGTATAAATCAAAATAACCATGTTTTGACTTAAAAATTACAATGAAATAATCAACTTAAATATTTTTTCACTTTTTTTCAGAAGAAACGCTTTAAGTCAGTTATTTTTTAAATTATTGCAAAATTTGAAATTTTATCTTTATGAGTTGAAAACAATAAATAGTGAATATATGTAGTAAATTAATTGGGTACCATAATATTAGTTTTAATAAAAATATTTGAATTAAAAATTAAAAAAAAATGTTCTTCTGCAAAATGTCTGTCTTTTTGTTCACCTGACTGATTACAATACAGTACATATTTGAAAATACATTTATCAATATATGAGTATTGATAATAAAGTATAAGTACCTTACATATGTAGAGAATAGTCTATAAGTAGAGACTTTAACAGTCTTAAGTAGTTATAATATTATTCATTTATATTATAAAATAAATAGAACAGTTAATAATTGCTGCTGAATGGAACAAATGATGAAATCTAGAAAGAATATTTGAGAAGCTGATATTTGATTGCAAATAAGAATGATAACACGTTTATTTATAGTTTTATTACCTTGATTTGACAAAATAGTTAACTAGTTAATCTAATCTATGTACAATTATATATGGCTAACATAAAAATATAAAAAATGCGTACGTTTACATGTATATATAGATATATGTAATTAATTATTTATATATTTTATAATATATATGAATATATATATATATAGACAGAAATCTTCACAATTTTATACATGCCATAAGACAGTTTTGTAACTGTTACATATTTCCAGGGTTGTAAAAAGCTCAAATTGCAATTCAACTCATCACTCAACTCAAATTCTGATCTAGCTCATAGTTTGAGCTATACTCATAAGCTCAAATGTTGAGCTGACTCAAGCTTGCATAAGCGCAATGCCTCAACTATGAGCTAGCTTAACATTTGAGTTGAGCTTTGAGCTGAGCTTTGCATTTGAGTTCGCTACTTTACAGCTTTGCATATTTCTGAACGGGAAATTTGAATTAAATTGTATGAATGACTTCCTATAATTTCCACGTAATATTTTTAATTTTTCCCAACTGACCTTTACCATCTCAATCCTATATTATCTCCTAATCTTAAATTATCATAACCTCGTTTTATTACACATACAGTTTTTTCCATAAAACTTCTTAGTTTATTTCTTAATCCGTTAGTGTCTATGATGTAAATTTCACTATTTATACCACATAGTATCTTAAAGTTATTAGAAACATTGAATTTTCTCTAATTTCTTTTTCATTTTGGATTTAATTCCTAATTTTAGTTACACAAAGAGTTGATTTTTGTTTTGTTTTTTTTTTTTTTTTTATTGTAAAATTTCTGGTGTTAAAAATTGGTTTTTCTTGTACAACATAATATTTAACATAATTTAAGTTAATATTGTTAAAAAAAAGAAAACAAAATACATATTTAAATAAGAAAAAGTTAAGAACAACAAGTTGCATATTCATTTTTGGCCGTTGTATTAATGTACAAAATAGTAAATTCCAACAAAAAAAAAAAAAAAAATAGAAATAGCATCAAATGAAAGCAAATAGAAAAATGAAAAATGAAAAAAAAAAAAAACTTAAAAAATCAAACGGTTTTTACGTCATTAAATATAAATATATATATACATGCATACATACATACATGAACGCGAAAACTTTTCTAGACAGAAGTTATTAGGAATATGTATATATATATATATATAACAATTGAAAACGCTTTCTTTGTTACGTTTTTGATTTCATTTATTTTTACAACATTTTAATTTGTTTTTTTTCATTGAAATATGTGTCTATAGATTTGACTGCTTGTTTGTCCTTCTTCATCCATCATCATCCATTTGATGTTTCAGACACATTAACGATTTTTCTAATTTAGTCTTTTAATAAATAGAGACCATAAGTTTAAAATCGAAATCATATAAATCATGCTTGGGAAACGAAGAATCCTTCTTCTTTAACATTTTCATTACATGCTATCGCAAACAATCAGGTGATTTAGCAAAAATTAAATGTCATTGTTCACGTGATACAATGGAGACAATAATACACAAATTCACTGAAAGGGTTAATAAAATAAATATTCCGCGTAGGTTTAGTTTCAATTTCATTTCAAAATTTTTGCTGTTTTGTCATTTGGTCAAATTTTTACAAAAGGTGAGAGAGTTTTTTCTATTTTCCATACGTTAAACTTTATTTAAATTTTATATTGAAATTAATATATTAAGAAACTTGATTTTAAACATTAACGTTTAATCTGGTTGAATCTTGGTGAAAAAGAGTATACGCACTGAATGAATCCTTTGCTTGCTTGTTAGACTTATTATACCAACTACGATATTGTTAATTTTATATAGCTGTATTATTTATTTTTATATAATATGACAGGAGTTTAAATTTCAGACCTTACATAACTGGAAAATCGTCGACTTTTAAGCACTATATCATTGAACAAATAAATATACATAATATTATTGGTAATTTAACCTACGATTTGATTATTTTCTTATCTTTAAAAGTTAGATTCTATATAGTTAAAAAAAAAAAGAAAAACAAAAACATAAGAAAAAACTTTTAGAAAATTTCGACCTTATTTTTAAGCTTCACAATTAATGTTATGTAGGCTTATCTTTTCATGTTCTAATTTTATTTTAAAAATGTTTTTTTTTTTTCATTTATTTTTAGGTTAATTTCTGTTTTATTTCAGCTTTTAATTTGTCGGAAATAGTAGTTTGTGAGGCCTATAATTGAATTTTTTTTTTATTTTTGGTAATATATAACTTCATATATAAATAAAATTTGCTGTAGATAATGTTATGACACAAATTGTATTTTTTTTCTTGACTACGATTAGGATTAGAAATTTTTAACTGAGTCAATTTGGCATAATTGAATTATTAGAAATTATATTGATAGAAATTATTAAAATACATTGATTTAATTTTTAATTTTTTTTAATAATTTTTTAAATTATACGATTATCATAATTTTAAATATACGAGGAAATGCATTGTAAAAAATAAACTGTTATACAGTGGTATATCCTTTTTGGGATTTTTGGGCAAATTTAAGACCGTAAGATTTAATATTGACTTATTTTGACGTTGGAAAATGTACTTGATGCACACTTAAAATCTTAATTGATGAAAGTTTTTAAACTTGAAAAAATATTGGTTTCATTTAAGTAATGGCAAAAAAAAAAAAAGAAAACAAGGTAGAATGTAAATTTTTTAAAAGCGCACATTTTTAAAAAATAATACAAAGTGTTTAGAATTATTATGACTTGCACCAAATTTTGAAAATTTCATATAATAAGAAAAAAATGTAAAAATAGAACTTTTTTACAATTTTGAGTGACTGTAAGTCCGGAACTTTATAAATGAAGAAAACCCGTTAACACACGAAAAATATATTACTGAAGCTTTCATTTTTTTACCTTGTCGAAGAAAAATTTGTACAGGTGCCTAAATTATACGTGTCTAAAAATAGCATATTTTCAATTTTTGAGCCATAGTACCTCTTAAACAGGAAGTGGTGCAAAAAAAATTTCTGAGCAAACTTATAATAAATCTGAAAGTTCTTTCATACATTAAAATTTAAATTTCCTATCTAAAAGTGTGTCGGAGTTATGAAGGTAGAAAATAATGCAAAATTTGATTTTCACATAACGGTAAATCTAAATACTAAATTTAAAATAATGAAGGACGGAGTGAAACTAATAGGCACATTTTTTAAAAATTTGTTTTTGGTAATGTGCTAAAAAGTAAGCGATATAATCAAAAAATGTGCTTATTTAGTTTATTTTTATAACAGTTGGATCTTAGTTTTCATTTCGTGTTTAATGTTGTAAAAGAAATGAGATAGATATGAAGAAGTATCTATATTCTTGCGCTGTATTGAATTCTGAGTCGATTTAGTATTGTAGTTCCTTCTTTTCTGTCCGTACGATAACTTAAAAAATAATGAGATTCAGAAATTTTTACAATTTCAATTTTATACAATTATCACCGCCATGCTTTTAAAATCTAATAATTTTGATAGAATTTTGACATCCTCAGAATGTAACAATTGACAATTTATATTAGCATTAGGTTAAAGCTGTATAACTACAATTTTGTAAAAAGAGCTTAAGTGTTATGCCAACGGTTTCTCTAAAATTTACTGTAAAATTTAATTTTTTTCAAGTCAGTCTGGTTATCATAAAACCTTTTTGTTTTTCAATATTTTGTACATATTTATTTTAAATGGTTCAATATTTTTTTCGTTTAATTTTTCTATTTTTCTTTATTTCTAATATTGATGAATTACAAAAAATTTAATTTGGAAATGATTATCCTTAAATAATGTGATATTATGTGAATATTCTGAGTGGTTTGTTCCTTTTTTTTTCGGTTGGATTCGAGAAACTTTAGGGATGTTTGCAATGTCGGCAAGTCGGAATAGAAGGGATTATTTGTCGACATTGCCGACATTTCTATTCCTATTAAATTATTATCCTATTATTATTCCTTGATTCTATTTAAATCAAGCTTAAATTTACAATCAAATATGTGATCATGTTATTGATATTATATATATGTACAATATGTAACATAGTTTTAAAATGATGTTATAAGTATAGACTAAAGATAAATGAAGTAAGAATAAATAAGAAAGTATTAGTATAATATTATATTCAGCTAATGGTTATTGTTAAGACACCGCCCTTTCATTCGAAAGCTCTTGGCTTCAAACTACGGCTGGATCATATAGATAAAAAATAAATAAAATTTATATTATTTTTTTTTGATCTATATGATCCAGCCGTAGTTCGTTTCTTATAATATATAATTAAATAAAAATTAAATATATATTTTATAATTAATATCATATCAGATCATATGAATTATATTATAATATATAATAAAATAATAATAAAAAATAATTCTTGAATAAAATAATAGATGGCATAAAAACAAAAGAAATATTTATGCCTCATAGTCTTGTACAATACCTATGCAGCCGAGTAATCAACAACTTAGTGAAATTAATGATTCGAAATACTGAAGCTTAGTCAACGAGGGCTTCGGTGGCCTAGTAGTTAAGCACATGTTTTATTAACTGAGGAAGAGCGGGTTCAAATCTTGCACAGTATTCAACTTATAAAGCTCTTAGTAGCCGGTGCTTTTGTAATATTACCATATCCTATTGTGATTTGTAACATTAATATAAATAAATAAATAAATGATTTGGTGGATGCGCTCTGCTCCTTATAGGAGTGGCAAGGAAAAAAAAAAACTTAATATTATATTTATTATATTAAACAATAACATAAAACATGGTAAATGTAAAATTAAAATCATATTTAAAAAAAAAATAAAAACAAATAAATAAAAAATGGATAGTTGCTGAAAAAATAATTTATATTTTTTATAATTTAACTTTATATTCTTTTGATTTATTTTTTAAGAATATGTCAAAATACTGTCAACACGAATAAAAGTAGAATATAAATAAAATCTATTACGTCGTGTTTCGGATTTCTATAGCCTCGGTATACGCATTTATAGGGGCTTCTATATATAGCATCAATTTATTGTGTTAAATATTATTTAAATGTCAAAGATATCCGCTTGGTGACATGTTTATCGAAATTTTTATTATTAAATAATTAGATTGAGCTGTCAACCAAAAACAGTTTTTTATTTTTTTTTTTACCATAACATCATTATGGAAACAAAAAGTAATTTATCAATAATAATGTTTAAGATTAACATTACAATAGTAATTTAGTTATTATTTTTTTTTTACGGCTTCTATTAATATAACATATATATTTAGTTCTAGTGTTATAATAATAATTTATACATACATATATATTATATAGATTTAAATGCATATAATAAAAATAAAATTAATAAACTTGTTATAATGGCATTAAATTTCTATTTTTAATCTAAAGAACTAGAAAGTTGAAAGTTTTAATGCACACAAAAATTATTTATAGGTAGAAAAAAAAAAAAAAAAAAAAAAAAATATACATAATATACTTTTTCTATCTAAAGATTATTAAAAAAAAAATTTTTTTTTTTTTCTTCACTTTCCTACAGCATGTATGTATGTATGAATTATTTTGTTTTTGCATTTCTATTGTAAAATGCAATAATATCAAGTATTAAATTTCGCGATTTTTCTTTCTAATTTGTATATTTATATTTTTTTTAAATAATATATATACACATATATTATGAATCTATATAATAGTACATTTTTATTTTCTTATATTTTATTCATCTTGGAAACGGAACTAAAATTTCAAATATGATAATCTCAGAATTTTCCATTCAATTTCCTTTTTATTTAATTTCTTAATGATAATGATTATTTTTTGATATAGCTATAAATGATGATATTGATAAATGGTAATGATGATGTTAAACTGATAATAAATATACAAATGATATATAATACAAAATATTGTAGCCATGTAATAGAAAAATAACTTGTGAAAATTTCACCATACAAAAATCATCATATAGGTATACATAGGTAAGGTATAGATAATAATATAATAGCAGTATTTTTGTATATTTCCATATATATATATATATATATATATATTCTATATGCATATATGTATGTACTTAGAAATATTAAGAAATAATATATTTATGTAGGAAATAATGTAAAGATTTTTTGATGTGCCTAGAGAGATCGTTTTTGTTTTTGTGTATGCAATTTTTATTTTTTTTTTTTTGTTTTTTTTATTTTATTTTATTTATTTTTTTTTTTTTTTTTTTGTTATTTGCAGTAAACCATGAGATTGATTAAAGTTCCGGCCCAATATTCCACTTTCAGATTTATTTATAGGTATAAACAACAGCATCTTAGTATATATGTATAGTTCATAGCACACAAAATAGCAGTTAAGACTTTGTATACAAAAAAAAAAAAAAAATAGTTAACTCTTTGCAGTGCATATAGTATTAAGTATATATAGTTTGCCTTTTTGTAGAAGATGCAATTCATCGGTTTTTGTAAATTTTTTTTTTTTTTTTTCTTTTTGTTTTTTTTTTTTTTTTGTTTTTTTAACTAAATAAGAATTTCTCTAAAAAGAAAAAAAGAAAATTTTCGTTTTTATTTTAATATGTATGTGCATACTAAAATACATCACGCAGTAGGTATTATTAGAACTAATGTTAGATAGCGCTTTATTATTATAATAGTAAGTTTATTCAGCGTTTTTTCTTTTTTTTGGTTTTTTTATAACTTCGTTTAAGAGTAAAAAAAAAAAAAAAAAGTAATGAGAAAATCTTTGCCTTAATTTTAAGTTTAGCAAAATGTACATCATATTATACATATATATGTATGTATATCTCTATTGTTTTTCGTTTTAAATTTGATAACTGCATTTTTAAGGAAATTTATGTTATAAATGAAATGATACTTAAAATTTTACATTCATATATTGTCAGTAAAAAATTTCTTATAAAGAACCCTGCAAACAGATTTTTGAACTTATTATATAGGCGTCAATAAATCAGCTGTAATAATCACTCCAATTAGATTTAATGGAATTTTTTAAATTTTTATTCAACTGAATTACGTTCATTCTTACCAACCGTGGTAATTTCTCTGGAATTCCTAAATGGAAAGTAAAATCTTAATTGCTTCTATAATGATATTTGATACAAATTAAAAGATTGGATGATATATATTAAGATGTCTCAATTAAGGTATAGATAAAAAGGCTTTTATGGCCGAATGGTTTTGTATATGACTTATTAATAGAGGCAGTGCGGGTTCAAATACCGCATAGGTTTCTACCTGTATTTTTGACTTAATCTGCGCTTGAAGATGTACCCTATAAACCTAGAGTTTAAGGATTACTGATGCCTGAATTCGACCCCATAAAAAAAAACTAAAAAGAAATTTATATTAAACCAGTTTTTGCAAAATAAAATTTCGAAAAAAAGATATAAGATTTCATTGAAAAAATTTATGTTGGAAAACATATTCAGTCTAGGGGCTTCGATAGCCTAGTGGGTGGGCGTGTGGTGTATTAACCGAAGGAGTGTGGGTTCGTTCCCTGCACAGGTCGTAAGTGTTTTTTTCTGTACATACCCGCTTACGACCAAATATAATGTAAATATATAATATAATTTAATAACAGTATAATAATTTAATTATAATAATTTAATAACAGTATAAAAACCTATAATGGCCTTGGTATAATTTAATATATAATAATATATAATAATAATTTAATATATAATAATTTAATAACAGTATAAAAACCTATAATGGCCTTGGTAGCCGATGTTTCAATAATATTGCATTACATTTATGTATGTAATATTAATATAAATAAATAAATAAATAATATTCAGTCTAGGAGAATGCAAATGAATTAAATTAATAAAATATTTATTAAAATTTAACTAAAAATGAATAAAATGGAGATATCTACTTTTAAACTACAGAAAAAAAAAAAAAAAAACTGAACAATAACTCCAATTGAGAAATTTTTACATTATACTAATAATATATACATAAGTTCTAAAGTAACTAAAGTTGAATTGAATGCTAGCATAAAGAAAATGTTAAATTGTCATGATAATTTATTGAGATGCTACTCCTACTCTACCTCGTTTTCCTTTTTTTTTTTTTGTTAATTTTTTAGTTAGAAGTTACTATTTATTATTAAGAAAAACACGTTGTAGTTAAAATTGTAAAACTGACAGGTTAATAGATTTAAAAAAAAAATCTCGAAAAGGAAAACAAAATTAAAGAACCAAAACAAAAAGGAAAATTATTTCAATGAAAGAAATTGAATGACATATTCAGTTCCTTGTAAAATATAATAGAATTTTAACAGGCATATCAAAAAATTTTTTTTAGATAAATTAAAAAGAGAAACATTAGATAAAAATTATTTTTGTATTTAAATATAATTATTATAAAATAATTCAAATATGTAGTTCAAATATAAAGAATTATAACACAGTTAATACAATATCATATAATTATGTCATGAGATATTTAAAGTTACTATAATAATATTATTTGTGTTTATATATATAAATGAAATCGTCGAACCTTATAATGTAGGTTATAAATTTTAAGTGCATATCGTAATACAATTCTAACAAGTGCGATAATTATAGAAAGCGAATACTTCACTCTAAAGTAATAGCTAACTCTGTGGCGAAACTTGTTGTGTCGCTTTGTAATTATCGTTTCACGGTACCTAAATAATATAACTGTCGACAGAGGCAACTCCTACAATATAACGCATAGAAACATTTTCTAGAAAAACACATAAGAAACGTTTTTTATTCAAGGAGTAAACAATGATCTAGAAAGGTTGACCGAATATAAAGTGGATAAAAACCGATAAAAAACCAAGAACATAATATTATATCATAGATGTATAAATTCTAAATTTGAATTTAATTCTCATCAATCAAAGGAAATTTATGTAATAAAAAAATAAGAACTTCCAACAAAAAAAAAAAAAGGAAAGAAGGAATAAAATATAAACCTTTGAAGAAACAAAAAAGGTTGTTTTTAGTGATATGTACTTAATTTTGACCAACATTAATTTTAACGTGGAGATAAGGTGTAGAAAAATATCCCACAACTCATCATGCACTTCAGAAATATTTTGTGTCTCTCCTAGAAATCTATGAAAAATCTTTGAAAAAATTAAAACTAGAAATAAAAAAATGAGAGAATTACAAAGTTCATATGGTTGATAATCAACAATTGCCATTTCTAAAATACATAAAAAAAACTGCAGGTTAGAGAACTGGTCAATCAAACTGCTTTTGTTTTAAATATTCGTCAATGACAAATCTTATCGAGAAAATCTTTTTTTAAGTAAAAGTTCTATACAAAAAATAGTTTCTACAGATCTAAAAGAATTAATGAAACAAAGTTTGAATAGTATGGGAAACTTCCACAGATTGTAATACGTACATCATTAACATTAGAATAAAATTACACATTGTAGCTTATTTTATAATTTAAATTGTTTTTGAATGTGAAAAAGTTTCTTTTGATTTTGGAAAGGTTTCATTTGGTTTTCAAAAAATTTCATTAGATTTTGAAAAAGTCTCATTTAGTTTTGAAAGAGATGTTATTAAAGTATCAGTTACATTTTATCCATATCTGCCAAATTGATTATGATTATGTCTATAAAATAATTTTTTTTTTGAATCAATAGAAAATCAATTTTCTAATATAATACAAAAAACTTTTGGAACCTAATCTGGAATTCTCATATAAATATTTTAATGTTTTATATTTTGTTATTGCCAGAACTCTTAATTCATTTTAAAATAAGTATGTATTAAATTAGTTTAATTATTTTTTCAGATCGATGAACAAACATATTTTTGAGGCAAATCACAAATTCTCAAGAATAACAAAAATAAATCAGAAAAGGAAATAGAAGAAGAATAAGAAATTCGCAACAAGAATAAAACATAGTCTCGGTTTAGGTTATCTCAAAAAAAAAAAAAAATAATAAAAAAAACTGTAGCATATTCATTTAGATTTAAATTGTTTGAGAGAACTCTGATTTAAAATTCAAACAACAGAAAAATGAACTCTTTGCAATTAACAATAAATGGAAAATCTGGGAAAGAAAAATTAGCTAGTTATTACAACTGCCTTAAACTATATGAGCAACTTTGCTATTGAACCAAAAGTATAGCATGAGTTTAATTCATGACTTTAATTTATTGATGGGTTAATTAAGAATTTAAATTAAAAATGAAAAGTTTACAAAAGAAATGTTTATCATATAACAAAAGGCTACAATCCACATTTACCTCAAATTTACAATCCACATCGACTGTGCCTCAAATTTTTATATTAAGTAGGGGCCTCGGCGGCCTAGTGAGTAAGAGCGTATAAAATATGCTATAAACACCGAGGAAGTGTAGATTCGAATCCCACACACATTGTAAGAGTTATTCCCACATACGAAATGTACAGCCACTCCTGAAAAGGAAAGGCCTTTCCTTGTTACATTTATGTGGTAGGGAAATGCACTAAAAAAAAAAAAAAAATAAAATATTTTAATTTCGTGAATTGGAAAACCTAAGATAAGAACCTTACATCGAAACGTAACATAATATATGCCGATGCGTTATGTGAAGAAAAAATGATGATTTGGTAAATGAAACCTACAATTAAGAAATCCAGTAGACTGAACGGTTCTATAGTTTATTTTACTTACAAACCAAAGACGCACATTTTTACATGAGATTAAAAAGCCTTTTGCAATTGTGTAATTTTTTCAAAAAGATTTGTAAATTTTCTTAAAATTTTATATGTAAAAAAAAATTAAGAAAAATCAAAGGACACTTTTTCAATTTTAAACCCGTATTTATTACCCTGTGTTATTAAGGAAATCCGTTAACACATGCAAAAATACAATACTGAAGCTTTAATTTGTATGTCTTACTTACAAAAAATATACACAGATATCCAAGTTACATAGGTGTATAAAAATAGCGAATTTTCAATACTTTTACCCCTTTTAAACTAGTTGAAGTACTTAACTTATGCTAATTCTTACAGATTTTCTTTTTCTCAAAATTTCAAGATTCTAACTGATTGAAAGCGTTACGGAAAAGTCAAAATCTTACAATATTATGGTTTCATATATAATGGTAAACTTAAATAACAAATATGCAAAAATTTTATATAAATTTAAAAAGTTAAAAATGTTCCAGTTTTTTTACGTTTTTAAATTGAATTTTTCTACTTTCAGAGCTGTAGTTTTATAACACATATATGGGAAATTGTTCCACAACATTAATTCTTTTATGAGACCTATATAGGTATTCTGGATTGTCACATTCATATCCATTGCTTTATCTTAACAGTGTAGAAATTTTGTAAATAGATGAGTGAAGTGAAACTGACAGAGTATAGTGAAACTAATAAGCAACTTTTTCAATTTTTTTTTGGAAAATGTGCTAAAATGGAATAAAAGGTAACTTAATATATTCATTTTTTTTTTCTCATATTTATTTTAAGGACACAGTTTATATTTAATTTACATCATTTTTTATTTTTAATATCGTTTTTATCTATTCAAATAAATATAAGTAGATAAAACAAAGTAAAAGTTTCATCCTAAAATAAATCAAATGACAGATAAAATTAAAAAAAAAAAATTGTCAATCCAATAATATCACATATATTGTATATAATATACACTTTTTGGTATTAGTTATTATAATTTTAATTTCCTTTTTGATTAAAAAAAAAAAAAACTTTTAGGTTTTTTTTTTTCTCTTTAACTTTTGGTTCATTGAACTGTGCGTATTTACGAACTAAATTTTAAAGAGGAGAAAGTGACAAAAAATATACAAAAAAAAAAAAAAAAGTTGCAATTTATTTTGCATAATTTTGATTATACAAAAAAATACATATATATACTGTATATAATATATAGGCTTTTAAAATAATCATTTAATTTAAAAAAAAAAAAAACAAAAATATGTGAAAATATGTCTATATACGTAAAAATTTTAAAGTGTTTAGAAGAAACTATTTTTTGGAAATTTGTATACATACATAATATATATGTATATATTTTTATACAGAGTGTTCGTTACGAAAGATTATAAAGAATATAAGAGAACAAGCAAAAACGAAACAAGTCAGATGAGTAGATAGAAGAGAGAAAATCTATTCTTAAGAGAATCCTTAGGAATGAATGTGTAATAATGCTGCAAAAATGTTATACAAATTAAAATGTTAAAATATGACTAAAATCATGTTAGCATTACTTTACGACTATGTAAACTTCAAAATTATAATAAAAACCATACATTAATCTTTTAATAAAAAATTCAGAATAAATCGGCCAAAAAAATAGAAGTTTTGATTTTGAACTACAATTAAATATTATTTCAAAGTTATTTTTAAAAGGACAATAAAAGTCAACTTAAAGTTATTTCTCAAAATGATACTTGACATGACAGCTGTTAACAAAAAAGAATTGGGATTTTTTTGTAGATGATATTAAATGATATTGATTATAGTTATATAGTTATATGTTAATGGTTTTGGGCTCTACAAAATACCGCCCAACGAAATAAAGCCCCAAAAAAAAATTAAATAAAACGCCAAAATTTGGGGTCTTATTTCATAATGATTTAATAACCAAAAGCAAAAATAAAATAAAGCTCCAAAAAAGTGAAATAAAGCTTAAAACAAAAATTAAATTACAACCCCAATTTTTCATTAATTTGGACTTTATTTCATTTTGAAATAACACCCCAAAATAAAAATGAAATAATGCCCAAAACTATTTATAATTTGAATTGTTGAAAAAGCTAATTATATTCCTTTTTGCTGAAATTTTGCATAACCATTAAAAATTTTTGTTAAAACTTCTGGAAAAGCAAATGTACTCTACTTACCAGAAATTTTAGAAACCCATTGGAAATTTTTAGAAGTAGTATCTTGGAGAGGGAGGGGGGATGATTTAACTTCCACGGATATAAGTTCAATGGTACTTAAATCCATTTAAGAGTGCATCGTTTAAACAGATATTTTACTATTTTAGAAAAGTGAAATAAAGCCCCAATACTTAATTTTTGAGTTTTATTTCATTGAATTTATTGGGGTGATATTTCATTATGTTATAAAGCACCAAAACTTTAAAAAAATAAAGGTCAAATCAGAAAAAAGACCCCAAGTTTTGGATGTTACTTCATTGGAAATAAATCCCAAAGTTTAATACAAATTTTGGAGCTTTGTTTCATTTTTTTGGGCGATATTTGGTGGAGCGTTCGCATCGCCATGATTTTGATCTTGATGAAGATAAATTAATTGAAATCAAGATTTTTTTATTCAACCACTATTTTTATATAATGTATAAAATTAATAACATAATAATTATTAGTTTTTTTTGTTTAAATCCACAATTACTATCAACGGATATTATTGTGAAATGGTTTTTTGTTAAAACAATATTTAGCAATTGAAATATTATTATTCGAAAAGATTTTACGTCAAGTATCTATCTTTTTAAGAAATGGCTTAATTTAACTGGTGTGATTTAAAGATTCTTTGAAAAGTCAAACTTTAGTTATAATTTTTTTTTATGGTACACAAAAAATTAGTGAATATTATTCTCTTGAAAATATGTTAAACCTTTTTGATCACACTATTATAAGCTTGTTTCGACCTCTTCTATTTTCTTCTTTTTTATTGATCTTTTAAGTTATAAGTTTAGTACATGTCAGTAGAGGTATAGTCTATATTTATAGATGTCTATATGTTTTATATATATATATGGTTTAGATTGAAGTTCCTTTATGTTTGTATATAATTTTTATGTGTATGTATTTATTTACTTATATATATTTTAACCTATATATAGTATATAAAGATCATACCAAAATTAAGAATCTTTAGCTGGAATTTGATCCTAAATCAATGCATTGAAAAATTTTCTTTATTTCACTTACATCCTTGGAAATATTTTTTTTACAACCATTCATTTAAATTTTTTTTAAATTGGATGTTTGTTTCTTATGCAAATAATTTCAATGCTAATGAATTGTTTTGTTCTTACTAATCAAAAGACTTGTTTTTTTCTAGATTTTTTTTAGTTAAAAATGACATAAATGTTACTTATTTTTCGTTTTACGTCTTATACTGTATTTAATATTAATAAGTGCTTGATATTTTAATTTTAATTTTTCGTTGAAAAATTTAATACCATTTTAAATTAATTATTTTCAAAAAGTTCAAAGGAACTTAAAAAGTTTCAATACATAATTTATTATCTACATCTTAAAACTTTAATTTACACTTATACTTTATGGAAAAAAAAAAAATAATATTCTTTGTATCCTGTTAATTAGTAAAAAAAAAAAATTTTTTTTTGAAAGTGGTTTTTTGGTTGTTGTAATAAACTTTGTGTAACATAATTTAATTTTAACCTAATTACTTGAACCAAAAATTTATTTTTTGTTTTTTTTTTTTTTTTTTGTTTTTTGAAATTATCAAGGAAATAAAAATTTTTAGGATTCATCAATTTTTTTAATACCCATCATTAAAATAAAATACCGTTACTTTTGAAGATTAATTTTTGGGCAATTTTGTATATAACAGTTTAAGGTTCTAAAAATTCGAAAGTAATTTTTTCAGATCTTATATCAATCAAAATAATTTATATAGACGCTTTGCGTGTTAGCCATGTGCGCCAGGTACTATTATTAGTCAGATGGTAGTTAATAACGAGTTGTAGTTAATAAAATATACATATATGTACGTATAGTTATATTATAATCTATATATTATAATAAGTTACATTTTAGGAAATTTATATGTGGTGTATGTATGCATATTACAGTATAGTAGGTACAAATAAATTTCATATTTCTTTCTTATTAAATTTTAATACGTAAAATCGTAAGCCTCGAAGTAGTAAATTTATTTTGATAAAAATAAGTTTTTTATATTAAATGATTTTACTTCCATATAAGTAGGTGCTGGATCCCATCATATTCAATTATTGTACATAGACGATGAAAGAATTGTTTTTTTTTTTATTTTATTCTCTTTACCGCTCGTTTTTGTAATCATTAGATTCACTAAGCCTTTGATTACTCGGCTGTACCTATTGTACGAGATCAATGAACGTAAATTAATATTTTTAGTTGCGCGACATCTATTATCTTATGTAAGAACTATATTTATTATAATATATTTTGATATGATATTTTATTATATATATTTATGTATATGTATATGTATTTTTTTTTATTTATTTATATTACTAATATGTAATATGCTATAAGATTTATTAATAATAATAATATTTTTTTATTAATCTATATATGACCCAGCCGGGGTTTGAATGTGAGGCCTTTCAAATAAAAGAATCTGTTTTTAACCATTACAGTAGTAATGATTGGATGGAATGAGGGTATATTAAGACGTTAATATCGAATATTTAAAATCCTGATGTAAAAAGTAAATTACAGTGTATTTCTTTTAAACCGTAAAGTACCGTAATAGTACATAAAATTGGTTGTCTGTTAAAATAAAAGATCTTTTGATTATTCTTTACTTTCGAAATTATAAAAGAGTTCTATCGAAGGGGTTTGTGTTTTGATCAATTGAAATAATATAACAATTTTGAAATAATTTTCAACGTACCTACTAAAATTTAAATTTTTCAAATAATAATGTATTGATTGTGATTGCCCATAGAAATTAAATGAAAATCATTGTGAAATTATAATTTTAATTTATATTTTTTCTTTTTTGTATTAAATTTAGTATGAAGCAATAAACAAATGAAATCAACGAAATTTTTACAACCGTGTTTTACAAAAAAAAAACAAAAAAAAAAAAAAAATTAACTCTGTTAAATATACATAATATAAATATAATAAAAAAAAATTCGAAAATTCCCTAAACGCACGAAAAGAAAAGAAAATTACGATCAGTCACAATAAAAAAATTTAAATCTAAAAAGTAAAGTTACTACAAAAAAAAAAAAAAAAAAACAAATAAATAAATAAAAAATTCTTATTTAAAAAGAAGTCAAGAAGAAGGAAAGAAGGAAAACAAACTAAAATCATCAGAAAAGTTGAAAAATAAAAAAGAAATAAAGAAAAAAAAAATAAAAAAAAAAAATTTCAGACCTACATAATCAACTTCCATTAGACTCTTTGAATTTGTAAATGTATATATATATATATGTTTATATATATGACTATATTTTCATATAATTATTTTTTTTTTATTTTTTTTTTTTTATTGTAAATTATCATAATCTGTGATAGTAAGTTAGTAGTGCCATCACGGCTGGAGAAAGTCTGGTCGCAAGCGCAACACATTTTTTTTATGTTTATTGTGATTGTTGTTATTATTATTATTTTGGGTTCAATAAACTGGAT
This sequence comes from Poecilobothrus nobilitatus, assembly GCA_947095535.1. Lineage (NCBI taxonomy): Eukaryota > Metazoa > Arthropoda > Insecta > Diptera > Dolichopodidae > Poecilobothrus > Poecilobothrus nobilitatus. Next base: position 52,039,454 of record OX352772.1, on the reverse strand, counting down.
GTCGTTCGCCAAAAATTAAAATCGTCTGTTGTGAATTGTGTTTTTTTTTTTTCTTTTGGTTTTGTATTATGTTATATGAATATGTTTACATACAAATATAATATAGGTACATTCTTTTTAGTTGTTTTATTTTCTTTTTTTTTGGGATATTTACATATCTATTGAATATGACAGTTGCGTATATAAAATAAAAATAAAAAAAAAATTATTTTATTATATGTCTACTCTAGGATAATTCATATATGTATATTATAAAATATTCGAAATATTCTTATAGTAATTTTATATTAAATTATTATTAAATTTAAATTTATATTAAATTATTTAAATAGTTTCTGAAGGATTTTTAACTTATAGGTGTAAAGATTAAAAAATATTTAATTATAATTGTTTACAATTTGACAACTGTTATAGTGAAAGTAATTTTGTAGTTTAAAAATTTGTAAAACGTACTAAGTGTACAGATTACAGCTGATTTTAAACTTTTTCAGTCGAATGAAATTTGGTTGGACATGCAAAAAAATTAAGCTTTTTCTTTTACTTGTATTATTTTCTCAGATAATATATTGCTCCATAAATACAATTTTTCTTAACTTCAGCTTAGTTTGGAAACCAAAGTAGGTATTTTGAATTCTTTTTATTTGTCTTGGTTCTTCAGTCGATGATTGTAAAACAGCTTATTTAATTGATGGAAATTAAAGTGTAGCTTTTAAAATATAATTCACCTATAGAAAAACTTACAAAAAATACAAAGAAAGAAAAATAAAAGGTATAGCTATAATATAGATTTGACGAACAAAATGTGAAAATGTTAGTATAACCATTTTGGAAACAAAATTATGAAGCTAAAGTAGGAGCAATAACATATTTTGAAAAAATCGTTATATTTTTAAGATACCTATAAAGATATTTTTACATCAGGTGTAAATATAACATATCGAATAATAAATATATACTAGTTATAAAAATCCTTATGAGATTTTTGGATAATATTCAAATGAATGATTTGCTAATTTATTTTTTAAAAATACATATTACATACATATTTAAGTGTCAAAAATACGTCCTCATAATACAGTCATATAAGAACGAAGTCATAAAAGGAGTATTAAAAACGTCAAAAATGAATCGTAATAAAAGCAAAAATTTTAATAAATTTAAAGCTGTCAAATATAACATGACAATTTTGTGCTTTAATAAAACTTAATCAAAGGAAAAGTCATTAGAGAAAGTTCTATAATGCGATAATAGATAATTCCAAAACAAAACTTAATGCAACTTAAGCTAAAAGTTATTTTGTGTTCTTATATTGTTAAGAAAATTATTAAAAAAAAAAATTTATTTGTATTTAAAAAAAATTACTTTAGTTTAAGAGGTTTTCAAAAAACCATGCCAAAAATTAAATCTCAGAATTTAAAACTTTTAATATATTGTACATAATTATTTTTAATCAAAGCAAATACAAAATTTTTATATAGGGTTATTACTCTTTTTATTTAGCCCCCCTTTTATTTTTATTAAAAAATTTGTAAAATATTATAGATTTAATGCAAATATTTCCAAAAAAAAAATAAGTTTGAAAATATAACTTTAAAGTTAATTTACTAAGTTAATTTTAACATATTCTTAAGAAATAACCTTGTATTGGATATAGAATAGAATAAAAGATAAAATAAAAATATAAAAAAAAAAGATAAGATAAATAAAATTAAAAATCAATTAACAAAATGAATTAAAGTAAAAATCAACTTAAATGAGGTAATATTAAAAAATCAAAAATTCTGTAATATTATTTGACAATTTTTAGACTTTTTATGAGTACATTTAACAAGTAGAAACTTGACAACTGTCAAATAATAACTGACGTGTTACTGAACTTTTATAACTGTAACATTAAATTTCTATTTTGACAGCCTATTATTTTATTTTAGAGAAATAAAATTATAAAAAGATTAGTTTCTTCTCCATTTCGGAGATTACACATAATTTTCTTTTTTTCTACTTAATTAGAATTTATTATTTTAACAACACATAAACAGTAATTTATCGATAATAGTGTAAAATTTAAATTGTTGATATTCTATTCGAAGACTAGAGGGAAATCGCTTTAACTCTTTCAACGACTTGTATTGTATTAAAAGAAATTCGAGAGATACGTTTTTAATATTTTACAAGTTTATAAGTGCTTAATGGTTATTTTCATTCTGTTTAAGATATTAAACGATAAATAAAATTATAAAGTTTGCCATAATCAATCAAAATTGTACATTTTTAGGGATTGTGGTACATTTTAATATAATTATATATTTAAAATAGAAATATTGATCTTATGAAACCGAGGGATTTCTGTATGTGTCAGAAAAAACTAAAAACAAAAAATTAAATTTTTTTTTTTTGTTTTTTTGGAGGGTACAGACCAATTCAAATTGTCACTTTATTTTATAATTTAAATATAAAAAAAAATACATGATATTATTTATACATAATAGTAAATGTATATTGAATATACATATATATATTTGTATGTAAATTAATTTGTATCGTTATTTTACAAACTCTTATTTTTATAGATATTATACTTACATATGTGTATATATATGTATATAATATGTTATTCGCAAAAGAGTTGGGATCAATGATCGCAAATGAAAAAAAAAAATCAAAAAAAAAACACAAAAAAAAAAACACAAAAAAAAAAAAAACTAAAATAAAATAAAAAATAATTTTAAGGCAACTGACCACTACCCAATAAAAAAAAAAATAACGAAAAAAAAAAAGAAATTTAAATTTTTATACAATTCAAATCTATTTAATATTTTAATCATCCATTAAACCTTGTAGGCCTATTATTTTTTTCAATAGCGCTAAACTATCTTTTGTTTTATTATAATAAAAGCACGCGGTATAGACACAAATACGCGATCAAACGAAATACTTTGTATGTTTAAATAATATTTAAAAATATATACAAATTGACAAACATAAAATAATAGCAGATTGTCTGGGTTTAAAAAAAAAAATCAAAAAAAAATTTTGAAATGATTTTATTATTTTTTATTACGTTTCTTTAATTTATTTATTTTAGTTTTTTTTTTTTTTAATTTTAAACTTTTCAGTTTGGCAAGTTTTAAATTGAAACGATTAAAAAAAAAAAAAATTAAAAGAGAAAAAATGCATTGACACCAAATTATGTAAAAATTAGATACGAATTTTTTTTTTTTTTTTGGATTTAATCGTTTTTTTTTTATTTTTTATATTTTTCTTTTAGTATAGAAAAGTTGGAAAGGTGTGTTTTTTTTTTTCTTTTTTGTGGATAATCCATTAGAATCATTTGAGTTTTTTGTAGTAAAATAAGTAGGTATAGACACCTATTTATTTATATCTTATTATAAAGAGAGTTTTTTTTTTTTTTTTGAGTGATAAAATTTTGACAGATATTTTATGACAGTTTTGTTTGATAAATAAATATAAACAGACTGACGTCGTAACAAGTTTTAGGAAATTGTGAATATTTATTTTAAAAATTCAGATACATATTTGAGAAAGATATAGAATGAAAATATGTACTTACTAAAGTTATCGTGAATATCATGAACCACTATTATAATCGTCCATTTAAGAAATTTATTCGTCAAGTATTTGACAATTAAATATTGAACAAGAATAAACTTTAAACTCGCAATGCTTTACTAACAATAACAATAAAACAAAAACTTGTACGTACTGTACTTTCTATACGAACATCGATATAATGCTGCAAGCTATGATATTAATGATGATTTAATTTTGTCTGTCTGTCTGTTAGTGACCGTTCTCAACAATTTAAATTTTCTCTGTATAGGTATGTACATAGAAACTTTTATGTAAAGATCCATAAAAGTCAATACAAGATTCAACTAAAGTTTTTAGATTTCTTGAAGCAAGTCTATCTAAAGCATTATTATGCTTTTATGGTAAGCATTGGTTTTCTTGGTTTTCTTGCTCATATACAAATTAATATATATTTTGCTCATACATGTATATACATATAACATACTATAAATTGTGTTTAAATTTCTAAATAAATATGAAGAATTATTGATATCTAATTAATTATAGAGAACTAAAGTTTGATTATTTGTATATATACACTTATATAAGTTAAAATATAAGGATTGCCCTTTTTTTTTTTTTGGAATTCATAATAATAATTTTTAAGTGCAGGCGATACTTTATATTATACTTAATAAGGAGGCTCGGTTTTTTTTTATGTTTTTATGAAGTTAACATATATATCTAATATTAGATATATATATTGACATATTTATGGATTTATATATTATATTTATATTATATGTACATGTTTTATGTACGGTTTTATTTAATTAAATATATTTTTTTTTTTTTTTTGGAAAAGGTCAATACGTTTTTTTTTTTTGACTAATTTGTAATTAAAATATTTTTATTTCATTAAAAACTAATAAAAATTAACAATAGTTAAAAGACTTCTTATATTAATTATTTATATTTTATTATATATATATTTATATATAATAAAAAAAAATTATTAATGGTATATTTTAGGGTAATCTAATGAATATAATGTAATGAAATTATAAAATTAATATAATAAAAACGAATTTTTAATTTTTATAACTTTTATCACTTTACCATTTTAATTTTAAGAATTGCTTAAAATACTCACTTTGGTTAAGAATATGTGAGATGTAATCAATTTAATTTTTCTGTTTAGAATGTAATTCTTATTTCTAATTTTGATATAAATGTAATTTTAAAGAAAACTTTAAAAATTGTTCGAAAAAAAATTTATTTTGTCATTAGTATTGAGAATAAAACATTTCTCTAATTACATTTTATTTTTTATGGAAGATGCTTTGTATCTTCTCTTATTCTATTAAATAAAAATTAATTTAAATTTTATCGCCAAATTTTTAACAAGAATTATAACAAGCTTCGATTTAAAACTTATTCAGAGAATAAATAATTATAATCTATACAACTTAAATAGATACTTAACAATAGTTTACTTTTTATGGATGTATGAAGAATGAAAGTAAGAAAAATTCGAGAAAAAAAATCTTAGAATATAAAATTTTTAGAATGTATTTTGAATTTTATTAGAATCTTTTTCAAATTGTTATCTTTACTTTCAAATTTATCTTTTTATATTAGTTTAAATATAATGTTGTTAATTAAAACTTTATGTACTAATGTCGAGAAATACGTTAGGAGAAACAAATACAGTTAAGCTGTAGTGAATCCCGCGTTTTCATGTTGCCCGAATAACGAAAATGCAGATGCCACAGGAAAATCTTCAGTAACCAGAAGATTGATAAACATTGTGAGCATAGTATGTCTATAGTACTTTTAGGTGAATAGGACAATTAGAGAAAACTCCCCTCTTCGAAACAATAACAATGTCAATGAAATTTTTACTAAAAATTAACTTTGAGCATTTTATTTTATTTTAAGAAGATTTTAAGACGTTTATTTTGAAGCAAATTCGTTCTAAGTTATACCAACTAGCTTTAATTTTTTAAATAATTTAAAAGAAACATAAAGAGAAATTTTTAAAGGCTTTAAGGTTTGCTACGCCTCGCACGTGGTTTTTTTGTATAACAACGATAAAATGTTGGCGTCACTTTTGAAACGAATTAAATTTCTGTATATGCTATGTAAAAATTATGAAAATTAAATTGTCAACTACAACAAATATAAATTAGCAAAAAAAAAGCAACAAATTGATTGACAACACGACTAAAAGTAGAGAGTTGCCACATTCTAGCGTCGCCCCTAGCGTAGCGTTGCGTTTATTCAAGTCATATTTAAATTAATGTATTCTATTTAAACACCAAAGCTGCGGGCCAAGTGACCAGTTAGCATCACATTTGAAATAAAATGATGATATATAAATAAGATACAAATAAATAGGTACTTTCATTAATTATCCTTTAATCTAAAAAAAAAATTAGAAGCAATTTAGTTGTAAAACTCGGATTACATCTAAATTATTTTTACTGTTATGTGAAAACAAAATTTAAAAAATAAGAAAAATTTCTTTAAAATCTACAATATTAAAGATATTTTATAATAATTTTTATTTGACTTACATTTATATATGTATATATTGTACTATTAAAATTAATTCGGCCTTCAAAACTCTAAATATTAACTTTAGGTATAGCCTAGTCTAGATATTGGTTTCATTTAAAATAATTAGAAGAAAAACAAAATATTTAAAAATAAAATTAGTTTTATGGTAAAATATTCAAAAATTGCAAATTATAATTATTTAAAAGTCTCAGGTGACTTATTTTTGTTTTTTTTTTGTTTTCTTTATACAAAAAGATTATATAGCGTAAGTATAGCGTTAATCAAAGAAAATTTTATAACTGATATATATTAAAGTCTTTTATATATATTTTTTTTTTCTTTACATTAGCATAATTATTAAATAACGTTAAAAAACTTAAATAAAAAGCATTACAATTTAAAATCAATAAAAAAAAAAAAAAAATTACAATAAAATAAAATGATTTATAATTTTGAATAGTTTTTTTTTACAAAAATCAAAAAAAAAAAAATATATAGGTATATATTTTAATATATACATGTCTGTTATCAAGTCGATGTCAAATATAATGGGTTAATAATAAGAATCTATTTGATATACAGTTTTTTTTTTTTTTTTTTTTGATAGAGTTATGACCTTACATTTGAAAATGTTTAAAGAAATAAATATAAAAATTTACTAAAAAAATTATCATCATTTCCTATTTTTCGTTCGTTGACCCTTTAAGTATGCAATTAGATAATAGATAATTTAGCTGTAAAGTTTTTCCTTGAGAAAATGATGAAATATTGAGACAATTATTTTTTTATATATTTAAGAAAAATAGACAAAATAATAAAAAGACTAGTATATGTATTTTTTTTTATATTGTATATTATTTTATTGTATTCTTCTTTTTTTTATATTTTTTTAAATAATGCCCTAGGTCATGGTGAAATATTAAATTGTCTAGCTGGTTCTGATACACACTTTATATATAATATATAATATATAGGTAAATATTTTAAATCAAGCACTTTAGATTTATTTGATTTTAAAACAGTTAGATTTGAAAAGAAAAAAACAAAAAAAAAAAAACTTTTGTAACCGCTCAAAAAAAAAAAAAAAAATTAGTGATCAATGATTTATTTTATTATATTGTCTCGTTTTCTCGATTTATTTTTTAATGAGTTTTGAAATTTTATATGACATTCGAAATTCATCATTATTGAAAAATATTATTTAAAAAAAAAAAAAATTTGGTTTTTTCTGGATTTAAAACATGACATCGTAATTTGATTTGCCAATATTTAACGCATTTAATTTTTTTTTTTTTCGTGTAAATATATCGAATTGAATTCTATATAAAATCCGAAACTTTTAATATCACTCAAAATATAATTATTATAATATTCTAATCTACAAGTATATTTTTACTTTACTTTTTATATACATACTTACTTTTCATATACTCTTGAAAAAACTAAATAAATAAAAGAAATACTCACTTTTGTGGCCTAAAAAACTACTCACCACAAAATTAGCTTTATGGCAAGAAGATAGGGTGTTTCCGACTCGATGATTGGCGAGAAATTGGTGATCGGGAATGGCGAGATGAACAAACAATTGTACTGGAATTGTACATAATTTTTTAATTTTAAATCATTTTGAACCTTCATAACTTTTAACTGTTATAATATGGGAATCATTAATACACAAAAATTAAAGCTGGCAAGTTACTCAAACAAAATTGCATTTTTTTTCATCTTTCTATAGCAAGCCGGTCAAAAGTTATAGACTTTTTTATGAAAAGTAGCTAAAAAATCTTTATGCCCTCATATTTCTAAAAGCGTTCAGAATAGATCCCCCTCTCCAATACAATTTTTTTCTCGTCTCGACATGCCCAATCACCCATTTCAAAGAAAACCATCGAGTCGGAAACACCCTGTATATGTAATAAGTATGTACTTAAAAACTTTTTTTTACGTTATAAAACGTTTAAATTATAAATGTACACGTGGTAAAATTCATTTTTACTTTTTAGTATACTGTTATTCCGTTAAAAGTAAAGAAAAAAAAAACTTTCAAATAAAAGTATATTAGAAGGTCTTTCGCAATATTAAAACTTATATAACAAACATTAGAAGTTAAAGGGAGACACGCTACGAGTTATATCTCATACCAACGTACTTATATATCGTCAATTTTAATTTCATTCAAAAAAATCTGATATAAACAATATTAAATTGTTTTATGTTGATTTTAAATTTCGTTAGAAAACAGAATAGACATATAGATATAAGAATTTGTAGATTTTGTCAAATATGAATAATAAATGACTTAGTAAATGCTATATGCTGCTTATAGAAGTGGAAAAAAAAAATAGAGCATTTCGTTGATCAGAGCATACTAATTACTAAACATAACACTTCGCACTAAATAATATTTTATCGCACTATTTTTTTTATCCGAAAACTTCGAATATATAAAAATATGCATTAACGTAAGGCTGATTCTACTCCTAAAAATTTTTTAATTGTCATAAATTTGTAATCCGGACAGAAATTTAGTGCGATAATCGAGTATTTTCGGAAAGTGCAAGTGCGAAGTGATAGTGTCAAGTGCTGGTACGATGGTTCGGAAAAGCCCTAAAAAATGATATTATTTATATTTGCATTCAGTCATCATAATTGAAATAAATATTTAAAACAATTTTTTCAATATTGAAAAACGCTAACCTTAACTCTATTTTAATTGTTGAAAGATAGTAATTTGCTTTACATGCTCGAAAATTTTGTAACATGGATAGAGAGATTAGACTCTGTGAGTGCACTCTAATTGAAAAAAATTAAGTATTAAGACAATTTTTACTCTTTCTGAATGCTCAGAAGTCAGAGCTAAAAAAATTAACACAAACTTTTTTTGACAGAAATATGTCAATATCGATCTACAATTAATATGCGCAGATACCGGTCTGCAAAAATGTTTGATTTGATTAAACAAATTAAATATACATTCTTATAAATATAATTTCTTATCTAAAGATTATTAAAAAAAAAACAATACTTAAAAAATTTTCAAAGTTATTTAATTTTAAAATAATTTTTTTTTTTTTAATGCATTTCTCTGCCACATAAATGTGGACAGAAAATTACACAATCTTTTCTGTTCAGGCGTGGTTGTAAATGTCGTAAGGGGGAATAACTCTTATGACGTGTGTGGGATTCGAACCCACACTACCTCGGTGTTTGCAGCGTATTTTATACGCTCTTACCCACTAGGCCATCGAGGCCCCTAAAATAATTTTAAATTTTAAAATAATTTACTTACTGAAAAGAAAAAGCTGAAGTGAAGAGTAGAGTTGTCTTCTGTCCATAATTTTTACGATAAATTTTTTTACTTATCTATGTATAAGCATTTTGTTTATATACTTAATAATCTTTAAATTTTATATATATATAATAATAAAATATAATATTGATTTTTTAAGTTTTGAATTTGTACTTTTTTAAAATAATTTATAAGAGATTGGTTGATTTAATTATGAATTTGTTTCGATCATGATTTGATACGATCGAACAAAATAAATAATATATTGTATTTATATGAATGTATAAAAATTTTTATTATAACTTTAAACTAATTTTATTAATTAATTTTTATAACCCTTTCAACTAATATCTATACACAGTATAATTAAATAATTTTAAAAAATATTCACGAAATATTGATAATTCTGGTACACCTTAAACTTTTATCTATTTATTGATGTATTAACCATATATTTCAAAGATATTTAAGAAGAAAAGGCTGCAAAGATAAGTATTAATCTAATATAGTATTTTAATATTAATCTTTTTATAATTTATGGAGGAATGAAGGATATCGTTAAAATACAACCGGGATAAATAATTTTAAAATTATTAATTTAAAATTTAACAATTTACAGAAATAGAAACAGTTAATTAGTTTACAGAAAATTGATATCAGATTCTTTTGATTAGTAAATATTATATAGTTTAAATCGATTATCATTCTATTGATTATATTAATCGATCATTTTATATATTTGACAAGTATAAATGTATATATTGGGTATATATTTTGTATTAGAATCATCAAGTAGTCAAATTGTTAAATAATTAAATTGTTTAAAAAATAAAAACAAAATTTTAAATAATAGACGATGGACGAAGAATAAATTTTATTTTTTAAACTTATTTTCAAAAAATTTTGATTTTGAAATTCGATATAATTTTTTTATTTTTTTTTATTTTAAAATAATGAAAGTTTTATAGATTACAAATTAAGATTCATTTGTTGACACATATTTTATTTTATTCAACTCATAAATTACTTAAAAAAACGTAATAATTTTAAGATAATTTATTATTGTTCAAAGAAAAAAAAAAAAAATTAATATTCGCAAATATGGTCTTTATGGATTCTTTTTGTTAATTTTTTTTATTTTTTTTTATTTTATTGAAATTATAAAACTAAATTACATTTTTTTTATTATTTTTTGTTTCTTTTTAGGGTATTGTTGTGTGTCTTTTAGATCAAATTCAAAATATGAAATAAATTAATATGAATTTTTATGAAGGCTATGCAGATTTATTTCAACATATTTTTAGTCGAGTGTCACAGTATCCAAATTTTTATCCAAATTTTTGTTTTTTTTTAGTTTTTTTTTTTCATTTTATTTTATTTTATTTCATTTTTTTTTTTTTTTTTTTTTTCAATAATAGAAGAGAAAATATTTTTGCAAAAAAAAAAAAAAAAAATTTGTTTTCTAAAACTAAAATTACCTTGGAGAGTTCAAATGATTTTACTTGAACTTCGATCTTGAATTTTTCTATGACTATATACATATTAAAACAAAAAGAAAAATAAAAAAAAAAAAGGAGAAAAAGTAAACATATTAAAAATTTAAATTAAATTGCATAATTCTTAGAAATCATAAATATTTTTATTATATATATGCTATATAATGATACTTATTTTAAAATAGTACATACTTTTTGTTTTTTTAATATTTAATTTTTAAAAATGGCAAAATATAAAAGAAAATCGTATCTTTTCAAAACGTTAACATAATTGTATAAAAATTAAATAAACATATTTAAATTATTCAAGAATGTGGCGTAAAGTTTAAATTATTTTAAATTTTTTATGCTTCATAGCTTTTAAATGCAATGTTACACAGATATTTATTTTGAAGTAACTTTACCTCTTCACTCTCCCTTATTACTTCATTATCCTCCAAATTCTCTCCCTACTACCTAAGCCTACAATAACTTTGTATAAAAGAATCCTTTCATTTGGGTGTGAGTTACGCGTAATAAAAACAAATATTCTTATTTTTAAAAATCATCCCAAGTTTCTGAAGAATATTTACCTTCTAACTCTTTCTTATCATATCCTATTTCCATTCAAATCTTCTCTCCATTACCTAAGCCTATAATTACTTTCTATAAAGGAAATCTTTCCAAAAGTTTGGAAAGCGTGTACAGCAAAAAAAATTATTCGTATTTTTAAAAATCATTCCGAGTTTCTACAAGATTCTGGTTGTACAATATTTTTTTCTATTTTCCATTGCTATAGCGAACATAAGGCATTATTCATATTTGTCTAAGCTTCAGTTTCTGTAATCATTAGTTTTACTAAGATGTTGATTAGTCTACTGTAGCTATTATACAAACCCATTGAACGCACATAAATATTTTTATTTGTGAGACATCTGTTATCTTGCACAAGAATTATAATTAGTATATATTTTCAAAAGATATATATTACTTATATATTATATATATGTATTTATTTTTTATTTAATTATATTATATACTAATTATATATTATAAGCATAATCAATATTATTTTCATTGATCTATGACCCAGCCGGCGTCTGAATCTGAGATCTTTCGAATGAAAGGTGTCTTAATGTTTTAATCATTAAACCATTGATTTGAGAATTATAAAATATAATTATAGTTTATAGTCCAACAAAACACTTTCCAGATTACAAATTTCTATACCTTTAATATTTTGGTATAATTATAGATTTTCTAAAATTTTGTAAAACTTCTCAGTTAGTCCGTAAATGATAAATGATAAATTCAGTGATTATTACTTATGTTGAAGATTTTCAGATTTAAATAAATATTATTGTTTTTATATTTATGATTAATTCATTATTATTTAAGAGATCTCTAACGGATGAGGACAAAAAATTTCCTTACCATTTTACAATGAAGATATATATACAATGACATAATTTCACGGAGTCTATAGACAAAAAATGCCTTCCACAAAATATTTTTTTTATATCTCATCTATTATGAAAATTTCCATACTTTATCACAAATTTTACTAAATAAAAATGTCTAAATGTTTACCAAATATTTTCGAAAAAAAAAAAAGACAAACGGACTGAGTAAAACAAATTTAGTATACTTTTTCAAAATTTTGTTTTTTGAATATAATATGTAAAAATTTGAAATGAATAAGCTATAAATGCCGGTAAAAATTTATAAAAGTACTCAGACCGAATTTAAGAAGGCGGTTTACACAAATGATAAAAAAAATAAAATAAAATAAAATGCGTATATCTAAATACATAATTTGAATTTTTATTTTATGCTCGTGTATCTTTATTTTTCTTATAAATTTTTTTTTTTTTTTTTTTTTTAATTAACATAAAATTAATTAATATTCATTTAATTGAAATGATGAGAATGGTATAAATCGACTATGTAACATAATTTGATAAATGATTTTATGTCTGATATTTTAAAATGAAAAGACGTAAAAAAAGAGTAGAAAATATTATTTCGAAATTTTGCATATACTTACATATATACCTATATATACATATATATACATACATAATATACTATTTTTAAAATATATGAATTGATTGATTTAAATTGAATTAAATTTTAATTTAATCTATAATTGATATACCTAATATTATGTATTATAGATTATAATTAACAAGTTTTCCAAACCAGTATGTATTAACTTGTCACTTATAGTCTGTCTGCACCTTTTACGCGATCTTTGGTTTTGATTTTGGTGTTTCTCGCATGTAAATTTAGTATGCGTATTTTTTAAATTAATTTTTTTTTTTTTGGTTTTTTGATAATAGTTTAATTGCTAGACAAAAACATCTTTCAGCACCATTGGTACATGTTGGAACAAAGAAGTGAAGGTATAGGCTATATGAAAATGAATAATATAAGTGCGAATATTTTGGGAATATACTTTTATTGAATAAAAGAATTGATCGTGACACGTGATACAGTAACAAGTCCTGCACATTTATAGTTTTCCTTAAATTGTGATCAATACAATTTGATATGTATATATTTTGTTACAAATTTATATTTGAGTTATAAATGGTATAGGTAATAAAAATTTGTTTACTTATATTTGCATATTTCAATATTTATTTGTTAGCATTAATATATTTGATTATCTGTGAGTTTTAATGTATAAAAATAAAAGAAAGATAAAGATAAATAGTAATATTATAAATTTTTGTTTACTATATATTATCACCAGCCATGCAGTCTGAAAGGCAGATTATATGATAAATATCGTTGAAGTAAGATTTTTTTGTATTTTGAAAGACGGCAGACGTTATATTTGATAATAGAGATGATGTTATCTGTCAAAGTCATCATATATTAGGCCATTCTAAAAGACTTATAAACAATACAACACGATAGCCCTTTTTTATCTCTTCAAAATATCCATGTGAAAATGTACAACGTTTAAAATTATTTTCACGTTTGTTTTTGGATTTTTTGTTTTAGTTATTAAATTTTTAATATTAAAAATGGAAAAAGCAAAAATGAATGTGTATAATTTTTAAATGTAATAGATATCTTGCAGTAAATAAATTTTTTAGTTTTTTATTTCAGTTTAAAAAAAAAAGTAAAAATGTTTAACAATTTTAAAACTTTTTTGAAATAATGAAGAAGAGTCCGGATTTAGCTAGAGGATTTACTATTGATTATTCCTGGTAAATTAAATTTAGTATAAAAAAAAAAAACTTTTAATTTCAAATTTGTCCTCTTCATTTTCTGGAAATTTTATGATTTCACATCTATGATATTTTTAAAAATTTTCTAACACTTCCTTTAAAATTTTAGAAAATGGGTTGTGCTACTCCTACATTAAAATCGTACCCCTTCCTCTTTAGTGCGTCCCTTTAGCAAAACATTTTAAACACTCTGTCAGTTTCACTATAAGAAGAACAGACGAAGACGAGTGCACGTTGGTATATTTATGTATCAATAAATTCATCTTTCGACTGAAGTACTTTATAAATTTAAAAAAAACAAAAAAATCTATGTAAATTAAATTATTTTTACTTACAATGATGTAGATATTTCATTACTTTTAAAAATAAATATGTTTTGGCATTTTGACAGTAAATGCTACTATAACATAAAATGAGATTTGTCGCGCATCTTTTAGAAATGTCAGACGTGACGTGATACATTTTTTCACCACTGTATCATTCTTTTCGAATATGAGGTTAGGAAATACGTATTACATATTTTACGTAATGATTACAATGGACACTATGTTTCTTTTCCAGTAATTTTCTTATTAAAAACTCTTATTATCCGTACAAGATTTGAAAATGAATTCATTTAGTTGAAAAACAATACCCTTAATCACTCGGGCACCGACGCCTCTTTACTTTTTTCTAATTTTATTTATATTTTTGAATAAAACCAAAAGCGGCAAAGAAGAAATAAAAGCAGGGATATTGTGGATGAAAAAAAAATTGCGAATGTGTTCAATAATTATTTCAATACAGTTGATGCCGCACTGGCTGATCTTTTTCATACACCAGACCAACCTGTTAAAAATGTGCCAAATTCAATTAGTATGTTTCTCTTCTCAACGGATAATGATGTGGGAATACCATAAATTGTCTAAAACTGCATGCGGCGCCGGCTGCTGATGGTATCACTTCAAGAGACAATATATCGCTAAACAATGTAGTTAAAATACTGTTAACAAGATCTATACTGTTCTATAAAAATACTGTTCGCGAAGATCTATGAAAAAATACTGAACAAAAGAGTTGTGAAATTCATCATGGAAACATGTGGCATGGATGAAAATCAATTTGGATTCCAAAAGGATTAAAATATTGAAGCTACGAGTGCGGATTTGCTTAAGAATATACGTGACAACCTTGACAAAGGAAACTATGTTATCACCATATATTACTTGATATGAAAAAGGCTTTTGATACTGTCGACCACAACTTATTACTTGACAGCTTATTACATTACTTTTTAATCTTTAAAAATAAAAACAAGGCAAAAATAAAGCCGAAAATTGTTCTTAACAACACTATATTAGAGCAAGTTAGTGAGGCTAAACATCTTGGTATTGTTTTTGACCAACGCCTACAATGAGATAAACACATTGAGCATCTATATGAAAAAATCATTCCTTTAATTGGATTTATCAGAAGGGGGAACATAAGATTAGAAAAAAACTGGTCAGCTTGTTCAAAAACGACCATGAACAGATGCCACATACTAACCAAAGCATTAAAAAGTATCTTTGGATATAATACAGATTACAGTGCGACATTAGTATACGAGAAAACTAACATTCACATAAATCTCAAAAATTATTGCTTTGGACAAAGCAGTTTTCATATTCAAAATTATTTCCATCACCCACTCGTGTTTTTAATTTACTGTCACAAAGAATCAGGGGTCTTACTAATTTAAAAAAATTCAAAAAACAATCACTGAACAATTCATTAAGGAAAATGGTCAAAAGTTCAGCTAAAAATGGATTACTTTCATAGTTGCAGAAAACGACAACACGCAATTAAGTAAAACAACTCTACATACAATAATAAGGAACGGCAACAGTAGAGGTTCAAATTAATAGAATGATGCTATATGCTATATCCATTTTTGATCAACATTAGAAAACAAAAAATTGCCTATTATACCATAAATTGTGGATCCACATCTCATCACTAGTTTTCTAACTGATAGAGATGAATATTAAAAGTTAAAAATACTATGCTGATATTTTTTTGTAAATTGTCTTATATTTGTATAAAAATAAAATAATAATAAATAATAATAATAATTTTACAATTAACATCAAATTAAAATAATGAAATAAAATTAGAAAAATTATTATATTTCTATCTTCAAAATTTTGCTTTAGTGCAAAAAGTGAAGCAAAAAAAAAACACATACATTGTGTAAAGTATCTAGAAGTATGCCATAAAATTCATTCAAAACGCAATGAATTTTAAATTATTTTAAATGATAATATTGATTAAAAAAGAAAAAGAAAAAATCTCCAACTGCGTAAAATATTAAATAATTGTTTTATTATAGATTTATTGAATTTATTTTAATCTGACAATTATTTCTTATCAATTAATTAAATGATTTTTACGTAATTTAAAAATTTATTAGAAGATGGGTGTGATTTTATTTGCATATATATCAGTTTTACGCAGTTTATTCATTGTTTAAAATATTTTAATAAATATTTATTAAATAAATATATGTATTTAAAATACAAATATATATATATATATACATATTATCCTAAATTAATGAAAATTAAAAACTAATACTTTGTAAAAGTATATGTACATAACATTGATAATCTTTAAATTTATATATTTTATTTACATTTTTATATAAAAGAATTTAGATTTAGAATTATTTGAATTCTATTAAGTAAAAACCTCATTATATTCTGAAAACATAAAACCTGAATTATAGCTAATAAAGTATTACAATGCAATAAAATATACCGTTTTTAATTAACATTTTACTGAAGACATTTTTATTTTAAGTGAAAATTTCATTCTTAAAGTAAAGAAGTTTTAAATAAGGATTTTTTAACTTTAAGGGAAGACTTTAACTTTAAGTTTTGTAATAAAAGTTAAAGCATAAAAATGCACATATTATACATATATATATTATATACATATATGTATATATGAACATTAATAATAGATACATAAATATCAGATCTAAATACATATAAATTATGAAAATAAAATATGTATACATATATATATATTATAAATATTTCGGGAATTCCATGTTAGTCATTGGGACATTTAAAAAAATTTTCTTTTATCAATTTAGCCTATAGGTATCATTAACGCTATTCTGCAAATATTTGCATATTTAAAATCCATTTTATAGAGTAATATTTCACTAATATTTCGGTATTCCAATAACAAAAACTTAAACGAGAAAAGTAACTTATATTTTCACAAAATGCTATTATAGTCATCGTAATCTTATACTTTTGTTAGTTTTATAATTTTCAATGTTATACCATTTTCTGCGAATTCCTTTACAGTAGTAAAAAAAAAGAAAATCTTACATTTACATTGCATATATCTATATTAATAAAACATGGACTAAAATTTAATTATAGGCTTTTTATTACAACTTGTTAAAATTACAAGAAAGTTGAATGCCTTAGTAATGCAGGACAATCGGGCATTTTAATGAAAAATTTTCCAGCTCAAGAATGAATTTGAATCGATTTTAAAAACACAATTTAAAAAGTAAAATAAAATAGATGAAGAACTAATACTCACGTTATCTAATATTAGAGCCTTAGAGAACTGTATAATATATATTATAGTTCATTTTTAAGTTTTCGGTTTTTGGCTGATTTTTCATGGAATTCCTCATTTATATAACAGAAATTACTGAAGTAAAGGTTCTTCACTTAAAGTAAAAAATATTCACTTAAAGTGAAAAAAAATCTTTGGTTAAAGTAAAAAACGCATAGCATAGAATTGAGCTTGAAACTTTCTTTCGATATTATATCAAGGTAAATGATTTGGAAGTTGACTTTTCAAGTTATTTAGATTTTAGTAGAGTTATTTGATTAAAATTTTAATTCTAAAATAATTTCTTACAGTCAAGATGCATTTTTAATATTGTGTATAATTTCAGATTTTTATGTACCTTAGAATCTTCATCTTTATTGGTTCAATTATATAAATAAAAAAGATAACCTTTGTTTAAGCTTATTGAAATTTTCATAATCTTTAAAAATTTTAAAAAATTGGTTGTAATTGAAACAAGACAGATTTTTAAAAGTAGTTAATTTTCAAAAAAAAAAAAAAAAAACCACAGTAAAAAGAATTCTAAAATTGTTACTACATATATCTTTTCAATAAAATTTGTAAATTATCTTATTTCTGTTAAGAAAATTATGAAAAATTAATAGAAACTTTTTCAATTTTAAGCAAAAACATCTAAACTTTGAGAAATTTATGCAGTTATCAAACAGGTGCCTTAAATTACAATTATATTCCTTTTAAAAACTTAACTAAAGTAACATAAGGTTATTTTTAAAGATGTAACCCTTCTCCAAATATATCAAGTTTGCAATTTTAAACGTTTAAAAGATATGGGAGATCAACATTTTTCAAAAATATTGATTTCATTTAACGGTAAATTTAAATATTGATTTGCTAAAAATGATGCTACTTTTCTGTTTTTTGATTTATAAAGTTTAAGAAATTTTACTGTTGTTTGGCATTTCAAGATTGAAAACATATCCAGTAGAATTTTTTAGAAATAAATATTTTAATATAAGACTTTCATCAACTTTAAGACGCGGGGCTGTAGTTTCGTAACGATATAAGACTACAATATAAAAAAAACTTGTTCTAGAGCTGTTACTTTTTAATAATATCTATATATAGACTACGTTTAAAATTTCATTTTCATCATCATATTCATAGATCGCTTTTTTTTTTTTTTTTTTAAATAATAAAAGCAATATTTGATATTAAGCTAAAATTTTTTTAAAGTTTCTTCTTAGACATTCTTCTAAAAAGTAATATGATTTTTAATTAAAACCTTACAATATTCAAGAAAATAACAATATATACATAGTATATATATGCATATATTTTATGCTTAACATATTATAGGGTAAAATACGTACAAAATAAATTCTCAAATAAATTTTCTTAAATTTAACAAAAAAAAAAAAGAAAAAAAACAAAATGAAATAAAATAACAAAAAATCATTTAAAATCTTAAAGCTATTTTTTTTTTTTTTTTTTGTGCATTAACTACTTATTACTTAAAAGTAAAAGCTTTAACAATTTTTTTTTTTAACTACTTTTTTTTAACTGTTTTTCTTTTTAACTATCTTTCTACTTTATTTCATTTTTTTGTTAACTCTTTAATTTCTCTTAAAAATGTAAATTTTTATATTAAATTGCGAGTTACGATATGAGTTACGATACGACTCTCGATCAAATTCTGTTGTAAAATATACAATCATTCTCTTAATGTTGTTATAAATTACTATTTTGCATACAAACATAGATTATAACTTAATTATTATTGAAATATCTCATGATTTTAAATGAGATTATTTTTTATATAATGAAAAAGGCAATATATACCATTATTATGTATTATGTATATGTTGGTAATTTGGAAATAGGCGCATCAATATGAAGATGAGAAGTAACTCAAATCAACAATAAGTAAAAAAAAAAAATAACTGTTCTCATCATGATGGTTTTACTTCTTCTCATAGGCTCATATTATTATCATGATATTCATCAGATCAGCTCATCAAATCACATATTGATTTCTCATGAACATATTATTATTATATTATAATGTTCATGTAAGATTCATTCTCTTTATCTCTTCAAAATAACAATTTTATCAATTTGACTTTTATACATGTACAATAAAAATGTAAAAAACGTACTTATGAGTACGACTACGACAATATTTTAGTAGATATAATAATGATTGTACGAGTATAAGATTTTTTTCTTAATTTTTGATTTATACTAACATGTTGCTAACGTTTATTAACGTTACTACATACATAATATAATAATCGTGTGTTTTGATTTTTACTCACGTTTTCTTTTCTTAGTGTCATTTAAGCTTTTAAAAAACAAAAAAAATTGCTATATGTAATACATATATGTATGTACCTATGTATCTAAAGATGCATTGATCATAAAATATTAAAAAGTATACAAAATGCTTTTAAATGTTTTAGAAACGCAAAAAAAAAAAAAAAAACAAAACGCAAAAAGAAGAAGGAAGAAAAGTAATCGAAGAAGAAGCAGAAATAAAAGAAGAAGTAAAAAAGAATATCTGTATGTATGTACATTGTGTAAATCAAGTATAACTAACTAACATTTTAATAATATGAATCTCTAAATAAATAATATAAATATAGAAATTGAATTGGTGCACAAAAATCAATAAAAAATCATGTGTAAAATACGTTAATCTTATAAAAATAAATAAGTATATAAAAGATACAATACAAAAAAAAAAACAATAACAAAAACTAAGACGTCACTCTTATATTTTCTTCATATACACTTACAATATTATTTCAATTTTCATTCAATCCAATAGAAATTCATACATATACATAAATTATTCATACATATGTAAAAATGAGTATTTAAAAACTTTTTTATATACATGCTCGCATACATATACATAATAGATAATATATATTTATGTATGTAAATAGTTTTTTCTTTTTTTTTTTTTTATATTTATATTTTCTTTGCCTTTTTATGTATACATAGAGTGTAAGTGAGAATGAATTACTTGATAAATAACTGTATGTGCAAGCGGTCATTCACCCACATTTTGACCTATCTAAAAAGTGGAACACAATGTGACAGCTGATCGGAAATGTTGTGAATCATTTTTTGTTGTTTGTTTTTTTTTTTTTTTGCTTTTTTTTATACTTTGCACACCATTAGCTTAAGATTACAAAAAAAAAAGAAAACAAAAAAAAAAAAAAAACAAAGAATAAAATAATTTAAAAAAGAAAAAAATTTTTTATATAGGCATCTAATAATATGGAGAAGGTATAAAATTTGTAGGTAGGTAGGCAGTTATGTTCAATATGTAGGTAGATAGACAGATTTAGTTAGATATGTATGTATGTATATATAGATAGATAGATACATATCATTAGATAGATAGAATAGTTATAGATAAATTGGATTAGTAAGATAGGTTGGGTGATATGAGAGATAGATAGATCATATTAGAATATATATATGTACATATACATATTTTTTTTTTTATTGGTACACAATTTTAACAGTTTTTATTGTAAATATAAGGGTGTAAAATATACAATAGGTGTTTTTATTTTAAATTTAAGGAGCTAAAAATTATTTTTTCATAGATTAAAAATTAAATATTAAAATGTAATAAAATAAAATAAAATATATCCAAGTAGGTGCGTAGGTAAAGGTATATATTTTAAGAATTAATTAATAACTACAAATATTCATTTGAGAAGCAATAAAATGAATTATGAATACTATTATAGATAATTTAAAGTTAAAATTTGTATTTTTATATTTTTATATTTTTAAAATCTATTTAATATATATAGATAACTAAATAAGTATACATAAATAGAATATAGATAGATGCATTTATTTTTTTAAATATTTCAAGAGAATAATTTCTGTAATATAGCTATATATATATATACATAAATATATAGTATGTATTAGTAAGGCAATATAAATGAAAGAAAGAAGAAATAAAATCAATTAAAAAAATTATAGAATAAAATATACAGTAAGATCATTGAAAATATAATACATATACTATGTGTATATATAATATATATATATATATAATTGTGACTATAGATAAACACATTTTTAAAAGTATAAATACCTGAATGGAATATTATAAGATACTATAGTAGTTGTTATAGAGGTAATAATAACAGTATTAGATATAACAGATAGATAGATTTTGTTGATAATGTCATGCTTTCTAATATATGTATAAAGTATATATATATATTAAGAAATTATATATTCTATATATACTTTAGTATTTAGTATATTATGTACATAGGTATATTTAATATGATTAACATTAAATATAATAAGAAACGAATAGTTAAAGAAAAAAAATCAAAAAAAAAAAAAAAAACAAAAAACCTTAACAAATGGATAGTGTTTGATTTTTCTTTAAATTTTTATTATTTTTCTTTTTTTTTTTTTTTATGGGCTTTAATATTTTTTTTGCACTATACGATGAGAACCAGTGAAAGTACATCCGCGGAAGTGACTTATTGCATTTTTTTTTTTTTATTCTTTTGCTTTTAATTTTTTTTTTTGTTTTGTTTTTTTTTTTTTTTTGTTTGTTATTTTCTTTTTTTAATATAATAGGTATATATATGTACACATATAATAATTTCATTTTATTTACATTATATATTTGTAGACATTATTATTTAGCTTTCTTTCTTTCTTTCTTTAGATGCAATTAAGATGTGTATTGTACGTACATATTATGTGTACCTATATTTGGTTGAATTCTTTTAAAATGATTTTTTGGAATTTTTATTTTGTAGAATATATATTTTTTTTTAAATAATGTATAAAACTATAAAAGTTAATTGGTACGTATATTCAAAATTGAAGAAAAAATAAAAGATTTTTATTAGATTTTCAAAAAAAAAAAACATGGTTATATTTTAATTAGGTATAGGTACCATTATGATGATGTTTATTATAATAACATTGTACGTATTATTTTTATTTTAAACGAATAATACCTAAATATAAAAAAAAATTAAAACATTATGTATTTATAATTTTTTTTTTTTTGTATTTAAAATTATAATCTTTATCTAAAGTTAAATTAATTTTGATATGATTTAAAAGTTTTTTAAATTTAAATTTCAAAATTTCTGTATGTCTGTCTATGCATTTCTGTGTATAATGTTTTAATTCAAAAATTCAAGTTGCATTTATTTAATAGAGCTTTATTTTTAATTCATTCTATTAATTGACAGGCAGGTACGTTGTAGGTAAATATGTTAAAAAGACAATAATCTTAAAAATAAAATCTAATATTTATATATTAAAATATAACCTTAAATAAATTAAATTAAAAACAAAAAAATAAATTTAAGATTTAACTTCTGAAGATTAAATACGATTTTAAAAGTATGAAGCACATCAATATTATACATAAAAACGCCTATAAATATGCAATTTTATTAAAATATTCTTCATAATATATAAAATATCAGGAGGTCGTAAGTTTTTTTCTTTACATATCCCCCTTACGACCAAATATAATGTAAATATATAGTATATAATATAAACAAAATAAATAATATTAGTATATAATTTAATAATAGTATAAAAACCTATAATGGCCTTTAGTAGCTGATGGTTCAATAATATTGCATTACATTTTATGTATGTAATATTAATATAAATAAATACATAAATAAAATACATATATGTTGTATTTTGTGGCATTTCTTGACAATTCTTAAGGTAATAATTTTAGTTAGACCCGTCGCTGAGCCTATTGCCAATATTGTATAGCATTTGTAAAATTTTTGTTGGAGCTACAAAAATTTATGGTATAAGAATTACATTCGGCTTATGACTCGCGTATTGAACCTTAGCACAAAGTCCTATGTATATACCTACATAAGAGAAAGCTAAAATTATATTTTTTTATAGGATAAAAGATTTATAATATTATCGTTTTGGTATAGTATAAAACAATATTTATAAAATATTAATAAAATATGATATAAAGTACAGGATTTTTTTAATTTCAGTGAAATTGTAATTATATATATATGTACAAGTATTTATTTTATATAATCTTCAGTTGCCCTATATATATGTATACCCAATACTGTATAATGTTATAAAATTTTTCAAAAAAAAAAAAGTTTTTTAAAATAAATTATAAAGAAAATAAGTTGTTGACCTCTTTTTAAGAAAAAATGTAAAAGTTTTATATTTTATTTATAAACTCTCTAAAAATTAAAATTCTTATTATTTTATTAATAATTTTATTTAGCCAAATATTGTGACATTTTATTTTATATATAATTTTTTTTTTAAGTTTTATTGTCATATGCATTATAACAATAATGTATTGTTTCTCTGAGACAATTAAGGTATATTTAAGACTTTTCGTAGTACAAATTAATTATAATTTAGTTATAAGTACTTTGTAACTCAACCTTTATAATTATTGGCATTTCTAACATTTATCTAACAATTATTAATATAAAAAATGTTTAAAAAAAAATGTTTTTTTTTTTTTTTTCTAAATATGTACATCTTATACACTTTCTAAATTCTATATGGTATTTATTTTTAAGCGCCATATGATAACTATGTAATGGTATATAATTTTGTATAACGTTCCCATATATGTATTAAATTTTTAATATATTTTTATATTATGAAGATTAGAATATAGAAATCGTAGGTATATATCAATTTCTAAAGACAATTTATTACAATTTCTATATAAAAAAAAAAAAATTTGCATTAAATGTCTTTTAGAATTGTTCTGTGATTTGTTTGTATATTTTTTTTTTTTTTTTTTGTTTTTGGAAATAAAATTCATCTTATATTAACTAAATTGAAAAATTATGGTAATCATCTAATCTTTCAATTTAGATTTAAGCTAATTTATTTATATTACTTTAACATATAAATAATCTAGAAAAAAAAAAAAAAAAATTAAAAAATATATAGGTACAATCTAAAATGAAAATTTTTTGAAAAGACTTTTTCGAATATAATTTAATTTGAAAATTTAAACAAAATGAATAATTTAGAATGAAAATTAATTGAAGTATTTATATGAATTGTAATTTTATATATTCCTGCGATCTTTTTAAAATCAAGAGAATGTAAATTATATACTTATATACATAGTTGACTTAATAGGTAGATGAAGTTTCTTTTAAATATGAGGTAAAAAAAAAAAAACAATTGAGTTTAAATTATAGTTTTTTATTAAGTCATATTAGAATATTGAAGTTGAAGTTGAATGTTTTTTATATAAGTTTATATTTTAATAATTTTTATACTAAGTTACTTAAAATCTCATTTTATAATCAGATATTTCATCTTAAATATTGTACATATATCTAAAATTAAAGTTTTTGTTTCGCTCTTTTTCGCGTAATTTTCAAACAGTCTATAAAAGAGTTGAATTTTCAAATTTTCTATTTAAATTGAATTGAAAGTTTTTTGAAAAAAACCTATATTAAAAAGAAATTGTTTAATTTTATTTTTTATTTCGATACTATATTCGATTATTTGGCACTTGAATTCGTATATGGAAAATGAAAAAAATAAACGGCACTTTTTCCACGGTTGCGAAACGACTGCATCTATTGTTAAACATTAACGAGACCATTCATTGCAAATGCAAGAAAAAAAAATGATCTTACATATTATATTATTAATTCTTTTAAATACAATTATTAATATAATGTTATATTATTATTATATTTAAAAGAAACTATAATTATATTATAATTTTAAGAGTTTAGTTATTCTCTTAAATTAGTTTTTATTTGAATGATTGTAAAACTTTATGAAGAATAATATAAATATAAGATTAACTTTTAAACATTAATTATAACTTTTAAAAGTGATTGAATAATTAGAAGTTATTGTTTTTTGCGTTTCAGTTAAATTCAATTAATTATAAATATTTTTCAAGAAATCCAAAACTAAAGATTTTTATATTGAATCTTCAGAAAATTTCTGTAAGAAAATGTCATTAGTTATGGATAAATACCTACCATGAGGCAGTTAAACGAATTTTAAATAAGTACCTTACTTGAAGCACTTATCCTAGTTCGGTTAAGTGCTTTGTTTGGATAAGTGCTCAAAATTGCTAACATTTTTGTAAGAGCATTTAAGCTGGTTTTACTGTACTTATATTGACTAAGCTTCAGTTTCTGGAATCATTTGTTTCACTAAGACGTTGATTACTCGGCACATTGCAATTAATTAGTTTAATCCAATAATGAATTGTAATTGAAACGGGTTGAATATCACGTTTTTGGATCATCGAATTTGAACTAATAAATCAATATTTAGTGTAATTGTTTTTTTTTTATATTTTAATGTTTTAATTGTTATTTTAAGTAAAAATTAAGATTAACATTAATATTTTAATAAATACCTAAAACATATCTATTTAAATAAAATGCGAATGCAAGTCTGTTTGTTTCTGATTTATAGACTTCTAAACTTCTCAGCCAATTATTATGAAAATTTGTATATAAAAGTTTTTGAGTGCAGGGAGTGTTCTGGGCTAATCATTTTGCTCTAATAGGCCGACAAATTAGGGCTATGGTACAAATATTTAAACTTTTTCGCTCTAAAATAAAAACGGTTTGACCAATTGACTTCAAATTTTGTATACGTCTCTTTGTTTTTTAACAGTGAAGTTGACTCTAATAACAGACTTGGAATTTGTTAACCCATATTTTTAATTAAAAACTCATATAGGGTTGCGCAGCAACCAGTACCGTGTTTTAGCTAGTTAAAAATAAAAATTAGCTTGTCATAAATTTTGTTTATGCATTCTATAATATACTAATATTTAATATTAAAATCCATATATACATATAATATTATGTTATATCTAGTTATATACAAACATATTAGTTTGCAAAATTTTTTATAACATTTATTAAAACGAAATCATTTAAAAATTTGTATTTAATACCGGTTAAAAAATTCACCCACTAAATATTTATTTACGATTAATATTTAAAATGTTAAATTTAAATGTGGAGGTATGCCTAGCCTATATACAATCTACATACATATATACCTACATACATAATATTATATTAAAAATTTCGCCTTTTTTATTTTATTTTGTTGAAATATTTATGACTTAAGATATTTTATATTAAGGTATCCAATTATTATCAATAACTTCTATGTAAAATTCTTATTCATAATGTATGTAAAGGGCTCTATATTTACTCTATATAATTTAAATAAAAAATACGCACTATATATACCCTATACCTATATAAATATTATATATATAACAATTTTCATTCATTTAGAATAAATTATTTTTAAAGGTAAAATTTCACAAAAGATGGAAAATTTCGTTTATTTCGGTCTTCAAAATTAAAGAAAATTAAACAAAGAAAAAAAAAATATATATATACAAAATAAAGCATTTAATATACATATTATTTTAATATGTATATAAATATTTAACTTTACATATGTATACATATATATACACACCTACATATCTTGAATGAAAATTTTTCAGCTAATTCGAAAGTAGGACACAAATAAATTGTTGTATGTTAAATACGTATGTAAAAAAGAAAGAATATAAAAATAAAAAAAAAAATCGTAAATAAAACATTGAAGGTAACACCAACAAATAATAACAACAAAATAATTCAGCCAAAATGCAATATAAAGAACATACATTGTACATACTGATATTATATACATGTGAGAGCGAATATAGCAAAAACAAAAAAAAAAAAATTAATGTACCTATGTATATATTATACATATGTATATTTTTGTAAAGAAAACAGAAAAAATTTCCTTTTCGGTATTTTTGATTTGAATCGGGAACAACAAGCATTTGTTTATGTTTTTGCATAAAAAGTATGCGAAGAAGACATAGATGTCATTGAACTTTGCAGCGCCACAATATTTTTTTTTTTATTTCGTTTTTGTTTTTGAAACAGCGGATATTATGTGAAATTAAAAATAATAAATAACAAAAAAAAAAAACAATAAGAGAACAAAATTTAAAAAAAACCGACAAAATTTACACATCTAGGTAATAATTACTAGTATGAATGAATATTTCTAATAAAATAATGGATAAGAGCCATTAGATTTATGTATAATATATATGCAAGTATGTATGTAATTATACTATAATAAATTTAAAAGAAATCTATTTTAGATTGGTGTATTATTCATAATAAATGCAGTTTTT
This sequence comes from Poecilobothrus nobilitatus, assembly GCA_947095535.1. Taxonomy (NCBI): domain Eukaryota; kingdom Metazoa; phylum Arthropoda; class Insecta; order Diptera; family Dolichopodidae; genus Poecilobothrus; species Poecilobothrus nobilitatus. The sequence goes on along the minus strand of OX352772.1, from coordinate 52,011,536 downwards.
GTCAATCTATTTTTTTTTTTTTTTTGAATGAAATAAAATTAAAGACTGGAATATTTTTATTAACTTATCAGACACTTAAAAATTTATTAAAAGAAGACAGTTAAGGGTAGACTGGTGATTGTCGAATCCTTATTTTGATTCCTTTGAATATTTTTACAGTTTAAATGAATTAGGTACATAACTCACCGTCTCGATTGACATTAAATGGTGATTAATGTCATAAGTCGCATTTGATGTCAGACTTCAAATATGGTGGAACAAAAAATTTTGTTTGGTTTTCTTTTGGAGTTTTAACTTTTTATTTTCAACATGAATTTGAAGAGTAAACAACAAGTTGCGTTGCTCGTATTAAACGCTGTAAAAAAAAGTTAATGATTTATAAGAAATAGTGAAAATCAGACAATTAAGAAAATCTCGAAAATTTTGGCTGAATCCATTTTCTGGATAAGGGAAAAAAACACGATATTAAGAGCGATTTATTAAAAGATACTTTCTGGAAGGATGGTGTTAATTATAATAATTTTTGTCGCATGACTATTGATTTGTTTGAAAATTTACTGTTTTAAAAAAGCTTTTAATTGGATGTGAACACTTCAAACAAAATTAAATTATGATATATTTTTTGTTTAATTTTTATTGTCAAATGTCAAATTGATGTCTTAAATTAAATTTATGTATAGTTGTCAAAACATTTTTCAATATTTTTGTGTCATTTAACAGATAATGAAAACTGCAAGTAATATCTAATAACTTGATTAAATTCAAAAGTACCAATTGCATACTAAACAAAGAAAGCAAAACATCGAATTGACAAATTTTCATATCGATTCTTTACTTTCAGTATACTTTAATAGTTTGACATACAAGACATGGTTAAAGTTATAATTTGTTTTTTAATATTATATTTAGGAAAAAAATTGTTTCATGTTCAAAAAATTTTTTGTGTTAAAAAAAATTAACATTTTGACGAAAATTTCGAAGCAACTTTTAAAAGTATTTTTTCTTAGCTATATATATATATAGCAGCTTAGTTCTGAGGAACTTGGTATTCAAGGTCAAATATACATTTAGGTTACAGTTTCAGCACCCAATGCTATCTTTTTTGATGATGAAATATTTAATACTAATACCAATAATAATATTAGCTACAGTGCCGATCGGGTTGCCTTCAATAGTTAATTTATGAAGAAAGGTTTTATATACTATACTGCATGTTGTAACTGTTGTAACGACTATTGTCACTATTAACAAAATAATAATAATAATAGGCCGATTCATTTTTTCCATACAGTCCCACTCCCAATCCAATGTTTCCGCATTCTATTGTCTTATTCTTTCCCATCCCCATTCCCTAGCCAATATACTGCGTTAGCAGGTAGAGGCTTCATCGCATTATATTGGTTAGGGGGAGGTGCAATTAGTCATTAAGAAGCTGACACTAGCAAGGGGAAATTCTTGGAGTCTTTGGAAGATCCCTTAGGAAAAAAAAATAATTAGGAAGAACGTTAAAATTTGTTACAAAATCAGAGTTTTTTTTGCTTTATCCAGAATATTTTTTGCACATTTTTTGTGGATTTTGGCTTTTGGATTTTTATTTATGGATTTCGGTTTGATGATTTGATCATCAACCCCATTTTAACAAACAGATTTATTAAATATTGAATTTGAATAAATATATATATTTAAGACTTACTAAAAACAACCGGATTGACAGAATGAAATTATTTCCAATATAAAATCACAATTATTAAAGTTAGCATTGTACTACACGAATCAAGTTAAAAAGTTTACCACTTAACTTAACACAAATTAAAGACTTAGGGATTGTGGCCGTACTATTCATACTATTTTTATATTTTAATTAAAACTATTGTTACATTATAAATATGTATACATATATACTAAATTATATTTTTAATTAAAAAAGAATTTAACTAAATTTAAGAGGTATTCAGATTAAAATTTAGTTATTTTTTTTTAAATGAAATCAAAAAACTTGTAATTTTTTAAATAACGTACAGTTACTTATAATTTATTTTAATTAAAAATATAATAAATTTTTTGAAAGGCTTTACATTTGCAATTTTATATACACCCATTTATAAGTTTCATTTTAATTAAAATTGTTACAGTCAATTCGTATATCAAAAAAATTTTTAACTTAAGATCATTTCTAAATTTGATGCGAAAGCAGATGAGTCAAATCTTTAAAAAATTTTAAAGTATATGTACCTATGTATATACGATATAAAGAATAATATATATGGGCATATATAAAATAAAAAATTGTGAGATAGAATACAAAAAATATATACTATGTGTACCCACACCTACATATACATATATTTATTTACAATAATAGCTAATAGCATATTATATTTTATAGGTAGGTACTTATAGAAGAATGAGAAATTTTTAGATTGCTTTTTGAAAATAAAAGTTAAATATTTCTAAATATAATATTTTTTCTTTTTTTTTTTTTTTTTAAGATCAAGATAGTAAACAGTTATTAAGAGAGACAATGAAATAAATATAATGTGTAAAAAAAAATTTTTATTTTCATATGTCCGGTCAAAAGTAATAAAATGATATAAAATTTTAAATAATTCGTTTGTAATCTTTGCAAAAAAAAATCTTTCGTTTCTATCTGATACGCAACAAACATTAATTTGTTTCTGTAATTAGAACAAAAAGAAAATCTACGCAGCCTCCTTAAATCAGCGTAAAATTAAATCGAGTTTTATAACTATCTATATAATATTTGTGTGGATAAGCGGACATAATATTAGTTTGGGAACAATTTTAAAGCTAACTTTTTCATTGACATTACTTTTGTGTAAATTATCCACCGAATCCACCTAAAAATTGTGGCCATACATTATATTACAATATGTGCTTCCCAATTTTTATAATTTGCGTATAATTCAAAATAAATAGTCAATTTCATTCTTTTTAATTTCCGAATTAATGCAAATTCTTTAATCAATATTTATGTCTTTTTCAAAGTGACAAAAAGTGACATCATGCATCCAGATCCGTTCTTTCTACCAAGCTATAATACAGCGCAATCAATTATTGTGTTTATTCTACTATTCAGGATATAAGAGAAAGTCGATTTAGTTAATCGAAACCCTCATATTAAAACTAATTCAAGCATCAATCACAGAGAGTTAGAATTTCTTCAAGTTGGAAAAATTACCATTTTCCTTTAAAAAAAAAAAAAATTAAAAATAAATATTATTTTAACGGTTATTTATTATACAAAAACTTTCCTCATACATAATGGACCGTAAAGTTTTTAATATTAAGAAGCGCTTGCATGTTTCATGTTACCCAGTTTTTCTTTTTTCTATTAAATATTTATAATATAGGAAACTATTTTTCCTGTCGTTAAATAAATGAAAAGTAATATTTTGATTGTACCACAATTTTATCATAAGGCTGACTGTTTAATAATTGTTATACAAAAAAAAAAAAAACAAAAGCTTTGATTTAATGCAAGAAAATAAACACTTGACATATAACTTTTATCTGTCAACAAAAAAACTATAGTTGCAGCAAGCTTTACTTAGTTATTTATACTGTTATGTACTTGTGATTACGATATTTATCACTATTTTAAATCAATTATTAATTGACACATAAAACCTTTGATACATTATTATTTTTGACAACATCAATGCTCTTAAATCTAAAGAATCAGTGTTATCAAAATGTTTTTTTATTTATTGTTTTACAATTATTTTTACCACAATACTGTGAAAATAAAAATTACAAAAAACTTATACCCTTAATATATAGGTATAAAAGAGCCGCGTGTTCATAAATCCTTGTCATAGGTTAAAGCCAAATGTTCTAATACATGGTATCCATATGGTATTAGTCAAAGGAATGCATTAGGTTCAAATCCCTCAAATGTATCAAGTGTTCTTAATGATTTGGTCATTAAGAACACTTGATTAAGAACATTGGTCACATATGGTCTAGTGATTACTGATGCGTTAATGCAGTCTCTTCATTACAAAAATACATTACATTTTTTGTTTACTTTAATATTTTTTTGAGCCTATATCCACATTCTTATGGATTGGAAAGATTTTTAAAAAAATCCATATACATAATATTATCTCTTTTCTGCTATTCAAGTAAAAATTCACAAATATTTAAGTGTCCCGATAAACGAATTAGAAGTTTATCGGGACACTTAAGTATTTGTCAATTACTATTTGACTTGAATCTCAACGATTCTTCTGAAATTATGTTTATAATATAAAATTTGCAAACTCTTTAAATAAACGTAATTCAAAAAAAAAAGAGAGAAAAGAAAAAAAACTTTTTGTTGTACATCAGTGTGCAATGCAGAATTTACTGTTTATTCTACTTTTTTTTTTGTTTTTTTAGCAACAGCCATTATTTGTTAGTTTATGAAGGAGTTTTTTTTTTTTAAATAAATATTTAATGATTACATCCGGATTTCATTTTTGAATATATAATTCTTTGTATAGTATATATATTTATCCAAATAATTTTACATATACATATATATATCTGATAGTTAAGTATTCTAAAGTTTGCAAGACTAACTGTATTTATTATTATTATTATTTAAAGTGTTGCCGTTAAATTTTTCTGTTTTTGTGCATATTAAAGATCTTTTTCAAGTTTTGTACTTATTTAGAAAAGAAAATAATTTTTGTGAAAGCTTCTTAAATTTTTTTTTTCTTGACTTTTTAAATAATTTTTTTGTTGCTTTGTTATTTTTTTTTTTTTTTTTGTCATGAAACAAGAATTTGATGGTGATATTTTTTTTTCACCAATTTTATATTCTGTTTTATTTTTATTGTTGATGGTTTTTATTGAAATTATACATTTTTTTTTTTTTTCTTGTTTTTATGTCAGTGGTAGATTATTCTTTGCTTTATACATGGTGTTATATACAATATAATATAGAAATATATATATATATATTATTTATATTATAATATGTAGATATAATTGGTTTGCATATTTCTTTATTGGAAAGTTTTCACTGAAAATTTTTTAAAAATATATACATATATATATATATATATATGTACATATTTATATACATATACTTATTGTATTTATCTTCTTATAAGTATTTAAATAATATTGACATTAAAATAAAGAAAAAAAAAATTAAAAATAAATTAGGAAAAAATTGCAGGTTTCTTTCTAAAGAGAATTTATACAAGATTTCCCTTTCCCTTATTAGGTGAAATGAGAATGGAAATTTCCTTAAAAATTAAAAAAAAAAAAAAATATTTAATGAAATAGAAAAATTTTATGATAGGTATCCATTACATTGCATATACTTTAAATTAATTGGTAAAAGTCTAAATTTAACATATTATTTTAACAGTTCCTAAATTGGTATTATTCTATTTATTGGGCGTATTTTAAATATTAAAAATAAATTTTTTTTTAACTCATCTAAAAATTAAACAAAAAAAAAAAAAGAAAATGAACGCAGAGAACATGTTGACAATTTATAATGCTTAGGGATGGCATAATGAAAAGATCTACAGAATCGAGGTAAGATATTGAAAATGCATCCAAAATTATGTTTAATTTGGACAAATTAACAAATTTTGGGGAAAATAACAAAAACATGAATATCATATCAAATGATATATAACTTTTTTAGTTATAACCATGAAATTTTCAAAAATTTAACAATATAACCTTTAGAACCGTATATAAGACAAGTTAATATAATAAAAAGCACCCCGCATAGGACAATTTAACATTACAAAACATTCAATAAAAAGTATGAAAAACTGTTTTTTTTTTTTCAATTTTATTTTATTTTTCAAAAGGTGATATAAAGTTTCGGATATAATACGTTTTATAATATGTATTTTGATGTATTTTTCAAATTAGATCATATTCGATTGTACCACATTTATATACAATAGAATTTTAGGGGATTTTCTACAAAATCCAAATTCTCAAAATTCAAAAGCCACAAAATCAAAATACTTTTTATTTTCAGAAATTCATAACACCACATAATCCAAACATGACAAAATCTTAACTCACATAGATCCAAATGTGAGACTACTAATCAGGGTTATACATTTTTTCCAGATTATTTATATATATGTATATGTGAGATTCTGAGTTAGGAGAGATTTTAGAGTTGGATTCAAAATCAGGGTTATACGCTTTGTCCTGAATATTTATATATATGTGTACGTATATGTGAGATTCTTAATTAGAACAGATAGTTGATTTCAAAATCAGGGTTTAATAATGTTTTTTGGCAAGATTTAGGGGCGGCAGTCTCCACTATTTTAAATACCTTGTTGCTGTAATATATAATATGTAAAATAAATATTATTTAATTTTATTTATTTAATTAATTCAATATACAATGGGAAATAATATAGAAAAACAGCAGCTATAAAAAACAACCGGAAACTGTGATTTGGATTTTGACATATTTGGATTTGGTCGTGTTTAGATTTTGTGGTATTTGATTTTTTTGGGGTTTGGTTTTTGTGGTATTTGAATGTTGTTTTTTGGATTTTAAGATTTGGGATTTTTTAGGGGAAAGTTTTTTTTAATTTATATTATGTTAATATAAATCGAAAGTAATTTTAAAGATTAAAACCTTTCTTTATTAATTTCAAAAAGTATTATTTATATTACTTTTTTGTAGGCCTAATTGCAAGATCAGTAAAATGAAAGGGATTTTGGAGGGAATTTTAATTGTTGATAATTTTGATAATTTGCCAATATTATGATAATGAATAGAATGATAATAGGACACATTAATTTTAGAATATTTTTTTTTGTGCAAAGGTCTAATCAAAACTTTTTTTGATAATTACTAGATCTATTTTTTTACAATTAAAACTAAAACAATTGTTCGAAAAGTTTTGATCAAAGAAAATCTTTAAATAGCATTATAGAAATAAAATAAATAAATATATTTTAGGAAGGATTTTATCGAGTAACTTTAAAGTATCTTTAAATAATTTTTTAAAGTACTCCTTAAAAAGTCAAAAATAATTGAGAATTCGATAATAAATTGTTCCCTTCTTCAGCGTCATCTTTAAAATATCGGTTTCTGTAGGAACTAGGATTTTCGTTTTAACAGAAACTTTTTTTTAACTCAAAACTCAAACAAAGAATTTTAATAATATCGGAAATTTTAATAATAAATTTACCATGTTTAAGACAATTTTTTACAATGAAACACTTTGGATTTTAAGAGATCTGATAATATGTTCAATAAACACCATATTGTTATATATTTATAGTTATTGTGACTTCAGAGGACTTTTTATGTTTTTAAAGTATAGCAAATTTTCGAAATACATATTATATTACAAATTATCTGACAAAGGTATAAATAAAAGTAATAAATTAAATTAATTAAAAATCTCTATTAGATGGAATGGAAACATAATATAAAATGTCTCCATCTAAAAGATGGAAACATTTCATATTATTTATTTAGCTTGAGATTATTTAAAATAAAATGTATATACTTTTTAAGCTTGTTTTATAAAGTTTTTACTATAGTTATGATTATAAATTTTAATTGATTGATTTAAAAATTTTTAATTATTCTGGAAAAAACGGCAATCCTGATTTTGAAACCAACTATAAAATCCCTTCTGATTAAGAGTCCAGCATATTCATGTATATTAATATTTTGGCAAAAGGGGCAATTCTAATTTTGTAACCAACTAATAACTTAACTAAGTTTGACAAAATTATTAAATGACAAAGTGAAATAAGTTCGAATGTTGAATTTAATCGAATTTAATCCTTTTATAACTTGTACAGAATGAAATGTACAGAGTGAAATGTGCCAAAAAAAAAAAGAGAACACATTTTATTACTTAAATAAGCTGAAATATGGGAATGAAATTATGAAAGAAAAATATTAAAAAAAATTTTATTATTGAAATAATAAATTACAATATTAGGTTTTATTTCTATTATTTAAAAAAAATAATTCGGACTCATTTGCATTTAGAATGAGAAATAATAAATTTTCGCGGAATTATAGGCTTTATTGCACCCTGCCAAATATTAGTCTAACATTAGCTATAAATAAAAACTCACTGAAAAATCCAAAGTTGATTAGTATTCTGTCACTTTTTTGCCTCTTTCTATTCTTATCAGGAGCCTGTTTCGTTTTATTTGAGGTTTGAACCAAGGTTTAAAGTGAAGACCTTTCAATTCAAAGGCCCGCGATAAAATAATTAATTTTTCTATACTACACCTACTTGAAATAATATTTTCTCTTAAATTAAACTTTGGTTTGAATTGAAAAAACATTTTTTGGAAAATTCGGAAAATTACAATTTTGGAAAATAAATCTATATATTATATATGTAAAATATCTTCTAATTTCTGCATTATAGTTATTTATTTTATTAAACTTTTAATTATATAAAAAAAATTACTTTTTTTTTATTACTAGTCAAATTTTATTTTAAAGGGATATGAGATTTCAATTTATTATATAATTTTTAAAATGTTTTTTTTTTTTTTATTTCTAGAAAAATAAAGAAATGTGCTTTAACCTACATTTTTTTTTTATTATTACTATTATTTTATTTGTTTTATTCATATTTTGTCTTCAAATTGCATAAAACTCTATTTAATATTAGTGATTTCTATATAAAAAAAAAAAAAAATAATAAAATAAATAAATAAAATACATAAAAAGAAAATAAAAGAAAAGCTTGTTAGTTCTGTATATAATCAACTTTTTCTAGAAATCTTTTTCTATATATATTGTACAAGCTTTTTCTTTATTTTTTCGTCTGAACTGAGTTGAGTTTAAGTTGTCTACCTATCATCAATAAACCATTCTTCTCTATACATATATATATATATATACCATATATTATATATCTTTAAATAATTTTAAAATATATTTCAGTTAAATATAATTTTATTTTATCATGTCCCACGAGTGAAAATTCATAAATCACATTATTAATCACATATAGGATCGAATGCATAAAATTTAACTTGTACTCAAATCGAACTCTTTCAAATAAATTCTACATCTGAATTCGTAGTTTTTGTTTGAAAAACTCAGATTTGAGTTAAAGCTCATTTTAATGCATATACGACGACCGATAATATCTAAGTAAAAAAAAAAAAAATCTAATATGAATGATTATCTTTAACTTTATATCCTTATGATCATCATCTAAAATGCAATAAGGTAAGGTTGTAAACTTTCTTTTTATAAATTTTTTTTAGATTGAAATTAAAATTAATATAAAAGCTCGAAATTTACAATTGCTTACAATATTTTCGTAGTACAAAAATATATAAATTGAAATCTGATCAAATAAAACTAAAGAAATCTATATAATTACAATGTTAATTGTTAGATGTTTGATGTTATATTAGATGTTACATGTTATATTAGATGTTTGATGTTTTGAAAAGATTCAAGGAATGCAATTTCATTTGGATGGATTTAAATAAATTAAAAACTTTTGTTTAAATTTATTTAAAGTCTCATCTTTTGTTTTTTTTTTTTTTGTGTTTTTGTTTCCTGAAATTCAATTTTACTTGTAATGTATATAAAAATAATATTCACTTGTGAAACACTGAGCATATGATAATAGATATATGCATATACATAATATACATATAGCTATATAATAAAAATTTGAAAAAATTAAAACTAAAAAACGTAAAAAAGTTGAAAAATAAAAAAAATGTATTTTTTATTTTTTTATTATTATTATTGTTATTATTATTTAGGTCAAAACTAATAATCAATGATAAAAATAAAATCAACGTCCGTTAATATCGGTTAATACCAAATTTCATCTTTTTTTTTACACGTTTTACAAGATTTTCAAAACTTTTCACATACTTCACAAAAACAAAAAACAATAACGAAAAAAAAAAAAAAAAAACAATTTTCTGGGAAAACTTCATCTTTCTCAATTGAAAAAAAAAAAATAAAAAAATTAAAACAACAACTAAAATTTAATTTTTTTTTTTTTTTTTTTTCTAACTAAACGCTAGTGAGATTTTTTGTATGTTTTGCAGTATATTCATAGTAAAAAAATAATATAGGCGCAATTGCAATGAAATTTTAAACCAATCAATTTCTGTACATTTAAACACGAATTTTAACACACATACATTCATACATACATACATACATACATATTATATGAATAAATATTATACAAATATAAGTATATTATGTATATTTATAAATGTTAAATTTAATATAAGATTCAAGTAAATAACAACACAATAATAATAAAAACAAAAACAACAACAACAACAACAACAACAACAACCGATAATAATCAGGTAATTGGATTTGTACATATAAGTTTCATTCATTCATTCATTCATCTGGTGCTTGTTAATTGATTCCGGAAGGAAACTTACCTGAATCTACTCAATACTATATATATATATATATATTGACTACAACTTACTGTTAATGCTACCTGTGTCTATTTTTTTGTTGTTATTTTTTTTTTTATTACTTTGTTATTTTATTTTGTATATATCGGTTTCATATTTTATTAGCTATTTTAATGCATGTTACTCTTTATGTGGAAATTGATGCACCAGTCGGCATCATATTATAGAAAAGAAAAACGAAAAAAAAAAAAAAAAGAATAATAACAACAAACAAAACAAGTGGAAGAAGAAAAACATCAACTTTCGCAATTTGAAGAATTGCCAGTTACATTTTTTTATCATCTTTATTGTAAAATAAAAACAATTTTTTAATTTTTTCATATGACTGTGGGCAATCTTATATTTTTATTTATTAATAATTTGTTCACAATTGTAATACTGCTGTTCTTACAGTACTTTTTTGTAAATAAAACTATAGTAATTCTTTTGATGTAATTTTAACAATTTATTGGAACGGCAATCATACAATTGTAATTGTAAAAATTGAAGGACGAAACAAAAAAGTTTGTTTTTAAATGTTATGATTTTTCAGTTTTTGAAAGCTTTTGCGGTGCTAAACATTATTTTTTTGGAATTGGAGATGTGCACATTACCAAAGAATATCAAATGATGAAATTTATTCTTGTAATTTGTTCTTTTATACTAGGATACTATAGAGATAGGCCAATTTAATTCTTATATGGCTTATTAAACTAATAAGGTTATTATAACCCTTTTTCTTTTTGAGATATCATTCAATAAAATATCTTAATAATATCTTAAAAATATAAATATTACTAATATATATGTATAGCTATTCTAGCTTAAAATGTCATAAAATATTATTTATAATTTATTAATCCATAGATTTCACTTAAAATAATGAGATTTCCCAGAACGTAAAAAGATTATTTTGATTATTATACCCTACACTTAAAGTATAGTGTATATTTACTTTGGTATGGTGTTTGTAACCACCAAAAGGAAGCGAGTTAGATATGGACATGTATATATATTGTGAATCAGGATCACCTTCTGAGTTGATTTAGCGATGTCCCTCCATCCGTCCGTACGCACGATAACTCAAAAAATAATGACGCTATCTTGATGATTTTTATACTGTAGGTTAACAATGACTAAAGTAAGGCGGGGATTGCAAATGGGCGAAATCGGACCATGGGTTCGGGTACCTCCCATACAACTCCCAAAACCGAATACGCATATCTTCGAAATTAATAAAGATAGAAGCTTAAAATTTTGTACGAGGGTCTGTTTTCCTGAATCCCTGATATCCCTAAAATTTGAGATGTATTGGAGTGGTTGTTCAGGTACCTTCCATACAACTCCCGAAACCGAACAAGCATATCTTCGAAATTAATAAAGATACAAACTACAAATTTGATACGAGGATGTTGTTTCCTGAATCCCTGATTTGCCTAAAATTTCAGATGTATTGGATTGGTTGTTCTGGTATCTCCCACACAACTCCCAAGACCAAACAAGCATATCTTCAAAATTAATAAATATAAACACTTGAAAGAGTGTTATAAAATATAAGAGTGTTCTACCCTGTTCTTAAGATGTCTCTAAAATTTGAGATGAATTGGGGTGGTGGTCCGCATGACCTAAGACCTAACAAATAATATAATTAATATTTGACTTCCCAAGACCTAACAAGCATATCTTCGTATTTAATAAAGATAGAAACCTGAAATTTTGTACAAAGGTTGTAAAAGCATTTATTTTTTTAGCTTATTTAAATACCTAACTAAAATAACTTATGGATTTTTAATTTAATTTGATTTTTTTAAGTGTACGTTTGCATCGACTTGCTGTTTACAACTTACGACATTTACTTGTTTAAAGGCTACTTTAGCTGCAATATTGCTTTTCCCTGAAACTAGATTTTACGAAATATATACCTGTAAGTTAAATAAAACGCATCATTGTAATGAGATTATGATTCTTACTTTTTCTTTTGTTTAATAATTTATATTAAAAAACTCACTCACTCCCTCAATTAAAAAGCCACGTGCGTAAACACTAGATCATCAAGACGCTTCAAAATGATAAAAAATTGATGAATTAAAAATTTATATGAATTGCATACTTTTAGGAAACAATTTATGATTGTTTTGTTCGTTATTATTCAGCTCCTATATATTTGAATATTGAATGTATTATTTTTTTTTTTTTATATAAATTATACATATAATAAATGTTTATATTTTAAAAATTATGATTGCCCCAAAATTTTATATATCAAATATCATATAAAATAATTTTCAATTATACTATGTTACCCTTTAACTAATGCAATATTATATAGAAGTGAATATAGAAGTAGCTTGAAAACAAAACAATCATAAACAATATATAATTGCATTGTTGTTTACCATAAAAAATTTGTTTTTCTTATTTTAGTTTTTTTTTTTTTCAGTTATTTTCAATGCCATAGAGCTCTCATATTTGAAAACTTTCTTTTTAAAACCAAAAAAAAAAAAAAACGAAAAAAGAAAAAATTATAAAGTGGAAGTAAAAATTTTCTTCCATTTAATGAAATTTTTCTTCTCATTTTTTTTTTTATTTTTATCTTTTTTTTCAAGAATTTATAATTAAATATATTTATTGGAGATATTAATTTTTGTTTTTATATTGAAAATAAAAAAAAAATAAATAAAAAAACAAAAAAAGTAAAACTAATTTCTAAATAATATGACTGCTTTAATATCACCACACCATTAATAGTGTGAATTATCTTTCTTTCAAGTTTTAATTAAAAACAACAACAAAAATATTGATCTCAAAATACTCATCTTTTTTCTTTTTTGTTTTTTTTTTTTTGTTTTTATAAACACTAACTAGATAATATTTGATTAAATAGTGTATAAAAATTAAATATATTAATGAAGTACAAAAGTATATTAATTATATATAAATAAAATGTGTATTAATCTTATCCTTTAAAAATATCCTTTTAAAGCCCTTTTTCATTTCGAAAATCAATTTTGATTCCATTCAAATTATGAGTATATATTGCAAGTAATTTGAATAAACAAAATAAACCAGAAAACGATTGCACAAAATGAAAGTGATAGTTTATCGTATGATATAAAGAAGAAAAATTGCAACATACATTTTAATTTTAGTCTTTAGTATATACCTATATATAGATTCTTATTAATGATTGAGTTGTAGTTGAGTTTGAGTTGCGAAAATTATTAGAATTTTTAAAACTCTTTTTTCATTTTCTTTGGGTTTCAAACTGCAGTATATAATAATTTAGTTAATTAATACCCTACAATACCCTACATAATTTATATAATATAATTTTTTTTATTGCTACTTTTCCAGTATTGGGATAGAATTTTAAAACTATTTATATTTTGACTCTTGTTATAATTAAAAAATTTATAATTGTACTTTTAATAGAATCGAATACGATAAGAAAGGAAACACGAACGGTAAAAATTTACATTTTTAAAGGCTTTTTCAATATTATTCTCAGCCATATTGTTCGTTTTGAAAATTTAAATCTTTATTAAAGAAATTTATATATGACTCAAAGTCAGATAATGAATAAATTAACAAACAATTCTACTATATCTCTTCTGCACTCATTTTGTTCTTATTCAACCGCAAAATTATAAGTAGGATAAAAAAATAAATTTTATAGTATTTTACTTTTACTTTTACCCATACATACATTTTAATTTATAAAGCTGAAGATATTTTTAATTGAATATATACTTTACTTGACAAGTATAACCTTAATTCTCTTGTTAATATTTTGTATAACGGCAGATATAACCTTTAAGGTATGTATTAAGATAATATTATAGAAATATATTGATGTATCTTTGATACTAATATTAACTGAATAACAAAAATAAAGTTATTTTAATTTGAATAGTACTCGTATATGTACTTATAGTTTAAATTGTTAATGATTCATGTCAGCTCAATTCAGTAAATCAACATTTTAAGTAATAAACACAATTCCGTCCATTGACTACACTAGAAAAATTTGTTTCGCTCAATTATTTTTCTTGTTTTGGCAGACGTCTTAGGCAACTATCTTACAATTGGCAGTAAATACATAAAAATGCATATGTATAAATTTTTTTTTCGCAAATTTTTCATCGATATTCGAATATTCTGTTTATTACTTTACTTTATGTTATAATTTTTTAGTTTGTATTTTGGATTTAACGAAACTGACATTATTTTGTTAACAACCAAAAATATTTTGTTCCAGCTTTATATTCTAGTTGTACCTGTTCTGTTTGTACTGTATACTTAATTTTCTTTTAATCCTATATTTAAAAGACAGAATCATATATTTAGAAGTAATACAGATTTTTCGAAATTCAATTCACTTTATACATTAGAGCAATAAGATAACATATCAGATTATATAAATGTATTTATGTCTACAGATAAATAAGAAAAAAACTGAACTTATGAATATCTGCGATTATATAAAGGATGTTGGAAGGCTTTTTTTTTTTTTTTTAATGAAATATTAAAATCTTAATCTATTCAAATATTTAAAAACTGAATGTATCTAAGTTATAATGTAAGTTGAAATTGTCTGTAATAAACATTTTGCAGTAGAATTTGTTGAATTTGTTCCAAAAACACCTAAATATTTTATATCTTTAACTGCGATTTAATTTTCATTAATATTAAAAAAAAATAAAATTTATTAATTTTTTTTGTTTTTTTTTTTCTAAATAATTTTTTAACTTATTCGACTTTCATTACAATTTACAAAATATGTATAATTTTTCGTTGAATATCAATTTTAATTGTAACATTGGTGTTGTCTTTGAAATATAAAAAGTAAAGACGCGAACCAAATTATATTTTATAAAGCACTGGTGTATTATATATGAGAATTTTTATGTATGACAAATTGACAGCCACTTTATTGAATTGACATTATGATGATTTGAATTAATGTTTATATACAAAATTCAATGTAGCAACATTTTATTTTTATAAAAAAAAAATGTTTATAAGAAATATAAGAAGGATGATAAAATGGAAGTGTGTATAGAAAAAAAATTAATTTATTTTATAAGACTTTTTTCTAATTTTAAGTAAAATTAAAAATAAAATTAAATAAGCAAAAAAATATTTAAAAAAAAAAATGTAAGTAAATGCAGTACAAGCATAATGTAAGTAAAACATACAAATGTTATTTTAATGTTGAAAAATTAATAATAAAAAAATTTTTTTATTTCATTTTTGTTAAAAAATTAAAGTCAATTGAGCGATAAAAAAAAATTAAACATAAGATACGACTTTTTAAAAATCATTCCAGAATAATTTTAAGAAAGAGATAATTCTATTTTTCTTTTATTGTTTAAACCTTTTATAGGTGAAACCCTAAGTTATGTTTTAGAATTCCATTTAGAATATTCAAATTATAAACATAACAATTTAACTTTTGGTACATTGTAGTCAGGATTTTTTAAAATTAAAACAAAAAATGAGGAAGTGTGCAGCATGTGTCAACTTTGGGATACTCGTATAAATATAATACATCCTATTTCTATAAAAGTTGATCATCTTTTACAAAACTCCAGATGTTTTACAGAATTAAGTACCAATTTATGTAAATTTTGGAGTTATATAACAGCTACTAGAACCGGTTGCCCCAAACTAACCTTATTTTACAGAAGTTATAGAGAAGTTCTAAAGGAAGTTGATGCCAAAAAGTCTTATAACTTCTTCAGTAGTTCCACATTTATCTTGTGTCAAATTAACATCTAGATTCCTTTTAATATTGTCCCAGACATTTTCAATTAGATCTGGTATTTGAGGTGCGGAATCTAATCTTTTGATATCTAAATCATTTAAAAATCTGTAATGATTTTGGGCTTGATATAAATATACATATATTATATATTAGTATGATAGTTTTGGAATTATAAAAATAGAAAATTTATAATTATATAATATTTATATACTTAGGCTATATAAAATCTAAATATGAAAATACATAATTTTAGTATGTATTATAAGCGTACAGATTCTTTTATTTATTTCATAAAAACTGAAGATTGTTAATAAAAAAAATAAAAATGTTCTCGCTGTAGGTTGAAAGAAAAATCACTGTAATAATTGAATAAATAAAAATTCATTGGTTCAGCATAGCTAAAATGTATTCAATAGATATAGAAAATAAAAAATTAATCAAAACAAAACCAAAATTAGATTTGAAAAGTTTACTTACTTTTAAGAATCACCTTAAAACTAAATAGTAATTTAAAATTTCAATCATGTCCGTATAACATGTAAACTTAATTTGATTATGGTCATAATTTTCCTAAACAAATGTTTTAATAAGCATAGGTATATGTATTTAATTATAATTTCTACCTGTATGAAATTCTAATACAAAACAATTTCAATTGCTTTATATTTTATATTAGCCAATTTTTAAAAAAATTGTGTAACTTATTATGCCACACTGTGGTTAAACCAATTTTTTATTAGGCTGGATATTATTTATATTTTATATAATAAGGCTTTTGAATTTTTAATTGTTTAAAATAAATGAAAACTTTGATGGTTCTGGAAATAATTCTGGAAATAATATTTAAATATAAACCATCCTAATTTTCTTAAATTTTTTTTCAAAATTGTATACATTCGTCCCATCCGTCCTTCGGTTACTGTTTACATTGTTTAGTGCAATGGATAAAAATCATAATTTTTTAGAAGAAAATATCATCCGTTACAAAGCTGTAGGTTGTCAAAGTTGGTCCGTTGGAAAAGTCCTATTTTTAAATGTTCATTTGATAAGCTATGCTAAATATTTTTTCAATGTAAAATCCTCAAAAAACAAAATATTTTTTAAGCTTTATAAATCCATTTAAAAATTATAAAATGTTTTGTGGTTTGATTTTTAAATTTACCGTTATGTGAATTAAAATTATATAAAGTTTTAATTCCTTAATATCTCCTAATTATACTGAATATCTCCTAATTATACTGATGGTTAGAGCCTTGAAACTGAGGTGAGATTTCTGAGAATAAGCATAATCTTCTTAGGAGTTAAAAATTTAAAATTTGCTATTTTTAGCCAACTGCTAACCTACCTTATTAAATTGATACTTAATTTGAACATATTTCAAAGAAATTTATATGATAATAATACGTTTTCATCTTTATTTTTCCATATAAAATTTTCAATTCGGTCATTAAAAATGCTCTTTACAATCTTTTAATCTACTAGCAGCCACAAGCATTTTTTTTGCATCTAAAAATGTCCACAATCAATTAACTATTCATGTGATTATATATAATACTTGTATTAGTATAATTTATATCGTAATAACAATTTATATAGTTAGTAAATAGAATAAATGATTATTGTATAAAATAATAAATGGCTCACAAATGAGTTTAATAATCTTGTATAAATATAGCTACAAACGAGTAATCAACGACTTAGAAAAAATTATGATTTAAGAAATAGAAATTTAATCTAAAATGGGCACTAATCTTATTGCAATACAACTAAAACCGCAAATCTTATTAACTAATAAATATATTTGGAGGCAAAACATGTTTACAAGCACGAAAACTTTGTTAATGATATTTGATTTTAGGGTATTGAATTCAAAATCAAGATTTTACGCTTTTTCCAGGATATTTATATATATATATATATATATATATATATATGTATGTCCGATTGGGCATTAGGAAGGATTTTAGAGTTGGACTCAAAATCAGGGTTTTATGCTTTCTCCAGAATATTTATAAAAACAAATAAATTTTATTTGAGATTTTTTTGTTTGAAAATTATAATAAAAAAAATTAATTTAACTTTTTTCAAAATTGGGCGATTTTTCATTTTGTTTTTAGATGATTTTTCTTAATGGAAAATCACCCAAGATTTTTGGATAATTTTTCATTTCATTTCATTTCACTTTTGAGCCTTTTTAGCACATTTCCAAAAAAATTTTGAAAAAATGTGCTTATTAGTTTCACTCTGTCCGTCCGTCCGTCCGTCCGTCTGTTTACAAAACTTCTACACCGTTAAAGATAGAGAAAAAAAATTTTAACCATAGGTAGGTCTCATAACAAAACTAATTTTGTGGAACAACTTTTTCATGTAGCCCCCCCCATTACGGAGCCACAGCCCCTCAAACTTTGAAAAAGCCCTTTTTTTAAATACATATATCTTATGTTCTGCTTAAGATTTTTTCAATATGAAAACGTTATTCGACAGGTATTTTTTTTAACTTTGTAAATTAATATCAAAATTATACAATTTTTTTAAATTTAGTGTTTAAATTTACCGTTATGTGAAAACCAAATTTTGCATGCTTTTTGTACTTTCATAACTCCGGCATGCTTTTAGATAGAGGCTTGAAATTTTGAGGCAAGAAAGAACTTTTAGAATTAGTATAAGTTTGCTCAGAAAATTTTTTCGGACCACCCCCTGTTTATGAGCTATTAGGGCTTAAAAATTGAAAATTTACTATTTTTAAACCCCTGTAACTTAGGAACCTGTACACATTTTACTTCTGCAAGATGTAAAAATTAAAGCTACAATAATATATTTTTACGTGTGTGAAAGGTTTATTTTAGTTGTAAAGGGTTCCAAAGTTGCAGCTCTTCAAAATTACGAAAAAGCCCCATTTTCAGATGTATATATCTCGGGCTCTGCGTAATAGTTTTGCAATCTAAAACCGCCAGAAGATCGAAAATTTTATTATCTATATAAAACAATATCAAAATTATGTAATATTTTGTAATTTACGATTTAAATTTACCGTTATGTGAAAACCACATTTTGCATGAAATTTCTTTTTTCATAACTCCGGCACCCCTTTAGATAGGAACCTGAAATTTTGAGACAAGAAAGAACTTTTAGAATTAGTATAAGTTTCATCAGAAAATTTTTTGGTAACACCCCCTCTTTAAGAGTTATTACGCCTCAAAAATTGAAAATTTGCTATTTTTAGACACCTGTAACTTAGGCACCTATAAAAATTTTTCTTCGGCAAGACATGAAAATTAAAGGTTTAATAATATATTTTTACGTGTGTTAACGGCTTTTCTTAGTTATATAGGATTCCGGACTTACGGCCCCTCAAAATTTCAAAAATGTCCTATTTTCACATTTTTTCTTATTACATGAAATTTTCAAATTTTTGTGTAAGTCACACTTCTAAACAGTTTGTATTGAGTTTTGGAAATGTGCGCTTTTAAAAACCGTTGGTTTACATTCTACCTTGTTTTCATTTATTCTTGGTTGATTTTTCCTTTATTTTTCGGCTTTTTTTCATAATGAATAATTGCCCAAAAATATTGGGTCATTTTTCATTTTGAATTTTTGAGCGATTTTACGCAGAGCCATATTTTGATATGTATTTGTATTTTTAAAAGAAAGTTTAATGTTGACGTTACTAGTGGTATCTATCGGAATATTATTCAATTACTACTTTCAGAAAAGAAATGTCATTTTATTTTCCTTGACTTTTTTTTATCTTTTTTTTACGAAGATAGTTTATATGGAAAGAAAAATGTCTTTTTAGCTGAGTACTAACTTAAATGTGTATATTACAAATATAATTTTTAACAATCAGTTTTTCAAATATGTTTTTGATGGGCGCGTAAATCTTGGCAAAACTCTAATAACAAACATCTATTTTACCTAAGTCTATTTAACAAAAAAATCTAAAAATTGTAATTCGTAAATATTCATTTGTTAAAATATGGAAAATGTCTGCAACAAAATTATAATTGAAAAAATAACAGTATGTATTTAGAAATTGCCCGATTTTTTTTTTTCTCCTATAGAGGAAAGTTCTATAATTTTTTTTTAAATCAATTTGCTCAAACAAAAATTTCCTGGCAAACGGTGAAAAATTACGAATGTTAGGATAGTTTTTTTTTAATAATTAGGCAATATTGGCAGAGTCTCGAAACCCCAATCCCAAAATTCGAAAATTTTCAATGTAATTATATGTAAATATAATATAATATGAATGAGAAAATTGTCATTCATAGCAATTGTCAATGCTTTATTGTTTATTTGATCTTATTTGAACATTTATGACAGGAATGTTTTGCAAAGTAAAAATATGACATCTGTTAAATGAGTTTTTGCGAAAAGACATTTTTGTCAAGGAATATTAGACAAAATGGATATTTGCAATGTGAGTTTACGTTAACTGCTCTATACTCATTTTTGATATTTACAGTATAATCGGTTTTATATACATTAATTTGATTTAATTAAAATTTTAAGATCGATCATACATATATGACGAGTATATACCATTAAGTTTCGCATTATGATAAGTAAAACAATCGAAATTTTATCTTAAAATCAATACAAACAATATATTAATTTATTAAGTCTTATTATATACATATTATATTTATAATTTATTTATAAACATTCATCTTCATGTAACTCACAATATTTTGGTACTATCGCATCTGGTTGAATACCTCGTGTTATTAAACGTTGTCTGAAAATATTTGTTTTTTTATTAATACAAATATATACATACGAAAAAATAAAATTTATAACTATATATTATAATATAAAATATACCTATATCTAAGAAATCTAGCTTGAAGATTACTTGTTTGATTTTGAGGATCTGACCATAATCTTTCAGCGGCAGCACCAGATCTAGGCCAAATTCTTCCATCTAAGTAGTTTTATATTTAATTTAATATTTTGTTTTGATAATATGTCATACTTTATACATGTATATTTACCTAAAGATTGTTCATCAACATATTCACTCCACATACATACTTCTCCTCCTAATACACCAGATTTTCTTGGAATTTTATTTTCATATACTTTTCTCCAATTATAATAATTTGTTCTACCCCAAAAACCATGATCTAAATACCAAGCATCTTTTGTTGAAACAATTATTTTATAACCTTTTTCTAATAATTCATTATTTAATGGTAAATCAGCACCAACCCATGTCTGTATTATATATCTTTCTTTTGGAAAATATTTTTCAATTACTTCAGGATATGTTAAATGACTAGACCAAACAATAACAGGTAATGGTTCTTTAACATCTTTTGATGATTTTATTTCATCCCACATTTCTATAATTTAATAACAGAAAAAAATATTTTGTACATATATATGTATATATATTTTGATTATGTGTAAACATAGGCAGGAGGAAATAAAGCCTAGTGCAATAAGACCTAATGGGCCTTATTTCCCAATTGAGTTGAGAAATAAGGCCTAATTGGTAAAGTTTCCCTGTAGGTTTTATTTCTAATTTAATAATATAATCTAAAAAGAATTAAAGCCTATAGGCCAGCCCTTCCTTCGAGCCACTCTGTAGGATTTTAAATTCTTTGTAATTAGTTGAGATTTTAGAGTTGGCTTCAAAATCAGAGTTATTAGCTTTTTCCAGAATATTTATAAATATTCTAGAAAAAATGGCAATCCTGATTTTGTAACCTACTATAAAATCTCTTCTGTTTTAGAATCCCCCGCATACTTATGTTTATTCATATTTCGGAAAAAGAGGTAATCCAGATTTTGTAAACAACTCTAATAACTTAAATAAGTTCGACAGTTATTACATTAAAAAATGAAATAAGTTTGAATGTTGAATTTAAACGAAATTCTTTCATTTTTAACTTGCCGAACTTATTTCATTATGAAAAAACACTGACTGACGGATGTACGGAGTGAAATACACTAAAAAAACTAGAACACATTTAATAATGCTGAAATATGGGAAATAAGCTGAAATATGGGAATTAAATTATGAAAGAAAAATATTAAAAAATCTTATTATTGCAATAATAAATTACAATTAGGCTTTAATTCCATTATTTTAATAAAATAATTAAGCCTTATTCCACTTTGGAATGAAAAATAAAATCTAATACGAGAAATTTCGCGATTTAGGCCTTATTTCTTATTTCAAAGTGAAATAACGTCTATTGAGCTTTATTGCTCTAGGCAATATTATTTCCCCCCGCCGTAAACATATATATTTATTTTAATTAATAATTTTATTTTATTATACCGAGATTTTTTTTATGATAATCAGACCATAAATGATAAAATGCTTCTTCATTTCTTGATAAACCTTTATCTTTTAAATATTTTAAAATTTGATTCGTTGAATTCCAACAACCTAAAAAAACCTCATCTCCTCCCATATGAATTGTTTCTTCAGATGGAATATAATTGGCAATATCGTTAAAAAGATGTTTCAATGTTGGATGCAAATTTGGATTAATTGGATTGAATTGTCCACAGGGTGGTTGAATGCAAAAATGACGCCATGGTTGAGCATTTAAACAAACAACTAAATCTCCTAGATTTTCTTTAGATCCCTTTGAAATTATAACAGTTCAATATAATTTTATAATTGTTGTTTTTGTTTTTGTATGATTTACTTACAAATTGCCATCCATTACCAACATGTGCTGGTCCATCGAATTCAATTAAAACTCGTATACCTCTTAAGCGAGCATATTTTATTATATCTTCAATATCAGATTTTGAATATTTCATTTGATTTGAATATGATCCCCATCTTTTGAACAAAAAAAAAAAGATTTTCATCAAATAATTTTCTAAATTTTTCATTAGATAATTTTTTATTCCCAAAAAAATCTTGAGAATAATCAGACCACCAACACCATACTTATATTATGTAAATTATGTGTAAATTTTTATTATACATAGGTATGTTAAATTTTAATCATATCTCCCAAACAAAAGAATTTATTTTTTAATAAAATATAGAAAATACTTACTTTTGTAAATATGGTAAACTTGGAATTTCAATAGGAAAACTATGAGAATCAGTTGCATGCCAATGAAAAATATTTAATTTTGATGTTGCCATACCATCTAAAACTTTTCTTATATTTTCTAAAAAAAAAAATTTAGAATGAATTTACATTCTTTAAATATTTCTCAATATATAAAGAGAGAGAGAGAGAGGACTAACTAATTGGTATAAAATTTCTTGCAGTATCTAATAAAAGACCACGATGTTTAAAAACTGGTGAATCTACGATCCTTGCTGAAGCCACTATTACAAGACCACTTCTACATAATTATTACAAAAAAGAAAAGAAAAAATAATTTAAAAAACAAAAATTTAATTTTAAACTAACCGTTTATTTCCAGTAATTAATTGACTTAAAGTTTCAAGTCCTAATCTAGCTCCATATATTGTTACAGCTTTAACATCTGCATATAAAGCTTGTCCTTTTTTTTTTTTTAAAGTAAAATTTAAAAATAAATTTAAAAAAAAAAAATTCCATTTAAAATTTTGTTTACCTGTAGAACTAATAGTTAAATTATATGATTCATTTGTATCCCAATCTAAAACTAAATCAGTTGAATCAATTGTAACTTTAACGTAAAATTTTTCTTTTGAATTCGATGTACAATTATATTTAGGACATTCTTTGAAAATATTTCTTTTAAATAATCTTGAATTATCTGATAAATATTGTTGAGTTTTGACATTTGGTGCCACTAAATTGAATCTTAATATCGAAATAAATAAATAAATAATAATAGAGATGTCATTTAATTAATTTGAAATATTACCCAAGATTGGTTGGATCAAAATAAATTCGTTTATCTGATAATATTACATCTCCTGTAGGTTGAGGCCATAACGAACCATAATTACCGCATGATAAACGGCATTCATTTTGTGTAAGATATTCAATTTCTGCATTGTTACCTTTTATGCAATTACCTTCTAAGCAAACAAAACTTGCAACTACAAATTTTTCAATACTACTTAATATCAGACAACAGCATAATATTATTAAATTTTTTTGTCTCATCCTTTTAAAATTTCACTAAATTTTAATTTAGTAAAATTGCATTAAATATATATGTATGTATAATTATTTATTATTTTTTGAAAAGTTATTCTGAAAATTAAATATAGGTACACGATTATAATAAGTTTCAATTTATTTTTTTATAATTTATATATGAAAAGATAAGAAGACAAACAAAAATTAAATGGTTTTTATAAACTGATTTAGTTCAAAAAAAAAAAAATGAACCTCTCTGAGAACCACTTAAAAATTAAGTAGTCTATAAATGAGGATTTAAGAAACTAGTATAGATCAGAAATGAATGATTTTAATACATAGAAAATTCTTTACTAAATAAATTAGAGATTAATCCTATAGATGGTACGGGAATTTAATACAAGCAGAAAAGACTTATTACAGATTTAGGTTAGGTGGATTCTTTTACATGTCTACTATCTAGGAATCTATCAAAATAGCACTGACAAGGTTCCGTTTTTAATTTTACTTTCGGATGGTTTATGTCTAAGGTAGAGAATCGACAGATTTTCAGTTTGACCCTAAATATGGCAAGACATTCGCAGAGATAAATAGTCTCATCTACCTTTCTCCTCTTTCCATCTTCTAATGACAGGGTTAAATTTAGATTGTTATATTTATTAAATTTCTTATTATTTATACATAACTATTATTCAGTTAACTGATATTTAAGATTGCAAGTCCTTTCATATAAAATCTTTATAAACAGTTTACAAATAAAATGTAAGAATTTCATTTAACATTAGTTTCATATATTATAGTAACTTCTTGGATTTTAAAATTCAGGAATCTAATGCAAATCAAATTTTCCTTACTGAAAATTTCGTGCTAAAACTATTGTATAAGATTATAAAACAAAAATAATTGTGCCATTTTTATCTTATGTAAGAATTGCTCAGCAGTCATATTTATTTATTTTATATAACGATATAAAATACAACTATTGCATATGATCTGGTTGGAGTTTGAGCCTAAAATCTTTTGATTGAAAAACAGACGATTTAATCACTCTGCCATTGATTAGATAGTATAACATGGTGTTATTAAACGAGGAAGTCTATCCTCAAATTCTGCATAGATTGCCAGAGAAATTACTAAAAATTAATAATTAAAAACTGTATAATATTAAATAGTATTTAAACTTATCGTTAGGTTAATCCTATAAGATTTTTCTTCTTTTTTTTTAGGTTATAGCTCTGCCACATAAATGTGACAAGACACAGCCTTTTCTTTTCAGGTATGGCTATAAATATCGTAAAGTGGAGTTATTCTTACGACGTGTGTGGAATATGAAACCATGCTCCCTCGGTATTTACAGCGATTTTTTACGCTATTAGCCACTAAACCACCGGGCGCCCATATGATTTTTAATATTAAAATAAATAAAGAAATAAAAAATAGTCATAAAATATAGGATATAGATACAATTATGTGATATATTCTTATTAAAGTAGTAGCAAATAGTCTATAGTTGAACAGATAATCAAAAATATTTTGTGAATGTATCGATTCAATTAAGATCCAAACATTGTTTCATTTTATATTTTTTTTTTATAAGAGTCACGATGTTTTCATTAACATATTTTTTTTTATTTTTTATTTTTAATTATGAAAAAAATTTCCTTTACTAAAAACTTACTAAATGCAATAGATATTGTTTAAAATAAAATTAACTATAATTTAGAAAAATATAAAGTTTGAGGTAAATGTGTTGTAAAATCACATCTATAAGGCTTGTCGAAAAATAAATGTTGTTAAAAATAATTCGTTTAAATTCTATATTTTTCATTATTTAGATTTCATAATTTCTGAAAGTTATCATACGATTTACATGTTAAGTAGGTATATCTTAAATCTTTTCTAGAATTCTTCTTTTGTGTACATGTTAGATTTATTTAAAAATTTGTAACTTATATACATTAAAAATTTATAATAAACTTATATAGAGGTCTAAATTCTTATAAATATGAACTCTTAAAATCTTTAGGCATTTTAATCAAAAGTTTTGAATAGATTCCATGTCCGATGTTCTTTAAACAGAAAGGTAGCCTATTGAATCAAAGGCAAATTTCTCAAAGTAGCGCGATTACTGATAAGTCAAATAGCTCTTTAAACTTAAATATCTTTTCAAAGAACAGGCTTATTGACAATATTTTTTTCCTTATCTCAAAGAATTTCTTTTTAAAAATGTGCCCTTTACTATACTTACTTACTTTACTTTTTCGCACAATTCCAAAAAAATTTTGAATAAATGTGCCTATTAGTTTACTCTATCCGTCCGTCCATCCGTCTGTCCGTCTATTTGCAAAACTTTTACACTGTTAAAGATAGAGAAAACAGATTTTAAGCATGGGTAGGTCTCATAAAAAAATTGATGTTGTAGAACTAATAGCCCTAACCATTACGGAGCTGCAGCTCCTCAAACTTTGAAAAAGCCCTATTTTTAAATGCGTATATTCTCATGTTCTGAATTTCTGATTAACATTTTTCTAAGCTGAAAACCCCACTTGACAGCAATTTTTTTTTTAGATAGGGGAATTTTGAGATAAGAAAGAACTTTTAGAATTAGTACAAGTTTCATTAGAAAATTTTTTTTGGACCACACCCAGTTTATAAGCTAATAGGGGCTGAAAAATTGAAAATTTGCTATTTTTAGACACCTGTAACTTAGGCACCTGTACACATTTTTCTTCGGCAAGACATAAAATTAAAACACCAGAAATATATTTTTATGTGTTTACGGTTTCTTTTAGTCGTATAGGGTTCCACAGTTACAGCCTCTCAAAATTGCAAAAAAAAGCCCTATTTTCAGTTGTATCTCAGTCTCTGCGGAAATTTTTTTACCTTTATGTCAATGTCAAAATGTTAAAACAATGTCAAAATTATGCAATATTTTGTAATTTACTATTTAAATTTACCGTTATGTGAAAACCAAATTTTGCATGATATTTCTTTTTTTATAACTCCGGCACGGTTTTAGATAGGAACTTGAAATTTTGAGACTTTTAAAATTAGTATAGGTTTGCTCAAATTTATTTTTTACCACCCCCTGAGCTATTAGGGCTCAAAAAGAGCTATTAGGATTCAACATTTCAAAATTTTCTATTTTTAGACACCTGTAACTAGGCACCTGTAGAAATTTATATTCTAATATAATTCTTATTCTTTTTAATTTTTATTCCCCTCAAAGTTGCAAAAAAGTCCTATTTTCAGATTTTTTCTTATACGAAATTTTCAAATTTTAGTGTAAGTTACAATTTTAAATCTTTTGGAAATGTACGCTTTTCAAAACCGTTGGTTTACATTCTATCTTGTTACTTTATGACTGTTAAGCATACAGTAATAAATGTTGGACTTATTATAAAAAATTAAAAAACTCGATATGTATTTTAAAATATTAATTAGGAGTCATTTTATAGTTGATTATAAAACATGGTTATAGACTTTTTACAGAGTATGTATAAAAGAAAACAACACATTATTTAGGGTTTTTTATTTTATTTTAGTAACCAACTATTAACCACTAATTTAGTAACCAACTATTTATATCTAATTAAGTTATATTTTTAGATATTTCAATATTTATATATTTGTATTTAGATATTAGATATTAATATTTTCAATTATAGGTCTCTTAGTTAATTTATAGGACTAGTTGAACTTTTTAATTATCCATCGTCGAGAACCGCCACTTTAGGAAATTTATATTGACGTCATATTCTAACTTTTCCCAAAGTTCGAAGAAAATCGGACCTGCAACCTAATCGTAACTTTTCGCTAAAATGCCTGAGGTTCATTATCGACTTTCACTTTTGATTTTCAATTATTTATTTTCAATGTGTTTATTAAGATTTTTTCTAAGTTATATCACCCCCTGATTTTGAATGATTCTCCATACCTTTTCTTGTTTTGTAATTTGTTTGATAATTTTAACTACTTGTTTTTTTCTATCGATCCATTCTAGTTAAACCGACCGACTATTTCAGTTTTTGTATATTAAATGTATGCAAGCTGAGCAATATTGTACTTATCACGATTGTTGTAAATATGTATATACCAATTTAAAATTTCCTCTTGTATAATGTCATATTGCTGTTGCAACAGCAATTCTAAACTCTTACTGGTCTTTATTATAATTAATTTATTTATTGTAATTAATATAAACTCCTAAAAGATTATTGTTCTAATGTTTTTTTTTTTATAAAAAATTCTTAGAAATTCCGATTAAAAATTTAATTAATTTATTAATAAAAGTGTAAAATCACTTAGGTAAAAGAAACATATACTAATAGTGTTTACATATGAACATATATATTTATTTAAAACAAATAAATAAAGACTTAAGCAATAAATAAATCAAAATAAACTCAACTTAAATCTGATATCAGTGAAGAAAGTAATAATGTTTAAAGAAATGAAAAATAATATCAAGGGTTTACGGTTAAAACAGAAAATCTCTATATAACATTTTCTTTTTTGATATGAATGATACGAAAACAGATTTTATTTTACATCTATAATAATAAAGTTTTCTATTATAGAATTTTTTAATAGAAAGCGATTAAAAGCTATCTAAATACTAAAATTAAATCTTGTTTATATAAAGGTTACAATGACTTTTAACTTTTAACGAAATTTACAGATGTTTGTACAGATGATGACAAGCCCTCAATATACTTAATACATAATTATTTAGTTTTAAAGGTAACATTTTGTTGATTCAAATATGAACCAATATATATGTACATATATATATATATATATATTTATATACACACATACATATATATATTTTCATTCTTAATTATTCTTTTCCTTTAAACGCTTTAGCATATCATCATATTTATAATTTTATTGTATATGTTACTAACAAATCTTTTAGCACATTACAAACAACACTTATATGTTTGTTTGTTTGTTTGTTTTTTTTTTTTTTTTTCTTGTTGTTTTTGTCACACTGTAAACTGAAACTAATGAATGTGCCAATGAACTTATTAATTCAACTAAAATTAATTAATTTGATTAATTAATATATATTATGGCAAAAAATCAAAAAAAAAAAAAATAATAATTGAATACATAACAAAAAAAAAAAATAAAACTTTAATAAACAAATAAAAATTAAAATTAATTTATCATTTGATTGAAAATAATTAGCAACATAGGAACAAAAAAAAAAACAAAAAAAGAAAAAAGAAAACAAAAGAGAAAAAAAAAAACAAAAATGATCAAGAATGTTTGTAAATATTTTTAATATACCGTACGACACATTATTTTTGTATTTTGTTTCTTTTTTTTTTTTTTTTTTTTGTGGTTTCCTCATAAAATTTTCTCACCTTATTATAAAAAAAAAATTTAATTATTTTTATTAATTATTTTAATTTTTTTGTTTTTTTTTTTTTTTTTTCTAAATTAAAAACTTTTTAATTGTTAATATGACACTTTTATTTTAAACCACAATAATGTATGTATATATATAGCTATATACAGTTTGTTGTATATTCAGAGACAGTTTAATTTCAACTGAACTCTGTGTTTTAAAAGTTTCAAAATATTTATATGATAAAAAAATTTTTTTTTATATTTTAGAAAGAATAAATAAATAGTTATAAAAATAAAAAAAAAAAATTGTGTTTTTTTTTACATTGCTTTTCTTTTCAATTCTAAATCAATTCTGATAAGACTATTATAACAATAAGCATTTTTTTTTTTTTTTCTTGACTGATACGAAAATTTTTCTATGTTAAACTGCGGGTGAGCCTTTACTTATTATTATATAGATACTAAAATGTGTGAAATTGTAATTACTTTGTATATGCTTGCATAAAAGTTTTTTCTTTTTTTTTTTTTTTCTTTCAAATTATAATATTGTTGGGGTAATCAAAATTTTATAAATTAAAATGTTTCTTTTTTATAGATTCTATTTTAAAATTTAAAATTAAGATTTTGTTTACAATTTTTATTTTTTTTTTTTATTTATTGTAATATTCGCTTTACAATAAAAACAATGTAAGTCTAAAATTTTAAAATATGGGTACATTATTTAAAAAAAAAATATATATATATATATAGAAACAACTGGAGTAACAAAGGTAAGATTGTTGAAAGTCGTTTCATTTAACGGACTCAAGTTTGAATTAAAGTGAAAATTTTTTTTTTTATTTAATTTTACGACTTATTTCAGTTACTATTCGATATTCGATTAAAATTGGGAATAGTAAAGAATAAATAATATGGAAATACTTATAATAGTAATAAATAATATCAATATCCATATAATAGTAAAATTATATTAATACATACTGCAATTATATAATAGTAAACATATATGATATTATAGAATGAAAGAGAAGATAATAATATAGATTTTTTTGTTTATTTTTTATTTATAAAATTTAACAAATAAGAAAGACTGTTGAAACTTTAGAGAATAATAGAAAACAAAAAGACTCATTTTTAAAAAAAATTCTCTCATTTGAAAACAAAAAATTTTGTTTTTTTTCAAATTTAAGTTTAAAAATTTAAATGTCATTTATGTCATATTTTTTACCATAAATTAAAACGTAAGTCTAAAAAGTAAAAATTTTTAAAAATATTTATATAGTCTTTTTAAATCTTTAAAATACAATTACTTTTTCTCTTTAATTTAAAGAAATGCATTTGTAACCAGCAAACTCTTTTAAATAAAAAATATACTTCTTTGTTTACGTTTAAAACTTGACAAATGTGAAATGGAAGCAAATATTAAAAACCCGTCAGTAAAATTGTTATAAATTTTTACAAATACATAAAAATTTTTAAAATAAAGTCTTCTATTTTTTAATAAAAGTCTCTTCTTTTTTGATTTGTTTTTTAAATAAAACTCAAGAATCTTTGTACGGGACGGGAACACTTGTTTTGCAATAATAATTTATGAAAATCTTTTGTACGCAAACAGTCCGTAATACGTTCGCGTACTTTTTTACCAGAAAATTTGCAAATAAAAGACAATTGAATACTCTCAGAAATAATCAAAATAATTCACTCACATTACATAAAATCTCTCAATTACAAATTTGTAGATAAAAATGTAGACGGTTTTTACCATAAAATTTACAAAATTTTTATAAATGTCATAAATTGTACATTGTGTTGTACCTATTTCAAAAGCAGATTAAACAAAAGAAATATAAAATTTTTAAATCAAAAATATAAAAAAAAAAGTGTTAAATACCTATATATGGACGACGAAAATTTAATATTTTTAAATGATACTGTCGTTTAACTTCTTTTGTTTAAATACCTTTGTTTATTTTCTCTTTGCTTATTTTTTTGACAAATGACAGTAAAAAAGCAACAACAATAAAAAATAAACGTCAGTAAATTTTTACAAAATTTTCATTTATAAAAATTTTATTTGTACAAATTTAAAAAAGAGAGCCATTTATTTTTTACTCATTTATCTTTTTTTTTTGAGTGCTTTTTTTATAAAACTCAAAAACTCTCAGTACGCGAACGCGGTTTATGCTATAAATTTGCGCAAATTTTCACAAATTTATGAAAATTTATGGGTTCTCGAATCTCGAAAAAACTTAATGAACACAAACAATTTTAATTATGCAATTTATGTTTAGCTTATTTTACAAAATAAAATATTACAAAATATAGATAAATGAAAAATATATGTTTTGAATACAATTTTAATGTGATATATTCTAAAAATATATCAATCCCAATACGTCCGACTCAACATTATCCATTATACTCTGTTTTTTTCGTCTAATACAAATATTGTTTTCTAATTGAAAATATTTGTAAACCGTTTTCTGCAAAATTATAGCTTTAAAGTTAAAATGTTTCGGTTAAAAAATTGAATTTAATTTTGAAAAGGCATTGTTTAGTTTTAGGAAGTTTTGATTTTTGTTTGTTAATTTATTATCCTGCCACATAAATGTGACAAAGAAATTGCACAACCTCGCCTTTCTATAGGGGTGACTGTAAATGTCGTAAGGCGAAATTGTTTTTACGATATATATCACACTCATTCACAATCCCTTGATGTTTACAGCAAAACCCACATTCCCTCTGTGTTTGTATTGTATTTTATTAGTGAGCATTCTCTTACTCAATAGGTCACCATGACCCCATGTTTGATTTGGTATTGAAGTATGTATAGATAGTGTATTATTATTTCTTAATAGAATTATTTGATAAATTTATATGGTAAAGGTGTTTTTCATCATATTTTCTTCATAGTTTTTTTCAAAATCCAAATTTTTTTTTCTTTAGGGAGTTTGTAGTTTCAAATAACTCCTATATTTTTTTTTTTTTAATTAGATCACTATCTGTTTTTAAGAGTAGAAAAAAAAGCGGCATTTTTAAGATTAAATTAAAACTCTATACAGTTTTTTACATGGTGTAAATGCTAAAAGTATAGTTTTTAAAATTAGAATCAAGCAGTTTTAAGATTAAAACTTTATAAAAAAATATATTTGATATTTTGTCTTAGATATTTAAAAATAAAAATAATATCTTAAAAATAAACCGATAAAATAAAAGTGACTAAGTATATAAAAAAAAATTACGTACATATATATTATGTATATAGATTTTATTACGATATTTATTTATTTTTTTTACGATATTGATTTTAATCAATTGTAAAATAAAATATTAAAAATGTTCAGATGATTGTAAATAAAAATTATATTTAATTAACTCATTATTTAATAACTAATCAATTTTAAACTATTAAAAAGTTTATTAAAATTTTATACAAAGTTTATTTAATAATAAAGTTTGTACAGTTGTACCAAAAAAAAAAATTGTTGCGCTTTTTAAAGAATTAATTCATTTTTTGTTCGTTAAAATTTCTATAATTTTTTGAATTTATTAATTTATTATAGGATTGCCCACAAAAACAAAATTAAAAAATATATATACATATATATACAATTGTATAATTACAAAAGTGTGATGTATCTTTTAATAGGAATCATTTAAAATAAACCAAATGATATTAAGCCGTACGCTCACATGTATGTAAATTTTAATGACGAAGCGAGAGCACGTTCTTAAATTAAAAGTTTATGAATTAATATATAATGTATGAATTATTATATGTATATAATATTGTATATATACAAGTATATATTATGTAAGTGTGTAAGTTTAATATTTTTCTATAATATTAATTTATAATTCGTTTATTTTTAAATATAGATGTTATATTCTATAAATAAAAAAAAAAAAAAACTGTATATATTATATATAACATATTTTTATTAGAAAGCTTTAAGCTTACTGTATATTTTAGTTGGTTAAAAGCATATTTCTTATTTATGAACTATGGCTATTCGTTCAAATTACTTAAAATTTTTTTTTTTATTTTTTAGATGTCAATATCATCTGTCTGTTTCCTATTTATTCTTCCCTACTTCCCTTATTTTTGCCTATTCAAACAGATAAATTTTCTATTTATTTCCTATAGTGATTCTGTCCATTTGATTCCTAATAATAATTCTGTCTATTGCATTAATCTGTAATACTATTTGCCTATATTACCAAATTTGCCATATTTGCCAGCTACCAAAACTGAAGTTAAAGCAATTTTATGATTTTGAATGTTAAATGGTTAAATAGTTCAGTAAAAATAATTTAAAGAAAAATTTGCTAAAATAACAAGGATGTAAATTGTAAATCAAATATGTAAGGAATGATTAAAATTCAATGGAAATTATTAACAATAAAAGTAATCTTGACATTTATTGCACATAAATTCAAGATAAATTTTAATAAGAATAAATTCTGAGAACTCTAATCTGTATAAAACAGTCGTGATGAAGATGAAGACTTTACTCTCTAATTCAATCTTATTTGTGATCAAATTAAATTAGAATGATTTAATAAATACAAGATTTTTGTTTTTAAGGAAGATGGAAATTCTTCAAGAATATCAATAATATTACTTCTAACTTCTTACTGATTAAACCCATCTCGCCATTTACCCAATATATAAATGCCGATGTAATATATTGATTAGAGAGTATGAATAGGAAATAGAGAGAAAGAAAATGTTGGAAATTTTAATTGAAAAGTGGTACTGTAATAAGGGATGAATGATAAATCATCCGACTTGTATTCAAGAGCCTTCAAGATTGAAAGATCAACAATTTAATCACTATACGCCATAAGTCACATAACTTAACCACTACGTTATGAAATTGAATGAAAATTGATTACTATTTGAGTGAATTTGAATAAAATAAAAATCAAAAATTCAATCAAAACAACATACCATTGAACCTATGCTATCATATAAGATTTAAACACTAGTTTAGTGGTTAAGATTTTTATTACTTTTAGCAATTTTAGAATTTAAACTTCGAATTCATATCCAATTATCTCGAACAACACAAGTAATTCTAAAATTTTTTGAACACATGATGATGTAAAATTTCAGACTTTGCACTTCTAAATATATTACAATAATGATTCTTATAGACATCAGGATCAAATCAAAGTGCAATAGTTCAAATCAAAGTTCAATCAAAGAAAATGTATAAATAATGTAAATTGTAATAAAAAGTTTTAAGTGCGTAATCTATAGAAATATTCATATATAAGTATGATGCATAACCAAAGAAATAATTATTTAAATTTAATGTTTTATGACAAATATTAATTATCAATTAATGTAACAGGCATTAATTTTTATCACAAATTATATAATTATAATTCAAATATATATAAAAAATAATAAAAATTAAAAAGCGTTAAAAAATGATAAGAAAATTATAACAAAATAAAATAAAATAAAATTTTATTTAATTTTTATAATGTAAGAACATTGACATATTATCATTTAATTGTTTTTCTTTTATTGTGCAAATCTTTTTTGTATTTTGCAACAGTATATTATAATATTTATATTTAATATTAGTATAATTGTGTATAACATAACATCGTATTTAAGTATGTATAAATTTCTCTTTTTTGTTTTTCAAGTTTTAATTATCTTAAAGTTGATTGTATATATTTATATTTCTATATTTATAGCCACTTCACACTTTGTAACTGTAGTCACTTATAGATAGTCACAAGATATTATTATAAATATATCTACAGATTTCAGATAAAAATTTTGTTGAAACCTTTCTCATTATTTAAAAATATTCAAGGTATACTATGTATAGTAAGAGGCTCAATAATATTATTATTTGGGTTAAGTACTTGATAACTTTTTGCTACTCGTATAGGTACTACTATCAT
Organism: Poecilobothrus nobilitatus; assembly: GCA_947095535.1. Lineage (NCBI taxonomy): Eukaryota > Metazoa > Arthropoda > Insecta > Diptera > Dolichopodidae > Poecilobothrus > Poecilobothrus nobilitatus. Next base: position 51,975,986 of record OX352772.1, on the reverse strand, counting down.
GTTTTAGAACTAGTTAAAAAATTTTATATTCGTATGAACGTATAATGAAGAGTATAATAAATTTACTATTACGTTTGTGACATCTTAAAAGAGTCGAGCTATATATAAACTCAAGTGTATGGATCGACTCAGAACCGAATTCTAAGTTGATTTAGCCATGTCCGTTCGTCCGTCCGTTCGCACGATAACTCAAAAAATAAAAGGTTTGCTAGGACTCTGAAATGTTTGCTATGTCACATTTGCAAAATTGTTAGTTTCACTATATCCAGTATTTTTGGTGAGCGGGTTCAAGTAGCTGCCATACATCTTTTTTCTTTATATGGAAATAACTCAGTGGCTATTGAAGTTAGGTATCTGAAATTTTATGAAAATATATCGAGGTACATGCCAACAAGTTTTGTAAAATTTTATTGGTCTTAGAGCAGCAGGTTCAAGAAGCTGCCATATAACTCCTTTTTTTCATACAAGCATAATCATATATCTCCATAATTTCGTACTTAATAAAGCTAGACATCTGAAATTTTCTAAAAGATTATTAAGTTTAATGGCAATAACTTTTATTAAGTTTCATTGCTCTAGCCCAGCAGATTCATGCTTCTTGCACATTTTAGAACTCAATGAAGTTAGGCGTCTGATATCTTTTACAAAATATGATCTGGTTTTATAGCAATATCTTCTGTAAAATAGATGTTATTCAAAGAAAAAAAACAAGGCGTAGACACAACACCCCAGAGACAAAAACCTATAGGAATGCCTAGGAATGACATTAAATGTCAAGTTAAGGTGGAAATAGCACGTCAAAAGAAAAACAAATCGAACTAGAATCGGAATATAGTGTATTGAATTCTATAGGTTAAAACTCTAGACTTTGTTATATATCCAAATAATTAAGCCCTTTTGGTTGTAACGCTAATTCGATCTATACGAAATTGAAGTTTAATATTACTTGAATTAGAAACTTTTAGATATATATAATTGATTTTTGTATCGTATAACTACAAGTCTATACAAACATGGAATTTTTCAATTAAGCTTTTTCAATTATATTCTAATTGCAACTATAGAAAAATAAAAAAATATTGCATTGCGTCTAACAACAAAGTAAAACAATTTATAATAATTAATATTTTTAAACATTTCTTCAATTTTGATTATTTGTTAAATATTAGAACAATTGTTCAATACATATATTTGTTTTATTTTTCTATTTCATATATTTTTTCATTATTCAGTTGTATATTTGTCTTTATGAGACAGTGTATTGCAAATAGTTTATCAGTTATGTAAAACTTAAAAAATAACATTCAATACAACAAATTAGCTTAGAATTTTATCTCAAGAATGTGTGAATGTGTGCTATAAAAAAATAGAATGTATAAAATAGATTTATGAATACATTAATTTAAATTTCATGCAGTTTTATGATAATTAATAATTACATGATAGTAATTGCATTGTGTAACGAACTTTTAAGTACATCTTAACTCATTCAACTTAATAATTGAAATGGGTCTATTACTTCTTTCAGAAATAAAAAAGTCTTAATGGGAAAAGTCTAGAAAAAGAAAATCTTGAATAATGTAAAATCTGGAAAAATAAAATATCGAACTTACCAAAAAAGGTTTGTTTGGTAAAATAAGTTAAAAGTCAAAATCTTGAATTAAAATGACATATTAATGGTTACATTCTTCAAAAAAATATTGAAAGATTTCATTCTTCTTTTTTCTCCAGTATAACAATAAATACTTTTTAAAACATATTACTTTAAAATAATAATGCAATTTAATGTATCGAATCTGATGGTTAACCTAAATTTTTATCCGTTTCTCTTTATACATATAATATTTATTATTCTAATGGCGCTTATTGTAAGTAAAAAATTTATTTGTAAAATTTTAATCTGTTTCTTTTCAGAGAGGTTATTGCTAATATTAATTAAAAAATTAAAAATGATAAAGATAATTGATGGTGAAAATAAAACAAATTAAATAATATTATCAATAAATGGTTTTTTTAACATCTAAGAAAGCATTTTAATTTATATTGTAGTTGTACAGATTAGATTCTAAAATAATTTGCCGTCTATTTATACTTCAAAAACTGTTATACTGTCAAAAATTTCAAAAAAAAAAATTAATTTATAAAATGCAAAATAAATAATCTGAAAAATAGATAAGTTAGATGTGATATTTGGCGAAGAAAATCAAATCCATCAAATAAAATACCTATAATCATTTAAAAAAAAAATTAAAAAATATATATGTACATTTTTTACTTTAAGAAAACGTTTTGAAAGTTTAAGTGCAAGCATTTTCTTTTTAAATGCATTTTCACTTGCACTTAAAAACGAATAACTTGTTCTTAAAATGAAATTTTTTTTTTTTTAGTTCATTTTCCTGCCACATAAATGTAACAAGAAGATTACACGGCTTTTATTTTCCAGGCGTGGCTGTACATGTTGTAAGGGGGAATTACTCTTACAATGTGTTCCCTCGATGCTTACCGCATATTTTATACGCTCTTACCCATTAGGCAACCAAGGCCCCCTTAAAATGAAATTACTTGCATTTAAAAAAAAACTTTTATTTATTTGAACATGGAAATTCTTTTTTCTTTTAAATTAAAAAAGTTATAAATCTTATCTTAAGATTCTATAAATTTGAACTGTTTTTAATTTCCTTAAAAGTTGGTTCAATTTAACTTGGATATATTTTAAAAGACACGTACGCTAGTCAAATTTGATATTAGTTTATATGTGGCAATATAATTACATATATAATATAATTGAATAGAGGCCGTACAATAAAATTATTTTGAATTGTGCTTGCATCGTTTACATTAATCCAATCCGATTATATGATCATTCGCGCATATAACATTATGTATTATACATCTATATACATATATATAGAAAGAAATTAATAAGATTAAATACTTTAAATTTAAAATAAAAAGTGGCTGACGATATTTACTCTATTATAAAATTTATATAATTTATTGAATATATTTAAAGGGTCTGATACGAAATCTCGTTTTTTTTTTTCATAATCTCGTTTTTACAAAATCTATAGTTTCCCAAAATTTCGTTTGACAAAACCTCGATGAACAAAACCCCATTTAATGCAAAATCTCGTATTTTTATCTTTATCAATAAATTTTTAAAATCGGGGAGTGGTAGTCCAAAAATATCCACTAAACAAATTTTTGTAACCCTGATTTTATAACCAACTCAAATTCCCTTCTAATTATATTTTTTAGCACATTTCCAAAAAAATTTTGAAAAAATGTGCTTATTAGTTTCACTCTGTCCGTCCGTCCGTCCGTCCGTCCGTCCGTCCGTCCGTCTGTTTACAAAACTTCTACACCGTTAAAGATAGAGAAAAAAAATTTTAACCATAGGTAGGTCTTATAAAAAAAATAATTTTGTGGAACAACTTTTTCATGTAGCCCCCCCCATTACGGAGCTACACCCCCTCAAACTTTGAAAAAGCCCTATTTTTAAATGCATATATCTTATGTTCTGCTTAAGATTTTTTCAATCTGAAAACGTCATTCGACAGGTATTTCTTTTATCTTTGTAAATTAATATCAAAATTATACAATTTTTTTAAATTTAGTATTTAAATTTACCGTTATGTGAAAACCAAATTTTGCATGATTTTTCTACTTTCATAACTCCGGCACGCTTCTAGATACAAGCTTGAAATTTTGAGGCAAGAAAGAACTTTTAGAATTAGTATAAGTTTCCTCAGAAAATTTTTTCGGACCACCCCCTGTTTATGAGCTATTAGGGCTTAAAAATTGAAAATTTGCTATTTTTAAACACCTGTAACTTAGGAACCTGCACACATTTTACTTCTGCAAGATGTAAAAATTAAAGCTACAATAATATATTTTTACGTGTGTGAAAGGTTTATTTTAATTGTAAAGGGTTCCAAAGTTGCAGCTCTTCAAAATTGTAAAAAAGCCCCATTTTCAGATGTATATATCTCGGGCTTTGCGTAATAGTTTTGCAATCTAAAACCGTCAGAAGATCGAAAATTTTATTATCTATATAAAACAATATCAAAATTATGTAATATTATGTAATTTACGATTTAAATTTACCGTTATGTGAAAACCACATTTTGCATGAAATTTCTTTTTTCATAACTCCGGCACCCCTTTAGATAGGAACCTGAAATTTTGAGACAAGAAAGAACGTTTAGAATTAGTATAAGTTTCCTCAGAAAATTTTTTGGTAACGCCCCCTCTTTAAGAGTTATTACGCCTCAAAAATTGAAAATTTGCTATTTTTAGACATCTGTAACTTAGGCACCTGTAAAAATTTTTCTTCGGCAAGACATGAAAATGAAAGCTACAATAATAAATTTTTACGTGTGTGAAAGGTTTATTTTAGTTGTAAAGGGTTCCAAAGCTGCAGCTCTTCAAAATTGTAAAAAAGCTCCATTTTCAGATGTATATATCTCGGGCTTTGCGTAATAGTTTTGCAATCTAAAACCGTCAGAAGATCGAAAATTTTATTATCTATATAAAACAATATCAAAATTATGTAATATTTTGTAATTTACGATTTAAATTTACCGTTATGTGAAAACCACATTTTGCATGAAATTTCTTTTTTCATAACTCCGGCACCCCTTTAGATAGGAACCTGAAATTTTGAGACAAGAAAGAACGTTTAGAATTAGTATAAGTTTCCTCAGAAAATTTTTTGGTAACGCCCCCTCTTTAAGAGTTATTACGCCTCAAAAATTGAAAATTTGCTATTTTTAGACACCTGTAACTTAGGCACCTGTAAAAACTTTTCTTCGGCAAGACATAAAAATTAAAGCTTCAATAATATATTTTTACGTGTGTTAACGGCTTCTCTTAGTTATATAGGATTCCGGACTTATAGCCCCTCAAAATTTCAAAAATGTTCTATTTTCACATTTTTTCTTATATGAAATTTTCAAATTTTTGTGTAAGTCACACTTCTAAACAATTTGTATTGAGTTTTGGAAATGTGCGCTTTTAAAAACCGTTGGTTTACATTCTACCTTGTTTATATATATATTTCAGCATCTGCGATGGAAAATGATTCAAATCAAAATCTTCGAAATGATGTTGGCCCCCAAACTCCGCTAAACAAATTATTGAAACCCTGATTTATTATCTAACTTTAAAATCGCTTCTAATAATATACAGTAAATATAAGTGCAGGCAAAAAAACTAGATTTTGTCCACCAAGATTTCATCAAACGAGATTTTGCGAAACAAAATTTTGAAAACCGAGATTATGTACCCCTTCAATATTTGAACTTTTAACCTATTTGTCATTAGCAAACAAAGTAAAAAGTTATTAAAAGCTTGACATGAGTACCAAGCACAAAAAGATATTAAATTTAGAATTCTTAAAAACTGTCAAAATGTTCGTAAATCTAAACTTAAAAAGTTATTTATGTATATAAATTTATCGATTTTTTATACATGTAATATTTGTATAAGCACTGGTATATAAAAATTAAATAATTAATAAATAACAGAGTAAATATTAAATAAATAACCATTTATTAAAGAATATAATTTGAAATTTTTAATTTTCTATTATATATTGTGCAATAATGAATAATGTTATGAATTTTCCGATATTTTAAAGAACGCTCCATATATACACATTTTCATTTTGTAATTTGTATATTAAAATATTTATTTTTAAAACTTAAATTTTTAGTTATTTTCAATAAAATAATTTTTTTATTTAAAATAAATGTGTACAGATAATTATAAATTTATACGCACCACTATTTTGACACCTATTATATATTGTGGCCTAAATACAAATAATATCAAACTAACCTACTATAATTATTGACTTTATGATTTGTAAAATGAAAATAAAACAAATTCAAATGTAATTTTCTATACCATTTTCATTTTCAAACATAAATCAAATTCATAAATCGGAATTGTTCTGCTCTTCACTTTATCGTATCGTAAATTATATAAAAACAAGTCCGTTTTAAAGACAAAAATAGTTTTTACTCAACACCCGCTCACTGATGAACATAAAAAACAATGTGCGTTAACTGTCACATATATTACCGGTGAACATAAATCAAATGTTTCAAAATCCCATGCTCACCAGTGAACATGACAATTAACTTGCGTTTAGTCCCAATGTATCTATATCTAACATGGGATCATTTTTAAACGTAAAGAAAAAAGTATATTAGATTGATGCGGATTTTGATGACATTCTGTAATGTTTATCAGTGATACATGTGGGTCTATTCAACTAAATTTTTTTTAAATATGTCACATTATATCGTAAAATGACACTTGAAAAAAGTTCCCAAGGAAAAGTTACAGTTAAATTAAGTAAAGAAAATAAAACTCCTGGAGAACTCTGTTTGAAAAAAGAGAGAATTCAAATTTTCATATAAAAATCATGTGCGCGTATGAGTGCGACTAGAATATCCGAAGCGGTGAATTTAGCTTACCGATGAGCACGAAATTTTGAAAACATTTGAGTGATGTTCACCGGTGATACATGTGGGACTTAAAGTGTTTAAAATTGTAATATTTATATAAAAAATGGATTAAAAATTGATTTTGATGTAAAAATTATCATCGTTTGTATATAAATAAAATATAATATTAATTTGTATTATTATAAAATGTATTGTTAAAATTTTCCAGTTGAAAATTATTTAATTTTCTATTCTCAAATTCTTTTTATTATCGATATCTATCTTTATTTTTGTTAATATTAAATTTAATTCGATAAAGTTATGTCAAACAGTTTTGTGTTTTATTTTATATATTGAATAAGTATGGTTTATTGAATATATTGAAATCTTACTTCCGGTTTTGAAATCTATATCGAAAGCGAGGAATAGTGCAATAGAGTAGACCTTGTCGACTCTGGTATACCAGTATGAACGTAATATATCAAGTTTCTATATAACTTGATCATCTTTTAAACAATTTCAGATGTTTTAGTACCAACGTTATAACTACCGAGATATATTTATGTAAATTGAGGAGTTGTATGACAGTTACCCAAATCTATTGCACTAGCACAACCAAATTTTACAGAAGTTATTGCCATAAAACTTGATCATCATTTGTAAGAATTTCATTCTGAGCCGATTCATACCTTTGACATTATATCTAGCTCGACTCCTTTAAGGTGTCACAAACATAATGGCAAATTTATTACACCGTTGAACATAGTTCATACGGGTATAATTGTATAAATATAAAATTTAGTTTTTGAAAATATCGATATCGATAAATCGGCACACTTACCATGTGTACGGATTTATCAATATCGATATTTTTACAAAAAAAAAAAAATGTTTTTTAAGTCGTAATGTTTTCAAAAAAACAACCGCAGACTCTAGAAATACTGGTGGTAGGTTTCTGCTATAGTTCGTTTATGAAATCACATAAAATTCACAAAGTTCGAAACTCATTTGTGTACAATTTAGTAAAATTTATGAACAACATTAATATCTTTCATCAAAATGTCCCTCCAAATAAAATATTTTGTTAAATCTATTTATTTTTCACAAGAATCCTTCCCTTTAACCAAACTGTACATTTGTGTTAACAGTTCCGAACAAAAATTTGGTTCAAAACAGAGTGGTTTTGGTCAGTTAAAGTGCAACACTATCCAGAAGTCCCACATGTAATTCTTCTGGGTGACTGTTGACGTTTTCCAACAATCCTCGTAAAAAACAAAAAAGTCGCAAAAACATTTCTAAAAATTATGAAAAGTTGGCATTTGATATGATAACAATACTTTTCTTATATTACGCATTTATGAGAAAGTAAAAAACAAAATTAAATTGAACCAAATTAGCATAAATTACAAGGTCGATAATTTAAAACAAATTATGATTGACATAAAAACTTTTTTAAATGCTTTATTTTTGTTTTTTTTTTTGTTTTTTTTTTTTTGTAATTGATATCTAAAGCTTAAGTTTAGCATTTTTTGTTCATGTTTTTGTTTTTTTTTTTTCATATGGATCTACATTAATCCTAATACTAATAATATTATTAAATACATTATATATATATATTTAGATATTATATATATGTATATACATTTTATTTTAAAATATAATTATTATCCAGAGGATATGCAAGTAATCATTTTTTTTTTTTATTTGTATTTATAATTTTTGTTTTTTTTTTTTTGTTTTTTTTTTTTTTGAAAGCCTATTATAAAATTTATTAAAGATTATTACATTTATTATTAATATTATTGTTATTATTATTATTATTGTTATTATTTGAAAAATCAATACATGTTCCACCAGATGATGTTAAATCAATTTCTTCTGAATCAGAACCATCAGAATCTGATGAACGATTACTTAAATTTGTTCTACATCCAGAATCAAATGAATTTCTATTTGAATTGACACCATTATTAATACTTTCAATTGTATGTAAACTATCTTTGTACATTTTTAATTCAGTATATGTTTTATCTGAATTTTCATTCATTTCTTTTAAATGTTCTTCAGTTAATAATTTATTATTATTATTATTAGAAAATGATGAATGCATCATACCAATATTTGTTGATGTACTATCATTTGTATGAAAATTTTTATCATTATTATTTGATAAATTTTCTGGTGTATTTTGTGTTATATTTCCACTTTCTAATGGACTTCTGCCTAAAATATATTATGAAAAAAAAAATAATGATAATATAAATGATATTCTAAAATAACGTAAAAAAAAAATAAATAAACTTATATATGTATTACCTGTATTACTACCAGGAGCATTACCTCCAGGTGAAGTACCTAAACTTAAACAACGCATACGCCATGCATCTTGTAATAATTGAAGTCTAGCTTGTTTTCTCCATTTTGCACGTCTATTTTGAAACCAAACCTTAAAATATTAATAATTAAAATTTTTATTTAAATGAAAAAAAAAATATTTAATTATTTTAAAATTTAATTCTAAGTAGGTACAGATATTTAGTGTCAATTGACACTATACTCGTTTCAAAACATTGAATTTTTTTCAATATGTTGCATTATGCTTTTTTTCAAACACGCATAATTTCAATAATATTCATCCGAAGATGTCTTATTTGTGATCTTATTTATGATTTTTTTTTATTTCTCTTTTTTATACCGGATCACGTGTTGGTCCAAAATCATGGTATCCCTCCTTTCTGGAATAACCAAAATTAGAATATGATCAGCAGCGTACGGTATGGCCCCCGTGCTTGCTGTCGCCTGGGACGTGGTCGCGAGTACGACGCACTGCCAGCGTGTTATAACTTTGATTATTCCAGAGGAATTTTAGAGTCGGCTAGTTCTGAATTAGTAGGGATTTTAAAGTTGGTTAAAAATCAAAGTTGACCTCTTTTCCGGGTATTTAATAAATATAATTTTTTTCTTTCAACCAACCCTTCATAAAATTAGCATATAAATAAAAGAAGAATCTGCACATGAAATAAAATAAATTGTAAAAATATTATAAAGAAGTACAAAATATAATACCTATTAGACCCTGAGGAGAACTATGTTCGTACCGTTTTATATCAGGAAATAAAAATAAACATAAGTATAAGATCAAAAAATAAGATAAAGATCTTCGTATGATATTGGCATTATGCATTTTTGAATTTGACATTGTGATTTTTTCAATATTAAAATTATGCGTCTTTTGAAACAAACATAATGTCAATTGACTTTATGCGCGTTGATATTTCGTGATTAAATTAGATTAAATAATTAGTCAGCATATTCCAAATTTATTTAAATTAAATAGTCAAAGTATAAAATGTAGTTTTGCACGCGTATTTTTAATTTACGAAACAAATACTAAAATATTTTAATTTAATGTTTATTAAACATTTAATAAAATAATTTTGCAATAATAATATTTAATGTTGGGTATAGTACAAATATTTTATTTAAATTTAAATCTAAAGATAACAATTTTTTTTGTTTTTATAATTTTTTTTTTTTTTTAAATATGCAAAATACTTTTTAGCATATTTTAAAAAAAACTTGAAAATTCCGTCCGCCCACCCGTTTACAAAATTTCTACACCATTAACGCTAGAACAAGTTTTAACCATTCGCAGACCTAATAAAAGAATAAAATTTTTTATGTAACGTAAATTTTTTATGTAATATGTACTTATTACGGAGCTGCAGTCCCTCAAAATTTTAAAATACCCTTTTTTTAAATTTGAATATCTCAGGTTCTATTTAAAATCTTTACAATCACTTGTAGAAAACTTTTTTAGCTTTATAAATAAAATTTCGGAAGATTTTGCTTCCTTCAAATCTTCGCAAACCTTCGATAAATAAAATTTTGAAATTTTAAGAGAAGAAAGATCTTTCAGAATAACTATAAATTACTTCATATTTAATTTTTTTTTGTTGTACCACATCCTGTAGGAGTTGACCTCTAATAGACCAAAAATTGAAAATTTGGTATTTTTAGACACCGATAACTTAGGCACCTGTAAAATTTCATTAATGGGCTTTACCATCTGGGGATTTTTACAGATTCAGAACAGATTCCTATATCAACAAAATATCTATAAAGTAGAGTGAGTGATTCAATGACACGTCGATGACCTGGTGAAACAAAAGTTGAGGTAGAAATGGAATAGTTTATTAAACGTAAATTGATGACTAAAGAAAATTTCAATTTAGTTTTTATGTTATTGATATAGGCTACATGCTTAATTACCCTTCAAAATTAATATATTGTAAAATATATATACAAATATTTTTCTATTTGTTCCATATTAGCGATTTGCAATAATATTTTATAATGTATCTTATTAGTTTAGTTTTGAAGAGATTTGCAAAAATTACAGTTGGTTGGAAATAATGTCACAACATATAAGGCTGAATTAGCATTATTTGCTCTTCGACAGGAAAATATAACCAAAGTCGCGATTTTTCCATATCCAGAAATCGAATTTTATTATTTTTATTATAAGTTTTTTTTTGTTTATAATTTAACATACTCCAAATTAACATACACATACAATACAAATTTTTCATAAAATATACATATATATCGATACTACATCAGGACAAAATAAATAAATAAATAACAACTTGAAACTGACATAATATAATATTATATTTCCGCCTGGCCAAATTACCTACTTATACCATACAGATTTATTTATAGATTAAAAAGTTTTGTTATTGCAAAATAAAGTTGGTTTAGATACTTATTTATTACGTAACGAACTACGATTTATTAATTTGAAATGTTAAGAATAATAATTTAATTAAATTTATAAAGAGTAATAGCGATTAATTGACTATAGGATACCTGTACAATCTTTCAACTATAGGATACTGTACGAACAAAAATTATTATACCATTAAATTTAATCATCTTTTATAAAATTTCAGATAAATAAGTTAATAAAGTACCAAGATATATTTATGTAAATTTTGGAGTTCTATGATAGCTACTCGAATCTGCCACTCTAGACTAACCAAATTTCGAGGAAGTTGTTAGCATAAAACTTGACTTCTTTTCACAAAATTTCAGACACCTAGCTTCAATTCACATAATTTTTTTTTTTTTATTCCCCTATACCACATAAATGTGACAAGGAAATTACACAGCTTTTCCTTTTCAAGCGTGGCGGCTGTAAATGTCGTAAGGGGGAACGTTCTTATGACGTGTGTAGGATTAGGAACCCATACTTCCTTGTTGTTTACAGCATACTGCATACGCTCTTTACTCACTAGGTAACTGAGGTCCCTTAGGTTGAATTACTTTCATATAAAAAAAGAAGTTGTATACAGCTACTCCAAACCCTCCGGTTGTACTTGCTGAATTTCAATAACGAAACTGCCAATTTTACAAAGGTGAAATGGTAAAAATTTCAGAATCATAGCCACTTTATTTTTTCATTTATTGTACGGACGGGTGGACTGAAATACATGGCTTAATCATTAGTAAGAATCTAATATACCCTTTTCCATATCTATTTCGTCTCCTTTAAGGTGTCACAAACGTAATCGTAAATTTATTATACTCTGAAAAGTACGTTTGTAAGGACATAATAAACTAATCACAAACACAATTTTTAAGATTATGTTAACATAATAGGAATTTTTCAATATTTTTAATGAATTTTAACATTACCAAAAAATAATTCAAAAAAAAACACAAAAAAAATTAAACAAGGTAAAATGTAAACCAAAGATTTTTAAAGGCGCACATTTTTCAAATGACATAAAAACAGTTAAGAATTGTAAGTTGCATTAAAAATTTCGAATTTTTTTTAGAATTTTATAACTAAGAAAAATGTGTTAAAAATCAATAAATAATTTATTCAGTTTTAAGGAAACCTTTTATAATAAAGATAACCTGCTAATACATCTAATGTTGTAAACAATATCATGTTGTAGTAGGCGCAAATTATAGCTTTCATTGCAATGCATTCGGAAAAAATGTTTCATTGAAAACTTATATTTTTTCCTGTATAGGCGATTATAGCAATGAGAGAAAAGTGTCAACAAAATTATCTGTCAAATGACAATACTGAAGCCAAAATAAAAATAAAAGTAATTTGAATTGTTATCATAACATTGACATAACATTCGATGTTTGAAAAATAAAGTTTTATTATTTTAATTTATTCATTCATTATTTATAGAAAAACAAAATAAAAAAAAAAAAAATTTAAGTGTAAACTGATTGAAATACAAAATCATTATGAAATATGTCAAGAACTGCATCAGATTTTTTTTCAATGACAAACTGAAATGGGAAGAAATGAAACATATGTCAATTCGAACAATTTTGTTTCATTATACATAATTACTGATCAAGTGTTCAGTCAAATAATTACCAATCCGAAAAATCATAAAATTAATTTTTTTTTAAATATTTAACTTTAAAAAAAAATATTTAGCTGAATTTATACTTTACAAATGATTTAATCATTAAATCAACACTTATTTTTCTAAATTTTATATATCTTTGCTGTAAAAAAAATTGAAAATAAACATTGTCCGGAAGCATTTCAATGAAAGCTATAACTGTAAACAGGTGCCTTACTTTGAGAAAATTTGTGCAGATTCTTAGGTTACAGATGTTTGAAAACAACAAATTTTTAAAATTTAAGTCCCAATAGCGGAGGATAGAAAATAAATTTCATGAGATAACTTAGGTCAATTCGAGAAGATATTCCTTTCCTCAAAATTTCAAAATTCTACTTAAAAGTGTTCTGGTCATAATAACGGAAGCAAAATCTTGTAAAATTTTGTTTTCACATGATGGTAAATCTAAATACCAAATTGCAAAAAAATTGTATAATTTTGATATTGATTTATAACGTTAAAATTCCTGTCTTTCAAAGTTTTTAGATTGAAAAAATATTAAGAACCTCATCTATATTCACATTTTAAGATAGAGTTTTTGCAAACTTTGTGGAGCTGTCAGTACCTCTGTAAAATGGGCAAGGCTATACATAGAAAAATTGTTCTACACCATTATTTTTTTTTTTTTAAAACGTGGTTAAAATTGTATTGTTGTATCAGACAGACAAACGAATGAGTAAAATTAATAAGGAAAATTTTCTAATTTTGGAAAAACTTGATAAAAAATATATTTTGCAATAATATATACATTTTATTTCATCAATTTACCTAACATCTGAATTATCTCAAACTCTTAAATTTAAATAAAAAAAAATTAATCATAATAATTGACATATAATAGTGTCAACTTCAAAAAATCAAATTAACTCTTCAACCATCTTATTATATAATATAATCCTATTGTAATTGTAAATGTTACCTTTAAGTTTAAAGTATTTTTTTTATATATTACGAGTAATATTCTTTTAATTTACAATCTGAAACAAACCTGTTAACAATAATTCCCTTTCTTTTTTTTTTTATTTCATTATGTATATGTATAACAAATTTAATTATATTTTTTGTTTCGAACCCCTGCCAAAATAAAATTAAACCCTTAATGTTAATTTTTTTTTTCTCAATGGTTTTTTCTACATATTTTTTGTCAAGCCCTCATACTTTTTTAATACGTATTGGTATATTAAATATATACATATACATATTTTGTTCTTATATGTACTTGAAGCAACAATTACTTATTTAAATACTTGAGGATAAATTAACAATAAATGCAGGGGTATAAAAAACGTTTATTTTAATACCACATTATAATAACAATGGAAATTTGTACAAGTAATAAGTAAATTATTAACAAAATTAATATGAAATAAATGACCTGCTGTTAATTCCATTTAGTTAAACAAATAGATTTAAAATTCAATCCAGAAGATATTTAATATAATAAAAACTTTGAATGAAAAGGAGAATTCATTGTTTAAAAATAAATTTTTATTATTATTATAAAATTAATATATAATATGAAATTTATATGGTCTGTTAAATTTAAAAAATTGGTATGATAAGCATTTTAATTGAATTTAAAATTTTAGACCAAAAAAAACTAAGGCATAATGTAAAATCAAAGATTTTTAAAGGAGCAAATATTCGAAATAACTATAAAAAATATTGTAAACTATTAGATGTGGCTAATATCAAAATTTATATTTTTTCTTAAAATTTTATATGTAAGAAACAATTATAATAAATCAAAAGAGACCACTCACTTGAATTATAAGAAAACCCTGTTATGTAAATATTAAAAGGAATTAAGATTAAGACATGTAAAATTATGTTATTAAAGATTTTATTTTTAAGTATGATTTTGAACAGGCCCGGGTAAGTAATACTTAGGTAAGGTGATGACCTTCAGGATGCTACGTTATGACCTGAATTGGTACTAGGTTGCGCCATTTTAATCCCACTGCACTCACGTGACCCGTGTTTTGTATGCCTAAATTTCGTGTGTAAGAATAGGTCTAAGTTACTTGTGTCTAAAAATTGCAAATTTTCAATTTTTATATTTATTTTTTTTTTACCTAATAGCTCTCATACAGATTTTGAGGTAAATTATACTAAAAGAAACCTTATTTCTTAAAAAATTTTTGTTCCATCAAAATTTCAAGGTTCTATTACCTAAAAGCGTTTTGAAGAAGTAGTTAAAAAAACCTTGCAAAAATTTTGTTTTTCACATAGCGCTAAGTTTAAATAAATGGAAAAATTTTAATCTTATCGTTTAGCATTTTCAGATTAAAAAAATTTTAAATAAAACCTGATATATACATCTTTGAAAATAGGATTTTTTTTGAAAATTTTAAAATGCTGTAGCTCCATAATAGGTGGAATACATAAAAACATTTGATCCACAGTATAATTTTTTTAAACGACATAATTGAAATATTATTGCTCTCTAGCTTTAACGGTGTATAGAAATTTTCTAAACAAACAGACTGTCGGATGCATAAAGTGAGACCAATTAGCAAAATTTAAAAAAAAAAATTCTTGTTTTTAAATGTGCTAAAAAGAAAAACTCTAAATTTACAATAATAATAATATTTCTTCTAAACATAGAATTATTTCACTTAGTTTAAAATTAAAGTTCCTTTTTATTTAAAATTTATAAATTAGCCAAATCAATATGGCTTTCTTTTATGAGCTCATAGTAAATATTATATTTATGATAAAGGAAAAAACAATAGCTTAAATAAAATGTTTATTAAGGGTCACCACTTATATCTTGAAAAAAAAATCTAAAAAAGGAAATTCAAAAAAAATTAATATCTTTCTTTGTTAATTACTTTATGATTATCAAAATTAATTTTAAAATTAAAATGCCGTCAATGATTTTTTATTCGTATGAAATTAATGTCTGCCAATTATAATTTAAAAATAATTTACTATAATTATTTGGTATATTTGGTAGCCTTTATTTAATATAAAATATAATAGAGCCAACTGGTTTTCTTGTTTATCAATAGATAACAATTGTAATCAGTAGAAAATTATTTTTTCTCTCACTGTCGTCATCAAACCCCTGCCAATCAATCTCTTGGAAATTTCTAATTTTATGTATAATCAAACCGTAAACATACAGAATATCTATTTTCTATATCCTTATATTTTATCTTGAATATTTTGTACAAAATCTGAAAGTAGAGAATACAAAAACTGTTATATAACAGCCAATTGTATAGGTTTTGGGTACAAAGATATGTTATTTTTCGTATCCAACAGAAATCCAAAGAAATTTAGTGCTTACTTAATACATTATATAAAAATAAAGTTCAATTTTTTAAAAGTCTAAAAAGAAATATTTGAGTTCATTTGTGATCAAATTCAGGACTTTTCCCTTTTCAAGATTTTAAAAATTAATAATTAAAAATTTTGTTCATTCCCGATAATTTTTTTCAAAATCGTGACCCTGATTAATTTTTTTTTCTTAAGTTTTTTTTTCGCAACAATGATTTTGACATTTTCCCATGACATGCTAATCATATTCACCTCCAGAAAGATCGTTCATCGTCAGGTGTTGTTTAGTCGACCGAATTTCCTTGTGCCATACAGCTTTCTTTCTAGGGGCATTTTCGCTACATGTTTTCTATGTGCTCTCTAAGTGTCTGCCATATCCACCTTCATTTCAATTCGTTAAAATTCGTTATTAAATTTCTAATTCACTTGTTATGTTCCGCAGAGCAGCATTTGTTATTCTTTCATCATTATTGTTCTCGGCCAGAATAGTTTGCATATAAAATATTAATAAATAAAATAATTCGAATGTTATCTTTCCTAAGATAATAAAAAATTAGAACAGAATAATATATGCATCATTACATATTTAAAATATTTTATTTATAAGAGTTGTTTGGTATAGGCTTGAGCAACATCGAAGAGGTAAACCAGATCAAGAAATTGCTTTATTAATGTTGCAAAATTTTAATGGTATTAAAACAAAGAAATAAAATACTCAGTATTTCGTTCTTCTACCCTTAAGGTTTTTGGAAATAATTAAATATTATTTTTTTAACTACCATCTAAACATTTTCTTATAACATACATGCATTTTTATAGAATTTAAAATTCGGAAAACTGAGATTGACTGGCAAAAATATATATTAATTACTAGCAGTTCATGTGGTCGTAGAAAAGCTCACCCATTGATTAAAAAAATACAAGTTCGTAGTTCGTACCGAGTAATGAGTGTACACAATTTAGAAAACCCAGGTAAAGATAAAGAGGTATTGAGGAAATTTGTAAAGTAAAAGAGTTCCATTCGACTCTTTAACGCTGAATAAAAAGAAACTAAATTATTTGAAATTAAATCTATTTTTTAGAGATTAAATATATAATATAGTTTAATATTTTTCAATGTTCTTTGCAAAAACAGAAATTATAAGTATAAGGTGATCAAATAAGAGCTATATATTTTTAATTTGAAATAAAAACAAACCGGTATTAAGGAGCTTCGCTAGCTTAGTGGGTAGGCGTGTGGCGTATTAAC
Organism: Poecilobothrus nobilitatus; assembly: GCA_947095535.1. Taxonomy (NCBI): domain Eukaryota; kingdom Metazoa; phylum Arthropoda; class Insecta; order Diptera; family Dolichopodidae; genus Poecilobothrus; species Poecilobothrus nobilitatus. The sequence continues at coordinate 51,958,557 of OX352772.1, read as the reverse complement.
CAAAGGAGTGTGCGTTCAATCCCTGCACAAGTATTTTTTCTTTACATACCCCCCTTACGACCAAATATAATGTAAATATATAGTATATAATATAAACAAAATAAATAATATTAGTATATAATTTAATAATAGTATAAAAAAACCTATAATGGCCTTGGTAGACGATGGTTCAATAATATTTCATTACATTTATGTATGTAATATTAATATAAATAAATAAATAAATAAAACGGTATAAGATATCAATATAATTTTTTATTTATTTTAGATATGGGTTTATGATATATGTTATTTAAAAAAGATTTCATGTGAATGAAAAACCTCTGGAGTTTCTTCAAAATTCGATTCTGGAAGACAAATTTTTGCCCAATTATTTTACCAATAACACGAATAATTGTTAGTTTTTAGGTCATTGAGTGATTGTGGTTTATTGGAGTAAGCCAATTATTTAGCATAACCGCAAAGTAAAAAGTTCAATGAAGTTTATTTACGAAGCTATTTAACCAGAAATGAGTTTCATCCCTGAAGATGATTTTTCCATGAAATTATGGATCTGTTTAAAGATGCTGTAAAATTCAATCTACAAAATTTATAGGAATCTTATACGCCTTGAAATGCAAATATTTATAAAGAATATTTCATGTGGTGATAAGAAAGTTCAAGTTCTTGAGAACGATGTTTAATTGATTGTTCTCGATTTTCATTTACACTTTGGTTCATAGCATCGATACTTTTAACAGTATGTGTACGTTTTTGGCGGATTCGATGCTTAACATGATAAACACTACCATTTGTCCCGAATTTTTCAATTACAGTAAGATTATAGTAAGCTCTGTAAGTCGATTATGTTGGCCATAAATATCACGTAATGCGCGAAACGTAGGCAGAATAGCTTTATTATTTTTGTAATAAATTTTAACAATTTCTATACGTTGTGCAACTGTGTATCTTTTGCATGGTGATTTGATAAACAATACTGAACACAATTTTGGAAGGAATCTGAAATATCATTTCAGATCATTCTCTATTTATAGAAATTAAATTAAATTTAACAGAGCTATTTAAGGTTATCTCAACGGCATAACCGTTTTTTTTTAGAAAACTAAAATAGCATATAGGTTTTTTTTTTCCTTTAAAAATTCTTTTTTTTTTTTATTTATTTATTCCCTTTTTTGACATACTTTTTTTGCCCGTAGTTTTTTTACGGAAAAGTTGTTTTTTTTTCAAACTTACTAAAAATGAGTTCAAAAAGATTTAAAAGAAATTATAAAATGATAAAGGATTAAATTTTAGTTTCATTGCAAGTATTTAACATTAAAAAAAAAGAAATTCAAACAAAAGAATCGAAAAAAAACTGATTAGGTTTTTTTTGCAATATTATACATACATTTATATAAAATTTAAACTGATTTGATATACAGTAACTCACAATTAAAAACGATCTCATTAAAACTTAACTCGTAAGTTTAATAATAGTAAATATTCAATTGATTTTATACATTGATATTTAAAATTTTAATATCTTCCATGCTTCAATTTTATAGCTGTAATGAGAATTAATAAAACTTTTTTAAAATTATACAGCTAGTAGGTACAACCTTCAGTCACAATTTGCCTTGTGACAGATTTTAAAAAGATCTAAATTCATACTTTTTCTCTCTATAGACCTGAAATAAGACAATTATGGTGTTATTACGGGCCATTGTTTTATCGGTAGACATGCTAGACGATTAGGTATGCACGTGGATATTAATTATAGATGTTGCAAAGAAATTGAAGCGACAGAAAGCGTAGAGCACTTTCTTTGCACCTGTCCTAGCTTGTCAAAGAAAAGACAGAAATGTCTCAGTAGCTTAATTTCCCAAGATTTAGATAAACCCTCTGACTTGGATCTGGGAAGCTTTCATAGCCACTTTCGTCAGAGTGGTATTATCGTTGCATAAATTCAGGAAAATTTAACAACAACTCGTGCCGAATATGGTTCCTACGGTTTTAAGGTACACTACAGACCTGAACTCTATAGTTATCACTGACGCATTACCTCAGCCTTTATCAATAAAAAATTATAAAAATTAAACTGATACATAAAAAGAAGGATTGCCTACGTCACAAGCACAGGTTAAATATTATTTAATCATAATACATTTTTGTTTTATCATGTTATTATTACTTAAGTTTTATCGTCCCAAAATAAAATGAATAATTTATTTTTGGTATTTGGGCCAATTTTTGATATGAATAAAAGGTAACGTTTTGGGCAATTTTGGGCTCGTTTTTCAATTTTTCTTTGAGGTTATAATGAATTTTATGCAAAAAAAATGTTTTCCTTGAATGTTTTTTTAGTTGTTGCAAATTGTAAAAATTGGCATTCAATTAAATATAGCTTCACAAAATAAAAACGGTTTTATTTTGAAAATACTTTAAAAATATTATGATAATTTAAAAGGATTTATAGTAGGTTACAAAATCTGAGTTTTACGTTTTTTATGAAAATTTTAAAACAGTGTTAAAAATATGACCAACAATTTGATGCTCCATATGATTGATGACTCCAAAAAGTAGTCATTTTTTCAAGTTGTTTTTGAGGTATTTTTTTATTTTCATTTTGAGGCGTAAATTTACGTAGCCTTAAATAAAAACATGAGTTTTTGTTTTTGGATGACAGTTAAATTATAGATTCTTACATTTTTGGAGTCATAATTGCTTGATTGTTAGCTTTCTTTAAAATCTTTATTTCAATTCGTATTTTAGAATAATGGAATATTTTTTATGTCTAAATCACTATCACAAGGAAGTGTCACTATAGTATGTTATGTTCTATAATCTTTAAATCTGTAAACTAAGAGCAAACATTTAAAACTAACATAAATAAAGACCATTCTATACTTTATAGCATTGGTGATAAAATTAAACTTTTAAATAAATTTCAGGACAGCGTTTAAAGTCGTGTAGTCTATATAGTGGATGCGTTAAAAATTATATTGCCCATTTGTTTTCTTTTAAATGCCAAAACAAAAATTTTTTAAAAATTAAATAATGCTATTTAACATTGTTCAACTGAAATGCAGACGTAAACATCTAAAGACGGTTGCATATAATATATAATGCATATATTTTTTAATAAAAACCTTCCACTTGCATCGAAGAATGAATGCTATTTTTCGAGGTCATCTTTCTTATCGAAATTCGTACTAGATTCTCTAAATGAAAATTAATGGCTATAATAATTTATTTTGTGTTAATTGTGTTAAAAAGAATTTGAAGCATTATTAAAGAAAATATTTAACTTTCATCCCATCACCCCATTTTAATTTCTCGAGTTACTATAAACTGATGAAATTTAACTGTTACTTACTGTACATACATACATAAAAACAAATTTGTGTTGAATAGAAAATTTAAAACTATGATTTGTTTTTCCTCCTTTTTTCTTTTGATTAGTTTTGCTCATTCAATTCTTAACTTCTAGCTAAGTAAATTCCTATAAAATTTATATGTACAACTGTAAATGGAAGTGGAAAATGGAAAAAAGTAAAATTTCACGTCCTTTTATAAAAGAAAAGCAAACCATATACTAATAATAATTATGTGAGTATATGTTTTGCTTTTCTTTTATAAAAGGACGTGAAATTTTACTTTCTTTCATTTTTCACTTCCATTTACAGTTTTAAGACCGTAAAGATTTAATGTGTTAATTCAAATATTCTCTTGTTTTCTTACTTTCAATAAGAATACATTGATTTTTTTAAACTTCCCTAAATAAAATAAGTAAATAAAATATTTAATTGAAATAATATTTAGTGACGTACCTAATGACTATTATATATACAAAATATTAATATGTGAAGATGTCTTTTTAATGCCAAAAATGAGAGCCAATATCGCAAGTAAAATATGGAAATTCAAATTTTTATTTTTATAGTAAAAAATATATAGAGAAGAACGTTAGGTACATTATTAAATTTTGAAATTATCCGTTTTTAAAAACATTTAATATAATAGAACATTTGGGTTCAAAACGAATTTAGTTGTACAAGAACAATCTAAATATTGATTAAGTAAATTGACAATTAATTTAATACTGTGATTGTAATTCAACCAATTTGAGCTTCAATTAATAATTTCTAAACCTTTTATCAGATAAATCCTAAAGGGTCTGGTATGAAAGATCGGTTTCCAAAACCCCGCCATGACAAAATTCCACTTTTTCTATAGCTGTTTTTTTTTTATTTATTAAAAACTACAAAAAGCCGTAAATTTTTTTGAGAATCTCACTTATACAATATATATATATATATATTGGAAAAGGCGTATAACTCTAATTTTGAATTCAACTTTTAAATCCTTCCTAATATAAAATGGCGCATATACATATATATGTGGAACTGTTACAAGTCCCTGCAAACAATATATAAAAACACTCCCAGACGAAACACCACCAATGGCAATAACTCAAACAACAGACTTTGAAATATAAACATCAACTTCTTTTCCGGTGTTTTTTTTTTTATTTTTCTTCTCGAATCAACATCAGGACAGAACAGACGTGTTCTATTCTTCTCGTCATTGATCGGTAACATTCAACCTATTCAACACATTAATCAAAATCCTACATATATATAAATATTCTGAAAGAAGGGTATAATCCTGATTTTGTAACCGACATTAAAATTTCCCTGAATTAATTTTGTTTACATAAATATTTCAGAAATATAAAAAAAAAAAAATTTGTTTTTTTTTCTATACATAACAAATTACAAAAAAGATGGATTTGTTTATAATAAAAGCGGGATTTTTAACAATAGCAGGATTTTGTCTTGGCGGAATTTTGGGAAGCAGGATTACGTCCCGCTTCCATCTTAAATCCTATAAAGAAAATTGTAAAACATTAAAAACTTTCTTAAAAAACGCTATAAAATTAAAGCTCTTAACTCATGTTAACTTTAATTGTTGCATCTTAATTTGAATATAATTTCACAATTATCCATTTTTCAGGTGCTTAATATTTACAAATTTTCATTTTTGACTCCTTATAGTTATAACTAGATGAATACAAACTTTTTTTTTCTGAAGAAATTTAAATTCATTTTTAAAGATCTTGAGTCTCTCAAAATTCAAGTTCCTAATTTTTTAGCATTTAGGAGATAAAGGTAGCTTAAAATATTAATAGATATAAGTTTTACAAAACGATAATTATAAACGCCGAATTATAAAACAGTATGCTACTCTTATAGTAAAATAATACTTATTCCAACATTTGAAAATAGGTATTTTATCGAATTCTGAGGAGGCTGTAGCTTCATTATGATTTAGAATGCATAAAAAAGTTATTCTAGAATTAAATTTTTTTATATGTTATATCATTACTTTTGCTATTGCTGTGTTAAAATATACTATGAAGAAGTTTTGTAAACAGACAGACGAACAGAAAATTTTATGAATAAAAAGAGAATAGAGTAGAGTAGAGAGAGTTTTTAAGAAGAGAAAAATAATTTGAATAAGTTAGTAATTGTATGTATAAATATTCAATAGAAATAATCGGACGATATTGTAACAACCAATAAGATTATTTATATAGGCGCAATTATTGCTAATTTAAAATACAGTTTGAGAAATTTACGATATTATTTACAATTTAAATAAGTATTTGTCTAAAAACAAATTGTGAACATTATAACATATACAATTCATTTCATCAAGTTTTGTACCTTCATTAGTCATATTAAAATATATGATATTACATTAACCAAAGCATAACCTTAAAGTGAATTATGAACTTTAATTACATTAATAATTATATCGTCTAGTAGAAAAGTGATTATTGAAGGATGCTTTTACAAAAATTACAATAATTATAATGTACTCTACTTTTCAAATTATAATTCAATGGTCAAAAATATTATTCGATTCTTATTTAAGTATCATTCGAATTGTCATCACTGATTAACAAACTGTCAAAAATATAAATAATACAACTAAAACTAATAAGTAATAATAACAAAAACTCTTTTTTTTGTTTTTACCAATTTTAGTGAGTTTGAAAAAGTTTATTTAAATTTGAAAATATTATTTGGCGAAATTTTTGAAAACTTCCAGCTACAGAAAGTTAAAAAGTAAAGAGAGGAAGAGAGGAAAAAAATAAAATTTTATACATTTTAATGAAATAACTGTAAAAGATTCATTTCATGTTATCTTGTGTTTTACGACATTTAAACATTGATATGTATGTTTATTTTTTTAATATTTTCAGTTTTAAAATTAACGGGTTACTAGAACATGGTATGGAAGCTTAAAATTGTCATTCTAATAAAAATTATCTAAATTTTATTATATTCATAATATATTTTTACTATTTTTATATTTAGTTTTAATAGTAAAAAGAAACATATTTAAAATAATCCAGCACATCATCACAATAGATTTTTAAATTCTATTAATTTTAAAAAATTTATGTTAAATTTTTCTAAGAAATTTTAACTGTAATCTTTGTAAAGTTTGTAAACAATTACATAAAACTCAATATGATTTTAATATACTAGACTACTATAAGAGTAGTCAAACAAATAAGACAAACTTTTATTTAAGTTTATTTATAACTAAAAATCATCAACAAAACAAGAAATCAGAAACAGATGAAGAAACATACAGGAAACTATTTACAGAACACCGGCAACAAACCAAAACACTAATACCAATGTTTACTGATGCCACTAAAGGAATGGAGAGGAGTTGCTATAGCGATAATAGAAAATTAAAAGCTAATAAAAACACCTTATTGCCCGACTACTGTCAAATATACGTAGCGGAAGAAATGGCTGTGGAAGGAAGGAAGAGGAGTTGCTATAGCGATAATAGAAAATGAAAAGCTAATAAAAAACATCTTACTGCCACAGCCATTATATACACTGACTGCCTTAGTGTAGTTAGGGCAGTAAAAATTCAGACAACAACAAATCAACAAATAAAAAACATTAGAAACAGCATAATAAAGAATAAAGGGAAAATTCAAATCGTCTGGTTACCAGAACACGTAGGAATAAATGGCAACGAAATGGCAGATCAGGAGGCAAAAAATTCATTAAAGCGCCCAATTACACGTTCAGTTCCAGTACAATGATTCAGTTCCATACAATGATTAAAAAACAAATTGCAGAACACATTAAAAATATAAAACAGCAAGAATGGGACTGCTCAACTTCCTTTAGGAAACAAATCTTCCCAAACATTACAGAAAACAAAATTATTAACAAAGGAAGCATGGAAATCGGAATTAACCTGTCACGGATTAGAATGGGGTGCACCCTATATACACACAAAAACATATTCATCGGAGAAAATCCTCCAATTTGTCGATTCTGCAACAACAAAATACTGTAACAACAAAACACGTATTTTTAGAATGTTCGGAAACACTTAGAATCTGGGCTAATGAATCTACCCCAATCACAAAAACAATAACTAGAAACGACAAAACCAGCATTGGCAAAATAATAAAACTACTAGAACATCACGAAATATGGGTACAAGTATAAATAAAGCCACAAAGAATAAAATGCACACATAAATAGAAAATATAAGAATATAATTAGTTTTAATATAAAAATAGATTAAGTTTTTTAAGCTGGCCCACATGCCCTTATGGCAACCGGCCCAAACAAATTAATAAATATGTATTTATACATTTTATTAATAAAAATAAATAAATAAATAAACTAAACTTTCAATAAACTACTGGATGCATTAAAAGATATGAGTAACATAAGTCATTTTAAAATTTTTTTTTTTATTGCATTTCTCGGACAGGAAATTACACAGCCTTTTCTGTTCAGACGAGGCAGTAAATGTCGTAAGAAGGAATAACTCTTACGACGTGTGTGTGGCATTCGAACCCATACACTCCCTCGGTGTTTCCGGTGTATTTTATACGCTCTTATACCCACTATACCACCACCAAGGCTCTCATTTTCAAAAAAAATATTTATTAATAATGGATGTTAGGAGTTAAATTTAAACAGTTATAAGGTTTATCAATAATTAATAAAATTGCCATAACAAAAATTATATTAAATTATAACTTTAAATATTATCACAGTAAAAAAAATTATTAAACCAAGCAATTAGAGTTCTATTCATATAATAAAAGAATATAACTAATAAAAAAAAAGTAGCACATTAATTAATTAATTAAAGTTTAAGATCTGGCGGAAATAAAATTACAAATAACTTTTTAAAAAATTGTTATGTTTTTTTGATAAATTCAATTTTTAATTTTCTTTTATTTTGTTTTTCATGTTTTTTTGAATTTTTAATTTAATTAATTTTAAATTTTTTAATATTTTTTGAATTGAAAATTTTTTCATGTTTAACTTAAATTCATATTTATTAATTTTATGATTACAATTTTTAAATTTTAAATAATAGTTAATTTTTCAATAATAAATATTAAATTAATAACATAAAACTTGTAAATTTGAATTAATTTAAAAAAAAGAAATTGAATTTTAATTTAATATTTTTGATGGAAAAATACAATTTTTAAAATAATAAAATTTTATTTTATTTTATATTCTTTTATATATACATTCGTATTTCAAATATACCTTCTATAACAATTTTCAATACAGAAGAATTAAAATAAATTATTAATAGGTATATTTGAAAATAATATTTTTAAAAACAGTTTAATTAATATAATTTTTAATTGTTAATTTTTCTCTTTTTAAAAATTATCCTTTTTTTTGTTTTCAATCAAAAAACAAAAACACCACTTTTTAAAAAATTTAATTTTTCTTTTAATAAAATTAATTAGTTCAATTTTCTTTATTTTCTTAAATTTATTCTATATTTATTGAATATTCCACGAAATCCTTTTTCATTTCTTTTCCTTTTTTTGTGGGAAATTTCTTTTTTTTTTTTATTTGTAAGAATAATTTTCTTTTTTTTTTATTTGAAGTTTTTTTTTTCCCATTATTAATTTATTATTGTCCTTTTTTTGAAACCAAAAAAAAAAAATAAAAAATAAAAACAAAAACCATATGTACCTGAACACGTGCTTCACTCAAACTAATCCGTAAGGCAACTTCCTCTCTGAGAAAAACATCTGGATAATGTGTTTTTTGAAATAAATTTTCCAATTCTTGTAATTGTTGTGGTGTAAATGTTGTACGATTTCTTCTTTGTCGACGACGTCCGAACATATATTCAGTTATTAAATCACCTGGTAATGGTGATAAAAATGGCCCGGCCATTATTTTTGTTTTTTATTTTGGTTTTTTTTTTTTTTTTTTTTTTAAATTATATATATTTATTATATAAAATATTTTTAATATTATTTTTAATTTTAATATATTTATTTTCTTTTATATTATTAATATAAAATTATAATTTTATTTTAATTTGATTAAATTTTTTTTTTTTTTTTTGTTTTTTTATTATTATTAATATTTTAATTAATTTTTCATTTGTACAGAAAATAAAAAATTACTTTTTTCGTTGTCGTCTTAATTGAATACCGTCCGAAACAAAACTAAATTTATATTTTTTGAAAAAAATCACAAGTGAATATTATCAAGTTTTTGTGTCTTTATAAAAAAAAAAAAAAAATTAAAATAATAAAAAAATAAAAATAAGAACAAAACAAAAAAAAAAACAAAGAAAAACAAATATCCTTTTTATTTTTTTCTTACTTTTGATTGTAATTTCCCACTTTTCAAAAATAGGGAAAAAAAAAATTTGATTTTTTGTTTTTTCTGTTTGTTATATTTTTGTTTTTTTTTTTTTTTTGTTCTTTGCTCATTTCGTTCATTTTATATTTCATTGTTTTTTTTTTATCACGATCATCATGATTATTAATAAAAAAAAACAAAAAAAAAAATTATAACTTTTGTTTTAACCAATTTCCTGAATATCCTTGTATATTATATTGTATGTATATATAATTTACTTATATTTTTATATATATCAGAGTTTTTTTGTAAGTATATATATATATGTGTTTCTTTTATTCTTATTGTAGTTGTGAATAATTATTTTATTTTTTTTTTAATTTTAATTTTTCCATTTTTATTGTTTTCTTTTTTTTTACAGTGTCTCTCAAAAGGTATTAACAAATAAATAATTTTGTTTGTATTAACACATATGTATATAAACTGACTTAAAAAAAAAAATTCCTTGAAATTATTATTCAACTTAATAAATAAAAACAAAAATAAAACAATAATGTAAAAAAAAAAAAACAAAAAAAAATAACAATAAAATAGAATAAGGAAGGATATTAACAAAAGGATATAAGTGTATATTCAAGTAATTACCGCATCATCTAAATTTTATTATGTACCAACATATAATAATAACCAACATGTTAAATGAATGAATATACGTGTATGTATAGATGCATGGATATACGTATGTATATACATATGTATATATGGTCATATGCCTAAATGAATTTAAATGGAAAAGAATACGAAAATAAAATAAAAATTTACTAAATATAAAACCAAAAAAAAAAAATATAAATATAACACAAAATTACGTGAAAGGACAAAGAAATTGTTTATCTCTTAATTATAGGATATTTTCAAATTATTAAATAAAAAATAATATAAAATTTTGAAAAAGGAAAAAGGAAAAAATTTTACAAAAATTGGATGAAAACCACCATTATAGGTTATCATTTATTTTTAATAAATAAGGATGAAAATACGGACTTGAAGGACGAAACACTTTTAAAATAAAAATAAATTATAATTTAATAACAAATTGACATATTTATTTATATTAAAATTACAATTTACAGGGGCCTCGGTGGCCTAGTGGATAAGAGCGTATAAAATACGCTGTAAACACCGAGGGAGTGTGGGTTCGAATTCCACACACGTCGTAAGAGTTATTCCCCCTTACGACATTTACAGCCACGCCTGTAAAGGGAAGGCTGTGTAATTTCCTGTTCACATTTATGTGGCAGAGAAATGCACTAAAAAAAAAAAAAAAATCACAAATTACATATGATAATATACTTATTACATTGACTATAGTGAGGCAATTATAAGTTAAATAGTCACTATTATTAATTTATTAAGTACGATTATAGTTTTTTTTTTCTGCGGAAGATGTAGATCTTCAAAAGACACCAAGCAAATAATTTACGGTTACAATTTTTTTTTCTGCGAAAGATGTAGATCTTCAAAAGATACCAAGAAAATCTAGGCTCCCTTGGTTATAGTCTGGGATTTTTATCACTAAAATCCACTAAACCACTAAAATCACCTCTCTTCGTAGCTTGTGGATGAGGAATATAGGATGAGGAATAGGATGAGGAACGGAAAAAAGGAATTTTGAAGTTGAATTGTAGGAGTGGAGTTACGGAATTTTAGCAGATGCAAGTGCAACAGATTCCTTGAACTTCCATATATTTTGCGGTGGTAATGTGTTCCACAATTTTAATGTGTGTTAAGAATGAGTTCCTATATTTCGTTGCTTGTTCTGTCTTATAAATTACAATTTATATCATATTGTAATATACATATAATAAAACATAATTCTTGTATAAGATAAAAGATCAGTAGAAAAGAAATAAAAGAAACGTCTCATAATCTGACACAATAGCTACATTCGAGTAATCAACGGCTTAATGAATTTAATGATTCTTGAAACTGAAGCTTACTCAAATAAAAATAACAAATGACTTTATGGATGATCTATTCTTCTTATATATTTACACTATATTTGGTAGCAAGGGGAATTTGTTTTCAACTAAAAAAAACTTGCTACCTGTGCAGAATTTGAACCCGCACTCCCTCAATTAATAAGTGACGTTCTCAACGGCTTGGTTACAAAGATCTAATTTAAAATATTTTTGGGAAAAGAAATTAATTGCTCTGATCGAATGCTAATACCTTTAAGTTTTTTGAATCCTATTCATTTTAATGTTTGATTTACTTTGATGAATCAAATTAAATTTAATTTTTATGTATTTTTAAAAATTATCATAATTCATAACGAACTTAATTTCCAATTTTCATAAAGTATATTTTATTTATTTTTTTAAATAATATAATTTAGTTAGTTTTATTCCAATAAACTGCTATTTTTATTTAGACGTTCTAAACAAACAAATTGATAATATTTTGTTAATTGTTTAAAATATCTAATACCTTAAAAATAATTATAACCGTAATACCAAGGATCCTTTAAAATGCTTTATTAATTATAAAATAAGAATTTCTTACAGTTTAATTAATTTATATCAGTTATGTGAAATTTTGTGTCATCTTTAATAATAAAGAGACTTTGTAAAATATCTGAGTTCAAAAACAAAATTCAATTTCGACAGATTTCTATATACAAGAATTGATAAGAAAAACTAAAACAACTCTATCAAAGGAAAAGAAAAGGAAAGAAAGGCACCAGACTTCATCAATTTCGGAAAATGAAATCAAAATGTAATCTGTGACGTATTATAGGCCTGACCACAAAAATGTTCTCTAGTAAATAGATACCCGTATTGCATTCTATAAATAATACTAAAGTAATGAATGGTACAGTGAGCAGAGTTTAAAACATTCAATCGTGAAACCAAAATTTAAATTTTAATAAATTAAAACACCTCTTTTTATTATGCTTTTACAAATATGAAGGAAATAGGTTCCATATTATGGTAATTTTTAGTAATTCCAATGTGAAAGGATCTTGTATCTGATAAATAAATAAATAAAAAGATAAATTCCTTTATATTCATATATTATATTGTCCTTATTATCTTTATAAGTATATTCATAAATTTGTTCATACGGTCTGTCCTGAATTTAACACGGACAGGGGAAAAAAAATTTCAATTTTAAAATTTCTTTTTAAAACATTTTTATTTTATTTGGAGGTGTTTATTGTGGCTTTATGACGTTTAGGCGCATCTACAGAACTCTTCTAGAAGTTTAAAAAAAATTTAGTTGTTTCACTAAATCACTTGAGTGGTCTCTAAAAAAAATATTAAATCGACATTATAAATACAATTGCATAAAATTTGTTTTCTATAATACCTATTTGATTTAAATTAAAAAAAAAACAAAACAAACAATAAATAAATGAAAATAAATAATAATAAACAAAAAAAAAAAATAAATAAAAATTACATCAAATCAAAAAGAACAATAACGGTGTTTATGCTTATATTTTATTAAATTTTCTTCACCCTTTTGGTATTGCATTCTTTTCAATACAAGGTATTTTTTTTTTTATTTTTTTCTTTTTGTTTTTTTGTTTTTTTGCTTTTGCATTTAGAAACGGAGTAATTCTACTACAGTGTGGATACAGTGAAAAAAAAAAATAGCGCGTGCGCGAAAATTCTCATTTATATTTCTTTTTATTGTTTTTTTTTTTTTTTTGTATTTATCTGTTAATTGTTTTTGTTTTAAAATTTTTTTTTTTTTTTTATCCTGTTAATTTTTTATTTTATTTTTTTTTTTTGTTATTTTTAAATAGAAGGGCGGGACATTTAGAGCCAATCATAAAATTTTTTCAAAATTTTTCTATTGTTATACATAAACAGGTTTTTATCAGATTATGTTTTTTTTTTTTTTTTTTGTTTATATTCTATTTGTTTTTTGTTTTTTTTTTTGCATTATATAAAACAACCGTTATGTTTTGAATTTCCACGTGATGAAATTTTTGCAATGGAAAAATAAAAAATGAAAAAAAAAAAACTAAACAATTTTTAATAAATAGACAAGAACAAAAATATTAAATAAATTAACAAAAACAAATGTAAAATAAATTAATGAATTTACATTTAGTACATCTTTTTGAAAAACTTCATTTTCTTTTTTTTTTTGTTTTTTTTTTTTGTTTTTGCGTACATAATTTAGAAAATTTTCGAAATATATAAAATTTATTTGCTATGCTTAGTTTTGTTTAATTATATTTAATTGAATTTGAATTAACATTTGAAAATATAAAATAAAAATTCTAAACCAAAGATATTAATATATTAATAAGTATTTAAATAAAAGCAAAAAAAATAAATAAAATTGTACTAAATGTAACTTTAAACTTTAAAAAGTACTATATTTATATTAGGAAATTAATCGTGCGCGTGTATTAATCTGCATATTATCTGCTGTCAAATAATTTTTTTCAATATTTATATTTTTTCTATTTTCTGTTTATCCTTGACATTCTAAAATAATTTTAAGATGGTAGAGAAAATTATTAAAGATTTATAAAATAATGATGCAATACCAGAATATAAAAAAAATTATTTAAAGCAAAACGAAAATTAAAATGAAAAAATGTAAAAAAAAGAAAAAATAAATAATATGTACATACGATATACGATATATAAAAAATCTTATTGTATATATAGGTATATATCGTATATAGCATGTAAATAAATAGTGCATATGTTACATAGAGTATTGATGTTATAATAGTGATTTGACATTCTCCGAACTATTTTGTTTTTTTTTTTTTTTTTTAATGTTTTTTGCTCTGCTTGACTAGTGCGTTGACCTACGATAACAATAAGTATAGTAGCAAAAAAAAAAAAAAAAATTTAAGAAATAAAAGCAAATGTTATGGAAACATATAAATATTAATGAGTACATATATACATATATACTATGTATGTTTATTGTACATTCTAATATATAAATATATCTACAAATTCATGTATGTTAATCCTGAAAGTTGATATAAGTCCTTAATGTGGTAGACATTTGTTCTTTTCAAATGTTTTTTGTTTTTTTTTTTTTTTTTAAGTTTTCTCTAATTTTTTTATTTTTCTTTTCCTTGGTTTTGTTTTATTTTTATTTTTAGTTTTTTATTTTTTTTTTTTTTGCAGAATTTTCTTTTATTTCCAGTTTTTTTTTCATTTTTATAGAGCAAAAAGTATAAAAGAATTTATGAACTTGAAAATTATTAAAAGAAGAAAAATGTATTTATAAATAGAAACAAAAAATTGGCGGGATCATATTTTATACATAGATACATTTATAGATAATATTACGTATTATATTATAATAATAAAATTAAATGTCTTTTTTTCTAAAAAAAATATTTCTAAAATTAAATAAAATAAAAATTTTTTATATAAATTTAGAAGTTTGTTTTTATTTTTTCCTTTTTTTCTTTTTTTTTTTTAATTTATAATCAAATAAATTGATATCAAAAGAATTGTATAATTTTAGAGAAATCATATTTTTTTTATTCGAAATCTTTCTGATAAATGTTAGAAAAATAAAAATTAAAATATTTGTTAAATAAATGAATAAATTCAGGTTTGAATCTAATATTTGAATATGCAAAAGATCAAGAGTTGTTTGGGATTACAATAATTTTTCGTTTTGAGTACATCTCAGTTTTTTTTTAGCACTGCTTTTTATTTCTGTAACAATTTTACTTAAGTTTAAGAAGAACATTAACATTTTTTTCAAAATATCCCTCCAAATTTTTCTACCTATCCCCCATAATCCAATTTTCCTAATTCCAATTTCCTGAATTATCCATCCCACATCCCTATCCACAAAACCAAACTGTACGTTTATACTAAAGATTCCATCCTAAAGTTTGGTTTTGAAAAGGGAGTGGTTTTGGTTGGTTAGAGTTCAACACTATCCTGAGGAAGCACGTGCAGTTCCTTCTTGGTGACTTTCGAATTTTCCACCAGCACTCGTAAAAAAAAAAAAAAATTTTGTAAAAGAATATTTCGGATGGTTCTATACAAAAATGTTTTTAATAAATAGTAGATTTTTGATGAAAATCTCGTTTTTTTAAGGAAAATTTTGAAGGATTTCACACTTTTTAAAACTAAAACTACTTACATAATCATTAATATCCTCAATAATATCTGATGATCCAAATAATATAATAGATTTGCTAGTTAAGATTTAGCCTGAACAACGCCCACACCATCACATTTTGTTGAAGCTGATGAAATTTGATGCATTCATCTTAATGCTAATGATGATGGTGATGAAATTTGAACAAGAAAATGATAATTGAGCGGAAGACGTTTGATAATGAAAATTTGTCATCGACAATATATTAAAACTAGATCATCATAAGAAACAATAAACTTGAAAAAGTATGCATTATTCTAATTGATTTGGAAACATGTGAAAAAAATTTCCCATTTATAATGGGATAATGGCAATTTTCAGTTATTTTGGCATTTTTATTGACGGACAAGAATAAATCACATAACCACGTCGTAGTACTTGAACCAGTTTTTATATGTAATTTTAACTTTCTGCTGAAATCATGGAAATTTTAAGGCATTGGTTAAAAATATGTAGGTTAATTTTTTGAAAGCACCGGCAGAAATATACCCGCAGCATATATCAGAAATATAGTAAAGAAAAAACTTTTTAAATTATAAATTTTAAAAGTTTAGAATTAATTATATAATTAATTTTTTTTATATTATATCGTAAAGATATAAATATCTGCCGATATTTTTAGGACTCTGTTGCCTTTAGCATGTGGGCCATCTCCGTACAAGTATTCAATCATAGTTATATTTAATATTTTGTTTACATTATTTTATTATATTTTATATTATATAATTAAAAGTTTAAACATATAAAAGTTAAAAGTTTTTACATATTATATTAAAAAAATATCTTTATAAAATAAAGGATATGGTTTTATTTATAAATCAAATTTTTACATTTAATTAAAGTACTTATCCTAAAGTTTGGTTTTAAAGGGGATGGTTTTGGTTGGTTCAAGTTCAACACTTTTCAGAAGAATTTCATGCAGTTTTTTTCAGTGACTTTCGATATTTTCTACTGTACTTTGTATAAAAGAAAAATAATAAATAATTAATAAAATTTTCAAAACTTTTTTTTTTAAATATTAATTAAATTAAAAAATTTAAACATGATTTTTTGTAAAATGGACTTTTTTCGAAAATATGATACTTATTTACAAAGAAGATTTTTAAAACTAAGAATTTTTTTAATTTCCATTTTAAACTTATGATAATTTTAAGATAATTTTATTATATATCTGATCATTATTTTTTATAATATACCCGAAAATTATCTTTCAGACCTACATTTACAGAATATGTATACTTTATTTTTAAAAGGTTCTTCTATATATGATTACAATATTCTAAAACTGAGCCACGAATAAAATTTCTCAAGTTTACTGTGTAACTTTATTGTAAAATCATCAATGGTTTGATGGTTCCAGTATTTTTGATTGTTTTCATTGTTTTTTTTTTTTATTTATTAATATGTGATACAAAATATAAATTCGATATAAAAATTTCAAATTAATTTTGACCTTAGCCGAGGCTGTCTGGTCTTACAGAATTTTTTTTTTTTTTTTAATGTAGTTCTCTGTCACATAAATGTGGACAGGAAATTACACAGCCTTTCCTGTTCAGGCTTGGTTGTAAATGTCGTAAGGGGGAATAACTCTTACGATGTGTTGTGGGATTCGAACCCACACTCCCTCGGTGTTTACAACGTATTTTATACGCTCTTACCAACTAGACCAGTATAGAATTTTAAATTTCAATTTTGTTTGTATGAAAGCAAAATTTTTCAAATTTTGAATATTCAATAGTATTAAAAAGTAAATAAAATTTAATTATCAATTAAAGTCAGAAAAAAATTTAAATAATCTTATAAAACTTTTAATTTTGAAATTCTTTTTTATTTACAAAAGCATTAATTCTCCAATGTAGGTTATAAATTAAATAACATGTGATCGCTAAATTAGACTAACATTAAATTTATAATTTTCCTAATATTATTATTTTCTGCATTTAATTGAAATATTGTAATCGAAAAGAAAGGAAAATGATCTTAACAAAGAATATACCCTAAACTTTTTTCATTTCTGAAACTAACCAACATTTTATATACCGTAATAAGAGTAAATTGACATTTTTCTTCCTCAAACATTTATCAAGATAATATACCGTTAATAATTAATTTATTTATACAGAGTCTCCTATACGATAAATATGATACACAACAGGAGATAATAGATAAGAGATATGATTGTTATTTAATGGGGATAAAGGATGTCGAAAAAAACAAGAAATATTATACGAAAAGAGTGTTTATTTCTAATGAGATTTGAATGTTCATTTCTAATTGGTGCTCAACAGTTTTTCGTATATATGTGTTTAAAAAGAAAATCATATCCTTTTCCATATACAATATATAAATAATTCATTTAAAATTCGTACAATCGTTATCTTATATTTGCAAAATTATAAATTTTTTAAATCGAAAAATTCTAATTATTTTATTTATTTTTTTTTTTTAGTAACTGGGACTTTTTCATAAAAATCCCGTTATTATTTTTTTTTTTTCATAAAAAATTGTTATTTCCTATTCCATTTATAAATTTCATCAATATTTAGGAGTATATATGTAATATGTATTTTGTTTTCGAGATAATTTCAATATATACTTGCTAGATTTATGTTTTTATCTAATAAGTTTCATATTCTTAACAATAAAATTCATTTTTATCTATACATCTTAAAGTTACGTATCTTAAAAAAAAGTATATATATAATCTGTATATATGTTCATTATTCTAAATAAACAGCAGAGATGTAACGTGCGGTTTTCTATATTTTTTCCTGTATTTAATTAAAAAAATTTCAACGTTCTATTTTTTTTTTTTTTAGACAAAAAAAAAGGATTCATCAAGGACTTGTTCAAAATTTTTAATGTTTAATTTAAATGAAGTAAAATAAATAAGTATTGTATTCTTATTTTACACCTTACATTCTAATTAGTAAAAAGAAAAGAAAAAATAAAATCAGATTCTTAAACAATAAAATCTTTTTTTATAATATACAAAATCTACAAAATGCATTCGAATAATGATGATGTTGATTATGATAATCAGGTAATTATTTTTCATTTTTATAAATATTATAAATTAAAAAATTTTAATTATGATTAAACAAGGAAAAAAAAAAGCATTAACAGACTTCAAGGAGTAAAATATTTTATTTTTTTTTTTTGTTTTTGTTTTATTGTTTTTTTTTTTTTGCCAGCTTTCAAATTAATTTGCATTGTTAAAAATATGTTTATGATTATCTGACTACTTTTCTTTATTTGTTTATTTATTTTGTTGATTCGTTCATCCCTCCGCGTACACTTTTCGTGCAAATATTTCGTTTTGTCACTTCTCTCCAACTTACACCCACCCCTTTTCACTATTCACTTTACTTTTCCTTATTTTTTTTTTTTTTACTTTCCTATTACATAAGATTTGTTTATTTTGTTTTTTTTTTTGTATTATGCTGTCTTAGTCTATCATTTCCAGCCCATTTTTACCCATCTAGAAATTTTTTAATTTTTTTTTTTTTTGCAAAATATGAAAAAAAAATATGAGATGAAATTTGTGTAATAATAATAAAAATAAAAATATAACACAGAAATTATGTCGTTAGCTTCTACTACTGTCAAAAAATGCAAGAACAACATCAAAAAAAAATATTTTGATTTTTTTTTTTTCATAGCAGTACACTGTACAACAATAAAAGCAACATAATCAAAAAAGAAAACACGATATATAAAAATACATAACAATAATGTAATAACAATGAATAGTATATAGCAACAGAAAATTGTAGCATATGTATATAGGCGGCTCTTTTTAATGTGCCTAAAATAAAAAAGTTTTTGTATATATATATATATATATATATTATTATAATATGTATGTATATATAATTATATAAGTAGTTTTTAAGTATATATAGTTGTGGTCATAATAAAAGAAAAAGAAATTATTTTAAAATAATTTTCTAGTAAGTATAAATTTTTAGGCGAAATTTAGTTTTTATTAAAGCTAAATAGGGGTGGGCAACAGAAGCTCACCTTGGAATGCTTTAAGAAGACACATCAAAATTTTAATCCCGTTAGAACAAGAACCCACTTCTATAATTAGGAATCTATAAAGCAGGATAAATAGTTGTGCTAGGCGACGGACGCCAAGTGGAGAGAGTGTAGAGGTAACATTGTGATCGTTCATTAGACGAATTGCTCTACTTTGCACGTTACCGAGAAACTCCAATGCCGCTGCTTTGATGGCTGCTGCCCAAATTTGTGCATTATATTCCATCTTTGGTCTTGTATATGTATATGTTTTATTAATGTTAAGGAGATCAGAAGATAAAAAGAAGGCCTTACAGCGATACAGGAAATCCATACACGTATAGCTGCATCTTTAGCTATATCAAAAATATGATTGAACCAACTTCACTTTTTTTAATTCCATGCACAAGATATTGAGCTCATCATCATGTTGCAAAACTTTCCCTTGAAAAGTTAAGATGGGAATCGAAAAGTTTCCTTTCCGGTTATTGTTGTTGCTATGCTCAAAACACATTTTCAATCATCTTTTTTCTAAAATTCCAAATTCATTATTTTTATTTCTAAAACAAACCACCAACACTGTAAATGCATTTGAAATATGTATACTTATATCTATATGCATTTTTATTTCAGCATAAAAAAAAGCCTTAATTTTTAAATTCAAAACAAAAGGATTCACTTTGGATTTTTTTGTACTTTACAAACCGTTTCCTCTTATTTAAAAAGGTGGATTTTGGTTTTCCTTCTATTTTTTTTATTTTATTTTTTTGGAAGAAAAAAAAAACAAATTAAAAAAAAATAAAACAAAATGAAATATTGTAATCTTTTGTAAAGAGTACAAAAATTATAGTGAAAATTAATTCATAAAATAAAAAAAAAACAAATAAAAATTAAAATAATACTAATATAATGAAAATTTTGCATATTTTTAGGCTTAAAACTTTTTTTTGTGTTTTGATTTTTGAAAAATTGAAAAACGATTTTAAAAAGAAATAATCGACAAAAAAATAAATAATAAAAAAAATTTTTTTTTTTGGAATTCAACTTTTTGGATCTAATGCTTTTGTATTTTTAAATTATTTTAATTGCCTTTTTGTTATGAATTCAATCATTAAAAATTGTTTGCTTTTAAAAATTGTAGGTACTCAAATTTTAGGCAATTTAGGCATTTTAATTGTTTTCTTTTAAACCTTAATTTATTACACTGCGTTTTACATATCATTTAACTCTTAAAAAATTTTTTCTTTAATGTGAAATGTCTAGAAATTTTTAAGGTATGTAATTTTTGAGAGTGCACTACAAAGTAAATTAATAAACGACTAAAAATTAAAAATATTAAGTTGTCTGAACTATGTTTATGACCTCATTTCATAAGGCTTTATCAATTTAGATTATTTTTAAAATGAAGTCCCACTTAATGTTTCCATTTGTTGGATGAATTTATTTTGGCAGTGCGATAACCATCTTAGATATTTCATTACTGTTTTATTTTTGACTAATTTTAATGTAATTTGTGTTATAGTATTATAGTTGTCACATAGAAACCATATATGAATATGACTACTTCTGTGATAGTAGTAAGTGTCAGCGAATTGATGAAATTAAGCTTAAGATAGTAACATTAATCATGGAACTTAGTGGTTTTTTTAAGCCTTTTCTTCAAGACTATTACCACAGACTAAATATATTATACAGACGAAAAGTTTCATATAAAAATTTTAAGTCTTTTTTCGGAGCCAGCATGAACATTTTTTTGGAGCCATTTTTTTAGGTATTTAAATAGCAAAAACAAAAATTTATAGAATATTCTTTTGTATTTTCTATTTTTGTAATTTAAATATTCTAAAATACTTAGTCCAGCTCCATAAACTGGAAGCTTAGTCTGGCTTCAAAAAAAAAACTAAAAATTTTTATATGAAACTGATCGTCTGTATAGTTTATTTAGTCTGTGCTATTACCTAGATGCTCTTGTTTCAAGACTTAACATATACATATTTGCATATTTGTACCACAAACATATACATATTTGCACTTATTAAATATAATTAGGAACATGAAATAAATAAGTTTCAAAATTGAGTCGCTATGAAAATTCTTTCGGAAGACATGTAAAAGAAGCAACAAAATAAAAATATGTAAAAGATGCATTGATTTCATTTATTTAGAGTTATGTTTTACTGCCTATAGTGTTCTTTTGGTTGATTATAACACTTATACCATGCAATTATTTTTATAATTTTAGGACGCCTTTGAGTCAGTAATTAGATAAATGAAATTACCAAAGATGATTAAAAATGTAATCCTAAACTTCTATTTCTTTTTTAAATATTAATTAAAAAATTAAAAAATTGAACAAAGTACATTTGACCAAAAACATATAATTGAGTTAGAAATTTGTAATTTTCGAAAAGATTTCAGATGTTATCCATGTAACCTTCAATTATTAATTTAACCATTAAAAATATTCATTGAATTTTTGTGTTTTTAGTTTATTTGTCGACTCTAGGTTTTAGTCTAGGTAAATTAATAGAATAATCAATTCATTATTCAGATTATTCAAGTTTTCAGATCTTTATATCCGCTTTATTCTTTATATCTTTTAATAAGTAAATTGGTCCAATGTTCGTCTTGTTTTCTTATAATGCTTTTACTATAATTGAAATTAAAATTGTAACATTAATTGTAAATCTAAATATAATTATAATTATTTGATTCGTCGCCAAACATATTTTGTATATTTTAATATCCCTACATATTTTCGAATGGATTTAGAAAAAATGTAAATATAATTAATTGATCTGTTAAACTCTTCAATGTCTTACTATCATATGAGACGTTGGAAAATACTGTGAAAATTTTGTTAGAGGCCAGAGATGTAGTCTCTGAGTGTTTTGATATTAAAATTATAATAGAAATTGTTACGAAAATCATTAAATCTTAGTTGATAATAATATTTTGTTCATGGTTTTCGTTACACTTAATTGATATTATATATTTGCAATCATTAAAAATTAATTTACTTCATTAAATGAATAATTTTATTGATGTTTCTTACTTTTGGTTTATGGCTTTAGTAAACTATTAGAGTATTCTTAAAGCATTTTTAGCAAAGTTTTTAGAAAAAAATCGAAACACATTTGCTTATGTGTTTCACTCTTTCACCCGTCCGTCTGTCCGTCTGTCTGTTTTTTTAAAAAAAAACTCCTACACGATGTGAATCTCAGTTTTTTCATAACATTTTTACAATCTATAACCGCTAAAATACTGAACTTTGTTTTAGGTTTATAAATCAATATCAAAATTATACAAATTGTACCAATTTAGTATTTAATATGAATCGTTATGTGAAAACAATATTTTGCAAGTTTTTACTTCCTTTTTATCTTCCCAACGCTTTTAGATGGAACTTCGAATTTTTTTTTGAAAAGACTTTTGAAAATTTGTTTGTACTTCAGATCCTGTTTAAGAATTATTAGGTGTAAAAAATTACAAATTTTCAGTTTTAGATACCTGTAACTTAGGCACCTGCATATTTTTTTTCAAAATAAAACTCGAAAATTAAAACTTCTACATTATATTTTTACATGTGATAACAGCTTTTCTTAATTATATAGGGTCTCCTTATAATTCAATACAGTGTTTCCGAATTTTCCACTATTTTTTCGTCTATACATATTGACAGTTCTAAGAAGAATTACAAATTTTGGTGCAAGCCACAATAAATTTTAAACTGTTATTATTGTCATTTGGCGCCTTTAAAAACTTTTGTTTTACATTCTGTCTCATTTTTTTTTTTACGAAATTCAATATTAATTCCAAACCTTACACTTTGGAATTTATGTAAGGATTGTTTTTCTTTTTATTATTGTGATCTTAATGATCTTTAATTGCACTATGATTTTATATTATTATTTATATTGTTATGTTATTTTTTGCACACATATTGCATCATTGAAATTTCAATTAATGTTGTTGCAAAATATCATTATGAGTAATATTAAGAAACAAAATAAATAATAATGAATAACATATCATACTGCTTGAAATCATTCTAAAGGACTAATATTAGAGGGTTCTGTTTTTTTTGATATGATATGCAGCTTTTAATATAATATCATTTTTTACTTTAATTACTCATTTCCATTTATCTGGCTCATTTCCATTTATCTGACTCATTTCTATTTATCTGACTCATGGCGAAGTGGCTAAGTCACCAACCTTTCAATCGAAAGGTCTTGAGTTCAAACCCCGGTCACGTCATAAATAAAAAATATGTAGTACTTTTATATCGTAATAATGTAGTGGTTAAGTCGCCAACCTTTTAATCGGAGATTCTTGGTTTTAAACCCCGGTCAGGTCATATAAGAAAAAAATATGTATAGTAATTTCATATCGTAATAATGCATATCGTATAATTAATAATAATAATAATAGTAGCTACAGTGGAACTATCTTTGGTTATATCATGTAGCAAGTTATATCATTATATATAACTGCACGTTGTAATCCACTAAAGGTCCTGACTCTGTAGTAAAATAATAATAATATTAACAAGAATACTAATACCAATAATAAGAGCTGCTACAGTGACAGTGGGGGATTGCCTGCAATAATTACCTCATGCAGTAAAGCATTACATACTACTGCATATTGTAATTGTTGTAACGGCTATATTCACTGCTAGCAAATAGTAATAATAGAGGTATTCATTATTTCCTTACAGTCCCACACCCAATTCAATGTTTTCATCCATTTCCTTATCCTTTCCTATCCCTACTTCCTAGCCAAATATACTACGTTAGCAGGTAAGGGTTTCATCGCATTATATTGGTTAAAGGGGGAGCTGGGTTTAGTCCGTAAGAATCTGACACTACCAAGGCGAAATTCTTGGTGTCTTTGCAAAATTCCCACTTCTCTTAGAAAAAAATAAAAATAAGTCTTATATATAATACCTTACATATTCCATAACTTATAAAAGAAGAACTTCCTAAAAAAAAGAATACTTGCACAAATAACAAGACTTTTAAAAAATTGTGTTTATGAATACCTGAAATAAATTGAATAAAACTGAAAAGAATCAGAAGCTTAAATACAGTATTTATATAATTATAATAATTGAAAAATTATACTTGCCAAAAATATACGTTTCATGAATAAATATATTAAATTTAGTTTCAAATATTGTGTCTTTTTTTTTAATATTATACTTTTCTAAATTTAAAAATTTTTCATCCATATAATAAATAAAAATAAATTAAATTTTTTTTTCTTTCTCTCTTTTTTTGTTTTTTAGATATTTTAATTATTTTATGTAGATACTCGAATAAATATGTTTATTTATACATAAACATATATATATAAATATATATATATATAAATTAATATATCATATTTGATTAAACTGTACAGTTGACGTATTATAAACACGAATATTACAAAAAAAAAAAAAAAAACTCAAACCTAACACCTACACCATACAAACTATACAATAACATAAAACAAAAAAAAAATTAAAATTATCATTATTTTCCTCCCATGAAGTCAGTCTTATCCAATCCAATGCAATTTAGAAAAGAAATGAAACAAAGTTCATTTTACAGGCTGATTACATTTCAAAAATAATAATAGTAATAAAAAAAGTATATAACAATACAAAAATTCAACAAAATAAAAAAAAATAAAAAAAAATAGGGAACAAAAAAATTAACGTGCCAAACAAAACTGATTTTAATATAAAATAAAAGGTAAAATTATCCTTTTATTTTTTTAGTTAGAATAAAAAAAAAAAAAATTTTATTTTCCTGTGGGCAGATCTGATTTATTCACACACACAAAAAAAAATGAAATTTTTAAGAAAATAAAAATTTACCCTTACCTTTATTTAAAGAATTTATCGAAGAGCATATCAGTTATTTATAAATGTCATCAATTTAAGTTGGATTTTTTTCTTTTTTTTTTTGAAGTATCTTTTAAAGAAAACTGTTGTGTAAACAAGTTGTGTTATAACTTCCACTCCAAATCCTTCGTTATACACTTATATATAAAATAATGTCAAAATGATCACAAAAATGAAAAGAGTATTAGCTTTTTGTTGCCCTAAGGGAGGTTGGAATCTTCCAAAGACACTTTTTTTTTTTTTATTATATTTTATTACATCAATTTTTGTTTTATAAACCTATAAAAAATTCACAAAAAAACGGTTTAACTTTCCTTACGTAACTAACTTAATTTACTAAACTTTAATATTTTTGTTATGTTGTGTTGTTTTTTATTTTTGTGTATTCTAATGTTTTTTTTTTAATTTTTGTAAAAATATAGCAATAAAAATCAAAATTTTATCTTAAGAGAAAAATTTAACTTAATGAACTTAAAACTAAAAATAAAACTTAACTACTTCCTGGCCTCCCCCCTTTGGCCAAAAGAATTAAACACCCAATTGCTAACGTATATTGACTGTGGCGTAGACTAAAACCTGATATTACTTTGTAGTTACCTACAATATTCTATTCCTTCAACCAGCAGAAATCAACTTTGTATCTTTTGTCTTTGAGGATATTTTAGTTGATCCTCTCTTACATTTTGTGGCTCAAAATTAATAATTTTATTTCCGAAGACATCAAAATATATTCCCTTGGTAGTATCAGATTCTTACTGATTAAACTGGCCTCCCCCCTTTGGCCAAAAGAATTAAACACCCAATTGCTAACGTATATTGACTGTGGCGTAGACATAGAAGAGGATAGGAATACGGAAACCCTATATTGAGAAGTGGAACTGTAGGGGTACAATGAATTCGCCAATATTATTATTACTATTTTGTTATCAATGACGATATCCATCTTTGGTTGGTAACTCTGGTCATTGAAATAGTAGTGGCAACAATAATCATATTAAACGTTCATTTGACATTTACTACTTTTACTGTATTTTATTTCTTTTTGTTTTCTTCTTGTTTTCCTATCTATGACAACTAAAATTAAATTAAGCACTAAAAATATTATTTCACATTTTCAGTTTTTTTTTTTTCTACTTTTCAACTATATAAAGTTTTTTTTGAATTTTTTTTATCATATTTATTTACGTTAATTTTGTTATAACATTGTTTAAGTAAATAGGATAATGTGTATAAAAAACCGTCATTTCACTCAGAAATAAAACGATTGAAAATTAGTGTGAAATGTCGTACATTATTATAAATCAAAGTATTCGATTCTACAATAAGTTGATTACAAAAATTTTTAATAACATTTAGTTAAATAATTTTACATGTCTGCAAATAAATATATAATGATGAGTATTATTAACAAATAAGAATATATACCTATCATATTTTGTCACCCTGTTTGACATTATTCTGTAATTTTTATGTGTTTTCCATAATGCGTTATGGATCTTCCTTGAAATGTGTGATCGGGCATGTCGGGACGAACAAAAAATTATATTGGAGGGGGGAGTCTATTCTGGACCCTTTTCCAGATTTATTTATTATTTATTTATATTCAGGTACCGTGGTACATAAATGTGCCAGGTAGCTATATAACCCTTGTTTCCTGGCAGGAATGTGGGATGTACGTGATATAATGATATATAAAGTATTTACATATTGCGATATATGAATTTTTTTTTTTTATATTATAATTATTGTACCACGCCGCCTTTTCGAGATATGAGGGGTTAAAGATGTTTTAGCGACTTTTCATAAAAAAATCTATAACTTTTGAATGGCTTAGTTTAGAATTTTATAATAAGAAAAATTGAGAAAAATCAAGAGACACTTTCTTCAACTTTAAGGAAATGCTATACTTACGAGTATACAATTAAGAAAAGATGTTAGCACATTTAAAAATACATATAATATTGAAGCATTAATTAATTCGCTTAACTTTGAAAAAAAATTAAAAGGTGCCTAACATACAGATGTATAAAAATCGCAAATTTTCAATTTTGAATTCAAATAACTCTTCAACAGGGGTAGATATAAAAAATTTTTCTTACGTAAAAATATTTCTTTTAAGATTTTTCCTAATTTCTTTTCCTAAAAAATTTTAAGATTCTATCCTAGCAGCGTTACGGGTATATGAAAGAACCAAAATCTTGCAAAATTTTGTCTTCAGATAACGGTAAATTTAAGTGTGTAAACATTTGCAAAAAACTATTTATTTTTGACATTAATTTATAAAGCTATAAAAATTTCCTGTCGTTTTTAGATTGAATCGGAGATATAATGTAGGGGTAGAGTAGCGTTTAGGTGGGTCAACTTCTAATGCCTGTAAAATGCTTTGTGATGGTGTGATTGTTAAAATTTTTTTCGCGCGATTTTTTTCAAAACAAAAATGTCGATGTATGAAAAAAAAAACTTTTCGGGATAAATAATGCAAAACAGTTAATTTTTTCGGCAAATTTATATTCTAATGGTAAAAGACTATCGGTTTGCAGTCTATTTTGGGGAATCCAGGTCACTTGGCTCACCATTTAATAGTATTAATATTAAAATATTGCATGAAAGTCGAAAATTTTAAACTTAAAAAATGGCAAATATAAAATAAAAAAATTTTAAAAAAATTACACACATCGAACAAAAAAAGGCCAAAGAATTATTTAAAAAAAAATTTTAACAATCACACCATCACAGAGCATTTTACAGGCATTAGAAGTTGACCCACCTAAAAGCGACTCTACCCTAATGTAGATTTGAAAATAGATCTTTTTCAAATTTTGAAGAGCTGTATCTTCGTAATGAGTTGAGCTACATAAAAAAATTGTTCCACAACATTATTATTTTTAAGAGACATGATTAAAATTTTTTTTTTTTTATTGAATTTCTCTGTCACATAAATGTGGACAGGAAATTACACAGCCTTTCCTGTTCAGGTGTGGCTGTAAATGTCGTAAGGGGAAATAACTCTTACGACGTGTGTGGGATTCGAATCCACACTCCCTCCCTCGCTTCCTCGTTACAGCGTATTTTATACACTCTTACCCACTAGACCACCAAGGTTCCTCATGATTAAAATATTATTGTTCAATTTAAAACGATGTGGAAATTTTGTGAACATACAAATCAACGGACGAACAAAGTTTAACTAATCAGCAAATTTTTCAAAAACGTTTTTTTAAATATTATATAAGTCTTAAATATTATATAAGATTATGAAATTATTCATCACATAATAAAAATTTATATATTAAAAGTACCAATAATTTTTAAAAAATTTATTTTAAAATTAAAATTCCCAAAATATTTTTCTTAGTGAAAATTTTTTTAATTTTTATTTCGTTTTATTTTGTTTTCTGTTGTTTTTTTTTTATTTTATTATTATTTTATTTTATTTTTTTTTTTTTATATTGTTGTAATAATATATTGTATTTTTTTATTATTATATTTTACATCTTCTCATCAACAAACCAAAACTTATTTACTTATGCCCATCAGAGCAGTTTGTATATATACTTGTATGTATACGAAAATGAATGATATTTTGTTTTAGGCGTTCTGTAGACCCACTTTGATGAGATGAGGAAGTTATCCAATCTGAAATGAAAAATTTGTGCAAAAGTGGAATATTATAATGAATTTTTATTTCTATTGTTATTTTATTTTATTTTGTTTTAATTTTGATTATATATATATTTTTTTTTTCTATTTTGTTTATTTCATTGTTATTATAAATAAATATACAAAAAAATATATATATATATGTATATATGTATATGTGAGTTTTTTTTTCTTATTTAATTTTTATTATTTTATTTTATTTTTACTTTTAATTTTGTTTTTCAGTTTTTAGTTTATTATTTATTATTGTTAATTTTTTTTTTTTTATTTCGAATAATTTTCTTTTTTTATTGTAATTGTTTTATAAAAAAATTAATCGAAAAATTATATTATCGAAAAATTCGAAAAAATATTAAAATTTAATTAAAAACATATTTTTATTAATTGAACAAATTACGGTACTTTAGGTTTAAGATTTTAAAAAGAATTACGTTACGAAAAAAACTAAAAATGGGGAAAATGCCTATTTTAAAAAACTGTTGTAATATTACATAGTAAGGGGTAGGGAGTAAGGGGTAATAACTGTTACGACGTGTGTGGGATTCTTACAGCGTATTGTATACGCTCTTACCGAGGCCCCAGGCCATCGAGGCCCCAATTTCATAGATTCTATATCAAACTAAAAAAATCATTAAGAAACTTCTTTTTATTTTGACTTTGAAATGTTAGGCAAATATTCACTGTATATACTTTAAGAAACATATTCTGGTCTATGATCCTAGTATCTTAAATATATAGTATAATTAATCGACGTTCTGTTTTCAGTACGTATATGTATAATTGTTTTTAAAAAATGTACTGTATGTAAAAAATTGCACCATTTTAATTTTGATTTGCACGATAGTTGTTAAAATTATAGATGGTATAATCAATCGAAAAGAATACACGAAGTTTTATTATGAAGGAAATCGTTTAAGAATTTTTGATCAATATCATGATAATCAAGGCAATATATTATTTCGACAATTTTATTGTCAGCAAAATTGATATAATATCAATGAAAACAATTGAGCTATGTCAAATACAAATGCAATTAGAGTTTTATTTTTAAATTAACTCATAATCTTGCCCTATAGTAAAAACGATGTACTAATTGCAAGACTGTAAAATATAAAACCGAGAATACAAATTGTTATCGCAAAGAAAAAATTTTATTCTCTGAAATTTCTGTTACTTTTTCAAATAAATTGGTTTCTTTTGATTTTATTCTTGTGTGTGCTTTATGTGAAAAGCACACAAGGACGATCTTAGAATTAAACATTTTCCGAATAACATTCAAAATGCTTGGCAAAGTAGCACATAACATTTTTTGAACATATAAATCACACGGTTTCTACAGTTACTATATATGTAAGTTAATAACATAGTATTCAATCTGGATTAAATACCTGATGGTTTAATAATACTGCATTATCTTGTGTGATTTGTAATATTAATATAAATAAACATATACTAATTTCGTTATTTTTATCCTGCATTAGTTTAAATACTCAAAGATACAATATATTGAGTAGAACAATGTATACCGGAGTTTTACCACCTATAAAATATTACACCTCTATTAAAACTAATCAAACTTTGCTAACGATTCATTTTTTGCTAACGTTTTCTTTTAGTATATCTTATGTAACTTCCCTTAGTGAATCTGTGCTTTGTATTAAATCTAAAAATCTATTACTTTTGTGCCTTGATACAGTAAACTTATTTGCTATAAATAGAGTAGCTTCTATATTTATATGCCATTCCAAAAGAGTGCATACATAACAAAACAAATTTTTTTTTATAGCTAATTAAAGTTTTATTGTTCAAATATTTTGGCCTAAAAGAATTAGCAAGAAAAATGTATGGAAATTAATAACCTCTAGTAAAATAAACAACAAAAAGAAGATGGAAATGGATAGAACACATACTAAGGAAAAGTGAAGATACCATTGGAAAAGAAAAACAAGGTAGAATGTAAACCAATGGTTTTTAAAAGCGCACATTTCCAAAACTCAATACAAACTGTTTAGAAGTGTGACTTGGACAAAAATTTGAAAATTTCATGTAATAAGAAAAAATGTGAAAATAGGACATATTTGAAATTTTGAGGGGCTATAAGTCCGGAGTCCTATATAACTAAGAAAAGCCGTTAACACACGTAAAAATATATTATTAAACCTTTAATTTTCATGTCTTGCCGAAGAAAAATGTTTACAGGTACCTAAGTTGCAGGTGTCTAAAAAAAGCAAATTTTCATTTTTTGAGGCGTAATAACTCTTAAAGAGGGGGTGTTACAAAAAAATTTTCTGAGGAAACTTATACATTAGTAAGAAGTATCATTAGTACTTATACATTAGTAAGAATTATCTAAAAGTTCTTTCTTGTCTCAAAATTTCAGGTTCCTATCTAAAGGGGTGCCGGAGTTATGAAAAAAGAAATTTTATGCAAAATGTGGTTTTCACATAACGGTAAATTTAAATAGTAAATTACAAACTATTACATAATTTTGATATTTTTTTATATAGATAATAAAATTTTCGATCTTCTGGCGGTTTTAGATTGCAAAATTATTATGCAGAGCCCGAGATATATACATCTGAAAATGGGACTTTTTCGCAATTTTGAAGAGCTGCAACTTTGGAACCCTCTACAATTAAAATAAACCTTTAACACACATAAAAATATATTATTGTAGCTTTAATTTTTATATCTTGCAGAAGTAAAATGTGTACAGGTTCCTAAGTTACAGGTGTTTAAAAATAGCAAATTTTCAATTTTTAAGCCCTAATAGCTCATAAACAGGGGGTGGTCCAAAAAAATTTTCTGAGCAAACTTATACTAATTCTAAAAGTTCTTTCTTGCCTCAAAATTTCAAGCTTCTATCTAGAAGCGTGCCGGAGTTATGAAAGTAGAAAAATCATGCAAAATTTGGTTTTCACATAACGGTAAATTTAAATACTAAATTTAAAAAAATTGTATAATTTTGATATTAATTTATAAAGATAAAAGAAATACCTGTCGAATGACGTTTTCAGATTGAAAAAATCTTAAGCAGAACATAAGATATATACATTTAAAAATAGGGCTTTTTCAAAGTTTGAGGGGCTGTAGCTCCGTAATGGGGGGGGCTACATGAAAAAGTTGTTCCACAAAATTATTTTTTTTATGAGACCTACCTATGGTTAAAATTTTTTTTCTCTATCTTTAACGGTGTAGAAGTTTTGTAAACAGACGGACGGACGGACGGACGGACAGAGTGAAACTAATAAGCACATTTTTTCAAAATTTTTTTGGAAATGTGCTAAAAATGAAGATAGCAAATGAAGAGTACTATATACTAAGGAAAAATGAAAATAGGAAATTAAGAAAAATGAAGATAGACGTTCTGATCACTAAGCTGAAATCTACAAGGAGGATCAATAGGAAGAGGCAGGCCCAGAATAACAAGGAAACGTACTGTGCTAGACTAATTAAACAGATGCGAAATGTCCTGGAATATAAATTTAAAATAATAGAGAAGAATGGAGCCTTCAAGTGAAAAACCTATGCTTCCTTGTAAAGTAATAGGAAAAAAAATATTGTGAAATGCAAAATTTGAATTAGAACCCATTGTAATAATTTAAATAGTTTTAAAATATTGTCCAGATTTATAAAGCAAAAAATGTTCAAAAACAATAATTGTAAATTAATTAAAAATATTTTAGCTAAGTAAAATTTAAAAAAAAAATATCATATTTTAGAACTTTTATTATATCGATCAATTGAACTGATCCAACCATTTTTAAGCTTTTCATATTTCTGATTTGTAATAACAAAGCCAAAAATAAAAAAATAAAAAAAAAATAAAACCAAACTTTTTTAGAAAAAAAATAACAACAAAAATTTAAAACAAAATAAAAATTATTTAATATTTAATAATGTTTGTCAGTTTGTTAACTATAATTCCTATATGAAATCTGTATAAAAAATTTAAATGAAATATAGAAATGCATTTATACCTCTATTTTCCTTTCTATATAATTTTGTATTGTTGCCTTTTTTCAAACAGAAAAAAAAAAAAAACAAAAAAAGAACAAAACGGAAAAAGAACGAAAATAAAAACAAAAACAAAATTAAAATTAAAAAATAATAAAAATGAAATAACAAAGTTTTGTTTTATGAATTTCGACATCACAACTATACTTTATGTATACATATATATTTAATAAATATACATATATATATAAATGAATTATATAATACATTCAAGGACCTTATAATATTATATATCTACATATATGTATATCTGTTCACAATTTACAAACTACATGTATAATAAAAAAAATAAAGCCTAAAATACATTATAAGACTTTACTGTAATTTAAAATACAAAAATAGGGTTGTTATCGTAATCATATATTATTAGGTATAATATGTTGTTAAGCGAAGAAAAGGATAAAGGAAAAAGAAAATGCAAATTTTTTGAGAAAATATTTTATCAAACTTATAAAAAGAAATTTTTCAGTTTTTAAAGTAAATCAACAACGCTAACGGCGAAAAATAAAACATCCAACGGGAATATCTAAAGATTTTTAAACAAAGGTTACCTCTATTTTTAAATAGAACCTTGAAAATTACATATAAAATTAACACTAAATCTAAAAATTCCCTTAATCTCATTTAATACACACATCATATTTATTTGCATCAAAATTAAAATATGAACTTGTAACATCCTAAATGTATGCAATATTTATCTAATGTACGAATAAAAAAATTTATCTAATTAAACTGTGTGTCATCCTTGCGCAGGGGCCATGCTAATCTTCTCTGTATCGTTCCAATTTTAGTATATGTTCTGCCTGCCTGTTCTGGCTTCTCTTCAATTTGTCGAATAAATCTTTCGCCTTTTTTAATTAAACTGCTTAGAAGTATCGGTGCGCTGAAACGTTTAGCATTGGGCATATTAACTGAGGAATTTCAGGTTTAAATCCTAAACAATTAAGGCAACCATTTTTAATAGGAAGGAAAGAAGTAAAGTAATTTTAAAAGTATAAACTTTTACTAGCATTCAATCTCTAACATCTTTAGCAGTCAATGGTTTAATTATTTTATACTATTCTATAATGTGATATGCAATATTAAAAATAAAAATTTATAAAATATACTGCTTATCGTTGAAAAGTGGAATTTCTAAAAATTAGGCTATATTGGAGGTTTTTTTTAAATTTTTTAACGATGAATAAAAACTTATAGACGAATAATAAGGCGGCGTAGTGATACTAATGATTCCAGAAACTCAAGCTTAGTCAAATATGAATAATAATAGGTATCCATGAAGGCTTCTTATAAGAGTGGGTAGAGAGACAAAAAAAATCAATAAAAGTTATAAACAAATCTGTCTAAATCAAATCTAATATATATTATTTTATTTTATTATAAAAAAAAGAATTATGTATAACATGAATTTAAACAACGCATTATGAAGGGAACAAACTACCGATAAAAAGATTTAATGATCTAATTAGGTTAGATCTATTCTTGCTATTCATTGTTGAGGTTGCTTTATTATCATGCATGTATAATTCTTATCATTTAAATTATAAAAATGGAATCTTCTTTATTGGTGGTATAATAACGACTAGTAGATCCTTTAACCTTTTGTTAAATAAAAACTTTAAAATCTAAAGTTTAATACTAATTTTCTACATTAAACTTCAGTTCGGAACTTAAATTCTACATAAATATTGAAGGAATATTGAAAACTAAATAACCAAATGAATATAAAAGAAAATAAATTTATGAAAACACACTGAATGACTGAAACAGTTTAGGTACATGGTTAGAAAAGAATTTACATACACAGCTGAACAAATCGTATAGCTTCTAATAACTAAAGTACAAATAATTTTATTTTGTTCTTTATAACTCACAAAGTAAAATTTAAATAAGTTAATTTACTAATTATTGTAATATGGCTGCACTTTTAGTTTTAATTAGATCTTTCGAAATAAAATTTATAACAAAATATGTGTAATTAATACAAAAATACCACCTATAAAATAAACTGATTACAGTTAAAATAACATTTTAAAATTCAATTTCAACTTCCTTTTGATGTGTTTCATTCTTAATTTTTTCCCCCCCTCTTTCCAAATAACAGAATAATTTATATTTAAAAAAAAAAAAAAAATGGTAAACAAAACCTACCTTTACTATCCTCCCTATAAAAGAAAATATAAATAACTGTAAAAAACAAACTGTACACCAGCACTGTATAACAAATTATAGGAAGATGCAATTTACAATTGTATTGTAAAAGTTAAAAATAAAAAAAATAAAAAAGATAAAAATTAAAAAATTACAAATACAGAACAGTAAAAAGAAAAAAAAATAAGAAGAGAATAACAGTGTATATGAAGGAAAAATTAATCAAAACATTGTATAAAGGAAAAATAATGAAGTAAAGAATATGATTTTTTTTTTTTGTTTTCAGGAAAATGAAATAAAAAAAAAAAATGAAAAATAAAAAACAATAGGCATAAAAAATTATAGGAAAAACACATAAACAAAAATTCAAAAAAAAAAAAAACAAATAAATAATAACATAAATTAATTCCACAATTTTATAGGGAATATTCAAAAGCAAAGTAATAGAAACTCAAAGGAAAACAGAAGAATTAAATTTTAATTATTATCTTTCCTTGTTACCCATCTTAATGGGGTGAAGTATACCAACAAAATTCAATTCATCCAATTTTTTGTTTTTTTGTTTTTTCTTATAACATTTACACGCTTTTATCTCAAACGACATTTTGTACAATATTGTGTTAGTTATTTTTTATTGTTCACCGTATTAAATTTCAGTATATATATTTTAAAAAATTGTTAAATAAATATATATATTTAATCAGTATATATATTTTAAAATTGTTAGTAAATCTAATATTTACTTTTTTTTTGGTAATTTTCGATTCTTTTTATTAAAATCAACTAAAAATGCATTTTTCTTATCGGAACTGCCTATATTTTTTAATAGTTTGAAAGGCCAAAAAAAGTAGAACACAGAAGTTAATTAAAACAAAAAATACAATAAAAAATGAATCTATTCAACCCTTTAAGCAGTGAAATCAATTTCAAAATAACTATCTTAAAGATGCAATTGAAATTAAAATGCTGCCATATATACAATTAGTAAAAACTTATTTAAATTTTACTTTAGAAATTTATGTTGTGAGTTATAAAGAATGAAATAAAATAATTTCTTTTTTATTTCAAAACTTATTTTTATTTTGTTTGAAATATTGAATTTTGAAACTTTTTAATTTTTTTTTTTGATTGATGAAGGCTGAGCCAACGCGACAGTATTCACTAGACTCTAGTTCCGTAGTGTTTACCTTGAAAACATAGGAGAAACTATTCGGCAAGAGTTGGTGCTAAGTTTCCAAAGATTTATGGCACGCGATAATGCCATTCTGACGGAAGAAGCTTTGAGGACGTCTCAGATCCATGTCAGTGAGTTCACCTAAATCGAGGAAAATCAAACTACCGAATTATTTTCGCATTTTTCTTGATAGACTCGGACTGGTGCAGAGAAAGGTTTTACGCTCTCTACCACATCCATTTTTCTGCAAAACTTATAGTTATTATCCATATGCATTCCAAATGTTCTAGCATTCCTAATGTCTACCGATAAGAAAATGACCATTTCGCTTCTATTATATTTACTCATGCAAACTTTGACCATATCAATATATTGTTATTCCATTACCTTTTCTATTCTGATCAGATATTCTGTATCAAAACTATATACATTACACTTCAGTTCAAGCTCAAATGGAAATTTATTCAAATCAGTTAAATTTTATTCTTTAAAATATTTTATTTTTTCAATGTACAAAACAAAGTAAGTGCAAGATTTCAGATTTAACCATCTTAAAAATCGTCACAAAATTGAGGTTAAGTGTAGTAAACTAATTAACATAATTACGTACATTAAACGATTAAACTTTGAAGAAAATATCTGCCATAGATTTAGTTTTGAATAACAAAATTTTTTATAAAAAAAACTCGTTAAAATTAACGCATTTATTTAAAATTTTAAATTATATCTGACTATTTTTTACTGAGATAAATATCTTGAAAATTCGTTTATTTAAAAAGATATTTTCCAATAATTCTTAACACTATTTTTTTTGTTCTTCTTTCTCATTACCTTAGGGAACATAAGACTTCATAATACCTCTCTAATTTTCCCTATCTTGTGACAATCTTTTCACTTCCTTCCAAGATGTTCGACTATTCTCTTATTCTTTTCGGACACTTCTTTTACAAGTTGATCTAGGTTTTCCCACGTTCCTTCTGTCATGAGGATTCCAGTCTAATACTTAACGTGCCATAGATTTTGTTGGGCGTCTGAGAATGTGGCCGATTTTTCTCCATTTGTTCATTCTTCATAATTCTTAGCACTAATACACGTGTAGTTCAAAAGAAAAAGAATTTTATAAATTTTTAATGAATTTGATTTAAATTAAAAACGAATTCTTAACTATTAAATACAATTTATTAATTTCAAATAATTTCATTATAAATCAAATATACAAAATATTAAAAAATTATAAATAACAATAATAGAAACAACAGCACAAATAATAATAAAAAAAGAAAATAAAAAACTTTTAGGTACGTCACTGTTAATATCAACAAAATATACAAAACAAAAACAAAAATAGCTTCTCTTTTTTTTTTTTTTTTGTATTTTGTTTTATATTTCTTTACCACTCTTTTTGTTTTATTTTCCTCTCACCTCCTTTTTTTTTTCTCTTTCCTATATTTATTTTCTCATCTATCATCTATCTTAATATCATAATATTTATATAGCCAAGGATAATGGATATAACAATGCAATGCGCAAATATAACAACAAAAGATTTATTATTAAAATGACATGACATGAGTCGTCCTGTCTTCGCTTGGGAGCACATGGTTGTTTAAATTAAATAAGGATATTAAAATGGGCGGACTGGTGCAAAAAAAAAAAAAAACAAAAAAAATAAAAATAAAAACAAATAATAAAAAATTAAAAATAAATTCATTTTCACAAACATAGAGAGAGAAAAAAAAAAATGGCGTCAAAAGTTTAATTACGAAATATGTTTTAATGATTTTTGATTAAATAAAAACATATATATATATATATATATATATTTATAAACAAGTATGTATATACATACATAAATATAAATATAAAAAAATATTTTAACTCACTTCATATAAGTATAATATTATTAATGTATGTATATATACGTATATGTATATATGTATCTATGAAAATAGAAAATTATAATTTCATTTTTGCAAAAGAGAATTTTTATGTTAGTTTTTTTTTTTATATTATCTGTTGTTGTTGTTGTTTTTGTGTTAATATACTTTATAATATTATAAAAAAGAAAAAAACAAATAAAAAAAAAAACAAAAACAAATCACAAAATTAGAATAAAAGCAAAAAAAAAATAATACAAGGATTTCAAATTCAAATTTTTTATACTAAAGATAATTTAATGAACAGATGTGATTTGTTGTATGGTTATTTGTTGTTTCAATGTCTTTCAAATAAAATATTCAAATTGATTGTGATTTGTGAAAATTTCTTTGTTTTCTTATAATATAAGAGGTGTGGATTTTATTATTTTTA
The DNA here is from genome assembly GCA_947095535.1 of Poecilobothrus nobilitatus. NCBI lineage: Eukaryota > Metazoa > Arthropoda > Insecta > Diptera > Dolichopodidae > Poecilobothrus > Poecilobothrus nobilitatus. Next base: position 51,919,493 of record OX352772.1, on the reverse strand, counting down.
TTTTTAATTTATATTAATTTTTTTTTTTTGTTTTTTTTTTTGTAGTTTTTATGTCCTTGATTAATTGAATTTTGTTTAAATTTTTTTTTGTTTTTAGATATTTTATTTTTTTTTTTTTTTGTTTTTAAAGATAATTTGAAGGATAAAAACAATGTGATTTAAAAAAAAACAAAATTTTAGATTTGAAAAGATTATAACTGTTTTTGTAAATTTTTGTTTTCTTTTTTTTTTTAATTAATTAAATTGTTTTGACTAATATTTATTGTACATATATTCATTGGAAATCTGATTTAAGATTTTTTCAAAGTAAAATCGTTTATAAATCGTTCATACTATTAAAAGAAAATTATATTGATAAAATTTCATCTTTTGCTATGCTTAAATTCAAAAATTACAATTTTTAAATTTTAAACTATTAAATAATTTTTAAACTTTAGAAATTTTAACAAATTTTTGTTTTTCCATTCAGCATTTTTTTTTCGATTATATTAATTGTATCTTAAAATATATTTTACATACTTTTAGTATACGGTTTCAAAATGATTCTTAAAAATGATATTAGGGTAACATAAAATTTGTATTATTGAAACATAAAAAGTTCAATTTCAGTTTCAGAAAATACACAATAGACTAAAATAAGTTGGAATAACCAATAAGATGAAAAATGTTCAATATTTTTAATAAAAATTTAGCATCTTTATATACTTTATGAAGTCAAAAATTTAGAAATATGATCAAGTAAAAAGCATGATAATATATTTAATTAGTTATATCAAAAATGAAGGTGTTATTTATCTGTTCTGTATATAAATTCACCTAACGTAAAATTAAATGGTTTTTGAGAAATCTATAATTTTTAATTTTTTTACTTTAATTTTACAGGGTAATTAACGAAGAATAGAAAATATTTATTAAAGTTTATTTGAATTAGAACACAATCAGATAATGGTCACTCTTAATTTTTCTTTATCTTAAAATTCCTATTCAACATCTAACATAAAAAATATAATTGAAAATTCACCATGCGTAAGTTCATAAGGGGCTATTTTTAACTTTCTTGTTACACCAGAAATTCAATTTAATATGCTTTGAAAATTAGCACTCAGTTTTGGGAAAAATTTTTGATTCTTTGTTTGGTCTTTAAAGAATTTAACCGTATTATTATTATTTGTAACAAGAACTATCAAAACATAAAAACTTAGATTAGTTAAAAAAAACAATTCCTAAACCCTAGTAGGTTTCGCTGATTGATTTTGTTTCTTAGTATAGCATCCTTTTCTCATTAATTAAATTTTAGAAGACTAGATTGATTGATATACGATGCATGATATACGATGATGTATACGATGCATTTTATTAATATAATTCTCTTTCTCACAATTATTAAACAGTTACTAGTTTTACTGAATTTAAATAGTACCCCCGTCCATTTATACGATTTCAATTTATAGTAAATACATTATGAAATATGCCTAGCTAACAAATATTTTCCAGTTTTGTTTCATCAATAACATTCTCTTCTTTATTTAGTGCAAATTGTTCCAAACTAACCTGAAAATCATACTTATTAATTGCACTCAGTTACTCTACTACGTGTCCGTTGGTTTATAAAACTTTTAAAATGCTTTAGATAAAGCATTAAATAAAGGGAAAAAAAACCATTTTGCTCTAGCCTCTCCGTTTGTTACAGATCCCCAAAGTCGGAAAAAGAATTGTACCCAAATTGTTGCAGCTCAAGTTTAGCTGAATAGTTTTCAATATGAAAATATTAATAAAACTGGCAATTACTAGTCCCATATTTAGTTCTTAACTCTAAAGCTGAAAATTTTAAATTTTAAGAAAATTAAAACCTTTGAAAATAAGAAAAATCCCGCATAAATTAATTAAAAAATTTTAGAAAAAACATACAATTTATTTGTTCTTATATTTAACGGTATTTAAACTATAGATAAAATAAAAATAAAATTAAAAATAAAAAAAGAATGAATTATTGTACTTTTCTAATAATTGTGTTATGCTTCTATTACCATTTTCAAGGCGTGATATGATAACACTACAAACATAGAAATTATTATTATGAATTGTCAATCTTTTATGTTGTGCGCAAAGTTTGTTGGTTTTCGTGCTGTCTAGTCGGTAAGTATTCGAAGTAAGTATCTCGAATACCGTATGAATTCTCTTGAATTTACACTTCTTTTTCAAAGTAAAAATGGACTTGTCTTTTCCAGTGTGTTCGAATAATTACGTGCGCATATATACATCAATGTTTAACAAATTTGTATTTCACCAATAGATATGTATAGTTAGCCGTCCCTTATTTCAATTTATTATAACAATCCTTGACAATAAAGGTATAATAACTTATAAAGCAAGTTAATAAAGCTTTATAAAATATAGTGTTTAAAGTATTTTGTAAGCGCAAAGCCCTTAAATTTGTAACAATGTCAAAATAAAGACAAGTTAAAAAATATTAATTTTTTTTTGGTTTTCACAGCCCATATAATCGATAACATAATGCAACCTTAGCTAAAAAAGTTAACCATTAATTGTGTTTGAAAAGTCTTTGTTTAAGAAATCTTTCCTCATGCTTTAATGGTATAATATATAATAAAAATTATATTCTATATATAAAAAAATATTGTTTTACTCTATTTAAGCATATTATTTTTTATATTCTCCTTCAATTACTGTTACTTTTCATCTATATTGTTTTTCACAAAAACAAAAAGTTTCTCGCTTAAGTTTTTTGTCATTAATCATAATTTAAATTTTAAAACAACTTTTAGGTTACTAATTCATAAAGTTTAATACAATTTTCATAAATATTTGGATATACCAATTCGATTTAAATACCATCTTGAAATTAGTTTATATACATAAACTTGATTTTTATTCAATATAAGTGATACATTTTTAAAATAAAGTACATTTTTTAATCTAATTATGGTACTAATTAATCTTGATATTTCTTTAAAAGCGATATTGTACAATTTATATTTTTATGTTAAGTATGTAATATATGAATAATAGTAATGTTAAGTAATATATGAATAATACATTTAAGTCATATTAAAAGCAATTGTAAAATGTATACTCATTGACTCATTTTATTTGCTCAACAAAGATAAAATCAATCAACAATCGCAAATCATTTTTTTTATATACCAATTTTGTAAAACAATAAAAAATTCAAATTACGGACTTACTTTTAAAAAAATTTTATATGATTTAAATTATTGCCATTTATAAGAAGCTTTTCATTTTTTAAATATTTGTTTACAAGAACTTTGTATTGCATTTAAGAATTTACAATTCAATATACTTTATTTTAGTTATTAGTGTCGCATTTACACACAGTTAAAAAGTATAAACTTTAATAATATCGAATTTTAGTTTATGTATAAAAACAATAGATATGTCTTTATAAAAACAATAGATATATGATTTATGTCTTTGTTATGTCTTTTGTTCTGTAAAAATTCCTACGTTTTTTATTTTAATGTGGTTTCACCATTTATGCCGCATTTCTAAAATATATTGTATTGTTTGGAATTTTTTCGTATAATTAAATCTCTTACTAGAATTATCAAATGATAAATATTTTTAAAATTTGTAAAGTTTGTAAATTTGTAATCAAATTAAAGTTATCTGTACAAAAAATGTATTTATTTAGCCTACTTTTCTTTCTGTTTTAATTATCTTTAATGTATTCCTTAAGTCCTACTCAAATATTGTGTAATTAAATTTTTGTATTTCAAGTATTTTATAATTATTTCATTACTCAAATAAGCCGCAACTCTTTTATAATAATCATACAAAAGGAATAAAAAAAAATTTGTTTTGTTTTTTTTTTGACTCTTTGAAAAAATCAACTCTTTTGTACAAACAGTTAATATTAAAGAACTAATCAACTATAATTGAATTCATAAAAAATGAATTCAAAAAAACAAAACCAAAAAAAAAAAATTATGATATATACGAAATATTTATAATATATAATTTTAATGTAATTAAATTAAATTAAATATTTTATTTTTAAATTTCACAACAGATATCGAAAATGTAATAATGACAACAAAAAATACGACAAATGCATTGGCAGTAGAGAAGTTATAGTAAGTAACAGCTACATTATAAAAAAAAAGGAAAATGAGATAATGTTGAAACAAAAGGTGATACAACAACAACAAAGAATTTATAAAAGTAAATCAAATGAATAAAACAAAATAAACACAAACAAACAAATAAATACAATGAAAACAACAGTAAATAAAATAACATAAAAAAGGAACAGCCCACAATTCCTTTAAAATTGTAAATTAAAATTTCTAATTACAAACCGGCTGATGGTTTTCATTGTAATTTTGTTTTAATTTTTTTTCTCTCTTTTTTCCCCCTTTATTTTCTTTTTTACTCTTTAGTTTTACATAAAATGTGAATAGCCTCTCAGTGCATTAATGAATTAAATTCAATAAAAACATCACCCCTTTCGAAAAAAAAAAAAAAATAAACAAACAAGAAAATACCAAACCATCTATCAAACAAGAATCATTCAGTTAGTAATAGTAAACAAGGATATAAGACATAATTTTATATACAAATATTTTTATAAATTCATTTAAAACAATTTTAACAATAAAATTCTTAGATTAAGATTATAATGCAAATTTTTGTAGATAATATAGAGGAAAATAATTGATAATGGATATTCAAACCCCTATTTGTAATTTATATATCGTACTGGTAATAGTCTCTATCGTAATAAAATAATAGTTAAATAAGATAATAGATGGTGTATAAATAGAACTATTTGCATTCCATAGACTTCCATAATAAGTACACAAACACAACCGAGTATTTGACTTCTTTGTGAAACTAAGAATTTAAACTAAAACTGAAGTTTAGTTTAATATGAATAAAAATGAGGATTTAGTGGCTGTCTTATACTTCTTATAAAAGTGAAAAATATGCCTACAAAAGGACGTAGAGAAATATGTCTATCCGTTTCTTTGTTTATCTTCTGAAACGTTTTGTATATTACAATGAAATTTTTACCATGAAAAGATCTTATTTAAATTTTAAATTTCTAGTAAAAATTTTTAGTACTGCCCCAACCTAAAGTCGCAAAACACCTAATATCTAAATAATTATAGCTCAAAGTCTTACTGAATTTAAATATAAAACATTACAGTTTCTAAACAAATTAGGTATTTAAATAGATCGACATATGAAACAGAAATAAATGCATTTTTCTAGGTTTTACAATTATGAGTGGTAGAAATTTTTCAATTTTTATACACTTTTAATTGTCAAATTTTTTATGTAAAAAAACATATGTAAAATCATATGTAAAAAAAACAATAAAACACAAATATTAAATATTTTATCATTTGTAAAAGATTTTCTTAACAAGATCTTTTCAAAATTTTTGTTTTAAAAGTGAAATGTGCCAAGAAAGAATAAATACATATGTTATTCGTGGATTTTGCCTCCACTAATAACATATTGATCAGTTCTACAATCTAAGAAACTGAAGAAAAAAAGATATTATACGAAACAATTTTTTTTTTTTGGAATTGCATGGATCTTAAAGGAAAATTTTGATAAATTAACCAAGAAAATATAAAAATAAATTTTTTTTAGAGTATGAATGAGTTGACCTTCCATAGAAAAATCAACAACAAAGTAAAAAAAGGGAAAATTTCATATCTTTTCATATTGACATCCATATTCAACATAAAAAATATTAATTTAATTTCAAGAGTTCAAGAATAATTTAATATTTTGTCTACAAAATCCTGTTTTGTCGAGTTTTAGAATAGAACTCTAAAATTTTCCAATCAAAATCTTAAGTGTAATTCTATAGGTTATTTATATTTGAGATTTTTTGTAAATAAAATAAATAAAAAAATAAATAAAATTACCAATTTTTTTTTTTTTTTCATTTGCAATAAATTTTTACATTTTTGTTAAGACTTTGGTATAATTTTTTTTTATAATATCCATTTTTAACTATAACCTCTTTAACTATGCGTACATATACTTAAATGTATTTAAATTATATCAGGTTCAATTTTAAATGCACAATTCATGTAAATAATTTGATTTAAAAATAAACGAATGAATGAATACCTTTGTAAGGATATCTATCTATATATATTACAGTTGTTTTGAAAAAGGATAATCATTATCATTAAGATATTATTAGCAGTGAATTTTTTATTTGTTACTTTTTTACTTTTTCATTTTTTTTTTTTTTTAACAAATATTGTATAAAAACAATATATGTATATAATGATAGTAGAAAATAAAAACTTTTCGAATAGAAATTGAGTTCATTGAATTAAATTAAATTTTATTTTATTTTTATTTTTTTTTTTTTTAAATAAAAATGACATAATAAAAGAAAAAAGAAAACCAAAATCTCATTATACATCTGGAATCAAAATAAAACTATTGAAACTTACATATACAGATATGTATGTATTAATATAAAATATATACATACAAGTATAAACATAAATACAAAACATATATTGCATATATAAATTTTATTTTTACAGATTTTCAATGTCGTTTCAAAATAAAAATAAAAAAAAAGGAACAAAGGAAAAGGGGATATATTCAGATACTATCAGAGTTAAATTTGTCAGATACTAGCAGATTAAATATAAAATAAATCAAAAACAAAAACAAAACGAAATTGGACCAAACTTAACTTTTGAATTAAAAAAAAAAAAAAAAACAAAAAAGTTTAAAATGATTCTTTGGTTTCTTTTTTAAAAAGAATCTTGACCTTCTCTCAAACCAAAATTATAAAATCATTTATAAAATAACATTAAAGGTTCACTGAACAAAAATTTATTTGCATAATATATAGAATTAATACCTTTGTAATAATTTCACCTCAAAAAGAATTCGAAAATTCATAATGAAAATGTAATAATGCATTTGTGATTTTTTACTTTTTTTCGCTACCTAAACTCTAGGAAAGGATTTCTTTATATACGTAAAATTATTGTACGTTTAGATAATGAGAAAAGGAGTTGGAGGGAAATAGGATAGTAAAATAGAAGGTAAATATAATAGACAATATATATCAGACGAGAATACATAGAATATAATAAATATTCCACATTTTTGAGGTTCCCATAATAAATGAGTTTCCATGATTAGTTTTAAATTATCTATAGGAATTTTCACAGTGTATAAAGAAGCCTCTCTAATGTGTTACTTTTGAATTAATTAAAGGAAGGCATTATTGATTTTAGTTCAAAAAGTGTCATTATTTATAGTTACAAGATATCAATATAGAATGTAGGTAATCCTAAAAATATTTCGACGAGGAAGAAAGATTACCTGAATAATAGAATTGCCATATAGGTTCAGGTTATGACTTTGAATTTTATCCAGATAACCTAATAAAGATGCTTGAATATATGCTTTATATTCAAGCATCTTTATTAGGTTATTGAATATATGCTTTAAAGATCTTAATCAGATCCCTATAGGTGATAAATAATCTTTACAACGAGAAAGAAAGTCCAAATATTTTGTAGCTTAAGAAGAATATCTTATAATAATCAGTTGAAAAGAAAAAGTTATTATAATAGTTAATAGTTCTAGTTTATCGTCAACAGTAATAATAGGACCCAAATCTAATATTTCTCATGCATTCATAAATTGTGCATGCTCATTATATAAATGGTATTGAATTCATAAAAAAAAATATAATTGAGTAGGTAATTTTTCACAACAAAAAAATTTTTTTTTTTTGAAGAAGATAGTTGGGAATCTCAAAAGAGTTCAATAATATTAATACGCGAATTCACTTTCTTAGTGCTAGACTAGAACCAACTAAAAGCCACCTCCCTTTTAAACCGAACATTATTTTAGAACATATGGTATATAATGTACTTACTAATTGATTTGAGGATTGGGGAAAATAGTAAATTAGGAAAAATGGGAAGTTATTGCATTTTGGGAGGTATGTTTAGATCCAAGATTTAAGGTATGTATTACAAATAAGTTATAACAAAATTATAATAAAAGTGGAGACTTTTATTACCCGGGCAATACTGATTAAAAATATTTTAAATATTCCGAACGAATTACAGGTGGAACCTAGCAAAAATAACCAACTCTTAAAAGTTATAAGGCGGCGTAAAAAATTATTGAAATATTTCTTTTGAAATTTTTTTGAAAATTAGGAAAATTCGTTCCATAGGAAAACTTTTGTTGAAGAAATTTCCTCCTTTTGAGCCAGATTTAGGTTCTTTATTAATTTTCGTTTCACTATATTCATGGGTATTACTAAATTTTATAAGCATATGTACAGTGCAGAGTGTATGGCTTTCAAAGGTCTCTAGGAACAGAGATGAAACGGAGAGGTTGAAATAAGCAAAAAATTATTCTAAAGGGTAGGTAATATCTTTTGACGGCTTCTAAGATAAATAGTGTTCAAAGATTTTCGTATATATCTTTTTCTACGCACAACCTCGGAAGGGTAAGATAAAAAGCTTTAATATATAAATATCTAAAAAATGTAATCGAAATCTTAGATTTTAGTTACACAATTATAAAATTTTTTAAGTTTAAAAATTGCTATAATTTTTTGTATTTTATATATATGTCGGAGCTAGCCATTTACATTCGCCCTTACCTTCAGAAGTTGAACACTCTGTATCAAATCGGACTTATTTGCTCATATGTTTTATCTCTTTATCATGTTTAACAGTTACAGATAATTATACTTAAAATTATAGTTTTTCAAATCTTAAAAAAAAAAAGCATAAATTACGTCAGAAAAATATTTACAGTCTCTGCTTACAGGTTATGAGCTGCAGAGGTATAAAATAAAAGATTTCTTACTTTACGTACACTTGTTTAAAAGTAAAATGTAAAAATTAAAACTTAAATATTTTATTTTTAAATGTGTATTAAATGGTTTTTTTTTTTTAAATTGAAGAAAGTTCCTGTTGATATTTTATAATTTTTCTTACCATATGCAAATAAATGATTTTACACATACATATAACCTTGGTTTATAGTACATAACTTTTTTTTTTTTCATTATTATCTTCTTAATTAAAATGTGAAATTAATAAATCTGGTTGGAAATTATTCTTTAAATTCATTACAAATTAACAATTAGATACATAATATTATAATATTCCATTGTATTTTAGTTAAGAATCCCCCATTCAGAACACCATTATTACAACTACACATTTAATAAATTTTTCAATTAATATGTTTTTTTTTTTTCTTTTTTTGCATATGCATATACGCATATATCTATATTATATAATATACACATACATATTCATATATGCAAGCAAATAATTGTGTGATGTTATAGTGTAGAAGAACAATAAAAAAAAAAGGATATATTATGAATTACGAATATAATATATAGGATTTAGGCGAAATTAAAAGAAGGAAAACCAAATATTCTAGATTGAATACATTAAATCCACCTTTGGGATAATTTACAAGGCAATAGCAACTGCAACAAAAAAAAAACAAACACCAAACAATTGAATGAAATATGAATTAAAAAAAAAAAAATGGAAAGGAAACTAAAACTTAGAAAACAAAAGAATGAACCAAATGTAAAATTAATTTTTTTTATTCTCCTTTTTTACTCTCTCTCTCTCTCTCTCTTTCTGTCTCACTCTTAATCTCTTTCAATCTCACGTTCCTTTTTTCTGTTTCCTTATTCTTTTGTTTAATAAAAAAAAAAAAAAAACAAATTGTTTTTAATGAAAATCTCATATGTGGATGATGAATTTAGTCGAGCAAAAGAAGATGAAATTGTAATTAGAGAAAGAAAAAAAAATTTTTTTTTTAATTTTTTTATTTTTTTTTTATTTTAAAACAATAACAAAAAATAAAAGCTGCCTGTCACAAAGAAGATTAATTATAAAATAAAAAGATCTTACAGCTTTCTTTTTTTTGTTTTTTTTTTTTTTTTTGTTAAATAGGTATATCATATGTTAGTTAAATAATATTTATGTTAAAGAAAACAAAAAAGAAAAACAGAACATAAAAAAAAATAATTTCCTACCAGATATTTTATTCATTTACTCCTACTGTCAACCACTTATAACCATTTCGTTGTCAAAATATATTTTAAGTTATTAATCACACACCCTCTTAATTAAAATATATCTATTTTGTCAGATTTAAAATTATTATAATACTCAAAATCTTACAATTATTATATTTACACCTTCGGGTTATAAAAAAATCATTTGTCATTAAAAGTAAATCAAAAATCTTAACCTATTTTTTAAATTACTAATTAATTAATTTTCCTTACATTTTAAATTTTACTGTCAAAACTGAAACTTTTAAAAACTTACCTGCCAGAGAACCGTATAATGTCTAAAGAAATCTAATAGAAATATAATAATTCTAAGATTTACGAACCTTGTTTGGTTTCTGCTTGATTGATTTGAATAAGATTTTTAACAGGTATACTTTTGATTCAAGTCTATTAAAATGAATCACTCAATTTACTGATCCTTGTGTAAATTTTGACTGTAAACTCATATTTTTACTATACATATAAATACGATGATTAATAAAGCAAACACAAAACTTTGATAGAATCATATTTGATTCCCGAAGAAAAAATAAATATATATACATGAACTTAAACCAGAAGTTGTATGAAACAAACACAATTTAAATTTAGACATTGGCTGTTTTATTGCAAATGTTTTCATGGCAAATTTCGAATACAACATAAACAAAGCATGTAAGCAATGCAAAGTAAGCAAGCAATGTAAACCAACGGTTTTTAAGAGCGCACATTTCCAAAATACAGGGTGGGCCAAAAGTCACCATGGGGTTTAAAAATTTAATAACTTTTTTGTTTATATATTTTTTTTTTTTTCAGATTATAAAATATACAAAATGAAAATTTTTTTACACTAAGCATGGAAAATAATGTCACTTAAATGACCCCCGTTTTCAGCTTCGCAATGATGAGTTCGTTTAAGAGCATTTTCCATAACATCTTTCAAAATTTGTAACTGTAGCGTTCGAATTTCTGCAACAATGTTGGTCATGAGTTCAAAGATTGTCTCGGACTTCTTCAAATAACCCCAAAGAAAATAGTCGGGTGCTGACAAATCTAGCGAACGCGCTGGCCAATCAATTTTCGAATTTCTGGAAATTATTCGCTCTCCAAAAATTTGCCTTAAAAGTGCAATTGTGTCTCGGGCAGAGTGGGCAGTGGCTCCATCCTGCTGAAACCACATCTCAGGTCTGTTTTCAAGAGCAGAACGTAAAAAATATTCTATCGTAAACCGATACCGCTCTCCATTTACGGTTATAGCACTTCTATCTTCATTTTCGAAGAAGTAAATGTAATGCCACAACATACTGTACATCTAATGGAGTGCAATAAGCGTTGATGAATGTTTCTTGGATTTTCAGAACCCATGAACCTACAGTTTTGCTTATTAACAAAGCTATTCAAATGAAAATGCGAATTAAACGTGCAAACCATTTTCCGCAGTGCGAATTTACGTGCTCCAGTTTCAATTCAAATTCTATGTCTGTTAATTATTTATTTTTAAAAACTCAATTTGAAATACCCTATATATGCTGTTTTATATATATTATAGATTTTTATTTTAGATATATTATAGTAGATCAAAATTGACCTTTATAAAATGCTGTTTTAGCTATATATAAGTTGATTTTATGACTCACATATTGTTAAAGCTTTGCATATCATTTTAGTCCGACATATTCTAAAATAGGCTAAGCAAATTGGTGACTACATTAAAATCAATATATTTTAAAAAAAAAAAAAACAGAGTCAATTCAAAAAAAATTTCTTATCATATGATAATGCTTCAGATCGCCGGAAGTTATTAAATAATATAGAACTAATTACGAAAAGTACTTGCCTATATTATCAGAATGATGATAAGTGGCTAAGTGTTACAAAAAAACACAACACAATAATAACATGAACACAATAATATTCATCTAATACCAATATAAAAATGTAATGTTGTAACTAAATATTAAAAATTTAATTTATTCTAATTTTTCATATTTACGTGTACTTATTTTTATATACATACTATAGATAAGTAGTATCCAGGTGCTTGAATTCTTAAAGCGTATGCACTTTTGTACTTTTTTCGCTAAAGTGACGTAAGTAAGCGTCGCTTTTTTAATAAATATATTTAGCAAGTTTTTCTGAAAGTAATTTAGTATATATTTGTTATTTTATGTACTATATTTTATTTTTTTATGAGGGTCGGTGAAAACTACAAAAGTGATCTAATGAAATTGCACGTGACTCTTCCAGATAGTTTTGGATATTAACCAACCAAAAGCACACTCTTTTAAACCAAAGTTGAAGTTTAACTTAGGCTTTAACTAAAGGGATTTAGGAATATTTAGGATTGTGAAGGATGTGTAAGAATATTTGGAGGGACATTTTAAAGAAAGTTGTTAATGTTCTACTTAAACTTTACTAAATCGTACACATAAAATTAAATATGGGTTTATTGTATACGTTGAGTTTCGAAACTCTGAATAAACTTTAAATTAAGTGAATAAATAAGATTTCTAGTATAAAACAAAACTTTTTAAAAAATTTTGTTTTCTTTAAAATTAAAAACTTTTTAAAAAAAATTCAATTTTTTCAAGAAAAAATAAATTTTTCGAAAAAAAGATAAGATTTTTATAAACAAAGAGAAGATTTTAACTTTCAATTCAAAATCAAATTTTTTAAAAATAAGATTTTAATAAATAAAAATAAAAAGTTAGGATTTCGTTACGTTCCGATTCTTTCTACGATTTTTCCTTACGATTTTTTTTTTTTTATAATTTTTTAGGAACATTTTGTTATGAAAATTAGCTTTAATCAATTTTCATATCTTTATTTCACTTACCTACAATACAAATATATATTTTTCCTTATAATCCTTTAACACTTAAAACCTGTAATTTCATTTTAACAGTTTTAAAATAAAGATATAAAAAACTACACGTACACCTTTAAAAAAATTTAATTTTTTTTTTTAAATTGAATAACGCAAACAAAAACGGGTCTTTTCGTTGCTTGAAATCCTCTCATTCAAGAATATTAGAGCGTAATAAACTAACAAATTTGTGGGAAATCTGAAAATCAAAAAAAAAACATACAAACAAAACAAAAAAAATATCAAACGGTAAAAAATAAGTTGATTTAATTGCGAATTCATGAATGGCCTTTTTATCAAAACGTTGTTGAATTTTTGTTTTTTTTTTACTCAAAAATATTTTTAAGGTTATATTAGAAAATTAATTTTCTGCTTGTAATGCATGTATTATACTCGTAAATAAAATAAATGTATTAAACGTATCAACCTTCTTATATATCAACCCTCTTTCAACCCTCTTATTAATGTTTGTTAAAAGTTTTTCACCTATCATTTTTGATATGTTAACTTTACTTCAAAATTAATTATATCTATCAAAAAGCTTGCATATTAAACAATGTGCAAGTAAGTGTGTCAAAATCACGTTTACATCCGTATCACTTAAGTTGAACTAAACCTCTTCAGTTTACATGGGAACTGATTTTACAACATATGTAAATTCAAACAATTTTGCGCCAAAAACTTATTAATCGTTCTGTGTAGGTGTCCATTATATGGTTAATTGTTTTCAGCACATTTCCAAACAAATTTTGGAAAAATGTGCTTATTAGTTTTACTCTGCCCTTCCGTCCGTCTGTTTACAAAACTTTTACGCCGTTAAAGATAGATATTTTAACCATGGGGAGATGATATTTTAACCATGGGGAGATGATATTTTAAGCATGGGGAGATCTCATAAAAAAATTAATGTTGTAGAACAACTTTTTCATGTAGCCCCATCCATTACGGAACTACAGCCCCACAAACTTTGAAAAAGCCCTGTTTTTAAATGTGCATATCACATGTTCTGCTTAAAATTTTTACAATTTGAACACGCCATTCGACAGGAATTTTTTCTCTTTTATAACCTTTATAAAAATTTATTCCCTTTGGCTAAATTCATTGAAAAGTTATAGTCAAAAAATATTATAAAATCTTATTTCTCTTTAAATTAACTTATCGTTCTTTTAAATACCAATATTAGAGTGGAAAAATTTTCTAAATCTTAACCTTAACTTATGTTACTATAATTTTTTCATATATCTATCTTATAATTTCTAAAATAACTTAACGTTTATTTCATGTTCGTTCGTTTATATTTTTAAAAATATCACAAAATTTGAAAACTTTCTTTTTGACGTCTTTGGTGTACTCCACATAATTAAGTTTACTTTGGTAAAACTCCAAAGTTGGAATGCAACATTTAATTAGTACACATGTATATTTAGTAGAATTCAAATGATAACTTCCATGTTATTCACGGAATTTAAGTGGCAACTTCTCCTATATACTTAGCACGTAATTTTCAGTAGAAAGGCAATCGTAAACGTAATTCTCCGGTTTTTAAAACTGTAATTGGCAATCTGCACAACTACCATAAATGGGTTCCGAGAAATTTCAAAGTTTATTAGTTATTAAGATCAATATATCACCCTCAAAGTTATATATCATTCATTAAAAAATATCCTCTAATACTATAAAACTTTATATTTATTGGAACCTCCAATATCACCTGTACTTCCAAAAACTATTGCTGCAGTACAGGGCACTCAACATAAATTATCTAAAACTAAATAACGAAATCTATTTTTTAATGAAGTGTTGTTTGCCATTAGAACATTATTTGATATCTTGATATCATTATTTTGTTTACTTATGATTTGAAAAAACCCTAAAATTGACAAGAATCACTATTTATTATTTTTTTTGTTATCCATGTTTTTGTTTTCATTAATTTTTGATTCATTTATTCAAATTGCATTTAATGAAATGAAATGAAAAAAAAATCAAAGTGAAACTGGCTTTTAAATTTCCAAAGGACTTCAGAAATGAATTTAATCACAATATTTTATACAGAGTAAAAAAAGGCACAACACAGCTTTTATTAGATTGGTGGTTTGCTTCTATATTTTAATGTTGTGTTTTTTTTTTCTTCAATAAAATTTTTCAAAAAAACAACCATTCAAAAAGTTTGTTTCAATTCAATTCTCAATTATCAGATCATTAAAAAACTCATAAATAAAAATATCATTTGAATTTGCATTTTAATAATTTATTTAAATTAATTCTGATGATTGAATATAATGATTGATTATCTATTAAGATGATTATAATAAAAGGAATTAAGGAATAAAGTGAATAGTAAGATGAGTTGCAAATAAAAAATATAGGTTTCTATTTTATTATATTCATTTTAAATTTTTTTTTTTTTGCCGTAAAAAAAATATGTCTTGCTGTTTAAACACGTATAAGAAAAAAACTTTAAGCACCGTTATCTCGAAAATCGTTAGAAATAAATAGATTTTTTTTGTTAATTTCGAAATCCGCTGTCACCTACTGTTTATGTAAATCTTATTATGGAACACTCTGTAAAAGAGTGATGAAAATTTTAAAACTTTATGCACAAATTATTTGTGACAACGGTGACAACTGACAGCAAACAATAATATTTGAATTGAAGATTTAATAAAAATCAGTTACATGACAGTAGAGTACAAAGTAGAATTCTGCGTGAAAATCAAAAGTTGTTCAACTTCTGCGTGATCACTGTGAAGACTACTGTCGTTATGGCTATTTGTATTGATTAATGATTTCCATATATTTTATTGAACTTTTGAAATAGCATTTCTGTATAATGGCAATTGGCAACAATCATTGTGGTTTTAAGGTTAAGATATAGAAGCCTATTTATCCCTATAATTTAATATACAAAAGCCTTTGATAATAAAGAAATTGTTCTATACTCAAAAAGTTTAACTAAAAAGTTAAAGTTAAATACATACTCATCATTGCTAAGAGCAGAATTAACCATATTATCTTATATTATCTTTTTATATTATATATAAAAAAGTATGAACTGAAAAAAAAAATCAGCTATATCCACCACAGCACCGATCGCTATTATACAAAAATATTAAAAGTAAAAAATAATAAAAACTGTAATTAATACAAAACAAACATAAGATTAATATTTTAATATTGAATCTGCTAATAAAAATTTTACAGTTTGAATTTTGCGTCACCAACAAGAGAATAAAATATAATATGCATACATTAGATATAAGAATATAAGCAAAGAATATATAACACTTATGTATTATATGTTCCTTGATATAAGTTTATAAATTTTTAAAGATATAAAAAAAAAAATTTATTCATATAAATTCATATGGCGTGTTATAATAATATGTATGAAATTTGGAGTTAAAAAAAAAATTAAATAAAAGTTAAAGTTAATCGGATCAAAAAATGTTCTATTGCAAAGTTCTTGCTCTTTACTTCTGTAACAATTTTTCTTAATAATTTTTCTCATAATATTTTTCTGTTACGAAATATTCGTTAATAACTTAAATATGACAATTAGTAAACTACTACTTCCGGTTGTCTGATTTGCTCCAAAAGCTCATCAATCCGAGATATTTACATCAAAACCTTAAATATGAAATTTCAAAAAATTCCGCTCAGTCGTTTAGGCTGTACATGTGCCCACAGGCATACACACACACATCCATACACACCCACACACATCACGCCAAAAAAGTGTTTACAGCCTTCTCCGTACCGGAGTAGTGCATATTTGCCAAAATCTTGGGTACAAATTTTAGTATGAAAACAATACCTACCTGATACATAATTGTATGCGGTCGGTGATTCTTTATTTTTCCACTTTTGCTCTTTTTTGCTTTTCAGTTTTTATCTGAAAAAAACAGAAAAATGGGAAATATTTTTTTTTTTCAAGTTTGCTACACTGTTTTTTTTCCTTTTTTTCTTTTTATTTTAAATTTATTTATTACTTAATTTTTTGTAATGTTGCTATAATCAGATATAATTTTTTTTTTTAAGTAAATTTGACAATACATGAACATTCTCATATACATATGTACATATTTATATTCTCAATCATTATTTACTGTTTGATTGACAGTGGCAATATATGTATATATAATATTATATCGTTTTTTTTTTTTTCCTAATGTTGACATTCTGGAAAGTGTAAAACACTTTTTTTTGCCTCATCTATATTAAAGTTAGGTCTATTAAAGTCAAATTTTTAACAAAAATATTATCCTGATCGACTTATTTTAAAATTTTTTATTTTGGATTGAAAAATAAACAAAAGAAAAAGTCCGATTTTTTAAAAAATTTTCTAATGCTTTTTTTGTAAAAGTAGCAACTGATTTTTTTTTTTTTCATTTATAAAATAATAAAATGAAAAATAAATTGCCTTATATGTAATATTTTTTTTCTAAAATGAATAAATGTGTAACAAAAACACATTCGAAATAATTTTTAATACTTACTTGCTTTTCTATTAACTCTATTTTTCAATTAACTAAATTAAACTAAACTTTAAAATCAAAAGTAATACAACGGGATACAAGATGCGATGCTTTTGACCACTTTTGACATCACTTAGATTTAAAAAGAATCACTTTTGGATTTAAAATATGTAATAATAATAACAAATCATCGGGTCTGTAATATTCATCGTATAATTTGTAATATGCATCTTGAAGAATTTGGGTTAATATGAATTTGTATGTATATGATGTATATACGTATGTGTTTGTAAAAAATATCATTTATTTCCTTTATAATATAAAAATTAAAATCCTGTACTTTAACTTTTATATTTGATTTTCACCACAAAATTATTTTAACTTTTAATTAATTAATAACCTTTTTAATTATTAATAACTTTTCTTTTTTTTTTTATATACTGAACACTTGAGTCTTTTGGTTAGAAAATAAAAAGGACATATTAATTTTCGATTTGATGTATTTTATTTCTAATTTCATTTAAAGTCATAACATTTCGGTATGGCGGTACTAAAGTAAGGGTTTTAAAAAATTATATTCATAATTCAAAAATGAAAAGAAATTACAAAGGTCGAGTTCATTGACCTATTTTCGTTTACATAAAAAAAAATAGTACATAATATGTATATAATAATATTGACTATTACATAAAAATTAAGAATCGATTTTAATTACTTAATTACTTTAATTACTTAACAAAAGTGCATAATTACTTTAATACATGTAATTTTATTTTATAATCGCAGGGGCCAGATTCCGCAACGATGCAAATGCAAACTTTTTTCATTCTCACCAATAGTTTGCATTTCACCATTATTTAATTCCGCACCGAGAATGAAAACTGAAATGCTGACTGAATTATAAACAGTGCTTAATATATTTTGAACAGCGCTGACTGTCATTTCAACTGTCAAGTGTCAATACATTTGTTTTGAAATGATTAAATAAATACAAATGAATACTAAAAGTTTAAAAAATTCAAAATAAGAATCTCATATAGAAATAATCAGGAGAAGAGTAAAATTTCGACGTAGGTAATTAATTTAGACTTTTTTTTTGTATAAATATAATAATTCAGGAACAACACATGATGCATATGCATGGCGCCACTGAACAGTAAAGGAATTTTTGGAAAAAAAATATTTAGATGGAAACCGTAATTTTTAGTTACTGGGGGACAGTGGTTTTCCTTTAGAGCCTTGGCTAATGACTGCTATAAATCGGTATTCTAATAGAGCAGAAGAAACATTTAATGTAGCTTATAAGAAAATCCGCTGCCTTGTTAAACGTTGTATTGGATTTTTAAAAAAGATTTTGTATTTCAACAGTATTTCAAAAACAATTTGTTATAGTCCTACAAAATCTTCGAAAATTATTTACGCTTGTATTGTATTACACAACATTATGCAAAGAGCAAAGGTTCCAGTACCAGAAATAGAAGAACTTGATAACGCCATCATAGAAATTACTGAAGATTCGAATCAAGTAAGGCAAAACAATACCTGCCTAGGGAAGGGAAGAAGAATTCGTCAAGCAACTATTTCTTCCTAATAATTGTAAAAACCATTTTGATTTATAAAAATATTATTTAATTTATTATTTAATTTTTGAATAATAATGAGACACTTTAAAAAATAAAATAATTTGTCACAGACAATTTATGTATTTAAGTATATTTTTTTTTTTGCAAAATAAAGCTAGAGTATATAAAAATATGTTATTTAGAATGATTAAGTAACCAATAATTCGTCGTTTCAATTGAAGTAAAGTGTATTGACTATAATATATGAAGAAGGATTTAAATTTTTACTTTATAAATTTAAATGTAAAAAATTATTAATTAACATAGGTATATTGGATTGATGTTAATTAGTTTAACTAAGTAGGTATATGTATATGTATATGTACATATATCACCTTTAGAAAATTTGGACTTTTACCTTTTTGGTATTTACAATAGTTGAATAAGAATTTAATTGTTTTGAAAGAATAATTGATTATTATTTAATTATAATTTTAATAAGAAAAAATTGCAAATGGTCACTCAATGAAAACAACAATTTCCCCGACAAATTGAAAGTTTTACGAAAATAATTATTTTGAAGTACCTACATACTTATAATGAATATCCTAGTTTAAGAAATTGTATATTTAAATTTTAAAATTTAAAATGTTATATAATCATATGTATGCATGTACGTAATTTACTTATGTAATTTAATGTTGGAATAAAAATAAAAAAAATTTTTAGTTCGTTTCAGTTTTATAATTTCTTAAATTTTCCATATAATTTTCGTTTCAGCTATGTTCATATACATATGTACATATATGCTCAGCCTTATTTTTATTTTCTATACTAAAAAAATTGTTCTACTTGGAATGTCTTATATAATATGTATAGTCTTTGATATGATATAGTTTTATGGTTTAACGTGTTGCTCGTTGAACCTGGTTGAACTTAATATGAAATGGATTATCATATTATTTTTCTGTTATATCCAGGGTTACCACTTTGGTAATTTACTACCAAATTTGGTAATTTTATTCAGATAATATTTTTGTTGGTAATTTGGTAATTTTTTGGAATAATTTGGAAAATAGCAAAAATTAAAATCAGAACCAATTTTTAAAAAAATCCATTTTTGAAAATAATGAACTATGAAGTTAAAATATTGTTTAGCCACCATACATAGCTTTAACGTAATTACAAAACATTAACGAAATATTTTAAGTTTGTTTAAAACAAAATTTTTTAATTTTGTTAAAATCTAAATTTTTTACGTTTGTTTAAAATGAAAAAATAAAGTTACAAATTTGCTAAAATAATTTAAGACACATAATTCATAATAAACTTCTTCCTGAAGATATCTTGTGAACAAAAAAGCTCGGCTTGTGGATGTAGATGAATCTCATTCGCAGGGTGAACAAAATAATGGATCTGCTACGGTGATTGTAAGAAAATTAGATGGATTGTGAGGAATTAAATTTAAGTTTAGCAAGTAGTGAACGTGAAAAATATCACAGAAAATTCCAGATGCAGTGGACAGAGAAATATTCAAGGCTAAAAGATAAGAAAGGGAATAAATCGGCTTGTACAGTTTGGTCTGCCAAAAATTAATTTTAGTTTAAGTTATATATATATATATATAATTTTTTGCGTTCTAAAGGTTTTACATATTTTACTTTAAAAATTTTATGTTCCTTGACAATTAATATTGTTTGTTGATCTGAGTGGTTTAAGTTTTAACATTTTTTGTTTCTTCAGAATTTGTTTTTTTTTTTTTTTAGTTTTTGTATATATGAATTGTTTTGTTTGTTTTTTTATGTTGCATATATGAATAATTGTTTTGTTTATGTTTTTATAATATATAAATAAATTTTAATATCAGGTAAAACCATTGTGTTTCAATATCCAATATTTTGTTAACTTTTTTGTCCATTTGGTAACATTTTAAAACCAATTCGGTAAACAAATGTTTTTCTAAGTGACAACCCTGGTTATATCACTTATCAAAGACACAAACCACAACATTATTTATTATTAGTTGATTAAAATTATCATATAAATTCATAATGTACGTATTCGGGACTTCTATTATTATAGGTCGTGTTTAAATTAAATTTTCACATATATGTAAACATACTGTTTTTTATAAGGTAAACTTTTTTTTATAAATACATATGAACCTCCTTTTATAAGGTAAATGTGATATCAAGTATCATAAAGTTATTATTTCGCATTTTATCAATTTTACTATTCTGAAAGAGATGGCAGCAGTAGTGAAAAATGAAATTAGGTTTGAATTTTTTTTGTTAACTCTTAAAGAGTCATACAAGAAGCACTGGTTAGTGGTTAAGCAAGTTGAAAATTAACGGCTCTGTACTGCTGTATGTTAACTTACTAATGTTTACATATTATATGATTATAAACAGAGACATTATAATTTAAATTTGGCTAAATATGTCCTAAAAAAAACCTATAGTAAAATATCTTAGGAAATTGTTTGAATTAATTTCATTCAAGGTCGTTTACAGTTAATACCAAGTAAAGTTTACCGTATTTAGTTTTTGAACTAAATTTTTTCAAAAAAAAAAAAGCTTAAAAAACGTTAAGCTATTGAATTACAAAAAATTGTTAATTGCAAATTAAAAATTTATTTGTAAACGATATACCTATATGGAATATATGAATGGATATGTATATAAAAAAAATTGATTAAGTGAAATTACTGTATGCAGTTTGGCAGGACCTTGTTCCATTTCTATTATGCTTGTGAACTTTCTATTGCGAATTATTCGTTAAAGACTTACTTTCTTCCATTTAAATGGATAGTAGAGGAAACTGGATAGAATGCATAAAACTGAACTTGAACTCAAATCTAAATTTTTCTTATAAAACCTACGATATCAAACGTTAAAATAATATTCTTACGATAGAAAAGTTTATGAATGATATGACAAAGAGCAAATGAAAATTAGCATTGCAATTATTTAAGATACTGTATTGAATTATAATTTATGAATATATGAATATAATTTGTGAACTGTTATTGTACACATTATCAAGTTTGATAAAAGCTAACAATTTCATGTTATTTAGATTCAGCTGGTACGATTCTAAAAAATATAAATACGACAAAGAATTCTTTGTGTGATTAAATTTTGAAATGCTGATTAACAGACGAAGTACAAAAAAGTAAAATAATGAAATATTTCACTTCCGACTTCGATTAGAAAATTGAATGTACATTATATAATTGACAGTTATTAGTACTTATTTTACATTTTTTTTTCCGCATTTTTAACTTCTTTTACCTTTTAATTCATTGGTAACTGCAAATTAAAAACCGACTTTTTTAAATATCACAAGTTTAAGAGTAAAATAATTTTGTTTTTTTTTTAAGTTTTCGTTTTTATTTTATAAAAATTCGCTAAATGGATTCTTTAAGCACTAAAACCTAGAAAATATACTAAATCTTAAACAAAACTTTAAATATTATCTAATCCACTATTTAAAGTCACTTCAACAAAAAAAAAAAAAAAAGAGTATTCTAATTTTAACAGGACTGTTTTTTTTTTTAAACTAATTAGTTTTTTTTGTATCCTTTTCGGTTTTTGTTAGAAGTTATGATTTAAATATTTTTAAAACATTCCTAAATATCTTTTTTTTTTAATATTTTTATTGATTTTTTTTTTTTTTAATTTGATATGCTACAAAATAAATTAAAATTAAAAAAAGGAAACAAATATTTAAGTTTTTTTGTGGTTTTTTTTTTCGTTTTACCGAAATTAACAAAATTTTTATAAAAAAATTAAATATAAAAAAGAATTGTTCAGCATATCTGAGTTTACATTATTTTTTTATTGTTTGACATTTAAAAAAGTTCCTTAATATTGTTTTTAATTAAGAAAATTAATGTATAATAACGGTGTGCATTTCTTTTTTTCTAAACAATATTTATGTATTTTCGTTTTTATTTGATGTTTTTAATTTACTTATAAATATAAAAGTGTTTTTTTTTTTTTTGTTTATTAAAATGACAATCAATTGATTAATACAAAACCGAAAAAAAAAAATATAAAAACGATAAAAAAAAAAAAAATAGTAATATTTATTTTGTGCCTTCTTCGAACGAAGACAATTTAAACGAGGAAAATTAAACTTTTATTCACAGTCTTAAAATTAGGTATCAAATAGTTTTTTCTAATCATCAGAACCAGCTGTACGTTTAATTTTCCTTTGTTTAGGGCTTTGACCTTGTTGTTGTTGTTTTGGTTTAGGTGATGTTTTTGGAGATGTTTTCGGTGACGTTTTTGGTGAAGTTTTTGGAGATAATTTTGATTTTGGTGATTTTTCTAAAACAAAAAAAAAATTGTAATGTAAATAAAAAATATTGTGGATTAAAATCATGTTTTATATAATGTTCAAAAATAAAAATATAAAATTGGTTTTTTACGTTAATTTAAAAATAAAGTGCTTCTTATTCTTTAATTTTCTTTAATAAATTTGAAAAAAAAAAAACAACTTCACACATATTTTAAACTCTTCAAAACTTAAATTAAATTTTTCTTGGTTTTTTTTTGTTTTTTTGCTTTACAACGTTTTTTGTCTTCTTTTCTTTAGTTTAAAAAATTGATTTCCTTTAGTAGACAATTCTAAATTGAATTCAAAACAAGGAATAAATTGAATAATAAAATTAAAAAATAAATATAATTATTAGTTTACTAAATAAAACAAATTATCTTATCCTAACTAATATGTGTCCTGGTTCAATTAAAAAAAAAACTAAAACTAAACTTGCTATTATAAAACTAAATTTTATTAATTTTGTTCAAAAAATTGAAATAATTTCTTTTCTTTTTAATTATAACTCAGTATTCAGTATTGCTTATATAACTAATATTCCGATAACACGTTATTGAATATAGCTAATATTCAACGATTCTAGTTGCACAGCTAACTAAATCTATGCTAGATTGTATTAAATGGTGACATATACATATAAAAACAACTCATCAAAAATAAAAAGCGCTCTCGCATTGTTCTTATCAAATTGTTATAATAACACAATTTGGATTTGGAAACACTTTAATCTCAATTTAAATAAACATATTGATAAAAAAAATTGATTTTATTTAAATCTCTCTTTAATTATTTTTTTTTTTTTAAATATAATACATATATGAATTTGTTTTTTTTTACCTGCAGAATTAGTCTTATCAATCGAAAAATTACTTGAAGTTCCATTTTAGTTGTTTTTATGTAAAACAAATATGTTTTGAAATATTACTTTTTTGAAAGGTTTACGATTTCAAAAATGATTTGAATTTTTTACATTAACTAGATATAATACTTATTTTTTAGTTTATTTTAAATGAGAAATTAAAATTAAAAAAATCCAAAATTTAATGCAAACAGAATTTTTGAAATTATATAAAGCAGATGATTAATAAAACAAAAGTTACAAAACGAGTTTTCATAAGAGTTACAAAGTGAAAGTAACTTCAACTTCTGCTGACGTAACGAATTAATTACTTTCCTACTTAAACAAATATTTATCTAATATATCGCTTTCATTAATTTCACATTAAAAATAAATAATAACAAATTTTAATTTCCAATAGTTAATAATATATATTTTTAAATAAATAATACTTACGAAGAGCACGCAAAGTTTCTTCTGGTAACCAATCATAATCAACATTATTACTATTACCTGTTCCCGTTTCGATTGTTTTCTTAACAGTTTGGGAACGCTTTCTTTTACCAACTGAACCAACAAGAAATTGTTGTCCTAAAACAAGTAACAAAACAACAATGCCAGCAAGGAATATATATAAGAAAATGATTTCGCCATCAAGTCCTTCATCAACTTCAGTTATATTTACAGTTTCATTAAATACAGCTTCAGAAAATTGTGCACCATTAGCATCTCTATAATTTAATGCAATATTTAGACCGAATGGTCTTCCAGCAAATGAATCAGATGGTAAAAATGAATATGAAACTGTTGCTTCATGACCAGATTTTACTTCACGATTATATGGTATTGCTGAGAAATTTTGTATATAATAATTGAAATCTTGTGGATAACGGAATGATGCTTCAACACTTTCAATTACAAAATCATCCTCTCCTTTATTTGTAAATCCAACAAGAAATTCAACTGGATTACCAGCTGGTAATTCAAATTGTACACCTGGTGCATAAAGTGGTCTAGTGAATAGTAAATATGTATCTGCATGCGGTGAAGTTGTCGTTTCAGGCTCCTCCTCTGTTTCAACATCATCACCTACAACAGCACCATCATCACTATCTCCTTCAACATCAACATCATCTTCAATTTCATCTTCAGCATGCGCTAAATATTTATTTGCTGAAATATTCAAAAGTATTTTAATTTATTTAATGTAAATAATTTAGTAAAAAAAAAACTTTTTAACATGAGTATATTATAAGTCAACAACTTAAAACTTGGAAGTATTATGCCACGTCTAAACTCCGGTCACATTTTTCCAATTATTTAAAAATAGTTAAATAATAAAACTTACGTGAGCTAAAAGTACAGATAATAGCTGGTAGTACCAAAAGTAAGAAAAATGTTAATTTTTTCATTTTATTTAAACTACTTTAATTTATAAAACCGAAATGAATTAAATGAATAATTTTTAAACACTACACTAGACCCGATCTCGCATATCAAAGAAACAGACAGATATATATAACGCAAGCGCAGGTAAAATTTGACAACTGTCTACTTACGATGATGACAGTTGACGTTGAAGGTTCCAAATCTTTCCTACGTGGAGGCGAAAGTTATATAAATGTCAAATCGATATGTGACGTTTTTTTTTTTATATTAAAAGTGGGAAATAAAGTTAATTGTACACATGCTAAATGTTTTTTTTTTTTTAAATTAATGGTAAATCCAAACCAATTATTGTGATAAAACCAAACCTATTATACATTTGTTTAATATAATTATTATCATTTTTGATTCTATGACACCGTTTATAAAAATTTTATTCTGTAGACTTTTCATTATCAAAATATTTAAAATAATTAATTAATTTAAAATTTTTGTTAATAAATCAAAAAATTAATTTTTTTTAATGCATTTCTCTGCCACATAAATGTGAGCAAGAAATTACACAGCCTTTCCTGTTAGGCGTGGCTGTAAATGTCGTAAGAGGGAATAACTCTTACGACATGTGTGGGGCTCGAACCCTCGAACTCCCTCATTATTTACAGCGTATTTTATAAGCTCTTACCCACTAGGCCATCGAGACCCCAAAAAATTAATTTAGATAAATTCTGCAGTTTTATTGCCTTTGGTTTTACATAAAAAATGAAAGTAACTTTACAATATATAAATATATTATATGTGATAATATGGTAATAAGTTAATTAAAAAAAAGGGTATATAATTAAATTTCTGTATATTTGGGAGAAATGTTGAAATGAAAATAACTCAAATGAAATTAAAAAAAGTCAACATGTTCATAAAGAATAAAAAATTTTTATTTTAAACAAAGCATATTCCGTTAAAATTAATTTTATATTTAAATTTATCAATACTATTAAAACAATTTAAAAAATATATATTTAAACAACTTTTATTTTGCTTTCAAATATATTATTTCTATAATTACTAATATTTAATTAGCCAAAATGGAAATTTTAATACAATTATTAATATGTACACTTTATAAAAAAAAAATTCATTTAAGCTAAGACATTTACCGGAAAATGAAATATAAAAATAATGATAGGGGCATCTGGTGGTGATATAAATTAACATTATGATATGTCATTTCTTTTGACATCTATCATATTTAACCTAAGTTTCTTTCTTTTTATTTCCGCTTGTCAAGACGAGTGCATTTCACAAGTTGAAATCTAGAAAAAAATTCGAAAATAAAATATAAATTATGGATAAACCAGTAGTTTGGGCTCGTGTTATGAAAGTTCTTGGCCGTACTGGATCACAAGGACAATGTACACAAGTGAAAGTTGAATTTTTAGGTGAACAAAATCGTCAAATTATTCGCAATGTTAAAGGTCCAGTTAGAGAAGGTGATATTTTAACACTTCTCGAATCTGAAAGAGAAGCAAGAAGACTTCGATAAGGGGAATCTTTTCTATTTCCCGATATTTTTAAAAATCATTCTTAATGTAAGTTAAATCTTAATGTAAAATAATAAATAAAATTATTTCAATGTTTAAATTTTTTAGATATTTTTAATTGGAAATCGGAGTTCTGGACTCTGGAAATACTTTTGTGTGTATTCAATGTGTTGAATGAATAAATATCATTAAATAGAATTTTGTTTTTTTAATTTATCATCCAAAAAAAAAAAAATTGTATTTGTGGGAATTATTGAATGTAAACATAGAATATTATCTTCCTTCAAAGCAATAGTTTTCAGATTTAAACTAATGCAAGTTAAAATAACTCAATACAATATTTTATAAATCCTCATAAATGCTTTTTATTCCAAAAATGTAGAATACAATTTCAATTAGATGTAATATTCTAAAATTTTATTAAAAAATGTAAAATATAAAAAGGAATTTAAGTTATATTAATTTTTAAATTAAAGTCTATAAAAATATTAATACAAAATGTCTACAAGCATTGTGTTATATTCATTTTATAGTACATATATACATATTTGAAATGTGAATGGGTGATAGATTTTTCTAATAAAGAAATAGAAGTAATTTACAATATTACTTCCAGTTTTAACATTTTATATAAAAGAAAAAGTGTTCTGTCTGTATTAGGTACAAGAGTTTTGAGGTGGTTTTAAAAAGTTAATTTTAAATCTTAATGGAAATTGAAATATAACAAAAACAATTAAAACGAAGTATCTATTATTCTTACATCGAATCGCTATAAACATTATTAAATTCCCTTTTAATTAGTAACTTTGTGGTATATTACATATTGAACTTTTAAAGAACAATTTGGAAAAAAAGCCATAATAAACATTTTTGTAAACATTTCCATATGAACAAGCAAAAAATATTTAAAAAATTTAATTTGCTCATAAGATTAAAATTATTTAATATCCTTTTATAGCGTAACAACCTTAACCTATTAAATAAAATGCAAGTGGGTTATATTTCCATCATATCACAATACCAGTTAAGATTAAAGGGATTATAAATTTTTTATGTAAAATACATGTATGAATATATTTTCTATTTAGACCAGAAAAAAAATTTTACTAGTTATTTTAAAACGTTTTCTTATTATAAACTATATTTTTAGTTTCACAATTAAAAATTGTAAATTATAACAAAAACTGACATAAATTGATTAGAAGAATTCTAGTTTTATAATTAGACAAATACTGACAAGAAGTATCACAAATAAACAAAAAAAAAATTATTTCCAAAATACGCAAGATTAAGAATTATCGATTCGACTCCGACGCATTTGATTTTAGAATCTATAATACATGAAAACTTGAGATTTTTATAATTTTTATTTTGATTTTATGATTTTTATGTATGCATGGATGCTGTGAAACAATATCGAATTGATTTTACAAAATAATCAAATCGAATTATGATTAATGTAATTAAAAATTTGAATTTTAGCAAATATTTTAGGTAATCAAATTGTTAACTTAAGAAGAGCATTGGTTTCATAAAATTTTAACAAAGAAAAATTTTATTTGTAAAAACAATTTTTCTTTTGCAATTTGTTTTTGAGTTGAAATAATTCGCCTACATTTATGCATTCTATTCATTAAATAAATATATAAATAAAATTGATTTATATTTTATGCAAGGACCTCGATGGCTGAGCTGTTATTTTTTTTGTTTAGTATATGACTTTTAAAGCAGTGTGGTATGAAATTCTGCATAGATAGCAATTTTTTTTAATTTAACGATAAATTACTGAAAACGTAATTTTTCTTAACGAATCCCCCCCTTATTAAAACTGTGCAAGCAAATCAAATAAATTATTGGAACAGCAAATAAAATAAAATATTGGAACTTTTCTATAAAATTATTAGGTACATTAATTATGTTTCTAAAATTGAAATTATTATAAACTAATCTTAACCTTGAATACGAGTGCAGTCATTTGAAAAATATACTTTATATTTTTGTTTTTGGTCTATTAGTTTTAAATTAAATAACAAAAAATTGCCAAATTTTTCTCTATAAATTTATGTAATATTAAAAAAATAGATAAAAAAAATAATTAAATTTACTGGACTTTATACAAAATTAACTATAGTTTTCTTTATGATAAAATATAAAATACAAAAATTATAAATGTTCTGTAAACAATGATATAAAAATTTTCAAAATGATGATAGTTTAAGTCAAATTCATATTTATTGTAATAATAAAAAATTGCTATTACTAAACTAAAACAATTATTTATGATTAATGGATGATGCTTGGTTTACATGGGTATTCTATTCTTAAATATAGCACAAACAGATCCCTTTTTGATACCATAACAAGGGATAACATACTTTATATTATAATGGTCAGCACAAATCCTACTGTGATTGAAAATTTTTTTTTCAGTAATTTTCCTAAAAAAAACTCAACGACCTGAAGTAAACCATATGCTTAAGTTAATGAGACTCTTTAAAACTCTAAAGTTTAACATATTTCATTTTATTTAAGAAGTCTTTTAAGAAATCCCACAAATTGAAACTTATGACCCTATTTATATTTAATTCTATTTTTTCAATAAATCTAATATTTTTAAATTTAATATATTTTAACAATAAAAAATAAACGATATTATTAAAATTTTATGTTAATTTAATAAATAAAAACCATAAGCATTTCAATATCATAATCATTTTGATACAATTCAATTTTTAAATTTTTTATATTTTTTCACTGCGCCTATTGATATGCATACATTTCTATATAATAATTATTATTTTGTTTTTTTTGGTTTTTTTTTTTTGTTTTACATTTCATTTTCTCAAACAATACAAAAAAGGACAATTTTCATTTCATTCATAGAATATACCATAATAGTTTTTAATTTCTTCCATCATATATAATATACCTGTTGTTGCATAAAAACGTTTTAAAGGAATTAAAAGTAAAAAAAAAAAAAAAAAAAAAAAAACTGCACATGTTAAGTTAATTTCATAGTTTCGTTTTCATTCCTTTCGTAATAGTGTATTAACTTATTTAAAAATTTCATATTTTATTTAATAAAAATAACTAATAAATAAATATAATATTATAATAATTAGAAAAAAAAAAAAAAGAAAACGATAAGCGAAAAAAAAAAAAATATAATGAAAAAAGTGATTTGATTTTTTCAATTTAATATCGTTACTTTTTTTTGTTTTTTTTTTAATAATTACATATTTTTCTACCCTGTTAAATTCTATTTTACTTTGGCTGTAAAGAGAAAATTTGTTTTTTTTTTTGTTTTGTGTTTTATTGTACAAAAAAAAAAAAAACATTAAATGTGAAAATTGTGAAAAATTTCAAGTGTTTTGTTATATAATAAACAAAAAAAAAAAAAAAAATAAAAAATAAAACAAAAAAAATTAAAGGAAAAAAATTCTTTTTATATTTTTGATTTTACGCGATAACAGGGTAAGTTTTATTGAAGAAAAACAATTTAATTAAAAAAATAAAATAAAATAAAAAACAAAATATTCATGAAAATGTACATATATAGTAAAATTTATATGATTATTGTTATTTAACAAAATTAATTCATGTCCTTTTTTAGCATGTCCTTTTAATAAAGTTAAAAGTAACATTTTCTTTTATTATTTATTTAACAAAAAAAAAATGAATTACTTGTTTTTTTTCTCCTCCCCGTATTTCTCCTCCCCTTTTACGTATTATTTTACTAATTAATCTTTTAAATAAAATCTAATTGAATTTATTATTGATACAAATTATATTTAATTATATGTAATTACTAATTAATTATATTCAATACCAAAAAAAAAAAAAAAAGGGAAAAAAGGCAATATATAAACAAAATTTTTCAATAAAAAAAAAAAAAAAAAAACTGATGGAATTCGATAGAATTATTATATATTAAATAGGATAATATGATTATTATTTTTATTTTTTTTTAAATTTTTATTATTTTACTAAATATTCAAATATCCTTATAAGATTTATTCTCCTTTTTGAATCTATCACTTTAATTATCCCTAGATTTATTGAAATTATATTAAAATAAGTACAGCTAATCAATGTGGGAGTTATGTATTATTTTATTGAATTATAATAAGTTTTATATATATGTACTATGTAGGTATTAAGGTTTGATTTTTAATTTCAAATATTTGTATGTTTATAAGGTCCTTTTTTCGATTTCGATTTTCTTGCACATTATACTTTTAATGTTATATAGGAGTCAGTCAAAATATTAGTATGGATGTAATTTTAAATATGGATGTAATCTAAATATGGATGTAATTTATTTTCTTAAAGATTAAATAAATACAATTTTATATATATATATATGTATTATATATTTCAATCATCGATTTTTATATGATTAACTAATATTTTTTCTGAAAGTCTTCTTCTTGCTATAATAATATGGTTTTTTTTCCTTTTTTTTTGTAAAAAAAAATGTAATAATTGAAAATTCAAAAATTTTAAAAATTAAATTATTTGAATTATTTGCATTAAAATTTGCATAAGAAAGTTCTATATATATGTACATATAAAAATTTTAATTAGCTATATAGCGCTTTATTACTAAGAATTTATAGGTATAGAATACATCAAACTGTACTTGAACTAAAATTTTCAGTTTTTCAAACAAAAATTACGCTCAATTTTATAGGTTTTTGTTTGCAAACGTTAGATTTGAGTTCAAGTTCAGTTTTATGCATTCGAAAGAATATATTTCGAAGAGTTTCAAGATTTTGATTGATTTGATTAAAACAAAATTATTTCCATATTGTTATTCTAATTAAGGAAAGCCTCTGTATCCAAAACCCGACCGCACAATCATAAAGATTAATAAAAAAATATATAGATCTATAAAACAAACATAAAAATAACTAGTGTCTAAGGTAATAGATAAGATAATATGTCTTATAAATTATAATTAATATCATATTGTTGTAATAGTAATATAGTAAATAATAATAATAAAACCATAATTCTTGTATAAGATAATAGATGGCGTAGAATTAAAAGAAACGTTTTTCTTGTACAATAGCTACGGCCGAGTAATCAACGGCTTAGTGAAATTAATGATTCACGAAACTGAAGCTTAGTCAAATATGAATAATAAATGACTTAGTGGATTCCCTATACTCCTCATTGGAGTGACAAGGAAAAAAAAAAGATAAAAGATGGAATACAAATAAAAAAACAAAAATTTATGCGTCTTATAATCTTGTACAATAGCTGTAGTCAGGTAATTAACGCGCCAAATATGAATAATAATTATCCAAGTACCAAGCGTTCTTTATTATAGGAGTGGAAAGGAAAACAAAAAAATTCTTTATCTTCTATTATAAATAAATGAAAAATATAGAATCTATATAATGTAACATGTAAGAGAGTTAACCTATAAATCTTGAAAAAAGAAACTATCGAGATATTTATATACATATACAAAACTATCAAGACAGAAATTCAAAATGAGACAGGCACAGGTATATACAAAGAAAGTGATCCACTCTCCTCTATATAGTATCAATTCCTCTACATTCCAATTAAGATCTACAATTAAGATTCTATATGCTAGAATATACATCATAACTAATATTCTAGCAAGTCTATCGATTATAAAGTGGCCCGTAATATTTATTTAGTTGTATGTAAATTCATATACAAAGTTTAATTTATGGTTATTTTGATTTTTAAATTGCAATTTCGAATGAAGTTCTCATTTTTTTAGTGCATTCTAGTTTAAATACTTATTTTTTAAGAATTAATTAGAACCACATATAATAAAATTAAAATATATAAGTATATACTGATGTACCTATAGTTAATGCATATTATGTGTTTAAATTTATTATTTAACTTTACTTTAAATTACATTGGATTATTATTTAAGGAGTATATAAGTAACACCATATGATATTTTGATGTAGATTTATTGTACTCTCCCTTTTATTCTACGTGTTATGGATTTTGATTCCACTTTTTTGTTTTTTTTTGCGAGGGTAGATGGGAATCATCGAAAGACATTATAAAGAAGTGAAATTAGCACGAGTCCTTTATGAGTGTGTGAGACTTTAACCCACTAATCATCACCTCACTTTTTTCACCAAACAATAGGTTATACCGCATTTAGTATACTCATGTACTGTCTGGTCAAAGGAAGTTGAGTTAGAGAATGAAAATTGATTTTAAATTGGCAGGTATATTGTGAACAAAATTATTAATATTCATCTTGAATCTTTGGACGTTGTAAATATAATCATATATCGATTCTGGAGAACACATGAGGTGAAAGATGGTTCCACATTCTGCTGATGTTTGTACTCAAACGAATTTGCATAAACAGAATTATTCCACCTTAATACTTTTGTCAGCCGTACTACCTCTAAGGGTAGTAACAATCTGTAGAGTTTTTATTGTTGGCAGTCCATCTGTGGAAAAGAAATATATGCTCTTTCTTAGGTGCACATATCTTGCCCAGATTAAAGCTCCAAAAGTGTCCTAAAGATTCTTTTTTTTTTTACATTACTTTACTTTAGTTTATTATTATTTTCTTAATTAACTTGAACGGAAATATAATTTTGAAAGAATTTTATTCTATCAATTCCACCTCATTAATCACAATATTATTGAAAATAAAATGATATATAAAATATTTAATATTTCTATAAACCTAATGAAAAGATTCTTTCCTAAAAAAATTTAAAAAAAAAAAAACAAAAAAAAAAATTTCAAATAATATATTGTCAATTTCATTTCTTCAATTGAAAATAATCCTTGTTAAAATACTGTTTAATTCTTTTATAAAGAACGAACAATGAGATAAAATACATATACATATACATACATATATTTATAATAAAAAAAAAAAAATGAATTTTACACCAGTTACACATTTTATTAAAATACAAAAATCTATAAATATTTTATGTTAAAAACTTATAATGTTTATATTTAAAAATTTTATTTTTGTATAGTTGTAGTATTTTTATATTTTATATAATATTTAAAAATAAAAATAAAAATGAAAAAAGAAAACTAAAAATATTTATGTATATATATATATATTTATTATGTCCTCTAGACGTTATTTTATATAAAAAGTTTATGGTTTTTTTTTTTTTTTTCTTGTATATAACATTAAAATTGTCTCATGTCTAAATAATATTTTATATTTATGTTTACTTTATTGAAATATATAGTATATATATATATGTATATATATATATATATATATATAATTTTTTATTCCCTTTTTTCATTGTTTCCTTGCTCAACTCCTTTTAATTCAACAAAAAGCTTCTCGTTCTCTCTAGAAAAAAAAAAAAAAAATACAAAATATAAATGAAAGAAAAAAATATCTCACAATTGTCTGTTACAGTTTAATGAATTGATTTACAAGATTTATCCGTTTTTACTTTTCTTGGGTTCGTCAAGTTTCATTTCAAAGTTTTTTTTTTTTTTTTTTTTGCCTTCTTTTTGAATTTAAATTGCGTTTTTCTAGAGGATTTTTTTTTTTGTTACTTTTTATCCGGTCCGGAGACTCATTGAACTTTGTGTTTCTTTTTTTGTTTCCTTTCTTTTTTTTTTTTGAAAAAGGAATCGTTAAAATATGCAGAGCATACAAAAAAAAAAAAAAAAACAACTTTAAAATAATAATAAAAATTTTTAATAAGAAGTAAAAGTGTTTATTCAGCAGCATGCAAAACACTTTTACATTAATATTCATTTATATTTGAATTGTTTTTGTATATATATATATATTCTATGGTATTTGTATAAGTGAAAGTATTGTAATACACTCAAAAAAGAGTTAAATTTATAAAAGTGTGGTCAATTTAAAGTTTAATATTTAATTTAAATTTTATATTCGTATCCTTTTTTTTTTTTTTTTGTATAGAAAGACTACAATCTTTAGTTTTTGTGAAAAATTTATAAATTTGTTGAAAAGGATTTTTTTTTTAGGAAAAGGATTTTTATCGTTGTTTTGTAGGATCATGAATTTTTTGGAATTGACTTCTATTCTGTATATTAATAAGAAATGAAATTTAAATTGCGTCAAAATTTGCATAAATAAAAGAAATTTCGAATTATAGAGTAAAATGTTATATTTTAGAAAGTACTGAATGAAAATAATAGTAAATATATTTGGGGAATAGATATATTTAAAGTGATTTTTTTTTATTTTTAATTTTTATTACTTTAACATTTTTTTTTTTTACTTTTATTAATCTAAAATTAAGTATTAACAAAACTTTTATACCGAAATTACCACAATATAATGTAATCGGGATTTTAACGAGACACTGTCCTATCGGCAGACATGTCAGAAGTTTAGTTCTTCTCACAAATAATTTTGAAAACAAGAAAAGAAAAATAAAGGGGGGAAGAGTACTATTCTACGTTATTGTTATCATTTCTTTTGTGTGAATGTCTAGCTTTTCCACTCAAAAGATGAAGGTATATCTAGACGAATTTTCCTTGAATAATTTTCTTAATTTTTTCGGATATAAACGTAATCGATGCACATCAGTGCTTTGTTAAAAGCTCAACATTTTTTAATTAAGACAACAAAGATCCAGATCCAACAGAGATCCAGAAAGAATTAAGAGTTAAGACAACAAAGATCCTTTCTACCTAGTTACCTATCTGTCATATATGAAAAAAAAAAAGTTTCATGGCACTAATAAAAAAAAGTTCAAACCAACTGTTTTTAACTCATTGTATATATTATTATTAGTATACCTATAGTAATAATATAAAATATAAATTGATTTAAGGGAATATTAAGGTATCGGCACCGTGTTTTAAGGTCCTACCAAATAAGAGCTCTGCGGCGTGTTAATTCAAATTTAATAAGAAATAATAACGCCTCGGGGTGTTATTTCTCTTTCAAACTAATCTATAACTTCTTGGGAAATAAAGCCTCGACAAGTTATTTCTCATTAAAAGGGGGATAATAAGACTCACGTTTATAATACTGTTGTATTAATGTTGTACAAAAATGAAACTTTTATAAAATATTTGAAATTATCATACAATTCTTCCTAAACAATTTTTCTCAACACAATTATTCGCACAAACGTATATAATTCTGATTTTGCAACTTATTCTAAAATCCTTCCTAATTATTTTTTTTACAAAAATATTTCAACATCAACGAATTTAAAAACGTCGTTAAAAAAATTATTGAAATTTTGATTTTGAAACCAACTATAAAATCCTTCATATTAATAGTTTGTGAAAAAAATTTTTGGAAATTCGATGCTTAAGAACAAAACTATTATGCCATAATTAATTTCTTCTTTTACTTTTATAGTACATACACTCCGGCGCCTTATTTTTTAAGAAGTCGTAGATTAAGTTGAAAGAGAAATTACACCCCACGACTTAATTTCTCATTGGTTTTTAAATTGTGAAATAACACCCAGAGGGTTTTATTACACTGGGTTTTAATTCACGGTGCTTAGGCTATATCTTTTTTTTTTTTTGAAAATTCATAAAATCAATCAAAAACGCTATAAAGAAATGTGCACGAGTTCGATTTTTACACAATTTTCTTTTTTTATTTTATTCCTCTGCCACATTACACCGACTTTCTTTTTCAGGCATAGTTGTAAATGTTGCAAGGAGGAATTATTCTTACGACGTGTGTAGAATTCGAACCCTCAATCACTTGTTGTTTACAGCGTATTTGATTTGCTCTTATTCACTAGGCCCCCGAGGCACCTCATTTTCTTTTTGGACCAAGAAAGTTATTTTTTAATTATTTAAAAATACTTTTAACATCAAAATAATTTTTTAGTTCAAATCAAAAGTTGATTGATTTTTGAAGCAAAAAAGAACTATTTTTCATGAAGGTTCAAATTTTTATTTAGGATATGAGAATAGGACATTAACTTTTCATGCCAATTATAACTTGAATGAAATTCAATAATACTAAAAAAAAAAAATACAGATGCTATAAAACAATATTTAATTTTATATTTTTGTTAAGGTATATAAGATGGTATATTTAACATTATTTATAAGAAGTACTGCATACCATTTATTAAATAGTAAGGAAATAAGAAAAAAAGAAATAAAAGTCAGTATAAATATTAGTATATACTTCTTTTTTTCTTTCTAATGTATAAAATTTTTAAGGGTTATATTTTTAATATTATATTTTTAAAAAATTTAAATAAAAATTTAAAAAAATTCTTATTTATATTAAAAATTTTTTTTTTTTTAATTTGTAAAAAGAAGATACTGTTTGGTTACTCATGTAAATAATCCATGAGACTTATGACACTTTTTGTCTTCTTAGTGCCTTCTAACGTAAATTCCTCGTTCAGATAAATGTTGATTACTTTATTAAGGAAAATATTTATTTGCCGGAGTTCAAGACATAAATATATATTTGCTATAGTCTTGAACTTCGTACTAACTAGCTTAGTTATTGGTATTAGCTAATTATTATTGACTCTTAGTATTAGTTACTAGCAAAATTGGAAGAAATCTATAGTACACCAATATAATCAAAATATAAAAAGGAAAAATTCCTCCTGATGATTTTTTTTGAGTTTTTTTTTTGGAAGTGTACATGTACACATGTACACATACACATATATTAAACTTATGCATAAGTGTAACTTCGAGTTATTTATTTTTTTTTTTAAGTTGTAAAAAAAATAATCATAGTTTTGACTTTTTGACAGTGCTATATAAGTACAGTAAAGACTGTTTTTTGTTATAAACTTTCCAAATATCCTTTTTTTTTATTGTATTTGTTAAATAGAAATATTAGTTCTAATACTCTGACATTTTTTTATTGTGATAATATTCTTTCACTTACATATGCATTTTTTGCTTACATACACAATATTTAAATATATTTTTGTTCAACCTTTATATTATTAAGTGCTGCTTTTCAGATCCTTAAGGACTTTTACCTATATACCCACGTAAAAAATACATTTTTGAGGTTTTCTTTTTTATTGTATTTATTAAATTTTTTTTTTGTTTTTATTAAACAACTTTGGAATTTCAAAACTCTCTGGATTAGCATTTCTTTTTCTTCTTTCTCACGTTTTATTAAATTTTAAGAAAATATTTTTTTTTAATTTTATTGTTGATGAATTTAAATAAGTGAAAATATCATGTTATATATATGTATATTATATATAAAAATGAATGTATGTTTGTTTTTTTTTTTTTTTGTTTCTACATTTGTTTCTACAGAAAATATTTTCTTAAATAGAAAATTTAATAGAAAGAGAAAAAAAAAATAGATTTTACTTCACAAAAAATAATCTTCAAACGAATAATCTTGAATGGATAAAATCTTGATTTTTTTATTTGGGTAAAGTTTGGTTGCGGCAGTTCTTTCTATTTGTTATTATATAATAGAAAAAACATTCACATCTATAAAATAGAGTGTTTTTATTATAGATGTCGATACTTGTTCTAACGAAATTAAAAATTTGATGTTCCCATTCAAAACATTCCAAAAAGAAACAAGGTGACCTTATGCTACCTTTCCCTAGATGTAGTTAAAATTTCCAGATGTTATAATACAGCTTACGGAAATTTGTTTATGATAAGAACATCGTGAATGTAGAACCCATTTCCCATCTCATGTATTTCCTAGAATTGGCAAAGATTATAATATAAACAACGCTCAAATAGTCAAAGTGAAAAGTAACACAATTATATACCTGTAAATTTCAAATCAATTTTCATTCTCTAAATTTAACTTTCCTTAACCAGGCAGTACATGAGCTTTAAATCTCCTATAATCTATTGTTTCGTCAAAAATGGAGGTGGTTTTAGTAGGTGGTGGTTTTTAGTAAAGTCCTACACTGTCAGAGAGGAGTCATGCTTGATACATATTGCTCTATAATGTCTTACGATAATTCGATATCTTTAAAAAAAAAAATGATTAGAACAGATTTTATAGTTGGATACAAAATCAAGGTTATGGGTTTTATTTTCAGAATAAGTATCTACAAATACTATAATAATATATTCTTTTGTGTTTTTGTTTTGATTTGTTAATTTGTATAATTGTGTAGATATGGTAAATAAAAATAAAGCAAATTCAAAGGGAAGTTAATTTAAGTATTATTTCAAGCATTTCTCTTAAAAAGACTTTTTTTTTTTAAATATTTTATCAAAAAAAGATTTTGGGTTTCAGGATTGTTTTTTTGTAAATATCGGAGATGATTCGAAAAAAATGTTTGTATATTCTAAATATTAAACTGTATGAAGAATTTGTATATATATGTATGTACCCACTTACGTAGTTATTCTTAGTATCATTTAAGATTATCATATTTAAAAATATCCATATTAAAGGATTAATTTCTCTGATGATGCGTATTAAACATCCTTCAAACATCCTTTTTTTTTTTTTTTTTTAAATTTTGGAAAAATGTATTTTATGATTTAATAGTTATATGTATATAGTTAAAGAGTTACGTTTAAAAAATTTATTGCAAGTATTAGACATTTTTTTTCGTTTAAAAATTTTTACATAAGATACCTATAAAAAAATAAATTTAATTAATTTTTTTTTTTCATTTTAAAACCTAAATCGCCCACACTGTAAAAGTGACTACAGTGTGAGTCTTATAAAACATAATTACTCATAAAAATGTACTCATTTACTATATAAACGTTCAACGTAAAGTGAGTGAATTATTATATAAAATTTCTGAATTTTCTAAATATTTTCAAAATTTTTTTTTTAAAAATTAAATTAATGTAAAAACAATATTAAAAAATCAGCTCTCTCCAACACAGGACCGACCGCTACTACACGAAAAGTATAATTCAAAGCAAAATGACTTCTAATAATTTAATAACATTTTTTTTTATTCAATAACAATAATAAATATAGGCAATGAATTAATCGTAAAAATATGTACATTCATACATCCATATATATGTATGTATGAATATAGGTACATGATTTTTTTTTTGATTCAAAAACATTAGACGTTTCCTCTTTAAGTGTATAACAACTTTTTCTTAATAATTTTTCTCATAAAATTTTTCTGTTACGAAATATTCGTAAAAAACTTAAAAAGTACACTAGTAAACTACCACTTGCGGTTGTCCGATTTGCTCCAAAAGCTTATCAATCCGAGATATTTACGTCAAAACCTTAAATATGAAATTTCAGAAAATTCCGCTCAGTCATTTAGGCTGTACACGTGCCCACAGATACACACACACACACTCACAAACAGTCACACACACACACAAACAGACAGACATCAAAAGTTTTTTTACAGCCTTCAACGCACCGCAGTAGTAGTGTATTTCAGTAACAATAATTTAAAAATTTGCAAATAAAAAGAATTTATGAAAATTACGAAGTAATTTCAGTTCAAATTTTCATTAAAAGTTTACCTTAGCCGCGTTTCTTCATTTTTTTTTTTAAATTCGAGCAGGTTATATTGTACGTGTTAAAGCACGACTGAGGATATATAATTGAGAATTCAACTTTTGTTTAAAAAAGAAATAATTTTTCCTTTGTTATTTTATTCATTTTTAATTTTAATAAAAAACATAACAACACATTAATACTGCTCTGCTCAGACCGATTTAAAAAAAAAAGTCTCTTAATGTTATAGTAATTTCATGTTTTCTCTTCGGACTTCGGAAATTACTTCAAATTTACATTCATCTTTTTATACTGGAAAAATGTTTTAGATTGCAGATAAAATTAATGGATCCTGAGCTGTTAAAATTCTCTATAATTAAAATCGAGATACTTTATTAGTATACCCTTTAAGGATAATTACGTCGCATGACTTCATTTTAATTTTTTAATCCTTGACACATATCGGAAATTACACTCATAAGTGTCCACGTTGACTCTTTCTTATTGCAAGAGCCGCTTTAAGGCAAACACATCAAGTTTTAATTAAGATGCGCAAAATATGTACTGTGTCTTAATTATGGACTCAAGTGTCAGAAATGGGTTTCACCAATGTGTAGTTTTAAGCCCAATATATTTGATCATTCGCCGCAGAAACATCCTTTACATTGTCTTTATACTCGAATGTAATTCTTATAAGGGTATAAAAAATTTACCATTACGTTTGTGACACCTTAAAGAAAACGGGATAGATATGGAAAATATATATATATTCTTGCTCAGAATCGAATTCTGAGTCGAACAAACCGCATATGCTTCCACTCGTCCGCACAATAACTTAAAAAATAAAGGAGCTAACATTCTGAAATTTTTACCATTCACCTTTATAAAATTCACGATTGAACTTGCTGAATGTGCGACTGCTATATGGTTTGTAAAAGGTAATTAAATTTTATGGTAGCAGAATTACTGATATTCGTACGGATATCATAGAGTTGGCAGAGTTGACTATGCACTTCTCGTTTTTTTCTATAAATAGTGCAAAAAAGTCTGAAAAATACATGCTATATCCATGATAAAGATGTAATCACATTGTTTGTTTATGAAATCAACATTTGGAATTTTTTTTTTTATTCCCTGGATCCATTTTAATTTTTAAATCAGTTTTAATGATACAGGTAACCAACTTCAGCATCTATAAGGTTATAAAAAAAAAACTAAACGTCATAGAGGAGCTGCGTTATCGTGTTGAATTATAAAAATAAAAGTGTCAACTTCACATGTAATACATATTAATTATATAATATTATTAATTATAGGGACCCCGATGGCCTAGGGACTAAGAGTGTATTAAATACGTTGTAAACACCGAGGGAGTGTGGGTTGGAATTCCACACACATCGTAAGCATAATCCCCCTTACGAGATTTACATCTACGCATAAAAAATGAAAGGCTGTGTAATTTCCTTGTCACATTTATGAGGCATGTGAAATGTACTAAAAAAAAAAAGGATTTTCTTAATTATATACAATTAATGAACCACATTAAAATTTTTGATTTTACACTCACGTGTAATTGTGCTTGTGCAACAGTTATTTAATATAGCGTAAAAGCATTATTCTTATTTATTATTATTTAAATCAGTTTTTATGATTATATTTGTTGTCAAAATTCCAAAAAAAAAAACAAAAAATTACTTTTATTATAATGTGTATACTCGGTTGTACAATAAAAAAATATTAGTAATGTACTTATGAGAAGTTTCTTTTTGTTTTGGCACATAATGAAATTTTCTAAATTGATTTACATTTACAACATATGGTGTTATTAAATTCTTAAAGAAAATAATAACATTTTTTTTTTTGGCAACAGATTTAGATATGGAGGTCGTTGTACCTGAAAAAAAATATTATTATAAATTAAAATTATAATAAATGGTTATTTTTTTTTTGAATTATTTTCTTTACATTTATTGTCTTTCCTTTTTTGGCTTCTCATAAGAAGAAGAAAATATTTTTAAGTGTATCATTTATAAAAGCAACAATATAAAATAAAATTTAAGTGAATAAAATAAATTTTCTTAATTTTCTTTTTCAAATTTTCTTTTTAAAGAAAACGGTAAATTTATATATTCATTTATATACACATATATATTATATAGACATAAATATTTAAGTTCTTTATTATCATTTTTATTAACTCATTTATCTTAAGATTAATTATAATATTAAATATACAATAAATTAATTATAAGTTCTTTAAAGACGTAAAAAAATTATTTTTTTTTTATCCTGAATATGTTGTACAATATGTTAAAATTGTTAAAATACATTTTTTTTTTCTAATTATCAGTTCGTTTTTAAATATTTTGTTATTTTTTTTTTTATCTACAAAGTATTTAATATTTGTTTCACAGTTCTTCTGTTTTATTGCAAGTTCAATATTATGTTTATACCCGTATGATAAGGATCGGGTATATTAAAATTGCTCGTCGCGTTTGTAACACCTCGAAATAAGCTAGCTAGATATACCTTCAAAGGTATGGATCGGATCAGAATCAAATTCTAAGTCGATTAAGTTTTGTCCGTCCGTCCGTCAGCAAAATAACTCAAAAACTAAGGAAGCTAAAGTCTTAATATTAACACAAAATATTCTTACAACAATTTGTAGGTTCCTTATTGTTTTTGGTTGAGATCCGACCAAAACTTCGGGTAGCTGTCGAACACCTAACTTTTAGATCCCCACATTTTTTTTGAAATACAGCCATGAAATTTTAACTGCTGATAGATATTATAAAAATATTAATTTTATGATAATATTAGTTTTTCTGTAACCGCACCCGTTAAGGAGCTACAGCTCCCCAAAGTTCGAAAAATCTCTATATTTAAATTGTTATAACACAAGCTCTATAAGGTATATCTTCAATCTGAAAATTCCCAACGATAGGTGCTATTATGAGCTTTTCAAACATGTATATAATAAATATATACTTGTGTTATACGGTGTTTTAATTTACCGTTATGCGAACCTGAATTATTGCAAAATTCTTTAACCCTTCTATCTTCTAAACGGTTTAATTTGGAAACTTGAAATTTTGACAGAAGTGAGATCTTTGAAGTATGAATCATTTCAGAAATTTGTTTTGTATCACCCCCCGTTTAGGAGCTGTAAGGGATCAAAAACTGAAAATTTTCTATTTTCAAACACCTGTTAAAATTTTTTTTGAAGTAATATATAAAAATTAAAGCTTCAACATTAAACTCTTATTTCTCTTAACAACTTTGTTTTTAATAATATAGGGTTACTTTATAATTGACGAAAAGTGTTACTTGATTTTTTCAAATTTTCTAACAAATTTCTTTAACGAATTTGTTGCATTTTGTTTTACTCGATAATTTGAAATTGTTGAGGATACAATGCGTAGTACAAAAAAATGTAAATAAATAAA
The DNA here is from genome assembly GCA_947095535.1 of Poecilobothrus nobilitatus. Taxonomy (NCBI): domain Eukaryota; kingdom Metazoa; phylum Arthropoda; class Insecta; order Diptera; family Dolichopodidae; genus Poecilobothrus; species Poecilobothrus nobilitatus. The sequence goes on along the minus strand of OX352772.1, from coordinate 51,875,543 downwards.
CAACATAACGGTTGCTTGAAGAATTTTTAGTTATATGATATTGATATAATATGCATAATTATATAATATCATGTTTATTTACATATCGTATATGTCACTGATGAATGAATAATAAGAGTATAGATGTAAATATTTACACGCCGTATTTACATACATATATGTATTTTATTGTACTTATACGAAATTATTCTAAGAATGGAAATATTTTTAAAGAAATATTGCAATGTATGACGATATACTTATAACAATATAAATATACTATGTACGCATTAATATAATATAATATTTAAAATTATATTTACTATTTTGTAATTTAATATATGTACATTTACCGCTTAGTATTAAATGGTACTATAGAATATTTGAAAAAGTTTTGTGTTGATAATCGTTATGTGGAAGGTTAGAATCTGCTTTTGAAGAATGTATAAACATATAGTTTGAATATATGTACAACCCATAGTTCTAGAAATTATAAAATTCACCCAAATTATTTTAAAATACTAAAATATTAAAAAAATAATATTGTAAGCAGAGTGACAGGCTGTGAACATACTAACGGTTCGTACGGGTATCTAAGAGTTGACAAAGGCAACTGTATTCTTTCTCATTTTTATATAATCTGAATAAGTATTGAAGAAGGCTCAGAAAAAAAGAACAAAAAGACATAAAAACTGAGTTCCCAGCTTGTTTATTTATATAATATTTTTTATTCAGTTTTTTAAAACAAATTATTATAGTTGCCTAAAATTATGCAATCTTGTTTTATATATTTTTATTTATTTATTTATATAGCCGATGGTTCAATATAATATAAATGATTCGATTATTCAATATAATAATATAAATAAAAATAAATAAATAATTATTTATGTTGGGGACTCGGTGGCCTAGTGGTTAAGCATGTGGCTTATTAATCGAGGAAGTGTGGGTTCAAATCCTACACAGGTAGCAATTTTTATTAATTGAAAACAAATCCCTAAATATAGTGCCAAATATAGTGTAAATATATAATATATGTAATAATATAAACAATATATATAATATTAGTGTATAAATTAATAATAGTATTCAACTTGTAATGGCGTTAGTACCCGATGGTTTTGTAATATTGCAATATCCTATATGATTTATAATATTAATATAAATAAATAAATATTTATTTTTTATTAAATATGTAATATAAATATTACAATTTAATTTGAATGGCCTTTTTCAGTTCGGATGTGGGCCACTATACATTAGTTTTATATTATTAATATATTTTTTAATCTAGTTTATATTTTTTATAACAAAATAGAAAATTAATTCATAAGTTAGAAATAAGAGTGCTATTTACGTATGTATCCTAATTTAGATCATATCATTTGAATTTAATATTAATTAAATTTCTATAATTTTCACTAAAGTATTGTATTTTTCTTCTTATTTTTCCTGTTCTTTACAAATTAAAATTATTCATAAAAAAATATTTTTTAAAAATTAAATTTTGTTTCATTTACTTTACAACACAAAAAAAAAAAATTCAGTTTAATTAATAGTTTACTAGGACTATTTTGGACTTACATTAAATTACAATAACTTAAAATATTTATTTTACTTTACATCTATAAATTTAATTAGACAATTTTATAAAATTTAGATTTACATACTAACATATTTATATATTTAATTTAATTTTTTTTTTTTAGTGCATTTCTCTGCCAGATAAATGTGAACCCACACTCCCTCGGTGTTTATACAACGTATTTCATAGGCTCTTATACAGTAGGTCACCGACTCCCCTGGGCCCTGAGTATTTAAATTATTTTACCTTGTAGGAGCGGGAAAAATAAATAAAGAACTAGAAGCAAAAACTAAATTTCGTTCCATATTTTGAATATATAACAAAAATTTAATATTGTGTTTGCATTTTCGATTATAGGGTACTAAAATGTTCTTAAGATCGATTGAGTTTGTATCTGCAAATATTTTAGTCGTATTACATTCTTCAAAAATATATTTTACTGATAATATATTGTTTTTTTCTGTAAGGGCAGGTTGGTGGACTAGTTTTTTTCAAAAATGTGTTTTTTGGTCAAAAGAGTGAGTGCTAACCTAATTCTATAAAATGTTCTTTCTAATATTCTTTTGTTTCCAATAGATTATAAGATGGTGGATCAAGATTCCGTCAATGGTTTCTAAGAAAACTATTTGAGTTTCTCCATTTTAGTTTACTCTGCGCAAATTTGGCTTCTTTATATCAGCTTTCTTGTTACCAACTGTGCCTTGGTGGCTATAGGAATCAATATCAGTTTAATATTTTTAGTAGAAGAGTTTAGAAGATTTCTAATTTTCTTTATTTTTATTTTTAACAGTATTGATAAGTGCCTATCAGACTATCAGAGAACATGACAATTGACTAATGAGTAGCTTGAATAGAGTAAAGAAGGACGTATATTATTACTTGTACCCCATATATATTTTATATGCAGTGGAATAGTTATTACAGAAATTGTAACATAGCTGCAAATAGGTTTAGCTTTTTTTTACCTTTTTCGATGGTACAGTGCTAAGATTAATTTAAATCTTAAATTCTTTTTGTGTTCAAGTTTTAAAGAAATTATACTCAAAAGTATTTTTCTAAATAAAACTGAACTATAATGATTCAATAGTTTGTATTTTAAAGAAACTCATGTTAATTAATGAAAATAAAAAAAAAAAATTAAAAAAGGATGTTTTCTAAGTTTTAACTGATACAATAATAACTTTTCTCATTTCATCATTTTTAATTGACTTTCATTTATAATACTCAACTATTTATTTTGAAAATCCTTTAACTTATTGTTTAAGGTTCAGTTAATAAAAGCTATGCTTCATATGAAATACATATTAAAATACATACATATGTATATATACATATTGTCAATTCAAGAATTCTATTTTTCTTCATTAAATTTACTGGAAAATATAAAATTTATAAAAAATAAAAGGACTTAATTGAATTCACATTACCTATAATAAGTAGATTTAGATCTTTTTATGCACATTTTTAAAATTAAATGAACTTTTATGAATGAAAAAATGAGACATTTAAAAATAAAAAAAAAAAGATTTTTTTAAGCTTCTTTGAAAGCCATAAAGTAAATAAAATTAATGAAATGTCATACAAATTTTTTTTTCTTTTTTTAACATGTATATTTAAATAATAAATAATGATATTTCAAATAAAATATTTCTGTATTATATAGTGTTTTTTATACATAACTTTTTTTAAGAGTTCACTTTAATTTTGTGTTAAAATAAAGGAAAAACAGGTAAAAGTAACAGTAAGTCGATGTAACCGACTTATTTATACCCTACAGCTAAAAAATTCAAATTAAATTTAAAATCCATAAGTTATTTTAGTTAGGTATTTAATGTACCTAAGCTAAAAAAATAAATGCTTTTACAATCTTTGTACAAAATTTCAGATTTATATCTTTATTAAATTCGAAGATATGCTTGTTAGGTCTTGGGAAGTGTGTGGCAGATACCCAATCCCCGCCTTACTTTAGTCATTGTTAACCTACAGTATAAATTTCATCAAGATAGCATAATTATTTTTTGAGTTATCGTGCGTATGGACGGACGGACATCGCTAAATCGACTCAGGAGATGATCCTGATTCAGAATGTATATACATGTCCATATCTAACTCGCTTTCTTTTGGTGGTTACAAACACCATACCAAAGTTAATATACCCTATAGTATAGTGAGTGTAGGGTATAAAAACACAAATTGTATTCTAAAATTTTTCATCATCTTTTGTTTTTAGTACTAAAATTTACTTCTTTTCTTTTATTTTATAATTTGATATACAAACAGTAATATTTCATTAAATTCATTTTTATATTCAGTACATAATATATATGTATATAATATACAGGCAAAATACAATTATCATATATGTAACATATACATTTCATTTTTATTTTCATTATTATGCTTTTTCTTTTCCTGTAATCTTCCACTGATTCCGTTTCTATATACATTCAATGGACTAATAAGCACGTACGTTTATACATACATACATATTTATATAATATTTATATTTCTTCTGTACATATGTATATAATACATATTACATAAATAAAAAAAAATAAAAAATTAAAATCAATAAAATTCCTGAAAACCTTCAAAAAACCAAAAAAAAAAAAAAAAAAAAAAAAAAATTAACAAAAGCATATCTCTATGAAATTAAATAAAGAGAAAGAGAGAAAAAAAAACAGTTTTCCAAATAAAGAAAAACTTAAAAATCTGAAGGTTAATTTTTATGATATAATTTCGGTTTAAATTAAAGAAAAACCCTAAGTAAATGTCTAAATATTTTTTTACGTTTACATTTTTTTTTTTTGGTGTATGTAAAATAAAAAAAAAAAAAAAAAAAATGGTTTTATAAAACTATTCTAAAACAAAAAAAAAAGAAAATGAGAAAAAGATACATAAAATCTTAAAATTTATTGAAACTGAATTTAATTTACTTTAGAAAAGAATTTTAATTATTTTTTAAAACAAAACAAAAAGTTTAAAATCAAAAGGAAAATTTCTACAAAAAAAAAAAAACGAAAAAAAAACTTTTTAAGATAATAACAGAAAAAATATAATTCCTATTTTTGTTATCCTTTGTTACCTAATTGTTGAATAGTTAACAATAAGATATAGAGGATTCATCAATGGAATGATAATGAAGTAGTTCATTAATTGATAATTCAATTAACTGATTAAATATAAAACAAAAACAAAAATGTATTAAATATAAAGAGTATAGAACAGAATTTTAAATGTTATTTGACAGGATAGGATTCATAAATAATTTGATTGGAATGGAATGGAAAATTAAATCAATCTTTAAATTAAAATTAAAATTTATTAAAGTTTGATTTATGCCTGACTTCTATTTTATAAAAAACCTAATAACTTAATTTTTGGGGGGATGGTGTCATAATTCCAAAAAAATAAATTCCAAAGTTACAAAATTCAAAAAATATTGAAAAAACGCCCACAAAATGAAATATATGTGATTTATGATTGACGACAAAGCTTTTTAGCAAGCTTTCAAACTTTCAAACTATAAAAATTTGATTAGTAAGAGCGGGATTCTCTACTGTGCGAAAATTCAAGCGGAGATTTGAGGGCATTAGTCCCAATTATTTTTAATACTTTCGTATTAAAATATGTTGGTAAAAAAATAATTAGAAAGAATTTTAAAATTAGTTACAAAATCAGGACTACACGCCTTTTACAAAATATATATAAATGTAAATATGTGAGATTCTGATGAATTAGGAGGAGTTTTAAAGTTCAATTCAAAATCAGAGTTATACGCTTTTTCCAGAATATTTTTTATTATTTTATTCTAATTTAGGAGAGATTTTATAGTTGGTTTCAAAATCAAGGTTTTAATAATTTGTTTGGCGGGGGTTTGGGAGCGGCATCCCCCGCTTTATTCAATATATTCTTGTTGAAATTTATGTAAAATACATTTGTATATATGTATAAAAATAAAAAAAAAAATAGGTGGGGTTTTATGGTTGATTACAAAATCAGGGTCAAATAATTTCTTTAGGGCGGTTTAGGGTTGGTAAATGGTAGCCCCCACTATTTTAAACGCCTTGTTGTTGAAATGTGTACTTAAAAAGATGCGATTTAACAGTTGGTTACAAAATCATTGAGTTCCATCAACTTGTTTAGCGAATGCTTTTAGCGCTATTTAAAATGTTTGCCAATAAATTTTGAATTTTGGAATTTTTTTTGTGGTATTTTTTTTTGTGGAATTTTTTTTTCTGAAATTGTCTTTTTTGGAATTAAGAAAATGATATTTTGGAAATGGAATTTTTTTTTTCTTTGGAATTTCGTACCCAACCCAATTTAGGAATATTTAAAATGAATAGCAGAACGTTTAGGGAATTACATGTTTATATAATTGAACTGTAATATGCTTAGTATCTGTATTAGTATCAAAAAATGTATCCATAATATTTTTCAATACCCGAAAACTAAATCTAACTAATCATTTAGAATTTATGAAAAATTATGTTTGTCTATTTTGTTATACGGAACAGAAGCCTTGACTTTCTTTAAAAGTCAATAACATGGATAAGCTTGAGACCTTGGAAATGTATAGATTTAGTGAAGAACGTTAAAAATTTGATGGACGAAACATATTTGCAATATAGAAAGAAGATATTTGAAGAATCAACGCTTTTAATTTTAGTTGTATTATGATGGGTAAAAACTGTGAATTGTTTTAATTTATTCAGAATTGAAGGGATTGAAGTATCGGTAGGAATGCATAATTGTCAAGGTGTTGAAACATTAGAATTTGGATTGGTCAAAAAACTTAATAGTAGGTGACTTCACACAGTTGATGTCAGATAAGAGCAGCTTCAATATTAGAGTAGAGAACATCATATGACCGTTATCCTTCAGTAGTAGATAGGTTTCAGAAGAATAAGAAGATATTTTTTTTTATAAAAATTAGTTATTAGTGCAACAATTTACATGTTAACTTCATGCTTCTTGGTCATATAGAGTGTTAAAGTCGACATATTTTATTTTAAGTTTATCATACTTAATTGTTATTTAGTTTGTTATGATATTTATTACCTTTAGGATTTTAAACTAAGGGATTTTAAGGTGAGATTCTTACTATATCTCTTGAACTTTTATGAAGTGTATGAACTATCCAATTCTATTTCTTTTGTATTGATGATGATTGAGGCTAATGTATCAGTAATATCTAGACTGAAGGTTCTTAATATATCAGTTATTAATAAATTCTTAAGTCTATTTCTGTGAGTTAGCCTAAATTTTGAAAAACAAAACTGTAGAGAGGTTTTCGTCTTTTTCTATATAGACTGACAGTTGGGTCAGTTGCAAAAAAAAAAGTCAGTGCTTTCTATACGATCAATTTCGTCTGCAATCCTACAACTATTTACATGTATATCCAATCTTTTAACATGTTTATTGATCAAAAAATAACTCACAATAACAACAATCTATTGTCTGATTTCATTTCTAAAGGTGGAGACTAAATACTTGAATCTTTTTTAAATTAGAGCTGGTCATATAGTTTGGTTTCAAGTTCTACTTACAATCTTCCGTTTGTTTTTTAATTCATAGAAGTTTCTTTAATGATGAACTTGAATGTTTGTATTGATATATTAATAGATATCCTCGACGCTTAGCTCTTCATTAACTGCTTTGTTTTGTCATGACCTGATCCATTTCCTATGATTCTCTAATGCCTTGAATCCAAATGAAAATTTATAGCGTTCAGCACTGAGAGTATTTTGAATACTTTTCGATATTTTTCTAATATTTTAAGAATTAGTAACTTTTGCTGCTAAGGATTTGATTACTGTTTAACTATCAGAATTTTGATTACTAATTTTCTTTTTAAGTATGGGAACAATTTGTAAGAATGATACAGTGTTAGGGCAGAATATCCACAATCCAAAGCTTTAGCAACCCAATTTTTTTTTTAATTAACGTGATAGAAGAAGAAATTTGCGCTTTTTAGAAAAAAAATTTTTTTTTTAATAATAACTTTTTATTTATGCCTTTAAATGCAATCTTAAATATATCTTAACCTAGAAAAAGTTTATAAAAAATGGCATCTTTATACTTGTTTGTTTTTTATATTAACATTTAAATTAATGTTTAATTTTTATGTTAGTTTTGTATCTAATTTTTAATTTAATTTTCAAAATAATATTTTATTCTTCTTTTTTTTATATTGTAAAAATTTCGGTTATAAAAATCTATATTTATTCTGAGTTTTACAATAAAAACAACTTAACCAATACCCTACCCTACTTATCCTAAAATGAGTTACTTGGCCTAAATTAAAACCTAATTTGTAGTTCTAATACTAACTTCTGATAAATGTGTGTTATCCAACCACCAATAATCTCTTTTTATTTTTTTTTGTCTTTATCGGGTATAGACATGTCATATTTCAAATTTACTCCGTTAATATTGCCCGGGCTATATTCTATTGATTTACATGTGGCCCGCCTATTATAATGAAATAATATAGGGACATGATTTTGGTTTTGAATATAACCATTTTTATCAAGAAATATAAAATGCTCAGGGGCAATAAATCCCGTGAGCAAAGTTTTTCTTATGTTTCTTATGTACTCGTTGTGGTAATATATATATGATATAAAACCATTTTCTGGAGTGTTTTGTGCTCTCTCATAATGTTTGCGAACAAGTTTTATCATAAAACTGTCTATTCTATTTATGTTTGATTCCTTGTACAAATATTTGTTTGAGTATAGAAAAGTTTGTAGTCGGATTCAAACTTTCGGTTTTTATTGATACAAACTCTTATGCACTTTCTTTCAAATTTGCATAGTTTCTCCATTAAGCTTGCGCTTATGTTGTACCATATACGGGCACACCATACACTTTAGAAAAAATTTATACAGGTATTTTATTTTTTTTACATAACAACTATTTTTTTAAAACCCAATAATGATTGATTTGCTTGGTTAGTTTTTAATAAATTAAATATACTCTTATATATATATTCTTCCCACACATATATATATATATATATAGTATGTATATATATAATAAATATTGTTCTAATAAATTGTTAAAAATATTTGAAAATGATATTGTAAATAATATATAAACTTCAAATTTACAAAGAACAATAAACAATACAACACCATATGATGCATAGTTATTTAACAACAAAGTTTTTGGTTGTTAGGATAAAAACAGAAATAAACGAAATTTTTACCACAACTTTAAAAAGATTTAAGTTACAAAAGTTTACTTAATAAAAAAAAATTAACTGATATATTTTTTTACAAACAAATACATTTTCCGCTTTTAGAATAAAAAAAAATGAACACCTATTGTGCTATTGATATCGATTTTCATTATATTTTCTTACAAATTCATTGTTTTCATCAAAATATCTGAACTAATTTTATTATAGCACAAAAATAATTTTTGAAAAGAAATTGATTTGGGTTAAAAATATATAAGAAAGCATTTAATATATTTTTTATAAAAATTTTGAATACGTTTGGATGGAAATAGAACAAAATAAAAAAAAAAAAAAAAATAAATAAATAAAATTCAAAAGCTTCAAAATAATCTTTTGAGCAAATTATTAAAATATATTGCTTTTATGCTGGGTGTCCCACTCCAATTTTTATGCAGAGGAGAAAATGATAAAGGTCGTCAAAACAAAAAACAATTCCATGGAAGTGGAAGGAGCGCTAATGTGAAGTACAATCGATACAATTAAGTTCTGAATAAAAAGTCATTCAAATGGCCTCCACCACTTCTTTTGCAGAAACGAATTCGATGAACCCAATTTTCAAGCACTTTTTCCACTAAATCAAGTCGTATGTCATGAACAGCACGTTCAATATTGACTTCTAAAGCTTAAAGAAAGTCTGGTTTATTGCTAAAGACCAATGACTTCAAATAACCCCACAAGGCCTTTCAATGTCACAATTTTCTGAAATAATCGAATCTCCAAACTTTTTTCGCGATAATTGGGTTGTTGCACGTGCTGTGTGACATATAGTCCCGTCTTATTGGATATTGTCAAGATTAACTTCTTCCAATTTCGGCCATAAAAAGTTGGTTATCATCAATCTATACCGCTCTCCATTGACAGTAACGGTGTTACCAGCTTCATTTCAAAAGAAGTACGGATCGATGATTCCACCAGACCAAAAACTACACCAAACTGTCGATTTAGGTGAATGTAATGGTTGTTCATGAATAATTTGTGGATTTTCGTCGCACCAGAATCGACAGTTTTGTTTATTTACCGCACCACTCAGATGGCAAAAGCGCACGGAAAGTTGTAATTGGAGAACGATTATTTTGATAATAAAATTGAATAATTTGTAAACGTTGTTCTTGCGTATATCTCTCCATGATGTAATTGTAAACATTACTGAATACAATGAAAAAAAAAATACAGATCATGACATACTACAAATGGCCGAAACGTCACTTAGAAATCATATCACTCAAATTGGAAAACCCTATAGTAGAAAACCCTAGGTTAGTGTTTGGCATAAAAATGATAGGGTTTGTCAAAACAAACAAAAATTCAATGGAAATGGAGGCAGAATCCACTCTTTCCAGCAGTTTTACGAGACACGGTGGAAAACTTCAAAAGTTACGCATAGAAATTGTATAGGTGATTCTTCCGGATAGTGTTGAATTTTAACTAACCCCTTTTACGCAAACTAGGTTGGGATCTTTAATACAAATGTACAGTTTGGTTTATGGGATAAGATGGTGGGAAGAATTCTTAGAAAATGAGAATTAGAAAAATTTAGGATTATGTAGAATGGATAAGAAAATTTGGAGGGAATTTTGAAGAAAGATATTAATCTTCTTCCAATTTTAGGTTTGGCTTCTACAAACGCGATGTGAGTATGGCAAATGAATTTCCATATAAGCTATGTTAATCCATCTTAAAAGTTTTATAGTCTATAAGGGTGAGGTGGTTATATATATTGTGAAATAAAAATCTTTTAAATGTGTACATATAAATGTCTTATTAGACATTTTCTTTTTTTAATGAATTTCAATTAGAGTACAGTAAGTTTATATTGAATTAGCTTGAAAATGAAAAAAGATATAAAAAATTGTGGTACTATAAATTAAACTGAGAACTTGGAAAATTTGTGGAAAAATTTTTAGACATTCTTATGAAAGATAATCTAAAATAAATATTAAGAATTAGTATAGTCGTAATTCGTAACTTTCTGTTTCCGTTAAAATAAACAAACCCCGCTATAGAATTTTTGTTTATTTTGCCATCTTCTATTACTTCCAGCTCTGTGTAAAAATTATTGCGGAATAAACTATACATATATGTATATAAATGGGAATCTATTAATCAAATTGTAATGGATTATCTATAAATTTTTTTTGAAACTATGTATAGAATTACAGAAAATTTTAGAATTTTTTTCTTTTTGATAAACTTTTTGTTTTTATTTTTTTTAAGCTTTTTATTTATAGTTCAGGCTTCAAATAATAATTAGGATAAAAAAAAATTTAAAAAAAAAAGTACATAAGTACATGTATTACCTTAGGTACTTATTAACAAAACCTCTGGTTGGTTGAACCTCTAGGATATATTGGCAAATTTGCTAATAGTAAATTACATTTTTATTGTATTTTGTTGGCACCTAACCATTTATATATAGGGCAATCCCAGAAATGTAAATTTGCTGTTATTATTGTTAGAGTAAGAGATAGAAAATCTTCCACGTTAACGTAATAATAGTTTTTATTACGCAACTTTACAATTTAAAATTCTTCAAGAAATTTATTTTAATTCCTGTAGGAAGTAGAATTTTTTGCTAGAATTAATTTAAAGGAACATCAATGCAAAGAGAAGTATTAAAATATTTTCCATACAAAGGACTCCCTTTTATAGCCTTTTTCATTTTTATCATCATGTCTAACAATGTTATATCTGTCTAATTTTTGTTATCCGTCTAACAATGTTATATCCGTCTAGTTTTGTTTTCTGATAAGTAAACATTAGGAAGCGATTTCTTTATACTAATATAAATTTAGGTAAATGACAAAGGGAAAATGAGAGGGAAACAAAATATTAAAACTCTAAAAAACTTTTTTTATGAATTATTACTACTAAAATGTCAAAGCGAACATTATTGACAGAGGGGAACATATATATGTTAGAAGCATGAGTTCGACATCGAAGCAGTTCTTTCAACGAATGAGTTTCCATTTGTTTTAATCCACCTAAAAATTTCCACTATTAGAGAAGATGTATAATTAATTTTAATTTGATATATTAGTTCGAAAGAGCCAAAAATTTACTCTCCTGCCACTTAAATGTGAGAAGGAAATTACACAGCCTTTCCTTTTCAGGTGTGGCTGTAAATGTCGTAAGGAGGAATTATTCTTACGCCATAGATGGGATTGCAACCCACATTCCCTCGGTGTTTACAGCATATGCTACACGCTGTTACCTTTTAGACTACCGAGAGGTCCCAATTTCAAATTAGAATGTGATTAATTTTTAATTTTGCCTTAATCATAGAAAATTATTATTTATCAATGTATATGTACCAATAATTATTATTTAGTTTAAAACTATTTTTGTACTTATCTCTAATTTTTTTGTTTAAGAAATTTTTTTTCTTTTACTTTATACACTAGGCAACTACAATATGATGTTGGGTCACACTTTTGTTAAAATAAAATTCTTTTTCGTTAAAGCATCTCGTCGATTATTTTTGTTTTATTTTATTCGTATTATTTCCGTATTATGCATGCGCCAGAAGTGTGACTAACCTTATACTTATTAGCATCTGAATTGTTTGTATCTAGTTTCTATTGATTTTATTTTATTAATTTCAATTATTGAACAGTATTTTAGCAGTCAACTGTAGTTTGAATTTTAAATTGCGGGAGAATAATGTTGCTGTCAGCTGATTTTTTTTTTGTTTTGAATCTGCTCACAAAAAAATAAATTGAATATTTTCGGTGTCAATTGCCATAATTTAGTAACTTAACGAATCCCATTACTTTTCTTCATAACTTATGTCAAACCGTTTAAGAATGAGTGTAATTTAAGTTTCGCATATTGACGTGAGTGAAAGAGAAATATACATATCTAAGTGAAATAAATTAGTGTTAGTATTTTTTAATATTTTCATAATCCAGTTGTAATTTTTTAATTTTTTTTTATCAGTTTTTTCTGTCAATTTTTTTATTTAATTTTTTAATAATTTTTTTTCTTTGGTTATCATTCAAATTTTTTGTGTATTTTTATTTTTAATCGTAATGATTTCTATCTCACATGGAGATTGATTTTTTTTTAATTTTTTTTTTTTTATTTTTTCTACGTTTTAATTAAATGTTTTTGTTTTTAAATTTTAATTTAATTTTTTTTTTTACAATTAGAAAAAAAAGTTTTAAAAACTTTAATATTTATTCTGTTGATTACTTAACCTACATTACAATCTAAATATACGTAAGTCTAACTTAACTTATCCTATACGAATTTTAATTATAGGTAACATTATCTTTTTATTCTATTCATTTAATCACCATAGATAACTATTGACTAATGGCTGCGCATGCTAATTATTTAATCTTTTTCGGGATAAACATGTCTTATTAAGGATTTAAGTGAGTTTCTTTTAATAATTTGAGGGTTTAATTCCATACACTTGCACGTGAACCTTCTATTATAGTGATATAGTAGAGAAACATTCTCGTGGTTTTGAATATACCATTTAGCATGAAATGTTTGGGTAATACAAATTCTATTTTAAAGCTATTTTTAATGACAATATACATGGGGTTACTATCACACGCCTGTATTTCTTTTTGCCTGTATTTTTATTTGCCTGTATTTCATTTCACTGTATTTCGTATTATAGAAAAATATATTATATAAATAGTCGGTAAAAGGCGTATAACTTTTAAATTCACTAAAGTCCATCCTAATTCAGATTTTCACATATATATAAATATATAAATATTGTGAAAAAAGCGTAAAGCCCTACTTTTAAATGCAACTCTAAAATCTCTCCAAATTTAGAATGAAATAAAGGCAAATAAAATACAGTCAAATGATCAAGAAATACAGGCATATGATACACGAAATCAAGGCATAGAAATACAGGCATATACAAGAAATATAGGCATAGAAATACAGGCATATGATATATATATGAGATATATGGTAATATATTATATGAGTTATTAAACAACTTACAATATTTTTCAGAAATCTATTGAAGTCATTACGAATAGTTTTTATCAAAAAATTATTAAATCTTATGACATTAACTTTTCGATACACGCATATTTAATGGAATAAAAATGCTTGTACTTTTTTTTCAGGTTTTCTGTGTAGATTAATGCAAGCTGTTATACATTTTCGATCAAATTTTCTTTCTTTCTTCTTTAGATTTGCATTTATGTTGAACCATATACGGATCCAGTATAAGAAATAACAAGCCTAATTAGAATTTGATATGCTCTTTCATTGATAATTTTATTATAGAACCCATTTTTTGAAAGCCGTCAATCCTTTTGTCCCTTTTTCTATATTTTTTTTTATAACATTATTAATGTAATTTAAATGTTGATTTAATATAACACCTAGATATTTGACAATTTTTTATCTGTTAATTTTTATGAAGTTTAAAGCTTTTATATGGAATTAAATGTTATATTTTTAAGATAATTTCTTCAGTAGGTTTATGATGGTGGTACGAAATTATAAAATTAGATATTGTTTTATGCTAATTTAGATGATATGAGACACTAATTTTTCTTTTTAATCACTATAATACCTACGTCGAGTTTTATAGTTATGATCAAAAATTCCAAAAGAACAAAAAGTTCCAAAAGATTTGTTCGACAACTGATGCTTAAATGTGAAAAATTGCATATATTCAGGCTAAAAATGATATGGTGTTTTAAGAGGATTATATTATAGTAGTTTTGGAATGTTAAGATTCAGAAGTAATTTCAATGGTTAGTGCGTAAAAATCAATTTTATTTTTGATAAGAATTAGTTTCATTTCACTAATATACTCAATTAATTTATCAGGCGAGGAAGTTATTACTGAAAAAATTGACTAAAAGTGATTTTCTTCTCTAATTTTCAAACTGATTCACAATTGTAAATTTTATGCTATTTAAACAATAAAATACTACAACACATTTTTAATCTATTTGTGAAATAAAAAATACTCATTGATTCAAGTTCTATACGAATTCTAATAAAATAAAAGAGAATCTGGTTTTTAATAGTCAAAAGTAAATTAATTCAGATATTTTTCCTAAACGAATATAAGTTTTTAACATCATAACAAAAAAAAAAAAAAAAAATTAAACAAAGGTGAAAACAAATAATAAAATAAAACCATTTTGTTATTGTAGTTGATTTTAAAAAAAAAAAAACCATTTAAACGTTAAAATTAATTTTCTACTAGAGTTAATAAAGAATAATAGCTTAAATAAATGTTTATATTTTATAATACCTAGTTATATCCTTAAAGAAAAGGATAAAAATAATAATAATATCTCTAATTTTACAGAATGGATTTTATTTAAAAAGCTTTTATTCTCATTCTACTCGTATAATATCGAATATATTTTATGTATATATCCATATATTATTATCTAACAATTTTATTTATACATATATATGTGTATGTATATATATGTATTTAAGGATAAAAATAATAGTAACAATGAGATAGTGATGAGAGTTCAAGTATATCAGTTTTTGCGTGTTAACATAATAATTTTTGAGTAAAAAATATAATGAACGTCACTTTTAAAATCTCTTTAAAAAAAAAAATAGAAATTTTGTGTACATATATATATACATATAGATACATGTTATATATTATGTAAATATGTACATTATTTGTGAGAAAAAAAGAATTACTATATATATTTTTATATATATGTTGATATTGAATGGAAGTTAAAAATTTAAAATATTTGGTCTTTATAAGGTTAAAAATTTTAAATGAATAATAAAATTTTATATATTCGAAATTGCAACAAATAATAATAAATTTATTTATTCTGAAATTATTGAAATTTTTTATTAGGGATTAGAAAATTTGATTACAATCGCAAATAATTGTAAAAATTTAGAATTTAACTAAAAAATTTCTTATATGAATTTTAAATAGAATATGACAATATTATCAAATGGTAACAAGAATTTAATATAAATGCCATTTTATATATGTGTGTGTTTTTATGCTGTTAATTATAAATAAATTGCTGTTAATTATAGTTGAATGGCTTAATCTACAAACTTTTAAAATTGACAGTTCCCAAATATTTAATTTCAATTATTTTGAGTATGGCATATAAAAATAAAATGCTGGAAAAACGTTTTTGTATTGAAAATGGTACAGCCACAGTTAATGCACCAATTCTGTTTTCAATATATGTAACAGACACTATTAAATTTATTAGCTCAGTTTAAGGGTAATAATTAGCATAAAACGAAAAGTGTAAAAGATTACTGTAAAATTTGGTTGCTCAAAATTAATTACAGTAAATGTAAAACAATTTTATTTCGAAATACTGTAACCAAAACAAGTCCAGATATTAAAAAACATTGGAATGAATTCATAATAAAAGCACCAGATAATGTTCCTCTTGTCAATAAAAAAGTAGTTAAATACCTCGGCGTTCAATTGCATCGTAATCTTAATTATATCGATCATATCAAATATAACATTTCAAAAGGTAACAAATCGTTCATGGCGGTGAAAAAACCTTTTCACAACAAAAATATTAGTAGAAGAGTCAAAATTATATGTTACCAAACATTATATACGACCATCGCTTTAATATGGTGCACCAATATGGTACAACATTAGTGTAAGCTTAATGTAAACATTACGTAAATTTGAAAGAAAGTGTTTAATAGTTTGTACCAACATAAATTATAAGCCCGAATCCGGCTACAAATATTATTAATCAAATAAATATTTGTATAAGGAAGCACATATCATACGTATCGATAATTTTTTTATAATAAAATTAATCAGAAATCATTATGATAGAGCACAAAACACTCCAGAGCATGGTTTAATATCGCATATATTTTAGCACAATGAAGAGTACATTGAAAAGACCTTGCTCACGGGTTACATAGCCCCTGAGCATTTCATCTTTTTAGATAAAAATCGTTATATCTAAAGCCAAAATCATGTCCCACTATTCATATCACTATAATAGACGGGCTACATGTAAAGCTATTGAATATAATCCGGGCAATATAAATGTAGAAAATTTAAAATACGACATGTCCATTCCGGACAAAGATAAATTAATTAATAGAAAATTTTGGTGGTTGGATAATGCTTATGAATTAGATTAGAGTATTAATAATACAGATTATTTTAACTAGGTTAAGTAGGTTAGTTAGGTTAAGTTTTATTTTATAAAAATTTTTTGAAATAATATCGGTTTTTTCTTTGCTCCTGTTTTTCCAATAGTCACTTTTTAGTATAGTTCTAAACACTAATTTTTTTAGCTTTAAGTTTTTTATCATACAGCATAAAATTAGCATATAAAAATTAAAATTGTAATTTAAATGTTAATTCAAACCGTTTTTGTAAATTTTTTTTTAAGGTTAAGTAGTTTAAGATTGTACAATGGGTAAAAATAAAAATTTAATTAAAAAAATAATATTTTTCTTTTTATTTTTTTTTTTGTAAGTAATATCTAAAATAAATCAAATGTATATTTACATATATATATATATAAATTTATAATGTTTTTTTTATATTTTTTATACCGCACAAAAACTACATTTGAAAATTTAAATAAACGTGGGAGTATAAATGTTTACATAAACTTAACTCATTTTTTTTTCTAAGTAATGGACTCTAATGTAAATAATAAATATGTATTAAATATATACAAAAAAACAAAAATGAGTCACTAATGTCTGTCGTCATAATGTCTGCCCTGGTTATTTCTGTTCCTCATGAAAATAGACATATACACAAATATATATATATTATATAAATCAATAAATTGGTTTTTATTTTTGTTTTTTTTTTTGTTTATGATTTTAAAATGTACTTATAGTGTTATACTTTCACTTGTTTATATACTAGTATATCAAATTGAATATCTTAGGTTGACTTTAATTAAATTATTATAACAAATTAAGGATCATATATTACATACTTTAAATTCAATTAATATCAGGCTACAGTGTTTTTTTAATGCGTAAAATGTTTTTACTAAAATTTTGAATAAAAGAAACTAGAAATAAATCCAATTATTGTTGTTTATATTAAATGTACTTTTATAATATATAATAGAGGCCTCAGTGGCTTAGTGGGTAAGAGCCTATAATTTATACTCTAAACATGGCCGAGGGAGTGTGGGTGCAAATTCCACATGCATCGTAAGAATAATTTCCCCTTACGACATTTACAGCGACGCCTGAAAAGGAAAGGCTGTATAATTTCCTTGTTACATTTATGTGACAACGAAATGCACTAAAAAAAAATATATAAAATATTGATATAATGTAATTATTAATTAAATGAGGAAAATTTATTGCAGTTTTATGAAAATTTATAATTTTTTATTAAAATTAAGATTAGAAAGGTTAATTAGATTATTTGATTGATTTTCTATTGATAATAAAAATAATCCAATAATATTAGATGTTTGTTTGTTTGTATTACTTGACTAAATCTTAAAAGAAGCAGCCAAGTGGAGGTCCCTTTTTCCTTTCAAATGTGGATTACAACTTTTCAAGATTAGGTTAATTAAACTAAAATTAAATTTTTCAAAACGAAAAAAAATAATATTTAAAAAAAGTCATGTAAATTTATTAAAATAATTTGGTATATTCATTTTCAGACAAAACCTTGTTTTATTTAGACAATCGTTTTATGATCCTAGACTCTATCAAATATCGTAATAATTTTTAATTTTTCCTCTTAGATGTAAATCTTACTAGCCTAAGAAATTTTTTTATTCATCAGCAATTTTTTTTGGTGAAGTTGAAATGCAGAAAATTATTATGCTGGCTTGGTTCGTTAGTTGATTCACATGACTGCTCTGTTCTTTTATAAATTTGCTGTATTTTCTTTCCTAAAGAAGAAATAGAACAAACAACTATTGCTTTGTTATCATTAAATACTTTATATTAATTTATATTTATCCATATCTTTTATTTATATTTATCCATATCTTAAATGTATAATATTTGATATAAGAAGGAAAGGGCGATTTGCATCTGAAATTACTTTACTACTATTTACTTTAAAACTATTTATACTTAACGCCTTAGCCTGTAGCTGTATGATGGCTATATTATGTATTTCTATTCTTCTATTCAAGATGAAGTTATATTTTATTTGATTATTTTAAAAGCAAGCAAGTACAGTTTAAGTTTACATACATCTTCAATATATGTTTAATATTCTCACTTGTATATGCAAGTTGATGAATAATTTGTGTAATTCAAAAACATTCCTCATAGTTCCATATTAGGTACAAATCTTTTCAAAATCTAAATTGATGACTTTGGTGTAATGTCTCTAATTTATTTATATAAAACGTGCGGAACTCTACTCCAAATTGCATTAAGAAAATGAGATAAAATTTGGTATAAGAGGAATAACTCGTATATGTGGCCCTCTTATCGATAGGTAGTTAGTCCAATTGTTTTTATTATGTGTCCTATATTCTTGTTCCAGCTAAATTTTGCTTCTATAGTAGTAAACCTCAATAATTAAAATTTTCTACAATATTAATTTTATTATTTCTGCCCAGAAAATTTCGCCTTGTATTTAAAGATTACTGTTTTTTCAGGTTTTATTTTAGTTTTTTTAATGTTTGAACTATTGGATTATAAGATCATTCTGCATTGATTGTTTTAAATGAATTTCATTATTTTCAGCTTACTTAAGAACCGCATCATGTGAGTATAGTTGAAGGCTATCGTGTATATTTAAACGAGTTAAGTCATCAATTTAGATTTTGAAAAGATTTGTACCTAATATGGAACTATGAGGAATGTTTTTGAAAAAAATATTTTCCCGAGCTATATACGTTTTCTATACGAAATATCTATTTCCGATTTTGTCGATTTGATTTAAACTATTCTAACTGAATAGTTAAGTTTTGAAAGCTTCAATAGTAAAATATCATAATTAACACATCAGTAAGTCTAAAAAGACACAGGTAATATATTTCTAATATTTTATCAAATATAGTCAGTTAAACTAAGACTAGACAGTGAATTACTTTCAAAATTTTATTGCACTTCGCTTAAGATACTATTATTCATGAAAAAAGCTAACTTGTTTTGAATAATAATGTCAAAAATTTTGTATATAACTGGTAGAATAGATATTGGTCGATAATTTGTATAGGTCGTTTAGCTTTTATTTTTAAAGATTGATATTATAATGGCTGTTTTAACACTTACTGGAAAAATACCGATTTGAAATGATTTGTTGATAAATTTAACTAATATAATTCTCTTTCAACTCGTTCAACTCGTTCAATAATAAAGATTAATATACATACATATACCTATTTTTCCATTTTCAACCAGTCATACTTTTTTTATGACTTTTTAATCTCATAATTTAATTGAAATTGCAAAAGATCCTAAGTAATAATAACTAAAGAATCGGACTTTTCACATTTCTCACGTTCTCACGTTGCAATTTTTAACAAAATTGATATAAACGTTAACTTTAAGATATCATACATAGATGTACGCAAAATGTGAAATACACTTTAAAATAACGATAAGTTATAATATCAATTGATTTTTTGTTTTTTAATAAAATCTCTCACATAAAATGAAATGTTGTAATTAAGAATTTTTTTTTATTTTTTTATTTATTTATTTATTTATTTTGTCAGTAATTAAAATTTATTTTTATTACCGACCAAAATATAATCTTTAATTTCTTTTAAATTTTCGAATTTTCGATTCACATAAAAATTTAATTATTGTGTTCTTTTATGAGTATCTTACTCAAAAAAAAAAAATAACATAAAACTTGTCTGTGAATTTTTAAAAGAGTCAGTATGTTGTGATTGTATGGTCATTATAATATTTTAGTATACAGGGTGATTTGTAAGTAAGTTCATTGAAATAAACATTTTTCAGAATGTTTTAATCTTGTTTGTAACAGAATGGTCATTTTAATCAAAACAAAGAAAATTTTATCAAATGTCCTTTAAGGCCTCAGAACTCCAAAATCATTGGGCCCACAATCTCATCCCCATACAAATCTTTTGTCTACACGATGTAGGGGATAATACACGATGATTTATTTCAATGCACTTACTTAAGAATCACTCTGTATATATGAGTGTAGGTCAGTTTTAATACATTTTGAAGTAAATAATGTAATTCCTAGAGTAAATATTTTTTAAAATAAGAAAATATTAAATAAAATCATTTCATTGTAAATTTTAGTTTTTATCCTATTCAAAAAAAAAGATTTAATATTTTAAAGAGCTTTTAATTTTCGTGTAAGGCAACTAACTATGTTTTATTCATGACTTATTTAAATTGGTAACTCTTTTGTTTTGTTTTTTTTTTTTGAAGATTTTGTAAATGAGAGTTTTTTTTATTATTATACGATGATGTTGACTGATAAGAAAACAGAGAATTGTTTATTCATTAGTTTTTTTTTTTTTATTATTTTGTTTATAAATGTCCTTTTGATGTTGCTTATGAATGTCCTTTTGATTGTTCTTATCTCAGTTCTTTTTAATAATTTATATTGTGTATATTCTGATCTCAGATTTAAATTTTGTTTGTTTTACAATACACTTTTTAAACTATTAAAATTTTCTCTACTTCATTTAATTTTCATTCTCTTTTAAAAATTAAATTTTTTTTTTTCAAATAATTATTCTACGTATTTGTTTTTTACATGGGGCTGAAATTATTTAAATCAATTTAAGTCGATTATTTATCAAGAGTGCTTCTTTTCTTTTTACAGTATTGCAGAGAGCAAAGTTTGCTAAACTTCTTTTTGCTTTTGTATTGATGAAGACTGATATAATGACCCAGTAATAAATAGATTTTTAGTCCTTATTGCATCTTCAAAAAGAAAGAGAAAGCTATTTAGTTGGTTATAAGTATTCTTAGATTTAAGACACGATTATATTACTCAGATAGAAGAAGTTTTGAAAAGAGTTCATTTAAATTTTGAAAAAAGAAATTATCGAGATATTTTCAACTTTTTCTTGACAGACTGAAGGGTACAAAGAAAGTGTTCCATTAAAATAGGTGCTACCAATAAGATTCCAATAAGATTAAGATAAGGTAATCTTATCTGCATCCTTATTTTCTTATTTCAGATCTAGAAAATAGGATTATAATATTATATACATTTCGATCTTTTTAAACTTAAAAATTAGTTATTATATTGTATTTTCAGTGTTAAACAGTGAAAGAAAGAACCCTTACTGTTAAAAAAAGACGTGATTAAATTCAAATATATTTATTTCTATATTTTAAAGATAAATTTTGTTAAATACATCTTTTACTATACTGAAATAAATTTTTAGGTTAATTTACATTTTTACTTCCCCTTTTTTCGTTTAAGCAGAAATTCATTTTTTTTTATCAAGAGAGTATAAAACTGTTAATAAAAAAAGCCTATAATATGCACGTACATATAACGCAATGTTTTTATTTCAATTTGTAAAGTTCATAAGAAGCCTATCTATAATAACGCCCCTAATATGTACGTGGACTATATCTATAACCTCACTTTGTATATTTAGAATAACATCTAGGTGTTATATCGTCATATAGGAAAAGAAATTTAACGGTGCTAGGCTTGAAATTAAAGCTTTGTCTATAAAAGCTTTATAAAGTATCTTATAGTTTATTTTATAAAAATTAATAGTGTTTTAAATGAAGGTATAACATAAATTATATAAAGAGTTAAGGGACATTGAAGCAATTTGTAGTCATATTGAGGTTATGACAACCCACCGAAAAATATATATAGGAAATGAGGAAAGGAATGGTTTAAATTAAGAGTTGGTTTGTTATTTTAATGCTGTATATATAAACATATGAAAGTTTAACGTTCCTTGCCTTTTCATTTATATCTAAAATTAGTTTTTCAAATGCTATTTAGATGTAATTATGTATTTTTTTTTATTAATATTTGCATGTATTAATTTTTAAATGTTCTCTTTTAATTCTATTATAATTTTAAATAATTAAAAAATAAAATAATTATTTTGTCAAATTAATTATAATTTAATTTTTATTTTTATCCTTAATTTTAGTTATTATATATATATAAATGATGGTATTCAACTGGACTCTTTTAATGCATGTACGTATATAGTAATTCTTTTCTTTTTTGGTTATTAAAATATTTAAAAAAAAAAATAATTATATTTTATTAATTTTTAAATAACTTTCATTGTCATCTTTAATATTTAATTAAATATATTGAATGAAAATCAAAAAATAATGCACATAAAACTTTATATCAAAAAAAAATAAAAAAATATATTAGTTATCACATATCACAAATGGAATCGAGCACTTAGCAATCAAAAATTGATGTTTATTAGAAAATCAAAAAAAAAAGCACTTAAAAACACCCAGATATAATTTTTTTGAAGCTATAAAGAATCGAATTCAATTAGAAAATTAAATACAAACAAAAACCAAAAACATTTAACAAAAACAAATAAAAAAAAAATTAAATTAAAATATGGCTAATACTGCTCAACTCCTACGCAGGCAAAGCTCTAGGGATTTGCATTTAAGAACTCAAAGAAGTATCGATAATCTAGAATTAAAAGTAAGTAAATGAAAACAAAAAAAAAAAAAAATCCGCCTATAGCATATGCAATTTTTAAAATTTATTATATTATTATTATGTGTACAGGAATTACGTGGTCGTTTAGTTAGAGCTGAAAATGGTTCAAGAGATTCAGTACCAATATATGGTGCAACAAATCAAGCATTTATATCAGATGCATCACCAGACAAAGATAATATATTATTTGGTGATCCTTTGACACCACCATCTCAACAACATCAACAACATCAATATCAAAAAACAACAAGACCGTTAGCGACACAAACCTCAACAAATATACCACTTGATGATATTGTACAAGAGGATAAACCAGAAGATGAACGAGAAAGTTGGGATAGTAAAATAATGTTTTTACTTGCAACGATTGGGTAAGAGAAAAAAAAATTTAAAAATATCTAAAGTTTTTAGTCAATAATTTTTAAAATTTTTATAAAAATTTCAATTTTTAAAGGTATGCTGTTGGATTGGGTAATGTATGGCGATTTCCATATTTAGCACAAAAAAATGGTGGAGGAGCATTTTTAGTTCCATATTTTATTATGTTATGCATTCAAGGTATACCAATATTTTATTTGGAATTAGCAGTTGGCCAACGTTTACGAAAAGGTGCTATTGGAGTTTGGAATCAGGTAAAAAATTTGTAATTTTTTTTCATTACTTTTATCATTTTCTTAATATCAAATAATAAGAAGGATCACTCAAATTTCCAGAAAAACGAAATTCCGAAATTCAAAATGCAGAAAAGAAAAATGCACAACATTCAGAAAAACATTTAAAAATACAAAATCCAGTAATTACGGGATTTTTATAGAAATGGATTAAATTGATTTATAGAACTTGATTGAAACGGGCTGGTTTTTGTACATAATCCTTTTTGTGTAAACATTAAATGCTTATGTACACTAGAGTTTGGTTATAAGAGTGACAAGGAAGACTATTTCTCAAATTTATAGAGTTTTGAAATTTTCTTATTTTAAATTCATTGATTTTGGAAATTTCTGTATTTTCTTTTTCTGAATTTTGATTTTCTAAATTTTTCTTTTTTTGATCCAGTAGCCAACCCATTATATGAATATTTAGGACACAATTTGCTACTAATTGCAATTTATTTCTTTTTTCTTTTGATTTTCAATGTAACGTAAGCATTTTTTTTATTGCCTCAAGGATAACATTGTTATGTGCGCAGAGTGGTTTCTTAATAAAATTCCAGATTTTATTTTTTGTGTAGGATTTATTTTGATTTTTCGTTTATTCTCTTAAATTATGTAATTTTTATAAAAACAATTTTTAATTAAATTAATATCATCTCTCTCTCTCTCTCTCTCTCTCTAATATGGTTATACAGTGTAATTCTAACTATACATATTAAATATTATCCTTTGCAAAATTTTATATTGTTGTTATAAATATTAACAGTTGACATTTACAATTTAATAATGGATACATTAAGGTTAATAAAATATATAACCTATAGTTTTCTCTATAAAACTTCACAACATGGTTATTGGTATAAGTATTTCTTCTATATTTTTTTTTAAATATAGTGTCTTTAAATTTTTAAAATATTTTCAATACAACATTTACTAATTACGTTATATAAATATATGTATCTTGCTAAATAACCAACATATGTATTTCCTATAATAGGCAATTCTTATTTTATAAAATTTATAGATTTATAAAAATTATAGTGAAGAAAGGAAATTCTTTCTTCTCAACTTCCAATTTAATTCTACTTTTTGACCAAAAAACATGTCACTTTTTATTGATTTCATTTTCTTACTCCTCAACCATTATACTGCCCAAACACTTAGGTAGGGAGTTTATAACACTATTCTGACACAGAAGACACACCTGATTAGGGAGTTAAAATCTTAAACAACCAGGAAGCTTAGGATTTCTTGTTTTTAAAAGGTTCTCACCTATAGAAAAAAAAAACCTTAAATAAATAAATATAAATTTTAAGGAAATTTCTAAAAGATCCAAAAAAATTTTTAGAAGCTTTAATTATTTAAAAAACATTTACTTTTACCACAAATGTTAAAAAAAATTTCGCAAATTGTATTTCTACCACTTAGTTTTGTTAAATAAAAAAGTTTTAATTTATTTTGTAAACAACATTTTTTTATGGTTAAAAAACTTATAGGTACTATTTGATATATCAAGTTACAAAAGTTTAATTAGTTGCTTTAAATTAAAGCAAAAAATAACACAATATAAAATTATATATCTTTATATTTTCTATCTATCTATCTATTAAATATATTTCTTTATATCAAAAATTTCTTGATTCGAAACTGATTTTGTATATATATGTAAATTTTTAATGATTATTTAAGTAAAATAAATTTTAACTAGATAATTATTAACATAATTATTAAAGTGGTGATTGCTTTATTCTACAAAAATCCTTTTATGTATATATACTTTAAAATTATCCTTCCTCTTCGTTATTCCATCAAAAATTTCCTTTTTCTTGATTTTTATTTGGGACTTTTATAATCAATGAATGTTTGCTTATTATATCAGTTTTAAAATTGTCCTTCATTAATCCTTGTATTTAATGTATGTAATTATAAACAAAAAATATTTAAGCCTACATTCAATAACACAAAATACTTTTAAAATCCAAAATAAAATTTTTATATGTACCATTAACTTTTAACATCCTTTGGTAGGTTCACCAAAAAAAATATGTTTAAATCATAACCAAAATTATTATTTTTTATTTTTTTTTAGTGCATTTCTCTGCCACAATGTGAACAGGAAATTACACAGCCTTTCCTTTTCAGGATTGGCTGTAAATCTATATAATAATTTCATTATTGATTTCCTTTTTTGGTAACAATTTTAAAAATTTCAAAATTTTAAACTAAAAAGTTATGAAAAAGTTGTGTTAAACAAAAAAGCTAAAAATAGAAAACCATTTTAAAATTAATGTTTTTAAATATATTAATGATATTATAATAATATATATGTATATATTTAATTGGTTGTAAATAGGATTTATTAAGATTCACCTAAAAAGCTAACAGAAAAGACAATATCTCTGAATTCCCATTTAGTGGCGTTACTCCGTTTTGACGAAGCGACCAAATGTGTAGGGTACAAGGTGTTAAAGGACGCAACAAAAATAACTCATTTACTAAAAACTGTTTTAGTAAAATGTACTGGATGGATGGGTATATGGTATTGTGCTGTAATTCGTTTTTACTTAAAAGTAGGATTTACTTTGAATTTACATAGTTCAAATAAAATTATGTAGATTTCTTATTTTAATTTAGAAATGTCAATAAATAATTAAATTATTTTTTATAAGGCCATGACTTTGACTACCAAATTTAGACAAGCTTTTTTTAAGAAATAAAAAATATTTGCATCGAAAAATTATAAGGACTCTTAAACAAATATTAACTTTTTTCAAATCAAACATAATTATATGACTTATGTGGAGTTTAATGAATTAATAATAGCGTTTGGACTATTTATTACATTGTCTATAGCAGTGTGTCCTGTAGAACATTCGTTTTTAAAACTAAAAATTATAAAAAATTTTCTGAGAAATATAATTGGGCAGGAAAAACGAAAATATGTAGAACTACTCAATATTGAAGCTGAATTTTGTTTATTTTAAGTTGCCTTAACATTGTGAATTCTGTTGTAAGAAAACAAAACTTTTTTTGTTCTAATTAAAATGTTATTAATGATTATTTCTTTTTTTTTGTCAAATTTGAATAATTCTTTTTAAATACCAAAAAGAAGTAATCAACTCTTTTAAATTTACCTATACGTAAAATTTGAAAATGCAGTCCATTATTTTAATACGTCAGATATAT
Source organism: Poecilobothrus nobilitatus (assembly GCA_947095535.1). Taxonomy (NCBI): domain Eukaryota; kingdom Metazoa; phylum Arthropoda; class Insecta; order Diptera; family Dolichopodidae; genus Poecilobothrus; species Poecilobothrus nobilitatus. The sequence continues at coordinate 51,848,307 of OX352772.1, read as the reverse complement.
AACTTTACTTATGGCTACTGAGACTCTTATATTAATTACTTATATTTAATAACCGATTTTGCCCAGATGCAATCCCCGCCTTTCTTTCGTAATTAGTAGCCTACTATATAAATTTCATCAAGATAGCTTTATTAGTTTTTGAATTATCGTGCGAATGACGGGACAGACGGATGGACATCGTTAAATCGACTCAGATTATAGTGACACTGATTAAGAATATATACATATACATATCCATATCTATCTTGCTTGGTTTTGGTTCAGGTGTAGGGTTCCTATATGCTTTAGGTGTACGGGTATAATAAATTATTTATATGTATGTACCAGTAAATAAGAATAATGTTGATTAAATAATAAAAAATCAGCTTTGTCCATTATAGAACCGACCTCTATTAAACGAGAAGCATAATGAAAGTGTTTTAAACATAATATTTGAAATATTGTCATAATTATGTTTGAAAAACTAACAGTAATTAAATTTCCACAAATTAATATGAAAAATTTAATTTAATTTTAGGTATCACCATTCCTCGGTGGAATTGGTATATCATCGGCAGTAGTTAGTTTTATAGTCGCATTATATTATAATACTATAATAGCTTGGTGTTTAATATATTTATTACATAGCTTCGAATCTCCATTACCATGGGCAGACTGTCCAACACGTTTATATTCGAATTATACATACGATCATGTACCTGAATGTACAGTAAGTTAAATATTTATATATATAATAAAAAAAAAACAAAAAAAAGAATCATTTAATTTTAAAATAATTTAAAAAAACAGGCATCATCACCCACCCAATATTATTGGTATAGATCGACTTTAATGTGTTCTGATAGCGTTAATGAGCCTGAACAATTCAATTATAATATGGCCTTAGCATTACTAGTTTCTTGGTTTCTAGTTTATATCTGTATGGTACAAGGTATAACATCATCTGGTAAAATTGTATATGTAACAGCATTATTTCCATATGTTGTTTTAATTATATTCTTCTTTAGAGGTATAACACTTAAAGGTAAATAGTTAAAATTAAGATATTTTATTTTTAAATACAAAAATTGAATTGCATACATTTAGGTGCATTTGACGGAGTAAAACATTTATTTACACCACGTTGGGAAATATTAGCAGATCCTGTTGTATGGCTTGAAGCTGGTACACAAATATTTTTTTCATTGGGTTTAGCATTTGGTGGATTAATTGCTTTTAGGTATGTATATATCAAATTTTAGTATAATTTAATTAAAAAATTTAAATTCAATTTTAATTTTATTTGTTAAATTTTAGCTCTTATAATCCTGCTAATAATAATTGCTATCGAGATGCAATTCTAGTTTCATTAACCAATTGTGGTACTTCAATGTTTGCCGGTGTTGTGGTAATTATTATAAAAATAAAATAAATCTCAAACTGTTTTATTTAAAATTACATATACAATTTAATAATTTTTTTCTTTTTTTTTAAGGTATTCTCTGTGATTGGTTTTAAGGCACATGCAACGTTTGATAAATGTGTAGAAGAAAAAGAACGTTTAATTTCAAAAAATATAACGATAAATTTGCCAGAATGTGATTTACAAAAGGAATTAGCAAATGTAAGTAGAGAGAGAGAGAGAGAAAAAGAAAGAAATGTTTGGTTTTAATAGAAATGTAATGTTTATCATTTTTTGTTTTTGCTTAGAGTGCTTCTGGTACTGGTTTAGCGTTTATAATTTTTACAGAAGCAATTAATCAATTTCCGGGTGCACAATTATGGGCTGTATTATTTTTCTTGATGCTTTTTACCTTAGGCATTGATTCACAATTTGGTACATTAGAAGGTGTTGTTACATCATTAGTTGATATGAAACTGTTTCCAAATTTATCAAAGGAGCACATTATTGGAGTAATAAATAAATAAAAAAAAAATATATGAATTTTTTTTTTGATATAATGGGAAAAATAAATAATTATATATGTAATTGTTTTTAAATTTTAGATACTTTGTATTTTATGTTGTACTCTATCAATGGGTTTTGCTCATGGTGCAGGAAGTTATATATTTCAATTAATGGATAGTTTTGCTGGAAATTTTCCTCTATTAATTATTGCACTATTTGAATGTATTTCAATAAGTTATGTTTATGGTATAAGAAGGTAAAATATAATATTATTAAATTCTTTTAACTACTTTTATTAATTACATTTTTTGTTTTTGTTTTTCAAAAGATTTTCAGATGATATAGAATTAATGACTGGATCCCGTCCCTCCTTTTATTGGATGTTCTGTTGGAAATATTTATCACCAATAGCAATGATAACAATTTTATCAGCTAGCTTTTATGATTTAATGGTAAATGGCAGCAGTTATCCAGCATGGATTGGAGAAAAAGGTATGACAGAAGAAATGGAATGGCCACATTGGTGTTTAGTAATTGCAGCCTTATTAATATTTTCATCGATATTATGGATTCCATTTGTAGCGATCGCTAAGTAAATTAAATAAAAATTATTTTTATTTAAATATAATCAATTATTTTATGCTTTTTAATTTTTGTTATTTCATTTTAGACTTTGTGGTTTCACTATAGTTGAAGAAACAGATCCTGCATGGTTCCCATCAGCTGAATTAAGAGAAGTTCATGGTATTGTACCACATGAACCAACAGAAATTGAAAGAAGTATATTCTGTTTTAATACAGATGGTACTGAAGGTATGTGCTGTCCTAAATATGGATTACCAGAAAAAACTCTAGAAGAAGAGGAATAAATTAATGATTACGATTTATATGTATATGTATGTAATATATAGCTGATTATATATATATATATATATATTATAAGAATATAAGAATATAAAATATTTTTTAAGGCTGTATAAATATTTAATATATGTGTAAACAAAACGTTCGATAATAATTTAATTCTAGTTATGTATATATAATTAAATATATATTAGATTTATGTTTATTAAATATATATATATATATATATTATAAAAAAAATTAGAGGGAACCACCGACTAGTGAACCGACAATAATATTTCTTCAGAATTCTTAAACTATGATACTAACTATATAATACAATAAAATATTTAAATATATACATATACATATATATATATATATGTATATATATAATATATATATTTTCTTTTTTTGTATATTCATTTAAAAAAGGTCCATCATTCCATTATATAATATTGATTTATTTTGATTAACTTTTGAAATTTAAATATTTAATTGCAAACAATGACGTAAACATCCTGCATATGTGTTCCATTCTGATTAATAACCTATACTTAACTCTTACAAATAATCATTGTCATCCCTTTAAAAAAAATATTGTTCTTTATCTGTAAAAAGAACTGCTTACAAATGATTTTGACAGCATCATATATGTATGGTACTTTTAAAGATTTAACAGCTTAAAAAAAATTTCAAGCTTTTACGTAAATGCTTAATCATTTAATTCTTTTCTTATGATATGATAACACAACTGTGTAGCATTAGGTCTCATCGGAAATTTCAAAAAAATATATTTGATTTTGTCAAAAATCGAAAGAATTAAATTGTTAATTTAAATTGTCGATACAATTACAAAAATAACACAATGTTTTATTATATATATTTATTATAACATGACGTTTTCGATCAAAAATTATGCGATGCCCGCCATTTGTGTAATTGAAATTAAAGTTGAAGTTTATAACAAATTAAAAATGAATAAAATATTTTTTTTTTTTATTTTCATCAAAACTTACCTAATTTGTTCATTTTTCAACTAAAAATAACAAAGAATCAAAATGGATGCACAGAAAATTTTGAATGCTTAATTTTTCTGACATTTCAGTTTTTACAACGTCGCAAACACATTGTTAAACGATTTTCGATCATAACACATCGTTCAAATTTTGTTTTATTATTTCAGATCATGAGACGATGTGTTTAACACATCGCAATTTCCGATGAGAGGAATTGTTTCTTGTTTTAAAGTGAAAGGGACAGAATAACAATATTACATTTTCGATTTTTAACTTTAAAAAAATTTTTAATTTTCAAAATCTTAAACAGGGGAAGGTAAAGAACAATTGTAGCATATTTCAAGGTTCCAACTAAAAGTGTGTAGGAGCTATGAAGAAAGCAAAAAATTTTTTTCAAATGTTTTCTTCCAAAATGTTATCTTGAATTTGAGATATACACATTTGAAAATAGGATGTTTTCAAGCTTTGAGAGGCTATAACGCTGTAATATATAGGATACATAAAACAGTTGTTCAACACCATTAATTCTTTTTTGAAGATCTATCCATGGTTACAATTTTTTTTTGTTTTATCTTAAATGTTGTATAAGTTTATTAAACAGACTGACGCACGGACGGACGATAGAGTGAAACTATTTTTTTTTTTACCATTATTAATTATCCGTTATTTTCCGGTTAAATTGTTTTCGTTTATTAATTAAATCTTAATTGCCTGAAGAATTTATAAATTACCGTCCTTTAAGTATTTAAATTTAAGCCTTAAATTTTGAATACATATTTAAAAATTTAATATAAGAATGGAATTATTTTCATCTTTAAAATAATAAAAAAATGGATTAAATTTCCAAAAATATTTTATTTTTGTAAAAATTATTTTAAATTGTAATTTACACAATTTATATTTATTTTATTTACAATGTAGTTAGAAAAAGGGTTAATTTAAACTTTATAATAAATAAAAAAAAATATTTATATATAAGTAAATAATATATATTTTTAAAATATTATTTAATAATTATGATATTTTTTGATTATGTATTTATATAAAAATAGTTAGTTATTAAAATAGTTAAAATAAACTCGCATATTTAAGGACCTTATATAAATTGTATATATACTGATGTGATTCTATATGTAGAATTCCTTTGACAAAATCTTAATAAATCCCTCTAATTACAAATACAATATACATATATATATATATATACAATACAAAAAAAAATTTAAATTTAAATTATCTATATGTGTAAAACAAAAATACAAAAAATGTTTTCAAATAGTTTTAAAATCAATAAAAAAAAAAAAAAAACAATAATTTAACGGTAAAAATTGTAGATAAAATTCAAATGACTTCGATGTTAAATGAACTGATTTAAAGTGATTGATTGAGTGATTTAAAATTTTTTCTATTTTAAATTTTTATCAATTTAATAAGTTCGAACTTCATTAAAACTTTGTTTTAAAGATTTTACAAATAAAAAGACTTTGATACTTAAGAAGTAAACAAAAACAAAGCAATCAAAAGTTCCCTTTCTTGCCATATTTTTTAAAAAATATGATTTGTTTTTTGTTTGTTTTTTTTTCGGCAGTAGGTCTGAATATGAGCGGCATAAGTTCGATTTCTCTATTAACATGTGAGAATTTAATCCATTAAACACTAACTTCCTTTTTTACAAAATAATAGGAAAAAATTTTGACAAAAGAAAATTTTACTATGTAGTAAAAATAGGTTTAAAGTTTGCATGAATATGATGAATGATAATGTTGATGTTCCCCTAAAACTTTTACAAATTAAAAATGTAAGCATCTTCAATTTTACGGAGCACATGATGTGGAAAATTCTTCCACATTAAGGATATTTTAGTCATAAACGAATTTTCATATGCAGAATATTATGTAAAAAACTAAAAAATATTACAGTTCTTTTAATATACTGTAGAACTGTGACTGTTGATTGAAATACAATATAATTGATTGAATTTAAAATATAAAGAAAACAATGAAAATAATTCTTGGCGAACAATGAATTATAGATATGTCAAAATGTAAAAGTTATAGTCCTGATTAACTTTTTTGTTTAATATGATAGCAGATATATATGTTTCCAAGAATCAAAGATAAATTTCATGATCAATTATTTTTAACAATTTGTATATAGTGAAACCGCAACAGAGATGGAGTAATCTAAACGATTGCACCATATCTACAAGGTTGTGACCCACCTACAATGTCATTGAAATTATGTATTTCAAATTTGACTGCTGTAAAGAATTTCCAAAGAAAAAAAATCGAGTTAAATTATTGTGACAATTTTATTTTGTGGAAAATATTTAACTTTTTCTTTGTTCCACTACGCTATTCAAGGCGCGTTCAAGAATAATATTCAATTAATAATATTCTCTAGAGAATTGATATTAGGTTGTTTCTTATTGCCTGGTTAATCTATGACATTGATCACACACGAAGTTCACTGTTTTCGATACAATTTTTTATTCGTAGGACGAGAAAGTTCTCAGACTTATATACTGGGTTGGATTGGAATTTGAACCGCCTTACATACGATAGTTACCTTAACTTTATCCATTTCATTGTTTTTAATATTTGAACTTTAACATCAATCATTAAAGATCCAATAATATTCATTTTATTTCAATTCATTTAATGACACATTTATATATAACTTAAAAGAAATATTTAATATACTCGTATAAAACTAAATTTTCATATTAATTATTGTTCTTTCTATTTAAATTTGAATTGAATATTTTTTTACGAATTATTTTGAATATTTAGATTTAAATTAATTTTAAAGTTCTTTTTATAGTTCTTTTTATTATCTTTTTTATTGACTGATTTTAAGTAATTAATTATTAAATTAAATTTTAAACATTTTAAATATTTTCAATTATTTAATTGGGAAATCGAGAATTTCCTTTATTCCTATTCCCTATATCCCAGTTTTCTTTTTTTTTTTAATTTTCCTAATCCACAAACCAAACAGTATATTGTACCATAGATTTGAACCTAATGTTTAGTTTAAAAGAGAGGTGGTGTTTAGTTGGTTTAAGTCCAGCATTACTAATAATCGAAGAGAATTTGCGCGTTGATGGTCGCATCTTTATGGTGTCTTTCAAGATTCCCACCTACCCACGCAAAAAATAAAAAAAAAATAAAAATTATCACAAATAGATCTTATACATTATTTTTTGGTCAAAAAAATATTTTAATCCATTTTGTTTTCAAAATTTAATTAAAAAAATAATTATTATGAATATTTTTAAATTTTAATAAAAAATACTCTGAATGTTTTTTTAAGCACTGAATCAAAGAAAACTTTATGAAAATACGTGGCTATTGCCATAAAATTCACATGTAAAAATAATTATATTATATATAAACATTAATATTACATAATACCATAAAGAAAATAATACGTATATTATACCAAAAAAAAAAAAGAAAAAAAACAGAAATATATGCATCGTAAAAATAAATATAATAAAATTAACAGAAAACCTATTTTTTAAGAAAAAAAAGTAAAATGAGGGAAGAAATATAAAACATTATTTTAAAGACTTAAAAATGTAACAATAATTTATTAATAGTAAAAAATAATAATAAGCAATTAGTGCAAATAATTAAAAAAAAATATAGATATATATAATACATATACTCTTAATATAATTAATCTCTCGTATATATACAAAAGAAAAAAGAATAAAAATAAAATATAGTATAATATTGTTGAAAGTTAATATTATTTTAAGATTTATACATACATACATGCATATGTATATAAATTCTAATTTAATGTACACATACAAAATTTTAAATGCACATACATATACATATTTATGAATTTTATAAAAAAGGACATTGAAATAATGTTGAATTGAAAAGGAATTTTATATTTTTCAGTTTTTATAATAAGCACTTTTTATAATGTCAACAATTTGACAATTATGTGTTTATGACGTTTGCATTATATTTATAGAGTCAATTGAAATTGTAGAAAAAGGAAAGTAAACTGACATTTTTTATTTCTAAAGTTTTGAAATTGCATTGTTTTTTTTGTAAGCTTTTGTCAGAATTTGTGACAGTGACTTGTTTTGATCAACATCGTGATTATGTCATTTTAGAAAAATTTATATTTTACTCAATAATACGAACTGATGTACACTTTCATGTTTTTATTCAACTTTTTGACATACCATACATGCTTTTAATATTTCTTTCCTATTTTTTTTTTCTCACAAAGGAAAACGAGACATAAAGCTTCAAAATGAAAAGTTGCGACATGAATAAAATTTTTAGGCATTTTTTCATTTCATCTCACAATTTCCTGCCAATTTACTATCATTCTAAATTTTTGAGAAAAATTTAAGCAATTGAAATGTTCTTGATTAAAATAAGACAAAATTAATAGAAAACCGTTCTTAACAACAAACTTCTTATAAAAGAAAAAAATAAAAATGACATGCCCATGAACGTTTGTGTACATCGTAGGCGATTGGAATATTTAACCTCATATTATGACACAACAAACATTTGCACACGAATATTTATGAGAAATTCTTTACTTTTCGTTTATTATCCACTTTCCTTAAACCACAAAATTACTTTTACTACTACTACTAAAGAGGGTATGCGGAAACGAAAAATAAAAAACTCTTCATAAATACTTGCGTGTGGCCTGGGTGCATTATAAGTTTTCGTTAGGTTAAAAATAAAACTGTATATTATAATTATAAAATTTAAAATATTTTTTTTGTTTTGCTACAGATAACCAAAAAAAAGTGAAATCCTAACATCGGCGTTTACATACTGTCCCTATCTAATGTAAAAACTTACTTCCTTCTACTGTTGTTGTTTAACGAGCTCTAACAAAGAAAAATCTAACACAGTATTTTTGTTCGCAGATAGTAAATTGACATTTCAAGCTAGTGATAACGACAGTATGTAAACGCAAGGTTAGTTTTATTTGTTTCCATTAAATTTCATAAATTCAAACGTCAACTGTGCAATTGTATGTAAATATGTATAATAGTTTCAGTCATTTTATGATTTTATGATTCAATTTCAATTCAACATTTACATTAATATGTATTATATAAATTAATAAAAAATATAAATTTATAATTTTATTTTGTCAATTAAGACTCTTTAATTAATAAAATTAATAGAAAATTTTATTTAATTTCAAACATATCCTATATATATAAAATGTTGTATTTAAAAGAAACTTTTTTTTTTTTTTTTTTTTTTTGGTTATTTATATATAAAAAATGTTATTTTTAAATATTATTAATTATATATTTAAATTTTATTCAATCATATTTGTTATTAATAAAATATTACTTTCACATTAAAATGTTTAAATATGAAAAAAAAAAAATAAAAAAAATAAAAAAATAAAAAAAAAACCAAAAAACTCTTAAAACAATAATTATTGTACTTATATTTATAAATTATTAATTGTAATAAAGTTGTAATTTTTAAATATTAATTAAAATTAATTAATTGCCTTTATTTGTAAGATTTTATGCATTGTTGTTAATATACGAATATTGTAAAAAAAAAAAACAAATTATATTTAAAAAAAATTTATTATCTTTGATTATTAATTTTTAATGTTATAATAACATATTATTAATATAAAAAATACATTTTATTTTTTTTTAAAGGTATAAAAATTTTACTTTTTTATAAATACAAGTTTAAAGTTTTGTACAATATGATCATTTATGAGTATATTATTTTAAAATTAAATTAGAAAGTAATTTTATTATCTACACGTTTTATGTATAATTAAGTTGAAAATGTTTTTTTTTTTTTTTTTAATTATTTTAATGATAATTACATTTTGCTTATAACTCTTTAAGATGTTTATTTTTTAAATTGATTATAGGCGCCTGCATTATTTTTTATTAATTATTAATTATTATTAATTACAAAAGTATTATATAGTTACTTTTATTTGCACATTTTTTAATTAAATAATTTAATTGAATTTATATTAATATTAAATAAATTATTAATTAATTATATTAGTCTGGAACATATCTTAGTTATTTAAAAAATAATATATACAATATGTTTAATATATACAAAATGCTTATTTTAGATAATTATTGAACTGTTTTATTTATTATAAAATATTAGCAGTAGAACAAATAAATAGTATTTCGTTCGAGATTGCGTTTTTTATCAATACGAAATTTTGTAGAAGCTTGTAGGTAAATTTAGTTCTTTTGTTTATTTTTTTTTATTTTTTTAAATTTTATTTTTAAGCGATTTAAGAATATGTATATATAAGAAAAAGAAAAAAAATTTAAAAGATATTAAAATGTAAAATTTATTAAACCCTTATCTATAGTTTCATTGTGAGTTTCTTCTTGATTTTCTCATGTAAACATTCTGTCAAAATGAACTAGAACGTTTTTATACAGTAAATCGGATCATAAAATAAATCGAAACGTTCGAAACACTGTCAGAGTATATTCAGAGCGCTCTAATTTAGTAAATCGACAAGGCAATACAGAAATAAATTTATCATAAAATGCTAAATGTATTTTATTTAAATGCTAAAATTAAAATTATTTAAATTATCATCTGTTTATTTAAAAATTTATTTTATTATTTTATTTTCGCATTAAAATATTTTTTTTTTTAAATTTTGCAAAAGGCAAATTTTTATTCTTTTAAAATTTTGTTCAACATGCTCAGAAATTTTATAACGAACATAGAGATCAATACCTTGACATCTGAGTGCACTTTGATTGGAAAAATGAGCACAAATTTTTACGCTGTGAGTACGGTGAGCTAAAAAATTAACATAAATTTTTTTTTTTTTTTGACAAATCATGCTCTGTTTTTACTTATTTATGAAAACGCTTCCTATTTAAATAGAAATTTTTACACAAAACCGGATGCTAACTAAATTTTGTGGAGAATATTTTTAATATTTTCGATTTTTGTTGAGAAATTTTTATAACTCTACGTAATTTTGCTATTAAATTTCATTTTTGTTTACTTTTGAAAATAATATCAGATTTTTGTGTATTGAAGTATTAAATTTTTCGATATAAATGTTTGCTTCAATAACAATATAAATGTAATGTAAACAAACGTAAACGTAAACAAATACAAAACGGTAGTTACTCTGGTTTTTTTTTTATATGTCAAAATTAACTGACTATAGTGTGAACGAAGATTTCCATATTAGTTAAACCATTTATAAATACAAGTATAAGTACACATGTACCTGCGAATTACCAGAAACAAATTTTAAAATTGAAATTAAAAAAATGCTGTTTCTGATCTTCATCTGATCATTCTTAATAAAATAACGCATAATTATATCTTCTGCCTTTTTCTCATATAATGTTTTATTATATTTTCTTGTAATTTTATAATAGCTACTACAAGTTAAGTACACAAATCTGCTTCAATGTCTTTTGAGCTCTCTAATTGAGCTGACTAGTATATGTACTTAGTAGTAGTAAACTAAATTTTCTGAAAATGTCTTTATACATCCAGTCGCTTGATCTTTATATGCGAGATATTTTTGTATATTTAAAGAATAATGCCGATTAAAAGACGTGCAACGCTAAGCTGAAACAAAACTCATTTTACAAATAGTCTGAATAAACAACAGTTAAATTTTTTTTTTGTTTACAGTACAATTTTATTACGTTTATTTAAAAGGTATATGGAACGATCCATAGGAATATTAATTATGTATATTAAAACTATACAACAACATTAAAAATTTTATATGATAAAAATTTAAAAAAAATTTGATATGAGAAAAATTTTCTCGATTTTAATATTTGTAGTCTGCTGTTTTGTTAGTATGCTGATAGAGAAAAATTTGACAAAATAGTTTTTTAATATGGCCATTAGAGGACTCAAAACCAAATTTTTTCTAATATAAATAGACGTAGGCGCGATGAAAAAAAATTTTTTTTTGCAGTAAAAATTTGACATTTGTTTCCATTTTGTATATTATTACATAATATATACTTTCCGTTGCTTTCAATTAAAAGCGATTATGGTTTGTTATAAGCTGATTCCGAAGAATTATTATTAAAATTATATCTTTATTCATTTTGTATTTAATTTCTAGAATAGATATACAATTTTTATTTTAATATTTTTTATAACTTTGTTTACAATAAAAACTTTAAATGTTATAATATTGTCAAATGTGCATATATAAAAATCTATATTTCTATTGTTTCCTGCGTTAATTCGCAATTACACACATATAAAGAAAATATTCCCTTTCCATTCTCTTCGGCAAAAATGTTTGATTTCCCTGTACTAATAAAACTAAAATCCGTGTTAATCGTTCGATTTTCTAGCTGTTAAATGTCACGTTTTCTATGCGAAATGTTTGTTGGGATGTACCTATGCAAATTTTACAGTTTCTCTTATAAAATATTTCTAATTAAATATGTAGATATATTCAAAATAACTCCACTTCCATCCGTTTTAACGGTCAATTGTATTTATTTTGTAGTTTTCAAGATTTCATTTTTTTTTTTTTTTTAAATAAAATTACATATTACCCAGTTTTTTTATATTTATTTTATTTTTATAAAAAAAATTAATAAAAGACTAAACTACATAATATTTTTATTTTAATTGTATTTTTTTAATTATTATAGCTTACAAATTTAATTAATTAACCACCACCTATTTTACATATAGGCATATTGTACATATAATATATCAAACGTAATAATATATATATAATATATATGTACAATAATACAAATATTTAAGACAATAAAAAAAAAAAATACAAAATAAAAAAAGAAATTAAACAATAAAAAAAATAAAAATAAAAAAATGCATTCCATTATTTAAAAAAAAAAAAAAATTATAAAAAAAATTAAAATAAATAAAAATACCATTTAATTATTATGTACTTATGTATAATATTTACATTTACTGAGTCCTGTATTCATATATACATATATAATAAGATTTATTAAAACAAAAAAAAAAAAACCATGTATTTTATAGAGACAATATAGAAAAAAAGCAAAAAAAAAAAAAATTATATATATACACGTTATTATATGTATATAATATACATTAACATTTTATTATATATAAGTGTTTTTGATGTTAAAACAAAAAGTTTCTCATATTTATTTTGAAAAAAAAAAAAAAAAAAATTTTAAAATTTAATATTAAAAAAAAAAAAAAAAAACCAATAAAATTAATTAAACGTTATTCTTACTTTTAAATGTAAAATTAAAATAATAAATAAAAAAAAAAATAAAATAAAATAAAAAAAATGACAATAAAATTTAACACAAAAAAAATACATAAAACAAAATTAAATAAATCAAAAAAAAAAACAAAAAAAAAATATAATAAAATAGAAAATATAAAAAGTTATTTAATTATTTTATTTATTTAAAGCTTTTTTCTTTTGTTTTGTCTTTTTTACATTTTTTATTGTATCCATCTTTTCTCTTTTTATGTTTATTTGATTTTAAATGTAAACGCCACTGGAATTCACCAATAAAATGTCTTTTACAGATTTCACAGTAATTAGTAATCTATAAAAAAAAAAAAAAAAAAAAATAGAAAATAAATAATAATAAAAATAAAAAAATAAAAGAATTAAATATTTAAATTTATTTAATATTTTATTTATCTATCAATGAATTATTAATAATGTTTTTTTTTTTTTAAATATGCTGAGAACGATTGAGAATAGAATATATTTTTTTTTTTTTGTAAAATGACCTTCACAAAGAATTAATTTAAGATCAGTGATTCTCCCGTTTTTTTTTTTTTTGTTTTCTAAGTTGACATATTATTATTATTTTCGTTTATATATAAATTTTTTAAGTAAATAATTATATATCTTATAGATATATCCTATGAACTTTACTAGATAGTAATTTGTAAAGTTGAGAAAAAAAAAATCTATAGACTTGAAAAATTTGATTTAAATCTAATAAATCTAATTTGGAAATGAAGTGCTAGTAAAAAATTAAAAAAAATTTTATCGTCACCAAAGAAACATAATATACATATAAAGATTCGTAAAAAACAAGCAAAATATAAATATTATGGTTCTAATTGGTAAATAAGTAGAACATAAACCATGAAATAATATACTTCTAAAGAGATAACCAGTAGAAGGAGCTGTTGAAGGTATTAAGAAAAAGGGTTAAGTTTTAAGAGCTAAGAGTTTCTAAGAAAAAAAAATTATGATATACAAAATTTATTCAGATTTCCTCAAAATTCGGGATATTATGTATATGTACATATGCTACCCTTCACCTGGATCTAATGATTTCAAATGTAGATTGTAAAATAAAAATGTGAAAAAACATGAAATCGAGGCTATCCTATTTCTTGGTCACAAAACTAAAAGATTAAACAATTTCTAGTAAAGTAAAGAAAAACCGTTTGAATTTGTGTAGAGTAGTGTAGTAGTGTCATATTACACGTTAGAAGAAATAGAAAAAATCTTCAAATTAAAGTAAACTTTTTATTAAAATAACTAGTCGTAAAAAAAGTCGGTATAGTTAGAAAAGTTAATATTAGTTATTGCCTGGAAAGATGAAGAGGAAGAAACGACTCTTCATCTTCTTTGCACATGCCCAGTCTTGTCGGCTAAAAGAAACATCTTTTTGAGACAATATGTCTTCAACAACTTCAGCGATCTAGCAGGTAAAAATGTAAAAAGGATTTTTCGCTTTGCAAAAAACTCAAAAACGAGATAAAAAGGTTTCTATGTGGTATCACAATGCACCAAATACGGTCTAAATGTGCCTTTTCGGCAACTACTTTAACCTAGCCTAACCTAGAAAAGTTAAGATATAGATCAAAATTGGGGACATAACATTGTTTTGTAAGGAGCCCTTCCCTTTTTACTCTCGGATTGCTTTTGTTTCTTGAAACCTTAAATGCAAAATTTTCTGACGGTGTATCAAAATTATTATTTAGTTGCGTGATTTTTGAGGTATAAGAAAATTAAATTAAAATTTTAAGGTCTCATTATCTCAGCAATCGACGAAAATAGACCCCACTTATAGACCAATTTTTTGTTCCTTTTGGTCCTTTAAATACCCCATATAAATATTTAAAACCGAAAGAGAATCACCCTGTATGTTAGTCTCAGCATAATAGTATGAATAGAAGAAGCTGAAGAACGGTGTAGTTTAGTAAATAAAAATTTTTCAAGCAATGGTAAGTGACTCATTATAAATTAATTTTAAGGTTTAATTATAGTTTTAAACACATTGAAGACCAATTAAACTTTATTCCAAAAATCCTGTCGTATTCAGTTCATTCATGCAGTTTTATTCATTTAATAATTTTTACCTCTTCATTCATACCACTGCCTGGATGCTGTATTTGGTCCATTGGTTGTATACTACATGGTTTATCTTCAATAAATGAATTAACAACTTCAATTGCTTTATTATGCACTTCTGTTTCCCATTTGGTAACATCAGATGTATCTAATTTGTAAAGTGGGGGAACTTGTCTATCTTTACTTGCTAAAAAACGATTTTTTATCCATTTGATTTGTTTTTTAGAATACCTTTGTGTTACGAGTTTTAACTCCTCGAGACAATTTAATAAAACTCGTATACCATCTGGTTCATTTGGTTGAATTTCACCTAACGAAAAAATTAAAGGATATTCAAACATTTTACAAAAAATAAAAAATAAAATTATTAATACCTTCAATTTTGTATTCATTTTTTTTTAAATAATTTTCAACAATTTGATCCTGTCCAGAATTATATTCCTTTAGATACGGTATAAATTCTTTAAAACCAATTGTTTGTAAAATTCCTTTAGTGTAGCTGTCATCGCTTTAAAATTAATGATTAAAAACTAATTATTTTTGTTTTTAAAAATGAATTACTTACTTGGGATTCTTAAAATGAATATTGTAAAAATTTCTAATTTCTTTTAATAATCCTTGTTTTAACATAGAGTCAACTCTTTTATTTAATCTATCGTTCAAGATATCCTGAAAAAGATAAAAAGTATTTAATTTGAGTGTCATTTAAAGTTATTTTAAATTCATATTCAAAAAAGTATTAAATTATAAACCTAGAAATTAATTAAAATCAATTTACAAAATTACAGCGTTAATGTTAAGAATAAGAAGATTATATCAAGAAATAAGTGTTAACATATTATGCATTTATTAAAAAATATATTAATTGAAATTTATATAGAAAGCCAGCAGTTGATGATACAACTTTATTAACAATATATTACTTTGATCAGAAAAAGTTTTGAAAAGTCCTTAAGTTCACGATCGAGAGTGCACCTAAATGTTGAAAAAGAAACGGTCGAAATTTCTTCGCCTTTTTCTAGAAAGATCTAGACATGTGCATAGAAACTCTCCATTCCCTCTCCGTAATATTTAGTAAATCTCTCTTACAAGAATTTGATTGGCATCTTGACTATCAGAGTAGAATGTAATTCTATATGGCTATCAGAAAGTTCCAGCAGCTCTTTGCATTACCAGAACTTCTGTTTAGAAAAACACTGCAATACTCAAGTATAGTCATATCGAAGCACGACATTGTAGTATCTCAAAAAACTTATTTTGTCATTTATTTTAAATCTATCCGAGAACATAGATTTGTAGTTATCTTTATTGTATTAGAAATTAGACCAATGCTCTCTTCTAAGAGTATTTATAGTTGGCAACGATATAGATTAATATTACTGTATTAATCAGTAGAAATGTCGTTGCGTACTTCCATTATGGTATTAATTTTGAAAATGTTTAACTGAAGAGAATCTAACTTATTGTATATCCTTTTGGTGTAGTAGCCTTACGATTTATATATTGAATATTACTTTATAAATCTTTAATATATGCCTTGGTTATGTAATCGTTAATCGATTACCGATCAAAGTATCTTTTCTGTTCTACTCCGACAAATGGTATATCCAAATAGTCTAGACTTTGATACATACAGTCCTATATTTCTAAAGGACTTTGTTTAGATTCGAACAAAGATTTAGATTTAGATTTGTCTTTCATATTTCAAAAGGATTTTAATTCATTCCTTTTGAAATATATAAGACGTGTAAAAAACAAAATCAAGTTGCTTTTTATTTTGAGATATAGATTAATTTTGATAGAAGCTAAGTTTCATTTAGTGTACCAAATTCTTTAATTAATGTATTTGTAAATTACATAAAGTTTTAACTTCATTTTGGTTTTTTTATATTAATTAATACATACTTTTAATTCATTTGACTTTTTTCATGATAGGTATCTAAGGTAGATATAGGTACATTTTATCATACATATTTGAGAAATAATAAGTAATAAAATTAAAAGTATTTTCGAGGTGCCTAATTTATATAATAAGAAGTGAAATCCTTTTTTTTTTTGTAATTGTAAATCATATACGTATGTATATAGAGATAAAAATTAATCTTTACAAGAAATATTTACAAATATTTGAGCAATAAAAGTTGTGTTGCTAATCAGTGTTACTTTTCAAATTTTAAATAATTTAAAAACACAAAAAAAAAAAAATTAACTTTATTTTTTTATTTCTTCTCTACAATTTTTATTTGCTTTTATGTGTACAAAAATTCTTAACCGGATATTGATAATCAAATAAATAATTAGATATATATACTATATACATATTTATCTGTAGATACACGTATTTAATTTGAGTACATAAAAGCATAAATTAATATTTATTCTACTTAACATATGCATATTTTATATATATGATCAATGTTTATATATTTATATGTAATATATATATATATATATATATAGATATATATATATATATATATATGTATGTATATAAATATATATATTATCGCACATACGCACATTTACATTATAATGAAATTTTTAAAATCTTCTTTAATTCTTTCAGTTCTATCTAATTACAATTAATTATGATTATTAATTTTCTCTACGTTTATAAGTATATCTACATATATGTATGCCTATATGCATATGAATATATTATAAATTAAATAAATATTATATAAGAAAAGTATATATAAATAAAAATTTAACGAAATTAAAAAAAAAAAATGATTTAATTAAATATATTAATTCGTTAATAAGAATATTTCATCTGATTATGCATATTAATATGAGATTGTGATAATTAGTTAAGTTCAGTGACGTAGAAATATAGTGTTCATATGGTACATATGATTTTAATCTATATTATTAGAGCAAATATTCTAATATCTGAAATCTTAAGATGCTTAGTACTTGGTTGTCCGATGAGCTATTTATTCTACCAATATTTTAATTTTATAGAGTTTTAAAGTATTTTTTGTTACTCAATCTAGGGTTTGATATATGACAGAGACGATGCAGTGACAGAACGCCCGAGGAAATAAAAGATTTAATTCCAAAACTTTTGAAATTAACGCCCGTGGGCTTTAAATTCTTTTCAAAAAAGAATTAAAGGCCCACGGGTTTTAATTCCACTAGATCCTGGGCTTTAAGTCTATTTCAAAATACAATTAAAGCCGACTAAGTAACACAAAAGTTACTATTATGAGTTTTTATTTCATTTAACTGAATTTTATTTGGTGACATGTCAGAAGTCCCATGGTCAGAAGTCCTATTGGGACTTTTGACTAACTTTAATGAGCCAGAAGTCCTATGGAGAAGTCTCATTGTTAAGACCTCAGGGGTTTTGGAAAGAATTTTAGAATTGAATTCAGAATTAGAATTATACGCCTTTTACAGAATATTTAGATATATGCATATGCGAATTTCTGAATTAGGAAAGATTTTAGAGTTGGTTACAAAATCGGGGTTATTCATATATCTAAATAATCTCTATTCAAAACTCGCATATGCATATATCTAAATATTCTGTAAAATCCTGATTTTGTAACCAACTCTAAAATCTCTCCTAATTCAGAATCTCACATATATACATATTAGTAAATATTTTGGAAAAAGCGGATACCCCAATTTTTATCCAAAACTCTAAAATCTCTCCTAATGCGTTTGCTCTACATATTCTATTACTATCTTCATTTAATAACAAAAAGTAGTGGGGGTTATAATTCCAATTCAAAAGGAATTAAAGTCCGCGGGTTTTAATTCCTTTTAATTATGAACTTTAAATCCAATTCAAAAAGGAACTAAGGCCCCCGGAAGTTCTTTCACTGCACCAACAGAGACGTTATTCGTCACAAGTATTAAGCTGTCTTTTAAACTTTGTTTTGCATTATATAAGGAATCTTTTTTTTTTTTGATTTTAGATGGAATTCGAATTCGAATACTTTAATCTAAGTTAGAACTATGAAAAGATGTTTTATTTCTCTATTTAACCAAATATGTTTACGGTTTACATATAAGCTTATATAATACAACAAACACACTTTTGATGACTTCATATTTTTTATGTGTTTAAAGTGTACAATATATTTTATAATACTAACCTATATTATTTTTGTCCTATTTACTACTGATTTTACTATCTTATTGTGTATATTTTAACATTTGTATATGGATGGATATAAAATATTTAAATAACATTATATTTAAAATTTCAAACTGTTAATGTTATAAATTCTTCTGAAAGCAAAATTTGTAAATTTCAATCAAATTTGTTTTAAAAATGGTAAATAAGTTGTCTGCATCACAAGCACATGTTGAAAAAAAAGAGAAGGTATGCTAGAAAAATGAAAATATAACGCATGGAATATGTTGCAAATTAACACTAAATTACAATGTGAGATAATATATACTAGACTTTAGCACATGAAAAATAAATCTTAAAAATCATTAAACATTCAAAATTTGTAATACTATTCATAAATACAAACTTTAGATACAAGGACACAACATATTTAACATAATATTACAGTTAACCCCTACAGTTGGATCAATAATCTCAACCTCTGCTTTTGAAAATAAATGCAAACTTGATATTATACTCTGTGTTAACAACAATTCTAGTTCATAAATCTATAATAGTAATTTTACTTCAATAACAATAGATAGACATCTCTGATACGGTATATATAAGTAAAAATTTTATAAGATAAAAATAATTTTAAAATAGACGTATAGATTATAAATAAAAATTATTAGAGTTATTTTTTCTCTAAAGTCTACGTTTTTTTTTTACATTAATTTATTTTATTTCTTTTTTTTTGTACTCAGCTGATAAATTTAAATATTCATACAATATAGATATTAAATTTTTTTTTTGATTTGTAAATTTTAACTATTCTCACATTTTTATATGAAATTATTTTACATCTCATGAATATTTCCAACATTCTTAAATTCTTTCATCACCCATAAATATTTGAAAATTATCGAATAGAATAAGAAAAAAAAAAACAAAAAAAAGTGCAAAAAAAAATTTAATGTAAATATACAGGGTGATTCACAAATAAGTGCCTTGACATATACCACCCTGTAGGAAATATCGTGAGGATAAAATTATTGTATGGGGGCTAAATTATGGGTCCAACAATTTTATAACTGTAGGGCGATTAAAGAAATTTTGGGGCTGTTTTCTTTGTTTTGATTAAAATATCCATAACTTCTGTTTCGAACAAGATTTTGGCATTCTGAAGAAAGATTTTGATAGAATGAGAATTTTAGGTTTTTTGATAGATTTTGATAGATAGAATTTTTTTAGGTTTTGCCCTAAAACGTTTTAAAGTTAAAAATTTTTGAATTTTTTAAATTTTTTTTTAGAAATAAAAGTCATTTTGACAGTCACTTAATTTTAAAAAAAAAAAGTAGATGTTAAAATATTCTAATAGACCTTTTCTCAAACATTAATTTGATATTGGATACGTTGAATTATCTTTTACCGTTCAGGAGATAAGACGAAAAATAAACTACTTATAACTCAACTTCTCATACTAAAACTTTGTAACTGTGACGGTAACAGTATTGTTACTATGTTACTAAACTGATTGTAATTGTTAAAGTGACTTAACAATTTTTTAGTATGAGAAGTTGCTGTTCGGAATAGAAGTTATTGGTACTTTAATCAAAACAAAGAAAACAGCCCCAAATCTTCTTTAATTGCCCTATAGTTCTAAAACTATTGGACCCATAATTTAGCCCCCATACAAAAATTTTATCCTCACGGTATTTCTTACAAGGTGATATATGTCAAAGCACTTACTTGCAAATCACCCTGTATACATATTTGTAAATAAGATTGAAAGGAGTATAGAAATCAGACGAAAAAAATATGAAATAATCTGAAAGTTATTCTTCCCAACTGTAAGATATTCGTGTGAAAAAAATTCAATTAGTTTGAAATTGAACTTATAGAAATTTTTTAGTTAAAATAATGGTAAAGACTTATAGAGAAATTGGATTTTGAGATAATGATTGTCACGTCTGATAAATTATTGATAGAAAAAGTAATGCTTGCATATTTAATTTGACTAAATTTCAAGAACATGGTTTTTTTTTTAATTTTTTTTTAAATTTAATATTATTTTAAGAAACATGTTTGATTTTTTTATATTCAAATTGTTTCTTTTATGTTTAATTGGGTATAATATATTGAACTTAATGAATTATAAGGTACTTTGGTGAAGTATATACCATGATTTTCTTATAAACCCGCATATTTTGTTATTAATAAATATAATTTCCCAGCATAAATTAGACTTATACTGTTGAAGTACAAACGATTAAAATTAATTAAAAAGTTATAGGGTTATAATATTTTAAAAGAATAAAAATTTGAACAAAATTTTTTGTCATCGAAATCGTTGTAATAATTGAAAAAAGGAGGAAATTGTTTTTTTTATTTTTCAGTTTGTAGTTGTTTAAGTTAGAAACTGTCTGTATCACAGGTACATGATGGAACAAGATGTAACAGGTACATTCTAAAAAATTTAGGATAGGATATTATATAACGTTGGAAATTAGCACTAAATTACTTATCACATACATATAAAATAAATTTCTATTTTAATTATAAGAAATAAAGAATATTGCTTGTTTCATGTATATGTGAGTTATAAGGTATAAGTTAAAAATGTTTATTTAATTTGATATAAATGTTTTTTTTTTTTTATTATGTTTATATTTTTCTACTAACGATATTCTAAGTATCATTGTTTGCCATTTAATATATCGACTAAATTACGAATGGTATAAGAGAATCAGATCGAAAATCAGCTAAAAAAACATTTTTTACTTTTATATACTGGTGTTCAAACCTGGGACCCAAAATAATATATCGGTACTCTAACTCCTGTAATATTCAGCTGTTATATTATTTGTTTTATTTGGTATACAAGATTATTAAAGGTTATTGGTTTAAACAAAATAACCCAAATTGCTTTAAATATTTTGATAGAAACTTAGCATACTAACAATTACCAGTTATATCTTCAAGTATTAGTGGTATCTTGAAATCATTTCTAGTAATCAATGGTATTCTTGAAATTACAAAAACTAATGTAAGTAATCAATGGTATATGGTGTCAATCAATGGTGTAAGTAATCAATGGTATTCTTGAAATCACAAAAACTAATACCTAATATAATAATAAAACATAATATTATTTATTTATTTATTTATTTATATTAATATTACATACATAAATGTAATGCAATATTATTGAACCATCGGCTACTAAGGCCATTATAGGTTTTTATACTATTATTAAATTATATACTAATATTATTTATTTTGTTTATATTATATACTATATATTTATATTATATTTGGTCGTAAGGGGGTAAAGAAAAAAACACTTACGACCTGTGCAGGGATCGAACCCGCACTCCTTCGGTTAATACGCCACACGCCTACCCACTAGGCTACCGAAGCCCCAAAACAACATAATATTAATAATATTTACATATTTTTTTTACTTTTTTACCACATAAATGTGACAAGCAAATTAAGCAGCCTATCCTTTTCAGGCGTGGCTGTAAATGTCATAAAGGGGAATTATTTTTACAACGTGTGTGGGACTCAAACGCACACTCCTTCGGTGTTTAAAGCGTGTTTTAGACGCTCTTACTCACTAGACTACCGAGCGGTCTATTTACATATTAAAAACATATTAACATATCCTTGACTGGCTATTAAAAACGTATTAAAGTATATAAATAATTCTCCGAAAAGGCATAATGCAAAATAATTGTCGTTAATAATTCTTTAGTTAAAGGTTATTCAAATATGTTCTCGACTGCTCCTGGTATATAAATAATTTATTCATAGTTTTACAAAATTAATATTAAAGTTATTACACTGAACGCATTGATCATCTCTGTATCAATATGATATTATAAATATAAAATAATAAATTTAATACAATTAACTAATTATTATTTCCCATAATATAAAGGTATAATAAATAATGAAAAGAAAGGAAGAAAAAAAATAAAAATAAAAAGTAAAATAATAAGAAGAAATCATTTGAAATAAAGATTAATGAACAGAATCGAACAAATAAACCAATATTTTGTAACTTATTTTTTGAATAGTTATAAATTTCAATGTAGATTTTTTTTTCACTCCTATTCACTGGTTGATTTTCCTTTTGTTTTTATAAATATTTTTATTTTTTTTTTTTGTTTTTTGTTACTTTGTTTTCTTCTAATAATCGCGCGTTCAAATGTTAAATTTTTCTTTTTATAATGCTCGAAAAAAGGGGGTTTGTGCTTTGCCAAAAAATTAACAACACAAAAAAAAACAAAAAACAAAAAAATTAACAAATCAAAAAAAAAAAAAAACTATTACTAACAAAAAAACGATAAAAAAAAAAAATTTCGATTGAAACAAGTAATGTGAGTTGTAGTAAAGGTTAATAAAACTTCAACCTTGTAAAGCATATTGACACCGGTCGACACCGGGTCTTTTATGAAGTGATTTTTTTTTGTCTTCTTTTAAATATTTTCTGTTCGTTTTTTTTTACTTATCTAATAAATAACTAAATGATTTTAGAGAAATATATGTATGTATGTTCATTTTATGTATATATATATATATATATGTATATATATCTATCTATCAATCCATATATGTTCATGTTTTATTTAAGTTTAATTATTTTTTTTTTGTTTTGGTTTTTTTTTTAGTGTTGTGAGTTGTGCTTACGCATATTAACATTTTAGTGTTTATTAAATAATTAATTTTTTTAATGTTTTATTCATGTTTTTTTTTTTTTTTTGTAGACATGTTCATAGTACAAATCTTTTAAATCGGGTGAGTTATTTAGTATGAAGGTAGTGAAAGTGAAAAATATTATGAATAATATTGTATTGATTTGGGTTTATTCCATAAAATGATAGAAAATTTATTTCAGTATAAAAATTAGTCAAAACATAAAATAAACAGAAATAGAAAAAATTACTAAAGGGTTACAAAAGATCTTATAATCAAAACAAAGATAGAAATAAAAAATATTGGTAGGTTAATAGAAAATTTTATAGATAAATTATTGTGTAAACGCGATATATTGGATATAATAACCGAAAATTAGTTCTTCTGCATTATTATGATCGCTCAACCTCATTGTTTTTTTTTTTTTTAGTCTTAAAGGAAAACTATGGCTGACTTTAGAATTGCATACATCTGAAGTATTACTACAGTATTACTACTTTTACTACAATCTAGATATAAACTACAAATATACAATGCATTTATTTACATTGCATATAAATTGAAGTGTCAACATCTGCTTAAATTTTTCAAAATCTGCTTAAATTTTTTTTTTTTTTTTTTAAATATCCAATTTCATAATAACTCCAACAAAAATAAATAAAAAAGATTAAAATACAAAACGATTTGAAATGTATACTAAAGCAGCTACAAATTTTCGTATACATAAAATACCCACTTTATACACATTATTTGCGTATAACAAACTATTTTTTTTATGTGACGCAGCCTTTCCTGTTCAGGCGTGGCTGTAAATGTCGTCAGGGGGTATAACTCTTACTACGTGTGTGGGATTCGAATCCACACTCCCTCAGTGTTTAAAGTGTATTTACTATGCTCTTACCCGAGGTCACCGACGCCCCACAAACAATATTGAATGCAAAACTTTGTAGATATCTATGCATATAAACTTTTTGAACGCTATACTTTGTAGTACTACAGTAATCCAAACTGTACATTTGTATTGAAGAGCTCATTCTAAAGTTTCGTATAAAATTGGTTGATTACTTTCGAACACTATTCTGAAGAATCATGTGCAACTTCTCTGGATGACATTTGACGTTTTCTGCCTAATCTCGTTTTAAGTTTAAATTATAGGTGTATATTTTGAAAAGATTTCAAAGATTATAACTTTAATAGATAATAATAAAAATCATAGTTACAAGAAAGTTGTTTATGCACCTCCCCCCCTCCCCCCACTTATATGAAAATCAATTCTTATCAGTTTTAGGTAATAGAAAATGATTATATGCATGGAATTTTTTAAAAAATTTTTAATATAACATACTTAGAAAAATATTCAAGGTCAAATATTTTGTTATTAAATTTCTTGTATATGAACCTATTCAAATGTAACAAATTATTATTCCAAAATATAACAAAAAAAAAATATATTAGATAATGTTTAATAATAATACAAGAATGTTTTTTTTTTTTTAGTTTTGTTTATTTTTCTTTGTATTACTTATTATTATTATTAATATAAAAAAGTAAAAAACAAAAGTAAACTCTTCTAACACCTTGCTTTCATATAATTATAATAATTTTAAAGAGTCGTTTTTATTTGCTGACTTTTCTTCTTTTTTTTTTCGTCTTATATTCATTATTTGAAAGTCAAGTAACTCACACGCAGCACGCATTTTTTATTAATACATTTTATTTGATTCATTTTTTTTATCTTTCTAACTCTTTGATTTTTTTTCTTATAATATTATTTATTTGTATTTTTGTTATTGTTTTTATTTATTTTTTTTTTTTTTCTTTACTTTTATATTTTTTTCTATTTTATTTTATTATATAGAACTATTTTGTAGGCATTTCTTTCATTCTTAATACAATGATCAAGAATTATGAAATTTTTGAATAAAAATATTTTGCGTTTAAAACGCAAAATAAAAACAAAACAGACAAAAAAAAAAAAAACAGAAACAAAAAATAACAACGTAAAAAAAAAAAAAAATGAAAAGCAGAATACAATAATAATGTGAAACAGGTTGAATAAGTTTTTAAAATTCAATGTTAATGTACTGATTAATTAAGAATGAAAAAACGTAAAGCGTTTTTTTTTGTTTTTGTTTTTGTTATTATTTTTATTTAGTTTTTTTTTTTGTTTTGGTTTTTTTTGTTTTTAAGATATAATTCTATAAGAAAATGAAGAAATTATGTAATTCATTCAATATAGCAATTTTTTGTTTATTTTTTTTTTTGTTTCTTTGAAGCGGTTAGAAGGGGTAAATAAATGAGTGAATTATTGAGTTATTGAGTTGGTAAAAAAGAAAATAAAAAAAAAAAATTAAATGAGTAAATAAGTGAGTGTGCGTTATTTGAAGGTTTATAACATTCGACGACCGATAAATACTATTCAATGTTAAATTGATAATACGCCATACGAACGATTAATGAAAGATTTAAACACGATTGTTACCCTCTAAAAAGTTTATTTTTTTTTTTTATTAATATATATATATATGTATGTATGTATTTATGTATTTATTTTTTTGTGTAGTTGATTATTTAATTTAGTAATTTTTTTTGTTATTATTTTAATTAAGATTTTCGTCCTTTTTTTATAGGTTTGTTTTATTGTTTTTTTAGAAAATGTTCATATTGATGTTAATATTTGTTTCTTTTCGGAACAGAAATTAAAAACTTTTAATCTTTATTAAAATTGTTTACAATATTTTATAGAATAGTAATTTTTGCTTGAGATTTGAGAAAAGAAATCTTGGAATTTTGATCTTGGAAAAGGAATTTTGCACCAAAAAAAAAAAAGTAAAATGTAGAATAGCATTTTGGATAATAATGAAGAAGAACCCAATAAGCGAACTCATTATATATTAAATCACAATTAAACATGCTTAGGACAAGGATAAAGTATACTTTGATTCAAATATATCTAATATGGTGGGGGGGGGGGGGGGGCAAATGTTAAAAATAATATAATTTAAAAAATATTTTACCGACTATACTTGATATAGTTTCTAGCTTAAGTCTTTTGAATAAAAATCTAATAATATTACAAATTATTCATATTAAAAAAATTTCAAATTTCCGTGAATATTAACTATGTTACCGAATTCTTTATTTTGAAACGTTTAGAATGGTATCTTAATTTTAAGTATAAAAATATTTAGCACAATCCTATAGTTAAGTACTGAACATATATGCAAATTATATTTAAAGAAAGGAAGTTATAACCGCCTATATGTTCTAGATAAGAATAAATAAGATATATAAAGAAAAACTTAATTATATATATGTCTTTTTATCTCTAATATATATATACATATATCTTTATTTATAAATCAATATATATGTAGTTTAAATGTTAATTTTCCTATAAAAATATATCGACTTAATTAATATTAAGAAACTTTTTTAGTATATATGCTATTGCATAAATATCATTTGTCCTTAATATTTACTACTATTAGGAAATAATAAGGATTTTATTTGCTCATAATAGTAATTATTAGTATTAACTACATAATGACACTAACTAAAGTATCGATTTATAAATGTTTAAAAGCTTATTATTAATCATAAATTAATTTGCACTAAATAAAATATTTAATGCAGAAAAGTTAATCATACATTGTTTTGCCCTTTTGTATGATCTTCAGGCCCCTTAAATTCTTCAGTAGGCATTGAACTAAACTTCTGACAAAGACTTCAAATTGACAAAACTTTATATTAAAAATTAATAAAAATGTCTGTGAGTTGAGAATAAAAATTTAATAGAACTAAATAAGGATGAAACAACTTCGGATTAATTTACGCATTTAAAAGATAATTTTATTAAAAGAAGAAAAATGGGTAGTACGCAGCTCTGAATAAATGCTTTAACATTCGGTACAAAAATAAAATAGTAAAAATGTTTACCGATGGCGATTATTTTGAAAATGTTATTATTGTTTTTAAAAAACTTAGATTTTGAAGAAATCTGAGAACTGATTTTATTCTCGTATGTATTCAAAAGTCTTTATTTTTATTTTTTGAAAATTTATTTTTATAAGTAAATTAATAATATTATGTTTTTTTATAAGTTCTACTATAAAACTATCAAAATTTTTGCTCTTTAAAATATTTGAATAAATATATCTGATAAAAAAAATGTTTAAAACATAAAAATTTTTCAAAAATTTTAATTTTAATAATTTTTAAATACTTTAAAATAAATAATATTAATTTTTATTGATATTGCTATAATAAAAATAAAAAATGATCTACGCATAATTGAAATTTATACTTTTATCAAAAAAATTTTATTAGGCATTAATTAAAATCATTATTTCTTTTAACAACATTTTTTTTTTAAATATAAATTCTGCACATGTATAATTTTATTTTATCATTGCTACAACAAAAATATAAAGGAAAGCCAAAAGCACTTTAAAATGAATTTTTTGAATATTTTTAAATTTAATTGCATTTGTATTCAAAATAAATATAGATTTTGTTAAATAAATAAGGCTACAATCAAAATAGATATAACGAGGGAAAGAAAAAATTTTATTGGGATTTTTTCTCGAAGTACTTTAACAGTCCTGTCATATAATATCCGATATATCTTGTAAAATTTAACTATATATTTTTTATAAATTGAAAAATCCGTAGTGCCCGTCACGTAATTTTGCTTATCATCGTATCACTTATCACCGTAAGTTACGAAAGGCAATTTTACGTGAAGACTAGTTTTTAAAATTTTTCGTATATATTTTCGTATTTACATATAAATGTCATTGTTCATATATCTGTTATTTATTAAGTACTACGGTACTACTTATAAATTATTTTGAAATGGCAAAAATAAAATTAATAAACAGTCAAATAGAAAATACTTTGTTTGAAATAGAGCTTTTAGATTCTTCAGGTAATTTAGCTAAATTTAATGTAACAGAAATGATTAAATATTCAGGTTCGAAAAAATTTTTATTACAGATGACGAAATAGATGAAATTTTGGATGACTTGGAGTATAACATATCAATGGTAAAAATATTGTGATACTCTTACAGATTAAACGTTCCAAAAAATTATACGTGGTAGGAAAACATTTTACCAAAATTAGATGATGAAAGATTTAATATTTGTTCGGGTAGAACGTGTACTTTTTGATGTAATTTTGGATTTAATAAAAAATCACGAGGTTTTCAATGGAAGAAATAGTGAAAAGCAATTTTCTTGTTTTTTCCAACTGGCTTTGGTTATGTTTCGGCTTGGATCAAGCGGAGAAAATGCTTCTAGAGCGAAAATAGCCAGCCAGTTTGGAATTGGTGATGGAAAAACTATTAATAAAATTACAAAAAGAGTTTTTAAAAGCATTCTTCATCTTCAAAAAGATTTTTTAAGCTGGCCAACACAAAATGAAAGACAAAGTATTGTAACACAAACAAATACTGAGCTTCCATTATATATTGGCTATGTTGATGGAACCGATATCAAATTAAATGAAGCACCTTCCCTCGATCACACATCCTATTATTCAAGGACCAAAGTATATTCTGTAAAGCTACAAGCAATTTGCGACCATAAGCTTAGAATTCGACATATTATAGTTGGTTATCCAGGAAGTGTGCACGATGCTCGAATTTTTAATAGTTCTCCACTAGCACAAAATCCACAAAAATTATTTAGCTCTATTTCCAAACCCTTTTCAATTTTTTCATGCAAATATTTTAAAATAATATTTTCTTCTTCTTTCGTCCATTTTTTACCTACTTCTATTCTTATTCTTTTTAATTTATTATTATTTTCCATTTTTAATTTTCAAATTTAAATTTTCAAATATGAAATAGGTAAATAAATACAACGATTAACGAATGAAAATGTCAAAATCGTAACTTACGAAACAAAATAAACAAGCCCATAGGCTACTTATTTGTTATTTGCTTATCATCGTAAGTCATCGTAAGTTTACCATTTCATCCGTTCGTTTATTTTAAATTCATTCAAAGTGTAGCAAACTTTTAATATGTCAGCTGTCAATTTTCATACAAAAAGTTTGCTACACTTCAATCAAACGCAATAAACGAACGGAAAAAATACGGCGATAAGCGATACGATGATAAGCAAAATTACGTGACGGGCACTCGTATTTTTTTTATTAATAATAAATTGTGTTAGCAAATTAATTTATTTTTACGTTAAAAAATAAAATATATATAGGGTGTCTGGGACTCAAGTATGCGCACTGCACTCAGTGATTGGGGGTATTAAACCAAACAAAAAATTGTATTGGGGGGGAGGTCTATTGTGGACCTTTTTCGTGATATGAGGGATTAAACATTTTTTATAGACTTTTCATAAAAAAATATATAACTTTTGAACGGCTTGCTGTAGAGAGATAAAAAAAAATCCATTTTGTAGAGTAAGAAAACTGTGTTATAATACAGAAAATGTGTTAACACACCTTTGAAAATAACACACTTTTCTATTGAATTGAAAATAACACAGCGATTGAAAATAACACACTTTTCGATTCTTTTGAGATATAAAAACGGTTAGAGATAGAGAGAAAGTTATTAGGTACTAATTATAGGGCTTGAAAAGCTGTTTCGAAATATGCCATAAATAGTACCCCAAATATAGGGTGTTTCAAAAGAAAGTTGAGTTTGAAACATAATTTTTTCATTTTAAATCCTTTTGAGCCTTCATAATTTTGTAACTCTTGGATATATGGGGATTATTAGTACACAAAAATTAAAGCTGACAACTTACTCTACAAAATGAATCTGGATAGATTTTTATCTCTCTACAGCAAGCCGTTTAAAAGTTATAGATTTTTTTATGAAAAGTCTCTAAAAAATCTTTAATTCTTCATATCTCAAAAAGCGTCCATAATAAACCCTCCTCCAGTACAATTTTTTGTTTGTTTTAATGCCCCCAATCACTGAGTGCAGTGCGCGTACTAGAGTCTCGGACACCCTGTATAGTGATTATGCATATGATTTCTATATAGAAACTTTATATTGAAAAGGTACATATTTCAACAAATTTTGAACATTTTGTTTGTTATTAATTTAATTTTTTATTTTGATTATTTCTATAAGTTTCAATTTTATGGAAAAAATCTACTCAATTCATTATGTCTTTTATAGTTATACCTTTAAAACTAACATTTTAAAACAATGTTTTATATTCAAACCATCATATAAATTAAAAAAATAAAAAAGTAATCATAAAGAAGTCTTTATTGTTATTTTAATAGTGAAATATGTCACCTATATGACTCAGATATGGAACATTTAATATTATTTTAATGGAGTTTATTTTTTTTTTTTTTGTTTTTGGTTTTTGAATAAAATTTGCAAAAAAAAAAAAATGTATATTGATATTAGATTAAGATTGTTTCTAGGCCTTTCTTATGGAATTTTTTGCCAAATATAATAAAACCAGTTTAAATTTTTTTTTTGTTTTTTGTATTTTTTTGATTTGGAATTTATTTATTAGTAAATCGCGGTTTTTAACCTATAAAAAATGATCAAATTTACATATTTTTTGTTTTTTGCAATTATTTATTTATTTTTGTTTTTTTTTTTACAAGAAATGTCCATTTGTTTTTTTTTTTTTTTTTAAATGTCCTCTTCTGTTAAATTATATTTTTTTTTTTATTTTAAAATAGATATCAGATAATTTATTAGTTTAAATTCTTATCAAAAAATATATTGTTTATATGATAATTAACTCTCAGATATATCAAATATAATAAATTATTTAGGATCAATTACCCGGAGCAAAATTATAAATAAAAAAAAAGAACTATAAATTATGACCTTGAAATTCGAATAAAATTTACGATAACTATTAAATTGCGAAATAAATCGATAATTATTTAATTGAAAATTAACTATATATATATGTATATAAATATTTTATTTTTTTTTGTTTTTAGTTTAAGTCCCATCATTAGTCCCATGGCCTGTTTTGATTGCAAATTCCATCATGATTAAAATAGTACTGCTATTAATATATTTCTTAAAAATGTCCCTCCAAGTTTTCCATCCTACCCACCTTATCCATTTTACATAGTACTAAATTACCGTAAATCCATTTTTCTCTCATTCTTATTCTATAAGTCAAATCGAAAATTTGTATTAAAGGTACCAACGTAAAGTTTGTCTTAGAATGAGCTGTTTTTAGTTGATTAAAGTGAAACACTATACTTAAGAATTACGGACAATTCATGTGGTAAATCTTTGAAATTTACCCTCGTAAAAAAAAATCAATTTTGGCGTTTTACTTTATATAATATTAGACAATTTCGTCTTTGTGACCAAAATATTCTTCGAATCATTATACATTAAACGATTACTTTATTTTCTATGTCAGAATTTGGTTCGTTTGGTTCTTAGTAAAAAGTTGTCATCGTTTACTCTTCGTTTTAAAAAAAACATACTCTCATAGTTTTTTAGAAATTGTTATAATACCATTTTGAATCATATACGTAACTTACGATTTTATTGAAGATTTTTATTTATTGCAGTTTAAGTATGCAGTCTACACTTATAGGAAATAGAAGACATTATTGTGGGATCATTGGAAGACATTATTTGTGGGATCATTTTGTTGAAAATACCGTTAATTTCACGAAAACTCCGAAAAAGAGTAGAACTTCTAACGTTTGAAGCATAATTAAATGTTTAAAAAATGATACAAATTAGTTTTTATACGCATATCTAAAAATTTTATTTAAGGCCTTGTGTTTTTTAAAAAGTTTTGACAAAGCATATGTTAAAGTTAAAAAATTGCATTAAATTAGGCTTAATTTTGAATAGTTGTTAAATACATATTTTTTGATAACTCGGAGGAAAATTTCTGATTTATTTGATTACTTTTCTTTTGCACAGCATTATATGTATATGTTCGGTCTTGCTTGGTACAATGGTTGATAACAAAGTTTTACTTAAAAAAAAAATCGCAATATAAACAAATCAATACTCGTAGTATAAATTAATCTTTCCGTAGTATAAATTAACAATTTTAGAAAGAATTGATCAAAATTTTCAAAAGAAAGGAACAAGAATTGTTAAGATGTCAGATGCATTTAGTAACTTGTTTATTAGTTGAATTAAAAATAAATATTATCTTATACATAAAACTTTAAAATATAAAATAAAGGTATTAATAAGATTTTATAATTTCACCATTTAACACTGATATCGTAAATATATCGCAATAGGTTCGTCGTATTTATATGGAATATGGATATTCTGATAAAATCTCTGATAATGTATCTCATAAACAAAGAACATAATTTTTCAATATTATTAATTATATTTGTTTACGATTATTTAAAATTAATAAAGTTCATCAAGCGACGCTATAAGCTAACCCCCAAATCAATAACTATCAAAAAAGCAAAAATTGACTAATCCCCACTATTTTTGTGTTTTAGTTCAATATGAACTTACCCCCCGCAATATTAATTTTGAACTAACTCATCAAAAAATTAGCTAATCTCTCAAAAACAATAAATTTCCCTCAAGTCACTCCAAATCTCTAAAAATATTTTTAGGGTTTATTACAAATCTCTAAAAATATTTTTAGGGTTTATTACATATGAATTAATCCCCAAATTCTAAAAATGACCTAACTCCAAAAAAAAAACCAATTAATCCTCAAGTTAAATTTTGGCTAGAATAATAGTGGTTAGTTCATTTTTGTTTTGGAGATTAGTGATTTGAAATTTTGTTCATAGCACCTCATGAAGCGCAAAATTTAAAACTTATATAATAGAAATAGGAGAAAAGAAATGAAATTTGGTGTAAAAATAAATTCTAATCTTAAGTATACGCAGAATGTTAATTATTCATTTTAAAGAATTTTTATATAGTAGATATACCAAGTATTATTTCAATTTAAGTATACATATTAATAACAATTAACCATATGGTATTTAATTTAATTCAATTTTAATTTTAACTTTAATTCTAAATATACTGTAAGCATTAAATGAGCATTAAAATCACTTATCACTTATATGTAGACATGTATATGTATTGTATTATATATGCATTACTAGATAAAATGAGCAGAATTACACCTGATTTGTAATTCTTTTCATTTTTTGTTTGCTTTTATAGCTTTCCATTTCTTGAAGTCGTCAACAATTTTATAACAATTCTGATACATTTTGTATGCTATAAAAATTATAGGTGTTGCTTGTTTCATTTTTTTTTTTTGTTAATTTAACCCCTTAAAATCATAATCAAATTATATTGGAAATGGCACAGTATATTTAAAATTTTTTTTAATGATTTATTATTGTAAAGACATTATATTATATTCCTATAATAGTAGGCTATAACTTTGAATAATATTCAAAGCTATTAATAAAATTTAGTGGTTAAAAACAAAGAATTATGCCAGTTTTTAAACGCAAAAAAAATGTTGTCACATAATTTCGGCAAAAATGTAATAGGCGCTTGTGATTAATATATTTTGTTTTAATTATATTGTTAACCCTTTCAGTTCTCACTTATTTCTAAGGCCCCAAAAAAAAATATTTCAAACCAGTCCTGCAAACAATACTTGAACCAAAACCGGTTCTGGTTCCATTTTTTCCAACACGAACCCGAATCCTACCCTGATGCGAGTAAAATTTGAATTTCGTTCAGTTTCACAAATTATATCTGCATTTTAGCTTTAATGCAATCAAAGATGTTGAAACATACATAGAATAATGCGTAGGTAAATACATTTATTTAGTAAATTTGCAAAATTGTAGAAGCATTTGCAAATACTACTACAGAAATTATTTTGTTTTGGATAGGATTTTTTGAAACCTTTTTTTCTATTTTATGACGTAAATAAAATACCTAAAGAAGAAAACGCAGCAATTAATATGATTTTGAATTTTTGGGATAAACGGAAATTTGAAACTCAATTTCTATATGACGCAAGTAATACTATAGCCGTTCCTGTTTATAACAGTTAGTGTAAACAGTTAGTGTAAAGAGAGATTTTTCCGGTCTAAAAAGAATTCGAACTGAGCCCACTCAAATTTGCCAGGTTGAGCAAAAACCAGAACCTAAACTAGGTTTTATGCAGGTTCGCAGCGCTAAAATTCAGTCTTAAGTCTTATTAAGATTAAAAGTATTAAACAAACATTACATTTTTTTAACAAAATTATCCTCCGAAATATAATTTTATTTATATAAAATTGTCATTGTCATTGTCATTGTCAATCAAAATCTTGAATGATAAAATCTAGAATTTTAAATTGAAATTAAATATTTCTTTCAAGATTTCTTAAAAAATTGGAATATGTGTTTTAAACCTGTGTGTTTGTTGTTTAATTATGTGTGTACAAAAATTATTAGGAAAGATTTTTGATTTGGTTACAAAATTAGAGTTTCAATAAGTTGTTTACGGTGACAGCCCCCGTTATTTTATCTGTTTTATTCTTGGAATATTTATATAAACAAAATTAACAAAGACAAATTTTGGAGATGGTTATAAAATCAGAATGCTAATAATTTGTTTAAACCTTTCGTACCAGACTCGCACACAATATTAATCTTGAAATAAATTTTGTAGAATTTTAAAAACAAAAATTTCAATTCAAGTTTTTTTTTTTCAAAAATTTTGTCCCAAAAACATTTTATTTTTCAAGATTTTGTCCCAAAAACATATTTTTTAGATTCGGGGACGATCCCTTTTAATCATATTAAATTTGTAAGTACTGTCTAAATATATAATTTATTGCAATTGGATTATTTTGATTAAATTGATGTTATAGATTAAAATTTGCCAAAATAACGGTACCTTCAAAAATTACAAAAAAAAGTAATGTGTAATGAACAGAATATTAAGAAAATTGGACAAATATCTGCCTCCAGTTAAAGTGATATTTATACAAAATAAAAAAAAAACAATTAAAAATTAAAATGTGATGGAAATGACTGCTTTATACATTCTAGAGTTGAAACAAAAACAACATACCTATTATGTATTTTAGGGGCCTCGGTAGCCTAGTGGGTAAGAGCGTATAAAATACGCTGCAAACACCGAGGGAGTGTGAGTTCGAATCCCACACACGTCGTAAGAGTTATTCCCCCTTACGACATTTACAGCCACGCCTGAACAGGAAAGTCTGTGTAATTTCCTGTCCACTTTTATGTCCACATTAATTCCTGTCCACATTTATGTGGCAGAGAAATGCATTAAAAAAAAAAAAATTATGTATTATGTCAATTCAAAATGTACTCCTATATGAAAATCGTATACTATTTTATATTTGAACTAAAATTGAATTGTCCGGCGTGATAAAGTTAAAACTAATTATGTGTTTTTAAATGATTTTCTATACTCTGATTGTTTTTTATTATGATTATTTTAATAAACTGATGATAAAATAAATTTAAATAAGAATAAAAAAAAAAAGTATACATTTCTTTAAATTAGACTATAAAAATACGAAAAATACGAAAAATTATAAAAAAACAAAAAAAAAACACACAAAAAATAAAAAATAGTAATAAAAAATTGAAATAGTTGAACGGTTACCTATTCAAATATCTCATAAAATCTTATTGTTTTCAGCAACTTGTATTCTAAACGAGTATAGTTAAGTTAGCTGTTAAAAGAATTCCATTCGATCATAAAAAAAAGTTTTTTTTTTTTTTATTTCTTTTATAGAAATTTCATCGCTTACCAAATGAATAATAATTATATTGTGCGTTTTTTCAAAATATTTTTTTTTTTTTTTTGTATTCTTAGTTACGTCTTCTGTTATGGTTAAATTAGTTCAATTTTAGTGTCTATATACTGTTGTAGACCATATACTATATATACAGGTACCGTAAAAGTAAGATTTAAATTACCGACGACTAAAACTAAAAAAAAATTTTATGGTAGAAAAAAAAAATTTAAGATAAGAGTAAAAAAAAAAAAAAAATAATATAATAAAAATAATTGCTGGAAGCTTTTTTTTTTTCATTGCTTCTTAAATTTAAAAAATTCGTAGATAACAAAACACTTGTTTATATATGATATGAATTGTAAAGTATTGAAAGTGAAAGACTTGGCAAGAATTAACGACCTAGAAAGAAAAAAAAAAAAAAAAAAACAAACAAAAATAATGGCATACATAAAATCAGAATTAAGATGTATATGTATGCAAGTATTACTTATCTATAGATACATGTACATATTCTTATATTTTCACAGCAAAAAAAAACAAAGCTCTAAAAGTTATATTCTAAATGTGTAATTTCATTTAGAATACACATTCAATAATATGAAAATATTCTTTTTATTTATATTTTAGATAGCATAATTAAATCTGTCAAAACTATTTTGTAGAAGATAATTTCAATAGGTTTATGCTATTAATATATAATATATGATTAATCTATATAACCATAATTCTTAAATCCCGAATAAGTTTTTTTCATATATTTATAAATGTATTTACGTATAAAGAATAGAATTGTATATAAAATTTTAATAAAACCGTCGAATTAAAAAAGGTACTTTTTGAAGTTAAAACAAAGAAACATTAAATCTGAAGAATCAAAACTGTATAAGACAATTGTATAAGAACGAACCAATTGAATAGCTGTAGATATAAACTTGACTACAATTAACAATAAAAGCGTCATTAAACATAATATTTCTATTGTAATGTAAAAAAAAGATGTAAAAACAAAGGAATACAAAATCTCAAGAATCAAAACTGTATAAGACAGTTCTTATAGTATATTAAGTAATAACGAACCGATTAAGATAGATCTAAGATAGACCATAATTAATAATAATTGCGTCCCTTTTTCAAAATATACTTTTTTACTACAAAATTACAAATTATATGATATTAATTTTGTTAAATGACATCTTCACAATAATTAGATATCAAGCCCATACAAAATATCTAACTTAACTTAATTTGAGGAACAAACCATATTGTAGAACTTCGTAGAATTTTAATAGTGAAATGTGAAAGTTAAATTTACTTTTATTCTAAATTTTTATTCTAAATCTAATTTAATTTAGATCGATTCATTTTATTATCTATTTTACATATATATTAAGGTTTGTTAGATTAGATTAGATTAAATTTATTAAGAAGTATAAATGACACTGCCATCTTTTGATGTAAATTTATTGTGCTCCCCATGTACGTGCTGTGGATCTTACCTCCACTTATAATACTTCTGTCAGACCACTTTGTTTGGTAACCTTTAATAAATTTTTTTTTTTTTTTGGGGGGTATTTCCCTGACACATAAATGTAACAAGGACATTACACAGCCATTCCTGTTCATACGTGACTGTACATGTTGTAACGGGGAATTACTCTTACGACGTGTGTGCGATTCGAGCCCACACTCCCTCGGTATTTACGCTCTTACCCAATAGGCCACCGAGGCCCATTAATAAAATTTTATACAGACTTTAAAGTATACTTATGATGGTCTTATCATATACTAAACCTATTGTTTCTTAATAATGTGACTTAAATTATATAAAATTAGTTTTTTTTCTGTATTTTTTTATTAAGTATATGAAATGTTTACATATCGTAATTTTGTATTGTATACAATTTCCTCGGATTGGTCAGACCAATGAAATTTTCTTTTTTTTTTTTTTAAATAAGAAAATGTTAATGGGTAGAAAATAGCAGTTTAATCAAAAACACATAAAAATAGTTACGTTTCTAGAATTCTATTTTAACATCTTAAGAATAATTTAAATTCTGAAAATACTTGTGTATT
Source organism: Poecilobothrus nobilitatus (assembly GCA_947095535.1). Lineage (NCBI taxonomy): Eukaryota > Metazoa > Arthropoda > Insecta > Diptera > Dolichopodidae > Poecilobothrus > Poecilobothrus nobilitatus. The sequence continues at coordinate 51,809,663 of OX352772.1, read as the reverse complement.
ATTAATTATAAATATATACAGTAATTCCTCGATGTCTGAATATTATATAATACTATATAGTAGTGCGTTTGGGTGAACGTATACAAAACTATATAAAGTATTTTGTGGATTTGATAGTTAAAAGAAAAGTATTAAATAATTTGAAATAGAAGATGTTTATGTAACATGTCTATAAAGATCAAAAATGGAATTTTTTTTCTAAAGTACAATACACTATAGGTACAACTACACATTCAATATAGTGTCAAGTTCATTAGTAAACCTGCAGTAATCAAAAGAAGTTGTTGAATAGATTATAGCAGACCTTCGTAACTTCAGAACGCTTTTAGTCAGAGTCTTGGAAAATTTCGAGAGCAAGAAGATCTTTGAGAATTATCATGAGTTACGTCAGGAAAAATTTTTGTATTTTATATTAAAATTAATAGATCTATAACAATGTTTTCAAAATAGTTATACATAATACAATACTTGTACATGACATAGAGAAACAAAACTCTTTTATAATTATGTACATCTACAATGCTAGAAAACCCGGATGTTTATTCAACGGGTAGGGGCAAAAAATCCACCAAAAAAAAACAAAATCTATAATGATTTTTGCTACAAACAAAATTCACAATTATTTTTAATAGATACTTAGTTGTTGAAATATTATGTATGTGAAAATAATAATTAGAAAGAGTTGGTTACAAAATCAGGACTACAATAATTTCTTTAGTGGGAGCCTGTTGATTCTTTGATTTATGTAAAAAAAAAATAATTAGGAATTAGGTTTTTAGAGTTTGTTATAAAATCAGGATTTCAATAAAGTATAAAGTGCGGTAGCTCCCACTGTTTTATATTCTTTTATATTGAAATGTGTATGCAATAAGATGATTAGAAACGATTCTAGAGTTGGTTACAAAATCATAGTTTTTTGCTTCTTCCAGAATATTCTTTGTACCTTTTTGTGAATTTTGAATTTGTTGATTTACGTTTGTGAATTTAGGATTTTGGCTTTTGGATTTTTATTTATGGATTTTTTTTTTAGATTCCATCACCAATCCTTATTCAATATATTCCAGTGTTAGAAAATCCATTTTTTGAAATCTTCGAAGAAATTTATTTTTTATAAAATTGTAACTAACTTAATTAATAAATCTTAGTCATTATGTTATTAAGACTATTTGTTAGGTAATAATTCTTAGTCATTATTTGTTCTAATATTTAGGAATTTAAATTTAGTAATCAAATTTAAGCTTTCAAAAGAAGCAGAAATATCTTACTGTTTTCTTAAAAATGAAGGAATAATTTTTCACTCATTGTGGAGCTCATATTACTTGGTAATTGTTTAACTATGTTAAAGGAAGGTTTATTAAGAAAAAACTATAGTTGACGTAAATTAAATGGAAACATAAAGAATGTGTACCATAGTTTTGCGCTTCAAGCAAATTTTATAAGCAAAAACCACTCCGGACATTTATTTTTTACCTTTCTATTTAGTAAATTTTAAATAATGCAGTATGTACTATATTTTAATTTAATCGAAACTTATTTTAGATTGTAATTATTCACGAGACAATAACACTTCCCATCCTTAAGTTTTAAGAAATATAATGTCAATTTCAATATCTTTTCTAAAAATCAACAAAATATATTGGAAAAAATTTGCCACATATAAAAGAATTTGCATATATATCATATTAAACTTAAAATTTAAATTAAAAAAATGTAAGATATTTTGCTCTTAAATATAAATGCATCAATGAACTCAAGCAACCTTTCTTTGCATTTCTAAGAAATGTACAACTATCCTTCATATATGTGGCTCCAGTGTACTAAAATTTATAAAACATTTTTCACTTCCTTCATATAGTTGCTAAAACATAAAGTTTTCTTTTAAACTTTATGAGGCAATAAAATATTAGAAAATATAAATTGTATTGTAATATATTTTACACAACATAAATTTGAAGGTCAGAACTATAAAATTTAAAATGTCAACGCATTTTTCTTTTTCAAAATTTATTACAATACAATATTTGCAACTCAATTCAACTCTTCTTTTGGATCTCATCTATTATCAGAAATTTAAGAAAATTTTTTTAATATTTGTTATATGTATAATTAAAGAACGATTCTTAAATTTTATTATCAATTCTTATAATATCATAAAACTAAAATTCATATAAGATCCACTTTGCTTAACCAAGTTGAACAAACTGATTTATTCTTCTTTTTTTATCTTAATTATCTTTCTCTTACGATAACGTATTTTAAGAAAAATATACTGTTATTTTTATATTCACTGTCTGTCTGCAGTGAAAGCATCAATTTAAATCAAAGTCTTGTGCTATATATATCTTCTTTTTATAATTTTTTTTTTTTTTTGGGAGGGTATGTGGGAGTCTCAAAAGACACCAGTGAGATCGACTTACGAATTTCTCTTTGGTAGTGTTGCACCTAAAAAAAAAAACAAAAGCATCTTCCCTTCTATTTGGTAATGAACTAGACTTGAAAAAAAAACAAGAGTATTTTCCTTTCTATTTGGTATTGACAGACTTGAACCAACCAAACGCCACCTACCTTTTAAACCAAATATTAAATAGATTAGAATCTATGGTACTGCTTGGTTTGCGAATTGGGGAAAATACGAATAAGGAAAATTGAGAAATATGGTAAGTGACTGGATGTTGGGAGGAGTAATTAGAACAAATATATTAATATTCTTCTTGAATTTAACGATATTACACACATTTGTGCTGGCCTACTCGTGGAAATACTTCCGGTGGCTATCTGAGGATCTTTAAGCCCTGTTTGTATCTCGCTTGAAATATTTATTGAAATTTTTAGAAGGCTTTAAGGTATTGATTTCTTCTGAACCGGTTTCTATTCCTATTCAATAAAAAATATCTATAAAATAGAGTGAGTGCTCCAATGATATGTCGAAAATAGAGTGAGTGCTCCTTGTGAAACCAGAGTTGAATGAATATCGTTTATTAAACGAATTGCGCTGTTTTGCAGCTAGACAAAGGCATCTCAATGCTGTTTATGGAGATGCTGCCTAAATTTTTGGTTTGTACTCAATTCCAGACGTGATGAAGGAGTTATAGAAATAGTTAACAAATTTAAACATCCTAGGAGCTTATTTCTATATAATATTTCTAATTATTATTTCAAAGAAAATTTTTCACTAGATGAACAGAGTGCCAACTCTGTTAGGTTACTAGCATAACATTATACTAAATTTTTTAATAAAAATTTTTCTTTAAAAGAGTTTGAAAGATCGTGCAATCTATACCTATTTATTATATTTTTGAATTACTTTAATTAATTCACTTATATTTTTCTTTCTTGAGCATAGGTAAAAGTTAAGAAGCGATAATATTTTTTTTTCTCATGGTATATTTTATATTCTACTTTACTTAAAAAACACATTCGAATGGTTATGATTAAGAAAAGCGTATAAGATCAAATCATAAACTTTAAAACTAAAAAGAGATAAAGTTGCCATGCAGTGAAGTTTATAAAACCATAAAGACTATAAGATACGTTGGTTACTTAGTAGCAATTACCGCAATTAAATAGCAAAGAAAAGACCAATGAAAGAGGAATGCCATATTAAACAAAAAGAAGCAGCAAGAAAAAGATCAAAAATGAATAAAGGGTAGATTTTATTAATTATAGAATACAAGGAAGAAATGGATAAAGGCGGATATCTAAAATACGTTTCTATAGTAACATTTTAATATTTTCCATATTAAAAATTATTTACCATTATTTAGATAACGAAAATTAAATATCTTTTTAATTTTTTTTTTATATTTTAATTTTTGGGAATGGCTTAATTTTAACATCCTTAAAAATTTTCAAATAATCACAGTTTTGTTCTTTCTGAGATGAAAAATTTATTATAACAAAATAACAATAAAAACAAAAACAAAACTTAAGGAAAAAAAATTGATTTTTATCATTATAAATATGCCATATAATTTTAGCTTTATTACATTTTTTTGGCATTTTTTTTTACATTATCATATTTTTGTTATTTTTTTTTTTTTTATTCTGCTCTAAATTCAAAAAATTAAAAATAAAACTAAACTAAAGAATTATAACAACATTTTTCATTAAAATATGTTGCCGCGTATCGCATCGCGTAACCTGAAGAACATATATATTTTTAATTTTTTTATTTCTATTTCTATCTCTTTCTGATTCTTTGAAATAGTTTGTAACACAAATATGTGTTGTTAGTTTTGGAAAACATTATAAGAAAAAATACAAACAGATAAACACACAAACCAGTTTTTTTTTTTTTTTTAAACAAAAAACTCCTTTCACTTCACATTCCAAAACTTCAAAATAAACGTTGCATTGAACCTGAACTTTGAAATATGTACAAGGCAAAAATTAACTGGCACTGGCGTTCAAACAAAGTATAAATAAATAATAAAATAAAATAAAAAAATGTGAAAGAAAAATAGAAAACAGAAAAACAACAGTAACAATATCAAAGATCCGACTTCTCAATTTATTTTATTTATTTATTTTTTTTTTTTTTGCAAATTTTCTTGTTTCTTTCTCAAGAGAATTTTAGGACACTGGACTGGATTTCAAATTTATTTTTGTTTTGTCCAGCATTAAAATTTTTGTGGTTAAAATTTTATATTATTGTTTAATATGTATATATATACATATATAATTAGTATATATTCAGATATATATACATATATATATTAAATTTCTTTTTTATTTAATTCCAACATACTTAATTAAATGTCCGAAAATATGATGGGATTAATGAAATGATAGTTATGTATCTTAAATCTTAGTAATCGTTATGTATCTTAAATGATACAAATTATTCTTTATTATTTTTCAGTATATTATACAAAAAAAATTTGGAAACATTTTCTTATTTATTTTAGTCGATTTAAAGTCCGACCCGTCGTTACAGATCTGCAACATTCCAAATTTAAAATGAGTAATCTTTAATTAAAAAAAGCGGTAAACTTCTTCTACCGCTTTAAAATCTTCTCTTCGTCTTCAAATTTGTTAACTATTTATAAATTCTACACCAGTTCAAGAATGGAGTGGACAATGCACATATTTAGGCAGTAACTCCACAAAAAGGATTGGTATACCTAGACAAAATGGAAAACAGAGCAATCAATTTAATAAACGATCCCATTGATACGTTAACTTTGTCTCCACTATGTCATCGACGTGTAATGTTTATTTGGATAGGAATCTATTCTGAAGAAATCAAAATCTTATAATGTCTTCACTTAAAATTTCAACTGAGATATAAGGATTAGCACAGGCTAATCACTATACCTTAAAAACCTCCAGATGTTACAGTCACCGTAAGTATTCTCAAGTATTGAAAATCATAATGTATATAATATTGATAAATTCACGAAGAACATCAATATCTTTGTTCCCAACACTGCTCCTAACATCCAGTAACTTCCCATATTCCCCAATTTCATTTAATCCTATTTTCCCTAATTCTCAAACCAAACAGTACTTTGTACCATAGGCTAATGTTTTTATGGTTTAAAAACGGCAGGTGATGTTTGGTTTGTTAAGGTCCGTGCGGGAAGAGAATTTGTACGTTGATCTCATTTATGTCTTTTGACAAAAAAAAACAATATTAGAAAACATTTTTATATTCTCTCCCTCCTTGCGCGGCACTTTGAATTGGAACATGAGTTATGCAAATTTTTCAAAATTAAAATTGAAACTCAAATTTCGACCTTCAAAAGATTTACATAAAATTGAAGAAAGGATCCAAACATCATTTTTCATATTGTTTTCTTCCCAGATATTCATCTAAGCTATAAATTACAACTGAATATGTAATGTAAAAGAATCAAAATTCTTAAAAAAGCTTTTTATTACCTTTTTTAAAATGTGCTCCTTTAAAAACCTTTGATTTTATACATACTGCCTTGTGTTTTTTTTTTTGTTTTTTGATTCTTTTCTGAACTGAATCTGCTGTATTTTAAAATTTGTGTATATCTTTTCTATTTTTTACTTTATTTTTTTTTTTTTTGTTTGTAAACTTTTAATAAACTTCGAAAAACTCCAGATTTTTATTTTTAAATACTATTTAATTGATTGAACAATGATTTATCGGTTAATAATTTATAATATGAATTTTAAATTATTTAAACTATGATTGATTAATTATATTAGAATTGTTATTATTTTTTTTTATGTTTTTTAACATAAAATTATGTAAAAGTAAGCGTCAAAATGAACAGCACGAAACAAAGAATCTTAAACGTTTTTATGTAAATTATTTTGGAAAATTAATTTTTTTTTTTTTTTTTAATTTAATTTAATAGTATTCAAAATTAGATCTTACATTATGTATACATATTATATATATAGAAAATGATTTATTAAAAATGTGTAAAGCAAAAAACAAAAAGAAACAAGTAAAAATTTCGGCACCTTATAAAGTTTATTATTTACAACGAAAAAACACTTTAAAAAAAATGCTATATGCGTATGTATTAGGAAAAACTAAAATAAGTTTTTAGTAGTTATGAGAAAGTTTATTCGTACTCGTATTCATTTTTAAACGTTTCTTTTTTTTATATAAAAAAAGTTGAAGAGGTTAAAGTTTCTTTATAGCAAATATTGATGCTATTTCAGAACTGACAAAAATCTATTAAACGTCAAAGTTATAAGTGCATTCGAAAATAGTGCACTAAATTGTCTGATCGCACATGATTATCTGTCAATCTTTTAGTGTACTCACGACTACACTAAATGTTCGTCCTAAAAGAGTAATACATGTAAGAAAAGAGTGTGAAGTGTCTAGTGTCAAGTGCTAGAGCGACAAATTCGAAAACGGCCTAAATACCAATTGTTCATAATATAAAAATAAAAGTCTACTTTGGGATGGAATTATATGTCAAACTTATATTTGATGTAAGTATTTGAAGTTTTTTGTTCTTTTACTATTTTTTTAATTTTTTTCAGTTGCTAGTGCTAACATTTGTATAACACTAATTGTATTAGGAACTATAGAGTTTTAATAAATAAATAAATAAATAATCCTATACTGAATTTTATATTAAAACTAGCCGCTCCGGCAGTTTTCGTCCTGTCAAAATACTGGCTCGAAGATTCTAATTTGGCATAAAACTTGAATAACAAATAAATTGAATTATTTTTATATTTTAAAATATTTATTTTTATCATCTTAATGTTAAATCATAAACAATATTGTTGGTGACATCATCATATGTATGAACGAAAAGATGTGATGGTTTAACAACTCGTGAACAAGCTACATATGATTGGCCATGAGAAAAATACGGATTTTCTAGATCCAATCCGCATATATTCCTTCTTCGTTTTTGTGATTTATTGATGGTTATCACAAATCCCAAATCTATGGAAAACTGTAATCGCTTAAACTAAAAAAGCACATCGTTGGGTATTTTTGGGATACGTGGCAATGAAACATTTTCTCCTTGGAATTTTCCGTTCAATATTGTAGCTTCAATGAGATTTCCCATAATTTTTTTAATAACTAATCTCGTTCCATTGTAAAGCTTCCAAATAGAAATTTTAAAATGTACTTTTGAGAAAGATGATTCCAACATGATGATTTTTACCTTTTTTCCTGCATGGTCAGTATTGACAACAAATATTCATTGTTTTTCATAGTTACCAACATTTCAAAAATCAAAAATTAACCATAAATTGAAAAAATAAAGTGTGAAACTCTAAATGAAAGTTTACTTTCTAAACTGTGAAACGTAAGGTAAACTTTTGGGTGTAGTAAGAAGAGGCTATAAAAATCATAAACTTATTAAAATTTAAAATATTTAGGGTGTTCGACATGCCCGATCACCTATTTCAAGGAAGACCATCGAGTTGGAAACATCCTGTATATCCTGTATATAAACTAAACAGAACAATCGAAATATTTAAAATTAATAAGCAGGAATACATTATGACCGTTCTCCTTGCAGTTCAAATTAATTTAAAGGCAATTTATAATGTAGCAGATACATTGAAGTAAGATTTACTTTGCTGTTATTAGGCAGAAGAGTTTCAGACATTGTTTCTTAGTAATATAAAAATCTACAAAACAAAATTCACCGTTTATAAAAAAAAATAATAATATAATACGAAACTCACTATTAGTAATTAATCTTAGCGTAAATAAAATTTTGTATTTTAGTCATTTATTACATGAATGTTAGGTATCAATTATGTATACATAATAGGATAAAACTGTATAAAAGCAGTCATGATTTGAATATTAAATTAACCTGAGTTAGATCATATAAAAAAAATAATAAGTAATTTTATATAGTATTAATAATATACTCGTATAATAATAATAGCTACAACAGTGGAGCTGCCTTCGTTTTCATTTCATGCAAGAAAGTTGTTATATTCTTATATGTGTTGTAACTGATTATAGCTTCGTCACTGTTAAAAAAATATAAATATTAATGAGCTGGTTCATATTGCACATATAGTCCATGCCCCAATTCAAAGTTTCGCAGTCCCTGTCTCATCCTTCCCTGTCCTACTTCCTACACCATATATCACGTGGGTAATAAAGGATTTCATCACATTATATTGTTAGCTAAAGCCAAAGGTAGGTTTAATTAGTAAAAATCTAAAACTAACAAAGGTGCCTGTCGAAAATAAGAATATAAGAATATACAGCATCAACTAATTATTTATTAAGAAAAAATAAAGAACAATAGAAACATTATAATATTGTTAAGGGAATACAGTATAATCTTTAATTACTAATATCCGAAAAAGGATTACAAAAATTAATTACTATATTAAACAAGGTAGAATATAAACCAACGGTTTTTAAAAGCGCACATTTCCAAAAGGCAATACAAACTGTTTAGAATTATTGTGACTTCCACAAAAATTTGAAAATTTCATGTAATAAGAAAAAATGTGAAAATAGGACTTTTCTGGAATTTTGGGGGGTTGTAACTCTATATAACTAAGAAAAACCGTCAACACACGTAAAAGTATATTACGGAAACTTTAATTTTTATGTCTTGCCAAAGACATAATTTGTACAGTTACCTAAAAATAGGTAATTTTCAATTTTTGAGCCCCAATAGCTCTTAAACAGGGAGTGGTTCAAAAAAATCTGAGAAAGTTTATACTAATTCAAAAAATTCTTTCTTGTGTCAAAATTTCAAGCTCCTATTTAACAGTGTGCCGCAGTTATGAAGATAGGAAAATCATGCAAAATTTGGTTTTCACACAACGGAAAATTTAAATACTAAATTTAAAAATTTGTAATTGTATAATTTTGATATTAATTTATAAAGGTAAAAAAAATACCTGTCGAATGACGTTTTCAGATTGAAAAAATGTTAAGCAAAGCATGAGATATACGCATTTAAAAATAGGGCTTTTTCAAAGTTGCAGGGGCTACATGAAAAAGTTGTTCCACATTTTTTTATGAGACCTACCCATGGTTAAAATCGTTTTTCTCTATCTTTAACGGTGTAGAAGTTTTGTAAACAGACGGATGGAAGGACGGACGGACAAAGTGAAACTACTAAGCATATTTTTTCAAAATTTTTTTGGAAATGTACTACAAATTGATAAAAAATCTTTTTCATAATTTCATAGTTTATTAATTCCTGCATTTGAAGTTACTTTTTCTAACATAATAATTTGAAAATTAAGTTTAAATCGATTTCACTTTATAAAACAGATTTACGGTATGAATTAGGGCATGTTAGGTTTAATATTGATTTAGTTTACGAGATGAGAATTATTCGAGATGTGTCCATTTAATGGACCATTATTTGAGATTTGTCCATATGAGATAATGAAGATAGGACCCCAATTTCTCGTTATTGTTATTTCTCGCTATGAAATTACTTGATTTTATTCTTAAGAACCTAAGCCCCGCCATTCTTTTTTATAAAGCGCGAAAGTTATTATTTTAAACTTTGTGATAACGAATAAATTAGAATATAAAATAATTTTTTTTTTTTTTACTATATTTTATTAATTTGTTGCTTAAAACTTAAAGAAAAATATTTAATAAATCCGTAATCAAAACAAAAAAAAATTTTAAAACTTCGACAATTTTCTATCGATTAATTAAAGCAAATTTTTATCATCAAAAAAAAAAACGAAAAGAAGTTAAATAAAATTGTCTGTGTTAAGTGTTTTTATTCACACACCTTTCAGATTCTCCTGCTGCGTAATTCATTCACAAAAAAAAAAAAAAATTAAATGAATAAATAAATAAAATCTAAATTCCAATTTAAGTAAAGTGTCTAAATAATTACAAATAATGGTTTTATATTTGCAAGTAGCGACTACCGAATAGAGCGAGTAAAACAAGAATTTATTACCATAATAATGATTATGAGAATACATACGAGTATTATTATGTATAAAACAATTTTTTTTATTATTTTTATGATTCATACGTTTAATTCCGTATCAGTTTTCCGATTTCATAAATATATTAATCGCAAAAAACGTAGTATATAGATAAATAATTTGCGACTATGTATTTTAATTATATGGTTAGGTCAGGTTTTTTTTTTTTCTTTTTTTTTTATTTATTTAATTTTGGCATTCATTCAAAAAAAAAAAAAAAACTAAGAAAATATATTAAATAAATATTTCTGTCACTAAATAAATTGCCTATTTGAAGATCTTAAATTACCAATTTTAATTCACACCTGCAGTAATTAAAGATAATTAATTCATACCTTGTTCATTTTCAAGGTATGAAAAATAATTTAATCGTATAGATGGCATAATACAGTTTATGGTATAGTAATATTGAAAATTTGGAATTAAATTCCACTACACAAGTATTACCTCAAAGTAGAGATGATTATATACTTATTAAATATTTAAGGCAAACATTAAAATCTTCGTTCAAGAACATTAAACTTCAGATTTCTCAAAGTACGTTGACAAGCATTAAAATCCATATTCCTATAAATCTTATTTCTTAACAGAATCTTCCCCTGTTCAAATATTACAATATAGGTCTCTCAACTATATGATTTGGTCAAAAAACTAAAAACACTGTTCCTAAAAACAACTAAAACAAAGTACTTAAAGACCATATACCAAAAAAAAAACTAAAACGATTACAGACTGATGTCATAGAAATGATTCGACATCGAATAAGTTTTCATTTAAAAAAAAAAAAAAAATGTTCTTGTTAAAAGAGCAATAAGGGTCAGTATTAGTGCAACATTGCGAATCTTTTATAAAGAGTCTTTCACTTTTAGACAATTTGACGTTTGATTTAAAATTTATTTATTTTTTTCATTTTCCTGCGTGTAAATTTTTTAAGACACCAAGTAAAGCCTAGGTCCCTTTGGTATTGTGGGATTTTTACACACTAAAATAACCTTCCCTCGTAGCCACAATAATGGGCTAATTACTCAAACTGTAAAGCACTATAATAGCTGAGGAATAGAATGAGTTTATTTTATAAATTTATATAATCTTTGGCCTTTTCCTTTTCGAATGAATGGTCAGGCAATGAGATTTTTAGAACAGAAAAATAAAATAACGTTAGATAAGGTTTTGACACTTTATTATAACAATTTAAAATGTCAATTAAATAAATATTTTAACTTTAGCAAAAAAAGTTTAAAATATTTTCGGAATACACCAATGCAAAATATAGAGTTACCGAAAATCAGATAATTGTTTTGAAAAGATATCTCAGTAAAATTTCCCAGAAAAAAAGAAGACAGACAAAAAGACGTTATATTTCTTTAAATTTTCTATTAAAATTATTGATTATGGTAAAAATCGCTATTAAATTAATAAAGTTTGATGTTATAAGATCAGGTTTTTTTTTTAATTTTTTCTATTAAGTCAAATTAAAATGCTTTTTCGTATATACATACATCATACATACTCGTCTGTAGATACATCCATTCGATTTTTTTTTAATGCTTTCAAAAACAAAAGTGCAAAAAATCAAAAAAAAAAAAAAAAAACTATCGTAGGCTTTTTAGGAATTTTTTTTACTGTAATTTCTTCGTACATATACGTATATACGTAAGTATGTGTTTATAAATGAAAAATATATGGCAAACAATTATTGTCTTTTTTATTTTAATGATCCACCTAGACCATTTATCAAAATGTCAAAAGTTTTTTCAATCTATTAACAAGCAAAAGAAATTTAAAAATTTAAAAAAAAAAAAAAAAAAAAAAAAGAAGATGATCACCTTTCTTCTTATATTATACTGAATATGGAAATATTTACGCATTTGCTACTGTGGTTGGTTATCGTTTATCTTTGATAAAAGCCATTTATCTATACATACATACATAATATTAAAATAACATTTCTTTTGGGATTTTGACATTAACATATGTATGTAATGTACATACATATACGGTATGTTAAGTGTCTTATCTTTTTAGGAGATTTTTTATAAACATTTTTTTTTTTTTTTTTTGTATTAAATGTTTGACTGTACACCGATTTGGAGTTTATTAAATTAAATTGTATACAGGTGTTCAAAAAAAGATTGTAATCTTTTTAAGGTGATTAACACAAAAATTGATTTAAATATATTATATTATAATGATTGTCCATTGTTATAATCTATTGAAAATATGTACATAGATACATACATATATACCAATTTATAATAAATATATTTTTTTTTTTTCAATTATACACCTATAAAAGGATTTTTTTTTTCATTTAATTACAAGTCAATTGAAGTCAATTTATAAATTGTCAGAACAAAGGGAAAGATAGAAACTAACTTATTAAAATTTTTTGAAATAATTGTTATATTAATGAAATTTGAATAGTTTTCTATTTTATTTTAGTAAAAAATATTTGATTAAAATAATATTTTTTTAGATTTCACGTTTTTAAGGGATTTCACGTTTTTAAGGGATTTCACGTTTTTTGGGCTTAATGCTAATCTAAAGTGTACACGGAAGAGTGCAAAAATGGGTAGAGTTGAAAGAAAAATCCTCGGTAAAGCGATTTACATATGTGTAAACATTTTTTGTGTCGTCATATAACATACGGTAGCTGCAGCAGCTTTTACTTGTTTCGAATTCATTTTTGTGATGAAAAAACTGATCGATTCAATTAAATTCAGTTTATTACCCTACCACAGATCTACCATATAGAAAAAATACGTAAGGGTGTTAACACTAGTGAAAAATTTACAACTATACGAAAAATTTCTTTACCAAAGTTTTCAAAGAGCGAATTTTTCTGTAGAATTAAAGTAAATTTATTTGATGAAGGAAATTTTTATTTCTATACGTAACTAAAAGTCTATTTTAGTCTCCCCGTGTGGACTCAGCTTTAAACTTTAATTGTACGAAAATTATAAAGAAAAATTGACAAAGACAGGTATATGTAATAGTTAAATTTTCGCGCAGTATGATACAAACGTCAAAATAATAATAACAATCTTTGATTTGAAATGTAATCATTCATTTTCAAATTTTTTTTTTTTATTTTACAAAATTTATTGAAAATTATTAATAATACTTAAAAAAAAAATTTTGTTTATAGTTTAATTCTAGAATACTAACGTCAGTCGATTCAAGTAACACATAAGGAATTTTTTCCTCTCCCTTTGTAATTCTGAAATGAATCGTTCGGATTTATTTTGTAATTTCAAAATTAATAATATTCATTTGTACCTTTTTGAGTATAGGCATATTTATTAGCTAAGTGTTCTGATTTTCGCGTTATATTAGTCGAGCATATGTTACTCGAAGCTTTTTTTTAGTATTTATCACTAAAGACTAAAATCTAAGTCTGTAAAGGAAAATTTCTTATCTTTGTTATTTTTTATGGTTTTAGTTTTTTGTCCTCAATAATACTTTATTAAAATTTTAGAGATCAAAAATAAATTTATTTTATCAAACAAGGGGTTTTTGAACTGTTATTCAATTCGACTAATATTTTTTTGTTTTTGTACGAAAAAAATACACGAATTCTAATTCTTTTACATTTACGCAAAACTTCCATATGATTTTTTTGTTTCTTTTACACAATTCTAAAAAGTTTAAGATTAAGCCGAAAAGAAAGTAAGTATCATAACATCATAAAATAATAATAAAGAGAAAACATTATTGATGTTGTATCTTTCAAAGATACTTCAAAGTTTCATTTTAATTCTACACATATAAATGGGACAGCATTACAGCATTTTCACAATTTCAAATTTTTCGCGAAGGTATATTTGAAGAACAAAATGTATGTGTTTTGAACGATTTTTTTTTTTTATTATGGTTTATATTATATTTAAAATAAGAGAAACCTAAATGGCAAACTTACAATTTTAATATATAGTTTAAGACCAATATAGATTTGAATTGTTTGTATGTAGAATTTTCTTTTGGTTTGTTTATTGTTTTTTTTTTTCTTACCACTCCTATAAGGAGCATAGGATATCGACTAAGCCATTTATTATTCATATTTAATTTCATTACACTTTCTGAACGCTTTAGTTTCACTAAGCCGTTAATTACTCGGTTGTAGCTATATTGTACATGACTATGAAACAATATATGATATTAATGACTTGACTATGACTTAGTCGGGATTGAAAGCCAAGACCTTTTGAATGAAAGATCGATGTTTTAACCATTACACCATTGGATAGATATAAATCAGTGTTTACTTAAAAGTTTACAGTTTTCGTCTTAGGTGATGTAAAAATGTTAATAAGATTTTATAAGATCTTTTTTAAACTTAAAATTTAAATCAGAAAACGTAAAAGAGGAAAATATATATATATGTATGAGAAAAAGCTAATCACTATAAAATAAAGTGTAAAGCCCAAAATTCAAAGTCATCAAAAAATCTAATTTTCGAAATATAAGAAAAATTGGTTTGAAAGTTTAATTAATTTTATTATACCACTTTCAAAATGCATTAACATATTATAATTTTTTTCTAAATGAAAATTTAATTACGCAAAAAATTGGTGAAAGTCGGCTCTAATCTGACAATATGAATGAAAGTTTTTACGATTTTATCAATTTGGTGTGCTTCGTTATTTAATGAACGATTTATTGACAATATATTGTTTATTTTGAATGAATAAAGACGCTGTGAGCCTTTGTACAAAATGAAAACCATTTAATAAATTTAAAAATAAATAAATCTAAAAAATCATTTTATATAATAATAGTTTCAAAACTAACAAGCTTCACTCCAAACTAATGCAGTGGATTTTGTGAGTTTTGATTTAGCCAAAACGCTGGAATTTGTGAGTTTTAAAACACAAATCATTTTTCAAACTTAAATTTATAAAGGATTTTGATAGTTTTGCTTAACCAATTAATTTTAAATGAAACAAAATAACAAAAGATTCAATTTTTCTATATCTATCTCATTTTTTTTTAAAAAGTGGAGATTGTGAGTTTTGAAACTATAGCCCTATTATATATAAAAAAATTTTTAAATTTAATTTTAGCTTGTGTATTCAACTCATAGTTTTTTCGTATACATACTCTTATTATGTATCCCAAGAGTATCCCAATAAATATAGTATGAAAATTTAAAAATATATCTATGTAATGAGTAGTATATATATTACATATATTAATGTAAATCAGAAAAAGAATTCAGAACAGTTATTAAGAAAATTATATGAGAAACAAACAGTTAAATAAACTATAAACTTTAATGTTAAGAATAAGATATTCCAATTCTTGAAAGTTACATTAAATTGTAAATTAATTTTTATACTGTCAAATTTTAATTGACTAATAACCATGATTTTCCGTTGCAAAATAAAATAAAAGCTTGTCGAGACAATTGCTTTCTTTTATCGATCATTTTATAATAACTTGCAATAAATCTTATAACCTAATTCTATATAAAACGGTAATACTACAAAATCCCAATTACCAACAATTTTTATTTTCAGAAATTCATTAAATCCAAAAAGCATATAATCCAAACATAGTATAAGCCAAATAACACATAATCGATAGCTCCTACAATTTTTAATGCTGTGTAATTGAAATATGTATGTACAAAAATAATTATTAGACACCTAATAGTTACAAAATCATGATTATAGACCTTTTATAAAATTAGAAAATTACAAAATCATGATTATAGACCTTTTATAAAATAATTTATGCGAAGTTTAGAAGAGTTTACAAAATCAGGATTTCAATAATTTAGTTGTTGGAGATTTGGAGGCGGCAGCCTCCACTATTTTCAAAGCTTTGTAATTGAGATATGTATGTAAGATAAAAAAATTTAGGAGGGATGTAGTAGTTCGTTACAAAATCAGAGTTCCAATAATTTATTTAGCGAGGGCTTGGGGACGGAAGGTCCCAGAATTTTGAATGCCTTATTGCTAAAATATGTATGAGTATGTAAAAACATAATTTTGGGGTATTTGAATTTTGTAATGCTTGGGCTTTGTTGTACTTGAATTTTGTCGTATTTGGATTTTGTAGTGTTTGGATTTTTTTTAAATTTTGTGGGGGAAAAAATCCCGCTACAAACGGGAAGTCATGGTTTCCTACATTTTTACCAAACCGTATAAAAAATAACTAGAAAACTAGGTTTTAAAATATTATTTACGTGTTTCCCGAATTTCATTTAAGCTTACGTGGTTTTAAGTATTAAGATTAGATTAAAAAAAAAAAAATTTTGTACTTAGAGAGGTCCAAAACAAACCAAAGATTTTTTCAAGAATATACAATGTAAAAAAAAGGTAAATGTTCAAGAACCTATACATATGACAATTGTAAAAAATATTAAATTCATTGTATTCGTAATATAATATCTTTAAAATCAACGTTAAATAACGATGATTTGGTATTTTTTATTTTTTTTATTTAATCCCTAAATTATGTATCTCTTTCTTTTTTTTTTATAACTTAAGTATATATCATTAAAAATTTTACTTTTGCACGTGCCTTATTAAAAAACACAGGTTACTGTATGTAACAGCCCTCTATCAGTAAATCAAGGTTTCTTTAATAAAAAATAAAAAAACAACCGAAATAATTTCTTAATTAAGAAAAAGTTATATACAATTTTTTTTTAGCTCCATATTCTTTTCTATATTCAATGAACTTACCAATATCTTTTAGAAATAAGAAAAATAGACACCAGAAAATTTTGTCAACTCATTTGTTTTTTTTTTTTTTTGTGACACATTCATATATAAATCGCTGATTCTTTACTACAAAAACGTTAGTGGACCAAAACTCAAAACATTTCCAAAACAAAATAAAAAAAAAAAAAAAACATAATCCTAAAAATTCATCTTTCGACAAAAACTTCATTCAACATTTTTATATCTTTTGTAAATAGAAAAAAATTATAATAAAAAAATAAAAAAATTTATTATACGAGAAAAGCCTCGTAACTATGAGAGTCTACAAAATGTAATTATAGAATTGATGCTTTAAATATTGCCGTCATATATGAAAATTTTTTGATGTGAAAAACACTAAATTATCATCTCATATAGGTTTACTGATTTACTGATAGGTACATTTGTCGGCGCTACGAACTAACCCCCAAGTCACTAACCCCCAAATACAAAAATGAACTAATGCCCAATATTTTTTCACAATTTTAACTTGGGAATTAGTTAATTTGTTTTGGATTTTAGTTCATTTTTAGAATATGGGCATTAATTCATATGAAGTAAACTCCAAAAATTCGGAAAATATTTTTGTGGACTAGTTCATTTCTTTTGGGTGTTAGTTCATGTTTTTTGGCGAATAGTTCATTTACTTGGGGATTAGTTCATTTATTTTGGGAATTAGTTCATTTCTTCTTTTGAGGTTAGTGCATTTTCCTCAATTGAAATATTTAATATAGCGAATACAAAAATATATACATAAAAGTATT
The DNA here is from genome assembly GCA_947095535.1 of Poecilobothrus nobilitatus. Lineage (NCBI taxonomy): Eukaryota > Metazoa > Arthropoda > Insecta > Diptera > Dolichopodidae > Poecilobothrus > Poecilobothrus nobilitatus. The sequence goes on along the minus strand of OX352772.1, from coordinate 51,791,794 downwards.
CTGTAAAAGGCGAATAAAGCTGATTTTGAATCCAACTCTAAAACCCTTAGATTCCTGCGTTTTGCTTGATAGTCCTAGCATACGCGGCTGTAGCCCGGCCCATATCCAGAATATTTATATATATGTATATCAGAGATTCTGTATTAAGAGGGGTTTTAAAGTTGGTTACAAAATCAAGGTTATACGCCTTTTCCAGAATAAATCTATGATCCTCCTAATTCAGAATCTCGCATAATACATACATATTCTGGAAAAAGCGTATAACCCCGATTTTGTAACCAACTTTAAAATCACTACTTATTTAGAATCTCGATAACTAACTATAAAACCCATCCTCATGGTTTTCTTTACATAACAAATCACTTAACATATTTTGAGTACATACTTTTTAGGGGTTAGTTCTTTTTTTTTTGGGGTTAGTTCATTATTTTTGGGGATTAGTTCATTTTTGGAATTTGGGCATTAAACCATATGAACTAAGACCCAAAAATATTGGGCATTAGTTTATTTTTGACTTGGGAGTTAGTGACTTGGAAGTTAGTTCGTAGCGCCATATTTGTCCACTTTTCAGAATTTTTTTGTGGAGGTCTTAAATCATTTAAAATTGGATTAACTTGTTGCATAAATTTTGTGATTTCCATTTTTTCAGCAATTTCTTTTTTTTATTGTTTTTTTAACTGCCTTTTTTACTGAAACTTTTGTTTTACTAAAAAAAAAAAAAAAAATTTATAAATTTAAAAAAAAAAAATTTTCTACTTTTTTTGATTTTCCATTTTAATTTCCTCACAACATATCATGTTAACGTCAAAAATACGTTGCACTTTTAAAGTCTAAAATATTGAAAAAATTTAACCTCAAAAACATCTCTAATAACAATTTTTTTTTTCTTTTTGGAAGAGAAAATATTCCACACCCAGTGGATTTCCATAATAGCAAATTTTAGAATTTTTTCTAAAATATTCCACATCCAATAGACTCCGATAATTGACATAGTTGTTTTATTGCACCAATTGGACTAAAGCTAATTAGAGAGCAGCAATGATGATAATAAGGGGTCATGGAAAAATATTAGTTAAAATTTCTTTGCAGAATAATTTTTTTTAAAGAAAAAGTCATTTAAATCCTTCTTCATTTTTCTAAAGGTTGTATTTAAATATAAGGGACTAAAAAAATTTTGGAAATGTACAACAATTAAAAGTCTTCAAATTTTGTTTTAAATTGTTTATGGTTGTCAAATATCACTTTGAAATCTGTCAAAAAAGGGATTTTTATAACATCTGTATAGAAGATCTTAATAAAAAGCTAGATCAATTCTAAAATCTTAATAAAAAGCTATAGTAAAACTATACCCTAAGTTAAATTGACAAGAGAATTCAAAACGAACTATAATGTACTTTATTATCTTGAAATATTAAAATAAATTTGAACTTTAAAGAACATTTAGAATTACCAAAATAATTTTTACCATATAATCATATCTGAAATACGCCTAAATATATGTATATAAGTATAAGAATAAATATATGTATGTATTTTGTAATCCATTTTCTCTTAGAAGGGGCTTCGGTAGCCTAGTGGGTAGGCGTGTGGTGTATTAACCGAAGGAGTGTGGGTTCGATCCCTGCACAGGTCGTAAGTGTTTTTCTTTACATACCCCCCTTACGACCAAATATAATGTAAATATATAGTATATAATATAAACAAAATAAATAATATTAGTATATAATTTAATAATAGTATAAAAACCTATAATGGCCTTGGTAGCCGATGGTTCAATAATATTGCATTACATTTATGTATGGAATATTAATATAAATAAATAAAATAAATTTCTCTTAGAATTACTTTTTATAATTTTGTCTCAATGAAGTCTAATATTGAAGATTTAAGTTATTATATAGAATGTAAGGGGATTTAGCTTTTATATTATATTTTCAGAAGATAGATTTACTAAAGCCTTTACGTATGCAATTTCGACGTTCGCTATTTTCAGTTACACTGTTCCACTGATACTTTTAATACCATTAATTTGATATGCGTCCTATTCGGTCCTATTCTTTAAGTTTAATGCTAAATAATAGACATAATTATTATAAATTGAAGACAAAAAAAAAAAAAACTATACAAAGAAAAGGAAAATTTTTATTGGAAAAAGCTTGCGAATTTAAATAGCAAGACGTATAATAAGTTAAATTAATATTCCAAAATTTTAATAAACTTTGCCAAAATTAATATAATGTATATTTATATATGTACATTTTTAAAGATATTTAAAAGTATATATTAAAAATGTGTACATTCTAATATATAATAAACAAGGTAGAATGTAAACCAACGGTTTTTAAAAGCGCACATTTCCAAAACTCAATACAAACTGTTTAGAAGTGTGACTTGCACAAATATTTGAAAATTTCATGTAATAAGAAAAAATGTGAAAATAGAACATTTTTGAAATTTTGAGGGGCCGTAAGTTCGGAATCCTTTATAACTAAGAAAAGCCGTTAACACACGTAAAAATATATTATTAAACCTTTAATTTTCATGTCTTGCCGAAGAAAAATTTGTACAGGTGCCTAAGTTACAGGTGTCTAAAAATAGCAAATTTTCAATTTTTGAGGCGTAATAACTCTTAAAGAGGGGGTGTTACCAAAAAATTTTCTGAGGAAACTTATACTAATTCTAAAAGTTCTTTCTTGTCTCAAAATTGCAGGTTCCTATCTAAAGGGGTGCCGGAGTTATGAAAAAAGAAATTTCATGCAAAATGTGGTTTTCACATAACGGTAAATTTAAATAGTAAATTACAAAATATTACATAACTTTGATATTGTTTTATATAGATAATAAAATTTTCGATCTTCTGGCGGTTTTAGATTGCAAAATTATTACGCAGAGCCCGAGATATATACATCTGAAAATGGGGCTTTTTCGCAATTTTGAAGAGCTGCAACTTTGGAACCCTTTACAATTAAAATAAACCTTTAACACACGTAAAAATATATTATTGTAGCTTTAATTTTTATATCTTACAGAAGTAAAATATGTACAGGTTCCTAAGTTACAGGTGTTTAAAAATAGCAAATTTTCAATTTTTAAGCCCTAATAGCTCATAAACAGGGGGTGGTCCGAAAAAATTTTCTGAGCAAACTTATACTAATTCTAAAAGTTCTTTCTTGCCTCAAAATTTCAAGCTTCTATCTAGAAGCGTGCCGGAGTTATGAAAGTAGAAAAATCATGCAAAATTTGGTTTTCACATAACGGTAAATTTAAATACTAAATTTAAAAAAATTGTATAATTTTGATATTAATTTACAAAGATAAAAGAAATACCTGTCGAATGACGTTTTCAGATTGAAAAAATCATAAGCAGAACATAAGATATATGCATTTAAAAATAGGGCTTTTTCAAAGTTTGAGGGGCTGTAGCTCCGTAATGGGGGGGGGCTACATGAAAAAGTTGTTCCACAAAATTATTTTTTTTATGAGACCTACCTATGGTTAAAATTTTTTTTCTCTATCTTTAACGGTGTAGAAGTTTTGTAAACAGACGGACGGACGGACGGACGGACGGACGGACAGAGTGAAACTAATAAGCACATTTTTTCAAAATTTTTTTGGAAATGTGCTAAAAAGTAATCATCAAAGAATTTATTTTCTTTGTACAAATATCACATGATCATAAATTAAAGGTGTGATTAATTCTTTTTATATTATAAATTGTAAGAAATGCAAAAAAAAAAAATTTGCATCAATTGTAATGATTCATTTCTTATACAATTTTGCACTAACTTTCATTATGTATTTTCATAATGAATTCACAATTTTCAATTTAAATGGTGAGTACTACAATAAACTTGTTATAAATATGAAGTGGAGACGTGTGAAAAACTTTCTTGTACTACATTTGCACGTATTTTATGCCGACTAATTTTTTTAAATTATTTAAAAAATATAAAACGTATAAATATATATATGTAAAATTTAAAGAAAAAATAAAAGAAATATAAAACTTTAATCAATACAAACGAGGAAGAGTGCAGACTGTGTCAACTCTGGGATACCCATATGAACGTAATATATCCTACTTCTATATAACTTGATGATCTTTTAAACAATTTCAGATGTTTTGGTACCGACGTTATAACTGCGAGATATATTTATATAAATTGTGGAGTTCTATGATAGCGACCCAATTTACATAAATAATAACACAACCAAATGTTGCAATAGCACAACCCAATTTTACAGAAGGTGTTGCCATAAAACTTGATTTTCATTTGTAAGATTATAGACGCCTAGCTTCATTAAGTTCCAAGAGGTGCAAGAGGCCTGTACTGGTTGCTCTAGACCAACCAAATTTTACAAAAATTGTTGGCATGTAACTTGACACCTCTTCACTAAATTTCACTTAAATTTACCTAACTTAAATAAACACTAAGTTATTTTCATTTAAACGGGAAAATTGTATGGCAGTTACCCGAACCTGTTACACCAGCACAACCAAATTTTACAAATGTTTTTGTCCTGTAATTCGACACAATTTTGCAAAATTTCAGATATCTAGCTCCAATAGATACTGAGTTATTTCCATATAAATAAAGAAGTTGTATGGCAGCCACTCGAAAAGCTGGATTTAAATAGCGAAACTAACAATTTTGTAAAAGTGACGTAAAAAAATTTCAGCTTCCTAGCTCCTTTATTTTTTGAGTTATCATGCGGACGGAGGGAGAGACGGCTTAATCGACTCAGAATTCGATTCTGAGCCGATGCATACCTTTGACACTATATCTAGCTCGACTTCTTTAAGGTGTCACAAACGTAATGACAAATTTATTATACTGTTCAACATAGTTCATATGGGTATAAAAATAGATATGTATTACAAACATCCCCTATAAATAGGCAATTTTATAAATTAATTTTTGTTTTAAGTGAATTAAAAGATAAATGTAACATTTTTTCCGTTTTAAACACAAAAAATAGATTTCTTTCGATATTCACTAATATATATAAAGTTTTCACTAATTAGCTGTTTAACATGAGGCATTAATACATTACAAAAAATCATATAAAACATATTTAGTGTAAAGTGGCCTTAAGTTATGAGTTACAAAAGTTAGTTTAACATTTTTAATATTTTTTATTGTATAGATCGATAATACCAGTATATTATATACTATTAACGGATACAATTTTAATTTACATTAAGCGCATATAATGTAGGTATACTTTTTTCTTTGACAAAGTTTCTTGTAATTTTTTTTTACATTTTAATATTTTTAATTGAATTCTAATTTAAAAAAAAAAAACAAAACCGTTTTTTATTGACTTTCTTCCAAAAATCTAATTGCAGCTTACATATTTCTTCATCAATACTTTTTACATTGTAGCATGTGTTAAATATCTTCAAAATATCCACTCGATCCCACAGATAACCAAAAGAAAGTAGAATAAATCCAGAACCAGCAAATCATGTAAAATGCATAGAAAACAAAGAAAAACTATCAGTAAATAGAACTTTTATAGAAATCTAAAACAGGTTATGACATCTGACATCTGACATCTGCAAATATTGAAAATACACAGATGTTCTAAAACAAGTTTCCAACTGATTAATGGTATTTAAAAAAAATACTCTTAAACTCCTTGTTTTGAAAGATATATTATGTAACTAGAAGCTATTCTTTTTTTAAATATATTTAAGGGCATTGAAGGTTTATACATATATTAAATTCTTTTTATTTTGAATTGCATAAATAGTTAGTTATCTTCAAAAATAATTGTTAAAACTACAGAATTAATTCTTTTGTGTTTTTATTTATTTTTTATTTTTGTTTATATACATAAATCACATTCTATAGAAATATGTTCTTTTGTATTAAAAATAATTGTGACTATATATGGGATGAAATAAGAATGGGAAAAGCAGAATATGGTTGGTAAGTGAATGATGAATTGAAAAATCGCCAACGTTGGATAGTAATAAGTTCCATATTTTTGTAGTTCTGACAATTTACGAATTACCATATTCAGTAGAGTGCCAGTTAGGTAATTCTACGTAGTAGGAATGAACTGGTACGACCGTTCTAATAATACGTTGGAATTGTTTGAAAGAAGGCATTAGTGATTTAATTTCATATAAGTGTGGCACTTACATTGTAGGACAAAATGCCTATAAATAAGACAAAGTACCATATTCAGTAGAGTGCCAGTTAGGTAATTCTACGTAGTAAGAATGAACTGTTGCGACCTTTCTAGTAATACGTTGGAATTGTTTGAAAGAAGGCATTAGTGATTTAATTTCATATAAGTGTGGCACTTACAAAATGCCTATAAATAAGAGAAAGGTCTCCAATATTACGACCGATTTCAAAGGGATGATAATATTAGTCTCAACGGGGTAATCAATGAGAAGAATTGGGGGTTTTTGAACTCGATCAAAATAATTCAAAGAAGTAAATGAGGCGACAGCCCGTATATATATAAGCTTTATACAGATACTGCGGAAAAGAATGATGAAAGCCCAAATATTGCATAACATTTTTCGCTGAAAAAAATTAAAATTAACCATATATAGCTGCAAATTATATTGTGTATTTTTAACGTTTTATATAATAACAATTAAATGTTCTTAAATATAAGCAGATTTTTATGATAATGTAACGGTCCAATGAATTTATTTTTGATATAGAAAGTTATAACTTTATCAAAATATATATATAAAAAATTATCTTGGATTAAGAGCTACTTATTCTTTTTAACAGCTTTAACAAGTCATTAATTTAATATATATATATATAGAAATGTATGTATGTATTTAATTTTTTTTTTTAAATGTTAATAAACTTTACACGTGTGTACTCGAAAAATTATACTCTAAAATAATTCAATAAATATCAAAATTACCAAAAAAATTCATCATATGATCAGTAAAAAAAAAAAAAAAAATTTTTTTTATTATATATTATATATATGTATTTATTTTTTATTTGCCTTTTCTTTTGTGAATTAATCTCTCCTCCCAAATAACAATCAAAATAAATAAAAAAAAAAAAAAACAACTTACACAAGTACCAAAAAGAACAATTTTAATACAAAAAAAAAAAAAACGATCTAAGAATGAATTATCATAATAAAAAAAAAAAAAAAACTTGAATTACACCGACGTACATTTTTGTTTTTCTTCATTATATTGTTGTAAAGTTTTTTTAAGTTTTGTAGTTGATTATGTTTTTTTTTCATTTTGTTTCGTGTTTTTTTTTTTCTTTTTTTTTTTGGTACTTACCTGATTACATCTCAACCAAAATAATATTGTATGTGGGTATCGAAGTGGCCCACCCAATCGATTTCCACCAGGTTTATTTCTCTGATCTTTAAGAATTTTGCTAAGGGGTATACCGGTACGTTTGAATACATCAAGAGCTCTAGAAAATAAAAAAAAAAACAAAAATAAAAAATACTTACAAAAAAAAAATAATTTTTTTTTTGAATTAAAAAATGTTAGTGATTTTTTAATGAGATAGCAAATATATAGACATAGTATATAGTATATAAGTAGAAAGAGAAAAAAAAAAACAAAAATAACTAATATTGAAATCTATGTAAATAAATATAGTATAAATCATTTAAGTGCTATATTGAAAAATCAAGAATCATAATATACAGAATGAGTTTTTTAACGAAAGAATTAAAAATGTTAATCATGACAAAATGTTACACATACATATATAATGTATATATATATAGAATATATCGTACAACAAATGTGTAATTTTTATTCAAAATATGTTTGTATGTTGTAAAAAATAAAAAAATCTTATATGATTTACTAAATACATGTACAGTAATCTCCGGATAAATACCCAATCAAAAATTTCACAAATTTAAGGCATTAAACCGGGCAAAGCATTAAAAAAAAACCCGCCCTTTTAAATGCCTCGATCAGATTCATATCTGAAATTTTTTAAATAAAAACTAATACCATATAATATACTAGTAAAAATATGAATGTAATTAAGAAAAGTATAAATATATATACATACATATATACATATGAATAACAAAAATGTAAATAACATATATGCATATATGTACATATTGTATATACAAATTGTATGTATATAAAAACTACATTCCAAAACAAAATAAAAAAAAACTTAACAAATTTCAAAATTCAAGTACAAATTATTAATTACTATACATACATATATGTCTCTATATATTTTACACAGGGTGTCCTGCGTTAACTTTCACATAGAGCAGGAAGTGATGTGGGGCATCACAATGAACAAAAAATTCTATTGAAGGGGGGAAGAAGGTCTATTCTGAACGCTTTTCGAGAAATGAGGGGTCAAAGATGTTTTAGCGACTTTTCATAAAAAAATCTACAACTTTTGAACGGCTTGTTATAGAGAGATAAAAAAAATGGATTTTGTAGAATAAGTTATCAGCTTTAATTTTTAAATTATATGGGGATAATTTAGTGATCCCCATATACCCAACAGTTACAAAGTTATGAAGGGTCAAAATAATTTAAAATGAAAAATTTATGTTTTCAAACACCCTGTATTTGGGGCACTTTTTATAGCATATTTCGAAACAACTTTCCAAGCCCTATAATTAGTACCTAATAACTTTTTCTCTATCTCTAACCATTTTTGAGATATAAAGAATAGAAAAGTGTCTTATAACACACAAAATGTTTTAACACATTTTTGAAAATAGCACACTTTTCTATTGTGATTGAAAATAACACACTGTATTATTATGTATGTATATACTATATGTAATAAATTTGCTGCATACTTATTATATTATTAAATCATAACTAAAATATTTTGTAATTTTTGATTGAATCTCTTTTCATAAACATTATTTTCAAATACTTTTCCCAATAACTTCCAAATCAGTCAAACTTATATATTTACAAATGCTGAAAGCTGAAAGTTTTTAGTTTTACTTCAAAAGAAAATTCAAGGTTTCTATCCGGGGGAAATTTAAAGTGAAAAAATACAAATAAGCATTAACAATTGAGCTCATAACCGCATAAAGCATTTATCCGGAGGTAATTAAACGGGAGCTTTTACATATATTTGATAAAAAAAAGAATTCGGTACTGCACATTTGGAGTAGCTAACCAGGAAAAGTTATTAAGCGGGGTGCATTTAAACGGAGATTACTGTATATCATTAGATTTTCCTAAAAAAAAAAAAAATCAGGACTAGTTGTATTTAAATTTGTATAGACTGGACATTTTTAATATCATTAAAAGTTGATTTACATAATTAAATATTGAGATGAATTCCTAAAGAATTTAAAAAAATTACAGATATAGTTCAACATTTCCTTTCCATTTTACTCTTAAAAGCTTTTAAGGAAATTAAAAGTTTTACTATAATTTAGGAGATATTTTGAATCAAAACAAAAAACTCACTTTTCTAATATTCGACCCTATAATCGGTGTTATAGAAAATTAATCTTTTAGGAAATTTAATTAGTTGCCGCATATATTATATTTTTTTGAAAAGTTTGAGGAAAAGCAGTTACGGGAACTAAAATTCAATTACTAAGAAAAATCAAAATTACTAACAATAACAAAAATTACCATAAGAAAATGAGAATAGAAAAATAAAGTAGAAAAATCAAAAAAATTAATTTCATGTTCTGAATTTAAAAAGGCTGCAGTATGTAATATTTTTGCTCTATAAGGAAAAAAAAATAAAAACTCAATAGACATATTCTTAAGAAAATCATATTTGGTTAGCACAAGCCGACTACATATACGTGAATACACAGGGCTTATGCTTTTATTTTAGGTTTTGCCTTTAAAGATTTTGTATGGATGAAAAAGTTCCTAGTGTAGATTGTTTTTTATTTTTGAAACCCTTTTTTAAAACTTTTATATTCCTTAAATGGGGGAAAGCGAAAACAAAACATTTTACTCTGACATAATTTATACTTATTTTTAATGAACTAAGTTTTTTTTTAATTTCTTCAGGTATTTATAGGATATCATTTCAAGCTTTAAAAATTTCGAAACAATTTCACTGTTTCAGCTAATTTGTTCTGAACTATTTATAAAAAAAACAAAAAAGGGAATTACATCATGACTACATGCTAAATTTTAAACAATCATGTTAAGTTTTAAACAATCTTAATATAAATTTAGCATATAGTCCTGATGAAGTGTTTGTAGAATAAAGTGCTGATACCAGCGATAAGAGAAGAAATTAAAGATATTTAAAGATGGACACAAAATTAGAACAATATTAAAATTATAAATAAAACATTTAAAACCCTCAATGTGTGTATGTATACAAATAAAAATTTATTAAAAATGACTCAACATAATCTATTTTTTTTTGTATTGATGAAGGTAAAGTAAATTAGATTAGATTAGGTTGTTATTTAAGGGATATGAATGACACTGTGGCCTTGTAATGTAGATCTTTTGTATGTGTTGTGAATTTTGCCTCCACTTATAATATTTGTGTCCTATCACCTCTAAGAAAATAAAGATTTGTATAGGGATTATGGCTAGCAGTTCATCCTCGGCAAAGAGGAAAGCTCCTAGGTGCTCATATCTTGCTCGGAGTAAAACTCAGTTTTTGAGTATGTAACCTGGAATCTCTTCTTCTTCTAGATAGAATCTGCATGTAACGTCAGCCTGAAGTAACGCGTTAGTAATCACTAGATTTTAGCTCCGTAGTATAACTTCAAAACGTAGAAAGGATTTAACTAGAATTGTTGTCCAGTTTCCCTAAATTTATGCCACAATCAATATAATCTATTTGCAACCAGTTATTAAATTTATTTCTGTATATTAATTTCTTCACTTCCTTAATATCTTTTGACTACATAACATTGAAATACCATAAGTTCAAATATTAATTCATATATATGTATATTAAAATGATCAAATGAAAATGAGATGCAAATCGATGATAAAATCGAACAAAAAGTCATTGTGCTCGAAAAAAAGTTGATCTGTGATATCTTTTGTAATTCAAGTTGTTGTTTTTCTTTTTGATTTTAATAATAATACAACTAATATAAAAATCAATTTTTTTATGGATACCATTATAAAAATACGATATTATGGAATTTTGATAAAATAAAATAATAAAATCAATTTTTTATTAATTAACTTTTTTTGTTAGAACAATTTTAATTATAAAATCTTATATGTACATTTTATTTAACGATATAAAAAAAAATGCGTATGGTTTTACATATGGCTATAACTAGTTCGCTATAACGAAAAAATTCGGAATGTCAAAAATGGTCCGAAACTTGAAAATTGTATCTCTATATCTATACCTACTGTATAATTCGGTTGACCACAAAATCAGAAATACAAAATCCCAAGTACACAATCCTAAAATTCCAAAAAAAAACTCCAAATTCCAAAATCCCAAAGCAGTTTTCTTATTATAGTTCCTTTTGAATTTTTCTCATTTCGGATGTGGGTCGATTTATTGAAAACAAAAATATTGAATGCAAAAAATTGTAGAAAAAAAGTTGAATGCTAAAAATGTTGGAATAAAAATATAAAAAAAAAATATATGCCTAAGTAGTTATTTAATTTTTATTTCTTTTTCTAAATATTCTGTAAAAGGCGTAAAATACTGATTTTATTTATAACCAACTAGAAAGTTCCTCCTAATTATTTATTTTACATATATATATTTAAACATGGCTCCCTCAAGCCCCCGCTAAACCAATGATTGAAACCCTCATTTTCAATCCACATCTAAAATCCTTCCCAATTCATATTCTCGCATATATGTACATACATATGTATATGTATGTAAATATTTCGGAAAAAGCTTTTAAAAAAAGATTTTAAATTTAACTGTAAAACCTTCTCTAATTCAGAATCTGATCTGGCATGTATGTATACATAAATATTCTGGAAAAAGCGTATAACATTGATTTCATAACCAAGTAAAAATGGATTCAAATTCAGAATTTCGCATTTATGTATATATGAATGACATGAATCAAAGCACGAAATTAAATTTTTTCTTAAATATTTGCCAAATTAATTTTTTTTCTTAATAATCCTGATGGGTTTCAGCCCGAAACTCACACTAAAAAATTGTAAATCTGTAAATTTACTTTAATTTTTGAAATTTTGGGATTTTAATATGTTGGGATTTTGCAATTTGGGATTTTGTCATTTGGGATTTTTTTTTTTTTTTGGATTTCGTGACGCTCCCACTCCCATATAATTTTTACTTGCTGTCTATTTTCATTTTGTCTAGAAAAAAGTCATTATTATTTTTAAAAAGACTAGTGGAACACGACCTTAAATATTCACTTCCTTTTAATTTTAATTTCTTAATTCTTAGTACAAATTTTATGTAACGGATAACACGAACAAAATCAAAACAAACACAAACACAAATAAAATATTCAGTTTGGGAAATATTGAATGATAAAATATTTAAATACATCTAATAATTATTTTGCCAATTCGGTACAAATTTACTTTTTCGGAATTGCTTTATAGTTCGAAAAATTTAGACAGAAAAAAAAAAAAAACAAAAAATCATGTGGGAAAACTAATATAAAATATATAAATACATAAAATTCTATAATTTAAAATATATTTATATAATACATTAAATATTTACAAAAAAAAAAAACTTATATTGTACATATAGTTTAGTTCAGTAATAAAATTAAAAAAAAAAAAAAAAAAAACACGCACACACACATACTAACTTAAAAGTTAAAAAGAAAAACAAAATTTTTTTAAGCGGCTTAACGACAGATCTATAGCAAGCAATATTCGGAGGACGGAGACAGCAGCTGTTATATACATGTATGTATGTATGCATGTATGTATGCATACATTATACAGAACTATTTAATGATGATTCTTTTCTATGGTGTATATTATTAGAATAAAGTTATGCCATTAACCTCAATTTTTTTTTCCTAAAAATTTTTTTTTAATAAAAAAAAAAAAAAAAAAAAATTTAATAATATTATGAAAAAAAAAAAAAAAAACATAGGTATATAGATAAAATTATAAATTAGCACATTCTAGTGTTTTGTTTTTTATTTTTTTTTTTCTCTCATTTTTAATTTTAAGTGAAAAAAAAAAAAAGAATATGTTTTTAATTATTTTTTGTCTGTCATACTTGTTAAAAAGGCTAAGTTCAAGAGCTTGTCAAGACAATATATTATATTCATCATGACAATAATTATGATGATGATGATGACATGAAAACCATAACGGTGATGAAGATGAGCGGGGAAAATTTATTTATTTTTTTTTTTTATTTTAATTTCTACTTTTTAGATAAATTCTAATTGTTTCAAAATATGACAAAAATTGATAAAAAAAAAAAAACTAAAAAGACAAATTGAAAGGAAGGCAAAAAAAAAAAATATATATTATAAAAGTAATCATTTCTGAATTTTGCTGATGGTTAGTGTTATACATAAGTAAGTAACAAAGAGCTTCTTGCCCACATACATATTAAATTAAATTTTCTTTTTTTTTTTTTTTTTTTAAATAATTTGTCTATTTTTTTTTGTTTGTTTTTGTTGTTTTTTCTATAATCACCACCTTACTCTTTTTTTTTTTTTTTTTAATTTTTAATATTCAAGATATTAAAGATAAGATTTTTTTTTTTTTTTCGTTTCAAATATTTTAAAATTATTTGAAAAAAAAAAAAAAAAACAAAAAAAAAAATTTTAAAGAAAATTGTCAAAAGAAATTTTTAAACAGAATGATTTAGCGCTATTTTCTATATTTTATAATATGAATAGAGTCATAAGCTAGCTTCTAGATGGTTGATTGGATGTTTGGATGATTAAGTTCTAATACAATTAATAAAATTGACAAGTTGCTTGAATTTTTTTTCAAAATTTAAAAAAAAACTTTCTAGTTGAAACAATAGATACACATTTTGCTAAAAATTATTTAATTGATATTGGGTGTTTTTTTTTTTTTTTTTTTTTATTTGTTTGTTAGATTAATGATGACATTTTATTTTTTATACTTTGTTAAAATATCTAGATTTATTTAAGATGCATTTAGACAATCTATTATAATAAAACAAAAAAAAAAAAAGCAATTCATGTAGGATGATAAAATTGATTTGAGAATGTCAATTGTTTTTTGTTAAATGACGCATTAGTAAAAAATTGTTTGGCCTTGATTTTGTGCTGCCAAGAAATAAACTAAACTTTATTCATATGCATATAATATGTATGTATACAATAACGGTTCTAAGTTTATTATGTTCAAAACAGAGCTATTTATATTTTAACGATCCCAGTAATATCAAAGGTTACTCCATTCAGTCATTGCCGTATAGTTGGGTCATTAACCTTGTTGTATAGATATCTATATAACAATATCAAAGTAGGGGTAAACGCTTGCTATCTAAAGAAATTAAACAGTTAATGGCTTCATTCAAAGTTTTTCTACGTGAAACAAGTAGTGCGGCAAATGTTCATCCCTACCTACACTGTAAAACTTCTAAGATGACGTAACAGGTCTTAGGGAAATCCGTTTCATATACACAACGTCGCGTTGTGAAATCATATACCATCGCATGTGTTCCCAATTAGATTGGTAACTCATATGTGTACGATTTGGTACAGTTTAAGAAACACATTAACAGATTTCTTTATCACATATCATCGCATGTGTTCCCAATTAGGTTTGTAACTCATATATGTTCGATTTAGTACAGTTTAAGAAACACATTAACAGATTTCTTTAAAATATTCTCAAAATTTTCTTTCCTTCAATTTTTTCTAAATCCTTCTAAATTTCCCAAATAACCTACCTCCCTCCTAAACCAAACTTTACATTTGTATTAAAGGTCCCAACCAGAATGTTTGGTATAAAATAGTGGTTTTGGTTGGTTAAAGTTCAACACTATTCGAAAGAATCAAATGCAATTTTTCTTGGTGAATTCTTCTTCAAGTTTGCCACCGACCCTCGAAAATAAAAAAACAAAAAATTTTGAAAACATTTTTTTTTTTTTTTTTTTTTTTATTTACAATACAACACTCTTAAAAAGTTGTAAAACGGAGTCTGTATTACATAAAGTCAAATAAGATATAAAAGGAAGTTGATATAAAAGCAAAAAAAAAAAGTGAAGAAGAATTTATTTGTTGGTATAAAAGGAAACAAAATTAAGAAATCTTGATTTGTTGAAGTAAATAAATTTTCTTCTAAAAAGATTGAACTGAAAGTCAAATTTATATATAAAAAATTGTAAAAAGAGTAAAAGAGCATTACCTAAAAAAGGGAAAACATTGAAAATATTATTAGGAATTAATTCTGATCAAACTATACTTATACTTCTGCACTATAAACTCTAAGAATTCAGTTTTAATGTACACATACACACATATGATTGTGTAATAATATTTTTATTGATGATTGTATTGTCCAGCAAGATCGAATTCATTTTAAAGTTTTTTTTTATAAATTATATTCGACGAAACGTTAGTAAAGTCATATTTTTAACAATGTCAATAAATAATGAATTAGATTTTCTCGGATTTTGTAAAAGTTCAATTCATTCAAGTATCTGCAATTATGGGATCAAAGTTAATAAAATCTATTGTTTTGGGCAAGTAGATATAGTCCCTTTTTTTTCATATTAAATCGAAAAAAAAAATTGTCTAGCTAAAATTTGGTTCGGAGCCGAATAAAAAAAAAAAAAAAAGAAGTTGGAATCTTTCAAATCTCTAATGAAATGCTATGTTGAAGCAACTGTAAAAATTCAAAAGATTATGTATATATTAAAAATATCATAAACCAAATTTTTAGTGATCTTATTTATACTAAATGTATTTAAAATAATTAACTTAGAAAAATGAATAACGATTAAAACCGAGTTTGTGCCATTTACAAATGATTCTCTAAAATTAAGAACAATTTTTTGCAAATAAATATTTTAACACCTATAAATATACTAATTGGAATTAATTACTTATAACAATTAAAATTATTGAATCAAAAATTAGAAGCTTCGGTGGAGTAGTGGTTGAGAACATAACATATGAATAGAGGATTAAATACAGCCTATACATCAAAATTATATTTTATTTAAAGTACCTTAAAATGAATTTAATATATAACTGATTCCGAAATAACAATCGTTTTGATTAAATGTTCAAAAAATTTAATAATTATGATTCAAATGATCCGCTGTGAACAGTTTGTAGCTCATTACTACCCTTATATCATTCTTCGAAACATTAAATACCAAATAAAGAACCCAGCAGAAATATAGGGTGTTCAAAATTGAGGTATCATTTTAATTTTAATAAAAAAAGACTTTTTTTTTGAAATATTAAATATATTTTTATTTTAATTTATTATAAATAGGTTCCGGTTAATAATGAAAAATTATGTCGGCCAAGTGGCCCCCTCTACTACTTCGGAAGGCTTCCAATCTTTTACCAAAATTCTGAATCACGTTGTTCAATAAACTGTTCTCAATGGTTGAAATCTGCTCGATAATGTTGTTTTTAAGCTCTTGAATTGTTGTGGTATTATTGCTGTACATTTTCGATTTCACAAAACCCCACAAAAAAAATCCAACAGTGTCAAATCGCACGATCTTGGTGGCCACATCACTCCTCCTCTACGAGAAATAATGCGATCTTCGGACTTTCCCTTCAAAAGATCCATTGTTTCTCTTGCTGTGTGGCAAGTGGCACCGTCCTGTTGAAACCACATATTCTCTACGTCCAAATCATCAATTTCCCGCCACAAAAAGCTTCGGATCATCTCCCTGTAGCGATTTCCATTGACCGTAATCGCATTTCCATTTGCGTTTTCAAAAAAATATGGTCCGATGATTCCTCCTGACCACAAACTTAACAACGTAACTTTTTGTGGATGTACTGGTTGCTCTAAGATAACCCTTGGATTCTCTTCATCCCAAATGCGGCAATTCTGTTTATTGACGTAGCCATTGAGCTGGAAATGAGCTTCGTCGGTGAAGATTATTTTGTTAAAAAAATTCTCATTTTCTTCTTGTTTTTCGATTGCCCAAGAAACGAATTGCCGACGTAATGCAGCGTCAGTTGGTTTTAATTCTTGCGTCAGCTGGATCTTATAAGCCTTTAAATGGAGATCACGATGCAAAATGTTGAATAATGTGGGTGGTTTGATGTTTAATTGCTGCGAACGATGACGAATGGAAGTTTTTGAATCTTCTTCAACACTTCTGCTCACAGCTGCTACATTCTCGGTTGAACGGCCACTACGTTGATGGCACGATTTGTTGGAGCATTTTCTCTACCAAATTTTGTTTGAAATTTCCTAATTACATCTTGAAAACTTTTACGATTTTCAAAAAATATTGTAATAACAAAAACACGTTGTTCCTTCGTGTAACGTTCCATATTAACTAACCGGAATGTATTTAGAATATACCTAAAGAAACCTCGTATAAAAATTCCAGGTAGAAAAAAAATGGCGGCAAAATCAAAATGATACCTCAATTTTGAACACCCTATACCTATACAGTATACATAGGTATAGGGTGTTCAAAATTGAGGTATCATTTTGATTTTGTCGCCATTTTTTTTAATACGAAATAGACTAAGTTTTCTAAATATGTACATGTCTAATTGCCTAGGCACTAACTTTAAAGTTTTTTTTTATATAAACTTTAAAGATCACTTTCTGATTACACTTAAGCCTTAAAAATCTATAAAATGCTTATGTAAATAAATTGAATATATATATGAAACTCTATAAAAGAAAAGTATATTTGCAAAGCATAATAATAAAGTAACAAAGAGGCCTTGGTGGCCTAATGAGTAAGAGCGTATAAAATACGCTGTAAACACCGAGGGAGTATGAATTCAAATTCCACAACGTCGTAAGAGTTATTACCCCTCACGACATTCACGACAGTCACGCCTAAACAGGAAACGCTGTGTAATTTCCTGTCAACATTTATGTAATGCATTACAAAAAAAATAAATAAAGTGTTAAGTAATCACTAATCAGAAATGACTAATAAGTTATGGTATTTTTCATAATTTTTCATTAGTATATAATAAAAATTATATGTGAACTTCAAAAAGTCATTTAACTAGAATGTGCTAAAATAAAACTAGGAAATAATCAAATTTTATATTTTTATTTAATATTTACTGTAACAAAACATAAATATTATGTTTTATGTTTAAAAGTCACAATATACAAAAAAAATTTAGATCATCATAGTACATAAAAATAATATATAAAATAATATTCTTCTTTTTTTAATTATTTATGTTATACGTTTATTAAATTTAAATAGTTTTAAATTAATATTTAGAGCACCGGGCAACCACCTGATTCTAATATTTTTAAATAAAAATTCGTTAAAATATATTTTTAAATTTTAGATTTTATATTATGATATGTATTTTAAGTTTATTTTATAATATTTATTATAACTTATAAGTGATTTTAAGATTATTATTATCAATTTAAAAAAAATACCATGAAGATTAAAGAAATTGAATTGTATCTTTTATGGGTTCTGAAGGAACCTGTACAATACAAGTCATACAATTATTGATCACCCACTTATTATATAACAAATAAATTAATAAATTGCCAGGAATACAATTTTAAGAATGTTTTTGCACATACATTTATATTATAGATAATTCAAAGCTTATAGATATGCAAACTGTTATCTCCCGATGATTTGATCCAAAAAATCCAATGAAAGCTTAACCCATTCTTTCTAATATAAATCTTTTATTTGTATTTATTTCATTTCATGCTACAAATCCATTGGTTTCTTTAAGGTGAATATCGTTTTCATTATAGGTCGTGTCATGATAAACGTTTTGTTTTCATATTTTCCGTAGACTCTACGAAACTTTTAATTTACCTCAGTTATTTAGTTACCCTCTTTATCTATTTTTACGTTTCGTGGAAATGGAGAAATTCATTTAGAATTTCCTGTATTAAGTGTTGGTTTAGTTTAGTACGAAAAGTCAAAAATTAAAAATTTAAAGCTAAGAACAAGATCAAGTTGAATTTATCAATCCTATTAATTCCTTCTCATGAAGTAAATTGAGAATTAATACATCTATGGGACGCCCCAAATATGAAAAAAAAAAAATAAATAAAATAATTTTGATAAAAGCATAATAATGTTAATTTTTGTAAATAAATATTTAATACATGATAACATCAACAATAACAAAAAATATTTATAATAATTAAACAAAAATAAACAAATATCTATAAAAAAAATTACATATAAATAAATAATTTTAATTTATACTTACAACTCACATACTCATATAAAAGATTAATTTTTAAATACATGTATATATATGTATAAAAACTGGTGTGATAGTTATTATATAAAGACTGTCCGTCGCTCAATGAAATATGTGATCGGGGAATGTCAAGAAAAACTAGAATTTTTATTTTATATTTAAATATTAAAAATGCTCAGCTTTAATATTGGCTGGTTGGTATTTATATTGTATGTTATCACAATTTGTATCATATTTCTAACAGTTTTCGAGATTTCAATACATTATTAACAAAATGTTTTTTTCTTTGCTGCTTTTCTACTCCCTTTCAGAGCATAGAGTTTCCAAAACGCCGCGCCACTTATTCTATTTTAAGATATTAATTTGACTTCTGCCCATGTTTTTCCTTCTGTTTCTGTTTCTATTTCTTTTTCAATTACTCTTCTCTATGTGTTACTGGGTTTTTTTCTTTCTGGAGGTTTCACTCTAATGCTTATTTAGCAATGAAGTCTCTTCTCAGTATGTGTCCTGTCCACTTGTATTTCTTTTTTCTTACATTTGTTATTCTTCGCGGCAAGAATAATAGGGTTCGTTTATTAGACAAGTTTCGCTGCCATATAGGAGAGTTAAATTTACTCAGGAGTCGAATATTCTGATTTTTGTTATCCTGGCTATTTGTGTAGATCTCCATATTCTCCATAATCTGTCAAAAGCAGCTCTTGTCAGATTTAGTCGGTTTGTTATGTCTTCGTTTATATCTCCTTTTTTTTGTTATTATGCTGCCCAGGTAGTTGAAGCTTTCCACATCTTCTATTGTTGTATTTCCAATTGTGATGCTAGTTGTGTTGTTCGTATTTATTCTCATCATTTTTGTTTTTGTTTCTCATATTTATTTCTACCCCTTCTTCTGCTGCACATTCTTTCATTCTATTTATCTTTTCTTCTAATTTTTGATGAGTACGTGCAAGTAGGTATATATCATCCAAATAGTCGAGGTGTTCTAGCTTGTTTGTACGTTACCAATTGATACCTCTGGAGATGTTATTGATTTTTTGCATGGCATCTGACCAAGTCGAATAACATTTTGCTTATCTCCATTCCTGAGGATTATTGGCTCGCTCAAGTTATTCTTATGTACAATTCGTGTTGTAGAATTATTGTATAGATTCTTTATGATTTTAATTATTATTCTGAAAAACCCATTTACTTCAAGTGCTTTTCAAATCGAATTTCTATTCAAGGTATCGAAAGCTATGGTGAATTCTACAAATGTAATGTATCCTTTCTGAAACCTGATTGTTCCTGTCTCAGATTCTTTTCAATGTGCTTTCTAAATTATATTATACAAAAGGTAAAGTAGGCACATATGTATGTATAAAATGTATGTATAATTGTATAATGTATAGCTATTCTGAGTCTCGATTTTACAAGTGGTCTTACAAAGAAATGAGGTAAAATAAAATGACGTAGTTGCCTAAATCTTAATTAAAAACTCATATTATCTCATATTTAATTAATAACTCATAAAAGATATAATTACATATGTATTTATGTATATGCCAGTATATAGTTGTAATTCATATCCAACGTAAATCGAGGAAAATCTTTTTTTTTTTTTTTCTTTGTAACTATATTTTAAAACAGATTTTTAAAGAAATATTGATTTTATATTATATGGTAACACTTATAAATATTTTTTCTGTGGATCATATAAATGAATAAATAAATAAATATATTATACATGCCTTTATAATTATATATGTTCATATTTAAAAAGTTACCAAATAAAATATAAAAAGTAATAAAAATAAATATTCCAATTATTTCCTATATACTATACAATATAAAATTTTAAAATTTGAACGATATAAAAATAAAAGTAAAACTAAAGAGAAATTTATCCGCATTCATAATTCATATAAACAAAACATTTTAAAAATTCTCTTCTCAAAAGAAATATAATATGTATGTATGTACGTGTTTGTACCTATAAAAATATATAAAAGAAAAATTCAAATCATAAGAGAAAAGCTAAAAAAATAAAAATATTCTCTTATTTTTTTTTTATTATTTATATTTTATACATACTATATATCAAATTAATAAATTTAATTTCACTTTCTTTGCATTTGTATATAAAAAGTTAATCCACTAGACACTATTATTATATATCCATATATATATACATATATAGGAAGTGTAGTGAATCTGTGAATATGAAACATTTTACATTATGTACACACTACACTATAAAGTTACATGCATATGAAAGTATGTATATATAATAAGAATACCGCATACATAATTATATATATGTATATATCAAATATAAATAAAAATAACTGAAGCGAAATTTATTCTATAGTATATAACAGTTTGGCGCCAAAAATCCAATAATGTCTATGCATAATGCATACGCCATACAGGAATGATGGGAATGATTAATATAAGTTTTGGAAAGAGTAAGAGATAATAAGAGTTAAGTTAAGAGTAAATAAATTAAATTTAAATTTTATTATTAAAATGAATGAAGATGTAGTGTACTGTGTAGACTGTAGTATCTGTATTAGAGTTTATATATTACGTACATTTTAATTATAATTGTAATTTCTAGTTTAACTAATTTACTTATAAAGTTATATATGTAGTATAGGTACATACCTATATTTAAATAAAAGTTAACAGAGAAGAGAAGTATGAAATAGAAAATAATATTTCTACCAATTTTTCACAGTTCTTTCTTCTTCGTTTACTGCTGAATATTAAATTATAAATATGTATAGATAATAGAATAACATTAAAGAGAAAATAATATAGAGCAATAAAGAGAAACTGTAAAAGAGAGAGAGAGAACTTAAAGAGAATGTTTATTTTTTTTTTAAATTTTAGTATATGTATAGTGAAATAGTACACATTTGCATATAGAATTTTTTTTTATTTTATTGTGAATTTGTGTGGTGTTTAGTTATCACTTTATTTAGTTTATAAATAAAAAAAATTAGAATACGGGCGCGTCATTTAATTTTATTCAATAAAAATTCCATAAATTCAAGCAACTTCTATGTTTGCTTGTTTGTTGATATTTTCGACATGGTAAAATTGTAGAAAAATTTGTTCCATTTAAATTATTTTTTACATATGCCTTCGTTCTCTTCTTTTTATTCTCTATTAGTATTAAGTAAATATTAATTAAATTAACAATATATAATACAATATGTTCACGTAAATATATAAAACAAATACATACATGTATGATATACATTCTATTTTATTAAGTAAATAATATAAAATTTTTAAATAAAAAAAAAAACCGGTTTAATTAAATAGATGAAAGATATAACGAAACGATATATGTATGTATGTATGTATGTAATTTAATATTTTGTTAAAATTATATTTACATACATTACATGGTATGCTAACAGGTTTACATTATATGTATGTACATAAAACATTATACTTATGTAATGAATGATAATGACACTACAGTCTACACTCTACAGTACGGTAATTATACTAAAAATGTTCAAACTTAAATTGACATTTTAATTAATAGGTACATATATAAGTACGTCAGCGTTATTTTATTAAGAAATATATGAATGAATATATGTATATATATATACAATTATGCCTATAAATGTATTATTATAAATATATACTTTTCAATATTAAATACATATTTTATTAATAATAATATTTACTTTGTTATATTTAGTATTTACATCCTAATTACATTTCTAATATGCATACATACATCCATATGTATCTGAATGTATATTCACATATAGCTGGCAACTTTTATTAACTCTAAAAGAAGAAAACCGCAATAAACATAAAATTAATTTCTGTATATGTAAATTTTAATATAATATTATATAAACACATGCAAGTGGTTGAGTAATGAGTACATCATCATGCATGAGTTGGCTTTTTTTTACTGTGAGAGAGTAAACTAAGAATTGAGAAATTTAATTTTTATATAATTGGTTTTTCCTCTTGCTGCTGAAGCTGAGTTCTGACTACAAATTTGTTCTTTTCTTTTCTCTTTCAAGTAGAATTCAATTAAGTACAATTGTGTGATGTGCATGTGTTTGTAATTTGTATTGTGCGACACTGTGGTCAACTACAAAAAATTCATTTACCACAAAAAAAAAATTCTATATGTTATGAGTGAGTAATAATAAAACGCTAATGTTTATTTTGATTTTGTTGTTGTTTTTAATATTTTTCTTCTTTTTTTGTTATTTGTTATGTTATTTCATAATAAATTTTATTTTTGAGTAGCGCAAAAAAAAAAAATAAATGATTTAAAAGTTTACGTGTTCTTTTCTTTCTATTAAATTTGTTGTTGCTTTAATATTGAATTTGTTTTTTTTTTTTTTGTTGGCTGCGTTTTTACTTATGATTTTTATTTCGATTTGAATGAATGAAGTTTTGCTTTTGATTACAATTCACAATACAACAAAAAGTACACATTATTTTGTATAATGTTAATGTGTACTTCTAAATGCATATACAATATGACATACAAATATATTTACATTTTAATATATTAATAGGTATATCTACATATGTAGGTGTGAATAGAAACTAAAATGAATTTAGCAATTTGATGAAATGCAATGTATAATACGTAGTACTACGTACGTACTATTAGTTTTTATATGTAACCCATGCATATGCATACATTGATAATTTTATACTGCATACATTGTATACCTATATACATTGCTTCCTTTTTTTTGTTTTTATAGTATTACCTATAGTAGTACCTATAATACATTACACAAATCTTAAGATACGATAATAAATATAACTAAAACAGCAACAGAAAATAATAAAAGCAAAAACAATAATAATAAAAATAACAATGAAAATAAAAACAAAAAGAATAGTAATAGTAAATAATAATAATATTTAATAATAAAAAAAAAAAACGGGAATTGCAGTCTGGGTGAAATAAAAATAAAATTAAGACCACAAATATGTCTGCAGATACTTTTATTTTTTTCTTTAATTTGTTTTGTTTTTATTTTTTAATTTTCATTTTAGAATATTTTTCAAACGATAGCTTTTGGTTTTTTTTTATTTTGCAAAATATCTGCAAAAGAAACTAAAATTTATTTCTTAAAGTTAGTACTTAAGGTACATACAAACATTATATGTATGTATTCTTTTTTTTTTTTTTATTTATCTATCTCTTTCTATGTTTTTTTATTCTTAATGTTGTTTTGATTTTCTTTTAAAAATCTCATACCTAAACTATTTATTTGTTTGATTAGGTACTATAGTACACTGGTCTGACCTGGCTGTATGTATGTACGTAGATTCGAATTGGGTACATAATATTATATTGTATGTATGGATGTAAATGTACATATACATACTTATATATTTTTAACATATTGTTGTTAATTTATTTTTATTTTATAGATACTTTCGTACATACACAAACAATCATGCCTATATAGAATTTTATAAATGCTTATACATATATACATATATGTACGTATGCATATCTGACATTATATGTTTATAGTTTCAGTTTGATATAAAACCACAATATAACATGAATTTTTTTTATCTATAGCTGTTATACGTACGTACACATGAAGTAGTAAAGGAATTTTGATTGAATCAAAATGAATTAAAACGTGGCATTTCAAATATACATAAATATTATGTTGTATCTACAACATTAAAATCCCTGAATATTGTTTGCCTGCCAGGCTGGCTAGTTATTGCTGACTCACCAAAATATTGTAAAAAAAAAAAATAATTTTTTTTTTACTTTATAAAAATTACTTAATGTGCATGTGTATACTGAATGATTTTATTAGCTACCTATAAAATTATTGTGCAAATCTATAGATTGAAATATTATTTTTGTTAAAAAAAAAAAATTTTCTTTTTCTCTTTTTAACTACTATTAAACTTTTTATAGTAGGTAAAGAAATAATATTATAGAATTATAGATAAACGGTAAAATAATTGTAAAGATACATACATAGATGGGTGTGTGTTTTTTTTTAAATGTGCGTTTTTTTTTATTTTTTTGTGTTTCTTCTTTTGAATGATGTAAAATATCTGCATTGGAAAATTGAAAATTGATTTGCGTAAACATTTTACATTGTATTATTTGTTTTTTTTTATTGTGCTCATAGTAATTGGTAAATTAGTTCAAATTTTCATGCTTTTTGTTTTTTTTTTGGTTTTGTAACAGGATGTATTAAATAAATTGCATAATATACCTATTAATGTATATATATATGTACATATATATGTGATACATGTGATATTATGTGGGGTAATGCATCAATTTGTGTGGGCAATCTTTTATACTTAGGTATTATATATGTATGTAGGTATAACAGATTGAATTTTAATAAAAATAATAGGTTTGCATGAATTCAGAAATTAAAATAGATAGGTAGTAGGTAGGTATGGTACATCTTTTCAAAGAATATAATTTAAATAATGAGAAAATGAGCATAGTTTAAAGATCTCTGAAAGGTCTTGAATAAGATTTGCAAAAACATATGAAGAAATTTATTATCTTTGAAATGAGTGTATGTATTATGTATTATTAATTATAATGCTAGTGTATCACCCTGCTCTATAGTGTATAGGAAAATACTGGAGTATGGAATGGGAAAAATTCTATTATACCTTACGAGAGTAGGAAAAATAAAAATAAAAGGATATTTTTTTGAAAGTTCCTTGGACTTATTCGGCTCAACTTATATGTATTGTACTTAGCCCTTAGGTAGTAATTATTTATATTAAAGAATGATTTAAAAAAAAAAGCGATAACTAAAAATATCAGAATGCCACTTGAAAAAATATTAAATAAATCAAGAGATTTATTTTAAGACAATACACAGAAAGAAAAAGAGAAGAAATTATTCTCGAAGATGAGAAGATAAAGTTTGATTCCCATTAAACTTTTTTACCGAAAGTGATTTATTTTTTTGCGATTCATATAAACAAATTATCCATATCGATAATGCAAAAATATAAACATATGTACATATATGTACATACTTATGTATGTATACCTATGTACATGTATATGAAGCTATCTTGACTGAGGGATTCAAGGTGAAGGAAGGAGTCGGTGCTGATATTTTCTCGGAGAAACTCAATATTTCAAAATCCTACAGACAGAAAATCCCCCGACACAGCTAGCATCTTTCAGACAGAGATAATAGCAGTCAGAGAGGCTGCTCGAATTTTGAACGGAAATAAAGGTCGCCATCTATATGAAGAGTCAATCAGCAATTAAGACTAATACGAGTATTACAACCTCAAAGCTTGTTACGAAATATCAAGAGGACCTTACCTTAATAAGCGGAAAGCTAAATATAACCTTCGCGTGGGTGCCAGGGCATAGCAATATTGAAAGAAATGGAAAAGCAGACGAACTAGCAAAGAAAGGAATCATTCTGAACATTAACTCTGCTGAAAGAGTCAGTTTTTCAAACAAGTGCCGTAAATGAACGTACCTTTTCTTTGTATATAGCGAAATCGTAACAGAGATGAAGAAATTAAACAATTGCACCATATCTAGAACTTCCACCTCCACCTACAACAAAAGGAGATTAAATGAGTTGATACCCAAACCATGTATGGACATCGCCAGGTTAGTGATAATCACTACAGACCAATGGTCAGTAGGCACGCATTCAGCCAAAGTGGGAATTTCTCACAACACCTCCTGCAGGAGTTGTAAAGAAGCAAACGAAAGTGAGAACCTTGAGTACTTTCTTTGCAGATGCACGGCCTTAGCTAGAGCCAGACTTCTCTCACTTGGCAAACCGTTCTACCACAACCTTAGCGAATTCTCTAAAACCAAAATCAAAGGATTGATTTCGTATCTGAACTCCTCTGGTTGGATATAAAACCGAAAACAACCACAACACATAGGTGACGTGAGTGTAGTGATATCAAAATGCCTTCATAAACCTTGCATAGAAATATATAATTTTTAATTATACTCAAACTTTTTTTTTCTACCTTTCCATAAAGGAATTTTTTTTCCTAAGGGAGGTGGAAAACTTCCAAAGACATCAAGAATTCCACAAATGATCCTTGGATTAAAAGGCTGGCGACTTAACCAGTACACCGTGAGTCAGATATAACTTAATACATTCCTTATTATTAATTTCAGGGACTTTTATAAGCAGTGTAAATATGTTTATAAATAATAAAACTATATAAGACTGGTTTATAAAGTTTTGATGAAAGCAGCATAAAAGAGTCAAATATAATATATACTATATTTGTTAAAATTTTGGACCAAATTAAAAATTTAACTAAATCATAATTTTGCTTATGTTCATAGTTGCAGAAAAATATGCGTTAACGTCTGGCATATTTTTTTAACTGATAACTATGAACAAAAAATATGCGCATGTGCGTAGAAATTTTTTTTGCAGTAATTGTTGTTCATAGAGGCAAGCGCATGCAATGGTAATTTATCTAGTTGTTTGAGAGTTTGAGCTGATTTCAATTTAAACATTTTTCGTTTATTGAAGTGTAAATATTAAATAAATAAAAAATAAAAATGAAATATGGTTTAACAATTTTAATGGAATTGTTGAATGATGATGAGGATTCAAGTTCATTTTATGAAGTTTCTCTAAAAAAAGAAAAAGGAGACGTGTAATTATTCAAAATATAGTAGAACAAACGAAAGAAGAGAATAGTTTTCTTTCTTCTTCCTAAAGAAAATTCATTTTCCATCTTTAATCTTGTAGTAATTAATAAATTTATTATAGCATCAGTTCAGCTATCTAAATTTATTTGCCTATAAATAAAACAAATATTATTAACTTGACAATTATATATTTTTTTTTATAATATGAATTACATATATATAGATAGAATTTATATTAATTTATTTCAATTTATGTATATAAATTTAAATTTTTTACTTATGTACATGTTTTTTGAAGCCATTTTGTTAAATTTATTAATAATGCAAGCAATTGCAAGCGCACTAAAATATCTGCAAAATCTACCCGACACTGACGTAACATTGATAACTATGAACTGTAGCGCCTGCTTTTTAACTTAGCAGATTTTTTGACAACATGCAACTATGAACAAAAAAATCTTTTTTTTTTTGCGCAGGTGTGACAACTATGAACACGTCTTTTATCTTTTAAATTAAATTTTGTTTATTTTAATATAAACCCAAAAACTTACAATTTTCTTTTTAAAAAGATCGCCCCAACAATACAATAATATTACATTTAGAAATTATGAGATACGCAAATATTTTAAAATTTAATTGGTTTAATTTTTGGTTATGTTTAATAACCAAAATATCAACCAAGAAAATAACAACCACATAACCTACATTATAACCTGAATTTTGATCAATATAATAAAATTGAAAGTTTAATAACATTTTCATTTGAAAAAAAAAAAACATAAAAAAAAATAAAATAAAAATATTATGTGGTATTACATATGTATGTATGTATGTAATATAAAATTTGTAATAAATTTCAAGGACATTAGAGATGTTAAAATGGTTATTAGTATATTAATTTTTATTATGCATAGTTTTAAAGTAATTTATACATGACTTTAAAATAATCCGTATTAACTGAAATTTATATGTCTACAATTCTGATTTAATATTAAATTTATATAATATATAGAAAATAAAAAAAAAAAATAAAAAATTAATTTAATGCTATAAAAGAATTTATATTTATAGTATTTATTAATATTTATTTTAAATAATTTTATGTCTTTAAAATAAAATCAATTAAATTTCATTATTAATGATAATAATTTTTGAAGTTGGAATGGCGGAAAAAAAATTATTTTGACAATTAAAATACTTTAAAAGTAAAAATATAATCATAAATATTTAAAAATTAAATAAATTTTATTTAATTTGTTTAATTTTTTAATAGTGTGCATTAAAAGAGAAAAATAATAAAAGATAAAATAAAATTTTTTTTTTTTTTAAATGCATTTCTCTGCCACATAAATGTGTGTGTAATTCGAACCCACACTCCCTCGGTGTTTACAGCGTAACATATTTTATACACTCTTACTCACTAGACCACCGAGGCCCCTGTAAATTTTTTAAAATTAAACGATTATTTGTTTTTTTTTTTTTAGATCTCGTTAAATTTTTTTCTTCCGTTATTTTTTTGTGTCTGCAAGCGGATGGTAACATAATTTCTATAGTATTAATTTTCATGTTTTTGTGAAAATCGAATTAATTGTTAGTAATGCTGATGTTTGTTATATTCTAAAGGGTTATTATGTTCTATAGATTATAACTAGACTATGTATAGACATAGGTACTATATTTAGGTAATATTTATATTTTCTCTAATCTTTATTTTCCATACAGCCATCCAAAATAATTTTTTCTTCTTTCTGACACCATATATATGGCTTTTACTCTTAAAATTATGTAAAAATTTATTTATATTGCAATCAATTATAATAAGCAGTACGAAACACAAAATTGTATATCCGTACTTATCATCAGTTAATATTAGAAATAAAAATGACTTGGATATACATATATACATATACGCTTAGAAAATATCCAAATTAAATAGGCAAAAAAACTTCAAATTTTAATCGACAAACTATTGGCAAAAAAAAAACACTCCTTTTGTTTCTATCCTATTATAGTTAACCCATTCAAGAACAAGAATCTGTTGACAACATATTTTTATTTTAATTTTGCAGAGAATTTTTATAGTCTTAAATATATTTTATTTTATTTTTTAGTGAAGTCTATAGGTATCTGTTGTACAAAATCTCGTAATCAAATAGATCTACGTATGTAAAAGATTGCAGTGTCACTTATACCCCTTAAATAACAAACTAATCTGTGATGACAACAAAACCTGGTGTCTAAATGATTTAGACTAAATGGTTTGATCAACTTATTTCAGAACTATAATATTTCAATCGTGAACATATTTTTTATATCTTATCGTCATCGCTTTTTTGGAGAAAGTTATACATGATTACCGGTTGTAAAGTAATCACTTGTTATAGAAATTAATGGAAAGGGAATATTATGACGTTGTATATATATAGAGATAAAAATCTTTTTGATCTACATGAATCCAGTTTTTTTTTTATCGAACTTTCGTTAACATTTTTTTTTTTTTTGTCAAAACATAAAAGGAAAAGAAAAATTCTATATGAACTTTAATTTTGCCAATTGAGTCAAATTAATAGTACAAAATGAACAAGATTAATTTTAAGACTATATCTACTATTTATTATCGGTTTGAATTGATTTCAAGAAATTATAAATTGATTGATTTAATTGATTTCATTTACATTGACTTGTTCAATATATGTTAAAAAATTATTTTACTAATTAATTAATTTTCTTTTTATTTAAATTTTTTTTACTAATGCTTGCCCTAAGCATCCCCACTAACCAATATTCCTCCCTTTATGGTGTAATAATCCGGTTGCGTGCTTCCTTTTGTTGCTTTTTTTCTATTTGTATAGATGTAATGTTTTATGTTTTGAATTTAGTGCTTATATTATATATGATATCTGTTGTATACAAAAATACAATAATAAGAGAATGGTAACTCTATTCGTGCGATCAGGTAGGGAAATTGGTCATGTGACTTATTATTATTATTGTTATAATATGTATTTGATTAGTTGTGTGTTGCTTTTTTTTTTAAATATATAATAAAATTTACCTTTTCGGAAATCAATTAACCAAACTACATACATACATATATATTTATAAAATTGTCTCTTATTTTCTTATAATTATATTTATAAAATTGTCTGTTATTTCTCTTACATATATATTTATAAAATTGTCTCTTACATTCTTAAAGTATGTAAAAACTTTTAAAAATAATGCCATTTTCAAACATTGTAATATTTCGTATTCGTATATTCGAAATATACAAAAATGATTAAAGAAAGTAATTTAAAAATTAATCTATTACTCTATAAAAAAACGGAGGCATTTCAAAATCCCAAATCACAAATTCCAGAAGTTACAAATATTACAAAATCCCAAAATTAGAAATTTTCAATATTTAAATTGGCAACCTAAACCAAGGTCTAAATTCACCAATTTCTAAAATAAAAAAAAATATGTCCATTTCGAAAATACGTATATGTGGAAGATTCTGAATTAGAAGGATTTTAGACGTGGATTCAAAATAAGAGTTTTACCGTTTTCCCAAAATATGTATGTATATGTGTGTGCAAGATTCTGAATTAGAAGAGTTTTAGAGGTGTATTCAAAATCAGGGTTATTCACCTTTTACAGAATATTTATACATATTTATATGCGACATTCTGAATTAGGAGGAATTGAAAAGTTGGATTCAAAGGCAGGACTATATACCTTTTTCGAAAATATTTATATACGTAATATGTCACCCCATATATTTTATAAAACACATTTATATTATTGTTTTTGAACATTTGTTTGGGGATTTTAAGTTTAGTTTATTTCCAGGTAAAATTTATTTCGATTTATTTATTTACTTAATAGCAAAATATGTGTGTTTCAAAAATTTTTGGAATTGTGTAAATAGAATTATGGAAATTATTTTTTTTTCGGAATTTCGTACCCGTACCCAAGATATATTAACTAATAGATGGGAAGTTATGTATAGTCGTTTCTTTTCTTCTTATGTGTTTTCCTATCTTAAGGTATTCAGTTAAAAAAATACATATTCATTTTATAATTCACCTTTTAGGAACCTATTTTTGAGGAAACGAAAGCAATACATACGCACGGTTCACTCAGCTGTTTCTCAAAATTGGCTGAAAATATTTTCTTCACTTCCTATCTATTAGTAATATATCTATGTACCCAACCCCTCCAGTACACAATAATAAGATTTCAAAACTTGAGATTTTATAATTTGGTATTTTGTGTTTGGCATTTTGTGATTGGAATTCTAAGAAATGAGATGTCGGATCCAACCCATAAAAATATCCTTTGAAAGTTTGATGATATATACGTATATATCTATTTCCAATCTACCACAAAAAAAAAACTATACAACCCCAAGTAAATTGCTTACAATTCTATTGTATTAGTTTAAATAGGGATTAAAAATGTAAATGAAAATTATCACATTATTTATTGATTCAATGGTTTTTGTATTTCCTGGTTTTAAAAATATACATATATATGTATATACGTATATTTTTGAAAATATAATTATGTATCTATTTTCTTTTTCTTTCTCTGCTACCCTTTCGTTTATATTATTTGTTTTTTTTTTTTGCAAAATATTGTAAGTGTATTTTAAATTATGGGCTATCTGCAATAATTGCCATTTTAAAATTCTTTTGTTATTGTTATTATATTGGTGTAGAATGTGTCATTTTAATGCGGGTGCGATACGTGTGTAGTAATAAATCATCAGTCAGTGAAAACAAAAGAAAATATACGAAAAAAACAGTGAATGAAAAAACAATGCATTCGTTAGGTACATATTATGATTCCCTGAAATAAAGCCAAATGAAATAAAGTCAAAATGTACGTTTTTGGCTTTATTTCAATTTCACATTTGAAATAAAGCCAAAAATCATGAAATTTTTATTTTGACTTTATTTCATTTTTCAAAAACGAAATAATGCCAAAATTAAAATGAAATAAAATCAAAAATATTTTTTAACTTTTTAATATTTATATATATTATGTATTTGTGAGATTGTATTTGTGAGATGACTCTGTGGTAAAAATAATAATATGTAATAATAATAGTAATAATAATAATAATAATAATAATAATAATAGTACAATTAAATAGTATAATAAATAGTACAATAATAATATAACAATAATTATAATAATAATAATAATAGTAATAATAATAATAGCTACCACAGTGGGGCTTTCTTTGGTTATATCATGCAAGTAAGGTTATATCATGTTATATACTGCTGCACGTTGTAATCCACTGATGGCGCTGACTCTGTAGTAAAATAATAATAATATTAATAAAAATATTAATACCCAATAATAACAGCCGCTACAGTGACAGTGGGGGTTGCCTTCAATAGTTGCCTCATGTAGTTAATATATACTACTACTACATGTTGTAACTGTTGTGACGGCTTTAGTCACTGTTAGCAAAATAATAATAATAGGCGGATTCATTGTTTCCTTACAGTCCCACTCCCAATTCAATGTTTCCGTATCCATTTTCCTATCCTTTCCTATCCCTACTCCCTAGCCAATATACTGCGTTCGCAGGTAAGGGTTTCATCCCACTATATTGGCTAAAGGGGGAGGTGGGTTTAGTCAGTAAGAATCTGACACTACCAAGGGGAAATTCTTTGTGTCTTTGGAAGATTCCCACCTCCCTTAGGAAAAAAAAAAAAAATTTGTGAGATTATAAATCAGGAGGAAGTTTTTTCACCTTTTACAAAATATTTACATATTTTTTATACATGGGATTTTAGGAGGGATTTTAGAGTTGATTTCAAAATC
Source organism: Poecilobothrus nobilitatus (assembly GCA_947095535.1). NCBI lineage: Eukaryota > Metazoa > Arthropoda > Insecta > Diptera > Dolichopodidae > Poecilobothrus > Poecilobothrus nobilitatus. Next base: position 51,758,046 of record OX352772.1, on the reverse strand, counting down.
AGGGTTACACGTTTTTTCCAAAATATTTACATAGATATATATTTATATATATATGTGACATTCTAAATTAGGGGGATTTTAAAGTTGGATTCGAAATCAGGGTATTCTCTTCGGCCGCTGAATTTTGATGTTTTCAAAAACAAATAATTTTAATTCAAGTTTTTCCCTAAAATATTATTTTTATTTTAATCATCTGCTGTAATATTCTGGAAAAAGGGAATACCCTGATTTAAAATCCAACACTAAAATCCCTTCTATTTCAGAATCTCACGTATACATATATACAAAATATTCTGGAAAAAGCGGCAATCCTGATTTGTTCCTAATTCAGAATCTCACGTATATATAAATATTCTGGAAAATGCGTATAACTCTGCTTCCGAACATTAAAAAAATCTGCTTCTCTGCTTTGCACATTAAAAAAAAAATAGCAATTTGAAATAAAATCAAATTGGTTTTATTTCAATTTTTCATATTGAAATAAGACCAAAATTTAAAAATTCACTTTTTGGCATTATTTCAAATATGACAATGAAATAAAGTCAATTGGCTTTATTTCATTTGGCTTTATTTCAGGGAACCCATATTATATTGTGGTTCGAAAAGAAAAGAATAACTTTTTATGATGATTTCAATTTAATATATACGAAATAAACGCAAAAAAAAAAACTAAAAATCGTCAATAGCATTTTTTGTACCAGCATTTTAAAGCTCATATGTCACCGTTTTAATAATCACTTATATATAACTAAATATACTTATATATGTATAATGATTATTTATAATTAAAAGTGTTAAAAAAACATTTGTTTTGGTATATGTACAAAACTGTTGATATTTTAATGGTTCTCATGAAAATTGTCCTTATTTTTAAAATATACATATATTTAAAAAAAAGAAAAATGTCCAATTTGAAATTTATTAAAGAAATTTTTAAACATTTCGTTATTTGCGGTACTATTTTTTATTTTTGCAAGGGCACTAAGCCTCTACTTGTATTTTATACAAAGGGTGTTCAAATAAGAGCTATATATTATCTTTAATTTGAAATAAAAACAAAATGGGATAAGATATCAATAGGTATAATGTTTTATTTATTCTAGATATTCGTTCATAAGATTTGTTATTTAAAAATGATTTCTTGTACATGGCCGCCTCTGGTGTTTTTTTTTTCAAATTTTTTTTTTTCCACACATTGTATGAATGTACCTCGATTAGATTTATAGTCTTTATAATAAATTCTAACAATTTTTATACGCTGTGCAATTACATATTATGTATTATGTATCCATGGTGATTTGTCAATACATAACATAAAATATGTTAATTTTGATGTGAAACTGAAAAAAAAACGAGGAAGAATACAGTTGCTTTTGTCAACTCTTAGATACCCGTACGAACTCGTTGGTAAGTTTATAGTCTGTCACTCTGCTTATAATAATTAATTAAATAATAAAAATAAAAAATAATTATAAATAAATTAATTTTTCAGTATTTTAAAATAATTTGGGTGAATTTTATAATTTCTAGAACTATGGTTTATACATACATATTATATTCAAATTATATGTTTATACATTCATCAAAAGCAGATTTTAACCTTCCACTGAACGATTATCAATCAAAAACTTTTCCAAATATGATACACCCAGTAATATTTAATACTAAGCGGCAAATGTATATTAATTTATACGAAACTTACTACAAAATATCAAATATATACATATTAATATGCATAAGTATTCATATATGTATATATATAATTTATTCATCGCGATTCGCGATATACATTGGATTATTTCTTTAAAAATATTTCATTCATAGAATAATTTCTTATAAATACAACGAAAGACGTGTATACACCGCTTAATATATACATATATGTATATTAACATTCATTCATTGATCAGTGACATATACGATATGTAGAGAAAATAGACAGCGACATATACGATATGTAAAAATAGAGAATTTTCAGTTTTTGACCCCTTACAGCTCCGAAACGGAAGGCGATGCAAAAATATTTTCTGAAGTGACTCATACTTATTTGCAAAGATCTAACTCCTCTTAAAATTTTAAACAGTTTGGAAGATAAAAAGGTTAAAGAATTTTGTAAAGATTCAGTTTCGCATAACGATAAATTAAGACACCATATGGTACAAGTATGTATTTATTTTATTACATACATGCTTGTAAAGCTCATAAAATCAGCTATCGTTTATCATTTTCAGATTAAAGATATACCTTACAGAATACCATGTGTTATAACAATTTAAATATAGAGCTATTTCGAACTTTGGGGGGATGTAGCTCCGTAACGAGCGGGGCTACAGAAAAAAGTTGTTCCATAAAATTAACTTTTATGTGATGTCTATCTATAGTTAAAAATTCATTGCTCTACATCAAATGATGTAGAACTTTCGAAAATTTTTTATGAAAAATGTGGACCTATCTGAACCGACCTATCTGAAGTTTTGGTCGGATCTTAACCAAAAATAGGGAACCTACAAATTGATCCAAGAATATTAATATCACAAAATATTTTGTGTTAATTTCAAGACTGTAGATTTTTTGTTTTTGAGTTATCGTGCTGACGGACGGACGGACGGATGGACGGACAAATCTTAATTGACTCAGAATTTGATTCTTTTAACGTATATCTAGCTTGCTTATTTCGAGGTGTTGCAAACGGAGGTGTAATTTTATTATACCCTATAATTTGATTATCTTTTATATTGCAACTGCAAGCACCCACTCACTCATTTATCAATAGTATACTTATTCCACTTTTAACTTTAATACTTTTTTGGACTTGGTTATTTTTTGAACTGAAATTAGTTAATAAAGAAGTAACTTATAATGGGTTTTGATTTTTGGTTAAGAGATCTCTCTTTATTTAAATTATTTAAATTTTAAAATATTAAATTTAAAGTTGAATTTTGGACTGTTTTTTTTTAAAAAAAAATTCTCAAGTTTTCTTTTTCAAAAAAAAAAGCAATTTTATACTAATAATAAATAATAATTGATATAAAATAATTAGTAAGATAGACAATTTAATTTAGTACACTTTCAATAAAATTAAATTAAATTTTTTCCAGAAAAAATTTTCCCCTTACAGCTCCGAAAACCCCTTTTTAACCCCTTACAGCTCCGAAATTGATCAATTGATTAATTGATCAAAAAACGGCTACATTTTAAATGATAAATTTTCTATTTACGAAATTTTTCGAACTTAAATTTTATTATTATTTCAAAAATTTGTTTGATATATTTTTTCACTTTCGATTGAACTTACTAGACTTCATTTACACTAACAACTTAAATGTCACAGGAATTTTTTAATGTGGATCTTTAAAGTCAATTTATTTTAATTGTATGCCCAATATATTATTCGAAATTCAAATAATAAAACGAATTACAAAAGTTTTCTTACATGGATTTTCCATACAGATAAATTTTAGGTTTATGTGTACCCTAATTTCTTGTTTGATTTTTACTATATTAAGTCCAAGTCGTCTTCAAACTACATAACTTTTAGATTAAGTACTCTTCTTGTTCAAGTTTGAAAAAAATAATTGGAAGAGTTAGACGGGATTTTACTTTTCCGAACCTTTTTGTGGAATAGATATAGGGTGGCAACACAAAATAAGAGAAGCACTAAAAATCGAGGAGGAAAAGTCTGAGTTCAAGCAATCCAAGGAGCTTCAGGGAAACTATAACCGGAAAAGATATGCTAATACAAATAAACTGAAAATGTTAACAGGAATCCTGTCGAGACACTGCCGGCTAAAGGTAGACTTAAAGAAAATTGGAATAGAAAAAGACGGTATATGCCGATTCTATCAAAAAGAAAAGAAAACTCCAAGTCACATACCCAAAAACTGTAGAGATTTACTTCGAGCAAGACATCATCACTTAGGAGCATATTGCTTTGTCGAAGATGAACTGCCAGCAATAAACCCTATGCAAATCTTAGAGGCAATAGGGCTGGCTGAAGTATTATAAATGAAGGCAGGGTGCACAACACGTAGTAACAGGGGGAGCACAATTATAGATCTATATCAAAAATGTCATTTATACCTCTTTAATAAATCTAATCTAGTCTAGATGGAATTCTAAGATTTAACAGAGTATAGAAAAAAAATTTGGTTTTAACAACAGCTGTGAAAAATTTAATATTATAGAAGATATCAAGAAGATTTTTTTTTTTTCTTTCAACAACGTAATATTCATACTTTTGCTAGATTCCGAGTGTTAGGGGTGGGTTAGATTTAATATTGGCTTACTTTAAATGCAACTTTAACACATTTTCCATTAACAATGGACAAATTGAATTTGGAAAAGAAAAAATTTAAATCGCAATTTAATTTGATAATTAATATTAATTTAATGTATTTAAAGATCTTTTTAAAGTATCTAATTTCGATAAAACAAAAAAAAAACAAGACCTTGGGTAACATATTATAGTACCTACATGAATAAATGGAGATTTTTTTTTTCTCGCGTAATTTTCATTTTTTTTTTTCTTTAAATTAATTTTTTTTAAAAGTTTACATTCACAATATTTACATTTAATACTCAACATGTGCATAGTGAATACTTTTTTTTTTTTTTTAATTTTTTATTTAATAAAAAAAAAAAGTGTTTTTTTGTTTTCTTGTTTTTTTTTTGTTTAAACAATTGGCCATGTCTGTGTTGCGCGAATATTTGCGTGATCCACTTAGAAGTTTTTCTTTCGCATTTTTTTTTTTGTAGCAAAATAAAACAAAAAAAAAAAAAAATACTGAAAAGTGTTTCTATGAACACATCAGATATAATATACGTATATATATATTTATCTTTAAAAAAAAAAAATAAAAAAAGTTTAAAAAAATTTCAATTTAAAAGGATTATAATATACGTATTACAGAAATATATGCAAACAGAGTGCTTCAACAGTTCAAAATAATTGTAGCGCCACATGTTACTAGTTTATTACAAGAAAAAATGGAACATTGTGGGAATTATTATTAAATTTTTGTCCAAAAATTATAATCATCTTGAAGATTAAATCATAATTAAAATTAGCTGAAGAAATTTTAGAGATTGTTCGCAGAGAAAAACAAAAGACAGAACCTTCAATGACTATAAAAATCTATAAAGATAAATAAAAATATAAATAAAACAAGTCATGACAAATAAATTTCCATTTCTATATGTTGTTAAGGGAACAGTATTCGATCTAGGTAAGAGAGTTAAAATGGCCTTATAAATAAGTTTGAAAATGCTAAATGGCGAAAAGTTAACTTGTGAAACAATTATGACAATAAACTTCAGATTAACAAATAACTATATCTATATTTTTGCAAAAACTTAGAAAGAAACTAAAATTTAAGTTAATTGAAAGATTAAAACCAAAAATTTGGAACATAACATTTAAGATTCCAAGGAAAAGTATCACAACAAGAACTGCAGATCTACGGAATATTTATTATTTTTTTAAAACTGATTTTGTAATGCTTATGCAAACGTTTTTGTTAGCTTTTTCTTTTTTCCTATCGATTTTCACTTGTTTTACACCTGATATATTCATATACGAGTATATATGTATATATACATATGCATATACATATACGTATTTATATTTATTTTAAGCTGAAAATTTTCCAATAAAACTCAATGAATCGATTTGTTCTGTTGTATATACACATAGATATAAATTTCTTTTGTTCTTTTCAAATATGTTCATTAAATACTAATTGTTGTTACTGACAACTATAGAACGCATATGTTCATACGTAATTTAAATCATATTAATAAATCAGAACGGTAAAAGTAGAGGTTTATACATATTTTACTAATACTACATAATGTAGGATTTTAGCCCAATTTAGTTAAGTGGTTTAGTGCACCGGGATTTGGAATAGTATGAAATAATCCATTCAATTGCCGCCAGTGCAGTTTCATAATATACCTTAATTAATTTTATACTATTGTATTTTGTATATTTGCTATTATTTTTCTAAATGATGGAATAAACATGTGGATATAAAGCGTTTAATTAAAGCATAGCTTAAAAACTTTAATGATTTTTTTGGAAAAAGAAATTGCCTTAAGTAGTCTCATTTTGAAGTATCCTAAATATTCAAATTCAAATGTTAATTTTCCATGTACATATATATGTACATATATTATATTTTGTACATTTTTTTTTCAAATCGATTCAAGTTTATTGGCTTTTTTTTTAATGTATTTTAAATTTGATTGTATATATTTGTTTTGTATTGTAATACGGGTTTTAACAGTGTCTCACTGTTCGTTCGATCGGCAGACATGGCAGAAGGTTGGAACTTTCTTCATATGACTTCTACAGAAGTTGCGAAGATAGAAGTGGAAGAAGAATCAATTTTTCATTTGTTGAATGAATGCCCGGTTCTATGATTGCTCTAAAAAGAAAAAAAATTATGAGGCAATTCTTCTTAAATAACCTTTTCCATTCATCTGAGGTGGACTTAATCGATTTATAACCCTTTGTAGTAAACTCCCAATGGTTTAATTAGACAAGAAAACTAATCTAAGATATGACAACGGCTCTAAACTGGTTTAAAAGTGCATCTCCAGTTACTTTCTACCGGCCTACCTAACTATATATATATATTCATTTTAGATTTTTTTTTATTAATTGTTGGCATTATGAAAGTAAATTTAAAAATATGAATACACACTAATTTTTTAAACTATAAGATTCTGAAGAAGATGTAGGTGAGAATAGAATATTGGTTTATTATAAATATACGTATATACATTTGTATTTATATATAATTTATTTATATCATCAGAAAATTACACAAAAGATTTTTACTTAAGATTTTTCTTTTTTTATTTCGACCTAGATTACATTTTTTTGTTTTTTTTTTTTTTATTATTATTAAAATGAATTTTAATGTTTACAAAAGTTTTATATTGCACAGAAATGTTATTACAAAGTTTCTCAAATTCTTTTTCTTTTTATGTTATTTAATTTCTAAAAAAAAAAGTCTTCTTTAAAACTGTTCCTAATTTGTTTCATACATGAAAAAAGAAACAAAAAGAGAATTTTAAGAATAAACAAATGTTTTCGATTCAACCAATCCAAATTAAAATAAACGCGAGGTGAGGTTTTAGATGTAAAAAAAAATATTATAATTTAGTTATAGAAGTTTTTTTTTAAAAAATGTATTTCATTTTTAATTGATTGTAAAAATGAATTATGTATATATAAGATAGTTTCAGTACAGAATAGAGTTATTTAAAATGTGGTCATACCACAGAACATTAAACATAAAATGGACCGACAGGATGTTTAATGCCGAAGTATTAAAAACAGTAAACAAAAACCGTTAGTTGTTATTAAACATATAAAAACAAAATAAAGCGACATATTTCGGTCATAGTATAGAAAACCCCAAAAACCTAAATTATTAGAACTCATAATTCAGAGTTCTTCTAATTGCAATATCAATGTTCGCCGTCGTATAAAACTAAAGCAAAAATCATGACTTAGAAATATCAGAGAATGGACCAACGTGGCTGATACTATGTGAGTGAATTATTTAACAAAGCACAGATTAGAACTAAATTCGTAGAGATCATCAGCCATATATTATAAAGTAATTTTATCACTGTTAACATACGAAATTGGATAGGCAGTGCAATAAGAAGTTTAAGTATGGTCATTTCCAATGAAGTTCGCAAAAACTATGAGTTCCGTAGCAGTTTAAGATTATCAATAAACAGAACGATATTTATTACAAAACGAAATAATTTTATGCTAACTAAAAATACAAGAATATGTATAAGATTTTCTTGGCCAAGACCTAGAAAGGATTACCTTTTTTAAAAAAAGAAAATGCTAAAATTTAACTGGTTAAAATTAACTTAATTTATACATACATCAAAAATAGAGAAGAATTCCTTTTAATAAAAAAAAAATAATAAAGAAACAATTCCAACTTCTGTTTTAGAAGTTAAAACGGCTATTTTGAAAAGTTTATTTTTATTCTGTTAAATTATTTAGATTATTAATAAGTGGATACAGGAAATTCGTTTGTTGTCAGTCAGAACTAGAGAAAAATAAATGTAAAACCTATACTGTTATTAAAGGGGTTTGTTGAAATTGTAATATTTCAAATTTAATTTATTCACAACTGTTCTCTCTTTTAACATTTTTTTAATAACTATCAAATTATTTCAGGCAAAGAATTTCATTAGAAACCCAAAAGAACAACAAAGGTATTAACGATCAAGAAAAACAGATGGATCAATATAATGGAAAATAATATTGGAACTTTAAAAACAAATAATATTTAGTCTGCAAATAATTGTATAGAGATGCAAATAATTATCTTGAGGCGCAAAAATTGATGAAGGAACACAGAAAAGAAAAACCCCTTTTGCAAAGGTTTATATAACTGATATCAATAGTTGTATACGAAGAATGCTTATATTTCAGACATAAGAAGGAAATAAATAAATAAATCCTTGTTACAGAAGCTTCATTAGAAGTTGGTATAGAAAAAAGGCTTCCGAGAACTAAGAAGAGGAGAATCCGCGAAATAAAAATAAATATTAAGCCTGCAAATAATTGTATAGAGATGCAAATAATTATCTTGAGGCGCAAAAATTGGTGAAGGAACACAGAAAAGAAAAACCCCTTTTGCAAAGGTTTATATAACTGATATCAATAGTTGTATACGAAGAATGCTTATATTTCAGACATAAGAAGGAAATAAATAAATAAATCCTTGTTACAAAAGCTTCATTAGAAGTTGGGATAGAAAAAAGGCTTCCGAGAACTAAGAAGAGAAGAATCCGCGAAATAAAAATGAATATTTAGCCTGCAAATAATTGTATAGAGATGTAAATAATTATCTTGAGGCGCAAAAATTGGTGAAGGAACACAGAAAAGAAAAACCCCTTTTGCAAAGGTTTATATAACTGATATCAATAGTTGTATACGAAGAATGCTTATATTTCAGACATAAGAAGGAAATAAATAAATAAATCCTTGTTACAAAAGCTTCATTAGAAGTTGGTATAGAAAAAAGGCTTCCGAGAACTAAGAAGAGAAGAATCCGCGAAATAAAAACAAAAAAAAAAATTAATTTAAACTCCTAATCAAAATTATCTCCAATTTTGAAGACTTTTAAATACTATTTTATTATTTTAAAGATATCATTATCAAAAAATCATATACAGTTTCAAAATGTCTGTAAGGATATCATTGACATTTTATTGCTGTGTATAATTAGATACAAACATTAGTTTTTTTTTTTTTTTTATATATTTTTAATATATTTAAATGTTTCTCCTTCGTACAAACATAATTATTTGTACGTAAATTTGTTTCTACTTTCGACAATCATCATCATTAACTTATAGAAAACATAAGTAAATATTTACACAATTGTTAATATTTTAAAGCATTTTTTTTTTTTTTTTGTTCAGTTTATTTTGTTTTTAATAAGAAAAAAAAAACTTAATTTCAGGAAATCGAAACAAAAATCTTAAATATTTACACAATGATAAACTCTGGCACTTTATATAAATACATATAATAAAACCACGTTTATAAAACTCTATATAGACCTTTGACCTACTGTTATTTAAATACATATTGATTTAAATTTTTTTTTTTTTTGGAAATTTTGGATAATATCTTATCAGATACTTAATAAAATATTTTTCCTTTATTATTAAAATTTTAACGGTCGTTGGTAGATTTTTTATCAAAAATACCGACAAACCACGAATTGTAATAATTTTTAAGATCTAAAATTGTATTTTTTTATAACCACATAGACACATATGTAAAGAATATAATATATAATATAAATAGTTATAGTTGGTTTTACAATAGAATTTATGACGTCAACGGAATCTTCAATATTGACAAATAAAGTTAAGTGTTTATTTTAAATTAAAAAAAAAAAAAGTTTTGAGGGGGATAATTTCTACGGTTAGAATTTAATCGAATCTTATAGTGATTTGAACAGATAAAAAATTATGTGTGAACAAATTGATTGTTTCATTTGATCTGTTTCTATTCCTTTTAAGGTTATTTTAGGTTTTATCTAATAGGTACACTATTAAACATAAACATTTGAAAAATTTATTTAAAGAACCTCTAAAATATGGAATATGATGCCATCCAATGCCCTGTTCTTGTCTGATAGTTATGTGTCATTATATATTTGCATTTTTTAAATTTTTTAAAATTATTGGCAGTACTAAAATATCTAAAGTTATTCTATTACAGACTTAGTGAAACAAAAGATAAGATCTCTCTCTGGTCTCTTTTTTTGGAATGTCGGCATTATCGGTATTTAGTTCTCAATTTGCCTGTATTTGTCTTTCTCATTTTTTATCTTTTTCCTAAATCTCTGAAATTTTTTGTTTTTCTTGGACGAGTTTGCTTCCTATATATAGAATTTAATTTATATTTAAATGCCAATTATATATCAAATACTATTCTGGTGCAAGCGGTTTCTAATGCAACTTATTAAATAATAATCTTTCGTTATAAATTAACGGTTTCGTTTCCTTAACAAATATCAAATCAAAATCACAAACCACTTTTAAGAATTTTGATTCTATTTTTACAAAACAATATTAGCCTTATCGATTATTGCAATCTCTACTTAATTTTGAAGCCAATAATTTTTCTTAAATCTCCTAAAGTGTTAGGATGTTAAAGGTGATTGATATCAACACCTATGTACAACTTTTCCACTACAATATTTCATTCAGACAGTAGACAAGAATTTCTCGATGCATTTCTTTATAGGTAATTTTAATTTTTGAATTAGATAATGAAATTATTTAGACATTATCAAAACATAACATATAATTAAGTATTTAAAATTAGTTTCTATTTAAAAAAATTTTGAGAAAAAATATTCTAAATTTCACGAATATTTTTCTATTATTATTCTTTCTTTTTAGTTAATAATTCAAGGACCATAGTTAAGGCGTTAGGTGTTTAGACGTTAGACGTTTATATCGACAAAAATAATTCCAGCATTAAAGTTTGGGCACTGAAAATTTGAAGTTTTAGAGTATCTGAAACCGAATTTTGTAATAGAAATCTTAAAAAGAAAATTTTACAGCAGTTAAAGTTGATAAAATTAATTGCAACATCCAGAAACTATTATAATATTGCCCAGAACCAAATAAGGATTGTCATATAAAATTTGATTAAAACAGTAGATATGTAGATATAAAAAAAAATTGTAATATTTTTAAATTATTAAATTTAAATACAAAAATAATACTAGATTTTTTTATGTAATTGTATACTCGTAGTTTGATTATATACAAAAATACCGCGAAAACAAAAAAAAAAAATTCATTACCGTTAAAAAAAGTTAATTTTTTTTGCATTTAACCACAATAATTTTTTAGTAAACAAAACACACGATAATTTTTTTGTTTTAAAATTTTTTTGTTTCTTTTGTGATTTTTTTTTTTTTTAACACCGTCAGCAAAAATTACAATAATTTTAAATTTTTAATTTAAATACTTTTTTTTTTCATTTAAAATACCTTTTGGCGCTTAATTTTAATTCATTTTATACATTTTGTGATACGTATTTTATGTATACAGTTACAGTTGCGGACACATATTTTTTTATAGAAAATATAATTTTAAATTTTTAATTAAATATGCAGGTATTTATTACAAAAAAAAAAATGTTGAAATAAAAAAAAACAACGAAAATAGAATAACTCATTCAGTTTCGGGTACCGGTGAACAAAAATCATTGTTAAATGCACACATTTTTTTCTTTATACGGACTAGTCTGGGATTTGATAGATTTGTGCATCTTGATCAGCTTATTTAATTTGTGTATTTGTGCATTCCACACCATGACAAAAATAAATACATACCTGTTAAGTATTAATACTTAAATTAAATTAGTAAAACTGCAAAGAAGGTGTTAAAAGTCTGAAAAATAACAAAAGGTGGTAAAAGTCTAAAAAATGTTCCGTTTTTTTTTTTTGAAAAATTTCTTTAACACATCTTCAGGCGGGGAGGGGGAGAGGTCTCGGTGTTTTAGTGAGTAAGAGCGTATAAAAAATGCTGTAAGCGAATAACGAGGAATTAGAATTCTACACACACAACGTGGATTCGAATTCCACACACGTCGTAAGATTAATTTCATCTTATGACATTTATAGCCACACCTGAAAATGAAAAGCTGTGTAATTTCCTAAAAATGAATTAAAAAAATAACAAACGGTACAACAAAAATAAATTTTACAAAATTTATCGTATTAAAAGTTTGTGTTCCACCGACAACGAATCTGTCAAAATAATTTTTATTTTAATGTTTATGTGCCTATGTATGTACATATTTATAAGTTTTAATAAAAATATCTATAGTTAAGTTTAAATTTTATATTGTTATGCTAATCATTAAGGATCTGAAATTTTGAAAAACTACATTATAATATTGTATTCATCGATCTATTTAAAAAACTATTTCTAATTTTTAAAAAGGTTAAATAAAAACTTAGGAAAATATGTTTTCATTAATTGTGACTGTTTTAAATTGAAGGACCATACATGTGTTTTTATAATCGAATATAAATATTTTAATTTTCATGCTAATTAAAATATAAATTTCTAACAAATTTAATATACACCTAGTATATATTATGCAACATAATAAAATAGTACACATTTTAATCATTATATAGCGTAAAAATTAATGCTACTTATATATACATAAATATATATGTATATAGAAAAAAAAAAAACGATTACAAAATATGTATTTGTGTTAAAATGTATTTAAACTTCGAACTTTTATGCAAAAAAAAAAAAAATAGTAGAACAATAACAAAAATAATTTTCCCGCGCGTTTTAAAATTTATTTTTATTTTAAAAATACTAAAATAAATGCTAAATTAAACATAAAAAAAATTAAAAAAAAATTAGCTAAATACAATAATTTGCGCGTGTTAAGATCCGTCAATATGTTGCAAGTTTTTTTTTTTTTTTTTTTTTTTATTATTATTATTATTATTATTATTATTATTGACATTAATTCATTTATTTAATTTGTTGTTATTATTACTGTTATTATTACTATTATTATTATTATTATTTTTGTTGTTATTGTTGAAGGCAACAGTAATGCACAATATTTGCAACTATGTTGTAATTTTTTTTTTTTTTTTACTGATAATGAAAAAAAGTCATTATTTGCACATGTTTTACCATATTATGTACTTGATTCTAATACAAAGAAAAAAAAAAAAAATACAAAATTAAAAGAAATAAATAAACTTAGAGTATTTTCCATTAAACTTTCTCGTTTATTTACAAATTTTCAAAAATAATTGAGTAGTACAGTAAATCACATTATTACATACTCGTATACACATATACATGTACATAAGTTAATGTACATAATATAAGTGTAAAAATATTTTTAACATATTCTTAACCAAGCAAACTTTTAATTTATGCAGGGTCTTGATTTCTTGACTATAGGAAATAACTTATTTACATTCAATTCGCAACATATTCAAATATTATATGTACTAACACCATATACTTATGTACATTTTGACAATTTACTTCTCACGTGCATAATTTTTTTGTTGACAATTAATATTTTGACATTTGGTAAAAAATAAATATGTATGGCTGAAAAATGTTATAGAATAACAAAAGGAACTTCTAAATTTTAATTTTATTTCCGTCTGTCAAAATTATAACTGGAATTATTTTTAATGTTATTGGGAGAAGATTGTTTTGTATTGTTTATACAAACAGTGCACTATTACACCAACCACTTATTATTTATTACTTTGAAATTTATCGTTTTTTTCGCAAAGTTTCCATTACACCAAAACATATTCGATAAGTACTCAAAAAATTTTCAATAAGTCAAAAAAAAACTCACTTATTAAATTTTTGTTGCACCAAAAACTAATTACAATAAATTATAAATTATCAATTGCAAAGTGAAAAGTTTATGGAATAATTAAAATTTTTTAAAGTTTTGTTGCACCAAAAAATTTTACTAATCACAATCAAATTTTTGTTAACTTATTAACTTATTTGCAAAGAAAAAATTTTCTTATCAGTAAACTTATCAAATAAATATAAATGTTAAAAATAATGGTTATATATACATACAAAAATAATGTCACCAAACATCCATAATAAATAATAGAAAGCATGAATAACATAATATGTACATTGTTTTTGAAAAATTCAATGATAATGAATTCAGTGCTAATAATTAAATATGATAAAGCTTTATAAAATAAACCAACGGTAATTTTAAGGGAACTCTACAAAATTAAGGAAAGTCGTGTAAAATTATAAAGTTGAAGCTTTAATTTTTGCCTTCTATTTTGAAAAAATTTGTGCAGCTGCGCCTAAGTTACAAGTTTTTAAAAATATCAAAATTTTAATTTTTTGATCGCTAATAGTCCTTAAACAGGGGGTGGTGCAAAAAAAATTTCTAAGACAATTTATACTAATTGTAAAAGGTCTTTCTTCTCTTAAAATTTTACGATTCTAACTAAAAGCGTGCCAGAGTTATGAAAGAAGAAAAATCTTCCAAAACTTTCTTTTCAATTAACGACAAATTTTAATGCTAAATTTAAAAAAAGAAAATATAATTTTGATATTGATTTATAAAGGTAAAAAAAGTCCTGTTGAATGGTGTTGTTAAATTGCAAAAATGTTAAGATGAACTAGAAAATACACACATTTAAAAATAGAGATTTTTCAAAGTTGTGGGGCTGTAGCTCCGTAATGGCTGGGACTATATTAAAAATTTGTTCTACAATGTTAACTTTTTGATGTAGACCTACCCATTGTTAAAATTTTTTTTCTCTATCTTTAACGGTGTAGAAGTTTTGTAAACAGATGTACAAACTGATGGACAGAGTGAAACTAATCTGCACATTTTTTTATATTTTTTTTTTTTGGGAAATGTGCTAAAAAAAGTAAAGCTAAGCTTAAAAAATTACACGCCATATTATTTTTTAGATTTATTATTACAATTTACAAATACACATTATACCTATTAAATAAATAATTAAAATAAAACTGAAGCTTCTATGCTGTAAAGACAAACTAGCCCCGAAACGTTTATGATGCTCCAGTTCTAAGAAACGCGAAGGTTTTTTTGAATTTTGAAAACAGTTTTGGTTCATTTCCTGGCGTAGTCATACTGGGACATAATGGTTATGCTTTAAAATAATGGCTTGTAATGCAAATTCAAATGATACCACAGAACAAAGATTTAATGTTCCACATAAACAAACAAGGCGTTCAAAATAGTTTCGGTAAATAGCATATATATTTTAAAATTAATATAATAATAATAATGTTATAGTAATTTCGTATAACAATTGATTGCTTTTTCTTAAATATTATGTAGTAATTAATTTATAATCTTATAATATTAATTCTTTTATTTAACATTATTATTTTAAATACTCAGTTAAATGAACCCTCGTGTATTAAAATGAGTAACAAAATAATAATAAAAACTTATCCTATAGTAAGATTGAGAAGCGTAAAGCGAAGTAAGATTGAAAATTACTGTTTTTTTATTTGAAACTTAATAACTTTTAAAACCAAAAAATTTGTAATAAGAAACCTTTAAATATGATTTACAAAAATAAAACTTATTTTATTTTGATAAGTTTAGTTTTTTTTTTTGGAGAAACGCTTATCACCTTTCCTTATCGAAAAGTAATTAGTTTGTTGAGTTGATAAGTGAGTGAAATTATAATGTTTTTGGTGCAACACTAATCACTTTTACTTTGCAAAAAAATACTTTTACAATAAGTTGCAAAGTAATAAGTGATAAGTGATTGCTGCAATAGAGCCCAGGTTAGAATTTTAATGTTTTTAAGTGTTCACACTATAATGCTTTGTTTGAGTTAATAAATTGATAATTATTTATGCTTTGTATGTAAATACTATGTACATTTACATACATATATTAATAAAAATAGAATTTTGTTTGGAAATTATGCTCTTTATTTGGTTGTCCCATGTTCAATATTTTTATTGTAGGTATAACATTAACGGAAAATTTGTGTTAGTGAAATGTCAAAATAAAGCAGCTAAACCTTAGTCGGAAAAGTGTTGCACATATAGAAAACAAAAAAAAAAATGTATTTTATAGATAAACCTATAAGAGGGATGAAACAAAATTACTTTCTTTTTCTGAACTTTTACAAACCAAGTTTTTTACATATATAACATATTTGCTAAATTATAATGTACTTATTCTAATTACAACATACATATTATACGTACATTCAAGAAAATATAAGTATTTAATAAAAAATGATTTTAGTAACTTTATGACTATTTGTCACGATTTATTACGATTTTTATATATATATTTTTTTGATATGGAAATTTTTATTTTCAAGATGGTTTTTAATACTCACTCCTGTTCCATCATTTAACAAAAATCTAATTTTCTGACATAAAACATACATTATATGTTAAATGATTTCTAAAGAATAAATTCAGCTACGAATTTTTAAATTTTAAGTTAAATATTTAAAAAAAAAAATCAATTTTATGATTTTCCGGATTGGTAATTATTTTCCTGAACAGTTGATCAGTAATTTTCCATAATGAAACAAAATTGTTCCAATGACACATGTTTCATTTCTTCCCATTTCAATTTGTCATTGAAAAAAATTCTGATGCAATTTTTGACATACATATATTTAATTATGATTTTGTATTTCAATCAGTTTACACTTGAATTTTTTTTTTTTTTTATAATTTTGTTTATTAAATAAAATAATCATTTTTTATTCTTTATTAGTACCATTTTCAATTAATAATGAATAAATAAATTAAAAAAATAAAACTTTATTTTTCAAACATCGAAATAACGTTGACAACAATTTAAATTACTTATGTATGTACATATAATATAATTATTTTTATTTTGGCGTCTGTATTGTCTTTTGCCATTTCATAGATAATTTTACTGACAGTTTTTTCTGATTGCTATAATCGCCTATACGGAAAAAAATTTAAGTTTTCAATGAAAGGTTTTTTTCGTATGCATTTCAATGAAAGCTATAACTGGCGCCTAAATTAAAAATTTAAAATTATGCTTTTATATACCTTTTATATATCGTCGGTGTACTTTTGTCTGTCTGTGATGCACTGTTGGAAGCATTCATTGATGCAAAAAAGGAAGCATCCTTTTGTAAAGGAAGCATCCTTATGACTTGTCATAACATTGTCATTTTCATTTAAAGTTTTATTTATGAAATATTTATCCACATAGATATCTTGAATTTTATGTAAATATCTCTCCTATTAGCTCACAAAATGTCAGCTTCAAATCAAAATTTTAAATATATTTTGCGTAAAATATATGATGAGAAGGGTTTTTATTATAGTTAGTTAGTTTCGAACATGACAAAAATTTTAACACTGCCAAAAAAGAATGAAGGAATGAAAACGATTTTTTTAGATTTAGATAATATCATAATATTTAATCTGTAAATGATAGACATTTAAAACCCATATTTACTCAATGATTTCCAACCGACTTTCATTTTTTTTTTTTAAATGAAAAATACTCAGTACAGCCATCTTATAATATCAATATTTTTCGAAAATTTTCGGATTTACATATTAATTTTCCATTTTTATAAAAAAAACCCATATAAAGAATATACATACATATGTATCATATAGTATAATCTATATCTATTATATATTCAAATAGAACGCTCTTTTTTTGTTCTTTTGTTTCTAATACTCATTAAATCAGGGGCTCTTTTAGTAGATAATAATAACCATGTTTTTACAAAAAATATCGTTTGGAAAGAAATTTTAAATTCATAAAGGCATTATTTATTGAAAATTGTATTTTTACGTTTTAAATAAAATCATAAAAAAACTATATACTGTATTTATAGTTTCTTTATGATAAAATCAACAAAAAATTGCTTATTTCGTTTTTTAACTCAAAATGGACATATGAATTAAAATCAAATATAAATAAAGCTCTTTTGAGGGCTACCAAATACTTATTAGTTAGAGTAAATTAAAAAAATTATAAATATTGGCTACGGATAATTGTGGTTAACCACAGTTATTTATCAAACAACCTAAAATTTCGAGTTCAACGTATAATCAAGAAAAAAAAACAATAATAATACAAAAATGCTTTTGAGGACTATCATATACATTTGATAGAGTAAATTTATTACGTTAATTGCAATTGCTCATTAAAACACCTCGAATTTCGAGGGACGGACGAATACTAGTATTTTATTTAAAACCCAAATCATGCCTCTCTTTTATACCATTATAAAAAAGATTTACTTGCAAAAAAATAGATTTTCATTCAATTGATATAAATGTGGTATAAAAATATGGCATCTTGATTCCTTAAAAAAGTTAAAATATTGATAGTTGTCCAAAAATAAATGTTTGTTTATATTTTGTTTTATTTATAGCTAATTTTAAAGGTTCCGGTGGGACACTCAGATTACATTATAATGTTACTTAATTTAGTAAGGAATAGAGCGTTTACTATATTTAAAAATTACTTAAATAAACGTAGGCATTTAAACGTAGGCAGGGTTATTCAATTGGATAATATTTGTAGTTCAGAAGAACACATTAGATCTGGTGTTCGACAGGGGTCAATTTTCGGTCCTGTTCTGTTCTTGATATATGTGAATGATATTTTTGACTGCCAACTTAATGGCTCTCTACAAATGTATGCTGATAATGCAGCTATTATTTACGAAGAAGATAATTTTCAAATTTTAAAAGAAAAAATGCTTCAAGACCTTTCAAAATTGAATAGCTGGATGTGTACAAACTGTCTTAGTGTAAACTATAGGAAAACAAATTACATGATCTTTACTCAAAAAAATTTAAACTCAACCGGCATTTTCGATTACCTATTATTTGATGAGTTCAAAATCAATAGAGTTGATGGTTTTAAGTACATACTTGGGTCTGTTTCTAAACAGTAGTCTAAGATTTGTTGATCATATCGACTATGTAAAATCTAATGTTGCTAGATTTGTTGGAGTATTAAGACGAATTTCTAAATACGTAAGCCTGAACACAAAATTAAAACTATACTATTCCTACATAAATTCTCACATTATATATTTAAATGCTTTATGGAGCTCTGCTCCAAAATTTAAACTTGATCAAGTACAAATCCTCCAGATCAAAGCGGTCAAACAAGTGTATAATTTGCCATATCTTACTCCAACAATTTGCTTATATGGTAGGGATATTCTATCTTTACATTATATTTCTGAATACTGAATTGTGCGTTTTAATCCATAAAGTAAAGTATAAATTGATTAAGTCCAATTTTAACTTTGTTCAGAGTAGTTCTATACTTGTGTGTTACTAAATAAACGTGTTAAGTGACTATAACACGTTTATTTAGTAACATACGAGCCTCTTTTAAAAGAATCAATTTAACAACAAATAGTATTTTCAGCAGGGGTATAGGTACCTATTAATAATGCGATACCACTGAATATAAAAAATGAAATTAATACAAATAAATTTAAATTAAAATTAAAAAATCATTATTGTGCTGCATTTATTGAAAATCCTATTATTTAAGTAATAAGAAGAAAAAGTAAAATTGTAAAGAATATAAAAAATTAAATTGCAATGAAATTTTTAAAGAAGAAATAAAATAAAACCTATAAATAAATTAGTAATAAAATTATCAACTTAATATTAAATTACTTTAATTTTCAAACCATATATTGTCTAGCACTCTATGGTTGTAACTTGTAAGGAACAAATTTTTTTTTTTTTTTTAGTACATTTCTCTGCCACATAACAGGAAATTACATAGCCTTTCCTTTACAGACGTGGCTGTAAATGTCGTAAGGGGGAATAACTCTTACGACGTGTGTGGGATTCCAACCCACACTCTCTCGGTGTTTACAGCGTATTTTATACGCTCTTACCCACTAGGTCACCGAGGCCCCTGGAACATATTGTTTGTTTGTAAATAAATTAACAAAAAAATTAAAAAAAAAAAACAAAAAAAATTTTTAAATTTATTAAAATTTAATGGTATACTTCTTTTCACGAATCCAATACTTAAATTATTTTCCACAAAGAATAAGTAAAAATAAAATAAAAGTAAAAAAATACAAAATAAAAATGAATAAATAAATAAAAAATAACAGAACTTTTTATTATATAAGAAATTATTAGAATTGCATAAATAACAAAAATAAATATTTCATTGAATTTTCCATATCTAAAAGTATTCACGCCTAATAATAATAATTTTTATTTATCTAAAATCTATAGCTATATAATATATCTGTTTTTTCTAAAAATTTTACTGTATATATTAAAAGGTGCTACGAACTAATCTCCAAGACAAAAATGAACTAACCCCCAATATTTTTGTTAAAATTTAAGTTGACAATTAATTAATTTGTTTTGGGGATTAGTTAATTTTTTTGGTAGTTAGTTTATTTTTAAAAATTGGAGGCATATGAACTAAAGAGAGAAATTCTAAAAATATTTTAAGCCATTAATTAATTTTCGTTTTGGAATTAGTCATTTTTTTTCCGTATAAGTGCATTTTCTTCAATTAAAATACTCAATAGAACGCTGCGGATCACTTATCGTGTCCGAGTTTTGTTTATGTAAAAGTACTTCGTAATGTAAAAAAAGAAAGTAATTAGGAGGAGTTCCATAGTTGAAAATAAAATCAAAGTTTCAATAATTTGTTTAATGGGGATCTGTGGGCGGCAGTCCCCACTATTTTGATTTCAAATTCTTTGCTGTTAAAATATGTGTATAAAAAAAATAATTGGAAGCGATTTTAAAGTTGGACTGAAAATTAGAATATTTTCTTTTTCCAGAATATTTATATGTATACGGAAAAAGTATATATAACCCTGATTTTGTAACCAACTCTAAAATCCATCCTAATTAATTTTTATATATATGTATACATTTCAACATTAAAGAATTTAAAATAGAGAGGGTTACCCAAAACAAAAATTATATAATCTCCAATATTTTTGCTAAAATATAACTTGGGGATTAGTTTTTTTTTATGGGCGGTAGTGCATTATTTTTAGGGATTAATTCATTTTATTTAGAGATTTTAGTTCATTTTTAGAATTTGGGAATTAATTCGAATATAAACTAAACCTCGAAAAATATTTTAATTAATTGAATATTTTAATTAACGTTATGAATTGGGAGTTAGTTCGTAGCGCCATATTAACAGTATGTATTAATTATTTATAGTAAGTGGGTATAATATAGAAAATTTAAAATGCGTTCTTATTTCGAAATAATTACACGAGTTCGATATAAAAAAAAAAAAAAAAAAAACAAACAAAAAATCGGTTCAGACAGCTTTAGATAAAAATAAATACAAATTACAATTACAAAGTTTTTTGCGCGTTGTTTTTTTAATTTTCTCTAATATTTTCGTTATTTTATAGCTTTTATTGTAATTTTGATAACAAAAGTTCTAAAACAAGGAAAATTGTGTAAGGTACAATATTTTTTATAATTATACTATATCTATACTATGTATATACTATGACTATTCATAAATTAAGCAAATACACATAGCAAATTAAATAAAATTAGATTTTAAAGTGCAATTTACACTTGTTTATGTATACATAATATCGTCTCTTATTGAATTGGGGTTCGAGTCATAGAGTCTTTAATTTTAAATTTTGTTTAAAGCCGCATTTAAAGCAAGAATGGTAACAAATTTAAACCACTGCATTATTGAAAAATTTATTAGGTGAATGCCAATGAAAAAATGATTAGATTATAATAAATAAAGCTGAAATTTTAATATAAGTATAAATCTGTTAATGTAGCACAAAAATTGTGTGTCCATATTAAATATGCCAAAAGATTCGATTTATGCATTAATTATTCACTTTATAATTTAATATTATATAGCATTATCAATGAAGCCAAAATTTTCATTATTTTTTTTCATTAATTAATTATTTTTTAAAAATAAGAAGAACATTAAAAAGGAGACACTCTTTATAGATATTGAATTAGTTATTGGATGAAGAAATGTTTATGATGTAGTTAAATCCACAGTTTTTCAATCGGAGGGTCTACTCTTGGGTTCAGAATATATTAATAATATATATACTTATATGTAATAATAATTAATACTTATACAAATAATAATAACTGTTACTGTGGAGTTGTCCTCAATTATTACCTCAACTGTTGATGGTTTCGCTATGGATAGCAAATCAGTAATAATAATTAGCGAAATGTTCCTTTAAAATCTCACTCCCCAATTCAAAGTGTTCGCATTCTTGGCCTATCCTTTTTCATTCCCACTTCCCAGTTAATATAGTTCGTTAGCAGTTAGGGGTTTCATCCTTTCATTCATTATATTTGCTAAAGTTTGATTCAGTAAGAATCTAACACTACGAACGGAGTATTCTTAATATATTTGGAAGATTCCCACATCCCTTAGGGGAAAAAAATTAAATTGAGAGCCTTAAATTTGAAAGTTAAAATTTGAGGTTTCAATATTGAAGGTTAGACTGAATCTTAGTTCATAATCTAAGCACTGATTTATAGATCATAAAATTAATGAGAAAAAATTTAGATTTTGACTAAGGACAGCAATTATTATTTATATCTATTTTAAAAAACAAATATTAATTCTTATGTTATTACCGACCATTGACCATGAAAATCGTCACTTAATGATTAATTTTAACTTAATGGTTTAGGTTATCTACAATATTCTTGTTTTAAGTGTGGCTCTGACTTTAGCTCCGGCTATGTTTTAAATCTTTTTTGTTTGGGGTTGTATTTTTTAAATCCGACATTAGTTGCCTTATTATAATAATAATACTTTATTTTAAACAACAAAAAAAAAACAAAAGCACAAAGAAAATAACTCACAGATTTATGTGAATAAAACCAGAACCTTTTCAAAAACAAATAATGCGGTTCATTGCTTACAATTTTTTTTGTACCAACGATACGATTTCTTTATTTTAGAATTGTATATTTAGAAATGTTTGCAATTTTAAAATATAGGTTACAATTTAATCAGAATTTAACATTTTTAAATGTAATTTATAATTTTGCTACAAAGTTTGTTATCTCTAGACACCTTATAGATAACAAATTGTGTTGCGAAACATGCAAATATAACAAAATAACGTGATAGATTAAAATTAACATTTGTAATATTTTGTAAATGAACTAAATCTAATAACTTAATCTATGACGTAAATTGATGGCAGGAATGCATTCATATTTTATTTACATATGATAAGAACTGCAACAATACTAAACTAAAAATTAGCTACCGCGCGATAGTTGACATAGGAAGTTATTTTTTTTTATATTGTTTAGCCTAACATATTAAGTTTAAAAATTAACTGAAAATATTTTTCAGCAATTCTTTTTGTCACTATGATGGCCTATTAGGTACTGATAAGTGATAGTAATGTTTCATATTGAAATTCGTTCTAAATATACCTGTGAAGGAATCTTATATATTCCTTATAAATTTATCTGTGAAGAAATCTTATTTTCTTTTGTTGAAGAAAAATTTCAATGTTATGTTAAAATTCAAAGGTATGAACCCTGGGACAGCGGGAGCAGCTTCTTTAAAGTGAAAATGCTTAACAAGGGAAAAATCTTACGATTCATGAAAGGTGTAGGTTGATGAGACACTCTAAGTGATGAACTGATCACCGAACAAAGAAGCAAAACGGATCACAAGTTCACGGATCACAAGTGTGTGGGCAGCTAAAAGCTCCTCCCTTCGAAAAAAAACAACAATAAGGTAATGGATATAGTTAATTCATTTTTGAATTAAAAATCATTTATGTTAAATTGTTTCAGCTGAAATTGAACCTTCTGAAAAATCGATTAACCATTATTATTTCGATTATGAATAAATAACTTTAATCAAAATTTTAATGGATCAAATGCTTAAAACTGATCTTCAAATTAAAACTCATCTTTTCAAACAAAAACTATACGGTTGCAACTGATAGGTTTTGTTTATAAAAGTTTTAGATTTAGATTCAAGCTGAGTTTTATTCATTCCACCCACTGAATAAATTCGAATCCAACAAATGCTTTTAATTTAAATTCTCAATAAATCTGTCATTAAAATTCAGAATTTGATATGACATTTTCTCTCAAAAATTGAATGCATTTGTAAAAGTTTTATAATTAATAAAAAAAAAAAAAAAGTTAAATATTACTTAACATGATATTTGGTACTCTTTGTTAAATGTAATTCAGTTTTTCTAAAATTAATTTGAACTTTGATTTAAAGAAAACAAATTTAAACACCAATAACTTTTGACACTTTAAAATTTTCTTTTTATTTGTCAACCCATTGAACTTTGATGAGGTTAAAAGTTTATAGCTTTATAATACTATAATATCTTCATAACATCAAACAGAAACGAATTTGATTTTAATATTAAACACACGATTTTCACGATTTATTTAATTTAATTTTTCCATGAAATTTCCATAATGTTGTTGAAAAAAAAAAACCAAAAACAAAAACAAAACAGAACAAAAAAAAAATACAATAAACAAATAAAAGAGAAGGCAATATATGGAAAGTGTTATATTCACCTTGATCGTTACTATTCTACTATAATAATATGTGTAGAATTGATAAAAGTGTATAATAAACTGCGCAACTTTATACTAAAAAAAAGTTGTTTTTTTTTTTAAATATAATGAAAAAGAACAATATTTAAATTATAAATTCTAAATTATGAAATTTAAGTTTGGACTATAATATACAAGAACAATAAAAATCAGTAACATGACGTTTTTCAGTAAAATAACACATTCCATTTGAGTATATTTATAAAATAAGAATTTTTCAATTTTTTAAATGGATTTGGCTGACAGTTGCTTTTTGCTGCTTTCCTTTTTTTTTTTTTTTTCCTAAGGGAGGTGGGAATCTTCCAAAGACACCAAGAATTACCCCTTGGTAGTGTCAGATTCTTACTGACTAAACCCACCTCCTTTAGCCAATATAGTGGCATGAAATTCTTACATGCGAAAGCAGTATATTGGCTAGGAAGTAGGGATAGGAAAGGATAGGAAAATGGATACGGAACATTGAATTGAGAGTGGGACTGTAAGGAAACAATAAATCCGCCTATTATTATTTTGCTAACAGTGACTAAAGCCGTCACAACAGTTACAACATGTAGTAGTAGTATATATATTACTACATGAGGTAATTATTGAAGGCAACCACCACTGTCATTGTAGCGGCTGTTATTATTGGTATTAATATTCTTATTAATATTATTATTATTATTATTACAGAGTCAGCGCCATCAGTGGATTACAACGTGCAGCAGTATATAACACCTTACTTGCATGATATAAACCGAAGATGGCTCTACTGTAGCAGCTATTATTATTACTATTATTATTATTATAATTATTGTTTTTTACTATTATTATTAATATTATTATTGTTATTATTACTAATATTAATTATACGATATACATTATTACGATATAAAAGTACTACATATTTTTTTATTTATGACCTGACCCGGGTTTGAACCCAAGACCCTTCGATTGAAAGGTTGGCGACTTAACGACTGCGCCTTGAGTCAGATAAGATACTGTGAACGCCACTGTTAATTATATAAAATCAGAATTCAGAAAATTTATCATAAATTTGACTAGGAAATTACACAACCTTTTCTTTTTCAGATGTGGCAGTAAATATCATAAATGGAAATTATTCTTACAACGTGTATGAGATTCGAACCCCTACTCTTTCGTCATGTTATAACAGCGTCTTTTATACGCTTTTGGTATAAAATTTCAACGTTTACTGAAATTTTTGTGCTCCTCTATTTAGATTCTTTTGAAGGCATTCTATAGAAATCAAATCTAGAATGCTTTGGAGTTATTTCAGCAAATAAGGATCTTTGTTATTAATTACATATAAATCTATTAAAGAGCGATTATTTATTTATTTTATTTATATTAATATTACAAATCACATAGGATATTGCAATATTGCAAAACCATCGGCTACTAAGGCCATTGGTCGAATACTATTATTATTATACACTAATATTATTTATTTTAATTATACACTAATATTATTTATTTTGTTTATATTATATATTTTATATTTACGGTATGTTTGGTAGCAAATCCCCCTTCAATTAATAAAACTTGCTATCTGTGCAAGATTGGAAGCCGCACTCCCTCGATTAATAAGCCATGCTTAATAACTAGGCCACCAAGGCCCCAAAAGCTATTAAGGGACAAAAATTAAAATTTAAAATTTGCAACTGTTCCAATCTCCAACTTTTATACCTATATATGTAATTATTATATCATAAACATTAATCTATATATATACCTATCTTTTAGAATAAAAAAAGATGATACACAATAATGAAATCTCGTACTACGTATATGTGTACATATAATACATATATAATACATATATAATATATTCAATGTATTAAATAAATGGCATATCTCTGCAACTGTTTTTTTTTGTTTAAATAAACCAATAAAAATTTTAAAAAATTTTATATTATTATTTTTTTTTTTAAATTGTGCACTTTTAAAAACCTATGGTACTGGATACTGCCTTGATTTTTTATTTTAATGTGTTCATACATATACATACATATCAAATACATGATGATACAAGTAGAAGTAAAACTTTTTTAAAATGTTACAACATCAATGATAGAACATACATGTATTTTGTTTTTTTTTATATTATTGACAGATGCCATAATTTGCAATAATAAATACGTGGATTTTCCCGGGAAAATATAAAAATAGAAGTCATAAGATGATTATAACAAAAATATTAAATTAATTGTGAAAATGTTTTCTTTATTATTAATATTGGTTTTACATTTCTAAGTAAAGAAACTTTTTACTAGATAAGTACAAGTTTTTTTTTTTTTTAAGGTTCAGTTTTATAGAATATAACACATCTATTTATAGTTGTATAAGCATATTGATATTTCTGGGCATAATATTGAGAAACCAAAATTTTTTATTGATCAAACAAAAAAGGTTAAAGCAGTCGTAAATTCTTTAGTCTCAAACGGAAAATTAAAAACCATTCTGTGGAGTGATTTATGACCAATACTTAGAATCAATCAATAATTTTGTACCTTATACCTGGGCCGTATTGCATCAACCACTTATCACAAATCAAAATTATCAAATAAGCATTTTTTTGATAATTTTATCAGAAGTTATTGTGAAAAATTGGTTTGCTGCAAGAAAAACTTATCAAAAAAAAAGATTATTTGGTTTTTTAATTAGTGATAAGTGGTTGGTGCAATAGGGTCCTGGACCATATTAAAGTAACCATACTCACCACTAATTAAATAATCATTTTTTTGATAAGTTTTTATTGCATCAAAACCATATTTCGAAATAACTTAATAAAGTTTTGATTAGAAAAAACAGTCACTTATCAATAAAAAAACAAAAATTATTATTTGATTAGCGCTAAATGATTGGAACAATAGGCTTCTGTACTGCATTACTTTTCTTATCTAAAATATGTATTTGAAAAGAAAAATAATTTTTTTTTTGTATTTCAATTAAATTATTCAGAAAATATTTAGAGTAATTTCAGAAAGAGATAATTTATTAAACAATAATTCTTCCTAATCCTGGACCCTATTGCAATCAACCACTTATCACTAATAAAATAATCATTTTTTTTTTTTTATTTTGATAAGTGAGTTTTTTTTACTAATCAAAACTTTAGTGAATTATTATCAAATAAGGTTTTCGTGCAACAAAAACTTATCAAAAAAAAATTATAAATTGATTAGTGATAAGTGGCTGGGAGGAATAGGGCCCAGGACTTAAACCTTGTGTGAAATTGTGTTAGAATTAGACAATACTAGCTTCAAAAGAAAAGGGTTAATTACCTATACAATATATGTAAGTATATAAATAAGTATATATTTAAATATATTTATATATAAGTATATTTTTAATTTATATTATAATTTTTGGACCATAACATTATGCTGTAAAAACAAGTAAAAATAACAGTAAGTCGATGCAACCGACTTATTTATACCCTACACCTAAAACATTCCAATTAAATTAAAAATCCATAAGTTATTTTAGTTAGGTATTTAATACAAGCTAAAAAAAATAAATGCTGTTACAACCTTTGTACAAAATTTCAGGTTTCTATCTTTATTAAATTCGAAAATATGATTGTTAGGTCTTGGGAAGTGTGTGAAGGCACGCGGACCATCACCCCAATTCATCTCAAATTTTAGAGACATCGACAGAGTAGAACATTCTATATACATGTCTATACCTAACTCGCTTCCTTTTGGTGGTTACAAACACCATACCAAAGTTAATATACCCTATACTTAATGTGTAGGGTATAACAAGTTATAAATATTATATTTTGCATACAAAATTGCATACACTGCACACATATAATTATGGGTACATATACATATGTATTTGGTCTATAAATATTCTAAAATTGACACTTACTTGTTAAAAATATGCTTACAATAAAAGTTTTACTATTCAAAGGTTTTTAAAAACGCACATTTTCTAAAAGATAATAAAAACACTTTAGATTACTGTGATTTGCACCAAAATTTGTAAATTTTTTGAGTATTTTATATGTAAGAAAAAATTTTGGAAAATTAAGAGTCACTTTCTTCAATTTTAAGAAAACCCTATAATTAAGAAAAATGATTAACATGTGTAAAATTATCATATTGAAACTTAAGTTTTTGTCTTTTATTTTGAAAAAATTTTCTACAGGGGTCTAAACTCTAAATATAGCAAATTTTCAATTTTTGACCACAAATTACTAATAGTATAAAAAAATTCTCTGAAATAACTTATACTTATTTTGAAATGTTTTTCAAAGAAGCAAAATCTTGTAAAAGTTTTGTAAGCAGACGGACGGACGGACGGACAGAGTTGAAACTAATTTAACACATTTTTAAATTTTTTTTTTTGAAAAATATGTTAAAAATTGCGAATTTTATGTTTCATAGAAACTTTTGTTGTTAGAACCTGCCCGTCTGTTTGTAAAACTTGTACACCGTTTGAGGTGAAGCAATGAAATTATAATTAAAAGAAGTTGTATTTTTGTTCTAGCTTTGCCCTTTACGAAGCTATATAGCCCCTCCAAATTTAAAAACAAAAATCTGAACAAAATCTGAATGACTAAACATTTTTAAGATTCAATTTATAAATGAAAAAGAAGGTATAGATGCCGAATTTATTTTTATATAGATAACGAAAAATATATTATATATATTATATTATATAAAAATAAATTCGGCATTTTACCGTTATTTTTTTTTTTTTAATACATTTCTCTGCCACATAAATGTGGACAACTAATTACACAGCCTTTCCTGTTCAGACGTAGCTGTAAATGTCGTAAGGGGGATTAACTCTTACGACGTGTCTGGGATTCAAACCCAAACTACCTCGTTATTTACAGCGTATTTTATACGCTGTTACCCACTAGGCCACCGAGGCTCCTATTTTACCGTTATCGATATATAAAACAAAAATTTTATAAAATTTTGAAATATCCGTATCTCCAAAATGCTCAAACGTGGAGTATTAGAGATATATAAAAATACAAGAGCTCCTAAGGGATTAAAAATTGAAATTTTATAATGTTTAGGCAATCTTTACTTTTTTACTTACTTTAACTTTACTTTTTTAGACATCTGACAAATGTAAGTTATAAAAGTTAAAATTCAAACCAAATTGTATTTTTCTATATCTAAATTATATTTTAATTAAGTGTATATAACGTTATCTTCTTAGAATTGAAATTTTCCACAATTTTTTCCACAGAAAAAATGTAAATTTTGATACAAAAATAATAGCTTTAAAAACTCTTGGTTTTATATACTATATCTTATACGAATATAGGTTTTATTCATTGGTTCGGTAATAAAATCGAATCGATTTAATGGTAAGCATTTTAAATGGTAAATGCTGATTTTGTAACCAATTATTATGTAATTATATAATATATTATATAGTCTACATATAATAGACTATAGAATAGAACATTTCCTTATGGAATTTGTTTTCTTTTGGAATATTGTAACTTTGGAATTATGACACCATCCCTTTGAATATTTTGCAGTCATTTATAAAATTCCATTTAAGTATAAATTAATCTTTATAAAAAAAATATCTCATTTGATATTGAAAAGTTAACGCGAATTTATTATGCTTTCGCCAAATTTTATCTTAATTTAGTGAAAAAGCATATTAAAATAGAATTTGAAAATGAAAATCAAATATGATACGCAAAATATTAATAATGACTTTTAAAAGATTCTACAAGATCTTTATATCTGAACAAAAATGTAGAATTAAATCTGTATCTTTAACTTAGCCTTTAATGGAATATCATGTAGAATTAAGTCTTTATTTGAGTCATTTATGGTAATTGATGATCATGATCAATTATTTGTAACATATTGCAATTATTGGCTTTAAAGAATGTAAAGTTTGCTTCTATGCCATATTTTCTTTCACATTGTAAATTAATATACCTCAAATGTTATATCTCTTAAACCATAAAAATTATACTTATAGGTTATAAATACTAATTATAGGTTTAAAAAGAAAATATTTCAGTTTTTGACGTCAAAGTTTTCTTTCGGCAATT
This sequence comes from Poecilobothrus nobilitatus, assembly GCA_947095535.1. Lineage (NCBI taxonomy): Eukaryota > Metazoa > Arthropoda > Insecta > Diptera > Dolichopodidae > Poecilobothrus > Poecilobothrus nobilitatus. The sequence continues at coordinate 51,727,292 of OX352772.1, read as the reverse complement.
AAAAATCCCACACTAATATTTAAATCTTTTATTTTAAATATTCATGAATTTTTTTTTTAGTTGTTTATAAGAATTTATTTTTAAATGAAAATTTCTTTTCAAATTTTCACACCTCTTAACAAAAATTAAAGCAAAGCAAAATATTTATGATGTTTAAAAAAAAAAAATTCCGGACGTTGTTCTTTCTAAAAATTTCGTTTAACATTAATACATAGTTCAATAAACTTTTTTTTTTTTTTATAATAAAACAAAATGTTTGAAAAAATTAAGCTTTTCCAACATAGGTATATTGTATATATATATATATGTATCTATTTATATATATGAAATATATAATTTTTAATATAATATATTTAATTCTATATAATTAGAAAAGATGTGTTAAAAAAAAAAAAAAAATTAAAAATGTTTAGAATATTTTTTTCTAAATTTACTACAAAAATCACCATATAAAAAATATGCCTACAGAAATTTTATCTCATCTCAATCATACCACTCAAAAATTTACAGTTTTTACACGTGTAGAACTTTACAATTTCTTATTTTCTTTTTATTTTTCGGAAATAATTTCTATTTCCGTTGGTTGAAAATGTCAAAAAAAAAAAAAAAAAAACAAACAAAACAAAAAATTTTTAGAAAATAACTAAAAGATTAATATTATTGTTTTCCCTTTTCATTCTTTTAAAATTTGAATAAGTGAAAATATTATCTAAATTTAGATTGACAAATTCGAACAAAAAGAATTGAAGAAGTTAACAAGACAATATTTAATATTAATGATTTTAGGTAAACATTTTGTCTGGAATGAATTAATTCTGTATTTGTGGAGTGTGGAGCAAATGAAGTAAACAATGAAATGATTTTTAAAATTATTAAAATAGCTGGACGAATGTTTGGAATCAAGTGAAAAATAAAAACTTTTTTTAAATTGGTTTTCGACTTGATTTACCTATTATTGTTTCCATTAGATTCAAATTAATCGCGAATAATAATTAACACTAATTTACATATTTATAATAGAGAAATATAAATATAATAAAACAATAATATCAAAAGTAACAAATAATTTTAATTTATAATTACGGACGGGATCTCGGTAGTCTAGTGGGTAAGAGCCAGAGTAGGGAGTGTGAGTTTGAATCACACACAAGTCGTAAAAGTTATTCCCGTTTACGACATTTACAGCCACGCCTGAACAGGAAATGCTGTGTAATTTCCTATCCACATTTATGTGGCAGAGAAATGCATTAAAGAAAAACAAAAAAATTACGAAAACTTAAAATAGAATGAAATAGAATTTAGGAAATTTAGTAATATGGAGCCATGGAGCAAGCGGAAGAAAATTTGGAGAGAAAATTTGAAGAAAGATGTTAATGTTCTTCTTAAACTTTATTAAATCCTATATTTATACAACACATATAAATTACCAACTTTAGGAAATTTTAAATTTTAAATTTCAAATGTTTAATTTGATATTTATAAAGTATTTCTAGTTCCAACAGATAGTTACCAACAAAGATAAAAGAAAGAAGTTCATATAAACAAGCAAAGTAAGTAGATAAAGTTTTATAGGTTATCGACATCCACGATCCACGAATAATCGGAAGGCTTTCCTCGGAAGTTCAGCAAATATTTTTCTTTAAATCAAAAAAAACAAAACCCAATTTCTTATAATTTGAAGTGATTTCAAAGTGATGAAAAAGAAAATTAACCTTAACCTAACGAATGTAGTTGTGGTATACTTAAGTCTTAAATTATATTATATTATTTATTTTGTTTACATATATTATATTATTATAACAGGTTTTTAAAATTAAGTTTTCAAAAGGAAGCGTCGGTGTAACACACTTCAAACATTGAACGCACCCATAGTATGTCATTTTGACAGTTGAAAGTTTGCCATTTATAAAAATGGAGTCGTATACATTACAACAACGTGTTGAAATTATTGAATTATTTTATGAAAATGGTGGTTCTGTAAGAAATGTATTTCGCAAATTACGCGATTTTTATGGTTGACATAATCGTCCAACTGAGCAACATATTGTCAATATTGTGCGGAAATTTCAAGAAACTGGCGCACTACAAGATGGAAAAAGACATCAGTATGCTCGTGCCGGTCATTCACAAGAAAATATTGGTGCTGTGAGTGATAGCGTTACAGCTGACCCCACCATGTCAATTTCCCGACGTTCACAATAATTGGGACTTTCTGAGTCAACTGTATGGCGTATTATGCACAAAGATTTAGCGTTGAAGGCCTTCAAAATTCAATTGATACAAGAATTGCTGTCACCAGATCATTTCATGCGTCAGGACTTTGCAATTGGATACTGGAACAAAACGACGATTTTTCAAAAAAAAAATCATCTTTTCGGACGAAGCACATCCCGTATTTTTTCGAAAATAATGCTGGAAGAGCCATTACCGTTAACGGTACCAGATATCGCGACATGATCACAACTATTTTATGGCCAAAACTGGAAAATATTGATACTGAGGACATGTGGTTTCAAAAAGAAGGGGCTACGTGTCATGCAGCCAGAGAAAGACTGCAATTACTGCATACAAAGTTTCCAGACCATCTCATTTCCAGATACGATGACGTGAATTGGCCTTCAACATCCTGCGATTTGACACCGTTAGACTTCTTTATCTGGGGCTATGTGAAAGGACAGGTCTACAAGGAAACGTTGAAGCATTGAAAGCAGAAATTATTCGAGTTATTGGTGAGATAGAGCCCGCAACTATGCCAGAATGTGACCGAAAATTTTGATAAAAGAATCAGGTACTGTAGAGACGCAAGAGGTGGTCACATGGAAGATATCATTTTCAGAGTATAAATGGCAAATACTGTACTTCAAAAATAAATAAAAACTTTTCGAGTTTCAATTCAAATTTTATGTCTTTTAATTATTTATTTTTGAAAACTTAATTTGAAAGACCCTTTATTTAGGTACATTATATATATATTGATCTCGACAGAGGAGCAAATACGGAAGGAGGGCCGATCATTTTTTTAATTTGAAATAAATTAAAAATTATCTCCGTTCAATTGTGAATCTAATTTTATCAAGATGACCATCATTGTTCTCTGTTCTTTCTGTGATAAAGTGGTACGAATTTTGACCTCATATATTATAGTAAATTTTACCAAAAACAAAATTCCAAACAAATAAATTATTTAGTTTTTCAGTTCCTTCTTTTAATTTCTTACTGAAATAAAATTATTTTGTTACACTTTTAGTATACATACAATTTTTTTTCCTCGTACAGTTTCTAATTCATATAGACCCTGCTGGACACAATATCTATGTGGCTTAGTGGTTAAAATCGTCCTAATTTAGATACTAACAGTTTAAAATCGAATGAACTTAGAAAATAATTTTAATAAAAAATTTTAAAGTTATTTTAAATTAGTTAATATTTGTTTTTGTAAAAAGATTTAGTGATTCTAGATCTAGAATTTAGTGATTACTGATGCGTTAGCTAAAGCTTAGCCTTTATCAATAAAAAAAAATAAAAAAAAACAAATCGATGTTTTGGTCTTTATACAATATATTTCTGATTTATAAAGTAATAGAATTATTTAGTGAAATTTAATAACACTTCAAAAATCATTTTTTGAATTTTAAAATAAAAGAGTTCAATAATCTTATTTTGAAATTTAAACACATCATTTTCTCTCTATACTTAATGTATGTATATGTATATGTATAAAAAAAATTTAAATTTAACAACATTTTCAATTACGGTTATAAATTTCCAAAATTTTTTCAACTAAATATATATTATGTGAATGTCAAGGCAGGTGTCATTTGGTATTTCAATTTTGCAAAAAAAAAAAAAAACTTTAAATTAAGACATACATACATATAACATATATACGAGTATGTAAATATTTAAAAAGTCATCGTTCGTACTCAAACTGAAGGTCATTTTATATAATAAAATACATATACTAAACAAATTTTATTAAATCTTATAAGTACTAAAATTAAAAAAAAAAAAAAAAAAATTTAAAACAAAAAAAAAAAAAAAATTAAAAAACTAAAAGCTATCTTATTAGAAAATTAAATCAAAACGCACAATTTCTAAAAATAAAATAAAAAAAAAAAGCTTTAAAATTTTACTGCGTAATTTACTAAAAAAAAATAATATGACCATACCTAAAGAATTAATTATTTGGGTAGGACCGAATATTGATAAGTGGGATTTTTTCTATATTCATATTAATATTTAATTTATTATATGACAATATGTCCTTGATTACATTAATGCGATAATTATTTATTATGTTATTTAAGTAAAACAACAACAACAACAACAATAACAAAAACAAAAAGATGGATAATCGTTGATTTTATCAGAACATAAACTAAAAGTGATAATTAATTTATTTATTTTTTTATGGATTTTTCAATTTTTAAACTAAATAAAAAAAAAACCTTAATTTTTATTTTTTATGCTGCCTATACACGGCGGACCAGGTTTTAGAACAGGTCCGAGGACTTGATAAGTTGTATCGTGTATGCGCAAGTTGTAAAACTATTTTGATGGTTGAAAAGTTAGTTGGATAAATAACAAAAAATTTTGATTTTTGTGGGGGGCGTCTTTGGTTTGTAGTTGAGTTGTATTGTATATGGGCAAGTTGTACAACTTAAATGTCATTTTAACATTGAGATGATTTGAGGAAATAATAAAAATACAAAGTACATAATTACAATGGTTGGATGATAGGTTGGAGAAGTGTGTTGTATGGTTCTAGAACCTGTCCGCAAACCAAGTTTACTACCTAGTCCGCGGTGTATGGGCAGCATTAGGTATTAATATAAATATTTTATTTGATAATTTATTACTTATTAGTGTATTTAATGAAGCAGCTAGATATTGATATAACCGACAGTCTAAAAGTAGGTACATATAATTTCTGTCCCAATTATATCCCCATTATAATTTTTTTTTTTTTTTTAATTTTATTTAACGAAAATGCATTTGAATGTATAATTATTTTATTTTGTTACAATATATTTTAAATTTATTAGCTTTAGAGATTAGATACAGAATTAAATTTAAACCTAAGCAAGTGCCGTTACTATACTGCTACTAATGTGCTGAGAATGCTACTACTACAACTATTTTTATACTACAGTTTTTATATAATTAATAAATAAAAAAAAAATTAAAATTTATTAAAATACAGTTTTATCTTTTACAGTCTTAACAATATACCTACAAATATAAATTCTACATATTAACTTATAAAATATTTATTTAGATTACATGGATTGACTAAAAAGTCTTTTTTTTTTCATTTTTGAACATATGGTAATTCGAAATTTTCCTCCAAGTTGTCCATAATCTAAAATTTTTCTCAAAAATTCCAAACCACATTCCCACACATCCTTATTCTTAAAAACAAAACTGTATCTTTGTATTAAACGTTCTATCCTAAAGTTTTCTTTTAAAAGGTGTTGTTTTAATTGATGGAATTAAAACACTATATGTAGAAGAATTTTATGCAGTTCATCTGGGTGACTTTCGATCTTTTTCATCGACCTTTGTAAAAATAATATAATATCTAGGTGCTTTGCGATGTTTTTCACAGATCCTACAGTGGAGAATAATTTAAGGTATAGATGCTATTAGAATTTAATCGAGTGAAAAGCCATTCTGATTATATCAAAACAAATAAAATAGATTCTTGAATGTTATTTTGAGGACACAATTATACAAAGGTATTCTATTTCAAAATTAGTACTATATTTTAATATTTTATTGTAGAATGCGAATAGAAAACAGTTAAATAGGCTTAGATATCAAATCCTACATACCCTTGTGTATCAATTATTCTAATTTTACATGCTTAAGTAAAAGAATTATTTCTTCTGTTTTCATTTTCATATAATTCAATATTCTCAATTGGGGCCTCTGTAGCCTAGAGGGTAAGAGCGTATAAAATACGCTGCAAACACCGAGGAAGTGTGGGTTCGAATCTCACATACGTCGTAAGAGTAATTCCCCCTTACGATATTTATAGCCACGCCTGAACAGGAAAGGCTATGTAATTTCCGGTCCACATTTATGTGGCAGAGAAAATATTGCACTTTTTATTACCTATAATAGTGCCTCACAAACAAATTAATTAATGAAGGATTTCGTTTTAACTCTGTTTTTTCAAATAACTTGTAGAATAAGTTATAAACATTAAAAAGTTTAAGTGTTAAATTTTTAAATAAACTTCAATAAGTTTAATTGATTACCACTTAAAATTAACACTTAAGTTTAAAAAGCTTTCAATTTTGCATTTATTACACCTTAAGAAATTTACATTATTTCCAAGTATTTTATTTAGAAAATCTTTACCTTTTCTTTTGATTCCGTATATGACTTTATAAGTTTCCAGAAATTATAACCAACCATGTTAGGAGTTGCATTTGTATATTTTATAGTGTATGTAAAACCAATAGTTTTTAAAGACACACATTTTCCAATAAATACAAAAATGGTTTAGAATTGTAACTTGCACCAAAATTTGTAATTTTTTGTTAGTATTTAATACATATAATATGATAAAATTTTTGAGGTAAGACATAAAATAAGATAAGGAAATCCTGTTAGACATATAATAAAGAAAAGCTGTTGGGATATAAAATTTTAATGGTGCCAATAAAATAGTTAATTTTGAATTTTTGTCCACTATATAATGTAACTCTTAAACACGAAGAGGTACAAAACAATGTTGTAAGGTATAAATTATATAAATTTCAAGGTTCTAACTTGAAGTATGTCGAAGATATGCAGGAAATAAAATCTTGCAAAGTTTTGTTTTCATATAACGAGAAAAATGTGTTTCGGGTTTTTAGGTGGAAAAGTAACCAATCACAATCAGGTTGTTAGAATCTGAAATTTATATCGATTTGAAAATAGGGCTTTACGTTGAGCGGCTTTAACCGGCGGCTTTATAATAAGTGGCATTACATAATAAGTTATTCCACAACTTTAACTTAAGAGGCATATTCATGGTTATATGAATAGAGGGCAGCCAATGGTGTAGTTGTTAAGACCCCGGCCTTTCATACGAAAGGTCTAGGGTTCAAACGCTTGGTCATATAGATTAATAAAAAATAACAGACATTTTTCTTATAATATATAATTAGTAGAATATAATTAAATTAAAAATAAATATATATGTCCTATAAATTATAATTAATATCATATTGTAATATATAATAAAATAATAATAAAACGAGGAAGAATACAGTTGCCTTTGTCAACTCTTAGATACCCGTACGAACCGTTAGTATGTTAACAGCCTGTCACTCTGCTCACAATATTATTTTTTTAATATTTTAGTATTTTAAAATAATTTGGGTGAATTTTATAATTTCTAGAACTATGGGTTGTACATATATTCAAACTATATGTTTATATGTACATTCTTCGAAAGCAGATTTTAACCTTTCACATAACGATTATCAATCCAAAACTTTTTCAAATATTCTATAGTACCATTTAATACTAAGCGGTAAATGTATATTAAATTTACTTAGTACAAAATAGTAAATATAATTTTAAATATTATATTACATTATATTTAAATATTCCATTGACAGAATAATTTCTTATAAGTACAATAAAATACATATATGTATGTAAATACGGCGCTATATAATATACATCTATACTCTTATCATTCATTCACTAGTGACATATACGATATGTAAATAAACATGATATTATATAAGTATGTATGTATATCAATATCATATAAATAATAATTCTTCAAGCAACCGTTATGTTGTTTATTTATTTACATTTTTTTGTACTACGCATTATATCTTCAACAATTTCAAATTATCGAGTAAAACAAAATGCAAAAAATTAGTTAAAGTAATTTGTTAGAAAATTTGAAAAAATCAAGTAACACTTTCGTCAATTATAAAGTAACCCTATATTATTAAAAAAAAGTTGTTAACAGAAATAAGAGTATAATGTTGAAGCTTTAATTTTTGTGTATTACTTTAAAAAAATTCTAACAGGTGTTCAAGTTACAGGTGTTTAAAAATAGGAAATTTTCAGTTTTTGACCTCTTACAGCTGCTAAACGGGGGGTGATACAAAAAAATGATTTCTGAAATGACTCATACTTATTTTCAAAGATCTAACTTCTGTCAAAATTTCAAGTTTCCAACTTAAACCGTTTAGAAGATAGAAGGGTTAAAGAATTTTGCAAAATTTTAGTTTCGCATAACGGTAAATTAAGACACCGTATGCCACAAATATATATTTATTGTATATATACTTTTAAAGCTAATAAAAGTAGTAATCGTTTGGCGTTTTCAAAATGAAGATATACCTTATACAACGTGTGCTATAATAATTTAAACATAGAGCTTTTTTGAACTTTTGGGGAGCTGTAGCTCCGTAACGGGTGGGGGTACAAAAAAAAGTTATTAAAAATAAAATTAATATTTTTGTGAGATCTATCAGTAGTTAAAATTTCATAGCTCTACTGCAAAAAAAAAGAGAGCTCGTTCGAGAGCTACCCTAAGGCTTGGTCCAAACTCAACCAAAAAAAATAGGGAACCTACAAATTACTCCTAAAATATTTTGTGTAAATTTCAAGATTCTAGCTTTCTTAGTTTTTGAGTTAGCGTGCTGACGGACGGACGGACGGACATGGCCCAAAAGTCTTAGAATTTTTTTCTGATCCGATCCATACCTTTGAAGGTATATCTAGCTCACTTATTTCGAGGTGTTACAAACGGGGGAGTAATTTTATTATACCCGATCCTATCGTACGGGTATAAAAAAACATAATTCTTGTATAAGATAATAGATGGCGTAGAAATGAAAAAAAAAGTCTTCTAGTCTTGTACAATATAGCTACAGCCGAGTGATCAACGGCTTAGTGAAATTAATAATTCCAGAAACTGAAACTTAGTCAAATATGAATAATAATTCACTTAGTGGATATCCTATTCACCTTATAGGAGTGGCAAAAAAAAATGCATGGTTAAAATTTTATTGCACTTTCTTAAACGGTTTAGAAGTTTTATAAGCAGCCGTACGGAATACGGAAGAGTGAAACTAATAAGCAAATTTTTCAAAAATGTTTGAAAAATATGTGCTAAAAAGTAAATTAATTAGAATATTTATAAATAGCAGTAATTTATGAAAAATGAAGTACCTTAGAGCCAATGTAAGCACTGATCAACACCTACACACAGTAACATAAACACAGATTAACACCTACAAAATAGTAATCAGATTGTATGGTTCAGAAATTTGCAATCCGAACTAAAAGTGAATAAAAGAAAATTGGACATACATATTTAAAAAAAAAGAAAATACATCGTATTTCTCTTCCAGTATTTCTAAATCATATGATGCAATTAAATTAAAAAATAATGCTGAATGACAACAACAATATGCACTCATTTTTGTCTAATACGTATGTATGTAACTTCAGATACCAAAGCGGACTTGCCATCTAAGAAGAATTAATGAAAAAATTTTCATAAAATGGTAAAAAATTTTATGGAAAATCAAACGAAGCCGTTCATTTAACAGAACAAAAGACAGAATATGGATTGAGAATATGGAAGGATTTATTAGGAAATGAATTTCTAATTCTAAGCACTCAAAATTAATTTATATAACCATGCACTGTCAAATTTAGACCGTGTGACGTGTATTAGTTTAATACCTTATTTGAAGACAATTTTAAACTTATTATTAGAGCAAAACAGAATTAAGACAAATATTTTTAAACAATTTTTTAGCAAAGAATCATTCGTAATAAAATTTCAAAAATATGGTTAACATTTTCAAATTCCAACCTCTGCATTTTTAGTGAAATATTTTTTTTCCTTTATTTTAAAGTAACATTTAATAGAAAAACTTCTTAACATAATTTTATTATTTAAGAGAATTATTATATATACATAAGTAATAAAATAAAGCATCCAACATTTTTGTTTTTTCATAATTTATTAGAAATTGTAAAAGAAAAAAAAAAAAAAAATAACACTTGCAAAAGTGGTAATTAAATTGTTTGATTGTACAAGTACAGAAATAATTAAGGTTTCTCTTTCTCGTATATATACTTTCTGAATAGGAAGATGTCGGTAAAAGTGAAATTACATTAAAAATAATTTTTTATTAAAGTTGTTACTTAAGTAAAATTAACTCTCTTTTTACAGCTTTTTAACAGTTTACAACAGTAATAATAAAAAATTAATTATATCTTTCATCTGTTGCATAAAAATAAACTCAATCTAATAAAAAGTCATTAAAAATGACCTACATTTTAATTATCACCTCATATTTTATACAGTAAAGGTTATGTATGTATATACAACTCATCATTATTGAATGATGGTGTGTATAGGATCATAAAAATTTAATGATTTCATTGCCGTTTGGTTGCCAAAAAATAAGTTACGAGAAAATGATTTTGATAATTAGAATTTTCTTTTTGAATTTGAATGTTTGTCTGTCTGTCTATTGATATTTTTAAATTTTAATAAATTGCTAAACTTACTTATTTAGCATTAGAGAAATTATATTTAAAGAATATTGAGAAAAACTGTGTAGAACAAAGTTTGAAACGTTATTAGTCATTAATTTAAAAAATTCAATGAATGCTATAAATTTCTTTTTACCTTCACCCTTATTTTGAAATTAAATCGAAAAATATTGCAAAATCTTAAATCAATTAAATTCGATATGACAGTACTCTTTTCTGAATAACAAGATAATGAAATAACTCACGGATTACCGTTCGTCAAATTCTCATTTACAATCATTTCATTTAGATTATATGTATATAAAAAAAAATGCATAGGTAAGTTTCTTTATATTTATGATACGATGGTAAAATAAAGCTTCAATTATATTTATTTTTGTAGGAAGCTTAGAAGTATGCAGTAGTTGTACTAGAAACAAAGCGGTCTTAAAGAAAATTATTTTTAAGAATGGACTGTTCTGGTTTAAATTAAGTAGACTTATTAAAACACTTTTTTATTTAGATAAAACTTAAATGATGACTAGTGACTACATATATAATATTATAACTACATTATGAAATTACATTAAAATAATATCTGCTAGATCGTCAATACAGATTTGTTAGAGTTAGACAAAAGGTTACTTTTTCAATACTAAAATATTTGATTCAAGCATTCAAAAATTATACAATTCACACTATTATCAGAATACAAAAAAAAAAAAAACAGAAAAAAAAAACTATATTCTTACGAGAAAAACATAAAACTTTTCAAAAGTGAATGAAAAAGAAAAAAAAATCTTTTTTTAAATTAAAATTTTCTAGACATTACTTTTTATATAGAGGACAAAGTGCAAGATGTCATTTTGACAAGTTATCATTTGTAAAACCTAACAAAATCTTTTTGTTTTTTTGTATTATTACCCTGCCATTAATTATTGACCCTCACATAGATTTAAATTAAAGTATTTCCTCTATAAAACAATTTTTTATATAGAGAAAAAAAAAAATTTCACTTCCCAATGTAGTAGATAGGAAGACTTTCTAAGCATCTCTTATCTGTTTTACTTTTTCCTTTTTCAAATTTTTTTTTTTTTTTGTTTAGTTTTTTGATAAAATTTTGCAATTTTCGCAATTTTTGCAAAAAAAATTTTTTTTTTGTTTTCTTATTGATAACCTCGCAAAATTATAAACGAAAAAAAATCAGGATTATCTCAAGTGTTAATACAAAAATTGTAGTTGGGAAATAAAACGTAAATTATTATATACAAAAAAAAAAATATTTATATTTTGTGGCGCTGATTACACCACTCACACTAATTATTAATAATTTTATTATATTTATATTTGATTAATATAAAAAAAACATTTAAAATGTGAATAATATAATTAACGACAAAGAGTGCAGTAAAGTAGACTGTGTCAACTCAGGGATAACCGTATAAACATAATATATATTGTTTCCATAAAACTTGAACCTAAGTGAATATATGAAAATCTTGGAGTTGTATGACAGTTACTCAAACCGAACACCAGCAAAATCAAATTTTACAGAAGTTATTGACATAAAACTTTATCATTTTTTGTAAAATTTCAGATGCCTAGCTTCATTAACTATCAAAGATGTGAAAGCTACCTGTACCTACTGGTTTAACACAACCAAATTTTATTGACATGCAACTCGACATTTTTTTGCAAAATTTTACATACTTAACCTCAATAGATACTGAGTTATCGGAACCCGCTGGCCGAAAATATTGCATTTAAATAGCGAAAATAACAATTTTGCAAAAGTGACGTAAAAAAAATTCATCCTCTTAGGCGCCAGTCATAGCTATCATTGAAATACTTCCGGAAAATGTTTATTTATCAATTTTTTTGCAGCAAAGACATATAAAATTTAGCAAAAGTGTTGATTTAATGATTAAATAATTTTTAATAAATAAATTCTGCTACGAATTTTTAAATTTTGAGTTAAATATTAAAAAAAAAAAATCAAATTTATAATTTTCCGGATTGGTAATTATTTTCCTGAACAACTGATCAGTAATTTTGCTAATGAAACAAAATTGTTCCAATGACATATGTTTCATTTCTTCCCATTTCAGTTTGTCATTGAAAAAAATTCTGATGAAATTCTTGACAAATTTCATGATGATTTTGTATTTTAATGAGTTTAGACTTAAATTTTGTTTTTTTATTATTTTGTTTAAGTTTAGTTTTAAAATTTTTTGTTTTAAAATGGAAATTTTAAAAAAAGTAAAAAAAAAAAAATTAATTCTATAAAATTTATGTATATTTTTTTATTCTTCTCAATTCAGTCAATGTCATTATTAAATAAAAAAATCATCTTTTATTCTTTATTAGTACCATTTTCTACCAATAACAATTAAATAAATTAAAATAATAAAATATAAATTAATATAATTTTGCAAACATCGAAATAACGCTAACAAAAATTTAAATTTAAATTACATTTATTTTTACTTTGCCTTCATTATTGTCATTTGCCATTTGACAAATAATTTAACTGACAGTTTTCTCTGATTGCTATAATCGCCTATACGGAAAAAAGTATAAGTTTTCAATGAAAAGTTTTTTCCGGAAGCATTTCAATGATAGCTATAACTGGCGCCTTAGCTGCTTAATTTTTTGAGTTATCACGTGGATGGACGGACGTACATAACTCAATCGACTCAGAATTCGATTCTGAGCTGATCCATACACTTAAGTTTATATGTAGCTCAACTTGTTTAAGTTGTGACAAACGTAATGGCAAATTTATGATATCCAAGGAACATATATATGTTCATACGGGTATAAAAATTTTTATGCAAAAAAAAAATTATGACACATGCAAGTAAATTTTCATGGTTATATATAGTTAAAGTTTAAGAAGAAGGAAAAGAAGGTATCATTGGATTCATTTTCCTGTTTTTTTGTTGCATAAAAATAAATGATTGTGGGAGGAGCTGTATTACTATAAAATTATATGTATATGCTCGATTTTTCATTGTAAAAATTTTAAATTTTTGTATAATAAACAGAACTTGTTAGAGAATTAAAACAACGAAGACATAAGTCATAATTTTATTTGCAAAGAATGTATATTCATGTGAATTGGAAAATTTAATGTAGGTATATTGCAAAAAGAACGAATTAGCTTCTTTTTATTTTTTTATTTTTTTGTTATTACATAAGCGTCCCTTCTATATACATTAGGTGTCATATTGTAACTTATTGAGTCAATCAACTGTTATATATTAACTATTTAAATTAAAATGTAATTTGGCAAAAATTCACATGGATCGACATGTACTTACAAATAAATTGACAAGAATTGAAAAAAAAATGTGACTTGTCACAACATGACAGTTAGTGTAGTAAATGAAATTTCCCCTTGACAAATGAGCTCTACACATGACAAATGTGCTCTACACATGATAAATGAGCTATACTCATGACAAATGAGAAGATTAAAATAGTATTTTACTCTTATTATTTTTATTAATTGATCCCCACTATTTTTGAATGTTAGTACTATGAACTATAATCCCCAATATTTCAAACTAAACCCCAAAACAAATTTTGGAATTTTTGGGATTTAATTTATAAGAGATAATCACCGAATTCTAAGAATTAACTAACTCCAAAAAAATTAATTAATCCCCAAGTTGATAATAGGGTTAGTTTATTTTTATTTTGCAGATTAGCTACTTGGAACTTAATTCAAAGTGTCTAACATATCTAAAAGTGTTGCCACCTTTTTATAGTTTACTTATTTGTAAAATCGAGGTTAAATTGACTGAACACAAAAATTGATTATGATTTCCTTTACCGTAGCGATTTTTTTCAATTTCACGACTACAATTTTTAAAAAAAATTATATGTACATTTAATGAAAATTCAATAAATACTTGGATGTTATTATGATTTTATATAATTTTTCTTAAATTTAGAGAGAACAGTTTAGAAAACTTTAAGAAAACTGGCATTTACTTTACTTCTGACATTTATAACGGATTACGGGGCTAGTTTTGACAAAAAACTTAAAATATGACGCTTTTTAAACTACATTCAATGATTAAGAATCACTATCCTAAAGAGTCCAAAGATTCAGATTTAAAATAATTTTTTAAACAATGAACGGCGTTGTTCTAAAAAGCGGAGAAAATTTTAATTTATAGAAACATTTAATATATATACCGTAACTATTGGCATTTATATAAAGTTCGTTTTAGTTTGGTTTCGTTTTTCTTTTATATAAAAAAAAGTTTTGGTTTCAAAATGCGTTTAAAGTCACAAAGTACTGAACATAAAATAATCGTTTTATGTATGCATGTATTCTAATTACCGAAATTTCTTAAAATTATTTTAATACCTTTTCTGCAGGTTGTAATCCACTGATGGCCCTTACTCTGTAGTAAATAATAATAATATTAATGATTTATATCAAAACCAATAATAATAGTTGCTACAGTAACAGTATGGTTGCCTTCAATTATTACCTCATGCAGCAAGGTATTATATACTACTGCATGTTATACCTAACTGTTGATGGCTATGGTCACTGTTAGCAAAAGAGTAATAAAAATAGGCGGATTCATTGTTCTCCTACAGTTCAACTCCTAATTTAATGTATCCGCATCCTTATCCTATCGCTTTCTACCCCTATTTCTTAGCCAAAATACTACTAAAGGGGAATGCGGGTTTAGTCAGTAAGAATCTGAGACTACCAAGTGACAATTTTTGGTGTCTTTCGAATATTCCCACCTCCCTTAAGAAAAAGAAGGAAAAGTTAATAATATTTTGGTATCCCAGAATTTGCAGGATTAATATAAATTATTTTAATTTTTTTTATTTATTAATTATATAAAATAAAATAATTTAATTACTTAAATTTCATTTTTTTTTTTATTAATTGTTTTAATTGCAAAATCTTTACGTAACGATATATTTAATTGCTCAGAAATTGAAAGTTAATTCTTTTGTTTTTTTTTTTGATTAATATTTTAAATAATAAAAATTTATGAAATAATAATTAAAAGTGTTCTTACGTTGCATGAATTTTGCGCCTTTTTTTATAACAGTTGTAGTAATTCGATAATTTGTCAAAATTTTTGTTATTATATATATTTTTGTATACATTGTATTTCCGGTTAATTTAATGTTTATTGAAACAAATTTATAGATATAGATTTCATATATTTATAACGGTTTTTTTTTTTTTTAAATAAGCAAACGAATGTGTCAAATTAAAAGGTTTTTTTTTTTTGATAATATTGCCGATCGCCATAACTTCAAATGTTAATCTTAGAAACCAAGTATGTACCAATATAGTTTAAATGGCCGACAAAAACTAAACAGCAGTGCTGACCAAAAAAAAGGATATATTTACTAAGTTTATAATTTATAAAACGTTTAAGTTGGAATGCAGTATAAAAACGAAATTTCATTCCAATTAAATTAAAAAAAATGTTCATATATTTGTTGGTTAGTCAGAAGTATGAGGTCAAAATAATATAATCGTATATATATAAATTACGGCCGTGTAATTAACGGCCTAGTAAAGCTAATGATTTCAAAAACTGAACTTTAGTCAAGTCATATATGAATAAAAAATTACTTAATGGATGCTCTATTTTCCTTATAGAAGTGGAAAGCAGGAAAACAAACATATAAACTAAATAACAGTCTATGAAAACAATTACTAAGAACACGTTAGATATAAATTTTTAGGGAAAGCAAAATGAATTGACTTTAGTTATGTGAAAAAAAAAACCGAACTAATGTTTTATTAGATTCGTTAAGAAGAAATATTAAGAAATATATAAACCCATCGTTATGTTACATTACTATTATTTTTAACTTTTTTTTTCAACAATATCGGCTGTAGATGATGTTTAAAAAATATGAGTTTTACTGAAAGAAAAATCCAAAATAAATCTCTCCTATATAAAATTATAAGTTTTGGCAATAAAGCCAAATACTAAAAGTCGATTTAGTAGGGAGTCGTCATATATAAGTGATTAATTGTTTAGGTTTTTTCTTTTTTGTAAAATAAATCTTAGACAAATTAAACATTTTCAATGATTTTCTTCTAGACTTCTACCTGTAAGGTATTTCTGTCAAATAAAAAATTTTATACATTCGAAAATCAGAAATCGATTAGAGTAAATTAACTACATAAATGTGACAAAGAAATTACATAGCCTTTCTTTTTCAGGCGCTATTTCATACGTTCTTACCCTAGGCTACTGCGGCCCTAGATTAGAGGGCATTTTTACACTTTTAATAAGCAGTTCATGTAATATAAAATTTATTTTTTTTTATTACCCATCAACTTTTTTTTTTTCTTTGTCATCAAGAGTCAATAGAAAGCACCAAAAGTCATCCAAAAGAAAAAGACTTGTTAGAAATTCTTCAGAGTAGTATTGGAATTTAACTAACAAAAAACCACCCCTTTAAAATCAAATTTTAAGAGTGGACCTTTAATATAAATGTATACATACAGTTTGGGTTTTGGGCATAATGATATTTTGGGCAAAGTGACTTGACTTAAAGTGAATATTCTTTATTACCACATAATTATAAATTTTGTTAAATAAATATATTTTTTATATTGCTGGATAATAATGACTGGTATGTGCATTATCACTATTATTATCAGGAAAATATTAAAAAGAAAAATAATCTTTAACTACATACATATGTACTTACATATATTTATTTACTTGAAAAAAAAAATTTAGTTATTTTTTTTCTTTTTTGTTGTGAAATCAAATTAGTTAAATAATATTTTTTTTTTGTAATCGATTTTTAGTTGATACATTGTAAAAAATAAATATGCATAGGTATATCTAACCTACATATACATGCATAGTACATACTTACATATTATGTACATTGAAATTATCTAATAAAATTTAATTTTATCACAACATATGACATAATATATAATATGTACATACATATGTCAGTGTCAGTTAATTATGCACTTATCGTCATAATTTTACTATTTAATAAAGTGTAACTTTAGTCAATACAAATATTTTATTTTTTTTTTATTAATAAAATTAAATACAAAAACAACAACAATAACAACTAGAACACAATTGACAGCAGCAACAGCAATAATAAATAAATATATGTATCAACAGAAAAGGAAAAAAAAAAACAAAAAATTATAAACGAAAATAATAATATTATAATTCCATTTCATTCCAATGCTAATATTAAATATTGGATGGGGTCTGGTCTTATCTTGCATTTGTTGTCAAGGAACCTAAAAAATAAATATAAAAATAAAAAAACACAGTTTTAAGATTGAAGCTTGAAAATGATCAGGGTCAAATATGTCAATTTTTTTTTTTTTTATTTTGTATTTATAGTTTTTCTTTTTTCCTTTTTTTTTTTGTTGTATTTTACGAAATTATTTAGATTGCAACAGAATTATTTCAAATTTTTTTTCTTTTTCCTATTAGGTAGTAAAATTGTTGATTGTTTATGATAGTAGTGGTGGTGGTGGTGATGCTGAGTACTGACCGATGATGATGATAGATTTATTAAGATGATGTCTTTAAATTCTTAAAATATATACATAGATATGTATGTAGGTAGGTAGGTAGATACATACATATGTATTTTTTAAAAAAATGATTCATTTTATTATTGTTATTATTCATTTTATTGCAGATTCAATTCAATTCAATTTAATTGATACAAAACTGGATACAAAATAATTTCTAAATTTGTAAAATAAAAATTCAAAATTTATATGTACATACTGTACATAAGTATGTATGAATGTATGATTATTCATACAACAAATAAATATAGGTTGAACAAAGGGTATCTTTCCTTTTAAATGATAATTTTTTTCTTGATTTGGTGGCTTTCTTTATTATCTTTTCTAATTGCATTTTAACGTATGACGGCTGATGTTTATTAGAATGAATCATGAGATAAATATAAGTATGTACTTATATTTATATGTGTGTAATATTGTATGTATAAATATAAAAATATATAGATATTAGGATGTATATTAAATGAGTTTAACCGGAATTGACTAATTTTATTTTTATGAATTGAATTATGATTCCGCTATTGTATAAAAAAATTGAAATATATTATCGTGTATAAGTAATATTGAAATTGATCCCTTTATTAATCCAGGAACTATAATAGAAAAACATCCTATTAGTATTGAGAAAATTAAAAATTTCAATAAATGAATATAAAAAGTTATTATAGGTATTATACTATTGCTCAATTTTGATAATGAATAAGGTATACCTATAGGTATTATTTGAAAATAAGTAGTTATAGGTACATAAGTACATATATAGTGTAGGTACATTCATACATACGTAATCTACATATATACATATATGCATTTTTGATTCTGCCTTAATTTTTTTTGAAATAAATTAAGATTACTATGTATACATATGTATACATATGTATATAGAATTAAAAAATGCTATTAAAATAATTATAAATTAATTACCAGCAACCAGATAAATTGCTTAACCGAATAATTCTGTTCTTAACCTATTTTTATTAAGAGATACAATAACCTCTTTTTTAACGTTGCTGAAATCAAAAAATGTATCCAATGTAACGTAACTGCTAATTACGTTAGATTAAAATAATTTTTGTTATATCAGTCACCACAACAAAATTAAAGTATTTTTTGTAGCCTAAGCAAAGTTAGCATAATGAAATGTTTGTCCGGCCAACATATTTTACAGTAACGGCAGTACGACAGCAATACATTTGCGAATATGTATTAGATAAAACTAGTTTTGTCTTTAAAAACATTCAAATAAATAAAGAAAATTGCACAATTTTATCCTAAAATTAATTCAAAACTAGTAGTGAAAAAATCAAGGGTTTTCAAAAAAGCACATTTCTAAAATTAAAAAATATACCATATTAAGTTTTGGGTAAAGAGTACCTACATAAGTAGGTTTTGTATTGAATAAAATAAATTTATAATAATAATAATATAAATAATATTTATAATAAGCACCTTATATATGAAAAAGATCGTTAGAAAATCTATTAGGAGAAAATCGGAAAAATTAAGTCACACTTTCGCCAATTTTAAGGTAATTCTATATTATTAAGAAAAGTTGTTAACAGAAATAAAAATATAATATTGAAGCTTTAATTTTTGTACCTATATTACTACAAAGAAATTTGAACAGGTGTTCAAATTACAGGTGTTTAAAATAGCATTTTTCGGTTTTTGACCCTTAACAGCTCCTAAACGGGGGCGACACAAAAATATTTTCTGAAATGACTCGAACTTATTTTATGAATACATACAATAGAATACAATTTCGCATAACGGTAAATTTAAATAATGTATCGCAAAACTATATAACCTAATATAAAACCTAATATAACAGCTATCGTTTGGCGTTTTCAGATTGAAGATATTCTTTATAGAACTTATTTTATAATAATTTAAATATAATGTTTTTTCGAACTTTGGGGGGCTGCACCTCCGTAACGGGTGGGGCTACCGAAAAAAGTTGTTCCAGAAAATTAATTTTTTTGCTATATCCGTAGTTACTATTTCATTGTTCTATTTCAAACGGTGTACAAGTTTTGTCGAGTGTTTACAGACGGACGGACAAGAAACTATAATAGGCACATGTTTTTTTAAAAATATGCTAAAAACAAACAATTTTACATCGGTTGATAGATACTATTTTTTATAGTATCTATCAACCGATGTAGTTATAAAGTGACCTTAGAAAATGAAAAAAATTAAAATTAAAAGTATCTAGTAAGACCTATAAAAGAAGTAATAGCGAAGTATGTATAAGGAATCTTTGATATACAATATGAATACATCAATTTACTATATATGTATGTATATGTACATAGGTCGAATATAAAACTTATACCTACTTATCTCGAAAAGAAACTTAATAAGTGCATTTATTCGCCTGTATAAGATGGAAAAATAATATTCCCAAAAAATTTAAATAGGTATGATATAATACGTCGTCAAAGTCAACTTGAATAAAAATATTAAAAAGATTTGTTGTTCACTATATATTTATGAAAATGTTCGCTACATCGAAAGTAAAATAAATAAAACTACGTACGTAAACTTCATTATACATATGTACCTATGTATGTATGTATGTAAGTAAATCAAATTTTTTTCTAACATTTTTTATAATAGATCAAACCAAGCCCTAAGTAAACAGGCAAATTATAGCGATATAAGCGTGTATAAAATTTTAAAGTATGAAAGTAGTCTCGACGTATACTATTACGATATTGAGGCAATTTATCTTAAGAAGCTTTTAAAATAAAAAATTTAAAGGAAGACAATTTTTTAAATGCATATTTATGAATGAAAATTTATTTCAAAATAGGTACCTAGGTATTTTTTATTAATGAATTATGTAAAAAAGATGCGACATTAATTTTCTCTTTGAACCAAATTTAATAAAATAAATGGTTTTTGTGTTATTTCAATAACACAAATTTATAGTCAGCCTCCTATTTTTTTCCTTAAGGCTGCGTGTAAATTTGTTAAAAGCTGGCCCCTTATTAAGCTTTTACTCTCGGCAGTTCATGGCCAGATAATAGATGTGAGTCTCGGATCAAACCCAGGATGATTTGATCAATCGACAAAACATCAATATTTACACGCAGGAATAGTTTACATTTCAACCTTTTTTTGTTAACAGGATATCTATAACCTAGAAAAATACGTGTATTATGTGTTCGGGTATTAATTGCTATTAAATGTAAAAATATGGCAGTTTAAAAAAAATATAAGTAAGTAGGTATGTATAACATTTTCAAGATTTAGCGAGAATGATTCGTAATACCCATGTCAATCAAATCAGTATTTAGAAATAATTCACCCCATGATAGCATGCATCAAATTTGTATTCACTAGAACAGCTCCTATTTAAAAAAAAAAAAATTGGCGGGAAATGAGAAGAATTAAACTAACGCAATTTAGTTAAATATTATTAAAAAAAAAAAACCTAGATGAACTTTTATTAAATGAAATAATTTTCATATTTAATAAATTTCAAATAATTGTGATAAAAAGATCCACGCTTTCTTATACATATATGTATGTATGTATGTACATACATATAGGTACATAATTTAATTACATAAAATTGTAAACATATAGGTACATACATATGTACATACCTACTTAAATAAAAAAAAAACAAAGTGATAATCCACCTAAGATAAATTTATGAACAAACTTTATCGTAAATCAATTATATAATCAATGAAAGTATGTATGTATGTACCTATTTAGGTGCTTATTTTATTTTTCCATACTTCTAAAAATCCTTTTTAAATCAAACCTTATTAAACTAAAATAACATCTTAAAATGAAATAAAAACTTTAAGTTTGTTTATTTATAAAAAAAGTCACCATTATTCATTCTAAACACAAAAGTCAAAATAAATAATAAACAAAAATAATAATCCTTATGTACATAATATGTAAATCTATAATGAATATAAAAACCTATATAACGCATCTTGAAGGTCTTCAATCCTTAGTAGTTAGTATAAAACATAATTTATGTGTGAATGACAACGACGTTTCAATTCAATCCTTATATGTATATATATGTTTATGTATGCATGTATATTATATATGTATATAGCGTATCCAAATAAGTATTGCAGATTATATATATGTAGGCATATGTACATTCATACATATATATATTTACATATGCATATAGATACATACATATATGCGTATGAGATAAGAAAGTCCAAAATAAAAGAATAATTTCCTATCTGACCGTGATCAAAATCTTAATTCATTTTTAAATAAATACATATTTGTTATTCTTATTAAAATTGTGGTGTTATTTCAACATGATAATGCCTTAATAATGTTCCATTAATTAATTTAAAAGCGAGTGCTTTTACTATTATACTGTTGTCCATTGAAAATTTGTAGCATATAAAAAAAAAAACAAATCTTATGAATATACCGAGTACATATAATATATAATACAAATGTATGTATGTATGATTATTATTATATACCTACTTTAATAGGAGTTTAAATTTATTGAGCGATTATTTTACGATTGTTTTGATTACGATTTGCGATTTTTATTTAAATTGTTATTTTCATTGCACATTAAAAATCACTTTTCACTGTGCCAAATAAAAGCTTGTTCTATAGTCTAGCTTTTAAAATATCATACGAATTTATTTGCGGCAAATTCTTTTTTTTTTTTTGTCTTGAATTTCATCGTCATTGCTTTTGTTTACGTTTCCATTAATTTTAATATGTGTGTACAATAATAATGACGATTACAGTAATAAAATGGCACATATAAGTATTGACATTGAATATAAAATTGTAGTAGATATTATTATATATAAAATATTTTAATATATTTTATAATTAATTTTATATTGATAAAAATCTGATATGGTTTTGTATATTAGTAAGATACATCTTTTTCCATCCAATCAGAACGTTCTAGAACAAACGAGGAAGAGTGTTGTAGAGCAGACTGTGTCAACTCTGGGATTCTTGTATGAATGTAATGTAATACATATAATATGCTGTTTTCATAAAACATGATAATCTTTTACAAAATTTCAGATGTTTCAGTACCGACGTTAAGTACCAAGATATATTTATGTAAATTTTTTAGTTGTGTGGCAGCTACCCGAAGCTGTTGCACCAGTTCAACCAAATTTTACAGAAATTATTGCCCTAAAACTTCATCATCTTTTGGAAAATTTCAGACGCCTAGCTTCATTAAATTTCAAGAAATGTAAGAAGCCTGAACTAACTGCTCAAGACCAACCAAATTTTACAAAAATTGTTGGCATATAACTCGATACCTCTGCACTAAATTTCAGATATCTAGCTTCAATACAGACTGAGTTATTTTCATTTAAAAAAAAAGTTGTATGGCGGCTATCCGAACTTGTTGCACCAGCACAATTAAATTATACAAATTTGACACCTTTTTGCAAAATTTCATAAATTTTTAATATTTTCAGTAGAAATTAAACTTTTGTAAAATCAGATATTTAAAATTCAAATAAGCAAGGTAAATAAAAGATTATTAAAGGAAAAAAGAAAAATATTTAAATAAATTGAAAAGTATTTTAATAAAAATTCAAAATTTTAACTAAACATTATTGCAAAAGTTTATATGTGAACTAAATCAAATAATAAAATTTTAAATATTAATGACAGCCGCTGTAATTTATTGTCACATTAAAAGCTTAAATTACCTATTTTTAAAAAAAATATATTTTTAACAGTTTAGTTATTTCAAAATAATCATATTTAAACGAAAGCACTAATATTACAAAAGTAAACGATAGTACTGCACAATACAGCAATACAAAAAAAACAAAAACAAATTAATGAATGGCATATGAATGGGTGGGCATCGACATTTCGGTATCGCTTAGGAAAAATACTCAAAAAAAAAAAAAAGTAATAAAAAAAATAACAAATATAGTATACGTATACAAAACGGAATAATACCGGTCAATTATATGCAATTTTTTTGAATTGTATATTGTCACATTTGCAGCGAATGAAAAAAAAGTATGGGTAAAAGGGAAAGGTAGTAGTAAGGAGAGTGGATAATGTCATAAAAAAGATAAATATAACAACACAAATGAAAATAACGACAACGACGAGACAGAATAAAAAAAAAATTTGCTATTTTTTTATATTTTTTTTTATGATTTTTTCTACGAAACTTCATTCATTTAAGAGAATCGCAATACAGTAAAGATTACGTCAGCTTCACGATATACGCGAATTATTGACAGAATTAGGGTGTAGTGGAATATTTGCATAGCTTTTATTCTTTTTATTTTTAAATTTTTTTTTTTTTTGTTTCATTGAAGATAATTTTATTTTTTTGTAGCATAATTTGCAAAATCTAATAAAAAGAAAAATTTAATTTTGTTTTTTTTTTTTATTTTATTTTATATTTAAATGATTATCTGTCTGTCAAGTAAATAAAGCGTTTTTTCTATTCAGGTCATAGATTTGAGCTCAGTCTAATAAAAATGACCAAATCCAAGCGGCTCTTATTAAAAAAAAAAAAAAACACCTTAAATAAAAACATGAAGTTAAAAATGGTTATGTTAAGATTTTTTAAATTATAAATTTCTGGTATTTGTCAAGATCGTTGGATCTTCATTTTATTTTTTTTAGTATTCTATCATTTTAGTTCTGACAAGCAGTACTTAAAGCAATTTAATACTTTTCGTTCTACACCTTTAAATTTACGTTAAAACTTAAAATAACTTAATGTAAACTAACCGGCTTAAGTCATTTTATAATCAAAAATTTACCAGCTTAAATTTGAAAAACAACCAAACAACATTTAAAAAAGTAATTTTTTTAACGAAAACTAAAATTAAACTGACTTAAGTACGCTTAGGTAGCTATGTATGTATATACAATCGCATAAATGCGTATAACATTTTGACATTTACTTAAGTTGCTTTAATAGTTAGGCCTTCTTGCAGGCATTATTGTAGATGCATACTTAAAAAATAGTTTTGTCTTTTGTCTCAATTGAAGATGAAGTGCTATTAACATAGCGGTGAATGTATTTCTGATGGTATTTGTAATAGTAAATGAAGTTCTAAATGAAGAAATTCGAATAGAGTATCTTGAAAAGGTTGCTAAAAAAAGAAATTTATTGCATAATTAAATCTTTATATAAAATGCTTTTGCTGTGGAAATAAAAAGAGAAATTTTTAGTCTTTTTGTTCAAAAAATAAAATAATCTTTCCAAAAAACTTCACTATTTGGCTAAGGATACTATAATTAATACTATAAAAAACGTTCGGTTCATATAAAAATTATTCTCAGATTTGTTGAAATTGAAGCTTAAGGGTAAGTTCACACGGGATGCATGCATCCGGATGCAAATATTTGATTGGTTGAAAATATATATCGTAATCATGACATGCTCTCCCTTTCACTCATTTTAGATACAAAGTTTTTTGCATCGTCTATAAAAAGCATACAAGATGCAAATTCGTTTTAAGGTTAAATAGAGACATAAAATCAAACTTCAAACATTTTAAATGATAAATATTTTAAAATATTTTGAAGATGGATACAATAAAAAGGAAAAAATGGCAATGGTTGATATTGGTTTGCAGTTAATATTAAAGAAGAATAATCAGAATTACTTTAGAAACTATTAATTAATTTTATATGTGTATTAATAAATTATACCTATTTAGTTTATATTAATTAATTAAAAATTTTCTCTGGTTTAACCATTTTGTATTTTGTAAATAAAAAATTTTTTCATCAAATGTCAAAACAATATATATGTACACATACTAGGAACTTTCAAATAAAACTTCAAATTAAAAATGTCTCCATTTTGCATCTCATGAACGAGTGGATGCATAGTGGATGCAAGCAAAATATTCGTTAATATTACCGAAGAGTACA
The DNA here is from genome assembly GCA_947095535.1 of Poecilobothrus nobilitatus. Lineage (NCBI taxonomy): Eukaryota > Metazoa > Arthropoda > Insecta > Diptera > Dolichopodidae > Poecilobothrus > Poecilobothrus nobilitatus. The sequence continues at coordinate 51,701,290 of OX352772.1, read as the reverse complement.
CGAAATCTAGTCGAAATAATTTTTGCATCTGGATTTTCAGTTTTTCTCAAAGAAAAAAAAAGGATTATATAGAATAATTTACAAAAACTTATTTACTTCTTAAACTAAAGGTTCATCTCAATATTTTTATGTCGGTCAATATCTATATGGTATTCACTATTTACTCTACTATATCTATTAATTCCCTGTGGTGAAAATTTACTTTGGAAAAAAATATGGTGCCATTTTTATTTTTTTTATTTTATTTATTATCAAAATCTGATAGAACCTCTCTATTTTTTGTTAATACATTAACACCAAAATAGAGAAATAGAGGGGACTACCGATTAACAAATTATTAAAACCTTGATATTCTAATCAATTCTAAAATCTCTCATTATTATTTTAAACTGAAGATTTTGTAATGCAAGGTTAAAAAAAATTCCGGGCTCTCCCAATAAATTAAGATACTTTTTATAAAACTTTTTGAACATAAACATAAATTATTCAATCAGATAAATGCCATAAAATGATTAATCGATACATCGTTAAGTTTGATATTAAAAGTTATTAACACCTTTTAGGTACCAATATTTACATAATAAAAAAAATTTATTAGAAAAATTAAACAAAAATTAAATTTTAAAGAAAATATTCTTTTTAAAAGTACTTAAATTTAAAACAAACTTGTATACATATACAATTTGTTTATATACGATATATGTATTTATGTATGTATATATGTAATTAAAATGAAAATGAAAACTTTTGGGCGGGAATTTCACCTAAATTTCAAGTATTATGACATTTAATTTTTTTGTTTTTTTTTTTTAACAGTACCTATATCGAGATCAGACAAGATCAGACCAGATGCTTTAATTCGTCTCACATTTAATACATATAATAATATTATATATATTCAAAATTATTTAAATGACAATGTAAATGAGTAAAGTGAAGGTGATATACTTACATGAAGAAATAGTCATATCGTGTTTTTATTTTTGTTATAGTGGTTAAGAGATGCGGGAAAATATAATTAAAATATATTGTTAAAAAAAAAAAAATTAAAATAAAACGTAATATAAAAATAAAAATTAAGAATCGGTTTTTATTGATATTATATCAAAAGTCGAAAGAAAATATTAAAGTTATTATCATTACAGTTGTAATACATATGTAATAGACTAGCAGTTTTTCTTACGAATTTCTTTTATCATAACATCTTCTCCTAAGAATTCATCGCATGGACAACTGAATTTACTAAAACATGTTAATATTTTTAACGACCTAAGTGGGTAGTTTAGATATACGGTATATTATAAAGTATATAAAGAAAATTTCAAAGATATCTAATATAAAATTATATGCTGACTTTAAAGTAAAAGAATAGATGAGTTTCAGGTAAATAAATTATAACGACGATTAATCTCAAATATGTAGACATTTTTATAGGCTTGTTTTCTTTTCATATATATCTAATGGGTATGTAAGTAATTACTGTAAGTTTAAGCTCATTAAACTAAATTCGAAAAAAAAAAACATTTAATTTTATTACCAGATACTGCAATAGATAAGGAAGCTACAACTACGCAATTAATACATTACAAAAAGTAAAGTAGGAAACGTATCTAGATCCATCTTAAATGAAAATTAATGTTATATCTACTATATACAGTATTGGACAAAAAATTTGCATCTGTAATTTTATATTACGTTTTACGTTACATTTGTTAATTTTTTAAATATTTTCTGATAATAGGGTAAATAAAATGTTCAAATCTGATATTAACAAATATAAAAAATGTCAATTGATATTCAAATTTTGATTTGTGATTAACAAATTTCATAAGAAAAATAAATTATTTGTTTAAAAAAATTAATTAGTAAAAGATAATTTTGAAAATGGCAATATAAAATTATAAATAATTTTTAAAAGAAATATAGACAGAAAGAAATTTGTGAAAAACTGGACTAACACAAATTTTGATTTTAAGAATTAATCGTAAATTTCAAAGCACACGAACTTTTGAAATTGACCATAGAGGTGAAAAATCTTCAACAACTTCAGCTGTATAGGATAGACTAGTTGTAGAACCCATTCACGTTTCCGGAAAATATTTTATAAGATCTGAAACTTCCAATATGTGTTCGAACAACTTTTTTTTTACCACTTGAAGCATAAGCATCCACTAAGTCATTTATTAATTCTGGAATCATTAATTTCACTAAGTCGTTGATTACTCAACTGTAGCTATTGTACAAGACTATAGGACGTTTCTTTTATTTCTATACCATCTATTATCTTATACAAGAATTACGGTTTATTATTATTTTTATTATATATAGCTATTACAATGTAATATTAATTATAATTTATAGGACATAAATATAGTAATAATTAAAATTTATAGGGCATAGGACATAACGGGGGTTTGAATCCGAGAATTTTCGTATGAAAGGCCGGTGCTTTAATAACTACACAATTGGCAGGATGTGTCCGAACTATACACAGACGAAATAATGATGATAAGCCTCCATTAAAGGCTTATAAATAAACCATAATTTTAGTTTAATCAAAAGAACAAAAGATTTAGCTTTTGCGTATGCAATTAAATGGAAAAAAATATTATTTTGTGAAGACTTCAAATTTCATTTGTTTGGAAGCGATGGTATTAATTACTTTAATCGACCCAGAAATCAAAGATTAAAAACGAAACATTATAAAAAAAGAACTGTCAACCATGGAGATACTATTATTATGACTTTGAGATTTTTTTCTGCGCTAGGGAATGGGTCCAATACATTTAATAAATAAAATTTTTAATTAAAAATTATTATACAAAACGATCCTAGAAGACATCATGCTGTCATATATCGAACAGAAGGGGCCTTGGTGGCCCAGTGAGTAAGAGCGTATAAAATACGCAGTACGCGGTAAACACCGACGGAGTGTTGGTTCGACCAAACGCACGTCGTTAGAGTTATTCCCTCTTGCCTTAAAGTCACGCCTGAACAGGAAAGGCTGTGTGATTTCCTGTCCACATTTATGTGGCAGAGAAATGCATTAAAAAAAAAAAATATCGAACAGAATATGCCACTTGTAAGTACATGTATGTACATGTATATGTATGTATGTATATGTATGTACATAATGAAAAATAATTTAGAACATAATATATAAAATTTAGTACATGATAAAAAATAGCTGAAATAGATTATAAATATTAATTCGAAATTAATAAAACATATGGTAATTTTTAAAACATGTTTTCGGATTTGAGGTTCAAAAGATTAAACTGTATAAATACTCAATCTTGATGAACTTGAAATAAAGTAATGGATTGGTGTTGCTATAAGTTATTATCTAGCCGGTTGCCTCGTATCCGATAGGCGGTATCTCGGTTTTTTAAGAAAAATAAAAATATCTCGACAGATTTTCAAGATTTTTAACATTTAGATGAACTCTTAGACATGGATCTAAGAAATTTTTAAAACTTCTGTCATCAAAGCAATATCATAGTGGCATAAATCAAAAGAAATTTAACACCAACACTCTTTTAAATAGATCCCCGTACGTTTAAAGTTGTACTACGGTCCTAGTGATTACGGATACCTTAACTCAGCTTTCAACAATAAAATATATGTAAATATCTCTGAAATCGTCATTTAAAGTACAAAATAGGCTGTCATCTTAAAAAAAGATCTTGAACTTAGAAGCTGAAGAAGGTAGATAAACGATCGCAGCTAATTTAAAGAAATAAGAAAAGGACAAAAGGAAACTAATAACTATAAAGGTCAAGTAATTAAGTGTAATACATGCATGATTTAATAGAAAAAAACCTTTTTTCTAAACCAATCAATAGAGTTTACTCTAAGTAATTCAAGAGATATTTGGGGTAATTTGAATTAACAATTGTATCGAATAATTTATGGAATTCAGTAAGTGTATAAATATTTTTTTGTATGGAAGTAAAATGAGCAATAAATTAACAACAGATAAGACTTTGAAAAAAAAAATTACACACTTATTATAATGTTTATTTTTTGTAGTTTAACAGTAACTAAAAACTTTTTATATTTAGGAAAAAGAAATAAAAATTAATTAAGGGGAACCACCGCATTCTTGAGGAAAATAAAATTTGACATAAAATAACATAAAATTATAGATAAGAATGAAAACAAAACACATTTATCTGGTTTTTAAATGTAATTATTTAAACAGTAAAAGGTAAAAATAAAACAAAACACAAAATTTAAAATGTGCAAAATTTATTTTAAACGTGGAACGTGGAAATTTATTTAATTTAAGTCTTAGGCTTTTGATAATGAGCTAATGATATAATATCGTAATAATATATCGTAAATATCGTAACAAAATTCTATGAAAAATAAATCGAGACTCTAAATGTATTTGGTAGACATCTGTTTAAAAACGAAACTACTTATAATTACTATTAATATCTATACATACATAATTTTATTAAAAACAAAACTGAATGTGGCTGATTTGACTTCCAAAGTGCTAATTTATTTATTTTCATGTTCATTGATATATTTGTCTACTTTATTTCAGTTTTAAAAGTAGACATTTTTTTAAAAGCTAATAACATTTTTTAGCTCATTATTATTTTAAATATTTGCTTATTATTTTGACTCTGTTCGTCCGTCCATCCGCCCGTCCGTCTGTTTATAAAACTTCTACACCGATGTAAGATAGAATAAAATAAAATGTTCACCATGAATAGGTCTCTTAAAAAAATTAATATTATAAAAACATTTTTTTTATGCAAGTTGTATAATATTACGGAGCTACAGCTTCTCGCAAACTTCAAGGCTCAATTAGCCTAATTTTGCTTATTAGTTTTAAATGTTTATATCTAAGTTTCTATTTAACATTTTTTTAATCGAAAAATGCCAAAATACAGTACAATTTTGTAATTTTTTTCCATAAAACTCCACAATTTTTTTGCAGTTTAGTATGTATTTAAATTTACCGTTATGTGAAAAATATAATTTTACATGTTTACATCCTTTTAAATAGAACCTTTATATTTTGAAATGCGTAAGTTACTTCTAAAATTTTTTTAGTACATCTTTTTTTTTCTTTTAGAAAAATTATAAATTTTGACATAAGTGACAATAAATTGTAACCTGTTTTCCTTTTATTTTTCTCTTTACCTTTAAATGGCCTTCTTTGCTCTACATTGCGTCTTATTTATGTTAAGTTTCACGTTTCTTATGAAAGTTAAAAATAAAATAACGTTTTCGTAACGTTCAACGTTTTGCGTTTTATTACAGTTTTGAATCTAGCTTTATTAAATCGATAATTTTCCTTTAATTATGCATACTAGATGGGTATAATATTAATAGAACTGATAATTCTAAATAATAGTTTTTTTCCTTCTAAGGGAGATGAGAATTTTCTAAAGACATCAAGAATACCTTACCTTAATAAGTCAGTTTTTAACTGACTAAACCCACTTTTCCGTTTTAGAAAATGTAATAGGATGAAACCCTTAACTTCTAACTCAGTACATTATGGCTAGAAAGTAAAGATAGAAAATATTTTTAAGCTTCCTAAAGTATAGTTTATTTAAAACATTTATCTAACATCATTTCTAATCTCAATATATAGGAAATGTTTTTAAGTAATTTCTTCTTAAAATTTTAAATCTCGTATCAAATAAAACAAAAAATGTATATATTTATACTTCTGAATCCTATAGTGTCCGGGACTATAAAAATTATATTTGAATTAAATAAGAAAAATATGGAATACAAAAAATTCTTAATATTTGAAAATTGAAGTGAATCTTTAAGTCTCGTGACTAAAAATACATTTCGAATATATATACAATATGTATATGTATTAAAAACCCTATAATAACCCTAAAATCCACACTTTAATGAATTTTTAATAAAAAAAAATATATACATATAGTATATATATATATATATATTTCGAATGACTTATAATCAGGCGAATAAATAAACGACATAAATGAATATTTCAAAAATTTATTAAATTGCTTCCTGTCTAATAAATTTTTAAAAGAATTAACGAGTAATTAATCCATTAATTCATTTAATTTTTAATTTTCTGATAATACACTGAATTATATTTATAGAAAAAAAAAAAAAAATTAATTCCGATTCATCTTTAATTTAAAAAAAAAAAAAATTAAAATTCGATTGAAACTGAATTTTAAAATACTAATTATACTATATATTTATTATACTACACGGTTTTTGTTTTTTTTTAGTATAGGTAAAGGTACATGTAACAAGTAAATTCGTATACACCTATTCTAAAAATATATATATATATATTGTATAATGGATATTTATTATACTGTATTGTATTTTTTTTTATTATGTGTTTTGTAGACTGTAAAATCTTCATTCAATCTTTAATATTTTTATTGTTTCGTTTTTATTTTACGCGATTGTCTGTGGAACATTGAATTATTAATTAATTTTTTTAATTTTTTTTTTTTTTTTTTTTTGCATTATTATATTATATTTTAATGAATTGATTATCTCATTATATGATGATGGTCATTATTTATATTATATATTTTAATTATTTTTTAAAAGATAAGGTTAACAGGTGCTATAGGGAGGGTTTACCCTTTAAATAAAATATTTTCTTTTACTTATATTAAACAAAATATAATATAATGTTTGAAAGGTATTATGGATTTGGTATATCGTAATGGAAATGAAATATTTCATAGATTTTGTGTTCTTTATATTTTTTTTCTTCTTCCAATTTCTATATAAGAAGCCTATGTATGACATCCATTAAGTTATTTATTATTCATATTTGCTGAAGCTTAGAGTTTCTCTGGAATCTGAAGCTTAGCTTAGAATTTCTCTGAAATCTTTAGTTTCTGAACTGGAATCTGGAATGAAATCATTAGTTTCGAAACTGGAAACATTAATTTCTAAACTGAAGCTTAGAGTTTTTTTGAAATCATTAGTTTCATTAAACTGTTGATTACTCAGCTGTAATTGTTGTGTACTAGAGACTAGAGAGAAACTAGGAAATGTAAATATTACTTGTTTATCAAAAGTTAGTTTTTATTTTATACCTCAATTTAAGAATACTAAACATAAATAAGTAAAAATAATTTTTTTTATTTAAAATTATATATCACAAACAGAATATATTAATATAAACTAACTTTCTTCTTACTCACTTATTTATTTAATCTTACTGCTTAACGTATACATAATTTTTTTTTCATCCTTTTTTCTTCTTTACTTTTTCGGCATTATGGGGTGGGAGGTAGATATAGATATAGTCACTAAAAAATGTGGACTGTCAAAAAAGATTTAGGATTTTATGGTCTCTTTTAAAGATTCCCATCTTGCTTTAGGAAGAAATATACATATGTTCTTGTCTATTCCAATAAACGTTACGATCGAAATTGTTCGCTGTATGACAAAAATTTTCATTCTACTAAACGTCATGTTTTTTTGGTATTCTACTAAACGCTAACGTGAACTTTTTCTTACATTTCATAAAACTATTTCTCCGCTATAGGTGAGCTGCGGAACACAATAAATTGAAGCATTTCTTAAATTTCTATATTGAATTTTTAACTTTTTTTTTGCAGCCTCATTTTCTGCCCCGGAAAAGAAATCAAAACTATCCATATTTATTTTTATTTATTCAAAACCGGGAAATTGTCTTTATAAAATTAAATTATTTTCAATGACAATTTAATAAAATATTAAAATAAGCTGATTGTACCTCCTGAGTCAGTTCTGTTAAAAAAGTAAATCCAGATTTCACAATTATTTTTGATAAACTGTTATTTAGTTGACTATTTTAATTGTAATATCAATATTATTTGATTATATTTTTCGTTTTATCTATAAAATCCAAGTGAAGCTTGAGACAAATAGAATTTAATCATCTAGAGTCTTTACTGAGAATCGTAATAAAAATCGCCTGAAAAGCAAAAACTGTGTAATTTCGTTGCCACATTGATGTCGTAGAGCAAAAAACTAAGAAAAAAATAAAAAAATCAGATTGCAATAAATTTCAAAAGGGCGCCTGAAGTTAAATTAATCGGTTAATTTTCATAAAATTACATTGTATTTATAATTAGTTTTAAAATAATTTTAAAAAATCTATATAAAAAATAAATTTTGTATCTTAGAGTTTGTTTACATTAACACTTTTTTTTTTATGTATTTAAATATGATCATAAAAATTTCCAGAATAAATATTTTTAGAAGTCACGAGCAAACTCGACATGTTATGTGCATAAACCGTACCATAAATTGTTTAAAAATTATTAAAAACTGTAAAATTAAAAAAAAAAAATTAAATAAAAGATTAAAGGTGAAAAACTCATATTATTTCAATTTTTATTTTTTTTTTTTTAAATTATTTGCAATGAAACCCTTAAGTGTAATTTACTTTTAAGCTTCAGTTTTATCATTTATTTCGTTTTTTTTTTTTTTTTTCATATTACTCTGTTTCTGTTTCGTGTCCAAATTTCGTGGTTCGTTGAGCATATCTTTAACAATCGTCTTTAAAGAAAAAAAAATTTATATATATGTATATATATATTTTATTTCAAGTTCTCTTTTTACATTTTTTTTTGCTTTTTCTCAAATATAAATAAAATTTTTGGTTTTTTTTTCTAAAAGTTGCAATTTTTGAAAAACTGATTTCGTCCTTTAAGGATTTTTACTAAAATAAAAGTAATTAATTTTCGTTGGAATCGTTTTTACATAAAGTGGACAAAAAATGTTTTAACATGGTAATAATTAAGTTGAATATACTCGGTGGCAATTATTTTCTTTCTGGTTATAATAACTTAGGATTGCTAAATCTAACAATTACTGATTGGCACATATCCAGATTCATAAAATGCATAAATGGAAGTAGTATAATAAAAATTATGTATATAGACGTTATATTCTAGAAAACCGTCTATTAATTTAATTGAATCTTTGTTTTGAAGTAGACGGTTATTTTGGTTGCATTGTCAGAACGCTCAAAGAATTAACACCCATACGAGTTAAAGGGTGTCATTAATTTTAATTTTTTAAAAAAGAATTAAAATCGCGATACTAATCTTATCTATCTGGGGCTTTAATTTCATTTCAAATACGAATTAAACACCGCTTTCATAAAATTTTTTAATTTTTTTGTATGCTTTAAGGTTACTATCATAAGCCTGTTGTTTATTTAACTGGTTGGCACTTATCTGTATTTATATTTGCCTATACTATTATTTGACTGGATTTCATTTGATTAGAGTGTCATTTCAATGCTCCCACCTATAAAATTTCTCTTAATTCAGAATTTTGCATATACAAATACATAAAACATATATTTTTGTGAAAAAAAAAAAAATAAAGCTGATTTTAGCTGAAATTACAACAAAAACTAATTATTGAAATCAACAGGAATCAACATTCAATTTCGTGGGCGTTTTGTCATCACACCGGCTATTTTATGTCTAAGGAAAAAAAAATTTATGTTAGTTTCAATTAAATGGAAAATTTGCTTCAAAAATTTCTTGGAATGATTTAATTGCCTTATATTTTTTTCTTTTACAAGTTCACAAATTTAAACTATAAATTCTAATAAAAGAAATTTAAAGTTAAAGTTAATGTCTAACTTGAAGTACTTTAATTTTTATTTTTTTTAAATATTTTAAAAGTCGTTAAGATTTAAATATTATAGAGCTAAATAAGAACCAATTAAATTTATTATTAAAATAATCATTATTTGAATCCGATTGTTTTGTAATTAATTATAGAGCTAATTCAAAATCCAAGCAATGAAAAAAGGTATTAAACTTACAAGAAAAAAATAAAGGATCCGTTAAATATTGGGAAAATACTAATAAAATAGGTTCTATTCTAAACTTAAAAATAACTTAATTCAAATTCTCTTGAAGTATATAAAACTTAACGTTTTGAAAGCTCAAAATTATACAAACACTCAAACTTAGTAAAGAAAAACTTTTTTGAGATAAGACATGAGCGATGGCTTTTCAGTACAACTAGAATCTTTTGGTTGAATTTGAGTTTAAAAAGATCTAAATGTATCTTTCACTCTCTAGACCTGAAATAAAAGAATTGGTTGGTATTATTACGGGCCATTGCCCAATTCTTAAACATGCTACAACTTTAGGTATGCATTTGAACCTTAATTGCGGATTTTGCAGAGAAATTGAAGTTATAAAAAGCGTGGAGCACTGCATCTATCTGAATATGTCAAGAAAAAGATGAAAATATCTCGGTGGTTTGTTTTTTCAAGATTTAAGTGAACTGTCTGGCATGGATCTAAGAAGCTTTAATAATTTCTTCTGTGAGAGCAATGTTAGGGTCGCATAAATCTAAAGATTTTAAATTGTACTATGGACCCATTATCTAATTAATATTGACACGTTAGCTTCATCAATACAAAAACAAATGCGCACCATTTTAAAAACTATATTATACCGTTTAGACACGACACATTGCCTTTTTTTTTTTTTTCAATGCATTTCTCTGCCACATAAATGTGGACAGGAAATTACACAGTCTTTCATGTTCACGCGTGACTGTAAATGTCGTAAGAGGGAATAACTCTTACGACATGTGTGGGATTCGAACCCACACTCCCTCGGTGTTTACAGCGTATTTTATACGCTTTTACCCACTAGGACACCGAAGCCCCTACATTCCAATTATTTTTGCAGCTAAATTTGTAATTTTTCTTAGAATTTTTCTATCGAAATAAAATTGTGAATAATTACGTGTATAAAAACGAGGAAGAATACAGTTGACTTTGTCAACTCTTAGATACCCGTACGAACCGTTAGTATGTTAACAGCCTGTCACTCTGCTCACAATATTATTTTTTTAATATTTTAGTATTTTAAAATAATTTGGGTGAATTTTATAATTTCTAGAACTATGGGTTGTACATATATTCAAACTATATGTTTATATGTACATTCTTCGAAAGCAGATTCTAACCTTTCACATAACGATTATCAATCCAAAACTTTTTCAAATATTCTATAGTACCATTTAATACTAAGGGGTAAATGTATATTAAATTTACTAAGTACAAAACAGTAAAGATAATTTTAAATATTATATTATATTATATTTAAATATTCCATTGACAGAATAATTTCTTATAAGTACAATAAAATACATATATGTATGTAAATACGGCGCTGTATAATATACATATATACTCTTATCATTCATTCACTAGTGACATATACGATATGTAAATAAACATGGTATTATATAAGTATGTATGTATATCAATATCATATAAATAAAAATTCTTCAAGCAACCGTTATGTTGTATATTTATTTACATTTTTATGTACTACGCATTATATCCTCAACAATTTCAAATTATCGAGTAAAACAAAATGCAAAACATTTGTTGAAGAAATTTGTTAGAAAATTTGAAAAATTCAAGTAACACTTTCGTCAATTATAAAGTAACCCTATATTATTAAAAATAGTTGTTAACAGAAATAAGAGTATGATGTTGAAACTTTAATTTTTGTGTATTACTTCAAAAAAATTCTAACAGGTGTTCAAGTTACAGGTGTTTAAAAATAGGAAATTTTCAGTTTTTGACTCCTTATAGCTCCTAAACGGGGGGTGATACAAAAAAAATTTCTGAAATGACTCATACTTATTTTCAGAGATCTAACTTTTGTCAAAATTTCAAGTTTCCAACTTAAACCGTTTAGAAGATAGAAGGGTTAAAGGATTTTGCAAAATTTTAGTTTCGCATAACGGTAAATTAAGACACCGTATGCCACAAATACATATTTATTGTATATATACTTTTAAAGCTAATAAAAGTAGGAATCGTTTGACGTTTTCAAAATGAAGATATACCTTATACAACTTGTGCTATAACAATTTAAATATAGAGCTTTTTTGAACCTTTGGGGAGCTGTAGCTCCGCAACGGGTGGGGCTACAAAAAAAAGTTATTAAAAATAAAATTAATATTTTTGTGAGATCTATCAGTAGTTAAAATTTCATAGCTCTATTGCAAAAAAAATGTGGGGATCTAAAAGTTAGGTGTTCGAGAGCTACCCTAAGGCTTGGTCCAAACTCAACCAAAAAAAATAGGGAACCTACAAATTACTCCCAAAATATTTTGTGTAAATTTCAAGATGCTAGCTTTCTTAGTTTTTGAGTTAGCGTGCTGACGGACGGACGGACGGACATGGCTCAAAAGTCTTAGAATTTTTTTCTGATCCGATCCATACCTTTGAAGGTATATCTAGCTCGCTTATTTCGAGGTGTTACAAACGGAGGAGTAATTTTATTATACCCGATCCTATCGTACGGGTATAATAAAAATACAATGTTTGAAGTACAATTTTTCATCTTCCCTTTAAAAATCTTTCACAGGTTTTTAAATTCTATGTTCCTAAAAAGAGAAATATTTTGCATTGTTTTATTTCAAACAGTGTTGAAGTTTGGTGATAGGATAGAATACACGGGCATTGACGAACACAGCGCACATTTTATCAAAAATTTTAATAACAAATTTAATTTACCTATAGGAAACAGAAAATATTATTAAACGCAGGTTACTATTATGTTGATAACATCTCTTTTATTGTGCCGCAATGTTGATTTATAACTAAAAACTTCATTGATTTTTAAGCAATTCTGTATATGACTTTCTAATTATATTAAAGCCAAAATAATTAAATTAATTAATTATTAATTATTAATTATATTTAATAAAAAAAAAAAAAAATAAGTTTTTATTACATAATATTATTCAATTTTATTCTTTATCTATAAATATATATAAGAATACTGTATATATATACAATAACAATTAAGATTGAAGCAACTTATAAATTTGATTTATATAACAAAAAGCATGCAAGTTTCTAAACAATTCAAATTTAAATAAAAAAAATTAAAATTTTTAAAGTTATTTATAATATCAGAATTAAACACTTTAAAAAATAAAATAATTTTAATACACATTATATAAAAGTTGGGTATTTCCTAACTAAATACTACAACAGATCGTGACTTACCTTTCATATATAACTAAATATGCAATTGTTTTAATTAAGTATAGAAAATATTTATAATCAATAACTTTTTTTTTTCTGCTTTTCTTTTTTTATTTTAATTATCTAAGAAAAATTCCTAAAAGTAATCAGTAATTCAGTACTTAAAAAATTTACTTGATTAAATGAGCTCAGACATTAATTCATTAATATTCATTTTGATTAATTCTTTACAGACTATATTTCAGTATAATCAATTATTTTTTTTTTTTCCTATCGTTATATTTAAAATTAATTTTATCATCTCCTTTTTAGACTTTAATTCATTGATTTATATTTAAACTAAAAGACCTACATCGTATAAATATTGGTAAAACCGATATATTAATTGTGGTTCACTGGCCAGTATGAATTATTGCAGCCAGAATGGATATTCCTTATAAAGCACTGTGCAACAGTTGTAAAGGGGAAGCGATAAAAGAAAGAAAAAGAAAATTGCCATGACTTTCTATATATATGAATGTCCGACGCTAGTTAGAAATTCATTAGGATTCTGCTTAAATACTAAAATTTAAGATTTCTAACTACAAGCATTGGAATTTGATTTCACATCAAGATAGACTTAAGTACCAAATTGTAAAATAGTGCTCTGTTTTAGTATAAATTTTATATACCATATTCATAACAATTCCAAAATAGAGGTTTTCCGAATTTTACACGACTGTAACTGTTTCATGGACAGGGTTAGACAAAACAAAATTCAAAGCTTTATCTTGATGTATAAATGAGAAATTCAAACGTATGCAATAAATCACCAATAAACCAACACAACGGAAAAGGGAGTTTTATCCCAATATGTAATAATATGTTATATCATATTAATTTGGATTTATTGTTACATCTTTTTTGCATTATTCGTAGATACTATTTCCTAAACTTTTTAGTACAATGAGGAAGTTCTTTGACAAAAAACTTTTAATATAGCTTCATATTTATTCAAATAAAAAACTGAAATTTGAAAATAGTTTAACACTTCTCTACTTCTTTTTATAATTGAAAATCCTAAAAACATTACAGTATACTTACTTCCTGTACCAAAACAATCAAATTTTACAGAAATTCTTATCATAAAACTTGGTCGTCTTTAACAAAATTTCTGATGTCTATTTCTGAACGTAAGTTCCGCAGCTATCCGAACCTTAAGTTGTTTAAGTCATTGGCATAAAACTTAATTTCTTTTAGTGAAATCATACAAAAAAAAAGAAATTGTCGAACCCGCTAGTCAAATTTGTCCCACTTTAACAGAAAAATTGAACTACAGAAATTAAACTACAGAATCAATCCTATTGCTTCATAATTTATTCAGTTATTGTGTGAATGAACGGGAAGATATACATACTTAAATCGATTCAGAAATCAAGCCTGAGCAACAATATATTATACAGTTTTCGATATTCATTCGTTTTTCCTATGATGGTGTCAAAAATGTAATAGTAAATTTATTATACACTTTGTATTTATATAACTTGTAATCACGATTAAGTAAATTTTTCAAAAAAGAATATTAAAACTTAAAGTCAATATTTTTTAAATTATAATTTATAACTAAATATTAAATAAAGATGGACAAAAAAAAAAAACGATCTAAGCAACATTTTGTTGGATTTTCTAATAATATAAGTTTTAAAAAAGTTATTCTATTTAAACTACACCTTGAAAATAGACGCCACAAATCTTATCTATTCATTTTTAATTTGAAAACTATAAACTTTATACTATAAAAAAATTAAATAGTAATTTGTCGTATGTTTATAATATGTATGTATGTATACGAATTACAGTAGCAGAAATATACTTTGCAACAATAAAGCAACAAAAAATAATTTATTCATTTGAAATTCCTTATGTGAAGTTGTTAGGATACCAATAAATATTTCCAATATTGAGAATTTAAAATCAATCACAAAAGCCAAGAATGATAATGTTAGCAGTTTAATTTTTTGTTTGCCGAATTTTAAAACTAGAGACTTGTCTTGACGAGTAAGTTACAGTTACTTGCATAAAAATGGCAATATATAAAAATATTTTTACACATATAAATTATCTCAACTTGCCTGATTTTTTTTCATCTCAACTTTTATTTTGTACGAAATATCAAGGTTTTTATCTTCAATTCTTTATTTGCATCTGCAAGTTTATGTTTTCAGGTTATCTGAAAGCAATTTAACATTTCATACAAAACAAAAATAGCTGAAATAGAAAACAAAGAGGGAACACTTTATTGAAGTTTTATTGCTTTTTTTTGGGAGTTTTGTAAAGACATCAGGAAATGTCATATAAGTCTCAAGAATGAAGAAAGAAGTACATATAAAGTTTTACATACTTCAAACTCAAAAAGCTCAGAACCTCAAGAATTTAATTGCTAATATTATTTACTTAAATAATGAAAAAAATATCATTTATACAGGGTGCTCCACATAAGAGTGCAAATATTTCATGAGGTGATTCCGGAGACTAAAATTAGAAAAAAATTGTAGGAGTTGTGGGGGCCTATTATTAATCCTTTTCGAGATATTGAGACTTTTATGTTTTTTTTTGTTTTCCATTATTAATTGCGGAGTAGCTCTTCCCCCACATGCACCGCAGAAGTTAACTTAATTTTGTTTGAAAGCTTATCCTTCAAGCTTCATCCGGTGAAGGATTTATTGTTTTGGGGTAATTACTTTTTATAAAATAAATTTTTACTCAAATAAATTTTTTGTTGGAAAAAAGCATTTTTCTATCAAAAATGTTCTTAAATTTTCAGTTATATCTGGGAAATGGTATAATGTAGAGGAAAAACTAATTAGGATAAAGTTATGGTAGCTTATTAAGGATTCTAAATTGTATATAATAACGGTACCTTAAAAAACGTTATTTTTAAAAAAAATATGTAAAAAAATATAAAAATTCTCTAAAAAACTAAAGCTCTAACTACCCCAAGACAATAAATCCTTCATCAGATGAAAGCTTGAAGAACAGTCTTTCAAATAAAACTAAGTTAGCTTCTGTAAAGCATGTGGGTCAAGTGGTATTCGGCAATTAATAATATAAAACAAAATAACATAACAGTCCCAATATCTAGAAAATGACTAATAATAGATTCCTCTCTCTCACCTAATAAACGCACTTATAATATAATATACAACACCTTCCATTTGGAGAAGTTTAAAAAATCTGTAGAAAAAGTGTAAAAATATTAATATTGATAGTTAAAAGTTACTAAAGTTAAAAGTTTTTTATATATATTTCCACTAGTGTATTTATAAATATAAATTAGATTTATAGTTATAACAAAGAAAAATTGCTACCTTATGTTAAATAAATACAATTTGTAATTACAAATAATTTATAATTTTAATTTCAACAATTTTTTATTTTTATTTTTTTTTTTGTATAAAATTTGAACAATCAAAATCATTTTTAAATTTTTTTTTATATACCTAAGTATGTGGTTAAATTGTAGGGCTTAGAAATGAAGTGGTATACTGATAAAATAAGCGCCTCTCCTTAAAATTAATCTATTTTTTGCAATCTGATTTTTTTAAGAATTATCTGATAATACAAAAAGTACATATTACAATGTATAAAAAATACAACAATGTATGTAAAAAGTATATTTAAATTAAAAAAATTATTATGAATTTTATTTCTAACATTAAATAAAATTTGTGCTATTAATTTTTTGTTTATATGTGAAAATTAATTATAAATATAGATAAGTATATTCGAAATTCTGTATTAAGAATACAGACTACATTAAAATAGGGGCAAGTAATATATACAGTCAACATATGCATAGTACAGTCAAATGAAATAAAAGCTTATGATAGCTTATGATAGTAACGAGAAAAGTTAAAAACTTTTACTGAATTGGACTGTAATTGCTTTTTGAAGCCTGTGGCACGTGACCTTTAGTATTACGTGCGTTCTGTGCCAAATAATAAGTACTATTACATTATTTTTGAACTTAAATTCAGATCTTTGAAAAAATGTCAATTTATGTCGTTTAAATTTCCACTATTAGATATATGAGTTTCGATATAGCAATTTCGTGATATATTATTTAAATTCTTGTATTTAAAGTTAAATCTAAAGTTAGATCTAATCTGAGACCTACGTATTTCAATATAGAAATGATCTATTTATATGATAGTTTTAAGGCTTAAAACAACCAAACAACATGAACTAACACAAAGCTTTTAATAGAAATATACGTACATATACAATTCGCATATTAGAACATCACAATTAGAAGGTGATAAAAAAAATCGCTTAAGTGATACAAAAATAAGAGCAAAAAATACAACAATAATACTAAAGAATATGTAAAGAACTTATACTAAAATACTAAAGAACAAATAGAAGGTATAGTATGTAATACCGAAGGTGTTTAAAGACATACGTTTTCAAAAAGTAAGTAAGTTATTAGTAACAATTAAGTTAGGAATTATGAAAAAACAAGAGACACTTTCTTTAATTTTTAGGGAAATCCGATATAATTAAGAAAAGCCATTAACACATGTAAAAATATACTCGTAATATTGGAGTTTTAATTTTTGTATTTTACTTTAAACAAGTGTGCACAGGTGTCTGAAAATATCAATATTTTCAATTTTTGATTCCTATAACATAGGTCTTACCCGTACAAAAAAAATGTTTTTTGAGGTAACTTACCCCAATTCCTAAAGATCATTTCCCGAAGTTACAGGAGTACCAATATTTTGCAAAATTATGCTTTCACATAAATCTACAAAGTTAAATATCAAACAGCCAAAAATTATATAATTTTTAAATTGATTTAGAAAGCTTAAAATAATTTCTCTCATTTGATGTTAATAGATTGAAAAAATTTTTAGCGGAACTTTAGATATAAATATTTAAAAACCAACTTAATATTTTGTTCAACTTTTAGAGACTGTAGCTTCGCTTCTTATCTTATAATGTATTCTTATGAATGATAACTCTTAGATACCCGAACAAACAGTTAGTATGTTCACAGCCTGTCACTCTGCTTACAATATTATTTTTTTAATATTTTAGTATTTTAAAATAATTTGGGTGAATTTTATAATTTCTAGAACTATGGGTTGTACATATTTTCAAACAATATGTTTATACATTCTTCAAAAGCAGATTCTAACCTTTCACATAACGATTATCAATCCAAAACTTTTTCAAATATTCTATAGTACCATTTAATACTAAGCGGTAAATGTACATATATTAAATTACAAAATAGTAAATATAATTTTAAATAAAATATTATATTATATTAATGCGCACATAGTATATTTATATTGTTATAAGTATATCGTCATACATTGCAATATTTCTTTAAAAATATTTCCATTCATAGAATAATTTCTTATATGTACAATAAAATACATATATGTATGTATGTAAATACGGCGCTATATAATATACATCTATACTCTTATCATTCATTCATCAGTAACATATACGATATGTAAATAAACATGATATTATATAAGTATGTATGATATCAATATCATATAAATAAAAATTCTTCAAGCAACCGTTATGTTGTATATTTATTTACATTTTTTTGTACTACGCATTGTATCCTCAACAAAATGTAAAAAATTCGTTAAAGAAATTTAATAGAAAATTTGAAAAAATCAAGTAACACTTTCGTCAATTATAAAGTAACCCTATATTATTATTAAAAAAAGTTGTTAACAGAAATAAGAGTATAATGTTGAAGCTTTAATTTTTATGTATTACTGCAAAAAAATGTAAACAGGTGTTCAAGTTACAGGTGTTTAAAAATAGAAAATTTTCAGTTTTTGACCCCTTACAGCTCCTAAACGGAAGGTGATACAAAAAAAATGACTCATACTTATTTTCAAAGATCTAACAGACAGGCAAACAGATTCTGTCTGACAGAATCTAACAGACAGATTCTCTCAAAATTTCAAGTTTCCAACTTAAACCGTTTAGAAGATAGAAGGGTTAAAGGATTTTGCAATAATTCAGTTTCGCATAACGGTAAATTAAGACACGGTATGGTACAAGTATATATATATTATAAACATGTTTGTAAAGCTCATAATAACACCTATCGTTTGGAATTCAGATTGAAGATATACATTATAGAGCTTGTATTATAACAATTTAAATATAGAAATTTTTCGAACTTTTGGGGGCTGTAGCTCCTTAACGGGTGGGGCTATAGAAAAAAGTTGTAAATAATAAAATTAATATTTTTATGATATCTATCAGCAGTTAAAACTTCATGGCTCTATTTCAAAAAAATTGTGGAGATCTAAAAGTTAGTTGTTCGGGAGCTACCCGAAGTTTTGGTCGGAACTCAACCAAAAAAAATAGGGAACCTACAAATTGCTCCCAAAATATTTTATGTAAATTTCAAGATTCTAGCTTTCTTAAGTTTTGAGTTAGCGTGCTGACGGACGGACGGACATGGCTTAATCGACTCAGAATTTGTTTCTGATCCGATCCATACCTTTGAAGGTATATCTAGCTCGCTTATTTCGAGGTTACAAACGCAGAAGTAATTTTATTATACCCGATACTTATCGTACGGGTATAAAAATATCATAAATCATTATTATGAAATTTATCGAAAATATAATGGAAATAAATAATAAATCCAACAAAATGAACCACTTCACAAAAATGCTTGAAATGTTTAATGCATGAAAAGCTTTAAAGATTATAAGGAATTAAAAATGAAACTAAAATGTAACTAAAATGTATGTATATAAATAATATTAAAAATTACAAATTAACAAACTATTGTGCAAATGACCTAATAAATCTGAAAAATCTGGCAGGTTTGGTATATAGGTAAATTTAAAAATGTCCTTTTACTTTGTTATAACAAAGTCTCTTCTATTTTATTTTTAGGAAGCATAATTTTTTATTTCAATTTAATATTTTAAACATACTCAAGTCAGAAATCATCATTTCGAATTCCTTTTTGATTTATAGATTAGAAATAAATTATTTTTTTTTTGTGTTTCAGGAAATGAGTTACTTTGAGAAAAAAATTGTGAGGTAGGTCTTTTTATTTGATAATACCTAATGCTAATAATTATATAATTCCATGTGGCCGGATCTGAATTTAAAATATCGAAATCCTTTTCTTTCTATCTTTAGACCGAAAATAATACAATTGGTTGGTGTTATTACGGGCCATTATTTTATCGGTAGACATGATAGAAGAATAGGAATGCATGTGGATCTTAACTCTAGAAGTTTCAGGAGAATTGACGCGATAGAGAGCGTGTAGCATTTTCTTTGCGTCTGAGGGTTTAGTCAGTCAAGGAAAAGGTGAAAATATCTCGGTATAGTTTGTGTTTCTACAATTTCGATCAACTCTGTGACATGAATTTGAAAAGCCTTCAAAACTCCGTCGAGTAACATCATCGTGGCATAAATTTTGGAAAACTTAACACCAACTCTGACTGGATAGATTCTCCTACGTTTCGAAGCTACACTACTCACCTAGAGCTTAGTGAATTCTGACTCGCCATAACATAATGACATTTTCTTACAGAAATTTTCTGAAAATTTAATAGTATAAGCTGTATAAAATATGTATGTATTAAAACAAATTATATTGTAACGAATAAGTAGATATATGTATTTTAATCAAAAATTTAATATTTTTTCGGTATCAAAAGTATATGTCTCTTGAGGCACTTAACTGTAACATTTTAATCAAAAAGAGGTTTAGCTACTTAAACGAGAAGCCCTTTAGCGAGTATATTTTTATGCAATTCTCAGATAATTTTAAAATTTCAATATTTCTGGTTTCTGAAATGAAAAAGGTACTTACCGGGAACGCACTTAAGCGGGTTTTACTGTATATACATATTATTGATATAGTTATTTAAAGGTATTTTAAAAATTTTGGATTAAAAATCAATTAAAAAAATATCAAAATGTCAATAAGTAGACAAAAAACATTAAAGAATCATTTGCCTTTTGGCAACTGTCAAGAAACCATGAGATATCGCAAAATGGGAATACATAATGAAAATTTATGAAAGAATGTAATAATATTGTATTGTAGTATAAAATATAATAAGTAATAACGAATGAAATATAAAAATATCATGCTGGTAAAATTTATATTTCGTACTATAAGTACGTAACTAAATAATTAAAAATTCATTCAAGTATATTTACTATAAAACCAGTTACTTCAATTTTTACTATTTGAATATCCGTACAAAGAAAAAAATGGAATGTTGGGTCAGTACAGTATCTACCTTCGTGCTCTATATAAGTGCTAATTAAATATTAAAGGAGAAATGACCACATATCCAAGCCACATATCCATCAATTTCCATATTATTATAGTTTTTTGGATGGATA
This sequence comes from Poecilobothrus nobilitatus, assembly GCA_947095535.1. NCBI lineage: Eukaryota > Metazoa > Arthropoda > Insecta > Diptera > Dolichopodidae > Poecilobothrus > Poecilobothrus nobilitatus. The sequence continues at coordinate 51,679,866 of OX352772.1, read as the reverse complement.
TTTAAAATTACTATCCAATACATATAAATTGATGTTATTAAAAAAAAATGTATCTGGCAAACCTAATAAAACCAAATTTTATTATCTTTGTATATGAGAGTTCACAGGAAAAATAAAAAAAAATTAAATTAATACGGTAAATCTAAGCTTATAAATTCAATTTTGATTGTAAAGTGAAACCCAAATAGCGAAGCCCAAATAGCGAAACCCAAATAGCGATTACTGTGATAAAAAAAAAACAAGGTAGAATATACACCAACAGTTTTTAAAAGCGCACATTTCCAAAAGACAATACAAACTGTTTAGCATTGTGACTTGCACAAAAATTTGAAAATTTAAGAAATAAAATTTTCGAAATTTTTTGTAATAAGAAAAAATGTGAAAATGGGACTTTTCTAGAATTTGGAGAGGCTGTAAGTCCGGAACTGTGTAGAAGTTTTGTAAACAGACGGACGGACAACTAGACAGAATGAAACTAATAACCACATTTTTTCAAATTTTTTTTTTAAATGTGCTAAAACAGAATAGCGCTTGGATGAGAGAATGTTTTTTCTTTAGAATAGATGTCATCTTCGCTTCTTTTGCTGTTTTTGGAGGTGAAATTATAATTATTTTTTTGAAATGTTATTGAAAAGTCGTCTATGTAGAAATTTTTTTCATAAAAACACACTTATTATAAAAATTCAGTTTTCATTCATTTCCTTTATTCATATTTAAATTTCAAGGCCACATTTTCTCAAAAATAGTGTTTTCTGAGTACAAAAATAACTTTCTTGAAAAATAAGTAAAATGAATAAATTGTATTTCTTAGATCTATTCAATTATTTGTATTTTATGATTCTGTTACTCTGGATTTGGTATACATTTTACTTTTCAGAATTTTGAATTTCAGGATTTCGTTTTTCTGACTCTATCTATAATTAACAACTTATTAAACCATACACTAAGCAAATTATGGTGAAAAAGTTTTATATTTTATTTAAAACTTTATTACATTTACAAAAAAAAAAAAAATACAATAAAATAAAATAAATTAAAAATGATACGTAAAAGTCACATAAATAATTTTACTCTTTATAATTTTTAAGTAAAATAAAAACGAAATTTAAATTATTTTAGGTAATCATTTATCTAAGATCTTTATTGTTTCCACGATCATATCAAGAAATAATTTTGTTTTTATTTTTGCTTTTTTACTTCCGTATATTTTGTTCTGCTCTGTTCTATTCTTCTTCTGATTTTTTTTTTTTTTTTTTTGGTTCTTTTTTTATAATTTATGAACCATTTATATGATCCATGCCATCATTATATCCTACACCGTACGTCACATACAAATTAACTAAAAAACAAAAATTTTTGTGAAAAAACATAAAAAAAATCCCACACACCACCTGACTTATGATTTAAAATGCTGTCTGTACCTGTGCTGATTCTTAAAAAAAAAAAAAAAAAACCTTTGCAACAAAATAAGAAAAAGAAAGAAAAAATCAATTAAAAACGAAGCAATTTTTTTTTTTTACCTTTTCACTTCCCTTTAATATTTTCTTATTGTTTTGTTTTGTTTTGCTTTCGGAAATTTATTTTTTTTACATAAATTTAATAAAAAATTAATTTTATGCTTTTTTTTATTTTTTATTTTATTTTAAAATTTATGTGATAATATGAACTTATATGTGATATGAACTTATTCATCCTTCAACCGCTTTACGTTTTTTTTTTGCCTTTATTTTCTTTCTGTTTTTGTTTTTTGTTTTGAGTACTGGACGTGTAAACGGTACAAATGAACAAATGAAAACTACTAACTACTAACTGTACAAATGAAATCGTAACTAATAGTGGTTTAATTATAAACATTTTATGTCATAAATTTAAATAAAATAAGTTATGTAATGATGATATGGTGGAGTTTGTATAGAGACGATTAAAATCCACAGCATTATCATATTTGAAATTTTTTGTTATTTAATAAATCAAATTAAATCCGATCAATCCGAATATACGGCGAAGGTATCTATGTATATATAGTTATATTATATTCAATAATTCTTCGTAGCTTTACTTTTGTTCAGCAAAGCTTTCACAACTTTAAATTTTAAGCTACTCATTGATATTTTAAAGATTAACTTTGCAATGTATTTTTTGTTACATGCTTGTCAAATACTAGCAACAGATTGCCTTATACGTAAAAGTTGGGATGTTTGTGTTGGATTCAGAATGAAAGAGAAATAGGATATTATTAAGTGAATGTTCAAGGGTAAATTAAAAACTCAATAATTCGATTCTTTTTGAATTTTTAGGCATTACAAAACGCAATATTACTAACAGAAGAAAGACACGGGATCATTTTTGATGACAGTATGTTCCCAATTTTAATACTTCTCATAATAAATGAGTTTCTATAACCATATAGTTTTAAATAACATTTAAATTTTCACTGTCTAGAAATGAGCACTTGAATTGTGTTACGTTAGAATTGTTTGAACGAAGCATAAGACAAAACATTAGGGTATTGTTAATTATTGTTTGACTGTTTGTTTAACCTTTTTTTTTTTCAATTACGGCTCTATTATATTAGGTCAAACTCAGTGTACCTTATGCCTACCATTCATCTGTTCTGGAATTTCGTTTGTTTTAAAAGTTGATATTTTTTTTTTTTTTAGTTTTGTAGAAGTTTGATGTGTTGTTCATAATTTCTGTAATGTCATTCGAGCATTTTCTCATAACACATGTTCCTTAAAGCCATATATATCGTCTTTCAAATTGAATTTTCAAAAGAAAATAATTAAAAGATATAGAATTTGAATTGAAACTGGCAAAGTCTCTATTTATTTTTGAAGTACAATGTTTGCCATTTATACTCTGAAAATGTTATCTCCCATATGACCACCTTTTACGTCTCCACAGTACCTGATTTTTTTATCAAAATTTTCGGTCACATTCTGGCATAGTTGCGGATCTATCTCACCAATAACTTGGATAATTTCTGCTTTCAATGTTTTAACATTTCGAGGATTATCCTTGTAGATCTTTCCTTTCACATAGCCCCAGAGAAAGAAGTCTAACGGTGTCAAATCGCAGGATCTTGAAGGCCAATTCACGTCACCGAATTTGGAAATAACACGGTCTGGAAACTTTGTATATAGTAATTACAGTGTTTCTCTGGCTGTATGGCATGTAGCCCCATCTTGTTGAAACCACATGTCCTCAGTATCAATATTTTCCAATTTTGGCCAAAAAAAATTGTTATCATGTCGCGGTATCTGGTACCGTTAATGGTTATGGCTCTTCCAGCATCATTTTCGAAAAAGTACGGACCAATCACACCACTAGACCACAATGCACACCAAACAGTGACTTTTTGTGGATGCGTTGGTTTCTCTTGGATCACACGACAGTTTTTCTCTCCCCAAATACGGCAGTTTTGTTTATTAATGTAGCCACCGATCTCGAAATGTGCTTCATCCAAAAAGTTGATTTTTTTTAAATCGTGGTTTTGTTCTAGTATCCAATTGGAAAAGTCCCAACGCATGGAATGATCTTGTGGCAGCAATTCTTGTGTCAGTTGAACTTTGTAGGTCTTCAACGCTAAATCTTTGTGAATAATACGCCATACAGTTCACTGAAAAAGTCCCAATTTTTGTGAACGTCGGGAAATTGGCATGGTGGGGTCAGCTGTAACACTATCAGTCACAGCACCAATATTTTCTTGTGAACGATCGGCACGAGCATACTGATGTCTGTCTCGATCTTGTACTGCACCAGTTTCTCGTTTCTTGTTGTAATGTGTACGACTCCATTTTTATAAATGACAAACCTTCAACTGTGAAAATGCCATATAATATAGGTGCGTTCAATGTTTAAAGTGTGTTACACAGGCGCCTACTTTTGAAAACTCAATTTGAAAGACCTTTTATAATACATTTTGTGTGAACGATTTCTAGTTCAAACTTAATAAAATATTAAAAAGAAAGAGATTTCAGAACAGTGAATAAGTGTTTCGTAAATTAAACGTGTAATAAAAAATTGCATATACGCAATTTTTCAAAAAAAAAAAAAAAAATTAATGTGACAGAGCTGCAAACATTTCTAAAACTACATATACACGAGAGACTAAAAATGGTAGGGTTAAAGCCAAGTACACACGAGAGATTAAAATAGGTAGAGCTCTACGAAACAAAAGTTTCTTCTACCAAATGTGTTTACACGAGAGTGCAACTCTACAGAAAATTCACTCTACGAAAACTTTGGTAGAGAAATTTTTCGTAGAGCTGTAGATTTTTCTCTAGCGACTGTTTACACGATATACGTGTTTTTTGTAAATGGTAGATCTGTGGTAGAGCAATAAATAGAATTAAATTCAAAATAGATTTGTTTGTTGCAAACAGTTCTTTGAAAAATGAGTTCGCAACAAGTAAAAGCTACTGCGGCTACCGTGTGCTATTTAATTCTTAAAAAAAATAAAAAAAATAGAAAATATTGGGTGCGAGAATGGGTGCGAAGAAGACATACTGTTGGATTCTACAAAGACTTATTAAACGAGTTAAGGATTGAGGATCCAAATTCATATACAAATTTTTTACGTATGTCCTATTCCAATTTTCATTTTTTACTAGAAAAAGTGAAAAATAGGATTCATTTTCTAATGAAACGAAGGTTAAATGTTCCTGAAATTTTTTACAAAACCAGTTTTTTATGTTTAAATACTTTATTAGTTAATCTGTATTGTATATATTATAAAAAGCAGAATCTATTTACGTTTCGAAAGGTTAACTTTTTTACTTCTTTTATTAATAAGCTTATTTCAAAAAATATTACATGTCTGTAATGAAGCTTTAAAGCAAACTTTCAAATAAGGCATATGTCATAACATCTACTAAATTTTTACTATTTATTAATTTGAATGCTTTAGAATCATTTATAAAGTTATTTATGGCATCTGTTTGTAACCAAATAAGGCGTAGATTGTTATTTTTTTTTTTTTTTTTGATTTTGCTTTCCATGTCTATTTAATAAAGAAAATGATAAACAATAAGTAAAATTATGAATGAATGAAAAATGAAACTTATATTACTATAAACTTATAAAGTATAAATTAAGCCTTAATTAATTATTAAGGGATAGGTAGTAAAAAAAATTTTATTTAATTTTTGGAATACAAAAAATGTCTCATATAACATATTGTAAATTGTATGTGCTAAAAATACAAATAAAATTGAATAATATATTATGTTTATACCTATAATTTTTGGTTTTTTTTTATCCTAAAACTTTAGTCATGAGTTGCTTATTATTTGTTATTTATACTGCAGATATTCCGAAACCTCGTGCTCTAATTAACTTTAACTAACTCTAAAAATTTCGTCAGATTGAATACATACATATATCCTACTTTAAAAATGATATGGAAATATTATTTTGGAAGATTGAATAAAATTTTTAGAATTACTATTGAATAATAAACTAATATAGATACTAAAGAACTAAATTGATTTTAATCTTTGAATTCAAGGATCTATGAGTAAAATTGCAATATAATAAAATAAATAACATATATGTGTGGTGTTCCACAGTATAAAAACTATTTCACTTCATAACATACCGGCACAAGCTTTAAAAAATAAAATATTAAAGAAGGAATGTATACTTTCCAAAAAAGTATACATTCTCGCAAAAATTAATAAGGGTAACTTAAGGAAATTGTTATGTTTGCAGATTAAAGCATTCCCAATGAAGAATTTAACAAAAGCATTGATACAAATAAAATGTTTACCTTCACGTTTTGGTTCATGTACGTGCATATGAAACTGTAAATAAAACAGATTCATGTTCAATTTTAGAGTATACATATGTACATATATTTAATGTATATTTCTAATGCTGGCATTAGCGTGTAACTTCACCGCCAAAATATTTTGCACATGTGGAAATTAATGTAATATTTTCAATGCTGGCGTTGGCGGCTAGCATCTTGGCGGCTAGAACATTGAACTATATGACAGTTTGATTAAATTGAGATTTCGTTTTTGAGTTGTTTTTTTGTTTTTTTTTTTGTAAACAATAAAAAAAAAATTTAAGCAAATTGTGAAAAACAGTATTTACTTTTCTTTTTTACTTTCTTTTATAAAATTTAATAATATTGATACAATGACACTTGACAGTTTACTGACAATTAAAGTTATTGGTAAAGTTAGCATTGGAGAATGGTTTTGAGAAATAAATTATGAAATGCAAATCGTCAATGAGTCATTTTGTAATATAATTTATAAAATTTCGATTTTAAAAAAAGATTTTAAATTTCTTTAATTTGTTAAAGTGTTATATGATATTCATTACTTCTATAAAGTCATATATACACAGATCAATTTCGTACATGTATTTCTGCATCAGTTAGAAAAAGGGTTGATATATAAGTACATACATTGCGTTTACATATGTAAGTAGGAAATGTAAAGTGAACTTTGTTTAAGAAATAAGACTCGTGAATCTCGATCAAATTATAGTAACCTGTTTTACGCCATCTTAACTATTTTATCTATATAGAAAAGAGACGACTTTTAAAATTTGTTCTCCTCCTGCTTATAAAAAGCTAATAATTTTGAACTCAAATTAAATTTAGAACAAAACTTTAGTTAGGTAAAAACTGTATAATGTTTTATAGTTATAATTACGTTATGACCTTACAATCGTTACCAATTTCAAATTTATGTAAATCGTTTGCGACAACAGTCTCGAATTTTCGACCCATATAAATAATCTTTAAAATTTTTTAAGTCGTTTTAACGTAATCAAAATTTACAGATATAACTTAGATTATATATAGATTATAGTTTTGTTAGTAGTAAAATTAAATTTTATAGTGGTGGTACCGCAATTATAACTACTTTATGCCGCAAGTATTTTAAGCATTAAGTATATAAATACTTATATATGTATGTATACATGTTATAATTGAAACTAATGCTAAATTCGTTCCTCGAAAAAAAATTCTGCATTTAAAATGTAACATTCACAGTTTTACCTTTATATTGTAGAGTTCTGCACTATTTTTTAGCACATTTCCAAAAAACTTTGAAAAAATGTGCCTATTAGTTTCACTCTGTCCATCCGTCCGTCTGTTTACAAAACTTCTATACCGTTAAAGATAGAGAAAAAAATTTTTAACTATGGGTAGGTCTCATAAAAATTTTAATTTTGTGGAATAACTTTTTCATGTAGCCCCATCCATCAGGGAACTACAGCCCCTCAAACTTTGAAAAAGCCCTATTTTTAAACGCGTATATTTCAGGTTCCGCTTAACATTTTTTCAATCTGAAAGCGTTAGCTTTATAAGTCAATATCAAAATTATATATAGTTTTTAAATTTAGTATTTAAATTTACCGTTATGTGAAAACCAAATTTTGCATGATTTTTCTAACTTATCTTACTATATTTTTATAACTCCGGCACGCTTTTAGATAGGAATTTGCAGTTTTGAGACAACAAAGAACTTTTAGAATTTGTATAAGTTTGCTCAGAAAATTCTTTTGTACCACCATTTATGAGCTAATTTTGTACCACCTGTTTATGAGCTATTAGGGCTCAAAAATTGAAAATTGACTATTTTTAAACACCTGTAACTTACATTCTACCTTGTTTATTTTACATACGAACAGAAAAAATTCAACATTTTTTTTTTAATGTTTCCATTGCTTTGTCATTTGATTTTATTTTTATTGATAAATATTTTAAAATATAAACAACAAAATACACCCACATGCCAGAACCCCACAATGGGGACATATCCCACCACAATGGTGGGTTATAACACCATAATGCAATTATGGCGTTATAACCTACAATGGTGGGACATAAGCCCATAAATTTCTGTGTCATAATCTCATAACATTTTTAATATTTATGGTCTTATAACTCACATATAGTGGGTTATAACACCATATCAATATTACGCCACAAGTGATTTTGAAGGTATTATGACCTATTTAAAAAAATCTAAGTAGGTAAATTGAAAACGCTTTTCGTTATTTTTTTTTAATGGATTTTTACTTTTTTAAATGTAAAAAACATAACTAAACAAACTAAATTAAGAACTTTCTCTGAAACAAAAAAGGTATATGCAATAGCATTTTACATATTTTGGTTTTGTTGGAGAGTTAGCAAAAAACTTTTAACAAATTTGTTATAAAAAATTGTCGAATAATCGCATGTAACAAAAATTATGACATTATAATCCACTATATGTGAGTTATAACGGTATAAATATTAAAAATATTATGGATTTATGTATCAGAATTTTTGAATTTATGACCCACTATAGTGGGTTATAACAGCATATTTGTAATTATGGTGTTATAACATGCTATGGTAGAATAAAACCCCATAATGAGCTTATGGCCTGTGGAGCTATTACACGTCACCGATTTTTATAAAATTGATTTTAAACTAATTAATAAGTTTTTATTTTCTAAGTTTTATTTTTTTTTATATTTATATTTTTTTTTACTTGCTTTTTAAGAGCCAAATTATCAAATTCTTAATTGACTTGTCGAATTAGTTTCTAGTTTACTATAAGTTTCTTTTTACTATAATATTGGCGTTCGGAATGCACATAATGAATATAACTTTCTTATTTGCTCACACATATTTTTTTTAAGTGTTTTATATTTTAAAGTAAAAATTAATAAACAATTTAAATTTTATTTGTTGAAAAAAACAAAGGATCTTTTAAATTAGGTATTATAATATTTGCTTTAGTTTTTTTTTTTTATTATTATTTTTCTGTTTTGTTTTTGTTTTCCTTTACATTACTTTCTTCTCATATATTTCTTGATTTTTCATATAATCGTCATTAGGATTACAGGGTATATATGATAGTATTCTAATCATCTTAATTATTGCTATTATAGTACAAAATATAAAGGAAAGGAAAAAAATATTCCATATTTCTATTTTGATTTTGTCATAAGTAAATAATTCTCCCTTTTTTTTTGGATAACTAAAAAAAATCAAATATATATACATTTTAATTTTTGGAAAAACTATTCATTATTAAAAAGAAAGAACTAACCCATCTATATTTTCTTTCATATAACTAATTGTATATAAACAAAGAAGTACAAGCCAAGACCATACATCAGTTAGCAATCTCCAAATTGTATCAATAATACCAAAGAAAAGACATGTACACATAGTTTCTTCTAGTGGTTTGGTTTTGGTTTAAACGACAATAAACAAAATTCGTTTTTTAAATAAATAAAAGAAAATAAAAAAAAATAAAAGAAAATAAAAGAAAATAAAAAAAAATAAAAAAAATCACAAAATATATTATTTTATTTTTTTAGTTTAATCTGACAATCGATATAACCTTAATATTGATTATATTTTTTGAAATTTAATATTTGAAATTAAATAATAAAAATTCTGTAATAGGATTTAATTATTACTCATTAATTTCAAAAAATTTTTTTATTTAATTTATTCTTCATTATAATCGGTTCGATCTAAACAGACAGACGTTTTCTATATATAATTGGCTTAAAAATTCAGTATTTTATATTTTATTAACTTAAATAAATAATAAAGAAATTATAAGATACACCTTGACAGTTTGGCAAATTAAAACACTTGAGAGATGCTTTCAGTTACTTCTTACTAAAGATATTATTTTAGAAAAGTTATACAATTTTACCCGGGAAATAAAAATGGTTAGAATGTATAATGTCGAATAAAATTTAAATGTTTTTATAAAGTTATAATCTGAATTTAAAATAATAAAAAATTTAACACATACACTGGGGTCTCGGTGTCCTAGTGGGTAAGAGTGTATAAAATACGCTGTAAACACCGAGGAAGTGTGGGTTCGAATCCCACACACGTCGTAAGAGTTATTCTCCCTTACGGCATTTACAATCACGCCTGAACAGGAAAGGTTGTGTAATTTCTTGTTCACGTTTGTTTATATGGCAGAGAAATGAAATAAATAAAAAAAAAACATACATATATCTCATATAAACAATATCAATAAATAATTTTAATAAAAACAATGATTTAATAAAAACATTAATAATTAACAGTAATTTTTGTTTCAATAAAATATATTTTTTTTAATTAAAATAAATTTTATATACTTATATTTAAATTATACAAATTAATAATGTTTAGAATAAACTTTAACATAGTCGAGTTAAGCACGGTGCTTCGACTTAAAATATGTAATTAAATTACAAATTAGAATTACATATGATGACATTTAGTTTTAATTTTTCTAACAAAATAACGAGGTCGCTAGTGCAAATTTATGCTGTCATGTACAAATTGACACATAAATCACATCAATTACATTTGAGTTACAATTGGTTGCAATTTAAACTTCTTGGAAGGTTATTTTTATTTAATTTCATTTAAGAATACAATTTTTAGCACATTTGCAAAAATATTTTGCAAAAATGTGTCTATTATTTTCACTCTGTCCCTCCGTTTGTTTACAAAATTTTTACACTTTTAAGGATAAAGAAAAAAAAAATAGCCATAGTTTCTGCTTTCCCACTAAAATCAGTTACTTAATAAAATTTATGATCTCAAAACTTAAACTATTTTAAGTCACACCTACTTATATATAGGCTTTCATTATTTACGTACAATTAGGTTAAATTCTACATATAAAAATCGTTTCTAATATTCATCAAAGGTAAATTAAATTTCAATGATTTTTTTTTTTTTTTATTAAAAAAAATTATTTTATTAATTCGTTCTGTAAATATAATTCCATTTAAGGTTTCTTAACCGATTGAATATTAATGCATGTGGACCAGCATTAAAGAAGAATTATATAAATTTCATAAATGACATGTTTCTTTTCATTACTTTTTATACCTAGCGATTTTATTTTTATTATACCCTACACCTAAAGTATAGGGTATATTAACTTTGGTATGGTGTTTGTAACCACCAAAAGGAAGCGAGTTAGGTATAGACATGTATATATATTCTGAATCAGGATCACCGCCGGAGTCGATTTAGCGATGTCCGTCCGTCCGTCCGTACGCACGATAACTCAAAAAATAATGATGCTATCTTGATGAAATTTATATAGTAGGTTACTAATTACGAAAGAAAGGCTAAGTTCGAATCTGGACAAAATCCGTCCATGGGTTCGGATTCTGGAAGCTTCCGAATGATTCCGGCTTTTGGAGATAATCTCCGCAAACGAGATTATCTCCAAAAGCAACAAAGATAGAACCTTCAAATTTTGTACAATGATGTTTCTTCCCGTTCGATTTATGTCTCTGAAATTTAAGAGGATTTGGTCCATGGGTTTGGGTTTTGGAAGCTTCCGAACGAGCACCAGAGCAAATGAGATTATTTCCAAAACCAACAAAGATAGAACCTTTAAATTTTGTACAATGATGTTCCTTCCCGTTCGATTTATGTCTCTGAAATTTAAGAGGATTTGGTCCATGGGTTTTGGATTTGGAAGCTTCCGAACGAGCACCAGAGCAAATGAGATTATCTCCAAAACCAATAAAGATATAACCTTTACTTTTGGCAGAATGGTGTTCTTTCATGTATGATTTAGGCCTCTGAAATTTAGGAGAATTTGGTCCATGGGTTTGGATTTGGAAGCTTCCGAACGAGCACCAGAGCAAATGAGATTATCTCCAAAACCAACAAAGATATAACCTTTAAATTTGGCAGGGTGGTGTTCTTTCATGTTTTATTTAAGTCTCTGAAATGTGAGAAGATTTGGTCCATGGGTTCGGGTTTTGGAAACTTCCGAACGAGCCCCAGAGCAAACGAGATTATCTCCAAAACCAATAAAGATAGAACCTTTAAATTTTTTATAATGACGTTTCTTCCAGTTTGATTTATGTCTCTAAAATTTAAGAGGATGTGGTCCATGGGTTTGGATTTTGGAAGCTTCCCAACGAGCCCCAGAGCAAATGAGATTATCTCCAAAAACAACAAATATATATAACCTTTAAATTTGGCCGAATGGTGGTTTTTCATGTTTGATTTAAGTCTCTGAAATTTGAGAGGATTTGGCCATGGGTTTAAATTTGAAAGAATTTGAACCGTGGATTCGAATTTTGGAAGCTTCCGAACGAGCCGCAGAGCAAATGAGATTATATCCAATACGAACAAAGGTAGAACCTTTGAATTTGGTACAATGGTGTTCTTTCGTGTTTGATTTATGTCTCTGAAATTTAAGAGGATTTGGTCCATGGGTTTGGTTTTGGAAGCTTCCGAACGAGCACCAGAGCAAATGAGATTATCTCCAAAACCAACAAAGATATAACCTTTAAATTTGGCAGGGTGGTGTTCTTTCATGTTTTATTTAAGTCTCTGAAATGTGAGAAGATTTGGTCCATGGGTTCGGGTTTTGGAAACTTCCGAAAGAGCCCCAGAGCAAACGAGATTATCTCCAAAACCAATAAAGATAGAACCTTTAAATTTTTTATAATGATGTTTCTTCCAGTTTTATTTATGTCTCTAAAATTTAAGAGGATGTGATCCATGGGTTTGGATTTTGGAAGCTTCCGAACGAGCCCCAGAGCAAATGAGATTATCTCCAAAAACAACAAATATATAACCTTTACTTTTGGCATAATGGTGTTCTTTCATATATGATTTAGGCCTCTGAAATTTGAGAGGATTTGGTCCTTGGGTTCGGATTTTGAAAGCTTCCGAACGAGCCTCAGAGCAAATGATATTATCTCCAAATGCAACAAAGATATAACCTTTAAATTAGGCAGAATGGTGTTCCTTCATGTTTGATTTATGTTTCTGAAATTTGTGAGGATTTGGTCCATGGGTTCAAATCTTGGAAGCTTCCGGACGAGCCCCAGAGCAAACGAGTATATCTCCACAACCAACAAAGATAGAACTTTTATTTTTAGTACAAAGGTGTTCTGTTATGTTTCCTTTTCTGTAAAATTGGAAACTGACATTTGAAAGAATTTGAACCATGGGTTCGTATTTTGGAAACTTCCGGACGAGCACAAGAGCAACGAGCATATCTCCAAAACCAACAAAAGTAGAACCTTTAAATTTAATAGAATGGTGTTCTGGCAAGTTTTCTTTATGTTCCTGAGATGGATTCGATGAATTGGAGTGGCAATTCGGGTAGCTGACACAAACATCCCAAGGACTACCAATCTCCGAAAATAATTAAGATAGAAACTTAAAATTTTATGCAAGGGTGTCAAGCATATCCCAAGCGGATGCCTCTTTTACGTTCTTGAAATTCGAGTTGAATAAGACAGAAAAGGGAAGAAGTTCAAGCAGCTGCCACAAACACTTATGGATTGTTAATTTAATTCGAATTATTCAGGTGTAGGGTATTAATAAGTCGGTTGCATCGACTTACTGTTACATTTACTTGTTTTAGAATAAAATACGTCTAATAATCATTCAAAACTATCAATGGGTTTAAAAATTATAGATTATACTCTTATGTTTTGAGTATAATGAACATAACCACTACAGTGTACTGACAGAACGCCCGAGGAAATAAAGTCCGCGGGCTTGAATTCCAAAACTTTTGAAATTAACGCCCGTGGGGCGTATAATCCTGATTTTGAATTTAATTTTAAAGTGCCTCCCAAAATATCTGACAATAAGAGTATTACTTATTAGATTTATTGAGTAAAAAATTGTTTTTTATTTATACTTTTTAAAAGAAAAAAATTATTATATATTAATAAAATTATTTTGTGGGCAAAAAGTATAAATAAAAAATAAATTTTTTACTCAATAAATCTAATAAAGATGGTCCACAAACTTAACGGTTGAAAAAATTCATACTCCTTGAATTACTTATATACATATTTTGGAAAAAGCATATGAACTTGATTTTGTAACCAACTCTAAAATCCCTCCCAATTTCGAATCTCACACTTATACACATTAGCAAAATATTGCGTCGCTATTTAAGTTTTTTGCGGTTTTATTTAATTAATTTTTTTTTTTTTTTGGGATTTCATATGAAATAATCCCTTGAAATAAAATTAATTTGCAAATGAAATAACCCTCCAAATACTATATTTTAGGTATTATTTAATTTTCATAATTATGCAGAGGGTCTATCTAATTCAGAATCTCGTATATACCATATTGGTAAATATTCTGGGAAAAGAGAATACTTTGAATTCGTAGCCAACTCTCGGGATTTTTCGGAATTTTGTAGGATTTTTCGTGAAAATGTAGTGATTTCTTAATTAATATATGTTATTTAAGTTTTCTTATTAGATAACATCTTAAAAGAATTTGAGGGATTATATAATTTTTTTTTTTTTTTGTGAATTCTTTTTTGGGGAACTATTTCCGACAGCCAACAATGCACATTAAGAAATTAACAAATAGCTATCAATTAGTTGAAATTCAGTATTAAAATTAAAAGTTGATCAATTTTTGCGTGATGACTGCGATAAAAACTTATGATTCCTTCTATTTGTGTACATTTTCAATATTAAAGTCCACTAAAATATAAAATTTTTAAATATAATTGAATGTAATTTATAATAATTTCCATTTATTACACAAATTATAACCACATTAATAAAAAATTTTAAAATCAAGACAGCATAATATAAAAAGAAATTTTTGAAAATATCCAGAATTATTAAAGAAAATATTTCACAAACAATGATTATACATATATACGTACATATATTTATGTTAAGACTTAAGTTATATTTATGTTAAGACTTACTATTTTAATGTAAATTCAGTTTCTTTTGATTATTTTAAAAATCTTTTTTTCCACAAAAGATCTACAGATCTACCTAAGCTGTACATTTCTTTTTTTTTGATTTCATACAGTTTAAAATGGAACATGATTAAAACAACTTTTAGTAACCAATTCAAAAAAAAAATTGTTCTAAATACTTAAATTGATTATTAAGACTTGCTTAATGACACTTCCATGTGTATATTTATACTTATATATGGTTTAATTGTCCAGTAATTTTTCCATTTATATTTCAATTTTGTTTTAAAATTTTATTGTAAAATTTATGATTATTATTTTAAACGACTTATTTTTTTTTTAATTAAATTTCTAAGTGAATATCACCCTTTAACAGTATTTCACTATAATTAAAAAAGAAGTTTATTAAAATACATACCTATATATATGTATATATTTTTTTTTTTTTTTTTTGAAATAATAAACTCACCCAATATCTAAAAATGCATAAATTATTATCATTGTTGAAAAAATTATTACATAAAAATAAAAATTAGTTAGAAGTGGCTTCAAAATATCAAAATATTGATCCCATTGCAATTCCATTTCTCGAATACATCAATGTTAGAAAAAAAATAAAAAAATTACAAAATTAACCTTAAAAAAAAAAATTAAAACTGACTTTGTAATAAATTTACTTAAATTATTATCAATATTTTTGTTTATTACTGTCAAATTATTCTAATTTTATATTTTATGACAGATTTTTTTCTCCTTTTTTTATTTCATGGTTTGATTTAAAATAATTTAAATTTTTTTAAAAATTTTAAAAATTTTCATTTTCATATTTTTATAGTACATATTATGTACTGTCAAAATTTATAATTGATACGGAAAATATCAAGGGATATCAAAGAAAACTAGGAAGTTGTTCAAAATACGAAATGATTGGCTGAGAAGGAGAAAAAGAATTTATTACGCGTATTTAAATAATATAAGCGAGGAGTATAAAAGAGTAACAGGTAATCTAAATTTTTTTTTTTTTTTTTTTAGTGCATTTCCCTGCCACATAAATGTGACAAGAAAAAATTGTTTAAATAAAATAATAAAGGATAGGCTGAGAGTAGAATTAAATAAAGCTTTCCAAAAAAGATTATTCAAAATTAAGCCTTCTTCCTCTTGTTTTAAAGAAATTGACAAAATATCTGGCCGAAAATCTTTCCAGGTTGATATTTTCAAAGATACTTTATATAACGGAAGTACTACACTCTATTCTATAAAGGATAAATTAACGGCATTCAAAAATCAATTTTTGGAAATTTTTACAAATCAAATTCCAGCTTCTAACCTTCAATTTGCTGAAGATGTTAATCAAGCAGTGAATACTTTGGACTTTATAACAACGCCTAACATTACAAATTTTTGTTCTATCAATGATTTAGATATTTTTACTAATATTAAAGAAAAGAGTTGCATCAGATTGGAGCTTAACACGAAATAAATTTTCTAACTTGGACAGAATTTCAAATTACATTGGAAATGCAATATAGAGTAAAATTGACAAAATTTTAACAATTATTTTTAACCATTGCTTAAACAATGGATATTTTCCCAAAACATGGAAGAAAGCCAAATTAATACCTATACCAAAGACAAATAGTGCAAGTGACATCATGGAGTTCAGGCCCATTTCTCTTTTATTAAATGTCGGTAAGTCTTTGAAAGAATAATTTTAAGAAGATTTGATCAATTTTGCGAACAAAAGAATGCAATAAAAAAAAAATCAATTTGGTTTTAAAAAAGTTAACTCAACCAATCATGCAATTCTATTGTTATCAAATTTTATTACAAATAATCTAAGGAATCAAAAATGTAGAATAGCACTAGAACTGGATTTATCAAAAGATTTTGATTGAGTCTGGCATGATGGATTAATATATATCAGGAGATGTATCTGAAACTTTTAAAGTTGAAACAGTAGTGCAACAGGGATCAGTTATGGGATCCAAACTTTTTCACTTTTTCACTTATCACTTTCACTTTTCTATTTTGTGAGCCAAACGTACATGGTTGTGGTGCAGTCTTATTTGCAAATGATAGAATAATACTTACATATGATGAAAAGTCTTACGATGCCATTGATAAACTTAAAAGAGAGATCCCTAAGTTAACTGAATATTATAATAGATGGAACTTAAAACTAAATCATAATAAATGTAATTTAATATGCTTTAGAAATGCGAGTGGTAGGAGACAACATCTAGTAGTTAGGCAAAGTAAAATATTATCACTGAAAATAAACAATATAGATATACCACTAAAAACAAGTATCAAATATCTTAGAGTTGATTTTAGCAATAAATTTTTATTTAATCTCATGACAGAAGAGTAATTAAGAAAGCAAAAGCAATAACTTCAAAATTAAAACCTTTGCTATAGTCATCTTATGTTCACTCTTCTACTAAATGCTTAATGTATAACAGCCTCATAACGTGTATATTAACATATGCCTCGCAGAATTGGCTTCAAATATCGCCAACAACTGCAAAAGAAATGAAAATTGCCAGGAGGAAAATTCAAGACATTGCACAGGAAAACATAGAAGGCAAAATAAAAAGTTCTTTCACAATAAAATTGTATACGAAAAGGCTAAGTGTAAGCCTCTAATGACTACAATAGTCAACAACTCTTTCAAAATACAAGTCTATATATAATACAGGTTTTCACGTAAAAGTGAAAGTAATATTGAAAAATGCTGCATCAGTATGAAAAGCAAAATATAAGTTGCGAAAAGGTTGCGCAATAAATAAAAAAATTACAGATGACAGAAAATGTTGATTGGTTTTAGAGATATGTTTATTGGTATTTTTCTAGAAATGTTTGATTGGTACAATTATAAAAAATTGATACAATTATAAAAAAATAAGACTTTTACAGTTAATTCAAATCAAACAAGAAATTATCTCAAAAATTTCAGTTAGGGTATAAAATAAAATTGTTTATTTCTGTACCATAGTTTAATCAGGTCAAAAACCAAACAAAAAAATGTTCACTTTTCGTTAAATTTGAATAATATTATCAAATTAAATAAGAAACAACGTTTGAACAAAACTTTTTCGTTTACGACTTTACAAACTTAAAGTGTGATTATTTTGGGATCATTAGGAATAGATGAGCTCATCTTTAATATCTATAGGTTGTTTCGGCCTATCCTCAAAAATCTTCTATATAAGGTATAATGTATGCGGATTGTGATAGATCTATAACTGCTATTAAATGTTAGTTTATAACTTTGGGGGAATTGCATAAGCAGCTTACAAAACTTTGTAATATTTTAGTTTCATATAACGGTAAATTTAAATACAAAAATTTATATTATTTTTTGTTTTAATTTATAAAGTGTTACAAAAGCTTTTTAAGACAGGAAAAAATTATGGATTTTTTCGCACAATAGCTTTTACGTTTTTCGGTTTAGAGACAAATGATTGATTGTAAACTTTTTGCATATATGATTCTATATTGAAAAGGTATTAATTGTTGAAAAAACCGTTAAAGCTTAAGAACATTTTTTTCGTTTTTTCGCTTTCAATTCTAAATGGCTGACCGATTAACTTCAACTTTTCAGAGGTATTCCTCCTTCATAAATAACATTCAACCTTCTATAGAATAAAACATATATAACAAATTAAAATCTGTTAAACTCATTTATAAAATAAATGGTATAAGAAGAATGAATTTATTTTTTATTTATTTCTTTATTATATTTATATGTTATGATATTATAGTTATGATTTTACAATATACTAGGACAATATACTTAGACAATAACTTAAAATTGGTATAAAAGTCTAAGCAATTATAATAACTATATGTAATAAAGTATAAATACAAAAATTAAATATATATATTGTTATTATATCTTAATTTAGTTATAATTCTAACAATCTTTTGAGTAGAACTGAATCATTTTTTAATAAACATTTCAATTTAAATGTGAAGCTGCGTATTTTACTGCATTTCTTTAATTTCTCAGGATGACAGTTATAAATTCTTATTATGAAGAGCAAAAATTACTGTTTTTGGCCAATTCAGTTCGAGTTTTTTTGTAACATAACTTTCCCTATTTTTTTTGTGTTATAGTTGTGAATATTCCTTTTTTTTTTGTAACAACGTTTTGCTTTTAATGACACCATTTTCTATTTTATGAATTATTTTGACTTTTTCTAAAATTATTAATAATTCATCTAATTTAACGCCAATAGAGCCTGCGCGTTCATCTAGAGTACGCCAATTTAGCCTGTAGAGTATCTTGATTGCTTTATTTATTAAAATATTAATTTTATTCTTTAATGTATTTGTACAACACAACCATGTCGCCACATTGTATTGTATATGAGACATAATGTGTGTATGAAAATAATAATTTATCTGATTTATCATTTAATATGATACCTAATACCTTCTTCTAATAGCACCTTAGTAATGGCATTATATTTTTTAATATACAATTAACATGATTATTCCAGGATTATTTGTCATCTATTATAATACCGAGATATTTATAACTTTATTCTCTTATAATTTCTCTGCTATCAATACAAATTTTGGGATTGATATAGGGTTTATTTAATCGTTTAAAAATCATGTACTTTGTTTTTTCAATGTCCACTGTTAAGTTATTTCCATTTACCCATTTCATATATTTTTTCAAATCCTCATTGACCAATTCTTCTAATAACTCAGCATTTTTTGCTGAATAGATAAGCAATGTATTATCAGCAAATATTTTATAATCAGTTTTTATATTAGCAAATTGCATATTATGTACATACAATATATATAATGTATGACCGAGAACCGACCCTTGTGGCATAATTGAATAGAATGTAATAATTAATAAGGTAATTAATAATTCATAATTTAAAATTTATACCTTTCTCTTCATTTACGTTTGTGCATATAAATGCTTAAATTTGTACATAATATATACAATATAATATTAGTATATTATTTATAAATGATTTATGAATATATTTCTTGAAACCATTCATTTAAATTGTTCTTCTTTTTATTCACAACATACATATTACATATATAAAATGAAATGTTAAAATATTTTTTTTTAATTTGACAATAATTACAATATTCGTTTGTTATGCTTTAGATTATAATTTTCCATAGTTTTAACTCAAAGTTTTTCTATATAAAATAATAGCAGTACATTATTCTTTCTAATGTAACAAATGCCTTTTAATTACCGTTTACTTATTTTATGCAAAATACAATGTACATTACATTACTGATATCCAACGGGTTTTCAAGGAAACAAAGCTTATGTTCTTAACAGTTTCAAAGAAGTTTTAAAACATTTTTTTTTTAAATTTAAGTGTTACTATGTATACTCTAGAACAGTGGTCGGCAATCCGTCGATCTCCAAGGTTTTCCTAGTCGATTGGAAACCAAAATTGGTCAAAATGAAATATATTCACTTTTATTATAAAAGATTGGCGTTTTCTATTTTGGAAAAAAAACGTTATGATATTTTTTACAGGCAAATAGTTTTGATTTTTAAAGATTTGCGAAAACAATAAGAAATATAGCTTAGGCACAACCCATGTAATAAATGTACTAAAATAATTATAAAAAGTTTTTATTCTCAATAGTCAGTAATATTCACATTCCAAAACAAAATAGATTTAAAATTTTAAAATAACGTGTGTTTAAGATGATCAGTAGGCTTCGTCAATTTTAGTTTTAAAAGAGTTTTTTATATTTGGTTAAGTAAAGGGAAAGTTTTGCAGCGTTTTATTGAATTGTTACCACAAATAATAACTTTTTTGGAAGAAAATAACCAAACTTATGATGAAATAAGTGATATTACCTGGCTTAGGAATTTGGTATTTCTGACAGACATTACTGCGAAATTAAATGAATTAAATTTAGAACTGCAAGGTAAAAATAAGACAGTAATGCAGCTGATTAGTGCAGTACGTAGTTTTTGTCAAAAACTAAAATTATGGAGATCAAACATAAATGGGAAAGATGCTAAACATTTTCCAAATTTATTGATTGCGTTAAATAAAAGAGCAGGAAATTATTCTTACGACGAACATGTAATAATTTTAACCAATTTCATCAAAGAGTTGAACAGCGTTTTTCAGATTTCAATGAAATTGAGCATATAGTAAAATTTGTTATGTATCCTTTTATTGATAACGACTTAGATGCTATTTCAGAAAAAATAAATAATCAATTTGACTATGATACTACTGAAATCCAAGTAGAGATGATATCGCTGCAGAATAATATGGAATTGAATTGTTAATTTTCAAGAGATAAGGAAAATTTTTGGCGATGTGTTGCTGCAACTCAGTATCCAGTGTTGAAAAACGTGGCTTTAAAAATAATGTGCTTATTTGGGTCAACATATTTATGTGAATCTACGTTTTCAAATATGAAATTTATTACGAATAAATATCGGTCGAGGCTTAATGATCATAACCTTGATAATTGTTTAAGAATCGCTACTACAAATTATTCACCCAATCTAGAAAAATTATCAGATGAAATACAGTACCATCCTTCAAATTAAAAATCATCAATTTTTTTAATTTTTTTTTTTCAAATTTATGAATAAATGCACTTTTGAAATTATAAAGTTTGTTTTTTAATCATTAGAAAAAATTAATTTAATAGTCGATCGTAAGATTGGTGATGTGGTGATCTTACTACTGGAAAGTTTGCCGACCACTGCTCTAGAAGAATTAGAGACCTTAGAAAATGATATATTGCTGTTAAGGTTAATGAAAATTATGATTCCCCGTTAGAAAACGAACTATAGAAGATACAGACAATAAATGACAGTAAATACAGAAATTTTTGAATACCATCAAATAAATGACATTATTGATGAGAGTTTCATTCTCCAATAGGTTTTTAAAAGAAAACTTATGTCCATTAAACTTTTAATAAAAAAAAAAACAAAATCCCAAACTAATGGGTAAATATGTTTTTCGAAAATATTCAAAGCATAAGAAAATTTATTTAAATTAATCACAGAGAACAAAAGTTTTAAGGCAGTATTTTTTTCCTACTATCAAACGATTAAAGTTTAATCTATATTCTATAGTAATATAGCTACAATATTTTAATCTTTCATGACATCACGTCCCAGTACTACATTAAAAATATTTTAATTTATTTTTAAATATCTTAAAGTTAACAAGATTAATTTTATAGTAAATATAATTTTATAAATTGATTGTGAGTCAGTGAACATAGTAAATATGAAGAAGTGTATCAGACATATTTTTATTTTTGTTTTTTTTTTTCCTTTTTTCATGTCTTCTAAATTTTAATTGTGTTCTTGGATGACTGTTGTCCACGGAAGTAGTGAACTATGCTGTCTGAATACAGAGTTAATAACTAAAACAAAACTTAAAACAAAAAAAAAATTAATATGTATGAACGAAAAAGATGCAAATGTTATTAAAAAAAATTAAATATGGTGATGACTTATGAATGGGGAAATAAAGTTAACACTGATATTTTCTTTTTTCCTTGTGTAGGTTTTAAAAATTTTGATTGAAAGTGTTTTTGTATGTAATATAATACATATTATAATAGGATATACTTTACTTTAGGTACATTGTCCAATTGCCTTGAAATTTTACATAACAGTAGCTAGAGACGTCATTTATAAAACATGACTTTTGGCGGAAAGGTTATTTAAAGATCAAATTGATTATTTTAAAATTTTTCTAACATTTTGTAGTATTTTACGGTAGCACTAATTTAGAAGAAGACGGTAGCACTAATTTAAACGGTAGCACTCAGAAACGGTAGTACTAATTTAGAAGAAACAAGATATTTATTAAAGACAATAGTAGGCCCTACAAATGTTGTAAAAAATTGATTCATGTATACTATCGTACACGAAAATATAACGGTTTAAGTAAAATAGTACAAAATGTTAGGAAAATTTCAAAATAATCGGTTTAATTTTTAAATAACCTTTCTGCTAAAAGTCATGTTCTATGAAATATAGGTGACGTCATTAAGTGCCGTTATATAAAACTTCAAGGCAATCGGACAATGTACTTAAAGTAAAGTATACCCTTATAATATTGTATATTGCTGTTTTCTTTTTTTCATTTTTAAATTTTAAATTAAAACAGGAACAACACAAAAAAAAGAAAAAAAATTTAAAATTATTGTTGTGCGTTTTTCACGCATATTAAATTTTAATTCTTTTTAAAGTTAATCAATTAATTGTAGAAAAAAAAACGTTTTCAAATTCAATTGATTACAGTATTGGATAAATCATCTTCTCTACATTATTTAAAATATAGCGTTGGGGAAAAATCCAGAAAGACATAATAGAGAAACACATAATTCAGGAAGGACTAAAACCAGAAAAGACAAAATTCAAAAACATCCAAAAGCAAAATAGAAAGTATAGAAAAAAAATCCATATAAATTAATTGAAAAATATGGCGATATCCTAACCCCATGCTGCTTATTTAAACATACTTCTTTTTGCATATGGCAAGTAAACGCATACAACAAGAATCAGTTTAATATTTTTCTTTTGTTTGTATGAAATCCGTAAAAAAGATAAAATCTAGTAAGTTAATATGCAAAGCACAAAGTTAATATGCAAAGGCATTCCATACAAAAAAAAATGTTGACTTTTTTTTATATAAAAACCCAATTTTTATAACCCCGCTTAAATATATAGCGATCCTCTTTTTGAATATGGCAAGAATCAGGTTTGATATTTTTTTTCTAAATATGTTTAAGCAACAATCTTTATTTAATATAAAAAATAAATTACATATTAGAATTAGATATTAGACATTAGATACAAATTAAATATTATTTATTATTTAATTTTTTATTATGTGAAGGAACATTTTATTTTAAGGGAGAAGGGCATTTTATTTTATTATGTGAACCAAATTAAGCCTAATTTATTTTTTTCTTACTTAAAGTATTAAATATAAAGTATTAAAAAGAATAAAAGTAAAAATAAAAATTATACTGAGTTTTTATATTAGGTACATATTAATCAATATAAAGTTTTTTAAGCTTTCCTCTGATACCACTACAGTTATGATAAAAAAATTTAATGTTATTTATCTGGTTAGTATTTTGAGAGATTTCTATTTTATTTATCGAGTTAGATAAAGTGATGAGATTTGCATATTTACTTGGAGTTCGAACGAAAAAACTGGTTATAGTTCTCACGAGATTGATTTAAGTGATTATAGTAGTTACTGTCGCAATGACTACGATAAGCCTTAAGGTCCTCTTCAACCTCTTTTGTTGTGAAGCCTATATCTTTGTGGTATCTAAGGTAAAGATTATACAAATCTTTGAAGTTAGATGGTAGGCCCTCATTGTGAATGAGAACAGATAAATGAGTTCTTGTTTTACCCTCTATAACGCGATTGTATGAATCGTTATGTAAATAAGTAAGAAAACGTCTTACATTATGAAGAATTTTCTCATCTCTAAATCTTGATAAAGCATATTGGCAATCCTCTGTTAGTGATTGTTTTGTCATTCTAACAATAGGGGGTATTAGCGGATTTATTGATAATGAATTATTTATATTAATTTTATTATTATCATTGTTATTAATATTATTATTATTATTATTATCATTACTAGTATTATTGTTATTGTTATTATTAATATCGTTATTATTGTTATTGTTGTTATTATTATTAATATTATTATTATTATTATTCTGATTAATATTATTATTAGAAATTTTTTTTTTACTTTTGTTATTGCTTTTATTATTGCTTTTATTATTATTATTATTATTAATCTTATTAGTAATATTTTTTTTATTACTTTTATTATTATTAATATTATTATTATTATAATTATTATTACTTATTTCATTTCTATATTTATTATTTTTATTATTATTGTTAATGCTATTATAATTAATATAATTTCCATTATTATTATTAATTAGATTGGTCGAGCTAGCGGCTCCTGGTTTTAAAATTCCTCCTTGAACAAAGCTAGGATATTTAGAACCTCTAGTTGATGTTGATGTTGCAAGTTTTTTATTGTTGTTTGTGCTAGAAAACGGAATAGCAAAAGGATTTAATAACAGTTTATTTTTGTCAGTGTTAAGCTTCGTGTTGGTGTTAGTAGGCGAAATCTCTAAAGTAGTATTCATACAAATTTTTTTATTATTATACCTTTTTTCCATCGCTTGTAATTAATTATATCGCAAACTTTGGATATAGGTACAACAACTTTGAAAGATTTGTATTTTGGTTTATATCTAAGATTCTTAGGAGTAAGATTGACTACTTTAACACTATTTAATTTAAAAGCATTTTTTAAAAACTTACTAAGATAATTAGAAGTTGTTGACGCTGCAAAATTGGAAAAGTATAAGATAGTTACAGGTTTATGATGTTCCTTAGTTGATTTCTGATCGATGACAGTATTGATATCTTTAATATTTGGTAGAATAAACCGAACTTTCTTTGCAGTAGAACTGTGTTGAACTTCTTCTGTTGATGCTAAAGTTGAGGATGAAGGTGGTAAGATAGCCAAATTGTTAATACATTGTAGAATTTCACTAAATAATGAATTGTCATTGGTGTTATTACATGATGCATTTAATTTTGAATCCAAAGCATCATTAGTCACTTTATTAGTGAATTCCACCATTTGAGAGGCTATAGGCTTAAACAAAAAGGAATTATGAAATGAACTGTAGCTGAACGGTTCGTCAGTTTGAGTCCAAATGTCCTTTGAATTTTGACTTAGATACATTTGATTGCATCTAAACGTGTCGAAAGATGTATCCAAACTAGCATCTAACTTAACCCCCATATTCACTATTTCCTTTTTAAGTGAACCTATTTGATCAGTCAGTTTATCTGCAATATCTGAAGGTTGACTATTTAGCTTTGAATCAAAAAGTTTCTGTAGGTGTAAGTTAATAGATGACATTAACTCACTAGTCAACGTATTTAAAGATTCATTTAATCTACTTAGTGCAGAGAAAAACTCATCATTTTTAGAAACCAAATTCTGCTTCAGTTGATCTTTTTGTTTGTCAGATGTACCTACTGCTCAGTGTCATATTCAGTGACTCGTAGTCTTTTGCCATTTCATTAAAAGATGCTCAGTTACATTTTATAGTGTCATGTCATTTAGCTGCAAGTTCTGTGTATTCATCTTTAATGTTATTGAAGGATGTTTTGACTTCCTTCAATAACATATTCATATTGGCATGATAATCCAAGCATGATTCACAAACAAAATACTGAGCCAGGAATGTGGAATACTACCCTCTAGGAGAATTTAGGCAGATTCCGTGGAAGCGTTTCTTGCAAAAACTATTGCATGTTACAAATTCAGTTTTTGCATCGAAAACTGTAGAGATAGAGTTGTCACATTTATTTGTATTCATGTTTGTTTATTTTTTTTTTTTTTTAAATCGAGTTAAAAAAATAAAAAATTTTATTTTTAATTATAAAAATATAAAATATTGTATCAGCAAATATTGTAATTTTTATATTTAACAGAAAAACACAGCACAGCTTTCTAGTTTTTTTTTAAAGAAAAAAAAAAAATAATGAGTTTAAGTTCTTTTAAATTCTTTTATTTTTGATGTAATTAACTTTTTTTTTTTATTGCTTTGTTTATATATATATTTTTTTTTATTTAAGTTATGACTATAGGTAAAGAATTAAAGAAATTAAAAAAATAATTTAAAATTAGCACGTCTACTTAATTCAGCCTCAGAAATGTGAATGAATATATACATACATATATAGGAACACATGAAATATGAAGATATGATATATGAACACATGAAAAATGAAGATAGTTGTGTATGTATACTATTAAAATGAGTATAGTGCAGCGTTGTCGTGGAAAAAAAAAAATCTGTACCAAAAATTTTTATTTTAGGGACCATATAGAATCATTTGGACAAAATATATTAAATAATTTAAATGCTATAAATGTATTTTTTTTATTCGTAAAATCAATAGGAAAACATTATTTCTTAAACTTACTCGAGAAGAGTTTTCTTATTCATTTTGTTTGAATTTAACAACTGTTACAAATTTTAAATTACACTTGACAATGACAAGTTGAGTTATTGACTTTGACAATATAAAATTGCCCAATGCCCATTTAGCCAAACCCAATAACCAAACCCATTAACCAAATTTAAAAAATACTCTATTTTTATTATATAAGCCAATAAGTAAATTACAAAAAAAAATAGATTTACTAAAATTTTTTTAGAGTTACAACAAAAAAAATTTATATTCAACTTTTTTGTAATTGGTACTATTTTGGATCATTTTTCAATTTAAAGTACCATAATGAACCATCGGGATCAAACATTTCACAAAGAACCGAAATGGTCCAAAAGGACCAATTCTGGCAGCGCTGGTATAGTGTACTGAGATTATAAAATTAACACTAGCGCACGCTTAAATTAAGTGTATACGGAAGCTATTCGGAAAAATTTAGTTAATTGATCAAAATTTAATTTAATCAACCGGAAGTCAGGAAAAATGTTAAGAAGAAGTTTTATAAAAAAATATTTATCTGGATAGTCAACGAACTTTTAAATTTTTGTTCTTATAGGATGGTAAAATTGAAATAGATGAATTTATTTAACCTTAGCATAGAACTTAGATGAATATATACCTTAAGATAAACAAAAATAGTATGGAAAACTTAAAAGATTGATTGAAGAACAATATAATATTGGAAGATACTTTTGAAAAATCAAAATTAAAACCAAAACTGTATACCTGTACATACATACATAATTTCTGTTAGAGTAGGGTATAAAAATCTTGTCAAATGCTTTATAAACCGCTAAAAACTTAAGAAAACAGCACAATACTTAAATTGTGCTTACGTGATCTTAAGGTGTTTAAAGGACCAGAAAAGACCACGCTTCAAAATCTATGATTGTATTGATAAAAGTTTTGTAAAGAAATAATATTTGAGCGCCATTTTGTTTTTTTTTTTTTTAGAATATAATAAAAGATTACTAGCTGGATTAATTGATGCAATTCAAAGTCTAGGTCAATGGTATAATATGTCAAAAATTACAATTCAAAATTCAGATATTTATCAGATTTTTTACTCCGGTTTTTAGATTTTGAATATTTAGTCTAATAACTATTTTTTACGTGCGGCGCTTATGTAATTTTCTTTTCTTTTTAGTGTTGATAACTATTAATTTTATAGTCAAAGGTAAGATACAAAATAATCATTTCTAGCTACATATACAAAATTTTATAAAATGTCCATTTTTTTTAATCATATAAACAATAAGCAATTAATAAATAAATTTACGCACCATACGTTTGAATTTCGAATTTTTATGACTTCAACTAAAAAGATTTGTCAACTTAAAAACTTTATCCAGGTCATGTAAATGGTTTATTTCTCTGGTTTAAATCTCGACCTTAATCCAAAGCAAAAGAACACGGTTTATATTAAACTTAATTCAGAGATCAAATAAACCTTAAAAAGATATCAAATATATTGTCAAATTTATATAAAAAATTGTCAAAGTCATTTCATAATATTTCTATAATTTCTTTTATATCTTTATATTTTTGTTCAACACTGTATACATATGTTCTACGTAATAAACTATTTTGGTTTATTTTATAATTTATATATTAAGTCATAAAAAGTTACACTTTATGGTAATGTTAATTTCACAATTTACAAAAGAGGAACGGTGAGTGGGCGCGTTTTTTTATTCTAATTTTTTTTTTATTATGTTAGATATATATATATATATTTTTTTAAATCTAAAAGTTGAATAAAATAGTCAAAACTTTCATTGGGAATAAGTTTTTATTTTTATGCTAAAGGTTTTCATTTAAAGTGTTTAAAGTGGGAAAAGTTGTTTTAAATATTTTTTTACGACTTTAATGTTTTATTTATAATAGTGGAAAAGAAAAAAAAAACTTTTTATATTTTAATTCTATTATTATCAAAATGTAATCTACAGTAAACATTTTAAATATTTTAAATTTGGTTGACAAATTCCATAATGAAGAAAAAAAATTTCAGTTTCATTTTATGGTTTTTTGAAAGTGTAAGTTAATAAAGAAGTATATGTATATATTTCAACATTTTTTGTGTTCATTTAAAATTCACTCCTGTAATTGCAACTTTAAAGTTTGACAAAACACACAAAAATAAAAATACGTCAAGACGATCTTTTATTTTGCTATTAGCAAGATTATATTTTCATTCATTTAACTCAACTTGCTCAATAAGAAATAAGAGGCTTCATTAACAATCACCAAAAAAAAAACTAAACTTCAGCTTCAATATCTTAAGTTTGAATCCTATAATTATTTTGTTATAATCTATCTAAACATTTTTCTATACAAATAATAGTATGTCGCTTAGCATTGTCTGATGTTCTACATTTTAACTTGAAGATTTATTTTTTTTGTAATGCATTTCTCTGCCACATAAATGTGAACAGGAAATTGCACAGCCTTTCCTTTTCAGGCGTGGCTGTAAATGTCGTAAGGGGAAATAACTCTTACGACGTGTGTGGGATTCGAACACACACTCCCTCGGTGTTTACAGCGTATTTTATACTCTCTTACCCACTAGGCCACCGAGGCCCCTTGAAGATTAGCTTTTGAAAAACTTCATGTCTAATAAAATTTATTATACAGTTATAAACTTCATTATATAGGTTGTTCCGGGATAAACTGGATATAAAACAAGAGGGGAAACAGAAGATAAAAAAAAAGTAAAAAATGATATAAAATGAAAAGATATACAGTTTATTTTTATCTGTTTGTAAGATATGTGGTCTTAAAAATTTTTTATCATTATCGAAAATAACTAAGTTGGTTTAGTTTTATACGTTTAAAAATTCGGAGCCATGTTGAATAGAATAAAACGAAAGTAAAATATCATAAAGTTTATAATATTTTCTTTTTAATGCTTTGTTATTGCCTTCTCAAGCATTTCCTAATTTCTAATTAGAATTAGTGTTAATTATACATCACAACAATAAAATGCATTATAGGCAGACAATTAGACAAACGGGACTGACACAAATTTTAACGTATAAAGCATACGTTTTTTATATGCAATATTAAAGTTCTTAATTTTTATATAAAATATTGGAACAACTGGTGCAAGAAATTAGAGATGAAAATTGAAATAATCTCCCCAATGAAATATTTTACCAAATATAAAATTTTATATTAAATATCCAATTTGAATTTTACCATTTTGGACCATTTTTACATTTATAGAATATAAAAATGGTGTATTTTATTTTTTTCAAAGAGATGATATATAATTAAAGTTAATATATCAAAAAGAAAAAACGATTTAAACAGACCTCATAGCGTTATTTTTTTTATTCATTTCAAGTTTTTTTTTATCAACAAAATCTTTTAAATTAACTCCAAATATAATTAACTTATAAAACGTTTTCCGACTTCAGATCAAATCAGTTAAGATTCTGATCTATAATCATTGTTTTTCCGGTGTCTTTCATTGTATTTTCACAAAATACCTTTTCATTTATTCTGTATTTAATATTTAATTAATATTAATTTAATATTTAATCGAATTAATGATAATTAATAAAAAAATAAATAATAAAACTATTTAAAGTTTCTTTATAAATTTTTGTTGATGGAATCTGGATGGAACTCAGTTGGATATCGAGCCCAACATATAACTTAGAAATTATAAATGTCATCAATTTATTCAAATATTTGAGATGAAAACATTTAAACCAGCATCTAAAACCAAACTCGATGATTGCTCAATGATATAGAATTAAAATGATCAAAACATTATTATAGATTATAAAATCTTTTGTATAAATATAATGAATATTAAATTAAATATTAATGAAAATGTATGTAAAGTTTCGTTGAACCTTAAAAATTAAAAATCTATAAAAAAGTTAAAAGCCCTTAAAAAAGTTTGTGTGAGAATAAAATTAAACAAGTATTTTTCATAATATATAAAATAAAAATTTAAAATTTTCAAACATTTTTAAATTTTAAACACAAACTTTAATCTGAATTTAAATCCAAATCAAATATAAAACCAATATTTTTTCTTATCTGAATCCGAGCCCAAAACTAAATCAAAAATTTAATAGATTTCAGTAATTAAAATAATTACGAATAATTTCAAATATGCCTCCTACGTTTCATTTCACTGCAGTTTGAAATTATAGAACAAATGAAGTGAGGATACGAAGATTAATGAAATAACCCCCCAAAAATTTATCTGGGAAATAATTCCTCACATCTGAAAAGTAAAATGAAATAATACCCCAAAAATTGAAGGTATATTTCATAATTTTGGGCTTTTATTTCATTTTCTATTTGAGGTCTTATTTCATATGTAATAAAATAAATTTGCGAATGAAATAATCCGTCAAAACTACTATCTACCTTTATATCTACTCCATACAAAAAAAAAATTAAACTTCAACATTTTAATATCTGTTTTACGTATATGTATACATATTTCAAAAAGATTAAACATCAAAGGATTTAAAGGATTTAAAATACTGCCAAACCCGCGCTAAACAAATTATTCAAATCCTAATTTTTTAAGCAACTATAAAATTCTTGTTATTAATTTGTATCTAACTCTAAAATGCATACAAAAATACCCCATCTTAATTCAGAATCATACATTTACATAAATCTTCACATATACATACACATATTCATGTATAACTCCTATATTTCTAAAAACTTTTCGAGATTTTTAAATTCGAAATTTTGTTATATACGATTTTGAAATTTCGGAAGATTTTCAGTTTTTTTTGGAATTTTGATTTTCGGGATTTTGTTCTTCGAGCAAATGTAGTTATCCCTTAATTAATATAATTTTATTTAACTTTTCTTAGTAAATAACATTTTTAAAAAATTTTGGGGGCAAATATTTCACTTTAATTTAGAGGTTATTTCACTTTATTGCGGGAATATATCATTTTGAATTTGGGATATCATTTCATAATCCCTCATTTTTCAGTGTTATTTAATTTTTTTTTTTTGGGATTATTTCTTGTGGGATTATTGTCTGAAGCCAATTTAACTTGGAGATTAATCCATTTTTTTTTTGGAGGTTTGTTCATTTTTAAAATTTCATGTTAATTCATATGAACTAAACCCCAAAAATTCCAAAAATATTTTTGGACATTAGTTTATTTTTTTGGTGTTAATTCACAATTAATATTTGAGGTTAGTTCAGTTTTGCTTTTAAGAGTTAGTAACTTCCGAGTTAATTCATAGCACCCCTACTTGTTCCCTCTTAAATAGAATTTTAGAATGCAACCAAATAAACAAGCCAAGGCTATATGTTAAATAAAAAATTGTGTTAATAATTTCAATAATTTTATCTTAGTGTTTACATATACATATATTTTACACCAAATGTTTATAATTATATAAACAAGAATCTATAAATGTTAATTTTATCTGAAAGTTATTTTTAGAATAAAATATAAGATATATATGTATGGTATGTCGTAAATTCTGTTTGTATACTGTTTTTTTTTTTTAAATTCTTTATAGGTCAATTACCAATTTAACTTTGCATAAAAAAGTCAAGTCAATTTAGGGATCATCACATCCTGAGTGAATATGTATAGTTCTTCGGAATCATTTATGAATGACTTAAAAAATAAAAAAAAGAACAAATTTAAATGTCCCTAACACTCTACATAAGTTATTAGTCATCGATACAAACTGACTGAAGATTATTACCATTCATATAATATAACTAAAAAATTACGCAAAATAATAAAATTTGTGGATTCACTCAAATCCTTAAATATGAATATATTGTATATACATATAAAAAGAAAATATTTATACATAATATGATGTCATGTATATACATGATGTCATTATAATGTTTCCGTCAATTTTTAATTTTAATTGCTGCTTTGTGTTTTTTTTCCTTTTAATCATTAAAACAAAAATATTTCTAAAACATATGGGTGCAATATACTGGTTTTATTATGATTTCAACACTGATAGTGGATACATCATGATAATTCACAAGAAACAATCAAAAAATTTATATAAATTGAAATTTAAGTGAAAATTAATTAAAATTTAATTTATCAATAAAAAAAAACAAAATTAATTAATTTTATATATGTTCTTTATAAATTATTGAAGTATTCTTATGGTATTAAACAGATGCATTGTTTTAGTAAAATTCATTATTTTCTTTTATTAACCTTTTCTTTTATTTTGACTAAATATTTCAACATCAAAGGATTTAAAATAACGGAAGCTACCACCAAACTCCCACCAAACTCCCGTTAAATAAATTATTGAAATCCTAATTTATTGTTACTACCCTGTGAAGATGGATCAAATCACTCTTACCACTCTTACCACCATTCTTGCCTAGTACCTACTCTTTTAATAAGAAATGCTCATAATCATTTTTCTTAAATAACTCTAACCTATAGATTGTGTTGTAAGTAAGTAAACTTTAATTCATTACTCTTAACATGTAATAGTCGTTACTCATTAACTGTTATATGATATCATAAGGTTTGTGCATTTAGATGACATTTCATATGATGAAATATACTTGTAAATATAGTCATAACAATCATTCGTTATAATTTAAAAAACATTCATCAAGATATTATAGCATATGAGAGGGGGAGCGTACAAATCATATATAATCATTAATCACTATAGCTGCCTGTAACTGTAACTCTTTAATCACCCTGCAAAACTTTAAATGTAAAAAGTCCTTAAAAAATATATAAAAGAATCAAAAATTGATTGAAGTATTATTATACTATTTTGAAAACATTATTTATTATTTACTCTAATGAAATTTAGTTAAAAATGCATAATCAAACTATAGTTATTATTAGTCATACAATTTGACATACTGAAGTGTCATAGAAATAAGATGTATATGCACTAAAAAATGTTTAATTTAAAAAATAATTTATAATATGAAACGGTCCATAAATACGAATTTCGTAAAAATCTGACTACCAACGCAATCTATCGAACGGGCATATAATTAAAAAACCTCAATTGATATTAACCCAACATATGTTGAAAATATGACACTATTATTTGGTCATGTAGTTGCTGAGAAAACTTATTGTTAAAAATTAGACATGGATTTTTTATATATATATGTATATACATATTGATTAGTAATATGACGTTTTTCAAATGATTTGTTATAAGTTATGACTATTGTAGTTAGGGTTATGATTTTGTATATCACATAATATACAATCATATCCAAAACTTATTGAAAATTCATATGATAACTAATGCCTATTATATATACTAATGATTATTATAATACTATATATAAACACAGTTAGATTATTATAATTAAGTCCAAAAATTTGCCTATTTACTCTATGTAAACTATTTTTTTACTGTCTATTTTAAAACTGATCGAAATCTGTCAATCATATCAGATTTTAAAACTGATCGAAATCTGGCAATTTCGTAAAAACATTCCTTTATCTTTTCTTTATAAATTTTAAGATTGTTCATGATTAAAAATTTAATTCAATGCAAATTTATTTTAACCAAATATTTACGTTTCAGAAAACATCATTTTATATATAATCCAGAGTGCAGGCTTTATCCTATAATATCTATACAACTGCAATTTACAAAACTAATAATTAAATTCACATTATTTATATAATTTTAAATGACGTTGAAAAAAATTGGAATAATCTCACATTTTTATACCCTACGGCCTACACTTAAAGTATAGGGTATATTAACTTTGGTATGGTGTTTGTAACCACAAAAAGGAAGCGAGTTAGATATGGACATGTATATATATTCTGAATCAGGATCACCTCCTGAGTCGATTTAGCGATGTCCGCCCGTCCGTACGTACGATAACTTAAAAACTAATGATGCTATCTTGATGAAATTTATACTGTAGGTTAACAATGACTAAAGTAAGGCGGGGATTGCAAATCGGCGAAATCGGACCATGGTTTCGGGTACCTCCCATACAACTTCCAAACCCGAATACGCATATCTTCGAAATTAATAAAGATAGAAACTCGAAATTTGATATTAGAGTGTTCTACCCTGTTCTGATAATGTCTAGAAACCTAAAAACCTGAAATCTTAGAAACCTGAAATTTTGTACAAAGGTTGTAAAAGCATTTATTTTTTTAGCTTATATTAAATACCTAACTAAAATAA
This sequence comes from Poecilobothrus nobilitatus, assembly GCA_947095535.1. Classification (NCBI taxonomy): domain Eukaryota; kingdom Metazoa; phylum Arthropoda; class Insecta; order Diptera; family Dolichopodidae; genus Poecilobothrus; species Poecilobothrus nobilitatus. The sequence continues at coordinate 51,644,918 of OX352772.1, read as the reverse complement.
CTTATGGATTTTTAATCTAATTTGAATTGTTTAGGTGTAGGGTATAAATAAGTCGGTTGCATCGACTTACTGTTACATTTACTTGTTTTTTATTTGACCTGACCCAGGGTTTGAACCGAAGACCCTTCGATTGAAAGGCTACGTTATAAAACAGATGATAGCAAAATATAAGCTTTTTATCTATAAGTATATACAACAAGATACTTAACTGTTTCTATCCAAAAAATGTCAATATTTTTCAGTTTATAGTTACAATAAAGAGCAAAATATGATTTTCTTTTAAATAAATAAAGGAAATAGGATTTAAGAATTTAAAAAATGATTTAAAAATATGAAAAAAAATTCATGAGTGGAATTTTTACAGAGTAATTTAATAACAAAATTTACAATCTGATACGACTTAAAAATAATTTTAAAATTTTCACTTGTCCACAATAATTTGGAGAACTTTTAGTATCCTAATTAATGAAAGTTTTCAAAATGATAAAGACTATAGCATTTGATCCTACCTCGAACAGCAATTTTGATTAATAAGAAAAAACTAGAAGAAGGCTAAAAAGACTAAAAAATGTGTTCAGTCATATAAAAAAATATCATTTTTTAAAAACTAAAAATTAAGTATAAAATTAAATTTGTTTTCTTTTTCAAAATCACCACTTAAAATAAAAAAAATTAAATTTTCAAGTTTGACAAATCATTTAAAAGAACATGATTCTCACCGGCTTTTTTTTTGAAAGCCGGCTTAATCAACCGATATTGTTTACGTTCTTTTTACATAAAAAGAGTAGTTGGAAGTATAATTGATAATTGGAACGCTAATTTAACATAACCGCATTTACTCGTATCTATTCTTTCTTAAAGGCTGGTGTAGTTGGGAGTAGAAAAGAGTAAGTTTAAATCTGTAAAAGGAACACAAACATTATACGAGTTTGCTCTTAGTCTTTCAAAAAATATTTACAATAATTTTAATTTTGTACCAATATATTCAAAATTCGATACTAACACCTTACATGATATCACTCAATATTGACATCAATGACATCAATCGGAACCCGGTAGAGAATTGAAAAAGATTGAGCTCGGCAGCTCTACGGAATTAAATCCCTATATGTATTTTAGAAAAGCTTTAAGAGTCAACAATTTCCTAAACAATGGCAATTCTCCAATTTAAAACTTTCATTTTTTTTTGCATTACCTTCGAAAAAGAAAAATCTAGAACTGTAATTCAATAAGACTATAAATTACTCGTAAGTATTATAGTAAAGGAATTCAATTGGTTTAAGTACTTGTTTATATGAGCGATTTTTCTCGAAAAGAATACATATATCAACACAAAGTCTTCAACATTTTTATATACTTATACATTCAAGTTCGAGCTTTTATTGTTATAAAATATTAATTTTTTTTTTAAATTCTATACAAAATTAATTTTAACTTTTTAATATTTTATAGCCTACATATTTTTTGATTAAAAAAAATAAGGTTTTCTAGCTAAATTTTAAATTTAATTTAAAAACCTTTGATTTATGATTTTAGCAAATGATAACATTTTTATTAAATGTTTGTCAAATAAAAAAAAAAAAAAATATATTTAAAAATGTTTTTTTTTTCTTTGTTTAATCCAAAAGTAAATTTAATTTTTTTTTTTTTAAATTCTTATCAATTTTAGAAAAAAAATTTTTTTTTTTTTTTACAAGTCATTTATAGATACCTTCAAATGAACGACAACGTAAGAAAAAAAAAAAACTCTTAACTACTTGAGCGCACACAAATAACTCTTTAGAAATAATATTTGCCTTTCCTGTTTCTTTTTAAATTTGGGTCAAATTGATAACATAAAATCAAAAATTTGTTAAACATGCACGCTTTTATGTATACACTTGTTAAAATAGAGTTTAAGTGTCAAAAAAAAAACAAAATTGATTAATTTGTAATTTGACAAAAAAAATATGTTAATAATTTAATTATCAATCATAAGAAATTATTGTGTTATACTAAATTAGATATAATAAATTTCCAGCAATGTAATAAGGTTTTCAAATGCCTTGGGCTATTTTATTGTTTATTGTTTTGAGCTCTTAAGTTTTGTTTTGGAAAATTAGTAATAAAAAAAAGTTGGTACAAATTATTTTTGGAATTTAAGATAATGAACTACGTCAGCCCGCGCGTAGTTTTGATATTTAAATAGATTAAAATAATACATCAAATTAAAATACAAGGGCCTAGTGGGTAAGAGTGTATAAAATACGCTATAAACACCGAGGGAGTGTGAGTTCGAATCCCACACACATCGTAAGAGTTATTCCCCCTTACGACATTTACAGCCATGCCTGAACAGGAAAGGCTGTGTAATTTTCAGTCCACATTTATGTGGCAGAGAAATGCATTAAAAAAACTAATACAGCTTGTTCAAAATTAATGCGCCGTGTTAGATGAAGATAATATTGTATCATCATCTTTATACCTTTAAAATTAAAAGTAAGGAAATTTCAGTACAACTTTATATCATATTGCCATCTGAACTTTGTAGTTTTGAGTTGTGTCTATTGATACCAGTTGGAAATGGCGTAAAGTTCAGTAAAAACATTGGATAACTCATTATTTTATATTTCTTACTAGTCAGATATCATGATTGAATTTAAAAATACATCAATTTTCTGGTGCAGTGACAGAATGTAGTCGCACCTGATTTGAAAACTAAATATAAAATCTCTTTCAATTATATTTTACATAGATATTTTAACAAGGAAATATTTGAAATAGAGGGGATGCCGCTAAATCAATTATTGAAATTTTGTCCTCGGAACAAACTCTATAAAATCCTTCCTAATTATTTCTTTTACATGTAATACTCTCTTCTTGTAATTTCGAAAAAACCAGTGTCGTTCTTAATTTAAATTTAAAAGGAATATTAAATTCATATTAGATTTTTAATTCCGCGGCCGTTCGATCATCACAACCAATTTGTTATACTGTGCTAACTAATCCTTATTTAAGCGTATAAATGAAAATAATATAAGTTTAATTATTTGTAATAGCAATATTAATTAATAATGGTAATTAGTTAATATGGTCTTTTATCATAAATATCTAGATTAACAGAACATTTTTTTTTTAATTACTCGTAAATAGTTTGATTTAAAGATCTCTGTATCTAGCGGACCATATGCATGGCGACCTATTAGGACAGGAATACAAATATACCTAGTTACGGCACTGTAGCCATCATTGATAAAACTATTTTGTTTTTCGATTTTTTGTAACGTTCGATTTAATAAAAAACTAAAATTTTTCCACTCTTTTTCTTGCAAATAGTCGAAAATGTTTTTGATTGCAAATTTTTGTGACGTAAATTTAAAAAAAAAAAATACTTCTACAGTGTTTTAAGAAATAAAAAAAAAAATTAAACGATAATTGATTTTCAGTCATGCTAAATAATTAAGTTCACATTTAGTGATTGTCTTAGACAAAGGATGAAATTCAAATATAAAATACATGGTTTGATTTAAAGTATAAGAAATTTTATCTGGAATTAAAAAACCATATGAACCAAAGGAAAAATTTAAAGAAGAATTTTCAAAAATCTGGTTACAGTAAGCTTAATTTATTATTTTCCTCTATCTATATACTATTTAAAACTTGAACCAACATTTAAAAAGTTTTTGTTATTTTATTTAAGTGAATTAAAATTTATTCTTTTCATCATTAGTTAAGGAGTAAATTTTTAATCAGCCTGCTATATTGTTTTTTTTTTAATATGACACTAAATTTAAAAGAGCTTTGTACTCAATTTTGTATTGAGTACTCAGTATTAAAAAAAGTATTTTATTTATTTTTTGTTCATGTTTACATCCTTATTTTTTTTTTTTTGTTTTTAGTGCATTTCTCTGCCACATAAATTAGAACAGGAAATTACACAGCCTTTCCTTTTCAAGCGTGGCTGTACATGTCGCGAGGGGGAAGAACTCTTACGACGTTTATGGCATTCGAACCGACACTCTCTCGGTGTTTCCAGTGTATTTTTTTACGGTCTTACCCACTAGACCACCGAGGGCCCTCCTTTTTTTTAGAATATTTGACACTATATTTTACGACGAAGTTTTAAAAGTCTGCTTCAAATCATCTTTAAAATAATTTCAGCACACTGGAGCTCAAAAATAATATTAAAGTCTATTTTTTTTTTGTTAAATTAAAACTACCAAAAAAAAAAAAAAAACTTATGAAAATAATTAAATAATTATTTTATATTGCAAGAACAATATTTTTAATTTTCATTTATTTTATTTAGTATTGGATTACGGAGCAACAACCTTTCAAATTTGAAAAAGCCCTATTTTTTAAATTGTATATCTCAGATTTCCTTGAACATTTTTTCAATCTAAACGCTAAACGCCAAATTTTTGTTTTTACCTTTTATTAGTTTACAGGTTTTTTTTTAATTTAGTATTTAAATTTACGGTTGTGAAAACAAAAAAAAAATTTTTTTGTAAGATTTTGCTTCGTTCTTATTTCCGGCACGTTTTTAGTTAGAATCTTTAAAATTTTTAGAGAAAATAAAACTTTAATAGAAATAGCATAATTTGCCTGAGATTATTTTTTTGTACCATCTGCAGTTTAAGAGCTATTAGTTCTAAAAAATTGACACTTGTAACTTAGACACCTGTACACAAAATTTTTCAAACTAAAAGTCAAAAATGAAGCTCCAACATTATGCTTTTATATCTACTTGCAACTTTTCTTTGTTATGTAGGGTTGGGTTGTCTTAAAATAAATTTAAGCAACATTTTAGAGAAATTACAAAAATGTAAAATTTGATGGAACAATGTTAGAACAATGAAAGTTTAACCATGGATCTTTTGCCTCATTAGTTTCATTTCATAGGATTAGTCAAATTAGTCAAGTTGCATCAAAGTTGAAGGATGCAATTTCAAAATATGAGGTAAATGGTCGAATTGTCTACTACGAAGTAAATGATAGCTATTTGAAATGAATATCTTTAGACCCGAGAATATGGATGGAAGTCAAGGCAAATGCCAAAAATAAAACCTTTTCTATTATAAGAAAACTTGTATTATTTCCTCCTAAATTGAAGTATCTCAATCTTGAATTAGATATACTAAGGCACTTAATTAAAATTAAATCATTTTTGAAGTGTTAATATAATTTAAATTTACAATCATCTATCATTTATTATTAAAACCACTCATCAACAAAATTAATATCAGATCAAAAAATTTTCAAAAAATTTTATATTAAATATACACGTTGTCATACATATTATGCCTACTTGTTTAAGCTAACAAACATTTTATACACAAATACATATGTTTGTAAATATTATCAAAACGTTTTTATATTTTTTATACTCGTTAGTAACAAGTCATAAAATTGTTATAATTTTTGAATTTTTTTTTTAATCGATCTCATTTAAACTTAAATTTATTATAAACTACTACTTAGTGGATTAAAAAAAAACCGTTAACGAATATAATATTAAAATGATATTTAGAAATTTGAAATCAATCTGACATAGTGACAATTTATGACAACACATAAAATCTAACATTTCAATAAAACCCAATGATTTAAAAGTTTTCAAAATCAATAATTTATCGAAATTTCAGATACAAAAAAAAAAAAAAAAAGAAAAAAAAAATTAAAAACAAACAAAAAAACTATGTTTGAAACATTGAAATGTGCGAAGAAAAAAAATTGAAATAAAAAAAACTTATGTTTGTATAGCTGATAATGTTTATGATCGTGCCAACATAAATTTTAGGGCAATTCTGAATCGAATTTATTGTCTTAAAAAAAAAATATTTTGCTATCCTAAAGAGAAACCAATCATTGTTTTAAATCTCTTTTAAACCGAGGTATATAATATTGCAAAGATAAATGTGATTCTCACCACTTTGTTATAAAATCCTTCGGATAGAAATGATCGATAATGAATCTTAGCCCCCCGTATTAAACTCTTAAATTGTTCGCTGTCTTTAGCTAGCATCTACCAAATTTCTTTTATTAAAACCTACTGCAGTTTGATATATATTATATATATCTTAGTTTTTACTGACTAGTATCTCTTCTTTCTTCTAGAGTATTGGTATATTATATTTTTTATACGGCTCTACTTTAATTCACTCTTTAGAACTGTACATACAAACACAACTATTTAGTTTTCATCTCAATTCATTTTTATAATTCACGTTTCTGTGCCATATATCGGAACTTATTAAATAAGCCTTTTGTATTATTTACGTTTTGATGACTTTGTGATTGAATATGAATTAATTAATGAACTTTAATGCGTTTTTAAACTTTGACTCCACAGTCGTTTGTTTTGTTTACAACAGAATTAGTTTAAAACGATTCAGTGTTTCAAAGTTGTAACAGTAAACTTCTATGTGTTTATTATTATAATATTATACTTATAGCTATATTTGGTTTTCTTTTCATTTATTTTCAGACCAAATATTTTATATGGAATTCGAATGTTTAAAATTTAAATGTCCGTTTAACATTTACCCTTTTTTCCAATAACTTAACATTATCGTTCTTCTTCTTCTTCTCGATTCTTTAACCCCTAATTGGGACATAGGGCATCTACAAATTCCTTCCACCTTGTACGATCTGCTGCAGTAATTCTTTTTAGTTAACTACCTTGTGGATGCCATTCATTTTTTTTTTGTAATGATGATGTAAAATCTAGCATCATCATTTAAATATATTATTTGATACGACTTAATGACAACTTCAGTTTTAAATGATGACTATAATGTAAAATCGAAGAAGTGAAACTCAGTAGAATTTGAGAATGGCATGAAGGACAGAATAAACGTTTTAGTCGAAGCAACGTTTCAACAGAAAATATGACTTCAACTTCAACAAAGAAAGTCAAATGATCATCGTGGATGGAAAGAGCTTGTTGTTGATCTATGCTTCTATTAGAGATTACAATAATCAGTAAGTAAAAATTTAAGTACGTTTTGAAATCTTGAATACATGCACTGTTATTTTTACTCTACAACATACTTTTAATAAAGTTATATAAAGTTTTTTTTAAGCTCATTTTTAATATCTTGACATCGACTTGAATTAAAACAATACTTTACATTCAATTAATTCTATACATATTCTAAGGACTATATGCACAACAAATTACTATAGATATCATACTAATCAGTAATCATACAACGTTTTAAGTATTACTTGGTGACCTGGTAAAAAATAAAGTTTCAATTAAATTCTAAAATCTATTTTGCATTTGTTTTTTTGATTGAATCAACGATTAGAATAGCCTATAGAAATATTTTTAAAACTAAAACTCTTGTCTAACACAAGTATATACCACTTCTCTTCTACAAAAACGATTGCCATTTTTATATTTAGAATTTGATTATACTTTCATTTTGTCATTAATTGAACAGATAACCATCCAATTATTTGTTAAAATAACTGATAATAAAAATAATTTTTTATCACTAGGTAAGTTTTCAAAACTGTGTCAAATTTTTTTCTAAATTTGAAAAATTAAAAATTAAAATGACTGATAAGTTAAAAGTAGAAAAAAAAAACAATTAAATAAAACAAGGCAATACGTAAAACCAAAGGTTGTTAAAGGCGCTTTCCAAAAGACAACAAAAACAGTTTTGAATTGTGGCTTGCTCCAAGATTTGTAATTTTTTCTAAAATATATAAAAGAAAATTAAAAAAAAATCAAGAGATCCCATATGTTTAGAAAACCGTCTCTAAGTAAAAAAGAATGAAAATTATGTGCACAGATACTTCACTTCACTGAAGTTACAGGTTTCTAAAAATAGCAAATTTTCAATTTGTGAATCTTAATAGCTCTTATAAAGGGGCCGACATAACTCAAATTTCTGAAGGTAACTTATATAAATTCTAAACGATCTTTTTTTTCTCTCAAAATTTTCAGTCAGTTCTAATTGAAGCATTCCAGAATTATGAAGTCAGAGAAATCTTAAAAAATTTTATTTTCACATAACGGTTAACTTAAAGGCTAAATTGCAAAAAAAATTTATAATTTTGATATTTATTGATAAAACTAAAAAAAAAATGTTAAGCGAATAGTATGACATATTCATATTGGAAAATATAGGATTTTTCCAACTTTGTAAGGTTGTAGCTCTGTAATAAGTGGCAGCTACATTAAAAAATTAATTAATTTAAGAGGTTTTTTCATGGGTAATATTTCTATGTTCTATCTTAAAAGTTGTACAAATTTTATAAACAGAAGATCAGACGGACAGAAGGACAGATTGAAAATAATAAGAAAATGTTTCAAAATTTTTTTTTTTTAAAAAACTGCTAAAAAGAGGTTATTGAAATCTTTTGAACTGAATTTGTTTAAATTTGATTGATTTAAAAGTTATAATTATAATTTTTTGCTTCTAAAATTTAAAATATGTACATATATAATTATTTCTTAAAATTTAATCTTTAGATAAATGACGATTGACGATTTTTTTATGTTAGACTCTTGTATCAAGGAAATTAATTGCTTATGTTATCGTAATCTAATTGGGAAAATTCTATCAGTTGTTCAAAAATTATTTGACATGAGGGACGCCATTATTAAATAGAACTTTAATAAAAATGATTAAAAAACATTCAAACAAATAATTAAATTTTTGATTTTATATATAATATATATATATATAATTTTAAAATTGATTAAAAGTACAAATTTTTAGTAGCTAAATTTAAAAATATTTTTATTATAGAAATTGCTATCATTGAGTTATTTTAAATGAAAAAAAATTTAAAACTTTCCATTATTTTTTTTTAAAAACTAATTTAAGTTATTTTTTCCTAGCATATTATAAATCTGTACAATATATGTATATATGTATGTATACAGCGAGAGACTAAAACCAGAAAAAAATTGTATGGGAGGGAGAGTCTATTTATTATTCGTCATTTTCTGGATATTGTTCTTGTTTTAGTCTCAGAAATTATCTTCTGAAATATTTGCACTCTTCTGAGGAACACGCTATATATACACGGTATGAAATATTTGTTTGACGAATTAAAAGAAGGTTTTTTTTTCGTTTATGCCATCTAACGAGCATATAAAACATCCACTAAGTCACATATATTATTCATATATTGTTACCTCAGCTTTAGTTGCTTGGTTCATTATTATCACTAAGCCGGTGATTACTTGGCTGTATGAAACACAAATATTATATTTATGCGCCATCTCTTATCTTATACAACAATTATTTATTTAATAATTATTATATAGAATAATTTTGCCGATTTTTTCAAAAATTATGCTTCCGACTAATATCTCTATTGTTTAGTCTTATTTTCTAAATAAAGTCAAATATTAAAATGATAAATTCACTTTAAACTATAAGAAAAATGAAGGAAAATACCTTATTCTAAAAAAGGACTAAATTTAAAATATATTAGAAATATAATTTAGTATTTACCTAACAATTTTTCTTTTATTATTGGGATGTAATTTTTCTGCATATTCTGGATCAATTTTTTTCAATTCTTCATGAAGCTCTTCAGATGAAACAGAACCATACTAAATTAGTGAAAAAAAAAAATGTTTTTTTTAAATAACATATAGTTTATATTAATATTAAAGTAAATAAAATTACCTCACTGTCTTCTATTGTACCTTCTATATACGAATCTTCTGAAGCATTCACCAAAATATCCCAAAGAATACTTTCAATATAATAATTTGTACCACCGACAACTATTGGACATTTTGATTCCTTAAATAAATCATCTATCTGGTTAAGTTATTTTAAAAATAAAGTTAAGGAAAATCTTAAAGAAAATTTCGAAATGAATTTTAATATTATATTTTTATACTCGTATATCCTTTTTATAAGCTAGAATGTTTGTAATGTAACTGAAATTCCAATTCAAATAATAAAATGATTAATATATTATTTTTTTTCAACTTAATTTAACTATTCAGAGAAAATTGCCTTAGATTGTCTTTTAGCCGGAAAAATTAGTTACTGAGGGACCAAAAATTAGACCTAAGCTAACTTCAAACTAAAAATACGGTCAATTTTAAATATTTGTATGAGTAGTCGAGCAGTGAGCACTAATAAAAATCGAATATTATAAATTTATTTCATGATTTTCATCAAATACTATTAATGAATACTTGCTCAAGCTCAATCAAAAAAGAATTATACTTAAATTTTATATAGAAATTGCTTTAGAAGTGAATAAGAAATGAGTGAAATAACTTTCTAGCCAAATTAGAGTCTAGCCAATTAAGAATTTTCATAATAAGAATATAATGACGTATTACCATTTACCGTGCTTTATACGCTCTAAGTAAAAAACTTAATTTATTCGCAGTATATATGAGTTTGTAAAGGATGTTGTTGTTTAAAACTCAATAATTTTCATCAAAAAAATAATTCAAAAACCTAAAGAAATCAACAAAGAATAACTAAAGCTAACAATAACTAACCCGGTACATTTAAACTAGTCTTTACAGTATAATCTGTTTACTTACAGGTGCTTACAGTATTAAACTTAATAAATATGCACTTAAGATCGATTTTAACAAATATTGCAATAAGCGAAAGTTTTTTGTCTTCTAATATTCTAATCATTTATTTTTCATTACTATGAATTTCGAATTTAGAGATAATGTTATATAGGGTTTTCCAATTTGAGTGATATGATTTCTTTTAAAAAAAAACACACTAATTGTTAAGGAAATTTAAATATTTTTTATTTAATGTGAAGTACAATCGATACAATTAACTTCTGAATAAAACGTCATTCAAATGGCCTCCACAACTTCTTTTGCAGGAACGAATTCGATGAACCCAATTTTCAAGCACTTTTTCCACTAAATCAAGTCAAGCTTTCAAAAAAATACAAATGTCACAAGCGTATGATTATTATTATAAACTTTCCAAACAAAAATAATAAAAAAAGCCTTCTAAATGTACCTGGAAGAGGCAGGAAAAGGGTAACAAATTAGAAAGAAGATAATTCTATTTTTGGACTAGTAAAGAGAAATCCGGCCGAAAGTTAGAGAAACATTCAAAAAAATGTTAACCATAACAAAAAGAAAGAAATAAACAAAACAACAATTTGAAGCAGACTCAAAGAAAAGAAAATTAAAGCGTATGTGTCTCGAAAACAACCTTACATTTCTCCTAAAAACCAAACACTTCGGCTAGAATTTGCTTTGAAGTACAAAAATAAACCTAAACAATTTTGGAGGCGTACATTGTGGACGGACAAAACAGCTGTTTCATTAGATGGGACCTATGGTAAGCGCTTTTATCATTCCCATCCAAGTGAAAAGGAAAAACGAGTAACACATAATTCAAATGGAGGAAAACTCATTTTGTGGGGATGTGTTTCTTATAATGGTTTTGGTCCACTTGTCGTATGACCAGAAAAGATAAACGCAGCCGAGTATTTGTATATTCTAAATGATGTTGCACTGGTTGCAGGTACCGAATTGATTGACTATGATTTTATTTTGCAACATTATAATGCTCCCATTCATAAAGCAAGATGCATAACGCAAATTTTATCGGGTGTTGAACAAAATGTGTTAAAATGACCTCCACAAAGCCCTGATCTTAACATAATCAAAAATGTTTGGAATAAGATGAAGTCTACAATTCCTCAAAAAATTTCAAAATTAAAAGATGAGGCACATGCTGTCGCTTTAAAGGCTTGGAATGAAATAGTCTTCAACAGATAATAGCTGCAAAGGGCACCTCCTTAGTTTGCAGAATTACATTATTTTTTTTTTTTTTTAACGATGTGTAAATAATATTGAAACACTTACAACGTGTGCAAATAATTTTGGAATTTTTGTTTTGTTTGTGACTTTTTTATTTTTAAATTTTTTTTTGTTGTTCTTTTTTTGAATTATTGAAAAAATAGTAAAGAATTTACAAATTAAATTTGAGTTCAATTTGATAAAAATTTTAGAAGATATTTGGATATCAGTTCATAGACCCAACAAAATTTCGTGGTGTGTAAATAATATTGAAACTGACTGTATACATATATATTAGTTAATCAATTTATTTGATAAGAAAATTAAAAATTTACTTTTCGGTTAATAGAAGCTAAATTAGGGCTCTATTGCACCAATCACTTATCAAGTTATCACTAACAAGGGTCTGGTTTTTACTAATAAAAATTTTATTGATTTATTACCAAATAATATGGTTTTAGTGCAACAAAAACTTATCAAAAAATAGGACATTATTTGATTAGTGATAATTGGTTGGTGCAATAGGGCCGCGATTTCACTATCAAAAAGCATTTTACTCTTCTGGAAGTATTTAAATATCAGTAAACTAAATTATGTTAAATAGTTTGTCATAAACAAAAACTTCTAGATGACACAAGTTTCTTAAGTTTTATAGATTACAGATTTTAAAATTATATTGAAACTAAAATTTACTTACTATGGGTTATTGATCTTTTTTGAAACAGTTGAACACGTCATTTATAAGTAACAAAACAAAATAAATACAATTATTATTAATAACATTGAAATATTAATGCGATCATATGAGCAAAACTTTCTAGAATTTAATAGGACTTGGTAGGGGATTAACAGAATATTTAATAAAGTTTGATTGTTTTCTTTTTGTATGTTTCTAAGAAATTTTTGAAAAATTTCATTTTACAACATTTTCTTTTTTTTTACACTGAATATTTAATTTCGAATTCTTTTCAATTTTTTGTTTGTTTCTTCTTGTTTTAAATTCTGATCAAAGAAATTTTTTCTATAGTCCCACCTCAATAATTTTTTTTTTAACTCATAATTGCCTTAAAGCTAAAAAAAAAAAAAAAACATTTTATAATTCTAATCTGGATTGAATTAAACTTAAAATAAAAAAAAAAATAATTCCTATGAGTATATTATAAAAAAAATCCCATTCATTGATCTGAAATACTGTGCTTTGGTCCGGAGGTATTTTTTTTTTTCTTAATAGAAAAGTTAACAAAAAAACAAAAATGAATTAAATTGATTGGTTTGCCAAAGTGTAACATTCGCCGCCCGATACCAAATAAACTACAATGTTAAAAAAAAATTCAAAAATTTTGTTAATTTAAATTTTATTTGTATTCACAACATTCACTTTGTATTCAACATTCATTATGTATTCAACTTTCACATTCATTTGCTGTTACTGGCATTTATGAGTTTTAATTAAATTTTTTGGCAGTAGTAATGATCCAAATCTAAGAAAGATATCGCATTATTTAAGTAAGAGCTTAAGCATTATCTTGATTCATAGTTTACTCGTTATACAACATGCAAAGCACTTGTAGACACTTGGGACACTTCTAGCATCACCCATAATAAGTTTTAATAAAACAAAAAATATGCAATTAAGATCAAATTTTTTAATCACTGTTTTAGTACATTCATTAACTAGGTCATTTTGCAGAGGGGCTCAAGAAGATGTAGAATAAAAATTAAAGAAAGTCAGAGCTGCATTCGGAATTCAACAGCCTTTATGGAGAAATTTCCAGATATACGGAGTAACGAAACTAAAAATGTTTTGAGTATGTATAAAATTTGTTCTGACATATGACAGTTAAACTTGGCTTATAACTAACAGTTTAAAATAAATCATAAGCTGCAAGTCTTCATTAATAAATATTTTAGTAAAATATGCCGAATATTCTGGCTAAGAATAATATAGAATGAAGATGTCGGGATACTAAACGGTGAAGAACTCATAACCAACGAAATCAAGCACAGAAAATGGTACGGCCTTAGAATGGAATCCTCAAGAAACAAGAGGTGGCTCGGCTGCGCCCCTAATAAGACATGGCGCAGAACAATTCATCAAGAATTGGTTAAATGTAACATCTCCTAGGACAACATGAAAATACCAGAGCTATACCGCGTGTAATAGAGGAATCAAATGAAAGCTTTATGTTTGCAATATAATTCTCAAAAATTATCACTTGTACTTTTACAACTACTTAAAAATTTACTAAAAATTTAATTTAAATATTTGGCATTATAAACTTAAAATCTAACTTTAAAAATGGTTTTTTTTAATACAAATACAAAAGTCGATATAAAAAATCAAACAAATTTTTATGAATCGGAATTAAATGCTTCCTTAATCATCCGTCAAAATAATTTCATCTTAATATTTCTTATTTACTATATATGTTATATAGGTGTTATACCCAGAAAAGCTTTTCTGTGAATTTTTTTTTTATTATAGTCTTTATATAAATTTTTTTAACATTGAAATTCCACTCAAAGCTGAATGAATCCTTAATTTCAAAAATTAAAGAATAATCAAATATCTTAATTCGGAAGTATTTAAAATTTTAAGATTTTCTATAGAATTTTTCCATAAGTTTTTAATCTATACTAGCATATAGTTTTTAAACATGAAAGTGCAAAATTTAGAATATACATATATAATATTTTTTACGATATTATCTAAATAACCAAAAATGATTCACTTTATTAAAATATTATAATATTTCCTTTTTAAGTTCTAACTAATATATGAAATTAAGTTTTAAGATAAGTTTTCCAGATTTTTCTTCCTAATTTTTCAGATTATTTTCAAAGTTTTGTAACTAGTGATTACTTTTTCGCATTTGAGATAAAAGTTTACGATATAACTTAAGACTTTCAAATCCATCAAATCCATAACCATTAAATCCATATCCATCAAATCCTTTCAAATCCAAACCAAACTTTAAAAAGTGTTAAAGAGGTTGGGTATACATTATCTCCAAATAAAAAATTCTCTAAAAGAAAATCTCGAAAACAAAATGACAAAATCTCCAAAATCAAAAGATCGTAAAGGAAGTGAAATAAGGAGTGAAACAGATGCTCATCCCTACACTGTAGAGCTTTCAAGATGGCGTAACACAGCTTATGGAAGTTCGTTTGTAATGCGCACATCGTAGATTTGGAACCATATACCATCCTATGCGTTTCCCAAAATTAGTAACTCATATGTGTACGATATAAAAAGATTTAAGAAGAACCCATCTTATTGCCAACCACCTTAGTCCCAAATTTCTTAATCCTTATTTTCCCAGAAATCCTTCCTACATCCTTATCCCTAAAACCAAACTATACATTTTGTATGAAAGGCCCCATCCTAAAGTTTGGTTTAAAAGGGTGGTGGTGTTTAGTTGGTTAAAGCTCAACACTACCTTAGAGGAACTCCGTGCAGTAACCTAGGTGGCTTTCGATGCTTTCCACCTTCACTCGTTAAAAAAAAAAAAAACACCTTTCACGTATTGAAAACTTAAAATATTATTTGGGCTGGAAACCTTATTTGAAGCCCTCATTGACTGAGGTAGTATAAAAACGAAATAAATACTATAATGAGATTCATATAAGTAAAATGGTGTTTTACTTCCTCATCTCATGTTTAAATCCATGAGCGCAAAAAAAAGCGTATATTTGTACTTAATTTAAGCAAAACTCCATTTTAAATGAATAACAGAATTTATTTCAATAACAAACTGAAATTTTTCAGAACTTTTTTAAAAACTTTACAAGTAGACAGTACGAATTGAAGAAATCGAGTAAAATTTTCTTTTCTTCTAGAATTTTGCAACTTGAAATAAAAATATCTTCAAAGTTAATATCGTATTTTTAGAATTTAAAAAATTTAATGAAAATCCTTGAATACAATAATTAATATCAAACGGAACAAAAATGGTTTTGGACATAAGTGAATAGAAAAAAGAGATACTCAAAATAAAAGGATGTCAATTTGTCTAAAACAAATTTATGTTAGAATGGATGGATTATATAAGAATTTAAAATATTTGAAATAATTCTACCTACATATACAATATACATATATCTAATTTTAATTTAACACTTAATTATACATATTTATACTTATGTATGTACAGTTCAATGGCTCAACACAACACAATATGAGATAAAAAAAAAAAAAAAACTTGTTAATGAAACTTTGTTCTCTTAAAAAATCTTATAAAATTACTATTCATTAACACTTATTTGTCTTTTTTTTTTTTTGCTTCTTTTTCTAAGCTTAAAATTCCTAAAGCAATATTGTAATATTTTCTATTCAAATTAAATATTACGTGGGCAGTTGTTGATCAATACGAATAGTTTCAATTCAATTAAAAAATTCGCAATAGAAATAAAATTTTTTTTGGGTTCAGTAACATGATATTATGTGTTAGCAAAAAAAATCAAAATTTTTTAGAACATATGTATATATATATATATATATCTATTGTATAAAGCTGAAAGTGTGTTTGTTTGTTTGTTATTTATGCATTCCTACAAGGTGTTTCCGGATTGTAACGAAATTTTGTGGGAATGTTCCTCTAAATTCGCAATGTGCATAAATTACTTTGTTTTCGGCTCGTTAACCCATTTTGGCACACCGTCATATCAAAATCAAAATTCTATCCGAATCGTGTCGAATTTTCCAGATTCCTTTAATAGCTTTACAAAAAAGTTTGATAAATTTTTGGAAAGTTAACCCTAACTAAAGTTAACCCATTCCGCCGCGTTGACTTATTCGTCTTTTAACGATCATGCTTATAATACTGTTCGACCAATTGAGTTCAGATTTTTTTTTTTTTAAATGTATAACTAATTGCCAAATCAGACCGCTGGATTAATGTGATTACGATCCGTTAATCCTATTCGAGATGTCGATTTATCAAAAAAAAAAATATTTGTAACCGAATTCTGTCCAATTTTACAACCTGCTTTAATGTCTTTATTGACGATGTATACTATCTGTAAAAAAAAATGTTTGCCTATAAAGACAATACAAATTAAGCAACAATAAAATCATTAGAAAGCATTATTAATTAATGTTATCGCAACACGTTTTTAAAGATCTAAATAAGTACAATTTTACTAAAATAATATTTTAACGTTCTTATTGTATTTAATACACATTCAAACAAAAAACAACGTGAAATATATACTGAATGAAATGTAATTAAATGATAACATCTACTACATCTTAACTACTAACATCTTTAAATACATTTTAATTAAATAAAATTAACGTAAAAACAAAATTTAATAATTTTTATTTTATAAAACCAATAAAATACTCCAGGTTACTTCTGCAAATATTATATATGAATTTCAAAATTTCAAATAGATATTATGCAAAAGTATCTATAAAATTTAGATTACAATTTGTAAAAAAAAACGTGTTTCAAAAAATTAGGTCTATGCTACAACGAAACTTACAATAGATATAAGAAAATATTTTGACTTACACTGTTACCCTTCTTTGAAAATGCCATCAATATGACATTTCATTAGGTTTAATTACAAGGTTCTTAAATATCAAAAATTATATTCAAGAACATATTTCTTTTTAAAAATTTTCCGCCTAAAATTTGACCCCTGTTCTATATCAATAAATATTACTAATTCTAATTTTATAGGGGCGAAGATATTACGTTTTTAAAAACTTAACGAAAACACTATGAAGGTTCTTATCTCGGAAACCGTTAAAGAATAAAAGAAGCTTGTTTCAATCTGGCCTATCGCCCATATTTTAAGAAAGTATTTTGGCTTAGACTGCTACTTTAATAGAATATTCAGGCATATTAATCGGTTATAAAATATTTTAACCATATTGGCCAGGAACTTACCTTTACCATTGCTACAATTACTTACACTAGAGTTTCTTTCTTTAAAAATACAATCAATACGACATTTCCTTAGCTTTAACTACAAAGCTCTATAATATTAATATTAATCATAAATTACAGTATTTTTTTTTTTAAATTTTCCCCTAAAATTTTTCCCTTATCTTATATCACTAAAAATTACTAATTCTAATTTTAACTATTAATTATTACTAACACATTAATAGGGACACCTGACAATGATAAAAATTTATTCAATAGATATAATTTTAAATATGTACAAGTATATTAATGTATTTATCTATTATATTTAAAACTTTATATTAGTATTAAAAGTATATTATATACATATTAATTACCTTTTTATTAAACATTCAAACAAAACATTTATACGTTTATTTAAGACTTTTTGAATTTCTATTTACAGGTCGCCCTTATTTAAAATGAAAGAATCTCCACATGTAACGATTTTAGAGTGAAAGTCGTTACGACTTACGGGATTAAATAAAATAAGTAAGTAATATTTTGTTGTTATTTTAAAAAAAATTGTGTTTATAAGGAGTTACTTAAAAATTATTTAAGGACTTAAAAATCATTCAAATCAGCAAAAAAAAGAAATAGGTAAAGAAATTGGTAAGAAAAGATTTAGAAACAAAAATAAAACGGTATTTATTTAACGATATTATAAGAGAAGATATTCTGTTTTTATAAAAAAGTGTCCGCAAGTCGAAGGAGATGACAGCAAAGGTTTCAACATTGAAAGTTGTTATCTCGGAAACGGTTAGGAATAGAACATGCTTGTTTCGACCTGCCCTATCGCCTCCTTTCTTCATGATCTTCAATATCCGGACATAATTTAATTAATAGTCATTTTTTTTACTTAATTTATTAGGTCCTATATGAGAAACTATAAGTCATCCCGCATGGAAGCAAAATAATAATTCAATTTTCTAATAATCGAATAAAAAATTAACTGACCCTTATTGTTTTCTTACGTTTTCCCCCATTTTTTTTTTTTTTTATAAAAATAATTGATAATCAAAAACTAATAAATAACTGATAAATTTGTTTGTGATAAAGTTATTTATAAAGATGTTTGTATAGACAGTCTGTCTTTTGTTCGGTAGACTTTAGACCAAATTATCATCAAAATAAATTTTCGAAATTTTAAATTAATTTTTTTTGGTTTCTTCTTTTAATGGTAATAAATAATAATAATACTTTCATATCTTAAAATATTAATAAGTCATTTTCTGTTACGTTCTTGGAGTTGATTTGTGAAGATAACCTTTTTTCTTTACACGCGCCATCTATTATGTTGTTAAATATCATTAGATACTTTTAAAATTATGATTTATAGATTTACTATATAAGTATATGTACATATTAATATTTCATGTTATTAAGTGTTTATTTAGGTACAAACATTTCTTTATATGTAGCAAGAAATAATGTACAACGGTCATTAAACACCAGGAAAAACTAAAAGCTTAAAATAAAAGTAAATTTCGTAAAATAGCAAGTCTAGCAGAAAGACAAAAGCCAGTCTAGAAGTTATGTTTATAGTAAAAGTGAAAATAAATTTTAAAAAATTAATAAAGAAGTGGCATCTTTTAAGAAACAAAAACATTTTATTTCGGACTAAAATTTAAAATTATAGCTATAGCTTATCAAATTAAATTTTAGGAGACCCTGATTTGTCTTTTTATACCCTACACATTAAGTGTAGGGTATATTAACTTTGGTATGGTGTTTGTAACCACCAAAAGGAAGCGAGTTAGGTATAGACATGTATATATATTCTGAATCAGGATCACCTCCTGAGTCGATTTAGGGATGTCCGTCCGTCCGTCCGTACGGCACGATAAGTCAAAAAATAATGATGCTATCTTGATGAAATTTATACTGTAGGTTAACAATAACTAAGGTAAGGCGGGTATTGTAAATGGGCGAAATCGGACCATGCGTTCGAGTACCTCCCATACAACTCCCAAAACCGAATACGCATATCTTCGAAATTAATAAAGATAGAAACTTAAAATTTTGTACGAAGGTGTTGTTTCCTGAATCGCTTATTTGTCGAAAATTTGAGATGAATTGGAGGAGCTGTTCGGGTACCTCCCATACAACTCCCAAAATCGAACAAGCATATCTTCGAAATTAGTAAAGATAGAAACTTCAAATTTAGTACTAGGGTGTTCTTTCCTGAATCGCTGATATGTTCAAAATTTAAGATGAATTGGAGGAGCTGTTCGGGTACCTCCCATACAACTCCCAAAATCGAACAAGCATATCTTCGAAATTAATAAAGATAGAAACTTCAAATTTAGTACTAGGGTGTTGTTTCCTGAATCGCTGATATGTCCAAAATTTAAGATGAATTAGAATGCTTGTTCGGGTATCTGCCACACAACTCCCAAGACCAAACAAGCATATCTTCGAAATTAATAAATATATACTCTTGAAATTTGATATAAGAATGTTCTACCCTGTCCTGTTGATGTCTCTAAAATTTGAGATGAATTGGGGTGATGGTCCGCGTGCCTTCACACACTTCCCAAGACCTAACAAGCATATTTTCGAATTTAATAAAGATAGAAATCTGAAATTTTGTACAAAGGTTGTAAAAGCATTTATTTTTTTAGCTTAGTTATATTAAATACCTAACTAAAATAACTTATGGATTTTTAATTTAATTTGAATTTTTTAGGTGTAGGGTATAAATAAGTCGGTTTCATCGACTTACTGTTACTTTTACTTGTTTTTTAAATATATAGTTCTTACAATACATATGTGTCTTCAATTTCTTTTTTTCATTTTACAAATTTTCATCAATGCCAAATTTCTATGGCAATTCCTTTATTCGCTATTTTTTCTATAATCTAATTTGTTTGACAAAACAATTGGAGACACAACCCTAAACTTTACTATTGTTAATTTTACAACTAAAATTTTCATGTGATAATTAAAGCAACATTTTAATTGTAGTTATGGGGAGTTATTTTATTTTACTTCTATCATTAATAAAAAAAAAAAAAAACAATATCACAAATAAATAGGTACCATGGTCCATGACTTATATAACATTTATCATAAATAACTACTGTGACTTAAATAGCGGTGCAAACTTAATTTATTTCAATTAAATATTATTGTTTACTTAAATTATTATTTTTACTATAATAGATTTGGTTAATATTCAGTGAAAGATCATTCACTTATAATGATAATGATAGTGATAACAATCATATTAGTAATGATTATGATTACTAAAACGAAATCTATTAGAGCGGAAATAATTTTTTGTTTTTGTATTTATTTATTTATTTTTTTTTTTTTAAATAACATTTTAGTTAATAAACAAAACAATCGAGTTTTCAATCAGTTCTCATACAACAGTTTTTATAAAATACACACATACATACATATATAATTGTATACCTATCTATAATAAATTTTTCTATAACTGAAAAATTGTAATGAGTACGCAACGCAATCCCTAGCCCATATTAAAATTACAAAATGACAAAAAACCAAAAATATAACTAACAACTTCAAAAAAAAAAAAAAATTATTTAATTTAATATTAGAAACGCGAATATACCGGTAAGAATTAAAATCATAAATATATTATAACACCGAAAAATATGATAGAAAGAGATAGAGAATTTTACTATTACAATTTAAAGTAAAAATATACCTATTATTAATAAACATTATAATTAACAAAACAATGTATATAAAAAAATTATTTCCGTTTCTTGCACGTGTTTCATCTTATACATACATACATACATATATATATAGTTAAACACACATATTATTTACATAAATAAATACATTTATAAAAAAAAACCACTTAACAATTTGTTAATAGTTGGTAGTCTAGAGTTAAGAGAGTATATAATTTACATAACAATTTATAAGTTCAAAAAAAAAAAAACAAATAAAACTTCAAATAAACTCTTACCAAACCTTGAATAACAATTGGTAAATTAATTCAAAAATTTTTGTGACCACCATAAACAGTTCATAAAAAAAGTAGTAAAAGTAGTCAAAATACTAATTAAAATAATTTAGTTATACATAAACGAATATATGTATTTTGTTGGAAAATATCACTAATATTTGGGTCTATAAACCATGCTGCTATAAAACAATTTCTCAAAAAGACTTTTCGCTGATTTTATACGAGACTCACGTCAATTATCAGGCCATGAACGGCAGAAAGTAAAAGCTTAATAAGGGGGTCAACTTTTAACAAATTTACACGTAGTCTTATGTAAAAAAAATAAGGGGCCAACTATTAATCTTTAAATAACACAAAAATCATTTACTTTATTCAATTTAGTCCAAAGAGGTAATTAAAGTCGCATCTTTTTTACCTAATTCCTATAAATAAAAATATTTTAAAATATAATATTTGCACTCATAAATATGCATTTAAAAAATTATCTTCCTTTAGATTTTTTATTATAAAAACTTCTTAAGATAAATTGCCTCAATATCTCAATAGTATACGTCGAGACTCGTTTCATACTTTAAAATTTTGTACACGGTATATGGCTATAATCGAGACTCACATCAATTATGAAATTATTCATGCGCGCGATACGTGAGAATCGATTACAATTCTCTCACAACTACATTCATGTGTTTTCAGTTCTTGGCCTGTTTACTTAGGTCTTGCTTTATGTTAAAAAAAATACTTTTAACAACGAGCTATTTAGAAAAGAAGACACTTTGTAAAGAAAACTATCATTAAAAAATCTTTTTTGTTTTACATATTTAATTTTACATACGTAAATATTTCAGCAACAAAGAGTTTAAAACAGGTGAAGGAGGCTTTAGCTGTAATTCTCTGTTAAAGAATTTCTTGAAAGTCTTTATGAATTTTTTATAAAACTCTATATTCATATATTTTTACGAATAAAAAACTGTTATTCGCATATTTTTAGCTATATTTACAACACTGTTGGTTGGCAGAAAGATTCTTTTATATAAAATATCTTTTATGTAAAATATCTGATTATTATAAATGAAATTTGTCAACTTGTTTTTTTATCGTTGAAAGAATATTTTAGAAATATGTATATAGAATATTTCCTAAAAAATGTTTATGCCAAATGTCTTTTTTAGAAATGACTTTACATTAACTGTAGTCTCCATACTAATATAACTCATATTGAATGAAAAGGTTAAATACAAGAATAAAATGAAAATGTCAAGGGAACATAAAATGATAATTTTTAGTTTTACTTCTTAGATATTAATAAACTAAATTAAAAAAATAACCAAACAAGGCAGAATTTAAACAAACGGTTTTTAAAAGCGCACATTTCCAAAAGATAATACAAACTGATTAGAATTTGTGACTTGCACAAAAATTTGAAAATTTCATGAAAATGTGAAAGTAGCTATACCTAAAAAACCTATACTAATTCTTAAAGTTCTTTTTTACCTTTAAATATCAAGGTAAGAAAGATATGAACATTGCTATCTAAACCTCAAACATCAATGTTTTGTAAACAGACGGACACACGGCCGGACGAGGCGACAGAATGAAACTAATAGACACAGTTTTTTGCAAAAATTTTTGTGGAATGTGCCAAAAAAGGATGATTATCGTTAGGGTACTGTTTATAGTTCATTGCTCATATTATGTAATTATCCACGAGAATAAAAATAAATAAAAGGAAGACTTGAAAAAAAAATAGATATAATTCTAACTTATCACACTATAAAAATAAATACATTATCGATAATTTATTAACTATAGATTGTTTCCATATACGTTTTATTTGTTTCTCTAATTCACGAGCTATGAAAAGACGTGAACTTTCGAGTAGCACCTGCAGAAATCAAATTTTATTTAACCAGTACAACTCCACAAGGTAATATTAGATAACAACAGAATAACACTGAGTGAAGTGGAGATGCCAAGTGAATCTATTTCCTGTGCATCCTCAAACATTAACAACAAACAACAAAAATTATATTATCAAATTTTTACATTAAACAATAAAAGGATTCTGTTAATACAGGGACAGAATAACTTATTTCATATTCAGTACAAATCCTGGCAGTTTTAATTTACTGCAATAGCTGATGATTTAAGAGAAAATCATCACGTAAATGATATTTGAATTCGTCAAAGTTTCTAATTTTCGAAAGTATTCATTTTTAATGAATGAAGATGCGATGCTATCATTTTCTATGTCATCATAATACATACAATTACACAAGTGAAAATTACATTTTTCCTAAAAAAAAAACACTTAATTTTAACTAACAATAACAAAAAAAATGCAGTATGGAAGAAATCGTTAACACAAGAAATAATAACGGATCTCGAAACAATAAGAGTGAAAGATCGAATTTTATTCCTAATGGTTTTTGTATATGTATGTATATAATAGCTTATTCTGAAGCATGCTCTATTTTTTTGAACATGAATGAGGAGGCACTCGAAAGATAAGCACTTTAGATAAATCGAGAACTGTTCGATAACGGTAATAGAGCTGCGAACGGTAACGGTCACATAATCAGAATCGGAAGTACCATACTACTTATAATTGTTCAATTGATAAGATCAAAGTAAAAAGTGCTGTAAGACGGTAGAAAGTAATTATCCTACGGTTACGGTCACACCAAGATGTGACTGGTATAAGAACAATTGATGAGATAATTAACAAAAAAAAACATATCTCATGATATTTCCACCATACATTTCGTTACATTCCGTTACGTTTTAACAAAACAAGCAGAAATAAGTCACGCTGTACATCCAGTTATAGATTCGAGCAGCAGAAGAAGAAACAAACAAAAATTTTCTCTCCTATTCCATGATCTTAAATTTATTATTCTTTAAAAATGGAGATTATCATTAAATTATTTTGTAATGACATTAAAACATTAATTAAATAAATAAGTATCTTGTTTAATAAAACTTAGTAAAAGTATTGTTTAGAAATGATCAAGTTTAGGAAAAATAATAACAAGCCATTTTATAGATACATATTATGTATGTATCTGCGTTATATGAATTATATCACTATTATACCGTATATTATATAGACTATAGAAGATATAAGATACATATGTCACTACATATGTATGCATATATTTATAACTATACATAATGTATGTAAAATATATAAATACACGTAGGAACCAACCTAATATTTTTGTTTTTCATTGAACATTTTTAACTTTTAACATTCTATTATAGAATTTAGAAATAACACATGCGCTGAAATTTCTTTTCGTAAAAAAAAAAAAAATAATAATAAAGAAGAGACACGCCAAGTTTTATTTACACACTTTTTATGTATATAATTCATGTTATTATTAAAAGAATTATTATATTGTGTACCACCATCATTATCATCCAATTCACCCAAGATTTTGAAAAATAATAAAAACAAAATTCTTTGCATTCATTGATCCATTTTAAGATTCTTAACTTATTTTACAATTTTGTTATGTCACATAATTTTATAAACAACTTTTATTTTTTTTTTTCGTTTTTTTTTTTTTATATAAATAAAAAGTGTTTGTTTTGTTTTGACATTGGCTTTTCATTTTCTAAACAAAAACTAAGAAATAATAAAAACAAAACCTAATTTTTTTTCTATTGACTTCTTTTTCAATTATACTTACATATACGTAAATGTACCTACCATTTACATTTATTTTTTTTTTTTTATTTTATATTTACATTATTTGGTTGTCGTCAAAGTTGCGTTGTTGTCTACTACCTATGTATGTATATTTACTTAAATTTTAACCAAATTATTTTTTGTCCATCCGGTTCGTTAACGATTAATTACATTTATACCTATATACATATGTACATAATATATATATACAATATTTATGTAGGTATATGCACACATGAGAAGTGTGTTAGCTTCATGCTTCGTTACTAACATAATATCAGATATAATATTATAATAAAAATATTTGTACCTACGTATAAAAAGGCTCAGCAATAGGCACAAATAATATGTATGTATGTATGTATGTACCTAGACCTATTCTTTATATATAACATATAGTTATACCTATTTTCAAAACAACATTTTATATTTCGTATTCTTCACGTTTTTCTTTTAAATTTTGTTTTTGTTCTTGTTTCTTTTATTACCGCATTTTATTTTCACTTTCTCATATGTATGTATGTATGTATGATTCTATGTATAGCTACATATTTATTTTATTATTTATTTATTTTTATTTACATTTCCAGATCAAGTTCACAAGGGTATCTATTCCAACTACCTTATTATTTTTTTTTTTTTTTGTAATTTTCTTGTGGCCCAAAAAAACGCCAAAACCAAAACACAGAAAAATTTACAATTTTTCGTTTCACTTTCCTTTTTATTTTGTTTTTTATTTGTTTATTTACTTGTATTTTCTAACAAATGTTTCTATGTATGTATTGATATGTGTATGTACACTGCTCCTAAGTGTTGTTTATTTTTTTAAGCGTTGTCCATTTTAATACATTAGACATTAATATGTAAAAACAAAAAGATTGGGTGAGTACGCAAATACGCAAATTTTTTTCTAAATTCAGATTTGATACGTTTTCTAACATATAAAGGATAAAATAGTGAAATTTAGGATCAAAATTTCGAAATTATCTAATTCGATCTTTGTAGTAAAAAGTCTTTGTAGTGTTTTTTTTTTTTTGAGAAATATGATCTTATATAGAAAAAAGTGGGTTCAACTGTTATGTATACTTATGCAAAAAAAAAATGCTCGAAGAAGTTCTTATACAATTTACAGTGATCATAACTAAAGGTGATGATCCAATGCTCGCGTCACTTTTAGCGTCGTTTTGACGCTAGAGTAAAGCAACTTTCTACTTTTGCTCGCGTTGACAATAAATTTGTGTGGTTTTGTTTTTATTTTATATTGGTTGTTGGTCATAAAGTATTTGGTCTTTATTTTATTTAGAACGCGGCGCTTGAAGGAACGCTAAAAGCGATGCAAGCATTGGGTCATCACCTTTAATATTATTTGTAACTTTTGACTTTGGTGTCATTTTTAATTTTGGGGCACTGTATACTGTTTCGTAATATGAGTGTTTTCGTGCTTCATAGTATCAAGGAAGAGAAAATTGCGGATGTAGCAATTCTAATAAATTTCCCAAACTGAAGAAGTTTAGGATTTTTGAATTGTTTGTCTCAAATAACAAAATACACTTATAGTAGTACATTTAAATATACTTTTCTCGTGGTTTTTTAAATTTGGTTCATCAAAACTATATATGTACATACATATTATGATTTACATCGAGAATCATCCATATCAAATTAAAGGGCCCCAACACCATTTATATTGAGGTATACATATTTTAACTTATTCAATAGTTACCTAAGAGTTTTATTCAAAATGTTGATTTAATTTAATATTTCTTAAGTTAAAAATGCTTGTCCAGCACATATGTACCTTATTTGGAAAAAAAACATTCATTTTATTGAATTTCATTTTATTGAATATACCTACAGTGTTTCTTTCTTTTTTTTATTTCTAATATCATTATTAGATTTTAGTATCAATATCAATATATGTATTCACATTCACTTTTCAATCTATAGTTTAATTAAGTTCAAATGACTTATGTACCATTTAAAAAAAAAAATATGGTAAGTTTAACTCTAAGATTAAACACTAATTCGGCATTTGGGGTTAATTTTTTTTTTTTTTAATTATATATATACATTTATAAATTTGTGCAATACTAAATTTTCTAAACTACTATTTAGTCAACTATTTAGGCAACTTTTAGTTACTTTTCATATCTAAAAAACTCTCTTAAAACTTCTTTAAATATAGAACACCTTTTTTATTACATCCTTAAATAACATTACCGGTTTTTATCAAAATTGTCAACCATTCTTTAGGTTGGAATTAAAAAATATTGGATAGGTATAATAGGTGCCTAGGTACATTATATCAAATTCAAAACCTAAAAATACAAATACATATGCATTTAACATTTTTTATGCATATATACTCCTATATGTTGTAACAAAATCTGTTAATCTGTTTCCTAAATAATTAAAATTTCATTAATGATTATAAATATATTTCCGAAAAGATATCTAGGAATATTATATAGGTATACCATAAACCTTAAATGTACAAATATATTTTGTACAAATTTCAAATATAAAAAACCGGCCTCCCCTTTTTTAATTGAACTTAACTTATTTCTGAACTTAATTCTTATGATATTAGAGGATTCTAATCAATATGACAAGTTCTCAAAAAAACTTTTATGATCTTTAATTTTGATTCAATTTGGAATGAAACGGTTTCATTGCGGAACTAGCAAATTACTGAGATTCTTCTTACAACAATTTATATATACGAAATATTATACTCTTCTACAACTTTCTAAACTTTCCACCATCAACAAACTAAAAGTTTTTGCTTTTTCGAACTTTTAGTTTAGACATTAGAGATCTTCAATTAATTTTGTAGATCTATTTTCTATAATCTTTTATTTCCATTTAATATTTCTTTTATCATAGAAACTAAATATAAAAAAAAATTGACCAAATCTATACATATTGACTTTCCCATCATTTTTCATTTTTAATTTTTAAAACAAAATAAAGAAAAACAAAAAATGTGCGTGTGTTCTAAATATTTTTATATAGTGTATAAATTTGATTTAATACAAAAAAAAAAAAAACAACAACAAGAACAAGAACAACGAAAAACAAAAAAAATTGTCACAAAAAAAAGTAAGAAAGAAACTTCCATAAATAATGACCCCTAAAAATATAATTTTTTTTTTTTCATATGCCTAAACATAGGATTGGTTCTTCTGTGCCTAATTCTTATTCTATGTATAACTAAAGAAAAAATGTATATTATTATTACACTACCTTATAATACATATTATGTATATGTATATGGAGTTATATTTATATCTACAAATATTATAATATATACATTTTATATGTACATAAAATGTATAAATATGTATATATATGTGTATATATTATAATTTTCTATAATATCTAAGCCTATCCAATTTTTTACATACTTTTTAAATATACACAAAAAATTCACTTAAATATGTACTACCTATGTACATATATGTATATACGCGTTTATTTACTATTTTATATGGCATAAAATGTAAATGAAAAAAAAAATGTTTTTTTTTTTTTGTTTATTTTTCTTTTTGGTATTGACCTTGAGGACTTTGAACAGACATAGAAGGTCAGTGATCTTAAACAAAATATATACCTATATAGTACATACAACAAAAAAAAAAAAAAATGCCAAAATATAAAACAGCAAAAAAAGAAAAAAAATATTCGCGATTTTTCGATAAGTAGGAAAAAAAAAATAAAAAAAAAAAATATAAAAGAAAAAGAAAATGAAAAAAAAAATAAAAAAATGCCGAAAATTTGAATTATAATCATTATCATGATCAGTATAATGATAATCAATATATGCGAATATTTTTTAATGTTAAAATGGTTAAAATTTTCATATTAAAAATCAGACATTTACAAAATATACATATTTGTTTACACTTATAACATATATTATATACATACAACCTTATATACATATTTAATTTAAGTGTTGTATGGTGAAGTGAATGTGTTTAAGTAAAAAATTTTTTCATCTTTATTCCCTTTAGCTAAAGATATTATAATAATATAACATACATATTATTTTAATTGACCACCATATAGTCCACAATTTAATCATATACCAAATATTTTGGTTATAGAAGAGGAAACGTTAACTTCCAAATTTTATATTAGTGTTTCTTTTTCTTTTTTTTTTCTTTCCATTCTTTTTTGCAAATTTTTTTTTTTCCTATGTATGGTAACATATATATTATGATGGTTAACAATTATATTAAATAAGTATGTACCTATATAGATACATACATACATATTATTATACATATAATAAAGCATATATTAACGATAATGAACTTTTTTAAGCTTAAATTAAATACATATACAGCACATATACACAAACTTAAATGAAGTACATATATATATAATAATGAAAATTATAGCGATGAAAATAATGATCATGATTCATGATGATGATGATGCTTATCTTAATACATACATTGTATATAAATACATATAGAATACAAAATTTAATATGTATATATACATTTATAAGTACAACTTACAAGTGATCAGGAAAAAAAAAAAATAACAAAAACAAAATTTAAATGTTGAGCCAACAAATTCCAGTTAAACTAAAAATTTTCAGAAGAAAAAAGTCTCAAATAAAGCACCAAATTCTTTCTTTTTTCTTCTATTATGTTCTGTCTAATTTTTTTTTTTTTTTTTCATTTAATTTTTTTTTTCTCTGTCTTACAAAAGAGAAACTTAAGCCGGTTAATTTAAACAACAAAAAAAAAAAAAAAATCAAAAAAAATAACAAACAAAACTTTAACGAAAATTGAATGAAAATTTTTTGAATTAGCATTTATACTCTTTACCCCTCTATTCCATACAAAAAGAATGATCTTTAAATATTAGTTTGTATATATGTATATGTATTGTGTAAGATAAAATTCGGCATGCTTCAAGGCTTAAAAGAAGAAAGACAAATGAAAAAAGTAGAAAAAAAATACATAAAAATGCGTGTATCTTATAACACACAATCTTTTTAATATACCTACAAAATAAAAAACAAAAAACTTTAACAAAATTTTATTTCAACGAGCCGAATTCAAAGTTTTTCTTTAGAAAAAAAAGTATAGTTTCTGTCAATAATAGAGTTTAAATATAAAAAAAAAATACAATAACAGATTGCATAATAATGATGTAAATGTAAATGTTATTTTTACTATGTACTCGTATTTATGTAAAATAATTAAATAAATCTGTTAGATACTAATTGAACTGTGATGGAAGGAAAAACCAAATACTAGTCAGAAAAGATTGAAGTTGAGATCCAAAAGATCAAAATAAATTAAAATTTAACAGCCTACATAAATGTGAGGGCTAATTTTGGATAGTATACAAGAACAGATTGTGAACTACAATTCCCAACCCATAAAATCTAAAGGTATACAACAAGAATAGGATATGAACTAGAAAATATAAACAAATTTATGAATTAATGTTGAGTAATGAATATAAAACACATATTATTCGAACTAAATGCGTTAACGATTTATGAGTAATGGTTTGAAAATATTTTGCCATTGCAAATGCCAAATAAAAAAAAAAATTCGAGAAAAATTTAAATTCAATTCCTGTTACCATAAATATTAGTTATATTAATCGAGAAATTTGAGCCTGTCGTAGTTGAGAAATAAATTGTTTAAAGCTTCATAAGACATATGGCGTCTAAACTAACTATAACCCACTTGTTTTTGAGTTAAGTATGTACTTATGTAATTTAGATTTACAAAAGTCACGTCGCGGGTTGTTAAATTGTGTATCGAAAATTTTTTTTTTTTTTATTGCATTTCTCTGCCACATAAATGTGGACAGGAAACTACACAGTCTTTCCTATTCAGGCATGGCTGTAAATGTTGTAAGAGGGAATAACTCTTACGACGTGTGTGGGACTCGAATCCACACTCCCTCGGTGTTTACAACGTATTTTATACGCTCCACTAGGCCACCGAGGCCCCGTATCGAAAAATGTTTGGATACACAAATAAAAATAAATTGGAGAAATAAATTTAGAAAAAAAATTATAAG
This sequence comes from Poecilobothrus nobilitatus, assembly GCA_947095535.1. Lineage (NCBI taxonomy): Eukaryota > Metazoa > Arthropoda > Insecta > Diptera > Dolichopodidae > Poecilobothrus > Poecilobothrus nobilitatus. Next base: position 51,613,548 of record OX352772.1, on the reverse strand, counting down.
TACATATAAATATAATATGGGCATTTTCATAAACAACCTATATGACTGCAATAGCGTAGATTGTAAAAATCCCCCGTATTTTGGGAATAAGAAGTCGAACATGTCGGACAACATGATTTTAAAAAAGTGCTCACCGATTTTGTAGTAAAATTCAAATATAGTAAATAAAAATAAAAAAGGTCGACTTTTAAGCCAACTCCAAAAAAGGAGCTACAAAAACTAAGGATGAGGAAGCTTCTCCAAAATAACAGCCAGTATTTATAGAAATGAACATTTCATCTGTGAAGTGATGGGAATTGTAAACAAAACACATTGTAGTTATTTCGACACAATGCGTTTGAGTTCATAAATTTTACATTGCATTATTTTTGGATTGTATCAGGTTGCAGTTTTTGTTATGACATTACCGATGTCACCCAATACTTATGTAATTCGGAGTTAAAAATTACGAATATCAAAATTTTGTACTATACAATACGAATTATAAAATTCTGAGTTATACAAAATTCTCAAAATTTGTACAATTTGTGATGTTAAGCGCCGCGACAGTCACGTTTTTATTCGTCCGACAATAGAGAACGCGTGAATGTCACATATATCACCTATTTTGGAAAGCATACATATATATTAGAAGTATTTGTAATAAATTATAAAAAAAACTCAGAAATTATTGTAATTTCAGAATATCATAACTAAAAATTTTAAAATTCAGAATTGTGTAAAGCTAGACCTATTAAAAAAAAAGTTCGAATTTTGTAACATCAGAATTTCATAATATAGAATTTTAATACGATGGCGATCACATCATTAAGAAACGAACCTCGTATTTCGCTTTTACTGAAATATTTTTTTGATACACTGGCCTCAAGTTCACTGGTGCACTGATTCAAGTTAAAATATGATGGAGACTGTGTTTCATTTAAATAAAAGAAGAAATATTGGATATTAAAATTAAGATATTGGATAGGTTGAAGAAATATTTTGAAATTACAAATGAACATTAAAAGTAAAATGTTACTTATAATACCATTTTCCATTCATAACTTTTTTTTTTTTTTTTTTTTGTTTGAAATGTAACTTTATTTTAAAATTTTTAAGTACTTATACCGCTCTATTAAAGCTAATAAATACTAACTTTATTTATTTACTATAATTTTTAAATCTTTTTTACAACAAATTTTTGTAGATTGGAATTAGTTTTTGTTTTTGTACTGTATACTTCAACCCTTAGGCTGTATTTTTTTTTTTTTTTTATGTTATATCTGAATTAATTTTCTTCAACTTAAACTAATGACTAATTTCAAAATTTTTTTTTATTACCTAGCTGAACTAGTTATAATGTACACGTTTACAAAATTAAAAAAAAAAAAAAAAAATAATAAAAACTCTTTTTAATTTGCCAAAAGAAATACACGCAATTAAAGCTTTGAAAAAATACCGAATAAATAGTGCGACTTTTTAAATTCTGGACTATAAATTATTTAAGTTTTCAGTAGAGGTTTTTTTTTTTTTTAGCAAAAATCAGTGATTTAAATGCAAATTACCGAAAAATTGAATTAGTATGGAAAAAAATAATAAAAAAAAATTTTTTTTAAGTAAGAATAAAATTTAAAATTTGAATTGCGAACGCGTTTTATTAAAGCTCCAACAGAGTTTTGAATTTCAATTTGAAATGAAAATAATTTTTATTAATTTATATATTGAAAATTCAAAACTAATTAATCAATTTTATTGTTTTACATATAAATAAATGATTTTGTTTTTTTTTTCTTGTAAATTTTGTAACCTCTAGGCCCACGTTTAATTGAAAAGCACTTAGTTATTTAACTGCTTATTCAGTATAGTGCTTCTGAATATAGAATATTGATAAGTGCTTCTTGATTAATGTTTAATATTAATTCAAATAAATTTGACTGAATATGAAATGAATTATCAGAAAAACAGAGCCTGCCCTTAAACTGAGCTAAAAGGAGTTTTTAGTCAATTCAAGTAGCCATATCACATATGTTTCTGTAGTTTTCTGCATCAGAGCCATGTTTAGACTTTTCAAAGTCTATTAAATTGAAAATATTTTTAAGTACTAAGATATATATATATGTATGTTTCAGTAGTTTTCGGCATCAGATTCTTTTATGGCTATAGACTTTTCAAAAATTCAAAGTCTATTAAATTGAAAATATTCCCTTCAAAAATAAATTAGGAATCAGTGCTCAGATAATTATTTTGGTTAAAACAGTATCCTCCGAAATAGAGGAAGAAACTGTTTATATTCTAGCTTAAATTTATTATTTTCTTCAACAAATCTGAAAATTCTTTTAATTAAGCCTATTAAATCATTGTTGAAGATCAGAAATATTCTTTAAGAGTCATCCTTCTTTAGAAAACCAATAATTTCGAATTTCTTTTAAGGATTAATTTGATTTATCAAACTTAGAGATTAATAAACAGCGTATTTTCTGTTGTGTTCAAAACTCGGAAAAAATCAACAATTTAAATTTTGTAATATAATTAATACATTAATGTTTAGTACATTTTTAAAGAAACATATAAGAAAAATAAACTTATATGTTGTAGTTTGTTCGTTCGTTTATTTGTTTGTTTACAAAACTTCTATAACGTTTAAGGTTGGAGCAATTAAAATTATTAAATTTAACCATGGATATTTACCATTAAAAATAAAAGTTATAGAATAACCTTTTTATGTGACGGTACCCATTATGAACCTACAGTTTTTCAAAGTACGAAAAAAAACCCCTATTTTCAAATCTTTATACTTCAAATTTTTTTTAATATTCTTTCAATCTAAAAACGACAAAAGAAAGAAGCAAATTTTTTAAGCTTTATAAATTTTTTGTAATTTAGTATTTAAATTTACGGTTTATGTAAACAAAAATAATTTTTAAAAATTTTGTTTTTTCTACATCCAGAAAGCCTTTAGTTTTACGCTTCGACATTTTTCTTCAGAAAAAAAAAAGATTTTTGACAGCTAAAATTTTAAAATGACATTTAAATTATTATAAATTTTTTGTTTATTTGATGCGATGAAAAACAGTTCCGCACTAAAACTTAAAGTTAATTTAACTTTTTTTCCGAAGAGAAAAAAAACTTCCGAATTAAAATGAAAAAATTGAAAAATGAGGGAATTTAAATTTTCATAAAAAAAACCAAGCGCGAGAATTAGATGCTAAAATATCCGAAGCAATGAATTCAGAATGAGAGGTGAAACATTTAGCATAATTAAGTTGCCTAAGGAAAAAAAATATTTGTATTTCCTCCTATGTTAACACGAACTATTAAAAATCGAATTGAAAATTCACTATTTTCAGTCACCTGTCAAATTTATCGTAAGACTTAAGAATGAAAGCTCTAATATTATATTTTTAAATGTGTTATAAAGACTTTTCTTAATTGCAAGAAAGAATTTTTGGATTTTTTGATTTTCTACAATTTTTTCTTACAAAAAAAAAGAAATTAAAAATTCTGGTGTAAATAAGTCAGTCGATCATTCTAGAAAAATTTTTCTTATCATTTTGAAAATATACTCCATTAAAAATCTTTGATTTTACATAATGCCTTATTTATATACTCGTTTATGTGTTTGAAAATAAAAAATTTTGTACAAGTCGACCAAAATAAGTTTCTGCCTATATGGATGAAGTTTGATAAAATAAAGAACAACGATTACTTAAACCATTCACATAAGCCATATTAATTGTTAAATCTGATAGTTGATCAAAATTTCAATACTGTTCAAATAAACTGAATTCTATTAAGCTGAACTGAATTCTATTAAGCTGAATAAACTGAATTCTATTAAGCTATTAAGATGTACATATATATTTAAATTATATTCAAAACCAAAGTATTAAATACAAGCGCCAAAAGTAGGACATCATATTTTAATTTTTATAGTAGGTACACGTTTATAAATTTTCATTTAAACCGATTAAACTTATTTCTCTTGTAATTTTTTGGCATTTAACTATCAAACTGATCAAACTATTGAAAATAGATATTATGAAATTAGTAATAAAAATCAATTATATGTACACACGTCTATTTTAATATGGATTAGAATAAAACAAATTATTTATTTTGCTAGCTAGTAAAGCAAAAACTAAAAAGAAAAAAAAACACTTTACGCACATAATTTTTGTCACGTAAATTTGTTATAATTTTAATTTTAAATATATATATATTTCTTTTCTGCAGTAATTTCTGGATATGTTAAACAATAATTATAAATCTATTTTTATTCTAAACGTGATTTACATTTTATTATCACGTTAAATTACTTAATTTCCTGTTCCAAAATGCCAACTAATAAAGTAAAAGTTAAAGCAAAATACAAAAGAAAAATCAAATCATTTGTATATAAAATTGCGTACAGAAAAGAATTTCAATAACTATAAACGCCTTACCAAAAAAATTTTTTTTTTTTTCTTCTTATAAACGAGCGCACCACAAAACAAAAAAAAAAAATTAATCAATCTACGATTATACAAATACAATAACATATAGTAATAAGGAATAAGGTAAACTAATAAATTCGAAAAATTCATCAGATATAATTTTTATTACCTTTGCTAAAATTTTTTTTTTTTTTTGCAAAAACTATACACCAATTCTAATATGTTAAAAAAAATTAAAACCGTTTTTAGCATATTTTTTTAAAAATAAATGTGCTTATTATAGTTTCATTCTGTCCGTTCGTATGCTTTAAATAAAATAAAAATATAAAATTTCAGACATACTTAGATCTACTGCAGTCGTAATAGAATATTAATGTAGGAAAACTTTTTATGCTGCATTCAATGTTGCAGCATATTTCTTCCGAACTATTTTTTTTTAAAAAAAAATTCTAACGCTAACAATTCATTCCTTCAGAACATTCTGTTCCGACCAAAAAATTGTTTAGCCAGGAATAAATATTACTCCGCTTTTTCTGTCGTCTAATAATTTTTTTTTTTAATGTGAGAAATGTCAAAAAAAATTACAGCACAACAAAATACTTCTGAACTTAAAAAGATAAATAAATTTTTGTTCCAGGAGAAAACAAAAAGTTCTGAATATTTTTGAAAATTGAGAGAACTCAAATTTCCATATAAAAGCCATACTGAAGCCATATTGAAGCCATACTGAAGCAGTGAATCCAGCATTAATGTTGCTCCAATCTAATCGTAACAGTTACAATTCTAATCGTTACAAGTCGGTAATTGTTATAATCTAATCGTGACAAGTCAGTAATTGTTCTAATCTAATCGTGACAAGTTGGTAATTGTTCGATATTAAAATTGTTATAACTTCAGTTGTACCATAAAGAAACTATATAGTATGTCTGCAGTTACCATACTAGGCGGTAGAGTTTTTTGTACTTCGTCACTTTCATCCTTTAAAAATGCACAAAATGTTCATAAACAATGATTAGCATAAACTGCTAATAAAGCAGCACGTACAGTATGTGAACAAGTTTTTATGTTTTTCTTGTATCTTAGGAATAAGATCTTTAAGAATGAATATACATAAGATATTTTAGCAAGAAAAATTTTTATTCCTCTTTGTTTGAGAGCCATAAAAAATTTTTTTTATTGTTTCAAAAATTCTTTAATTTGTTTAATTTTAAAAACCCTGACCCTGAATATCTTTGAAGCCAAAACATATTTATATGATGGTGTAAAACCTCTTCTTAACTAACTAACTCTTAAATGCCCGCTTTTAAAAACTCTTGATTTTACATACTATCTTGTTTATTTGTTTTGTTTAAGTGAATTTTCTAGATAGTTAAAGGTGTTCTCATTTATGTCGTGTTAGTCAATTCAGAATCAGAAATAAATTCTTATACTATTTAAAAGAATTTTTTTTAGTATGATGAATATGAAATCTTATTCATAGTATTTCATTTGTTACTATGCAGCGTTATTATAACTAAATCTTATTTAAGAGTGGATTGTTAACAGAAAATTTAACGGATAGTAAACTTAGCTATAGAAGATTATGTAATTTCCGTAAAGTAAAAATGTATGTATACCAATTTTTGGAGCAGTTAATTATATAATATTCACAACCATAAGTTCCATGGAAGATTGACAGCTAAGATGGATTTAAGTTCCACCCAACTTATGGCGATTTCTAAATGCTCTTAGGTATAGAAGTTCTGAAAACTTTTTGTTCATTTTTTATTATGCTTCCGTTTTTAAGTTGATGATTTTCAAATTTATACAAACAAAATATATGGAATCATGAAATTTATCGCTCCAAAGCAAATTGATTTTAAGTTCCAAATAGCATAAAGACTATAAAATAAAATGATTTATTTTTTGCATTTAATCAATAAATTAAATTTTCTGAAATTTTTTTTACATGACTTTTGCAAAATCGTTAGTTTTGCTATTTAAATCGAACATATTCGGCGCTGAATTCGAGTAGCTGCCATACAACTTTTTGATTTATATCGAAATAACTCAGTGTTTATTGAAGTAAGGTATCCGAAATTTTGCAGAAAGATATCGTGTTACACGCCAACAAGTTTTGTAAAATTTGGTTGGTCTAGAGTCTTGATGTAGATCAATCGGTTAATGGAGCTGCCATATAACTCTTATTTTATTTTATATATCCCCATATTTTCCTACTTAATAAAGTTAGACATCTGAAATTTTCTAAAAAATTGTCAAGTTTAATGGCAATAACTTTTATTAAGTTTGGTTGCTCTAGCCCAGCAGCTTCAGGCTTCTTGCACTTAATAAATACTGCATTATAGGCGCCTGAAATCTTACAAAAAATGATCAAGTTTTATGGCAATAACTTCTGTAAAATTTATTTGTGCTGATGCAACAGATTCGGGTACCTGTCATACTCCACCCCATAATTTACATAATTGATGTATGTATAATTTACATAATACATACATCTCGGTATCTAACATTGGTACTAAAAGATCTGAAATTTTGTAAAAGACGATCAAATTTGATGGAAACAGTATATAGTACGTTTTATTCTACAGTTAGTCTATTCTACTTCTCTACTGCACTCTTCGTCGTTTTATATATGTATGTATGATGCTGCTATATCTTTGTTATTTCTTTATATTTCGATTATTTTTAAATAAATCATTTTAAATTTGTAATCGTAATTACATCCTTTTTATACAAGATGGCTTATTTACATATATTTCATTATGGATGACATACAGAATGACAATACTGTAGTTAATATAACATTTTGTAAAGGAGGAAAATATACGCTTTTTCCAACAATTTTACAAAATTTATATATTTTTTATTTAGAATACGAATATATAATTTTTTTACATTAGAAAACTTAAATTTTCTTTTAGAGTAAAAACTATAGAATGTTTTTTTTTGGGTTATTCCCCTACTGCATAAATGTAACAAGGAAATTACACAGCCTTTCCTTTTCAGACGTGACTGTAAATGTCGTAAGTGGGAATTATTTTTACTATGTTTGTGGGATTCGTTATCAGTATCACATACGTGCTTGGTGCTTACAGCGTACTTTATACTCCCTAGGTGCTTACAGAGTATTTTATACGCTCTTTTACCCACTAGACCACCGAGGCCCCTAGAATATTTTTCAAAAATATTTAATAAAGCTCCAGCTATGCGCAGAAAATAGTTTTTATTCAATATAAAAGTATAAAAAAAACTTAACTGTGGGTATAAAAATAGGCCGTAAAATCAGTGTTTCGATAATTTGGAGCAAAAGATTTTATAATAGATATTTTTTTTAGTTAACATTCTCTATTATTAAAACGTTGGACTTACACAATTTCTGGGAGAAAAAAACACAAAAAAAGTTAATTCGTTTAAAAGTTAATTTTATTACAATTATCTTCAAATGAAATATTTAATGAATGACACTATTATTTTACAACTTTTATTTTTGTTTTGCTTACGAAAGATCCCGGCAAGTTACTGCAAGACCTGTCTTATTTTAGAATATATGTATATAAATTAAACCAAAGCTACAATCTAAAAATAATCCAAAATCGAACTGAATTTAAACTGAGAAGCTTTGTGAAAATTTTATATTTTATTTAAATTCATTTTCAAGGAATTGGCTCGAATTTTACAGATTTTTTTTAAACTAAATTATCTTAAATAAGAAAATCATTTAAAAGATTATTTTACACTTCTTTAAATATATCAAACACTTTTAATTATATCTTATAATTCGGAACACGACAAAGACTATATAATTATGTTTTTATTTTTTAGTAACAGATTTTTCTTGAACAGAATAAATAAGAAAACAACAAAAAAAATTAAAACATTCAAAACATTTAAAACTATTAAGACGAAAACTATAATTTACGTTGATTTGCATTCATAATTAAGCACAAGCAATTCTGATAAAGATAACAAGCAAATCAAATCAAATCTACCAATCAATTTCAATATTATACTTTTGAATTTGGTTCACATATCGTATCTATAATATTAAATATTTTGACATTCCTAATTTTATGACACTATTTAAATACACACATACATTTATATATACATAAAATAAAAATCTTATAGATAAAAAATTGCAAAATTTTTTAATTATTTAAGTCAAAGAACTCATTAATGGATGTGCCACTTTACTTCAATTAACAAAAAAAAAAAACACAGAATTTTATACAAAATTTCAGAACAACCTGATGGATTCTTCTATAAAGTTTCATTAAAACATTTCTATAAAAGATCATATTTCATTCAAAGTATTTTTTTTTTTTTTGTTATTTAGAAATGCATGTATCGTAAGTAATAAATACAATATATTAAATTTAAATCTTTTTCCCTTGGATCATTTTAAATCAAGTTGTTATAGTGATGAATTAAACATATGTTGAGTACATTAAAATTGACTCATTTGCATGGAAAACTACTTAAACCAATACAGTATTATTATTTCCAAAAGGAGATGGGAATATTTCAAAGACACCAAGAATACTCTCTTGGTATAGTATTATATTATTACTGACTGAACCAACCTACTTCTTAATGGGATGAAACTTCTAACTGCTACTGCTTATATTGACTAGAAAGTAGTGATAGGAAAGGATAGTATCTGTGGTATGGGAGTGTAAAAGAACAATGAATCCTCCTATTATTATTACTGTTTTGGTATAAGTGACGAAGCCATCAACATTCCTACAAGAATATAACATCTTCTTTCATGAGGTAAAATTTAAAGGCACCTCCACTGCAGCAACTATTATTATTAGTATTAATATTAATTATTATAATTACTATTTACTACAGAGTCAAGACCAACAGTCAGTTACAATATACAGTTGTATACCTACCTATAAAGCACCTACTTATAACCACTGCACGATGAGTCAGAGAATGGCTTGTAGCTTATGATTTATAAAAAATAGTCTTTTAAGAAATGATTAGTTTAAATTTTTACATAATCTGGCTGCAATTTTCACAATTAAAAACTAAGTATAGGAAGATCTCCAGATAGCTCAAACTCTTCACATTCTTCAGTCATCAAACTATTAATTTCTTTTAAGGGGGTTATGATTTTAAGTAGATTTAAGTCCAAAAAAGCAAAAAAAAAAAAATATATATATATATTTATATATAGCAATATATATTCTTTGAAGTTTTGAAGTTTTTTGAGACTCTTCTCGCCCCCTGAATATATATTTATCAAATTATCACATAGTCGAACTTTTAAAAAGGTGAATCATAAAAATTTTATGAGAAAGCGCTCATGTGGGCAAATGCTGCAATAGGCTTTAAAATAAACAATAGTACGGTTGGCGAAACTAGTACATTAATTCAGGAGCGATATCATTCTTATTGAAATGAAAAGCATACAAAGAAAATTGTAGATCCGATTCTAACATATATGTAAAAGGTTGGGTAACACATCAAAAAAAAAAACATGATATAGAACTAACTGTATGCTATCAAAATTAGAATTTTTAAATAGTCAAATGCAATTGAAAAACACAAAAAAATAATAAAAATAAGCAAAATTTAAAGGTCACGTTTATTAATTGAAAATTTGAAGACGCCCAATTTAGCTTGGTATTAGGAAGATATTGAAGACAAAAAATCATCTAAAATCGCACGCTCTGGGAAACTCACCGTTCAATTCAATATACCAATGAAATAATTAAGAATTATATGATCTAATTTCTAACTTTTAGTTGATTACCGGAAAAAAAATTCAGTTGATCAGCTTAGATTAATAATACTTTGTAGAATAATTACATATTAATTTTCAATTTTTTTAATATCATATACATATTATAAATACACATTATAATATTTTATATCCATCACGATCAATTGGGGAACCCATCATAATTGTTTGTTTGTCAGATATTAATAAAAAAAAAAAATAACAAAAACATGAAAGAATAAGACAAAATATAATAGAAGTGAATCATTGGCAACCAGTTCCTAATTTTAAAAGAATGAAGAAATTTTTACAGACATAAGATATGGTTAAATCGATTTCCACGAATTTTAATAAAATAATTCTTATTTTGTTATTATGTATTTTATATAATTTTGTTAGAATTTTATTTAAAAATAAATTAAATTCATTAATAATATACCGAATAAAAATAAAAAATAACGAATATTAAATACGACAAATATCTATAAACATAATTTTAAATTTATAACTTTGGAGTTCTGCTAAGTATACATTTAGAATAAGAAAAATTTCAAGAAAAAGAGAATTCCAAAGATTCAGATCATTTCATAGGTCCGGAATTGACTGAAAAAAATGTATAATTAAGCCAACGTTTATACCAAAATCAGTGAAATTTACCAAAACGTTGTAAAAGCTCTAAAAGGTACGCTTATATAGGATGTTCGTAAAAATATTTCATATTCATCCTTAATACGTTTATTTCTGGAAAAGTAAATTATGGATCATTTTATTATGTAGTTTACTTATCTCTTAATTTTTAAAATATTTCGTATTACAGTACTATATATTTTAGTTTTAAATATTTCGTATTACAGTTCAAATATGATGACTGCATTCAATAAATATACCTGAAATGTGAACTACATTAAATCTATCTTAAGCTAGGGTGTCTTTGTTACTGATTGGTTTAAAATATATGATTTATTAACCGAGAGATTGTGGGTTCAAATTCTGTTGAGCAAACGTTGTTGCAGACCTCTGCTACATTTGAAATTTCACTATTGGATCTAGAGTCTGGTAGTTATACTGATGTGTTAGCCTTTATTAATAACAAAATACAAAAAAAAATGTCATCGTTGCAAATTGTGTTTAGACAGGGTGCATCTTAACATATATAGAAACAATTCTAAATATAACAGAACAACAATCTTTAAGTATTTTCTGACTTTTACACAGCAACCCAAAAATTCTTTAATAACATCTATAGATATATAATAGACTTACATCATACATTAACGATGATAAAAAAAAGTATGTTTGAAAACCAACAATATTTATTTTAATCTGAAATGATTGGTAATCATTACTACGATAAAATTCACTTCTTAATTAATTTAATTCTTTTCTTATTTAGTTCTTTTTTTTTACCAAAAAAAATATCTTAAGTATTATTTTAACATAATATTTTTCTCACATAATTTCTAATAAAGTTTTTTGTTTTTTTTTTTTTGTCTGATTTTATTTTAAGTTCAACAAAAACAAAAAAAAAAAATGAAAAAAATAAATTAACGACTTGGATACCATTAAAAGATAATATGAAAAATTCTGTAAAATTTATTAGCACAGATAGTCGTTTAGATTTAATTTTTTTTTTTTTTTATAAATATTATATCTTAAGATATACTAAAACAAAAAAACAATCACTTGTTTTACTACATATACCATTTGGAGAATCCTAATGATTAAAAGATGTGCTTAATTACACATATGTAAATATGATCCATTAAATAATAATAGTATGATGAAAGTATCAATTACCAAATGTAATATTGATCCGTTGCTAGTCAAAACAGAACCCTTAAATTAAGTTCCGTTAAACCCATTTTACTTTCGATTTCCCTTTTCTTTAAACTATTCGAAATATTTGTTAGTCAGTTCATGTACCAAAGAACCACCCATGTAACCATGGTTTTATTAGCTTGTCTTGATTATTTTGCCTTATTTAAACTAATATAAAGAGTCTAAGTCTCCATATACATCCAGCCAATGGTGTGATGTTTAAGACATCTGTCTTTCATTCGAAACTTACCTTTTAGGATTTCGCGGTAATTGCCTACCTTTCAAGTTTTCACTCATTTTGGTATAACCCGCTAGCTTAATTATAAAATGTTTGTCCAAACTCCGGCTATATAATATTAATAAAAAAAAAAAAAAGATTTTTTTTTAAATATACAATTAGTGTAATATAATTAAATCAAAAATAAGTACCTACATAAGTATATGATATCTAAATATATAATAAATATAAAATAATTCTTGTATAGGATAATAGATGGCATAAAAATAAAGAAATATTTATGTCTCATATAGTTTTTAAAATAGCTACAGCTGAGTAATCAACGGCTTATTGAAATTAACGACTCCAGAAACTTAATTTTAGCCAAATATGAATAATAAATAACTTAGTTGATCCTCTATCCTTCTTATAAAAGTGGGAAAGTAATAAAAGCTTAACATAAATCTTATTAGGTACACCTTAAAACTATAGAATTAAAATTTGCCTACTTATTTTAATTTTCTGTATATACAAGCCTTCTAAAACTAACATCTTTTAATAAATTTTTAACGTTCAGCTTATAAAATTTGAAGTTTTTAGACCGCTTGTTAGACCATCATTGGAAAGAAAAAGTCTTAACAGCACTGTACTGAAGTGTCACAAGACTACAGTAGAGCAGTATATTAAAACTTCATATTAAACTGCTGACTCGACTTGAATATTTTCACAAAATGTCAATACTTTTGCCTCAAGATATGGATCAATTTTTTTAAATTTTTAATGTTTTAAATAAAATTGCCCTAACATTTTATAACTTCTGAGCTAGAAAAAAAAAAATTTTGAAATATTTTATTAATGATTAACTAGAAAGCCATTAGAAATTAGTTAATTGAAAATTTATATGAAATATGTTAATTTAGTCATTATTCGTTCGAATGTAAAATATACGAAAATTTAAAAGAAATAAAAAAAAACAAAACTGGTTTATTAATTATTTTACTATATGTTCATAAATTTTTTCATTTCACCACTTGGTGGTTTCAATTTTAAGAAGAAATAATTATTATAAATGTTACTATATACCATAAGATACAAGAATAAAACAAAATCTATAATTTACTTTTTTTTTTTTTTGTTTGTCTTCATGTTAATGTTTTGTCATATATTTGAAAATTTTTATAAGAGTATTTTTTTGTAACATTTCTCATTTAATCACCCATATTAAAAACCTGATTCTTCTTATAAAATTACAAAAAAAAATTACAGATTTTATTGAAAAAAAAAAAAATATCATACAAATTTAATTTTTCACTAATTTATAATGTATAGATAGTATATAATGTTTCGAAAGAACTTTACCTCGATTTACATAATAGATACCAAATAACAATATGAAAAATTACAATATTAAAGATTACAGGGTACGTTTGACACTTTTTACAAATCCCCTACGAACAAAAAACTCTTAAAATCCCCTACGACAAAAGATCTTATATAAAATCTCCTATGAACAAAAGACACATCTAAGAGATTTAAAAAGGTCTATGTTTTATTTTTAAATTTTTAGAGTTGGATTCAAGATCTGAGTATTCAGTTTTTCAGGATATTCTCTTTCTCCTACCAGAATTCTATAGAAAATAGAAAATTGAGAAAATCTAATTTAAGTTAAAAACTTATCGTATGCAATAAATCAATGCTTTATAGCTACATATATCCTTAGGCAACCCTCTTGGAAATTTCTTGGAAAACGAAAAGCTATAACAGATCTAACCTCTGTTAAAGCGATAAAATAAATTAACAGATTCAGATACTTGCACCAGAATTTAATTTTTATAATTAGGAAGAAAATGTCTCATGTAAAAATAAATGGAAAGAACTTTTAGTGTCAAAAATTCTACTATTTAACTGCTGTTGTCAAATCAATGCTTTGACATTTTTTTTATGTAGCCCCATCCACTCTAGAGATCCAGCGCCTCAAAACTTTAAAAAACACAATTTTGGAATGTGTAGCGGAACTCTGGTTCCACTTATTAATTTTACAATCTTAAAAACAACAAACGACAGGACTGTTTTTTGCTTTCGTAAAATTTCTTCAAAGTTCACTTAAGTTATTTCAAAACAAAAAAAAAATTTGTAAGATTTAGATATATAGATGGAATGGTTTTAAATAGAGTCTTGCAATTATGAGATAAGAAAGATCTTTCAGAATGAGGATAAGTTACTACAGGCAATGTTTTTTTGTACCTCCCCCCATTTAAAAGCTAATAGTCATCCAAAATTTTGCTTTTTTTAGACATATGTAACTTAGACCCAAGTATTTTTTCTATATATAGTAAAATACCCAAACTTAAAATTTAAAGCTTAAACATTATAACTGAACGTGTGTTAAGAACTTTTTTTTAATTAAATAGGCTTTCCTTAAAGTTAAGGAAAGTATCTCTCGATTTTTTAGAATTTTTCTTACATAAATAAAATTCTGAGAAAATTTATAAATTTTGGTTGAAGTCACAGAATTCTAAATTGTTTTAATTGTCTTTTGAGAAATGTGCGGCCTTTGGATTTGCATTCTGCCATGTCTTTTGATAACTAAATTTTTTTTTTTAAATTTGATTTGTAGTTTGATGATACGAAAAGCTACTTTCACTATAAATCGTTAATTAAGAATACTTTAAAAGAACATAGTAACCATTTAAGATTTTTTAAGATTTGTTTTTTTTTTTATTATAAGTTGATATGTTCAAGAATCGAAAACATATGAATGGAAAAAAAATTACTATTTCGAAAAAATAAATTATTCAAAAAATTTCTCCCAATAAAAAAATATCATATCTTAATGTGTATATACATACATATATGTGTAATAGAAGAAAAATGATTTTGTTTATTTACTTATCACTCTGAAATCACGTGCACAAATGCTGATACTAGAAAGTGTTAAAGATTGTTTCAACTTTTTCATTGTTTTGCCTTAAATGGGTTTCTCGATTAACTGTGGCATGTTAAAAACGTTTAGCATTGTTGCAAAAAATTAAAAAACTGCTTTAATTTGATCATCTCAAAATAATTTTATGAACGAATTGTGATGATTTTTTTGAATGGGAATTCGGGAAAGTGCGGAACCGTTTTAACAATATTTAGGATTTCAAAACTGTTCCGAAACTGTTTAGTATATTTGTATAAATTAAAAAATCTACTTGTTATTAGCAATTTGTTTGCTATATTCTAAGTCAATATCAATTTTATACAATTAGGTACAAATTTTTAGTCCCTTGTTTCCTTAAACTATTTTGTTTGATCTTTGATAATGCAAGAAATTTCAAGTACACCTCATTATAATAAATAAGTAACGTTTTTTAATATATAGTTATTTAGAAATTTAAATAATGTCAAATTTTATTTGAATATCATAAATTATTTAAAATCCAACAAAGCTGCATCATATAGATTAATAAAAAATAATATAGATTTTTCTTATAAGATAAATAACTAGAAATAATATAATTAAATAAAAAATAAGTATATTATATGATATCCAAATATACAATAAAAATAAAATAATTATTGTACAAGATAAATAGATGGCGCACAAATAAAAATATTTTTTGTGTTTAATAATATTGTATACAATAGTTACAACTGAGTAATTAACGGCTTAATGAAAGTAACGATTATATAAACTGAAGTTTATTCAAATATGAATAATAAATGACTTACTGGATGACATATTCGACTTATAGGAGTGAAAAGAAGGAAAAGAAACTATATAGAAATCTCTAGAAGAATCTGATACCTTATATGAACAATTTATTTTTCAGTTCAAAATTTCATGATTTACTCAAGTCAAACAAGTTTAATTTATCAATAAGCTTAAATAAACAATATTAAATAGTTTTGACATGTAAACTTTTCAATGTTTCACGTTTATTTAAAGAGCCATTAGATTTTATTGAGTTAAATGGTTTTTAAAAATAAAAAATTGCCCGTATATGACTATAATCAAAACCGAACTAGAAAATCTAGACAAAAACGAGGAAGAATACAGTTGACTTTGTCAACTCTTAGATACCCGTACGAACCGTTAGTATGTTCACAGCCTGTCACTTTGCTTACAATATTATTTTTTTAATATTTTAGTATTTTAAAATAATTTGGGTGAATTTTATAATTTCTAGAATTATGGGTTGTACATATATTCAAACTATATGTTTATACATTCTTCAAAAGCAGATTCTAACCTTTCACATAACGGTTATCAATCCAAAACTTTTTCCAATATTCTATAGTACCATTTAATACTAAGCGGTAAATGTATATTAAATTTACTTAGTACAAAATAGTAAATATAATTTTAAATATTATATTATATTATATTTAAATATTCCATTGACAGAATAATTTCTTATAAGTACAATAAAATACATATATGTATGTAAATACGGCGCTATATAATATACATCTATACTCTTATCATTCATTCACTAGTGACATATACGATATGTAAATAAATATCAATATCAATATCATACAAATAAAAATTCTTCAAGCAACCGTTATGTTGTTTATTTAATTACATTTTTTTGTACTACGCATTATATCCTCAACAATTTCAAATTATCGAGTAAAAAAAATGCAAATAAATCGTTAAAGATATTTGTTAGAAAATTTGAAAAAATCAAGTAACAGTTTCGTCAATTATAAAGTAACGCTATGTTATTAAAAAAAGTTGTTAACAGGAATAAGAGTATAATGTTGAAGCTTTAATTTTTGTGTATTACTTCAAAAAAATTTTAACAGGTGTTCAAGTTACAGGTGTTTAAAAATAGGAAATTTTCAGTTTTTGACCCCTTACAGCTCCTAAACGGGGATACAAAAAAAATTTCTGAAATGACTCATACTAATTTTCAAAGATCTAACTTCTGTCAAAATTTCAAGTTTCCAACTTTAACCGTTTAGAAGATAGAAGGGTTAAAGAATTTTGCAAAATTTGAGTTTCGCATAACGGTAAATTAAGACACCGTATGCCACAAATATATATTTATTGTATATATACTTTTAAAGCTAATGAAAGTAGTAATCGTTTGGCGTTTTCAAAATGAAGATATACCTTATACAACTTGTGCTATAACAATTTACATATAGAGCTTTTTTGAACCTTTGGGGAGCTGTAGCTCCGTAACGGGTGGGGCTACAAAAAAAAGTTATTAAAAATAAAATTAATATTTTTGTGAGATCTATCAGCAGTTAAAATTTCATAGCTCTATTTCAAAAAAAATGTGGGGATCTAAAAGTTAGGTGTTCGAGAGCTACATTAAGGTTTGGTCCAAACTCAACCAAAAAAAATAGGGAACCTACAAATTACTCCAAGAATATTTTGTGTAAATTTCAAGATTCTAGCTTTCTTAGTTTTTGAGTTAGCGTGCTGACGGACAGACGGACGGACATGGCTCAAAAGTCTTAGAATTTTTTTCTGATCCGATCCATACCTTTGAAGATATATCTAGCTCGCTTATTTCGAGGTGTTACAAACGGAGGAGTAATTTTATTATACCCGATCCTATCGTACGGGTATAAAAAAATCGAACCTACAGTTATTAAATCCATATGATGTACTATTATAACTTAACTTACTATAATCCCTTGCTTAACGTTGTTAATATTTGACGTTAATTTGATGTTAATTGAAAGAATTCTAGTATAAGATCAATTCTATTATAATCAATAAGATTCTAGTATAGTATCAACCCAATTAATGATAATTATGACATATTAATTAACTATAATAAAAATATCGACCCATAATTTAAATTGTGTGGGCTATCTTTTCATTTTCATTAGATTACAGGAAGTGAATTATTGTTAAATATTTTAACTGCTGCTTTCAAATTTAAATCAAAATTATAAAACACGAAAAGGAATTTAAAATTTATAACTTAATTATCTAAAAGAGTATTTAAAAAACCCAATCTGTAAAACAAATTGCTAATAATATTCGATATTATAATTAAATTCATATCATTAGCTTCTCGTTTTTTTTTAAAAAAATTTATTTTTTTTTTTATATTAATTGAATTTGAAGTTCAAATACCTAAAAAAAAAAAAAAAAACAACTTACTATATTAATTTAAAATCTTTCCTATGGTAGCATAAATTTAATTTTTTTTTTATTAACCACTTAATTTTCTTGTCACGATCTGATTTGTGGATTTCTTATAATTTGAGAATTTGGAAATTTTTAACAGAGAAGAAAAATAAAAAAAAAATTTAACATTCTTTTAAAGCTTGTTAAAATTTATATATTTACAATTTATACGGATATATATAATACATAAGTATGTACATATGTTTATACATACATATTATATGCGTATATTATATATGCCATAAATTATTTGTTTTAAGCTTTATTGTATTGTGATAAAATCACGTTTTAATAAATTATCGGTTATTCTAACCGGTAGAATGTACAAAAAATAGTTTCATAAGGGTTAATAATTTATTAAATAAAAAAAAAAAAAAATAATAATAAGCTTTTATTTAAACATATCAAACTTTTAAATAACTTTTAATTTCATCAAGATATGAAAATCTTATAGATTCTGTCCAGTGTTCTTTTTATTTGTTTGAGAACTTTATGTTCTTCCTAATGAAAAAAGATCTATCTTTGTAACAACATATAGATGCAATTGTTTTTGCATATGTCCGGCCCTAGCTAGAGTCAAACTCCTCTCACTAGGCAAACCGTTCTACAACAACCTTAGCGAACTCTCTAAACACCGAATCAAAGAATTGATTTCGTATCTGAACCCCTCGTGTTGGATATAAAACAGAAAACAATCACAAAACACATGTCACGTGAGTGCAGTGGGATCAAAACGGCACAATCTAGTGCTAATTAACCCATTGCTAATTACTTTCCTACCTACCTAACTATACATAAAGAACTATAGTAAAACACTATAATAGTGTTTCACTATTTGAGTACAAATTTAACATTATGTAGAATAGAATCAATGCTAATTAAGTTGGGAAACCAATATATCAAATATCAAAATGGTTTTATAAAACGACGTCTCATCAAAAAACTTTTTTCATAAAAGTACATTTTCCAAAAGAGACAAACTGTAAATACTACACATTTGCACATTGCAAAATGGACATTTACATTTGCAAAATGGACATAACATTTGGCTATGCTATGTATGTAATATTTAGGTATATGATTATAGTTTTATTTGGAAAAATCAGATAATTACACTGTTTCCAAAACCATATTTTTTTTAACTCATTTAAAAAAGCATGTCTTTTCACCTCTATGTTTAATAGTTTTACAGTTTTGTTTAATGCGAAATCTATGATTTGCGAAATTCGAAAATATAAGTTTCACCTAAACTATAAGATTTAAAACTAAATTAATCTTTTCTATAGGTATAAGAATAGTTACATTACAAAATCAGATTTTCCAAAATTTGATTATTAAGAAGTTTGAGACTACTGCTACCATATTGTGTTTCAATGTCAGTAAGTACATAAATTTTTAGCTTTATCAAAATTAATCGTGCAAAATTAAGAAAAATTTAACCAGATCTTCATATTTGTGTATAGAGATTTTTTTTAAGAAGATTTTACCTCTTTGAAAAACAGAAACATCCTTCATTTGTCATACATATATATAGATATAAATCGTCTTTTTGTTAAATATACATACTTTTCTTAAATATCCTTTTTGTTAAAAAAAAAAAAAAACTTTGAAAAATAACTAGTACTTACTTATATGTATTTTGTTAAATTATACATTTCTGAAATGCCTGTTTTGTGAAACAACTGGTGAAAAATATTTTTTTTTTTTGCAATATGTGTTATTACTTATGATGATATGTATTCTATCTCCCATTTTATACATAAAAAAATCAGTACTCATTATGGACAGTAGAACAATAATAAGAAATTGAATGAACAATCAGATAATATAGTTATAGTTAACTGTTAAACTAATGTCTCTATAATTTCAAGCCGGAGAACTCAATTGAATGTCCGTTATTTAATCAAAAATTTGGTTTCGTTATTACTTTCGTGGGTAAATTCAGTAAATTCAAATCTATTTAAAAAAATATATTGACTTGGCTGCAAAGCTTTTTTAGAACTGCATGCAGGTAATACTTAGAAGAAAATTATTGCAATTGACCTTATAAAAAAAAGCAAGCAGAGCAAACAATTTTATTAAAAAACAATTGCTTCAAAATTGTTTGTAGCTGATGAAAAAAAAATCTTAATTTTGACAATATTTTACCAGCCGAAAAACAGAAAAAGAAATTTATAAAAAGATTTTATAGATACAGCATATTCATATAATGTAAAAGTAAAACAACCCATTACAAAAATATTTAATCCAATTGTATTTTTGATGAACTGGCAAATAAATACAATTGGGACGGAATAAAAGCGAAATTGGAATTTAAAAAATTTAAAATTTTCAATGATTGCTTCCTTTGGTAATTTTCTGGTCTTTACTCACATTTGTTTTATTAATTATTTGTCATAGAAGCCTGTAAAACTGATGTTTCCGGATACCCCTATTATGTCAAAGAAATTAAACAAGCGCTGAAAAATGGTAAGAATCGTATCATAAAAAAAATATAAATTTTTTATTTTATTTTGTTTAAAAACTAATTAATTAATTATCTACATTTTCAATTTTTTAATTTTAAAGATGTCGACTATAGCTATAAAAAAAATATGTTGACCATGTACCTATAAAAAAAATTATAAAATTTTATAAATAAACTAAATAATTCAAAAATAAAAAGAATGTAAATTAATGATAAAGAAAATAATATTTTAAAAATAAATATTTGAATTTTTTTATTTCCTAATTTTAAGTTAAGTTATAAAATATATTTACAACATTCTTTGAAGCTTCTAAACACATTCAAATATGCATTTTCATATTATGCAGAAAATTTATCATTGACATATCAAGAATATATAAATAGTTAGTTTTGAATATATTCCAAAAGCAGGCATTGTCTTTGTAAAAATATGTATTCTTTTTATATTCTACACATATTCAAAGTATATATGTATTCTGATATATGTACATATATCATTCATATATTTAGAATATTTAAATGGTTAGCCGGATCATACTGTTTGAAGTAATTGAGCGTACTTCAAAAAATGACACATTAACATTTTTTTTTTGTTTTTACAAAAAATAACCATTTTTACGTACATATTTCAAATTTAAGTTTTGGTTGTGAAATGTTCATCGAGATAGGTTATGTTAGATTAAAGTGGCTGCCGAAAAGGTACACTTAGACCGTATTTGCTACATTTTGGCCTGCTAGATCGATAAGGTTGTTGAAGAGATATTGCCCCAAATGGGTGTTTTTTTTAGCCGGTAAGGCTGGGCATGTGAAAAGGAGATGAACAGTCGTTTCCTCCTCTTCTTCATATTTGCAGGCTCTACAATAATCGTTTGCGGATAAGACAAGTCTTTTGGCATGCTCCCTATTAGACAGTGACCGATAATTAAACCCATTGTCATTCCAATATATACCCTTTTAAGAGAAAGCAGATCATTGGATCGTTTTAAATCGCTTTTGGGCCATATCAGTCTTTTGATATTTGACCATTTGTTATTTACAATATCCGTTATTTCCTTTCTAAGTAACGTTTTGCTTGTGGATAGAGGTACCGCTAGTCTTGACTTGTTCGATAGGACAACTTTTTATAGCCGAAACTGGAAGAAGTTGATCTTGACAACATTTTCTTCCAACAAGGCGGGGCTACGTGCCACACAGCATGTGCAACAACCGAATTATTGCGAGAAAAGTTTGGAGATTCGATTATTTCAAGAAATTGTGACATTAAATGGCCTCCAAGAAGTTGTGATTTAACACCATTAGACTCTTTCTTGTGGGGTTATTTGAAGTAATTGGTCTTTAGCAATAAACCAGACTCTCTTCAAGCTTTAGAAGTCAATATTGAACGTACTATTCATGACATACGACTTGATTTAGTGGAGAAAGTGCTCGCAAATTGGGTTCATCGAATTCGTTCTTGCAAAAGAAGTCATGGAGGCCATTTGAATGACGTTTTATTCAGAACTTAATTGCATCGATTGTACTTCACATTAAATAAAAAACATTTGGATTTCCTTAACAATTAGTGTGTTTTTTTTTTGAAAAGAAATCATATCACTCAAATTGGAAAACCCTGTATAAAGGAATTTGTTAAACAATTATAATCGTTTTGAGACAAACATAATATGTTTTATATGACAGTATAGTTTTTATTACTTTTACATTCTACAAATTAATTAGACACTAATATTTAAATAACCTAAACATTACAATTGTGAATTATTTTAAGTGTCTTTCTATTGTTTAAATAACTTTGATTATATGTATTTTCAATATTAACTTTACATGTTATTTAAAAAAAAATGTAATTGTTAACCCCTCTATATGATGCGTAACACAATAAAAGATATTATGAAATTTACATTATTTTTTTTTATGTATCACTCAATGTGTTAACTGTTTCACCTAATTTAATTTCTATATAATATACTCATATAATTTCTATTAAAACTATCAAGTATCATCTCTTCACAATTATGCGTATTATTAACTAAAGACAATGAACAACTGGGGTACCTAAGTATGTATATTATGTATGTTATATATATGTAATTATGTATGTTGTTAAATTTTCTGACCCATTTTTAGTGGTAAAATGTATGCAATTAATTTAATTATAGTTCATGCATATCAATTTTTGTTCGATTTCTAATTCTATTACAATTTTAACATTACAACATAAAAGTACACAAGGTGATTCTCTTCCGGTTTTAAATACTTATAGGGTGTAAAAAATTGTTCTGCAGGGAGAGGGGGGTCCATTTCCTTCGGTTCTTATTTTTTTTTAAGTTTTAATTTAATTTGCCTATACCTCAAAAACTACACAACTAATTAATAAGTTTGATAAATCGTCAGAAAACTTTACACCTCGTCTTTAAGATTTTTTTTTATTCGCTTCAATTTTTCTCTCTTATTTTTTTATAAATTATTTTAAATCCTATATAAAATACACAAAACCTGTAAAGCGAACTTTTTTCAAATTCATATTACATGTTTAGGAGACAGAATTTGAAACGGATAAAAAAATCTTGAAATTGGCTCTTTTTAGTACATTTTCAAAAAGTTCTAAAAAAATGTGCCAATTAGTTTTATTCTGTCCGTCGGTATGCCTGTCTGTACGGGTGTTTACAGTTTTACACCGTTTGAGCAATATAATTTTAACTAGGGATGGATAGCGCAAAAAATTAAATTTATAGAACAAGTTTTTTAATTAACCTCATTCGTTACGAATCTACGACCCCGCAAAAAGGTCTCTATTGCAATTGTTATAACACAAGTACTATAAGGTTCTAAAAACAATAGCTGTTTTTATTAAATTTTTTTTACAAATATTTATATAATAAATATGTACTTTCGCCATATGGTATATTAATTTACCGTTATGCGAAACTCAATTTTTGCAAAATTCTTGACCCCTTCTATCTTTCAAATAAGAAGTTAAATACTTGAAATTTTGAGAGGAGTTAGATCTTTGAAAATAAGTATGAGTCATTTCAGAAAATATTTTCGTGTCACCTCCTGTTTAAAAGTTGTAAGCGGTCAAAAACTGGAAATTCTCTATTTTTAAACACCTGTAATAGTCTTGTACAATAGGTATGTACAGTCTAGTAATTAACAGATTAGTGAAATTAATGATTCCAGAATTTTTATTTATTTATTTATTCAATTATAACTAAACCTAAAAGATTACAAAAAAAATGGTTATATTTCTCAAATTAATTATTAGCTTTAAAAATAACAAAATTTTTTTTTTCGCTAATCTAAATCTAAATGAAATTATTTAAAAGTAAGTATTTTTTTTTGTTTTTTTTTGGAAAGTCATATAAAAACCAAGGTTTGTTTAAAAATTTTCTGAGTATAGTTAAAACTTAATCCTAATAAAACAAACTAAACCTAACTCCCTTACCTACCCCTTTTTTCTTTATTACTATTAAATATTCGGGAAAACCCCAACAAAGAAAAAAATTATATCTAAAATGAAAATATAAAAAGTATTATATATATTTTTTCGATATTTATGTTAATAAATATTTACAGTTATAAGTATCTTCTAACGACCAATAACATTTTATCTCTATCCGGTATATATACGTCATATTTTATGTTGATAGAACTCTCATCATTAGGATTATAACTTATTTTTTTTACAGGTAGTCCTTCTATTATTTATTATTGTGAAATAATATTGGGGCGTATTACTGATTCTGTATATAACCCTGCATATCTAAAAATAATAAAAATGTTCTATAGTGCGATGAACCCTGTGTTTAATGTTTCTTGAATATATTCATTTTTGTGATAATATATTCTTAAAATTAAGCTATTTTCTTCAACTAGCTGGGACCTATTAAAATGTTTTTTTAATAAGATTGATAATGAAATTATCGATACGGTATACTTTAACTTGCTCGTAAATATATTTATTATATTAGAAATATAAATAATTGAAATGTTAAACTAAATAGATGTCCCGTATATTAGAATTAGTCTGATTAATTTCTGCTATACAAATTATTTTAACTCTTGAATTAATTATTTTATTGGAAAATAACATTTTGCACATTATGAATGCTTTATTTCCTTTTCATATTGCCATTTTTACATGTTTAGTATAATTTAGTAAATAATGTAAATTAACACCTAAGTATTTCACAACACTTGTATTTGCTGTTATATTGTTATTAGAGTCTTTAATGGCAAAACTTTTCCATTTTTTTTTTATATTTTCTCGTTGCAGTGTGCGTAAGTATCTCTGAACAATATCGTCTCGCATTTATTATAATTGATTTTTAACAGCCAAATTTTACAATAATCCGCTGGAATATTAAATAACTTACAGAAGTGAAAAGAAAATAAAAGCAAGGGGTAGTAAAGAAAATTAAAAATACAAACGGTAAATCTGATGTCGGGAGAGAGTTTATTTTTAACTGTTTTCGAAGTTAATTCCTAACTAATTGGTATACAAGGGAAAACAAAATAAATTTATAAGATATTTTTTAAAATTTGTATTTATTAAAGTCTCCCCGTCCAGTAATAAAATATTTGAAACACTGATTTTGTGTTACATACAGTTATATAATCTGTCCTTAAAAATAAAAAATGTTGTTAGATTGTTTTTAACCAAAACTTTGTTTTTTAGCGCAAAGTGTCCTCGCAACTAAATAAATATATAATCAAACGTGACCAAACTATTATTATAAACAAAAGTAAAGTTCATGACATGACTATTTATAAATACCCTTTATATACATTACATTAAGTTTAAAAACTTCCGCACTTTTGTTCTAATTTTTTATTAAATTTTCTAATTAATTTTCATAAATAAAAAAATGCATATAACAAAAATTCACTATTTTTTTTTTTGAAAATTAATTATGTATTTAATCAAATCAAAAAAAAAAATTTTTTTCAAATAAAAAAAAAACAAAGAAAATTTGAATAAAATTTTATTACGATATTTAATATTTTAAGAATTTACATTTTTTGTTTTTGAATAATTAACTTTTGTATAATATATAAGTTATGTATATATGCATATGTACACTAGCGGATTTAAGGGAAGGCACTGTAGGCTCCCCACGTGAGAAACTAAATTAATTGATAAATTAATATGAATTGTAATAACTTGAATGAATAAAATTTATTTAAAACTAAAAATCTAATCTAAATTACTTACAAAAAGTACCTACATTAAATTGCCAGTATTCAAATTTTTATCTAATCCTAGTATGTATAGCAATAGTTGATATAAAAACAAGGTTCAATCCATCATGTGTTCAAATTTTAGATTGCGCGCTACTTATGCCGAAAAATGTTATAGACATCAATAATTTTAAAAGGCTTATTGAATCCGATTAAGTACATTTCAAAATTAATTGAATGTGATAAAAAAAAACATTGTTGCTCAAATTAAACTATTGAAAAATAAATGACTGCAGAAATCGGGCAATGAAATGGAGAAAGTTACTATATACTATTTATAATAACCTGATGTATTAAATTAGCTGAAGATATTTTTTACTATTCTAATTTCTGTTGTCACAGCAGAGCGGAGTTTTTCTATGTTGCAAAGACTGAAAACCTGGTTGAGAAATTCTATGGGAGAAGAACGCTTAACTGGCTTAACTCTTTTACATAGTCATAACTATATTACAGTTTCTATTGAAAAAGTTATTGACAGAATCTCAATGATGAAAAATAAACGAACGCAGTTTTTAATTTAAAAAAAAAAATTTTTTTTTTTTGTGTTTTTATTAGTGCCGCACCCATAAATTATTTCTAGATCCGTCTTTGCATATATAAGTTTATTATTGTTTATTTTCTTGAAAATTATTGGATAATCATATTCAATGTTTTCTATACAGGAAATTAATTGTAAATTCCTTTTTTTTTTTTTGTAAGGTTTCAATTCCTTATTTCTATTACTTAAATTTCTTTTTTTTTTTTTTTAATTTAAACAAATAACTTAAATACAGAAAAAAAAAAAGAAAACAAAACTGAAATATTTTATAAAAATAGAAAATAAGTAAAGGAAAATTTAAATTACAAATTAATTAAATTATTAATAAAATGAATTTTAATACGTACAAAAAAAAAAAAAAAAAACCGAACGAAAACCTATTAAAATAATTCTTAAAATAGAAATAAAAATCGATTGTATTTAAAATCAATTATATATAAATATTGTTATATATATCAGCTGATTTATGATGAAAATTACATGGTAAATCATTATATGAAAAAAGATTGCAAAAGAAAAATTAGGGTCAATGTGAATCGTAAACGCATAGGAATATTCTGACTAAATATAAACATTTAGTGTACATGAAAACAATTTTAAAAAAGAATTACAGAACTAAAAAAATTTAAAAAAAAAAATTAAAAAAAGAACTTGTATTTAATTTTCTGTTATATTTGATATAACTAAAATTTACTAATGAAAATGGAAATTAAATTATTAAAGTTTAAATATTTTTTATCTTAATTCTCAAATAATCATATGAAAGGAAAACGGATAATAGTATCTATTTAATCTGTTTTATTTTTGCATTCCTATTCGTAAATCGTAAGCATATAATTCAAAAAGTGTTCAAAAAAATGTAATCACTAATCAGTATAGAAATAATATTACAATATAAACTAAGTAAGTAACTATAATAATTTTGAAAAGGATACAATTGGTAAAGCCTGATTTCTAAAACGAACCACTGTAAATGGATTTGATGGACTAGCTATATCTAGTAAATGATGTGGAACTTCATTTTGTTCTTCTTTTGTTGCTTTTGCTGTAACAATATCCAAATTTGCATAAACCTGTAAAAAAAAAAATGATATAAAAGTTTTAATTATGTATTTAAAGCTTCGGTAATATTTACATTATCGAAAATACATGTATTAATGATCGAAGATTTAAAGGAAAGAATTTTTATAATGACAAATAAGTTTTTATAATGACAAATTGTCCTTCTATTTCTTCTGAATTTTTAACATTCCATTAGAAAATACTTTTCATGCACATAGTCACGTAAAACACAAAATTTTAGTTTTAACTTTTATTATCTTAGATGATTGAACTGATTGACGTTTGTAGTAAAACTTGTAGTATGATTTATGGTGAAGACTAAATATTATCTATCTGTTTAAACTTAACTTTCTTTATATACGTAATTAGCAGATTTTATTATTATTAATAATTGAAATCTGATTCATGTTAAAATGAAAATCAAATAACACTATATAAATGAATTCAACAACTTTTAATCCACTGCGAATCTATAAATTTTCTTATTTAATTTTTATTAATTTTAAAGTCAAAAATTGGAAACTAATTTAAGCGATTAAATAATCAATTAATGATTCTCTAGACATGGATAATCATATTTTATTTCAAACTTAATTAAATCATACAAATTCGAATGAAAAATTGCCAAAAAGTTAAACTTTTGGAATAAGTAATTAACATTTATTGGGTTAAGATGTTAAATTCTTTTTTTTTTTAATAAAATGCTTAAGATACGAAATTTTTTTTTCATCAATAAAATGTAATGTAAATATTAAGTTTCTGTTAACAAGTACTCTTTAAAATATACATATATATGTAAGTATAGAAATTATCAAAAACAAAGTGTCTGATATTATGTAATTTTCTTAATCAATGAAGGAAATAACTACATAGTACCATAAACTATTATTATAGTCTCATATAAAAAGTTTGTATTTACTCTATGATAGCACATACATGTTACATATAAATGGAAATAATTAGGTCCTATAATATATAAAAAATCTTTTCGAGGTACATATTATTATACATACATATTGACATACATTAGCTGCTAAATTTAGATATAAATATTGAAAATAAATTTAACATAATTTACTCCTACAAGGTGTTATAAGATAATTAATCTCCACTTAATTTTTCAATACTTATTCCTTATCTACTTAAATCAACTTAATCTACTTAGTTACTTTAAAAGATATTACATCTGAAATTAATATAAGTAAATGTATGCTATGTATGCAATAATTGTATTTTGGTTTTGTTTTATATTATAATTATGAATAATACCTTTAATTAGGCTTTTAATAAAGTTTAAAAATTAATATCTATTTATTTTACATTTTTTAACACTGTTTAAAAATGTAAAATAACACGAAAATCTATATATATTTACAATTGTTTATTATTATATTTTTTATTCCAAACAAAATGAAAGCAAATGACCCTGAATTAAGTATGTATAAATTTTCATATTTAAATTTCATAAACAAGTAGGTAGTACATTTATGCGTACACTCATATGTATATAACGATTTAAAATTTAAAGTTTAATGACCTAAGACACTAGAAATGGTTTATATATTTTGTTTATATTGTAAAATAGTAATATATAAATCAAAATGATTCACTCAAATATTTAATAATGATTCAAATATTAATTTAATAAAATAAAATCTGAACTACATATATCTACATAATATGTATGTAAATTATATTATCTTTATTTTTATTTGTAATAAAATGGACTTAACGCCACATTCATTCAATAACTTATCTACATATATGTACATACTACATTTGTATATATCACACTGTTTTTTTAATAATTTATATGTAATAATAAGTAATCTGTAATTAGTTAAAAAAAAATTAATATTTACGATGTACATTAAAACTCAGTATCATAACTAGTTAAATATTTAATGCTATTCATTTCTTAATTACAACTTATTTTAATTCAATACTTTTTTAATTCAAAACAATTTGATTTTAATTCAATACTTTTTTCATATTCAATATTAATTCTACATAATATATCAGTATATCATTCAGTAAATCAGTATAAACAAATACATATATCTGTAGCTCATTGTCATGAAAAATTGTTTTAAAATTATTTGCCTGATTTTTTATTTATTATTACTTAAACATCTTGGTTATTTATTAAATAACATTTCAATCCAATAAGAAATACAATATGTAAGTAGGTATTCCAATAACTCATATTTATAAAAATTTCAAAATATAAATTTCATTTTATTTCACAGAATTTAATTCAAATGCTACAAAATAATTTATCTAAAAATTAATGATTTATAATAAAAATTTAATAATGCACACAATTAAAATATACAAAAAAATAAAAACCCAAAAATAAATTTATTTACTTGCATAGAATCAGCACTAATAATTTCACCAGCAAAACGTTTTGCAATTTCAATTGATAATTTTGTTTTTCCTGTTCCAGTTGAACCTAATATAACAATTAATGGCACTTTTGACATAATTTTTAAATAATATAATATTTAAACTAAAGATATTTTTTATTTTAAATATTTAAGAAAACTTTAAAAATTATTTATTTTTTATTATTAAAAATCATTCACTTAATTTTTTAACCGATTGTTTTTTTTTAATATAAAATAACTAAAATAAATACCGAACTGAATTTTATTTACGCACATGTTAAACTGTCAAAATGAAAATATAAACAAAAACGCTTGTTGAAGGTTGTTGTCAATTTTGTTGTCATTTTTTATACATATTCGAAAGAAAAGAGAACAACTTTATTCAGTATTATGAAATGGTTCGTACTATTTAATATAATGGTTTGTACTTGAAAATATTGATAATTATTATGGTTTAGTCATCATTTTATTTTTAATTTCGTTTTTTAGTTGAATGTAAATGGTTTATATGAGGTAGTAACAGTTCTTTTTTTTAATTTTTAGAATAATTATGTAAAATATTATGTACATATATATATAAAATATAAAAATTTAAAATAATGTTAAGTGTATTTTTTTTTTTTTTGTTTTGATAATATTATAATTAATTTTAATAATATTATAATTGTTTTAATAATTAATTTTTTTTTAAATTTAATAATAAAAATATTATAATGAAATGTAAAAACTTCTATTAAAGTAAATTTAATTTTTATAGTAAAATAAAAACTTTTATTACAAAGATTATGTATTAAATATGTTCATTAAATTTTTATGTATATATGTACATATGTCTGTATTAGTATGTATGTCTGTATTAGTTTAAACCAAGATCTAAACGTATTTCAATTATTTTCAATTTAAATTTTACCGTTTTTTACCTTCTCTAACTTTTAAACTTTTAAATTATAAATTTTAAATAATTATGCCAATTTTTGTTTGTTATTTAAATTTTAAAATTTATTTTTAAATATATTGATTGTTATTTACATAATTTTATTTTATATTAAAAAAAAAAGAAAAATTAGGAAGTAACCAGAAAAAGGGGAAATACGGGAATCAATCATATGTGTACATGACTTAATTTCATTTTAAAAAGACTAATTTAAATATTTTTGTGTATTTTTTCTTTTTTTTTTTTTAAATAAAAATTATTCGTATGCTTAGTTTTTCACTGGAAAATTCTTATATTTTGTTGTATGCTTTAGCATAGTATTTCATTGGAAATTCTTATATTACATTCAACTAAAAAACCAAATTGTATCAAATGTGTGTGTATCAAAATAAATGTAATTAAGTTAAGTAATTTATTGTAACAACAATCCGCTAAATATATTTTGGTCAAGGTCGCCATTTAAAAATTCTTAAAATTTTATGTGTTTTTCTTGTATTGTGGATGGGTTCTAGTTCTAAAAAAAAAAAACCAATTTATTTATACATATGTATATGTATGTACTATGTATTTATTTGTTATGTTCATTGACATTATATGGTACAGGGAAGCGGTAAGTTTCTATAATGTCTATATATGATTGATATAGAGAAATTGGTACAATAATTAATATTTTTTTCTTTCTTTTATTCCTCATTCATTATTTCTCTATGCCTTTGAGCATAGCACATCAACTTACCTGCCCATCAGTGTTGTTATTTTGACTTTTCAATTTTGAAGTATAGTCCATTTAAAGTGAAGTAGATTCAACATTTTCAAAATTTATTTTTTTTGTAAGAAAAAAAGATTAAAAAGATTTAAAGATTTTATATACATATGTATGTATTAGAAACAACAAAATTTAAAATATTTAAAATTATAAAAAATAAAAGATAAAACAAATTCGCAGAAGATTCGAAATTATTAGACATAAGTATCAGTTTTCATTAGTTGCTTAGCAAAATCATCAAAGCTTTTACTGTACTTGCAATTATGAACATCTAAATGATTTCTTTTTCTATTTTTGATAAAAATACGGTTACCCGCAGCCCACACACATTTGATTTTCTCACATCTTCACAAAATCAATTTCATTTTTAGACAAAATAAAGCTAGTGCCGTACATACATTACATGAAGAGAAGTGAAATAGTGAAGTAGATTTTAAATTTCAGTAAATTCCGAAGTAGATCTACTTTGGTCTCGATTGTATGCGATGTATACAATAATTATGTATATTATACATACAATAATTAATACTTATGTATATGTATTTCAAGTGTGTTTCTAAAAGTACAAGTTCAATATTAATAAAAAAATCTTAAATTTAAGAAAACAAAGAAAATTATAGTATATAATATGAATTTAAAACAATAGAACCGAAAATGGTTCATAAATTTGGTTTCTGGTTCACAAAAAGCAAATCAAATATGATGTAGGAGTTGTTATATCTATTACTAAAATATTCAAAACAAAATCCGATGAATTCTTCATGCGTTTGAGCTCATATGGTATTAATTGGAAGATATTTTCATTTAGAAGTAACATTTATAAAAAATGAGAGGTATCTGTTTTTAAATACTTAGGCATGATATGATCTGGCTAATCTGCCAGAAGAAGTAATGTATAAGTAAGTCATTTATTGCTATAATTATACCCTATATAAGAAAGAAAATTATTGAAAGCTCAAATATTTATTAAAAATACAATATAGTATACATTCATTTTTTTTTTTTTTTACGAGGAACGATGCAAAACACCGAAAGTCACTCAAAGGAACTGGATGAAGTTCCTTTGGGTAGTGTTGGACTTTAACCAACCAAAACCACCCCCTTTAAAACCAAACTTTAGGATGAGTCCTTTAATACATAGTGATATAATGTACAGTTTGGTTTTGGGGGAAAAGGATAAGGAAAGGATTACTTGGTAAATTGGGTTTGGGATAAGTAGGATTACTTATGGAGGATGGAGGAAAAAATTTGGAGAGTTATTTTGAAGAAGAATTTTGAAGATATGTAAATATAATATAAGATATATGTATGTATTATCAAATAAGCGACAATACATACATTATAAATTATATTGAATTTATTCGTTTTACTGGAACTCATAAACAAAAACATAACCTTGCAATATAAAAAGTGTGTTAACACCAATATTTTAACAAGTCTGCATGAAACATGAAGTTTTGCACGAAACCACAGGTGATATCTTTCCCAAACCACAGGTGATATCACAGGTGAAAATTTCCCAAAAATTAAAAAAAAATATTTTCGCCATTTGCGATAATGTTTTGGCCAAGCCAGGGTTGGTTAATTAGCCATAATCAGTCCTCAATTATACAACTTTTTGTAATTTAAAATTTTTACAACTAACGATTAGAATAAAAAGAATCAAAATTTTTCGAAAATTACTTTACTTTTCGAAAAATTTAGTACATAAACATCTAATAGTACATAACCAACTCTATATTTCTCGACATTTACATATTACAGATCTCGAACAATTAGAATCTGGCCTATCAATTATACTTTAAGTTTTATTAAATTATATATACGCAGTCAACATTATACTCAAAAGGGTTATTAAATAAACTTATGCCTTTAAAGAGTGTTATACAAAAAAAAATTAAAATTAATTAAAATGTGCAATTCAATTACATCCTCCAGTTAATATTTTTACAATTAAAGATAAATAAAAAAAACCATTGCCTTTAAATTTATGTACATAGTTGTCTACCTGTACTCGTTTCATTATATATTTCTTTAAACTTTTCTTTAAAACTAATATTTTTTTTTAAATATTTTATTTCCTTTTTCACTTAATACAACAAAACTTAGTGATCCTCAAAAACATATTGTACAATAAATATTAATAAATACATGTATAAAACATTTCGTTGATGCGGCATTAAAACTAAATATGAAAGTATGTATGAAATGAACCTTTAGATTTATATAGATAATCCTTAAATAGTTGAAGTGCCGTCAATAAATTTATTTGAAAAAAAACAAATACAAGACAATATCCGAAATAGTTCTTAAAAAGAAACACTTATTATTAACGCACGTTAAGGAAATATATAAAAACAAGGCAGAATGTAAACCAACGGTTTTTAAAAGCACACATTTTCCAAAAGACAATACAAAATGTTTAGAATTGTGACTTGGACCAAAATTTGAAAATTTTATGTAATAGGGAAAAAATGTGAAAATTGGACTTTGTTGCAATTTTGAGGGAATGTAAGTTCGGAACCCAATATAACTAAAAAAAAAACCGTTAACACACGTAAAAATATATTACTGAAGCATCAATTTTTATGTCTTACCGAAGATAAATGTGTACAGGTGCCTAAATTACAAGTGTTTAAAAATAGGAAATTTTCAATTTTTAGAGCCTTAATAACTCATAAACAGGGAATATTTTTCTGAGGAAATTTATACTAATTCTATATAATACAAAGCGTGCCGGAGTTATAAAGGTAGAAAAATCATGCAAAATTTGTTTATCATATAAAACGGTAAATTTAATTACTAAATTTAAAAAAAATATATATAATTTAGTTATTGTTTTACAAAGGTAAAAACAATTCCTGTCGAATGGCGTTTTCAAATTGAAAAAATGTTAGGCAGAACATGAGATATACGCATTTAAAAATAGGGCTTTACCTCCGTAATGGATGGGGCTATGAAAAAGTTGTTCTACAATATTAATTTTTTTATGAGACCTTCCCATGGTTACAATTTTCTTTCTCTATCTTTAACGGTGTAGAAGCTTGGTAAACACACGGATGGACGGTCAGAGTGAAACTAATAAGCACATTTATTTAAAATATTTTTGGAAATGTGCTAAAAATAAACAGGAATTTTTTAATGCAATCACTTAGAACCCTTACTTTGGTTTATGATATAGTTTTTAAAATAATTTGAAATTCATAACTGAAATAAAATGTTTTCTTTTCAGCCCATCAAATCAAAATTTAAATTTAAAACTGTACAAAATATGAAAATTCTTTTGTTGTAAAGAACAAATAATAAATGCCTATGGACTAAATCTGAAATTGTAAAAGATTTGGTCCATACGTATTATTATAATTTAATCAATTTATGATAGATAGGTTTGTATTTAATTAATTGGACTTTTTTAATTCAATTATTTTCTTTCGTATATTTATGTCTTTTGGTTTTTTTTTTGTGAAGCACTGAGCTTTAATCCTTGGATGAGGACTGAGTTGTCTCCTTGGATGAGGATCTATTGCCTATTGTCTCCTTGAAATAAGATCTAATATCTTTTGTTTCCTATAAATCTATTACCTCCTGAATATTTCATATCTAACGGGGTTTTTTAGCTTTGGCTTTTCAACTCCAACAATAAAAATATAATATCCTATTGTAATCAATCACAACTATAATTTCATTTTACCAATATTATTCTTCATTTTACACAAGTTTATTTTAATATCGTGTCTTTATTTTAAAACTATAAAGGACCAATACGCTTAAAATTAATTATTTGTTTACACACTTGTATACATCTTAGTTTTACTCTTCTTTTTTCTCCGACTATTTTTGATACATTATATAAACATACAAACTCGCATTATTCCCGTACATTACATTTTAAATGTATGTATATTTATTTTTTACCTAATTGAAAAAATCTTTATTTACATCACGTCATTACATTCATGAATAATATAGACTTTATTTACTTATTTTATGTAGATTTTAATAAGTATATAAAAATGTCTGCACATAATGTATAATGTCTAATATACTTCCAAAGAATGAGAAAAATCTAAAGAAGTAAAAATTAATTCAAATTTTGTGTCATATAATTTTATTTTGTAACAATTTTATTGACCCTTTCAATCTGAAAGGAAGAGAAAAGAATAAAATTTTGCGTCAGATAATATTCTAAAATAGATGACTATTCACAGAGATTACTAGGACTTGAAGCTTAGAGATATTAGGAATTAGACCACTATGATTTAGTAATTTACATTAGCTATTTTAAGAAGAATAAGATTCAGGAAATGGAACATTGAAAAATTAAACACGTATACGAATCTTAACATAAACAAAGATTCTTCTTAAGTTGACTTCTGCAATTTATCAATCCATTCGTATTATTTTACGACCAATCCAAAATGTATTCATCTCTTTTGTTCCCTTGTGCAGAAGCAAAATAGATAAATAAATGTGCAGAACCAAAAGAGACAAATACATGGATCAGAAGCACAGCTCAACACAAAAGTTCGCACCAGTTTGGGGTGACGAACAGTAAAGTAAATACAAATGACACTTTGTAGAAAGTAAGTAAGGTGTTATTAAAGTATATTATACAATTTTAAGCCGGAAGGTTCTAACTGTCAATATAGTTAAAAACAATATTTTGAAATTGAAGCATTAAAAATATTTGGAATAAAAATATTTTCTATTGCCAGTTAATTTTTTTTTTGAAGAATCAGTAGTGTCACATTTTTTTTTCTCTTTAATTTTAAATAAAGTGTCTCCTTTCTTTTCGTGTTTCCACTTCAATAAAGAGCATAATGCATTCAAACACGTACAAATATTAAACTGTTTCAGCTTTAGTTTCTTAAATCATTATTTTTCATAAAACGTTAATTATTCGACTGTAGCTTTATATAAGATTAGGAAACACAAATATTATGAGAGTGAGATACTATTTACCAATTAAAGTATATGGAGTATGTTCCGGTATTTATTTTTTGACGAAAATTGTTTTACCGGAATTATACCGTTACAGAACGGTCGCGTTTTTAAAATTTTTTAATTTTATTTTTTTCAAAAATCACTAAAATTTGACATATATTTTAAAAAAGAAAGTTAGCAGTAATCAACAAAATTGTGATTATTGAAAAAGTCACATTATAACTAATTGTGTTCTGACAATTTGTGTAACAGGTATCGACCTTTTAAACAAGCACTACGTCGTACTCCCTGTTGAACATCGTTCGACCTCTTCTGTTCCTCTAAAATAAAATTTCGAAATCAAAAACAAACTATATTTAAATTTTAAAACAATTTAATTTTTCTTAAAAACATTATTAATAAATCTGGATATGTACTACCAAGTTTTGTTCCTGCGATCATTAGCTTACGAGTTATTGCACTTTTAAAATGTACGGTCAGAAGGTAAAATAAAAAATATAAGAAAAATTAAAGTGTTTATTTTTAAAATTACGATTGAAATAAATTAAAGGTAAAAACAAAACTAATTAAAAATATTTAAAAATCTTTTCCCACCATTATCATATATTGTAATACTATGACTACTGTTTTTTTCTTTTTTGTTTTAAAATAAATGAAAATGAAAGTAACAATCAATTTAAAAATTAATAATGAAAATCATTAGTGACATTCCGATGTCAAGGTTTTCTTTAATTATATTTAAATTAATTTTTTGTTTTAATTTAGATTTTCTTTATTATTTGTCTTTTTCATTTAGAAAATTAGAATTTCTTAAATTTTCATTATTTATGTTTGTGTTTAAAATACTATGATGAAATTCGAACGAAAAAAAAAAACTTCTTTTTTATTTTAAGAGATTTTCTTTTCTTCATTTATCTTCTTCAAAACTCATTTACATCATAATCTATATGGATATATTTTAAATTTCTAAAAAACATCCAATA
Organism: Poecilobothrus nobilitatus; assembly: GCA_947095535.1. Classification (NCBI taxonomy): domain Eukaryota; kingdom Metazoa; phylum Arthropoda; class Insecta; order Diptera; family Dolichopodidae; genus Poecilobothrus; species Poecilobothrus nobilitatus. The sequence continues at coordinate 51,575,909 of OX352772.1, read as the reverse complement.
CAGTGAAACGCATAAATATTTTAAAATGTAATAATAGCTCTTGTAATATCAAATTGTAATTATCTTATATGTAATAATAGCTATAAGATAATAGATGGCGTAGAAATAAAAAAAAAGAAATGTCTTAGTCTTGTACAATAGCTACAGCCGAGTAATTAATGATTCACGAAACTGAAGCTTAGTCAAATATGAATAATAAATGGCTTAGTGGATATATTCCCATACGTAGGAGTGGCAAGAAAAAAAAAAATTGTTACAAAAAGCTTACAAAATAATTGGGTAAGCTCTATAACCAAAAAGCAGTTAAATGCCTATGAACGCAGAATTATGGAAGGGAAAAGAAAGTAAAAAGGAACGAAAATTTTTACTTTCAATTTAGGGAGTGGGATTAAATGAAAATTTCAGTCACCGTAAGTTTATTCCTTCTTTGAATTTCTGCACATAATACGAATAGAAGAACACAAGTAGTTATAATGTGTTTTACGATTTAATTGTATCAGACATTTGCTTAATCCAAACAGCAGTTATGTTGTTCATTTAATGAACTATCTCAATTAACTGAAAAAGTCATCATTTACAAGGGTCTGCTTCTTAGTGTTAATTTGTTAACGTTAATATCAAATTAACGAGCGAGAATTTATCGTGCCCCCATAAAGTCTGGTTCTCAGTGTTAATTTGTTAACGTTAATATTAAAGAACTCAAATTTTAAGTTATAGTCTCTCTCAACATACGCGAAATAGGTTCAAAATTTGTCGTAGTCTGTAGAGTCGTGTGAGACCTTAAATAACTAGACCGAACTCAAATTATTCGAATTTTCTTTACACCTCATTTGTTCGCGAATAAAAGGGGATTAAAGATAAGACAAGAGAATGATTTGGAATATTTTGTTGTTGTAGTTCTAAAAGACTTTTAATTTATTATGTGGATAAGCTATTCTACGCTTGTACTATCGAAGAATTGATTGAAGAATTTCGACATGATATGACATTTTCACGCACCAGGGAAGATATGGCAGTTATGTTCAAGTTCTGACGGAATGTACGTAGTATAATTTATAAATTTGGGAAGAAGTAAAATATTTTTTACTATTAGATTAAAAATCCTGAATATTTCACGGCATATTTAACGAGTAAAAAGACAAGTCCATTTCACAAAAAAATTTTAATTTATTTGAGATAATGGAAGTTTCCTTTATTGATGTTAGCCGAATTGTCTGGTATTCTAATGATGACATATATACCATAATGTTATATTAATAAACTTTTTAATTTAGATTAAGAAAGGAATAATATCCTTGCTGGATAGGCTTTGTTAAAAATTCTTAGCTTTTAATTTATAAAACTGACATACTCATTAGGTAAGTTGAAACCACTATTTTATTTCAATTAATCGCGGACAATCGATCAAATATAAATTTAAATATAATAGATTCAGAAATTTTAGGGATATAAATTTTAGAAATATAAACCTAATCTAATTATTTTTCATCCTTTGATGTGCGTAAATTAAATCGAAACAATATTACCTTTAAAATGTAAATAATGCAATTTAAAATTTTCTATTTTGTTTACAGATTTATGCAGCTCACTATCATCTTCCTCAAATAAAAATATATACATGTGTGTGTATGTATGTATGCATCTATTATCTAAGCACATTATATGATATGAATACGAAAAATTGTCATATGAATCGCGTTGACTAGAAATTTAAACAAGTAAAAGACAAAAAAAAAAAACTGAATTTTTCCTTTCTTTATTTAAAAAAAAACAACAAAAAAGAGCGTCCCGTTGGCATTATGGACAGCATCCAAAAATAGCCACAAAAATGAAAGAATTGAATTTTTTTTTTTTTTTTTCTTTTATTCACTATATAGATATAATATATATTATATATACTTATTTCTTGTATTTATTTTCTGCTCCTTAAAAATTTAATAATGTAACGTTTAAAGAAAATAAATATACACAACTGCAACAACAAATTAAAGAAAAAAAAAATCGGTGCGTATCTAAAGTGTGATTATGAGGTTTTGAGATAATTATATAGTAAAGACGCGTAAAATTTTTTACAGCCACTAACAACAAAAGAACTACATGGAGAAATTTATCGGTGAAAACCAAAAATGAAATTTTTTTCTTCAAATTTTTAACACTATTTTTTGTGTATATCAGATCGTTTCTTAGTATATAATATATTATATAATATAATATTATAATATATAGATTTAATATAATCTAGGAGAGATTTCTTATTTATTGTCGAAATCATCATGTGATTTGGAAACTTTTGTCACTTCTTTGTTGTTCCTGCTTTAAAGAACTTTTTATTTTCTTTTTTTTTTTTTGTTTTTGTTATTTAAATAATAATTTTAGTTCTTAATAAAAGAACTGCAGCAGGGGACGTTCACCTTAACATGAAAAGAAGTTTGATTGTATATTTTATAAAATTCAAAAAACAAAAAAAAAAACAGAATAAGAACAAGAAAATATGGAAAAATACCCAACCGTATTTTATCGATGGAACGCGTCTGCGGAATATTTTCATATATTTGAAAAATAAAACAAAAAAAATTAATTAGTATATTGATAAGATTATTTTTGAAAATGTCCCTGAAATGATAAGAGTTTAAAGAATTTATTTAAACTCTTATCATTTAATTTTTAGAAGTTTTGTTTTTTTTTTTTTAATTTAATTACTTTTAGAAAACATTTTCAAGTTTCATGAATTTTTTAGGGAACGAAAGTAACTTCAGTAGAGTAACGTGAAAGGACCGAGGAACACATGAAGAACAGAGCTGTGAAAGTTCTTCCATAACAGATCCTTTTGGAAGACCTATCGGAGTGGGGAGCCCTGTTCCTCATTCTTCTTGTATATTTTTAAGGTAACCATTAGAAAATAGTATCCTATAACTCCCTTTGCATTTACCAAAAAAGGAAGAGATTCTCGATTTGCGACTATAACAGTCTATCGAGAACACCCGTTAGCCTTCTAAACCTTAATTCCATTAAATAAAATGGAAGATATTCTATAATTAAATTGTATTATTATTTTTAATATTGTATTATGTACTATCAATAACTTTTCAAAATATATGGCCATGGAAAAAAAATTAGTAATATTCTGTTATAGTGAAAGTATTAGTTTTTTTTTTTTAACTTATAAATTTAATTGATTAACCACATGAATGTTTTAAAAACACTGAAACAATTAATTTTCAGACAATTCAAGGGTACAATTTAATATTTTCGTTATTTGTCATTGAAATCATTAAATATTAAATTGAGGGATGCAATTTAAGATAAAACTAGATTAAAGGAAAAGCTTCTAAATGGATACAAGAAATAATTGAACCTCTTCTTATGAAGTTTATTTGTTAGTGTGTATATTATAAGTTTTATAGTAGAAAATTAATATGTAATTAAATAATTTATATTTTATTAAACACGATTCTATTTCTCCTATAGCAATAAAATACTATATGCTTTTTATTTAAAAAATAACATAAAGTTAAAGAACCGGGATTATAGAAATTATAACAAATAAAATTATATGAGTTATTAAAACAACGATCTTAAGATATATAATCGTTAATAGGATTAACCAAAGAAACCCAATGATTATCAAATACCTATAAACCAACCAACCAAGATTAACTTTTCACAATTAGGGGCCTCGGTGGCCTAGTGGGTAAGAGCGTATAAAATACGCTGTAAACACCGAGACTGTGTGGGTTCGAATCCAACACAAGTCGTAAGAGTTATTCCCCCTTACGGCATTTACAGCCACGCCTGAACAGGAAAGGCTGTGTAATTTCCTGTCCACATTTATGTGGTAGAGAAATTCATTAAAAAAAATAAAAAAAAATTTTCACAATTACTTAAGCAATCCTGAAAATTTTATTTATAGTCGAAAACACTTCCAAATACAGCAAATTAAAGTCTATATACTCTTGCTCAATAAATAATCGCAATTTGATTAAGCCGCCAGTCTTTCAGTTGAATCTCGAATGGTTTAATGTTCAAATTCAGGGTCAAGTTATATCGAAATAAATTATACGAATTATATATAAAATTATTAATATGTAGTATATACACATTAAATAGCTGATCCTTTATATCTAACAGGAAAATAATGTTCCATAAAATATATCGTCTGGTGCATCCATGCAAAATAAATAAATGGATCAAAGCCTGGGAGTTTTCATCGAATTTATGGTCAAAATAAAGATCATTTATTACCAAAAGAAAATCAACAGGGTGGTAGAAAAATGAATACCTTTTTATTTCTTTAAGAAACTTTGCATAATAAAAATATCTCAATTATGTTCTGATGTTAGTATTGCACAATTAATTATAAGGGTAAATTTTATTTTGTTATTTATAGTATATATGTATGCAGGAATATCCTATTTTTAAATACATATATACCTAAGTATATAAATCACTTCTTTTTTTACTATTTTTATAATGAAGTGTTAAATATTTAAAACAAAAAAAAAAAATATTCAAATTTAATATAATTCGACTGCAGTTTAAATTGCATAATTGAATTGTTTCAAAAAAAAAAAGAGTTTTTCTAAATAAATTATGCTGCTCTTTTTATGAAAGAGAACCAGAAAGATTTTTTTTTTCTCATGCTCGGAAATGATAGGTAAATTTTTAAATCAATTTTCTTGTTATTGTTAAACAGTGCATTAAAACATAATTTAAAAAAACAAAAATTTGTAACCAATAAAATCTTAAATAAAATTTTTTAATTTTTTTTTTAATTCCTGAATCCCTTTTTTTTTCTTGAATTGGTTTTTCTTTTCTTTTTGAAATGTAGAAAGCTAGTTATGGTTTTATTGTTTAAAGACACAAAAACAAAACATGACATAAAAAGATACATTTTAAAAGAAATTCATTTTTTTTTTTAAACTATTATTATGATTGACATAACTGTCAAAAAGTACGTAATAAAAAAGAAAGAAAAAGGGGTTATTAAAATTACATCAATTATTATCGTTACTTTTATTGCGTGCCATTTATTGTTATTTTATTACATATTACTATTATACGGGGTAAAAAACAAATAACACGAATAACCAGGTAAAAAAAAAATCAAAATTTTGCATTTTACTTTGTTATTGAAAAAAAAAAATTACCGTTACTAGGATAATAGTGGCGGGAAATTTAAAAAAAATATGAAAAACATAATATGGCACATGCTATATGTGCCATATTGTTTTTTAAACAAATCAGATTCGAAAATTTCAGTATTAATCTAGAGGTATGAGCAATTTTTTGTGGAGTATTCTACTTAAGTAAGATTTTTAAGTTAGAAGTAAAAATAAACCCATGAAGTTTAATCTGTGTTAAAAAATGCTATCCTTACAAACTTAATAATTTTAAAATTCAGTTTTGAAAATTTTATATTAAGTATACGTATAAATGTAATTATACTCTTCAGTGAAGATTGAAAGTTTCTTTTAAACGAGAACTTATATTGCCTAACTGTTAGCCTATAATTTACATTGTACATTATAATGAAAATTTAAATTTACATTATAATGAAACTACAGAGTAGTAGTTGATTGAATAATCTGAGTACACTGAAATGAATTTACATGATATTTTTCAACAAATATTTACAATACAATTAATTTATTAATAATCGAAGTAATTTTTTCAAAGATCAATATAATGGAATTCAATATTATTATTGTTGTTTGGTAGGAGGAATAGACAACTGTCCTTATATCTAGACCTTGTAATCTATCGTACACTCCAATTCAATGAGACGCTCGTTTATTACAACGACACTTTGAGGTAACCAATGCTCCTAAAGAATCGGACAATTGTGTTATGTTCGACCTTCCTCACTTCAAAGAGATCTTCCGAGTAGCCCTTTACCAAGATTCCTCTTCTTTGGGATTTTTGCGTTGGGTATTGACAAAGTACTTGTAAAGCGTTTCTGTATAGAATAAGATTACAAGTTGAACTCATATTGTTGCATCTGAAAAAATTTTTTCAATAAAAAATATCTATATATTTTGGCAACTTTTAATTTTATTTGACAAAGTATTGTAAATATTATATAGCACTACATCTAAAACTTTTAAATTTTAATGTAGAGTTTCCCTTTGATAGTACAATCTTTTCTGCTTAGCATTTAACCATGCTTCTGCTGTTGTATTGTACATAATCCTATAGAAAATTCTATTTATTGATTTAGCATGGAAATATTAATTTTTCCTTTAAATGGTTTATGCCATATTATGTGATCGTTTCAATTAAACTTTTTATCAATGATGATACCCCAGAATCCAGATATTAAATTAAAAAATTTCCAAATTTTTCTACTTTGAACACAAGGTTTTTGTCAATTTAAATTGAAATTTTTAATATATTATAAATTATTTAAATTATTTACACATATTTCAAATAGAATATTTCAAATAGAATTCGGAATGACATAGTGGCATATGCATTTTCTTCTGCATATCTTCATATGCTTCATATGTTTCAGTATAGATGGATTTAGATTATTATTTAAAGAGTATAAGAGTCATTGCGAGCTTTTGATGTAGATTTATTGTGCTCCCCTTAGTACTACCTGTAATAAATTTTGGCTCATGCTTATAATACTTCTGTCAGCCCTATTTCCTCTTAGAAACTAACCTCCAAATTTAACTATTATTGCTGACAGGTTGTTTTCAATATAGAGAGAAAATAAAAGAACAGTCAGTTTCCTAAATGAACTTTTTCTAGTTCGTTACCGGAGTCTCGATGGCCTAATGGGTAAGAGCGTATGAAATAAGTTGTAAACAACAAGGGAGTGTGGGTTCGAATCCTATATACACGTTCGAATCCAATACATTTATGTGGCAGCGGAATACACTAAAAAAAAAAAAAGACTTAAAAAAAAATAGTGTTTGCGAAGACTTTCAATTTTGATAGATTTCACTACATATGTATCCACTTAGTAAGACAGACAGTCATTTTGAAATACTTAGAATGCGTTTTGCATTAAAAAAAAATAACAAATTAACAAAAAATATTAAAATGATATCCTTTTAAATTTGCTGAAAATTTTTCTGAGAAATTTTCAAAACAAAAAGATAATTTAAATATTTAATCATATAGAATTTTATTTTTATTCTCAAGAACGGTTCATGCTGTTTTATCCTTACATACATTTTAATCCTTATCTTTAAAATCCCTAAATAAATATTTTTTATTTTTTCTGTTTAGTCTTTTCATCTTTATATTTACAAATCCAAGAAATCGATAATCCTCACCTCATAACTAAATGCACAACGTAATTTGTATGGTTATTTTTGTTTAAAGATAAAGAAAATACCAATCAGATAAAACATAATATTTGCAGTTTGCACGGTAAAAATAATAGAAGAGGAACTAAAGAAAAAAGGAAAATAAGGAAATAATGAAATGTTTTTTTGCTCCTACATTGTTTTTATTTATTTTATTTTGATTCTCGCCCATAAAATTCAATTTCAATTTAAAATTTATAAACTAAAAACAATTTCAGGCCCCTTTTTCTGTATTGTTCTATTTGTACGTAATGTTAAAAGATATTGGAAAAAAAATAGGAAAGATAAACCAACCGATCTACCCTTAATTTAATTCACAAAAAAATTATTATTTAAAATATGTTAATTAATATTGTGAAGTAAATATTTTTTAATCAAAAAGAGAGAATAAGGATAAGAATTTTTAGAATTTATACATGTTTTAGACGGTTTTTTCATTGAACCCAGCGTAAATTACTAAGTAAAGATCAACTGAATTTTAAGGAAATTTCTGGACTGATGATATTCTATTGTTCTATAAAATAACTTGAGGATGTTGTGTTACAATATATAGTTCAAGCTTGCCACAAATAAGTTTTTGATGAAAGAAATTATCATGACACGTGACACGACTAAAAATCAGCTATTCATTTTATCACTACACAGTAAGTGATTTGATGCTTAATCAATAAACTCTCAAGATTTTCTCTGGGACCTTTGCATTTGCATTTCCATTTGGCATATTTTTAGCTTATTAGTTAAAATTTTTTTTATTAGGTTCATGCCATCTGCCTATTTGCCCGATATGCGATTACAAAACTTTTAAACGGTTAAAGATGAAGCAAAGAAATTTTAACCATGGGTAGGCCTTATAAAAAAATTTATTTTGTGGAGTAACTTTATTATTGCAATGGAGTTTTAACCATGAATTGGCCTAATAAAAAAATTCATTTTGTGGAACAAATTTATTATATAGTCCCATACAATATAAAGTCACAACTCCTTAAAATTAAAGAAAAGTCTTGTTTTAAAAGCTTCACATCCCAAGTGTTGCTCAATTTTCTTGCAATCACAAAACGTTAAAAGACAAAAAATTTAAATCATAAAATTTATTTGCAGTTTTGTATTCAGAAAAATTTGTAGTCAGAAACATAAATTTTTGAAAGCTATCTTCAAGAGTTTATTATTTATTTATTTATTTTCGGATTTCCTTTTTCACATTCAATGAGAAAACGCTGACAGCTTTTCCCTTGAGGGTGTGGCTATTTTTTATTCTAATTTAAGCTCTTTTATTATTATTATCATTATTTTCATTACTGTTATTTACTGTTGTTATTCTGAAAATTTTGTATTCTTAAAATTTAGGCATTGAGTTATAGGGTTCACGTTCTACTATTTTTAAATATTATCCCATATTTCATTTAAATCCAAAATGTCCTTGCGCAGGGGCCATGCTAATCTTCTCTGTATAGTTCCAATATTAGTATATGTTCTGCCGGAGCAAGAACAAGTCTTTAAGAGTAATCATTAAATCAAGTTATTTCAAGAAACAACTCTGAAACATTTTTAGTATTTTTTGAAACGGAATGCCTTTAAAAACCTTCAGTTCTATATATACTGCCTTCTTTAATATTACTCTCAATCCAGCAGTCTTAAATTAAAATGTAGGTACAGAGCTAAAGGAAGAGGAAGAGAGTAGAGTGCTTCAAGACTAAGAAGAATAAGGAAGTAGAAGATTAGTTGTACAGAGTTACCCAGATGGTTTACTTATCTAGGAAATTCAACCTTTTCACTATCTGTCTGTCTGTTCTTGTCATCTATTTCCTATTTCCTTGCAACTCCTCTCCCTCTTACTCAAACCTACAAATAATTTTATATTCCTATTTTATTTTTCGAAAAGAATAATTTATTCTTCATTATGGGATGGTTTATTTATCTAGCAAATTTAACCTTTTCCCTGTTTGTCTGTCTGTCTGTTCGTGTTATCTGTTTGCATTCGTGTCATCTGTTTGTCATTGCGGTATATTATAAAGAAATTCATCTCTAATTAACTCTGTTACTCTTTGAATTAAATCCTATTTGATAAACTGCTATATTAAATTCAATTTAAATTTTTCCTCAAATTAAATTTAGATTTATATTTGATTAAATCCAATAAATATATGTGGAATAATATTTTATAAACATGAAGCTGTAAAGTAATGCATCATAGACATTTAGGTAATAACATATAACATATACTTATTATTTTGTAATTATATATAAAATTAACATTTATTATTTTTTTTTTTTAATTGTAAAATTATTGTAGATTATCCCTATTTTATATGTTTTCTTTCAGTTTTTAATTCGAATAAATTGATTTGACAGGATGATTTTCAGTGGTAACACCTTTCTAAAAAAAAAAAAGAAACTCATATCATTTATATTAGAAGAAAAATATAGGTAGTCCAGTTTTATTAATTATCTTATTCTCCCCTCCTTGTTTTTTTTTCTTTTTTTTTGCCTTCTTTAATCGGTTGTTAATATTTTCTTTTTCAACTTTTTATTTTAAAATTTTATTTACAGATGAAAGAATCACAGCATGGGGATTAAAAACTAATACCAAATATTTTTCAAATAATCAGCTGAGAAATATTATTAAGCGCCCCTAGCAACAACAACAAAATCAACAGTTTTAATAAAGTAATAACATGAAATCACTATAATATCTTGGATATGTCAATGAAATGACAGTTTACCAGAAAAGAAAGGATCAAAAATGAAAAAAAAAACGAAAAAATACAGTTGAATAACGAACGAACGAAAACGAAAAAATAAAATGACAAACATGAAATGACAGTTAAAAAACAGTTCAAAATTAAAAGAAAATTGTAACAATTAAAAATTATACAATACTTAGAAATAATGATGATGACAATATGATAATGATGATTTGTCATTTTATTTTCAAGAAATACCGGAAGCCTAAAATTTGACGCAATTTTTTTTTTTTTAATTCTGAGATCTTAATTCTTTAAAAAATTGAAAACAAGAAAGAAAATTAAAGAAAATATATTTTATTGCGTTATTTATTAAACTTTAAAATTCTCTGATCATTGTTGGAAAAGATTAGATTTGTCTGATGTGACTTAGAATGATGATTGGACATGTTACATTATTATGTTACTAGTATTGTTTTTATTTTTTTATAAAAATAAATGATTTTTTGTTGTATTACTAAAATTAAAGGAATGTTCGAGTATGTTTGTGACTGTCTGTTTTCCTATTTGTATATATGTATTCTTTTTATTCGAATCAATCCTTATAACTATATAAGATATTAATCGGGGATTGTACACTTTATAAAAAAACATATTGCAAAAATAACTTTCATCAAAATTTGTTTTTCAAAAAATCCTATTTCGCATATTTTGCTTTTCACAAAAGTGAACATTTTGCTAAAAGCAGTTTAACATAAAGACAATTCATATATCCAAATCAAATTAATTGGAAAAATCAAATTTTTAAAAAATATAATAATATTCTATAACATATGTACATATGTCTGTATGTACATATTTATTTATACATATATGTAATATGATGTTTTATGAAATGGATCTTTTGTTTAAATGTCTATTTTAGAAGTTCTTCTTTTGTAATATGTACTTGTCAAAAAATTTCTTTTGACGAAACGCCTTTTTGTAAAACGACTTTTGGGATGTATAACTATAGATCAATTTAAATGTACTTATATATATCAGAATCTATTATTTATAAATGGTTAATATTAATAATTTTTTTTTTCCAGCTTTATCAATGGCGATTTATCGAAATAGAAAATTGACAAAAAGTATTAATATTTTTAAGAGAACTTTCTTGTAGAAGACTGGCGTGGGCCGTGAATTTTGTATTCAAATATATGTATATGAAAATGAGTATGAAACAGTCTAGATTAATGTACATATGATATTAAACTAAATTCCAGTAATAATAAAACGAAATAACCATTAAAACAACTGTTACTCGAATATGTACCCCTAAATTATGACACAGAATTAGGGTGCAGAATTTAGAACTGATAGTAGTTTGAAAGAATATTTTAAATCAGGCTCTATTCTATTCTATTCTCTATTCTGTCTAGGCTCTTTTTCTCTAACACTTTAGTGGATTTTAATGTAACCGAAGTATGTTATATGACAATTTGTTCAAAAAAAGGAATTGACAAAAAAGTCCTTAGATATATTTAATACCAAAATTTAAGTTATAAAAGGTAGTGTAAACTAATTTGAACTAATAAGAGTCCAATATCTGTCAATGTTAATAATCAACTCACTTTTGTTATTATAGTATTTAATAACAAAAGAGGGCTGTTGTTGTAATAGTACTTTAAACTTTCTCAGTACTTACAAAACAGTTTGAAGTATACAAATGAAAATTACTATCATCCACATTTTCTTTAATAGTCAAACAATTTTTTGTCGACTCTTCATAATCAAAAATATTTATCATTATACTTATGCTTTTTATCAGAATAAACTGAAAGACAAGTTCGCACAATTTATATATGGCTGAATAGACGTGACTGCCTAGATGATTTACAACTCTAATTTTACAGAAACTCAGAACTTTGTAACTCAGAATTTTGTAACACAGAATTTATAATTCAGAACTAAGGTACCGAACACTTTTTAATTGTAATTTCTCGGATAATTTAAAAACAACGAAAAATATTATTCGTCGTGTTTTTTAACTCATTATTACTGTTCCCGTAATTTATGATAGCCTGTTTTACAATTGTTTCGCTGTCACGACTTTTCGAAATTACTTTTAATCACACTGATCCGGTTTTTTTTAGTCGGTTTCACAATTTTTTCGCTCTCACGAGTTTTTACTTCTCAAGCCTAAATTTCCTGACTTCATAATTATTACAGCAGAACCTCGATTTGCGCGATTAATGTGTTCCAAAAAATTGTCGTGCAACTCGAAACTGCAGTATATTTAAAATAATTATATTTTCAATATTTATCGCATATACAAAATGTATATTAGTAAATTATTCATTTTTGAATATTTTATGAAATTTATCTTCCTATTTTTTATTATCTAAGAAAAATTGAACAACGGGCCTCGGTGTTCTGGTGGGTAAGAGCGTGAGAAAATTGTTGTAAACACCCCGAGGGAGTGTGGGTTCGAATTCCACAACACGTTGTAAGAGTTATTCCTCCTTACGACATTGCTGAACCAGAAAGGCTGTGTAATTTCCTGTCCACATTTATCATAGAGAAATGCAATAAAAAAAAACAAAAAATTGAACAAACAAATAAATTGAAAAAAAGCAGATTGATTAAAAATGTAAAAATGTATATCAATGCACTTCATATTGCACATCTATTTAATGCATAAGAATAAATTTTAAAAAAAATCTAAACATAATGTGAACAATTAGTTTAAAATCTCGTGAGTAAATGATAGTTTAAAATTAAAAACTACATTGGAATGCACATGGAATGCACATTTTATTAATTCTTAATAAAATTATGAACATAATTTAGATTAATCTTAAAAAAAGAATATTTTTTATTTCGAGTTGCGCGAAATTAAAAGCGCAACTTGAAAAAATGGTATTAAAAATTTCAGTCGCGCAACTTGAAATCACGCAAGTCGAGGATCTTGTGTATTTATATGATAAAGAAGCTAAAATTTAATAAAACAAAAAAAAGTACGAAACTTGTTTGACTTTGCCGAAACTTCAATACAATTCAATGCGTTCTTCTCTAAATCGACTAAATATACAATTTTGAAAACAACTATCATTGAATTAATTTTGTTATTGTCAATTTGTTTTACGATATTTAAAATATATAAAACAAATTTCGTAATATGTGTCACTTTTTCTTAAATTTTCCAGAAGTTCAATATCTATTGTTACCTTTTTTTTTTGTTAGGAAAATAATATAAAATGTAAATATAAAAACGGACAGGTAAAAGTATGCCATCTGCTTTTTTTTTCTTTTAATCAATAAACAATATGTAACATAACGCTCAATATATGTACATACATATATACATATAATGGAACCTAAATAATACCATTTAATTGGAACTTTCTTTTATTTTCTTAACTCTATATGTCATTGTTATTTTTTTTTTTCTCAATCGTCCCTTTTGAGGATATATATAGTTGAAAAATGACTTCCATGAAGATATTTATCTTTCAATGAATTGCATTTAATCCCCTTCATAAATATTTCAAATAAGTGATCCTTTTTTTTCATTCTTATAATAATAATATTGGCATTTTCTGGATATAGATATGGATTGATGATGAAATGATCGTATTAAACTGTGTAATACTTTATGGATTTTTAATTTGCTCTATTTACTATCGATTTAACGTTCTTAAATTTAACTTTTGTTTTGTTGATGTAAGATCCTTTTGATGTGGCGGGATAAAATTATCATAGATTTTTCATTTCTTTCTAGATTATTTTTCTTTATGGATATGAATGAATAAAAATATGAAATTATTTTATTGGCGAAACATTTGGCAGAGGTTTAAATTAAAGGTGATTTGGTTTTGGTAATGTTTAAATTGATTAAACTTTGAAAAATTTTAGCGGTTCCAAATAAGAGAAGCCATTGTTGATTTTGTAAAACAGAATAAGTCACTTATATTAGTTAGTCACTTAAGGATTTTTTGCAAATGACGTTAAAACTGTTTAAGTTGAGTCTATTTCCTTTTACAAATAAAATCAAATTTTGTTCCATTTTGCAAATGGGCGACAGATACCTTACTTTAATTTTGTATTGCACCAATGAATTACGCGGTCACATATGGAAAATAATAATTGTTCGCAATGTAGAATAAAAATAACCAAAGGTGAGAAATTGTTGTTATTCTAGATCGAAATTCTTGTTTTTTATTTCGCTAATTGCTAAAATCAAGGATCTGTTAGGATATCTATACTATAGTAACAATTAAAATTTTGTTTTGTGATTTTTAAAGAAAATTTCGCCTGTTACAGCGCCTGTTGTTAACAGAATTACAAACAAAATGAATCAAATAAAAATATATATTCTTGTATGTACTAGTAGATAATAGATGTGGCACAAAAAGCTCAAAAGTAATAAGTAAATGTTTTTCATCTTATATAACAGCTACAATCGAATAATCATCTTCAATAATTTGTAAAATTAATAATGAAAGAAAATGAAGTTTAATTTTATTTATCTAAAAATAAGGTTATGTTGCCGTCCTACCTTCTCTAAAAGGGATACGCCAGACAGACATATAGGAATAGTTTATTATAGAAGAGATTCTTAACAATTAAAATATAAGAAAAATGCTAAAAAGTGTTTTGAATGTAAACTAAGTGAATATTAATCCTTAAATAGGTTAAAAATGCAATTAGAACGCTAAAAAAAGGTAAGCATTTCTATAAAGGTTCGATGTGATTCTATTTATCGAAGATTTTATTCGTAAATTTTGCAATACTAAATAGAATAAACATGACATCTTCCAACACTTTAGTTCAAATTATTTAAGAAAAGTAACACTTACTAGTAGAATAGCATAATCCTGATCCTATTCTTGATCCTAATAGATCCTATTCTTGTAAAAAAATATCATTTGTAAAGGAAAATAAGTAATAAAGTAGGGAATTTAAAATAAAGGCAAATAATTCACAGTTTTGGCTCAAAAAAGACAAATAATTAACCGAAATATTTCTTAACCTAAAATTTCTCGTCTAAAAAAGAATGCTGTATAATGAATGATATATAGTGTTTAAATTTAAAAATTTATTTTAACATTTGACAATTTGCAGATAATTAAAACAACTATACACAAACATCTAAAATTGGTTCAGTATTAATGCATTGTTTAAAGGAATTACGAATGCTTATATCTCAAAATCTCATTTTGGATCTCGTTTCTTAAAATCTCCTTTTTTTTCATATTATTTTTATTTTATTTTTTTTTGTTATGTTTTAATATCACATCTAAATTGTTTGAATTTTTCATATCTGTTCATTGGACACACCTTATCTTTTAATGGCAGTAAATTACATTATTCGCGTTTGACGGTTAAATGAAATTGAAAAAAAAAAAAACTTTAAATTAAATTGAAACTTTATTCGTTAAATTAAATTTGTCTGAATCTCGCATATATATACAATACATATTGTGCAAAAAACATTAAAATCATTTAAAATAGTTATAGTTGATTTCAAAATCAACGTTTCAATAATATGTTCCTTCTAATTATTTCCTTGTAAACATATTCCGGATTGGGTACAAATGATCGCATCTCATAATCGAATTTTTTATTTTTCTGTATTTTCTGAAAAAAAAGAAGAGATTTAGCAAAAATTCAAAAAAAAAAAAAAAAAACAAAGTTTTAAGAAACAAGATTTTAAAAAAATGAGATTTAAAAAAAAAACGAGAATTAAGAAGAACGAGATTTTCGAGAATCGAGCATTCAAAGCGCTCCCGTTTAAAGTTATTAAGTTTTGAAGAAATTTGTTTTAAAGAACTGTATGTTAAATTCATCTAAAAATAGTCAATAGAAAATGAAATTTTAATGATTTTGCAAGATTTATCTGCAATCCAAGTGGACAATCTAACACTAACGCCATCTCAGGTAAAAATTAATAAAAAAATGCTCTCTATACGCTGTCAAAGTAGAGTTAAAATGTCTTAAATTGTATGAAGTTCTATAAAAGCAGCCGTTTCACAGCTGGGAAAGTTATTTAACTTTTTTTGCTAGCAATACACATTTAAGTGGCAAATCAGTCACTTTTTTAGTCAGTATATATTTTTTTTTTTTTCCAATATTTTTAAAATAATTTCCAATTTAATTTAAAATATCCAAAAAAGAAAATATTGAAATATTTAAGTTAAAAACTTTTCTTTTTCTTAATTTTTTGTAAAAGGAATACATTTTATTTAAAAATAATTTTTTTTTTGGTTAAAAGTATACAATTTGTACAATCAGCTGATTGGTTGCAGCTGTTGTTGTTGTTGTTATTGTCATTAACAAATTATAAGAATCTAGTTAATAAATAAAAACATTAGTAAGATATTTAGCGTAAAAGTGAGATAGAGAAAATTAGTTAACTTAACAAAATGAAATAGAATTACTGATAATTTGTTCATGCAAAAATTGAAATTTTCTTAGAATTATAATAACAGAATATTGAAAAATTAACTTTTTTACATTTTTGCCACCCCAAACATTACCGCTCCGGAGATTCGTCCCTCTTACCTTATTTTATATAGTCAAAATTACAATAAAAAAATGATATCCTATTGTTTTAAAATGGTTTTGATTGAGATTTACTATAATTTTTTTTATTTTATAACTCACAACACAATAAAATCAACCAAATCAATACAATAACCTAATTTTAAATTTAAGTTTATGTAAACTTAAACAATTTTATATTTGTATGTATGTTAAGTTTAATTGACAAATATATAAAGAAAAAAAAACTAATTCTGTCAATCATAATATTGATAATATGTATATATTTTATTAACATATTGACTGATTGATTGGCCACCATGAAAAAAAATAAAATAAAAAAAACAACATTTCGAATTAAAAAACCTCGACTTGAATATATGAAAATATTTACTGAATTTCATCGTAAAATGTTAAAACATTTAAAATATTTAATCGTTCCTAGAATATTCTAATTACATTTGGATAATTTTAAAAATGTTTGTTTTGATGTTCTTGAAATCTTAATCATGTTATCTTCTAATTGTATCCTTGAGCTTTCATCAGTATTCAATGAAACTCAAAGCAAAATATAATTAGTAACAGTACTTAATATACTATACAGTAACAAATGCTTCTTAAATTTCCTTTAGGCCATTCAAAAAAAGACGAAGAGACAGATAATGCCTTAAAAGTTAAAAGTAAATCTAGATAGTTCTATTAGGAAGAAAGAACTAAAAATTAGAACTAAACTAAACTTGAACAAACAAAAAATTAGAAGTACTGTTATAAGAGACAAACCTCTGAAAATCGCAAACCATAATGCATCATTTTCTCCAATATTTTAATCTATGGGTGTGTAAATACTATATTGACACATTTTAAATTCAATAAAAAATATGTCAATCCGGGTCAAATCATTTGAAACTTAAAAGCTTCTTTTAGTTCTTCTAGTTCTAGTTCTTCACGAATTGAATTCATATTGTGTTAGACTTATATAATATACATTCACCTTTTACGAACTTTTAATTCTATTTTGGCCATTTATCATGTTTATTTAGCTTTGTGTCCAAACAAAATTAAAAGCTCCATAGGTCGAACCCAACTGAATGACAAATTTTAGTGCTACGTATCACAAGTCGAACATTATATCTATTATATTTTAGGTGAAGCCCTATAAATAGTGATTTGTTATATAATCAGATTGCGTTTGTTTCTGGATGAAATTATAACTTTGGGAATTTAGAGTTATTTGTTTTTTTTTTTATATTTGCATCATAAGTAACATATTAAAAAATCAATTGATCAATTGACAAATTGAGCAATTAATTTAGTATGAAATTAGATATTGTTATTGATATAAAATTTAGCCAGAACACCTTTTAAATTGTGAATAATGAAATATATGATATATCCCGTTAATAAAATTTCTAGCCCGTTAAACGGTTTTTGGGTTTTTTTGTTATTCTGTCTATAAAAAGTTCGAACTAAGTTCTGATTTTGTACAATCATTGTTCCTTGCCAAAGGATTTTACCTGAAGACTTGTAAGTTATAGAATCAACTTGAAGATGATAAATTAACTCATATTCGATAAAAAATTTAAATAGGCACCATTAAAATAGCCAGGATGCTTTTTTCAAGACAGAAAGATACACTAAGGAAGTTAATTTAAACATCTATTTACGATTCTTTGGTCTGTTCTTTGTACAAGGGGGGGGGGGGCACTAAAAATCAGTAATATGAACATGCTTAATGTCTTCGAAATGCTGAAATACTCATTTACTCAAATGTAAAAAATTTAATAAACAGAACATAATGTTTTCTATGTAAAAGTTCTTGACATAAACAACACACGCAAACTGTTCAAACAATTATCAAGCATCATAAAATATCTTATTTTGGTGATTTTACGAAGGGTGAAAAATATGAATAGCTCCAGTTAATTAATAAGGATAAAATTGAAGAAGGACAAGGAATCGGCAAGAATGAATTGTCATAATTGCAAAAATTTCCGAAATTGAACTGATCTAACAAATGTAGATGGCTAGTGATCCACTTCAAAAATATAAAAGATAATTGCATCATATATGACCGCCAACGTTCAATAATGAATAAACAATAGAATAAAAAGAAGATTTAGGAATATTTCATGATCTTAAAGAGAGTCTGTGTAAAATATTCAATATTTTTGTTAATTAATTCTAGAACAAGAACCTATTAAAATAAATTTTGTGTTTTAGTTGCCCACCTTAAACTGTTTAACAGCTTCCTTCTTCAAAATTTACAACATATTTACTCATTGGAAAAACAGTTTACTGCAATAATTTATGAATCCGTTCGAATCCAGTCTTTTCACCAGAAAAAAATATTTTTCTTTGTAATTTATGTCCAACTTCGTTTAGGTTCGTCCGAAAAAAACTCTTTTTTTTCCGATTTATGTCCAACCTATAGTTTAAACCCATCAGTTCATCAGAAAACAACATTTTTCCTTGCAATTTATGTCCAAATTTGCAAAAGTATGTTAAATGATAAAAACAAAATTTAAATAGCCGTCAAGAGATATTTAATCTATATAGGAACAACTTTTAAAGATAATCTTCTGTGTTATGCTGTACATAATGTAGAATTTATTTCATTTCATTGATTATTTAATATTGTGATTTTGTGAAACAAACAAACATACAAAATAAAAAAAAGCTATTATAAAAATTTTATATTTATTATAGCTCTTCAAATAAATTCATTTGATTAATATTATTATTATTATAATAAATCATTTAATAAAATGCAATTGTACAATAATAAATAAAAAAAAAAAAAATAACAAAAAAAACAAATCAAAATTAACAACAAATTACTAAGTAATTAGTATATATACTAAATATTTTAATGATAAGAAAATTATAAATCGATTATAGGAAATCGGTTACAAATTAATTATAAAACGCTATTAAAATAAATGTTTTTTTTTTTTAACATAAACAAATCTTATCACTTTAGTAGTTTTATAGGGAATTTAAAATGGAATATATTACAAATTTCCTAGTTTTATATTGATAAAGTAAATATATGTTCATTTAATAATGCACACATATCTACATGTGTGTAAACATGTGTATTAAAATGCACTTATATTGAACTGTTTTGTCAACATTTATCGGATTTTTCTTTTAATTTTTTTTTTTTCTTTTAAACTTAACCTTCATATTATATACATTTAAATTTCAAGCAAATGTGCATTAAAACGTTGTTCAAAAAAAAAAAAAAAAATCTTTTTATGTTTACGGAAAATAAAAATTTTTTTATTGTATGTAAGTAATTTATATACAGGGTGTTTTCCATAAGAGTGCAAATATTTCAGAAGGTGATTTCCTTAGACTAAAACTAGAAAAAAATTGTATATGGATAGAAGGGGTTTCTGTGATATTAGAACTTTTATTTTTGTTTGTTATATATTATTAATTGAACAAATAACTTTTGGTTCAGATGGTCTATAAAAGCTATAATTCTTTAAGCTTTCAACTGTTGAAAGATTTATTATTCTCTGGTAATTACTTTTTAAAATAGAGCAAAAAATATACTAAGATTTTATATTATTTTTTTTTATAAGTAAAATTAAACACGTAGGTAACGGTAAACGTGACGGTTTTTTTTTTCAACAGTGACCTATTAAAAATTTGTAGTTCTTAAGTAGCTACCATAATTTTATATCGAGTCATTTTTTTTCTAAGTTTTATCAATTCCCAGATATAATTCAGAATGTTATAGACGTTTTATATCGAATAAGCTTTCAAACTAGACTAAGTTAGCTTCTGTAGAGCAAGTTATTCGATAATCAATAAAGTAAAACAAACAAAAAAAAAAAACATAAAAGTCACCATATCTCAAAAACGACTACCAATAATAGACATTCCCAACACCCATACAATTTTTTTTCTAATTTTAGTCCCAGGAATCACATTTTGAAATATTTACACTCTTATTCGGAACACCCTGTATATATATATATATATAATATATAATAATGTCTGATGGCATAAATAAAATAATTATTATTTACAAATAAACAAGCAAACAATTTTTTTCTTTTATATTACAGGATATTTTTTTAAATTTTCTCACGCTAACCACGAAACAAACACTTCCTTCATATCAAAAAAAAAAAAAAAATAAAAAAAAAAAAATAACATTAAAATCAAAATAAATTGATCATAAAATGCACTGCACTGTTTATAATTTCTTTTTTTTTTTAATTATTTTTTTTTTTTGTACGTACCTAATTTGCAGTAAAATAATATAAGTTTATTAATAAAACGTTGTTATTGTCATTTATAGGATATAGCAGAATATTTTAAATAAAAATAAAAGTCAGAATTAAAAAAAAAAAATTTGTTTGAAAATGAAAAAGTTGAAACATTCATTTAGTCGTTCAAATTTGTATATATGTGTGTATGTTGTATGCCCAGGGTAAGGTTTACCGCAATTTTTATTTCTTTTTTTAAATGCATTTCTCTGCATTTATATGAACAGGAAATTACACAGCCTTTCCTGTTCAGGCGTGGTTGTAAATGTCGTAAGGGGGAATAATTCTTACAACGTGTGTGGGATTCGAATACACACTCCCACGGTGTTTATAGCATATTTTATACGCTTTTACCCAGTAGGCCACCTAGGCCTTTTAATTTCTTTATTTTGCCTTAATATTTCTTTGACAATTTTCGATTTTAATAATATAATAGTTAAGTGCATATAAATACATAAGTATTTACGTAATCTATTATTTATTTTTGGTTTAGTTAAATTTTTATAATTAAAGTATAATGTTTTGTGCTTTTTAGAGGAAAATGGCTACTATAAAATCTTTAATAGAAAATTTTATTTTTAAACTTAGTCTACTTAATCTAATCTACAAACTACCTAATCTACATCTCAAAACCCTACCTAATTTAGATCTAAAATTGCCCTAACCAAAGGATTATCGGAATATTCACAACTTGCCAATAAATCTGGTTCAGGTTTGTCAATTTGTTCGCTTATGTAATTAATTCCACCAAGTTTATGTAAATATTTTGTAGGAAAATAGAATGGTTATTTTAATTTATTTAAGAAATTTTTATTTTTTTTTTTGTGTTTTTTATCAATAATTTTTTATCTTACCGCACAAATTCATTGATAGTATATCTAGTATTAGTAATGCGATTACTTAACAGAAAAACATTTGAGCTTGGATCAAACTTTCCTAGTGGTTAGATTCATTTATTTCAGATTCACAATTTTTTTTAAATAATTTCCTAGAAAATATTTAATATTAGACTTATTCATATATGGCTACTACGGCCGTTTTTTAACAATAAATAAATCTTTATATCTACTAGCATAAAAGAATATAATGTGAAATAAAAAAAAAGCTTACTTGTATTTATCCGCAAAAGACTCAATCTGAGGCCAAGCTATATGTTGTGATCTTATATAGAGCCCTCCTCCTTTCATTCCATAAAAAAAATTCTAAAAGCATAACCTAAAATACCATTACAGACAATACTAGAACTTTGCCAATAGGAATAGATAAATTTTTGTCTAATGATAAAATAAATGCTTTGCAGTCGACGGAATCGAATAAATTTTTGATTTTCATTTTATATTCACTGCATTTGTGATAATATAGCGAGAAAATAATATAATAAAAATTTAATTAAAAGTAAAACATTTAATAAAAATTATATAGAATAGTTATTTATTATTTTATTAAAAATGTCTTCCAACTTTATTATGGAATAAAACAACAATTTTTTATAATAACTTCCTAATAACTGAATTAAACAAAACTTAGTAGCCTTTAATATATGATTTTAAATCATATTTTGCGGCAACTCTTCATTTAAATACAATATATTTTTGTTGACCTTGACATATATACCTTTCAGCAATTTTTTTACTTTTTGTATGAAAGCTTTCTAAGTGGCTTTAGCTTGAGTTTTATTTTACAGAATTTCATTGACTAATCACAAAACATATATTATTTTTTATATAAGGTGACCAAAACTCTTCTTACCACATCTTATTTTAGACTCTTATTGAAATTTTAGACTCAAAATTGTACAATAATTATCAATCATTGGATAACCATACATGGAAAAATAATATTCAGAAGGCTTAAGTTCACCTAAAGACTTTTTAATTTGATTATATTTTCCAAATTACTGCAAATTACTTAAATTGAAATTTTTCTCAATTATAATTGAAATTTTTCTAACTCAAAAAAAATTATTTTAAAATTAAACGAAATCTCGTAAACTCTAAAAATTAAAATATCCTAAAACCACAGCCATGGAAGCCATTCATTGCCATCACAACCATTTCAAATCAAATGTTCAAAAAATCAAATTAAATTTAGCTTAAATTACAATATTGTCATAATATGAAGTATAGAAATATGAGCCATGTTAACTATCTATTTTAAATTAACTCATTTTAACTAGAATTTTAAAAAATTAAATTTACAACTATATAGATTTACGATTAAAAGACACAATAACAACTAAACCGTTTTAGAGATAAGAACCATTTAAAAAAAACTTAACAAATATACATAAAGTTCAGGTCTAGAATAAATCCAAAAAAAAAAAAAATTTAATAAAAATCTACTTCTATAAGATTACATTTAGAAGCGCCTCCCTAACTACAGATGAAAATACTTTAACATTGTGATATTCTTTCTAAAATCTAAAAGGATGTATTTAAAAAAGATCGGAAGCTTGGGATAATGAAAACAGTGAAGACGATTTCTGAATTAGGATAAAATTTATAAATGTAAAACAAAAATTATGGATTTTGTAAATAAAATAAAAACTTAATAACATTATTAAAACGCAACACGATACAAGGGTTGTTCAACAGTCACTTACTTTTTTACAAATTCATTCAACCGTTGATCAACTGTTGTGTCATGTAATGTACACTTAATATCATTTCAATTCAACAAAAAAACTATTATTTAATTTTTTTTTTGTTTTTGTTTTTTCCATTTAAGTAAAAAATTAAAATTTAAGGAATTCTAAAATTTGCAAAATAAAAAAAAAAACCAGCCCCCCCTTTAAGAATTTTTATATATTTATTCGAAACGTTTAAATCATACCAGTATCTCACCATATTGCACCATTTTAAGTACACCCATTTAAATAATTAGAATAAAAAAAAATTTAAAAAAAAATAACAATAAAAACATATTTATAAAAATATAAACAGTGCAAAAAAAAAAAAAAAAAACCCAGAATTTTCGAAATAAGATCACATTTTTTATAAAAGAAAAAAAAAGAAAAGAAAAACAAATCCAATTTTTGGGTTTTTCTTTTTTTTTAGCGCAAAAATACGATCATAACATTTTTGTCCCCGTTATATTTTTTTGTTGGTTTTTTGTTGTTTTTTTGTTGTTTTTTTTTTTTTATTATATTAATAGCAAAAAATAATTGTGGGAATTATAAGTTCAGGAAAATTGGTTTTAATATTTTTTTTCTTTTTTGATTTGATAAAAGAGAAAAAAAATAAAAAACTTATAAATTTTTGCATTTTTTTACATTTATTTTTTTTTTTTCTTCAATACTTTGTTGTTTTGATAAATTGCGGTTACATCTTTACGACATGAGTTGATTTCTGTTGTTTTTTTTTTTGCTTTGTCCCTCAAAAACAAAAAGAAAAAAAAAACTTCTATTAACTGAAATTTTAGTTCTTAAAAAAGTGCCTGTTCATATTCTATATAATGTAGAGCATAAATTAAATTTCAGACTGACTTGAAATGAAAATATGAGAATGATAAAATGAAAAAAAAACAAAAACAAGAAAGAAAAATAAAATCAACAAAAATAATAAAATATGGAAACTTATGATTAATTGTGGTTTTGATGATTTTAGTGTTAAGTTAATTGTGTGTATTTTGTCTTACACTAGAACTGATTTTATATATTTTATATACGTACATAATATATATATATATATTTTTTCTTAATTTTATATTCTATGTAATATTTTTTTAAAAATCTAGAGACCATGAAAATGAAAGCGGAAATTAAAAAAACCAAACTAAAGCATTTAAAAAAAAAAAAAAAATAACAAAAATATAAATGTGTACCTAATCTGTACCTAAAAATATTTATATTATGTAATGTATATAATGGTCGTGCGGTTTTTATTTTTAACGTCAATACATTTTAAAATAAATTTTTAATTAATTTAAATCAATTAAGAAATACATTTAATATTAAATTAAAGAGAGTAGTTGTTACCTATACAATATTCTGGTTGTAAAGAAATTTTGAAAATATTTCTATAATATCATATTAAACTTTCTTTTTTTTTTTTTCTTACTCCTCTTGCGAGCATAAGACTTCAACTTTACACCTCCATTTCACGCTATTTCGCGTTGATATTTTAATGTCATCCCAGAAGATGCTACATTTAGCCATTCCTTGTTGAATTGTTCTGCGCCATGTAATGTTGGGACGGCCGCGTCTTCTGGTGCCATGATGTTACCATTTTAGTTCTAAAAAGTACTAGTGTACCTATTTTGCAAAAATTTTTAAATTTTATTAAAGAATTTTTAATTTGTTTTTAAAATTTCTATTCTTTTTCTCTTACCGTTATTTTTTAATCTTCGTTAAATTTATGTCTATATTCTATCGTTATTCATCAACTAATAACCGTCTTTTTTTATTATTTCCTCAACAAAATAATCAAACTATTTTGATAAATTTTCACCTATTTCTGTGCTATTTTGAATTTTTTAAGATGAGGATTAAATCACAGTCTTTTGTTTTATCATTTGAAAAGGATCACTTATATAATGACATAATTGAATGTCATTAGAGCGTATCTTTTTGTAGTATCTATAAATACTCTAATTTTTAGGAATTATAAGGATATAAATTTTCATATTAAGTGTCGATTAAGTGTAGTGATAGATTAACGTAGTTTACAAACAATGTTTAGTAAGATTCAAAAAACCAAATATCTTATATAAATCATTCAATATCTGCAAGTTCGATTTTAAATACATTTTTGAATAACAATTATAGGTATCTGAAGACGTTCACTCTAAATCTTCTGTATCATTTGATTTTTATTTTTATTTAAAAAAATAAAAAAAAGAATGACATTTTGCTAACAGCTGACATTTGAAGAAAATCGGACTGTAAAATTAACTGATTAGTTTTCATAGAATATATTATATAACAACATATGTAATATGGCGTAGCGTTAAGTAGATATTTCAGTCTTATATACAGACAATTTTGACAGTAATATCCTTTTCTTTTTAATTTTTTTAAGATAAAAGATGTCATCGGAAATGTTAAAAAAATATATTTGATTTTGTCAAAAATCAAAAGAATGTTCGTTGCAACAATACACATACATTTGTATTTTATTTGACGTTTTCGATCATAAATTATGAGATGCCCGCCATTTGTGCATTTAAAATTAAAGTTGAAGTTAACAAATTTAATTAATAAAACAAATTTTTTTTTTATTTTTATTTATTTATTCCAATGAGACAGATATTTGAAAAGTTTATTTATTTTTAAAAGTTAATTTCAGCGCTTTTTTCACTTAAATTTTTAAAAAATAATGCGAAACTTTAGTCGTAACTTTAGTTTTGTTTGTCTTTTACCATAGATTTTCTTTTCGTTTTTCACAAAAGCTATTAAATATCCTAAAATAAGTATTCTAAGAATATCAATTTAATTTTAAATAAATTGATTACCTTTTAAGATTCAAACGGATTTTAAAGAAAAAGAAAAGTATTATTTAATTTTTAAGTATTTCTTATTGTGAATATTATATTAAGCATTTCTTAAACGGTCAACTTAAACTCTTAATGCAGCAGGAATTTTAACGGGACAATATCCGATCCGCAGATATACCAGAAAATTAAGACTTTCCTCATATGATTTTTGAATTATAATCATGAGATGAAGAGGAACATGAATCAATCTTTCACCTTTTGAATGAATGTCCAGCTCTTGTATAAAAAGAAGAAAGTTTCTAGGCGAATTTTTCTTAAATAACCTTCTCGATCTACCGAATCTTAATCGATGGATTTACAACGTTTTGTAATAAGTTTCCAATGTTTTTTATTAGAAGAAAAATTGATCCAGTGTATCCCAACAGACCTAAACTGACCCAAGTGTATATTTGCATCTAGTTTCTAACTACGTAACGTAACTATTGTGAATATTTGAAAGATGTATAGCAATAGTTTCTAAACCTAACTTTAGATGTAGTATTTGTATCTTGCAGTTATGTCATTTTTATTAGTAAATTAAGATTTTTTAACTGTCAACTGCAAGTTACAAGTTAGTAGTCTAATAATTTCCCATAACAAATTTTTTAATTCAACTTTTTGTTTTGCGATGCTCCGATTTCAAAATAAATCCAAAATAAATACGTAATTGCAAAATAATTCCTTAAACAATAGTGATCAGTAACTTAAGCCAGGGTGACTTAAATTAAATTAATCCCATTGAGTTATAATTTGAATCTATCATTTTGGAATTTTTAACAAAAATATAGATACACCTAAATAAGAGAAAGTTACTTTATTTTTTAGTTAAAAGTATTTTAAAATTTTTTGATTTGACAGCTGCATTTAAACCAATACCAAATTTGTTAATACCATGATATTATTGCAAAAATACATTTTACATTTTGCGTAAAATAAGTTTTATTTTTTGCACATGCTATATATTTACTTTCTAATCTATATAAGATGCAACAGATTCAGTGCTGACCTAAAGCTGATCCCCCGCACACAAAATATCTTTAAGAATTCAAAATAAGAAAATAATCCTGAATATAAAAATCTTCTAATTTCTGCTTAAAATCATTTTCATAAAGAGAACATTGATTACACTATTATTATTTTGTAAATTATTCTGAAATAACAAGGGTCTCTATTAAAATATGATCATGTTTGATCATGTTTTTTACAAGTATAGATATACATATATTATATATCCTTGAAAGATCCTTTATATTTATTTTGCTTCATTTGTACTTCTTATCCTTATTTTTTATCCTTTTCGAAATATTGTAAAATTCTTATTGGTAATAAATATACCTTAAAGATATTTTTTTCCTGAATTAAGCGTCCATTTTTTATATATATATTAGCTGTACATGTATTCGAAATGAAAGAAAATTAGAGACTGCAGGGAGAAAAGAAAAGAAGTTTTATTTTAAATTTAAATAATAGATAAAACTAAAGGATGACTGTACCGTGCTATATCGTATCTTACCGTAAAATTTTTGTATAGAAATAATTTAAAAATTTAAAATTAGATTTATGATAATTTTTTTGTATATGAAAATTTTAATAGAATTTCGTTTCTTGTAAACCTTTTGTTGAAAATAGTAAATAGTGAATAATATTCATTTCTCTTTAAAAAATATCTGAATTGTAAAATGGGAAAAAAACAAAACATTAATAGTATGTACATATATCTTTAAAGTACATGTATATAAACATCTGAAGATGTTTTTTAGCACAATTAAAAAAGTTAAATATAAAGAAGGAAGAAGAAATAAAAAGGAAAGAAAATTAAATAATAAAATATATATAGAAGTTAACACCTGCTTTAGTTTACGACTATAGTTTTGCTTTATTTGAAGAAACACTATGAAATATTTTAGTTTATTTCTGATTTATAATTTAGTTAAAAAATTGAGAAAAATCAAGTCACACTTTCGTCAATTTCAAGGTAACTCAAGGTAAGAGTTGTTAACAGAAATAAAAATATAATGTTTCAGCTTTAATTTTTATTATTACCTCAAGTTAACTTACATAAAAAATAAGAATTTTTTACTCCTTACAGCTCCTAAGCGGCGGACATGTCAAAAATATTTTCTGAAATAACTCATATTTATTTCTAAAAATCTATAACTCTTCTCAAAATTCCTCACTAAAACCATTTGGAAAATAGCAGGGATAAAAATCTTACATAAATTGTGCTCCTTATAGATTTAGATTAAAATAATGTATGGCAAAAGTATTTAGTTAGAAAGGCTATAAAAGCAGCTATCGTTTGGTATTTCCAAATTGAAGATATACCTTATAGAACTTGTGTTATAACAATTAAAATATAAGACTTTTTTGAAGCCCCACCCTGTAGCTCCACCCGTTATGGAACTACAACAACGGACGAGACTACAGAAAAAGTTGTTCCATAAAATTTATTTTTTTCCAATTTCATTGCTCTATTACAAAACTTTTAGTAAACAACCCAGGTGAACGGACAGATGGACTGAGTGAAACTAATAGGCACATTTTTTAAAATTTTTTTTATAAATGTGCTAAAAAAATCAAACCTGATACGGACTTACTTATATTATAAAGATATTATGTATTTGAATATAATTTGCATCAAGTAGCTCCCACTTAAATAAACCTACACATAATTAATACACTTACTCTACTCTTAAGAACCTATACCTTCCATTTAAATTATACTTATGTAATTAATGTAAGATTTTTAAAAGTTAAAAAATAATGTACTTGAAATAAAAGTACCTTATTGAAAAATTAAAATATAATTTAAGTTTATTTTACCACAAATAAAGACTACAAGTATCGGTTTAATTGTTTACTTCATTGTTTATTTACTTATTTAATTATTTCTTGCTAAATATTTTTATACTTAAAAACAAAATTAAGTAAGTAATATTTCAATATATTTTTTAATTTATCTAAACACTATAGGTAATTACTACAAAGAAGTTATAAAAACTACTCATATAACTATCTAATAGATACTTATATCTATATATAAAACATTTAGCAATCCCTCGATTTACAATGTTGTCCTACAAAATGATAATAAGTAAAACAGTATAAACATTGTTCGGCGTTTATTGAAAAGTATTAAGAAAAGTCTTAGATGTATATATTACAAAACAGGAGTTCTTTAAACTTTGAAGGGCTGTTTCCAGTTTAAGGAAGATTGGCAAGTTCGTGAATATCGTCTTTCGTTCCTGTTCACATTCTCTACACGTGCCTGTGTCGGCTCTGCCTATTCTTTCAACGTGTGCTCTTAATTTTCATAAGAAACATGATCAAGAAAGAAACATGAAACATTTCTTAAGAAACATGATCAGATTCCGGTATAGAGACTTGTCCTGTTTAGTTTCATAATTTTCTTCGCCTTTTCCCGTTCGGCTCGACCCAGAAATCTCTTTACGCAAGAAACTTAGGATCTGTAACCAGCTTTATTTTACCTTGTACCCTGATTTAGCCCAGTGCTTAGTCACTCGTTCACTGTACAGTAGAGTAATGTTTTTCTTCTTACTTATCATCATAATAAGAAACAGTTAAAAAAATAACAATTCATTATCAATAAAACAAACCAACAATAAACAAAAGTTGAATTAAATTAAAAAACGTTTAACTAAATATTATAAGAACACTGATGCATACTAAAGTCTGGAAACGCATAGTCTCATGTTTGAAGTAAGAAGTTGAGGATAACAATGTGGATAAGGAAACAAACTTTTGGAATAAATTATTACATGGTATAAAAAATTTATATTATTTTAGATTGACAAATTCTGATGTCTAAATCTACCGTTTTATTTAACTTGACCAATTTTAAAATTTCTACTTAGCACGTCATTTTTTCAGATAACAAAGAGTCACTCAGGTATCTTTTTTTGTCTTCTTTCCACTGCTTTAAGGAGCAACCACTAAGTCATTTATTATTCAAATCTGATTAATTGATTACTTGGCTGTAGCTATTGTACAAGACTGCAATGCAATTATACTTATAGGTATTTTAATTCATTTTATTTTCATGATGACAGAAACTATTCTACAATGTTCGTAAAAAAACCTTTTTTTTTTCATTTATAAAACAAAATATGCACAAATTATGAGATGAAATCAAAAGTAGTCAAATTTTACTTTTCAAACGAAACTTCAATTGCTATAGGACAAGTTATTATATATGTATGTATATATATATCTTCTTTTTTTCAGTATATTAATAAAGAATAATAATAATTTAAAATTACAAAAGAATAACAGGGGAAGATAGAACAGGAAGACTTATAATGATAAAGTGCGCAATATGTAGGTGCAAAATATTTCATTTGTCCTATTAGTCTGGTCTTCGTTCTGCTACTTTTCGCGTTTAGAAGTTTATATTTTTTTTTTTATTATTTTTGTTGATTTTTCAATTTTTTCTCAACAAAATTAAAATTAATATTCGTTGTTGTCTGACATAAAATGAATGCACAAAGAAAAGGATTTCCAGTGAAAAATTAATAAAAATAGAACAAAATTCAATAAGTTGTTCATAACAGCTATGAGTAATAAAATTTTTTAATTTTTTTACTATAGTTTAGCAAAACGGTGCTAATGCGCTAATTATGGTCTTGTCACGGTTGATAAGACCAGCCACGTATACCAACTTTACTATAGTTTTTATTAAATCGAAGTGATGTTTGTAATTGTAAATAAAATGTAATTTGAATAAATTTGAGATAATTTAAACGGAGGTTATAGTCATTGCCTATTATAGTATGTAAACTTAGCAGTAAACAAGAACAAATTTATAACCAAAATTTCTTTCTTAATTAAAAATTTGCTCAGAGGAAGCTTAACCGTCTGTATTGGTCCCTTCCGACAGTATCTCATAGGGGATTGTCTGATGCACTTAAATCAATTTAAACAATGCAGATTTTTATTCAATACATTTTATATTTATATATATATTTTTAAAAATATAAAAAATATTCTAGAAATTGTGAGCATAGTTGAAATTTGAAATTTTCCAGATTTTTGAAATACTTTCGATTTCTTCAGATTTATGGGAACTCTATGTTGTATAATTAAGAAAACTTGTTAACTGATGTAAAATTATAATATTGCAGCTTCAATTTTTACGACTTGTTTATACGATGCAAAGATGTCCGAAAATAGAGAATTGTCTATTTTTGATCCTTATAGATCTCTAAAAAAGAGGAAGTAAAGGATCTATAGCTCCATAATGGGTGGAAAAACATTGGCTCCACCACATTAAATTATTAATGAGATCTATCCATAATTAAAATTTTATTTCTCCATCTTAAATAGTGTATAAAATTGTAAACAGAAGGACCAAGTAAAACTATTTAACTATTCCAAATATCAAGTTCATGAACTATTCAAAACTGTGATACTAAGTGGAAGAACTTTATATTTGGAAGTTTAAGGTACTGCATATTGGGTGGAATGTATAAAACTGCGCTTGAACTTAAATCTAACTTTCATAGAGTTGAAGCGTATAGTTTTTGTTTAAAAAAGTAAAGTTTGAGTTCAAGCTCAGTTTCATGCCTTTGACACATTAACTAAAGTTTTCGTTAAAGTGTTAATAATTTGTTCGGCGAAGTTTTCAAGTTTCTATCAAGTTTTGGATACATAGATTTTCTGTTACACCAAGTGAAACTTTGTATAATTTAAATTTAATCACATTTCTCTAAAACTTTTCTTTAAATTTTATCAATTTTTTAGACGTTTAATAATCGATAACTGTCATGATCAAATACTGTGTGTAATAACTGTCATGTCATATTTTTGTTTTTAATTTTGTACCTGTTTTCACTCAAACTATATCCAATACTATTACAGACCCTTAAACTTATTCACCATATTACTTGTTACTAGTAATAATTAAAAAAAGAAACCAATAATTTTTTTACTAGACAACTTGAAATCAATATAGAACTGTTGAATTTGTTTCGATAAACAAATGAAAGCAAATCATTAAAAAGAACGGACTAGACAACCAACCCCTTATGAATGATTTTGAAAGTGAAGTGAATTAAACAGCATCTCATTGAAAACCAAAACAACACAAAACAAAGTAGAAAAAAAAAATTAAGAAAAAAAAAACGTCAATAAAGAGAATAAAACGCATTCGATGATCAACAATTGTGCGATATGCAATGTTGGTTTAACCTTTCTTTTCTTTGCTTTTTTTTTCATTTATTTTATTTTTTTTGTTTTTTTTTTTTTTTGTGCAGGATTTTTTAATTTCATTAAAACTTGATGTTCTTTTCAAGGAGATTCAAAACAAAACAGAGCAATGCCGAACTAAAAAAAAAAACAGTACAAAAAAAAAAAAGAAAAAGTACAGTCATTAGTTGATGACGGGCATTTTATGTCTGACATTTTTCATATGTATTATGTATGTACTTTGTATTGATTTTTCTTTTTGTTTTTTTTTTGTTTTCCTAAAATACTAAAAAATAAATAAAAGGAATTTGCGAATATTTTGTAAGTTGATGTTTTTTTTTTTTGTTTTTAAGAGTTTTCATGGAAAGGTACATTCTATTGTAGATTGCAACATTATTGCTCTGACACAATATGCATACATATTACATATGACTAATGTCGAGTACATATCCTATAATATATACATTTTATTCCATTCCTTTTCAGATTTAAATGAATTTCGCTTTTATATTTTTGTTTTTTTTTCTCTTTGTACGCAATCTGTCAAGCTGACATTAATGCCGAAAAAAAAACAAAAATAAATGAAACAGAATTATGATAAATAAACTATTTTGAATGGGATTGCTCCAATGAATATTGAAATGAATGACTTGCTAAATTCCAAATATAATTTTAATAACAATATTTAAATATACAATGTACTGATACATGATTTAAATCTGTGATTATGCACTTTATGCTTTAGCTTATAACAAATTTACAACCAGTTACTATTTTATAAGTGTTTTTTTTTTGGTAAATCAAGTGTGCTGCCATGGCAACAAAAAACTTATCTACATATTAAAAAATCACTATAGAAAATATTAAAAACTTTATCTCTATTCTACGAACCCGGTTGTTCGATTTTTGTATTTTTTCTATTAAAAGTTTTCGTTAGAATAGAACAAATTACATGTTGTTTTTTTTGAGGTTAATGGATCAGTAGGTAGTAATCAAATAATCTAATTTTAAAAATTACTTTTTGTTATTTTAACTAGCTCGTCGAATGATACATGTATGTATTATTATTTTAAATCTATGTATGTATATATATATATTTTTTTTTAGTGTTGCGTTGCGTTGCGAAATTCCAAAAAAAAAAGCAGGTGGACCCACCGTTAAACAGGGTCAAAACAGATATCTTTCTTCACTTGATATCCATAGCGAATCAAAGGTGGAAAAACTTAACCTCATGGGTTCTGCTAGAGACAATTATGAAGTAAAAATCCGGATATATTTATATAAATATTCTGAAAAAGGGGACCACCCTAATTTTGTAACCAACTCTAAAAACCTTCTTGATTCAATCTCGCATACACAAGTACATAATATAAAAAAACTCCGGGATAGAGGGCAATCCTGATTTTTTAACCAAATCTAAAATTCCTCCTAATTCAGAATCTGGCAAACACTAATATATAAATCCTCTGGAACAAGCGGCAACCTTGAAATTAAAACCAACTCTAAAATCCTTATACTAATTCAGAATCTCGCGTACACGAATGTATAAATATTTCGTAAAAGGGGACAAGCCTGATTTTGAATCGTACTTAAATACTTATAGTATGGCCATACGTATATCAATTTCATAAAAAAATTCCATTTTCACAATTTCATATATGAAATATAATAATTTTAGAAGCAATAATAAAATAAATAATAAAAATATTGAAACCCTGATTTTGAATCCAACTCTAAAATCAATGCTAATAGTATGTCAATGCTTACAGGCTTCCCTATAAAAGTATTAAATTTTAACACATCCCTATGAAAAATAGTAAATTTTGTAAATTAATTTTAAGTGAATCGGGAGTGTCGTCCCAAAACCTTCACTAATAAAAATATTGAAACTCTGATTTTGAATCCAACTCTAAAATCAATGCTAATAGTATGTCAACGCTTACAGGCTTCCCTACAAAAGTATTAAATTTTAACACATCCCTATGAAAAATAGTAAATTTTGTAAATTAATTTTAAGTGAATCAGGAGTGTCGTCCCAAAACCTTCACTAATAAAATTATTGAAACCCTGATTTTGAATCCAACTCAAAATTCAGTGTTAATAGTATACCAATGCTTACAGGGCTTCATACTATTATTTACAGGGCTTCATACTATTATTACAGGGCTTCATACTAGTTATAAATTTTGATATTTGACTGTGAAAAATAGTAAATCTTGTTAAAATTTTGACATTTCGGTACGAAAAATTAATTTTTAAAGATTGGTGGCTACTGCCTCCAAACCCCCGCTAATAATATTATTGGAACCCTGATTGTGAATCCAATTCTAAAATCAATCTTTCCTACAAAAGTATTAAATTTTGACATTTTTCATTTTTCTAATTCTCATTATTCATACGAAGAAAATAAATTTTGAAAATTAACATTGGAAAATTTCCAATTTTTGAATTTTGTGTTTGGGATTTTGTAATTTTGGGATTTTGTAATTTTGGGATTTTGAAATTTTTGGATTTTTGTAACTTTGGGATTTTGAAATTTTGGGATTTTGTTACTTTGGGATTTTGTGATTTGGGATTTTGAGACTTCCCAAAATAATTTTTATAAACTTGTAATCAATTTAATTATAAGATAATTTGACATTTTTTAGCTTATAAAATACTAAAATAGTGCTAAAATCCTGCGCATTGAACAAATTGTATTCATTTCATAAAAAATAATAATTAGATTTGTCTCAATATGGTTAAAAAAAATAATTTTACATAAAAATATACTAAAAGGCGAATTTTTATTCTAAATAGAACTGTGGTTAAATTGTTAAACCCAAATATATAAAAAAAAATTATATATACAATGTAAATATTTGTCCCACCTTAATTGCCCGCATTTAGCATTCAATACAGCCGTTTTTGTGTTTCCATTCCATTTTTTTTTTTTTATTTTGTTTTTTAAACTTCCGTTGAAACACACAACTCCACTTTCTTTCTAATTGAAAGATTTAAACAAAAAACAAAAAAAAAAAGGTTACAGAATATTAAAGTTGAAGTACAATAAACATGCTTTGCATAAACGAATTTGATTTGTTTGATTTCGGGAAATTTATTTCTGCGGTTATAGGAAATGTCTTTAGTTTAAAAAATTTTTTTTTTATTTTTTTATGTTTTTTTTTTAATCTTTTGTTTTATTAAATTGTGGTCATTAACAACGAACTTGAACTGGATAATAATTAAGGGAAGAAAATAAATTTAATTTTAAATTCTAGGTTTTAATGTCCGGTTATTTTATGATTTGATAAAATATTATAATAATCATAGTAACAATCAAGACAATGATAAATTAATTTTTTTTTGTTTGGATGAATTAAAATGGCAGTTTATAAAAACTGGGATTCTAAATTTTTCGAATTCTAAATTTAATTCTTAAGGTTAACGATAGGAATTTTTCTTTCTAAAATAAAAAATTCAAAAAATACAGTAAAATGGGTATTTCCCTTTTTTTATTAGTATGTACATAATTAACATTTTAAGATTTAATAATTAATTTATAGCACATTTTTCAAAAAAAAAAAAATTTGAAAAATTTGCTTACATATTTGTTTTACTTTGTCCGTTTGTCCGTCCGTTTTCCTGTTTACACAACTTTCATACTGTGCAAGATAGAACAATGAACTTTTAACCATGATGAATTATAATAGATCTCAAAAAAAATAATATTATAAAACTGTTTCATGTTGTAGCATTATATAGCTTCACCACAGTTACAACTCCTCGAAATTTGAAATAGTCGTACTTCTAATGTGTGTATCTTAGGCTTAACATTTTTCCAGTCTAAAAACACCAAACAATATAGTATAGCTTTCTTTAACTTTATAACTCAATATGTATAAATAGTTTTTTCTAATTTAGTATTTAAATTTACCGTTAACTGAAAACAAAATTTTGCAATATTGCTTCCTTCATATGAACAGAATCCGCTTTTAAATAGACAATGTGATATTTTAAGAGTATAGGAGGATTTAGAACTAGTATAAAGATTTTAGAACTAGTATAAGTTACTATATCCAGTCAATGGTGTAGTGGTTAAGACAACGAACTCTCATACGAATGTCTTGGGTTCAAACCCCGGTCATTTAGATTAATAAAAAATAATAAAGATTTTTGTTATAATATATAATTAGTAAAATATAATTAAATTAAAAATAAGTATATATGTCTTATAAATTATAATTAATACCATATTGTAATATATAATAATAAAATATAATTCTTGTGTAAGATGTCGTAGAACTAAAGAAACGTCTTATACAATAGCTACAGTCAAATAATAAACGGCTTAGTGAAATAATGATTCCAGAAACTGAAGCTTGTCATATTTGACCATATGACCATATGACCATTTTTATAATAAATGACTTAGTGGATGTCCTATGCTCCTTATAGGAGTAAGGAAAAAGGAGTAATCCTATAGGAGTAAGGAAAAAAAAAAAATAAGTTACCTCACAAAATGTTTTTCTACCACCCGTTCTTTAAGAACCTATTAGAGTTCAGTCAAAAATTGAACTTTTGCTATTTATTTTTAGACACCTGTAACTTAGGTAGACGTAGAAAGTTTTTCAAAGTAAAATACAAAATTGAAAGCTTCAATATTGTAATTTTACATGTGTTAATTGCTTCTCCTAACTACATAGCAGTTTCCTTAAAATTAAAAAAAATATCTCTTGATTTGGATAATATACGCCTTTAAAAACCTTATACAGTAGTTTTACATTCCTTTACAGGCCTTGTTTTTAATTAAAAAAGCCTAAGAGAATTTAACAAAAATAAATTGTTTTAATATAATTAAAACAAATAGAAAAAACTTCAAAATGTACCTTTGAACCTATATAAAAACTAATGAAATACCACTTTACATATGGTTAAAATAATGAAACATTGATTGTAGGATATCATTTTATTTAAATCAGTTAGTTTATAAGACCTGGAAATTGATTTATTTTGAATTAAATCAGCTTAATTAAGAGTCTAGACCTAGACCTAGATTAAAATTCTAAATTAAATAAAATCAATAATTAAAAGAAATATAAACGAGGAAGAATACAGTTGCCTTTGTCAACTCTTAGATACCCGTACGATATCCGTAGTAAATTTGGACTGGTGTTCAAGTTACAGGTGCTTAAAAATAAGGAATTTTTTAGTTTTTGACCCCAAACAGCTCCGAAACGGGGGCGATATTTTCTGAAATGACTCATACTTATTTTCAAAGACCTAACTTCTCTCAAAATTTCACAATTTTTTAACTTAAACCGTTTGGAAGAAAAGAAGGAATCAAGAATTTAGCAAAATTTGAGTTCCACATAACGGTAAATTAAGACACCGTATGCCACAAGCATATATTTATTGCATATATATTTTTAAAGCTAATAAAAGGAGTAATCGTTTGGCGTTTTCAAATGAAGGTATACCTTATACAGTTTGTGTTATAACAATTTAAAAATAAAGCTTTTTCAAAGTTTCAGAGGCTGTAGCTCCGTATCGGGTGGGGCTACAGAAAAAAGTTATTAAAAATAAAATTAATATTTTTATGATATCTATCAGCAGTTAAAATTTCATGCCTCTATTTCAAAATAGGGAAACTACAAATTGTTGTACGAATATTTTGTGTTAATTTTAAGACTCTAGCTTTCTTAGTTTTTGAGTTATATTGTTGACGGACGGACGGATAAAGCTTAATCGACTTAGAATTTGATTTTGATCCGATCCATACCTTTGAAGGTATATCTAGCTAGCTTATTTCAAGGTGTTACAAACGAAGGAGCAATTTAATATATCCGATTCTTATCGTACGGGTATAAAAATATATATAGAAACATATCAGCCAATCACTATCACAAAACGATAGTTAATGATATAAATTGTGATATAAGTATGTATAATAAAATTATCCTTAAAAGAACGAATGTTTAGTGTGAAATACCTTAACACATTGTTTTAGTCATCAAACAATAATTTTTAATACTATAAGTAGCTATACATGCAATTTATAGTCAGCTCAGATTGAAGAAATAATTTAATTTTAAATTTGTAAAAGGTTTATCTATAACTTTAAATGTAAAAACATAAAATTAAAGTGTTAAAACTTTTCGTATACCTTCAACTATATAAGTATAGTTAAAAAGATTCAGAACAAGACAAAATAATAATGAATATTAACATTACATTCCTATATAATTATAGCTTGGGTTTTTTTTTCAGGAGTGTTTTGTTCTTCCTTCAATAATATTTAACTGGTCTACAATGTATTTCATTTTTTCTACAATGTATTTCATTTTGTTTAATTGTTAAAGATTGATAAATGTGCTTGCATCAGATATGTACCAGTATATTAAAACAAGATTGTAGATAATGGATAAGGATATTGGGCAGACTGTATTGTGAATATATATACTATCTTTATTAGAATTTAAATAAATTCGTATTCAATTAATTCGGGAGACAATACTAGGCTTTATCACACGTAAAATATCTTAAATTGATATTGATTTTTTTTTTTATTGAAGGTTTAACTCTAGGTTCGTAGTGTATCTTCAAAATGTAGGAAACATAAACATTAAAAAATGATGTTAAGTTCCCATAGATTTGTGTTACGATGATATAACTCTGACGAAAGAAGTTTTAAAAGCTTCTCAAATCCATGTTAGAAAGTTAACTTAAATCTTGTAAAAAAGCCAGGAAATTTCCTACATTTTCTTAAACAATTGAAATTGATACAATTCTATTTGTTTATATTTTGTTTTAATTATACCTGTATGAACTATGTTCAAGGGTACCTGTAATAAATTTGCCATTACGTTTGTGAAATCTTAAACTTCTTTCTTTATATGGAAATAACTCAGTATCTATTGAAGCTAGGTATCAGAAATTTTTCAAAATTGTGTCGAATTAAAGGACAACAGCATCTGTAAAGTTTTGGTTGAGATGGTACAACAGGTTCGCGTAGCTGCCATACAACTTCTCTTTTTAAATGAAAATAACACAGTGTCTATTGAAGCTAGGTATCTGAAATTTTTGTGGTGTCGTTGGTACATGCCAAAAACTTTTGTAAACTTTGGTTGGTCTAGAGCAGCCGGTTTAAGTTTCTTGTTCAAACTTCTGATTTTCATCGCCATGAAAATCAGTATACCAAATAAGAGATCGAAGTTCTAACCACTGTGCCATCCAGATAATCTTCAACTTTTTTACGAATTTGTTATTGTAATTACCTAACCGAATACCGTTAAAAATCATTTTAAGAAATTAAAAACATTTATATGTATATGTATGTATATTATATAATTCTTAGGTAACGGTTTCAATCTTAAAAAGGAGAAATTATTTTAACAACTTAACATTTATAAACTGTAACAAAATATTAAGGAGTGTTACAGTTTTCACCCAAAAAAAGAGAAAAAATTACTTTTAATTAATTTCAACAACTTTAACTTTTCTTTACACGAAATTTTTATTTTTTCGGTTTTTCTTAATCAGCCAATTATTTATATCTTAAAGATATATCATGTTTATAAAATTCATTAAAAATGCATATCAAAATTCTTATAACATGTTTAATTCGATTTTTTTTATTTTTTTATTTCATAAGTTTTTAATATATTACAAAAATTAAAAAACGAAACAAAAAAAAAAATGATTGAAAAGTTAGCAGAAATGACTGACTGACTTGTTATATGTCATACCTACCTACCATCACCATCAATTCATATATTAAATTTTATAAAAAGTCATTAATTTGTAATAAATGAGAAAAATAAAAAAGAAACAAAAAAAAAACATAGAAAATAAAGAAATGAATGTCCATTACTTAAACAAATTTTTATTATATCCAAGTTATTTAAAATATTAAAAAAAAAAAAAAATTTCATTATTATTTTTATTTAAAGTTCAAATATAACGTGTTTATAGTTAAAATTAACACGCGCTTACCGGTCGTCGGCGTCTGGTAACATACTTATTTTCTAAACTATATAGTATGTAGAATATATAATATAATACATACTTGTATATATGTATATACATTATAAGAATGGACCGCCATAGTACCATAAATTTTTGATTATATCACCT
This sequence comes from Poecilobothrus nobilitatus, assembly GCA_947095535.1. Classification (NCBI taxonomy): domain Eukaryota; kingdom Metazoa; phylum Arthropoda; class Insecta; order Diptera; family Dolichopodidae; genus Poecilobothrus; species Poecilobothrus nobilitatus. Next base: position 51,535,310 of record OX352772.1, on the reverse strand, counting down.
CAGTTAGTTGCATGTTGCAACTGAAATAAATTCTTTTTTTTTTTTTTTATAATCTTATCATGGTTTTTTATGGAGAATATAAGTTCAAAGGATTGTAAAATTTCAATCAACGTTTGTAATACCAAAAAAAAAAAAAATTGAGACCTTTAAATTGTTTTAGAAGATACAAAAACTATAAATTAAAATTTGTAAGATAATAAATTTTAGGTTAAAAGAAGAATTTATTTTGCTAAACCTATACATAAAATTAAAACTCTTAAAAGATTATACTAAATACCTATATGACACTTATAAAGAAATAAGCCAATCGATTTCCTTAATTCTGTATAATTAGATGGTATTCTATATATACTTAGTTATTTTATTAGTATTATATTAGATATATACAGAATATATTAAGTATTATATTATTGCATAAATGATATTATATTCTGAATTGTCCAAGGATCCTTTTTACACAAAATGAATTAATAGTATCTGAATTTATTTTTTTTTTTACGAGGGTTGGTGGAAAACTCGAAAGTCACCAAGAGGAAATGCACGTGGTTCTTCAGGGTAGTGTTGGAGTTTAACCAACCAAAACCACCCTCCTTTTAAAACCAAACTTTAGGATGGAACCTTTACAGCTTGGTTTTGGGGATAGGGATGTGGGAAGGATGATTGAGGAAATTGGAATTGGGAAATTTGGGATTATGGGGGATAGGTAGGAAAATTTGGAGGGATATTTTGAAGAAAGATGTTAATGTTCCTTTTAAACTTAAGTAAATCGTACATATATGAATTACTAACTTTAGGGAACACATGTGATGGTATATAGATGGTATATAGTTCCAGAAATGAGAAGTGCGCATAATAAATGAATTTCCATAAGCTGTATTTGGCCATCTTGATAACTCTATGAATTAAAGGTATTTTCTAAAAAATAAAGTATAAGAGTATGGCTCCAGGAAAGAGGACTTATGAATCGAAAACTAATGGCGTAAGATATCGAGAATAACTGAACCATCGTTGGAGTAGTGCAACATTGGTGGATATCAGAAAAATTCACATCTCTAGAGAGAAACTGCTCAAAATCATAAAAAACCATAAAGTATGTGTTGAGTTAGGTTCAAAATCTTCAAGGTCTGTAACGCTTATTAAAGAAGTAAGTAAACTATAAGACATAAGATTATTAAAAACATTAATACAATTATTACAATATATAATTTCGGATCCTTTTTATTTTTGCCCCAATGAATGAAATTTAAAAATATATTTAAACGCTTCATCCTTTACAGTTTACAATATTTAAATAGATAATATATAGTACATATTGTAATACTCTTTAAGATATTCTATTTATTCACAAAGTTTTAACTTTTCAATTATCTTTTGTTGATTTATAATATTAATTAAATATATTTTTATAACATATCTAATTTACCGTTATATTTTAAACTAAAAAGAAATAAATTTATAAATTTAAAATTACCTTACCAATTATAACCCAAAGTAGACCAGATTAATTCATAAAGAAAACTTCATTTAGTTATTACAAAATATTTTTTTTTATTATTATAAAGTTCGCAATTCACACAAATTCTCAAAAAAAAAAAAAAAAACAACAAAAAAAGAAAACCCTAAGAGCTAAGTAACAAATCCATGAAAGAATCAAAAGTAAATAAATATTCAAAAATTACTTTAATTTTCATTCGTTTCCTCTTTATAATCATTCACACAAAACAACCAAAGTTTCCAACTCAACAATAATAACAATAAAAAAAAAAATAAAAATAAAATAAAAAACAAAAAACAAAAAAAAAAACGATCGCTAAAATTCATTTTTAAAGAATGCTGATTTCCAGTTAAAATTAAACCAGTTTTTTTGGTTCACACATAACTCTTTTTCTCTTTTCGCAATCTTTAACAATTTTTTTTTTTTTCTTTTTAAATTTTTGAACCAATTAGAATGATGCAAAACTTACTTTTTATTTTACAAACAAAAAAAAAAATAATGCACATTAATGAAACTAAACTTTCAAGTTCGAATTAAGATTTTAAATCAAAGTAACTGTTTGCTCTCTAATGCGCAGTCAGCTGTCAAATTTAACTTGAAGAAATGTATTAAATTCTATGTAAGCATTTACCAACAAATGGTGTGGTTTTGTTCCCGTAAAAAAAGTTATTTAATGTTGATTTCAATTGGAATTTTTACATTTTAAGTGCTTTTTTTTATTCCATATTCATTTGAAATAAGTGAAAATGAAATTAACTTTTATTTTTGTTTTTATTGATTTACAAGAAAGTATGTATAAGGTATGACATTTTCATTGTCTTTAACAAAATGTCAACAAACAAATGACATTATAAAAAATATACATAATGTATGAGATATAGAAAAAGAAGGGTAAATCTCAGAAAAAATCTATATTTAATCTAAAAATTGATTGAAAAAAGGTGATGTTTTGTGCCAACCAAATATAAAACTGATCTATATTAAATCTCTTTTTATCTGATTAAAAATGGTATTAACTTTTAACTTTTTGCGGTTCCTATAAAAAGTCAAGTGCCAAATAATTGAATAATGTCAAAAAAAAAAAAATTAAAAGACAACATTTTTTTTAGTACCTTTCTTTCAAACTCTAATTTCATTCTGGACTGGATATTCTTTTGAGGACTGCGTTGATTCAAAATTAAAAACATAAATTTACTATTTTATAAGGTTTAGGATCACCATAACGGTGTTAAGTATATGTATAAGTATAAGATTTATCTTATATATTTTATATACTTTTCTAACTATTAGAACTAGATACCTATACAAATAAAATATGATTGTTAATCGATTCTTTCCAACATAGAACAGATGTTTTGAAATTTTTATAAAAACTTCTTATTAGAAATAACATTACTAATGTTTTATCCTTTTGTTTTTTCTCCTTTACTCCTTTTATTATTATAACTTCTCCTTTTATTATTATACCTTTGCAAGAATAATATTCGCACTGAAAAAATTAAATAACTCCGGACAGATTACGGAGATATTACAAATGGAAAATATCCGTAAAATTAAAATATGAAATGAGTCCCGCACACAATAAAATGAATTCGCAAAAATAAAATAAAATTTTTAAATTGTGCACTGAGTTTTTCATAATGAAATATTTTTACTTAAATGAAATAAGTCCAAAAAATGTTTTTTCAATTTGTGCCGCATTATTTTCATTTTAGAAATGCTGAGATATTTCGTAAAGTCCTTTCTCTCACTGATATTATTACATTATTCCATTACTAAGCTAATACTTGTAAATATTTATATTTTCAAAATTTATTTTTGTTTTTTTCTTAAGTAGTGTATAGAATTACAATTGTGAAAACCTTAAAACAACTAAATAAATCCTCCAAAATTGATCTGTTACTGAAGAGTCGTTTCTAAATTAAGTATGTATACATACTTCATAAACGAGAAGTTTTTGAAATGATTTTTTAAAGTTGTGTTGCCTTTGTCAGTTATGTCGCTTTTGATGTTGTCACCTGTGCTCTTTTTGTGTTTATATTTTACACCGTCCATCATGAAGTTTAAGTAAAATCTTGAAAATAAAAAAGAAAATCTACATTTCTAAAAAGGCTATTAACTCATACTGCCTTCCTTCCTTCCTTGCTTTTTTTAAAACTTGACTTGGAACAATTACAACTGTAATGTTGAACAAATTACTATATATAATAAGTTTTATATTTTTTTAACCGAAATTTCGAGTATAGAAGCATTTTTCATATTAAACTTAAAATAATTAGGTAGTGCTTGTGGTAGTGCAGTGCTTTTAGAACACGAAGCAGAAATGTTTTTAAAAAATGTCTTTGCAAATTTTAATCACTCTTATTCTAACTGTATGACATATTTTGTCGAATAGAAACAAACTTTGTGACTAATAGGACATTTGGCATAATTTTTTTGTTATTGATATTTTTATTGATTATGTATTGCTTTTTTATTAAAAAGTATTTTTGAGAAATGGCTTTACGACAACAGATTCAACATAAAATTTAGTAACGCTTAAAACAATATTTCGTATCAACTTAATCCGAAAAATGTCGGCTTCCCAATTGCATTTTTTTAAATTATTATCTTATGTACTGTTAATGTATATTTTTTAATATATTTATAACATATACAATAATATGAATAAAAAGGTGCAGGGTCAAAAATCCCATGGTCACAAGTCTCATTGGATAAGGATAGAAATCCCAATGGGACTTCTGGCCTTTTTTTAATGGGACTCTTGTCTCACTAAAGTGAGTTCAAAATTGAAGTAGAAAATAATTTTGCCAACAAAAATCAAAATTTGCCTTTTAGACAAACTATATATGTATAGGTACATATAGGTATATATATGTATATATAAAATCCTTCCTAATTCAGAATCTCGCATATTAATATCATACAAATATTCTGTAAAAGGCGAATATCTCTGATTTTGAATCCACCTCTAAAACCCTTCTAATTCAGAATCTTGAGCATACATATTTTGGAAAAAGCGAATAACTCTGATTTTAAATCCACTTCCAAAAACCCTTTTAATTCAGAATTGCGCATGTGCATATGTATATAAATATTTTGTAAAGAGTTATACTGATTTTAATTTCAACTTTAAAATTCTTCCTAATTTAGAATATTGCATACACATATCATATTTAAAAAAAAATTGGAAAAGGGTTATACCTCTGATTTCGTAACCAACTCTAAAATCTCTCCTAATTCATTTATATATACATTTTGGAAAAAGGGAGATTCCGAATGTATATGTGAGATTCTGAATTAGAAGAGATTTTAGAGTTACTCACAGAATCAGGGTTATACGCCATTTTCAGAATATGTATATACATGTATATATGAGATTCTGAATTAGGAGGGATATTAGAGTTGGTTACAAAATCAGGTTTATACGCTTTTTCCAGAATGTATATAAAAATTTTTAATTCTAAATTCGCTCGTAATTCAGAATCTCATATATACATATGCATATATTCTGGAAAAAGCGGCAAATATGATTTCGCAACCGACTATAAAATCTCTCTCAATAGATATAGATACATACATATGTATAGATCAGGACTGGCCGGAATATGGAAAATAAATGTAGATATCTTATTTTATAGTTGGCCGGGGTGTAAATTAAAGTTTAGTCTAAACGATGTTATTGCATTATGAATTATTATCATTATAAAAACTAAATTGGAACCTTTAACTCACTTCGATAAGCCAGAAGTCCCAAGGGATTTTTGATCTTTTTTTTTTTGGAACTTTTGTCTTAGTGTGGTAAGTCAACAGTCTTTGGGACTTTTGTCTCACAGAAGTAAGGACTTTTGGCTATGGGACTTTTGACCCTGCCCTGAATAAAAATCAGTATATGTATGTACATATGTAGCTACATATATACATACATATTATATTTTATTCAAAAACAAAAAAAATAGAAATCAAAATATTTTGGAGATGCTTGTTTTTTGTTTTTTTAGTCCCACCGAATTGCATTACAGAAAGGTTAAAAATAAAAATGCAATAAAATTTCCTAAAAAATTTCTTCTACACGCCGGAGGAAACTGATTTTTCGTTAAATTCATTTAACCTGATATAAGGTTTTAAAAGGGCTTTCAACAAAATTATTCAACCAAAATCTTATTGAATATATAATAATACTAATGATATTGATGGTAGTCATCGTTTACTTATAAAATATTGTTAAAGATTGTATATATATAATATGATTGTACACTACCACTCTATGTATGTATGTATGCTTAAATGTATTTTGATTCTCGTTAGATATTCAATTTGGGGAAAAATGCTGTTTTCTTGTTTGTTGTTATACTTTTATAAAATCATGGTCAGAAAAACCCAATTTTTTTAATTTCTTATTTTGTTATTTATTTTTTTTTTTTTTTGTTTTTCATGGAATTTCGTGGAATTTTATAATGGTTATATGGTTGTTAGTTGGTCATCAGTTAATTTTGGTTTTTGCAGTATACTTTAATTTAATTTTTTAGATTTTTTTTTTTAAATTTTTTTTTTTTGTTTTAAAGATTTACGTTCAAAGTTTTTTACCAGATTAAAAAACAAAAAAAAAAATTTTTTTTTATACATGTATGCACGTATAAATTGAGTTAAAAAAGGAAAAAGAATTATATTTTTTGTATCATTAAAATTTTCTGTAAGTAATCGCATGCAATTAAAATTAAAATACAACCATATTTGTCATTTATTAAATTATACATTTAAATAACAAGTAGTTGTTGTCCATATTTAAACATGTTTAATACAATATTTAATTAAGCTATTTTTAATAAAAAATAAAAACCAAATAAAAAATTCAACTACTTTTCGTTAAATTAAAACTTAAAGGTTAAATTTATACCCTTAAGAAGATTTATAAAAAAATTAGTATACCTATACTTAGACAACAAAATACTGAAAAACAAAATAATATTGAATTCAGTTAGAAATAATTACATAAATCAAGGCGCATAATTCAAATTTCAGCACAGAATGAGTACAAATGATGATAAAATTGAAATTTAAAAGTACAGAGTTGTTCATTTTTTGTTTCATTGATTGTTTGAATTTTTGAGCTTTAATAGCTGTTAAACAGGGGGTGATGCAGAAAAACTTTTCTGAGACACTAATTCTAAAAAATCTTGCTTCTCTTAAAATTTTAAAGTTTCAACTAAAAGCATCCCGGAGTTATGAAGGAAGAAAATTCTTACAAAAATTTATTTTCGCGTAACGGTAAATTTAAATAGTAAATTGCAAAATATTGCATAATTGTGATACTGTTTTATAAAGGTTGGAAAAGTTTTGGTCTAGTGTTTTTAGATTGTAAAACTACTACACAGAACCTGAGATATATACATTTGAAAATAGGGCTTTTCTGCAATTTTGAGGACTTTTCTGCAAAAAATGTTAAACAGGACTTGAGATATACACATTTAAAAACAGGAAAGGTTGTTCTACAACATTAATTTTTTCATTAGACCTACTAATGGTTAAAATTTCATTATTCTAACTAACTTTAACTTTAAAAATGGCTTAAAAGAACCAAAAATCTGAATAAAATACAGATAGTTCAATCATCATATCTGCAAATAAATCGCTTATATCTATCAAAAAATAAAAGCCTATGGATCATCAACAAGATCCTATAGTGTCCACTGTCTTATATATTTATTGATAAAGAGAAGAAACTGAAAACTTAGAAGGTAAATAAAATCAAATGCTAATTCTTGTCACAAGATTCCATTCTAAGGTCAAAAAAGAAAATTAAAAGACCTTGAGGAACATTAAAGAGTTCAATACTAAAATTAATAAAAAAAAATAGTGTAAAGCTAATGCGATACCGAATCTATGTATAAAATTTATGTCTACTTTGAAGAAGTAAGATAAAGGGAAAAAAATACTTATTGTGTTTACTGAAAGCTTTAGTTAACAGAATAAGTATATTTTATGGTAAATTCAACATAATTTGTTATTCATTTCCGGTTCACAAGTCTTTTCAAAAATTTAGTAGCAAATTTAGATCAAACTGAAAGCTAATAAAGCGTTTATGTAAACCTTTTTTTACATTATCTAAGTTAACACTTATTCGAAATATTCCACTTTTTTTATCTTCAGTAACGATTCTACTACCAGAAATGAATTTTGTCCCTTTGACATAAAAAATCAATTAAAAAACAAATAATAAATATACTTATACACCAAAATAGCCTCCACACGTAATAATCCCTAAAACCAAACAAAATAGCGCTCTAGAAAATAGAAGAATATTTTATTAAGATTCATATTCAAAATGAAATATTCATCAATATATTGAAATAATCGCTCAAAATAAAATCGAATATCATCCCAACAACTGCTTCTAACTTTGAATTGTATTAATATTTGTGTAAAACAGGCTATTTTCAAAAATTTTAAATTCAAAAATATATAATCATGTATATTCTGTTCATAATAATTTTAGAAGATATTATTTCATTTGCAAAATTATTTTGTTTTGGTAGGTGTCCCCAATTTTCATAAGGGGTTTTCTCAGTTTTGATTTCATTTTTAGAAGTGAATTAGGAAGGACTTTAGGGTTGGTTAAAAATTTTTAGTTGGGGTTTATTTAGCGGTTTTCCCGAATATTCATTGCACATTTTTGAATTTGTGTATTTTGACTTTTGTATTTTTATTTGTGAACTTTGTCACCAATGCAGTTTTTAACGAGGTTCTTTTGCTAGACCGTCCTAAATTAGTACATTTATTTTTGTGGAAACGTTTTTTAAATTTTAGCATTTTTGATTTTGTTATTTCAAATCTAATCTAAAATCTTTTAGAAAACTAAGTAAATCTAAAAATATCACTGTCGTCAATTTGAAAGAAATATATAGTTTTTAATGAAAAGGTTTTTAAAACTTAATAAAAATTGATTGCAATTTGCTTGGATATTTTCCACTTTCTTAAATACTATTCAAGAACTTTAATAATTTTTTCCATATTTTCTTTTTTAATTATTTTCTATACATAAAACCGATCAGAAGAAAAAGATATGATGTAACCCACAATCTCAAAGTTAAAAATCTTCTATACAAATTAAATAGAAGTAATTAAAACGAAGTTATGACAATTTTCCTGTAAAAATTATCAAAATTCATTAATTCATTAGTTTAAAGCTTAAAAAAGCCCCATTATCTAAAAAAACAAAACCTAAATCATTTAAATAAATCTTTTATTATATTTTAAAAAACAACTTACATTCATTTTTGTTTTAACTTTTCTAACTAATAAAAATAATTTAAATCAAATTAGTAAAAAAATCTTCAAAATATTCACAATATTAAAATTTCATTTTAATTTATTTCGGAAAAAAAAACCTATAAAATGTTAAAATAATAGTGTATAAATCTTAGAAAAAACAATTTGAATTTCCGATCACGTTCTTTTCAAAAGATATCTTATCCATCTATCATCTATCAAAAACAAAACAAATAAAAAAAAGAAAATATATCCTTCATTCTAACAAGGAGCAATCACCTAGAACATAAAATAAAGAAAAATAAATATAGGATAGATCAGAAATCATGTTCTAAAAATCATGCTGCTAAAAATACTGAGCAGTTGTTCTATTATATTTTATTTACAGTTAAAAAAATATAGATACATTTTTTCTATATATTATATAAAAAGAATAATTTTTTAATGTATCCTTCCCCTGATTGTTGATCCTTTATACTTACATTTATTAAATAAACAAAATCTTTTATTCTTTTATCTATCTTCAATCATACTTTAGTCTCGTCCCTACTGAAATTTTGCAAACAAACAAAAAAAATTAAATAAAAGCTTGAAGGCTTTTTAGAAGAGAAAAAAAAAACTGGTTAACCCTTCTATTTGAATCAATTCAATGCCATTTACAAAAACAAAATAAAAAAAATTTCAATATTCTTCCAAGAACTTTTTTTTTTCGCAAAAAAACCAATGAAAGCGACCAAGAAATAATATACCAAAGATTTTTGCATAAATAATTAATGGGTTCTGTTCGATTCAGTTAGGTTCTGTACTGTTCTTGAATACCTGAAATTTTACCTCCTGTTTTTTTTTTTTTCACTATAAAATTTTATAATAACATAAAAGAATTTCATCATCATCATCATCAAAACATAATTGTCCTCCAAGATAGAAATGAATAGGAAATTAATAAAATATGGTACCTATACAAAAACAAAATAAAATTTTCAAAAGAAAGCTAACAATACAATAAATAAAAATAGCGAATTTTAAATATTAATATTATAACAAAAATAAAAAATAAAAATATAAAAAATTCAAAATAAAAACATGTAAGAGGTAGACGAACTTATTTCCTGGCGCAATATGATCGTGTGAGATTTTTTTTTGCAAATAATTTATAAAATAATACAAAAATAACAATAAATCATATATGGTTGAACTGATTGCAGTTGAATCCATTTGTTTATTACTTTTACTTCTATATATATAATATATGGAAATTTTTCATCCATAGAGTTTTCTTGCAATCCTATAGTTTAATTCCGCGTCATAAGTTTAATTTTCTTTCACACAGATGTCACATTTAACTGTTGTTTTTTTTTCGATCTCTTTCAATCAATTTTATGACATCTGCAACTGAATACTGAATGTTTTTCGGGAAGGTGGGTGGGAATCTCGAAAGACCTCAATAAGATCAACGCGCAAATTGTCATTGGTAGTATTGGAGTCTATATGCTCTAATTCATTGAATATATTTTACTGTATGAAGTAAATCCTATCTTCAATAAATCCTTTGCCCCTCTTTACCTATCGATTCTTCAGTAATGATCCCCGTCAACAAAATGTTTAGTTGATAGTTGCCTGTATATCATAAAAGTGGTTAAAAGTCTTACCTTTCTTTATAGTTACTTTTAAATTGAATAAAAGGTATTTGAAATTGTTACCGATATTTGAGATTCAGGGAAACAGGTAAACAAAATACATATGACATTCAAAATAACTGATAGTTAGCCAAATTTATTTAAAAAAAAAAACATTCTTTAAGATAATAATTTTTAATGTATAACGAACTAAAAATTTAAGGGATGTATTTTATTATGTATTTTCAATAAAAAACAATAATTTAAAAATAAGAACAAGTTCATGGACAAAAGAAATTGTTTTTTTTATTTAAATTCTTGAGAAGGGTATATACTATTTTTTTTTTACTCCTGTTTTCTATTAATTCTTTTATTTCTTTAATTTTTTCTTATTTATGCTAAAAACTCTTTTCTTTAAAACCCTTGCAGAAATTTTTTTTTAAATTATGAAACACTACCATAATATATTATTGAAATGAGATCAAACAATAATAATAATAATAATTTCAGTGCAGACGAATAGTAGTAATAAATGGTTTGTTTTTGCGCATCAGTTATATTCAACAGATTGTTTTTATTTTTTTCAAGTATAGTTTGTATACTTCATTATATACAGAGAAGATACAAAATAAAATGGTAAAGCGCATATATATACATAAAATTTGGCTATAAATGGACGAATATAATATATGTATGTATGTATAATTAATTATAAATAAGTTAAAGAATAGTGGTTTCAATATACCTACTACATATACTGTAATATAGATCGACTATGGTTGTTTGATTAAAACCATTGTTGCTTAAAACCAACTGCATTACAAATTAAGCAAAACCACAAATTTTTGGAGAGTCTGTAATTTTCAATAGTGCAATTTTTTTTTTTATTGTTAAAGATCTTTTAAAGTCAGACTTTGTACTTTAGCTGTTTAATTAAAACGAAAGATATTTCTAAAACCTATACAAGTTGACAAAAATATATTGTGTAATATCAGTATAATATTCGATAACTTTGGTTTACAGGTAAAGCAATTTAAAAATTAATTAAAATCTATTTTTAAAGTTTGAAATTGTTTCGATTCTATTAAGGATCACATTTTTACACTTGAAAAACTTTCTTAATTTAAAACTCTGTAAAACCAATTTTGGGACTTCAAGTTACTTAATCGAATATCACCAAGAAAAAAAAAGAAAAGAGGTGACATCCTAATTAAAAGAATGGTGCTGAGGGAAAGATTTTTATCTTTTCTTTTAAATATTCTGTAATAGTTATTGTATTCACAATATTCTAAATGTATTTCCTTTCAATTTTAAAATTAACTCACGAAACCCTTTTGGCAGCCGCAGTCAAGATAATATGATATCAAATCTATTAAAAGACTATACAGAATAATTTAACTATTTTTTGTGTACCGTACAATTTTTGACTTTCCTAGCTGTTTCTAATACTATTTTGCTACTTTTATTAAACTTTAGACTCTAATTTCAAATTTATTTCATACCATGGATATTATATACAATTTTTATTTTTACATATTTTTTTACAAGTTTACAGAGTACAGATTACTTAGATCTACACAACTGTGATATTTTTAAACCACCCTTTAAATAATTCACTTAATGTTAATATGCTTATTGATAACCCGTACCAACTTTGAAAAATTACACGTCTTCAACAATAAATGCCTAAGAATTTATTAGATCTACACAACTGTGATATTTTTAAACCATCCTTTAAATAATTCACTTAATGTTAATATGCTTATTGGTAAACCGTACCAACTTTGAAAAATTACACGTCTTCAACAATAAATGCCTAAGAATAATATGTAGAATCTTCTGGCCAAAAAGAATACACAACGAAGAGTTATTGGAATTATCCAGTTAAGACCCGATCGAAACCCAAATAGGAAGTAAGAAATGGAGATGGAACGGCCACATCCTCAGACGCCCAATAACATCAGTGGCACGTCAATCATTAGATTGGAATCCTCATGGCAGAAGAAACGTGGGAACGACTTGGAAAAAACGTGTCCAAAAAGAAGTAGAGAATAGTGGAAAATCTTGGGCGAAAGTGAAAAGATTAGCACAAGATAGGGAAAATTAGAGAGGTTTTCTGAAAGCCTTATGTTCCCTAAGGGAATGAGAAAGAAGAAAAAAAATATGTTTATTGTAAGGAAATTAGAAAATCTTACCTTTATCAATTTTCTAAAACTAATTCTTACTACTAACTCTAATCGTAATTTAACATTAAGAACCGATCAATTTTGAACTCCAATGTTTTGTGAAAAACAAAGTTTAAACTAATTTTTATGTGATATTTGACCCTTTTAATGTTATCTTCGAACTATTTGTATAGTTATCGACACATTATGGATCTTTTAATAAATTCTAACATCTTAGAACTTATATACTTAATTCATTTGAAGATATTTAAATACAGCTTCAGTTAGATATAATTCTTTAAAATCAATGACAAAATATAAAAAATATTTTTCCTACAGTTATTTAAAAAATTTAAAAATTTTTTAATTTTTTTTCTCCAGTCCCATTTGTTTTCTGTTATAATTTCATTGAAACCAGATGTAATCAATTTAAAATAATTACGACTGTTACCCTGAAAATAAAAAAAAACATGCAGTGCTTTACATTTTTTATTCTTTTTTTTATTCTTTAGTTTTGTTAAATAAATGTCATTCAAAAAATTTTATTTCAATATTTTCTTTCGAATTGCATGTGGTTTTAAACCAAATGGTATATGTATACTCAAAACTAACCCGTCAACAAAAAAAAAACTGCTAAACACTAATGCTACTACTGCAAAAAAACACAAGAACTCTTATTTTTTTTTCTGTTATATCCTAATGCAAAACAATTAAAATATGAATGCTAGCATTCAACAAGTGGTAAATAACAAAAAAAAAAATAAAAACGCACATATAAACCAATAGTGGTTGGTGTCTACAATAATATAAAAATTGGAAAACAAAAAAAAAATTAAAAAATCTCAAATTCAGTTCTGTTGCACAGGAAATGTAATCGAATATCTTAAATAATTTTTAAGGAGTGCAAAAAAAACGAAAAAAAAAAAAAAAATTAAAAATAAAAATTATGTACAAAAATTCATATTATAATTTCATAAAATTTGAAATTCAAAATACAAAATGCAAAAAACAAAAAATAAACACGTCCTCCCCATGTTCAATTCAAGAATAGAAAATTAAAAACAATAAGATTGAATCAAACAAGCGGATTCTAAAAAATTATTTGGCAATTATGAAAAATTAATGAAAATGAAAATTATATTAAACGAAGAAGAGTATGTGTACACTATGTCAACTGTAGGATATCTGTACGAACATAATATATGCTATTTCTATAAAATGTAATAGAAAATATAAGATATCTAATTGAATTAAGCACCAATATATTTATGTAAATTTTGGAGTTGTATGACATCTTCTCGAACCAACCAAATTTCACTGAAATTCTTGCCTTAAAACTCAATATTTGTTTAAAAAATATCAAATGTCTAGCTTAATTTAGTTCATGACAACCACCTGAATCTGCGATAGAACAACAAACTCCACAGAACTTATTGCCGTTAAACTCCAATATTTTTTGAGTTATCATGCAGACAAATAAACGGACAAACTAAACGATTTAGCTAAATTGACTCAGAATAAAATTTTAAGCAGATTATATACACCTTTTTCATATCATTACCTTGTTTCTGTTGTCACTGACGTAACGGCAAATTTATTATACCCTTGAACTATGTTCATATGGGTATAAAAATATTAGAGTACAGCTAAATAAACTGAGAGTCTTTTCCCTCTAACTTATTCCAAATCCTTCGGTGTTTACAGCGTATTTTATACGCTTTAAACACAAGGCCCACCGAAGCCCCCGATTCTAACTAATTTGGATTCAAATTAATGAATTTAAAAAAAATATTTTTAAAAAAATTGTAGAATTGTAGAACTAAAAACTTCCTGGACAATCTAACTTAAGTCAGAAAATAAATGTTAATCGTTTCCAGTTTAATCATCTTTACCCTTCTTGAAAAAACAAATCGTGATTGAAAAAAAAATCGAAAAGAATTTTTGGAATATTTTTATGTCAAATTTTTTAATCCAAAATATTTAAAATTTTAATTAAAAACAAATTTTAATAACTTATAAAAAATTTAAATATAATCGTTTTTCTTTTTTCTTGATAAATTTTGATAAATTTTTGACGACTTCCCATTTGAATTTAAGACAAAACAAAAGCATTAATTTGCCGCGATTTCTATTAATTTATAAATACTGGCTTATTAAAGATTATTTTTAGCATGTGGCATAACACGATTTAACATATTTAAAAAGACGTTTGGTTGGTTAGAGTCCATCACTTCCAAAACGAACTCGTCCGTTTCTCTCATTGTTCCTACACACACTCGCAGATAATATTTTCATAACTTAACAAAAATTTTTTTTATTTCAAGATTAGATAAGTTTTTGAAGGTTTTGGTATTTGTTATTTTTCCCAAGATTTTTTCGGTAGTTCCCCTTGTTATATTAAAAAAATTAAATTTACATTACTAGACTCGTAACTTAAAGTATAACTTCGAAATTTATTAAAATTTCAAAATAGTATTTTTTTTTTTTTACGATTACAATCCTTTTCACTTTTATATAATTCTTTTATCAAAAACAAAATTCGAGTATAACAAAAAAAAATTAAGAAAAGGATAATATTTTTGTTATTCAAAAGCGTTTTTCTCCATTAAAGCATATTATATTGAATATACATACATATGCTAAAAGTTGACGACTGTCAAAAAGAATTTTATAAACTTGAATGGAATTGTTTTGTTATTATGTGATTTTTTTCTTAATTTAATATTAACGGAGAAAACATTTTTTTATTAAAAGATTTAAAAAGAAGAATTTAAAGTTTTAAAAATTATTTGTCCAACTCCTCATGATTGATCTAAACCACTTCTTTAAAATGAATATTTTAAATTTGTACAAAAATAATGCAGTTTCTGACATCTTTTATTCTATTAATTGTCAATTTTTAGAGAATGCAAAGCTCAATAGATGGCTTTGCATTTATTTACTGTATATTGGTATAACCAAAAAATGTCATTTTTTTATTTTAAATCATTTTTTTATTATTATTTATAACTTGTAAAAGCTTGTAAGTAATTAAGAGCCTTATAAGATCTTCTTCTTCTCTTTCGGAAAACTAGGACGTTGTGATATTTTTAAGACCATTCAGAATGTAGTGACATTTTTAAGGCCATTCATAACATAGTGACATTTTCAAGGCCTTAATGCATTCAATTCCCATATTTTCCTAATGTTTTCAAAATTTTCATTAAAAACTTTAAGATTTCCATGAAAAGTTTAAAAATATTAAAGAAGGCTTTAACATCTCTTATCAGCTATTTTAAAAATTATAAATTGTTATAAATGAATGAAATTATTTATTATAATTTTATCTGATGCTATAAATGTTATTAATCGCGTTTAAAGCTTTATTAATGCATTTTTTAAATTCAAAATCAGTCTACTGAAAAATTACCATTTGTGCCTTAATTTTTACTTGATAAAAAGATATAAAAATATTTAATAACTTTTTTTATAAAATAATGGATTATATACTTTAAATAATCGTTTAGACCAACCCATATATTAAAAAGAAATTTAAAAATTTTTATTTTAATTAAAAACAAGTTTTATTGTAAAAGTTTTGAAAACTTTACTGTGATTGATACTGTCCTTAATTTTGGAACATTTTAAAGAAATAAATTTCTTTAATTAGAGGGTACTATATCCGATTACTATAATTGCTGCAGTTTAACTTTTTAGCGCATTTTTAGCAAATCATTTTTGAAAAATATACTTATTAGTTTTACTCTGTTCGTCCGTCCGTTTGTCTGTTTACAAAACTTTTACACCGTTTAAAATAAAGAAATAAATGTTAGACATAGTAACCATTGCAAAATAGTCACCGTTGCATAATAGAAATTTTTGTGTTGCATTAATTCATACAGTCCATTTAAAAATTGTAATAACTCGAATTGTACAATTTTATAAAATAAGTACATTTTTCTTAAGTTTTATAAATGAAAATTAATGTTACATATTATTTTGCAACTTAACAGCTATTTTTACCGTTATATAAAAATATGTTTTACTCCCCGAACCTAATAAACGATTAAATTTAGAAATTTGAAATTTTGAGAGGGCTCAAATTTTTAAAAGGAAAAATAATTTTGTTCAAAAAACTAGTTTTGCCTTCTCCTTTTTCTACTGTAATTAATTGACTAAATATTTTACTTTAAGTTGTCAGAAATTATTATCTTCCCTAACCTAATGGATGATCACAATATATAAAATATTTTTTTCGGTTACGATGGCTATTAACATTTATTACCTTTTACTGGCTGTGCGAACTAACGCCAGAACTGAGAAAAATTATTTTCTAGCGTTAGTTCATTGCATTCTGGTCTTAGTTCATTGCATTCTAGTGTTAATTCATTGCATTCTGATGTAGTTCATTGCATTCTGGTGTTAGTTCATTTGGAGCGCTACAAAATCTTGTGTTTTACTGCATAGCCGCTGTTGTTGGTCACAAAAGGGGAATATCCGCCTTTTCCAGAAATTTGATAAAATTAAGTTAATAATTTTATAAACCCTATGGGAAGAGGGCTGCGATGTCGCAGCGCGCGCGAAGCTGTGGTTCGGCGGGCTCGACGGATCGCGCCGTACCGCGTTGGCCAGCCGGCCTCCGCGATATTATTTGTTATTAAATTTATTCTATACTTAATCCTGAAATTTCTGGAAAAAGCGGTATGAATTATGCATTTAAACGTTAATTTTATTGTCATAGATATTTCCGCTGTTTTTTGTTTTAATGTCTAACAAAACTGAAGAATGCTATAAGCACTTATTTGAGTATATTGATAATAATATTCTTAAATTGGAACCACAATCAATTATGACTGATAGAACAACGTTTAGCTTGGAGGCATATAATGGGATTATAAATGGGCATGTAATGCGAAAGGCTGTGCGAAATATTTTTTTTTTGATCTTTCGTATAGCCTTGAAATATAAATTCAAAAAATTTCAAAATTTTAACAAATGTTTACATTTTCTGACATTAGTTCATTACATTCTCGCGTTAGTTCTTTGAATTCTGGTGTTAGTTCATTGCATTCTGGCGTTAGTTCGTTTTTTTTTACCTTAAGTTAACTTATGAACTAACGCCAGAAAAATTAGCTAAAATTCGATAGTTCATTTTCAGTTCTGGGGTTAGTTCATTCTGGCGTTAGTTCGCAGAGCCCCTTTTACTATATGTTTTCATCAATATTGTCTTCGTAATCTTATAAATTTATAAATAATATGATAAATTCCATAAAATAAGATGTAATAATTGAACAGTTGATTTAATCTTTAAATAAATTTTCAAAAAACTGATTTAATATTTAACCAGTCATGACTTGACAATGGTATTTTTGTATTCTCTTATTCTCCTTACAAATACTTTGAATTTATTTGCGTGTTAATAATTCGGAGAACAAATCTAAAATTGTATTCTTGAAGTTCATATCCAAAAATCTTCCTTTACAATAAGGACTAAATTCAATTTATTAATTTATTTACTAATAAAATTTTGTAATTACTAAAAATAAAACCTATTTTAATCATTATGAGCTGAAACGCGGCAATTTTATATCTAGAAATTTAAGAGTCATACAAAATAAAAGTTAGCCCCATTTATTCCATGCTAATATAATTATTTTTTGTCAGATATTAAAGAATATCAATTTTCATTATTACGGGAAATATTTAAGAAAATTTATATAAAACTCTATAAAATAAATATTAACTTTAGATTCAAAAATCTTTTTAACAGTTAATAATGTCATTATCTATATATGAAAGAATTTAGTCTTTCTACGCTTTGTTATTTTCTGTTCTTTTTAGCACATTTTTCAAAAAAAAAATTTTTTAAATTTGCTTGTTAATTTCATTATGTCCGTCCATCAGTCTGTTTACAAAATGTTTACACCTTTTTTAAGATTGAACAATTCAATTTTAACCATGAACAGAATTTTTAAACACAATAATGTTGGGGAATAACATTTTTTATGTAGCCCCATCCTTTACAGAGCTACAGCCCCTCATATTTCAAAAAAAACTCTGTTTTGAACAGAGAATTACTTGGGAATTCGAATTTCGATGATACTACTACCCCATATTATTAACTACTACACCAAATTCCTGTTTCAACTCTTTTGTTCTTTTTTAAATATGTTAAGAGTGTTCCGTCTTTTCAACTTTGCTAAACTTATCAGTAGGCATTAGTAATGTTAAAATTACATAGGTAACTGCTGTTTAAACCTCTGATTTATTCTATTACTTAAATGAATCTTCACAAAAATCATCTGCGAGTTATTAAAACAAATTAAAAAACTTTTTACGTGAAACTTATTTGAAAAGATCTGATTTCTAATATTTAAATGCATTCCTACAGAAATCATCTGCAAGTTATTAAAACAAATGAAAAAACTTTTTACGTGAGACGTGTTTTAAAAGACTTTTGTTTTATTTCATATTTATTTTTATTCTAAATAAAATTTTACGATACACTTTTAGTTAAAACCTTGAAAATTTGTGAGAAGTAAGATCTTTCAGGATTAGCCACATAAAAATTGTTTTGTACCTCTTGTACCTCTCGTATAAGTGCTATTAGGGATCTAAAATTGAATATTTGTTTACTTTTAAACATCCGTAACTTATAGGATCTTGTACAACTTTTATGAAAGTAGAAAGTAAAACTTAAAGTTTTAACATTATAATTTAACATGTGTTAACAGTTTTATTACATATACATATATATATTATATATAGCGTTATTTTACAATAATTGAAGAATTTAGATTTTTCATAATTTTTTCTAGCATACGGAAATCCTAAAGAAAAATTTACAAATTTTGTTGCATTTTTGTTTCATTCCATTCGAAACTAATTTTTTTTGTCTTTTAGAATGATATGCACCTTTAAAAACCCTTAATTTTATATACTCCCTTGTTTAAACATTTTATCTATATTTTATATGATCCAATTTTAGTATTCCTTAAGTATACATGCCATAGGTAATAAGTCCTCCATAAGGTTTTGAATATTGAAAGGATTATTAATATTATATGAATGAGTTAAAGAATTTTGGGTCCTTTGATTGTTTCATATCATATTTTTTTTTTTGTGTTTTTTCTCTTTGTGTCCGGCACCTGATAATTTTTTAATAAATTTTCTGTGTCCCCTCACTTTGTTTCTTCTTATTTTTTTGTTTTTTGTGTATAGTTGAAAAGGGGAATTCTTCAAAGAAAACAAAAAAATTCAAGTCACGTTTTTAAAGAACTTGACTGTCTTTCTTTTTATATATATATTTTTTGTTATTTTTAAAAGAAAATTTCAAGAAAATGCTTATTGATCGATTTGCATATACTTACATACGTCAAAAATTTAAAATAAAACGAAAAAAAAAAAAAGTCAAAAATCGATTAGTATTTATAATTTCTTCTTTTGGCGTCAATTTCTGTTTCTCTTTCTGTGTTTTTTTTTTTTTTTTTTTGTCAAGGAAAGGAATTCATTGAACTTTTTAAGTATATATATATATAGATATTTGTTATTTGTTTTTTTTTTTTGCAAATAAAAAAAAAAACAAACTCTAAAAATACCGAAAGTATACAATTGTTAGCATGTATAAGGAAGAAATTTCATTAGAATCAAATTTAAGTGATTTAAAATAGTAAAAGAAAAAATCACTTCGAATAATAAACAGAGATGTGCATATAAATAAAATTATATTCGAATTCGGAAATCATTTTTAATTTGAAATTTCGATATAAATTTTCTATATGTTTCAATTTTTATATTTTTAATTTTCAAACAGTTTCTATGATTATTACAAATATCTTTAAAATTTAATAATCTTAAGTCCTAAAATGGCTTTATAACATATCGCGAAATTTACGAAATCTTAAATCTAATGAATTTTTATCTAATTTCACTTCGTATGAATTGAAATTTATTTAGAATAAAGTTATTATTATTAAACTGGCTTTAAGTTTACCGAAATATGGCGTTTGTGACAAATTATACTTTAAAGCGATGCGATAAAATGGAGTTTGTTGTCCTGAAATCATATAACAGTAAATTTTTTTTTTTTTATATATTTGTTAGATTGTTTTTTTTTTGTCTTATAGTTATCTTAGATCTACTCTCTTAAAAGGTATATACTATATGAATCAGGTATATACTATACAAAGAAATGCATCAGAAAACAAATATAGGTATCTAAAAGTATATTAAGACAAAGATATTAAAGCAACATCAAAATTTTAGACTTTTATTTGAAAATTAACTTTATGTTGCTAAAATTTGAAAAGTCTAATTCAATTCACCGATGTTTAAATTAAAAGAAATAGACTCATTAACATCTTTCCTAATCCACGCACGATAAAGTCTTTTTATTTTTTTAAAGTTCTGTTTTCTTAGCCAAAACTCTTGTTTTTCACACTTTTTCGAATCTTTTCATTTTCATCATCAAAATCGAGAAATCAGCATTAATATTTAATATTTATATTTAATCTAAACAATTAACCCGTTACGAACTGAGAGTCCGAAAAATTTTTGCGTTGCCATACGTAAACGTTGCCTTACGTAAGAGCGATTGAGCTCTTTTGAAATAAAAAATGAATAAATAAACGGTTTAACAGTTTGAATAGTTTAAAGTTTTCCTTGCTGTTATTTTTTCGTAAAGAATTTCAACAAATATTTGTTATACTTAAAATACATTAACCTATTTATATTTTAAGATGCAATTTGTGACCAATTCTACAGAATAACTCTATAGTCTTAAAGGAAGCATTTGACAAAGCAAATTTTAATTAAATTCACTTAACCGATTCCGGCACAACAATGAAAAACATTTAATTTTTCCAAGTTACCGTCGTCTAACTTTCTAATTATAAGATCAAACTTTGATTTCGATAAACTGTTCTTTGTTTTTTTCGCAAATTTAAGAATTGCCCAAAATGAACTAATAAATGCGGTAATAAAAAGAATAAAAACTAAATAAATATTTTTTATATTGTACAACAAAACAAGGCAGCAAGGATATGTCGTAATGTCGTAATAAAAAAACAAAAATACTAAAAATATATACAAAAAAAAAAAGTTGTAAAACTATGCTTTAGTTACGGATTTTATTTGTTTATTTCTGTTTTATTTCATTTTTTTTTTTGTTTTTTGTTTTTCTTTCTTTTTTGGCTCCTTTTTTATGAATAGTCTATACATTCACATTAATTGTTTATATATATATGTATATATATGTAAATCCTTATGACAGGATAATTTTACTCTATTTTTAATAGCGGTATAATGTAATCATTAGATTAGTATGAACATATACCAAAAGAAAAAGACCAAAAACAAAAAAAAAAAAAAAGAGCAGATGTCTCAAGAAATACTCAATTATATAAAATTGTTTTTTTTTTTTTTTTTTTTTTTAACAATCTTTAATTTTTATTCCTTTAAAGGATTCGATTCATTGTTGCTTAAGAATGAGATTTAAATCATGATAGCCTATGAGTATAACAACTATTAAACAATTACTGTACTCGTATATACATATATACATATAAATGTAATATTTACTACAAAATAGTAAAGTAGAAAAGGTGAAGGTTATCTTTACTAATCAATTTTCTAAAGATATTTTAAATTTTTGGTTTTTCTTTTTTTTATGAAATTGTATTTTTAAAATTCTTTTGCACGCAATTTCTTTTATCCTTTATTTTATTTTCAATTCCTTTTTATTATTTCATGTTTTGTTTATGTCTATATATATATATTTATATTATATATACATAACTGATTTTTTTTAAAAATAGAAGGATACATTTAATTAAATATAATTAGTGACAAAAATAGAATGAAAAACGAGGAAGAATACAGTTGCCTTTGTCAACTCTTAGATACCCGTACGAACCGTTAGTATGTTCACAGCCTGTCACTTTGCTTACAATATTATTTTTTTAATATTTTAGTATTTTAAAATAATTTCGGTGAATTTTATAATTTCTAGTACTATGGGTTGTACATATATTCAAACTATATGTTTATACATTCTTCAAAAGCAGATTTTAACATAACGATTATCAATCCAAAACTTTTTCAAATATTCTATAGTACCATTTAATACTAAGCGGTAAATGTATATTAAGTTTACTTAGTACAAAATAGTAAATATAATTTTAAATATTATATTATATTATATTTAAATATTCCATTGACAGAATAATTTCTTATAAGTACAATAAAATACATATATGTATGTAAATACGGCGCTATATAATATACATCTATACTCTTATCATTCATTCACTAGTGACATATACGATATGTAAATAAATATGATATTATATAAGTATGTATATATATTAATATCATATAAATAAAAATTCTTCAAGCAACCGTTATGTTGTTTATTCATTTACATTTTTATGTACTACGCATTACATCCTCAACAATTTCAAATTATCGAGTAAAACAAAATGGAAAAAATTCGTTAAAGAAATTTGTTAGAAAATTTGAAAAAATCAAGTAACACTTTCGTCAATTATAAAGTAACCCTATATTATTAAAAAAAGTTGTTAACAGAAATAAGAGTATAATGTTGGAGCTTTAATTTTTGTGTATTACTTCAAAAAAATTTTAACAGGTGTTCAAGTTACAGGTGTTTAAAAATAGGAAATTTTCAGTTTTTGACCCCTTACAGCTCTTAAACGGGGGGTGATACAAAAAAAATTTCTGAAATGACTCATACTTATTTTCAAAGACCTAACAAAAATTCTGTCAAAATTTCAAGTTTCCAACTTAAAACGTTTAGAAGATAGAAGGGTTGAAGGATTTTGCAAAATTTGAGTTTCACATAACGGTAAATTAAGACACCGTATGCCACAAATATATATTTATTGTATATATACTTTTAAAGCTAATAAAAGTAGTAATCGTTTGGCGTTTTCAAAATGAAGATATACCTTATACAACTTGTGCTATAACAATTTAAATATAGAGCTTTTTTAAACCTTTGGGGAGCTGTAGCTCCGTAACGGGTGGGGCTACAAAAAAAGTTAACAAAAATAAAATTAATATTTTTGTGAGATCTATCAGTAGTTAAAATTTTATAGCTCTAAAAAAAATAGGGAACCTACAAATTACTCCCAGAATATTTTGTGTAAATTTCAAGATTCTAGCTTTCTTAGTTTTTGAGTTAGCGTGCTGACGGACGGACGGACGGACATGGCTCAAAAGTCTTAGAATTTTTTTCTGATCCGATCTATACCTTTGAAGGTATATCTAGCTCGCTTATTTCGAGGTGTTTCAAACGGAGGAGTAATTTTATTATACCCGATCCTATCGTACGGGTATAAAAATTGAAAAAGATAACGTATAAAATATACATACATACAGTTTGTACCATAGAAGTTTACCATACAAAAAGTGTCATTTTAAGGACTTTTTCTTAATTCCATTGAAAAGAATTAAAAATTAATGAAATCAAAATTAAATAAATCTATATAATAAACTCAGTTAAAACAATTAACTTGATTGAGATTGAGTCTACAGCGCATTCTGATTCCTGGTAGAAAAATTTGATAGGTTTTAATTATTTGCTTAAAAGTCACTATATATAATAATCAAAATTTATACTAAATTTACCAACATTACCAAACATATTTATTTTTCAATCTTAATTATTTTCATATAAAAAACAGTGACCAAAATTGGATTCAATTCAATACCTTGAAAACTCAAAATTGTCTGCGATTCAATAAGTTCAATACAATTCGGCAATTAAAAAAAAAAAAGAAGTTATCCAAGGAGGAATTATCCAAAGATCCTATACACTATAGGAAAGTTTAAATATTTTAGGTATTCCAAATAAATTAAAATATCCTTTGGAATGAGCATATTAAAGCTGAGAATGCTGTCAAATATTTGTGTTTTTTTTCCCGTTATATCAAGGCAGTTAGTGCTCATTTCTACACATAGTGAAATTCCTATGGTTCAGAACTGGTTGCGAAAACTCATTCGTTTTTGTCAGGATGTGGAATATCAAACTATCAGGATGTGGAATATCCTTCCATCAAATGTTTTCCTCCTGTCAATAATATTCCATTCAGCAATTTACAACAATTCAAACAGAAAGTTTTTAGGTTCGTTTCACATTTACCCTTCAAAGCTTCCTTAATATCCTGTTTCCCTCCCATTTTCTCTTTCCTATTTATTTAAACCTATATTAGTATAAAAGATTCCGTTCCTATAGTGTTTAAGGTTCCTAGTTCCTATGGTGTAAAAAAAATTAATTAATTAAAGCTCTTTGACTCTCTCTAATGTACCTGCCCTGTACCTTTTTGTGTTATACCTTCAAATTCTTGTTACCAAAAATTTTATACCAATCAAATAAAACAATTATAAGAAGAAATGGTACATGACTTGAAGATTATTTTTAATAAAAGTACATATTTCAAAATATATAAAAGATAATTTTATAACGCTCCAATCAAACCCTTATTTTAAGTCGTTTTCGAATTTAGATCTTTCACAATCCATTCTATTTAATTCTTTATAGACCAAAAAAAAAAAACATATAGACTACAACTTCAAACTAACAATTTTTTACTTAATTTAGAATTTAATTTTTTGATTACATATAAATGGTAATTTTATTTTTATGATACCCACTGTACATATATATGTATACATATTCAAAACACAAAAATCGGAAATCTATTATATTTTTTTTTAATGCAATAAAAATAAAATGAAAATACAAAGGATTTTTCAAGAGTGTCAATGACATTTTTTTCTTGCATTGGAATTTTTTTTTTAACTAAACGAAAGAAAAGTCTAAACATCCGGTTTCCCACAAGGTGGGATGACATTATATATTATTTTAATATAATAGATACTATTTCTATGCCATATTAATACTAAAAAAAAAAATATTTCGTGTTTACGTGTTACAAATCAAAACAGGTAAACTATAAAATGATATAATATTATTTTTGGAATAATAATATGTACATTTTGGGTTATTTAAAAAAAAAAAAAAAATAAAGGATATTTAGGACATTTATATTTATGCATATTCTATTAAATATTTTTTATGCAATACGGAATTTTTAAGGTGCTATTTTTAGAAATGTTTCCTGTTTTCCATGGAACCACCTATTATAGTTATCTTTTAATGAAATAAACAATTTCTATTGTATAGGTAATTTATTTGAGCATTTTTTTTTTTTTTTTTTTGTTCTTTTGTATTCATTTTATTGATCCTTCTGAATAGTGTCGTCAGATAATAGAATTAGTGATTACTGATTAACTAATTTAAAATGGGGTGGTTTCCTTTTTTTTTTATTTTGTTTTGTTTTGAATTGTTTTGTTTAATAAATTACTTTTAAAGATTTAAGGAAATCATATAGATCGGTGATAATTACACTTATATTATTATTTATTAAAGAATTGTATAGGTATTCAAAAAAAAAAGGATTAATTTCCTGTTTTTAGGATTTGGACTAAAATTTTCATGGATTATTATGTGAAAAAAAAAAATATTAAAAGAAATGATAATTTGTTTTATCACTTTAGATTGTTATTTAAGAGATATAAATGACACTGCAAATATTCGTGTTATCACATATAATTTTAATACAATAATTTTTAAAATTTAATTTTTATTTTGCATATAAATATTAATTGTTCAATATTATGGTAATATTTTTTTTATTTTCATATGGTTTTCAAAATATACCAAGAAATTCTATGTCGTCTTCGTAGTTTGGGATTTTTGGACAAACTATAACAAAGCTTCATCACAGACAGTATAATGAGAAAAGAATTCTTTAGCTCTACTGTATAGTAAATAATAACCGTTGGATAGTGAAATTTGGTAAAACAAAAAGAAGAAAGCAAATTTCAGACGCCTAGCTTCATTAAGTTTCAAAAGGTGTTAGAAGCCTGAACCAGCTGCTCTAGACCAACCAAAATTTACAAAAGTTTTTGTCATGTAACTCGATACCTCTTCAGAAAATTTCAGATACCTAGCTTTAATAGACACTGAGTTATTTACATTTAAAAAGAGAAGTTGTATGGCAGCTTCCCGAACCTATCGCCCCCGCACAACGAAGTTTTACAGGTATTCTTAGTCTGTAATTTGACACGATTTTGTAAAATTTGAGACACCTAGCTTCAGTAGATACTGAGTTATTTCCATATAAAAATAAAAGAAGTTGTATGGAAGTTGTACAGAAGCTACTCGAAGTTGACGGCCGAAAAAGCTGGATTTAAATAGCAAAACTAACAATTTTTCAAAAGTGATGTGAAAAAAGTTTTAACTTCCTAACTCTTTTATTTTTTGAGTTATCGTGTGGGCGGACGGACGGACGGACGCACATGGCTTAATCGACTCAGAATTCAATTCTGAGGCGATCCATACCTTTGACACTATATCTAGCTCGACTCTTTTAATGTGTCACAAACGTAATGGCAAATTTATTATATCCTTGAACATAGTTCATACGGGTATAAAAAGGAAGTATAGTATTAAAAGTTTCACCTATGGAGTAATGCAATGGTAAAATGACTAATTTCTTATTTGATAGGTTTGTTCCAATATTTAAAACCTAATTAAGGTTCCATTAAGGTAAAAACCTAATTAAGGTTCCATTCATTTATAAATTAAAATTTTCAGTTAATATCAGAAGTTAATTTTAATTTTTTTTTCTTACATATCAAATCGGAAAGAAATTAATTTAGCTAATTTTATTCCAATTGGAAGAATTCCCTCTCAGAAATTGCTTTAACTTTAATCATTGACAAATATTTAATTTCTTAAATTCAGTTTTAAAATTAAATTCTTTAATTCAGTTTTAAGATCCATTCTTCATATATTCTTAAACTCTCATTATAATTAATAATTATTGTAATAAATTTTGTATTAGTTAGTAATTAGAATAACTCTTTATTTAAATGCTCTATAGAATTTTAATTTCGGAAAACATTTATGTTTTTTTATCTTTAACTACAACTTGAATAAAATCATTTAATATTTAACATTTTTAAGAAAAATAATAATTTTTACTTAACCAAAACTTTTGTGTGAAACAAGCATTTTTGACCGAAAATATATTCTTAAATTTTGGCTTATATCTGAGAAAATACTTAAACAAAAAGTTACCTAGTTTAACAGTTAGAGTAAAACTTACTTACATTAAAATTATGGTAACTCTAAATGGCTCCAAATATTACACAATGATGATGATGGGATATTGTATGATAGGCCGCGTAATGGGGCATTTTTAAAAGAAAAATCGTTACTTAGAAAAGAAAATTTTTAAAAAATGTAAAAGGTTTCAGCAGAACAGAGCTTGAAGAATAAACTTTCAAACATGATTAAAATAACTTCGATAGAGCATGTGGATCATGAAATAATAATGTAAAACAAAAAATTATAAAAGTCACAATATCTTGAAAACAACTGACAATAGATTTCCCTTCCTTATAACAATTATTTTCTAGTTTAAATCTCAGCGAATCATCCCTTGAAATATTTCCACTTATTTATTGGTTTCTCTAAAAGATTTTTTCAATTATGATAATACATAATTAGATTAAATTAGACTTTTACGCTCACCCTAATGTTATACAGAAATTTATAATTTTAATATTTAATTATTTATAGATTTTTGCAATATTTTTTAAATAAATGATAATTTAAGCTCTTAAAGAATTTGGGAAGATTGTTATATTTTATTCCTTTACACAAATACTAAATACTGATTCCAGGTGTAGATTGTATCTTGTAGGTTCTGATAACGATAGCGGTTGTGGAATATGATAATCATAGCCGATGTGGTAATGATGAACTTCTCTACTGATTGTTACATCAGACTTGTTTTTTTTTTGTATTTATGCTATAGATGGAAGCGGTTGTATGTGTGAATCAAATTTTCAATTTTAACAGTTTCATATCGATTAAGTATTGAACTTGTTGAAGTACAAATTACATAGAGATTTTTTATAGCTACATTTTGAATATTCTGAAAATTTTTTATGTTGTTATAGAATGTATTGTCCCATATTGTGATATCATAAGAAATTATGCTATGGAAGCAACTATAAGAATTTATAGATTTTTTTTAGACTGTGCGTAAGTTTAGACTGTGCGTAAATTTAGACTGTGCGTAATTTTTTTCTTAAGTTTTTTGGTGAATTCTAATTCAAATCTTTGTCAAGTGTTAGACTTAAGAATATATTATGTTTGCTTAATTTTACAAAATGATTGGATCCCCTATATTGTTTTTATAATAATGTGGCTCTTTAATTTAAGAATCAATGCCACATCACAAAGAAGATCTAATGAAATTTAAAGTAAACAAAAAGAAAATATTAATTAAGAACATTTTTTTGTTGTATTTATTTGAAAAATTTCGGAAAGATTCAGTGAACTTAAGTTGAACAATGTTTGCAATATATACAAAATAATTTTATCTTATCTATTAATAATTTTACAATATATAGTACAAGATTGTAAAACAAATCATTAGTATTTTAACAACTTCATTACCAAAGTTTTTATCAAAATGTTTTCTTTTTGTTTCATTTTTTGTTTTTTTTTTTTTTTTTGCTTTGTTCGGTAGAAAACTATAATTTTATCAATTCAATTTTAAAAAACATACTTGAGAAATGGGAACATTTTTATATGAAAGAATTCTGGGGGTATCTTAATAACTATTCATTCATATAATATAGTTAGTTTTCAATTAAAAAATGTATTTTTCATGGCAAAAAAATAAAAACTAAAATTATTCCATAACAATATCATAATCAAATCAAAAAGTATTTATAAACATTATCTTAATCTTATCTAATAATAATTACATTAGTTTGAATTGAATTAAAACAATTGGGGTCGGGATGATTTTGAGCTCAAAATATACTGTTTAGATAAATAATTTAGATACATATTATCATAAATCAAAAGAAAAAAAAATTTTTTTCTTTAATCATTTCATAAGATTAAATGTTTATATAGGAAAAGATATTATTATTACTACAACTTTATTAATTTTAAATATTTAACTTTTAACTTTGATTGTTTCATTTAAAAAAAAAAAAAAAATAATTTTTCGAAAAATATATGAGTCTAGCATATCAGTATATGAAACGTTATATTATATGAGTTCATCATCATCGGTTCCAGTTAATTAATTCATTTAATGCGATTTGTAAATTTTATCATATGTCTCAGAATTTTAAGAATCTTTATACAATAGTTATCTGACCGGTGGCGTAAGTGGATTAAATCACCGTGCTTTCAACTGAAAGATTTTTCTATCAAATTCCTACAAAGCTATATCTAATAGTGTAGTATATACTTTGTATCGTAATATAAAATAAATAAGAGGTGTCGTAATATAAAATAAATTATATATATAGGTGGCGTTTGGGTATAAGATAGTAAATCGCGTAAATATTTGCATTTCATTATTTTATACAACACCACAACTACAGACAAATTTTCAAAAGCTTAAGAAAAATAATGATTAAAGAATCTGTAACTTAGTCTAACTTTTGTTAATACTCTAATAATGTATACGTCTTATAGGAGTTCAATAAAAACAAAACACATTAATTACACATTATTTAAAAAAAAATTAACTGTTTTATCTAGAGTATGTTTCGATTCTTTATAGTTTCGGTAGATATCACCAAAGATTATATAAGTATAGTACTACTTATATAATCTTTGATATCACGAAAATCTTCTTGAAAAATAAAAAATGAAATTTAATAGATTTTGTTACTTAACTGTCATAGAAATGAGTGATGAATTTCTAATTTCTAATGGAAATTTAGGTTAGGTTCTAATGAAAACTAACCTTCCAATCACTCTCAACAACAAAAAATATATTTCACAGTATTCTTTCTAACTTGTCACATTATAATTTCGTTATAAATAATTTGAATGAAAATTGTCCGATTTATAACAACAATAAAATGTTTATTTTCAATGATTTCTTTCTAATTTATCGAAAGATCAGTTTTATCTGATCTAAAAATCTACTATAAAGCTTTAAAATAATACCTTTCTTTAATTAAAACTAAATATAAGGCACTACAATGAAATGATATTGATAAATTTAAAAGCCGAAAATAAAATGTGTAAATTTAATTTTAAATTAAACTTAAAGATTTAGGAACCAATGAAATATAGTTTACCTATATTTAAGAGCTACAAAACTTTGCTTCAAATTTTTATATCTGATGTAAGCAAACTAAATAGATCCAAATATTTAATTTAAACAATCTCCATTGATCAAAAACTTTTATGTTAAGAACAATATTCCGATATCGAAAAATTTCTCTATCAATCTATAGAACAAACTAAAAAATCTTAAAATAACAGAGAACAGTTAGAGAAGTGGGTCCCATCGATATTCTGCAAAAAAAAATCTAGAACAAAAAAAAAAAAAATTTGAAAAAAATTTTATTTCAAGATTTAAATTCATGATTTTTTTTTTCAGGAAAATGATGTGCTCCTTGGCGAGTAATATGTGGCGTGGAAAATGGCGAGTAGTATGTGGTCTGCATATCTATATCTATTTAAACTTCTCAGTTCAAACTTATAATGTTTGATGCACTTGTACGGAAATCCAAAAGTGTGTTTTCCACAGGACTGTATAATTAAAATAAAATAAATTTAATAAATAAAAAAAAATAAATAATAAAACAATGCGTGCATTAACTTTAATTATTAATTAAAATTTTAAAAATTACAGAAAAGTAACAAATTTGTTTCAATATGTATGTATGTATTCTTATTCAAAGAGACTGCAACAGTCGATTTACAACAAATTTTAAATATTAAGAAAAAAAAATTGATTAAAAATATTAAACCCATGCTAGAATCTATGCTAATATTGTTAAAAAAATCAAAACTTTAATAAATTTACTTAAATACCATAATATAAAAATGTCTAACAATAAATAAATTAAAATGAAAACGGAACTTTTATTTTCTTCAAAACTTTTTTCCTGTTATTACCATACGTTCTTAAATTTTTGCATATCCTTTTTTATACTTCTATAATAAAATAATTTTTTTTTTTTTTAAATTGAATCACTAACTTACATAGCATAGCACAATTTATTCATTTACAATATAATTATTTACATAACTCTTATATTCAATATTTGAATAATTTCAATAAATTAATTAATAAATTACATAAAATTTTCATTTAATTTCGTTTTTGTTTTGATTTGATTAAATTATCATAGAATAATTAAAATTAAAAAAATAACCCTTTAATAATATTAACATTCATTAACAATATACATACATTCCATATACATATCTATACATATACAACGTATATTAAAATAATATATGACATACATACATAATCAAACAATTCAAAAAAAAAAAAAAAAAAGAAAAAAAAAATTTTAACTCGTGCTACCCTTAAATTTAATTTAATTGCAAAACTCCCTTACACATAACCACAAAAACTTTCACTTTAAATTTAAAAAAAACATCTGACATATTTATGTATTACATACTTTAATTAAAAAACCTTTCTAATGAATATTTTTAAAGTTGTTGATATCCTTGCAAAAATTACAAAAAAAAAAAAAAAAAAAAAAGCAACAATAAAAACAACTTCAAAAAGAACAAGTAAAAAAATAAATAATCATCAATCAACAGGTGAATTTTTTCAACAAACAGTTCCCCTAATTTTAAAATGTCAACACATTTATTATAATATATATAAATTATACAAATATATATATATATATTATGTTAGTGTGTTTGTATTTACTATGATGAATGATCAATTTGTAAGTTTTTTTTTTTTAGTTTTCTTTTTTTTCTTTATCTTTCTTTTTGTAATTTTTAACCCTTTCATTTCCAATTGACTGCCGTTGTTTGAAGTTTGAAGTGTCAAATTAATGTTAAATTTTTAATTAAAAAAAAAGTGCACATTTTAATTGATTTCATTTTGTGTTGGTCGTATATTATGTTTTTAATTATTTAAAAAATTATATGTACATAAGTATGTATACATATATTTTTACACATTATTTTTGATTGCATATTATATATATATTATGATATATGTACATATTTGTAATAATATATCTGATAATACCAATGAGCACAATGAACTTAGCCACCATGTATCAGCTATGAAATCAAGTCAAATGTCAAATGTCAAAAAATGTATTGGTATCAAGTTTATTAAGTACAACACAAAGAGTTGGAAGCGGTAGATTGACATTTAAATACTTTGTTCCTTACTTCCTTCGATACTTTAAAAAACCAAACGAGGCAAAGGAAGCAAAGTATACGCATTGGGCCATTATCTTATTTCTGCGCAATGGCTACCCTTCATTGTGCTTAAGAGGTAATAAATTAATTTTATTTAAATTTAAAAATTACAATTTACAATTTTTAAATTAAAAAATTAAAAATTACAATACAATTTACAATTTTTAAATAAATTATTCGCAAGCAATTCAACAAAATAATGATGATTATTATGATATTGATTATACACTAAAATTGAAGAACTTCCTAACATGACATTATATGTGTGTATGTTTAAAGAAGAAGATGGATAATCAGGAAAGAAAATTATATTATAGATATTATTCTTAAGTGGCTGTGTAAAAAAATGTAAAAAAAATTGAAAGGATACTTTTAAAAAAAAAAAAAAAAGGTGTCCTGCACCTGTTCTTGTTACTATAATGTTATTACTATATATTATTAAGATTTTACGTTGTACGAATACTTGGCAATTTTAGTCGCATGCGTCTTGTTATTTTTCTCATTCTTACTTTGTTTTTATTTTTGTTCTTGTTTTTTAATATGCACATGCAAGGACTTATGTATGTGCATTAAATTTTTTTTTTTTATTCTCTTAATTGTTATCTGTTGTGTATAAATGCAGTAGTAATCCTAAGAAGGTTTATATGAAAAATATCCAAATGGAATATGTAATTTTGAATTTAATAGTAATGAATGGGTACAATTTGAAATTGTTGATTAATATTATTATATTTAGTGAATTAGAAATCTTTTTAATCAAAATAATATTAGGTAAAGTGTTAAATAACAATGATATGATCAGTTAGTCGGAATACTTTTTAAATCCTGAGATGCTAACGAATATATCACACAAAATATATATTTAGAGTTTTTTTTACCTCTTCACACCTAATTCAACTACCTCTCAAGAAATACAAGAGTTATTATAATATAGTCTTCAGACATCAGTTATTTGGAATTTTGCTCTATATACAGGAAAATGAAATCAAGATTGATGTCATGGAATGAGTTGAAATAAATAATTAAATTTTAAAACTACTGTCTCTTGAAGATCAGACATTCATCAGACATGTTATAAATTCTGAAAAAACGCTTCTGTACTAGCCTCAAATCATATCAGGATTTTTGAACTGCCTTCTAATCTATAACCTATAGAATGAAATTAAATTCAGTAAACTATTTAATTAAATTTATAAATATTTTAATTTAATAATTTTTTTAATTAAACTAAAAAACTTAAAACGTTTTTCAAAAATTTCAAATTAAACGTCAAATAAAAATGTCAAATTAAATGTCAGGAATTTTAAAAAAAGGTTACATTTAATATCTAAATAAGACTTTAATTATGTTAAAAAAAAACATTTTTATTCTTAATTATATAACATTAATGATTAAAAACGGTATATTAGATTTTTAACATCTTTATTAATAGTTTATTACCAAGTCTTTAAAATATAATCTAAATTTTTTTAAACGCCGCTGAGTTTTAAAGTTAATTTTAAAAAATTCTTCAAAGTATCGCGTAAAAGTTTTGGCTTTAAGCCCTTTAATAACTATATATCGTAGTGGAAAAGGTCTTGAAATTTTGTTCAGTTATTTATAACTGTGGAAAATAAAATAATAACACAAATTAAAAAATTCTTCATTACAAACAAATATGAAAACTTTTTCTTCATGCAACTACTTAATATCTTCGATTGTATTTCCACTAAAACGTTTGATTTTATATTATTGATACTACTATGCAATGGCAGATTACGGACATTTCCAAGCTAATTGTACTTATAATTTAATTAAGGAGAAAAACTACGAAAAATGTTTAGTGCATTCAAAAAAAATCACACTTGATTATCGATCAAATTTTTAGTCTACTCAGTACACTCGATTACACTAGACGTTTGCACTTAAAAAGAAATGCATATAAGGAAAGAAGTATCAAATCTCTAGCGTTAAGAGTTAGTATGATAGGTTCGGAACACCCTAAGTTTCGTAATTTTTGTTTGATAATTGAATCTTTACAATTTTTGAGGATTTTCGAATTTATCATAAGAATACAAATTAAATTAAATTGATGACAACATACCATGCTTTTGGTAATGTCGTTTTCAACTTTAGCGTTATTCTTTCAGTTATGCAAAAAAAAAGTCGAAATATCAGTCAAATTTGTACATACAGAGCAGGGTGAAAATTTATGATTAGTTGTTGATTTTTAGTACAAAGGGAAAAATATAAAAACATATATTTTTGTTGAAATGGATTCTGATTCTATAAAAGAAGTGTAGTAGTATTTTTTCTTGTGAAATTTTAATTATACTTTAAAATTTGAAACATAAAAAAGTATAAAATATAAGTAGTTATTATGTTTTTAAATTTAGATAGTCTTCCTTATCCTTATCCTTATTATATAGAGAAAATGCTCCAACAAATCGTGCCATCAAGCTGATGGTTGATAAATTTCTAGAAACTGGATCTGTTCTTGATAACAGAGGCAACATTTATCAACGTAGTGGCCGTTCAACCGAGAATGTAGCAGCTGTGAGCAGAAGTGTTGAAGAAGATCCAAAAACTTTCATTCGTCATCGTTCGCAGTAATTAAACACCAAACCATCCATATTATTCAACATTTTACATCGTTATCTCCATTTAAAGGCTTATAGGATCCAGCTGACGCAAGAATTAAAACCAACTGACCATATGCATTACGTCGACAATTCGTTTCTTGGGCAATCGAAAAACAAGAAGAAAATGAGAATTTTTTTAACAAAATAATCTTCACCGACGAAGCTCATTTCCAGCTCAATGGCTACGTCAATAAACAGAATTTCCGCATTTGGGGTGAAGAGAATCCAAGGGTTATCTTAGAGCAACCAGTACATCCACAAAAACTTACGGTTTGGTGTGGTTTGTGGTCAGGAGGAATCATCGGACCATATTTTTTTGAAAACGCAAATGAAAATGCGATTACGGTCAATGGAAATCACTACAGGGAGATGATCCGAAGCTTTTTGTGGGGGGAAGTTGATGATTTGGACTTAGAGAATATGGAATTTCAACAGGACGTTGCCACTTGCCACACAGCAAGAGAAACAATGGATCTTTTGAAGGAAAAGTTCGAAGATCTCATTATTTCTCGTAGAGGAGGAGTCATGTGGCCACCAAGATCGTGCGATTTGACACCGTTGGATTTTTTTTTGTGGAGTTTTGTGAAATCGAAAGTGTACAGCAATAATCCCACAACAATTCAAGAGCTTAAAAACAACATTATCGAGCAGATTTCAACCATTGAGAACAGTTTATTGAATAACGTGATTCAAACTTTTGGTAAAAGATTGGAAGCCTGCCGAAGTAGTAGAGGGGGCCACTTGGCCGACATAATTTTTCATTATTAACCGGAACCTATTTGTAATAAATTAAAATAAAAATATATTTAATATTTCAAAAAAAAAGTCTTTTTTTATTAAAATTAAAATGATACCTCAATATTGAACACCCTATATATATCTATAACTTTTAAAACATATATATTAATATTCCATCTAAATTTTTAATTTTTACTTACTTATAATTTCAGAACAACCAAAAATATAAAAATTATACTAAAGCACACTAAACATAAAAAATTTTGCTTTTGTTCGGTAATGTCGCTTGACGTCACGTCAAAAATTTGCAAAAATCTATCTGACAGTTGTTTAGTTTTATCAAAATCGAATCGTAATTTTACATTACCGAAAGCAGAGATATATTGATAGATTTAAAAAATAAAACATTTGTCCAAATAGAGATAATCAATTTTTTATAATATATGTATAAGTTAGCCTCAAGAATTTAAGCATAAAAATAATTTTCATTTCCACTAAAAATCAAATGTATTATTAAATATATTTAAATTTCTTCAAGCTCTTCAATATAGTGATCCTTCGCTTGACAACTAACATTTTGTAACACAAAAAAAAAGAAATATGCTTAACATCCTTTTTTTGTGATCTATTTCATTTGATTTTATATCTATAATATTGTTTTTATTTTTTAACCCATAAAACCTACAACAAAAAAAAAACAACTAAAAAAAAAAAAATATAAACTCTCTTCTTAAGTTATTAAATGCATCTTTACTGCTGCATTACAATAAGATGTCTGCATACTTGGTATCCATCAAACATTTTTTTTTTATTTTGTTTCAGTTAGCAACAACAGGTGTTTTTTTATAACTGATTTTAACCTTGTTTTTATTGTAAATATAAACCTGTAATATTACAGATTATAACAAAAAAAAAAAAATTGTATGTACACTCATCTATACAAACATATACAAACATGGGACATTGATGACTTTTTATTATTATTTTGTTTGTTGTGAACCCATTTTGTACCTGTTGGTTCTCCTGATGTTCCTAAACAATCTTCTGCATAACTGTACTTTAAAATAAATGTTAACAGCTGAAAAGAAAATACAGAATGTTATGTTTACAGAAATAAAATAAAAACAAAAATAAAACAATAAACATGAAATGAATCAAGATAGGTGTTGACCAGGTTATAAGATATACATACATTTGTATGTATGTATATATAAAAAAAGGAACCAGGTTAATTTTTTTTTTTTTTTGGATTGCAATTAAAATCCATCTTATGATGAACTTTTTTTATTGCATACATTTTTATTTTTTTGCTGACACTTATAGGGTTTAACATTTGATGACAACAAACAAACCTTTTTTGTACCTATACAAAATGCATTTTTTTTCAGTCAACAAAGAATGACTGAATAGATTTGAAAAGAAATGTGCTCACTTTTATGGAGAATATTAAAATTAATAAAAAATTTACAAAAAAAAAAAAAAAACGAAAAACAGAACACTATCCTAGGGTAATTAAACTCTAAGATAACTAAAATTTTACGACTTACTTAAAGATCGTGAAATTTTTTTTTCGGTAAACTTTAAATAGACTTTCAGGCATGAGGCAATATGTAAAATATTTTGAGCGGTTTATCCAGAAACTAAATATGATATGTACTCTGGTAAAATATAATTTAAAAATTAATTTAAGTTATTTTTGAGGTTTGTAAACTGAAAAATAAAAAAAAATTAATATTAATTGCTTATTTTGTTTCTAGTTCCCGAGAACTAAATAATAATATTATGAATTGAGAAAAGGAAAATTCATCAAAATTTTATATCAATATAGACTATCCGAGCTATTGTATTTTTCGGAGTTTTTTAATTCTCCTTTTAAAAATTTCTGATGTCAACTTCCAATTTGAAGATTCGATATTAACCTCTTATATTACTACAAGTTTTTATATACTTCACTTTCCTTATACTAATTTTCTCCTATATTTTTCTCCACTAATTTTCCTCTTCCTGTAATTTTCTCCTATATTTTTCATTTGGTTTGACAGTTAATTCTATTAAAGAGAGTAATATTGTCCTTTATTTCGATAGTCTTTCCTCTAGAAAAGTCTTCTAAAGAACTATACATTTAGAAAAAATGTTGGCGTCCCTTTTTTTTAAAACTGAGGCAATCGCACAGAATGTTAAAAATTTAAATTGTAATCTGCTCCAAGTTTAATACGGGTAGATAAAAAACAGAAAAAGAAGTATGAGTGCTTATAGTCTAAGAAAAATGAAAATTATCCATATTTTGTGAATGTAAATTATCCTTTTGTTGAATGGATCTTTTAAAATCATTACAAATTTTAACGAAATATTGGATTAAAATATATTTATTAGCTTTTAATGTTTATTTGAGCAAGGCAATAAATCCATCACATAGAATTGTTACTAATTACCCAACTATTCGTAATTGTATTATTGTATTTTAAGAGGTATAAGTAACTCTGTGATTTTTTTATGTATAGATCTATTGTGCATTCCCTGTGTTGTAAATTTTGCCTTTCTTTATATTATTTCTGCAAACCTTGAAGAGTTTATTTAGTTTAGTGCTGACAGTTCATCTTCGGCAAACCAATGCTTCTAGGTGAACATATTTTACTCGGAATAAAGTTCCGCAGTTTTTGAGTATATGTCCTGGAGTTTTTTCTGTTTTAAAGATACTTTATTGTAAGATTTAATTGAGAATTAAGAAAGTTATAATTCTTCTGATTTCTTTTAAGTAGAATTTTTTGAGCGGAGGTTTTAGTTTTTTGGACGGAAACTGGGTAGCATAAAAAAGAAAATTCACTTAATATTAAATGTTAAGTTAACTTTAACTGAATACACCATAGTTTAAAACTATGGGATTAAACGTTCTGTAATGTGAAATTAATTTTATATTTCTATAATTATTGTCATTAATTATCACCCATAAAGATAACAAAAACAAAGATTTATTTAATTTTTGGTTCAAGTTCAAATTTACTTCACTGAAAATATAACAAAATTAAAAATTTAGAAAAAGATCAAAGAAAAAGATCAAATCAAAGAATAAATTAAAATATCGATCATAAAATCTGTTTTGTTTTATGTAAAACTACTTAACATACACTAAGTTTTAAAGTCATGACTCATGTTTTTCTTCTTAAAGATAAAATTAATATATTTCATCCTTTAAATATATTTTTAAGAATATAAGATAGATTTTACATTTATAGATTTTAAACCTTATTCAAACCATGAATAAATTAAATCGACTAAAATAAATTATTTTTTATAAAAATATTATTTTTATAAAAAGTAAAATATACAGATCCTCTCTGAAAACATAAAACAATTGAAGCCCTTTTAATATTTTTATTAAGGTAATGCCTACTCAATATTGCATTTTTCAAGACAAAGTTAATAGTCATAAAGGAAGCCCTAAATTAGTTAAATAATACGAAATTTTCTTTAAAAATATTAAGATCTATATGAATTATTAAAAATCCATTAAATAGGTAAAATCACTCAGAACTCGTTGGTCGAAGTAGGTATAGAAGGAAGTAGGAATTCCTAAAAATATGATTTCAAGTAAATTATAGCTTACTTCGAATGAGAATGACGTTCTACTGAGGCTGTACGTATGAGAAAAAAGAAGAGGTAAATTTTCACCTGCATTCTAAAATCTAACAGATTAAAATATCATCAAAAATGTTATATTTAGGTTTAAATAGGGTAAGTGCGTCATTATAAGACAGCAAGATAAAATAAAAATTAAATTTATAACTGTTTATAACTGTTAAATATTTATTAAGAACCGAACTATAATTGTATTGATTGTATTGATTGTATATAATTGAATTATTGTATAACATCTGTCTTTAAAATATTATTTCAGTACAATGTGAATTGAAGTTCTTGTATGACACATGAATATTTTCAACAATAACTATTTTAATCAATTCAAACTAAAATACAAAATCACTAGACCAAAATGCTCTAAATGTTTTATTAGGAACTAATTAAATTTAATTCGGATTTGTTCAAAAAGTTCAAAGCCTTGATTTAAATTTAGAACTGTAGCCGATGCGTCATATAGTACAAAATATATTCTAATTTTAATCATTTTAAATAAGTTTTTAAAACAT
Organism: Poecilobothrus nobilitatus; assembly: GCA_947095535.1. Lineage (NCBI taxonomy): Eukaryota > Metazoa > Arthropoda > Insecta > Diptera > Dolichopodidae > Poecilobothrus > Poecilobothrus nobilitatus. The sequence continues at coordinate 51,494,959 of OX352772.1, read as the reverse complement.
AGTTATTTAAGGAGGTTGATGTTTGAAATGATGTTTTGTGGCTGCATCCATAAAATTTAATCAACTTTTCAGTTCAACCTCCATAAAATTTAATTAAGAAAATTTCAAATATGCGATTCAATTAAGTACCAAGATATACAATATTTATGTAAATTTCACAGATGAATGACAGATGTTCAAACCCGTTGATCTCGCGAAATGAAATGATCTCGCGATATCAATAAAATCAAACTTAATTAATAAAAAAGAAAGACTTTTTTATATTTTGCTAATCATTCTTACACTTACATCAAATTAAAATAAAACCGGCTTCCAATCTTCAAAAATTAAATTTTATTTTTAAAACCATTTACTAGCATATTTCATTGCCAAACGGTTCTGAAATTTCGTATGAGAATTATAGATGGTTCGAAGAAAAGTATCTGTATTTAATGCACATTTTAGTTTTTAGTTAAAACTCAAAATTATATTTTTTTTCTCTTTTTGTAGAGACTGTTAAAGTTTGCATATGTTTAATATCTCTAATTAATCTCCATCTAAAACAATTGCACAATATGAATTATTTAATAAGTAAAGATTTAAATAACCTATTAACAAACGCGACAATTAAGACACGCTAAACAACACCTCAATATTAAAACGATCTGCCAACAAAAAACTGGTATAATATAAAGTAAAACTGGTATAATATTAATAAAAAATAAATTTTTTTTTTAGATTTTAATAAGTAGCTACATGTTAAAATTGTAATTACATTATAACTTGGATTGTTTTTTTTTTTTTTTTGAAAAATTCTTCTCAGCTCAGTAAAAATAAATTTCTTCCAATCTTCAAAATCAATATCTAATAGTTTAATTATTTTTCTCATCCTTAATTATAATTCGAATTAATCCATGTGCCAATCTTATTTGATCGTAGAAAAAATAGACCTTGATTGAAGATTAAATGAACTTCATAATTTATTAGAACTTTTTAAGTCAAAATATTTTAAAATTGGCTTATTATCTTTTATTATTATCTGTTTTTTTTTTTTACTTATTAACACATTTCCAAAAAAAAAAAAAAATTATAAAAAAAAATGCTTATTAATGTCCCTCTGTCCGTCCGTTTGCTTTTTTGTTTTTTTTTTCGAAACTTCCGCAATAACCGCAATCATTTTCTTCTGAGTTTTGAAGAAGTTAAAAGTTAAACTTTAGTAAAAAACTAAAAAAATTGAATAAACGTTTTCAAGTATAGCCTCCAATGTTATAGTTTCCAAAAGTCTCAGACTTTTCCTATCCTATATCCTATATTAATAATTGAAATGATTAAAAATGAAGTCTAATGTAACAGTTTTTTTATTATAATTGAAGTATATAAAATCATAAGAATTGAAATTATTGAAATTTACCGTTATGTGAAATTTAAATTTGACAAAATTTGTAACTCCTTCTTAACGCTTTAATCTCTTTTGCATAGAAGCCTTCTTGATCGAGTACGGTTCAGCAAATACCTTATTAGTCGAGAAAATACAGTTTCAAATCCCGCGCAGATTACGAATGTTTTTGCTGACTTTTCTTAACTTTCAAAGTTATCGACTTAAATATTTATGATAACTGATCCGTTAACTCAGCCTACATCAATAAAAACAACAAAGCCTAAAATCTAGAACCTAATAATTTTAACAAAAGTAAAATCAGGTAAAAACTTAAAAATTTTAAAAACTTCCCCACAAAATTTTAGAAAACATATTTTTATATCAGTGTTTTGGAAATGGGCACCTTTAAGAATCCTTTGTGTTACAAACAGCCTTCTTTTTTTTTTTTTTTGGTTTCTTAAATATAAGTTTTTCATAATTAGAATTAATAGTTTTTTTTTTTCCTTCAACCAATTTTTTATAATGATTAATGGTGTTAATGATCATTTCTTTTTATTTTTTAGTTTTTCTTTTTTTTTTTTTATTGGGAACCACATGAATGGGATGTATTAGAACTTGTTCAAATCAAATCAAATTTAAAGAATCAACTAACAAAAAAAAAAAGACAAAAATATTTTACAGGTGTTTTTTTTTTTTTTTTTTAAATTAATATAAAAAAGAAAATATAATCTTTAATTTGAAATAAACTTTAATTTTTGTCTTTTTCTCTCCTGCTGTCTTTTACATGGGTATGTTATGATCAGCTTGCTTAAATTTTTTTAAATGATAAAAAAAAACAAAAATGAATCGCTTTTCTTTTTAGAATGTTTTATTGAACAATTTATAAATTGAATCTTGTTTTTGTTTTACTTTAACGTGATTTTGATGATTTTTCTGAGAATTTATGAAACTTTTATTTGAATAAAAGCATTTAGGAGTTAGAAATTACTTGTAAATTCTTAGTATAGGTACAACAAAAAGTTGAATATTAATTTTTTTTTTTTTTTGAATGACAGGAGGAGAAACCCAAATTAAAAAATTTTGAATTATTGAAGGGATTTAATAATGGAGAGAAATATTTACAAAAAAAAAATTGTTAAAAATAAAATTATAGTGAAAATCTGGGCCTTGAAAAGAAAACCACCCTAAAGATAACCATTATATATAGGTATGCTAAAAAGTTTTATTTTGAATCGAAAAACATTTTAGATTTGTGAGATTTATATGAACCAAAACTTTAACTCATCACAATCACAAAGTCTGGAGAGGAAACGTTTGATCGTGATCGAACTAGATCGTACAGGTCAGAATCAGGCAAAGATAATAGAGACAAGCAAATACTAAACCTCTATAGATTAGTGAGAATATAACTATTCTACTAAAGTTAAGATGAATTTGTAATTTTCCAGGTCTTTTATTAAATTGGATCTAATAGAAAACTTGGGGCCTCGGTGGCCAAGTGGGTAAGAGCGTATAAAATACGCTGTAAACACGCTGTAAGGGAGTGTGGGTTCGAATCCCACACACGTCGTAAGAGTTATTCTTCCTTACGACATTTAAAGCCACGCCTGAACAGGAAAAGCTGTGTCACATTTATGTGGCAGAGAAATGCATTAGAAAAAATAACTTGGAAAAACTTGGTTTCCAATTAGAATATCATTATATGGAAATAATTTATTTAAAACAGATGGTAAAAGTTTAAAAGATACATTGTGTCTAAGTATAAAAATAGATTGAGATGATACCAACATGATTGATGATTGAGTTACAAAATGCCACAAAAAAAAAGAATTCCGATATTATAAAATTAAAAGCAACTTTTACAAAAATTCTATTTACGACGACCACTTTTTAGTGACCCCATTAAACAAATTATAGAAATCCTGACTTTGTAACCAACTTTAAAAATTTTTCAAAAACAAAGTTGATTACTCTTAAATGTCTTTTATTACTTAGATATTTCAACTATAGTGAAGGTTCTAACCACCAAACAAACTATGGAAATCCTGTAGTAATTATCAAATCCCTTTTAAACATCACATAAATTATTCTGTAAAAGGCGTATAACCATGATTTTAAGCATTTACTACGAATTTTATTACAAAACTGGTATAAATTTATTTTATGGTGGCAAATTTCTTATTGCCAAATAATTGTTGGAGCAAACATTTGGCACATAATTATTGGAACAATATTTATTTTAAATTTGTATAAATTTTCTTTTGGAGTTTTTTTGGAGTAATTTCGGAATTACGTTTTTCCGGATTCTGATTTTCGTCATTTATTTGTTGTGGATAATGTAGTGATCGCTCTATGATCGATGATGAAATAAAAATACTGTTAAGGTAAAATTTTGCAATTAAAATTTTATAAAGGTATCAAACAACGTATTTTAGTAGTCTAAATACAAGGAATATACTTTATGTTTAACCTATATGTTATACCTAAGATAAATTAACTTCAATATTTAAAAGCCATAAAAAGTTTGAACTCTTTCATTGACAAAAACTCTGTACTAATCATTTTCTCTCAATTGAATTAACAAACTCTGATATTGACAATAAAAAAAAATTTTTTCTAAAATTTAGTACTTAACGCCCATTATTTTAAAAAAAAAAATATTTAAATTATAAAGTTAAGCTATATAATATTGCAAGCTCAAGGCAAGAATTTTAATACTCCTTAGAAAAATATTTAAGAAGTAAATTAAAAATATAAATTAATATATGTATATTGTATTGTATTTATATACAGTTCCTATATATATAATCAATACGAATATATTTTATTGTTTTTAAATATATAAAAATTTTCTAAGAATTTGTAATGTACATATACAATCCAATTATTATTAATATTATAAGACCGCAAATCTTCATTAAAATAAATGATTACAAATGTAAATCTCATAAAACAAAAAAAAAAAACAAAATTGAAAATACCTTAAAATTGATTCTTACTCTTATAACATTGATATTCAAAAAACAGGTCTATGATAGTTGACCTAAAGCTATTTTGCAAAATGATATTTCTCATAATACTTCTTGACATAACAGACCTTCCCTTGCCATTAGACGAAATGCCCTTTCAGAAATAAACTTTTAACAAGAAGCGACACTTCGCAAAAAGACTTTTAACAAACTAAGATTTAATAAATAAACAAAGTTGATTTCAAAATTAGCGTTTAAATAATTTGTTTAGCGGTGGTTTTTTTGTGAAGTGTCCCTTTTGTTAAAAGTGTTTTTGTAAATTGTCTCTTTTATTAAAAGTCTTTTTGTGAAGTGTCCCTTTTATTAATTCTTTTTGCAATAAGTCTTTTTTGTCAAATGGCATTTTAGGGAAAATGTCTTTTTGCGAACTGAATTTAATCAAATTGGTATGCTCCCTCATAAAACTACTAGGAGTTAAAGTATAAATCCCAAGTAGATAGTATAGCTACTCGTATATTAAAAAGGAATTTTTAATGGAAAGATGTTTACTAACGCTTTAAAACCAAAAAAAAAACCAAAAAAAACAAAACAAAATCCAAGAAACAAAGAAATTAAATCTAAAAATCAAGGTAATTTTTACCTGTTGCTTTAGGGAAATCATTTTAAAGAATTTCATATGCGCGAGTACCTGAATTTATGATTCTCTCAAGAATACAAAAATGCAAAAAAAAAAAAAAGATAAATTCAAAATATTTTTTTTTTATTCTTAATGATTTGCAAAAATTTAATTACTTTTTTATTTTTTTTTTTAGTAAATTTGCATAAATTTAGTATGTATATATATGTAAAATGACTATAGGATAATTTTTTTTTTTATTTTTACCTTTTTATACGAGAATTTTTTAAGAGAGTTTTTTTTTTTGTAAATTCATTGACAAAATTAAGGTACATTTATATTGCAACATAAATGTTGACCTGTGTACAAAACAAAAAAAATAAAGAGTCAAAATTTAATTTTTTATGCTAAACTAAATATTAATATTTATTCAGATTGAAAAGTTTTTATATGAACCTTTCAAATATGTCGCAACCATTTTATATGAAAAATAAGGTTGATATTGATTTTTCAACAAAAAAAAAAAAAGTTTAAGATTTTCTATTAAGATTTTTGTCTCATACATTTTTAATCGCTTCTTGCACTTGACTCAACCGATTTAAATCATAAAAAGTTTTTTTTTTTTTTTTGTTGTTTTTTTTATGCTTTTAATAACATGAAATAAAAACATAGATTTTGAATTTCGAAGAATTCATTCCGGAAATTTTTAATGTTTTTAATAATGACGATCTATTTTCTATATGCTTTAAAATTATACCGCTAAAAATAGATAAATTTTGGATATAGATAATACATATGTGTATATATGTATGTATTCATAATAAGATGTACCTATCGCGTTGTTTTTATTTCTTAATTATAACAAAATTGGATTCATTAGCAAAACAAAAAAAAACAATTGGTGAAATCAAAAAAGTGGTCATTTTTCACTAATAAAATAGGAATAGTTTAATCTGATGATTTCTCATTTTATAAAATCTTAAGATTTTATTGTAATTGAAATGTCAGCAAGTGGAATGCTTACTAAATAAATTTTACGCGATTCCTTATAATTTTGAAGTCATTAATGAAGTAGAAACAGTCATCAATGGTAAAGTAGAAAAGCAGCAAATTAAGAGGAAAAACAGATTGGATCAAATTATAATCCCAGATATAAATTATTTAGACATAAGTCCATTACGCACAACCGAGGCATAATAGACGAAAGAAAATATGAAAGTGTAAAAAAATAATATGAGCTACTTATTTCTTATATTAGTTCAATGATTATACCAAATGATTATACCAATGATTATATCAATGATTATACCAATACCGAATGATTATACCAAATCGTTATTGATAATCTCAAAAATACATCAATTTTCTTCATTTATTTAATCAATAGCTAAACAAATTTAAGATTGAAATTGATCCTTTTTTAAGAAAATACTAAAGTTGAAGCTTTATTTATCCATAAAAGATTAAACTAACAATCAAAAATAAAATTTCGGTTAACTTAGAAAAAAGTTAACTATCTATGAATATTAACTATCTATAAAAGTTAACTCTATTAACTGGAGGACTGACGCTATTCAAAACAAATTTAGTTATACGACGTTTTTAAATTAAGTTTAAAGTCAGTAGGTAAAGAGGCATTTTGTCATGGGAAAAAATCATGCCATTTCGATATTTATCATCATTGTTCAAGTAAGATGATTTTCCTCCTTCAGTTAAATTGCTTAGGTTTAACTTGTTCTACATTCTCGTTTTTTTTTTTTTTTTTTGTTGTTTGGAAAAATACTGATTTTAAAATAGAAATTTACAAAAGATGATGAAAAAGTAATAAATAAAATCGGATACTTAATATCGATTCTCTTGATCGATTCAAGAGATTTATTATAAGGTTACTACTTGTTATTAATCATGCAGTTATAGAGATATTTTGTAATTAGATAGAAAAAAGAAAATGATTTATATCCAAATATCATAAAATTACAATAAAATTTTCGAATTTATTTATTTAAATTTTTTTTTTTGTTTGTTTACAGATACATTTACTTGAAGATTATTTCTTAAAAAAAAAAATTAAAATGAACCTGTAACCTTGAACCTTACAAAAGGTATAACAAATATACAAAATGATAAAAAATTTTTTCTTTAAAATCTTCAATCAGTAGAGACAGACAACCAATCAAAATATATATTATTGTTTTCCATTAATTTTAATTTTAGATTATATTAAACTGATATGAAACATGATACTACAAAGTTAATCCATTAAATTTGCCAATTAATATTCTATAAATTTTGCATTTAATCGTCATTTTGGCTAATGTTTTTTTTTTTTTTTTTTTCAAAATATTCAATAATTTAGTGACGTCAGCGTTAATTCAATTCCAAAAATCATTTATACCCTTCATTTTTGTGTTTTCTTTTTTGTTTCTGAACTGTGTTATATTCACCAATTCACTAGTTCACCTTAACGTACTAAAGACTTAACACTTTCTGAAAACGAAAGAAAAAACTAAAGATTTCCTATATGTAAAAAAAAAAAAGGAGTAATGATTTGATAAAAAAAAAAAACGTAACAAAAATATTAACCTTTTTTTTTTTTTGTTAGACGTCTCCACCAGTTTTGCTTTACTTGTAACCTTAATACCTATGCTATACTTAATACTAATGAAGAAATCTACAGGTAGTCAAGCGTTTCTCAGGAAAAACGAAAAAAAAACAAAAGCGAATATTGAACAGAGATTGAAATTTTTTTTTTCTATACAAAAGTTTGAAATTATAAATTTTTGTTTTACTTTGGTTGTTTTTTTTTAAAGGTAGACTAACATTTTTTAAAAAACGTTTGCGGTTATGTTCAGACACATTTTTGTATTTTTTTTTGTAAATAAACGAATTTAATATATAACCGCAAATTTTAAATTACAGCAATAGATAATTATGTATTGGAAAGTATAACAGGAAAGAAATTCAAAAAAAAAAAAATACAAGTCAAGTCGAAAGAACCTGAAATATCTGCAAACACGGATAAAAGTAATAATTCATATAAAGCATTACTGGTTAATATACTACTATTTAGATTATTTAATTTTTTAATTTTAAAGAATTATCCTACCTTATCTAATATAAATTTAAAGTGTAAATTTTATCTGTAATATATATCTATCATTCGGACGATTGGTACCCAGTATGGAGAAAAAACCAAGAATCCAGGAAAAAAAAACTAAAAATGTTCAATGCTTGCGTAAAGACCGTACTCATGTATAGTAGTAAAACATAGATGTTATCTAACACCATCACTCAGAAATTACAGGTGTTCACCAACCGGTTTCAACGCATAATATGCAGAATATTCTGGCCTGCAAGAATAAGTAACGAAGAGCTATAGAGACTTACAGGAGAAGAACTCATACTAAGACAACAAAGAAAGAAAAAAATAGAGATGGATAGGCTACACGGTTAGAAAACATTCTAACAAAATCAGCCGCATGGCCTTGGAGTGGAATCCAGAAGACATGGACGGTCCAAATAACACATTAAGACGCACCATAATTAGCGAACTCACATGGGAGAATGCAAAAACATCAACAGGAAACCGTGTGAGATGGAAATGACAAATCGAAGTCCCATGTTCCCTTGCGGAATGAAATCGACAAAAACGAAAAAAAAAATATCTATCAATCAATTCAAATTATTTGTTTTTATATTGAATTTTAATATATTTTACCATTTACCGCTGTGGATCGCAGTTTTATAATGCAACACACAAATCTTTGATGAATATATTTAATATTATATTTATAATCATATAAATATAACTATAATTAATTATACTTGTTAGATAAATATATCAAGATATCCTATTATTGACAAGAAATATAAAAAAATATTTTTCTACCACTTTTTTTTTTTTGTTTACTTTGTAAAAATTTGTGAACAAAAAATTAAAAATTGCAAAAACATAGTTGTTAAAAATTGCTCTCATTCATATTATCATCTTTTGCCGGTTCTTTACTTGTTGGTTGCTTATTTCTTGTTAAAATTTTAAAGAAATTATAAGGTAAATATAGCAGCTAAAAAAATGATAATAATAATAAAATGCCAAATCAAAACCGAGTAAGGTAAAATAAAAAAAAAGGAAAAAAAAACAACACAAATGTAAAAGAAAAAATACGTCGAAATTTTTGCCAAAGGTATTTATTAGGGACTTTATTACTTGTTTTTCCGTTTGGTAGATATCCAAGAGAACCGAATATAAATTCATATATTATTACTTATGATGATGATGATGATGATGATCTTCGGTTAATGGGCCAGAAAACAAACTCCAAAAAATCAATGAATTATAAAAAGAAAAAAAAAATAAAAATCATAATAAGAAGAACCCGGTTTTTTTGTCATTTTTTTGTTTTGTTTTAGTTTTTATTATTTTTTTGCAACATAAAAATTTCTGCTTTTAAAAGAAGTTCGTTTAAATTTGATTTCTTCCTTTTTTTTCGATTTTTCATATTTATTTCGAAGGAACACCATATTTAATTCAGTCTATAAACTAAAATTCTAAGAACACTTTAAACTAAGCAGTAATATACGACGTATTTCTAGTTAAAAAAAAAAAATACTTGTTTTTTCTTTTGTAAACAATCTGAAGAGTAAAAAAAACCTCATTGTAAATTGAAACTATAAGAAATATAAATAATTGTTACTCTAATCATGATTCACTAAAATATTTTAAAATCAATAAGATAAAAAGTGAAGAGTCCAACCGACTTGTTGAAATACATCAGAAAATAGAAACACTGACGGAAACACTGAAGGAAATTGCAGAAAAAGAAGTAGAACTAAAAAACAGTAAAAGAACAATATCAGTATCTTGCAAGAGCAAAGTATATAAAAAATTAAGGTACAAAAGAAGACAAGAAAGTAACGTTAAGAAAACTGCTTGCCAAACTTTACGAAGCTCGCTACCATATAAAAAGATAGTTAAAGCAACAACACAGTAATTTTAAATTTATTGAAAAAAGAATGGAATGTACTCTGGAGAATCATCTTCTACAGTTATCTAGTAGACAAACTTTGAGACTGAAGCAGTATTGAAAGAACTTTATTTATGAAAATGAAATTATCAAACACTTTAAAAACAAAAAAGCAAACAAATAAGCGGAAAGGTGTCAACTAGCATCAATTAAAAAAATAAAAATAAAACAATATTTTAAATTTAAAAAATTTTTTTAATTAAATAAAAATTTTACCATATAATTAATTAATTAAAAAAATCAGAAGTCTTTTAGGACTTACTTAAAAATTTAAAACAAAACTCGACTCGAACCTATTCAAAACAATTCATACACAAGAAAAAGATTAGAACTATAACAAATAAGAACATAATATCTAAACCTAAAATATCAGAATCAAAAATGGAATGGACTTTGTATTAATCATAGCAATTAAAATTATACCAACATTTGAGGGTGAAGTAAAGCTACTATCTAATTTCATAAGACCATAAAAGGGAAATATTAAAATTTATATTATAACAACAAAATAATCTGACGTAGTAAAGAACAAATTGATAGCACGGAATTAAATAACATCTTGAAATCATCTCTCAACTTTGGAAAAAATTTATCTCAACTATAAATTAAATAGCAATCGAACAATAATACTGAATGAATTACGAAAGATAGTTGAAGGGAACTAAGTAGTTAGCACTTATGCAACAAAAAACAAAAACCCATATAGCATCAGTAAATGAACTACAGATTTTAGAACAAGAAGAATCGCATATAGAAATTATAGTAAAACTAAATGGCCACCACTTAAGCTAAAATCTGTTAAAGATGGATAAAACAACGTATATAGGATAATAATAATACCACCAAGCCTGACTACACTATCTAAAGTAATACAGTTAAAAACTGAGTTAGATTAAAACTCTTGACAAAACAATGTGTACTTCAAATCAAATAATTTTAGAGGTCTTGCACAACAAAATCATGATCGATGTCATAATATAACAAGTATAACAATAATAATTATAATAATAGTAATAGCAGATTTAATAATAGACAACACCAACGTCTCCAGGAAAACTAAATCTGTCCCGGCCGACAAAACCCAGAGCACGCAAACAACACACACAACCAATTCAACAGAAGATGATTACAAGTATAAACAGTGAGGACAGGTTCAAAAATTTATTAAACCTAAAAACAAAAAATGATATCTGATTTTGTCAACAGACATACATATAGGATGAGACATATCAATATGTAAGGATAATATTCTAAATCAAGAATATTAGAAAATATAATATGCCAAATTAATAATCTCAAAAAAATTTTGTAAAAATAAAATACCAAATAATTAACCATTAATTCCATATCATAGATGAACAAGTCAATATAACAACAGATAGTATTTTAGATAGAAGTTTTTTATTGAAAAATGAATGTAAAATATATTATGAATATATTTACACTGGTTATAAAGATATGTACAACAAGAAGCAAAACCTTAAAATTTAGAAAAAAATGGATCTTTGAGAACTAATATAATAACCTTCGAAAATTGTTTTGACTTCCCTCTGTTTTAATTATATAGAACTATAATATTGGGTATATTATCTTATCTTATCAGTTTTGTTATTTGTTATTTTAGAATACGTTTTTTTTTCAGTCTGATTCAGTGATTGATAAGTTCTGCAAACGGCGACATCTTCGACAAGTTAAAGAATTTAAATATAAATAGAATAATTTTCTGTTATAATTCAGGGTTTTCCAATGAGTGATTTTTTTCAAAAAAAAACACACTAACTGTTAAGGAAATTCAAATGTTTTTTATTTAATGTGAAGTACAATCGATACAATTAAGTTCTGAATAAAACTTTTTCCACCAATTTTCGAGCACTTTTTCCACTAAATCAAGTCGTATGTCATAGCACGTTCAATATTGACTTCTAAAGCTTGAAGAGAGTCTGGTTTATTGCTAAAGACCAATGATTTTAAATAACCGCACAAGAAATAGACTAATGGTGTTAAATCACAACTTCTTGAGAGGCCATTCAATGTCACAATTTCTTGAAATAATCGAATCTCCAAACTTTTCTCGCAATAATTCGGTTATTGAACGTGCTGTGTGGCACGTAGCCCTGTCTTGTTGGAACCAAATGTTATCAAGATCAACTTCTTCCAATTTCGGCCATAAAAATTTGGTTCTCATCGATCTATACCGCCCGCCATTGACAGTAACGGTGTTACCAGCTTCATTTCAAAAGAAGTACGGACCGATGATTCTACCAGACCAAAAACCACACCAAACTGTCAATTTAGGTGATTTAGGTGTAATGGTTGTTCATGAATAATTTGTAGATTTTCTTCGCACCAGAATCGACAGTTTTGTATATTTACCGCACCACTCAAATGAAAGTGAGCCTCATCTATGATGATTTTCTTAAAAAAATCGTTATCGTTTTCAAGTTGTTCCAAGACAAAATCTTGGTCGTTGTTCTTGCGTATATTTCTCCATTATGAAATTGTAAACATTACTGAATAAATTGAAAAAAAAAGACAGATCATGTCATACTACAAATGGCTGAAACGTCACTTAGAAATAATATCACTCACATTGGAAAACCCTTTATTATAAAACTTAAGCAATAATAATATGTACTTTCTACAGGGATCCAAACCTGTTTTTAATCCTTGATATAACATTGCAGTCCTTGTCTTTCTTTTATAATCAACTAAAGTAACAAAAAAAGAGGCATCCAATAATTTACCAAAATTTAAAAATGTCTGTTTTAAAGAAATAAAACAACTAATGCCTGCACTCAAAGTTTTCGAACAAGAAACAAGGAGCGCCCATCCCTATACACTGTAGAATTATATTAAGATAGAAAATAAACAAAACTATACATTAGTATTAAAGCTCTATTTTAAAGTTTGGTTCAGGCCGCGCATGCAATTTTAAATACATTTCCCTTCAAACTTCATCTTAAATTTTTAGAACTCTTTACTAAAGCTAAATACATGCATCTGCACTAAGAGAATCTTTAGTACTCGGAGTCTTATAACAATATTGTAGAAAAACGAATGATTTTTTACAGTTCCAACTAAGTGTTACGAAATAGAAGTTTTGTTTTAAGCTGTCTTTAAATCAAAAAAAAAAAAAACAGTTTGTCAGTATTTTTTGTGTCACCCTTTCCTATTGATGTTATGATGAAGACTTATTATTATCGCCTCAATAATCACTAAACTCAAGGTCCGTAGTACAGTTTACCTCAGAAATCGAAAAAATTAAAGAAATTATTGAAAAGATTTGTAACTTTTGCGATATATGAAGCCGCATTCCCTCGATTAATAAGCCTTGTATACTTAAACATTCAATCATCGAAGCCTCACCCACTTTTATAAAATCAATTAGTACCAAGGTAAATAAACTATCAACTACATCCAAATTAGGTCATACATATATACCCTAACATTTTAGGTCCACATGTCGAAGACATGTATTTAAATCTATTCTTGTCCTTATCCTAATTCGATCTTTGAAAAAAAAACACACAATTTTTTTTTTTTTGCGTCTGTCTAAGCTTTTCTCTTTTTTATTTTGTTTTTTTTTTTGTTTTTTTCATTTTATTTTTAAATTTTATTTTCATTTTCATTCCATTTTTCAAAAAAATATAAAAAATTTATAACTTTTTTTTTCGCATTTTTTTTTTTACGTTAGTTTTCTTTTTTCTTTTTTTTTTTATTATAATTAAATATATATATCTATTTTTTTCTTCTTCTTTTCGATTAGTCTATTATATAGTTTTATTATTTCATTTATTTGTTTTTTTTTTTTCTACAAATATAACCAATATATTATATAAATGTTACAGTTACTATTGTATTTACGTATGACTATTTTTTAAACTGTTAGTCGAAAAAACAATAAAAAAAAAAATTTTTTTTTGTTTTTTACTCTTTTTTTCTTTTTTTACGAAGAGTTTAAATATTAAAAAATTTTAAATATATGTATTTTAATAATAAAAATGTATAATAATTAAAGTTGATAAATGAATTGAAGTTATAAAAAAAACAAACCAAAGCGAAGAATGTGCCTTCTTCGTATTATTTGCGCGCATTCAAAATAAAAGCTATTAAAATTAATAAAAATACATAATAAAATAAAAATAAATGATTTTTTATTTTTTTTTTTGGTATATTCAGTAAAAAAATTTTTTTTTTTTGCAATATTTTTAAAACTTTAAATTACAAATCGAAAAAAAATTGTAACAATGACTTGTAATCGTTCGCTCACCCACTTTCTATTTTCAGTTTCTTCATAAAAATCGGGATTAATGGTAATGAGATGTCCTTATGCTTCATCTCAAACAACAACATATGTACATATATATGTATATGTTTTGGGTTATTATTATGAAATGATTATTAAAAAATCATAATCCTTTGTGGACATATCCTGTTGCAACTAAATGCAATTCCGCAAAAATTAAAGGATTTTGTATTTTTAATTGTAAACAGAGCTATAACAATAAAATATGTCATATACATATACACAGCTATATATTTTTTTTTAAATAAAATTAAAAGAATAAAAATCTCAGAAATGCATTTAGAAGTTACCCTTTAAGTAAATTAAATTTCGAAACTTTATATTTTAAAGTTAATCGATGTAGAATTTATTCCATTATTTAATTAATTTTAATATATGTGCATATGTATGTATGTATTTTGAAGTTTAAAAAAATATTTGACAAGTGTACGAATTTATATAATAAATATCAAAATTAAATTCAATATTGAAATAATGGAAAACTATTTTATATTCTCTAATTAAAATCATTATTCCGATGAATTTATTCACTAAAAGTCCAACCAACAAATTAATAATAGAAAATCTATCAAAGGATTTGGTATTTGTAGAAACGATTTTACATAAAATGTTTGCATGCAGTGTTGATGCAGCTTTACTCAACTAAATGCCGTACATTTTTTCAATTTGAATTTCATCACCTTTGTCAGCTCCCTTTTAAATTAACATACAAAATTAACGACTTCAAGTTTTATTTTTTTGATTACATCTTTATAATTAAATTAAAATTACCATATTTTACATTAACTCGCACAGAAAGGCAGATGATTTTTCTACACGACATTTCTGATTATACAAATATATTTTTGAAGTTTTAATTTTTATGTCTTGCTGAAGAAAAATGTGTATTAAGTTACAGGTGTTTCAGAAATAGCAAATTTTCAATTTTTGAGCTAAAATCGCTCAAAAACAGAGTGTGAAAAATCCAAAAAAATTTCCTGAGGAAACTTATACTAATTTTAAAAGTTTTTTCTTACTTCAAAATGTCAAGTTCCTATCTAAAGGGGTGTCGAAGGTAGAAAAATAATGTAAAATTTGGTTTTTACATAACGGTAAATTTAAATACTAAATACAAAAATTGCTGTCGAATGGTCTTTTCAGATTGAAAAAATGTTAAGCAGAACATGGGATATTCGCATTCAAAATAGACGCCATTTTTTTCAAAGTTTGAGGGGCTGTAGCTTCGTGTTGCATGGGCTACATGAAAAAGTTGTTCTACAACATTAATTTTTTTATGAGATCTACCCATGATTTAAATTTTTTTTCTTTATATTTAACGGTGTAAAAGTTTTGTAAACAGACGGACGGACGGACGGACGGACAGATTGAAACTAATACGCACATTTTTTAAAAATTTTTTTTAGAAATGTGCTAAAAATAGATAGAGATACAAAAACAAATTTTAAAAAAATTTTAATAAAAAGAAATAAAATATTTATTATTTATAATGTGTTGAAATCTTGAAATTTGACAGTTAAAAAACAATTCAACAATTTTGCAAACTTTTGCAAAATTTTGAACTTTTTTATACATGTAAACAACAAGAAATTTTTCACTTTAAGTGTGGCCACTATATGTGGTATGCTAGGAATCTAGGATGGAAAACTGTACACTTTTGCAAAACTAGTTTGCAACGTAATCGTAAATACCCTACTATAGAATATCAGAATAATTCATAAGAATAAACAAAAATGTAAGCAAATACAACAATTAGAACTGAAATTAAATGAATAACAAATAAAAAACAAAAACAAAGATTTTCTTTTAGGTTTGTTGTATTTTTTAAAAATTTTTTTTTTTTTTTAATTTCGATTAATCAAAATAATAACAGTTTAAATAATAACTTTTTTTTGTTTGTTACTTTAATTCGAAATAATTTGAATAATTTTAAAAATTAATTATAATAATAACGGTAAATGTATGAAATTGAATTTTTCAAGTAGAATAAAAAATAATAATAATAGTATATATAATATTATTTATGTACATTATTTAAATTAACCAACATTAAAAATACAAATACAAAAAAAAAAAAAAAATAATAAAATATACCTAATAATAAATAAAATTTAATAGAATTACATATTATTTTTTGTAACATATTATCATTATTTTTTGCTACAAATTTAAACTAAAAAAAAAAAATATTAGCGAGGTATAATTGAAAAAAAAAAATTTAATTTATATTTTCCATTAAAAAATCAAAACAAAAATAAAAATTTTCTTTTAAATATAAATTTTTCTGCTCTTTATTTTTATTAATATTCACTCAATTCCTCCATTTACAAGATTTCATTTTTCACTCTGTTCATTAAATTGTTAATGTTAATGGGCCAATTTAAATGATTAGGTATCTTCTTTCGTTTTCTTTTTTTTCTCTTTCGTTTCAATCTCTCTTGCCAATAAACTAATTTTATGGTGGAGACTGAAGATTTTTAGTATTCATTTTTGAAACCAAAATTTTCGAATTTTAAAAATGAATTATTTCGAAATTCAAAGAATATTTATCTAAAGGTGAAACCAAAATCATGTCGAAATTCCGCGGCGGTTTTCAACATTATTTTTCGCTCCCATGTATTTAAATGGAACTATTCACAATGGTGGCGGATTTTTCGTTGGCAAAAAAATAGATCAATTTTTTGTTTGACAGGGCGATTTATTTGTGTGACAGCGAATTTTTTGTTTGACACTAATGGCATGAGTTTGAAGGATAAAATTTTAAATTATTTAAATATTTAAAGTAGCCAGTCGTTGTACGTATATTAAAAATTTATATTATTTGAAATTAATTACAAGAGAAAATAAAAAGTTGAATTATTCATCCGTGTCAATTTGAAAAATACTCCTCATTTTTTTTTCTTTTATATCTAGAAAGCTTTTGTTAAAAAAAAAACCATCCTCATGTCTGTTAACATTAGCTTCTCTAACTCACCATCGCCCCCTAAATTTTTTTATTATTTTTGATTTCCACAACTACAGCAATATAATATGGAAACAATTTTAATTATTTTTTATTCAAAATTTAATTTTAAATTAATTTTTTACTTGTTAATTAGCGTCAACTTGTTATTTTTTTAGTTTTTTCTTTATTGTTATTTGTACTAACAGCTGTTTTCACTAGCCGTTAGCCGCCCCGCCAACATTCTGCTTCATAGGCGAAATTCGCCAATCGCTGCTTAATTTCGCAATGATTGTGTTTTTATCTTACGAGTGTTAATAGTACTATTACAAATTTTTGCAATTTTTTTTTTTTTTTTATTGGAAATATAAATTTTAAAGTAAAATAAATAGTCGAATAATATTTTGGGTGTAGTTTTACATTACACCTCTCACTTCAAATTTTATTTTTAAATTAAATATTTACACAAACATACAAAAGAAACGATGGTCAGTACAGAACCTTGTAGAATAAAATGATTTCTGCAGAAAAGAAGAAATTACTCGTCTAAATTGACCCATTAAACTTATCTGGCATTCTTTTTGTATGCATTCCACTCAAAGTTCCGTTATTTATTTTTCGTAAAAAACTTATCTACTTCACGTAAATCGAGGGCGATGATGTGTTCGATTTTAATAAAGTATACTGTTAAATTATTGTTTTAAATAATTGTCAGCATTTGTTCTTTCAATATTAGAGAAATTTGTTTTGTTGTTCTGATTTGTTTTTTTTTTTTTTTATTTACAAAATAACAAAATTTCAAAGGCACATTCTCTTACGTAAGTAAAAGTATAAATTAAAAAAAAAAAATATTAAAAAACAAAATATAAATATAAAATATTTAATAAAAAATTACAAAAAAAAAAAACGCGTTATTTTAATTAAAAATTTCTTCTTCACCATTATCATATTTTCATTTTCATTATCAAATTTACAAAGGCATTTTTTTAAATATTTTTTTTTTTTTTTTTATTTTTTTGTTCCATTTTTCTTTTGCTTTTTCTTTTTTTTTTTTTCTTAATTATTTCATAATTTTCTTATTAAATTTTTTTTTACTATTTTTTTTTCATTTTCTTTTTTTTTCTTGTTTTTTTTTTTTTATTATTATATTTAATAATATTTAATTTCAATTATTTCTCATTGTGTTTTTTTTGTTTTAGTTTTTATTTTGTATTTTATTATATTTTATTGGGGTTTTTATTACATTTTAAACCTTATTTCCGTTTTTTTTTTTTTGAATAATTCGAAATATGGATTAAATTATGTGATATTTACACAAGTCAAAATCAATGGCAAATGTCAGTTAAAATAGTTTTTCATTTTGAAATTAAAATATTGATTCAAACATTTTCAATTTTTTGAGAATTTAAAATTTTGTTTGAATAATTTGTTGAGATTTAATTTTTTAAGACTGTTTTCGTAACTGACAAAAAAATACCTTTGAAATATAAATCAACTTCTGCAAATAATGCTAGTACTAATATAATTTTTTTTTTTGTTTTCTTTTTATTTTTTTTTATATAACTTTTTTTTATATTTTAAATTTTGTTTTTGTTTTTGAAATAACGATAACAGAAATTAGGGTTTTTTTTATAAGTAATAAACAATTTTTTTTTGTAACAAATATTTGTTGCATTTTGGAACTAGAGGCGAGTATTAAAGAATAAAAAAAAAAAAAACCTTGTTTTTTTATTATATTTTTATTATTAACGGAGATTTTTTATTGTTTTAATTGATTTTGTTCTATTTTAAGATAGTTTTTAAAAAAGAAAAAAAAAATGTTTTCTAAGAAAAATTATATTTCAATTTTTGAAACATAAAATAGTATCTACAAGTAGTAAAAACTATGACCAGTTTAATTTATTACAGAAGATAATAAGAAAAAATATTAGGTATAATATAACATTAGTAGAAACGTATTATAATTATTATAATTTTAAATATGAGCTGATTGTGACATATGAATCCTTAAAATGTTCTTTTTTTTTTTTTTTAATTTTTAATTGGACCTTCAAATTTGTTTATTATTAAATATATATTATTTTAATAAGTTATTAGAATGGACAATGTAACCATAGTATTAAATCATAAAACATTGCAATATGAAAAAATTTTTACAATGGCCGTAAATAAAATGGTAATCAAATCAAAATACATACATACATTCATACATATTGTATATTGCAAAATTATTTACTAGAATTCTTCAGATTTCAAAAAATTTAAATGTAAATCTTTTGCATGGTAACTTCCATTTATGGTCCATTTAGTATATCAGAATGTCACATTTTGCTGTAACATTTATTTACTTTAAAAATATATACATATGTATTTATAAAAATTAATTTTAGGTTATTGATTTTCTTGGAAGATTTTGTTTATGTTTTTTTTCTTTCTTTTTTTAAAGTATTTAATTTTCTCGAATCACAAAAATATATAATGATTATTAAAAATCATGTTTAATTTAAATTTTTTTTTTTTTTTTGTGGAAAAAATTCATTTTTACAATAAATGTTTAATAAAATATCAAGCTTTGCATGTTACTTAAACAGAATGAAAGTAATCCACCATACGCGCAAACTTATCACGTTATAAAATGTCAAAAATTATTGAAAGTTTTTAATAAGTAATTAGGGGTTTTTTTTTAATTCAGAGAAAATATCTAATAATATTCTGAACGAACAGAGTATAACTCTGCTCGTAGTCATTCAGAGTATGCTCGAAGCATTCAGGTCTAATAAAAAAAAAAGAAACAGGTGCAGCAACTGTCAACTGTTAATAAATAAAATTTAAAAATTGCCAACAAAAATCAAATTATAAACTATTTAAAAAATTTAAAGTTTTAAAGAATTGATTAAACAAAATATGGATAAATTAATAATTATTAATAAGGAAGACTTTTAATTTATTTTTCGATGTCAGTAATTCAGAAAAATAATATTTCTGAAAATAATAGCGTTAAATTAAAAAACAAAAAGAAAATTATGCTAAAGTTGTTCTAAAATTTTTAATACTCATTTTCTCCTGCACCTGAAGTTTTTCAAACTTTATGTAGTGAAATAAATCATATTTCTGTAAACATTTATTTATGGTTTCGAACGAAATACAATATTGATCAAAAACCATTTTCTTTGTTTTCAAATTTCAAAATAAAAACTAATATCTCTTCTCTCCTCAATAAATTTATTACAATTACATATAGAGTGTGTTCTAAGAACGTTCTGAACAAAAAAACACAAATCAAACGCTCTGAGACGGAGCAATGTTTTGACAGCAATTTTTTGACTGATTTTGCTCATAAATACAAAAACAAAAAAAAATATGCGTAATATAAAAAGCAAAATCATCTGTCGAAATAGAAATATTCTCTATTAATGTTAAAAGTTGAACAATTTTTACAATGTGTACGTACACGATGACATTTTTTGTTAGCTATATACTTCTATACTTTCATTGTGGTTTAATTTTTGAAATAGCATTTTTTGTGTTATGATTAATTTCATTCTGTTTAAGGTACACAGAACAAATTGAAAAACTTACTATAAAAATTGAAAAAGTTCTAGAGAAAATTATTGTATATTAAAAAAAAAAAAAAAAACAAAAAAAAAGTTAATAATTAATAATGAAAATAAAAATAATAAAATTTATAATTTTTGTATTGTATATAAATAATTAAATATTTTGTATTTAATAAATTTTAACCTGCACTTCTATTTTGTTTTAATTTTTTCTTTCTTTTTAATATTTTTTTTTTGTTTTATTTTTTTTTTAGTTAATAACAATTCATCATCATGTTAACAATTAAATAATAATATAAAGAAAATAACTGATTAATAACGGGTATTTTTATAACTTTTTGGGAATATTTAAATTTTTTCTTTTTTTTTTTTTGTTTAATATTTTTATACTTTTTTTTTTTGTTTTACATTTCTTTTAATTATTATCATTGTTTTTTTTTTTTTTTTTTTAATTCATACTTTCACATACATTTCTTTTCAATTTTAAAAATATTTTCAATCTTTTCGATTTCATTTATAATAAGTTATTAATGTTATTTAGATTTTTAATTTTTTTTTTTTAATATATATATATTTATATATATAATATACATATTATATTATGTATATTTTTTAAATCTTAATCAAAACTAAAAAAAAAATTTATTTACTTATCTTTTGTTTTTTTTTTTTTTTAATTATTAAATATTTATATAATAATATATAATTTTATTTTTACCAAATATATAATGTATAATAATATTTATTTTTTAGTTTGTTTGTGATTAAAAGCTTATATACAAAAAAAAGATTTTTTTTCTTTTTTATATATATATTATTGTATATATAATAATATTATAATATATTTTAATTAATTTATTAATAATAATACATACTTATTATTTTATTTTAATTTAAATTTTTTTTTTGTGTTGTTATATATTAATTATACATAAAAGTAGTTATTTTGTTTGTTTTATTTTTCAGTAATTTAAAAAAAAAAAAAAAAAAAATTAGATAATAAATAATAATATACTATAATATAATATTAATTATAATATTTATAATAAGTATGCATGCATTTTTCTTTTGTATTTAGTTATTTATTAATTAATTAATATAATATAGTAATAGTATTTTATTAAATTAATATATTTATATATAAAATGTTATTTTATAATATTATATTATGTTCTTTTTTATACATATAAGTATGGTTTTTTTTTTTATTATATTCTTAGGTTTTAAATGTGTGTGTGTGTGTGTTTTTTTTATATAATATATAATATTTAATTTTTAAATTTATAATATTATTTTTTTATTAATATAAACTTATAAATTTACTCGATTTGGTTTTTTAAATATATGTAAATTATTTTATATAATAATTTATCATTAATATTATATTAATAATATTTGTTAATTATATAAATTTTTTTTTTTTGTTTTTAAATTAAAGTTTTAAATTTATTTATAATAGTTATTATTTGTATAAATAATAGTTTTTTTTTTTTTATTTATTATATACATAAACAGTTTACACTATAGACCGCATATTTTGTTTTTTGTGTATATTTAATTTTTTCTGTTTGTGTTATGTTAGATGATTTTTATTTATAACGGTTTTTCATGTTAAATTGTCACTCCGATTTATTAAAATGACATCAAGTGTGACATATACATATTACTTAGAAGAACCGTTAAAAATGAAATTGAATGTTCAATTTATTGTTTGTTTTGATTGAATATATTGTTTGTATTATATATTTTTTTTTTTTTACTTTTTAATATTTCTTTGCTTGATTTCTACTTTTAAATTTTTATATTTTATATATACAATAATATTTTGAAATTAAATGACTTTTCTAATCTTCAAATGATTTAAAAAAAAAAAGAAGAAAAAGCCATTTTTTTCATTCATTTCATAATTTTGATGAATAATTATCTAATATAATGTGATTTAATATACTTAGACATACATATATATATGTAGATATTTTCATAATTATTGTTTTGTATATTTTAGTTAAATAGGATATAAACTATATTAGAATATACATTTTTTTTTTTTTAAATATAATTAATAATTATAGTTTATTATAGGTATTAAAAACTCAATATGTATAATGGATAATTATTTTGTTTTTCTTTTTTTTTTGGTTTTATATTAACTTGTATTAATTAAAACTACCATTCAAATTAATCTAATATAGTTATATCCTTCTTTTTTTATTATTTTGTTTATATTTTTTTATGTTTCTTTATTCTTTGTTGTTGTTTATTTAAATTTAGTTTTTTTCTTTTTTTTTATTTTTTTATTAATTTTACAATTAATTTCTTTTTATTTGTTATGTGTGTTATTTAAAACGTTTTTGTATGTGTTTTTGTTAATTTATTTTTTATTTCATTTATTTCATATAAGTATACATTTATCAATTGTAAAATATATTTATAATTATCTTTCATATACTTTTTTTTTATATTTATTGAGTTTTTTCTTTTAATATACATATACATATTATATGCAAGTTTAATATTAATTAATAATTATAAATAGTTTTTGCTCGAATGATATAAAAAAATATGTATTTTAAATGTATATATTAGGTGTATTTCTTAATTGCAAATTATAAATGCATAATATATACATAATATAAAAAACTAATATATATATATATATACATACATATATAATAATTAATAAAATCTAAGTAATATATAAAAAAAAAAAATCTTATTTTAAATCGAACATATAATAATTAGATGAATAATTAATTAAATTTTTTTTTTTTTTTTGATTCGATTCGACATTAAATATCGAATTTTTGAGGTAAGAAAAATATAAAATATACATATACATATAATTATAATTTGTTTTTATATATATATATAATAAATTTTTATAGTAAACTTTTTGATGACAACTTTATATTATGTACATCCCTCCCTTTAACTTTATGAAGATGATCAAACTAAGACTTTTCAACCTCACCCCCCTCAGTAATTAACCAATACTACTTGGATGCATAAGCAATTTTTTTTTGCCTTCTATTATATCAAATTGTTGATATCATGCTTATCATGCAAGTAAGATGTTATATACTGCTGCACGTTGTAATCCACTGATGGTGCTGATTCTGTAGTAAAATAATAATAATATTAATAAGAATATTAATACCAATAATAACAGCCGCTACAGTGACAGTGGGGATTGCCTTCAATAAGTTACCTCATGTAATAATATATATACTACTACTACATGTTGTAACTGTTTTGACGGCTTTAGTCACTGTTAGCAAAAATAATAATAATAGGCGGATTCATTGTTTCCTTACAGTCCCACTCCCGATTCAATGTTTCCGTATCCATTTTTCCTATCCCTACTCCCTAGCCAATATACTGCGTTCGCAGGTAAGGGTTTCATCCCACTATATTGGCTAAAGGGGGAGGTGGGTTTAGTCAGTAAGAATATGACACTACCAAGGGTTGTCATAAATGACGTCTGACAATGGTATCATTTTTTTAAGAAAAAAAAATGAATTCACTTTTTAGCGGACCGTAAATGAATCTACTATTTAGAAATGACTTCGCCGGTGATTCGTTTACGGTTCGTTTATCTTGAAGGGATGACATTGTCATAAATAGAGTGATTACTGGTTAAAGAACAAAAAGAAGTGGAAAACAACATAATATTTGGATTTGGAATGTTCATAGATGAACAAAATTATACTGGAATGAAAATGTATGATGGAATGAAAATGTTTCAAAAAGAATAAAAGATTATTTTTACGTTAAATTTTAGTTATACGTCAAATCATTGTGAAATCAAGCTATTAGGAATTTGATACATATAAGAAATTTTCTAGGGAACTTAATTGTTAATATTATTAAAATTTGTATTTAAAGACCTAAAAAAAAAAAAAAAAATTTCATATTGAAAAAATTCTACTAACTATATCAATTGAACCAAACTATACAATTGCTTATAACTCTTTTTAGGATAACGATTCATATTTTATCTAAAATTCTAGACGTTTTTTTTAATAAGTATATCGAATCAGCTAAACCACAAGTGTATTTATGAGGAAGATTTTACTCTTCGTTTCATACTCTCCTTTCAATAAACTGATTTGGTGGTTTATGGAAAGAGCGTATGAAACAAAGAGTAAAACGTTCCTCATGAATACTTACTCGTGCCGTGTGGCTTGGCCGAATTGTATATAATGTATTGTTGTCATCAACTGATGTTTTTAAAAATAATTTTTTTAATATATTTTATATATGTATATTAAAGATTTTTTGACAAAAAAATTAATTTTAATTTTTTTAGTTACCTGAATTAAATCATAATATTTATATTAATGTTAGCACCTTTTATTTATTTATTTTTTTTTTTTTCTAGAATAAATTCTAAACTTTTAACTTTTTGAAAATTAAAAAGTAAAAATGAAAACTATTTTCGTCAAAATATTAAATAAATATATCCTATATTGGAGTATAGATAATAATATTAATTTTTCAATCAAAATTAAAAATTATAAATTAATTATTTTTTTTTTTATTAAATTATAGTTTATAAATTAGTACATATTATAAATTTTATGATTGTTTTATATGAATTTATAATTTAAAAATTGTGTTTAGTTACTATATAATTATTATTTCTATTAAATTTATATTAATATGTACTTTTTTTTTTTTTTATTCGTTTTTCTTTATTCATATACATTTTATTTATAATGTAATTTAGTTTTATATTTGCTCTTTTTATTTGTTCTTTTTTTTTTGTTTTTGTATATCTTAAATTAATATAAGTAATAAAAAAAATTATTTGTACTTCTGTTGTCTCAGGATTTCGTATTTCAATAAAAACAAAAAAAAAATTATAACTATATTTAAAAAAAAAAAACAAAAAAAAAATTAATAATCTTAATAGAAATCATAATTAATATAAAAAGTAATTAATAAAAAATTATTAATTATTACAAATTAAAATTAATAATAACGATAAACATTATATTATTTAAAAGGCAAACAATAATATATATAAATAAAAAATAATTCAAATTATTCTTCAATAATTAATAAATCAAAAATAACACATAAATAATAAAAAATGATAAATACCAAATTTTATAAAAAAAAAAAAGAAAAAGTTTAATAATTACAAATTGTTTTTTTTTTTTTTCATTATTTTTGTAATTTAAGCAATTCAATGATTTTGTTTTGTGATTGTTGTTATTAATTCATTATTAAAAAAAAATTAATTAATTATCTTATCACAATACATACATTATTTTTAAATTAATATGTATAATACTAATAAAATTTTGTTTTTTTTCATTTTATTTTTATATTATTTCAATATTATATAAAATATTTTCAAAATTTGTTTTAAAGCAAAAAAATTTTTGATTTAAAAATTAAAATTCAAATATGAATCGATTAAATGTTCCAAATATTAATCGATTTTAATTATTTTATCGATTTTTTAATTATTTTAAAAATAAATACTATAAATACACATAAATATGAACAAAATACATGAACTACCAACTTAATACAAAAGCAACAATGAAAATTCAGTACTATTAGATGTATTTTTGATTTTAATTAAAAATCCAAATATGAATCGATTAAATAATTCAAATATTAATCGATTAAAAAATTATTTTAAAAATACATGCTATTTATATACATGACGATAGACAAATTACATGGATGATAAGGGACTTATTATAGAAGCAAAAATGAAAATACAGTTTTACTAGATGTAAAATGAATTGTTGACACCAACACTTACTAGAAACAAATTATATATTTTATGGACATGCAGATATTAAGATAGTGCGGAATATCAGTGTCAATTGTCATACGGCCAGATATACCAGATCAACCAGCAATAAAAGAGAATTAATTTACACCATTCTCTATACATAATACAATGACAGGAAGAATAATATAAAAATATCTTTTAGATTAAGAATCCAAAAGTAAAAAAAAAAAATAACAATAATAATAATAATTAATTAGAATTCTAACAATTGTAACTAACAGTTAACATTTCAATTACTTCTCAGTGAGGTATTCTATTCTTAGGAAATTAGTTATGTAAGTGCAAAAAAAAAAAAACTGGAATAATGATATTAAAACTTATATTCATATTTTATAGTCCTTCGTTTTATAATTAGGTATACACAGTACAAAGAATTCTTAAGTGACCATTTGTGAAAGTAAACCCAATTTCAAAATTAAAAAATAAGGGGCCTTGGTGGGCCATTATAAAATACGATGTAAATAACTAAGGGATGGTGCGTTCCAGTCCCACAAACGATGTAAGAATAATTCCCTCTTACGACATTTACAGCCACATCTGGAAAGGAAAAATTGTGTAATTTTCTTGTCACATTTAAGTGGCAGGAGAATAAACAAAAAAAAATATATTTTTATATTATTTGACATTTCTGCAAAACATAAATAATTTGCACATACATACATGAATGTTAACGGTAAAAATTAAAAATTAATTTAATATTTTAATAGATTTCGAAATTATGTAAACTTGAATCGGTCAATATGAAAAAATATCGTTATTAAAAATAATTATAGGTAAACAAAATCTAAATATTTTTTTTTTTTTTTGAATTAATTTGGTGAACATTCTAAAATGTTCATTGGAGCAGACATGAAACCGTATAATTAATAACTAAAAACAAAAACAAAATTCAAACTACTTTTAAAAGAAAAAACATTAAAAATAAAATTTCAAAAACAAGTAACAATTTTTTTTTTTTTTTAAATAAATTAAAAATTACAAATCTGTATCGGAATGGAATTTAAAAAATTTTAATAATATCCAATTTGGCACAAATTTATTAAATTTCTAAATATCGAAAATTACCACCCTAAAAAATTTTGTAAAATAAGAATTAAAAAAAAAAACGTGTTTTACTACAAAAAAAATTTTAAGCCATATTTAAAAAAAAAAAAATAATGCAAAAAAATAATACATTTAAAAAAAAAACAAAAAATTTTAAAATACAATTTTTTCTGTTTCTATTTTGTTTTTTTCTTTTTGTTTTTTTGTTTTATCAAAGAACACGTGAATATTAACAGTCAGCAAGTAGCAACTATACAAAAAGAATCTGCAATAACAGAAAAACTGCGAGAGGAAAAAAAAAGAAATAAAAAATAATCAAAACAATGAGCCACGAATGAAATCAACTACGAACAAATCAATTATATTTATATATATATATATATATATATATATATGTATATAAAAAAAAAAAACAAAATAAAAAAAAAAAAATATTGACCTTCACCTAAAAGCACATATTCACCACTTTTTTTTTAATGATAATATGGAACATTGTATTATTGTATATTGCAATTTTTTTTCTTTTCTTTTTTTTTATTTTTTTTTTTATTTTTTATTTATATTATATTTATAGGGTGTTTCAAAATATGTTGGAAGTATATGCAACAGGTGACTGAAATTGTTTACAACATACATAAGTATATAAGCAAAATTTTTATGAAATCGAAAAATTTTTGTCATAAACGGTTACTTAAAAATTCTGTACAAATATTTATGTATGCAAATTGGAATACATGGAAAAGCTTATGTACATAATATATAATATGTACTGCGAGTTGTTCATGACCGACACATCACTAACATGTACATAATTTAATGTGACAAAACTAATTTTCTCAGCTTTTTTATATCAATAAAATAACACTTAATGCACGACTTAACGCAAGCATAAGCATTAACAGTGGTTTGAAGACATGAAGAGCATAAAGTAAATTATAGATACCTTTATAGTTTGCATAAATTAATTTCACATTACATGTTAAATGAATGATCTTTTTAATTTTTAAATATATGTATGTAAGTAGTGTTGATTCATTTTAACTTTATATATTAAATCAAACTATACATACATTGTATTAAAATTAACTTTTAGCGTCTATTTTTACTATCAAATACCAATTGAAAATGATTTAGTTATGCAATTAGTTAGTGATAATTTATTACAGAAATTATGATAACTTAAATTAAAGCATAAATGGTGTGGAGATAAATTGTTGAGACTTACAGAAACGGAACTCCATATTACAACAACTAAGAAATAAAAAATGGAGGTGGATAGACTACACACTAAGAAATCTCAAAAATATAAGCTTCCAAGTAAAACCTCCAAGGAGATGTCACAGGTGTCCAAACACTTGGAGACGAATCATAATAGTCGAACTCAAGCAATGCAACTTCACATGGATGAATGCAAAAACATCTACTGCTTTGAATGCACTACATCTACATCTACTGGATGAATGCATCTTTAATCATGTGAGATAAAAATATCAAATGGAAGCTATATGCTCCGTCGCGTAATGAAATGGATAAAAAAAATAAAATAAAAATGGTAACTATCTTTAATAATTGGCGTTCTTCTTTTTCTCATCAGATCAATGCTCAGAGCAGATATCGAGCGCTCAGAACAAACTTTTATCTGAACTCTGATCGCTCTGAGTTAAAAACACAAAATTTTCAATTTTTATCCAAATAACGTCAGTATTTTTTTTTTTATTTTATTTCATTATTTTAAATGTAGTTATTTTTAATATAGTTGTAAAAGGAATTTTTTTAAGAAATAAAATAAAACAAAATTAATTTACGTAAAGTTTCATTTAATAAAATTTTAAATAATACTTGAAAAAAATGTTTATCTATGCACGAAATTTTATTTTGATGACGTTTTTATTATTTTATTCTTAATTTGACGTTATATTTATTGACAACTCTGTGAAATCTGAGAAATTTTTACGAGATAACAGGTCGCGCTCTTAGCACACTCCGAGTTAAAAAAAAGAAACACAAAATGGATAATCTGGATAATCTGAGCATAAAAAGAAATAAAATTTTTTTGCTTGGCAGCTCTCTACTCTGATGAGAAAAAGAAAAACATCCAATGAGTGATAGCGAAAATATTATTGCGTTATTTAAAAAATATTATTAAAAAAAATGTCTGAGTAAAGATAGAAAAAACAATTAAGTATATCACTTTTTCTGTAACTTATTACATTTTAAGGTTTAATTAACCCAAACAATAAAAACTGGTTCAAGTCTGTTCAAAAACTGATCATTTCATATCTTAATCAAATTATCCATTTTTTACTTTCCAAACCAACTGGAAAATATACGTATACCCTGTATATTAAATAAAATATATTTTTGTTGATTCGAAAATTTTTATACGTATATTTTTTGATTTTTTTTTGTTTTTTGTTTTTTTTTTTACTGTTGCTATTGCTCTAAGATCATAAGAGTAAAAAAAATACAAAGTTCAATTCTCATCTACCACTAAAACAAAAACAACAACAATTATTATTTTGTAGTATTTTATATAGACGATAAAAAAAAATTTTTTTTTTTTTTATTTTCGTTGTCGTAGTCGTATCACGAAAAAAAAAAAAAGAAAAAAAATTATCATTTTATGTTTACCAACATAAAAACAAAAACAAAAAAAAAATACTACATGAACTTAAGTTATTATTTTAATGTTTATGTATTTTATGTATGAATTTAATTAATAATAAAAAAAAATAATATTTAGAATTATCGTTACTATTTTTTAAGGTTTTTTTTTTTTTTTTATAATTTAATCAATATTATTATAGTCAATTATTTAATTTAATACATAGTAAAATAATTTAATGCTATATGTATGTACGTTCATATATAGTAATAGTAAAATATAGTATTTATTAATAGTAAATATAACATTTTTTTATGATTGTTGTTCTAGCGTATAAAATAAAAAATGTCATTAATTATTACAGTAAATGTCATTAAAAAGTCAAATATTCAGAAGGTTAACCAAATATAGGTAACTTTTTTCAAATCAATCAAAAAAAAAAAATCGTACTCGGAAATCTCTTTAAATTAAGAACGGTATAAATAATTGTAAGGTTCTATCAGACGTCCCATACTCTTATCTGATCAAGTAAAACTGATCAAATAAAACGTTGCATTATTAGACAAAATATCAGACGTTTTATGTTAACTGAGAACTGAACTAAAGTTTAATAAGAATTTCATTCGTTTTCAATTTTTGTTTTTTATGTTTACATGTTTGAATTTGGAATTTTTCAATTCAAATTTTATAATGAATTCTAAAATTAAGGAAATTCCCCATTTTTGTTTGAATTTATTTTTTTCTACTCGTATCTCGTAAATATCTTGTCTTCATTCGATTGTGAAATTTAAAAGTGGATATTTATTATAAAATGTTAAACTGAAAACAATTAAATATGAGAAAATTTAGCTCTTTTTAATAAAAATTTTTTGGATCATCGAAAGTCGAACTTATTTTTAATTTCAATTTTACAATGTATGAACAGGTAGCTATTAAGGAAAGTTGTACGTCATTCATGATGGTAAACAAAGTATGTATTGAATTATACACATATTATGATGTGGGCATAAGTTTTACTTGTCAATTTTACCACATTAGATAAAAGATACGATTAAATGTTACATGAATATTCCGTGATTTTAGTTTCATTTAATTGATTCAACCCGGTTGATTTTATATTTTAAAAATGATGACAGACTACACTATTCCAAGTGAGGAAATTGTTTAGAATTTCAAAGTAAAGATTCCATCAAGAAGAGAATGGAGACAAGGAAACCCTTTGGGTGAAGTAGACATCACACTCTTCACTGATGGATCAAAAATAGACTGCGGTGTCGGTGCTGGTGTCTATTCCGAAAAACTTAAAATAGAACATGCTTTCAGACTTCCCAATAAATCCAGTGTATTTTAAGCTGAAATGATAGGAATCTGGAAAGCATGCCAAGTACTTAGGATCCATACATCTCTGGGGGGAAGCATTGCCATTGTCATTGATAATCAAGCAGCAATCGGGCTCTTAATTTTGCGATGATAAGCTTAAGACGAGCTTAAGAATATAAGCTATCAACACAATGTTACATTACTGTAGGTTCCGGGACATCACAGGAAATGAACATGCTGATGAACTAGCAAGAAGCGGTTCCAATCTGAATGCTTCACTGGATCCACCACTAAACAGCGTTAAAAGGGATATCTTTCTACACTTTTTATCCGTAGCGAAAAGAAAGTGGAAAGAATTAACCTCATGCCGTACGACCAAGAAAATATGACCGTCCTACGACAACAAAAGAACGGACAACCTATTGAAGCTATTTCGGCGGGACATAGCCCTAGCAATAGGTGTTCACGGGACAATTGGCGAATATGCGGCCAGATTAGGTATTCCATTCCATTCTTAGCAATTTAGCGGCTAAGCAACTTGCAGAAATGGTAAGGTTCCTGAATGCCGCGAAATGAATCTGAAATTAAATCTGTTATAGCCTAAACATAAGCCTTGTGGTTACGGTAGTGGTAGCAAAACGGTGCTAACGCGCTAATTGCAGTCTTGTCACGGTTGACAGGACCAGCCACGTATACCAACCAACCAACCAATAATTTCTTAGTAACAAATGGCATACATAGAAATTAGATAAACTGTATTATATTTCTGTTTAATTGTTAATAAAGTTAAAAAGAGTTAAATATAAAACCATACATATATGTTTCTCAATAGAGTATACACGATGTTTAGAAATAAAATAACATAATGAATTTGAAATCAAACAAGTATTTGACATAAAACTTGACAAGTAAATAATATGTAATCATTTTAATTAGAATTAGATGATATGACACGAAAATGTAAATATGCAGTTAATTAAATGATATATCGAATGAAATTCAATATAATGATGTAACGACAATTTTATAAATACCAAAGATATTTAGTTTATAAATAACTTTAATAATTCTTTAATATAAAATATAAATTAGTTTGAAGTATTTAATTAAATTTGTTTTTTTTTTTTATTTTTTAAACTATTATCAATGTTGTATATTTATAAATTAATTATTTATTTAATTATACTAATTATACTAATTATTTATTTATTTTATATTTTATGCTTTATGTTTCACATATTTATTTAATACCGTCTTAAGTATACATACACAATACTTGAAATATTGTCAAACATATTTGAAAAGAAATTTGATATAAAAGTGTTTTGATTCCACAAATAATTATGTTTGGAGTATCGGACCACTAATAATTATGTTTAGATAACCTTTAGATAAAAATAAAGTATACTTCAAATTTGTAATGAAAACGTATAGTTTATGTTGACTTTTCTTTGAATAAGTAGATACAAAATATTTTTTTTCTTTATCATTTCAATTTAAAATTGACATAAGCAACTACAAAAAAATGGATTAGAAAGTACATATTTTCTTGTCAGGTTTTTTTATGTTAAATTTATCTAATTCAAAAGAAAATAAAACCATATAAAACTTTGCATAAATGTTTAGTTAAAGTGCAAAGTTTACTTGCCCTAATACATATACAAGTTCATGTTTCTAAGTTTTACTGTACTTATTGGTTTGACGTTAAGGTTTTAATTTGCAAACTTTACACTGAAGCGAAGCGTTTAGTTATCGAAAGTTTTAGTCCAAATTAGTTCTTGACTCCTCGCATTCTGTACACTCACATATCACTTTGTCTAAAAGAAAAAATACTCTAAATGTCAATTCAAAAATATATGGTAGATGGTGGAAATGGTAGGTAGAAAACAATTACAATTTATATGAAGACAACTGTCAAAATTTAATTAAAGGAAATTTATTTACTTATGACACGATTTGTTTAAAAATATTTAAATTTATTCCTTTAAAGAAACTTTTATTATATAATTAATGAAATGATAATAATTAACTCTTCTGGCTTTTACTAATTCAGTACTTTAATAGTAACGATAAAAAGTTAATTAAAACATTTAAAAAAAAATATTAACTTTTGCATTAAAGTTATAGTCTTTGCAATATTGACAAATAAAAACTTATTGATAATTTAAATTTCTGATTATTGAAAACTAATTTTAGTATATACATAGTGCACTTTTTAATTCCATTCACTGTATCCAATGCATAAAAAAGTTTTCTTTTACAAATCTTATAGGTATTTTTATTTACTATAAATATATTTTTTTTTTTCTTCTATATTTGTATTATTTTATTTAAAACTTTAATTAAAATTGCTTTAGGGCTATAAATAAAAAATAACCCTAAAGAAAAAAACAAAAACAAGCATACAATCAAATAATTTTAAGTTTTTCTTATCGACATCAGTAAAACAACAAAAAAAAAAAAAAAACAAAAATAGTATCTAATAATACATTTTTATCTTAGAAACCAATTGAATATTTATTGTTAATTGTATTACATAAAATTATATGAATTATAATTAAGTACATAATATACATACATATATATATATATATATTATATATGAAATTGTGTATATTAAGATAAAATATATATTAAGTAAAATATATTTTATATGTATGTACATATTAAAATTTTAAATTTTAGCGTGAAAACTAAAAGTTTTATTAACAATTAAAAACTGTATTCGAATAACGGTTTTTAGTGTTAGTATAATAGTATTGCAGAGGCGGCAACCCACCTTTATATTAACTTAATACATACTTAATTATAGAGAACTTATTATTAATATAAAAATTTGATTTTGTATTTGAATAATTAATAAAGTTTGACCGTATTTTAGGCCGTATTTACGAGTGCGAGTTTTATACGAGTACTACCCAATTTTTTTTTTTTTGATATATTGCTTGCATTCTTTTTATACAAAAAGAGTAGCTGAGAAAATTTGGGAGTAGTTGATAAATTGAACGCTAATTTTTTTTTTTGGAAAATTTTTAGTCATCTGCCACGAATATTTTTGCGTATTTTATTTCCATCATCTACTCTTTCTAAAAGTTGTGTGTAGAGAAATGAGGAGTTTAATCTGTAAAAGGAACACAAACATTATAATTATTGTATCAGTTTGAATGATTAAATATAAGAATGTAAAAAATACTTTTTTACACTCTTCAATATCTATCCTGTCCTATACAAAAAAAACTTTTTAATTGTCTGTTGTTTCTAAAACAAACCCCCTAATTAAAATATTATAAAGGCTAGTATAGTATACTTTTTTTTCTTTTTTTTTTTTTTTTATGCATTTCTCAGCCACATAAATGTGGACAGGAATTTACACTGTAAATAGCTGTAAATATCGTAAGGGGGAATAACTCTTACGACGTGTATGGGATTCGAACGCACACTCCTCCCTCGGGGTTTACAGCGTACTTCATACGCTCTTACCAACTAGGCCATCGGGGCCCCACTATAGTATATTTTATTTATTATCAAATAAATACGTAATTTTTATGAAGTTTTTTTTTTTTGTGTATTACTAGTCCGTCGAAATAGAAAATGAATGAAATTACTTTCGACAAAAATGTTTTTTTTTTTTTTAAATCGATGCCCATTGTTCAGCGTAAAATAATAATATTTTAAAGTAATTTTCTTTCCAAACAATTATTGAAATTTTCGCTTCTTCATTTTAAAAATTATTCTAAAGCCGCTACAAAATTCAACATCGATTTATAAAAATTATTTTAAATGCACATGCACTTTACTTTTGAATTACATATTTCTTTCTAATGAACAAACACACCACACCTATCAAAATAAAATATCTACCAAAAAATGCGGAACCAACATTTTCATTCAAATGATTTTTTCGCCGAACTTTAAGCATATCCATATATTAATTAAATTATAGAAAACAGGCCACCCCCAACTTTAAATAAAATTAATGAAATGTATATTAAATTTTTACGTTAAAGTAATAAATTAACAGAAGTTTTTGACTTAACTCTTGTTTTTAGATCAAACGTTCAAATAACTATCAAAATTATAATTTAAATTATTTTTAGTCCATACATATTACAAAAAATTTTGAATCATTTCAAAGATCGTTTTCAGGAAGATGAAGTCTGGTTTGATTTAACCAAAAAGTAAAAATTTATCTTAAAAGAAAAAAAAATTCTTTTTACATTAATGCAAATTTTTCGAATAAGTACATGAAACCATAAGATTAGAGTTACCCAGGTTATATACCAATATACCATAAAGAAATTTTTGTGCGGTAGTTAAACCACAGTACATACTTATGTACATATATATTTTAGTAAAATAATGCAATAAAAACTTTTATAAAATTGATTAAAAATAAAAACAAAAATAATTTTAATTTTATTTTAAGTATAAGAAACAATATTTAAGTATATTTTAAATATTTACTATTAGATACTATTTTATTTTTATTATTATGCCTCTCTTGCCAATATTATAATTGATTGTGGGTATTGTTTTTTTTTTTTTTTTGCTTTACTGTTTTTTACATTTTGATTATAATTTGATTCTTTTTTTTTTTTTTTGTTTTTTTCTATTTATTTCATTTTTATTATCGTATTACATATACATATACAAAAAATATATTATATTTTGCGCAAAATTAATAATAATTCTATATACATAATATACAATGTTTACATATACATACATATATAATTGTACTCGTACAAAATGTGTAAAATTTCAAAATTGTTATTATTTTTAATTCTGATGCCTTACCTTTAAAGAATATTGAAAAAAAAACAAAACAAAAAAAAAAAATGAAAAAAAGTGCATCGATTGAGTGCGCGCAAAAAAAAAAAAAAAATCAAATGAATACAACGATAATTGGATAATACGAGGGGAGGGAAGAGAAGAAGCGCAAAAGATTGTAAACATTAACTATACATGAAAAAATAATAAAAAAAAAAATAATAATAACAATAAATAATAATAATTGAAAATTCATTGACCTTTTTTTTGTTTTTTTTTTTTGCTAAATTGTTATTTCTTTTTTGTTTTTCATTTTTGCTTAGTACTTATTTTTTTTTTTTTCTCTTTCTAATTGTTTATTTGCTGTTGTTTTTTTTTTTTTTTTGTGTTTTACTTCAATTTTTGTTCGTTATTGTTTTGGTATGTTTTTAATTTTGTTTTATTGTTTTTTTTTTTTATTATACTGTGAATTAAGTCCGGTCGGTGGCGGTAATTTAAATCAACAATAATATAAATACAATACTATATTCTATATAAATAATAGAAAGAAAGAGAGAGAGAAAGAGAAAGAAAAGGGGGGAAAAATAATATTGAAATAAATTTTTCATGTTTTAAAAAAAAAGTTTTTTTTTTATTTCTATTTTTTTTTTTTTTTTATTAAATATGGAAAGGAAATTAATTGAAACCATCATGATGCACGCAACCTATTATAAACTATAACACTCTTTTTTTACTTTTTTTTTTATTTTTTTTTTTTGTTTTTTTGTTGTTAATTCATTCATTAAGTTTTTTTTTTTTTTTTTTTGTATTTAATTCGTTCACTAATTCATTTGTTCATTCATTCATTCATTGAGTTCAGTTCAGCAGCACAAAGTTGTTAGGTGATTCATTCATTAAATTCATTAACATTTTGTTTTTTTTTTTTTTAATTTTTTTCAACTGTTTTGGTATGAGAATAAATAGGAAATTAAAGTAATAAATATAAATAATAATAATTATTATAAAATTATTATGAAAATTAGCGAAAATTAACACAAAAAAAAAAAAAGATTTAATGAAATTTGAAAATACTATTCAATTTTAATTGATCAAATTGCAATTTTAAAAATTTATTAAAATTATAACGTTCTTCAAAAAAAAAGAAAAAAAAAAAACAACAAACATTCCATAGATTTAAAATCGATACATATAAATTTTGAATTTAAATATTTAAATCTATTTTTGCCACTTACTAAAATCGGAAACAACATTTGCGAATCAATTGCAACTATAATTTTTAACGCAGACCAACCTATAATAAAATAATAACTGATTCTGCACATATATAGATGATTACTTTTACATCTGATAAGCAAATGACATTTCTGATTTCAGCATATACTCAACTCAATCAAAATCTTAAGCCATCCATCCATTATAATTGATCATTTTGTATTTTGTATAAAAGTTCGTACAATTTAGTACTTTTTTTTTTGTTCTGTTCAAATACCCTTATGTTCATTCATATAAAAACCATAAATGTCCAACAATAATTAAAAAAAATATGAGTTTAATATACACGCAAGTTCTCATATCCTTCAAAATATGTCAAATGCTATCTACTTACTCCTATAAAATGCATTACTTATACGTAACAGTATAAATGTATCTTTCAATATAAACAGGATTAAAAATTTTTATAAACATTTTTAATTGCACAATGGAATTTCTTTTGTTTTTTTCATTTATTATTACATATATTTGTACACAATGATATTTCTATAATATTTAAGGTACAAATATATAAAAGTGAGAATTTTAATTAGTATCTATAGCTGAAAAAAAAAAAAAAAAAATGCCGTTTTGAGAACATAAAAAATACAAATGGATAGCCTGTTTGTATTCCTTCGAAAAAAAAGGGATAGTTTTTTATTTTAATTCTCTAGAGAAATCATATGTGGATATGTAAATTATATTTTCATGTAGTAATAGTTATTACATTTCCATAATAAACTTTAACCCTTATGTCAAACCCTTGGTACAAATGTAGCAATTTTAAGTTTAAACAGCTATATCTCCCACACTTTTTGAAGTGCAAATCTGTACCTTCGTGACATCTTCTATTAAAGTGTTATGAATCAAAGACATACTAAAAATATATATAGTTTGGTGGAGACAATTAGTATTTGAGAGACTTAAATGATGTCAACTACGTTGCTTTGCTTGCTAAATATTGCTTTGATTGCAATGCTTCTCAAAATTAAAATTTTTTTTATTTATTTTTTCTTTTATTTTGTATTTTTTTTTTTTTTTTCTTCTCATTTAAATTAAATTATGAAATATTTTGTTAAAGTTAATTTATGATTAAGGTTATAAAAAAACGAAAACATTTTATTTTTTACATATTATTTCTTATACAAAATGTATGAAAAACGTTATTGGTACAAATATACCAAGGGTTTGATTAAAGGCGGTTCAACAAGGGTTTGACATAAGGGTTAAAAACCAACTCAAACCTTTTCTCTTTTGTTTTTTCTAAACAAAAATAACAAAAACAAAAAAAAAACCTGTAAAATCTGAAAAAAAAAATAAAATAAAAAAAATAACTATTTAATAAATAAGAAATTGTCATGTCAGTGTTTTGTACAAAACAAATCAGATGAACCTGAATGGAATTATACCTACTTTTCAATATCTTTAAAGGTAATATAACAGACTACCTTAAATATATTAAACCTAAACTTAAAAAAAAAAAAAAAATTTTTCATTTTTGTAAATGATTTTGATTGAAATAAAAAAAAATAAACACATTTTTCTTTTTCCTTTTTTTTTTTTTAAAGTCCGATTTTGTTTTTTTTTTTTTTTAACACAAAATTTTTATTCGAAATAAAAAAATAATAATAATTAATAAAGGTAAAAATGATTATACAAAAAAAAAAAAAAAAATAAATTGTAAAAATTAAAATTTGATTTATAAAAACATAACATTATTTTTTATTTTTTTGTATTATTTTTTATCGTAAACTTCATATAATTAAAAAAATTTTGTTTTTTTAACTCTCTACATTCTATTTTTTAAAAACAAAAAAAAAAAAAAAAAAATTACAATCAATTCTTGTTTTAATTTTAATATGTTTTTTTTTTTTTTTTTATAATACATATTTTATATAAATAAAAAAAAAAAAATTCACTTAAAAAGTAAAAAATAATTTTTTTTTTTTATTTGTTTGTTTTATTTTTACATAATTGGGATTTTTTTTTTTTTTCTTTTTAATTTAACAAATTGTATGTTTTTTTTTTCTTTATATATATATATATATATATGTATATATATTAATTAATATAGAAATAAAATATTAATGCGAGTGTTTTAGTTTTTATTTTTGTTTTTATTGTAAAAAAAAAAAAAAAATTTTTTTGTAATAAAAAAAAAATTCTGTTAAATACGTGTTATTTTTTTATTTATTTATTTTTAATACAAATCATGAAAAAAAAAAAAAAAAAATATTGAATGTATTGTGATAATTTTAATTTTTCATATGTTATTTTTATTTTATAACAATTCATTATTATTTTTTTTATTTATTTATTTATTTATTTTTTTTTTTGCTGTTAGATATTTAATTTTGTTTTTGATTTTAAGTTTAATTCGTTTGTTTTTTTTTCTTTTTTTTTAAGTCCTTATTGTTACTTTTATATTGGCCAAATTCAATATTTAAATCAAATGCAAAAATACAGTTTTAATTGTAATTTAAAAAAAAAAAAAATTTTTTTTGTTTTATTTTATTTTTTCGGTTTTTTTTTTTTTTTTTTTTTTTTTTTTATTATTATATTATATTATTAAAAACAAAAACATTAATTAATTAATCTGAATGATAATTTTTGTTATAAAAAAAAAATATTAAAAATCATTTTGTCATTTTAACAAAAAAGAAAAATAATTGAAAAAACATAAAATATAATTCAAGAAAATGAAAAAAAAAAAAAAAATGGAAGATTATCTTTTTTCTTTTTTTGTTTTTTTTTTTGTAATAAACATTGAAGCAAGAAAGAAAAAAAAAACTTAAAAACTAATTTCAATTGGATAAAAGGCTGGATTATTTTTTCAACTTATAAAAACGTCAACTTTAAAAAAAAAAAAAAAAAAACATTTTTTCTTTTTTCTATTTGTTTTTATTAATTTTTTTTTTTTTTTTTTTGTTTTACATTAACTTCTCTTCTTCATTAACAGTATATTTTTATTCTTAAAAAATTTAAAAAAAAATTAAAAAAAAAAAAAACTTATTAAAAAATTAAAAAAAAGTGCCAATTTTAAGCAAAAAAAAAAAAAAAAAATTTTTTATTTTTTTGTTTTTTTTTTTTTTAATAGGAACAAATATTTTCATTAAATCGTACTTATTTATTTTTGTTTTGTTTTTAATATTTTACTTAATTTTTTATTTAAATATAATTTATTATGTACAACACTTCTTTTATTTTAATTTTATATTTTTTTTTATTTTGTCTTCTTAATTTTGTTGCATTAAAACACAATTTTACTAATCAATAATCAAATGTTAGAAGGTCGTGGAAAATAATTAGTACCTACATACACACATATATATTTATTTTTTTTTGTTTTGTTTTTTTGTTTACAAAAATTTTACATTGAGTAGATTTTTTTTTTTTGTTTTTGTTTTTTTTTTTTTTGCATTAATAAAAGGTAAGTCTGTTTAGTATTTAGCTTAATATAAAATAAAACTTCCAACGTTTGACAGTTAAAGAAAAAAAAAAAAACAAAAAAAAAAAGCTGACGTCAACACTTTTGGGTGTGAATTTTTTGAGACTTGCAGAAAATATGAAAAATATCAAATGTTTCATTTATTTAATGATGTGTTATTAAAAATGTGTTTGATTTTTTTGATCTTACATAAAAAAAAAAAAAAAAAAGGTTGAAATTAACATTTAAATTTTAACATTTAGTAAAAACATTTAAATTAAGTAAAAAAACACATTTAAACTAAAACATTTTATGTTCACTAAAAATTTTTTTTTTATTTAAAAACTGTCAGTACTGTCAAATATTATTGGTATATTTTTAAATGCAAAGCAAAGGTGAGTTTATCCAGCTCGGCATATATTTAATTATTATTAGATAATTAAAATCTTTAAAACTAGAAAAAAAAAATAAAGAGAAATTAAGTAATTAAATATATGTATGTAGTTTTGAATTGTGTTTTAAATTTTTGGTTGTTGTAATTAAATTCTACCTCTTGTTTTGTTTTTTTTTTTTTTGTATATATGGTCAATTTTTTTTTTTGTCGTTGTTGTTGGTTTCATTATTAATTTTTTTTTTTTTTTTGATGACATTTTGCTGTTTTGCTATTTAAATTAATTAATAATTACTTTATATGAATATACATATATTATAATATAATAAATATATATAATGTGTACTAAAGATATATGTACATTTATATATGGATATATATATATATATATATATGTATAAAAACAATTTGAAATTATAAAACTAATTTCGGTTATTGTCAAAAATATCTATGTATGCTTGTTTTTCTTTTTTGTTTTTAATAAAGGAATAAAAAAATCAAATAAAATAAACACTATTATTTAATTTCTTTTTTTTTTTTTTTTTTTCAATTTTCATTTAGAGGTATTTTTTGTATGTTTATAAAAAGCATTAATTTTTCTTATAATAAATATATATATTTTTTATGTATATACATATTTTATTAAATCGAATTTTTTTTTTTTATTTCATTGGCGCAAAAAACAGCGTTGCCATTGCATTGGAAATTTGTTTGTTTTTCATTTTTGTTTTTTTTTTGTATATATATAACAAAAGAAAAAAAAATAAAATTAAAAAAAAAGAAGTATGTATGCATTTTAAAATAAAAAAAATTATATGTAAGTAAGTATATGTATTTTTCTTTCTGTTGTTTTTTTTTTTTTTTGAAGAATATTAATAATATAAATATTAATTTATACATAATAATTAATAATAATTAATAATAATTAATAAAAATGATAACGATTTTAATATTATTTATTTTATTTTGTTTATTTTTTTTTTTGTATTAATAGTAAAAAAAAAAATTTTTTTTTTTTTCATTTATATGTATATATATGTTGTATATACATTTATAAGTTTATAATTACAATTATTTTTATTAAATGTATTATTATATAATTTATTTACAAATAGAAAAAAATAATTAAATATATAAATGTTATATTCTAATTTATATATATATATAATAAGTATATATAATAGTATGTACTAATTCTAAAAAAAAAAAAAAAAAATTTAACATTTTTTATATTTTGTTGTTGTTTAACTTGTTATTAATAGTAATAAAAAAAAAAATTATATTTACATACAAAAAAAAAGAAAAGAATTAATATTTTTATATTTAATTTTAAATTTTTAAATTTTAATTTTTTTTTGTTTGTGTTTTTTCATCAAATAATTATTTAAAAAAAAATAAAAAAAAATTTATATAAATTTTTTTTTAATAATAT
Source organism: Poecilobothrus nobilitatus (assembly GCA_947095535.1). Taxonomy (NCBI): domain Eukaryota; kingdom Metazoa; phylum Arthropoda; class Insecta; order Diptera; family Dolichopodidae; genus Poecilobothrus; species Poecilobothrus nobilitatus. The sequence continues at coordinate 51,452,137 of OX352772.1, read as the reverse complement.
TTTCAATTAATGTTTTTTGTTTGATTGTTTTTTATTTTTATGTTGCACGAAAAAAAAAAGATATTATTTTTTTATATTAATTAAAAAAAAAATTTATACATAATACGTCAAATTATTGGGACAGATAAAAAAATTATATGTATTACAAAATCCTATTTTTTAGTTGTGCCCCTTGTATTAAGGTGTGTTTATTAGTCAGCTCTAGTACTATCTAGAACAACCTAGAGCAAAAAAAGTACAAGTTTTGGCGTTCATTAGTTTTAGAAATGTGTTTTTGTTTTTTGTTCGAAAGTGTTCTAGTTTTGTGTTCATTAAGTTGTTCTAACTTACTCTAAGTTACACTTTTCTGTTCCAGTTTTTTTTTTTTCTGATCTGTTTTGGACAAGGTTTTTTTTTTTTTTGTTTTTTTTTTGTTGTTTGCTGTCCTATTCTATTCTAACCTGATCTGCTCTGATCTGTTCTGAAAACTAATAAACAAACCTATTATTTCTAATCATAATATATATAAGTATATGTATATTTTTTGGTAAGGTTATTTTCCTTTAAAATCTGGATTTTAATGAATTTTATTAATATATGAATAACTAGTAGAAGAGTAAACTCTTTAAGTTAGTGTGTTGTTACGTATAAATTCCACTCAGAGTAAGAAACAAAACACAGAGTTTGCATCAATAATTTGACGTATTTATGATTGAAAAATTTAACTTTCATAATAATGATAATTTCAAAAATATTATTTTTTATTTATTTTTTGTTTGTTGTTTTCATTTTATATTAATATTTTTCGTTAATATTTTATTATAAAGTTTAAAAATTATTTTCAATATTTAATTAATTTTTCTTTATTTTATTCAAATGTTATTATAAAACAATAAAATTAAACATTTTTTTTTTTTTTCTTTCATTTAAACTTGCGTTATATTTCGTTCCATTTGTTTTGTTTTTAATAATTATTTTCGTAATTATTTATTTATATATAAAAAAAAAAAAAAAAAAGAAAATATATTCACTTTTGTCAAAAAAAAAAAAATTCTTTTCTATGAAAAAAAATGCCTTATACTAACTAAATATTTCTTAAAAAAAAAAAAAAAAAAAATGTACATTAATTAATTATTTTTAATAATAATTTTGTTTTTTTTTTAATATATATATATATATATATATGTATTAATTAATGTAAAGTAAATATAATTGTATATGTATATATATATTATGTATATATATATTTATATTATATATTAATTGTAAAAAAAAAAAAAAAATTAATATGTATGTATATATTATATATAAAAAAAAAAAAAAATAAAAATAACGTTATAATAAAATCGACAGTTAGCAGACAGGGGGGCTTCTATTTATTCTTCTTTCTTTCTTTCTTCTTCTTTTTCTTATATTTTATTCATATATAACTCTAAATAATTATATAACAATTTTCTTACAATAACACCCCTGACTAGTATCTTTTTTTTTTTTTTTTTCTATTTTTTATTCTTTTATTTTTTTTTTTTAATTATTTAATTTTTTTTGTTGTTGTTTTTCTTTAATTAAATATTTATTTATTCAAATTTTGCATCCAAATATTCTTTTTTTCTATGTATTTGCATTAATAATTGATTCTTTTGATTTAACATTGTTTTTTCATCTAACATTAATTGTTCACATAATTTAGCAGCTTCTCTTAATATATGAACTTTTGGTGCTCTTTCTTTATCTTTTATACTTGGTATTTGTTTTTTTAATTCTTCAAATAAATTTTTTAGACCGATACGACGTTGACGTTCCATATCATTATGTAAATTACGTTTTTCTATTGTATCTTGTTCTTCCATATCATAATTTCTTCTACCATTTGTTGATTTTCGATTATTATTTGTATTATGATTATTTTTAATGTTGTTGCTGTTATTTGTATGTTGGTGGTGGTGATTATTATTATTATTATTACTACTACTACTACTGTTGCTGCTGGTGCTACAATTACTGCTGTTACTATTACTATTTGTATGACTATTATTATTACTATTGTTTATCGTTGAATTTGAACAATTATTTCTACTTTTTTTACTTGGAGGTAAATATTCATCATTTTGTTGCTGTTGTTTATTTAATATTGTACCATTGTTATTACGTTTTCGGCCAGCCGATATACTATTACTATTACTTTGTTGTTGTTGTTGTTGTTGTGATTTTAATGTTGTTATATTATTACTATTATTTGAATATTGTTGTTGTTGCTGGGAATTTTTATCATTATTATTATTATTATTGTAACGTGGATTACCAACTGATATTGATTTAATTGGACTTGATACCATATTTGATATTGGTATTATTGTATATGGCGGATCAAATGTACCACCACCACTACCACCACCGCCACCTCTACCACCATCACCACCACTACCATTAATATTACCACGTTGTTTTCTTGCTGGTATTGTTCTTATACCATTTGGTGTTTTAACAATACGTGCTGATATTTTATTAGCAACTTTATTTTGTAATGCTCTTCTATCTTTATCAGATGGATTTGTTGGAAGTTTTTTATCACCAACTGATACAACATCAATTTCTTCATCTGTAATATTTAATAAGAAAGAAAAAAAATGAGTAAAATTGTAATTATTTAAAAAAAAAAAATATTTTAATATATACTATTTTTAAATATTTACAGTAAAAAAGACACATTTATATAAATTCTATATTAAAATTAAACATTATTTTATAATCCCGAAAATTTATTAGGAATTTTACTAACACTTAAAAAATAAATTCTAGGTCAAATTTTAAAAATAATACACATAAGTATTCATTATTTATTAGTTAAAAAAAAATGGTTTTTTTTTTTTTTTTGAATAGATATATATTATGTACATCATATTCCATAATTTTAATCTATCATTCTGTCTCGTTCTTTTCAGACACGTTTATTTTAAGCATAATAATGACCATAAATTAACCAGCAAAATATCAATAAAACCATCCAGCAACGACTATAACCTACACAACTTTATATTTATAAAAAAAAAAAAAAAAAAACCACATAATCTACACTTGACTAATCATACATTTCTAGAATAAATAAAAAACAAAAATTAAATATGTACTATAATAAAAATAAAAATAAATAAATAAAAAGTAAGAAACAAAAATAAAAAAAAACATACTACGCCTCTTAAAAAAAAAAAACAAAAACCGTTTTAAAATTTCGCAATCAAAAACGAAAGTTATATCATTTTTGCAAGACTAAAAAAAAAACAACAAAAAATGTACTTTTTCTTCTATTTGTTGTTTTTGTGTATGAGATATAGTGCGCAAAATTTATAGGCATGTGCGCATTTTTTTTTTTATTTCTAACAAGTTAGATAGGTAGGCCGAATTGCCGCCACCACTGCCATTATAAATAATAGGTAAAATATTTAAAAATAATTTGATATAAAATTTCATTTTCTAAATTTTAATACATACAATGTATTGTTATTTTCTATCCTTTTTCAACATAATATATTTTCAATTCATTTTAATTTAGTATTAATACACTATTGTTTCAGTTCGAATATATGTATATAGTCTAATATTGTCATCTTCTCTGCAATGTACACATATTCAATCCTAATACCATGAAGTTGAGAATTTTTCAAATTTAAGAGATACGATTATTAAATAACAGTATCTATGGGATACTTAAGAAATGGGATCAATTGAGATATTCAAAAATTGTTAACTGAAATGACAATTCAATCAATCAAAAGAAAACATAACATAAAATGGAATGTGATTGTTTGAATTCGAATATTTTAATTGTCATATCTAAAATTGTACTAAAATTCGATCCAATTGATAATCCATTCAATTTACATTTTTTTTTTTTAATTTTTTCAAATAAACTGTAAATAAAGATTTTCTACTTAAGATTCAATTAATTAATATCTTAGATTAGTCACTAAATCAGTCACTAATAAACAGTTAAAGAGGTAAATATGCAGTTTCAAATTTTGAATAATCATCAGTTTTATTTTTCGTATCTAATGAAAAACTTAAAACTAAAAAAAAATACCAAAACTCAAGAATTGTAATATATTTAAGTGTGGGCTTCCACACAAAACAAAAAAAAAAACAAAAAAAGAAAAAAGGAAAACAAAAAAAAATATAAATGTTGTCTGTATAAAATTACACAAAATTTTGAATAAAATAAAAAAAAAAAAGAACAAACAAAAAAAAAACCTCAAAATATTAAATGTGAATATAGAAACCTTTAGTTTCATATAAGTATGTATGTATGTATATTATAGTAATAATGAAATAAAAATGTTTTAATTTAAAATAAAATATTTTAATTTAAAATATTTTTAAAATAAAATATTTTAAATGTTGATAGACAAAAACTTACAAAAAAAAAAAAAAAAAACATTTACTGCGTAATTAAGTTTGAATTCCTATATACAAAATCAAAATAAAGACAAAAAGCAGATATAACACATAATATGTATGATCATAACATATTTACATATTGTTATATTGTATGTATAGGTAGACAGATATTATTTTTAATTTCATATTAATTTTATATTAATAATATATACAATATAAAAAAAAAAAAAAAAAAACAACACACAAAAAAAAAAAATTAAAAAAAAATAAATATTTATATAAATAATATTACATAGATATAATTATATATACATATATACAATTAAAATTATATATACATATGTATATATAAAATTCTAATAGTATATAATTAACACCCTTCTTTACTTACGCATAAATAAACGGAAAATTTTTTTTACTTTTAATTACACATATATATATATTATATCATTTCTTTTTATATTATTTTTATACGTATACATACATATATGTATATTTAAAATAAAAAAAAAAATCATTTTTAAAACTATTTTAAAAATTAAATTAAGTTTAAAAAAAAAAAAAACATTTTTTTTTTATTTTTTGTATCTAACATTAGATTAAAATATATAATATTATGTAGATACTTTTAAGATATTATTCTTTCTCTATATATATTTATTATATTTACTATAGATACTATCTATTATGATTTTACAGTGATTCACAATAAAATACGTATTATAATTACTTTTTTGATGCGATTGATTCACAATTAATTTGATATTTATTTGATTTAAAATAACAATTTAATACACAAGGATAAAGAGGAAAAGAAAATAGGATTTTTTATTTAAAAAAAAAATGCACAATAAATGAACACCTATAAATTTTATTCATACGATAAAACTTAAGACTAATAAAATGACTTAAATTTTGATCAATTTAAATTTCTTCTTTTCTTTTTCTTATTTGCATGTATAACGATGACATATTTATGTAAGTGTTTGTCTTTGTAATATGATCATTAAGTCGTCTTTTTATAAACTGACAAGTACATATTGCTAATTTCAAAAAAAAAAAAAAAAAAAAAATTCAACAAAGTTTTAAATTAATCATTGTCATTAAACTACAAACTTTCAAATAGAAAAATTTCATTATACTTTAAAAAGCACACTGTATATATTTAAAAACATTTTCAGTTAAATTTAAATTAGAAAATTTCTTCTTCAAAAAAAAAATATATATATATATATATACATATATATATAGTCTACAAAAATGACAACATAAACGACATGTCCACATTCCGCCAATATCATTCACCCTAAATCTAATTTAATTTCACTCTCTAAAAGCACAAAAAAAAAAAAAAAAAAAAACATTATTGTATATACACCGTGAATATAAAAATATCAAAAGCATTAAACTAAAAAAAAAAAATCTTGCTTTTTCTTTTTTTTTCTACTTTAAAATTTTATTTCTAATTTTTTTTTTACTCTAAAATAGACAAAGATAATATATATATATATATATACTTGTATATATAAAAGAAATAGAAAATATCATTAATGTCGTATGCATAATGCAGGAGACAAAAAACAAAAAACAGAAAAACTGAAATAGATAATTAATTGCCCTTTAATATGGAAACACTATGCGCTACACTATATATGTATATCTATCTACATGTACATATAAATTTAATGATTACAAAAATAGAAAAAATTTCGAAATTATGAAACAAAAAAAAAAAAAAAATACGTGTTCTTTTTTAATATCATCATTATATCTCCCATTAATCTCTTCAAACATGTATCCAACCATTTAAAAATAAAATATTTGAAATATTAAAAAATAAAATAACTAAAAAATATATTTTACTATTATACTATTTTGGAGTTTTCGTTTTTCTTCTTTTTTTTTTTTTTTTTTTTAAAGAGTCTTTTACAATAAAATTAAAACTACTTCTAGAAATAATTAATTTTTTCCTAAAAAATTACCAAATCACAAAAAATCAAATCTTAAAAATGTGCATTTACTTTGAAATTTTAATACAAAATAATTTCAACAGAACACGTCTAACTTTAGACAAGAAATTAATATCATACCTTAAACAGAATGGCAGTAAACATGCACGCTTAACTTTAAAAGTACAAACAAATAAAAAATTTGAAAGGAGAAAAAAATCAAAATTTAAAGATGAAACAATACTTTAAAGTTTTAATACCAATTAATTCCAATAGAATATGTAGAACTTTACGACAAAAAAAATCAACTATTATACCTTAAACAGAATGGAAGTATGTATATACCACGCTATATAGTATATATGTAGCTGTAAACAGTAAAGTCACAAACCAGAAAAAAAATTTTAAAACAAAAAATCAAATCTTAAAAATATAGGTACCTAGTACATTACTTTAAAAGTTTTACTACAAATTAGAAGATACAATAAAAGATCAACTTTAGACAATAAATGAGTATGATACCTTAAACAGAATGAAATTATATAGATCACGCTATAGTTATGAATTTGTAAAACTTAAAAATTACAGTTATATAGTGGCATTATTTTGATTAAATTTAAAATATGTATAGTAGTTTCAAATATAACTAAAATTAAATATGCGGATCTGTCAAATTAGAAATTTACCGTTAAAATTAAAATTTAAGAAAATTTAGTGTGATTTTTCAGGTTATAACTTAATTGTTACTTTATTATTGGCTATTTGAATATTTTTTTTGTATGTAATATATTTAATTTTAGCAGTACATATTATTATTGTGTGTATTCACTTTTATTCTTCATGAGATAAGCACAATGGAAAGTATCGAAAAAAAAAAAAAAAAAACTTCACCAAACAAAAAAAAAAAACTAAAAACCCATCGAACAAAAAAAAAATAAAAATAGAAAGTTATCATTACTTATGTGCAAAAAAACTTTTTTAATTTTTTAATTTTTAATTGTTTCCCCATGAACTTAAAAAAAAATTCTAAATGTTTCAAATTGTTATACGATATATATATTAAATCAAATTACAAATAGGCCAAAAGCATAAAAAAAAAAAATTTAAAAACCCTTCACGCAACAAATTTTTAAAATAAAATAAAAAAAAAAAAAAAAATTTCTTTTTATGATTTTTACTTAGACATAATTTTTTTTTTAACGGTTCAAGGAAATAATTAAATTTTATAATACGATCATAAATTGTTTCTTTTTTTTTCTGTTAATTTAAATTTATTTAATCTTTTTTTTTTCTTTTAAATATAAACTAACGCAATAAAATTAATTTTTGCACCTATATATGTTCCCAATAATTTAATTTAATTATACAAAAAAAAAAATAATAATAATATAATGATAATAAAAAGAATAGACAAGGTCTTTTGCAAAATCACAGCATTGTGTAATTTATATTATACATATAATATTTATACATTATGTATATACTACATATATAATAAAAGTAAAATAAAAATTTAAAAAAAAAAACATATTTATACACGTTGTTGAATCTTTCCTTTCCATATTATTATTTTATACAGTCGAATTTAGATAAATAGAACCATAAGATCGTGTTTCTGTTCATAAGATCTAATTTTTACTTTAAGCAAATTATCATGCATGTTTCTATAATCTTCATTTATTTCAAAATTAATAAATAATAATTTATCGTACTTTTAAATAATCTGAACCTTTTATGACCCCTGTCCGAAATTAGACCTTTATGTTTAGATTTTTTTTTTCTGTTTTTTTTTTTTTTTCAGTGTATTTCCCTGACACATAAATGTAACAAGGAAATTACACAGCCTTTCATTTTCATGTGTGGTTGTACAGGTCGTAAGAGGGAATTATTCTTACGAAGTGTGTGGGATTCGAACCCACACTCCATCGGTGTTAACAGCGTATTTTATATGCTCTTGCCCACTAAGCTACCGAGGCCCCTATATTTAGATTAAAAATAAATTGAAATTATTCTCTGTAAATCTTCTGTTATTTTTTTAATATTTTTATTTAAGAACATTAATTTTTTTTTTGTTACGAAAGGAGGTGAGCAGCAGCATGAGTATATAAAAAAAAATTTATAGTATATGAAAAAAAAATTTTTAGAAGAACGGTTATTTTTATTCAATTAAATTCGAATGTAGTATGACGCATTCCAATTTCTAGCCAGAATTTTTTCCAATTTCTAAAAAGAATTTTCCACTATCTATTTCTTTTTTTTTTTTTTTTTAATTTATAACCCTTTTCTTTTTTTTTATTCTAAATATTTATAGCTTAATTATTACTTTTTTTTTCGCAATTTTTTTTATTATCACACATTTAAAAAAAAAAAAAAAAAACTTAAAAAATATCCAGCCTTGAAGATTTGAAATTTATTTGACGAAAAATTAGGAAGAAAAAAATGATTATTACTATTATATTATTAATAGTACAAAGAATTAAATTATAATAAAAAAAAAAAAAAAAAAAGATTTCCTTAAAAAAAAAAAAAAAACTTTTTTATTGCTAAAATATTTTTAGAGAATGTGTGGACGTCATCAATTAGACAAAAAGACGCAATGAAAATTGTTTTATTTATATTAACAAAAAAAAAACAAAAATGTTAAATAAAAATACAAACGATAGAAAAAAAAAAAAAAAAACAGACACTAAAAAAACTAGGTTACGTCCAAAAACATAATTTTTTTTAATATAACAAATCGGATGATGATTATGAATGAAATTTGAGTATATTTATTATAATATTATATGTAATATATAATATGTATTGTAGGTATATTTATTTTTATTTTTTTTTTTTTAATAAATACTAATAGAATTCTCATTATGTGAATATTTTTGGAATCTAATTGTTTAATAATATATAAATTCGATGTTTATAGGAATTAATATTAAAAAAAAATCTGATGGTTTATGCACTTACGAGTACATATATTATGATTTAATTGAAGAATCTAACTTTAAATTTCTAATTAAAATATGTTCGAGTATATAAGCATAAAATTTAAAAAAAAAAAAAAGATATAAAAAATTATCCTTTGAACAAATTCCAAAGTATCTATACAGATTTAAAAAGCTAAATTTTTTATTAATACAATTATTACAAAAAAAAAATAAAATAAATATATTAATTAATTATTGTATATAGTGTATGTACTACATAATATTGCATAATTTATATTAAGTATATTATATTAAACATAAATGCCATAAATAATAAATAAATGATTTACTATACTATAATTTTATAAAAGCAATATTTTACATATATATATAATTAACAAATATCCTTGACGAAAAAATGTCATAAAATAATTTTACACGTGTTTAAATATTAATGTAAAACATATATACATATATACTATATAACTATATAAGTACATCTATTTATAAAATATTATTAATAAATAAATAATTTTTATGCATTAAAATTTATGTTTGTATTTAAATTAAAAAAAATAAATAAATAAATAAATAAAAAAAAATTAAAAAATAATCATAAATATATAATATTAAACATAAATTCATATTATATTAATCAGAAATAATTAATATATTAATTTACAAGTATAGATATAGTTGTCAAGCATTTAAAAACGATAACAAAAAAAGAAAAAAATAATCTATAATACATAATCAACTAAGAATTACTACCCATTTTTTTTTTTTTTTTCTTAAAAGTTAAAATTAATTCAATAATAAAAAAATTTTTTATGTTCTATGAATAATTAATTTTTTATATTAATTATCTATATTAAAAATTGAATAATTAGGTAAATTTTTTTTCCCTCCCTTTTTACTCTATTAATTAATTTATTTTTATTTTTTATTCAATTAAATATTTATTTATTAATTTTTAATTAAAAATATATGGTTATTAAATATATTTATATAGTATGATTAGTATGGTTAATTACAAAAAAATATTATAATTATTTAATAAAAATATATTAATATAAGTTTATAGGTATATCTAAAAAAAAAAAAAAATTTCAATAATTTAAAATTATAATAAACAAAATTAATGTTTTTAATTTTAAAATCAAAATTCTAATGACAATATTATTAGATACATTTATTTTATAAACTTATAAGTTTTAAATATGATCCACTAAATGTGCATTCGATCATTATAAAAATAAGATTTAATAATAACTAAAATGTTTTGGGCCAAAAAACATATATGCATACTTAACTATAATTAAACAATAAGTCATTCACTAGTCACTACCAATCATAATTTTGTTTAAAAACAGCAAAAACAACAAAAAAAAAAAAAATAAAAGAAACAAAGAATTAAAATTTATCAATGGAAAATTTGGGAAAAATAAAATATAAAAAAAAAATTAATAATCACTGTTTCTAACTGAATCCATCAAATCAAATCACCACAAATAATCTACATCTCATTATACCACATCCCTCCCGCAAATTATCATTAAAAAAATAAATAAATAAGTTAAATTGAATTGTATTTTATATGTATCTACAGATGTGTACACGCACTAAAAATATTTAATTATATATACATTAAATATATAGTAAAAATTATTTAATATATACATATAATTTTTATATTTCGAAAACGGTGGGATAGTCAAAAAAAAAAAATTATTAAACACTTGAATTGAAATGTTTTGAAACGTTCTTTTCTAAATAAACTATAAAAAGTAACCAAAATACAAGATGTTTCAAAAGGAAATTAAGTTTGAAATATAATTTTCTGATTATAAATGATTTCAAACCTTCATAACATTATAACTGTTGGGCTGATTTTAAAGTCTCTTATCTCGAAAACGATGCAAAATATATCTCGACACTCCTAATATTTTTTTTTTTTGTTTATTTTAATCCGACTCAATCACTGTGCGGATACAGTGCGGTTCAGTGCGAATACTCGAGTCGAAAACACTCTGTATATAAAAATATAATTGGGTTAGTACAACTTTGAATAATAAAAATAAACATTCAAAATTAAATACGTATATATAAACTTTTTAAAACAATTATTGTGTATATTATTAAACATATGTTCTATAAAAATTAAAAAAAAAAAAATATACATATTTGTTTACTATTACTAATTAAATATAGACTAATATAAATATATAAGTTTTATTTATAATTATTTAAGTACCCCAAAAAACCAATGTTTTTTTTTTTTGAAATAATTTTTTAATTATCATATAAATTAAATTGAAATACATATACCTATATGTATAATTATTTTGTACTCCCCCCCGAAAAACGTAATTTTGTCATCCATCCATTGCGTGCCCAATTTAGCCGGTTAAATTTTTGTTTTTTTTATGTATTAAATTTTATGCCGGTTAAATTTTTTTTTTTTTTTTTTTTTAATGTATGAACGGTAGTTTTATATTATATATGTATGTATGTATGTAAATTTTTATTCTAAAAATTTGCTGTCATTTTAGACACGTTCATAAACATATTTTATAACATTACGTCATACATATATGTACTTGGAAAATAGAATAAATTTAGAAAAATGTTAAAAACAATAAAAGTATGATAAAAAAAAAGGAAAAAAAAAAAAAAGAAAAAAAAAAATAACAAAAGAAAATCTTGTAAAAGGAAGAAACACCAACTGAAAAAAAAATCAATGCATATTCAAGATATGATGGGTAATATACATAATATGATAAGTGACAAGAATGACAAGTATAGTGAATATATCATTGTAATAATTTACATTACATAAAATGTTATATTATGTACAAACATATATACATATATACATTTCAATATATTTTTGTATATATATGTATGTACCTACATTAAAAATAATCAATAAAAAAAACTAAAGTTTATAATAACTAATAATACATAAGTATTAAAAATTTAAGAAATTAAGGATTCTCTTAAAGTTTGTTTGTTTTTAAGGATAATTTTTTTTAAGGATACATAATTTCATATTCTATTAAAAACAAAAAATAACTTTTTTCTATATTTTAATATCAATAATAAAAGATAAATAAAAAAAATAAAATTTTTAGAAATTAAGCCTTCTTTTCAGATTTAATAAAAATAAAAATACATAAAAACTTTGATTACATATTTTAATAACTTTTAAGGGGGGCCTCGGTGCTCTAGTGGATAAAAGCGTATAAAATACGCTGTAAACACCGAAGGGGTGTGGGTTCGAATCCCACCCACGTCATAAGATTTATTCCTCTTTACGACATTTAAAGCCACGTCTGGAAAAGGAAGGCTGTGTAATTTCCTGTTCAAATTTATATGGCAGAGAAATGCACTAAAAACAAATAAAAGTAACTTTTAAAAAACAGATGATGGACAAGTAAAACACAATACAATGGACCAAATCTCAAATTTGAATTACATATTATATCATATAAATTAATTTTATTTTTTATATTAACAGAATTTCTCTGAAATTTTAAAAATCATCATTATTTGAAATATTGTAAATACATACATATATGTAGGTACATATGAGTGTCTATATTAATTACTATTTTCTTAAACTAAAACAAGTTATAAAAACTGGTTATAGCTTAATTCTTAACAATTGTATACACATTATGATTTGATAATTTGTAGTGTGAATTTAACATTTAAAAACCTAATTTTAAAATTGGCATATATGGAACATAATACGCATATACACACCTACATCTTCAATTTTGAATGAATCGTTCAAATTTTGTGTAATGTCAAATACAAGAGTAAAACAAAATTAGATTGTTTTTTTTTTTTTTTTCATATACCTATCTACTCGTATTTCACAAGAAGATCATTTCTTCTTCCTCTTCCCTTTCTTTTTCCTTCCCCTTCCATTATTTCAATTCACCTCATTTCAATCAAATAATTTTGATCAAACATTTTTTTCACTCACTTAATGACTATTTTTTTGTCAATATATTATTTTTGATTTAATCTCCAATTATAATCAAATATAAGTATAAATCCATTACATTATTCATTAGTTTCAACGTGAGCTTATTTTTTGGCAAAAATAATAAAAATCATCCATTAAAAGAAAAAAAAAAAAAAAAAACACGGGTTACCAAAAAAAAAAAATAAAAAGAACCAGAAAAAAAAACCAATAAATCAAATGAAGTGAAATCAAATCAAATCAAAATGAAATGATATAAAATGAAATCAGTGTCATTTTGTCTCATCTTGTACTTGTAATCAATTTATTACGGTACTCACAACTTTTTAAAATAAAATTTATTCTTTTTACAATGTCATACACCTCATAACATTAAATCTATGTTTAAATAATTAATGAAAAAAATAAAAAAAAATTTGCACATTTAAAATATATGCATGTATGTATGTATACACGTACATATATAATAAATATATACCTATTTATATGTACAAAAATATTCCCAAAATTTTTACTTAAAGTTCGCTTAGAAATAAAAATTAACACAAGACAAATTTTTTTTTTCTTGTCGTCTTTGATATTTCTCCATAAAATAGAAACTAATAACGAAAAGAAAAAGAAAATATAAGAAAAATAAAAAACATTTCTTTCTTCTTCTCTCTTTCTTATTTTGCACAAATTTTTGTGAATTACGTAAAAAAAAAACAAAAAAAAAAAAAAAACATTTTCTTCTATTCGAACAAAAAAAAAAATTTATTTTTTCCGCATAGCAACAAAAATTCAAAAAAAAAAAAATGATACGGAACGGAATAGTAAAAACTGTAAAACACGCAGTATTTTTTTTTTTTTATTATTATTATTATTATTGTTATTATTTTTTTTATTTGTTTTTGTTTTTATTATTATGGTTGTTGATTTGTTTTTTTTTTTACTTTTTTTTTTCGCAAACGATAAAAACATAATATTATAATGAATGGGCCCGGCCACAAAATAGTTTTGTAATTTGACACAAAAAAAAAAAAAAAAATTTTAAATTAAAATTATAGAATACTGAATAACTTTAAATTAATTTGATTTGTTTTAAGAAATTTAATCGTAGATTGTCCAATAATATTGTCTTTATTCAGAGAATTATGTTAAAGTAAATTAAACGAACTAAACAGATATTAAAATTATCATCTTTATAATAAATGTGATTTTTGTCTTCTAATCTTTAATGTCAAAAAAAAAAAAACTTACACCTTTCCAATTCGAAAAAAAAAACAAAAAAAAAAAAAAATACAAATTGAAGTTTCAATTAAATTAAAATCATAGTACATATCTGACTCGTGGCGTAGTGGTTTGAGTCGCCAGCCTTTAAATTGGAGGATCTTGGGTTCAAACCCCGGTCAAGTTATATAAAAAAAAAAAAAATATGTAGTAATGTCATATCGTAATAATATCATATCATATCGTATAATTAATAATAATAATAGTAATAATAAGAAATGCTACAGTAGAACTATCTTTGGTTATATCATACAGGAAGATGTTATTATACTACTGCATGTTGTAACTGTTGTAAACGGTTTATTATCACTATTAGCAAAACTACTAATAATAATAGGCGGAATTTATTGTTTCCTTACAATCCAACTCCCAATTCAATATCTCCTCCGCATCCATTTCCTATTCTTTCCTATCCCTATTTCCTTGCCAATATACTGGGTTAGTATAGGTAATGGTTTCATCCCATTATATTGGTTAAAAGGTAGAGATGCGGGTTTAGTCAGTAAGAATCTGACACTGATGCTTAAATTACAGTTAAAAATCTACAAAAAATAGAATTTTATTATCCTTATTATTTATTCCTTTAAAACATTTTTTTTTTTTTGTACATAGGTATCTTTTAATTTTTCAAATTTTTGTTTTTATTTTTTATTGTTTTGTATATATCCTTTAAAATTTTTATTTTTTTTTTTATTTACAGTCAAATACCACCCATTACATATTTATAATGTTATTCTTCTTTTTGAACTTATTTGAAATATATATTAAAGTTGCTTGAATAATAAAAAAAAAAAAAATACATAAAAAATTTTTGCTTCATTTTTTTTTCTTATTCAAATTTCAAAATTTTTAAATGTATGAAAAAGAGACAAAAATATTAAAATAGGCTTTCACTTAATAAGGCAAAAAGAAGAAGGAAAAAAATGTGATTTTTTTTTTCCTCCTTTTTCTTTGTAATTTTTTTTTTTTTGTAAATATTGTTGTATTTATATTACATATTATATACACCCAAACATATTGTATATTCGGATTTATGGTAAAAAAAAAAAAAAAAAATTGGTAAGAAAAAAAAAAAATTTTTGTGCAATATTTTTAAAAGAAAAGCCGGCTGATGTCGTCAACATAGGAAGAAAAAAAGGTTTTTTTTTATGCTTATGTCGAAATAAAAAACAAAAACAAAAAAAAAAAAATATATAAAAATGACAAACTAACTGATTTTGATTGTCAGTCATGTCAACCATTATTTTCCTCTCTAACTAATCTATGTATAGCAGCTTTTAACATTCCAATATGTAGTGGTGTTTTTATTGTACCAAATCAAATCAAAATAATATCATTCAAGTCAGTTGTAAATCATTCAATCACTTACTTAATAATAAATGTTTATATTATTGTTATATTTTATGTGAATATGAACATATGTATAAAGTATGTATATATATATGTATGTATGAATGTTTTATAAGAAATATAATAAGATATTGTATTATGTATATAAATTTGTATGTTAGGGTTGATTAATTAAGTATGTATATATGTACAAACAATTTCCTTAATAAGGAATTCTAAAAAAACAAAAAAAAAAAAATTTTTTTACATATTGTTTTGTTTGTCTTTTTTCTCTTTCTAAAACAAAATAAAAACAAAAAATTTTTATTATTATTGTTGTTGAGTATACCACCCCCCGCACTCCTCATTGACGCCGATTCCCTTTTGTCACCCCGATCCATCATAAAAATAGTTTTTAACCTAATTATTTACAATATTCACAAAAGAAAAATAAGAAAATATAATTCAATTAAGTTATAGAGGAATTAATTCTAAGAAATGTCACTCACTATTACTACTGCATATTATTATTAGGTAATTTCGGTTTATTAAATTAAATTTTAAATCACATAAATTCTTTTTTTTTTAAATAATATGTAATTAGTTGAATACACTGTGTCATTTTAAAAGCTCGATGTATAATAAGAATAATATTTTTTCGAGGATTAATATTTTAATCGCCATTTTTGTGATTTTTTTTTTTTTTTTTTTTTTTTTTATTATAGAACAGGAATTTGTATATTAGAACTTCCTTAACATTTTATTATGGCAACACTAAAATTAGGCATATTAACATACATTTTTTTAATTTCAAATTTTCTTATTGAAGTTTTGTTTGGTTTTTTTTTTTTTTTTTTTTTAGGTTTAAATAAATAGCTGGCAACCGGAAATTTTAAGAAATAGTTTATGATTCATTTAGAAAGAAATCTTAAACATATACATACAAATTGTATATTTATGTATTCATATAATAATAATTTTTACTTACTTTTTTTTGTTTTGCCCAAAATTTTTTTAAAACATTATTTAGGTACATAATATGTATATGAAATTTAATAGAGCAAACAAATTTTGAATAACATACAAACAAACATATTAAAAATATATGAACATATTTTAGTCGAAGGGGGAAAAAGAAAATTTTTGTAAATTTTTAATTGATTGATTGATTAAACTAGACTTGATGTAGACGAGTATAGGACGATTGACTTTTATTTTCTTATTGTTGTTTTCCTCTCTAATTTGTTTTTTATTTTTGTTTATGACATTTTTTTTTATCTAATTTTTTTTTTTTTTTTTATTGATGAAAGAAAAACTAAAAATGAATTTTGGTAGGTTTTTGGTTTTTTTTTCGAAATTATGAACATTCAGCCAATGGTCTAGTGATTAAGACAACGAACTCTCATACGAATGGTCTCGGGTTCAAACCCCGGCTGGGTCATTTAGATTAATAAAAAATAATAAAGATTTTTCTTATAATATATAATTAGTATAACATAATCAAATTAAAAATATGTTATAATATGTCTTATAAAATTATAATTAATATCATATTGTAATATGTATACCTATAATAAAATATAATTCTTGTGTAACATAATAGATGGCGTAGAATTAAAGAAACGCTTAACAGTCTCTTGTACAATAGCTAAAACTGCGTAATCTTAGTGAAAATAATGATTCCTAAAAGTGAAGCTTATTCAAATATGAATAATAAATGCCTTAGTGGATGTCCTATATATTCCTTATATGAGTGATGACCTATCAGTTTTGGAGGCAATTAAAATGTGAAAATTGTTTTGAAATAATAATTTGTTAAATTTTTTGGATAAGACTACAATTTTACTTGGTTTATTCTACAATAAAAAATTTTGTAAAACTAAAAGGCACTTTGTAATCAGTAGATTTTTTTATGTTCTTTTTTTTTTGAAATAAAAAATTCATTTTGTAGCAAATATTTTTAAAACTATTCTTTCATTATTTAAAAAAGATCAAAATTATATAAATAATATTTGCTATTCCACAAATTATGGAACTTAATTTTACAGTTTGAAACGCCGCAATAATCAATTGATAATAATTACACGGAGCTGAAACTGTAGTACCTAATCAGTAAATTTTAAATTTAAACTTAAGATGTTTTAAGTATATATTATAATTTTAAACTGTGTACCTATTAAATTAAAGTTAAGCAAATTAAATTCAAAATAAACACTATTATTATATGGGGCCGAATGCATAAAACTGAGTTTAAACTCAAATCTCATTTTTTCAAACAAAAATTTACACCTCAACTAAGTAGTAGTTTTTGTTTGAGAATGTCTGATTTGAGTTTAAGCTCAATTTTAACCATTCAATTCATAAAGTTAAGAAGTTCAGTTAAGTTTAAAGGAGATGTTTAAATTTTTTCTTAAGAATTTCCATTTTGTACATGAGAATTTTCGTATACTTTTTGGATGAAAAGTTTTAATAATTCTGATGACGATGATAATAATGATAATGATGATGATTATTGGAATGATTATTATTATTGGAAAGAAATTCAAAAATACATCTATTTTTTATTTTTTTTATCATCTACGTTGTTTTTTTACTTCTATTTTTGGGTTTTTTCAAATTAAATGACTCTAAGATGAAAAATAAAATCAAAGGCAAAAGAATAGAAGAAAAAAAAAAAAAAACAGAAATTATTTATAAGACTAAAAAAAAAAAAAATCAAAATAAATTTTTTTTTTTTTAAAGTTCTAAAAATTCTACACATGAATACATTTTCAGGTTGTTTTTTGTCGTAAATCTTTTATATATAGTATCTTAATGGATTTCAATGTTTCTTCTTTTTCTTTTTCATAACTAAAAAATCTCAAAATTATTTCATCTTCTGGACACAAAAAAGAAAAAAACACAAACAGCCCAAATAAAAAAAAGAAAATGAACTGTCCCCAAAAATGAAATGAATTTTTCAAGTGTTGATTCGTGGAAAGTTTAAAAAAAAAAAAAATACCAATTTTTTTTATTTTTTGGGGCTATTGGACAATCGTTTGTTGTCATTTATAAGATTGTATATAAGTGTATATAAGTAATATCCATAGAATTATTTGACATTTTTTTTTTTTCTTTTTGATTTTGTTGTGTAGAAATAAATGAATTTTTCAATAAAATAAAGAAAAAAAAAATTTAATTTTTAAGGAAAAACTAACTTTATTTTATTTTTACTATAGATTGTATCAATTTTTTTTTTGTATATACATATATATATATATATATATATTTATACCCACATTTTTTATATAAATAAAATAGTATAAGGTATAATTAAAAGTTCAAATAAAAATTTGAATGAATAAGATACATTTGAGTTGAAAAGTGAAGTGAAGTGATGAAAAATGAAAGATACAAAATTAATATATAAATAGATATATATATGTAATATTATAAAAAAAAGTATATATATATATATATATGTACATACATATAGTTTGAAATATTATAGTTGCTTTGGTTGATTAGATATGAAATGAAAAAAAGAAAAATATATACGTATAAATTTTTTTTTTTTTTTTTAGATGTTAAGAATAGTGACAACAGTCTCTAAAATCACTATTCCACCTTAATTAAATATTCATGGATTTTAATAGTGTATTTTTGTGTAAAAAGTAAAACAATGAACTTAATAACATGAAAAAAAAAATCAAAATTAAGAACATATTCTTATATTTATAAAAAAAAAAAAACTAACTATATAGGTATGAAAAAAAAAAGTTTTTTTTTATTTTGATTTTAAATCAAAATGTTGAGAGAATTTATAGATACTAAAAAAACAAAAAAAAACTATATATGTACATATATGAATATATATATATATACTAGAATTAGAATATAAGTAAGAATAAACTAAAAACAATTTTGATCAAAATCCGGTTAGTTAATAAAGTAAATAAATAAAAAAAAAAAAAAAAATTTTTTTAAATTTAATACGAATATTCAATATTTGAAATTCTAATTTTTTTTTTTATTTTTTGTTCCACAATTTTTAATATAATGGATAGATATAAGAATACAAACATTTTCTAATTTTAATATTTAAATTATTTAAATGATTTTAATAAATAACTATAAAAAAAATTCTTATACATTCTAATTTTAATTTTATTATTGATAAAAGTTTCTTTCAATACACCTAAAAAATTTATAGAATTTATTGAACTTAATTTAAAATCAAATTTAACTATGTGTAGAAGTATATCATGGTATATTATAAATATACATAATAATTTTTTTTCCTTTTAACTTTTAAAGGTTAGGCAATTTCATCGAAAAAAAAATTACATATACATACGTATATTCAAAAACTATTTTGAAGGACAGGATGATTTTATTAAAAAAAAAAAAAAAATGTATATGTAATTTAATTTATTTTTTTCAAGAAGAATCTTGATATGGATAATTTTTTTCGGGAGTTCTCCTAAATCCCAAAAAAAAAAAATCCTAATGCTACAAAATCCCAATGTTACAAAATTTAGGATTTCGAACTCAACCAATTTTTTCTCTATGCCGTTAACTAATATGGAGTGAGCGAGTAACTAATATGGAGTGATCCGAATATATTCCTGTATACTCAATTCAGAAGGAAAAATTATAACTGTATTATCCCGCATCACTTAAAATTTTTATGGGTTTACCTGTCAATGTGTATTTCTTGTATACTCAAAAAGGAAAATTTATTAACACAATGGAAGAAATTTATTACTTAATAGACAAAATTAAAAAAAAAAAAAAAAAAAACAATATGTAAAATTGCTTTTTGGTACATTTTTGAAAATGATACAAAAAAAAAAGTAAATTCGTTCAATTGAAATTAGATTATCTGAATCGATGATTCACAAACAAGATCACATCTCAATTATTACAACTTGAAGAGATTTTAAAAGGAGAATTTTAAAAATTAAAAGTATGTACCTATTAATAGTGAATGAAAGAGAAAAAAAAATTCTTTTGTGTGGTTTCAACTTTAAATTTAATAAAATTAATTATTTGTTTTTAGTAATTCAAAATGTAAAAACACTTTGTAAATTTTTAATTTTTAAGAACAATTTAATTTACACTCATTAATAACAATCAAAATTTTATATTAAAAATTTTATAATCAGAGAAAAAATTACTAAAACCGGAACCCAAACAAATAAATAATATCAAAAAAAGTAGAAAAAAAAAAAAAAATAATTAATTTAAATGATACGTAATAAAAATATAACTATAGATAATAAAAATTTAGAAAAGACTGGTTTTAATCTTTAGATTTTTTTTTTTTTTTTTTTTGTTTTTCTTTTCCTCATCATTCCTCCTCAATCATCACACAACAAACAAAAAAAAAAAAAAAAACACAAAATTAATAAATGTAATATTAAAAAAAAAAAAAAAAAAAAAAAAAATGTTAAAAAACTCAAAATATCAATTTAAATATCATTAAGCTTTTTACATTATTTATATGGAATGTATACATTCTTAATAAAACGTTTGCCCTATCTGACATCAATAATAATGTCTTATCATTTATTCATTTCTATATAAAAAAAAAAAAAAAAAAAACAAAAAAAAAACATCTTTAATTTTTTTTCAAAATTTAAATTTTTCCAAAACTCTTTTTTTTTTTTTCTTTATTTTTTGGACTAGACAAGCTTAAGAAAATATACATACATATGTTTAAATTAATACAATGATGAAGAAAAAATCTTATAATTGAAATAAATATAATCTCATATTTTATATATTTTAGAATAGAATTTTTACGAGAATTTCAAAAAAAACAAAAAAGATAGATAATGGTTCACTTAATTATATTCTGATTTTATATTATTTTTATTTTAAAAGTGACTTTATAAATTGATTTAAGATTTTTTTTTTTTTTTTTTTTTTTGTATAAAGTGTACAACACATTTGATTATAAACATTGTATGGATGCATTGTATATAATATGCATGCATTTTTTATTAATTGCTAAGAATGAATTGAATGCACAGATCAATATGGGGTTTATTACAATTTACCACACGAAATTTGTAAATCATTATGATATATTTATAAAGTATTTATCTTTTAAGAATTTAAATAATTTTTATAGCAACTTTGGAAAAATTATAATAATAAAAAAGAAAAAGAATAAGGTATCCTTCAAAACTCCTCTTTCTTAAAAATGTAAACTGTACTTTATTAAAAAAAAAAAATTATTATAATTTTGTTAAAAATGAAATTAAAAACGAATTATAAATATAATAAAAAAAAAACCACAATAAAATATTTTCTTTCATTTCATTTTTAATTTTTATTTTCCTTTATTTTTTTTATTATCTGTTTCTATTCTTTTGTCCTGCAAATTATTTACATGCATACATACATATATGTACATATAGATACATATGTACTTCATACCAATGTGTAATTTAAGAACTTATTTAATTTTTGCATTACTATATTATTTTATTATGGGAACCCAGTCATTTGTTGTTTGTATATGACATTTTTTTTTTTTTTTTTTAACCCAACAAACAGAATGCAATAAAAAAAAACAATAATAAAAAAACGAAAAAAAAAAATTAAAATGCAGTCAGACGTTTTAAAACAAACCAATGAACTAAGTTAAGAACGCAACCAACAAACAAACCAAAAACAAACCAACCAAGCTAGTCACTTACTTAGTCAGGCAAGTTAATTCTTTATCTAATCTATCTATACATATGTATATATCTTTACTCTACCACTATATCTCTTTTCTCTGTCTCTGTCTTACTTTCTTAGTTTTATGATAAAGTGCATGTAAGTTTGTCTTATAATACTTAGCTAACTTAAAACTGTTGAAAATCGGATTTTATTGAATTTATTATTACATTTTATATATATATATATATATATATATATAAAATATATATTTATATATATAGGTATATATGTATATATAAAACATAAAATCACTTTTATTCCTTCCTTGTCATGCTCATCATGAAATCATAAATATTATTTTGAATTGTGTACACATGAAATGTGAAATAAAACTTGATATTTAATATGCAGAAATATTTTCTTTTTTTTTTTTTTATTATAATTTTTTTTTTAATTTTAATTTTATTTTATTTCAATAAAAATAAAATCAAAAGCAAATAAAAAAGTTAACATGCACTTCCACCATATATTTTGATTTTTTTTTTTTTTTGAAATTTTAAAGAAAATCAAAAAAAAAAAAAAAAAAAAAAAAAAACAAAAGAAAACTACAGAATGCAATTGCATATGTTAAAATAATTTAAGTATGTTTTTTGTTTTTGTTTTTTTTTTATTTTGTTAAATGCAACACACATTTAAAATATATATTTTTTTTTTTGTTTCTTTTTTCAGAAAATGTTGGAAAAATTCAATTTTTTTTTTTTTTATTACAAATAGTCAAAATTGTAATAAACCATAACAAAAAAAAAAAAAAAAAAAAGAAACTACAGTTCATTTAAAATGTAATAAATTTTTTTCTTTTTCTTTTTCATTTTTTTTTTTATTTTTTTTCTAATTTGTAAAATAAAAAATCTCAGATTGAGTAGGTATGTAAAAAATTAACAACAACAATAACAAGAAAAAAGTGAGTAAAACATGAAAAATAAAATAACATTAGTGAAATTTTTTAGAACATGTTCCTTACCTCCTTAATCAAATTTAACATTAATGTTGAATAAATTACATATAGGTTTAATAAGTATGTAGATTTTACATTTAAAAATTATATAAAATCCTTATTGAAAAGTCTCATACATTATAAAAATATATCTTATCAAAAATTATGAAATTTAACACTTTAAAAATGCACGTGTATCACCATGATGAAGATCATTAAAATGTGACAAGGAGTTTGTGATAAAATGACCTATGTATATACTGTTTTTTTATGGTGACATAAACTTATGTTAAAACTTATTATGTGGATTGTGTATCATTATATGTAATCATTACTAAACTTTCTCTGAATCCCAATTTAATTTATTTTACTTAAAACTTTTCATTATCTCACAGTAAACGGAAATTTTATACCAAAATACTTATTATTTAAATTTATAATAATTAGATGTCAGAAATTTTTTTATATATGTATGTACATGCATACATAAAATATATACATAGTATTTATTATGAAAAGGTGAAATATCTTTTACGGTTTAATTTTCACAACTGCGGAAACATTGAAAGAAATA
This sequence comes from Poecilobothrus nobilitatus, assembly GCA_947095535.1. Classification (NCBI taxonomy): domain Eukaryota; kingdom Metazoa; phylum Arthropoda; class Insecta; order Diptera; family Dolichopodidae; genus Poecilobothrus; species Poecilobothrus nobilitatus. The sequence continues at coordinate 51,428,082 of OX352772.1, read as the reverse complement.
TAAAAAAAAAAAAAAAATGTTAACGACAATAAACACTTAACATAAATTTCGTTTTACATATACATACATATGTATGTGTATTCACTTAGTGACTGGGGAAAAGCGAATTCTGGGAGAGTTGAATAATGTTCGCTGATGACAATATAGTTGGAGGACTAGATGTATGAATCGATAAGGAAATATATAAAATAATTCTAAAAACTAAAGATGATGGCCCAATGCTTACTTTGTTTCTTTTACTTTTTTCGAAAACTTTGACAAAATGGTATTTGACCAAATGCACAAAGTACTTATTCAAAAAGTAAGCAAACGAAGCAAAGTACCGAATTGACAAATTTTCAATTCCGTACTTTGCGTTGAATACATTGACATTTGATATTTGAATTTTTTACATAAACATTAAAAAATTTTGAATAAGTGAGAATGTCATTTTGCACAATTGATGAATTTGACGATTTCTATAAATGTTCCGAACCCAAAATCTTCTCCTATTTGGTACTGAATACAAACATTAATACAAACATTTGTCTTTAAAATAAAATAATTATTAGATACCTATAAAATTTCTAAAAATTTTTTTTAAAATCCATTTCAGATAAACATAATTTCAACAAAAGTCAAAGCAAAAAATACAAAGTAATCATTGGGCCAATATTTACATTGTTAACTTTGCTTCGTTTTGATACTTTGAAAAAGAATTCAAAGTAAAGGAATCAAAGTAAGTATTGAGCAATCATATATATTATGTGTATCTACATACATACATACAATAGTAATACATATGTATGTAAGTATGTATAAATAATAAATCATTATTTAACTGATCAATATTTAATATTTCTAATGGATAACCACTAATTATTCATCATTTATTTTGAAAAAACAAAAAAAGCACATACATACATATTTTGCATAAATTCCATTAGTTTTCATTTTTTTTTTTTTTTTTTTATAATAACGGAAATACAATATTTTTTCACACGAAATAAATTCAAAAACAACAAAATTTCCAAATGTAGTAAACATACCGAAAAATACTCATCATCATGATATCATTTATAATCAATTTAATAATAATAATAATAATCATCATTAATGATATGCATAAAAACAACAATATATGTACATATGTATGCAAATCACATCACATATGCAACAGCATTTTAAGCAACAAAAAAATTATTTTAAGTTTACCATTTTTCTTTTTTTTTTTTGACTTTACTAAGTGTATTACACTAATAATAATATATAAATATTATTTACATATATGTACATGCACATATGTATACTGAGTAAACTGAATTAAAAAAAAAAACAAAAAAACCGGGGTATAAATAAATAAAATATAAACAAAAAAAAAAAAACAATAATAATAATGAATTATAAATAAATTTGCGCGGACTCTGAGACCGGTAGAATGTCAATGAGAAAAGAATGTTGATGTTTTTTGTTGTTGTTATTGTTATTATTATTTTATTCATTCCTTTTTATCATGTTTTTTTTTTTTCTTTGTTATTATATTTTATCTTTTTCATATACACATATGTATGTGTATGTACATACAATTTATTTTTATATATTGAGGAATACACAATATAACGAAATTACATGCAGCAGAGAACCGGCAAATAAAAAAAAAAAAACAAAAATTAAGCAATTTAAAATGCGATTTTCATGATTACTTTTTTTTTTACAAGCGATAAATAAAATTTTTGTTTTGATTTTTTTTTTTGTATATTTTTGTTTTTTTCGCCGGTTAAAAATAATAATTAAAGTAGAAAGAAAAAGAAAGAAAAAACAAATATTATATTTTATTGAAAATGTGCGGGAAATTTTATTTTATTATAAGTAGGTATGATTTGTAAATACATATTATGTAATTGTAAAGTACATTACATATATAGGTACTTATTTAGGTACTTTTTGTTTTTTGTTTTTGATTAGATACAAGGTATTTTTTCACTTTAGAATTGGTTTTTTTTTTTTTATTTTATTTGATTTCACAATTATTCATTATTTTTTGACTGTTATTGTATTTAATTTAATTTTTTTTTTTATTTATTTGCGATTTAACGTCGGTCACAATTTATTTTTATTGTTTTTTCGGTTCTATTTAATTAAATTGAAAAACGTTTGACTACATTTTTTTTTTATCGAATAAAATACAACAAGGTATATTTTAGCACATAGGTAGTTGTTATTAGAAGTTTACTTAGATTTAATAATCTATTAAAGTTATAACCTTATAACGTTAAGCGGTAATAATAGAAGAAATTGATTCTAAAAAATGATTTAAATCATAAAAATACATATACATAGGTACTTAAATTGAATGGATTTGATTTTGAAAATGTTTATTAAAAAAAATTCACATCACCATAAATAAAGTCTGTTGAATTTCATAAAAAATTAACTTTACAATTAATATTGCAATTGTATCAAAAATGTTTGTTGTAAAAAATATAAGATTAGAATATGTATTTTGTTATATCGCAAATTAAATATCAATTTTTGTTTAAAATGAAGCCCCTCAGAATATCAGCCCCTCCTTCGCTAAATGAAATATATACGTAGAAAATTTAGAGGACGGGGGGGGGGGGGGGATTAGAAAATCTCAATTTTTCACTTTCACCTATTAAGTGTCTTTTATCACTTGTTGAGTTAAAAAGTTGACGATTGATTGAACCCATATAATTTCAAATTATAAAATTATTCTTATATATATGTAATAAAAAAAAATAAAAATTTAAAAATATGGGCATCAATGGGTCAAATAAATGCCAATTATCATTAAGATTAATTAAAATAAAAATTTTTTAAATTTATTGTACGTATAAAAAATTTTAATGTGATAATTTCTTCAGTTTATTTTATTTTTAGTACTTACATACATAATCTCTCTAATTTGAATCTATTTTACTATTGTTTTTTTCTTTAATTTTTAAATAAATTATATTTAATTGATTTCTAAATATGATCAAAATGAAGTCATAAAATAAATTAAATTAAATTAAATTTTAAATTAAAACTAAACTATTAAAAATAAAATCTTAAGAAATACAAAAATTTATTTTCCCAGAATTTTCTTTTGCAGACAAATTTAAAATGTAAATTCATTTTAATTAATATTTTTCTAAGTAATGCTTTTAACAAACCACCATTTTATTTACAAAATATGTATCTTAAAATGTAACATTTTATAACAAAAAAAAAAAAAAAAAAAAACTTGAATTAATTAAAATTTTAAATAAATAAAAAAAAAAAAAAAAATTGAATTTCTGTCCCAAATGTCTGTTAACAAAACAAAAAAAATAACACTTAATTATCACCATTTTATTAGTTAAAAATTGTAATTCATTATTCGTAAAAAAAAAAATACATATAAATACAAAAAAAGGATCCAGACACGCAAATTGAATATTAAAAAGAAAACCATAATAATAAAAAAAAAAAAAAATAAATACAAAATAGGGATAGGTTCTCAACTTATAAATTGTCCCATTCAAAACAAAATCTAAAACCTTTCTCTATTTTTTGTTTTCTTTATTGAATTAAGGATGAATTTGTCCTTGAAAAACCTATTTTGTTAGTATATGTATATTTTTTTTTAAAATATACACATACATATATCTAAATTTTACACATACACACATACAATATTTACACCAAAATATATATTTAAAATATTAATCCTCCAACCAACAATAAAAATAAAATTCTCAATTCCTTCTACAAATTTCAGGGATAACAAAAAATGGTTATATTTTTTGTTTTCTTTTGATTACGTACGCAAAATATTTTTGTTTCCCATTTTTTTTTTTTTTTTTTCCGTTTCTACTTACTTAACACAATATTTTCAAATCTATAGATACAAAAATCACATTTAATCTATAGATACAGAATAAAACAAAAAAAAACCTAAAATAAATTTAGTAAATCTATAAAACATCCTAAACACGAGCATATCCTCAAACAAAACACAAAACATAATAGAGAAAAAAAAAAAAATTTTTTTAAACTCAATCAAGGAAAAATTGCTTTTTTTTGTTTAATTTATAGGGTTAGTTAGAAAGAGACACTAAGAAAAAGGGAAGAAAATTTATTTCTTTATTGTATACATAATATTTTATTTTATGCTCCAGACAGAAAAGGACTGGGATATTAGACATTCCCCTTTTATATAACAAACAAAAAAAAATATTTTGCATTATTATAAGAATTAAGTTTTTTATTTAAAGAAAAAAAAAATTTTTTTTACGTATAATATATACATACATAAAATAATTGTGTTGGAAAGAGAGAGACAAAAAAAAAAAAGAAAAGATGTATAGAAATGAAAAATTTTTAAAGTGTTTTGTGTTTTTGTTTTTTTTTTTTGTGTTTTGTGCTTTTCTATACAAGTTTTTTTATTCTCCATCACCAAAATCTTACTATAATGGACAAATGTTGTGTTATTTTTTCCTCATCCTGATCCTGGATCCTGATTTTCTATCATTTTTCATTTATTTTATCTACAATAGTTTGAGTTTTAAGTTGTTGGGTGATGGTTGGTTTATAAATAATGATAAAATTCTGAATCTTAAAATTGCTATTCTCTATCTCTTTCTATACTGTTCTAGACCGATTTAGATTTTTTTTTTTATGCTATTATTTTTGTTATCATTGATATAATCGTTATTTTTCCTTTTTGGTTTTCATTCCATTGGGAATAACATTGGGAAAAACTTTTTTGTTTTGTTGCTAGGTACATTTATTGGGTACATAGAAAAAAAGAAAACAAACAAAAAAAAAAAGGAATTTTTGTGTGTTATCAAACAACGCAATAATATAAAATGAATATGGTGTTGGTTGAATAGTACAATGAAACTTTCCGTTTCAGTCAACGTCAAGGACAATGAAACGAGACGGATGCGATGAGATTTTTTTTTTTTTGCGTTTTTCTTTTCTTATTTAATTTTTGCGCAACTTCGACATTTTCTTTACTTTTTTTTTTTTTTTGTAAATACTTTTGTTATATGTACATATATATAAGTATATATATTATTGTATATATAATGCATAATATAACTTAATACTGTAAATGAAATATTATTTATATTTATATGTACGTATAATATATGAATGATATTTTTCTTTATGATTCCCTTTTAGGAGTTTTATGATAGTGGAGAATGAGGCGGACATTTAAAATATGTATACACATGAAAAATAAAAATAAAAAGTTTCCTTATTTAAAAACAAGTATATATACATATATGTATGTATATTCATACATAATTACATACAGATATATTATGTATGCATACATAATTTTATACAGTATAGTATAGCTTTGATTTCCCTTTTTTTTTTAAGTCTTGAATTCCCTTTTTTGTGTGTTGTCTTATGGACTGTCGTATTTGAATTATTTTATTGTTTTTTTTTTTTTTCTTTTATGGTATACACGTTTTCTCTTATTGTAAGTAAGTTTTGTTTAATTCCTTGGATAAAAAAAAAAAAAAAAAAAACCAAAATCCAATAAAAAAATAAAAATCAGACAAAGCTTTTTAATAAAAAAAAAAAAAAAAAAAACAATGTTTATAAATGTTAATTCCATATAATAACAATCGAAAAAGGATCTTAAAGACAAAAAGAGAATGAAAACAAGAACTCAGACAATTATTATTATTATTATTATTTTTTTTTTTTGTTAATATTTTTATTCATATGTAACACGAATATTAAATAAAGATTAGGTCCATTGATTGAATATTTATTAAGAAATTTAAATTATTTATGTTTTGAAATCATTTATTATTCTAAACAGGGTTTATAACTAAAGAATAATAATGTAAATTATATTATAAAAAAAAAAGTAAATAATTTTTGAAAATGATAAAATACTGAAACTATAGAAATTTCTTTCAGAATTTAGTTAGTAACAACATTTTCCAGCTAACATGTGTAGGTATTCAAAAATTTTTGTTCTATTTTAAAATTTTATTAAAACAAAAAAAAAAATTTAGAGATGGCACATAATCTAAAAAACTAAGTACAATTTGCAAATAAAATATATGCCATTAAATACGCATATATGAAATTTAATTTTTTCGTTTTTAGTTTCTATTTCATTCTTACATACACTAAATTTATTAAAGTTACCTTCAATATTCTATAATGGCACATTAAATATACCTATGTATTAAAATTTATTTGACAGCAGCGCTCAAAAAAAAAACATATTTTAAAAGTTTAAAAAGTAAAACTTTTCAAATAACGCCACAATATTTAGATATAATGATTATGAGATATGCGTGCACACGCTTTAATATACAAAAAGAAAAAAAAATTCTAACATTATAATATTTATATTAAAAAAATAAATAAACAAAAACCACAAAAAAAAAAATATAATAATAAAAGAAAATTAAAAGTGAAAGATCATCAGTCTGGAAATAATTTTTTTTTTTTTTTTTAGCTTTTCGTTCTAATTTTTTGGTTTTATTTTAAATTTTTTTGTTTTTCGTTTCTAAATTAAAATTTATATATAGGAAATGAAAAGAAAATTTTTAGTGTGTCTAGAAATACATATACAAAAAAAAAAAAAAAATTTATTTTTTTGGCAACATTATCGTATTTTATTTTAAATTATAGTAAAAGACAACGACGATAAAATATTCTACATTCACACAAACATTTATTTAATCACGTGCAATTTATTTTAAAATAAAACAAATTAAATTTTTTGTTTTTTGCTTGGACTTTGGTGTCTTGGCATTTTTTTTTTTTTCATTTAACTGTGAGTACAAATGATTTTTTTATTTATTTATTTATTTTTTTTTAATTTCATTCTAATTAAATTTTAATTTTATTTAATTAATAGTTATATTTATTCGATTGCAATAGTTTTCGTTATTAGATTTAAAATTGCGCGTAAAATGTCAAAAACAAACTAAAGTACCAAAATAAGTAAAAGTACAAAAGTTCTGTTACGTTCTGTAATACAAGACATCATAATCTTCGTGACATCATAATTTCTTCAATATTTGACATTTTGAAAAAAAAACAAAAAAACGTCATAAAATATAAAAATACGATTGTTAAAAAAAAAAAAAAAAACACTTATATAAATGATGTACCCTTTAAATTATTTAGATAATTTATATATATGTAATTGGTAGGAAGTTTTATATAATACTTTTTTAATAAGAAAATTTTTTATTAAAAATAATACGTCAAATACAGTTTTTATTTTGATGGTTAGTTATTATATTTATTATATAAATCAAGAATAATTCAAATCAAGAACAACAAAGAAAAAAAAAATGCTACTTTATGACATTTCAAAAATTATTAATACATAATTATTATGTAATTGTACTTTAAAAATGAAATAAACGCTACTTCTTACCAATAAAAAAAAAACATGATTTAAAAATATTTAAATGCTTATAAGATTTTTTACGTTTTATATTAAATTTTAGTAAAATATTTAATTTTTTATATAAAAGTTTTTCTTTAATCAAAAATTTTCCTTTTTTTTTTTTTGTCATTTAGAATCAGACAAAAACAAAAAACAAAAGGGTAAACTTTAAAAAGGACCGTAAAATTGTTGAACAGTTTGAGTTAGTTCACTACATTATAAAAAATATGCATGCATATATGTGTTTATATACTATAAACAAACATATATATATATATATACATATCTATTAAAATTTTAAATAAAAACATAAATATGTACTTAAACTTATTGTCGCCTTTATTTATTTTTAACAGATTTTCAAAAACCTTTTTTAGTTTTATTTTATACATAAATATATAATATATATGCATATATACATTTGTAATTTATACGTATATATGTACATACATACATGTTCTTTTTTTTTTTTTGTCTGAAATACCATTCCATTGGTACTCTTTTTCTATAATATTTATATGATATGATACACGTAATATCTAATAATAAAAAAAAAAGATATGAATTTTTCTTTTTTTTACTCTATGTACCATTTCCCCATGGAAGTATAATAAATTTTCTTTTCAAACAAAGCGATATGTATATTTATTTTTATATTTTTATTTTTCTTATTCGCAGTCATTCCCAGAAGGAAAATTCTTCTATTCCTTTGAACGAAAAAAAAAACCCATATAGGTATGATATAGATACAGCCATGGTACAGATATAGATAAAATATACAGTTATACAGTTATTTTTCAATTTTCCTACTTTTCCTTTTTTAATTTTAATTTTTTTTTTTTTTTATTTTTATCTCATATTACAGTTTATCTGTAATATTAACTTGGGCGTGTCTGTTATTTACACAAAAAAAAAAAGAAAAAAAACAGTAAATAGCAATGATAAAATTGCGATTCTTTTTAGATTGCAGACACATTAAAGAATGAGATTAAAATAATGGGTGGGTGGTTGGCCTGATTAATAGATGTAATGAACAAAATAAACAGTAATCAACTTACCTATACTATATTTTAAACAAAAAAAAAAAAAAAAGATACTCTGAATTTTAGTATCCTTAAAATGTTAACACATACAAATTATAACAGATTTTTCTATACATAGCTATTCTGTTAAACATTAATTTTATTCTTTAACAGAATTGCAAATTTTTATTGTAATAGATATAACAGAAATATCTGTTAAAATGTAATTTGATACCTTTTTGTTTATTTTTTTTTTTGTTTTATATAATGTACTATGTAGATATCTATTCTAGATCTGTTCGACAAAAAAAAATTACAATAAAACGCTTGTTTTATTATACTTATTAAGTTTAAAGTATAATTTGATGTCTAATAAAAAATAAAACATTTAACAATAATATACATACATTTTTAATATAAAAATGCATATAAATGGATATAGGTATAAATATTCATATTTATATATTCGTAGGTACATCCATATTTATATACATACATATATTTACGTTCCTACATAAGTTTGTACTTAGTTAAATGAAAAAAGTCGAAAATAAAAATTACAAAGCATAATAATAATAATAATAATAATAAAAATGTAATGTTACGTTTGCTAAAAAAATGTTATGTATGCTATATTATATATGTACGGATATGTATGTATATGTACTTATTATATTTTGTAGTATTCATTTATATTTTATTTTTTCTTTTTGTTTAATGGATATTTATATCTATAATACAACATGTAAGTTATATATATTTATGTATGTATATTATATATATGTAATGAATGGAGATAATATATGTTAAGCTTTTTTTTTTTCTTAGTACTATTACTATACACATTTGTAGATATATACATATTATGTTTATTTTTATACATGTTTTATACTTTTTATGTATCTATAGATAAAAAATTGAATGAATACCAACGAAAAAAAAAAAAAACAAAAAAAAAGAAAACATAATTTTAAGTACATTAAACTGGAATGACCTTGAAAGAAGTCTATACACGTGTAAAATAAAAGTTTTTTTTTTTGTTTTTTTTTTTATCCAAAATAGTCGCTTTGTCTATATATATTACACATAATATGGATGGATGGATATAGCGAAAAATATATCTATGCTTACAACAATGTACACATACATATTAACTTTTGTATATGTATTCATATGTACATCCATACAAAAAATTATTTATAATGAAGATAAAACTTATAGTGTACATAAAAGTACACTAGAATTTCATGTGAATATTAAAGAAATGATAAAAAAAAAACAAAAAAAAAAAAAGAATTGAAATAATCATATCAAACCATACATGAATTATTGAAGATGCCGAATAGCCGACTATGGCTAAAACAAAAAAAAAAAAAATAAGATTTATACACTAATAGGTACCAAACAACCGGCATTTATTGTTTTCATTTTTTTTCTTCATATTTTTTTTTTTTTTTTGGCGTTCAGGAAAAAAGTAAGCGAAGAGAAAAAGAAAAAAATCTTGCCATTTATTTTTTGGCAGTTTAAAAAAAAAAAAAAGAAGTAAGAAAAAAAGAACGCGAGTTTTTTTTCTTTTCTTTCTTATGAATAACAAAAAAAAAAAATAAAATACCTGTGGTTTATTGTAATAATCATTAAAAAAAAAAACGTATAATAAAAGTACTTATAAATAAGTACTAAAAATAAAAAACAAGAAAAAAAAAAAAAATATTGTAAGTTAAGATAGTTAAAGTTAACTAGTATAGTAAATATGTAATATACAACTAAATAATATATGTACTTAGTTAAATTGATTTTTTTTTTTTTTAAGGAAATAAAGAAAAAAAAAAAAGTTAGCAGGGTTTCGTTCAAAAGGTTTTGATATCAAAAAAAAAAAAAAAGAAGAGTAGGTTAATAGATTTAATTGATTAAATTTTATAAATTATATATAAATTGATTTGGGGAATTTTTTTTTTCGATTCATAGGTATTGAAATTAATTTTGAAAAATAATTTATGTAGGTACATATGTATAATATGATATTTAAACTTTAAATAATAAATAGAAATGCACTAACATTAATACATATTTAATTATAAGTACCTATAATAATTTTAAAAAACGATTTTATGTTGCTATTGGATTTGAAAAAACTGTAACATTGAATATTTCTTTCTGTCAAACTTTTAAAAATGTCAAAATATCAACTATCTTCACAAAGGTATCTATCATCAGTCAAATAATATATAAAAAGGAACATAAAATTTTAGAAAAGTTCTGATTGGTATAAAATTTTCCTAAAAAAAGAAAATATTCCGTAATATTTATTTAATATTAAGAAAAAAAGGGAAAACTTCACTTTGACACTTTTCATTCTTTCTACAAATCAGTTTTCATTTGTAAACAGTTGTTGTAAGGAAGGTTGTTAATATCAAAATTTTTCTCAATTTAATAAATTTAGTTTTGATAGTTTTCAAGATATCTGTTCCGAAATTAAAGTAAAAAAAAAAAACTAATATTTGACAATACAAAGTGCAATTGTTTAAATGTCAAACCAAAAAAAAAAAAAAAAAAAAAAAGAACTCCATTGAAGTTTTCATAGTAAAACATTATTTGTTAATTAAATCTTATTAAATGTATTAAAAAAAAATTCTTAATAAAAAGATAACATAAGTATTTAATTTTGAAAGAAAAAGGGTTGTGTATTGTGATGTGACTTCTGAGTTCTGACTCATTTCTTTTTTTTTTGTTTAACCTTTTCTTTTTCCAGCTTACCTATATCTTTTTTTTTTCTCTTTGTCAAATTAGAAATGGGCATTTTTTTTCGTTTTTTTTTTTTTTTTCTTTTGACATATTTGACATTGAACTTTTACAATTTGTAAAAAAAAATCCTATTGTTTTGTTTTTCTTTCTTCTTGATTTAACTTCAAATCAAATTAATAACCTCACAAATAGAGAAGGAAAAATAAAAAATATAAAAAACAAAAAAAAAAAACGCGTATTTGCGTTGTACAACATCAAAAAAAAAAAAATAAAAAAAAACAAACAAAAAAAAAAATGAATGTTTCGCATCAAAAATTAATTTATAGTTTAATGACATTCTTTTTTTTTTCGTTTTGTGTTTTTTGGTTTTTTGGTTTTTTTTTTTGTTTGGGCGGGGTAAGTTAGGAACTTGACTTTCATTTTTCTTTTCTTTATACAATATTTTATTTTCTTAAATAGTTATAGTTACTAAAATATAATATACTTTAGTTAAAAAAAATTTTTTTTTAATTACAAATCAGATTTTGTTTTAATTTTTTTTTTGTTTGTTTGTTTGTTTTTATTTCTATTTCTATTTTAGTTTCTAATATTCTTTTACATAAAGGAAGTATATTATGTAAATAAATGTTTCAAATAGCTGTTATAATAATAGTAATGGCTATGGTAGTGATGATGATGAAAATTTGATAGTAGTGGTAGTGAGGTATATTTTTAAACATATATAGCTACAGTTTTTTGTTTATTTGGCTTTTTCCTTGTTTCTTTTTTTATTCTTTTCTTTTTTTTTTGTTATTAATTTTTTTTTTTTGTTTTTTGATTTTATTGTGTACATTTTGTTAGCCTTGAAAAAGTTCATTGGTATACTATATTTGGTGGTGAGCTGGTGCTAGTTGTATGCTGAGATGATAATAAGAATTACTCAAATACAATAATTTTAGAAACATTTAAAAAAAAATAAAAACAAAAATAAAAAGCTTAAAAGGAAAATATAAAAAAAAATCATTTCGCAATGTTAAGAAACTTTCAAGATCAAAAATAAAAAAAAACAAAAAGCAAAAAAAAAAAAATTAAAAAATCGACATACTAAAAACACAAAAAGTGATTTTCATGTGAAAGATTTTGGTTTTTTTTTTTTTCCCATATTAAGTTATGAATATATCAGAAAAGAAAAACGACTACAAAAAAAGAAAAAAAACAAAAACAATTTTTTTTTTAACGAACGCCTTGTCTTTAGTTCAATAATTTATTTCTCACTTAGAAATCTTTTAATGTTTTCCATTTGTTTTTTTTTTTTTTTTGTTTATTTAAGGAAAAATAAAAAACAAAAAAAAAAAAATTTTTTTTTATATTTACAAAATGAAATGGAAAAACTATTTTTAGAAAAATACTGATCAAATCTTTCACCGCAATTTAAGGAAATATCAAAGCTACTACATATATAGGAAATTTCATTGTCCGCGTATTTTTTTTTTTTTTTTTTTTTGTTACATTGAATAAAAAATTTTATTGCCATTACTATGCAATAAACATGATAACGATGTGTTTAATAAAAATTAAAATTCCGCTAAAAAAAAAAACAATGTATTTACCCCACCTACCACCTTAAGTACTTATTATTTCAATAATCCAATTAAGTTAATAAAATATGAAATAAATTTTAACTTAAAATCACGTTAAATACTAAAAATAACATTTATTACTTATTTAAAATTTAATCGTGATATTGTCTTATATACAGATATAATAAAAATTATAGCCCCTTAATTATATATAACAAAATATTCGTTATAAAAATAAGAAAAACAATGGAAAAAAAAAAAAAAACTAAAATTAAAACATTTTCCAGCATGAAAATTAGTTTATTTATATATGATTTTTACAGCTATATCCAACTTTTTATTAAGTTTTGTTTTAGTAAAGAAAAAAAAATGTTATTTTTTAATAGTTTTTAAATAATGAAAAAAACAAAAAAAAAAAAAAAAAACTTTTATTATTTTTTAATGTTTTGGCAGTGACGTGCTTATCCGAACCAACTATTCAATGTTTATATTCAATCAATAAATTTAATGAGGATCTCTACTACTACTATATAAGAATAAAATAAGGGGTCTATACTAGTACATAAAAAGAATAAGAATAAAAATATGCACTGCATTTAATGAAATTCCTTTATATGATATAAGAAATTTATTTTATTTTTTTTTTTTTTTTTATTTAAATACAAATTATGTATATGATTCATTTTGAAGTTCATTGAATCATGATTATGAATCATATACAAAGTAAATTGAATAAACAAAAAAAAAAAAAGCACGAACGAAAAAAAAACTTGTACCCAGACATTCTTCCCGATTTTCAATTAATCCTATATAAGAAAAAAATTAAAAATGATAGATTTTATTTTTAAAAGACGTCACTGTAATTTAATATTTATGTACATATGTGTATGTATAATGAAAAATTATTATCTATAAATTAAAAAAAAAAAAACTTATTGTTTTTGTGATGAATTAATTATTTAATACTATACAAAACAATAAAAAAATTAATTATTTCTAATTAAAAAAAAAAAAAAAAGAAAAAAAAATTTAGAAAGTTATTGAACCAATCATTGAGACAGAGAAAAAAAAACTCTGTTAAAAAAAAAAGTTGAATTAATTATTAAATAGGATATATATATACATATATGTACATTGTATATATAAAATGAAAAATAAGTATATAAAATATATTATATTCTAAAAAAAATTAAATTAATTTTTCTATCTATAATTAAATTATAGATACGATTTTTAAAAATATTTTCATATGTATATACAGTGAAACTTCTATAACTCGAACTTTCTAAATGTTTGGAAATTGAGAGTTGAATCGAACTTTCAAAATGTTCCGAGTTAAAGAGAATTCGAGTAATAGAGACTTAAAAGCACAAATCATAATTAAATTAATTTTTTTCTTTTAAAAATAAATATTTTAATTTTCTATCGGGCCTTTTTATTTTCAAATTTATAATGAACACAAAAAATATGTTATATTGGCCTCTTGAACTAAATGTTTATAACTGTCAAATATGTAAACATGTATAAGTATGTACCTACATGCACATCATTCATGCCAACAAATAATGATGAAAACTAAAACAGAAATGAGAGGATGATAACAAAAAAAAAAAAGCAAAAAGAATAACAAAAATTATATTTTGTTTTTAATTTAATTCAACAAAAAAAGTTCGAGTTAAGGAAATTTTTTTATTCAAAATGACATTAAATAGTTCGAATAAGATGGGGAAACTAATTTATATAAACAATTGAAATAAAATTTTAAATGCATCAAAATAGTTCGAGTTCAGAAGAAGTTCGATTTTAGGAAGGTACGAGTTAGAAAAGTTCCACTGTATATATATATAATCAATTAATATAATCTTTAATTATTTTATTGCGACAGACATATTATAAGTATTTCGTGTCCTTTTCAACGAAAAAAATCTTTCTGAGTAGTTAGCAGTATTCAAATTGGTAAATGAACTGATAATTTAACATAACCGTATTTACCATCTATCTACTGGTGTAGTTAAAGACAAGGGGAGTAGAAAAGATTAGTTTACTCTCTAAAAAAGCAAACATAAAAACTATGTAAATGTAGTAAACCTACTCCATTTCATACTACATAATATGTATGTATATATTTTTCTTAACCTTGACAATTTACAATTTATTTTTATAACTATTTATGTAAAAATATTATGTATTAACATTCCATTCTATATTTTTCAATATTAATTTCAAATATAAACTGAAAAGAGAATTCCACTTTTAAGAACAACAACATTATTTGATTATTTAAAATTTTAAATTAAAAAAAAAAAAAACAAAATAATCAAAAAATCAAAAGAAAAATAAATTTTCAAAAAAAAAAAAAAACAAGTAAAGAATAATTTCTAAAATAATATAAAATAGACAGGCGTTCTTTTCCCTAATATTTATATTTTACCATAAATTTTAAATTTTATTTCCTAGACAAGGTCATACCATTAAAATATACATAATATAATATTTCTTGTATACATATATAATATATATAATGTACATTTGAATGTACGTTTGTATATACATATGTATATATACTATATACATATACAAACACATATACATTTAATTAAAAAGAAAAACATTTTTGTTTTTTTTTTTTTTTCTGAATTGTTGCGTAATTTTTTTTTTACAAACTTTAGATAGACATATCTATCTATATCTTATAGTTCTTATGATATAGATAAATATATATCTATCTACATATATCATAAGAACTAGAATTATTTTTATACTAATCTGAATTAATAAAAACAAATAACACAAAAAAAAAACGTTCCCCCCTACTATCCCACTTCCTATACCTTTAATTTTACCTTATACTAAGTATTTTTACGATTCATAAATTTGTTGTTATTTATTGTTGTTGTTCAATTTTTCCTAAGTACATTTTAAAAAAAATTTTTCAGATATAATTTTATAATTCTTATGTACATTATACATAATACATATTTAAAAATGTGTACTTATATAGAAATGTATTTTGTTATAACTATCGCGAGTTTATTGGCACATATCTATAAAATTTTCGAAAATTTATATACAAAATTTAATGATACAAGTTAAAAAATATTTATTTAGTAATTTTATATGTCATTAAAAAAAATAATAATAATAATAAATTTATTTGTGAATTAAAATATTATTGGATGAAAATAAAAATTGTACCTATATAGCTATAGAGTAATTAAAAAATTGTCTCTTTATTAAGTACAAATTTTTCGCTTACGTCAAACGTTTATTTTTTTTTTTTTTATTTAATTAAATAAGAAAAGATCTAAAGATTAAAATATTTAAAAGATCCCACCCTTAAGATGGATTTTATTTTCGTTTTCCATATCTTTTTATAATCGATAAAAACAAAATTTTTTTATGCATTGGATATTTTTAGGTAATATTTTGATTAATTGGATTGAGATCACCGAAAATGAAAAATTGTTCGAATTCTTCGTACACGTATGTAAAAGTATCTTAATTAGGTATTGTTAGATATCAATAATCTAAACTTTTTAATTTCAAATATTATTGGAAATTTTTAAAAGTTAAATGAAAATCATTAATTTCAAAGAAAACGTTACCATATTTTTCATTTTCTAATTTATTTCATATTTAATTGAGTCATTTTCAATATCTAAGTTTTAAATAATTTACATATTTTCAATTTTTCTTAATAAACCAATAATTAAATTCAAGAACATTTCTATTACATATTTTCATAGTAGGTATCTATTTACCTTAAATTACAAATTTCCAATCATTAATTTCCAATTTTAAATAATGTTTTTTTTTTTTTGGTTCAATTTTTTTTTTATTTTATAATTTTCCAATTAAAATTAATCACACGAGCTGCAAAAAAATTATAATATTTTTTTGTTGTTTTTTACTCTTTTTACTATTTTTTCTTAATTATTATTCAATGAATTCAAACACAATCTATTGCTCCAAAAAAAACGTCATTTTATTTTTATATAGAAGGCGCCAAAAAAAAAAAAAAAATCACGTCAAAAAAAAAACCCCATCTTTTTTTATTAAAAGATATAATGATGACGACATTTTTAAAATATTTTAAATGCAAAAAAAACATTAAAATACATAAAATTTTCTTCGAAATTAGTTAATTTATATTTTCCTAACTAAAATTCCCCAAAAATGTTTTCCCATCCTCCCCCCAAAATTCTTCTTTCTTTCTATAATAATAATTTTTTCTAATTTAATGAAATCCTAAAATTAGGAAAACCACGTATACAAAAATGAAAAAAAAAAAAAAACAAACAAAAACATAAATTAAAAATATTAACAATTAAATAAAATAAAAAAAAAATCGTGACTCATAAAAAAATTAAACAAAAACAATAATAACAAAAAAAAAAAAACAAACATTATATGCAAATTTTAATGTTTTGACATTTAAAAAGCGTTTCAAGTTAAGAAAAACAAAAAAAAAAAAAGCTTTAAAATTATTTAGAAAAATAAAAAAGTGTTGTGTCGTGTGTACAGTATTAAAAAAAAAAAAAAAAATTACAAATCATTTCTAATTTCATAATAAAATTTAGAAAAACCAAAAACATATCAGGTCCCTGCCCCAATTTATTTTTTCTTATTACTACTAGGTATACATAATTTAATCATTTCTTTTTTATTTTCCATCTCTTTTACTCCTTCTTTTTAACTATTATTATTATTATTATTTACTCCTACAATTACAAATCTCAATAAAATAAATTATCTTGTTCTGGGTTGTATTTGTATCAGTACTCAACTCAGTCAGTATGTATTTAACTAAATCCATTGGTTTCATCATGTTCATCCATCTCTTTTCCTCTCTCTCTCTCTCTCTCTCTCTTTCTCTCTCACTCTATATATGTACCTTATAAAGTTTTGTACATATTATAAATTGTTTTTATTATCGTCTGTTAAAATATATACTATGTACCTATGTATATGACACATAGTCAATTTTTTTTCTATTTTTTTTTTTTTTATTTCAATTAAAAAATTGCATTCCCGCCAAATAATAAGAAATAAAAATAATAAAAAAAAAAAAAAAAAATTTTATGTTTTGCCTAATGGTGCAAAAAAGCAAAATAAAAAAAAAAAATAAAACGTTAAAAATGCGCATGTCAAATGATAAATAAAATTTATAAAACTATTTTACCCCGTTTTTTTTTTTACTATACCTTACTACTACTATTACAAAAACAATTTTAATAGATTTAAAAATCAAACAAAAAAAAAAAAAATTACTATACAATATAATATAATACTACTAAGTACTCTATCTATCCTACTATTTCATTTCATTTTTACTATAAAAAAAAAATTAAACCTCTTATGAAAAATGTTTGAATTAAAAATAATAAAAAAAAAAAAAAAAACAAAAACAAATAAAAAAAAAAATATTCAGGCGACATATGTGGAGAAAATATTAAAATAATTGCATGTAAAATATTGTAAAAAATACAGTGTATTAACCGTCATACAAATGTATGTATGTATATAAATTTATTGTTGGTCGTTGTTCTCATGAATTAGTTTTTATTCTTTTTTTTTTCTTTTCAAGCTTTGACAAAATATCACACAGAGCAGTGCTGTTGTAGTTTTTCAATATTTTAATATGATTTTTTACTGTTTGTTTTTCTTTTTTTTTTTTTTTTTAAATTAAAAAAAAAAAATAAAATAAAATAAATGCCTCGCCTAAGTTCTTACTAATAAAATTAACCGAATACAAATCATATAATAATAAAAAAAATTTGTATAAAGCCAGTAACACATTTAAATAGCGGTAAATCGAACATCACTCAAAATAAATTGTCTTAAGTTTAATGTAAGTTAATTTAATTAAATTAATCTTAAGATTAATGCAATTGTCAAAATGCGTCATTTTTAACTCTTTTCTTATTAAATTTATCTTTTTAACAGGAAACTTATTTAATTAATACCCTAAGGCAAAAAATGTATGATATTATATATGTATTATATTTATATATAAACTATTTCCTTTCACAAAATATGTGAAAGTGATGAAAACTAATGTTAAAAAGAAGATAATCAAAACAAGTTGTACAGGTTAATTTGATAATATCCTTCAATTCCGTTTATAATGTATGTATGTACATTAAATAAATAATTTAGTATACAAATACTTTTATTACATAGCACATAGGACATAGCACATCACAGCAATGTAAAATTTAGTCACAGCAGAATCAATGTAAAATTCAATAAGTATTTTAGCTTATAGCATTAAAAGCACTAAAAAAAAAATTACAAAAATACCATTTAAAGTATGTCGTATTGTCGTCTCTTTAAACACTTGCATATTTTAACATAACAGATATAACATTTAACTAACAGACAAAATTGTCAACTCTGTTGAAAAAAAAAAATTAAATAAATTTTTGCAATCAATGTGTTTCCGGCCTAATACAATTTTAATTTTTTATTTCACGTTTTTGAAATTTATTAATTTCTTGTTTTTTTTTTTTTTTTTTTTTTAAATTTTTGTCATGGTGTTCACAGAACTATGACGTCAGCATTTAAACATAAAATATATATATATAAAAAAAAAAAAAAAGAGATATTTTCTAGAAAAGATGAAATTTTTTAAGATGCTGAATAATTTTAATTTTTTTAAGATTAAAAAACAAAAAGTATAATTAATAAAAACATGCATTTAAGATACATCTATAAATAAAAGTATCTACATATATAGGTATGTAGAATATAATATAATATTTACGATAATATTATTTATGAATAGAGTTATATAAAGTGCAATTAATAGTTTGTGTAAAGCAAATGGAATGGAATTTCATATAATAGAAATTGAACAAAAAAAAAAAAAAATGTAAAATAAAGTAGAATGATACCATCAAAAGACAAAAAGAACAAAAAAAAAAAAAAATTTTAAATCTTTTTATTTTTTATATATGTATATATAAATATATGTTATATTATAGTACATACATATATCAGAAAATGAAGTAAAAGCTTTACTTTTTTTTTTTTTTTTTTTTTTATATCTTCGATAAAAGAAGAAATCAGTAGTAGTGGTGGAAGTTTATACTCATAATATAGCAAAATTTAAATAGTTAAGCAGTTGGTAGAATTTATTATAAATAAAATAAAGATGTAATATATTTTTCTTGGAATTTTATATTATAAAAATATTTCAATGATTATCTTATGATCAAGTTATATATATATACATATACATAGATGTGTATGGATATAGTTAGAGGGAGGAAAAACCAAAATTTTTATATTTCTTTAACAATAAATGATGATTTTTCTTTCTTTTTCATTTTTCAAAGGCTTGGGAATGGTGTTATGATCTTGAACACATGCATTAATTGAGGAAATAATTAAAAAAAAAAAAGCAAAAAGCAAAAAGCAAAAAAAGAAAAATTGTTTTAATTGTTATTTGATTGCCGGTTGTAAAAAAAAAAAAAAAAAAGAAATTAAAACGAGAACATATTAATTTTGTACCGGTACTGCATACAATAAATTTATGCATACTTAATATTTTATAATAATGTTGTAAATATGTTTTCTACCATGAATATAATATGTACATATAGGTAATGTGTATATGTGTATATATGTAAATGCATAATGAAAAAATTTATTACGGAACAATTAATTAATTAATTAATTATGCGAATTTATCAAACAAAAAAAAAAAAAATTGATTAAAAGAAGGTGATTTTGAAAATTTTCTATTAATACATATACATACATACATGTATTTTTATTTGTAAAGGTTCCTGAGAGAAAATCTTATAGGAAATACATAACAAAAACATTAGCCACAGATAACTTTAAAAGTGAAACTTTATTTTCTTAACATTTTCCTTTTTTAAAATTTCTTCATCACATTTTACTTACATTTTAAATTCATTTCATTTGCAAAGTCCTGATTTAAATAATTTTTAATTTTATTATTTTTTTTTTATTAAATCAAAACAGAAAAACAAAAAAGAAACAAGATTTAATTACACCAAATTTTTTTTTTTTGATTTTTCATTCTATTTTCGTTTTTATCCTTTTTTTGCTCGTCTCACCCCTTTTAGAAGTTCACCATTTTAAATTAAAATAAAGATGCAAAAAATCTAACTAATTAACCTAACCAAAAAGGGACTGGAGGATGGTTAGCAGAAACCAAAAAAAAAATTTAAATAGAAATAGAAAAAACATTAATATATGATTTATAAAACAAAAAAAAAAAACCACCATTCTATCACTAACCGAATCGGCAAAAGATAAACAACAAAATAAACAAAACAAAAATGAAAAAAAAAAGCAACTAACAATAAACAATAAAATCTAGTCATACCTATAATAACTTAAGTACAATTTTCCTTTTTGTTATATGCGTATGTATGTATTGTATAGGTACATATAAAAACAAAAAAAAAAACATTCTGACATATTGCAGTATATGGCGTCTAATTTCCTTCTACCCTTCTCGGCTCTATTCTGTCTATTTATTTCTCTTTACTTCTTTATTTATTTATTTATTTGATTACAGTTAAGTTTCTTATTTTAAAATACAAAAATTTTCTTTCTTATTATAGTTTTTTTTTCTTTTATTATTTTCTTTTTAACAAATATACTAAAAATTCTAACAAATGTACCAAAAAAAAAAAAAAAATTAAAATTAACTTTTTATAAGAACGAGTACTTTTTTTTTATCCTTAATATTCAGTTTTTTTCTTTTTTTGTTTTTTACTTCAAAATGTATATATATATATACATATATACAAATATATATGGATATATTATTTCTATAATGTACATTAATATTTAATAAAGTACGTACATATGTACATATTTTTGGAAAATCATTTTTTTTTTTGGTTTTTCATTACCAATTGTACTTCAACAGTATAAATGAAAAATCTCTATATAAAAAAAAAGTTTCGGCAATAAGCAAATTTCAAAAAACAACATAAAAATATAAACATAACTGTAGACATAAGGTTGTGAGTTAAATAGGTAGTAAAAAAAAAAAAGAAAAACCTAATATTAACACATACATACAAAATAAAATAAAAGAATATTTCAACTTATTTGTTTTCTTCCCTAAATAAATAAAACACCGGGTTCCTCAAAAAAAATTTTTTTTTCTTCCTTCGAAAATTTCTGAACCGGTTTATTTTTATTTTCTTTTTTTTTTTGTTTTCTACTTATTTATTTATTTATTTGACTAATTTCTTAAGTCTATTTTTCTATTTCTTTATTATTATTAGTTTTATTGCCTTAAAATTCCATTAAATTACATTACATTTTTCTCTTCTTATTCTTACTATCTTTTATCTATCTATCTTTCTTTCTCTTTCCTTTAATTTAATGGTTTTTTTACTCATATAATATGTGTACATACATAATATGTATATAATTTAAATATGTAAAAGAAAAATGAAGCGCATGTCTGACATAGCTTTTATTTTTCTTGTAGACGATTACAAATTGACAACAACTATATTTACATACATACGTAAATATAAAAAACTGGAGCTGTCAAGAGGAAATATTTATGTATTTATGTACTGCATATAATATATGAATGAATATTAATAGTATAATATATACATACTATCAAATGATTATAATATTATAGTGTAGAGATATTTAAATGTTTATAAAAAACCCCCCTTTTTCTTTTTGTTTTCTGTCATAATGAGAACCTTCAAAAGTTTTTAGACACATTTAGCAAATAAATAAAAGAAAGATATAGAAAATAGTAGAAATTTTTTTGTTACTCTCTTGTTGTTATTATTTTATATAAAGGGCGGTATATGGGCAAAAATAAAAAATAAAATAAAAATAAAAAAAAAAAGGAATTAATGTCTAGAGGAAAAAAAAAATTTTTTTTTTGAACGCGTGTTAAATATCGATTTTTTTTTTTCTAAGTAGTTGTTGTAGTTTTTTTGCTGTTCTTTTCCTTTATGTGTATCTTCTGTTTTCGGCATTTGGCAAATGTGTACATATACATATATATATATATATATATATATTGACTTATACGGATGTTTATACATATACGATATTTTTTCATGTAATTTCGTAAAATTGTGAAATTTTTGAACGATGACGACAGAGATAATAAAAAAAAACAAAAAGAAATTTTTCTTTTACTACTACTATTGCAATTATATAAATTACATATACATATTTATATTCATATTTTATTGTTATTGTTATTATATTAACCTAGGTTCAAGAAACTTAAAGGAAGGAGAAATATTTTCTTTATAACTAAAAAAAAAATGTAAGAAAAAGAAAGAAAACAAACAAAAAAAAAAAAACAAATTGTAAAAAAATTTCTTGTTTTTTTTTTACTGCATTCACTATAAGAATGAGTCAAATAATCAGCTTTGAACTGATAAGAACTTTTCAGCCAGTTTATAATGGGGTATAATAAATAAATTTTGAAGAAAATTTTTAAATTGGTTCGAATTTTATTTTAAAATAAAATAAGGATATTTAAATAAAAAAAAATAATTATGTATATTATTAGTATTAAATTCTTTATTTTTTTTTTTTTTTTGCTATTGCGTTCAAAATGAAGCCTACCAATCCGAATCCTATCAACAAATCTCTTTCATTTTAAAATTATCATCTATTTCATATTATTGTTAGACCTATGAATGATACGTATCAACAAAAAGCCATTGCCATTGAAATGGGATTAAAACCATATGGTTAGTTTTTAGTTTTGTTTGAATTGGTACAAAAAGCTAAATAACTTTTCTAAATGGCTGACAGTGTCAAAATAGAATTATATCACAAAAAGTGACATTATAATATGTCACAAAAGTCTAACATATCACAAAAGTCAAACATATAATATGGGTATATTATACATACACATTTTTTTTTTTAATTCGTATATTATTTAAAAAATTAAATTGGATTATAAATCAAAATATAAACTTACCAGAATCAGATGGTGTTTCTAATCCAATACCAACAACATCAACATTACTTTCATTACTTCTTGTATAACTATGATCAATATATGTTGTATAATTATTATTTTTACGAAATTGTGATGTTAATGGTGTTCTAAATATATTTGAATTACCATTTAACATAGCACAACTACTACTACTTAATTCAGTATCATCATATTCATCACAATCATCATCATCATCATCAACTTCTGATTCTGAACTTGAATGTGATAATTCAGATTCTGGTGCTGTATTAATACCACCATTACTAAATATATATTGTTGTTGTAAATGTTCATTATGTTGTGTATGACAATTATTATTACTACTGCTGTTGTTGTTATTGTTGTTATTGTTGCTGTTACTATTACTGTTACTGCTACTATTACAATTTTGTGTATTTTTATTATAATAATTATCATTTTCAATTGAACCAATTGCATGTAAAACTTCTGTTAATGAACGTTTTTTACGATTACAATTACTACCAGGTATTATTTGTCTAATATCAATATTTTCGGTACTTGTATCTTCCAATTGTTCTTTTAATTTATTTATAATCATTTTATCATTTGTTTCTTGTAAATTTAAATCCAAACATATATTATTTGATCCTGTTATACATGCAGCTAAATCAACAGAATGTTTAAATTCTGGTGCATCATCATCTAAACTTAATGGTGTATCTGGTCTAGCTAATAATGATGTTAAATTAATATTTGTATTTGATGATGATAATGATGATGTACAATTATTATTTATTGTTTGTTGTTGTTGTATTGTTGTTTCACGATCTTTTAAAAAATCTGATGTCAATATATTAGGTATTGTTGCACCATCAGTTAATGATAATGCATTATTATATTTATTTGATGACGATAATGATGATGATGATATATTTGATTTTTTTTGTTCACGTTTAAATGAATTTATTAATAATGATGCACCTGGTGGTATATTTTGTATATTTTTTGCTGATAATTTATTACTTATTAATGAATTATTTATTGTATTATTGTTATTATTACCACCATTATTATTATTATTATTATTTTTACTATTACTGTTATTATTTGTTAATGAATTTTGACGTTGTTGTTGTTGTTGTTGTTGATTTGTTCTTTGACTTTGTTGTTTTTTATCATTATTTTGACTATTTATTATATTTGTTGTTGTTGTTGTTGTTGTTGCTGTATTATTATTTAAATTACCTAAGCCAGACCACATACAATCAACATTACGTATTTCAACTTTTGATTCTAATTCAAATTTTATATCAATATCATTATTATCATGTATTGGTGATATTGAACCAGATATTGATGATTGTGATGATGATTCAATTTGTTTAATATCATCATGTATACTACGATATGTATTATCTAATGTATCTAATGTACATAAATCTGCATTTATAAATGAATAATCATCATAACTATTATACATATATTCATCAATATCTTTATCAAATAATAAATCTGTATATGGTTCATTTGTTGTAGATAATGTATTCCATAAATCAAAAGTACCCATTTTTTATTTTTTTTTTTGTTATTTTAATTACGTTTTGTAGAGAAAAAAAAAAAAAATATGAAAAAAATATTGAAATATTGGAAAAGAAAAAAAAAAAAAAAAAATTCGTTGAAAAAATATTTCAATTTATTTCCTTTATTGTTTAATTCTTTTTATGTCCTTTTTTCTTGTTTTTATTTTTTTTTTTTAATTGCTTCTTCAATTGTCCTTGTTTTTTTTTTGTTTTTTGTAAATTTTGTTTCTGTTTTAATCCGTCAATCTGTAAAGAAAACAAAGAAAAAAAAACAAAAGTTAAATAATTTCATAAATTTATTAAAAAAAAAATAAAAATATTTATTAATAATAATATTAATAATAATATAATAATATTTATTAATAATATTTTGCTAATGAAATCTGGTATTTAAGTCATAATATAAATATAGTTATTATTTTAATTTTTAAGATTAAATTAATTGCAAAAAAAAAAAACATTCCAACAAGTGAAATGCCATCAGAATAGTAGAGAGGGATGTTTATTAATAATAATTTTAATTTTTTCTTAAGAATTAAAACCAGAATTAAAATATTCACACCTAAATTGATTGATTGATTGATTGAAAAAGATGAATCTAAGATGAAAAAAAAAAAAGTAAAAAAAACAACAAACAATGTATAAAATATTAATTCTGTTTGAATATTTGTATATTAATTATTAATAGTGAATTTTTTAATATATATACTTTTGGGTATTTATTATTAAAATAATTATTTATTTAAATATTTTATGCTCATTGATTTTTTATATATACCGTGTATGACAAGATGATATCAAAGTCCAATAAATTAGAAAAAACAATAATTTTTATTAATAGAAAAATTAAAGTTCTTCATATAAAACTAATAAATGGCCTTTTGAAAATAATTAAAAATAATGTAAAGATTTTTTTTTTTTTTCGAATGCATTAAAAGAAAATTTCCCGCCAAAAAATAAAAATTTCTTTAATAATTAAAAACAAAAAAAAAACCGGGGTGCTCAGTGACCTATGGTGGGCAAGAGCATATAAAAATACGTTGTCAACATCGAAGGAGTATGGATTCGAATGCGACATACGTTGTCAAAAGAATTCTCCCTTCCAACATTTTCCGCCATACTTTGAAAGGAAAGGCTGTGTTATGTTGTTGTCACATTTACGTGACAGGAGTAAAATAAAAATTTTTATAAAAATTATTTTCAATATATGTACTTATCAGTGTCTAGTTCCCCATTTGACCTACCTAATTAAATCTTTTTCATTATTTCAGATCTCTTAATTATTTTTATGATTCTGTTTAACTTATAGAATTGATAGATTGATACCAGGGTCAGATTAACATAGATATTTTGTGTCAGAGTAACATACATTTTTTTTTTGTTTTGTTTTTAGATATACTGTGCCAATATTATGCAATATATTTTTTACAATGACCCCCACCCTTGTCCACTATTATACATTTTTATTAATCAATCAATAATATATCTAATAAATTAAGAAAATTATACGTTAAAAAAAATACATACATATTTAGAATTTCGTAATAACAAATTTCCCATATCAAATATGTATATATTATGTACCATGATGTACCACACAACATTACAATAATAAAAACATTTAAACTTTGATGATTAATTCAATTTGAACATTGATCTTAATGAATACATATATATATATATGTATGTACGTATATTATAGTTCAATGATTAAATTTATTGTAATCTCCCTCAGCTTTGAGTAGGCGTTATTTTAAAAATGATGTCAGAAATTCTTTTTCATTTTCCATTTATATTTAAAAAAAAAAAAAATATATGTATATATATATATTTTTTTTATTTCCTTTCTATAAATGGTAGGTGTACATATAGGAAAAAAAAAATTATTTTATTTAATTTCAATTTTTCAATGAACGTTATTTTTATAAAAGGGTTTTGAAAAGAGGCATCGAAAAATTTAAATGAATTTAAAAAAAAAAAAAAAAAAGAGTTAACGTGCCAAAAAAAAGTTTCCGTAAAATGAAATATACGTACATACAAGTATAACAAGAAAAAAAAAGTTAAGTAGATAAGGTATTTACTTGTACTATTATTAATTTAATTGTTTTGAAGTGTATACCAATTCTAAAAGTTAATAATTTAATTTTAATGATTCTTTTTTTTTTTTTTTAATAACTTCTTCCATCCCGTTAATAATGATACCTTCTTAAACATCCCTCTTTTCTTATATTCATATATAAATTAATATGTATGTACATATGCACATAGTGAAATTAATGTATATATAAAATTTTTATAGTACTGCAAGTTCTATAGATATTTTAATGATTTTTTTTTTTTTTTTTTTGTTTTTTATATAACTTTTTATGGATTCTTTTTATGAATTTTCATTTAGTAAAAATCCCCTCCCATATTATAACCGACCGATGAGAATACAAAAACAGAAAGAAAAAGAGAAGAAGTCCACTGCATAAAAAATAGTTCCGACAGGAAAAACTACACTAAACAAAAAAAAAATTAAAAGCTCCCTTTTTCTATTTTTTTTTTCTTTGAAACAGCCAGACATTTCGATGTGTGTCTAGTGTCTACTTCTACTATACATTAATGAACTGTTAGTGTACTATACTGGATGGCTTTTAAATCATTTTATTCTGTTCTTTTAATGTATATTTTTTTTTTCTTTTTTTTTTTTTTTGTAGTAAAAATTTTCTTTATGATGCACTACAAAAAAAAAAAAAATACAGCATGGATAGTCATGCATAGTAAAAGTTTTATCCTCTCATATACATATTATGTGCATATATATATCCATATGCAATATTTAGAAATATTATACATATGAATATATTAAAGTACATATTATTTTAGTTTTCTTTTTTGAAAAATTAAAAAAAAAAAAAATATTGTATAGAATAATTCTTTTCTATAAAAAGATAAAACGAAACGAAAAAAAAAAAACAAAAAAAGAAGGCATAAAAAAAAAAAACGGCGCCAGTATCGAATTGCATAATTTTATAGTTTTTTTTTTCATTTTTATTATTATTTTGATTTATTTTTTATTTTTTTTTTTTAATTTAAGGAAATGTTTCTTTAAATGTTGAACTTTTTCACAAAAAAAAAAAAAAATTTAAAGGAAAAATAATAGGTAAAATATAAATTAAATATAAAAACTTGACAGATATTTTCATATGTAGGTGAAAAATATTTCGTTTTTGATTTAAAACTACATAAATGTACATAATATGTTTAACCCTTATACTAACAAAAGATAATTATAATTACCATTGCGATTTTTTTCCATTCTAACATATTTTATATTTTAAGTATAAATTTTGTTGTAAAACACAGAGGGAGTGTGTGTTCGAATCTCACACACGCCGTAAGAGTAATTCCCCTTTACAACATGTACAGCTACGCCTGAACAGGAAAGGCTGTGTAATTTTCTTATTACATTTATGTGGCAGGGAAATGCATCAAAAAAAAAAAAATATATATATATATAATTACTAATTAGTAATTAATTACATACAAGTATTTCTAATATATAATAAGTATGTAATTAAATTATTTATACATACGTACTTAATTGTAAATTGTAGGTTTCACTTTAAAAACTTCCTTACAAGTACAAAAAAAAAAAAAAACAAATAAATTCAGACTAAAAAAAATTGAGTCAGAGGCATCAGAAAAGCAAAAATTAATATACAAAAAGTAAATAGGAACTTTATTAAGTAGCAGCACAAGTATTTTATTTATTACATTTTTATATCGGATATTTAAAGAATCTAAATGTAAAAAAAATCAGTTGTGTCCATCACAGAACACAGATTCGCAGGAGCAGCAAAACTTAATATTTGTTTTCTTTTTAATAGAGTTTTATATGTATTATAAAGAGTTATATAGTTATAAATATATGTATATATATACATATATATATACATTGTATATGATACATGTATATATATATCTATAATATCTATGTATTTGTACATTTTATATATTATTTATATTATATGATCATGTACAAAATTTTATAAATTAAAAAAAAATATGTTCACACAGAATAAATTTCGTATGAAAAAAAAAATCGTGTGAAAATGAGAACAAAACTAAAAGTTTATGAAAAAATTGTTGTTAACTTATTTAACAACTTTTATACTTGTAAACAACCCTTAATAACTCTTTTTAAAAAAAAAAAAAATTCTGTTTCAAAATATGTACTTATATTCGTAAAAAATGTAAAAATGGTCCCATAAGTGGCTCGCTGACGGCTTTCTGTTAAAAGTTTTTCAATTTGAAATATTTACGTCAAAATCTTAAATATAAAATTTTATCGACACACAAACATACAGACAGATACCATCTCAAAAATACTTAATTAAGATTTCTACGTACCAGAGAAATGCTATATAATATGCAAAAATCTTACGATTCGAAATTTTGGTTTCATCAAACATGTGTATGCGCGCGATCGGTAAAAATGAAAAAATAAAATATAAACAATATAAGATAAATAATACAAGCAACTAATGAAAATCGGTTTGAAAGGCAATGAAACAAAAACAATACCATATAATTAAATATGCATACTTTTTACTTCTCTTATCAAACATGAATACAAAAAAAAAGCCTTTAAAAAATAAATGCATTTTTTAATAAAATTTTCAAATTTTTCAACTTTTTTTTTTTTTTAAAGCTTTTTTCCAATTCTTTTGTTTTCTTTTAGAAATAAATTTTTTTTTTTTTGTTTCTATATTATATACAAACAAACATCATATTTAAGTACATATAGGTATAATAAATACTTTACAAGAACTCTGTCACCAGCAAACGTACATATATTCAAAAGGTTGTAAATAAAACTAATAAAATAATTTTATTAAACATGTCTTTCTAATAATAATAAAAAAAAAAACTTTTTCATAAAAAAATTATGAAGCATCAGGAAGATGAAAAGCTAAAGCGAGAAATTGACTAATTATTATTAGTCTATTAACTAATACCCATACAAATATAAATACGATGCTTACCTACATTACACGTATATAAATATACATAATGAATGATTAGATTTCAAATAAAAAAAATAAAAAAAAAACCATTGCATTTTAAAAATAAAATTAACAACAACGATAAAAAAAAAAAAAACAAAAAGCTATTTGAAATGATTGAATCATACAATAAGCTTTGAATAATAAAAACCGGTATCGTTAGTAATAATTAGTTACTAACAATAAAAAAAAAAAAAAAAACAACAACAAACAAACAGCTTTGTAATAATTTAGGCGGGTTTTTTTTTTTTTATTATTTTATTTATGCTCAATATAATAAAAAAAAGTAATTGGTTTCTTTTTTTTCGATTTAATAAATTACTTTAGTCATGGTTCATTTTGTTTTTGAAAATGTAACGTATGTATGTACCTAATTGTATTCAATGCAATACATATAAAATTAATTGTGGCAAGTAACACAAATTAATTCTGTAATTTTTAAACCATGAATGCACTTCTAATTAAAAAAAAAAAAAAAGTCACCTAAACATGAGTTCTAGTTTTTCATATTCGGAAGAAGGTTATTAAAAACAACCCACCCAAATCTTCAAAAAAAAAAAATAAAATAAAATTACCAAAATCAATTGAGGTAAAGGTGTAGTCGTGATCTTTAAATTCAAATGTAAAACTCCAACCATATACATAATATATATTTTGTCATTATTTAGCTTAAAAAAAAGAAAAAATTAATTTATAAGTCTTTTTCTTGTTATCCAAATCCAAATATGGTCAAAAATTCATTTTGTCTACATTCAAAGAACCTTGAATTAAGGAGTAGTTTAGAAGTTTCTTGTTTTCAATACAAAAATGGGATATACGTATATATATTGTTATAAGTATGGGATATATGTATATGATTTTTACTAGCCATTTTTAAAAGAAATTAAAATTTACTAGAATAGATGATTATAATTATGTATTAATGATGATGTCATTACTCATTACTAATTACTTAATAACTTTATATTAGGTACATAGTTTTTAAGAACTTTAAATATTTTTGTATATCTGAAGTTACTTATGTCAAGATAAGTAAAAATATTTCTGACTACATGACAAAAGTTATAAGTCCCTTAGTACTAGTCTCCTAATCCTAAGTCTAGTCTCCTAGTCCCCAACAAACAAGTCAAAACTCTCCGGGAGATTTTAATTCCTGTAAAACGGCCAAAAGTTCCTTAGAGACTTATGACTTCATAAACTGAAACTGAAATATTTATAATTCAGTATTAAAACAAACAATTACTTTTGTATTGATTATGATTATTGATTGATTATTTTTATTTGTTTTTTATTAAATATTTTTTTGATAAGATTTTACAGTTAGATACGAAATCAGGATATTTCCTTTTTCCCAAAATGATAAGATTATAGAGTTGGATACAAAATCAGGATATTTCCTTTATCCAGAATAAATAATTAAAGATGTACTCTGGAAAAAAGGGGGGAGGCCAACCTTGATTTGTAATCAATTTTAAAATTTTTCCTAAGTTCTAATATAGAATATTGCATGGACGAATATATATAAAGTCAATATCGGTTATAACGATATTGAGCGGACCGACAAATTTTGTCGTTATATCCGATAGGTCGTTATAAACAATATCAAAATTTTTTTATTATAAATTAAAAGAAGTATTATTTATTTATTTATTCAAGTCTTTATTTCACCGTTTTTAACAAAAAATAAAAAAAAAAATAATAATATGTAGATACTTTACATAATATGTACATTTAACTGACCTAATGTAACATGCACATCTAAATAAAAATGTTGGAAATATCTAACTAGCACCACAACCAGGCGACAAGCAGGCGGCAAAAAGTAACGGGTCAATCATTTGATGCTTTTTTCGTAACTAATAATAATGTATGAATTTTTCTTTATTTTGTTTTATTTTTTCGTCGTTATAACCGATAATTTTTTCATTTTTGAAGTAAAACTAGGTCGTTATAAGCAATATGTCGTTATAAGTGATGTCGTTATTTCCGATATAAATTTGTTTGAAATTATATGAACTTAAAATCGGGACTTTTAAAAGTGGTCGTAATAAACGATATGTCGTTATAACCGATTTGACTGTTATGTATACATACATAATTTTATGAAGAATTATGTGTTATTTTGGTAGCGGATTTTTTCGTTCAGTCATCGGAGTTATAGCCTCCCAGGGACTTTTGGCTTATTTTTTCAGTTATACGTCCTCGCAGACCTTTTGTCATTTCGCCAAATTTTTTTTCTTATATCAGAATCAAAAGTTCAAGTCTATGAAAATTCTTATAAGTACACCCTATAGAAAAGCTTAAAAATATTCCAAGTAATGCAATTTCATAACTCTAAAATTATGTTTAAAAAATTTTTTAAAATTACAACTAATACCTATAATCATTATTGATAATTTTTTTATTTTACTTAATACTTACGTTATTATAATTAATACAATACTATAAGTTTTTACATGGAATTACCACAAAAATTTGGAATTACATATAAGCTAAGCATCATTTAAATAAAAAGCAAAAAAAAAAAATTTACTTAAAATACGCGTAATTTAAATATCATGCAATTAAACACTAATTTACATACTTATTACATGCTTAGCTTACTACATATAATAATGTACCTATGTACATATTAAGTATATATAGTATATATATACTATAATGTAAATCCTCTATAGACTATAATTTTAATTATACTAATATAATCTATAAGTGAAATTCTTGCTAGTCATTTAAAAAAAAAAATTTACATTTACAATTATTTAAAATCCAAATCAATAAAGTGGAATTTTAAAAATTAAATAAAATCATCTAACAAAGTGCAAAAATATGTGATTTTTTATCTTTATCCTCTAATATTTCTCTCTCTTTTTAACTTTTGTTTAACTTACATTTATAAGGAATTTTAACACTTATTTAATAATTCCATAGAATTTTTTTTTTTTTTCTTTTCTTTTATTTCTCTTTTTTTTTTCATTTTAATATTTTAATTTTATACTTAGCAACTAGATGTCAAAAGCAAAAAAAATGAAATTATAATAAAAAAAAAAAAAAAACCAATGTTAAAAAAAATTCGCAGAAAATCAACAATAAGACTGAAAGACAAGAAATAAATTCCCATAACATCACTGTTTTTGTTGTAGTTGAATTGAACGTTTACTCACGTTTCTAATAACTGTTAAAATAGATAAAAATTTAAATGCAAATAAAAAAAAAAACAAACGAGAGTTAAAAAATTTCATAAAATCCTCACACCCTTTTACCCCAGAAAATAAGGACAATCATTTTTCATTTGAAAAATAACTAAGAAATTATTATTGTACACATGTACGTATATAAATTGTATGAGTTATTCCTTATCGTAAAAAATAGGAGTAAGAAATACAAATTACAATATAATATATATGTATGTAAAAATGTAAGTAAAGGAGGAGATGGTCATGTACATAATTAGAATTTGATATTTAATGAATGAATTTATGCGTAAATTAATTCTCATTACGATAAATTCAATCACAATTTAAATAAAAACAAAATTCAAAATACTTAAATAATCGTAAACAGTATATAGGTAGGTATAACTTATTAAAATCGATTACTCTCTTATCAACTATCAAATATATCAATATAACTCATAGATATATGTATGCACATATACGTATCATCAATAAACACCAGTTTTAGTCCATTAATCATTCATTCTAAATAGTTTCGTTTTTATCGTTTTTCCGTCTGATTTTAGTTACTACATATTATATTTATATACTAAACTTTCATTATATGCATACATAATTCACAAATTCATAGAAAAATAAAAACAAAATAAAAAAAAATATTTAAACATATTTTCTTAAAAGTATCTGTATCTTTAGATATATTGTATGTCTGTAGAATATAAAAAAAAAAAAAAAAAACACGCGAATTACCTGTAAATCTACTTAAGTTTATAAAAGACATAATAAAAAATTAATGTATATATATATACATATAATATATATATATGTACGTATATTATATTATAAACGAAAATAACACACAATATGAATTTTAATTTCATTAAAAAATACAACTCAAATATAAAAGAGAATGCATATTTATTATAATGCATATTATAATAAATAAATAGATACATAATATAAGGTATGTACATATAAATTTATAAAAATGCATGATATTGTTATATGCATACAAAATATGTACTCGTATATGCTTGTACTGTATATATAAAAAAAACTCTGTTGTATTATTATACATATGGGTGAGAGATAACTGGAGAATGCAGTTATTATAAACCTGTTTTTTTTTTTTCTATAATTTTTTATTGTTTTTTTTTTCCCTCCTTTACTTATCACAACATCCACACAAACTTTGACAATTCAAGAAAAAATAAACAAAAAAAAATAAATAAACTTTTGCTGAGTTGTAAAAAATACTTTACTAAAAATTTTTTTTTTTTTTTCAACTGTGGTGGAAAAGTCTTTAAATATTTATTTTATTTTTAATTAAGATTGCCATATAATCAGAAATATATATATGTACATATGTATGTATGTATAGTTTTTGAAGAAAATTTTTTATTACGATTTATTTCATTCTTTCCATTCACTTTTGTTAAAATTTCAGAAAAATACTAAATATTTTCTACCAACCTAAATAAGAACGTACGACGTTCGACGTATAAACGCAGACGTTGATACGTTGACGTCTCCCGAAATAAACGCAGCGTATGTCAATCTAAAATATAAAAAATATGTTTAAAAAAATAAAAACAACAAAAAAAAAAAAACGTTGTGTCAAAATTGGAAAATCGAATATTCAGCGTTTAACGTCGCGTATTTCTTCGGTAGGATTCATATAAAATGTATTAGCATAAACACATTTCGACAGAGGTTACATACGTCGTACATTCTTATTTAGATTGGCAGTTAGTTAACTGACATTTCATAGTGTTAACATTAAAAAATAATATCGCCACTCAAGAGCAGAATTATTCTAAGTTCACTTTCGCTAAAACTAATTTTTTAAGTTCTATAATATGTCCTCTACATGCTGAATTAAAAATATATAGATTTTCATCCTATTCGCTTTATTTTGGCTTAAAAATGGTCTGCGCATAATGATTCTAATATGTGGTCGATTAAATTAATATTAAAAGATAACTTTTTTATTCAAATTTTATATCATCCGACAATCCTAAAATATTTTAATATTTTAATTACATATACAATATAAAATGAAAATTCTAAGAAAACTTATTGCGCTTTTACAAGTTCCGATAAACTCCAATATAAAAAAAAAAAAAAATAAATCACTACAAAATACAAATAATCAGAAGTGCTGCTAACAGTCAAGAGTCAAAAATAAAAACAAAAAATAGACATGAAAAAGATTTTTAAAAAATCATATCATTTAGAGTTATTACTGACATTTATAAGATAAGAACAAGAAAAAGATTAATTGTGACATATTGTCTTTAGTGTTGTATAAAAAGAAATAAAAAAAAAAAAATATTAGAAAACTTTGAAAATGATTATCAATGAAATGATTTTTTTCTTTATTATTATATATTATTATTGACTGTTATTTTACCAAACTTTAAATAGTGATACAGAAAAAAAAAAATAAGTAGATACCTATATACATAAGTAGGTATATAATTTTCAAGAAACCTTTAAATTTAAAAAAAACCCGCATTATAATTATTTTAACATTAAAATAATAATGAAATTAACATGTATGGTACTATGGCCCATATTATCAATATAAAATTTTTTCTTTTAGGTAGGCATGTGTTTAAATGCATTTTATATGGATATACATACCTCTATGTATGTATAAATATACTTTTGAAAATAAAAATAAGCAAAAAAAATTCATATATGGATATAGTAAAAAAAAAAATAAGTAAATGAAAACGTGGAAAATCTGTTTAAAAAAAAAAAAAAAACAAAAAAGAAGAAATAACAAAAAAAAATAAAAACAATAACAGAAAAACACCGGCTTTTTATAATTTTTTTTAATGTCTCTTTATTTTTCTTTTTTTTTTTTTTCCAGATAATACAAAACAGATAACATTTTTCTGTTTTTAAGCAGTGTATAACAGCAATTGAATTTTGCTTTTTACTATTATACATACATATGTATATATTATAATAATAATTTATACGCCTATACACAATGCTTACTAAAATGTTGTATATTATATTTACTGTTCCGGTACAAAACAACAACAAGAAGAAAAATGTTATTTTTTTTTTTGTAACATTGAATTGAATTTGAAAAGTTGAGAATGAGTATGAATTGAGATGCGCTGCGCTATTACAGCAAAAAAAAAAAAAAAAAAAAAAACTTTGAAAATAAATGCAGGTTTTTTTCTCCCTAGAAAAGAGTAATGAATGAAGAGAATGAATATTGTGTAAAATGTAGTACTATACTAAGCATTAAGTGAAGTACTGTTCTGTTACTATGTAGTTACTACTAAGTACTAACTTCTAAGTAAAATAAAATTAATTACAAATTACAAAAAAAAAAAAGCAACATTATAAGAGAAAAATATTTTAAAACTCTGTTAGTCTGTTTACTCTATATATATATAGGCTGTTCTTTTGATATTGAGATTTGAGAAGATGAGATTGAAAAAACAACAACAACAAAAAAATTCTCTACAATATGAATTAAATAAAACAGAAAGAAAAAAAAAAAAAACTCCGTTCTTTATAAAAAAAAAAAAAAGTGACACCGGCGCAGAGTAAAATATAATAATATGTAGGTATATTTTTCTTTTATATGAAAATGAAAAACAAAAAATGCATATAAATTAATATTTTTTTTTATATAAATATGTACATACTATGTTTATTTTATAATTAAATAATGTTTTATATATACATTCATACATACATACATAAAATTAGTTTCTTGTTGTATTTCAAAAAAAAAAAAAAAAAAATTAAATAAAAGTATAATGTATTTTATGTTATACTGTTGTGTACATGTCGCATTTTTTTAGAAAACAAAAATATAAGAGAATGGAAATTTTTTTTTTTTTTATATAGGTATATAAGAGTTGCCATATCAATGTTATATTGTATCTATACTTATATATGTAAGTATATTGGTTATTTTAATTTTTGGTTAGATGGATATTATTATTATTATAATTATAGATTTTTATATAATAATAGGTAAATATAAGTATACATATATGAGTGTTTAAAATGTACATATATATACATATATGTAGGTAGGTATATAAATAAGTTTTAAAATTAT
Source organism: Poecilobothrus nobilitatus (assembly GCA_947095535.1). NCBI lineage: Eukaryota > Metazoa > Arthropoda > Insecta > Diptera > Dolichopodidae > Poecilobothrus > Poecilobothrus nobilitatus. The sequence goes on along the minus strand of OX352772.1, from coordinate 51,390,503 downwards.
TACATTTTATTATGAAATTATTTGTAGAATAATAGTAGATAGATAAAATATTAAATGTATAGCTATTATAGGGTATTACCTATAAATTTTATAATAAAAATCATAAAAGAAAATAAAAAAAAAGTAGTAAACACAAGTCAATTCAAACACCTTCTAAATTGAACGCGGAAATTCCAATTTTTAATTGCAGAAATTTTTATTTCCAGCCCCCCCCCCCCCCCCCCTCCCTCCCTCCTGCTAATAATTTAATAGGCTTGATAATAATATTAAGATGAAAATTACTTTACGAGTAGGCAAATTTATTTTATTAGATATCTATTAATAAAAATAATGAAAATGAATTTCTTAAAAATAAAAAAAACATCTTTTAGTAAATTTTAATAGATAATTCAGGTAGGTAGATACAATCAATTTTCTCTTTCATTTTAACATCTTTAGATTTATGAAATATGGAAATATGGACCGACGTATTACGTACATATGTATATGAATTTTTTTTTAAGGATTAAAATTAAATATGAAAAGCAGACTTAAATACGTCAATTTAACATTTTTAGTGCAGATTCCAGTACAAAAGAAGATCATAAAAATAAAATTAAAAAAAAAAATCTTTAAGACAAAAAAAAAAAAAACAAAAAACCAAAACTTGAGCAATAAAAATAAGGAGTGAAATTTAAAACGAATTAAAACAGAAAAAAAAAATTATACAAGACATAAATAATCTTTAAGAAACCAAAAAAAGATTCTTTTTTTTTTTTTAATTGAAATTATATTAAATGTACAAAAATGATATAAAATAATTACACATTTAACTTTAAATGAAAAGAAAAAATAAAATTGGCGAAATTTATTAAAAAACGCAATTTATTTTTTTTTTTTTTATCCAAAACTAAAAACAAAAAAAAAAAACACCGAAATAAATATTTTTGTTTATCATATTTTTTACACTGAAAAAAAAAAATAAAAAGAAAAACAGAAAACTGGAGGGAAAACAAATAATTTTTATATGTATACATACATCAATACACAATACATACATATTATAATACTAAGTAATAAGTATATATTATATTAGTCATACTAGACAATTAAAAATAACCAGAATTTAATTTGCGTTTAAATTTTTTTTTTTTTTTTTGTTAGATGTTGTGTTAACTTTTTGTCAACGCCAGCAAATTTTTATTTTTTTGTTTTTTATTTCTTTAAAAAATATATAAAAAAAAAAAAAAAAACATGAAAATAAAAACTACAAATTTCCAGTATATTTTCTTTCTTTTTGTAGGTTATATATTATAGGTACCTATATGTACTGTACATATATATTACCTATATACTTTATAATTTCTGCATTTATTATTTATTATAGAAGTATAAAATTACTTTTAATGAAAAAATAAAAAAAATAATAAAAAGAAAGCAAAAAAAAAAATGAGTAAAGAATATGGAAATAAATTTCACAATTTCGAGTAATTTTTAACACTTATTGTGTATATGTAAAATAAAAAAAGAAAGCAAAAAAAACAATTTTTTTTTTTTTACCTTCAACCAAAATTGATAGTTGATACAAAGTGTCAAATCGAAATACAAAACAATAAAAAACAAAAAATAAATAAAAGTAATTTTTAACTTTACTATAAATTAAAATTGTATTGATTTTATTTTATTGCACATTTATTCATTATAAATGAAACTTAATAGGTATGTATTAAAAAAAAAAAAAAAAACAATAATCGTTTTTTTTTTTTTTAAACAATCTATATCTATATCTATTTATATCTATATCTATTTTTGTTTTAGGCGCTTAAAAAGAAAAACTTTTTTTTTTTTTTTTTGATAAATTTATAATTTAATTGATAATTGAATAAAAGTAATACATCTATAATTAATAGATATACTAATTATTTAATATTAGTAAATAACATAAAAAATATATCTATAGATACACATAACTTTCACATTTCATTGATTAGAAAGAAAAAAAAAACAAACAAGCAAACAAACAAATAGGTAGATTAAATAATAAACAATATATACGTGTTATAATCGTTGTCGTCGTAAATTATTTTATACATTTGGTTTTTTGGTAAAGGGGGATACCCACCCCTTATAAGTAATACAAATAATAAACAATAACAAATTATGTTATGACTGAACATTTATTATTGTTATTATTTTTATTAGAAATTTTTTTTTTTTTTTTTTTAACTTAGATATTTATTTATATACCTATGTATATATTAAAATTTTATTTTGATTATTAGATAACCAAAATAAATACCTACATATGTATGGTAAAAATATATATTAATGTATGTATAAAAAAAAAAAAAAAAGAAAGGAAAATCAATGAAAATTTTTATTAAATTATATAAATAAATTGAAAGAATGTTTTTGTTTTTTTTTTTTTTTTTTTTAATTACATCACATAATTTTAATTGTGTAATAATAAAAAATAATAATCACATAGATTTGTTATTTTACATTACAAAAAGTATTTATAGATAATGTATGTTATATAATGTATGGATATAATTATATTATCCTTCTTTTCTTGTACTTACTTGTTACTTGTATTTTTGAAATTTGTATAAGTAAATGTTAAAAGGAAGAAATCTATTTATATATAATACATATTATATAAATCTAAAAAAAAAAAAAAAAGAACAAAATAAAAGATATTTTACATAACATTTAGTTTGAATTTAACTTGATTCGAAGATTGACGAAAATTGATGAAAATTGATTGACTAGTACCACAGACTAAATAAAACTATACAGACAATCAGTTTCATATAAAAAATTTTAGTTTTTTTTTTTTTGGAGCAGTTTACGGAGCTAGACTAAGTATTTTAGAATATTTAAATTACAAAAATAGAAAATACAAAAGAATATTCTATACATTTTGTTTTTGCTATTTAAATATTTAAAATACTTAGTCTGGCTCCAAAAAGAATGGTCATGCTGGTTCCTAAAAAAAGACTTCAAATTTTTATATTAAACTGTTTAGTCTGTGCCTAGTATTTTTGAAAATGAATTGTGAATATTAAATTTAATTATATAAAACTGAAAATGAGGTATTTTAGAATATTTAGAGTATGTATGTACAATGAACTAGAGTATAGTATATACAATGCATGTACGTAGGTTTCAATGAAAATATTTTATAAACAGTTTATTTTGGCAAAAATGTACATATTTATGTTGATAGGTACATATATATATTAAGTTTGTAAAATAAATATTGTTATATTGAATTCTATTCCTAATCTAAGTTCTGATTCAAAGAAAGAAAAAAATATTTAATATCTCTCTAATTTTTATACATACATACATACATACACTTATTGTAACTTAATTCTAAATAATAATGGAATAAATAATGGTAGGAACCTATTGAATAGATACATATATTCATAAATATAATAGGTAGGTATACAATGTTATTTAAAACTTATAAAAATTAATAATAACAAGAAATATGTATGTATATTTTCTATTAATAACGACTTAATTATTATTTATTATTCAAAAAAAAAAAAAAAAATTTTATTTTAATTATATACATATGGTATTTGTTATTGTTTTTATTTATTAGGTATTATTTTATTATTAAAATTATAACTACGTTTATTCTTTCTTTCAAATATCAAAAACTGGTTTCTTATCAATATATAAAAATAAATAAATAATAATAATAAGTATCTATTCCTTGATATAGGTATAAAAAAAAAAAAAATCATTTTATTTAAATGTTTAACACTTTCAAGTTTCAACTAAAATTTAAGCTTTAAATAACAAAATTTAACACCCCTTCCTTCCTCAGAACAATTATATACCTACATATATGTTCATATTTATATTATATCAAAACATCCATATCTATATTCTATTTAATATAATTTCACAATAATAACAAATTCATTTTAATTTGTAAACAAATATCTAAATACATACATACATATTATATGATTAATTTCTTATTATTATTATTTATATAAATTTAAGTTTATATTCACAAAATTTAGAGTAAATCTGGCAATCCTAAATTCAATTTTGTTATTTATTTTTTTTTTTTTTTTTGTTTTTCTCCTTCAGTATTTTTTCGTGTGTTGTAACAAAAACAATAACAACAACAAAAAGAAACATTCACAAATTGTTAATACTTTTATAATATATGGAAGATGTGTACATATATACTATATAAATATATAATAAACTTTTTTATTTTTTTTTTTTAAATATAGATATCTAGTATAAAATGTACATAATATACTATTATTAAAAAAAACAAAAAAAAAAAAAAAAACTCAGTCTGATTACTGAACATATTTATAATATTATTTGAAACACAATATACATATGTAATATGTATATTATGGATACACGTATAATATAAATATGTAGTGTATTTGTATACAATATAAAATGTAATAATCAAATTATATTTTTGTATTATAAAAACACAATATGTAAATATGAAAAACATTTATAATAAAAATTAGAATTTTGTTTTTAATTTTATTACCTACATACATATGTACATACATATTTAATTATTTTATTATATATTTTAATCATACATTAAAATGAACATGTGTGTAAAAAAAAACGTTTGGGAAAATATTACATGGCAATAACCGCTTTTTTTTTTTATATAAAATTAAAAAAAAAAAATATTTTTAAAATTAAATTTGAAAATATGTTATACAACCCGGTGGCCGGCATAGATACTTATATACAAGATACATATGTATGTAGGATTATTGTAAATAATATTATTTATTTAAATTAAAATAAAAAATAGGTATTTATATTTTGAAATACATATGTATATAAATATATAGATAAGTATATATATAACAAACAACCAAAAATAAGAAAAAGAAATAAAATGAAAAAAGTTGATATAATTTCATCATCGGTAGAAATTCATTTTTTTTTTTTGTTCTCCAATTAAAATTTAATACAAAAAAAAATATTTGAAATTTGAATGTATATGTATGTACCTACTATTTATATATATTTTAATAAATTCTCTTTTTCATTTTGGTTTTTTTTTTTTTTTTTTATTCTAGACTCTAGCTAAAGACTAGAGAGTAAAGAGTACTCATATGTCTACCTTTTTTTTTTTTATTTTTAAATATATAAATATAGATATAACTATATAAGGTATATATATTATATATAAGAAAATTTTTAAAGAGTAAAAAAAAAAACACACAAATGTAGCTGTAGTCTGTACAAAAATTTATACACTGTACAACCCTAATATATAAAATGTTATCGAGAATCATGACAAAGAATTTTTTTAATGATATTGATTATATATAAATGATTTAATATATGTACATTGGAAATTGGAATTGATAAAATATTTAATATATTTATTATAACAATAAGTACATATAAAAGTGTAGGATGATGTTTTTTTTTTGTATTCCCTTTTTTACATTACATTTTCTATATACATCTTACAATATATGTAACATGTAACATTAACATCTAAATATGTTATTTATTTAAATTAGTTTTTTTTTTTTTTTGGCTACTATATACCTATATACATACATCAAACTTTACCGGCTTTCAAGAAAAAAAAAAAAAAAACACAAAAATAACAGCACCAAAATAGAATTTTTTTTGTTTTTTTTTTTAATTTTTAAATATGAAAATGTCACAAAAATGAAAATGAAATAAAATTTATTTATTATTGCTTACATATACGCAATAATATAAGGATAAGTATTTATAATACCTACCTACTTATGTACCTATTTATTTTTATAATTAATTATTAATTAGAATATCACCTTTATTAATACTAAATAATAGCTACATATTATAATTATATTTAATTAATTAAAATTAAATTTAAGTTTTTTTTTTTTTTTTTAAATTCACTTCAAACTATGTACATACATACCATACATACATATTATAATAAAAAATTAAATAAGAGGTATGAAGTTATGATTATGAACTGTTAACTTTTACAGAGAGAAAATAGTTTTTTTTTGTTTTACTATGAACTGTTAACTTTAACATTTATATACACTAACTGAACTGAACAAAAATGATATTAAAAAAAACTAAAACTAAAACTAATTTTTTTAAATTTAGAATTAATAAAAAATATAATTAAATTCTAAGAAAAGAAAAAGGAAAAAAAAAAAAACAAAAAAAGAAAAAACCGATTTGTCTATTTTGTAAAATGGGAAAAAAAAAAAAAAAACAGCGGTAATTTAAAAATGTAGGAACATAAATATGAGTACTATTTGATATTATGTACGACTGAATAGGTGTATATACTATGTACATAATAATAATAATAAATAATACCTACTATAAATATATATTATATAAGCATATTTATTTATACTATAAATAAAAATACTGTGATAGTAGATTGTATATTGTATTTTTTGTATGTAGTCCAATATTTATTTTGAATTGCAAAAAAAAAAAAAAAAAAATAAGAAATAAATAAGAAATTCACTTTTTTTTTTTTTTTTTATTTAAAACAAAAAAAAAAAAAAACATTCGTTCATTTTCATTATTGAGAAGGGCCAAGGATTCCTTCACAACAAAAAAAAAAAACTTATTTTTTAAAAAGTAAAAGTAGCAAATATAAAATTAAAATGTAAAATATATACATAAGGTACCTATTTATTTAACAGAGAATAAAAAAAATTGAAAATGAGATAATAATGGGGCGGGTATAGAATAAATTTAAAAATAATGAGGGTTGAAAATTTAATTAATTATTAAAAATTGTTAAAAAAAAAAAACATTATTAAAAATAGGTTGCACTTTTTTGTTTTTTTTTTTTTTTTAATTTTTACTATTAATTATTATTGTTAAAAAAAAATTTTATTTAATTTTATAACAGTTTTTTTTTTTTTTTTTTTTATTAATTTTAATTTTAAACACTATGGAGTATGGGATATCCAAATTAGTACCTGTCATATATCATTATTTTTATTTATTTGGTTTTTGTTGTTGTTGTGTTGTTGATTTTTATTTTAATAAGAAATAACTGATTTAATTTACGATATCATATTATATTGTTCATAAATTATAAGTACAGACATGGCATATTTACTCTTTTTTTTTTTTGTTTAATTCTTTTTAAATTGTTTGTTGTATGTGTAAAAATTTAATTAAAATAAAAAAGATATTTTTTAAAGATTTGATTTTTTTTTTTTTTTTTTTTGATTATTAAAATTAAGAAATTAAATGAAATTTCCTGTTTTTATATTATTTCGATTTAACTTTCGAACTTTTGGTTTTTTTTTATAGGTAGAGGTATATATGTACATTATATATTTTTTTTTTTTGTTTGTAGTTTTAATCCTTTAAGTACTGTTAATTTACATTACTTATATACCTATATATATATTTTTTTTGCATGTAATAAATATGATATATAGTAATGGGCACTGTATATATGTAAAAAAAAATTAATCATAAAAACAAATAATTAAAATTGTTTTTTTTTTCTTTTTACTACTCACCAATTTTTGTTATCAAATAAAAAAGTATTTATTTTTCTTTTCTTTTTTTGTATTCTAAATTTATTTATTTTTTATACAGAAAAACTTTTTTTTTTTCTTTTAATATTTTTTAATCATTAAAAATTCTTTTTACTATTAATATTTTTAATATAAACCATATTTTTATATATATACATATATATATAAAATTTTTTTTTTGTTGTTGTTTTGGTTTGGTTTTTATTACATTTATAAAATTTTACCACTAATAAGAAAATATTTTTTTATTAAAAGAAACACTTATTTTATATTTTTTAATAATATTTTTATTTTTTTTTTTTATTTGTATGAATAATTCATTATATTACAATTTTTTATATAATCAAATTCAATTTTTTTTTTTTTGTAAAATTGTAATTTTTTTTATTGTTTCTTTTTAAATAATTAATTAATAAAGAGAAGAAAAAAAAAAACACACACTTTTTATAAGTAATTAACAAATATATATATATATATTTTTTTTTTTTTTTTGTAATATTAATAATTAAATTCCTTTAATTTTTTTTTTTGAAATAAAATAAATTCAATTTTTTTTGACAGCTTTTTTTTTTTTACAAGGAACCACTGAAGATAAAAAATCTCAAACTTAATTATTTTTCTTTTTTTTTTTTGAATCAAAAATCAAATGAAAAAAACAAAATTATCCTATCAGAATTTTTTTTTAAATTAAGTATATATTTATTATTTATATACTTTTATATATATTTATAATATAATAGTAATATTTTCTGTTTCCATCAAAAAAAACTTTTATTTTAATTTTTCAATCCTATGTATTTTTTTTTTTTTTTGGAGGATTTGATGATTTCTTTCTCCTTTTGAAAGAAGAAAATTTATTTCTTCCTTTTTCAAACTATTTTTTTTTATTCTAAAAAAAAAAAAAAAAAAAATTTTTTTTTTTTTCTTTTATTTCCAATAAAATTTTCTTTTTTTCCTTCTTCTATATTTCAGAAAGAGTCTTTTGCTTGGTAAGTGTCTTATCAAGCTGCGGTCTAAAGAGCAACTGAATAAATTTTCTTATTTCTTTAATATTAAAAATTATAGTTACGCTTAACGAATTACAATTTCAAATGATGATGATGATGATATATATATATATATAGGTATATAATTTTTTTTTTTTTTTTTTGTACTGTTGTGCTGTTAGCTGTACTGTAATGTATAAAATTTTATAAGTAGTATAGTATAGTAGCATAGGAAAAAAAAAAAAAAAAAAAAACAAAAAAAAATGCCGATTTTTTTTTTTTTCTACTTTTCCAAACAAATGTGAATATCTATCTATCTATGTATATATAACTACATACACGTGTACATATTTTTTAATAAATATTTTTATATTTGATTAAATTTTTAAGAAGTAAATTCTCCTGTAAACACACCAATACATAAATCAAAGGGGAAAAAAAATAATGGAAAATAAAAAATAATATGTGTAGATATGTATGTATGGTATATATTTGATACAGTAGAAAGAAACTACAGGGAAAAAAAAAAAAATGTTCTTCTCTTCATAATAAATATTCCTGCTGAAGTTTGCAGCAATGTCGCCTTTTCAAAAAAAAATATTGTCGAGTATACAAATTACAAATAAGTATATTACGTGTATGAAGGTTTTCTTTTTTTTTTTTTTAATCTCATTCAAAATTAATCATCATCATCATAATCAATTAGCATTGATTATAGGTCTAAACTCTATACTAACTATATAGTAAAAATAATGTAATGTACTGTTTACCAAAATGTAATAGCAAACTGCAAAGCCCAAAGATAAAAATATTAAAAACTAAACTGTTGAGAACAAAATTCATTGTATAGTAAAATTTAGAATGATGATGATGATAATGATGATAATTATATAAAAAATAATATTTGAAATTTAAAACTACAAACTACAACGCTACATATTTATTAACTTTTCAGTTTTCATATTTTTTAACTCTTCACGGTAAAAAAAAACTGTGTACATATATTACACTTAACACTACACTACAGAGTACCGGCTACAGTGGATATATATTTGTTTGTATTTAAATTTTATATTGTATATATATCTATATGAATGAAGTTATATATAACATCATAGCAATAATATAGATAATATTTATATAAATAAATAATGCCGGTTTGCCGGTTTATATATTATAAATTTTTATAATCAATTCATTCTCTTTTTTTTTTTTTTTTACTTTGATTAAGAGAGTAACTAACAAAACAAAAAAAAAAACAGAGAAAATTAAAATAAAAACAAAAATATTAAATAAAAGAGAAATTAAATAGAATTAAAATGTACCTATTTTAATTCTAAAAAAGAGATTAATTTTTTTTATTATTACATTATTATTTTTTGTTTTAGAAGTTGTTGTTTATGTTTATAAATATATGTATGTATATAGGAATTATGTACATATATAAAATATTTATATAAATAATAATTAATTATACACTGATTTAATTTTCTATTCAATTAATTAATTATAAATTAATTAAAATTCTATTAAAAAAATTGTTAACAAGCCACTCAAAAAACTAGAGAATGGAGAATGAAGATTAAGAGAGGGAATCAAAAAAAAATATATAATAAATTTGGGAGGGAAAATTTTCTTTTTTACAATTGAATATCTGAATTCTAAATCTACATACTAAATATCAATTGTAAGTTACATTTTCATTCATTTGGTCAGAAATAATGAATGAATGTAATACAAAAAAAAAAAAAAAATTACTAAGTAGGTTACCTTACATATTTACGTGTTGACTTCTTTAATAATTTGTGGGTTTGTATGCAATATTTAATAAATAATATTAATTATTATATCGCTGTACAAATTGCCAAAAAAAAAATTTTTTAAGGATATTTTTCAAAGAAAATTGTTGTGTTTTTTTTTTTTTTACATTAAAAATAAATTTTAAGAAATATAAATCACTAAACTTTAATACTACATATTACCATTAGAATAAATTTAAAAAGAAAAGTAAAATTTGGTAAAAAAGTATAAATCATTTGAATGAATCATTGATTCAATGATGATGATTCATCAGTATTTATATATTAAGTACCTATCTTATATATTAATTTTTTGTAAAGTCATTTCAAAATGAAATAATAATATTTTAATTGCACTATGATTTTAATATGGAAATAAATAATTAATAGAAAAATGATCGTAAATTACTTGTATTTTGATATGTGGAATATTAGGTATAAAAAGATTTAATTAACACACTTTTTTTTTTATTTTTAACGTTTAAAAGCCTTTCAACTCAGAGATTAGAAGAATGATAAAGTTTTAATAGATATAATATGTAGGTATGTATGTACCTAGCTACATTTTTAAAGCATCCAATTTAATATGAAAACGTTCGATATTTTTAAAGAAAATATTAAAATATAGTACCAACCTTTATAATAAAAGGGATTTGACTAACTTGTAATAAATATGTACATAATACACAAAATTAAAATGGTATGAAGAACTATTAATATTGAGCTAATTAGATGTCCAGTTTAGGTTCTATTGTTCGGCCATTTTCCGGCTTTTGTTTTTTTTTTAAGACGAAGCTTTTTATTTCAAATTTTTCGTTGAGTTGATTATATTAATTATGTAGGTACTAAACGAAGAATTATGCGTATGAAAATAAAAAAAAGTTGGGATGAAAAAAAAGTTTTTAACTCTTGAAAAAATTGTAAACTTTACAAAATGGAAAAAGTGTTAAAAAATATTCAAAATGTTGATTATCTTCTTCGAATTTAAATTTCGATTGGTTTTTGACTGGATTATACCCATCATTTTTCATTCAGTATTTTTCTGTAATTTTTGTATGTTGTTCCCGTTACTAAAAAAATCTCATCCTCATACAGTATAAGTACAGTACAGATGCTGCGGCCTATGTGCACTCTCTCCCGGGTTACACTTTTGTCCTTTAAGTTTCTACGCTTTATATCTTTTGCCATTCCTTCGTTTGTCGTTATTATGCTTCCAAGATATTTATTTATATTTATTTACCTAATCAATTTGAGTATTTCCGATGAATACTGATTTACTATTTGGTTTGTATTGCTGATTTTTATTATTTTTGTTTTTGGGGCCTCGATGGCCTAACGGGTAAGAGCGTATGAAATACGCTGTAAACACCGAGGTACTGTGGGTTCAAATCCCACACACGTCGCAAGACTTACTCCTCCTTACGACATTTACAGCCATGCCTGAACAGGAAATTCTGTGTAATTTCCTGTTCACATTTATGTGGCAGAGAAATGTACTAAAAAAAATTTTTTGTTCTTGTAATGCTGCGCTTATGAATGTCTATTTTTTGTGTTTTTTTCTGATAGTTTATTATCAGTTCCATATCGGCAACTGAGTGTGTAAGAAGAGCTATATGTCATCTGTGTATTCTACACTTTGGAGCTTGCTTGAGAGTAGTTATTTTATACCTTGTACCATTCTATAAGAAAATCTGAAAGAAACTTTTTCAAAAAGAGAAATCTAATGAAAGCGACATATACAAAGGGTTGTACAAAGCAATCTCCTTCTTAAAGTTTGACTAAAATGTACTATGGGGGAAAAAAAAAATAATAAAATCTATCAATTGAAAATTAGAAACATTCATGAAAACTCATTATAGAAAATGTCAAGGAAAAAATTATAAAGTATAAGTAAGTATATAATAATCAAAAGAAAAAATGTCTATTTTTTTAACATTATTTTATCATAATTCAAGAATTGATTTTTATTTAAATTTTTTTTTTAATTACAATTAATTAAATTAAAAATATAAATAAAAATTTCATTTGGTACATACATTATAATCCATTTGTAAAAAAAAAAACTTTAAGATAAAAAAATTCAAAAAAAAAAAAACAAAACTAAATAAACAATACAAATTGAACCTCCCTCCCCCCAACCGAAACACTTAATTTATTCACCTTTCTCTAAATTGTTTATTGTCAATTTTTTTTTTTTTTTAAACAGCATGAAGCCAATTAATATGAAAACTATTAAAACTATACAAAATATTCATTATGTTCCATTTTGAAAAAAAAAAATTATTAATTTAACAAAAAAATTAAGAAAATAAATAAATAGATACATTCATAAGATACGATAATTGTTAATAAAAAATCATTGTTCTTTAAAAACTCATCTCTTTTTTTTTTTTTTTGTTTCATACAATTTTTAAAGGCACCCCATAATAAAGTGGAAAAAAAAATTTCACTAAAATTTTCTTTTCTTTTAATTTAAAGTATCAAAAAAAAAAAAAAAAACAAGAAAAAAACTGTGAAAAAAGGTGAGTAATATTAACAACTGGGTGTATAAATTAACAGGTAAATTTTTTTTAATAAACCATAAAATACTTGTTTAAATAATTTGTTCTTTTTTGGTTTTTTTTTCTTTTAATTGTTTATAACTTATCAGTTCAGCACCTGGTCAAATTCTACATATTTCATTTATAATAGAAAAAAGAAAGAGGTATGCAAAAAAAAAACAAATAAATAAATAACAAGAACAGGTATGCAAAAAGTACTAAGAAAAACAAATATGTATGTTTGTATAAAATAAGTATGGAAAATCTTCTTTTTTAAAAACTATTAAACTGTATTTAAAATATTATTTATAAGTATACATATGTACATATATAGAAAATCTGAAATAGGTCAGTTAATATTTTACAAAAGAAAAAAAAAAAAAAAATAAAAGAACTTTTCCTTGTTTTCTTTAATAATTTTTAAAAATCAATATTTGACCCGCGCGCAATTCTAAATTCTCTCAAGGTATATTTTTGTACCTATAGATACATTTTATTTTGATTGTAGAAGAAAATATTTTAATTTTATCCAATTTTAATGTAAATTCATTAAATTTATTTATTGGGGATCATTAAAAGTTTAAAATTTAATGTAATTTTATATAATCTTATAATTAATTACATAAGATTATTTGTTGTGCCAAACTAAAAAAACCAATCATCATATTTAATGATTAAAATTACCTATGGATTATTATTAGTGAAAAATAAACATATTATTTTTTTTTGATTACTGAGAAAATTTAAATTGAGAAAAATAATGAATGTATATGCCAACTTTAACCATAACTCCTCTCTTTGACCAAACTTAATTAAGGATCCTTTATACATTATATGTATACATAACAGAGGATCTTGAGTTTTTTAAAGGCAATAGAACTGACAGAAATATTATAAATGGAGGCAAAATTCATAGCATGTATAATAATAGAGGATACACAATAAATTTACATCAAAATATCGTAATCTTACTTATAATCCTTAAGTAATCTAATCTAATCGAAGGAACCTATATATAAAAAGATTTGTAGGAATAGAGTGAACGAAGATATTAATGTTATGTTTCCCTTTTTCAAAAAAACCTAGATCTGTAAACTGAAACTAATGCCCATCCTACCTATTAACGGTACAGTTTTTGTATAGTTTTGCATATTATACACAGGATGTTTTTTAATGCTGTAAGAAAAAAAAACTGAATGAAGGGGAGGAGAAGGATGAAAATAGGGTTAATTTTTTAGCTCTTATTGAGATATTGAGACCATTTTAAAGTAAGGTTTTATAGATAATTTATAAAGCTTTATCTTAAAAAATGGGTCCCAATATCAATACCTCAAAAACTAAGAACGATAGAAAGTTGCAATTAATTTTATTTAAAAGAGAAAAAAATTGGCTTTTAAGACAATTTATGTTAATACCGTATATTAAACCGTTAGAAGAATAACAGTTATAACTTCTAAAGGAATAATCTTGCAGAATCACTTAAATCTTTTCTTAAAAATCTACTTTTTCCTATCTTTAAAATAAAACATTCAATGACACTTTCTATCGTGTATAGTTTTTGAGTTACAAGGCTCTTAATTTATTTAAAAACAAAAGAGAAAAACTAAAAAGACTTAACTTAAAAATAGTTAAGTTGAATTATCTCAGTAAAGGCTAAATAAAATTAAATAAAAAATTTTTTTTTCTGTATATCATTCGAAAGTATTGTGTATTAATCTGACTCATGGTTTAGTGGTGAGACTCATGGCGTCGTGAGACTTAACTCAAACCTTTCAATCGGAAAGTCTTGGGTTCAAACTCACGGTCAGGTTATAAGAATATTCATTTATTTCTTGTTCCAAACTTACAAACGTTTTAAATTATAATGACTTAATTATAATATAGTGGTCGGTTTTCACCCTACAGCTAAACTATAAAATTTTTATTGTTTATTTGATACATATATTATTTTTAATTCAAATTTATTAAGAGGAAACGAACTGAACACCTCTTTTGACCTTTGTTGACTTATAACTAAAAATAAAAACTTACATACTATGACTTAAAAACTAGAGAAGGAATAATTTTAAATATATCAAAATGATTAATTAAACAAATTTTGTATTAAAGGATTTTGAGAATCATTGCTCCTAATAATAAATGAGCTCTTTCTATTTATAATCATATTTCCAATTGTTTTAACATTTCCAATAGCATGAAGTCTTGTAGTAGAAAAAAAGAATGGTTTGTCTAACAATAATTTCAAAATTTTATTTTGCTTAATTTGTATTCGGTTTAGGTGTGATTTAGCACATGAACCCCAAATTTCTGAGCCATAAAGCATCAAACTTTGGAAAACTGATTTGTAAAGCAATATTTTGTTATCTTTCAACAGAAGTGATTTCCGGTTTATTAAGGGATATAAAGTTTTTATGACGATGTTGCATTTTTTAATTACGAAATCTACGTGTGTTTTAAATAGTTTTTTATCCAATTCTAACCCTAAATACTTTAAGGACTCCTCCCAGGTAATTTCAACACTATCAAGTCTTAAATTTATCGTTGGTAATAAATCAGGCCTGCGTTTTCTACTAAAAAAACAAGCCTGAGTTTTCAATACATTAATTTTTATTTTCCATTTATGAAAATAATTCTTAACAACATTATATCCTCTTTCAAGATTGTGAGATATAGTAGTGGGGTCCTTATGTTATATAAATAAAAAAATATGTAGTAATTCTACGTCGTAATAATATTTAATGTATATCGTATAATTAATTATTAATAATAATAATAGCAAACAATAATGATAATGATAAAAATAGTAATAATAAAATAATACCTAGTACCTAATAATAATAGTTACTACAGGGGAGCTATTTTATCATGTATTTAATGATACAGGAAGATGTTATATACTACTGCATGTTGCATTGCAACTGTTGTAACGACTATTATCACTATTATCACTATTATCAAATAATAAATAACTATTATCAAATAATAAATAATAATAATGGGTGGATTGATTGTTTACACAATCCCACTCCCAATTCAATGTTTCCTATTCTGTTGTCCTATCCCATCTCCCTACCTTTAGCCAATATACTGTATTAGCAGGTAAGGGTATACATATTCCATTATATATTGACTAAAGAGGGAAGTAGATTTAGTCAGTAAGAAACTGAAACTACCATACACTAAATACCGGTAGCCCTGTAAACCTTTTTATACATAATAATATATGTAAATAGATATATGTATACACAATTATAAGCATATTAATATCTAGAGATTTAACAGTTAATTTCATTGAAAATCCATTAATAACAATAAAAAAAAAAAAAACAAATAAATACAATATCAATATCTTTCTTTAAAAATCTTTTACTAATACTTTATATAAATAAAAACATGATCCTTACTATTTTCAATTAAAAAAAAAAAAACATTTAAATATTTACAATTAAAATTATTATATACATATTATGTATGTAGGTAGGTACCTACCTACATAGGTAAAGTATTTAAAGTTAGAATCAATATGATTTATTGAAAATATTACTATGTTCTTACATATACTTTTACACATTTATTATAAAAAGAATAAAAATTGTGATTTGAGATGATGTCAATTGCCAATTCGAGCCAGCTTTTTTTTAAATTTACAACAAATACCTATACATATGTACATATAATATACATCCCATATGTACATATTTATTTCTTATTTTATTTTTACTATTAGAGATATGACTACGGGGTGGAAACTCTATAACAATTTTCTATAGAATTTTTCAGAATTAAGTTTTTGATTACATTTTTTTGTAAATTAATTTAATATTTTTGTATCTACATTCTGCATATGTATGTACATACCTACATATTTATGTAGGTACCTACCTACCTATAGTTCTTTTTTCAAAATAAACAAATAAATATAAAATGAATTAAAGTCAATATACAATAATAATACTTATGCATACATATGTAATAAACAATAATAAAAATATATTATGGATATTAACAATAATAAAATATAGAGAATAAAAATTTATCAAAATATAAACAATTAAATTCATATTGCAAAAAAAAAAAGAAATGAAGTAGGTAGGTATTATTTTCATACGAAAAAGAAAAAAACACAAAATTCTTTACATTTACTTTCTAACTAAACAGTAATATGTGATAATAAGATTTATTCATGATTACATACCTACCTACAAATACAATATATCTACTAAATTACTATAGTATCTATCTAAAAAAAAAAAAACACTAAATCTCTTATCCATTTTCCATATTGAATATTAACTGATGTTTTTGTATAATGTTTGCGTGGAAATGTCAAATGAATATTGAATAATATAATGATTTGTCAATGGTTAGGTTCTGTGGTTTAGTTTTTATATACACTCTCTCTTTCTTTTATTTTATTTTTCTCTTTAGAATTTTAGATAGATTTGAACTGAATTCTGAAATCTTAATAGGTACATAAATATCTGAATTCTGATTTCTGAATATCTGATACTGATAGATATTTTTTTAAATTTTATTTTAATATAAAATTTTAAGTTACCTGTTGTCAATTTGTGTAATATTTATATACGATATAATTCCATATAAAAATTACAGTATTATTTATAATACTACAAAAGTATAAAATTATAATTTGTTGCTTTTGAAAATAACAATAAAATAATAGAAATAATTTGAATCTCTCTTCTCTTCATTAATTTTAGCTTTCGTTTCTCTCTATAAAAATAATAAATAAAAAAAAAACAGAACAGGAATGACTTATTTATTTATACACTGTCTGTATATTTTTCTGTATGTATGAGCTAAAACTAAATAACATTACAAAATAAAAAATTCTTAAATGCAACGTTATATGGAGTGGAGATTATGAGAATAACATTTGGCTTTGCTGTTTTTTTTCTGTTTATTTTTATTAATAGAATTTCTCTCTTAAAAATTAGTTATCTCTTTAAAATAATACGTGCGTAAGTATATTTAGTGTTTGCTACTTTGCTACATTTCGTAACCGCTTGCGGCTTTGCCACTTTATATAAAACAAAATTGAGACCGGCTAAAAACAAAAAACAAAAAAATATTGATATTTATGAAACGTGTACAATGTGTAATGTGTATATTATATATAATAATTATACATATATACATATAAATGCTACTTGATTATTCTACTATTGTATATTTAACATTAATAACTATGCCTACGGATGCATGTATGGAAATACAATCTTTTAGAATTAATAAAAAAAAAAAAAAACAAGAGTTAAATTTAATTTTTCAAAACTACCAAACTACAATTATTAATAACTACATATCTATACAACAAATTACAAATCATCTAAACGAGTTTTATAAAATTCCACGTTAATAAATTCAAAAAAAGGGGAAAAAAAAAAATTTATCAATGATGCAAAATGTCTGATAAAAAGAAAATTAAATTGTTTTTGTTTTTTTTTTTTATTTATTTTTCCTTGAAACGCAAAATTATTTATGTATATAGGCATGTATACATATAAACATACATATTTATTTTCACTGTTCACAAAAACAAAAAAAAATTCATGCTGTTTTATGAATGTGGTGTGTACTGTGTTTATGTGGCGGCTCGTTGAAGTAATCGTCGTCATATAATCAATGAAGAGAAAAAATGAAAAAAAAAAAAAAAAAAAAAAAAAAAAAAAAAAAAAAAACTATAACAGTCGTCTACAAATCGATTTATTGTTATTGTTATTGTTTTTACTTTTTTTTTTCTGTTTGTTTTTTTTTTATTTGAAAACATTGTAATTTGTAAATCGTCATCATTTTCAATCAAAATGTGCAATCGTATGTAGTTTTATTATTATTTTATTATTGTATTTTTTTATTATTGTCATATGCAAACTGATTTAGTTGTAAAAAAAAAAAAAAAATGAAATAAAAAACAAGAAACAAAATAATAATTGTGAGAAAGGGTGTCATAGGAAGTAACAATAGGAGATCAGATAAATAAAATATAAAATAAACAGTTAAGAAGAAAACTGGATTTTATAAAGTGGGAGAAAGAGCGAGGAAAGGTGGGTGGGTGGCTAGATTTGAATTACATATGTACATATTTTTAAAACAAAAAATTATCAAAATGATGATGATTAAAATAATATTGATTGATGATGATTGGATTTTATTTTTGTTTTACTTGTTTTATTTTTTTATTTCAGGCAGGGATTCACCGGTGTTTCATACGAAATGAAATAAAAATGAAATGAAAAATAGAGTACGTAAATACATAAACAATTTTCAGGAAATGCATGAAATATTTTGAAATTTAGTAATTAAAATTGGAATAACTACATACACATGTATGTACTCTAATATATTACATATATATGTATATTACCTAATAATTGTTGTTTTTCATTTTTTTTATTTTAAGATACATACCTACATTGAAAGATAATATTTGCAAATTATTCTTACTAAACAAACTGTGACTAAGAACCTGTACATTTTTTAAAATTTTATTTTTTTTTTAGTGCTAAAGCACTTGATTGTTTTTTCTTTCGAAGTTTTGTTATAATATTCATTAAAATAGAATTTAAATTCAACTATCAATATATGTATGTATCTATATATATAAGAAGTTGAGTAAAATAAAGTGTCTTAAACGGTTTATTTCAAGTTTGTTAAAAAAATGGTGGGCATTCTTTAAATTGATTTTTGAAAAAACTTTAAATTCAAAAAAAAAAAAAACATAAAGAAGAACTTTTTAAGGACTATGGTTATTTAACTAAGATAAAGTTGTGGTTTTTATTAACATTAGATTAACATTAATAATTCAATAAATTTGGAAATAAAGTTGGTAAAAAGAAAAAGACTGAGTTTTAAACACTAAAGATTATGTTTCTGGAATTGACCTAAATAATTTTTAAAAATTAATAAATGACATAAGAATGTAAATTTCAAATAAAATCAATAAATTAAGCAAAATGTGCATTTGAAGTTGGTTTAGAAATAATCATAAATAAAACCAAGATATCAATGAGAGGGACCACAAACAACACAAGACCAATTACAATTGAAGATACCTACATCAATCGAAGATGTAGACAAATTCAATTACCTTGGCAATTTTATTATCACAAGAAGGTGGTACAAAAGAAGACATCGAAAATAAATTGACGAAAGCTAGAGAAACATTTGGAAGAATGTGGAAAATATGGAAATCATTCGAAATCACAAAGAAAACAAAGCTACCTTAGAATATTCCAAGTATTTATCTACAAAATCCGTTCTGTTATACAATAGCGAAACTTGATTCGTCAACAAGAAAGAAACACACAAACTAGAAATATTCATTAACAAGTTTCTTCGAATAATATTTAGAATATACTGACCAAAAAGAATACGCAACGAAGAGCTTTGGGAAACAACCGGTCAAGAGTCAATCGAAATAGAAATTAAAAAACAAAAATACATATGGATTGAACACATTCTTAGAAGATCTCCTATCTAATAGATATGCAATTGCTAGACAGGCGCTGGAATGAAACCCCCCAAGGGAAAAAGAATGGTGATAAACCTAACAATACATGGCGCAGAACAGTATAAAACAAGAATAAAATACAAATGAACAAGACATGGTCACAAATGAAAGTATGTAATAGCAAAATATAAGCATATGGAAAGGCTTTTTCTGAAAGCACTATGCGCGCCCAAAGGGAGTAGAACAGGAAAAATTTTTTTTTTTTTTTTAAATAATATCCTTTAAAATTCATATTTATCAAAATTATACATTATTTATAGATTATCTGGATCCGCATAGATAGTCTATAAAACCGTAATTCAATTGTAAAATTATTTTATTATTATTAACATAACATGCGTAATTTCAAAATGTACCCCATTTTTGTGTGTAATTATGATTTAAAATTATCATTTAACACAATTATATAACTAGATAAATTTAATACTATATCTATGTATATATGTAATACTAATAATAAATATAAAAGATTCAGGGCAGAAATGAAAAAAAAAAAATACAATAGTTGGTCATATATCTCACAAACAAATCTATTCCACCACATTTAATGAAGAAGATGTAGGTATGTTATATTTTAAATAAATTGAAAATAAAATTAATTTAGAATTTTCAAGACTTTCCTAAAAAATTACGAAAATTATAAAAGGTATATATAAGATGATTTATAAATCACAAAGTGAACTGCTTTAAAGGAAAGTTTCCATTTCTATTATTTAGATTAAAAAGACTTTGATTTGTCTTTAAAAACGTAGTTTAAAAAATCTAAAACTTGTCCTACTTAAATTGTTCTAGAAGAAAAGAACAAAAAAGCTCTACATTTACTCAAATAAGTTTTAATTTTATTAGAAGGGATTAGTTTCTGGTATATAACTAAAAATGTAGGGCTTTTTCGTTTTTTTCTAGGACAATTTAAGTACGATAAGTGTTAGATTTTTCAAATTATATGATATACATAAGTTAGAATTTAAATTGTTAGTGCAATAACAAGTTATTAGAATATTTAAAAATTGTTTTCAATTAAACTTAAATCAAAATATGTAGGTACATACTTATAACGTTTTTTGGATTTAATCCTAACGAACTTTAAAAATGCAAAAAATCTGCATGTGATCAAATTTGTGTATTAAGTATGTGACATTTAAAAATATGTATTTTTTATTTTAAAATATCACTAAATAGGGAATGCAAATTTATTTTTGTACACTCCAATTTTTTACACGTAAATTTTATTTCTTTGCTTTTTAATTTATACCAATTTTTAGTTTAATCTTATCTTACACTAAAATTTTCCAATACTCTACAGTCTACAACATAATAAAAAAAATCGAAAAATAAAAAAAAATATATAAATAAATTAAAATAGATTATTATTTTTTTTATCTTATAGTGAAATCCAAATTCTTTAGCAGAAAAAAAAAAAAAAAAAAAAAATAAAATAAAATATAAAAATTAATTAAAAACATTTAAAAAAAAAAGAAAAAAGAAAAAAAAAACGTGATATAGTGACAAAGAAATCTGGTCTAATAAAAAATGTCTCGAAAAATTTTAATTACATACGATTATGTACATATGTATATATAAACATTATATTGTATATGACATACATATATAAGTATATGTATAATACGCAATTTTTATATTATGTACAAATTATACATTTATGTACAACACATGTGCAAAACAAAAATTAAAGTTAGTTAATTTATATTCAAATTAAATCAAATAAAAGTTTTTATTATATTATATGTACAAATATATAAATATGTACGTAACTCTGTTTATTTACAAAAACAGAATTCGGATCTTCTATCCTATAGGTACAATATTCTTTCATGATATTAAAATACCGGTTAAATAGAAATTTAAATATATTTATATACGTCGTACTTATATAGTTAAATAAATAGCACAATTTTAATATCAATAAAAAAAACTAAAAACTCCTATAAATAGGCAATTTCAAATTTTTAATTAAATAGTTTTTAACTTATTAGAAATATTAAGAGGGTCTGGGTGGCCTAACGAGTAAGTACGTGACTTATTAACAGAGGAAGTGCGGGTTCAATTCCTGTAAAGGTAGCAAGTTTTATTAATTGAAAATAAATCCTCCTTGCTACCAATATTGTTAATAAAAAGTGTTAATAATATATAACTAATACTTATAAATAAAATAAATAATATTTGTATATAATTTAATAATAGTATTCGTAATGGCCTTAGTTAGTAGCCGATAGTTTTGTAATATTGCAATATCCTATGTGATTTGTAATATTAATATAAATAAATAAATAAATAGAAATATTAAAATGTATATATATATTTTTTTAATGCATTTCTATGCCACATAAATGCGAACAGGAAATTACACAGCCTTTTTTCCTGTTCAAGCGTGGCTGTAAATGTCGTAAGGGGAAATAACTCTTACGACATGTGTGGGATTCGAACCCACACTCTCTCAGTGTTTACAGCGTATTTTATACCCACTAGGCCCACCGAGGTCCCAATATTAAAATAATAATTATTATGATGTAATATTAAAATAAATAAAATTCTTAGAAATTTGCAGTATTATAAGGCAGACAGGCATTTGTCGGGTTTTTAATTTTGAAATTTTAAAAATTTAATAATGAAGTTACATATCATGAAATAAGTATTTCTAGATGATACAAAATGAATAATTCAATTTTTTTTTTTAAATAATAACACTCCAATCTCAATTTGATTACCTTCCCGGTGCACTTTACAACCGTATTAAATAAATGATTACTTGGAGTGATGAAGGTAGTAAAAATGTTAAGAAAAGTTAAAGTTCGAATTATATAATTCACAGAATCAAAAATTTTATTTTTGTTTTACAAAACTGAAAAATAACTTCTTCCTAACTCAGTTTATTGGGCTCCTAAGTAGGCATAAAAAATATTTTCAATTTTTGTGATAACCTCTATAATACCTCTCCTCTAGGTATAGTTACTATGTATTTTAACTTATTAGATTTTATCGATGTAGTTAATTTAATTCATTAAATCCAACATTTTTGGGTTTTTACAAATTATTCTCTCAACTCACAGATAATTTTATTAATTTTTAATATAAAGATTTATTAGTTTTGAGAAATTATTTATTAAATTATCTAGGTAAAGTTCAGTTTATGCCTACTGAACAGTGAGGATTGCAATAAACTGAACTAGGGCTATACAACTTTTTCTTTCAGTTTTACAAAAAAATTGTAATGTAAGGGTGGAAAATATGCGTTTGCTTTAAGAAATATTTTGAATTTTTAGAGTTACCTACTAACAAACATCATTTTAAATAAGAAAATTATATTAGATAAAATATTCTTCTAAAGAAAATTTCAAAATATTTAACCAGTATAATTTTAAATACAGAAAAAAAACAAATTGTTCAAAAGTTGTCTTGTACGAGCAGTAAAACCAAAATTTAAAGGCGTATATTGGATGATGATTGACTGATTAGAAGAAAATTGAAATATACATAAAAGGGCAATATGTATATACATATAATTATTCCATTTCTGCTTTCAATAGGAAACACATATTTAAAGAGTTTTAAATTTATTTATTATTGTACAGTTAAAGGTTTCATATGTGTATTTAGTTTCATATGGCTGCCAGAAATACCCCCACAAAAATAATCCCCAAAAAAAAAAATTAAATAATACCCAAAAAAAATTGGGAATTATTTCATTATGAAATAACAACTCCAAATTCAAAATGAAATATTCCCCGCAATAAAGTGAAATAATCCCTCAAATTTTTTTTTAGATTTATCTGCTAAGAAAACTCAAATAACATATATTAATTAAGGGATCATTACAGTTGGACGAACAACAAAACTCCGAAAAATAGAAGGTATTTACGAAATCAGACTATTTTCTTTTCCCAGAATAGGTACATAAGTATATATTTATATACGAGATTCTAATTTTGGAAAGATTTTAGAGTTGAATTCAAAATCAAGGTATTTCCTTTTTCCAGAACGTTTACATATGTGTATTAGCGAGATGCTGATTTAGGAGAGATTTTAGAGTTATATTCAAAATCAGGGTATTCCCTTTTTCCAGAATATTTATATATAAGTATTATATATGTATATATGGGAGATTCTCGAATTAGGAGATATTTTAGAGTTGATTGCAAAATCAGTGTTATACACTTTTTCCAGAAATTTTGAAAATAGAAAAAACTATTAAAATCTATAGGTTTATAAAATTCATCTGACAGGTTATAAAAAATTCATCAGAATAAAAAAGTTTAATTAATTTTATCATTTATTAAAATAAATAAATCAAAATAATGAAATAATCTCAAAAATATAGTTGTTTTAGGGGGCTCAATTTTTCCCGACATTATTTTCCATAAAAAATTTTGCGGTTTTATTTCATTTTTTTTTTTTTTTTTTTGGGATTATTTCTGGGAACCATATAGATGAAAAATAAATTTTTAGTGGGTTGATAAAGACACAATATATAATAATATATTTAAATTTTCTTTTTAATTGATGAGTTCTTGCAATGAAATGTTAAATTAATTGTTGTGCACAAAAGATTATCAAAATCAAAGAGACAGACTGTCAAATATTTACCATAAAAAAAAAAAACCCAATAATGTTTAATTTTAAATAATAATAAAAAAAAATAAAAAAAAAATCAAGCCTCCTTATTTAAATTTGTAATTTTAATTTTTTTTTTTTAATTCATGAATTTAATTTTAATTGGCTTGACAACTTAACTTGAATTAGAATAAATATTTTGTTTTTTTTTTTTTTGTTTTCTATCACTTTTTTTTCTGTTGTATAAATTAAAAAAAAAAAAATACTTCAATAAGTATGAATAAAACACTTAAAAACTACTAAAGAAAAAAAAAAAGAAAAATTTATTTTACATACATACATATATATATATATATACTAAAAATTATATATTAAAATTGATGAAATTAACATAAACCTTCAAAATTTGTCATAAAACTTTTAATTCTTTTTGTTTTTTTTTTGTGTTACACACTTTACATAATAATCAGAGAAAATCAAAATAATACTAAACTTTTTTCTAGGGCTTCAAATTAAAAGCTGTAAGTATATAAAACTTTTGATTCATTACTTTAAATATACATACTTAATATAAGTATGTATGTATGTATGTAATTGTTTTTTTTTTTATAGTTAAGAAACCATTGATTAAAGAACTAGAAAAAAAAAAAAAAAAATTTAATACTACTACTTATATGATATCCACTCATAATTCCGACTAATAATTAAAATATAACAGTTGCGGTTAAATTTGTAAGAGCACAATAAGTTTATGGATTTAGATGATTTTAAAATGGATGTACGTACGCAACTAAGTCTCTTTTTAAATTTATTTCAACAAAAATTTCTTCTTTATTAATTCAATTTTAAAACAGCCCTTAAATTTTCATTAAAGCCCCGCGGTACTGTATTCTGTAAAAGGCGTCTAATCCTGATTTTGAATTAAATTTTAAAATCCCTGACAATAGGAGTATTACTTATATACACATTTTGGAAAAAGCATATAAACCTGCTTTTGTAACCAACTCTAAAATTCCTTCCAATTCAGAATCTCGCACATATACATATTAGTAAAAATTCTGGAAAAAGGGGATAACCCAATTCTTATCCAAAACTCTAAAATACCTCCTAGTTAATGCGTTTGCTCTACAAATTATAGTACTCTCTTCTTTTAATAACAAAAAATAGTGTAGGCCTTAATTCCAATTCAAAAGGAATAAAGTCTAAAAAAAACCACAAAAAGTATTAAAAGTGTTTTGTGCCGGTGCCCCACTAATTTTAAATGTTTTGTTATTGAATATATTGAAAAAAAAAATAGAAAGGAAAAAATTAGAAAGTGTTACAAAATAAAGGTTATGTGCTTAAGCAGAATATGTATATATATGTGTATGAATATGAAAGTTCTATTGGGATTTTTTACCCTGCGCCATATACGGTTTTTCATAAACATCCTAGGACTATGCAATATTCAAAACTACAATTTCGTAATTACTGTGACTTTACCTGAAATTTCATAAATTACAAAATTTAAATCATGACATACAAACGTCAAAGCAAATTTGCAGTAGCTAACTCAATAGTGATGTGAATGCTTATTGTTTTTTGTGTGTGTGTTTAGTTTTTATTTTGTTTACTTGAAAACTACCTAAATAAATAAATGCATATATATATATATGTACTTATATAGCAGTGTCATTATTAAAATTTTTTTTCATAAATTTTTTAAAAATAAAACACGATATAAGTATAAATAATTAAAAAAATGCAAAACTTAGATCAAAAAAGTATGTGGTAATTAATTTATTATTATTTATTATTTACATGATTTACAATTCAAAATTTATAATTGAAATCAAACAATTGTTTTCCTATAATGTTTGAAATTTTAGCATAATGACTAGAAAAAAAAAAACAAATTCATAAATGTCGGCTGTCAAAAATCATATGATTGCACTGTGAGTATAGTCTTAGTACAAAAATCAGATCGTATAATTGCATTGTCATAGGATATTTATGAAAAGGCCTTATGTTTCTGTTATAGATTTCACCATATAATTTCTTTTATAGATTCCAAAAAAAAATTGCAAATTTATTCCTTTACTTTGTTGGTTTAATTCATTTTTTTTTTTTAATCTTTACAGAATCGAATACATAAAATTAAGCTATTTTGCAGAACCAGTCAACTCAAATCAAATTAACATGCATATAGAAATAACTATAGAAATTGACAACGTTTGCGTATAATACACCTATCAACTCTTCAATTACACTGATCTCTCTTGTTACAACAACACATTGTATGGGAAAGCGAAACAAGCAAGTTGAAGCGTTAAATCACTTAAAATGTTACTCAAATCTTAACCATAAATCTATATTATAAGATCTAATTATGAACTTCATAAGTTTCTAAAATAAATTCGACATAGTTTTTATATGTTCATGAAATTTTTAGCAGGTTAAAAATAAGAAATATTTAAATCTTAATAAAGAAAATCAAACTTTTTAGATAAGTTGGTAACTCATATGTGTACGATTTAATAAAGTTTAAGAAAAACATTAAAATCTTTTTTTCAAAATCAGTCTTTTTTTCATCAAATGATTCCATCAATAAATTTTCTTTTATCCTACCATAATCCTAAATTTTTAAATTCCCTTTCCTAAGAACTTTTTCCAAGTCCTTATTATCCCCCCCGTAAACCAAAGTGTACAATTGTATTCAATATCCCAAACTAAATTTTGGCTTAAAAAAGGGATGGGTTAAAGTCCAACACTATCGGAACAAATCAAGTCTAATCACTCTGATTGACATTTAAATTTTCCACCCACCTCCCTCTCTCCATTTTCTTTTATTTAATTATTATAATACCACCGTTAACTTTCTGTTCGTTAATTTTTACTCACAACTATTTTTTTAAATTACATATGATGAAATTATTAGACATGGCTAATAAAAAAAAAAAAACGTCTTAAATAAAACTTTTTGCAATTATTATACTCAAAATACAAAACACACTTGTGTAAAAGAAGCGTATATTTGCGTATTAAAAACGTAAAAGTATATAATAATAAAAAAGAACGCTTACAAAAAATTTACAAGTAAGATTTCAATCAGCTAAAATTTTTATTTGAACAAATGAATGAATGAATGGGTGAATTAAATAAAAATTTTTTTTTTTTTTTCCAAAAGGAATGAATTGATTTGCGGCTCAAAAATAATTTAAACAAAAGCCAGCAACAAAAAAAAAAAAAAAAAAAAACAAATTAAGAAAAAAAAAATGAAATTGAAAATTTCAAAATTAAAGCTTTGAATAAAATATCAATTGTAGACCATATGACACAGACTTTTATACATATATAAAACCTACGTGGGTATTAAAAATATATGTACATATGTTATTATTTAAAAATCCATTGAACGCGATTCAATGTCAAGGCTGGGCATTATTTAAGTTATGAAAAAAAAGAGAAAAAAGTAGAAATAAAGGAAAAAGAAAAAAAAAAAATGAATGAATACATGAAATTGAGACGCAACTCGATACAATAATAATGGTGGTGGTGTAATGTAATTTAATTTTTTTCACCATCATCAAAGATCATTACCACTAATCAACTCGCTGCTGCTCACTGCTCTTTACACTACCGATTGTGAATTGATATTGTTTTTTTTAGTAGGTTATAATATGAGTATTATTTTTATTTGTCGGCAGTGACTATTTAACGCCTTCATTGTTATTTTTATTCAATTCCATTCATTTTTGCGCATCATAAATTATAACTTATTATACAAAAAAAAAAAAAAAAAAATTAAAATAAATAAAAGTAAAAATATGCCACAGACAATATTAGGTAAATAAATAATATATGGTATATACATTAGTAGTATGTATATGAGGTGGGTCAAAACAAAAACAATACTTGATGAACAACACCATATCATCCAAATAATAATCGATTTATAGGCAACTTTTGGTTTAACTATTAGATTTTAACTTTATTTAAAAAAACAATAAAAAATAAAGGCATTGAGATAAATTTTACCCAAAACAAAAAAAAACAAAAAAAATTAATAAATAAATAAAAATCTTTTAAAAATATTTTTATAAATAAAAGTCTATCAACTTGTCTAGACGATTTTTTTTTATATATACGCATATTATGTATATAAAAATGCAAATTTATATCTACAGTATGTCTATACATATACGTAAGTATGTATGTATGAGGGTGGGTAAAATTTTATTTCAAAAATGTTATTTCCTCTTCTATTACCAAATATGTACATATATTATAATTTAAAATTTTTTGTTTTTAATATTCAATCTTTTATTTATATATATTGATTCGTTTTGCGATTCATTCAATCGCAATAATTATATATTAATTGAATCATTTTGTTTAAGTTTTATAATATATAGGATATAATTCTAGATATACTTAAAAAGTTGATTGATATTTTTTACTATTGAATATTTAGTACGATTAATAATACAGGATATTTATTAGGTTTTTTTTTTTTGTTTTCAAATGACTCATTTTTTTCGCCTCCTAAGTTTAAAACCGAGTCATTAGGTCAAACGTATAAAATTGAGTTTGAACTGAAATCAAATTTTTTTTTAAATAAAACCTATGAGTTTTAAACCTATGATTTAAGTTGAGGTTGAAGTTGAATTTTATCCAATCAACCCCATTTAGCCAATCTAATAATATGTATACCTTGTAGTAAGTACCTTTATTTATATTTGAAAAATTTTAGCAAAATTTTGTTTTTACGTTTTTAATATCATCATGAAAATTTTAACTGATTCAACAGGAATATACAGGAATTAATTAATATGTATATGTATGTATGAGATTTTAAAATTTTTATTTAAAGGTAAAGGTAAATTTAAAAGTAAAGGTAATTTTGAAAAGTTTGTAAGATAAATTTTTAAAAGTATATAAGTAAGATAATTTTTGAAAAGTTTATAAGATAAAGTATAGTATTTTTCAGATACTTAATAGATTTTAAAATTAGCTAAAACAAAAAAAAAGATTAACCGAAATCGGTTAGGCGATATAAATAAATGATTCAAAGAATAAAAACCGGATGAAAAGATCCAGGGTTGGACAAAAAAAAGTAGACAAAAAGTATCTAAATATAAAGAATTTTTTTTTTATTTATGAAGGCTGAACTAACGCTTCAGTATTCAATAGACTGTAAGTCCGTAGTATATACCTTCAAAACGTAAGAGAATCTATTCAGCCAGAGTTGGTGTTAATTTTACCAAAATTTATATCACGAATATACCACTTTGATGGAAGAAGCTTTGAAAACTTTTCAGATCCATGTTAGAGAGTTCATTTAAATCTTGGAAAAAAGAAACTACTGAGATATTCTCGCCTTTTCCTTGACAGACAGATGTATTAGGACAGATGTAAAGAAAGTGCATCTCTATTAGACGCTTTGTATGGTGTCAATTCCTCTGCAAAACCTACAGAGTTAAGATCCACATGTATTCCTAATAAAGAATACTTAACAATATATTTATAATAAAAGCAAACCTAACAAAATTGCGTGTTTATTCTCCTTTTGAAAAAATTTACTTTTTTAGTATTTTCCTTTTCTTAAAATTGAACTCTTTTTTAATCTTCTTTTGAAAAAATCTTCTCTTTTGAAAATCTCTTCTTTGCTACAAGAACTACTTTTACTACTACTTAAAAACTACTGAAAACAACTTCTTTTTTTCTTTACGGAAAAAAACAACTTGTAGAGCCTTAGAGTTAATTACAAAATAAAAGTTCCAATAATTTGTCTACCTGGTTGTTGAGGCAGTCTCATTTCTCTTTTCCGCAGCTCAACGAAATCGTAAAAACAAAACTCTTATATATATACTAATACTTATATGTACGAAAATTAATGAGATTTTAGAAAAAGAAAAATTTGAAAAGTATATTTTGAAAAAAGATTTTTTAAAATGAAATTTCGAAGTAGACCCATAATAAAATGTATTGAATTATTAATTTTAGTCAAATTTTGTAATGTACATGTGCCAACTTTCTACATTTAATCAATATAGTCTAACTATATCTTTGTTTTTTTTTTCTCAACGATGCATTATAATTAAATCTGAAGTATGAGACAGCAATTTATATTTTGACTATAAAAAATCAAATTAAATAAATGGATTTTGTAACAACCCCACAATATAGAGGCGAAAATGTCGGAAAAGAAAATATTGCAGCAAAAATATCATATTTAAAAAATTTTGCTGGATAAAATGTCGTGAGAAGATATTTTAGAGTTCGATTCAAAATCGGGATTATACGCTTTTTATAGAATATTTAAGGGATTTTAGAGTAGAATTCAAAATCAGGATGTTCTCTTTTCCCAAAATATTTCCAATTAAATTTTAATTAATAATCGCGACATTTTGTCCGTTACATTTTGTCTAGTGACATTTTTTCAATACGATATTTTTACCGCGATATTATTACATTTTTATTTCGACCATTTTACTTGCCACATTCTGAACCGAAATTCTTGAATTTATATTAGAATTCATTAATAAATTGTTTTTCATTAATAAATTTAAATGTATCTATGTATGTATGTAATTTAAATTACTATGTAACTACTGATTCACTTTTTGATTCATTTTTAATCATTTGTATTAAACAACTCTTATTATTCAATTAACATTTTAAAAATTGAAAGTGAAATTCCTTTAAAATAAACAACTTACGCGCAATTTTACTTGTTGTTCTTTTATGTTTTTTTTTATTATTTTATTAAAGACTATTTTTTTCAAACCATTTTAGCCATCATCTCTATTTATTCAATTGGTTCATCTGCACCTTACAAAAAAAAAAAAAAAAAAAAAAACATATTCATTCATTCATTATTCTCGTTTCATTAAAAGAAAAACTGAAAGAAAAAAAAAAAAACTTGAAAATCATTTTGATGATACTGGTTAAAACTGGATTGAAAAGTAAATTTTATTATAATTTAATTAAGTATTTCTAGTTTTTATTAAAAAAAAACAAAAATTAAATTAAAACTTGAACAATTTGATTCAAAAGTAAAAGTATATTATATTTCTTCTGATTGAAATGGAAAAAAATGAAAATAAAAATCGAAACTGGAAATAAACAAAAAAAAAAAAATAGTAAAAACTATGCAATTTTTTTATTGATAAATCGTAAATTGTTGTTCAATGATTGCATGAAAAAACCACGTGGAATTTTGATCCAATTACCTAGATTTTTTTCTATACATATATATACGTACATATGTATGTAATTTATTTACAATTTTGATTATAATCAAGATTTAATTTGGTTATGAATGATTTATATGAATGGTTGATTCAAAATCAAGTTAAATATTTTTGTGAATCAAATATATTTACATGAAAAGTAAAATTAATTAACAAAAGTCAGTTTATAATATAATTTAGGTTTTTTAAAAATGCACATTTCGAAAAAGAAAATATATGTGTATGTAGGAAACATTTTAGAATTGAAATGATTTTTTATAATGAAATATACATGTATATGTATTGCCTTTCATTCCAATATATTGGCTAAAAGAGAAGGTGGGTTTAGTCAGTAAGAATCTGACATTACCAATAACACCCCATTGGTACATTTGAAAGACATTCTTAGGAAAAAAAAAAACATTTGTAATTTTTATTTGTAAATTTTTGTTTTAGAAGGAAAACTGTAACAAGTAAATTGAAATTTTAAGAAAAAAATAAAACTTGTTTGTCACAAATTGTATAATTATGGTTTCAGATGTCAAATATCATGTTTGTCAAAAATGGCATAATTATGATTTCAACTGTCAAAAATTAGGAAATTTTAAAATTTTATGAATTTTATATATTAAACGCAGGGGATAAAATAAAAAAAATATCCTTCTAAGGTAAATTCAAATTATATATGTTTATTCTAAGAGATCTTATTTCTTGCAGAGTCTAGAACTAATATGCGTGGGAATTAAATAAAAAATTTTAAATTTTAGTTCCACAAAGGGGGTAAATTAAAATAGGGAATTGCAAAAAGAAAATATGTATTTACACTACTGACTATAATATATTAAGAAAATATATCTTCGTCTGAGATGCCTTACCGCGTACTGCTACTTTTACTCTTTGGAAATGGATAATCACAGCATTGCCAATACAAAATTAAAATTTTGATACTGGCGCCTAACTGTGTAAGCATTATACAGTATTAAAATTTTAAATTTTGAAAATTTTCCGATTTTCAAAGTATCAAATTTTTCAATGCGACTTTCGTTTAGCGAAAGTAGCAGTACGCGGTAAGGGCACTGATTTTTGCTTTTTCTTTTGTTTTACGCTTTCAGATTGACAAAATATGAAGTTGTATTTAAATTTGAGACTTTTTCTGACTTTGAGGGAATGTAGTTACATTCATCTATCTTATATAGATCTATCTAGGATTAAAGATGCGCATGCATTTTTTTTATCTCAAAAATTTTATAAATTAACAAAATATACTGACAAATTGAAACTACAAAGTACATTTTTTTTTTTTCAAAATTGCTTGATTGTGTACTAAAAAAGTAAATAGAGTATAAACCTAAAAATAAACTGAAGAACCAGTTTGAGACAACGTATTGTGTAGTAGTTTTACAACGTAGTAATAGTTTGAAAATGTACTAAAAAAGTAAACAGATTATAAACTTAAAAATAAACTGAAGAACCAGTTTGTTTGAGACAACTTATTATGTAGTAGTTTTACAACGTAGTTTTCATTTTTAAATTTAATCTTGTTTAAACTATAAATATTCAAATGAATAAATATAAATTTTGAGAATTGCGTTTTTTGTCCTAATTTAATTTTAATTTACTTTTTTTTTATTAATTGTGAAAATATAAAACGTATTAATTTTAACAATCCTTTGCTTAATAGCATTTTAGGTTAGGTTAGGGATAAAATAACTATCTTATAATTATAACTACACTTTTATATAATGTTAGGTTCATTCTGATGTCATTGCGTAGATTTCCACCTACCAAATAATTTTTTAGCATTCTTTTAGCAAAAAGCTGAGTAATTTTATAAAATAAATATTAAATATTTGAGGATTTTAGATAAAAAAAAAACCAGCGATTAGTTTTTCAGGAATTAAAGAAGAGTTAGCGTCATAATTCCAAAAAAAAAAAAAATTCAAAATTCAAAACAATAAAAAAAAATAATATCAAAGTCAATATACAAAACAAATTTCATAAGCCATGTTAAAAAAATAATTATGGTGATATATAGAGGTGATTACAAACTCAGAGTATATCGGTTATTCTAGAATATTTATACATATATACATATATATAGATAAATATGTGATGTGTATGCGAGATCCTGAATTAAGAGGCATTTTTATAGTTGGTTACAAAATCAGACTTTCAATAATTTGTTAAATAGGGGCTGCCACCTCTCTAATATATAAAGTACTTGCCATTAAATAATTTTTTTCTTTTGGTGAATTCATTTCTTTTCTAAATGATATTTTTTTGAAATTTCGTACCCAAACCGTTAGCACTAGCACAAAAAATGAAATTTTATCGCTTGATCTTCTTCTTTATTCCTAGAATAAGAAATCATTTGAGAATAGTAATCTAGTTTAATTTGTCAACAGACAGCTTTAAGCATCTCTGTACAATAGTTACTTCTCTAACCATTTGAAACTATTAGATCTTTATCTGACTTGAAGTCATTAAGTCCTAAACTAAAAAATAATAAAATATATCGAGTCTAAAATATAAATTTATGTCTATAAATGATGAGTGAAGTGAGTGAGATTAATTTATCATCACTAATACTTAATAAATTATTTTTACACCTCTGCTGTCCAAAAATGGAACAGTATAAAAACCAATGAACTAATCAATTTTCTGACGCAATTTTTGTATATTAATACCTATATAGATTAAAGTCCATCAATTCTGTAGTAAATCTTTAAACAAAAATTGAATTAAAAAAAAAAAAAAAAACGCAAAACGGATCCCCAAAAATTTTTAACTTATATCTATTGTAGTATTCTGATATGTGGATCTAATTAGGAAAAATCCAGTTTTTAAAACGCAAAAAAAAAAAAAATAAAAAACATTTTTTTTTTCATTATTCTCAATCAAAATTAAAACGCCAATAATAACCTAACCAAACTACAATATAAAAGTTAAAAAAAAATAGCGGTATTACTATCTTATCTCAAACCTACGACAACAGTAAAAAATTTTTTTAGAAAAAAAAAATAATAATAATAATTGTATAGTCGCAATTTATTATATACGGAAGAAGTTAATGTGATTTTTGAATATCAAATCAAATAAAAATTTTTGGATATACTTTACTTTAAGGTACATTGTCCGATTGCCTTGAAATTTTATAAAACGGTATCTAGTCACCTATATTTCATAGATCACAAATTGATTATTTTGAAATTTTCCTAACATTTTGTAGTATTTTATTTAAACCGATATATTTTCA
Organism: Poecilobothrus nobilitatus; assembly: GCA_947095535.1. Classification (NCBI taxonomy): domain Eukaryota; kingdom Metazoa; phylum Arthropoda; class Insecta; order Diptera; family Dolichopodidae; genus Poecilobothrus; species Poecilobothrus nobilitatus. Next base: position 51,355,076 of record OX352772.1, on the reverse strand, counting down.
TCTACGATAGATAGGAACCAATACTTATAGATAAACATTCTGAAAAAATTGAATACACTGATCTTGAATGCAACTCTAAAATATCTTCTAATTCAGAATTTCACATATATACAAGAATGTAAATATTCTGGAAGATTTTGATCAAATAAGATTTTAATTCACATTTTTATATGAAAAATTGACTTCTTATTATCATTCTATCCAAAAGCATTTTATCATAACTCAAAAGCAGAAAGGACCAGAGTAACCATGAAAACTTCCTAGAAAGAGAAAAAAGGGGAGAAAAAAATTTGTTCACAAAAAATGTACCGTTATATTTAATTTTAAAATGAAATATTGAAAAAAAGTGCATATTAAAAATTTTTTTTTTGTTTTAAGCACTTTGCACTCAAATGAGACAACCTGTACTAATTTTAAGTATATAATCTTAAGGATTGTTTACAGACCTATGTTTTGGAACTACAACGATTTTTGCATATAAAGTATAAAATTGAATTTTTTATTAAAATTATTGTTTCAATTTCGAATTTCTAACCTCTGGTGGGACTATTTAACAAGCAGTACCATACTTATTATATACCATTAGAAAGGGTGTGAAGGAACCTTTCGAACAGTATAAAAATAATATAGGGTACCTTTGAAAATTTATAAAGTATGTATAGTGATTTCTAGAAAGCCTAGAGAAAATTTTTTTATATCAAAATTTTTCGTTTGAACTGCAGTATCTCAGAAACGGTAGCACTGATTAAGATAAAACAAGATATTTACTAAAGACCATAGTAGGTCCCATAATATTGTAAAAAAATTGATTTCTGTATACTACCGTAGACGAAAATATAACGGTTTAAGTAAAGTACTACACAAAATGTTAGGAAAATTTCAAAATAATCAATTTGACCTTTAAGTGACCTTTGCACCAAAAGTCATGTTCTATGAAATATAGGTGATGTTACTAGATACCGTTATGTGAAATTTCTAGACCATCGGAAAATGTACCTAAAGTAAAGCATAGCCAAATTTTTTAGTTCTATTTTTGTTTTTTATTTTTTAGGATTAGAATTTTTGAACAAGAATTTTTTTAATGGAACAAAACCTCTGTTTTTTTTTTCATTCTTATGTATAAATAATTTATATGTGTATATTTTTAGTACCTAAATAAAAACCTACATACATACATACATACGAATACATATTTATAAACAATAAAAAATATAGAACTAGTTATCATCATTGTATTCAAATTTCAGTCAAGGTCTTTAATATACTTTTTATTTGCTTCTACATACTTTTTATTCTATATGATATTTTGTATGTATGTACATATATATTATGGTGTTAAACTATTAGCATTATCACACGAAAATTTAATTTAATCACGAGTACTTATAAAAATTAAATTTAAAAAATTAAATTTAAGTTAAAATAAAAAAGGATATACGAGTGGAATCTGACTGTTAGATTTACGTAAGATTAAAAAAAAAAGGGTAAATTGAAAGGATAATAAAGATCAGATATAAGGTTTTTTTTTTTTTTTTGGGTTGAAAGTTTAAGAAAATGGATACCTTAAATAAATTTATTATTTGATATCTAGTAATCCTGTAAAGCTTAGAATTTAAGCTTACTTTTTCATTCCGATAATTCTTATATTATCAGGGCATCCAGGATATTATAAATCGTTATCTAAGATGTATAAAACTCTCGTTACAAGCAAATAAAATGAAGAAGAATCAATCAAATAATCTAACGAATTAAAAAATATTCTAGATCTTAGCATTTGTTTTATTACTAAATAGATCAAAGTATCTACACTTCATCCCTTCCTCTTCGCAGCTTCTTCACTGATGTTGTAAAAAATACCCACTTTGGCTGCGTGGGTTCCTACCGGCTAGTAATGTGTAATTATCACTACGATTATACCAGTGTTTATACGAGTCAATGACTACAGGTTAGGAATTGTAAAAAAAAAAATGGTCAATTAAAATAAAATTTCTATAGTTCAAAATGTAAAACGGTTTTGAAATTTTAGTATGTATGTATGTATATCTAGTGATATATTTGTTTTGTGTACATTTTCAATAAAATTTGTTGCCTGCGCATGACTATCTAAATTAAAAATCAAGATAAAATTAATTATGCACTTTTAACTGTACAACTGTTTAGTAAAATTGAATTCTTTAAAGCAGTAATACGATTTTGAAGAAACTCAGCAGATAGAATCTATGTGATATTACAATGAACCTAACCTGACCTAAGTTATCATTATTTAACCTAATCAATCCCTGTCTAACCTGCCCAAGCCTATGTAGTTCAAATTCCCAAATGGCATAATTACGCTTAAGGAAATTTGTTTATGGTATGTAATATCGTAAATGTGGAAAATCTTCCTCTTCATATATTACCTAGAATTTCTGAGGATTGCATATATACAAGGTTCAAAGATTCGAGATGAATATTAACAACTTTGCTCCCATTATTCCCCCGTCAGTTCGAAATCAGTATTAGGGAAAGTGGTGTTTACTGATTTAAAATTCCATGCTCTCATAGTATCTATAGTGTCTTTTGATGATTCTTATCTAATTTCGCATAGAAAACAAAAAACAATCACTGCAATTCATCTTACGTTTAATATTAATACTATTCATTCGCATAGAATCACATTTAAGCTTGATTGATTACCAAAAAAAAAAAAATAAGAAAAAAAACCAAAATAAATAAAGAAAAACCAAAAAACTTATTGATAATAAATTGTGGTTTAAAAAAAAAAAATTTGCTAATAACAAGAAAACTTTAAAGTTTTAAGAATAAAAATCATACAAAAAAAAAAAAAAAATTATATAATATAAGTATTTACAATCAGTTAGTCAGTACCTACTTCTTTCTGGATTAAATAATTATTATTTTTTTCAAGAGGACAAAATTTATTTTTGATAACATAAAAAATTTAATCGAAAACTTTTTCAATTAATAATTATGTATGTACTTAATTATGGACAAAATAATATATACTATGTATATAATATAAAAAAAAACATAAGTTTAATATGCGTAATCAAATTTGTTATTACAATTTTTATTTTTAAAGTTTTATTTTTAATTGCACTTCAAATTTATTTTGAAATTTTGATAACGTGAATCATGTGGACAAAAAATTCTTTTAAATTTGATAATATAAAAAAAAAAAAGGAACAATTAGTGTACCATTAATATATGGATTATGTCTTTAGTTTATCATAATATATAATATACTGATTAAAAATTAAATACAATTTTTACCGTTAATATAATATTAGTATTTTAAATTTTTATATAATTCAGTTCTCTTTTTGTAAACAACATCCCCCTTGATTGGTTGGTTGGTATAAGTGGCTGGTTGCGTCGTTCGTGACAAAAAAAAAAACCCCAAATAGCATATTAGCACCGTTTTGTTACCACTTCCATGACCATAAGAATTATATTAACGGTATATTGGATTTAATTTTAGATCCATTTCACGATTTTTAAAAATCTTATTATTTCTGCAAGTTGCTTAATCCCTACACATCGCTTAAATCGTTAAATTCATAACTGACTACTCAGAACTACTGTTCTGTTCGCCAGCGCTGTACATTTACAGATGAAGTGTATAATGATTCCTTTCTTATTTTGTTCGTCATAACTGCAGCGTGATATAGATTAAATGGGATACCTCGAATGACTCCCTTTACTTTTAGCATTCCCATGAGCTTTACTTTTTTAATTTCGTATCAACTTTCAGTTTCCTGAGATCTAACATTAAATTTGATTGTTTAATAGTTTTTTTTTTTTTTCTTGTATTAATCAAATTGCCATAACTTACACAAATATTATCGACATATAACTAACGTCGATTAAATTTTTGTCTTCCAATATAAAATGACGCTTTAGTGATGGGTGGTTTAGGTCAAGAAAATTAAAGGATCTTCCTTAAATCGTTTCCAGCTGTATTGTATAGAGGAAAATGTTATCTATAGTTAGATCTCAGTTTAAAGCCTTAAATTCACATAATTATTTATGACACATTGATTAACTATAGGTATTTATTATTCATACATTGGAGCTCTTACTACAAGTACTCATACCTCATACTCATATTTGGAATTTCTATCTAAATTGAAATGTTTCAATATATGTCGCAGTTACTTAGTTATTATTCTAAATAATGTTTAGCTATTACGCATAATGTTTATTATACGCATTTTTCCACATAGGAGCAAAAACTCAGACTATAGGTTTTGCAATTTTGTTTAGAATATAAAATATGTTTATGATATAACTAATAAAAATTAGTACTAAAACCATAATAGTAAAAATTATCGCAGCAAAAACTGTGAGAGAGACATTATAACAAGTTATACTCAAAAACTAAAAAATTAACTGAAAAATTTGCGTAATTAATATAATAAATTAATAGTTTTTTTCATTTTTTTTTTTTTTTTCGGAGTTCAACGATCATTTCAGGGTTTTTAATGTTTTTCAAGGATTTTTTTTCTTTAAAAATCAAGGATATGAACTTAACATTAAAAACTAATCTAATAATTCATAATTAATGAATAGCTACGTTAAGATTACGATTATAGTTTTATTTTTTTGTGTGTGTTGAATTTATTGATTGCAATTTACAAGTTTATAAAATTTTTTTTTTATTTTCAAGTGTTAAAATAAGGAAGCACTTAAAAACAAAAGTTTATTTAAATAGATATTTTAATTTTTTTTTTTTAGAGCAGTTTGTTATCAATAAAAGAATTAAAGTTCTATGAGAATATACATTATATATGTATATACAATATATGAACATATACATATATATAATAATGAAAAAATTATTTACTTAGAATATTTTTTAACATAATTTATAAGCTTTTAGGGATTGCATGGACCATCTTTTTAATATTTTACCGTCCTTCTGTCTTAATATCGACAAATTCGTGCGACAAATCAAAAAATAATTTACCTATAGGTCATAGGATTTTGAAATTATATACGAAAAAATACCAGTTTCGCTATTGAGTTCAACTGAGATTTTCGTGTTGCTGCCATATGACTTCTTTCAGTTGTAACTTCATTCAAATTGTTCCATAGAACAATTCTAAGAGTTATGCCAAAAGAAGTTTTATAACAATGCGAAAATTTGCCTGGTCTAGTGTCACAGATTCGAGTTCGGATAGCTGTCATACAAATGTGAAAATTATACATAAGTCTATAATTTTCATATATATATATGTATTATGTTCGTAGGAGTATCCTAGGAGTTAACATTGTCAATTATACACTTTTCATTATTTTTCTTTTAGATCTTTCCTTTTATACAGGAGGTAGTCGTAGTAAGTAACTTATTAAAAGCGATTTTGTTTTTTTTTTTTTTTCAAAAAAACTGTCATTACAAAAATTTTATTAATTGAATGAAGATTGATATGATGAATTGTAAATGGAACAAAATAGAAAATTCGATTTCTAAAAAGTCATTCTAAAAAATTTTAAAATTTCGCACTCTTCGAAAATTTCCTATCTTTAACATTTTTTTTTGTTCTTTTTGAGAGGTCAACTATTTTAGAATTATAATTAGAATTAGAAAGTTTTATTTGTTTTCATCAGTCATTTACAAATGACGTTTACAATGTCACAATAATGCCAAAAGTAAACAAAAAAAAAAAAAATTAAAAGTTGTCGAAAGAAATTTTTAAAATAACTAATCGTCATTTGATCATCTAATCTTTTCTGTTTTTCATATTTTTATCAACGAAATTTTATGCCTTAAACAATATTTATGTCCTATACAAAATCTTTATTTTAATATATAGATTGTGCTTTGGATATATAATAATATATAGTTTCAATTTAACGCTGAACTTTATACATGCATCCTGTAGCTTAACAAATGAAAAACAAATTATATTAAAATACTTTTAACATATCTTTTGTTTGATACAAAAAAAGTTAATTTTCATATAACAATAGCACAATTTCACTGGTAACAGCTTCGTATTCGAATGACTGCCATACAACTATGAAATTTATACCTTTAGATGTTGCTACTTCATTAAGGCAGGCAACTGAAATTTTGTAACTTTAAAGCAAATTTCTTCTTCTTCTGAATCATAGAACTTATAGTATAGAAGTATAGAAGAAGATTTACCTAACAGAGTCTTTTAAATATTAACAAACATGAATGGTATAAAGTGCGGTGAGTGCAAAAAAAATAAATAAATTTAAGAAACATTATTGGATTGCAATGTGATGGAAAGTGTGGAAAATGGTTCTGTACAGGACAATGTACAGGACTTGAAGATGAAATCATTCGTATGTGTATGTCCCTACAAGATGTTAATAAATTTTGCTTCGTCCAAAATGCAAAACAAAACGAAAGAAGCGAAAATCAACAAGTACTGCTCAATAACACAGCCAATGATAGTGTGAATAAAACAGAAGAGACTGTTAATGCAAGTAAGATTGAAAACAAGTTGGATCTTATCTTGAAAAATCAATCAGCTCATTAGCAGGATTTGATTAAGTTACAAAGTGAGGTTATGAACATAAAGGATACAAATGGCTTGATTGAGCAAAATAGAAATTTAAAAAATTAAAAAACAGTGCAGTAGAAAACATCAAAAGTCACTCAAAGGAACTTAAAAACCAAACTTTAGAATGGGTCCTTCAATACATAATAATATAATATACAGCTTGGTTTTGGGGAAAAGGATGCGGGAAGGATTACTTGGGAAATTGAATTTAGAATAATTGGGATTATAGAGGATGAAAGGAAAAATTTGGATAGTTATTCTGAAGAAGGTTGTTAATGTTCTTCTTGAATTTTTTTATATCGTACACAAACGAATTACCAACTTTTGGGAACACATGTGCGGAATGAAAACAGGGTTCCATAAATGCGACGTGCGCATGACAAAGGCATTTCTAAATGCTGCGTTACGCTATCTTGACAATTCGACAGTGTATGGGTGGGCATCTGTTGCACTCCTTGTTTCACGTGGAAAAGCTTTGAGTGGAGGCATTTTATTTCTTTAGAACAAGTGTTTACCCCTACAAGATATCTATAAAACAGGGTCAATGACCCAACAGTACGGCAATGACAGAGTGGAGTGAGCAACACTTTAATCGCCAATAAGGCGAATAGTTCTGTTTTGCACTTTTTCGAGAAACCCCAGCGCTTTTTGGGGAGCTCCCTCCCAAATATGTGCATTATACTTCATTTTCGGCCTAATGTACATTTTATAGATTTTTGAGAAGATCGGATGAAGAAAAGTAAGCTTTACAGCGGTACAAAAAACCCAAACATTTAGCAGCATCTTTATAGTTATACCAAAAATGGGATTTAACCAAGTCAATTTTTCCTTTAATACGATGCCTAAAATGTTTTAATCTGTTGAATGCTGCAAAGCTTCACCTTGAATTAAAGCAAGATATTAAAAAAAAAAAACAGATCTGAATTGGAGAATTAATTTTCATCATTATATTATATCTCACCTTATAACCATTATAACACTTATTTTTATGTTTTAATATTATCAATTCATTAAAATTCCATATACAAACCTTTATAAACCTTTATAATAATAATTATTTTTAACACAACTTGATAATTACTTGGAATAAATTACATTCCTCTAACATTTCCATAACAATATTGCAATCATTCTTAAAGAATTTGTCACCTAAAAAAAGCTTCTAAAAATTTTACTAACATAATCTTTAAACATACATAAATGAAAAAAGACATCATGTCTTAACAATTAACATAACATAAAACAAAAAAAAAAAGAGAAAAAACAAAAAACTTGAAAAATTAAATAATTAAATAAATTTATGTTTATGTTACAAGAGTATCATCAAAATTAAACAAGTGTAAAATCCCAAAGTCATAAAATAAAAAGAAAAAGTCACTCTTTTATAAATATTGAAACAATTATATTTACAAAAACAAAAATTTAAAATATAACCCACAGGAACCCATACATACCACAGTTATTGTTACAGAAAAAAAAAAAAAAAACAAAAATACAAAAAACAGAAAAAAGAAAAAACATTCAATTCAACCCTTCGGAATTTTCCAAACAATTGAATTATACTTTTCAATATTAACTATCAAAGGACTAAAATATAACAAAATAAAACGGAATTAATAAAAATAACAAAGAAATCCAAACAAAAAAAAAACAAGGAGTGAAAAAAAGTGAAAAAGTAAAAAAAAAAAAAAAAAAACAAACAAAAAAAACAAAAGAAACAGTAAATATAAAGGAAACCTTTTCAAATGCGTTGTACTCGTAAATAACACGGTAACACGTCATTTTTGCACATGTTTACTACATACATTTTTTTCATTGTCAAGGACTGAAAAATCCTTGAACTTTTTTTTTTTTTTCTGTTATTACTTGTATCTTTTTTTTTTATACTATAAATATCCCCCCCATTTTATAGTAGTTAAGTGAAAAAAATTGTTTAAAATGCTGACACACGCAGGGCGTATCTTGTTTTTTTTTTTTTTTTTTTTTGTTTTTGATATCATGAAATAGTATCAGTAGTTGTTGCGTTTTAAAGTGTTAAAGAGTTCACTGTACTTTTAATATTATTATGTAAATTATTACGAGTCCTGAAAATGTTTGTACTTATTTAAATTGAATATGTATGAATATGCATGAAAAAAGAAACAAAAACAAAAAAAAATTAATAAAAGGGTGTGTTAGAATTTATTAAATTTTTTTTTTTGGCTTTTTAGTTTTTGTAGTAGAATCAAGAACTTAAAAAAACCGACGAAAATTAACAGAAAAAAAAAAACAAAAGGACAATAAACTGATAAAAATATTTATTTTATATTTTGTATATATATAATATTTTTGTTTTGAAACATATTTAAAGTAAATAAAATATTTTATGCTGCCCATACACGGCGGACTAGGTTGAAAACTTGGTACGCGGATTTGATAAGTTGTATGGGCATTTGATACGTGTATGGGCAAGTTGTAAAACCATTTTGATGGTTGAAAAGTTGGTTGGAAGAATATCAAAAAATTTTGATTTTTGTAGGCGGAGTCTTTGGTTTGTAGTTGAGTGGTATCGTGTATAGGGAAGTTGTACAACTTAAATGTCATTTTAACATTGAGATTTTTTGATTTGAGAAAATAATAAAAATATAAAGTACATAATTACAACGGTTGGATGATAGGTTGGATAAGTGAGTGGTATGGTTTTTAAACCTGTCCGTGTACCAAGTTTACAACCTAGTCCACCGTGTATGGGCAGCATTAAAGATGAAAACAATTCTTTTATTTTTATTTTCTTAATTTATTTTTATTTAACTTTTAATTTAAAAGATGGGATAAATCTGTATGAAATAATGAATTCTTTTGAAGGGTTTGTCTGAACTATGAAATTTTAACTTTTAAACTAATTTCAGTACATATTTTTATTTTCAAATGAAAACTATACGAGCATAACTATTTTGAAAGGTAAACTATTGAACATATTATTGTAAAATTATCATCACCCGATATAACAGATTAAAACTAAAGTATGAAGTATTAAAGTTCGATGTCTTTGGTAACTATTCTTTTAAATTCATGCTAAAAAATGTTTATCTGTTGTATTGTTGATTATGTAATCTTATACTGACTTACAGAATTAAAATCAAGAAAAGTTCTATCCTCTCCTATCACAGCTGCCTAGTCAATTTACTGTGATAACAATTCGTGATTTCTTCTTATTATATATATAACTAAAAGACGGGGTCATTTTAGTTAGTAAAAATCGGACATTATACCAAGAGGTTATTCTAGACATCTTTAGAAGATTTCTACCTCCCTTTACGCAGAGAAAAATATTTTTTGAGATCTAATCTAATTAATTTTGACATTACCAGAGGAGCAAATTTTTGGCGTCTTTAGAAGATTTACACCTTCCTTAATGGTAAAAAATAGTTTTTGAGGTCTAATCTAATTAATTCTGACATTACCAGAGGAGCATATTCTTGGCGTCTTTAGAAGATTTATACCTTCCTTAATGGGAAAAAATAGTTTTTGAGGCCTAATATATTTTATAATTGATTGTTAAACACACATTAAATTAAATTTAAACTTACTATATTAAATTGAGTCGATTCCCAAAAAAGTGTGTGGTTTCACTGAATATGCTTAGTAGAATTACAATTTATCTCAATTTGTTCTTTTAGATCAATATTAGTAGTATGTACCTACTAGAGTAGAGTTTTTTAAGCCTATTAAAAATATTAAATAGTTGTCGTAATTATAAGACATAATATAATTAAATAAGAAATTAAGCTCCGTTTTTGTTATATTTAAAAATTAATGATTTAAAAAAAATTAATTTTTCACCTTTATATGATTTTACCGGCTTTTCATGATAAATGCATTTAGACATGATAACATGCCAATAGAAGTAAAAAAGGACTATAAAAGGTTTAATTAAGGTGTTTCGTTCATTCAACACTACTGAACTTTTCAGTAAGTAATTATATAGAGTTAAGACAACTTTGACGTTTGATTTCAAGCTCAGTTTTATGAATATGGTTAATCAATTTCTCAAATTTCACAAATCCGATGATTAAAAAAGAATAAGCTTGAATAAAGGAAAAACGGTAAAAAAGTTTGTTTCTTTTAATAAAAATAAATAAAATTACTAAAATTACTCTACCGTCATTTAAGAAGAAAATTATCCATTAATTAAAAATTTTGGTCTATTGAAAGACAGAGATTTGGTGTGACATTTCAATGGAAGAAACAAGTTTTAAGTTCAATACAACGTCTTTAAATTAAAACTAAATCATTTTTCAACTTGATAAAACTAAACCATTTGAACAATTCCCTACCAAATTTACTTATATGAAACATTTTTTATCCGAATACGCACTTTGGTTTTTGGGAATAAGGATGTCTAACTATTGCTTAAGATTTGCTTTAGTTTGCACATGACAAACGAATTTTCATAAGCTAATTTATATACAAAGGGTTGTTATACAGTAGAATCAAAAAGCATCCATTCTAGATTTAAGATTTTTAAAGAAAGACTGCCTTTATGTATATACATATAAATTGTAAGTAGTTATATTTATTTTAAAAGAAATAAACCAGCATGACATCAGCAATTATTATTTATAAAACTATATGATTACTATCAAAAGTTTTTTTTCTTCTCTTTTCTATAATATTATTCCAGGGTGACCATTAAGATTTTTTCAGATAGACAGGACATGTTATAAACTGATTTTTTATACGAATATATTCAAAAGCTAATTAAGAGGATTTGAAGAATTTTGAAAGGATATGTTTAAGAATAAAACTCCTAATCTGTTAAAATAATATTAATAACACAAACATATTTATATCAAAGCTATAAAAATAGCAAAACACTTAAATTTCTCAAGATGTGAATTTAACATTAAAGGTACACTTAGATATTATATAAGTGTTAGTTGAAGACTATGATTTTATGATTATAAATTTTTTTTTTTTAAATATGTACTTTTATTAAAAGAAAAGTTATAATTTATTTTTTATCAATTATTAAACAGCTACAATCAGATTTGATGTAATTACTGGAAGCGTTTTGATTAAAAATAATAATCAAACATAAATTAAACTTATGAAGGTGAATAACGTGCCATGGTGTAAATGTAACCCAGAATATAACGAAATTTTGAATATTATGCCACATCAGCGCAATCAATTATGTCAAAAGCAGGACATGTTATTTTATAAAAAAAAATAAAAATAAAAACTACCAAATTGGGCAATAAAAAAAAAACAATCATTTTCATATAATATTATTAATAATATCTAAAAAAAAATAAAAGGTTTTAGAAATATTAATAAAAAAACTTTTCTAATACATGTGCGCAAAACTTAAAGTAGAAAATCTTATGTCCATTCGGACAAAAAATTGAAACACCTATAATTTTCATCAGGCATTTAAAAAGAACTTTTAAAACGGAAAAAATAATTTTTAAACTTTTAAAGATTTATTTTGGTTGTAGCATTTAATTCACGACAACTGATCTGCATCTGAGTTAAACTTAATTTGAATATTTCTATTCTCCCTTACTTCTTTTTTTTGTCCTCTTTTTTATCCATTTATAATTAAAGAAAAATGGTAACCTTATCTTGTCGCATAACTGTAGTTGTTCTTTTCTTAACATTTTATATTTTATTATATTATTTTTCTTTCTTTTTCATTTTTACCATTATACTTTAAGTATCGTTCAATCTTTTTCATAGTATTTTAAAAGTGTTTGAAATATCTGAACAAAAAAAAAATTAGACCTCGTCTGATAAGGTAATGATTGATAACAAAAAAAAATGAACAGATAATAAATAGTACGCGTTTTTGATATTAAATAAAACTTCAAATAGTAAGTAAGTACCGTAAAATTTACTTAGAAAGAATTTTTGTTTTTTTCTCTTTTTTTAAGGAAGTTCAAGGGGATTGAGCGGGATGAAATTATAAAACAAACAAGTTGATGAATTAAAATATACATATAAGTACATATAATATATTAACTATGTATCTATCTGTTAATTGGGGTTCAGTTAAAATATTTCTCGTATCTAAAAATAAACAAAAAAAAAAATTTATTTAAAGAATTGTTTGAGGGGGAAGAAAAAAAAAAATGATTCGTGTTAAATGTTTAAACAATTTGTTAGATAGGTATACATATCATAGTATAAAAGTTATATTATTATATATATAACTTATGTTTGTAGATATGTATAATATTTATATTATTACAATAAAAAATAGATATAAGTATATATATATATTTTTTTTTTACCTCTTCAGATGTTATCAAGTTTGTTCTAATTTTTTATAATCACAAAAAAAAAAATTATCTAGGTTAAATTTTCAAGTGATTTTTACTATATATACATATATGTACATAAATACATATATTTATAAATCTATATTTATACACATGTATAGGGTATTTGATAAGATATTTATAATTTAGAAAATACATACATATTACTAAGAATTTAAAAAGGTGATATGAGAAACGAGTAATGAATAATAATAGACTTAAATGAAATCAAAAACGGAACAAGTTTTCTAATGTAATGTAAAGAAGGAGGTTTTCGCCTTCGAAGTAAAAGTTAAAGAGTTCCTTAAAAAACAGATTTCTTTGGATAATAATAGTAACATCTTTAAAATTAATTCAAAAAGTGACAGATGTCAAATAATAAAAAAGAACAGTATATAAACATTAGAAATGAAGGAGGAGATCAGCCTAAAAATGAAGATTACAATTTTCTTAAATAGTGGCAAGAGCATGCGTATGAAATCAAAATATAAACACCTCTCCAAAATGGGAAATAAAAACTAAATCATCTGACTCAAAGTGTAGTGGTTAAGTCGGCAGCCTTTCAATCAAAGGGTCTTGGGTTCAAACCCCGCTCAAGTCATCTAAATAAAAAGTATGTAGTATATAATTTTATATCGTAATAATGTATAATTAATAATATAATAATAATAGTAATAATAATAATAATAATAGTAATAACAATAATAGTAACAATAATAATAGTAACAATAATAATAGTAATAATAATAATTGTTACAGTGGAGCTATCTTCGTTTATTATCATGCAGGAAAATGTTATATACTACAGCATGTTGTAATCCACTGATGGCCCTGACTCTATAGTAAATAATACTAATTATCAATAATAATAGCTGCTACAGTGACAGTGGAGATTGCCTTCAATAGTTATCCCATGCAGGAAGGTGTTATATGCCACTACATGTTGTAACTGTTGTAACGGTTATTGTCATTGTTAGCAAAAATAGTAATACTAGAAGGATTCATTGTTTGCTTACAATCCCACTCCCAATCCAATGTTTCCATTTCCTATTCCTACTCCCTAGCCTATATAGTTTGTTAGAGGCAGGTAGAGGTTTCATTCCATTATATTGGCCAAAAGAGGGAGCTGGGTTTAGTCAGCAAGAATATGACACTATCAAGCGCCTTTATGAAAAAAACAAGTAACAAACTTTTGCAACACTCTGTATAAAATAAATATATTTAATTAAACAGTTTAAAAATATAGAAATTATATACATATATATTTATATTTATATATATTTTTTTTACTTTATTTAACTATGTATTATGTTTGAAATGATCATAAATATTGAGTTATTAATTAAACATGTTATTTATTTTTTAAATGTATTTGTGTATAGTTATGTTGAGAATTTATAATTTGAAAATTTTTATCAAATTATTAAGTTAAAAAATTCTGATTAATTTTAGCATTACGTTTATAATAAAGTCAAAAAAAGTATTTCTTACTAAATGGTAGATTGTTTTAAATAAAATATTTGATTAACAAATGAAAATTCTTAAATACTTTTTTTAAAATAATCTTTCATTTATATTATCCAATTACCAGTACTTGGTACTTATGTTTCTAAAAGATAAGGTGAATGTTCTAGATGTGGCCAACTTTTTACCTACTGCATATGGACAAAATTATTTATTTTTTTGCTTTTTTTCAAAAAAAAAACCATTAACACACGTAAAAATATTTTACTGGATCTTTATTTGTTTGTCTTGCCGAAGAAAAAAAATTTTCAATTTTTGAGCCCTAATAGCTGTAATAAACATAGTCCTATTATTAGCTACATAGCTCTAATAAACATGTTCATAAACAGGGGCTGGTACAGAAAAATTTTCTGAGGAAACTTATACTAATTCTAAAAGTTCTTTCTTGCCTCAAAATTTCAAACCCCTATATGAAAGCGTGTCGGAGTTATGAAGGTAAAAAAATCATGCAAAATTTGGTTTTCACATAACGGTAAATTTAAATACTAAATTTAAAAAAAATTGTATAATTTTGAAACTGATTTACAAAGACAAAAAAAATTCCTGTCGAATGGCGTTTTCAGATTGAAAAAATGTTAAGTAGAACATGTGATATACGTATTTAAAAATAAGGATTTTTCAAAGTTGGAGAGGCTGCAGCTCCATAATGGATGGGGCTATATGAAAAAGTTGTTCTACAACATTAATTTTTTTATGAGACCTTGGTTAAAATTATTTTTCTCATCTTTAATGGTGTAGAAGTTTTGTAAACAGACGGATGGACGAACGGACAGAGTAAAACTAATAGGCATATTTTTTCAAAAATTTTTTGGAAATGTGCTAAAAAGGATTGTTACATTTTTTTACTTCCATATTTATCTGAATTTTAAAGAAAGTGATATGATCTCACGAAACAAAGTGATATAATCTCACGAAACAAAATGATATGACCTCACGAAAATATCAAACGAATACATTGACTAAGTGCAAACTGCTTTAATTTTTAATAAAACATTAAGTAGTAAAATTAATTAAAAATTCCTAAACTTTAAAGAAAATAGAAAATGGTTATTTAAAAAAAAAAAACGTGGAAAAAAGAAAATTTTAAATCAAATAAAAAAAAAATATTTACTTTTCTTTTCTTATCAAACCTATGCATGGCATACGTTAAAAAAACAAAATGTTTAGTTTAAATTTGTATGCTACAATGGAAGGAACTCAGTGTTATGACTTACAATAATAATACCTTGATTTAGAAAGATATAATGAAGGGTAGGTGAAGGGTTTTAAACCTTACCTATCTTACCCTTAAATATAATGTATTATTTTTAAAATTGCTTTAAATTAAGCATTGGCTTCGCCTCTCTAGCAAATTAGAAATCATAATAGGTGATTTTTTTTTTTTTTAATCAACTGAAATAAAAGTATGTACGGGTTTAAGATTTTTAATAATGAGACCTTTTTTTTTATAAATTTTGGATACTCCATCCTATTTACAGATTTGATTAAATACTCTAAAATATATTACAGATTTGATTATTATACCCGTACGATAAGTATCGGGTATAATAAAATTACTCCTCCGTTAAATATATGGATTCAAAAATAGGGAATAGTTACAATATGAAATGTACTGATTATTTACTTTTTAAGATGTTCAAATATAATTTCTTATGTTTTGGGGAAAAAAAGAAGTTACGAAGAAAATATTTTATGCCCAAATGAACAGATCGTTTAGACCGTCTCTCTATTTATAAAATTTCTAACCATATAATGAGAATTAATAAAAAAAGTGACAATTAATGTACAACTTTTTTTAACCCGTCTGTTCATATTACAGAGTTACAGTGACTTAAAGTTTGAAAAAGCCCTATTTTCTAATGTACCACAAGTATGTTATTGACGTCTGGTGTGAATATATTCATAGTAAATACAATATTGATGTGCATATATAAGATTTTTTCCGCCAAAAAAACTTTCTATTATCTTAAGACAAAAACGAAATGTAAGACTGTTAACTACGTAACCAAAATGTTAAGAATAGTAAATCATCTGACAAATGACGTGGTGATTCAGTCTTCGAATTTTTCAATTAGAAGTTTGAATTTTGAACTCAAAAAAATCATATGTAAAAATAAGTGGTGATTTTAGAGCGGAATAATATATACCAACATCGTCAAATAATATAATAGTTTACAGTGAAGCAAATTTTATTATTATCTCACGCAAGATGGTGCTATATATATTACTCTATTCTTTATTCTAAAGATAAAGCTTTCTAACAAATAGAAATAATAATAAGTGAATTCATTATTCCGTTACTATTTCCCTTACTGTGCTACGCGCCTCAATACAAAGTTTTCGCCTTCTTCTTTCATTCTTTTTGGTACTCCTTAGCCAATATAATACTTCTTGAACAGTTACGATTTTGATTCTGTTATGTTGACTAAAGAGTGGATGGGTATGGTTAGTAAAAATTTAACACTCTTCAAGAGGTGGTATTCTTATAGTCTCTTTGATGATAGATTTCCATCTTCCTTAAAGAGAAAAAACATTACAAAAAACCGAATTAGATAATAGGGGATTAAGTCAAGATTCATTCAAAGATTCGTTCCTTCATTTCCATAAATAATTATATAACAATTACAATATTTGAAACTTTTGAAGTATTTCCATTACATTTTTATATTATTATTTAAAAACAAAAATTTTAACTAAAAACAAATGACTTTTATAAAACATATGAACTTTCATTTAAAAATAAAAATTTATGTTCCTTATTAAAGATATTTACCAAAATATTAAAAGCTTACCTTTATTATAAGTATTTTTATTTTTTTTTTTTAGTTTTTATTTTAATTTAATGTCCTATATTTATTATTTTTTATTATTTCTCCAATTTTGTGTTAAAATAAAAAAATCTGAAATAAAAACAAAATAATTTGTTATAAATATTCATAAAATAAATAAAATAAAAAAAAAGAGAGAAAATCAAATAATAATTGTTATTAAAATATAATGTTAGTATATATATTAAACACGTATACTTATATACAAAATTAATCTACAAATTTTTATTAGAAATGAAAGTGATTATCTTAAGATTACACAAGTGTTCTTTTTTTTTTTATTTTTTATTTAAATGGATATAAAGTAAATATTAAAAATAAAACAATAAAAAAAAATGAAACAAAGTAATCGTAAATTTGTTTACAGGGATTACAAGGAACACATGTAATAGAAGATGCACGTATTTGAACACATGTTTTAAAAAATTTTCAAAAACAAAATTGTTTATTGACAATAAAATTGTCATTCATTCGAAATAAAAAAAATTACTATATAATGAAATTTAAAAAAAAAAAAAAAAAAAACAATACGTTTTCCAATCTATAAATTATTATAGTACTGTTACAAGTTTAATGATAAAATACGAGTATAATATAGAAAAAATTATCTAGATTTTAGACCATTCGGTAACAGGAACAAAGCATAACCAAAATTGAATTTAAAATGAAACATATACATCACAGATCTACTATTACCTGTATATCGGAGACATTAAATTAAAAATAAAACACATAAAAGAAAGGTTTTAACTATCGTAACTATACAAATATCACAAATATGTATAATTGTAACTTTGTATAGCGACCGGCTAGCTTTGGTAACCGAGTGATTAACACATGACTGACTTACTAAAAAGATGGGGTGGGGTGGCGAATCTCGCACAGATCGAAAGTATTTTTGATAACTTCTTCTTTTCCATTTGAAGCTGCACCATGACCTAGAATCTATAGTGACTATTACCTGATGAATTAGATCAGCTTTCAACAATAAAAATATAACTAAGTATAATATTAAAAATCAAAGTAAGTATTTATTAATTAATGATAATAACCTAGCATTATAATAATCTTCGAAGTTTATTTATTAATTAAAGTACTTGAGCTAAATCTCGATTGAGGCAAAATTAACAGAGTAAATTTTAACTCTAAGAAAACTCAGTGCTGTTTAGTCTCTCGGGAAAGAAACACTTCGATCCCAATTTTAACTTTCCAAAGGGAAGTATTGCAACAAATGGCTGTGCTGAACATCTTTTTGGACATGGAGCTAAACCAAAAATTAAGTTGGTCCAATCATATTTTTGGTATAGCTAAAGATGCAGTTAGGTGTATGGGTTTCCTGTATCGTTTGCAAGCCTTCTTTTCATCTTCTGATCTCTTTAACATCTATAAAATATATATAAGACCTAAAATGGAGTACAATGCACATATTTAGGCGGGAGCCTCCAAAACGACATTGGGATTTCTCGATAAAGTGCAAAATAGAGCAATTCGTCTAATAAAATATCCCACTGTCACCTCTACGCTCTCTCCATTCGGTTTGCGTCGTCTAACAGGAACACTTACCCTGTTTTATAGATACCTTATAGGGTTGGGTTCTTGCTCTAACGAGATTAAAAGTTTGATGCCTCCTCTCAAAGCATTCTAAAGAGAAACAAGGAGCGCTTCTGCTACCCATCCCTAAGTAGTTCAAATTCCCAGATAGCATAATTCGGCTTATGGAAATTAGTTTGAAGTACAGAAGATCGCGATTGTGGAACCATCTCTCACATCATGTGTTCCCCAGAATTGGTGATGATTACATTTTGCAACGTGAATATTAACAACTTTATTCACAATATGCCTGCTAATTCGACATCAATTTTCATTCCATAACTAAACTTCCTCTAACACCAGACAGTACATGAGTACTAAAGGTCGTATAACCTATTGTTTGGTCAAAAAGAGGGATGGTGTTTAGTAGGTTAAAGTCCCACACACTCATAGAGGGCTCGTGCTCGTTTTCACTCCGCTATACTGTCTTTCGATGATTCCCACCTACCCTCGAAAAAAACAAACTTAACCTAATTTTTCAACTGAAACCAATGTTGCCATTTTAATTTTTTATTGTATATGTAAATAATATTTTGATTTATGATTAGATTCAAGTTTAACTTAGAGAGGTACGTGTATTTATTTTCAATTCTCATAATAAAATTTTTACATATAAAAATATACATACATACATATTTCTATTAATATTCGGTTATTAATGGAGTTCTGTTGAAATATTTGAAATAAGAAATAGATAAGAAATTACAATAAAGAAAAGAAAAAAAGTAGGAAAAAATTTTTTTTTTTTTTTTTTAATTATTGATTTTGAAAACTTTTATATATAGGTATAAAAAAAAATAAAAAAGATATTTTTAATTCTACTTAATTATACTGTATGTAGATTACATACCCTTATAGTATAGAAATATACTTTAAAACCAACAAACTTAACTTATTATTAGTTGGCGCCAGAAATACAGTTATAAATTTTGCAATAGGATTAAAAAAAAAATGGAATTTTATATGTACTTAGGAAAAATTATCTAGAAAATATGATTTATAGTATTTCCTGGTTTGAGTTCTTTTTCTTTATTTGACGAAATTTTTTACCTATTTAAGTTTTGTTCAGTTATTTTTTTTTTTCTTTAGTTATCATGCTTAAAGTGATAACTTCAAATTGCTGACAAGAATTATAATTCTTAGAGAAGATATAAAGATTTAAATATTTTATCTAAGACACAGAAAATGATTTGACGTTCGAGGTAGTTACCAGGTGGGAAATAATATAGTTAGTTACACAGTTAGCTAAAGTATTAGTGTTTCAAAAATGGTTTTGAAATATGCCTAAGAAGATATAAATGAAACCTCATCAGTATTAAAAAAAACTCAGATTCATAGGAGTAGTAGCCCTGATTTTTTTGTTTGACATGTAATACAAGATACACGTATTTGAACACATTTTTTAAAAAAATTTCAAAAATAAAATTGTTTATTGACAATAAATTGTCATTCATTCGAAATAAAAAATTACATATAATAAAATTAGAAAAAAAACTATACTAATGACAAAATACGATCATACTCGTATAGAAAAGATCATTTAGATTTTAAACCATCTAATATTCGGTAAGTTAAAAAAAAATATGACATAAGAAACAATATCTGCCTATAATAACAATGAAAGTGGAATTAAATTTAAAATGAAACATAAATATCACAGATCAACAGGTAATATCGGAGAAATCTTGATATTGGAGCCCTGATTTTTTTTTTTTTAAATTATAAATTAAATAAAAAAATTAATCAACTAAAATATGTTACATTTAACACAAGTCAGAAAGAATATATTCATTAGTAGGTACTAATACATATTTATTAATTATTTATAAATTGTCGTTAATGAAAAATATAATTATATATTTATCAAAATAGTATATATATATAAATGTAGTATTAATTAAAAACGTGTTCTAAATATTGTTATCACACATATATAAAATTGATAAAAAATATTTTAGGTTATTAGGTCGGTTAGTAGTTAAAATTAAAACAAAAAAAAAAAAATATTTAAATTAAGTATATATATATATATATGTATGTATTTTAAATTTACTTTTTATTAAATATACAAATATTTTTAAGTGCGATATTTGAAAATTGAGAAATTATTGCCTGATATTTTATATACTAATAATGATTGAACAAAAATAATTCACATAATTTGAGCGGTAAGAATAAAGAAAATTTTTTTTTAATAAGAAATTATTATTTTAGGCCTTTTAATAATTTGACTATTATAGGCATTTATTAAGTACAAATTTTTATATCTGCTATTGTACATAGGCATTTAATTAAAAAAAATAATTTTAAATATATGGCAATTTTGTTTTAAGTTTTTTTTTATGCTACAATGTAGATTTAATCTTTTTTAATCAAAATCTTTTCATTTTTTTTTCATTTCTTGAAATTTATCCTAAATCACAAACATACATACAGTATACATAAATACACCTGTTCTCAGAAAAAGGGTTACCCTCCCTAAAAAATCCCTCCTATATTTTTAGGTACATATATATTTCAACTACAAAACATTTAAAATAATGGGAACTGCCCCCAAAACCTCTGATAATCAATTTATTGAAATCCTGATTTTGAAAGAAACTATAAATTTTTCCTTAATTAGTTTTGTACATAAACATGCTTCAACATTTAAAATAGTGGGATCGGTCGTCGAAATTGAACTCAATGACAAAATTATCAAATTTTTTAGTATTGATTTTGTAACCGGTTATAAAGTCCCTCCTAATTATTTTTTTAAAAACATATTCTAATGTACAAGCATTTAAAAAGGGGAGGAGAAAGGGCCAGCAACCCTAAATCCTTATAATAAAAAATTGTTTGAAATACTGTTATAAATAAAATTTTTTCGCGGGCCTCGATGGCCTAGTGGGTAAGAGCGTATAAAATACGCTGTAGACACCGAGGGAGTGTGGGTTCGAATCCCACACACGTCGTAAGAGTTATTCCCCCTTACGACATTTACAGCCACGCTTGAACGGGAAAGGAAATTTATAAAAAAATGTGGACAGTAAATTAAAAGAAAATTTTAACAGACTTAAAAAAAATATTTTTGGTACGCTCACATTTTACAAAAAAAGACTTGCCAATCCGTTGATTCTTTTGTTTGATACGCGAACAATATAACCACCAGGTTGTCGAAATCTCTTCAAAATAGCGAAATAGTATCTAATATAATAATAGACTGAATCATTGTTTCTTTTTAGTCTCATTACCTAATTTAAAGTTTCCGCTTTCGGCATACTTCTCCTCAGCCTATATACTGAATATTAGCAGTTAGGGGTTTCATCCCATTATATTGACTAAAGGGGAAAGTGGGTTTAGTCAGTAAGAATTTCACCGAACGGGGTATTCTTGGTATCTTTGGAAAATTCCTACCTCGCATAGGAAAACAAAAAACTGAAAATCCTTAAGTTATAAAACTTAATTCAAAATTTTATAAATTTTATCAATTCGATGTTTAAAGAAGAAGTGTTTGTCACAGAATTATATCTTAGAAAATAAAAGATTCCTTCTAAACTTCAATTTAAATTCTACTTCTTTAGATTAGTTACTAAAGAAATAAAATTTATTTCAAATGGACTTGTTGTAGTTAGAGAAAAATACAAGGATTCATTTTTTTTTATACAATTTAAATGATTTTTTTGTTGAAATAAATGTTTAACTTATTTATTTTTGTAAAAAACTTACGATAGTCGTCGATTATCTTTGCAGATATAAAAAAAAAAGAAAAAAAAAATAGTTGATCGATTAATATTTATTGAGACATTTCGATTAGATATAAATTGTCTGTTTGTAAATTATTAAATTTCGAAGAATATTGGTAAAATTCTAAGAAATTTGTTATATGAAATTAACTTTTTTATACTTAGATTACTTTCACCCATATGATAACATTGATTTTAAAAATCTTTAATTTATATTTTTATTTGCCGAACCTTTATTTATTTTAATCTATAAATTTTTCTAATATCATATTTTTTTCGAGCTTAAAAAAAATTACCCCTGTTTCGTTTAAAAGTGTCTAATAAAATAAATATATATTTTTATCTATATAAAAAATTATCAAAAAAAAATCTGTTTTGGAAAGAATTTTATTTAACTTAATGATTTCTCCACGTTTTTACCTTCTCGAAAAACGGTTCCACAAAAATAAAACCTTAAACGTTTTAGAAAATGGAACATTTCACTTAAACGTTTTTTTCCCCGCATCAGCTTTGCAAATCAGATATGCAAATCTAGTTGCATTATAGAATTTACTGATTTGTAAAAAAAAAAAAAAAAGTTATGAAACTTGTGACATAATTGCTGTGTTTACACCGCAGCTAAATTAACTTCGGTTAGAAACGTCAAAATCAGTTTGACATTTTTAATACGTGTTCTTATCGTGCTTGGTCGCAAATATCACATTAGCAAATTCTGTATATTTTGTATATATTTTTGAATTAATAATGCAAAAATATTTAAAAATTTTAAATATTCAAAAATAGACATTTTTTTTCGATTTTATACTTATTGTAATAGTACAGTTACACAAATAAACACAAATGACATCTGCAGTAATAATTATGACATTTGAAATAATAATTTGGTGTTTATATCATTGCTATCTATATATATTCTGTATCTAATATCTATTAATTGGACCAGAGCTCGGGTTAAAAACCTACTGTTAATTTGTTGCATTTATGAAAGTGTTTAAAACGTCAAACCATTTAGTGAAATTCAATTATATTATTTATCACCTTTTTTTTTACTACTGACGAATTTTGTGAATTTTGTATAAATCTCACACTTTTTACTTTCTCATAAGGGATTTTAGGACTTCCAAGATTTGACTCACATTTTTACCTCTCTTAGGAAAATAAAAATTTTTAAACGTAAAAAAATTTTCATGAATTATCTAAAGGTATTCTTTATCCTTATCAATTTTCTGATAGTATTTTTAAAAAATGATTTTACACAAAATACTCCAATTAAATTGAGAGCTTAATCAACTAAAGCGCACATGTAAATTATAAATATGTGATTAAAAGTGATTAAATATACATATGTATAGACTTGAAATATGTATTAATGAGTCATTTTAAGTTTTAATAAATCGTATTTATAATAACCATCATGAGAATCATTCAGATTTTCATATCACTTTTTAAAAATCTACACTAATAGTAAAAGGATTACTTCCTTCATCAAATGCTTTTCACTTCTTAGTTTATTTTTGGAAAGAAAAGTTTGGCAAAATAAAGTAAATGTTTACTAATTATACATTTTTTTCAAAAATCAAAAAAAAACTAACGAAATTAAACTAAATAAACCAAGATGTATCTAGGCAATTCCATAAAATAATACTTTCCCTTTCCAAATACATTCAAGTAGAAGTTGAATAGATCAAATATATTTTTTTTTTGTATCAGACATTTGCTTAAACCAAGCATCAGTTATGTTGTTCATTTAGTGAACTATCACAATTAACTGAAAAAGTCATCATTTACAAGGGTTAGCACGTTAGTATATTATTATGTTAGTAAATGATGATACATAGCTATTAAATAAAATTGGTCATTACCACTGTTAGTAACTATTAATTAATGTTAGTAATGATGTTAATGGTAATAAAAACAAGAAAAACGAAACTAACATGCAAGTTAGACTAAAAATGACAGACTAATCATGCAGACTTCGAGAATTTACCATACTCGCGTAAAGTCTGGCCCACAGAATTAATTTGTTAATGCTATAATAACAAAGAGCTCAGAGCTTGACCTTTTCGATAGTTTCTTTTAACATACGCGAAATAGGCTCAAATCAGATCAGAAAACACTTTTGACCAACGCATAATAAATTTAAGAGTTGAGCTAGCTTTATTTATTATGGAGTTGTAGTGACTCTTGAAATCTAATCAACTATCAAGGATCAGTCCCAAATCAGAAGTACGATCTGTTCTTTTAATAAGTTGATCGTTGAGACGTAATCATAATTGATTGGTGAGTTAGCTCGTAACCTTGAAAAGCTTATAATTAGGCATTTCCTAACATGTAGTTCGAGATTGTTGTTCTGCACCATGAACCAAATTGGTTGAGATCATATTGCAGCAACTCACAATCACGAGTGGAAGTTATAGTTTTACAGATTTTGGTATCATCAGCGAAACTAAGAAGACGTGAGTGGGATAAACATAGGGGACTGTCATAGGTCGACACTACGAAAAATAAAGGACCAAGATGGCTGCCTTGTGGCACTCCTGAATTACAGCTGCACAATTGAACGTAAATAACAGAAATGGTAGATCTAAAAAGGATATGGTATAACCTATATGACAAATAAGACGATAACCATTTAAGGCTATGACTTGAAAATCCTACTGCTTTATGCTTTTCAAGGATAATTTTATAGGGAATTAGATAAAAGGCCTAATTGATATTTGTGAAAAGCACATCAACTTGTTATTTATTCAAAATATCTGAGACGAATTCAGTCATATTAGTAACTGTGGATCTACTCTTTTGGAAACCATGTTGTTCTGGTGGAATAAATGGTTGACAATCAACAAAATAATTTCAAATAATTTGGGAATAGTTGACAGTTTAGTATATTTATTGTAAATTTAAAAAAAAAACCAAAATTGTCTTCCAGGCAATTAGTTAATTAACGGATGGAAACTACTTGGGAAAGATAAATGGAACGTAGATTAGATTATTATTGTTGTTTAAGGGGTGTAAGTGATATTCCGACCTTTTCATGTAAATCTATATTGTACTTCCTCTATACTTTGCACTGTGGATTTTGCCCCCTCTTCCCCTTATAATACTTCTTTCAAGCCTATTGCCTTTATGAAAGTAAATATCTGTATAGGATTTATTACTGCAAATTTATCTTTGGCAAAGCAAAATGCTTTTCGATGCACATATATTGCTCGGAATAAAGCTCTACAGTTTTTGAAAGTTTCTTCTATTTCTTCTTAACAGAATCTATGTATCGTCATTCTCTATTCAATTTTTTGTTAGAATTCTCAATTTATTATATGCTTTTATATTAACTGGTCAGTGTCGGTTTATATATATATATATATATATATTTATTTATTTTTACTCGAAATCATAAGTACTTAATTTTTTCATTTTCCGTTATAGTTTTCTAGAAGCTCGTTAGATTCTCTGAATCCGGATAGTAAATTGCCTTTTTTTTTTTTTGCAAGTGGATCAACTTTTCAGTACACTAGTCTCTAAAAGCTATTTAAATTTATTTATCTTTTAAATTATGATAAAAAAAACTAAACCTTGATATTTTTCTTTTTTTCGTAATAAAAAATGAAAACAAATTACTTATTACATATACTTTAGAAGTTTAGATTTAATTATTTACGTAAATTTTAATTTCCTTAAAAAAATTAACCTCCCACTGATACTTTTCTTACTCTTTTTTTCGAAAATATTCACGTGACTCACGAGTTTTGAGATCGTAAATTTTTTTTTTAGTTTTTTTCTACTCTACTCGCTTCCTTCTACTCTATTTAAATTTCTATTTATTTCTTGCGAATATTTTTTTTTTTTATAAGAATTCGACAGCAGGATACTTAATAAATTAACTTGAGAAAAAAAAAAAAAAAAAAAAAAAAAACAAATATTTATATTAAATAAACACTAGGTAAGTAAGTATATAAATTTAAGTAAACTTAAACTTCGTCCCACCAAAATAAATAAAGAATTGAAGCCTATTTAATACAAAAATTAAGTATACTACACTTACTATACCTAATATTTAAATTAATTTTTCGTTAATTCTTACAATATATATCATAATCTTAAAAAAAAAAAAAAATAAACAAATTTGTGTATATATTATTTTTATAATATGTAGTAAAATAAAAAATAAAAAAACATTAACGTATCTACTACAAAAATTTAATGAAACGTCACATTATTTCAAAATTAAATAAAAAAAAAAAAATCTACATTCTGTTAAATACAAACTAAAAAAAAAAACAAACTTTATAATAATAACAATAAAAAAAAAAAAATTTCGCAAATAAAATATCTGGAAATAAATTCCAAGGAAATTGATATATAAAATAAATATATATGTATACCTATATATATATAAATGAAAATTCTATTATACATATTATATACTACTACTAATCAAAAATTTGGGTGCATGACACTTTGCTGAAAAAAAAACCCGAACGAAAAATTCCCGAAAAAAAAAATCTCGAATTTAAATTTGGTGGAAAAAATTCTGAATGTTACAAAATCCCGAAAAAAAAATTCAGAAAACCAAAAATACCGAAATCAAGGAATTTGTGCTCAAATAAGTAAATACATACATATGGAAAAAAAATATAAAAAACGATTTTAGAGTATTGGATACAAAACTAGATTATACGTTTTTTTCAAAATATATATATGTATATGTATTTAGAATATGTATATATGAGATTCTGAAGTAGAAGGGATTTTACAGTTGGGCTCAAAATCAGAGTTATACGCCTTTTACAGAATATTTATATACTTACATATGAATATGTGACATTCTGAATTAGGAGATTTTAGAGTTGAATTCGAAATCAGGGTATTCCCTTTTTCCAGAATATTTTTATATATGTATCTAAAATGCCAGATTCTGAATTAGAAGGATTTTTAGAGTTGGATTCAAAATCAGGGAGGGTTTCTTCTTTTTTCAAAATGTGTATATTTTGTAACCTACCATAAAATTATACGATAATTAGAAATCCGCTTATGTGGAAAAGTATGTATATATGTAAGTAAGTACCCTGATTTTATATCCAACTGTAAAATCCATGTATTATATACTTACAAATTTGAACAGATATTTTCTTGGTTCACCACTGATATCAATATTCAAATAATATTCAAGTACATAAATATATTACAAATATGTAAAGAATAGTTTAATATTATTTGTATATAATTTATAATTTCTTTAATCTCCATTTTATTTTATAACAATTAATCAGTAGAACATTTAAAAAAATAAACATAAAAATTCATATTAGGTATATGATGATATAATACTCGTAGCAACCCGGTTCCTATTATTTGTTTCAAAGAAACGTCATTAAAATTATTTTATATTTAAATAATTGACCAAATGATTAAAATAAAAATAATATTTCAAGCAATAATCTTGAATTAAAATTATTTGTTTTTGGAATTTCGGGAAACAAATAATTACAACAAATAATTTTAATTCAAGATTTTTTTTTTTCGGAATTTTTTTTTTTTTCGAGATATTTTATATTATTCGGCATTTTGGTATTTTCGGGATTTTTTTTTTTTTTTTTAGATTTTAAATCATTGGGAATTTTTTTTTTCTGGATTATTTTTTCGGGATTTTTTCGTTTCGAATTATTTTGTTTCAGTAAAGTGTCATAAATCCCAAAAATTTAAAATTTTACTATACTATCACTACTATCACTTTAAAATATAACACATATAGTATAGAATAGTGTAAAGTACATTTTTAATCATTGTCTATTAATTTTACATATAAATAAAATAAAAAAAAAAACTTTATTAATATATACATATTATGTACATAAAGTACATATACTTAATAGTATGAAATATATATATACATTTGTATGTATGTACAACTGTATCAATAAAAATATATAATATGTAAGTATGTATGTACTTATATCTTTTAATAATTTTGTGCTTTAAAAAAAAAAAAAAAAAAAAAAAAAATGTAAATAGGTGTACATAGTATAAAATATATGTACATAGAACACATAATATATTGTACTAAAAAAATTATGGCGCCATCAATTTAGATAATTCAATTTTTTTTTTTTTTTTATGTAATCGCAACATTGTTCGCAAAAAAAAAAACAAATTTTAGTTTTTTTCGCTATTTTGGTGCATTCGTCAGCAAAATTAACTTTAAAAAAAAACAAAAAAAATCTTGCCACTTTTTGTGCGAACAAAAATTAACCGCCCCTTTCAATAATTCATATGTATTATTAATGAATATTAATATTTAATTAATAGCTTTTTTTTTTCTTTTTTTTTTTTTTAATGTATCTTCAAAAAACGCTTGAGACGTTAGATAATTATTATTATTTTTTTAAATATTAAATGTATGGTTGTATGTACATATATTTAAAGAATATTAAATAAAATTAATTAGATTAAATACTTAATTATTACTCAATTATTAGTCAAAATTAATTAATTAATTAAAATTATTGTAAAATTTAAATTTAAATTGTAAGGAAACTTACATTGTAAATCATAACGAAGACTTTCTTCAGTTCAGAAGAAAATCGTAAAAAAAAAATATTTTGTACAGACATTTTCAAATCATTTATCACAATTGTCTCGTACTCATTGTAATTTAATCAATATATTCCAAAAATAATTTAATAAAACATGTATAATAATTACCAAATTAATTTTAAGTATATTTTAATGTAGAAAAAGTTTTTTTATGTCATCTACACGCGCGGCCGGTTACGGAATTGCAACTTCTTAATATTGAAAAAAGTTCTATATTCAGGTGATTATAAGTTAAGTTCTAAGTTTTAATAGTTAAACCATGTTAAACTATAGAAAATTAAACTCATAACTCATAAGCAATTTTCTATAGTTTATCTATATAGCTATTTGGTATATAAATTTACCGTTACATGAAATCAAAATTTTGTAAATTAATATACGTAACGTTGAAAGCAAAGTGTTCTTTACAGAATTTTTTGTACTTATATTTATTGATTGTATCAATTGATTGCTTCGTGAAGATTTAATGGGTTCCCTAAAACGGCTGGGTTGAAAAATTTTAGATCTAAGTACATAGATTCAGTATATTGATTTAGAATTACTGAAATTTAAATAAATATCTAAATATCAAAAATATGTTACAATAATATTCGAATTATCGCCAAAAGATTTATAAGTACTATTCGTATATATATATATGCTGTAAGAGATAATCCATTTCTCAGCATTAGAATAATATCAAAATTTTTAGGAAAGTTCTGTCCTACAACATTACTTGGACTCTTCAGTATTATTTCTTCGTCATGTTGCATTGCCTAACCAACTCCTGCAATGCAACATTACGAAGAATGCCTAACCAATTCCTCTGAAATTTTATCAAAATCATCTTTGAAGTGTAATTACTAATCGAAATTTTTTGTTGTCGTATAACCATTTTTTATTTTTGAAAATAAAATAAAAATTAGAATAATATTTTATAATTTTCTCAGAAAATTAAACTCGTGAGTCGTGGAAGATTATAAAAATGTTAAATTGACTTAAAATATAAAACCTATATATATATTTGTTACGTATATCTACCAACATTATTAAAAAACTGATTTTTGTAAAAACTTTAAGACTAAAATTTATGAGTCACTCTCAAAAATCAGATAAATTGAAAATTATTTATTTTATAGCAAATGATTGTGTTACTTTAACTCCATTTCAAAGTCCAACTGCAGATTTAAGTACATAAGTACTTAATTAACTTAAAAACTTTTGATTACAATTTCTGGTTTTTTTTTTCGTTATCCTTTTAACAAAATTTTATCTTTTAATCGAATCATAAAAATTTCATGACGACCACCATGAATTATAATTTCTAAAAATAAAATTATGTAATCTGATCGATTAACTTACAAAATTACAACAGTTAACAAATTATATGTAATAAAAGGGAAACAACAAAAACAAAAAAAAAACAAACTGAAAGTTCTAAAATGACTTCCAAAACGACCAAACAACCAATTACTAAGAATTATCCGTAACATTATCAAAAAAAAAAAAAAAAAATAAATAAATTCTAAGAATACTTTAAGAAATGAATATGTATGAAAAAAAAAATAAAATCTTCAGTTCATTTTTTTATTTTAAAATTTTTTTTTTTTTTTAATAGTTTCATTTTTTCTTCTTTTTTTTTCTTTTTTAACTTGATAAGCCACCCCATTTATAGTGTGTGGAGGTGCTGCTATCATAAAATTTTCAATTTAATTTACAATTCATGAAATTTTTTTATTTTGTATATTTTATATGTATATATATATTTATATTATATATTCTCATATATACCTACATACATACATATTGTATATTATATATTCAAATAAATTCCGCAAATATTCAAAAGAAAAAAAAATTCTACGTTTTGCAATAAAAAAAAAAAAAAAAAGAAGAAAAACCGCGAATATACAAATAACGGCGTAGAATGAAAATTTTTTTTCGTTATTGCTGTCGTGAAGTGATACACTTTCCAAAAAAAAAAAAAAAATTCTGTTCTTTTTTTTTTTTTTTTGGTTTGGTTTTTTTTCTTTTTTTTAATTGCTTAAGAGCCAAAAATATCTTAAGAATTTCCGTGTTTCTTATTCGCGCCGCACACATAAAAAATGAAAATAAAAAATTCAAAAATTTTTACACACAATTTATACAACAATGTATACGCGGATAGATGATATGATATTTCCTACTATAAAACACATATGTATGTACATATGTATAAATTTGTATTTGTACTTTTCTAAATTAACATATTTTAATAAAGATTATATTTTATATATGTATATATATTTTATGTAACTACAGTGACTCACAAAATTTCAAACAAAAAAAAACCAAATATGGTTAACTTTAAGAATTAACGTTAAAATACAAAAATTTCCAAGATATTATGGAAAAGATGATGATGTCTGTTAATGTTTTTTTATTAACTGACAAAATATATTTAAATTAACTTTCTTTATTTTATATCTTCAAAATTATAAGTTAAAGTCAGTTTGAATTTGGCATTGAAGCAAAGTAACTATAATAATATTAAATTTTTAAAATTTTTTGGGGTTCTTATGTTTAAATGTTAATTCATCACTTTCGAAAAAAAAGCATATACTAAATTCAAAATTTTGCAAGCTTATTTCAATAAAAGTTTCAAACAATGTCTTTGACGTACAGGTTTTAACCAATCAAAAAAAAATTTTTTTGACAAATAATTAAACTAAGCAGCTGCTAAGATGTTCTTTCACTTTTTAGAGTATCACTCTTTCTAATATAATAAAACGCTTGTATGTGTTCAGTTTTGGCAGATGTTGAGTGTCCAAAATCTTTTGTTTTTATATTTTTTTAAAATATATAGGTAAATAAATATAATCACAAATCAAAACGTCTTGCTACGATGGGAATTCGTGAAAATAATTTGTGAAGGCCCTAAGTCCCTAGGGTTTAAAATAAGTAGAAGAGGAAGCAAATCTTAATTTTTTATAGATTTAAATGAAAATCGGCAATTCTTATAAGAAATGTCAAATTCAATGTCTGTAATCCATAATATTATAGAGGAAAGTAACAATTAACCTTTACTGATAGACATTGAAACTTACAAAATTATCGATCGATTAACAGCAAATTAAGACACTGTTTCCCAAAAAAAAGGGAGATGTATATGATTAAAAATTAATTAAAAAGTAATTTAGAATTTACAGACAACAATATTAAAATGAATCACCAAGAAAATGCTTGCAAAAGTCAAGTAATTGTGGAACGACATCAAAGATATAACAGACATTATATTGAATTTCGCCACTTCATAAAGGCTAGTTGTTTTTTTCTTTTTTTTTTAATGATGACAGTGGTACTGTGATACTTTAAGTCATTAAACATTACCTACCTTTTTGACTAAACAATAGGTAACGGAATCTTTAATACTATTGTACTGTTTGGGCAAAAGAAGAATTAATTCCTATGGAATAAAAATTGGTTTAATGTTTGGAGAAATATGTTGAACGAAGGTGTTGACGTTCTCCTTAAATATATGTAAATTAAAAATACAATCATCCCTAATTTTCGGGAACACATGAGGTGATAAATGATTCCATATTCGTGATATTACATTCAAAAAAGAATTGCCATATGATGAATTTTGCCATCTAGGGATTTGAACTACGTATAATAAGGGTCGGCGGCGGAGGCACTCCTTTTTCTCTTTGGAAAAACTTTGAATGAAATTTTATGGGTCACGTTATTGAAATTAGACATAAGAAAGAAATTTTTAGAATATTAGAAGTTTTTTTTTTTGTTATAGTTTATAGCATAATTTAAAATTAAATATTGGTTAATACAATATCAAATATTTATTCAGTTGCTTTAAATCAAGATGTTAATGAAAATCCTTTAAAAAAAAAAAAAAATCAAGGTAAAAAATAATTTTACAAATAGTTGAATATACATTTTTTTTTTTAGTTTTAATTTTTATGTTTTTTCTTTCTTTATTTATTCTTAAAAGTGAATAAAATGAAATATGTATGTACATACGTATGTATATATGTATACTTATTTAATATATAAAATTCTTTTGCGGTTTAAAACAGTTTGTAGTTATTTAAAAACCGTTTATGTATACAATATTGAATATATTGGCTTCCTTCATTTATTGGTCAGCGTTAAGTGATTTGTTTAATAATTACCCCCAAAAGCGGTTGGATCATAGGATTTCACGTTAAATATGATATTAAATTAAACAAATTAATAAAGTATTATAAATTTAATATAATCATGTTGCTATGAGATATCTACAAGATAATAAAATACATATATCGATACAGATTTATATTTTCTAAATAATCTTTTGATATTCTAAACCTTTACTAAATTGTAAACAAAATCTTAAGAAGCATATATAGCGGAAACCTTATTACCCAATAAAAAGTGTTTGATCAGTTTTGAATACTGTTGTTCTGTTCTGTTTACTGTTGAGTTTAAAGTTGAAAAGCAGATTTATTCTTCAAGCTAAGTAGATACAATTATTTGAAATTTTAAAGTATATACAAGTTATTCTTAACTTTAGTAAATGTGAAAACCCCTTTAATGTTAAGCTTTTACTATATGTCAACTGCTAAAAAAAAAACTTGATTAAACACAGGACAAAAAAAAAAAACCATTTTTTGTCTGTTTAATAGAAAACAGAAGAAAACTTACGACGATTGCGTATATAGGTTTTTGTATGAAAGGTTGAAGGGAAAATAGGAAAGATAAATAGAATAATTATATATTTATATACTAACACATTTATGCACTAAATAATACATATTTTTTTTTTGTATTTCTTTCAACTCTTTATCATTGTAAATTTCTATGTTGTATGATAATAATGATATTGAAGATTCTGATATAAATTATTTAAAATTTTAACGAATTTTCAATATTTTTTTTATTTTCTTTTGTTTTATTTAATTTCATATGATTTAAAGTGAGTTTTAAAGAATTGAAAAAAAAATTATTCATTTTACTTTTTTGAAAAAAAAACTGGATTTTTTTTGAATACACACAATTTAGAAATATAAAACTATGAAAGCTTTATATTACATTATTGGAACCCCAACGAAAGTAATTCAATATATTTTAGAGATTTAATAGAAATTGAAATTTTCTATTTTTATATCTTTAATGAAATCATATTTTCTTATTCCTTAATAACGAATTATGAACCTCTTTTATGCTATATTAAAGAATTTAGAAAGATAAGATTATAATTGTACTGTAACATGATTGGAACCCCAACAAAAATAATTGAATATATTTAGATACGTATTTAGAGAAATTGAAATTTTTTTATTTTTAATAAAATAAAATTTTTGTATTCCTTAGGTCGTGTGTCAATTGGTTAAAAACTGGTGTAAAATTAAAATTTTGACAGAAAAATTAAATTTTTGAAGTTTATATTCACCACCGCAGTTGTCAAAATTTTTAACTATTTGTTACTCGCTCTAGACCTAGTATAAATTTTGATATTATAGTTAAAAATTTTGAAATTTGTTTCTTGTTGTTTTTTTGATGTTTTTTAAAAAAAATTAGGCATATTTTAAAATATAACTTTGATTTTTGTGTACGTTACTTTGTTTTGTTAAATTTACTGAAATGAATAAAAAAAGAAAAATCGAAAAACCCTATATTAAATGTAAGTATTATAATATTATTTAAGTATAATTAAAATGGTTTCAGAGAAATAGTTAAAATAGTTAAATGATTTTTAATTTTTATTTAAATTTTAGGGACTTTAATGGACTTTATAATTTTTTGGAAGTTACATTCTTAAATACTCCTTAATTGTATCTTCACTTCCGTTCAAAATTTAATTTACAACTTGTAAAATTTATAACTTGTTTATAACTAATAAAATAAGTGATATTAATGGAAAATATTTTTTTAATAACTTATTTATGTTGCTTATTCATGTAAATAAAAAATTTAATTTTAAATGTCAAAAATTTTAACTAATCGACACAGCTAAAATATTTTAAATTACCCCACAGTTAAATTTTTTATTAACCTAATGGGGAAAAAAATTATTTAATTTTAACCAATTGACACACGCCCTTAGTACGAATTTATGAAAAATTATAAAGATTTTTAAAACTATACTAAAAAATTTAGAAAAATAACACTTATGCTGTATTACACATGATTGGAACTCGAACAAAAATAATTCAAGATATTTAGAAATTTCATAGAAATTTAAATTTTGTATCAAATTTTCTTATTCTTTATTATAAATTTATGTAGAATTAGGAAAGTTTTTTTACACAATAAAATAATTTATAAAGATAATTCTATAAAAGTTCTATATTACATGATTGGAACCCCAAAAAAATTAAATTCCTACATTTCGTGACTTAATAAAAATTGTAATTTTCTATTTATTTTTAATGAAACAATTTTTTTTTTTTATTCTTAAGATGAATTTATGAAGAATTTTGAAGTTTTGATTTAGGATGTATACACGTACGCAAGGTTTAATAGTTGTAGATGAAATACAATCTAAAAGTAGTTATAAACTAAATAATTTACTATAAGTACTCTATAATTCTATAAGATGGCAATGGATGCCCATGTTTACACATATCGCATTATTCAGTTGCAACTTTTTATTTTTCTTTCCCACTTCCTTGTTTCTTCTAAAAAAAAAAAATCGGAAAAACAAAAAAAAACCACAAAATTGCGAAAGAATTCGAAAAAATTTGTACGCATACATATTATAAAATGACAGTTGATAAAATGTACAAGTTTGTATACAAGGTTAAATACACACCGGAAAGCTAAAGTTTTTAAGCACATTTGAATACAAGAATAAATACAACATTGCATACAAGATTACATTACACGTGTAAACATGACCAATGTTTCAAATTTAATCTGTGGAATATTATTATTAATTCAAGTGTCCAATTCTCCGTATTTAGTTTTTTAGGTTAAGCACATTTATAAGCATATACTTTTCATACTTTATATATACTATTGCACAATTAAAAATTCATACATTCTGAATCAAAATCTATATAGACATTATGGCATATGTATATATATTATAAATTAGCCTAAAATCGAAAAATTAAAAAAAAAAACTTATTTAAACTTAAATTATTCTACTTATAGAGAAATAGTAAGTATAGAGGTGTGTTTTTAAATCATATATTTATAATATTTTCATTTTAAATAAAATTGTACCAAAATTTATATTGTATATATAATGTAGGTACATATATAATTTTGATTATACCATACATAAATATGATTATATTTATTTTGATTTTATTCTTTTTTTTTTTTCTTATTTTATAATTTTTATAAGTAGTTAAGAATTTGATAACGTCAAATTTTAATTTTTTTTTATTTTTTTTTTAAATCTGCGTCTTAAAAAATGAAATAAAAAAGAAAATTTATATGGATTTCTATCAAAATTTTAGTTTTGTGTTTTTATTTTTTGTTTTTTATTAAAAGAATTTGTTTTTTTTTTTTTAGTGAAAAAAAAACTAAAACTAAATATTTACATACATGATACAGATATAGTTTATATAATATTATATACTATATAATTATATACATATATGTACAATGTATGCACATAGGGGAAAAAAAAAAATTAAGAAAAACTTTCTCATGATTTTAAATATGAGTGTGGTGTGGTGAATAAAAAAAATATGTATGTACATATTATGGATAATACAATCAAAAAAAATTATAGTTTTTTTTTTTTTTGTACTTGAAAATTTGATTATCAGTTAACTCACCTCACGTGAACTATATAAACATAATGTCTAATGTCACGAGTAAATAAACGTATACATATATTATGTATGTACAAATACAATATTGTTTGAATGAATGTGTATTAAAAAATTATAAAACATGGTGAATGGTGACATTTATCTTTTTAATATAAAAACGTTGAATTTATGATGATTTTAAAATTTTTATATTAAATATATAAAATGGAAAACAAACGTACCTAGTATTTTTTTTTTTTTATTTTTTTCCTATAATAAAAAATAAAAAAAAAAATAATTTAATTAATATCTACATATTATATTCTATAACAACAAAATAATATATTATATAAAATTAATTTATATATAAATTATAATATAATTTATTTGCGTTGTTATGTAAATTTTGAATTTTTATTGCAGAATTTTTTTTTTTTTTGTTACTAAAACAGTTGAAATTATTTGGAAGAAGACTTTTTTAATTGATTAAAATTGACAACTGGTTTAGTATTAAAGTAAAGTGTCATATTATAATATACATAATATGTATGTATAACCGGTAGTAGTCTACTTAAATGGATACAATAGTAGAAAATTTTTTTTTTAACAAGTTATACAAGATAATGATCTACAATTTATATATGAATGATCAAAATTAAAGTGCTAAAAATTTTGTGCTTAAGAAATATCGGCATCATTAAAAGGAATTTTTTGATTTGTTTTTTCTTTCAAACTACTGTTAAAATTATATATGTATGTATAAAGAATAGAATGAAAAAAAAAATGTGGATACATATATATACTTCTACAAAATGGTTACGAGCTATTAAAATGACGTCATCACCTAACGGTACTTTATATCTCCAAGTGTATATTTACATATGTATATCATATCAGTATATGCCATTATATATTCAAAAATTATTGTAAAAAATTGTTTCCTGATGAATACTACTGTCGTAGAGGAAAAATATAACGGTATAAGTAAAATACATACTACAAAATGTTAAAAAAAAATTTGTAATGCATTTCGGCCACTAGATGGCGGCATCGGTCCTAATAGCATTATATATATATTCGAAATATTGCAGATATAAAGTACTATTGCTTGATAGCGTCAACTTAATAACTTTAACTTCTAAACTTTTTGCGAAAGTTTATCCAAAAATGATATACATATTTAATATTGTATATATCTGTATATATCATCTTATTGTATAGAGAAAAATCTTAAAAAGAATAAAACAAAAAAAAATAAACTATATAAAATATACATAATATTATAAAAGTTTAACAAAAGTTTAAGAAAAGTTTTTGAACAAAATATTAATTTAATTCTCAAAAATTCGTGACCTTCCACAACTAAATATTATTGGGTAGACACGTAATATTTAAATATATATTGACATACTTATACATAATATGTATGTATTTGTTATAGGATGTCAAAGAATAATAATTACATATAAAAAATATTATTAAAAATTTCTTTAATCTATTTTATATAGATTAGGAAACACAGGATGGATTTAAAGAAAGAAAAAGATGGATAAGAAAGAACTTTAGAAAAAAATTAATATTTCGAAAATTCAATTACCAAGATGGCTACCTTGAGTTACATCAGATTTAGAAAAACTTAATCTGAAATTGCCTACCTAAATTTTACTTTATAACTTCTATTCACTAAATAATATTTGATCAATTTTAAGAGAAAGCCAAGAGAGAATTTTAAGGAAAATCTAATTTGTTTTTTTTTTAAATAGAATCATAATACGTATGGTAGAACATTATGTCTTAGCAATCCCCATATTAATGTTACTAATCCCCATACTTCTCAAAACTCTTTACAAATCCCGTCTCTTTCATATAATATGAAGCTATTTAAGACTTTACACTAACAGAAGATATACTACTAGTCCCCGCCGTCCTTCTCAAAAGCTCTAAACGCTTTACAAATTCTATCTCTTCGATATAAATTATAGCCTATTTAAGATTTTGAACTAATGGAAGATTATGTTACTAATCCCTATTGTTCTCAAAGCAAAAGTTATAACAAACATTGTTTGCCTTATAAAAAATAAAAAATTGACATTAAAAAGTTTAAGTTTATAGAAATTTTAACTACATTTATAACTTACGGGTGCAAAAATGAATTGTAAAAGAAAATATAATGTTAAAACATAACTGTATCTAATGATATGTAATTGGTTATAAATAAAATTAAAAACGTAACTGAAATAACGAATCAATAATAGAAATAAAGTAGACGTAGTCTTAACTATTATTATAGGATCAAATTTTGTACTAATACTCAAATCAAAATTTTCAACAGGATTTAAAAGCTTTTCTGTTCTATGTGTAGAAACTTCTCAATTAAAGTAATGTTGAAAAAAAAAATGTTGTATGAACTATAAAAAAAAAAATAACGATGACAGCGCGTTTGTGTACTCATAAAAATTTTTAAAATTTTTTATATTAATAATTCATGATTTAAAATTTAAATAAAATATTAAATTAGATATTTTTTTTTTTTTTGTATCAATTAAATAATTTAAATATAAATAAAGTATTAACTATGCTAATATAACTTTAATATCATTAGTTATTTATTTATTTATTTTGATATTTAATTTTTTTTTTTTGTATAATTATCATCAAGATTAAAATTTGTGAGTTTTTTAGCATCAGAAACTGTTTGATCAAAATTTAAACAAATTATAATAACTATTTATTATTATAATCTGAACTAATTAAAAAATTGTGACGGCAATCAATTAATAATAAAATAATAAAAAAAAAAAAATTATTCATAATATTTAAAATAATTTATTACGAACAGTAATCCATTGATCTGTGCGGTATAGTTACGTTCATTCGTAATACTGTCAAATTTACTTTGTAATAAAAATTGGAGATTAAATTTCTAGGTATTAGAAAAATTACCAAAAATAAAATTAAAGAAAAGTTTTCACAGAATGATTATATAATTAAAATTAATATAAACGGCACTATTGCATTCTAATGATTCTAATTCTAATGCTTGACACATTTTGAAAATTAAAAACGCAAACTAATACAAAAAGTTTACCAACATATTGGTATACTAAATGCTGTTAAATTACTATGAAAATTTTAAGCTAATCTTATTATGATAATGGACGAACAGCATATTAACTTTTAATAATAATTGTAGGACGAAATTTTTCAAACAAGTTCTTATATAAAAATTTCGATTGTTTATACTATATGTACTATATGTTTGATCAAGTGAATAAAGTGTTGCAATAATATTAGGTTAATTTACTAAATGGATTGATAATGCCTACTCTCTCAAACAATTTCAATGAAAAAGATTGACAAAAAGAAGACAAAAGATTGCCCATATCTACACTGTGGCAATTCATAGGTAAGAGGCATTATCAATCCAAAAAACAAAAAAAAAAAAATGCTAAGCCCCTTTGATAATGTTAGGTTTTTTATTACCGAATTTTCCTTAAGTCCAACTTCTCGCGTTGCCCAAATAACGAGATTAACCATCTAGTTGCTAGTGCAGAATAATAGCTACAGCATAAAAAAGAAGAGAGGAATCGGGAAGGGACATGGCTATTGGTTAAGAAGTTGTGTTAAATGAGGAATTGAGAAAAAAGAAATTGTTTAAGTCATTGTGGTACTCATTGTGTTTATCTGACTTATGGCGTAGTGATTAAGTCGCCAGCATTTCAATCGGACGGTTTTCGGTTCAAACCCCGATCAGATCATATAATTAAAAAAATATGTAGTATTTTCATATCGTAATAATGTATATCGTATAATTAATAATAATAATACCTGCTACAGTGAAGCTATCTTTGGTTATATCATGCAGGAAAATGTTATAATATACTGCTGCACGTTATAATCCACTTAAGACCCTGACTTTGTAGTAAATAATAATAATATTAATAATTAATACCAATAATAATAGCTGCTACAATGACAGTAAGATTGCCTTCAATTATTACCTCATGCAGGAAGGTGTTATAATATATACTACTGCATGTTGTAACTGTTGATGGCTATAGTCACTATTAGCAAAATAAAAGCGGATATAAATAATAAGCGGATTCATTGTTCCCTTACAGTCCCATCCCCAATTTAATGTTTCAGCATCCTTGTCCTATTCCTATTCCCTAGCCAATAGACTGCGTTAGTAGATAGAGATTTCATCCCATTATATTGGTGGAAAAAAAATCTATCTAAAAAGACATTATAAAGGGTGGAAATGGGTTTAGTCCGTAAGAATCTGACACAAAGTGGAACTCTTGGTGTTTTTGGAAGATTCCCATCTTTCTTATGAAAAAAAAAAAAAAAACTGAATTCGATTTAACATTTAATTCTTAAATTTAATATTGGCTATATCACAGATACAATCTAAAATTATTATAAATAAAATAAAATTATTTTGCGCATATTTAAATCCTTGTAACTTTTTATTAGAATAATATTTTTTTTATTCTTAATTCACTTAATTAAATTAAACATGTTATTTTTTTTTTTTGATTGTTTACAATAGGTATATATATATATTATATAGTGTTCTTAAACAATAAATGCAGACCTTGTCTCTCGTCTGTACAAATTATTTTAAATCTGTTTAATAACAACACACCCAATATAGAATATTTAAATTTTTCTTACTAGTTATATACAATTTAAATTCAATGGAAAAATTACTGATTTTACAAATATTATGACTTTCACAATTTTTTTAATTAAATAAAATTTGAAATGCTGGTAAAAAAAAAAATTTTTAATTTTACAGTTCTATTTCATTTTTTACAGATATAAAATGTATATGTATATATAAAAAATGTTAAATGTTTTAAAAAAAGATTTTACGGTTAATAGTTTTACAAATGACGTTTACCTTGTTATTTCACGTTTTATTTAAAGTAATTGTTACAATTTCTATTTTTACCTTTCAAAAAAAGAAAAAATTGTAACTCTTTTTCGAATTACATAGGTACTTGTTTTTTTTTTTGCATTAAATTTTTCATTGATTAAATTTAGTTATTAGATTTTAATTAAAAAAAAAAAACAAAAATTTCAAACAAAATTTAAAATACAACTTATTTCCGTTTAAAATGCGTCACTTAAAATCACTTAAAAAAGTATAAACTACATATGATAAAAAAAAAAACATTTTAATAACCTAAATACAAAATGGTTAAAAGATGTTCCTCTTTTTCAGCAGAGCTTTTTTTTCGAATTACTTATATACATGCATGTATTAAATATTAGGTGCAGTGACAGAACGCCCGAGGAAATATAGCCCGCGACCTTTAATTCCAAAACTTTTGGAATTAAAGCTCACGGGCGTTAATTCCATAAGATCATGGGCTTTAAGTCCATTTTGAAAAAGAATTACTGAGTAACACAAAGCCCACTGAGTAACACAAAAGTTACAATCATGAGTCCCATTGAGACTTTTACCTCACTTAAATAAGCTGGAAGTCTCATGTGCCTTTTGTCACATTGTTAAAGCCTCACGGATTTTCGGATGGTTTTTAGAATTGAATTCAAAATCAGGAATATACGTCTTTTACAGAATATTTATAAGAGTTTACAGATGGTTACAAAATCAGGGTTATACGCTTTTTCCAGAATATGAATATAATCCTCCTAATTCATATGCCTATATCTAAATATTCTGTAAAAGGCGTATTTAATCCTGATTTTGAATTCAATTCTAAAATTCTTTCCAAAATCCCTGACGATAGGAGTAATACTTATATACTTATATTGGAAAATGCATATAACCCTCATTTTGTAACCAACTCTAAAATCCCTCCTAATTAGTTTGCCCTACATATTCTATTATTTTCTTCTTTTAATAACAAAAATTCCAATTCCAAGCCTGTGGATTTTAATTCCTTTTAAATTCCAATCCAAAAACGAATTAACGCCCGCGGGTTTCATTTCCTCGGGCGTTCTGTTACTGCACCTAAATATTATAACAAAAGTTATTATTTTGTCGTTTAACAACACAAAAAAAAAACATCTAATGAAAAAATTTAAAATTTTCACGCCTGCTAATTGTCACTTAAACCCCAAACAATAAATCAATTATTCATTTAGTTTACACATTATTTTAATGTCACTCAACTTAAACATACTACTATCCATACATGATTTTATTTATATTTAATAATTTTTTAATACTTACTTAATTTATTTATAATTGAAATTTTATTAAGCTGTCATAAAAAAAAAGTCTATAGAAAAATTAAACACTTTTAGATTATATTTTAGATTAATAAAAAAAAGTTTATTAGAAGTAAATTTAAATAAACATTTAGATTTGGGAAAAAACCATATCACAAAATTACTTTTAGAAAATGACATTTCATCCAAAAATTTTTCAGTGACCAAAAAAAAAATTGCCCCAAGAAATAAAACGGCCTATGCATATATATAAATATTCTAGAAAAAGGGAATAACCTGATTCCCTCCTATGAACCCCTGATAGCGTCTGAAATCTTAAAAAAACCGCTTGATAGAGATCTTACCAAAGATTATCAAGTTTTATGGCAATAAGTTTTGTAAAATTTGGTTGTGCTGATGCAACAGGTCCGGGTAGTTGTTATACAACTTTAAATTTTGCATAAGTATTTAACAGCAGCAGAAATAGCATATATTACGTTCATAAGGGTATCTCAGAGTTGACACAGTCTGCTCTATTATACTTTTTCTCGTTTTATATAGAATATAATTAATATCCAATGAAAAAACAAAGTAAAAATATTATTTAAATATAAATAGTATTAGGAGCCTTGTAGGCTGTAGCTGGTGTGTAAGTATATTTTACAGTCACATCTAAATATACAAAATACAATACAAAAAAAATCGTATGGGATACAAAATTTCTTGATTCCTAAAGAAAACAAAAAAAAATCATGATTCTAAACATACATATGTATGTTGCATGTTAATGTAAATTTATGCACAAATATGCACTTGTATTCAAAACTAAACGGAATGTCATAATACGTAGTGTGTGGCTCAAAACTACTAAATTACAATTATAGATAATTAAATCATTAACAAAATTTCCTTCTAAACAATCTAAACTATAAAATTATCGAATTATTAATTTTTTTTAAATTATGTTACTAAAAGGCAAAAACAATATGTGTACAAATAGATATTGTTTTCATTCTTGAATGAAATTTGGTTCACTTATTTTTTTATCAGTAGAAGTATGTTTCAAAAGACGCATAACGTCAATATTGAAAAAATCACAATGTCAATTGACATTATGCGTTTTTTTAAAAGTGCATAATGTCAATTGACTTTATGCGCGTTTGAAAAGCGTATAGCGTCAATTGACATTATACGACTCTCCTATATTTTATACGCCATCTATTATCTT
The DNA here is from genome assembly GCA_947095535.1 of Poecilobothrus nobilitatus. Lineage (NCBI taxonomy): Eukaryota > Metazoa > Arthropoda > Insecta > Diptera > Dolichopodidae > Poecilobothrus > Poecilobothrus nobilitatus. The sequence continues at coordinate 51,310,842 of OX352772.1, read as the reverse complement.
ATACAAGACATATATTTATTTTATTTATTTTCAATTACGATATTAATTATTACGATATATACAAACTATTAAAATATAAATAACTAATATTTGACCATGTTTAAAACCAAAATCTTTTTATTGAAAGACTGATAACTGAATAATTATGTCATTAGTCAGATACGACTAAAAATTGGCAAGTTAATTAGAATTATAATCTCATTGTATCTCAATGTAATTCAAAAAAACCCATTTTATATTTTTTTAAATTTGCATTCACATATTAACGAAATCAAATTAAAATAAATAAATTTTATTATTAGTCATTTATTATTCATTATTTAAATAAAAATATTTATTTTTACAGAAACACATTATGGCATTATATATAACTCTTCGCTTCAGAAATTCAAAAGAATTACAGAAATTCTTTGAATTAAAAAAAAATGTTTTGACGTACATGTAGATGCTTACTTATTTTATTCGTATTATTTTTAATATTTTATTCGTTTATTTAAATTGAACACAAATAAAGTTTCACTTAAAAAAAATATCAAAGGTTTTTGTTTTACCTTTTAAACTTTTAGTAAAAACTTTTTTGCTTTTTGATAAGTAGTAAAGTATCAACAATTAACACAGATATTTTATTATACAGAGTGTTTTGAGATAATCCTAAATTTAAAATAGAAGATGAGATTGGGTATATTCTCAACGGTGTGCAAGATATATTGCGTTGGATCTTAAAGATTTTTCATTTTCATAAATTATGCCTGTAAAATCGGAATGTTATATAAAATGTATATTAAATTTGAAAGTTATATTTATCTTCTAAAAGCATTATCAACTATATTACGAGATCTCTTAGGGCGAGGGTTATTGTATCATAAAATTAAAAATGATGAATTTTTTTTATCTATATAAAAATATAATTTATAAAAGCCCTTTTATTAAAAAAATAACGGTATTTACATAACGTTCTTTTTAATACATTTCATTTTGTCTCCCTGTGCTTCCCAACACAACCTACATATGGAAGTCCAAAAAAATATACAAGTAAATAAAAATGTAATTTTTTCATAAAATAACGAAAATTCAATCAACCAGTTTGGGAGGATTGGGAATAAACTCTTTATACCCGTACGATAGGATCGGGTATAATAAAATTACTCTTCCGTTTGTAACACCTCGAAATAAGCAAGCTAGATATACCTTCAAAGGTATGGATCGGATCAGAAAAAAATTCTAAGTCGATTGAGCCATGTCCGTCCGTCAGCACGCTAACTCAAAAACTAAGAAAGCTAGAATCTTGAAATTTACACAAAATATTCTAGGAGCAATTTGTAGGTTCCCTATTTTTTTTGGTTGAGTTCCGACCAAAACTTCGGGTAGCTCTCAAACACCTAACTTTTAGATCCCCACATTTTTGAAATAGAGCTATGAAATTTTAACTGCTGATAGATGTCACAAAAATATTAATTTTATTTTTAATAACTTTTTTTTGTAGCCCCACCGGTCAAAAAAGCTCTATATTTAAATTGTTATAGCAGAAGTTGTATAAGGTATATCTTCATTTTGAAAACGGCAAACGATTACTGCTTTTATTAGCTTTAAAATTATATATACAATAAATATATAGTTGTGACATACGGTGTCTTAATTTACCGTTATGCGAAACTAAAATTTTGCAAAATCCTTTAATCCTTCTATCTTCTAAACGGTTTAAGTTGGAAACTTGAAATTTTGATAGAAGTTAGATCTTTGAAAATAATGAGTATGATGTCATTTCAGAAATTTTTTTTCTATCACCCCCCCCCCGTTTAGGAGCTGTAAGGGGTCAAAAACTGAAAATTTCCTATATATAAACACCTGTTAACATTGAACACCTGTTTTTTGAAATAATACATAAAAATTAAAGCTTCGACATTATACTCTTATTTCTGTTAACAACCTTTTTTATTTAATAATATAGGGTTACTTTATAATTTGCGAAAGTGTTACTTGATTTTTTCAAATTTTCTAACAAATTTCTTTAACGATTTTTTTGCATTTTTTTTACTCGATAATTTGAAATTGTTGAGGATATAATGCGTAGTACAAAAAAATGTAAATAAATAAACAACATAACGGTTGCTTGAAGACTTTTTATTTATATGATATTGATATACATACATACATATATAATATCATGTTTATTTACATATCGTATATGTCACTGATGAATGAATGATAAGAGTATAGATGTATATTATATAACGCCGTATTTACATACATACATATATACATGTATTTTATTGTACTTATAAGAAATTATTCTATGAATGGAAATATTTTTAAAGAAATATTGCAATGCATGGCAATATACTTATAACAATATAAATATACTATGTACGCATTAATATAATATAATATTTAAAATTATATTTACTGTTTTGTACTTAGTAAATTTAATATACATTTACCGCTTAGTATTAAATGGTACTATAGAATATTTGAAAAAGTTTTGGATTGATAATCGTTATGTGGAAGGTTAAAATCTACTTTTGAAGAATGTATAAACATATAGTTTGAATATATGTACAAGCCATAGTTCTAGAAATTATAAAATTCACCCAAATTATTTTAAAATACTAAAATATTAAAAAAATAATATTGTAAGCAGAGTGACAGGCTGTGAACATACTAACAGTTCGTACGGGTATCTAAGAGTTGACAAAGGCAACTGTATTCTTCCTCGTTTTAACATAAATTTTTTTTTCTGTGTGGACTGCTAAATAACTCTATGTCAGATTTTTTCTAAAACATCCGGTATATAGTTAAATTTAAAATAAATAATTTGGTCATTTAGTTTTTTCCTGCCATATGTGCATTGATTTAAAAGTTGGAAAAAATGCCATATCAATTACGTACGATTATTTTATTAACTGTAGTCTAAATATAAAAGTTGTATATTGGTATTAGAAAACAAATATGTAAATATAAAATTGTAGAAAAGGTATTTTACATATAAAGAAAACATTATAAGAGTAAGGTAGACTAAAATTTTTGAATTTATTAAATCTGAAGTAGTTTTTAAAAACAAAATAATGATTACTAACTGTGACATTTTTAATTTTCTCGTCAGTATGTTATTATAATCGAATATTCTACTGTACACCTATTTGCTTTTTTATATTCAATATTCGATATTTTTGAAGTTTACGCACAGACGATTCTTTAAAAAAAAAACAAGTAAATGTAACAGTATGCAACCGACTTATTTATACCCTACACCTAAAAAATTCAAATTAAATTAAAAAACCATAAGTTATTATAGTTAGGTATTTAATATAAGCTAAAAAATAATGCTTTTGCAACCTTTGTACAAAATTTCAGGTTTCTATCTTTATTAAATTCGAAGATATACTTGTTAGGTCTTGGGAAGTTTGTGAAGGCACCCGGACCACCACTCCAATTCATCTCAAATTTTAGAGACATCATCAGAACAGGGTAGAACACTTTTATATCAAATTTCAAGTTTTTATATTTATTAATTTCAAAGAGATGCGTATTCGGTTTTGGCAGTTGTATGGGAGATACCCGAACGCATGGTCCGATTTCGCTCATTTACAATCCCCGCCTTACCTTAGTCATTGTTAACTTACAGTATAAATTTCATCAAGATATCATCATTATTTTTTGAGTTATCGTGCATACGGACGGACGGACGGACATCGCTAAATCGACTCAGGAGGTGAACCTGATTCAGAATATATATACATGTCTGTACGTAACTCGCTTCCTTTTGGTGGTTACAAACACCATACCAAAGTTAATATACCCTATACTTAAAGTGTAGGGTATAAAAATACTAAAAACAACCAAAATTCATGGATCTCCTATAAGTATGCTATGAATTTCGATTGTTTTTTTTGGTATTTTTTTTTTTCATATGAAACTCTTATAAGACCAATAATGGCAATGCCATCCCTATTTGGTTTAACATAAGTGCCAGCACAATGGAACTTATTAGAAAATTTGAGAAAAAATGCATTAGGGTCTCCATAAATAAAACAAGAAAACCAAAATCAAATTTTCAACATTTTTATTCAAACAAAGTAATGTATAAAGATGTAAACATAATAAGATTCGATATTTTGCTATTAAATTAATACGTAATCATTTTAATAGAGCTCCACAAGTGACGGAAAATAATCTAGTATCAAATATTTATTACCACAATGATGAGTAAATAAGATTCAGCATGAATACAGGATTTATTGCATCGGAATTCTTTATATTCCTAGATTCAAATGGTTATATTCAAGATCAAAACTATGTCCCTTATTATTTATTTATATACATGCAAGATCATTTCCGCGAAACCTAAATTATTCGATGTTGAAATTTGATACACATATACCAAAAAGGGACAAAAGCATTATTGGTGGTTAGAAAACACCTACATAGTAGATTAAAATTATTTTTAATTATTTAGGATAAGTAGGATAGCATAGGGTAAATTAGATTAGATATATAGGCTAAGATAGGTTAAGTTTTTATTTTAAAATCTAAAAGAAATAAATTTTGATTTTTAAACGAAATTTTTACCAAAAACATAATAAATATAAGGATGTACCATGGCACATTCAAAGATTTAATGTAATATTAAAATATAAAACCTAAAATTAATAAAATAAGAAAACATGACATCTGAAAATTAATTATAAAAACAAAGTTAACTAATATTTTTAAATTTTTTTTTGTAAGTTATATAAGTAAGTATTGTAAGATCTAAAAAAAAAAAAAAAATTTTAATTCAATATAATTTTAATTTAGAAAAAACCTTACAAAAATAATCTGTGAAAATCTTAAGTTAAAATAATACTAGACACAAAGAAATCAATATTGGGTTTTGTAATATTTTAGATTTGCTTTTTGTATTTCCAATTATTTGTCAATATAAAATTAACCAAAGTTAATTTATATCTTATTAATCTATTTATAAAACTATTACTTAGTTAATTAATATCACAGAAAAATAATTTTCGAAAAAAAAAAAAAAAAAAAAAAAACAATAAAAATTTTTAAGGTGGAAAAAGAAAAAATAGATCAAGTTCGTCATTGTACTTCAATAGCATCTCTAAACACATAATAAAAAAGAAAGAAAACAAAAAAAAAATAAAAATTTGACCAGACAATAGTCTCTTCTGCTAATTATGAATGAATGATTACTTCATTCAAATATTTAAAAAAAAAGAAAAATCAAACAATTTAAAAGAAAAAATCAGGGAATTTGAAAATGTTTTACATTAATTCATAATTTAGAACAACACGCGCCGTTTTTTCAAAACTTTCTATTTAAAAAAAAAAAAAACAAAAAAAGTGCCAATTTCCCAATAAAATAAAAAGAAAAAAAAATAAAAATTAGTATTGTTAGTATAATTAAGTTTACGAACAAATTTTATTATTAGGTTATAATGTGCGTGAAAAACATTTATATATAAACCTACTAAAAAAAAAAAAAAACTGAAAATTCAAAATAAATAAATAAATTTAAAAGTATAATTATATAAATAAACAAAAATTTAAATGTCCTTCCTTTTATTATTAGTAAATTTCAAATTCATTTAATATGTTACAATTTAAATAAGGGATTATTTAGAATTTACAATGAAATTAAGTTCATCTTATATATTAAAAAATATATTTGACATTTGTTTTATCACACTCATGATTTTTATACCCTACACCTAAAGTATAGGGTATATTAACTTTGGTATGGTGTTTGTAACCACCAAAAGGAAGCGAGTTAGGTATAGACATGTATATATATTCTGAATCAGGATCACCGCCGGAGTCGATTTAGCGATGTCCGTCCGTCCGTCCGTACGCACGATAACTCAAAAAATAATGATGCTATCTTGATGAAATTTATATAGTAGGTTACTAATTACGAAAGAAAGGCTAAGTTCGAATCTGGACAAAATCCGTCCATGGGTTCGGATTCTGGAAGCTTCCGAATGATTCCGGGCTTTTGGAGATAATCTCCGCAAACGAGATTATCTCCAAAAGCAACAAAGATAGAACCTTCAAATTTGGCAGGGTGGTGTTCTTTCATGTTTTATTTAAGTCTCTGAAATGTGAGAAGATTTGGTCCATGGGTTCGGGTTTTGGAAACTTCCGAACGAGCCCCAGACCAAACGAGATTATCTCCAAAACCAATAAAGATAGCACCTTTAAATTTTTTATAATGATGTTTCTTCCAGTTTGATTTATGTCTCTAAAATTTAAGAGGATGTGGTCCATGGGTTTGGATTTTGGAAGCTTCCGAACGAGCCCCAGAGCAAATAAGATTATCTCCAAAAACAACAAATATATATAACCTTTAAATTTGGCCGAATGGTGTTTTTTCATGTTTGATTTAAGTCTCTGAAATTTGAGAGGATTTGGCCATGGGTTTAAATTTGAAAGAATTTGAACCGTGGATTCGAATTTTGGAAGCTTCCGAACGAGCCGCAGAGCAAATGAGATTATATCCAATACGAACAAAGGTAGAACCTTTGAATTTGGTACAATGGTTTTCTTTCGTGTTTGATTTATGTCTCTGAAATTTAAGAGGATTTGGTCCATGGGTTTGGTTTTGGAAGCTTCCGAACGAGCACCAGAGCAAATGAGATTATCTCCAAAACCAACAAAGATATAACCTTTAAATTTGGCAGGGTGGTGTTCTTTCATGTTTTATTTAAGTCTCTGAAATGTGAGAAGATTTGGTCCATGGGTTCGGGTTTTGGAAACTTCCGAACGAGCTCCAGAGCAAACGAGATTATCTCCAAAACCAATAAAGATAGAACCTTTAAATTTTTTATAATGATGTTTCTTCCAGTTTGATTTATGTCCCTAAAATTTAGGAGGATGTGGTCCATGGGTTTGGATTTTGGAAGCTTCCGAACGAGCCCCAGAGCAGATGAGATTATCTCCAAAAACAACAAATATATAACCTTTACTTTTGGCATAATAGTGTTCTTTCATGTATGATTTAGGCCTCTGAAATTTGAGAGGATTTGGTCCTTGGGTTCGGATTTTGAAAGCTTCCGAACGAGCCTCAGAGCAAATGATATTATCTCCAAATGCAACAAAGATATAACCTTTAAATTAGGCAGAATGGTGTTCCTTCATGTTTGATTTATGTTTCTGAAATTTGTGAGGATTTGGTCCATGGGTTCAAATCTTGGAAGCTTCCGGACGAGCCCCAGAGCAAACGAGTATATCTCCACAACCAACAAAGATAGAACTTTTATTTTTAGTACAAAGGTGTTCTGTTCTGTTTCCTTTTCTGTAAAATTGGAAACTGACATTTGAAAGAATTTCAAACATGGGTTCGTATTTTGGAAACTTCCGGACGAGCACAAGAGGAACGAGCATATCTCCAAAACCAACAAAAGTAGAACCTTTAAATTTAATAGAATGGTGTTCTGGCAAGTTTTCTTTATGTTCCTGAGATGGATTCGATGAATTGGAGTGGCAATTCGGGTAGCTGACACAAACATCCCAAGGACTACCAATCTTCGAAAATAATTAAGATAGAAACTTAAAATTTTATACAAGGGTGTCAAGCATATCCCAAGCGGATGTCTCTTTTACGTTCTTGAAATTCGAGTTGAATAAGACAGAAAAGGGAAGAAGTTCAAGCAGCTGCCAAAAACACTTATGGATTGTAATTTAATTCGAATTATTCAGGTGTAGGGTATTAATAAGTCGGTTGCATCGACTTACTGTTACATTTACTTGTTTTTGTTTAAATATATAAGGTATCAGCAAGTCGAAGGTCACGAAGTAAGGAGATGATACTATAATATAACTGATACAACGATGACGTTGTAATAAATAAAAAAAATGTTCCAAAGCTCATAGTTTCAGGTGTTAATCGAAACCTAACCGAATCTTTTATGTTCTGCAAGGGCGAACATATTATTATAGTTTTAAAAACTTAAAACGAAAAATTTTAAAGACCATTATCTCAAAAACTCTTAAGAATAACCCTTTCCTTCCGGGACACTTTTTAGCTTCGTGACCTTCGTTTTCCGAATACCGTGTGTATATATATACAGATTACAGATAGTTCTCGAGGTACACAAAACCTAAAGTTACCATTATATATTTTGGATAGATTTATTAAAATAAGGACATTTTTTTTTATAATTAAGCTAAAATAGAATTTTAACTCATTGCACAAATTAATTGTACAAAAACAGAATGATTATATAAATAGTATATCTCCTAGTATAAAAATATTTGTACATATGTATACTTATTATATATTAATTTTATACTTTTGTTATAACTTATAAACTATTCAATTTAATTAAATGTTTGATTAAATTTAAAATGATTGTCAAAAAATAATTGTTTCAAACTTTTTTTTAACAATTCAAATAAAATGGCTTAGTGTTATTTGTACCCAAAAATGAAAAAAAAAAAATTAATTAACTACACAATAAATAACACTTTCTAATTTAAATACAGTTCTTTTTTTTTCCTTTTTGCTTCTTCAAGGACCATAAGACAATGCTTTTATTTATATTAGATGAAACAGAATGAAACATTATTATTATTGTATTACAAATTCAAAATCCCGAAAACAAAATCTCGAAAAATCAAAATTCCGAATATCAAAATCTCGAAAATTTAAATCCCGAAATTATAAAATTTCGAAAATCAAAATCTCGAAATTGCAAAATCTCGCATAGACATACATATATGGATATAAATATTCCGGAAAAGGGCTCTGATTTTGAATCCAACTATTAATACTTAAGTATGCCCACACATAAGTATATAACAATTTCATTAAAAAACATTAAATTTTCACATTTCCATATGGAAAATATTCAATTTTGAATTCTCATGAAATTGAGTTTCATATTCAATTTTGATATTTCACTTAAAAAATAGTGAATTTTATATATGAATTTACACAATTATTTTTGAAGGAACGAGGACTGTCGCGCCCAAACCGCCACTACAAAATTTTTTTTTAGTTTTCTTAGTGTTGCTATCTAGGTTTTTTGATTATTTAAATTCATTTTTATTATTATTGTAAAAAGTTAAGTATTATTACAAATCAAATGAGCATAGTTCTCAAAAAACGTTTTTTAAGATAAATAAGAACTATATTAGAACAGAAAGATATTACTTTTTATTTTATTAAAAAGTTAAGTGACAAATAATCAATATTATTTCTTTTCTTGATTACCAGACTGGCATATACTACGTCAGGTTTATTTAGTTCTCTTATATTTTACAACAATTATTTAGTTCATTTATTATATATTGCTATATAAATTACTCATATATTATAGGATATGATTTGATCGAAGTTGAATTTAAAGTATTTTGATTGAATAGCAAAGAACTTAAGTTGGGGCGACATTAACCCAGATAATTTACATCTTTAAAATTTGTATTTTCCCTTAAATACAAGTCCCTTTCCTTTTCCTTAAATACAAGTTTCTTAAATTTTCTTTCTAAAACTAGATCTAGATTTCAAATAATATTCAATTTCAATAGAATTTCTCAGAATATAAAATAATTTATAATATATGTGTATGTATAGCGTAATCGGCCAATTCCACTAGCTCAATTTAACTTTTTTTTTTAATTTTTTTTTAATTATTTACCAATTTTAAATTTTTTTAGATCTTGTCCTTGTCCGATACATTGAAATTAATAAATAATTTTGAATTTCATATAACAAGACTTTACTGTACAGTATAATACAAACCCTATACATATATATACAAAACATTGCATTACAAAAGGCGGAAAAATTAAAAATATTTAAACAAAATTCTAAAAAATTTTAATTGAATATAATTTAAAAATAATTTAAAAAAAAAAAAAAAAAACAATTTTGTATATTAATTCTATTTTTAATTTATAAATAATTGACTTTTTAAAACTCTCCAAAATGTGTTTTTAAAATTAATAGTATCTAAAACAAAAAAAGTGCGATGAAAAAATTAAATGGAATATGTACCATAAAGTAAATTTTTGAAATTTCCTTTCCTTTTTTTTTGTTTTGTTTTTTTTTGTCTTCTAAATTTAATTTTAGCTAATTTTTGTAAATTTAGAATATTCGTTTGGATTGCGGAAAAAAAAAAAATTAAATATAAAAAAAAAAATGTGAGCACGTTAATAAGAAAAAAATAAAAAATGATCACGTTGCACAACCGTTAGCATAAAAGTCAGTCAGGTAAAATAAAATAACTGTACTTCAACATTTTTTTTTTTTAATTAAAATAAATACTTAAGTGCATTAACATACGTCCTAATAATTTACATATTATTATTATTATTATTCTTTGTTTTGTAGACATTTTATAAAAATGAAATTTAACACATTATATCCTTCTTTTTTTTTTTTTTTAAACTAGTGGAATTTTAAGAATTTTTAAGTTTGATTTTGTATATAATATTTAATATATGAAATTGTCAATTAATGGTTATTAAATAAATTTAAAAAAAAAAAAAAACAAAATAATGAATTTTTTTTTTTAATAATCATCAGAATTAATATCAGATGTAATAAATATGTTAACATTTAAATATGTTTGATTATAAATTACAATAAAATTTGACTACACTGCACAACAGCATTAATTTTCAATTTTAAAACGTAGGTGTTTAATAAAATAAGATCCGACGACTAAGATAAAGATGTCACACGACATTATTATATACCTATACTTAGTTAAAATTAAAAAAAAAATGAAAGAGATGATTCAATATATTAATTATGGCATCACTTATAATTTTATCACTTGTCTTACACTAAAGTATACATATATGACAAATTGTTTTATATTTGCAATATAAAGTAACGGAAGCAATTATTGACCTATTAATGACCTATTAATAGAATAAGATTTAATATAAAACTTTTAAAGCTTAATTCCCCATTTACTATATATTGAAAAACTGTTCCAATTAATTTCCATTCGAATTAATTTCATGTTACTTTATATTTCAATTGTTTTACATTAGCTATTAATTATTGACCTATTAATGACCTATTAAATAGAATAAGATTTAATATAAAACTTTTAAAGCTTAATTCTCCACTTAGTATATTGAAAAATTATTCCAATTACTTTCCATTCGAATTAATTTCATTTTACTTTATATTTCAATTGTTTTACATTTGCAATATAAAGTAAAGAAAGCTATTAATTATTGACCTATTAATAGAATAAGATTAATATAAAACTTTTAAAGCTTAATACGCCACTTACTATATTGAAAAATTGTTCCAATTAATTTCCATTCGAATTAATTTCATATCATAATGACATGTTTACTATATGTACTAATCAATAATCCCATTGTACCTTATAACTTTTGTTTTGATTATTTTTGAGAATAATAAGGGTATTAAAAAGGAAATTGTTTAGATTTGATTTTTTCATTTATAAAACTAATAGTTTCAGTCTTAACTGTATTAGGGATATTAAAGGTACTATTAATATGGAAAATTTTTATGCGAAAGGTACACATTAATAACAATAAATCTAAATAACAGAGAATCAAATAACACGTTTAGTACGTTTAGTAATTGAATCAATAATCAAAAACAAAAAAGAAATTCAAAAATAATTTTATTATTATCAACAATATATTCCGGGCAACGCTGGGTATTCCTGCTAGTATATACCTAAGCAATAAAAGTTTTATGAATTATACTTTCAAGGTAACATATTATATTATTTTCTACACTTAAAGTAAGTAATAAAATTATATTTCATATCTAATTACAACATTTAAAAAAAAAAAAAACCAATAATTTTGTTTTTATAGCAATATTGTAGACTCATATAACTTATACTTACTTACATATAGTATATCTATATGATAATTTGAAAAATTTTAATCTCACCGTGTAAATATTCATATTTTATTTAAATTCACCACCCACATATTATTGGATAAGACTTCTGAATTACAAATTTTTCATAACTTTTATTGAAATATGAATTTAAATTGCTAATATAATTTACATATATGTATATTTTATTTTTTTAGAAATTTAATTATACCCAATTGAGGGGACCTTTCGTTTATAAAAATATTAAACTAATCATATTTTTAAAATTTTAACACTTTAAAAAACAAATTTTTAAACACATTAAGAAAAACTAAATATAATGCTTCTATAATGTCTGCAACGTAGGAGTATATTAATCAATCCTGTATTCCTGTCTGCCTTTTCCTATATATATACGTGTTTTTATGGAAAATTTAACACTTACGAAGTGTCTTATCTCATTTGTATAAATGGAATTTTACTTAATGTTTTTTTATGGTAATTGGCTGTATGCTAGAAGTCTTTTTATGTCAACTGTTTTTTTGAGATATGAGTTTAGATCAACTGGGGTGCTCTCCGTAAACATAAATGTATTAGATTGTTACCTATTTCCAATGGACATAATTGGAATGACAGTAAAGAAATTAATTAAATTCATTTTACTTATATTACACACACACATGATACAATGTGTTGTACATCTAAACAAAAAAAAATAAATCCAATAAAAAATTAAATCCATATATTTATAAGTATATATGTAGCTTAAGTGTATTGAAACTTTGAAAACACGAAACTGTTGAGATTAAATTTTAACTTCTTCAAGATACTTAACAAAGCCATTAAAGAAAATTAAGTAGTAAAATTTTTAATTATGGATTGAACTCAAGTAGCCCACTATAAAATTAATATAAAATAATTTATTTAAACGTCATGTCTTCCAATTCCTTTCTAAGTATTTAAAATGTATATTCTTTCATGCTTTTATAAATTATTGTTATAAATTAAAAAAAGGGGCCTAGTGGGTAAGAGCGTATAAAATACGCTGTAAACACCGAGGGAGTGTGGGTTCGAATCCCTTCGACATTTACAGCTACGCCTCAACAGGAACGGCTGTGTAATTTCCTGTCCACATTTATGTGGCAGAGAAATGCATTAAAAAAAAAAAAATTTAAAAAAAACTGAAGGTCACTAAAGAAGGTCATAACATTGAAGGCCACTAATCTTTTTGTTTTCACTAGTCTTTTTTTTTTAAATGTTAGTGACTTTATTCTAGAAGAAGTAATAAAAGAATGTATACGTATGAAATCGTTAAAGACGAAGACGAAGTCGAAGTCAAGAAAAAGTCTTTGAATCGAACAAAAAATGGTTGTGTCCGAATAAAAATTGATGTGGGACAACTTTTTATAGTTATCATTTTAGTTGATTAATTTTCTATGAAATATTGAAATACATTTTAAATGTTTAATTTTATAACTGTTTGTCAGAATATTTTTAATTATAAAATCTAACCAGATACTACTGGATTTTACATATCGTTATAAATAGGTGTTTAACAAAAAAAAAAATTCGAAATTTCAAATATATTCCGAAGCTTGAAAATTTTATCTCTCTTTGTACTGTATGTATAATTTTACATGTTGTCTTTTTTCATTTTGATTAGAAAAAATTAATTTTCAATTTTAAAAAAACTGGTGAAGCACTCTACCTTAAATCACATAAAAACCTTATCATTAAAACTATATGCAACACTTAATTTATGGATCATCAAATCCAAAACAAAACAAAAAAAAACGGTACTTCATGAAAATACATAATTAAAAAAAAAAAGCTAAAATAAACTTAATGTCATGGCCATTTACTGAATATTACAATCAATTAGTTTGACAAGTTCATCACTTTTCTTTCGTTCCAAATTTTAGACTTAAAGTTTCATGTTGCTGTCAAATTTTTCCAAGAAAACAAAACCTAAAAAAAAATTTTTTCCCCTTTTTTTTTCTTTTTTGTAAATTGATTCCTTATTATGAAAAACCAAATAAAAAAAAATATATATCTACATATATATGTACTTACATATATATATAAATAAATATATAATTCAATATCCGAAAATAAAAAAAAAATACGTTGATTAACAATAAAATTACTGACAATGCATTTATAAGAAACACACATGCTATACACAACTTATATACTTATATGAATGTCTGATTTGTGTATATTTTTGGTATCAGTTACGTAGCGATTCAGGAACCAAAAGTAATTATAAAAAAAAAAAAACGAAACGAAAATATTAATGCATTTATAAGTGAATTTGAAACGTTTTTACAATAATTAAAAGTTACACTACTTCCAAAATAGAAAACAAGACACCACCAGGAAAGGAAATCCATTTTTTCCTTTCAAATTTTTTTGTTTTCTTTTTGTTTTGGGTAAAATTGTTTTTGTTTTTCTTTTAAAATTTTCTCATATTTTTCCGCTTTATAATAAAAAAAAAAAAAAATAAAAACAATTTTCTGCTTTTCAATCAATTTTCGAATATAAAAAAAAAAAGAAAAAAAAAAACCAAAATCATTTCAATTAGTTTCATAATTTTCTTTCCCATTTTTTGTTTTTTTTTTTTCATTTTAAAATATTTTATTTTTTTTCTTTACATTTTTATTCATTTTGTTTGTTTGTTTGTTTGTTTTGCAACAATCGAATCAAACATGTTTGTTTGTATTTACATTTTGGTTACTATTTTGTTATTTTTGGCGCATATTTCATTTCAGCAGACATGAATATTATTTTTTTTTGTATACATATATATATATATATATATATATTATATATATTTTTTTTTTGTTTATTTTTAATATTGAATTTTAATATTCATAAATTCTTAGAATTTTTATTTATTTTTCAATGTGTATTAATGTTTGATGTATGATGTATTGTATTGTATAAAATATAAAATATGTATTAATTTTTTAATAGTGCGCAAACGCAACATGTTTGAATAATGTTCCAAAAATGGTATGCAAATGATATGTATATTTATGTAAGTATGTACAATTGTAATGTATGTGTATATCAGATTGCGTATTGGTGTTAATTTTTTTTTTTTTTTTTTCTCCTTTTTTTTTTTGTAAATTATTCAAAAACTTTTAAAAAACTTTAAAATTAAATTTCAATGTCAAATAAAAATAAATTAAATATTTGTATAAATTTTGAAAAAAAAAAAAAAATAAAATGTACCTACTCTAACATTACATAAAGAAAAAAAAAAAACAAGACAGTATGTAAAACTAAAGGTTTTTAAATGCGCCTATTTTCAAATAAGACAAAAAACTAAGTAAGTATTTAAAATTTTCAATATTTTTCATTAAAATTTTTGTCCGATACTATGGCCTAATTATGAAAAACCGTTAACACAAAAGCAAATATAAATAGTTGGCCTACAATTTTTCCATATTAACCTTGAAAAATTTCTATTGGTGGTGCTTTTACAAAATTTAAATTTTTCATCGTTCAGATTTTTTAAAATACGCGAAAAGGTTGATAAGTTAAATTAACATTATAGGATTAATTTAAATGCTGAATTACAAAAAATTATGCTAATTTTGTATGAATTAATAAAGCTTAAAAATTTTTTCTGTTATTTGATGTTTGCAGGTTTAAAATTCTGTACTTAGAAATGGAGTTTAAACAATTTGAATTAAAAGGTATTTTTAACTTTGAGGAAGTGTAGCTCCACAAACGGCGGACTACATTAATCAAAAAATTGTTTAATTGTTACCTTTTTTTTTATTAGGATCTTTCATTTGTATGTCAGAAATTTCATTTTTTATTTCAAATGATGTAGAACGAAAGGACTGACGGACGGTCATGAAACTAGTAAGAAAATTTTTCAAACATTTTTTTTTTTTAAATTTGCTATAGTAAAGTAATATGATCCATTTGCAAAAAATTAATTATTTTATGTGCTGATTTAATAATTATAGGTAAATTAAATATTTAAAACAAAAAATTATAATTTACAAATAATATATTTTTGCTTACAAATTGTCAGTATTTGGGCCGTTGGATATATAGCAACATGTTGGATACTTTCCCATATATTATCACGTACATATTAGGTTTCTTTGTATTCGATACAACATAGGTAAACAAATAAGAAATAAACCAAAGATATAGGTAATAATGGCTTACTTGCACTTATTTTTGAGGTGAAAAATTTTATTTTGAAACAATTTAAAAAAAAAAAAAAATTGGTTTGCAGGGCAGACTGCAAAATCAAATGTTTTTAAAGGTGCATATTTTCTCCAAAGGTAATAAAACCAATTTAGAATTGTGATTTGTGTCAAAATTTTGTAAATTTTCTCGGAATTTTATATGTCAATATGAGGGTCATACGATGTATGTCAATATATGTTATATGAGGAAAATCAAGAGACGCTTTCTTCAATTTCTTCAAGGTAACCCTATAAAAATTAAGACAAAATGTTGAAGATTTAAGTTTTGTATTTTATTGAGAAAAAATTTTTATAGGTGTTTAAGTTCCAAATGTTTTAAAATATCAAAATTTAAATTTTTAACCCCTTATAACTCTTAAACAAGAACAGATACAAAAATATTTGCTGAGGTAACTTATGCTAATTCTGAAAGATGTTCAAAATTTTAAGTTTTTGTAGTTCTCCAGATCTTAGCTAGATGATCCTATGTTAGTGACATTAATAATCAATATCTTTTAACCTTAACTTAAGTCTTCTCGTTGAAATTAAAAATACCGAATAGGTATGTATATACTTTTGTTTTTTTATATTGTGTAATTTTGCTTTAGTTCCTATTGTATCGACAGCTTACAATTAACTAAAAAACTATTCTTAAAATTGAAATTTTAATATCGATATGTTCCATCAATAGAATAATTTCCTATTAATATGTAGTTAGAAAATTATTGTAGTGTGAAAGTAATAGTAAGAGAAAAGTGAAAAAATGAAGTTATCGTGAATTTCGAAATATTAACTCTTTTAGGGGTGAGCTTTTTCTTTTACCGAACACCTACATAATATTAAGATTTATGGCTATAATAAATTTTCTCAAATTATTTTTTTTTTTTTTTAGTAATATATAATTATAGTTTTTGAAATTTGAATATTGATATTTTTATATAGTAAAAGAACAGAATAATAAAAAATAAAAAGAAATTGATTCATCAATAATTAAATGTTTTAAATATTTTAAAATTAAGATGACAACAAAATTTATATCATTTTTATTCAAAAATGATTAAATATAGTAATAGAATTTCAAATAATAAATAAAATAAGTATATACATATGTATTTCTTTTTATTAATTATTAAGTATTCTTTTATTAAACAAAATAAAAAGATGAACTTGAATTAAACAAAAACAAATTTCATTGAATTTTTTTAAATATTTGCAGACATTTTTTTTTTTTTTTTTTTTTTATTTATTTAATAATAAATTAATCAAATACAGAATGAAAATTTCAATTTAAATGCACGTTATTTAAAAATAAATATAAATTAAATAAATTTTAAATAAATAATAATATTAAAAAAAAATATTTGTTAAAGTGTGTTTAGACAGAACAAAAGAAGGTGAATTTTTAACAGTTTTGATACTTCTTCTATATACAATTTAGAGCTTTTTTTTTTTTTTTGGAATCTTAATTTCTTCACTCATTTATTATTTATGGTATAAAAACAAAAAAAAACATTTTCCAAAAAAAAAAGAATTATTTTGTTACACTCTTTTCAAGAATATGTAAACAGATATCGATTCTATTTCAGCATAATGGGTTAATCTACCCAAAATTCCTAAATCTTCCCTTAAAAATGTTATCGCACTTGCCACACTGAAAACAGCAAATGTTTTAATATAAGTACAGGAACTCCTCAAAGTTTCTGTTTTAC
Source organism: Poecilobothrus nobilitatus (assembly GCA_947095535.1). Lineage (NCBI taxonomy): Eukaryota > Metazoa > Arthropoda > Insecta > Diptera > Dolichopodidae > Poecilobothrus > Poecilobothrus nobilitatus. The sequence continues at coordinate 51,293,101 of OX352772.1, read as the reverse complement.
TTTACATTATTTCTTTCAGCATTTTCCGAAACTATCAAACATTTGATACCGGACCGAACGCATAAAACTGAGCTTGAATTCAAATATCACTTTTCCTAAGATTTCCTAAACAAATCCTAGGAATGCAATAGTAATTGGTTATCTGTTCCAAAAAAATGAGATTTGAGTTCAAGCTCAGTTTGATCGATTCGATCTATTGGCTTATATGCTGACGATTCTATTCTATTCTATTCGAGCCAGCTATTCTATTTTTCACCTCATACACAATTTCAACAGAGATTTTGCTTGCTATGTCTTCAAAATGCATTTTGTGTAGTAAATAAATATTTTTACAAATGAAAATTAAAACCAAACTGCAACCAAATTGATTTTTTTTTTTTACAAGAATTAGAAAATTTTTAATATTTTTTAACAGAAATTTCAATCTAGATGAATATACTATTGGGAAAAATAAATTAAATATTTGGGAAATTCCCCAATGGATATTGGATACAATAAACTGCACTCATAAAATAGTTTTTTTATCTTTTTTTTCTATAGGGATAATTGAAATTAAGATATAAAAAACTATAGTGAACCTTGATAAGGGACAATAATAAACTGAAGTTAAAAAGCATTGACTGTAACGCTTGACGAAAAATGAGTTTTAGATATATAAACCCAAAGACAAAGATCTAAACAAATAAATCTAAAGACAAAAATAAAACATCAAGACAAATTTAATTTAATGTAAATATAGTTAGGTTCTATAATGATAAGAAACAATGCTGCTAGTTATAATACTAATAAAGATTTATTATAGATTCTATTGTAGACACAATTACATTTTAAAACTTAAAGCCACTGTTAGTTGAAGTAGTACACTTACTTATATTTTTGCAATTTAAAATTTTTTTGGGGAATTATAGAGAAACTATTTGACTCATAACTTAATGGTTAAACCACCAGTTTTCCAATCGGAGGATCTTGGGTTCAAACTCAGATCAAGTCATATAAAAATATAAGAAGTAATTTTAAATCGTATAATGGTTATGGTCACTGATAGTAAATAATAATAGTAGGCGGATTTATTGTCCCCTTGCAGTCCTCAACTCCCCAGTTGTATGTTTCCGGATTCTTGTCCTATCCTCTTCTATTCATACTCCTTACAAGTTAAGTCAGCAAGAATGTGACACTATACCGAGGAGGTATTCGTTGGTGTTATTAGAAAATGGAGGTGCCTCTCCTAAAAAAACAAAAAACATTTTTAAACCACTTCATTATAGGTTTTATTACAATATTTTTTAACAGTTTTTAAGTATTTAGAAGTAAGTACTTACTTTCAACAAGTATATATATATAACTTGATAATTTAAAATTTAAGTACTTTTAAATCTTAACTAAATAAATAATAAGTAAGTAAATAATAATTTTCAATAGTTACTTTAAGTGTGTGTACAATCATTGATAAATATAGTATTAATTCTTGATGTGACTGCGTGTCTGTATAGTAAGAACTTCTAAAATTTTTAAATTTTTAAAATATGTACTTATGTAAATTACATGTAAGATTAAATATGAATGACTTTATGAAACCCTACGGTCTCGGGTAAACCTCAGATAATTTCTCCATTGGTATCTAATCTGGGGCATAATATATATGAATAAAATTTAACATTATTCCTTTTATTCCAATCCTACAACTCCTAACTTCCTATCAAAATTTAAAAGAAAATAATGTCTTCAAGTGACCACCAGAAATTATCTTGATTAGTTTACTACAAAATCTAAACTAAAAACAATTAAGTAATAGAACTGAGAAAAGTTTGGTTTTTGAAATAATATCCAAAACCCAAAACCTATATCACATTAATATCCTTTTTAAAATTTTAATATTAATTAATAGGTCTATTAAGTTTAAATTATTCATTTAAAATATATAAAATTATAACAAGATTAATTTCGTAAAATTTATATTAAACGCCCATATGTACAGGGTGTTTTCCACTCGATGGTCTTCCTTAAAATGGGTGATCGGGCATATCGAGGGGAACAAAAAATTGTATTGGATGGGTGATCGGGCATATCGAGAATAGAAAAGTGTGTTATTTTCGAAAGTGAGTTAACACATTTTGTGTGTTAACACACTATTCTATTCTTTATATCTCAAAAACGCGTTAGAGATAGAGGAAAAGTTATTTGATACTAATTATAAGACTTGAATAGCTGTTGGGGGGGAATAGCTAAGGGGGGTCTATTCTGGACCCTTTTTGAGATATATGAGGAGTTAAAGATTTTTTAGAGACTTTTCATAAAAAAAATTTACAACTTTTGAACGGCTTACTATAGAGAGATAAACAAAAATGTATTTTATACCCTAATGATTCCATAACCGCAACAGTTACAAAGTTATGGATATTTAAAATGATTTAAAATGAAAAATTATGTTTCAAACTCAATTGAAACACCCTGTATTTGGGGTACTTTTTATGGCATATTTCGAAACAGCTATTCAAGTCCTATAATTAGTATCAAATAACTTTTCCTTTATCTCTAACGCGTTTTTGAGATATAAAGAATAGAATAGTGTGTATAACACACAAAATGTGTTAACTCACTTTCGAAAATAACACACTTTTCAATTCTCGATATGCCCGATCACCCATTTCAAGGAAGACCATCGAGTCGGAAACACCCTGCATACATACTTTGATTTTGAAAGACAAAAAAAAAAAAAAATCAACAAAAATTAAATTAAAGTTAATGACTTTAAAAATAAAAATTAAAAACAATTCTTCAATTCTTTAAAGATTTTTATTAACTTGTAACTTATCATTCGAGTCATTTATTTAATCCTTTTAAAAAGAAATTTTTCATTAGACTTCCCCATAATCAAAATGAATATAATATTTTGTCTAATGGGACAATCCAGACAACCAATTTTACATCATAAAAATATAAAACCAATTGTGAATCGCGCCATTCAATCCGTTCATCAAAATTCAAATCCAAATTCTTATAAAAATTCTAACCGGAAGCAGAGAAAAATTTTTAAACATAGATCACCATTAATGTAATATTATATGCGTATACGAGAAATTGTTATATAACATAAAAGGTTAGGTTAGATTCAAAGTGAACATATATTTACATAATTTTATTGGGATTAGAAAAGAACTTTGAATGGTTTCTAATCCAAAAATTTAACTAAAAAAAAAAAAAAAATAACAAATTTTCTGTTCTAGACGTGTGAAAAAATATTTTTTTTTTTTTTTTTTCATTTTTAAACAAATGGAATCGAATCGAAATGAATAATTGACCCAGACCTCTACTAAAGAACAAAGGAAAAAGACTTTTTGAAACCAGATTGTAAAACAAAACGCAACGCAGGTGGTATGTTTATATAAAGATTGATCGGTATGTTTTTTCTTTGTTTAGTTGTTTTTTTTTTTGTTTTGTTGTATTTTTACCTTTAATTTCCATCATAGGTAAATATTTTCAATGTTATATATACTCACAAATTGATACTTATTGAAAGAAGTTAAATTTTTAGAGTTTTGAAATAATAACAAAAACAAAATTTAACTAAAAAAAAAAAATTTCACAATAATGTCATTCCGTTTTGAATATTATTTTTAAAAACTTTAAAAACCCATTCGATTTATTTTGGATTCAGAATAAATTCGAAATACATATATATGAAAAAAGCTGAGAATAAATTCTTTAATTGTACAAATTAATTTCAGAAAAATAGGCGCTTAAGAAATAAGAGTTGTGCAATGGTATACTACAATCTACTTTTGTATAGTCTATCGATCATTCACTAAACTTAACAATTTAAAATCCAATATAAAAATCAGTGTTTTCCAAACTATACTTATTCTTTGTTTTCTTTTTCTCCCTTCCCACTCCTATAAGGAGCACAGAATATCCACTAACTAATTTATTCATATTTGATTAAGCTTCAGTTTTTCGAATCATTATTTCACTAAGCCGTTTATTACTCGAACCGCTATACCATTGGTTGGATACTTATTCTTAGCTGTCTGTTTTTTTTTTTCCTTTGACTATAGCAAACTGATTGCCGTATTATTCGTTTATTACAAGTAGTTGCAACACAAGTTTTTGAACTTAAACTACTGTAAACTATCAGTTCCTACTTTAAATTATTATAAACCTTTAACAGCGTTCGTTCTTCAATTATTTCATATAGTGTCATATTTAAGAAAAAGAAAAAGCTGGTTCATTGTTTTTTCGAAATTATAATGATCTTTAAAAGATCCTTTTTCAAAGTTTTACCTTTAAACTGAAGTTACAACGATTTTTTCGGAAGCTTTTTGTTTTCAAATTTTCTGCAGTGTAAACGAAAATATATTATAAAGTTACGACTCGTTTTTGGTTAAAATTATTCTAGCAAACCAATTCAGTTCTTAACTTTAACATTTTGTGGTCAATCATGAAAGTCTTGTGAATTAAGACTTTTTTCTTCTCTGAAAATTCTTTCAAAAAAAGTCACACAATCATGAAAGTCTTATGAATTGAAAAGAAAAGACTTTGCTTTATATGGGAAATTTTTGGTGTCAAAAATATAAACTGCATTATCTTATTGGAAATAATGACATTTTTTTTTGTATGTAATTTTGTAGATTGAAAATAATAAAAAATTAAATTGGGAAAACATAGTTTTATTTGGAGTTTTATTTTGGATGAAGAGATTGAAGAAATGGAAAGGGAAGTAATAACACTTTTGCACCGTGAAAGAAAACGTCTAAGAGACTAATCGAATTTTTGGATACACAGATAAAAAAAAAATATTGGAGTTAGAAAAAAAATTATAGTATAAATATAATATAGGCATTTTCATATCTATGACTATGCAATATATGAAGAGGCCGTACGTTATAAGAAGTCCCTCTTATTTTAGGAATCAGAAGTCGAACCGACATGATTTAAAAAAGGTACTCACCGATTGTAGAATTTAAATTATAGTAAATAGAAATAAAAAAATTCGACTTTTAAGCCCGCCCCAAAAAACGGACCTCAAAGACCTCATGTGTCATTTTCCGGAACTTTTTTCAATTTTTTTTTTAATTTTTAGTTTCTATTACAGTATCGAAGACTAGGTTTTTTAAATAAGATCGGTGTGACTTCTGGTTCCTAAGATATTGATTTTTATTGGTCAAAGTCCACATCGAAAATGCGTGTGTCTTAAAAAGTCTGAAATTAAGAAAAATGTCAAAAAAATAAACATTCATGATAACGAAAAATAATGACTTTTTTCTTAAAGGAAAAAATTCTTTTCCCATGAGAGTTTCATGATTGACAATTAATGATTTTTTTCTAAAAAAAGAAAAGTCTTAATTCACAAAACTTTGGTGATTGACCCCTATAATTTCAGTACTTATGTCTTTAAAATGAAGCAAAATTATTCCACTGGGATATGTTTCGTCCTTTATCTCTGATTGATGTAACTATAAGATTTTTAGATAGAAGAAGTCAGTACCTTAATCTTTTAAGGAACAACTGAGTATTTTGGGGTATCATAACTTTTCATGTCATTTTTTTTTAAACATTTGTTACTTTTTTTTTATTTTTTTTTCATTATTCGTATTTCATTGCTGTTAGTAACTGTAGCGTTTAAAATTTTCTATTTACATAGTAAATTCAGTTGTAGTTTTTTAGTTTTTTTACTTTTTTCTTTTTAGTATCAAAAAATCTAATAAAAACGATTATTTTATTTGTATTGAAAATTCAATTTCTTATTCGTTTTTATAGTATTTAATTATTTTTTTTTCGTTTTTTTTTTGACGTTATATACAAGACAAATTTTTTGGTAATGTTTTGATAGCGAACAAGTGTAAATTAATGAATTAAAGCAGAACGTGACTGACAGTGAAAAGTTGAGAAAAAAAAAAATAACGCAAAATGTAAACCAACGGTTTCTAAAAGCGCACATTTCCAAACTGTTTAGTATTGTGACTTACACCAAAATTTGAAAATTTCATATAAGAAAAAATGTGAAAATAAAACTTTTTTGCAGTTTTGAGGGGTTGCAACCCTAAAAGCCTATATAACTAAAAAAAAACCGTTAATGCACGTAAAAATATATTGCTGGTGCTTTCATTTATATACCGTACCGAAGGAAAATTTGTACAGGTGTCTAACAATAGCATATTTTCAATTTTTGAGCCCTAATAAGTCTTTTAAACAGAGTGTCGTACAAAAAAAAAATTTCTGAGGAAACTTATACTAATTTTAAAAGTTCTTTCTTGCCCAAAAAATTTCAAGTCTTAAAATTTCGTTTTCACTTAACGGTAAATTTAAATACTAACTAAATTTAAAAAATATATGCATATAATTTTGATATTAATTTACAAAGGTTCAAATTCCTATCGAATAGCGTTTTCTGATTGAAAAAATTGAAAAAAACGGAACAGGAAATATATACGCATTTAAAAATAGCGCTTTTTCAAAGTTTGAAGAGATGTAATTCCCTGATTAATGGGGTTATATGAAAAAGTTGTTCCACAAAATTAATTTTTTTGGAAGACCTACCCATGGTTAAAATTTTTTTTCTCTATCTTTAACGGTGTAGAAGTTTTGTAAACAGACTGACGGACAGAGTGAAACTAATAGATACATATTTTCAAAATTTTTCTGGAAATGTGCTAAAAATTAAATTGTGTATGTGAAAAAAAAAATTATACTCATATCATATCATATTATCAGAGGTAAAACTATACGTGGTTCACAAATTTAATAAATTACAAAAATGTTCGACGCTTTTTTAGAAACGGACAAGGACACAAAAACAAAGAAAAAACAATTCTACATTTCGATTTAAAATTTAACATTTTAATTATTAAAATATACAATCGAATAGATAAATTTTGAATTTTTAAAATAGAAAAGATTGCACCAAGAAATACTTAGATTTAGTTTTACTATTTTAATTAAATTAAAAAAAAAAAAACTAACTAAATTTTTTTATTTGATTTCAAAGAATTGTAAATTAACATTTCTTTTAAAATAATTTTATTTATTTCGCCTTTAGACCAATTATTATTGTTCTCTTAAATCTTTTCCATTGCAAAAAATTGTTGCTAGAGAAATAATTTGTATTGAGTTGAGAGTAACAAAACAAGAGTCATTCGATATAAATACCTTTTTATAAAATTATCGAACAAACTATCGATATCGAGAACAATTAAAAATAAAATTTACCTTAGAAAAGGAGAAATTGAAAAACACTAAGACACTAACAGTAAAAAAAAAAAAAAAAGAACGAAGTGTAAACAACCAAACCAAGAAGTGAGATGGTTAAATATTAACTTAAGGGTATAAATATTTTATACATGTTTAAGTACCAGTGAGAAGGGAAATTTTTCTTTCCTCATCCCATTACTGCTTCCATTATACTGGTTTAACGTTAAGGTTATTAGTCCATTATATTGGCTACGGGGGGAATTTGTTTTATTGGATAAAAATCCCACATTCCGCAGGGGCTAATGGTTTTCTTGGTAACTTTTGAAGATCTACACCTCCTGCAGGGCAAAAATAAGAAAATACATTTTTTTTAAATGAAGTTAATGTAAAGAAACTTCTCATAAATTACAAAATTCGTCAAAGTTGCATAAATTACAAAACTCGTCAAAGTTGAGTGATGCTAATTCGCAATATACAAACAAAAAATTATAATAATTTTGCTAACACAAACAAAAGTTATGACATGTACTGAGAACAATGTGTATTTTTGGTGCACTCATGGGCCAATCGTTAATCATAAATTCGATAGTCAAATCATTAAACGATTGTAACATCAACCAAAAACTAACGAAGTTATTGTAAATCAATAGAAAAGTGTAGTTCACAATTTTAATGAACCTAACACCTATTGCTTTTATATACAGGTTGTATCAGGAATAACGATGTAAGAATCAAAACATTACATCGCACGAGAAGGTCTATCGGCCACCCCTTACAAGCAATAGATAAGGAGTCTTAAAATATTTTGTATTGCATTTGTCAAAATTTTTTGTTTTGGATATATATATGAATATACTTTAAATAAAAACCGTATAATACAGATTAAAAGTAAGTAGCGTATTTGACAGTTTATTAAATTCCCTATCGCCATTATGAAGTAAATTTCTGAGATATTCTCAGTTATATGCGTCTAACGCCAAATATGTTTAGGTTTTTATAAAAAAAATCTACACTTCGTTATATTATCTATTACCTTCTTTTCTATACTTCATTATGCCCACTCCTATCAGTAGACGAGTAAACATGTATATAGGAAATTGCGATATGACAAAAGTCCCGGAGTCAAAAGTCCGCCGGGGACTTATAACTCAAAAAATAAACCAAAACTCCCTGGGAGACTATATTTCCGATGACTGAGCCAAAAGTCGCCTAAAAAATAAGACATAATTACCCATAAAATTATATATTTATATATTCGTCCATGCGATATTCTATATTAGAACTTAGGAGGAATTTTAAAATTGGTTACATAATCACGGTTGCCTCTTTTTTCAGAGTATTGATGTTTGATCTGGAACAAGAGAATATATATACTTACTCTGATTTCGCATCGAACTCTAAAATTCTTTCTTGTTTCGTCTATGCGAGATTCTATATTAGGATGGATTTATTTTAAAGTTGGTTGCAAAATCAAGGTTGCCCCTTTTTTTACACTATTTATTTATTTATTCTGGATAAAGAGAAATACCCTGATTTTGTATCCAACTGTAAAATCATGTCATTCTGGAAAAAGGGAATATCCTGAATCGACAATCTAAGGTTAAAGAATTTACATTTTTTACACAATTTACTAAACATTTTTAATAAAAATGATTAAACCGTATTTTCATTGTATGAAAATTTTTAAAAAACTATATATGTTGGTAACAAAAAAAGAAATAAAAATTCTCATATAGAAATAAGACAAAAAAAATAAATAAAAAAAGGTTGCCTAGACCTAAAACATAATCGATCTATCTGATATATCTATCATTCAATATTTTCTGACAATTTTAATAGATACAAAAAGGTAATAAATTTGTAAATTTAAAGCATAACATAATCTGAAATAATACAAAATAAAAAAACAAAATAGACAAAATAAAAAAAAAAAAAACTTTTTAGTTAAGTAAATTATATTCTCAGCTGGATTATTTTTGGGACTGAACGCACAAAACAATAAAAAAAAAACAAAAAACAAAGTTAACACTAAAAAGCTAAAAAAAAAAAAAACACGAAAACTAAAAAAAAATATTAGTAATTTTTCTTTTCTTTTTTTTTTTTTTTTGGTCAATTGAGAAAAATTATGATGGCGTTGAACTTTTGATGATGACTAAAAAAAAATTTTTATTTTTTGGTGTACATAAATATCAGAATATATAAAATAAAATATCATATTTTAATCTTTTTTTTTACTTTAATTTTTATTTTTAAGATGAGTTACGTAAACACAAAAAAACTTGTAAAAAAATTTATTTAAAAGTTCTGGAATTATCTAAAATTACAATAATTTATAATAATAATAAAAACAAAATGTTATTTCATGCTAAATTAGAAGACAATTGATTAAAATTATCAATTAAATTTGAAATGATAATCAACAAAAAAAAACAAAAAAAAAACAAAATAGTTTAATTAAGTAAAGTCAAGGTTTTCGATATAAATATAAGCTTTTTTATTTTTTCTATTTGTCACTACTTACTTATACAGTCATTTTCAATATTATTTACACATTGTAGTAAAAAAAAAAAAAAAAAATAATTCTGGAAACTAAGGAGACATTTCTGATGTAAGTGGAATTAATTAATATTTTGTATTTCCGCCATTTGCAGCTATTACATGTTGAAAACGTTTCGGCATGGAGTCTACTAAATTTCTTAACATTTGGGGGGTCTATTTCATTCCAAGGCTTCAAAGCGTCAGCATGTGTCTCTTCTTTTAATTTTGAAATTTTTTTGAGGAATTATAGACTTCATCTTATATGTCAAACATTTTCGATTATGTTAAGATCACGGTTCTGTGGAGTGCATTTTAAAACATTTGTTCAACACACATTTTGTTTAACACCTGATGAAAATTACGTTATGCATCTTGCTTTGTGAATGGGAGCATTATTATGTTGCAAAATAAAATCTTGGTGAATCAATTCGGTACCTGCAAGAAGTGCAACATCATTCAGAATATGCAAATACTCGGTTGCGTTTATCTTTTCTGGGCATGTAACAAGTGGACCAAAACCATTATGAGAAACATATTCCCACAAAATGATCTTTCTTCCATTTGAATGACGTGTTGGAATATTTACAGCTCGTTTTTCCTTTTCACTTGGATGGAGATGATAAGAGCGTGGAAGGCTTTTTTTATTGGTTTTTTTGTTGAAAGTTGATAATAAACAGTACCCTTGTGACATTTGTATTTTTTTGAGAGCTCAGAAACCGAAATTCCACTTTTATAATCAGCAAAGATCGCTAAACGTGTTTCCTAAGTAGACTCTTTACTTCATGGCATTTTTATTATTTTTAATTACCTTTTTATGATTATATGAAAAAAAACTCGAATGGCTATAAAATCTCTATTTAAATAAATAAGTTAGCTGATAGAGTCACACACACATGCCTTAGTTTCCAGAATTACATTTTTTTTATTTTTTTATTACGATGTGTAAATAATATTGAAACACTTAACAAGTATGCAAATAATTTTGAATTTTTTGTTTTGTTTGTAACTTTTTTGTTTTTAAACTTTATTTTTGTTGTTCTTTTTTTGAATTGTTGGAAAATAGTAAAGATTTTACAAATTAAATTTGAATTCAATTTGATAAAATTGTAGAACTTTTAATTTCAGTTCATATTCGCAACATAATTTGGTGGTGTGTAAATAATATTAAAACTGATTGTATATTAAGGATATCGAACATTTTTAATTTAAAGAGTAGAATATTTTTAAAATTAAAACCCCCTTCTTCATAACAGAACAATATTTAGTCATCCTTATAATGAATCGTTAGTGAAAGACACCAAACTACAATCTACAACTATTAGGCTCAAATGATTATTAGGGAAATATTTTCAACCCTTTTCTTAATATTTCCCCTTTTTTTACAACAGAACAATAATTATAGTTATCCTTATAATAAATCGTTGGTGAAAGATAGCAAACTACAACCTACAATTATTAGACTCATAGGTTTATTTTTATTTTTTTTTTTAATGCATTTCTCTGACACATAAATGTGGACAGGAAATTACAGCCTTCTCTTTTCAGGCGTGGCTGTAAATATCTTAAGGGGGAATAACTCTTAGGACGTATGTAGAATTCGAATTCACACTTCCTCGGTGTTTACATTGTATTTTATACACTCCTACCCACTAAGTCACCGAGGCCCCTCTATTAGGATTATTATAGAGAAAGTTTAATATGCCTGTATTTCATTTGACTGTGTGTAAAACATATAATTAGGGATAGTTTTTATAATTGGTTACAAATGAAATCCGGTCAAATGAAATCCAGTCAAATAATAATACAGGCAAATGAAAATACGGGAAAGTGACATATAATCAAATAAAATATAGTCTTGTAATAGTAACCCAGATTATTATTATGAATGATCTTTACAGTTCGTCTAAAGAGATGAAAAAAGAAGCGAATGACTGACTATTTTATCACTATTTTTTTTTTGGATTTACGAAGTATCTGGGACTGATGAAGAAAAACTTTTTTTTTTTATTTTTAAAATCTTTTTGAAACAAAATGTAAAAAAAAAAAAAATATTTTTGGGATAAAATCTTCAAATTTGATTTTAATTTAAGTATAGTTATACCTATTTCTTTTTCTTTTCTTGAAATTTTTTAGAAAATTAGTGCAGTGTTTTTTTTTTTATATCAAACTGATTATAAAATTATAATTAATAAATAATTTATAATCAATAATTAGAATAATTTTATAATCAATAAAAATGATTAAGTACTTATGTAAAATAAGAATAAGATACAATTATTGAAAAGTTTATTGTATGGTTTCAGTGTTTGGTTGGTAAAATAAAAAATCATACAAAAAGTATACGTGTGTTTTTACTACAGTTCGGCAATCAAATCAGTATTTTAATAATTAATTTAGTGGAGTTGTCACATAAAATATATAAATACATAAAAATATTATGAAGTTGTCGGGGAGTTGTGACATTTTTTTTTTTTTTGTTAAAATTTTTGTTTTTCCTTTTTTTGTTTTCCCAAATTTTGAAATATTAAGGGTGTTCCCCTTATTTTAACTTCAGTTTTTTTAGGTAGATTCCGTACAACAAAACGCATATAATATTTTTTCGTCCCCGAAGTAAAAGATAAAAATATAAACTATAAATATAAATTTAATCATAGGTAATTGAACCTACAACAAGTTTATAATATTTTTTGAACTCTTTCATATTTTATAAACCAACTGAGTTTTCCTTCAACAAAATTTTTAAATTGAAAAGAATAAAACCATTTACCTGTTGAACAATCGTTATTAAAAAAAAAAATTTACCTATAAGGTGATTTAATATGTTATCTTAAGATTTAATCTTAATCATTCACACAACTTTTAATAAAGTTATTGAAACAAATAATTTTATAAAATTTTCATGTGATGACAAGAAAAACAAAATTTATTAAGGTATCAAATAATTTAGATAGTATCAGTTTATTTTTAATACCTACCTATACCTATATATTTATACATGACAGGTTATTTGTAAATTATGACCCTTTCTTCTTATATTATAGTCTTAAATAAGAAATAAAAACAATTTCTATATATATATGATATTAAATTACTAAAAAATTATAAGTAAAAATGTCAATTAAAATGTAAACATTGGAGTTTTATGAATTTTTTGATTTTTGGTTTAGAAATAATGCACGATAGTTAACTAGAACATTTTTATATCTAAAATAATAACTACATGTACAGTAATTAGTGGAGATTCTTGAATAATTGTTTCATGTTATTAGATAACAAACAGAAAAGCAATTTGGAGTAAACAGAAGTGTAAAGACACTAAGAGAAAACTAAGCGATGGGGACACTAATACAGTTGAATATCTTATAACACTAATCTTTGAAAGGTACATTTTCAGCGCTTTCATTTAAGCTTTGGTAGGAGTCTGTAGTTCTACTAATGTAGGTCATACAACTCTTTAAGTAAGTTGCTTCTATAAATTTTGAAAGGACTTTTAGAAATCATTAGTATCCCTATCGTTTATTGTGGCCCAGATAATATTTCATCACTTCATCTAAGGTATCTCTTAGTAAACTTTGAAAAAGATCGGACAATGTACCTAAAGTAAAGTTTACCCCATAACTACATTTTATTGCTGAATAATTAATTGTTATACCCTACACATTAAGTATAGGGTATATTAATTTTGGTATGGTGTTTGTAACCACCAAAAGGAAGCGAGTTAGGTATAGACATGTATATATATTCTGAATCAGGATCACCGCCGGAGTCGATTTAGCGATGTCCGTCCGTCCGTCCGTACGCACGATAACTCAAAAAGTAATGATGCTATCTTGATAAAATTTATACTGTAGGTTAACAATGACTAAGGTAAGGCGGGGATTGTAAATGGGCGAAATCGGACCATGCGTTCGAGTACCTCCCATACAACTTCCAAAACCTAATACGCATATTTTCGAAATTAATAAAGATAGAAACTTAAAATTTTGTACGAGGGTGTGTTTTTCTGAATCCCTGATATCCCCAAAATTTGAGATGAAGTGGAGTGGTTATTCGGGTACCTCCCATACAACTCCCAAAACCGAACATGCATATCTTCGAAATTAATAAAAATAGGAACTTCAAATTTGATAGGAGGGTGCTGTTTCCTAAATCCCTGATTTGTCTAAAATTTGAGAGGAATTGGAGTGGTCGTTCGGGTACCTCCCATACAACTCCCAAAACCGAACAAGCATATCTTCGAAATTAATAAAGACAGAAACTTCAAATTTGGTACTAGGGTGTTGTTTCCTGAATCCCTGATTTGTCCAAAATTTGAGATGAATTGGTGGAGCTGTTCGGGTACCTCCCATACAACTCCCAAAATCGAACATGCATATCTTCGAAATTAATAAAGATAGGAACTTCAAATTTGATACGAGGGTGCTGTTTCCTAAATCCCTGATTTGCCTAAAATTTGAGATGAATTGGAGTGGTCGTTCGGGTACCTCCCATACAACTTCCAGAACCGAACAAGCATATCTTCGAAATTAATAAAGACAGAAACTTCAAATTTGGTTCAAGGGTGTTGTTTGCTGAATCCTTGATTTGTCCAAAATTTAAGATGAATTAGAATGGTTGTTCGGGTATCTGCCACACAACTCCTAAGACCATACAAGCATATCTTCGAAATTAATAAATATATAAACTTGAAATTTGATATAAGAATGTTCTACCCTGTTGATGTCTCTAAAATTTGAGATGAATTGGGGTGGTGGTCCGCGTGCCTTCACACACTTCCCAAGACCTAACAATCATATTTTCGAATTTAATAAAGATAGAAACCTGAAATTTTGTACAAAGGTTGTAACAGCATTTATTTTTTTTAGCTTGTATTAAATACCTAACTAAAATAACTTATGGATTTTTAATTTAATTTGAATGTTTTAGGTGTAGGGTATAAATAAGTCGGTTGCATCGACTTACTGTTATTTTTACTTGTTTATATATTAGTTAGACCACAAAAAATTGTAAGAAGAGGTAATATTAATAAAATATGTTAAAGCATTAAGAAGCGTTTTATTAGAGGAAATCTAACAATAGTTCTTACAAACAAATAAAAAAATATTAAAAACTTTAAATATATTCAAGGAACATCTTTTCAACCAATATTTATGGTTACTTTCCCAAAATAAAATTGTCGATATATTGGTAGTATGAAAATTAGGCTTAAATCTACATAAGCCTAAGTACATTCACTGAACATATTCAATTTTAAATATAATCTGGATTTGAAATGAAGTAATTCCATAAGGAGATTTATAGTACTATATATATATATACAGGGTGGTGAAAACCATGCGTATCAGCTTTTTAAGAAGCAAAAGAGTCGTTATTTTAAAAAAAATTTATTAATTTTATTAACTTAGTATTACCAAACTAAGTTTATATAATACACAAGGATCCTCTATCTCCATCCTGTATATATATTGATTTAAAATATCTGAATATATATGTTTGATGTAATTGCAAACTTTTTAATCAAATTTTGTCGTTTAATAATATACTTAAGTTATTTACTTACTTTCTATTTAATTTAATTAATAACTTTTAATTATATAATATTTAATTTTACTCCTTAAAATCCTTAACTTTATTCCTTAGAATATTGAATAAGACATGACAGAAAAATGTCAAAAAAAAAAAAATCAAAATATGAAATTCACTTTAATCACTCCAATATTCTCAACTCTGTAATCAAATAGCGTGTAAGCAGAATTCAAGTCATTCAATAATATAGCATCATAATGTCAATATCGCAGTATTGCATCCAACCGACTTATTTGTGTTAAAGAGTAAAGATCAATAAAGATTCAAAAATTCTTGTCTTTATTAAATGAAAAACATTCCATGTAAAATAGAAAGGGAAATGGCAGCTTTTAACAAGAGCGAAATCTATAGCATTAATTATACAATTTAATCAAAAAATTTTTAAATTTCATTTAAAATTTCAATTTTTAATTAAGTGTTTAACATGTACAACGTTACATATATATTTATCACATTAAATAGAACTCAATTAACACCGTTTATATCACAAACAACTAATATAATTTTTAATATAGTAAGGTATGTAAGAAAAAAATATTAAAGCATCTTAAACTACATTTTAAACTAATAAAAATAACAGCTCAAGTTCTAAATTAAATTAAGTGGTTATTATAACCATTCAATTATGTCAATTACTAACTAATATTAACTTAAAAAAAATAGTTAAAATTTTCTTTTTTCAAAATAATTTCATTACCTAAAAGATTGTAAAAAAAAAAATAATTGTAATCAAGAATTAAAAAAAAAAACTGTCAATATTTTTTAATAATTTGATAGACCTTGTAACACTTTAAAAATTTTTTTTTTTGCAATTATATGATTGATTGATAAGTAACAAGTCAATATTTCATTTATTTTGTAAAAGTAAAACTAACAGATAATTAATTTTAAGATGTTTAAATATTCTTTTAAATTGAAATATTTATTAAAAAATCTGTTAGAACTTTATAATAAATATTTTCAAACACTTTTTTTTAATAAGGTAGTATGCAAAACCTCCGTAAGGTAGTATGCAAAACCTCCAATAAGGTAGTAGATAAAAACCTCTGTAGAGCCATCTGCATGTGTATGAACATACTTGTTACGAGTTCTACCGTAGAGCTCTACATCGACTCTACCAGATATTTTTTGTGAGAGATTTCTCTACCGTGTAAACCACTTTCAAGTAAAGAAATTTTTGTAATGTGTTTGTGTATCTGTAGAGACATTTTTGTAGATTTTCATGTAATTTATGAATTTTTTGCATATTATAACTATTGTTATTTAAAGTACTATTTATTTACTATGTATACGTATGTATGTTTCTATATAAGTAATCAATGGTAAATATTTTTTAATAAATAAGCTATAAAAAAAATCGAAGTGACAGTGAATATGTTTGGAACAGGGAGCAAACATATAAACTTATCGAACTTTTTGAATTACATCCCAATTAAAAATCTTAACGTTATCGCCAATCTTTCTCCAGTTGAAATTGATTTTAACATGTTTGTGTTTTGATTTTGAATATTTTGTTTAACTTTTTCTAGCAAAAAATTAAAATTTTTCTACGAATTTGGATCCTCAACCCAAGACCCTCAACTCGTTTAACAAATCTTTATAGAATCCAACATGTATAAAGTATGTCTTCTTTGAATCCTTTCTCGAACCCAATATTTTCTATTTTTTTTTTATGATTTTTTTTTAATAATCTCTAGAGAAAAATCTACATCTCTACAAGAAATTTGTCTACCACAGTTTTCGTAGAGCTAATTTTCTGTAGAGTTACACTGTCGTATAAACACATTTGGTAGAGGAAACTTTTGTTTCCGTAGAACTCTACCAATTTTAGTTTCCCGTATGTACTTACCTTAAAGGTGAATATTAACAAAAAGACAATTAGATCAGTTTAGTATTGTGACTCTTTTGTGTGAAATTTTGTAATTTTTTTTATGCAAGAAAAATTTATTAAAAATCAAAAGATAATTTCTTCAATTTTAAGAAAACCCAATATAATTAAGAAGGCCTAAACACAACATAAAAATATAATATTGGAGTTTTAATCTTTGTGTCTTACTTTAAACAAATTTGCACAAATATCCAAGTTACAATACAAGTCCTTAAATAATAACCGCTAATAGTTCTTATGTACAAGAGAAAGAATATTTATGCTTATTTACAAAAATATTCCTTTTCTCAAAATTTTAAGGTTATGTATGACTAGAAAGGTTAAATGGTCGGACAGACAGAAATACAGAGTAAAACTAGTTAATTTGATTAAAATATTTGGCACTTACTTTAAAAATACACCCAATTTAATGACTTACAAAATCTGTGTACATTGTGTAGATAGCTATAATATTATCATATTATATTATATGGGTATATGATCATCATAATCAGAACACAGAGTGAGAAAAACTAATATTCAAATATTTCAACAAAATAAAGGTAACAAAAATGTCAAATTAATTCATTCATATCACAGTTCATATACTCAGTTCCAATCAGATAAAATTTTTGGAGAAAGGATTTCAGACATATTAAATAAAACTGTTTTACTAGAAAAATTTGAATGTCTATGAAGAAAAGTAGACTGTAAATTTACACTTTGACCAGTTTAGACCGGTTGTGATATACTGGATCAGTTTTCTCCTAATTAAGCCATTGAAAGCTTACTACAAAGCCGCACTGTAAATCGATTATTCCTAGATCGAATTAAGATATTATTTAAAAAAAAAAATATTCTATTATACTCTATTACATTCCCAACATTGCCTGTTTTTAAATCTATTGGATTGTTCTTGGAACAGATTGTTATACGAAAACTTATATGAAAGATTAAGAACAAAATTATTGTTTGGACCAAAAGTTTTGCTTTGAAAAATGCGTAATATTAGTAATAGTGTACTGTACATATACCTATAGTCATTTCCTCTTTATTATATGGTTATAAGAAAATTTTTTAATGTATTACAAAAAATATACTCCAGTTAGCTATTATAGCTGATAAATACACAATCTACATAATTAGTCCTTCCGTTTTATTATCAATTCAATTCAATACAAAATACTTTATGTACAATGACTTTAGATTGAATAAAAAAAACTTTATTATTAATACATAATTTCCTTTCAAATTTTGTAGACATCCCTTCCTTTTCATATATGTAAGTATTCACAAAATTTTATTTTATTTCGATTTTTTATATTTAAACATTTTCTTTGTAAATTTCTTTAAATAAATACAATAATTATCTTATGATTCATTTAAAATAATTCTATATAAAAATATTTCCTGTAACTGATTAGTAATTTTTATTTGAATCAAAAATAAATTTTTTTTTTTTTTTTTTTGACACATGTCATCTAAATAGTACACACCACACACAAGCCAAACTCTATTTTAAGAAAGAAAAAAAAAAAAAAAAATATTAAAGTACTGAAAGATATTAAAAATTGGTCATTTTTTACATCTTTTTGTGCGAAAAAATGACTAATTTAAGCAGAAAAGTGAAAATCGTCTGAAAAAAACTTAATCTCAAATTTCAAAATTAGAAAAATAAATTTATTATAATATGAATTTTACATTTTGGAACTTGGTGTCTCCAATAATTTTTTTTTTTTTTTATCTCAGACAATTTAACTAGAACAAAAAGTTAAAATTAGATACATTTAAATAGATGTGATTTTTATGAATTCTATAAACAAAAAAAAAATTTTTTTATGGCAGATGACAAAAAATTTTCAAATTTGATTATCATTCGCAAAATTTTAATGAAGTTTAAAAAGATATAGTACATATATGTAGGATTTACATACATATATCTAAAAAAAAAAATTTTTGTTGAGAATATTATAAAGGGCATTTTTTGATCTTAACATGGCATTTCCTTTTTGTTTTATATTTAAAATTTTCTAAAATATTTTTAATATCAGAAATTTTAAATATAAAAACGCAAAACACTCAAAATTTAGAATTTTTTAACTAAATTAATTTTTTATAATTTGAAATAATTTGAAGTTTTGGTGTTTATTGCATTAAATAAGCAAAATGAGCTGTAGGATTTTTATCATTGTAACATGGTATTGCTATAATAGCTGTTTAAATTAAAAAAAGTACAAGTAGAGTTTTTTAATTTTTTAGGGACTTTTGTTGATCGAAACGATTTCCTATAAATAAGGAATTAATAAATAGTTGGATAAAAACCGGTTATACTTACCTTAATTTATAATAATAATATTTAAAAACCATACGACTTAATAAACTATTAACGACATTTGAAAAAATTAGAACAGTCGTGTTTACGTCAAAATGTTACCATTAGGATTTCATCAAAATTTTGTAAATAATTCAAAAATATGATATTATTTTAAATTATCTGAATTCTGTTTTTAATTATGAGTTAAATGTTTCAATATTTCTAAAAAAAAAAGCGCCCAAATATATTATACTCGTATATATATACACTAGGGGCCGTGTAGCTGATGTATAAGTACATTTTACAGTACATCTAAATTACAAAAAATTCGTATTGGATACAAAATTTCTTGATTTCAAAAGAAAACAAAAAAAATCAAGTTTCTAAACATACATATGTACATACATATATGTATGTATGTTATATGTTAATGTAGATTTTCTAATAGAAAAATCGTATCCAAATATGTACTTGTATTCAAAACTTAGCAGAATGTCATAATACGTAATGTGTGGCTGAAAACTACTAAATTATAATTACAGATTTTCCTCAAAAACTACGAATGTAGTGCAGAATTATAATATAAGCGAAGTATATATATACATAGCTAAACCATATAAATATACAATTAGATATGTATATTCAAATTTGAAATAAAAAACACACAAATTTTGAAAATAAAGTATTTACTTAAAATCATAAGGTTTATAATTGTTTTTTTGATTTCTTTTCTTTTAGTGGAATTTTCCTGTTTTTTTTTTCCTTCTGCTTTATAAGAGGTGTAAAATATTCACCCAATTACTTCTAATTCTTATTAATTAAATTTATCTTAATTTTATTTAATCATTACTTTCAATAAACGATTGATTACTCGGCTGTATATAGCAATAATTGCACAAGATGAAATAAGTTTGTGTAATACAAATAATTCATTTAAAGCTATTTATTCGTCTCATATAATCTACATAGTATCTGGAACAAGAGCTAAATATTATTTATTTTTTTTATTGAAAATTATTTTATGGCAATACTTGCAAGTATACAATAATAGATAATTTATCTGTTTCAATATTACTTTTATCTCTAAAATTTGATATAAAATGCATTTTAATAAAAGAGATATACCATTTTTACTTTAACTGAAGACATTGTTACTTTTAATGAAGATTTTTTACTTTAAGTGAAGACATTCGTAAGAAAAATTAAAGGAAATAAATACATGTAATATATGTATATATTATATATACAGGGTGATTCGTTAATGAGTGCCTTCACATATACTACCATGTAGGGAATAATGTGGAGAATGGAGATAAAACTTTTGTATGGAGGTTATATTGTGGGCCTAATATTTTCGGAGCTGTGAAACTTTAAAGGAGATTTAGTGCATTTTTTTTCGTTTTGATTAAAATACCTATAACTTCTGCTACGAACAACTTTATAGCATTCTGGAAAATGTTTTTAAAAGCGTGAGAAAAATACAATAGCAATTGACTACTTCAACCAAATAGTTTTTCATTTGTTTCCCGAACGGTTGAAGCTGTAATTTAACGTACCTATAGTATACCAAGTTAAAGTTTACAAAAAACTTTTAACATCTAAAGGGCTATTTGAAACTTTTGACATTTAAAAAATTTTCATATTAAGCCGCTATAGCAAAATGGGGATGACTTTTTATCAAAAATTAAAAAAAATTTAAAATTTTTGACTTCAAAACCTTTTAAAGCAAAAACTAAAAAAGATAGAGATTTAAGAAAAATACATTTAGAAAAGCTCTTTTCTCATACTTTTAAAAACATTTTTCAAAATGCTATAAACTAGTTCGTAGCAGAAGTTATGGGTATTAAGTATAATCAATACAAAAAAAATTGTACTAAATCTCCTTTAAAACTTCTCCACAGCTCCGAAACTATTGGGCCCATAATATAACCCTCATACAAAAGTTTTATATATGCATTATTCCCTACACGGAAATATATGTGAAGGCACTCATTAACGAATCACCCTGTATATGTTTATTATATATATATGTATATATACATAAATATCAGATCCAAATATATAGTAGATTAAGAAAATTAAATATAACTATGTACTTATATTAAATAATTATATAACATAAGTTACTTAAGTAAAGATTCTTCACTTAATGTAAAAATATCTTCACTTAAAATAAAAAAAAATATTCACTTAAAATAAAGAAGTTAAGTTTTACTTCAGTTAAAGTAAAAAATATATGTTAAAGTGTAAATATCAAAAAAAAATGTTTTACATTATAAATTAAATTTTATGTCATTTAAAACATAATAAATATTTAATCCTTTTTTTTTTTTTATCTTACAAAATTTACTTTTTTAAAACCGAATTTTTCCTCTTTTTCTTATACTATTGGAACCCCTCAAAGCAAAATATAATAAATTCTTAAAAAAAATTTTCAGATAAATGTCAAAGAAACCATTTTCTAGATAAATATACCCCTCTTATTTAAATGTATTCCAATAAAATATTACTTTTTATAGCTGCTTGATTTCCGCATTTATGCCATGTACAAAAAAAACAACATTGTCGCTTTTGTTTGATTTAATTTAAAGGAAAACAAAAAATAAACAATAGTTTCTAAGAACCACAACAGTTCATTTACATATTATTATTAACCATTTGTTCTATATTTTTTTTTTTCTTTTTTTTGTACTATGAATCGATTAGAAAAGAAAATTTATGATTGTAAATTCCTTAATTGAACGTGCATAAAATTAAAATCATCAATACTCGTATAATTTATAAAAGTTAATTATTTGTATGTTAAATTGTGCACAACATCTGCGATAAATTTGCAAAAAAAAAAAAATAAAATAAATAACAAATCACATTAGGTTAAATTTAAATGTGTAAGTTGAAAAATTATTTTTACACAAAAATCAAATTATCCAAGTAAAACTCCATTAATCAAAATTTTGAGGTTATTTTTTTATTTTTTTTTATTTAAACAATATTATAATAAATTATCATATTATAGAGGAAATGTTTTATTTAAGGATTGATTTTGATTAAAAAAAAAAATTCATTGTAAATATGAAATTTTTAATACAATTTTCATTTCCCCTTTTTCTTTTTTTTTCATACAGGAACAAATAAAACCAAAAACAATCTAAAAAAAAACTAAAGGTTTATTTGATTCTTCAAATTTTTGAATGAACACTGAACCAGCTAAAAAAGACAAAAAAAAAAGAAGAGAACACAAAAAATTTGTTTGTAATACCCATACTTGATATTAACTATTACTCCTTATGCCAATAAATAATATTATCTACACAAAAAGAAAAAAAAAATGACATTTTATTTGTCAAATTCAAGATAAATTATATAATATAATTATTTGGTGTGGCATGTGGTTAAAACGAAAAACAAAAAATAAAAAAAAAATCATTTACTTATTTAAGAATATATGTTCATATCAAAAGTAAATTAAATAAATATGACGTAGAGTCGTAGACTATGGTTTCCTTAAAAATTGACAACTATACACTTACAACAAAAGTGCTTTGAAAAACAAATAATGTTCAAATATTAAATTAGTGTTACCTTTTAATTTTTTTTTTTTTGTTTATTATAATTTTCCTATATAGTGCCATGCTTGTTTTAAATACATTTTCCAAAAAAAAATTTAAAAAAATGTACTTATTAGTTTAATTAGTCCGTCTGTAACGACTATCAGTGTTTACATCGATTGACATAAAGTAATACAATATATTAACATATACAAATTGGTCTTATAAAAAAACAAGAAGAAGATTTTCAAGTAACAGTTACAGAAGAACATTTTCAAGTTAATCTCATTCAAGTAACCTTGCACATTTTCAAGTAACCTCACATCATTCACTCACTATAGTAAACCATACATCAGAAAAAATTTTTTTTTCTTCCCAGTTTAATATGTTGGCTATTAGGGTTTAAAATTTGAAAATTCATTATTTTTAAATAACTGTACTCTGAACAGTTGTGTAAATTGCTGTAAGACATAAAAATTAAAACTCCAACCCTTTTTATTACAATCTTTCATAATTTTTCACAATATTTTCATATATAAAAAATGACATGCTTTAAATGTGTACCTACGCCTTTAAAAAAGTACGTCTTTAAGAAATTAGTTTTACTTAGTTTTACAAGTGCTTTGATTTAGGTCCGAATAGTTAACATTTGCTGTAAATTAAGAAAAAAATATTTAATGATTGATTGTTCAACCAAAATTGGTGGACTTGTTCAATAAAAAAAAAAAAAGCAAAAACTAGTGAATATTAACTGAAGTTGTAAGCATTTAATTCCTGTAAAATAACTATTGAAGCAAATGCAAGGAGATTAAAAAAACTCATCTTTAATTTAATCTTATCTAACTTTAATAATATTTAAAAACTTTATTCCAACAAGTATAGTAACTATATGTTAATTGTATACATTTTCAATTGTGATTAATTGTTAAAGAGTGCCCAAATATAAAAACAAATGAAACGACTGTAAATATAATATAGTGTTATTAATTATAAAACTATACCTAATAATAAAGCAAAACTGCAGGAGCAAAAAATGGAGTAAAAAACCAGATTAAGACAATCTAAAGCTTCCAGCAAACGATAACCGAACAAGATATACAAAAATAATGAAATACAGTACGTACGTAACGGTACGTACAGATTCTGTCAAAAAGAAAGAATTTCCAAGATACATATTCAAAAACTGCGGAAATTTACTCCGAGCAAGATATGTAAACTTATAGGAGCATACTGCTTTATCGAAAATGTACTCCCAGCAATAACCTTCTCCAAATCTTTACTTTCTTATAGAGACAATAGGGCAAACAAAAGTATTATAAGTGGAGATAAAATTGACAACATGTCGTAATATGGGGAACACAATATAGATATGTATAAAAGGTCGCAGTGTTACTTATAAAGGGTTTTCCAATTTGAGTGATATGATTTCTAAATGATGTTTTGGCCATTTGTAGTATGTCATGATTTATCTTTTTTTTTCATTGTATTCAGTAATGTTTACAATTTCATCATGGAAATATACGCAAGAACAACGTTTATAAATTATTCAATTTTATTATCAAAATAATCGTTCTCGAATTGCAATGTGCGGTAAATAAACAAAACTGTCTATTCTGGTGCGAAGAAAATCCAAATTATTCATGAACAACCATTACATTCACCTAAATTGACAGTTTGGTGTGGTTTTTGGTCTGGTGGAATCATCGGTCCGTACTTCTTTCGAAATGAAACTGGTAACACCGTTACTGTCAATGGAGAGCGGTATAGATCGATGATAACCAACTTTTTATGGCCAAAATTGGAAGAAGTTGATCTTGACAACATCTGGTTTCAACAAGACAGTACGTGCAACAATCGAATTATTGTGAGAAGAGTTTGGAGATTCGATTATTTCAAGAAATTGTAACATTGAATGGCCTCCAAGAAGTTGTGATTTAACACCATTAGACTATTTGTTGTGGGGTTATTTGAAGTCATTGGTCTTTAGCAATAAACTAGACACTCTTCAAGCATTAGAACTTACATGACATACGACTTGATTTAGTGGAAAAAGTGCTCGAAAATTGGGTTCATCGAATTCGTTCTTGCAAAAGAAGTCGTAGAGGTCATTTACATATACACCCTATACATCTTTTAAATAATCAAATCTAATCTAACTATTGAACTAAATCAAATTAACATGAAATACAATACACTTGTAACAAATGTAATTTATTTAATTAAATATATTATATCATATTAATAAAAATTAGTCTTAGCGTGAAATATTTTAAAAATAAATTTAGTTTTTTAAATTCTTAAAACAAATCAATGAACTATGTGTTATCAAAAAATAATAACACTTATAACGAATACAAGAAGTCTCAACATAATAAGTAGTTATGAAATGGATTTGATTTAATTATAAAGAAATATACCAGCTCTAGATAGCTTTTTTTTTTTTTTTTTTTTACTTCAAAATTATCAGCAAATTGTCACAATTTTCTATTTTTTGAGAATCTTGGAAAATGTTTATACATAAGTATATTAGTATTTTTTTTTTTACTTCTACTTAAAAAAAATTAATAAATTGAAATACACAAATTAAAAAAAACTATTGCCAAATATTTATAACCTAAAATTTAAAAACTTGTTTACATTGCTCCTATTTTAAATGTAATAAATTCTTTCTAAAACTCTAAAGTACATTCATCTTAGAAGTTAGAATTATTTAAAATTCTAGTTATTCAAACCTAATTGTATAATACTTTTCCCAAAATAATTAATTTACAACTCATCTCTGTCTTAAAAGACTTTGATTCATTCAATATACCCTTATATTAGCTTTATTTACCTTAACTAAAAAAAATTTTCATATTTAATTTTACAAAACATCCAAAATTCAAAAAAATCGAATCATATCAACAAAAATTTGATTTGTATTTTTTCAACATTCTGGAAAAAAAAAAACTTTTAACCTCAAAAAAAAAAAAAAAAAAAATAAAATAAAATAAAATAAATCAACAATAACAAGCAGAAAAACAAAAACAAAACAACGTGAAACGAATAAGAAAATCAGATAACATCATTAATCATTTGTTCACACAGGAAGTGATAAGGATTTCAAAATATCCTATAGGTATACCATATACATTCCAACATGTAATACTATACATGATTTGTGTACATATTTATTTAATAATGATACGTATATATTATTGTTATTATGAAAAGTATGTACTTCTAACAATAAAAACGGTAAAAAAAAAATTTTTTTTTTTTGTTAAGGGGTGTAATATATATTATAACATTTAAATGTCGGTTATAAGTAGTTATATCTAATATGATATAAATTTGTAAATATAATAATAATATGTAAGTTAATAAATTATGACTTATATACGAGCTCTGTTTAAGAATACAGTTAACAGTACATATTTTACTATTTTTTTTGTAATCTTCAAAATATTTATAAGTATACCAACAAATGGTATTTTATTTCAAGTTGAAAGAAAACTTTTAAAAACATATAAATAATCAGGAAGTTTTATTATTATTTGAAGGGTTTTATGTTAGATCAATTCAACAATTAAAATAAAATGGATTAGACGGATAATGGAGGAATAAATATAAAAATTGATAGAATACCAATTAATTGAATCAAATAGAAAACGACAACATTAAATATGAAATTTTAAAAAAATATTGTCTTCGTCTTATATATAGTGATTGTCAGCCTTTAAAACTCACATAATATATTTCTACAACTTTTATATGTAGTAACTCTTATAATGTATCTATATGAAATTGCGACAGTTATACATTAGACATCATTCGTTCGAATCGAAAAAAAACAAACTGAATTTTGAAAAATTAAGAAACTTGAGAAGAACGAAATTCAAAGAATATGTTAATACTAAGGGTATAGAGATTAACACTGTAGTATACATTATAATATAAGATACAAAAAAGTTTCGACTGCAATCTACATAATATGTTGATACTGAAACCATTCCTAAAAGCTTATCCAAAGTCAGATAGAAAAGTTGCTATATATATTTGTAAGAAAGAAAATACATATATATATAGGAATTGATTGAACACGGATTATACAAGAATATATTTATCATATGTGAGGTATTGCACCTATGGATGACCTTATATTGATAGGACGATACCATATACTTAACACTCCCAAACACACAAAGTATTTCGTTGAAGTTGTTTTATCATGAAATTGATTTAGGAATATTTAATGCTTATCTCATTTACAGATGTTTCTGTGCTGAACAGCGTTCAGAGAATCAAAGATTGATTTCAAAGTTATTAAAATTACGGTAGTTGTAAATGGTAGGTGTCAATACTCATTGCAAAAAAAAAAGTATTAAGAAAAAATTCAGTGTGAAGTTTTACTAATGGCCAAAATGTAGCTAAGCCAAGATCAGCGTTATTAGGAACTAACAAATTATAAGTTTTGTGTAAAAATACTAAATAATATTGGCATATGTCTGACCAACATCATCATGAAAAACGTACCTGCCCAATGGAAACACAAATGTTCTGCCAAAAATGGAAACTCAACTTGTAACTTTAAGCATATAAAAATTGTTTTAAAATTTGTCATACTTAGAAAACATACTTAGAATTTTCTAACTTTTTTGATTATCATTTCTTTTTTCTCATTACCATAACTTTGGGTACAACGAAATTCGTCAAGTATCATTTAACAATACATACAAAAAATATATTTATAGTCGCAATTCGCAAATTAACTGGAAAATTTAAGGAGTATTTTAATGCCTTTAATAATTTTAAATATGTTCAAATACGTCTAAAAGTTGTCTTAATGACAAAAATATAATTGTTATGCCATTTTCACATTTTTGACAATTAAGTGTGGTTAATTTATTTAATTACTTAAGCTTTCTGCATACTTACTGTTATGTTATCAATTATATTGTCAATCAATAACAATTTGACAATAATTCACATAGATAAATAAGTCTTCATATCTAAATTGACAAAGATTCACTATAATTGACAATATTTCACTTAGTTTAAGTTCAAAAAATAAAGTTCACAAAATAAAGTTTAATATAAAAATGTATGTAACTGTTTTTCCATGACCAAAAGATGTCCTTTAGATTTGTGCATTAAAATTTTATCAAAAGAACCAAATCATTACTTTTGAAAGGTCGAAAAACAGTTTTGATAGCACAGAGAAGTAAAAATTAAAATATATAAGTAAAATATAAATATATATATAAAATATATACTATTATACTCCTATATATGTATATATACATTTATTTTTTGAATTAAAAAAATTGGCCAAAATAGCCGAAAAGTGTCATCATCCAAAAGAAAATAAATAAGATATAATAACAAATTGATCTATACTTACTTATATAAAAACGAACTTTAAATTAGAAATCAAAGAAAACGAGGAAGAGTGCAGTATAATAGACTCTGTCAACTGTAGGGTACACCCCGTATGAACATAATATATGTTGTTTCTATAAAACTTATCATCTTTTAAAATATTTCAATGTTGTACTTAATTAAGTACTGAGATATATTTATGTAAATTTTGGAATTGTATGACCGCTACTCGAACCTGTTACCCTAAACCAACCACATTTTACGGAAGTTATTACCATAAAACTTGATCATTTTTTGTAAGATTTCAGATATCAGGCTTCAATAGTCACTGAGTTATTTTCATATAAAAGAGAATTATGGCATGGCAGTTACTCGAACCATCCGGCCGAACTTGTTGGATTTAGAAAGCGAAACTAACAATTACAAAAATGATCTTAGTAAAAATTTCAGAATCCTAGCTGCTTTATTTTTTGAGTTATCGTGCGGATGGAATATTAATAATTAATAATTTTGTTCATTCATTATATATTAATTTGTTTAGTCATAGTTTCTAAGTGAAAAATATATATTTATTCAAATAAT
The DNA here is from genome assembly GCA_947095535.1 of Poecilobothrus nobilitatus. Taxonomy (NCBI): domain Eukaryota; kingdom Metazoa; phylum Arthropoda; class Insecta; order Diptera; family Dolichopodidae; genus Poecilobothrus; species Poecilobothrus nobilitatus. The sequence goes on along the minus strand of OX352772.1, from coordinate 51,264,120 downwards.
AATATAATTTAACAGATAGATACCAGCTAACATTTTTTAAAAATACCAATCAACATTTCTTGAAAGATACCAATAAACGTTTCTCTAAACCGATCAACATATCTGTCATCTGTAATTTTTTAGTTTGCAATTTCAATTTTGCACCGGGTCGTTCACGTAAACTAGGAAGTTTTCTTGGATGGATTTTTACGTGAAGACCCCTATAATATATATCTATGCATATTATTTCTCTTGCTGATGACGCATATTTCAAACTGTAAAATTTTTGTTAGCAGATTCAATATTAATCTTATGTTTGTTTTGTATTTGTTTACAGTTTTTATTACTTCTTACTTCTAATATTTTTGAATGAAAAATTCATGTAGGTACTTATACCATATACATATTATATACATAAATGGATGTACGAATGAATGTACATATATTTTTACAATTTAATTATTTATTATTGTTATTGAATAAAAAAAATGATGTTAAATTATTAGAAATTATTTTGCTTTCATATAAATTATTATGTAAAAATTTTGGGTTTAAAATTTTCGTATATTAGTGGTCGGTCCTGTGGTGGCGATAGCTGATTTTTTTTGAAGCTTTATAATGGTTGCATTTCATTTAATTTATGAAATTACAGATATTGAAAATATATTCTATCTTTTTAAATACCGTTTTTTAATTCTAAATTCTTTATTTTTTTATTTTTTATATTTGTGAAAAAAATTTAATAAACCTTGGAGGTAATACTACGAACACTTTTAAAACTGAGCTCGTTTTGATATTATTATTCAAGTAAAATGTTCAATAAAAAGGGATTTAAATGATAATATATGCATATAAAAAATACCTACATATGCATATGTACATATTGTTGTTTTATTATATATACATACATTTAAATATGCCCTATATAGAATTTAAAATAAGTATGTTTTAAATCTTTGGGTTACCACAACTATAGATAAATATTCTGAATAGAATAAAATATGTGTATTGATAAAACTTTTTTCCTATCATTATTTTCCAAAAAAAAACCAAAAACAACAACATAAGGAAATAAACGTTTAAATAAAATGTCATTATCATTCATTATCAAAAAAATTAACAACTAACTTTGACTAAAAAAATTTTTCTTGTTATAAAGTAAAACAAAACAAAAAAAAAAAACTTTCCTTTAAGAAAGTTTTGCATTCCATTTTATGGATTGCGTGTTACATGTTTTGTTTTCCCTAACACCCACATTTATTGCATTCAAAACAAAAGAATACAAAGAGAAAAAAAAAAGTAAGTATAAGAAAAATTTGTTACCGTTATCATAAGTTGGGAAAATTTTACAATTTAACTAAAATTTGAAAGAAAATAAAAAGGAAGTTTTTCTCTCAAAAAATTTTTATGTAAAATTATGTACAAATAGTAAAAATTATTAATCGCACCGTAAAATATGCAATAAATTAAACATTTTTTTTTTTTTTTCAAATTTAAAGTTAAAAACAAATATTTTGACTTGACAAAAAAAAAAAAAAAGACGGAACAGACGTTATATTTATTATTAGGATGTTTTTGTTCCCCAATATTGTTATTGTTCTAGTTAACATCGAAATTTATTTTTATTTGAAATAATTAGAAGTAACTTATTATAACAATAAAAATAATAAGCGCCTCTTTTAATTGGTATAAGTAAAGTGGTTTAATCGATTAAGTTCAAGAGGGAACACAAAACAAAAAAAAAAGAACCCAACACAAACGCAGTCAATTTTTGAATTTTTATAGGAATACTTTTAGAATATATTTAACAACAATTTAACAAAGAAAAACAACATAAGTTTGCAATTGTAAAAAAAAAAAAAAAAAAAAACGAAAGATCAACTAATTAAGAAACCAATTTTATTTTATTATACCAATGTATAAAATCTCCTTACAAAATTTAAATAGTACTTAAATACTTAGAGATAAAGACGAAATAGTTACTTAGACATTATACATAGAGAAAACAAAGATTTTTTAACTGTTTAATATTTTATCCTAAAAAGATCTGACCATAATATTGCAAAACAATCTTTCGAATGGAATTCAAGGGATGCTAGACGCGTAGAAGCACTGAACACATGAAGAAGAACTGTTAATAACTGAAGCAAAGTCTCACCAAAAAAAATATTTATTAAAAGAATGACAAATTATCATCAAAAATAGAAAGGATTTTTTAGTCAGCTCTTAAAACAGAGAGGATCAGAAAAAAAAACAAATTTATTTTATTTTACAAAAAAAAAAAAAATATATTGAAAAATGATTTTTGGAATTTTTTGAAAATTTTTTATTGTAATGGGTTTTGTTTTATAAAAAATAACTTCGAAATTTAAAATATACTTAATTAAATTTACTTACATTCATAAGGTATCCTTATACGTCCTTATATTAAATAATCTTAATAAAACGAAGACTGAAAATAAAAAAAAAATAAAAAAATCTGATCAAATCGAATAAAATAAAGTGCTTATAAAAAAATAAATTAATTCATAAATATCTTAAGCTATAAAATAATAATCTTCATTAGTGCTCTTTTAAAATTAAAAAAATCTTAAAGAATATATTTGAAATAGACTTACTTATAAATTTAAAATTAGATCTAAACAAGTAATGGAAAAAACCAACAGTTTTCAAAAAAGCACATTTCCAAAATTAGAAAATATTCCAGATTAAGCGTAGAGTAAAGAGTGGACATATTGAAAAATAAATTTTGATAAGAAATTGGTTTTTGTTTGTCTTTTTTTGGTAAGAATTTTCAAGCTTCTAAGTTAAACCGTTTGAAAGATAATTTCAAATCCAAATTTTCCAAATTTCGGCAATAATTGAGTTTGACATAACGGTATATTAAAATACCGCAAGCGGGTAAAGCCACATATTAATTTTATATATATTTATAAAGTTTATAAAACTAGCTATCGTTTGGCGTTTCCAGATTGAAAGTATACTTTAAAGAAGCTGTATTGTGACAACTTAAAGATAAGGTTTTTTCGAACTTTATAGGGCTGTAGCTCCTTAATGGGTAGGACTATCGAAAAAAGTTTCCTTTTTGGCAGTGCCTATCCGTAGTTAAAATTTCATTGCTTTATTGCAAACGGTGTAGAAGTTTTGTAAGCACAACGGAATGGACGCCGACGGACAGACGGATAGAGAGAAACTGAAATTTTTTAAAAATGTGCTGAAAACGCTGTATATTTAATATCTTGATAGAAAAAATTGATTCAAAAAATTTATTATATAATCTGTCGTTTGATTGACTCATGTTAGATATTACACACATTTAAAGATTTAATATTACACACATTTTTCCCAGTCATATTGAACATTATCCATCACAATTATTGAAGGCTCTTCTAAATAATTTAATAAATTATTTTTGAACCAGTTTTTAAATACTTTGTCGGCATTCACATTTTTATGATAATCTTCATCTTAGGATGAAATATTTGCACGATATGTAAATCCATATGTAAAATAATCAGCCTCCCACCTTTTCCGATTGGTGCTTTTATACTTTTAGAAGAGTCTTGATGCTGCCAGATATAGTTTCTTGAATGGTTTTGATTCACCCAATGATTCACCCATATTTCGTCTAAATAAAAAATTGCTCTACCATCTTTAATATTTCTTACAGTTTATTTTTCTTAAAAAATTTATCCGAGCAAAACTAACTTTCTGCTTTCGAGAATCGTTCCCAGAAACCATCCCATCGTTTTTACTTTTAAAAGAACACTAATTTGACCGCTGCTCTTGATTTAATCTGTAATATTTTTAACTGTGCTTAAACTAACTATAACACATCCCTGAGCAGATAATTCTTGAGGAGAATATTGTGTTTCAAAGTCAAAATTGTTGAAAAAATCGTACACATTTTTTGTTATTATTTTGGACTTTTCATATAAATCAAAACATCTTCTTTTATTTTCTTGCAACATTTTCTCTTTTAAAATTTTTTGATGCGATGATAATTTTTCAAAAGAAAAAGAATATTTCATCTTAAATAAATTTCCTAACAAAACAATTTATTTAAACATAGAATATTATTTTTAAGAAAAAAAAAAAAAACAAATTTATTTCAATTCATAGTTCTTGTTGTCAAAAAAAACAAAAACAATTTCTACAAAAAAAGTTCACTCTAAGTCATTGACAGCGATCCCTTTTTTTTTCTTTTATTTATTTTTAGACTTTATTTATATTAGTTATATACTTATATGTAGAAGGTAAAAAAAAAAAAAAATCGTATAAGAGTATGTACTTTCCTTTTTTAGTTGTCTGTCTCTTTCTTGTCATTTACGTCTAAGAAACGTCAATATAGTGTAGACATTGGAAATAATTACACAAAGTAGAGGGAAAAATCATTAAAAAAAAGAACCAAAGAAAAAAGAAAACAAAACTATAAAAATTCTTTTGCCTATTTTTTGAAATATATTGACAAAATTAGGAGAAAAAAACAAAAACATTAAATCCACCATTTTTAAAATTGATAATAGTAAAAAAAAAAATGTTCAGAAGAAATGTCAAATATTTGAAAATAAGTTTTTTTTTTTTTGATTTTTCAATAACAAAAAAAAAATGTTACATGAAGAAAATTATGTCTACGTGAGTTTTTCCATAAAAACTTAAAAAAAAAAAACAAAAAAGAAATAAACAAACTTACGACATTAGCCCCTGAAAATTAATATTTGTTGTTGTTATTATTTTCTTGTTTTTTTAATTTTTTTTTTTTGTTTTTTGTTGTTCTTTAAATTTATTTTAAATGATAAGGAAATAAACTATGAAAATTTAAGTGTCAAAAGATTTGCTGAAGTCAATAAAAACTATTTTTTTTTTCGCATTAAAAAAAAAAAAAAAACGTTTAGATAAGAAATTAGATTATATAGGCATTAAAATATAGAAAAAAATATTTTGGTTGAAAATATTAAGGTTAAAAAGTAATGTTTAATAATTGAAATAAACAAAAATAATCTTGACTCTTGAGGATTTTTTTAATTCGTTCGCCCATATATTCCTATAACAAATTATGGAAATTTTAAAATACTACGTGACTAAATAAGTAATTAAAATTTTGACAATAAAAAAAAAAAAAAGATATTACATAGGTACATATGTATATTCACTTACATTGGATTTACATGCTTATTAAATGGCTTTAATAAGTATAATTTTAATTAAAAGTACATAAAAATATTGTGAAATCATTGCAAATATAACTAATAAGCACATACTTATATTATTATCCTCCATCTAAATCTATCAGTTGACACTCTGATTTTATTTTTTTATTTATTTCTTTTATTGATGAAGATGCTAATCACTAGATTCTAGGTCCGTACTGTAGTAATGTATCGTAATGTAGTAAAACCTATTCGTTCAGAGTTGGTGTTAAGTTTCCCTAAATTTATGCCACCCTGACAGAAGAAGCTTTGAAGGCTTCACAGATCCAAGTCAGAAAGTTCACCTAAATCTTAGAAAAAGAAACTACCGAGATATTTCCAACTATTCGAATATTTTAACTCCTAAAATTTTTTTTTGAATTAAGGACTGTCAAAATGACATTTTTTTCTCAAAAAAATTTAAGAAATTTAAAATTTTTAACTTTAAAACACGTTTTAGGGCGAAACCTAAAAAAGATAGAGATTTAAGACAAATACATTTAAAAAAGCTACTTTCTCATTCTATCAAAATATTTTTTCAGAATGCTAAAATTTTGTTCGGAACAGAAATTATATGGGTATTTTAATCAAAACAAAGAAAACAGCCCCAAATCTTCTTTAATGCTCTATTATAGTTCTAAAACTATTGGACCTATAACTTAATCCCGATACAAAAATTTTGTCCTTATGGTATTTCCTACAGGATGGTATATATTAAGGCACTTATTTGCGAATCAACTTATATATTCCATCCAGTATTATTATCCCTAAATGTATGCAATTTTTTAAAATTTTAGAAGTGTCATTGCTAAAATTTTTAACTTGTGTATTTTAATTTTATTGTTGGTTTTTATTTTCTATCTAAAAGTTCACTTTGGAATTTTTAAATTCCGGTATAGGATTAGAATATATCATATATTTAAAAAAAAAATAAATAAACCGATAGCCATGACATCTGTTACCTATTAACTACAATTCAGTTAATAGAGCATCCGCAGGCAAATTGTTAAAAAAGGAAAATTAATAAGATTAAAAAAAAAATCAACCTTCCGACAAAATATAAAAGAAAATATGTGATATAACTTTAACATGCTTAATAAAATGGATATAATATTAGTTACTACTTATGTATATCCTATATATAGGCTATAATGATTAATAGGCCTTAGTATTTCTACAATATCATGTAAGTAGGAGTATAAAATAATTAATAAACGAATTAATTGAGACAGACAGATTTAAAATCAACTTTTCTCACTTTATATAAAATAAAAAAAGATATATTGAAAATATATTCAATAATCAACGATAAAGAATATATTTATACTTATAAGTACTTAATACAATTTTTTTTTATTTGTATTTTTATTTTGTTGTAATATTTAGACGCCGGCTTTATCAAATTATAAAATGGTGCCTAAATTATTAGATTTTTTTTTTTGCTCTTTTCTTTACTTTTTTTTTAAAACGCTTTAAGTAAATTTTTTCTTGATAAATGACGACGTGTTGTACAAAACATACAGACCTTTCATTATACATTCAATTTATTTATAACAAAATCATATTTTATTAAATATTATTATTACGTTACGATTCAGTTTATCATTGATTCTTGAAATATTACAATTACAATAAAAAAAAACGACAACAATAAAAAATTATGAACCACTAATTTATAGAAAAACTGTGATTAGACATTTTTTATCGTGATTTATTTGATACGTATTCACATACGTTAGAATTTTTGAAATTTATAACTACTATTTTGTTTGTGTCATTAAATTCTTTATAATTTTTCAAGGTTTTTTAATTAAATTGAAGGAAAGGGAATTTTGTTTTTAAAGTTGAATCAAAGAAAAACAAAAAAAAAAAGATAAAAACTGTAAGTACTTAAAAAATAAATATAAACTATTTAAAAAGACTTCGATATACATACAAACCTCTTTCTTTTTTATCAAATTTACATCCGATAATTTTAATAAACATTTTCTTACAATTGAACTGGAGCAAGTAAAAACAAAAAGTGCTGTTGAGAAAAGGGCTTCCATTAAAGAAATACATTTCAATATTTTCTAAAGGGCGCCTTAGACTAAGTAAAGTATATTATATATTTTACATCTGACATGGCTGCGCGTAAAATATAGAAAGATAAACAGTCGATTAAACAAATATAAATTTTTCTATATGGTTTTTATTTGTTACGTGCCTATACGACAATGTTGACAGTTGTTTTAAATAAAATTTATAATAAAAAAAAAAAAAAAAAATTCCTTTAGTTTTGTCAAATTTGTTTTAGAAAGTATTCGAGAATTAATCATGAATAACATGAATGATTTAGAAAAATATATTTTGGCTATCTCTTTGGTAACTAATTATAGAAATTATCTGCGACCAAACCATTTCTATTTTATACTAAATGATTACTTAATGTATATAAAAAATAAATATATATACCATTTATACTTTAATTGAAGAGATTTGTTTTTTAAGTGAAAACATTTTATTTTAAGTGAAGACATTTTTTTTCCAATGAAGACTTTTTACTTTAACTGAAGACATTTTTTTTTCAATGAAAATTCTTTATTTCAGTAAGTTAATATATAGAATATACGTGTATACATATAAATATAATATATAGAACATAATATATAAGATATTATTTATTAATTTATATGTATATACACATATGTATATATAGCATTTTCTGATCAAATTCAGGTATTTACTAAATATTTTCAGCTTTTACCTTTATACCTTTGTTTAAATATCTTTAATACTTAATACCTTTGTTTAAATCCAACTTTATGGGTAGATGTGCATTTTAAATCTCTTTTAATAATTTTATGCCATCTTGGACAAGTTAATTAATTCAATTTCTTGATAATAGAATGTATTTTGCTTAGATGGCAGTAAATTGTTTTCAAAAGTTTTTTTTATTTTTTGGATCGATGTTATCCTCTTGGTCAAAGTTAGACAAATCGACGATAAATATTTTTGAGAATTTTTACATGTTTTTCAATAAAAAGTTTTTAATTTTTAGAATTTTGAATTAAAAATACTATCTGAATTTATTTAGTAAAAATCGGAATTCTAAAAAAAATAATCTGAAATTATTTAGTAAAAATCTGAATTCATTTAGTAAAACTCTGAATTCCAAAAAACAAAATCTAAATTTATTTAGTAAATACTTGAATATATTTAGCAAAAACCTGAATATATTTAATAAATACCTGAGAATATTTAGTAAATGTCTGAATTTGACCAGAAAATGCTATATTATATAATTATGTATATTAACTAAATTACTGGAATAAAGAAACATTCATTGAAAAAAATGTCTTCACTTAAAGTAAAAAGTATTCATTTGAAAAAATGTCTTTATTGAGAAAAAAGTCTTCATTTGAAATAAAAAAGTCTTCAATTAAAGTAAAAAAGTCTTCAGTTAAAGTAAAAAAGGTATAAAATGTCAGCTAAAATTAGAACAGATTATAAAATAAAATTTACATTTGTAATGTTTTCTCAAATGCCAAAACTTTGTTTTTATTATATAAAGTCTGAAGCGACCTTCAATTTCAATTCAATTTCAATTCTTCTTTATTCCTATAGATCAAAAAAAGAAATATCCTGTACATTATCAGTTGTTGAAAAGAAATCAGTTGTTCAAAAGAAAGAAAATAAGCTTTATACTTATGCTTTTCATACATGAACTTACAACTCTATCATATGATTTAAGTAAAATTAAAATGTTGGTATTTTAACAGAAAAAATTGTAACAGAAAGGTTTTAACAGAAAACTAAGATTTTAAAACAAAAATTAATAACTACAATACAGTAGCACACCAATACAATCTTAAAAAATTATCTTATCTATTAGTTATTCTTAAAAGTTTTTTTTAAGTTTTCATGCTTCATGCTATAATTTTTATAATGAAAGCATTGGTTATAAGCATGATTTTAATTGAAACTTTGCAATATGTAATTAATATTTCCACCGCTGTTATAAAATTTTACAAATAAATATCTAAGTTTCTCTATATCTAATAAAATTTGGAGAAAACACAATATCAACAAGGAAGACAAAAAGATACAACTATAGCTACATATTATACATGTATATATATATATATATATATATATATATATATATATGTAACTACATAAAGTAATATGATCTTCCTAAAAATTATTATTTAAGAACTATTTTTTTTTTAAATTTTATTATTTATTTAACATTTTGTATCTTAAATATGAATCAAAATTTTTAAATTTGACATTTAAAAAATAAATCTAAAAAATATGCAATGGTCTCATATACAATTCAGCTCTCAGCTCAGCTCAAAGTCTTGTAAAATTTTATACTTTTTATACCCGTACGATAGGATCGAGCTATGAAATTTTAACTGCTGATAGATGCCACAAAAATATTAATTTTATTTTTAATAACTTTTTTTTGTAGCCCCACCCTTTACGGAGCTACAGCTCCCCAAAGATTCAAAAAAGCTCTATATTTAAATTGTTATAGCACAAGTTGTATAAGGTATATCTTCATTCTGAAAACGACAAACGATTACTGCTTTTATTAGCTTTAAAAGTATATATAAAATAAATATATAGTTGTGGCATACGGTGTCTTAATTTACCGTTATGCGAAATTAAAATTTTGCAAAATCCTTTAACCCTTCTATCTTCACAATAATAATAAACAACAATAAATAAACAACATAACGGTTGCTTGAAGAATTTTTATTTATATGATATTGATACACATACATACTTATATAATATCATGTTTATTTACATATCGTATATGTCACTGATGAATGAATGATAGGAGTATAGATGTATATTATATAGCGCCGTATTTACATGCATACATATATGTATTTTATTGTACATATAAGAAATTATTCTATGAATGGAAATATTTTTAAAGAAATATTGCAATGTATGGCGATATACTACATAGTATATATATAACAATATAAATATACTATGTACGCATTAGTATAATATAATATTTAAAATTATATTTACTATTTTGTGCTTAGTAAATTTAATATACATTTACCACTTAGTATTAAATGGTACTATAGAATATTGAAAAAAATTTGGATTGATAATCGTTATGTGGAAGGTTAAAATCTGCTTTTGAAGAATGTATAAATATATAGTTTGAATATATGTACAAGCCATAGTTCTAGAAATTATAAAATTCACCCAAATTATTTTAAAATACTAAAATATTAAAAAAATAATATTGTAAGTAGAGTGACAGGCTGTGAACATACTAACGGTTCGTACGGGTATCTAAGAGTTGACAAAGGCAACTGTATTCTTCCTCGTTCATACATGAAAATAACAATAAATTTTGCAATGTGTTGAAATGTGTCAAAATGTTGAATAGGGGTGAATAGGTTGAATAAACTAGGGTGCCAAATTTTGAACTTTTACAAGACTAGTTTGCACCAACAATATGCATAATATCAAACTATTGACTTTTTTTTTAATTTGAAAATTTTAAAAGGAAATTTTTTATAATTTGGATAAAATATAAAAATGATTTTAATATGTCTACTTTTTTTTTCACGATGAATTATTGACATTTGGTGTGAAAAAAAAAATTAATTAAAAAAGACACACACCTACATAAACATATTAAATATAAAGAAATATATTATAATGAAATTAATTTAAAAAAAAACAGGGAAAAATTAACACACTTACGCACACTTTTACACAAAATTTAACGCATTGTGTAATTAAATTAAAGAAGAAAATTTTTGACAGTTTTTCCCCAAAAAAAGAATTTTTGGCGCTTTTTAGTTTTTTCATTTAATTTATTATTTTATTTTTATTTTTTTTTTCTACTTAATTTGTTAAATAATTTTTTCTAATGTTTAATTTTATAAAACGACTACGAATTTATTTTTAGGTATATTTTAAAAATATTTACAAGGTACAGAGTGATTCCTTTTTTGTTTTTTTTAATTAAAATTTTATTTTTTTAGCTCTTGTTAGAAAAAAACTGATACAAAAATCATCGGTAATCTCAAAAAAAAACGTTTAATTAACAGATCGAAAGTAAACAAAAGAAACAGAAAAAAAAACTTAAAGAAAATTTAGCTATAAGTACATTGTATTGAAACATTGGATCGAATGCATAAAACTGAGCTTGAACTAAAATTTCATATTTATTTGCATATACAAACGAGGAAGAATACAGTTGCCTTTGTCAACTCTTAGATACCCGTACGAACCGTTAGTATGTTCACAGCCTGTCACTCTGCTTACAACATTATTTTTTAATATTTTAGTATTTTAAAATAATTTGGGTGAATTTTATAATTTCTAGAACTATGGGTTGTACATATATTCAAACTATATGTTTATACATTCTTCTAAAGCAAATTCTAACCTTCCACATAACAATTATCAATCCAAAACTTTTTCAAATATTCTATAGTACCATTTAATACTAAGCGGTAAATATATATTAAATTTACTTAGTACAAAATAATAAATATAATTTTAAATATTATATTATATTATATTTAAATATTCCATTGACAGAATAATTTCTTATAAGTACAATAAAATACATATATGTATGTAAATACGGCGCTATATAATATACATATATACTCTTATCATTCATTCACTAGTGACATATACGATATGTAAATAAACATGATATTATATAAGTATGTATGTATATCAATATCATATAAATAAAAATTCTTCAAGCAACCGTTATGTTGTATATTCATTTACATTTTTATGTACTACGCATTATATCCTCAACAATTTCAAATTATCGAATAAAACAAATGCAAAAAATTTGTTGAAGAAATTTGTTAGAAAATTTGAAAAAATCAAGTAACACTTTCGTCAATTATAAAGTAACCCTATATTATTAAAAAAAGTTATTAACAGAAATAAGAGTATAATGTTGAAGCTTTAATTTTTGTGTATTACTTAAAAAAAAATTTTAACAGGTGTTCAAGTTACAGGTGTTTAAAACTAGGAAATTTTCAGTTTTTGACCCCTTACAGCTCCTAAACGGGGGTTGATACAAAAAAAATTTCTGAAATGAGTCATACTTATTTTCAAGGATCTAACTTCTGTCAAAATTTCAAGTTTCCAACTTAAACCGTTTAGAAGATAGAAGGGTTGAAGGATTTTGCAAAATTTGAGTTTTACATAACGGTAAATTAAGACACCGTATGCTAAAAATATATATTTATTGTATATATACTTTTAAAGCTAATGAAAGTAGTAATCAACAACTTGTGCTATAACACAAGTAGTTATACAACTTGTGCTATAACAATTTAAATATAGAGCTTTTTTGAACCTTTGGAGAGCTGTAGTTCCGTAACGGGTGGGGCTACAAAAAAAAGTTATTAAAAATAAAATTAATATTTTTATGAGATCTATCAGTAGTTAAAATTTCATAGCTCTATTGCAAAAAAAATGTGGGGATCTAAAAGTTAGGTGTTCGAGAGCTACCCTAAGGCTTGGTCCAAACTCAACCAAAAAAAATAGGGAACCTACAAATTACTCCCAAAATATTTTGTGTAAATTTCAAGATTCTAGCTTTCTTAGTTTTTGAGTTAGCGTGCTGACGGACGGACGGACGGACATGGCTCAAAAGTCTTAGAATTGTTTTCTGATCCGATCCATACCTTTGAAGGTATATCTAGCTCGCTTATTTCGAGGTGTTACAAACGGAGGAGTAATTTTATTATACCCGATCCTATCGTACGAGTATAAACATATTATACGTACATACGATGATTTTAGGGAATCCCCTACAATTTTTATGAAAAGTTGAAGAAGTAAAAAAAAATTTACATATATTTAAGTGAACTTCTCAAAAAATATTTTAATATATTTTTTAAGAAAAATAAAACAATTTTAATTTTTTTTTTTTGTTCTTTAAACAATAAGTACATAGTTGCTAAGTACATAATATCTACTTACAATTTGCAAATTCCGAATAGTTAAGTAATTCAAAGAAAGAAAATGTATTAAAACAAGATTAAAAGAAACATCTAAAAAATAATACCATTAAAAGGATAACCTTAAAAAAATTTACATTACTTAGATTCCAAATTAAAAGCAGTTGAGCTGTGTAGTCTTAAGCGCGTTTTTTTCCGCAAAATATTATTACATTGCGGCTTATGAATATGACCACACCAACAATATTTTCGCGAGATTTTACAGCATTTTTTTTTTTGCAGCAAATCTACATACTAATTTTTTCCGCATAAAAAACGCGGTTGACAGCGTTTTTCATCTGATTTCCACAAATAAATGTCAAACATTTTTATTTTTAAAAATAAACCAAAGGTAAAATGGAGAACAAAGTGGAAAAATTAATCGAGTTAGTTAAAAAATATGCCATATTATGCGATCTTTCAAACAAAGATTATAAAAATATAAGAAAAAAAAGATGAAATGTGGATAGAGATAAATATTATATTGTTATAAACATTGTGTACAAATACATAATTTTAATTTTTATTGTAGTTAAATCCAATATTTTTTTCAAAAAGAAAAATTATTACTTTTTTTTTATAAACAAAAACACCAGATCACTCGATGTAAAAAAAAATAATTTTTTTAATTTATTGACAATACAATAATTTATTTTTTATTTTCTGTTTGATGTCTATGCGAATTTTTAAATTTTCAGTGTGGGCACATGTGCGTATTCCGCGCGATTTCCGTTTTTTTTTCGCACCGCTACCGCGCCGCTGCCGCAAAAAACGCGCCGGTCTGGGGAAGTCTTTAAGCAGTTGTTTTTATTTAAAAAAAAATTTTTAAATTTCGAAAAAATTTTGTAACTGTAACTATTTTGTAATATTTTTCTAACCCTGTGTGAAATTTTTTAATACCGGTCAAATATAATTTAGAACGTTTTCCCTTTTTTAATTTTTGGTTTTTTTTTTTGTAATTTTTACGCCCAATACTTTTTATGCCCCTGTGCTAAAAATTTGTTCCAAAAATTTAAAACTTTTCCTGTCTGAGATATTTTTTTCAAAATGTATAAATATATATACATATATATTTATAATTTTATATTCAAAATGGATAAAATTCATATCCAAAAATAAATAAAAAAAAAAAAAAAACCCATTTAGAAAAATTAAAAATAAAATTTATATGTATGTATGTTAAGATTTCAAAATATCTTTTTATTTTCTGCGGTGTCTTCTCTTCTATACTTAATTCCTAAAAAAGAATGTGTGAAAAGAAAAATCAAAAAATAAAAAATATATTTCGAAATTTAAATAAAATATCATGTCCGTCTAATTAGAAGAAAATGTCATTTTAAATTGATATTTGTAATGTTGTCGTGTATTTTTATATGCCTGTTTCTTTCATTTGTTTTTTTTTTCTTGTTTCGTTTTCTTTTGCATTACATAAACTTTAAATGTTTGTTAAATTAATTTCTTAAAAAAATTATTTTTTCATTAAACAACCTGAAATATTTAAGAATTTAATGGTACAAAAAAATGGTGTATCGAAGTTTTTAAAGTAAACGAATATAATATTATGTATGTATGAATTCCAAGGTAAAAAACAACTAATTAAAATTTGTGCCATTCTATAAGATTATTGTTATAAATTTATTTAGAAATTCAGAAATTAAAATCAAAAAAAAAACCAATGACATAAAATAATTTTAAGTACTTACTTAAGTATTTAGAGAAAAAGTTATCTTACTGCATTTTTTCAAATTGTTCGACAATACTGAATCTATTTAAGAGAAAAACAAGTAAATATAACAGTAAATCGAGGTGGTGTATAAAAATTGTCTTAAAATTAAAGGTACTTAAATCTGAATTAACACTTAACAGGAGTGTTCAAACAGGAATGTCCTTATGGGTTAAAAAAAATACTCAATGTTTGCCTGTTAATAATCTGTTTTAAAATTTTTTTTTTTTTTAATTCATTTCCTTGAAATTACACAGCCTTTCCTGTTCAGGCGTGGCTGTAAATGTCGTAAGGGGGAATAACCCTTACAACGTGTGTGGGATTCGAATCCACACTCCTTCGGTGTTTGCAGCGTATTTTATACGCTTTTACCCACTAGGCCACCGAGGCCACCTAGTGGAACATTGTTCTCTTAAAGAATGGTGTGCGTATGTGTATATACGTAATGTTCGCTATTGTAACGTCTTATACTCTTATCTGATAAGGTAAACGTTTGACTGAAAAAAAAATTTAACCAAAATTTGATGAGATTTTCATCCGTTTTCAATTGTTAAAGCTGAAAGTTAATATTAATAATGTCAGACTTAAAACAATTTTCAAGAGATTTTTTATTTTCTTTTTTAAATTTATAGAATTGAAATTACTTACATATAATTGTTTATGGAAAATTAAATCTAAAGAATATAACAATAGAGTTACGAAAAACTAGGCTTTGCAAATAACATTTGTTTTGATATTGCTTTGGAGAACTCAAAATTTTTGTGTCACTTCAGTCCAGTTATTTTAAATATTTAACATTTAAAAATGCTAGTCAATCTCTGATGCGGTGTTATAGCTTTTCTCATAGCTGTGTCATGTTTTTCTTAATTTTAGGAAACACCAATTTATTTGATCTCATACACATACTTATGTATGTATGTATAATTGAGGTCCATATTGTAAAAAAAAAATGTTTTTAAACTGTCTGTAAACCGTATTTAAATTTAAAATTTGAAACAATGATAATACATTGTAAAATAAATACAAAGTTTTTTTTTACATTTCTTAACGCATTTTTTGATGTTATTGTTGTTTTGTTTTTGACGTATGTATGTAGTACATACTATGTACCTATAATTTTTTTATTAAAATTTTGTGTTACCATATTTTCTAACTAACATCAAACTTTGACTTTTTATGCAAAAATTTAAAACAAAAATACGAAAAAAAAACCAATAAAATAAAATTGTAGAAAAGCATTCAAAATTTTTTGAATGCACGAACACGTTTTTGTTTTTCGTTTTAAAAACTTATTTTATACAATTTGGAACGTCATTAATTGTAACAAATTTTTGACAAACATTGTGGAACTTAATACATTGTAAAAATTTGTGGTTTTTTCACAACATGGAACTCAGGGTATGTATTCACATAATTTCTTAAATAATTTCTGCAATCATCCATCCGGTTCATCATTTATCTTTCGAATTAAATTAATATGAGAAGAGGTAGCTCTTTTCAATAACCATTTTCTAGACCATCGAGAACGAACTATATCTTTTTTTTTTTACACGAAACAACACATCTTGAGCATTAAGACCTCATAAAAAAGTTAAATTAATTTTATTGCTGTTTACTGCTGTTAAACATATATAAAACCAAAGATGGAGTACAATACATATATTTGGGCGGGAGTCTCCAAAACGGCACTGGAATTTCTCGATTAAAGTGCAAAATAGAGCAGTTCGTCTAATAAACGACCCCCATGTCACCTCTACGCTCTTTCCATTCAGTCTCCGTCGCCTAACAGGGACACTTACCCTGTTTTATAGATACCTCATAGAGTTGGGTTCTTGTTCTAACAAGATTAAAAGTTTGATGTCTCCTCTCAAAGCATTCCAAAGAGAAACAAGGAGAGCTTCTGCTGCCCACCCTTATGTAGTTCAAATTTTCAAATGGCATAATTCGGTTTATGGAAATTCGTTTGTAGTACGAACATCGCGAATGTGGAACAAACTTCGTCCTCATGTGTTCCACAGAATTAGTGATGATTACATTTACAACGTGCAAAGATTCAAGGTGAATATTAACAACTTTGTTCGCAATATGCCTGCCAATTTGAAATCTATTTTCATTCCCTAACTCAACTTCCTCTGACCAGGCAGTACATTAGTACTAAAGGTCATAAAGCCTATTGTTTGATCAAAAAAGGGAGGTGGTGTTTAATGGTTTAAAGTCCCACACACTCATAGAGGACTCGTGCTCGTTTTCACTCCTCTATAGTGTCTTTCGATGATTCCCACCTACCCTTACAAAAAAAAATTGATTTGTCGAAAAGCTGAACGGCTTAATTTATAATAATTATTAAAGTCATTTTAATTCATAAAATATTTAATAAAATTTTAATACATATACTTATAATAGATAATAATAATCGGTGTGTAATTTTTTTTTTATTCGTTTCACTTCTATAAGAAGCACAGGACATCTACTAAATCGCTGATTATTTATTATTAAATTCACTAAGTCTTTGATTACTCGTAGTAGTTATTGTATATAAGACTATGGAACAGAAATATTTTTATTTACATATGCGCCTTCTACTATCTTATACAATACTTTATTTTTTTATTATGATATAAATTACTAACTACTATTGAATATTCTTTTTTCTCCATTTTTTTTTTTTTTTTGTAAATTAACCTATACTTAATCATAAAAAATTAATAAAAAAAATTATGAAAATTTGATATGATCTGAACAGAGTTTTGAACCCCGACCTTTTAATTGAAAGACCAGTCACGCCTTAACCACTATAAGGCGAAGTCAAATAAGTCAGTAATAGTAACAAATAACATAAGTGTACATATATACAGGGTTCCACATAAATGTGCAAATATTTCAGGGGTCATTCCTAAAAGTAAAACTAGAAAAAAATTGTATTGTTAGTCATTTTCGAAATATTGGGATTTTTATTGTGCATAATAACGGTACCTTAAAGATTATATTGTACATAATAACGGTACCTTATTATATTGTTCATAATAACGGTACCTTAAAGAAAATTTTTATAATTCATATTTTTAGCTCTAATTTAAAACGTAATTTCCGCAGAATATCCTTAACCATGCGGTTTTGTGCAACATAAAAAAAAAATATTTTTAATTTATTTATTGAAAAGAAAAAATTAATAATAGTTAATAATTTTTAGTCATTTTTTTTTTTTTTGTCCAATTGAATTTCGAAATAAGTAGATATGCATATATGTCTTCTTTTTATTTATAAATATATTTCTAATACACCCTAACGTCTCTAACCTCACCTATAACGTAAATAATTTTTTTGTCTGCGATGTATACTTATTATGTATAACACCCCCTTCTATAATAAATTGATCTTTTGTTAAGAAATATTTATTGAATATTGGATTCAAATATTTTAAATTTATAATAATAAATTATAATAAATGCCGGACATAAAATTATAGAAGCTTTAATAAGATGGCTAACAAAAATAAAACGTTTATTACTTTACTCATGCGCTTATAAGAAATTCTTAATTTAATTATTCACATAATGCTCCTACTACTTTATTGCTTGTATGTAATTTAAAATTTTAATAATATTTTTTTATTAATGAATTTTTTATGATTACGATAATTTGAAAAAAAACAACGAAGAGAAAAAAAAAAATGATTTAAAATTAAGTATAAAATGTAATAAATATTTTTATAACTGAAGGGGTTAATTTATTCATTAGTGATAATTTCCACCAAAAAAAAAAAAAACTAAATTTGACATTCAAACCAGCATGTACGCAAGTTGCGTAAAACTATAAAATAATTTGTCAAATTAATAAAAAAGTTTAAATTATATTAAAACAAAAAAAAAGCACTTTTTAAATTACTACATATAACATACTATTAAAACGTGTACACTTCCCCTGAAATTTCTTCAGAATCTTATAAAAATTAATAAAATAAAAAGAAAATATGACGTGTGTGGTAAACTATAAATATTAGATATAAGTAACTAAGTAAGTAGCATGTAAATAAAAATTTTTAAATCGAAACTTCAAATTACAATCCGTTTAGACAGGTGTACAATTTACTTATGAGCAAATGAAATGGCGGAAACGGAAAATATGAAGATTATAAAATTAAAAATTTTTAAATTCTATACTGCGGCTGACATTTTTCTCAACTATGTTTATTAACTCCACTATTGTTATTTAATCGGTCCATTATGAAATTAATTTAAAAAAATGAACACATAAAAACAATTTTATTTTTATTTTATTTAGATTAACACCAATTAATATCATGTACGACTTGTGATACGTATCACCAAAATTTGTCATTGAATTGAGATTCGATCCATGGACCTTTTAATTTAGTTTGGATTCAAAATGTTAAATAACCATATGATAAATGGCTTATTATGCCAAAATAGAATTAAAAGTTCAACAGTTTGAGCTGTAATATGATGACAATTCGTGATATTTATCACAAGACTAAAATGACATAGCTATAAATCGTCTAACATGATATTAATTCCTATATGACTAGAGAAATGTTAGTAATAATAGAGATATTCTACACATGTACAGGCGTATATGTTATTAAGGTTAATTTTCAATTTCGTCTAATAGGACGGACAAAGGTCAGAAATAATTAATCCATCAGAAATAATTATTTAGACAAATAATTAGACAAAAAGCCGCAGCAAAGATGTTTCAATTTTTAGATAGTCCACTTTTAGATCTTCCACTTTTTGGAATGTCACTCTTCTTAGTATGATAAAATCTTTGTATGAGTTCTGTTTTGGTAGATGTTGCGTGTGCAAAATCTTCTTTTTTTTTTAATAGCAAAATCAATTTTTCTGCTTAATGTGGACATATATTTCACAATTTTTCACTATTTTTGAAAATATAAATAAATCGAAAGAACATCTGTGTTAACTGAGACAAGATCGCAAAATAAGTCATAATTACAAACCAAACGTCTGCCAAGATATGTGAAACAAATTTGTGAATGCGTAATTTCTCTATAGGGATTAAAAAAAGTAGAAGAAAATTTAGAAGACAAATCTAAACTTTTTAAACTTAAAAGAAAATCGGCAAGCCTTCTCAAAAACAACAAATTCACTTTTTATAATCCATTAACTATATTAAAAGACGAAAGTACTAATCAAACTGTAGATAAATAGAATATAATGGCTTGGTAGCACCTTTGTAATTTATTGAGGAATAAAAATTGGGAAATAAAAACTTAAATTAAGACAAAACTCATGAAAAGAAAACAAATAATTTAAGAGTAAAAAACAAAATGATTACTTTACATTTGCAACAGTATTTATAAAAGATTATAAACTATTCAGTCTTGAGAATTAAAAAGAGTAATTATAAGCACAATATTAAAAATGTAAAAACTAAATAAAAAATAATTAAGGCCCTGATTTCGATAGTCATAAAAAATTTAAAAAATCATATAAAATGAATAGAAGTTGATTTTGACAGCCGTTTTTTATGAATATACTCATTTAAAACGTCAAATTTTCACATTATTAAATGAGTGCTTGTAAAAATGGATTTAGAAAAAAATTATGAAGTATTTTATTTATATTTATGTGAATATAGACATTTTTATAAGCAACCTATAACTATGCAATATCATAGGTTGCAAGAAAACCCATTATTTTGTGAATTAGAAGTCGTTCCGACATGATTTAAAAAAAGGTACTCATCGATTTTGTAGTAAAATTTAAATATAAAAAAAAAATAAAAAAGTTCAACTTTTAATCCTGCCCCAAAAAACAGAATCCAAAAACTAAGGAGCCACTTTTCGGAACATTTTTTTAATTTTTTTTACTTTTTTTTCTATTACAGTATTGGGTTAAATTCTATTATAGTCATATTGTTCCGAATTTTTCCCGACTATCGAAATCGCAAAAAACTATTAAAATGACTATCGAAATCAGAGCCTAATTGCAAAAAGAGATTCCATTTGCTATTAGTCATTCTTATAAAAGACATCACAAACGTATATATATGTATATGCATACGCATAAATACTTTTATCGCATAAGAAGCTTTCTGCTCCTATCTCTGTCAGGAAGAAGTTTACAACTTATTACCAAAAAATTTCATCATTCTTATCATTTTCATCAATATAATAATTTTGTAATTTTTATTTTTAATTGGAAACATTAAAAATGATTTAAAAATATAATTAATATTAGTTCTAGTTTATTTGATGTTTGTTTTTATTATTTTTTATGATATGGCTGTACTGTGTGGGACATAAAATAATAAAAATTTCCATTTAATTGCTTGATATAAAAAGAAAAAAAAAAATTTTCCAGAATGTTATTTATATTTTTAAATTCATAAAAGCTTAGCCAAAATAAAAAAAAAAAAAAATTATTGCAACTGTCTACAAAAAATATAAAATAAACTAAATATGTATAAGTAAGTAACTAAGTAGGTATATAAATTAAGTATATAGATTTTCCAGAAATAGCTAAAATATTTTCTTAAAAATAGGAAATTTTTTTATTATATTTTATTTGATTATTTTTATGATAAACAATCAAATCCAATCCAATTCATGGACTTTTATACTATTTGTATCTAATACTACAACATTTCTAAATAAACGACTTATACGTATTTATTACATTTAATAGAGAAATAACTAATTTCTAAATAAACAATTGTACAAGTGGTGAGTTTTTGTTGGATAAATAGTAATAGAAGAAATTTTTACTTAAAAAAATAATTAAATTTTATTTTATACTTATAAGTAAACCATAATAGAACATTAAAATCACCAACCGAAGAGCAAGAAGAAAATGTAAAAAAAAACGGGAATGAGTATGATTTATAACCAAAACATAAATAGCATAATGCTTTCGAATTAGTAAGCGAATCCGTATTATAAAAATAGGAACAAGAAAAGAGAAAGACAGCTGAAAAAAGCCCCTTTCGGAGAAAGTTTTAAATATAGGTTAACTGCGCTATTGCTTTGTAACTTTTCAGGCTAAAACTACACTAAAAACATATAACTCCGGCGCTACTTTTATTTGGCGAAGGAGCTCCTAAAGGTCTCAGTTATCTCTTTGAAAATGTTTTGTTGCAATTTATTTAGCACAATATATCTGCAAACTATTTAAAATATTAATTCCAATATCAGTCACATGTAATTAAATATCAGTCACATTACACTTTTCAGATCAAGTATAAAGTGATTTCCTAGAATTATAACTTGCAAGTTACCAGAAACACTATACACATGATGTTTCATTAGTTGAGAATTTAGGTTTTAATTATGTGTTGTTATTATTATTATTGTAAAATTAATTATTTTATTTAAATGTACAATAAGTATGTAGTATTTACTTTCAATTGTGACCATCAAAATCCAATGAAAAATTTACCGTCGCCGAGATTAAGATATTTTCAATATTTTTCACTGATGGTCAGAGCTTTGACATATTTTATTTCTAAAAATGCAAAATCTTAACTGCGACGTACGACGTCTGTCATAATGTTCTCATCTCTACATATTTTATATGAAGATCACTGAAATACGTGAACGTACTTTCGTTAAGAATTCGTATTTCCAATTTTGACACGACCAATTTTTTTTTTTTGTTGCTGTTTTGTTTTTGTATTTATTTTATGGAATACAGCAACAATTTTTAACAATTTTTTTTTTTTGTAATGACATACGCGACAGTTTATTGCTGTGTATGTCAACGTATCAATATACTAAAGTAGATCCGTCATACGTCGTATGTCGCAATTTAGATTCGACACTAAGAAAGAACAATTAAAATCGTTGTAACTATATTTTAAGTGAACTAACATTTGCTACAATTGCTTGTGTTTCATTTAATGAAAAATATTTCGGGTAAGCGCAGAAGTTTCGCTGTTGGCCAATAGACAATGATCGAAATTCTGTTTATTACTTTAAACTAATACCTTTTGCATCAACGAATTTAGCGAATTTTATAAATATATTTTTATTGATAAGTAATTTGAGTCATAGTTAGTTGTTTATTTTAAGTTAAATTCTTAGTAAATGGACTTATAATAAAATAAGTAATTATATAATTAACATTTTTTAATAATATTTAAATTCCTTTAGACAAAAATTAATGAATGAATAATAAACTTGACCTAATGTCCAATACAATTTTTATTCATTTTTTGAGTCATTTCATTTTTATATGCAATACTTATTGTCATTACTTACTTACATTTTTTCAAAAAATTTATAAGTACTCAAGTATAAATTTAATGGAAAAAATTTGCATTAAGTAACGTAATTAGGTTTTTTTTAATTCGATTTTATTCCTGGAAATTTATTTTACATTTAATTCTTAATTATAAAAAATGAATATTTAATATTATAATCAAAAGTAAATACATATACATATATATATACATTTAGTATTAAAAGTTATTACCTAAGTAAGTACTTGATTAAAAAAAAAATGTAACTAAGTACAAAGTATGGCATATTATTATAGAATTTTGTTTTTTTAGTTTATTCTTCTGCCCGAGACTCACATCAATTATCAGGCCATGAACTGCAGAGAGTAAAAGCTTAATAAGGGGCCAGCTTTTAACAAATTTACATGTAGTCTTATGTAAAAAAAAAATAAGGGGCCCAACTATAAATCTTGAAATAACACAAAAACCATTTACTTTATTCAATTTGGTTCAAAGAGAAAATTAAAGTCTCATTTTTTTTATATAATTCATTAAAGAAAAATATTTTCATTCATAATTATATGCATTTAAAAATTAATCTTCCTTTAAATTTTTTATTGTAAAAGCTTCTAAAGATAAATTGTCTCAATATCTCAATAGTATACGTCGCGACTACTTTCATACTTTAAAATTTTGTACACGCTTATATGGCTATAATCGAAACTCATACCAATTAAGAAATTATTCATACGCACGATACGTTAGAATCGATTGCAATTCTCTCACAACTACATTCATCTGTTACCAGTTCTTGGCCTGTTTATTTAGGTCTTGCTTCTGCCACATAAATATGGCAAGGGAAGGAAATTACACAGCCTTTCTTTTTCAGGCGTGACTGTAAATGTTGTAAAGAGGAATTGTTCTGACTGCGTGTGTATGATTCGAACCCATACTCCCTCGGTTTTTATTTTATACGCTCTCTTCCACTAGGCCACCGAGGACTTATTATAGAACTTACTAAAAAAAAAACTCCTTATTTTAGGTAAAATTTAACATTTTTGAATTTTTTTTTACTTAATTATCAATAACTTTGTATTTTCATTAAATTAAATGAATGCCAAAGTTATGAAATGAAAATAAAACTACGAAAAATAAGTATACAATGCAATTTTCATATCGAAAATACCTAATTACGAAGATTTTATAGTGTTTAAAATACAATATACATACTTAAGTACTACATATGTTATTTTCTTTAAACTTTAAGTCTTTAGAAGTCTTTTAAAAGACTAGTAAAGTGGGCCTAGCAAATTTGTATGGTAACTACCTCGAACAGATGGTTCTATTTTTATATAGTTAATTAAAAAAAAAAAGAAATCTACAAATTGTTTCAAAAATATTTTGGGTGAATTTCATGAATTTAGGCTTTTTTTTTTACTTTTTGAGTTACTAATCGCGCTTACGAACAGACATAGCTTAACTGATTTTTGGATTGATTCGATCCATATCCATACACTTGAGTCTATTACTATATCATGTCAGATCATATACTTACGTTTCGCCAATATTTGTCATTGAATTGTAGTTCGAGTATGAAGCTTTTAATTTTGTTTGGGCACAAAAAG
Source organism: Poecilobothrus nobilitatus (assembly GCA_947095535.1). Taxonomy (NCBI): domain Eukaryota; kingdom Metazoa; phylum Arthropoda; class Insecta; order Diptera; family Dolichopodidae; genus Poecilobothrus; species Poecilobothrus nobilitatus. The sequence goes on along the minus strand of OX352772.1, from coordinate 51,239,408 downwards.
CGACATAACCTGAACCATATACTAAATAGTTTACTGTGTCAAAATAAAATTAATAGTTATATAAGTATTTCTACCTTTTGGCGATAAATTTTTATGTCCAACATGTAATAATATATGGATGTACTTATACTTATATCTATTATCTCTATAATTTTATACTATTACTACTATCTAACTATTAAGTATATCTAATTCTATACGGTATAAAGCGATACAAAGCGATTTTAATATACCTGTGGGTGAGTATCGTTCGTACCGGTATAAATATTTTTGGTAAATCATATAATAATCATTACCCCTAACTATAATCATCATATGATGTCATAAGAACATTCGATAAATATTCGATATGATTTTATATGATATGCAAAATCCCAACCCTAACTGTAATAATCATAAGAAATCATTTGCAAACCTCAAACGTCAAAATTCAAAAAGTATTTTTGTTTACATTTAAATTTATTTACCTTTTTATGTTTGATTTTTGAAATTTTTAAATTCTTTTCAAACAAAAATTATAAAAAATTTTCAAATTTTCAAATTTAGTTTGCTCAAATCATAAAATTACTTATGATGACATATCATATGTACTCTTATTTTATAAGCCTATTGATCTTTTTCACAAAACGAGTTTGACAATTGTAGCAAGTGTTTTTGCCGTACTTAGCCACAAATGTCAAAATAGTAATTTGATAAGAAAACATTTTGATTTATAGTACCTACATATAACTATTTTAGAAAATTATTTTATTAATAAATAAAAATTATTATTAATGGAAAATTATTAATATTATTAAACAAAAAAATTACTTTTAAAGAACTTATTTTAATTTGGATTCCACAGCCAATAAGCAAATTTCCAAAATGACATCTGTAGCATCAATTATGACATTTGTACCAATAATGTGATGTTTATACCGTTGCTACGTAACTCTACCTATATTTAGCTTGAGCTAAATACCTTTATCTAACTTAGCTAGCTAGAGCTAAAAAATGTGGTGTTTATACCGTTGCTACAAACGTCAAACCATTTAGCTCTAGCTAAATTAGCTGCGGTATAAACGTGGCATGTGACTTGACGAATATTTTCTAAATGACAACGAATGATTGTTACGACTATTATAGTTAATTATATGAAATGTCATACAATCGTACAAAACCATATGATATCATATAACATCTTATGATCATTATAGTTAGGGGTATTGTTAAACAAATAATACAATACGATACGATTCATAAAAATTCAGTGAAAAAAGGAATATTTTATCTAATTACTTACTTTTTTTATGGATATTTTACAAATAATATTTTTGAACAATATATTCTTTAGAACCTCACTCTGAAAAGATAACATATTGTAAAAGTTGTTTCAATTTATGCAAGTATTAAATTTAAGACCAAATTTACTAATTTTTGTATTTAAATTACAGTGCTATACCAACTAAAGCCCACAAACAAAAATGAAATAATACCTACAAATTTATGATCTTTATATAGTTCATAAGAAACTTAAGTCCACTTTTTTATGAACAGGATGAGTGTTAGCTTATTCTTATTAGATATTTTTGCTAGGATGTAGTATTATCTATCTGTACATGGTCTTTTCCACAAACAAAATTTACTTATATAAAAACCTAGTTTTTTTTTCATTTCTTAAAACTTATCTGATTCAATTTTTAAATTTGTTTTTTTGTTCAAACAAAGTAAGTAATAAAAAGTTCTTCTGAATGCAAAGAAATTTCCAAATTGTTTAATACAAAAACAAAGTACATAGTTAAAGCTACAATTTGGATAAATATTGTATGTATATATACATATATATAAATACTTATAAGTGAAATGAATTTAAGTAAGTAATCTGTAATAAAATATCTTTGAACTTAAAAATTAATCCTGATGACGTTTTTTCTTTTTTGTTGAATGATACATACTTTATTTACAAGATTATAATATTATTTTTTTTGTTGTAAAAATTATATTTTAATAAACAAAGAAAAATCAATACAAAATTTAAATAAAAAATAAATAAAAGTAAAAAAAAAAGATATATATATTTAAGTACATACATACGTAAACTTTGTACATATTATTATAGCAATGTTATTGAACTTATTATTATACAGTATGTACTTACAATTTAGTTATAGGTACTTATGTTAAATTTTAAATTACTGCAATATGTTTTAATACCATAACATCTGATATTATAGGCTTTAATATAACTCTGTAGTTATACAAGTACATATACATTTAAAAACCAGTCTATAGTTATTTAAATGCAATTTTTATTAAAAATTAAATCAATTGTTGGCTGATGCCATATTAAATAACTTATATTTACAATTCAAAAATTCAATTTCTTTAAATATTTTACAAAAGGGGTCTCAGTGGCTTAGTGGGTATAAGAGCGTATAAAATACGCTGTAAACACCGAGGGGGTATGGGTTAGAATCCCACACACTTTGTAAGAGTTATTTCTCCTTACGACATTTACAGCCACGCCTGAATAGGAAAGGCTGTGTAATTTCCTGTCCACATTTATGTGGCAGAGAAATGCATTAAAAAAATAAAAAATTTTACAAAAGAAACAATAGACTTTTTATTTAAAAATTAAAAAAGTTTTAACAAAATCGAAAAGAAGCTATACTTACTTATACATTTTAAATAATAAGTATCTACACACATTAGGTATATGATAATAAATTATCTAATAAAAAGTTATCGAGAGTTTATTTCGTGTTTCAAATAAACTAAATACAAAATACCCATTACTTATCATTATTTTCTATTATTCTAAAAAAAAAAAATAATAATGATCAGATTGATTTATTAAAAAAAAACAAAAGAATTCTAAAGACAACTTTCTTATATTGAAATAAAAATCAAGAAATTGTATCTTTTTTTTTTAAATCTACTTTACTTTCTACAAAAAAAAAAAAAACACAAAATATTAAATAACTACAAAAAAAAAGAACATAATAAATTTTCATTAATTATCTTATGAAAATGTTAAAATCTTTACCATAACTTTGATTATTTTCAAATAGTTTTACAATAATAACTAAATATATGATAAATGTGGGTATATTTGTGACAGTTTCAATTTTTTTTTTTACTTTGGAAAAAAGTAAAAAAAACAATAAGTAGTAGAGGATAAATAACTGAAAATGCTTTCATCAATTCAATTAAATATATTATTATCAGCCTAGAACTTATTTTTAGAATAATTATAATTAACAATATTAAAAAAATTTCAATTAATAAAATTTATTCTAAAATTCTGTTTTGAAAATATTTGTGACACACTTCTTTCTAATTGTGACAGCTACAGGCTGGTAATTGTGATCGAATAATAAATTTGGGCACTTTTATTATATATAAAGACATTTTGATAAAAAAAGATTTTATTTTAGTTATAAATCATTCAGCTGTGACCCTTAAAACGTGAAACATAAGATTGTATTTGTAACTAAGTTCTTGTAATTCGAACATTGTTAAAAGTTACAGCACTCACCAATTTTTTGAAGTCTCAATATGTCTGCCGCAATACTAATTATTATTCTCTGTATAATTTAAAATAGTTTTATTTAATTAGTTTGAATTAACAGAAACATTTTTTTTTAATTTAGTTATTTTAATAAAAATGATTGCACTACTAAATATCTAAAGCGGAGATACATTGTACCTATTACGGACAGTGTAAGAATTAAATTGTGATCGTATTATTTTAATATATTTCACAGCTTATATATATGCAAAAAGAAAGTGTCACAAATACATTCTTAAATTCTAATATCTTTCTAATTTTTAAAAATGCAAACAAAAGATAAAAAAATTAAAATGCATTTAACCAAATATTAAAAAAAGGGGAGCATGATTGAACTATAATTCGGATATACGATCACAAATACCAAACTTAGAAGAAATTACTTATCATGCCTGCATTTGTGACAGTTTTTATTTTTAAGATTTATTATTTATTATTAATTATTCTTTATCAATATTGAATAAAACACACATTTTTATTAAAATATAAATTATAAACTTTTATTTTAAAAATAAATATAAATATATATAATGTTACTTACGGGTTTTGAAAAATAAAACTAATTTTACTCAACTTCTCACTTTAAATACTTAAACAATATGAAAACTGATAGACTGATAGTCAAGAATGTCATTAACTTTTAAAAAAAGGACAAAAATAATTAGAGACATCAGGCGCATGTTTTAGTAGTAAAAAAAAAATGTACTAGTTCTGCTTATATAAAGTCAAACGATCACAAATACCCACTATGTCACAATTACCACCCACATTTACCATATAAGTAAATAGTTACGGCGTTCTTTTTAAATGTTTGTTCGTTTGATTTAAGTAATTTTATTTTATTTTAAATTCAATTAGTAACAGTTACCACCTCTTCCACAAACAATTAGAAACTTCAGATATATTATATATAACAGACACCATACAGACAGACAGGAACTATAGCAAAAAAAAAAAAAATAAATAAATTGGACCAAATATTTTTTTAGATCATCTTATTGTTTTCTTTAAAATAAGTATACATAGACGTCTATATATATATATATTTTGATTATGATTTTTTTTTTGTTTTAATAGTATAATTCTAAACCTCAGGTTCAATTTTTTACATATATATACGTATTGAATGTTTTGAATGAATAGGTATTTTTTTGTATAAACGTTTTAACGGAAGGAAGATAAAAGTTAAGGAATAAAAATAAAAGTCGGTTTTATTAATTTTTTTTTTTTAGTCTTTACCTTTTTTTCTGTTTATACATGATTTTGTCAACCAACCAGCCATCTATAGTCAACATTAACAAAAACAATAACAAGAACAACAACAAAAACAAAGTAAAAAATAAGAAACTTTAAAAAGAAAAGCCTGCGTTGTTGGGCTGACAACCAAAAAATAAGAAAACATACCGAAGAAAAAAAAAAACAAATGATCGACAGATGTTTATAATTGTTACACATTAGCATCATGCCTTCCTGCCTTGAAAAAAAAACAAAATAAAAAAAAAAATTACAGAAAATTGCAGCTTGCAAAAAAAAAAAAAAATGCATCATAATAACAACATCCATTCATTTTAAAGAATGGATTTAAAGGGAACAAAAATAAAAAATAAAAAAAAAACTAAAAATAAAAAATTAAATGAAATTAAAACAATATAATTATAGTTGTTATATATGTATACGTATGTATGTACGTCTTATAACCCAATATAAACTTACATTTTCAAATTTTAATATAGGTACATACTTTTATATAATATTGGTTAATGGTTATATGATGTATATGTATATTATATATAGGTATTAGGTACATGAATGCAGGTCTGTACACAAGACACAAAATCTTTTCTTTTTTTTTTACATTTTTCTTTTATTTATAAATTAAAATCTTCAAAAGAAAGCATAGAAACAAAAAAAAAAAAAAAAAAAACCCTGAAAAGGACAGGTAGAAATTTTTATATGAATTTTTTTTCTTCCTTTCTTTTTTTTTTTTTCTTTGGTTTTGTTAACTTTCAATTTTGTCAAGTTATTAGCACAGAATTTTTTTATTTTTAAATCTTTTTATTTTCGTCCTTTTTTTTTTCTTTTGTTTTATTTTTTATTCTTTTTTGGAACGGGCTATAATAATTTTGTATACTTGAATCTTAAACTGCTTATGTAAACTAAAGAAAAATTAAATTAATACAATTATTGATCATATCGCACTCTCAGAAGAATATCTGCCATAAGTCAAAAAATGGAAAATATAAGTTATAATAGCAGAAAAATTCATGGTTTTTTTTTTTACCTACATTTTAGCAAACATAAATTTAAGAAAAAATTTAATTCTGCAACAAACAATAATTTAAGAAATTGCCTGCTGTACACTATTTTTTATCAACCTACTTTGTGTATGAAGATTGGTGAAAGAAAATAGAAAACTGACTTGGATGTATCATATTCGTATATATATATGTATCATATATACCTTTTCGTCTGAAATAACTATACCAGATTTTAAGAAATAAGTATATTGCATCTTTTACGATTCTGGCTGTTTACTCCTTCTGTAGAAACTTTTTGAAATTTTTTTTTTTTGATTTGTGACGTTTTGATATTTTAAAATGAAGTAGGTACCTATAGTTAATTCTAAAATTCAAGAGTTTTAATTTAAAATATAGCAGTTTAATGATTATTAAGAAGCTTATGCTACTTATAATTTTAATTCTGGAACTGATTCAACTAGTTAAGTATTTTAAAAATAAAACCAGCCTAATATTCCGGATGAATATACTGTCAAAATTTACTTTGTAACAATATCATTCACAAAATACATAGATACTTAGTTAGATGTAAAAGTGTTACTATCCAAAATAATGTAATCTTCCTTCGTCATACAAAATTGATTAAAACTTTATTGTAATTTTATCGAAACTTAAAATTTTGAAATACGACATTTTTCCACTATAGGTATGCAATATATTTTTGTAATAAAAAAAAAAAAAAAAAATTTGACAAAAAAAAGAAAACAAAATAAAATACGATGGTATGAAAATATGTAATGACTAAGTAAAGTATCTACCTAGGATTGGAAAATTCTAGAAAATAAAACTTAAAAGATTTAAGTAGGTAAAAAAAAAAAAGTGCAATATTAATACCTAAGAAAAAAAAAACGAAAGGTGATACAGATTGATTTAAAAATAAATAAGTAAGTACCTTTTATTTCCTTGTTTTCTTTTGAATTCTTTATAAATGCAAAGAAATTTCAATTGAAAATAATCGTTCTTGTTACTAGGAAAAAAAAAAAAGACTATGAAAATCCTGATGAATCAACAATTAAACAAAAAAAGAAAATATAATAATAAAAAAAAAATGTTCATCTTATTTTTAACTTATTAACTATGTTAGTAAATTACCTATCTATGTACCTCTCCCTACCTTTCAATTTACATTAAATTAAAGGAAAAAAAAAATAAAAACAGGATCATTACCTGAAGTTTAAAACCATCAACAAAAAGAATTAAAATAAAAAAAAAATATATTTATGTCCAATTTCAATCAAAGTACGAAAATAAAATTTGATTTTGCACAATTTTATTATGAACTCGGATCGGAACAACTCACATATATACGTATTGGATTTTATTAAAAGTAAAATTTGCAAAAAATGATGCAAAATGTTAAAAGGTCCTTATTTTTTTTTTGTTTTTATATATATAATGAATGATAAAATATATGTAACTGTCATTCATTACAATGATTCGGTAATTTCCTTTTTTTTTTTATATTTTTCATATAAAAATTCATTTTTAATAATTTTTGTTTAAATTTTTAATATCTGATAGGCACATTTTTGCTTTTCTTGATCATATTTGTATCGATTGTTCTTAAGATGTGGTATACTTTTTTTTCTTTTTTTGCATTATTACTCAATATTCTCTTAAAGCCCCTCATTAAAACTTTAACTGTTTAAAACTTGACATAATAATTTTTTGTTTCTTTTGTTATCTCAGTCTCTATAATCTATCTGGTCTTGTTAATGTTATGAAATCATATCTTGACCATAAGTATTGTATCGATTGATATTTTATTTTGGACAGTTGTTCTTTGAAACAGTGATGATTAAGTATATTTTATATGAAATAAAAGAATTTACATAAGTAGTTTTAATTTCAGTAGTCTTACTTCGATTGATTAAGAGATTTTACTTCAAAAAAAATTTAACCATTTTGTCATTATAAGTATGCGTTAAATTTATAATAAGGACACAATATAAGAAGATTTTTTCGAAGCTCCATGAACAGGTTATAGAACATAGTTAATAACTAAATGGTTATTACGAGAAAATGTTATTAAAATGGTATCTCGTATTTAGTATTTGTTATCTTTAAAATATAATTATATAAAGAAACCATAAGTATATCAACCAACCAAATCTTAAAAGATTGTTACTTCCAAAAGAAGTTTAAATTTCAAATTTTAACTTTAATCAGATTTTTATACATTTTACATAAGTAATTTGAAATTGTTCTGATTTTCCGCAAATCGTATTTATTTATATTAATAGTACAAATCACAAATGATATTGCAATATTACAAAACCATCGGCTACTAAGGCCATTATAAGTCGAATACTATTATTAAATTATACACTGATATTATTTATTATATTTATATTATATATTTCATATTTACGCTACATTTGGTAGCAAGAGAGATTTGTTTTCAATTAATAAAACTTGCTGCTACCTGTACTGGATTTGAACCCGCACTCCCACAGTTAATAAGTCACGTGCTTAACCAATAGGCTACCGAGGCCCCAAATCCTATTTGTTCAAATATGTAAGGAGAAATAATATTGTCGGAAATAACTTTTTGAATAAACAAAATGTACGCAATGTACATAACTTGTAAGTAATATAGAAATTAATTAGAGTAAGTATAGTTTCATAAAGAGGAAGACAAGTTATCATGTACAGCCATGACTGAGTTATGTAAAGCAAAATTTAAAATTGCTTTTGGACTGATTAAATTGAATTGAACTGAAATATTTATATCAAGATGCCAAATCTTATATATTCAAGTATTGGTTTAGTGTAAATAATCAAAAGATTTTTTGTTATGTAAGGATCTGAGAACCACTTAGACAAAAACACATAATGATACTTAAGGATGTGCTAGCACTGTTAACTATGTAATTATAGTAACTTTACTCATCCAATTTGTTATCCAAGACCAAATCCAAATCAAAAACGCAATCAATACTTCTAATATCAAATAGCTCTATTGTTGAGAAGACGGACGGTGTTTAATATATTCTTATTATTAAGTACTTAAGTATATATAGAATATAAATATAAATTAACAAACCTAAATATAAAAAATAAATAAAATAACAAACAAACCTATTTAAAAATGCCAGTAAGTACCTACATGTATCCTTATAAGTACATATATACATACATTAGTACATACAATAATTGAAATTTAAAATGTACCTAAAAGAATATAAAAATCCAAAGACTAATTTTAAAATTTTAACTTAAATTCTCATTTTCATTTAAACTTCATTGAAATAATATAATAAAATACCAAGGAAATGTTGAAAAAAAAAAATAGATTTTAAAAAAATCTGTGACGCATTATTTTCAATTTTATTGCATTTTAATAAAAAACAAAAAATTTCTTAGGTTATAGTTATTATAAAAAAAAGAAATGATATTGCTTGTTTTCCTTAAACTATGTTTTTTCTTAATTTCCCGAACTCCTACTAAGTTTCTGAAAATTTACATCTTATTGCTTTAAAACAAAAGGAATGGAATTTGAATTAAAATTTTATACAAAACAAAAATAGAATAACAGTTAAAACCACCTCCACACACAATTAAATCTTTTAATTTTTTTGTTTTTTTTTTATTGTAAGTCGACAAAATGTCTGTTATTTCAACATATAAAAAACATTAGATAATATCAGATTTTTCTTTTTTTATTAAAAAATTTTAATGAATCAAAAGCATTTTAATATTTTGTTTATTCAATACTTACTATCTAGAGATACGGACCGTTAAAAATTATAAAATAAGGGTACATAAAATCGTTTGATCGTTAAAACTTCCAAATTTCTAAATAACTTTAAGTTTTGTTATACAAAAAACAAAGAATAACTAGACATTTTTATATAGTCAAGCCCCACGAATATTTATTAAGAACATTTCATACCGTGTCTTGTAAACTAACTTGGTGGTTTAAGGAAAGTGGCTATGAAACGAAGAGTAAAATGTTCTTTATAAGTACTCGTGTAAGCTTGGTTGATAAGAAGCAATGAAAATTTAACAGATAAAATGATGTATCAAGCCTTTATTGATTAGTTTTGCCTGCAAGCGTTTTTGCAAACAAACATTAAACAAGGTAGAATGTAAACCAACGCGCACATTTCCCAAAGACAATACAAACTGTTTAAATTATGACTTGCACAAAAATTTGAAAATTTAAGAAATTTTTTGTAATAAGAAAAAATATGAAAATAAGATTTTTCTGGAATTTTGAGCGACTGTAAGTCCGGAACCCTATACAACTAAGAAAAACCGTTAACACACGTGAAAATATATTACTCGAACTTTAATTTTTATATCTTGCCGAAGTAAAATGTGTACAGGTTCCTAAGTTACAGATGTTTAAAATGACAAATTTTCAATTTTTGAACTCTAATAACTCTTTGCACATAAACAGGGGGTGGTCCAAAAAAATTTTTTGAGCAAACTTATACTAATTCTAAAAATTCTTTCTGCCCTCAAAATTTCAAGTCCTTATATAAAAGCGTTCCGGAATTATGAGAGTAGAAAAATCATGTAAAATTTGGTTTTCACATAACGGTAAATTGAAATACTAAATTAAAAAAAATTGTATAATTTTGATTTTAGTTTACAAAGTAAAAAAAATACCTGTTGAATGACGTTTTCAGATTGAAGAAATGTTGCAGAACATATATACGCATTTAAAAATAGGACTTTTTTTTAAGTTTGAGGGACTGTAGCTCCGTAATGGATGGGCTACATCAAAAAGTTGTTCCACAAAATTAATTTTTTTATGAGACCTACCCATGGTTAAATTTTTTTTTCTCTATCTTTAACTGTGTAGAAGTTTTGTAAAGACGGATGGACGGACGGACACAGTGAAACTAATAAGCACATTTTTTCAAATTTTTTTTTGGAAATTTGGTAAAAACATCAACTTAAAGAAAAATATACTGAAAAAGGTTTGTTTTATTGCATTGTTTATTGGTTTATTGTAATAAGGTACCCAATGAAATTTTAATGTGTTAAGAAAAATTTATAAAAAGGTAACAACCTGCGAACCATATTTGCCATATAAAGGAAGCCCTAAAGTATTATGTTAATAAAAAGTAACTTACATTGAAATTTTAAGTAGCATTTAGAAAATAATACATCTAATGAGTTGTTTTTAAATTCTTTAAGCAAAGTTTCTACATCATATTATAGTTAAGTACTTAGTTATTGAATAATAAATGTAAAATATTTAAATACTTACGATTTGAAATGTTAATAATTTAATTACATGGAGAAATAGAGCAATAAATCTATTTAATTCTTTAAAAATGTATTAGATTTTTACATAACTAAAAAACGACTAGGAATACAATATTTATTTTATATATATACCGTAATTATCATAACTAACAATTATATAGAAAGTAAGAAACTATCTAAAGCTAAGTACTAAGTATAGGTATTATGTTATTGAATTACTAGTACTTATCAAATTAATATAAGTATATATGTACTTAAAACGAGAGCATCAAAAAGATGAGTAATTTAAAATTTTTATATTGCGCCAAGCCACACTAAGTTATGAATACTTCATTTCATACCCTCTTTCACTAAACCACAAAATTAGTTTATAGAAAAGATGATATAAAACAAAGAGTACTTAAAACGTTTCTCATAAATACTTGTGTATAGCATGGCGCATTAAGAATTTTAGTAGGAATTTCTATTTAATGTAAGTTAAAAAAAATTTCTATAGTTATTTTTACAATTTTGCTGATCGCTCTATATTTACAAAGTTACAAAGTTTTTTTTGCTCTTCCTAAAGCTCTACAACAACCCATTGTCTGAATACGCCTCATTCTGACAAAGTCTGTAAGTTTCAGCTTAATTACTTATATGGTACTATGTATGTATTTAATAAATCGGTAATAGTCTATTTTAATGTGATAAAATTACAAAATCATGACTAATATTAAAAAACAAGAGCAGCGACAATTTTAAAGGTTATATTTACATTATGTAGGTACATATACATACATAGTTACACATAAATACATAATATGTAGGTACATAATACATATTTATATTATTATTATTACATATTATAAAACAAATTAAAAAAAATTAGAACTTACCCAATTATATTGTCTCTTACTACTTTTTAGAAGAAATCCTTATTATAAGTAGTAATATTAGGTTTGTTTTTTATTTTATTAAGTTTGTGCTTTAAAAGCACTCCACATTAATTCAAATTCTTTTTCAAAACAATTGATTAGATATTCATTTGTAGATACAATTATATTTTCCCAATTTGTATATAGACCCTATTTTAAATTATTCAAATAAGTAAAAGGAATTTTTAACTTTATTACCTACAAATTTAATTTTCTAATCTAAGTTAAGTACATATTAAAAAAAAAATATTATTATGCGTATGATGTATGCAAATTTTGTTTACCTGTCGCGTCCAATTACAAGATCCCGTTATTAATATTGAATTTGATTCTTCCGATTTTTTATCCAAATTAAATTTTTTCTTTATAGATGAGACACGATTTATTCCATCAATTATACAAAATTTATGATGCATTAATTGTTCCCCAGTTACTTTTTGAAATCTTACTTCAATTCCTGAATTTTTGTGAAAAATTTTTGCAAGAAAACCAAATATATATGTATACGTATATATAAAACAAACGAACAAACAAAAAATAGAAAACGATAGTTTTATTCAGGTTTTATTAATATAATAATAATAATTTTATAATGGAAAAAAAAAAATCTATTTTTAATTCTAATGGAAATATTTTTATTTAAATGATTTCTAATTAGAATTCGCGAATTAAAAACAATTAAAAAAAAAATTCCGTAAGAATTCAATAGAATTAAATTAATCAAAACGACTATACAAACTTTATATGTATGTATATTCTTTATATATGTATTTGTTTATTAATTTTTGTTTACACCATTTATTTTTGACGTGCATTCAAATTTGCAGTGCATTGGTGATTAAATTTCTTTTTCTCAAAAAAAAAATTAATAAAATGTCCAATGGGTTTTTAAGAGCTAAATAAATTTTAAAAAGAAATACAAAAAAAATTATTAAAGACAGGACCCTACAAAATCAAAATATACATTTTTATTTTTTAAGACCTTATTTCTTAATAAATTTGAAGACAATTTAAGTACTAGAGTTATTAGTGATGCTACGAAAGAATAAATTTTATAATTGTTCAAAAGTAGATTGTGTTTAAAAAGATAAAGGTCTTCTAAGTACTATTTTCGAGTTTTGAGGACTATCTTAAAAATAAAATAAATTTAAATATTTTATTAATAAATATGTATGTATGTATATCCTAAAAATAAAGGTTTAAAAATCTAAACGATCAAATTTCTATGTTTATAAATTATGACTTATATGATAATGGAAAAAAAAAATAAATACTACTAAAATAAACGTCATATTATAATGGTTATATATATTTTTATTTTTTATTTTTAAAATCACTAATTATTTATTTAAAATAAATATTTTTAATTTTATAAAAATATTTCAAAATAAAAACTGAAAATTCACATTAACAATATTTAATTTTTTTTTTTTTCTTCTTTTTCTCAAATGAATTGTAGATGGCTCTTTAAGCATTTTCTTTTATATACACTGCATTAACATTTTAAAAAAGAGACCAACACTTCTTTTAATTTGTATGCCGCCGCAATGTATGCAATATTATTATTTCATGAAAAAAAAAATTTTTTATTTTGTTTTAGAAGAAAATACAAATTTCAAAGCTTGTTTTTCTTTTCTTTTTTTAAGTTGTTTTATTTTATTAGTAAATTTGTTAAAAACTTTTATAATATTATTAGAAAGGCATATAGTTAATTTTATTTAAAACACTGATTTAATTTTTCTTTTAAAGGATTGAAAGCTTTCATTAATTAAATTGGAATTTCATTTACATCTTTACATTTTCAATCATCAAAATTGCACGTTTTATATTTTTTTTTATTAATTTTAGCACAGTGCACTTTTTTTCTTTCTGAAAATATGCATATTTTTTTCACTACATACTTCTTTTATTCGCATATTTTATAGGATTTAAATTTTTTTTTTTTAAAAAAATCACACTTTTATATGATAATAAATTAACATATACATATACACATATTATGTGTCCATATGTAACTTTTTAATTAAAAATAAACTAACCTTTATCAAATAATTCCCAAACTTGTGAACCAGATGAACCTTGTTGTAAATTACAACATATAATACGAACACGTACATTTCTATTAAATGCTTTTAAAACAGCATCAGATAATTCTAAAGATGTAAATATATGCATTGCAATATCAATTGAATATTTTGCACTATCAATTAATTTTCTTAATTGTGAATTTCTATATAATGTGCAATAATTTAGTTTACATTCATTACTTTCACAATTAGTACTTAAATGATTTGTCCAATAAACTTCATTAATATGAAGTGCTTTTTTATTTCTTTTCGAAAACGATGTTGAAAATAATGAATATGCATAGTAAATTGATATTGGAACAATTACAATTAAACCGGCCAATATATTATTATTTAACATTTTCCCGGATGTTTTTTTTTTAATTCCCGACTTTATTTTACAATATAAAAATAAATTTTAACAAATATAATTAAAAAGTTGCTATTTTAATTAATTTAAATTAAGGTAAAATTAAAAGAAAAATTTTATGAACGAACGTTTTTTTGGTTTTTCTTTTTTTTTTTTTTTTGTTCAATAGGTACCTGAACAAACCGGAGGACAAAAGGCACATGGGTTTTAGAAAAATGTATCAGCTGTTAATGTCAGCTGTTGTTGTCATTTTCTATAAAAACAAGTTTATAGTACCAAAAAGCAAGAAAAACAGTACATTGACATTAAAAATCAAAACAATCAAAATTTGTATGAACTAGTATTGCAATTTAGTATGAACCAAAAGTATATGCTAAAATATTATAATAAACTTTAATAGAAATCATAATGATATTTTCTGAACTACTTTTAATTACAAAAATAACTTGTAAAAAATTGTCTCCTTAATAATTATTTGGGAATTAAAATCGCAGTGAAAATAATGAAATTAATTTGTAATAATATGAAAAATAATTTAAAAACTATATTTTAATTTTTATAAAATAGAAATGAAATTGAGCATATAAAACTATATCATACTAATTTCAAAAAAACAACATTAAACGAAATTGGTGTTCAAAAATATTAAATCATGTATTATTTTAAACTAATTTATTTTCTTTAATTTTATTATAATATGTAAAAAAGTTTATTACCTTAACCTTAAAAATCTGTACCTTGCACATCTTATGTACTTTTAATTTACTCCACAGTCCACATATTAAAAATATTAATTCATCTTGATAAAGAAAAAAAATCTCAATTCAAATTTTAATCTAAAAATTTTATAAAAGCTAAAAATAAATTTCACCTATATTTTCTGAACTAATAAGTTCTATATCGGACATTTGTAGTAATTTGTAATTTCTAGAATTGTCACTTTCTGTTGTTGCATAACCTATAAAGAAAAACTAAAATAAAAAAAATAGAGTAGGGACTAGGGATTATGGTGAAATACTTATAATTTTTAATTAAAATAAAAAACTAAAAAAAAAAAAAAAACTTTTTTAAATAATGTCTCAAACAGCTGAAAATACACAACCAAAAATAAAATACGGTGGTGAAGCAAAATTAAATAAAACTCAATTAGAATTTATGAAAATAATAGAACAACAAAATCTAGAACGAGTTCATAAACTTCAAAGAACAAGACGAAATAATATTATTACTGCGTGTTGTTTAGGAGCAGGTGTTTTTGGAATTTATGCATATTCTATGTTTAGTGTTGCCCAAGAAAAATTCCTTGACGATTTCGAAGAACCCAAAAAAACAGATTTAAATCATTAACATTTACAATTTAAATCATTGTCATTTAATGACAATCGCAGTTTATTAAGTAGTTTTGTAACATAAAATTTATTAAAATATGAATAGTGTGAAAGTGGCGCTTAGTAATAAGGGAGGATTAAGATTACCACCATTACCAACAATTCGAGAAATAGTAAAATTACATAAATTACAGGCAATTAAACAATTGAGTCAAAATTTTTTAATGGATGAACGTTTAACTGATAAAATCGTTAAAGCTGCTGGTACAATCAATTCAAATGATATATGTCTTGAAGTTGGTCCAGGTCCAGGTGGTATTACAAGATCAATAATACGTAAACAACCTTCGAAAATTATTTTAGTTGAAAAAGATCGAAGATTTATACCATCATTAGAATTATTAAAAGATTGTGCTGAAACGGTTGGAATTGAAGTAGAAATTAATCGTAATGATATTTTAAAATTTGATATTGAAAAATCTGTACCAAATAATGAAAAACGTTTACATTTGATTGGAAATTTACCATTTGCAATTTCAACTATACTTTTAATCAATTGGTTGGAAGATTTATCTTTACGGAGAGGTGGTTTTCATCGTTTAGATACTTTTATGACATTAACATTTCAAAAAGAAGTTGCAGAAAGAATATGTGCACCAATGGGACATGAACAACGTTGTCGTTTATCAGTTATGTCACAAATTTGGACACAACCACTTTTAAAATTTATAATTCCAGGTAAAGCATTTGTTCCAAAACCCGATGTTGATGTTGGTGTTATCAGAATGATGCCATTGAAACGACCCAAAACAGATTTACCATTTAAATTAGTCGAAAAAGTAGTTCGTCATATATTTTCAATGCGTCAAAAATATTGTAGACGTGGTTATGGTACATTGTTTCCAGAAGAATTGCGTAATGAAATTACAGCAAATCTATTTGTTGAAGCTGACGTCGATCCATTATTAAGACCATTTCAGTTATCAGTAGAAGAATGCTTAAGATTATCTGAAGCGTATTCAAATTTACTTAAATCTAATCCTGAATTAATGTTTTATGATTATAGAGCTCCAAAGACACCTAATCCAAACCAAACAATTGTTGAAATACAAAATGAAGATAATGTCACGTAGTAGCTGGTATTCGTTAATATATATACAAATTTATTATTAATTAATACATATGTAATACAAATATACATAACAGTGTAATTCTTTTTTTTTTGTTTTTCTTTATAATGTATGATTCATAAATATATTCTAGTTCAACTTGAAATGTGTTTGTATTTAAAAAAAATATATATATTTTTTTATTGTACTCTGAATCTGTTGAAGTGTTAACGATCTAAAAATTTAAAGACAGAAATTTTGCTAAAGTAATTTATATTATTTTTTTGAAAATAATAGGATGCAATGTCCTTAAATATAGGTTTGGATTTAAAAAAAATATAAGAAACAATATTTTAGAAAAGGATTCACTATCTGTTATATAAGGTTCCAATTAGTTAACTTTGCTTTGTATATTTTAAATGACGAAAAAAAATGCTTAAATTCTTCTGTTCTAGAACCTATATGTTTTATTGATATAATTATATTGTTATATATATGGATAGGTATTATAAATAGAAAAATTTCAAAAAATTAATTTGGGTAATTATGTAAAAATCAAATTTTATTTTTGCAATTGCTTGCAATCAACCAACCAACTGACCATTTCTAAATAAATAATAAATTCTCAAGTATGTTTATGAAAAGAATAATACAATTTACATGTTAAGTGTAGTGACAAGTATCTTTTTTTTTTTAAATGAATAGACTATAGAGACGGATTAAATCATTTTAGCTCAAAAACAAGCTTATTATAGGAGTTTAATACTCGCACATAAAGATCTACAATACACTAACGAAGGAACTCTTCCCAATTTTTTGAAGCAGTTTAAAAAATCGTTCCAATACAATACCAGTAAAAAACCGTTGAAAAATTCCAAACTATAGTTGAAGTTAGACATGTAATTAGGACATGTGAACTGAGTGGATAGTTAAGACTATAGAGTTTGTGCAGCGTAATTATAGTCTTTTTTATAATCTTGTTGCCAATGATAATTCCAAGACATTTAACTTCCAAATTATAACTGATTACACCATTTAAAAGTGTGCCATATAATATGCTAGCATCCTATTTGTAATTAAAAAGAACTGCTTTTGATTTCCTTGGATTATGTATTAGCCTGTTTCAGTTGTACTAAAATTGGTACGAAATCAGCACTTCTTCATGCAAAAAAAGTTTTAAGTCTCTAGAAACTACACCATTTGTTGCTTAATTTCTTCAATCTCCTTAATTTTAGCAAAATCCCACGCTGTTGGAAACTGTGAGACCTTAAGGGCCGCATTAAAAATATGCAGAATAAACAGAATTAAAATTCTTGTTTTAAATGTTATTTCTCTTTTTTTTAATTTTATTTAGAAATTTTTAGTAAACTATATTTTAAATTATAATTAATCTTAAAATTATATTTTTTGCGGTAAGTAATATTAAATAATTAAAAAAACAAATATGCTCTACTCATCACGTATTGCTCTATACATGCTAATTTCATTCGGAAATGTTTTTTGTAATTCAACCATCATATTTACTTTGAATTTTTGATATGCATCAATTTTACCTTTCACTTCTTCATTTTTAGTTAACGCTTTTTCTATACAATCTTTTGTGTATAGTTGTGGATTTTTATCTTGATCTATATAATCAAAAACTTCAAATGGTACATACACTTCTTGAACTTGATTTTTAAGCTTATCAATTTCTTGAAGTCCAGTAACTAAACTTTGTCTAAAAACAAAATTATATTATAATTATTTCAATTTCTTTTATAGAAAGTAAAAATTTAATGTTGTTAGACTTACATTTTTTGATTGAGAACATTTTGCCCTTGAGGTTGAAAATCACTTACAATAATGCGAATTTGTCGAACATTTTCAATGAACATTTCTAACTGAGTTTCTAAATCTTCTAAAGGTGCAGCCATAATTACTTGCTAAAAATATTTTAAAAAATTAATTTTTTTAATATTCCAAATTTTTATAAATTGTATGCTACCATTTTACTACGTTACAAATATTTTAATAGTTTATAAAATTAATGTTTCAATTATTTATAAAATTATACTCACATTCTTATATAAAATTATGACGCTATTTCTATTTTCTAGTTGAAAATTGTTTTTTATTTATTAATAAACAAAACAAAATATGTAGTAATAGAACTGAAAATAATCGCAATGTTTAGTAGTTATTTTTGTCTTTTGATTGTAGTGTAATATTTGTATTTTTTTAATTATGTGAAATGTCATGAAATCGTTTTGACATTTCTTTCTAAATTATGACATGAGATCGGTCCTGTCAAGACCACCTACATGCTGATCTGACAGTTTATAGTTGGTCTAACTAAGGTCTAAATGGTCTTGATTCCGTTAAGGTGCCGTTCCGCTTGCTTCCATGTTATTCAGTTTCCGAAGTTTTCGGAAACGTCATGTCTTGTTTACAAACGAAAGAAAAATACCGTGGTGTGGTATGAAGCCACTTGCCACATGAAGCAGATAAGTATCAGTGATGTAATATTCGATACTATTGTAACTTTTGAAAAAAATATTCAATACTTCACGCTTATTTTTAGTATTTTTTTGCATCTGAAAAAAATATTCAATACTTCACGCTTATTTTTAGTAGGTACTTTTAATTTTTTCAGTACTTTCTGAAAAATTTCATATTGTTAGTACTCTTTATTGATTAATTCCATCACTTCGTTTTTGACAGTTTATTATTCGTGTTTTCTATCAACTATTTAAATATTTATTGAGTTTTCTACCAACGGGGAACTATTTTAATTTTGACGTTTTATAATTATTTTCAGTTACTGAAATTCTGTCATGAATATTCAAATTTCAAATTATAGTCAGTTGAGAGTTATCTTTGTAAATTGTGTTGACTGTTGTGGTAACATAAATTTGGATTATTTAAAAGTTTACATTAACACAATACAATATTATTATTAATTATATATTTTATTAGGTTGTTTGTTACCTACCTGTTATTAGTTGAAAATAAAATAAATTCAATTGTTTAATTGTTCTGTTTGATAAAAATTTTATATAATGGAGAGTTTCCTCGACAAGTAAGTAAAATTAACAATATGTACCAAGAATCGTAAAATATCCTTTATATTAAAATTAATTCTAATTATAATTTACCCTATTGAAATTTAAAGATGGATTGTGCGGAACCAGGATAAACCAGGATCTTCACGAGAATCTGCTCCAGATTAAAGTAATAAAAAAATTGATAATGAACTTGTAACCCATGAAGTTGAAGACGTTGAATTTGAAGATGATGAACCTGATGATCTTGACATGTAGGTATACTTTTGAACTTTTCATTTTATTAAAGTTGACATACATAAGTAAAAGAAGTAAAAAATCAGAATAAAATGATATACCTACAGTTTGCCAACAAAAGTAAAGGAAAAAAAACGTATGAAAATTTAAATTATCATGTGTTGTCAGAATTTAAACATTCAAACATTTTTTTATTCAACTTTTTATTCAAATTGCTTTTTAAGATATTTTATTATTCCATTATTAACAACTTAAAATTTTAAAAAAGTAATTTCATCCATAAAAAAAAAGAAAATAGTAACAAAAATAAAAAAAACTTCTAATTTCATTGTCAATAAATGCTTTACAAATATTTTTTTACGAACACTTTATTTTAACCCTAATTAATATTTGGTGTGGCTACCAGCAGTATCAAATCAATAAGCCCTTAATCTTCTACTCATTCAATTTATCAATCGAAGTATGTCATATTTATTTGGTATTTTCAACCATTCTACCTTAATTTAATATACTTGACTTGGACAATTGTTTTTGCTGTCGAATTGTTTTATAAAGCATTTATTGACAATGAACTTAACCTTTTATTATTTTTTTGTTTTTATAGATATGATTTTAATTTTTTTTAATTTTAAGTTGTTAAAAATGGAAGAATAATATATTTTAAAAAAATAGATAAATGTAGGTACATTTAGGGTTTAAGTTTTGAAAGCACAAAGCAATTTCATATGTTTTATTTTTGCAAATCTTTTCTTGAAAAACTGAATATATGAACTTTAATCCTAATATATTTAGTAGGCAGTTTGTTAGTAATATTTGCTTTCTTACAAATGTAATACATTAATTATTTTAAACTTCAAAAAAGTATAAAAAAATATAAAATTTTTAACCATAATATGAAAAATTACGTTTATTACTGTTGAATTTTATTTATATTATTTTTCCTATTATATTTATATATTTATGATTATAGATATTATCTATCAATGTATAATAATACGTATTTAGTTTAAGATTATCTTATTTCTAACTTTTTTTTAGAATTGAATCAGAAATTAATATAAAATCAAAAAAAAAGAGATATGAATTGCGTTGCGAAAAATATCCTTGGTTAGAAAAAACTAATTTAAATAAGAAAAACAAAAAGTGCAAAATATGTCATATAAATATAGTAGGAGGATTAACTCATCTAGAAAAAAAACGCAAATAGTGTGCATCATAATTTAGCAATAATAGGCGTTTTAATCATATTTTATGTAATGAAGTTACTCAATATCAGTGCTATGAAATGTTTCTGATATTTGTTTTTTTTTATTTTTAAAGTATAAAAGTAATACTTAGAGGTCTGTAATATTCTATATATATATACTTCTAAATTAGTTATTAACTATTAAAATATAAAATTAAATATTTTAATATACATAATATGTACTATGAAACTAATGTTCTTTTAAATATAAAATTTATGAATTTAATTACATAAATAATTTATAAAAACTCATCATATTCTATGTTATAATTTATTTTCCATTCATAATTCTTAATGTGCTATTAATTAAATTTTTTTTTTATAAATTAGCTATTAATTATTAAAATATAAAATTGAAAAATTTATTATAAGTACTATAAAATTAATGTTTGTGTAATATTCGATTTTTTTTAAATAATAAAATAAAAGTACCTATTCAATAAAATAAATTATAATTAGGTAGTTTTTATTTATTTACTCCTTTTATAATACATAGTTTTTTTAAGGTTAATAAAAGAAAAAGTATTTTAAAAATATTCAATACTATGCCTTCAATTTCAGTACTATTTCTTCCGAAGAATTCAATACTCTCAAATGAACTCTTATATCATCCCTGATAAGTATATGTATTAGAGACAATTGGGATGTGGGACAAGCATTAAAAATATTAAAATAATAAAATCCAAACCACGGCTCAAATCTTTTTGTTTTTTTATCCCAAATGATTCCTTTTGATGTTTTAATTACTAATGTCTTTTTTTTTTATTTTCACAGCTTATTTTTTATTTATTTTTCATTTTGAATTTTTCATATAAACGATGGAATATGAAAATATTAAAATAAAATAATATTTATTTAATGACGCCATAGTGCAATTAATAAAATAGCTGACAAAATTTTCTTTAATTGATAATTCAAAAGGGTTGTACAAGAAATTTACATAAAATAACAAATTTATGAAAATTATTAACATATTTTTTTATATAGAATTGGAATTTTAATTGTTTTGTGTATGTCCGAATTGACATACTAAAAATTTTTATTTTAGAGTAGATTAAAAACATTTATTTTTTTTTTGATTTCATTACAAGCAAAAAAAGTATTCGTGCCGTATTCGTTTACTTGCCGAATTCAAAAAGAGGATTTTTTAAATTGTTAGCGGGGGTTTGGCAGCGACAGCCCTCAACTATAAAAAATTTAAATTTTTATATAAGAGTTTATTATAATTTTATGTTTTCAATATAAAAATGTCAAAATTTTAATTTTTTGTAAAACTGAAATTTTTGCATTTAAATATAGAAATTACTAAATATGTTGACATTTACGTTTATTTTTTCATTTAAAAAAGTTAAAATTAATTTTTTTACATTTTCAATATAAAACTGTCAATATTTTTTTATTTTATGCAAATTTGAATTATCTGTTATCTAAATATTTTTTGTATAAACCTTTCTTTTTTATTATTTACAAATTCCATTTTAAATTTTAGATAAATTCTACAATGGCAATTCTATCCATACATAATAAAAATAACAAGAATGTATTAAAACGTTGACTGATCATAATTTTCATAATAAAATATAAATTTTTGTATGAAAATTTTATTTTCGCAAAAAATAATGAAAAGAAGTTTATTTTTTTTACAAATTTAAATTCTCAAGGATAAAGACTATTGAATTTTGGCCATTTTTGAAAACGAATGTAAAACATTCTACATGGTAGAAAATAAATAAAATTATGTTTTATTTTATTTTAAAAAAAATTTAATTTCAATTGTTTACGATTTTACAAACAAAAAGAAATGTCTAAATGTCAATTTTAGAACGAAAAACAAATGTGAAAGTGCCAATTTTAAATATTGTCAATAGAAGCACAATTTTGCGATGCGTTTCTGTTACATGGTGCCAATTAATTTACGCATCACAAACAAATGCTCACATTTTTGCGATGCGTTTTTTTTACATGGTAGGGGCCGAGCACAATATTTGTATATCTATTTATATATAAATAGATATATTATATATTGTATATTGTAAAATAAAAATAAGGCTGCGCCCCAAATAGTCACGACATCTATGAATATGAAATTTATTCATTTTTTATGTTATACTAAAATCGTTTTTTTTAAATTTTAAATATACATAAACGTTTTTCATTCTTTTCTTTGATATACAATCATATACAATTTAACCTTGAATAAAAAAAAAAAAGTTTTCTAAATAAAATAAATTCGTCTGTATGTACATTGTAACTTTCTATTGCTATACTAGGATAGATAATAATTTGAATACTGGTAATTTAAAGTAGGTTTTTGTAAGTAATTTAGATTCGATTGTTAGTTTTAAATAAATTTTATTCATTCTAGTTGTATAACATTACAATTCATTAACAGAAAATTTAAAAATGTATTACAATAAAACAATTTTTAAAATACAAAGAAACAATTAGTTATCTGCATGCTGTGCTGAATGTGTTATAAACCGAATAAACGAGAATGGATGTTTAAATGTACAATATGCTACTTGTCAGATTTATTGTATGGTTTGTATTTTTTAAACAAAAAGATTTTTTTTCTAGATATAAGAAAAAATATTCATGAGATTGCTTTGGTTGTAACAGACAATTTGTGTATTTAAGAAAAAATTTTTTTTTTGCAAAATAAGCTAAACAGTATATAAAAATGTGTCATTTAGAATGAATAATTTAACAATAATTCGTCGTTTCAATTGAGTAAAATTCTTACTTTATAAATTTAAATGTATAAAATTATTAACATATTGAATTAATGTATTACTTTAACTAAGTATATATATATATATATGTAAGTATATACATATATTTATACTTAGTTAGAATATACATACTTTATATATATAAATTGTGTATGGATTTACATATATTCGCTATGGAACTATAGGAAAAAAAAACGAATTTTTTGAATTTATTAATTATTTTATAGTTTTTTTATATACATACATAGGTATATACATATAATTTATGATCATATCAAAGTACCATACCATACATATACAATTATTTTTATGTTATAATACTTCCTTTAATATAATAAAATAATAGTATAATATAAAGGTAATGTTTAAATAAAATATTAGATTGAACGGTTGAAATTGAATTGAATTTACTCACCTTTGGAACTTTTACCTTTTGGTGTTTACAATATAGTTAGAACTAAGATAGAAAATGAATAAGAATTTAATTGTTTTGAAAGAATTAAATTCGTTATTTAAATTGCCTAAAATGTTTTATTAGAATTAAAATGACATGTAACGTATAAAATTTAAAATGTTAAATTTTTTAAAGTAATTCAGTTTTATTTTTTATTCGTAAAATTATTTATTGTTTTTCTTTCGCAATAAAAATTCCTATTACTTACTATCCACTTCTTACAATTTGAGTAAATTTTTGTGCATACATATGTGTTTGGTTAGCAGCAAGAAAATTTTATGGCCACGTGATAAGTGTAACTACTTATTGTAATATAGATTATAAATATATACTTTGGTTCTAATTTAGATATAGGGCCAACAGAAATTGAAATGCTAGAAAAATTGCAGCAAGATGTGATGGTTGATAAAAAGTTTTTAGTAGAAGATGAAATGGTCGAACTGAATTTGAAACGGATAGACCGAATTTTGAATACCTTACACCAAGAGCTAATATCAAGCATACGTGATCATATTGAAAAATGAATATGCTGCTTTTCTTTTAAATAAATGCCGACATATTTCCAGAAAATATACTTTCATGTATAGATGATGTACTTACCGTAAGCTCTATAACCAATATCATTTTTGTAACTTTTCAATGTGAAAGAAGCGTAAAGTGAATTTTTAATTAACAAGTTTTACGAAATGTTTAAAAGTGAATTTAGTTATCTTGATCAAAGTTTATTTAAAAGATCTATTGCTGCGTAAATAATTTAAGCTTTTTTAAAATAATTTTAAAATACATGTATGTATTTAAATTATATTTTAATATTTCAATTTTAAATTGATTTATAAAATATAAAATCAAATTTATAATGTAAGTTCATGTTTATAAAAGATTCATTTTAAAATAATTAAATACAAAAAAACAGATACCAAACCTTGTCTGGTTTTTAAATAATTTTAAATAGGTTTTAAATAATCTAAATAAGATTTTGTTTTTCAAGTTCACATTTCAGTATCCTTTCAAATATTTTTTCCTTACTTGGACTAATAATACTGTCAGAATCATTAAATTCACTTTCATATACAATTAATTTTTTTATTGTTATTTTATTTATATTGAAATATTCTTTATCTAATTCTTCTTCATTGATTGAATTTTCAACGCTCACAATAATATTTAAATTTTTATTTTGATTCGATTTTAAGAAATATGTTTTATTTCTTTTTTTATGTTTTAAAATTCTGTTTTTCCTAACTTGAGTCAATTCATTATCGTTTAATTCTGTTTTTAATTCATCTTTCAGTATTGATTCAAATAAATCTCTATCATCATCATCTATATCTGTATCTGAACTTGTGTCTGATATATTTTTTAATTGTATCCTTTGAGGAATAACTTCATCTTGAGAATATTGCATTTTAATTTCATTTGGATTTTTCAAATACCCTGTAATTGTTCCTTTAAAACTTTTATTTTTAAAATAAAATTCCATTAATTTATCAGATGATTCCACTTTATTTGGAATATTATTCTCAGTAATTTCTTGGTTTAATACGTCATAAATTGATTCACTTTTATTATTTCTAACATTACTACTCACTTCTTTTTCGTTATTAATATTTTCATTTGTGTCGATAATGGTTTCATTTAAAAAATCATTATTTTGTTCATTTAAAGTTTTTACTAAATATAATGTTTTATTTAAATCAGTAGTTTCATCAATTGGAACATTAGACGCTATTATTAAGGTGTTAGTTTCATTATGAGTGTCAAAAGCTAAAGATCTTGATGTTCTTATCAATATACAATCATTGCAAATGAAATCATCAATATTTATAGTACTTGAACTAAAAAAAATTGTAAATAAATGATAATAAAGATTAATGAAATTTGAAACCTTTGAAAACATCCATTATGTATAGGAAAAGCCCCACACATCATACATAACATTATTGACCAAATCCCAGTTTTTCTATTAATAAATTCTCTACCCTTTGGACATAAACAATCTATTGCATTACATTTTCTTTTTGGTTGATGTAAATCAATATATGCATTTGCTTCTTTCTCCCAAGAAGCATCACGATCTGGAACAAATATTCCTTCTAAACGTATTTGATCACGGAATTCTTTGTTTTGACAATACAGACACTTTACATAATATCCCGCCGATAAACAATATTTCTATAAATTTGAAACAGAAATAAATTAAAACAATTGAATGTATTGCTTTTTTTTTTAATGTTTCATACCATAAGACAATATCTATGATACCATTCACCAACACAACATTTTGGTGCAACTGATAATACCGGATGATATGGTCCAATATTTCCTAAACAAATTCCACAACCTTGATCATCTGAATGTATAATATCATGTTTAATTTGAATATGTAAATGACAAAAACATTTAAATTCTCCAATAAATTGGAAATGACATTTTTCTTTTATACCACATATGAAATGAAATATTTTTTTACATTTATCACATTTTAATGAAGCGCTTGTCTGATTACAATAAATACATTCCTAAAAACAAAATTTTAAATAATTTGTTTATTTTACTTTGAACTATTAAATTTACTATTTTAAACTACTTACATTATTTCTTATTTGTTTCACATATTTTTTAATATCATTAATTTGAAATCCTAAAAAACCAGCATTATCTTTACCATTTTGTTGTAAGTTATAAGAAAATAACTGAAATATATGTAAATATTTTTATTTATTATTAAATCTGTGTACTTGATATTTATTGACTATTTTCGAGATGCTTACAAGACAAAAATAATGAACTGCAATTGATTTTCTTTTGAAAAAATCTCCATAAAATATTGGGGAATCTTCAGATTTATTGCAAATAATACAAGTATTTGAATTTAATTCCATATCTGAACTCTAATTTCTGTATAGAATATGAGTAGAGAATGAAACATGAGTTTTAATTGGACTTCAAATTTAAATTTCAATTTTCAAAATTAAATTATACTTACAAAACAAATAAGAGTGTTACCGTTTTAAATTTTTTAATTATATGTATTTCGAAATTGAATAACATATGCTATGTAGTATAAGGTAAAACGATTGAAACGGTATTGAAATTTGAAGGGCGTTGATTATTATATTTTATATATGATGTACGATAGTTCCTTATAAGGGTGATATTTAATATTTTTTAAGTAGTTAATTTTGACTGCTATAATATCCCGCAGATAAACAATATTTCTATAAATTTGAAACAGAAAAAATAAATAAAAACGAATGTATAGCTTTTTTTTTAATGTTTTATACCATAAGACAATATCTATGATACCATTCACCAACACAACATTTTTTGGTGCAACTGATAATACCGGATGATATGGTCTAATATTTCTTAAACAAATTCCACAACCTTGATCATCTGAATGTACAATAACATGTTTAATTTGAATATGTAATGATAAAAACATTTAAATTCTCCAATAAATTGTAAATGACATTTTTCTTTTATTCCATATATATTTATATTTTTTTTTACATTCATCACATATTATTAGAAGCGCTTGTTTGATTGCAATAAATACATTCCTAAAAACAAAAATAATTTATTTATTTAACTTAGAATTATTAAATTTACTTTTTTAAACTACTTACATTATTTCTTATTTGTTTGACATATTTTTTAATATCATTAATTTGAAATCCTAAAAAACCAGCATTATCTTTACCATTTTGTTGTAAGTTATAAGAAAATAACTGAAATATATGTAAATATTTTTATTTATTATTGAAACTATGTACTTGATATTTAATGACTATTTTCGAGATGCTTACAAGACAAAAATAATGAACTGCAATTGATTTTCTTTTGAAAAAACCTCCATAAAATATTGGGAAATCTTCACATTTGTTGCAAATAATACAATTATTTGAATTTAATTCCATCTGAACACATCTGATCATATGTTCTAAGATCTGAATTCTGAATTGATCGCCCATATTCTCTTAGACTTTTCATACGAAGAATATCACTTGCGCGACACTTTGTAATTCTCCTAGACTTAAAAATGATCGTTTCTAATTAGATGCGATTCAATTGTCAAAAGCGTCGTGTGGTATGGTATTTCTGTTAGACTTTTCCTACGAAACGGTAGCCATTTTTTATCGTTTGAAAAATCTTGTACGATAAGCATCGCCTGGAAACCATTATTAGAAATTTAAGTTTTTTTTTAGTATTTTAATTTAGTTAAGTAAAAAAAAATTAAAAATGGATAGAGTAGAAAAGTAAGTATTAATTAAAAATAAATTTAAATGTAAATATTTATACCTTTTGCAATATTTATTTTAAATTTAAATTTTTTTTGTTTTATATTAAACTAGCATGAAAAAAATTTCAAACGTAAAACAATTTGAGCTACTTGTAAAACTAATGAAAGAAAATCCAGAAGTAGCCGGAGGATTTAGTGGGTTTTCGAGCTCAAAAATGGAATATGGTCGTGCTTCGAAAGAATTTGCCCAGCCGTTAAACCATTTGGAACCGCCATTAATAGATGGTGATGGATACAGGTCTAAAGGTACAGGTTTTCGACATTATAAATTTTTTTTACATACATATAACTGAAATTTTTATCTTAGGTTTGGAATGATTATAAAATGAAAGTGAAGAAGAAGGTATAAATAAGAAAGAGATCACAAAACTACTGGCGGTGGTCCAAATCGGATTTTACCACTGAGGATGAATTGAAAGACATGAGTTTTATTGCGTTTCAAATTTCAAAATACGATTGTACAAAACAAATAAAAGTGTTATCGTGTTAGATTTTTTAATTATATGTACTTTGAAATTGAATAACATTTGCTATGTAGTATAATGCCAAACGACAGAAAAAGTATTGAAGGACGTTCGTCGACCACGACCACTAAAAACTAACTAAAATTCGTAAAAGAAATGTTTTATTATTTTTTATATCATTTATCTAAATTAATATTTAATATTTTAGATTAGATGTAATATTTTTATACCGATAATCGTTTAAAAAAATCTCTTTATGTATATTTTTAAAAAACATCTATTTTAATTTTGACACCTAAAAACACAATATTTGCATAAGTATATTTTCGAAAAAAACGAAATAAATGTGAAAATCCATATAAAATTTGTCTTATTTTCATATGTTTTTTTGCAACAAAAATTTCTGCTCGTTTTTTAGTACCGAAATAGTTACTATGTAATATGTATTTTGTATAAACAAAGAACGGCAAGTCAATACGAATAACTAGATATTTGCTTTAATAACTACGGGCCTGGCCTAATAAATCAATTTTTAGTTATTTCCTAAAATTATAACACCAACTCGACATGTATTATTATTTAGCAACTATAGCAACCACGAACCAATTCAAATGAGCAATGAGCATTATTAAACGCATTACAGTTGTAACTTTTGTCTCTGTCACAAGTGCTTTTTCCTTTCCTTTTCACACAATTGCTATTGCATTGGTGTTGCCGTTAAAAAAGAAATTTTGTGTATCATGATCATAAGACATTTCATAATGAGAAATATTTACACTAAACATGCACAAACACAGAACAGTTCCAAGTGCGACAATTAAATGCAACACTGTCTAATAGAAAGTGATGTAGGGTTGACAATGACTGTTGAAATAATGTAGCCCAATCCAAATGGTCATTAATAATTTGCAAATAGCCATTTTTAAAAAACATATACTGTTTTTTTTTTAATATATTTTTTTATATTCAAATGCCAGAAAATGAAAATATAAGACTTCATTACTTTTTAATTATTATTTTTATATCCAAAAATTAGTTGTTAAAAAAATTAGTTTCTAACGCGGTTTTTATAAATATAATCAATGTTTCAATATTTTCAATCTATTTGTTCCATATTTTCTCACTATTTTATTATTTTTTTGGTAAATAAATAGCTATATAATAATATAAATACATATATATAGTAAATAAACATTTAAGTAATATTTTAGACATCTTCCGTATACTTTTAAAAAATGAAGAAATAGGTTCGAAGGGTATTTTTTTGAATTTGGAATTAAGAATTGAATATTAAATTGTTTATTTTTAATTTTCTTTTGAATAATCTTTTTATAATAATATATTTATTTATTATTATGTGCTTGAAGAATAATATAAAAAAAATGTTTTGATAATAACATAAAAATTTTAAATATGTACATAGTTAGAAAACTCAGAGAAATTTTAAAGTTTAAGAAATGTCAAAAAGGGATTGAAAATGTTAGAAAAATTAAGAAATATTGAAGAAATATGAAAGAAATATAGAAGAAATAATGAAGAAAAATTAAAAAAATAGGAAAATTTCTATTTGATTCCAAAAATGAAGTAATATTGAAGCAATATTTAAGAAATCGTAATGTCTAATCGCTAAGTAAGAATTTCAAACCTTTGATTTTTATTATAAACGAGAAAAAATCGTAGAAACAATGGAAATTATTAATAAAAGAAAAATCTAAAGAATTCGACTTCATATCAATATTATATGAAGACAGATCTATCTCTTTAAATTTTTTCACGATATTTAAACTATTTTCAAACTTATTATTTTTTTCTTTTAGTAGATGTCGCTGTGATCACTAAAAGACATATTCAAAAATGTCATGTGGTTTCAAGTGTTGTCTTTTCTATTTTATTATTTATTTTCGTTTTTTTTTTAGTTCAAGTGAAAAGGTCAGAATTTGCTTTTATATTTTCTTTTTGTTTCTTATTATTTAATAAATTTTTTTAGTTTTGTTTAAATAAATGGAAATTTGATATTTTCTTTTGTTATTTAAAATAAATAAAAAATGCAAAAACGTCAAGGTTTAATTAATGCTAGTTTTACTAATGAAGATTATGATAGAATTGAAATTGAACCTGTGTCTACGTCTCATAGTGATATAAATTCAACAGGTAAGTAAATAAATAATTTATTGATTTTTAAGTATTTACGATAAGGATTATTCCAATTTTATAATAACAAAGAAATACATAATAGATTTATATATATATATAAACACATTGATAAAATAATTCTTAGGAAGTCAACAGTTATTAACTGATTCACAAACAAATTTTCGTTTTACAAATCAAACAAGGAATGATGGAAGTGATAGAGTTCCAACACCAAGTAATATGGTAAATAAATATAAACAATATTTTAAAATATTGAAAGTCTAAAATGAAAAAAATTAATCAAATATATTTAAAAATAGAAAAACAAATTAATTATCATAATTATTTTTGTTAAAATAGGTCAGACGATGGTCTCAGAATCTTTCTAAGATTGGTAAAGGGAAAAAGACTTTTAAAGAAAAGACCATTTATAGTCTTCCGTCACGGAAAGGTAATTTTTTTTTTAATATTTTGCTTTCTTTATGTAAATTTTTTTTCAACATATTAGAGAAAGTACAGTTAACTGCCATTTTAAAAAACAATTTTTTTTTTGTTAATTTTAAAAGTAGATAGTAAAGTAAATTTTTTCGTAAGATTCATTTCATTTAATTTTTCTTTTTTTTTTACTGCCATTTATTCTTAGTAATCTTGTAATAATCTACTCAATTATTTTAATTATAAATATAAAAACAAAATGAAATAAATTCTTTTTAATTTTTTAAGTGTTTGTTTAACATAAAATTGGTTTATTTGGTTTTATTGTTAATTATTTCACATCGTTTAACTACGGATTATATTTCTCTTAGAATTGTTATCACTTATCAGTTATAATAAAGCGACAGAATTTCTTTTCTTGCTAATTTTACCTATTCTTTTTAATTTGAGAAAAAATTACATGTAAAAATAGAATTGATTCACTTAAAAATCTGACACTAAGTTTTTCAAAACTCAATGAAATTATATTTGTGTTTAAATAGTAAATTTTATTATGATGAAAATGAAGTTCTTTCAAAAATTTTGTAAATAAGACATCATCTAAAAATGCGAACTCTTATGAATACAAGAAGTATTTTTTAATCCTTAATTTACTACGGCAATAAATTACTATAAAAAAAAATTATTTTCCAAAGTTGGAGCAATCCTATAATAATTGATCAAATCATTTAATATATGATCAAACTTAAAATTGCACAATTTAATTAGAAAAAGTTTGTTTTTCATTTCATATAAAATTTTTTCTTTAACTAATTCCGAATTTTTTATTTTAAAAAATTTTATAAATTTTAGTTCACCTTAAAATGGCAATTTTAATCTTTAGTCATTTTATTTTAATTTTTTATTTTTGTCTATTTTATTATTTAACCCATTTTTTTTTAAATTTTTTCCAATATTTTTCTCTATTAAAAAAAAGAAAAATGTTTTTATCGATATTAATGGTTTTATTTTCTTTTTTAATATATTTAATATTAGTGTTTACGTTAAATGGTCAAATCTCAGGATCACCAACAGAAATTGAAATAGACCGTTTAGTCAATGAAATAGAACAGAACGAGTCGTTGATGGAAGATAGTCCTCGAGGGGAACAGATGCGTATGTAAGTATTAACATTATTTTTTAATAAAAGAATAATAAAAAAAAAATCCAAATAAAAATTTAAAAATTAATTTTTATTAATTTAATAATTTTTTTTAGGGATACAATTCGAGCTTTACCACATTCATTAACAGCAAAAAGGAGATTAAAAGAAAAATTAACCGTTTCTATAACACGAAATGCATCAAGAATTTCTGTTGGCTTTTTTCGAAAAAATACTGCAAGAATAAGATTTTTATTTGTAAAGTCATATAGTAAAATAAAAGGTTTCTTAAGCAGTATTGAATTATGGTATGATTCAATGAAAGAAATTGAAGGTCATTTTGGTAGTGGTGTGGGAACATATTTTAAATTTTTAAGATGGTTATTTATGCTGGATGTATTTCTTTTTGTATTTACATTTTCATTAATTAGTTTTCCTGAAATATTATATGATGTATATGGCAATAATTCAAATATGCTATCCAGGGATGAATTCGATATTACGGATTTATTCACTGCAGAAGTATGTGCAAATTAATTATCCATCTTATATTATTATAATGATATAGTATATAATATATATTTTTATTTTAGGGTTATATAAAGTCTTCCATTTTATTTTATGGTGCATATACCAATACAACGTTCAGTATTAATGGTTCATCATATCAATATAGTCTACCTCGAGCTTATTTTATGACAAATTTGTGCCTTTATTTAATAACTTTTATAATAATATCATCAAGTATGGCTCGTTCATATCGAAAAAGTTTTATTGAAACATCAGGTGGTATTAAACCAATGTATGGCCATAAAATATTTTGTTCATGGGATTTTAGTATCTCAAATTTAAAAGCAGCTAAATTAAAAAAATCTTCAATTTTTACTGAATTAAAAGAAATTTTAAGTGAATTAAATCAACCAAAACCTGAATATTCAAAAATGTGGCGTGTATGGATAATTTGTTCACAATTAACTGCACATTTACTTGTTTGTAGTATGATTGCTGGACTTGGTGTTGCTATGTGGTATTTATTACAGGTAAATTTTATTAAATTTTAAAATTATTTTAATATTTTATATTTAAATTTTATTTAATTATTTCTTAGACCTTTTCAAAACAAAATGAATCAAATGTATGGGAAACATTGTATGTAGCTATTGCGGTAAATAGTATAATGTTAATTTTACAAAGTTTTTTCGCATGGATATCGAAGTAAGATTAATTTGATAATAATTATGTATTTTTACTTTATTATATGTTAATTTGAATTTTTTTCTTTTATTTTTTTTTAGAATGGAGGATTATGAAACTCCAAGACGAACTTTACATATAACACTAATGAGAAATTTCTTATTAGAAGCTGTGATAATTGGAGTTCTTATATCTTTCTGGTTAACAAGAGATTTAAAAGGGGTAAAATTTCAATTAGCTGGAAATAAAAAAATATAAACATATTAAAAACATAAAAATTTTTAGTGTTGGGAAACATCTGTTGGTCAAGAAATATATCGTTTAATTATTATTGATTTCTTTATATCTGGTCTGGGGTTACCAATTTTACAATTATTACAAGTTCTTCTCTTTAAGTATAATAAAATTTTTTTAATAGAAACTGAAATGAAATTAAATTTTAAAAAATTTTATAGAAAATTTTGGCCATCGATGTCCAAACCAGGATTTGATATTTCAAAAAAATCTTTAGGTTTGGTTTTTAATCAAACATTATTATGGGTTGGTTTATTATTTTCACCGATGTTATCTGCTGTTGTTACATTAAAAATGATTTTAAGTTTTTATATAATGAAGACCACTTTAATACATTTAAGTAAATCACCAACAGAGTTATGGAAATCAGCACAAACTCAAACGTTATATTTGGTTTTTACATTCCTATCACTTTTTGGTGTTATTGTATCATTGGGATATATAATGACACAGTAGGAACATTTATTTTAATATTTCTTTTATTTTAAAAGTTATTAAAAATAGTTTATTTTTATTTTTACAGAGTTAAAATAAGTGAAAAATGTGGACCATTCCGTGGACATGATTTTATGTTCCAAATATTTATTGATGGTGTTCTACAATTAAAAGAAAATAGTGAGGTATGGAGTGCTATTATGACTGTAACTAGACCAGCAGTTTTAGGTGGAATATTATTGTCAATGGCAGTTGTTGTATATTATTTAAGAGCAAAATCTAAGGCTCGTGGTACTATGGTTAAATTGTTAAAAGATATGCTATATTTGGAAGCTAAAGATAAAGAATTTTTACTTATGAATATTGCCAGAATAACACATAATCGAGAATGGTTATTTAATGATGAAGATATACCTTCAAATGATACAACACCTTCAGAACCTTATCCTGATTATGCTGAATCTAGTTCAACATGGCGTTATCGTAAAAATAATTATCCAAATAGATCTGAAACAATTTTAAGAAGTCGTTTTATTTAGATAACATTCTAAATATTGATTTTTTAATCAAAATTAAAAAAAAAATGTATTAAAAAAAGTTCAGTATATGTATGTATTATATTTTAATTTCTTAAAAAAAAATTATTTAAATTATATTTAATACAATTATTATTTATTTATTATATAAAAAAAATTTAATCAAATTATATTTATAGATAAATATACAAATATATTAATAAATAAGTACTCTATTTTTTAATAAAAAAATGTTTGTTTAACAAAAATTTCGCACTAGAAAAGGATTTAATGGATGTAATAATTAAATCTCAAATCATTATAAAGAGAAAAAAATGTATTGTTATTAGTTGAATAAGGTCTAAGGGAGAAGAAAACGAGCAATTCAATTCTTATGGTGTGAAATTTTCCAGCATACATCCATTGATACTTAAATCTTATATGATTTTTATATTAAAAATATTAAAGATTTAATACTATGGAAGATGTAATATCTGGATTTATTGTAACCTGATTACGGAAATCAATCATGAAATAAACATGATTTTTTAGATTTTTTATACAAAAATGAAATTTTGAGACAATTTTTTAAAATTTCGTGTCGTAAACTTAAATATTTCAACCCTGAAAAATTTATTCTGCACTATGAAGTATGAGCCAAAATATGAATTTTTTCAACAAGTTTCTTTTTCCAATTTCTAGAAAATTGGAAAAAGAATATGAAAAAACTTTTTAGGAATCTCTACCCATTTAAATGTCTACATACTTAGTTTTTGTATCTAAAGTTTAAATGCAACTTAAAAATCAATATATTTTAACTTGCCATTTTTTTCGGACTTCGCTTAACTAGAGAAGACTATGTTATTAAATAATACTGAAGAGAACAGTTAAATTAAAAAAAATTGAATTTATTATTCACAATAAAAATAAAACTACAATTATAATTTTCCAACAGATAGAAGGCTTCCACTAGCACCACGAATAAACAATTACCAACTGTGTAAAATATCAAGGATTGTATTTGGTTGAAAAGCTCAGGTGGAGCAGACACCTGAATGAGAAAAAGGAAAAAGCGATAAAAGCCCTCTGGGGCTGTAGAAGTGCAGTAGGCAAGACATGGGACCTATCGCCAAGAATCATGTACTGATTTTACACGTGTGTTATACGACCTATGATAACACACGGATCACTCGTTTGGTGGACGGCCACTAAAAAGAACAGGTACCGGAACACCCTAACGCAAATACAACCCCAGGGATGCCTCGGTATAACAGGTTCAGTTAGAACAATCTCAACGAAGACCAGGGAAGTAATACTATGTACTAGTAATACTATGTATAAGTAATACTGGACCTATAACCGATAGAAATTCATATACAACGAAGATCTATGGATACAGTCATGAGACTCCTCAGGTAACTGGTGTGACGACTCAAGTTCGGTCGGACAAAGAAATTCTACGTATGGTAGAGAATGCTGACGAAAACATACACAACTTCCGGCAAGATCCGGAAGCTGCAGATATGATGCTGCGGGACGGAAACAAACCACCCAAGGTACAACATTATGGCTAATCAAATTGGAATTAATGTGTACACATATGCTGCCAAAAAAAGGCAGTAAATGTGGCATAGGAATCATATGCGATGAATTGAACATACGAATTGTGAACACAGTGGCGTCACACGCGATTGTGCGCCTATGTGAAACAATCGCAATAGAACGCGCAGCCAAAGCGCTTCTTTGGAAAAGAATCCGGGGAAGGATCATAAACATCCATACCGGTTGCTAATCAATTGTGCGAACAATGGAGGGCGTATTGCATAAATCGAGGAAAGCAATTGAGTGCTGGAAAGCCCTAAATGCGCTGGGGGAAACAAACGCAGTCAAACTGCAGTGGATGTCAGCACACTCAGGCTACCCTGCCAACGAAATTGCAGACGCGACACGACTGCAAAATCTGTACGAAACAGACAGCTGGTGGATATAGAAGATGTAGGTATGCCGTACTCCGCGGTTAAGTTGCAACAAGCAAATGGGCAAAAATCCGTGCTAGGGAAAGTTGGCGGCATTCCCCAGGATCAATACATACAAAAGAATTCTGGGGGGAACCTAACAACAAAAAGACTCAGAAAATTCTAAAACTAAATAGAACGGATCTGATACTACTCATGGGAATTAGCATAGGATACCTGTTGCTGCCCACGCCGAAAGAATAGGCTTAACGGAGTCGAATCTATGTAAGGGATACGGGCAAGAGGCAGAAACAGTACTTCAAGTTGAGGACTCAAAGGCGAAGAACCTTGGGAGAAGTTCAATGGGAAAAGTTTTCCGAGGTGAGAATGCTAAATCAGGGAGACATAGTTAATTCATGAAGGGAATAGAGTGACTCGACGAGACGCTGTAGTTAGCGAGTGGACCGTTGAGCAGGGGAGCGCAACGGGTGGCAGGGTCTAGGTATTAGGGCAGCCTAATGAGAAATTCGAGAAACTGAAGCTTCGTCAAATATGAATAATAAATGACCCTGTGGATGGTATAATGCTCTTTATAGAACTACCAACAAAAAATCTGGTTTAAGAAAAAAACCTGGTTAACCTGGTTTAACTTTAGAATTTTATTTAAAAGTATTCGAAAATACCATTATATCAAAATTATATAAGCAGTATACATACTATACTACTATTTGTATAATCTTTGATTTTTTGAATTAACAGAATTGTGAAATTTTATTTTAAATAATTTCCTTTAATATAAGAATAAATGTAAAGCTTTAAGAATAAAGGGATTTTTGTTTTCTTTTCTTTTTAATTTATAAAGTTAA
This sequence comes from Poecilobothrus nobilitatus, assembly GCA_947095535.1. Taxonomy (NCBI): domain Eukaryota; kingdom Metazoa; phylum Arthropoda; class Insecta; order Diptera; family Dolichopodidae; genus Poecilobothrus; species Poecilobothrus nobilitatus. The sequence goes on along the minus strand of OX352772.1, from coordinate 51,201,103 downwards.
TAACAATCGTTTTAAATTCAAAAGAAGTTCACAAAGTAACGGTAAATAATAAAATTATTAATTTTAAATAGCAACAATATTTCATTTGATTTATTTCCATTTGCGTTGCCAGCTGTAGTGGAATTTAAATTTTTTTGTTTGTAATGTCAAATTTTAAGCTTTTTTCTATTCTATATTTTTATTCTTCTCTCTCTGTCTCTCTCTATCCTATATTCCTATCTATACATTTCTCTTTCGCGAAATTTCTATTTTATGAAATTCTACAATTTCTTTTAAATTTCTCAAATTTCTAATTAAATATAAGGTTTAGGTATACATATATTATATTGTATAGATATAAATACATATACATATAAATACATATTATGTGCAAAATTCGCTTTTTTTGTTATGTACAATTTGAGAATGAGAATTTCTAAAATATAAAATAAACGTAGAAAATAACGTATGTACATAATATATTATTAATTTACATAAAATATAAATATGATTGGTTATGTTTTTATCTGTTTTTATCTTTAAAGTAATTTTTTTCATGAAATTTAGAGTGTTCAGTATTCAAAAAATGAAAATAAGAACAAAAAATCAAATATAGGTATTTACTGTGTAAAAAACAAAAAAAAAAGAAACAAAAGGAAATATGTATGACAATAATGACAATGTACATACAGTACTTTAATGTTTTGGTTAGGTTAGATTTTTTAGGTATACCAACCTTCTTCACACAAAGTAGTGTTTGTTTGTTTTGTAGTGAATTTTATAAAGTGAGAGAAACTGATATAAAAAAAAAAAATAGTGAGAAAATTGCACGCAATAAAAAGTTCTGTATTTTTTTTATACAATTTTTTATATGCAATACATATAATATTATTTTTCTTGCTTTCCATAAAATATTTAACGTGTTAAATATGTTTTTATTTAGTAGCTCTTTGCAAGCTGTCGTGAAAACAGTTAAAAGAAAGTGTTAATATTGACAGATGATTTTTTACCGTTTTTATTTTCATATGTTTTTTTGTTTAATATTTAATTCAGAATTTTTAATAGAAAAATTAAAAATAATTAATTAAATTTCAAAAAATAAATTGTTAATTTTATACAACATTTTAATTAATTTTATTTATAAATATACATATGTATGTATATATACCATTGATACAATAAAATTTATTTATCTCTTTTAGAGTTTCGTTACTATATAAAGAAAAAAAAGGATTCCTGTGACAAAGCGTATCTTGTTTTGTGTTCCACAAAGTGTGTTTTAAAGAAAAAACATAGGTGTACATATTTTAGAATTGTTATTATTTCTTTTTGTGTAAATTTAAAAGAATACAAAAAATTTGTGTTTTAAGAGAAGCAATAATAGAGAGAATACAAAAAAAAAGTTGATTATTTTTAAAATTGTAAAAAACTAGTTTTAGTTGTCGGCTTTAATTTTAAGAATTATTCTTCCACAAAAACAAAAAAAAAAAAAAAAACAAACAAATAAATATAAAAAAAAGTACAAACCTATAATAATAATTTGTATATAAAATAAATCTTATAAAAATTTATAAAATTTTAAGAGGCAAGGATATTTAAAACAGAAAATAAAATAAAAATATGAATTCTGCTGGTCCAAGTCGAATAAAAACAGAACGAAATTATGGTTTTGATATTGACATGGAAGTTGATTTTCCAGTAACTCAAGGTACGCGTCCATTTTTTGATTATTTATATATTTTTTTTTATTTATATTAATTTAATTAAATATAAAAAAAATAAATTCTAATTTTAGTAGAGTTCTTAAAGAAAATAAAAAACAAAAATCTTGAAAGAAGAATAACATACATATATACATATGTATGTATGTATGTACATTTGTAGAAGAACATAGAAGAATATAGAAGAATATACAAAACTTCTATGAATCATTCATTTTTGTTATTATGTATCGTTGTTTTAAATTTCATAAATTACTTATTGTTTGTTATTGTTATAAATCTGAATAATTCTTAAAATAATGATTAATGTTGCAGCATTAATACATATTTTACAAATTGTACAATATTATGTTTCAGAAATACATATGTACATACATAAATACATATATGTATCTTCATTTTTTAAATGGAATTATTCCGGATTTTGCCTTTTTGTAAATTGGTACATTTTATTATAGTTGTACCTATATGCATATTTATGTATATATATATGTATTTACTATATATCCATAAACATTTTTTATACAGAGTTATTTATATTATGTAGTTTTATTACTTATTATTAGATATTTATTTGAAAAATTCTATGTATGTAAATATCTGCTATTGTAAAAATGTATAGATATAAATAATTATTTAGAAATTATACCTATATATTTTATTACTTAAAAGCAGTTAAAAGTACGCATATGCAATAGTTATTGGATATATTCTATTCATTATTATATGTATGTATGTATATTATTTTTCTTAAATTTTATAATATCTAATAAAAAAGAAAAACTACTTACTTATTTTTGACCGACTAATAAAAAACAAATATCTATATATAGGTATGTAATAGTAAGTAGTAATGCTATAATATGACACACTTTAATAATAGACTATGAAGTTTCTATAGAAAAATGAGGTCGATCAATTACAACTTCTATTTTAGTATTTAATTAAATATGTACATTACATACATATAAAATCGCCCAATTTAAACGTTAAAATTGCTAATTTATACCCTTCTACAACTTTAATTTAAAAATTGGTAAATAAAAAAAAAATAAAAAAATTTGCAAAGTAAGGTACCTACCTAATTAAATTTTATAAAATATTTGTAAGTTTTTTTTTAAATAAAATTATGTTAAGTACTGGACAGTAAAATCTTATTATATGAAACTCACATAAATGACGTTATTTTTTTTATAAATTACTTCTTTATTACTTTTTGTTCATTACTATTATTATTTCCTTATATAAGGAACAAAAATTTCGTTTAATTAATAAATATAAATACATACATTATGTATGTATTTAAATAAAAAAAAAATGGTTATAACTATAGGTACATGATAGGCAATTATTTTTATATAATTCGAAAATTTAGAAGTAATTTACCCGAATAATTTAAATAAAGTTTTTTTTTACAGCTAAAGTACTTTTCAAAATTTGTGTAATCTTGGAATTGTTGTACACTTAACTTTTTTCTTTTTTTTTTTTTTACTCCTTTCCACTTTTATTTATCCATTGACTGTAGCAATTCTACAATAATGATTATTTTTATTACCAGATATTACGATGTGATCATTTATTGTCTGATATACATACATATGCTTATTATGTATCCATCCATAGTTGTTTGGGAGCAGAGATAGACAATTATCCTTACACCTATGCCCTGTAACTCATTTTGCAGCCCAACTCCATGAGCTGTTCATTTATCTCAGCGGCTCACCGCTCATGGAGTGAGTTAAAGCCCTTAAAAAATCTAACCATGGTCACCTAATCAGTGAAGACTTCGGAGAGATCTTTCAGAAAGCCCTTTCCCAAAGTTCCTCTCCTTTGGATTTCTTGGGCATTGTATCGTACGTGTCATTTATTCGGCATCGGAAAAGTATACATATCATTAACAGTATGTGTCTTCAAGTCATTTACTATTCATATTTTACTATTTGGCATCTATTAAGTTATTCATTATTCATACATATTTTATTAAGCTTCAGTTAAATAGTTTTACTAAGCCGTAATGATTACTTGACTGTAGCAATTCTACAACAATGATTATTTTTATTACCAGATATTACGATATGATCATTTATTGTCTAATATACATACATATATTTATTAAGTATTTATTTTTATGTACACTTAAATATGTAATAAATAAAACATAAAATAAACTAAATAAATGGGTTTACTTATAGGTATGCATCTTTTATATTAATTGTGGCATATGCTTACATTCTTATTGTCTTTTGATATATGTACAATATACATAGATAAATTAATATTCAATATTAAGTTTTTCTTTTTTTGCTATTTTTTTTACAGTCCTGCTTGCGTATATTATGTACTTATTATTCACATCAGTTTGTATTATTTTTAATTCATAAGCGATAACAATAATTATAAATTTGATACATGAAAAATATGGGATGTAAATGTAAATAATTTGCGATAAGATAAAATTAGAATAAATTTGCGTTGTTTATTGTATCAAAATTTATCAGCTGAGCTAGAATAAAACTACACACATTTTTTGTTTTTTTTTATAAATTACACAAAAACAAAAACGTAATATAATCCGGCCACATAAAAAAGTAATTTATTTTTTAAGTGAATCTGACATAAAAGAAAAACTTGCTTAAAGGTATTTTCTTTTATCTAAATTACAAATTAAGTTTCCAATAGCCGGATCCGACTGTATACAAATATTATGTATTTAAAGTTTTACGTGCATCAAACTAATTTTTATTCATTATAAATCAAATTTATTTTGTTTTCAATTGAAACCCGATAATAAAAATAAAAAAAAACAATAAGTTTACTTACTTATAAACATATGACTAAATTAGTAATAAGTCTGTTGTCTTTTTTGCAATTTTTAATTAATTTCATTTCAATGTACGGCGACACCAAATAAGATGTTAACTATAACGAAAACAAATGTTTATATACATTACTTATATACATACATACATAAATAAAAGTAATAAAAGTAATTATATACAATTAATATAAAAGTAAAAAATAGTTATATAAATTTTATACATCATAATTTGTATATAGTTAATATAGTTAAGTATGTACTTTTTGAAAAAGTATGTATGTACATATGTATGTACAACACATATTGTATAAAAAGACTGAAATAGAATTTATTTAAGAATTTATAAAAAAAAGTTTAAAATGATAACAGATTTAATACCACATAATGTATAATGTTAAGAATCTTGTTATTTGATAAGAACTATTTAAGAATTTATTTAAAAATTAATTTGTGTAGTTTAACCCTTTAAATTTTAGGGTACTTATTTGTGTTCATTTATTTATGTCAGATTTAATCTTTTCCATTTAATTATAGATTGAATAAAACCAGAAAAAGTTCATAATAGGTATAATATTCTACTATATCGAAGTTTTACTGCAAGTTGCATTTAAAATTTGCTCAGATCATATTTTTCTGTTCTATTTAAAAAAAAAAGTTAAATTTTTTTCGTTTTCGTTTTCTGATTTGATTCTGAGCGAAATTTTTTTTTGAGAATAAAATGAGTTTCCTCTCCAGAGCATTAAAAATTAATAATTATTTGTTTGTTTGTTTATCTTATCTTGACTGCATCTTATGGAGGACCTTTTTCTTTTCGGATGTAGGCCTAGCAATTTTGTGTCTTGTTATTGTCACTCAGTTTTCAGCCAAACACTAAAAAACCTTAGTCGAAAATGTGCAACACATAAAAAAAAACAAAAATAAAAGTAGTTTATTAATAAGATGTGTAAAAAGCATAAAGGGAGAGGTTACTTTATGTACAACTCAATCTAGGCATGGCTCATTTAATTTATTTGTCGGATTTTTTTTTAGTTTATTTCTCTGCCAAAAAAATGTGACAAGGAAATTACACAGCCTTCCCTTTTCAAGAGTGGCTATAAATATCGTAAGGGGGAATTATTCTTACGAAATGTGTGGTATTCGAAGGCACACTCTCTCGGTTTTGATATACGCTCTTACCCACTAGGCCACCGAGATCCCCGTCAGATCTTTTTATATAAAATAATTTGTAATCTGTCACATAAATAATTGACAAAACAAAATGTGGCAAACGTCAAAAAATTTTGTAATTTTTCTGATATATTCTGAAATCTTTTAACACTTTGCATGCCTCTCGTCATTCGTATTTGAATGACATTTAAGTTTCATAGAAATACTAAGTTATCTTGAAGTGGAACATTTTAAAAATTTTTTTCTGTAGCCAAAATAATGAAACAAATGATCAATATTATACTTATGTAATGAAATTAGAGAAATTCTTCCCAGAATGAGTAATAAAATTTTAGAGATGAGAAGTAGGAAAGTTTTAAATTAGAAGTATACAAAGTTAAAGAGATATAAGAATGCAAAAATTAGTAAAACAAAAATGTTGATTTTTTTCATATTACAAAAATCTCTGGAAACATAAAGGTCGGGAATGTGTTCCAAAATTTAGAAGTTTGAACTTTAAAAAGAGTTTTTATATTTAAATGCATATAAAACATATAAATATATATGTATATATGGGTTGTACATATCTTCAAAACATATAATTTGAAGATATGTACAACCCATAGTTCTAGAAATTATAAAATTCACCCAAATTATTTTAAATTACTAAAAAATAAAAAAAAAATAATATTATAAGCAGAGTGACAGGCTATGAATATACTAACGGTTCGTACGGGTATCTAAGAGTTGACAAAGACAACTGTATTCTTCCTCGTTTTTATCTTAAATCTACAAAAAGTTTACAAAAAAAGATTTTATTTTTATTTGTTTTCTTTTTATTTCTGAATATTATTAATAAAAGTTATTGTTGATCTGTTTGTCATTGTAAAAAATTAAAAAAAAAAAAACAATACTTAATTTATTAGTATTTATTATAATTTAAAAAAAAAATGAAAAAATTAAAATTAAACCTATACACCTTACTCTTAATAATTTTTTATGCGTAAGTTTACGAATAGTTTAATTCATATTCTGTGAGTTCTAATCACCAATAGTTCTCTTTAATCAGATCATCGTTATATGTAATACTCATGTCTCATTTTAAGTGATCTCTTTTAATATTATGACCGGGTTATATTCGATGGGTTTACATGTAGCCCTTATACTAGTATAGTAGTAGTAGTAGTAGTAGAAGTGGGACATGATTGTGGTTTAGGATATAACCATTTTTATCAAGAAAGATGAAATAATCATTTACTATGAATTTCCTGAGCAAGGTCTTTCTAATATACTTCTCTTTGTGGTAAAATATATTCGATATTAGAACATTTTCATGAAATGAAATGATCATTTACTATGAATTTCCTGAGCAAGGTCTGTCTAATATACTTCTCATTGTGGTAAAATATATTCGATATTAGGCCATTTTCAGGTGAGTTTTGTACATAATTTCTTAGATAATGGTTTTGAACAAGTTTTAAGTATCATAAAACTGCCTATTCTATTTATGTTTGATTTTTTGTAGGATACAAATATTTACTGGAATAGAAATATTTGTAGTCAGATTCAGGTTTACATGATTTATAGATTCTCTAATGCACTTTCTTTTGAATTCTCGGATTTTTTTTTGCATAAGGCTGACCCTTATGTTATCCTATAGGTATACCATATGGTATCATAGGTCTTATAAGCGTCTGATATGATATGACATGTGAAACACAGCCTTAAAGGCTTTATTATATACGAACATTTTTATAGCATGCCACCATAGTTAAGCCAATTATTAGTAGTATTGCTACATACCATTTTTTTGTTTATATATGTACATATTTTCATTCTTTAGTTTTGAACATAATTTAAAATAATTAAGTACATATGTATATAGTTATATTTTATCAATAAGTAATTAGTGTTTCTGTGCTAGAATTTTTTCGAACGAAAAATATTGGCAAACATAATTGAATATCGAAAAAGAATAAAAAAAATTTTTTTTAAATTTATATAATAAAATTCGATTTATCATAATAGATATGGGCCAAATCAACAATATACATATATACATTATGTATAAGCATTTAATTAATAAATATTTAAAAAAAAAAAATTGTTTTTTTTATTTTTATATTAAATTGTAAATGGTAGGCACTTAAATATTTTTTTATGGTATGTTAATTAGTAATTTTATCTGTAAGTATGAAATAAATATTTAAAAAATCTAAATTAAGAATATTTTTTATTTGTTATATTTAAGTATATAGCAAATATATATGTATATATATGTACATATATGTATAAGTTTTCATTTATTTCATGTTTTTTTAAATTTCACATTAATTTCACAGAAATTATTTAGATTTTAGCAGCTCATATTGTAAATTAATACAATAAATTGTGTTCTGGTTTTATGAATTTTATTTAATTTTTGTTTGTTTTTAATTATTTGGTATTTTTATAGGGAGCACGATAATTTACCTAAATTTAATTCGCAAGAAGACACTTGGTCTAATGCCATTTTTAATAAAAAGACTTATAGAGCAAAAAAGTCTTTTAACAAACTAATATTTAACCAATAAATTATTTTATAATACATATATATATATATTGTGTAAATATATACATACTTATATTTATATTTTTGAATAAGCAAAAACTGTTTATATATATGTATTTATATATATGTATATGAGTTAAAAACAAATCTATATATGCATACTTATAGATAAATATAAGTAAATAGTTTTTGTATCTGGTTTATGTGTGTATATATATACTTTCTATACTTAAATATTTTTATATATATATGTATATACATATATACTATTTTTAATTTAAGTGAAGACATTTTAATTTTAAGAGAAAATTTGTTATTTAAAGTGAAGACATTTTTATTTTAAATGAAGATTTTTTACTTTAAGTGAAAACATTAAAGTAAAAATTAACAAAAATTAAAGTAAAAAAAAAAATACATACAATCATAATATATTATATGCATACACATAAATATTAGATATAGGTATAAATATCAGATCAAAATATATTTATATACATATATTACGAAAATAAAATATATATGTTTATTAAATATTTATATAACATAAGTTACTAAAGTAAAGATTCTTTACTTAAAGTAATAATATCTTCACTTAAAATAAAAAAATTTCACATAAATTAAAAATGTCTTCACTTCAAACAAAAAAAAAAAAAATTCACTTAAAGTAAAAAAGTCTTAAGTTAAAGTAAAAATGGTAATAAAATAAATGTATGTGAAATATATAATTAAGAGGAATTTTAAAGTTGGTTATAAAATTAGAGTTTCAGTAATTTGTTTAGCAGAGGGTTATTTTAAGTATGTAAAAAATAATATATAGAAGAGAGTTTACAGTTGTTTACAAAATCAGGATCCCCTGTCCCCTATTGAAATATACTTATATATATGTTAAAAAAATAATTTGGAGGGATTTTAGAGTTAGTTACAAAATCGGAATTGTTCACTTTTCCTGAATATGTATACATTATGTGTGCTATACTGCTAAGCATATGTAAAGTTCTGAATTTCATAAAATTTTATAGTTGGTTTCAAAATCAAATTTATACGCATTTTTGAGAATATTTATATACACATGTGCATAAAAGAAAATTCTGAATTTACCATATCATATATGTAAAAACAAATAGTGTGAACATAATAAAAACGAACTATTGACAAGTTATAGATGACATTAAATAAGTAAATTTTATTTTAGAACTTATTCTAATTCTATCTGACTTTTGATACGTATTTTTCGTTATTTTCACATAATCGTATATATACGATTATATAGTTAAAGTGTTTGATAGCAGGAAAATAAAGGATTCTTTACTTAACATTATAAAATAAAGAAATTTGGAAGGATTAATTTTAAATACTTTCTAAAAGAAATGTGATAAAACTACTGTCAGATAAGGGATGTGATAAAACTAAGTCAGATAAACTAGATGTCAGATTTAAAACAACTGTCAAAATTGTCAGATAAGGGAGAACTCGGAACACAAAAAAAACAAAAAAACGATATGAACAAATTTGCATTTGTCTAATCAGCTGTTTTTTTCTGTTCTTTATGTCAGATATAAAATACATTTATAGTCTGCTCAAGAGCGATCCATCCTTTATATAAAAAAAAGTAACATTTTGCTATAAATAACTCTTTTTCGTCAAAAGGCATTAGGCAAAATATCTTTTTGCGAAATGAATTTACGCTAACTATCATGTACTCATTTTTTTTATATTATATATAGGAATATAAAAAAGTTTTGTAAAAAATTTAAATTTATGTAGAAAAAAGTGTAAGTATAGAACGAATAAAAAAATATTGTAAAAATTATTGTGTTAGCACAAAATAAAAAAAAAAAAATAATATAAAGTTCTAATAAATTATATATAAAATGTTTATAAAGCATATTTTTTTTATTTTGTGTATATTTTTCGATCTTTAAATATAACATTTCTATATTGGTTATTTTCAAATTAAAACAATATAGAGGATGTAATTAAAAATGAATTTTAATAGTTTTGTACTACAAAAATAGAAAATAAAAAAATAAATTAAGATGTATAAATTTTAAGATTTCTTATATAAATATAAGCCCTTTTTTATATATACAAGATCTAATTTGAACAAAATAATACTTTTTATATACGTTATATGTATAAAATTACGATAAGTTTTTAATGAATGAGATGAGAATAAAAAGCCCAGCTTTCTGCTGAACACTTTATAACAGAACATGATGCAAATTTTGAAAGAAATTGAAATTTGCTATAGTTTAGTTTTTAATTATATAAGTAATATAATAATATATCAGATCTAAAATTTATCATATATGTATTATTAAAATGTTCAGATCTTGTCTAATTTTCAAGCAATAAATTATATGTATTACATTATAATGTAATGTGATATATGTGTAAAGATCAGGTGCAGTTAAATTTATTTATTTATTCGAAGATTTCTTGATATGTATCTGCAAGGTGTTTCCGAATTGATGGTTTTCCTTGAAATGGGTGATTGGGTATGTCGAGACGAATAAAAAAATTGTATGGAAGGAGCGGAGGGGGAGCTAATTTCATTGTTTTAGATGTTATGAGGCCTTAACTATTTTCCAACCATAATTCAATTTTATTTTATGTTAATACCGTTATTTTCTTGATAAAAGGTCTTTAATTAATACTTTGTTAAAAATATTTAACTTTAAGTCCTTATAACCTCATACTGGGACACTATACAGTAATGTTTGAAAATGATTTAGATTTAGATGATGGTAAATATTTCGTTATTTTCTGTCTTATCTTTTCTGTCTTTATCGAAATAAAACTAAATTGTGGTTAAAAAATAGTTAAAGTCTCATAACTTCTAAAGCAGTGAAAATAGGCCCCCGTTTCCATACATTTTTTTGTTCGTCTTGTCGTGCCCAATGTTTTTTGTGATCTTGGAGCCTTAAATTTCTAAAAATAACATGATCTCAATTTAAACTTTTTGACAGATTGCTATACTTTATGCTATACGTATATGAGAAGAAAGTAATAAATAAGTAGCGTATATTTTAATTTTTTTTTTTTAATTTTTGTTGAAATATGTATGTACATATATATAAGCTCATTCATATTACGTACGATTAGGTTAAAGTGTCGCTGGGCGGAAATATAGCGATAATTAATTTAAAATTACTCTAATTACTCTAATTGTGAATCCAACTGGAAAATCTTTCAAATATTCTGGAAAAACTGTATAACCCTGATTATGAATCCAACTCTAAAATACCTGCTCGCGATCTTTTTGTGTATTATTTGGAAATGTGACAATTCTGATTTTGTAACCAATTATAAAATCTATCTAAATTCAGAGTCTGAAATATACATAAATATATACATAGTTTAGAAAAGGGAGCAACCCTGTTTTTGTAAACAACGGTTAAATCCTTCCAAATTCGGAATCTCGCAAATATATACCTATACGCACGAGTATAAATTCTATTAAAAGCTTATATCTAACCCTAATTTTGCAACAAATCACAAAACCCTTCCTAATTATTTTTTCTTATCATATTTTAACAGAGAGCTTTTTTAAATAGTGGAGGTTTACACTTCCAAACTCTTGCCAAACAAATGATTAAAACCCAGATTTTGTAACCAACAGAAAACAGAAACACAGAAAGAAGTCTTACATAACACAGAAACATTCTAATAACATAGAATTTAAAATGTTTTGAAATGTTTTTTTTTTTAAATATATTCTATATGGCTTCAATTCGTAAAGTTTTAGAAAAAGTTATGGATTTTTTTCATTTAAATGAGAAATAAAACCATATGTGATAATATCGGTGATATGGCTTTATTTCGTTATTGAATGCGAGTTAAAGCCATTATATCTTTATTCACATAAGGTCTTTTATTCACGGGTCCTTTATTAACTACTTATCTCGAAGTTAATGCATTTAATGTTAATTAACATCACTTGTCAGTCCAAATGTGTAGATTTATTTTATGCTTAGATCTAAGTCTAAGTTTATTATCGTATACACTATATAGGGTGTTTCGTAGTGGAAGCGTAAAGATATCTCGCCTTTGAAAACTTTGTGAATCAAAATTAACCCCCTGCGGAAAAAAAGATGCTGAATACAAATCTAAAATCCCTTTAAATATATTTTTTACATACATATAGATAAAAATAAGATTTCAAGAATAGAACCGAATATCAAAACTTTAAAAAAGTGCCTGAACAAAATTCAGAAAAATTGAAACATCCTGTACTTTGAAGACTTTTGAAAAACCACAATTTATAGGGTGTAAAACTCATTTTTATTATTTTTTTTGGGATCACACCTACCATTTATCTTAAAAATAATCGCATTTTTTTCCATTCTAAAAACATCTTGACTTTATGTCACTTTTATGTTCATTAAAGTGGCATAAGGTCAATTTTGCATATTGTGACCATCTCCACCATTTTTAAGTAAAACGACATAAACTTTATTGATATTATGTCGCTTTTAAAATTGATTTTATTTCACTTTTTCATAGCGACCGCTCATTTTGTCTCTGACAAAAGTCATTTATTTATAAAAAATTAATTTAATTTTAAGATTTTAAATAATGTCATGCTACTCGTATATTAAATTTATCTAGGTTAGGTTAAGGTGGCTGCCAAAAAGGCACACTTAGACCGTATTTGGTCCATTGTGATACCACATAGAAGCTTTTCTATCCCATTCGTTAAAACCAATTTGAGCTTTTTGCAAAGCGAAGAATACTTTTCACATTTTTACCTGACAGAACGCTAAGGCTGTCGAAGAGATATTGCCCCAAATGGGTATTCCTTCTTGCCGACAAGGCCGGGCATGTGCATAGGAGATGGAGAGTAGTTTCCTCCTCTTTTTCATCCTTGCAGGTTCTACAATAGTCGTTTGCGGATAAGCCAAGTCTTCTGGCATCCTTCTTTATTAGAAAGTGACCGGTGATTATTTATCTAAAAACTTAAAGTTTTCCTTAAATGAAGAAAATAAATTTAAATTTATTATATGCTTTTAGTTGGAAGGTAGTTGGAAGGAAAGGTAGTAAAAGAAATAAATGTGTAAAATATTACTATGATATCCGTTGAACTTTTAAAGTAATTTATTTTTAGAGACAATTGTTTTTTTTTTATTATATTATACTTTGTATCCTCTGATAAAAATATAAATTATCTTTACAAATAGTATATTACATGGTATTTTTTATAGATTTACAATTACTTTTACCTTTTGACTGTTTTATTCGAAGGCATTCTAAAAGAAAAGTTAAAAAATTTTTTTTTTTTGTCAACTTTAACATTTTGCAGTATTTTTTATATTTTAAAAGGACCTTTTTTACTAAAAATAGTTTTTTATTGTTTTTTTTTTGTATTTTGTATTGTAATGAAGCAAAATTGCTACAATATTGTAAACTTTTTTTTTTTTTACGGCATCCATCAAATTATGTAAATGTTATCCTTAAATTATTAATAGGAATTGTAAGAAAGTGAATAAATAATGTCCTTTTTAATTGTTGGGTTTATTTTGGAAAATTTAAATGGTTTGAAAACTATTTTTTTTTTTTTTTAAAACTAAAACTTATTTATAGAATCATTTTAAAGTTTCGTCAATAAGACTCTTTATGAATAAAATTAATCTGGAAGTAATTAGAGAAAATGAGATACAGTGTATTTTGCTAATCGTTTAAATAAATTTTTTTTAGATTTCATGTTGTCGATACTTTTATAAGGACTAGATGGAGGTTGATGATATAATATCTTTCAAAACAAACTGTTTTACGCCTTATTAACGCAAACGACATTAATGACGTAAATGCAAACTTCTTATTGAGGTTGGTTATAAAATCTAAAAATAAAATCGAAAACCATACATTTTTGATAAATAGCTCTAGGGTAATTATATATCTATTACAAATAGATGGGAGGGAAGGTGATAGTCATCTCTTTCCTTTTTACATATGTGTTTTCCTATCTTTTCTTACTCAGTCATAAAAAATACATAGTTATGCATTTTATATTTGTAATATATTTATATACAGTTTCGTTCACTCAGCTGTTTAGATTTATTAAAATAATGTAAAGCGATTTCTCATAACCAGTTTCATTTAAGAAATTTCAAGTTCTTATATTACTTAATAATTGATAAATTTTGTTTTTAAAATTAAAATTTTAATTTAATTAAAATTATTAACAATTTTAACTACTTATAAGTAATAAAATATGTAATAAAATTTTTAAAAATATTAGAAATGAAAGTATTTCATCTTCTAGGAAACTATTTCTGAAGAAACTATGAAGCAACATATAAGCACGGTTCACTCAGCTGTTTCTCAAAATTGACTAAAAGTATTTTCTTCATTGCCAATCTATGTTATCTATGATTATTTCTATAAAGAACAAATTTTTCGAATTGTAACAAAAAAAACAAAGCATGGTACATTTGAAACTCTATTCAAAAAATGCAGAGCATAGGTACAGTGACATGACAGTCATAAAATTGAAAAAAGTAACTAAGCAAATTTTATAATGTGATACTTGCGAATTTGAAAAAGAATAAAACAATATTATTCGTTTTAAGAATATCTTCTTTCTTACGTAGAATTTAGGAATAATATATATATATGTATGTGTATATTTAATATAGGAACATATTATTCCTATTTAACAATAAAGTACAGTACAAAATAGACGTAACGAGACATAACGAGACGAGTAAAAATTCTACCATTCCATGTAAATATATGAATAGTCAAAATAGACGATAAAAATGTCAAAAAAAAAACAGTACTACGAAAAATTATATATCATATAAACGGCATAAATGTCACATAAAGTCTACGTAAAAAGATGCCATTACGTGTTATTTACGTAAAAAAATTTGTTTACAGTCGCTTTGTATAATAAAATATTTTTTTTTACAAATTTTATATAAACATTTTCACATTTTGAACATTTTAATGTAATCAAAAATTATTTTGCACATCTTTATAAGCCTATCATATTTCTCCATTTTAAAAATCAGTTAAATCTGATAAATAATAAAATTACTATTTAGAAGCATATCATTTTGTTCGTCAATACGTTTTCATTTTGGTTGGTTACTCGTTTACACTTTGCGAAAGAAATCGTACGAAATTTTTTACGTTTTTTTTTAACGTCTCGTCACGTCACATCTATTGTGGGCTTAGCTTAAACATATACCTTCTTAAGAATATATTAGGAATCTTTACATAAAAGTGCATCGAAGGAAAAATTTCCTACTTTATATGAACGAGCCGATGCAAAATATAAATTACAAAGTAAAAAATTACAGATGACAGATATTTTTATTGGTTTATAGAAATGTTTATTGGTATCTTTCCAGAAATCTTAATTGGTATTTTTAGAAAATGTTAGTTGGTAGTTGGTACCTATCTGTTATATTATATCATTATTTGAATAAATATCTAGTTTTCACTTTGAAAAATAAAATATAACTTTTGAGTTTTGATTCTGCAAAATAAATAATTTTTAACTAAAAAAAAATGCCAAAAAAACACTTTTAAAGCATTTTTATAGATTATTTAGTCGAATGTGCTATTTTTATTTGATGCACTCCCAATAAATTCCAAAACCGAAATCCAAATAAATTCTAAAAAACGTCAAATTAACTTCGAAAAAATATCCTCGAGTAAATAAAATATGCAATAGGGTTAAGGTAGAGGATATTTTAGTCTAGGAAAAATATGTACCGATTCTCTAGTGCATATTTTTTTATACATGAAAAAACAACAATTGCTCTCAAAAATTTCCTCAAATCCTTAGATCCTCCAATGCAAGACTAATTTGCACTTTTATGTGAAGACCCCTATTATTCCCACCAAAGAACAAACGGTAAAATTACAGTATTAATTAATCTTTTTATACAGTTTTAGTTCTTTATAATTCTAGTGTTCAAGTGATTCAGAAATACAGTACCTAAATAAAATATTTTTAATTAAAATTATAAAAAAAGGACAAATATATTAAATAAAATATTATAATAAGTAAAAATTAAAGCAAGTTAAACTAAAGTGTATTGTTTATACATCATTATAGAAAAAAAAAAAAAATTATATTTGAAAATATATAAGTTTTAAAATTTTATTTAAAATGTGTTTTGTTATACAATATAAGTATGGACAAATATAAAATAATGAAATGGTGTACTTACATACAATCATTAACAAAAAAGTGCAATTTTGAATAATTTATATTTGAAGTTTTTTTTTTTTTTTTAAAAACAAATAAGTTTTAGGCATGAGAAGAACTTGCGAAATATACATATTATGTTATATGGTAGTTCATTTTTATCAATTTTATTTACGTACTTAGGTTGCATATATTTATATAAAGGGTGTTCAAATTTGCGGTATCTTTTTAAATTTTAAACAAAAGACATAAATTATATGAAATCTTTATTTATTTTTTATTAGAATTAAAGTACATTGGTTCTGGTTAATGATGAAAAAGAATATCGTTCAAGTGGTCACCTCTGCTACCTTGGAATTGTAACATAGAAATGCAAGAAGAAAATGAGAATTTTTTCAATGACATTATCTTCACCGATGAAACAATTTTGAACTTGGCAGCTATGTCAATAAACAAAACTGTCACATTTGGGCTGAAGAAAATTTTAGAATATTGTTTGAAAAAACAATAAAATCAAAAAAAAACCACTGTATGGTGTGGATTTTGGTCAGGTGGCGTAATTAGTCCATATTTTTTTGAAACTGAAAAAGGCAATGCAATTACTGTGAATGGAGCTTGATATCGAGAGATGATTATAAACTTTTTGTGGAGTCAATTGGAAGATATTGATGTGCAGAATATGTGATTCCAAGAGGATGGTGGAACATACCACACAGCAACGGAATCAATCAATCTTTTGATAGAGAAGTTTAATAATCGAATAATTTCTCGTAGAACAGACTTGAATTAGCCACCAAGATAATGTGATCTCACACCATTGGACTTCTTCTTATGGGGTTTCTTGAAGAGTAAAGTTTATGCTGATAATTCTGAAATTATCCAACATCTCAAAGGCAACATCATCGAACAAAAATCACTAATTGAACTATCATTATGCAAAAACGTTATTGAAAATTTTGGTAAAAGATTGACAGTTTGCCGAGCTAGCAGAGGAGGACACTTGAATGACATTCTTTTTCATTATTAACCGGACATTTGTATTTTAATTCTAATAAAAAATAAATAAAGATTTTATACAATTTATGTCTTTTATTTAAAATTTAAAAAGTTACCTCAAATATTGAACACCCTTTATATGTATGTAACTAAACATTTTAACTTTAGAAAATAGAAGAAAATCAATTTTAAATATAAATAAGAAATTTTAGCTATAAAATTTGTTAGCGCATCTTACTCTTTTTTACTTTACTTGATTATAATTTTACATAGAAATAAACTATGCTTATACCCACACCATTTTATTTTTTATATACCTAAGTATTATTTACATATACTGAGTATCACTCTTATCTTATTATGTATAAATAATATCTATTTTATCTTATTATGTACTATAGATAATATCTTTTATATTATATATACATATATCATTTAATTTTCTATTTAATATTTAAATTTTTTTTCCCTTGCCACTCCTACAAGAAGCGGATGCCCTATGCCCTTATGATTCATATTTGACTAAGTTTCAGTTTTTAGAATCATTAATTTCACTAAGACGTTGATTATTCGGATTAATTTAAAATTAACTAAATCTAGAAAATACAAAATAGTACAAAACGTGTAAGGGGTTCGTATTTAGTATTATTATGTTAATTTTTTATTTTTTTAAGTTTTTCCTTAGCGTTTAAAATTATTTCAAATATAGATGCTAACGTTTTCTTAAATCTTGATAATTTTTTTATTTTTGTTTTTCATGCTAGGTTTTCTATGATTTAATTGTTCGTAATGTTAAATATAAATTTTGTATATTTTTTAAATTTCATATAGAAAAATTACCAGCTAAAGGAAATATTTTTATGGAAAAATTTGAAATTGTAGAAAAATTGCCAGAACTATTTCCGTAGAAGAACTTGCAACTGATGACAAAAAGTTTTACGACTTGCTTTTATATTCAAAAATGGAAAGCTATTTCTTTTTTTTTAAAGGTACATAATTTATTTTATAAACAATAATTTTTTTAATTTTTTTAAGTTACTTTCTATATTCATCTTTTTCAAATATAGAAATTGGTATAACGTTAAATAATTTAAAATATTTAACTGAAAAAGATATAATTGATTTATTTGGTAAATTAATTGGTGTAAGAGCCGAATTCCGTGCTTTTCTAAACGAATACAGGAAAATAAACATATGTAATTGCATCTTGAAAACTTTTACCATTTTCAAAAAATTTTGTAATAACAAAAACACGTTGTTCCTTTGTGTAACGTTCCATATTAACTAACCGGAATGTATTTAGAATATACCTAAAGAAACCTCGTATAAAAATTCCAGGTAGAAAAAAAATGGCGGCAAAATCAAAATGATACCTCAATTTTGAACACCCTATATATAGAAATAATAAAAAAAATATTTATTAAGTAAATTAAATTTTCTGTGCGTATTTTAGAACCTTCCACCATTAAATTCTTTTACATACTGTTGCCAAAGCAATGTTGCACATAAAGAAACTATTATTATACAAAATGTTGGCTCAAGCCAAAGTTCGAACTTTTTAACTGTTCACGGAAGTTATGTGTTTGTAAGTAAATATTAAAATATTAGTTTAAGTAATTGATATTTTTTTTTTTAAATTTATATTTATAGAATATGGATGTGTTTTTAGTTTCTAATATTGGAAAAAAATTTTTAGAAAACTACAAGAAAAACAAAGGTTTTACTACGGAAGAAAGAGAATTTTTAGCTTCATCTGTAGTAAAAGATCATCTAGAAAACAATACTTTCATGACATTAGTAGTTTTGGATAAAATAGCGACCAAAATTTCAGAAAATTTTAAGGCGAATCCAAAGTATTCTGTATTTTATTTAAAAAGATTTTTTTTTTTAAAATTTTTTGTTTTAGAAGTATTTTTTTGTAAAAGAACCATACACTAGTGGTAAACTATATACTAAATACAGAGCATTATCAAAAGGCTATAAAAAAAGTGGAATATTTACTAATAAATTAAGGAATAAACCAAAATTGTCGAGTAATTAAATGAAAAAAAATATTTCTTACATCGTTTTATAACTCTTACAATATTTAATAGATAAAGATTTGAATAACATCGCGGATGACATTAAACTTGTTCAAAACGATATTGATTGGCTGTATAATCATACAGCACCATGGACTTCAGTAGAAGCTAAATGGAAAAATACATTTGCTGCAAGAAAAATTGAAATTGAAAAAAAATCAAATTTATTTTGCAATATTATAGAGAAATGGCCACTTCTTAATCACGCTAAAGCAGCAAGATTAGTGAGTACATATATTTTTATACCCTACACATTAAGTATAGGGTATATTAACTTTGGTATGGTGTTTGTAACCACCAAAAGGAAGCGAGTTAGGTATAGACATGTATATATATTCTGAATCAGGATCACCGCCGGAGTCGATTTAGCGATGTCCGTCCGTCCGTCCGTACGCACGATAACTCAAAAAATAATGATGCTATCTTGATGAAATTTATACTGTAGGTTAAAAATGACTAAGGTAAGGCGGGGATTGTAAATGGGCGAAATTGGACCATGCGTTCGAGTACCTCCCATACAACTTCCAAAACCTAATACGCATATTTTCTAAATTAATAAAGATAGAAACTTAAAATTTTGTAGGAGGGTGTGTTTTTCTGAATCCCTGATATCCCCAAAATTTGAGATGAAGTGGAGTGGTTGTTCGGGTACCTCCCATACAACTCTCAAAACCGAACATGCATATCTTCAAAATTAATAAAGATAGGAACTTCAAATTTGATACGAGGGTGCTGTTTCCTAAATCCCTGATTTGCCTAAAATTTGAGATGAATTGGAGTGGTCGTTTGGGTACCTCCCATACAACTCCCAAAACCGAACAAGCATATCTTCGAAATTAATAAAGACAGAAACTTCAAATTTGGTACAAGGGTGTTATTTCCTGAATCCCTGATTTGTCCAAAATTTAAGATGAATTACAATGGTTGTTCGGGTATCTGCCACACAACTCCTAAGAGCAAACAAGCATATCTTCGAAATTAATAAATATAAAAACTTGAAATTTGATATAAGAATGTTCTACCCTGTTGATGTCTCTAAAATTTGAGATGAATTGGGGTGGTGGTCCGCGTGCCTTCACACACTTCCCAAGACCTAACAATCATATTTTCGAATTTAATAAAGATAGAAACCTGAAATTTTGTACAAAGATTGTAACAGCATTTATTTTTTTTAGCTTGTATTAAATACCTAACTAAAATAACTTATGGATTTTTAATTTAATTTGAATGTTTTAGGTGTAGGATATAAATAAGTCGGTTGCATCTACTTACTGTTATTTTTACTTGTTTTCAATACATTTTCATTAAGTTGCAAAGAATAAATTTTAAATTTTTAAAATAATAAATTTTAAAACTATAATAATTTTAGATTGAAATTGACTTTGACATAAAATATCCAGGAAAAACTAATATTTTGCTTAAAAATTTTGAAATAATTGAACAGCAATTAGAAAATATTTTTATAAATACGGACCTGAAAGAGATATATTGAAAAAATTATCGTCAAATAAAGGTATTTTCATGTTTTACACTCAATCAAACCCTAAAATCTTAAAAACTTAATATTAAAAATATATTTAAATAAATAAATTAAGAAATTTTTTTACTTATAATTTATAGAATACCGCAGATTGCAGTTTGTGAAATTATTTAATATAATTATAAAGCCAACCACCATGAAAAAAATTGATGGTGTTTTGTGGAAGGTTAGCATTAGTGACGGATGGAATTCTTTTTTAATTTTTGTGAATAATACCTCTGAAATACAGACAGAAATTAATAAGAGAAAAGAGTTTTGTGTAAAAAAGAAAATTACCTAACAACCAGCGATAATTATTGTAGGTGAAGAATCTTCAGCTGAATTTGTTGTATTTGCTGATTCAATTTTATATAAATTTAAAGAATTTCTTATTGCATTAGATATATTATTTAAATTATTTAATGTTCTAAATATTTCATATCCTTTCGAAAGTAGTAATTTTTTTAGTTTTTTACAAGACGTTTTTTATGAAATAGAATCGTCAATAGATTTTTCCAATTATAAATCTTTATTTAATTTAAATAAATTGGTCTTAATAAATAATTTTAATTTAAGAATAATTTTAATTGAAATAAAATAGTTATATATATGGTTAAATATTTTGTATGTAATCAATATTTTGTGGATATTAAGCTTTGAATTAATCATTTTAAATTATATCGAAAATGATTTTTTAAGCACATTTAGTAATTTCTCATCATTTAAAAATCACCATAAAATACATAAAATTAATACAATTTTAATAAACATCGAACAAAATAATATATAAAATTCTGTATTAATAGAAAATAAAATTGTTTATAAACATATAATACATACTACAAAACAAAATATTTTCAATAAAGAATGTTTCGATACAAAAAATTACTTTAGTACTTTAGTTAGTACTTTTTTTTGGTGCAGGGTTAAAAGTCCCACTTACCTCTATGAGACAAAAGCCCCAAAAAAAGGTCAAAAATCCCATGGGACTTCTGGCTCATCGAAGTGAGTAGAAGTCGCAATTGCCCCGGCCAACTATAGAATAAGATACATTTATTTTCCATATTCCGATCAGTCCAGATATATACATATATATGTATGTATATATCTATTGAGTAGGATTTTATAGCCGGTTGCGAAATCAGATTTGCCCCTTTTTCCAGAATAAATGTATTTCTGAGATTCTGAATTACGAGCGAATTTAGAATTAAAAATTTTTATATACCTTTTAGAAAAAGCGTATAACTCTGATTTTGTAGCCAACTTTAAAATCCCTCCATAAATAATTGCCGTAAATAATCATAATGTGTATTTTTTTGTTTTTTTAATTCATTTCTCTGCCAATTACGCAACCTTTCCTGTTCAGGCTTGGCTGTAAATGTCGTAAGGGGGAATAATTCTTACGACGTGTGTGGGATTCGAACCCACACTCTCTTGGTGTTTACAGCGTATTTTATACGCTCTTACCCACTAGGCCACCGAGATCCCATAATGTATAATGTGTATTTAATATTTTAAATTCGAAATTGCGGTTGAAACTCCATATACAATAATAGAATCATCTTATCACCGACATACCACATAACATTTTTTAAATTCTTTT
Organism: Poecilobothrus nobilitatus; assembly: GCA_947095535.1. Lineage (NCBI taxonomy): Eukaryota > Metazoa > Arthropoda > Insecta > Diptera > Dolichopodidae > Poecilobothrus > Poecilobothrus nobilitatus. Next base: position 51,178,525 of record OX352772.1, on the reverse strand, counting down.
TAGGTGTAGTAAATATTGTATGTGGTAGTGCAAATAGTAATTTTGGTAAAAATTAACTACTATATATACTATTGTAAAACAAACATAATAAATTACAAAATTTATTATATCAAATATTATATATATATATATGGACTATGTTAAGTTAAGCATCTTTATAGAAGTGGAAATTTCCATATCCTTAAAAATATTTAAACATTAATTCTTAAAAGTTACAATTAAAAAAATGCCACACCTTAAACAAATATACTTTGTTCTTTACTACTTAATAATATTCATATAAAAGGAAAATATTATTTTAGGCGTGGAAAATTTTTTAAAAAACTTAAATAATCATAAAATGAAATATTTATATGATTAAAATTTTTTGTTTTATAATATTTTGTTAAATTAAAATTTATATTTCAAATGTAGAAAAAAAAATCAAACTTAGTTTAAAACTAAATATTAAAAGTAAAAATATAAAAGAATTCTTTAGATCTTACCAATATTATACTCTAAATTGAAAAGTATTTGTTCTCAATTTTATCAAGGCTTAAATATTTTTATATCAGATTTTTTCAAATTAGTTTTAAAAAGAAACCGACAATAAAACGTTGTAAAATAAAAAAGAAATTTTATTTTTTTAGGGTTATCTTCAATTGTATTCTTAAATCCTTTCAAAGCATAGCCTTTAATCGTAATACTATGTTTTACACTATCGTCTCGATATATTTTGTATTAAAATGAAAAAATATATTATTATTTATATTGGTTATATTAACATAATGACACGATTTAAACAAATATTTAATACAAAAAAAAAATCAAGCTTAGGTATATATGGAGAAAGCGGTCACAAATGTACATTTAGGCTAGATTGAAGCCGTTGAAACATTGGATCAATTATTCTCGTAATATTTATACAGTAAAAATTTTTCTAACTTAATCCCTAAAATTTTTAATCATCAAAACTAACTGTCTCCCAATTTAGTTATCGAGTAATAGAATGAACAAGCATCTTAAATATATGCAAGTTGGGGCCTCGGTGGCCTAGTGGGTAAGAGTGTATAAAATACGCTGTAAACACCGAGGTTATTCCCCCTTACGACATTTAGAGCCACGCCTGAACAGGAAAGACTGTGTAATTTCCTGTCCACATTTATATGGCAGAGAAACGCATTAAAAATATATATATATATATATATATATATATATATGTATATGCAAGGAAGAGGTAAAGGAAGAGTTGAACTCTAGTTTTAATAAGGGAACATAAAATATTATAAAAGCTATTATCATAAAACTATTTTATAATAAAAGTCTTTTAAAAACATTGCTTTTGAATATCTTGGCTGACGAAAATTTTTCTGTTTTTTTTATAATGTAACATAAATATGACAAGCAATTTACACAGCCTTTCCTTTTCTGGCGTAGCTGTAAATCTCGTAAGCGGGGATTATTCTTACGACATCTGTGGAACTCGAACCCACGCTTCCTCGTTGTTTACATCGAATCTTATACGCTTTTACACACTAGACCACCGAGGCCCCTGACGAAAATTTAAAAGTTAGTTTTTATGAGTAACTGTCAGATACCGAATTCTATTGCCTTGAGTTTTTTTTTTTTTTTTTAGTGTTACATATGATAACAATTACAGTTCTCCAGCTAATTCTGACTATATTTTTTCATTTAGAGATTTGTTAAATTGATTTGTTAAGGTTTTTTATATGTCCATTATTCCGTTTCATGTTTAATTTCTTGCATATATCTCGATTTATCAGTTCCATCAAACTACTTTAACATATCAAAGCAGGGGATATATTTAATTAGAAAAACAACTCGTCTAAAAAAGTTTTCACAAAAAAAACTCTATCTATTTTCTATATTTATCCAGCATACCTTGCAAAAGATTGGCATGCAAAAAATGTTATTATACGGTACACAAATTTTTCTTGAAATTTTTAAATTCCTTTCAATCAACTTTATAGTTAATATGCATTTCAAAAAAAAAAAAAAAAAAAAAATCAATTAATTTAATTATTTGTTTAACATTTTGTAAGTGATTTCTAAAAATAAAATAATATGTATATAAATTAACATTTCATCTTTGAAATTAAAATGTCTAACATTAAAATTTTTGAAAGTTTTTTAGGCGAGTATCCTATCTATTAAAAATTTTTCAAAATTTTATTTTAATAGAATTGAAATTTTAAATAAATTTGAATTTGACATTATAGATACATTCAATTTTCATTAAATGTATTTGATAAATTAAAAAAAAAAAATATATATCATTATACCCGTACGATAAGGATCGGGTATATTAAAATTGCTCCTCCGTTTGTAATATGTCGAAATAAGCTAGCTATATATACCTTCAAATGTATGGATCGGATCAGAATCAAATTCTAAGTCAATTAAGCTTTGTTCGTCCGTCCGTAAGCAAGATAACTCAAAAACTAAGAAAGCTAGAGTCTTGAAATTAAAACAAAATATTCTTACATCAATTTGTAGGTTTCCTTGTTTTTTTGAAATAGAGCCATGAAATTTCAACTGCTGATAGATATCATAAAAATATTAATTTTATTATTAATTTTTTTCTGTAGCCCCACCCGTTACGAAGCTACAGCCTCCCAAGTTCGAAAAAGCTCTATATTTAAATTGTTATAACCCAAGTTGTAAAGAATATATCTTCAATTTGAAAACGCCAAACGATTACTGCTTTTATTAGATTTAAAAGTATGTATATATACAATAAATATATACTTGTCGCATACGATGTCTTAATTTTCCGTTATACGAAACTCAAATTTTGCAAAATTCTTGACCCCTTCTATCTTCCAAACTGTTTAAGTTAGAAACTTGAAATTTTGAGAGAAGTTAGACCTCTGTAAATAATGAGCCATTTCAGAAAATATGAGTCATTTCAGAAAATACGAGTCATTTCAGAAAATATTTTTGTATCGCCCCGCGTTTCGGAGCTGTATGGGGCTCCAAAACTAAAAATTCCTTTTTTAAACACCTGTAACTTGAACACCTTTCCAAATTTTTCTAACAAATTTTTTAAACGATTTTTTTGCATTTTCTTTTTACTCGATAATTTGAAATTGTTGAGGATATAATGCGTAGTGCAAAAAAAAATTAAATAAATAAAAAATATAACGGTTGCTTGAAGAATTTATATTTATATGGTATTAGTTTATCTACATACTTATACAACTCATGTTTATTTACATATCGTATATGTCACTGATGAATGAATGAATAATGAATGAATTTCTTAACAAATAAACGAGTGAGCAAGTATCTAGAGTACCTATATACTACCTAAGTACATAAGAAATTTTAATTAATTTTGAATCATACGTTAAAAGAAATTAATTTTTCAATTTTAATTGTATTTCAAAAATATGTTCAGAGAAAAGGAATTTTAATATGTATATTCATTAGAAATGTTCATAATTAGTGTTTTTTTTTTTTGAATATTTCACAATAATTTCTTTAAAATGACTCATAATTCATTTGAAAGATCAACAAATACATAATAATGATTTTTAGTACGTTTTCTCAAAAAATTTTTGAAAACTTTGCCTATTAGTTTCACTTTGCCTGTTTGTCCTTTCGTCTGTTTCTAAAATTTCCACATTGTTTAAGATAGAAATTAATGTTTTAGAATAATTTTTTTTCTATGTAGCTCCACCTACTACGGAGCTATAGTTTCTCAAAATTTATAAAATCTCTATGCTTTTATATCTATATATATCAATATCAAATTAATTCAGTGGATCAAATTAAATTATAATTCAGTGGATCAAAATAAATTAAATGGGGGCACCACCGAAATTCTGCCATGACAAACGTGCCACTTTTTTTTTTTCCTAGTGTAAAAAATTTCATATACGTTGTTCAATTGTACACTGGCTTTAGCCTATCATAAGCAACCTCAGTAATCTTGCACTCTTGTACTCCGACTTCCTGATTTTCAAGATATATGGGTTTCTTAGACTATGCTATACTGTACAGTCATAGGTTGTTTATACAAATTTTCATATACATGCAAATTTTAGTGTCAATAATTTTGCATCGCTAAATTTCAAAAGTGCGTTCACGATAAATGTAAAATTTGTGATGGCTAATATAAAATTTTGTTAATTTTTCTTTTTAAGTACTTAGGGCATCTATGGGATCTTAATCCAGCTCTTAATTATTAAGTATATAATTTAAAATTTTGTTTCTTCTTCATAACTCCGCCACGCTTATTAGTTAGTAGAAACGTAAAAATGTCAGGGAAGAAAGACTTGTTAAAATTGGCATATCCATATAGAATTTTTTTTTTGTGCTCCTCCCTCTATTTAATAGCTATTAGAGGTCAAAAATAGAATTTTTTCTATTTTCTAGACACTTGTAACTTAATTTAAGTAACTTGAAATATCTGCATAAATTTTTTCAAAATAAAACACACAAATTAAAGCTTTAAAATTATAATTTTGTAAGGGTTAACAGCTTTTTCTAATTATTTTATCTTTGATATAAAATTTTAATAAAAATTACAAAATTTTGGTACAAGTCACAGTTTGCTAAACTTTTTGTATTATTTTTTTTTAAAAATGTGGACTTTTGAAAACCGTTCGTTTTCATTCTGACTTGTTTTTTTTTTTTTAAATGTTGAGGGGATTTTGGAAATTTCTATGTTTGTTTTTCTTTATAATATATAAGTAATATTAAAAATTTAAAAATTTATGAGTTTATTATCATTTATTTTTATAAAATTTTATACATTTATATATTATTCATTTTATTTTTATAGAAATTAATTAAAATACAAAAAATTTTAGAATAAATAATGAAAAAAATTTATAACAAATTTTATTAAAAACAATATTGAATTGGGTCAATGTTTTCGGCGCAATTTTGATTTTTTTTTTTTTCCATTTTTATTTTCTTTTTTTTGATTAAAAGTTTTCACCTCATCTTTTCTTTTATGACCTTCATTCTGATTGGAATATATATATACAGTACATACATATATATGTATGTTTCTTAAAATATATTTGATTCAAAAATTATAAGATTGATTTTACGACAATATATTATATATATGTATGTAGGTATATAGCAAAAATTAAAAATTGATTTAAAATGAATTCTTTTTATTCGAAATTGCGATTTCTATTAAAATTAAGTATATTTATTATGTATTGATTTTTTTTTGATTTTGAATTCTATTTTTATATTATTATTAATAGTAATTCTATTTTTTTAATAATCAATCTGAATTTTATTTGTATGAATGTTCTTTAAAAATTAAAATATAATATAGAATAGGTTGGTATAATTTATGCGGATATGAAACTTATTTTTTAACAATTTTTTGTTATAAACATAACGGTTACACTTAATTTTTTTATCCTTTTTTTATGCTCAAAGTGTCACCTTTTCATTCCTGTTTGTTAATTTTTTTTTTGACATTTCTATTTTGTTTTTATTTAATTTTATTTAATTTTCTATTTTGTTTTCATTTTACATTCACTTTTTTGACATTTCTTCTATACATGTTTTTATACCCTACACATTAAGTATAGGGTATATTAACTTTGGTATAGTGTTTGTAACCACCAAAAGCAAGCGAGTTAGGTATAGACATGTATATATATTCTGAATCAGGATCACCGTCTGAGTCGATTTAACGATGTCCGTCCGTCCGTACGCACGATAACTCAAAAAATAATGAGGCTATCTTGATGAAATTTATACTGTAGGTTAACAATGACTAAGATAAGGCGGGGATTGCACTTACTTATTTAATTTTCAATTTTTCGGCCAGAAAATTTATATATACTTTTCGTTGCAGAACATTTATATACTAATACATATATTATACACGAGTTTCTGAATTAGGAGGAATTTCATATAGTTGGCTATTTATCTTTATTGTTTTAACTTCAGAAATTCAAAATCACCACAATTAATCTTTGCATATTTTTGTGAATTTTTAACTTTTGAATTTTTGTTTATGGATTGCTTTGTAGATTTGGTCACCAATTCACGATAGAAATATTGAAGTTTAATTACCGAATAATATAATTTAAATTTGTTTAAATTTAAATGCATATACATATATCTCATATATTATGTGTAATATGTGTTTTTAGCACATTTCCAAAAAAATTTTGAAAAAATGTGCTTATTAGTTTCACTCAGTCCGTCCGTCCGTCCGTCCGTCCGTCCATCTGTTTACAAAACTTCTACACCGTTAAAGATAGAGAAAAAAAATTTTAACCATGGGTAGGTCTCATAAAAAAAATAATTTTGTGGAACAACTTTTTCATGTAGCCCCCCCCATTACGGAGCTACACCCCCTCAAACTTTGAAAAAGCCCTATTTTTAAATGCATATATCTTATGTTCTGCTTAAGATTTTTTCAATCTGAAAACGTCATTCGACAGGTATTTCTTTTATCTTTGTAAATTAATATCAAAATTATACAATTTTTTTAAATTTAGTATTTAAATTTACCGTTATGTGAAAACCAAATTTTGCATGATTTTTCTACTTTCATAACTCCGGCACGCTTCTAGATAGAAGCTTGAAATTTTGAGGCAAGAAAGAACTTTTAGAATTAGTATAAGTTTGCTCAGAAAATTTTTTCGGACCACCCCCTGTTTATGAGCTATTAGGGCTTAAAAATTGAAAATTTGCTATTTTTAAACACCTGTAACTTAGGAACCTGCACCCATTTAACTTCTACAAGATGTAAAAATTAAAGCTACAATAATATACTTTTACGTGTGTGAAAGGTTTATTTTAGTTGTAAAGGGTTCCAAAGTTGCAGCTCTTCAAAATTGTAAAAAAGCCCCATTTTCAGATGTATATATCTCGGGCTTTGCGTAATAGTTTTGCAATCTAAAACCGCCAGAAGATCGAAAATTTTATTATCTATATAAAACAATATCAAAATTATGTAATATTTTGTAATTTACTATTTAAATTTACCGTTATGTGAAAACCACATTTTGCATGAAATTTCTTTTTTCATAACTCCGGCACCCCTTTAGATAGGAACCTGAAATTTTGAGACAAGAAAGAACTTTTGGAATTAGTATAAGTTTCCTCAGAAAATTTTTTGGTAACGCCCCCTCTTTAAGAGTTATTACGCCTCAAAAATTTAAAATTTGCTATTTTTAGACACCTGTAACTTAGGCACCTGTAAAAATTTTTCTTCGGCAAGACATGAAAATTAAAGGTTTAATATAATATATTTTTACGTGTGTGAAAGGTTTATTTTAGTTGTAAAGGGTTCCAAAGCTGCAGCTCTTCAAAATTGTAAAAAAGCCCCATTTTCAGATGTATATATCTCGGGCTTTGCGTAATAGTTTTGCAATCTAAAACCGCCAGAAGATCGAAAATTTTATTATCTATATAAAACAATATCAAAATTATGTAATATTTTGTAATTTACGATTTAAATTTACCGTTATGTGAAAACCACATTTTGCATGAAATTTCTTTTTTCACAACTCCGGCACCCCTTTAGATAAGAACCTGAAATTTTGAGACAAGAAAGAACTTTTAGAATTAGTATAAGTTTCCTCAGAAAATTTTTTGGTAACGCCCTTTCTTTAAGAGTTATTACGCCTCAAAAATTGAAAATTTGCTATTTTTAGACACCTGTAAAAATTTTTCTTCGGCAAGACATAAAAATTAAAGCTTCAATAATATATTTTTACGTGTGTTAACAGCTTTTCTCAGTTATATAGGATTCCGGACTTACGGCCCCTCAAAATCTCAAAAATGTCCTATTTTCAAGTTTTTTCTTATTACATGAAATTTTCAAATTTTTGTGTAAGTCACACTTCTAAACAGTTTGTATTGAGTTTTGGAAATGTGCGCTTTTAAAAACCGTTGGTTTACATTCTACCTTGTTTTATGTGGTTTCAATATTTCGAAATTTTTCGAAATTTCAAATTTCAATATTTTGCCGAATTCCATTCCCGTTTTAAAATATATTAGAAATTAAGTAAATTAAAGAAAATATATATATATAGGCTTATTATTATTGGTAATTTGCTTGTTCGTTTATAAAAAATTGTTTATTAGTCTATCGTGTGTTTATAAAACTTATACGTCGTTTAAAATAAAGAACACAATGGAATTTTTATTAGTTTTATACTTTGGATATTCATATACTTAGCCATAAATACCCATACTTTTTATTAAATGCGAAATAACTTTTTTGTGTTTTAAATATCAAATTAACTTTCTATTGACAATTTTCTTTTAAGATGGCGGAATTTAATTATTAATTAGAATTTAAAAACAAAATTTTTTGTATTTGATATACGAATAGCTATAACTTCATACATTTTTTTTAAATTTATTGTTATGTACATATATAAAACCGCTATTTGGTAAAATGTTAATTAATGTAAATTATCAGTAAGATTTTAGCAAGTCTTAAAAGTAATTTAAAGAGTTAAAATGTTTGTACACCACACCACACCAAAATTTTGACTTCTATTATATGTATATTTTTTCAATATGCAAAAATTCACTCTCATATATATTAGTTTTTCTTCCATATTGTGTAAAAATTTTTCCTCATCTAAAATAGTATTTTCTATATAAGTATAAAGGAAAAAAAGTGCTTTGTGATTTTTCTTAATTTTTGTTTACAGAAAAATTCGAAATTCTTTCAAATATACAGTTTTCGAATCTTCTAATATAAGTAAAAAATTCTGTTTGTTTGTTTGTGCTCGATTAACGTAAAAACCATTAGTCCGATTGCAACCAAATTTTACAGGAACATTTCTATGAGCCTGGAAGGAGATATAGCTATATCGCTTTTCGGTTCATTAACCCATTGCGGCCCGAGATCCTTTTAAAGCTTTTTGGTTTTTTCGTTGTCCTGCCTAAGAAATTAATTGAATATTTGCACAAATGTTCTTCTTAATTTTAGGGGTGTGCAGAAGAAATATGGTTGCAACATATTACCTGGATTCGGCCCAGCGGGGTTCCAAAAATTTTTTTTGCCGATTTACATCCAATTTTGTATGGTGGTTTTATGGTCTGGAAAAAAGTCTGTGACAAATTTTTATAAAGTTCTGGTAACCCGTTTAGGCACGAGAGCCCAACGAAGTTCATTAAATTTTTTTGTTCTCCTGCTTGAACGGTTTAATCAATTGATTTGAAAATTCGCAAAAGTGTAGCTCTTCACCAGAGAAACTCACTGAGTTGATTGACCCGTTTCAGCACCCGTTTTGTTTCTAATTTTTGTCTAATTTGGCATGGTGAATTTACGGTTCTAAATAAAGCCTGTGACAGATTTTTGTTAACGTTCGTTAATCTACTTCCGCACGAGTACCTATTAAAAATATTCTGCTCAATTTTTTGTATTGTTATTATATTATTAAAAAGATATTTCCAACACTCTTTACTTTTGTCTACACTGTTTTAAATATTCCATAAAAACCTATTAATGAAAATTTCTAATACATAATAATAAAGAGAATAACCTAATTAAATATCTTAATAATACAATACTGTGTTTAAGTTTTAACAACATAACATTTTCGGCCGTTAATAAAGAACAGAAATAATCTCCTCCATACGACAATCATTATGTTATCATTCATGAATGCATTACTAACATGTGGTCTACCTATATAAGGTGCATGTGTATAATATATTTCTCAAAAAATATCATTGAAATATGTACATAATGTATGTATGTTTAAAAATACTATAAACACAATCAATAAAATTAGAAAACATATTCACATTTCTGTACATTATTTAATCAAAAATGAGTACATACATATTTAAAGAACAGAAAACCTTACATTCTTATCCATTTGCAGTTCTTACTCATATTTTTAGCCTTATTCAATATCAGTTTGAAAACATAATTGTATATTTGAAAAAGTTAACGTAAAAAAAATTCTGTTTGCTTTATAAAAGTAAAAAACAGTCCTCTCTTTTTTTTATATTAAAAAAATATGTTGAACAGAACCTGAGATGTATGTATTTAAAATGAAACCTATTCAAAATTTAAAGAGCGATAGGTGCTGTAGGAGCTGTAACGGTCAGGCTATATAAAAAAGTTGTTCTACAACATTGCTTTTTTAAGAGATCTATGCATGGTTAATGTTTCATTGCTCTTTATTAAACAGTGCATAAGTTTTGTAAACAAACGGACGGACAGAGTGAAACTAATAGCAAATTTTTCAAAATGTGCTTAAAGGATAATTCACAAAAACATGAAGTGACACGAAAAAAAAATGTATTACATTATGGTCTTTTATAATTGAAATGCGATTTTATGTTTCGGTATTAGCGAATATATTGTGCAAACTCACTTGGCCCTAATAGTATACTCAAAAGAAAGATTAGATACTGATTCCTTTAAAGATTTTTTATAATTGAATTAAATGTATTTTATTATTTAAATAATTTGTATTTTATTAATTAAATCAAATAAAAATTAAAATATTAATTACCAGCATCTGTAAAAGTATAGTAATACGTTAATTACACTAATTAAATTATAATAACGCAAAAACAAAAGTTAATAACTTTTGTTTCATAAAGCCAACAAAATATTCGGGGCAACGCCGGGCATTCCTGCTAATAATTTTATAAGGAAAGCAACCAACTTACAGTTTATAAAATATATGTAAATTGGATATGAAGAGCGGTGGTTATATCTGCACAAGTAGACACTTAAAGTTCTTATAATTTTGATATATGTAAATTGGATATGAAGAGCGGTGGTTATATCTGCACAAGTAGACACTTAAAGTTCTTATAATTTTGAGATTTCGTAATTTAACGAAACTTTGTTATGCACCGCGTTCATAAAAATACGGGGTAGTGATCATATGTAGATCATAAAAATTGGTTGGTCATAAAATACCTAAGTCAAAATTTTTTATTCATTTAAAAATTAAAAATAATCAATTACATTTATTTTATTTTGTTAATATATCTTTAATATTAATAAAATTTTTAAATTTAATATTATCAGTTTAGTAAGTTAGACTAAGTTAGCTATAAGTTTTATAAAAAATACATAATCAACCTTGATTGATTCCTTTTCCTTGAAAAATAAATAGAAAAACCAATGTAAAAACATAATCCTAAATAATAATTTCATAGTTGTAAAGATCATTAAAAGTAATCTAATCTCTGTAAAAATTAACTCGTAATATTAAGCATTGTTTATTATGGAACAAATAAAAATAAATAAAAAAAAAAAAATTTAATATTATGAACATGAATTATGTTAACATCAGTGATATATTAGGCTTTTTTTGGTGGGGTTAATACAAATTTTTTAAACAACTCTAAAATTCCTCCTAATTCACAATACACTTTATAATAAATATTCGGAAAAGAGGGAATACCCTGATTTGGTGTCTAACTCTAAAGTCCCTTCTAATTGAGAATCCCACATAAGTATATATATAAATATTTTGGAAATAGCTATAACTCTGATTTTGAATTTAACTTTAAAATTCCCGCTAATTCAGAATTTCGGGATTTTATTTTTGTGAATTTTGTCTTAGGGGAGATTTTGTTTTTATCCACATAAAAATATTTTTTTCATCTTATCATTGGCTTATAGTAAAGATAATGAAATTAAAATAAAACTTTTTTCTTGAAGAATTTTTGTATACTAGTCTTAAGCTCTTAAGCTGAGATTAAATATCTTAAGAAAATACTGTGCTGTGATGGCTGAATATACATAATTTTTTTTTTGATATATTATTATCAAAAAATTTATTATCATACAAATCGCAAACACAATAATAAATGAAGAAATAAATTCAAATTACTGAAAATATACAAATAAAATATTTTTTTGTTATTAAATTATGTCAAAATTATTATTTTGTACAATAGTAAATATAAAAAAGTAAAATATGAATTGTATGTGAATGAAAAGTAAATAAATGTTAAGAAAATGTTTAAAAATAATTAAAAAATTATATTTAAATTATATAAAAATGATATAATTATATGAATTTTTAGACTTTTAAATTAACAACATGATATAATAAACAAAATAAGTACTTGCCTTATTGTTAAAATTCATTTTCAACAAAAAATAGTAATGGTTCCCCTAGAAAATCTCTTTTCAGCTTTCAAAATGCAAAAACTCAAAATCCAAAAAATAAAACCCAAATACCACAAAATCATAAAATATCATAAAATCCAAACACGACAAAATCAAAATATCTCAAAATCCAAATCACAATCTCCGGCTGCTTTTAATATCTACGTTTTTTCTGCAATATTCCACATTTCATATTGAATTAATTAAATAAATAAAATTAAATAGTATTTATTTAATATATATATTTAAAATAGTGGAGGTTTCCGCCCCCAAACTTCGCCAAAAATATTATTAAAGCCTGACTGTGAAATCAACTATAAAATTATTTGTAATTATTTTTTTACATACATATTTTAACAACAAGGCATTAAAAGAGGTGGGGGCTGCCGCCACCCCGGCTAAGTGTTAAATAAATTATTAGAACCGTGATTTTGTAGCCAACTATAAAAACTCTCCCTTACCTCATAAATTATTCTGTAAAAGGCCTATATAATCATGCTTTTGTAATCAACTCTAAGCTGCCTAATAATTATTTTTGTAAATATACATATTGCAATTACACTGCATTCAAAATAGTGGGAGCTATCAATTCCAAAACGCCGTCTTCACATTTGGATCTATGTAAGTTAAAATTTTGTTATGTTTGGGTTATGTGGTGTTTTTGGATTATATATGCTTTTTGGATTTTATCAATTTCTGAAAATAAAAAATATTTCGATTTTGTGGCTTTTGGATTTTGAGAATTGGAATTTTGTAGGATTACTTTAGTGTTATATAAAACTAATTAGTAAAAATTTGAAGAACATATTTATATATAACAGGACAGCTTTCGAGATTTATAACTTTTGAACGGCTTACTTGAATTATGTCTAATTATAGAATAAACTACAAGCTTTAATTTTTTCTTAGCCTATTTTACAACTGTTCCTAATGATTTTTATATACACTTTTTATATATACTTACATACATACATACATACTTACGTAATAGCAACAAAGAATGAAGGTTTAAATTGATTTTTTAAAACAAAATTTTTGTTGTAAACTAAATTTTCTTTTGAAACATCCTTTAGTTGAGTTGAGACCCTTTTTATGTAGCATATTTGAAGAGAACGTTTATATACACTCTGAATATGTAAATACATATTAAAATAACCATTTAAAGATGTGTATATAACAATATTTAAAAAAACTTATACATATGTACGTTTATTTAAAAAAATTGTCATCAAAGAAATAAGTAACAACTTAAAAAATTACTTTAAAATTTTTTTTATTGTACATATGTATGTATATCAGCACCGTTTTCGAGAATGAACCTTTCCGTATAATAGAATAGAGTTGGAAAGAGAAATATTTAACTTTTATAAAAACAGGATTAAAAAGTAAATAGAAAACACTAGTTATCTCAATAAATTACCCTGCATAAATAAGTCTGTCATTTTCATTTACGATGTAAATGATTGATTAAGGGTTTTGTTGAATTTTTCCTTGAATTAATATTGCGGAATTAACGTAATTAGAAATTCAATTATAACTGGGACTCAATTGGAAAAATTTCAAAATGTTAATAACTTAAAACAATGTTCGCTGAAACAAGACATGATAAATGGGAAAAATTAAAATAGAATTTTTTAATGAATATGAGTTAACAATAGAACAAAAAGTCATTAGTGGTCGTTAGTTCAATATTATTTTATTTTGTCTTGAGTGAGGATTGTTAATTTTTTTAACGAATAGGGAGAAAAACATATATGTATGTATGCATATCTGATGAAACATATATTACATAATGATAGTATATATATATATATATGTATATAATATATATATTATCATTTATCATTATTCTCATTCAAAAAAAAAAAAATTATACCTAAATATGTATTTATGTATATAACATTGTTTAAATTTCAATAAATACTTTGATCTTTTGCATTTTTTACTATTCACGGACAGACAATTTTAAAATAAGCATTTTCCCAGCCAGTAATACCTTGTAAATTTGCCTGTTATTGTTATTTTAAAAATTTGAATAATATCTATATACATACATATATTTATATTTATTTAAAATTGGATAAAAAAAACAAAAAATAATAAACAGTGAAATACCATAAAATGTTTTCTAAAATTTACAGATCTTCCATCGTACACATCAAAGGCAAAAACAAAAGCTTAAATTTAGTAAATGCAATATCCACATTTTATATAAACATAAGTAATATTATGTATGTATACATATTACATATGCTTATACTATAATATAACAAATATATGTATGTTCTTATTATATATAATCAATTTTCTGATATCTTAGAATAGAGTATTAGCTACTACATATGGATATACATAAATGGTTTTTTTTTTTTTTGCAAATACATGTATAAGTACATAAGTATAACGGAATAAAATTTTTTATTTATATAAACAGTGTTACCAATTACTTACTAGTAATAAATAAGACAATATTATTTAAAAAAAAAGGGTAAAAAGGATTAATTGATGTTTAGACAAAATTGATTTCCTGCAATAACAACTACATATTATTATAGATATAATAAAGAAAATGGAGTTGTCTTTTTATTTTGTTTCATTGACATGACAACTATAATAGTAAAAAATGTTTAAATTGTATTTAATGTTTCCTACGAAGGAGTAAAATTACTGTTATTTCATTTTTGCAGCAATTTCAAAATTTTCTTTTGAAAAATTTTGAATTTTCTTTTTAATTAGTTGACAAGAGTATTTGCATAAAATAACATATACCTAATTAATATTATTAATTACTAATATTATTAATATTATATGTTACTTGTACAAAATTAAAATTTTTAACTGTTATTGAAGTTTAGGTGATCTACATAATGAATAAGAGCATATGAAATAATACTGTGTAAATACTTTTTGAATTTTGGGCAACGATGTGACTTCTTCGTTATATTCCTCTATAGTTACATTTATGAAGCAGAGGAATAAGCTACAAAAAAAAAACTGTCATTATAAACTTGTTAATTAAGTGTCAACTTTTCAATGAAAATTATTATTTCCTATGGTAATACTTATACTAAATTTCATTCAGGTATATGTGCTAGATATTGAATTGGGTAAAATATATGTGCTTTTTTATTATATTAAAGATGTATTCAAGAATATAACATAACATATACATATATAATATTTACTAAGCATAATATGTGATATTTATTTATATCTACATGTATTGAAGAACAGCTGAGATTACCGGCTAAAATTGTTGTTTTTTTATTTATTATTGTCATTTGTGTCGGTACTCTGTTTGTTATTTTTATAAAAAAAAAAAAAAAAAAAAACGGATAAAAAAAAACAAAAACATTTCAATTTTTTCCTTCATATGTTTTGTCGATTTTTTTTTTTTGTTACTTTTTTTTATTTACTCTTTCAATTATTGTTTTTGATTTAATATTTTACGAGTATATAGACATATGTATACTTGGTTTTTCTCTTTTTTTTTTGTTGTTGTTTTTCTTTGATATCTTGTAAAAACATTATTCGGAAAGCTTTTTAAATTTTCCGTAAAAAAATTTTTTTTTTTCATTTGTTTGTTTGTTTGTTGTGTTTTTTTGTTTTTTTTTTATTTTTTATTTTTATTGTCAAGTATATTTTTCATAACGTAATTTTTTTTTTAAGTAAATCGGGTAAAAATCAGTTTATAAATGAAATAAAAGACTTTAGTTTAATTTGAAACTTTGTGCTCTTTATTGTGTGTGTTATTTATATTTTAAAAGTTAAAAAAAAAAAAATTAAAGATTAAAAATTAAAAGTAAAAAAAAAATTAATATTGAACAGAAAAACATAAAAACAATATTAGATATATTGTTGAAAATAATGCCCTTATTACTGTAATCGAAAAATATCACAATTTAATAAAATATTAAATTAATTTAATGAAATGTTAAAATATATTTTATTTTAATTATAATTTTTGTTTTTAATTAAAAAATAATAAATATAATATATTAGGTATATGTAATTAAAATAAAATACAATAAAAGAATATTTTTTATATCATAATATTAATTATTACCTTATTACATATATACAATAGTTATGTAATATATGTAATAAAAAATATATAAGTGCTATATTTCAAAATATTTATTGTATTTAATTTATTTATTGTTGTTGTTTTTTGTTATTATTATTTTTTAACTATTTTTTTAAACGCTATACAAAACATATAGTATACGTAAATTACGTACTTAAATAGTTAATTGAACTGTCAAAAAAAAAAAAAATAAAAAATAAAAACGAAGAAAAAAAATTATAGTGCTGTGAATAATTCTATATTTTATTATTGCAAAGAATAAAAAAAAAAATTTATATTTTGCTATTTCTATACTAAATTAAAAAAAAAACTCAAATTTTATATTGTACATACATGTACACATTAAATATATATCCATATATTCATGTACATATTATAAATATTTATATAGACATTTAAATACGCGTGAAAAACACAAAGTTCGTTGCTGCTATCTTAGGAGTTTTTGTATTACATATGTAGTTACTTTGTATAGGTACTTAATATTTTTTATTTTTAAAAATAGACACATAGAAAAGTGTTCATAAAGTCAAAACCTAGATAAAAAAAATTTTTTTTATTAGTTTATATTGATATTTATTAGTGCTAAAGAAAAAACTCTTTTGATTCTGTCATTATTATCGTTGTTTTGTTATTGTTGTTTGTTATCGTTTACGTCGTAACTTTTCGTTATTATAATTATACAATTTTCTACTTAAGCTTTTTTATACAACAATAATTGTAAACAAAAGATAAAAATAAGGTTAAGATTATTTTATATACTTTAGGTAAATATACATACATATTATTTTAATTTACATATATATAATATATTTTCACTTATTTACATTAATATACACATAGTACATAAATGTATTATAGATACAAACATTTTGATTTTACATGTGCCTTTTTACATGCAGTGTTAAACAAATGTTTTTTAAAATCTTTTATAAAGAATTTTTAACCCTTTAAAATTTTTAATGTATAATTATGACTTTAGTAGTAGAATGCGATTTAATTGTAAATTAGGTAGATCAAATGTTAAAGGATTGTTTAAGAGTTTAATAGATTTATATTAAAAAAAAAAAACCAAAATTAATAGAGAGAATAATAAATTAGAACCGATTGAAAAGGGATGATTTTCAACTTAAATGGTTGAAAATGGTTAAAAATTGCTGATTTATTTATTAAAATTTCAAAATATTATTTTCCCTTTTTATTTTAGAATATTGTGTTATGCAGTAAAGCAAATACTACTTTATAATATTTTACTGGGTTTTTCCAATTGATTGTCACGTTGTCAAATTTTTTAAAATTAATATTTCATTATTTGTTTGATTGAATTAAAATGAAAATTATTTAAAAGATTTAATAGTGTTCGAGTTAACATTATGTCTTTGATCATTTTTTTCTTATTTTAATTTGAATAAATAAGAATTATTAGATAGAACTTATTTTTTTAGAATCTATTACATTTTAATTTATTCAAATTCTGATTTTATTACTGCGTTTCAAACGCAGATTTTATTACTGCGTTTTATTACTGCGTTGCATAATAATCTGATTTTATAGGGGAAGAGTATGAAAAGAGAGGAAAAAAATTTCCAAAAAGAAAATTACAGGAAGAGATTTTTTTAAAAGAAAAATTTTGCTGATTCACTTCAAGTAGAAGTAAATAAATAGAGTACTTGAAGTAAATACTAATATTATTTTTTTTTAAATCGGTTTCCATTCCATTTTTAAAAATTGAATAAAAATGTTTTAAATACTCTTAACACATTTTCAAAGATGTACAGTGCAAAGAAGTGTGTGCAATGTAGATCTATGAAGTTCGCTTATCTTTGCAAAATAATTGTAATTTTAGTTGACATTCAATATATTCATTGTTTAGTAACGAACGCACTCGTGTTGTCATAACAAAATATGTACATCAAGCAGGAGAATATACCATTCAACATCATCCCATAAAACATTCTATTAGTTATTATTTTTATTGTGCTATGAAAATTTTTTTTTTTTATTGCTTTTCTCTGCCACATAAATGTGGACAGAAAATTACACAGAATTTTCTGTTCAGGCATGGCTGTAAATATTGTAATAAGGAATAACTCGGTGTTTACAACGTATTTTATGCGCTCTTACCACCGAGGCCCCTTCTATGATAATATTAAAAATAATTAATTTTTACATAGAATATAATATCATCCGATATCATTAAAGCTTTTAAAGTTTCCAATAAATATTTAACTAAACAAATAAATGCTAAAAACAAAAAAAAAAAAAAATTAATTAATTTTGTTTGACAGCAATTTGACATTTTGACATTTTTTTTGTCAAACAAAATATTTTTAGATTAATAAATTTGCAAAGTAATTTATTTTGCTTTAAAATATAGAATCATCATTTACAAATGGATATTAGAATAAAATAATAAATGAAATTAGGCCTATTGATTATATTTATTACAGAATATTATATTAAAACTTCAAATTTCTAATGAATATGTATGTATGTATTAAATATTGTTGTATTTAATAGATACATACATATATTAATGTATTGATATTACTTACATGCGTACATTATAACTAGATGATTTATGATGAGATTTTTATTTAAGAATTTTTATCAGTATGAATCAAATGAATTGTAAATTAGTGCTTTCATTATTTTTATCACTTTTAATTATTAATGTATGTACATATATTATTAGCCCACTTAAAGATAATAAATTATAATTAGGTTTTTAATTGTATTTAATATAAAATATTGATCTATTTAAGAGCAATGAGATAGGCCTATGTACATACATATAACATTTGACAAGTGTTTTAATTACAAATTGATTTGATTTAAAATGTAAGATATTGTAGGTACTTAGGTAGGTTGTAAGTTTACTTTACCTGTAAAAAGGCACAATTATGTAAAATTCAATTTTTATAACATTTAAATAAAGAAAAAAAAAAAAATTTATTTAAAAATTATATGATTAAAATAATATCTTAGTCATGATGAAGATTAAAAATATATTTTTAAATGAAAAACAAGATAATTATTTGTATATGACACATTAAATTTTAGACAATGATATTAATAAAAAAAATTATAAAATAATTTCAAAATTTGTTTACTATAAAATTGTTGTTGTTGTTGTTTTTAATATACCTATTTAATTTAATAAAACTTTAAATTGTTTCATGCGACTCACCATTCACCATCAAATTTTTAATTTTTGATACATACATACATACATAGTTTATTGTACGTAGGCCGATCAATGCAACTTTAAAATAAAATTACTATACTTATTTAATGTATATATATACATACACATATATATACATATGTATATGTACGAATAATTGAAATACATATTATTATTATTATATACATACATATATTAAAATTATATTTTTTTAATTTTTTTAATTTTTTTTTTTTTTTAAATAGAATATAATAGAACATTTACAGTCTAAAATAAGAATATGTGTATTTTCTTATTTTGTACATGTCAAATTTTTTCTATTAATTCCGTATCAGAAATTTTGAGATTTTGCCAAAAAAAAAAAAAAAAAAAAACCGAAATAAAAAACTTAAAATGAAAGAAAACAAATAATAATAATAATTTATTTATTCAAAAATAAATAAAATTAAAATAATATACGTATACGTAATATATGTATGTGCATGAACAAAAAAGAAGGAAATAATTTGCGCATATTGTTATAAATATTAGACATTTTATTATTGGGTGAAAAATATTTCTTTCGACATACATATTTAGTTTTTAATCAATTAGTTGCTTAAATAATAATAATAATAATAAATAATTGCCTAAATTAATTAACAATATAATTATAAAAAATAATAAAGAATTGAAAAAATTTTAATGATTGGGAAATTTTTGAATATATCGTAATATATTTAGGACATGCGTTTATATCTGGCGCCTGTTATTTCGTTATTTTTATTTATTTTTGTTAAAAACAGAAATGAGAAAAACTAAATGTATCGAAATTTTTGTATATGTAAGAATGTATGTATGTAATAGAATTTTCTTGAAGTAAAAATTATGAATATTTAAAAATAAAATTTTTTTAGTTTTTTATTGAAAAGATATGTACATATGTATATGTATAAGTTTTTAAAATAATGAATGTTTTTAAAATGACAAAAAATTTAAATACCATATTATGATATGTTTTCAATTTTGGAAAAATGTTTTTCTTTTTTTTATTTTCAACGTTTCATTTTATTTTGTCTATTAAAATTTAATAATTCGATAATAAATCTAAAAGAATTATATTTAAACTTAATTTTTATTTTATTTATTATTTTAATTATTATTTATATAGTTTATATTTAAGAAAGATATTTCTTATATAATTTTAATAATTATTGGCTTTCTCTGATCTTGGTACTAATAAAATAAAAAAAAAAAAAAAAAACTTTTCCAGTAATTTTTATGTCAAATAAAATAATTTCTATACATTTTGCCAAAAAAAAAAACAAGTTGCTATCTGTCCAGGATTTGAATCCGCGAATCCTCTATTAATACGACATGTGCTAGGCCGAGTGGTTACGAATTGTAGTGTAGTGTACTTAGAATCACTTAGATTGCATATTTATAGGAATTGAATATGTGTATTAATTGCTCCTAAGAACTAACCCGTAAAGAAAAATTTTGAATTTTTCGGATTTAATTCATCTGAAGTAATTCCCAAACTCTAAAAAATAAACTTAACAGCCAAAATAAATAAAATAACTTTTAGAATTAGAAAGGAACTTTAAAGTTATTTTGAAAATCAGGGTTATACGATTTTTCCAGAGAATCAAACTGTAAAATTACTCTCTTTCTAATTATATTTTAACAGATATATTTTAACAACAAAGTATTTAAAATAATCGGCCTCCGAACTCCAGCTAAACAAATTCTTAATTTAAAATCCTGTTTTTCTATGAAACCCTTCCGAATTATTTATTTTTAAATTGCAAAGCATTTTTACATAAATAAATGGGGACACTACAAGTGATGTTTAGCGTTCTATTAAGTTTCTTAATTGAAGAAAATGCACTTACCTTTCAAAAAAATAAATTAATTCCACAAAAAAAAAAAAAAAATGAACTAATCCCCGAAAATATTTTTAGGAATTTTTGAAGTTTAGTTACATATGAATTAATTCCCAAATTCCCAAAAAACATTAATTAATACCCAAGTTAATTTTAACAAAAAATAATGGAGGTTAGCTCATTTTTGTTTTGGAGGTTAGTGACATTGGGTTAGTTTTAGGAAAAATAATGAAGGTTAGTTAATTTTTCTTTTGGGGGTTAGGGGCGTGGGATCAGTTTTAGCAAAAATAATGAAGGTTAGTTAATTTTTAGGGGTTAGTGAAGTGAAGTTAGTTTATACTGCTGTTTTAATTAAATATTCAAATAATTAATCAAGTTTTAAATCAAGTTTTATATTTACGTATATCTATACTAAAGTGATAACTGCTAGATTGTATTTTAGATTTGAGTTATTTGTTAAACAAAATTTTAGTTATCATTATAAAAAAAAATTTTTTTCCTTTTCCTTTCCAATTTTCTTTGTTTATATCCTTTATAGGACAGGATAGGACCCTTATAGGACCCTTATAGGACCCTTAGCAGGACATTGTAAACACTTATAAAGAAAAAATACACTTAGACATTTCCTATCCTATCTAATTATTGTGTGTATTTAATAATTTATTTATTTGAACAAAATTAATTTATAAATTTTATCACTTTTAATTTCATAACTTTTTATTTAAGAGTTCTTTAAAATAGTTTCAGCATTAACTTATCAATGTAATCTATCTAAAAACATTACAATTGATTCGCCAAATACTTATTAAGTTAAAAAATATATTTTACATTTTTAAAATTTTAAATAATTATCCAGAGCTGTTGAACTATTATACTATTATAAATTTTGCTATTATGATTGATTACAAAATATATGTATTATTTAAAGGGTAGTGTCCTATAATTAATAATTATGGTTATTAAAATATATATTTAATTATCGACCGGACTATTGTAATAATTGAACTTTTTATATTATAAAATACTCAAATAATTTAACTTTTGTATTGTAGGTAAATATTAAAAAGAAGCTTTTATTTTTTTTTTTTTATTTCTACGATTGTGTATTTAATTAGCATACAAATAAGAAATGAACTTTTTTTTAAAATGGTTGTGTATATATATATATTCATATATTTATGACCTATATAATGTATATTAAGAAATATCTATTATTATTTTTTAGTTTTATTTTTAGATTAATCATTTTATATTTATTGTAATTGGAAAATTTTAGTATTTTATTAATAATATGGTTGGAAAAACCTTTTTATAAATCAGAACAACTTCTTAACTTTGATTATATGTAGTCTCTGCGATATTGTATTTGATGATTATATCTTATAATATTTGTTGTTGGGCATTAAAATTGATCATGTTTGTAGGAAAAATTATAATACCATTAGTGGAACGAAAGAAATTTGAACCAATTGTATGATTTTAACTTGTATATCTGTACATAACATTATTACGTACAAATTAATATCAGAAGGTCAAAGAAAGCATTAACTAAAAAAAAAAAAAAAAAAAAAGAATGAGCGTTACACAGTTGTGGTAATAAAATTAAAAAAAAAAATCTTTAGAATAAATATTAAAGCTTTTATGTATATAAAAATTAAAAACAAAAAAATGAAGAAAATTTAATTAATGAGGTATATAATATAAAAATACAGTACACTATATACACCAACATCCATACACCAAAAGAATGTTGGGAATCCTGGGTGAGATTATTGGAATATAATCAATAATTTATTACAATTAATTGTAGGCATGTGTGTATGTGTGTATTTATGCATAATTTTCGGCTATCAACAATTAAATCAGAGCTTTAACGAACTGAAAATCTAGCATTATTTTAAACAATGCAAAGATGTAGTATGTATAGTCCAAAATAGACGCGACGAGACGATAAAAAAACACAGGAAATTTCGTACAGTTTTTTTTCGCGAAATGTAAACGAGTAACTCGCCAAAAATGAAAATGTAAATGACAATAAAATCATATGCTTTTATGTTTACAAGTTTTGTGCGGAATTAGTACAAATTTAATTTTAAAAATTTAACTGTTTTTAATTGTGAATTGAATAGATAAAAAAGAATTGACAATAAAAATGCGCATCATATACTTTAAAAAAAAATAGAAGGTTAAAAACAAATAAAAAATACAGTACCTTTAATCAATATGTAAATATATTTGCATTACTTTTACTAATTTTAAAATATCGAATTTCTTAAATAAACAATTTTTCACGTAAAAAAATTTTAAGGTTAAACATGATTATGCGTAACATATTATTATCATTTTATGGAGACTTTATGTGACATTTCTCTCGTTTATATGGTATATAAATTTTCGTGCAGTTTTTTTTTTTTGACATTTTTATCGTCTATTTTGGCTATACTATGTAGTTACATGTAATGGTAAAATTTTTACTCACCTTATTACGGCTCGTTACGTCTATTTTGGGTTATACTTAAGTTTCGACATTATAGACTTCATTTTTTTTCAAATTTATATTTATAATTTTAGGTATTATAAATTCAATATTTTGTTATCCCAAAGTTTTTTCATTTCAAACATAAACTTTTGATTTTATCCTTAAATTTTATAATCTAATAATTACTATACTGAATGTAATCCTAACAATACTTTATAGGAATTCTAAAATTATTGAAAATTTTTTTCTGGACAAATACTGTATATTTATAAATTAGAAATACATAATATAATGATCTTATCTATAGATATTTTTCTACAAAAATTTTTTTTTCTTATTTTGGGCTTTATTGAAAATTTATTTCTTTATCATATATTATATATACAGATACATATAGTTCTTTAATCCCACAATAAATAATATGGAAGATACATTTTTTTTTGTTTTATTTTATGCTGTTGTAAAATTGCCAAAATATATATATATATATAATATATAAAACGAAAAAAAAATTTTTTTTAATCAAAAGAAAGTATTCTAAAATTAAAAATTTTCATTATCAAAACAAAAAAATTTACTCAAAAGAAAACAAAAAGAACCTTCAGAAATTTTTTTGAACTTCATTCTTTATAGCTTTGTAGTATATTCACATTTTTGTTTGAAGATCAATCAATCCAGTAGTAAATTTTTTATTTTTATATTTTTATTTTTTTGTGATTAAAATTTGTGACGTTTTTTTTTTGTTTTTTTTGGTGGTCAGTGTCTTTTTTAGTGGATTTCTTTGTATAAACAAAAGACAAGAAAAAAAAAAGAAAAATAAGAACAAAATAAAAAAGAACAAAAAAAAAAGAATTGTTTAAAAACGATCAGACATTAGTGCCATTATTAATGTACTTATTTTTAAAATATATGATTGAAATATTAATAATATTAATAAATATTAATTAATAATTCTCTTTCAATGTTCTTTTATTTGTTATTTTACATCAAACCCCACCAAAACAATTAGGGGTCGTAAAATCTGGGGAACGAGGTGGCCACGTGAAATCAGTATTTTTTCAAATTTTTCGATCATCGAAAAGTTCTCGCAGAATCGCCATTGTTTCTCTCACGGTATGAGCTGGAACCATATGTCACGATTATTGAGAACTAACGGATTTAAAAAATTTTCCAATATGGTCCGGTATACCTTCCCAGAGACTGTTTAAGGATGCTCAGTTTTATTTTCAAAAAAATATAGACCGATAATTCTATCAGCCATAATTTCACATTGAACAGTGCATATGAGAGAGTCTACTTGTCACTGAGGCACTGTTCTCAGATTCTCCGTACCGTAAATTCGACAGTTGTGTTTATTGAAATATCCATTTAAATGAAAGTCTGCTTCATTGCTCATAATGAGATTGTTCAAAAAATTTATCGTCCGGAAACATAATATATGATGGACTGTATATGATGGACATTACAAAATTTTATAAAATTCTCTATTATCTGAAAAAAAAAAAAACTTAAAAAATAAAAAAAATATGAGCATTTCAGATCAGTCAGTCCAAATTGGCCCACCCTGTATATACATTGTATTTAAGATATTTGAAAAGTTAATTTTAAAAGTAAATCCCAATATTGACTTACATTAGTTAATTTTTATATGCTTTGTTATAGATTTTAATACCTATAGTATTATTTATTTCGTTATTTTATGGGGAAAAATGTCTCCAGTTGATTTAGTATTATTCGAACAATAATAGATTTGTAGTGTTTTTTTTTTTTAAAATAAGTGTAGTTAATACTTTAAAACTTTAATATTATAGTTAGTAGAATTAATATGAACTGAATTAATTCCTTGATTTGTTCAATTTTGTTATTACTTGTTATTTTGTTAGGATATCTTTTTAGAACAATTTCAAAAAAAAATTCTCTCTATTCTCTGTCCGTCTGCACGTCGGTCTGAGTGTTTACAAATCTTCTACATATTGAAATACAGTAATGAAATTTTATCTACGAATAGGGATCGCAAAAAATCGATCATTTTGTGGAATAGGTTTTTTCTGTAGTCCCATCCGTTAAGTAGGTACAGCCTTCCAAAGTTCGAAAATACCCTATATTTGAATTGTTATAACACAAATTCTATAAGGTATAACTTCAATTTGCAAACACAACTGCAAACGATAACTGCTTTTATTAGGTTTATAAATACGTATATAATAAAATTTAATACTTTTGCCATACGGTATTTTCATTTACCATTATGCGAAAATCAATTTATGGTACATTTTTAGCCTAACGAATATCATAATTTGTTTTTTTTATTTACATACATACATAATAAATGTATAATACTTTTTAAAAGGTGCCATGGAAAAGTACGTATGAATTTATGTAATATAAAACCGGAAAAATAACAAAAACAGATATTTCTACCTAATGTATTTTTAAAGTCGCGCTTGAAATTTTATTTTTCGTTATGTTATTCCTTTCTTAACAATAAATATCTTATTCTGTCTAAATAAAAAGAATAACGTGAAGAGTATTGAATATTTTATCTTCTTGTAATACTTAGGTAGTCTTTGATGATTATGATTATTAGAAAGTAAATTAATATACAAGATATACGTACGTGCGTCCGTCAACATTTTTAATTATTAGAAATATGCTTTTTTGAAAATCCGAGGTTTTTTTCATTAATTGTTTTGTTTTTTTTTTTTTAAATTTAACCAGTTTACCGAATTAACATATTTGTTTTGTTTTCAATTTAATTATGACACTTAATTTTTAAATATAGGATTTATTGTTTAATTATTTTCAAATTAAAAATCAGGTTTTAATTTGTAAAATAAATTATGTTATAAGTATTTATGTATTTTAATTTCATTTATTTAAAATTGGTAAATATGTAATTATTACTTTTTTGGTAGTTTTTATATAGTGATAAGAAATTTCATTATTCTAAACAACATAAAAAGAATTTATTAATTTTCGCCTAAAATTATGCAATTGTTATTTTATATTAGTTAAATCTGAAATGATTGGAGAGGCCTTGGTAGCTTAATTGTTAAGCATGTGCCTTATTAACCGAGGGTGTACGAATTTGAATCCTGCACAGATAGTAAATGTTTCCAATTTTAAGGAAAATTACTGAAAAATTAAAGGGATCTATCTCTATTACCACCAAATTTAGTATAAATGTATACAGTATACATCAAAATAATAGAGATATAAATAAATAGCAGTATTGAACCTATAGTGATTTTACGAGCTGATGGCTTTGGAAATATTGCATTGAAATTATCAAAAAAAAAAATAAGAAATAGACACTAGGTATAACATAATAATTTCAAAGATAAAATCTTATTGAATTCACATTTGAAAAAAATTAAATAAAATAAAAATACGCGTATTTTAATTACTTATTTATTGTTAAAAATCAAAATATGTACTAGGTAAATAACAGCAACAACAAAAAAAAATAAAGAAAATACATAATAGTTATGTTTCTTTTTGTTAACAGAACACTCAAAATTTTGGAAAGAACAAAAAAACAAAAAAAAAAACATAAAAAATATCATTGTAAAAAACGTTTGTTGTCATATCAAAATTTGAAAGTTTATAATAATTTTCTTTTTTTGAATAAAAACAAAAATTATTAAATGTTTTTTTTTTTTTTCTAATTTTTAAAAGTTATAAATTAAAAGTAACACATAATACAAATTTTTCATTTTTAATTAATGATTAGTAAAAAAATTATTCGGAAAAACAAAATTTTTTTCAATGCCTTTAAGTCATGTTATGTCGAAAGTTTTAATTGTAGATCGAACTGGGGATCAAAAATTTCCAAATCCTTCCGGTAGTAATATTACTTTTAACGGGCGATTACGTAGCATCAGAATGAGTCAACGTGGTATAAATGATACATATACATCATATGATTCTCTAGGTCAGTCAAAATTAAATATAGCTGCTCAAGACAGTATACAAGATACTACACGTCATATGGGTAAGTTTTTGTTTTTTTGTTTTTTGAAATATGATTATTGATTAATTTATTTTTATAAAAAAAATTAAATATCTTTATATTCAGTATTTCAGTTTCAGTATCAGTTCAGTATAGATCTTAAATTTATTATTCATAATTAAAGGTGTATCGTTAAGGCAACTATTTTTATGTGGCAATATATAAGCTGTATAAATTAAGGTTTGCTTTATTTTGACTGTTGCATTTTCAGAAAATTTTATTCCTTAGCTAAACTTTGCTTTTGGTTCGATTACTTATTTTATTTTATTAAATATGATGTATAATAAATGATTATTATATTTTTTTCAAATTTAAATTAGCATTTAGCAAATTATCATTAAAAGTATGTTTTTATTTGTTTCTATGCCCCAATAAAATGGAAATCTAAATAATATTCAAACAATTTCATAAAAATCGATTAAATAACAGTGGATTAAATTGTTAATATATAAAATAACTGCTAATTTATTATGTAAATAATTAATATCTTATACTAACTATTATTGATAGATAGTCAATTGATTGAATATTAAAAAAAAATTTTTTTATTTTTTAATCATTTATGAACGGTTCATATTTCGTTTCATTTATTTATGAATAAACTTATCTTTATATTTATTATTTTATATATTATATAGAAAAATTATATTTATATTGTTAATTTAATTTATAACTATTGATTAGAATTCTATTCAAATTTCAATTAGTGTCAATTTTATTAATAATATTTACTAAAAGAAAAAAATTTGTTTATATATACATATAACAAATGAATGCTTTGTCGTTTCTTTTTTGTTTTTGTTAGAAAATTATTGTTCTTTATAAATAAATACCGAATTTCCTGTTTCATATCAGATACATTTAGATAATTTTATTTTAAAATTTATTTTGCACCTTTCTAATTCTCTTAATTTTTTTTTGGCTAAATAGTTTCTTAATCAAAAATTTTAAAGTTCCAGCTTTATATTCTCATATTGTACAGAAATCATGTTTTCCTTTGCTAAAGCGCGTTTTATATTTGTTCAATTTCACTAGTTTCTAAAGTTTATGTATATATTATGTTTATGTAAAGTCTAATTGTATCTTATAATTAAAATAGAATAAAAATGACTTGCAAATTAAATTTTCAAAATGAAAAGTCAAAACATTTTGGAATAAAGTTAAACTAAATGTTTAAAAATAATTAATTTTGCATATAATACTTTTATTTTGTTTTTGCGCCCATAGTTATGCAAAATATACTTTTTTTTACTTTGATATTTTGAATTGTTTAGATTTAGAGGGGCTTCAGTAGCCTAGTGGGTAGGCGTGTGGCGTATTAACCGAAGGAGTGTGGGTTCGATCCCTGCCCAGGTCGTAAGTGTTTTTTTCTTTATTTACCCCCCTTACGACCAAATGTAATGTAAGTATATAGATATAATATAAACAAAATAAATAATATTAGTATATAATTTAATAATAGTATAAAAACCTATAATGGTCTTAGTAGCCGATGGTTCAATAATTTTGCATTACATTTATGTATGTAATATTAATATAAATAAATAAATAAATAGTATAAAATTCTATAATGGCCTTTAGTAGCCGATGGTTCAATAATATTGAATTACATTTATGTATGTAATATTAATATAAATAAATGAAAAAAATAGATTTAGACTGGGAACGGTTAATTTAAATGTTACTATAAAAAAAAACAAGCAAAGATGCAGTTTTTTATAAACTTTTTCTAAGCTAAGATATATTTAAGAATGTATTTAAAGGTATAAATAAAGGGTTATTAATAAAAAAAAAATTTAGACTGGGGGCCTCAATGGCTTAGTGATGATAAGCATGTGGCTTATTAACCGAGGGAGTGCGGGTTCAAATCTTGCATAGATAGCAAGTTTTATTATTTGAAAACAAATCCCCCTTGCTACCAAATATAGCGTAAATATATAATATATAATATAAACAAAATAAATAATATCAGTGTATAATTTAATAATAGTATTCGACCTATACTTAGCGGCCTTAGTAGCCGATGGTTTTGTAATATTGCAATATCATATTATGTGATTTGTAATATTAATATAAATAAATAATAAATAAATAAATAGATTTAGATTGGAATGATTACAGAAGGTGGATTATTTACACCTTTTTAATTTATTTAATTATTATTACATAATAAAGCAAAATTAATTTTTTTTTTTACTGCTCTTAAGATATTCGGAATTTCTTCATTTCATCATAGATTAAAATTTTGATGAAATAATAGTGACCAAGTATAGTAACTGATGAATTTCTTATTTGTATTCATTTTAGATATAGGTTAAATTTTTTTGTCAAAAAAAATTATACTTTAATTATATTAATTCTCAAAATCTACATATTATGTATCTATATAAAAGCGAATGTTTCTCTGTTTGTATATTTTTTTCTGATTTGTAGACTGCCTAAACAGCTTAGCCGTTCATAATGAAAATTGGTATATTATGGTTTTTGGGTACGGGGAGTGTTTCTGGGCTAACCAGTTTGCTCTGACGGGCCGCCTAGTTAGGGCTGTGGTGCAAATATTTAAACTTCGCTCTAAAATAAAAACGGTTTGACCGACTTTAAATTTTGTATATGTGTTGCTTCTTTCACAGTGTAGTTGACTCTATTAACATACTGGAAATTTATTAACCCATATTTTCAATTAAAAACCCATATGTTTTATGTATTGAGGGGCGCAGCAATACGCACTAGATAGTTAGCTAGTATATTATAATAATTATAAGAACATGATTTTCTCTTAAAGAAAATTTCACGCAGTTCGAGGCGATAAATTTAGAAATCGAAAGTGATAAATTTGTAAAAAACTATCCTTTAATAATAGACTATACGAAAAGCCTATACTTAATTATTAAAATAAAATTATTTTTCTTAATTTTGAAAAAGTAAATCAGTTTAACAAACTTTGTAACATATTGTAATTTTAATATTTTAATTTTTCATATTATTGATAAGAATTTGTTTTTAATTTTTTAAATAAAAATAAAAGAAAAAAAAAATATTTTGATTGAAGCTCTACCCTGTATACGTATATATATAGTAGATTTTGAATTAATCAAAGAATCAAAGTAAATCGATAACTTAATCAAAGAGATTAAATATACATAATATTTTAAAATAAAATTTATAAAATAATATTTATAAAAAAAAATAAATAATATTTTACGCCATTGAAAAATTGACTTATAAAACCATTAAATCTATTTTTAAATCTAAAATTTATTAAATTCATTTTTAATTTATGAACTGATTATTGTAAATAACAGACCGTATATACAATAATTGGATGATCTCCTTATATAATTTGTATTTATTATCTGCTAAAATAAATAATGAAGTTTTTTTGAGTAAGGCTTTAAGTCTGTTTCTTTATTGAATTTTTTTTTGTATATTTGAAATTTAAAGTATTCCTCCTATTTCTCAATGCTCAATCAATTAATCGCTAATAATTAAAATACGAGGGGGATGGAAAAGGATTGGACAATAGGATGCGGAAACATTGAATTGGGAGTGGGACTATAAAGAAACAATGAATCCGTCTATTATTATTATTTGGCTAACAGTGACAATAGACATCGCTAGTTACAAGATGCAGTAGTATATAACAGCTTCCTTGTATGAGGTAACAATTGAAGTCAACCCCACTGTAACTGAAGCAGTTATTATTATTGGTATTGTATTTAGTAATTATTTATATTATTATTATTTACAATATCGAGTCAGGGTCATCAGTATGGATTACAACATGCAGTAGTATATAACACCTTCCTGCATGATGTAACCAAAGATAGCTCCATTTATTATAATTACTATTACTATAATAATTTATTTTATTAAAATTAATATGCCTTCTGATTGAAAGTTTGGTGACTTTACAACTATGCCATGAGTCAGATTTATTTTGTTGTTTCCTATAATATAATCTTACAGTTAAATATTATAAGAAACATTATTTATTACAAACAGTCCCTTACAGCTGCTAAAAAGAAGGCGACACAAAAATATTTCGTGAAATAACTGATTTCGAAAGATATAACTTCTCTCAAAACTTCAAGCTTCTAAGTTAAACCGTTTGAAAAATAGAAGGGGATCCAAATTTTTGCAAAAATTGAGTTTCACATAACAGTATATTAAAATTTCGCATGGCAAAGCCACATATTTAGTTTATGCAAATTTATAAATTTTATAAAACGAGCTATCGTTTGGCGTTTCCAGATTTGTAGTTTATGCCTTATTCGAAATTTGTAGGGCTGTAGCTCCGTAACGCGTGGTGCTATCGAAAAAAGTTGTTCCACCAAATTAGTTTTTTTGGCAATGCCTATACCTAGTTAAAATTTCATTATTTTATGTCGCACGATGCAGAAGTTTTGTAAATACTCAGACGGACGAAAGGACAGACGGACAGAGTGAAACTAATAAGCACATTTTATCAAAATTTTTTGAAAATGTGCTAATAATATAATCCAAGTTGAATAAGAATTTATGACAAATGCTATTATAATAAAATCGAAATTTCCTTTTATTGAAAATGAATTATATTTTATATTTTTCACAATTGAATTTATTATAATTACTATTGTATTTTTTTTCAATTTAAAAACTTCATATTATGCGTTGAAAACACCGAAATGACGAATATTTAATTGGTCATAATCTTGTTTTTTACATTTAAGTACAATATCTAGACAATTATACACACCGAAAGTACATGCGTCAGATAAGAATGATAACAATTACATATAGTAAACAAAAAAATAATACATAGTTATTGTAAATTTTTAACTAAAAAAGTGTATGTGTAAAAGTGTAGAGGTGTTACAAATTGGTTTTAAACCAAACAAAAATATTTATTAAAGGTAAGTTCTTTAAGCAAAATTAAAACAGTATAAAATAAGTAGAAAAATTTAGCAAAAAAAGTAGAAAAAAAACTGAATTACAAAATGAATCAAAACTCTAAAATACGGAATGCATGATGAAATGGTTTTTTAAACCTTTTTAAAATCTTCTTTTTTAAAAATCTCCACTTTTTTTAATCTCTAAGTATCTCTTTTTATACTCGTATGAGTTCATAGTTACGTAGTTACGTTCAAGGGTATAATAAATTTGCCATTACGTTTTTGTGGCACCTTAAAGGAGTCGAACTAGATATAGTGTCAAAGGTAATAGTTATTATACCATATCAACTAAATAATTTTTGCATTTTTAATAATTTTAATTTGTTATATGATTTTTAGTCCTATTTATTACATATGTATTTGTAATTTTACAAATAGCAACATATTAATCTGAAGGTTGTTACAGTAATTAGTTCACTTTTAATTTTTTAATTAAACAAATTAATTAATAAAAAAAAAAATGTACTCAATTATGACCTTCATTAATATTAATTTCCTGTGTGTATGTGTGTGTGTGTGTGTGTGTGTTTATGTATATGAAGCTAATTTCTTTTAAAAGCAAAATGTCTATATAGTTTTTAAATATTTTCAAAAGAATTAATTAATTTATTATATTTTAAGATATTTTATAAAATATTTTAATTTTATCATAAAATAAAATAACTTGGCATAGAATTTGCATATTTAAAAAAATATTAAATAAAATGTATTGTAAATAATGATGTTTTATTAACTAAATTGTATCTTTAATTAAATTTTAAAAACAAATTTATTTTTAGAAATTTAAAAATTTAACAATAAATGAAATTTAAAATTTAATATAAAATTAAATATATAATAAGAATTAAAATCTGTGCTATCTTGTTTAATATTGTATATTTTATAAACGAAGCAGACCCTCTTCGCAAAATCTATATGCTAAACTACCATTTACCCTAATGCAATTTGGGCTAATTTTTTATTTCACAGATTTACCATAATGACCATATCCACTTTATGACCATAGTTTATTCATCAATTAAGACGCTAATGCTAACTAATACTTTTCAAAACAACAAACTTAGAAGAGGAGGGATTTTAGAGTTGATTAAAAAATCTTTAGTTATTATCTTTTTCCAGAATATATATTAGCAAATTTTATTTTTTAAATTTCAAGTATAATTACTCTAATTATAAAGTAAATGTTTTTCGAATGTCTTTTTTGCGAAGTGCCCCATTATTCCAAACAAACCATTTGTAAAATGACTTAAATATTTCACATAAAATATTACGAAATGTCTTTATTGCCAAAAACATATTAATCAAAATGCCATTTTGTAATTTAGAATTTGTCTAACTGTACATAAACGATTTATAGGTTATTTACGATTTAAATTAGATTTTAAATTTCAGTATTTTATTAATTATTTGATTTTTTTTTTTATGACGTTCTATTTAATTGTTAATGATTTTACTTATACCTATATTTTGTTATAGATTGAGTTCATGCCAATTGTAAATGTTATTTTCATTTTAGAAAATTATGAAATAAAGAAATAAGAATTTAATATTAAATCATTAAAATATACTTTTTTTTACAAATTAAAGCATCAATAATTAAAATTGACTTAATGAAAAAGTCCTTTCATTATAAAATATTCAAAACAAGAAAAAAATCTAATTAAATAATAAAAAAGAAATTTATAATGCAGGGTGTTTCGGAAATGCCCTGGTATATGCCGTTCCATAGACCGCATAATGAGTAGATAACATTATCGAATGGAACCAATATTTGGAACTGAACAGTTTCCGATATGACAATTTAAAATTTTTTTTTTGATTTTTACAATTTTGATCGTAACTTTGTTTATTGATAAGGTAAAATAATTTTTTAGCTCTTCGAGAATTTTTAAATTAGTTTCTATATTTTCAGATTTCGTAATTTCTTGACTCCAAAGTTCGGAATTACTTGGCTCTCAAGCCACATTATCTAATATTATTAGATATGGCATCCCTGTTAATCAAGCTTTTATTCCATGTAACATACATCAATCTACCCTATGAATCCCTATAAATCTTTTATGGTTTTTGAAATATGAAGAATAAGTTGATTCTAATTATTATTTTTAAAATTAATATTTGAAAAGTAAGAATGATTAATTAATCCTTCGTTTTGGTAATAAGAAATTTTTTTAATCAAAATGCATTGGCGCAATACGAACTTCTTATTATTAGCTAAGGCCTATAATACAACAGTATGTAGTGTAGGGCATTTACTTGGGAACCACCCTGTATATTTTATCTTTAATTATACATAATAGAATTATAAATTGTTAATAAATTTTGACAAATTTATTGACAAAAACATTCATTAATTAGTATGTTAATTTTATAATGAATGTGTTAACCTAAAATTATAATTATTAATGATTTATGAGTGGTTCATATGATTTCAAAATATTTAAAATTTAAAATAAATTATTAATATCTATACATAAATATATTAATAAAAATTAATTTACATGTTGTAAAAGTTATTGAAATTTATTGAAATAAAACTGTAAGGTCAAAATATTTTATTTTATAGGTACCCAAATAAATTCGATTTCTGAAGTTTTCAATATCAACAAATTAAAGGTTTGAGTCTTGACTAATTTCTCAATTTCCTCTCCCTTGAAAAAGTTATCAGACTTTAGTTGGTAGACTTTGTGTTGTAGCTTGGTGTTTAAAGTAAAATAATATATGGTTACAAAAGATTTCGCTAAAGAAATCTATATATTCGACTAAATGTTCTTATATTACACCATCAACATTATTATATTTTATTATTAAAGCCTTGACATCTAACAATCACAGATAAGATGTTTGTGGCTTTATTTCCTTTATTCTCTCTTTGTTAATTAAGCAGTTTATGATTCCTTATTGATATTTTAAAATTAATCATTATTTTAAATTTAAAATTAAACCTTAAATTTTCTACTTTCCCCAATTATTTGTAAACTAACAATTTTTATTTTCATATTTGTTTTTATAAATTTAATCTTAATTAACAAATTAAGTTCTACGCTCACCCTTGTACATCACTTAAATGGTTTTAAAATTCGTGCTCACCGGTTAACATAAAAAAAACTGGCGTTAAGTCCCACGTGTATCGTCGGTGAATATCACTCAAATGTGCTCAACGGTGAACATAAAAATAAACTTGCGTTAAGTCCCAACGGTATCGCCGGTGAGCATTTTTAAAGGTAAACACAGATAGATTAAAGTTATTCAAGATTTTGAAAACATTCAGCAATGTTCACGAGGGATACACACTTGGTACTTAACACATAACACAAGTTTATTTTTATGTTCACCGGTGAACATACAATTTTGAAACTATTTGAGTGATGTGAACATACAATTTTGAGCATACATACACCGGTGACCGGTGAACATACAATTTTGAAAATATTTTAGTGATGTTAACCGGTAATAAACGTAATGTAATGTGTAATGTAATAATTACAAATTTATTCATTTATAAAAAAAACCTAGCGATTAACAAATTAAAATGATAAATAATAATTTTGTAAATAAAATTAATAACAATGAACTCTTATTTTTAACCAAAACTGTTTTAATTTGTAAATAAAATAGGTAACATTATTTATAAAAAATAATATTTGCAAACAAAAAATTAAAAAAAGAAAAAAATAAATTTGTGAAAAATCAAAACTCCATTAAATTAATTTCACATAAAAATAAAAGGTCATTGCATTTGTATTGTTATGTACAATTTTTTTTTTATGAATGATCCCATATAAGATACTGATCAAATTAAACTGATAAGAAAAAAACATAAATATTCAATTAAAAAAATAGTATTCAGACGTAATTAAAAAAATCATTTAAAAGAAAGAATGTATATATAATTACAAATATATTTTTTTTATTACAGGAATACCACTAACAAATAGGAGTATTATATTTATTGAATTTAATAAAGATTAATACATGTTAAACATGGTTGCACTTGTCAAGTTGGCCGAAATTCATAGTAGTTTTTCTTATTCACGAATTACACCATAATTATCCTAAGGCCTATACATGTGTTAATCCTACTATTGTGATAATCTTAAAGAATCATTTGGTCTGTAAGCTTTAAGGGCATGTAAGCCAAACAGCTGTATAATCAGTAACTACTAATTTTTTGAATTTTGGCTCTTGGAACGAAATTATACACAAACGTTTTTCAGAAATAATTAGTTTCGAATTTGCTTTACACGTAGATCTCGCATGATTAATTAGTTTTAGGAACTTATATAGGCCTAATATTTAAAATACAACAACTATTCGAATATAGCTTGAATTTTCAGCAAGTCTGACATTAGAATTCGGTTTTAAAAGAGATTAATTTTTACATTGACTGGATTATTCGTTATAGAGAATCAAAAAAGACCCATACTTTTTTTTCTTAGTGGGAGGCAAAATGGGGCAAAAAAAGGAAAAATGGAAAATATTTCATTTGGCAGAGGGAGTTTTGATCAGTAGAATTTTTTAATAAAATATTTTTTTTATAAAAAAAAACTAAACGTATTGGAACTTATTATAAAAAGGTCTTAATATGAATAATGTTCATCTAATATAATATAAAACTAAACAGACGAAGAGACAGACAAAAAAATCTGTTTCAGTATTAAAAAAATATTAAAAAAAAAAAGCTTACAAGAAAATTATAATAAAAATGCATAGATATATGATAGACATAATTAAGTTGTTTAAAATAAAATAAAAAATAAAAAAAAACACTCAACCATTTATTTTAAATGACATGCGTGTGTTTTGTTTATTTATTTAATTCACAAAACTCGCATATTATTATCTATCTTGCATTTCAAATGACTTAATTATAATCAACTAATTGAGTTAATTCAAATCTTTTAATAGTTCAAATATACAAACATGAAATATACACAGAGTATAATTTATTTAGGTTTAGTCTGTTTTTTGTTTTGAACTGAATGAATTTTGTATGAATCATCATTTTAAAGTAAATAATGAAGTTTCTTTTACTCTTCATACTAATTTGAATAATATTTTCGATAAAAATTTAATTTTAAGATGAATCTAAAGATATTTTACACTTAATTGGGCGCATTGAAGTATAACGCTCATATTTGGATCTCTGCAAGTCTCTAAAACGGAATCGGAATTTCTCGATAAAATGCAAAATAGAGCAATTCGTTTAATAAACGA
Source organism: Poecilobothrus nobilitatus (assembly GCA_947095535.1). NCBI lineage: Eukaryota > Metazoa > Arthropoda > Insecta > Diptera > Dolichopodidae > Poecilobothrus > Poecilobothrus nobilitatus. The sequence continues at coordinate 51,140,650 of OX352772.1, read as the reverse complement.
TTCCAATGTAATATCAACGTCCTCTCCATCGTACCTCTGATATTTAGTAGGTTCTCTTACTCTATTTTATAATAAATATCTAGTAGTAGTGGGAAGTTGTTCCGACAAAATAAAAAGTCTGATGCCTCCACTCAATGTTTTCCAAAGAGAAACAAGGAGAGCCTTTATTTCGACAAGTTGTTGTTCCGACAAAATAAAAAGTCTGATGCCTGCACTCAAAGTTTTCCAAAGAGAAACAAGGAGAGCCTTCGCTGCCCACTTCTACTTAGTTCCTTAGTTCCTTCTACTTAAATTCCTTATTTTCAAATATTTTATGATTAGTTTATGTTTAGTGTGTTCCAAATTTCCAAAAGTGTATTTTATAATTATGAATAATTATTTCCAAATAATATATGAATAATTTCAACTAGATTTTAATAGAAATTTTACTTAACAACAATTGACAATTCGTTGTCATTTTCGCTAAAATAAAATAAGTTGTCAAAGTTTTTTAAAATGAAAAATTTAACAAGTTTTGCACGATGGCTGCTGCGTTGACTGACTTATAATCACTTTAAAAACAATTCATAACTAAAGACTTACATTGTTACTTTTATTGCAATAATTTGTATTGGTTTTTCCTTGTAGTTATGTTATATGTCCCGTTGTACGTGATTGTTACATTTGAGTTAATAAAATCATAGCACATCTGCACATGTAATAATAAAAATGGATAACATTTCTGTTTGATGGTTACTTCAGCTAGTTCAAACCATACATATATTATGTACTTAATTTTTTAATAACTTTCTTTTTTTTTTAACAAAAACAGTCTACACGTATAAAAATTTTGCGGTCTGTATTTTTGTTTTTATAAAAAAAAACAAAAATTGTATAAATATTATCAGTATATGGAAATGCGAGTATAAACTTCCTAACTAAGTAATGTATAAATAAATTAGTTATTTTATTTTTTGCTACTTTTTAATCTACTTAACATTAAAAAAAAAAAAAATAAAAAATAAAACATAATAAATTTTTTTTTTATGTTTTTGATTAGAGCACGTCACTTCACTACTCAGTCAGTAGACAGTAGTCAGTACTCACTTCACTTTAAGCTGCGATTTATTTTATGCTAAATTAAAAATTTCAGTCTGCGCGCTACTGTCAACACGATAGCAATTGTAATAATTGAGCGAATATATTAATTTTATTTTTTGTTATTTTTATTTCACATCGTCGCGTTTTTCTTTATTTTTTAATTGTTACTTTTTTGTTTTTGTTTAATTTGTTTGTTAATATAAAAGGAATTTGCAAAAATAATTAAATTTTTTGTATGCTTTTAAAGTAGAATAAAGAAAAAAAAAAAAAACAGTTATTATGAAAAAAATGTTGCATTTTAATCGCTCAGATACGGATCAAAAACTTTTATTAGATGACAAACTTTTAAAAGTATCACCAACGTCATCATATCGCCGTAATTCAAATAAAATAAATGATGATAATATAATATTGAGTATGTTAAAAATTTAAATTCATTTTTATCGTAAAAAATTTTGTAATTAAAAAACAAAAAAAAAAATGTAATGAAACTTTGATAAGTTAATTATTTATGAAGTAAAAAAAAAAAAAAATTTACCTGTATTGCATCATTACTTTATTTTATTCTAACCTTGTTACGTGATAAATATTTAAAGAATTGTTTTTTCTTTTTTTTGGTGTAGGTGGAATCGCTGTTAAAAATAATTAATTTATATTGTTGTAAAATTTATCTGTGGATTGAACAAGGGTTTTTTTTGCTTAACTTAGTTTTTGTGCATTAATTGAATATTGAATCTAAATGGAATGTTTAATTTGATGCTATGTTAAAAAAACAGTTAAAAGGATTTACCGTTCTAATATCAAACATTTATGTAGAATGAGTTTTATTATGTGAATTTTGTTAATTAAAATTAATAAATTTTAATTTAAGAATTCATAAAAGTCAAATGGCAAGATATAGAAAAGAAATTTTGTGTGTCTTTTTCTAAATAAAAAAAAAAATTATTTAGCAAAGTAAAAGTGGCTAAACAAAAACATAATTAAAGTTTCTGCGCTTTTTCTGAGAAAAATATAAATTAATATTAATAAATATATATAAAACACAAATATAGTTTTTTTTTAGTATAGTTTTACTTTATTTGAAAATATAAGTTTAATATTAAAAAATCTTTAGTTGGTAAATGCTTTTCGGGAAGTTTTAAATTTTTTAAAGCTATAGTAAAATTTAAAGCTATATTTAAATTAGTGAAATATTTATGACATATTTTTTTTTTCTGTGGTGAAGACGGTTAATTCCTAAAAGCATCTTATTGTGAATATGTATAGAAACCCTGATTGCAAATAACAGTAATTTTAATAACAAAATATTTTAATCGGATTTGGTTTCTTGTATTATATATTTATTTCTAACCAAAAACATGACTTAAAATCACTTATAAAGGTTTAACAAAGTAAGAAATAAATGTTGCATTAGTAGACGAGTGGCCTGAGTTCTGAAATTTCACTATTCTTTTGTTTATTTAGTTAATTGATAAATTTGGGGCTCGGATTCGGTACGTGTGTTCGTTTCTCAAAATCTCGTTTTATCAAAATTTCGTTTCTTAAAATCTTGTTCGTTTTTGCCTTTTTTTTTTTTTTTTAGCATATTTTTAAAAAGAAAGATAATGGGTATCAGACGTCGGGGGATATTTAAACTCTAAAATAGCTATTTTTTTTTCCATACATATTGCAAGATGAAAGTCTTTAGAATAGTGGGGTGCTGCCCTCAAACCCCCGATAAACAAATTGTTGAAACCCTGATTTTGTAACCAACTCTAAACTCTCTACTAATTATATTTTTTTCATACATATGTCAACACCAAAATCTTTAAAAAGGTGAGTGTTGCCGCCTCCAAACCCTCGCTAGACAAATTATTGTTATTAAATGTTAGTGTAATGTAAATTAAAAAAATTAGTGAGAAAAAAGTCATTGCAGAAAAAATTAAATTGTTTCTTTAATTATAAAAATTAAGTAGATCTGTCTGTTATATAAGTATGTAATTTACATTATTGTGCAAAAAAAAAAGAAATAAGGTAAAAAATTTATCGAAATTTAATTTATTTATAATAATATAATATATATATATATAAAATAAAATAAAATAAAATGAAACAATCAGATACTTTAATGCACCTTGAGTAACATTTTAATATCAAATCATTGGTTTAAAATTAAAATAAAAAAAAAGAGCTTATTTTCAAAAATTAATGAATGTAATGTAATGATGACGTGATATACGAGTAGTGTATTGTACAGGTAACATGATTGAGTATATAGGTACTTATTATTCCTAATCAAAATGATTTTAATGTGCATTTACCAGTTTTTTTCCTAAAATGTTTTTTTTTTTTTTTAATAAATTTAATAAAAGAATTTCTTTAATTCATTTTTAAGTTTGAAGATGAAGATGACTGTATTTGAAAATTTTATGTTGAATTCTTTCCTTTCTAATTGGTGAATAAGAAATTCAAAGGGTTCGTTCTATAGTAAATTTATTTTAATAATCATTAGTAAATTTTAGTTGGCTATTAAATTTGTTTACTTGTTTACGGGGTTATATTTTATGCCGCAAATAGAATTATTAAACCACTTTTTTTTTTTTTTTATTATAGTTTGTTTTTAAATTGAAAACAATTTAATTATTAAAAGGAAAAAAAAAAAATTTAATTTAATATTAAATTTGATTACGTATTTTATTTAGTATAAAATTTATGGCATTAATATTATAATAGAATTTTTTTTAAGCGTGTATTAAATTTATTAGGAAAGTTGAAATAAAATTTCGATATTTTGTTTTTTTTTTTAAGAAACTTAAAAAGTTATTAGTTGCATACATATATATAAAATATATATATACTTTTAGAGTTGAGTATTTAAAACATTATATACGAGTATTATAATGTACATAACACTTTTATTGTATAAAATTAAAGTATCTGACAATTATTATATAGTTAGGTACTTTAAAACTAAAATTTATCTAAAATAAATTAAAAACTCACGTTTAAATATTGTTTTTATAAATGGAAAGAGTCGTGACATTAACGTTGGTTTAATAAAATTAAAAAATCACTATTGTGCTGCATTTATTGAAAATCGCTATTATTTAAGTAATAAGAAGAAAAAGTAAAATTGTAAAGAATATAAAAAAAATTAAATTGCAATGAAATTTTTAAGGAAAAATAAAATAAAACCTAAAGTAATATAAAATTAGTATTATATTAAATTATCTTAATTTTCAAACCATATATATTTTAGCATTGTATGGTTGTAACTTGTAAGGAACATTCATTCATTAATCATAAATTGTTATATACAGAGTGTTTGTTTGCTAATTAATTATATTATTATGCACCACTTATGAGTTAATTAGGAAATACCCTGTTATGTACCTAATTAATTATACATGTTATGCACGACTGCATAAATCTTTATGAGTATAGGTAACTTTTTATGTATATGGGATGTTCTACTTTGGAAGCTGAGACTGTTTTAGTTTACAAGATATGGAGACTTAAAAAAGATTTTAATATATTTCATTTAGTTTTAATAAATTGGCACCAAACTTTGTTTCTAGGCCCATGAATGGAAATTTCTTAAAGTATACAATCAAAAGTTCAAGAAATTTTTTTTTAATCACGTACTATTTACTTTATTTTCGTATTATTTACTCTAAGTACTAATGTTTGTATTTTTTACCGTTTTTACCCGTATACTTAGGGTTTCTAAAGTTATAAAATATAGAAGCTTTTAACAATTTTTTTTTTTAAATCTGTGTTATGATACATATGATGACGTAACATACAAAAGTTTTAAAATTTTGTAACATTTCTTATCTTTGGATCCTTAGCTTGAATTTGTAGTACTTTTTATCTCATTAGTGCTTATACAATTGAGAAATATAATTAGGAAATACTCTGTATAAAAATTTTTATATCAAGAAAGGAGATTTATGATAGTTTTTAAGATTGTTTTTTATTATAAATTAAATTTTTATTATAATCTAATTAATTCTAATCTTATTATGGAGTTTATTATGGTAAATTTATGTTCATTGCATCAATCATGTTGAAATTTTGATAAAAGTTTTAAATTTTATTTTTTATACATTGAAAATTTAAGTTTGGTGGTGAATTAAGATTAAAATTTTCATAATTCTAAAAGAAATAATAATTTGATGAATGATTGTCTTTAATTCTGGAAATAATTCGTTCATTTTGATAAGATATTGATGATGATCGAATATTACTTGATAATAGTAAAGTTTAAAAAAATATTTTAGTTTGTTCATTATCATTTTAGTTCATTTTTGTCATGGACTTTTGATAGAAATTTGTTCCGTGATCAATATTTTTACTTTTAACATCTCTATAATAAAAACTTTTGAACATTTAATTTCAAATAATACAAATAGATCTAAAAATATAAAAATAAAATGTTTTACTTTTTAAAATAATCGGTGAAACTATTTTTCTTGAACAACATGAATAAGTAAACATGTTTCGCCCTTCGATTTTGAATTCTTGGAATAAACAAAATGTTTATAGAAAATTTACGCAAGAAACAAAAGAATTAGTTATGAGAATATGAAATTTGTTAAAAAAATTATAGTCATTCCTCGACATTTTTTGTAAACACTAATGGTATTAGTTAATGCTTTAGTAATAATTATAAATATATGGCGATCTCGGTGGCCTAGTGGGTAAGAGCGTATAAAATAATCTGTAAACACCGAGGGAGTGTGGATTCGAATCCCACACACATCGTAAGAAATAGAATTATTTCTCCTTACGATATTTACAGCTACGCCTGAACAGGAAAGGCTGTTTAATTTCTTGTTCACATATATATGGCAGAGAAATGCAATAAAAAAAAAAATTATAAATATATTTAAAAAATAGATTAAAAAAATTTTAATTAAAACTTAACATTGTGCTTAATTAAACAAAATTAAAGTACATATAATATATTAAATATATATTGAATTGAAATTAAGTTAGATATATTAAATATTTAGAGCTTCTATATATATTTTAATGTATAACTTTCTCTCTTTATATGTGACGCGAAACGAGAAAATTGGATGCTCTTAATTACGGACCATTGCCTTATCGGTAGACTTACTAAAAGATTAGGTATGCATGTAGATCGTAAATATATAGATATGAAATCTTTGAGAAGTTTTTAATACTTCTTCGTCTGAGTGATGTTATCGTGACGTAAATGTAGCGAATTTTAACACAAACTCTTGTCGAATACGTTCCTCTTATGTTATAGCAGTACCACTATGAATCTAGAATCTAGTGTTTACTGACGCGTTAGCTCAGCTTCCATTAATAAAATAAAATAAAATAGAACTTCTTATATCGTCTTTGTTTTTATTAAATAGATTACATGTCTGAAGATGGTGTATGTATTCCTTGATCGATATTTCTAAGATAATAATAACCACCAACATATTCAATATGGCTTTGCATGTAGGAAGCAGATTATTCTTCAATTTAAATATTAAAACTAAAGCGTTATAAGTTAGACAGTTTCTGATATTCATCCATTTCAAATTATTTAGCATATCACGAATATGTGTTCTTATATGCCGCACTTAAGTATAATTCGCATACCCCTATTTATAAATTGCTGTTGCTGGTTACAAAGAAATAGTATAAGTTGAGGAATATATTTAATGTACAACCATTTGAAACCTTCGACCTAATTCTTCCTAAAAAAGCTAATTTTTTAGCGATTTTTTTGCACACGTAATCACAATGCTCATTGAAATTGAGTTTCCTATCAATTATAACACCCAAATATTTTATACTTTTTACACATTTTTCATCTATCTTAATTTCATCATTATTTATTTTTATATGTGGATTTATAAGCATACTTGTATAACCAATTACCAATGTACATGGTTTTGTTAACATTAAGCTTATTCATATTTAACCAGTTGTACAAGTCAAGTTATCTAAATCAATATTCACCTTTCTTTCACAGTCTAGAATATCGTCGCCAACTATATGTAAATTAACGCGTCATCAGCTAATAATGTTACTTTACAATAATTTAGGGCTGCGTTCATTATTATCATTATCATCATTTATTTATAACAAAAATAAAATCACACCTAAAACTGAGCCTTGAGGAGGAGGTACTCCTATATGAATTTGCATTGCATCAGATATGTTCTTCTTGATTTTAGTACATTGCCAGTTTTATTTGGCATATTCTTTAAAAACGATTTAAAAAATAAATGGTTTTTGGTAGTTTTATTTTTACTACTATTTGTAATATTATGTATAAAGAAGTTATCTTTTATATTTAGTTAAGCCAAATCTATTTCCAATATTGAAAATTAAGTTAGAGTTAAGTTCATCTAAACTTTAAACATTAAGGAAGTCTAAAAATAACTTTAGACAGATTGGAATAAAATAAAATTTGTAAGTGTTGTTGTATAAATCGTTATGGTCATTATTATTATTACATTTTATATTGTATATGTATTTGGAAATTAATATATCCTTTTATAAATTCGTTAATTATATGGTTTAATCTCTTAAAAAAAAATAAAACATTTTTTGCATTTAAAATATTAATCATTCTTTATTAATTTTCAATTTTATATAATATTTTAATTTTTATTACTTCATATTTTCATTATTATTATTACCACTATAAATCATTTATTAAATTTTAATTATCTAAAGCAAAAAGGTGTACCTAGATACAAAAATATCATTAATATATAAGGTATACATATATAGACAGATGACGAACATGGTCCTAAAAAATAGCTTCTCTTATATATGTACATATTAATTATTATCTACTTATTGAATTTTTATTATATTAACCTTCATTGTCTTTCGTATTCGGCAGGAAAATAATAAAATAAAATAATAATAATGACATAAACAAAAAATTTTTGGAAAATTGATTATTATTTTCATTTTTTTTTTATTGAAAATTAATGGCTGTTATAATTTATAATAATATTACATGAATATAAAAGGATATTATCGTCAACTTTTAAATTTATTGATAAATTTTGATTAAAGAATTTTGAAAACTGCGTTATTGAGTTTTTATTTTATTTTTTGCAAATTTTGATTAACTATTTTTAATGATTTACGAAAGTATTTATATGTTTATGTATGTACAGAGTGTGTGAAAAGTATTATTTAAAAATTTTTAAATTCGTAGAATTTTTAAAAAGAATAGATATAAAAATCATTTGAAAATAGTCTTAATTTTAATTTTTTTTAGTGACAACGATTAAGTATATCTAAAACTATAGTCATTTATAAATGGAGTTTAAAATTTTCATTTAATTCTTTTAATGCAGTTATAGTAGGTACAAAATTTATCATTAAATTAAACAGATTTTGTCTTGGGCTCTCTGATATTTTAAACTAAATCTGCTGTTTAAAAAAAATTTTTTTGTTATCGTGCGGAAAGAATTCATTTTTCACTGACTTTTTTCAATGATATAATCATAGCACTTAACTGTATGTAGAGTATGTAGCGTAACAATTTAATTGTGTGTTTTAATTTGTTTCATTACAAAAAAGTTTTTAACAGCCGCCTTAAAGAGATAATTTGTTAAGCTAAATTTTACTACGACCGCAATAGTTTCAAACCGTAAATTCATTTACATTACTTATTATTATTAATAAATTATTATTTTTGAATTTCTGATTAAATTTATGATGTCATCCTGTATATTTTCTTTAGCCTAGTACTGTATATATTGTTTATGAAAAAGGGTTATGAAAATGTACCTAGCTATTATATTTTAAAAATTCTTTACTTTATTGAAAAAAAAAAATAAATAAATAGTATTAAGAAACTTCTACATTAATATCATTCAAAATGCAATAGGTGATATTCAATAGCTATTATTTTTAACTGATTTTCTGTTTTAAATTATTCATTATAGAATTTTTGAAGTTTTTTTTTGGACTGGTAGTACAATAATATTTAAATTTTTACTTAAATATCTTAACAATAATCTTAATAACTTTTACTCTATTTTTAATTTATTACGTATATAATTTATTAATTTACCTTAACGTTAATAATTGTTAAGGTAACAGAAATGATAAAGCAATTTATATACACAAACAAAACTAAACAAGGTAGAAGCTAAACCAACGTTTTTTAAAATCGCACATTTCTAAAAGACAATACAAACTGTTCAGACTTGCATAAAAAATTTGAAAATTTCATGTACTTAATAAGATACTAGAACGTGAAGGTAGGACTTTTCTGGAATTTTGAGCGGCTCTAAGTCGGGAACCCTATATAACTAAGAAAAACCGTTAACACACATAAAAATATATTATTGGACTTTTAATTTTGCCGAAGAAAAATTTATACAGGTGCCTAAAAATAGCAAATTTTCAATTTTGGAGCCCTAATAGCTCTTAAACAGAAGGCGGTACAAAAAAATTTTCTTAGGAAACTTTTTCTAATTCTAAAAGTTCTTTCTGCCCTCATTTGAAGTCCCTATCTAAAAGCGTTCCGGAGTTATGAGGTTAGAAAAATCAAGCGAAATTGGGTTTTCACATAGTAAATTTAAAAACTAAATTTAAAAAAAATTGTGCAATTTTGACATTCATTTACAAAGATAAAAAAATACCTGTCGAATGACGTTTTCATATTGAAAAACTGTTAAGCAGAACATGAAATATACGCATTTAAAAATATGGCATTTTCAAAGTTTGAGGGGCTTCAGCTCCGTGTCGGATGGGGCTACATAAAAAAGTTTCCGCAAAATTGAATTTTTTTTTTTAGACCTACCCATGGTTAAAATTTTTTTTTTCTATCTTTAACAGTGTAGAAGTTTTGGAAAGAGACGGACGGACGGATGGACAGAGTGAAACTAATAGGCACATTTTTTAAAATTTTTTTTGTAAATGTGCTAAAAAGAAAAATTGAATATAATTTGAATATTAGGTTAAAAACTTTCATTCTATTGATCCTATACTCTGGATAATGGAAAATTTTGTTAATGATAAATGATAATTATAGTTATTTCTTTTCATTATTCATTATTTTGAAAATTGAAATTAATTTTCATATATGATTCGAATTGGTGATGCTTTAAAAAGAATATAAATTATATGAAAATTTTAGCTTAAAGAAAAAATATTCTAAAAATTATACACAGTTTTAATTTATTATATATTAATGTCAATTTATTATGGAAAGATACTTTTTACTTATAGATAATTAAAAGACCAAACTATATCCCACAAGATAAAATCCATTTACAATTCTTATACCCGTTGTACCCATGATACCGTCAAATAACATGTTTTTATGCAACAGTTTTACTTAATTAATGTATCCTTATAATGTGTCGTCTTTCAAGAAATTTCCGTTAATGTTACCCGAATCATATTTAATAGTTTTACATGTAGCCCTACCTAGGCCTAATAAAATGTTTAGAGGCAATAAAACCCGTGAGTAAAGTTTTCATAATGTGTTCTCCTTATTGTACATACATAATGGTTTCGAACAAGTTTTATCATAAAACTGTCAGTTTTATTTATGTTTGCTTCTCTGTACAAATATTTGTACTCAGATTCGCGTTTATGTGCTCTTGTTTATGTATGTTCTTTTATGCACTCTTTCTTCAAAATTATCTGATTTTTCTGCAATATTTTTATGCTGGATTGATCAATATCTGATATATAATCATTTCTTGAGTATTTGTACGTTTTATGATCTAAAAATATTACTTTTGGTTGAATAAAAGTTGAATAAAAGAAATTTTAGTTAAAAATAAATAAGTAAAACTAAAATGCTTTAAGTTTTTACTGAAATCACGAAAATAGAATAAAAAGAATTGACATATTCTTTTAGCATAAAAAAATCTATAATGTCTAATGAGATTCAATAGATTATAATTAAAGTACTTAATTGTAAAAAATTATATACGGATCTATTAATTTACCCAGTTTTCCGAAATTTATCTCTTGAAATAATTAAGAATTATTTATTTTGCTTCATGTTCTGTCAACTAATAAAGATTTATTATAATTATATATACATGAGAATTGAAGTTTTTAGCACATTTTGAAAAAAAATTATGAAAAATTGTGCTATTAGTTTTGTCTGTCGGTCTGGATGTTTACAAAACTTTTACAACGTTTAAAATAAAGCAATGGAATTCTTAACTATACGTATAAGTATCGCAAAAAATGAATTTCATGGAACAACTGTTCTCTGTAGTCCCACCGTTACGGTGCTACAGCCCCTAAAAGTTCGAAAAGCCTTTATATAAGTTATATTTACAATCTGGACGCTAAATGATAGCCGACTTTATAAGCTTTCTGAATAAGTATATATAAAATAAATATATAGTTTTGTCATACGGTTTTTAATTTACCGTTATACAAAATTAAATTTTGGGAAAATTCCTTGACCCTCTTTATCTTTCAAACAATTTAAGTTAAAAACTTAAAATTTTAAGAGGAGAGGAGTTATAGATCTTTGAAATTAAGTATGAGTCATTTCAGAAAATATTTTTGTACGTCCCCCGTTTAGGAACTTTAATAGGTTAAAAACTATAAACTTTTTCCAATTTTTTCTAACAAAATTTTTTTTCAAACGCTTTTTTCAGTTTTTCTTTATATTCCCACAACTTACGAGTATTATGAAATATTTTTCAATTTTGGAAATGTGCTTTTTTGCAAATTCTTGGTTTTTTCATTACTTCTTTTTTCTCTTCTTTGAAATAACAAATATGAAGTACCTATAGAAAGGAGCCACTTGACTTTAAACCGAAATATAAAATTATATTGAAATAATGAACAAAATAAATTCTCTTAATTACATATGTATTTATTATTATATAAGATAAGTTGATATTTCCTATATGTACTTAAAGAGAAGAAAAAAAATATAAAAGAAAATTATTTCAAACGGTATATGTATTTACGTAATAGTTGGACGTCAAATTTCGTGTAGTTGAAAATTACACTCCTGCTTAAAATTTGACAGTTCTTTTAGATATATGAATTATGATTACTTACGGTACAATTAAGATTTCAATGTTTGACGTAATGAAAGTTATTTATTTTATATATAAGTTGAACGTTAAGTATTATATCTAATGTTATTTATTATGAGTTACAAAGTTAAATATGCACCTATTTTCAGATTTTGACAAGTAAATTTAATTTTTAATATTTTTAACCTAACATATAGTGACAGAAATTATTTTTATACCATATTTACTATACATATTAAATTTTTTTAAAAACTTTACAAATTAAAAATGCTATAAAATATAAACTTTTTATATTTAAAATATGTACTTCACTTTTGCCAATTACCAGTGAAGTATGAAAGGGTAAAAACCAATTAATATAAACAATTTACTGAAATGTCTGTTTTTTATGTATTTATTTAAGTGTCAATGTTAAGTTTTTTTTTTTTTCAATTTTGTTTTTGTCGGCTATAAAAGTTAAAAGCGTAAAAGGTTGTACTGGTTGTATATTAATATCGAAAATGTCTTTTTTAAAAAGTTGGAAAAATTAATATTTACTTATTGAGTTTTTGTTTATGAGTAAATTTTATTTAAGAAGAAGAAGAAAAATAAAGAAAATAAAAAAATAAGCGCCAAAAGGAAAAAATCTTAAAAATATTAAGGGCAATATATGTATATAGTATGTACAGCAGCACGAAAAAAGTCCCCAATAAAATAGTTCCCAAGAAAAAAATCCACAAGACAAAAATGAAAAGTCCTCAAAACAAAAATTACATTTGCAAAAGTCCCCAAAATTTCAAACAAATTTCTAACAAATTTTGGTGACTTTTTGCCTTTTTGGTTTTTGTCAAAATTTTATAGAAATTTAAATAGGAGCGTATCGAAGTCTCTCGTTTTTTAGAAAATCTAGGTATTCTCTTTTTCTAGAATATTTATATATAATGTATAGGTGAGATTCTGAAACAGAAGAGATTTTAGAGTTGGACTCAAAATAAGGGTTGCCCATTTTTCCGGAATATTTATATGTATGTATGTTCTGAATTAGGACAGATTTTAGAATTGGATTCAAAAACAAAGTTATACGCCTTTTTTAGCATATTTATATTTTAGCTATATGCCAAGCTCTGAATTAGGAGTTGAACATAAAAATCATGGTTTCAACAGTTATATTAGCAGGGGTTTGGGGGCGGCAGATTTCTATTCTAAAAAAGATAATAATTTTATCAATAAAAATGTAAAGAAATTTACAAATTTTATATTTTTGTATGAATATACGAAGAAAATTCTATATTTAATACTTTTGTATGAAGTAGGTATGCCGTACCCGTGCAAAGGTATGCGGCAGCTTCCACTATTTTGAGATTTTGGGAATTTTATCTAAACCTAAAAGTTTAAATTGGTGATTCCAACTAGCCCTGAATTCACCAATATTTAAAGTTTATGCAAAACCAACTGGAACTAATTATCATATACCCCAGGAAAATACTTTTGAGGACTTTTTTCCATAATATTTAAAATTTTTTGGAGACTTTTCCCCAAAATATAATTTTTATAAAAGTCCCCAATTTTTTCCAATTTCCAATTTTTTCATACAAATTTTGGGGACTTTTTTATTTTTGGTTTTGGGGCCTTTTTTCATGCAGCCAGTATGTACATATACGTACTATAAGTTATGTTTTTATTTTTCTATTTCAGAGTACTATTTGCATTACTAATACTATACAGTATATAAAATTGCATTACAACATATACGGATACATACTTATAATATATGTTGTTTATTCAGGTTAAACAAGTAAAAAGTTATTGAGGTTTGTCATGTCAATCATATTATTTGAAAAAGAAAACTATTAAAATAACTATTAATATAGTAAAATATCCCAAGTAACAATTTTCAGAGCTACTTGAACCGAAAATTGTAAATTTGCTCTTAAGAAGCTCTAAAACGTTACAGTAAAAAAAAACGAACCTCTTTTGCCTGTTTTAAAAATATTTCGCTTTGCTCTATACTATACTTTTCGTAGACTCTTTTATCATTATTATCATATTGAGCTACTAACTCTCTAAGCTTTATATAAGCAACTTTATTAGCTGTTTTTCACACTTTTATACAGCACTTAAAAATTAAATGTCGACAGCTCTATTTCTGCTTTTATTCAGTACATTGAATTGTTATACAGTTCTTTTAAAGTTAATATGCTTTTATTATGAATTGCTCTATTAAATTGTATTCTTATATCCTTTTAAATCTTAAAGAATAAGTATTTTAAATCTAAAAGTTTTAATTAAATTCAATGCAAATAATGTTTACTATATAGCGGTGCTCTAAACGAGAATATTTTTAGGCGCTTTTACTATTACTATTTACATTACTATTTTTGACTATACCGAACTAAAACTATATATATATAATAAATCTTTACTATAAACATTGACTATATCCAAATTTTATCTAAATCCATTTACTGATTCATTCACTAACTTAAAACTTAACATTACAATTCATTATATATGCTAGAAAAATAAGTCATACACTTTATATTTTCAAGTTTTACTTTAATATTCCCTTTTTTTATCCCAATAGTGTAATGGTTAAGACATTGACCTTTTATTTGAAAGATCTCAAGTTCAAATCCCCACTCATAAATTATATTATTTATATAATGTATAATTAGAGGACCTCGATTGCCTAGTGGGTAAAAGCGTATAAAATATGCTGTTAAACGCCGTGGGAGTGTGGGTTCGAATTCGACACACGTCGTAAGAGTTATTCCCCCTTAATGTATAATTAGTATAATATAATTAAAATAATAATTAGTATAATATAATTAAATAAAAAAAATAAGTATGTATATATAAATATCATATAAATAATATCATATGTATATACATAATAAAAATCAAATAATTCTTGTATAAGATAATAGATGGCGTAGAAAAAAAACTATTTGCATTTCATAGTCTTTACAATAGTTACGGTCAAATAACGGTTAATAGTTTACTGAAACTAATAGTTGCAAAAACTAAAGTTTAGTCAAATATGAATAGAAGCATAAGAGAGGGGGAAAGGAGAAAAAAATTTCTCTCTATTTAATGTTTTTGTAAACTAGTATTCATATTTTTTTATTTAAACTTTTAAGATAGAAATTAAATTTTTCTTTCTGTATAATTAATTAGTAATTAAATCAAAAAAAAAAAAAAATGTTGATAATTATTATAAATAGGTTTAAATAATAAATAAATACTTAAAAAATTTTTATTTTAATTTTTACAGGTAATGATTCTGCTTTAAGCAATGGAACGACCACAGAAACCGGAAATGATACCTTTCCGAATGAAATTTCAGCTCCATATGAAGTTCCTCAATTTCCAATTGAACAAATTGAAAAAAAATTACATATTCAAAGACAGTTAAATAATGTTAATAAGTAAGTATATATTATTTAAAAAATAAAAAAAATTAAATTACTTCAAGTGATAAATTCAATACCAAATTCTGAGGATTGAAAAAATAAAGAAATGTTAAAAATTTTCGATACTTTTTGTAGAAACTGTAGAAAGTACATTAAAAGTTTTGTAGGTTTTACTGGTATAGATAATTACCAGATAATTACCAGATTTGGATTCGGGACAATTTGATTACTTTGGTAAAATATATGTGTCATGATAGTTAAATTAAATGTGAAACGCAAATTTTTCGATATAATGAAATATTTTTTATATTCCAATATGGGTTAAACCCCCATTGAAGTTTAAAAGTTTGATCTGAGAAAAATTAATTTTTTGTTTTAATTTTTAGAAATTAAATGGTATATTTATTAACAAGTCTTATATACAGTTAAACTTTTAAATAAATGTCTAGTCTATTCCCTTTAGAACATTTCCAAAAAAAAATTTGAAAAAATGTGCTTATTAGTTTCACTCTGTCCGTTCGTCTGTTTGCAAAACTTCTAAACCTTTAAAGGTAGAGAAATAAAATTTTAACCATGGGTAGGTCTCATAAAACTTATTTTGTGGAACAACATTTTCATGTAGCCCCATCCATTAGGGAGCTACAGCCCCTCAAATTTTGAAAAAGCCCTATTTTTAAATGCATATATCTCATGTTCTGCTCAACATTTTTTCAATCTGGAAACGTAATTCGACAGGTATTTTTTTTATCTTTGTAAATGAATGTCAAAATTGTACAATTTTTTTAAATTTAGTATTTAAAAATTTACCGTTATGTGAAAATCAAATTTTGCATGATTTTTCTACATTCATAACTCCTGAACGCTTTTAGATAGCGACTTGAAATTTTGAGGGCAGAAAGGATTTTTAGAATTAGTATAAGTTTCAAAATTTTTTTGGAACCCCCCTGTTTATGAGCTATTAGGGCTCAAAATTTGAAAATTTGCTATTTTTAAACACTTGTAACTTAGGCATCTGAACACATTTTACTTCGGTGAAATATAAAAATTAAAGCTCCAATAATATATTTTTACGTGTGTTAAAGGTTTCTTTTAGTTGTATAGGGTTCCAAAGTTACAGCCCCTCAAAATTGCAAAAAAGCCAGATGTTTTAGTCAGATGTATATTTCTCAGACTCTGCGTAATAGTTTTACAATCTAAAAATGCTAGAAAACTGAAAATTTTGTTATCTCTATAAAACAATATCAAAATTATGCAATATTTTGTAATTTACTATTTAAATTTACCGTTATGTGAAAACCACATTTTGCATGAAATTTCTTTTTCCATAACTCCGGCACGCCTTTAGACAGGAACCTGAAATTTTGAGACAAGAAAGAACTTTTAGAATATTTGTATAAGTTTCTCTAGAAAATTTTTTTGTACCACCCCCCTGTTTAAGAGCTATTAGGGCTCAAAAATTAAAAATTTGCTAGTTTTAGGCACCTGTACAAATTTTTCTTCGGCAAGACATAAAAATTAAAGCTCAAATAATATGTTTTTACGTGTGTTATCGGTTTTTCTTAGTTATATATGGTTTCGGACTTACAGTCAAAATTCCCAAAAAGTCATATTTTCACATTTTTTCTTATTGCATGAAGTTTTCAAATTTGTGTGCAAGTCACAATTCTAAACACTTTGTATTATATTTTGGAAATGTGCGCTTTTAAAAGCCATTGAAAATTACATTCTACCTTGTTTCATTTTGCATATAGCATTTTCTTGGAATATTTCTATATTTTTGATATTATTATTATAGCGTGCGAAGGGTTTAAAATAATTTCCTGTTCCTTTGTAATTAATAATATATATAGCATTAGTTTGTCTTGCATTTCGTATAGTTGCTCAATTTTTTCCAAAATTTGCACAAAGATTTCTGTGATGTTGCCGATTAGCGATTAAACCATTAAAGGGGGTTAATATCGCTTTTAATATTGATAGAAAATTCATATTACAGTAAATACCTTTTAAAATGCTAAGAATAAAAAAAAATTGTTTGGTAGTTTAGAAAGAAAGGTCTCCAGATGCAAATGATGTATTAAACCTTAACTTTATGCAAAAATGATACAGGCTGATTTTTAAGGAAATATTTTTTTTTTTTGTTAATTAAGAAAAAAAAAATGTTTAAATGATACCAGGGGGTACATTTTTATTTTTTATATTTTTTATCAATCCCCTAACTATATTTTGTATAATTATTTAATAAGGGGCTCTTTAAAAACGCTCTATTAAAAGTACCTACTAAAATTTTATCTATTATGAAGAGTTTATATTTGATAAAATAATCTAAATATTATTATTAGAAATGTTTTAATGTTTCTTTTGAAATCTCTTCATTTTGTTTTTAAAATTATTATTTAACATCATATTAAGTTAAATTTTTTTTTAAGAAACCTTATTTTTTATATTCATGCATAAAATAAAATATACATGTTAATATGTTACCGCCAACATCATAATACAAAAAAAAAAAAAAAAAAAAAACAAACATTTAAATTTAGATATAGGGTTTTGTACCAATGTATAAACTATGAATTTTTATAAAAAATGTTTTCGTTTCATTAAAAATAAGAATTCGGCATTGATATTATATTTTATTTTTTTTTTTTTAAATATTTATGAATTTTCAATTTCAATTGGAAAATTTTTAAATGCCCCCCCCCCCCTTCTCTATTTCAATTTTTCTAAAAAGAAATCCTTCAATTCATAATAATAACTGCAAATTATATTTTTTCTTTGTGCTGTTTTTTTTTTTATTACCTTTGTTTTAAAAAATTAAATTAGAGTTTAGCATGCTGACATGCATATTATTTAACATATTTTTTTTTTTTCAAGTTTATATAGATGTATTATGATCATAAGAGGTGCAACAATTAGAATTATACGACTATATTATACTTTTATATTTATATTTTAGTAAAATATAGGTTAATTTCTGTAAACACTTTAAACACTTATTACAAATTCAGATCAGAAAAAAAAAAAATCAATAAAAAAAAAAGGTTGAATAAGATTTTTCATTACTCTTTACTTATGGAAACGGAAACACTATATAGAAATACTAAATATACGAATATTAAAATATTTAAATATGTAATACTCTTTAAAAATTAAAATTCTTGTTTTTTTTTTTTTGTAGGATATCTTTGCAGTTAGGTTTAATTAAAATCTTTGTATAAAAATTTAGCGCCTTGTTTCCTGAATGACTAAAAATAGTCTACACTGATTTATTAAAATAGGACCATTGATTGATTGATTGATTTATTTATTTATTTTCTGTTTCACTATTTTTGTCTTTTTCTAACGGCATTTATTAGTTTCGTTTTATAGTAATGCGAGAGAGAGTAAGTCAGATGATATCTATGTATATATGTTTTTTATATTAATATACAAAATATATATTAAATTAACCTCGTATGGCTTACATGCGTGCTAAAAATTTTTCATTTCCCTCAATTTTTTTTTTTTTTTTTTAAAGAATACAAAATAAAAACATATGACACAAAACTAAAAAAGTTATCATAAACAATAAAATTAAAATAAAAATAGTTTTCTAATAATCGTTAACGGTAAATACTTGTACAATCATTGTAAATATATTCAAGTTCACAGTTTATTTTTCAATTTTCATTTAGACGGTTTCGTTTTAAAACCAAAACAAAAAAAAAACAAAAAGGAAAACAAAGGTATTAATATATATATGTTTTAGCATATTTATAGATACTTATACATATATATGCATACAATATATATTTATATTAATAATTTTATTGATATATATATATACATATATATACATATACATAAGAAGAATAATAATTATTATATTGGGTTCAGTTTGGTTTACTGACATATTTTATGTTTTACATATGGCAGTAATTTGCTCTACTTTTCTTTACTTGTTATAGAATTGTTTCAATAAAATGACAGTTAAGAAATAAAATTTAATAATTTCTTGTTAAAAATAATGTATTTAATTGTGTAATAGAAGAATAGGGATTTAAAATTAAATATAGATAATAATATCCTTAAATTTTTTTCTTTTAACGACAATAAATGTTGTAATAAAATTCTTTTTAATTTAATTAAATTTTGAAGAGAAAAATAAAAAAAAAAAAAAAGAATTTGGTTGCCAGATTTTTTTTTTTTATAGTTTGGTGAAAGGTCAAATAAGCAAAGAAATTAGTTAGAATGGGTTTAAAACAAGTTTAAGAATTTTTTTTTTTTTTAAATTAAATTTTTATTTTTACCCATTGTACAATCTTAAACTACTTAACCTTAAAAAAAATTTACAAAAACTGTTTTAACTTATAAAGATATTTAACATTAAAATTACAATTTTAATTTTTATATGCTAATTGATATAAAAAAAATGATATAAAATTTAAAGCTAAAAAAGTGAGTGTTTAGAACTATACTAAAGTGACTATTGAAAAAGCCGGACAAACAAAAACCGATATTATTTCAAATAATTTTTATAAAATAAAACTTAACCTACCTAACCTACCTAACCTACTTAACCTAGATAAAATAATCTGTATTATTAATACTCTAATCTAATACATAAGCATTTTCCAACCACCAAAATTTTCTTTTAATTAATTTATCTTTGTCCGGAATGGACATATCGTATTTTAAATTTTCTCTATTTATATTGCCCGGGTTATATTCAATAGCTTTACACGTAGCCCGTCTATTATAGTGGTATAATAGGGGGACATGATTTTGACTTTGGATACAACGATTTTTATCTAAAAAGATGAAATGCTCAAAGATTAAGATTATTTATTTATTTATTTGTTTATATTAATATTACATACATTAATGTTGTGCAATATTATTGAACCATCGGCTACTAAGGCCATTATTTATATACTATTACAGATTAAGATTATTATTTATTTATTTATATTAATATTACATACATTAATGTAGTGCAATATTATTGAACCATCGGCTACCAAGGTCATTATAGGTTTTTATACTATTATTAAATTATATACTAATATTATTTATTTTGTTTATATTATATACTATATATTTACATTATATTCGGTCGTAAAGGGGTATGTAAAGAAAAAAAACACTTACGACCTGTGCAGGGATCGAACCCGCACTCCTTCGGTTACTACGCCACATGCCTACCCACTAGGCTACCGAAGCCCCAGATTAAGATTAAGAGAGAAAGATTAAGAAAAATTAATATTAATTTTGCATACTTTTAGGGGAGATTTTTTTTATTTGAATTTTTTAATGAGAATTATTATTTTTTAATATGAAATTAAAATTGAATTTCCAATATTTGAAGTGTTAATAAAATTTTATATGAAAAATAAATCTATAGTAAAGATTTTATTGAGAAATATTTTATTAAATATTATATTTCAACATACAATATGTCAAAGATCAGGAAATCTTTAGTTTAATATTTAGAAATTAAAATTATAACTGAAATTTTCGTTACTTTACAATGTCAGAATTTGATTATTTTTATCAAATTTTTAAAGTTAAAAATACAAATTTATAATGTGGAATCAAAGCAAAGAAAAATAATTAAAAAGAAGTTTAAAAAAGAATTATAAAAGAAAACTATGTAAATCAGATTTATCGCTGTAATAGCAATCATTTTTTTTATTTAATATCTATTGAAGAAAAAGTTAATGAAATTATACTGCAAATTATTGTTAGTGTATCAAATTGCTGGATCAAAAATTTTAAAATAAATTCTTTGTAGTCATGTATATTATTAGTATATGGGACTTTAAAAACCAAAAAGTATTTAAAATTTTAATTTTCTTTTTAACATATTATTGATACTGAAAAAATTGCAACTGATGTAAAAAAATTTCTGTTTATTATATTAAAATTTCTTTTGATTTTCCGCATTTTAATAAATTCACTGTCATCATTTCGGAATGTTTTGATAAAATAAAAAATGGTGCAATGACAGAACGTTCGAGGAAATAAAGACCGCGGACTTTAATTCCAACATTTTTAAAATTAACGCCCGTGGGCTTTAAATCCTTTTCAAAAAAGAATTAAAGTCCACGGGTCTTAATTCCACTACATCATCGGCTTTATGTCCATTTCGAAAAATAATTAAAGCCTATTAAGTAACACAAAGGTTACTATCATGAGTCTGTATTTCATTTGACTGGATTTTATTTGGTGACATGTCGAAGTCTAATTGGAACTTTTGACTCACTTCAATGAGCCAGAAGTCGCATGGAACATTTGTCTCATTGTTAAGGTCTCAGAGATTTTCGGAGGGATTTTAGAATTGAATTCAAAATCAAGATTATACGCCTTTTACAGAATATTTAGATATATGCATATGCGAGTTTCTGAATTAGGAAAGATTTTAGAGTTTGTTACAAAATCAGGGTTATACGTTTTTTCCAGAATATATATATAATACCCTAATTCGAAACTCGCATATATATATATCTAAATATTCTATAAAATGTATATAATCCTGATTTTGAATTCAATTCTAAAATCCCTCACAAAATCCCTGACAATAGGAGTATTACTTATATACATTTTTTACATATACATATTAGTAAATTTTCTGAAAAAGGGGATACCCCAAATTTTTATCCAAAACTAAATCTCTTCTAATACGTTTGATCTACATATTCTATTACTTTCTCCTTTTAATAACAAAAAATAGTGTGGATCTTAATTCCAATTCAAAAGGAATTAAAGTCCTCGGATTTTAATTCCTTTTAATTATGGGCTTTAATTTCAATTCAAAAAGGAATTAACTCCCGCGGGCTTTATTTCCTCGAGCGTTCTGTTACTGCACCGTAAAAAATCTGTTTATTGAAAAAATATGCACAAAAAAGAAAACCGAGTGGTTTGTTCCACCAAAAATATTATTTATAAAGCTTTAAGGAAAATATTTAAAACAAAATTACCAAAAACATAATATTAAATAAATTTTCTATTTCTTTCATTTTCGCGCACATCACATCAAAACAAAATATAAGATATTATTAGATTGTATTTAAATTATAATTATTTGTATGTATTTTAAGTTACTGTTAGTTATTATGAACCAGTTTGGTAGATATAAACTAATTTTCCACTTTGGTGAATTTCAATAGTATCCAGATATAGTCATTTTAAATTATAACTTTCACTAGATTAGTTATTTTTCAGATTTTTCAATCTGTTTAACTGGTTAAATGATACTGGGTGGAATAAAGGATAAATTTTACTTATTAAACTATACTTATATGTTTTAACGATAAATTTTTGTTTTTTGTTTTAGAATAAGATGTTATTATCTACAATTCAAGAATAAAAATATACTTAAAAATGCTACTCAAATAATTTTATATGATGTGAATTACCAAAAAAAAAAAAAAATATTTAAAAACAAATACAATCACAATTTTTTATTTAATTCTTAATTTTTTCCCCCCTCCTTTTTAAATCTCACCGAATTCCATTCATTAACTCTTATTCTTTTAGAATAGATACTTTTTTTTAAATATTCTGTTAATTGCACAAAATATTTTTGCTTTTGTATTTTTATACAGTTTTTGTTAACTATACGAGTGCAGATTCAGTCAGATCTGTATCATTAGGATACACTTCTGTTTAGATATTGAAGCTTTTTAAGCTCACAAAAAAAAAAAAAAAAAAAAAATTCCGCGCAGATGCAAATTTTCCTTTTTACTTTGTATCCCTTTTTTTTTTTTTGTGTTTGCGTTAATATCGTCATAATATTTGTTTACCGACTTAGTGTTATATGTGTTTCAGTCTGTAACGGTAGAAGCTGAATGAAAAAGAATATTCAACTAAATAATATTTTATTATATACTTAAAAAAAAAAACAATTTTTGTAGTTTTTTTTTTTTTTTTTTTTGTAATTTATAAAAACCAATAAAAAGAAAAACACACAAATCAAATGAAAGTAAAAACTAAATGTTGTTTAAATAAATAAAACGAGGAAAAAAAAAGAAAACGGTAGAAAAGAAGTGAAAGAAAAAAGAAAATAGACAAGAAGAAGAAAAAAAAAAAGAAAAGAGGAAATAAAATAAAATTTCGTGTGACACGAAAATTTTCCATTCAATTCAATTTAATTATTTATTTTTGAAGTCTAAAAATCTAAAGATTTCAATAGAATTTTTTTTTTTTTTTGGTTTTTTTTAATAAATGACGCACCACCTTAAAAAAATAAAGTGAATAATTTTGCACTAGAAACTATTTTTTTATTTTATTTTTTTACTTACATTGTGTTTTTTTTTTTGTTTTGTAATTTTTAAGGACAGTGAAAAAGTATTGTATTTTTTGTAAGAAAGGGGGTTAAACAAATAGTTTATTGACATTCAAAGTGTCACATTTGTTTTTTTTTTTTTTTCATTTTAAGTGTGCACCGGTTTCAGTGTAAAGAAAAATTGTTGTGAAGAAGTATTCTTAAAAAATATATATATATATATTATATATGTATATAAAATATAATAATGAATAAGACTCACATTATAAAGTGTTATCTTAACTAATAGTAGTAGTAAATAAAATAAAATTAAAAAAAAAAAAAAGAAAAAAAACATTAAATTTGATAAAGTTTTTTTTTTAGTTGAATTTTAATATTTTATTTATAAAAATACAGAAAAAAACAAAGAAAAATTTAGTTTAAGAGGGGTGGTGTTTTAACGTTCAAGGTTTAATATAACAATTAAATTAAATTGAAGGATATATTATAGATATTTGTTAATTCGAATTTAGTGAATTAAATTTCTTCTAAGGAACCAATTGGTTATATTAATTATTTGGGGTAAGAAAAATGTTTTAATATATATACATTATACATATATAATAAGATAAACGTTTCAATAGATAATTTAGAATGTGTTTGCGTTTGAATGTTGCAATTTTTTTTATAGGTAAAACAAGTAAATAAGTTAAGAGTTCAAAATGTTAAATTTTTTTATTCTTTGAATTAAAGTGCTGTGCTGTAAATACAGAGTGTTTCTTATTTTAAAAGTTATCAAAGTCCTATAGTATTTTTATATTCTTTTTTCAGTCCATTAAAATTCAAAAGTTATAACATATTTTTCTCATTTCGATTTCATAGTTGTGTTTTTTTTGACATATTTACAACTTGGATTTTTAATGTTTGTTTTTTTTTTTCTTGTTTGTGTAAAAAACCAAAATTACTTTTATATTTTTTATATGGTAAATTTTATGGGGCAGTGAAGTAAAGTTATTCGAAACAAAGCCATATTACGCTTTTAAATGAGAATTAGTGCCATATCCATTTCTAAAATCAATTAACACCATTATATAGAAAATATATTAAAAAAAAACAAAAAAGATTGAACATTGGTTACAAAATCCGTATTTAAATAATTTATTTAATTGGGAATTGTGAGTGGCAGTTTCCTCAACATTAAACTTTTTATTGTTAAAATATCCCAGACATCTTACATTCTGCAATGGTTATTTAAAAAGAAATAACAGGGCTTTGTTTTATGGAAAACAAAAAAAAAAAAATAAATAAAAATTAGTATTATGTTAATTTATAAATGGTATTTATATTAGGAGAGAAAAAATTTTTATTTCAAAAAGAGAAATAAAGACATATGGATTTATTTGACAATTCAATGGGGAAAATCTATATACTAAAAAATTTGCCATTATAGCTGTATTGCGGTATGGTTTTGTTTCACGGCGTCAGTTTTATTAATTTTCCTCTGGTACTGCTAGTGTTCATCTGGTACTATTTACTGGTATGCTTATGAATTTTGTCAAAAATATCAGAGTTAAAATGGCAAAAACTACCATGAAAAGGGATGTAATGACATTTCGGTGTAATGTGAATTTGTTAAGGATTTATTTTTAAAAAATTGATCTCAAGAGCACTCAATTACTTATTAATTTCTTTTACTGAAATAATATTACTGCAAAATAAGACAATTGAATATAAGTATACTTAATCGTTTTCCTTTTATGTAATGGGCGTTATGCATGAGTTTACGGAAATTATAAAATTATTTCTGTAGAATCCTTTTCATTTTTTTGTTATGATTTATAATTTATTAATTTAAATGAAATGACAAATTTTAGTTGCATCAGATGAATACCCATTTAAAAAAAAAGAAAAAACATATTGTATTCTTTAAAATTTATTTTGTATTAAATAAATTACAATCTAAATTACTTATCTTAATCTTCTTGCTTTAGTTGAACTTTAAAAATTACTTATTTTTCGTTCTAAATATATATTTATAACGTCAGCAATATATACTGGAATTTAGTTATTAAATGTTTTAGTTAATATCAGAGTTTTTCTACTACTTTTTCATCATTCTCTATTGGAGTACCATTTTTTTAACATTTATCCCTGACAAATATCAAATCATTCTTTTTGAAAACTCTTTTCATTCCATTTTCAGAGAATTTCAACCATTCTCTGTTTCAGTACCATTCTTTTAAAATTAATCCAATGATGAATATTATGTTATTCTTTTTGGAAGCATGGAATTTTTCTGCACCACTCTACTTTAACTGGTTGAATTTCACCTAATTTAAATTAAAATTATTTTTTTGTCTTCCGAACTCTTCAGACCTTTTTCTATTTTGGTACCATTAATCCATAACGAATATCATATCATTCTTTTTAGCCACTAATCTCTTCCATCTAATTCACTGCTTTTTTTTGAGAGGGTAGGTGGGAATCTCGAAAGACATCAATAAGATCAATGTGTGAAATCTCTGTGTCAGTGTTGAGCTCGAGCCAAGCAAACGCCACCATTCTTCTAAACCAAACATTAGGTTTGAACCTATGGCAATGTACTGTTTAGTTTGGGGATTAGGGAAAATAAGAATAGAAGAATAGGAATAAAAGAAATTGGCAAATACGATGGTGGAAATATTTAGATTAAGGATATATGATATTCTTCTTTATTTTAATGATATTATATATGTTGTGGATGCCAAATCATGTCTATCTATTTGACAAATGATAGATCCTGATTCTGATTCGGAATTTTGTTATATATTTTTAAATAGAAGACCTTTTATATAGTTTATGACAAATGTTCACATATGTTAACAGTTTCTTACTTAAAAATAATTAATTTTCAACAAAATTGATTAAAATTAGGTAAAATTATCATTAGTTTCTTTTATTTACAAATCTTTCAGTTCAGTTCAGTGTGAATATCATTTGAAAACTTGCATTTGAGAAGAAAATATTTGCTATTAAAAAGGAAAATTTGCATTTGAGAAGGAAATACTTGAATTCAAAAATAAAATACTTGCAATTGAAGTGGAAATCCTTCTTATTAAAATAAAAAATTAAATCTGACAACTATGGTATTTCCTTATTCATCTAACTCTTAATTATTTTTTTCAATTATCCTATTAATTAATTATAAATTAAAATTGTTGAAATTTTTTTTTATTTTAACCCGAATTAAAAACATGCAAAGAATTTATTTTATCTATAGAATTTATTGAAAATTTATTTCAAGATTATAAAATAATGTGTGAGTAGGAGGATGCATAATTATTCTAAGTTATCTTATATTTACCTACTTATTTATTTTTCATTAGTCTTGTTAATTATTAATTAGAATTTCATAAATGGTTATCATTTTCAAATGAATAATTTTGGGTGGGCTTTTTTGGAAAAGTTAATATTAAAAAATAGATAATTTTATCAACAATATTGAACAGCTTAAAAAATAATTTGTATAATTTTAAAATAGTGTCTTAAATATTTAATGAAGATTATGGTAAAATAATTACTTTTATAAAAACTAAATATAAGTCTATTATAAATAAAGTAAGTTTAAAATTGTATAT
The DNA here is from genome assembly GCA_947095535.1 of Poecilobothrus nobilitatus. NCBI lineage: Eukaryota > Metazoa > Arthropoda > Insecta > Diptera > Dolichopodidae > Poecilobothrus > Poecilobothrus nobilitatus. The sequence goes on along the minus strand of OX352772.1, from coordinate 51,113,319 downwards.
TAAATCCCTGTTAAATAATTTATTGAAGAAGAATTTTTATTTTTTTAAAATAAAATTATAGGTGATAGTGATATCATTTTATAATAGATTTTTTTTATGTTGTACTTAAAATAAAAGACTATTATATATGTATATAACTTCTTCTTCAGCTGCTAATCCACTACTGGATGATAAGCGATCACATGTTATTGTAGATTTGCAATGATGTTGGCATACTCTTCTCTACATTTTGCACTATGTACTAATTCTCCTATTGTGTTAATACCTGTCCAGTTATTCGGATATTTCTAAGCCACGACATTTGTTTTTCTACCTATGTTTCTCTTACCTTCTATTTTACCTTGTATTATTAGCTGGAGTAGTTCATATTTACGACCTCGTATTATGTGACCTAAGTAACTTAGTTTTCTGCGCTTGATAATTAGAAGTAGTTCTCTATTTATATTTAGCCTCCCGAGAACTTCTTGGTTTGTAACTCTGTCTGTGTATGAAATTTTCAATATTCTTCTATAACACCACATTTCAAATGCCTCTAATTTGTTTAACGCCGTCACTTTTAGTGTTACATTTCTACTCCATATAAGAGCACAGACTAGACATAACATTTTAGGTACCTTAATCGGAGTTTGATGTTTATCTCACGATTACACAGTATTTTTTTATATTTATCAAAGGAACTTCTTGCCATTTCAATTCTACATCTTACTTCCTTATCTGAGGTCCAACCCTCATCAAGTTGGCAACCCAAATATTTAAAACTGATAACGCGTTCGATATGTTCGTTATTAATTGCGATAACACCGTCATTGACTAAGTTGTTGCGTCTGCTAACTTTCATGAATTTTGTCCTTTTGATGTTCATATAAAGATCGTAGTTATTGCTATGCACATTGACCTTGTCAACCAGACTGTATATCACTTAAGTTGTCAGATATTAGAGTCATGTCATCTACATATCGAATGTTGTTTATGTAGATTCCGTTTACTTTACTTCCTTTATTAATTGAGCTAATTGCCTCCTGGAAAATATGTTCAGAATACAAATTGAATAGTAATGGGGGTCTGTTCTGAATAATTTTCGAGATGTGAGGGGTTAAAATGTTTTAGCGACTTTTTATACATTCTTCATATCTCAAAAACGGTTGAAGATCGAGAAAAAGTTATTAGTTACTAATACGGCTTGAAAAGCTGTTTTGAAATATGCTATAAAAAGTACCCAAAATACAGGGTGTTTCGAAAGAAAATTGAGTTTCAAACATAATTTTTTCATTTTAAATCATTTTGGACCTTTACAACTTTGTAACTGTTGAGTATATGGGAATCATTAGTAAACAATAATTAAAGCAGACAACTTACTCTACATAATGTATTTTTTTTATCAAGCCGTTTAATAGTTGCAGATTTTTTTATGAAAAGTTGCTAGAACATCTTTAATCCCTCATATCTCGAAAAGGGTTTAGAATGGACCTTCCCCCTCCCCCTCCAAAACAATATTTTATTCGTCTCGACATGCCCGATCACACCCCCTTCAAGGAAGACCATCGAGTCGGAAATACTCTGTACTTATATATATAGCAGCAGAACAATCATGGGATAAGAACAATCTTATAAGATTTTTCTATTATTTTACAATAAGATTTTTCTATTATTAAAATTTTACTTGCTTTTTGTTTCTTGTTTTTTGTTTAAACTGTTCCTAATTATTTCATGAAAACTGGTATTCATCATTGCACCATTAATATTATACTCATATTAAGTCACATATAAAATATTAAAATATGTATAATCGTTCAAGCTGTTTGCATAAATTTAACTGGCTGATTTCAACAAATGAAATTTTCAAGCGTCGCGGGCACCTGTACTCTGTAGTTATCTGAACTTAATTGTTTTAAAAAAATCTAAACTAATTTTCAAAATGGACGAAGGAATTTATAAAAAAAATAATCTAATTACTAAAAAAGAAATAGTGTTTATAATTACAATACCGAGAGAAAGTTAAACCATTTAAATTATACCAAATCAAGAGCTGAGTTATCACGTAATATAGTTCCCTATCATCAGCTATAAGACTTTATAATAAACTACCGGTGAACGAAAATAATGCTCCAGGTAATAAAGCTAAATCGGAATTATATCCGGAACCTTCCGTTGCGAAAAAAGAGGCGAAATCGCGAATTTTGAAAATTGTCAACCTCGTAAAAAAGGGCTCCTTTGTGAGAGATGAAAACAACGCGTTGTATGGCCGTTTTTGCATAGGATTACCTGGAATATGTGGAAAATAAATGTACTTGTTGAAAATATTCGGATTTTATAGTCGGTTACAAAATCATTGTTATACGGTTTTTAAAGAATATGTAACTATACAATATGTTTACATGCGAGATTTTAAATTAGGATAGATTTTACAGTTGGTTATAAAATCATAATTTCAATAAGTTGTTTAGCGCAGGTTTTGGAGGCAGCCCCAATATTTTATGTGTTTTGTTTTTGAAATATTTATGTAAAAATTAAGAGTTAAAAATCGGGATTTTTCAAAACGATAATACGACCGAGTTTGAAAAATCACAAATGTGGTAGAGAGGTAACGTTTTATGGTGTATTACGGATTTACAGTCTAGTGAATACTGACGCATTAGTTCAACTTTCATCAAAATAAAAAATAATAGAGAGGTTACGATTTATTTTTAAGTAATAGGTCCTAAAATGACCTAAAATTAAAATTTGCTGCAAGTATAATTGTGGTTAAAATACTCAAATACTCTTTTTTGGATTAGGATTACCCAAAATAAAAATCCTTTCCATCATTCGAATACATTGAATACCCTATAAAAACATTTTTGACTCAATTTAACGCATTTTTTTTTAATTGGAAGTAAAATAATAATTTTTAAGCAATTTGTTAAGCATGCATAGCATTCCTTTAAATATTTCGAAAACGAATTTATAATATTGTAATGTTACTTGTAAAAAAAAGGAAATATATCCTATATTTAGCAATTTATTGATTTTTTTTATTTAAGAAGTAAATACATGGGTATATGTATTAAAATTCGAAAACAAGTAACATAATAACAGTTAAAAAAGATGAAATTACAAAATATATAGTTAAAAATATACATAGTGTCCGTTTTCAAGGTTATTTTATTTTGTTTTCCCCTTTTGTAGGTTCTGAAAAAGGACATTATGAATTTTCTTTCGTTTTTAAATTAATATAAAAAAAAAATATTTTTGCATGCAATATTGTTTTTCTTTTTGTCTTTTTGTACGAACAAATAAGAATTATCTAATTATTTATTATTTGAAGTAAGAACAGTGTTTCTAAAATTTTTTTTTTTGTTTTGTCAATCCCTTCCACATAAAATATGATACGAAAATTATACAGACTTTTCTTTCCAGTTGTAGCTGTAAATGTTGTAAGATCAAATTGTTCTTACAACGTGTGTGGGATTCGAATCTATACTTTGTCGAAATCTATACGATGTTGCAGCGTATTTTATACGCTCTTACTCATTAGGTCACCGAAGTCTCTTTCTAAAATTGTTAAAATAATTTAGCGCTGAATTTAACGATAACTTTGATTCATAGAATGTTTATAATCCTTAAGCGTATTTAATTTTAATGCTTATATTAAACATTATTATGTGCAACTCAATCTAAATCATTCTTATGTATTGAGTAAAAATCCCAGATTTAAAAAATCTTTAATTTTGAAGCAATATAATTGTATGATAACATGTACTTACATCATTTGGATTAAATTCCAAATTAAGTTTCAGTTGTAAGATTGCAAAATGTCATATTTCTACATTTGTTTTCTTTACTTAGCGTTGTCCTTCTGAACTGAAAATAAAAATTACTTTTCTACTTCCTTCTTTCTCTCAACCAAAATATATCATGCAATCATAATTTTGTAGTCTTCATTGAACTACTTAATAATTCTAAATTATAATCTTTACCATTTACATATATTTGTTCATTTGCGAGGGTAGGTGGGAATCATCGAAAGACACTATAGAGGAGTGAAAACGAGCACGAATCCTCTATGAGTGTGTGGGACTTTAACCCACTAAACACCACCTCTTTTTTTTGACCAAACAATAGGTTATACGACCTTAAGTACTAATGAACTGCCTGGTCAGAGGAAGTTGAGTTAAGAAATGAAAATAGATTTCAAATTGCCAGGCATAAATTAAATTAAAATTATTTTTTATCTCTTTTATTTTATTTTAATTGCAGTATTTTTATCACATTACTATTTGTTTTTAACGTGCTTTTCAAATTGAGATTATGTTTCATACTATTATAATTACTGTTTAATGACTGCTCAAATTATTTTTAAACAAAAGGTTGCAAAGATATTTGATTTATTTGACTTCAAATCCTAGATTTTTAATCAGAAAAAGTGAATTATTATAATGTGAAAAAAATTAAAAATAAAGATTAAAACGAGAATCATATGAAGAATTTAAGAGAATCACATGGCGATATGAAGTCAACCTTCAAGTCACTAACTTTTACATTGAAAAGTTTATTATGAACTAATTCAAAAAGTCGCATATAATAAGTAATATTTATGTACATACATAAATATTCACGAAAAAGACAACATCCTGATTTTGAAACCAACTTTAAAATCCCTTCTAATTTAGAATTTATAGCATAAAGATATTTGTAAATATTTTTAATAAAGGGTAAATCCTGATTTTCTCTTTAACTATGAAAATCTTTCCTAATTATTTATTTTTACATTATACATAAACAAAAGTGATTGCGACAAGTGATGCGCAGCGTTCTGTTAAGTATTTTAATTGAAGAAAATAAAAACCCTCCGCATCTAATCCCAAAACAAAACAAATTTACCTAATCCCTAAAAATATTTTTGAGGTTTTTAGTTCATATGAATTATTTCAGAAATCCTAAAAATGATATCATCTGACCTCTAAAAAAAATTAATTTAATCCTCAAATTAAATTTTAGAAAAAATAATGGTCGTTAGTTTATTTTTCTTTTGAAAATTAGTGTCATAGGGCCTAGGGGGAGGGGGTTAATTTATAAAGTCGAATCACACACTTCATTAATTCGTCTCTATTTTGGGTCGTAATTTGACATATTTGTTTTTTGCTCTAGCCGAAACATTAAAATATTGAACATGTATTCCGTACAGTGTCTAAACATTATTAGTACAGGGTGTAAAATTTATAAATCTAAAGATATATTTCAAAAAAAATTAAATAGATCTCTAGAGTTTTTTTTTTTTTTTTTTGAAAACAAATATTTTATTTTTAGGAATCACTGATATTTTAACAATCTCTAGAACAATTAATAAAAATAAAAAAAAACTTATGAAATAATATTGTGTTTAATAAAATTTAATCGAAATTAATTATATAATTTCAATAGTTTTTTTTTTTATTTTATTTACTTATTAATTAATTTATTTTTTGAATTGTGACTCTTTATAATAACCTCATTTTTTTCTATACGATGTAACAATAATAATAATAAAAAAAACTTTATTGAACTTTCGTGTCCTCAATAAATAAAATATTTATCTAAAAGAGTTAACAATGGTTTTTATATAATAGGTAATCGTTTTTATATCACTTTTCTTTCGCAATTTTAAAACTTTTGCAATTTATGAACCCCCTATATAAGTGTGGTTTAATCGAAATTGTCAAATTTCATTCATTGGTTTAGTTTTAAAGAAATAAAAAGAAAAAAAATATTCAGTTGATTTTTAAAATCATCATCCGGAAGTTATATTTATTTTTGATTAGTTTTTTTTTCATATTAATAAATTTTAATTATTTGTTTTTGATATAACCTATACATAATATTAAAAATATTTTTATTTTATTTCATAATAACAATTCTTAAAAAATAAAAAACAAAAAAAAAGTAAAGATGTCTTTTACAAATGATTCATACATGTTTGATTGGTATGTAAAGAACACACAAAAAAAAAAAAATTATTATTTAATAGATTATTAATTAAAAAAAAAAAACAATTAATAATTAAAAAAAAATTTTTTTTTTGTCAAAAAAAAAAACCAAAATACCAAAAATATAAAACCAAATACCAACTTTGCCTTACACATATATACAGTAATCAACCAGAATTTACATTTGCATCAATTCCAGTGTAAGTATTTTATTTATAATCTTTCAAATATGTATAACAGTTGATACCTTTACCATATAATATTATATTAAAGTGCTAAAGTGTTTTTTTAACCTATATATGAATAAAATAAGCTTAAATTTTATTCAATAATATTAATTTTTTTTTTTAAATATATTAGTTGTATTCCATACCATAATTAAGTTAAAAAGAAATTTGGATATAATATAGACTAATTTCGGATATTATGGACTAGCACTATAGACAGACTAGGCGGTTAACGTCCTCATTATATTCAAAACTAAATACCTGACTTAAATAATAACGTACAACAACAGTAGGACGAATAAAACACCATACATCGATACGGTGGCTTTTTCAGAAATAAGACGCGCTGGCCTTTTCCAAAATAAGATGCTGGAGTTTGTCAAATTTATATGTTTTCAGAGAAAAATAAATTTCAAAATAAAATTTTTATTCAAAGTCTTTTAACATATAAAAATTGACCCATCATGTGAACTTTAAAAAAGTAAACAAAAAGCAAAATAAATTCTATGACAATAAGAATATGTCGTGTCGAAATTGGAAATTTGAATATGTTCATTGTATAGACGCAACGTTTTTCGGTTATCTTCATATAAATTGTATGTGGTGTATTCATGAACAAAATTTTGACAGATCTTATACGTTGTGCGTTCTTGGTTAGGAAATAACACCATGTTAGAACATGGCTTGGCATTAAAACATGTATTTCTCAGTTACTATAAATATACCAAAAATTATGTATATATGTACATACAAGTTTAGTGTTAATGTGACTTTGGTAATAAAAGGTTGGTTGAGTTCATGTTTGGAGATCTTACGAAGTTCTACAAATGCAGAGCGTTTTGAGGTAACACTGCAAACATTTTGTCGTTTTTGTTTTAAGAACTTTAAAAGATCTGCTGTCATATTTGCACAATGAAAATTTATGCTGTGTCGATAATCAAAAAATAACATAACCAAAAAATACCTTTTAATTTTTTTTATTTATGAAAACTGTAAACAGTATACTAATTAATATAAAATTTTGCTTGTTTACAATATTCATTAATATATTTTTTTTAAATGTCAAAATACTAAAATTTAAATGTCATATACAATGAAGTGCAATAAACTCTTTCTAAAGGTAGGGATGCTTTTTTTTCAGTTTTTTGATTTTCTGTTGCAGAGTGGTGTTGACTGAATGAGAATTATGTTTTAAGATTTGCAAACATGAACTCAACCGTTATTTCAGCAGAAAATTTATAAAAAAAGACTTATAGGTATAGAAAAACTAAGAAAACTTTTCTTTGTATTCCTTTTTGTAAAACCTTTTGTGTTTTTCGGTATTATGGATTACTAGTTCATTATGTCCGAAGATCGAACTGGTGGTCCAATTTACTCTTTCAATGTTTAAAACAAAAAATTTGACTTTAATCACTTTTTTTTTTGTAATTTGAAAAGTAAGACTACACGAAATTTCCTTTCATTTTAATGTATGTATTTACATTTTTTGTTGTTTTGTAAGCTAGTCGAGTGTTATTAACATTTGGTATTGTATATGTATTTAAAAATAATTAATTTTTAGTATATTTTGCTGAATTTATGTAGGTATTGTTTTTTTAATCCCGTATTATATTTTTTAATCGACATAATAAAAATTCAAACTTCTAAAATCGAAACGAATCCGTGACCATGAAATAACAAATTGTCAATGTGAGAATGGATTTATTTTAACGGAGTGACAATTATTAATTAAGGTTGTTGAAATTTTAAATTTTTTCCGCTTTAAGCAATTCCATCTATAAATGCCTGATTTATTTAAATCTAAGTCATTCATAGCCATCTATAAGTTTTTTTTTTTTCATTTTATTTGAGAGTACTGTTTACATAGTTAGGCATCAGTATCAAAATTTTAATTTCGCATTCGCAACCTTATGATTTTCGATTTTCAAAGTAACAAATTTTTGAATGTGATTTTCGTTTAGCGAAAGTAACACTACGCGGTAAGACACCTGTATGAATTCGCATTACCTTGTATATCAAAAAATTGTTATCATCCAAGTATTGTTCAATAATCAATATTATTATTTTAATCAACTTAAATTCTCATTACAACAAGCCCTTATAATATTTTAATTTACTTAATGCAAGCAAATAACTGTTAACGTAATTTTTATATTCTAGTATAGTTTCTTTGATGTATAACTGCTGACATTTACAAACAACTATAAATTAAAAAAAAAATAAAATTGGGGGTTTTGAAAAACAGGATTTGTTGATATTACCTAATATATGCTATATATATAATAAATATATAATGTATATTATGTACAATTTGTGGTGTTTTGGCAAAAGGAAGGGTGGGTTATTTGATGTGTATATATGTCTTATAAATTATAATTAATAACATATTGTAATATATAATAAAATATAATTCTTGTGTAAGATAATAGATGGCGTAGAATTAAAGAAACGCCTAGTCTTGTATAGCTGCAGCCGAGTAATCAACGGCTTAATGAAATTATGGTTCCAGAAACTGAAGCTTAGTCAAGTATGAATAATAAATGACTTAGTGGATGCCCTAAACTCTTTATCCTTATAGGAGTGGCATGGAAAAAAATGGGAAGGACGAGGGAAGTCCATTTTTAATCATTCATGAGTTAGGGAGCTCTAAAAAATGTTCATTTGTACATTTTTGGTTATAGAGTTGCAACTAATTAAATAAAATTAATAATAAAGTTAAATTAATAAAGGTATGATATGATTTCTAGGTGACGTTTCGGCCATTTCTAGTATGTCATGATCTGTCATTTTTTTTTCATTGTATTCAGTAATGTTTACAATTTGATCATGGAGAGAGATATACGCAAGAACAACGTTTACAAATTATTCAATTTTTTTAAGAAAATCATCTTCTCCGATGATGCCCACTTTCATCTGAGTGGTGCGGTAAAGAAACAAAACTGTCGATTCTGGTGCGAAGAAAATCCACAAATTATTCATGAACAACCATTACATTCACCTAAATTGACAGTTTCGTGTGGTTTTTGGTCTGATGGAATCATCGGTCCGTACTTATTTCTTTCTGAAATGAAGCTGGTAACACCGTTACTGTCAATGGAGAGCGGTATAGATCGATGATAACCAACTTTTTATGACCGAAATTGGAAGAAGTTGATCTTGACATCTGGTTCCAAAATGACGGGGCTACGTGCCACACAGCACGTGCAACAACCGAATTATTGCGAGAAAAGTTTGGAAATTCGATTATTTCAAGAAATTGTGACATTGAATGGCCTCCAAGAAGTTGTGATTTAACACCATTAGACTATTTCTTATGGGGTTATTTGAAATCATTGGTCTTTAGCAATAAACCAGACTCTTTTCAAGCTTTAGAAGTCAATATTGAACGTACTATTCATGACATACGACTTGATTTAGTGGAAAAAGTAGTCGAAAATTGGGTTCATCGAATTCGTTCCTGCAAAAGAAGTCGTGGAGGCCATTTGAATGACGTTTTATTCAGATCTTAATTGTATCGATTGTACTTCACATTAAATAAAAAACATTTGAATTTCCTTAACAATTAGTGTTTTTTTTTTAAAAGAAATCATATCACTCAAATTGGAAAACCCTATATTAGAGCTCATATCAAAAGATTTGATCTGTACTGATAGGGAAAATCAAATATATGAAATTTCTTTAACATTTTAATGGTTATTGTCCTATTAAATTATCCGATTCTAATTAAAATGTACTTTTTAATTATATGTTTATAAAATAATTACAATTTTTTTTTTTTTTATAAATTTTTATGTATATGAGCTGTTAATTTTATAGAAAATCATTATTTATATCTTAATTCTTTCCGTTTCACATAAATTATTTTCGAGTAATCAAAAAATAAATTAATTTATATAATGTAATTTTAAAATCATGTTTCATCAAATATATAAAGATGTATTTTATAAAATAAGCTTTTAGTTTATGAAATAATTTGGCGTTTAACAGGTAAATTAACAGTTTGGCTAGATGGAAATTTTTTTAATATTAAAATAAACTCAGAAAACTTAAAAAATAAATTGAATTTTGATCTAATAAATTCAAGACTTAGGCTTTGGTTTCCAATTAAATCATCGACAGAAACGTTCAACTGAATTGCGTTCACTGTTTCTATCGTTGGCGCCTACGAAATTTAGTCGTAGTGGTTTATAATAAATTCCGTTGTAATTAAAATGAACAAGATGATGAAAACCAAGAAGATATAATTTTGTTGAACTTAGCTGCAGAAATAAATTGCGCAATAGATGAACAATGTTCAAAATATTCAGGGCGCTTTTGGAATTTTATTTAAACATTCAACATTTTTAATAAAAATCTTTGTTTTGAAATCGTTTTGGAATATATTAAGATGACATAGAAAAACTCCCATGCAAAAAATAGAAAATATATCTTCAGATATATTAAGTTATTTTGATTGGATGTAGAAAGAGTTGATGGTGTAAAATTAGCTTCAGTTACTTGTATGTTTGATGCTACGGAGGATTGAACTATTATGAGGATTGAATATTGCCGCAGCAATATTTCCCTAAAATTGAAAGTAATTGGTGGATTTTCACGAAAATTATGTTCAAATTAAAACATTTTCAAATTAAGTTCGATGCAGTCGAAAGAGAATATATTTATGCGTCGCCGAAAATAACGAAAACCATTCAAATGTTTAAACGTTTCTACCGGGGAGCATTTGATTAGAAACCAAAGCTTTACGTTCAACTAGAGTCATATTTATCAAGCGCTAGTAAATTTATTACATGGAAACATAATATTTTTTTTTTTGTATCAGACATTTGCTTAAACCAAGCATCAGTTATGTTCTTCATTTAGTGAACTATCACAATTAACTGAAAAAGTCATCATTTACAAGGGTTAGTATGGTTAGTATATTAGTATAGTATGTTAGTAAATGATGATACTGAGATATTTAATTGGTCATTACCACTGTTAGTAACTACTAATTAATGTTAATAATGATGTTAATGGTAATAAGAAACAAGAAAAAAAGCAAAGAAACTTACATGCAAGTTAGATTAAAAATGACAAACTAATGATGCAGACTACGAGAATTCACCATGCTCGTGTAAAGTCTGGCTCTCAGTGTTAATTTGTTAACGCTAATATGGAAGAGCTCAGACCTTGAGTTAGTCTTTCTTAACATACGCGAAATAGGCTCAAATTTGCCATAGTCTGTAGAATGGTGTGACACATTAAAAAGCTCGACCGATCTCAAATTATTCAGATTTTCTCCAAACCTCATTTGTTCGCGAATAGAGGGGGAGTTAATATCACCGCGAACTATGACTAAAAGAAACTAAAAGAAAATTATCATAGTGTTAGTTAGCGGCTAGGCTAGCAAGAGCATTTTAATTTTACTCGCTACAACTAGTCCGAAACAAATTAATTGTGTTAACTGAATACAAAAGAGTATTTACAATAAGGATAATAATATCTAAAATACAGTTTTGATGTTTGAAAAATAAGGCACAGTTTTTCGTACAACAATCGGTTATCTTAATTTCTCTGTTAAATTTAATGTTTTACTGAACGAAAAATTCGTTAGATTTACTTGTCACTTTCCCTTTGGATGAAGGTGTATATGTTTGTATCATTGAAACAATTAATGGCAAATAATTAAATATAAGTTCTGTTGCAACTTAATAGCAACTTTATGAGACTCGATTATTTTATTTAAATACTTAATTTTTTAACCTTGTATAACATTATAAACATTAAAAACTATTACATTATTTAATTTTGCTATGAAAAAATATTGCGTTTATGTTTTTTTTAGATTTCTAAAAATTTATCGCTAAAATTAAAATTATTTGATAAAAAAAAGTTATGATTTTTCTTAAATTTTAATAAAATAAATTTTTTTTATTTAAATTGCAATCACAGAACTATGACTGATAAAAATGTTTCACCAAATGTACCAGATATCGATGATCCAGATAATGCTGATGATTCTGAATTAGCACAACATTTTCAAAGAGTTTCAATATCCGGTGAAGATACAAGTGGTGTACCATTAGAGGATTTATTAAGAGCATCAACATTATTAATTGAAGCATTAGAATTACGTGAACGGTATATGCATTGGTCTGAACAAAATTTTCCAAGAACAGCAACACGTTTTTTAAAATCAGTACATGAACGTACTCGTGCTGCAAATAATGCATCAGATTCAAACAGGAAAACAATTGCTGGTAATTTATTATTAAATAATTTCTTTTGTACATATATATTGTGTACATATATATACATATATAAATAAGGAATCTTTTTTTTCCGGGAAGTAAAAACAAGAAATTTTTTTTATAAATTAGAAATTATTTTATAAATTTTTTTATAAAAAAAAAAAATATAATTAAAATATAGTTGTAATTATGACAAATATAAATATGTAAAAAATTATGATAGCCCAGAAATTAAAACAAAAAAAAAAATTTACACACACATATATAGATACAAATACATAAATAAAAAATTTTTCAAATTTTCTTTTATATTATATGATTGAGATTTTTTTGCACCAACTATTTCTTAAGATTTTTCTTTCACTTTTCACTTTTTTTTTTTTTGTAAAAAACATAAAAAACTTCTGTGTATAAAAATACAAAATATTGAATTTTTTAATTTTATTTTTATTATTTATTGTAATTTTATTGTTTTTTTTTTTTTTTTAAAGTTTTTCTTTTGTGAAATTTTTTATTTTTAAAATTTTTATTTTTTTAGAATTTCTGCGCAAGAACAGTCTACCCAGCATAGATTATAAAGATCTTAAAGGTAATTCGTTCGTTATCATTTTCAGCGAGCGAATCATTTCATTTTTCATTTTTGTTAAAAATTCCTGTTTTATTTCTTTTTTTTTTTTTAATATTAAGTAATAAATATTTTGTTTTAATTTATTAAATTTATTAAATTTATAAATTTCAATATAAAATTTTTATTTATTTATTCATTTATTTTATGTAATATTATACAATAAATTGTAGTAATATCAGTAAAAGATCCCCTAACAAGATGGGTAAAAATGGCCATTTTGCGTCTGGAGGAAATTTTTAATTTATGTTGGGATTCATCGCTTCGGATATTTTACTCATGCGCCCGCCCGCATTTTTTTTTATATGAAAATTTAAATTCTCTCATTTTTCAAATTTAGTTTGGAAGTTTTTTTACACTCCGGAAAGAAAATTGATTTAACTTTTTGTGCGGAACTCTTTGTCAGTTCATCAAATAAACAAAAATTTAAAATTTTTCAAATTTCAGCTGTCTTTCATTTTGAAATTTCAACTGTCTAAATATTTTTCTTATGCAGAAAAATTGTTCTGAAGCGGTGAATTAAGCATTCGATTGAATAATTGAATAGCATTGCATATTTTTAGGCTAACTGTGTTTTTTTTTTTCTCTTTAGCACAGGATTAAATATTGTTAATAGATTATTATAATGTACATATTGGTATTAATCTGTGGTTTTTTTAGCTTAATATTGTTACTGTTATACTATACTATGTACTTAACATGAAGTTAATTGAAAATTTGTTTTATAAAATCGAAAAAAAAAAAACGTTTTTTTTTTGACTATAGCCTAAAAAAAAAAATCATGCTTATATACAAAATTTTTAAATGAAAATCTTTTCCCAACCAAATATACGATTTCTATAGTTATTTCAATTATTTCAGTTTCAAGTTGCTCCATAGTCCATGTATCCCTTTTATGTAATTAAATAATTTTTTTACACAGATAAAAGTGGCGCGTCTATAGTTTTAGTATTAATAATAGTGTGGTGTATTTACGGATAGAATATTCGTTCAAATCTAGCTTAGATCGCAAGTATTTTTCGGGGTGTATTTTTCAAAAATATCTTCGACTGTTTATATTACAAATAGAACATTGTAGTGTAATATATTATTTAATAGTAATATAGAAGGTTCCGTTAATTTCAAAAAATCCATTAAAATGAAAAGGATCCTAATATTATATAAATGTTTTAATTTTAGGGTCGTTAATAATAAATATTTAGAGATTATAAATGAAAAGGAACTCTTTTTTGGTAAAGTTCTACAATGGTATTTTTGAAGAAGTAGTAAACATTTTGTATATAATTTTAATTTAGAATTTCTAATTTTTTATGGTTATTTAATTCAGTTTGAATTGAATTTAATTAATGTGACACTCCATTTAAATAAAACCATGTTTTAGTATTTGTAAAAAAAAAATGTATATTTATTCTTCCTTATTTTTTTTTTTACACATTTCTTATAAACATTTTTTTTTTTTCATCATTTCGCTTAATTTTTTTCCTCCTGAATTATTAAAAATTGGATGTGGAATTGTTCTATCAGATCACCAGAAATAGAATTAACAATTTTTGTTTTAATATGTGTGTTTAATTTACAAAAAAAAAAAACAACCCAAAGCACGGATTTTGACCCGTTAACAGGGTTTTCTCTATTTCTATTTTATTATGACTAATACAATCAATATTTTGATCTCCAAATTTCATTTTGTTTTTATAATAGCTTTTAAATTTGTTAATTTAAGCTTTGTTAATTTTATTTGCTTAATAAAAAAAAAAAAACAAAAAAAAAAACATATTGTAAAATTTATTTTGTGCTTTTAAAAAAAATTTCTGTTAAATAAAAAAAAAAAAAAAAATATTTAAAATTTTATTATCTAGTTTTAATGAAACAAAATTTTTTTTTAGAATATCCAAGTGATCCACCAGAAGAAACACATGATCCTTGGGACATTGAATTTCAACCAGACCTAAATTATACAGTTCGATCAGTTGATGGTGTATTTCATGTATATAGTGATGAGGTTAGATTTTGTAAATTTTTAGTCATTTCAGGCTTATACGAAATATTATCATATCATTATTTACATTTTTTTTTTTTTACTTTTATATTTTGCTAGGAATGTAGAATTGCCATTGACGTACCGTATCCCAAATTAGCTGAGTTTGTAAAGGATATGAATAAAATGTGTAATATGATGGCAGATGGACCATTGTAAGTAAAATTTATTTCTTTTGATCAATTTGAGATTATTTAAAATATTAAATTTTTGGGGAATTTTTTTTTTTTTTTTATAGAAAATCATTTTGTTATCGTCGCTTATGTTATTTAAATTCTAAATATACATTACATGGACTTTTAAATGAACTTAGAGAATTGGCATCACAAAAAGCTGTACCACATAGAGACTTTTATAATATAAGGTGAGTAAAGAAAAATGGGAATAAATTTAATTTATAAATAATTAATTTAAGATATAATAAATTAGGTTTGTACGGTAATTTTAATTTAATGACATCAAACACAATTTTTTTCACCGTATATTTTCTGTTATTATATTTTTTAAGTATCCTTTTTAATTTTAAAAATTCTTGAAAATGGATATTACATTTATACAAATTTTAATTTTATAATACGTATACAGTAAAAACCGTTTAAAACGACATTCAAGGTACATTCAAGGAATTCACCAACCAAATTTGATCATCTTAAGCGGTATACGGTTTCCTATAAAAAGATTTCCTATCTATAATTATAATTTAGTAGTTTTGAGCCACATACTACGTATTATGACATTCCGCTAAGTTTTGAATACAAGTACATATTTGGATACGATTTTTTCTGTTTTCTTTTGGTATCAAAAAATTTTGTATACCATACGAATTTTTTATAATTTAGATGTCACGGTAAATATATTTACACACCAGCTATAGCCACAGGTCCCGTTGAGTTGTTTTATGTTATAAAGCACAATTCAGGTCATATCTAAATAATATTTACTTCCTTATTAAAGAAAGTTCTAATTTTGCTTTACTTTTTTGCTATTTGACTATATATAAACTGGTTTTACTTTAATGCAATAAATTTTCCAAATATCAAATTGAATCTAAACTTTGAGAGATTGTTGCGTTTACAAAATTTTTCTTCTTTGTTGCTTTCGAATTCTGTTGTAATAAACTCATTACTTAAAATTTGATCAATGATTAATTGTTGAGTGGTATGAAATTTTTTTTAATAGAAACAAACTTATTTTAATTGTTTTCAATTGTTTTCCCACATCCTTTTTAAGTAAAAAAATTAAAAAAAATACTCCTTTTTTAGAAAATCGGCCGTAATAAACGTAATTAAATACCAATTTAAGGTTTATTCAGCAGTTTGTCGTAATACGAGTGATGCCGTTTAGAACGGATCATAGTTGTATAGAAAATACTCTAGATTAAAAGGGAATATAAATTTTTTTTTTGTTTTAATCGATCTGACATCTTAAAAGCGGTGTCGTTTTAAACTGTTTCTACTGTACTTTGATTTCGGAATCTTATCTATTTCGCAACATATTTTATATCTTTAGTTTTAGTTATTTTGTGTTTTAATTAGAAGAAAAAAAACTGAATTTCTTTTTATGTTTTTATTAATTTTATAGAAAAGTTGATACCCATATTCATGCAGCATCTTGTATGAATCAAAAACATTTATTACGTTTTATTAAGAAGACTTTAAAGACTAATTCAAATGAAGTTGTTACTGTATCTAAAGGATTACCAATGACATTGGCTGATGTATTTAAATCAATGAATTTAACAACATATGATTTAACAGTTGATATGTTAGATGTACATGCTGATCGTAATACTTTTCATCGATTTGATAAATTTAATGCTAAATATAATCCAATTGGTGAATCAAGATTACGTGAAGTTTTCTTAAAAACTGATAATTTTATAAATGGAAAATATTTTGCGCAAATTATTAAGGTATAATTTTGTCGTTGTACTAAATATAAAAAAAAAAAACAAAATAATTTCTTTTATTTGTATATATTTATTTTATTATTTACATACAGGAAGTTGCCTTTGATTTAGAAGAATCAAAATATCAAAATTGTGAATTACGTTTATCAATTTATGGTAAATCACGTGAAGAATGGACAAAGTTAGCTAAATGGGCTATATCATATGATGTATATTCAACAAATGTACGTTGGTTAATACAAATTCCACGTTTATAGTAAGTGTTTTATTTTTTAATTTATATACATAAACTGGCCGCCACTTACATCTACATGTATCCTATAAAGAAGGAATTGGCCAGTCAAAAACTGAATGTTTTTCTATTAATGATGAAATTATTTTCTTCTTTTTCTTTTAAGTGATATCTTTAAGGCCAATAAAATAATGAAATCATTCCAAGAGATTCTTGATAATATATTTTTACCATTATTTGAAGCAACAATTAATCCACATAAACATCCAGAATTGCATAGATTTCTGCAATATGTTATTGGTTTTGATTCAGTTGATGATGAATCAAAACCAGAAAATCCACATTTTGATGCAGACATTCCATCACCTAAAAATTGGATTGATGAAGATAATCCTCCATATGCCTATTATATATATTATATGTATGCAAATATGGCAGTTTTAAATGCATTCAGAAAGTAAGTTTATTAAATTTTAATACATATTATAAAAGTTTATCTTAAATTTTACTTTACTTCTTTGCAACATTACTAAAATTTTCTGTTTATAATTTTTTTAATTTTTAGAAAACGAGGATTTAATACATTTGTTTTAAGACCACATTGTGGTGAAGCAGGTCCAGTACAGCATTTAGTTGCAGGTTATTTAATGGCTGAAAATATTTCACATGGTTTATTACTTAGAAAAGTTCCAGTATTACAATATTTGTTTTATTTGGCACAAATAGGTATTGCCATGTCACCATTATCAAATAATTCATTATTTTTGAATTATCATCGTAATCCATTACCTGAATATTTAGCTAGAGGATTAATTGTATCATTAAGTACTGATGATCCATTACAATTTCATTTTACCAAGGTTTGTATTAATACATATATTGAAATTTTTAAAAGGAAAATTGATTTTTAATACATTTTTTTTTTTTTTTGTTTTTTGTATTACAGGAACCTCTTATGGAAGAATATAGTATTGCAGCTCAAGTATGGAAATTAAGTTCATGTGATATGTGTGAATTAGCTCGTAATAGTGTTATTATGAGTGGTTTTCCACATAAGGTCTGTCTTATAAAACAATTTTTTTTGATATAAAAATTTTTTTAATTTTTATTTAATTTTAAGATGAAACAACATTGGCTTGGACCAAATTATACAAAAGAGGGTGTTGCTGGTAACGACATAACTCGTACAAATGTGCCAGATATTAGAGTGGCTTATCGTTATGAAACATTATTAGATGAATTGTCAAATATATTTAAAGTTCATGAAAAAGCTGTTCAAAAGTAAAAAAAAAAAAAAAATTTTAATTTTTAAATTTAAAATAAAAATAAAAACAATTAACTATATAAAAATATACCTAATGCTAAAAAAACAAAAAAAAATAATTAATGAATTTACAAATTTTTAAATTATATTATATAATAATATTTAAATATTTTTTGATAAAAAAAAAAAAAAAAAACAAGTAAAATAATTTTTCTTTATTCTTTTTTCTTTCATATTTCATTTGAATTTTGAAATAGAAAATGGAAAAAATCTAATTTATAAAGAGAAGGTATCAAAGAAAAAATAGTTAGCATATATTTCAAGACCAAAATTTATATAAATGTTAATATAATTATTAAATAATAAAAGTAGATAAAGTTAAAACCCATTATATTATATAATCGTTCTATAATTTTTTTTTTTTTTGTTTTTTGAATAAACTTTGGTATAAAAATTATATATTATATTATATGTACTGTTAAAACAAAAAAATAAAATCTTATAAAAAAAAAAAAATAAAATATATATAAACCATAAAAAAAAATTAAAATTGTATTTTTCATTTTCTATATACCATCTCTACATATACTGTTTTTCAAATTTTATAGTTTACAGTTTTTAATATGCTTTTTTTTTTGGGTGCTGTGAAGTATCCTGATTTTGAATCAACTTTAAATTCCCTTCGAATACAGAATATTGCAATAAACATACATAAATATTTTGTAAAAGGAGTAAAATTTTAACTAATTACTTTAAATATATTTAAACATATAATTAGTAATGGAACTGCCGCCCCTATTCTGAATCCAACTCTTTAAAATCCCTCTTAATTGTAAATCGGGCTTATGCATATAATATTTATATTCTGGAAAAAGGACAAACTCTAATTTTGATTCCAATTCTAAAATCCCTCCTAATTCGGAATCTCTCATACACATACATACTGAATGGAATGGAAAAATGGAATATCCTGATTTTAGACCCAACTTTAAAAACTTAAAAATCAAACAGAACTTATTAAATCTCTTAGATTGGTCAGTTGACACAGCGTCTTTTGTCCATAGGAGATTTAATATAGCCATATGGTTTTTTTGTCGTAGGGTATTTTTTATGTTTGAAAAAAGGGTGTTTTCTCCTGGGTCCATTTTTTTTAAAAAGGGTCAAACATATCACTGCCGAATAATATTATATAGAGATATTTTTACAAAATAAAAGAAGCTATTCACTTTCAAGGTTATTTTTTATTTTTTGCAAAATTGTTAGTTTCGATATTTAAATTTAGCATTTTTCGCCGCCGGGTTCAAGTAGATAACTCAGTGTCAATTGATGTTAGGTATCTGAAATTTTGCAAAATGGTGGCGAGTTACAAGCCAACAACATCTGTAAAATTTGGTTGTGCTGGTGCAACAGATTCGAATAGCTGCCATAAAACTTCTGTTTTTAAATGAAAATAACTCCGAGTCTAATGAAGTTAGGTATCTGAAATTTTGTAACAAGATGGCGAATTGCATGCTAACAATTTCTGTAAAATTTGGTTGGGATAGAGCAGCAGGTACATCTAGCTTGCACATCTTGGAAGTTAAAGAAGCTAGGTATTTGAAATCTTACAAAAATTGATGAGGGTTTAGGGTAATCACTTCTGTAAAATTTGTTTGTGCAACAGGTTTGGTTTGCTGCCATACAACTTCAAAATTTCTATAAATATATCTCGGTACTTAACATCGGTATTAAAATATCTGGAATTTTATAAAAGATGATCAATTTTTATGGAAACAGCATATATATATTACGTTCTTACAGGTATCCCAGAGTTGACAAAGTCTATTCTACTGCACTCTTCCTTTTGCTATATTATCACCGGTTTAAATGGATCTTTAATCGGTAATAAAAGAATTTAAAAAAATAATGCTTTTAAAATACATAATTATCATTTGAGCAACCTTTTTAAGTCGTCCCCGTTGTATTACAGCCTATTAAAGTTTGGAAAAATCGTATTTTGAAATGTTTATATCTCATTATCAAATTTGGCTTAATATTTTTTCAATCTAGGAACTTCAAACGACAGCAAATCTTCAGGGTTGATTTTCATTACAGCGATTTATCCACGAAACTGTTACAGCATAGATAGCTGTAGATAGATAAGGTAAGGTAGATAGTTAGATAAGGTAAAAAAGTATAGATTTTTTGAAAATTTTAGTAATGCTTTGTAAATGCAAAAAAGTCTGTTTGTGCAACACATTTTTTGATATTAAAATAACAAATTGAAAAATAAATTGCTTTACATTTCTATTTTTTCCAAAAATGAATAAACATAAACAAAAACTAATAATTAATAAATTTTTAATAAAAGAAATAATTTTTCATACTTACTTTTTTATTAACTCTATTTTTTTTAATTATCTAAATATGAACTATTAAAACTGCGGTAAAAACTATTAAAAGTACTTTTAAAGTCAAAAGTTATACTTATCGCTAAAATAAATAGAGGTGATATAAAATGGCTATCGCTTCGTAAAAAAAGTTTTACAGAAATACTAAAGAAGAGGTTTGACAGTTAACATCCCGTCAATTTAGAAATAGTCACCCATATTCTTGAAGACTCATCACTTACGCGATGAAAATATGTATCACATCACGTCTATATAAATTTGTAATTCTCGAAGACATGATGAAAATTTTTGTTATGTTGGTAGTAATTTACTGTCAAATGAAAATTTTGCCATATTTAAACGTTCAGCTAAAATTATTTAAAAAAGAGTTTTGATTTTTAAATAGTAAATGAAAGTACATATTCATAACTTGCAAGAAGCCGTCGTATCTTGCGAACCAGTAGTCGGACCGAAGTTATTAAAAAAACCTAGTCCCCGATTCTGTAATAGAAATTAAAAATAGAAAAATACGAGGAAGAGTGCAGTAGAGTAGACTGTGTCAACTCTGGGATACCCGTATGAACGTAATGTATCCTGTTTCTATAAAACTTGATCATCTTTTAAAAACATTCAGATGTTTTAGTACCGAACTACAGAGATATATTTATGTAAATTGTGGAGTTGTATGACAGCTACCCGAATCTATTGCGCCTAGCTTCATTAAGTTCCAAGAAATGCAAGAAGCCTGAACCGGCTGCTTTAGACCAATCAAATTTTACAAAAGTTTTTGGCATGCAACTCGACACTTTTTCACAAAATAACAGATAGCTAGCTTCAATAGACACTGAGTTATTTTCATTTAAAAAGTGAAGTTTTATGGCTACTATCCGAACCTGTCATATCATCACAACCAAATTTTGCAGAAGTTGTTGCCATAAAACGGGATTATCATTTGCAAAATTTCAGATACCTAGATTGAATAGATACTGAGTTATTTCTATATAAAGATAGAAGTTGTATGGCAGCTACTCGAACCCGCCGACCGAAAATGTTGGATTTAAATAGCAAAATTAACAATTTTGCAAAAGTGACGTAAAAAAAATTTCAGCCTCCTAGCTCCTTTATTTTTTGAGTTATCGTGCGGACGGACGGACGGACAGACGGACGTACATGGCTTAATCGACTCAGAATTCGATTCTGAGCCGATCCATACCTTTGACACTATATTTAGCTCGACTCCTTTAAGTTGTCACAAACGTAATGGCAAATTTATTATACCCTTGAACATAGTTCATACGGGTATAATGAGAAAAGTACCAAAAAGTGTCACCCTAGTTTTTTAATTTCTATATTTCTTTCTTTCTATTTTTCTATATTTTAATTCTACAACAAAATCAGCGAGTACCTTTTTTAAATCATGTCGGTCCGACTTCTAGTTCGCAAGATACGGGGGCTTTTTGCAACTATGTATGTACTCCGATGCTAGTTCAATATATATAAAACAAAAAAAAAATTTTTAATTTGTAAAATATACTAAACAAAAACAACATTCACTAAAAAACAAATTTATTTTTAATTATACTACAACCATTCCTTTCCACTCTATCCATTTTTATATTTTTATTTAAAACTTAACTAAAAACTAAAAAAAAAATACTTAATTCTTAAGAATTACTTAAAAGTGATATTTATCGTACAAGAATTTTGTAGTGATAGAAAATGGCTATCGCTTCGTCGGGAAAGTCTTCCAGAAACAGCACACACATGATACTTTTGACATTTAATATCGCGTCAAATTGAAAACATCACTTTAGAGTCTTGCAGAATAACAAATCATCGCGCATCATACTCTTCGTATGATAAGTCTTCAAAAATATGGGTGAGTACTTTCGCGTCTAAAATTATAACAAATCCCCACGTCAGCGATATTTTTCATATGATACGCCTTGAAGAATTTCAATGTTATGTTGTTATGAAATTTTTAAAGTCTCTCAACTTATATATAACAACAAAATATATAACTGTCAAATTGATCAGTGACATCCGCTGTTACATGTTTAAAAGGAACTGGGCAAAGAAAATTGAAAATGAACTCTGAGAACAAAATAGCTTTAAAATAAAAAAGACTAAAGAAAATAAATTGTTTTTGTAATTTCTATACAATAATTTATTTTTGTTTTTGTAACATGTTTTTTTATTTTTTTTTTTTGTTGTCTTTGGTTGCAATTTTTTTTTTTTTTATTCCAATATAATAATTTTTATTAATATTCATAATAAATATGATCGCATTACGGTTTAATTTGTTTTTTTTTTTTGTTCATTTTTATTTATTTTTTTTATAATTGTTCAATTATTAAATTTGTATTTTCTAAATTCTTAAATATTATTAAAAATTAATATTTCTAAATTTTTATGAATAATAAATATAATGTTTTAAATTTATTTTTTTTCTGTTTTACGTTTTTTTTTTTTTTTTGTTTGTGTATAATTTTTTATAATAGTTTTTCATTTTTTTATCGTTTTTTTGTTTTTAATTTTTTTTTTTTTTTTATTTATTTTGCTTAGGAAGTTCCAGTAGTATAAAAATTTATTTTTTTTTTTGTTTTTATTTTATAAATTAATAATAAATTTATTACAAGTTATTAATATTTTGCGAAAAATTACTTGTTTTTTTTTTTTTTTTATTTTGTGTTTAAATTTATAATATTTAAATAGATAAAGTGGTCTTTAGAACTCGTTAAATTATTTAAAAACATGAAATAGAACAAAATAAAAAAGAAAAAAACTGAAAATTGCGTTTCAATTACGATTTTTCTTCTACATGTATTAAAAGCATGTATTTTGAAAAATATATTTTATAAATTCGAAATATTTTTAAAAATTATGTAATTTCTTGCAATTTCTGAAAACAAAAAAAGAAAATTTTCAATTGAAAAAAGTATGGAAACACGATAATTTTAATACAGCAATAATCCACCATATATAATAAGTTGTTTTTTACCAAAAGTATACAATTTATATTGGCTATTGAAATAATATGGTTTTATGCTTTTTTTTCATAGTAAGTTGATGTCGTGAACTTATACAGTTATAAACATAAGGTTATGTATGTACATATTCCTTTAGTTATAAAAAAAAAGGACGCCAAAACAAACGAATCAACTGCAAAATGAGAAAAAAAATTCTGAAAGAGCTACAACAAAGCACAACACATGATACCAAGAAATTGAAAAAAAATAAATAGAGACTGACTATAGGAAAGCTTGTGTATACAATTCAATCAGTTCGCACTGATTTTAACTAACTTTTTAGATGTAAACGAAATGCAGAATTTTCTACTAAAAATCTAAAAAATTTCAAAAAAAAAATTTTAAATGTTTTTAAAATCTACAGATAAAAATTTTATATAATATATATATAGTATAAAAATTATATAAAATATTATTTTGTTTATTATTTATTTTATTAAAGATAAAATCCAAAGGATATCAAAAAATTAAGTAACTGAACAATGACAGTTGTTACATTCATTTGAAAATTAAACTGTACATATTTGTTGTGTTGATAACAGAATGACATCACGTACACGGTGTAATACGCAATAAAGAAAAAAACCATATTAGCGATGTACAAAATAATGTGCTGTAAATTTTATAAAAAAAAAATATATATTATTTAAAGAAATAAAAATTATTAAAAATTTCTTATTAAAAAAAATTTAAGTTTAAATAATTACAAAAATAATTATTTAAAACAGTTGAAATGAACGTCTTGATTAGGAAAAAAAGCAAAAGCATTGATATTGTATTAAAAAAATTCGTGCAAAATTTAAAAACAAAAAAAAATATCTCTATAAAATTTTTTTTTTAATATAAAACACATTATATTAAATAACATAATTAAAAAATTTAAAGACCACTATAATATTAATAAATATAGAGTAATTAATTAATAAATATACATACATATATATATACTTTAAATTTTACAAGTTATATTAATATTAATATTTTTTTTTTTTTTTTTTTGTGGTTGGATGTTGTTTTTTTCTTTATTATTAAATTAATTTATATTATTTTATTTAATATTTATTTATATATTTTTTGTTTTATGCATTATTATATTAAAAAATTATATTTAAAATCATTCTAACTACAAAAATAATTAAAAAAACAAAATATATATATATATATAATGTATAGAAAAACAAAAAATTACAAAATAAATTATAAAAAAAAAATACAAAAAAATATAAAAAAAAAAATTTAAAAATTATTTAAAATCATTATATGTATTTGTAAATACATAGCTATAGATATTTCGTTTTGTTGTTATTTTTATTTTTCATTTAATTATTTTTATTTTTTAATTTAATTTGTTCCTAACACAACCAAAATTAACAGTCTTAAAATATTTAAAAAAAAAAATTAAAACTTATTATCTATATGTATTTATATATATATATGACTTTTATATATACGAATAATATATACGAATTTAATTTTTTATTTTATATGCAACTTAATTAAAACAATTAATGATTTTTTTTTTTTTTTTGCTTTAGTAACGGTTTATTATTTTAGTTGAAAAATCAGGATACATTTTTTTTTTCTTTTTAAAAAAATAGAACTTTAAAAAAAACATAAAAATGAAGAATTGAAAATTTTAGTAAAATACAACTTATACATTAAAAATATTACGCGCAAAATTTAATAATTGTTATATTTAAGAAAAAAAAAACAAAAAAAACAAAAAGAAAATGTGTAAAAATTAATTAAATAAAGAAAATTTTTAAAATTTATTAAATGAAGAAAAAATCAATAATGAGAACATATTGCACCTTAACTACAATACTGCAACATTTCGAAATTTTTAGTTTCGACTAAATTGAGTTTAACATTTGAGGTTTTTTTTGTTTATTTCGTGGAAATTTCGTCTTTTGTGCTAAACAAAAACAATTAATATTAAATTAAATTAAAAGAACAATTTTGTTACAAAGATAAAGAAAAATTATGATTTAATTCTACATTTTTCATTTAATACGCCAAATGCCCACACAGAACACAATTTCCATTAAAATTATCTTTCAGTTTTGTTTTATAAGATTATTTTAAAAAACAAACTGAATTTTTAAAACTGTAAAAGCTGAATGTAAAACTGTAAATACTGAAACTGATACTGAAATTGAAATTTACTCGACATGTTTAATTTATTCTTTTAAGAGTTTATTTTAGTTAGCCTTTAAAATTGCGATGTTGTATCAAAAATACATACCTATACTCTACTATTATTACTGTTTCTATAAGACTTTCAATTCACTTAATTTTTGAAATTAACCCTTGAGTGAATTTAATATAATTGTTTTAGAATAAAAATTCCCATAGATATAAATATCTGCCGATATTTTTAGGAGCCTTTTGCCTCAAAGCATGTGGGGCATCTCGGTACAAGTATTAAATTATAATTATATTTAATATTTTGTTTACATTATTTTATTATATTTTATATATTATTTTTGAACTGATCGGGGTTTGAACCCGAGATCTTTCGCCTGAAAGACCTGCACCATTGTTCAAATTTAAAAATTATTTGTTATGAATTTTGAAGTGTCTTACTAAAAGTTACCAATATATATATATATATATATATATATATACTTTTTCATTCAAATTAAACCATTTTTCACTCAAATTAAACCATTTTTGACTCAAATTAAACTTTTTTCTTTAAAGTTACTTAAGAAAAATGGTTTAATTTGAACAAAAAATGGTTACATTTAACTGTAAAAAAGTATATATATATCTTTATATATTATTTAATATTTCAAATTTAATCTGTATATCAAGGCTTAATAAATTGAATTTAATACAAAAATTTTAAATTTAAAATTTACTTTCATATTTATCACTTGACTGATCTCTTTAATATATTAAAATAAATTTTTGACAGTTGTCTTTTAAATAAAAAAAAATTCAAAAACGCGTCGGTGAGTTTTTAATGTCATCGCATAAAATAAAAGTATCTTGCGTTAGAGCCGCTAATTTTCATAAATATTTTCAATCCTAACCATTCTAACCATCCTAACCATAATAATCATTCTATAGCACTACTTTATTTCTTGTGTAATACTGTAAGTATTTTATATT
This sequence comes from Poecilobothrus nobilitatus, assembly GCA_947095535.1. Lineage (NCBI taxonomy): Eukaryota > Metazoa > Arthropoda > Insecta > Diptera > Dolichopodidae > Poecilobothrus > Poecilobothrus nobilitatus. The sequence continues at coordinate 51,086,337 of OX352772.1, read as the reverse complement.
AATTCTAGTTTTTCTGAAATAATTTAAATTTTTGTCTCGCGTTAATAAAAAAATTAAAATTTAATTTTCAAAGTTTCGATACATCGAAAATTGTGTTTTTTATGTTATAAATTTTGAAATTAATCTTTAATCTAATAAAATTATTTAATAAATTTTCAATTTCTTTTAATAATTAATTTTTACACAGTTGTTGATGTCTGGCCGCGTTCACATTTTATATAAATTAAAAATTAAATAACTTAATGTAAATTTTTTATATTTGTTTTTTTTTTTTTTTGCAATAAATTTTTACAACACATAACTTTTACATTTATAGTATAATTTTTTTTTTTTTTTTGTTATTAATTAAATTTTGTTTTTTTTTTTCTTTTTTTGAAATTATTTTTATACATTATATTAATAACTTAAAAACTAAATTAATTTTTTTTTTTTTTAAATATAATATATTATATAATATTGTATATTACAAATTATTTAATTAATGTTTAATTTTATTAATTTTATTAAATTTAAATATATAATAATTAAATATAAAGTCTGATTTCTAGGTCGATATTTTTTTTATATTTTTTTTGTTTTTTTGTTTTTTTTTGTTGAATTTTGAATATTACAATTTGAATATTACAATCTTATAATGTATATGTATGTAAAAATTAAATATGTATATGTTTATAATACAATTATTTATTAATATTTTAATTATAATAATAAAAAATTTTTTGAAAATAAATGATATTTATTAATAAAAAATTTTATTAATATTAATATAAATGTTTTTTTTTTTTTTGTTTTGTTGGTGTAATCGTTATAATATATAATAAATTATTTTTGTATATTTGTTATTTCTAAATTTAGGTTTTTTTTGTTTTGTCAAAATGTATTTCAGAAATTCTTTTATTTAATAATTAATAATAATTAATAATTTAGAGTAAGTATTTAATAGTACAAAAATAAATTTTAAAAAAATTTGGAAAGTTAATATTTTACAAAGTTGCTCTTTATTATTCATTGAAATTACTTAATTCATTTAATATAACGTAGGTCTAACCTAGTGTATATTATTGAGACACTGTGTTGTTTTATACTATATAGGGAAAACATTTATACCATAAAAAATACATTTGCATTTTTACCGATTGTATACATGTAACATGTAATGTATAACGAAGGTTGTATTATGATAGCACCATAATTTCGAATCTCAGATTTTTGCACACGCATATACATTTCTCCGGTATGTAGAAACCTGAATTAAGTGTTTTTGGAATGATGTATGTTGATGAGCACATGATGTCTGTCGGTGAGAGGTTTGTCTATGAGCACATGCACAACCCAAATGTCTGAACGAAATTCTCGAAAAGCTTTTGCTAGAAATCTTTCAGTCCCAAGTATCACTTTTTTAGGGCCATTTTAACATTTTTTATGTTATGTTGTTAGATATGTTCCACATAATAAAAAAAAATGTATTATGTTCCATATTGTTTAATATATATAAGTTTCAGTGCAAAAAAAAAAAAGCAGAGCACCTATCGAAAAAATCTTCGATGCTTTTTATGAATTTTTTGTATTAAGTATTACAACGATATTTACAGAAATTTTTATTTATTTTTTAATTTTTATATTTCCAATTATTTTGACATTTTTTGCTAAATTTTTAGAAACCTAATTGCATATTTTTTGGAATTTTTCTTTAAATTATTTTTTTGTAATATAAATATTAAAATTAAACTATTCCTCATTCTCTTATTTAAAATATTTTTTATTGTTTTTAAATATCACTTGATGAGCAATATTCGTAAGTTAAATTATTTAGTAAAATATTATGTAACAAACCGCCCATGTTTTTAAACTATGAACCGATGTACACGTTCATGAACATGAACGAAAAATTGCCTGAAAACATGAAAACGTTAAATGTGTTCTCTGTACACGAGAAAATCAAATTGAAAGCAATTTATTGTCAATGTCATTTTTATTTTTTTCTTTTATAAGAAGATTGTGTTCGGCGTTTTGAAAAGTTTAAGAAAATGAGTTCGCCGGAAAATGAAATTTTACTTTTAACAACAGTGGCAACATCAGCTTCCATATTTGCAAGTCTTTTGAAAGAGAATAAGCAAAAAAAAATAAAAGAATTTGGATTAAAGAATGGAGAAAAAACAATAATAAAAAAAAGTTCTTTTCACTTTCATCAAAATCAGTTAAGATTAACCGATAAAGAATAGTTCAAAAATTTCATACATTCATTATAAAATTAATAATTTCTCTACATTGCCTTTTGCCCAACTAAACACCATTGTTAATTTATTATTATTTTTATTATGACTTTTAATATTATTTTTAATGTTATTTTTGTTATTATTTTTAATATTATTTATACTATTATTTTTATTTATTTTTTTTCCATAGTAGATTGCCTAAACTTTTATAAAAAAATTACGAATGACAGCAAATTGACAGCAAATTGAGAGATTAATGAAAAATTGTCTGAAAATTTCGTTCATGTCGCAACTTTTCATTCAAGTTTTGTGTCTTGTTTTCTCTTGTGAGAAAAAAAGAAAGAAAAGAAACGTCAAAAGCATAAACGTTTAAAAGTTGAAAGAAAACATGAACGGCACCATGAATATTAAAATTTTAGCTGACAAAATGTCAAACATTACCAAAATGTAAAAATATTACGTTGTAAATTTTTTACAATGTAGTATATAAGTTTTAAAAATTAAATTTAAAGAGAGAGTAAAGGCGGTTTAAGGACAGGGTTTTTTTTTACAAAATGGAATTCATACTTCGATATACATGTTTCATACACAAATACATATTAAGTATTCCTGTTGCCACGATCGGTTCTGTGATGCACATAGCTGATTTTTTTCAAAATCATGTATAGGTTAAAATATAAAACCAATTATACAATCATATATGATTTTTAAATATTTATGTATACTTCTAAGCATTGATAAGTAAAAGAAAATATTGAAATTTAAGTAAATTAATAAAACAATATTCTGAAATACAACTTGTCAAAAAAATTAAATAAATAAATAAATATGATTTAAATTATCTAAAAAAAAAAAAGTATGTACTCATTTTCTAAATTATAAAATTGTTATTTTTTATCCTTTTTTTTTTTTTTTGATTTTTTTTACTAAACTATTTATTAATTATTGATTTTAAATTCCTAGCTTATTGTTTCTTCTATTTCGATTTTTTTTTATTTTTGTTTTTTTTGTTGGTTTTATTTTTTTTCTTTAAATATTTCTTATTTTATGTTTTTTTTTTTTGTTCATTTTTGTTCCTTGAGATTAAAAACTGTTTCATATATGATATAAGTATGTTGTATATGTAAGTAATTTCTATAAAAAATTGAGCTTTTGTCCTTTTTTTTTTTATTTTATTTTATTTTAAGTCTTATGTATAATAAAAAAAATTGTTCGTACTTATTTAATTGCTTGAAATTTTAAATAAGTTTATGTGAATGATCATTGTGGTGATATTATTTTTTTTTTGTGTTTTTATTCTCGTTAAATTTTAATTTTGGAAATAACTAAAATTAATGTCCTGCCAAAATATATAAGAAAACAAACTAAGAAAAACAGGTACATTTAAAATAATTAATTTTAATGACAGGTGACAAATTTGGTGTAGTCCATGGAAATCGAAGCATTTGAAATAAAAATAAAATAAATGGGGATATAATAAGAAGATTGAAAACGCATGGAAAACACACTCTATGTTGGTATGATTGAAAACGCTTAATTAAATTTTTAATTGAAATTTTTCAAAATTAAATGACAGTTGTCAATAACAATTTTTATAGTATAATAGATGTGTTTATTAGTCTGTCCTAGAACGATCGAGAACAACCTAGAACAGGGTTTTGCGTTCATTAGTTTCAGAACTGTTTTTGTTTTTGTCTGAAAGTGCTCTGATTTGTGTTCATTAAGTTGTCTGAAAGTGTTCTAGGTTGTACTTTTCTGTTCTGAATTTTTTTAAGAACTATTTTGGACAAGATTTTTATGTTGTTGTTTTTTTTTAAATTTTGACAGATGCATGTATATGAATGTTTATTAATAATTTCTTTTAGTGAAAAATGGTGGAAAAATGGTGAAAAAAGTGAATTTGTGAAAATTTAAAAGATATTTAAAAATTAAAGATTAGACATTAAAGATATTAAACAATAATAATAAAATTTTTTTGACAACTGAAAAAGTAGAACAAAAAAGTACAAAAAAGCGTTCATTAGTTTTTCTGTTCTAAATTGTCCGAAAGTTTTTGACATTTAATTGTTTGCTGTTCTCTCCTGTTCTGTTCTGTTCTGAAAACTAATAAACAAACCTAATATAAACATCAAGTAGTATGTAAACAAAAAGATTTTTTTTTATAAATTAAATTTTTAAATTGGCTTTTAGAATTAAAAATAAAAAAGTGGTTTGATAAAAAGTGGTAATCAAAAATTTGTATTTTGTTGATTTTAAGGAAAAAAAATTATAATAAAAATAAGTTTTTTTGAATTGCAATTGATTTTAAAATATGAATAGTTTTTCCCAAAACGAAGTTTCACATGAAAGATTAGAAGTAAAATTTCTTATCAAATTATTTTCTTTTAACTTTTGTGGCAATTCAGCGTAGGTATTTTTGTCCTGTTTTGTTATTTTTCTCCTAATCTCCTAAATTTTTCAATTTGTTTATTGAAAAATGTTAAAATAAATGAAAAACTTACATTATATTTTTTTAATTTTTTTAAAACGCGAAAATATTTACGCGTTTCGCTTATGCAAAACAAACTATTGCCATACGTTTTCAATAATACATACAAATAAATAACTTCGAAAAAAACCTTTTTCGCGCGCGTTTTCAATTATACGATAATATAGGCAATTTGACATTTCGGTATTTGTATTTACGTTTTCTGAACGTTTTCAATCAATCGTTCGTAAGGTCCATATCCATTAATATGTATTATTTAAACGAAATTTTTTACAGCATTATTTACGACTACGATTGTAATTAAATTTAAATTATAAATTTTAAAAAGTTATGGACTATGGTATATCTACGCAATACTCTGATGATGTAAACTCTGAAATAACCCTATATATAAAATTTCAAATATTTGAAAATTGGATTACATTTTATGAACTTTTATTTTTACTAAAATTTACTAAATTTCTTTCTATGAAAAATGATATGAAAAATTCATAAAAAAAATTTGAATTCACCAATATCAAATCTTAAATCATTTAATTTTAATATAAATGTAAAATTAATAAATTTAAAGTATAATAAAGGTCTAATAGTGTAACGCCATATAACAAAAAATAATTTAAAACAACGTCCCAAAATTAAATCCCAATTTTAATATTTTTAAGAAGCAACGCCTCAAAATTTGAAAAATTTAATAGCTTTTAATGTCATTTTTGATGTTTAAAATTTTAAATTGAAAAAATTATTTTTATCTTTTCTAAATCAGTCATAAAAATTTTCGATGTTAATTTTTTTGTTTTGTAAAAAAAGGAGTATGTACCTATACTATAAGTTAAAATTGGCAGATATTTTTTTCAATTTTTTCGAAATCAGTTTAAAAATAGTAGCTTTTGAGCTCTTTAAAAATCGCTGTTTATTATTAAGTGAATTATTTTTGGTTTTTTTTTTTTGTTTTTTGTTTATTGCTATAAATTAGAATTTCTATATAAAATTTCTATAAAAAAAAAAAAAAGAAAAAAAATTACTTACTTTTATCATTGTACAAAAAAATAATGAAATTTTTTTTATTCCACTAACCATAATATTGTTTTTTTTTTTTTTTTTATTACTCATTATTATTTACTAATTAATTAATTTCCAAAAATTTAAATATGATATTTTTTACAATTTTATTTTTTAATTTTTATTCAAACATGTTTTCCAATCTCAATAATTAATTTTTTAACTTGGGCTTGAGAACCTTGACCAATATTTATAAATCAGAGTATAATATTGAAAGGATTTATAAAATATCAGGTTAATATTATATCTATAAGATTGTATCAATTTGATTATTTTGTATAGTGTTAAAATATAAAGTGATTCCAAAATTTTTATCTTTAATCTGGCATATTAAAAAATTTAGTATTGTACAAAATTTTTAATAAGTATAGGTACCAAATTTGTTTTTTATCAATCATTTTGAAATAAAAAAACTACGATAACATAATATATAGTTTCGTGACTATAGCATTAACCTGATAAAATGTGTACTTGTACTGTAAAATTTAACTGTATTGTTTATTAATTTTAAGATAATTAATTGATGATTAGATAATTAATTAAAGTTCTAAGTATATAATTAAATTAACAGCTATATTTATGTTGTTATTATTAATATTAGCTGTTTTATTTTAATAGTATAGCCCGGATTGCAGGATGTGAAAAAAATACTTCCGCACAAAATGTAAATAAAGCTTGATCGTAAATTGAATATTTTGTTAATAAATCATAAAAATTAAAAAAATACAAACTGTAGATTGAATGCATAAAAATGAAGTGGAGCTTATATCTCACCTTTCCAAAAGAATACTACATTTAGACTCATCGTGAGATGCGAATTCAAGTTAAGTTTTATGTATGCTACCATATATCTATATATATTGAGTTTTTACAACTACATATTTATCACTTCGAAACTTTTTATATATTTTTGACATTAATTTAATTTCTTGCGGTTTTAAGTAATTTTCTTATATGTTTGCTTTTAAAAAAATGTCAGCGAACGAGATTAATAAACAACTGTCAAAATGATTCTACATATATTACATATAGTGTATGTGTTAATGACTTTTTTCTAGAACAAATAATGAAAAATATAAAAACGAATGCAAACGATGGAGACGGAAAAACGATTTTCTCCGAAAAAAAAGTGGATGTATCCGAATAAAATGTGGTTGTATCCCAAAAAAAAGAAAAGTCATTAAGTCAAAGAAAAACTGGTTGTGTCCGAAAAAATATTGATGTAGGACAATTTTTTTGTAGTTATTAAACTTAACGTTTGCTTTTTTTTTGATTTTAATATTTTAATAATAAGATAATATAAAATCAATTTTATTTATGGATACGTAAAAATTTTCAACTGTTACTAAAATAATGAAATTAATTTTTTCTAATTAAATATTGAAGTTTTTAAACGTTAAGGTTTATAAATTTTTAATCAATAAATCTAACCTTATACGTGACAAAAAAATTGAAAGAAAAGATTTTACGTATGGATTTTAAATATCGCTAAATATCCCTATTATAGTGCTTAACAACAAAAATTCGAAATGTTAAAAAGGTTTGAAAACTTTAAAATTATATCTGTTCCTGTAACTGTATAAATTTTACATACTGTCTTTTTTCATTTTGATTAAAAAAAAAAGTCGTTATCACATTTAAAAAGGCAATAGTGAAGTAAAGCCTATATCATGTATTTACAATTAATACTTTTGTTCGCTCTCCTATATGCCGATGCGAAACCAACTGTCAAGTGTCAAAGTAAAGTTAAAATTTATTAATGACATTGTTTGTAGTATGTTTGAAGGTACGTATCCATTTTAACATTAAATTAAAAATATTAATCGAAATAGAGAAAAAGGCAAAATTTAATTAAATTAAATTTTTTTTTAATTTAAATTTCATTGCTGAATGTGATTATGTGGATACTATTTTTTAGATTGCGTAAAGACTGCGTATATAGAGAGTAAAACGAAAGCGTTATTTAACGATCCGTATAGATTAAGTATAATAAAAAAAATTTTTTTTTGCAAGTTCTTTTCAATTTTAAATTTTACAGTACAAATAATTATTTAATAAATTATTCAATAATTTCTGATTTATGAAATTTTTCTTTTTTTTTTTTTTTTGGTTTTTACAAATTTTTCATAGAAAATATAAAACAAAGTTCGTTATATGTTTTTTAATATCTTTCAAATACTTTCACAATACTTTTTTTTTTTTAATCTATTTTATAAAACTGTTATAAATTTCTATAGCCTTCAAAAAAATGTTTTTTTTTTTCTTTTTAGATTTTATTTTAAATATGTTTTCGTTTAAGACTTTTTCTACTATATATATATATATATATATATATATATATATGTATGTACATATATTATTTTAATAAAGTGGTCTGAATTTTATTGTTTTATTATTATGTATTTTATATATTTTTATAATATATTTTAATTTAAATATCTACAATTTATAATATATTCCCCGATATGCTGTAAAGGGTTTTACTACATTTTTTTTTTTTTTTATTTTATTTTAATTTTAATATTTTTTAAAAATATATTTGATTATTATTAAACTCTTTGTTTCATAATTTATTTTTTTTACTTGTTTTTATTTCTTTTATTTCAATTTTTTACTTTTTTTTATCATTTTTGTTTTATTATTTGTTGATTTAATATATTTTTATATATAACATTTTTATATTCCCTTCAAGTCTTTTGTAGAAGACAAATTCATTGTATTTATATATATAATAATATTATAAAATAATAAATACATTTTATTATTTATATTTATATATTTTGTTAATGTTTTATTTATTTTTTTTAATTATTATAAATATTTTTTTTTTTTACATATTTTTTTATTTTAAATTACAATTTAAATAATTTTAATTTTTTATAATTTTTCAAAAATAAATACAAAGTTTTAAATATTTATTGCATGCGATTAAGCAAAAAGAAATGATGTTATAATAATATACTTATTATATTTTTATTTAACTACAAATAAAATTTAATAAATTTCATGATTTTGTCACATATTTCAACTTTTTTTTTTTAGTTTATTGCAGACTCTGGCCTCTATATTTAATAGCACATTTTGTCTAATATTTATTAGATACGAATACGTTATATTTGTTTACTATGAGAACAAATCATTTATTTACCAAAGCTGCAGAATTTTTTACAACCACAGACCAAACAGATTTGACATATATTTAGATCTAAAAAGATTAACTAGATTTTTATTCCTAAATCGTCGCAATATCGTTAATGTAATAGAAGTTTTAAAGAGACATTTTCCGATTGGCAGATATGCCAGAAGATTAGAACTTATCTCATACGACTTTTGCTAAAACTGTAAAAATGAAGAATAAGAGAAATCACTGTAAAAGTTTTTGTATGAATGTCCCATAACTCTTTCTTTAAAAAGAAGAAAGTGTCTATATAAATTCCTATTATATAGTTAATCTTCTGGATTTTTCAGAATCGGACTTAATCTATTTACAGCACTTTGTAATAAGCTTTTAATGGTTTAATTAGGAGAAAAACTAACGCAGGATTTAAACTGGTCACAAAACGGGCATAAACTGATCTTAGTTTGCATCTAGAGAAGAAGGTGTATATAATATGCTCTGAAAACACTAAAATTACAATTTTGAAAGAAATTCCAAAACGAAAAGTTTATCCTCGAATTATACTCGACAGTGACGACTGACGACGTTCCTTCGACGCTTCGAAATGTCAAACAAATATTAATTTCATGAAAATAGATATAAGCGCGACTATGTGAGATATAAGCGCGACTTTGAACTCGACTGTGATGTCCGTAACATTTTTTATTAACAGTCTTCATACTCACTTTTGTTTCTCAAAAATATATTTGAAAAATTTTCTATTATAAATAAATAAAATAATGTGACAAAATATCCATAATAATGAAACATTTGAAATGAAATATACATAATAATTTATTCCATAAATTTTACATACTAATAAATATTGGACTAATCTTTGGAATAGGGCACTGCTTATTCAGTTAATTTGAAAACATTTTGTTCGTGGTATTATAAGTATCTATTTTTTTCTTTTAATAACTTAATAAAAGTTATCATTAAAATTAGATATATTTTTATTAAATTACTAAATGAAATATAATTTAAAGTTTTAATAAAAGAAAAGGAAAAACTTTAGAAATTTTGTATAACAAAATCATGTTAAACTTTTTATACGTACATGTAGTAATAATTTTTTAATAAATATTTTATAACTTTTAAGTCCAATTTAATAAAAAAAAAAAAATGACAGATTTTACTTTTTATAATTTTTTGTTTAAATATTATTAAAAAATTTTCATTCTTTCTTTAATGCAATTTACAAGAACGATTTAATTTTTATTTTAGATTTAATAATTAATTAATCGATTAATAGATTAACCGAATCACTTTTCCAAATTTTGTGATATAATGAAGTTTGACATTTTAGTAATTATGTATATTGAAAAAAAATGGTTCTTCGTAGGAAAGTGGGAAAAGTTTTTCAGAAATGTTTTAAAAAACGGAACTTAGGATGTTTTTCTTTTTTAGTTCAGAGCAGAGCCAGAACTGTCAAAAAAAATTTGTATTTCTCTTTCACTCTCTAAATGATCACAGTTTATCTATATTCAGATTTCAGAGTGAGCTCAGAGAGTAGATCTAAATGTTCGATTTTAATTTACAGATATCGTACAGCATTTGAATTTAAATGTCAAAATTTTTATTTTTTTATATGATTTGACACTTTTGACAGGTTAAAGTTCTATTTTGTTTCAAAATTATTTCGGGACGTTTAGAAATAAAATACTTTTAATCTATTCAGAACATACTCTATATATATGTATTCGATATCTGTTCAGAGCACAAATCTGAACTAAAAAAGAAAAATACACTTAGTTAAACATTTTTAGAACAATATTGGGACTGTTTTTTTCCTAATATTTAGTTTTTAATTACCATTTTTTTAGATTGAAGCAATACATGGTCCACATTTAAAGTTACAATTGATAATAAATTTACAATAAATTTTAGTAATTTTTTTTTTGTATATGCATCTTAAAACATAATTTCACAAAAAAATTAAATATTAATTTCTTTTGAAAATAGAATTTAAAGAAAATCTGTTTTTATTATCCATAATTTAGTGTAAGAGTAATACATAATACCCTTTAGAAGAATACTCTTTTATTGTTAAAATTAAGACCTTTTTTTTTTAATCACAAAAACAATTAATCGGACGATAAATCGAAATGGAATTGAAATTCATTATTCAAAATATTTTATTTGACAGTTAAAAAAGATATTCAAATATTTGACAGATGGTCAAAAATAGCGAAAATTCATTAAAGAAATAATGAGCATTTCTGACATTATTTTGACATTTCTATTTTTCAACACTGCCCTTAAATTATTTTAAACAATTCATTTTTTTTTTTTTTTATAAAATATGGACTTAATTTAATTATAAATATTTTAAAAATATATACTTATGTAATAATATATAATATAGAATTAATAAATTTTATTTAACTAAATCTTAAAACTATTATTTTTCTTTTTTTTTTTTAATTTAATTTTATTAATAATGTTTATATAAAAATTTACAACTGTAATTTTGAACAAAATAAAATAAAATAAAAAACAAAATAATAATAATTAATTAATTTCTAGAATAAATAATTTACAAAATGTTTTTAATTTAGTTTTTAATTAATTAATTAATTAATTAAAAATAAATGGTTTTTTTTTTAGTTAAAATTATTTTTTGTGTTATAAGATTTTTTTGTTTTTTGGTTTTTTGCGCAGCCTGTAGCGATAATTTAAGAAATTTTTCTTAGCTCAATTCAATAATTGTCACACAAATTTATTAAATTTTTAAAATTTTAATCATATTTTTTTTTAATTTTAAAAGAAAAACATTGAATTTTCTTAATTTCTAGGTTTTTTTTTTTTTTATTTTTTAATAAATAGTTATAATTTTGATTTAATTAATACATAGTAAAAAAAAAAAAAAACACATTTCGATTTGTTTTTCTTTTTTTTTCTTTTATAATTTTTTCATTCTTTTCAGCACATTTTCAGCATTTTTTTTTAAAAATTATTTTTATTTTTTTATAGTTCATAGTTCAGTCACAGCATAATTTGAGTCATCGTTTGGGTTAATACCAGTTCCAACTTGGCCAGCACTACCAGAATTAGGAACTGAATTATTTTTGGCAGCATTATTATTATTAGTTGATTTTATTTGTGGTGTTGTTAATTCATTTAAATCAGTTATTGGTGGTGGTGGTGTTGGTAATCTTTCATTATCATCATCATCATGATTAATATCTTTTGATTTAATTGAATTTAATTGATTTTGTTGTTTCATTGTTCCAATTAATGTATTTGTTGTTGATTTTGATGTTGATGTTAATATTGGTAATTGTGTTTGATTATTATTAATATTAATATTATTATTTATATTACCATTTATATTATTTGATTTATCTTTTAATGGTGGTGATATTGATGCATCTATTTTGGGCGGTGGTATTGCTTTGCCTGGTGGTGGCAATTTCATTGACGGTCTATTTAAAGTCCTAAAAATACAACAAGAAATTAATAACATTAAAGAAGAATAATATTTTCGAAAAAATAAATTAAATTTTATAAAAATTTAATACAATTTAAAAATGAACAAAATTCGACAAAAATTTAAATAAAAAAAAACGAGGAAAAGTAAAAAAAGTCAAATAGAGGAAAAGTAAAAAAAAAGTTTATACTGTGTCAGATTTCTTTTGTTCAAATCTTTATTATACCTCATAGAGAATTGAAAGAAAAATCTTTCTGAAAGTATTATTTTTTTTTTTTTAATTTTATTAATGAAGACTGAGCTAACGCGGTTATAATCATTAGACTCTAGATGAATAGTATACATTCTGAATGTTTTTCTGAACTCTGAGAGACTCTGAACATAAATTCTATTATATTAATGATTCCAAGTTGGATAGCAAAGTTTATGGATTATGTATCTCATATAAACTAAATATTGGTGATTATCGTGGTTACGGTACTGTGCGGTAAACGTGCCGCAATAATTATTCACCTTACAGTTGCCTTCAATCGGAGACAACGCGTGAATAAATATAATTCGAAAAAAAATCGAAATTAAATGACAGTGTCAAAAATTAATAAAAAATTTTTGTTTAGTATAATTTCAATTGACATTTAAAAAATATGAGCGGTTTATTTACATTTTTATGTTTATTTTAAAATAATTTTGAAAAAAAAATTCAATTTTCGGTTTATTTTAAAAATACATTTGAATAAAAATTAATAATGGATAGTGTTGCAAACGCTTTGTAATCCGTTCACACCATAAATCAAAAAAAAAATATATTATTTCTACAAATAAATTAAAACTACTTTTTTTCATTCTTTTAACTCTCTATGTGGCGGTCCTAAACTATTTAATTCTTTAGTTGTTCCTTCCGAAAAAATAAAAATATCATTTGGGGCTCTGCTTGAATGTCCCCGACCAATATCAGCATTGTCTTTCATTATTCTTATCAAGCTTTCATTTTGGTCGTTATTTGTTACTTTTTCCCTATAACATAAATAAATAAAATAATTTTTAAACTTTAAACATTTTGGAAATACTTAGATTTTTTTTTTTTATTTAAACTTCACCGACCACCGCAAAATCTTTTTTTTAAATTTAAACTTCCGTGTATGACTCACCACCGCAAATAAATTTTAACGTTTGATTTTTATTCTACAAACTGTCACCGTTTTTTTTCAATTATATATTTTCGAAAACGTTTGCATTTTTATGTCTTAAGTTTGCAGTTTTTGTGAATTGCGTTATTCATGATATCAATTTTGTACGTTTGCCGTTTTTTTTTTCACGGTTGCGGTAACCACGATAAGGACCACTATTTTCTTAAGTGGAATGGCAGATCATTTAAGCGTTATTTAAGTCGAATTGTTGTCATAAGGAATTATTTTGAAACAATAAATAATAATATGTTAAAATTACAATTTTTTTTTTTTTTTAATGCACATAATTGTGGACAGGAAATTACACAGCCTTTCCTGTTCAGGTGTGTAAATGTCGTAAGGGGGAATAACTTTTAGACGTGTGTGGGATTCGAACCCACACTCTCTCGGTGTTTACAGCGTATTTTATACGCTCTTAAAACAATAGGCCACCGAGACTCCTAAATCCATATTAAAATATTATTTGATTTAAGTTAATCCACAAAGCAAATCAAGTTGCCATTAAATCTTTAAAATCAGACTTTTTGAACTTGTTGGCTGTCTTAAACTATTTCTTATCTTCACCAGTGGAGAGCATTTGTTTTCTATTATCTACTAAAGCAAAATTATAGTTTTACAAAGAAATAAGTCCTAATGCTAAAAGGTCTTCTATAACTATAAATTACAAAAAAAAAAAAAAAATCTATCAGCACCACTACCTTATAAGTAAAATCACACTAGTAGATTACAGTCTGTTTTCGGTCTGAATTAGGAATGAGGAATAAAAAGTAGCAATATTCCGGCTATTGTGTTCGTTTATTGTTTTATCACCAAGTTGTTGGGAACGGTTTTTTAAAACGACATAATAGATACATTCTAGTATATAAATTACTAATACAGTAATACAAAGTTTATTTTTTGTGTAGCTTAACTGCTATGATTTTTGAATTAAATAAAACAACTATACTATTCCTAGAAATTCATAAGTTTAATAAACTGTTGAAGACATTGTTAAAAATCATAGTTACGTTGTTTATAACTTCTAAACAATGACAACAAACAAACATACCTACATATGCATACATAATTTTTGTTTTATGTAAAAAAAAAAACAAATTAGTTACACATAAAACTACTAGTGAAAAATTATAAAAATTTTACTTCAAATTGTTTTTTAAAGATAATTTTAGATTTAAGTATCTAAATTAAATAAATAATGTTTTTTGTCGTTAAATTAAATGGGAAATGATTTTCAATTATTTTTCAAAATTACAAATCTATATTTAAGTACATTGTTCACACTAAATTAGAGCTCAATATAACAATATTAGGGTTCACTTCAAAAGAAATTTTATATATATATATAACAAAAAAATCTATAAACAAAAAGGCACACTCAAAACCGAATACCACCCAAGTATATTTTAAGAAGTACAGATGTTAAACAGATTTACTTTTATTTCTATTCTCTTGTAAAGGTTTTGTTTTTTTCTGTTCTATTTTTAGTTTAAGACCTTTCTAAAAGTTGATTAAATTGGTTTGTATCTATTTTTAAATTATTGCCGGTTTGTTTGGAGGACAAAAAAATAATTTTTTTTTCGTTTTTGATAACTAAAATAATTTTTGGGTGTAGAAAAGTAATTTCAAGAGTAAAAGGTTAAAATTATAAAAAAAGAAAAATCATTTGTTATTTCTTACTTTGTATAATTATTGGCAGTATTATTTTGTTCATTAGATGAATTCTCTTTTTTATTTGGCGGATCAGCATCTTTTGGTATTTCTGGCAGTGGACAATTTAAAATTGATGGCTTATATTTGGGATCAAATTTTCCACCTTGTCGTAATGTTGAACATCTATAAATTTGTTTATCACGTTCAAACATAGCACTATCAACTGCATTTGAATTTGGAATTGCAGTTTCTGGTGATATTGATGCTTTTAGTTGTTGTTGCTGCTGATATATATTTTGTGGTGGTGGTTGTCTTTTCATTGTTGATGAAACATAAATACCCGTTGATGATGAATTTGAATATGGTGGACCAGAATTTGATGGATGATGAACACCTGGTCCTATTGTTGTTGGTACTGATGTACCAGATGATGATGATGGTGGTAATGCTGCTGTCATAGCTGGTATTTGCTGATAAATTGATTGATTATTTGTATTATTATAATGTTGAGCATATAATTGTTGTTGTTGTTGCTGATAATGATATTGAGCGTGCTGCTGATGATGTGCATGGTGACAATATATTGGCTGTGGAGGTCTACCATCTCCTTGTGATGTTAATGCTTCGCTACAGGCTGTTGATTTTCAGTAAAAATCATTTGCTTCCAATGTTTTACATTGTTTACTTAAAGTTGCGTATTTACCATTATTTGGGCCGGCAACTTTATAACCTATGTATTATAAATTCCATTAGATAATTTGATGTTATATTATGTAATTATAAAAAAGAAAAACCAAATACCTGGAAGATGATTTGGACTATGATTATGTGATGGTAATCTTCCTAATGTGTGAGTTCCCATATTTCTCATAGCTTGTTGTTGAGATGGATGGATATGTCCATGTCCCATCATATCTATTTGTTGTCTTTTTGATGGATGTTGTAATGTATGTGCTCCACTAATAACTGGTGGACTAAAGTGACTAAAAATTACATTAAACATTTTTAAAATTATATTTAAAATTTGTTAATTTTTTGTAAATTTTACCCATTATGATTTCTTGGTAATGTTCTAGCATTTATTTGTTGATGATTTTGTGGAGCTGGATTTGATATATAAGATGGTTCTTCAACTTGAGCATAATCTGTTCTTTTACGTATATAAATCCATGTATGTGAATCAACCCATACCATAATTGTTAATAAAATAGCAGCTATAAAACTGGCAATTAACATCAAAACCAAACCAAGTAAGCCACCTTCACATAAACCGCGTGCTGCATTCAAATAATTATGATGAACAGCTTTACAATCAACTAAAGCTGTTAATTGAGTTAATAATCGTTCACTGTTATTTAAATCTGCTACAACAGCTCCTAATTTTGGTTGCAGACCAGCTGACTTAAAAAGACCTAATGATATTTTGGATACCATTAACATTGCAATTCGTGCATTATTTATTGCATTTTGTGATTCACGGAGTCTTTGAGTAAATGGATTTGTATGACCGGGTTCACATTGTGTATAGTGAAGCAATACATTAATTGGTAATGCTTTTGGTGATGTTGATGCTAAAAATGCTGATGGATTAATACATAAATCACCGACGGCAACAGATGTTGATAAATATAAACCAGACATTAACCAAGAACCAGTCACAGCCAATAGACCACAAACACTAAATAATATTAGAGCACATCGTGAATGTCTGGCAACACCAACTAATAAAACTGCACAAAGAACTAAAAGTAATGCTAATACAGCAACTGTTCCTGGCCAACGTATCAATTCATATTGATCACCTTTCTATAATAAAATTAAAAAAATTAAAGTTTTAAAATATAATAATATTAAGAAAAAGTTTATATTCTCTTACTGCAAGAAAACCAGTTATAGAAATTCCCATTAATGGTCGCCTTATATCACCTGCAGCATTTGTTGCTAATGTTACATTTCCTTGAGCATAATTCAATGAATAAATTAATGTTTGCATAGCAGTATCATTTGATACAGGCTGATCAAATATATCAGCGAATTCAACTAATTGTGGTCGAATTCGATTTGTTAATGTATTTTCAAGTATGTGCGTTTGATTTCGTACCGTATTTACAATATTATCAACTTTTCGTCCTGATTGAAGTACTTCTAATAGACCGTTATGTAAATCATCATTTCCGTATAAGCCTGTAAAATAAATATGGAAAAAAATTATTGTTAATTTATACTAAATAATTTATTTAATAAAATAAAATAAAATGGAGAGCATTAAATTATTAAACAATGAAAACCTACCATATTATTAAACAATTTTTTAAAAATTTAAAGATAATTAATAAACATTTTTTAAATTAAGACGACGAAGGCGAATTAAGCCAGGAGTCTTAATTGATTTGATTGATAACAACAATATTTGACCAGTCAATTTTTAAGCAATATGTTGGCAAGCTTTTGATTTACTGCTCAAAATATTTGAGATGATTATAGATGATTATTATGTGTTCATTCTAGGAAACCTGCGGCACATATGCACATCGCAATAAGTCTGTTTTAAATAGTAACAGTTTTGTTGCAACTATGAAACGATTTATTGCATCAATTTTATTGCTATGATTAATTTCACAATAAAAATGGAAACTTTTCACGAAACCTTAACTTAGAAATAAAAGCGAAAAATGAAAGAAGAAGAAATGGGGAAAAATTTTGAGATGTTGATTGGAGAAAAAGTTTAATTTTTCTATAAATTTTAATATATTGAATACAAACGGACCTCTTTTAGCAGGGAAGGCCGATGAAATTCCATATGCGGGATATTCTTACTATGAACGAACCTCTAAATTGTGTGTTTTACACGCTTAAGAATTTCCACTGTGTAAAAATGAGCATTTGTACTAATGCTTGTACTACTTTTTAACTTTGGAAGCAGAGGTTTGACTTCAGTATAGAACAAAAACCATCACCTACAAAATATCTATAAAATAGTAATCTCCAACATTTCATCAAACCAAAAAGAGTCAAACCGTCAAACCAAACGTAATCACCAAAAAGAGCAAAGTTACGTGTCACATTTGTTTCGCCAATTAAACGGATTGCGATTCGTTTTGGGAACCTTATTAAAACCATTTAATGCAGTTGTAATAAGAAAGAAAAAAATTCAAGAGATAATAAAGAGCTTCTAAGGGATATGCATTTGGATCGACAGGAAGGCTAAACATTTTGCAGAACTTTTTGCAATATTAAAAATGTGCTCATACCATAATAAATTTTCTGACTTCAATGCCTAACATTTTTATCCTAACGAGTCAAGACAAATTGTTCCCCTGAAATAATTTGTGCTGTTAATTATTTAACATAATATATCTAATATGTACTCATACTTTAATCTGTTTAAAAAATATTTTAGATTTTTTTACTAAAAAATTTAAACTGTGTGCATTTTTCTTAACGTCCCTTAATTTAAAACAAAAAAAATCTTCAATCCTTATTTATTCACAATAGTATAACTGATAATATGCCTCATAATCTGATTAGTGTAGTGGTTATTACGAAATTCTGTTCCAGTTGTGAGATCTCTGGACCATAAATATATTTGTCCGCACTATTAAAACATAGAAAACTATAAAAGTTTTATTGCAATATTTTTTCATTATGATCCAATTTCTATAGTAAACATCATATTATTTAAGTTTGTCTCCAAGTAGAGATCTAAGTCATTGCGTTAAACTAAAATTTTACATATACATACATATTTCTACATATTTTTTTTTATATAGGAGAATTTAACCTAAAAAACGAGGAAGAATACAGTTGCCTTTGTCAACACTTAGATACCCGTACGAACCGTTAGTATGTTCACAGCCTGCCACTCTGCTTACAATATTATTTTTTTAATATTTTAGTATTTTAAAATAATTTGGGTGAATTTTATAATTTCTAGAATTTTATAATTTCTTCTATGGGTTGTACATATATTCAAACTATATGTTTATATGTACATTCTTCAAAAGCAGATTCTAACCTTCCACATAACGATTATCAATCCAAAACTTTTTCAAATATGCTATAGTATCATTTAATACTAAGCGGTAAATGTATATTAAATTTACTTAGTACAAAATAATAAATACAATTTTAAATATTATATTATATTATATTTAAATATTCCATTGACAGAATAATTTCTTATAAGTCAAATAAAATACATATATGTATGTAAATACGGCGCTATATAATATACATATATACTCTTATCATTCATTCACTAGTGACATGTACGATATGTAAATAAACATGATATTATATAAGTATGTATATATATTAATATCATATAAATAATAATAAAAATTCTTCAAGCAACCGTTATGTTGTTTATTTATTTGCATTTTTATGTACTACGCATTATATCCTCAACAATTTCAAATTATCGAGTAAAACAAAATGAAAAAAATTAGTTAAAGGAATTTGTTAGAAAATTTGAAAAAATCAAGTAACACTTTCGTCAATTAAAAAGTAACCCTATATTATTAAAAAAAGTTGTTAACAGAAATAAGAGTATAATGTTGAAGCTTTAACCTGCTTTAACTTTTGTGTATTACTTCAAAAAAATTTTAACAGGTGTTCAAGTTACAGGTGTTTAAAAATAGGAAATTTTCAGTTTTTGACCCCTTACAGCTCCTAAACTGGGGGTGTTAGAAAAAAAATTTCTGAAATGACTCAAACTTATTTTCAAAGATCTAACTTCTATCAAAATTTCAAGTTTCCAACTTAAACCGTTTAGAAGATAGGAGGGTTAAAGGATTTTGCAAAATTTGAGTTTCGCATAACGGTAAATTAAGACACCGTATGCCACAAATATATATTTATTGTACATACACTTTTAAAGCTAATACAAGTAGTAATCGTTTGGCGTTTTCAAAATGAAGATATAACTTATACAACTTGTGCTATAACAACTTAAATATAGAGCTTTTTTGAACCTTTGTGGAGCTATAGCTCCGTAACGGGTGGGGCTACAAAAAAAAGTTATTAAAAATAAAATTAATATTTTTATGAGATCTATCAGCAGTTAAAATTTCATAGCTGCATTTCAAAAATAATGTGGGGATCTAAAAGTTAGGTGTTCGAGAGCTACCCTAAGGCTTGGTCCAAACTCAACCAAAAAAATAGGGAACCTACAAATTACTCCCAGAATATTTTGTGTAAATTTCAAGATTCTAGCTTTCTTAGTTTTTGAGTTAGCGTGCTGTCGGACGGACGGACGGACATGGCTCAAAAGTCTTAGAATTTTTTTCTGATCCGATCCATACCTTTGAAGGTATATCTAGCTCGCTTATTTCGAGGTGTTACAAACGGAGGAGTAATTTTATTATACCCGATCCTATCGTACGGGTATAATTAATAAATATATAAATTTTTTGTTTTAAAATTTTATATAGAAGCAATTAATCTAAAAGATTTTTTTTTTTAAATATTTTGTATTATTTAAATTTTAATTGAATCAGTATTATATACAACTTTAGAAATACACATATAAAAAAGTTTTTAAACTAACAATTTAAGAATCACTGAATGTGACAAAATTGAATTAAATTATGTAGTAATAAGAGAAAAAGAATTATTATTTTGTCTCTTTCTTTGGTTACTTATAACAACTCTTTTTTTTTTTTCTTTTATTTTTTTTTTTTTTTAGAATTTACACTCCTTATCTTTACAAAACAATCTCAGGTCATACTGAATTATTCTTTATAACTAAATTAATGTATATAATAATGTATATATGTATATACTTATGTAAAATATATAAACATAGAAATATATATATTGATAAATGTATCTTATAATATAATACAATTATTTATCTCTTTCAACACAATATAAAAGTATTGGATGTCTGTCTATAACAAAATTAAAAAAAAAAAAAAAGCAAAAACATAAAAATAATAAGAGAAAAAAAAATTTAAGGAGGAAAATGAGCTCGAAAGAGGAAACTTACAAAATACGTTCATAAATTAAAAAAAAAGGATATATTAAAGCTATTAAAGTAACAACAGGGCGCAGCAAAAGACTTCTTGTTTTTTTTTTTGAAGTATAAAAAAGGATTTTTTTTGCTGAACGAGTTATTGACTTCTTCTTTAATACCACTTTTCAAACCATGTTTTTTTTTTTTGTTTTTGTTGGGTGATCTTCGTTATCCGTAATTTCATTATACATTCTTTTTTTTTGTTTTTATTAAAAGGGTTAATCTATCAGATAAAATCGAGTTTAAAAAATAAACTTAATTTATGACATAAAATCGAATTCGAATAAAAGGTTTTGAAGTGTACTACCTATATTTAAAAAGAAAAAAGAAAGGAAATATTTGATTTATGGGGGAAAATAGAGCTTTCTTTCTTTTAAGGATGTTGTTCTTTCTTTTAAGGATGTTGCTGCGTAAAAGATTATAATTTAGTGTTCATCTAGTATATTTTTTATATTTACATTATTCTGAGTCATCAAACATTATTTTGGTCTTTTAAAAAATGATTTTATAAATAGGCTGGCTAGATCTGCTGGAGCAGATGTCTTGGAGGATTTTATAATTTGGGAAAAATTAGAGTTTATACAAGATTTCTAAAAATGTGCAGTCGATATAGACCGGTCGACTTAAAACTCGATCATTAGTTATTAATGTCTGTTATCTAAACTTACTTTGTTCTGCTCTAATAACTCTTAGTTGCAAGTGTTTATAAATGATGATACTTTACTGTAACTTCTAATAGATAGATATATTTTCAATATAATTCCAAAACAATAATACAAAAAATTAACGTTACTTAAATAGGTGTCATCTGTAAATTTACGACTGCTTCTATTTAAATTACTGAACACAATGGCTTAGGTGTCTATATGTTAGCAAAAAAACGTTTTTGTTAATTGTTAGAGTATTTTTTTTTGGCACAATTGCACGTAATCTTAGAATTATCTAAAAAAAATCTTACAATTTTCTTTAAGTTTCTGTTAAGTGCAAGTCTATAACAAGTATAGCAAATCAAAAATATTAGACTAAGCTTCAGTTCCTTCAATTATTATTTTAGAGCTGATTACCTGATTGTAGCTAATTTGATTGTAACGAATATAGCGATAGGATATTCATACAAAATCAAAAAGATTAAACTAAGCTTCAGTTCCTTGAGTTATCATTTTAAAGCTGATGACTGTATCTATTTTATAATATTATGAAGTAGAAATATCTGCGTTCTTCTATTATCTTATACAAATATGCTTCATTATTTTACGATAATAGCTACTAGTAGGATATAATATTAGATTAATAATAGACTTATCTGAATAATCCTATAATAAAACTATCAAAATTGTGTTAACAACGAGGACTTCTAGAGGATTTCTGTTTCCGATAGAATATTGTTGATACTTTCTGTTAGATTTGGTTTTAAATATTGGTTTTTAATTATTATTTCTTATCCTGTATAAATTTGTTGAAGTTTTTTATATTTTCAGATATAACTTTATTTATTAGATTTACCAGTTCCGGAAGTTTTTTCTTTAGTCATTAGGCGGTTATTGTTTAACAGTTTAAAAATATGTGATCCAATGTAAGTTTGCTGTTTTGGCAGTTTTTGTATAGTGGGGTTGGCTCTTTTTTTAAAACTTGTCGGTGAGAGAACTTGGTGTGTCCAATTTCGAAATTAGTGTTTCTTTTCTAGATATTGTTTTTGTATAGCAATAATGAATCATCTCTTAGCTTGAATAAAATTACTTTTAATCATTTTATTTCCAAATTTAAAAAAAAAAAAAAGAAATTGAAACAAACTATACGCATTTTTACTAAAGAGAAGATAATATTTATTATTAGTCAAAAAAAAAAAAAATTAATTCTTTGATAAGTATTACCATATTAAAGTAGGATATTTTCATATATCCTATTTCCATTTCCATATCCTGATGTCCTAGTCATAACTAATTACTTAGATTAATTAATAAATTTATTTATTAGCCATTAATTTCATATTAATATTATTAATATAGGTGAACATGTTTTTGTTTTATTATTTTTTTTTTATTAACAGCTATTAACCCTGTTTGAATTCTAGGATTGTCCCTCTCTGAATAGGTTAATATTTTTTTTATCCTTATTTTGGGATAGAAAGAAATTCCTAATAAAAAACTCATTATTTTTTTTAACTTTATATCGTATCGTGATGATTGAAAATTATAATAAATAAAAATCAGTTAAGTAATCTATTTAAAAATATTAATTAAAAAAAAAAAATCATTTTTAACAAAGAATAGGAGGCAAAAAAAAAAAAACAAAAGGATGTAATATATAATAAAAATTTACACAAAAAAGGAAAAGAGAAAAAAAAAAACATGGAAATTTGAGAAAAGAAATTTAAATAAAGGACTATTTCAAGTGAAAAATATTCTGGAATTAAAAAAAAAGGAGAAAAATAAAATAAAAATAATATTTTTGGGAAATTTTAACATTAAACTATATCTTGTAATTGAGATCTTTTATATACAAAAAACTTTAATCAATTAATTAAATCGATTTTTTTTTTTGTTCTTGTTATTGTTTTTTTCATTGCTATTTCAAAGAAATGTTAATAGTTTTAAGTTAAACGGCTTTAATCAGATCAATTTTTTTTTTTTTGTTCAAAATTTATTTAAAACAAAATAAATAGGAAGTTAAATATTTTAAAGGATATTAAATATTTTATGGAAAGGAAAAAAATTTTTAGGAAAGAAATATTTTAAAGGATATTTCCTTTTTCAGTAATTGGTGCTTCATTATAACAATATCGTAAAATATATGTAGTTGTAAAAGTAAAAATAAACAAGGCAGAATGTAAACTAATGATTTTTAAAGGCGCACATTTTTCAAAAGACAATACAAACTGTCAGCGCCGTATTAAGACCCTTAGATACCCTACGCATATAATTTAAAAAAAAAACAAAATTTTACAAACGCAATCTTACAGTTTAGCAATTTAAAAGTATTGACATTAACATTTTTGACACTATACTCGTCAAAATATCGTCTAGAAAAGAAAACGTACCACATTTTAAGAAGATTTATATTTTTTTATTTTTATTTTTTTAATGCATTTCTCGGCCACATAAATGTGGACAGGAAATTACACAGTCTTTCCTGTTCAGGCGTGGCTGTAAATGTCGTAAGGGGGTAATAACTCTTACGACGTGTGTGAGATTCGAACCCACACTCCCTCGGTGTTTGCCACGTATTTTATACACTCTTAGCCACTAGACCACCGAGGCCCCTGAAGATTTATATGTATTTATATTTATATGAATATATATAGATATTTTCAAAAACAACCTATGACTATGCTCTTGCTAAGAAGTCTCCGTATCTTGGATATCAGAAGTCGGACCGGAATGATTTACCAAAGGAACTCACCGATTTTGTGGTAAAATTTAAATATAGCAAAAAAAAAAAAAAAGTTTCAAATTTGAAGCGCTCCCCAAAAAACGGCTCTCAGAAACTAAGGTACCCTTTTCGGGATTTTTTTAACTTTTTTTTCTTTTTTAGTTTTTATTACAGAGTCGTGGACCAAGTTTTTTAAATCACATCGGTTCCCAAGATACGTGGACTCCTCCAAAATAATAACAGCTAATATTTATAAAAATCAGTATTTGTAAAAGTGCCATTCTCTTTTGTTATTCCAAAATAAAGAATTTATATGTCAAAATTTAAATTGGTACTTGAGTATAAGATTAGTACCATAACAATAGGTTTATTAAAATAGGCTAAAGTCAGTTGACGATTGTGACAAAGTGAAACTAATTGGAAATGTTCTAAAAAGGTTTTTTAGGTTTTATATATAAAACAAAAAAGTTATGAAGTTGAATCCAACAAAAAAAAAAAAAATTTTAAAAGGGTATGAGATATATTTATTTTAAAATAATTCAGTTTTTTTTTTTTCTAATCATGGTTTAAAATTTTAAGATAAATTAAGGTTCCTTTTTTTTTTAGAAATCCAAACCAACGCACTCTTCCAATTTTTTGGCTGTATGCTGTTTAAAGTCTTTAATTATATTAAAATATTTTGTTTTTATTTTTATTAATAGTAATAGAACTAATAAAATTGGTTTTGTTACCTAATTATCTTATAATTTGTCTTTAATTTTTTTTTGTGTTTAGACTAGATCAAGGATTTAAAAGTTTTAAATTTTAAAAGTAACTATACTTTTAATTTTAATAAATACTTGGTAAATTTTCTTTTCAAAATCAATAAAAATGATTAATACTATTTTGTTCCTATCTTTATTTCTAATAAGATTAAAGATACGTTACAAAAAAAGCAACTTCAAGTTAATTAAACAAAATTTTCTTGAGTTGGTTAGAGGGAGGTGGATAGCAGGTACAGTAGAACAATCAGAGCCTTGTGACCGGATCTGAGTTTAAAAAGATTCAACTACATACTTTTTCTCTCTAGACCTGACAATTTGTTGTTGTTGTTGTTAGTTGTTGACCTGACAAATAAGATAATTTGTTGTTGTTATTACAAAGAATAATCTTATCGGTAGAAATGCTATAAGATTAGGTATAATATTGATCTTAACGGGAGATTTTGCAGAGGAATTGACACAATAGAGAGTGTGATGTACATTATCAGCATCTGTCCTAGTTTGCCAAAGAAAATATGGAAATATCTAGGTAATGAAACGCTTTTAAAGTTTCTTTCGTCAGAGTTGTATTATCGTGGCAAAAATCTAGGGAAACTTAAAACCAACTCTGGCCGAATAGGTTACTACGTTTATAGGTCTTACGTTTTTAGGGTGCAGTACGAACCTATAGTCCGTGATTTCGAATATAGTGATTACTAACGTGTTAGATCACCCCTCACAAAAATAAAAAAAAACTTACAAAAATTACTACGTAAAATGACTACTTTTATCAAATTTTGCAAATTGGTTAACTATGAGTTGTTAATATGCATACGATTACAATATGAATTTAATTAAAAACCTAAATTAAGTAAATTACTTAGGACCTAGAGTTTGATTATTGAATTTTCATCTATCAGATTTGGTTCGGTTCAATAGAGCAGTTTTTAAAATAAAAAGAGAATATGAAGTAATTTTTATTTCAGATTTAGAACTCACATCTTCAAATAAATAAATTTTATTTTGTTTATGAACAAATGTTCTATTCGAATAATTTTATGACTGTTTCAAAATCATTAATTTAAATATGTATATACAGTCAGAATTTATTTAAGTTAATTTTAAATTATTTAAGTTCTCTTACAACATCTACAATTTTTTTCTTCTTACCTAAATTAAAAATTATGCAATTATTTGTATAATGTGGATAAAATCAGCTCGGTAATTATTAAAGATTACTACTGGTGGTTTTTATGAGTTTTGAGTTATTGTTATTTGCTACCGCTTCTATATATATGGCAACACTTCTATTTGAAGCACAAACAGAAAGCAGTTCAGAATGGTATAAAACGTTGAGGATTAAATTCTTAAATTTATTTTACAATTGCAACACATCCTATACCTTTTTATACAAAATCATAAAAAAAAAATTGAATTGCTTTAAAGATAAAAAAAAAAAAAAGTTATGTTTAAAATAGATTTTTAAGTTAAACTTTAATAAAGTTTAATTTAAAAAAAAAAATAAAAACTTTTCTAATCATAATGGCCAAGGTGCTTCTGTATTCTGTAATTTGAGAATTTAAAAAATAACTTTAGTATAGTGATATAAAATTATCAAAAGAAAATTCTTATTAAATTCTTTTTCAAAACAATTATTTTAGAAATGGAAAGGTTTTTATTTATAAATTGAAAGCAAGCATAAGAAAACCTTCAATTTATCTATACTCGAGAAAAAGAATTTCTTAAATTTGCTTTATTTTCTAAAAAAAAAAAAAAAAAAAAAACTCAAAGGTTTCTTCAAAGATTGAAAAATAAAAATTATTTTTTTTTTGACTCATTATTATAAAAATAAAAAAAAAACATACTTTTAGAGTTTAGATTTATGTTTTGGTTCAAAATTTTCCTTTTGTGATCCTAAAAAAAGGATCGGAAACGGAAATAAATGTGATAAGATATTAGAGAATAAAAGGTAACAAGTTAATGCTGTGTTTATATAAAATCTTTTAAAAGATTACATTGAATGCCATTGTTTTTTTTTTTGTTTTTTTTTTTTTAATTTAAAGTTAAATTTATTAACCCAATCGAATCAATGATTTTTTATTTATAAAAGTTTTTGTTTATTCAATTATTTAATTGACTAAATGATTATAAACTTTTCTTCATTAGTTTGATTAGGTAAAGAAAATTTTGTCAACAGCTAATGATCAAAGGATGAAAATAAAAAAAAAAAATTTACATTTGTTTTGTTCCATGAAATAACAAAACATTCGAAAAATGGACGGTTTTCGTAAAAATTTGAAAAAATTATAGTGTAGACTGTAGAGAGTTTATAATTGTGCGAAGGATTCTGCAGAAAGACGACGGTAAATAACATTGAAACAAATAAATAAAATGTTCGAAATAAGGATAAGGAGAATTTGCTCCAAATCCCGTTTTTATATTTTGAAATAACGGGAATTGAGAGTTTTAAAATATATTTGTAGAAAATAATTAATTGTTTTCTTATGAATAAGAAAATAAATTAAACATTAACCCATTGCGGTCAAAGAGCTTGCTAAAGTTTTTTGGTTTATTCTTTGTCCTGATGCCTAAACGGTTTGACCGTTTGAGTTTAAAATTTGCACAGATGAGTTGAGTTCATGTTTGCAGATCTTAAAACATAATTCTTATTCAGTCAGCGCCACTTTGCAACAGAAAATAAAAAAACTGAAAAAAGCAGCCTACCTTTAAAAACAGTTTACCGCACTTCATTGTATAATGTATATGACAATTCAATTTTTCTACTTTAACATTTAAAAAAAAAAATTGAAATGAATATTATAAACAAACAAAATTTTATATTAATTAAACTGTTATACAGTTTTCAAAAAAAAAATAAAAAAAATAAAATGGTAAAAAATATAAAGGTAGGTTGTTATTTTTTGATTATCGACAGCATAAATTTTCATTCTGCAAATATGAAAGCAGATCTTTTAAAGTTCTTAAAACAAAAATCGTAAACTTTTTGCAGTGTTGCCTCAAAAACGCTCTGCATTGGTAGAACTTCTTAAGATCTGCAAACATGGTCTCAACCCATCTTCTTCTTAGGGTTGTATCGAAAAAATGTGGTTTCAATATATTAACCGCATTTGAACCAGCGGGCTTCCAAAAAATTTTTGTTTCCGATTTATGTTCAATTTTGTAAGGTGGTTTTATGCTCTGAAAGAAAACCTGCAACAAATTTTTATTATTAAGATCTGGTAATCTGTTTGGGCACGAGAGCCGAATGAAGTTTTATAAATGATTTGAAAATTTGGAAAAGTGTTGCTCTTAATTTGGTTACGATCGATTAACCCGTTTCGGCACCAGAGCTTAATGAAGTTTTTTAATTTTGTTGTGTCGTGCTTAAACGGTTTGACCAATTGAGTTAAAAATTTACAAAAGTGTAGCTCTTAACCTCAGAACATCACTCATTTGTTGTTACGATCCGTTAGTCCGTTTCGGTACCAGGGTCTAATGAAGTTTTTTAATTTATTTGTAATTACCAGGATCTGTAAATGCATAGTAATAAGTTTTTTTTTTATAGTTAACTTTTATAGTTACTTTATGATAAAACATATATAGTGTGTGGCTGAAAACTACTAAATTATAATTATAGATATGTATTAATTTTTCCGAATTAATGTGTTGGAATTTTTATCAAATATTCATCAAAGATATTTACATATATTTTAAATATATGCAAAGTTTATCTACATATATGGGGAATGGATCAAAAGAAGGAAATTTACCGAAAAATTTTGTTATGTAATAAATTCAAAATTTATTTATTTGTTTACCTACATAAGGAAGAAAATATTATACAAAGTCTTAAAGTAATTTAAATTTTAGGACCTTTTTTACAACAACTACTAGTACATAGCAAAAAAAAAAATGGTTAATTATTAACAGTTCTGTTCAATGCATATACTTACATTTTTCCTCATTTATCAGTTTTAAATTATTTAAATCAATTTTCTTATATTCTTTTTTTCCAATGTTTAATAAGATCGACCTCTCAGAAAATATTGACGAAAACTTGATAATTTATTTTACTGAAATGTAAATTATATTTTTCTGTTTTTGTTTTCCTATAAGGATAGGTGGCCATTTTAAAATGAAATAAAAAATTATAAGTCTACTTGTTATCTTAGACTTTCGTCTACTAAAAACTGTTCCCCTTCCACATAGAAGACAATTTAAATGAAAGAAAAATCTAACTGCTTAATCTGTGACTTAAGGATGCGTAAGGTAAGAGAATTATTTGTAAAATTATGTTTCTATTGAGATTTTTTATAAGTGGTAGGTGATAAGTCAAAAATTTTATAGGTAATACATTTTTTTAAATAAAAATTATCCACATAAACATTTGCGACATCTATAATTGCACAATCAAAACAGCATATATTTAATATTTATATATTCCAATCAAATTGAAGTGAATGTTGCAATAAATATTACCAAAAATGAAATTATATTTTAAATGCCAGTTAGAGTATAAATAGGGGTTGAAAATAGGGTTGAAAATTAAGTGAGTATTTAAAAAAAATCACTGTTATATATTCCATTATTTTCAGCATTTAAAGCTTCATAAGTAAAATAAAATTGGAAAAGTCAATTGGAAAAGTCGGCATTTTTATTTAAAAATGATTAGTACTAAAATTAACAAATTGTTAGATTAATCGCCTACTGAAAGCTGAAATGAAAGGCGGTTGTTAAATTAGAGTTATTCATAAATCATGATTAACAGATTTTAAAATTGTTAAACATTACATTGATCAGTAATAATTTTTTATTATATCATCATAATACACAAGAACTTGATTCCCAACAAATTAAAAGAAAATATTTGATTTCTATTATTGTAACACTTATATATATATAAACACCATAACACACACCCTTGTTATAAATTATGCTGACAATAATAATATTTTTATATATGTATCTATAACTTTATTACAGGGGTTTCGGTCTAATGGGTAAAAGCGTTCCCTCCCTTAAAAAAAAAATTTATTACAAATAAATTTAAGAAATTTTATTATCAGAGACACAAACCTTTTATTTAAAGTAAGAAATTTTAAGTCTTTTTGCATTTTAAATGTACCTTTTTCATTCAATAATCAATACCAATAAATTTAGTATATTTTTAGTTTGTTATGTTGACCACCACCAACGCCACCACGTATATTATAAAGAATCCTGGCTGCAACGTTAAATTTAAAAAAATCTAACTTTGAACTTAACTAAATTAAATGCTGATGTTATTTTTTAAATGATTCTTTGTTTTAAGAAACAAAAATTACCAATAACAATATAATATGGCCTGAAAATTAAGAAAGTAAAGCTTAATAGTAAGCGTAAGATTTATAGTAAATATTAGTAGCCCCATTTTATATCCTTTATATTATGTAACTCGAAAACTATTAACTTTTCGTCAAATTCAATTGTTCAATTTTAAAATACTATAGTTTTTATTTATGAATTTGCTAAACTGGTAGGTAGTACCTATTTTTTTATAAATAAATTTTACTATATAGAATTGTCCAAAATTTGACTATAGAAATTATCTTATATTTAATCCGTCCTATGGAGAAGTGAAACCAAATGAAATTTTTGAAATTATATGTAAAAGTTTTGCTTTAAATATAACTTCAAATAAATTGGATGAATAATATTTTAAATGAGATATAATATTAACTCTGATATGTAATTTAACTTTTCAGCATTTTCAGACTTATCACTTTATTTTTTTTTTATTAAAGAGTTTAAAATATTCCAATTTTAAACTTTTTTCCACAACAAAATTTTATAGTACTTAAGTATACCTAACAATAATTTAAAAGTAAGTTAATTTTTTTTAAAAAATAAAAAAGTAGGAAACCAAAAAGGTTGACCAAATAAAAATGAAAAAAAAAAAAAATTAAATTAAAGTTATAAAGATGGGGCAGGGTCAAAAGTCCCATAGGCAAAAGTCCCATTGGAATTTTTGACTTATCTCTGTAAGACAAAAGTCCCATGGAAATGTTGACTTACAACTATAATACAAAAGTTCCAAAAAAAAACGGTCAAAAATCCCATGAATTCCCATCCCATAACACTGAAACAAAAGTCCCATGGGAATTCTGACTCATTGAAGTGAGTCAAAAGTCCTAATGGGACTTCTGACCATGGGACTTTTGACCCTGCACCATTAAAGATATGAAAAAAAAAAACTTTTTTTGTTATGATGGTATGGCAGTATATGCTGGGTACTTATGAAAAATTAAAAAAAAAAAGAATTAAATTCGATTTTCTTGATTTCTTTTTTAAGATTAAATTTATTAAACTAACTAATGGGATGAAATTTTATAAAAAAGTTTTATTTTTTTATTTTTATTTAATTATACTTAATTGACTGAATTTGGTATAAGTTTTTCTTAATGAGCCTTACAAATTTTATACTATTTTTGCAATAAATTTTGTAAATGACATACATATGTATATGTATGTTTCTATCTACTTACATATGTATGTCAATCTCCCTTTTAAGTTCTTAAAAATATTTCTTTATTTAACGGTAGATTTAAATTTTAAGTTTACTTTCCCTCTTTATATTCTTTCTAAAATGGGCCTAACGATAATTCTATCTTTTATCGTTTTGAAATTAAAAATGCATGTATGTATGTATGTATAGAAATGCAAATAATGGCTTATAAGAAAAGTAAGTAAATACGGATTTTCCTAATTTTTTTTTTAAACACGCTTTAATATAACTTAAGTGGAAAAAAAGAGAAAGACGAAGAAAGAAAAGGAAATATTTTTGTTCCAAAATATTTCAAAAAAACTTGAAGTTCGATTATTCGAAGAAGATGTTAATGGGTAAAAATTGATTATAACGAATATAACGTTTTTCTTATTTCAATACAATAAACTGGGGCCTCGGTAGCCTAGTGGGTAAGAGCGTGTGAAATACGTTGTAAACAACGAAGGAGTGTGCGTTCGAATCCCACACACGACGTAAGAATATTTCCTCCTTACGACATTTACAACCACGCCTGAAAAGGCAAGACTATGTAATTTCCTTGTCACATTTATGTGGCAAGAGAATAGTACCCAAAAAAAAAAAAAAAAAAACAATAAAAGAAACATATTATGCTTCTTAGTTTGTAACAGCCCTTTACTTCCGCATATAACTCTATCAATCAACCTTTTTTATAAATTATGTAGATTTCATTTCATATGATATATGAGATATTTTTTTTTTCCAATCTTAAATTTTAAATCTTAATAAAAAAATTAAGATCTAGATTTTTTTAAATAATGATATATAAATTGGACATTATAACACTTTTCGAATATTCTAAAAGACTGCTACTATTACTATAGAAATGTGTTCGAATCTTCTCCTTGTTTAGGGTGTTCCTATTAATTCTTAATTTCTTAATCAGTCATTTTAATGAAACACTTATTTTTATTAATTTTAGTTTCAATTATCCACTTTAATATTTATTTTACTTTATTTTATTTTAATTATCAGTAAATCTTAAATATTTTATCTTAATATATCACTTTAACTTCAACAGTTTAACTATGATGCTGATGCATCCTACTGCACACTGCACAGACAACCAAAACCTAAACTGTTTTTTGTCAGAGAGAAATTTATATGAAGGACATAACGGACATAACATATGATAATTGACAGCCTATCGATCATGTATTATTAGCCTATGATCACAAGATATGATGAAAATGTAGAACTGTAATTATACAAGTGCACTTGTATTTATGATTTTTCACTAAAAAAGGAACATCAACGAAGGCGGGAAAATAAAACTATTTTCTTAACTAAATTTTTCAAAACTTACTAGAAAATCCCCTGTGCAATTGCACAATTTCTATAGATGCAAAAACATTTACGTTATCATACTGACTCCCTTAATAAACTCCCTAGAAATTTCATTTTTACATCAGCATCATTAAAAAAAACCTTGGAATCACTTACTTGATATAATAGAAGAAAAAAACATAAAACAAATCTAAACACATAAAATACAAAAGCTAGGTACAGTTTCTTAATTTTTTCTGGCCTTTTTTTCGTGGCTGTAATTTTTGACAGTTTTTTAATCATTGAGAAAAAATGCTCCAAGCTAAAAACACATTCACGGTAAAAGTTCGTGGCGATATGTCAAAAATTGTTTGAAACGCATATATAAAGTGCACAATAAAAACCGGCGATTTTTTTGCCAGCCTGAAAAATTTATATTTTACAATTTTGTAGCGGCGAAATCAACATATGTAGTTATATTGTGACATTAAAATTCAAAAACAATTTTTAATGCCATTTTTTTAACATTCGATTTGTAGATATATTAAGATAATAATATGTCATTTGAAGAAAAATTAATCATATAATTAAGATAATAATATGTCATTTGAAGAAAAATTAATCATATAATTAAGATAATAATATGTCATTTGAAGAAAAATAAGGAAAATAGTAAATTAAATGAAGGCACATTCATTCTTGTTAGTTTCAAAAAATGTTCTTCATCCTTTTCTTTTATGTCCATATAATATTTTACGAAAAAATCATCTGGTTCCGATCTTCATTTGCTATGAAATTCGAATTCACCAACCGCTACAAAATTTTTTTTTGTTACATTTAAAAGAATCCCAATAATCGCAATAATTTTAATATTTTTTAAAATTTTACTCTCTATTTTTCTTTAGTTTTAAAAAAAAAACTTGATGTGAATCAAAAACAGCTGTTTTCGCCGCGAAATTACTTTATTTATCCAAACTACTTTCAATTCTTTTGCTTTTATTTTTTTTTGCTTGAAAAGATTTGCTTAATTTATTTTATTTAAATGTACTTTGGAAGAGGTCTATATTTAATAAAAGATTCATGTCTCTGATAATGAAATTTCATAAATTTTCGGGCCCTTTTTTTTTGTGACGGTCGTTTGCGACAGCTTTTTAATTTAATGGTCTAATAATAAATTAGTACAAAATTATGAATCTATTGTGAGAGAAGGCTTCTGAAATGATATTTTCTATGCTATTTTTTTTTCTTTTGTTTTTAAGAAAAATATCCGTTTCTATAATATTCAGTAAGTTTCTGACTTCTGTTATGAAATATAATTATTTAAGTGTGCCGAATTTTATATAAATAAAATAAATTTGAATATTTTATGTTATATCAAAAATCAAAATTTCAACCTAAATAAACAAAACTACTTTAAAGTCTGTTGCGAAGCTTTTACCAGCTTTTATAATAGTGAAAACAAAATTAAGAATAAAATCGGCTTATTATTTTTTACTTATAAATATGTGGCTTACTATAAACTTTGTTCTTTTCACTTTCAGGTCTTTTAATTTTATTAAGAGTATTTTTATTTTTTTTTTTCAAAACAAAGAAAAAACGGCCAACAGAAGATTAATAATTTATTTTTAATTTACCGCTGCGACCAGTTTATAATGGATGTGGCGGTCAAATTTAAAAATTAAAAATTTGCTTTAAATTTGTATGGAAAATAGTTTTTAAAAAGTAAAAAATCTTAAAATTTTTACTTTTAATGAAAATTTTGTGTCTCTGATAATAAAATTTTAAATTATTAAATAAATATTTCTGATTATAGAAATAAAATATTTTTTTTTTACATGTTGGCAAGGTCTCGCCAACATCTTGTGTATTATATTATAGATGATTATAGAAATAAAATATTTTTTTTTTACATGTTGGCAAGGTCTCGCCAACATCTTGTGTATTATATTATAGATATTGAATTTTAATTATTTCATTTCATTCATTTTATTCAAATTTCAAATCGGTATATCGGGCATTTTTTAACATCTCATAAGATAATAAAATCTGGTAGGATAAATTTTTATTTTCAATTAATTGTGTCAACTCCATTAAATTAAATTAAGTTATTTACAGTTAACGCAGATGTTGAATAAAAATATTTTAAATTTGTACATTAATCTTTAAAAAAAAAAAGGAATTATAATTTTTCATATATATATATATACATATAATATATTTTCCCTCATATTGTTTCGTAAATGAGCATAAACAATATAACACAACAACTGTTTAATTGATTTTAAATTTAACAGTATTATATGTACATATAACTGTTATGTACTATAGTAATAGTATAAATACATATTATAAAATGTTACACTTACCCAATCCAATAGCAGCACAACACATAACAGTTACAACACTTAATGTAACTTTTAAACTTGTTATTGAATGTGCTGGTCTAGGTTTTCTATCACAACATCTTGTCATTAAATACAATAAAAGACCTAAAAGTGATACTATTAAAAGTGCAGCTGGAGCTGATCCAAGTAATCCAAGACTCTGTAAAAAAAAACAAAATAAATATTTTTAATTTAATAATAAAAAAAAAAATACTATATAGTACATATTTGCAGGTTTTTTATGCAGATTATGTATACAAAAAGAATTTATAGGTAGTTAAATGATATTTCATTATATTGAATACATTATACTTGTTATACATGTTACATGGTATGCACATAGCATGTATGTATATATATAACTACAATTGAATGCAAAAATTTATGTATAGTTTTATTTCTGTGTAATTTTTTAATTTTTTTCTTCTTCAAAAAATAAATTTTAAATCTAAATCTAGGATTTAAGAACCACAGAAAAATTTAATTTAAGATTGAATTCAGTTTTTTAATGATCGTAATGTGTATAGGTACTTAATGCTAAAAGAAATACCTCAATAATATATGTATATGCTTTATATGTACATATATGTTTTTGAAAACAAGAAGTGTGTGTTTAGCGCCGTATCCACTATGCTTCATGTGTGACATACATGAGTGACGAAATTGGAATCAAAATTATTTTGATTCTTACGATCATGCGTGACATACGCATTATTCAACGTCATCCATTATGCTACATGGAATGCCGTCATTCATGTATGTCACACATGAAGCATAGTGGATACGGCGCTTTAAGTGTTTTCGAAATTTCAACAGAATTTCACCAGTTTCTAATTTAAATACAAAAGTGTTAAGTATATCTATACATAATATACGACATATTTCTCTGTCAATATGAAATAATCATTGATGACTAAAGAAAACATTGAATTGCTTATAATTTTTCAAAACATTTTCCATATTATATCGATAGAAGTTCATGTTCCCAAGGCAGAGTTTCTGTTTATATTTTTTAATACATTTTTATTTTGCAATAAAAACTAATTTTATATGTATAGCATTTAAAATACATATTTATATATTGATTGCTATAAAGGTAATAAAAAAATTGAGTTAACCATGATATTTATTGCAAAATTAACTTTTAAAATATCTTAGTATCTAAGTCTTAAATGTAAGGCTTGATTGTAAATTTAAATTCATCAAACATTAAAGCATAGTTTTTTGAGTGATGACTCTCCTATAGAGAAGTTAAGGAAAACAACATAAAAAAACGTTATGAATAAGAATCAAAAAATTTATTACATATTATTATTTTTTTCGAATTAAAATAATATTGACTATTAATTTAATTAAGGAGATCGCTTTTTATCTAAAAGAAACATATTATTAATATAAATTAGTCAGTAGATGTATTAAATATAAATTAGTTAGTAGATGTTCTAAAACCACAGTATAAACACGATAAAAATTTAGCTTGGAGCTGTACATAAATTAATTAACGTTAAAAATAGTTGAATTTATCTTGAGTTACGTAGTACCAGTAGTACAATAGATATATTAAAATTAGGTGGAAATAGTTGGGGTAGTCACCTCTTTCTTTTTAAGTGTTTTCCTATCTTAAGGCATGTTATCCATTTTATACTATTTTCCTCACTCAGTTTCGTTTATATTTATGAAAAAATTTAAAGCAGTTTCTTATAATAAGTTCAATTTAAGTGATTTTAAGTTGTTATTTTACTTAATAATTGAAATATTTTATTTTTAAAATTAAAATTTAATTAAAACGTTTAAATAAAAAGTTAGTAAAAATTTTAACTAGCTATATGTCAATTAAGAAAATAAGTTACAAAATTCTTAAAAAAATTGGAAATGAAACTATTTGAACTTTTAGGAAACTATTTCTGAAGAAACTAAAACAATACATAAGCACAGTTCACTCAGCTGTTTCTTAAAATTTACTGAAAATATTTTGTTAATTGCTCATCTATGCATCGATATAAACAGTTACTATAATTACAAACGTCAAAATTGTTCAAGACCATCTATATACTGACAAGTGACAGACCTGCTTATTACATTCGCCACGAAGTTTGGTTGGCAGAGTCATTATTTACAGAAGAAGTTTTAGATTTTAAATTTAAATTGTTGAATATTTTTTATGTTTTCAAATTATAAGTACTGTATAATTTGAATATTTACAATACTGTATAGATATTAAGGAATTAAAAATTTTTCAATGCAATTAAGTAGATAAAATTTCTTTTATTTAAAATATAATTTAATACTACCTTATTTTTAGTTATTTCGAATATTTAACTAAATTATTGAAAAAGAATTCAATACATATTTTCGTAATAAAATCCAAGATTGGCAATCTTCCTATCAAAGTACCACAACCATACCAATGCGAAGGTACACATTTCCTCTCGGTGGTGTTTCAAACAATTTTATTGGACGGTTAACATGTGAATTGATTACGTACGACAAAGTTCAAAATAACAAAAATGACAAAGTTCAAAATTTTGCCATTAAATGATTCTGCCATTCTAAGGAAAATTCTCTTTGTTATAGTTTATACTATGACAAACAGAATTGGCGGCCATTAAAAAAAATATTCCATAATAAGCAGGTCTGTCAGTATATATGTAGGTGGTCTTGAATTGTTGCTACAAAAGCCAGAAACAGATGAGAGATGATTCTTAAAATTAGGAATTTTCTTTTGTATTAAACTTCTTCGACTTATGAAGGAATGTGTGGTAAAAATGCAAGACTTAGTAGTTTTAATAACAGTTTAGCGGCCTAGTTTGTTTAGTTTCATTTTGAAAAAATAATGTTTAAATAAAAATATTTAAGATTTTATTTTTACTAAATTTCAATATTATTTTCTTAATAATTATGTAAATATCTTTATCTGTAATGACCTACACGTAAGTATTTTCTTCTTACGTGTAGGTCATTACAGATAAAGATAAATTCATAAATTAACTGCGGTATATATTATGCTACAATTAAATAAAAAAAAAAAAAGTTTTTTTTCTGTACATATACATATGTATGTACATACATATACATACATATGTACCTATTTTCTATCTAACCTATTTAATAACCTTTTGATTTAACTTTTTTTTCAGATATAAGAATAAACTTTTGATTAACATTCAATTGACAAAATCTACATAGACTTGCTATGTATGTATAAGCTTTGATAATTTTTGTAAAGCTGAGTGCTGACAAAATTATCCTTAAAATAATACCATTTATTCTTATTTTACATTAATTTTCTAACAATTTCAATATTTCACAATACTGACATTTAAGTGTAAACTTTACGGTATACACTTAAATGTCAATCAGAAGTCAGAACTTCTTAGTACTAAATATAAGTTTTACAAAGTTATACATATAAATTTAATTTTTTGCATTCAACTGTCACTTGTATGTTGTGCATAAAAAAAAAAATAAATTCTCAAATAAAAAATCAAATGTTATTAAATTTTAAAATAAAAATTTATTAAATAAAAAACCAATAAAAAAAATAAAAATAAAACTCACCTCCAAATAAACTTCATCTGTTGGCCTAAATGTATTATTTATTTTATGAAATGTAATATTGTAATGGGGTAATGCATGAAGTAGCTTTGCTATCACAGGCACTCTATATTGGTCGTTATATTCCACGTATTCATTCATTTCGTTAGTTTTTTGTTGTTTTTTATTTATTTATTTTATTATTTTTATCGGATTTTGTTTTTTTTTTTGTTTTTATCTTTTAGTTTTAATTTATTTGTTTTTTTCCTTTTTTTTTTGTATATATATTAAATTATTTAAAATTTTTTTTATTTATTGATTAAAATATGTATGTATATTGTATGCTACTTATATAATATTATTATGCATATGTATAAATAATTTATTTATTATTTTTGTTTTTATTTTTTTTTCTTTTATTTTTTTGTTTTTACGTATGTATATTGAAGATTGAAATTTTTTGAGCAAATATTCAACAGTATATCAAACATTATTGATAGTGATGATGATAATATTGATGATTATGATAATAATATGTAGCTAACAACATTCAATTAAATTGAAAAATGTCCTGTTGCATCAAAATGAGTCCTTACAGTACAGTTAATATTTTAATCCTTTTATAAAAGATTCTTAATTAAATTCTTGCAAAAAAAAAAAACAAAAAAAATTAAACACTATAGAATAATACAGAAAATATGTAAAAACGAAGGCAAAGAACTGTAAATTTAGTAGTGATGACAAAAATTAAAATAGTATGCCAGACATACTTGTCATTGACTGCTTACTGTTTTTGTGTTTTTTTTTTTTATCCTGCTACTCCTGCTACGTTTTTTATTTTTTTTTTTTGTTTGTTTGTTTAGTAGGTATTGTATTCCGCTTCTTTGAACAGTTATATACACCAAACAAAATAAAAATATAATCAATAAAATAGATTTTAGTAGACACTAAGAACAAAAAACTAGATAGTAAAAAATAACGGTAAAAAAAAAATTAAGAATGTAACAAAAAATGAAAAATAAAAATCAACCGGTTTTCAATATATTTTTAGATTTTGTTTATTTAAACGTAATTCATACGATGCATTTTGTTGTTATTGTTGCAATTTTTGTAATTTTATTTTTTCTTCTCCTTTTTATTTTTTCCGTTTTTTTTTTTTTTTTTTTGCTTTTACAAAAACAGGACCAAACAATAATTTATTATAATAGATGATAGAGAATAAAATATCTGTTATATTTATTTGTAAAGCCGTTATAATATAATGACAACTTCAGTTTTCATATTATAAATTTTTCATCCTTTTTTTTTTTTTTTTGTATATTTTTAATATTATATAAAAATATCCTTATATATGTTGCTAAATATGTTGATTTTGTTTATTTCTAAAATTTAAATTTATTTCCTGTGGTTTAAAATAGGTAGAACAAGAATTTAAATTTTCTTAGTGTTACCGTTGTTTGTTTTCTTGTTTTATTCTTCTTCTTTTCTTTTTGGTTTTATTGATGCCCCTCGTTCAATTCAGTTGGCCTAAATAGAAAAAAAAAGAGCTTTTATAGTACAAAAAAAGGAAAAATTTTTTTTAAATATTGTAAAATATGTGTTGTACTTCTTTTATTTGTAAGTACAGAGTGCACATATCGAATATATGAATAATAAAAATATTATAATAAAAAAAATTAAAAAAAAGAGAGTCACTTAAAAATGACAAAAACAGAAAAGAAGAAAGAGAAATAGAAAGTAATAAATAAATAAAAGCAAGTGGGTTTTTTTAAATATGTACCACATTAATTAGAATAAAAAGAAATTTTCAACATAAGGGTTTACTTTTGGATACCTATTGAAATATTTTTTAAAATAAACACTTAAAAAAAAAATTATAATAATTTAAATTTATTTTAATTTGATTTTATTCAACGGTTAAATTTATAATGTTGTAAGTACTATAAATTATTGGCCCTGTTTACACTTGTTAACATTTCTGTATGTAATGATGTATTCATTCTTGTATTTAAAATGTGCTGCAAAACTCTCGTTTTTACATTAAGTTGTATTTTGTAGTTGGAACCTTATATGTGTGCGTTAATATTATAACTTATTTTTTTGATCTGATAAAATTTTTTAATGTTGCTTTACATGCATTGGTGACTTGCAACAGCTAAAGCAGCT
The DNA here is from genome assembly GCA_947095535.1 of Poecilobothrus nobilitatus. Taxonomy (NCBI): domain Eukaryota; kingdom Metazoa; phylum Arthropoda; class Insecta; order Diptera; family Dolichopodidae; genus Poecilobothrus; species Poecilobothrus nobilitatus. Next base: position 51,045,110 of record OX352772.1, on the reverse strand, counting down.
AAATTTTGGTTAACAAAATTGAATAAAGGTTTTCGGAATTTTATGCATTTTCGTCGTTTTTTTTCGTTTTTATTTTTTTTTGGAAGAAGCGAGGAAGTGGGAAAGAAAAAGAAAAAGTTGCAACTGAATAATGCAACCAGTGTAAACACTACTAAACAGGGGGGAATAATGTAACCAGTGTAAGCAGGCGAATTATTTAGTATTCTTCAAAAATAATATTATGATAGAACATAGAGAAATATACATATATAGAGATAATTAAATAATTACATAATTAATAATTTTACAGTCAATTGAATTTATGAAATCTATTAAATGAAAGCTAATAGCTAAGAAAATTAATTTACTGCAGTGTAAAATCATTTTATGTATAATATTATATATGTTAAAAAAGTAAAACATTTATTAATTTAAGAATCCTTACTTAAGGAAGCTTACTATTAGAACGCCCCCTATTCAAAAAAAAAATAGTAAATTGCCAGATCAGAATGTCGGTGTAGATCAAAACTTTCCTATTTTTCAAGTTTTTGATTATACAAAAAAAAAAAAACAGAATTTTCAGTCAACTTGAAGACTCGAACCTATACATACTATTTGTCCATATTGCACCATGTCTTTAACCACAGCATTTTCAAATTAATAGTATAGAAAAAGAAAACAGTAAAAAAAAATTCCGTCTATTTCGGGATTCAAAATCCAAGAAACATGCTGCTTCACCATGTGTTTAACCAGTATACACGAAATTTCGCTTTCAATTTTTTTGATTTATCTCATATCTACAGTGAAAATCGGTTATAACGACATTGGTTATAACAACATATCAACATTCAACCAATTTTAAAAGTCCCAGTTTTAAGTTCATATAATTTCAAACAAATTGGTATCGGATATAACGACATAGCTTATAACGACATATTGCTTATAATGACTTATTTTTACTTAAAAAAGAAGCAAATTATCGGTTATAACGCCGAAAAAATTAAAACACAATAAAGAAAAATGCATACATAGATTATAATAACTAAGAAAAAAAGCATCAGATTGACCTGTTACTTATTGTCACCTAATTATCGCCTGACTGTTGTGCGAGTTTGATATTTCTAATATTTTTATTTATGCATGTATGTATGTAACATTAAGTTTGTTGTTTTAAAACACACCACAAGTATAAAATTGCACAAGAAAGTACAGATATGAATGAAAAGAAAAGGCTCTTATTGTTTGGCGATCGGAGTCTGGTTCTGGTAAATAAAACAATAAATACATACATATTGTTAATAATTTTGTGTTATGTTACGCCTTACGTTTTATACATATGTATGTATGTATGGAAAGTAGGTACCATACATATTACACAGATACATATTATTAATTTTTTTTCTTTTTGTTAAAAACTGTTTAATAAAGACTCGAATAAATAAATAAATAATGCCTACTTCATTTTATTTATAAAAAAATTCTAAATTGTTTATAACGACCTATCGGATATAACTACCAAATTTGCTGGTCCGCTCTATGTCGTTATAACTGATATTGACTGTATTTTTATTCTGGAATAGCCAACACACGTTTTCAAATTAATATACATATAGATAATATAAGGAACTATATTTAAATAAAAAATTGGCAAAAATGTTTTAAAATTTTAAACGTCAAAATAAAGGTTTAATTAATACATAGTAAGTATTTTGAAGTTGAATCAAAATTTTCATTTTATACTTAGTGCCTATGCCTAATTCCCCTTTAGTATTTTTAAAATTTCAAATTTTTATTACATTTTATTTTAAATTTTGTGCACCTAAAAAGTATTTGTCTTAACTTATTACTGTCACATATTTTGCATATACTCAGATAGGGGTTAGTAATAATTTTAAAGTGCTCGTGCTTCATAATTAATTCAGTGTTATAATATTTATATTATTAAAATAGAAATACAAAATTAAAATCTATTCAAATTGCAAATTAAAATTTTTATATAATAATACGTAAAGTTTCAAAACCCCCCTTATTTGTAAGGCACAATGATAATAAAGTTGTCTATTTTTAAAAATAAAAATTTTGTTTTTTTGCGCGATTTAATATTAAGTTTTTGATAATGATACCAATCAAAACTTTTAATGGGTTGACTTTAGTTTTATAGGTAATAAACTTTAAATTTCAGTATTTCAAATATTTTACAGTAAGATTTTATGCTGAAAAATGATGAGATAGCATGTTGGATTGCTAGTAACTATATGGATATGTAAAATGGAAAAATATCTTATTTCTGTTATAACTTAAACCAAAGATATTACAATAAAAGATTTAAAAAGAGATTTGAAAGAAATTATTAAAATTTGTAAGTTATGACAGAAAGTTTAAAAAGTTATAAAGACATATTTCACAACATAAAAACTGCAAATGTTCAATTAAAAATATTTATGCGTTTCATTGTATCTGTTTATATACTGTAGATCATTTTCCTTTAATTTTTTCCATTCGTTACATTGACTACATATAACCTTTTTCAACCAAAAATCAGATCTTCTAGCGTTAAAATCAAAAGCGTCTAACGCAAAAATTAGCGTTTCCATAAATTTTAATATTTTAATATTTTTCAGTAAGTTGAAAACATTAAGATTAAACTTCGTTATAAGTTTGTTGGTGATCACTTGAGGGAGGATTTTCAGATATGGTGGATATTTACAGAATATCTATTTTATATTGTATTGCACAAATTATTAACAATCAATTAGGATTTGTATCAATATTTTTTTTTACACAGCCTTTCCCGTTCAGGCGTGTTTGTAAATATCGTAAGAGGGAATAAATCTTACGACGTGTGTAGGATTTGAACCCACACTCCTTCGGTGTTTACAGCGTATTTTATACACTCTTACCCACTAGGCCACCGAGACCCCTGTATCAATATTAAATTAATAAAATTATTTCATAAAGTATTTTTCCGTCATATGAAGGCAGACTGTCATTAATTGGTTTTAATCATTTTTTTTTTAAAGCCGATTAGAGGCTACTGGTAAATTTAGTACAAAATCCAGCAAATTTAAAATCAGTTAATTTTTCCAATATTCACTATGACTATTCCAGATCCATATTATTTCTTCAGATGTGAGATTAAACTAATGCACAAAATCTAACAAAAATCCATATTACAGTCTAAGCTTATTAACATGAATATAAACAAATTACCAAAAAAAACTTAAACTTACAACTTACGCGATCATGAGTCATGACTAAAACTTCCATTATAAATTTACATTATACAACTTCTAATACATGATTTGCAAATCATCTAACTTTGTAGTAAATTATTTATAAATAAATGTAAGAAGATAAACCTTTAACGTTTATTACTATCTCACTAAAAAATGTAAATAATGACTTAATCAATTAAGGATTTAGTGTAACAAAACAAACAAAATGTATAATGATACAATAGATAAATTTAATGTTTTAAAATAAAAACGAAAACATCAGAATAATAATTTTGGACCCTAATTATTTAGGAGAAATTTAGGAAGTCTTAAGAAAAATGTATATAATAAATTTTTTTTTTTTATTTATTTTCTTTTCTTTTTTTTTTTTTTGTATATTTTAGAGCAGGAAAACATTTCACCTATGTGTACACGGGTGCAAAAGGATACAAGGATTGTTGAACACTTAAATGGTTGCAAAACAAAACAAAAAAAAAAAAACATTAAAATAAAAAATAACAAAGGATGAAAAACAGTTGTACCATTTTTCTTCTTTTTTAATGTTATTCTGAAGTAGACCATAAAATAAAGAAAATTTACAATACAAATAAATATATTTTAGACATATTCACTGCACATACATAAATATTGTATACAGTATATGACAAAAAAAAATTATTATCGAAAATGTTATTTCAACAAAATATTCTATAGTTTTTTGACATTTGATACAAATTTTTTCTTATATCTAATCAACCCGTTCTAAATAGTTCATATTTTTTTAAAAATATTTTAAAACTATTTTAAAATAGTTCATATTTTTTTGTTAAATTTGTGCGAAGCAATTTATCTAAAGAATGAAGTAAATAGTTTTGATATATGCCTAAATGTATTCTTTCATCTCATGACAACATTAATTTTACAATTGACCCATTTATGTATGTTCCATTTTTTCACTCTTTTGAAATTACTGTTATTTATTAATTTTTATATGCTACTTTTTAATATAAGTAACATTTTAAGCACCTCTTATCAAAAATAGGTAAATAATTTTGTGAGAAAAACTTTATGCTTTCTGCCATTAATAGCCAGGATTTAGACTGATTTGATCTGTATTATATATTTTGTTTTAAGGTTATATGGAACTTTTGCCAGGAATCTAGATTAAATACAATTGATGCATGGAGCATAGCATTTTCTAGTAATTTACTCTAACTATTTAAGTAAGTTTCAATCTTTTTGAAAAGATTTTCAATAAATGTGATAAAATTTTAGTAAAGTATTCGAAATAAATGGTCGCAAATTAAATTTGAATGGCTATTTTTAAAAAAATACCTAATAAGTGCAATTTAACGATTCTTTAAATCTTAAATATAAATTTTTATTCTAAAATTATTTTAGATAAAACAGTACTTTTCTTATAAAATTAAGTTATGTTTAGTTATAATATTATTTTTGGCGTTTACTGTACGTAAAACTAAGTAAATTTATTTATGCAAGGAGGTGAGCGTTAAAGAAGGACAGCATACAGCATATAAAAAATAAATAAAATGCAAATAATAAAATACAGAATGGAAAGAGAAAAAGCTATAAAAATTTCTGTAATATTTCTGCACGTTCCTATTTGCCATTTTTATTGTTGTTGTTCTTGTTGTTGTTGTATTATGTATATATGTTTTCCTTTTTTTTTTGTGTTTTGTACTTTTTTATTGATTTTAAGAAGGTATGACCTGTAAAAAACAAGTGTAATTGGAGTTGAAGTACAGTTCTTATTACTTTTGGTATTTTTTCTGTTTTTTTTTTTTCAATTTTTGTGACAAAACACTCGTAAAATGTTACACTAAAGGAAAAAAATAATAGGGTTTTTCATTTTTAACCGTTATTTTATTTTTGGTTTTTCCTAACATTCATTTTTATTTTAAGTTTTTATTTTTTGTTTTTTTATAGTCGTGTTTTTTTTTTTTTCTAAAATTGAGAAGAATATGAAATGTAAACGGGTTTATTTTTACGACTAAATTGTGTTTTAAGCGCATTTTTTTTTTTTTTTCAAATGCAACATATACGAATATTTATTTATATATGTACGTAATTATTTAAGTATGTATGTACATATTTCAATTGGTTTCATAGATATGTAAAAATGAAAATTTGTATATGGTATGTACATTAAATATCAACACCATGGTATAAGGTGCTTCATATGTGATTAAAAAGAACAAAAAAAAAAATAAATAAATAAGCAAATAACAAGAATTGGAAGGAAAGGACGATTTGGTTGTTAAATTACAAAAGGTGAAAAAAATTACATAATGTTAAATTTTGAAGCTGGAACACTGAAAATACAAAAGAAAAAAGAAAATTTCGCTAAAAAAAAATTTTCTTTTCTAATTTTTTTAATTGCAAATAATTTCCTTAAGGATTATATACTCTCTACTACCTATATAATTTGTTATTTTTCCTGAAAATTAAGTGGAAAATAAAGAATTTCCTGGTTAAATTAAATTACTTTTTTTCAAAAGTGTTTTTTGTTTAATTACATGTTAGTCTGAATGGTTTTTCATTTATATATTTTCTTTTGATTGTTTTTCAATTTTTCTTTTTGTAATTTTTAAGATTTGAGGTTTTTTTTTTGTTTTTGATAATTTTAGAAATATTTTATGTTAAGCTCTTAATAAAGACCTATAAAGTTTCATGTTTGAAGATTGTTATTTTGAGGCCACAATAAGCTACTATAAAAAGGAAATTTCTATTTTACAAAATTTTGATCAAATCCGCTGATCCTCTATGAGTTTTTTAGAATTCCAAAGGGTATACAAATACTATCATATTAATTTTATATATTTTTTGTATATAGATATACAGCGTGTTTCCTAATTAAGTGCACTGCTATATATATAAAAAAGTTTCTTAAGCTTTCGAATATATTTTACAAAATTTCGAAACTAGAAGAGGCCTAGCTTAGCTCCTATACACAAAATTTATCTACTCATATTTATCCAGTGGTATATAGCAGTGCACTTAATTAGGAAACACCCTGAATATATAAAGTTTAGATGTATACGGTTTGTTAATTAACAACCTTTTCTTAATATGCTTCATTCTGAGCTAAATACAGCAACAAATGAAACCGTGGACACTGTTAGTACTGTTAATTTTGAACATAATTTTTTCAAATTTGAAATTTTACTATATTAGCCATAAGCGTACTACTAGTACTTTTTAAAATTTTAATATACAAATATACTAACGCCTATACAAAGTTAGTATATTCAATGTATGTAGAATATCATAAATAGAAGACCATCTCATCGGAAATGAATTTGCCATGTGTTCAACACATCAGCTCATGATGTGAAATGACAAAAAAAAAATAATTGACTATGTATGTTTAAATTCGAAAATTGTTTGACAATGTGTTTGCGACGTTGTAAACATTGAGATATCAATCTAATTAAGCGTACAAAAATTTCTGTATACCTGTTTTGATTCTTTGTTATTTAAGTTTTTTTTTAAATTTGTTATAAACTTCAACTTTAATACACAAATGGCGGGCGTCCCATAATTTATGATCGAAAACGTCAAATAAGACATTGTGTTAATTGTTGTATGGACTATTTAAATTGACAATTTAATTCCTTCGAACAAAATGTCCTTCCTTGACAAAATTAAATATGTATGTAAGAATGAAGTAAATAGTTTTGATATATGCCTAAATGTATTCTTTCATCTCATGACAACATTAATTTTACAATTGACCCATTTACGTATGTTCCATTTTTTCACTCTTTTGAAATTACAGATATTTATTAATGTTTATATGTTACTTTTAATATAAGTAACATTTTAACCACCTCTTATCAAAAATAGGTAAATAATTTTGTTGGTAAAACTTCATGCTTTCTGCCAGTAATAGCCAGGATTTAGACTGATTTGATCTGTATTATACATTTTGTTTTAAGGTTATATGGAACTTTTGCCAGGAATCTAGATTAAATACAATTGATGCATGGAGCATAGCATTCTCTAGTAGTTTACTCTAACTATTTAAGTAAGTTTCAATCTTTTTGAAAAGATTTTCAATAAATGTGATAAAATTTTAGTAAAGTATTTGAAATAAATGGTCGCAAATTAAATTTGAATGGCCATTTTTAAAAAAATACCTAATAAGTGCAATTTAACGATTCTTAAATTAAATATGTATGTAAAATATTTTTTTGACATTTCCGATGAGACCCAGAAACATTTAACAATGAATCCATAACTATCTGTAAGAGAATTGTAGGTATAAATTATTTTTTTTTTATTTTATTTTATTACAATTTTATTACATAAATGCCCTTGCAAAATCAAGGATCCTTTTCCTCACGGATGGGATCCAAAGGTATAAATGAATGCCTGAAAATTATTATTGTTATGTTATCGAACAAATTAACTATGACTTTCCGAAAACATATGTATACAGATTATTAAAATTAAAATAAGTAAACCCATAACTTCTCATATAATTTAAAGCTACTAGGGGCCTAGGTGGCCTAGTGGGTAAGAGCGTATAAAATACGCTGTAAACACCGAGGGAATGTGGGTTCGAATCCCACACACATCGTAAGAGTTATTCCCCCTTACGACATTTACAGCCACGCCTGAACAGGAAAGGCTGTGTAATTTTATGTCCCCATTTATGTGGCAGAGAAATGCATTAAACAAAAAAAAAAAAAATTTAAAGCTAGTTCATTATTTTGACTATCAGTACTGTTCAGTAATTATTTTTTGTATTTAATGTTATACAATACAATTAGGCATTCTTTAAATAAAAACTTTTTTAAATTCGAAAAAAAATTAATTTCACCCTGTATAAATTACAACATTGATTATTCATCTATCATTTAATACACAAGTTCGCTTAATATCTCCGACAACACGTATATTTTTAAAGGTCATCATTGCAATATAAATTTTATATATTAAAATTTTAAATTGGATTATAAAAATAAAATGTAAAATAAGCTTTGTTATTTTTAAATTACATTTCGAATATATTATGTTGTACATAATATAACATCTTTACAAATACATATTATGTATATTGAATATTGGAACACTTAAGATCCAATATGAAACACATTTTAAATTTAGAATATGAAATGAGAGAATTGAAACCTGTCATATAAAATAAATTGCACTTTTAAATGATGACAATATACTTAAAGTAGCTTCAATATAATATGTGAAACATTTAATTCCAATTAGAATACAAAAACTATATACATTATTAATTTGAAAATGTTTTTAGAATTGAATTTCAATTACATCTATTTTGAATTCATCATTTAATTAAAAACATAATTCAAGTTTTTATGATTGTGTACGTATTTAAAGAAAATTAATTTAAAATTCTCCCTAGGATAAATGAAAATTGTTTTTTTCTAAAAATAAATATCTACAAAATGAAATAAAAAAATAAATACCTACCTAATGTGTTTTTCGAATTTGGTGACTTATTTGTGCAAAAACAAATACAATGGTTGACATGGATTACACATTTACACCTAATCGTATACTTCGTTTCCTCCTATTAGATTTTAAATTCCAAAATAACATTTTTCTCAACTAAATATTACTTTTAAAAATAATTCATTATTAATTATTTATTTCTCAGCCACCCAGATTACGAAGAGTAATCAACGACTTAGTATGGTATGGACTAATAGTGGGACTAATAATCTCAAAAATTTTTTTTTTTAAAATGATGAAATAGGTTCGTATTGTCAGTTTTTTGTAGGCATTTAAAAAAAAATAATAGAATAGTGAAGAAATAATGATGAAAAATGAATAAAATAGTGATGACTGGGTAAAAAATTAAAAAAATAGGAAAATTTTCTATTTCAGATTTTCAAAATAGTGGAGAATATAGTAAAGGAATAGTGAAGAAATAGCGATGTCTAACCGCTAAGTAAATTTTCATAAAGATGGTGCAATTCTTCCAAACTGTATCATCGGTGAACATCACTCAAATGTTTCAAAATTCCGTGCTCATCGGTGTACATAAAAACAAACTTGTGTTAAGTTCGAAGATATATCACCGGTGAACATGTTTAAAGATAAAAAACAGTACATTGAATTGATTTGAGTTTTTGACAACATTCAACAATGTTGACTGGGGCGATACACGTTCGACTTAACACAAGTTTATTTTTATGTTCACTGGTGAGCACGAGACATTTGAAACATTTAAGTGATGTTCACCGGTAATACACATTAGACTTAAAGTCTTAATATTGTCAACACTTTTGTGTTTTTACCTATATTGTCAAATTAAATTAAATCTTTTATTTGAAAATTGTTTGAATATAATAAAAAATGAAAATAATAGAAGTTTCTCTACTGAACACTTACAGAAAAATGTTTACGCGACCTTCCGTAAACCAAGAAAAACCTCAACCTATATATTAATATCCATATACAACCTTAACATTCAATATCTTCGCACTCTTCTTTACCTTTAAAAAAACAGTTTTTTACATATTAACTGACATTTTAAAATTTAAATAACAAATAAAATTTCGTATAGTTTAAATTAAAAGAAATTTCCTCACGAAAAACATATTTTTATATAACACCTTACCGCAGTTATATAGTATACTTTAAATCGCTAGTAGCTGCTATAAATTATAATACAAGTCATTAAATGAATCGTAAAATTGTAATGTGATAAATCTTAACACAAGTCGATAATTTATTTATTTTGTGTTTTTATTTTTTATTTAAAAAAAAAAACAAAAAATAATAATAAACTCTTAATAAAATCAAAATCAGAGAAAATTTCTTTTTGCAAATCATTATTTATATTGATGATTATTTTATATTAATCCAAATACAAAAACTTAAATTTAAAAAAAAAAAACAACAAAATTATTTATTTCTAATCCCTTTAAAAATAGTCTATGACCATTAATGGGAATTTAAGGATAAAATATTTAAAATAAAAAATATTTTTTGTTTTTCATTTTCAATTCTCTACAGAGCATTTTCAATTTTCTATTGGATCGTAAGTATATATCCATTAAAGATTTACGATTCTTTTAAAATACATTCGAATTTTATTTTTTACAAATAAAAATAAATAAAAAAAAATAAATCAAATTTAATCGATTACACTTATTTTAATATCTACTTATTTAGATTATCGCGAAAAATCATTTGAAGGACAAAAACTGTTTGTTTGGCTTATGAGAGGTTATCATTTTTGGTCCTATCTTTTCTTGAAATTATTTAAATAATATCGAATAAGATTCTGCTAACTGAAAACGAGATAATATACGTATTAAGAGTGAAAATTAGTTTATTAATATTTGACCAGTTCATGATAATTCTGAGTTCGAAATTGAAAGTTTTAAAGAGACACAAGGAAAGCATCTGCTGCTGACCTCTATGTAGTTTAAATTCCTAGATGGTTTTAAATTTAAGATATGGCAATTCGTTTGTCGCAAATGTAGAACCATCTTCCACCTCATTTGTTTCCTAAAAATTGGAGATAACCACATTTTTAATTTACATAGGTTTAAGGAAAACGTCAACACTTTCGTTCATCACATTCCTGCAAATCTTAACTCTATTTTTTTAGAATTTTCCCCTTATCCAAACAATACAATAGTACTAAAGTTTTCATAATTTATTTTTTAATCAAAAAGGGAGGTATTGTTTAGTATAGATTAAAGTCCGACATCTTGACAGAGAAGTTGTGCTCTTTTCGATATAGATCCACAAGTTTAAGTTTTAAAAATTTTATTAATTTAATAAAATTTCATCAAACTCAATCTATATTCCAAATTTAAATATGATTTAGGGAGCCTAGGTGGCCTAGTGGTCAATAGCGTATAAAATAAACTGTAAACACCGAGGAAGTGTGGGTTCGAATCTCACACACGTCGTAAGAGTTTTTCTCGTTATGACATTTACAGCCACGTCTGAACAGAAAAGGCTGTGTAATTTCCTGTCCACATTTATGTGGCAGAGAAATATATTTAAAAAAAAAAATGATTCAAAAGTCATTAAACGATTAACAATCTCTGCAAATAATTTTATAAAAGTTATTTAGGATAACCACCAATAAATTGACTGCAGAAGCTTTATTACTTTATGAATATGATACCGTCAGGAAATCTTAAAAAAATCACTGAGGTATTCAAACATTAGCAGAACTATCAGATTCAAAAACTGATGATGACAATTAATGATGAATGGTATGATATACCAGAATAGGCCAAAATATTTTCTTTAATCTTTTTAAGGTTTTATTAGCAAACTTTATCCTAATTACTTTACCTAATCTTACCAAATCCTACCTAATAAATTTTATATAAACATAATATTAATATCTTAATTCATTAATGTACCGTTATACTATATATATTTAGTTCAAATAGAATACAAGAAATTTTATTTTCAAAAATTTTATTTAAAGCTATCTATATTTAAATTTTTAATTTGCATGGTATTAAAATTGGTGTAATATTAATTAATATTATTAAATCAATTTAAATGAGAATGGAAATCCACCCCGTGGATTCCAATGAACGGATTATAACAATTAATTTTATCGCATAAATAATCTCATTGGATATATACATATATACTTATATATATATTTAATATTTATTATATATAATTAATTGCCATTTAAATAACAAATATCAAGGGACTATTTATATAAATTTAAATTAGGTACCTGTTTATATATTATTTAAATATTATGTACATCTACTTATATACATATGTATAATTATATATACAAATATGAGTATTTTATATATAAAATTTTTTGTAGAATTGAATTTTAAATAAATAGTTTTTAAATATTTTTGTAGTTCCTAATTATTTCAAAAGATGTTAAGAATATTAAAAGTTTTTTACCTAACGGAACAGATGCTGATACAAATGATATTCAATTATTGATTTTAATACTATAATTGAAATCACTAACTATATTCACTATACGTGAATGATGTTAATCAATAAAATAATTTTAATGTAACAGATAAAAAAAACCTACATAGGCTTTAGTTTCGTATTGCCAACGATCTCAGATTTTTTCAAATTTTGCACAAATAAAACACATATAATATAAAAAAAAAACTTTTGCATTGGTCTCGATTGATTATACAGCCATTAAAGAGTTAACATCTGCTTTTATGAAAATATTGATTGCACAACCATTACCAAAAAAGTACCGTAATATTAAAATATTTTTTTAAAATATAAATTTACAAAAAAAAGCACAAAAAAATCATCATGTGCCTATTACAATTTACTACTATAATAGTTGTACGAACACCGCGTATGTGGAACCATCTCTCACCTCATGAGTTCTCCAGAATTGGTGATGATTCCATTTACAACGTGCAAAGATTCAAGGTGAATATTAACAACTTTGTTCACAATATGCCTGCCAATTTGAAATCAATTTTCATTCCTTAACTAAGTTTCCTCTGATCAGACAGTACATGAGTACTAAAGGTCGTATATATACATGAGTACTAAAGGTAGTAAAGGTCGTTTTTACTCCTCTATAGTGTTTTTCGATGATTCCCACCTACCCTCACAAAAAAAAAATAGTTAAATTTTTGAGCTTGTAGCACATCATCAACGAGACCCTTGAGTACTTAGATTGAATTTTCTTTGCATGAAATTTGGATGCGGCAGATATACGAAACTAAAGCCAACCTATATTTCTGTGATTACTTTGTAATTTAACCAATTTATAAATAGCACATTTATATTTCAATTAGAACAAGTTATTATTTTAAATCCTATAACATTTAACCAATGCTTATTATTGAAGTAAATTAAAGATTTATTCATCTTTTGTCAAAAAAAGTTTCATTCATGGTTAATCCTTTATTTTTTAAAATTGCTTTAATTTCATAGAATGTTCATTAGAACTTCTTCTACTATTATTATTTAGAATTGATGGTTCTAGTACAGATTATAAATATAATAAATTGTTTTATAACTAAATACTTATGTATAAATATCAGAAATGAAGCCTCTAATGATGTATAACAACGAAATTTTATAATAAAAGAATTTTTATTATGTATTGACATAATTTTATGGGAAATAAACTGCCATATTGCGGAAATTAATATAGATTGACATTTTTTCTAAAAATAAAATAAATAATTTGAATATAAAAAAAAAAAAATTGTACTTTTTATAGAAGAAAACCTATATTTACATTTACTTAATCCAATACAGAGTGATTCTCTTTTGGGCTTGAATATTTATTGGATGTATGTATTCAATAAATATGTATGTAATATGTATGTATATGTATGTATATATATGATAACCAAAATCAACAAAATTTGTAGGGGAGATGGCAAGGGTTATCACTTTGGCTTAAAACAGCCAAACGTGGCTCGTTTTTCTGTTTTAAATTAATTTTGGCTTTTTCAATTTAAATTTGACTGTTTTTTTTTTCTGTTTAAATCATAAAATCTCTTAAAGTCAAAAACAGTGTTGTTATTGTTTCAAGAAAATAAAATTTGATCTAAAAATCTACATGTAAAATCCGATGTAGATAAGTAAATATTTTTCAGATTAGAAAAGATATTTTATACATAAATTTTTACAGATATCTTAAAAGAAAAGCAAACGAAACTTAAAAACAAAAAAAAATTTTAAGTTCTAAGTAAGTATTTTTATGAATTTAAACGTACATAAATCTGCTCAACAAGACTAAAATCTATAAATCAAATAACTCGGCAAGAGTTAATTTAACTTGCCGAGTTAAATCAATTAACTCGGCAAGGGTTCTGTAGCAACTTTGGAAATTTTAGTTCGATTGACTCATCAGATTCTGATAAAAAAGCCGCACCAAATAAAAATAAAAAAAAAATTTTGGGAATCAATGGAAAAGTATAGAACTTGACAGATAAGCATTTTGTAAATCATATATTGTTTATGGCGTTTTTAGATTGAAGATATGTTTTATAGAACCTATGTTATAACAATTTAAATATAGGACTTTTTTTTAACTTTGGAAGGCTGTAAGTCAGCCTCTCAACTCAGCCTCAGTAACTCAGCCTTTCTGTAGCAACGGGTGGTGCTACAGAAAAAAATTAAAATTTCATTGATTTATTTCAAACGGTGTTCAATTTTTGTTAACACTCGGATAGACAGAGTCAAACTAATATGCACATTTTATCCATTTTTTTTTTTAAATTGTGCTAAAAATCTTGAAAATTGGTTATTTTTTCAATTTATTTTTTTATTTAAATACTCATACCTTTTGAACAAAAAGTATCTGAAATATGGAAAGACGAGGTATCTTCAACTTAATAATTAGATTGCGTTGTTTTTGAGATAAGTATAAGCAAATTAAATTAAAACTTAAAAAAAAAACAATAGGTTCCATTATTTTAAGAACTGAGAGAAATAGATCCCTCTAATAAACAATTGTTTGTTAGTTTTTGTCTCCCAAATACACGCCATAAATATTCAAGACGTCTGTTTCGGTTTTCCGATCACCCTGTATTTATAAATATATTTATTTTTGCAAAATCAATGATTTGCAATTTGATTTGAATGATTGGCATACGTTTAATAAATTTTAAATAAAAACGAATATAATATATAAGTAATAGATACTTTTTTATAGGAATTTTTGAATTGGAATGAACACAAAATTACTTTTTTTTAGATAAAATATGCTGTTAATAACCAAAACAAATATTAAAATTTCTTTAGTGTATATAATACTGTTAACGATAATTTTAACTATTATTCCTTAACGATGTTATATAGATTTCCGCCAACTATTTTAAAACTTTTCATTTCCTTTTAACTAAGAATTAATACAAGATCATAAACGGCAAATATATTACAGTTAAATACATAAATCTTGTACGTTGTTCCTTATTTTAAAAAAATTTACATAATATAGATATAAAAGTTATTCTGGTATAAAAATTACCAATCTACAATTTCTAATAATATAAATCTTTCTTCTGATATATAGTCTATGTTTAACTTTTAGTGTAAACAAAAAGAGGTTCGCAAATTTCAAAAATTTAGCAATATTTACCAAATTTTAAAAATTTTTTTATGGCATTAAATAAGTATTTATTAAATTTGACTCAACTCAAGTTGGGTTCTATTAATGTTCCCAAACAGACTTGGTCTTTATTAGATCTTAAACGATAAACTAGACTCTTATGCCTAAATCGTCAAAATAGCGTCGCACTGCAATACAGGTTTTAACGGGATACTGTACGATCGGTAGGCATGCCGAAAGGTTACTACTGTCCAGAAGTGCAGAAGTTGCATATAGATAAAGAGGAACCTATTGTTTGAGGAACATTTCATCTATTGTTATAATGGATCTTCTTCTAAAAAGAATAAAATTTCTGGCGAAGTTCTATTTAAATAACGTTTTCGATTTATCGGAAATGGACTTAATCGTTTTACAGCGCTTTGTAAATAAGCTCCCAATGGCTTAATTAAGAGAAAAACTGATCCAGGGTATCACCACATGCCTATACTGTCCTAATTGTGCATCTGCAGTTCTTTTTTACCTATACCTACCACATATTCAATATTTCTTTTGCATTTAACTATATCTTTAATAAATATCCTGTGAATAGGAAAAGTAATAAATGCATGATGTATAAATGAAGAAATATAAACTGAGATTTTATTTAGGTTAAAAACTCAAAAACATATAAGTTAAAGAAAAAAAAAAAAAGTTTTTTTAATATATGTAATTATAAATGTAAATCATTATATTGTATATATATATATATATATATATATATATATATATTTATAATTGAGATCAATTATATCATTTATTATATTCTTAACATTTTATATGTTGTAATTAATCTCATTTTTAAAAAGTAATCCTGCTTTATCATGAAATAAAACCAATTTAAATCTAAAACCATTTTTTTTTTTATTTTAATTAAAGAAAATCATTTTATAGAAACACTTATGATGATTCAATCATGATTTTAGATACAGTATATCTTAATTTGTAACCTCAACGTTTTAAATACTATCAATTTTTATTTTACATTTTGTTAACAGAGTTTTTTAAACTGTAACCAACCCTATGCAAATGTATGAAGTAAATTTAATCAGATCTAAATGTATTGTATTGAATTATTGTATTAAATCTAATGTAAATAGTCTAATGTAGATATTTTATATTATATTAAATATTAAGTATTTTAAATATGTTATGGACTTTAAATAGATAAATAAGTATAAGTATAAAACGGGAGGGTGTCAAATGTCTGTATTTCATTTGCCTGAATTATCATTTGATCAGATTTAAAAGAGTTCTTTTTGTTGAAATGTATATAAAATATTGAGGAAGATTTTATAGTTGAATAGAAAATCATGTTATATGTTTTTTCAGAATATGCGTATATACTAATTTCATCAATTTCATACTTGGATACAAAATCAGGGTTTTAATAATTTATTTAGCAGGACTTTGGGTAATAGCCTCTTCATTTTAAACGTTTTACTGTTGAAATATATATGCAAAACATCAATTAAAAGGGATTTTAGAATTCAGAGGATTCAAAATCAGATTTTCAATAATTTGATAGTCTAAGCACTTGGGACGGACTCTCAATTATTTTAATGTTATGTTGTTAAAATTCGATAGCTAAAAAATAATTCAGAATGATTTTAGAGTTGGATACAAAATCAAGGTTATATACGAGTTACATCAATGAACTGCTCTTATCTAATAACATAGTTATATTAAAGTTAAAAAAATGATTTTTTTTTTTTTATATTATATCGTCTAGATATAAATATCTCCCTGTATTTTTAGGGCCCATTTGCCTTAAAGCATGTGGGCCATCTCGGTACAAATATTAAATTATAATTATATTTAATATTTCGTTTACGTTATTTTATATTTTTATTATATTTTGATACATTATTTTTAACCTGACCGGGGTTTGAATCCGATACTTTCTGTCTGAAAGACCGAAAAACTATGATTTTATTTAGAATTAAGTAATTTTTTATATTTTAACCAATAAAAAAGAAAATTATTTTATTTATGTAACATAACATATGTTTTTGTCAGAATAGATTGGATATATATGTATATGTGAGATTCCAAATTAGGACAAATTTTAAGTTTGTTATGCAATAACGGTTCCCTGCTTTTTTTAAATTATGTATTTTTATTATATAAGATTATATAAGTTATACTTATAAAATTATGAAAAGGTTTATCGAGACAAACGTTATTCAGTCAAATGAAATTCAGTCATTCAGTCAGATAGTCCAAACAAATAAAAATCCAGACAAGTGACATTCCGTAAATTGACATCAAGTCAAATGCTTGTTATACCAGGTTTGTGATACTAATTCGTAAAAAACCTAAAAAAATATCTTTGTTTTTTTTTTTTTGCCTATCAAGCAAAATTAATAACTTTCATCCTTTTAAAATTATAAAAACCCTTATGCACTTAATCAGACATTTAAGACACTCATATTTAACTCCCAAAAGAAATAAATAAAAAATTCTGCATTTTGCAGAATACAATCCGGAATACAAATAATAATTTTAGAAAATATCAGGCATTGTAAAACTCATAAAGTTCTTTAAATTACTTTACGGAAATTTGAAAGGAAAAAATATATCTTAATCTACTGATTTATGGTATGAGTCAATAAATCAAATGCAAATGTTAGGTAACAATTATTTATATAGGTATACCTATAATATAAAAATACTAACGTCTACTATTATGCTTACGAAAATAGTTTAAAATCATTTATTTTACACTTTACCTAATATTTTATATTATTATCTTTCTTTTATTTATATTTTGTACTAGTTACTAATATTAACTTTCATTATAAAGATCTTCACTTTAGATATCGATCACAGTTATAAAAAATGATTTTGAGCCACTTTTAATCACAGGTTTTATGTTTATTAATTTTGAATATAAGATACTTGCTAGTTTCAAACAATCTATATGTATACTTATTTCCGAAAGTTTTAAATGTTATACAGCTATAAGATACACTGAGCACTAGTTTTATATAAAATGTAAATAGCAAATTTTAACCTATTCGTAACTTTTATTTGTATCTTATAGCTGTTAAATATTTTTTAAAACTAATGTTTGTTTTACAGAAAAAAATTTCAAAGTATCTGTTTGAACTGTTATTTTAAACAAATTTAAAATTTCAATAAATACAAACTGACTCATGGCGCAGTGGTTAAGTCGCGAACCTTTCAATCGAAGGGTCTTGGGTTCAAACCCCGGTCAGATCATAAATAAAAAGCCAGCCATCTTTGGTTATATCATGCAAGTAAGGTGTTATATACTGCTGCATGTTGTAATCCACTGATGGCGCTGACTTTGTAGTAAAATAATAATAATATTAATAAGAATATTAATACCAATAATAGTAGCCGCTACTATGACAGTGGGGGTTGCCTTCAATAGTTGTCTCATCTAGTAACTATATACTACTACTACATGTTGTAACTGTTGTGACGGCTTTAGTCACTGTTAGCTAAATACTAATAATAATAGGCGGATTCATTGTTTCCTTACAGTCCCACTCCCAATTCAATGTTTCCGTATCCATTTCCTATTCCTACTCCCTAGCCAGTATACTGCGTTCGCAGGTAAGAGTTTTCATCCCATTATATTGGCTAAAAGGAGGAGGTGGGTTTAGTCAGTAATCTGACACTACCAAGGGGGAAATTCTTGGTGTCTTTGGAAGATTCCCACCTCTCTTAGGAAAAAAAAAAAAACTAAAGCAATCAATCGGTATTTCCCAAATTTCAATAAATTTGGAAAGAAATAACATATTAACTATAAAATATTAACCGCACATAAAATTTAAACTATAAAAAAATTGTTTAACATTTAAAAAATAACTTTAATTTAATCATAATTTATTTGAAAAATTTCTAATATAAATTTTCAATATAACAACAAATTTAACAGATAATATTTTGGATTTCTTATCAAACTTTAATTAAACCGAGCTTTTGATGTTATAATTAATAAAAAAAAAATATTTTTTTTTCTTTTCATAAAATTTATTTAGCTTAAAATACTTGTGTACACAGACAACTGACCAAAATCTTAAGTTTTCAACATCGACAAACCACAAAAATTCTTAATATAAAAGAAAATTATAGAAAGGCAGAATAAAAACCAACGGTTCTTAAAGGCACACATTTTTGAAAAGACAATACACACAGTTTAGGATACTGTGACTTGCACCAAAGTTTATAATTTTTTTTCAGATATAAAAAAAAAAGAGCGACAATTTTTTCAATTTTAAGCGAATCCTACACATATGTAAGAAAAGCTGGCTAATTCATATAGAAATATAATTTTCAAGCTTTATTTTTTGACTTTTACTTTGAAAAAAATTGAATAGGTGTCTAAGTTATAAATCTCTAAAAATAATAAAATTTTAATTTTTGTCCCTCAATAGTTTTTAAATAGAGGGAGCTACAAAACAAAATTCTAAGATAGCTCTGTATAGTAATTCTGGAAGTTCTTTTTTCTCTCATTCAATTTAAAAGATTCTATTAGGCAGGGTTACGTAGATATGAAGGGGCAAAAATCTTAAAAAATGTTTGTCTTTAAATAACGGTAAATTTATATATTCTAAATTTTGTAAACTTGTATAATTTTGTTAATATTGATTTGTGAAGGTGAAAAAAGTTTTATTGTTTAGCGTTTTTAAAATGGAAAAATATTAAGCAAACATTTTTTTGTGGCTATACATAAAAAAGTTGTTCTTCAACATTAATTTTTTAAGAGAACTATGCATGGTTTAAATTGATTTATGTATCTAAAACTGTGTAGAAGTTTTTAATACAGACAAACGGACGGGCAGAATGAAACTAGTAAGCAAAGTATACAAAAATATTTTGAAAAATGTTCTAAAAAGTAATTTTTAGTGAAAAATTTAAGTTTGTTTTAGTCCCTATATAATCTTCTCTATCAATTTTGTAACAAAATATAAACTTGAATATGTTATGATAAATATTAAAAAATGTAATTAAAAAAATAATTATAAATTTATTAAAATATTAACATATGACATAAGAATAATAAAAAAAAAAAAAAATACGTACATGCTATTGAAGCAATGTATTTATAATTAGCTCCATGGCATACTGGTATGTTTAACAATATCACACAAATTTAATACATATAACAAATATGAATAAATTTGCAGCAGTATCATAATAATAAAAGATTAATATTATTATGGTATTATCATAATGTAACAGAATAATATCCACTGGTCTCTCTAATGGAATATACATAAAAAGACTACATAAGTTTTGAATCTTTTAGTATAAGGAACGTTCATGTTTGTTTATAAATCACAAAATAAAAATTGTGCAAATATAAAAAGTGAATTAGATTTATACTTAACCTTTTAACTATAGGGGCCTCGGTGGCCTAGTGGATAAAAGCGTATAAAATACGCTGTAAACACCGAGGGTTCGAGTCCCACACATGTCGTAAGAGTTATTCCCTTTTACGAAATTTTCAGTCACGTCTGAAAAGGAAAGGCTGCGTAATTTCCTGTTCACATTTATGTACTACAAAATGTACTA
This sequence comes from Poecilobothrus nobilitatus, assembly GCA_947095535.1. Lineage (NCBI taxonomy): Eukaryota > Metazoa > Arthropoda > Insecta > Diptera > Dolichopodidae > Poecilobothrus > Poecilobothrus nobilitatus. The sequence goes on along the minus strand of OX352772.1, from coordinate 51,024,275 downwards.
CAAAAAAAAAATTTGACTATATAGTTATTTTCTGTTTAACATTTTTAAATATAAAGGGTCTTTCAAATTGAGTTTTCAAAAGTAAATAATTAAAAGAAATAGAATTTGAATTGAAACTGGAAAAGTTTTTATTTATTTTTGAAGTACAATGTTTGCCATTTATACTCTGAAAATGATATCTAACATGTGACCATCTCTTGCGTCTCTACAGTACCTGATTCTTTTATCAAAAGTTTCGGTCACATTCTGGCATAGTTGTGGCTTTATCTCACCAATAACTCGAATAATTTTTCTTTTCAATTCAGCATTTCGAGGATTATCCTTGTAAACCTGTTCTTTCACATAGCCCCAGAGAAAGAATTTTCAAATATCAAATCGCAGGATCTTGAAGGCCATTTCACCGAATCTCGAAATAACATGGTCTGCAAACTTTGTATGCAGAAATTGCAATGTTTCTCTCGCTGTATGACACGTATCCCCATCTTGTTGAAACCACATGTCCTCAGTATCAATATTTTCCAGTTTTGGCCATAAAAAGGTTGTGATCATGTCGCGATATCTGGTACCGTTAACGGTTGTGGCTCAGCATAATTTTCGAAAAAGTATGAACCAATCACACTACCAGACCACAATGCACACCAAACAGTGACTCTTTGTGGATGCGTTGACTTCTCTTGGATCACGCGAAGGGAAATTGACATGGTGGTGGGAAATTGGTCAGCTGTAACAATATCACTCACGGCACCAATATTTTCTTGTGAACGACTGGCACGAGCTTACTGATGTCTTTCTCGATCTTGTACTGCATCAGTTTTTTGAAATTTCCGCACAATATTATACCAATTTGTTGCTCCTTTGGGCGATTATGTAGACCATAAACATCGCGTAATTTGCGAAATACATTTCTTACAGAACGACCATTTTCATAAAATAATTCAATAATTTCAACACGTTGTTGTAATGTATACCACTCCATTTTTATAAAATGGCAAACCTTCAACTGTCAAAATGACATATAATATGGGTGCGTTCAATGTTTGAAGTGTGTTGCACAGGCGCCTACTTTTGAAAACTCAATTTCAAAGACCCTTTATATGTATAAATATAATTTACGAAACTTTAAAGGTCACCCCGAGAAATTGCATGATATATATATTAATATAAAATAAATACATGGAATATATTACTTCCTTTTATAGTTCTTTTTTAAAATTTCAAATGGCATGACTGCATTAAACAAAATTATTTTAACATGTTATCTTATCAATATACAGTTAAAAGTTATTTGCATTTTTTTTTTTTTGTAATCAAATCGAATTAGTTTTTGCGCAAAGAACAACGCTTCTGTAAACTTTTAAGTCAATCGGTCAAACTATTTAGACAGAACAAATAGAAAATTAAATAAATTTTTATTAGATTGTCGTATCAAAAGAGGCTAATGGAACTTAATAAAAATTTGTTACACGTGTTTTATAAGATAATTAACGAATCATTTAAAAGTGAACACATTCATCTTACAAAAAAATATTTTCTGGATCGATTTGCCGGAAATATATAATGTAGATCTAATTTCAAGTTATCAAAATTAATCAAATTGATTTAGTAAGCTCCTTAGCCAACATTTCTTAAAAGTTTAAACTGAATCGGACAAACTCTTTAATCAGAAATATTAAAAAAATATAGCAATCATCGTTCGTATAAGCTAAAATATTTCTAAAACTTTAGGATGCTTGTATACACAGTTTAAAGAATTCAAAAAGGACAAATAAACAACCAAACAATCATCCTTTTTATGGCTTTTATGGTTTTTTTTTATAGCTTATAGAAATAAAGTTTTTTTTCCATCTTTAGAATTATTGTAATGATACAGTTTCGTTGTCACCAAATGCTTTCTATATAAATTTTCATCCATTTATTCTATATGGTCAATTTTTTTAATCCTATTACAAACATATTCTACAGCTTTCTTTAATCATTATCCATAATAACAATATTTTTCTAACTTACCATCTCTCTTGTTCTAACATTTACCAAAAATACAGGTAGGCTTATCAGCCTAACACTTCAACATTTAGCAAGGAAGAAAATAAACAAAAACTTGAACAAATAACAAAAAACATTACACAAAATTAAGATAATAATCAATACTTCGGACGTCTAAAAAAGATTCCTCTAATTTATTATAAGAAGCATTTTGAAACGAATTAGCATAATTTATGTCTGAAAGATAATAAATATATATATTAAGAAGCTGTATATATATAAGCTATATAGAAATATATAACCTGTATATATATAAGTATATATAGAAGCTGATAAGATTTTGTATAATACTTAGATATTAAAACTAATCATATGGCAACTCAATACAACTAATTACTAATAAATGTTTGTACTGTCTTTCAGTATTATAAGTTAAAAAATCGTTTGAGATACGCTGCACTTTAGAGCATTTTTAATTTTTTTTTTTTTTTTTTTTTAATTTATGTATTTACTTCTATATTCCATTATTTTTCCTTATAAAAAAGATAATTTGAAAAAAAAAATTTAAAAAAAATTATCTTGTAACATGAACTGGATTTCTTTTTTTTATCAAAATCATAAATCGCATATTATACATATATATATATATATAAATATATATAATTATAAACAGATATATAGAAATGCATCTGCGTTTATAATTGCATCTTTTCTTCTTTATTTATTTATTTTCTTTTTTCCTTTAACAAACAACACATTGTGACTTGTATGACATCTGTTTTATAATATATGAAATTTTTGGATAAATTCCAATAAGGACCCATGTACCTATCAATAAATTTATTGCTGTTGTTGTTTTATTTTTTTTTTTTTTTATCATTCTGCGAAATATAATAAAGACAGCTAGAAGGACAATGAACGCTTTTCAAATAATTCTTTTATATACAAAAATGATCCTTGTAAAATTGTAAATTTTTTATAAGATAAAAAAAAAAATAAAAAAAAAAAGAGATACAGAATCTTCTTGCCCTCAATTATATCATCTGATAAAAAACAGAAAAAAAAAAGAAAAAAGAAAACTTAAAGGCCAATAAACTTTGGTGAAGATTTTGCCATTGGAAGTTAAATAAACTTCCATCTATCTATAATTTTTATTTTTACATATTTTTTTTTTCTCTTTTATACATTTCCCATCTCAAAGGATATTTATTTTTATCTTTAGATACAATATAGGCATCTGTTTAAAGTATATAACCTACATATTACATATACATATTATTTATGTAATTCAAATTAGAGTTGCCAGATACAGAAAAATTAAATTACTGTTAAATACAAAATTTAATTTAAAATGAAATATTTAAGATAAATAAATTAAAAAAATATGGTAACCCGTATGTAGTGTAGTGTAGTGTAGATATGTAGCGAATTTAAAACTACCTACCTTAAGAAGAGCTAATTATTATACATTCATAATAATATTTAAAAAGTCAAAAAAAAAAAAAATATTCATAAGCTTAGGTGTTCAAAACATTTCTTATAATTTTTCACATTTAAGCCTCCAATTTCTTCAATTATAATAAAAATTTCCACGTTTTTCTCTTTAATTGTATTTTTATAGATTTGCGTCATCTCTTCAAAAAAATATATATATGTATGTATTTACATATCCATATATTATGCTGCCCATACATGCGGACTAGGTTGTAAACTTGGTTGTAAAATTTATCCAACCTATCATCCAACCATTGTAATTATGTAATTTATATTTTTATTATTTTATCTTTTAACTACAAACCAAATTCAACCATAAACTCCAAAGACTCCGCCCACAAAAACCAAAATTTTTTCATATTCATCCAAACAACTTTCCAACCATCAAAATGGTTTTACAACTTGCTCATACACTATATAAAACTAATCAAGTCCGCGGACCTGTTCTAAAACCTGGCCCGCCGTGTATATGGGTAGCATTATATTCTGGGTTATACGTTTTACTTTATGTAATACAAACAAATTAAAATTTTGTTTTTCATGGTGTGAAACAACAATGTGGTAAAATAGAATATCACATGATATAGTGAAACATGCAATTTGATGTAAAGTAAATTTTTGCATAAATTAAGTTTAATCTCGTCAGCAACCAAGAGATGGTACTAAAATCTAAGACATGGCAAATATTACTTGAAATAACAATTAATAAAGAAAAATATAAATAAAACGTTCAAGCTGTAGTTCTTTTGTTCGAACCTTTTTTCTTTGTTTTGTTATACTTCTTTAGTAGTCAAAGTTACGCGGTTTAATGATCTAAAATATTTACATTTATAAGTTAGATTAAGTTGGATATGAAAAGTCATTTGACTGTATTTAAATTGGGAGAGTTTATAGTTTATTTTAAAATTCTTTCAACCATAAATCATAATCGATAATCACTGAGCTTCAAACCAATCGGAATTCATCTAATAAAAACTCATCCAGATAAACAGCCCAAACTATATTAAGTAATAACTTATTTGAAGGAAACAAATATGTCTATCATATGTATATCTCGGCGTTAATTATGAAAAATAACTTTAGTCTTATTTCGAAATAATAATTTTTCAACATTCTTCTTTTAATTGCCAATATAAATTGCGCCTAAATTAATCCCAATCACTGTATTTTCATCAATGTTTCCTGTATAAGAAAATCAACTATATTTTAATACCTACATATTTACAAAATGTAAACAAAAAATCGGAACTAAAGATAGTGGAAGGCTAAATTCTACCCTAATAAACCATTACATAAAAAAAATTATTGAATACGTGGCAACTCTAATGCATATTTATATTTTAAGGAAAAAGGAATTGAAATATTCGAATTTTTTTCCTTTTTTTAATTTTGTGTGATTTTTTTTTTTTTGTCTATATTAACTTTTAATATTTAATGAGAGGATTTGTTTGTTTTTCTTTTTTTTTTTTGCGTTTCTTATTTGAATTTTCATTTTACTTTATTTTTTCGCCTACTTAAAATTAAGTATGTGTACGGTTGCCTTAATTTACATATTTATTATAGACATAATAATATATTATTATATACAATGTGTACATATTATAGTTAATAATATATAGTATGAGTATTCAGTAACAAAAATGTATGAATTGGTCTTGTTTGTCTTTTCTTTTTTTTAAAGAATTTTTTAGGTCTGACTGACATCCACGAACCGAAAAAAAAAAAAAGAATAAAAATTTGGTCCATTCGTGATAAGTTCGATAATGTGTGCGTGTTTTCAATTTTCATGAATAATAATTTGACTTTTTTTTTATATAAAAACAATTCATATATGTATATACTCTGATACATATAAAATCTAATGTAAATTGTAATATGTACGGTATTAGAATATGTATGAGTGCGTTTTTCGGAAACACATTTATTTAGCTACACAAATATTAAAAGGAAAAAGATTTGTTTTTGCTTATTTGTTTGTTTTTATTTTATTGCTATTATTGTTTTTTTCATTCCGTTATAAGTTTCAACTCAACTCTCAATACAGGATAATATTATGTACTGGAAAAAAAAGAAAAATGAGTAGGTACACACCAAATTTTTAGTTATTTCTTTAATAATTCCTTTTATTTTTTAATACATATGCCTTTTAACTAATACTATACAGCTACCATACACACACACCAACACACTAACTTGGAGATCCAATCCACCATATCATAATATTATTTAAATATTAAATGTGCGTAAAATTATTAACTACGTATAACGTACATAGTAAATGTATGTACATACATACAGTCTATACTTTCAAAAAATACATTTTGAATTTTGAAATCTAAAAAATAAAGAAAAAAAATTCAAGTACCTACTATACTACCTACATACAATTTTAAATAATAATAATAAAAGTCAGTGTCACAATTAAATTTCGAAAATTCAAATGAAAAGAAAAAACAAAACATAAAAATCCAAAATCTGTCAAATCAGGACACATAAAAAATGCGATCTGAAAAATTTTCTTTAAAAACATTGAAATACAATATACTTATTATTTTATATGTGTGCGAAAGTGTGTGAGTGCGTTTTGAAACGTCGAAGGAAATTCAACTATTTTGTATAAATTTCGAAATACAACATTCCAATTTAATTTTTGTTTTATTTGTTTAGGTTTTTTTTTTTTTTTTTATTTTTCGAAGTCGGCTAAAAATGTGTATAACTTTTGGTACACGAAGTTTTTATTTTATTTTTTTTATTTATTTTTGTTGTTTTTTTTTTTGTGTGTTTTTATTTGAGAGTAAAAAACTCATTAAAAGAATTTTTTTGTTTTTTTTTTGGTTTTTTGAAAGAATTTTTTTTCAGAATAGGGTTGGAGTTTAGAATTTTGGTGTATGACTAAAACAACAAAAAAAAAAAAAAATTCTAACTACCCTCAATTCTTAATAGAAATTAAGAATTCATAATATACAAATATGTAAATATAATATAAAATAAAATGTATGTACATATAAATATACATATTATAATAGATGTAGCCTGCTGTATAGTATGTAACATGTATTAAAACTCGTAAAATTTTATGTGGGTTTGTGTGTGTACATTATTGTATATGTAAAATGTAGATATTTTTTTGTATTTTTGAATTAAGTTTAAATTAATAGGATATGTACACATACTTATATTTAAGTATATTATTTTAATTGTATTTTGGTGTTGAACATTTTAATTATTCAATTTACATTTTGTTTTTTTTTTTTTAGATTCTTTTTAAGGATTTTGACTTTTTCTATTTTAATTAAAAAAAAAAAACAAAAAAATAAAAATATACGCTAAAAGGTTTTTGGATAATTTTTAAAATAAATTTATAATAAAATTTTAATAAATTTCTTTAAGATTTTTTTTTTTTCGAATTTTAGATTTTGACAATTAAGGATTAAATAACATATGCATATATGTATGTATGACAAGTATTATAGTGCAAAGAATAAATTAATAAATGTTTATAACAAACATAAACATATAAATTTAATTTAAGGTGTATGAAAAATTTTATATTTTTGTCGAATATGGATAAATGCAACAAGCCATAATATAATGGCAGATAATATAATTGGCGGACTCGAATAATGGAATATCTATTTCCATTCAAATAAAACTAAAACACATTCCTTCATATTGATCAAGAAATTGCAGATGTTTTAGATTTAAATCATCAATTGACTTCGTCTGACCCGATACTAACTTTTGTTTTATATCTATGTAGGTCTTCAATTCACCAAAATTTTGTAACATATTTTGTAATAATTTTTCACTATTGGCTTGTCGATACGGATTTACAACAGGATGTAACCTGTTGTAAATTCGTATTTTAACCTAACAGGATGTAACGGCAAATTATTTAACAGTTTGATCTGTCAAAAAAAAAAAAATTGACGAGATAATTATAAAAAATGGTGCAGTGACAGAGCGTCCGAGTAAATATAGCCCGCGAACTTTAATTCCAAAATTTTTGGAATTAATGCTCGTGGGCTTTAAATCCTTTTCAAAAAATTTCGTCTTAATTCCACTAGATCGTGGGTTTTAAGTCCATTTCGAAAAATAATTAAAGCCCACTGAGTAACACAAAATTACTATCATGAGTCTGTATTTCATTTGACTCATGACTGAATTTTATTTGGTGACATGTCGGAAATTCAATTCACTCACTTCAATGAGCCAGAAGTTCCATGGGATTTTTGTCTCATTGTTAAGGTCTCAGAGATTTTCGGAGGGATTTTAGAATTGAATTCAAAATCAAGATTATACGCCTTTTACACAATATTTAGATATATACATATGAGAGTTTCTGCATTAAGAGAGATTTTAGAGTTGGTTAAAAAATCAGGGTTATACGCTTTTTCCAGAATATTTATATAATCCTCCTAATTCAAAATAATACTGATTTTGAATTTAAATCTAAAATCCCTCCCAAAATCCATGACAATAGAAGTATTACTTATATACATATTTTGGAGAAAGCATATAACTCTGATTTTGTAACCAACTCTAAAATCCCTCAAAATTCAGCATCTCGCTCTTATACATATTAGTAAATTTTCTGGAAAAAGAAGATACCCCAATTTTTATCCAAAACTCTAAAATCCCTCCTACTACGTTTGTTCTACATATTCTATTACTCTCTTCTTTTAATAACAAAAAATAGGTGGGTCTAAATTCCAATTCAAACAACTAATTTAGTCGCACGGGTTTTAATTCCTTTTAATTCCAATTCAAAAATGATTTAACGCCCGGGAATGATTTAACGCCCTTAAAAATATATTTCTTTTGACGTATAATAGAAATTAAATAAATTTCTATTTGGTCACTCTTTTTGCAATGTCTTTTATTAATTTTAATTTTTTATTCATATTTTAATCACAAATGTGTAACAAATGCCACAAATAATACAAGTGTAACAAATAGAAAAGAGGGTATTTTGTAACTCTGCCATACACTTGGGGGTCGAAAAAGTTACTGTAATAATAAAACATAGTATTAAACTGCTTAAGAACTGAAAATATAAAATTTTTATAAATAAAATTAAAAAAAAAACCAATAATGTTAGAAAAATATAAATATAATATGATTTACAGGGTGTTCCACATAAAAGTGCAAATATTTCAGGAAATGATTTCAAAGACAAAAATCCATAAAATATTATGGGTATATGGTTAATAACGTAATATTGGAGGAATAAGTTTATTGCTTTGCTAATTTCCATATTCTAAATTATATATGATTAACTTGAGAACACAGTTTTGTGGTCTCATGTCGGCATATGGAAGCAATGTATTTATAACTCAATGACTCACTTTTTCGGCTACAAGTTTTCTTTTTAGTTTATCATCTGAAAGTTCCTTTTTAACTAAGTTGTACTGTAGTGTGTCTTTATTATTGAATATCAATATCAATTATGTTTTTATATATATGAAAGTGTATAAGAAAAAATAATTATAGTTTATTCAAGTGGCTTTCTATATATTTGTAATAATTAATATGTTAAATTTATAAATATTAATTAACAAAATAAAAACAAAAAATATTAAGGACCTAAAAATCTCATTAAAATAATTCTACACTTTTTTGACTTTAATATTGGCAATATTAGCTTAATATTATTAAAACTAAAAGGTGAACCGAAAATATTTTTAGGTTAAATTTTATAAAAAAAAAATGAAATAATGAAAATTTATAAAAATATTTAATAACATGTTAGATAATACGCAACTCAGAATAACATTATTTTCATCTTATGTTATTTTACAGTTATTACATTTAAAGACTTCTAATTTTATAATTCCAAAATAGATTAAAACATGTATTTAAAATTTGATTTAGTTTATTTGATTAGGTTTTAATAAAACTTTTAGCAAGATTAACAAATAAGATATAATAAAATGACAACTATAATGAAGACAACATCAGATACATATATAAAAAAAGATGGGAAAGATTTTATATTAGACAACTATTTTTTCCTTTTTTCACCCGCTACCTAAACTCTAGTATACGTTTTCTTTATACAAAGAAAGTTATTGTAGGTTTTAGTAATGGGAAAAGAAATTTAAGATAAATAGGATAATAAGAGACGATTGAAAGGTCAACTTGAAGCTAACTTGTATAGCTTCTTCTTGAAAAGTAGAAAATTTTAATGGGCCATATGTCCATATGTCAATATCTATCAAACAGAAACACATTGCAGAATAAAAGGATATTCCAAAATTTAACGGTTCTCAGTTCTCGCAATAAATTATTTCCCATAGCCAGTTTTAAACCACCAAGGAATTTTCACAGTGTCCAAATGACAGTTGAAGTGTTTTTCTCTGTAGTTTTGCGATAACATTGTTTAAAGGAAAGCATTAATGATCTTATTTCAGTAGAACAAATGTTATTACCTATAAGATAACTATAAAACTGCGATAATATATAATCGGATAATTGGATAATATTTTATTGGATCTATATTCTTACTTTTGAACTTAGAATCAAAGTAATAAAAAGTACATATTTATTATCTTTCTTGATTTTAAATAAAAATTAACAAGTTAGAACAGCTTAACGTAAATAGAAGTATAATACCATTCAAAAAAAACTCAAAGCGAATAATGCCTATGCCTAGTTATGTTATATGTTCCGCATGTCAGAATAAATATACATATATACATGACCTTTTATTGAAATTCAATGGGAGATAAAGTATCTGATACAAAAAATAAATTGTATTCGTTTGGTACAATTAATGAAATATTTAAATAAATGGTGACACAATTACTGATTAAACACCTGACGACTGTCCCTGCACTGACGGAGTGCGTGTTAAAATCCTATACATAAATCGTAAGTTTACACAAATCGACTGCCCCTTTTCTTTCCTCATCCCTCATTATATTACTTTGCAGAAAGGGTGATTAGTCTATTATACTAGTTATCGGGCGGAGGTGGATAAAAATCTCATAGCACAAATGCGGTTTACGTTTTTTTAATATCTTTTGAAGATCTGTACTTCCCGCAAGAAACAAAGTACTTTAAAGTATTATAAGAAGAAAAAAACCGTGGCGACCAATTTTATAAATGAAACAATATGATTTATATGCTTAAATCATTGAAGAAAAAGGCACTGTACATTAACTGTAAATATTTATTAATTAATAAATACATTGGAATGTACTGGATTATTGATTCTCAACAATTTTTATTGAACATAATTAATTTTTAAAACCACATAGGAAAGAAGAAGGTTTATGAATTCAAGTCTCTGGTGGGGGTCTTATGACGTTTTATATGCAAACTTTTCACAAACTGTATATTAAAAAGAAAATATTGAAACATTACGATGTATTTATTTAATAATTTAATTATATTTAATTTATTTGCCAAATATAATGCTATATTTACCTACCTACCTTTTACCATATGTAGGAATAAAGGTAAATAATCGGTCAAAAAATCGAAATTAAAATAAATCGATATTTAAGATTTTTAATGTTCAAGATCACGAAAAAATAAGCTTTTAAAATAATGCTTTTACATATAAGTTCACAAATTGTGGGTTTTTTGCAGACGGTTTGCCAAATTGAGTTGAATATTTTCAGGCGAATTTTTCTTGGTGGTTAACAGGTCTCAAAAAAATATGTCCAACGACAGCAGTACACTTACATATAAAATGAAGGTCGAAAATGGATTAATAAATAATTTAATACTTTGTTTTATGTTTTGTTAACTTTTGGACTAAGTCCGACGACTAGGTATATAGACAATTTAGTGAACCTTTGAACTCATTTTGGTACAATTATTTGGTACTCTTTTACCTAATACCTAAACCACTTATCAAATTTCACTTTCTTTAGACATTTCCTTGATATTCTTTTTAAAATACAATACATAAAACAATTTTGTTTAGAAAAAAGGATATTATAGGTTTTGATTTTTATTTACTTAAATTATTCAGAGTTGAAGCATTTTTTTCACTTTTCCAACTAAGTTATTTACAGATTTAGGCAATAAAAAAATTAATGTTTAATGAAAATTCGACGAAAAATAGATTTTATTTTAAAATTCATTAAAATAGTTATAATATGTATAATATTGAATATAAGTATTGTATGCATGTACATACATTTCAACATTAAAAATATCTTTAATCCTAAAATTTTCATAATAAATAATAAAATTATTTGTGGTCAACCTTTTTTTTCCTATATACATATATACATTATACATATACCATTAAAAATTCAGTCAATATAAAAATTTATTCACAAATTAATCAATTAATTAAAGAAACCAATTTATTTTAAATTTGGTTTTTAAATACAAAATCATATCCTTTTACATAAAACATAGATTTACTTTTAATATAAATAGCAACCTTTAAAAAAAGCTTAATTAATGAAAAACTTTTTTCGTTGACGAGGAAAAATAGTGTCTGAAACTTTTCATTAACTTTATTCAATATTATAACAAGGTAATATATAAAACCAAAGATTTTTAAAGAAGTACATTTCCAAAAAGATAATAAAAAGGATTCTAGACTACTTTTGCAAGAATAATCAGTTTGTATCGAATAATAAGTTTGTATATATCAAAGCATCTTTCGGAGACACTTCAAGAGAAGCTTGCTTCAGTGTTAATAAGTAACTTATATAATTAAGAAAAGCCCTTAACATATGCCTAATTAATAATTATAATATTGGAGCTTTATTTTTTATATAATACTTACGATAAATTATTAAAGGTGAATATAGACTTGACTACTGTATTTTAGATTTTTGACCAATATTGACTATTAAAAAGAGAGAAGAACAAACATTTTTTCTAAAGTAATGTTCAAATATCATATACCCATTCCTCTTAAAATTTCAAGGTTCTGACTAAAAGGTTTTGGATACGAAGAAATTAAAATCTTGTAAAATATTGTTTTCATACATGTATCACATCTGTAAGCATACTAAATTGTATGCTGTAGCTCCGTAATGGATGGAGTTACATAAAACTTTAATAACACTAAGTTTTTAATGAGACAATTAATGGTTAAAATTTCATCGCTCTACCTTAAATGATGTTTTAAATAGACGGACAGACAAAATGAAATAAGTTAATATGCAAATATTTCTGAAATTTTTTTTAAAAATATGCTAAAAAAAAAATCTAATTAAGAAATATCACTAGACCATAAAATAATTATATATGTCCTACAATCAATAATGACTATTTATTAAAATTTTAGTAATTATAGGCTTAAACAAGGTAGAATGTAAACCAACGGTTTTTAAAAGCGCACATTTCCAAAACTCAATATAAACTATTTAGAAGTGTGACTTACACAAAAATTTGAAAATTTCATGTAATAAGAAAAAATGTGAAAATAGGACATTTTTGAAATTTTGAGGGGCTGTAATTCCGGAATCCTACATAACTAAGAAAAGCCGTTAACACACGTAAAAATGTATTATTAAACCTTTAATTTTCATGTCTTGTCGAAGAAAAATTTGTACAGTTGCTTAAGTTACAGGTGTCTAAAAATAGCAAATTTTCAATTTTTGAGGCGTAATAACTCTTAAAGAGGGGGTGTTATCAAAAAAATTTTCTGAGGAAACTTATACTAATTCTAAAAGTTCTTTCTTGTCTCAAAATTGCAGGTTCCTATCTAAAGAGGTGCCGGAGTTATGAAAAAAGAAATTTCATGCAAAATGTGGTTTTCACATAACGGTAAATTTAAATAGTAAATTACAAAATATTACATAATTTTGATATTGTTTTATATAGATAATAAAATTTTCGTTTAGGTTCGGTTTTAGATTGCAAAACTATTACGCATAGCCTGAGATATATACATCTGAAAATGGGGCTTTTTCGCAATTTTGAAGAGCTGCAACTTTGGAACCCTTTACAATTAAAATAAACCTTTAACACACGTAAAAATATATTATTGTAGCTTTAATTTTTATATCTTGCAGAAGTAAAATGTGTACAGGTTCCTAAGTTACAGGTGTTTAAAAATAGCAAATTTTCAATTTTTAAGCCCTAATAGCTCATAAACAGGGGGTGGTCCGAAAAAATTTTCTGAGCAAACTTATACTAATTCTAAAAGTTCTTTCTTGCCTCAAAATTTCAAGCTTCTATCTAGAAGCGTGCCGGAGTTATGAAAGTAGAAAAATCATGCAAAATTGGGTTTTCACATAACGGTAAATTTAAATACTAAATTTAAAAAAATTGTATAATTTTGATATTAATTTACAAAGATAAAAGAAATACCTGTCGAATAACGTTTTCAGATTGAAAAAATCTTAAGCAGAACATAAGATATATGCATTTAAAAATAGGGCTTTTTCAAAGTTTGAGGGGCTGTAGCTCCGTAATGGGGGGGGCTACATGAAAAAGTTGTTCCACAAAATTATTTTTTTTATGAGACCTACCTATGGTTAAAATTTTTTTTCTCTATCTTTAACGGTGTAGAAGTTTTGTAAACAGACGGACGGACGGACGGACAGAGTGAAACTAATAAGCACATTTTTTCAAAATTTTTTTGGAAATGTGCTAAAAGATTGCGTGTGAAAGTTAAAATAATTATAATATTATATAGATTGTGTAAAATTACTTGATTAGCCTATCCAACTTTTATTAAAATGGTGTAAAAAAAAATTACTAGAAAAAAGTTAATTTTTCAAAGTTTTCAACCAACCCCACCCAAAGTTTTCTTCTAACATTTCGATTTTTGCTTACTTTACAAAAAAAAAGGTTCTCTTTAATCTTAAAAGGAGTGCTTGTAAAAGTTTATTCATTATAGGCCAAAATAATGGATTTTACATCTTAAAGAATGGATAATAACATGGTTTTATTACTTGATGAAAATATTGGATTGCATTTTAAAGAAAGTAGAACTTCAAATGGGAGTTTTGATTTATATAGAATATAAAAACTCAATATTTGGAAAAAAATAATTTCTTTTTTAAATTGATTCTAAAATTGATTCTAAATCTCCTTTTATTTACCTCCTATCGGTACCTCCCGCAGGAGTCGATTTTCTTACTTTTTTAGGTACGAGGCAATTCTGTCCTGCGGTTCTAATTTTCTTGATACAAATTTTAAATATCAAATATCTTTATTATGAATGCTTGCTATGTTATTTTTATTAATTTTCTAATAATATACGCCCCGTTTCTTTCCATTATAAATCGACGCCCCAACCGTTGACTTTTTTCTTTTAGTTTATTTAAAATAAGTATTTTTCCAAACGTATATCTTATGTTGTGGGGTCTCACTTTATTACATCTTTCCATTTCAACTCACTCATTTAATTTACATATTATTTTTTACTTTTGTTTACCACTACTGTGTTTGTGGTATATGTTCGTGGTACTGTACATTATAATAGTATAGCTATACAATCTTTAAGTGAACCTCTTGAATTTTTTTTTTTTGAACAAGGAAATTACAAAGCCTTTCCTTTGGCTGTAAATGGCTGTAAATGTCGTAAAGAGGAATTATTGGCTGTAAATGTCGTAAAGAGGAATTATTCTTACGATGTGTGTGAGATTCGAAACCACACTCCTTTGGTGGTTGCTCTTAGCCACGACCTCTAGGCCACCGAGGCCTCTCTTGAATTTTAGAAAACAAAAATGATATATTTTCAATTTATTTGTAATTTAAATTAATTGTTCACAAAACAAAAGTTTTTTAATTTCGCTTTTTAACACCTTTTAATACTAACAAAAATTATAAATCATAGAACAGTCATTCTTATAAGACGTGGAAACGTTTGTTAATAAATTTTTCTAATTTGTGAAAGAAAAAATAAATTGAAGCAATCAAAACAAAATTCTAATTCCTGTTTTACAATTTAGATTTTAATATTCAGTTTATTTAAGATTAGGGGAATATATTATATTAGGGCAGTTTATTTATTATTAGGGGAAAATACCGATTATAGACCGCAATATTATACGTATATATATTAAATATTTGTTTCGATTATCTGATGATTCTCTCATCAATCATTTCTATTTTTTCATAAATTTTTTACCTTTTTATTCACAAGTGACATATTGAATTGATTACAGGATAAAATTTTCTCTTCGCACATTATCGTACAACAACGAGTGTTATGTAAAAACCATTGTAATGGAATTTTTTATACAATTGTTAAATTAACTACGCAAAAAAATAATTTCTTACAAGTAAAGGAATTTTCCTTTGTTAATTGAAGATTTTATTCTTGAAAAGCAAATTTATTTTTATGATTTAGTACTTAAAGATTTGATTTCATTTTACCTATTTATTACGTTCTATTTTTTAAACTTTTGAATTTGTTAAAAAACCTTTTGCGCGATTACTCGTATAATATGGGTAAAAATGAGCACAGAAAAGTTTTCTTTACAACGATTTTTTGATTTAAAAAAAAATATATATTTTTTCAATTAAAAATAAAAAAGGATCTTGATGTATATGTATTTTACACTTATAAATTATAATTATAAATGCAATATGCATATAACCAATTGTGCATTAATCGAAGTCGCCGCACTAATTAAAATTGTATTAAGACCATACAAGATCGTAAAAGATATGACAATTATATGTGTGTAACAATTCTTGATTCTAAATTTAAGTTGAATTTAAAAGCATATTAGCTAACATGACCTATACAGTTATGTGTGCCCCTTGTACCTTATCAGACTTAACTACAGATATTAAGTGATTTAACTAAAGCAAATTTTTTTTTTTATTTCACTTGGATATAGGTCTAAGTCGTTTATTATTCGAATTTGAGTAACCTTATCTTTCTTTTTAATGATTTTTTTCACTAAGCTGTTGATTATTGAGCTGTGATTATTGTATAAGATTATGAAGCACAAATAATACATTTATGATGGGCCCCTATTATCTTAATACAAGAATTATTTATTTTTTATTTATTTTATATTACGATATTAATATAGAATATACTAACATTGGATATTGTAGCTGTGAGGATTTAAATGCGACATCTTTCATTTGGAAGATGGACAACCCATTACGCCAATTAGTCAGATTTAAGTTATATTACCACCAGTTTGAAAGTACCTAGTTTCAATATCTTTTCGTTACCGTTATCTGTATAATGAATAATATTACAATAAGATATCAGCTTTTGTCTGCACCAAAAAAATTTACAAGTGTCAATCAGCTATGCCATTTTTACCCAAAAAGCGCCTCTTAACTCATGGTTAAAACTTAGAATAAAATGAGGAAAAGGTTAAAATTCGCTTTCTTTTCTCAGTTAATGTTTGCTTAAAAATTAGAATAAAATGAGGAAAAGGTCAACCTATCGGTCTCTTTTCTCCGCTTAGGAAATTTGGTCAGAAAACTAGTCAAACAAATCCTATTAATGCATTAATTCATTTTGAAAATTAAATTAAATCTGGATTTCGTTAGAAAATAAAATTATTTTTAGTTATCCAGATTTTATTGCTATACGTTTTCATCACAATAGTTCAGAATCGGTTGAAAACTTAGGTTGGGAACTTTAATACAAATATATATTTCGTTTACACAATAGGGATTTAAAAAGATTCTTGGCAAAAATGGAATTAAGAAAAATTTAGATTCATGTAGGATGCGTAAAAAAATTTCGATGGACATTTTGAAGAAAGATATTAATGTTCTTCTTAAACTTTACTAAATCGTACACAAATGAGTTACCAACTATGAGGAACACATGCGATCGCATGTGATTAAAAAGACAGAACATTCGTGTGACAAACGAATTCCCAAAATTAACGTGAATATAAGAAATTTTATATATAAACATAATAATATAAATATTATTTATTATTATTATGGAGTTCTAGAATCAATTCTACATTATAACAAAACATAAATTACAAATAATATGTATGTATGTATGTACCACATAATAAATGATGCTTGCAGCATTTAAAATAAAACATTAAATGCACTTAAAATGACACTAAAATTATAAATATATGTGTGTTTATAAATTGGAAGAAAAAAAAAATTATTTCAAAAGTTGTCAGCTCTTTTCATATATGATTATATGTAGTATAAGAAATATAAAAAAATAAAAAATTTTAGCCCGATAAAAAGTAGAAATAATACAACGTTAAATTTTTATAAGCATACCACAGTCATCAGTGTATCCTACCCATAATACTCGTACAATATATTTTGTTTTCAATTCCGATCACACTTAATATTACCACTAAAATAATTATTAAAACCATATGTTTTTAATATGCTCAAAATAATTAATGTTATATTTACTTTTTTGTTGAAAACTAAAATCAATAAAAATATAAATATGAATTTCCCGCATCAATTTTACTTTAATCTTATTAGATAATTATGGGAATGTAGGAAAACTTTATGAAATTACTTAATGTATACTATATGTCAGATTCTAAATTTGGCGACATTTTATAGTCGGTTATAAAATCATACATATTCTGAAAAAGAGTATAACCCTTATTTCGTCCCAACTTTAAAATTTTTGCGATTTTTTTTTGTATATAGAATTGATAAAGTTTTAAATGTCGATTTACAAAATGTCGAATGGGTGAAAATATCGACTATAAAAAAAATGCCGACTGAGAAAATGTCGACTGATAATTTGCCTACAACTGAAAATATTAACAAAAAATGTCGACGTAATTAAAAATATAAAAAACAAATTATAACAATATATTTATTCTAGAAACAATAAATATCCATTCAATAAAAAAAACTAAAAGAAAAAATAGATATAATAATTATATGTGAAACAACACGATAAATAAATTTAATAAAAAATAGATTTTAGTATAACTTCATGTTCCTCGCTAATAAACATAAATTCAAATTTAGAATCAAACCTATTCTTGTAAAAAAAATAAGTAAAAATTAGTAAAACCTCAAGTAAGTAACTATTATACTGAAAAAATGTTGAAAAAATGACAATCTTCACTGAAAAAATGTTGTCTAAGAAAATGTTGATTGAGATAATTTTTCTCAATCAATATTTTCTTAGACAACATTCAGTCGACATTTTCTTAGGCAACATTTTTTCAGTCGACATTTTCTCAGTCGACATTTTCTCAGTTGACATTTTCTCAGTCGACATTTTCTCAGTCTTCATTATGACCCGGACACATATAGAATACATATTATTTATGCAAAACGGCGACATTTTTATTTTGGAAGTTTTATTTGAAAGTACCTAGTAAGCTAGTATATGTATGCATATTGTTTTGACATTTGATGAAAAAATTTTTTATTTACAAAATACAAAATGGTTAAACCAGCGAAAATTGTTATTTTATGTTAGAAAAAATTTTAATTAATATAAACTAAATATAATTTATTAAACATATAAAATAAATTAATATTCAAAATATTACAAAATATTTAACGTTAAAAATTTTTGACGTTTACTTTTACGTCTGTATTTTACTTTACAAACAAATTTGCATCTTGTATGCTTCTTATTGAGGATGCAAAAAATGTTGCATCTAAAATGAGAGAAAGGGCGAGCATGTCATGAATACGAAATATACTTCCAACCAATCAAATGTTTACATCCGGATGCATGCATCCCATATGAACTTACCCAAAATATTTATATTTTAACTATATTATTTCATTTTTGCGACTTTATTTCATATCTTGTGTATTGTACGAACTTATTTCATAGAGCCAACGTTATCATATTATGTGCTGTTATTTAAAAAAAACACTCATCACGCCGTTAGTATAGATGAAAAAGCTATTATATAGTCATATAGTTTTATAAAATAGATCAAAGTTTTGAATAAACAAAAATGGAAACTAGTGTTACGAATACTCATTGTTAATTTCACTGTTGCGTCACGAGGTAGAACGAGTTCAACATGTGAAAGATCTCGGAATATCTATAGATGAAAATCTTAAATGGAGTAAACATATTAAACAATTAAAGAAAAGCATAATACCGATCATAATGGCAATCAAAAGAGCAGGTGGTGTTCCATAATCAAAGCGCCAAATTAATTTACAACGGCTACATCTTATCAAAAATCCGTTACAATATATTCAGTTGGAGTAAAAAATTCCATGTCAATCAAATGGGTATGATCATAAAAAAATCGTTAAAAACATTATACAAATTGAGTACAAAGGAATTGTATGTAACCACAAATGAACTCGACATAAACGAGTTAATATACTTCGAAAAATATAAATAAGTATGTGTATAAAATAATAAAACAAGAAAATGAAATCTTCATTAACAATTATAACAAGAGATAACGTGCACAACTACAACACTAGATATAGAGGACATCTTGTGGTACCTAAAGCAACTACAACTAAGGAGCTACAAGGATTAAAATGTAGTGCAAAGATCTTTAACACTCTACCTATCCAACTGAAACGCAGCCAAAACTTACATGAATTTAAATATAGACTTAAGAAACATTTAAAAAGCTTTAGAAATTAACTATTAGTTTTTAGTATTAGTTTAGATTTAGTTTAGAATTTAATTTCTTATACACAATGTTTTTATGTAAATTATCTGAAATTATTATAATACATAGTTTTTAGAATAAAAATACATAGTTTTTAGCCGTAAAATGAACTAAAAGTTTTATATATTTATCGTTTCCGAGTTTCTGGTGGCCGCTTCTTTTTTCTTAAAAAGTTGACTTTTCGTCGTTCCCTATTAGAAAATTCAACTAAAATAACAAGGTATTTATTGCCGTTTGTTTTTGGTGTATCACCAACATACTTAATTATTTTCAAATGTGCTTGACGGAATGCTGCAATTAGTTATTAAAGGTGAGTACTTGGGAAATTTAAAAATTAAATAAAATGTATACATTAATAACGATTTTTTATTAATACATATATATGTATTTTAAACATTTTAATTTATTATTTTTGAAATCTTAATGATTTTTTAAACGCATATGTATGTATATTCAAAAGGTATTGAACACCGGTTATATGAAAAACGGTTAGAAATAGACCACTCCACTCTAATTGAATTTTTTGTTTCTTTAAATAATATCCTATCACCTTCAGCTTTTTTATAAAAATTACCGTGGAGACGCGAAGTATATTTTTCTTTTTTTTATTAGTTCTGTGTTAGTCAATAGGTTGTTTTTCAATTATGATTAGGTGGTTTTAACTACACTAACAACAATGAATAATTTATATTCCAACTAAAACTATACAATCATTTACAAAAACTGTCATGACTCATAAGGTAACACAATGTAACATTTTGTTTTTTTAATTTTTTAAATAAAGTAACATTTTATTTACATTTTCAATGTCAAAGTCTAGATAACATCAAAATAATTGAGTATAGATGTAATTAATAATGAAAATAAACCTAGATGTCACTTACATTTATAACTGATTAAAAACTTTACTAGATTACAAAGGAATTTTAAATATTCATGAATATTTTACAATTAATATGTACTTGTTTAGACTTTCAAAATTTCAATGTAGGTTTTTTGATTAATCTGTTAATTTAATTTAATTTAATGATTACATAATATCAATTAAAAATAATTTAATAAAATAAATATGCATAATGTTTCTTTATAATTATAATATCAAATTTATATACATATATGCATGCATATCTTTTTATAGTGCGTTTCATATTAATTTGGAAAACACATCAATTTAGAGGCAAATAGAAACTATTTATATTTTGTAGTATCTTTAAGTTCTACGTTGTCTTATTTTGTTTTTTTTTTTTTTCAAAAGCTCCCTTAAATTAAAATATTTGTTTCAGATTTTGTGAATTATTCAAAGTTTTTCATAAGTTACACACTATGTGTTTTATAAGCTATAGGTAAATATTATCTACTATAAATTCAAATCTTAACCTTAACAACAACATATTAGACACAATTAAAAACAAGTAACAAAAAAATCAAAGGTTTTCAAAAAAGAACATTTTCAAAATTAAAAAATATTCCATAATAAGTTTTGGGTAAAGAACTTTTTGTTTTACTGTATTCCCTTGCCACTTGTGACACATAAATTAATTACACAGCCACAACATAAATGTGACACGGAAATTAATTACGGAAATTAATTAATTAATTTTCAGGCGTGGTTTTAAATGTCGTAAGAGGGAATTATTCTTACGGCGCGTGTGTGGGATTCGAACCCACACTCCCTCAGTGTTTATAACGTATTTCATAAACTCTTATCCACTTAACCATCGAGACCCCTGTAAGTATATTGAAAAATAATTTTTTAAATAAAAATTGAAAAAATCAATTAAAACATTTGTTCGAAAAAATTAGGAAAATTTTTTCAGTTTTTGATCCTTTATAGTACCTAAAAGGGGGACGACAATACAAAAATATTTTATGAAATGACTCATACTTATTTTCAAAGATTTAATTCGTCTCAAAAGAAGAAAAAGGGGTCAAAAATATTTCAGTCTTCTATTTCAAACGATGTAGAACTTTTGTAAACACCCAGACAGACAGACAGACAAACAGACGGGCATAATAAAACTAATGGGCACATTTTTTCAACATTTTTTAAAAATGTGCTAAAAAGAAAATAAAAATGTTTACTGCACTATTTGAAAAAAAAAAAACTCTGTTAAATTTTTTTTTAAATATATAGATAAGATATCTATAAGAATGTATATATTTTATTTCAGGGTTGATGAATGTAATTCGTACTATACAATTATTTAAATCATAGTATAATTAGAACTGCTAAACCTATCAATTTAAATTATCATTCTACATGTAATTGTTGTATTGATCTATTACCATTACCATATCATTTAGACATTTTTTTTTTACTATACAGACAATATAGACATTTCTTTAACTATGCTATGGATTAATCGCTTTAGTAAAAATTTACAACACTATATTACAAATGAAACTGACAATTTTTTTTTTTTTATATTGATGGACTGTATAAATTTTCGTGCTAAAAAATAAAATAAAAATTAAACCTAAATTATATTAAAGTGTAAAAAAAAAAACAGTTTTGTTAACAACAAATCTGATTATTTTATTGTAAAGCAATGAATCGAAAATTAAAATGTCCTTACAAAAAAAAACTGTATATATATGCATTAATAATATAGGCACTAAAAGATTTCTCCGAAACAGTAATTAATCCAATATTCTGTTTTGTTTAGACGTATTATTCAAAATCCTGTACATATATATAAATTAATTTCACCAGGAGTCCGTTTCGTTTCTTACTCTCAGGGTGTAAGAAACGAAAGTTACTCTAAGACAGATAAAGTTGTTTCGAAAACACCAGAGCAGAGTTTAATTAACTTTATGATGTCATGAATTAGTGTTTCGAAATGCACATTTGAGTTAGCAGAGTTAACTTTTTTAATCCAGTTCACGAGCAGAGCTAACAAGTGTTACAAGTGTCATTATTTTTTTTTCATTTAAAATTTTAATATTATATACTTACAAATTGAAATAATTATAAACGAAATCGTTCAATTGAATTTGTAATACTTCTTAAAATTAATTTTTTTTTTTGGAAAACTCCATTATTTGTTTGAAATAAATAAATGTTCCCATCTAATTTTGACAGTTCAAATTCATATTTAACTATTGCATAGATATAGGCTGTTTATGAAAACGCCTGTATTCATATGAATATATAAATACATGAAAATTTTCACAAAATGTGATATATGTATGTATATCTTTTTTAGATGGCATTTTGGCGATTAGTGTCAATAATTTTACATCACTAAACTTCAAGAGTGCGTTCACGATTGCGTAAAATTTTGTAATTTTTTTTTTAACTACTAAGGGCATCTATTGGTCATAAACCGGTCCTGCGAAACACACTCCAGTAGACCAGTAGTTGTATTGAATTTATATAAAACTTAAATTGTCACTACATGTGACTTATTAAAATTAGAGCATGCATTTAAACTTAAAATTTTGGTTATTATTAAAATTATATTTATTAAATTTTCGTTGTAATATCCATATTTTTTTTTTTTTTTTGGTGTAAAAAAAAACGTTTAAATTAAAGGTTTCAATATATTTTATTTTATATGAAAATTACATATTTTTATAAACATACATATGTATATACATATATACATTTTATATATTTTAAGATATTATAAATTAATAATAGTTTCAATTTCTTTGTTGATTCTTTTTTTTTTTCTTTTAATTTCTTTTTTTATTTGACTTTTATAGCAGACAGGGTGGGTGACAACAATTCCTTTTCAAGCCTGACAAAATATATAAATATAACGTACATTATATGTATGTATGTTTGTATATATATGCATATATTTATTACATATTTTTATTGTAAAGATAACGGAAAAACATCGAACCAAAAGTATGGAAAACAATAATAACAAAAAAAAAAAAATTCATTTTTAAAATTTTTATTAAGTTCTGTTTTTCTTCCTGTCTTTCTTTTTTAGTCTTTTTTTATTTTTTTGTTTTTTTTTTATTCAATACTTTCTATATCTTTGTTCGTCTGAAATAATAAAATCCTTTGGACAGGATCTTTACTGCATTTTTTTTTTTAAATAGTGAGTTACATAGGTACAAAATATTGGTTTAAAACAGAATGTATTATGAAAAAAAACGAAAAAACAAAGTGCATGTAACTGTAGTTTTTGTTTTTTTTTTTTTTTTTAACATTATAATGTAATTTCATATATTCATGAATTATAACTGTTTTTCTTTTCAAAAAAAAAAAAAAAAAACAGAAACTTTCATACTAACACATGCAACCGCAATCAATAATAAAATGAAAATCGAAAAAAAACAAATTATATATTTTTTTTATTCCAACAAAAAAAAAATACTCACACTTATATAAAACTAATAGGTTTTAAGGATTTATATAAATTTGTATGTGTTAGTATTTATTATTGTTAGCAAGATTCATTATAAAGTGTGTATAAGAAGAAAATAAAATTACGAACAAAAAGAAAAAAAAAACAAACAAACAAAAAAAAAAATAGCAAATAAAAAACGCAAAGGATAACATTAAAAAAGAAAACAAGGAATAACAAAAAAAATAATATGTACATATACAAATTTATATATACATTTTTTTTTTTAGTGTGTGTTGCGTGTAAATGTGAATGGGATTTATGTATACATATATTTATATAAACTTGCAGTTGAAGAAATTTAATTAAGAACAAACAATTTTTCTGTAATTCGTTTTTTAAAAATAAAGTTAAAAGTGTTACTTTTTAGAGATCGATGCTTTTTTCGATAAATTGTATCAGTATTTATGTGTATTTTTCCATTTAATGTAAAAGCGAAAGTTTAAAATTCGTAATCAAACCTTTATAAATTTGAGAGATATTTATTATCTACATAATGGTTTATAGATTTATATATTAAATTGCAAAGATTGGGTATAACAATATGTAATTATCAGGTTTGAATTGTGATACTGCGATAACTTAGGGTAAGTTCACATGGGATGCATGCATCCAGATGGAAAAATTATTTCGATTGCATTTCGTGTACTCTAAAGTAATATTAACGAATATTTTGCATCTATTCGTTCACGAGATGCCAAACGGCGACATTTTTATTTTAAAAATTTTATTTGAAAGTACCTAGTACGCTAGTATGTTAGTATATTGTTTTGACATTTAATGAAAAAAATTTTTATTTACAAAATACAAAATGGTTAAACCAGAAAAAATTTTTATTTTATGGAAGAAAAAATTTTAATTAATATAAACTAAATATAATTTATTAATACACATATACTTATGTAAAATTAATTAATAGCTTCTAAAGTAATTCTTTAATATAACTGCAAACAAATAGCATCCATTGAAATTTTTTTTCCTTTTTATTTATATCCATCTTCAAAATATATTTCAAAATATTGTTTAAAATTTTTGAGTTTTGATTTTACGTCTGTATTTGACGTTAAAACAAATTTGCATCTTGTATGCTTCTTATAGACTATAGAGGATGCAAAAAATTTTGCATGTAAAATGAACGAAAGAGAGATCATGTCATGAATACGATATATATTTTCAACCAATCAAATTTTTGCATCCGTGTGAACTTACCCTTATGCGGGTAGCATTTTTTAACTTAATCTGAACTATAATATGTATTGGTATAACTAAATAATAAACATAGCAAGATAGCGTGTATAATTAACATTTTATTAAATTTAGGTTATCTTGCATTAAATGGAAAGTACCTAGATATACGGTAATAAAAGGTAAGAATAGCTGATTTTTCTTAACAAAATAAGATAAGTGTTAACGGTTTTCGGCAGAGAAAAACTTAAATATAATGATGTTCTCAAATTTTTGTATAATGGTTAAAGAAATTCCTTAGAAATGGTATAACAGAATTAAAAATATTAATGTTTAGATTTAAAACATTCGGGAATTGTAATAAAAATGCAACTGTAATAATGGTTTTTCTAAAAAAAAAAAAAAATACTATATAGTGCTTAAAGAGAATTATTACATGCTAGCTTCGATCTCATTGATTGATCCCCCTAATATGTATTGAATTTTTCATTTATTGTGAGAGACTTGCATTTTATTTTTAATAAGATACGATTTTAATAAATTATTTGTCTGCAAAAATGATTAGTTAATCGTTTAGTTCAGCTATTTTTAGAACTTTCGCTCATTAACACAAAAAAAAAAACAATTGGTAAATACTTAATTTTAAAAATATTAAAAAGGGGCCTCGGTGGCCTAGTGGGTAAGAGGGTATATAATACGTTGTAAGCACCGAGGGAGTGTGGGTTCAAATCCCACACACGTCCTAAGAGTTATTCCCCCCTTACAACATTTACAGCCACGCCTTAACATGAAAGACTGTGTAATTTCCTGTCCACATTTATGTGGCAGAGAAATGCATAAAAAAAAAAATATTAAAAGCGATAATAAGATATATTATCTAGAAATGAATCTAGAAAATTTTCATATACTTAATAATAATATATGTATTTAATTTAATTTAAATTTTAATATATTAATATAATATAATTACATTTATTTTTAAATGAAAGTGTAAATTATTTTAAGATTATTTTCATTAAAAATGAAAAAAAAAAATGTTATTTAAGATTTAGTTAACCCTATGTTGAATAAAATATGAAAACTAAACTTTTTAAGTAAGCAAAGCAAAAACATCTTAAATTCATCTAACTACTATTGAGATAAAATTCTATTCATTTTTCTTTAAAGTTAATTACGAAAAAAAAAAAAATCGAAGTTACAATAATTAAAATAAATTAAATAGTTTTTCATTACTAAAAAAAAGTTGTTTTCAAATAAATGACCACAACTGTTCATACATATACAGCAAAAATAAAAAAAAAAATAAAAAAAATGTATTGTATATAAATTTTTTTTTTTTGATATTTTTATTTTAATTTTTCTATTTTTTTATTTTTTTTTTTTTTGCTAAAATTTTTCTTTACCAATTTCATATGCCTTCACGTTCTTTCATTTTTTTTTTTTTCCTTTACTTCTTTTTTTTTTTTTTATTATATTTTCTAGTTTTTCTTATATATATATGCAATATTAAATTTATAATAATTCAGCTGCATACTTCTATGTAAAATATAATATAATATAAATTTATATGTAAATATGTAGATTTGTAAAAAATTTAAAAACAATCAGAGGAAAAATAAAAAATAAAAAAAAACAGGACTCGCAGAATTTCCCAGGAGATATTTAGTTTTTCTCTTGATTTTCCTTTTTTTTTATTTCTTTGGTTTTTTATTTTTATTTTTGTTGTTGTTGTTGTTATTTTTTTTTTTTATTTTATTTTCATTTACTTGAACACTTGAATATGTAAAAAAAAAAAAAGAGTAAAACAACTTTCAGTATAAATGTAAAAAAATGTTTTAATTTTTAAAACAAAGTTATATTCAAATATGTTTGTGTTAAACTTTAAAAATCTTAAAATTTATCTTATTTTTTTTTTTTATATTCAAGTGAAAAAAGAATTAAAAAATTTTTTTTCTCTATTTTCATTAATATACTTATTATAGGTACATGCATATATAATTTTTATTATAGAAAATTTATTCTTTTAATAATATTTAATTTATATTTGAATTTAGATTTTTTTTTTTTTTTTTTTGTTTAAAAAAAAAAAATAAAACAAAAAATATTTTATTCACAATATTTTAAATGAAAATATTTTACAAGCTTAAAAGTTACTGTCTCACTTTTTTTTGCAAATGACAAAAAAATTTTTTTTTTTTCTTTTACTTTGAAAAAGAAATAGAAATTTTTCACTCCTATAACAATTTTTTCTTTCTTTTTTTTTTTTAATTTAATATATACATATATATATATATATATATATTTTTTTTTCACTATTATTAATTCAATAAAAAAATTTTTTTTTTTGCTCAACTTTGGCAATTCACATTTTTTTTTTTTTAACTTTTTAATTCACAATAATTAATTAAATTTGACAGGATATTTTAAAAAGAAATAAATTATAAATTTTCACTGTGAAGATAAAAATAAAAAAAATTTTTTTTTTTTTTTAAATATATTTATGTATATACATATATTTTATTCTTTTAGAAATTCCAAATCGAACCGCAATTTAAAAAAGTACAAAACACCGTTGTTTTGTACTGTCGAGAACGAGATAAGAAAATCTTTTGCTTAACCCGGTCACACCCTCTACAATAATATGTACTCGTTTCGAAAATAAAATATCAAAAAAAAAAAAAAAACTAACAATTAGAAATTCGAAATTAGAATTTTTTCGATATTTATATTAAAATAAAATAAAAACAATAACATATATACACACACACAGCCACACATAACATAATATCCTTTTTAATACACATACAATAAAATAAATGTATTAAACAATGTGTGTGCGTGTTTGTGTTAAGTATTTATTTTAAAAAGGATAAAATAATTATGTTTTGTAAATTTTTGCTACTAAATAATTTTTAATAAAGGATTCGAATATTTAAATACATACATACATATTTCCCCTTATCCAATCCGATGTTTGTTTTCTTGTTAGATAGTCAAAGATGTGTTTTATTTATAAGTGATAGAAAATTGCGTGTTTACATAATATGTGTATGTACATGATACAATTATACAAATACGTATAAATGTATGTATGTTTATCTTTTCTAAATATTGTGAAATATACATATGTACTTATAAATTTCTTTCTCAATTTTTTTCTCAAATTTTATGTAAGGATTTTTTTTTTTTTGATAATATAATATTTGTATGTATATTGAATGATTGAAAAATACGTCGGATATTTTACAGGTTTATAATCCTATCATTACCGTTACAGGATATTTTACTATATTATTTCCCCTTGTGTTTTTATTTACTTTTAATTTTTATTGAAAATTTTAGATATTATTAAAAAACAAAAAAAATATTGATGACAAAGAGTTGAATTGGTTTTTTGGGAAAATTTTCATATGACTCATTTAATTAGTTGCCATATAGACGTGTTTCAAATTATTAAAGGAAAGTTATCATGTGTACTAAAGAATAAAAAATTCAAATTAAAAATATTTTATAAAATAATAAAAATAAAAATTTTGAGTAATTGTAAAATTAGTATGAGTATAATAGAAGTGGGGAAAAGAAGTCTCTATTATAGTTTCTGTGATATTACTGGTTACTGACACATTAAAAATACGTTAATCAGCCAATTTAAATAAAAGAGTCAAATTAACAATAATTTAATATTTGATCAAAGTAAATAAAAGATGACTAATAGAAAAATATTAAACACCTGGACCAAATATAGGAATTACAAAAAAAAAAAAAAATAAGGATATTCATAGAAACAATAAAGTTAATACAATTTTTATACAGTAACAAATCGTTAACTAGACCATTACGTTAGAATGGGTATTTGTTTATTGTTCACAAGATAGGCTAATTTAATTATGAATGATGAATTAATGATACATGTAGATAGGAAGAAGATAATATACTTAAAATAAATATTGTTAATCTTTAATCAGGCCTGTGCAAGTTTGAAAAATAAGCGATCACCTTACCTAACCTACTCTTCATTTTTAAAAAAGAAATACTTTATAGAAATATTGGGCCAATTAACGACCATGATCAATATAAAGAATGCGAATAATTACACCAAGTTGTACAGTTAATATACAGGAAGGGTTGCAGTAGTATGTTACCTAATCTGCTCGTCATTTTTAAAAAAGAAATACTTTATAGAAATATTGGGCCAATTAACGACCATGATCAATATAAAGAATGCGAATAATTACACCAAGTTGTACAGTAAATATACAGCAAGGGTTGCAGTAGTATGTTTAAAGCTATATACAACGCCTTAAATGGGTCGGTCACATAAAACGTATGCCAAATTTCTGCATCACAAAGAAAATACTCAATATTGGCAAATAGACAGAAGAAAATCAGTTTTAGCTAAAAAAAAATGAATCAGTTAAAGCGGTCGAACAAGACATTTTTGACTGATTCGAGCCCGGTACTGTAAAAAGGGTAAAGAAGTAATAAATGAAATAAGACTCCAACGTCTGGAACAATTTTTTGTTTCATTTAAAGTACTGAAAGCACTGTATGTATAAATATTCAAAACCAAATATGAGACACCCTGTATATTGCGAAGTATTATATAAGTATGTTTTGATAAAACCTTTTTCTCTATACAAATTACAAATAAAAAGTGCAAGATTAATAGGTAAATAAAAAGAAATATTAGTCCCAATATTAAAATATCATAGATTTTAAATATAATTTTGTGTAAATTATAAACAATTTCAATTCATACTTACATCTCACAAATACGATAACAAATTTCGTTTTTTATGATGCGAAATATAAAGTATAATGCGAGGTGTATTGAAAGAGTGAATTTTTGCTGGGAAATAAATACAAAAGATCTTATTAACAATTGATCGATCTTATTTATCAAGATCAATAGAATCTCGATAAGATTTCCAACTCCACAGCACGATTTATAAAATTAATATCTTAAATAAAAATTTGTTATCAAATAATATTAATCCTTCATTATAAAAATTATTTGATTTAGGATACGTTAGTAGTGATGCTATTTAAGATACGTTAGTTGGTTGGTTAATTTAAAATTAATAAATGCGATAAAACTTAAAGATATAATACCCATGGTATATAGTTCATATACATATAATAATTTATATAGGTATATTTTTCCTAATCAGTTAAGCTCGATCTCATAACTGTACAGAACTATTTTTTTTTAGTTCTTTACACTTTGATTTAATTTTTTGGAAGAAAACACATTTAAGATGTAATTCGAATAAAAGTCCCACAAAGTACAAAGTAACTTAAATATTTATTTATTTATTTAGGTATCAATATCGCTGAAGAGCGTAAGGGCTCGTACAGAGTGTACAAAATTAAAGTAAATTACAATAAAAAAATTTTGTAAATAATTATGTATGTAATCTAATAATTTGAATTATACAAACTAATGACTGCAAGTTAAGTGCAAATAATGTACAACAAAATAATAAAAAAATAAAAAAAAACCCAAGAGAAAAATAAAATTAAAAAAGAGCATAAATAAACTAGAATTGAAATTTAAGACTAATAACTGTGATTATTACTGGTCGCGTCCAGGAGAATCTAGCGCTATACTGAATTGCAGCGGTGTAGCATTTAGCGCTGCATGTTTATACTGAACGATTTGCAGCAAAATTAAATGACATTTAATTTTGTGTGACATTTCGTATATTTTTCTTTTATTTAAATCGTATATTTGTTTTTAAATCTCATAAAATTTTGTAAACAAAAATTTTTGGCATTAAATGTAAACACATAAACTTGTCAATAAAAAGTCGCTACATAAGTTAGCTTAAAATTTTCTTACTGTAAAATTCATGTAGCGCTACATTGTAGAGCTAGATAAAAAAATCGTTTAGTAAAAAATTTTATCGAGCGCTGCAGTTTTTTTGTACTGAACGCGACCATTGATTATTATACTTACGCCTTAATACATTTCTAACTGAAATTTTAATTTTTTTATAGGAGAATGTTTTAATTTCTCTTGGCTTGAAACAGTTTTGTACAGCTTGATTGATCGGTTAAGTATGGGCTATTTTCTGAGTTCATACGCAACTTATTTACCATTCTAATGTTGTAGTTATGAATTTGATTGTGGACTATTAATTTTGTGTTTGATTTTGTCTTTTATATGTATTTGTAACATTTGGGCTAAATTTCTACTGCCTTCCACTTTAAGAATTTTATACTGCTTGTGAATTCGTTTAAGTTCATAGATATTTTTTGTTGGCTTGTTTTGAATTCTTTTTTATTTACAAAGAGTTCATTTTTTTTTCTCTTTTTTTATATACTATTTGTATAAAGCAGTAACATTTAATTGTTTGTTTGACAAAATATCAGAAATAATATAAAAAAAATAATTCTTTAAACTATAACTAAAGACAAGCTTTTAATGAAGAGCTTTTCAATTACTCACAGGTTTTTTCCCATTTTTTTCATATATTTTACCTTTCTTATTGTTATACAGAAATAGAAAATTATACAGAATATTATTTTAATATTATTTTTTTCCTTGAATTTAACGTTAAAAAAGTTAAAATATTATTTCTTTTTTTAGCTAACTTTTGAAAAACAAAGCCAAAACGGATGCATAAATCAAAAAACCAATATTGAGATTCCTTTTTAATATATTTATGTTAACATCTTTTAGCTTTTATTTATAAAATAAAATTTTCATTTTTTCGTTTTTGGATTTTGATATTATTTTATCGTCGAATATTTAATTAGTCATATCGAATCATATCGACTAATGAATTATATCGAATTCAAAATTTTCTTTTATTGACCACTAAAACATCGTTTTAAATTAATAATATTTAAAAATGTTAATTTATTTTAAGTTTTAAGCTTAAATTTTTTGCAAATAGAATGTTGCCTTAAAAGGGTGCCCTAAAATAATTCTAAATAAACTTAACACCACCTCCCTTTTAAACCAAACATTAGGTAATAGGTGTAGGTTCTAAAGGGAATTGAAAGGGGTACAAGGGGAATGAAAAAATAGGAATAAAGAAAATTAGGAAATATAGAAAATTATTGAATGTTGGAGGGATTATTTAGGAACAAAGATGTTTTTGTTCACTGTAATAAAACAAATATTTTTTTTTGTTAATTTTAAACATTTTAATTTTTTTCCTTACTAATTACAATTTTTTTTTTTTTTTCTCTTGTATTATTTATTGTATTGATACACAAAATTCAATAAAAGAATAAAATCGTAATAATATATAATTTTTTATTTTGGGTTTTGTTTTTTTCTAATCAAATTTAAAATTTACTTGGATATTCTAATCTAACTATTCACAATTAAGTTTATATTTTTAATCTTAGATTATAAAATAGTACATACATTACTTAAAAAAAAAAAAAAAAAATTAGAAAATATATAAAAAGATATAATTGCACATACTATTTATATATATCTGTATAGATAAATTTAAAACTATAATTAGAAAATGAAAATTTATTTTAAATTTTAATAAGGAATACAGTCTGATATCTACAAGAAATATATGACTACTATACTACATACATATACATATATTTATATGAATAAATATAGATTAATAAAAATATATATGTATGAATATAGATTCATGTAAAATTACAAAACTTAAAACTTAAGTACTAAAACTTAAATTCTATATGAATAATTTTCGTTTTTTTTACATTAAGTTATACTCTAATTTTTAATGATATTTAGTTTTATTTTATTTTTTTTTTTTCTTTTTTTATATATTATACATATAGTTAACAAATATTATTTTTTAATTTTAAATATTTGAACATATTAAAATGGTGAATTCATTCCTAATTTTGTACCAAAATCAAGTCTTGCACGCCTCTGATATCGTAAATTAACTCTGAAAAAAAAAAAAATAAATAAATGATTATCTAATAAATATTAAAATTTTAGAACTTACTTAATTTCTTGCCATTTTATAAATTCCGTAACTAAAAAACTAATTATAACTGTTGTCAACATAAATACTATTACAGCCCAAAATTTATATATTTGTTCATAAATTTTTTTATTTATTGAAATTATATTTAAAATACAAGCCCCTGAATGAATTATAAGTAATATGATGCAATTTAATGTCCAAATTTTATTTGTAAATGGATTTTTGTGCCATATTGAATGATCACGATGAACAAATGATGTTGATATTATTACTAAATATAAATAAATTAAAAAAAAATAAAAATAAATTGATATAAATAAAAATAATAAATAAAAAATGATTAAAAATAAAGGTTGATTTTAAACATACAAGGCAAAGTCACGATTATTTATTTTATTGTGTCTGTAATCATTTAATTGATGTATGTAATTAATATATTATTACCGATAACAGTTTCAGTTATCTACAACGATCCTTCCGATGATTTAAGGTAGGAATTGTACTAGTTTTATTAATTTATATTTATATTCATTACGTCGGTGTTTTACCAATTTAATAACTCTATGAATAACATGAAAAATCTTTTAACTTTTGACAATTTTTGAAAAGCTATTTAGATTTTAATTAATTTTTTGACAACACAAAAAAATCTTAAATTAAATTCCGCCTATGCCGGTGCCAAAGACTAGGTGAAAAAGAAGAAACACTCTTTTCATACGAATACTAGCCTTATTAAAATACATACGTTTCAAACAGAGCTGCACCAACTGATAATACCAAATAAAAAATTCTGATTGAAAACTGGTCAACTAATTCGTAGGCAAATAAGTTTTCGGTATATGTATGTTGTTTGGATTTTACATAAAATAATATTAAACCTTAAATATATAAGATTCTTCGGTAATGATGTATGGCATCTAATAGCCTTATGCTTTTTAAAGAGAGCCATAAATTATACTAAAATAAAAATTATGCTATTTATTGTTAATTTTTTTTTTAAATTATAATTTATATAATTATAATGAAATCATTTGTAATTTAGCTTGAATTCTTGAAATATGAATGAAGTTGAAACGTTGAAAAAGTTGAGAAAATAATATAAGGAAAGATAAATAATAAAGAACAAACAAAAGCTTGTCCATATAAAAATGTACCTATATGTTTTTTTTTTGATTATTCATTTTCCAATGTAGAAAAACACAGAATAACACAAAATACTTATTCCGATAAGTTATGCAATAGATAATTTCATATGAAGTCGAAATGAAATGGTTTTTATAAAGAAAAAGATAAAAACTAAAATTTGTTTATAACAAATTAGTCGCTTAATCAAAAGTAACAAAACAAATTAAATTAAATCAATATACCAAAATGAAATATTATTCCTAATAGAGCAAATATCCTTGCTAACTTTAAGTTTAACTCTAAATTTTCTTCTTTAATATCTAAAACCTCTAGTGGATGTCCAATCATTGTTATATATGAAGTAATCTAAAATAACAAAAAAAAAAAATAAATTTGCATTATGTTTTTTTTATTTTAATATTGAGAAAATTTTTTCAGTCTTACCACAACCAATACTGCTGGTAAAAATTTACACCCATAACACCATATTACAAAACCAAATACTCTTGAATCAAATTTAGTTTGTTTTTTACCAGTAGCACGATTCATTATTTTTGGATCAACTTCAATATGTGTTAATGATAATGATAAAAATGGTACAGCAAAACACATTAAATAAATTAATACAAATGGATTAAAAATCGGTGGTAAATTTAAACAGGCACTTAATATATTTAATGAAGCAAGTGTACCAGCACAACATGCCCAATATTGTATACAATTCCATAAACCTAATGAAAATCTTCTTGATAATTCAATTATTGCAACAATTGATAATGGATCATCACGTACTACTGATATTGAACATGGTAATGAATTTAACATACGACTTAAATAAATTGGTGATATTGTATTGTTACGAGTATGCATTAATTTGGCATATGATGAATTAATATTATTGGCAGCATCATAATTAGATTCTGTAGTTCCATAATTTTCTAAAAAATGCAATGAAAAGTCTTTTTTGTTTGATAATTTATTATTATATTTTAGTTTATTATTAAATATATTTGACTCTGAATATGCAGGTACATCTAAAATTAAAATGATAATAAAAAAAAAAAAATTTTGTAAATAATAATAATGAATACCTTGACAAACTTGAGGATATAATGGTTCTACAGCTATACTACAATCTGCTTGTAAAAATATTTCGGCATTTGAATTACTTGCACTTGAACCCAAACAGACAACAATTTCACCGTAAGATTGCATTATACTTAACATTTCTTTTGTTGCTTCTGCTGAACAATCAGTAAATAATGATACTTGTAATGGAACATTATCAACTTTTTCTAAATGTGGTCTTATATTTTCAATACCACGAGGTAATTTGGCACGATTTGACATATCAAAATTAATTGGTGCACTCTGTTCTGTACTATCAGTTAGAATGCTAATAATTGATCGACAATTTTCATCTAATGCTGAATCTTGTGAATTCCTTTGTTGTTGTAATTCAGAATTAATTGATTCATTTGATTCAGAATTAATATTTAAAAAATCACCAGGTGCTGAAGAACTTAAAGTTTTAGATGATTCTAAACCCATTGGTTGTAATAAACAATTAATTTCTGTTTCATTTTTATCTTGATCACAACCTAAATTATTTCCAGAAAAATCAATTTGACCAGAAGTTTTAGGTGATTGTGGATTTGAATGTTGATCTTCACTTAATAATGATATGTGACAATTCCAACCAGATTCAAGACCCATTTTTTCAGAAAATACTCTTGATCTTAATTCATTTTCTTTACTAAAATGTACAAAACGTATACACGCTCTTTCTAATCGTTCGACTAATTGAACTATATCAGTTTGTGCTTGATATTGCATTGTTATCATACCAATGAATACTTGATGACATTGCATTTCAAAACAACCTTCAACATCAGCTATATCATCATCTTTTGATTCTGAAAATAATAATGAATCTGTACTAATTGAATGACTAATTTTTGTATGTCCTTCAAAATCACAATGTGTTTTATCAACATGTTGCATTTTATATTTTGTTTCTGGTGGTAATTCTAAATATGCTATAGGACCATTATGTAAACCACTTAAAGCTCCACTAATACCATGTCTTAATGGACGATATGCAAATGCTGTACAATAAGCTGTTAATGCACTACGTTGATAAAAATCTTGTGCTCTTTTACGTTCTTGTGCTCCCAATGGTCGTAAATCTTTACCATCCCAAAAATCATCACAACAATCTAAAACAATATCAGCTGTACCTTGTGTAAATAATGATAAACAATTTCCAGGAGATTCACGTAATACAACTGATAATGAATGTGGAAATGGTACTTTAACTTTTGATGATAATTGAAGATGACGTGCAAATTTTATATCACGGCGAACCACATCAGGTTGCTAAAATAATAAAAAAAAAAAAAAATATATTTAATTAATTTAACGATAATATTTGAAAGAAAAATTCATTTAATACCAGATGCCTATAAGTAGCCAATTGTCCTTCTAATGTGAAATGTTCAGTTGCCTGTTGTTTAAAACCAATTTGTTTAGCTAATTCACATAAACATCGCCTATGAAGAGTGAGTAAAAATTAAAATGAATTAAAAATCTTATAGTGATTTTTTTCTTTAAGTAGCTATCTACATTTTAAAAACAATTTCATATTAAATTTTTTTTTTTTTTATAACATTTTCATTTTTACTTTTTTACAATTTATAATATGAAATCATTTTTAAGAAAAACGAAAAACAAAAAATAAAATTAAAAAAAAAAGAAAAAATAATTTAAGCAAAAATTTAAATTTGTTTTATTTCTATTTAATTTATTAATTTTATATAATATGTATAATATACAAAATGAGTTGAAATCAAAAATTAGAAAAAAAAACAAATTAAAAAAAAAAACGAGCATATTCAAAAATGTTTGTACTATTTTAAAACCAAGCTACTAGGTATATATAGTTAATCACTTTATGTTTTTTTAATTTTTTCTAAATAATGCTTTAAATAATATTTCAAAAGAGATAACCGTGCTTGTCATCCATCTGATCCTATATAAGTAAATGGTAAAACTACTTACAAACAAATTTTATTTAAACAGTAAATCTAACCGTGAATCTAAAATGTTTACTTAGATTTTACACATTCTTGGGTTTCTTTATGTATGTAATCGTATGTTAATTTTTCGAAAGCAGCTCAACTCTTGTTATTTACGATTGTTATAATACTAAAAATTGATTTATGAATAATTAGGTTTAAAAAAATTATGGTTTTACTGCAATTATGAAAGCAAAGTTTTTTTTTTATAAAGCTTAAATTTAAGTAGAACCATTTGTAGCCTGACTTAAGTTTGATTCTATAGATTAAGATTTTCCGACTACTTCTTAAAGAAAAAACTGAACTTCTATTCTTTATTATGAATTCATTCAAAAATTTTATTGATCTCCATTACATAAAATCATTACATTATAAACATTAAGATCAAGTGATTAAATCTTCATTTGATCATAATGTTCATATGATCCTCATAAAATATTGGTCTTTCTAATGTTCACAAAGTATTGGTCTTTACCTCTATTGGCAGACTCCAAAACTTACTTTTTTTTTTTCAATTAAACTACTGACCATGTCTTATGATTTTTATCTTTTATGATTTTAACATATTTAAAATCTAATTTAATTCCTTTTCCTTTAATATTATAATATGAACATTTACATTTCTTTCTAAAAGACTTACAAAAATGGCAGACAGTTGTATTTTCAATTTTAGGAATATTTATATTATTAAATTTCATTTTATTATTCATTATATTTATAAATTATATTAAATCGACACCTTGTACATACTTCTAATCATGGAACGAGACAAATTTTTAATGAGATAAGTTTTAAATTGATTGTCAGTTATAAGATTGAAATGTAAACAACACTAAATTTAACCTTTCCATTCAATCATTTTATTTTCTAATCAATAATGATTGTCAGCTTTTAATTATTTTGTAAACACATGAGATCAATATCCTGTCATTTCGATCAATATGCAATGTCATGTGCATGTCGTGTCAATGTAAAATTAACCGTTGCTGTTCAGATAAATAATAAAATTCATTACTTTTTCAATTATTTTAAAATTTTATTCATAAATCTCATGAAAAAGAATATACATATTATGTATGTATGTATAAATATACATACATATATACCCTTATTGTCCACTGTTTTTTTTACGTAACAACTGTAAAATATAAACTAAAAGTGATATTGGGTTCAAACTTCTTAAAAATGATAAATAAATATACATATACAAAAAAAATGACTTTAAATATTTTTTTCTCAAAGAATAAAGAATCGGGGTCGAAAGGGCCAAACTTTGATAAATTTCCGTTAAAAATACGCTTATTTCTAATTTGCTAATAGTTTTTTTTCTAATCTATTCTTTCGAAGTTAATTAATATCAAATTTTCATTAAATTACAAAAAAAAGTTGTTTTATTATAAGTAGGGGCCATAAAACAGTCTCCATGTAAACTCCATGAAAAAAGTCACGAAAACCGAAAACGAAAAAAAACCTGAAAATCTGTATGAAACAAAATTGAGAACTTTTTCATTTATTTTGGGGTCTTTCATAAAAATTATGTTTTGGAAGAGCAAAATTACGGACTTTTTTTCGCGCAGCCTTTAAATAGATTTTATATGTAGTCTGTAAAATAAAAATATTTTTTTTTATCTTAATGGAACATATAAAAACAGGAAAACCC
The DNA here is from genome assembly GCA_947095535.1 of Poecilobothrus nobilitatus. Classification (NCBI taxonomy): domain Eukaryota; kingdom Metazoa; phylum Arthropoda; class Insecta; order Diptera; family Dolichopodidae; genus Poecilobothrus; species Poecilobothrus nobilitatus. Next base: position 50,984,936 of record OX352772.1, on the reverse strand, counting down.
AATCCAATATTGTGACAATTTCTTTTTTCTATTTTAATAACCTGAAAGCATTTTTGAATATTAACTCTCTTGGGATTTTTTTTTTTTTTTTAACATTATATTAAAAAATGGTACAAATGAAAATGGAAATGTTTTATAATATATGGGTTTTGATTAAAATACTTTAATATTAGATAATTTATACATAATGTACACTAAAAGTTTTATACGATCAATATTCAACAAAATGTTGAAATTTACAAAAGCTCAATCTCAAAATTTAATATTGATCGGATAAAAATAAAAAATTTGTGTTGTATTACTAAACAAAAAAAGGAAAAAAAGAATCAAATTGCAATTTTTTGTAAAAAAAGGAATTTGGAAAAGAAAATAATAAGCCAAAAACTAAAATAAGAGTTCATTTTTAAATTTAATCTGTTAGAAATGATTTTGCACTATGAATTCAACATTTGTGTTCCAAAAAAAAGATTGAATTGTTTTTTTTTTTAACAAGCGTTAGTGGAAAGCTGCGAAAGCCATCCAATTATACTGTGCAGAGCTTCTTTATGGTTAGTGTGCGATTTAAACGCACAAAAACCACAACCTTTTGAAACCAAACTTTGGGATAAGTCCTTTAATATGTACAGAACAGTTTGACTTTGAGGATTAGGATAGAGAAAGAATTTTTTGGGAAGGTTTGAGAAATTCGGGGATTATGGGGGATATGGGGAAAAATTTTGGGGTAAATTTTGAAAAAAGATGTTAATGTTCTTCTTAAATTTAATTAAATCGTACACATATGAATTATCTACCTTAAGGATAAGGATTGGTTAGAATAATTTATAATTAATTAGAACACAATGGTTCCATAAACGCGGTGTTCGCATGGCAAACAAGTTTTCATAAGATGTGTTACGCCATCTGGAAAGTTCAACTGTGTGGGGATAAGCATCTCTTACACTCCTTGTTCCACATTGGAAAATTTTCAGTGCAGACATTAATTGTTTAATTTCTTTTGAACAGGTGTTTATCTCTACGAGATATCTATAAAACAAGATCAGAGAACCAACTTTACGGAGTACGATGATTCAGTGGAGTGAGCGTTGAGATAACATTGGGATCATTAGTGAGACGAATAGCTGTATTTTGCACTTTATCGACATACCTCAGTATCATTTAACCAAGTTTATTTTTCGTTTAATCCCAGATACCCAGAATGTTTAAATCTGTTGATTGTCGCAAAGCTTCTCCATGAAATATCCTATTGAGAATAGTAGTTGCTATTTTTCGCGAAACCAAATAGCATTGATTTTTTTTTTTTGGTGTTGAAATCAATTCTGTTCATATTTTGAAATTGTTTATAAAATCAAAAGATCATCAGTTTTTCTACCCCAAACTGTTGGGTGGGGATAAAATACAAATATTCAATTATTATTATTATTCAATTTATATTGAATTATAATAAAATTCAAAACTTGGATTAACTTAGGATCACAATCGATGATTAATGATGATTAATAACAAATTTATAGGATTAAATATTGGATTAAATATTGGTTTAAACATTAACGTTTCTATGTTGTGAATTTTAGAGAATTTTCTTAAACTAATAATGCCATTCAATATGTTAAGCACCCCATTAGCAACTCCGTTTCAATAATTTTAATCTTTAATTTTCTTTTTTGCATAAATATGTATATACATATATATTGAATTCAATGTACAAAATCTTTTCATATTTGGGTTATGATTTTATTTAATTCTTTTTTTATTTTTTATTATATGATTCAATCTACGAAAAAAAAAAAAAAAATAGAAGGTAATCTTCTTTGCAATTTGATAGAAAAAAAAAAGTATGTATTGTGCAAATAAGAAATTTTAAGGATTACAAAAGAAAAAAAGGAACAAACATGAATTTTAATCTAAGTTTAAAAATGAGTAAAATATTGGAATATTTTTTAGTTTCTATCAAGTTTTGTAAATTATTATTTTTTATTATCAAAAATAAAAAATTTGAACAAAAGCAATAAATTTAATGTTTTTGTATAATTTTGATTTTTGTTGACGAAAAAAAAAAAAATTTGATAATTAAATTAATTTTCTTATTTATATTTGAATTAAACTAATTTGCATATTATTTATTTAAAAAAAAAAAACGTTATGCTCTTCTATATTAAATTAATAACTAAGTGAAACGTGCATTTTTGCAGTTTTTTTTTTCTTTTTTTGTTAGTTGTATGAATTATAATAATTTTGCATTCAATTTTAACTATTTTTTTGTTTTTTGTTACTTTTGTTTATAAAAAATTATGTTGAAAATTTTTTTTTTGATAAAAATTGTGTTGTTAAGCGTTAATTTTTTTTATTTTTTTTTAATGATATAAATAAAGAAATTTTGTATTTATTATAATACTCAACCTTTTTCCAAAAAAATATATAGATTCTCGAAATAATTTTTATATAACATAATATGTACATATGTATTATGTAATTTTAATACATAATTCATAAAAATTTTTCACATAGTAAGAGCATTGTTCTGAAATACTTTTAAATTACTTTAAAATAATTTTTATAAAATTTTATGACTAGCAAAAGAATTAAAAATGATATATAATTATAGAATTTAATAATATCTAATTCGCTGCTATTAAATTTAAAATATCAATTTTTAAAATATTTAATTACATATTATATAAAAATTGAATGTATGTACATACATAGTTTATATTTCGATATATTTTTTAATTTTGTTTCTTTCTTGATCGTTGACGATGATTGCTACTTTCCTATTTTTTTTTTTTTTTTGTTTATATTTTTGGGGAGGAAATGAAATATACTAATTCTAAAACACTAATTAATTATAATTAAAAATATATTAATCATTGATGTTAGAACATTTACATGAATGTAAATTAAATATTCGATCAATTTCGAAAGAAGTTGTTCCAGAATTAACCGACAAAAATAGAAAATTAACAATCAAATTGATTATGTTTTTAGATTTCAATGAGTTTAAATCAATTTTCTACAATTTAAATCCATTTTAAACAATTATATATCCATTTTATACAACACATGTTTGAAAATTCAAATTTAACTGAATTGAAATGTTTCTTTTTTAATATTCACAACGATTGTGCTCTGTTGAAATTAGTATGAAATAAATGTCAGCTTACTAATTTTCATTTTAGAAAATTCTATTGTAATGCACAAACGTTTCTTAATGCTGGAACAATAATAAATTACATTTAATATCCATCAATATCATATATTATTTCTGATTTGTAAATGTTAGAACATGAACGAATATATCATATAACATTAATATAATATAATATATGCGAAATAATAGACACAAATAAATTTAAAATTTTTTTTATTTATGTACCCATAGTTAATGGGTTATAGTTTTTATGAATTTTTTTAAAGTAATTTTTTGATATTGTTTATGTTAAACCAGTTTAAACTTTAATAATTCAAATTATAAAAATTTAATAAAGCAACAGATGTATTTTTGGACACTAAATTAAAGTAAATGTCCATTTAAAAATACTTAGTAGATATACACATACCATTTTATTTATATTCAATTTAATTGAATTTTGAAAAGTTTAAAATAAAGATGGTTAATTTTTATATTATATTCTAAGCATCTATTATTTCTATCGAAATTTTACAAGAACTATTCATAGTATGAATCAAAATAATCAAAAACAAAACAAAAAAAAAAACATTATTTAAAAAATTTTAAAATTAAAAGACATTAACAAAAATATATATATATATGTAAAATTTGTTATAGGAACGTATCAAAAAATATATAAATTAAAAAAAAAACAAACGTCTTTGTTTAATTACATATTTTTTTTTTTTATAAAATAATGAATTAAAAAGAAAACCTATTAATAAAATCTACAATGATTAACACAGAAACCCACACCGAACATTAGGCAATTAAAAAACACAAAATAAACAAATGACAAAAAAAAATTTTTTTGGAACACTTCAAAGAAAAAAAAAAAAAACAACCGATTTTTTTGTTTTATTGGGGAACAAAAAAAAATAATAATATGATATACCTCATCTTGCATTTTTATAATATATGTATTTTTCTGCAATACTATGAATAAAGTGTCGAATTTTATTTAATTTGTAAAAAATATAATAAAAAATATTTTCTTTTTAATTATATTTTAAAAATGAATTGAAAAAAGTATAAATGAAAAAAAAAGCTAATGATTTTGAAGCAGCATAAATACTAACATACCCATGCAAAAAGCTATTTAAGCTCGGTTCAATAACTTGTGCATACCGATTTGTAACTGGAACTAAATCTTTGTCTAAAATTCAAAAAAAAATATTTATATATATATATATATATATTTAATTAATGTTAATATATTTCATTTTTAAAAATATAATTTTTAATTAAAAACCCAAAAAAAAAAATTTGAAAATATTTCCGAGGTTTAAATTATTTTTATCCCAAAAATTTTTACTGATAAAATTTATAAATCTAAGCATGTAATATACGAAAAATATTTTTCACATTTATCGTTATTCTGTTTTAAGTAAGAATACGATATACAGTTAAATTCTTACTTTTATAAAATTGCTTAAAAAAAATAATTCAATTTTTTTTAAAATTCAATAAAATTAACATTTAACTCTATTACATGCCTCAATAAACTACCTTTAAATATTTAATAGTTACATTCGCGTTTTTAACTATTAAATATTATTTCTCTTTAATATATGTATCAGCTAATGGTATTAATTTTGTTAAAAACTTATTTTATAAAAAAAAAAGTTTTAACATAATATTACATAAAACACCCAGAACTGCAGTTGCTTCATATTTTAGTGATTATTGACTTTTACAACATTCTTGTAAGGAAAACATATAATTTACCCAGAGTAGCCACAGCCGTAACATGTCCACAAAATTGTGCATAATGTTTATGTGTCTGCGGACTGCATGTATTTAAAAGTATTGCTAATCCTAAAATATAAATGCAAGTAAAAAATTTAAAATATCATAAAGCGAATTTGTTTTTTTTTTTTTACCTAAAGGCTTAAGTGATAAGATATGATTTTTCCATTCATGATCATCAAATTCCAATTTAAATGGGCAATGTTGATCATGTGTTAAGTCTAATACTTCAGAAATAATTCCACCTTTTTTTGTTGCATTATTATTAGTATTTTCAGATTCCATACTTGTTTGACTTGTTGCTGAAGTTTTATCTGTGGAATCCCTTAAAAAGAATACCTTTTCGGCTGTTGGATTAGGCCATGATAATATTCCTTTTTTATCCACACAACATAATGCTGTTATGGAACCTAATACTTGAACAACATTGGCACTTCTTGGTAAAAGACTACAAGAACCTTGCCATAAATTTAACCAATTTCGAAAAACAACAGATCTTCTTAATGATATGTGACCATAATCATATGTTGGTGTATCTAAATCTTCTTCATAAGATTTTTCTTCATCTTTATATGGTGGATGTTGTGGTAGTCTAAGAAATGTTTCTAATCTAGCTACACCCCATAAATTAAGTGAAATCCACATAATGGGAAAAACTAAAGGAAGTAAAGGTAAAACTGCAGCAATAGATGATTCTAAAAATATTTTTTTCCATAAATAATGACTCATATCTGATTGAAAAGTTAAACCATAATATCTCATTATTGATGCGAATATTGTTATTAATAATGTTGCAATAAAACCCCATTGCTGAATATATTTAGTAACAAGCTAGAATTATACAAATAAATATTTAAAATTTTTATTTTAATTTACTTTAAAGAAAAAAGTACTTACTAAATATCGTTGTTGGTTATAAATTGTTGGAGGTCGTTTCAGTGCATTTTCTAAAATACATTTTAAATCTTCTAAGTAAGGTGTACTTTCTAAACAGCAAATTAAATCAGGCAGTGGAGGTCGAGCAGTTGGTTTTCCTGGTGGTTCAGGAATTTGAATAATTCCGTAAATTTCATTTGATTTGAATTTTTTATTTGTTAAAATTTCATAACATGGCCCTGGTGCAGTATGACCTGGCCTTAAAACAATATAATCACCTTTAGCAAGAAGTGCACATGGTAAATTAATAATTTCACCTAAAATAACATTTCAACTAAGAAAAATACAAAGAAAAATTTGTTTGTTTTACCATCACGATAAGTCCATTGAAGTGTTACGCATGGCGAAACTGGACAAAATAAATGTGGATAATTAGATGATTTCCAATCACAACATAATTCTTCAGCTAATTTTATTTCTTCTAAAATAAGTCTTCCTTTTCTTGTTATTTCAGTTCGCCGTAAATTATTTTCACGTACAACAATATATATATTTAATGATAAAATAATTAAAATGAATAGAGCAGAAAAATAAAAGTCTGCAACAATTAAACCAATTATAGAAAATAATGTGCTTAAAATTGAAAACCAGCCTAATGGGATATTATATTGAGTAACAAAACATGATCGAATTTTTCGAAGTATACTAAAAACACAATAAAAAAGTTACATGTAACTTTATGTAATTAAATAATTATGTATATAATTTTAATATTAAATTACCTTTCAGAATTAAATTTGTTTTCATAAATTGTCAACACATTTGATATATCTTCTCTTATCCGGGTTAGAGCTGCTTTTGTTGATAAACCTCGAAAGTTATTTGAATTCTTATTATTTGAACTCATTTCTTAAATTTTAGATAAATATTCTACATCTCATAATAAAATCTACTTTAACAAACTAAAAAACGAAAGTTTCTTTTTCTTGATCAATTTTTTTCATAACAAATACAAATTATTATCGATGAGTTTTTATTTGACAGTTTTTTTGCATTCACAATGAATATAATTCACAATTGTATGGGTTTTAATTACATTGCTTTAAAATAAAAAAAAATAATTAATTAAATAAATAGCTGTTACATATTGAAAAAGATGATAAATGGCTAAATGAGTTTATTTAAATTTTATTAAAAATTATCAATTAATTTTTCTGGCACATCACTGGGCCGATCCATGGAGTTATAATCTAATTTAAAAATATCTTGCATCTAGCTACATAACTATGTTTAACGAGCCGATGAATGACATTTTCTATAATTTTTTGTTAAGGCAATGAAATTGAATAACTTTTCAAAAAAAATGCGTCAAAAGATTTTGCTTTACCATTAATTAGCAAAGTTATTTTACAAAAGAAAAAATTTGAATTGAAATTTGAAAGCAAAGGGTTAAAAAACGTTTGGAAAATTACTGGATATGTAGTAATTAATATTGAGATATGTTATATTTAGCTACTTAATTTGACCAAAATGTATTTTGATTGATAATAATTTATAATTTACAAATGTAAAACAAAAGCTATAAATACCAAATTACACAATGTTTTGAATTCATAAATTCAATAAGTATTTTAATTGAAATAAATTGAATAGAAATTGACAAACACTTTCTAAAAATATGAACACTACTAATTTTAATACAAATGTCATAAAATGATGAAGTGGCCAAATGTCAAAAAAATTGATGTTGAGAAATGACAACACAACAAAATTTCCAGAGAGAAAGAGAATATACATGCTATACATTACCGACTATACTTTAGGCACCGAACAACTAAATAAGAAAAAAAAATTATTATTTTTCAATATTTGTATTGCTTTGTAGTTTTAAGTAAACTGTTTTAAATTACATAAACGTGTTAAATAGTTTTTAGTTTAAACGTGCAGCGATTGTGTATTTATAAAATGGCAGAAAACCAAAATAATAGTTCAGATAATTTGCAAAAAAATGATAAAATTTCTGCTTCTTGTGTAAGTGGTTAATATAACTTTTAATATTTCGCTTATCAGTTTAATAAAATTTATATTTCTTATCTAGATTCGATCTGGCCTAGCTGAATTGGAAATGCAAACAACGCAAACTTTAAAAAGATTACAAAATGTTCAGATAAATGGTGCCTTAGATATGAATAATGAAAATAGAACAGTATCATGTAATTCGTTACCGGTTACAAGTTCTTCACCCTCAGGTATTCTAAAATCACTTGAAGAATTAGTATCTGGTCCTGATTCGGATGATGGATCTGATATGTCATATCAGTTGCCCGAATTAGATGAAGTTTCAATGTTGGCCTTAGTTTCTCAAAGGTATTTAATTTATTATGCCAACTCTCAGTTAAAAATTTTAACCGGTATTCTTTTTTATTATTTCAGCTTTGAAGCTTATATTAGTCATTTAGATCGACCAACACTTTCAAGAATTGCAGATTCAATTGCAGGAGATACATCAAGGTTGGTTAATTTAATTATAAAATAAATAAAAAAAAAAATGATTTATTTTTTTTTTTCAATTAGATGGATCGGAAATTTATTTAAATTTTCTGATCCTTCAGCTAGTTTTCATACAGATAATGGTGAGGCAATATTGCGAGTAGTTCGTTTAGCTATAATTTCGCGGTGCCCTGGCTATTTAGAAGGAGGTATTCCAGCTTTAGCTAATCCTTGTCTTTATATTTCTGAAAACTTGACACCTTTACGATTACAATATGCATGTAAGCAATTGGGTATTGCAGCAGAAGCAATTAGAGTGATACCAACAACGGCTAGTGGTACAATGGATTTAATGTTGTTACAAAAAGAAATTCGAACAGATCTAAGTGCAAATCGTAATCCTTTATTAGTTGTAGCGGATGTTGGTTCTTCATTATGTGGTTTTGCTGACAATTTGACACGTTTAAAGGAAATTTGTAAATCAAATAATATTTGGTTACATGCATCTGGACATTTGTTAGCAACATTATCAATTGTACAGGGTACAGGCACCGTAAGTTTATAATAAAAGCTTTAGCGATATTTTGCTAAATTTAATTTATTTCGTTTTAGATAAATTCAGTTGTTGATTCTGTTGTGTTTAATTTGGGTGCATGGCTTGGTATACCAAGTGTGCCAATAGTATTATTGCATAAGCAATTGCAAAATGTTACTCTAACAGTATTTGATTCAGATCCAATTCTATCAAAGAGGCTTAAATCATTATCATTATGGACAAGTTTACAAGCTTTAGGAAGAGAAAATATTTCGGAGAAAATTCATGTAGCATTTCAAACTTGTAGTATTTTGTATGAAATAGCATCAAAATGTGAAGGTTTACGTATTTTGGTAAGTGTTTCTTAATTTGAGAATTATCTAATCTTTCTAAGAACGTAAGAATATTTTTATTGAGTAATACATTTGTTTACTCAGTTGTTCAAATATAAAAAATTCAATGATGATTTAAAGTTAAAAAAAAAAAATTTAATAGAATATATTTTGGAAATGGTAAACACTTTTAACTTATATTTATTTTTGCCTATTAGGTACAAAATAAAAATACAATTACACGTATAATATTAGTTTCATTATTTGATCTATAACGAACACCTTTAAATTTAACCATTTGATTAAATTTAGACAAATACTAATTTAAAATATTCAAAATACTATGGTTGTTTTAAAGTGCCGTTTGCGGCACGCAAGGTTGAAACGGTTAATTAAGAAAAATAAAAAAGATAAACGATTGATTGCTTTTTATTTTCGATATTTTTAATTAAAATGTTTTTTTCTAAAATTTAACCTTGTAATTTCTACATTCTACAAAGACACTTATAATCATTATTATTGTTTGTATATATTTATCTAACAAATTTTATCTCTTAATTTTGCGATATGGCAATTATTTAATGTGTTAATTTTATATTATTGATTTTTGCTTAATTATGTCGGAACGTTTTTATTATTAATACGTTCTATTTTTAATAATTTTTAATATATTAATAATATTTTTCAGAGTCGTGCACCTGGTGCACAAAGTGGTTCATCTCTATCCGATATTATTAGTAAACCATTAGATGTAGACGTAAGTTTATGTTATTAATTTTATGTTATCAACTTTTGATAATAGCAACAGACTAAAATAAAATAAATTTAACTTAATTTTCTTATGCTTTAGGTTCTATTTGAGTCTGCAGCTCCAGTTGTAGTTTTTCAATTTGATGGATCATTTAATCAAATTAATCAAGATGGTATATCAACATCTAGTGCTGATCAAAATCAAGATATAAATCAAGCTATAATAAATAAATCAATCGAAAAAGTTGAAAATGCTTCTTACTTTGATCGTTTAAATGCATGGCTTGGTCAGTCATTACAAAGGGATTGTCCTCATGTGAATATAAATTATATAATTATTTTTTTAACATATTTTTAATTAATGATATATTTTTTAGTTTGATTTTGAAATAATAGAACATCAAATACATGGAACTTGTATACGATACTGTCCATTAGAATTAAGTTTAGGTGAACAACCGGCAAAAGCTGATAATTTAGAAAATTTTGAAGCATTTTTAGATTCTCATGTTGATATATTACGTGCAACAATAAAACATAAAGCAACATTTATAAAATTAGTTGAAAAAAGTGATGTGTTACGTATTGTTAATTTACCAGAATGGGCTGGTATGGGTGGTGTACGTTTTGTACCAGAAGGTTGGGAAACTTTATTAACAGATCAAGCAAAAGCAGAATTAAATAAATTAAATATGGATTTAGTAGATGCATTAAAGTCAACTGATAATGCATTTTCATTAGGTGAAGGACCTGATTCATTAAGTTGTGTGAGATTTGGTATGGTAACACATGAAACAGATGTTGAAGAATTATTAGACTTGGTTGTAACTGTTGGAAAAAGTGTACAAGAAAATTCAAAAGTTTTGGATTCAATGTCAGAAATTGTTAAAAAGGTAGTAATAACAAGTAAATTAAATGTCAAAAGCAAAATTTTACATATTTTTATTTTCTTTTAACCAGGGTATAGAAACTGCAATGCAAGATTTACAAAGAGAAAGTGATGAAAAATTATGGCAAGAGGGTATTTTAAGACATGTACCAGTTGTTGGACGTATGGTCAATTGGTGGTCACCTCCAGCAAAAGAATCTGGTATCAAAGGCAGAAGTTTAAATTTAACACAAGGAGTTGTAGAAAGTACAGAAAATATTTATAAGTAAGTTATAATAAAATAAAAATTATTTTGAACATAAAAATTTTAAATCTTTTCATATTTTCTTTTTTACAATTTTATTTACTTGAAAATGAAATGATTTTTGTATTAATTTGATTTTAGATATCATATGCAAATGACAGGTGCTCCAAATCAATTACCTGGTAATAAATCTCCTCCAACACCAATGGTTCAAACTCCAGTTGTCACTGATTCATCTGGACATTCACGTAATGTTAGTCAAAGTAGTGGTACATCTGTTCAAGAAATACAAATTCCAACACAAGAAAATTGATTTAATATTTAGGAAAATTCATTTTTAAATAAAAACATAGGAAAACAAATAAAAATAAAATAAATTTCATCGTTAAAAACTACAAAAAAAATTGTTAAAAAGTATTTTGAAATAAAAAATTTAAAAGACAAAAGCTAAAGTTTGATAAAGAAAAAAGTAATATCAAGTAAAATTTTAAAACTTAAAGATAGTTAAAAGCAATAAAGACCTATGATCCAATATTTCTTAAGTTATTAACGTATGTGTATGTAGAAATTTGAATTTGAATCAATTACTTATTAAAAATATTTTATGTATAAAAGTGAAAAAATCAAAAAGGTCTAATTCTATTTAGGTTTTTTTTTCATTCCATTTTTATTTTACATTTGTATTATTTAAAACTAAAAAGAAATATTATTTTATTTTCTTTAAAACTATAATTCCTTCATTTTTATTTAAGTTTTTACAAAAAAGTGAATAACCAAAATTATTGTTAAAATTTTTTTGGTTTTATTTATAATTATTACATTAAAGATGAAACAATATATTATTTTTGTTATATTTTAATTTATTAATGTAAAAAATACCAGTTAATTGAAATTTTTATTATTTAAATATAATATAAGAGTGATATGAGTGTAAACCAAATAAAAATTAATAAAAAAAAAAAAAAAAAAACAAGAAAAATGTCGATTTAAAAATTTAATTTATAATTTTTTGATCGAAAATTATTTAGGAATTAATAAAAAATAAAAATTTAATGAATCCAAGTTTAAAGTAATTAAATTAAAAATTAAAGAAAAAAATTTAGATTTATTCCTTCTATTCAATATGATAACCCGTAACTATATTAAATATTTAAATTTAATAAAAAAAAAACAGACAAACAAACAAATAAAAATATTAAAGCATTCTACAAAAGAATGAAGGCATGGCACAATAAAAAAAAGTAATTTATATGAAATTATAGAAAAAAACATGTTTTATTTTTGTTACTCATATTATTTATTTTTTTTTAAGGGAGGTGGGAATTTTTCAAAGTCACCAAGAATAACTTTTTGATATTGTCAGATTTTTACTGTCTAAATCCACCTTCTTCTTTAGTTAATATAATAGGATGAAACCCATTTTGAATCAGGTGAAAATTATTCCTACTACCTAGCAGTATATTAGCTAACTAGTTGGGATAGAGATATCCAAACTTTGAATTGGCAGGTGCAACTATTTGTATTATTATGATTTTGCTAACTGATGAAGCTATAGCATGCGGTACAGCATGTCGTACTATAATGCACCTTCTTGCATGAGGTAATATTAACCGACGGCTGCTTTACTGTAACAGCTATTTTTATTATTACATATTATTATAACAACATGCGACAATGGGTTAGCAAATTTGTGTAAATAATACATACATATATGTTGTATGTAGGTGCTGTCGTGAGAGAGAATCATAAAGTTGATTTATTTAAAATAATTGGTGTCGCGTGTAGCAAATGTGTTGAATTTTCTTTTTCCAAAATGGTAGACTTTGAGAGTCAACTACATTTTTTCGTTGACATTTCATTTTTTTATTTGACGTTCTTGTTCAATACTATTTTAAAGTTGTTTGTGAGCAGTTTGTAATATTCTTGAAATGGAAAATTTAGAAACAAGGTAATTAAAATACATATATTTTGGCTAAAAATATAAAATTTATAAATTTTTATACCTAATTATTATTTTCAGAAAAAAAAGTAAAAGTTTTAGCAATAAGAAGCAATTAACAAAATTAATCAGTTTAATGGAAAATAATCCGAGTATAGCTAAAGGAATATGTAAAAGAAAAGAAGCAGATGAAAAATGGAAGGAATTTAGTAAAGAATTAAATTTAATGGGTCCTCCTATAAAAACTTGTGAAAAATGGAATAGGGTAAATATGTACTTAAAACGACTTTAGAATAATAATTATATAAAATTAAATTTTTTTTATATTACATCTACAACATACATATGTATTTATGTATATATAATAGGTATGGATAGATTTAAAATGTAAAGTAAAGAAAAAATTGATTCAAAACAAAAAAAAAATTAGATCTACTGGAGGAGTTCCGAATAATTTCAATTATTTAAGTGCAATGGATGAGAAGGTAGTTAAATTCTTATCTCTTGATTTATGTGTTAATCCTCCAAGAAAAGAAGTTGGAGAAAAATTAGTTGAAACATTTGAAAAAGAATTACCAGTAGTAATAAATCAAGAAACAGCTGTTAATGAAGATACTGTGCTGAGCCAAGAGACAAATGTTGAAAATCAAAACATACCGTCAAGAAAAATAAATATTTTTCATAAGCGTAGAGATCTAGAGAAACACGCAAAAGATTTTGAACAGTTAAATGAATACAATAGAATAACAGCAGAATATACTAAAAAATTATACTATCTAAAGAAAGAGACGTATCATGAATTATTACAAATTAAAAAAGATAAGTTAGAAACATATAAAAAAGAAGTAAAAATAAAACAACAAATGTTACGTTCTCTTAAACGTCTTCTCGTATTAAGTGAATATGATATTTCATTTCGATGAACTTCAACATGCATATGTAGTTTCTTTACCTTCATCTAACCACAAAAAAATGCATTCTTAACATAAAAAACAAAATAATTTAAAAATAAAAAAAAACACTAACAATATTAACATAATAACATCTTTTTTTTAATTATGTATTCAATTGACTTTGACTTTCAATATGAAATGTTAAAAAATCATAGTTGAAACAAGTTGAATCAATTATTGAAACTAAGTTAATTGACTTACAGGACAATTCGATTTTTTATGATTGACTTGGAAAAGTCAAAATCAACTAAATTGAGGCATAGGTTTGACTAGGGTTGTCAGAAGGGGAAAACAGAAAAAGAGAGCATTTTCAAGAAAAAAAAGAGAGCAAAAAGAGGACGATGCAGTATAATATTCTGTAGGCAGAATAATATTTATTAACTATAACTCACATATCAAATCAAAAATATTAGGTCCCCTCTTCTTGTCTCGTGAGCGTGTTTTTTGCAGTAAAAATTAATTTATTATTATTTGATAAAAATAATACTGATTTTGATTTTTCTAGTTATCAAATGAAAATAATAAATTATTTTTTAATAAGTTATTTGAAAAACTAGCCTTTAGGCTTATTATTTTTTAATAAGCGAGTAATTTTTAATCCGTTCGTTTATATTATCGTTATAAAAGTGTAGCAAACTTTTTATTAGTTAAGTAATTTTTAGAGTTCTGTGATTGGTTGAGAATGCTACACAGTCTTATAAACGAACGGAATGAAAACTGTCAAAAATAATAAGTTAACTTATTAAAATTTAATTTGTCCCGTGAAGGGACCTATTGTATTTATAAAAAATAAATCATAATATTTAATCTGTAAATGATAGATATTTAAAACCCTTTTATTCAATTATTTACCAACCAACTTTAATTTTTTTTTTTAAATGATAAATATTCAGTACAGCCACGATAAATAATTTTCCAAAATTTTCATTATTAATTTTCCATTTTTATAAAAAAACGCATGTAAAGAATATACATATGCATCATATTATAGTATGTATAATCTATACCTATAATATATGTACATATTCAAATCAGACGCTCTTTTATTCCGGTAAATTTTAAATTTTGCTTTTTTGTTTTTTTTTAAATACATAAATAAACTTTTAAAATATAGTTTGAATGGTAGGAAATAGGAATTTCACAATATAACTGAATATAAATCTGGAAACTTTAGTTCTCTTTGGTGCAGTGGTAGAGTGGCCGATCCTTAAACTTTAGGAGTCTTTAATTTGCAAATTCGATTCGGTTCTATTTTTTTTTTTTGTTGTTTTTCTGATATTTTAAACGAAATAAATTCTTACATATGTATGTACCATAATATTTAATCTGTAAATGATAGACATTTAAAACCCTTTTACTCAATTATCTACCAACCGACTTACAGATTTTTTGTTTTAAATGATAAATATTCAGTACAGACATCTTACAATATCAATATTTTTCCAAAATTGCTAATTAAAACACCTAGAATTTCGAAGGATGGGCGAATACTAGTAAAATTTTATTTCATAAGTGAAGCAAAACATAACAGATAACATAAACATAATAAAAATATTTTATATTAAGTAATATTATTTTATATTAATATAATATAACTAGAAAATCCCCTGTGCAATTGCACAATTTCTATAGATCCAAAAACATTTACGGTATCATACTGACTCCCTTAATAAACTACCTAAAAATTTCATTTTTACATCAATACCATTAAAAAAATGTTGAAATCACTTACTTACTTGTAATAGAAAAAAACATAAAACAAATCTAAACACATAAAATTAAAAATGTTAGGTACAGTTTATTAATTTTTTCTCGCCGGTTTTTCGTGGCGTCCAAGCTAAAAACACATTCAGGGTAAAAGTTCGTGCCGATATCTCAAAAATTGTTTGAAACACATGTATAAAGTGCACAATAAAAACCGGCGAAAAACCAACCAACACCAACCGCTGCGACATTTTTTTTTTTTGTTACATTTGAAACAATACCAATAATCGAAATAATTTTAATATTTGTTAAAATTTTACCAGACTCTCTATTTTTCTTTAGTTTTAAAAAAAAATTTTATGTCGATAAAAAACAGTTGTTTTCGCCGCGAAATTACTTTAATTACCAAAACCACTTTCAAGTCTTTTGTGTTTATTTTTTTTTTGCTGAATTTGCTGAATTTATTTTATTTAAATGTACTTTGGAAGAGGTCTTTGGTTTATTTAATAAAAGATTTGTGTCTCTGATAATGTAATTTCATAAATTTTCGGGGCCTTTTTATTTGTGACGGTCGTTTTCGACAGCTTTCTAATTTAATGGTCTAATAATAAATTAGTACAAAATTATGAATCTATTGTGAGAGAAAGCTTCTAAAATGATATTTTCTATGTTATTTTTTCTTTTTTTAGAAAAATATCCATTTCTATAATATTTAGTAAGCTTCTGATTTCTGTTATGAAATATAATTAGCTAAGTCTGCCGAATTTTATATTAATAAAAAAAAATCGAATATTTTATGTTATATCAAAAATTCAGCTTAAAAAATCAAAATTCCAACCTAAATAAACAAAACTACTTTAAAGTCTTTTGCGAAGCTTTTACCAGCTTTTATAATAGTGAAAACAAAATCAAGAATAAAATCGGCCTATTATTTTTTTCTCATAAATATAAGGCTTACTATAAACTTTGCTCTTTTCACTTTCAGCTCTTTTAATTTTATTAAGAGTATTTTTATTTTTTTCAAAACAAAGAGTCATTTGAAAACTGCCAACAGAAGATTAATAATTTATTTTTAATTTACCGCTGCGACCAGTTCATAATGGAATATATATAGGTATAGGTATTAAAAATTAGCTTTAAATTTAGTGTCGAAAGTACTTTTTAAAAAGTAAAAGTTTGTGTCTCTGATAAGACTTTTAGTCGAAGATTTGTTTCTCTGATAATAAAATTTTAAATTATCAAATTAATATACAGAAATATCATCATTGCCGTTTAGTTTTCATTGGTTTACATTCAGTGTGAGTGGTTTATTATAGAAATAAAATATTTTTTTTTTACATGTTGGTAAGGTCTCGCCAACATCTTGTGTGTATTGGTATTATCATTATATTGTGTATATTATCAGAAATTCAATCATTAATTTCAGGTATTATATTATCTGATCTAATTAATAAATCTTATTTTTTTCCATGGCTAACAATATTATTAATGGTCTAATAATAAATTAGTACAAAATTATGAATCTTTTGTGAAGGCTTCTAAAATGATATTTTCTATGTTATTTTTTCTTTTTTTTTTAAGAAAAATATCCATTTCTATAATATTTAGTAAGTTTCTGATTTCTGCTATGAAATATAATTATTTAATATCTGCCGAATTTTATATTAATAAAAAAATTTCGAATATTTTATGTTATACCAGTTCTACCGAAAATTTACCTTAAAAATCTAAATTTCAACCTAAATAAACAAAACTATTTTAAAGTATGTTACGAAGCTTTTACCAGCTTTTATACTAATGAAAACAAAATCAAGAATAAAATCGGCTTATTATTTTTTTCTTATAAATATAAGCTTTACTATAAACTTAGCTCACTCTCACTTTTTCACTTTCAGGCGTTTTAATTTTATTAAGAGTACCTATTTTTATTTTTCCAAAATAAAGATTGAAAACGCCAACAGAAGATTAATAATTTATTTTTAATTTACCGCTGCGACCAGTTCATAATGGATGTGGCGGTCAAATTTAAAAATTAAAAATTTACTGAATTTATTTTGATTGAAAATGTGTTTTTTAAGTATGTACTTTTCCTTTTTTGACTGTACTCACTTTTAATGAACTGTTTGTGTCTCTGGTAATACTTCTGTGGAAAATTTGGTCACTCGTAATAATATTTACTAAATTTATTTATATTTTTAATGAACGGTTTGTGTCTCTTGATAATACTTTGAGTCAAAGATTTGTGTCTCTGGTAATAAAATTTTAAATTATTAAATAAATAT
Organism: Poecilobothrus nobilitatus; assembly: GCA_947095535.1. Classification (NCBI taxonomy): domain Eukaryota; kingdom Metazoa; phylum Arthropoda; class Insecta; order Diptera; family Dolichopodidae; genus Poecilobothrus; species Poecilobothrus nobilitatus. Next base: position 50,967,027 of record OX352772.1, on the reverse strand, counting down.
ACAGAAATATCATCATTGCCAGTTTTGTTTACATTCAGTGTGAGTGTTTTATTATAGATATAAAATATATTTTTTTACATGTTGGCAAGGTCTCGCCAACATCTTGTGTATTATATTATAGACTAGAAAATCCCCTGTGCAATTGCACAATTTCTATAGACTCAAAAACATTTACGTTATCACACTGATTCCCTTACTACCTGAATTAAGGGAGAGATTATTACATGTATTTTTTTAGATTAGGTATATTAAGTACCTATCTAAAATAACTTTTAATTTAAGGATTTTTAATTTAATTTGAATTTTTTAGGTGTAGGGTATAAATAAGTCGGTTGCATCGACTTACTGTTACTTTTACTTGTTTTTTTTTTGCTTGAAAAAAATTTGCTGAATTTATTTTATTTAAATGTACTTTGGAAGAGGTCTTTGGTATATTTAATAAAAGATTCATGTCTCTGATAATGAAATTTCATAAATTTTCGGGGGCTTTTTTTTTGTGACTGTCGTTTTCGACAGCTTTTTAATTAAATGGTCTAATAATAAATTAGTACAAAATTATGAATCTATTGTGAGAGAAGGCTTCTAAAATGATATTTTCTATGTTATTTTTTCTTTTTTTTAAAGAAAAATATTCATTTCTATAATATTTAGTACGTTTCTGATTTCTGTTATGAAATATAATTAGCTAAGTCTGCCGAATTTTATATTAATAAAAAAATTCGAATATTTTATGTTATATCAAAAATGCAGCTTAAAAAATCAAAATTCCAACTTAAATAAACAAAACTACTTTAAAGTCTGCTGCGAAGCTTTTACCAGCTTTTATAATAGTGAAAACAAAATCAAGATTAAAATCGGCCTATTATTTCTTTCTTATAAATATAAGGCTTACTATAAACTTTGCTCTTTTTACTTTCAAGTCTTTTAATTTTATTAAGAGTATTTTTATTTTTTTCAAAGCAAAGAGTCATTTGAAAACTGCCAACAGGAGATTAATAATTTATTTTTAATTTACCGCTGCGACCAGTTCATAATGGATGTGGCAGTCAAATTTAAAAATTAAAAATTTGCTTTAAATTTTTTATCGAAAGTACTTTTTAAAAAGTAAAAGTTTGTGTCTCTGATAAGACTTTTAGTCGAAGCTTTGTGTCTCTGATCATAAAATTTTAAATTATTAAATAAATATACAGAAATATCATCATTGCCAGTTTAGTTTATATTCAGTGTGAGTGGTTTATTATAGATCTGGCCAACATCTTTTGTGTATAATCTGGTATAATATTGTGTATATTATCAGAAATTCAATCATTAATTCCTGGTATTATATTATCTGATATTCTGATCTGATTAATAAATCTTATTTTTTTCCATGCCTAACAATATTATTAATGGTCTAATAATAAATTAGTACAAAATTATGAATCTTTTGTGAGGGTAGGCTTCTAAAATGATATTTTCTATGTTAGTTTTTTTTTTTTTAAGAAAAATATCCATTTCTATAATATTTGGTAAGTTCCAGACTTCTGTTATGAAATATAATTATTTAAGTCTGCCGAATTTTATATTAATAAAAAAATTTCGAATATTTTATGTTATGCTTTATGTTAAAAATCTAAATTTCAACCTAAATAAACAAAACTATTTTAAAGTCTGTTACGAAGCTTTTACCAGCTTTTATACTAATGAAAACAAAATCAAGAATAAAATCGGCATATTATTTTTTTCTTATAAATATGAGACTTACTATAAACTTTGCTCTTTTCACTGTCAGGCGTTTTAATTTTATTAAGAGTACCTATTTTTATTTTTGAAAAGATTGAAAAGATTGAAACAAAGATTGAAAACGCCAACAGAAGATTAATAATTTATTTTTAATTTACCGCTACGACCAGTTCATAATGGATGTGGCGGTCAAATTTAAAAATTAAAAATTTGCTGAATTTATTTTTATTGAAAATGTGTGTTTTTTAAGTATGTACTTTTCCTTTTTTGACTGTACTCACTTTTAATGAACGGTTTGTGTCTCTGATAATACTTCTAGTGGGAAATTTGGTCTCTGGTAATAATATTTACTAAATTTATTTATATTTTTAATGCACGGTTTGTGTCTCTTGATAGTACTTTCAGTCAAAGATTTGTGTCTCTGGTAATAAAATTTTAACTTATTAAATAAATATCATCATTGCCAGTTTAGTTTACATTCAGTGTGTGTTTTATTATAGGTATAAAATATATTTTTTTACATGTTGGCAAGGTCTCGCCAACATCTTGTGTATTATATTATAGATTTATATTAAACATAATATGAATTCATTTCAGGAACAAATCACAATATTTCAATTTCACAAGCCTCTGTTCCATAATTTGTTGGTTCATATTTTTTTGAGTTCATTACTTCTGTTAAAAATTTATTATCACATTTTATTTCATTCTAAAATTCTTTACAGTTTGTATAAATACCTGTTAAAATATGTAGTTAAAATACTTGTTAAATAAGTAGTTAAAATACCTGTTAAAAGCAAACTTAAATCGAAAAAACAGCAAGGACATAGCAAATAAACCTTCAGAGAGAAATATTGCACAGAAAATAAATACAAAAGCAGATTTTGACAACTAAATACTATTTAGTTGTTCAACTTTATAGGACGGTTGAATAAAGTATCAGTGTTGGGACGGTTGACTAAAGTATCAAATCAGTATTTAAAACTAATTATGATCGATTGTCCTAAATTTTGACATGTTTGCCCCTTTTCTTTATAAAAATATTTATTTATTTATTTATTTATATTAATATTACATACATAAATGTAATGCAAAATTATTGAACCATCGGCTACTAAGACCATTATAGGTTTTTATACTATTATTAAATTATATACTAATATTATTTATTTTGTTTATATTATATACTATATATTTACATTATTTTTGGTCGTAAGAGGGGTATGTAAAGAAAAAACACTTACGAACTGTGCAGGAATCGAACCCGCACTCCTTCGGTACTACCCACTAAGCGCTCTTATAAAAATAAGATAAAGTAAGTTTAAGAGAAAAAGAGATTAAAAAGAGATACAGAAGATCCGGACGAACAAAGAGAGTGAACAAAAAGATCTTGTTGAAAAAAGAGAACATGTTCTCTTTAAAAGAGATATTCTGGCATGCTTATTTTGGACAAGTAGAAAGATATCTATAACGTTTAAGCTTTGAAGTTAAATCAGTAAAGTTCTTAGAAATGAAATTTAAAAGAGAAAAACAATCCTTGAAAAATTGTTAGTTGTGAAATGTCAATGTTGATCAGTGTTGGCACTTACAAAATTTGTCAAAACTGCTTAAATAGTGATTTAACTTTCTCAATTTCGAAAAAGAAGTACTTAAATAAATAATTTCAGATTTTGCACTTATCCGTTACTAAATCAATGGGTGTTTTTCTTTTTGAGTTCAGAGTAGAGCCAAAACTGTCAAAAAAATTTGTTTCTTTTTCCACTCTGTATATTCACATAAGTATTAGCTTTGACCGGTATCAACTATATGTTCACATCGATATTAAAAAAATTTTTAATACCGGTTTTGACACAAGTATGTGGTCATAATACCGCTGCAGTTTTATTTTAATTCAAATGACTTTGACATATTCTAAATTGACATTTCCTTTGAAAATAAAAAAAGTTCTAAAATTTAAATTTTTTTATTGAATTCGTTTTTTTATAAATTTAAAAAAAGTAGTACATACAATAAAGAAAAACACCCAATGAAAACTTTAGTTTTAGGTTTGAAAATTCTGTGCAAGTTATTAGAAATTTGTACTTATAAGTTTTGCAGTTATCCAAACAAATTTGTTTGGAGATTATTAAAAATGGCGCGGGGATTAAAAATAGATTGCACCTAGGCGATTTTTGCACTTATCCGTTTTCGACTGCATTGTATTATAATGTATAGTTCGTTATATAAAATCTTATGCAAACGTACAAAATATATCATACATATCATACATATATCATACATACATATGGCTTAGGCTGTGATGCTAACTCGAGAGAATTTTCCTTTCGAGGAATTTTAACCTTCTTTTTCATAAAAAAGGAAAAGGAAAATAAACTAATAGGGATATGTGTGCATATATCTTTTTTCAATAGCAAGTAGGTACTATTATGGTTTTTTTTTATTTCTCGCACCACTGAAAATATTTTTAGACATCAAGTTTTTATCACATATACATTTTATTTACTATACATATAGTACATTATATCTTTCATATTACACTGTATTATTTACAACGTCATAAGAACAACAGGGAGGAGCTCGTTATTAGACTTGTATTCTTTATAGCAGTTGTAGGTTTGAATGTGTGCGTGAAAATTTTATTTTAAAATAAAATTGGAGTAGTGAACATGATATAAAAAATTTCTATACCTACAAAAATTTTTTATTTTGCTCTTTTATATGGATTTGTATTTACAACGTCACAAGAAGAACAGTTCGTTAGTCGTTATTAGACTTGTATTCTTTATAGAAGTTGTAAGTTTGAATGTGTCCCATCCATTACGGAGCTACATCCCCTCAAACTTTGAAAAAGCCCAATTTTTAAATGCATATATCTCATGTTGTGCTTAAGATTTTTTCAGAAAACATCATTCGACAAGTATGTTTTTACCTTTGTAAATCAATATCTGAATTATATAATTTTTTTACATTTAGTATTTAAATTTACCGTTATGTGACTTACCGACCTGTACAAATTTTTCTTCGGCAAGTCATAAAAATTAAAGCTTCAGTAATATATTTTTACGTGTGAACAGTTTTTCTTAGTTATATAGGGTTCCGGATTACAGCCTCTCAAAATTCTAGAAAAGTCCTAATTTCACATTTTTTCTTATTACAAAAAATTTCTTAAATTTTATTTCTTAAATTTTCAAATTTTTGTGCAAGTCAGAATTCTAAACACTTTGTATTGTCTTTTGAAAATTTGCGCTTTTAAAAACCGTTGGTTTACATTCTACCTTGTTATTATTAGAAATGAAACTGGAGAAAAAGAAAAAGAATTGACAGGCAACAAAGTTTAATTTCATTTACAAATTTTGGCCGCCAACTTTTTATTTCTTCATTGTATCTATTCTTATTTATTTCCTTAGTTTCGAATTTTGTTTTTCGTTGTTGGCACAAAGTTTTTTGCTTTCATTTGATTATAAAAAGGGCTTTAATAAGTTTTGTATAGAGTATATTTGTATATTTTTTTAGCAAAAATGAGAATTTATACTCGAGAAATTGGGAATTTTGGCCTTTCCGAATTGGCAACACTTGATATTATAGCAATGAATGAGTGAGAAAATTCGAATTAATTTTATTTCATTTTGATTAGACTTAAATCTTCTTAATCATTCATGATCAATGATGTTGTGCTGAAAATTGAGATGGAATTAATAAGATAACACTGTTAAAACCTTTTGCATTTGGGTAAAATGTGTTTTAGTAAAATTAACAGTAATGTATTGTATGTAAATATTAGGTAAAAGTGGTTAATAAATAACTTCTTTTAAGAATTTGAGTATAATAATAAATTAAATAAAAAATTGAAATATGTTTTTAAATAAATATAATTTATATAGATAAGTGCTCTTTGTTGTCGCAATTTAATTTTATATGTATTTCAAAAATTTTATTGTTGTTGTTTTAAAAAAGTAAACATCAACTTAAAATGTTTGAAAAATATCAATCACAATTCACAAAGAGAAACAAAACACAAGATTATACCAATGTACATATTCCAATTTTTACTATATAAAATAAAATCACTGTTACAAAAGACTTCTAACAATATAATAAATTTAAACGTTGGAATTTACGTTTAATAAAATATGGAAGTATGTATGTAACTATGTACATTTCACAACAGAACACAAGTTGAGTTGTGAGTATTATAGTATTAAATAATAGGCTTCAATTTTATTAAATGTGCCACTTTAGAACATCTGCTTTTAAAATTTCATTTTACTTTTTTAAAGGTGACCAAATATTCAAAAAAAATAACAAGTGATTTTATAAATAACGGAATATTTTGAATATGTGGTTGTCTTCCGTATAAGTTAAAAATATTGATACATGAAAATACCAAAACGATTGATGACGAGTAATTGATAAAAGTCATAAATTCTAAAAATATTTGACGGTCAGTTATAAATTCCAAAACCACTGTAGAGTTAATATAATAAAATTGAAACCTCTGTAATTTAGTATGTTTACCCAGGCAATGCCATTTCAAAATTAAGGTAAAAAAGAAATTTATACGGAGATGGATGTTGTATACTAAAAAAGGTTCATGAGAAAACTGAATGGTTGGTGAAAAACTGAGTGACGGAATTATAGAAAATTTAGCAGCATCAAAATAACATCAGTGTCTTCCCTACAAAACTGTAAAAGGATTAAAAATAATAATATTGACGATTCGATAATTGATTTAGAGATTATACATATGTGGTTACAAGAGCATAAGAGAAATCGATTTCAATTGAAGAAAAAAGAGAAAGTCAGATATAAAGAACACAAAAAAAACTTAGCCAAATATAGCTTCCTTATTGTTGCTTCATAATTACATTGAATTAATCAGTGTTTTAAAAAATGCAAAAAGAACCTTTTATTTCTCTTGTCCAAATAGAAACAAATGATTTTATAAAATTTTTTTTTATAAATAATACAAAATCAGTTTGTTACATTTGGTCACTCTATAATTAAATTAAAAATTATAGATATTTACTCATTTTTATTTCCATCATTCTTTTAATATTATAGAACGTTTGTTTGTTTGTCAAATATTATTAAATTTTAAGGATCTATAGAAGGTGATAATTTTTTGTTATTCATTTTTTCTATCTATTGAAGTTTGGTGTATCGTATCATTAAACAGAGTATTCAAACATTTCATCAAAAAAATTAGTTCATTTAAGTATGTATGGATTATTTTAAGTTTTTGTAGATGTGAAAATTAAATTTATTATTTGAATGATTTGGATTTTGGTAAAACGAATAAATACATACATACATATGTATATGCATATAATTATATTTGTAGTACAAAAACTACAATAAAAATAAAGGTATGGACGGTTGTTTGTTTTTTAAATAGAATTTCACAGCAGAGCAAAATAATATTAATGCTTTTTTTTAGATCTGAAATGAACGCTCGCTTGTAATTCATATTTTTTTTCCTTTTTTTTAAAGCAGAAACCCATTTGTCGTTGGAAATAGTTTAAGTTGAAATTTGAACTAATCATTGTTGTTAGTGTATTTATGACCAGCTTCCAGCTAAAAAACCACCACGAACAACAATATTTAAAGAATAAGTAACAAATTTTTAAAATTGTTATATTCTTATATTCTTATATTTTATATATTTATTTATGTTTTTGTTAATGTTTCTATTCCTTTTACAGAGTAAACTACTCTTTTTTACTCCCAACTACAACAACCTTCGAGAAAGAGTAGATAGAAGTAAATACGGTTACGTTAAATAAGCGTTCCATTTACCAACTACTCCAAACTACTCTCAACTACTGTTTTCGTGTAAAAGGAACGCAAACAATAATTTGATATGAAAAACTTTATATTTGAAAGCAAAACTTTATTAAAACTGTATACTAACTTTTACAATTTATATAATTAATATAAATTATTAATGGTTTATTTAATATAACTGTTTTAGTATTTTAAAAGGGCGTTTTAGTATTTTAAAAAACAAATTGAACGGCTAATAACAGCTTTTTCTAATAAAAACTGAATAGACTATTTATAAAACAAATGACATTTATTTTTTTTTATATTTGAAGTATAGCTGAATAGAAACATAGTAAAAATAAACGGAAAATATCTACTTATTATAGCTGACAATCTTGTTACTACGAATGACAAATGACAAGTTACTACGAATGACAAGTCAACTTTTAGGTGATTTTTCAGTTAATAAAACTATACAACTATATTGCAATTACAACCACGAATGCACGCATGCTAAGTATGCAAGTATGCTAATATCACGTCTCAAATAAGCAGATAAGAGGTTACAAATTAAATGTAAGAAATTATAAAATTAAAAACATTTCAAGAATCAACATTAAAAAAAAGAAAACTTCAACAACTTAAAATTAAAAAGTGTGAGTTGGCTGTGTCAACTCTAGAATACTCTTATGAACATAAATTATGTGGTTACCATAAAATTTAATTTAAAAGATAATTAAAAAATTTCAAATATCTTATTTAATTAAGTACCGAGATATGTATATTTATGTATATTTTAGAATTGTATAACAGCTATTTGAAGCTACTACTCTAGACTAAATTTTGCAGAAATTGTTGGCATAAAATTTGTGATAAAATTTACCTACTGGAGTGCAATGAGTTAATACTATGAAAGCGTAAAATCTACTTATAGTTAGAAACCAAACGTAATCCTGTTCTAAACCAACAAAAACTTGCGAAAGTAGTTGGTATAAGACTTAATTTATTTTTCACAAAATTTCAGATACCTAGACTAACTCAGTGTCTTGTGTTTTTATATAATAGAGTTTAAATAAAAAAAAGAAGTTGTCAAAATTATTTTTATTTTATCGTGCGGACCGACGGATGTACATGGCTAAATTGATTCCAAATTCGATTCTGAATATGATTATAAGTAGGTACTTAGCCATATTTAACTTATCTTTTTTAAGGTTTTCCAAACGTATTGGCAAATTTATTATACCCTGAGAATTACGTTTCTACAGATATAAAAAAAAATAACAATAAAATATAATAAAATTGAATATAAAAAATAAAAATAAAAAAAATTACATATTTAAGATATAAGAAAAGAGAAGTAAACAAGAATTTTAGAAAATTTTTATGTTACTCAGTTGGCCCACATCCGTGAAGAAAAACACCCTCTATTTTGCAAGGGCATTTATGTAATAAAAAAAAATATTTATGTTACGTCACGTTTACAATATAGTAAATAAATACATATGTACTTTTATTTTACATATTATAAATATACATTCATGTTTGTGACCATGTGGCTGATTAGTAATGTCACTCAAGGAAACAACTCAACTCGCAAGAGAATTTTTTATAGCAAATTTGTTAAAAAACAGTAGTAAATTGATCTTTTGCTTGTTAAAAATTATAATCCTATTGACAATTAATATATTATTTTATTAATATAAAAAAACATAACCTCTATTTCAATAAAAAAAAAAAAAACATACAATAATTAAAAATATTACAAGTTAATCACATTTTCTTTCATTATAATTGCGGTTTAAAGAGTTTTTACAGTTCTAAAATTTAACCTATATCTTTCTTGCAATTCCCCTGCTAAGAATATAGTTGCGAATAGTTTGGAATTCTTTAATATGTAGGAAATTCATTTTTGATACCTAGAGTGTCAAATTTTAAGTAGTTTAATTTTTTTGCAATAAGATCACAGATTTTCTCGAGCTTTATTATTTTTTATGTTAATATTGAAGCCATCCATATTCACTTATTCAATTGCGTTTGTTATTGTAATATTCGTGAATTGTTTTTCTTTATCTCGCCACCAACCTACAGCTATAGGTTCTTCTACAATTCGTAAACTATACTATATTTGTTAGACCAGACCGTTTGAAAGCTCGATTCAGACCCTAGAAATTAAATAATAAATATAGAAAAAAGGTTACGATTTCCTATGGTTACGGCTTCTAGCGAATCGTTATCTCAAGTTGAAGTTACATACACAAGAGAAAGTTAACAAAAATTGAGGCAAAGCTCAAAACTTGAGCTGAATTCAATGTTTCAGCAAATTAGTTCAGCGCACAAAATATGCGCGCTTGTTATTTATATGAAATTTTTTTTTTTTAAATGTATTTCTCTGCCACATAAATGTGAACAGGAAATTGCACACCCTTTCCTGTCATTTTGTCGTACATGTCGTAAAGGGGAATAACTGTACATGTCGTAAGGGGGAATAACTCTTACGACGTGTGTGGGATTCGAATCCACACTCCCTCGGTGTTTACAGCGTATTTATACGCTCTTACCCGCTAGGCCACCGAGGCCCCATATGAAAATCAAATATTTTTCAAATTTAGTTTCGCAGTCATCTGATTTTTCTTCTCTTGAAAATAAATTAATTTAACTTAAACTTTAGTCTCGCAATTTTTTCTCAGCTATAACTTTTATGATAAAATATATTCGAGTATTACTAAAAAAATTTTTATTGAAACAAAGTGAAAATTGTATTTTTCGTAAATTAAAGAAGAATTTAAAATAGCACGGTAGAAATCTTGTGAAGCAATGAATCATCTATTAAAGAATTCTCTTTAAAAAAAAAACAACGGGGTGGAAGTTGTGAAACTAATTTGCCGAAGCAATGAATAATTAACATTAAATATAAATACATATATTTAAATTTATTCTCACATCATTTGGAACAATTTCTAGAATAGTTTTCTAGGATGTTTTGTGAATTATTTTTCCTTGTGCATCTTAAAAATCTTTTTTTTTTGTCTTCCCTGATGTACATCCCTTAAATATGGTTATATAATAAAATTTAAAATTCATAGACAAAATGTAACTTTAAAAAAAAAAAAAAAATTTACATTCAAAAAGGTATACCTATGTATGTATATATTTATGTATTGTATATCAGAGTCTATAAATTTATTTTTCAAGTTGTTTGGGTAAGAGGGTTTTAAATATGACATTTGTTTAGTGTAGAACAAAATATGGAAATCGTGATGTGAATTCAAAAAAAAAAAAAAAATTATTTTATTTTTAAGGAAATTTTAAATAATGGAAAAATGACGAAATTTACTTTAAACATGGAAGGTACACGTTTATGATAACGTAAATATTGTAATAAAATTGTAACAAAATTTTACTTTAAAAAAAAAAAACCAATTTCTATGTACATATAATAGGTCTAAGTTTTTTTTTTTATTTATTTATGTTCTTTCATGGTTTGATATACTTGTTGTAACTTATAAAGAAAATTTAAAATAAAAGTTTTATAGTGACTTTAGAATACATTCTTTATATGTGATGCTTTTTTCTTTTTTTTTTTTTTTATTAAATTTATGTACTCATAACTATAAAAACTGAGAACTGAATTGAAATTGTACCGTTGCATTAGTAAAAGGAGTTTGGATAGTAATACGTTTCTCATTTTCTTACAATTACAATATTTTAAGCTAAGACTAACAATAAAGACAACCCAATCGTTATAGCAACCTCTTTATATAATCTCTACTTCTTTAAGGAGTAAAGACCATTCAGAAAGTCATAAAGATTAAATTAACTAAACTTTAATTACTTGTAGCTGTTGATTAAGATCAGCTGAATAATTTAGTTTTATGATGAAAATACAAATATTTGCACTATCTAAATTATTCAATTATTTCTTTTATATTACGATTTAGTCTATACTATATTGGATATGAACCTGATTGGGTCTTAAATCCAATACCTTTCGATTGAAATGCTGATCTCTTAATCTCCAACCGCCACCCCATTGATCAGATTTTTTCTTCATTTAGTCTAGCTTTCCTATTTTGCACTTCTTACAAGAGTATTGAGTATTCTTACTGAGCTGCGGACTTAGAGTAATCTATAATCAAGAAAATGAAAACCATCTTCTTTAAATTATTAAGATGAAGAAATTTACAAGTATACATGGAAGCTATTACCAGTTTTTTATAAACGTCTAAACACTCTAATTAACAGCATATTATGCGAAAATAATCATAATAACAGTTTACAAAATGTTAATGAACTAAAAAACATCCTACGTCCTACATTTATTTTGATTATAAAAGCTATGAAAAATTTGAGAAGCTAAACAGTTTAAACTAAACAAAAATCTAAGATCGATTTTCTCGGCGATTCACGATTAGAAAAAACGATTCCTTTTAAGATAACAATATTTAAGGAAATTCAAAGGATAACAAAATAATAGTATTTTGTAATAGTGTGTTAGTAAAACAGACAAATGTGACAATTAAAGATAGATAAATAATATTAAGTATCATATAAAGATTTTATTTTATCTATAAACAAAACAAAAAAAAAAAATAAACCAACACGTTATAAATAAAAATTATTTGTTAGCTTTCATTTATTCTTTTATAGATTGTAAAGGACAAAAATAAAAAAAAAAAAAAAACTAAATAAAAAACACTATAAGATACTTAAAAATAATTGACTGGATGATATAGTCATGAATTTAATGTTATTAGTCAGTCTATCATAAATTTTTCATTGAAATGAGGATCACAATTACGTTAAAGGAAGAAGAATAATTTCCTTTTTTACTAAAAAAGTTAAAAATTATAGAGTAACATGAAATTTCTTGAATACTTAATTTTAAACAGTGGATTTATGAATATAAATAACATTAGTGTTGTCGTCTTAGTGATAGTGTTTTTGTTTTGCCGTACAGTTTTTTCTTTTTCAGTAGCCATAAAGTAGTAAAACATACTTTATTTAGGTTTCATTCACTGTTTAGGTGGTCTTTATCTTTAGTTCAGCTTAAAATAGGTACGATAACTTTTTCATTTGACAAACCTTTAGTTTTATTTGTTACTTCTACCCTATTGTCATTATTATGCCACAATTTTTTTTTTTATTATTTATAATTGAGAGACTTCATATCTGTCCTTAAATCTGTTAATGTGTTCTTTGCCTGTAAGGTTAGAATATAAATTTTCTTTTAACCATCTGCTTAATTGAAATTTTGTTAAAATAATTGTTTTCCATATTGTTACATAAAAATATGTAATATAATTACATACTTGGTAAGTAAGCACATGGTTATATTTAGATAATTATCTCGAAAATAATAAAAGATAAGAGAAAAATGTATGAACTTAAATTGAAGCTGAGGAATTGATGATTTTGAAAATGAAATGAAATTGATATATTAAGAGGGGCTTTTTATGCAAAAATTACAGTTAGTTTATAAAAAACAGTGAAAAATATCAATATCTATAACCTTGTAACTCTTCAACTATGAAAGATACATAAAAGTTGGAATATTAGTGTGAATACCTATAACTTCAGCTAAAGCTGCCACTTAAACGAATCTTCTATGTTATACAGAAGCAAAGATGTTGTTACTTCTTTAAAAAGTTAACGAAATCACTTTGAAGGTCGTTATCTTGGAAAACATTAGAGCAACATCTTTATCAACAAAACATTCTCTATCACCTCAGTTCTTCGTGACCTTTGAGTTTCGAACACCCTGTATATAATTACTTTTAAATTACTTTTAAATCAGATGTTTTAATTTTGAATAATAGTTCTTCATTTCTCTAGTCGTTTCATTTCTTTGCCCGAACCGTATAATATAATAATAAATGTACAGTAGTTTTACTGCAATAATAAAACAATGGTACCTACTTTTATAATATAACGTACATTCATTTCATACATGTAAGATAATAAATATGCATTTATGTTAATATATTATATACCTTTCTAGACATATATAAAGGTTAAAGGTAATTAAATGCATAAAATATTAAGAATACTTCAATGGATCTTAAAATCAATTTATGTGTAAGTAATGTATTATGTAAATAATAGTGTGTACTAATATGAGATACACTTAGAATTAAAAATATGATACATTTAAAAAACACTTAAAAAAAAAAATTAATTTTTATATAAATTTTAAAAATTTTTAATTTATGTATGGAATTTAATTTGTTTTTATTTTTTAATAAACTCTATGCATTTTTTTTTTTTTTTTACATCTGAAGTTTAAATCATATTGCAGATTATTTTTCAATTATGACAACTAGTTTTAAATGTATTATATGGATGTATTGAAGATTCTTTAATATATTTCTTATTAATTAAGTAAATAGAGATAGTAAATCTTAAAAAATTATCGTACGTTGTGTCAAATGTAAAATAAAATATTAAATAAAAAATCTTTTATAAGGATTTTCGATTTTCTTGTTCAGTTATAGCTGACGCAAGCTTATTATTTTAAAAATGCAGTTAGTCCTTGTTAAAGTATAAACAAAGATACAAACATAATTTTTCAAAAATACCTATAGTTTTTATTGTAGTATAAGTTGAAGAAACGCGTACTATTTTGATTTCTTAGAATGTGGTCAAAATAATCAAATTTTCCCTGTTTAATTTTGTTTTTCCTAATAATTCACCATCTATTTTTTATAGATCCTTATAACCATTTCTTGACTTGTAATTTTCTTCGCCCAAGGAATTTTAAAATTATCGTATACGTTTATACCAATCACATTTTATAAAATTTAATTTAGTTCATGTCAGTTGTTATAATGTCAAAGTAAATAAAAAAAACGTCATAATAAAAAATGTCAATGTCAATAAAAAAAACTACATACAATTTTTTTTTTTTAGTATAGATAAAAGGTTATACATATATGACTACATATATAAACATATGATATAAAACTACATAAAACTAATCATGTAGTATATATATCTTACAAAATCTGTAAAACCGAAGCAGCAAACCTTCCCAGTTCTGATTGAAAAATCTGTTGTGAAGAAAGTGTCAGCTTTTTATTTATTTTTAATTTCTCTTGTTTTCTTTTCATTCCAATTTTATTATTGTTATAGTTCAAAGCTTAAACTTCGGTTATCCATAGCCTTTTGAAGTGAAGGCTATGGAAGTGACTTCCTGGAAGTGAATTTTCTTTAAAACCATACTTTTATATTTGTGGTATACCTTTTTAGAGATACAACCACAGACAAAATATGTAGAAGAATATAGTTTTAGGAGCGGGGGTTGGAAGAAAAATTTCGTAATGTCATTGGTTGGCAAATAATTTTATTACGTTAATGTTTTAATAAGAAACAAATGACGACTACGTTCAAAAGAAAACAAAATATTAAAAAATAATCGAGACAACGATATATAGGGCCTTTCCGAACCATCGCACTAGCACTTGACACTAGCACTTCGCACTTGCACTTTCCGAAAATACTTGATTATCACACTAAATATCGCACTAAATTTCTGTCCGGATTATAAATTTATGACAGTTAAAAAATTTTTAGGAGTAGAATCAGCCTTACCTTAATGCATATTTTTATAGCACTTTTATGTCAAATTTATTTTGACAAGTGCTAAAAAGCATTTTATTCTAGCATTATTTAACTATATTTAGAATTATTTTTGATCACTATGGCAATATTAAGTAAATTTTAAATACACATATCATTAATTGTCAAAAAAGTAAGTTAGTTTTCAGTTTTCAAATTTTAAAATTTTGAAAAAAGAGAAGAAGTATGACTTCAGAAAGATTAAAATGTAAGTATAAATGTAATTAAGATTTTTAAAAAAATTGGTTCTAATAAAAGTTTTTATTATTATTTTTACCTATTCACTTTTAATGAAAACAAAAAATAATATTTTTAGTGCAAGTGCGATCATCTAGTGTGGTTTTCAAAACACTAATTTTTGACAGATAATCAAGTGTTAAGTGTGATGAATTCCGGACAACACTTGATACTATTCGGAGTTTTCGGATAAAAAAATAGTGCGATAAAATAGTATTTAGTGCGAAGTGCGATGTTTAGTGCGATGGTTCGGAAAGGCCCATAGTCGTCAATCGTCATTTGTATGTTAAAAAAATTTTTGGTTGACCAACCATAATTGTCATAAGTGTCAACTTAATTTCGCTCATCGATGTCTTATTAATTCATTTTTTGTTATATTCTTGTGGTATAGTATTTATTAAAGTTGTTTTAATTTTTGTTTTCTATTTGATTTGATTACACTTCTTTTTTTTTTAATTTAAAACTTAAATTTTAACTTTTAAGTTTATTAAAAAACTACATATTATAAAATTTTATATGAATATATAAAAATACTCTAAGAACAAAATAAAACACATACTGTTGTGTACATTGACTTTTTGTACTGAGTGTATTTAAGAATAATATATAATATATTATAAAATGTCATAATAAATAGTAAACTATTTATAATATGTTTGTATACCATATATCGGGTGTACACTTTATCAAAAGATATATTGCAAAAATACCTTTCTAATTAAAAGTTGTTTCATAAAGAAGTCACTTGCCAAAATTTTCATTTCATGAAAGTGAACCGGAGCCTTGGAGGCCTAGTGAGTAAGAACATATAAAATACGCTGTAAACACCGAGGAAGTGTGGGTTCGAATCCCACACACGTCGTAGGAATAATTTCCCCTTACGACATTTACATAGCCAGACCTGAAAAGGAAAGGCTGTGTAATTTGGCTTGTCACATTTATGTGGCAGGAGAATAAACTAAAAAACAAAAAAAAAGTGGACCTTTCCCAATAAATTGTTTAACAAAAAGGACATTTAACGAAAAGCATATTTAACAAAAAAAAAAAAAACAGAAACAATTAATATACGACGAATCAGAGACGTTTATCTTTTCCATATTACTTCGGAAATGGAATAAATTAGCTTAGAAAAAGTGGAAAATTGGTTTTCTTTATGGTACGCAAAAGGCTGAAGTCAAGAATTTTAACAAATATTTATATATTTTTAGAATGGAAACTGCCTCTTGAAACTTAAAATTAAATTAAATTATTAAAAACCTTGCTCTTGTCATTGAAACTTTATATCCATAGTAATTTTTTTTTGTGTTCTTAAAATTTTATTGTTTATACCATTTTTAAGGAAGTTTTTTTTTGATGAAATGTCCATTTTGCAAAACGACTTTTCTGATACGTCCTCTTCACTCTAATGTAGATAGATGAAAATAATTAATTATATAGCTTCATTCTGATCTTATATATTATTTGACTTAATCAATATATAATATAATTTTACTTTAAATTATTTATTTACTTATGTATAGGATATTCTAATAATTTTTTTAAAATTAAAGTAATATTCAAATAAATTTTATTTCTATACATTTGAATTTATTTGAATTTATTTCAAATATTTTAATATGATTTGTTAAAGAAATAAAAAAATTCATTTTTTGTTTGTTTTTTTTTTTTTTGCCATTTTTAATAAATTAAAAATTTATTCTTAATTCAATATTATTTATTTTTTAAAAACAGAAAAAAATGAAACATATTTAATTTTATTTTATTATAGTAATAAATTTGAATTTTTTCTAAAAAATTTCTTTATGCTTTGTTTTTTTTCTTGCATAAATTATAATTATCTAAAGGATTTTCTTTAGTTGGCTGAATATTTAATCTGGAAAATTAAATTATTCAAATACTAAAATTTTTTTTTTAGAATTAGTTTGAAGTGAAAAAATTAAAATTACCTAAGAATTAAAATTCCATTAGGATTGCATTTTATTATTATATGAAAATTGCTGAGAATTTTATTGTTGTGATTATTTTATTTGATATCTGGTATGAATTACCTTAAGATTATTAGAATAATTTCATATAACACTTAAATGTATATCCTGATTTTAATTAAATTTTAAAATTTATTTCATATTGTTCTTTCTATTAGGTTTTTATTATTAGCGTTGGTATTATCCGAAGTCCTGCAGGTCATCAGACCATAATATTGCAAATGTGATGTTATTACTCACTATATGTGAGGAATATACCTATAAATTGCTGAAACATATTTCTAGATTATCTTTAAATATTTATGGTGTTATAACTCATTATAATATCAGGGTATGATTTAGTGTTCCATTGGCATTGAGCTATAATACCATAGATAATTTTGATACGATTGTGACAGATTTATGTTTTTTTTTGTTATTTTATTTTAATGAGTTTTTTTAATTTTTTAAATGACAAAAAATAAAGCAAATTATATACTAAATGAGGAACTTCCCAATATATGGAGTTCATGAGTCTTAATTTTAAAAATTTTGGAAGTATCAGTGATTTATTCCCTACACTATAATTTGGTTTAACACATATTTAATATTATAAAGTAAAGTAATGCCTATGGAATGAAGATCCGCAAATTTATTAATTTTTTTCTTTCTGGGCTTGATTCTAAATGGAAATAAAAAAATGGGTTGTAATCTTGTTGACCTTAATTCCAAAAAAAAAAAACAGTGGAATTGACGTCTACGGATAAATTTTTAGACTAGACTACACATAGTAAAGATCTGGAAAAAAAATTTTGGTTTCTAAACTTTCTGAAAAAGCAAATATATAGATCCTGATTTTGTACGGGTTTGATTACTATTTGATTATACATACAAAAGATTTAGGAAAGAAATTTAAATATTCCAACTTTCTAGCAAAAGGATATAAAGAGTATATAGGCGCTAATCTTAATAATAGATATACCCTTTTCCCAGAAGATTTACAAACCTGAATTTTCTGGTTGTTATTATATTTAAAACATTATAAGTACATAAATTCAATTGCGATGACTTCGTTGCACTGGATACGATACGAAACAATTACAATAACGGAGTAAGGACCGGATTACCTATATGATTATTTTATGGAATTATAACTCACTTGAATAGCACCACAACTTTCATATGAATTTTTGCGACTCATAAATCCTTGAGGATTGATAAAATGTCTTGTGGGCTTATGCCTCAATTCATATTTGTAATATGTTGCTATAACCCACCCTTGTAGTACACAACACAATTATGGGTTTATAGTACAGAGGTTATATGAACTATTAACGACACTATTGATTTGGTGTGTGGGGAAACACTTTAAAAAAAATATTAAATGTGTTTAAATGTAAACTTAGATAATTCATAAGAAATGTAAAATTTTAAAACTAAACGCTTTAAAGGAAATAAGAAAAATTCTTTTTGATGACTACTTTAATGTTTAGAAAAGTCACTTATTTGTAGACTTGGTAATGATTAGTGATTTAATATTAATGTATCTCCTCAATTGGTATTTTGAAAAAATATGAAAATATTCATTTCATTTCTGATAAAGGTATGGCAGTTGATTCAACGTTTTCTGTACATTTATGTTGAAGACAATCCAATTTGTTTGAACTGTGGAAAATTCCTCTTAATTGTTTTTATTGTTCTAAGTGAAAATTTTGGAAAAATAATTGATTTGACTAATTATTTAGGATAAATTAAAAAAAAAAAAAGAAATTGAGCTTCTTTAAATAATATAACGCATGATTAAGTTATCATATGGTTGATTGTAGTAAATTATTTCTTATACTATTTTTATAATGCAAATAAATTATATTTTAAGTCTAAGACTGTGTTTCATTTGATTGTGTTTCACTTAACTATATTTCATTTGACTGAATTTTATTTGTAAACAACACTAAAATACCCTTAATTATATGTTTTACATACATATTTTACATATTTCAACAACAAAATATTTAAAGAAAGATGGTTGCCACCCTTATATCCATGGTAAATAAATTATTGAAACTCCAATTTTGTAACCAACTCTAAAATGAAAAAAGTTAAATGAAGTACAGTCAAATGATAATACAGGATAATATAATTTCCAAAAAATACAGTCAGATGACACTACAAGTGAATGAAATTAAGGCATATGACATGTTCGCCAAATTTTAATATTAAAAAATAATAACAAGGAAATTGGTGCACATTTTAGTCATAGTTAAGTCAGTACAAGGATATTAATAAATTGCCTTCTATTTTTCATTCAGAATATATAAATAATAATCTAATAAATAAGGAAGAAATTCTGTTTGTTTGTTTGTTTGTTTGTTTGTTTGTGCCCTTTTCACGTAAAAACCACCAGTCCGATTGCAACCAAATTTTGCAGGAACGTTCCTACGACCCCGGAAAGAGTTATAGGCTATATCGCGTTTCGGTTCATTAACCCATTGCGGCCCGAGAGCCATTTAAAGCCGTTTCGTTTTTTCGTTGTCCTGCCTAAACGGTTTGATCGATTGAGTTGAAAATTTGGACAAATATTCTTCTTATCATTGGACGGGTACCGAAGAAATTTGGATTCAATATGTTACCCGGATTCGGCCCGGCGGGCTTCCAAAAAATTTTTTGTTTCCGATTTATGTCCAATTTTGTATGGTGGTTTTGTGGTCTGAAAAAAAGCCTGTGACAAATTTTTATGAAGATCCGGTAACCCGTTTGGGCACGAAAGACGAACGAAGTTCATTAAATGTTTCTGTTGTCCTGCTTAAACGGTTTGACCAATTGAGTTGAAAATTTACAATAGTGTAGCTCTTTACCACAGGAGCTCACTGAGGTGATTTGGTTACGATCCATTAACCCGTTTCGGCACCAGGGGTCAGTGAACTTTTGTAATTTACTTAGTTGTCGCACTTAAACTGTTTGACCAATTGAGTTAAAAATTTATCAAAGTGTAGCTCTTTACCACAGGAGCTCACTGAATTGATTTGGTTACGATCCATTAACCCGTTTCGGCACCAGCACTCAATGAAATTTTTCAATTTCTTTGTTGTCGCGCTTAAACGGTTTTGCCAATTGAATTGAAAATTTACAAAAGTGTAGCTCTTTACCACAGGAGCTCACTGAGGTGATTTGACGATCCATTAACCCGTTTCGGCACCAGGGCTCAATAAAAATTTTTAATTTCTTTGTTGTCGCACTTAAACGGTTTTACCAATTGAGTTGAAAATTTACAAAAGTGTAGGTCTTTATAACCAAAGCTTTCTGAGTTTATTTGGTTACGATACATTAACCCATCAGGCTTCAGGCCATGAAATTCTCATTTTTTATTATTGTACTTAAACGATTTGACCAATTGAAAATTTGTACAAGTATTGCACTTTGGCAGACAAACTCATTCAATAAATTTTGTTGTGATACATTAACACATTTCGACACGATAGACTGTCAAAAAAAAATTTTGTTTCTAATTTCTGTCTAATTTGGCAGAATGAATTTACGGTTCTAAATTAGGCCTGTGACAAAATGTTTGTTAACGTTTGTTAACCCATTTCCGCACGAGCACTTATTAATAATATTTTGCCTAATTTTGTGTATTGTTATTATTATTAAAAAGATATTTCCAACATTCTTTACTTTTATCTATACTGTTTCTAATATTCCATAAAAACCGTTCAATGCAAATTTCTAATATAGAACAGTAATTAAAGTAACATTATTAAGTATCTTAAGAATACTGTGTTTAAGTCTTAACAACATAACATTTTCGGCCGTTGTTTAAAAACAGAAACAATCTGCTACATTAGACAATCATCATGTCATCATTCAGAAATGCATTACTTACATGTGGTCTTTACATGTGGTCTACCTATATAAAATGCATGTGTATAACATGTTTCCCATAAAATATTGAAATATGTGCATATAGTATGTATAATATCCGTATATTTAAAAATACTATAAACTTAATCAATTAAATTAGAAAACATATTCACATTTCTGTACATCATTTAATCAAAAATGAGTACATACATATTTAAAGAACAGAAAACCTTACATTCTTATCCATATACTATTTTTACACATATTTTTAGCCAATCAATTTGAAAACATAATTAGAAAAACTAAAGGTAAAAAAATTCTGGTTGATTTATAAAGCTAAAAAACAATCGTGTATTTTTATATTGAAAATATGTTAAACAGAACCTGAAATGTACGCATTTAAAAAGAAGTTTTTTCAAAATTTGAAGAGCTGTCGGTGCTGTAGGATCTCCAACGGTGAGGGTACATAAAAAAGTTGTTCTACAACATTACTATTTTAAGAGACCAATTAATATTATTTAAGAGACCATAGTTAATATTTCATTGCTCTTTATTAAACAGTATATAAGTTTTAACAGACGGAGGGACAGAGCGGACTTAATAACAAATTTTTCAAAATGTGCTTAAAAGGATAATTCACAAAAACATGAAGTGACATTACTTACGAAAAAAAATGTACTACATTATGGTCATAATTCAAATGCGATTTTATGTCTCGGTATTAAAGAATATATTGTGGAAATTCACTTCGCCGTAATTGTGTACTCAATAGATTATTGATTCCTTTAAAAATTTTTTGTAGAAGAATTGTCTCTAATTCTTGGCTCTGTTTATTCAATTTAACTAAATCTAATAAAAAATAGAATATAAACTACCAGCATCTGTAAATGCATAGTAATAAGTTAACTATATTAATTAAATTATATTAACGCAGAAACAAAAGTTAATAATTTTTATTTCATAAAGCCAATAAAATATTCCGGGCAACGCCGGGTACTCTGCTAGTATTATATATTTTTTAGTCAGAACCTAAATAATATAATGTTAATATATAGAGATCATATAAATGTAATTTTCCAGATTATTTTATCAATTCAAAATTATTCACATCATATAATGAAATTTATATTTTTTCTACATAATATAAAATGTAAAAATTCTAATAAGATTAGAAAATATATATCATATTTCATATATTATGAACCTAGTAAAATTTTAATATCTATATCTATCATTTTCCACTAACATATTACTCAAACTTTTATCAGATGTTCCTTTTTTATTTTTATTAAGAAAGAAATGAAATAAAATAAAGGGTACAGACAAATAGATTCAAAGGTAAATTTAAAATAATTTCTACCTTTTTTGTAGGAAATATTAATAATTTTATTTAGGTGTCCTTTTTTTTTTTAAAAAAATTTTTATTTTCTCAAATAATTTAAAATATTTTTTATAGTCATAAATTAATAAACACATTTTATTTAACTGATCTGAAAATTTTCAAAATAAATAAAACTTTATAAAAATTCTGAAACATTTTTAAAAAAAAAATTTTTTTTTTAAGAATAAATGAAATGGTTTTTTCATTTAATGAAATAAATAAAAAATTGGAAAGAAAAATGAATTTATTTGTGTCAGTAATGTCGTTTTATCTGTTCTTTCTTAGTTTCAGTATTGTTATAGTATCAGATAAGTTTAAGGTAATACTCCTATGTTAATTGACATTATTTTTAAAAATATCACATATATTAAAATTTTGAAGTCTGGGTTATTAATAAAGTTGTCTTTCCTAAGTTTTAGAATTTCTATTTTTAAATAAATTTTTAGTCCTGATAAAATTGTTTTAATTAATTTCACCTTCCTACCATTGAATAAAATATATTCGCTTTCCGAAATATCTTAGAGATTTAAAATATAAGATTAAAAATTATTGGAAATTAGGAATCGATTAAAAATTTATTTTATTTTTATTTTATTTATTAAGCCTTAAAAAAAAAAAACAATTTTGTGTACAAAAAAGCCAATATTTACAAATTTAGAAGATCATACTATAATAGGAGTATTTTCAGCTTTGACTTAAAATTAAGAATTAATATTTATTATTAAACAATTTGGTTGGTGTAGGAAAAATGGCTAAAAAACCTACTGACATTATATCAAGATATGAACATTAAATAATTTATAATACCTATTGTAATTTATAACTAACTCAAGATTTAATCAGTTATTTGTGAGTATTCTATCCACCTTTGAGATAATTCTGTTATTGAAATTGAAATTTGTCCCCTGAAGTTATGCAATTTTTTGTTAAACAACTTTTGGAGTTTTTTTTTCTTTTTTTTTCAATGTTTTATTTATTGCCTGTTTTGATACATTCATTACTTATCCTAAATAAAACTAAAGAATATTCCAATATTATAACATTTTAATGTACATGGCTACAATAATAACTCTCTCATTTAAATTGGTGATAACTATATTAATAAAAGAAATTCTTATTTATACTTGATTTAAAATTATTATATAACTATTATCTATGCTGTTATTTAAATTTAAGGGAATTTTTTTATTTGAGGCATTTCTGTTATAGTGATATATAAGAGGAATTTTGTTTGTGTTTTCAATAAATTATGTTTATCTAAGAAAACAAATGCTTCCGGAGGAATGAAGCCTGAAAGTAAAGTTTTTTGTATATAAAAATAGTTTTCATACCACGGGTGACAAATTAGTGAATTTTTGTTTGTCTCAATATTTCTTTGGATGTTATTTCTTATTAAATTAATTATAAAATTATCTATTCTAACAATTTTAGCCTCATTATAGATAGATTTATTTAAGTAGTACTGTTGATAATTTCTGGCGGGGTTCATTCGTAAATTTGTGCAAGTTCTAATGCAGTGTCTTTCAAAAAGTCTTATTCTTTCCATCATTGAAGCGCTGATGTTATAGGGCAGCCGTATGTTAGAATTGGTCGAATTAGACTTTTGTAACATAACACTTTTACTTGTTTAGAAAGAATTTTAGAGTAAAATAATCTTTTTAAAGACATAAAAGCTTTCTTTGCTTTTGTGATTTGGCAGTGTATGTGCTCGTTGAATTTATACAGGTTATTGTAAAGAATTCCCAGATATTTTATGGTTTTTGAAACTGGTAGGACTGATAGATCTGGGGCTTTAATACAAAATGTTTTCCAATTCTTTTTGATATTAGCATTGTTATTTTTAACAGTATTTCTGAGCAGAACAGTTGCACATTTATTAAAATTTATTTTCAGTTTCCACCTTTCAGCATATTTTATGAGTTTGTTAAAGTTTTTTTGTAGCATAATTTGGGCTGTATTAACGTAGTGACTTGATGAATAAATACAAAGATCATCAGCAAAAGCTATATTGAAGTTAAGCCATAAACTTATATTTAGGGACTTCAGTAGTTCGCTTATATGTATGTTGAAAAGGATTGGTGAGGTTACTGTTCCTTGTTGTAGGCCATCTTTTGTTTCCAACTCTTTAGAGGATTTCATATTTAACTTTTGGAGTGTATTGCGGGAGGTAATGCAAGTTCAAATTCTGCACAAGTAATAAATGTTTTTTATTGGAATGTAAATATCTAAAAATGTAAATATCTAGTAATATATAATACAAACAACATAAATAATATATTTGATTAACTTTCAAATTCTTGGTTATGGCAATAGTTAGCACTGCAATATTTACAATCCTTACCTTTCAGCAATATTTACAATCCTTATAGGATCGTATTTTTTTTTAATATGTCCTAATTTTCTATATAATATATTCTCCCATCATCTTTAAACTATATCCTACAAAACAAATGAATTTTCTATTAAAAAACTATTTTATTCATTATATTATAATTTAATTCCCATTATACTAATTATGTTAAATAAAAAAACAACAAATTTTTAAAATGCATTTTTTATAAAACAAGTTTTCCTTTTATGGTATTTTATTCCCTTTCTTTTTTTTTTTTAAATATCAGCAATTTATTGTTTAGTTTAAAAATGTTAAATAAATTAAACTTTTTCTAAAATATTCCCATAAAAACACTAAAAAAAATTTTTATAATATTAAATATTTTTACTCAAAGCATAAAAAAAAATGTTTCCTTTCACAATTTTTTATTTTTTTGTTATTTTTATTTTGATACCATTCACAAATCATAAAATTTTGCCCAAAGGATTCTAATCATTTTTGTTTTTGTTTTTTTTTTTTGCAACAATTTTCTTTTTTAACTGTTTATAAAAATATAAAATATAAACCATTCATATAATTATTTCGGGGCTTTCAGTTTTTCTTTTTTTATATTTTTTAAATTTTATTATAAAAGAAACTGAAAAATTATAAAATAAACATCACTTTGATATTAGTTAGAAAAAGAGGAAAAAAAAAAACATAAAAAAGATACATAATATTCACATGAGTATAATATTATTGTAGAAGTTTTTCGTTTTTTTGATGAAAAATGCCCAAAGCAACAGTTATACCCCAAGATAACCCCAATTGTTAGTAGTACCTAACCAAAGAAATACTTTAATTTCTTTTCAGAATCGCGTAATTATTTTTGTTTTTTTTTTTATTTTTGCATTTTTAATTTGAAAATAAAAAAAAAAAATCATGAAAAGTTTAAAACCACTAGGGCAGACAGATGTATATACATATATATCTCACTAACACAATTACATATATAAAAATATACTGACACAATTATATTTAAAAACAGAATCATGGTATCACCTAAAATATTTTAATGTTCTCATCATATACTAAAAATACATATTATTTCCTTTACTATATTAAAAATATATATATATATATATATCCTTTCATTAGTATTATAATTTTTGTTAAGGTATTCTTTATCGTATAATATTCAACATCAACCAAAATAAGCAAAAACCCAGGAATTAAAGATTTAACCAATCCAACCGAGCAAACACTTAAACAACTAAAAAAAATTCTGCAGCAACCTTTCACTAAAATTTTTTTTTTCAAACCCCTCTCCCCCTCAATCTAGTTAAATAAAAAGAAAAAAAATATTATGATAGAGTACTTAAAAAATGTTTTCTTTTTTTTTTTTTTTGTGTCAATGTTACCTGTTGATTCTTTTCTTTCCAAGCAACATTTAAAATGTTTATTTTTTTTAATATGTTGCACGATATTTTTTGTTTCCTTTCTAAATAATAATTAAAATTTTATAATTAATGGATCAGATGTAATTTTTCAAGTAATTTAAAAGTGTTTAACTTAAATAGTGCATGTGGGCAATAAAAAATTTAGAAAGAATTATTTAAAATTTTTTCGATATGGTAAAAAAATTAAAAAGAGAGAAAAAGATATGACCTGTCATTAAAATGTTTATATACATTTTAGAGGGTGTTATGTATGTTTTTTTTTTCTTTTTTTAAATAAAAGTGTCAACATATATTTAATTAGAAACATGATTTCAAATTATGGATAATAAACAAAAAAAAAAAAAATTTTAAAAAAATACACAAATAAAAAATTAATTGATATTTAAAAAAAAAGTTTTTACGTTGTGGGGTGAGATATAGAAAAAAAGGATGTATATGTATAATAGTTGTTCAGGTGTATTATTGGATTATAGTAGGTTTAGTTTTTGCTTCAAAATTATAATTTATATTTAGAAATTGATATCTGACCAATGGCGAATTGTGTAAGTCACGTGCCTCTCTGGTGAAAGGTCTCGAGTTTAAATACGGATCAGGTCAAAATGTTAATGTAATATAATGCAATGAAAATATAAATAATATATAATTATAATTTAATACCTACTTGTGCTGCAACCAAACCTGGAAGGAAGGTTAATTTATATTTACATCATATTAGTATATGAGTAAATAGTTAAATTAAAGTAGTTTTTTAAATAGTTTATACCATGATCGCCTTCTTTTGAGAAAAACTTCTAAGTACATAATAAAAATTAATATTAAATATTAGGTTGATATGATTCAATAAAAAATTATTGGTATATTAGACATACTTATAATATATTAGTTAAGATTTGCATTATTATAGTCTCTTAATTTGTCTGTCTGTTCTATACATGAAATGTTAATTCTGATTTTAAATACCAAACAGTTTTTTTATTTTTAACAGTTTCAATTCTGATACCAAACAGTTTTTTTATTAGTGTAACAAGTAGAATAAGAGATAATCATATAACGTAATTTATTAAAACGTATAACGTAAAACGTAATTTTTTTAAAGAAATTATGCAGAGAAAATGGAGGATGGCTTAACTTCCACGGGCATTAATTCCATGGAACTATTATCCTCTTAAATGGATTTAAGTTCAATTGAATTTATGGCCATTCCAAATAGACTTAAGTTCCATGGAAGTTCTGACCACTTTGTGTTGGAAGGTAAGTCTTAAATAAAATGGCCATAAGTTCCGTACTTTTTTGTTGGAAGTTATGCCCGTTATAAGACAATTCTCTGACTTTGAATCTAACTCAAAAATCCCTCTTAATCCACAATTTCGCATATGCATATTATGTATATATTTATATTTTAGAAAAAGGAGGAAGTTTGATTTTGTAGCATTCGGAATTTTTTTTCAGCAAAATTTACATTCGGAATATTTGTTCGGTAAAGTTTCTTACACCCACGTACATATTATAATATATATGTATATATATATTTTCGCTTTTTCCAGGAATTTTACAAAATTTAAATACGACTCCTCCATTTCGTTCGATGGAACTTATGACTCAAAGAAAATTGTCATAATTTTAATGGAACTTATGTTTCATAGTAAATTCGTCATAAGTTCAATTGCATTTTAATGGAACTTAAGTTCATTTAAAAACGGAATTGCTTCCATTATTTCCATGGAATTTAAGTCCATTTAAGAGGACACAAAGTTAAGTCATCTACCTGAGAAAATAGCTGATAATTATGAAACTGCTTACAGTAAAAATTGATTAATTTTGACTGTTGTGTGTTTTCTGTTGCATGAAATATTTTATTTAATACTTAAATCTTAATTTAACATTTGCAGAATTTTTTTTCGTTAGATGTGTTCCATTTACTTATTTAGTAATCATTCAAATTATTTGTTTTATTAATCGCATTTTTTGTTTCATAATTTTTTATTTAAATCATATGACTTTTTGTATAGAAATTTAATAAAAAAACTTACTAAAAGATAAAAATAATATATTTAAAAACAGTAATTGTTTTCTAATCTCGAAAGAAAGAAACGACAGAGACAATATCTTAAATCGCTTGCTTAAAATTACAAAATTCCACCTATAATAAAGCAAAATAAAAAAAGTTATACGTGCATTTGGCTGTCACGTCTGCTTCGAACAAAATTTCCAAACTAAAAAAAGGTCCTTTTCTTAATTCTTAATTTCTAAACTGTTATTATTGCCAGGTTAAATTATTTTCAATGTAATCCATAAAAAAGCGTTGCTTTTTACTTTGTTTTCGTCTTGATTTTAAAAGAAAATAATAATGTCAACATTATAAACCTAATCTTTTTCACAGAATTCTATTTTAATATTTAATTATTATTGCCAATTAAAATACCATATTAAAACTTAATATTAGTAAGTATGATAATAAGAATATATATATAGGTAATAAGAGTGACAGGTTTACGATTTTAGGGTTAAAAAACAAAAAAACAAACAAATAAAAAAGGGATAGGTATATGTAAGACGAAATTCATTATTTTTTTTATATTTTATTAAATATAAAAAAAAAAACCATACAAAAATTTTCTATGAATTTCTCTTTAGAACACGTCGTATAAAAATCCCAATATATTTTATGTATAAATACTTTGTTTTAGTTTTTACACTTATTCAAGTTTTCCCTTTAGCATTTTTACTTTAAGAAAACATATAATAAAGTAAAGGTAATTTTCGTTGAGATTATAAAGCTTTTCACAATCTCAATTCGTGTTTAAATATTCATTAAGAAGAGAGGAGGAAATGTAGGTAGTTAAAAGTGAAAAACAGATAAAATACGAATGAAAAAAAAAATAAAAGTAAAACACCACATAATATTCGCCAAGGGTGGTAAAATATATTGAAATTAAGCAAAAACATATTTATTTATATACAAGGATCTGTCCTGAAAACATATTCATATGTATTATATCTAGCTTGAATGTATACAGTAAAATTAAATTTAATATTTAAAAAATTTAAAGTGATTTAAAACAGCAGTTGAAATACGGAAAATTTCATTCGAATTTATTTGAAAATTTGTAAAATTGTAGGAAAACTACCAAATTTTCTTGAACTTAATGAATATAACATGATGAAATGATGTTGAAATGATGATGAATGATAAAAATGTTTCTTCTTCAAGTTTGGGTTAGTCATAGGAGGCTGGTTTTGCTATTCTTACTTGTCAACAGGACATATTTAATTTTCATTTGTCCTCAACAATTTTCTCATTTTTTTTTCTATTGGAAGGGAATTTTCTTCATCTGAAACAGAATTTTCTTCCTTTTAAACTATTTGGAAGTATCATCTTTATGTTTTTTAAACTTCTTCCCATATATTATTAGAAAGATTTGTCTTTTTTGATTATATCCTGGTATAGGATATATAATAGGATTAAAAAAGCGGATAAATTAGATGTATTTTATTAAAAGGCTCAAATATCATGAAGAATAATAGTTAAGTTATGTATTATTTAATAATTTACGAAAGTCATTAAAATCTTTTTTTCAATTTTTATTCAATTTAATTCTAAAATTTTTCGATTTTATCCTTTTTGTTGTTTATGTCGTACAGCGAAAATTAATAATATTCAATTAAAACAGAATGCTTTGCTTATTATGTTTTTGAATGATTTTAAATATTTTTATTTTTTTAAATGTGACTTATTTAATTCATGATTTCATTAAATTACAGCAATCAATCAAAAATAAAGTTGTTGTAAGGTAATATAGTAATTAACATATCTATAGAATACTTTTTAATAATTTTTAAGATAGTTTTATAAATCGTATTTCATTACCTACGAACAAGAAAAATTTTGAATAAGGAAATCTCTATCAATTGGTAAAAATTTATGTATTAGAGATGACCCTCTCTCTTTTATTTAATCCATTATTAAAAAGTCACAAATTTAAAAAAAAAAAAATTTTTGAGATTTTTAATCGAGGTTTTACTGTATTTCAAAAAAAAAAGCAAAATTTTTTTATACAATATACACGTTAACAAGCGAAAAGGAAATAGAAAAGAAACAGGAAGTGAATGAAAAGGAAAATTGGCATATAATATACATATGTGATATTTTGCTCCCTTATTTTTTTGTATTGTATCATTAAAAATATACTTTTGTTTTTTAAAATAATGCTAAGGTCAAAAAAGGTAATAAAAAAAATAAGCAAAAGAGAAAAAGAGAAAAATATAAAGTGAAATATAAAAAAAAGGTGATGAAATTAAATTTAATATTGTAAATGGTAAAATATTCGTTAAATTTATAAATGTTATTTTTAGGTCAATAAAATATTATATATATATATAATATAATATAAATATATTATATTTATATTTAATATAAAAATACATTTTTATTATAAATTTATAGGTAGAATTGATTTTTTTATAGTTGAAGTTTAAAATTTAATTGGCTTTATTTAATTTAAGAGTTTGTTTCTCAAATAAAAGAGTTTTTTACTCATTAATTTCTGATATGGTTTTCAGATTTCAAAAAGGAAATCATTTCCTAAGATTTGTAGTTTTATTCTCTAATTTATTTCCTAAGTTTTATAGTAGAAAATCCCAATTTTTCAAATATTAAAATTTCTCAATTATTAATATAATAAAAAGATCGTTAACTTAAAAATCATTAAAACTTATTATTTTCGATAATAAAAATTTAAATCGAGTGATTTCTAAAATACAAAATGTATGTACAAAACTTTGACAGTGATTTTTTCTTAATAAACAGATGTCCTAAAAGTATGCAATGATATTCAGAATTTTTTAGAATGATTTTCAAATTTCCAGTTTTGGGGCTTCGGTAGCCTAGTGGGTAGGCGTGTGGCGTATTAACTGAAGGAGTGTGGGTTCGATCCCTGCACAGGTCGTAAGTTTTTTTCTTTACATACCCCCCTTACGACCTAATATAATGTAAATATATAGTATATAATATAAACAAAATAAATAATATTAGTATATAATTTAATAATAGTATAAAAACCTATAATGGCCTAAGTAGCCGATGGTTCATAATATTGCATTACATTTATGTATGTAATATTAATATAAATAAATAAATAAATTTCCAGTTATTAAAAATTTTATTTTCTTAAGATTTAAGTGTTTTTATTGTGTAAAAATCCCACTAATCCCAAACATTTTTAATAGAAAAAAATAAAAAATTAAATTATATTTCTCGACTAATAGATATATATCTATATTCTAAAGAATTTCTATGTAAGAGTTATAAGCGTAAATAGTTTTTTACTTTGTTACTCTCTTATAAACCATTGCTGATATTTGTTGCTTAAAATTTTTAAATTTATTGCTTATAAATTATAATCCCAATTTCGTAAATTTGCAAAAATTTCCAAACCTGCTCATAAAATCCTTTTCTACAACATCATCCTCGGAACCAAGCTATAGATTTACATTAAAGGACCCAAAGTTCGCTTTTAAAAAAGGGCGGTTTTTATGCGTTAAAATAGCACACTACCCAAAGAAGCTTCGCATAGTTTTATTCTCTGGCTTTCGAAGCTTCTCACTGACCCTCATTGGAAAAAAACAATAATAATAAAAATTTTAGTTTTCGATTATTCAAAATAAGTTTTCTTTCCATTTATTTATATTCCGATTAAAATGGCCGTGGATTCAAATTTACTTTTAAATGTGTATTGATTGAATGTGATTTTGAAACCCCAACGTTACAATTCAACTGCTAATAGATAGAGTCACAACACTACTGTTATATTTTTTAAAATTTATCTTGAATTAGAACGTCTTAAATCACAATATTCCCATATAGATAACAAAGTCAAAGATATTGTTATCAATTACATTTTAATATTGTTAAATTTTACATTTTTTAGTATTTTCCACTGGGTATTTATTTAGTATGTACTTACTTAAAAGAAGAAAAAAAATTGTTGTTAGTGAAAATAATTTAAATAATTATGGGTTTTAATTCAATTTACACTTTTAATTTTATATTTAATTAATTAGTTTTGTATTTCATATTAAAATATTAAAAAAATTTAAAAAATGAAAAAAAAAATACACAAAAATTTCATAAAAGATGTCACTATAATTTTTATGAATATTTTTGTCATACCATCGGCCACCGTCGTATATCACCTCATACGTGAAATAAAAAAAAAAAATTTGCATATTTGCGTGAATTTTTACATGTTATTTTATAATACATATTAATATTCATACTAACATTAATATATATATATACATATATATATTATGTTCAAATGAACATAACTGTGTTTTTATCTTTTAAAATTCACCGTAATAATCATGTTAGTGTGATTCAAAAAAAAACAAAAAAAATAAGAAAATTATAAAAAATAGCAAGTTGAAAAGAGAAAAAAATTTATAGGTTCGTTTACTTCACTGTCTCGTTACGCGAACTATGTTTTAATATTGAAATAAATATATATATACATACATATAAGTGAAAGTTTACATAATTCACAGGTGCATATAATTACGAAAATGTTTTAAGCTTATAAAAGGATTTTTGTTTTTTTTTTTTTGAATTTTTTCTCTTAAAATTTTATAATTCCGTTTCACAATCTAGTGTTGGAAAAGGATTTGGATATTTTTTTTTTTTTATATTATTTTTAATTCGGGGCAATCATTGGATTTAATGATTATTATTTTTATTTTTCAAAGTTATATTTTTCAGATGTGAGAGGATGTGTAGTTATAATACTATATGCTATCATTAATTTTATATGGTTAGGTGGTATATATTTGGGAATCCCTCATTTCGTAAAATCTATGTATGTCGAATTTTAATTTCGTCTAATACTTGTTGGCAGAATATTTTATTTCATATAAATGCCAAAAGAACAATATAGTATACAATGGTTTTTGTAACAAAAGAACCATATTAAAAATATGTTAGTAATATATTATTTGGGACATTTCGCAACCAACACTTTTCACAATATTCAACCAAACAATTCATTATTTCAGGATAAAACTCTGAAAAGTCTTATTTCAGGATAAAACTCTGTCTTCAATTTTTATCAAACTTTACAGAAACGTATGAAATTCAATTAAATTTTTTTTTAAATGGTCGGTCGATTTATGTGAATAAAAGGTTATTATATCACTTTCAAAACATAATTTATCTGAATTTTCCAAATATTTCGAAACTATTCCCGAACATTTCATTAATATTTTAATTTTTTTTTTAAATTTTTGCAGTTCTGTAAGAACTTTAATAATATTTTTCAAAAATGTAATTTTTGTTGAATGTTTCTTGATCGATGGTGACAAAATGATTCAATTTGCAAAATTTCCCTTTTGTCAAAAAACATTAGGTGATAAATGATATGCAGTTTTCGCAATTTAGCGGTTTGGGAGGCTTGAATTCGAGACTTTTTCTTTAAATAGAATGAATTATTTTAAACGAATCATTTGAAGTTTGCTTATTAGAATTTGACTACAACAGTTAGGTAGGAAAAATTATGTCTACTGTTACAGGTGGGTTTCGTTATATACATTTCCATTCCATTCCATTGTAATCACGGTTACTTTATTTGATAATATCTATGTAAACAGCTTCTTTAAAATATTACAAAGAATATAAATATGAGACTGAAAAAAATCAAATCGTGTTTTCTAGACTTTTATTTCTAAAGTTTTCAAGGGAATTAAAAGAAAATAAAATAAATTTTCGATTTCATCATTAAAAAATCCTCAAAAAATCACTAGGTTGCGCCATTTTGTAGTTATTACCGGTTTTGTATCCAACCCGAGAAATTCAAATACGAAATCAATTTTTTGATTATGTGGTTGAAAAGTTCGCTCAGGTTGTGGTAGAACGGTTTGCCGAGTCACAGGAGTCTGACTCTATTAAGCACCGGACATCTGTAAAGAAAGTGCTCAAGGTTTTCACTTTCGTTTGCTTTTTTACAACTCCTGCTAGATTTGTTTTGAGGAATTCCCAGTTTAGCAGTTTTAGCAAAGTGATCATACCAGCTGGAGAATGTCATCTCTCTAAAGAAAGTTTCAATATTACTGAGAAAACCATGCAACAAATAAAGCATTATGGAAGTACAAAAAAGTATAAAATGGAAACTACACTATTTAAAGTCCAATTTATTTCTGCATTTGGTTACATAACTAAAGATTAAATGCTGATAAAACAGTCACAGAACCTATGAAATATTGGAAAAAAAAAATGATTCCAAAGATTTCGTACTATTTTAAACTTTATAGAAAATATATTTTAAACAGTTTGATTTAGAATTAACTGAATATCAATATCATATTTTTTATTTAATTGATTAAATATCATTCTAAATTTTGCAAAAATTATAAGAAAACACTATAAAATTGAGGATTGCCACTATTCCAATGAATTAAACCAAATTTTCTGTTTTTTGTTTTTTTTTTTTTTTTTAAGTTCACAAAGTAATGAATAAATTTTAAAAATGGCTAGGTTGTGTAATACAAAGTTCAGAACAGGATAATTTTCAAAGAAAATAATTTTTACTTAATAATATATGAAAAAAAAAACACACAAAATTTACAAAAACAAATTCGAAATGGTGGATTTGTGTTCTGCAAAAAAGGACCTGCAAAAGGACTCAGGAAAAAAATATTTCATTCGTATTTTTTCTATGTTTTTTATTTTTGATTTTTGTGTATGGGGTTAAACATACTGGTTAAATTCGGTTATTAAACTCTGTAACCAAAAAAAAAAGAAAAAAAGGATCTTTTGATAAAAAAAAAAATTTGCCTAAAAATATTTAAGCGAAAAATTTCTATTCAATTTAAAATTATTTTAAATATTATATGAAAAAAGAAAATTAATCTTTTAGAATATTTATTATAGATGTTAAAGTACTAAATTTTTTTTTTTAAAGAAATTACAATTATTTTATGTATATATAATTATGTGTATATAATATTTAATTTTTATATATATATATATTTATATTTTCTGGTACAAATTAGTTGTATATTGAGTTTTATGAATATACACGGACTATTAAATAAGATTCAATTTAAGAAATTTTTTTCTGCATGGTTCATTTTTATATAAAATTAATGAGTATTTAAGTTTATACTATTAAAAATGTTATTGATTTTTTAATTCCAATGGTTTTTTAAATTTTTTTTTTAAAATAAATTATTAAAATATCAAAAATAGGTCATATGTAAGAAATTCTCAGAAACAAAGAACTAAAAAAAAAATGACTTAATTTATAGTTTTAAATTTTAAATTAAAAAAAAAAAATATATATAATTTTAATTTTTAATTAAATATCTTTAAGAAAATTCGTCTTTAATAAAAATGATAAAAATTGCATATATGAAGGCGTACTAAATTTTCATTTATAATTTTTTTGAATTTGATATTTTTGTCATTTGAAAATTGGGTTTTTAAGTTACTTTTAATATTAAAAAATGACAATTGTTTTTTTTTTAATTTAAATTAAAAGTTATTGACTTGCAACTGATGAAAAACTGATAAATTGTAAATAACTGATATAAAACATGCAATAGATTAGATGATTAAAGTGGATTATTTAAAAGGGGAAGAGATATAAGTAATACTGCGATCTTTTGATGTAAATCTATTGTGTTACCCCTATTACTACATATTATGGAGGATTCACCACTTATATTTATCAGCTGTGCTGCTTCTAAGAAAATATATATTCTGTAGAAGGTTTATTGTTGTTAGATCATCTTCGGTAAAGCAGTCTGCACATATATCTTAATCAAAGTAAAGCTCCGTAGTTTATCCGTAGTATGTACAGTCATTTTTTATTCCTATTTTCTTTAAGTAATCTTTTAACCGTCAGTGTCCTGACAGTAAGCCTGTTAGAATTCTCAGTTTGTGTTTATTGGATCCTACTAAGCATATCAAAAGTGAAATTATTAATATTTTTTAAAGATGTAAAATATTTTTTTTGCAATAATAATTTGCCATTATGGCTTAAAGTGTTAGAAGAATCCATTACTGTTGATAAATATATAGAAGCAAAATATTTTTAATTTGTCAAAATCTGTTTATGTTTATGATGTTCAATCATAATACCATTAATTATATTTCTTTGGTTTGTATAATTTATTTTTTTTCTAAACTACTGATATTTTAAATTATTTTATTTTGGGAAAATTTAAATTTTAACCAATTAACCAATTAAATAATTAAATAATATAGGATGAAATGTATCTTGTTAATTGAAGTTCAACAAAAAATCTCATTAAATATACATCTGTACAATATTAAAATGTGGAAGAGAATATGCTTTAAGATAAAACTATTAAATAATATACTTAATATATATATGTATGTACCACATAACCACAATTTCGTTAAATTATTTCTTAAAAAAAACGAGGAAGAGTGCAGTAGAGTAGACTGTGTCAACTCTGGGATACCCGTATGAATGTAATATATCCTGTTTCTATAAAACTTGATCATCTTTTAAAAACATTCAGATGTTTTACTATCGAACTACAGAGATATATTTATGTAAATTGTGAAGTTGTATGCCAGCTACCTGAATCTATTACGCCTAGCTTCATTAAGTTCCAAGAAATGCAAGAAGCCTGAACCGGCTGCTTTAGACCAATCAAATTTTACAAAAGTTTTTGGCATGCAACTCGACACTTTTTCACTACATTTCAGATAGCTAGCTTCAATAGACACTGAGTTATTTTCATTTAAAAAGAGAAGTTGTATGGCAACTATCCGAACCTGTCATATCATCACAACCAAATTTTACAGAAGTTGTTGCCATAAAACTGGATCATCATTTGCAAAATTTCAGATACCTAGATTGAATAGACACTGGGTTATTTCCATTTAAAGAAAGAAGTTGTATGGTAGCTACTCGAATCCGGCGACCGAAAATGCTGGAGTTAAATAGCAAAACTAATAATTTTGCAAAAGTGACGTAAAACAAATTTCAGCCTCCTAGCTCTTTTATTTTTTGAGTTATCGTGCGGACGGACGGACGGACGGACGTACATGGCTTAATCGACTCAGAATTCGATTCTGAGCCGATCCATACCTTTGACACTATATCTAGCTCGACTCCTTTAAGGTGTCACAAACGTAATGGCAAATTTATTATACCCTTGAACATAGTTCATACGGGTATAATAAATTATTTTCTGCGATGTAATTAATTAAAGCACACTATAATTGAATTAACAATTATGGTATCATACATTTTAATCTTAATAAAAATTTTTAGACGTAAATGAACATTTTTTTAAACTTGTGCTAACAAAACCAAATTATTGTTTTATGCAATATAAAACTTAATAGTTTTAAATGCGCCAAAGGTTATTTTATTATCTCGTTTATTATTAATATTTTATATATGTATATTTTATTTTTGTGTGTAATTAATACCTTTGTTTATGAATAGTAAATTTTTAAATTTTAAATATTAATTTCTTCAGGCAATTTAATTCGTATTGTTTTATTAATACAGGATTCAAATATACATATATTAAAAAAAAAAAAAAAAGGAACATTTACATATAATAAAAAAAAAATTTTAATTATAAATGTATTAAATATCTTAAATAAAATTATATATATTTTGTTTTCTGGTTTATAAACAATTAAGTTTCAATATCAATTTAATCTAATAAATAAGGAAGAAATTCTGTTTGTTTGTGCCCTTTTCACGTAAAAACCACCAGTCCGATTGCAACCAAATTTTGCAGGAACGTTCCTACGACCCCGGAAAGTGTTATAGGCTATATGGCGTTTCGGTTCATTAACCCATTGCGGCCCGAGAGCCATTTAAAGCCGTTTCGTTTTTTCGTTGTATTGCCTAAACGGTTTGATCGATTGAGTTGAAAATTTGGACAAATATTCCTCTTATCATTGAACGGATGCCGAAGAAATCTGGGTTCAATATGTTACCCGGATTCGGCCCGGCGGGCTTCCAAAAAATTTTTTGTTTCCGATTTATGTCCAATTTTGTATGGTGGTTTCATGGTTCGAAAAAAAGCCTCTGACAAATTTTTATGAAGTTCCGTTAACCCGTTTGGGCAGGAGAGCTGAACGAAGTTCATTAAATTTTTCTGTTGTCCTGCTTAAACGATTTGACCAATTGAGTTGAAAATTTACAATAGTGTAGCTCTTTACCACAGAAGCTCACTGAGTTGATCTGGTTACGATCCATTAACCCATTTCGGCACCAGGGGTCAGTGAAGTTTTGTAATTTACTTAGTTGTCGCACTTAAACTGTTTGACCAATTGGGTTAAAAATTTATCAAAGGGTAGCTCTTTACAAACAGGACCTTACTGAGTTGATTTGGTTACGATCCATTAACCCGTTTCGGCACCAGGGCTCAATGAAATTTTTCAATTTCTTTGTTGTCGCGCTTAAACGGTTTTGCCAATTGAATTGAAAATTTACGAAAGTGTAGCTCTTTACCACAGGAGCTCACTGAGTTGATTTGGTTACGATCCATTAACCCGTTTCGGCACCAGGACTCAATGAAATTTTTCAATTTCTTTGTTGTCGCGCTTAAACGGTTTTGCCAATTGAATTGAAAATTTACGAAAGTGTAGCTCTTTACCACAGGAGCTCACAGGGTTGATTTGGTTACGATCCATTAACCCGTTTCGGCACCAGGACTCAATGAAATTTTTCAATTTCTTTGTTGTCGTGCTTAAACGGTTTTGCCAATTGAATTGAAAATGTACAAAAGTGTAGCTCTTTACCACAGAAGCTCACTGAGGTGATTTGGTTACGATCCATTAACCCGTTTCGACACCAGGGCTCAATAACATTTTTTAATTTATTTGCTGTCGCACTTGAACGGTTTTACCAATTGAGTTGAAAATTTACAAAAGTGTAGGTCTTTATAACAAAAGCTTTCTGAGTTGATTTGGTTACGATACATTAACCCATCAGGCTTCAGGCCATGAAATTCTCATTTTTTGTTGTTGTGTTTAAACCATTTGACCAATTGAAAATTTGAACAAGTATTGCACTTTGGCAGACAAAGTCATTCAATAAATTTTGTTGTGATACATTAACACATTTCGACACGATAGACTGTCAAAAAAAAATTTTGTTTCTAATTTCTTTCTAATTTGGCAGGATGAATTTATGGTTCTAAATTAAGCCTGTGACAAAATGTTTGTTAACGTTTGTTAACCATTTCCGCACGAGCACTTATATAATAATATTTTGCCTAATTTTGTGTATTGTTATTATTATTAAAAAGATATTTCCAACACTCTTTACTTTTATCTATACTGTTTCTAATATTCCATAAAAACCTTTCAATGCAAATTTCTAATATAGAACAGTAATTAAAGTAACCTTATTAAGTATCTTAAGAATACTGTGTTTAAGTCTTAACAACATAACATTTTCGGCCGTTGTTAAAAAACAGAAACAATCTCCTACATTAGACAATCATCATGTCATCATTCACAAATGCATTACTTACATGTGGTCTTTACATGTGGTCTACCGATATAAGATGCATGTGTATAACATGTTTCCCATAAAATATTGAAATATGTACATATAGTATGTATAATATCCGTATATTTAAAAATACTATAAACTTAATCAATTTAATTAAAAAACATATTCACATTTCTGTACATCATTTAATCAAAAATGAGTACATACATATTTAAAGAACAGAAAACCTTACATTCTTATCCATATACAATTTTTACACATATTTTTAGCCAATCAATTGGGAAACATAATTAGAAAAACTAAAGGTAAAAAAATTCTGGTTGATTTATAAAGGTAAAAAACAATCATGTATTTTTTATATTGAAAATATGTTAAACAGAACCTGAAATGTACGCATTTAAAAAGAAGTTTTTTCAAAATTTGAAAAGCTGTCGGTGCTGTAGGATCTCCAACGGTGAGGGTACATAAAAAAGTTGTTCTAGAACATTACTCTTTTAAGAAACCTACGCATAGTTAATATTTCATTGCTCTTTATTAAATAGTATATAAGTTTTAACAGACAGAGGGACAGAGCGAACTTAATAACAAATTTTTCAAAATGTGCTTAAAAGGATAATTCACCAAAACATGAAGTGACATTACTTATAAAAAAAAATTGATTACATTATGGTCTTTTATAATTGAAGTACGATTTTATGTTTCGGTATTAACGAATATTAACGAATATATAAGTTTTGAGAACAGACGGAGAGACAGAGCGAACCTAATAGCAAATTTTTCAAAATGCGCTTAAAAGGATAATTCACAAAAACATGAAGTGACATTACTTACGAAAAAAAATGTACTACATTATGGTCATAATTGATATGCGATTTTATTTCTCGGTATTAAAGAATATATTGTGGAAATTCACTTTACCGTAATTGTGTACTCAATAGATTATTGATTCCTTTAAAAATTTTTTGTAGAAAAATTGTCTCTAATTCTTGGCTCTGTTTATTCAATTTAACTAAATCTAATAAAAAATAGAATATAAACTACCAGCATCTGTAAATGCATAGTAATAAGTTAACTATATTAATTAAATTATATATATGTTAACTATATTAATTAAATTATATTAACGCAGAAACAAAAGTTAATAATTTTTATTTCATAAAGCCAATAAAATATTCCGGGCAACGCCGGGTACTCTGCTAGTCTAATAAATAAGGAAGAAATTCTGTTTGTTTGTTTGTTTGTTTGTGCCCTTTTCACGTAAAAACCACCAGTCCGATTGCAACCAAATTTTGCAGGAACGTTCCCACGATCCCGGAAAGTGTTATAGGCTATATCGCGTTTCGGTTCATTAACCCATTGCGGCCCGAGAGCCATTTAAAGCCGTTTCGTTTTTTTGTTGTCCTGCCTAAACGGTTTGATCGATTGAGTTGAAAATTTGGACAAATATTCTTTTTGTCATTGGACGGGTACCGAAGAAATTTGGATTCAATATGTTACCCGGATTCGGGCCGGCGGGCTTCCAAAAAATTTTTTGTTTCCGATTTATGTCCAATTTTGTATGGTGGTTTTATGATCTGAAAAAAGGTCTGTGACAAATTTTTATGAAGTTCCGTTAACCCGTTTGAGCAGGAGAGCCAAACGAAGTTCATTAAATTTTTCTGTTGTCCTCCTTAAACGGTTTGACCAATTGAGTTGAAATTTTACAATAGTGTAGCTCTTTACCACAGGAGCTCACTGAGTTGATTTGGTTACGATCCATTAACCCGTTTCGGCACCAGGGGTCAGTGAAATTTTGTAATTTACTTAGTTGTCGCACTTAAACTGTTTGACCAATTGAGTTAAAAATTTATCAAAGTGTAGCTCTTTACAACTGGAGCTTACTGAGTTGATTTGGTTACGATCCATTAACCCGTTTCGGCCCCAGGACTCAATGAAATTTTTCAATTTCTTTGTTGTCGCGCTTAAACGGTTTTGCCAATTGAATTGAAAATTTACAAAAGTGTAGCTCTTTACCACAGGAGCTCATTGAGTTGATTTGGTTACGATCCATTAACCCGTTTCTTCACTAGGGGTCAGTGAAGTTTTGTAATTTAATAAGTTGTCATTCAATAAATTTTGTTGTGATACATTAACACATTTCGACACGGTAGACTGTCAAAAAAAAAATTTTGTTTCTAATTTCTGTCTGATTTGGCAGGATGAATTTATGGTTCTAAATTAAGCCTGTGACAAAATGTTTGTTAACGTTTGTTAACCCATTTTCACACGAGCACTTACTAATAATATTTTGCCTAATTTTGTGTATTGTTATTATTATTAAAAAGATATTTCCAGCACTCTTTACTTTTATCTATACTGTTTCTAATATTCTATAAAAACTTTTCAATGCAAATTTCTAATATAGAACAGTGATTAAAGTAACCTTATTAAGTATCTTAAGAATACTGTGTTTAAGTCTTAACAACATAACATTTTCGGCCGTTGTTTAAAAACAGAAACAATCTCCTACATTAGACAATCATCATGTTATCATTCAGAAATGCATTACTTACATGTGGTCTTTATATGTGGTCTACCTATATAAAATGCATGTGTATAACATGTTTCCCATAAAATATTGAAATATGTGCATATAGTATGTATAATATCCGTATATTTAAAAATACTATAAACTTAATCAATTAAATTAGAAAACATATTCACATTTCTGTACATCATTTAATCAAAAATGAGTACATACATATTTAAAGAACAGAAAACCTTACATTCTTATCCATATACTATTTTTACACATATTTTTAGCCAATCAATTTGAAAACATAATTAGAAAAACTAAAGGTAAAAAAATTCTGGTAGATTTATAAAGCTAAAAAACAATCATGTATTTTTTATATTGAAAATATGTTAAACAGAACCTGAAATGTACGCATTTAAAAAGAAGTTTTTTCAAAATTTGAAGAGCTGTCGGTGCTGTAGGATCTCCAACGGTGAGGGTACATAAAAAAGTTGTTCTACAACATTACTCTTTTAAGAGACCTATTCATAGTTAATATTTCATTGCTTTACATAAGTTTTAACAGACGGAGAGACAGAGCGGACTTAATAACACATTTTTCAAAATGTGCTTAAAAGGATAATTCACCAAAACATGAAGTGACATTACTTACAAAAAAAAATTGATTACATTATGGTCTTTTATAATTTAAATACGATTTTATGTTTCGGTATTAACGAATATTAACGAATATATAAGTTTTGTAAACAGACGGAGGCACAGAGCGAACCTAATAGCAAATTTTTCAAAATGTGCTTAAAAGGATAATTCACAAAAACATGAAGTGACATTACTTACGAAAAAAAATATACTACATTATGGTCATAATTGAAATGCGATTTTATGTCTCGGTATTAAAGAATATATTGTGGAAATTAACTTCGCCGCAATAGTGTACTTAATACATTATTGATTCCTTTAAAAATTTTTTGTAGAAGAATTGTCTCTAATTCTTGGCTCTGTTTATTCAATTTAACTAAATCTAATAAAAAATAGAATATAAACTACCAGCATCTGTAAATGCATAGTAATAAGTTAACTATATTAATTAAATTATATTAACGCAGAAACAAAAGTTAATAATTTTTATTTCATAAAGCCAATAAAATACTCCGGGCAACGCCGGGTACTCTGCTAGTATTATATATAAGTATAAGTATATATTATTTGACTCAATAAGGCCACTATAAATTTCATAAATTGTTGAATGTTTAGAATTCACTCAAAGCAAACAAGAAATATGCCATAATGTTCCCATTCACCTTTCATTACTATTATGTTTTCTCTAATGCCATTCCTCAAACGTTCTTTTAAAATTTTTATGCCATAATTGGAACTCTACATTTGAATCAAAGATCATCCTAAAGTTAAGCATTAAAGAGAGTAGTTTTTGTTGATTAAAGTTCATTACTACTCTGAGTATTGTGAAGCTCCTTGATATAACTTTTAATGTTTTCCACCAACACTAGTAGAAAAAATAGACATATTTTTTTTTTTTTGATTTCCCTTCGGTTGCTTTATCAAACTGATATTAATAGGCAACAAAAGTTTTTAAATTAAGTAGGATTATTAAGGAAGGTTCCTTATAGGAAGGTTTTTCAAGTTATTTCAGCACAAATATTATAGCAGTTAATATTAAGTATTTTTAATGTATTTATCGTTCCTTATATTAATCCTTATGTATTTGTAAGAATATATTGCTTATATTTTATCCTTATCCCTTTCTAATATATTTAGCCTTATCTATAGCATTATAGTAACTGATTTGTATATATTTGATCCTTTTAATCAAATTTTAAATATTATTCTATTAAAGAAAAAAAATATAAGAACAAACTTAATTTTATACTTTTACCGGTAAATTTGACTATTTATAGTACGGTACGTGTATCTTAAGATTCCATTGTATCTGTTATCATTGCTTTTTACTACAATTCTGTCATTAAAAATATGTTTATATGTTTTTTTGTTTTGTTTTTATGTACAGGTATAAGTATATAACAATCCTTTATGTAATCAACTTTTAAAAGTCTTTTAACTAACAAAGTTTTTTAACTATGCATATGAACTTTACAAAGAAATATGTATGTATGTTAAATAGAAGAACAGTTTAGAATCTCTAACAATTAAAATATTTTTTTTTTTCTTTTTAATAAAAAAATGCATAAAATCTATGAAAGTTTTAATTAAAATCCAGATGGGAAAGCATACAATAATACAAAAAGATTAGAAAAAGAAACATATATATATATATATATTTTTAATCAAAATTTTAAAAATTCATCACTATTCATCTCTAATTGAATTCGACAAAAAAAAAAAAAAATGCACATAGGATCATCTGAATAGAAATGAAATGCCAAAAAACAAAGAAGGTCGTTTGTTTTATTAAATAAAAAGTAAA
This sequence comes from Poecilobothrus nobilitatus, assembly GCA_947095535.1. Classification (NCBI taxonomy): domain Eukaryota; kingdom Metazoa; phylum Arthropoda; class Insecta; order Diptera; family Dolichopodidae; genus Poecilobothrus; species Poecilobothrus nobilitatus. Next base: position 50,922,254 of record OX352772.1, on the reverse strand, counting down.
GAACATCGAATATAAATGTTCAGAATAATGAAAACATTTGAAATAAAAAATAATATATATATGTATATAAATTAATTAAAAATATATTTATATGGGGTTTTCCAATTTGAGTGATATGATTTCTTTAAAAAAAAAAACACACTAATTGTTAAGGAAATTCAAATGTTTTTTATTTTATGTGAAGTACAATCGATACAATTAAGTTCTGAATAAAACGTCATTCAAATGGCCTCCACGACTTCTTTTGCAGGAACGAATTCGATGAACCCAATTTTCGAGCACTTTTTCCACTAAATCAAGTCGTATGTCATGAATAGCACGTTCAATATTGACTTCTAAAGTTTGAAAAGAGTCTGGTTTATTGCTAAAGACCAATGACTTCAAATAACCCTACAAGAAATAGTCTAATGGTGTTAAATCACAACTTCTTGGAGGTCATTCAATATCACAATTTCTTGAAATAATCGAATCTCCAAACTTTTCTCGCAATAATTTGGTTGTTGCACGTGCTGTGTGGCACATACCCTCGTCTTATTGGAACCAGATGTTGTCATGACCAACTTCTTCCAATTTCGGCCATAAAAAGTTCGTTATCATCGATCTATATCGCTTTCCATTCACAATAACGGTGTTACCAGCTTCATTTCGAAAGAAGTACGGACCGATGATTCCACCAGACAAAAAACCACACCAAACTGTCAATTTAGGTGAATGCAATGGTTGTTCATGAATAATTTGTGGATTTTCTTCGCACCAGAATAGACAGTTTTGTTTATTTACCACACCACTCAGACGAGCATAAAATGGCAAAAGCGCACGAAAAGTTGCAATTGGAGAACGATTATTTTGATTATAAAATTGAATAATTTGTAAACGTTGTTCTTGCGTATATCTATCTCTCCATGATGAAATTATAAACATTACTGAATACAATGAAAAAAAAAATTACAAATCATGACATACTACAAATGGCCGAAACGTCATAGAAATCATATCACTCAAATTGGAAAACCCGTTATATATATACATAAAATAAAAAAGAGTCACTGTTGAATTTAAATTTTTCATAAAGAAACAATTGTTATTTTAAGTTTATTTGTATTTAAAAGTAAATGAATTTCGTTGCATTTTTCTATTCTTAACAGTACAAAAGATGAAATATTAGTTTGATTTAAAATAAAATTAAAATTTTTAGTAGCTAGGTATATAAAAATTTCATTTCATTTCTCTTTTATTTTTTTTTTAATTTCTTTTTATATTTTCATTTTTGCCATTATAAGAATTTTAAATTCCTTAAAATTTTAAATATAAAACGAATTTGATTATCATATTGTAATCGTTCCAATTATGAGGGACGTACAAACAATTCTTTTTGGAACTTTTCCTTTTGTACAAAATATTCTTATGAAACTTTTTAAAATTTGATGAAAGTTTTTCTTTAGTAATTGTTCACTTGGGATTATCAAACATGCGAAACGTTTCAAATCGGAAATCACATTTAAACTCAGCCAATATTGTCAGATATATTTGAAATGAGTAGGATATTGCTGAAAAGTAATATTTAATTACAATCCCTTTTATATCCTATATCATATAATAATAATGTAATATAATAAGGGATCAGATCCGCGTAAAAATAAAAGGATTCTTATACACATATATTGTAAATTTTAATAAATTAATAAAAACGAGAAAGAGTGCAGTAGAGTAGACTGTGTCAACTCTGGGATACCCGTATTAACGTAATGTACCCTGTTTCTATAAAACTTGACCATCTTTTAAAAACTTTCAGATGTTTTAGTATCGGCGTTAACTATAGAGATATATTTATGTAAATTATGGAGTTGTATGACAGCAACCCGAATCTATTGCACAAGCACAACCAAATTTTACAGAAGTTGTTATCATAAAACTTGATCATCATTTCTAAGATTTTAGACGCCTAACTTCATTAAGTTACAAGGGGTGCAAAAAGCCTGAACCGGCTGCTTTAGAACAATCAAATTTTACAAAAGTTTTTGGCATTTAACTCGACATCTCTTCACTAAATTCCAGATACCTAGCTTCAATAGACACTGAGGTTTTTTCAGCCAGTCCGTCCGTACATGGCTTAATTCACTCAGAATTCGATTCTGAGCCGATCCATACCTTTGACACTATATCTAGCTGGACTCCTTTGAGGTGTCACAAACGTAATGGGAAACTTATTATACCTTTGAACATAGTTCATACGGGTATAAAAATTGATATGAATATAATAGCGGTGCGTCAAAAGTTCCGTAGTCAAAAATTCTTTAGTCTGGTTTAATGAGCCAAAAGTCCGTGCTAAATAATAACTCTGTCGAGTAACCTAAAAGTTTCCTTTTATTGAAAATCTTGTATATACATTACATATAAATATTCTGGAAAAGCGAATATTCTTATTTTGCAATCTAAAATCCTTTCTAATTATTTTCTTTCTACATACATATTTTAGAATGAAAATACAAAAGAAAAGAATTTAAAAATAGTGGGGGGCTGCGGCCCCCAAAAACCTACTAAACAAATTTTTGTAACCCTTATTTCGTAACCAATATTCTAAAATCCTTCCTAATTCAAAATTTTACAAATACATAATAAGTATTGACTCCTTTCCATAATAAGTATAATAACTTTTGACTCCGGGACCGGGACCGGGTGCACCGAATATAATTCTTTAAAATTATTCATTTAAAAAATGATAACGGAGTCCACCTTGCAATGCCTGCAGTAAAAATGGAGTTTGGTAATTATAATATTATTATTCTTAAACTAATCAAAAGACAGTTAGTTAACAACAAAGTTCCGCTTTATTGAACTATAAAATTCTATGTATTTTGGGAGTAGGAGTAGTTTATTTTCTAGATTCATTAACTTAGCGGAGATAGCTATTATCACATTTCAACAGGTTTATAATTGTGACATGTTCGGCTAAAAACTGAACTTTTCAAATCATTATTATAGATTGTGGATTATTATAGAGCGAGAAACAGTTCTCCTTATTTAATGTAAGATAGCAAGAAGTCATGTAATTTAAAATTTTAGTATCAAAATTCTAAATATGTCCTTATTTTGAATTTTGACTAAATGAAATCCATAGTCGTCACTGATATTGAATAATTTGCTACTAAAAAATGATAGCATTTTTTTTGTTTTAATATAAAATGTTAAACAATTAATGAAATGTTTTGAATCTTTAAACTAAATTAAATACAGTTCATTATTAAACATTAGTTTTTAATTATTAATAGGTTATTCAAAAGATAAAATAATTGAAATATGGTTAAAGTGTTGAGAAAAAAAAAAACTTACAAAGCTGTACAAAACACATTTAATATTAAAATTAATAAAATAAATTATTTAAAAAAAAAACAGTTTTTGGGGTGATCAAAGTTCAGAAATATAAAAGTGTTTCTAAAATATAAAAGAAAAGGAGGAATAAACGATAAAAGTTTTTCGTTGTTTTTGTAAGTGATTGAATTGATTGATTCAATATTGGATGGTTTGTTTTTTTTTGCTTTATTTTTAGTTATAGTTTTCTATAGACTGAAAAAGTACGAGGATATTTTCTTTTTTGAACTCCGACATTTTCGTAATTACTCTTCCGTTAGGTACATTTTTATATGTTTTATTTTTAAAAAAATTGTCTGATATTTTGAAATTAATATACAGTGAAAACATTTTCATTTTCCTAAGGCAATTGAACTCTTCTAATAGAGTATCTTAATAGAGTATTTTTAAAGGTTACTTTTAAGTAAAATAATTTGAAAAATAATTACCCCAGAATAATGAATTCTTTTAGAATAAGCTTTCAAATAATGATGAATAATAAAGAATAAGCTTTCAAATGAAACTAAGTTATAGAGAGAATCAGTAGACCATATAGGTCAAGAGTTATTTTCTAATTAATAATATAAAACTAGAAAACATAAAAGTCCCAATATCTCGAAAACGGCGGATAATAGATCCCCCTCTCCCATACAAATTTTTTCCTAATTTTAGTCTTGGGAATCATTTCCTGAAATATTTGTACTCTTATGCGGAATAACCGGTATATTGTATTACATTTTTTTATTTGTTAATTCTTTTAAAAATTTTATTTTGCACTTGATTTTTCTCTAAGCTTCAGAATAGATTAATAATTATTATTCCTGTAAAACTGTTTGATATACCCAGATAATATTATAATAAACAATTGGTCCCATGTTAGAAAATCCAAGCCAGGTAGGGCCGCAAAAATAAGTAAAGTTCCATGAGTTTTAAATGAAATTGGTTGCAATATCTAACATATCGTATTTTTTATTCATAAAATTGTTTAGAAAATGTATTAAATATTAAGAATATTTTGTTTGATTATTATAATATGTATTGACTATTAATAGTCAATTATAGAAAAAAAAATGTAAAGATAAAATTATAAATAAGAAAGGAACCACACCCGCAGGGACAGGTTTAAAATTTTTTTTGTCTATCATTTCATCTTCTTTTTCTTCTGACTCAGGATATCTCCATGTGTCGTTCTATTAGGAATCGACCTACGAGAAAAATATCTTAAAAAAATTTTCTGTTATATATTTGAAGTTAAGATTTATTTTCATATTAATTAAATCTCTCGATGTTTTTTAAAGTTATCAATATAATTATTTAGCTAAAACTAAAATTTTATTTCATTTTTATCTTTTATTTATCTTTTTTTTATCTTTTTTATCTAAAAATTTGAGATCATATTTGCTAATAGGTAGGTTTTTATTTTGACATTTAATTTTGATCTAAGGTTTTAAAACATACCATTTTAGAGATTCTATGTTTATAAATAAATATTTTTAAAATTTTCTCATAGTTCCATCATATAAAAAAAAAAAAATTTCCATTCTGAATTTTATAATAAATTGTGAATTTTAACAAATTTTCGGCTTAAAAGATAAGATTGTTTAAACCCTGATATAAATAAAATTTTTTTTATAATCCTTAAAATTTTAACTTAACATACCTCCAACTGACTTTTTCGTATATTTAGATATTAAGACAAGTTAATATATTGGATAAAATTTTAATACGTTAATAAAATATAAAGAAAAAGAGTTTAGGTAACCTATGTCAATTCTAGGATACCTGCACGAACATACCTTATGCTATTATAAAAAACTTTTATCAGCTTTCACAAAATTTCAGAAATTTGACATAATTAAGTAGCAAAATATATTAATGTAAATTTCGCAGTTGTATACCGCGGCTCCAACCAGCTACGCTAAACCAACCAAATATTTGAGGAGTCATTGGTATAAAACTTAACTTTTTTTGATAAAATTTCAGAGACCCAGCCTAATTAGGCACTGAATTATACTCATTTAAGAAAAGAAACCTCATCAAACTTGAATCTGTCGGTCAAAGTTATTCAATCTCGGTAGTAAAAAAACTAGCATTTATATGAATTAGTAACAATTTCAGAACCCCATAGTTCCTTTCTTTTTTTATGCGGAGTAGAGAATTCAATCCTGAGTATCAATTTTGTCTCGCTTAAGATCTAACAAACGTAATCGTATTACATTTTTTACATCTTAAGAGCTACATTTATACTCTTAGAGCTATGTTCTTACATATATAAATGAAGATCTACTAAAAATTTATGCTTGGAAATAATAACTAGAAACAGTGATTTGAATTGATTCAGTAAGTGCGTAAAAAGAAAAAGATTTGATCAAAAAATTTATTAAAAATTTTAAGTTAAGGCAGCAATTAAAAATAATTTCAGCTTTTTGAACTATTACAATACCTTATCTAGTTGTGGAAAAAGTTAAAAATATGATGAAATGTACAATGTACTACAGCCATTGCAAACTTTTGTTCTATGTATAAGTATTAAAATAAAAAGAATAAACATTTAAAATTATAATAGTTTTTTTTAAATCCTTTTTGTTGTTTCCGCCTTAAAATTGTTTTGCTTTATGCTTCGTGAGATATTTCAAAGATTCAAATAAAATTCTGTCCTCTAAACACTCTAATTATAAAAGTGTAAAACGAAGGATATAAAAAATATTAAAAATTTTTAAAAAAAGAAAGCAAAATGATGTCTTTTAAGAAATCCCAAAAAGAAAAATAAAAGAATAAAAACATAAAACTTCCTTCCTACAAAAAAAAAAAAAAATAAAAGAACAAAAAACTGCGGATTGTATCTTTGAATTACTATAATTAAAAAAATGTTTTATCTTTCTTTAAGTTAATTTAATAATGTTTTTATATTTTAAAAACATTATTAATTTTATTTTTTTTTAATTAGAATTAAAATTTGGGAAGTTAAATGAGCTGAACGAAGGAATTGGTCCTTTTTCCATAGAAAATATTATTTATCCCCCTATGCATACCTATTTTTTTTCCTTCCCACTCCTATAAGGGTATCAACTAAGTCATTTATTATTCATATAGGATTCATATAAGCTTCATATAAGCTTCAGTTTCGCGAATCATGAATTACACCAAGCCGTTGATTACGCGGCTGCAGCTATTGCTTATAACGTCATCTACTACCTTATACAAGAATTTTTACGCCATCTGTTACCGTACACAAGAATTATTTTATTATTATTTAATTATATATTACAAAATGTTATTAATTATAAGATATATATACTCATTTTTAATTTAATTATATTATATTAAATTCTGATAAGAAAAATCTATATTATTTTATATTAATCTATATGACCCAACCGGGGTTTAAAACCGAAACCTTTCGAATGAAAGGCTGGTGTCTTAACTACTACACCATTGGCTGGTTATCTACTCCTATAGAATAACTTATTTTTCACCTTATTCGCTGCTATAAAGAACATAGGATATCCACAAATTCACAAATATAAGCTAAATTTCAGTTTCTTGAATCATTATTTTCACTAAGTTGGTGATTACTAAGCTGTAGCTATTGTATAAGATTATGAAATAGTTGCCCCATCTATTGCTTCAGATTTATAGAATTATTTATTTCATATTACGATGTAGGCTATTATACTATATAAACTATTACGAAAAAAACTACTCATATGAATTTCTGACAAATGTTTGACTTAGCCGTTTGCAATGCTAACTACCTAATTGCGACACTATTAATCAGGCCAATAATAACGACACTATTAGTCAAAAATGTATGTGGGTATATATAATAATTGATATCTACATACTGATATGAACCTCTGGCATGATTGTGAGTTAAGACCTTTCAGATAAAATACCCACTATTTAATTACTAAATTATTCGTCAGATTAGCTAAAAATGTAGTTACGTGTATATGACAAAGGGGCTGTCATTAACACATTAAACATCATTTATTTCTCGTTAATTAATCATTCATTTTAAATGACACTAAATGAAAAATTATTTAAAATTCGCCTAAGATGCTTAAACTTTTTGTATTAAGGTGTAAAGTTATCTTAAGTAATCCAAGCAATTTAAAATTGGCAACTTACATTCATGAAACTCAATATAAGTTTTTATTTATATATAAGATACGCCACTTGGAAATCAAAATGAACTTTAATGAACTACAAAATATTTCGTTGAGAATAGAAATTTTCGATTGTTAAAAGCAAATTATTTGATTATAGAATTGATTTAAATCTTAATAGAGTTATAACATTTTTTTCATAATTTTTTTTTTTTTTTAATATAGGTGGGATAAAACTCTGAATATCAAAATTTAAATTACAAAATTTAAGTTATAAAATTCTGAGTTTTTCTAATGGTTGTATAAAAAATGTATACAAATTGGTAGTGGGAAAAGTTTAAAAGTATATAGTGTAAAGCATTATAATCAGGTACTTTCGCGTCTGTATGATCATAAAGAACGCACGGATATTCTATCTCATATCTAACCCATATGTCAGAAATTTCACAATTTACATTTATTTCAAAATTTAAAGACTCATAGTTTGTTCAGCTCAGGATCCCTTGTAACTTCTAATTTTTGTCATATAAAAAATCTATTATATTAAGAAAAAAATAATCATTCCCAGTAAACCAATTTCTTCGATTGCGATTAAAGTATGTAATTTTATATCTGAAGTATAATTTGTTCGATGTCAATAGTGAAATTTAATACTATAGATATCTACTGAAGAGTGCTGTAGTGTTGAAGGATGAGACTTTTCTAAAATAAAATTACTTACCAGAGTATTTTTTTAAAGGTACAACTTTTGGTATAAAATCATACCTATACGTCAATTTCGTAATAAGTGAGTTATCTTATTTATTAACAAGGTGGAATGTAAACCAACGGCTTTTAAAAGTGCACATTTCCAAAAGAGATTACAAAGTGTTTAGAATTGTGATTCTGCACTAAAATTTGAAAATTTCATATAATAAGAAAAAAATTAAAATATTGAACTTTTTTTGAAATTTTAAGGGGCTGGAGGTCGGAACCCTATATAACTAAGAAAATCCGTTAAAATATATTTCGTAAAAATATATTTCTGAAGCTTTAATTTTTCCGAAGAAAAATTTCTACAGGTGCCTAAGTTACGGGTGTCTAAAGACTAAAACTAGCATATTTTCAATTTTTGAGCTCTAATAGCTGATAAACAAGGGATGATTTCAAATCCCTATCCAAAACGGTGCCGGAGTTATGAAGGTAGAAAAATCATGCAAAATTTGGTTTTCACATTAAATTTAAATAGAAAATTACAAAATATTGCATAATTTTGATATTGTTTTACAGAGGTAAGAAAATTTGCGGTCTTTTAGCGTTTTTAGATTGTAAAACTATTACGCAGAGCTTGTGATATATACATCTGAAAATGGGGATTTTTTGCAATTAAGAGGTGCTGTAACTCTGGAATCGTATACAACTAAAAGAAACCATTAACACACGTAAAAATATATTATTGGAACATTAATTTTATGTCTTGCCGAAGAAAAATGTGTACTGGTGCCCGAGTCATAGCTATTTAAAAATAGCAAATATTAAATTGTTGTGCCCTAATAACTCATAAACAGCGATTAGTCCAAACAAATTTTCTGAGGAAACTTATACTAGTTCTAAAAGTTCTTTCTGGGGCTTCGGTGGCCTAGTGGGTTAAAGCGCTGTAAACACCGAGGGAGTGTGGGTTCGAATCCCACACATGTCGTAAGAGTAATTCACCCTTACGACATGCACACCCACGCCTTAAAAGGAGAGGCTGTGTAATTAATTTCCTTGTTATATTTATATGGCAGGGAAATGTACTAAAAATAAAAACGGTTCTTTCTAACTTCAAAATTTCAAGTTCCTATCTAAAAACGTGCCGGAGTTATGAAAATAGAAAAATAATACAAAATTTGATTTTCACATAACAGTAAATTTAAATAATTGTATAATTTTGATATGATTTACAAAAAGTAATATAAATTCCAGTCGAATGGCGTTTTCAGATTGAGAAAAGTTTAAACAGTACATGGGGTAGGTCTCATACACATTTCAAAATAAGGCTTTTTCAAAGTTTGAGAAGCTGTAACTCCGTGGTAGATGGAGCTACATGAAAAGGTTGTTCTACAACATTAATGTTTTTATGAGACCTACCCATGGTTTAAATTTTTTTCTCTATCTTTAACGGTGTAGAAGTTTTGTAAACAGACGGACGGACGGACAGAGTGAAACTAATAGGTACATTTTTTCAAAATTTATTTTTTGGAAATGTGCTAAAAATGCGTAAAAGCCATATAATAGTGGTTTTAGTTTAAACAAAGTGATTTTATATTGACGTTTAATAAATATTACACATGTTGGGTGTCAAAGTACGTTTGTTAGCTTGAGTTCGCACTGGTGTTTACTTACGTGCTATATTTATTCAAAAAACTGTACACTTGTCCAGCGTTCAAGGGAATATTTATACACAGTTTGTGTAATTTTTGCCATTTTTGAAATATTTATAAACCCTGATTAAAAATGATGAATTTTTGAATATGAATATTTCCATTCTTGTACAAAAATTACTCACGAGATAATTCCGTGATGATGATGATGGATTGTTATTGACATTTGATTAGTAAAGCACTATTTAATTAATTTAAAAATAATTATGTATATTTTTTATTTTTTCTTTTGAGTATTTTTTTCCATTGTTACTCCTCTTGGGAGCATAGGATATCTACTAGGTATCTCCATCTGACTCTATTCGGAGCAGTTATTGTAAAATTTTGAGTATATGTACAATTTAATTATGTCTTAAAATATACAAAACAATTAATAATTATTTTTTTTTAATTTTGCATTAATATTTTAACTTAGCTGAGGTTCTATTGTACATATTAAAATTTTCCTTAATATAAAAGGCTTTGAAAAATATAAAATTATGGGAAAATGTTCTGTATTGTTCAGATTGCTTTTTTTAGTACCTTTAATACTATTTTTCATAATTTATATTTAACATTCATTTATATTTATTTTTTTTTATTCATTGTACTATCTAGTTTTGTTTTGTTTAGGTATTTCTTTATTGTTTCTTTACAGACCTGTTATTAAAATAAAATCTTTTGTATCTTTTAAATACCATTGGTTTAAAACCTACATAACATTTTTTTTTTAATAAAAATAAAACAAGAAATATCTCTTTAAGATTAATCTGGATGCATAAGTGTTGCAATTAAAATTTCTAAAGATAGAAAAAAATATATATAAAAAAATGAAAATGTTATTTCATTTTTTATTATTTTTATGGAAGGTACAAGTGTTTCTAATAAAAAGGCAAAATATTAAGAGCATAATTTTTTTTCCTTTGTGTTTTTTTACTCCTTCTTTTTTTAATACTTGTTGAATTACAGAACCTGTTAGATTTTGGTTTGAAATCGTATTAATAAAAAAAAAATTTTTTCTAGTTGATGTATTTTTATGGATGATGTATTCAAGAAACAGACCAGTCAGTTTAGAAATTTAAAAATTAATATTTTGTTGTTAGATTTTTATTTTTTTTTAGAATATGCATGCAAGAGATTTGAATTCAATATTGGATTATTTTGTCTATCAGTTATTTAAATTAATTTATTTATTTTTTCGTTATTATTTATATTTATTTTTCTTTATTATTTATTTTACATATACTTTTTCAAATGTATTTTATTAAATGTACTAAGAAAAATACAAGTTAAAATTGGGATAAATTAACGCTGTACTTTATACTGTCATATTGTACTTTTATTGCTTTATATATCATCCAATTGTCCCATATTTATCTCTCATATGGCTTTATGGGCATACCCTTCCCCCGACGATATATTCAATTCAGCTTTATATTTTATAACTTTAAGTTAAATTTAACGTCAAACGGTACGTCATCATAACACATGTTGTTGTAGACAACATTTATATTTACTATTTGGCAGATTTTATGATATTTTGCTTGTCAGTTTTATTTCGCTATATTCTTTACTGCAGCAAAACTGCTGAAACACAATTCTTATCACAATTTAGCACAAATTACAATTCAATATAATGATTGTAATACATGTAAATATGTCGAAAATACAAATGTAATTATTGCAAATGTAAAAATTAGTTAAAAATTAAGTTTTTTCCTTTGCTCACTTTTACCGCAATACTAACACAATACAACGGACACTAAAATGGTTTTACGTCCCATTAAACTAGAATTAACACTACAATAATTAAGATTTTTAATCATTAAGAGAAATATAACTTTATAACCTTCGGTGTTATACCATCCTACAGGAGTTGAAACCATTTCAATGGACATATAAAAGCTACAATTTACCTTCAAGGAGAAAATGTAATGTATTTTTTTCAGCAAAAAAGATCATAATTTGAAGTTTCGATGTATTAAAGAATCTTTATGTGATGACATCAACTTAAAAGCTAGTATCCCATTATGAGTATGGTCCACCTGTTATTTTAATATATGTCCGTATATAATTTTAATTATAAATAATGATTTTTAACTAATTGTTTTTTAGCTTCAATTTTTTGCTCGTTATTCTTCTTATAAAACTTTTACACTATTTACACTATCTGAAAATGTCAAACGGCAACAAATATCTTAAGTAAATTAAATTACCATAATTTCGAACAATTCAATATTTAAAATTGCCATTATAGGTAACCAAAGTTTTGTAAAATTTTCGAATCAAGACACATTTTTTAAAATTAAAATGTAAAACTTTTAAGCTTAAACCATATATTCATTCTTATGTGTGCTAACAGCTTTTCTTAAATTTTTTTTTTTTAATTCATTTCTCTGCCACATAAATGTGAACAGCAAATTACACAGCCTTTCCTGTTCAGGCATGACTGTAAATGTCATAAAGGGGAATAACTCTTACGACGTGTATGGGATTTGAACCAAGACTCCCTCTTTTTTATACGCTCTTACCCACTAGGCCACTGAGGCCCCTCTTAACTATCTAATATATCAGAGTTTTTTTTTAAATGATGAAGAAAATCTCTCTAAGAAATTTTTAAATAAAAATAGTCACAATTCACTAATAATATTTATTATCGTTTGAAAATGTGCTCTTTTTCAATTTTTAGTTTTATTGTAAGTTGCTGTAAGCCTTATTTTTTTTTAATTTTATGTTTTAAATATATTATGTATATAACATAATTAATATTTTATAATAAAAGTTAAAAGCTAAATATTGAACAATGGTCTTTTGAAATTTTTTGAAATTTATAAGAATGTTGAGTACGTCTTGTTGTATTCTAAAGAATAGCATTAATAGCATCAATTATAGTATCTTTAATAAAAAAAAAAAAAAATTAGACCATTAATTGGTTGCTTTTAACTTTTTAGCTTCAAACAGTTTCCAGCTAAATTTATATTTAAAAATGTTCTTAAAATTCTTGAATAGCTCTTTCTGTGCATAAAAAATACTCTTTATACTGCCTGTGAAGTTTTTTGTATTCATTCTTATATTCATTATCAATTATAAATTCTTAGAAAATTTTCACAATGTTGGTAGGAAACGAGGAAAAACATTATTTTTAGTTCAAAAATATATTCTAAGTAAATTATTTTTTGAAATTAAAAAAAATTTGCTTTTGAAATTTTGTTCAAAGAAAACCCTTTTCATAAAAAAAATATTTTTTGACTAAAAATACGTAATTTAACGCTGTATGTCCAATTAAATAAAAATTTTCCATTAATAACACTTAAAAAAAATTAATTTAACACTAAAATTTTTTAAAAACGATTCTGAAGAACTTTAAATTAATTTTAAAATATTTAAAAACTTTACAGTAAAACACTAACACACTTCTTACACTAAAACAAAAGTTATGGAAAATTTTTTTGTTAAACTTCCTAAACCATATTTTGTTTTTATATGACATAAAATAAAAAGCTTTCAAAATTTAAATTTAAAAGGATTAAAATGAAACTAAAAGGAAAATCTATTTATAATTGAAAAAAAAAAACACGAGGTTTCATAAAAAATTAAAAAAAAAAAATGTTTTTTAACTAAAAAATTTAATTTTTGAAAATTCTAAAAAAAAAAAAAAAAAAAACTTTTTAACGGTCTGTAAATAATTTTTTTATGTTCGTTCTGAAAGTGTAAATGAATTTTTTTTTTGAATTTTTACGTTAAAGAGAATATTTTTTTTTTATTTAAAAAACTTTTTTTTAGAACTAAACATTTTAATATTATTGATGGCCGTAGCTTTTAGAACCTATTATGAAGTTATATAAAAACTTTTAAATATTTTACACTCAAACAGGTTATTTTTCTTTATTATTAATTAAGTAATTATTATATCAGGTTATTTATAAAATTTAATTTTTAGTTGTCGTGCAGGGGCAACTTTGGATAACTTTAGATTTACTTTGTATAAATTTTCTTTCATTTACGTACTTAAAATTTTAATTTTATTATGATAATAAAGAATAAAATGGGATGGTGTCATAATACCGAAAAAAAAAAAATTCCAAAGTTACAAAATTCTAAACAATTAAAATAAAAATTTCAAAAAAACAAAATTCCACAATATTGAAAAAAAGTCCACAAAATGAAATATATTCTTTGTTATTGACGACAAAGTTTTTTTGCAAGCTTTCAAAATTTCAAAATTTGATTAGTGAGAGCAAGAGTCTGTACTGTACTATGCAAAAATAAAAGTGGAAATTTGGAGGCGATAGCTCCAATTATTTTTAATACTTTGGTATTAAAATATGTTGGTAAAAAATTAATTGGGAAGAATTTTAAAGTTAGTTACAAAATCAGGACTGCACGCCTTTTACAGAATATGTATAAACGTAAATATGTGAGATTCTGATTAAGGAGCAATTTTAAAGTTGAATTCAAAATCAGAGTTGTAAGCTTTTTCCGAAATATTTTTATATATGAATTTGTGAAATTCTAAATTGGTAGAGATGTTATAGTTGGTTTCAAAATCAGGATTTCAATAATTTGTTTAGGGGGAGTTTGGGGGCGGCAGTCCCCACATTTATTCAATATATTGTTGTTGAAATATGTATGAAAAAGAAATAAAAAAAAGAAATAAGTGCGATTTTATTGTTGATTACAAAATCATGGTCCAATAATTTGTTTAGGGTGGTTTGGGGGTGGTAGCTCCCACTATTATAAATGCCTTTGTTGTTGAAATGTAGTTTCTAAAAAAATGTTAGGAGCCATTTAACAGTTGGTTACAAAATTACCAATAACTTGCATAGCAGGTGTTTTTAGCGCTATTTAAAATGCTTCCCATTAAATTTTGAATTTTTTTTTTGCGAAATTTTTTTTTGGAATTTTTTTTTCTGAAATTTTTTTTTTTTTGGAATTTGTAAATGGTATTTTGGGAAAGGAATTTCTTTTTTGGAATTTCGTATCCAACCCAATGAAATAAGTATGTGAAGTAATATTAATCGATCCGGAAAATAATCCCTATTGAAATAATGCCTAATGAAATAATTTCTAATGAAATAACATCATAATAAAATAAATTCTAATATTGAAAAATGAACCCCTAACAAAATGTAATTGCTCCTAATTAAAAAATGAAATAATGACAAACATTTTAGAGATTATGCATATCTGTTTGAAATAAAATCAAATATATAATAATGAAATAACTCTTAAATAAAGTTTATTGTTAATAATCGGTTGAGTACGAATGCTCATTTCTCAAAATCTTCTCAAATCAAAATCTCTAATTTTTTTTTTATACATATTGCAAGATGAAAGTCTTTGAACTAGTGCGGCAGCCTCATCCTTAAACCCACGCTATGCGTTTGTAGTTCCTGTTCCCATTAATAATATATAATTTTTCTTACTAAGGTTGATGAGTTATGGAAAAATTGAAAAGTTATGAAATTTAGGTATAAGTTAACTAAAGAAATTTAAAGTTTAAAATTCATAGGGGAAAATGTACAATAACCAACTATAAAAAATTTGCTAATTCAGAATCTCATATAGACATAATATATTATACACATTCTGGAAAAAACATAAAACCCTAAAAAAATTTCTAACTAACTCTAAAATACCTTCCAATCATAATTTTATATATTTATTTTATCAACAAAGCATTTGATTTTGTTTGAAAAAGAAATTTGAGATTTGAGTTCAAGCTCAGTCTTGATGCATTTGACCCAGTGAATATTCTTCAATTGTAAATTTCAACTCAAATTGCATTACTTTTTCTTTTCGTCATTTTATTCTTGTTGTCCTAAACTTACCTGTGCAATTTATTAAAATTTTATATTCATTTATCACAATTTTGAATTCTGTTTTATAAAATCCTGTTGCGTGCTTTTTAAAATCCTTCTTTTAAAACCCGTCTGTTACCTATGTAAAAAAATAATTGGGGAGTATTTTAGAATTGTGTTCAAAATCAGGGTTATACGCTTTTTCCAGAATATTTATTATATGTGTATATGCAAGATTCTGAATTAGGCGGAATCTTAGAGTTATATGCAAAATCAAAGTTATATGCTTTTTCAAAAATATTTAAATACAGCATTTTAAAAAACAGGATTTCGATTAGGCCATGTACCTCCCGTCCATTCATCCGTCCGCTCAATAACTAAAAAAATTAAGGAGGTAGGAGTACTAAAAAATGTGAAATTTTATAAAAGATGATCAAGTTTTATGAAAACAGCATATATATTACGTTCATACGGGTATCTAAGAGTTGACACAGTCTACTCTACTGCACTCTTCCCCGTTTCTGTTGGTTTTTTATTTCTATTCTATCGTTTCTATATGGTTTATATTTTACCATATAATATAATGTGATGAGAAGTAAAAGAATATTTTCCTTATTGATATGTTTTAGATTTACTTGTTTTTAGTGTTCAACCCTGTTCTGTTTCGTTTTTATTGAGAAATTTAAAATTAATTGCAAATTTAGTTTTTTACGAATGTCGAATGCATAAAACTGAGCTTGAACTCAAATCTGACTTTTTCGAACAATCTGACTTTTTCGAGCATTAATTTTGTTTGAAAAAGAAATTTGAGTTTTAAGTTCAAGCTCAGTCTTGTTGCATTTGACCCAGTGAATATTCTTCAATTGTAAATTTCAACTCAAATTACATTACTTTTTCTTTTCGTCATTTTATTCTTGTTGCCTTCTATGAAGGTGAATCGTAAAAGTTTATAATGAGTCCAAACTTTTGCATATTCCGTAAATTGAAAATCATAGAACTAGTGAATAACGAAAAACTTTAGTTATCATATATTTTAGAGTTTCACCTTTATTTTTCTGAAAAAAATGTATTAACCGTAAATTGAATATGAAAAATATCAAAAATAAAAAAGATTAATTTATGTTTTATGTTTTAACTTTTACTTTGCATAATTTTTCCACAATTTTTACTTTTTTTTATTGTTTTTTATTTTTTTTGGTTTTTGTTTGTTTTTTTTTTTTTTTAATTTTTTCCTTTTTTTGCTCATATAATATTAACATTTAATATTCTAATAAAATTTTTCAAAATAAAATATCAAAGTTTTTTTTTTGTTTTTTTTTTTTTCTGGTTTTTAGAAATAAAATTAATTAATTATATAATTTATATATATATATATATATTTTTTTTTTTATTTGTTTTTACTTAATTTTCATTTCCATTTTTTTGTGGTTTTGAATTTTAATTTTTGTTTGTTTTTTTTTTTTTTAATTTATTAAGTTAACTATATAAATCTTAAATTTAAGAACTTCACATAATTACAAAACATTAAATTTATGTAAATTCTAATGATATTTATGTCCTCAAAGAAAACTTAAGTAATTTATTAATTTTATATTTTTATTTTTTAATTTTGTTGTGGTTGTTGTTTTTTTTTTTTTCTTTTTTTTTTGCTGTAATATTTTTTTTAGTGAATTATTTAACAACAGACAGTAAATTCTTTTATACAACACGTGATGTTAGAATTACCTTTTTTTTTTTTGGGTGGGGAGGGGAGGAGGATGAGAAGGAGAAGAACGATGATAAAGAATTGAAGAATTTAAAAAATTCATTTAAAAGTTTAAATATTAAAATTACATAGTGTATAGGAATTTAGAAAGTATTTAACATGTATATATGTATTTTAATCTATATATTGATTTTTAAAATCAAGAAATTCATTTTAAGAACTTTTAGATACCTTTTTGTATAAGTTTCTGTGGTTTTGTACCACAAAAATAAATATATTTCCATACGTTTTTTTTTTTATCTTTTAAATAGTAAAAATGTTCGGTTCATACAAAACTGATGTTTTTGATGATTTTTTTTTTTTTTTAAATTTCGTAAAGATTTTTTGAAAACTGAAAGATTTTATCGTGGATAATTTCATAATCATTAAATTTTGTAATTTAATTGTAATGTGTTTTTAACTTTTGTTTAATAATATTAGTATATTTTGTTATTGTAACGTTATCTCAACTCCAATAATATTAAATTGGAAAGTTTTTTTTAATTAAGTTTTTTTGTTAGTATAAAGTACTATATTTTCTTTTATCCTTTGATTATCAGTCGTAAAAATTAACTAAATAAAATTTTTGCTTTTAAATCAGTCATAGATTTTCCATAATATTGTTTGTATACAAAATATTTGCATAGTTTGTGGATGACAGGGTTAATATTTAGTTTTTAAATTTAGTTCTTATAAAAAAGATTGCAATGTGTTAAGTGTATCTTATTGAGACATAAAGAAATAAATGAAGTTTTTGTATAAAATGGTATAATGTTTATATAAAAGAAAAATAAAAAGTTTAATTAATTATGACTAAAATCTTAATTTAAAGAAATATTCAATCTTTTGTTAAAAATATAATAGAACTTTATCCTGTGGTCAGACGAATTAGTATACTAACAAGATAATGCACAAAAACATGAACATTTTTGACAATACAATCATATTTTTTGAAATATTTTCTCTATTAATCTTTTTGATAATTTTTGTTAGGCTAGTAAATTCAGCTAGTAATATGACATTTCGTACAATTCAAAATGTCAGAAAATGAAAATAAAATTGTATAAACCTTCATGTTATATAAGTTTTTTTGTTATTGTTGTTGTTTGTGTTTTTAATTTGAACTTTAAAAATTTTAGTTTAAAAAAAAAAAAAAATAAAAAAAAAAAGTGAAAATACTGTGAGATTTTTTTTTGTTTCTTTTCTTTGGCATATTTTGTAATAAATGAAATGTTTTTTGTGTTAGTGAAATTGACAACTATACATCACATAGTAAATTTGACATTTCATATTACACACCTGCAAGATAGTAATACTATCTCGTCTGGTTGCTGGGTTATTAAAAAAAAAAAAATTTTGAATTTTTCCATTATTGTGTGTTAATTATAAAAAAACTTTTACTTTTTCTTCTTTTGGAATTCGTAATTTTTTTTAAAGAGATGTTTTGCAAATCCGTTTTGGGATATTATTTTTTTCATTTTTCATATTAAAAAATTTTACTTTTTTAAATTCTTTAGTATGAAATTTTTTTTTAAGTCATGGAATACATTTTTTTTCTTACAGAGTTGACAGTTATTACTTTGGTATTTTGATGTGTACCCTAGGTATGAATATATTTTTCAATGGAAATTTTATATTTTTTTGTTCAAAATAAACACACAAACACACATGCAAAAAATTGAATCATTCTAAACTTTTTGTTTTTTTTTTGGTTTTTATTGTAATTTTATTATTTATACTTTCAATTCTTATCTTTTTAGTAACTCTAAAACCGTCTGTTGCTGTTTTATTTTTTTTTTTTCAATTTAATTTTAATAAATAATTTTATAAATTTTGGTTTTTTTTTTTTTGTTAATATTTGTTTTTTTTTTTTTATACAATTTATTTAATTGCTATTTATGTAGTTTTTCTATAAGATATATTGTTATATATATATATATATATATATATATACATATATATAATTATTTCCGTTGAAAATCTGTTAAATTAATTTTATATATTTTTTTTTGTTTCCTAGATTTTGTTAATTTGTTAATTGTTAATTTTTTTTTGTTTTTATTATTTTAAATATATATTTGTATATATATATATATATATATATATATATTATTTTTGTTTTTTTTTTTGTTATTATTAAATATTTAGTATGTATACTAATTGTATGTTATTTTAATTTAATTTTTAATAATTTTTTTTTTGTGTTTTTTTTTTGTTTTTTTTTTTTTTTTAGTTTGCTCATATTTCATAATGGTTAATTGAATTAACCGTGCTATCACATAAAATTCCATTGTTTCTTTATTTATTTATTTATTTATTTATTTTTTCTTTTTATTTAATTTAGATTTAACTACATGTTTTTTTTTTTTTGGTTTTTTTGTTAAAGATTTGTTTTTGTTGTATTTTCTTTTCTATTATTTTTTTTTTTTTGGTTCCAATGAATTTTAAAAGTAATGTACATTTTATTTTATTATTTTGATTTAAAATAAAATTTTTTTTTTCAAATAAAATGAAATTGTTGTTTTTGATTGAAAATTAAAATTATTACATCTTAATTTTTTTTTAGTATAAGTGATTAGCTAACTTTTGATTATTATAATGTAAGAGAAATGTATAAATTCCAAAAAGATAAAATTAAAAATTTTTAAAAATCTAAAGATACACATCATATTGGAAAAAATCTGAATTGTGTCTCTTTTTTTTTTTTCTCAACAACAATTTAAAATATAAATTAAATATCTATGAAATTTTATAACATTTAGCACGTATTTAATTAATTAAAGAAAATTGGAGAAAAAAAAATTTTTTTTTAAATCGAATTAATAAAATTTTGTACGTTAACGTTTTATACATTTTGTATCTTAATTTATAATTTATTATAATTTTTACTTAAAAATAGATTTTTTTTTTTTTTGTTATATAATATATATATATATTTTTTTTCATATTTATTTAAATTATGTAACAAATTTTTTCGGATTTAATTTTTATTGTTTTTAAAAAAAAAAAAAATTATTTATTAGTTTTTAATTATTATTTTTTTTTTTTTAATTTTATATTTATTTTATTTTTGAATCGAAAAAGATTTCATAAAAAAAAAAAATTAGTTAATTTAACAAATAAAATTATAAGGCTCAATTGATTTGATCGAAAAATTTCAAATTTTCAATGTATCCTAATATCTATTAAGATTTTGTATCACGGTAATTCATTCGTTCAAAAGATTTTTATGATTTAAGATAAGATTACGTGCAGTTATATTGAGGTAATTGTGTTTAGAATGAAAAGGAAAAAAAAAAAAATTTCTAATAAGGATTATGAAAATATTATAAAAATTTGTTTTAAGATTATTTATTAATGAAAAACAAAACTGTTTTTAAATTTAATATGAAAATTTTGAAAAAAATTTTTTTGGAATGGGGTGTTCATGGGTGGAAATGTGACTTATTCATACAGATAAATGTATTTATTACTCTAAAGGTATAAAGATTTTTTTTTTTAAATTTTGTTTTGAAAATATTAAAATAAATTTTTCTTTTTCTTAATACTTTATATAAGGATAACATTTCCTCCTGTAGATGAAGCTTTGAAAGAATTTGGTAACCAAAATTTTTTTCGCTTAAAATCTTATTTTACTGAAATACTCCTCTTATCTGTTTTGATAAATAGCTGAAAAAAACTGATCTAAATTCAATATTATATCATATATATATATTTAATATATATATGTATTTAATACTGACTAAAATTTAATACAATATCAAATGTGATTTTTAAATTTTGCAATGGGCTTTTAATTTTGAATATGTGTTTTCTTTTAAAACAGTGGTTTCACAAATATCATATTTCTGCAAAAACAAAATTCAATTGAGTAAATAACATCTAGCACATTGATTACTACGGTATTTTAATGAATTCAGCAGCATTTTACAGTTATAGTAATTTCCAAAAAAAATCTATTATCTTATTATATGTTAATTACTTATTTATTACATGTAAAATACAAAAAATCTTTCTATAATTATTTTTTTCTTATTGATGAAGTCTAAGCTAATGGTTTAGTAATCACTAGATTCTAAATCAGTAGTGCACCATCATAACGTATGAGAAAATATTCGACAAGAGGTAGTTTTAAATTTCCATAGATTTATGGCACGAAAACTTTTTATTTGTTATTTGTTAATACTTAAAATATCTTCAAATTCAAATAAAAGGTTAATCAGATTCTAACAAAAATCAGATGACATTTCTTTTTCAAGGGCTTCAAGAATTTTCTAAGATGCTTCAGATTGTTAAAAGAATTAGTTTTAATAATGAAATCTACAAATAACTATATATTATATATATATATATATCTGGATCTGTTTTTTTAGTTTCTTCTGCACATTGTCATAATTTTCATTATAGTTTTGAAATATATTTACATTTGGTGTTACATTATCTTAAGAAATTCATTATTAGTTTTCGAGTTTAATTTATTTTATTATTATTTAAAGTATTTTAAAACAAAAAAAAAAAAAAATACGTAATATAACAATTGTTTATTTTATCTTTAAACTATAAACTTAATTTTCAGTGGAAAACTTTTTTAACTTTTGACAAATTAAGGCGTTTTTCTTTTTTTAGTTTTTTTTAAGGTTTTTGTTTATTAAATTTAGTTATAAAGTTGAGAAAGTTATCATGATATAACTGCCATAATATAAAAAATAAAAAAAAAAGATATCTTTACTAAAAAAATATAAAAAGGAACAAACATATTATTATATAAAGGTAATATATAATTTTTTTTCAGAACTTTTTTAAAAGTTTACATAATATGTACTTACATATTATCAGTATATTAGGTATATGTCAGGTACTTTAAAGCATATTATTTTAGAACAAAGAAAGCTCTTTTGTTTGATATTGTTTCTTTTAAAAAAAAAAAAAAAAATGAAGAATATATAAAATTTATGATCTTTCATTCTTTGTTTATTCAAAGAAAGTTTATCATCACAATAATAAAATATTTTAACGTTCTGATGATAACCGTAAATACTTTTAATACGTTCATAACAACTTTTGGTAATATAAGCCTAAAATTATGCAATTTGTTTTTTTTTTTTATTAAAATAAAGTAATTTTATATTACTAGGAATAGGCACTACGTATTAAGAGTAAGTTTAAGCAAATTGCTAATAGAGTGGAGTTTTAAACTTTGCTATGATATATATAAAGTAAATAAATAAATACTATAATATTTATAACCTATAATCTGAATAGTAAAGTGGAGTAAGGATGGAGGAAAATCTTCTATGATTTAGAAATTAATCATACTTTTTCTGCCAAACCATTGTAGCATTTTTAAACTGAAATAGTTACCATACATGATGTTAATGAACTTGTTGGAAAACTCGAACTATATAGAAAAGTTTACATTATCATAGATAGTGATAGTGAAGCTGCCATTAAACGTTCTACTCGGTGAACTCAGCGCTTGTCAACAAATTTTTCTCATAGTTAAATGAGTAGGGAGAAGTTTTTGATATCCGATTGACAGACATGCCAGAAAGTTAGGACTTTCCTCATACTAGTTTTACAGAAGCTGGATATATGAAGATAAAGCGAAATCAATTTTCACCTTTTGTGAGAATATCCAGCTCTTGCTTGATTTAATTCTTAAAATAACTAATGAATAAATTATTCTTGAATAAACTTTTAGATCTGCCGGAGCTGAACTTATTCCATTTATAGCGCTTTGTTATGAGGTTTAAATGGTTTTAGTAGACAATGGTTTAGTAATATTACAGTATTCTATCTCATTTTGTAATATTAATATACATAAATAAAAATAAATTATATTACTAATAATGTTTTTCTTGGTAAGGATATGTTACTAATTAATATATAGTTGAAGATAACAATGAATATGTTTTATTGAAGGCAACCGATACTATTTAATAATGGTAAATTATGAATAAAATGCAAAATTTAGAATTGCTTAGAATGAAAGAAACAATATTAGCAATACAATATCTAATTCATAATACCTTATAATATAGAAGGAAAGTAAATATCGCTTGAGTTTGAGATTTTTTCGTAAGCTAAATTGCCAGAACAAACAAATTTGGAATTTTAAGTAAAAAAAAAAAAATTTTTTTATTTTTAGAAAAACATAAAAAAAAAACTTTTATTATAAACTTGTTAAAAAATGTCCTAATATAAAAAAGAGGAAACACTTTATGTAAACAATGGTAATATCATCCTTGTATGACTTTTTTTTTTGAGTTTTACATTGCGTTCACACACTTCCAAATTAGAGGAAATAAAAAGAGAAAAACTACGAATTTCTAATAAAGTATGATACAGTCTTTATAACTTTTTTTTTGATTAATGATCTCATCATTTAAATTGAACTGTGAAATATATTCTAGATATAAATATGTAGATACATGCATACAATAAAATTTATGTATATATTTTATTTTTTTTTTGAAGGTAAATGTGACAACAAAAGAAAAGAAAAATCAAAAGAATATCCTTAAGGAAAACTTTAATTTGTCTTTTTTTTTTATTTTTGTTCGTGTTAGTGTCATTAAAAGAAATGTTTTTTTTTTTTTTTTTTGTTTATTATATACTATTTTTTCTTTTTAGTTTATCGTCAGTATCCTAGTCCTACCTCATAATAAATTACCTGTATATTTTTTTTTATTTTCATTTACAAGTTCATTTTTTTATGCTAGGTAACATAATAAACTATTTAAATGTTCTGGAAAATATAAAAATTAAATATATAAAGAAAATATTTTTTTTTTGTTTTTGACAGACATAAAATAGTCTAACACGAAAACACTTTATAAGTTATTCATTTAAAGTGGTTGTATAAGAATGTTATCAGTTACCTATTAAATTAAGAAGTAGTGCTGTAAGATAAACTTAAACAATTTAAAATAATTAATCGGAAATGTTTGGTTTTATTGAATAGATTTAGGATAAGACTTCCCCACGCAAACCGTGACCGAAATAATGTCAACGACGAAAATATTTCTAGAAATATGGAGTTCAGTCCTTTTGGAAAATTTCAACGCTTATGCAGAAAAATTAAATATAATCTTGAAAGATATTTCACAGATTTGAGGATGTACATATGCACGCCGCCGACTTTTCTTAAAGCAAATTTCAACGTAATTTATTTTTCATTAGAATGAATTCCAGAGCAATTTCTGTTTCGTACAGGGATACAAAGAATGTTCTTTTAATTTATAGCAGATTTATCATTTTAAATTCCAAACCAATTTTAAATTGATAGCTTGTTCCAGCAAATGCCGCAAACGCATTCAGTTTTGACTGTGTCACCCTTTATTGATTAAGCTATTAGTTTTGAAATAATTACTAAAAAATCCCTAGCTCAATGGTTGCTTGACCGAAACCTAACTTTTAAAACTGATTGCAGTTTATAATTGTATATAAAACTTTTCTTGATTTACTTAAATGAAAGAGGTCTCGGTGGCCTAGTATGAAATACGTTGTAAACACCGAGGAAGTGTAGGTTCGAATCGAGGCTATGTAATTAAATAAACTTTGTCACATTTATGTGGCAGGGGAATATACAAAAAAAAAAAAAATTAGGTAAAAAACTGAAGCATTCATCTAAAGTGACTGGTTTGAATTCTAAAAATTTTTAAAAATGTGTAATTTTTGTGCACCTAATTGAATTATTTAATAAGTTTGTTTTAAGAAATCGTATAATTAATTTGGCCTAAATTTATGATTGTTATTATTGTGTTATTAAATATCACAACTTCAACGATTTTATGACTATGGCTTAGTCAAATTTAATATAATGATATTATAACTACTTCTGAAAAAAAGAATTGATTTCGTATATGGATTTTTCGCGTTGAATATAAAACTGAAAACAAACATAGGTCAAGTGATTGCAGCGGGATCAAAATATCGCAATCTTGTAATAATTGACGCCTTCGTGTAGTATCGGTTACCACCTTACCTATCTACCTAAGCTTTTAAATGGGATATTAAGTCAAAAGTATTATTTCGATACTGCAATATATTGCTTTTAGATCCTTTTAAAATTTTCGTTAACTCTACCTCTCCGATTGCATTTTATATTTAAAAAAAAAATCTATCATTTATTTTAACTATTATATTGATTTATAGTAGAAAAGTGGACATAAAATTATAAAATGACACTTCTATTAATATTGGGGATACGATTTTAATAAATTTTCCTGAAAATATAGAATATAAAATAATAATAAAATAAAATTTTTATTTCCTTAATAAAAATGAAGTTTTTATTATAAAACTTGTATTATGACTTTTGAAAAGTATTCAGATTCGTTTTTGCTTTAAAAAATTGTTAAAGAGATTACGATTAAATATTTATGATTAATGATTTTTGTTTTTTTTTCGTAAGTTTGTGAAAAGATAAATTTAAATGGTGTCCCATATTTTTATTCATCAATAACTTAACTGATGATTTAATTCTTTTAAACTTTTATATTTCGTTTGTTCGTTTGGTTCACTGTTGAATTAATTTGATTGTTGTATGAATGCATAAAAATCGATGAACAAAAATTCCAAGGCCGAAAGTTAATGTAATTCTAATAACAATATAAATATCGAAAAAGAATTGTAATAGAGATTGGGTATAACTATACAAAGAAATCTATATACACCTTCCTTTTCACTTTAACTGATTACACCTACAGTCGAGTAAACAACAGATTAGTGAAATTAATAAGTCCAGATACTGAACCTTAGTCAAATGTGAATAATAAATGATTTAGTGGATTTTTATACTCCGTATAGGAGGGGCAAGTATAAAAAAAGTTTTAATTGACGTTTTTTTTACTTAAAATGAACGTTTTTTACTTTGAATGAAGATATCTTCACTTTACTAATTTAAAGAATTTAATTTATATTTGATACATAATTATACATTTATCTAAATGTATATAAATACCATTTCAGTATTTGTGGCGATCTGTTTGTAGTGGAACGGTTTCACATCCCGTAATTTTGAAAGAAAAAAAATGAAGAGAAAGATTTTAAAATTAAAGATAAATCATTTGAAAAAAAAAAAGAAATTATATTTCAAATCTGGAAGAATATCCATTTGTAGCACTAAAGAAAATCATTCCTGAGATTCAAAAACAAGGTATTTAATTTTGTTTTATGACTAAAATTTTATTATGAAAAATATGTCTTAAATAATAGGTATCTTCTTCAGTACATCATCAGAATCATCCTTAAGTTAGTGTTATTCAACAAACTTTTTGGCAAATATCTCTGATGTAAAAGAAGGTATGTATCTCTGTATTGAGAAGGTAATAACAAAAGATTACAGAGGATAGGTTACACATATATGCAAAGTAATATAGAGACTCAACAATCCAAGTAACTTATATTATAGGTAAAACAAGTTGAAATAATTTTCGTTTTATAAATTTTTGATTACTTATATTTTTTTGGTGATCCTTCACTAACATAATTTTTATATCTCGTAGTTTAGTAATAAGTCCTATATGAATTAGTTCATATATACTATTTTACAGTCAAATAATGTCATTTTTCATTCAAATTAAACCATTTTTCATTGAAACTTAATCTTTTTTTTCTTAATTTAAAAATTTCTTAATTTGTTAACGAAAAATTGCTAAAAAAAAATTTTTCACTTTAGATGAAAACAAATTTAATTTCAATAAAAGGTAAGTAACTTTAAAGAAAAAAGTTTAATTTGAATAAAAAATGATTTAATAAGACTGTAAAAAAATATAATATATTTATCAATTTATCTATACATATATATATAATTAAAGTACCAATATCTTCACTTAAATTAAAAAATCTTAACTTAAAGTGAAAATGTGTTCACTTAAAGTAAAAATATCTTTAGTTTACGTCAAAAAGGTATATTATAATATGTATCTAAAATGGCAGGGAGAAATAAAGTCTAGAACAATAAAACCTAATAGGCCTTATTTCACTATTGAGTTGATGAATAAGGTATAATTTGCGAAATTTCGCGGTCTTATTTCTCGTTTTAAACAATTAAAGCCTACACGCTTTACTTCACTTTATAAATATTATATTATATTATTTCAATTCCAAATTTGTAGCCGACTGTAAAATCCGAATATTTTCAACAGGTTTCAAACCATTTTCTATATTCTGGTCAGCCCTTTGGCCTTCACGACCTATCTATCGAAGCACTCTTCGCCCCTCCCTTAACGCATCTCTTCATAACTCCCTTCGCACTTCCCTTGAAGGAATGGGAACTGCTGCCTCTGCTACCCGCGCCCGCACACAACAATGGGCCCCGGCGCGGGTGCAGCAGCCCTTGTTCCTTCAAAAAAAATTTTTTTTTTCATACAAATGTCTAAATTTTCACAAAATTTATTATTATTTTTCATAGAGAACACAGTCAAAATTTAATACTTTTGTATAGAAAGCTGAAATATTATTTTTCTCCTCCATGATTTCAAATTCTTTGTAATTAGGAGAGATTTTACTATTGGCATCAAAATCAGAGGTATTGCTTTTTCCAGAATATTTATAAATATTCTTGAAAAAGCTGCAATCCTGATTTTGTAATCAACTTTAAAGTCCCTTTTGTTTTAGAGTTCCGCATACTTATGTATATTCATATTTTAGAAAAAGAGGCAATTCAGATTATGGCTACAATAACTGGCTCTAATAACTGAACTAAGTTCGACAAAATTATTACATTAAAAAGTGAAATAAGTTTCGAAACGAAATTCTTTCATTTTTAATTATTTCATTATGAAAAAGCACTGATTGACGGACGTACGGAGTGAAATATGCAAAAAAAAAGAGAACACATTTCATTACTTAATTAAGCTGGAATATGGGAATTAAATTATGAAAGAAAAATATTAAAAAATGTTATTATTGGAATAAGAAATTACAATAATTAGGCCTTATTTCACTTTGGAATGTAAAATAAAGCCTAATAAGCTAAATTCTGCGATTTATGCCTTATTTCTGATTTCAAAGTGAAATAAAGCTTATTAGGCTTTCTTGCTCTAGGCTTTATTTCCCCCCGTTATCTAAAATACATAATATTCTTTTGTAATAAAACTGTATTTTAATCAAAGGACCTGCATTGTTAATTTTATTGTAAGACAGTATTACCGTAAGAGCAATATACAAAGTACGCATTCTTATATAAATATGATCGAAAATGTAAATGTAATAACAAGAAATTTCTTCATAAATATAATTACAAATGGAAGTAAAAATTAATCGAATTTTTTATTCAAAATAATCAATATGATATTTATATAGATTAAAATTAAGCAAAAAAAAAAAAAAAATTATTATATAAAATATTATGTTAAATTCTTTAATTATACCGAAAACTTTTTCAATTCATTTTGTTTTTTTATTTGTGCTTTTTGGCTTAATTATTAGCATTTTTTTTTATTCTAATTTAAAATAAAAATAAAAAAATTTTATTAATTTTATTTTATTACAATTAACCATTATTATTTTTAAAACATTATTGTATATAAATATAATTGAGGTTTAAAACTAATTAATTTATTTAATTATACGAAATTAAATTGAAGTTATCATCAATTAATTTACATTAAAAAAAAAAAAAAAATCTTCAGAAGTTGGTACTGAAAAGAAAATATTCAATATTGTTTAGTATATCAATTTAATTTACGAGTATAATACTTCTTAAAATTAAAATTTTTTTGAAGACTCCATTATTTATTTGAAATAAATAAATGTTCCTATTTAATTTTGACAATTAAAATTCATATTTAACTCTATTCGTTTCGAATTGACAGAGTAAAGTTAATGCTGCATAGCCGAGTGTATATGGTAACTCTACTCAGAGCAAGAAACGAAAGACACATCGGCCAGTTTTTAAAATTTTTCTTTTGGAAAATGTATAAGTGAAAATCGCAAAATGAAATTAACTATGCAATTTAACACTATTGTAAATAAGATTCTCAATATTAAAACTTAAAAAAAAAAAAAGTATGAAAACACGAAACTCGAACTGAGCGGATTCTGACTGCGCGGTTTCGGACTTTCGCGTTTATATTTTTATCACCAAAATTTTGCATTGCGCGGTAAAAGCTTCGCAGCAGCGCGTTTTTTTTTCATTATTAACAATTAAGCAATCATTATTAACAAGTTTTGTTTACAAAACCATTGGAAGAAATATGAAACATAACAGAAAATAGTCAGAAGATGAAAATGAACTGATTTAAAAATTTTTCTCTTCAATTTTTATGAATTAAGTACCTACATATTTATAATTTTTATTTTTTTTGTTTATGTTTATGTTTAACTGTTAGACTGTTAACTAACTGTTTAACTGTTAACTGTTAATACTGAATAAAGACTTTATTATAATTATGTACTTACTTTAAATTTTTCATGAGAATTTTAGGATTTGGAAAGTATCCCCCTAATTTCATACAAAATAGGATTCAGAGTGCGCGATTTCGGTGTGCGCGTTATTTTTTAAAAACATATCTACCGCGCGGTTGGAGGGCTTTAGTTTTAGGTTCAATGATCTGGAAATATAATTCGAAATAAACATTGAATAAAAATTTAGCACAATTTAGTTAAAAATCTAGCCATTATTTATAGCACTTTTTAAAATAACTGTTTGAACTATTTAAATATTAATAAAATATCTTAGATTTTCCATACATATGTATATAGATTTGCAAAAATTTAAATTTCGATATACGTCGATTTATAACTGTTATTTTTACATGCCTTGATTTGAAAATACTTAACATTTTTTTTTTTTAATGCATTTATCTGCCACATAAATGTGGACAAGAAATTACGCAGCCATTCCTATTCAGCCGTGGCTGTAAATGTCGTAATAGGGAATAACTCTTACGACGTGTGTGATGTTCGAACCCACACTCTTTCGGTGTTTACTGCGTATTTTACACACTAGTCCACCGAGGCCCCTGAAAGTAACATTTTTAGAAAAAGAATTTTGCACTAATTGCAAATAAGATTCTCAATAACAGTATAAGCCGCGCTTAATTATTTGAAGCCGAATTTTAGAATTTTCGAAAACGAATACAAATATGATTATAGACAAGTTGCAATAATATGTTTATAAATTTTAGATACATTGGATCAAATCTTTTGTTTTAAACCTCAAATATAATAATACATACATAATATTTTTATTAATTATAAATAATATTATTATTTTTTAATTTCTTTTTCATTTTTATATGTTTATAAAATGTAGGTTTTCTGTTTAATTTATAAAATTATAATTAGAAAAAAAAAAAATTTTTTTTTTTTTAATTTAGTCATTTTATAAACATTTTAATAACATTTTTTGGTTTTTTTTGTTTAATTTATACACCTGTGGAAGAATTGTTTTTTTTGTAATTTTTAATAAATGTTTTTTTTTTTTGTTTAGTATAATAATTTTTTTTTCTAGATTTTTTTATTTATGTATTTACATAATATTATGTAATTATTATATAACATTTTTTTTTTTTTATGGTAAAATATTGCTTATGACAATTTCATATTTTTTGAGTATGTATGATCTCGTTATTAGTTGTTTTTATTTTTATTTTATTTCTTTTTTGTGTTTTTATTTTTATTTTTTTTTTGCTTTTATTTTTAGTTTTTTATTTTCAGTTTGGTTTTAAATTGTTCAATGAGGGATAAATTTATGGAAAAAAAAGGGATAATTGTAAATTAATGAATTCAAAATTAAAATTAATGAGCAAAAAAAAAAAAAAAACATAGAACTAATGATTATTTTTAATTAAATATTTGGATAAAGAAATTATATATTAATTGTTTTTTTTTTATTGTTGAGAATTTTTTTTGTTTTTTTTACCAATATGCAAATGCAAAATGTCGATTTGGTATGAATGGGAAATAAAATGACAGTTTAATATTTCTTTAAATTGGTTTTAAGTTTTAATTCAATCGTGTCACTTTGTTTATGTCACGTTGCCACTTGTTACGTGTTACTTTTTTGGGTGCGTTATAAACTTGCATCACAAAATCTTACATTACAAAATCTTACATTACAAAATTTTGTACTTATTACAAAATCAATCAATCAATCAATCTAAATATCAAAAACTTTTAAATTTATCATTATAATAGAGATAATAATTTTGTATCTATCTCCTTAACTATACTATCAATATCAAAAATCAATTTTCACTTTTCTTAAATATTGTAAAGCATTCGATTTATTACAAATATTTTTTTGTTGTTGTAAATTTAACTTTATAATTTTGATTTTTTAGTAAATAATACATACGTACATAAATATTTTTAGTGTTAATCGATAAACATTTTATATGAAAAAAATTAATTTTGAATGAAAGGAGGCTGCCGCCCCCAAACCTCCGCTACTTAAATTATTGGAACCCTGATTTTAAATCCAATAATCTAAAATCAGTGCTAATAGTATGTCAATGCTTACAGCCTTTCTTAAAAATCTATTAAATTTTGACATTTCTCTATGATAAAATATTAAATTTTGTAAAAATTTCGATATTTTTATATGACAAAAATTAATTTTAAATGAATGGAGGCTACCGCCCCCAAACTTCTACTAATAAAATTATTGCAATCCTGACTTTGGATCCAACTCTAAAATCAACACTAAGAGTATGTCAATGCTTATTAGGCTTTCCTACAAAAGTATTAAATTTTGAAATTTAAATCGAGAAATCTCTATCTATGGAAAATAGTCTCGATTTTTGTCAATTAAAAATTTTTTTTGTCGAGATTTTGAAATTCAAGATTTTGTAATGAAAGATTTTGTAATGAAAGATTTTGTAATGCAAGAATTTTAAAAATGGAAAATTTTGTGATGCAGGATTTTCAAAAAATGCAAGATTTTGGGGTGCTCCCGTTTTTTTTTCATATCAGTTTTAAATTTTAAGAATTGTAACATATTATTATAGTAGTTTAGAGCTATTTAAAGTCTAAATAAGAGAAAATTTATTGTTTTAAATATACATATATAAATAAATTAATTAAAATCATAAAAATTTGTTAAAATTTAAAATTGTGGAAAAACAAATTAAATTTTATCGTTTCCTTGTGCTTTGTTTTTTTATTTTTGTTTTTTTGTTGGAAATTATAAAAATTACTGTAAAAAAAGGATACAAGACTTTGAAACAGTTTTTATAGATTGAAAAAGACAAAATTTTAATATCTGTATTTAATATTTATATACCTTCTTAATAGAAGATAAGTGGTTGAAAATATACTTTTGAAATTACCATCTACTTTTGCATTCCTTTATGGTAATATATTTCCAGATATTATTGAAATTAGTATTTAAACCGACTGTTCAAATTAATTTCATTTAAGACATTTGACTCAGATTGTACTGAAAAATTTAACAATTTATTGCAGAATTGTTCCAGAGTCAAAAATATTAAACATTATTAAAAGTCTCATAGGAGCTTTTAAAACGTTAAAGAGAGTCATAGTAGAGTTGGCAGTACCCTCTACCATTTTAGTTGCTTTCTTATTAAAAAATGTATAAAAAAAATAATTAGAATTGATTTTATAAAGTTGTTTACATATATACGGATACATATATGCATCTTTGTATATGCGGAAATGTAGGTAAGATTCTGTTTTAAAAGATTTATTTACGATTTTTATATAATGTATAACATCCAATATTTTTAAGACGTTTTTATGTAAATTTTTGAATAAACATATTTTAAAAAAAAAGGAAATATTGGAGTAATGTGGGCGCTGCTCCATCAATTTGATAACATCAACTTTTAAAGCATAAAATATTAAGATGCAACAAAAATTATGAATTTTTATTTCAATGGGACTTTTGAATCATTGCCTATTTAAAAGGTGAAAAACTCCCATTGGATCCGCTGTCATTAATCTTAACCTAAGGTTGCTATGAAAACCTAAGGTTTTCACCCTACATCACGGAATTATTTTGATTTCTTGGTGCGGTTTTCTTTATTGTATAGTTAATATTTATTTTATAAACCGCAAAATAAATTCAAACGAATACTAATACAAAATTTTATAAAACTGAAATTTTCCCAAAAAATTAAAAAACTCTATAAATTTTTTTTTTTTTTTTAACGGGTTAACAAAGTTCGTATTGTGTTAAAAATGCACAAAGAAACAATTAAACATAAAACAAAAAAAAAATTTTTATATTTTAATAATAAAGCATAGAACACAATAAAATAGATATTTAAAAAAATATTTAAATATGTTTAAAAAAAAAAACACAAAATTTCATAAAACTTTTTTAAAAATCTTAAAAACTAATTTATTAAAAATCTGACTCAAACTAAAATATATGAATTAAGTTTAATTAAAAAGGATTTAAAAATCTAATATAGAATATATAAATATAAAATAAAAATATTCTTTAGAAAAGAATATATATATATATAGATTAAATAAATATGGTAGTTTTTGGCAAATATTAATGAATTATTATATAAATTTTTACGTTTTTTTTTTTTGCTATTTAAAACAGCAAAATACTATAAGCAAATAATTTCAATTCTCACATATATTTATTTATTTTATTATAATTTGACGCTAATTTTATCCATGATTTAGATTTCCTAATTAAATGGACGTCAAAGTTTTTAATTTTAAAACCTATTCAATTTAATATTAGAGTTATAAATGAGCGAAATCAAATGCAAAACTCAACTCAAAGCTCAACTCAAATAATGAGCAATCTTATACTTTGAGCAATATAACATTAACTTACACGTTAAGCAAACTCAAATGTTAAGTTAGCTGTAATATAATCTAACTCAAATTTTGAGTTGAGTGTGAATTTGAGTTTTTAAAACCTTGATTAATTCTAATACTGAAAATAAATTAGTTTTGGTACTAGACAATTGAAATCATTAAACTTAATTTTAGTATTCTTAAAATTCGATGTAAATATCTGCAATTAAGATTTAATACAAAATTATGTAATAAATTCTCCATAATGTCGATAAATAATAATTAAATATAATCGATATTTAAATATTTGACACTTTAAATTCATATCAGACACATTATAAATTCAAGAACATCGAAAATAAATACATATTTAGATATGATTTTGAGAACCCAAAATTCTGCTTACGTAATTTTATTACGTAATTAATTATTAATTTATTATTTTACTCCAGGAGAATCTATGGTTAATTGCTAATATTTTGTTTCTTCGTTTGAAACGAAATTGAATAATATAAAAAGTATTAAAAATTCATAAAAATTATTATTTTTAATTAAAGGTATTAAAAAGAAGGATAATTAATTATTATTTTAACACTACAAAAGTCTCAAAAATCACTACAAAAGTCTTTCTCTATAGGGTTAATTACCCAACTCTCTAATTGCTTCTCCGATAGAAACGGAATTTAGCAATATAAAAGGTATTACAAATTTCTAAAAAATATTGAGAATTATATATTAAAAGTATTAAAAAAAAAAAAAAAAATTATTTATTATTATTTTAACCCTAGAGAACTTTTCTAGGATTAAGCACCCAAATTTCTGATTGTTTCTCTGGATTGAAACGAAATTGAGCAATATACAAATTTAAGATTTTACAAATTCTTAAAAATATTGAAGATAAGAATTAAAAATCATTAAAAACAAAGATTATTAATTATTATTTTAACTCCAGAAAACTTTTATGGGGTTAATAGTCGATTTGCTCTGGCTAGAAATGAAATTGAGCCAATATAAAAGGTATTACAAATTCTTAAAAAAATTATTAAAATTAAATATTAAAATTATATTAAAAACAAAGCTTATTAATTATTATTTTAATCCTAAAGAACTTATCTTAGTCTTAATTAATTATTACATCCATTAATAATAAGTTTCAGAAAATTATATTGGTTAAATTTCAAAGAAATTAATAATATCAAATTAACTTAAATTAATAAAATATAGAGATAATAATATAAAAAAAAACATTAAGATTAATATTATATAAATTTAATTTTAAAATAAATTATTATAAATTGTTAATTAATATATTATTATAGGGGGATTTTATTTCATTGAGCAATTTTATATTTTATATAATATTTTTCAATTCATATTATGTATATTTTATTTGAATTTATTTTGTTTGTTTGATTTTAGGCGCATTATTGTATTTTTCTATATAGTTTTATTTATTTATTTTTTTTTTTCTTTTTTAAAAGGTACAATTTATTAGAGTTTTATTAATATATTATTAATTAATTAATTTAAATTATTTTTAATATTATTTAATTTTATATTAAATGATAAAAATATTTTTTTTTATTTTAAATATTTTAATTTTTTTTTTTGGATTTTATTTTTATTTTTATTTTAAAGATTTTTAATTTTAAAATAAATTCATGAATTTAGAAAAATATAATTTTTGAAGACAAAAAATTTCTTGGAAATTTATATTATTAAAAATGTTAGGGTGTTTTTTTTTTTTTTTTGTTTTTTATGATTTAAATTTTAATTACGTTTGTTTTTTTTTTGTTGGTTTTTTTTTTTTGTTTTATTAAATAAAAAAATGATTTGTTTTTTTTTTTTTGTTTTTTATAAAATGTTTAAATTTAATTTATTTTATATTTTAATTTTTAATTAGTTTTTTAATATTAAATATTATTAATTAGTTTTTTTTTTTTATTTCTGTTTTATTTTTAATATTATTTATTTATTAAATTTGTTATAAATATAGTAATTACAAAAAAAAAAAAAAAAAAAAAAATAAATGAATTTAATTAATTTTGAGTTTCATTTATTTTTAGTTTTTTTTTTGTCTTTTTCTTGTGCATTTTTTAACATTTTTTTGTTTTTTTGAAAAAACTTGAAATTAATTTTTTTTTTTTTTTGTTTTCGTTAAGAGTTTTGAATTTAATTAACTTAATTTTAGAAATTGATTGGTTTTTTTTTTTTTTTTTGTTACTATTTTATGGGGTTATCTTTGAAATATTTTTTAAAAATTACATGTGACATGAAAAATATATTTAAAAAAAATATTTTTTTTTTATTTTAAAAAAAGTTCGGCAGTGATTTTTTTTTATTTAAAAAAAAAAAAAAAATGAAGGAATTTTTGCATGATTTTTTTGTTTTTTATAAATAAATTAATAATAAATAAATTAAATTGATGTTATTAATAAAATTATTTAATATAATTAAAATATGAGATTAGAAATCGATGAATTAATATCATATTAGAAGAAAAATGTTTCTTTTAATATTCGAAAAATGTTAAAATATTATGATATTGTTTATTTGAATTAACTCTTTGATGATGTCGATAGTTTTTTTGAACGACTCTGAAAAATTTTACGTGTCATATTTTTGTAGTAAATAAAAATTTGGATACCTATTAAATAAATCTTATCGTTTTTTTTTTTTTAATTATTTGGCAGTGAATTTAAGAATTTCAAATATTAAATACATATACGTAACTACATTATAAACGTATATTTAAATAAATAATTGTGTTATAATATTAAAATACATTGTCATTATAAGTCTCATCCCAATTTATGAATGCTATATTATGTCATTCCGACTATTTATTAAAGTATGTATATATTATGAGAAACCAAAATAAATTTTATATAATATGAGTAACAAATTAAATATGAGAATATTTATATTTATAAATGAAGGTTAATTCAATTGTATTGGTATTTAAATTGTGTACCTTCTAAAGTTATAATTGATATATTTATATTAACTTTAGAAACTGTTTGGTTTTTTTTTTTTCTTTGTTCGTTATTTAAGACCATATTAGGATATATGCATAAAAATATAAATTATTTTTATTATTTTTCTTTTTCTTATTTCTGTGTCTCATAGACGTCGAACAACGTGACGCCAATTTCAAACTTGTCTATTGCTGATTTAAAAAGTGATCTGGTGCTCTTGCTAAACCACTGACATAGATTTTTAAGCCAAGATATTTTTCTTCTGCCCGAACATCACCTTCCCACAATTTTGCCTTCACGTTTAACTTACTCAAAACGATACTTTTCTGAATGTTTTAAAATGTGCCGAAAGAATTCTAGCCTCCTAGTTTTTACTGTGGCTATATGGATAATGGATTTAACTGATTTTATACATTCTTTTATAACACGACATTTAAACTACTTTACTACTTCTTCAGAGATGCTTCAGAGAGCGTTTAGGTTTCACCTCCATACAGAAGTGTGTTGTACACATAACACTGTAGTATTTTCATTCTTAGAGTTAGGGAAGGATCGTGAGTTGACAGCGATTTTTTCAATTTAACAAAAGAAATGCTCCTACCTTTTTTTAACACTAACCTTCATTTTTTTTTGAGTGTACCACAGAACATTTAGCTGACATCCTTTATATGTGAAGGTATTGAATTCTTCTATTTTCACATTTCTAACCTTTAAACTCATATTAGATAAATAAAAACGATTACATAATACAGATTTATAGTAACCCATACTTGATTTCTACGTTGGGAGTTGTGAACTCATATTTCAAAAAATCTTCAACATATTATAATCTATACCTATATATAATAAATATTTAATGAAAATGTCTTCATTTGCAAATTCGAATTAACTTTTTGGTCATGTCTTCGTTTCGTAAACTCTTAGACAGTTAATTAAAAGTAATACATATATTCTAAGAAGCAAATTTAAATATCTTAATTTCAAAATTAATATTACCGTAATTTTTTATTTTGTAAAATATAATTTTTAATTATTACCATTAATTTAATATTATAATTTATAATTTAATTAAATAATATTAATAATAATTACATATTTGATAAAAATATTAAATTTTATATTGAAACAAAAAAATTTGATCTATACCTAGCTGTCTTCTTTTGCTTTGGTTCAAGGTCAAGGTCAGCCGTTTAATATGAAAATAAAGTGACAACTCAAAACCCACATAAATTATCTACTGGGTTTTATCTAAGTTTAAAAATTTTAGTAATGTCATTCGTTACAAGTGGCGCTTTCGTACTTTTTTCTTTTTAATGTTGGTAGTTATTGTTTTTAGATGAAGTATATGCCATTTTCAAAAATTCCAAAAGTAAATAAACGATTTTAAAAAATATTGATTTTTCTTAATTTTTGTTTTAAATTTTATTTTTGTTTATACAATTCAAATTTTTCTAAAAAATATATTTTAATAATTGTGGAGATAATGTCGACGGTTTTTAAATGCGTCAGTTGTGAAATTTCGCAGTTCAATGAAAAAAATTCTTTTGCTGATAATGGGTGTTTTTCTTTTTTAGTTCAGATTTTGGCTCTGAACAGATACGGAGTACCTAGAGGACATTCTGAACAGATTAAAAATATTTTATCTCTAAACGCTTCGAAATAATTTTACGATATCTGTAAATTAAAATCGAATATTTAAACCATACTCTGAGCGCACTCTGAATGAAAAAACAAACACAAAAGATAAACTCTGATTATTCAGTGCCGAACTTAAATTGCCACGTACGATGTATGATGTGCATACGTTGTCATATCGATACGCTTACGATAAAAAATACGATATACACATACGATAAAAAATGACTGTCAGAATATAAATAAATGCAAAAAGAGAATAACAAAAAAAAAAAAAAAATATGTCGTGTCAAAATTGGAAATTCCAATTCTCAACATACGTATACGTAGCGTATTTCAGTCATCTCTATATAAAATATATAGATATGAGAGCATTTTGACAGACGTCGTACGTCGTACGCCGTAATTTAGGTTCGGCACTTAGAGAGAAAAAAAAAGAAACACAAATTTTTTTTTGACAGTACTGGCTCTGCTCTGAATTAAAAACAAAAAATACCCAATGTCAGCGCCATTCAAATTATTGTAAAGAAATGCCATTTTGTTCAGAAATTTTTTTTATTTGTTACCTTTTTCTCATCATTTGTTCAGAAGATATTTTTTGACTCTCTTGAAATACCAAAAAGTTGAAATGAATTCATGTCGTTCAATATTTCATTTCGTTGAGATTATCTGATCTCATACAATTCAACTTTTTTTGACATTTCACGCCTTTCAAAAGTGTCGATATTATCTCTAGCATAAAAATTACAAAACTCAAATTTGTATTGACTCTTGATATATTTATTATTTATTTTCAAATAGCAACTGAAATGTCAGAAATCAGAACGATATTTTTTATATGTCAATTTTTTATATTTCAATTTGTCAATTTAAAAAATTTATCCAGATCATTAATCCGAAACGTTCTATTGAATTTTATGAAAATCCTAACCTTGAACTGAGTCAATAGAGCATAGGTACTATAGAATTTTAAAAGTATTGATGTTAATTAAATATTTTGATGTTTTTTTTAAATTCAAAACTCTTTAATTAATTATTTTATTTATTTTTGTTTTTAATTAGATTTAATTTCATTTCAAGTGAATTTCAATTTTAATATAATAATTAATTAAATTTTTATATAAATGTATTAATTTTTTTTTTTTTTGTATTTTTTTATACATTTTTATTTTTTATTTCAAAATTTCAAAATGATTTATACCTTTTTTTTCGTTTTTGTTTTGTTTTTTTTTAAATTTAATATTTGTTAGTTTTATATTAAATATATTTATTTATTTTTTTTTTGTTCATTTTGAAAATATTTATTATTATTAAATTTTTTTTTTTTCCATTAAATTAAATTTAATATTATGTTATTTTTTTTTTTTTTAAATTTAATTTAATTTCTATTTTACCTCGTTTGAAATTAGTTTTTGGTTTGTAGTGGGTTTTTGTTTTTTTTTTTGTATTTATTTTTTTTTTCTATTTTTTACTTAATATTTTTTTTTTTTTTTATTATATAATATTTTATTTTAATTAATTTTTTTTTTCTTTTGGTTTTCTAATTACAAATTATACTTATAACACAGTTTTGGCAATGTAA
The DNA here is from genome assembly GCA_947095535.1 of Poecilobothrus nobilitatus. NCBI lineage: Eukaryota > Metazoa > Arthropoda > Insecta > Diptera > Dolichopodidae > Poecilobothrus > Poecilobothrus nobilitatus. The sequence goes on along the minus strand of OX352772.1, from coordinate 50,881,942 downwards.
GGTTTAGCTGTTGTAGTTGCAATTTCAGATAATCTTATATCAATTGGTACTCTGGTATCGTATAATGTTGGAGCTTGTAATATAATCCCAGCTGTACCAACAACTACAGCAATTGTAAATATCCATAAGAATAAACGATCTAATACCATTGCTACATATTTCCAATCTTCTTTAACCTGTAAAAAATAAAAACAAAAAAAAAAAAAAGAAAATAAAATTAAATAGATAAATAGAAAATTGATAAAATTTTTTAAAAATATTTTATTTTAAGGTTATTTTTGTAATAATAAAAAGCAAAAAAAAAAAAAACGAACAATTGTTGTTTTAATTTTTTCTATCCTGTTGGCGATTAAATCGAAAAAATACAAAAGAGTTATAGAACTTTTAAATTTTTGATTGTGTCTTTTATGTGTCCCGTACGAATGTAGTTCTCAGGATAAAATAAGTTTACCATTACGTTTGTGACATTTTAAGATATATATGGGGAAAGTTTAAATTAAGCTATGTTTGTTCGCTTGACTGACGGTGCAATAAATCAATATATATAGTTAATTTAAAATTTTTTACCATTTTCTGTACCTTTATAAAATTTTTAATATCACTACTGAAATTGGCAAATTTCATTGAAAGATGCCTTTGTTTTTTTTTTTATATAAAATAACAAAGTGTCTACTGAAGCTACGAATCTGAAATTTAGTAAAAAAGTGTCGAGTTACATGCCAACAACTTTTGTAAAATTTGGTTGGTCTAGACCAGCCGGTTCAGGCTTCTTCCACCTCTTGGAACTTAATAAAGCTAAGGGTCTAAAATGTTACAAATGATGATCAAGTTTTATGGCAACAACTTTAGTAAAATTTGGTTGCGCTTGTGCAATAGATTCGAATAACTGTCATACAACTCCACAATTTACATAAATAGAACTCTGTAGCTAACATCAGTACTAAAACATCTGAAAGTTTTTAAAAGATGGTCAAGTTTTATAGAAACAGGGTATATTACGTTATACGGGTATCCCAGAGTTAACATAGTCTACTCTACTGCACTCTTTCTCGTTTTTATATAAAATAACTCAATGTCTATTGAAGATAGATATCTGAAATTTTGTGAAAAGAAATTAAGTTTAAAGTTTTTTGCAAAATTTTCATTGCTCTCTAGAACAACACGTTTGCATAGCTGTCATAATGTGACATATTTTGGCTTTTAATTATGTTTAAATATGACATTTGAAATTTTGTAAAAAATGATCAAGTTTTATGGTAAAAACTTCTGTGCAATTTGGTTTGTTTGGCGTAATGAGTTCGAACAACTCCAAAATTTACATTATTATATCTCAATACTTAATTCAGTCCTTTAATTAAGTAACCTAATTAAGTCAGAAATCCGTAATTTTGCAAAAGATAATTAAATTTTATGATAACGCAGCAGGCGATATGCCCTGGATTATTGAATCCAAGTCCACTAAGAATTATTGATTTGAATATTTTTTTGATAAGATTTTACAGTTGGATATGAAATCAGGATATTTCCTTTCTCTAGAATGATAAGCTTTTATTGTTGGATACAAAATCAGGGTTATCTAGAACAAATAAATAAATACTTTACAAAAAGGAGCAACCTTGATTTTGTAACCAACTTTAAAATTCCTCCTTAATCCTAATATAGACTATCGAATTATGTCTTATTTTTATAAGCTAAAATTTCTTGGGGAGTTTTGCCTCGTTTTTTGACTCCGAGACTTTTGGCACATCACCAATAACATCGTACATAACATACATATATTCGTGGGGATATCCCTATAGCCTTTTTCTCATTTTTACCCATTTAACAAATATTTTTTTTTTTAAAACGATTTTTATTTGATGAACTAATTAAAAATTTTAGCTTGGTTATGTTTAAAAAGGTTTTTTTTTAAATTATCTACTTATTTTTATTATCATAAAAAAGATCCTTTATAAAATGTGGGGATTTCTATATAGATGGTGATAGAAGGAATTGAATTAAGATTTTTTTCAATTTTTATAGTATAGTTTTCATATAAAATATATCAAGGTTTATGTGTTCAGATATTTTTACGTTCTAGAGAAGATGTAAGAAATTTTTCCACAAAATTTTAATAAGGAATATTCTGTTTAGTTAACAAATTTAAGCATATCGATTATTGAAAAAGTCCAATGAATATCAATAAAAATTTTAATTACAAAGAGGAATGTTTCAATAGAGAAAACCTTTGAACACATACTTATGATGTTATACGTATGGAAAAGGTACATATGGAAAAAATAGATCTGGAATTTATTGAATTGTGAACGATTTCCTTACTGTTGATTTTACAAAACAATAAAAAAAAAAATTTTACTGTAATATGCTATCAATTTTAAAACAGTGTGAGACATAGTCGAGGCATAGAGGCATAAAGAAGTAAGGTTTCAAATGTATATTAACAGTAAAATGAGTAATTCGTCGCGAAAACAGTTGTAATTATTTTTTGGACATAAAAAATAATATAAATTATAAAATATCTGTATTTTCTGGTGTCTCTAAATACATTTGTTGATTTTTTTTTTGTATTACGGTTTTAATAGTTAGGTTAAGAACTTAAAATTTTAATGTTCAATAATTAAGAGACCAATCAGAAGAAAAGTATTCAATATAACAAAGCCGAGCCTAAAAAAAATTGTGAAAAAGTATTTGCTACTTATATCATCTCTCCTAATTTAGAGTTTAACATTTATACCTTTATTATCACACTTATACGTATATACAGAATTTACTTTGTACATGAGGGATGTACTGAGAACTAAAGGTCATATAACCGTCTGATGAAAAAAAGGAGGTGGTGTTTAGTAGATTAAAGTCCTTCAACTTATAAAGAACTCGGATTCGTCTCACTTCCCTATAGTGTCTTTCGATGATTCTACCCTACCATCGCAAAAAAACAATATATATATATATCCATATTCTGGAAAATGCGTATAGCCCTTATTTTATAACCAACTCTAAAGTCTCTTCTAATTATGTTTCATACCTATATTTTTTTCTTATTTACGAGGGACGGTGAAAAAGATCGAAAGAAACTGCACGAGGTTCCACTGAGTAGTGTCGAAATTTAACCAACCAAAACCTCCCTCTTTAAAACCAAACTTTAAAATGTGTCTTTTAATAGATAATGGTATAATGTATAGTTTGGTTTTGGGGAAAAGGATGAGGGAAGGATTACTTGAGAAATTGGGTTTGAGATAATTAGGATTATGGGGGATGAAAGGAAAAATTTGGATAGCTATTTATACATATTAATTTCATCAACAGTGCCAGAAACAGTGGAAGAAAAATTTTTAATTTTTAAGTGCATATAAAAATATATAACTTGGGATTTTGGAATTTGTGATTCTTTAACTCTGATTTTTTAATTTTGGAATTTTTCTTCTTTGCGATTTTGTATAATTTAGAGTTTTTTTTTTGGGATTTCGTTAAACTACAGAAAAAAATAGGAGTGTCCCAAACCTTGTTAGATAAATTATTGGAACCCTCATTTTATAACCTTGCATGTCTTTTTTTTATACCCTACACATTAAGTATAGGGTATATTAACTTTGGTATGGTGTTTGTAACCACCAAAAGGAAGCGAGTTAGGTATAGACATGTATATATATTCTGAATCAGGATCACCACCTGAGTCGATTTAGCGATGTCCGTCCGTCCGTACGCACGATAACTCAAAAAATAATGATGCTATCTTTATGAAGTTTATACTGTAGGTTAACAATGACTAAGGTAAGGCGGGGATTGTAAATGGGCGAAATCGGACCATGCGTTCGAGTACCTCCCATACAACTCCCAAAACCGAACATGCATATCTTCGAAATTAATAAAGATAGGAACTTCAAATTTGATACGAGGGTGCTGTTTCTCAAATCCCTGGTTTGCCTAAAATTTGGGATGAATTGGAGTGGTCATTCGGGTACCTCCCATACAACTCCCAAAACCGAACATGCATATCTTCGAAATTAATAAAGATAGGAACTTCAAATTTGATACGAGGGTGCTATTTCCTAAATCCCTGATTTGCCTAAAATTTGAAATGAATTGGAGTTGTCAATCGGGTACCTCCCATACAACTCCCAAAACCGAACAAGCATATCTTCGAAATTAATAAAGATAGAAACTTCAAATTTGCTACTAGGGTGTTGTTTCCTGAATCCCTGATTTGTCCAAAATTTAATATGAATTAGAATGGTTGTTCGGGTATCTGCCACACAACTCCTAAGACCAAACAAGCATATCTTCGAAATTAATAAATATATAAACTTGATATAAGAATGTTCTACCCTGTTGATGTCTCTAAAATTTGAGATGAATTGGGATGGTGGTCCGCGCGCCTTCACACACTTCCCAAGACCTAACAAGCATATTTTCGAATTTAATAAAGATAGAAATCTGAAATTTTGTACAAAGGTTGTAAAAGCATTTATTTTTTTAGCTTAGTTATATTAAATACGAAATACCTAACTAAAATAACTTATGGATTTTTAATTTAATTTGAATTTTTTAGGTGTAGGGTATAAATAAGTCGGTTGCATCGACTTACTGTTACTTTTACTTGTTTTTTTTTAAACACTGATTTTTTTGGTAAAAGAGTAGTTTTTGTAGCAAAAAGGAAATTTTCAAAAAAGAAGGTTTTTAAAAAAAAGATTTAAAAAAATATTATTTTATAAAAGTTATACTTTGAAAAGAGGAGTATTACAAAATCTCCTGGAATTCCTCTCTGGAATAATAAAAATGGAATTTCAAAAATACAAAACAATTTATATTATAAAAAATATAACTGAAAACCTTATACCTAACAGCCAAATATGAATTATACATTTTAGTTCAAATCAAAAGAAAATAAATTTTTATAATATTCCATTAATTTTTTGTAATATGACTTTAGAAATTCTTTTTCTTTTTAATTTTTTTTTAAATATTAAATTTTGTTTTTATGAACATTCAAGTACGATTACCCAAATATATCTTAGAGATATATGTGGTTATCCCTTTGTATGTTATGTTTGTTAAGGTAGCCCTCAGTTTTTAAAATCAACAAAAAAGTTTTATTCTGTTTAATGATTAAAATCAAAAACTTTGAAATTTAAAAAAAAAAACTTTTTAAAAAAAAAAAAATTCCAAATTCTTTTTTAAAACAAAGATAAAAAGTTTATTTTTAAAAGAGTAAAATTAACTCTATTTATTTTGTCAGTTTTCTTGTGTAAATTATTATCGTTATAGATATATCTTGGAAACTGTAAATACTTAACTAATCAAAATCTTAGTTCAGTTAATTTTTTTGTAGTTACAAAAATTTTTGTTTTTTAATAATGGAAAAAATGAAAATTGGACAAATGTATAAAATGTTTTTACAGTGACTGATAAATCATCAATTACTTAAGGTTATCTTAAAATATCTTTTGTCTGTTAAAAAATTAGTTCATCATTTAAATTTTCAAAACAGTTCGACTTTGTTCCGTTCGCTGCACACTATTTGTTGGTCTAATTCATTTTACTGATTTCAATTGTAGGTTTTAATTAAATGGTTATAATGAATAATACTTTATACTTTCAAGTATGAGTATCATTAAATTCGAACTTGAAGCATATTCTTTATTAAATAAAGCACATGCTTCGTTCCATATGAATAAAATGAAGGTAATACTTTAAACTTCAAACAAAAAATCAACCTTCAAAAAATTTAAATCCGCTATTGAGCAGTTTATGTTTAAATTTTTATACGTTTATATCTGTGCATATTCAAAATTTATACAAAATTCGTTATGAAAGGTTAGGAAGAGATTATAAGACATTACCAAGATTCACAGAAAATAATGTGAGGTAGCTCGCTGAACTAAGTATTCTAAGTAAAAAGTATGAAACATATAGGCGGTGTACATCAAACAATAGTAAAATTTAAATTGATGAAATTATCCTTCTCTGTATAAGTAACTTGTGATGCTGAAGGAATATTTACCAGTACTGACATCAGTTGGACAGGATCTATTCATGATAGCAGACTACAGAGACTACAGAGACTACAAAATAAATATTTTTATGATAGACAGTTCTGGATGCTTGATAGTGATACATACAGATAGTACATTTTGTACTTCATATAGTGTTATAGCAAATTGTCAGTCAGACTGAAAATAATCAAAACCAAAAGGTTTATATTTAAGATTGATAATCAGATAGAAAAGGAAGAAAACGCTTCAAATTTACGTAGAAAAGAAAGCAAATGTTTTAAGCCCTCATAGTCATTTGATTCATCATATGGAATGGAGTATTATTTAAATTTTTTTATTTTTTTTCATTACGTAGGTACTTTGATAGCTTTTCAAATTTTAAATAAATTATAATTATAGTAAACCTCTATAAGATCAGACGGTCAAGTTTATAAATTAAACAATTTGTTATTTTTTTTTGTATAGTAAAAAAGAAAGCTTAAAATAATTTAATTTATATGAATTGAAGCATGTTCTACATATAGCATTTGCTATAATTTGAGCAGATACCCTATATCTGTTACTTCGAAGCAAAATTTTTTTTTTTTTATATCACTCATTGGTAGTAGGAAGATCTGCTCTAAGTAGAACGCACCTGTTTTTATTAATTAGTCAATACAAAATACATTTATGATTTTCCGAACGTTTATTTATTTATTTATATTAATATTACATACATTCATGTAGTGCAATATTATTGAACCATCGGCTACTAAGGCCATTATAGGTTTTTATACTATTATTAAATTATATACTAATATTATTTATTTTGTTTATATTATATACTATATATTTACATTATATTAGGTCGTAAGGGGAGTATGTAAAGAAAAAAACTTACGATCTGTGCAGGGATCGAACCCACACTCCTTCGGTTAATACACAACACGCCTACCCACTAGGCTACCGAAGCCCCTTTTGAACGTTATTTTTATTTTGAGAAAAAAAAAAAAAATTGCATATTTAAAGGCTCACCCGAGAAAATTTAAAAAAAATGTAATTTATATAAAAATATAAACTGTTCATTTGGTTATATAATTTCAATTTCTTTCGAAATTAAGGAAAATAGAATTGAGTATCACTGGTTACCCAAATTTTTTAAAAGTTTAGTGGTATAAAATTTTATAATTTGGAATTTTATTTGTGTTAGTTTTTCCATCCATATCTATTTTTCTATATATATACCTGCATTTGAACATTTTAAATATAAAAAGAAAACTGTTTATAAAAATATTATAAGATTTTTTCTAAAAAAAAAAAAAATTAAAAAATATGTTGGAATTGTTGGAAAATAGTTTTCCTCCTTTTCAAAAAAAAAAACATTACAATCAAATTATAGAGTAATAAATGTTAAAATTATTGTCGGTTAAAAGTAATGTTATTGGTAAAATTATCCTATTAGCAAAATAATAATATTAATTTTATATTATTATATTAGTAAATTTCATTTTTATTGATATAAGTTTTTTAGCAAGTTAAAACTTTAAATCGTTTTTAAATTTTGTGAAAAAAAAAGTTTTTAAAAAATTTTCTAAACATTATACGTAAATATAAAATTCAGAGGGAACTCTATAATAACCAGTTAACAATAAATGCGAAACGTCAAGCAAACCTCTTTTTCTCCTTGTATTTATAGTAATTTTAAACAACGTAATAAAAAAACCAAAATAATAACAATACAAAAAACTATATAATGAATATTACTACAAGTCATAAATTAAAAAAATCTCAATTATAAGGACGATATTTGTAATAAATGTAAATTAAACATCCTTAAATAAGAAGCAGCAAAAATAAAGGTAATAATAAATATGCACCTGTAATATAATATTTTCGTAATATTCAACAATATTCAAATTGTGGATATGCTATAATTTAACTATAATGTGACAACATTATAAAAGTGAAATAAGAAAGAAGCAAAGACTTGGAATAAGATATATTTTATAAAAATGAGACCTCTCTTAAATAGAACTATTAAGATTGCTCGAAATAATTTGCAGCATTTTTTGTTATAGTATTATTTTTTTCTCATCATTTTACTTTTTTATTTTTAATTCTATAAGGAGTATATGACATCCACTAACTCAATTATTATTTATATCTGACAAAGTTTCAGTTTCTGGAATCATTAGTATCATTATATCGTTGATAACTCAACTATTGTACAAGAATTTGAAACGCAAATGTATTTTTTGTGCGCCATCTATTACAAGTACAAGAATTATTTTTTATTTTTAAAATTTGTAATCGATTTAAAGTAATTTATTTATACTGAATTACTGCAAACTGCAGAATATACCAGTTCCAATACCATTTATGTCATTTAAAACTAATGAAATTTTTGTCACAGTCCATTAGTTGTACAGCAGTGTTTAATTCTGTAGAACAAAAAAATTTATTCTTAAACGAAATATTCGCGAGAATAATTAAAAAAAAAAAGGACATATTATGTTAATGTTAAATATTTTTCCACTAAATTTTCCACTGCATTTTTTTTTTTTTTTTTTTTTTGTTAAAAGCTATAAATAATTACTCCATCCTGTTGTTTTATGGCTCTTTAATTGTCTGTATAATACCAAACTTCAACTGAAACAAAAAAAAAATGAAATATTGCTATTTAACTTATAAAAAACGATCTATGAATCTTTATAGGGGTTTTTTTTTTTAACGAATAATTATTTATTTTTATATACAATGCAATTTAATAAATTTTCTTTTCTTTTTGTTTTTCCCTCCTAAGGTGTTAAATTTAAATTTCGCATTAAGAAATGAAAAAGACAAAAAAAAAAAAAAAAATGTATAAAATAAAGAATGCAACCTTAAGAAAAGCATAATTAACTTATGAAAAAGGATAAGAAAAAAATGAAAAAAAAAAATTTATTTTCATGCAATAATTTTTTAATAGTAATAAATTTTCTGTTTTTAAAATAATGAAAATCCATGAATAATTAAATATTTTAATGGAATTAGTTTTATTTAAGAGTTTTTTTTTTTCTTTAATCTCTATTTTGTGCCACTCCGTTGATTTTTTTTTATTTTCTTGTTCGTTTATAATGTATTAAAAAATAAAAATTGAACAAATAAAATAAATCGCATCAATTCATGATTTTTCAGGTTCGTTAATACTGTTTATCTCTTTAAGTCCCAGCTAACACGATTGTGTATATAAGGTGACATGGATCATGTTAACAATACAATATTATATTATTGAATAACTGGATTTTTCAGATGGGTCTTTAAGCACATAATATTACGAATATTTTTTTTGGATTCATAGTGTTATTTTGTCGAAAAATATCCTTAGAAATTTTTTTTTTGTTTTTAGCTTTGCAAAAAAAATCTAAAGAATTGAAAGTTAGCATATGCTTGCAAAAATATATTTCTTAATTAAAGAATGCATCTGTTGTTCTCGAAAATTACGATTTATACTGATTTTTTTTTTTTTTTTTTTTTGTCATTATAATCGACAATTTTTGTCCTTAAGTGAAATGAAGTAATGAATGGTATTTATTTTATTATAGAAAGGAAGTTACGTGGCATGTACAGTTTACATAAAACAAAAAAAGTTGTTAAACATTACCAATTATTTTCATTAAACGGTCTTTTTTTGTGATCTATACCTTGAACTTATTTAAAATTCGAACACCAACACCTTGAAAATATGAAAATAACTTAAATTTTATGAATCCTTTCAATTGCTAAAAAATTAATTTGTTATTTTTAAATTTAGATGAAGTTTGACTAATAAATATTTCCATTTACTTTTGATTGTTAGCTATAATAATTGTGGCAGAATGCTTAAAAATATTATCATCAAATATACAATAATTTCATTTCACAGATTATTATACGAACCTAACTAAAAAAGCATATTATGAGTAAGTACAGATACATAATGCATCACAATAATTTTTGGGATATTGTATTAAATAAGTCATTAAGTGTAGAGAGGATTCAAATTATCCAGATTCAAAGATCTGGTAAATAATTTTATATTCATTAAAAGAATTCGAAATTTTGAAAATATTCAATCTTATGAAGTAAATGGTTTTTTTTTTGTTTTTGTTTAAATATGGTGGTGTAATGAAGGGCAAATGCAATATCTTGTTAATTTTAATTGCATTTTTATACAGATATCCTGAAGTTATCCTGTCTGGCAATTTAAATTTAATATATTTTTTTATATATTTTTTTTTTGTTAATATTTTTTTTTTTTTTTTTTGTCGTTTTATTATTTTTCAATCTATTGCTGATTCCATTATTTCTGAAGAGAATGACTGTAAATTATTTTAATATAAATAAAAAGAAATAATGAAATATAATAATGAAAAACAAAGAAGAAAAAAAAAAGAAGGAAGTAACGTAAATAGGAAAAATAAATTAATCTCTTTTATAGATACGTCAGATGTAATTACTAGTACATCGAAAACTTTCTCAGGATCATCCATTCGTTTTTCTTTTGCTTATTTTATTTTTTTTTTTTCATATAAAATAAAATTTTTTTTTCTGTTTTTTTTTATTATTTTATTTCATGATAATCCTGCCTGTCTTAATAAATATTTTCTTTTATTTTAATATTATATTCCTGTTCGTAAGATATATGTATGTATGTATCAATGTGTTTATGTACTTATATACATTATATTATATATATATAATATATTATATATGTATTCTATAGCGACTATATATATATATATATATCGACTATCTTTTTATATATTTTAATATAAGATAATTTTCTCTTCTTTAACAATATTCAAGTTTTGTACATATATATATATGAAATATAAATAAATATACAGAGTGACACAAAAGTAATTAGAAATTTCATTGAAAATGATCTAATTAAAAATAAAAAAATATATATATATATATATGTAAATAAAGAAGCGTTTATCACTGAATATAATTTGTATAGTTACATTTTATTAAATATTTAAAGTTAATAGTGGTATATAATTAAAAGAAGGATAGATGGACGGTAATGTAAATGTAGTATAAAATAATATATAAAAATTACCGTATGCATTTTAAAGGTCATTATACTGATTAAAAGGCATTTTTAAAGTAATTTAATAGTTGCAGATGAATTCAAATAATTTAAATTTTTTATAGTTATTTTAAATATTTCCAAAATGAACCTGTTAAATATATATAGTAATTTATATAATATGTATATAGATATGTATATGTATATGTTATATATAATATGTATATATATATTTATTATATTTTCTTTTCAAAAATTTTATTGTGAAATAATTTTCTTTAATCATTTTTGAACCTATACAAATGTAGTTCTCAGGGTATAACAATTTTGCCATTACATTTGTGACACCTTAAAGGAGACGAATTTGATAAGGCAAAATATATATAGATATTCTTCGTAAGGACCGAATTTTGATTCTGTTTAGCTAGTCAAAAACATTTTTATATGAAAATAACTGAGGGTTTTGTTGAAGTTGGATATCTTAAATTTTGTAAAAAGAAGTTAAATTTTTTGTCAACAACTTCTGTTGGTATAGGGCAGCTGCTTCAAGTACATATTGGCAGGTACCAACTTCATGTTTTATATAATTCATATCTTGATACTTAATAAAACTAGATAACTGAAATTTTCTAAGAATGATTTATCGCTAAAACTTTTATGAAGTTTGGTTGCTCTAGGGCTACTGGTTCAAGTAGCTCAGATATCCTACAACTTAATTAAGCAAGACATCTGACATTTTGTAAAAGATAATCAATTTTTTTGGCAAAAACTTCTGTGAAATTTCGTTGGTTTGAGGCAACGCGTTTATGTAGCTGTCATACAATTCCAATATTTATGTATATTATAATTAAGTCAAACATCTGAAATTTTGTAAAATATGATTAAATAATATGGAAACAGAATACATTATTGTTTGTGCGGGTATCCTAGAGTTGAAATAGTCTACTTCACACTCTTCCTCCTTTTTTATATTGTGAAAATTCTTATAAGTGAGAAAACAATTGCAATTTAAGATATAACATATTAAGATGCATGTGTGTGTTTGTTAGGTGAGTTAAAGAAAAGAAAATTTTTAACTAAAAATTCAAGATATGAAATCCTTTTATTCTTTTAGTGTCTTAAATTTTCATCATGTTACATAAAAATTTTTTAAATTTATTCCTGCTTTTTTTCTTTTTGTTCACTAATAGGAATAAAAAATTAAAAAAAAAATTAAAAGACGTATTAAGCAGCAGTGAGTTGTTGAGTTCAACAAGAATTTGTTTTTAGTTTGTTTTTATGAAGTCTTTAATACTGAAGGGGCGTTCAAATTTTTGAAAAGTAGAAAGATATTATTACCCTCACTTTTTTCATTTTTAAATACTTTTGATGTAACGAAAACTAGTTTTCAGAAGATTATATAATGTAAATTAAATTTACTGAAAACGTAAGGAATCTTTTATATTATGTATCATGTTTAGATACTTTTTTTATTTTTATTTTGTAAAGTGAATTTAAAACAAATATTTTTGAAAAAGTTTTTTTAGATTTTTTTTCTTATAATTGAAAATATTTAAGATTAAATACAAAATATGTAAACTTACCCTAGTACTGTCTTCTTCTTTTCTAGTATGGTCTGCAATATAGTTAACTCCATCCATTGCTTTATGTAATTCAGGACATACATGCCATCTATGTCTAACATGACAGGATTTTGGTGCAACCTGTTGCTGATATTGATGCTGTAATTGTTGTTGTTGCTGTTGTTGTTGTTGTTGATGTTGACTCGTTGTCGATGATGATTCAGGTACAACACTAGCTGCAGTTAATGTTGTTGTTGTGCTAGTTGCTGGTTTTATCACATTACTAGTTGAACTAATATTATTTATATTAGCTAATAAATCGCTAGTTGTAGTTGACTGATGTTGTTGATGTGGATGTAATGGTGCTGGTGAAAATGTTGATGATGTTGTTGATAATTGTCTTGTTAAATGATGATGCGAATGATGTATATGATGATTACTACTATTTATGCTATTTTGCTGATGTTGTAATAATAAAGCTGATGTTATTGTTTGTGATGATGTTGATGCTGTTTGTCTTATATTTGTTCGTGTTGGTGTTAATGGATGATCTAATAAACTTCCACCAGTTTGTTGATATTGATTATGTTGATGACCAAAAGTTTCATCTAACAATGATGATGTTGTTGATGTTTGTTGATTTTGTTGTTGTATTGTTTGTGTTTGCATTGATGTTGGAAATGGTGGTGGTGGCAGTATATCATCCATTAAATTGATATTTTGTACTCTTGGTAAATTTGGTGAGGTACTTCTCGATGTTGCTTTTGGACTTTGATGTAACCTGTTTTGTTGCGTTTTGTTTTGTTACAGAAAAAAAAAAACAAATATTAATATATGCAAAATAAATAAAATTTGATGTTATATACTTTTCATACTTTGACAAGGCAACTGGTGGCGGCAGCGGTGGTATTTGATCCCTCAATTCCAGTCCATTGCATGTTCGAACCATTAAACGTCGTGATGATTGTCTAAATTTTAATCAATTTATTTTTTATTATACATAATTTAAATTTAAACAAAAAAAGAAACAAAATTAAAAAAGTTAATTAAATATTTTTATATACTAACATCATCTCGCTTATTGGATATAATGGTCGCCGCATCACCAATATTTTTGGCAATTGATTTATGAACACAGTACGTACCCAAGGGGCCATTGTATGAGTTTGTGGGGAACGAAAATGTACATTCAGTACAACAACGGTAACGCATATACTGTAATTAAAAAATTATAATAAAAATTCAATAAATTTTAGATTAAAATTTTAAATAGATTAAAATCTAAATTTAAATAATTGTTTATGTATTATTTTATATTTTAGTAATGAAACTATAATTGTACATAAATAATAATATTAAATTTGTGTAGATTATTAATTATAAAATAAATGATAAACTAATTAAAATTAATATTTTAAATTAAATAATTTTTGGTATTTTATTTTGGTTACACATAAGGAACAAAATTTTTCAAGTTTTTTGATTTGTCCTAAATTCTAAAATACCTGTTAAGCAAAGTTGTGGATCAATTTAACTAGAATGTGGAAAGTAATGAGAAAGATTAAATGATTCAATGAACTGCATGAACTAAGTGAAAGTCATGATATGTTTAACTATTATAAATAGCATAAATTAAGGTATGCTGAAGACATAATAAGTTGGTATCTATAGCAGAATTAATGGTCTTCAAAATATTTTAAGAAATCTCTCCCCAAAGTAAAAAAAAAAGTAATAAAAAACGAAAATAATGAATGTAGAGACAATAATTTATTTGGAAGACTTCTGTAACCTACATTTAAAGTAAAAAGAAATATAGTGAAGCAAACTATTCTACCAAGAACTGTCATTAAAGCGAAAAACAAGGTAGACAAAAAACCTACGGTTTTTAAGGTTCACATTTTTCAAAAGACAATAAAAAAAGTTTTGAACAATTGTTACTTGCACCAAAATTTGTAAAAAAAATATTTTTCTCAGAATTGCACCTATAAAGCAGAAAAAATTGTAAAAAATCAAGAATAAACTTTTTTCAATTTTAAGGAAATATTACATATACAAAAATAAGAAAAAGAAAATTATAATGTTGAAGCATTAATTTTTGTGTTTTATTAAAAAAAATTTTTTTTTTATAAGTGCCTAAGTTACTGCTGTTAAAAATAAATAAAAATCAAAATTTTTGAACCTTAATAGCTGCTAAACAGAGGAGACCCAAAAAAATTTTCTAAAGTAACTTTAGAAAACTAGAAGACTTAGTGTTAGTTCTAAAATATTTTTCTTTTCTCACAATATTAAGGCTCTACCGTCGTTTGGCATTTTTATATTTCAAATACGTTAGGCAGAAGCATGAAATATACACTTTTAAAAATGAGGCATTTACAAACTTTGAGGGGTTGTCGCTTCGTAAATTTTATTGTTGTTACGGTGTAGAAGTTTTTTAAGAAGACAGACAGACAGACAGGCAAGTTTTTCAAAAACTTTTTAAAAAATTTTATAAAAAGAATAAATATTCTTTAGAGGTACTGCGATACTGCATTAAATTAAATATCTAAGGAAATTTTTCGCACTAAAATTTGGTGTAACCACATTTTATTATGGTTTTTACATATATCTAAGAAGGATAGAGGTAATTTATTTTCTATTCTTGAAAACAATAGAGATTTTCACTTAAGTTTTGTTTAGTATAATGATTTTTCGGAAAGAATTACATTTTTAAAGTTAAAAATATAATTCAGAAGACGAAAATAATCAAATAAAATTGTGCCATACATTTTTATCGTCTGTAACTTTGTTTGATGTGCAAAGAAAAATTTAATGTTTTGAATGCTCAAAAGCGCCAACTACTAAATTTCAAAAATTTTTTTTATTATTTTATCTAAAATAATAAATAATATTAAATATTATTCAATTAAAAGGTGCTTAACATACCGTGATCTGACTTTTACATTTTATGCGTCCCGAACTTGTAAGATAATACCAATTGTAGGGTTATTAAAAATAATAATTATAGAAATCAATTGGGTTTAAAAGTGAAGCAGTATAAAAAAAAAACAACATTTTGTTTATAATATTTTAAATAATTATAACCATTTTTTTTTTTTTTATAAATACATCCAATCAAAAGATAATTATCTAATATCGAATTTTTATATATTTTTCATTTAAAAAATTATTAAAAAATAAAATATTTGCTTCAATTAAGTAATTTTTCTTTTTTTGAATACTTCAAGAGTTTACTTAGAAAATGTAAATTGCAAATTAAATCATACAATTAAACAAATAAGAGTCGTATACTTATAGATAATAGAATTTAAAAATGGATTGGAGCCAAAAATCAACAAATAATTACAAAAAAAAAAAAACAAAAAAAATAGAAAATATAAAAAATAAAAAGAAATGGTAACAAGATATTATTAAAAAATTAAATTACTCACTTCATCTAACAAGAAAAGCAAATCATTAGCAAATAAATTTTTGTCTAAATTTAAAACGTATAATATTCGTAATTGCTATAGGCGTAAATCTATAATAAAGTTTAAATCCTCAAAAAAAAAAAAAAAACAATATAAAGACAAGAAAAAAAAATATTGTTTTCTATTGAATTGGTACCTAATTCATCTTTAATATTTTATGCCCCTAGAGTTTTCAAGTACATTACATTTTCATATTTTTTTTTGTTAATCCATCCATATGTATTAAACAGTGACGAAGCGGAAAAATTTCCAATAGGGAATTAGTATATGTAAAGTTTCTGTTATGTAGATTAATTTATGTTTTAGTGCAAATAAAATAAGTATGCAAGATATTGTAAAATTTGGTTTCATTGGAAATTGTAGAGCTGACGAACTATCGCGGTTGCTATGACAACCGTGTAAATATTGGTTTGAATAAAACGCCAATACACTCACACTCCGCAGATAATTCTCTATTAACACTTGCGCTGTGACCAAATAAACCTAGCCTTTATTAGATCTTGAACGAGCAATTAAACTTTTATTTCTAAATTACCGGGATATAATCGGTAATACAATAAGGGTTTTAACGTAATATGTCGGCAGCTATTTAAAAAAAATTGGATAGTAAATATTTTTTTTAAAAAAATTTAACGCCGAGAAGTCTAGGACCTCATTCATATGATTATTGTAAAAGCTGCAAATATGAGAAGGAAGGGAAATTAATTTTTCATCTGCTGTATAAATGCCCGGTTATTGCTCTAAAAAGAAGAATGTTTCGGAAGTGGACTTAACAAATTTACAGCGCTTTGTAAGAAGCTCCCAATGGTTTAATTAGAAGAAACACTAAAAAAGTTAAGTTTTCGATCAAAGAAAATGTAATTTAAAATCAAATTTAAAATTTTACCTATTAAATTCAAAGAAAGAAAAAAAATTTAATTATTGTAATTTAAATGAAAATTTCCTATTGTGTTCATAAATTAATTTAAATATATTCTTTTTTAGGTTAATTTCTTCAATTCCCTTTACTTTTCAAAATATGTTTGTGATTTGAAGAAAGTTTTGGAAGTTATCTAGGTATGGCTCAGTTTTATACTTATTAGGTTATTTAGTAGACTTTTGGTATTTCCATTCTAATTTTTCGATTAATTTGCACTCACAGTCGTCGATTAATCGGATAAGTTTCTGTTTAATCTGAGTTCCGTTTATTCGGTTAAAATGATTGTGTATAATTTTAATGCATAATGCATAATTTTATTCACACAGTTCATCCAGCCAATGGTGTTGTGGTTAAGACACTGACCTTTCATACGAAAGATCTCGGGTTCAAACCCCGGCTGGGTCATATAGATTAATAAAAAATAATATAGATTTTTCTTATAATATATAATTAGTATGATATAATTAAATTAAAAAAATAAGTATATATGTCTTATAAATTATAATTAATATTATGTTATAATATATTATAATAAAATATAATTCTTGTGTAAGATAATAGATGGCGTAGAACTAAAGAAACGCCTAGTCTTGTACAATATCTACAGCCGAGTAATCAACGGTTTAGTGAAATAATGATTCCAGAAACTGAAGCTTAGTTAAATATGAATAATAAATGACTTAGTGGATGCCTTATTAGGAGTAAGGAAAAAAAAAATAACACACAGTTCAGTTCAGTTTCAGTAATTTCCGTTTTCTCAGAAATTTTTGTTAATTTAATGCATTGTTTATAAATGATGAAAAATTAATTGAATTGGTGAGAAAAACTTTATATCATTAGTCTAATAAGAGTTAAATGCATGAAAAATAAGAGAAAATTTGCAAAACCACTTAGTTGTTCCAATGAAAATTTACATATTTGTTTTACTAAAACTATAAATTAAAATGATGAAACTGAAAATGTACTAAGGCAGAGTGTACTGATATGAGTGAATCAACCTTTACTAAACAATGAAAATCAAATAAATTTTTTTTTATTATAGTTCTGTGATTAAAAAAAATTTTTTTTCAAATAGTCCACATTTCTTTTGTTACAACAAATGTTAAGAGATAAATTGAGATTTCAAATATTTATTAAAGAAATAAGATTTATTTTTAATAATTCACGAAAAATTCCAACCTTCTATTGATGCTTTGTCACTGTTAATCATACTATTACTGTGTGCTTATCATAAACATACTAGTATTCTGTTTTGAAAATTTAAAAACAAATCCTTGGAGGATTCAAACGAAATTATTTAAAAAATAAAGACATTTTTTTTATATAAGATTTGATAATAAAACAATAAAAAGGAAAAATTTCTTTGATTTTCAGAAAAATGATTGAATATAAAATTTTATCCATTTTATTTACTATCATCATATTGAGAAAAAATTTATTTTTAGTTTTGAATCTGTGTATAAATTTTTTCTCTATATTTAAGTTTTAAATCGTTATTAATGATTTTAAAATTAGTTTGACTGCTGCAAATAAAATATAACTGTTGTTCCATCAGTTGATGAATATAATTTGTGTGCGCCATCTATTTTCTTAAAGACGAATTATTTATTTATTAATTATTATTACTATATCGTAATAATGTATTACGATATAGCCTCTTTCGGTATAAACTAATAAGTTATAAATTACTACTATTGGATATGATCTGACCGAAGTTCAAATCAGAAATCTCTCCATTGAAATTCCGGCGACTTAACCACTACAAATAGGTTAAACCTAATGGTTGATCAAGATCTAATACTGTCTAGTTTATAAATACATATTTTAAAAGACAAGTGATATAGCATATTATCAAAAAGTTAGCTTGAAAAAACGAATTCAAATTTGTTTACGAAAACTTTAAAAAATAAAATTGTATGCAACCTTCCAGCGGTAATCTGAATTAAGGGAAACAAACCTAAAAAAAAATTTTGTAAAATAAAATGTTAAAGTAAATAGCATAATATATAAAGATATGGTGGAAAAGGTCAAAAGATGGTTTCAAAACAAGAGTTAATTGAATTTATATAGTTTTAAAAATTGAAAAAGTAAAATTATAAAAGTTGATTGACGACCATGCATATAATAAATATATAATAATGTCTTCCAAATTCTAATATATAAAGCAGAAAGTTTGTCTGTTTGTATGTTTATTTGCTAGCTACAACTAAAGAATCACTCAAATGAGTGAAACGAAATTTTACAGAAAGACGTCCTGAAAGACCTGGACAAAGTTATAGTCTCCGTTGACTTTTGTTCCTATATCACCCTTTGTAGCATGAGAGTCAATTAATGGGTTTTAATTATTTACTTGTTTATGTTAAACAGTTTGACTGATTGATTTCAAACCTAATATAAATATTGTACCAATGCGAAAGAAAAAAATTTTTTTTTTCAATTTATTAACCCGCAGCAGCATGAGAGCCAATTAACGATTTTTTTTTTTTATTTTATACTTAAAACTAAAGCTTTGACTGACTAATTTTAAATTTTGTGCAAATGTTCCCTTTAGTAGAGGAGCTCACTAAATTGATTGGCTTATAAACCATTAAACTGGGTCGGCAGATTGATCTGCCAAACATTATTTAAAAGCTAGTTGGCTCCAATTTTACAGCGCGGTTTCTAAAAAAGACAAAATGTATATAATTTTCTTCAATACATCGTTAACAAATCCTTATACAATTTTGGAGTACGACTAATATTTTGGAACATTTAAAAAATTTGAATTACAACATTTTGAATTTTGATTTAAATGATGACGAGAAAAACATTATAGAATATTTACCTTTTCCAATTTATTATTTCTTAGCATAATATTTTAATGTTTTCTGTTAAGGTCAGAAAGAAAAATTCATCAAAACTTATGAAAAAATATTTTATTATTTTGTTTTGAAAGAATACCGTAAATTTTTTGGTACTTTCAATATTTTACAAATACATTCAAATAAATAAAAAATAGAATATAACATTAACTATTCCAAAAATGTCTGAAAATGTTTTGAAAATGTTTGTACCCACACAGATACTTCCGAGAAATTCCCCTGTTTGGGTGAAATTGGGTAGAATTTTCTAAAAATGTCTCACAAAATTAAAATGCATAAATTTTACACAAATTGTGGTGATTTTAATATAAGTTTTTATAATATAAGAATAAAATATTTTCTTGTAGAATTCTATCAGGATTTTGAAAAATTAACAGGTGTATGTAAAGGTAATGAAAAATTAAAAGACCTTTTAAAAAAATTTGTATTTTATATTTATTTTTAGTTTTAAAGTTAAATATTTAATTTAATATTTAATTTAACTTTAATTTTTAATGAAGCGAAGAGTGTTTTTTTGAAAAAAAAATAATTCGAACAACTTCCAAGTTTTCCGAGCAATGAGTTGTTAGAATTTTTTTTCAAAAAAACACTTTTCGAAACATGAGTAACTGAGATTAGATAAAATAAATTAAATAAATTATGGTTGTATGGTTATAGATGTTATGTTATATTAGTGATCCTATATCAAAAATGTCGAATTTTGAATCCTAACAGAAATTCCTTTTAACAAATTCCTTTCTCCTTTTAACAAATCTTTTGAGTTATTGATGTAGAAAAATATTAAAAATTAGCTGGGTTGATAGAATTACTAATTACTTTTCAGAAAAATTGGAAATTGTTAGACTAGTTAAACAAAGAAAATTAAAGTACTATGCGCGTATAATGAAACATCCAGAAAAATATAGTATTCTACATTTTATTCTTGTATAGAACATAAAAGAGACCAGATACCATTAGATATTCTGAATATTGTCTCAGAACTTATTCAAAACATTAAATTTAACAAAATCATTATTAAAAGCAGCGGTGGACAAAGTTAAGATCACCAAAATGGGTGGAGTAATCTGAGCCACATCTTGAACATTGTGACCCACATACAACAAAAGGAGATCAAACGAGTTGATATCCAAATCTCGCATAGACATCGCCAGACTAGTGGCAATCATCACAGGTCACTGGCCAGTAAGCATGCATGCAGCCAAATTACGAATCCCTCACAACACCTCCTGCAGGAGTTGCAAAGAAGCAAACGAAAGTGAGAATCTGGAGCACTTTCTTTGCAGATGTCCGGCTCTAGCTAGAGCCAGACTTCTTTCACTCGGTAGACCGTTCTGTCACAACCTCAGCGAGCTCTCTGAACACAAAATCATAGAACTGATTTCATATCTGAACTGCTCGGGTTGGATATAAAATCGCAAACAATCTAAAAACACAGGTCACGTGAGTGCAGTTGTATCAAAATGGAGCAATCTAGTGCTAATTGAGGCCTTCACGGTGCATCGTGAAGGTCACCACCCTACCTACCTACCTAAGATCACCAGCATGAAAGTCAAAGTTCGATGACGATTATGATACTTTAAGAAGAAGAATACAATGTTTGATCTCAGTTTAATAATAATATTATTTTCTTCTTTATTGAACGTGTAGTGAAATTAGTTGATAATAGTGCTGTATTATTTATATTTAAAGACCCTATATTAAACAAGAAGTTTCTTAAAATAAATCTTTAATTTTACTTACCAAGAAATTAACATAGTTTCTTAAAAATTAATTATTATTAAAGTAAATCGTTTGAGAAACCAAGAATTAGACATAAAAGTATTAAACGACGATGTCTAATGGACGATGGGTCCATTTGTTGTAAAAAACTGTCGATTTAAAAATGTTGAAAATCAAAATGTCGAAAAAAGAAAATGTTGAATGCAGAAAATGTTGAAAAACAAAATGTCCAAAAAATGCTGAAACTATGTATATGGATTTAAAATAATTTTTTTTTATTTACATAATTATGTAATTTATAATTCATTTTTTTTAGTTTTTAATGGAATATTGTACCCTGATTTTGTAATCAACCCAGAAATTCTTACCTATTTAATTTTTGGCATATATACACATATGGAAATACTCTGCAAAAGGTAACCAACGCTACAATCTTTCCTAATTATTTTTGTTACATTAAAGTTTCAAAAACAAAGCAACTAAAATAGGGGAGGCAGGCGCCCCCAAATCCCCGCTAAAGAAATTATTAAAATCTTGTTTTTGTAACCAACAGTATAAAATACCTTCTTCATAGAATCTCGCAATATAAATATATATAAATATTCTGCAAAAAGCGAATACTCTGATCCTCCTATTTGAGAATCCCGCATATAAATATCTATAAATGTTCTGCAAAAAGCGAATTATTACATATATATTTTAAAAATATATTTAACCTGACTTGGATAATTAGCTTTGAAATTTTCATTAAAAACGAGGAAGAGTGCAGTAGAGTAGACTGTGTCAACTCTGGGATACCCGTATGAACGTAATATATCCTGTTTCTATAAAACTTGATCATCTTTTAAAAACATTCAGAGTTTTAGTACCGAACTACAGAGATATATTTATGTAAATTGTGGAGTTGTATGATAGCTACCCGAATCTATTGCGCCTAGCTTCATTAAGTTCCAAGAAATGCAAAAAGCCTGAACCGGCTGCTTTAGACCATTCAAATTTTACAAAAGTTTTTGGCATGCAACTCGACACTTTTTCACTAAATTTCAGATACCTAGCTTCAATAGACACTGAGTTATTTTCATTTAAAACGAGGAAGAGTGCAGTAGAGTAGACTGTGTCAACTCTGGGATACCCGTATGAACGTAATATATCCTGTTTCTATAAAACTTGATCATCTTTTAAAAACATTCAGAGTTTTAGTACCGAACTACAGAGATATATTTATGTAAATTGTGGAGTTGTATGATAGCTACCCGAATCTATTGCGCCTAGCTTCATTAAGTTCCAAGAAATGCAAAAAGCCTGAACCGGCTGCTTTAGACCATTCAAATTTTACAAAAGTTTTTGGCATGCAACTCGACACTTTTTCACTAAATTCCAGATAGCTAGCTTCAATAGACACTGAGTTATTTTCATTTAAAAAGAGAAGTTGTATGGCAACTATCCGAACCTGTCATATCATCACAACAAAATTTTACAGAAGTTGTTGCCATAAAACTCGATCATCATTTGCAAAATTTCAGATACCTAGATTGAATAGAAACTGGGTTATTTCCATTTAAAAAAAGAAGTTGTATGGCAGCTACTCGAACCCAGCTGCCGAAAATGCTGGAGTTAAATAGCAAAACTAACAATTTTGTAAAAGTGACGTAAAAAAATTTCAGCCTCCTAACTCCTTTATTTTTTGAGTTATCGTGCGGACGGACACTGAGTTATTTTCATTTAAAAAGAGAAGTTGTATGGCAGCTACCCGAACCCGTCGCACCGCCACAACCAAATTTTGCAGAAGTTGTTGCCATAAAACTTGATCATCATTTGCAAAATTGCAGATACCTAGATTGAACAGACACTGGGTTATTTCCATTTAAAGAAAGACGTTGTATGGCAGCTACTCGAACCCGGCGGCCGAAAATGCTGGAGTTAAATAGCAAAACTAACAATTTTACAAAAGTAACGTAAAAAAATTTTCAGCCTCCTAGCTCCTCTATTTTTTGAGTTATAGTGCGGACGGACACTGAGTTCTTTCATTTAAAAAGAGATTTTGTATGGCAGCTACCCGAACCCGTCACACCACCACAACCAAATTTTGCAGAAGTTGTTGCCATAAAACTTGATCATCATTCGCAAAATTTCAGATACCTAGATTGAACAGACACTGGGTTATTTCTATTTAAAGAAAGACGTTGTATGGCAGCTACCCGAACCCGGGGACAGAAAATGCTGGAGTTAAATAGCAAAACTAACAATTTTGTAAAAGTGACGTAAAAAAAATTTGAACCTCCTAACTCTTTTATTTTTTGAGTTATCGTGCGGACGGACATTGAGTTATTTTCATTTAAAAAGAGAAGTTGTATGGCAGCTACCCGAACCCGTCGCACCACCACAACCAAATTTTGCAGAAGTTGTTGCCATAAAACTTGATCATCATTCGCAAAATTTCAGATACCTAGATTGAACAGACACTGGGTTATTTCTATTTAAAGAAAGACGTTGTATGGCAGCTACCCGAACCCGGGGACAGAAAATGCTGGAGTTAAATAGCAAAACTAACAATTTTGTAAAAGTGACGTAAAAAAAATTTCAACCTCCTAACTCCTTTATTTTTTGAGTTATCGTGCGGACGGACATTGAGTTATTTTCATTTAAAAAGAGATTTTGTATGGCAGCTACCCGAACGCGTCACACCACCACAACCAAATTTTGCAGAAGTTGTTGCCATAAAACTTGATCATCATTCGCAAAATTGCAGATACCTAGATAGAACAGACACTGGGTTATTTCCATTTAAAGAAAGACGTTGTATGGCAGCTACTCGAACCCGGCGGCCGAAAATGGTGGAGTTAAATAGCAAAACTAACAATTTTACAAAAGTAACGTAAAAAAATTTTCAGCCTCCTAGCTCCTCTATTTTTTGAGTTATCGTGCGGACGGCCACTGAGTTCTTTCATTTAAAAAGAAATTTTGTATGGCAGCTACCCGAACCCGTCACACCACCACAACCAAATTTTGCAGAAGTTGTTGCCATAAAACTTGATCATTCGCAAAATTTCAGATACCTAGAACGAACAGACACTGGGTTATTTCTATTTAAAGAAAGACGTTGTATGGCAGCTACCCGAACCCGGGGACAGAAAATGCTGGAGTTAAATAGCAAAACTAACAATTTTACAAAAGTGACGTACAAAAATTTTCAGCCTCCTAGCTCCTCTATTTTTTGAGTTATCGTGCGGACGGACACTGAGTTCTTTTCATTTAAAAAGAGATTTTGTATGGCAGCTACCCGAACCCGTCGCACCAGCACAACCAAATTTTGTAGAAGTTGTTGCCATAAAACTTGATCATCATTTGCAAGATTTCAGACGCCTAGCTTTATTAACTTCCAAGAGGTGCAAGAAGCCTGAACCGGCTGTTCTAGGCCAAACAAATTTTACAAAAGTTGTTGGCATATAACTCGACACTTCTTTACTAAATTTCAGATTCCTAGCTTCAATAAACACTGAGTTATTCTCATTTAACCGGATAAGTTGTATGGCAGCTACCCGAACCCGCCGCACCACCACAACGAAATTTTACAAAAGTTGTTGCCATAAAACTTGATCATCATTTGCAAAATTTCAGACGCCTAGCTTCATTAGGTTCCAAGAGGTGCAAGAAGTCTGAACCGGCTGCTCTAGACCAACCAAATTTTATAAAAGTTGTTGGCATGTAACTCGACACCTCTTTACTAAATTTCAGATTCCTAACTTCAATAAACACTGAGTTATTCTCACTTAAACGGAGAAGTTGTATGGCAGCTACCCGAACCCGGTGCACCAGCACAACCAAATTTTACAGAAGTTGTTGCCATAAAACTTGATCATCATTTGCAAAATTTCAGAAATCTAGCTTGAATAGATACTGAGTTATTTCTATATAAAGATAGAAGTTGTATGGCAGCTACTCGAACCCGCCGACCGAAAATGTTGGATTTAAATAGCAAAACTAACAATTTTGCAAAAGTGACGTAAAAAAAATTTCAGCCCCCTAGCTCCTTTATTTTTTGAGTTATCGTGCGGACGGACGGACGGACGGACGGACGGACGTACATGGCTTAATCGACTCAGAATTCGATTCTGAGCCGATCCATACCTTTGACACTATATCTAGCTCGACTCCTTTAAGGTGTCACAAACGTAATGGCAAATTTATTATACCCTTGAACATAGTTCATACGGGTATAAAGAGAAGTTGTATGGCAACTATCCGAACCTGTCATATCATCACAACAAAATTTTACAGAAGTTGTTGCATTAAAACTCGATCATCATTTGCAAAATTTCAGATACCTAGATTGAATAGACACTGGGTTATTTCCATTTAAAGAAAGAAGTTGTATGGCAGCTACTCGAACCCGGCGGCCGAAAATGCTGGAGTTAAATAGCAAAACTAACAATTTTGCAAGAGTGACGTAAAAAAAATTGCAGCCTCCTAACTCCTTTATTTTTTGAGTTATCGTGCGGACGGACACTGAGTTCTTTCATTTAAAAAGAGATTTTGTATGGCAGCTACCCGAACCCGTCACACCACCACAACCAAATTTTGCAGAAGTTGTTGCCATAAAACTTGATCATCATTCGCAAAATTTCAGATACCTAGATTGAACAGACACTGGGTTATTTCTATTTAAAGAAAGAAGTTGTATGGCAGCTACTCGAACCCGGCGGCCGAAAATGCTGGAGTTAAATAGCAAAACTAACAATTTTGCAAGAGTAACGTAAAAAAAATTTCAGCCTCCTAGCTCCTTTATTTTTTGAGTTATCGTGCGGACGGACACTGAGTTCTTTTCATTTAAAAAGAGATTTTGTATGGCAGCTACCCGAACCCGTCGCACCAGCACAACCAAATTTTGTAGAAGTTGTTGCCATAAAACTTGATCATCATTTGCAAAATTTCAGATACCTAGATTGAACAGACACTGGGTTATTTCTATTTAAAGAAAGAAGTTGTATGGCAGCTACTCGAACCCGGCGGCCGAAAATGCTGGAGTTAAATAGCAAAACTAACAATTTTGTAAAAGTGATGTAAAAAAAATTGCAGCCTCCTAACTCCTTTATTTTTTGAGTTATCGTGCGGACGGACACTGAGTTCTTTCATTTAAAAAGAGATTTTGTATGGCAGCTACCCGAACCCGTCACACCACCACAACCAAATTTTGCAGAAGTTGTTGCCATAAAACTTGATCATCATTCGCAAAATTTCAGATACCTAGATTGAACAGACACTGGGTTATTTCTATTTAAAGAAAGAAGTTGTATGGCAGCTACTCGAACCCGGCGGCCGAAAATGCTGGAGTTAAATAGCAAAACTAACAATTTTGCAAGAGTAACGTAAAAAAAATTTCAGCCTCCTAGCTCCTTTATTTTTTGAGTTATCGTGCGGACGGACACTGAGTTCTTTTCATTTAAAAAGAGATTTTGTATGGCAGCTACCCGAACCCGTCGCACCAGCACAACCAAATTTTGTAGAAGTTGTTGCCATAAAACTTGATCATCATTTGCAAAATTTCAGATACCTAGATTGAACAGACACTGGGTTATTTCTATTTAAAGAAAGAAGTTGTATGGCAGCTACTCGAACCCGGCGGACGAAAATGCTGGAGTTAAATAGCAAAACTAACAATTTTGCAAGAGTGACGTAAAAAAAATTTCAGCCTCCTAGGTCCTTTATTTTTTGAGTTATCGTGCGGACGGACACTGAGTTCTTTTCATTTAAAAAGAGATTTTGTATGGCAGCTACCAGAACCCGTCGCACCACTACAACCAAATTTTGTAGAAGTTGTTGCCATAAAACTTGATCATCATTCGCAAAATTTCAGATACCTAGATTGAACAGACACTGGGTTATTTCTATTTAAAGAAAGAAGTTGTATGGCAGCTACCCGAACCCGGGGACAGAAAATGCTGGAGTTAAATAGCAAAACTAACAATTTTACAAAAGTGACGTAAAAAAATTTTCAGCCTCCTAGCTCCTCTATTTTTTGAGTTATCGTGCGGACGGACACTGAGTTCTTTTCATTTAAAAAGAGATTTTGTATGGCAGCTACCCGAACCCGTCGCACCAGCACAACCAAATTTTGTAGAAGTTGTTGCCATAAAACTTGATCATCATTTGCAAAATTTCAGACGCCTAGCTTCATTAGGTTCCAAGAGGTGCAAGAAGTCTGAACCGGCTGCTCTAGACCAAACAAATTTTACAAAAGTTGTTGGCATATAACTCGACACTTCTTTACTAAATTTCAGATTCCTAGCTTCAATAAACACCGAGTTATTCTCATTTAACCGGATAAGTTGTATGGCAGCTACCCGAACCCGCCGCACCACCACAACCAAATTTTACAAAAGTTGTTGCCATAAAACTTTATCATCATTTGCAAAATTTCAGACGCCTAGCTTCATTAGGTTCCAAGAGGTGCAAGAAGTCTGAACCGGCTGCTCTAGACCAACCAAATTTTACAAAAGTTGTTGGCATGTAACTCGACACCTCTTTACTAAATTTCAGATTCCTAGCTTCAATAAACACTGAGTTATTCTCATTTAAACGGAGAAGTTGTATGGCAGCTACCCGAACCCGCTGCACCAGCACAACCAAATTTTACAGAAGTTGTTGCCATAAAACTTGATCATCATTTGCAAAATTTCAGAAACCTAGCTTGAATAGATACTGAGTTATTTCTATATAAAGATAGAAGTTGTATGGCAGCTACTCGAACCCGCCGACCGAAAATGTTGGATTTAAATAGCAAAACTAACAATTTTGCAAAAGTGACGTAAAAAAAATTTCAGCCCCCTAGCTCCTTTATTTTTTGAGTTATCGTGCGGACGGACGGACGGACGGACGGACGGACGTACATGGCTTAATCGACTCAGAATTCGATTCTGAGCCGATCCATACCTTTGACACTATACCTAGCTCGACTCCTTTAAGGTGTCACAAACGTAATGGCAAATTTATTATACCCTTGAACATAGTTCATACGGGTATAAAAAATGTCGAAAAAATTTTTCAACATTGAAATTCGAAATTTTATTTTTCAACAACCGGTTTTTCATTAATTTTTTTTTTTGACATTTGTTTTTCATCATTTAAACATTGGATTTAAACATCGATTTAAACATTGGATTTACATTATAATGGATTCTAAGCAAATAATGTAAATATAATTTAAGGAGGAAATAAATGAATTAAATAAACAAAAAATTTACATTCCTATAATGCTGGCTTTACAATTAACACTCTTTTTTCGCTCTTTATACACAGTCTTTATATGCAGCCTATCAAAGAGTATCCACAATGAAATTTGAATTTGAGAGAAAAACTTAAGTGAAACAAAAATTTTTAAGTTTACTAAATTTTGGCTTTTTCAAAATTTTAATTAATATTTATTCCAATTTGTTTCTTGAATATTTTAAATTGAGTTGGAAATTATTTTAAGAATATTGCAAAAAAAAAAAAATATACCTACCAAAAAATATGACTTCTTTTTATTTTACTTAATGCTATTTAATTAGTTGACACGTGAATCCTTATATGACATCGTATAGAAAGCAAAAAAAGTTCACGTCATATTTTTCTACAACTGTGAAACGACTGCGTTCATTGTAAATAATTTTGTACAATTTATTTTAACTTTATTTTGACAGTTGGTGGCAAAATGAGATGCAGATGCAGTAGATGCAGTATAACATTTTATTTTTCTACTGATTGCATCACCATTCATCCATTTAGAATAAATAAAAATATTATTATACCCGTACGATAAGTATCATAAAATTATTCTTCCGTTTGTAACACCTCCAAATTAGCGAGCTAGATATACCTTCAAAGGTATGGAATCAAATTCTGAGTCGATTAAGCCATGTCCGTCCATCAGCACGCTAACTCAAAAACTAAGGAAGCTAGAATCTTGAAATTTACACAAAATATTCTGGGAGCAATTTGTAGGTTCCCTATTTTTTTTGGTTGAGTTCTGACCAAAACGTCGTGTAGTTCCCGAACAACTGACTTTTAGATCTCTACAATTTTTTTGAAATAGAGCCATGAAATTTTAACTGCTGATAGATATCATAAAAATATTAATTTTTCTGTAGCTCCAGGACTGTTAAGGAGCTACAGTCCCCCAAAGTTCGATAAATTTCTATATTTAAATTGTTATAACACAAGTTCTATATAGTATATCTTCAATCTGAAAATTCCAAACGATAGGTGCCATTATGAGCTTTACAAACATGTATATAATAAATATATACTTGGGCTATACGGTGTTTTAATTTACCGTTATGCGAAACTAAATTATTGCAAAATCCTTTAACCCTTCTATCTTCTAAACCGTTTAAGTTGGAAACTTGAAATTTTGACAGAAGTTAGATCTTTGAAAATAAGTATGAATCATTTCAGAAATTTTTTTTATATCACTCACCGTTTAGGAGCTGTAAGGGGTAAAAAACTGAAAATTTCCTATTTTTAAACACCTGTTAAATTTTTTTTAAAGTAATACATAAAAATTAAAGCTTCAACATTATAATCTTATTTCTGTTATTATTATACCCGTATGAACTATGTTCAAGGGTATAATAAATTTGCCATTACGTTTGTGACACCTTAAAGGAGTCGAGCTAGATATAGTGTCAAAGGTATGGATCGGCTCAGAATCGAATTCTGAGTCGATTAAGCCATGTACGTCCGTCCGTCCGTCCGTCCGTCCGTCCGTCCGTCCGTCCGCACGATAACTCAAAAAATAAAGGAGCTAGGGGGCTGAAATTTTTTTTACGTCACTTTTGCAAAATTGTTAGTTTTGCTATTTAAATCCAACATTTTCGGTCGGCGGGTTCGAGTAGCTGCCATACAACTTCTATCTTTATATAGAAATAACTCAGTATCTATTCAAGCTAGGTTTCTGAAATTTTGCAAATGATGATCAAGTTTTATGGCAACAACTTCTGTAAAATTTGGTTGTGCTGGTGCAGCGGGTTCGGGTAGCTGCCATACAACTTCTCTGTTTAAATGAGAATAACTCAGTGTTTATTGAAGCTAGGAATCTGAAATTTAGTAAAGAGGTGTCGAGTTACATGCCAACAACTTTTGTAAAATTTGGTTGGTCTAGAGCAGCCGGTTCAGACTTCTTGCACCTCTTGGAACCTAATGAAGCTAGGCGTCTGAAATTTTGCAAATGATGATCAAGTTTTATGGCAACAACTTTTGTAAAATTTGGTTGTGGTGGTGCGACGGGTTCGGGTAGCTGCCATACAACTTATCCGGTTAAATGAGAATAACTCAGTGTTTATTGAAGCTAGGAATCTGAAATTTAGTAAAGAGGTGTCGAGTTATATGCCAACAACTTTCGTAAAATTTGTTTGGTCTAGAGCAGCCGGTTCAGACTTCTTGCACCTCTTGGAACCTAATGAAGCTAGGCGTCTGAAATTTTGCAAATGATGATCAAGTTTTATGGCAACAACTTCTACAAAATTTGGTTGTGCTGGTGCGACGGGTTCGGGTAGCTGCCATACAAAATCTCTTTTTAAATGAAAAGAACTCAGTGTCCGTCCGCACGATAACTCAAAAAATAGAGGAGCTAGGAGGCTGAAAATTTTTTTACGTCACTTTTGTAAAATTGTTAGTTTTGCTATTTAACTCCAGCATTTTCTGTCCCCGGGTTCGGGTAGCTGCCATACAACTTCTTTCTTTAAATAAAAATAACCCAGTGTCTGTTCAATCTAGGTATCTGAAATGCAAATGATGATCAAGTTTTATGGCAACAACTTCTACAAAATTTGGTTGTTCTGGTGCGACGGGTTCGGGTAGCTGCCATACAAAATCTCTTTTTAAATGAAAAGAACTCAGTGTCCGTCCGCACGATAACTCAAAAAATAGAGAAGCTAGCAGGCTGAAAATTTTTTTACGTCACTTTTGTAAAATTGTTAGTTTTGCTATTTAACTCCAGCATTTTCGGCCGCCGGGTTCGGGTAGCTGCCATACAACTTCTTTCTTTAAATAGAAATAACCCAGTGTCTGTTCAATCTAGGTATCTGAAATTTTGCGAATGATGATCAAGTTTTATGGCAATAACTTCTGCAAAATTTGGTTGTAGTGGTGTGACGGGTTCGGGTAGCTGCCATACAAAATCTCTTTTTAAATGAAAGAACTCAGTGTCCGTCCGCACGATAACTCAAAAAATAAAGGAGTTAGGAGGCTGCAATTTTTTTTACGTCACTTTTACAAAATTGTTAGTTTTGCTATTTAACTCCAGCATTTTCGGCCGCCGGGTTCGAGTAGCTGCCATACAACTTCTTTCTTTAAATAGAAATAACTCAGTGTCTGTTCAATCTAGGTATCTGAAATTTTGCAAATGATGATCAAGTTTTATGGCAACAACTTCTACAAAATTTGGTTGTGGTGGTGCGACGGGTTCGGGTAGCTGCCATACAAAATCTCTTTTTAAATGAAAAGAACTCAGTGTCCGTCCGCACGATAACTCAAAAAATAAAGGAGCTAGGA
Source organism: Poecilobothrus nobilitatus (assembly GCA_947095535.1). Lineage (NCBI taxonomy): Eukaryota > Metazoa > Arthropoda > Insecta > Diptera > Dolichopodidae > Poecilobothrus > Poecilobothrus nobilitatus. The sequence goes on along the minus strand of OX352772.1, from coordinate 50,849,856 downwards.
GGCTGAAATTTTTTTTACGTCACTGTTGCAAAATTGTTAGTTTTGCTATTTAAATCCAGCATTTTCGGCCGCCGGGTTCGAATAGCTGCCATACAACTTCTTTCTTTAAATGGAAATAACCCAGTGTCTATTCAATCTAGGTATCTGAAATTTTGCAAATGATGATCGAGTTTTATGGCAACAACTTCTGTAAAATTTTGTTGTGATGATATGACAGGTTCGGATAGTTGCCATACAACTTCTCTTTTTAAATGAAAATAACTCAGTGTCTATTGAAGCTAGCTATCTGAAATTTAGTGAAAAAGTGTCGAGTTGCATGCCAAAAACTTTTGTAAAATTTGAATGGTCTAAAGCAGCCGGTTCAAGCTTTTTGCATTTCTTGGAACTTAATGAAGCTAGGCGCAATAGATTCGGGTAGCTAACATACAACTCCACAATTTACATAAATATATCTCTGTAGTTCGGTACAAAACATCTGAATGTTTTTAAAAGATGATCAAGTTTTATAGAAACAGGATATATTACGTTCATACGGGTATCCCAGAGTTGACACAGTCTACTCTACTGCACTCTTCCTCGTTTTTTTAATATTTTAGTATTTTAAAATAATTTGGGTGAAATTTATAATTTCTAGAACTATGGGTTGTAGATATATTCAAACTATATGTTTATACATTCTTCAAAAGCAGATTCTAACCTTCCACATAACGATTATCAATCCAAAACTTTTTCAAATATTCTATAGTACCATTTAATAATAAGCGGTAAATGTATATTAAATTTACTTAGTACAAAATAATAAATACAATTTTAAATATTATATTATATTATATTTAAATATTCCATTGACAGAATAATTTCTTATAAGTACAATAAAATACATATATGTATGTAAATACGGCGCTATATAATATACATCTATACTCTTATCATTCATTCACTAGTGACATATACGATATGTAAATAAACATGATATTGTATAAGTATATAATACAATATCATATAAATAAAAATTCTTCAAGCAACCGTTATGTTGTTTATTTAATTACATTTTTTTTGTACTACGCATTATATCCTCAACAATTTCAAATTATCGAGTAAAACAAAATGCAAAAAATTAGTTAAAGGAATTTGTTAGAAAATTTGAAAAAATCAAGTAACACTTTCGTCAATTATAAAGTAACCCTATATTATTAAAAAAAGTTGTTAACAGAAATAAGAGTATAATGTTGAAGCTTTAATTTTTGTGTATTACTTCAAAAAAAATTTAACAGGTGTTCAAGTTACAGGTGTTTAAAAATTGGAAATTTTCAGTTTTTGACCCCTTACAGCTCCTAAACAGGGGGTGATACAAAAAAATTTTCTGAAATGACTCATACTTATTTTCAAAGATCTAACTTCTGTCAAAATTTCAAGTTTTCAAATTAAACCGTTTAGAAGATAGAAGGGTTAAAGGATTTTGCAAAATTTGAGTTTCGCATAACGGTAAATTAAGACACCGTATGCCACAAATATATATTTATTGTATATATACTTTTAAAGCTAATAAAAGTAGTAATTGTTTTGCGTTTTCAAAATGAAGATATACCTTATACAACTTGTACTATAACAATTTAAATATAGAGCTTTTTTGAACCTTTGGGGAGCTGTAGCTCCGTAACGGGTGGGGGTACAAAAAAAGTTATTAAAAATAAAATTAATATTTTTGTGACATCTATCAGCAGTTAAAATTTCATAGCTCTATTTCAAAAAAAATGTGGGGATCTAAAAGTTAGGTGTTCGAGAGCTACCCTAAGGTTTGGTCCAAACTCAACCAAAAAAAATAGGGAACCTGCAAATTACTCCCAGAATATTTTGTGTAAATTTCAAGATTCTAGCTTTCTTAGTTTTTGAGTTAGCGTGCTGACGGACGGACGGACGGACATGGCTCAAAAGTCTTAGAATTTTTTTTGAAATCAAATGAATCAAATGGTTTGAATACAATTTGCTAATGAGTACACTATATTCTATGTTTTGATTTTATTTCTCTTGAACAAATGAGTACCCAAAATTTTCTCTCTCATATTTACTCAATTTGAAAACTTCAAAATGAGTATACACATTTGTTTAAATATGAATGTTTTGAAAGCTATTTCAAATGCATTTGTGCACATGTTTAGTATGTATATAAATTTTTAGAGTATAAAAAAAAACAAAAAAATTTTTTTGTATAATGAATTCATATGGGGTGTTATGTATGAAATTTGGACTTAGAAAAAAAATTAAATAAAAGTTAAAGTTAGTCGGAACAAAAAATGTTCTATGCAAATGCAAAGTTGTTGCTCTTTACTTGTGTAACAATTTTTTCTTAATAATTTATCTCATAAAATTTTTCTATTACGAAATATTCGTAAAAGACTTAAAAAGTATACTAGTAAACTACCAATTGTGGTTTTCCGATTTACTCCAAAAGCTTATCAATCCGAGATATTTACGTCAAAACCTTAAATATGAAATTCCAAAAAAATCCACTTAGTCGTTTAAGCTGTACACGTGCCCACAGACACACACGCACGCACCCACACACATACACACACAAAACACACTCACACACACCGACAGGCAGACATCATGCTAAAAATTTTTTTACAGCCTTCTCCACACCGGAGTAGGTAGTGCATATTTGCCAAAATCTCGGATACACATTTTTAGTATGAAAACAATACCTACCTTATATATTAATGTATGCGGTTGGTAAAAATATATAATATGTAAGTTTATTTTGTTGTTTAGGATAATTTATTGGAAATTTGTATATTTTTTATTTTCCTGTTGTAACAAATAAAAAAAAAATTATATATATATATGTATATAGATATATATGTATATATATGTATGATAATTTCCGGATAATCTGTTTGTAAAAAATCTCAATTGAAGCAAAATATAAAACAAAAAAATAAACAAATATAATGCAAAATATAAAAAATTGAAAAGAGATAGAGATATAAAAAAGAATGAACAAAAGAGTCAAAAGTAAAATGTATAAAATGTAAAAAGTAGAAAATAAAAAATATTAAAATATCAAATGAACTTGAAGAAGACAAAACGGATCTTATATATTATTATATTATATTATACTTCAGTAACCTTCGATTTAAATTTAAAGGTAATTTATTGGAATTTGAATTATTATTATTTTTTTTTTAAATATTTAATTTTTTATTTTCTGTACACTTGATTTAATATGTAATAAAAAAAAAAAACAAATAATATATTAGTTTTTGTGCTTTGTTATTTGCATAATTTAAACAATTTCCATATATCGAAATTAATTTTGAGGATAATTTCTGTATTTTTGGTATACTTTTTTTTTTATCACCTACAATAAATTTAATATAAGTACATACATATGACAAAGATTTTAAGGAATTTTCAAGGTTTTTTCACATGTTTTTTTCAAGTTTTACCATAAATAATATGTATGGTACACCTCTACATATTATATAATATATATATATTTTTTTTTTATTCAAAAATATATATATACATTGTACATAGTAATAATATTCGATTGTTTATATTAAAACTAACGGACACTTAAATTAATTTTCGTAAAAAACAAATAAACAAAAAGAAGAAAAAATAAAAACAGAAAACTTCAATTAGAAAAAGATAAACGGTAACACTTTGATTGATTGACATTTTCACTGACAGGCTTTTAATATCAAAATGACGTGGTAAATTCTTGTTATAGAATGTGATTTGATTGTAAAATAATTTTTTTTTTTTTTAAATTTTAAAAGAAATGTTAAAAGTTTAAAGGAGTAATTGAATTTTATCAGTAGTGTATGAAAAGATGGTCATATCATATTTGATAATAATTTGAATAGTTTAGAAATTTACGAAAACTCTTTAATATTGTCATGGAGAATAATTAAATATATTTTTTTGTTTAATTAAATGATACTTCGTAATATGACTGATTTTAAATCTATTGGCCAGTTTAAGACCGTTGTGATACCCCAGATTTGTTTTCTCCTTAGCGATATTATTAGAAAGCACTATAAATCGAGTATTTTCATTTCTGATAGATCTAAAATTTTATTTAAGAAATCAAATAAAGAAAATATAAAGAACATCCTATGTCTGTCCTATGTTCCAGTACCCAAAAAAATGGATATTAAGGACTTCACTTCTTTCATTTAATGATGAAATACAGTTAATAATGAATACTTATTTCATAAAGTAGGATTACAAAGACTTAATGGCAACTTGACTATTTAACTAAATGTTGACTTTGCTTTTGGAGATCATATTATTTGGTTTCAGTATGTTCATTGCGACGTTTTTGTTTGGGTAAACGAACTTAGTTTGAAACACGCTGTAATATTAATTTTTACATAGCATGCATAAGTATTTTCAGTTTAATTGTAGTGTGAATTATTTAAAAATAAAAGTTTTTATGTTCTCAGTTAAACCGCAAGAAATCGTCAGAAGAACCACAAGAATCGTCTATTAATTTATTTGTTTTTCGCAGCATAAATTCCAAACTTATATTACTAAGTTATTAAGATCTTTCACATTTTTTTATTAAGAAACTTGTGTTCGTATAACGAAATTTAAGAAGAACATTTACATCTTTCTTTAAAATAACCTTCCAAATTTTCTGCTTTAAACTCTATAATTCTAAGTATCCCGAAACGAATTTTCCTAACATCCGTTCCACATTCTCTTCTCCAAAATCAAACTGTGCATTTACTATGCATATTAAAGGACTCATCCTAAACTTTGGTTTTAAAGCAGCTGATGGTTTTGGTTGGTTAAAGTTCAACACTATCCACTGGAATCTTGTGCAGTTACTTTTATTAACTGTTGATATTTTCCAGAGTTCCTCATAAAAAAAAAACTTAGATATTTCAAGTAATTTTCATAATACTTATTTTTTTTTTTGGTACTTATGTACTAAACTATAGTTATGAAAAGATTTTCTATCTGCGTTATTTTGTTTTATATAAGAAAATTAAAAAATCTATCAACTTATAATTATTAATATACATTTTAATAATTTGTGACAATTTGTGAACATTTGTGATCTTTCACCTTAAAGTTTTATCTAAATGAAAAATTAATAAATTTCATATTATTATATAATCTAATTCTCATCAAATTGCCTAGGAAAATATATTTATTTTATAAATTTTCCAAATGGTAAACAAATTGTTATCAAATAAACCATTTTTATTATTTTTTCTTAATTTATTTGTTTGCAAACGTAATTAATGGCATCACGTTAATAAACAAATTTATTTTCAAATTTTAATTTTAAAATATATATGGTTATAGTCATAATTACGTATTTATATATATGTATATAAGTATATATATTAAAATTAAATGTTTGAACTATTCAACAATGTCCATTTAATTGATAATTTATTTATTGGTATTTATTCATTTAATAAATGATATAATGGTGGTATATTATTTATATGAAATTATAAAATGTTTCATCATTATTTCATCATTATTATAATCATTTTAATAATAATTGACATTTTGAAAATTTTATTTATAATTTTATAGAAGTGCAATATATATATATGTATTGCACATATATATGTATGAAATTCGAAATGGATAATTTAATAAATAAATATTGACAATAAAAAGCAAACAAGACCTCTATACATATAAGTTATAATTAATTAAATATTATATAATTAAATAGTTTGCTTAAAAGTAGTTAAAGTTATATTATTTTTATACCCTTATGAACTATGTTCAAGGATATAATAAATTGGCCATTACGTTTGTCACACCTTAAAGGAGTCAAGCTAGATATAATGTCAAATGTATGGATCCTCTCTGAGTTGATTAAGCCATGTACGTTTGTCCGTCCGTCCGCATGATAACTCAAAAAATCAAGAAGCTGGGAGGCTAATATTTTTTTTACGTCACTTTTGCAAAGTTGTTAGTTTCACTATATAAAATAGTGTAGTGTCTATACAGGCCAAAAACAACTATAAAATTTGATTGTGCTGGTAGGACAGGTTCAGGTAGCTGTCATACAACTTCTCTTTGGAAATGAAAATAACTCCGAGTTTTGAAATCGTGCAGATGGACGTACATGGCTTAATCGACTCAGAATTCGGTTCTGAGCCAATTAATACCTTTGACACTATATCTTGTTCGACTCCTTTAAGGTGTCACAAACGTAATGGTAAATTTATTATACCCTTGAACATAGTTCATACGTTTTATAAAACCAGAGTATATATTACATTCATACGGATATCCCGGAAAATAAAATTAAATAAAGTCTTGCAAATTGTATTGCATAATTTTAGGCTATACAATTAATTGAAGATATCCATTTAATAATATTATGTGTTTGTTATGTAATATATTATTTGTACAAAGTAAAAATAAATATATCTATAGTGAAATTTTTATATTTTACATTTTTTTTTAATGTATTATTTAAGAGAATTCAAGATAAAGATATAATTTAATTGGAAAGGTTTCTTCATTATTTAGAATTTTTTTTTTTTGTTTTTCATATCAATTAAATATTTCAATTTTTTATTATATTAAACATTTTGTTTTAAATAAACTTTTTCGGGACATTTAATAATATTAAAAAGTCATACAACATTTAATAATATTAAAAAGTCATAAATAACATTTAGGATACACCTATCCCATAATTTAAGAATCTTAAAATTTGGCTTCCTAACAACAAGAGATACCTATAAAAAATATCTTTTAGATTATTTTGAACATAATTTTTGATATGTATTTTAACTATTTGTATTTTTTTTTTTTTAAATAAAACGTCTCTTCCATGTTCGTTTCTGACATATCTGAGGAATATTAAAAATTTATTGTCATAGAAATAATATTTACAATTCATGGTTTCTTAGGTAAATTAATTCATTTAAATAATTAATGTAGTAGTACATAAAAATTTTAATTCCTACATTTTTTTTTATGTTAATAGAAAATTTTCATATTGTCGTACATAGTTAGAGAATATGAATTCTTTAAATGAATTACTGATTGGTATATAGAAATATTAAACTGAAACAAAATTTGAAAATGTCTTTAAATCATTTAAAATTACTTTTGGATTATGTTTTGATTTAATAAAAAAAAAATAACAAAAATAAATTAAAGTATTAAAATCATAAAAAAAAAAAAAAAAACGCATCTGCAAAATGACAATAAATTTTTAAACACTTGAGAATTTTCTAAATTTTAATGGTTTTAATATCTTCAGAATTTTTAAAGTTAAAGTTTTATGGTTATATTAAAGCTTATTTATATTGTGGAGATTGTTTAAGATACAAATTTAAGTGAAAAAAATTTCCATTTCAAAAGAAAATCACATAAATTGCATAATTCACATCACGTGATACTAAAAACCACATTTAAATAAAAGTTTTTTTAAAATATTTTATTGTTTACCGAAATATAAATAAAAACTTTTTCTGTTCTAATAAAGTTTTTTTTTTTTTTTTTTGTTTATTTCTTTAAGTTTTTCATTTTAAATTTATTATTATTTCATTTTTATCATCAACGATTTGAGAGTCCGTATAGACACTTTACATTAAAAACTGTTTAAATAAACAAAACAAAAAGAGAAAAGTTTTAAAGAAATAAAAATGAGTTTAATGATTATTTAATGAGTTAAAGTTAAAGTCAAAGTTCACATTAAATACCGACATTTAATGATACACCAATCACACAACAATGAAAGGAAATATTAGTAAAAGATACAAAGGTATAATATTAGATCCTTCAGTTCTAAATTGATATTATCACTGATTATAAATATATATTTCCAATAAAGGATTTAAAAAAAAAAAATTAAGTTGACATTGTTTATGTTTAAGATAGTTTAGATGATTTTATGTGGGTTTGTAATTCGGTATTGAATAAAAATATAAAAATGTTTTGTAGTTTTTTAGTAGAATTTTTAAAATTTCTTCAAAAAATTTACTTTTTAGTTTCACTTTTCCGGCTGTCTTTAGATTTGTTTAAAAAATTTTTATATAGTTTAAGGTAAAACATTGAAATTTCAGTTATGGATAGGTCTTTTAAAAAAATTATTGTTGTGACACATTTTTATACTCGTAAGAACTATGTTCAAGGGTTTAATAAATGCGTCATTACGTTTGTGACACCTTAAGGGAGTCGAGCTAGATATAGGATCAAAGTAAGGCTCCAGAATTTTATCAAGAATTTAACACTTCTCTTTTCTACATTAGAAAGTTGTTAATGTCTTAATACCTTTATGCAATTTGGATTACTGTATTAGTTTTAAAAATTAATTATAAGTTGTTTAAGTTTAAGTAAGTAAGTTATTACCGTTTCTTGTTTTCCGATTTCTTCAAAAGAAATTTAAGAAAGGAAATTGAAATATAACTTTAAAACATTCAGTAAAACAAATTATATTATCAATGAAAAAATATTGACTATATTAGCCTAAAACTGTCATCACTCAGAAAGGTAGTTATTTAGGATGTCACCTTCATTTTATAACCAATTATAAAAAGCTCTCCTAATCCCGAATCTAGCGTATAGGTATGAATGATCTGATAAAAGCTTAGTATCTTAATTTTGTAACCAATTATGTAATCTTTTCTAACACAAAATTTTGCATATGCACATGTACTCACTTCCCACATATGCTGTAAAAATGCACCTCATTATCACTTACATAAACGGTATAACATCGGCTATAAACTGATTTATTTGAAATAATTTTCTGGCTCCGAAAAAATACGCTACTTTCAGTGAATCTGACCCTTAAAAATAAAAACGATTTAACAAGAGCTTTAACAAAAGCAACATTTTTAAAAAAAATAAGACTTTAAAAAACAAGATTTAAAAGATTAAGATTAAAAACAAAAACAAGATTTCGTACCTTTCGGCTTAGGAAATACTGTTAAGATATATATAGATAAATATTGTCATGTTGCCAAAAATATATACGTACAATAAATAAAGATTAAATAAAAGTTATAATATGCATTAAAATTGAATCGTTTCAGTCTGGGATTTCTACTAAGCTATTGAGAGTAAATCTTTGTTTTTTCCTAAGGGAGGTGGGAATCTTCCAAAGACACCAATAATTTCTCCTTGGTAGTGGCAGATTCTTACTGACTAAACCCACCTCCCTCTTTAGCCAATATAATGGAATGAAACTCTTACCTGTTAACGCAGTATATTAATAGGGAGTAGGGATAGGAAATGGATATAGCCGTTACAACAGTTACAACATGCAGTATTATATAACACCTTACTGCATAATGTAATTATTGAAGGCAACCCCTACTGTGACTGTAGCAGCTATTATTATTGGTATTAATATTTTTGTTAATATTATTATTAATTTACTACAGAGAAAGAGTCAGGGCCATCAGGAGATTACAACGTGCAGTAGTATAAAAACACCTTCCTGCATTGAGGGTAAATGTCTTCAAATTTCGTCCTATCCTAATTGTATCTTAGATAATGCTCGCAATCAAATAAGTTAAATTCCACATTATTTATAATAGTATTTTATAAATTGTATTTGATTTATTCTGTTATTTGTTAAAAAAAATCGTGTATATGCAAATTAATTTAATTGTTATACAACAATTTGCTTAACACTACTTTATAAAATTTTCAAGTGGTTTTACTTTATTTCATTTAGAGGATTTAAAAAATTATTTCATTCAGTAAAAATAACTTTGTTCTTTGTTGAAACATTTGATAGTTGAAAAACTTTATAAATTTTATTCAAAATAAACTATTTAAATACCAATTAGCCTAAAACTTTATATTACACTTGGTATTAAATTTGGTATTCCTAGTGACACGTTTGTATTCCTAGTTTGTTTCTAACCAAAATAAAAAAAATTTACCACTCCATTTTTAATTTTTGTTTTTAATAAAGATAACATTTTTTTTTTATATAACTCTTGTTAATACTTACAGAATCCAACTAAGACCTTTAGAAAAAGTTTCATTAGTTCTATATAAAAAAAAAAAACAAGTGGAAACAAAGTATAAGTGAACAAAGTTTAAATGCACTTTTACAGAATAGATATCATGGTAAAAAGAGATTTTATTACTGGACATGGAAACATTTTTCAAAAATCTAAAAACAAAAAAAATTTAAATATTTGGAACAAAAAAAATTCAGAATATTTAAATAAAACTGGGTGTAAGGAGTGAGAGGAGGTTTCATATGAATGAATTATAGGTGTAGAACAAAAGAAATTCGTATTTTTTTTTGGGTTTTTTTTTTGTAGTAAATTTAGGTCAAAAAAATTATATCGAAATATTGTGAAATCGTGACTCAAAAAATTTTTTAATAGGATTTAATAATACAGATAAACAATAAGGACAATATGGTAAAATATGAACTTTTCTTATTATTTCTTTCATTCGGTTTATTCAGTATTGGTTATTGCATTTCTTTTGTCAGTTTTTGTTTTGATAATATATAAGAGTATTAAACAATTTTGGTACTATAAATGAACCAATTAATGTGTGGTGTACCATATTTTGGTTGTAAGTTTTTTTTTTGAAATAGGATAGAAATAAAGCTTATATAAAGGATATTACATTTTTTATAGACTATAATAAAGTTCTGTTAATTATTATTTTTTATAATTGTAAAAATCAATTAGAATCAATAAAATCAAAAAAAAATTAGATCCAGGATATATGACAAAGTTGCAAGCAAATAAAAAAGATCTATTGTGTTAATGTAGACCGCAGACTGTTTAGACCCTAATTAAAACGAGGAAGAGTGCAGTAGAGTAGATTGTGTCAACTCTGGGATACCCGTATGAACGTAATATACTCTGTTTCTATAAAACTTGACCATCTTTTAAAAACTTTCAGATATTTTAGTACCGAAGTTAACTTCAGCGATATATGTATGTAAATTGTGGAGTTGTATGACAGCTACCCGAATCTATTGCCCAATCACAACCAAATTTTACAGAAGTTGTTGCCATAAAACTTGATCGTCATTTGCAATATTTCAAACGCCTAGCTTCATTAAGTTGCAGGAGATGCAAGAAGGCTGAACCGGCTGCTTTAGACCAACCAAATTTTACAAAAGTTGTTGGCATGTAATTCGACACCTCTTCACTAAAATGCAGATTCCTAGCTTCAGTAAGACACTGAGTTATTTTCATTTAAAAAGAGAAGTTGTATGGCAGCTACCCGAACCTGTCGTACCATTACAACCAAATTTTACAGAAGTTGTTGCCATAAAACTTGATCATCGTTTGCAAAATTTCAGATACCTAGCTTGAATAGATACTGAGTTATTTCCATATAAAAAAAGAAGTTGTATGGCAGCTACTCGAACCTGGCGGCCGAAAATGCTGGATTTAGATAATTTAGTGACGTAAAAAAAATTTCAGCCTCCTAGCTCCTTTATTTTTTGAGTTATCGTGCGGACGGACGAACGGACGTACATGGCTTAATCGACTCAGAATTCGATTCTGAGCCGATCCATGCCGTTGACACTATATCTAGCTCGACTCCTTTAAGGTGCCACAAACGTAATGGCAAATTTATTACACCCTTGAACATAGTTCATACCGGTATAAATATAAAATGTAAAGTAAAGGAATAATATTTTTGTTAAAAATTTAAAATCCGCCACTGATAGCACATATATTGAGAAAGATTGTAATGGAAATTTTAAAAATTTTCAATAAACGTCAAGAAAGAAAATAAAAACTGAAGTTTATTTTAGTTTTTGTGTTGATCATTTAGATTAAATGTTATTAATTCAAAATAAATATTTAAATATTTAAAAAAAAAAAAAAATTTATACATATTTAAATAAACAGTTTTAAATTCGCACAATATAACTCACAGAATGAATGTTTTTAAATAAAATATTACAAATTGTTCTATGAGATTTGTCTATTATACTTTAATACTTTATTTTATCTGAGATTTGTCTATGCTACAAATATTTTTTAGATTAGGCAAATTAAATTTATTAAGTGATTTTGTAAGATATAGAAGTATAGATTTGAAAACTGGTAGACTTAAACACGAAATATTTGATATATGGCTATACTTTTCATCTGTAGTAGCAAAATTTAGATGGGGTAGTTTAAGTAAATTAAACATCAAGAAAGATGTGGAATGAAAGAATTGTTAAACTGCATAAATATAAATACTACTAGTACTAATAGCTATATTTAAATTTTTAGAACCCACAATGTAGAAGTCGCAAATAGAATAGCATTTAAGTCTGTTACTGTTACTCTGTTTCATTTCTCTAGGAATGTTTGAACCTAGCTAAAGTCAGACTTAAAATGTGATATCTCCTATTTGGATAGCTATAATCTAGTTACCTATGAATGAACTAAACTCTGTGAAACGGTTATATAATATATTTAACAACTACCAATTACCTATTAAACTAAATCCTATGGAGCAGGGGGAATTTATATCAAAACAAACCTGTGTTAATTGTGCTCCCTAAGGTATAATTCTAGAAAGTGATCATTACCCATCTAACCATAGTTATATGATTGTTTTCAAACATGCTTCTAAATTTATAATTAATTTCGCTTAATTGGTACAATAATTGATCTAAAGCTTCCTGTATTTTTATAAAATACTAGATAAACCCGGCGTAGCATACGCCCCTCTGGTAATCTAGAAATAATATTGGTTAATAATTCTAGTATCTTAGTAATCTAGAAATAATTTTGGTTTTTTATCACTCAATAAAAAGAATAATCTTTCTGTTCTAATATATTTTTCATTTATCTTAAAAAAGTTTTTTGAAAACAACGTTCCCTTCATCAGTAAGAATACTTAACTTTTTAAATAAATATAAACAAGCGTAAAAACGCCGTAACGACACTAAGAAAATTAATGCCCCCGTTCCTTCAAAAATAATTTTTTTTTTTAAAAAATTTTTAATTTTCAGGATTAGGTAAGTACCCAACCCTATAAATTTTCAATTTTATTTTCATTCTTTTTTTCTGTTATGTGCAGTATTAGTTTTTGCTATGAAAAATGTTATTGTTGCAAACGTTTACGGCTTTTATATAATAGATTACGGGGCCTCGGTGGCCTAATAGGTAAGGACGTATAAAATACGCTGCAAACACCGAGGGAGTGTAGGTTCGAATCTCACACTCGTCATAAGAGTTATTCCCCCTTACGATATGTACAGCCTCGCCTGAACAGGAAATGCAGTGGTATTTCCTGTCCACAGAAATTTATGTGGCAGAGAAATGCAATAAAAAAAAAATAATAGATTACAAAAATAATTCATATAATATGTATAATAAAAGTTTATATTTATTTATATCAAATCTAAAAGGTTATTTTATCCAATTTTCCAGGTTACTTTTATTTTTCTTTTTAAATAAAAAATTATAACCAAAATTAAAATATGTCCAATAAAAATTCTGTTAATCGGCACCAAACAGTACTTATATGGAAGATATTAAAAGGAAAATTCGTGATTAAAATATACGGGTAAAGTATTGTGTTATAAAAAAAATGTTATTTTTTTGTTTTTTATATAACACAATTATTTTTATATTGATTTTTATTCTTATGGGATTTTTTGGGACGAAATTCGATTTGCTTTTGGTTCTTTATAATCCCTATTATTTATTAATTTTTAATACGATTATCATCAGTTTTTTTTATACATATTTCTCTTTTATAAAATATTACTTATAGTATTTTCATGTAATGGAAATATTGTTGTGGTTATATTCATACTTTTATATAATTTATTTGAGTTTTATTTCGTTCTGAATATTTTTGTGGATTAATTTGGAATTACATGTAAATTAATTTGCAGTTTTGTTTATTTTCGAATGGAATTAAAATACTACTAATTGAAGACAGAAAAAAAATAATTGGATTAATCTGAACGACTTATAAATTTTTAAATCTATTTTAACCACAAAAATACATAATTGCAATTAATTATTCATAGATTTCATTTAAGTTTCCTTGTATTGATTGAACTTTGTATAACAAATAATAAATTTCCATCTAATTCTTTTCTTTTTTTAAATTCTTGGCCATTTACTGTACAAGTAGTTAAGATGTACATCCCAATATTCTGCCTATAAGAGAAGTTGAATTTGTTATGTAAAAGTCTTACTCTGCTAATTAGGCTTTAGATTTCTTACTGTATTTTGAAAATTTACATTTTTCAATATTTTTTTAATCTAAAATTTTAATTCTCCAAATTCCGACACAATTTTTTTCTTTTATTAAACACGATCACTTTTTCCATACAAAATAAATAACATACAAACAAGCGACCGACACAATTTTTTTCCCGTTTTTGTTTCTTCTTCGATTATTTTTGTTTGAATATTTAAAAAAGAATGCCATGCTTATTTACATAAAATTTTCCTGACCCTCTTACTAAAATTTTTTATTTGTTTATTTTCTATGTATTAATAAAAGAGGAACGTTCAACCACTATTTTTGCCGACCGCATACAATTATGTATAAAGTAGGTATTGTTTTCATACTAAAAATGTGTACCCGAGATTTTGGCAAAAATGCACTAATCCGGTGTGGACTACTGTACTACTAATGCACTACTGTAAACATTTTTTTAGCATGATGTCCGTCTATGTGTGTGTGTGTGTGGGTATGTCTGGGGGCACGTGTACAGCTTAAACGACTGAGCGGAATTTTTTGCAATTTCATATTTAAGGTTTTTACTTAAATATCTCGGATTGATAAGCTTTTGGAAAAATTGGGACAACGGCAAGTGGTAGTTTATAACTAGTGTACTTTTTAAGCTTTTTACGAATATTTCGTAACAGAAAAATTTTATGAGAAAAATTATTAAGAAAAAGTTGTTACACAAGTAAAGAGCAACAACTTTGCATTTGCATAGAACATTTTTTGATCCGACTAACTTTAACTTTTATTTAATTTTTTTTCTAAGTCCAAATTTCATACATAATACTCCATATGAATTTATATGAAGAATTTTTTGTTTTTTTTTTTTTTTTTAAATTTATATGTATACATATGTACTTTATATCTATGCATATTATTCTTTTGTTGATGACATAAAATTAAAACGGTAAAATTTTTGCTAGCGGATTCAATATTAATCTTATGTTTGTTTAGTATTTGTTTACAGTTTTTATTATTTTTATACCCGTACGATAAGTATCGGGTATAATAAAATTACTTCTCCGTTTGTAACACCTCGAAATAAGCGAGCTAGATATACTTTCAAAGATATAGATCGGATCAAAATCAAATTCTGAGTCGATTAAGCCATGCCTGTCAGCACGCTAACTTAAAAACTAAGAAAGCTAGAATCTTAAAATTTACACAAAATATTCTGGGAGCAATTTGTTGGTTCCCCATTTGTTTTGTTTCCGACCAAAACTTCGAGTAGCTCCCGAGCAACTAACTTTTAGATCTCCACAATTTTTTTGAAATAGAGCCATGAAATTTTAACTGCTGATAGATATCATAAAAATATTAACTTTATGATAATATTAATTTTTCTTTATCCGTTAAGGAGCTAAAGCCCCTCAAAGTTCGAAAAATCTGTATATTTAAATTGTTATAACACAAGCTCTATAAAGTATATGTTCAATATGAAAATTCCAAACAATAGCTATACGGTGTCTTAATTTACCGTTATGCGAAACTGAATTATTGCAAAATCCTTTAACCCTGCTATCTTCTAAACGGTTTAATTTGGAAACATGAAATTTTGACAGAAGTTAGATCTTTGAAAATAAGTATGAGTCATTTCAGAAATTTTTTTGTAACACCCCTCGTTTAGGAACTGTAAGGGATCAAAAACTTAAAATTTCCTATTTTTAAACATCTGTAACTTGAACACCTGTTAAAATTTTTTTGAAGTAGTACATAAAAATTGAAGCTTCAACATTATACTCTTATTTCTGTTAACAACTTTTTTTAATAATATAGGGTTACTTTATAATTGACGAAAGTGTTACTTGATTTTTTCAAATTTTCTAACAAATTTCTTTAACGAATTTTTTGCATTTTGTTTTACTCGATAATTTGACATTGTTAAGCATATAATGCGTAGTACAAAAAAATGTAAATAAATAAACAACATAACGGTTGCTTGAAGAATTTTTATTTAGATGATATTGTATTATATACTTATACAATATCATGTTTATTTACATATCGTATATGTCACTGATGAATGAATGATAAGAGTATAGATATATATTATATAGCGCCGCATTTACATACATATATGCATTTTATTGCACTTATAAGAAATTATTCTATGAATGGAAATATTTTTAAAGAAATATTGCAATGTATGGCGATATACTTATAACAATATAAATATACTATGTGTTAATATAATATATTATTATTATATATATTATATTAATATAATATAATATTTAAAATTATATTTACTATTTTGTAATTTAATATACATTTACCGCTTAGTATTAAATGATACTATAGAATATTTGAACAAGTTTTGGATTGATAATCGTTATGTGAAAGGTTAGAATCTGCTTTTGAAGAATGTATAAACATATAGTTTGAATATATATATGTACAACCCATAGTTCTAGAAATTATAAAATTCACCCAAATTATTTTAAAATTCTAAAATATTAAAGAAATAATATAGTAAGCAGAGTGACAGGCTGTGAACATACTAACTATTACGGTTCGTACGGGTATCTAAGAGTTGACAAAGGTAACTGTATTCTTTCTAGTTTTATGATCAATTTTAAAATATTTTACATATTACATATTATATTATATATATTATATTTTACATATTACATATATATATAGCATATACAAATACATTTAGCTTTATACATATATATTTTATTTTATTTCGATTTGCTACAACCATAGATATATTACCTAACTTCCCATCTATTAGTAATATAGATGACTACAACCAAAGACTATACATTATACCTAGGTATATTTTATTTTTCTATAATAAAACACATACAACATAACACTTTAAAGTTAATGATATTTCGCGAAAAATGCTAATCATCGATGAATTATATTGATATCGGTAAGGAAGTTTTATTTTTCTCTATTAAGTTGTTTGTATTTATGTATGGATGAGTGCTTGTATATTATTATTATTAGAAAATATTTCTATTAAGTGTTCTATGCTATTTAAAAATTCTTAAGGTAATGACCGAATGCTCGCGTCAGTTTTAGCGTTGCTTCTAAAGCCGCTTCTAGCGTTGCGTTCTACTAAGACCAAATACTAGCGTTGCTTTATGACCAATACAAAATAAAAACAAAAAAATTTATT
This sequence comes from Poecilobothrus nobilitatus, assembly GCA_947095535.1. NCBI lineage: Eukaryota > Metazoa > Arthropoda > Insecta > Diptera > Dolichopodidae > Poecilobothrus > Poecilobothrus nobilitatus. The sequence continues at coordinate 50,832,539 of OX352772.1, read as the reverse complement.
GTCAACGCAAGTAAAAGTATAAAATTGCTCTACTCTAGCGTCGCTTTTTTGTTTGGTCAAGTTCCATATAAATCAATGTATTCTACTTAAACGACACTAGATGTTTGTTGATTATTTTTTAATTGCAATTTATGCAATTTATAATAGATTTGAGTACAGCAGTTTCCAACCAAAATTAAATTTTAATGAATTTTAATTTTTAAATATTTTGCTATTTTTTCGATATCGATAGATAATCCATAAAGCATTTTTGTTTTCTTTTAGAATCAAAAAATTTTTTATCCCATACGAACTTTTTGTAATTTAGATGTCACAGTAAAATATACGTACACACCAGCTACAGGGCCCATAGTTTTAATATATTAAATAAAAAATTGAAATTTAAATAAAATAAACATTGTAACAACAAGTTCAAACAGTAACAAGTTCCAAAAAAAAACAAGGTTTAGTTACTACAATGCTGAGGTGTGGGAAATAAAAATTGTCGTCAACACCGAATTTCGAATAAAAAAATTCAATTAAAATTTATTTTCAAATGATAAAGTTCGTTATTAAATTAAAATCTGACTTAATAATAATATGTGATCACATTAATAATAAAATCTATTAAAAAAAAAATTAGAGCCTTAACTTTGAGCTTCAACTGACTTATAACAGTAGAATAAGATCACAGCAAGATCAAAGTTTATGCAAAACTATAATATTTACAAATTTCATTTATCGCATTTATCTTTCGTTGATTTTAACTTATTCAACAAATTAACAAGTTTTTAATGGAAAAATGTTTTTACCGACCGTAAAAACAGTACATTACTTTATAAAACAATACGTAATGTACCTTATACATTAGCGGTAGCCACACCAACAAATTTGTACCAAAGATTTTTGAAAATATGTATGTACATATTATTACTTACTTCGGTGCTTAGAAAGCTGTAAAATTTTTTTAGAGTGATGTCTGTGTGTGTGTGTGACTGTCTGTCTATGGGTGGATATATTTGTAGGCATGTGTACAGCCTAAATGACTTTGCGGAATTTTTTATTTAAGGTTTAAGACGTAAATATCTCAGATAGATAAGCTTTTGAAGCAAATCGGACAACCGCCAGTGGTAGTTTACTAGTGCAATTTTTAGGTTTTTTACGAATATTTCGTAACAGGAAAATATTATGAGCAAAATGATTATGAAAAAATTGTAACACAAGTAAAGAGTAACAACAACTTTGCATTGGAACATTTTTTAATCCGAGATCCGACTAACTTTAAGTTTTATTTAATTTTTTTCGTCCAAATTTAAAATATCTACATTTATACCACACCATATGCATTATATTAATATGAACTATTTTTGTTTTTTATCTTTTTTATATCTCGAAAAATTTATACATATACCTATTATGTATAATGTAACCTATGCATATATGCATTCTCTTGTTGATGACGCAAAATTCAAACTGTAAAATTTTTGTTAACAGATTCAATATTAATGCTATGCTTGTTTTGTATTGTATTTTTTACAGTTTTTATTATTTTTTACTTCTAATATTTTTGAATGAGAAAAAGGCATGTATGTATGTATATTATATTATGTATGGATGTGTGTATGAATGTGCACATTTACGATTAATTCATTGCCTATTAATTTTTATTGAATAAAAAAAATGTTATTAAATTATTAAAAGTTATTTTGCTTTGATATAAATTATTATGTAAAAAATCTATGAAATTTCGGGTAATAGCGGATAATAGCGGTCGGTTCTGTGGTGGAGACAACTAACTTTTTTTAATGTTGAATATTTTTCCAAAAATTGATCTTAAAGACTCATCCTAAATAAGTCACAGTTTGAACAAATTGATTTAAAACTGAACTTTACTGAGTTCAGAGTGATGAAATTACAGACGTAAATTTATTAAATAAATCAAAAAGAGTTATTTTTAATTTTTGTCAACGAAAATCTTTAAAATTTCTGAAAATTATCAAAAACTTTTACAAAATTTCTTAAATTTTCTATTATTAAATACATTTAAAATTTTCTCCATTACAAGTCTTTATTAATAAGAAATTTTATCAATAAAAAAAAAAATGAACAATTTTTTGACAATAATTTCATTCTTCTTTTTATTAATTTTAAGTTTCAAAAAAAAAAAGAAAAGGGGGAAATAGAACAACAGTATCAGTATCTCATCTGTATTCGTGACTTCATTTTTCAATATCCACCTTTTTTGACTTAAAGAATATGATGAATATATTTTCTGTCATCTTTTCGCTTCAATAAATCTAAAGTCAATATAATAAAACGACAATATCATAATTTTCAAGGAAATCATTTTTTAAAATAATTTTTTAAATATTTCAAATAAAACGAGGAAGAATACAGTTGTCTTTGTAAACTCTTAGATACCCGTACGAACCCGTTAGTATGCTCATAGTCTGTCAATCTGCTTATAATATTATATTTTTAATTTTTCGGTATTTTAAAATAATTTGGATGAATTTTATAATTTCTAGAACAATCGTTTGTACATACATACATACATATGTATATTCAAACTATATGTTTATAATTTCTTCAAAAGCAGATTCCAACCTTAAACTTAACGATTATCAATCCAAAACTTAGCGGCAAATGTATGTAATAATAATGATACTAAGCGGCAAATGTATGAATATTATTTTTTTTTACACTAAACTTACTACAAAATACCAAATATACAAATTAATATGCATATGTATTCATATTTTTATATGTATGTCGCCATATACATTGCATTATTTCTTTAAAAATATTTCATTCATAGAATAATTTCTTATAAATACAACAAAATATGTATACACCAGCTACAGGGCCCGTATATACGTATAAAATATAGAATATAAATATAAATTCTTCAAGAAACCGTTAATTTTTTATTTATTCAAGTTTTTTTGTACTACGCTGATTCGTATCCTCAACAATTTTAAATTATCGAGTAAAAAAATAATTCAAAAAAATCGTTAACAAAACTTGTTAGAAAAATTGAGAAAAATCAAGTCACACTATCGTCAATTTTAAGGTAACCCTAAATTATTAAGAAAATAGGCTAACCAAAATAAAAGTATAATATTGGAGCTTTAATTTTTATATATTACTTCAAAAAATTTGAACAGATGTTCAAGTTACAGGTGTTTAAAAATAGAGAATTTTCAGTTTTAACCCTCCTAAACGGGGGGCGATACAAAAATATTTTCTGATATGACTCATACTTATTTTGAAAGATCTAACTCCTCTCAAAATTTCAAGTCTCTAACTTAAACCGTTTGAAAGATAAAAGGAGTCAAGAATTTAGCAAAATTTGAGTATAGCATAACGGCAAATTGAGACACCTTATGGCACAATTATATATTTATTATATATATAATTGTAAAGCTAATAAAAGAAGTTATCGTATAGCTTTTTCGGATTGAAGATACTTTTTATATAATTTGTGTCATAACAATTTAAATATAGAAATTAATATTTTTATGATATCTACCAGCGCTTAAAATTTCATGGCTGTACTTCAAACTATGTAGATTGTAGAACTTTTGCAAAAATTTACATTAAAAAGCTAAATCTACTAAGAATTTGATTCTGATCCGATTCATACCTTTGAAGGAATATTTAGCTTGCTTATTTCGAGGTGTTACAAACGGAGGAGCAATTTTAATATACCCGATCCGTATCGTACGGGTATAAAAAGAAAATACAAAACAAATAATCAAAGAAAAAAATTTAACAAAAAAAAAGAGGTGGCAAATAAAAAAAATGATAACAAAAAATATAAATTAATGGTGAAAATATATTTTAAAGGTAAAATACATTAATTATAGATATTTAATTCTATATTATTATTGTATAATAATGTGGTTACAATGATTGTGGTGGATTTGGTTAATTTCCTTTTTGTTTTTTGGATTAAACATAAAATTTTCGTATCTTAAATTTAAATGCGAAAAAATTGAGAAAAAAAAACTATTTTTATTTAATTTAAAATGTATAAATTTTAAAGAGTTTTATAATATATAAGAATAACAGTGAAAGAAATTTAAATTATAATTATTTGTAAAATACCAACATTTCATTCTGATTGAAGTTTTGGTGAAAGTGGAATTTTAAATATGGTTTTGTAAAACTTTGTTCTTTAATTAAATTTTTTTTTTTTAGTTCTTTACTTTCTCATATATGCAATATAAGAAAATTAATTAAACGAAGGACAAGTTCGGTTGACAATATTTGGACTTTTCTGAACTTAATAATACATTTTTTTGAAATATTAGCCTGTGCACGAAAAAGTTTTTATTTAATTTGTGATACTTTAAGGAAAACCTTTCAAATCACATTACCTTTTGAATGGGGAAAGGAACCGTCCGATGTGAAAGACCGATAAGGATTAAAAGAAGCATATTTCATTAAAGTTGAGTCACAAGGTAGTCCGATTATCAAATTTATTAATTTCTCAGTCTAGCTTCTGTTAAAAATTCTGTCTATTGACTTACAGTGATTAGGTCACCGTCCGTCCAATCGAAAATGTTAAAAGTTCGCTCAGGTCAAATTCATTAGTAGCAATTTGTATTGTAATAATTAATATCATAATATAACATAAATAAAATAAGTAACTGTTGTAAAAATAAGCGACTTAGTTTACGCCCTATGCTAAGTAGTGGAAAAAGAAAAAAATGTTTAAATAAATTGTCCATTTAATCAATATTTTAATTAAATGGATGATATTAATGGGTTCAGAATTCGTATAAATTGTCAGTCAAGGTGAGAAAATATTCAAAACTGTTCAATGATGAGTGTACATATATTAAAATAAATCCTCATTAACTTTAACAATGTATAACTTTTAAATTAAAGTTCTTTATTTATGTTTTCTTCTGTCCAAAACTCTTGCTAACTAAATTATTTATTGGAATATTGACTTTTATAACCACATTCTACTGTTTGTTCAATAACGTATAGTAGAAATCACAACATATAAAAAACAACCTATTCCCTCGCACATCTATTAAAATTGGATGCAATTAAAATCAACCATACAATTGGATGCAATTAGAATCAACATCCAACAGCAAGCAAATATTAGGAGCTAGAAAAACCACTCGTCTTGCTAGTAACTACTATATTTACAGATCATTGAAGCAAAATCAAAGTTTAACGATAAATTGTTTCATCAGTTGTAAAAAACTATTGTATGATGAAAATTTTTGAATAATAATAAAATATAATTCTTGTGCTCAAAAGAGAATAATTTATGTGTTTTTATAATTAATTTAATTTAAAAATATTTAATTTTTCATATACTATAAAAAATTTGAAAAAATATAGACAACATTTAAAATAATATAAAATAATAATTAAAACATTTTTTTAATAAACTACTTATTTTAATATAAAATATAATTATTATGAAGATATAATTGTACCTCGATAGGTTGTAAAATATTATCGGGTATGGAACATCTTAAATGCTATTTTTACCAGTGTAATTTTCACCAAAATTATAGAGATATCACAAATTTCAGGCTTCTACATAATATAAATAAAAACAAGTAAATGTAACAGTAAGTCGAATACCCTACACCTGAATAATTCGAATTAAATTAAAAAACAATAAGTTTTTTGGCAGCTGCTTGAACTTTTTCCCTTTTCTGTCTTATTCAACTCGAATTTCAGGAACGTAAAAGAGGCATCTTCTTGGGATATGCTTGACACCCTTGCATAAAATTCTAAGTTTCTATTTTTATTAATTTCGAAGATATGCTTGTTTGACCTTTGGAGGCGTGTGTCATTTACCCGAACCGCCACTCCAATTCATCTCAAATTTCAGGGACATAGAGGAAACATTACAGAACACCCTTGTATCAATTTTAAAGATTCTATCTTTATTGATTTGATAGCTATAGTCGTTTGCTCATTGATTAATTCGGAAACTTCCAAAATCCGAACCCATTGTCCAAATCATCTCAAATATCCGTTTTCAATTTTAAAGAAAAGGAAACATAACAGAAGATCCGTCTACCTAATTTAAAGCTTCTATCTTTATTGCTTTTAGAGATATGCTAGTTTGCTTTTGGGCTCGTTCGAAAGCTTCCAAAATCCGTCCCCATGTACCGAGTTTTTACAGTTGTAATCCCCGCCTTTCTTTCGTAATTAGTAATCTACTATATATATATGTTTCATAAAGAAAATTGTATTCGTTTTTTGAGTTATCGTTCGAACGAACAGACTGACGGACGGACGGATATCGTTAAGTAGTCTCAGGAGATGACACTGGTTAAGAATATATATATATGTCCATGTCTAACTTACTTTCATTTGAAGGCTATAACCAAAGTTAATATATACCCTATTCTTTATACTACACCATACCAAAGTTAATATATACCCTATACTTTATGTGTAGGGTATAATGTAATGATTATAACACATGTATGATTAAAATAATGTATGATTGAAAACACAAAAAAGTATAAATTGTGCCTATGTATATCTAACCAGATTAACGTTGATATAATTCCACTCAGTTTTGAATATTAATTATATTCTATTCAAATGGTAACACTTTTTTAAGAACGCTATCTAACAAAATAATTATGATAAAAACTGTCAATGAAATATCAAGATATGTATCATGTTTTGACAACGTGTTTAAAATATAATGAATTTATTATAGTCTTTATCGATAGATAAATATACATACATAAACATATATGTATTATATAAATTATATAAATATTTCTTTTAATTTGTTTTAATTTCTGAATTAAACAGTTTTAAATTGCTATTTTTTTCTCCTTATAAATTTTTAGAATATAAAAATAGTATAATGTGATGGTGATATAAAAATATTTACTGTAAAATGTCTACCATTGATTTTTTACAGTATTACATAATTAAAATTATTGAAATTATTTGAAATTCTAAAATTATACCAGAATCTAATTAAAATATGGATTCTGGTATAATTTTCGATTTTAAAGTAATTTAAATTCAACACAATACGAGTAGGTACTAGACATATGCACCTATTATTATGTTATAAGGTAAATTAAATATATAAAAAGTTTCTAATAATGTCTATGATCGCTCATCACGTGAAATTATTATTGTGATAAACGATCATTTTTGCTTCATATTAAAGAATTTAAAATTACTTTCAGATGGTCAAATTTTTTTTTTAAATCCTTTAATTAAATAAATGACATATTGGTATAATTATAAAAGAAAACAACGTTTACACTCCTATGGAACGTCATGCAAAAATGAAGGTGATTTATGAAGTTGTCTAATATTCTTATTATGTTTCTAAACAATGTTTTATTTGTTTAATCTAATTTCGTATTCTCATGATTTTTTACACGTGACTTTAAAACTTGGTAAAGTATTAAATATTTTATTTTAGTAGTTTTAAATAAGAGCCTCAATTGATGTAAAATTAAAAAAAAATTTAATTTAGCTTAAAACTGTCATATAAACCAGTTTATAAAAAGCGTTTAAATAATATTGCAACTATAGCATCAAGTACGTTAGCAAATTCGGTTAGAAATTTTTAAATATTGTGCTAAAAATATTGCATAATTTTTGTTGTATAACCATTATAACTATGCTTAATAAGTGACATAACTATGGCAATATATAAACAAAACCTAATCCGCATGCTGTAAATTTTTATTTGATTTTATTTACAGTTTAAAACTATTATGAGACGAGGAAGAATACAGTTGCCTTTGTCAACTCTTAGATACCCGTACGAACCGTTAGTATGTTCACAGCCTGTCACTCTGCTTACAATATTATTTTTTTAATATTTTAGTATTTTAAAATAATTTGGGTGAATTTTATAATTTCTAGAACTATGGGTTGTACATATATTCAAACTATATGTTTATATGTACATTCTTCAAAAGCAGATTCTAACCTTTCACATAACGATTATCAATCCAAAACTTTTTCAAATATTCTATTGTACCATTTAATACTAAGCGGTAAATGTATATTAAATTTACTTAGTACAAAATAGTAAATATAATTTTAAATATTATATTATATTATATTTAAATATTCCATTGACAGAATAATTTCTTATAAGTACAATAAAATACATATATGTATGTAAATACGGCGCTATATAATATACATATATATTCTTATCATTCATTCACTAGTGACATATACGATATGTAAATAAACATGATATTATATAAGTATGTATGTATATCAATATCATATAAATAAAAATTCTTCAAGCAACCGTTATGTTGTATATTTATTTACATTTTTATGTACTACGCATTATATCCTCAACAATTTCAAATTATCGAGTGAAACGAAATGCAAAAAATTTGTTGAAGAAGTTTGTTAGAAAATTTGAAAAAATCAAGTAACACTTTCGTCAATTATAAAGTAACCCTATATTATTAAAAAAAGTTGTTAACAGAAATAAGAGTATAATGTTCAAGCTTTAATTTTTGTGTATTACTTCAAAAAAATTCTAACAGGTGTTCAAGTTACCTTACAGCTCCTAAACGGGGGGTCATACAAAAAAAATTTCTGAAATAACTCATACTTATTTTCAAAGATCTAACTTATGTCAAAATTTCAAGTTTCCAACTTAAACCGTTTAGAAGATAGAAGGGTTAAAGGATTTTGCAAAATTTTAGTTTCGCATAACGGTAAATTAAGACACCGTATGCCACAAATATATATATATTGTATATATAGTTTTAAAGCTAATAAAAGTAGTAATCGTTTGGCGTTTTCAAAATGAAGATATACCTTACACAACTTGTGCTATAACAATTTAAATATAGAGCTTTTTTGAACCTTTGGGGAGCTGTAGCTCCGTAACGGGTGGGGCTACAAAAAAAAGTTATTAAAAATAAAATTAATATTTTTGTGAGATCTATCAGCGCCTAAAATTTCATAGCTCTATTGCAAAAAAAATGTGGGGATCTAAAAGTTAGGTGTTCGAGAGCTACCCTAAGGCTTGGTCCAAACTCAACCAAAAAAAAATAGGAAACCTACAAATTACTTCCAAAAAATTTTGTGTAAATTTCAAGATTCTAGCTTTCTTAGTTTTTGAGTTAGCGTGCTGACGGACGGACGGACGGACGGACGGACGGACGGACATGGCTCAAAAGTCTTAGAATTTTTTTCTGATCCGATCCATACCTTTGAAGGTATATCTAGCTCGCTTATTTCGAGGTGTTACAAACGGAGGAGTAATTTTATTATACCCGATCCTATCGTACGGGTATAAATATTATAAAACATTAATTTGCTAATATTTTCTATTTGTAATATTAATTTAAGTATTACAGCCATTTTCATATTATTTTATTAAAAAAACATAAGCAAAACAAAAAAAAAATAAAATAATAATTTTCTTTCTTCTGTAAAATTTGTATTTCTTCTGTAAATACCCACTTTTTGTGGCTAACGGCGTGTATACATATTACCGTCGATAATCAAAATGAAAATAAATTGATAACATAGCAGACATTAATTTAGTTTTATTATAACATTTTTATTTTCCATTTGAATTTTTTTGTTTGTCTAAGGCTTAATTATAATCTTTCTATGAATCTAATATTTCTAATTATTATCTTTCGTGATTTCGCACAGCCGACTTTAATACGTTTGAATATGATTGTTCTGTTTTTTATAATATCACAATGACAGGCGTTTTTTTTTTGTAGATCAGACCACAGCCTAGTAGATCAGATTGATCCTAACCAGACGAGTCGTTTTGAATCATAATGATTCGTAATGACGGTTTTTTCCCACACGTTTCATGTCGGAATTGAATTCATTTTTATATGTGTGTGTAAATATTTCATTTAAAAAAATTTTTTGGTGAATATAAATCATATAGATAGATAGATAAAATTTTTGTCTTCTTCATAAAAAATTTTACAAATCTTACGAGATTCACTTGTTACACAAAAAAAATTTTGGCTTAAAAACGAAGAGTAACAATTGGCAACTGCTCAATTAGTTTGTTGGAAAGAGAGGGTTGCGATAAAGTAAAAGTGGTCGTTTGAATGAAACGTATGGAAACCTTCAGAAAAAATTTGAAAGTCTGTCAAAAAAAATTTCGGGTTTTTTTTTTTATTTTACCGTTCAGAGCTGTTTGAATTACATGCTTTTAGCACATTTCCAAAAAAATTTTGAAAAAATGTGCTTCTTAGTTTCAATCTGTCCGTCCGTTTGTTTACAAAACTTCGACACCGTTAAAGATAGAGAATTTTAACCATTGGTAGGTCTCATAAAAAAATTAATTTTATGGAACAACTTTTTCATTTAGCCCCATTCATTAGGGCGCTACAGCCCTTCAAACATTGAAAAAGTCCTATTTTTAAATGCGTATATTTCATGTTCTGCCTAACATTTTTTCAAACTGAAAATGTCATTCGACAGGTATTTTTTTACCTTTATAAATTAATATCAAAATTATACAATTTTTTTTAAATTTAACATTTAAATTTACCGTTATGTGAAAACCAAATTTTGCATGATTTGTCTACTCTTTTAACTCCTGACCGCTTTTAGATTGGGACTTGAAATTTAGAGGGCAGAAAGAACTTTTAGGATTAGTATAAGCTTTCTCAGAAATTTTTTTTAAACCACTTCCCTGTTTATGAGCTATTAGGGTTCAAAAATTCAAAAATAACTATTTTTAAACACCTGTTAGTTAAGCACCTACACATATTTTACTTCGGCAAGATATAAAAATTAAAGCTCTAGTAATATATTTTTATGTGTGTTAACAGTTTCTATTAGTTGTATAGGGTTCCAGAGTAACATCCCCTTAAAATTGCAAAAATGTATTCAGATGTACATATTTCAGTCTCTGCGTAATAGTTTTACAATCTAATACCGCTAAATGACCGAACATTTTATTATCTCTATAAAGTAATATCAAAATTATGCAATATTTTGTAATTTTTTACATTTAAATTTACCGTTATGTGAAAACCACATTTTGTATGAAATTTCTTTTTTCATAACTCCGGCAAGCCTTTTGATAGGAACCTGAAATTTTGAGACAAGAAAGAACTTTTAGAATTAGTATAAGTTTCCTTAGAAATTTTTTTTATGGCCCCCCTATTTACGAGCTATTAGGGCTCAAAAATTGAAAATTTACTATTTTTAGTCACCTGTAACTTTGGCACCTGTACACATTTTTCTTTGGCAAGACATAAAAATTAAAGCTCTCGTAATATAATTTTATGTGTGTTAACGGTTTTTCTTAGTTATATAGAGTTCCGAACTTGCAACCTCTACAGAAATGTCCTATTTTCACATATTTTCTTATTACATAAAATTTTTAAATTTTTGTGCAAGTCACAATAATTCTAAACAGTTTCTATTGTTTTTTAGAAATGTGCGCTTCTAAAAACTTTTGGTTAACATTCTACACTGTTTTTTTATTCAATCAGAGTATGGCCAAACCAAACTCTACAGTGTTAGCAGAACATACTATGTATATGTCATAGCCAAGTATGATAATTGACAGTTTTAAAGTTAATATTTGTATAAGTAAAAAAAGTCAAATTTAATATTTTTTATTTGATTTTTTATAATCAAAAAAATAAACTAAAATGGGGTTAAAAAGAAAGTTCGGATGACAAAGACAGTCAAGCTGCGATAATAAAAATCAATTATTTTATTTTGTAATATTATATTTAGAACCATGAGCAATGAAATTATTAATGTGGCCAAAGTTTTGAGAAGCGAAAGTTTTCATTGTCAACAGTGACAATTGAAAAGTGGGTTTTTAAAGTTAATTTTAATAGAATTTATGACAAGTTTCGAAAATTCGTAATGAATATAATTTTTAATTATTAATTTTTCAAAGAAACAATCATTAAGCCCTCCCAGTTTCACAAATATCATATTATGTATTTTTTTATACCCGTATGAACTATGTTCAAGGGTATAATAAATTTGCCATTACGTTTGTGACACCTTAAAGGAGTCGAGCTAGATATAGTGTCAAAGGTATGGATCGGCTCAGAATCGAATTCTGAGTCGATTAAGCCATGTACGTCCGTCCGTCCGCACGATAACTCAAAAAATAAAAGAGCTAGGGGACTGAAATTTTTTTTACGTCCCTTTTGCAAAATTGTTAGTTTTGCTATTTAAATCCAACATTTTCGGTCGGCTGCCATACAACTTCTTTCTTTAAATGGAAATAACCCAGTGTCTATAATCTAGGTATCTGAAATTTTGCAAATGATGATCGAGTTTTATGGCAACAACTTCTGTAAAATTTGGTTGTGATGATATGACAGTTTCGGATAGTTGCCATACAACTTCTCTTTTTAAATGAAAATAACTCAGTGTCTATTGAAGCTAGCTATCTGAAATTTAGTGAAAAGTGTCGAGTTGCATGCCAAAAACTTTTGTAAAATTTGATTGGTCTAAAGCAGCCGGTTCAGGCTTTTTGCATTTCTTGGAACTTAATGAAGCTAGGCGCAATAGATTCGGGTAGCTATCATACAACTCCACAATTTACATAAATATATCTCTGTAGTTCGGTACTAAAACATCTGAATGTTTTTAAAAGATGATCAAGTTTTATAGAAACAGGATATATTACGTTCATACGGGTATCCCAGAGTTGACACAGTCTACTCTACTGCGCTCTTCCTCGTTTTTATATTAAAATAAATGAATGTACACCTACACATATATTCTATTTAAAACTTTTACATACATATTTGACTTTTATTTATGTAGGTAAATTTTTTTAAATGACTTAAAAAATTTAAAAGTTTCAAATTTTAAATGTTTACAAGATAAAAATTTGTTAAGTTTTTTTATATATACCTACTTTATTTTTAATTTAAACTTTTGGTGTTATCCGATAATACTTAACAAAGGTTTTTAAATCTTTTTAATTAACTTGATTTTACTTAAAGTGGCACAAATATAAACATGCAAAAAAAAAAAAAATCAAAAAACCAAAAATAAAAAAAAAATCCTTTCCTTATTTTCAGTATAACATCCTTCTTTTTTTTATTCTAAAGGTAATCCTTAAAATATTTACCTTGAAAATTGAAAGTGAATTAAGTTAAATAATTATATCATTTGCTTTCACACAGGTGAAAAAAAAACATATTTATATACATTTATGGTAAAGGTTATGTTGTCTACCACATTAAAAACTGCGAGAAGATAACGTTTTATGTAAATTTATTATGGTGTAGAGAATTTTTTCATGGTAATTATATGAATGTAAAGTAATTTGATAAGGGGGTTAAGGGGTTATTCAAAGTTTAAAAAAAAAAAATTGTATTTATCTTTTAATTAATAATTTTGTTTTTAAGTATGAATAAAGAATTTAAATATTATAAAAGTCAGATATATTGGATTATTTATGTTGAATTGAGAATTATAATTAGAAAAAGCATAACGCATTAATAAAATTTTATGCGTAACTGATTTTGAATTAATGAAGTAAAATTAATAGTGACAATATACAAATGATTTAGATCCAGATTAGGTACATATATGACACATTATATAATTATTGTAGAGTTAGTTTGATTTTGCTTTTTTGCGGCGTACTCTTCTTTACGGGAACGTCTCAAAATTCAAAAACACAAAATCCCAAAGTAACAAAACCCCAAAAATTCAAAATCCCAAAATTACAAAATCATAAAATTCCAAATTTCAAAATCCAAATCCCTAAATTAGCAATTTTCAATGTTAATTTTCAAAATAAATTTTCTTCATATAAAAACGTCAACATTTTTAAAAATCGTACTATTTTACACAGTCAAATATCAAAATTTAATACTTTTGTATGAAACCCTGTAAGCATTGACATACTATTAGTATTGAATTTAGAGTTGATTCAATCAAAATCAGGGTTTCAATAATTTTATTAGCGAGAGCTTGTAGTCGGCAGCCCCCATTCTTTCTAAGTTTATTATATTTCATATATTACGAAAATGTGAAAATTTTATTTTTTTTTTATGAAATTGGTATACGTATGGGCATATTATAAATATTGATTTTAAAGTAGAATTCAAAATCAGGGTTGCCCCTTTTACAGAGTATTTATACATTCGTATACGCGAGATTCTGAATAAGGAAGGATTTTAGAGTTGCTTTTAAAATCAGGGTTGCCGCTGTTTCCAGATAATTTATATGTTAGTGTATGCTAGATTTTGAATTAGGAGCGGTTTTAGAGGTGGCTAAAATATCATGGTTGCCCCCTTTTCCGGAGTATTTATATGTATCCCGATTTTTACATCATATTTTCTATTATTTCGCTTGTACATGTTTGGATTTTGAAAGTTCGGATTTTGACGCATTTGAATTTTGAAAGTTTTGATTTTGATGCATTTGGGTTTTGAAAGTTTTGTTTTAAATATTTGGATTTTGAAAGTTTGAATTTTAAAATTTGGATTTTCTCCTAAAACCCGTCAGGTTGAGTCTTTTCACCTTTGATTCGCTACGGATAAAAGTGAAGAAAGATATCTATATTAACCGTGTTTAACAGTGAGTCCACCTGCTTTGTTTTTGGGATTTTTTTTTTTGGAATTATTTTTTGAAATTTCGCAACTAAACCGAATAAGATTTGGCAATTTGGGATTTTGTAAAAAGTTGAAAATTTTTTGGAATTTTGGGATTGGGATTTCGTACTATACTTTAGTTTAAAAGTTTAGTTTTCAAAAGAGCGTTTAAAAGCAATTGATGATTTTAAAAAATTTTAAGAATATTAGTTTTCTAAATATTTATTTTATTTAGAATATTAGAATATTAGAAAATATTTAAAAGAGGAAACAGACAAAAATTATATTTTAGAGAAAATTCCTGTACAAATTACGTATAATGCAAAACAAAAACTTTTTATAATTTCGAGTTATAATGAATTAATAGTAAGAAACTAGCACCGTAATCCGCAATAAATGATGAAAGTATAATTAGTTCTAGTTTTTCTCTTCCGTCAGATTTTTTATTTCAAATCATATATGTATGTACCTACATATTGAAAAGTTTAAGTAAAAATAATTTCCAAATTATGTGTAAATCATCAGAACACTAAAAAGTTTTTTTTTAAATTATCTACTTTTTCAAAAATTTTTTATTTATAAGGTAAAAGTTTATGTTATAGGCACACTGAAAAAAATAAAAATATAGAATGGGTAGATAAATAAAAAAACATGAATTTTTTTTTGATTTCGCTTTTATATAAAAGTGTCTAAGTTGATTTTGAACCGTTTCTATTATTTTGTTGAGTGGAATTTTATCATTAATATTTATTAATAATTTTCTTGCTAAAAACAAAATGGTATACATAATTAAAGTACTTTTAAAATTTAAAATAATACGAAATGTAATGTTCGGAAAAAAATTTTAGTATACCGGCCTGTTTAAATAATGAAGTTACTTTAGTTTTTTTTTGTCATTCCTTTATCAAAGTGGTTTTTGAATTGTCATAAAATATACAATAGTTTTTTCAAGATTTTAGTCGTGAATTTAAAAAAAATCCTAAATAGTAAAGTGCCAAACGTTAAAATCACTGTGGTTTGTGTCTATAATAGATTTCACCACGAACTAATATATAAAAAACTAGGTAGAAAGAAATTGGTATAAAATATGAATTGATAAAAATTTATGAATTGAAAAAATGAATTTGATGAAACGCAACGATATGAAAGGGTTGCATAGAATTAACTGAAAATGTATATATTATGAAAATTATATTTACATATTATATAATGAATATATATAGTTAAAAATGTATATATTTGTATATTATCTAAAACTGAATGCGTATCGTTATTTTGATGTTTTTTTATATGGAAAATGCCATTATCGTTCATCTGTCCGATGACATCAAAAATAGAAAGAAAACTTAGTTTTATTACCGTTTATCTATCTGATGACACCAAAAATATTGAAAAATCTATAACATATATTTTATTTGATATTCGTATTCGTAAGAAGCTTACTTAAATTATTGTGTTAACAAAAAAAGACCGCGGGCATATTAACGATATACGTCCTGGTGGTTTCATGTATTTAAAAATAGTATTTTCCGACTGATAAGTGTCCAAATTTATAAAAATTTCAAATTTTATTTTGCGATGAGAATACTTTCCTTATACAATGATAAGTGAAAGTTCTATAAAATAAAATCTTTATATTAGTACAATAAAGAAAATTTACATATGAACCTTTTTTCTTTAGATTAATCAAATGGGTAATGTTTTTCTTGGTAAATTTAATTCCTCCATATTGTTTTCTTTAACTCACACAGGTTTATATAAATATTTTTACTTATTTAAAGTTGAATAATTTCTGCCTTATGAACTTATGTTTATTATAGGTTAAATTTCGTCCCAGATTATAGTATATAAATAAAATATGTAGCTATCCAAAGTATAAAAATGTTAGATAAAAATAAATAAATTCAATTACAAATGGATGGACAAACAATATGATAAAATATTAAAGCAATTATATTCAAAATCCAAAAAAAAAAATATTAAATAAATGTTTAAGTTATTTTTTCATAAAATTCTTGTACACTTGGAAAAAATAAATTATGTTATTATATGTATAAATTTTGAGAACCAAATATCCATAGGCTATTCTTGATCTATCACCTTATAGACTAACCATAAGTGAAGTACGAAAACTGCGTACAACAGCTGCAAGAATCAAAATGAAAAAAGTCTGATTCTATCTTGCAATAACAATATAAGATTAAGAATTACGTCAATTACTCCCATTTGTAGGGGTATGATAAGTTATTAGTTAGTTCTTGTATTTTAAAATATTACTTTATTAATTCTTCTTTTGGTAACAATTATAGACAATTTTTAATTTTTACAAATATTTTAGCAATATAAAACTCGAAATATGTATAAGAAAAAATAAAAATATTTGTGAAAAGTAACAAATGTGGCTTTTCTGAAGGAAGTGTTGTATCAGCGTAGTACCAAATCCATCCCAAATATAGTTGATATTGCCAGCTTTCAGAAAGTATATATAGTTAAGTATGCTTCGTTAATTAAAGTAATATTTCATTAAAGTTTCGTAAAAAAAATCTAATTCTTCTTAATAAATGCTTATATCTTCTAAATCTTTAGATATCGATTTTAAGTATGTATGCACAAATTATAGAAAAAACGAGAAAGAACACAGATGCCTTTGTCAACTTACTTAAGCTTACTCATAGCCTGTCACACTGCTTATAATATTATTTTTTTAATTTTTTAGTATTTTAAAATAATTTGGGTGAATTTTATAATTTCTAGAGCTATGGGTTGTGTATATATTCAAACTATATGTTTACACATTCTTCAAAAGCAGATTCTAACCTTCCACATAACGATTATCACTCCAAAACTTTTCCAAATGTGCTATAGTACCATTTAATACTAAGCGGCAAATGTATAATATTTTGTACTATACATATATGTATTATATATCATTCATTCATCAGTGACATATACGATATGTAAATAAACATGAGTTATATAAGTATGTATACTAATATCATATAAATATAAATTCTTCAAGCAACTGTTGAAGAAATGTTACAAACGGGGCAGCAATTTTAATATACCCGATCCTTATCGTACGGGTATAAATTGGACTTTTCTGGAATTTTGAGGGGCTGTAAGTCTGGAACCCTGCATAACTAAAAAAAGCCGTTAACACACGTAAAAATATATTACAGGAGCTTAATTTTTATGTCTTGCCGAAGAAAACTTTGTGCAGGTGCTTAAGTTACAGGTGCCTAAAAATAACAAATTTTCAATTTTTCAGCCCTAATAGCTCTTAAACAGGGGGTGGTGTAAAAAAATTTGTTAAGGAAACTTATACTAATTCTAAAAGTTCTTTCTTGTCTCAAAATTTCAGATTCCTATCTAAAGGCGTGCCGGAGTTATAAAAAAAATATTTCATGCAAAATGTGTTTTTAAATAAAATTAAATAATTAAATAATTTCATGCAAAATGTTTTAAATTTAAATAATAAATTACAAAATATTGCATAATTTTGATATTGCTTTATGGAAATAATAAAATTTTCGGTCTTCTGGCGATTTTAGATTGTAATACTATTATGCAGAGCCTGAGATATATACATCTGAAAATGGGGCTTTTTTGCAATTTTGAGAGCTGTAAGTGTGTAACCCTGTATAACTAAAAAACCGTTAACACACGTAAAAATATATTACTATAACTTTAAGTTTTATATCTCGCCGAAGCAGAATGTGTACAGGTGCGCAAGTTACAGGTGTTTGGAAATAACAAATTTTTAATTTTTGAACCTTAATAGCTCATAAAGAGGGCGGGGGGCGTCCAAAAAAAATTTCTTAGTAAACTTATACTAATTCTAAAAGTTCTTTCTGCTCTCAAAATTTCAAGCCTCTGTTTAAAAGCGTGCCGGAGTTATAAAGGTAGGAAAATCATGCAAAATTTGGTTTTCACATAACGGTAAATTTAAATACTAAATTTAAAAAAATTGTATAATTTTGATACTATAAATTTACAAATTTAAAAAAAATACTTGTCGATTGGCTTGTTCTAATTGAAAAAATCTTAAGCGTTTAAAAATAGGGCATTTTCAAAGTTTCAGGGGCTGTAGCAACGTAACGGGTGGGGCTACAGAAAAAAATTGTAAATAATAAAATTAATATTTTTATGATATCTATCAGCATTTAAAATTTCATGGCTCTATTTCAAAAAGAATGTGGGGATTTAAAAGTTAGGCGTTCGAGAGCTACCCGAAGTTTTGGTCGTATATCAACCAAAAAAAAACGGAAGCTACAAATTGTTGTAAGAATATTTTGTGTTAATTGCAAGACTCTAGCTTTCTTAGTTTTTGAGTTATATTGTTGGCGAACGGACAAAGCTTAATCGACTTAGAATTTGATTCTAATCCGATCCATACCTTTGAAGGTATATCTAGCTAGCTTATTTCGAGCTGTTACAAACGAAGGAGCAATTTTAATATACCCGATCTTTATCGTACGGGTATAATAAGAGCTTTTGAACGATGTAAAAATTTTTACAGAGTTTCTTGGCTAAATTTTGAAATATTTGACTATTAAAGAAAGATATTAAAATTTTTTTTTTTTTTTAAATTTTCAACTTTGTACTACAATATTTCCAAAACGGTAACACTTATCGTCATCAAATAAACGTTAAAATATTCTTAAGACCGTTACCTTAATTAAAATCAGAATCAAATAGAACAACAAGGATACTTTTAAAAGTCCTTTTTGTCCTTAAAGGATAATATGCGCTCTTAATGAAATATACTTTATGAAAAATGGCAATTCCAATTATATTTGGGATATAGTCATTTGTTATTACGCGGGTACAACACTTCCTTTAGAATATCCAAAATTGTTTATAATTGCTACCAAAAGAAGAATGATTAAAAGAATGCTTCACAAAAATATGATGATTCAATCAATTAATTGTATTATTTTACTACTAAAATTTCTTTAGTATTGTTTAAGAAGACGTAAACAAAATTTCAATTCAACTAAAATGTATATAATATTCTTTGTTAAAATTTCAAAAATTTTCTCTATCTATAACCTATATTATCTTTAAATATGCATATTTTAAAAAAATTATCATTCATATATTATTGCTTACATATTAATACCTTTCTTTTATGATTTTCATCATTTTTTTTCCAATACCAAGTCTGATTTATAATTTTATATAAGTAAAAAAATATTATATTTAAGTAAAAAAAAAAAAACACACACACACACGCACAAATTATAAACACAAATAAAAAAAAAAAAAAAAAATTTAAAAAAGGAAGGAAAACAAAAAAATAACAACAACAATAAGTGAAAAAGAAAAACTTATTATTATTATGTCAACTCATTAACGTAGCTAAGGTTTTGACATTACGCCAAAACTAATGGTTTTATTTTTTTATTTTGCTACAGGTATGGATGGTTATACTCTTTTATTACATGTTTGAATAATCATAGAATTTTCAATAATATCAACAAACTTTTCTTTTTTTTTTTTTTCTTTTCTATTCAATGGAAAAATGTAAATCAATTTGAAATGAAGAAATTCAAAAAAAAAAAAAGAAAAAACATCAAATGAATCGATAAACTGGATATCTTTTATGATATTGTATTTTATAAATTTGTGATATACATAATCATGATACACAAAGGTTTCTATATTTATTTGTATAGATTATTTTTTTTAGGAAGCCTGGAAAATTCATCTTCTGAATTTAAAAAACAAAAAAAAAAAAAATAAAAACAAGAATACAAAAATCAAAAATTAGAAAAAGAAAAAAAAAACTTACCTGAAGGTATCAAGTATCATTGTAAATAGCACAAATTTTCCTAGAAGTGGTACGACTAATGATGTCGGGGGAATAATTTCCGCCAGCAGTAAGAAGAACACAGTCAGTGAGAGCAAAATAGATATGCTTAATGATACCTGTAAGAAATGAAACGAAATGAAATGAAAAAAAAAAAAAAAAGAAAATGAATAAAACAGTTTATATTAAAAATTTATATTTTATATTCACAAAGCAAAAAAAAAAACAGAAAAGAAAATAAAAAAAATTGTCTTTGTTATTTAAAAAAAAATATATATATATAATATATAAGTATATATATATAAATCTATGTAAATCTATAACTATATTCATATATCAATCTTTATGAATATATCTATAAGATAAAACATTTTTTTATATTATTTTTTGGGTCATTCAATTCTCAAGAGATATATCAATTGTTCCATTTAAAATCATTTTGACATAAATATTTAAAAACTATAACTAAAGTTATTTAATTATGGGTTAGCCAATGAGATCATATTTAAATGGAATAGTTGAAATGGGACAATTATTATTTATATAATCTTAAATGCAGTTGTGTTTTAAAAATTTTTAATTTTAATTTTCATTTTAGTATTAACTTATAAAATATATAAAAGAATAAAAGTAGAAGTTAAAACTTGTGTTATTGTCGCAGTGGAACTGTCTTCGATCGAATCAAATGTATGGGAATTTCAAAAATAGCTTTATAAAAATTCGGAATTCTTATATGGAGCGAAGACCAAAAAATCTACTATATATGGACCATAATAAAAAAATTAGGATAAGCTGTCCAGGAAAATTTAATTCGATAATCGATAGGAAGATAAAGTAATAACCTAGGCAACGGTGAACTATTGATGAAGAGTTCATTGAAACAAAATGAATATTTATTTTATTTATATTAAAATTAAAACTAATCACATCCATTAGAAAATTCTAAAATTATAAGTTTCAATAACTTTAAAAAACTTTTATTATTTTTCGTATATATTAGAATAAAGACATAGAATGATTTTTTTAATATAAGAAAAGTTAAATTTATTATGAAGTGAGTATTTATTGAAGATATGGGTATAAAAGTGTGGGTATTTATAGAAGTTGTATTTTAAAAGTACGCAGGTATTTCTAAAAGATATTTTATTTTATTATTATTATTTTTTTTTAATTGGGGAAAACCTTAGTCTTTCCTTTTCATACATTATTACGACGTGTGATTCGACCGCAAGAATATCTCGGTGTTTACAATGAATTTAATACGCTCTTACCCACTAGACCAACAAGGCCTTTATTATATTTAAAACTGAATTAGATTTTAAAATCTTTAATAAATTTAATTGATAGATTTTCGTTCATTCAACTAAAGATATATAAAACAATTTAAAAAAAAAAAAAAAATCAAAATTTATAACATTTCCACACTACTGCAACTATTTAACAATAAAAAGTAATGTTTGTCACTATTAATCTATTCGTATGCATGCATGCATAGATAGATACAATATAATAGTATTCAAGATTTCCCAGTAAAATTGATGGACCCGTAATAAATATTTTTGATCTTTGTTATTTTTTTTCGAATAACATTTTTATTTTTTTTTTCCTTTTTTTTTTTCTGCATGATATAATACCACACAGTTGATATTCTGATGTCAATGTACGTGGTATTAGCCTTTAAGCATAGGATTTTACGTCTGAGAAATATTAATACGTCTGTCAGATGGTGGATGTAAAATTTGGTTTCTATTGTTTTTACTTTTAGCAGTGATGTTTTCAAAAAAAAAAAAAATTAAAATTTATGCTTATACCTATTTTATTTTATTTTTGTTTTGGATGTTGTAAGTAATCCTGTTGTTTCATTTTTATTTTAACACAATTATAGGTGTAAAAAAAAAAACTGTATACAATTAAATTTTATTATATTAATAGATTTAATTTGTCACAATAATTTGTGTTAAGGGGCGCAAAATAAAATATATCTAACAGATAGAATGAAGTTAGAAGTAAAAAAAATATAAAACAACAACAATCCTTTATTTAATTTATTTAAATCGATTTGTTTATTTGATTGATATGACATCAATATAATCAAATCAAATATCAGTAAAATAATGTACATCTTAATTTAGATTTAAAAACATTAAAAAAAAAATAAAATTTTTTTTTTTATAAATTATTTATTATTTTTGTCTAAAAAAGTGATAAGCATTCTTAAATAATGAAATTTCATTTGATGGAAAACAAATAATTATCAAATCTATGTTTTATTAAAAGTTAAAATTGTCACTGTTAATAATTAATTATTGTGAAACCAATGATATTTTGAATGTTGATGGATTTAATGTAAATAAAATCAAATGTTATCAACATCTAAAATTAAACAAGGGTTAAAACAAAGTTCTTTATAACCTAGTACAGAGGACAAATTTAAACTGTTCTGTGTAAGGATTGCAGAAGATTAATCTAACGTGTATTACGTATTACGTACACAAACGAAAACAAAATATCTATCCATATATTTGAATCTAATCCATGTTGTTGGTAACTTTGTATTGTCTCAGGCACTTTAAATAACATAATTACATCCTATTTTGATAATAAAGCGTCAGTCAAATCGATATCAGGAAAATTTACACAAGAGGGCGGTACTAAGTCAATAAAACTACAGCACTAAGAACAATGTCAACTTGGTTTAGATCCCATGTAATGACGGTATTATATGAAAAGAATAGCAAACAAAGCACAGCTCAGAGCTTGAGCTAAGGCTTGAGAATACTCCATCTGTCTACGTACCGGTTTAAATTCTCAAGCTCGATATTAAAATAATTCTTTGATTTGGCCAATGAGCGGTAGCTTGCAGCTAAATCACCTGCAGAATAATCAAGCTCTTGTGAACGAATTTGAGTTTAAAAAACTCCAAATGTATTCTTTCTCTTGCTAGACCTAACATAAGACAATTGGTTGGTGTTTTACGGACCATTGTTTAATCGGTAGACATGCTAGAAGATTAGGAATGCATATGAATCTTAACTAAAAATATTCATGCTATAATGAGCATTTTTTCTGTATATGTCTGAGTCTGCGAAAAAGGGCGAAAACTTTTCAGTAATTTTTCTTTTCAAGATTTATATACTTAACACCACTTTTTAAATAAGATCTCCTATGTTTTGAAAATGCAATACTGACCTAAAGTATAGTAGTTACTAACATGTTAACTCAGCTTTTATCCCACATATTAACCCACATATTATCCTTAAAAAAAAAGTAAAAAAAAAATGCGGTTGTAACGTATGAAAATTTGAATAGGTGAAATTCCGTGAATATCCGAATAAAATTTGCAAATAAGGTAGATTTTCTTAAGAAAATTTACATATTTGTACTCCTGATGCGACAACTCCTATAAAAATGTTATAGAAATATATAATATTATTTCAATATTTCTGTCAAATAGACAAAGATACATAAAAAATTTGATTATAAACAAAAAATTGGATGACAAAAGTAAAAAATGGAGAAAGAATTCACACAAGGATAATATGAGGGTTAAGTACGATGTAGAAATCAAATGAAAATAATAAACGAAAAAGAATATAAAATGTTCCGATGCGATGAACCCTGTATTTAACGATTTTTGAATATATTCATTGTTGTGATGATATATTCTTGAAATTAAGCTCTTTTCTACAACAAGCAGTGACCTATTGAAATGTTTTCTAATAAGATTGATAATGAAATTATCGATACGGTATACTTTGGCTTCCTCATAAATATATTTATTAGAATAGAAATGTAAATAATTCGGTTCAGGTTTCATAATTTTATTTATACATAATCTAATACATTTCCTTTCAAATTTCCGGAAAAGTTCCATTACACTACTACTTTATGTTAAACCAAATAGGTGCCCCGTATATTAAAATTGGTCTGATTAATGACTGATATGCAATTATGTTAACTCTCGAGTTAATTGTTTCATTGTAAAATAACTTTTTGCACATCATGAATTCTTTGTTT
The DNA here is from genome assembly GCA_947095535.1 of Poecilobothrus nobilitatus. Lineage (NCBI taxonomy): Eukaryota > Metazoa > Arthropoda > Insecta > Diptera > Dolichopodidae > Poecilobothrus > Poecilobothrus nobilitatus. Next base: position 50,808,161 of record OX352772.1, on the reverse strand, counting down.
CCTTTTGGTATTGCCATTTTTACATATTGAATATAATTTAGTAAATAGTGCAAATGAACACTTAAATATTTCACAATATTTTTATTTGCTATTATATTGTTGATAGCATTTTTAATCGCAAAACTTCACCAATTTTTTTTTATATTTTCGTTGCAGTGTGCGTAAGAATCTCTGAACAAAATTGACTCGCATTTATTATAATTAATTTTTTAATAGCCAAATTTTACAATAATTTGCTGTAAGATTAAATAACTTTTGAACATTGTTTTGGATTACGTTCACCTCTTTGGCTCCAGAGTGTAAAATAAAATCGTCAGCAAAAGCGATACAAAAGTTATTACCTGCGATTCTATGTAAAAGCTTTAATAGTTCTATAATATAAATAGAGAATAAAATTGCGGAGTTTACCGTTCCCTTAACACTTTGTACAATTTAGGTTATCCAAATAAAATGTTGTAAAAAATTGCATAATTTTAGGGTATATAAACATGATGTTCATATTATTTAAGGATAATTCAATTTTTGTAAAAGTTTTTTTGTTTTTCTCTTAGAACTTTATATATAGAAAAGTGTGAAAAATAAAGAGACAAAGTTCCAATTTTAAGAACACCGTGTATAATTATAAGAAAACCCATTAACATTTAAATTTTTAATGTTGAGACTTTAATCTTCTCTCAAAATTTCAAGGTTCTATTTAAAAGCTTTACGTAAATATGAAGGAAGTAAAAAGTTTTATTTTCACATAACGGTAAATTTAAATACTAAATTAAAAAAACTAGTAAAATTTTGATATTGATTTATTGAGATAAAATTTTAAAGGCTATATAATAAGGCTATAATTTATAAGGCTTTTCGTGACGGGTGGAGCTACATAAAAAAATTTTTCTACGGGATTAATTTTTTAATGAGAACCTGTTCATGGTTAAAATTTTATTTATCAAACTTAAACGGTGTAGAAGTTTAGTATAATGAAAACGTGATGAAAAATATAATGAAAACTTGCAGAAGTTTATATAACATAATGACAATACAATGGATATTTTAATTTAATGCAAGAATTTATAAAAAAACTAATTTTAGAACTGATGAGTACAATGTCTACTACGAAATCTCATTTTAAAAAATCGTTTTTTTTTAAAATCTACTTTTTCAAAACCTTCTATTTTAAAACTTTTTTCTACATATGCATTAAAATAGCAACGAATTGAAAAAAAGATAGGGCCCGAAATCCAAAAGTCAAAATCCCAAATTCCTCTTGGAATTTTTATTTCATTTTGGGATTTTTTCGTCCTTGGAATTTTGTATCTTTCGGATTTCTGTTTTTTTTTTTTTTGGGATTTCATTGAGCAAATGTGACTAAGCAAATTAATGAAACGCTGATTTTGTAATCATCTCTAAGACCCCCTCAAGTTTTTTTTCTGTTTTTAATAAAAAAAAAAGAGACATTTATTTGGAAAGGAGATTTTTAATAAAAAACGAGAAAGAGTGCAGTAGAGTCGTAAACTATGTCAACTCTGAACGTAATATATCCTGTTTCTATATAACTTGATCATCTTTTAAACAATTTCAGTTGTTTTAGTACCGACGTTATAACTACCGAGATATATTTATGTAAATTTTAAATACCTAGCTTCAATAGACATTGAGTTATTTTCATTTAAACAGAGAAATTGTATGGCAGCTACCCGAACCTGTTGCCCCAGCACAACCAAATTTTACATGTGTTGTTGGCTTATAACTTGACACGATTTTGCAAAATTTGAGACACCTAGTTTCAATAGATACTGATTTATTTCCATTTAAAGAAAGAAGTTGTATGGCAGCTACTCCAATCCGGCGAACGAAAAAGCTGGATTTAAATAGCAAAACTAACAATTTTTCAAAAGTGAAGTAAAAAAAATTTCAGCCTCCAAGCTCCTTTATTTTTTGAGTTATCGTGCTGACGGACGGACGGACAGACGTACGTGGCTTAACCGACTCAGAATTAGATTCTGAGCCCACCATACCTTTGACACTATATTTAGCTCGACTTCTTTAAGGTATCACAAACGTAATGCTAATGCTAAATTTATTATACCCTTGTTCATACGAGTATAAAGACGTTTAAAAAACGAGATGTTCAAAGAAAAAGATTTTTCCAAAGAAAATTTTAAATTTTCGATTTAAAAAAAAGAAGATGTAACAAATAGATATAAATAAAAGTGTGATTTAGCTTGGCTCCCGAATACAATTTAATAAAAATTACATTTTGAATTTTATATCTTATATATGCAATAGATATATGCAATATAATTTTATAATTATATATGCAATTTTTTTCTGCGGGTAACATTTGAAAAATATTCTAATGGTTAAATTTGTAATTTTCTTTTGATTTTTCTTTTCCTTTTGTTACTATTGATGAATCTTCTTCTTCATTATTTTCATGTGCTTATACTTTTGATGATTTTCTGTATTGTACCAAATATTTGTTGCCCTTTTCTTCTTAAATTTTGTAAGACTTGGGAAATATCTATGGATGTATATTTAAGAAATCTATTTTTTTCTTAAATAGATAGATATAGTTTTATATTCTCAAAAATCTTTAATGGTACTTTGTTTTTTTTTTTTATAAAAAAAAATTTACTTTTATTAATGCAAAATATTGTGTTAACCTAAAATTTTATTTTGGTGGTCATAAGCACTTTAAAATATTCCTTTTTACATTTATTTTAATATTTTGGTATTATTTTTGTTATTATTATTATTATTTTTTTTGTAAATATTTAATAATTGAATTGATATAAACAAAAATATTTGTTAAAATTATGGAACAGATTGAAATTATAAAGTTTGACCCTTGGGTATTAGTAAAACAAATATTATGATTTCAAATATATTCATTTTCTATTATAATTTTTTTGACAGTAATAATATTAGGAGGCAATTTACACTAAATGCTGAATACAGGAATTAACGATTAAGTATATTTAAAATAATTAAAATTCACCTATAGTATATTATCCAGAAAATATAAATGGGGACGGTTTAATATTTCGTTATTTTTTTCATTTCGTCTTGCTTTTTAAAATCTCGCTTTTTAATGTCGAAAAATCTCGAAAAATCTTTCAAAATAAAAATGAATCATACTTGGTACTACAGAAAATATTTTTAATTTATGAAATATAAAAGTGTGATGCATAATATCGCGTCTTATCGCGAAAAGGTCATTTTTCATTCGGCAAATGTGAAACCATAAGGTTTTTTTTTTGAATCAATTAATCCAAAATAATAATTTTATATGATATTCATAATTTGAAGAAATTTTATTGTTGATTAAAAGATCAGGGTTGTCTTGGGTTTTTTGAAATATGTACCTATATATCTGCATAAGCAAAATTCTGAATTTGAAACGATTTTATAGTTTGATTTATATGCAAGATTCTGAATTATGAGGGATATGATAGTTGGAGATAAGAAAATCAGATAGTGATATGAAAATCAGGGTTATAAATTTTTTCCAAAAAAATTATTTAAATTTAATTTTTTTCATTGAAAATTTTTTTTTCAACATTTTTTTCATTCAACTTTTTTGCAACAAAAAAACTCACATTAATTTCTGAAAACTCCCATTTTTTAGAAAGTTATTTTTGAATTTATTTGGATGAGATCTAAAAAAATTTAAATATAAAAAAAAACGAGATTTTAAAAAGCGAAATAAAAAATATTGAGGTTTTTTGTATACGGCCCAATATAAACACTACCATCAATTGAAGCATCTAATAGATTGGCAATCATATACATAGGAAGTAAATGTTTTTGGGATATCCATGTGCACTTTCGAGCATCTCATTCTTTCTAAATATTAATGAACTAGCACAATTTTTTTTTTGGAATAAAAACTTGATATAATATTATCTAATATAACCAAGTTCCTTTCATTGGGAAAAAAAAAACAGCATTTATGAAAACATGTTAAATGTTGTACGGATATCATTCGCATCCAACAAAAAGTGAGATATTAAATAAAATTAAACAATAAATTTGTTCATGCAATTAACACAAAACTATAAATTTTTTATTTAATTTTAAATTTTTCTAAATTAATCTTTAAATTTTTTTTCTATATAATAAAATTTCTGCCACATCTGGTCCATGCACCATTCATTGACACTTAAATTATTCACTATATTTTTTAGATAAACATTTATGTGTTTATTTTTCCTTGATTTTTTTATTTTTTAATTGTTTTGTTTGTATTTTTTTGTGAAATACTGAATATTTGTTTAATATTAAATATTGAATATTCATATTATTATATAATATAAAAAAAAAATGTTTATTATAAAATAAAATATAAAAAATTAATTAATATACTAAATTATGTATAGAATATTTGAAATTATTTTATAGATTAGAAGAAAACCAAAAAAAAAAAAAAAAATTAAAAAAATTTATTTTTTGGTAAAATATTAGCATAACAGATTATGTATTTTACAGTATTGGAAAAACATTTTTTTTTACATAATTTTACATAAAACATTTTTTACATAAATGTGGACAGAAAATTGCACAGCTTTTCCTGTTCAGGCGTGGCTGTAAATGTCGTAAGGAGGAATAATTCTTAAAACGTGTGTGGGATTGGAACCCACACTCTCTCGGTGTTTACAGCGTATTTTATACGCTCTTACCCACTAGACCACCGAGGCCCCGGAAAAAATTCATTTTATCATTTTTAAAAATTTCAGAAAAAAGTCTATAATCGAGCGAGCGCATACGGCTATCGTAAAAATAATTTATTAAATTTTTACCGTTCATGATTACATAACTGTTAAGTGAATAAGTTAAGTCATGAAGACAGTATCTAGAAAGACAAGACCATATCAATAAACAAAGATGAAATTCGAAAAGTGATAAATTTAGTTAAATACCAAAAATCGCCAACCAAATATTTCATCGGTACCTATAGAAATCATCAGAACTCAGCAATGAAGACGATTTTGTACTATTGGAAAAATTATTATTTATACAATGATACAGGTTGTTTTTTTTCCAGAAGTATGAAAAGACCATATTTCAAATGCGGTAACTATCAGACGTATAGGTTATTTTAATACCTTACAAAGATAACACTGTAGTTAGGCGGTTTGAGATAAAATAAGCTGAACAAGTAAACAAATGTATTTTAAAAACATTCATTGAAATTAGATTACAACGTTCAAAAAGAATTATACCAATTTTTCTTAATAAATTATATTTCTAATAATAATATGACTTCCAAGTTTAGTTGAAACAAAAAAATAATATATTGTTATGTTTTTTACAACTCACAGAAGCTTTAATTATAAAAAATATTGTGGGAATATCGAAAATTATTTGAAGTTATCTTGATAGTTTAAGACTACACAGTTACCCATACTGATGAGTCCATTAATGTTGAATGGACAAAGCACTCCAAAAATTATATGTTCTATATAGTCTTAAAAATAAAAATGCAAATAATGACAATCATGTTGCAATACATATCCCAACTAGAATTTTGTGCCTAATTAGTCGTAAAGTCGTAATTTTGGCACAAAATTCAAAATGTAGAAAATTAATTAATTTTTTTTAAATTACTATTAATATTAAATAAATTTTACCCCGTTCTAAAGTTTAATTATAATAATTTTCTCTTTTTAATGTTAATGTTACTGAAAATGAATACATGTTTGAGTTACCAAAAAGTTGTAACGAAAACGGCGTTTTGGTTTTAGTCGAAAAATTGAAAGTTATTTCAATATAATATGAAGACCATTACAAAACTACAAAGAAGAGTACAAAGACATAACGAATTCGTCCAATTTACAAATTACAATTTTAAAAAAATTAAAATTTTTAACAAAGGGAAAGATATACCCACTAGGAAATATATTTTTTGTTTAAATCACATGCGCTTTAAAAATGTCGTCAAAACTTAACTGTTTATATCACAAAACAGAAATGATTTATTTTATTTAAATAAGTTGTAAAGGGTTAATTTTGCACATTTGTTTTACCTATTTATCTGTAGCTTAGTCTCGAACATTTTTAGGGGAACATTTAATTATACAACATAAAGTTTTTGTATAAGAATTTGTGACATCCACTGTATAATATAAAATTGAAATGATTGAATGTACACATGTACGCATGTAAAAATTAGATTTTGTTATGGTTATATTAGCAAACAATGTTAGTAAATAATAATCTATTTATAAATATGTGTTTTTTTGGATTTAATTAATAATATTATAAGAGCCATTTTAAAAAATGTTTAAAATTCTCAAATGTATTATTTAAGGGATTTGCGATTTAAACCAAAAATTAGGAAAAAAGTTAAATATAAATACAAATGGCGTATGTATTGCAATACAAACAGGATGGTGGTTTTTCTGAATTTTAAAGTTTATATTATAACTATGTAAAAGTATATTTTCATAATTTCTTTTCTATACCCGTATGAACTATGTTCAAGGGTATAATAAATTTGGCATTACGTTTGGGACACCTTAAATCAGTTGAGCTAGATATAGTGTCAAAGGTATGGATCGGCTCAGAATCGAGTTCTGAGTCGATTACGCTATGTAAGTCTGGCCGCCGGTCCGCACGATAACTCAAAAAATAAAGGAGCTAGGAGGCTGAAATTTTTTTTATGTCACTTTTGAAAAATTGTTAGTTCCGCTATTTAAATCCAGCTTTTTAGACCGCCGGATTCGAGTAGCTGCCATACAACTTAATTTTTTATATAGAAATAACTCAGTATCTATCGAAGCTAGGTATCTGAAATTTTGTAAAATGGTGTCGAATTACTTTCCAACAATATCTGTAAAATTTGGTTGTGCTGATGCTTCGGGTAGCTGCCATACAAATTTTTTTTTAAAATGAAAATAACTCAGTGTCTATTGAAGTTAAGTACCTGAAATTTAGTGAAAGGATGTCGAGTTGCACGCCAAAAGATTTTGAAAAATTTGGTTGGGCAAGAGCAGTAGGTTCAGTCTTCTTGCACCTCTTGGAACGTAATGAAGCTAGGCGTCTGAAATCTTACAAATTGTGATCAAATTTTATGGCAACAACTTCTGCAAAATTTGGTTATGCTGGTGTAATAGATTCGTGTAGCTGTCATACAACTCTACAATTTACATAACTATGTCTCGATTATAGTTAACGACGGTACTAAAACATCTGAAATTGTTTAAAAGATGATCAAGTTATATAGAAACAGGATATATTACTTTCATACGAGTATCCCAGAGTTGACATAGTTAACTGTACTGCACTCTTCCTCGTTTTTCTTTAATAAATTTTGTTTCAATAGAGTTTGGTTGATTTTTCAATTATTCCTTTCAGCTCGAAAAAGTTTTTAACTATATTTTTATGAAATTTTCACTTGTTTAAAGTTATTATATAAAATTTTTTTAAATAGTTAAATATAGATATCTTCCATTCAATTCAACATAACTTGAGAATACTTAGCTTGAGAAGTTGTTGAGATCATTTTTGAAAGTAAAAATATATACATAGGTGATGGGAGCTTTTTTTAGGTCTTTAGTTTTATTCAATAAAATCTTAGGGATCTTTTTTATTTTAAAAGATTGTTACATAAAAGTGAACTTACCCCTTAAATTTTGAAAGTAGCTTTAAGGACTGTTAATTACGATTGTATTAACTGGTATATAGACAAAAATTCATTAAATTATTAAAGTATCTGTATGAAAAAATAGAAAGAAAAGGTAGAATTAACAATAGGAAGCGGAAGCTTAAAGAAAGTTTATTCTTGCTCTAATTTATCATAAAATTGTTTAAGCGAAAAATAGTTGCATTAAGGTTAACACTTTTATTTCCAGTATTTGTAGGGAATTATGTACCATTGAGTTAGATTAGTTTTAATGTAACATTATTTCATTTTAATATCAAAGTGTAATTTATAATTTAAGAGTTTAAGAGTTTGAAGTTAAAAATGCAAGTTTCTGCTCTACACATTGAGATGTTATATTTGAATCGGCATATTATATTAAATCGGTTCTTTATAGTTACAGCTAAGTTTTTGATTTATATTATGGAAGGCTAATGAACATTATTTTGCATTTTACTTCTTTTGATGGTATAAAGCTTCTCAATACTGTGTTCAGCTAAATACACTTATAAATTACAAGTTAATGTTCTTCAATGAAATTTTAGTCTTTTATAATTTCAGCGAGTATCAATATTGTTTAAAGATTTTTCAGACTTCTTTATATTCGTATGAAGCTAGGAGGCTAAAATTCTTTTTACGTCAGCACAACCAAATAGATAACGACGGTACTAAAACGTCAGAAATTTTTTAAAAGATGATTAAGTTTTGTAGAAACAGGATATATTGCGTTCATACGGGCATCCCAGAGTTAACACAGTCTACTCTACCTACAATCCTCGTTTTATTTTAGGGTTTCAAATATTTTCAAGTGAAATTAAATAATTTTAATACTGAAAGAATTTTTTTTTTTTCAGCTTCTAAATGTGATAAAGGAATTACACAGCCTTTCCTTTTTAGTCGTGGCTGTAAATGTCATAATGGGGAATTATTCTTATGACATGTGTGGGATTCAAACCCACACTCCTCTGTGTTTACAGCGTATTTTATACACTCTTACCCACTAGGTCACCAAGACCCCTGAAAGAATTTTAAATACAAAGAATTTATATTGTAACATAAATATTTTTGAACAAAAATTTTTAATAATTAAATATTGTCAGTTGTCTTAAGTTTAAATTGCAATTCAGTCATTAGTGAAAAATATAAAATGAAACTTTTTATGAAATTTCATTTCAAATAATTAATTTAAAATAATTTTACCTTTTCTCCACTATCTGATGGTAAATAAAAAACTAAAATTGTTAAAAAACTAATTCCCATACAGGGAATAATTAAGTTGACCGTATAAAACAGTGTCTTTCGTCTCATTGTAATATTAAATGTGATATCTAAATAGGGCTCATCGCAGCATGTGTAGAATTTTTCATTACTGTAAAGAAACAAAATAAAATTGTATTGCATTAATATTATATTTTGAGAAAAACAATAAATTTTTAAACTTAAAAAAAAAAAAATATTAATTCTAAGTAAAAATTTGAGGAATTTTAAGATTCAGTATTTTTTGCTAATAATAAAAATAAGGATAAATTTGAAAAGCATCTTCAAAATTACCATGAAAATTTAACAATATATTTTAGAATTGTAAGAATTTTCCTATTAAATTAAAAACGGTGCGGTGAATCAAAGCCCAAAAAATTTAATTTCATAGACTTTAATTTCATTAGACTTTAGCCCATTAATTTCATAGACTTTAACACCCTGTTTAAAAGAATAATAAAGTCTATGGACTTTATATCCATTTCCAAGTTGAACTGTAATAGCGTTTTGGAAATGTCCACTTATATAACTAGACAATAACCAAAAATGGGGCATATTTTCCAAAATACCGGTTTAGAATTGTGACTTACAACACCATATTTAAGAATTTTTTTTTTAAAAAATAATTGTGAAAAGTCAAGAGATACTTTATTCTAGTTTAACGAACCCCTGTATAGGTTAGATTGAATTACCTGATTCGATTGAAAAACTAATGTTAGCTAAACTAATATCCTAGATGAATGAGAATGGAAAAAATGTGTTAGATTTCTGCAAAAAAGGAATTCGAAATTTAAAAAGAAAATGGGCTTTTTCTAGATGTTTTACAAACAAATATTTCTATTGCAAATCCTTACTATTTAAAGTAGTCAGAGTTTTGCTCTAAAATTTAATAAAAAACGAGGAAGAATACAGTTGCCTTTGTCAACTCTTAGATACCCGTACGAACCGTTAGTATGTTAACAGCCTGTCACTCTGCTCACAATATTATTTTTTTAATATTTTAGTATTTTAAAATAATTTGGGTGAATTTTATAATTTCTAGAACTATGGGTTGTACATATATTCAAACTATATGGTGATATGTACATTCTTCGAAAGCAGATTCTAACCTTTCACATAACGATTATCAATCCAAAACTTTTTCAAATATTCTATAGTACCATTTAATACTAAGAGGTAAATGTATATTAAATTTACTTAGTATAAAATAGTATATATAATTTTAAATATTATATTATATTATATTTAAATATTCCATTGACAGAATAATTTCTTATAAGTACAATAAAATACATATATGTATGTAAATACGGCGCTATATAATATACATCTATACTCTTATCACTCATTCACTAGTGACGTATGCGATATGTAAATAAACATGATATTATATAAGTATGTATATATATTAATATCATATAAATAAAAATTCTTCAAGCAACCGTTATGTTGTATATTTATTTACATTTTTATGTACTACGCATTATATCCTCAACAATTTCAAATTATCGAGTAAAACAAAATGCAAAAAATTTGTTGAAGAATTTTGTTAGAAAATTTGAAAAAATCAAGTAACACTTTCGTCAATTATAAAGTAACCCTATATTATTAAAAAAAGTTGTTAACAGAAATAAGAATATAATGTTGAAGCTTTAATTTTTATGTATTACTTTAAAAAAATTCTAACAGGTGTTCAAGTTACAGGTGTTTAAAAATAGAAAATTTTCAGTTTTTGACCCCTTACAGCTCCTAAACGGGGGGTTATACAAAAAAAATTTCTGAAATGACTCATACTTATTTTCAAAGATCTAACTTCTGTCAAAATTTTTTTTACGGTTTAAGTTTTTAAGTTTCCAACTTAAACCGTTTAGAAGATAGAAGGGTTAAAGGATTTTGCAAAATTTTAGTTTCGCATAACGGTAAATTAAGACACCGTATGCCACAAATATATAGATATTGTATATATAGTTTTAAAGCTAATAAAAGTAGTAATCGTTTGGCGTTTTCAAAATGAAGATATACCTTACACAACTTGTGCTATAACAATTTAAATATAGAGCTTTTTTGAACCTTTGGGGAGCTGTAGCTCCGTAACGGGTGGGGCTACAAAAAAAAGTTATTAAAAATAAAATTAATATTTTTGTGAGATCTATCAGCGCCTAAAATTTCATAGCTCTATTGCAAAAAAAATGTGGGGATCTAAAAGTTAGATGTTTGAGAGCTACCCTAAGGCTTGGTCCAAACTCAACCAAAAAAAATAGGGAACCTACAAATTACTCCCAAAAAATTTTGTGTAAATTTCAAGATTCTAGCTTTCTTAGTTTTTGAGTTAGCGTGCTGACGGACGGACGGACGGACGGACGGACGGACATGGCTCAAAAGTCTTAGAATTTTTTTCTGATCCGATCCATACCTTTGAAGGTATATCTAGCTCGCTTATTTCGAGGTGTTACAAACGGAGGAGTAATTTTATTATACCCGATCCTATCGTACGGGTATAAATATAATAATTAATATAATTTTTTAGTCGTATTTATGGCCCAATGATATAAGTACGAAAAATGTAAAATTTCGTTTTAAAATTTTTGGAAAAAGGGGTCCAGTAGCCTATGGACTTTAATTAACTCCACCTCAAAACACTAAACAATTTTTCAACTCATTATTTATTTTAAAATTATTATCCTTAAATTTATTACTGAAAAGCCTTAAATTAGCAATTATAATATTAAAAAGATATTTTTTGAACTCAATTTGGATTGTATAGACAAAATCAAATAATGCTTCCTCTCTTATTTGCTCCTTAAGTAGTCAAAGTCGCGCAATAAATTATAAAATGTTTTAAAGATGTTACATCATTTTTCTCCCTTCGCATATTTCCTATAAATATACAACCACACAATGTCTGAAATGATAATTTAAAGAAAATAAATGATGAGACGTTTTTCTTCGTTTTTTAAGTGACAATTAAAATAAAATAAAATAAAAAAAAAATACCCATTTTCTAAATATTTTTTTAAAGGTGCTTTAAAAAAAATAAAATGTCAAAAGTAGTTTATGGTAAAAAAAAAAAGAATTTACAACAAGACAACAACAAGCAATAAATTTTCTATTTATAATGTTAAAATTTTTTATAAAAGTCAACATCAAATTTCGCTTAAAAAGATGTTGTGAATACAATGGAAGGGGCAAAAAAAAAAAAAAAAAAAATACAGAAAGCAAAAAAACTAAGAAAATCAGTGGCATTATAAAAAAGCGCATGCTGAGCGCTTATCCAAAATTATTCTTAATAGTATCAATTTGTTTTATGGAACATGATTTTTCTTTGTTTTTTTCCCCCTTTCTTATATATAATACAAAAATCCTACAAATGTACAAAGACAATAACAAAGTTCAAGAACAGAAATTTTAAACTAAAAATTTGCTCACTTCTCAGAAGCAAATGTTGTCGCATGCTAAAATGACAAAAAATAAATCATTTTTTTGAGCTTAAAAATTCTGCATAAAAATAGTCACGTCGTGCAACTTGCTATTTATTTCACTCTGAACTCATCATTACAGATCATAGTTTGGTATTTGTTTGATTCTAGTACATATTATTAAATTAAATATGATCCCTATGAACTTTTTTTTTTTAACTGAAATTAAAACAGCTAAACTGCTTCTTAACCTTTAAGTTAATTTTATTCACGTAACGAAAGGTAATGTTTTTGGCATAATTGGACTAAAATTGAATGTAAACACAAACTAAAATTTGATTTTCGTTAAAAATATATGATAGAAATTCCTTCCTTTCTGATTCTAAGTACTTTTAAATAACTTCAAATATTAAACTGCATTTTCGAAAATTTTAAAAACACTTTTGTATAAAATGTATTATTAGAAAGGACTAATCGTTAAATACCATAACCTTACGTACAGGTTACACAATTTTCTAATCATTATAATAAATATTTTCAAATTAATAATGACGTAAACAAATTTGCAAGAACTTCGAATTTTATTACAGATCTCTAATAAATCCGTTTTTTATTATATATAAATTTTTTTTTTTACAAAAAGACAACAGTGATTTTTAGCATTTACTTCAAGTACTATGAATTTAATTTTTTATAGATATACAGTGGACTCGCGATAACTTGAACAGTGCACAACAACTTTAAGTGAAAAATGGGTTTAATTAAAAAGCAAAAATTGAAAGTTTTGATTTTGGAAAAAAAGGTATCATTCTTGAAAAACTCAAAAGTGGAAAGAGCATAACAGCCTGCTCTAAAGAATTTGGAGTGACAAAGGGTACAATATGTAACATAAAGCTAAAGGCTAGAGATATTATTTCGCGTATTGCAGGCACATATACCGGAACTGGAAAAATTGCGACTTTGGAAAAAGCCATCAAGAATCCTCAGACGGAGAAGGCTATTAACTTTCAAAAATTAATGGTTTCTTAAAGGGAAAGAAAAACCGAAAAGGCACTTTATTTTACACGAGGAAAAAAATGGAAATCATTTCAATGCAAGCGCAGGTTGGCTGCAAAATTGGAAAAGACGGTACTCGTTTATTTAGCATATTCGGAGAAAAATTAGCAGCTAATCCTGGCCTTATTAGTTCGTTCAAACAAAGGCTTAAAGATAAAATATCCGAACTAGGTCTTACAACACAACAAGTTTATAATGCAGACGCAACAGCATTGTTTTGGAAGATGCTACCAAAACAAAACCTATGTGTCATTTTGTGAGAAAAGTGCTCGTGGTGGCAAAATTCGAAAACGAAAAGTCACCTTGTTTCTAGGTTCAAACGCCTCCGGTACACATAAACGCCTCCGGATTTCACTTATTATTGGAAAAGCCAAAAACATATAACAAAATAATCCTCAACTGTAAAAATTCTAATGTACCTCTTTGCATAAAATGAAAAAAAAAATAAAAAAAAAATTATGGAAAATTTTCAATTTTAAAATGTTTTTCATCTTTCATATTTATTTATTTTTTTTTTTAATTTTTGTTTTTATTTATTTTTCTCTTTTAATTTTTGATGATAAATGATTCTGAAGTACCTACGGAAATTTTTTAAAAATTTAAAAAAAAAAACAAAACAAGAAAAAAAAAAATAAAATAAACAAAATAAATTGTATAAAGGTGAGAAATATGCTTTAAAATCACCGAAACCTGGAATAAAAAGTAAAAATAAATAAAATAAGAAAAATACCTATCATTTTAAGATATCCTGAATTCATTTTATTTATTTTTTTTACAGGTTTTAACTTTAAAATTTATTCGAAATTTATAATTTTTAAATGACCGATTTAAATAATTTGTAATAAAAATTTTACTTTTTTTTTGTACAAATCATAAACAATTGCTGCCTATTTTGTGTATTTATAACTAGTGTACTTTTTAAGCTTTTTACGAATATTTCGTAACAGAAAAATTTTATGAGAAAAATTATTAAGAAAAAGTTGTTACACAAGTAAAGAGCAATAACTTTGTCATAGAACATGTTTTGATCCGACTAACTTTAACTTTTATTTAATATTTTCTCTAAGTCCAAATTTCATACATAACACTCCATATGAATTTATATGAACAATTTTTTGTTTTTTTCTTTATTTTTTTAAAAATTTATATGTATACATATGTACTTATATCTATGCATAATATTCTTTTGTTCATGACATAAAATTAAAACGGTAAAATTTTTGCTAGCGGATTCAATATTAATCTTATGTTTGTTTAATATTTGTTTACAGTTTTTATTATTTTTTACTTCTAATATTTTTGAATGAAAAAAAAATCATGTACATTACATAATAATGTAAATCGATGTATGAATGAATGCACATATACATACATATTTTTACGATTCCATTGCTTATTATTGTTATTGAATAAAACAAAATGTTTTTAAATTATTAGAAGTTATTTTGCTTTGATATAAATTATTATGTAAAAAATCTATAAATTTTGGCATTGTACTTTTCGTGTAGTGGCGGTCGGTCCTGTGGTGGAGACACTTGATTTTTTTTTTTAATATTGTTTTATGCTCATAGAATTTCTTTATAACCTATGAAACCTGTTAAAGTCAGTTATGAGTTACTATTGCGCAATAATAGCAATTTTCCATTAGTATTAGCAGTAGTATTATGTTAGAGAGTTTAGATCAAGAATTGAAATTGTAAAATTTTATACTTAATATTTTAATAAGGTGAAATTTATATAGCATTTAATAATTAATAGAATTAATAATAAATTTTGCCTAAAGAAGTGCAACAAAATTTAAAGAAATATGGATTAAAAAACGCCATTTACCCTTAGAAATTTTCTTTTTTAAATCTATTGAAAATTAAGCAAGACCTTTTTAAAATAAAACAAAACTTTTTCAAAATCAAACAACGAAAACTTTTTTAAAATCTAATTACAGATTTTTTTTTGGAGCTCTAAAGAAATACTTTTGAGAAATTCCTGTCTTATATCTATACGGTAAAAACTAGCATCGTTATAGAGATTGTAGTTAGAATGTCGAAAGATATTAAGATTTTTTTAAAAATAAATCTTCAATAAACAAAAATATTTTTTTTTTCTTTTTGTTTTAGATCCTTTAGTTTAGTATAAAACTACATACCTTCGTATGAAATTGCAAAAGTTATTATTGAAATTGAAGAGGTTTTGTTTGGTTTTTAAAAAGTTGAATTTGGTTTGAAAAAAGTTTTTGTTGAAATATCAATCGAATAGTATATTCGTGTATTAAAACAACTTTCGAAAAAAGATCTAACAATGCTAATATACATAATGAATGATGAATACTATATTAAGACTAAATTATGCACCTAATGTTTGGAAGATTGCAGAAATAATTATGATACTTAAGCCTGGAAAGCCTCCAAACGAATCAAAATTTTATAGACCAATTTCTCTCTTACCGATAATGTCACAGCTTTTTGAGAAATTATTGAAAAAATGAAACTTTAAAAAAAAGTAGAAATACATATAATTCCAAACTATCAGTTTCGATTTAGAGGAAAAGATTCTACTATTGATCAAGTTTAGAAGAATTACAGATATAAGTAGTACAAAATCCCCCACCAGCAGTAAAATTAAATGGGATAGATTTCCCCAAGAAAACAAGACAAAATACCTCTAGAAATGACATTAGATGTAAATTTAAGATGAAAAGAGCACGTCAATGTTTCGGCTCCTAAGTCAAAATTCTAGATTGCCATATTCTATTGGCAATTTACTAAAATTTTGTTATATAACCAAATAATGAACCATATATAGTTGTACGGTATACAACAATGGGACTGTGCCAAACAAACAAATATTTAGAGCATATTTTCAAAATAAAATTTTACGTAACACTGTTAGTGCTGCTTGGTCCGTACAAAATTACGATTTACATAGGGATTTAGAAAACCTATACTGTAATATATACTGAAAGACCTACTGTAACGAATAAAAATATATGTACTAAAACATTAGACACGTTTAGAAGGGCACTCAAAACTTCTACATTTAGAAGAAGCTTTAAAACTTCTACATTTCGAAAATGCCAATAGAAGGCTCAAACGAACATTTGATTTAGTGAATCTATAACAGTTAACGCAAAATTAATGGTTTGTCTTTCAGACTGATTTTAATACCTTAAGACAGGGCTGGTGTATTTAGTGAGTTAAAGTCTCATATAAAATAACTGTGTTCCGTACAATATCTTTCAATGATTTTCACTATCCTTACCTAAAGGAAAAAAAAATCGTATATTTTGTTACAGGATGAAGAAAATAGGTTAATTTTCTGCATATATTCAATGTTACTTATAGTTAACTTTTAAAGGGTTAGGGATTCATTGCTAATATGAATTGGAGCAATGACATCTTATTGTTTGAAATATTTGTTATTTTAATAAAACTTCATATGAAAACCTATTTATTAAATTGATACTTGTCAAATAGACTGTAGCAGCCTCAAATGCTTTGTTGGTTCAGTAAAGTTAGATTTTTATTTTCGTTTTCATCGACATCTTTTGATTAACTTATAATATTTTTTGCAAATAATTTAAATTTGTACCTATAAACTTTTTTTCTTTTTTTTTTTTTTGTGGACTTCTTCTATAAAATATAAATTCTTTTTTTGTGACAATAATAAAATTATTTTATTATTACCTATAACAAAAAGAAAGCTTTTTTCGAAAATTGAAATAACTAAATTAGTAGTAAGAAATCTAGTAGTGTCTTTTTTTTTAGTTAAAACTTCTTTTCAAAAAACGAAAACAAAAAAAAAAAAACAATTTAAATTTAAAAAAAAAAGAAAAAATAAAATAAAAGTAAAAAATTTAAATTCTTTAAGATAAATAACTCTTTTAAAAATATTTTTTTTTGATTTAACACTATATTTTTTTTTGTTTTCTTAAATTTTCTATTCGTTTCTCATTTCCACTTCATTTTTTTTTTTAAAGAATTTTTTACTTTTTTTTTTTCAGATTCCTGTCACGATTTTTATTATTTTGACGTGCTCTTTTCATTCATTTCCAAAATTTTCTCAAATACAATGGTATTTGCTTGTGAGAAAAAGAGAAAAACAATTTTAAAAAATAAAAATAAACAAAATAAGGTAGAATATAAACCAACGGTTTTTAAAAGCGAACATTTCCAAAAGACAATATACAAACTGTTTAGAATTGTGACAATTGTGATTTGAAAATTTCATGTAATAAGAATAAATGTGAAAATAGGACTTTTTTAAAATTTTGGGGGGCCGTAAGTCCGGAACCCTACATAACTAAGAAAAATTGTTAATTCACATAAAAAAATATTTTTCTGGAGCTTTAATTTTTATGGCTTGCCGAAGAAAAATTTGTACAGGATCTTAAGTTATAGATGCCTAAAAATAGCAAATTTTTTAATTTTTGAGCCCTAATAGCTCTTAAACAGGGGGTGATATAAAAAATTTTTTTATGGAAACTTATAATAATTCTAAAAGTTCTTTCTTGTCTCAAAATTTTAAGTTCCTATTTAAAAGCATATCGTAGTTATGAGGATAGAAAAATTATGCAAAATTTGGTTTTCATATAACGGTAAATTTATGTACTAAATTTAAAAACATTGATTTTGATATTAATTTACAAAGGTAGAAAAAAAACCTGTCAAATGGCGTTTTCAAATTGAAAAAATGTTAAGCAAAACATGAGATATACGTATTTAAAAATTGGGCTTTTTCAAAGTGTGAGGGGTTGTAGTTCCGTAATGTATAAGGCTATAGGAAAAAGTTGTTCTAAACATTAATTTTTTTATGAGACCTACCTATGGTTAACATTTTTTTTCTCAATCTTTAAGGGTGTACAAGTTTAGTAAACAGACGGTCAGATGAAAAGACGGATGGACGGACGAACGGACAGAATGAAACTAATAGTCACATTTTTTCAAATATATTTTTTGGAAATAAGTAAAGGACAGAAGAAGAAAATCTTTTAAAATGAATTTCCGTTTTTGCTTTTGGTACTACTTATTAGATTATCGTATATAACCAAATAATGAACCATATATAGTTGTACGGTATACAACAATGGGACTGTGCCAAACAAACAAATATTTAGAGCATATTTCCAAAATAAAATTTTACGTAACCCTGTTTAGTGCTGCTTGGTCCGTACAAAATTACGATTTACATAGGGATTTAGAAAACCTATACTGTAATATATACTGTAAGACCTACTGTAAGGAATAAAAATATATGTACTAAAACATTAGACACGTTTAGAAGGGCACTCAAAACTTCTACATTTAGAAGAAGCTTTAAAACTTCTACATTTCGAAAATGCCAATGGAAGGCTCAAACGAACATTTGATTTAGTGAATCTATAACAGTTAACGCAAAATTA
Organism: Poecilobothrus nobilitatus; assembly: GCA_947095535.1. NCBI lineage: Eukaryota > Metazoa > Arthropoda > Insecta > Diptera > Dolichopodidae > Poecilobothrus > Poecilobothrus nobilitatus. The sequence continues at coordinate 50,789,404 of OX352772.1, read as the reverse complement.
ATGGTTTGTCTTTCAGACTGATTTTAATACCTTAAGACAGGGCTGGTGTATTTAGTGAGTTAAAGTCTCATATAAAATAACTGTGTTGCGTACAATATCTTTCAATGATTTTCACTATCCTTACCTAAAGGAAAAAAAAATCGTATATTTTGTTACAGGATGAAGAAAATAGGTTAATTTTCTGCATATATTCAATGTTACTTATAGTTAACTTTTAAAGGGTTAAAGATTCATTGCTAATATGAATAGGAGCAATGACATCTTATTGTTTGAAATATTTGTTATTTTAATAAAACTTCATATGAAAACCTATTTATTAAATTGATACTTGTCAAATAGACTGTAGCAGCCTCAAATGCTTTGTTGGTTCAGTAAAGTTAGGTTTTTATTTTCGTTTTCATCGACATCTTTTGATTAACTTATAATATAAACATATTATAAGTTATTAACTTATAAATAAAATAAAACATTAATTTTTTTATGAGACCTACCCATGGTTAACATTTTTTTTCTCAATCTTTAAGGGTGTACAAGTTTAGTAAACAGACGGTCAGATGAAAAGACGGATGGACGGACGAACGGACAGAATGAAACTAATAGTCACATTTTTTCAAATATATTTTTTGGAAATAAGTAAAGGACAGAAGAAGAAAATCTTTTAAAATGAATTTCCGTTTTTGCTTTTGGTACTACTTATTAGATTATCGTATATAAAATACATACAATATATAGTTTTCTCTTTCTTTTAAATGTATTTGTAAATAATTGTGTTGTTTCACAAAACGAATGTTATTATTGAAAAAATGTTATTATGAGAATTTGTTTCGCATGCTTTCTTTTTCTTTGTTTTCTTTTTAATTTTTTTTTATTTCATTTCTGCCTTTCGAATTTATTCGAACCGGATATACGGATGAATGGTTGACTGGTTGCATGACTTCATTTATAAAAAACAAAAAAGGAAAACAAAAACATTTATGTATGTATATATTTACATATGTGTTCAGTGTTTATTATATATAGGTGATTTTGAAAGTAAATTAAAATTTTTATTTTACCTGTTCTTGGTAAAAAACATTTTTATGATTTTATATAGAATATGAAAGATATGTATTAAAGAATTTACCACAATATTTAATAAAAAAAAACGTTCTTTTAATTTTAAAGTATTTTCTAATCCCGGAATTCAATCTAACTGAGTTTTAATTGCATATTATTATCAGATAGAAAAAAAACACGCGGTGGCACTTGTCAACTCCAAAGTAGCCGTAATGTTGTCTTTGTAGTATTTAGAAAACAATATACTATCACTTCATCTTCACTTTTCATTATTTTTCTTTCTTATAAAGCTTTTATTCGAAGAAATTCCTAGTTTGTAAATAGATTTGCCTCTATTATTACCGTACTTGGACTACGATTTTTAATTTCAATTTCATAGCCTAATTTGTTTCTAAGATATATAAGCCGGGTTGAGAAATTTCCTGCTAGCCGAAAATATGGTCCTAATAATTTGCAACCTTAGAAAATACTAACTGCTACATAACTTACACATGTTAATTACGAACTTTGTATTCTTATAAGTTTTGAAAATAAGTAAACTGGATTCGTCTGATCTTAATAATAAACTATTTTTCAAAATTCAAAAACAATCAAAAACATTTTTTCTTTCTTTTTTTTGGGGCCTTTATTGACTCTTTCCTCTCTAGTATTTAATTTTTGAGTTATAGTGATGAAAAAAGAAAGGAAGGACGTATTAAATCTATTAAGTTTTTGATGCTGATTAGATCCTTGTACTTGAGTCTTCATCTATTATCTTCAGTTCAATGTTTTATAAACAGAGAACTAATTTTAATAAATACGTGTTCTTACGGCTCGTGTGGGTATAAAAACAAATGAATGTTAAGTGAATTAATGAAATCTTTCATTATTAGTTCGGTTATAAAGTTTAGGTGGCTACTCACTTCTATGTATCATGAAACGTTTTTTCATTCAAAAATTGATTAGGCACTAAAAAAATATTCAAATTTTACCTTATGTTATGTATATATCATGACCCAATTCAATTCGTTTTTTTCCTTATGGAGCACTCAGCTTTTTCTGATAATCTTAGTTCCCTTCGGTAATTATGGAAGCCTATTTATGGGGGGGAGATTATTTTAGTTCACCAAGTCACTATCAGTTATATTATTGCCGCTTATATTCAAGAAAAAATTAAAATAATTTAATAGTCCACAAGATTATTACCACATTGTAAGTTAAAAGAATCATCATCGTAATCTTTAAGTAGAGGAGTTTATTCTAATTTTCTAAAACAGATGGACTTTAATAGGATCCTTTTACTGTTATAAAATTCTTTTATTAAAATAAGAGAATTGACTTAGCTTTTAGTACAAAGCAGATGAAACTACAATTAGCTGAAGTCATATAGTTTTTAAATTTACAGATATAATAGAGAAAAATGCTTTTAGTAGCATATTAAGGTGTTTTAAAAATCCTAAACTTATGTAAAGAAAGAAAACCGATCAACACATTTTTTTTAATTGCAAAAAATTAAAGTTCCATATAATTTAATTTGATTAAGAGTAAATTTTAATTTCATATGCTTGGAATGTAGAAGAATAGTTTCGGCAACATGGAACCATTTCTGGAATCAATGGTATAAAAAATGTGAAAAAATAAAAACAAATAAATTCAGAGACTAAGTTAAGAATTTTCTCCCTTTTGTATGTACTGCTGTTTTATATTGTCACTACCGGGGAAATTTAAAAATGTATTGTTTTTTTTTTTTTAACAGATAAAATTTTTGAATATTTTGTTCACGAATTTTTACGTTCTTAAATTTAATATTTAAAAAATAAAAAAAAAATGGGGAAGGAATATTATATATAAAAAAAAAAATTCATGGTTTTAACAATTCACTTCTCATAATGAAATATTAGAAAAGGAAAACAAAACTGTAACAAAATTCAATCATCACGGAAGAAAACTAAACAAAACGATGTGACATTCCTATTTTATTTATAAACGTTTGATTTTTTATTTCTTTCTACGTATCGTTCTAACTCATACTTTGTCGTTCTTAGATGATTTAAAGGTAATGTATAAGATTATCATATGAAAGATAATAAATTTTACGTGAAGAAGACTTTTTGTTATACCCGTATGATAAGGATCGGGTATATTAAAATTGCTCCTTCGTTTGTAACACCTCGAAATAAGCTAGCTAGATATACCTTCAAAGGTATGGATCGGATCAGAAAAAAATTCTAAGTCGATTAAGCTTTGTCCGTCCGTACGTCCGTCAGAAAGATAACTCAAAAACTAAGAAAGCTAGAGTCTTGAAATTAACACAAAATATTCTTACAACAATTTGTAGGCTCCCCATTTTTTTTGGTTGAGATCCGACTAAAACTTCGGGTAGCTCTCGAATATCTAACTTTTAGATCACTTTTTTTTTGGAACAGAGCCATGAAATTTTAACTGCTAATAAATATCATAAAAATATTAATTTTATTTTAAACAACTTTTTTCTGTAACCCCATCCGTTACGGAGCTGCAGCTCCCCAAAGTTCGAAAAAGCTCTATATTTAAATTATTATAACACAAATTGTATAAGGTATATCTTCAATTTAAAAAAGCCAAACGATTACTGCTTTTATTAGATTTAAAAATATATATACAATAAATATATACTTGTGACATACGGTCTCTTAATTTACCGTTAGGCGAAGCTCAAATTTTGCAAAATTCTTGATTCCTCCTTCCTTCCAAACGGTTTAAGTTAGAAACTTGAAATTTTGAGAGAAGTTAGATCTTTAAAAATAAGTATGAGTCATTTCAGAAAATAGTTTTGTATCTTCCTCCGTTTCGGAGCTGTATAGGGTCAAAAACTAAAAAATGCTTTATTTTTAAACACCTGTAACTTGAACACCTGTCCAAATTTTTTTGAATTAATACACAAAAATTAAAGTTCGAACATTATATTTTTATTAACAACTTTTCTTAATAATATAGGGTTTTTTTTTTTTTTTTTTTTTTTTTTTGCGAGGGTTGGTGGGAATCATCGAAAGACACTATAGAGGAGTGAAAATGAGCACGATTCCTCTATGAGTGTTAGGGACTTTAACCCACTAAACACCACCTCCCTTTTTTGACCAAACAATAGGTTATACGACCTTTAGTACTACTGTACTGCGTGGTCATATAGGAAGTTGAGTTGAGGGTTACCTTAAAATTGACGAAAGTGTGACTTTATTTTCCTAAATTTTTTTAACGCTTTTTTTTGCATTTTCTTTACTCGATAATTTTAAATTGTTGAGGATGATGCGTAGTACAAAAAGAAATTAAATAAATAAAAAATATAACGGTTGCTTGAAGAAGAAGATTTATATGAAATTAGTATATATACTTATAAAACTCATGTTTACTTACATATCGTATATGTCACTGATGAATGAATGATATATAATACGTATGTATAGTAAAAATTAGTATACATTTGCCGCTTAAATCGTTATGTGGAAGGTTAGAATCTGCTTTTGAAGAATGTATAAACATATAGTTTGAATATATGTGCAACCCATAGTTTTAGAAATTATAAAATTCACCCAAATTATTTTAAAATACTAAAAAATTGAAAAAATAATATTATAAGCAGAGTGACAGGCTATGAACGTACTAACGGTTCGTACGGGTAGGTATCTAAGAGTTGACAAAGGCAACTGTATTCTTCCTCGTTTTTACTGAAACTTGAACGTATATACATGATGTTTGATAATTGTATAGAGAATAAAATAAATTGGAGCAAAGGTTTTAAATTTAATTTTTATTCATCCCTACAACTGAGGGACATTACATCTTGTGTCCGGAAGTTCAAATAAAAAATTAATAAAAATTTTGTAAAAAATGTTAAAATCTTGTCATTTGAACTAACTAAACTGTTATTAAAAGAAAAGGATATGGTATTAAAATTGGTTTGGATTTTCCATTTTATATTTTTAGTACAAATATATTTTGAAAGACTTGCTTATAAGTTTCATTCTGTTCGTCCGTCTGTTTACAAAAGTTCTGCACCATTTAAGATAGAAAATTAAATTTTAACCATCGATAGGTTTCTTAAAAAAATGAATGTTGTTGGAAAACTATTTTGTGTAGTAGGAGTTACAGCCTCTCAAAGTTTGAAAAGTTCTATTATTTGCAAATGTGTTTATTTCAGGTTCTGATTATCATTTTTTCAATTTAAAAACGCCCGATAACCGTTAGTACTTTATAAAACAATACCAAAATTATACATTTATTTTAAATTTTTTCTTCCAAAACACAATTTCACAATATTTTGCTTCCATCATATCTCCGGGACACTAAATTGAAGAAAGTGGCTCATGATTTTTAACACATTTTTCTTACATTCTGAGAAAATTTAAAAATTTTGTGTCACAAGTCACAGTGTGCTAAACTAATTTTATTGTCCCTGGAAAATGTGCGCGTTTAAAAATTTTTGATCTTGCATTCTGTCTTGTTTAGTTGATATTTATCTGTTATTATGTCAGCTGCATCAAGATAAATTCGAAGTTTTATTGAAATTTTTTTACCGCATAATGTTCAATAATTTTGGAATTGCTATGATAAGTATCAAATTATTTATTTTAAAAATTAAAAGTTTTTTTTATCTGCGTTCTGAAGTTTGTACTGTTGCCCCAGAATATAAAATCACATACCATTAATTAATTCGTTTCTTTTTAAAATAAGTCGTTTTAAGGTTTCAATATCTTACAATAGGTTTAGAAATAGAAAAGTTTAAATATAAAATTTCAAAAAAAAAAAATTCAAAAACCATTTTTAGAAAGATGCCTATATTGCACAGTACACCCTGATATTTTTAATAATAAAAGGGAATTTTTAGGATTGGATTGTTGTTATTCATTTTCAAAAATAATTTTAAATATTATAAAATACAACGCAAAGAACATAAAGAATCGTAAAGAATCGTAAATAAATAATAAGTAATAAAATATCGTAAAGATATCGTAAATATATGTTAAAAAAAAAAAAATCGGGAAAAAACAATGAAAACTAGATGTAAAAACTGCTGTTATTCTTTCTTAAGGTGGTTTCAGCAAATGTGAAACAATTTTTTCATGAATATGTTTAAATGTAAGCAAAATCGCTTTAATACTTTTTTTTATTTAAGTGACGCAAGTGAGTGTTTTTTACTAAAGGAGATTTTTGTTTTATACTAACAGTTTTGACCACCAGTATTTTACATTTCTATTCAGTATATTCACTACACTACTCACTTATCTTTTCATATTAGTCTACAAAAAAGTTAAGGATTGAACACTTCCTTTATTTATTTAATTTAAAAATGTATGCTTGATCAGAGCAACACCCAAGTAAATAAATTTTTATAATTATTTTATTAATAATTTAAAATTTGTGGTGATATTGAACAAAGAACTCTGTTCCATACAAAAAAATCTTTAATACTTATTTTCATTTAAAAAATTTGATTTTAATTTTTATTTTTAATCCTTGGAGAGAATCCATATTGTATTCGTTGTTATTTATTATTATTGATAAATTTTGTTGTACAATGAAAAGGATTAAATAAAAAGGAGGTTATATTTTAATATATTTATAAAATAAGTATAATTAATTAATTGTATTGATGTTAAAAGGTTTCTTTTTAAAAATAAAATTTTATTTTGTTTCTTATTTTAAATGTCTATAGATTTAATTTAGTTTAATTTAATAAAGAAGGAACAAAAATTGACTTTTCATTAAAATAAAATATTGTATAACGCGTGCCTAAAAATTTAGTCACATTTATACAAAACGTTTTTAATTTTGTTTAAAGTAAAAGAAAATTATAACAATCAAATGTGTTATAAAACATCATAAGATTGTTGAATTTTATTTTTAGTTTATTAGGAAATATTTAAAAAATTTGAAAAAAATTATACAACTGAAATAGATTTAATGAAATTTATATGGTATTTTGTTAGTGAATTTTAGTTAATTTTATTATAAAATTTAATTAATGTTTTTTTATAGAATTAATTATAACTGCCCCATGAATTCTGGTCTTAAAAATTAAACAAATTAAAAAACGCCCTACAGTAAAATATTTTTTTAAACTTTTTTAAATTTAATTATATATATATATGAAATTATGCTCCCAAAAAAAATATTTTACTTTGGAACCCCAAACAAATATTTCACTTTATCTCATTATGAATTTTCGGTCAAAAGTGAAAATGAAAAAACCCCAATTTTTTTAATTTTTGGGGCTATAATTCGTTATGAATTATTGTGCCAAAATAAATATGAAAAGGTTTGAATCCCACACACGTAGTAAGAATAATGCCCCCTTACGACAGTTACAAAAAGAACGACTGTGTAATTTCCTTGTCACATTTATGTGGCAGGGCAATAAACTAACAAAAAAAAAAAAGATGAAAAAAGACCTAAAATTATTTCATAACTGGAGCCTTTTATGTAATGGAAAATCATCACAAATTCGGCACAAAATGTTGTGGCAATTTTTTAATATTATTCGATAATTCGTGGGGAGTAAATTCACGGAGTATAACTAATTTATTATTCCTCTTATCATTTCCACTGCTAAAAAGTTTTGTATAATGAAATCGTATAATAAACCTAAATACAAAGATTAATTATATAAATCTGAATTTAGCAATCTGCGACATAACTTTTTTTTTGATATTTAAATTATAGCAAACATATTTTTTATTTTATTAAAGATTAAAAAGGACCAAATTAAAAAAAAAAATATTGATTTCAAAACAAAGATAAATTAAAAAAAAAATAAATTTTTAACGAACTCTCATTAAATTTTTTTTTTAAATAACGTTTTAATTTATTGTTTTTCTTTCATTTTCCTTATTTCGGACCCATTTCATTTAAAAAATATTATGTGCAAAAGAAAATTATTATTTACAAACAAATTATAATTATGCTAATGATTTAATGGACTTATTAATTTTGTTAATATAATTTGAATAATGACATTATTTTTATTTTTGTAAAGATATAAAAAAGGATGCAAAATAAGATTTAACCTTTTGCTCCAAATCTAATATAATAAATAAATTTTTAAAGTCAAATTTAAGCAATAAAAAAAAAAGAGATAATAAGTATATAGAGATAATAAATATATCTGAATAATGATGCAGAGTCTAAATCCCTGGTCTTTTAGCCGAATTGACTGGGATTTAAATACTGCTCAGGTCAAAATATTATATAAAGTATATTAATATAATATATAATAAAATAAATAATATATATATTTAGAATTTATATATATGTCGTAACTACACATCATCACATTGTATGTGGTGGGGTAACCAAAATAAATAATGAATATATGAATATAATTTTAATTTAGAGAATGTTTATATAAGCCTTATTATACTGTTTATCTGACGAATGGCGTATAGAAATTATTTGACCGATATTTCAATTGAAAGATTTTGGATTGGAACCCCGGTTATATTATCATATTCAATAGTAGTAGTTTATATTGTAAAAATCTATATCGTAATATAAAATAACCAAATTAATAATTTTTAAAAGCGATTTATATAATTTTTTACGATTTTAACAGTTTTATAAGATTTTGAAAATTTTATACAATTTTAATTTTCACAATCTTATAGCTATAGCCTAGTTATAAATTAAATATATTAAAAAATATGCTTATTAAAAATAATGACTTAGGGAAGCTTTGTTTAAAATTTGTGCTTGCAAATGCCGTATGCTCCTTATAGGTGTTAAAAGAAAAAGTAATGTAATATTGGCAAAGTATTTGTAGTAAAAATTAGTTTATTTCGGTTATTTCAACAATATTTAACCATAAATTACAAAAAAAAAATAGAAAAATTAGCTTCCATTTTTTATTTAACTCAAAAACCTTAAAACCTAAAAGCTAAATAAAACTAAATTAAAACTATATAAAAGCATTTATTTTGGTTTTAAAAATAAAACAAAACTTTCTGATTTCCTTGTATATTATACAGTTCCCTTCCCAACTTTTGACTATTTTTTTGGGTCTATTTGGACAAATTGTCAATTATTGGCTAAAATAAGTAAGGCCACATTATAAAAAAGGTCACAATTTTAAATTTTTGATTACACAATGTTAAGTTATGGTTATTGTTATGATGTTTAGAATAACCCTGTTAGTTGCTTTAGTACGATTTTTGAAGAACTATAACCAGTCGTTTAATGAAAATCCTACTACTATTACGAATTATTTGTTTGGAGACTTTTTTTTTTCCTTTCCACTCTTATAACCAGAATGAATGCGCTTCGGATGGATAAATAATTTATTTATTATTCTTATTTGACTAACCTTCAGTTTTACTAAGCCGTTGATTACTCGTCTGTATAAGACCATTAAACATATATATTTTTAATTATATTTTATACGTTATATCCCTAACTTATTATATATTATAGAAAAAAATCTATATCATTTTTTATTGATTTATATGACTCAGTAGGAATTTTAACCTGAGGTGTTTTGAATGAAAGGCCGGTGTCTTAATCATTACACCATTGGCTGGATTTGTTTGATACATAGCCAGTAAAAATATCAATTATAATTATAGAATTTCAAAAATTTACGTCTAAAGTCGATGACTATAACACCAATGTTCACAAGTTTAAATGATATTGTGATATAACAAAAATATAGGTAGTCAGGTACTAAATATATTTTTTTAATATTACACTAACTGATGCATTAATTGTTTAAAAAAGGAATATAAAATAAAATTTATATAACAAAATTTAAGAAGAACATTAACATCGTTCTTTAAAATAACTCTCTAAATTTTTCACTTTATCCACCATAACCCTAATTATCCCAAACCCAATTTCCCAAATAATTCTTCCCTTCATCCTTTTCCTCAAAACCAAATTGTACATTATATCGTTTTGTATTAAGGGACCCATTTTAGAATTTGGTTTTAAAGGGGGATTGTTTTGGTTGGTTAAAATTCAATTCAATTACCCAGAGGCACCCCGTACAGTTCCATTGAGTGACTTTCGATGTTTTCCACCGTCCATTGTAAAACAAAAAGGAAAATGTTTTATATTGAAAAGGGATAAAGAAGAAAATATTTATTCTTTTGAAATTATTAATTAATTATAAACACAAAAGAGATTTTCATAAGAATTAAAATTTCTTTTTTATTAATTTACTTATTTAACGAAGGAGTATGGAACTTAGACTTAGCAAATGTTTCTACATGGATTAATTTGGAACGCATGTGTTGCTTAAAAACAATTTTAAGAATATAAAAACCACAAAATTTTTCTTTTCTGATTATAATTCATAATTAATTAAAAAATTTAATTAATTACATCAAATATTCCTTAAAACTTCACCTAATTTATTTATAATTATACAAAAAATTATTTTCAAAACTAACGGTAAATCCTTCATAATATTTTTGAAATTGAATAACAAAAGGAAAAAATAAGATTTCAATTCATGTGAAAATAATTTTTAAGTAATTAAATAAATTCCAATGAAATAAAGTTATCATAAATAAATCCTTACACCTATATAACATTTAATTTTCAACCTTAAAAACCCTAAAAAAAAAATTTCAAAAATCATTTAAAGATACGTATTTTCAAATACATGTAAAATTTCCAATTTATATATTTTTTTTTTGTTTTTTGGTTAAATTCATTCATTAATATATAGAATAATTATTAATAGAAATTAAATGTTATAGAAAATGGTTTTCCTACATTTTTAATTGGCACAACACAATACGGAAAATGTGAATTTAAATTTTTTAGTTATACAAAATAACACGTGTAAAATTATTTAAATTTTTCGTTTTCTTTATCCCTTTTCAATTTTATTATAAAATTTTACTTTTTTTTTAGTCAAATAACGATACGATGCCAAAAAAAAAAGAATAAAAATAAAAAAAATAATGAAATAAAATGAAATTTATTAATATGAAACCTTATAATTTAATATAAAAGGAAACGAAGAAAATGATGTTTAGTAGAAACAAAAAAAAAAAAAAAACGGATGAAATGAAGTCAATAAGGGATTTTACAGTTACAAAATTATTGATGTTTTAGAATTTATATTTATAATTTTGTAAAATGTTTTTTAAATCTTTTGCAATTGATTTTACAAAAAAATTTTAAAGACTTTCTAATGATGAAACTTTTGAGGCAATCAATTGTACATGAAAATATAAAATGAAAATATTGCAAGTTTTCCTTTCAAAATTATGGAAAAACATAATTTATTATTGTCCTGATTTTGTTATTTTCTAAAGATGATTGCATTAATTAATTAAAATTTGTATTTTAGAAATATTTTCAAATTTTGATGTTATGGAAATAAATACTAACCACCCAATGTCATTTTGAGTTATTACGTACAAAAAAAAAAAAATATGTATTATGTATTATGTTTGATGTTTTTAAATTTTTTTTTTTTAGTTTATTTCCCTGCCACATAAATGTGACAATGAAATTAAACAGCCTTTCCTTTTCAGGCGTGGCTGTAAATGTCGTATGGGAGAATTATTTTTAAGACATATATGAAATTCGAACACACACTTCCTCTGTGTGCGTATTTTATACAGTCTTGTCTTCTAGGCCTGTCTAGGTACCGTTTTTAAATTTGAATAAAGAAAAGTATAATTTTGATAAATGAATAAAATGTTAGACGTAAATAGAACTTACCTCTGTAGAAACTTGTTTTTTTGTTTCGGTTTTTGCGATAGCAAGTGGGATTCATCAAAAAATATTACAGAGGAGTTAAATGAACACGAGTCCTTTATGAGTGTGTGAGACTTTAATTAAAAAAAAGAAAAACAAAACTCACTAAATACCACCTCTCTGTTTTCACGAAACGATAGGTTATATGATCTTTACTTTTAGCATCTTTACACTGCCTGACTGAAAGAAATTAAGTTGCGGAATGAAAATTGATTTAAAATTGAATTAAAAATTGATGTGAAAATTGATATGACCTTGTATATGTAAATATTGCCAACTCTAAAGAACACGTGAAGTGGAAGATAGTTCCACATTCTCTATGTTCCCACCGTAAACGAATATTTCTGTAAGCCGAATGATGCCATTTAAGAATTTGAACTACATATGGATGGAGCGAGCAGAAGCTCCCCTAGTTTCTCTCTGAAATGCATTGAATAAAGTGATCCAACTGTTAATTTTTTGAGGTCAAGAACCCATTCCTAAAAGGTATCTATAAAAGAAGGTAAATTTTCCTATTAGGTGGCGAAGCCCAAGTTAATTGAGCGTTAACTTGATATTGGGATCATTTATTAGAGGAATCGCACTATTTTGCTTTTATCAAGAAAATTGGAAAAAAAAATTTTAAGGAAATGAACGACCGGTTAAATAATCAAAGTGGTAATTTTGGGAAAACTAATTAGATATTACCAAAGAAAAGTGGAAAATTTGAATGCAAAAAAGAAATTTATATATTTTGAATTGAACTTGGTTTTAAAGAATTACTAGTACAAAATAAAAAGCACTTATTATGTATCACTTATTACTTATCACTTATCAGTAACATCAAAATCAAATCAAGAAACAAATTTTCTTCAAAAAAAATTCATTTTAGTAATGCGGTGCCCAAGCATAAAAAGTTAAAAAAAAAAAAATGCTATCTAATTTACAAAACTTTATTTTTCAAATTTAGTTATCATAATCTTTCAAACAAATTATTGAAATTGTATTATAATTTTCATTTTTCCTATGTCCTTTTTAATTTCATAATATTTTTTTTTTTTTTTTTTTAAAATGATAAGTTTATTATGTTAGTAAAATCAAAAAAACTATATTCATCCCTTTCAGTAAATTTTCATAAACTATGAAACAAATAAAGTCCTGTGTATACCTTTTGGAGTATTTATTTTTCCTCAAAAAAAAAAAAAATTATAAATCCTGATCCCGAGAAAATCTTATAAAAAAATAATTTTGTTGTTTAAAACAGAGAATGAAAAAACAAAAAAAAAACATCAAAATCAAAAATAAGAGAAACCCCAAATCAACTGAGAATAATTGTTTATAAAATACCAGTCAAGTCATTAGAAAAAGGTATCACTAAGGAAAAACTAACTGGTGTTTTTCTCTGAACTTTTGTTTTTTTTTTTCTTGTTTTTTATATTTGGAGTACCTATACATAATTTTATTAGAATAGTTTGTTAGGATATATAGAAATAAAATAAAGTTTTTTGATATTTCAACACTTTTTAAAAAAAGTTATAATGAATTAGTGTTAAGGGATTTTATAAACGATTCAAAAAGGATCCTTCTATGATATTTTTGTTTTTCATTAAAACACAAAAACTATTAATTTGTTTATATATGTATGTGTATTATAATAAGTACATATGTGTCCTTTCAAATACTAAATTTATTATGACGGTTTTCCATTGGGTCGAATATAGAATTAAAAACAACTGTGTGTAGTTAAGTTAAGTTAAAAAATTGAAAATAAAATACCAAAAGGCAAAATGAAAAAGATAGAAAATGTATTTAATGAAATAAACGTGACCTGCTGACTTTTAAAAAGGTGGTATATATGTATTAGATATAAGAATAAATCTTAAATCTTTTTAAAGAATTGAAATGAAGAAGGCTTTTCTTCCAAAACTATGAAGGAATAATTTTTGTGATATTTATATGTGTGTTTGTGTGTATAATTAAAATTTTTTAAATGAATCCTTAGAAAATATTGAAGAAATTGCAAATCATATATAATATGTATATAATAATATGAGGTTTTTTCTTAAACTAAGAAAATCATGTTTTTTAGTGAAATTTTAAAACCATCTAAATGGAAAAACTTTTAATAAATCTCAGTATTAATATATTTTCAAGGATATGTACATATATAAGTATATATTGCTAATAAAATAATTAAATTTTCTCAAATGTAAATCGTTCATGTGAATCGTAGTATTAAATCGTTTATCCATTTTTTTTTTTTTTGCATAATATAATATGAATAGAGAAACCTACCAACATAAATATATGATACTTGAATTTCGTATAAGAATGACTATTGATAATTATGCTAAATTTAAATTAAATGACACCCAAGTGAAAATGTTTTTAGAAAATAAAAAAAAATATTTAAAAAGTGATTAAAAACCGAATATTGAATAAGTGATAGGTACATATAAATGTAAGTAATCAAAAAAAAAAAAAAAGAAAGATTAAGTCCTTTCATACGAAAACCCAATAACAGAGCAAATGTCGAAAAAGAAAGTGTGGGAAGGAATGAACAAAGGGGTAGGTGGGAAAAGAAGGTGCTGAAAAAAGGAATTATGTAATGTAACAAAATGAAAAAATATCCAAAGAAGTCTAATATATCCATTAGATTTATACTATGTATAAAAAAATTGTTTGCTGACAAGATTTAAATAATTATACAAGAAGGAATACTATAAGATGGGAGTTAGAAAAATAAATGTATAAAAAGCTACACTGGGCCATGATTTATTGAACAAATAAATAAATGATTGAATATAGAAAAAAGCATCAATTGAAAGTCTTAAAGATATAATTTTTCTATTTCATAGATTTAATTAGTCACAAATAGAGGAAACAATCATAGGTAATTGAATCTGTAGAGCATAAAGCGTAAAATATGTAACTTCCTCATAAATACGAAAACGAGTTATTGCATATTTTTAGGTCAGCAAAGTGTATTGCAGGGAAAAGAAAATTTTATACTTAAGCAGTACCTTACGCAAAAAAAAAAATTAAAGCACTAAAAAGCAAAAATTTTCTGATATTAATAAAAATCACGCCTAAATGAAAGTTTAAAATATTAGATATTATTAGACTATAGATAATATTAGACTTAAAAATTTTTTTTTTAATTATATTATTGGATAGCCTGCAGAATGAAAATTAGTAGGAATATAAATCAGTTGATAAATCCATAATTATATTATAGAATAATTTATAAAAGTGTTATTGAAAAAAAAAAAAACAAATTAAAATAATGGTATATTGTATTCTTTCCAAATTTTTAGATGAAAATCTTCGGTTTTATAATATTTTAAAACCCTTGAAAAACTATTATACAGGAAAAAAATTTCAATAAACTTAACCTTAAACAATTATATTTGTAATGAATTGTTAGGATTACAATATGGTATGCACATAATTCCGTTTTCCTGCTTTAGAAAATATTTCAAAAGATAATTCAACAATCACAATCAAATTTGAAATAAAGCATGGCAGAATATGAAACCAATGGTTTTTAAGGGTGCACATTTTTCAAAAGACTATAAAAAACTGTTTAAAATATTGTCACTTGCTTCAAAATTTTGTAAATTTTTATTAGAATTTTATACACGTAAGAAAAATTTTGGAAAATCATGAAACACTTTCTTTAATTTTAAGTAGAACCTATAATTATCATTTGGCGTTTTTAGATTGAAAAAATGTTAAACAAATCCTGAGATATACACATTTGAAAATAGGGCTTTTGATATTTTGAAGGGTTCCAACTCCGAAATAAGTGAGATAAAAAAGTGTTTCTACAATATTAATATCCATATCCATGATAAATTTTATTGCAATAGCTTTAACGGTGCAGAAGTTTTGTAAATAGATAGACGAAGTAATGGACCGATAAACAGACAGACAGAGTGAAACTAATAAACAAGTTTTTAAATGTTTTTGGAAAATTTTCCTAAAAATCATAGAAGATTTCATAATTCAAGTTAAATTAAAATGGTTTTGACCTACGGCATGCAGTAGAAGAAATAATTCAAATTTGCGGCCAATATTAGATAGCGGCGTTGCATGTCGCAATAGAAGATTAACTATTAAATATAATTTAATATCGGATAAAATATCTTAATATAATAAAAAACTCTCCTGCTGCTGCTATTCGCGTGACGTTTTTTAAATTTTAGAGTACACACAATCATAATATTTCTTACTTACTACTAATATGTATGTAGTATGTACTAACAAGAAAAGAGACAAAAAAATATGGAAAAAAATGATTTGATTTTTAAACGAAACTCTTTAAGTCTTTACTCTTTATTTTAATTCTACTACATATGTACTTACCAATTCCAACTACAATATTATAATTTATATGTACAATGTAGTAATGTACCTACATTTATATACGACATTATAGGTATATAATATTATTAGAAGCACAATATTAATTACTAAACAGTAAATACTAACAAAGCAAAGCCAAAAGCTGAATAACCTAGTGATAAAAAAGAGCAAAGAGGAAAAAGTTGTTATTATTTTGTTTTGTTTAAAAAATAAAAAGAGAACAATCATAAATTTCATATTTCATTTCATAATATTGTATTGAGTGTTGATGTAGTTGACAACTTGACATTGACAAATGACAATTGACAATTGACATTTGTTTTTATGAGTAAAAAGAATTCCTACAATAAAGCGACAATGCATTATATTATAATCTCTTCGAAGATTCTTATTAATAGAAATATTTTTTGAATGAAAAAAGCATCGCATATATATTAATATACTGTTACTTACTACTACATGTCTAAATATAATAAATACAAATCGTTATTTTGTTTTGTTTAAAAAAAAAGTAAAAGCTATCGTAATATAAAAATTAACCATACTCTTTACATTCTAATTATATTTAAATATATTTATTTGTTAAATGCAATCTCTTAAATAAATGTTATGTTATGTTAAATGTTAAAATTAAAGTATATCTATTAGAATTTACAATAAGTAGTTGAAATAACCACGTGACTACAAAATTTTAGCTCTTTTAACTAATGGTTGTTTTTTTGGTTTATTATGCGTAAAAAATTCCATTAGGTTTACGTAAACGAAAAGTTTAATTACTTATACTTATTTATTACCAATAGATATACTTTGGTAATTATTAACTATAATTTAGCTGCATGTTAATATACATATATATTATAGAATTAACAAAAAGATGGAAGTTTGACAGTTGACACTTTTGTGTAAAATGAATTGTTTAATAATGAAATGAGAAATTCATATTGTACATATGTATGTTCAAGAGAAAAACAGGAAATTTAAACGCCGCTATACACATATTTTAATATGTATTTCAATCAAAGATTAAGTAAGAAGATGGGCCACTCCCAGCATGTGATCGAGTTTTTGCTATTCGAAAAAAGAAGAAACAAAATTCAAATTTTATTATTTGAAAATTATGGTGTTCGGATTAACACTACCATACAGTATTTAAAAAAACATTTTTTTTTCGTTGTGCACCCATCATGTGATGGACCTTTTCACTAGTTGACGTATAAAGTAGAAGAATGGAAAAAAAATAATATGTTTCATGATATTTAGGACTAACAGATTTTATTTCATATGAAAAAATTCCACCATAAAAGCGAACATTTACCAATTTGTTAATAACATAATTTTTGCAATAAAAAATCTTCATAATTCGAAATAATGTAGCTATCATAACATAGATTTTTTTTTCTTATAATTCTTTATATACCTACATATGGTAAAGTATTTATTTATAGAAAATATGTATTGTATTTTTTATCTTACCGTACAGCAGGAACTTCTAATACATCCCATTCAACTGACTTGTAAAATTCTGAGAGATCAACACCAATATCAACTATATTTGTACCATTTCGTTCATCGATATGCCTTAAATCCACCTGCAAAATAAGAAAAATTATGTACATTTTGAGAAGATTTAGAAAACCAAAAGAAAAATAAAAAAAAATGGAAAAAATATAAAAAAAAAAAATAATTCAAGAATATACAAGGACAAAAATAAAAATCCTTACATAGAACAAAACATAAACATATACAGAGTGTTTGGTTGTGGGAGATTACAAAGAAAGCAAATGATGGGAAAATTATAAACGAAAAACAAAATAGCTTTAGAGGAGTATCGATTCCTGAGGATATTCGACTTTAAATTTATATGACTAATGTATATAACATAAGAAATTCTGTTAATAATAAGAATTAAATTCAGCTAACTTGGTTTATAATAAGGATAATCTTTTTTCAGATTTTTTATACCTTTTATTAGTTAAAAGATAATCTTAAGAAATTCAAAAAAATTTCATCTTCTCCGGTAACTTGCATACTATCTTTAGATGTAATAGTTTTAACCATTGAAGAACAATTGTAGACTACTGACTTTATCTTGCTTTCAAACAATTGTTCATTTTTTCTATCACCTTCTGCAATAGCTTCTATCTATTTAAGAACATCCTGTATATATGTACATATATTTATATATGTATAAATGAATTTCTTGTTTTCCTAAACGGATTTAATCCGGAATGAAAAAAAAAAAACGATTCCAATTTAATAGCCTTTAATCTACTTTATGTCTAGAAAATAAAAAAAAATTAAAAATAATAAAAAACAAAAAAACAGGACAGGTATAGGGATAAAAAAAGATTTTGTTAAAAGCGTTTAATTTAAACAAAAAAAAAAGAAAAAAAATTTATTTGTTAGAAGATAACATTTATAAAATACGTATTTTGATGATTTCTAAGATGATATTGCAAAGAAAGGAAAACATTAAAATAATTCGATACAATATAATTTAAGCGATTTAGATAAAGTTTGGATGTAACATGAAGATTTTCTAAAATAGGATAATATAATATTATTAACTTGTATCGGAAAAATATTATTAAATTTCAACTACGGAGGAATAAAAGTTTTCTGGGTTGAATGAGTATCTTAGTTTAGTTTTGTTTTACTACTAGTAAGTTATTTTCTATTGTTAAAATGTTGATGTTATCTTTTGGTTCTATTCTATATCTATATCATCAATTTTGTAATTAAGAAATGTATAATAAGGAAACGACTTAGTCCTATAATAATTTATTCATATTAATCATTTTTGTTTTCTAAATGAAGAATAAATGAATAACAAAAAAAAATAATTTTCACAAAAATGTAAATAATTTATTTAAAAAAAAAAATTAATATAGACATGTACTAATTTTTTTGTACTAATGAAAATTGTTGAACCTATTTATTTAGTAGGAAAATCTTTTGTCCCCCTAAAAGTATGCAATTTTTCATTTAAATTTTTGATTTATATCTAAAAAATATTAAAATTTCATACTCATATGCCTACCAGAGATTTGATTGACAACAGAAATTGTTGGTGGTTACAAAACTAATTTTAACAAAATATATTGTATATTACAGTATATTTATTTAGCGTAAGGTAGGGTAGATCGTAGGTTAGGTAAGTAGGTTTAAGCTAGTTTCTAAGTATTTATCTTACATAGTAAAAGAAAATGAATTGCTTTTTAACTAATTTTTTACAATTAAATAAAAATAGAATTAATATCAGCTCTTAATGGCTACGCTCTAATTAGAAATATATATAATTTAAAAAATGATTTCGTATTTAACAAAACAAAAAAATTCCGTTTTTTACATGTTGAAATTTAATATTATAAGTGTAACCTAGTTTTGTAAACTTTTTTTCTAGATTCTGTAAAAAAGAATAACAAATAGTAATAAATAAAGGCCCCGTATTAAAATATAAATATAAATAAACTAGGCCTCGGTGGCCTAGTGGTCAAACAGGTGGATTATTAACCGAGGGAGTGTACGTTCAAATCCTATATAGGTAGCAAGTTTTATTAATTCAAAACAAATCCGCCTTGCTACCAAACGATGGGTTTAGATGTTCGTTTCGCCTCTAAATTTTAATGGTAAATACAATTTGCAATTAAATAAGTCAAAATGTAAAATCAAGATTATTAAAGGCGCACTTTTTTCAAAAAGCAATAGAAGCAGCATAGAATATTGTGACTTGCACAAAAGTTTATAATTTTTCTTAGAATTTTATGGTAAAAGAAAAGTTTTTTTTTAATGCATTTCTCTGCCACATAAATGTGGAGCAGAAATTAAACATCTTTTCCTGTTCAGGCGTGGCTGTACATGTCGTAAAGGCAAATAAGTCTTACGACGTGTGTGGGATTCGAACCCACATTCCCTCGGTGTTTATAGTTTATTTTATATGCTCTTACCCTCTAGCCCACCGAGGCCTCGTTAAAAAAAAGTAATACTTTCTTCAATTTTAAGAAAACCCTATATAATTTAGATAAGGCTAGTTATAATAATAGCTCTCTGACTTTAATAGAACAAGGGAAGGTACTAAAAAATTACATGACACACTAACTAAAAGCGTGCTGAAGGTATCAAGAACGAAAATTTTGTTTTCACACATTTTTTTGGTGTGAGGGTAGGTGAAAATCTCGATAGACACCAATGAGATTACGTGAATTCTCCTTGGAAGTGTTGGAATTTAACCAACAAAACACCACCTATTAAAATCAATGTTAGATTAGAACCGATAGTACAATATAATGCTGGTTTGGAGATTAGTAAAATAGAAATAGAGAATATTTACATAACAGTAAAATTAATTATACTAAATTTTTGAGGGGTTGGGGTTTTGTAATGGATAAAGCTAGATAAAAATGTTATTCCGAACAACTATAATATAGTTTATCAAAAATCCTTTACAAACTCATCTTTATAATAATAAGTAATAATCTTTTTAAAATAATACAAAATATAAGATGGGTTTGATTAATTGATTTAGTGTTATAAATATGAATTTTTATTTACACAGTTTTGATGTACTTTTCTGACATATTTTTTTAAATCAAATCAAATTAATTATAACCCCACCACCACCATCCCCACAACAAATTAATCAAATCAAACCAACTCCTTATTCTTCAAATTAAAAGCAGAATAGATCGATTTTCTGAGCAGCATCAGCTATATAATCTATATAATCTGCTGGGCAGTATTATAATAACCACCAGTGTAGGCGTCCAAAAAGATATAGATTGAAGAAATCAAAGGTAGCATAATAATCGGTGGTCTGCTGGCATCCTTGATGGAAAAATTCCCAGATACCCAGAGAAACAAAACTAAGAATATTTGAACCATGAATATTTGTTCAAAATATGTTCTGACATAATATAGAAGAGAAACATGGCTTACAAATATCAGTTTAAAACATAAACTGCAAGCCTTCAATAATAATTGTCTCAGAATAATTTGAATTTTTTAATTTCCGGCCAAGTATAATATCGAATGAAGAACTCTGGAATGGAAATGGATAGGTCGTTCACTTAGAAAACCAAATACAAGCATAGCGCGAACGGCCTTAGAGTCCTTAAGGAACAAGAAGGTACAGCTGCCCTAACAATATACAAGAAGGTGGCGCAGAACAATCCACCAAGAATTTGCTAAATATAACATATCTTGGTATAACATCAAAATGTCAGCACGAAATCGCATGAGATGCAGGTGACAAGTGGCAACTCTATGTTGCAAAGAGGAGTAAAGAAAAAAAACATTGTAAATGAAAGACATTTTTTGCTATCTTAAAAATTTTAAATAATCCCAATATATACATAGGTAGGTATTTTCAATTTAAGTATCAAAACATTTAAACATTTAACATTTGTTATAACAAGTTAATTTTGAAATGAATATGTATAAAGACAAAAATTTAATTTCAGTATAAAATGTAGAAATTTAAAAATGAATATTATAATTGTTGTATAACACATTATTAGAATAAATAATTAGATTTTCTTTGTTTTTATTGCAGCATAACACAAAAAACAAAAGAAAAATAAAATGTATTTTAGATTTAACAAAAATGACGTGACATTAATATTAAAATAAATAAAATTTATCTAAGAGAAAGGAATTATTTATGATATTGTTGAAGAAATTGTATTTCGGGTTAAAAAAATCAGAGATTTATTTAAAGTTTTTTTTTTTTTTAGGTTATGACTAAATAAGGAGGTATACTTATTAATTAGTTTAAAAAAGATTAATTTTTTACCTTGACATGAGATGAATATTGTATTATTTTATAATAAATTGTTATACAAATGAATCTGTTCAAAAATATTTAAATATTATAGATTAACTATTTCAAAGAGAAAATTTTAAAAATCACTATTAAATTATATGTTAATTATTTTCTGTTTACATTTTAAACTCTAACAACAATGAATTTTAACTTCATTATGAAATAAATTCAACAAAATATAAATTCAAATTAAATTAAATCCAATTTTCGAACTTATTTCTTTTTTAATTTTTAATTTTTTCGAACTTATTCCACTATGAAATAAATTCGACAAAATTAAAACAGAAATAAAGTGAAATATAAAACTGATTTCAAATGTTAAAATTAAGGGCTGATGATAAAATTCAAAAACTGAAATTCAGAAATAAAATAAATTAAACATAAATTAAAATTCAAAAGCCTGAAATCCGTAAATTCCAAATCCAACTATAAAATTTCCCCCAGTTTAGAATCTGGAATATGCATATATACAAGTATATGCATATTATGGCAAAAACCAAATAACCTTGATTTTGTAACCAACTCTAAAATACCTCTTAATTATTTTTGTTACATACACAATTCAATAAGAAGGCAATAAAAACATTAAAGGCTGCCGCTTCGAAAGCCCAGCTGAATATTTTTTTTTTTTAGTGCATTTGCCTGCCATATAAATGTAACAAGGAAATTACGCAGCCTTTTCTTTTCAGGCTGTACATGTCGTAAGGAAGAATTACTCTTATGGTGTGTGAGAGACTCGAAGCCACACTCCCTCGGTGTTTACAGCGTATGTTATACGCTCTTACCCACTAGGCCACGGAGGCCTCTCAGCTAAATATATTATTGAATCTCTAATTTTAAATCCAAATTCTCTTTCTTTTTCGGTTTTGTTTTTCGAATTTCTCTTAATTATTTTTGTTACATTCACATTTCACTTTAAAAATTCGAACTTATTTCATTTCCATATTTGATTTTTAATCTTTCGAACTTATTTCGTTACGTAATAAGGCCGATAAATTAAAAATTAAATTTTATCAAAATTATTTAATTTTTTTCTTATCGAACTTATTTCTTTCGAACTTATTTGGTAGCGCCAAGGACAACCACATCATAAATTATATAAATAATAAAGTAAAATATTTTAAATTAGTGCTAGACAAGCTCAGCTGATAGGAATGTTCTATATTTAAATGTTAAATTTACGAAAATTCTGTAGGAAATTTATTAAATTTTGTAAATTGGAACATAATATTATATAAAATTTTTATTTTTAATTTATTATTAAAATTTATTCTTATTTTGCTAATAGCGCTATACTTAAGTTGCCGATCTTAAAGTGGAATGATCTTGGATTTAAACCGCGTTCAGGTTATATTCAAATAAAAATGTGTTTGTTGATAAAATTAGTACTAGTAACTGATCCGCCACATCTAAAAGCAAAGATTCCATAAATTTATATTGATTAATATGAGATTGATACAAAATAAATAAAAAAATTAAATTTTATGTTTTTATTTTTCTTAAATTTTGAAAAATGTTATATGAATGAAATGAAATTTAAACAAGGTAGCATGTAAACCAACAGTTTTTAAAAGCGCACATTTCTAAAAGGCAATACAAACTGTTTAGAATTGTGACTTGCACAAAAATTTGAAAATTTCATGTGAACAGAAAAATCGTGAAAATAGGACATTTATGGAAATTTGAGGGGCTGTAAGTCCGGAACCCAATATAACTCAGAAAAATCGTTAACGCACGTAAAAATATATTACTGGAGCTTTAATATTTATGTCTTGCCGAAGAAGTATTTGTACAGGGGCTTAAGTTACAGGTGCCTAAAAATAGCAAATTTTCAATTTTTGAGCCCTAATAGCTCTTAAGTAAGGGCCGATACGAAAAAATTTTCTATTCCTATCTTAAAGCGTGCCGGAATTATGAAAAAAGAAATATCATGCAAAATTTGGTTTTCACATAACGGTAAATTTAAATACTAAATTTAAAAAATATATATAATTTTAATATTGATTTATAAAGCTAAAGAAAATTTCTGTCGAATGGCGTTTTCATATTCAAAATATGTTAAGCGGAACATGAAATATACGCGTTTAAAAATAGGGGTTTTTCAAAGTTTGAGGAACTGTAGTTCCCTGATGGATGGGGCTACATGAAAAAGTTGTTCCATAAAACTAAGTTTTTTATGAGAACTACCCATGGTTAAAATTTTTTTTCTCTATCTTTAACAGTGTAGAAGTTTTGTAAACAGACGGACGGACGAACGGACGGACAGAGTGAAACTAACTACTTTTTTCAAATTTTTTTTTTGAAATGTGCTAAAAACGACAATCCTTATTCTGAAAGTGAAGATTTATAGCATACAAATGTAATTATACTTGTACTAACACAATTTTTTTTTATAATAAATTTATTATTACGTTTTGTCACTATAAAATTTACGAGATAAATATGTAAAAGTATTATAAATTATAATATATTCTTGCTCAGGATTGATTTTTCAGTCGATTTACCAATCCATCTGTCCGTACAGTAATTCAAAAAATAATAGATTTAGGATTCTGAAATTTTTACTAAACTTCTGTGGAGGTCTTTAAAAGCGTATCGTTAAAGTGTTAAAAGAAGCGTTTAAAAAAAGAAGTTAGATATTCAAATAACTGTAAATAGCTTTGAAATGTATAGGATTATCAAAGTCCTATGAGAACCGAAAAATAGATTTGATGACAACATTCAAAATAATATATATATATATATATATATAATATATATATAATTATAGCCTCAAATTTTAGGGCCCTTTTTCATTTTTGTTTTAGGGTCATAATTCGTGGGGCGTAGATTCGCACAGCCTAAAATGAATGGTGAGGAAAATTTTAAGGTTTTATACATATATACATATATTTAAACTTAAGAGGTGCTATTAATGATTTTTATAAAGGTATAGTCATTCACTTTAAAATATTTCTGTTTTCTTTTTTGAAGATAACGAACTAAGATGAAAAAAAAAAAAATGATAACGAAAAATTTTGAACAAAGAAATTAATTTTATGATTCATTGCCTTAATGATTTATAAAATAATCTTGTAATACTTTATACATATACTTTATACAATATACATACTAATAATAAAAATTATATAGAAAAAAAAAACTGGAAAAAATTGTAATTAAGCTCATCTACAAGTCATTTTCTTATCATTATTAGAATCAATGTCATATAACACGTAAACAATATTAACTGCCGACAAAACTTTAACTTTACCCTTTATTTTTAATTATATTAGTTTTAAAGACTCTTTTTATCTCTTTGTTTTTTTTTTTTTAATTTTCTTTTTCTTTTCTTTATTTTAATGGTATTACTTCTATTTTATCACCAACGATTATTATTGATATTAAGATATTTAAAATATATACGTATACAATGTACTTATGTACAGTATTAGTCAAAAATGTTCACTTATAAAATATATAATTAAGTATTTAATTTAATTTACATCTGTAAATTAAAATGTACAAGGTGGTATAAGTTAAAAGAAATTTTCTTTTAAAAATATGATGAATGGTTAACTTTGAGAATACTGGAAACGCTTACATAATCTTATAATTTTAAATGAAAAGGACACTTGAACTCGTAGTTTTTATTTGAAAAAGTGAGGTAGGAGTTCAAAGTCTGTTTTATGTATTCGACCCAATATTGTTCGATTTAAAAAATAATTGTCATCTACAACAAGAGTGAAAAATGGAGTAAAATTAAAAAGTTGATTTCAGAAGCTAAGAATGCTATTAAAAAGATCAAAAGAAAATTTTGCCATCTTTATATTTCGTTGGATTAAATTTGTTTAATTTACATAATTACTTTAATGCAGCTCGTTAAATTATACTCTAACTTAGCTTAACTTTTTTCTAAATACTTACCGATATCTTGATAGAAAATAGCCGAATCTACTATGTAATTTTAAAATAAATTGTAGAAAAATTAATTTAATTTTTTTTTTTTGTTTAATTTGGAATTATTTTTACAGTTTAATAAAATGTCGTACTGTAGTAATGAGCTTTAGTAAATTTGATGAAAAAGACACATTTAAGTAAAAGATAAAATCTAGGCAAAATTATGTTGTAGAAGATCTGTTTTGTCTTAAAGTCCATTTCTTAAATTTTATTAGCTGTTCTTCTATATAGTTGTTGAATTTGAAAAATTAAAAATTTTTTACGCGTTTTCATATTTGCTTTTATTGGCATCAGAAATTTTTGATAAACTGTTGAAGATTATATGTACTTTTTGATAAAAAACAAAACTTTTTTCACTTTCAACAAAGGTTTTCCTTAATTTCAATAAAATGTTGGTATACAAGTATTGATTTTTAGTATTCAAAATTTGAACAAAGCCTAAAAAAGCGAATATTGTTAAAGTTATAATTTAAATTCTTATAGATACTTTTAAAAGTCAAATGGTGTTTAAGATTAATAATTAATAAAATAAACATTTTTTTTTTGTCCACTACTGTATTTATTCATATTGATGTTAAAGTAAAAAAATATAAATACAAAAAAAAAAAAAAAATCAAAAGTTTATAAAAAAAATGAAACTTTTTCCATTCTCAAAGAAAAACTTTATCCAATTTAACATTTATTTATTTTTTTTCTTTTTTTCTTTCTTTTTCACATCAAGTAAATAACACCCATAACCGTCATGTACATAGGTAAATATATGTATATAAACTTTTATATAAGTTACCTGTAATCCTTAACCTGTATTTTATTTTATTTTTTCTTATCACATGCCAAAAACACGAACGATAACAAAAAATATTAAAGAGAGAATTTACAGTTGTATTTACTGTATACATACATATATACAATTTAAAAGAACAGATATACTTAAATTAATATACAAATATTAAAATATATATGTATATATGGTATTTATACATACATGGTATACTCTTTAATTTATTCTTTTACGGTTATTTAAGTTAAATAAACAAAACAGTAAACAGTTATTTTAATCATTTTGAATGCTATGAAGAAGAAGAAAAAAAAAAAAAAGAAATTTTATAATAACTTTTTTTCTTGTAAATGCACACATGAAAGTGTGTATACGTTTGAACAGTACAGAGCAAAAGAATAGCAACTTGTTGCATTTTAAAATTTTTATTATATTATTAGATAACGTTTAAGTTATAGTTTAAAATGATTTTGACTTTCAAACACGCAATCTGTCAGAAATTCTTTGAACATTTTTCAGTAAAGTTTTGTTTTTAAAGAGGATTAAGGTCTAATTCTAGTAAATACTTAAAGAATATAATTGTTTATAAAAGTAAAGGTTTTTCCCGTTTTATTAAAATTAAAAAGAAACTTGCGATTATCGTATGACCCTTAAAAGATTTTTATTTTTATATGAACTTTACACAATCCTGTAACTGTCTAAGTAAATAATTTGCTTCACCGGTTTTATACATGTATTAGAAATCGAAATATTAAGTAATTGTTTTAATTTAATTTTTTAATTTTGAATGAAACTTTAATAAATGATAATATATTATTAAATAATTTTCGTAATCAATATTTTATTAGTTGGCTCTGTGTGTAAGGTTATAATGCAACGATATTTTTATAATTGGAGACATAAACCTATTTTGAATAATTCAATAAAAGACACAAACCAATCATTTTAATGATGCACATGTAATTTATTTAATGACTAAAACAGAAGCTATGTCTAAAAATGCAAATTGAACTTTCCTTAAACTCGAAATAAAAAGTCTAATAAAAGGGAAAAAAACAATTTATTTAAAAATATTGTAAAGCTATTCCTGTTCTAAAAATATTGTATAAATATTACCTATTTTTTGTTTGTCTGTCACTTATGACGGATTACATGACAAGTATTAAAATACGTTTATTAAATTCAAAAAATAATTTAGAGTTTTAAATTCTAAAGCTCAAGTTTTATTTGATTGATAAAATTATTAAACAATTTGTTAATTTCGGTAAGAAAGAGTATGGTAATCATTATCTAATTTTTAGGATTCTTTATTATTCAATTCTATAATAATTATTCAGTACATTTTAAATTGGTGTCTTATTATGTTCAGCTTGGCTTAGTTATTGGCTCTTTTTTAGTCAGTGCTGCATCTTTTTTAAATGAAATGCAATCCTATTAACATAAAAAAGACATGTGAAAATATATTATATTATTTTGCTTATTGAATGTTTTTGCTTTCCAACTTTTAAATTTTATTTTGTTCCAGACGGTACTTGTTACTACGGTATATACTTTTAAACATAAATAAATGTTTGTGGCTTTAATTTATCAATATTAAGAACAAATAACATCACCACTTCAATCATTATCATAACATCATTTTGTTATTATCGAAAATTGTCTTAAATAGAGAAAAAATGGGAAGTCATATTAAATGTTAAAAGTGAAATAACAAAAATCTCAGGTATATATGAACCTAATTACATATTTGTTTGTCTAGATATGTATTATGAATACATACTTAACGCTAACGGTTTTATTGTTTAAATTTCTTTCATCAGTTTTTACATTTACTTTAACGGATTCTGTTCTGTGTGAGTTATCTGTATGCAAGTTTAATGTATTCATAAGTAAATAAGTAATAATATGAATTATGGTGGTTTGAAATATTTCCAAACAAAGTCATATTAATATTAAGTGACTATAGTCTTTTTTATACGCTGCTATTTCATAAGAGAACATGACGTCTAGTAGTACAGAAATAATTCACAAAAATTATTTAGTTTCTACTAGACTAGGTTAGATTAGATTGTTATTTAATAGGTATAAATAACACTGCGACCTTTTCATGAAGATTTATTGTGCTCTCTCTGTTACTATGTGTTGTAAATTTTGCCTCCACTTATAATACTTTTACTTATAATACTTCATTTATGCAAAGCAGTATTATACTCCTAGGTACACATGTGTACACATATATCTTGCTCGGAGTAAAGCTCCGCAGTTTTTGAGAATGTGACCAGGAATTTCTTCCTTGTCTTGACAGAATTTGCATGTACCGTCATTTTCTATTCCAATTTTTTGTCTCTAGTAAAGTTATCTTTTATGACTTCAAATGAAGGTGATCAAACGTGAGATTTGATGATATTATGTGATGATATATGTGAGATTTAAAAATGACAGGGTATCTAAGAAGTAGGTAATTTTTTATTAGTTTAATTTGCATAATATGCATTATAAACATTAACTTTGATCATATTATTAATAGACATTAATAATATGATATGATATGATATGATTTGATTATTGTGGTAAAACATAAAGACGTCGATTTAATATCAAATGTATAGTTATCATTATATATATGCTAGAAGAAATTTAATAACTCTATTAATAATTTTTTCAAACTGCCGGAGGTGGATTTAATCAATTTACAGCGATGTGGAATGATTTAATTAGAAGAAATACTAATTTAGCGTATCACAATTGACCTAAACCAGCATAAATGTACATTTTCAGTCTCTACCTACCTACTTACTTATCTTCCTACCTACCAGTATCAATGAATTAAAAGGTTTTCATATTGTTAACCGGTGAAATATTAATTTTTTTTTAGCTAAGTTGAAGTTAGCAAAAAATGCTTCACGAAATTTTTACCTTTAAAAACAAGAACTATAGAAATCCTATGATAATTAGTTTCTTGTATCACAACGGAAAACAATCTTCTCTACACATCATTTATTATGTAAAATTAATTTTTAGCTTTCAGTAGTTTTTGTTTTTTAACTTTAAGAATTCAGTGTTCCTGTTTGTCTGCAATGTCATGACTCTTTTTTCTTTTGGTTTTATTTAACGTAGGCTGCAAGGTAATGAAAAAAAAACATCTTTAATAAAGAATTGCTTTTATGTTCATGTTTAGTATAGTGCCGTCAAAATTTAAACAAATAGCAAAGGATATTTAAGTAAAGTACGAGAAAAATTAAAAACATTTTAAATTATTCTCTTTTAAATGAATTTTGTACAGAATCACACAAATATACATGTAGGGATAAATATTATACATGTGAAGAGAGCTTTCTTTATCTTCGTTCTTAAAATTTTAAGAAGATAACAATTAAATCTTAATATATATATATTAGAAAATTATTTTGTTATCTACTATTTGTATATGACTACAACAAAATAAATGGTAAATTGTATAAAGCAAGGTTGTTTACGTGATTCAAATAAGAAATTTCTAATAAATAGTTTACACTCATCTGTCAGATTTGAAATGTTTCTTATTTGCTGTATGTCATAGGACATAAGACGCGAAAATAAAATGTCTCAATACGAAAAATGATAATTAATTAATTTAACAAAAAAATTTTGGTTAAATAAATATTTTTGTATCAATAAAGAATTGTAAATATTTTTTTTTTATATGGAATTTTATTATAGAAAAACTAGAAATAATACAAATACATTGGATATAATACATATCATAGATTACATAAATGCTATATATAACAATGTATAACATAAAGTTTATATGTATTTTAATTAGGTTATGTAAGAGAAAAGTAAAAATATTTCATACTATACATAATATATAGATTTTCTACAACTAAAAGAGAATATAAACGAGGAGAAGTGAATTTTTAACTATGTCAACTTTAAAAGACCAACATAATGTAATATGCTCTTTCCTTAAAATTGAATTATCTTTTAGAAAATTTAAAATACCTAACTTAATTAAGTACACTTAGATATATTTAGGATAATTTCGGCGTTCAATGACAGCTACCCGACCCCGTTGTAGTAGGCTAAAGAATTTTTGTAAAAGTTGTTGTTGTTATATAACTTAACTTATTCTGGTTTTTTCAGACAGCTTAATTAGAAACAGATGTATTTATTTAAAAATAAAAGAAGTTGTATTCTCAGTTGTAATAAACAGCTTCTCGAACCTGTTTGTGGAAGTTGCTCAAGTTCAATAACAAAACTGGCATTTATATAAAAATGAAATGGTAAAAATTTCAGAATCCTAGCTTCATTATTTTGAGTTATCGTCTAAATGGACGAACGGATGCACTCATCTCAATCCACTCAGAATTCGATCCTGAATATGAGAAAATACATTTTTTCTCATGTTTATCTCGTCCCCGTCGTTAAGGTGTCAAAAAAGTAATATCAATTATATTGTTTCTTTAAACTATGTTAGTACCGGTATAAAAACAATCCCCACAAGAAAAATTGATGAATTAAAAGAGAAGAAGGTTTCAAATTTAATATCAAGTCTCCTTTTTACAAAACCTTAGTACGGTTAGATTTAAGAAACAGAGAAGATATACTCTACAGTCGCTACATACTTAAATATATAAATCAAAACGTGTTACACGTTTTTAAAAGCAAATTGTGAAATTTATCATTAGATTTTTTTAGCCTAATGCCTTTTAGGCAGCTGCCTTATATTAAATCACCCAAACATATACTCAATATTAGTTAAGGTAAGATTTATCGAGATTCAAAAGTTCAAATAAACATGCAGGTGATGGCAAGAGGAAACATTTTTTTTTTTCAATTACAAAATTACGATAAAGATTACTTTAATGGAAAATGAGAACTCATTGTTTTAGAAAGTGTAGAATATTCCATTAATCAAATCATAAATCATCAAATCATAGTTTAAAGTTAAAAAAATTAGTGTGAATCTAAAGAATAGACGTAGATTACTTCAAGTTGTTAAGTCACAGTAACAATTCTAATGTCAATATTATGGGTATTTTAAAGGATATATAAGTTGTACTAGATTAATTTTAAATTGTGTCTAGATGGAAAAAATCCGTACATTTTTGATGGAATATTTCAATTTAATCTACTATAATTTTTTTTGTTTTTTGAAATCTAGCACCTAAGTGTGGTCGTTTCGATAGAATGCCTCAATAAATTCAATCAGTTTATTTCAATTGAATAAAATTGAATTGAGGAAAATTTATTGAATTTTCTTAAAATTTTTTTCTATAATATGACTGAATATGACAGAATGGAAAATTTTTTAAAAAATCAAAAAAAAAAAAACGAAAAAGGATATTTTTCTTTAAAAAGACTATGATATAGGAAATAATTTAAGATTATTTAAAAATTCAAAATTAATTTTAAGACGAATAAACCACCTACACATTATTTTTTCTATTGTATATATATTTGAATTTAAAGATTTTTTTTTAATAAATTAAAATTTAATTTGAGGTTTAATTTAAATTTTAGGTGGTTGCTTTTATAGTAAAGTTTTTATTTTTTGTTTTTTTTTTATAACTTTAAGGCATAGAAAAAAAAAAAAAATCAATACATTGAAAAATTGAAATTAATTGTTAAAGTTGATTTTTTAATTTTTCAAAATGTCTGAGTAATTCTTTTCAAATAAATTTTTCCCTTTTTTTTTCTGGTTGTTTTTCTATTATTGTGTCTTGACTATGAGAAAAGACTGAAAAAAATAAAATATTATGGAAAAAGTTTAACCATTAACCAACATAAAGTTTAAATGAAGAAAGAAATGATGAGAAATGGAATGAAAAAGTTAGATAACAATAATACATAGTACATTGCTTTCCTTTTTATGAAACAGCTGGTTGTTTTTCTATTTAGCCACGGATAAAAGTCAATTTCAAAAAAAACAGAAAATGTTAATAAAGAGAAAATAAGAAATATTTTTTACTTCATTAATTATTTCCAGTGGTTTTATTTTGTTTAGTGAGAAAAATATGGTAATAAAATGTTTGTCTATAATATTCTTTTGTCAAGAAGTATCCTTAAATATATATATATATATAAATATGTATATATAATCAGGTAGGTTATTAGACTATTTTTTTATGATGTTCAACTTTAATGATATTGTGTCATATGGTTTAGAATTTGGTTTTTAAAAAAGATTTGAATTGGGACTACAAATTTCCCTTAATTCGATCTATGGTTACTGTTCTGATGTTCCAGAAAGTTAAAATCAAATATAGATAAGTTTTTATTTTTGTTAGACTTACAGAGGAAATGTGGTGAGATGGAAATATTTGAATAATCCTGGGAAATTTCCATTGTACAAGTGACAGCAATTCAAAAAGAATAACCTTTCCAGGTTGGCTTTAAATTTAACCTCCTATCTAATTAATTCTCTAACTAGGAACACAAATATCTAATACTCTAGGAACACATCTTCGCTCACATTTCTCTATACCTACATTAGTATAAAGGAATTTGTTCCTAATAAGTCTATTAAAAAAAGGTATATATTATCGTTAGCGTATAAAAAAATACGAAAACAAATCCTTTGAAGTCGTAAAAAATTTCGAATTTCAAATTCTTTAAGTTTTAAAATTTGGTAAACTTTTTTCGTTCTTTGTGGTATTTTTTTTCCCCTCTGCATTTCTTATTCAGATTCAAGTTTTTACATATGTGCATATATGGAGAAAAACGTAAAATCCTGTTAAAATAGTGGCATTGCTAACCAAAATTCCTGCTAACACAATTGAAAAACCCGATTTTAAAATAGAAAATTTTAACAAGAAATGCGAGATTTCTTAACAAACTTTTTTTTAACCAACAAGAGTTATTTTATTCAAAGTTCTTACAAATACCTTGCAAAGTCTTTTTTGTATGTTTGATTTTTTCTGATTGAAGGGGAAAGTATCTGATACACGTCGATGGTAATGCTTTTAGGGGATATGCAATTAGTGTGATTTTTTCCATTAACCGACCAACCAACCAGCCATTTTTTTTAAATTTAAAAAATAATTATGTCCTATTCTTAAAGTATCTTTTTTTAAATTTTTTGATAAGGATGTGTTTGACAGAATGATTTAATTAGAATAATTTAGTTGATAAAAAAGATTAACAATATAATTATTTTATTAAAATCAACATAGTGTAAATTATTACAATTATTACAACATAGTGTAAATTATTTTAAATTTTGACGAAATTTCAAAGTATTTTAAAAATTTGTTGACTGTTAAATCTTTTATTTTTTACTTTATACTTAATTTTATACTTTTTAACATTTAGACATAAAATTGATTGCTGTCATATTTTTCCTTTAAAAGTTATTTTCTCTTAAATATCAATTTTTGCTAAACTATCCGATTTTATTTTTTCCTAAACATTATATCAGTCAGAAAGAGGGTTACCTCTTAATACCTAAAGCAAACACATAGTTATCCTATGAAATTCATCAAAAAAATTTATATTCATTTGGATTGATACTTTTACGCTCATATAAAACAACTATTCTAAATTGAGAGTAAGTATTACTGCAATTAAGATAATGATAAATATCAAGAAGTTCATGGAAAGTGGAAAGAAAAAGTGACAGCAATATATTCAATGTCAGATTAAAATTTAAAATTTATAACGTGAAAAATAAAAAAAAATGTCTGATAATAATTTACTTGTCAATCACATTTTTTGCTCTTTTTCCTTCTTTTAAATACTATATACATATATAGTTTATTGGAAATTCAATTAAAATAATTAAAATTATTAAAAAAAAAAAAAATAAAAGTAAATTAAAGTCAATTTGTTAATTAAATTTTAAATTCTCTTCATATTGTCTTTCTTTTTCTTATCGTACACAAAGAATTGTTTTTTTTTGTTTGTTTTTAAAATAGAAATATTTTTAGTCAATTAGAATCTTAAAGATAATTAATATTGAAAGCAAAAAATTAAAATGATATATTAATTGAATTAAATCTGAATAATAATAAAATTAAATATATTATCTGTTGTTTAAAATGAGGTAATTGTAAGTCATAGAAAGATATTGTAGATTAGTGATTGTAGATAGTGTAGATAGTGCGACAAGTACGAAAGATATTGTAGATAGTGTGACAAGTACGATTTCTGCATTAATGTATTATTTGTCTAATTTATAGAGTACGTAAACCAAAAAATCAAAATCCCAACTTACGAAATCCCGAAAAATCAAAATCCGGCAAATCAAAATTCCCAAAATTTTAAAGTCTCGCATAAACATACATATATGGATAAAATTATTCCGGAAAAGAGGAATACTATGTTTTTGGATACAACTTTTAGTACTTACAGTATGCCCACACATATATATACAAATTTCATTAAAAAAAATTAAATTTTCACATTTCGATATGAAAAATAATTAGTTTTGAAAATTCCCGCATACAACAGTATTCAATTTTGACATTTCACTTAAAAAATAGTGAATTTTATACGAATTTGGACACTTTTATGAAAAAAAGATTATGTCTTAAGAACTGCCACTACAAAATTTTTCTTTAGTTTTCTTAGTGTTGTTATCTACGTTTTTACGTTTATTTAAATTTATTCTTATTCTTATTGTAAAAATTTAAGTATTCTTATTGATGAAGGGAACATAATTCTCAAAAAACGTATTTAAGTTAAATGAAAACTATATTAGAACAGAAAGATATTTCTTTTTATTGCATTAAAAAGCTAAGTGACAAAAAACCAATATTATTTCTAGATTTCTAAGATACCAGATTTCTAGATTACCAGACTGGCGTATGCTTCATCGGATTTATCTAGTATATTATATTCTTCTTCAATTTTGTTTTTGTTTTATACAGATAAGTCATCAAATTTTGAACACACGCATGAGATTGTAAGGTATACTTTATTCTAAATATGCAAGCAACAAACAAATGAGGTTAATTTTGATAGATTAGTTCTAAGCAGACACTTAAAGAGAAATAGAATGATGGTTGTAATTTTCTAAATCAGCTTTCTAATTCAGAAAATTTCTGAATAAACTTATGGTATTTGTTAAATTAACTCATGTTATTACAAAAGGGCCATATATTTTATTTGTAATATTCATATTATTAATAAAAAAACTTTTTAAATCTAAATCTATGTTATTACATAAATGATCTTATTTCTCTATTTAAGATAGCACTGACATCAACACACGGGAGCCTATCATAGGGCTGTATTTCATTTTCCTTTAGTGATTGCTCAGTGACATTTGACTGTAATTTTGTAAGTCACCTGGGTTATCATTCGACTGAATTTCATTTGACTGTATTTTATTTGGCTGGATTTAAATCAGTTCTTTTCGTTAAATGTATGTAAAAAAATGAGTGAAATTTTAAAGTTGGATAGAAAATCGGCGCATCTTATTCGGCAATATGTAGATATGTATATGTATATGCGAGATTTTGAATTTTAGGTGGAATTTCATACTTGAATGCAAAATCAGGATTTTAGTATTTTGTTTAACACGGATTTGATTTGAACGGTATCCCCTATTATTTTAAACGTTTTGTTGTTAAAATAAGTATGTAAAATAATAAATAGAAGGGTTGTTAGAGTTGGGTTAAAAAATCAGAATTTCAATTATTTGTTTAGCAAAAGCTTGGAGGTCGCAACTCCTATTATTTTAAGATGTTCTTTTTTTTTTATAGACATATATCGAAAGAAGAATAATATTAGAAAGGATTTTAGAGTTCGATACAAAATTAGAATTATATCCTTTATCCAAGATATCTTATTTTATTATATGTATTCCAAAATTAGAAGAGATTTCAACTTGGTTACACCTTTTTTTCTGAATAATTTTTATTTATACTTTTTTTTACAACTATAATTAAAAAAATGTTTATATTACGAGAATAGATTTTTATTCTTTGGAATTTGTTGAAGAAAATGTCATATAGGCAAATTGAAATCGAGGTAAATGAAACACAGTTTGACATTCAGTGAAATACAAGCATTTAATATCAACGCTCAACAAACTTACAAATATTTCAATAAAAAATTCTTTAGGAGAGTTCTACATTTATTATGAATATAGAAGTTCTAGATTTATTTTAATTTTGATCAGATTCATACCGGTTATATACTTTTTATAAATGCATTGCAACAATATTTTATTTTAATTTTGTAACTTCAAGTGTTAAATGTTCGTATTTGTATCTTCTACAAATCTACAACACCATGTTCAAATTTTATTTTAAGCTAAACAATTTTTTTTTTTTCTTGCATTAAAATTATTCAAGGTACTTAATTTTAAGATATTTTCAAAGTATCTACTAAAAATTAATATTTATTATATAAAAAATATATATTCAATGAAAAAATATATTTATCTATAATCACTTATCATTCAAAACACGAAAAATAATATTTGAAATCGTTTAATCTAAAAATTTATATTTCAATTCAATTTTTAAAAAGAAAATTTATCAAATAAAAATAAAAGATTATCATTTTCATCTTCAATTGAATATATTGATTGAATAAACTAATTCAATATATTTTAATAATATCCTAATAATATTTTTTATGTAAATTTCCATAAATTGAACAGAAATAATAATAAAAACAAAATGTTATACAAATAATTCTAATAATATTACAAAATATCATCGTTATCATATTATCATTTAATACTATTTTTAAAATCATATTTTACCTGAAATCCATCATAAGTCCAACTACCAAATTTCATAACACAAGTTTGTTCATCAAATGGAAAATATTCAACATCGATTTCACATGAACTTTTATAAATAGCTGGAGGACGCCAATCAACACGCCCTGTATAATTTAAAGTTGCTTTTGTTGCAAGTGTTACTTCAAAATTACCATCAGCACTGCAAAAAAAAAAAAAAAAAAAAAAAAAACAAAAAATTAAAATATTGAAAATTAAATTTGGTAAAATCTAAAGTACAACGACAAATATATGAATATCTCTTATATATATGCAGTACAAATATTCATCCTACATAAAAACATATGTATTTGTATGTATGTACATAGTTCTTAAAAAAGGAAATTACAGTCTTCTATAATTACAGTTATAAAGTGAATCCTTGAATAAGGATAATAAAAAAAAAATTAAATGTTATAAGTAAACAAAATAATAATAAAAAAAAAAAAAACTATTATATGTGCATAGTCTACTTTCAATGTCAATAGTAGTAAATCCTTCTCACACTACACTGCATTTCGTTATGCTGCCACCATATTAAATTAAACATATGTACTGTCTATGTTCAGTTGTGAACTGTTCTTCTGCATGTGTATAAGTATACTGTTTTTTTTTTTCAAATAGAAAAAAAAAAAAAAGAGAAACAAGAGCAGCGAAACGAAAAAAAAAAAATATATTTGCTGCATATTTTATTTTTCTCTCGTCTCTCACTCTTTTATTCTTCAGTTCATTCAGTCACTTTATTTTTTGTCCTTTATATTCTGATGCATGACAATGAGAAAACAATTTTTTATATTTTTAGGAAGCAGCTGAAAAAAAAAAAAAGAAACAGATTCGCTTCTTTAAATGGTTATACGTTCAAAGAGATGGCAATAACAAAAGCCAGTTGAATGTCAATTGACAATGAAGGATCACATCATCATCATCATGAATTCGTATAGATAATATGATGATTTTTTTTTATTTTTTAAAGTGTTTTCATCATCATTATTATCATTGTCAATATAATTGTAATGATTCATAAAATCAACATCAGTATAACAATCAATAATCATTATATTATTATCATTATGATATTATATATATATCATACACTACTGTTCTTATAAATAAAAACATATGAAAAGGATATTTTTTACTTAAGTGATCAGGATCTAAAAGTATACCGTAAAAACGGACTATAGGAAAACATGCAGAAAAATATGTTGAAAATAAGTCAAAACTGTAAATAGGAAATTATTGTCCCATAAAAGGGTATTTTTTTTTTTTTTTTATGCATTTCTCTGTCATATAAATGTGGACAGGAATTTACACAACCTTTCATGTTCAGGCGTAGCTGTAAATGTCGTAAGGGGGAATAATTCTTACGACGTGTGTGGGATTCGAACCCACACTCTCTCGGTGTGTTTACAGCGTATTGTATACGCTCTTACCCATTAGGTCACCGAGGCCCCTCATAAAAGGTTATAATAAGAAGTTTTTGTTTTCCTTTTCATTTATCTACCAGGCGAACTGTTTTCTTAAGATGTTTAAGATGTTTGTTTTTTTTAGAATTAGAGGTGAAAATTCTCATGATGATAAAATTAAAAAATGTTAAGAATTATTTTCTATTTCTGAAGTTGATTGGAACGGAGAAGGTTTAAAAAAAAACTTTGAAAGTGTATTTGAACATTGACTTTGGAGAAAAGTTTTGAACAATGAAAAATTTTTAAAAATTTTACCAATAAAAATAATTACATGGATTATCTGTAGTTTTTTGAACGCTTGGGATAGTAAAACGTTTCATATTTATCATATAAGCATTCATTAAGTACTATTTATTTAAAAAAAATGTTCCGACTTATAAATCGAAATGTAGATCGATCTAGATCAAAATCGATAATATAGATCGTTCATTAAGCAATTACTTTGTATTGTACTATACCAAATATAATGCAATATGCGCTCTTTAGGCAGCTCAAAATTTAAAATTTTTTTTTATATTTATAAACTATAAATAAGTAACAATATTGTGTATATAGCAACCAATAGTTATTCTGTTAGATTAAAATCTTAAATAATTTTTTATTTTAAATTTTATTTCTAATTTTATGACCTTAACTGTACATACAAATACACACACATATCATAATCATTTATAAAACAAAATTATCAATGTCATACTTACTTATTGTATAAAACAATATCCGGCCTCCATATATGATCTGATGGTACATGTAACATTTCAACACCACCATATTCTTTTGGTTCCCATTTTAATTTATAATCATACCAGGATTGTTCTACCCATAAATTTGTTGTCATTATTTGATTTTTTAAATTCACATCAATTAATTGTGATAATTTTAATTTAATTTTAACAGTTAATGCATCAGTAACATTTACAACTGGTCTAACTAATTTATTATAATTGCTAAGAAGATCGTCATAAAGTCGTTTTGCATCGGGATTCGATGTGCTTGCTGTAAAAAGATATAAATAAAAAAATGAAATTTTTTTTTTTTTTAAATTTAATATTAGGTAGTTAAAACAAAGTGGAAATTTTTTTTTTTAAAAAAGGATTCAAGGATCAAGGACTTTTAAAAAAAAAAACGAAATGCAAATATTTTTTATTTTATTTATTTTTTTTTTTTTTTTTGAAGTACTAAACAGATTTTGAAATTAACAAGTTCAAGTTTTTAATGTTCATTTCTTTTTTTCTTATCAACCTCATTATTTTTTAAAACGAACAATCATATTAATGGCACTTGCAACACTGTTGGTTTGAAAAAGTTTTTGGATATTAATATGGTGCAGATATAAAAAAAAAACAAGTTGTTACTAAAATGAAATGTTTTTTTTTTTTAATTTAAAATGTAAAGTTATAAGAGCTTCAATTTGAAAATCTCATTTTGTAATCTAATTTGTAGTGAAATTATTCTTGAATTTGAAAAGGTGCCAGGTATTTAATTTTATATAAATTTTGCATTTCTTTTCCTATAAACAGAATTAGAAAAAATTATGGCGCAAATAAATAAATGAACGTTTCGGAATTGTAATGATCTCTAGACATATCATCAACAATTTCATTAATATTGTAAAAGGTGTAGTGCCAAGAGGTTCTAAAGAGGTTCTTTTTCAACATAATTACTATATATGATTAGTGAAATAGCCGGTGTCGTAAATGTTTGATTAAGATAATCTCCATTTAATACATATTGGATCACGACCTTTTAATTATCAGACTTATCAATTAATGTGTATTATTAAATTAAGAATATCTAAATTATAAATTTACGACACCGATGATTAAGGTTAGGGGGAATATTCGTAGTTATATTTATAAACTTGGTAAAAATAAATTTTTCTAGTAAAATTGTGGCTATTAAGTAGTAAATTTGCTTTGAATTGTGGTTAATAAGTCATTTGATTTCCAATACGTCCATAGATATTCTTATTGAGAAACTTTTATGGCTGACTGTATTATTGTAATTAGATTCCTCTGTTTAAATACCCCTAACTATAATAGCCAATAGCTATCATATGATAGCATATGATTTTGTATGTTTGCATGACATATCGCATAACTATCTATAATAATCATAATAATCTTTCGTTGTCATTTAAAAAAAACAATTGTTCAGGCTTTAGTTTACGAGAGAGAGATAGTACAAATCGTTTATAATCATTAGTAATTTGACGTTCTTCAAATGATTTGTTATGACTATTATAGTTAGGGTTAATGCACTCACTCCGCTAATAAAACATCTGCTTAACCAAGGCTCTTTGTTCTTAAAAATTAAAAGTTATCTAGCTACTATTACTGTATAAAAAATCATTGCATACTTTTAGGCTTAATAAGGCAATCGAATGTAAGTTATATATTAACGGTATTTTTATTGTAGAGTTTTGGAAAATTGACCGAACTTTGCATATTAGAAAATTAACTCACATATTAATTTATTTTAATCGTAGTTACCATAACCTTCTATGCAAAGGAATTTTAAAACTCGGTTTTTTTCAAAAAACTTTTGTGGCTGACTGTATTACAGTATCTTACTAGATTGCTAAACTTTCAATATTAATTGTTGCACTGTTTATTTTTATTTATTTTGTATCTTCAATTAAGTAAAGTAATTTCAAGTTTCATTAGATACAAATTCTTTTTTGTTGTTGAAATTAAAACAAAATGTTGGTCACTATTAAATAAAAAAAAGAAAACAAATTTTATAAATGTTTTAGTTCTACTTAATTTCGAACTTTTAGAAGTCATTACTGATTCTTATCGCAAACATTTTATATTCAATAAAAAATTACAGTCTTAAAAAAGATAAGATAAAGAAATGAAAAAGTTTAAATAGTAATTGTAAGAAAAAAAAAAATGGTTTAAATGTCTAGACATACTTTAAAAACTTTAAACATCGTCATCATTATCATCATCATCACCTTGAAACATAAAGCAGATAACTTTAATTTTTGTTGTCTGATGTATTTGATATTGATTTAAAGGACGTCTTTATAAGAAGATTTATAATGGGAAAGTAAAAAGAAAAATGTATTTCTATTTATTGTTTTTAATTAGGATTGAAAAGATTTTTTACAGAGGTCAGCAATATTCTGGGATTAAATTTTTAAATAAAATTTACAATCAAATCTGACAGTAATAATAGGTAATCAATTTTATTTTGAGGTATTTTATATTTTTACCTTGAAATTGACGTTAAAGGATTCATTTTAATGATTGATACAATTAAAACCTTTTATATATTCGAACACTGTAACATAATTTATTGAATCAATTTATTATCAAGTAAGAATCTAAAAGATGATACTATTATTGTGAGTAGATGGTAGGTGGTAATTTATAGATTTTAGTTTAATTTCAACTTTGGTATTAAAAATTTTTGAATGACAAATTAAGGAGTGGAGCGTTTGTAAAGAACATTAATTTTAATTCAACACTATTGCATTGCGCAAGACATCAACATATGTTAATTTATCGGATTTTATGGCAGATTTTTGGATCCTTTACTTTAATTTTCTTGTTAGAATTGCTACTACGGTTTGAGAATATATAATTTTTTATTACATTTACCAATAATGACTGATTGACTGGCTAAGTCCAATTATTTGGAACTAGTTAACAGCGAATAGCTATCCTATAAGTTTAAGCGTATTTTACTGCAGTGATGACGTAGATTGAACATTTTTTTAGCGATGTAATATTCAACACCTAGGTCTAGGCGTACAAACATTGAAACACGCTGACAATTTTCGCAGAAATTCAAAACTATAGCTAATATAATATTATTTTATATTTATATAAAATTCTACTGTAAGTATATCAGATTAAATATATGTTGTCAGTATTTTCGGTTTTGTCTAGAATGTCTCTAATAACAAGATTGTTTGTTGTAAATAGTTCTATAATACTTTCATCATTATTATTTATCATACCGATGCTATGGTTGAGCACAGCATTTTCCCAAGTAATAAATATTTGCTTTCATCGATCAACATACCTTTAAATTTTTTTGTTAAGTGAATAATCCTAGACATTTTACTTGGCGACGTGTGTTTATATGACGAGTCAACTTTTAATAGAGTTTTAAACAAATTAACTTTAAAAATTTTGTTATATCACATTTCTTTGTAATAAAATTTAATGGAACCCAATGTAAATGTGAATTAAGTTAAGCTGATTATCAAAAGTTTTTCTCTAATTTTCAAAATTTAATATATCCTAAAAGGATTGTTTCAAAGTAAATTTACAAATTACCATTGTCTCACAATTTAAAAAAAAAATTAAAAAGAGTTTTGAATTCTATTTAAAATAAAATTTGGTTTTATTCTTTTTACATATGAAAAAATAAAAGAAAATCCAAATTAATTTTTGTTTTTGTGTCTGTAGATATAAAACTAAATTAAATAAATTTTATTTGGACAGTATCAAGTAATCTTTCAAGATTTATCAGATCACATGCTAAATTCCAAAATTTGAACTGATTAATTGAAGCTAGATTTCTGATCGAATTAAAAACTAACTGTTAAACTGTTAGGAAATAAAAGGAAAATTCTACTATGCAGTTTACTAACTAAGGAGCTGAAAGCTAATCGAAGCACCAAAAAAAAGGTCAGTAAAAACTCATTGAATTAGCCAATTCTCATTGATTTTACCTTTATTTACTTCATTAAGAAAGATTTTCAAAAAATTAATTTAGTTTTCAAAGGATTCAATTCAGTATTATTAATAATTTTTCCACTAAGTAATTTTCAGTCGACTATTAATATTTCCACTATTTAAATTTCACAAGACCAAAAAATGTCATGTATTCGACATCTGTTACATTGAAGAAAAGTCATGAAATATTTTGTATATTATATAATATCACATAATATCTTTTATTATCACATATCACATGTGCAAGTTTCTAAGGGTATAATAAATTTGCGATTAAGTTTGTGTCATCTTAAAGGAGACGAGATAAATATGGAGAAGTATATATGTATACTCTTTTTTAGGATTAAATTC
This sequence comes from Poecilobothrus nobilitatus, assembly GCA_947095535.1. Lineage (NCBI taxonomy): Eukaryota > Metazoa > Arthropoda > Insecta > Diptera > Dolichopodidae > Poecilobothrus > Poecilobothrus nobilitatus. The sequence goes on along the minus strand of OX352772.1, from coordinate 50,745,513 downwards.
TTAGTAAATTTAAGTATGAGCGTCTTTACGTCTTTCTGCTAGATAACTCAGAAAATAATGGAGCTAATTGATTATGAATGTTTTACCATCTCATTTTTATGTAAATGCCAGTTTAACTATTATTCAATGAATAATAAGAAAGAAGTTCGACTGATGTGTTTAAGTAGTCACTATACAATTCCGTTTTTTATTTAAGCATAACTCATTGTTTAGTTTTGTTAGATAACTGAAATTTTGTCAAAAGAAGTTGCCAACGACTTCTGCAAAATTTGGTTAATCTAATGGAACAGATTTTGGCAGCTGCAAAATTTACATTCTCATATCTCGGTAGTTAAAAAAACTAAACCTCTAAAATAATCAACTTTTATGACAACAACTTTTGAAAAATACCGTTGGTTTAGTACAATAGGTTTGAATACCTGTCGTGCAACTAAGAAATTTATATAAATATATCTCGGTAAAATATAATTTAATTTTACGGAAACAGCATTTATAGTATTTCGTTCCTTTGAGTATTCTATAGTTCACACTGATACTCAGTACGCTTCATCATTATTTCTATTCTTTACATTAGATAACATCATTTAGGCCAACACTGTTATATAATTTTAGGCAGAAGTAAAATATTATATTAAATAAATTTTGAATTTAAGAGATCATTTTGAATTTGAAAGGGTATTTTTCAAAGAAAGGTTACTGTATTCAAAAGATACAAAAAATGTTCTTAGTGGGTAAACCTCTAAATTGCTTGCCTTTAGTATAATGAAAGTTCAAGTTATCTTTGAGGTTCTCTTAAGATATCTTGAGATTTGAAGAGTATTATTATAGTTCTTTAAGAGTAATGATTTTCATTATTTAATAGCTAACAGTTCCTCTTTTTTAACATCTTGTAGTAGAGCCAAATTGTTTTAATATTGGTTTAGTAATTGGTTCTTATTTAATTTGTTATATATTTTTTTTATTAAATTTTTTTGTGATAATTTAGTAAGGTTTCTATTAAACTGTATTTTTATTACAGTAAGAAATACAATCTTTTTTGAATATTCTATCTCTGTCTTTATATTTTAAGGAAAAAAGGATTTATATAGAAAACTATTTCTCTTTTTAAAGATTAATGACCATTTTTGAATATTTATTTAATTGCTCTTAATTTATGAGTATGTATTTGTTAAAACAAAATTCTTCTGAATCTGAATTTTGTAAAATATACATTTAGACTTTAACATTATGAACGTAAATTTTAGATTTTTTAAGAAGATAAATATTTTAATCTTTGTTTATGAATGTACACGTTAAGTCTAATTATTATATTTGTAAGCTGTTTGGTAAGTATTCATTAATTGAATGAATATTATGCTAAAGACTTACATGTACGATGCTAGGATATATATATATATATATATATAATGGGTGCTTCGAAAAATTTTGAAACAAATCTATTTAAATAAATCTTTCATCAAATATTGTACCTATGAAAGAAAAATAAAATTAAAGTTTTTTCTTTTAATTAAGGAAGACTGAGCTGACACATCACTAAACTGCACGTAAGTAGTGCACGTTTAAATATACAAATTCCTAAAAGGAATATAATTCAGTTTGCTTATTTGTCACGTTAATACTGTTCTGACGGAAAATACTTTCAAAACTTTTTAAGTTTATATCCCTGAGTTTATCTTAATCTTGAAGCAGAAACTACAATGATCTTTTGGCCTTTTCCTAAATAGACAGGAGTAAGTAGAAAGAGTGTATTCCGTGGTTTCTATTGGAGTAATAATTTTTTTGCAAAAACCACACTTAAAATTCAAATGCAAGTGGAAAATTCTAAAATATCTACCGAATAAATTATCAAGGTGAAGTTAATCTAATTATATACAGTAGAATCTAGGTGCTTATTCATTTGCCTGTTTGTTTAGGATTTATGTTACAACTACCGATTCGAAACCACATTTTATTAAGAATTTTTTTCAAACCGTGTAACTCTGTAAGTGTAAGAAGAAGATCAATTGATTAAACCATCAATTATATTTGGTTGGATTGTCCTGTATATTATTTATACAAAAAAAAAAAAAATTGCATTTTCTCGTGTAGATTTAGATTGTAGTTATATTATCGTAGTCTATTATCCATAGACAAATTTTTCGTTAATTGATTATTTTGTATACTTGTAAAAAAACAATTTTATTATCTTTATTTTCATCTCAATCCTTACAATGATTTTCTTTTTTCATTTCTAAACTAATGTTGAGAAAAAAAGTAAATGATGTCTGGACTTATTAATGATGTTATAAATATTAATTAAATTTATTAGCAAATATAAATTAAATTACTTCCATTTAATTTTATGGTATCTATATATAATTAACTATAAAAATATGTATTTTAAAATAGAAGAATATAATAACTTAATAAACTCTTTTGTTTCAAAGACATAATACAAATGTTCCATTTCTAAATTTACAAAAAAATAAAATATGTATAAAAAAAAAGCTTTAAATCTAAAATAATGGATTGCCTTAAATTTAATTATCGTTTTTAAAATAACTTGGACTAAATTGTTAACATATTATACAAGTAATAGAATTATTATTCTTCTTAATTTGCTTATTATATCTGTGGCTACAAGGAAAAATCAGTTAATTTTTTCTTTTTGTTTTAGAAAATTTTACACTACGATGAAAAATGATGACACAGTAGTGAAAGCTTGCAATATAATAATTGTCAAAATTTACTTTAGTCCTTTTTCTGAACGAAGTTATTTTTATAAAACCCTAATTTCAATATGTAGTTTAAAGTAATTAATTTAGGTAACCTTTAGATAGTATTAATAATAATATCTAAAGGATTTGAAGAATCAAGCTGAAAACTCATTATTTTTCTTCTTTTTAAGAATAATTTAAATAAAATATTGACATGTAATATTTTGATATGAAATAAAATACTGCTTGATATTGATATGCCTTTATGAATCCGACTTCTACAATTTAAAACTAAAATTTCTTTTCGGTTTTCTTATTCTTGAAAGTAAGGCCATGTTATTCCGGCTATGGTTGTAGTAGATTTTAGTAGTTAAAAATCGTTTTGGGTATTCTTGAATGATTTCTTGGGAGGTTTCTGCTTACCTCAGATGGTATTTGATTATTCTGTACTTTTATACCCTACACGTAAAGTATAGGGTATATTAACTTTTGTATGGTGTTTGTAACCACCAAAAGGAAGTGAGTTAGATACGGACATGTATATATATTCTGAATCAGGATCTCCTTCTGAGTCGATTTAGCGATGTCCGTCTATCCGTCCGTACGCACGATAACTCAAAAAATAATGATGGTATCTTGATAAAATTTATACTGTAGGTTAACAATGATTAAAGTAAGGCGGGGATTGCAAATAGGCGAAATCGGACCATGGGTTCGAGTACCTCCCATACAACTTCCAAACCGAATACGCATATCTTCGAAATTAATAAAGATAGAAATTTAAAATTTTGTACGAGGATGTGTTTTCGTGAATCCCAGATATCACTAAAATTTGAAATGAATTGGAGTGGTTTTTCGGATACGTCCCACACAACTCCCAAAACCGAACAAGCATATCTTCGAAATTAATAAAGATAGAAACTGCAAATTTGATACGAGGGTGTTTTTTCCTGAATCCCTGACTTGCCTAACATTTGAGATGAATTGGGGTGGGGGTCCGGGTGTCTTCACACACTTCCCAAGATCTAACAAGCATATCTTCAAATTTAATAAAGATAGAAACCTGAAATTTTGTACAAAGGTTATAAAAGCATTTATTTTTTTAGCTTATGTTAAATACCTAACTAATATAACTTATGGATTTTTAATTTACAGTTGCATAGTAGTAAAAGGGTATAAAATACATGGTAATACATGGCAAGGTATAAATACAATAATGATAATTGGGGTCAACAACTGTAAAAACCTGTAATGCAGTAAATAACTGCAAATAACTCTGTAAATAATATAAATTATTTACATACACTACGTAAAACAAAAATATATTTAAATAATGTAAAATTCTTTAGGTTTTGACAGTTATCCAAAAATTTCGTATTAAATCTTTAGTGTTTTATTTTAATAGTGTTGAGATTTTTAAAAGTGTTTGAGCCTATAAAAATAGGTATGACAAAAAGGAAATTAAATATAAAGAAAAGGCGGAAAAAGGGATGTATTACTGGCGAAAGATTTAAAAACAAAAGGATAAAAGGCCATATGTAACATATTTTATTTTCGTCTGAAATATTTTTAAATCACTTAACATTTGTCAGTAAAGCTCAGTTTTATGCAAGGGATCGTTCAACACTTACTATGGAATTGTTAAAAATGTTTTACATAAATAAAAAAATAAAATTAAGATTCATAGTAGATCTATTTTCCTCCAATATTTATTATATAAATATTGGAGGAAAATACTATGAATTGTTTACATTACTTCCAACAACCTGTTTTCTAAGTTTTTTATATATTTACCAACACTGCTCTTCCTTTTATAGAAACATAAAATGCGAAATGAACGAAATATTTGCATACTAAACGCAATTAAGTCCACAACCTGCTATATTTTGTGACTATTAAAAAAATGCTTTTCAAATAGGAAACAAATCAGCTGTGTCCACTACTGAACCCATTCAAGGAACAGGAAAACTTAATATTTGTTTTATTAATAGGGTATATAATATATGTATATGAAATTTATATATATATTGCTATATTATCTGTATACTTAGTTGTAAATTTTATATCTATGTTATATGAAAAGTTGTAAAATTGAAAAAGAAAAAATTTTCATACGATATAAATTTCATATTAGTAAAAATGACAGAAAAAAATCGTGCAAAAAATAACGTGAAAGTTTGTTGTCTATAAAAAAGTTTTTGTTATTTTCTTGCGTAACAACTTTCCCTCCCTTAATAACATTTTTCATAATATTTTTCTTTTTTTTATAAAAGAAATTCGTAAAAAATGTAGAAATGACTCTAGTGTGGCATTTAGTGCCACTTACAGTTTTCTACCAAAAGCTTTTCAATTCCGAGATATTTACGTCAAAATTTAAAATATGACATTTCATTAAATTTAGTTTAAACCTTCAGGATTGTACACGTGTCCACAGACAGACCAGACACCATTCCAAAAAACACTTAATTTAGGTTTCTATGTACCGGAGAAATGCATATATGCAAATATCTGAAGTTCAAATTTTTGGGTCCGTCACAATACCTTCCTACATGTATGCATGCGAACATACATGTACGCAATTTGTAAATATTATACATTATGTTTGTGTGTAAGTATGTAATATGTATGTAATATGTATGTGTAAATGAAATTATTCTTTATATGTGAGAAATTAATCGCTAATCAGTATGAATTCTTTGATTAAGTCCGACAATTGGAAGTAAAAACATTTAATAAAAATTTTATTACAGAAAAGTTTTAAAAAATTAATCCTTCAGTACCAAAGTTTAAAACTACAGCAGAAGAATTTATATTTTGAAAATGCATTGAAGTGCGTTTGTTAAAAGTGTGACTTGCATTTTAACTAACTACATAATTCCTTTAATAACTAACTAAAGATCTGATCAAAAGATTTAAAATCGTAAATTTCACTAATTTTGAAATAAATGAAGTTATTAGGACATTTTCTTTGACAAAAATATGAAATGACAACTAAAAATTAATAAAACGTAAAAAAAAAAAAAAAGAAATAAAAGAACTGAAACTGATCAATTGGCAAAGCAAGAACAAAGTTCAACATAATACTGCTACAATTTCATAGAGAAAAGTTTCAAATTCAAAAAAAAAAGAAAATCTTAAACCTATAAATAAATATGTCAATATTGTGTCTGATTAATTTTTCTCTGTTGTTTGTGCTGTTAGGTGAAAGTGAAAAAAAAGGGTAATGAAAATAAATAAGTTCAGTTCAAATTATTTTGAAAGAAAATCTACTTAACTCTTTTTGGAATTATATTTGGGAGGTAAAAGAAAAATTTCATTTCAATTGAAAAAAAAAACAAATCTTTTCTTTTGAATTTAAATGATTTTTTTTTTATTTTGTTTTTTTTTTTCCTGTGATAATAATATATTAGAAGAATATGATATATGTTTTTACTGCTGCTTGAAGCTTTATCCATATCCGTTCTCCTCAATAATGATTTATTTTTTTTTATTTACTATATTAGAAATTGCTAGCCTTTTCTTTTTTGTTTCGATTTTACCCTAAGGACATTTTTTGACTTTTTATATAATTCTCTTCCTTTTTTTTTTTTTTTTTGTACAAAACAAAAAATTATTCATCTTATCAACTCTGTCTGTGTAGAATGTCAAAGTTTCAAATAATAATTTTTCATTGTTTTGAATTTGTTCTTGCTCCTTTTCTACTTTTTTTTTTTTTAAACTTATTTGCAATCCTTTTTGAAATAAGAGGCTTTTTGAATTCTTTCTTTTCATTTATTTCTTTTATAAGATTCTTTTATTTGTTCAATGTCCGTATATTGAATTTTGTAGTTTCAGTTTTTAGGTTTTTTTTGTTTTTTTTGTCGAGATAATGACAACTTATACTTGTAAATTTATAATATAAAAAAAATGTATCTTAAAATATTTTGTTTCATTTTGAATTTGTTTTTTTTTTTTTTTTTGTTTTGTTGTTACGTAAAAAATGAAAAAGTTATGTGCCCCTTAGGATATCTTAAAGATTATCTAAAAAACAGGAAAAAAGTCATATATAGGTTATATGAATTATATATTTATAATTATATTGATATATATATATATATGTACATATAATACATATAAATATATATACATACCTACATATAATATGTTTATTATATATGTACAGTTAAGGATGTAGAAAATTGAACGAAAGATATGTATATAATAGTTGTAAGAACGCTGAATATTTTCATTTTTCGGTTTTATTGTGGTTTCGATCATTTTCTGTGGGTTCGATTTATAAAAATCGAAAAAAAAACTTCATGAAATGATTATAACCTTGTTTTAAATTAAAAGCTTTCGGTTTTAGTATGAAGAAAATAAATTGAGTTACATGTATTATTTAATTAACATGAAATTACAATTTTAAAGCAGGAGAGTTTAGGGAGAGGAGTTAGGAGACTTTTTCTAATTTTATAGCATGTTTTATAGAATGTTCAATATGGTGACTCACTGACTCCCTAATTGAAGTAAAATACGTATTGGTTTTGCATTAATGAGTTCGCGAAAAATATTCGTACTCCTACATTTTTACTAAAGGGCATTGTATAGTAATGATGTAAACCAATAGATTAAGGATCGTCAACTTTACCAGAACGATTAAGTCAAAAGCATCTTTGATACTTTTTTATTGAAATAACTTTGAGCTAGAGCCTTCGTATAGATTATGTAAAAATAAATTGCATCTATCTTGAGAACAGATACATGTACAAAACATCACAAAATTTTATACGAAATATTGGATATTGAATGAACTTCAGAATTGGAATAATATGTGTAACAGGTTTTAGCTGTAAAATGCTTCAAGGCGTCCCTATTGAAAACACAAGATATGTGTTATGAAAATATGTAGAAAATTTATTTAGAATATTAGGTCATAAATTCAAATGATAGGTTTAAGAGTTTAATAAAAGCCTGAAAATTAAACAAAGTTAAGAATACAATATTGAAGATTTAATCTCATATATTTTGATTTAAATGTCCCTACTTGTAAATTTTATCAGATATATACATTTATTATACATGTGTGTATAAATCTTTATTTATTTTTTTTTTTTAAAGTTCTTTTCTTTGATTTTTTCTTTTGTTGTTAATTTTAGACTTTTTGAGAGAAAATTTTTCAAAAGAAAAAAAAAATTCTATCAAATTCCTACCTATAAAAAACATTTTCAAAAAGAAAAAAAAAAGTTAATATTAAAAGTTTGTTTAAATCTGTAGAGAAATTGTAGAGACAAAAGAAAATATTTATATAGTTTGTTGCAACTAAAAAAGTTACTGTTATTGACCTTACTCTAATATTTTAATTATATTATACTTATTTTGATCACAAAAGATATTTTAATAGAATTTCATTTTAATTAGTTCACATAAATTAAATTACAAGGATTTATTATCCATAATAAGGATTTAGGATATTTTAAAAATATATTTTCACAAATCCGGGTTCATTAAATCTGTATGGTTTTAATTTTTTTTTCCTTATAAAAAAAAAAGCTGAAAGTAAATAAATAATAATCTTTAGATAAAATAAAATATTAATGTGAATCCATAATCTGTGTTCTGTATTAAAAAATATTTTTCTCGAAATAAATAATCGAAATATAAATTTATTTTTGAATCGGACCTAAATAGTGAGACCTTCAGATCACGCCTAAAAGCTGCAGAAAATCTCCCAGTCTCTTGTAGTCTATTAAGTTGAAAAACAGTGGGAAGAGAAAATATTGTCGGTGTCGTTAAATATTGTTTTTTAAGAAAAACCTCATTAAATCACTTTTCATAAGGATATTTTTCAATTTAAAACAAATACAATTGTATTGAGTAAAAATGCATATTTCCTTGTAATCCCTGATTAATTCTTACAATGTCACAATTTAAGAAAAGTCCTTAAATGAAATTTGAAATTTTTAGTAACTTGAAATTTTTAGTAACTTTTTTAATATGAAAATATCAAAATATAGTTTTAAGTTATTAAATATTTTTGATATTTATCTATAAGTATCTTCATAAAGACTTTTTATTTGAAACAAATACATTTTTGAAGATAATAGTTGTAAAGGAAAACCTACAAACTTTATTACTGATAAAACCTCATAAAATAATTATGATATTTTGAGGCAGATAATTTTGATTTTGATAATTTTTTATTAAAAACGAGGAAGAGTGCAGTAGAGTAGACTGCATGAACGTATAAACCTAATATATCATATTTCTATATAACTTAATCATCTTTTAAACAATTTCAGATATTTTAATACCCTGAACATAGTTCATACGGATATAAAAAGGCAATGTTTTTGATATTTATGTCTAAAGATTATGTTCTACAAATGGATACTGGTACTTTATTTATTTTGGGTCCATACTTAAACCAAACTTCACTGCCATTCTCTTTGTTGCTTTCAAAATGTTTGAACGGCTATATTTTGGTTCATAAATCATGGAATGATCTGAAATTATACTTCACCTAATGCATGTTGTTTAGTAGTGCATTTTTATTTACGCTGCACTGCAACTTAGGACATATTTAGCCAGGACTAATTTAGTTACAAATTTAATTTTATAGGCTATACTCTGTTTCAATTGCCATAAAAATTGTAAATTTATTTGCCAAATTCAGTTAAAAAAATTTAATAAACTTATAAATGTGGAATATATAATTTTCTGTGTGTGGAGTCAATTTAGTTGTGGGGAGCTAATTTTAAATGGTTTTTTTCAAATTCTAAATTAATTCTTTGTTAATTTAAAAAATGAATAAGAAAAATATTTAAAATTAATTTTGAAAATTTTCAATTCAATTATCATATAATTCAATAAAATAATAATTTATTAGTATAGTCATAAATCATATTCAAAGTTAAATTCACTAAATCTCCATATCCTACAATATGAGATATATACAATATGAGGAAGATTTAATTATTGAATAAGAAATAATTGAAAACAATTTCTGTCTATTAATAAAATATAATTTATTTATTGAAAATTTTAGTTTCAAATTTTAGTTTAATTTTTCAATTAAGTGTTGAATAATTGATTTGCTATTTTCTTTAGAAAAGTTTTCAAAAACTGCGAAAAATTTAATTCAATATTTCTATGCAATATTAATTTTTTGTTTTCAATTCAAATATAAACAAGGCATAATGTAAAGTATAGATTTTTCAAAAGAGTACGTTTCCTAAACTATAATATAGAAGGTTTCTAAAATCGCGATTATCTCATGAAGATTTGTAATTTTCGTGAAAATTTTTTCTGTAAGGAAAATTGAGAAAAATTAAAAAAGAAAACTTTTTAATTTTAAGAAAACTCAAACCAAACACAATCATATTTTAAAGAAATTACTGTCTTTTACTAAAACTTTATCGTCTTTTGTAAGATTTCAGATGCCTAGCTTCATTGACATCCAAGATGTGCAAGTTACATGTATCTGCCTCTCTAGTACAACAAATAACAAATTTTACAGAAGTTATTAGAATACAACTCGACATCTTTTCACGAAATTTCGGATACCTAACTTCAATAGACTTGGAGTTATTTTTATTTAAAAAGAGGAGTTCTATGGCAGTTAAATGTTACACATTTGGTTGTGATGTAACAGGTTCGGGTAGCTGTCATACAACTTCTCTTTTAACTTTTAGATAAGTTATTGCCATAAAACTTGATCATCATTTTTCAGATTTCACAAGTCTAGCTTCATTAACTTCCAAGATAAGCAAATTACCTAAACCTGCTGCTGTAGCACAACCACAATGTTACAAAAGTTGTTAGCATGCAATACAAGATCTTTTTATGAAATTTCGGATACCTAGCTTCAAGAGACCTGGAGTTATTTTCATTTAAAAAGAGAAGTTGTAGGTGAGCTACCCGGATCTGTTGCACCAGCACTACAACCAAATTTTACAGAAGTGATTGCCCTAAAACTTGACCATTATTTCTACGATTTCAGAGATTTAGCTTTATCAAGTTCCAAGAGGTGCAAGAAGCCTGAACCGGCTGCTTTAGACCAACCAAATTTTACAAAAGTTGTTGGCATGTAACTCGACATCTCTTCACAAATTTCAGACACTCACTAGATACTGAGTTATATTCAATCAAAAAGATAAGCTGTGTGGCAGGTAGCCAAACCTATCCCACCAGCACAGCCTAATTTTATAGATGTTGTTTGCCTATATAAAGAAAGAAGTTGTATGGTAGCTAGTCGAACCCGGCGGAAGAAAATGCTGGATTTAAATAGCGAAACTAACAATTTTACAAAAGTGACGTAAAAAAAATTTCAAATTCCAGCTCCTTTATTTTTAGAATTATCGTGCGAACGACTCCTTTAAGGTGTCGAACTTACAAACATAAATGGCAAATTTATTATACTCTTGGACACAGTTCACGCGGGTATAAAAAGAGAACGTTTTTAAACTTTGGTATGTAAATTTCTCGTTAAGTATGACGAATTAATATTTTGCAAAATTTTGGTATTTCCGTAACGTTTTGAGATAGAACCTTGAGATTTTAAGAGAAGAAAAATCTTTCAAAGATAGATGTTTTTTTTGCACCTCCCCTTCTTTAACAGCAGCTTTTCCACTCCTTCTTTTTGCATCTCCATCTCTTTCTAGCAGTCAAACATTGAAATTTTCCTATTTTTAGACATCTGTAACTTGTACAAAGCCACCTGAACAAATTCTTTCAAAATAAATCGTTAAAATCAAAGCTTAAACATTATGATTTAATATTTCTTAATGGCTATTTTTCATTATATAGGGTTCCCTTTAAATTGAAGAAAGTGTTTCTTGATTTTTCACTATTTGTCTTACATATAAAATTCTAAGAAAATTTATAAATGCAAGTCTATACTGTTTTTATTGTCCCTTGGAAAATGTGTCCCTTTAAAAACCTTTGGATTAGTATTCTGCCTTGTTTTTTATAATTTTAAGAACATTTTAGTTTGTGAAGGGACCAAATTTCATAAAAATTTATATACCAAATAAATTTACATCTTGTAGTTAAATTTCTTTAGGCTGAAATAATATTTGATAAGACGGGAGTTCTAAATATAGCATCGTTTAAATATAGCATCTTCTAAAATGTTCGAACGATGTAAGGAATCGCTCAGTAAGGAATCGGTCTTCATACAAAATAAGGTTTTTGATGATATCTGCATCTATCTGTCGTTTAAGCTATTTTTCCGTTATTTTATATTTTGTAGTACGGCGTTTTATAAACAGATGAACAACCAGAGTGATTAAGCTTCACCTTTCAAAATTTCAAAGAACCCTTTTGAAATTTTTATTCTAAATGTGCTAAAAATATTCATTTGTTTTATTTAAATTTTATTAAGAATTTTTATTTATTATTTTTTTTTTTGCTCATAACTATTTTACCAAAATTTGGATTTAAAAACTTTTTACTTTTTTGAAAGTTTTATAACGTTGTTTTTCTAATATAATGTTTATGAGGTTTTGTAAGTGATGCATTTTTAACGTATTTTTAATGCATATTTCTCCCTTAACATTTTTTATTTTTGAAAAAATTAATGAATAAAAAAAAGAGTTTTCTTTTCTTTTGTTATTTTGTTTTTTATTAAAGTTATGTTAGATCATAGCCTCAGTAGAAAAGTTAGTGAGAAAAAATAAAGAAGAAAAGTCGGAAGGGTGAAGGGATAATAAAGAAAATGTTAAAAATTAGAAAGGTATTTTAATGCAAGTTTTGCATATGATGTGAGAACTAATCGTACAGTAATTGTAAAAAATATTCCAATTTATTTGTGAAAATCGAATGTATCTAATTGTAATGCTCTTTTAATATTAAGCATACAGTTTATAATGAAACTAAATAAAACGACCTGCTTCGTGCTTGAAAATAAAATAGTTAATAAGAGCTAAACATTTCATTTATTCTTTTTCTATTTAAGCATGTGTTCTTAAGGCTATGTTAAGTGATCTGGAGTATTCTGTTCCACTTTGTTAGAAAAGCTTGTACGTCTTATTTTAAGGATATCTTTAATCAACCTATTTCAGTGGCCAACTCAAGCTTGAATGTAATAGATTATACCGACGACAGGCTTTAAACTTAAGAATTTAAGTGCTATAAATAAGGAGAAATATCCTTATTATGAAACGCCTCACAGTGTGCAAGAGCATATAATTGGCAATTGGCTTGCTTATTGCAACGCAAATTTGGCTCTTTCTTGACAAACACTAGCATAGGATAATATCCTTCTAAAAGCTCATGCTGCATCTGCTAATTTTATACTATATCTTGCTTTGGAAATAAGATAATACATAACTAAAAACTTTAAATAAATAACTTGTACAATAATTATATTCAATTTAAATTCATCCCATTATTGTTTTGCAGTTTTGCTGATCATACCAAAACTAAGAAAACTTTAAGTTTCATTCGTGGCTGCGAGTTACTGAAACATGATTTTAATCATTTTCGTGCATTTTACGGAAATAACAATATCGAATTAAATGTTAATAAATGACATATTATGGGCAAGATTACGAGCAAACTCAACCATTAATAATTATGAGTATCTACTTAACGATCAAGTCATTAAAAAGTTGATAGCACTTCTGACTTAGGTGTGATCTTCTACAAGAGATAGGACTTCAAGAGCCACTATAATTTCATAAATAATAAAGCTAACTCAACTCCGGGTTTTCTTATGCGTTGGGTCAAAAGAGTTTTCTGATCTCTATATCACGAAGCATCTCTTCATTATTTATGTAAAACCTATCTTTGAATATTCAAGTCAAGTATGGTCTATATTCGGCTATATAGATATTTCATATATTGAATTAGTTCAAAAAAATGTCTTTGCTTCGCTTTACGCAATCTTTCTTGGACTAATCCGATACATCTTCGTCGTACGAGATTAAACTTTCTTTCATTAACTTGAATTCTCTTCATTCATACTGTTTAGTGACTAATATCATATTTGTTCAGGAAGTTATTCGAGGTGGTATAACTTCCCATTTTATTTGGGAACAAATGAAGTATAAGAAATATCAAAATAAATTGAAATCGATCAAAATTTCAATATTTCACACCACTCTAGAGACTACGGAAAATTTGAACCTATCTCTTATGGGTTCAGAGAGACCAACTTAATGTCTGAAATCTTTGATACCAGCATTAATAAACTTACAATAAAAGTCACACTTTCAAGGAAACTTTAAGGACATTTACATTTAACATTTAACTTCACTAACCATCATTTGACTTCACTAACAAATTAATTTAATCAGTGGTTTAGTCTTTATTTACTTACAAACGAATCCAACATTATTTGCTAAATCAGTAATTGATGATTCTCAAAATGATGAATTAATTGGTGGTTTTATTAAAGAATATGATGTTTGGTATTTAAAACAAAAAAATTTAAGAAGATGAAGTAATTGTTAGAAGATTTTTTCATTCACTGTATATAATTATTTATGTTATTCATATTTTAAATATTTGCACAATCAAATACTTTTTTTACGACTAAAAAATTACATATTTCGTATCTTATGTATTTTACTTTTATTTACCGCGATTTCCTAATTGTTCTGAAACTTTATTTTCAAACGTAAAACTTTTACTGTGTTCTATTTTGGTTTTTTTTTTTTTTTTTTTTTGTTATACCATAATCTGTACCCAAAACCACGTTTTGTTAAAAAGTTAGAATAAAACAAAAGAATTTACAGTAAAAGAGAAAATTTAAACAAAGAATAAATATAATTAATAAATTCATATGGTTTTTCTCAGTTTTTTTTTTTTTTGTAATGACTTAGACAACATATCAGATAATATCCGATCAGAATTAAATCGTATTAATACATTACCATCATCTTTTAAATTATTATGGGAAAGTAGTAAAAATTTCATTATTATGATATCATTAATAAGCAAATACGACCAATTACAGTATCAATCAAAAATATGTTAATAGTATCCTTAGTCAAATGAATTTTAATTGTTGAAATTCTTAAAGCTATTCCTCAAGTCACTTTCATCAAATTCAATCTAAGTCAATTTAAACTAATGATATTCTTGTTCGGCAAAAAAAATAATACAGTAAAAAATAGCAGGAGAATCATATTGTTTCCAAAAGGATAAATTTGGAAGATTATAAGCTAGGTGCAACAAACTATATAGAGCTTAAGGTGTCGAATAAAAAAAGAAAAAATGGAAATGGGTAGGCAACAGACACCGGAGACGACAAAAGCAATTGCTTGACAGGCGTAAGAAGATTGAAAATAGTGCACAAACGTGGGCGGAAATAAAAAAAAACGGTACAGAAAAGAGCGCTATATGAAATCTTTGATGAAGTCTGATGCTTTCCAAATGGGTGGAGTATGAAAAACAATAGTTTCAAGACATCAAAAATTAATAGTAACTCTAATATCTATAGTCTTTTTTTGTTACAATTATAATACAAAATCAAAATGAACAGTTTATTATATATATTTTTTTATTTGAAATACTTCCAATTCCATCCAAGATACGTTTTTTATTAAACATATACAGATATAATAAAGATACATACATAAAGATTTTTAAGTTTCATGAGTAAATTAGTTAGTGATTTTCCATTAGCAATCGTATTATATTAATGAAAAATGAATAAATCTTAAATTTTAGCTGTAATACCTACTCTCTTAAAATAAAAATTACTGTTATTTCATTTTTCATAAGAATATAGGGTCTCCACAAGATATTCCAAAGTTTGCAGTTATTTTTTTTGTGCTTCCCATAATATACTAATCTTATTCAGCTTCAGAAGAATTGATCGCTAGGTATTGTTCGGGCGACTGTATCTTCTGACGGCTATTCTCATTAGGTTTTCTTATTGTTTTCTAAGCTTATTCTCTATTTACCTCCATTTCCGTTGCTTTATTTATTTCCTAATTGGTTCCTCACTTGTTATATTCCACAGAAAATCACATGTTACTGTTCTCTACCAGAATACTCTGTATATTATTCTTAGGTGCTTATTGATAAATACCTGCAATTTGTTGTCCATTAAATTTGATTTTTGCTACGTTTCCAATACCATGTAGTATTGTAGATTTTAAACAAGATCGAAATACTCTAGATTTGGTGTTTTTGGTTATCTAGAATAAATGGGTGGGAGTCATGAATTTTGTATGAAGTATAAAGAAAATTTCAATCTTAGGTGCTTATTGATAAATACCTGCAATTTGTTGCCCATTAAATTTGATTTTTGCTACGTTTCCAATACCATGTAGTATTGTAGATTTCAAACAAGATCGAAATACTCTAGATTTGGTGTTTTTGGTTATCTAGAATAAATGGGTGGTAGTCATGAATTTTGTATGAAGTATAAAGAAAATTTCAATATAGGTGAATGTCTTAATAGATATTAAGACATTCACCTATATTGACATTAAGACATAATATTTATAAAAAAATTATAAATAACAATTTCGTACTGTATAGAGTGAATTTGTTTTTAAAATCAAAACTGTAAAATGTAAAATATTTAAATAATGTGGGAAGGTAGAGTGGCGGGATAGAAGTTTGTAGAACAAATAAATGGGAAAAAAAAGAAACTTAATGGATTTAACTTTATCTTTCTATACTTTATTGTTCCAAGTTGTCGGATAAGTCTAAAAAGTTTAAGAAAGTCTTCACAAAACTTATTGAGTTTAATATTTTCATAATCAATATATATTATGTATAATTAATTCAGCAAATTTAATTTAAAGAATTCCATTAAAATTACAACTAAAATTAAAAGTATTTTTTTTTTTTTACTTTAACTGTAACACATTTTTTTATTCACGATTTTGCAAAAATACAATATGTTGAGCAACTAATTTATAACTTTTAAATAAAAGGTTTCAATCCTAAAAAATTTTTTTTTGTTTTTAATCCGTTTTTTTTGTCTTCTTCTTCTTTTTATTCCTGCGTTTGTGTGTACATTACTTGGTCTATTCGAAGTATCCTCATTACATAGGATTTTAATTTTATTATTGTTAATTTAGGGAATAGAAAATTTGAATGAGTATTAAAATATGTATTAAGAAGAATAGGTATAAATTAAATCCAGTAATTTATTATTTAAATTATAGGGATAAAAGTATAAAACAGTTAATTATGTTACTGAAATTGAATTATTCTCTTCCAGTCAGTTGTTAAACATTGTTCAATATTAAATACTTTAAAAAGGTAATTAAAATGTTCTAAGGTAAACACATATTTATGTATAGTAAATTGTAAGGCGTATAAAAAAAAAATTATATATGGTATAATAAATAAAAAAAACTTACGCCTAAAAGATTCAATAAAATCGATATTTTTTTGGTTTTTTTTTTTTTGATATTGCATAGATAAATTTATAGGTTATAATTTATTAATTTAGAGCTTTGTATGAATAATTAAGGTCTTCATTAGAAGTTAAAAAGGAGGTGATTAATTATTGAAATATATTTATATTATTATGTCAGAAATAAAATTTTGTTTACAATTTAATTTAACTTTAAAGCGAATAATATTGAATAAGTTCAAAGCTACAATATTAAAAAATTTAAACATTTTAATTTCGATGATTGTGGGGCACTTTTATTTTACAATATGCATTTAAAATGTTAAGGATATTCACCATTCACCGTTCACACCACCATTAAAATGAAGGTGTAATGTTCGAGTTACTATACAAGGATCCATTATACTGGGTGGGCCAACTTGGACTGATTGATTTAAAATGTTGAAAAATTTTTTACGTCCAATAGTTCTTAATTATTGTGACATATGGTTCCAGGCTCATAACACAAGAGAGACAATGGTGATTCTGCGAGAACTTTTCGTTCGCAGAATAATTTCAAAAATTGCTGATTTCGCGTGGCCACTTCGTTCCCCAGATTTGACAGCCTCTGATTTTTTTTTTTGTGGGATTTCTTGAAGAAACGGGTTTACGTCAAAAAAACCACAAAACATTCAGGAACTAAAGCAAAATATTCGCGCAGAAATGGGACAACGTAATACAAAATGTCCTAAAAAGAGCTATTAACTGCGAACAGGAAAATGGAAAATTTAAGAATTTATGCTTTCATTTAAAAAAGAAAATAAAAAACTTTAAAAATAAAAAAATTATAAGCATTTCAAATCACCTTGTATTTGACAGGATTTCATTTGCCTGTGATAATGTTGTCTATAGATAAACCTTTTCAGAATTTTATGAGCAATGTTTATATATGTGTAAACTGTAAAAATGCCATGTAATTTAATTTTAAACAATTCCAAGGCATTAAAATTATTTTCGTGATATTATATAGATACATATTTTAATAACAAAACATTAAAATAATGAGGGGATGACGTTCTCAAACTCCAACTAATGAAATTTTATTTTGAAACCGACTCTAAAATCTCTGATAATTATTTTTGCAGATACATATTTTAACAATAAAACATTTAAAATATTGGGGTCCGCCTGCAAACGTCAATTACTAATATATAACATGCTCCCGCAGTGGTAAAGAATTGTGTAAAGTAAAGCCATTATGAAATTTTCTACAGTAGGTGTATAATTTCACAAAACTGAAACCTATATTGTACTTTGTAAGGTTTTATATCCTTGTGATGCTTTGCACTTTGATTTTGTAAATTTTATTTTAAAAATAAATTTTGAACCAAAATATTAAAATGTCAAAGTTCTTTATGAGTTAATTAAAAAAATAAATTTATTCTTACACATGAGACAAAACAGTTAATTTGTTATGAAATTAGAAATATATTTTTTTATAATTATCTTTTTCTTTAATAAGGTAAATTACAATAAATGGTAAAAATTTTCCATCTTTTTACTTGGAAAATTTATATTGTTTTTTAATGTCTCTATCAAAATATCGAGAAATTTATAGGCTCCTGGATCGAAATTCTAGATTGGTAATAGAATAGAAAATTTTATAGGGTTGTGCACAACAAATAAATATTCTGATCATCCAAATTATCCAACATAAAATTTTACTTAACATGTTAAAAATTTTCCGGTACGTACGAAAATGAGACTGTTATAGGGATCTACACATTCTTAGTGTAAATAAAGAAATAGAAAAATAGCACTGAAACATAGGACCCGTTTAGAAGGACATATAAATACAGAAGGATCAAAACTCTTATATTCGGAAAATACTAGTAGAAAGCTTAGGCCACTAGATTTAGTGCTAAATGCAAATCACATTCACTGAGGTCTGCAACTCCAATAGATCTATAAGAGTTACGCAAAATTAATTATTAGTTTTTAAGACTAATTTTAATCTTTTAAGATGGGGCTGGTGTTTTTGGTAAGTCAAAGCCTCACATAACAGTGTTGCGTACAGTATATCTCTCGATGATTCTAACCATCCTTACCCAAAAGAAAAAAAAGTATTGTTAATCACCAAAATGTTGGTTATATAATGTAGATTTTAACAGTATAGTGAACAAGTTTTAAAAGGATACTGGGACATGCTTCCCATTAAAGATATTACACTTGTCATTAAAGCTGAAATTTAAATCGATTTCTATTTAAATTATTTCTTTTTACTTCCACGCTGTCATAAATTTTTAAACACTTATTTTTTGTTAAAAATCTGTTATATTTTTATTTATTGCTACAACAGTAAAAAGAAAATCTTTTTTAATTTTAAGAATTATTGTAAAACTTAAAAGACATTTGTAGTGTAAATATCATTTATTTTACAGTCTTATACAATCTTCTATATTTAAATATACTTATTGTAACTGTAGATATTTTATAGATTCTTTAACATTGATGAATAAATGTATTTCATTTTTATACTTCAAAAGAATCCGACGACAATAACGACAACGAATGTAAACATTTTATATTACAACATTTATAGCCTTAAAGAAAATTACATAGTTGTAGGCGCATTATTTTTTCTTTTTTTTTTGTTATGATGATGTTAAAGCAACCATTTATCTTTTTAGTTAAAGATATAAAGATATATGCACTAATTATCTTTTAATGTTATACAACATAAGAAAACAAATTTTTGATAAAATACGTTTTTGCCATAGTTGTATGGAAACTTTTAAGGAAGACGTAATCATTTTAAATTTTTAATTGATAATAATTGCTTTTTTTTTTAGACTATACTGTGTGTAGTATAATTGGTTTCAGATCAAAGAGAAGCAACACTTTGAGAATGATAATTTAGTAATCTCGCGAATGAAGATGCCCGATTTGTGTCTAATTTTTGTTGACTTCAAGAAAGTATTAAATTTCATACAAAAATACGCCATATAAACCTTTAAAAACAAAAAATATACCAAGAAACATAATAAACATTATACAAGCTTTATATAAAAACTTTGAACTAGTATCGTATAATGGAAACAATAGCGATCAATTAACATAAAATACGAAAGTTTAACAAGGATGTCCGTTATCGCCAGTTTTGTGCATTATAGTCCTAGATGATTTCATGAAAGAAATTAGCATCATTCAAAGGGGCATCAATTGGTGAAATCGTAAACATTTTGAAGGCTAAGACTGTACATACAATATCTGGTTTATATTGCAAAGTTTAGAAGAAGCACATTCAAAATTGAACCTTTTGTACAAAGCGGCACCCAAAATTTGGCTTGAAATAAATACAGTCAAAAAAAGATCATGTATTTACCTTGCCCTAATAACGCTGCAAGGTCAATCAATAGGTATAAGACAAATTATTTTTGTTATTTAGAGATCATAATAACTGCAAGAGGTGCAAAACATATGGAGATGTCCAAAATAGAATGGACACAAAAAGAGGACACAATAAGGATAACTTTTGGAAGGCTGAAACCAATATGGAAAAGATATGATCAGATATCAAGATATTAAATGTCTGTTTTAAGTTTACACTAACATACGCTAGTGACTTTTGACAATTGATGAATTCCGCTAAACACAAGTTATAGTTTGTAAATAAAAACTTAAAAATCATATGTAGAATATAGTGGCCTAACAGAATCAGAAACAAAGATTTGAGGAAATTCGAAATTAGCAAACGAAAAGTACCATAGTAAAACAAATAAACAGAATAAGATGAAAATAGCTAGAATACACACTACTTTTTTGATAAAATAACAAATAGTATAAATTAAATGGAAAATGATGTTAATGAATTATTCTTTTAGTAGCCTCGAATGTCATTAAGACGTACATGAAGAATTCTTTCGTAAATTTTAAAATTTAACAATTGCTACAATTTTTTCTTGGGAAACCTACCAGTACTGCAGGAATTTTTTTATGTTAAATTAATAATTTTGTATTAAATTCTTGAATATGAATAAAAATCTCTTACAGTTAAAATAAAGTCTAGAAAATTTTATTAATAAATTTTAATTCTTTTCAATTTGATTCCATTCTAGAGGGGAAGAAATATATTATAGTGACACTGTACATCTGCTTCAAATCTTTGTATTTTTGAAGGAAAAATAATCTTTAACGTGAGAAGAATAAGATTTGTGAATAAGGTAATTAAATATAATAGCAAGTACTTTATAATATAATGAAATTAATCTTAATTCTTTTTCTTAAACATTAAAAGTAAATATTAAAAGTAACAACCATAGATGTCAGTCAAGATACATAAAATTAATGTGTCTGTATTTTTAAAAAATTAATTTGTAAGTTGATCATGCAAAAGTCTGAGTGAAAATTTTTATATGCAATTTTTAAATTTAATGTAATTTACCTCAAAATTTTTAAAACATAAAATAATTTTCCTTGAAACCTTATCATAAACTTGTTGTCAATTGGCGTTCCAAAGTCTAATAATTTGAGAAAAATTGAGAGTAATTTTTGTAATTAACAAAAGAAGTAAATTTTTCCACCTCAGCTTTAAAAGAAATTATACTCGAGATTCCAAGGAAATGATACTTCAATTGCCTTTAAAATTATGAACCCTTTATAGGTATCAAAAGATTAGGAATAGACTAGGTATTTTTTTTTAGGACCATCACAAAATATCAAGGTCTTACCTGGAGCGTTTTGAAGATAAGGAGAGTTGATTTATTATAACTGTAAATTTAAATGTCAAATTACAAAACAATTATGTTTGATTTATAAAAATTGAAATTTCCTCTTGTTTGGCTTTGTTTTTCTAATTTTGAGATGGTGTAACCCCGCAACGGTTCGAGTTGCAAGAAAATTTTAAAAAATTTTGAAATTGATTTGAAACAATGTAGAAGTTTTGTAAACAAAGTGACGGACAGGAAGGGAATTTGAATTACATATGGTTTGAAAGAAAGTGTGGAGGGAAAGAATAATGAAACTAATAAGCATTGATTATAATATTTTTCCAAAAAAAATTTCTAAAAAATGTGCTATAAAAATAAATAAAATTAAAAAAAATATTCTTTTTATATTTTTAATGCAACCATTAAAGTTTCATATTATCATTTTTCTTTTAACAAAATTTCAAATGAAAAAGAAATATACAGGATATTTTTCATTTTAATTTTTTTTGTTTTTTTCATTATTATTGGTTGTTCAATCATGCTATAAAGAAGCGGAAAATGCATCATCGTTGGCTTGCATAAAAAATGTAAAAACAAAATATATATAAAAAATATAAAAAGATGGAAAAATTCGAAATATTTCTTAAACATTTTTGAAAATTTTTCATATCAGATCCTGTTTTTTATTCTCTTTTAATCCGTGTACATGCTTTTTGTTTTTTTTTTTGGGACAGCTTATCTGTTTTTAATTTTGTAATACAGGGTATATCAGTTTTTGTAAAATATTAGTAAATTTAACGAGCAAAATGTAAAAAAATTTTAGAAGACAGGCTTATTGCAAAACTTTTTACGTCAATTTAGTCGCTTTTAAAGTTTTGTCATTTTATTAATTATTTTTTTTGGATGCAAGCGTATGGAAGATCATCCTAGGTCAGTGGCGTAACAAAAGCTTTACACTTGCAGTTAATTATTTTTCAAATTTTAGAAATGTTGACTTTGCATATTTTGTAATTAAAGACTCATTTTGCGTGTTATAGTATGAATCAGAAGAATAAAGTTTATAAGTTGTTGCACTTTAATAGTTCTCAGCAGGCAATACAAATCTAGTAGATTCTTTAGATTATAATATTAAAAAATATTAATTTATAAATATTAACAGCAATCTTTTAAAGTGACACTTATGACACCATTGGTAGTGTGAAATGGTGTGGTTTGAAATGATAATATGAGGCAAGATTTATTAATTTAACTCAAATAAAGTGAACAAATAACGTTTGACATGTTACGTTTGTGAGTCGAGCTAGATATAGTATCAAATGTATGGATTGGCTTAGAATAGAATTCTGAGTCGATTAAGCCATGTACAACCGTCCGCACGATAACTCAAAACATAAAGGAGCTAGGAGACTGAAATTTTTTTTACGTCACTTTTGCAAAATTGTTAGTTTTGCTATTTAAATTCAGCATTTTCGGCCGCCGGGTTCGACTAGCTGCCATACAACTTCTTTCTTTTCTATGGAAAAAACTCAGTATCTATTGAAGCTACATATATGAAATTTTGCTAAATGGTGTTGAGTTACAAGCTTATAACATCTGTAAAATTTGGTAATGCTGGTGCGACAGGTTCGGGTAGCTACCATACAACTTCTCTTTTTAAATGTAAATAACTCAGTATCTATAGAAGCTAGGTATCTGAAATTAAGTGAAGAGGCGTCGAGCTACATGCCAACAATTTTCGTAAAATAATGTGACTTAGTAAAGCTGGGCGTCTGAAATCTTGGAAATGATGATCAAGTTTTATGGCAACAACTTCTGTTAAATGAAAATGACTTCGAGTGTATTGAAGTTAGGTATCTGCAATTTTGTGAAAAGATGTCAACTGTCATGCTAACAACTTCTACAAAATTTGGTTGGGCTAGAGCAATAGGTTCAGGCTTTTTACACCTCTTGGAACTTTATGAAGCTAAGCGTCTGAAGTTTTACAAAAGATGATCAAGTTTTAGAGCAATCACTTTTGTAAAACTTGGTTGTGCTGGTGCAATAGATTCGGGTAGCTGTCATACTGCACAATTTACATAAATATATCTCGGTAGCCGTTAGTCGGTACTAAAACATCTGAAATTTTATGAAAAATGATCAAGTTTTATAGAAATCGGATATATTATGTTCATACGAGTATCCCAGAGTTGACACAGCCTATTCTACAGCACTCTTCCTCGTTTTTTTACTTTTTACATTCTTTAAAAAACAGAATATTTCTCAGATTTACTAAAAACTTTTCATTAGTTCTTTAGTTAAAAAAGGATATTATATTTCACCGGTATCATTACTTCAATTGTTGGTCCAATACTTAAACGAAAGCTTTCATTCACTTTTTAGCACATTTCCAAAAAAAAATTTTGAAAAAATGTGCCTATTAGTTTCACTCTGTCCGTCCGTCTGTTGTTTGTTTACAACGTTAAAGATAAAGACTTCTACACCGTTAAAGATAGAGAAAAAAAATTTTAACCAGGGGTAGGTCTCATAAAAAAATTAATTTTGTGGAACCAATTTTTCATGTAGCCCCATTCATCAGGGAACTACAGCCCCTCAAACTTTGAAAAAGTCCTATTTTTAAACGCGTATATTTCATGTTCCGCTTAACATTTTTTCAATCTGAAAACGATATTCGACAGCATTTTTTTTTATCTTTTTAAATCAATATCAAAATTGTATATAAATTTTAAATTTAGTATTTAAATTTACCGTTATTTGAAAATCAAATTTTTGCATGATTTTTCTACCTTCATAACTCCGGCATGTTTAGATAGGGGTTTGAAATTTTGAAGCAAGAGAGAACTTTTAGACTTAGTATAAGTTTGCTCAGAAAATTTTTGTGTACCACCCCCTGTTTAAGAGCTATTAGGGCTCAAAAATTGAAATTTTGCTATTTTTAAACACCTGTAACTTAGGCATCTCTAAACATTTTTCTTCGGCAAGACATTAAGATTAAAGATTCAATAATATACTTTTACGTGTGTTAACGGTTTTTCATAGTCATATAGGGTTCCGGACTTACAGCCCCTTAAATTTTCAGAACAGTCCTATTTTCACGTTTTGTGAAAATTTTTTGTGTAAATCACAATTCTAAACGTTTGTATGGTCTTTTGGAAATGTGCGATTTTAAAAACCGTTGGTTTACATTCTACCTTGTTTTTCTAATAATCTCAGATCTCCCATTTAAAGTATCATCTGTTTCATTGACGATCCTATACTTAATTAACAGATGACACTTTAGATGACATATATTTGTAAATAAAGGACAAAAATATGCGTCTAAGAAATGAAGCAACCTTTTTTATATTTTTTAAAATGATTTTAATTTAATGCTCTTTTTGTTTCACTGTTAGACGGTCAGGTTTTTCCTTGAAATAATTATAAAATTTTGTTCAATAAAAATTTGTTAAAATGAAAATATGATATCAAAATATAAAAGAAGAATTTCCGCCGTTAATACAAGAAGAAAAAAAAATTATTAAATATTATTTTCTTTTCCGTTTTCCGCAATAATAATATTTTTTAATCGGAAGGAACACCTTGTAATTTGAGATAACTTGAAAATATTAGAGTCTTTTCTCTATTTTTTAATGAAATGTAAGAAATCTAAGTTTATCTCCTGGAAATTTAAGTATACAGCCACAAATAGAAGCAATAGATTGATAAAAAGCAGAAAGCAAAAGCAGAAACGGAAAAGGAAAGAGACGAAAAATAAATAATATATGAATGTATATTTGGAGGTTTCATTTGAAAACGGACGTTTTACAAAAGTAAAATTCATTTTGAAGCATGCACAAAAGTAATGATTTAGAGATTCTGTTTACTATAAAAATCAAAAAAACAAAAAAAAGAAACTCTAAGATAAATTTTTGTTCAGCTGTTAGAGGTATTCAAACATTTAAATAAAAATGATTGGTTACTTAACACTTATTCTGATTCCTGAATATTATATTATATTTATTTTTTCCAAAATACCCGGAGGAATTTAAAGAAAATGTAAAATGTTTTAAAATTTTTTTAACATCTATTCTTAAATAAAGTAAGCATGTGATATCAAAGGATTTTAAAGGCACATATAACAGCACACATTGTTTAGAATATTGTGGCTTGTAAGAAAATTTTATAATTTTGCAAACAAAATGTTATGTCTTATATGAAAATACTCTTAAACAGGACGAAAATAGAAATTTTTTTTTGAGGAAACATGCTAATTCTCAAATTTGTACCTACTATGAAAATTTTAAAATTTCTGACTAAAAGAGGCCCACAGTTACTAAGGAACCAATATTTTGCTAAATTACCGTTTTGGATAACGGTAAGGAGATATAAATTTTTAAAAAAAAGAACTTTGTGGAACAGTATTCTATAATGGACTACAAAAAAAGTTACTACATACCATTAATTGTACCCATATAAACTATGTTTAAGGGTATAATAAATTTGCCATTACGTTTGTGACACGTTAAAGGAGTCGAGCTAGATATAGTGTCAAAGGCATGAATCGGCTCAGAATCGAATTCCGTCCACTCCCACGATAATTCTAAAAATAAAGGAGCTAAGAGACTGAAGTTTTTTTACTTCTCTTTTGCAAAATTGTTAGTTTTGCTGTTTAAATCCAGCATTTTCGGCCGCCGGGTTCGAGTAGTTGCCATACAACTTCTTTCTTTAAATAAAATAACTCAGTGTCTATTCAAGCTAGGTATCTGAAATTTCGCAAATGATGATCAAGTTTTATGGCCACAACTTCTGTAAAATTTGGTTGCGCGAACTCCACAATTTACATAAATACATCTCTGTAGTTAACGTCGGTATTAAAATATTTAAATGTTTTTAAAAGATGATCAAGTTTTATAGAAACAGGATATATTAGGGGTATCCCATACGGGTATCCCGGAGTTGACACAGTCTATTCCTCGATTTTTATAAGATATATCCATAACTAAAATTTCATTGCTCCATCTTAAATGGTGTAGAAGTTTTCTAAGCCGATGGACGGACGGATGGACAAAGTGAAACTAATAATTAGCGAATTTTTTAAAAAAATGTTTGTAAAATTTTCTAAAAAAAAGAAAATTTCATTCACCGTTCATAAAAGAAAATTTTTTTTTGTCAGTTTAATTTGGCACAATGTTTATATTAGAACGTTACGTATTTATGCTCTTATTGTTTTGTAGAAATTCAGATTAGATTCAGATTAGTAAATGAAACGAATGTTGTAGATTATTATTTAGAATGCTTTTAATTCAACCTATCATTTAATATAGAATTTTATTTTGAAGAAATAAAGCACAGCTTCAAAAATTATGGAACTCTGAAATCCTCTGCCTATAAACAATCATTTCAATATTTAATAATTTAATTTTTGTGAGTAGCATAGGACTGCAAAAGAAACCCTCTAACAAAATATAAAAAAAAAACAATAATGATTTTTTAACCCTTTACTTCCTCAAATAGCATTCAAAATTTAATATTCTTTTACTACCTCGGTATAAATAATGGAAGAAAACTAAATCATAGTTTTCTTTCTTTCATTAGGTCTTTTTTTTTCAAATTTAAGAAAACAACTAATTTACTTTCGTAATCGTACATTTTTAGCCATCCACGTTTTATAAAACTACTACACCATTAAAAAATAATGGATAAGTGAAATTTTAATCTTGGGCACAGCTCAAAAAACAAAAATTAATTTTGTGGAATAGCTTTTTTCTGTTGGCTCCTTACTGAGTTCAGAGTCACAGCCCTCAAAATATGCTTTATATTTTTTATACCCTAACATAAAGTATAGGGTATATTAACTTTGGTATGGTGTTTTAAATCACCAAAAGGAAGTAAGTAAGATATGGATATGTGTTTATATTCTTAACCAGTGTCATCCCCTGGGTTGATTTAACGATGTTTGTCCGTGTGGGACGTTCGTTCAAACTATAACTAAATGGCAAAAACTTATAAAGTTATATTGATGAAATTTATATAGTATGTTACTAATTACGAAAGAAAGGCGAGTATGACAACTGTGAAGAATCGATCCTTGGGTTCCAAAACCAATAAAGGTAGAACCTTTAAATTTGGTACAAGGATGTTCTGTGATGTTTCCTTTATGTCCCTGTATATTGAGAGCAGACTATGGGTTCAGATATTGGAAGCTTTCGAACGAGTCCCAGAGCAAACGAGCATGTCTTCAAAACCAATAAAGATAGAACCTTTAAAATTAGCGCAAGGTTGTTCTGCAATGTTTCTTCTATATCCCTGGAATTTAAGATGAATTAGAGTGGCGGTTCGAGTAGCTGGCATACGCCTCCCAAGGCCTAACAAGCATATCTTCGAAATTAATAAAGACAAAAAGTTGACATCTTGTAAAATGGTGTTAAAACATGCTTCTTTTACATCACGGAAATTCGAGTTGAATGAGGAAGGAAAAGGAGGCGGTTCAAGCAGCTGTCACACACCTTCCAAATCTTAACAAGCATATCTTCAAAATTAATAAAGATAGACCCTTGCAAATTTTGTACAAAGATACTTGAATACTTTGAGATGAGGTGAAGAAAAATGGCAACACTATTAAGTTTTATAACCAGAACTGATTGAAAGCAAATATGTTACGAAAATAATATATCATATGGTTTACTTCGAGGTTTTACTATTGGATCATTAAAAATAAACCTAGATACCATTAACATTTGCACAATTCATAAGTGTGTTCACTTAATTTTTTTTCTTGTTAGAAACTAATAAGTCTTTTGTTATTCATATTTAAATTTCGAATAAATTCAGTTTATTGATAAAATGTGCATCTAAGAAAATTAACACTCAAAGAAAACTAGAACTAATTATGGTCAAATCTTAAAAGAATTTTTTTAACGGATAGTGATCCAAATTTCGACTGTTATTCCATATTATTCTCAACATAATAAATATAATAAATGTATGATTGTATCTTTAGAATATCCATGCAATACTATTTCTAAATGCTGGCATTATATTTTATTTATTGTTTTTGTAGGGAAACAGAGAAAGAGAAGGACAACTTTAATTTTATAAAATTTTAGTTTTTCTTTTTTATTTTTTTTTAATTTTTTTTTTTGTTTTGAAAATTGATCTGGTGATGCTACTTCTAAAATATGTAAACATTTTTTGTAATGTATACTTTTAGTTGAAAGTTACTAAGGTACCATTATGGTTACTAATGCATATCTATCTATGTATATTGCATATTTGTATACATATACATACATATTGTATATAGAATGTAATTTCCATACTTCAAATTGAAATTGAATCTTTAGGAATTTAAATTTGATAATAACCATAACTATCATCTGCAGTTTATAAAATCGAATGAGTTTTCTTTTTTTGGAATTTTCTTTTTAATTCGATTAGAGTTAGATAGAAAATTTCTATTTTGTATTTTTGTTTTTTTTTTGTAGAAAAATGTTTTTTTTATGAGAGATGGTATATATATCGAATGAATAATTTAAAGGTGATTTTAATAAAATAGTGAATGAATTAATATTGTGTGGAAGCTAGGAAAAGTTTTAATACTGTTTTAGTAAGCGGAAAATTATAGAAAATTATTGTTCAGATGGGATAATATTATAAGGTAAAAAGCAAAATGATTTAAATTATTTTTTTTTTTTTACTAGGTAATATATAGATCAATATTTATAAGAATTTTAAAGAAAATAAATTTATATTATTTTAATTTTAGATAGTTTAGTTTTTTAGATAGATTGTTGTGTTAGATAGAGCTTGTTACAAAAGATGTTATTGAATATTTTACTGTTCCAGTAAGTATAAATAAAGGATACTTTTTACAATATATTTTAATACATTTCAGTTTTTAGCACATTGCAAAAAAAATGTTGAAAAAATGTGCCTATTAGTTTCATTCTGTCCGTCCGTCTGTCTGTCCGTCTGTTTACAAAACTTCTAGACCGTTAAAGACAGAGAAAAAAATAATTAACCATGGATAGGTCTCATAAAAAAATTAATTTTGTGGAACACCTTTTTCATGTAGCCCCATCCATCAGGGAACTACAGCCCCTCAAACTTTGAAAAACCCCTGTTTTTAAACGCGTATATTTCATGTTCCGCTTAACATATTTTGAATCTGAAAACGCAATTCGACAGAAATTTTCTTTAGCTTTATAAATCAATATTAAAATTTCATAATTCCGGCACGCTTTTAGATAGGTACTTGAAATTTTGAGACTTGAGGTACTTGATTTGAGGTACTTGAACTTTAGAATTAGTTTAGTTTGTTCAGAAAATTTGTTTGTATGATGTGTATATCACAGGCTTTGCGTAGTAGTTTTATAATCTAAAAACACTAAAATACTGGAAATTTTCTTACCTTTTTAAAAAAATATCAAAATTATGCTATATTATGTGATTTACTATTTAAATTTACCGTTATGTGAAAACCAAATTTTGCATGATATTTCTTTTTTCATAACTCCGGCACACCTTTAGATAGGAACCTGAAATTTTGAGACAAGAAAGAACTTTTAGAATTAGTATAAGTTTCCTCAGAAAGTTTTTTCGTACCAGCCGCTGCTTAAGAGCTATTAGGGCTCCAAAATTGAAAATTTGCTATTTTTAGGCACCTGTACAAATTTTTCTTCGGCAAGATATAAAAATTAAAGCTTCAGCAATATATATTTATACATGTGTTAACGATTTTTCTTAGTTATATAGGGTTCCGGACTTACAGTCCCTCAAAATTCCAGAAAAGTCTTATTTTCACGTTTTTTCTTATTACATAAAATTTTAAAACTTTTGTGCAAGTTACAATTCTAAACAGTTTGTATTGCCTTTTGGAAGTGCGCACTTTAAAAAACCGTTGATTTACATTCTACCTTGTTTATTTTTTGTGTTAACAACAAGTGAAGTTAAGTACTTAATATAAAAGGCTGTTCGGAAGATACTTTCAAAAAAATATATCTTAGTTTTCAGTGCCTTGTTTTAAATCAGTAGAAAAATTTGATGTTCTTATACAATTTGGAAAATTTAAAGAAAGTCAGTATAAGAATCACAAGCAGTTTGACTAACGTCAATTAATCTTATGGGTGATTGACGATCACATTAAAATATTGAATTCAAAGTTTATTTTATAGGACAAAATTATATTATATATTAATTTTCATCTGATTGTCGGTCTGTAAGCATTTTCTCACCTCTCATATTTTCGTCAATCTTTTATATATTTTTTTTTTTTGACTGAATACAGTAGTTAAATTTATAATAGTACTTCTGATAATGACTATTTATCCCCATTATCCCACATCAAATTTAGTTTCTAATACTACAATGTATATTTTTGTTTGCATATTTTATTAAAGTTTATTTTATCTGTGGTAAATATTTTTGTTGTTTAGCCAAATTGTATATTTAAAATTTTTTTTTTTTTCTATTGTCTTGGTTCTCTTATGCATAAAAGGGACTTTACAGTAGTTACGAATTGGTTTAGTAGTTCTAAACTAATGAGGGTTGACCAATGACTTGCGTAAAGTGAAAATATACTGGTTTGATACCACCGACAAATTTTTGTATTTGTACTAAAAAATTTAAAATAATATGGTTAAATGCCCTGTAAGCCAATTATTGAAACCCTGATTTTGAAAATTCTACTTAATTCTTTAGTTGACAAACAGATTATTAATTGACTTTTTTAGTAATGTAAGATTTTAAAATTTATTATTTCGAAAATAAATTTCGTACACAATTAATTCCCAAAATATAGAGCGAATTTCATTTTATTTTTGGCAACAATAATTTTACTATTTTTGTTTTGATCCTTTTTAAAAAAATAAGATTTGAAGATTAATTTTGTACGTAATTTAATCATCAATTTTTTGAATGTTATAAATTAAAACAAAATTAGGTACGAATTCAAAATACTCATAACTTATGGATATTATATAAAATTTTTCATTTTTTTGATAGCCAAATTTATTTTTATTTTAATGAGACTTTTGACAATTTTTAATTAGCTAAAATTTTCATGGGACTTTTGGCCCTGCACCTAATAATCTTCAGAAAAAATAATGTCTGTAAGAAAAGTCTTTTTCGTTTATGAGGAGGATCACAATGAGGAGGATAGAATATGTGTGATGTTAAACCATATTCTGGAGTGTTTTATGTTGTATAATAATGATTACAAATCAATGTTTGTACAGATATTTAATTCAGTTATATTAAGATTTGGATGGATAAACGTTGATCCTTTTAATGTTTGATAACATATTTGTTTTACTTTTTTACTAAAATTAATGTTAAAATCGATGTTTTTTTTTTTTGAAACCATGAAAACTTTAGTATATACTTGCAACAATAAAAACGTTATTTTAGTTTGATATAATATATTTATTGTAATACATTTAATTTGATCGAAAGGATACAATGTAATTTAACTTTAAGGTTAGCCATTGAAATTGAACTTTTACTGGAAAAACCATTATAATATTACGGATCATATAACAAAACCATATATTAAAACTATTTATTAAAAAGATATCATTGGATAACTTAATATTTAATGTAGCTTAAACTTAATTCCAAAAAGGATATCAGGACATTTTATTAATTTTATATAACTTTCTGATTAGTATTATTTATTTAAAGTTATTAACTTATACTTTATTAAAGCAAAAAAAAAAAAATTTCCTTTTTTTAACTAATTTAAATATGCAAAATTAATTATCACTTTAATAACATAAAAACCTTATCATCATAATAAATAATTTTCTTAAATATATTAAAAGACATTAAATATAAAAATATACACTATATGTGTAGTCTTCTAAATTAAGAAATTTATGGAAATTCTGTAAGGTTAATGTTGTCATCTAAATATCAATCTAAAATTCTGATGTATTCATATTGTTAACATCATAATGTAGAGCCTATTTTTTATACACCATTTTCTTTTTTGTGATTTTTTTTTTTTTTTTTTTTCGAAAATTGATTACTTGTAATTACATAAGATATGGTATAAGGGTTTCTAGATAAGTTTTATTGAAGTTTTTATTCCTTTTTTTTTTGTTGTTTTTTTTTTTTTTATCCATTCTGCTCATCAACATAAATATGAAAAAAAAAAAAAAAAAATAAAAAAAAAAATTAATTAATGATTCAGCCATTAAACATAATTTTCCTTAAGTATTATTTCTCAATGGAATTATTATTATGAATAGGAATGAAACAACAACAACAACAACCAACAAAAAAAAAAAACAAAAATGAATGAGAAAAACGAGGATTTTATCCAAAACCAAAACAAAAAAAAAAAAAAATTAATTCAATTTCTAAAGGACATATGGAAAATTGTTTGTTTTTGGAAAAATATTAATTTAAGAAGGTCTGGAAGATTTTTTCTTTTCTGATTATAAGAAAAACAAAAAAAAAATAAATAAGAAATAACATACCTACATTAATAATTATATGTATGTATATATAAAATATACATATTAGGTATATACCTATACATTTTTTTTTTTTTATTTATTTTCTTCCTTAATAATTCAGAGGACATTATAGTCATCTTCATATAATATCCTTTTACAACAACAACAACACCAAAAAAAAACAAAAACAAAAACAACAAGAAATAATAATTAATGCAGAAAAACAAGGTAACATAAAAAAGTCAGGGTTTTTGGAAAATGCAGTAATATCAAGATACACCAAAGCATTTTAATTTTAGGAAAATTCTATTAATTTAAGAATATTTTTTTAGACAAGTAAAATTTTGCATTTTTTATGTTGTTTATAATTCGAATTTTTCTCAGTTTAATAAAATTTCCCTCAAATAAAAGTGCCTCGGTGTATTTTGATATTGGTGGATTTTTCGAATCTTTGGTGTTTTTAGATTAAACAAAAAAAATTTTAGCGGAACTTGAGTATTTGGAAGTGTTGGATGCAATTTGTTAAAGCAATAAAAATAACTTTTATCTAAAAACTCGTTTCATAAAAAAGTCATTTCGTAAATTTTCCATTTGAGAAAAGTGGATGAAATTAAAAAAAGGTTTAACAAAAGCACGATTCATATATTAAGATGAATTAAAGTCGTTTTTATAACATAGTACATAGTTCTTAAGGTATAATAAATTTGCAATTACACTTATGACACCTTAAAGGAGACGATATATATAATATGAAAAAAATATATATATATATTCTTGCTCAGGATCGAATTCTTAATCAATTAAGTCATATACGTGCATTTAACCGGCCAAATGATAATAACTCTCAATAAATAAATCAAGGAGCTTGGATTCTTTTTATCATTTCACTTTTGCAAAATTGTTAGTTTCGTTATTTATGTTCAGTAAAGTTCACAGGCGTGTTCGAGTAGCTGCTATCTAACTTCTTTGTTTAAATAAAAATAACTCAGTGTCTCTTGAAGCTATGTGTCTGCAATTTTGTGAAAAGAAGTTAAATCTTATGTCAAAGACTTTTTAAAAACTTTAAAAATTTGATTAGTCTATAGCAGCAGGTTCAACTAGCTGTTATATTTCACTAAAAAAATTTACATAATTATATCTTGGTACTTAATTAATCAGATATCTGAAATTTTGTAGAAGATGTTTAAATTTTATGGTAACAGCACAATATATGATCATACGGGAGAGCTGTTAGTATCCTTAGAGTTGACATAGTCAAATATATACTCTTCCTCGATTTTTTTTAAAGAATAAATTTTTGGAAAAGCATTAATATCTGTAAATTAATGGAGCTAAATGAAAAACTTTACAAAATTATATTACTTATTAAAATTAATCTAGCTATAGATTAAATTTTATTGCTGTAGTTTTCTAAACAGATGGATTGAGAGATGTAAGAGTTTTAAGGAAATAAAGTTGAGGTTTTAAAATTTTGTTTTTGGAAAGTTAATAAGAATGATTAAAATAATTTTAAATATCATCCTCTATTTTACAATTTTTAAAAAGAATATAATTTTCCAGCTGGATTTATTGAAGCGACCTTCGGGCTTTGATTTCCTATGAAAGACTATGTAAAATTATTAGCCATACCATAACTATCTTTTTAAAATTTTACGAAAATATTTAGATAATTAATTTTGCAACATTTGCAGTAAAAAATTATTATTTAATTTCTTAAAGTCAATTAATAATCTAAAATATTACACTCCGAGCTCAACTTCAAGTTTAGAAAGTTATCTCAAATTCAATATAATAAATTTTATATGCTCGTCTTATGTTAGACGACTGAAGATCTTTTGAAATAAAATTATGTATTAAATTATCTATAATATAATACACAAGATGTTGGCGAGACCTTGCCAACATGTAAAAAAAATATTTTATATCTATAATAAAACATTCATACTGAATGTAAACTAAACTGGCAATGATGATATTTCTGTATATTTATTTAATAATTAAAAATTTTATTACCAGAGACACGAATCTTTAACTCAAAGTATTGAAGAGGCACAAACCGTTCATCAAAAATATAAATAAATTTAGTAAATATTATTACCAGAGACCAAATTTTCCACTACAATTATTGTCAGAGACACAAAACCGTTCAATAAAAGTGAGTACAGTCAAAAAAGGAAAGTATGTACATACTGGTACATACTTAAAAAACACATTTTGAATAAAAATAAATTCGGCAAATTTTTAATTTTTAAATTTGACCCCCACATCCATTATGAACTGGTCGGTAAATTAAAAATAAATTATTAATCTTCTGTTGGCGTTTTCAATCTTTGTTTTGAAAAAAAATAAATAAAAATAGGTACTCTTAATAAAATTAAAACGCCTGAAAGTGAAAAGAGCAAAGTTTACAGTAAGCCTCATATTTATAACATAAAATATTCGAATTTTTTTTATTAATATAAAATTCGGCAGACTTAAATAATTATATTTCATAACAAACGTCAGAAACTTACTAAATAAGTATTATAGAAACGGATATTTTTCTTAAAAAAAAAAGAAAAAATAACATAGGAAATATCATTTTAGAAGCCTTCTCTCACAATAGATTCATAATTTTGTACTAATTTATTTTTAGACCATTAAATTAAAAAGCTGTCGAAAACGACCGTCACAAAAAAAAAAGCCCCCGAAAATTTATGAAATTTCATTATCAGAGACATGAATGTTTTATTAAATATACCAAAGACCTCTCCTAAGTACATTTAAATAAAATAAATTCAGCAAATATTTTCAAGCAAAAAAAAATAAACGCAAAAGACTTGAAAGTAGTTTTGGTAATTAAAGTAATTTCGAGATAAAAAGATTTTTGAGATATCGGCACGAACTTTTACCCTGAATGTGTTTTTAGCTTGGACCATTTTTTCTCAATGATTAAAAAACTGTTAAAAATTACCGCCACGAAAAAACGGCGAGAACAAATTAATAAACTGCTACCTAACATTTTTAATTTTATGTGTTTAGATTTGTTTTATGTTTTTCTATTACATTAAGTAAGTAAGTGATTCCAAAGTTTTTTTAATGGTGCTGATGTAAAAATGAAATTTTTAGGTATTTTATTAAGGGAGTCAGTATGATACCGTAAATATTTCTGAATCTATAGAAATTGTGCAATTGAACAGGGGATTTTCTAGTATTTTAATAAAAGACAAAACGAAACAATTTTATAACCAAAAACTCGTTCTGTCCACTGTTTTTTTTTCGGTTTTAGTGCTATATAGATGCCGGATACGACTTTTTTTAAAATTTTTTACAATGAAAATGTATCAAAAATAATGAAATCTATGAGGCCCTTTGAAATATATATTGAGAAAAAATTAAAATAACTGTAAAAAACTCGTGAACCGATAACCGCTATTATAAGACCAGTTGATAGTTTAAAAAAAGTTCATTAGATGCTGGTTTATATAGCCGTATAAACTATCTTCAAGGGTATAATAAACTTGCCATTACGTTTGTGACGCCTTAAAGGAGTCGAGCTAGATATAGTGTCAAAGGTGTGGATCGCCTCATAATCAAATTCTGAGTTGATTAAGCCATGTACGTCCGTCAGTCCGCACGATAACTCGAAAAATAAAAGAGCTACGAGGTTTCGAAATTTTTTTTTACGTCACTTTTGCAAAATTGTTAGTTTCGCTATTTAAAACCAGAAGTTTTGGCCGTCGGGTTTGAGTAGTTGCCACACAACTTCTTTCTTTATATGGAAATAACTCAGTATCTATTGAAGCTAGGTATCTGAAATTTTGTGAGGATATATTACGTTCTTACGGGTATCCCAGAGTTGACACAGCCTACTCTACTGCACTCTTTCTCGTTTTTTTTAAAATTTACTTTCTGCTAAATCAACACAAAAATTTAAAACTTTTGATTAAGCAGTGTTTAATGTGTAAGCATTTCGAAATCTTTTGATCTCAAAAACAAAAAACTAAAAGACAAACCTTCTGACATTTTGAAAAAAATTATTTATAGTATATTACGTTTGGTATGGTTTAGAAAAAATAAATAATGAATGAATTAATACATATCCATAAGCAGAAAATATTGTTATGTAGACATAAATTTATGAAAATCCTTTTTAGAAAATTTTTTCAATTTTCTTGTAGTAAAAAAATAAAGTATGTAATTATAAAAATAAAAAAATTTAAAAGGAATTTGTCACATACAGGCACAAATTGGTTGATTTTATTTTGTAAGACAAATAAAGTTTTTCTTTTATTTTTTTTTTGTTTTTTTTATAAAATTATCAAATTATATAGAAAAAATAATGAGCATCCATCTGTAAAAGAAAAATTAAATATTTCTAAAATTAAATTAGAAATATATCATGTTTATATTAACTTTTCAGAATGTAATTGTATATGTAATTGTATATTATGATACTAAAACATACACAAAAACTTTGTCATTTAATTGACAATGATAATTAGTGTTCTAGGTAATAATATTCACTTTTGAAGTGAAGTTATTCGAATGTATAATTTAACTTAGATCTTCACTTTCATTTAAATAAATATTTTTATCATCCTTTATCTTCTAAATTCAAGGAGGCTTTGAAAAAGATTTTCTTTAAAAGGATCGATTAATAATTATCGTCACAAGAGCTTTAATATGATTATTAACCCTTTCATTTTAAATGAATGATTATTAACCCCTTCATATAGAAAGGGGTTAATAGAAAACAATATATTTTTTTATATTGAATATAAAATAGTGAATATGTTAAATAAATCACACGAACAATGTGTTCATACACGAAAATATTTTGTAAAGAATAGATGAAAACTAGGTATATAGTGAAAATATCTAAATAGTGCTGCTAGGGTGTTAAATGCACTACAATCTATTCAGATTTATTGTGTAATTTTTCTTGGTTTTTTGCTTATATGGTAAGCGAAAATATGGCATGCGTTGGATAATACTATTTGCAAGACTTTACCTAGCAGAATATTAGTTACTAATAGTACTTACAACACATTCTCCAAATTTATTAATCGATTACATTATATCCATTAGGTAATTTTTTGTTAATTATTGCTTCGCAATTTAGAAAAGGCATTCGATTAGATTATTTTAAAGAGGTGTAAGGGGGATTTGCTCCTCTCATTACCTAATACTTTTGCCAGTCCTACTGCTTCTAAAAAACGAAGCATCCTAGTTTTTGAGTATATGTGTTCTTGAGATTCTTCTTTTTTTGACAGAATTTTCATGCACTAGTTATTCTCTATTCCAGTTTTCTTTTAGTGCCGTTTTAGCCGGCACTGTCGCGACAGAAACCCAATTAGAATTCTCAGTTTGTTTTACTGGATCCTATAATTTTTTCATATATTTTCCGATTGTAGTTGCCAGAAGTTCCTTGTATAAAAAGTTCATGGTAAAAATAAAAAAATTCTCTAAAATATACCCTTCCTTGTGCGTAATGTGTATGCTTGTAGTAAATAATTATTTTACCCAACAGAATTTTGAAAAACCAAGTTAACAAAATATTTGAAGTCTTTCCCTTATACTAGAATTTGAAAATTCCCTTATACTAGATAATGAAGTCTTTCCCTTACACTAGAATTTAATCCTTAAATCAAATTTTTAACATTATAGAATTTAGGACCACTTTACCAATGTGTAATGTGGTTACATGTTCATATCATGTAACAAATTATTGTTAATGTCCATTCTTAGTTACAAATTAAAGATAATTTAAAAAAATCGTATATAAATAATTTGGGGAACTCATTGATTTGTTGGTAATTATTGATCTAGCAGCCTATATATGTCATTGTAGCACATTATCGTAATGAGTTTAAACGCGGCAGAACATAATAAATTCGACAAGAGTATAGAAACCCAATTTAAAAAAAAACTTGGGTTTGAATATTTTTAAATATGATCCTAAGACTATAAATTGATACTAAATTTGGTATCTTCGTTTATCAACATATGCTTAATAGAATATTATGACCTAAATGTCTTAAGAATCTTTTAAAAACAATTTCTAAAAGCTTATATAAAATTAAACAAAATAAAAATTAATTATATTTTATTAAAAATCATAAAAGAAATTTCAATTCTAAAATAACAAAGCATAAAAATATCATTTTTATAAGATAGTTTTTTTTTTTATTTTAAATGATGGCAATTAAAAATTTAATCAAAAAATCCATTTTTTGATATTTACTTTTATTTAAAATCTTAAAAAAGTAAAATGAAAATAATTTATTTAAAAAATTTTATTTTTTGTGAAATATCAAAGGAATATTACTTAAAAAATTTATAAAAGTTGTCTTTTCTTTAGGACTTTATATGAACAATAGCGGAAATTATTACAGGAACGGTATGATATTAGAATATGATTAAAATTATAGCGTTCAAGATTTATCAGGAATAATTTATAGGACTATAAACTAAGTTCAGATATGGTTTGGACTGAACATCCATCGAAAGTTGATCAAAAATTTAACTAATAGAGTAAAAATCCTATTTAATCCTAAGTAAGTTAGATCGGCAACTCTATAAATTAAATTATATTCACATTGAGGTAATTTAATTTTAACTCCCGAAAGAGCTACTATATAATAAATATAAAATTTATATTATAAAAAAAGTTTGATCAACTGAATTAAAATAAAAAGTGCTATAAGGTATTTTATATATCGAGATGGAGCAATATATCATGGTGAAGGTGCTACTAATTCTGTTAAGAATTAAATTTTAGAATCTTAAGTTCTTAAAAAAATGGAATCGAAAAAGCTGAGAAACTGTCATTAATACGACACTCATAGCTGTCATTAATGGACACATTAGCTGATAGTGAAATCATAGCTGACATCATAGTGACAATCAGCTGACATCATAGAAGATTTGTACCAACTACTAATTCAGTAAACATGCAGAGCAACAAACATGGTTTTAAAATGAATGCTGCTTAGACACAGTTGGAAGGAGAAATCATCCAAATATCGATGCAA
The DNA here is from genome assembly GCA_947095535.1 of Poecilobothrus nobilitatus. Taxonomy (NCBI): domain Eukaryota; kingdom Metazoa; phylum Arthropoda; class Insecta; order Diptera; family Dolichopodidae; genus Poecilobothrus; species Poecilobothrus nobilitatus. The sequence goes on along the minus strand of OX352772.1, from coordinate 50,705,376 downwards.
TATTAGCAATTGATGGTATCTCTGTTAAGATTTTGTTTTATTATTAAAAGAGTTTTGAAATATAATTATTTTGGTTGAGAATACAGGTACAGGGATTAAGTCATGTATGGAAATGGAAAAACTTTATTCGTAAAATGCAAAAATATTTATAGATTGAAGACATTTGAAATTTGTGTCTATCGTAGAGTACTTAAAATGTCTTAGATCGAAAGAATAATAAAAATGTAATTAAGCAATCGAGAACTACTCCAAATAATAAAAGAACGAAATATTGCATACTGTGAACATATTATCATTTGTGAACAAAACTTTTAGCTAGTTTTTCAATTAAAAATAGTGAACGGACCAGGAGTAGAAAGATAATTATTAATGTCGTCGTTGCATAACATATAAGATATTGCATGGGAATACATACGATTAAAAAAACAGTTCCCACAGCATTAAATAGAAAAGAGTACATCGAAATAGTCAACAACATCTTATTATACGAGTAATAGAGGGAAATTTTACCGTGTCATCCTAAAATCTAAAACTGTAGGGCAATTGAAAAAGAAGATATATATTAACTTACCAATTAAGTAATAGTTAAGTATTGATGGTCAATTCAACAGAAAGATCTTGTTGAAGTAAAAAATAATATATGGTTCACAAATATAACATTTAGTACAATAGTTACAACGAAATACTCAATAGTTTAGGGATGATTAAAGAACTGATACAATGATACAATGATTAAAGAACTGAAGTTTAGTATAAAATGAATAAAGACCAACTAATGGGATTGCCGTGAAACCGACTTAAGGGACCTAATGAAAGGTGCATATTTTTAGCTTTGCATAATATTTCTATATAGATTTTTATGACCAACACTGTATAAAATAAATAATTCATCATAATTTCTTTTATTCGTAAATAATTGCGCTTAAAATTGAGAAAATGTTATAAATTAAGTGGAAAAGAAAAGAAAGAAGGAAAAATATAAATAAAACGAAATATTTCTATTATTTTTTGAATTTTATATAAATTGTGTACTTTTTCTCTTTTTTGAAATGAAAAAAATTTTTTTTGCTACATAAAAATATAAATTCAAGTAAAGTTTTTTTTTCTTTTGTGAGTTCTTTTATCGCGATATCCCTTTAGGCTACTCTAATAATATTTTTTCTAAAAAATTTTTCAAAAAGAGTTAAGAAGAATTATTGAACGGTTATGTAATGCCAATTGATATATATATATATATATATATATATATATATATATATATGTATATATATATTAATAATATTAAATTTTCATTATTTTACTGATCGTCTATTAATTTTGAATCTATTAAATTCTTCTGTCATTTGAATTTTTATTATTCTTTGAACGATATTTTATTTATTTCCGGTTTTATTGAAATCCTCACAACAGTAAAAAGATCAGGTAAAGGAAAATATTATTGGTAGCGTAGCGCTTGATAAATAAAATATAGAAAATATAATATACTTAAAGGGAAGCAATGATGGTGTCACCCCTATTAAATTTAAGGCTTGGAAAGACAAAATTAATTATTGTATTAAGTACTAATCCATCTTCTTAGTCCTTCATTTTGCAATGCAATATTAAGAAATTCAATCTTGATGTTATTTAAATTAACAGAAACCAAGTTTTGCTTACTTTTATGAACGTATAATTGTATGTAGGATGCAGTATTTCCACCATCGAGCTCTGTTATCTATTAGAAATGGTATTTAAAAAAAAAAAAAACACAATATTTAGTGCAACTCAACTCAGTAATTTTTGTTTGGATTGCTTGCATTTCTTTTAGGGTGTAAACTACTCTTTTCTACTCCTAACTATACCAGCCTCCAACACATGCAGCAGCAAGAGAAGATAGGAGAAATCACGGTTATGTTAAATCTACTCCCAACATCAATTTTCGTGTAAAAGGAACGTAAACATTAAGACCATCAATTTTGTTCATAATAAACTAAAATTTTATCTTAGACTATTTCGATGTATATACACATAGCAAATAAGATAAATTAAATAAGACCGCAATTTTAAATATAAAAATGGTGTAAAGAAATGATAAAAAACAAAGTTTTTTTTTTTTTTTTTGTTTTTCATACATTTTATATAATTTATGAAACTTCCTTTTTTTTCGAAATTATCCATTTAAATACATTAATTTCGGTCCAATGTAACATCAAAAAAATACTTAAAAGAAAATTTCCTGTAACTTTTCATAATTTTTCATTAAAAAACAATGAACCACCCACTTTTCTAGTTTTATTTTTAGTTAGAAAAAACAAAAACTGAAAAATTAAAGTGTCGTGTTTGCAATTTTAAAGAAAATTTTTCATTTTCTGTCTCTCTTTTTTCGCCCCCCGCCAAATACACTTTATTTAACAAGTATTCTCTTTTATTATTGCTGTTCTTTTTCAAAAAAAAAAAAAGTTATCTTTTTATTATATAGTAAGATCTGAAATAACATAATAGTCTAAACACTGTATAATAGAAATATGAAATTGCAAAATTAAAAAAGAGTCAAAAGACATTACAAATATTATGTTCTAGGGAAATAGTAGTAAAAAAAAAAAAAGCAATCATTTTTAGTTTTATGTCACATATTATTAAAGAAAACTTAGTTTAAAGTGATCGTAATGCACTGAAAAGTACTTTTGAACATACACCGAGAATGAATTTGTATTAGGTAAAGTTTAAGCAGATACTAAATATGTAGGTTAGCTAAATACAATATGAAGACAGGACTTCAATCTTAGGATGAATATATTAACTCTTTTTTTTTAATATTAAAAGATAACCTAAATGTATGTTAAATTAAAAAGTGGCCTATTAAAAATATATTTTGCTTTGAGTTTTACTTCATAATCTTGTTTATGCATTAGTTGAAAAGTTTCCGCTAATTAATTGTCGACTAATTGGACACTAATAAGCATTTAAAAATCCAGAACTTAGTTCCGTTTAATATCATTGCTCTGTACTCCTCTAAGGTATTCCTAAGTAAAATTAAGAAATTCAAAAATTTTTGTGAAGAACAAAATTACAAAAAAAAAAAATCTACTCTTGTGTCAGTAGATTCTGTTTTTTTGTACAATGGGATTGGTTCTCTATTGATATTAATATAGTTTTGTTTTTTTTATGTTAGTTCTTGCTATGAATTTTTAATGTCTTAATGACTTCAAATATTATATTCTAGCTTCAAAGTCTTAAATATATTGTTCAAAGTCTTCTTAGTCAAAAATATATTGTTTTCAAACGTTTTTAAACAAGCCACTGAAGCCACATTATAATTTTCAAAATATTAAATCAATGTTAAACATTTTATAGTTACAATTGCATAATTTTGCTTTCCTTACACATGTGAAAAGTCTGTTCAAACTTTCTTAGCTTAAAACCGCCTTAGCCCTGTCAAATCAAACCTCTTCTAAGTGGTAAAATTACATTTATTAAAAAGACACAGTTAATGACCAAGGGTCAAGAAAAAGAACACAATTAATGCTCACAGTCAATGGTCACAATAATTAATGGTTAGAGTAAGTAAAGGTCACAACTATAATAAAGACGTTTCATTGTATTAAATTTTGCGGATAAATTATGCTTTTACATGTAAAAAATTACAAAACATTTTAAAACGTTTAAGTATAAAGTAATTTTAAAATTTTCAAAGCTTATTTAAAATTTTATTAAAAGAAAAAAAGTTCATAATTTAGGTGTGAATCAACCAAAAAATTATTTATATTTTCTTTTTGTCATAGTATCTATGAAGTTAAATCGAACGTGTATAAATAGATTAAACAAAACGGATCTGGTATAATAAAAAAGAAAATTTTTATAACTTCGCTTTTTAAAAGATTTTTCTCAAAAAAAAAGGTGATAATACAAAATTTTTTTAATGGAAAAATGGGTTAAAGTGATAAATTTCGTACAAAGTTATTGTTATCTTTTTTGTTTCATATTCTTTTTAAAGGCATGAATTTATCTAAGATTTTGAGATATCAAATAATTATTTATAAGTTTCAAAGTATATAAACTGTTTTTAGATGGTTTTGACAATATTGTAGGATAGATTGTTCTTAGTAAGGTTTGGTTTTTTATTATCAAAGGTTTAGGTAACGCGTCAGAATTCACTAGACTCTAGTAGTCCGACTCTAGACTCCGTAGTGTACCTTCAAAATGTAGGAGAACTTATTCAGCCAAAATTGTTGTTGAGTTTCCCAAGATTTATGCCATGATGATTCCACTCGAACGGAAGAACCTTTCCGATGTATTTCCGCCTTTTACGCCATGACAGACTAAGAAAGGTGCTAGGGAAATAGTGCTAGGGAATTTCATTTGACTCTATCCGTTTGCCTAGTTTACAAAACTTCTACACAATTTTAGATAAAGCTAGAAAAATATTTTAACCATACATAAATCTCATAAAAAATTTAATAATTTAAGAGGACTTACCTCTTATAACAACATTTTTTTGTCTAATTTCACGAAACTGAATTGGAAGAATTTACAAACTTTAATGAAAAACCAATCTCGCCGGTAGAATTATTAACTATGTTAGAAAAAGAAAATTAATAAAATGATTCCGATGACAACCTACTAATTGAAGAGTAAACTAGAAAATAGAAAATTGCGTTCGAAATATTTAAAAAATATGATTATGGCCAGGATAGATCTCATTCAGCAACAACAAATATTTTCAACATTATAACAAAGTATATGAGAACAAACCTAATTTAAGTCAAAAACCTATCAACCAATATATTTTCAAGATACTTTGATCTTGAATGTAAAAAAGTCAGTCAAGGAAATTTTCAAATTTGAATTCCGTTGTCAAATGAGGATTTTAAGATGTAATCAAAAGTTTCAATCAAACCTTGAGCAGAAAATCATTTAAAACTTTATTTGAGATAAAGAATCTATTGAAAGAGTCTAAAGAAGAATCTATTGAAAGATTTATAAACTTAGCAGCATAGTACAGTTAATCATTCATAATTTGATGGCATCACATTATAATTATAATTGTTTGATATTTTCATATTTTCAATTGAATAATAAATTTTCTTTTCTTTTTACTTTGATTAAAATTTTCTTATTCACTGTTACTAACCATAGTTGCAAATTCTTAGAAAAGTTCATGAATTAAGTTTTGAATAGTTAAAATACAGTAAATTAAATTAATGCAAAAAACAAAAAAAAAAAATTTGTGTCAAAGACCTTCTTAATTAAATAAAAAATCTGAAAAATTAAAAATAAAAATATTTTCTTAATTCTTTTTAAAAGAGAAAGAAAAATGATCCCATTGAAGTTTTTCTTTTCTTTTATTAGCAACCAAAACAACAAAAAAAAAAAAATAAAAAAACATAAAACCATAAGAATTTTAAAAGTATCTGTAGTTTTATACTTAAAAAGTAATATTTTTCCCACAATCATCCAGCCTCAAAGTATCTTCATAACTTATTTATAATTTTGTTTTTATTTCTAGTTTTTTTTTTACTTGCCTGATCTTCTATAGATTTTCTTTAGTTCTTTTAGGTTTTTCTTTTTTGATGTAACCTCAATTAGTTTTTTTTTTTTTTATATTCTTTAAGGAAAACATCAAACTTTAAAAAAAAAAAAATTCTATTCTTTATAGATTAAAAAAAAAAGAAACAAGCCCCAGACAATGAGTTCAATTTTGGTACCACTTAATTAAATTCGACTGCCTATAACTATGCTTTAAAATAAAATAGAAGGAGCTAATGTAAATGTATGAAAGAGACAGTTAATATAAATATATGTTTTATAAATGAATGAATGTATATGAAAAACCAGGACATGATGACTTTATATTAATTTTTCTTTTTTGTTTTTTTTAAAGAAAATAATTTTCTTTAGGCACTGTTTTTTTTTTTTTTTTTTGTTACATTTTTTGTTTTGTTTTCATAATTTCTTTTTTTATTTTTCCCTAGAGCGAGTTATAAACAATTTTTTTTCTAACAGAAACATAAGAAAAAGAAAAAGAAATGTATAATTTTATATCAAAAACTTGTCAATTGTTGTCTTTGTATAAAAAAATGTGAAGAAAATTTTTTATTCATTTTGTCATTTAAAAAAAAAAAAAAAAAAAAAACAAAAATTATATTCTTCTATAACAACATAAAATTGAAATGGACTAAAAAGATGGTAGCTAGTAGAAATAGCAATAATAAAAATTAGTATAATAATGAAAAGAAAAGGTAACAAGAAGTATATTTTACAATATTGTGATAACTTGTTCTAGAAAATTTTCACCTTTTATTTAAGTTAAGTCATGTTGAAGAAATCATGAAAATATTGTATAAAACATATTAATGAATGTCCCAATTGGTTTAGGCTAAACTTGTAAATGACAAAAACTGTATTACAGTTTTTTTAAGTAAATGGAGCAAGAATATTTTATTGGTTGCAAAAGATGTCTCAAAAATGCCGAGTATTCTTAAACACGAATGGAAATTACTTTACTTTACAAATAAGTTTACATTTAGATATTGTATATATAATTCTCGCGGGAGAAGACTTTCGAGCCATTAATGATCCCTCGATATTATTAGTATTATGCCAATTCTGACATTATACTTGTTCAGCAGCCTCATTTCTGTCTCTATATTATTCATCTATCGTAATGTATATTCTTACAAAAATTCTGAAATATAGGAAAATTTTTACTGTTTAGTGTTTACCAATTTTTATGAATTTTTGAATAAATAAAAAATTTAGTCAACTTTTGCTTCATTCCTTTCGCCATTTAATTATCCTCCTTATGAATTAAACAAATTCGTTTTCACCCTCTTCCTTTCTATAATATAGTTATAATATAGTTCATAATATAGATACTGTTCTAACAGTTAAAATATTTATTCCATTATTGTGACTATAACGGGAGGTGGATTTAGTGAGTGATTTAGTGATGGTTTCAGTCACATTAGCAACGGGATTTTTATAGGAATAAAAATTGTAGATGTATATTTATTTTGTGACATTAGTTGTTATGCAAGATTTATAAGGCAAACTTTTATCATAGTTTACTTTAATGATCAAAGAGACCATACAGAATCATAAAACTTGTGCCGCTGAATCGAAGTAGTAGTAAATAAGTGGTCATAGTTAAAATTTATCTTTAGATTGATGATAACTTTTATTTCGAATATTAATTCATATTGTTTTGTTTTTTAGCGGATGCAAGCGAATTTTGACAGCGGATGCTAGTTATCAGATGGCATTAAAGATTAATAAAATCTATAATAATAATATTATAAATACTTACTTGAAATGTTTTCCTTCAGAAATGCAAATTTTCGCAAGCAAAATATATAAACTATTTTTATTAGCGAATATGCTAAATGCAATCAAGTGTGAATTTGCAAAGATATTGTTTTATTATATAGATTTCAATTACAAGCTATGAACATTATGTCTATATACAAGCTATGAATATTAGCCTATGTGTATTATATTCATCTTAAAAAATCTTTAATGGGAATAAGACGATTCCAGAAGTCAGAACCTATAAATTGTCAGCCGACAAAAGCGCATAAAACATTATAAGATCGATTTAAATAGAGTTCCCGAAGCTTTGTTGTCAGCGCATAAAAGCATGACGATTCCAGAAGTCAGAACCTATAAATTGTCAGCCGACAAAAGCGCATAAAACATTATAAGATCGATTTAAATAGAGTTCCCGAAGCTTTGTTGTCAGCCCATAAAAGCATATTATACTTAAGTAGATTTATTTTAGACTATAATTTTTTTTTTTTAATGCATTTTTCTGCCACATAAATGTGGACAGGAAATTACACAGCCTTTCCTGTTCAGGCGTGGCTGTAAATGTCGTAAGGGGGAATAACTCTTTCGACGTGTGTGGGATTGGAATCCACCACATTCCCTCGGTATTTACAGCGTATTTTATACGCTCTTACTCACTAGGCCACCGAGACCCCTCACTACAATTATAGTTACGCAGCCTATAGTTAGAATTCTTATAAAATTGTCGAATTAATATAAAAAGTTGTAAATAAATCCCAAATCTAACTTAAAGAATTTTTTTTTTTTTTTTTTAAATTTACTCAATTAAATTCCCAGTAAAATAAAATAATTTGAAAAGTAATCTTGAAAAAAAACTATCATATAACTGTTCTGAGATGATATTCTCAACATAATCAGTCACAAATAATTACAAGTGTTACCGTGAGTAAAATTTAATGTGAATTCATAAAAATGAATAAACATTTTTATAAAACATTTTAACTATGAATCAACTGTAATGTGGGTCAGAAGAACAATAAAAATTTTAATTGTAGTGATCAACTGTGAATTGGTTCTAAAATAAAAATAAAAATAAAAATTCAAAAAGAAATTTAATAGAAAATAATAATAAATAAAAAAAAGAAGAAAATATTAAGAATCACAGAATAGTTTATGATGAATTGTACTTTTTCTATCGTAGTTTTCTTATTGTAAATTTTACTACTGTTTTAACTTATTATTTTTATTATTTTTTTTGACTGTTTTTATTTTTCTAGACTTTTTCTCTTTTTTTTTTGTTACTGAATAAAGTCCTGTACGTTCTAAAAAGAATGTTAGCATTTCATAAAAACAGATTTAGAAATACAAAAAAAAATATTAAACAAAAACTATAAAAATTTTTTTTCTTTTATTATAAATTGCATTTAATTTGATGAGAGTGTTACCAGACTATTAAATAGTTACAAGTTATTTAAGAATTTTTTAGTTTTAATTATTAAACATTCACTTCTTTTCAATTTACTTGTTTTTGATTGAATAATTACAATTGCGTAACGCAAAACCGAGTAGAGTTCAACAATTCTGAAATTGAAAATTAATTGATCTATTGCAAAATAGATCAATTTATTAGCAATCTTGCCATTCTAAACTTTTATTCAAAAGCTATTCAACGGTCTGAAAGTTTAATATTTTAAGGGTGAAGCTAATTGAAGAAGTGGTGTGCATAAGCATATTTTTGATGTAGCGAAGAAGTTACTAAATATTTAGGCTTTATTTCTCGTTGTAATGCTTTTCCAACCCTAGGGAACTGGCTAATATCCATAAAGCATGCATTCTAGTCAATAAAAGAATATAACTTTCATATAAGGTGTTTTTTTTCATATAATGGGTTGGTGGTTAAGATTTATTCATTAGATGATTTTATAAATTTCCCTAGATAAAATTGAAAATTGCATCCTACTATTATTCAGGTAATCAATATTACTCATACATCAAAATATTGCAACATTATTTCCCTTTTATATAAATACCAGAAAATCCCCCGTTCAATTGCAGAATTTCTATAGATGCAAAAACATTTACGTTATCTACTGACTCCCTCAAAAAAATCATAAAACAAATCTAAACACATAAAATAAAAAAAACTAGGAACAGTTTATTAATTTTTTCTAGACGTTTTTTCGTGACGGTAATTTTTGATAGTTTTTGATTCATTGAGAAAAAACGGTCTAAGCTAAAAACACATTCAGGATAAAAGTTCTTGGCGATATTTCAAAAATTGTTTGAAACACATGTATAAAGTGCACAATAAAAACAGGCGATTTTTTTGCCTGACTGGAAAATTTATATTTTACAATTTTGTAGCGGCGAAATCAACATATGAGTTATATTGTGAGATTAAAATTCAAAAACAATTTTTAATGCCATTTTTTTAACATTGGATTTGTAGATAGGTTAAGATAATAATATGTCATTTGAAGAAAAATTAATCGAGGAAGTAATAAGGAAAATAGTAAATTAAATGAAGACAATTTCATTCTTGTTAGTTTCAAAAACTGTTCTTCATCCTTTTCTTTTTTTTCCATATAATATTTTATGAAGAAATCATCTTGTTCCGATGTTCATTTGTTATGAAATTCGAATTCACCCACCAACCGCTACGACGTTTTATTTTGTTACATTTAAAACAATCCCAATAATCGAAATAATTTTAATATTTTTTAAAATTTTACTCTCTATTTTTCTTTAGTTTTAAAAAAAATTTTAGCTGTTTTCGCCGCCCTGATCCAAAATTCGTCCACCGCCATCGATCGCCGCCCTGAATGTGTTTTTACCTTTTAACTCGAGTTGAAACTTTATGTTTTCCATGTGAAAATTCACACAAAATTTAAAAGAATATGACACTTGGACACCTATTAAATAATTAGTGTTATTTTTTTTTGTGGCGGTCGTTTTCGCTTTCTAATTAATATTATAAAACCGTGGCGACTTTTTCTCTTGCGGTGAAATCCTTTCCGTGACGGAATTCACACATACTAAGCAATTTCAAAGACTATATCTGATCTGATGATATTATCTAATAAATCTTATATTTTTCCATGGCTAACAATATTATTAATGGTCTAATAATAATTTAGTACAAATGTATACCACATAAATGTAACAAGGAAATACCACATAAATGTAACAAGGAAATTACACAGCCTTTCCTTTTCAGGCGTGGCTGTACATGTCGTAAGAGGGAATTACTCTTACAACGTGTATGTGATTCAAATTCACACTCGCTCGGTGCTTGCAGCGTATTTTATACGCACTTACCCCATACGTCACTGAGGCCCCCGTATGACAAATAATACCATCATATCGAATATGTACAAATCATCAGTTGCTAACTATTAGTTATATTTGAGGCATGTAGTCTATAAATTTTGATTCAAAAAATATTCCTTTTAGTTAATTTGTTGAATAATTTCATAGCAATAATGTGATTATGGGCTTGAAAGTTTTGAAGCTAATAAAATTGTATAGGAAATATATTGATATACAATTTGGATAGTTTCAATTTAATTTCTGAGACTACTAAATTCTTTCTTTGAATAATGAAATCTTTAAAATTTAATGATTTAAACTTTTCTAAGGGTATATTTGGTCTATGTGACATTAGATTAATTTAGTATTATATAAAACTGAAAGTAAAGTGTTAGCCAATCCAATAGCCAATTAATTTTTAATGAAATATTTTCAATTGGAATTGAATTTTTTCCATAAGATTTTGAAGAAGTCTGGCAATAATATTTCTTATTAATAAAAAAAAACAAAAAATCAAGAAATGTTAAGTTTTATTCTTTTATAAAGATTTAATTTAGAGTGAAATTACTGTTATAAAGTTGAAGTATAACTGAGTTATTTTGATTTTTGTCGTTGTTGTTCCGTATAGCTTTTAGGGTATTTTTGACATATCATGTAATGATTTTTTTTTTTTTTTAATATAAATATTTTTGAAAATGCTGCTATACTGCTTTTTTCATATTTTTTCTTTTTTTGTTTATTCATTTGTTTTTTAGTGTTGATTTGACATATTTAATTAATTAAGAGCAAACTAAAGTTAACTAAGCACAATTTTTTTTTTTTTGTTTCAGTGTTGTCGCTTTTTTTTTTTTTTAATGTTTCAAAAGGTATCTTTCGCTATTTTATGAAATTTTTTTTGTTCTTTTTTTTTTGCTTTAGGAAAAATCTTAAAAGTATGCTCGCTTATAATTAGTTAATTGTAAGAATTAAATAATTTTTATTTAAAAAATTATAATTTTTTTGTTTTTCAAGTTTCTTTTTAAGAAAAACAAAAAAAAAAAAAACAACAAAATACTTTGTTTTATTGTTTTGAAATAAAAATAACGAAATAATGAAAAAACTTTTCCAGAATGCTCTAAGTTTAAAGTTGATTGATGTTAAAGTAATTGAGATGTCTAAGAGGGTTGTGTATGATGAAATTTACATGCATTATTGTTTTGTAAATTGTAAAATTAGTTTTACACTCTTGCATGAGAATTTATTACATAAAATTTCAGGTGTTTTAGAGTGCAAAATAACATAAAAATGATACAATAAAAATGAAAAATTTAAAATTATGGAGCAGAATATATTTAACCTTAATATATGTGTAACAATTCAAACTTTTTGTTGGGGATTAAGAGATACTCGTGTATATACTCATATATTTTGTATGAAAATAACAATTTTTTTTGTCTTTATATTGTTGAAATTCATGTTACCATATGTTTAACATGACATGAGAAAAAAATCAGTTACTATAAATACATACGTGTTTACATATAGATGGTGACTCGTAAGTAAGTGCATTGACAGAAACCATTATGTAGAGGATAATGTGTAGACAAACGTTTTATATGGGGGCATGAGAAAAAAAAGCTTCTCTAAATGTTTTTATTTAAATCTCAATCTTTTTTCGTTTTTACTCTAAAACGTTTTAAAGTTGAAGATTTTCAATTTTTTTAATTTTTGATAAAAAAAAAAATCATTAAGTATTTAAAGCTTCAAATAGCCTCCCAAGCTTTAATTTGGTACACCATACGTTAAATTAGCTTTCACCGTTCATAATTTAAGGCTCCACAATCTAACCTCCATAATAAACTTTTGCCTACACATTATCTCCTACGTGATGGTTTATATCAACGCACTTACTTACGAATCATCCTGTATAGTATGTAGCCAATAAGTATTTTTATATCTCTATTATTAGGTCACCACTAAGACCGTTTTTTGAAAAATGTTTGATTTAATTTTGATAATTTTAGGAGTTGTCATGGAATTTAAGCTATGTACCTAGCTCATTTAGAACTTTTTTTTATTTCATTTTAAAAATACAACAAAAAGAGCAGGGATACCTCATCATTCACAAATGAGTTAAAGTGGAATCATATCATTCGGATAATAAATTTTTTGAATAGAACATTGCTTAAGGTGCTTATAAAATTTACAATATGTATCTTCTATGAAATTCTAAGCAAAAAAAATATGAATCACCCAAAAATTTCAATTACTTTCTTTGTTCATTTACAACAGGTGCTAAAAAATTAATTAAGACGAACTAAATATTAAATACGAAATAAAATTTTAACCGTCATGATTATTAAATTTTTAATTTCCTTCAATTTCTATAATATTAAAGGTTGATCTTAGAAGTTTTAATTGGCAGTTAGTATAAAAAGAAATATTAAAATTTTATAACAACCTTATACTTGTCATAATAAACAAATTAAAGAATTACAAAGGAAAGAAAGCGGTTTTGTTGTTCTGGTACCTTTCTTATCATCAAACAATGAATAAACGTAAAAACAAATTTATGAATTGACATTTTAAATTTGGAGTGACAAGGAACATAATCTTTAATTACTCCATAGGCATATAAGCATTTTGTAATAACAATTGGAAAACTTATATTATTTTTTCTTATTACCTTCATTCGGCTCAACATACCATTAACACACTGAGATCTAATTAAAAGTTGACTCTTAATTTAGAATAAAGCTAACTTTCAATCTTCAAATTTTAATTGGTCTTCGGAATTGGCAAAGTAAATGGTTTTTAACTGTAAAGAATTGTGACTATAGAAGAATTATTTATATACGATATTACGCGGATCGCGATTTTAAAAAAGAAATTAAATCAGTTTTTGTACGTCAAACCATTTTGAACCTAAGCTATTAACAGTATATTAGGGCATTATTGCACTTTTTCTTGATCAGTGAGTGTTTTTTACTAACCAAAACTTTATTAAGTTATTACCAAATGTGGTTTTGGTGCAATAAAAACTTATCAAAAAAATTGTGTTTGTGCAATAGAATCCTGATTATATTTTATGTAGTATGTAATTGTTCCAAATATTTTGCTTCTTAAATATTTTAAAAAGTTAATTGTATAAATTTTACAGTGTTAACAATTTTAACACTTTCAACACTAACTACAGTTGTATATTAATAAAAATTGAAATAGCAATAAAATCTTATATAATGTTTCCTTTAATTTTTTAACCCCTTACATATCTACTCTAATAAAACGACCAAAATTAAAAATTTATGTATATATTTAATATTTTTAACTTTTAATTTTTATCAAATTTTTATCATCAAATGTTTAACTGTCTTAAAAAAATAAAAAAGAAAAGGAAGACATCAAAATAAAACACATTTCGCTGACAACTTTATTAAAAGTTAGAGCATTAGTAGACATAAAAAAAATTTTAAGATTTCAATCTAAGAGCGCAATCCATAAAATACATATGAATGTGCAAATAAAACTCAACCATCTACCGGATAAAATATTTACCTTTTTTTTTTTCAATGCATATCATATCAGAACTTCCATTAAATTTACTACAACTCTTAAAAAAAAAAAAATAACACTAAACATTTTTTTTTTTTTTTTGCTTGGATCCTTAAAAGAGCACTCATTAAACTGCCGCAGGTCTTAATTTTTTTTATGGAAAATATAAAAAAAAAATCAAAAAAAAAAAAAAAAATAAGAAATAAATATAAAATGTTATCTACGTGAGAAAAACAAATATTGACAGATTCATCAGTAACACTACTACCGTGCAAAACTGAATTTTGAAGATTTGCTTTTGTATTTCCATATTATAAAAAATGTACGTATCCGGTTATTTCATGTAAAGGAAGTAAATTTAAAGATTGGGTATAAAAATTTGGTTTTGCTTCCGAAATTTTTTTAACGGGTTTTTTTTTTTTTTTGTTCCTCTAAAAGGTAATTTTTTTTTTTTTTTTAAAGTTCAAGGTAAATTTAAGTAAAGGAATAAGTATAGGTGGCTGACAAATTACTTTAGATTACCAGATACGGATGTGTCTTTAATCATTCTGTTCATGTTTTTTTTTTACGTTAATGTCTTTCTATTTCAGTAAGAAAAATTTTTTTTTCTTTTTTTTTTTTTGGTAAAGTAATTCTGTACGCATACTGTCATATTTCCTTTTCTTCATTTTAAAATTTTATTTCATATGACACGAATGATGATGTGAAATTTACAATGAAAAAAGAAATGATCGTTAATGTAATTGCAGTGTAATTAATTTTTAATAGATTATGGTTAGCTTTTTAGCCAATATAAAAGGAAAATACAATCTATTTATGTAAAACAACTTTTGACATAAATTTACCGCAACTTAAGGACTGTATTGTCTATTTAAAATTTATTTTTTATTAATATTTTTATTATATTAATATTAATTTTTTATTATTATATAATATTTATAAATAGTTTTTGTTCAAAGATTTGCTTAATAATCAGTTTTTATTTAAAATCTATCTTATTGTAATATCTGTTCAAGTTTCGTACTTGATATATGTAAATAAATCAAATTTTACTCTTTTAAATATAAATTTTTAACACATTTTGTAAATATTTAGAATTTAAAACAAACAAAACATGACCTTGAATAAAATTTCATTAAATGAGTCATATTAGGTTTCGAGGTTTATAAGACTAAGGAATTTTCAGTTGACAAAGGTACGTAATTTTCGATTTTTGAATTGTTTTTCCTGACAATATTTTCCGTTTTTTCTAATATAAAAGGAAAATAATTTTAAAATATTTTTAAATTAATATCTACTTGTGGTTTTAAAAAAAAAGTTCCTTGATTTTTGTATTTTTATTGAAGTTGAATATTAAAATATAAGCTATACCTATACTAAAATATATTTTTTTTGCTAAATAGTTTAATTTCATTCACCTAAGGAATGCCAAGAAGCACCCACTTATATACCCACTTATATACAACTAACAAATATTTTTCTTAAAAATGTATTTGCGTTAGATTTTCTGGGGATTCTATTAGTAAGTGTACAAGAAACTAAAAATTACTAACTAAATATACGAGCGAATTATAAAGAAAAATCTAAATTTTTAAGATATTATCATTTATATGAGAATATTTTAAATTTTAAATAAATTGAATGAAAATGTTAGTAAAACATAAAAAGAACAAATATATCGTATTTAATTTATTCTCTAGATATGCTTCTTTAAATTAAAAAAAAAAAATACCTTCTCTATTTTGTATATTATTTTAAATTTCTTCAAATTTAAAAAAATACACCTTAAAACAATGTTTAAATTTCATTATAACAAGCTATTCCATGTTATGATTTAGGAAATGCTTATTTTTCATTAAATGTGTACAGTTCTTAATACCTTTTATATAATATTAATATATTTAATACTATGAAATATTATCAGATGAAAAAATGTCTTGCTAAATTGTTAACTCATATCAGATGCAGTTATGTTTTCTCTAGATCAAAACTAAAATAGAAATTACTTCAAATAAACATTTAAAACAACATAATTACAGTTTTTAACTATTTTTATTTCATATCGTTAGAAATCATTCAAATTTTATTGTATTTTTGATAAAAAAAATATTTTGGGATCTATAAGAAACTTCAATTTTTTATAAAAATTAATTATTTTATCAAGGATTTCTACATATTTTGACTAGTATAACAGTTCATTTCTATATAAAGGCGCGTTTATAATACCTTTCAAATGGTAGCAAAATAAGGATACACTTATAAAATTTCTTTAAACATACCAGTTTATTTAAATAATATATTACAAAACCAAAAAATATGTATTAAATTGATACAGAGCGAAAATTTATCTTAAATATTGTGTATTTTAAAATATTCGCCTAGAAGTATGCAAATTTATTTAAAATGATAAATAAAATAATTAGGATCTTGATCGTTGTTTGTTTAGCACAACGTTGGTCGTATTACCCAAGACATAATAGTTTTAAATGGTCCATAAAGTTTCTTAAATGCCGAAGCTTTATTAATATTGCATTATCCTATGTAATTTGTAATAATAATAAAAATAAGAATAGTAAAAAAATAAAATAAATAAATTAAAATTTTTAATTTTCTTTTATTTTTTAATTATAAAACAAAATACTAATATTTATTAAATGTTTTAATTTTAAGATCCAGATTTTTATATATTTAAGATATTTTAAAATTATAAATATTAGATTTTTTTTTTTTAAATTACCACCGTGTAACTAATCAGAAATAACGGAAGTACAAGAAATCGTATTCTCTTTTTTTTATTCTGAATTTAAAAGAAAAATGTTAATTTATTTTTTTGTGATTCGATTAAATTGATTATAGATTGTTTTATCGCATTTACCATTTTTATTATTACAATTTATTACCAACAAAATGTCTTTTGAATGAATCACTATGAAATACACGTGCAGTTTTCTCAAGATTTTAATCGTCAATTTACAGAAAAATTACAAAAGAAAAATATAATCTGCAAAAGTCAAAACCGACTATGGTTTGTGTCTTTAATTAATTTTACTCAGATTTTCGCAAAATATTAAGTAGTATGTAGGAAAATAGTTAAAAAGGAATTTCAAGAAAATTGAAATTGTTGAAAATTAATGATTTAAAAACAAAAAAAAATTGATGAAAATTAACAATATGGTAGCATTATGGCGTTATAGCCAGTAATAATTTAAAACAGATATATTACATAAATTAAATATATATTTAGCACTATTTATTTAATAGTTTTAATTATAATTTATATATATATACTATATTATAATATTAAAATACATAGTAATGTAATATATAGCTATGCGGCTGATTGACTTAACCCTATGAATCATTAATCAAAAATTTACGAGATGAAAACGTTAAAGAATAGGAATTAAAACCTTTAGTAGCCGATTGCTTCAGTTATGTTTCAAATCCTATATTATAAATGTAATATTAAAATAAATAAATAATTAATATAAAAATTAAATTAAAATTTTATTTTTTCATTTATTTATTTTATATACTTACACGTTATAAATGATAGCACGAGGATCATATCTACTACAACTTGAAACCACTTCATCTCATTATCCTCTAACCATTTAAAAAGTTCGCCAAGCTGTTGAAAATTTTGTGCCACTTTTTATCGTTTTGTATTAATTTCCTTTTGTTTTTATTTCCTTTTTTTTTTTTAATTACTTTAATTTAATTTTTTTTTTTCTAATTTATTTAAAAAAAATTTGTTAATTTTTATTTTAATTTTCTTCTTGAAAAAATGTTTTATATTTAATTTTGAATTCGATGTAAAAACTATTTTCAGTAGTATCCTTGTTTAGATTGAATCCTTTATATTTGATTATTATTTTCTGTACTTTTTTTTTTTTTTTGTTTTGCTTTCTCTTTTTTGACGGTAAGTAGTTATCGTTTATATTTTCTTGGTATAAAAAAAAGTATAGAAATTATATTATAATTAATTTTGTAATTTGCTATCTTTGAATTTGTTTTTTAAGATTTATTCGGCTAGCATAATATGAATTATTGTATTGAAGCGAGTTGCTATGTTTGTTGTTATTTTGAAAAATTTGTTGTTTCCTAGATTGGCCCATTAAGCCAAAATAATTTTTTTTTTTTTTTTTGTTCACATTAAAATTAATTTCTTTTTTAATAACTTTTAATTAGGCCTTTAAAATTAGATTTCTACATTATTATTATTTATATAGTATTTATTTTAAAATAATTTTTTTTTGTTTTTATAGTTCCTTATTAAAAAAAAAAAATACTAAAATAAGAATCTAATTTTATATGTTATGACGGCGTTTAGTCACGATGATTTCATTCTTGAAATTTTTTTTATAATAATTTGTTATTTTTTCTAATTGATGAAAATCCTTTTTAATAATATCTGAAATGAAGAAAAAAGAAAAATTTTATTTAAATGAAATAATATAAAATTAAGATATTTAATTAATAATAGGAAAATCCCTGTACAATTGCACAAAGATGCATTGTAGAGTCGCTGAGTTTAAAAAAATTTTTTTTTTTTTTTAAATACATTAATTTTGCATTTTATTGCCCTTCTCCTCACCACCTAGCGGTAGGACAAAAGGCGCGGTTTTTTTTAAATAGGTTTCATCAGTAATTTCCCTTAATGTACGCTTTTTGTTCTTTGCACGGTAATCGCTATGACAGCATTTATATTATGATTATAATATTCGATAAAATAGAATTACACAAAATAATAAATTACTGGTATATTTGTTGTAAAATATAATATTATGTGTACCAAATATGAAAATTTAAAAAATTGTTAAATTAAATATGAATAAGATAAATAAATACTTGGTAATATATACACCTATACGAATATTATGTACTTTTTTTTAAGTTGAATAAGTTACATAATACATATATTCAGGAGGGTTGATTTTGTTTCGACTGACTTCAGCATAACCATGTATAACCATATAAAATTCCCGTTTTGTTATTATGTACAAGAAAGATTATAGGCTTCTTTTTTTTTGTTTTATTGCATTTTTCTGCCACATAAAATGTGGACAGGAAATTACACAGGCCTTCTTGTTCATGTGTGGCTGTAAATGTCGTAAGGAAGAATAACTCTTACGACGTGTATGGGATCCAAACCTACACTCCCTCGGTGTATTTTATACAGCGCATTTTATACAGTCTTATCCACTAGGCCACCGAAGTCCCCGCAGCAATTTTTAAAATGAACATAATTAACGAATATTATGAACATTTTTTGCATACAAAGGAGAGTTGATTTTGTATAAAATTTTCTAAAGTCTTAAATTTCCCTTCTTGTGTAATTATTATATAGATTTTTTTTTTATTTAAATTTTAATACATAATTTTGCTCTTATTTTTTATAAAATAAATTATAAATTTTATTAAAATAACTAATTAAAATTAATTATTAATTAATGTATAGCTTTATTATCTGACCAAGTAGTTTTAATTATCCAAGGATATCAACCTTTGGGAATTAAATATAATTTTATAAAATTAAGTGTATATAATATCTCTTTCACTTAATTTTGTAAATTATTCCTTTATTTAACGTACTTATGTGTTTTTTTTTTTATAGATGTAAAAAATAAATGTAAAGTATAAATATAAAAATTTTCACATATCCTTTTAGAACTAACACAAAAGATATTTGTAATTTTTTTCAAAATTTTTTAACATAAAAAGAGAATATAAAGATAACAAGGCAAAAACGAAAGGATATTTATTGTGAACGTTCTGGAAATATAAAAAAAATAAGCAAAACTTCCGTCTAACTTCTAGAGTCGTCTTAAAAATTAAAAATTTATTTGCTTCAATATTAACTATATATAGGGTATACCCTAAACTTTAAGAATTTAATTTTTTTTTTTACAGATTTAAACATTTCAGAGAAAAGATAATTATTAAGAATTAGAATTTTTTAAAATTTATTTTTATCTAAAAAGTATATCTATTAAAAATTATAATAATTGTCTTTATAATTTTTGGAAATCACAGTGGGATGATTTTGTTGCATTTTGATTTTAAGTCTAGTTATAAGGATCATAAATTCATTTTGGATGATGCTATCTATGTAGTTTCTGATTTATTTATTTGTGGTTTTCTAATTTTTACTTTATTATTATTGGTATTTTCCCTTGTCAATTCGTTTATTTTCGGTTTATGTGTCAAAAAGAATTATTTAAAATTTAGGATCAATAATTTTATTTTTAATCACGTTTTCCTAGTGAATCAGTTTCCTCATTTCTAATGACTCCGACATGGTTAAGCCAAATGTTAATTAATTTTTTGCATTTTATCATTTTTATAACTATATTGGAATATAATCCAGTTCCTTTCACAGTACTGACATTTTATTATGACGAAATCTTATATTAGTACTTGCATAATATTTATACAGTTGTCCCACAATTTCTACAATTTAATTGTACTTGATATGAGTATTTTTTAATTATTTCGTTTTTCGATTCTTTGTGATAAACGAATTACTTAACAAAACAAAAATCGTTTTATTCACTAATACAATTAAATAATTAAATTAAATAATTTTTTTTCAATTATATTTTGGCACTTATATAAATTTTAAATATTTAAATAATTATTTGTTTATATTATAATTGGCCTTTTCAAAATTTATTTAACCAAAAATACATTAAATTAAAAGAATTTAACCCTCTTAGTAGCTATTTATTTTTATTTATTTCATTTCAATTTGTTTTCAAAAATCAAATCCATTCAGGAAAATTTTTTACACATATACATACATATAAATATATAGAAGAAAAAAAACTAATGTAACCACTTTATTCCACATGACAAGAAAAAAACTTTAATAGAGTTTGAAAAAAAAAAACAATTTTCTAAAAAAAAAAGAAAATTATCGAAAAAATAATTTAGGAAATATTTAAAAAAAAAAAAAAATATCTAGTACTTAAGTATTATATAATGTGAAATTTTAAACTGATTTACCTATTGGGTATACAAATAAATATAAAGAGTACATAGATTTTTCCATTTTTTTTTTTTGTTTTTGTTATTTTGTGGCATAAACCAAAAAATGAAAAATGAAAACAAAAAAAAATTTAAAGTTAAATCAAAAAGATACCAAAAAAATCTGAAAAATTTTCTTGAATTGGCATTTTGAGGAAAACCAAAAGGAAATGAACACAAAAACCAAAAAAAAAAAATAATTTTTTTTTTCTTTTCTTTAATTTTCCTCTACAAATATACCTACTTACAAGTATATAATATTTTATGTTCCAACATGAGGTTTTCTTAGCAAAAAAAAAACAAAGAGAAAAAAACGAAAACCTTTCAAAATGTAAATTTTTTCCAAAAAAAAAAAAATTAAAAAAAATTTAGGCACATTTAAGTGTATGTACATTTATAGATATAGATACTTTCAATGTAAATGTGTATATACATAAGTATATAACATTAAATTAGAAAAAAAAAACAAAAACAAAAAGAAGATCTGTTATCCTTTATCCTTTTCATTCATTTTTGTTTATAGTAAAATTTTGAAGGTAAAAATGAAAAAATTTTAATTTTTTTTTGTTTTTTTTTTTATTTTACTGTGAATTTTTAACCATTTGCATAACATTAAATGAACGTAAACTTTTCTTAAGTATATTGGTTATATATACAATATAATATTTTGAATCATTACCATATTTGTATATACCATATCATATTTGAATCATACATGATTGTAAGTACCCATAATAGAATACATCTTATAAGAAAAATTCGTGACTCGGGATGGCTACGTTATTTAAAACCAAAATGTTATAATAGAAAATTTTTACTGATTTCTTCATTGATTTTCAGTAAAATTAAAAAATCGTCCAGTGGTGAAAATTGTAAAAATGTATTGATATTATTTGATATATTTTAAATATACATAACACATGATCAGAAATTTTGATACTAAAATATGGCGAAAGAACACAAAATATGGCGGAGAGGATCATTTAAGTAATATATTCTAACATGGAATGGAATTATGGAATTTGTGTGCTCCAGGATAATCCCCTTAAAACGGTGTATTTCGAAGAATTAACATCCGCCTAGCCCAGAATACAGGTAGGATCCTAATCAATGCACATGTGGTATCTAATTTAAGATACAACTTAATAAATTGGTCATCCTGCTCGAACTCACTCATTAACATTTGTCGTCGTATATGATAAACGGGTCTTGCAAGAATAAGGGAAGTGATTGAGTTGGATAAGGCTGTATTTATGTTTAAAATAATCAACAATAACACTAAACATAATATAAACATACAAAGCAGGGGCCAGATTATAAGGAGGCCAACAAGGAGCTGTAGTCAACTATTAGACGTACAGTACAGCAAGACTCAGAAACGTATGAAAAGCCTACATCTGGCTGCTACAAAGATTTACAGCAATTTGCCGCAACATATAAAAGAAGTTACAAATCTAAACACGTTTAAAAAACACGCAATTAAATATTTAAAAAATAACACGATGTAAAACATAATTTGCCACACAAGCGTCAACACTAACATGCACTGTCAAAATAATCAGAGGAAACAACAATACATCCCAACACTGCACCTCAACACCATTTAGCGAAACTGAAAGAGGTGTTACCAGTCAATGTTGATATATGTGTATTCTGTTTGCTTTCTGTTGTATTATGTAGTTTGAAAATTTTAATAAGGAATAAATAAATAACATATAAAATGAGTCAATACCTGTTTAGGTGCAGATAATGTTTTCTGTAAGAATATCTGTTATATATTTTAATATAATCTTTATGAAAGACTTTATTAAACTCCTTTTACTTAACTTAAATTCGCTGGTAACAAAGGCATTCCTCTTAATAAATGTGTACTTGATTTAGTCAGTAATTGATAGTTTATTTATTTCGGTTATGCTCTATATTCTAATGGCTCCAGGTAATCTTGATTTATATTTCAATGGAAATGTAATATATTGGTTGAAGTCGCAAAATAGAATATTTCAAGTTATCAATAGTTAAAGTAGAAGAGTAGTCAATTATGTTTTAACATAAGAGTATTAGACTGATACGAATTAAAAGGAAAAATTACTGCTTATATCTCTAAGTTCTACTGTATTTTTTTTTGATTCTAAAAAAAGTCAAACGACGGGAAATATTTTATCAATATATTATAAAATTACAAAAATATATCTTACCAATATAAAATTACACAATTTTTTCCAACTTTATATTTAAATTTACTGTTATATAAAACCATATTTTTAGAAAATTTTGGTTCCTACTTTTCACCGATACTCTTTTAATCAGAAGTTTAAAAATTTCAGAACAGGAAGATCTTTTTAGAGTTATTGGCATTAGCAAAAAAATGTTTGTACTTTACGCCTCTTTAAGAACTAAATTAGCGCCGCCAAAAATTAAAAATTCTCCATTTTTAGAAACTTATAACAATTTTTCGAAAGTACGACATCAAAATGAAAGCTCCAATACTATATTTTTACTCATGTTAATGACTTTTATTAATTCTATAAGTTTCCAATTAAAATTGAAGAAAGTCTCCCTTAATTTTTCACAATATTTTCTTGTATAAAAAATTCTATAAGAAACATTAAAAATTTTGATCCAAAAAAAGTACAATCCATGCCTTTAAAAACCTTACGTTTTACATATACTGCTTTGTTATCATCAGTTTTTATCTTTTATATTCTATGATCTTTTAACACAACTTCTTCTATAATCAAAAGAAATCTACTGTGTGAAAATTTGTTTTTAACATATTATGTCGGAAATTATAAAGTAACCCACATAGTATCAGTAAAAAAAACTCAATAAAAATAATTTGACCTTATTGCAAAATAATAAAATTGAAAATTGAAAATGCAAAAGGTTTTAAAAGAGGAAATAAAAAGGTAAAGGAAACATTTTTTAATTTGATTTTTTTTTTTATATGAAAAAGGAAAAAAAGTAAAATTATTTTAAATAAAAAATCAATAAAATGAAATTATTTCAAAACAATTTTATATTTTTAGATACTTATTTGTATCTTAAAGAATTTTTATTAACTAAATTGTCAATTACAGATCTTAAAGATATAAGTTAAAAAGAAATAAATAGGTTATTTACTGGTTTGTTTAAAATTTTATGTATTTTAAAATTTTTTACTATAATTTATTCTACAGTTGCAGTAAAAACTCCTTGTTTGTTTACATAGATGTTTTATGAAATCTTCGGATAATTTTTTTTTTTATTATGAAATCATTTTATTAGGTATGATCTAGTCATAAGATTCATACAAAATTCAGATATAAATTTAAAGTGGGGTATATATTATCAGTTCAGTCGTCAGTTTGATAATTCAGTGCAACTGATGAATACCAAAAAAATGTTTGCTATTTTAATGAAAACTGACAATTTTTGAAGTAGGAATACATTATTAGTTCAATCACAAAACTGACGACTCAACTGCTAATGTATACCCTACTAACTTAAACAATATGAACATAGAGGGTAGAAAAATTATATCTGCTTATCCCTAAAATGGACGAAGTGATGCTAATTATTGCACACCTGGTGCAAGCGAATTAGAATAAATAAAATATTGAACTTAGATCTTAGTAGATGAAATCGTTTGGTATAAACTATAAGTAGTTAAATGATCTATGGTTATTAACACCAATAAATAAAAGCTTGTTAAAAGAAGGAAATAATAAAGTGAACGTTTGCTTTGTGATTATTAAAATGAGAACAGATAAAGGACTAATATTCTAATTATTTGTTTAATTTGAATGTAATATAAAATTCTGCTTTAAATTTAAGGTAAATCTATTTAGTTAAAAATGAATTCGTTTAAATATTGGAAATTATAATACTAAAGCTTTAACTTTTTCAACTGTCTCGTGTTTTTTTCAAATTTGCAGGTGTATTCAGATTAAAAAATGTTAATGTTTGTCACCTCTTAAATTTCCCCCGATGGGTTGGGGTTTGAAATATTCGCAGTAAAGAATGCTTGTGGTAATAGTCCGCTAAAACCCAATTCAAAAATCCAGAAGCGACTACTTCAAAATGTGCGGCTTCTGGTGTGCGGCTGATCTCTGAGAGACGGCAGAAACTTCGAGTATCGCCTTGTTCCAAGAGGCTAGGAGATGGAAACTCCGAAATAAAACAAAAAAAAAAAATAGATGCAATGAATAAAACAAAAGGAATTAATACCCCAGATGGTAATTCAGCTAAGTTGGAAAATAACCGTCTTATGAGGATGATCTCACGGATTCTGGGGGACACTTATTGCGTTTAGATACTCAACGTAGTAGAGCAAATGAAACGGATCCTTTCAAAATAATTAGGAAGATTCCTAGATCACCTTCAAGGGTTACTCACAGCAGTAACTCTACAAATAGCAAAGGCACTATGATGACAGTCTTAAAAAATGACAGTCATAAAAAATCCAATGAAGATAACATAGGTGAATTGCTAAGAAAGAAAGAAGTTAAATTTCACTTAAGAATAAGTGAGCTAGAAAATATGTGCAAAGAATTAAAAGTGAAATTTGCACACTTCGCGTAGAAAATAAAAAAATTAAAAGAAAGAGAAGAAATGAAAAAGATCTCAACAACAGCAAGTAATGACAAAGATGTCAAGAATTCCGTCGAATACAACACAGGCGAAGAAGAACTTCATCGAGAAACTGATTACTTGATAATAAAACGAAGGTCTAAAAAAGGAAGGCAGAAGGATAACCTGAATATAGGGAGTACACTAGGGAGGAGGAGGGAGACGGAATATAAGGAGTACACAAAGGTAATAAACAACGCTAAACGAGTGACATACATATGAAAGTTGACCAGACCAATTAAAGTTATGGCTAGGGACTTGCATCTTTCATGCTATCCAGAAAATATTAAAGAAAAACTTGAAATGGATTTAAGATAATATAATAAATAAAATCTATAAAATTTATTATATTCAACATATGAGAGTGAAAATTGAGGCTCTCCGAAAACATAATCTAAAAACACAAAAAAAAAACCTTTTAAGTTTAAAATTGTAGGGATTTCTAAAATTTGTTATGAAATTAATATCAAAGTGTAAAAGAAAATTTTGTTGTAATATAATTTAAGGCTTAAAGAAACTTTCTTTTATTTTCCTTTTTGATATTGAGAAAAAAATCAGTAGAACTTTAGTTATAGTTTTTAAAAGTTATATGTTTTTTCGACTTTTGGGTTCAAAGGATTAGGGCTGTTTAAGAATTTCTTTTACAAAACTTGTATTTTAATTAAATCAAAATGTGATACAATAATTGGAGATACAACTATATTTTGTATACTTAATAAAATGAACTGCTGATGAAAGTAATACCAGGCATGAAATTTCTTTTGAAATAAAAAGATAAGAGAAAATGAGAGAAAAATGCAAATTTAAGATCCGGTACCTAATTTATTCTAAATCGGTACATGAATTTATAGATGATTTACAGAAGGGTTTTGATTTAATAAACTTTTAACTTTAACTCTCTAAACTCTTTCTCTCTTATAATACTAAAAATATACACTATGTGATATTGTTTTTATAACCGATTCTTTAGCCGATTTTAAGAACTGTAAATAAGATTAGTAAGTTGTAAATAAAAGTCATTTAATGCTTGGAAAACTTAAAAATTTGCTAAAAAAAATTTCGAAATAAAACGGACTATATGTACTAATAATTTAGAAACGTATTATTTATAGGTCCATCAAATACAATACCAATTATAACATTACCTAAACTCGTGTTAGTGCTGGCAAGAAGTTTCAGAAAATGCAGTTTCTATGGGACTCAGTGCTAGACAACAAAAAGTAACACCAACTTAAATTTGACATTGCTGAGATGAAAATGTTAAAGATGGTATCGTTACCTCACGTTAAGGTAGTTCAATCAAATCATACGATGAAAAGCATGGGATTCGAAAATCCTTTTACATACCACCAATAGGAGACCGTAGCAAAATGGCTTGGAAGAATTAACAAAGCCACAAAGAAAATATTAAACGCTATAACAATTCAAGACAGTTGATGTTCTTTCTGAAGTCTCTTTCAGCTGAAGTCTCAGATAACGAAAGTACACCAAATATACGAAATAAAAGAAATTACCATAAAAAAAGAACAGTGATTAATATGTAACTTATTCTACACGTGAATAGACTTTTTTTTAACATAATCATTTGTTTGTTTTTTATTTGAAATTTAAATTTTCGTATCTCCATTAAACTAATAAATGCCATATTTTTGAAGTTATGTCTAGAACATAATATTATGTAACATATATAAATTGTAAAGATGACCTTCTATGTGTATTCATACAAT
The DNA here is from genome assembly GCA_947095535.1 of Poecilobothrus nobilitatus. NCBI lineage: Eukaryota > Metazoa > Arthropoda > Insecta > Diptera > Dolichopodidae > Poecilobothrus > Poecilobothrus nobilitatus. The sequence goes on along the minus strand of OX352772.1, from coordinate 50,677,909 downwards.
CAAAGAAAAAAGATACAAAAATAAATTTAATTTTAATTGAATTTTCCGTTAACCGTTTGTAATCCCATTAATACATTATAACACTCTTTTACCTGACTCATTGTATACAATGGTATGATTCAATGTATGATGCGGTAAATTTTAAATGTATGTACCAGAATTATTCAGATCTTTAAAATTTAAAACTGTAACTAAAACACAAACGGGTATACACACAATAAAATGAAAATAGTTTTTCTATTTTTCTGTATTTGGATTCCTGTATCTGGATATTCAAAATTAAAATAATTTTCATTTTATATTATGTGTAATTTAACAGTTTTGTTCCTTTTTAAGTTTCCAGTGGTTAAGAGATACAATATTGTAATTAAAAAGTAATGGAAATTGTAATTAAAAATTTTTCTTATTTTAATTTCAATTAGAATTGCATTTGCAACAAAATTAAAATGATGCGAAAATATGTTTGTGGTTCTTTTATTTTCATTTATTGAAAGTCAATTAATTTCGTGAAAATGAGTTGATATTAAAAACAGTTAGTTATAAGTTTCTAATAGAAATTTTATAATTTTAAATTATCATTTCATAAGCAGAAAAAAAACAAAATATTAAAATTTTATTTGTTAAAAATATTTGTAGAGTTTTTTATTTTTGCATTTAAATGCAATTTTTCAGAAAGATATTAATTGCAATATTAATTATTAATTAATATAGAAAATATCACTTAATCCCAATTATTATACCAGTAATTTTTTGCTTTATTTTTATACCCTACACCTAAAGTATAGGGTACATAAACTTTGGTATGGAGTTTGTAACCACCAAAAAGGAAGTTAGATATGCACATGTATATATATTCTGAATCAGGATCCCCTCCTGAGTCGATTTAACGATGTCCGTCTCATTTGATTTATGTCTCTGAAATTTAAGAGGATTTGGTCCATGAGTTTGGATTTTGGAAGCTTCCGAACGTTCTTTCATGTTCGATTTAAGTCTCTGAAATTTGAGAGGATTTGGTCCATAGGTTCGAATTTTAGAAGCTTCCGAACGAGCCTCAGAGCAAATGAGTATATCTCCACAACCAACAAAAATAGAACTTTTATTTTTAGTACAAGGGTGTTCTGTTATTTTTACTTTTCTGTAAAATTAGAAACTGACATTTGGAAGAATTCGTATTTTGGAAACTTCCAGACGAGCACCAGAGCAAATGATCTCCTATCTCCTAAACCAACAAAAGTAGAACCTTTAAATTTAGTACAATGGTGTTCCGGCATGTTTTATTTATGTCCCTGAGATGGATTTGATGAATTGGAATGGCAATTCGGGTACCTGACACACGCCTCCCAAGGTCTAACAAGCATATCTTTGAAATTAATAAAGATAGAAACTTGAAATTTTCTACAAGGGTGTCAAACATATCCCAAGAGGATCCCTCTTTTACGTTCCTGAAATTCGAGTTGAATAAGACAGAAAAGTGAAAAAGTTCAAGCAGCTGCCAAAAAACTTATGGATTTTTAATTTAATTCGAATTATTCAGGTATAGGGTATTATTAAGTCGGTTGCATCGACTTACTGTTACATTTACTTGTTGTTTTTTAAATATTGTTTAGTAAGTTTTGTCTTGTACACTACAGACATGCAAAATGTAAATATGTTAAGGATCAGATGATATTGGAAAAATTTTTTAATCATCAAAAATGTTAAGAATTTCAAACCAAATTACAGTGAAACTTCTATAACTCGAACTTTTTAAATGTTCGAAAATTGGTTCGAGTTAAAGAGAATTCGAGTAATAGAAACTTAAAAAAAATTGCATTAAATTATTTTTTTCTTTAAAAGATAATAAATAGTTTAATTTGCTACCGGGCTTTCTAATTTTCAAATTTATAACGAACACAAAAAATATGTTATTTACCTGAACTGAATGTTCATAACTGTCAAATATGTAAACATCTTGTTTACTCAAAATGACATTAAATAGTTCGAGTAAGAAAAAAGTTTGAGTTAAAGAGATTTTCGAGTAAAAGAAACTAATTTTTATAAACAATTGAAACAAAATTTTAAATGGATCATTGTTCGAGTTCACGAAAAGTTCGAGTTTAGGAAGGTACGAGTTAGGAAAGTTCCATTGTATTTATAAAATAGAACTAAAATTTTAAAATACAATAACTATTTAGGTAGCTAGCCATTAATTGATAGAAAACCTTAAAAACCTTTTTTATTAAATTACATACAAGTAAGTGGTATTTAGACTGGGAAGAATGAACAGGTCAAAAATAAACCAGATCTAGGTGAAAACTGAACACAATGCACAGAAGCTTTTACTAACTACATCTTGAATACATATAAAACAAAAACTATTTAAAAAATGAAATCTCAAATGAATTATCATATTTCATATAGAACCAAATTTCCATTCTTAAAATTTTTTTACTTATATACTTTACTTATATATAATCACTTATATAATATGTAATTTAATTATTACTATTTATTTATTTATGAAACTAATATTAGAAGAATTATTTTGATAGTATTATAGTTATAGTTAACTTCTGCTACTCAGGACTAACTAATGTTTAGTAACATATTATTATTTTACCTCTTTTATTAATATTTTTGTTTGTAAAACAGTTTTTTCTATGGCCATGAAGGCTTTCTTATCTTTTAATATTACCTTTTATATATTTTGTATGATCAAAAAAATTTAGATTTTTATGTAGTTGAATCCCAAAGTATTCAATTTTTTTTTTTATTCTATTTAAGGTTCGGATTGGTGAGGTGAGGATTGAAAGCATCTATTTGAGGATCTATAAACAATTTTTGTACTGTATTTTTAATAATGCCAAAGACAGCTGAATAAATTATGATGTCGTTTGCGAAGGTTAACGTATAATTATTACCTTTGAATCATTCTAGTTAGTGAAGTAGTTCAGATATATAAATCGAGAAAAGAGTTGAAGAGAAAATATTTTATTATATTGTACATTAATGATTTTCTACAAAGAATTTGTTTTTGTAGATCATATTCATATCTGAAATAATTTTAAATTAAATTCTTTGGGAAATTGAACTTTAATAGCTTGTAAATCAAACTAACTGACCATACAGTGTTAAATACTTTTTCCATATCAATCAAACAAGCTCGAACTACAGAATTTTTATTGATAAATCAACATATTATATAAGAATTTAACTTTGTTATGACATGTACGACTAATACTCCATATTTATGTCCGAATTGATTGATTATCATAGTTTAGCTGTTTGATATTTAAAAACTTTTTTAATTTGTCGTTGATCAGTGTTTCAAATACTTGCTTATGTTTGGCATTAATGATGGATGCCAGTATAATTGTATCAGTAAGTGTTTAATGGAGTAAGTAAAGCAAATATTTTATTTATTTATTTATTTATATTAATATTACATACATAAATATAATGCAATATTATTGAACCATCGGCTACCAAGGCCATTATAGGTTTTTATACTATTATTAAATTATATACTAATATTATTTATTTTGTTTATATTATATACTATATATTTACATTATATTTGGTCATAAGGGGAGTATGTAAAGAAAAAAACACTTACGGTCTGTGCAGGGATCAAACCCACACTCCTTCGGTTAATACGCCACACGCCTACCCACTAGGCTACCGAAGCCCCTAAAGCAAATATAAAATATATTTTTTGAAATTTGCATATATTTAGGCGTATGTAATGATTTAAGACTGTTATTGGGACCGTCAAATTTTGATATTGTAGTCTGAGATAAATCGAGATAATGCGATGTGATATAACTGTTCATTGATGTTGAACGAAAATATATAAATAAAGAAAAAAAAATTCAAATAAAATTCAAATAATATCGGGGGTAAAAATGTATTTAAATGTATGTAATTTTCATTTTTATTGTAAACAATAACTTCTTTAATTATTTTGTATTTGACATTAAATGATTCACTATCAAGTAATCAAAATCATTAAATTCAAATTTATACTTTAACTTTATAACTTTAGGGTATTACAAGTATTATTATACAATAAAATATTGTTGTAGAAATTCCTATAAACTGGTATAAGTAATTTTCTTTTTTAATGTAAACATTTGTAATATTTTCTTATTACTATTTATTATTTGTTTTTATTTACATGTATATAAAAATCTAACAATTGTTTCATTATTTTAAAATTTTCTATAGTATTTACTCTTTCTATTATCGCTCTTTCTTTTCGTTTTTTTTTTTATTAAGAAAAACTCACATTTTATTAAAAGAAAATGATGCTTTAGTAAATATTTTCATATTTTATATATAAAAAAAAGTTAAGGTGTACCACAAAAGCAGTAATAGTTCAGATAAAATTTTTTTAAACTCTTTTATAATGTCGGATGTCGAAAAAATTGTTTGTTTTTTGTGATAATGTTCTCTTTGTTCGATATCCATTTTATCAGTTAAATGGTTATTTTAGAGGGTGACCAGTAGTAAAACCAAATTATCCGTGACCTGTAATAAAGCTAGTAAAGATAGTAATTTAATATCTAGTAAACTACAAAGTATTTAACTTTTAGTATCTAACTACAAAATAGTATCTAGTTTTCTTAAAGAAAAAGTATATGTATATGTAAATATTTATAAGTATATTTAATAAAATTTTGGAGGCTTTATATAATATCCACTGTCATAAGTTTCGTAAAAGTATTATGCAAGTTCTGGCCAATTTTAGTAGGAAGTCCAATAAAATAGCCATGAGTTGCACTTTTCAGTTGGTTATTTCAAATAAAAAATATAGTTGTACCCTCTGCTCTTCCAGATACCTAAAATAATTTTCTTAAATATAAAAGAAAAACAAAAAACTTAAATGTAGTTATAAACGTTGAGGTACAAAGTTAGGGTTTTAATAATTTTGTTAGCGAGAGGTTTAAGGGCGGCTACTCTTACTTCAATATATAATATATGTCTAAAAACAATTGGTTACGTTTTAGCTGAATAATTGGAAATACATTATGAGTATAAAATTATAATAACATTGAACTGGAATTACAATTCCAACATTGAAGAATTAAAGGGGAATTACTAATTTTTTCGCAGTTTCTTACTGTATTACAATGTTGACATTGTTTTGGCCAATTTGACTTTATTTCAATTGGTATTATTACCGGTCACCATTTAGACATCTACTATTTCAACTGATTGAATCATAATTTACAGGAATTAGTAAACTAGATTTTAGTTCCACTAGATGTTAGTTCCATTATTTTAATATGTACAATACAATGCCATGCTAGTTATACTGTTGGTTCATTTATATACCATTTTAACTCTAAAGGTAGTGATAACTTACCCTGAAATACTGAAACGAAAAATTAATATCCAAACAAAACTACTGTATGAGTGTATAAAGAATATATGCAGAAACTGTAAGTGATATAAATTTGTGTTTCCTTATAAAATATTATGTAACAAAAAGGTATAATCAAAATAAAATTGGAAGAACATGCAAAGAGAAAACCGATAGAAGAAAGAAAATACGACTAAATAATATATAGTACATTTTAGGAAGTTACGGTAACTAGAATATTTAAATAGTAGAAAGGGTATTGAATAGTATCTACAAGAAAAAACTGAATCTCATCTGAACAAATAAAATTTAGAGGGGAACAATTATCAAAACTCTGTCCTCTAATTGTATTAATAAAATACAAGATATTTCAAAAAAATAAATCAATATTTCCCTCTTGTAGAAGGAAATTATTTTAGAAGATTGATCTTCGGGATCCAATTCTGTAGAAAATTGATCTTCGGAAAATTTTCAGAATAAACAAAAAGTGTAATAAATGCCATAATATTGTAACTTTTGAAGGGAAACCTTAAGAATACCAAAATTTAATATGATGCATAAAATGTTTATTTTCATAAGGATTCACAAGATACTTTACGTCCCTCACTATTGATTTGCGAAAAAAAAATTATATTCAACCAGGAAATCTACACAAATCAAATATTTTGATAATCCAATAATTTATTTTATTTTTTGTAGTCAACTTCAGCCTATGCTAATCTTCACTTTATAACAATTAATAATAAACATCGTCTGCGCTTTTTTCAAGTCTTCACAACTGAGACATCATAAATAAATAAATCTAAATGTACACATATATTTATAAATAAACAAAAATATAAATTTAATATAATCATATATGTACTATAAATATAATATACAAAATAACCAGTGTTACAATAAATATTATGTATTATGTATAAATAAATACAGATGTCGTCTTTACGAGAATCTAATGTGAATTTAAATACTTTGCATATTATTACAAGGAAATGGGTTTTTCTTTTTTTTTTTTTTGCTTGGTAAAAAGAATGAAAGTAAAAGAATAAGATGAAGGAAAGGGAAAGAAAAAAAAAGCAGAATGAGAAAAAAAAAAAAATTAAAATATTAAAATAAAAAATATTATAAGGAAAATGTGCATAGAAAAAAGATCTTCAAAGTTTTATGAGAGCATTTTTGATATCCGGGTTGATGTATCTAAGAAGATAAGGATACAAAAATTTTTATTATTTAAGTATTAAATAGAAAAATAATATTATTTAGAATACATTAAACTAACTAAGTACAAAGGTTGCCATTTTTTAAGAAAAGATAAAAATAAAACTGAATATTTTATCAGAAAAAATTTCTATATAGATACAATGAAAAATATTCTTCTAGAAAGTTTTGAACAACTCAACCTTTTGTATATACGTATATCATAATAGAATATTTACTGTTAATGAATATTTTAACACTGATTGACCTTATGATTGTAAAATGAAATTTTTCCAACATTTACCATAATTCTAAGTTAAATAATGAATATTTTGTAAAAGAAGGAACATGAACTTCTTTTAATACTAACTAATATTAAATAGGGGCTTCCAAAAGTATGAATAGTATTGTGAAACCTTCTTTTAATACCAATTAAATTTGAAAAATTGTTAACAAGAGTATTAGTACTGTGAAATCATTTATATGGTATATAATAGAATTGAAACTAAACACTTTTTGAAATTTATATCTAATGAGGTTTTCTAAATTGAACCGAGTATTAATTTCAATATATGCATTTTTTTTAAATACCAAAGTGTTAGAGTCTTCTGTTGTCTATTTTCAAAGTAATTGATTTTAAAAATTTTAAGCTGAAAAATGCCTTTTAAATTAAACAACATATATTATTTTTGATTGGTTAAAATCTAAACTGCATTTTTCAAACTAAAATAGCAGCCACAAACGAGGCAGTGATGCTGTTGAAAAGAACCGTGTCTCTACTAGAAAAATACACATCTTCATGGATAGTCAAACTACTATTAAGACCTTGAAATACTGCTCATTTTGCTGAGTGGTTGTCATCAACTATCTCTCTTTCTAAATGAGCAGGGTGAAGTTTTCGATATTCATCATGTCTGAATAGCTGAACACAGTGGTTTCGATAGAATTGCAGAGCTTGAACTCGCTAGAAGCGGCATAAATCTTCAAATTCTATAAGAAAAATAAGAAAATTTTGGGATTCCTATTACATCATGTAGATATTAGTCTTAACAAAAAGTCAATACACTCACAAATTCCAGCTGGTTTTCTATTAAAACTTGCGTTGTGGCCAAACAAACTTGGCCTACATTAGATCTTAAACAGTTTCTAAAACAAAACATTTATATATGATTGAACGGCAGGTAAGTAATTAAATAAGCTTTTAATCTGGATGCTCTTGAGGATTGTAAAATTTCAAAAAGGATTGTAAAAGGTAAGCTTATTTGGAACTTTGCACTTTTTCTTCAGTAAACGTTGAGGTTAAGGCACAATGTCTACTCAGGAATGATTAAATTTTATGGAAAAATCTTGGATTCAAATCGCGGTCTTCAGTTATTTTTAACTGGATATAGTAATAATAACAATTATAACACTCAATTTTTTTCTTATAATTTTTATTACAAAAACTTTTATAATACAAAAACAAAACAAAGAACATAGAACATATTAAATGCAGTGATATTTTTCAAAAGTATCCATAGTTATATCATTATAAATACAGTTGCCAACTCTTAAAAACTCCAATTTGTTTTGTTTTTTTTTACTATACGTCATGTAACGCATTATGCGCACATCAAAAACCACCTTAAGAACTTAGGAAATATTAAAAATAAAATCATAAATAAATATTTTTTTAACAGTTACCCATATCGGAAAAACGACCGCAAGTAGGTGGATTCTATATACTTTCATTTTAATGTTCTTTCAAAAAAAAAAAAAAAAAAAAAGAGGGTGCCCTTTTGATTAGTATAATGTAGGAAGAGTATTGTAGTATCGTTTCTATAGACACATATCAAAATTAGAAACTCCTACATACATATATCATCCACCTATTAGATTTTGTATACATATATAAAAGAAAACATAAGGATATATTATAAATGTAAATATGTATTTGTACGCACATGAATATATAATAATATCTTGTGGTAAAAGTATAAGTATAAGTAAAACATAATATAAAACAAGAGATTTTATGTTTACCCTACTCAATTATTCAAACAGGTGTAATCAATATATTAATGTTTATGTAAAAATTCTTAAGTTTATAATTTAGAACAATATTAAAATATGAAAAAAAATTTTTTAATATTATGTTTGTACATATTAGGTATTCTATAAGATACTTTCTATATAAAAAAAAATAAATTTTATATTAAAATATTATGTAAGTACGTATTTAAAATTCATTAAATGTTATAAAAAAAGTTGAAGAAAACCGAATTATACTGTATATAAATTTTAATAAAAAGAAAATCTTGGTGAAAATTCAGCGATTATACCATACTACGTCCTACGATAATACGAATTGTTTGAATTAAAAAGCTGCGTTGCTTTTCATACATCAGAACTGAATTGTAACCCACAACGGCGATAAAAGAAAATAAAACATTAATATTTCAAGGTAATAAACCTAAAAAAGAAGAAGAATAGTTCTTTTAAAAATCATCCCAAACACATATAGATGTAGAACTTGATGATTGCCTAAAATATTTCAGTTTATTGCATGCTCAAAGAGTACAATTAAGATCATAAATATGGGTAACATACAAAAAATAAGAAGAGAAGTGAAGTGTTAAGATAAAATTAAAAGAGATTTCCAGCTTAAAATGGTGTCATCGGAGGTCATCAGAAGTCACATGAAAAAAAACTTTACCGCAGTTAAGTTAAGTGCTGGTGATATACAAATTTAGGAGGTTTTCATTTCACAGTTTATGCAGTAACGTAAATGGAATATAAATTCAGAGATAACACATTGAATTGAAAGAAAGTTTTTGTTTTATCTTCGGTGACTGGTGTATTCTTCTTATTTTTTTTTTTTTTTTTCTGCTGAAGTGTAGATCTTCAAAATATACTAAGAAAACTTGAGCGTCCTTAATAGTATGGAATTTTACGCACTAAAAGTTCCTGCCCCTGTATTCAGTGAATTATCCTAACTGCAAAGTAGAGAATTAATAATATTAAGCGTTATGCCGCTAAACTGCTAGAAAGTGTTAAATATAAGATAAAATGTAAATAAAAATAAATGGTAGTAAAAAATAGTGAATTAAAGAAGATAGTGAATATAAAAAATAAGTCTGTACAATAAAAAGAGTGAATTAAAAATAAATAATAATTAATTAGATCATATTTTACTGTTAATATTTCATAAAAATTTTTTAATCGGAATTTTTCTACAAATTAAAAGAGGACTTCTTAAAGGGTAGAATCCACAAATTTCCTCATTTTCTTTGTATATGAGTAACTAATAAAAAACAAGAGGTTTATTTATATACACTCTTTAATAATAAAGGGTAACATATTGATATAAGTTAAAGCAACTTTCATAGTTTTTTTTCGTTAAGAACTCTTGCCATTTTTATAAATACATTGAATCATCTAATTGGGTTTGTTAATATATACATAAGTTGATTCATTCCAACGGCAGTGGTTTTTAAAATACTTTTTAAGGCTTCTGATCCGTATGCATAAAACTGAGCTTGAACTCAAATAAAATTTTATCAAATTAAAATAAAACTGGAATTCGTATTTCATATTTGTGCTCAGGCTTTATACGTACCAGCCCCTTTTTTGTGTTTGTGTAGTTTATACCAACATTCTTCAGAAATTAAGGTTTGATTCAGAAAAACTGAAAATTATTTAATAGTCAAAATTTTCTCTCTTTGTATCTACACACTTTGTCTATAGGTTCAGAAAATTCAGATAAGTAAATCTTTCAGATATTTTGAACTGACTTGAGACGACAGGTATTGGCTATACTGTTTTAATCTTTCTGTTAAATGATGACGTACTGAAATAAAGATATTGCATATTGTTGGAAATGTATATATTTTTTTGTGCTGGTTTTTTGTTCAGAAATTTTTCTAAATTTCGTACGTTTAGAAAATATTTTTTTTTTTTTTTTTTATAGAATATTTGCATATTATTTTGAATTAAAATAAATTGATTTTTTAATCTAATATTTAAGATTTTTTTTATTTAGAACATAGAAATTAATATATTATTATGCATATAATATTATATACATTGTGTCTATTTTATTTTATACGGATAAAAAAAATATATGTATATATATATATATACATAATTTAATTAATGTTAAAAAAAAAACCAATTTTGCATAAAAGAATTGAATTATTTTATGAGTATTTTATGGTATAGGAATTTTTTAACAAAAAAAGATAAAAGTGGTTTGAAAAAATGTTGCATAAAAAATAAATTAAAATTAGTAAAAAAAATTTTATTAAAATAATTTAATAAATTATGCATATATGCATATAGAAAACATTGAATGGATATTATATAAAACCAAAGAATTAATACGTTAATAAAAGATATTAGAAAATAAAATATGTTTTTGTTTGTAGATAATTAAAATTTTTTAAATACATTCAGTTTTTTTTTTTTTCTTTTTACAGGTATTTTATTTTCTAAATTTTAATACAAAAAAAAACAGGTATCTCCACCACAGAACCGACAGCTGTTACACGGAAAGCATAATACGAAATTTCATAGATTTTTTACATACCAATTTATAGCAAAGGAAAATAACTTCTAAGAATTTGACAATATTTTTTTTTATTCAATAACAATAATATAGACAATGAATAAATCACAAAAATATATGTACATTGATACATATGCATATGCATTCATACATACATCCAAACACATACTGACAGACATCACACTAAAAATATTTTTTCACGCTTCTACGTACCGTAGTAGTACATATTTGCAAAACTCTAAATTTTTGATGTGAAAACAATACCTACTTTATAAATTCATGTATGCGGTCGGTAAAAAAACGATGTGTAAATATTTCATAATAAGATTAAATTTCAAAAAAATTGTTAATTCAATTTTTACACCATATTTACCATTATATTAAAATTTCACACTCTTTTGCAACTAGCTATATATAGTTTAATTTAATAACAAAAAAATTTTTTAATAACTGTAACGGAAAAATGTTTTTTTTAAATGTATATACATATATATACCTACATACATGTCAGTAAAGGTAGACACTCATATTATATCAAATTTTCTCTTCAATTCAAAGAATGTATATCATATAATTTCATGGAATCACAGGATTTTCGCCATTTAGTTTATAGCACATTTCCAAAAAAAATTTTGAAAAAATGTGCCTATTAGTTTCACTGTGTCCGTCCGCCCGTCTGTCCGTCTATTTACAAGACTTCTACACCGAGATTAGAAGTCTTTAATTTTCTACACTAAAGATATAAATTTTAAATAAGAAAATAAATTTTAACAATGGGTAGGTCTCATAAAAAAATTAATGTTGTAGAATAACTTTTTCATGTAGCCCCATCTATTACAAAGTTGAAGCCCCTCTAACTTTGAAAAAATAAATTTTTTTATGATTTTTCTATCTTCATAACTCCGGCACGCTTTTAGATAGGGACTTGAAATTTTGAGGTAAGAAACTTTTAGAATTAGCATAAGTTTCCTCAGAAATTTTTTTTGGACCGCACGGTGTTTATAAGCTAGTAGGGCTCAAACATTGAAAATTCGCTATTTTTAAACACCTGTAACTTACTCACCTGTACACATTTGTTCGCCAAGACATAAAAATTAAAGCTCCAGTAAAATATTTTTACGTGTGTTAACGGTTTTTATTAGTTATATAGGGTTCCGGACTTACAGTTCTTCAAAATTGCAACAAAAACCTATTTTTACATTTTTGCATTTATAAAATTTTCAAATTTTGGTGCAAGTCAGAAATTCTAAACAGTTTATACTATTTTATTGAAATGTGCGCTTTTACAAACCGTTGGTTTTCACTCTGCCTTGTTATTTTTAGCTTAAGAAAAATAATGAATTGAATGAAGAATTAAAGTTCGGGAGAGATTTAATTATAGTTTAGGAACAATTCTCCCGAGTGAAGCCGTATTCGGATTCTGTTATTTATTCTTACATGATTCATTTAATTAATCAAAACAAATCTACGGTCGGTCTTTGTAAAAAGAAAATTATTTGGTATATTACTAGATTACTATTATTAATTTTGTACCTCTTATATAAATCAAAACAGAAGATAAGAAATAGAATATTTTAATAACATTTATAATCCAACAGAGTATGTTGCTTCATGCAGTCATGTAATATTTCTTGGAATAGGAACGCAACATGGTTAAAATAATTCGATTTAATTATAGATAAGTGAATAATATCGATTATAACGATATTAAGCGGATCAAAAGAATTTTGTTATTATATCTTATAAATAGTTATAAACATTATAAAATTTTAGCTTTATTATAAATGAAAACAAATAGTTTTTTATTTTATTTATATATTTAAAATCTTACGAAAAACTTGAGAGTTTTTAACGAAATACATAAAAAATCAAGGAATTGTATTTTTGACTGTATTAATTTAAAGCTAATCGCCAAACATAAGTTATTCTTTTACCATAATATTTAATCATCTTTTAAAAAATTAAAGATATCTTACTTAATTTGTCTTGGGGATTTTATGACCAACGCTTTGAAATGTCTAGATTAACTGTTAAAATATGTGTTTTCTTAAAGCACCCTTGCTAAAGCACATGTTTCGCTAAAGCACCCGAATTTCCTAGAAATTATTGACATAAAACTTAACATAAAATCATCTTTTACGAAATTTCAGATGTGTAACTTTACTAAGAACGAAGATATGAGAATATAAATTTCACACCTTACTTTTCGTTTAGATTCACACCTTACTTTTCGTCATTTTCGAATCTTTTGCGTTAGACTAACAAATTTTTGCAGAAATTGTTGGCATAGGACTTATTTTCACAAAATTACAGATAATTTGATTCAATAAACACTGAGTTATTTTCATATAAAAAAAAAGATGTTTTATGACAGCTATATGAATCCACCGCTCGAACCTTCTCAATTTTAAAGATGAAACTAACAATTTTATAAAGATGAAACGGTAAAGCTTCTGAATTCTATTATTTTTTATTATTTGTTAGTTATCGTGCGAAAGAAAGGGCGTGTATAGTTTAAGAATTCATTCCTGAGCAAGAATATATAAAATTTTCTACATTTATTTCGTTTTCTTTAAGGTAAGGTATGATGATCACAACCGTAATGGCAAATTAGTTATACCCTGAGATACCTTTTTATGGGTACTACTGATGGGTATAAAAACTCACGCACTATGTATTATGTATCAGATACTTTGAACAAAAGTATCAATTAAATGTTTATTTAGAGAACTATCATTTATAGGAGTTTTTAGTTGTTGATTTTATAAGTTTTAACATAAAATTATAAGACACACATAACATAAAATATTTAAATCTTAAACACATAAATTACAAAAAAAAAAGAAATTAATCCTTAAAAATTTCAATGACCTACTTCAGTACTAATTAATATAAATATTCTAAATTGCTAAACTAGGAAAAATATGTTTTCATTTTGTCATCCAATAGAACATTTTGAATTAAGGCAACCATTTATGGAATTTAAAATGCTGGAAATGTATAGAAATATTTTTGAAAAGTGGAAGTACCGAACATAAATAAAAATATTACAAAGCTGATTCGTTATAAGCGATATTAACTCACAAAAAAGGCATAATTTATTTTTAAAATTAAAAAAACATTTCTAAAGATTCGATTAAAAATCATATCCTTTTTTCACATGCCTGTTATACCTCACATATTGTTTTTTAAAAAAATTTTTTTTAAATATGTTTATCACATATTATTTTTATACCCGTATGAACTATGTTCAAGGGTATACTAAATTTGCCATTACGTTTGTGACACCTTAAAGGAGTCGAGCTAGATATAGTGGCAAAGGTATGGATCGGCTCAGAATCAAATTCTGAGTCGATCAAGCCATGTACGTCCGTTCGTCCGTCCGTCCGCGCGATAACTCAAAAAATAAAGGAGCTAGGAGGATGAATTGTTTTTACGTCACTTTTGCAAATTTGTTAGTTTTGCTATTTAACTCCAGCATTTTCGGCCGCCGGGTTCGAGTAGCTGCCATATAACTTCTTTCTTTAAATGGAAATAACCCAGTGTCTATTCAATCTAGGTATCTGAAATTTTGCGAATGATGATCAAGTTTTATGGAAACAACTTCTGCAAAATTTAGTTTTGGTGGTGTGACGGGTTCGGGTAGCTGCCATACAACTTCTCTTTTTAAATGAAAATAACTCAGTGTATATTGAAGCTAGCTATCTGAAATTTAGTGAAAAAGTGTCGAGTTGCATGCCAAAAACTTTTGTAAAATTTGATTGGTCTAAAGCAGCCGATTCAGCCTTCTTGCATTTGTTGGAACTTAATGAAGCTAGGAGCAATAGATTCGGGTAGCTGTCATACAACTCCACAATTTACATAAATATATCTCTGTAGTTCGGTACTAAAACATCTGAATGTTTTTAAAAGATGATCAAGTTTTACAGGATATATTACGTTCATACGGGTATCCCAGAGTTGACACACTCTACTCTACTGCACTCTTCCTCGTTTTAAATAAATTTATTTGAAGATCTGCTCAAATATCCTAACACACCCTAAACGTAACTGACTATAATAAAGGTTGTTTTAACATTTTTGAAGTGATTGCTAGAATTAGGTGCCAATAATACAAAGCTAAAATAAATATCTATTAAGAAGTATTGGGCTTTAAGATAATAAAGATCGTATATTTGAAGTTGTACATTTCAGTTATATTAAACGGGAAATCTAACAATATAATATTCAATTTACTGATATGATTTGAGAGATTCAAATGGATAATATATAGAAAAGTTGAGAGTCCTTTATAGATTTGAGAAAAAACATAATGTCGGAAAATTTTGTTTGAAAAATGCTCGCAGGAATAATTTGGTTTTTTCAAATTTTGGCAACAAATTAAACTAACATTAAAATTCAATTTTTATGTCTTTAATCTAATTTATAATTTTCTTTGTTGTAATAATTAAAAAAAAATTTTTTTTTATTAACCGATCAGTATAACTAAATAGAAATTATAAACACTTCTTCATTATTATTATAATTAATATTAAAAATTAAACGTTTCATTCAAATTCTAACATAAAATTAATCTTTTTATTTTAGAAAATTAAGTTTTACCGTCATTTTGAAGGACTATCTATTAATTTGATCCAGAAAATTCAATTTTTCTTAAATAAAATCGAAATTCATCAGTATGTGTGTAGAATGGAGAATAGTAGAGTTTGTGGTATAAGTAGAGATCTGTTTAGTATGACAAATTAAATAAAAATATATTGATGAAATATTATCATTTATAGAGGGGGAATGAGGTAAGAAAACTTTTTCATTATCTTACTGTTAGGTGGTGGTACAATCACACAAACATAAACTAATGTTAAACAAGAACAAAAATTTTCTTTTTTTTTTTAACTATATCTTACAGTACTTAAATTACTATTGTTAGAAATTTTCTGTAATCATTTCTTTTTTTCAGGTGCAGAATACATTATTTTTCTTTTTTTTTTTTTTTTAGTCATGTTCACTTCATTATTTATGTACGAACACACATAACGAGAACATATTATAATATATTATAGGTAGACTCGTAAATATATATTTTATATACCTATGTATATGTTTTGTATTGAATGTGATAATATAAAAAAAAATTAAAGATATTTTCATAATTTGATATATATATAGGTACAATGTACTTAAACATATAGTGATAACCTCTTCAAGAAGTGTTTTAATTTAGAATGAATTTAACATTTTTAGTCATTGAAGAAATGATAAAATACTTTGAAATTCAGAGATGGATTTAACATCTTATTTTAGTTTTAATCTTAATATAGTGAAATAATATTTGCATATGGCATTATTTTTCATAGAATACTACTCAAGTTTTCTATTACCTTTGAATCCTTTTACCTTTTTAAAACGGGATATTCATTTCATTTCAAGTCTGTGATTTGCTTCAATTTTTTTTATGCTGCATGACCACACAAAGCATGCATTGCTCTGATTGTGTGTTTATAATTTTTTTGTTTTTTTTTTAAAAGCTTATTTTGAAGATGCTTTTGTAGTAAGGCATTTGCTAGTGGTCTTATATATGAAATAGTTCTACAAGAGCTAAGTTAACCTCTAGCTAAGTTAAAGAATTAAAAAAACAGGATGTTGAATACAAGAATTTTTTCATTTTGGAAAAAAAAAAAACGTGTAGAGCTAGCAAATTCATCATATCAAGTAATGCTCGGTTGTGCTACATATTTTTAAAAGTAATATTACCTAGTACCAAAATAACATTTCCTACGAGTAATTCCGTTTATATTGTCCAAAAGAAAAATTGTGGGAATAACTAACTTAAATTATACATAAAAAATATCAGATTGTGTAACTCAGTTTGTCACCTGAAGACAGTTTGCTAGATTCAATCTTTCTGCAAAGTAAATTTATGCCAGCTATTAGCATTTAAAGCCAAGGAAGTAAACAGTTATAATAATATGTAAACGGTTTTTAATATTTTTTGTTTTTGATTTCAACTGAAGTTTGAAATGGTAATGTTTGCAGCTTTAATGTATATGCAACATGAACATTCCAGGTGAAATATAAGACTCCGAGCAGCTATATATAACATCTAACTAAACCAGTTTATTTTGAGAAGGATATGCATTTGACTAAGAGTATCAACATAAATTAAAGATTAAACAGCACTGAATAAAAGGAAATGAAGAGAGCGAATAAAAACAAAGGCAGATAAAACAACATTTTAATTAATATTATTCGGCTGTAGACTATGTATAGTTTGTTTGATATGGGCACGTCACTGAAATGTCAGTTAGATAGAAAAAAAGTTAGCAAGCAATTTAAACAATGATAGAAAGAATGTGTTAATATTGTCTTGTTTCTTGTTTCCGTAATTTTTCTTTATTTTTATTTTTTTTTGTTCATATAATGCTTAAGTTAAGATTAATATTTTGTTTTGTTGTTCGTAAGATGATTGTCCATTTTTATTAGAGAAACAAAAGTAGAGTGAATGTCTGTTTTTGTTTTATTCATCCAATAGGCATACGTGTTTTAATGTTTTAAAGATAATACTACAGTCATCATTTTGTTAACATCTATTTGCAATAATCTTAGTTGTACATTTTAGAATAATTTGTTGCTCATATTGTAGATAGACATATGCATAAGTAAGTACTGTGCCATATACTTAAATTCTATTTATATTATGTTTGAGTGTGTATAAAAATGAAATTATTATATGAAGGAGCTATAGTACTTACTTACCTTATTATTCATGTATATTATCAGATACCTACTTGTATACCTCTAAAAATCCAAGATATTAAGATAAAAAGAGATTATATCCTTTCTGTTTTATTATTATACAATTGAAGAAGGAAAGAGAAACCGAATTATTTTCTTATTAAATTTTTAGTTATCTATATCTGCTTATACTCTACTGATTACTACTACCAACTCACCAAATTAAGAATTAAATAAAGTAAAAATAAAAATAACTTTATGTTATTATTCTTTTTTTCAAGGTCCAAAATCCAAAGAATTATATATATATTTTTTTTCGGAATTTAATTAGAATTTATGATGATTTTAGATAAAAAAAAAATTATTGTTTCTTATTTTAGTGCATAAACCATAAAAATTTCCTATGTAAGAAATTCTATGTAACTATAAAGTCTATAAATTTTTAACTTCATTATTGTTATATTTTTGATGGGCGAATTTTTAATGATTAAATAAGTGATCATAGTAATCAAAATACAATTACATACAATAGGAAATACTAATTTTTGAAGATAATTGTGGCAAACAATGAAAGGGGGAAGAAGGGAAGGAAGATAGTAAGAAGAAAAGGAAGCAAGGAAGGAAGAAGAAAATTAAATTAAAAGTAGGTGGTGTCGAATGAATGAAATAATCTTTAAATTATTTTATACACCGCAAGGTTTACTTTTAAAGGAAAAAGATTAATTGTTGTCGTCTCAGTATAAATTTAATTAATTATGATTTTTAGTACAGATACCGATTACCAGAGGTGAACTTGAAATATATTTTTACCATTTGAAGAATCGTTCTCTTCAGTTTATTTTATCGCTTCATTTTTCTATTTTTCTTCTTATTTATAAAGAAAAGTGGTTTTATTGTTTTTATTGCTTTGTGTTTCTAAAGAAGGTTAAAAACAAAGATCGTAAACTAATTATGTTCAAATAATTACTTGAATCTAAAACGATACAAGCATTACTGTTTCTCCTGATCCGTTAACACGTTTTAACATGGGAGTTTTCTCAATATAGGAGTATACAATAACTAACCTAATATGATAATTGGTAAATGACTTGTATCAAATTTTGGAAAATTTGTTCACTTTCTCTTACAGCAGCTTATATTGAAGCCTACCTGCCTATATTGAACTTAAACCAAATTAAACCACCTTATTGAAATGTTCTTCTTTCTAATTTAAATTTGTAAATATCCTATATATAGATAATCAAGTAATTATTCAACCTACATCTGCTAACGTTCCCATTTAATCTCACTCAGAAAATGTAAATTTGGGATTTCTCTTCCGTATTCCTTTTCCTTTCCTCTACCTAGGTCATATCCTATTATTCTGGCTACGGAGGAAGATAGTTTTAGTTAAGTCAAAATTCCACACTACCAAGGAAGATTTGGTTGGTGCCTTTTGAAGATGTATGGTTTAACGTCCACTTTTGAACAATTAAGTTTGGTCTTCAATAATTTTTGTTAGATGCTGAAAGTCACAAAAGAACCCATCGTGGAGAAATAAACGTACCCTAACCTTTTAAATTTAATAGTCAACTAGAATACATATTCAGGTAAAGCTTTTCCCATATTTAAAAAAAAAAAAATCTGTTATAAATAAGTGAAAGTGGTAGATATCAAAATTTGATATTAGCAGATCTGAATCGGAACCGAAAAAGATGGAAATAAAATTATTAACTAATTCTTCTTCTTGAACTCTTTAAGAATATGGTACCATCTGCCTGTACAACGAAAATGAGGTAGATTATTGCAAAAAAAAATATATATATATAAATGGATGTGTAAAAAAGCGTATATTTTAATAACCCTTTTATAATTTATAACTTCAGGATTCAATATTAAAAAAGTCTATCGGACATTAAAAAGTAGTTAAATTAGCAGCATATTAGAGCGAATTTATTTTTTAGTTCTTCAAAAAATGTCAGAAAAGAATATCCGAAGCAAAAAAAAAAAAAAAGAAGCAAACCATAAAATAAAATTGTTTCATTCAAAAAGATTTTTTTTAATTTTTCAAGTCAACATCACAGTCAACTTTGAAAGCATAGAATTTAATTTAGAATAAGCATTAAAAATATTGTCTAGAAACAATTTATCTTCATCTCAAGAATAGGAGTTATAAAGTGAAGAATTTTCTTTTAACATTCCCGCGTAATTTAAAGTAAGAAAAAAATAAAAATTTGCAAAAAACGAAGGCAGAATTAAGAAGATAACTAACAATTTAGAAAAGTGGGTACTTATATAATTTTTCTACATCAATAATTAATTTTTTTTTTCCATTTCTTTTCCATTTTAAGTATATTTTTCTAAAAAAATTTGGAAAATTTGCTGGTTAGTTTCACTTTGTCCGTCCGCCGGTTTTTTTGTTTAGAAAACTTCTACACCATTTCAGACACAGCAATTAAATTTAAAACGTGAATAGCGAGGTTGAATTAAAAAATTAATAAAATAACTTTTATAAGTAACCGCATCCATTATGGAGCTACAGACTCCCAAAGCTGGAAAAGCCTCTATTTTCGAATTTTTATACCTGAAGTTCTGCTTAATATTTTTTAATATAGAAACGTCAAAGTTTTAAGTTTATACTTCATTAAATAAGTTTTTGCAGTTTAATATTTAAATTTACTACTAGATATGAATAAACAATATTGTGGTTCCAGCGTAACTTCGAAACTCTTTCAGTTAAAAGCTTGAAATTTTGAGAGGATTTTTAAGAATTAGCATAAGTTGCTTCAGAATTGTTGTACTTCCTTAAGAACTTTTAGATCTCAACAATTGAATTTAAAACTTATGGTAAATAAGAAATGAAAATTGAAGCTTCAATACGTATTATATTTTTATTTTTTTTAGTACATTTCCCTTCCACATAAATGTGACAAGGAAATTACACAGCCTTTTCTTTTCAGGCGTGGTTGTACATGTCGTAAGGAAGAATTATTCTTACGACGTGTGTCGGACTCGAACCCACACTCTTACACACGCCGAGGGCGCCGAGGCCCTTACATATTATATTTGGCATTACTTTTCATAGTTATAAAGGTTTGCTTTAAAGCTGAAGAGCTAAAACTGTCTCTTAATTCTTCACAATTTTCGGAATAATCAGAATCTAATTAAATACTCTAGTAAAAGTATATTCTAAAATGATTTTTATTGCCTTTTTAAAAATGTACGCATTTTAAAAACTTTTGTTTTGTATAGTGCCTTCTTTTGTTTTATTTTTATTATCCTTAATCATCAGTTTAAAAGTAATTCAATAATCCAGTCTGTGCTTTTACAGACTTTTTTCCTACATTTTTTTATTGATATTGTTGTTCTTTTTCCGGGTTTTGTTTTTTTGTTTTTGTAACAAAATTATCATAAAAAGCTTTTTAGAAAAGTTTTTTTTCTACATTAGTATAATTAATGTCCATTTAACAGATAATGTTTAACGACAACCATAAGAAATTACGAGTATAAAATTTTTTAAAAAAATAACAAAAAACAAAAAAAAAACATTATGAAAAGGAATGGAATTGTTTCTTATACAATAATATTTTAGTTGGGTACTATTGAAATAAGGATTTGGTTTGTTGTTGGGTACTCTAAATAATAACCATTATTATATTGTTTAATGATTAGTATTCTTTGTAACTCTATCAAGACGGAAATTTTATAATTTTTTATGGTAGACTTTCCCGTCCTGTATGATTATATCAGATATAGGCGTTGTGTGGTGAATTTTTTTTTCATTTAGCAAAAAGCATATTTGATATATTTTGATTCTTCTCATATTTTGATAGTTATTCTGAAGTATTAGTTATTGTAGTTGCAAAACTTCAAGAACATCATCTTTTTTAAATCACTATATAAACCAACTTTTTACAAATAAACATCTCCCGCTTCTCATCTCTTTCCTTACCTTAGTCAGTTAGCATGTTATTACCATTATTATGTAGGCTATACGATGAGTTTAGTTAGTAAAACGCTCACATTATAAAAAGGGCTTAAATTTTCCTAGTGTCCCTGTAGATTCCTATCTTCATTAAGAAAAAAGCTATTCTTAAAATTTCTTTCAAATATAGAATTTTGTCTTCAATTTTTACTCACACCTTAAACTCTGGTTTTGCTTTTGAAATTTGTTTTTTTTTATTCCATTAAGATAAATTGCAAAAGTGTAATGTATACCTTGTATAATACTGATCTTGTAATTATATATTTAAAGTATGGTAACATCTGTAATAATGTTTTATTTAACTTGTTTTGCGCAAAAAAAAAACTAAAAATAATGATGTCATAGTATAGCTTATAATTAAGGATATAGGTATAATATTAAAACTGATACTTAATATTAAAAAATTCTCAGAAACTGTTGGACATTGTAAATTTACGTTATTACAATTCTTCTAAAATATTTCGAAAAAAAAAATTTAAACTTTTTTATAGTTATTTAATACAAAAAAAAAAAAAAAGAAACTAAATATCTAGAGCTGAAAAAAACTTGTTGTTCCACGTTTTTTTAATGTTGGGAAAAATTACAACATGGGTCAAATGTTTTTTTACTTCAATATTTTAATGTAAAAAAAAACACAATATTTAAATTGTAATATTATTCCATTTAAATTTAATTTTCAACTTAGAATATCAAAAAAAAATAAATTTGTCAGGAATATTACATTAGGCTATATGAAATTAAAAAATTTTCTTATATTCTTTTCGTTTTTGGACATTATATAAAATAGTAATAATCGGCTTTTTGAAAAAAATGTTTCTGTGTATGTTTTTGTCTGTCTATTTGTTGTTGCCATAATAATCTATGATATATAGATTTATTGCTTTTCATCTGAATATATGTTAAAGTCATAAACAAGGATTCTGTATCAAAATTGTCCTTAAAAATGATGTATAATATTTATAAAATTTTTATAAACATTCATAGCTGATAATTTAAAGTCAATCAGAAAAACTTAAGTAAAAAAAAAATTTTAGGGACAAATAAAATTAATAAATCAACATTTAAATAAAATATTTCAATGACATTCGGCGAAGAATATTAACTAACTAATTAAATTAATACAAAAAAACTGTAGAGATCGGACCGTATACCAGACTGGGATTCATACCAGACCAGAAATATAGGTTTTATCAATACCTTAATTTTTTAATAAAAATAATAAGGAAAAAAATCTTTAGAAAATAAATTTTTATTGTACTTTTGAGATAATATTAAAAGCACATAAACCTTTACATAATATTATCATATTTACTTCAGGGAATCAAAACTATCGACTCCAACTCTGATTCCTACTACAACTTTTTTTACTTTGAAAATCTCTGACTCTTCAATATAACAAGTTTTACATAATAGTACCCTTATACTACTTAACATACCACACAGTTAAAATTACAATTTAATTTGTAATTGAATTTAAATATGTATGTACAGAGTG
This sequence comes from Poecilobothrus nobilitatus, assembly GCA_947095535.1. NCBI lineage: Eukaryota > Metazoa > Arthropoda > Insecta > Diptera > Dolichopodidae > Poecilobothrus > Poecilobothrus nobilitatus. The sequence continues at coordinate 50,654,631 of OX352772.1, read as the reverse complement.
GGCCAACGTGAACTGACTGATTTGAAATGCTTATCATTCATTTTTTTATTTTATTTTGTTTTGCAGATAATAAAGAATTTTATGAAATTTTATAATAATATCATCATACTCAGTGCAGGAACATGTAAAAATTGTTGAACATTTTTTACGACCGATAGTTTTCAATAATCATGTTATATAGTTCCAGCTCATACCGCAAGATAGACAATGACGATTCTTCAAGAACTTTTCGATGACCGAATAATTTCAAAAATGCTGATTTCACGTGACCACCTTGTTGCCCAGATTTGACGGCTTCTGATTATTGTTTGTGGGAAGGAACAGGTTTATGTCAACAAACCACAAAACATTCATTAACTAAAGCAAAATATTCGCATAGAAATTGCGCGACGTAAAATGTAAAATGCCTTGAAACAACTCATTATCTGCCAACAGGAAAATGGAAGCCATTTAGAGGATGCAATTTTTTTATACTGAGCTTAAAAAAAATTTAATAATTTATCTTAAAAAAAAATAAAATAAAAAATTATAAGCATTTCAAATCAGTCACTTTAACTTGGCCCACCTTGTATTTTAATAAACAATATAAAATAAAAATTTAATAGTAAATGAATTAATTAATTCTTATATATAAAAAATATTCATTAACATTTTAAATAAACTCAAAAATAAAACAAAATTAAATATAATAATAAAACTGTTACAAAATATTGTAATACTTTTTCTGCACCGCGGTTCTGGTCTTTCACAAAAAACAGACTGTGTGTAATTTAGGTTTATTACAATTGACAGATAAAATATTGAATTAAAATACTGATTTTTGATTAAGTAAATAAAAAAAAAAATAACTAAGTAAGCACCTAGGTAAATTCTAACAAAATATTATTTTCAGAAATGGGTAAATAATTGATATTTTCACAGTAGGTACTTAATTTTATTGTTATATAAAATTTCTTTAATAATCAATAAGAGCGACTTAATTAAACACAAAATATATTTTTTTTTTGATTAGGTTTTAAATTTAATATTAATTTGTTTTCGGAATTGGAATCGACTTATTTTGTATACGACTCCAACTCCAATCTGACAATAAAGACGCAGACACAGACTCTGATTTCGACTTTACAACTCCGACTCTATAGCCCTGATTTTTTTTCTGAAAGAAATGCAATCGATTTAGGATTCTGATCTGGATTTCGCTACCAAAGTTTCTGTCGACATCAAAAGCAAATTTTAAGCTTATCTTAACTTATTTCTACACAGTATTATTTTGTTAACATGATTTTTAATAAGAGATCTGAGCTCATCTGAAAAATGAAGCCTTAAGTTAAAAATAAATGGAGGATAATTATTGTTCTCAGTGTTGAAGACTTTTTATGCTATTTTAATACGACATCTCATTTTTTGTTTCAGATGACAATTTTGATAATAATCGTACTTTAATGAACTCTTACTTCAAATATTGATTATTTGTTCATTTGTGGTTTGTTCAAAATCCTTATTGTTAATGTTATATGAAATATTTTTTATACATTATAATTGTAGCTAAAGGTTTTAATTTATTGTAACATACATTATATTTTCATGTATCACCATTAAAATTTTATTTTATTTACCTTTAACCAATTTTTTTATTACATTTACACCAATGTGATAAAACACTACTGCATCATTTAAAACACGATAAAAACGTTTATGTATATAATAATTAAAATAATTCTTATACAATTAAATCCAATTTAATTTAATTACTTTATTTTAGTATTTAACATGATTGTAACAAACACAAATTAAATAAACGTGATTAAAAACAAAAAATAAATATTAATTAAAATTTTAGATTGCTGATGATATTACCTGGATATTATAATATAGGTAATATAACAGTTTAAAATTAACTTTCTTTCAAAATTTTTAGCGAATTGTTGATGTGTCCTCTGAATAAATTAAATATAGTAAAAATTTAACCCTTATGTGTGAATGAATTTTCATTTAATTTAAAATAACTGTGACCCCAATTTTTTGTTTTTAATAAAATTTTATGCATGTGCGTCTATAGATATATTTTAATAAAATTTGTGTTGTGGGTATTGTAGCTTTATCAATACAAAATATTATGTAAATTTTCTTCTGTTAAAATGTCAGACAAATTTTACTTAAATTTTTATGCGTTATTTAAATAATGTATAAATATTTTGTCGAAGGATTTTCTTTGTAACCCTTTTGAGAATAATAATATGAGAGTTAACAAAATCCTACGAAAATAAAAATTTTTATAAACATATACAGAGTGTTTTGCATGAAATTGTAAATATTTCAGAGGGTGATTATTGACACTAAAACTAGATAAAAAAATCGATTCCATATAGAGAGATAGATATTTATATAAAAATCATTTCTATATTTTATAATTCTTGAATCACACACAACTACAGTAATTAACTTAGACTTGTTTGTACGCTTATTTTTCATTGTTATATTGGGGTAATTTAAAATCATAGCAGATCAGAGAAAAACTTGCTACCATTTTATATTTAAGAAAAATACCCTATTAGTAAACCCTGTTTATTACATATTATTACCCCTAGAATGTTTGCACCTTAAAGAAATTTTGGATAATTTTAGAATTTCGTCTACAATATCAAACTTTGGGGCTTTGATATTGTTCTATTGCAAAAATTATAAAATTTTAAAAATATTGCTTTCTGCGTATTACAAAAGATTACATAAATTTGAAAAGGACGTAACATGTTATTTTTTTTTTTAGAACAGTAGCCATTTAACTTACATGTATCACTGTCATAAAATTTAAATATGCTATAAGATTGAAAAGTTCTACTGTTCATTACAACTCTGGATAGATACCTGAAGGACTTAGTCCCAATGCACAAATATGTCTCATGGCAATTGTCAAGCAAGCTCCAAAGCCTCAAATATGCAGATGATATAGCTCTTCTCACGCACTCAGACACCGATATGCAAGCACTAGTCAATAAACAGAAAATCCAAGCCTCCAGGATAATATAGAAAAATACCAGAATTCATCGGGAATACCCAAATCGAAGAGGTAGCGGAATATGAATACTTAGGAAGCATGATAACCACACAAAGGATTACAACAGAAGATATAGAGCACAGAATTTCAAATGCAAGAAGTATCTTCGGTAGATTATAGGCAACCTGGAAATCGCCACACATAGCCCGTGGCACTAAAATAAGAATATTCAACGCATGTGTGAAATCTGCCTTAATATACGACAGCTAAACCTGGCTGGTAACAGTAACACGGAAAAACATATAAAAGCTACAGGTTTTTACCAACAAATGCCTAAGAATAATATGCCGAATATTCTGGCCAAGAAGAATACTGAACCAGGAATTTTGGGTACTATCCAGACAAGACCCCATTGAAACGCAAATATGTAGAAGAACATGAAAACGGATGGGTCACATCCTCAGATGCCCTACAACATCAGTAGTACGTCAGACATTGGACTGGAACCCTCAAGGCAGAAGAAACGTGGGAAGACCTAACTTGGAGAAGAAGCGTTCAAATTGAAATAATAAGGAGTAGGAAGTCTTGGGCTGAAATTAAAAGACTAGCCCAAGATAGGTAAATTTGGAGAGAATTTGTGGAAGGGAATAAAATAGGAGAAAAAAAAAAGATAGAAAAGTTACTTATTTAATTGTAAATGTTTGCTTTTATGAAACAGCTGACTTAAAAGGCTGAAATTTTTAACCAAATTTATTTATTTCAGAAAAACCATTGCTTGATAACAAGGACCACAACAGTTTTGTTTAATATGACTGTGTAAAATCGTTTTCCTATTTATGATTATTACGGCTTAAAGCGCTTGATCAGTTGACCAGTTATAACCACCTAGAACAGCATCTGTTACATGTGAGAGATTTAAAAAATTGTATTATATTTTGGATTTTAATACTCAAAACAGAACCTTCCCTTTTGACTAAACTAAAAAAAGGGAAACGTTAAAAAAATTGTTAGTATGTATATAGCTAAATGGCTAGTGTTGGGCAACTAGTTTTGTATCAATAAATATTGTAAAATTTACCTTATTTTCAAAAATGTTAAATATTAATTTTAATCTAGCACTAATAATTTTCTTTGTATCTTAATTTTGAATGATTTTGTTTGCTCTTTTTTAATATGTAGGTATGCATATATTTAATTATTCATGCTGCAGATATCCAATCTAAAAATTTTATTAAATAAAAAAGGCTCTGTGGGAAAAATGTGACTACAAAAAAATATGAAAAAAAATGAAAGGAAAATCTTGAAAAACTTTTCAAATAAATCATTCTATAAAATACTAAAAATTAAAAAAAAAAAAAAAAAAAGGGAAATTCTTTTTCAAAACAAAATACAGAAAAACAAAAAAAAATTATTTTCTGATTTTGAATGATAAGGGTCACAAAAAAAAAAACAAATTGTATATAAGAACCATATTAAAAAACAATACCAAATGGTTTTCAGAGGCCATGATTTTTAGATTCCCAGTATTCAAAATTTAAACAAACTGTTAACGGATTTAAAAAGTTTAAAAATTCTGAGAAAATCATAAAAAGAAAATAAATATAAATTTAAATAGAAAATTTCATTTAAATAAACTGTAATAACATATCATTCATTTGAAATCACCAAATGACCTTTTCAAAAAAAAAAAAAAAAAAAGGGGCACCAATTTTAAATTTATCTTTATTAATGATTATCATTATTCTTTTTTTTTTTTTTTTTGTTTTAAAAACAATTTTTTAAATTGGTAATCTTATTTTTGTAAATCCATTGATATTTATTGATTTTTTTTTTTATTGTAATTTGAAATTATTGTTTTGATTTAATCAATTTTTAAAAGAACAAATATTTTCTATTGAAGAAAGGTTGATTCATTTATCAAGTGTTGTCAGTTCATAATAATTCCTTTTAATTTTTAGCGCATTTCCAAAGAAATTTGAAAAAATATGCTTATTAGTATCACTCTGGCAGCTCGTCCGTTCTTCTGTTTACAAAACTTCTACACCGTTAAAGAAAGAGAAAAACAATTTTAACCTTAAGTAGGCCTCATAAAAGAATTAATTTTGTTGAACCACTTTTTCATATAGCCCCATCCATTACGGAGCTACAGCCTCTCAAACTTTGAAAAAGCCCTATTTTTAAATGCGTATATCTCATGTTCTGCTTAACATTTTTTCAATCTGAAAGCGTCATTCGACAGGTATTTTTTTTACCTTTGTAAATTGATATCAAATTTATACAATTTTTTTTTTTTAATTTTAGTATTTGAATTTACCGTTATGTGGAAACCAAATTTTGCATGATTTGTCTACTCTCAAAACTCCTGAACACAGTCACTTAGATAGGAACTTGAAATTTTGAGGGCAGAAAGAACTTTTAGGATTAGTATAAGCTTTCTCAGAAATTTTTTTTGAGCCACCCTCTGTTTATGAACTATTAGGGCTCAAAAACTGAAAATTAACTATTTTTAAATACCTGTAACTTAGGCACCTGCACACATTTTACTTCGATAAGATATAAAAATTAAAGCTCCAGTAATATATTTTTATGTGTGGTAACGGTTTTTCTTAGTTATATAGAGTTCCGGACTCACAGCCCCTCAAAATTGCAATAAAATCTTATTTTCATATATTTTCTTATATGAAATTTTCAAATTTTTGTGCAAGTCATAATTCTAAACAGTTTTTATATTGTGTTGTGGAAATGTGCGCTTTTAAAACCCGTTGATTTACATTCTGGTTGTGTTAATATTAAAATGAAATTTGTGTAGGATGTTTTTTGTTTTTTAAGTTAAAATAAAATTTTTAACTTATTTAAAAAAAAAAAAATAAAATATTGATAGGGCTTTTGCCGTTATATTTGCTGTTTTGTTAAAGAGAAGCTTCATCTTAAGTTAGTTAGTTGGTGATTCAATTTGATTGTTGAATGATTGTTACTAATCCTTTTTTTTGTGTAAAAAAAGTTCTGAGGATAATATAAAATGAACTGAAATTGATTTACATGTTGTTCATAAGAAATCAGTGATATTTAACTTTAGGTAGTTCAAGAGTCGCTTTAACAAAATTAATTAATATGTTTTTTTTTTTGAAAAACCGTGTTTGGAGTAATGCACGCTTATAAATTAAATAATTTTAGTAAATATAAAATTTTGTAATTAATATAAAATATATTAATTGAGAATTCGTTAAGTTATTTTTCAGTTACAATCAAAGTTTTAGATCACATCCGTGTTTTGGTTTCATAAATGTTATAGATAAATTTCTCAAGTTTTATTTATTCCGCATATCGGAGTACTGTTCATATACGGTTATAACTGAAATGAGATTTATTCTATTTTATTCCTACTTTTACAAAATGCTTTTTGTGTTCATTCATTCAAAATGTAATTTTTAGTTGCAAGATTAAGGGTCGTGTATAAGACAATATACATTTTCAACTATTTTACTAAACAAACTTTAGTTTAGTACAATTATGAAATAAATGGAACATTTCAAAGAGTATGGGGGCAATATTTCGTATGCTCATTAATATAATTTCTATAATTCCAACAATACAAATGCTTTGCTAAATAAAATGTAAATTCTTCTAATGTAATTTTTTTTCTACTAAACGCTTCGGTAATCAGAAGACTTTAGGTGAACCTTAAAAGGTCAGAGAATTTATATAAAAGAGCTCTTATTTATTTAGAATAAGAAGGATAAAATATTTGAAATCTTTTTAAGTCGATCAGGTGACCTTAAACAGAGTTTAACTAAATCTTCAAAAAAGAAACTACCAAGATATTTCCATTTTTTTTGTAGATAGATAGATAGATAGATTTTGTGCAAAGAGAGTGTTTCAAGCTTTCTATGGTATCGTTTTCTCTGCAAAACCTACAGCTGAGATTCCTATATGCATACTTCATCTCTAACTTTTTTACCGATCAGGCAATGGTTCGTAATAACACCAACCAATTGTCTAACCTAAGATCTAGAGTGAGTGAGTATACTCTCGGATCATTTTGAACTAGAATCTGGACACGTAATTTTAGTTCTACTGCAAATTGATTACGCATTTCATAGTTGGGTCAATTAAATAAGTTATCATTAATGCTCAACTTGAAGGTTTGTATATTGACACGTAAACAAATACAGATAAGGCTTATCTCAACCTCTAATCTGTATTTTATTAGCTCATCAACCTATTCGTTCCCTGCCATTCTTCGTGCATCTTATTCTGCTCTAATATTAACTTCTTTTTTAATGAATATCTTTTTTTCTAAAAAGAACTAAAAAAAATTTGTACTCAAATATTATGCATATTTTGAGTGTAAAATAAAATTTTACTAGACATTGCAAATTGCTGACCGAAATTTTCAATATTAAATATTTAAAAGGAAATATTTTTATTTTTAATATACATTTATCTAAATATTTTTAAGTTTCTTTAAGAAAAATTCCTTGGGGTTATAAGAATTCAAAAATTTTATAATTATTCTTTCTCAAATTTTTTCTTTCTGTTTATCTATAGAAAGAGAAGAAATCTTTTTTTTTTAATTTCCTTTCTTTTATTTCTAAAGTAAGTTTCTAAAATAATTTTTTTTACATTGAAAATAGTTGAGTTATGGAAATAAAATTTATTATAAGAAAAATGATAGTAAATGCTTTAAAAATAAATTGTTATTAACGTAAATTTAAACTAGAATTGTATTAAACATATACATATATTATAATCATATGTTATTTTAGGTAATCGATTCCATATTGTATTCTTGCAAAGTCTATAAAGTAAAGTTTTACCTTTAATCTCCTCTACTCTCAAATTAAGTTTTCTTTCTCTTTAATGTCTTAAAAATATTTTGTGTTCTGTAAAGTTGTTATTTGGAAACTTTTAAAATCAAAAGTAAACCTATTTGAACCACCTATAAAATAGGTATTGTTCCAACTTCTGTGTTAAGATGTAAAAGAAATAGGACCCGAAATAGTGTTTAAATCTTTTAACACATTTTGCAAGCATGAGGTATCTCCAAATTCCTTTTTTATTAAAATTATTCTTAGCTTCAATTAATTGAACCGTTAATTAGTCAACTTCAGCTATTAAAATATAAAATCTAAAATGAAAATAGTAGTTTTCCTTTGTATGTTGAATAATTGCTTCTGTTCGCTTTTTGGTAAAAAAAAAATTTTTCCCGATGAACCATAAAGTTAATTTGCTAATTTTTTCTTTGATGAAGGCTGAATTTACGCGTTCGTATTCACTAGAATCTAGATCCGTAGTGTACCTTCAAAACGTAAGAAAACATATTCGGCCAGAGTTGGTATTAAGTTTCGCACGATTTATGCCGCGATGATACCATTCTGATGGAGTACATTTTGAACACTTCTCAAATCCATTTCAAAGAGTTCGCGTAAATCTTAAAAAAAGAAACTGTCGAAGTATTTTTACGCCTTTTCCTTAACAGACTAGGTCAGATGGAGAGAAAGTGCTTCATGCTCTTTATCGCGTCAATTCCTCTGCAAAAGTTAAGTTAAGTTCCACATCCATTCATAATCTACAGTTAAGTTCCACATCCATTCATAATCTTCTATCATATCTACCAAAAAGACAATGGTCCGCAATAACACCAACCAAATGTATATTTTCCCGTCTAGAGAAAGAAAATACGCACTTGGATCTTTTTCAATTTACAAGGATCTGGTTGTACTGCAAGTAGAACCTGTTAGCTATTGATTCTGACCAAAAGGATGTTCTTTTTAGTATTGAATCTGAGGGTTTGTACATAAGGTACATGAATATTTCTCATTCGCCGACTTATTTCATGTTATATCCTAATATTCGCTCGGACCCAAATCAAGTTGACAGTCTTCTTTTTTTATTGAGTACTTTCAATCTGCAGCACTCTACCGCCATTCATTAGGTAATCACTACATATACTTCTATCAACAATTTTTTAAAACTAATTAAAAAAACATGCATATTAAAAAACGGACATTCATTCTTTTGTAGTTAGGTAGGGAAATTATCTCTCCTAAATTAAAAACCTTAAAAAATTGTTGCCTCCCTTTAGTAAAAACTAGTAAGAAAGTAAATTTTAAAAATAAGTTTTCATAATCTACCATAAAAAAATAATAAATTGAATGTAAAAGCAAATTTTATTGTTTTTAAGAACATCCTGCCGCTTTCAAATTATTTATTTAAGAAAAGGAAAAGCTAAGGAAAAAATTGTTAATTTCTAATTTAAAAAAAAAACTAATTTCTCTTACGAACTTTAAAATAATGTTGAATTTTTTTTATATTTTTCTTTCATTTTTTTATTTATTATGATTTTTGTTTTTTTTTAATGCAAATCTTCTTATGTTGTTCCACAAGGATATCCTAAATAAATTATTGCGAAAGCATTTTACCAAAAGATTTTTAAGATGAAACAAATACGTATACAAATGTACAAGTGCATATAATATTCGTATTATGTATCTGTTATGCATACATTTCAGGCAAAATGTTTAGGAACATCTTTTTTTAACAATAATCAAAGGCAGTTACTAGTTTAAGGAGAAAGTCATAGAAGAAAAAAATAGAAATGGCAGTTAAAAATGAGACAAAAATAAGAGCCCTTAGAAATAAAAGACTAGCAAAAATATATCTAAATTTCATAAAATTCATTCATAAGAAAAAAATTAATCTTTGAACCAGTTAGTTTTCTCGATTATGGATAATCAATATGGATAATACGCTGATATGAAGAAAATGAATTAAAAAGTGCTTGTATCAAATGACCGTATGCTGATAAAACACTCCTAATAAAGTGAGACATAAATAAAGTTTACATGTGCAAAATAATACTTTTGATTATCTATTGCACAATACTGGCTAAATTGAAGGATTGAAGGATGTGAAGAAAAAGAGTTAAAAGTGTTTGAATCGAATGACCGTATGCTGAAAAAACACTCCTAATAAAGTGAGACACAAATAAAGCTTATATGTGCAAAATAATCCTTTTGATTATCTATTACACAATACTGGCTAAATTGAAATCTAACAATGACGACAATCCTATTAATTTCTTTTATGAATTTTATAAACTTCTTAAGAGAAATTTGCCGTGTAAGTATAGGTAATTTACTATAGGTCCTTTATAAGGAACTTGATCTGTATTAAAATATGGAAGCCAATTACAAATTAATTTTTTTTTTATGTTCAGCGATTTTAAATTTCGAGTCAAGAGAATTTTAATTGCCGATTATTGTACTATATAGATATATACCTTCATTTTGTAGAATATGAAACACTACATATTCCTCCAGAATTTCAATTGTGAATCTTTTGATTAAAAAAATAAAATTCATTCTGTTACAATATATTTTTTTTCGATACAGTACTTTTGCTTTAAATATGCGTACGAGGTTAACCATAATATAAAATGTATATAAACATAAAGTACAGCAATTTATGTATATAAACATTTTACTCGTACATATAATAAATGTTCATCTTTATACATATAAAACATGTTGACATTAAGAAACAAGGTAGAATGTAAACTAACGGTTTTTAAAAGCGCACATTTCCAAAACTCAATACAAACTGTTTAGAAGTGTGACTTGCACAAAAATTTGAAAATTTCATGTAATAAGAAAAAACGTGAAAATAGGACATTTTTGAAATTTTGAGGAGCTATAAGTCCGGAATCCTTTATAACTAAGAAAAGCCGTTAACACACATAAAAGTATATTATTGAACCTTTAATATTCATGTCTTGCCGAAGAAAAGTTTTTACAGGTGCCTAAGTTACAGGTGTCTAAAAATAGCAAATTTTCAATTTTTGTGACGTAATAACTCTCAAAGAGGGGGTGGTACCCAAAAATTTTCTGAGGAAACTTATACTAATTCTAAAAGTTCTTTCTTGTCTCAAAATTTCAGGTTCCTATCTAAAGGCGTGCCGGAGTTATGAAAAAAGAAATTTCTTGCAAAATGTGGTTTTCACATAACGGTAAATTTAAGTAGTAAATTACAAAATATTACATAATTTTGATATTGTTTTATATAGATAATAAAATTTTCGATCTTCTGGCAGTTTTAGATTGCAAAACTATTACGCAAAGCCTAAGATATATACATCTTAAAATTGGGCTTTTTCGCAATTTTGAAGAGCTGCAACTTTGGAACCCTTTACAACTAAAATAAACCTTTAACACACGTTAAAATATATTACTGTAGCTTTAATTTTTATATCTTGCAGAAGTGAAATGTGTACAGGTTCCTAAGTTACAGGTGTTTAAAAATAGCAAATTTTCAATTTTTAAGCCCTAACAGCTCATAAACAGGGGGTGGTCCAAAAAAAATTTCTGAGCAAACTTATAGTAATAAAAGTTCTTTCTTGCCTCAAAATTTCAAGCCTCTATCTAAAAGAGTGCCAGAGTTATGAAAGTAGAAAAATCATGCAAAATTTGGTTTTCACATAACGGTAAATTTAAATACTAAATTTATAAAAATTGTATAATTTTGATATTAATTTATAATGTTAATACCTGAAAAAATACCTGTCGAATGACGTTTTCAGATTGAAAAAATTTTAAGCAGAACATAAGATATATGCATTTAAAAGTAGGGCTTTTTCAAAGTTTGAGGGGCTGTAGCTCCGTAATGGAGGGGCCTACATGAAAAAGTTGTTCCACAAAATTATTTACCTACCCATGGTTAAAATTGTTTTTCTCTATCTTTAACGGTGTAGAAGTTTTGTAAACAGACGGACGGACGAACGGACATAGTGAAACTAATAAGCACATTTTTTCAAATTTTTTTTGGAAATGTGCTAAAATGTCTTATTTAAAAAAAAAAAAAAATAATTAAAAAAAAAGGAATTTTGTTTTCTTTTTAATTCAATTTCAACAAAATAATTAATTTTTAAATATGTGAGAAAGATAAAAAAATTAAATTTTTCTTCTTTTCAAAATATAAGTTTTTTCCTTCCTTTTAGTACTTTTAAACAAAGCAAAATTAAATTATCTAATTTAATATGAAGAAGAAATTATTTTTCAATTTTTTCTTATAATTAGATATTTTTTTTTAAATGGGGTAGTATAAACTAGTAACATAATATACAAGATGTTTCATTAGTAAATGATAACATTCAAAATTCAAGGTTAAATATTAAATTTCGAATAAATGATTAAGTATAAAAAAAAAATTAATGACATTTCCAAAATGGATGTTTTAAGAAGTACGTAAAAGGGTGGGTTGTTATAAACACCTTTGTGAAAAAGCGAAAGGCTAGCCAGACTTTCTTAAGAAAAGCAATTTTTATTATAATAAAATCTATTCGAGTAAAGTACGAAATCTTACCTAAAGAAATACATCAAGCTTTTTAATAGATTCAAAAAGATGAAATTTGAGCTTTTTTCTTAAGCTTAACATTGCTATAAACATATTTCATAATAATATACATAAAATCAAACATATGACAAAGAGGTATACGTAACAGGGCAAACCACCAAGTTAACTGGCTACAAGTAACCGTTTGAATTTAAGTGGTATTCACTGCCACGTAAATGTGATAAGGAAATTACACAGCCTTTCATTTTCAAGCGTGGCTATAAATGTCTTAAGGGTGAATTATTGTTACGACATGTGTGGGATTGGAACCCACACTCCCTCTGTGTTTACTACGTATTTCTTCGTTCTTACTCACTAGGCCATCAAGGCCCCCCTGCGGTTTAAAAAAAATAAATTAAGGAACCAAATGGCAAAATTATTGAGAACATAAGCATATTATGAATTATTCAAATATGAATTCCAGTTTATTTTAGTACTGCAAAGCCTCGGGGTTCTAGAGGATAAGAGCGTATGAAATACTTTGTAACACTAAGGGTTCGAATCCATCACACGCTATAAACACCGGCGGAGTGGGGGTTGGAGTCCCATATATGCCGTAAGAATAATTCCCCTTACGATATTTGTAGCCATCCCTGGAAACAAAAGATTGTGTCTTTCCTTGTCAGAGGAATAAATCAAAAAACAAAAAGATGTTATTAATTTGTCTACTATAATATCTATTTTAACGTATATTTTCTTGTGAGATAACCTGTATATAGTATTAAAAATATAATTCATGTTACATATAAAGCAAATACACATATAAGAAAATTTCTGAGGAATAAAATTTTTAAGTTTCTCTGAATAAATTTCAAAGTCAAAATAAGCTTTAATTTAATTTTAATCCTTTTTTTTAAAGATTAATTTAGTTGTTGCCATATAAACATGTTTATAATAAAAGGAATGCACTATAGATTTTAATTAATTTTGAAGAATAAAAATAAATAATGCTTTCGAATCCAAAGGTTACTCAAGTAGAATTTTAGTAAAGAATGTTCAGCAATAGAAGGTCAATAAAGTAGATTCAAAGAATCAACTTGTTTATTTTGTTGTACAAGTTCTTTAGTTTTGCACTACTTTAATATTTTTATTTAAACATATTTGACACATTGAGTTCACTTTTGTTTATACATATAAAATTCTCTTCATTGGTGAAATTAATGCCATATGATCCTTGATATAGTTTTTGAAAGAAGCGCTATATAACTCTTATCTATTCGTCTCAAAATGATTTTAAAAGCGTTGAGTTTATAATGTTAATTGTAAAGGGGTTTTAACGCTTTCTGACTATCAAAAATATCTTATCAAACATATAATTACCTCTTAACTTATCCTCATTTTATTTTACTCTGTTGTATTTTTAGTTACTTAACAATTTGTGGTAAATTTCTTTGGTTTTTCTTATATTTCAATAATTTTTCGTGCCTCCTTGGTTATTAGCGATTTAGCGATTCCAAGAAAAGGACTAAAAAAATTGATTTTTTTCTTTCTTGAAATTTCTTTTAGATCAAAATTACATTAAATACAAAAAACTTTAAGAGAATAAAAATAAATTTAATGGATAACAAATACAGCTAAATATAAAAAACAAAAAACCTATTTAAATAAAATATATCTTTACGAGGGCACGAACGTGACATTACAAAAACCAAAAACTATGGTACATAAGAAAAATAAAAAGATTTTCTTTTCTCTAACTAATATTATATTATATGAAATAGTATCAAACCCCGTGTGTTTGTCGGTTTTACCTCTACTTAAATACATTGTAATAGTTTCCTTCTAAGTCCTTGTTTCCTCTTCTACACATAACAATTTTAATTCAAATTATAAAATAGGAGCAAAAATTTGTATTAAAATTATTATGTGCAAAGGGTGATCTCGACAGAAAGAGAATTAGTTTTATGTTCTTATTAGAAATAATATATTTTGTTTTTTATTTTTTAATAGTTTTCCTTAACTGTATAAGCCTGAGATTCTTAAAAAAAAAAGATTGTAAAAAACTTGAAGGTACAGATAAATTTTTGATTTGTATTAATAATAAGGTGACTTCATAGGAACATCTGTATACAGTCAAGACAAGAAGTCGTTTGAATTATAGTAACAAAGTTTTGAAAAGACTAATTGAAGGAAATGTGCTTTCTGAATTCAAGTATTTGAATAATTAATAATCTTATTCGTTTTTTAATTGTGTAAATCCTGGATGGGGCCAGCAAATATTTGTTGGAAATAAAAGTCATATGATGAAAAGAAATTTATAAAATCAATCGAACGCTTAAGCCATATGTATATTGTCTGAGGAAACTATAGATTTTTTAATTATTGTAATTTTTTTTTTAATTTCAATATTCCAAAAGCGAAGAAAAACCGTGAAATCGATTTTATAACTGTCAACGTAACAAATTACACAAAAAAAAAAAAATTAAATATAACTTATTGCCTAAAATTATGCAAAATTTGTGGTAACCTGAATGCAAATTGCAAATTGCAAAAAAAAGAATAATAAAAAATCTTGGGAAAAAGTTATACAACAACTAAGTATAATTATGTGGGATTATAATTACAGTTAGTTCAACAGCAGTACTTTTTTTTTTTTTTTTTTTCATTGTTCCCTTTAAAACATTATGGGTACACAAAACTTTTAAGTTTTAAAAAAGCAAATGAAGGAGGTAAATTTAAATATCTTAATAATATGCACAAAATGAAAAACAAAATATAGGAAGATTAGAATTGAGGCAAAGTACCATTTAAAATGTAACAATTTTTATCATGGTACAGTTATGTTAACAAGACATTCCCTTAATATTCATTCATTCTTTTGCGTGTTAGTTCCATTGTAACATACTAAATCAAAATTTCTGATGCTTTTCAGAAACGAAATTAAAAATGGGAAAAAAAAATTTACTGTTGTTTTAATGGTTTTACAATTACTCCTATAGTTTAAAAGGAGCGGTATATAAAAACTGTACAGAGTGTATTCAAATAATTTATGATGTTTTTAAAAAATATTAGGAGACGGATTATACATATCCAATTTCCAATTATAGAAAGAGTTAAGTTACTCAGAATTGCGTATCAATTTTAAGTTATCAATGAAAGGCAAAAGTTAAATTTGAGGTAACTCTCTAAAGAAAACTAAAAAGATGAAAAAAAAATTGAAAAAATTGAAGCATTTAATTTAACAAAAACAAGATAGCATGTAAAACTAATATTTTAGACCTATGTAAGAAAAAATTGTTAAAAATTAAGAGGCACTTCCTTTAGCTTAGAGAAGCCCTATATAATTAGTACATCTAAAGTCATAATGTTGTAGCTTTAATTTTCACTTTTAACTTTAAAAAATTTTTCCTCTCTTAAAATTTAAAAGTACTAACTAATAGTATACCAGTTACGAAGGAAGTTAAATTTGCAAAATTTTTATTCTATATAACAGTAAATTTGAAATACAAAAGTGCAAAAATAGTAAAATTTTGGTCTTGATTTATAAAGTTAGAACAACTTTTTTTTTTTTTACACGCTACCCAAACTCTAGGAAAGTTTTCCGTTTTACAAAATTATTGTAGGTTTGAGCAAGAAGCAGAGGAATTCAAGGAATTCAAATTCAATATTAACATAAAGGAGAATTGGCGGGTAAATTGGAGAACCTGAATAGGTTCTTATTGAAAAGTTGCAAATTGTATAATGGACCATTTGTATCAAAGGGGAACACGTTGGATGGAAGCATGTTCCACATTTTAGCGGTTCTCACAATAAAAGAGTTTCCATAACCAGTTTTAGACGGTGTAGAAATGAGCTCTTGAGGCACCCCCAGTGTTGCGTTGAAATTATTTAAGGACAGGCATTATTGATTTCAATTCAATAGAACAAGTGTCGTTACCTACAAGATATCTATAAAAGAGAGATAAAACTGTATTTCGATGTGCGTTCAGATGAGGAAAGGTTCCCTGAACAGTAGGGTCACCAATCAGGGGTAAGGCACGATTTTGTATTTTGTGCAGGTAACCACGATTTTGTATTTTGTGCTGATGTTTCAGCAGCGCCAGCCCATATGTGAGAATTATACTCCATCTTAAGTCAAATATATGCTTTATAGATATTGGCCAGATCACTAGGGGAAAAATAAGCTTTACAGCGAAAAAGAAAACCTAAACCTAAAACGTTTAAATTTGCAAACCGCTGTATATTTTCCCCTTGGAACCGTAGAATTGGTATGGATTGATCTCTTTTGCAAGAGATCTGACAGCTTTAAGTTTTGGAACTGTTGAACTCAAATCTGTTTTTAACACCCCAATCAGCTATTTTTGTTAGGTCGTGGTTATCTGAACTAGTCATAATTTCCCTTTTTAAACTGATTGCGGTTGAAGTAGCATTCGTTTTTTTTAAAAAATCATAAGATGCAACCAGAGTGCTGTCGTCGGCAAAACTATGGATTGGATTGAGGGTAGAACTGAGTTAATCGTTAATGAAAATTAAGAAGAGAGTGGAGATAAGGCAGAGCCTTGTGGAACGCCAGCATTTATTTTATGAGTGTCAGACATAAAACTGTCGGCAAGGATACGAATACGACGATTCGAAAAAAAAATCCTCAGTCCATGCACAGAAAGATCTGCCCAACCCAATGGTCTGACATTTGCTCAGAAGAGCAGAATGCAATACTCGATCAAAGATCTTTGAGAAATCGAGAGCTACAACCTCAGATTCAGCACAACAATGAATGCTGGTGTTGAGTTTCTCGCAGAGACAAGTTAAAAAATCACCTGTAGATCGATGACTGCGAAAGCCGTATTGGCGATCGTTTAAAATACGCGAGCTATTCAGGTATCTCAAAAGCCTAGATTGAAAAAATATTCAGATCCAGAGATATACAACATTTGTAAACAAAATTTTTCCATTTTTGGGGGGCTGTAGTTCCGTACTGGATGAGTTTATAAAAAAAAAATTGTTTCACAACTTTAATTTTTTTAATAATAATAATAATTTTTAAGACTCCTATTCACGATTAAAATTCTTTGGTTTATCTTAACCGGTTTCGAAGTTTTTTCAAACCAACCGATGGAAGGATAAAGTGGTTTCAATTTTTGAAAAAGGAGATAAAAATAAACAGTTAGAAATAAATTTACCAGAGGATTAACATAATTAGCAATTAAATAAGAGGTTCTATGTAGCCACAAACCGTAATTTCCAAAATCGCTTTCCTTATGCAACTTTTTCTTATGGCTTCTTTCATATTCTGTTGCTAAAGCCTAACTTTACATTGGTCTTAAAGTTTCATCAAAGATCAGACTCTATCTAAAGGTGTTGTTGACACCGTTAATAAAAGGACAACACTACTCAAAAAAATCTAGTGCTTACAGAAAAATGATATTAAGACAAATGATGATGAATGATAAACTTTAAGACTTTTTTTATCCAATATTATATAACTTCCCTTGGGTTTTGGAGCATTAAGACAAAAAGCTTAAAAAATATATTTTTTATGTTAACTTTTTTCGAAATTATAAAAATACTGTAAAAAGATTTTATGTCATTTATTTCAATGCTGTTGTAAAAACAACAACCTACATATTTTTCTTATTTATACTGGTACAATATAGAAATTACAATTTTAGTACTCTCTGTATTGCAACTTAAAAAAAACTTTTCATTTTTTAATTTAAAAAAATGAAAAAAAAAATTAAATAACGGAAGCAGTCTAATTTCTGTATACAAGTACATAATTTTAATGTTAAAAATGACATCCGATTTTAAAAGATTTCGAGAACATTGTAATTAACTGGAACTTACGATAATTCAAAATGCAAAATACAAAAAACTAAAAAAAATTACAAAAAAAACAGAAAAAAAAGGCTATAAGTAGTTATAACTAAAGTGTGGTAATGCCAGGGTAAATGGCAAATAAAGTGGAAAAATCTTAAGTACTTGTTTTTTTTTCGTTATTTCAATGGAACTGAATAGTACTTCATATCATTTAAATTGTTTTTCTTGTTTTTGTTTTGCTTTTTATAAAAAAATAACCCGATTGTTGGTTAAATCGTGCTCTTAAAGTTATTTCTTTTTAAGTGTACGTGTATACAATAAATTTAAATTAGGGCTTTTCTAACTTAAAACATTAGAATAAAGCTGCAAATAACTTATTTTGTAATCAAATTGTTGTACATTTTGTAGTACATGAATTATCTATAAATAATAAAAAAAATTATGTTAAAGATGCTTTCAGATGAATACTTTATTTTGTGCAATTTCAATAAAATAATTTGTGTAGTAAAACAATAATTCAGAAATAATTCAGATTAATTACGAAAATTTAGTTACGATTACTGATTAAGAAGAAAGAAAAAGAATAAAAAATCATGTAAAATTTTTGTGATATAAATAACGATTTGTTAACACAAATTACTTCACCTAAGGCTAATATAATACATCTCCACAAAATATCTCTATTCTTATTATCATGATTTTATTACAAATTTAATGTTATTTGGGATTTATACAGAACCGGGAAAGTAAATACAAGTTTAACTATATCAGCTAGTAAAATATAATAATCTTATTTGAACGAAAGATCAATTAATTACACCTAGTGGATTCAGTCTATATAGGGTAAATGAGGAGATGTCCTTATAAAAATGCTCGTATGAGACAACAGTTTAAGTTGAAATTTTTTTCTGTTTTTGTGCAACAACTGATTAGGCATTTATCTGTGATACATCTTAAAGCCCGTTTGAAATTTTCGAATCATTTCAATGTTTGACTTAGCAACAGATCATTGAAGTTGACAACCAATCGTTCAATTAGGTTTAATTTTATTTTATGACTTTACACAAAAGTAATTAGTTTTTATATTGATAATTGTGATATCTTTTCAGTGATCCATGCTAATGTTAGACTATTTGATGCCAAATAATTTTTTTTTTAGCTTTCATATGGTCTGTTGAGTTTAAAGTCAAAACTAGGATAAAGAAATTTGACTGTATATGATGCTGGAAAATATAAAGTGTTGAGGTTTACTGCGGGATATCTTTTTCTTTTTTGTTCAAAGTAAACGTTATGTGGATTTAGCTTAATTTTGAGAATAGAAATCTTCAAGTTTTAAAACAATTACGTATAACTTATTTATTTATTTATTTTTTTGTTTATTCAACGCATTGAGACGATGCTCATGCATATGCTATAGCGATAGGTACAGATTTGTAATTTAATTTTAAAATTTATAATAAACTTAAATCTATTTAATTTAATTCTCGGTGTAAAAACTAAAAATGAAATTAGCATACTAGCAAATGTAAAACGAAAATAAAGTAACAATAATATGTTGATTAATTAAGTGTAATAAAAAGTAAGAGATCATTACATTTACTGAATTCGTAAGTGATTAAATAAGTAATAAATGATCAAAATGATAGATAATTGATAAACAAACGCGTTTAATTTACTTATCCTTGAAGTAACGAGGAATAGTTTATTAAAAATTCTATGAATCCTAGCACGCTTGGCATCTGTAGGAAGGGAGTTTCACAAGGCTGTAATTTTAACAAAATAAGATAAATGCCTTAGGCGACCTCTATGATGAGGAGTGGTAACATTCAAAGTTCTGGACGACCTGCCAAAACTTATTTTACTGTATAAATTATTCGGACTTCCAGTTGTGATGAGCATATAAAAGAAACAGAGGTATTTATGATTCAAGTAATTATTAATGGTACACCCTAATAAACTTTTGGAGGCATCAGATATCATATCTAACCTACGACGCTTTGCAACAAATCTTGTGCAGGCGTTAAATATTAAATTCAAACTGGCGCTCTCACTAGCACTCATCGAAGAATAGACAACCTTACAATAAAGAATATGAGTTAGTACGAGAGCTTTATCAGTCGGCACTTAGTATTGAATGAAATACCAGGAGCAATTTTTCAGAACTTACGAAGCACTGTTTAGACTTACTAGCAATTTTCTTGACATGCTCGGCCCATTTAATATCATTACTAAATACAGCGCCCAAGTTGTTAACCTATTCAACAAAGGGAATAACATTTCCGTTGAGCTTCAGTTGTGGTAGGTTCACAGTTTCTACGGGTTTGGAATATATAATTATTGCCTGCGACTTCACAGGGTTGAGCTTAAGATGATTCGATATAGCACAAAAGGAAACTGCATCCAGTTATTCAGTCAAAGTACTGATATAGAGGAAATACGACATAAAGGTGAGCTTTGAAAAAGCTGAGCATGGTCAGCTAGCATTCTCCGTTGGGCTAGACTCAGGCATTTGGGTAGATCATTAATGAAGATAAAGAATAGTAAAGGACCCAATGAATCTTTATGGCTCTTAAATTTAGAAATAGAAAGGTACTAACGATAATATAATATAATTTGTCCATTTAAGAAAGCAAAATTTCTCTCTTTTTATTTAATTCTTAATCAATCAGTAATGGAACAATTAATTGTCCTAAAATGGATAGGTACTGATGGCAATGCTACTTTTTGTTTAGGTTATAATGTTCTAGTTAACTTTACTATAAATGTCAATATAAATTTTAAGTTATACAATGTTGGCGTACGTAAAACGTATACCTATACATACATCCAGCTTTTACATTACAAGATAAGAAGGTATAAACATATATAAGATAAGAAGGTATAAGAAGGTATAAACCTACTAACTCAAAGTTTTAGGTATTTCTTAGTTAGGTTAAATATTTTTTTTCTTGTCTTAAATCCAAGTTTGTTTTCAAATGACCTTTGACTGTTCATGGTAGAAGTTAAGCAACTAAAGTTTGTTTTCATTATATTTCTTAAAATATTATAAAATTTCAATAGAGTGGTGATAGTTGAAATTATAATGTTGTTAAATATAACTTTATTAAAAAGTCCTCATTTGAAAATAATTATTATATTGCATTTTTGTTTTATTTCTCTGTTCAACCAAATATATTGAATTTTGCAGAAGGGGGGCATAAGAAAAGAAAGAAAGGATAAAAAAAAACTGATAGAAAGAACAGGCCCAGTAATGTGCAACAATGAATATAATATTAAACAGAAACTAAAATTTATCAGTGAAATCACATTGGTAACCAAATAAGGATTTTATAATTAAAAGGGTTAAAAATAATTAAGTTGAAAAAATGCATCAAATTTAAATCACACTATATGGTATCATATATTTTATTTTGAACTCATTCTATAATCTTTCAATAATTAAGATGATTAGAATAATTTTTTAAATGCTTAAATAAATTTAAACTCTATATACGTCTACCTACCTACATATTCTATTGTAGAAATTTTTTTCCTATCATTCATCCTATTCGTAGCAACTTTCTTTATTTTACTAATTAGATGATTTTCTTAATATATATATATAGCTAAAATAACTAATTAATTAGTATCTACCATTTTCTTTAAATTTTTAATTCATTTTATTTATTTTTTTATTAATTTCCCTTTTTTTTTGTACAAATCAAGACTAGCTGCGTAAATTAAAAGTTAATCAATCAAGTTATAAAGGTTTTCATTTTCTAAGAATTAAAATACAATAATAAGAGGAAAACACAAAAACAAAATGGACGAAAAGAAAAATAAATGGCAGAAAATGGATCTTTAATTATTTAAACCCTTTAGATAATTCTTTGGGTTATAAATCTGTTTTCTGTCAAATTCATGTTTTGAATCATTCATTTAAAATTCAAAATGAAAATATTTCCTATGATTTTCTATTATCAAATTGCTAACTAAATTTATTTTCCATCATAAAATAATTTTTACACTCAGTTATTTGTCTGACTTTGTCAATAAACAAACATTTCAAAAAATGGGAAATCTATTCGTTTTTGCAGCAATAGGTACAACACACTTTATATCAACTAAAGTAAAAATTCACAAAAATTTAAGTTAGAATTTTGTACAAAGATATACTATATAAATGATCAGGTTTGCAACAGCTTGGGAACTTTTGTAATCTATTTTCCTCTAATCCGGAGTTATTCTTTGGATTATTATTTTTAAATTTATTATTTCATAAATTTAATTTACACGGCAGTAAATTTTCAGAAAGATTTTTAAAGCAAAACTTAAAGTAAAACTTCATCAATAAGCACTGAACTTGTTTGCATTTAATTTTCCAGGTATCGTAATGAAGGTTTATTTTATTTTGAGGATTAATACTCCTTAAACTTCTTTGAGTTACCTCTACAAATATCAATACCTTTAATTCCTTACGCCTAATTGACTTCGTTGATTTATTAATACTAGTTCCTCTCAACATTTGTCGAAACATTAGAGCAATTTCACTTTTTTATAGATATCTTGTATTGATATTGGCACTTGCTATAATGAACTAAAATCAATTATACCTCTCGTCAAACTTGATCAAAGTTGATATCCTTGATCTTTTATGGTTGTTTGATAAAGACGATGGTCTGCTACCTTTACACCTACGCATTGCAGCCTTTTTTCTACTTTTAGATCTTTGATTTGTTAATAAAGTTAAAAAAAATTATTCGGGACGATTTTGTAAGTAGTTACTTCTAGACATTGAAAATGTAATGCAGAATATTATGTTTTTACAAATGTTATTTCGATTCATTTTAACTGTAAAACGACTTATTCGTTGTTGATTCATTATTCTTAAAATCATTATTGTTGATCAATTTTATTTGGTAGATTTTGTTAAGGGACGTTTGTTGGCAGATTTACAAATATTATACAAAGCATTCAAATAAAATATATATGCTTATATAGTGAAATATTTTATAAGAATATTTCCTTAAATTATTTTGCTGAGTAAAAGTTCCAAAATATCGTACAAATCTAGGTTTATTGTTAATAATTGGATTTTACTCCGCTGTAATTATATTAAATAAAATGAAACTTACTTTTCTTTTTACTGAATTACGGTTTTGATGATAACGGTAGAAACTTAAATTTTATTTATATGTTATGTAAATGAAACAGTTGCTCTTAGTCAAATGCAAATTATATAAAAATAGAAACAAGACAAGATTTCTTAATATTATTAATAAAGAAATGTGTATATAAAACTTTTATTGTTTGTAATTTTCCACGAAGGTGTGAATCAATTAAACAAAATTTAGTCATTCAAAAACATTAGTAAAAAGTTGCAATTAATATTCTGTATTTCACTATTATCCATCATCTTCAACGTATATTGAAATACCATAAGTTTATCAAATAACCTGGAGAATTTTAGAACAAATTATGGGAAAATCCTTAAAGTAATGTAAACATGGAAAAATCTTATGATTTAAAATTTTGGAAAATCTAAAAGTTTCGAGGCACATGGCTATGTAAGTATATTATAATTATATATGTGTATGTATATGTATAAATAAACTATATAATAGGAAAAACATGAATATTATAATGTAAGGTTGAATTAGTAAATTAATGGATTGTTAAATCGGTTATACTTTTTCGCCGAATTCATATATTGATTGCTATAATATAATAAAATACGATGAATTTAATTGGATTGGTGTTTTTGATTTTAGAACAAATCTATATAATATAATATTTTGCTTTCAACAGTAGATTAAAGATTTTCTTATTTGTTTCATTAAAGTTTTAAACATAATTGAATGTATTATGTTTCCTCTTAAGTATAATTAGTGATAGAATAAAATTTTTTTATATCTTTTAATGGAATTTTAAATTTTTAAAGAATTGTCTAAAAACTATCAAGGATTATTTTTTTTTTTATTGATGAAATAATTAACACGTCAGTACTCATTATAGACCTTAGTTTTGTAGTGTATCTCCAAACCATTGAATATTTATACCACAATGATACGTAACTTTGATGGAATAAGCTTTAAAATATTCTCAGATTCATGTTAGAGTGTTCACCAGATATTTTTATCTTTTCCTTGACACACTGGAACGGATTAAGTGAAAATGCTTCATACCTTTTGTAGCATGCCTACCGTTAAAACTATGGACCATAATAACACCAATCATTTCTCTTATATCAGATTTAGAGAGAGAAAGTATACATTTAGATCTTTTTAAGCTCTTTCATGTGTTTATTGGATAGCCGAATATCAGCTAAACCGAAGTATTGGTTTAGTTTTAACGTCTAAAATATTTAATTAATAAATTTTATAATAGATAATTTCTATTTTACATAGAAGATTCGCAAAAATTGTATTGAAAGACCCATTTAAAAACAATAATGAATCATAATTCAATTTCTTATTCTTTTCAATACATCACACTGAATATTGTTTAATTTGCATTGCATTGTTAACTTTATTGACTATGTGTACAAACTGAAAAAGATTGGGATTGAAGGGGAATTCTTATATTGGAATACAAAAATATACAGCACTCGATAACTTCTCATAGTCAATCATACAAAAGTTATTATAAAACGAGGAAGAATACAGTTGCCTTTGTCAACTCTTAGATACCCGTACGACCCGTTAGTATGCCTATCACTCTGCTTATAATATTATTTTTTTAATTTTTTAGTATTTTAAAATAATTTGGGTGAAATTTTATAATTTCTAGAACTGTGGGTTGTACATATATTCAAACTATATGTTTATACATTCTTCAAAAGCAAATTCTAACCTTCCGAATAACGATTATCTATATAACTTTTCCAAATATGCTATAGTACCATTTAATACTAAGCGGCAAATGTATAATGCCTAAGTTTAATAATTTATACTATACATATGTATAAATTATTTATCGTACGGTATAAAAAATGTGAGGAATTGACTTTTCTGGAATTTTGAGGGGCTGTAAGTTCGGAACCCTATATAATTAAAAAAAATCAGTTAACATACGTAAAAATATATTATTGAACCTTTAATTTTCATGTCTTGCCGAGGAAAATTTTTTACAGGTGCCTGAAAATAGCAAATTTTCAATTTTTGAGGAGTAATAACTCTTAAAGAGGGGGTGCTACCAAAAATTTTTCTGAGGAAACTTATAATAAAGTTCTTTCTGAGATATATACATCTGAAAATAGGGGTTTTTGGAAATTTTGGGGGGCTGTAACTTAGGAACCCTATACAATTAAAAGAAACCATTAACACATGTACAAATATATTACTGGACCTTTAATTTTTTTGTCTTGCCGAAGAAAAATGTGTACAGGTGCCTAAGTTAAAGGTGTTGAAAAATAGCAAATTTTCAATTTTTGAGCCCTAATACCTCATAAACAGGGGGTGGTCCAAAAAAAATTTCTGAGCAAACTTATATAAGAGTTCTTTCTGCTCTCAAAATTGCAAGTTCCTATTTGAAAGCGTTCCGGAGTTATGAAAGTAGAAAAATCATGCAAAATTTGGTTTTCATATAACGGTAAATTTAAATACTAAATTTAAAAAAATTGTACAATTTTGATACTAATTTATAAATTTAAAAAAAAATACCTGTGGAATGACGTTTTCTGATTGAAAAAATCTTAAGTAGAACATGAGACATATGCATTTAAAAATAGGGCTTTTTAAAAGTTTGAGGAGCTGTAGCTCCGTAAGGGATGGGGCTACAAAAAAAAGTTGTAAATTATAAAATTAATATTTTTATGTTATCTATCAGTAGTTAAAATTTCATGTCTCTATTTCAAAAAAAATGTGGGGATCTAAAAGTTGGGTGTTCGAGAGCTACCCGAAGTTGTGGTCGGATCTCAACCAAAAAAAATAGAGAACCTACAAATTGTTGTAAAAATATTTTGTGTTAATTTCAAGACTCTAGCTTTCTTAGTTTTTGAGTTATCTTTCTGACGGACAAAGCTCAATCGTCTTAGAATTTTTTTCTGATCCGATCCATACCTTTGAAGGTATATCTAGCTAGCTTATTTCGAGGTGTTACAAACGGAGGAGCAATTTTAATATACCCGATCCTTATCGTACGGGTATAAACATGGATTAAAAAACAAAAAAAAAAACAATTCAAATTAAACTGAAAACATTGATTTGATTTTATGATATAGACAAGAATCCAGAACACCTTATTTTCTGTTTTAATTTGATTTGTTGATTTGATTGTACAGAATCGGTTGATTTCAACCATTTGATTTTATAACCTTCAAAGAAAATGTATTTTAAATTCTGAATTTTTTATGTTTTACTTCGTTAAAAAGGTTCATAGTCATTCAAGTAAAAATCAATAATTTTTCGGAAAAGTTTTAAAGAAAAACACAAAAGGAAAAATCAAAAAATTTTTATGGAAGAAAATATTATTTTTTCTTAAAATTCAAAAGTTATAAAGTGTAAGGTAATTGCTTCAAGTAAAGATTTATAAGAAATTATTTAACCATATTTTAAAAGTTTTTGTATTAATAAGTTTTCGTATTTTCACAGAGTTTCCGACATAAGATTATCCAATTTAAAAAAAAAAAACGAAATGTAATGAAAACACTACCTTTGTTTTGTTATTATTTTCATTTCCCACAAGTTATGTAGAACTGGACAAAGTTTCAATTGCTGTTTTGTTAGAATATGGTCAAATAATTGCGCGATTGCTCAGCTACAAACCTGTTTTATATTATAAAATTCCATTAAATAAATTCACTTTTGTTTGTTTCAA
Organism: Poecilobothrus nobilitatus; assembly: GCA_947095535.1. NCBI lineage: Eukaryota > Metazoa > Arthropoda > Insecta > Diptera > Dolichopodidae > Poecilobothrus > Poecilobothrus nobilitatus. The sequence goes on along the minus strand of OX352772.1, from coordinate 50,627,693 downwards.
AGCTTCTTTAAAACACATTAATTGATTTCATGATTTTAAGTCAATTATCATTTAAAGTCAATTAATTTAAAATACCTTAATTGTTCCGTATAACTAAGCTACTATTTTTTTTTGTTTTAATGCATTTCTCTGCCAAATAAATGTGGACAGGAAATTGCACCGCCTTTCCTGTTTAGGCGTGGCTGTAAATGTCTTAAGGTAGAATAATTCTTACGACGTGTGTGGGGTTCGAACCCACACTCCCTCGGTGTTTCCAGCGTATTGTATACGCTCTTACCCACTAGGCCACCGAGGCTCCACTAAGCTACTATTTTAGAGCGGCGTAAGAAGAATTAGTAGTTTCAGTTAAACATTATTTTGCCTACCGACACAAAACAATTTGTACTTTTAATGTTACCGATATAGATTAAAATTTTCGATAAATAAATCCACTGGACAAATTTTGTTTTGGACAACAAAAAAAAAAAAATAAATAAATGTTTTGTACATAATATAATGTGTTGAGGTGTTTTGTTCAGGTGACCGATCTAAATAAATTATTATTATTGCTTTGACTGAAATAAAAATAAAGTGTTTCCTACTGAACTTTTTTGTATAGTTGTAAAAACGGTCAATACGAATGTGCTTCCTAGAGAATAATATTTATTATTTCTCGATTCCCGATATGAATTTTGATACTGATCTATCTAAGATTGGAAATGGAAAGATGCACTTGAGTTTCTCGAACGTAACTTGAAGCATAATAACAATCGAAACAGATGTCTTATCATCATTTAAGATGGAAAGTGAAAAGATGCACTTCAGCTTCGGGAATATACTCTAAAACCTAATTACCAGCTAAATTTTTGAGGCAAAATAAGAATGTAAAATTTTATTCACCGTGCATCAAAACTTCTACAGAACTTAAGTTGAGGTTATGGAATTTTTGACCATGAATATGTTTCTTAAAAATGTTCTTACGGAGTTGTAGGTTTTCACAAATTTGGGAAAAGTTCTATTATCAAATGTTTATATCTCAAATTCTGCTGGACATTTTGTCAATCGAAAAACATCGACAGAACTTTTTTTTAGCTTTTATTTATTTCAAATTTTGTTCTTAAATTTACTGTTATGTGAAAAAAAAAATTTATAAAATTTTAGTTCCTTCATGTATCCGCGATATTTTTAGTTTAGTCATATTGAAATTTTGGGAGAACGAAAAATCTTTGAGAATGTGTGCATAAATTTACCTTAGAGAGTGAAAATTTTTTTTCAAAAGTGATAACAATTCTAAAATGTTTTTATTGTATTTTTTGAAAATGTGGCGCTTTTGGTTTTACATACCTTGCCTTGTATCTACTAATTTTTGGTTTGGAAATTTGTTTTCAAGAGTTTTTTTATTGTAAATTATTACTTTTTAACTAAGAAATAAAAAAGGTTCGAACATTTGCGATATTGTAATCCTATTGTAAATTACTCTTTAATGTTAAAAAAAACTAATAAAAGTCCTTTTCTCAAATTTCCAACAAATAAAGTGAACTTAAACAAATAACAAGGCTCAGTTAACAAAGAAATTATTATCAAAACTTTTGGGTCGAAATCGAAAATCGAACTTCATATATTAAGAATTTACTACCATTTAATTTTTTTAAGATTATTTTTCGTGTTTATTTTTTTATTATCTTTTGCAGACGTAAGTGATATCCTTTATATTTAATATTTTAAAACAAAATTTTTGCAATTCATTTAATTGACTTTTGCAAGTTTAAAAGCTACAGTTTCATATCTCAATTAAAAATTTACGTTTAATTTCTAATTTGAATGGCTGAATTTTCTAATTTGAACAGGTTGTGTGGAAAATAACGCATCTAATTCTGCACAATACTGTTTTTTAACGCGAGTGTTGTCTTTACTTTATTAACTTTATATAAAAATCACAAATACAATCAAAACGACTATAAATATGGAATCAGATCAAATTTAAGATATATTTGAAAAATAAAAGGTAACAATATAAATTGGACACGTTTGGGTCAAGAACAAAGTATAGTTTTACATATAATTGGAAATTTATAAAAAACAAGGTAGAATGTAAACCAACGGTTTTTAAAAGCGCACATTTCCAAAACTCAATACAAACTGTTTAGAAGTGTGACTTACACAAAAATTTGAAAATTTCATGTAATACGAAAAAACGTGAAAATAGGACATTTTTGAAATTTTGAGGAGCCGTAAGTCCGGAATCCTATATAACTAAGAAAAGCCGTTAACACACGTAAAAATCTATTATTGAACCTTTAATCTTCATGTCTTGCCGAAGAAAAATTTTTACAGGTGCCTAAGTTACAGGTGTCTAAAAATAGCAAATTTTCAATTTTTGAGGCGTAATAACTCTTAAAGAGGGGGTGTTACCAAAAAATTTTCTGAGGAAACTTATACTAATTCTAAAAGTTCTTTCTTGTCTCAAAATTTCAGGTTCCTATCTAAAGGGGTGCCGGAGTTATGAAACAAGAAATTTCATGCAAAATGTGGTTTTCACATAACGGTAAATTTAAATAGTAAATTACAAAATATTACATAATTTTGATATTGTTTTATATAGACAATAAAATTTTCGATCTTCTGGCGGTTTTAGATTGCAAAATTATTACGCAGAGCCCGAGATATATACATCTGAAAATGGGGCTTTTTTGCAATTTTGAAGAGGTGCAACTTTGGAACCCTTTACAATTAAAATAAACCTTTAATACACGTAAAAATATATTATTGTAGCTTTAATTTTTATATCTTACAGAAGTAAAATGTGTACAGCTTCCTAAGTTACAGGTGTTTAAAAATAGCAAATTTTCAATTTTTAAGCCCTAATAACTCATAAACACGGGGTGGTCCGAAAAAATTTTCTGAGCAAACTTATACTAATTCTAAAAGTTCTTTCTTGCCTCAAAATTTCAAGCTTCTATCTAGAAGCGTGCCGGAGTTATGAAAGTAGAAAAATCATGCAAAATTTGGTTTTCACATAACGGTAAATTTAAATACTAAATTTAAAAATATTGTATAATTTTGATATTAATTTACAAAGATAAAAGAAATACCTGTCGAATGACGTTTTCAGATTGAAAAAATCTTAAGCAGAACATAAGATATATGCATTTAAAAATAGGGCTTTTTCAAAGTTTGAGGGGTTGTAGCTCCGTAATGGAGGGGGGCTACATGAAAAAGTTGTTCCACAAAATTATTTTTTTTATGAGACCTACCTATGGTTAAAATTTTTTTTCTCTATCTTTAACGGTGTAGAAGTTTTGTAAACAGATGGACGGACGGACGGACGGACAGAGTGAAACTAATAAGCACATTTTTTCAAAATTTTTTTGGAAATGTGCTAAAAATACTAAAAAGGGGATAAACTTTATTTATTTCTTTCATCCTAATGCCTATGAAGTGTAGAGTTCCATTCATATTCTATGGAATAATATCCTGTTAAAATAAATTATGTCATTGGTTAGGAAAAAAAGTTAAAAAACATTAAAATTATCTTTTTTAGTAGCACTAGAAGAAGATTTACGAAACTGTTCCTAAAGTAAAACTTACCCCTTAAAAGATTTAATTAATTTATACTACAAAGATGTTATAGTCTTAAAATACTCAATATAAATTGACGAATTTTGGATCAAATAAAATTTTTTTTATAAAGGAAACCTAAAGTTATCGATAACTTTTGGAAATTATATCTTAAATAACGGAATTAATGACAGATTTTGAACCCATATTACCTCGGTTGGTACAAAAAGTTTCTAGCAACAAGGGTTATCGACGCAAGAGGACAATGTATAACGTTTAATTTGTCGAAGACTAAGTTTTTTTTTGTAAATTACTGGTTCCTTTTTCTTACGAGATTCAAATCCATAGTTTTTTTTTTTTTATCGTATGTCTCGATTGGATGTTACTTAATTGGAAACAAATTGCTATTAAATGTTTTAATTCTTATTATAAATGACAGTTTAATAAAATATTTCGTTGTTCAAAATATCAAATAGAATAATTAATTTATACAGAGAATGAATTATTTTTACCATTTAAAAAATTTTGTTTCAAATGTTTTAAATTGCTTCAATTTTGAAAAATTTTAAAAATAATTGAATTACAAAAAACATTTGAATTTAAATTGTGAACATTTCTATTGTCATGTATATTTCGAACAATACTGTATCTATGTATATGTATATTATTACATTTGTAACGAAATTTAAACATTTAGAAAATATTAAATAAAAATAACAGAATGAAATAACAATAAAAATTATAATAAAATGGAATACAAAAAGACAAGACAAGACAGCTGAAATAATTCTTTTTAAATTAAAAATGACATTTAAAATACAACAAAAAATGGCCATTTAATATATATGTCATGAATAATTACTTTTCTAAAATATACACTGTAATATTATGTTATATAGTTACTGTCACTGTAATATTATGTTATATAATAATTACATGTAACATTAAAAAAATATTTTCTCCTTTAAATATATGATAGAGAAGTCGAGGTGAAGAAGAAAGTTGGTTTGTACACAAAAAACTTATATTCTTATGTTATACTGATTGGATTTCACAGAAATTGTTATCAGTATACAATATAATATGATCTTTTCAATGCGGTTCTACTATGTTTAGTAAAATAAAAGATAGTTAAACTGTTTTACACAAACAGAAAAGCTATTATCATTGATGTGTATAACAAAACTGAACAGCGATATGAGCATATAAGCTTCAAAAATTAAAAACTGTCAAAATAAAATATTACAGATTAGAAATATCTCATGGAAAATCAATATGTCAATTTGAATATATTCAAATCAAATTTCTTAATTGATTGATTGATTAAGCCAATTTAAGTACTAATCGCGTAAAATATAAACATATTATTTATTGCTAATTTTTTGTACTAAGAGTAAAACTAAATCAGTCTACAACAGTTTTAGCGTTATGACGATGCTATTGAAGTTTGTAAAAGAACTTCAATTACTTTCAAGGAATTTTAACGTTTTCATTATAATGTTAAATTTATCGTGTCGAATATTCATCATGTGTTTTGAATTGGTTGTTTCGTTCTTTTACAAGTACGATCAAATAAAATTTTCGTAATTTATGTTAATTTAAATAAATCTAATATAATCAATTTAATCTCCTAATGTTTCCATTATTTTACATTTTTATAAATAAAAAGTGGGATGATGAATTATGCGCTCAAAGATAGAATCATGCGTAAAGCTGAATCTAAACTAAAATTATATTTTTGAGGACTTAATTAACTTGCATCTTAATTAACTTAAAGAACAAAGAATTTCTTAAAAATTTCATTAACTTAAAAACAAAGAATTGGTTTACACGATGGACCTGTGTAAGTAAAAAACAAAGAACGAAGAACAGTAAACAAAGAACGAAGACATGTGCAGTGAAATGATTCTGTCTACTGGACTAAAGAACTATGAGATATTTATATTCACATTATTGAACATTTTTATAACGTACAACGTTTAAATTATCGCTCTAACGTTGAAAAATTTGTTTATTAATTTCACTCTGTCCACCAGTCCGTTCCTTTGTTTATAAATTTTGTTTCTCCGTTTAACATAGAGTAATATAATTTTAACCATATATTATAGGTTTCGTGAAAAATTACCTTGGTACAACTTTTTTATATAGTCCCAACCATTACGAAAATATAAGCTCCTCAATGTTGCAAGAAGTTCAATTTTCAAATTTTTATATCTCTAAACGACAGGAAATGACAGCAAAAGTTTTGAGGTTTATAAATCAATATTAGAGAAGTAAGATCTTTGAAAATTAGAAAACAGTTGTTCATATTTCCCTCTCTAAGGTCTTAAAGGCGAATAGTTAAAAATCAACTGTTTTCTTTTTTAGACACCTATTTCTTGAACAGCAGAGCAAATTATAAGTTGTACATAAAAGTAAAAAGAAAGAAACCTTTGAAGAAGAAAATGTTCGTTGATTTGAGAATTCACTTCTTAAATCTTTAGTATATAAAACTACCTGTTTTGGTATTTTCAGTTTTCATTATGTAATTTTCTGCAAATTATGCAAAAGCAGTAATATGTTCATGAAATTACAAATGTACTAAAATACATTTGAAATTTGTTTAAGACTTTAAAAATTTTGCATGAAAATGTTAAAAAAGTAGCATAATGTGCAGTATGAATTTTAATCATTTTAATGCATTTTTCTGCCACATAATTGTAAACAGGAAATTACACAACCTTTCCTGTTCAGGCGTGGCTGTAAATGTCGTAAGGGGAAATAACTAAGGGGGACGTGTGTGGGGTTCGAACCCGCACTCCTTCAGTGTTTACAGAGTATTTTATACGCTCTTCCCTACTAGGCCATCGAGGCCTCGGTATCCGTTATACAATTGTATATCATGTAAATGTATTTTCAAATTTTTCCGGCAAAATATACAATTTATAAATTTGCAGGATAATGAAAGAGAGATAATGAAAACGCCTTCAAGTTTTATGGATTTTGAATAATTTGAAAATATTAGTGATTTGTACCATATTCTCAACTGTCATATACGATAATCTTTGTGGTATAATAGGAAAACTCGAAAAATTAATACAAAGTTTATTTTAATAAGTTGTTTTCTCATTTATTCGTTAAACTTTAAAATATTTCAAGGATAAAAAATAAAATCTTTAAAATTAATAAAATATTATAGTCGTAATATGTGACAATGTTTATTTTAAATCCATTTTCACTTAAATTTTCTTTTATTATATAATGAAAAGAAAAGTACATTTTATTATGTGTGTGTGTGTGTTTGTATGTTACATAAATTTATTCTTTCTTTTAATTTTCTTCTCTCTTGTCAACACAATAATAAAATACAAATATTATCCTTGCTTTAATTTTTTCTTCCTTCTTATCTACTTTTTAAATATTTTCCTTTTGATTCTTCTTGTTTGCATTTTTTTGTTTTACCGTTTCCTTTTTAAAAAACTAATTTTATATTTTGAAATAAAACAAAAAAATATTTTACAGTACCAAATAAATATCCTTCTTATTTAGTTTTGTTTTATTCTTTAAATTGTATTTTATTGTTTTTTTTTTTGCTCCTCAATTGATATTTTATATATGCTATTTCTTTTTAATTTTTTTGGATATTTTTTAATTTATTCTATTGTAGAAATTTCCTGTTCCTTTTCTTCCATCAATCTATTTATAAACAAAAAAAAAACAAAAATTACTAGAATTATGCCCAAATTACATTCAAAACAGCACGTTAAAGGGACACACATTACTTTTTTGCGAGGATTCAAGGATTAATATTATTTTGTATATGAGAATAAGAAAATAAAATTTTATAAATAACAATCTCAAATTATGTAAGAAGAAACAAAAATAGAAGTCTAAAGTAGAAAATGTAAGTATTTCTGAGGGCAAGTTAGACGTTTTCATTCTTTGTCGTTTGTTATTTGTCCCTGAAAGGTCAGTCTATTATTTATTATTATAAGGATCAAATTAAATTAATGCATTGCGTGTTCTGTTTAAATTAAGATTTTGTCAAATAATCGCTTGGTTTTCAAGATATATTTAATATTACGGGTATCGGAAACATGTTAAGAAGCTTCAAAATGTTTTTTCGATTAAATAAGTTTCAGAAATATCTGATCAATGGTGCAGTGCGTATTTCACCGTAAGTCACCGGTCTTTCAGTCAAAAAATCTCGGATTCCAATTCTGGTCAGCTCAAAAATAATTTATAAAATATATAATAAAATAATGCAAAACAAAATAAAGTTTACATTATTAAATTAATTAAATAATTAATACTTGTACCGAGATGGCCCACATACTTTTAAGGTAAAAGGGTCCAAAAATATCGACAGATATTTATATATGGACCGTATAGGTAATACAAAAAACAAAAGTTTCATAAATGAATAAATTTCAAACATTTTATTGAAGTTTTTCTTATTTTTCAGAGGGTTTCAAAAATTGCAAATCAAATTAAATGGTTTACACAAATGTGTCTATTTTAAGCAACTCAATGGTTGTCAGGCTCTTAAAATACGATGTGTTATTTTAGTCTAAATTAACTGTCACTGACAGGACATGTGGTGAACTCTATGAACAATTCTACATTAAATCAAAAAATTCTAGCTATAGTAAAATTTTAATTCATTGTAGATCTTTAACAAAAGCCTCAAAATTAAATTACGGTTTTTACATAATTATGGGTTTTTACATAATTACATAATAGTTTTTTACATAATTTTACATAATTATGGATTTTTATGGGTTCCAGATTGAATAACATTATACTATTTTGTTGTTTACAATTATTAATTTCTCATGAACAAGTTAACTGCCATCAAAAAAATTTGAAATATATTGAGTTGTATCAATAGAATGGTTTATTGGTCTATGGTCTATTATATTGATTAAATGTTGTCATGAAGCTTATTTATCTAGTTAGACAAAATATTGATCAAGTTTTAACTTTTAAGTTTTAAAATGTCTTGTTATGACAATAATTTCTCCATTGCTAAAATGAATAAATTCAAAAAATTAAATAAAATTTTATTTCTTCTAAATTTACAATGAATACCGAACAAATGAATGTCATTTAACTCATTTCTTATGTAATTTCTTAAACATTTTATTCTGGCATTCTAGTGTTTTGACAACTAAATTGACATAAAAAAAATTTAATTGTAGCCAAACTGTTATTCTAAGATACATGGTGTTAATGTGTTATAACCTTAAATAAATTTCAATTTTTTAAACTATTATAGCGAATTGTTTATTTAGATTTTTTTTTTCCTTATTGTTAGTATTGTCAGTAAAATGGCATATATTTTAGTTTTTTTTTTTTCTTGTATTACTTTTCATTTTATTTTGCGGTCCATATTTAATGAATTAAAGAAAAATAAAATGAAGGAAAAAAAAACTAAATCAAAATATTTGAAGAGTTTTCTATTTTTCATTTTGATTTTCTAAGAAAAAAAAAACTTACATCTTCTTCTTCTGTCATTGTATTTTATAATACTTTGATTGAATTTTTGTTTAGTTTTCGCATAATTTGGCATGACATTTATCTGAATTTTCATGGCTTATTAAATCTGAAGTAGAAATTTAATTTTATTGTTTTTTTTTTGTTGTTATATTTTTCTTTTTGTTTTGTAATTTTGGTCACTTTTCGATTAAATTTCTCATTTTGATTTAAAATAAAGATTGTTTTTTAATGTGATCATTTAAAATTAATAATGAATAGGATATTGTCAAAAGTTAAAAATTCAATTAAAAGACCAAAAAAGACTTTTAAAAATTGAAAATTGATTTAATAGTTTTTCCAAGCTTCCTGCAGATAAGAAAATTTACAGACCTTAAAATTTTGTGTATCTTAAAAGAATTAACAACTCAAAAAAACAAAAAATTATAAAAAAAATTGAAGTGTTAAAAGATTTTAACTATTAGATAGTAAAGCACTGATACTGATATTAAAGCACATTATATGATACAATGGTTCAACGGTTCAAATGGTTCCATCAATTTTTAAGAATCAAGCGACTGTTGAACAATCATTATATTGTATTGTGGCTATTGTTAACGGGTGAAACAATATTGAAAGGTTGAATGATCTGAATGTTCAGCAGTCTTTTGTGTTCAACCGTCGAATTGAAATCGATATAGTATATTTTGAATTGTTCAACCATTGAACCGGTGTTATTAATTAATGGATGTTTTATTTTTTTAATCGATTAATTAATTAATCGATGTTTTATTTTTATATAAATATTGTAAATAACAAAGTCAGTGTAATGGAGGGTTCCAATTTAATTAAAATATGTTTTCCGTTTATAGCTCTAAGGCAGTTTTTAAAATTTGCATTGGTTAATAATGTTTATGGTAAAACAGATATTTTTAAAACATTTAAATTGGAAAATTTAGCAATAAATGTATAAATATTTTCATAAACTCAAATTATCATCAGATTGTGTATCAGACGTTGTGTATTTTAACAGCGTCATGTCAACAAAACATTATATTTTAGCTTTAGCTCTACGCAAGTTGATTAAACGATTTAACAACGGTTGTATCGTGTAATGAGCGCTTAAGGTAGATTTAACAAAACGTAGTCGGTGGATAATGAAACAAAATTAAATTAAATTTTTTACTATTCCTTATTTTGTCTTCATACGTTACTTCAAATTTTTCTTCTTCAACCCAAATTTTTTGTGACATTTACTCAGAATCATCAAATAAAGACCACATTTCTTTTTATTGGAAGCTAACAAAAAACTTAGTATACTTAATAGTACATTATAAAAGTTACTACTACTAACTCAAATATTTTCAAAATAAAACTAGATTGTCACATAAGCATTGGTTAAAACTAAATGGATGATATTTAATAAAAGGTGGGTAACTAAAAAGTCAACTAAAAAGTTGAAGTTGAATATACGAATATTTTAAAGAAAGATTATTCTGTTAGGTTAGAAAGTCTTGCTCTGTCTTTTCTTCTTGAAAATAATTTAACCTGTCAGCTTTCCCCTCCTTTCTGTAAAGAAGTTTTTTTCTCCTATAGATGAATGCGAAAAACAGTCAATTTAACATATTTTATATAAAGAAAAGAGGTACATTAATATAAATTGATAGATATGTAATCATAGGTACATATGTATTCATTGTTTTGTAATCATACATAGGTAGATAAGTAATCATTTTTTAAATAGTAGAATATTGAAGAGCCTAATATATTATAATATTCAAGTACGTAGCTGTTAAGTTGCAATATAAAGCAATTACTTTTCATCAAAGTATGTTAAGTTACAGTACGAGTATAGCTATGTAAATAAAATAATATTTTAAAAACAATAAACATTGAGATGTGAATAAAAAATAACATTTTCAAGAGCATACCAATTTATTTTAAAGATTTATTTTTACAACATTTAATTTGAAAATTTTTTTAAAATCACTTTACCTGATAACATATTGAATATTAAAAGTCAAGGTAAGGATATTTTAAATATAAAAGTTTTTAAAATAAAACTAAAATATTGCGTAGGTAGTTTATAATTGTTGAGAAAATATTTTTTTGTTTTTATGCTCTAAAAAATTTATTTTAGAGTGAGTAGAGAAAAGAGTGATGAAGGAGAATTATAAATACATAAGATGTATTTGATGTCAATTGCATGATAAGAATATGTCAAACATTTTATAAATTTATTGATTGATACCATTGATAAATATATGTATTATACTATATTCAGAATTTTGAATTTGAATGAAAACGGCAACACTTGATATGTTAGAAAAATCTGTTTAATTGTGCTAAGTGGACGTCAGAAATGTTTCAAAGAAAATCTGTGTTCTTTGTGTATATTCAAAAACTCTTTAATTTTTGCCGAATATTGAAAACTATAACAGTATCTTACCGTTAAACTTATTTTTGCAGAATAACCGAATTCCTTTGTTTCTAATATTACTCTCAAGATTATTCTCTTATTCTTTCAAAAAAAAATTTAGCCTATTTTATAAGTTTAGTTCTTAGAAATTTGTTATAATACAAGTGTTAAAATCGTAATATCATCCTAAATGTCGTGGATTTTTTGATTGAACAATTTAATCTTTCGATGTGGATCTATTTGATGTCACTATTTCTACATATTGTGAATGTTTTCTCCACTTGTAATATTTCCTTCAGCGCTACTGCCTCAAAGAAACTCAAGATCTGTAGGGAATTTATTGCTGGTAGTTCATTTTGATAAAACAATATGTTCCTAGGTGCACATATCTTGGTCAGAGTAAAGCTCCGCAGTTTTTGAATATGCTTATTGAATATTCTGATTTATTATAAATTAAAATATTTACAGATTTACAACCTACATTAGTTTACAAGGAAACATGAAAAATTTTCTGACTTATGGCTTAGGGGTTAAGTCACCAACCTTTCAATCGGAGGGTTTTGGGTTCAAACCGCGGTCAAGTCATATAAATAAAACATGTATAGTAATTTCATATCATAATAATGTATATCGCGTAATTAATAGTAATAATAATAATAATAGTGGGGGTTGCTTCAATAATTACCTCATGCAGTAAGTTGTTATATACTACTGCATGTTGTAACTGTTGTAAAGGCTGTTGTCGTTGTTAGCAAAATAATAATAATAATAATAGGCGGATTCATTGTTTCCTTACATTCCCACTCCCAATTCAATGTTTCCACATCCGTTTCCTATCCTTTCCCTGTTTCTACTCCCTAGACAAAATACTGCGTTAGCAGGTAAGGGTTTCAACCCATTATATTGGCTAAAGGGAGAGGAGGGTTTAGTCAGTAAGAACCAAGGGGAAATTCTTGGTGTCTTTGGAAAATTCTTCCTTCCTTAGGAAAAAACAAAAATTGTCAGAGTTAAAAGAATTTCAATAAATGTACGAATTAAAATGAATTTAGGTATCTAATCTACTCTATAATTAGGAAGACTTTATTTTAGATAGAGGAATGATATATTCAGTATATTGTTTTACCATATCTTAGCTGAGAAAGATTTAATGAAATATTATAAAAACAGGAAAAAATGTATGAAGTAACACAGTTCACAAAATAAAACAAGTGGAGATATAATGTAAAAGAAAGATTAAAATTTTTATGTTTAAAAATTTAAGAAAAAAATGTCAGAAACTGATATCAAACTGGCATCAAAAAATGTATAAGTAGAAAAAAAAAATACTTGTTTTCAAGTAAAATCTTCCCTACCCGAAAAAATTTACTGTAATATTTTAAAGTAAGAATTTTCTTTACAGAAAGTTTTTTGTTTACAGAAAAAAGAAATAATGTTTTTCTTAAATAAAATTAAGCAAAGGACATCAAAGATCTTTTAAAAAAGTACTTGGAAGACGTTATTAAATAATTTCTTTTAAGGTAACATTTTGTCGCCCTCTTGTGATCATACCTTTTTTTTCTATTATACTTTTAACAATTTTTTATTCATAATTTTATATTTTTTTCATTAAAAATTTGAAAAAAGAATTTTCTGTTTCTACAAAATAATATATATTTTTTTTTAACAGGAGTTCAATTGGGATTTATTTCAATTGGTTAGCGTCTAAAAGTTTCATAATAAAATTTTAAGTTTTATAACTAATTTTAAATTTTTGAGATTTCACAATTATTGTCGTTACAGGCTGTTTGACTGACATATTTCTTAGAATTTTTAAATTAAAATATAACACTTTATACCAGTATGAGTGATTGATTGTAAACTTGAAATATATCTGAGGTCTAGAATACTTATATTTGATAGTTACTGGTGAATGAATTTGTTTTCTTGAATTTAAGAAAGTCGATTTATGTTGGAAAATAATTCAAGTTCAATTCAACAGATTCTTAATGCCAAAATCTACAGTTATATTATTTATTTAAGAGTTAGGTTATATACACCCTAATACTCATTTTTTCTAAAGGTGAATATGAAGAAAATATAAGCAGATGAATAAAAAATTATTTTTCCCCAATGGACGACACAATACATTTGTTTACATGTAGAATTATCTTCACCTCTTTGAAGAGCTTCTCAGATCCATATCAAAGAGTTCCCTTAATCTTGACAAAAAGAAACTAACAAGATATTTCCACATTTCCCTTGACATACTGAGGAAGTTGCAGACAAAATGCTTCATAGTCTCTTTATAGCGCCAATTTTGTTTGCAAAATCTACATTTTAGATCCATACGCATACCTAATATTCTAGCATGTCTACCAATAAGGCAACAACCAATTTGTCTTAACGAAAAGAATGTAGAATTATCCTATAGTATAATTTAAATTATTTCCTTAAATTTTACTTTCTTTAAGAAGAACTAGTCAGTTTTTTGAAATATAAAATTTACATAAACGCATTATGCAAATTTTTATGCACCTATTCAAAATTCACAGCTATTATACTTTCATTTATATTCCGTTAAATTAGTTTAAAGAAATAAATAGATATTGAATTTATTTGTACTTAATAATTGGGATACGATGCATTTTAAGTGCATTTTGCTAAATGATTTGTAAACTATATCATCCCTACAAAGAAATTACCTTAAGAATAACATAATATAATGATATTCCAAAAACTTTTTATACCCGTACGATAGGATCGGGTATAATAAAATTACTCCTCCGTTTGTAACACCTCGAAATAAGCGAGCTAGATATGGATCGATCAGAAAAAAATTCTAAGACTTTTGAGCCATGTTCGTCCGTCAGCACGCTAACCCAAAAACTAAGAAAGTTAGAATCCTGAAATTTACACAAAATATTCTGGGAGTAATTTGTAGGTTCCCTATTTTTTTTAGTTGAGTTTGGACCAAAACTTAGGGTAGCTCTCGAACACCTAACTTTTAGATCCCGACATTTTTTTTGAAATAGAGCTATGAAATTTTAACTACTGATAGATCTCACAAAAATTTTAATTTTATTTTTAATAACTTTTTTTTGTAGCCCCACCCGTTACGGAGCTATAGCTCCCCAAACGTTCAAAAAAGCTCTATATTTAAATTGTTATAGCACAAGTTGTATAAGGTATATCTTCATTTTGAAAACGCCAAACGATTACTACTTTTATTAGCTTTAAAAGTATATATATAATAAATATATAGTTGTAGCATACGGTGTCTTAATTTACCGTTTTGCGAAACTAAAATTTTCAAAATCCTTTAACCCTTCTAAACGGTTTAAGTTGGAAACTTGAAATTTTGACAGAAGTTAGATCTTTGAAAATAAGTATGAGTCATTTCAGAAATTTTTTTTATCACCCCCCGTTTAGGAGCTGTAAGGAGTCAAAAACTGAAAATTTCCTATTTTTAAACACCTGTAACTTGAACACCTGTTAAAATTTTTTTAAAGTAATACACAAAAATTAAAGCTCCAACATTATACTTTTATTTCTGTTAACAACTTTTTTTAATAATATAGGGTTACTTTATAATTGACGAAAGTGTTACTTGATTTTTTCAAATTTTCTAACAAATTTCTTTAACGAATTTTTTCCATTTTGTTTTACTCGATAATTTGAAATTGTTGAGGATATAATGCGTAGTACAAAAAAATGTAATTAAATAAACAACATAACGGTTGCTTGAAGAATTTTTATTTATATGATATTGATATATATACATACTTATATAATATCATGTTAATTTACATACCGTATATGTCACTAGTGAATGAATGATAAGAGTATAGATGTATATTATATAGCGCCGTATTTACATACATATATGTATTTTATTGTACTTATAAGAAATTATTCTGTCAATGGAATATTTAAATATAATATAATATAATATTTAAAATTATATTTATTATTTTGTACTAAGTAAATTTAATACACATTTACCGTTTAGTATTAAATGGTACTATAGAATATTTGAAAAAATTTTGGATTGATAATCGTTATGTGGAAGGTTAGAATCTGCTTTTGAAGAATGTACATATAAACATATAGTTTGAATATATGTATAACCCATAGTACTAGAAATTATAAAATTCACCCAAATTATTTTAGAATACTAAAATATTAAAAAAATAATATTGTAAGCAGAGTGACAGGCTGTGAACATACTAACGGTTCGTACGGGTATCTAAGAGTTGACAAAGGCAACTGTATTCTTCCTCATTATTTATATTTTCATGGGAATGTTAGAGCAGAAGTTTTTTTCTAACTGACATCAACTGATGCATTCAGATCTATATCACATTGAATTGAATTAACAGCATTTACATTATACATACTTGGAAATTCAATTATCGAAATAAAATGACACTAATACAATTTTAGGACATCAAAATGTTAGAAATTGTATAAAATGAAAAAGGATTCTTTTTAAATTTTGTGAAATATTCAAAAATAAACATTTTTGAAAGGATAAAATACAAAATGAATGTTTTTGAAAAGTTTTATGTTATTTTATGACGTTTCGTCATATACTGTCGTAATATTGATTTAACTTATCTTCGTATCATTAATTTTTTTTATAGTTACCACGTTAATTTTTTTTTTTTGTGAAGTCTAGACATTTTGGGATAAATTTCAGAATAGTTTTATATGCTGATTGTCGGAATCAAATATAATTTTAAAGTTGGTATTATAAGTGTTTAATATTAAAATCTAATTAAAAAAAAAAAATTGGGAGACAATTTAAAAAAAAAATGTCTGAGAATTGTAAAAATTATCATTTGTTACCATTAAATTACATTTCGTTCAATTCTCGTTAAAAAACTACAGTTGGATGGGAAAATTTAGGAAATCTAATTATTTATATATCTAATTTTTTAACTGAATTGAATAGAATTGAAAGGCTGGTAAAGGAAAGGCTGGTAAACAAAAGGCTGGTAAACAAAAGGCTGGTAAAGGAAAGGCTGGTAAAGAAAAGGCTGGTAAAGGAAAGGCTGGTAAAGGAAAGGCTGATAAAGGAAAGGCTGGTAAAGCAAATGTTGGCAAAGGAAAGGCTGGTAATGGAATGGCTTTTAAATATAATATGAAAAATAATGATTAAAACATAAAATTTTAGATTTTATGAAAATAAATGAAATTGGTATTTTCATTTCCTATCAGAGTTATTTGATCTGTGTTTCGCGGAAAGGTTCAGCGAAATCATTTTATTCTATTTCCTCATACTCATACAGTCTATTACATTTAAATTTCAAAAATTATAATTTCTTTTGTTTATGAACTCTAAATATTCATAATATTTTTAAAGCTGAATAAACTTAATTATTTAGTTAGAAATATTATTATTTTTGATTTTTGTTAGTGCATTTTTTAGCGATTTTTTTTGTGTCACTGTTATAACGTATGTAATCTTAACCACTAATGATAGGTAATAACGTATTCTTATACGTTTTTTTTTTAATGTTTCAAAAATCTGTAGTTTGTTTAACTTCTTTCAAATCATTTAACTTCTCATTATTATTTTTTAATGTACTTAATAATTTCCCAGTTCCTATTATCATTCCTTTTACTTTTGACCTTTTTAAAGTTTTCAATTTATTTGAATTTTTTACTTTTAATTCTGCATATCGAAATTTATCATTAATATGAATTATTCAAATTAAATATGGTATCATTATAAAAGTACGAATTAATAGCAACAATCAATAAAATCGAATAAAAAGAAAACCACAAAAATAAAAATATGATAGAATGAAGTGGAATGAAGATGAAAATAAAAGCGGAAAATAACAGCGAAGTAAAAAAGGTAAAATGGCGTAGAAGCTTTAGAAAATAGTTCAATATAAATATCCTATCACGTAAGGAAAATGACTCAAAAATGACAAAGAATATAATTCATGTCCAGGGTCGAATTTTGAGCGATTTAGGTACATAGGTGCGTCCGTTCAACTCAAAAATAATGGAGATGGTAAATCTTTGTTTAACTAGAGTAGCATCTTTAGGTAGCTGCCATACATACAATTTCTTTTTGATATAAGGAATAGTCAGTGAAAGGGTGGGCGACCTCGGTGGACTAGTAGGTAAAAACTTATAAAATACGCTGTAAACACCGTGGGAGTGTGGGTTCAAATTCCACATACGCTGTAAGAATAATTTCCCCTTACGGCATTTACAGTCCCACCTGAAAAAGAAAGGCTTGTTAATTTCCTTGTCATATTTATCCTGGTAGGGAAATAAACTAAAATATTCAGTGTCTATATAAGCTGGCTATATAAAATTTTGTCAAAAGAAATTATGTTTTATTTTTCAAATTTATATGCTCTTTTTGTACTTTAAAAACCTAAACATCTGAAATTTTGTCAAAAATTATCAAATTTTATGGTAAGGACTTTTGTAAAATTTTGATGGTTTGACGTACCCGGGTCGATCAGCTATCATACGACTCCTAATTTACATAAATATATCTGAGTACTTAATTAAGTTGGGTATCTTAAATTTTCTAAACGATGATTCAATTTTTTGGATGTCATATATTATGTTCGTTTAGAATTGACTTAGAGTTTATACAATCTATATTCTACAATATCCTTCATTTTTTCACTCTTTTTGCTTTCACTCGTTTTAAGTGAAACCAAATTAAATCAAATTTAAGTGTTTTCCTTTTATTGTTTTTTATTTTTCTTTCAGATACTTTAAGAAGATCTTTGACGCACCTCAAATTTACATTTGATATACCATATTATTGAAAAAAAAAATTAAAATTCAATTGAAAATTTATTTTCTCTTTTTCTTGTAATAATAATATAATATATTGAATTGATATTACACAAAAAAAAAAAAAATATATATAACGAAGGTGAAGAAAATCTTTGGAAAGAATTTTTAATTTTTCAAACAATTTCAAGTTTCTGTTTTTTTTTTTTTTCTTTTAAAAATTACTGAATTTCTGTTTTATTTTCTATTGGATTATATAAGTATTTTGTCATCATTCGACTGACTTAATTTAATGGTTTTGGTTTGTAGTGTACACATTTACACTTTCTGTTTTTTTTTCTCTTTTTTTTTTTGTAATTTGTTTTTGCTTTTTTTTGTACTGTACTTGGATTGGGTTTTTTTGTCTTCACCCCGCTACTGTTTTTATTTTGTTTCATTCCTATAAAAAAAAAACTTTTTCGATTCTTTCGAAATTTTTCTAATACTTTTTTTTTTCATTTATTTTTCATTTCAATTTGAAAAGTTTTTATGAAAAAATATGATAAAAAAAGAAAAAAAACAGAAGTGAAACAAAATATTTAAAATGAGAGGAATTATAAAAAATATTAAAGATAAGGACATTAGATATTGAAACGATATTGAAACGTTGAGAAAAGAGTGAAATAAATTTTTTTTTTTGTTTTTGTTTGCGATATTTTAAAAAAATGATTGGGCGAAAAACTGATTCTAATAATATTATTATGGAAGTGATAAATCTTTTACCAGATGTTTGTTAGTTATAAAAGACTAATAAATTATTTTTATTTTTTTTCTGTTTGGTTTTTGTTTTGTTGCGATGGAGCTATTTCTTAATGTGACATTAATAGAATTTCTAATTTAACAAAGTTCATGTTATTAGAGTCCTTGAAAAGGTGCAAACAAAAAAAAAAAAAGAAATAATAAGGAAAATAAAATTATAAATTTTTGAATCAAGAATATAATATTTTTGAACAGTTGGTTACGAAAGCTCGCGTTTGCAAATCTCGTGTTTCAAAATCTTACGTTTTAAAATCTTGCTTTTCTAAATCACGTGGGTTAAAATCTTGTGTGTCAAGATCTCGTGTCTCAAAATCTCGCATTTTAAAACCAAATAATTCTTTTCTTTAATCAAATAGGTTTGGAGGTTCAAGTAATACAATAATTGAAAAAGAAATATTATAAAATATTGAATAATCATTTATTTAAAAAGCAATATTTTTTGTATTTTTTAGGAAAAGAGAACAACACCGATTTTGAATACAACTAGAAAATCACTCTTTATTCATAATCTAACATAATATACAAATATATAAATATTTTGGAAAAAGCGTATAACTTTTTTTTTTAATCCGATTCTAAAATCCATCGTAATTCAGAATTTCGCATATATCTAATATAATGTAAATATTTTGGGAAAAGCGAATACCCTGATTTCGGATACAAGTCTAAAATCCTCCGAATTATATTTTTTTACATTCATATATGTATTTAAAAATAAACTTAAAAAATAGGGGTTTCCGCTCCCAAATCACCGCTAATTACATATTTTGTAATTGAAAAAATCTAATTTTGCTACCAGCTCTAAAATTATAATAGAAAAAAACTTTCGAAATTTTTTTTTAACATAAAATTTCGACTAATTTTTCGACATTTTATATTTAAATTTTTTTTGGCTATTCGGCATTTTTTTTTTTAACAAAAGACTGGCTCCCTATAATATTCTTGTATTTTTTCAATTTCTACTTTTTCGCTCCAGTTTTAAAAACGTTATATTTTAAAAAACGAGATCTTTTATAAATGACACTTTGAGACAGGATATTTTAATTTGCGAGATTTCGATACGCTCCCATTTTTATACCCGTATGAACTATGTTCAAGGGTATAATAAATTTGCCATTACGTTTGTGACACCTTAAAGGAGTCGAGCTAGATATAGTGTCAAAGGTATGGATCGGCTCCGAATCGAATTCTGAGTCAATTAAGGCATGTACGTGCGTCCGCACGATAACTCAAAAAATTAAGGAGCTAGGGGGCTGAAATATTTTTTACGTCACTTTTGCAAAATTCTTAGTTTTGCTATTTAAATCCAACATTTTCGGTCGGCGGGTTCGAGTAGCTGCCATACAACTTTTATCTTTGTATAGAAATAACTCTGTATCTATTCAAGCTAGGTTTCTGAAATTTTGCAAATGTTGATCAAGTTTTATGGCAACAACTTCTGCAAAATTAGGTTGTGCTGGTGCAACAGGTTCGGGTAGCTGCCATACAACTTCTCTTTTTAAATGAAAATAACTCAGTGTCCGTCCTCACGATAACTGAAAAAATAAAGGAACTAGGATCAGTTTGTTAGGATCAGAAAACTTGATCATCAGTTTAGGTAGTTTTGCTATTTAACTCCAGCATTTTCGGCCGCCGGCTTCGAATAGTTGCCATACAACTTCTTGTGATGAAGTTTTATGGCAGCGAATGATGATCAAGTTTTATGGCAACAACTTCTGCAAAATTTGGTTGTCGTGGTGCTACGGGTTCGGATAGCTGCCATACCACTTCTCTTTTTAAATGAAAATAACTCAGTGTCCGTCCGCACGATTACTCAAAAAATAAAGGAGCTAGGAGGCTGAAATTTGTTTTACGTCACTTTTACAAAATTGTTAGTTTTGCTATTTAACTCCAGCATTTTCGGCCGCCGGGTTCGAGTAGCTGCCATACAACTTCTTTCTTTAAATGGAAATAACCCAGTGTCTATTCAAACTAGGTATCTGAAATTTTGCAAATGATGATCGAGTTTTATGGCAATAACTTCTGTAAAATTTGGTTGTGATGATATGACAGGTTCGGATAGTTGTCATACAACTTCTCATTTTAAATGAAAATAACTCAGTGTCTATTGAAGCTAGCTATCTGAAATTTAGTAAAAAAGTGTCGCGTTGCATGCCAAAAACTTTTATAAAATTTGATTGGTCTAAAGCAGCCGGTTCAGGCTTCTTGCATTTCTTGGTACTTAATGAAATTAGGTGCAATAGATTCGGGTAGCTGTCATACAACTCCACAATTTACATAAATATATCTCTGTAGTTCGGTACTAAAACATCTGAATGGTTTTTAAAAGATGATCAAGTTTTATAGAAACAGGATATATTACGTTCATACGGGTAACCCAGAGTTGACACAGTCTACTCTACTGCACTCTTCCTCGTTTAAGTTTAATTTATCTATATCACACATCTTCTTGATTTTCCCAATTTTTCGTTATGTGCGAATTATTTATTCATTTTAAAGCACTAGTCGCTTTTTAAATGTTAATGAAATTTATTTGTATTTTATATTGTATTTCGATTTTTTGTTTTTATTTTGTATATGAAAATTAAAATCTTAAAAGATAATTGATATGAAATTTAAATAAAAAGTAAAAAAATAACGAAGAAATAATAATATGTAAATTCAGAAGAGCAAAATTTCTATCTTTGCTGAACTGATAGGAAATCATAAGAACTTATAAAAGACGAAGAAAGAACTTTAAAATTAGAAAGTATCGAACAGTAGGAGAAAAGAATGAAAGCAGTAGATGAAAGTTAAAATTCCAGAAATACAATAGATCGAGTATAGGGAGTGCAGATAAGTGGGTGGCGAAGAAAAGAGGGATAAAAGTATTATATACCATAAGAAAATTAAATTCATTTTATTTTTGTGTACAATTTCTATGGTTTTCATGAGTTATAAAATTTGAATATGTGGGTTTATTTATTTAGTTCAATATTGAATATTAAATATTGACATTGAAATAAAGGGAAACCATTGAAACCAAAAAACAAAAATTCAAAAATTTTATAAAAACAAAACGTAAAATAAAAATTATTCTTTTGCTATTATTGAAATCATTTTCAGTTGAATAGAATTTAAAATCAAAGATGATTGACAGGCATAGATAAATATTATATTTCTGTGGGAACAGTTCTTGTTAAAATATTTACTTAGAAAAATAAAAAAATGATAGGATGTTATTGAATATGGATTAATTGACACAAATTGTAAATTTGATTTTTTTGTTTTTTATAATACATAAAAATATATCAAATATTGCTATTAACTTTAAGGAGAAGACAAGTTTCGAACTTCTAAAATGGTGTCGAAATTGAAAAATTTGGTTACATTATTTTAAAATTTTTTGATTTGACAAATAACCACAGTTAATGCCAAAACAGTGTATTATGAATGTTAAGTTAATTTCATTTACCTTTTGACTTAGAATTCGAAAATTCTATTGATATAAAAAACTGTTATTAAACATATTTTGAAGTAACACTCTAATGCGCAAGTTATTTGCCTTTAGGTAAAATAATTTAAGATATATTAAACCTCTTTTGTGGTTTGTATATATTTTTTATTGTAATCTTTTAACCCTATAGTGCAATTAATTTTTCCAAGAATCTTAGTAATGAATCTCAGTAAAAACTTTATAAAATAGATTCGGATAGCTGTTATTCGGTTTGGTTATTTTGGTAGGAATCAATACAAAAACTTTTCTCATTATAGTAATAGACTATATCTCATTATTATCATTGGTTAAATTAAATAACATTATAAGATTATTTAAAAAGTGTCAATAATGAAGTTAACAAATTTTTTAAAGTTTTTGTTTATTTTAGCCACCAAATGATAAAGTTAAAGGTAATTTTTTTTATTTTTTTAATGCATTTCTCTGCCACATAAATGTGGACAGGAAATTACACAGCCTTTTCTGTTCAGGCGTGGATATAAATGTCGTAAGGGGGAATAATTCTTACAACGTGTGTGTGATTCGAACCCATACCCCCTTGATATTTACAGCGTATTTTATACGTTCTTACCCACTAGGCCATCGAGGCCCCTTAAGTTTAAAGGTTAAGCGAAAAACTTATTTGTAAATAACTCGAAAAAATTTTTTGCTTCGCAAAATCAAATAATTATACGACTGATAATACACTATAATATCGCTATAATTTAAAATATTTCTTAAATGTACTCTCTAATATTATTATCTAATATTATTTTTAATTCTCTTTAAGATAAGATTATTACGATGAAATATTACTCATATATAACAACGTAAGACAAAATTCGAACGAAATTGTTCAAAACTTCTTGCTTTTTGTTTTTAGGAAGAAATTGTGGAATATTCCAAAAGAGAAATTTCATGAGGTTGCTCCAAATAGTGTTAAATTATAACCAACCGAAAGCACCCCTTTTAAAATCAAACAATAAGATGGATAGATTCATTATACAATTGATATAATTATAACAAATATACAGTTTGGTTTTACGGACAAAGATGCAAGAAGATGTATTATTGTATAAATGCGGTTTAGGAAATTTAGAATTATGGGGGATGGGTAGGAAAATTTGGAGGAAGATGTTGAAGAAAGATGTTTATATGTTCTACTTCAATCTTACTACCTCGTTCACATATAAGAAAACGCTCGCACCAATTTTAGAGTATACATGAAATTAAAAATGTTTCCATATATGCAACGGGCCCATGACATACAATGTTAATAAGAAAACATCAAATGGAATTATTAACGGTTTTATTTCTTTAAAACAGGCGTAGGGATACAAGGTATCTATAAAACAAGGTCAATGACGCAAATGTACATTGATGGCTGAGTGGAGTGAGTTTTAAAGTAAGATTGAGATTGTGAATGAATCGAATATGTATATTTTGCATATTATCAAGATATATCAGAGCTGTTTGGGGAGCACCATCCCAAAAGTGTATATTATACTCGATTTTAAGCCTCATGAACGTTTTGTAGATGTCTGATGCCAAATAGTAAATTTTACAGCGATGCAAAAAACCCAAACATTTAGCTTCAATTTTAGCTGACAATAATGGTATAGGAAATATATATGCTCTATCATAAATATAATTAGAAGATTTGCAATAATTCAACCAATTGTATTTAGCTTTTTGCCTTAATGCCTTTCAGCGATATACAAATACGAATTAAAAACACCTATCTTGTATTAGAATTTCTATTTAATTATTTTGTTAAATTAATTTTGAAGATTCTTGATAAATACTGATGTATTTAAGTTATCAATATTTCATTTCTGACACTTATTTGTTGATTCCTCGGGGTAAAGAATTAATGCGTCAAAAATTAATGTGACGAAAAATACAATATACAAAATTTTCTACAAAAGATAAGTTAATAAATATAATAATTATTCATATATACTAAATAATGTATTGACGATTTAATAAACTTTTATTAAAAATTTTTAAAAATTTAATCAAAATAAGAGGTTTAAAGCAAAGAAAAAGCACAACACTCAAAAGGAATGTAAAAATAAATTAAAAACCACTAAAAATATTTTTTTTTTTTTTATATATAAATAAAAAAACCGCTAAAAAAGAAAATCCCCAACATGAATTTTAGAATTATGAAATTTTATTTTATATTAAAAGATTGATCCTCCAACTTCAGCCTCTACCAATTTTGATTTAATGTTTATATAGATTTTAAATAAAAATTAAAAAAATAAATATTTTGAAAAAACATTCGTTTCTTTAATCAGCTCTGGAATGGGTTTCAAAAAAATATGTTTTTATAAAATGATTTTAATTTAATTAATTATGGTTTTTGAGGTAATAAATGTTCTAGAAATTCTTTAAAATTTTTAATTTATTATAATTGAGTTGTTTTTTATTTATTTTGTGGTTTGTCATTTAGCTCTTATGTTGTTACAAAAATTTTTTGAAAAATCTTTAAGAGTCTCTAAAATTTAATGAGCTCAGTTAATCAAAATAAAAAATAAAAAACTTGTACATTCTAGTTGTTATATTTTTAAAATAATTCTAGCAGAATCAATATGGTGAATAAATTAAATACTTTTAGAAAAAAATAAAATACTTTTAAACAATAATGTACCGTTATTGAAGAAAGTACGTAAAATTTTCAAAGTACCATTAGAACTCTCTAATACCAAATGCGCCGCTCCGGGCCATCACGAATTTTCATTATTTTTGTTTAATTTTAATTATACAAAGTTATAAAACAACTGGCCGTGACAATATTTAAAAGTTTTGCCGAAAAAAGTCGATTGAATTGTCGAGTCAATCGATTGAAAACTAAATTTTCCCGCTTATTTTAGTAATTTACTTAGAAACACATAGGAAGAAACTTAGGCACTATTTGAAATGTGTTTTTTCTTTTTTGGATATAATTTTCTTTGTTTTTATTTTTTTTATTTTTGTTTAATAATATCAGGGGTCAGGGGTGGGGTCGCTTTTGTCACCTTTTTTTGAGAATTGGTGAAACATGACCAGCCATCCATTGAATGGGATATATGCCAGTCAAAAATGATAGGTAAAAAAGGTTGGGCAGAGGTTTCTAAATAGAGAAAGCAACATTTTTCAGAACTATGGCAGGGATTCCATCGGGACCAGTAGACTTTCTATCATTTAGATTCATCAAAACTATAGCTTTGGTCCTGAAATAGATTCTTCCAAATCTATAGGAATGATCAACTTCACGAATTGTAGGTGTAGGTTGAAATGTAAGAGGAATTTTATTTTCTCAATTACTGTTTATAGAGATCTTTTAAACAATTCTAGGTGACTTTTAAACTTAAGCGTTTTATTAGAGATAAATGGAATGTTTTTTATAATTTCTCAGCCTCGAATGGATCTAATTTGATAAGAAGATATCTATTCTGACTATACTCTACTAATTCCTATTAAGTTATTCAGATTTGATTTTGTTCCGTTGTTTGTAGCAACTACTATGCACTCGTAATTAAAGTTAAAGTGATATTTTAATTACTTTCATGAATGAATTTAATGCTATTCAGCATGTTTTCATTAAATGTGAAATCAAAATGTGAATCAAATACCCCAAAAATAAATTACAGAAGTAAAATCTTCACAAAGTACCTTAATATTAAAAGTTTAATTAATTTTTTTTTTATTAATTATCACGAAAGGTTTAAATAATAAATAAGTAATAAAAGAAAAATGAAGAAAATTTGTTTAAAAATTATATTCATATATTTTCAAAGGAATGTTTTTTGTTTCTTTTTTCTGTAGCAGTGTTCGTAACTAACCATTTTCTAAAGAATTATAAAAATCAAAATAATTTTAGTGTATAATTAGTTAAAATTGTATTTTTGTAAATATGTATACATCTAGACATAATCAAAAAACTTTTAATATGCCGCCTTGTAAAGTGCTTAAAAAATTTAAAGATTCCAAAAAAAAAAAATGGTGCAATTTAGTTTTAAAATTATGTATAGTTAGGTAGTATTTCTAAATAATGGAAGGATTATGGTGCAAATAATCTTAGGTAGAAGTAAGTTGAACAATTTATGGAATTTGAATGAACTTGTAGTTTCAACGTAGTGATAATAAAGAGAACAAACATTTAGGATGAAATTGAAATTATTATTTTTAATATTTATATAAAAGTATATATATTAGTTGCTTGATTTCCAATTACGTGGTCTGTAAAGGCCGTACCGTTTTGGGTATCCTCTCACCACTCTGGCAGTCAAACTAAATTTCTTTACGTACTAAATTAAGGCTTTTCGATAATAATGTTAAATCTGTTCTTTACTAGAAAATAATTAGGAAGGATTTTAGAATTGGTTATAAAATCAGAGAGGTTACTATCAGAAGATATATTATATCACTTGGCTGTATTTCATTATTGACTATATTTCATTTCATTATCTTTCATTTGACTGGATTTTATTTTACTGGATTTTATTTATAACTAACTTCAAAAATTGCTCATAATTATTTGTTATATTTCAACAACAAATGGATTGGAAACCCCTACTGAATAAATTATTAAAACCCTGATTTTGTAATCAACTTTAAATTTTTCTTAATTATATTATATGTTTTACAATATATCGTCGAATGAAATACAGTTAAATGAAATACAGGCAAGTGAAATGTAGGCATATGACATATTCCCAATCAGAATTATATGTTTTTTCCACAAAATTTTTAAATATAAAATGTAATGAATGTATATATCAAAGATAAAATATTAGTTTTTAGATGCCTTTAGTTTAAAATTTTTTTTTTTATGTTCTTCACAGTAGAACTTTAATTTTTAAACTTTTGGATTTTTGGACTTTTTGAAAAATTCTTGTAATTAGAGATTTTGTGTTTCGTATTTTCCTTGTTTTGAAGTTTGAAAAATTGCTTATGTACTCAACTTAATCTATGCGTAATACACTATACCTTAAGTGTCTGTTGTGTAAAAAGAAAACAAGTTTTTTTTTTAAATGTTGTTAAGCACTGTATGAAAAAATCTTAAAAGGGGCTTCGGTGGCCTATTGCGTAAGAGCGTATAAAATACGCTGTAAACACTAAGGGAGTTCCTTTTTACGACATTTACAGCCACGCCTGAAAAGGAAAGGTTGTGTAATTTCCTGTCCACATTTATGTGACAGAGAAATGCTAATGCTAATACCGTTAATTTTTGATAAATTCGCTCTTAAGAGCATTACGGAAACTTCAGTTCATATTGGAGAGATCTGACTTACTAAACTTTAAAATAAGCCTTACTATTTATGTTTATCGTATTTTATTCCAAATTTTATAGAATTAAAACTAAACTGTTGTTGAAAATTAGTTAAATACCCATAACTTCTAAAAGAATGAAAATAGGCCGCTCTATCACTTTTAATGCAATGTTTTGTTTGTTTTTACATCTCTGGTTACCCATTTTAAAATTATAGCTGAGTTGAAAGACTATTGAGAGTTGGACACCCTATATATTAAATAGGCATTATCATGATACTGCAAATATTATTAAAAGTATTTTAATATTAAATATAATAAAGGCTGGATTTATTATTCTAAAAATACTTTGAGTGTCACTATCAGGGTTTTTTACATTATACTACCTTTTAAAAATTGTTTAATTTTTGCTTTATACAATAAACCTGGAATAATGGCGTTCAAAATTTAGAGGTAAGACTAAAAGATAAAAAGTACAGAAACACGCATAGATATTTCTGATAATATTTTTATTCTCACTGTCATTCTAAAAATAATCTTTTAATTGATTCTTCTTAGTCATTACAGTCATTTGTTATTTTTCAAATATAAAAAAAATTTTATTAAAATTTCCATCAGCATTTTTTTAAAGAGTTAATTATACAATCCTGTTAGTTTAACAGTAGGAAACTGTGACGTGAAAATAATATAATTATAAATTTATTTTTTATTTACAGATTGTGAAATTGTCTACAAAGCATTTTATTTGTTATTTTTTTTCATTTTAAGTTTTATAAATTTATTTAACTTTTAGGACATTTCCAAAAAACAATTTTAAAAAAATGTGTCTATTAGTTTTACTCTATCCATCCCTACTTCCGGCTGTTTTCTTCGGTAAGACATACAAATTAATGCTCCACTCCAGCAATATATTTTTTCGTGTGTTAACGATTTCTCTTAGTTGCATTGGATTACGCAGTTATAACCCCTTGAAGTTGCAAAAAGACGTATTTTCAAATCACACGTTCTGCGTTACAGTTTTACAATCTAAAAACGCTAGAAGACCGCAATTTTTCTTACCTTCGTAAAATAATGTCAAAATTATGAGAGAATTTTGAAATATATTTCTTCCTTCATAACTCCGGCACGCTTTTATTTAGAAACTTACAATTTTAGGAGAAGAAAAATCTTTTATAATTAGTGTAAGTTGTCACAGAAAATTTTTGCTTCCATTGTTTAAGGACTATTAGAGCTCAAAAATTGAACCATTTTTTCAAAATAAAAGCCAAAAATGAAAGCTTCAACTTTATAATTTTACATGTTTTAATGAGTTTTCTTAATTATGTAGAGTTCTTTTACAATTGAAGAAAGCATCTCTTTATTTATCACATTTTTGTTTATTATATGAAATTCTAAGAAATTTTTCAAATTTTGGTACAAGTCACAATTGTAAACAGTTTGTATTGTTTTTTTTTTTTTTTTGAAAATGTGTTCCTTTAAATATCGTTGGTTTACATTCTGCCTCATTTAATGTTGGTTTTCTTTTGTGTAAATTGGCCACAAAGTAAATAATAATTTTAAAAATTTTATTTTCACTCAATTTGAATTATTTATGAATAAAAAATCCTTTAAAATCAATTCATAAAAAAATATAATCTAATAAATTTTTTTTATTTTGTTTGTTAAAAAAATTTTGTAGACCCTTCAAAATATAATCACGTTCATGCTTTCTAAATAATTCAAATAATAAAAATAGAAAAAAAAAATTAAAGAAAAAAGCATCAGATATTTAATTTTCTAAATATAAGAATGGTGGTAGTGGTGGCACTTATTTTTTTTACAAAACACATTAAAAAAGAAATATCGTTAGATACAATAAGAATGAGAATTCAATCGACAGATATTTTGTTGATATTGAAATCATCATGAGACACAATAGATTAAAAGTGAAAACACAATGAAAAACACAATGAGCTCTAAAACTAAATTTTGTTTATTTTTAGGTCTAAGAACGAATATGAAAATAAATTAAAGATTTGAGCAAAACTATCTCAATAATCTATCCACATGGATACAAAAATTATTACCAAAGCATTATTTTATAGAAAATATCGTCTTCTAGTGTTTGGGAATCCAACCCTATTAGGTATAAGGCACCACCTTTTTACTTTCTCATCTGTCTGTAAATTTTTAAGCATTTTTGAAAAGCTGTTCTCCAGAACGGCTCAAACTACAGAGATGAAAGTTTACTTAAAATTTTTATTGAAGCCTTAGCTACACGTGATAATTCTAAGATAAGGGTTAGAATGATAAAATTGATCATTTATAAAAAAAAAATCCAAAAGTTTTAAAGACAAATCCATTACTATCTCAATCAGTTGAAAATCAAATAAATATTACATTAAACTGAATGACATGAAACTGAATCTTTAATTATTTAAAGTAACACCACTAAGTAGATTAGTTTTTGTATTTAAAAGTAAGGTTTTATTGTATTATACTTACATTCGCAAAAGACAAAATTCATTGTTCATAATTTTATATCATCTTTTAAACTTAAAAAAGTTTTCATCTTTTTTTTCTTGTTAATTCATTTAATAAATTGCGTCGAAATACTTAAAACTTCTAGAAGTTATTGCCCAAAAAAAAAAAACAAAAAAGAAAAACTTACAAAGAGAACAATGCAAAAGATTTTTATTTAATTTAATTTTTTTTTTATTTAAAAAAAAACATAAATTTATTACTACTCTTATAAAGATAAGATTCTTCATATTTCACTCAAACTTTAAAGTAAAGAAGATACCAACAGTTTTTAAAGGCACACATTTCCAAAAGATAATATAAACTGTTTAGAATAGTGACTCTGCACCAAAATTTGAAAATTTCATATTATAAGAAAATATGTGAAAAAAGGACCTGTTTTGTAATTTTGAGGGGCTGCAACTGAGGGGTCCAGAACCCTATATAAATTTTGTACAGGTGCTTAAGTTACAATGTTCTGAAAATAGCAAATTTTCAATTTGAGCCCTAACAGCTCTTAAACAGCCGGTGGCATAAAACAACTTTCTGAGAAAACTTATAATCCCTATCTAAAAGCGTGTCGGAGTTATAAAGGAAGAAAAATCATGCAATATTTAGTTTTTGCATAACGGTAAATTTAAATACTAAATTTAAAATTTTTTTATAATTTGTAATTGATTTATAAATGCAAAAGAAAAATCTGTCGAATTGCATTTTTAAACTGAAAAAATGTTAAGCAGAGATATACACATTAAACAATAGAGCTTTTCCAAAGTTTGAGGGTTGTACCTCCGTAATAGATAGGGTTACATGAAACAGTTGTTCTACAATGTTAACTTTTTTATAAGACCTACCCAAGGTTAAAATTTCATTACTCTATCTTTAACGTTGTAGAACTTTTGTAAACAGAAGGGGAAACGGACGGACAGAGTGAAACTTTTACAAACATTTCTTCAATTTTTTTTTTAAAATGTGCTAAAAAAAGAATATAAGAGAATAAAAGAAACCATATTTTATGTCTGTCTCAATGTCCTTTATCACTTTAAAAAAGTGCTTATTCCATTTTCTACTATATAATACTAAGGTGACAGTAAATAACAAAGATTAGGTCTCTTTAAAAGAATTTTTAGAGAATTATTTTGCAAATTGATGTAAAGTTAATTATAGAACATAAATAAATTGCAGCAAGGAATCTAAAAAAACTGTATAGGAAAGGCTGGAATAGCTAAAGTTGACATAAGACATTGAAGGCACAAGGAATATTTCTGGTAGTATGCAAAAGTTTTACTAAAGTTTTTGATGTGACACGTTATTATGCGAAACTCAACTTAAAAAGTACTTTTACAGCAATATAAAGAAACCCCATGGTAAAAAGATAATAAGAAAAAGATTTTTTGATTTTATTTTTGATTTTTTTTTATTATTTAAACTTTAAAATTTAATATTTATCAAGTAAAAGTCAGTGAAGAGTACGAAAACAAAACATTCCTTTTATTTATTTTGATTTTAACAATATTAAGGACAATTAAATTTTTTTTTTTTTTTGTTTTTTAATTTTTTTTGAATTTTACAAAATGTTTGTGGTTTTTATTTAAAAATAAAAAGGGAAACCCTTTAATTGGGTTAATATTAATGTAAAAGTAATTTAACAGAAATAATTTTGATTTTTAAAATCCTCTTTAGTCATTTTACGAATAATTGTATTAATTTTTTTTTAATTCAAAAATTTTGTCCAAACAAAATTAAAAGTTTTAATTGAAAAAAAAAAAATAAAAAAATCTGCAATTACAATAATTATAGTCCAATATAAATTCAAATTATTCAAGGAGTTGAATACAGTACCATTTTTGACTTTTTTTTGTGACAAGATTAATATTAAAGATGGATTCCACAAGGAAATATTCGTTACGAACGTGTTAAAAAATTGTGTAACAAAAAAAAGTTTATTCACTTGTCCCATTTATGTGTGCTATTTCCGGCTGCATTTAAAGCAACATATATTGATGCCATAGTAAATATAAAAAAATAACTTTTAAGTCAATTTCTGAGTGGCAGAAACTTTAGTTACAGGGACTTAATTTGCGAACTTTAGAATCTTTCTTTTTCTATTGTTTTAAACATTTCAATTTTAATGTAATCGTCCCATACTAACTTTAGAAAACTTTTTTAAACAAATCTAATTTGAATTTATGTTCTTGAATTTATCTGTTAACTTACTTTATTAGAACTAAAGATTTTAAAATTATGGAAAAATAACAAGCGATGATAGAAAATAAAGAACTGAAGCGTTAATACACGTTCCTTCTAAAGAGGAACTTAAGGTGTAAGTTAATGATCAAAGCTGAATGTATAGAAAAAAGACAATTATCTAAAAACCAAGTCCACTTAATGATGTTAGAACCAATACTTAATAACAATTAACAGCAATTAGAAGTAAATTACATTAAACAAAACGATTAGTGATAAATCATTTAAAACTAATTTTTAATCATACTTTGATCTAAAAAGAATTAAAGGACAGAAAATATTAAATAAAATCGCAAATTAAACGCTCGGTCAATCGTAAGTTTTATTGAAAAGTCACATTGCATTCATGTTAAAATTATTGTTTTAGTTCGTAATACAACAAGTTTCATTATCTAAAATAATATAAAGATTTGCGAAATAGGATAATTTTAAATGATATTGTCTAAATTTAATTATATACATTTCCATTTTTAACATTTATCGTGAAAATTATACAAAAAAAAATGGATAAATAAATATATAAAAATTTTGTAAAATCTGCTAATATTAAGAAAAGTGCGACAATCATTTAAAAATACGGAAACAAGAGAAAAAAAAGACTAGTATTAGTAAAACTAAGTATTTATAAAGAAGCACATTTCCAAACGAAAAAATATAAATTAGTCTGAAAAATCTGAAAAGTTATAGATGCGATTAGTTTTTCATCAAAATTTTATAATTTTCTTGCTCTGGGTTTGAAGCTTTCTTTTCAGTATTTATCTTAAAGTTTTCATCCTTTAACGTTTTCAAATTAATTATGCCTGTGTAAATTTTTCTGTGAATTTTCTGTGGAGCTTAAATAAAAGTCATTTTCTACGTGACAACGGCGTGACTTGATTTTTATTTGTATCTAACTAGTACCGGGTGCGCATTGCTGCGCTTCTCAATAAATAAAACAGATTGGTGTTTAATTGACGACATGGGTTAGAAATTACAAATCTGTTAATAGAGTCAACTCCAATGTCAAAGAAGAACACGTATTCAAAATTCGAAGTCAAACGGTCAAACCTTATTTTTATATTAGAGCGAAAAAGTTTAAATATTTACACCACAACTCCAACTTGGCGGCCCGTTAGAGCAAAATGGTTAATCCATAAACACTCTCCGTACCCAAAATCCTTTATATACAAATTTTGATGATGATCGGCTAAGTAGATAAGGAGTCTATAAATCAGAAACAGATAGACAAACATTCGGTTTTGTATATATAGAAAATATGCTTTTCTTATGAATATAATATATATTTCATTTTTTCGATATTGATGACTTTCGAAAGGGTAACCGCTAGGTTTAAATGAAAAAAAAAAATTTATTCTATTAATTCTAACGGTGCAGAAGTTTTCGAAATAGATACACTGGACGAAAGGAAGAGGAAGTGTAACTATTAAGTAGAAATTTTAAATTTATTTTTTCTAAATGTACGAGTAAGTACTAAATAAAAAAAAAAATCATCAGCAGTACGAAATCAATTTATATAAAAATTACATTTGTTGAATTTCCTTTTAATTATCTTAACTTAATTTTTTGTTTTTTGAGTTTCTTTTTTATTTAAGATATAACAACTAATACAATTAAAACGGAAACGGAAATTTGATTTTAAACTAAAAATTATGAAGAAGAAAATTTCTGTAATGAATAAAGGGCGTATTGTGCACACGGTTACTACTCACAGATAATGCTTTTAAAAACTTTTTTTTTAATTATCTCCAAATCTCATTAAAAAACAATAATGAAGAAGTTTCCTTTGTTTTAATTAAAAAAAAAGAAAAAAATATTTTCTTCTTTTAGTTAGGGTATTTTTTTTTGCTTTTTCGTTTTTGCTTTCTTTTTCTTTTATTACCTGTTATTAAAATACAAACATTAGAAGCAGGTGTAATCTTAAAATATTATTTATATTATTTCGGAAGAAATCTAATCAAGATAATAGTAATAAGTTTTTTATTATATTATTGAAATGATTTTTATAATTAAAATGTTCTGGTCCTGTTTTATTGGTTATAGTTGAATGAAGGAATTGTCAGAAGGATAAAAGTAAAGTAAAATAATTTTAAAAGATTTATAAGAAAAAACAATTCTAATTAAAATTAAGAGGGTTGAAAACCCACACGATAAACCCCAAAAAAAAATTTTTTTTCTTAATTTAAATTTATATTTAATCTGAAATTTAAATCTGGTAGTATTTAATGAATCTTTCTTCTAACTTTTTTCTAAAAGCAACTTCTTTTACACGTAAACTAAAAAAGGATTAAGCAAAATAACTTTTCATAAAAAAATTTTAAAAAAAATTAAATCTAAAACTGTATATAAAACCAGTAAAACTGTGTATAGGATACGCGTAGCAGCATACGTTTTGCTGTTATCTCAAAATTTAATCATATTTCACGCAATTTCTGTTTTCGTTTGTATTTATATAAATTTTAGAGTTGAATGGTAGATACCTGTTGCGCTAGAGCAACTAAATTTTGTAAAAAATATGTATAACAGCTACTCGAACGCGGCGGGTGAAAATGCTGGATTTAAATAGCAAAACTAACAATTTTGCAACAGTGCAAAACTAACATTTTACAACAATTTATTTTCATTTAAAAAAAGAAGTTGTATGGCAGCTAGCCAAATCTGTCGTACCATTACAACCAAATTTTACAGAAGCTGTTGGCATAAAACTTGATCATCATTTGCAAAATTTCAGATACCTAGCTTGAATAGACACTAAGTTATTTCCATTTAAAGAAAAAAGTTGTGTGGCAGCTACTCGAACTCGGCGGCCGAAAATGCTGAAGTGAAATAGCAAAACTAACAATTTTGCAAAAGTGACATAAAAAAAATTTCAGCCTCCTAGCTCCTTTATTTTTTGAGTTATCGCGCGGACGGGCGAACGGACGTACATGGTTTAATCGACTCAGAATTCGATTCTGAGCCGATCCATACCTTTGACACTATATCTAGCTTGACTCCTTTAAGGTGTCCCAAACGTAATGGTAAATTTATTATATCCTTGAACATAGTTCATACGGGTATAAAATTTGACTCTTAATTAACTTTTTTTTTGCGTTTAAATGATCATAACTTTTGAACGAAAAGTATCTAAGAAATTAAAAGAGGAAAGCTGGAATGCAAAGCTTTTCTAACGGTGTATCAAACTTCTTAATTAGTTGTGTAGTTTTTGAGACGTAAGAAAATTAAATTAAAACTTAAAAAAAACTTTAATCTTCATTATCTTAAGAACAGAGGGAAATTGTCTCCTACACGTGCTATCTCTACTTGGTTTTCGCTGCCGAACAGAAACACTTACTCTGTTTTCTAGATTCCTTATAATAGTGTGTACTTGTTCAGATGGAATTAACAGTTTGATGCCTCCATTCAAAACATTCCAAAGGGAAACAAGTACAGCTTCAGCTGCCCATCTCTGTATATCTAGAACAAATTCCCAGATTGTATAATGTAGTAGGAACATCGCGAATATGAAACCCTCTCCCAAATAATATGTTCCCTAGAATTGGCGACTGTTACATATACAATGTTCAAGAACTCAGAGTGAACATTAACAACTTTGTTTATAACATATGCCTGTCAATTTAAATTCAATATTCATTCCCTTGACCAAGCATTACTACTAAAGGACATATCATAGCCTATTGTTTGGTCAAAAAAGAGAGATGATGTTTACTCTCACAAAAAACCTGACCTTCGAAAAAAAGAGAAGAAAAAGAAAAATTTGGGTAAGGAACTTACTGATTAAGGAATTAACTTACTGGTTAAGGAATTTACTGATAATTAGTTACAAATTTTGGAACATTTAAAATCAAACATTCGTGAAGAAATACGGACATACTGATATTGTCTAAATATTGCCTTTGGTAATGGAAAATATGTTAAAAAGTGCTCAAAATTTGTGAAAGGTTTGGCGAATTGAAATAAAATCCATATAGAATAAGAAAAATAGATATGGAAAAAAAGAAACTTTTCGCCCATTCATTATTTTTTATTTATTTATTTATATTAATACTTATTACTTACATAAATGTAATGCAATATTATTGAACCATCGGCTACCAAGGCCATTATAGGTTTTTATACTATTATTAAATTACATATATACTAATATTATTTATTTTGTTTATATTATATACTATATATTTACATTATATTTGGTCGTAAGGGGGGTATGTAAAGAAAAACACTGACGACCTGTGCAGGAATCGAACCCACACCCCTACGGTTAATACGCCACACGCCTACCCATTAGGCTACCGATGTCTTTCATTATTTTTTAAATTAATATTTTTTTTATTAAACTGATCGCTTTAAATTGTTCCAAAAATTTAAAAAAAAAAAACACTTAAATTTAAAAACCTAAAAATTTAATTTTTTTAAATTCCTATAAAATTTTTTGTGGAAAAAAATAAATTTTATCAAAATAAAATTGAAATGACATATTGATGAAAAATATTTTTAATAAATTTTAATTTAATATAAAATTCTTATTATAAAAGAACAAAAATATAAATAAACAATTTCATCAATCTAAAAACCTACACATTTAAAAAATCGAATATAAAAATAACAGCACGAACAAAAAAAAAAACACATTTATTTTATTTTCAATTTCCTTTCAATCATAGCCCACCAATTTGATATGAAATAAAGACTATACAAAAACACAAAAATAATAAACAAAACAAAAAAGCAAATCAAAAATTAAAATTCAATCAAGGAACAACAATATTAAATTAAAAAAAAAAAAATAAAAATTAAATAGAATAATAAGAAAATAAAAAAACACAAATTTGCCATGGGTACAATCAATGTACCAATTACTTTTCTTTTTGTTTATGTTTTTTCTTTATTTTTATTTAAATCAATTTTGAATTAACCCAAAACCAGCCTCTTTTATCATAATACTGTAAACAAGAACGAAGAAAATATATTCCTTTTCCATATTAAATCTTAAATCAATGTCCTTTTAAAAATTTAAAAAATAAAAGGACAATAATGAATCTTTTGAGAGTAACCAGATAACAAGCTTTAAACATTTATTGGTTATGTTTCATCAACATCATCATAATCATGGTCAACATAATCATTAACATTAACATTATTATTGTTCTGTTTTTATTTCTTCTTTTATCATTTTATTTCCCATCACTTTGTAGTATACACTTTTATATGAATGTTACAACGGTATTGTCTGTTATGAATACTTCAATTGAAAATGTCATGTTAAATAAACGAATCACTGATCAATTCCTATCGATTCTTAAATATTGTTCTGTTTTTTTCTTTTTTGTTCTTTGAATCAATAAAATTTTTTCTTTTTATTTTATTTTTCTTCAATTTTCATAAGACAGAGGAGCTACAACTAAAATTTCTTTATCTGTATATTTTGTTACAAAATAAAATAATAATAATATTAATTTAATCGGATTTTTTTTGTTAATTATTTAAGGTAAAAATTGAAATTACTCTTCTTTCGTTTCAAATTTTATCCATTTAATAATAAAAATTGTTGAAAAACTTTTTTATTGATGATGGAAAATTTTAAACTGATGTTATAATTTTTATTTTGATTTAATTCTTATTTTATTTAATATAAAAATTGTCTTTCTATCATACTTCAATATATGTTTTATATAACGGTTGTTCCTCTTCTTAAATATCTTCCATTTTTCATAATAGTTATCT
This sequence comes from Poecilobothrus nobilitatus, assembly GCA_947095535.1. Classification (NCBI taxonomy): domain Eukaryota; kingdom Metazoa; phylum Arthropoda; class Insecta; order Diptera; family Dolichopodidae; genus Poecilobothrus; species Poecilobothrus nobilitatus. The sequence continues at coordinate 50,589,534 of OX352772.1, read as the reverse complement.
ATTTTTTCTTCAATAAAATTTTACTATAGTTATGATTTTATTCCAGTCTCTGTAAATATATAAAATATTAATCTATCAATGGTAATTTGGTGATTGATATGTCATATTTTGATTACTCTTCTCTTATAGATAATATATAATTGCTATGCATTGCTATGCATTGCTATGCATAGATGAACATATTATATGATACAAATATTACATTCAAATGTGTCTGGAATTAAATATAGACGCAACTATACCTTTTTTTAATAACTCTTCAAATTGGTATAGCTTCAATGCAAGGGAATTCAATATTTAAAATGAAAAAAGAGGATAACAATTTTTTCATTGCTATGATAATGGCATAAGCCTATGGGGTTAATTTGTTTTTGTTTCTGTTCCTTTTTTTTTTGTGTTTTTGCTTTTTTATTTTAGAAGAATTAAATTGTGGTGTCAACCATTCAATTTTAGTTTACTTAAAAATTTCACACTTTTTATTTTTTTCTTGTTTGTATGTACGTGCATATATAAAAATTGTATCGTAACTACAAAATTCTCGAGATGAATTGAATCGAAATTAAATAAATTGGATGGAGGAATTCAATCTATAGAGTGAACATAAAAGAATAAAAACAAAAAAAAAAATAAATAAATGAGGTATAGAAGAATGTAATGCACGAAGAATTGTAAGTTTTATTACATATAACCATAACAGAAAAAAAAAAAAAAAAATGAAATGAAATAAGTGTCATCTACATGCATTTGATACGTGCACAGTAAGGTGCATGAATATATTCGGTAACGGGTTAATAGAACTGTAATCAAATTTCATTCAGATCGATTTATTGCATATAAATGGAAAACATGTAGAGTGATAACTGATTTAATTTACATACACATATTTCAGTAAATATATAACTTTTAGAAAGGTCTGTTATAAATATGTTTTGACGATTTGTTTCATGTGAGTAAAAGGACATAAGATTGCTTGCATTAGTTTATTAATGATTTCTTGTAATGTTACTGTTTTAATAACTGAGAAACTGATTTAGATTTCCCACTTAATTAATATACGATTAAAATATTGTATGGAACGAAAACTATTTATTTCCTTTTAGTTTCTTTCGCTTTGTATTAGAACGAGATTTAAAAATAATATCTTTAAATCACAATACTGTAGATTTTAGTATATGCCTCAGCTCTTTGGATTTTATTACAGTATTATATTCTAACAACAAAAAGTGGTTTGATTTCTCTAAAATTAGATTTTTAAATTCAAGAATTCTCGCCCCTCTAATTCAGTGTAGTTTTTAGTATAGGGACTAATTAAGTATAGTATAGGAACGTTGCTTGAAATGCTTAAGTTTCTATTTTTCGATAATGCCGCCTTATGCTTAATGAAGTATATTCTTTTAAATTTTCATTCTTTGTATTGTATGCAAGTTTTCGAATATTTTACACCAAAGATAATATAAAAGATATTAAACATATCTGTTTGTGTACACTCTTTTTCTAAGGCTCCCGTTGTTTATTAGTATGTAGAAATGGCAAACCGCATGCATTTAGAAAATGATACAAAAATTAGAATAACCATAATGTACTTTCAAAGATTTCTGTTTTTTTTTTTTTCAAGCTCTATAAATAGTTGAAATATCCTTTTGTTGTTCATTGATTGTTTATTTTTTTTTATTTATGAAAAATGAAATTAATTTCAATTTCTATTCTTAACCAAAAACGTTGCATAAATTGAATTTCGTATTTAAATTGAAGATTTTAAGGTGGTAAAAAAACTGCAGAGTTTTCTTGTTTTTGAATTAAAACCCTTTGGGTATTAATTTTAACACATTTCTATCTAGCTTTCATGATATAATGATAATGTGAAGATTTTTGTATTATATTATAACATCATCCTTATAACATCGGAAAATTATAATATTTTGTAGAAGTGTGTAACATCTTACAAAATTCAAACACTGTAATGTAGAATTGCGACATTGTTTGGAGGAAAGTTAAGGAAACATTATAACATTATATTATAATAATTAAAGAAAATTGTGGAAGATTAAAAAAAGATATTTAGTTTTCTTGACATTTTTTGAAATCAATGCAATTTAATACTTACAATTAATTAATTCGGTATCAAATTTCATTTAATTTACTTTTAAACTATTTCAAGTATATCGGGAAATAAAGAAGGATAAATAAAGAACTAAAAAAATATAAGGAAGTTTTTGTTTTCTTTCCTTTTTATCTTCTTTTTCTTTTTTCTTACTCAATTTTTTGTAATAAAATCTTTTCCATTAAAAGTTTTTAGCAAACATTTTATATCGGAAAGTTTTTCAAAGTTTTTTAAACTTCAAAAGTGAACACATGAGTAAAGATAACCTTCATCTAAAAATTCATATATTTTTTATGATGGTTTTTCTTTTTTGATTCGATATATTGACAAAACTGATTCAAAATTGTTTTGTATATGTGTTACTCCGCTATAAGAAACCAAAAAAATTTAAAAGAGTTTCAAATAATATATTTCATTTATAAAACTTTTTTGTATTTATATGTAGGAGTTTTGATGCTCTGCTGTGTTAATCATATAAATCGAAAAAAAAAAAAGTTATAATAAAAACTTATAATTGGTTTATAGGTACTATAAATAAAAGTTGTACAGTCATCATCCTAAGCCGGCAAACAAATAAAACAATTAAATCAATTAATGTAAAATTGACGATAGGTAATACCGTTAAAATTGAAACTTTAAAAGAGTTTATGAATAAGTTCTGTTCTATAGCTAAGGGTTTTCTTTTAATTTTGAAATCATTCATGAGCTGAAATATTTTTTCTAGTAGGTATGGCTGATATTGATTTTGAACTAACTTTGGTGTATGAAATTGTTTCGTATAATCGAAAAAAATATAGACAAAAAAAAATGTATAAAAAGCTTCTGGATCAATTTTTTAAATATTTATTAATTGTTTCTGTCTAAAATAAAACAAGAGTGTATAGAAGATTATTACAATAAAAATCATTTTTATATGCATTCAAAATGATTATGGTTTAATTAATAAAATATTTTTAAGATATTAAAGATTTTTAATAATAGAATTATTCAAGTATCTACTAACACAAAAGTTTGAAATTCTTTTTTTTTAAAGAGGCACTGAGATGTGCATCCTTATAGTTTGAATTATTAGAAAAAAATTTCTGTTATATCTTTTATAAAAAAAAATTTTTATAAATATGCAAAGTTGATCTTTTCTATTTTTGTTTTTTTTTCGTTTTCTGCCTACAGCATCATTTAATCCTTACAAAAAAAAAAAAATAGGATTTTCATATTAAATACTTTTAAAATTAATATATTACTAAAAGAATACATGTTTTGTTTCAAAAACCCTGACACTATAAAGTAAAATAAATAATCCTTTAGCAAAACTTTAGTGGAATCCAGTATAGAACAAAAGGCGTCCATGACCTCGATAAACCTGATATCAAATAAAAATTTCCCAAAAATTTTATAAAGTATCTTACATTTTACTCATAATTCAATACAAAATACCTGTCAATTTCATGTACCTAAGATAAATTTTCGGTTACTATATACGTATAGTTTTTCAATATAATGATTGATGTATGACGTGATTTACTACTCTACAAGAATATAATATGAATATTTTATTAGACAGCAAACAAAAACAAACAACTAAAGTAAAACCAAAAAATTTTTTTTAACTTCTATTTCAGCATAATTTTGAACAGCTTTATTTTATACTTTTGTCTGTCCGTCTAATTACAAAACTTCTAAGCAGTTGAACACTTTGATATCTCGATAAAAGTCAAATAATCAAATGTATATTAAACATTTTATATACATTTTGTAATTTTGTTAGGGCATTTGGTCAAACGCTTAAAACTAAAACTTTTAATTTTACGAGAAAGAAACGAGATTTTTGAAAATAACCATAAGTTCGTAGATTTAATGTATGTATTCTTGTAAATTTGTTTGTTTGCACACCTCAAATGTCGGTACTAAGGGCAGTCTTAAAATTGTAAAAATTTGCAATTCCAACCACCAACTAATATTGGACAATTAATTTCAACTTAAATATCAATAAATATGTTATTTTTTTAATTAATTTAACATTCATTATAATTATAATATTAACTAAAAACTTACGATTATATTAATGTTTTGGAATTGTGCGTCTTAAAAACCTCTTGGTTTTATATACTGCTTTGTTTCCTCATCCTTTTTAACATTTTATCTTATTTTTGTTTTTTTTTTTCTTGAAATCCTTGAAGTTGTTGATTATATAAAACTTTGTTTGACATGTACAAACCTTTACTACCGTACTACTTTACTAAGTATTTTATAGCACCTTAAGTTTACCTGAAAATAAAAGAAGAGAAAGAATATAATTTAAAAAAGTGCCATTACATTATATCATAAAAAAAAATAAAAAAAACTTTAGTAAAAAGAAAAATAAAATTTATTTATTTTTAATAACAGTAATAGAAACAGGGAAGGAATCTTTTATTATAAACCGAATAGTAGCATTGTAGTAATTAATTTTTTATTGTCAGAATTCAATGGAGTTTTGGTTAAGGGAGTAAATAAAAAGTAAAAAAATATTCAATTAACTTTTCCATATTACTCTTAAAACGTTTTGTCTTTTTCTTGGGATCGTCTAACTTCAAAGTGGGGCATAGGTTGTCCACGATTAATCTTTTATAAAATTGATATTGACACATGAATATTGCTGTACTCGTATATTCGATGTGCAGTTTATTGTGACTTGGGAAATCAAAGGAGGATTAACTATATTGATAGAATTACCTCTTGGAGACCTATATCTATTTAATTTCTCGTTTTATGAGATACAGTTGATAATTTTATATTTCGGATTTAGCAGAAACATTACCTTTCGATGGTCAGACTCACCTTTAAATGGACTGCTCATTATGAGTATGGACGTCTTTCGTAGTCGTTTCTTTAAAATACAGATGCTACGTAATCCACCGGCGTGGAACAGATAACTCGATAAATGCGTCTTTGAGACTAATTTCCAAGCCCATATAAAAGAGTATTCTACATTATAACAAACAACTTTGGATACTTATCCCGGCATCGACCTACTTGCCTGTCTACTTAAATATCGTACGATGTTAGCCGTCTTCCATCACGGGAAATGTAGGCTCCGATTGGATTGTAGGACCAATAAAGCAGTAACTTATAAAATTAGCTTTACTGTTAAACTTACCAAAATATAAGTAATTTAGAAAGGAAAATATTGGATGAGATGACTATTAATCCTAATTGTCATAAGAAGCATCATTAAACAGTTCTAATTTAAACTTTCTTCAAAAACTTTCCACTAAATTAAAGCATTATAAATGTATATGTATATGGAAAGGGGCAACTGGCACTATGATATTTATTTTTAAACAAATTCATAATTTAAAAATACTTAGGAGAGTGTAAATTTCTTATCAGAATAGAAAAACAGCAGTAAAACATTTACCGTTAAAATAAAAAATTTAAAATAAAATATCGGAACTATAAAGTTATTACAGAAAATATATTTATAATGAAAGAAACTGAAAAGGAAATGACTTTTAAGATCAATGCTTTTTCTTTCCAAAAGAAATAAATAAAAATTATGACTTTTCTTGACCATAAGTCAAGAATGTACAAATAGTTATATAGCGTAGTATTACAATTTCATTTTAAGACAAAAACAAAAAAAAAAGCACACAAAAGAAGGAAAGGAAAATGTATTGAATAATAAATAAAATGAATAGTGACCTCATTATTTTTAAAGCAAAAAAATAGATATTCTATTTTCACAATTTGTGGTTTAATTATTTTTAAATTTTACAAAATAAATTTTATAAATTTACATTAAAAGGGAAATATTGAATACAAAACCGACAGTTGCAAAAGAACATTCTCGAAATGACTAAACTTTAAGCTAAACAAAACATATTGAAATGGAAAAATTAACTTAGAATTTTTAAAGGTAAATCAGAATTAAGAAAGCTAGAGAAAAGCGTAAGCACGTTAATATACAACCGGAATGTGCAAATCTAGCTAGGTTTTAAATACAGAGTCATGGGTCGTGAGAAAAGTGATTGCAATATATCTAAACACAATTCTTTTTTTTTTTTTAATTAATTATAACATATTATTGGCATATATTTATTAACGAATTTTTCTCTACTCTTTCGCCTGAACTGTCTTCAATACTAAAAAATTAGCTTATAGGTTTCATTTTGTTTGTCCATTCATTCATCTTTCTGATTCCAATACTTCTACGCCATTGGAGATAATGAAATTCAATTTAATAGATCTCATAGATCTCATAAAAAAATTAACAATGAAAATTAAGACTGAATACTGAATTGTGCATATACAGGAACATTATTAAAGGAATCCAATAACAAAATTTTCGACCTCATGTATCTTCTAAAACATAAAATTTAATATTTTGAAATTTTGAAGCAAATAGGATCTTTTTGCTAATTTAGGCAGCTGAAACCTGAAAACCTATTAAAATTTTTTAATGCAAAAAATTAAGCTCAAATATTGTATTTTTAAATCTGTTAAATACTTTTCTTAATTATATAGGATTTGTTTAAAAAAATTAAGAAGAATTTTGATATCAAAATAATTTCAATTCTATATTTATTTATTTATAAACTCAAGAGAGTTCAGTCGCTCTTTACAGAGTGTGGGAATGCTTTCGATTATTATTTTCAAAATGTTCAAAAAATTCTTTTAATTTTATTTAATTTTAATAGTTGGCATGTAATTACACTATTAATTAATTGATATCAATATTCAGTCATTACATAATATATTTTAGTTCTTATATAATTATTATGACTCTTCAGATTTCTATTTAATAACCTATTACTACAAGTGTATGTTGAATAAAGGAGCAATTAAATCTCGCAATAAAATACTCCCAAAATTAGCTAATGAAGTGATTCTTATTAAAATATGATAATATTATCCTGACAATTTTTTTTAAATATTGAAGATTATGATAGATTTGTATTAAGTTGTGTTGAGAGATTATGAAACAGAATAAATGTTTAAATCACACTTCTTGCAATGATTAAATCGTACTTATAAAATAAAATTATTTAAATTGTACTTCCGGTTGTACTTCCGAAAATGCCTTCTTTCTTATTTCTATTAAATTTCGGAGAAAAATGTAATTTAGGGAGAAAAAATAGTTTCTGTTGTGGTCCCAGTTCACGGAAATATCATTTGTTGAGCTGACGGCATTACTTAGAAAATAATGATACAAAGTTCATATTACTGTAAATTTCTCTTGACTATCGTTTGGTATTTTAAAGATTAAACTCGGTTATGTGACCATTGATATAAAAGCACGAGGATTAAAAATAAATCCTTTTTACTTTTAATTATTTATTTCACATACATATTCACCTACAACCGCAAATCACTTTAAATAATGAGGACTACTGTTCCAAATCTCTTCCAACAATTTATTGAAATTCTGATGTTGCAACCAACTATAAGATCGCTAGATACTTATTTTAGTGTTTAACTTACATACATATTTCAATAACACATCACTTATAATAACTGAGGCTACAGCCACCAAATTCTACTCAACATATTATTATTGAAACCATGATTTTATTACACACTAGATCCTCTCCTAAATCTATTTTTTATTAGGTAAAAAAGAACATAAATCACTTTTTTTTAATTTTTTTGGCAACTAACTTTTTACTATAACAAGGGAACTAATAGAAGCTAGAAAAACAATTAAAACGTCATTTTGGAAATATAGAAAGAAGGTAAATATAAATAAATAAACTAAAATGAACTTTTTCTTGAAAATTTCCTTCAAATTAATGTTAATAACGTAATTTGATTCATCATTTGAAAGAAAACCTAAAAGACTTTCATTTAAGATAACTTTCGACCGGTTCACCGATTCAAAAATATATTTACAGTAATACAAATTTTATAACATTAACATATTCAAAATGCTGTCACCAAAGTAAATGACATTTCCTAAATTTCCGTTATTTAGAATTTCATGGATGTCGGAAGTATAACATAATATGGAATTATGATTTATCTATTTTGCAAAAACTTTTCGAATTTTGAAGAATCCTAGGTTTGTATTTTTCTATTTTGAAAGATTGAATTTTGTTCTTTTTATTTATAACAAAATTGTAAATTGACAGATATGCAAAGAATTCAATATTTATCTCCAATGGAAAACCTTCCAATAATACAAAATTTAAATAATTTATTTAAAATATTTATTTGTTTTATTTCTTTATATTAGTTTTCATACAATATCATTTTAGTACAGCAATCATATTTTATAAAAATACAAAACGGCATTTTCGTACAGTCATGAAAAGAATATCTTTTTTGTTTACAAATGACGCTTGCTACCCTAATGACGCATTTATTACTAAAGAATAATGACGCTTTCTACCCTAATCCATTCAATTTAAAAGTACAGTGTTTCCAGTAATTTCCTTAGATTCATTGTTGAATAAACGCACCCTAAAAATAAAAAAAAACATGTTTTTGGATAACAGACTTTTGACCTTGAAAATTGTTTTTTGTTGATCTTGAAAATTGCTGTTATGTCTAATTCAATTACAAAAAAAAAACTCCAAAAATAATAAAATTAATTGTTATGTTTGAGATTGTTCAGATGTTTTATTACTTATACAATAAGTTAATAATTTTACGATAATGGCAATATGTAACCATCCTTTTATTAAGTGGTACCACTTACAAAGTGTCGTTAACTTCTTGTATTCTGTTTAAGGGATTTCACCTTTATTGCAGATTCAGAACAGTTTCTAGTTTTTTTTTGTGTTTTTATGACCATAATTACATAGAATTTATTTGCAGAATTTAAGTAGATACTAGTTAAGCAAAAGATAGCACTATTTTTACATATCTAATGTATTGAATCCTATGTATCGATCCCATAGATTACGCACTTAGAAAAAAATTTTTATTAAAAATTTATTTTTGTTGATTGTAAGTTATTTGTTGTACCTACATACAAGCAAATCCAATGTGTTTCTTTTTCTATTTGTCTGGCTCTTTCTTTATGTTAAAATTCTTCTTAATGTAATGTTAATTAACGAATGTCAACATAAAGTGTAAATATCTAAAGATAAGAGTTGTAAAATAATTGATTTAAAACCGAGTTCCAAAATATTTTATATTTTTTTTATAATAATATTAGCTGCTTTAATGGAGCGGTCCACAGTTTAATACTAAAATGTCATATTCTACTGCTTGTTGATGACGGATGACTTCGTTTCTATTGTCAGTAAAGTTCAAATTCTACCAGGAGGATACTTTTAGTGTCTTTGAAAGATTACAAATTATCGTAGAAAAAACTCAGTTAAAAATTTTTTTAAAAGTTTTAAATTTTAATCCACTTACGTTCAAACATTTTTTAAAAATATCTGTCCTTTATACTAATATTTCTTTTATGCTGTAGAAATAAAATCAAAACAACAACGCAATACATTTTTCAATGAAGAAATTTTTTCTATTGAAGTCAATTTCAACAACATGTTTCCCTTAACAAATTATGTGTTTATATTTTTTTTTGTAAATGTCCCCTGCTTTAATGTACGGATTTTGTGAATAAAAATGAGGCGATGTTAAATTTTCGTTTGCTTTTTGTTTTTATTTTACAAAGGACGCTTAACAATTTATGTATGGTGTTCTCATTTTAAGAAGAGATAATTTTTTTTAATTTAATTTGCCCTTTTTACAACAAAAATCAATAAATCATAAAACAATAACGCATCAGCTAATGTCGTCTCTAGTCTATACTGTGTGTATTCAAAACAAAAAAGTTTACTTTTGTATATTTTTTAAGGGCCTTTTATTTATTTTTAAAATATGATTTTAAAAACATCAAAAACTTAAATCAAATTGAAAAGAATTAAATTTGAAAGAATTCTCTTGAAGACTTCATTAGAAAATTGATTAGGCATTGCAAATCTGAATTAATTACAAAATGAGTTTTTTTTTAATCTCAATTTATAGTTAAGTTTAAAAAAGCTCCTCTAGATAACATCTATAAAAATTAAATAAGGCATAATATTGGAATCAAATTAAATCAAAAATAAAAAAAAAATTGAGGAATAAAGGTGATGACCAAATGCTCACGTCGCTTCTAGTGTCGCTTTGACGTTTAAGTAGAAGACATAGATTTATATGGAACTTGACCAAATAGAAAAGCGACGCTAGAAGGGCTGCACAATGAAATGCTAGAGTATAGAGCAACTTTCTACTTTTGCTCGCGTTGACAATACATTTTTTTGTTTTTTTTTATTTTTTTTAAATTTTATATTGGTTGTTGGTCATAAAGCGACGCTAGCATTTGGTCTTTATTTTATTTAGGACGCCAAGCTAGAAGCAAAGCTAGAAACAACGCTAGAAGCTACGCGAGCATTAGGTCATCACCTTAAATCTTCAAATTTTTTTAGAAATCTATAAAAGCAGTATATAAAAAAATATATGACGCAGGGTCAAAAATCCCAATTGGACTCAAATATACATGTAAGTACAAAATATACATATTCTGAAAAAAGGGTATATTTCGTGAAAGCTATAATGTTGACTCGTACAAAGTAGGTTTGATAATATGAATGCTGTTATTTTTTTTACTATCAGTAATTTGTTAATTGAGCTTTTCAGATCCTATAGGTTAGATATTAAGACAAATATAAGTAAAACGAGAAAGAATACAGTTGCCTTTGTCAACGCTTAGATGCCCGTACGAACCGTTAGTATGTTGTCAGCCTGTCACTCTGCTTACAATATTATTTTTTTAATATTTTAGTATTTTAAAATAATTTGGGTGAATTTTATAATTTCTAGAACTATGGGTTGTACATATATTCAAACTATATGTTTATACATTCTTCAAAAGCAGATTCTAACTTGGGACTTAGCTAATTATATTTCATAACAGCAAACTAGCAGACTTAGCTAATTATATTTCATAACAGAAATCAGAAACTTACTAAATATTGTAGAAATGGATATTTTTCTTAAAAACAAAAAGAAAAAATTACAGAAAATATCATCTTAGAAGCCTTCTCTCACAATAGATTCATAATTTTGTACTAATTTATTATTAGACCATTAAATTAAAAAGCTGTCGAAAACGACCGACACAAAAAAAAGGCGCCGAAAATTTATAAAATTACATTATCAGAGACATGAATCTTTTATTAAATATACCAAAGACCATTTTCATGTTTAAATAAAATAAATTCAGCAAATTTTTTTCAAGCAAAAAAAAATAAATGCAAAAAACTTGAAAGTAGTTTTGGTAATTGATGTAATTTCGCGGCGAAAACAACTGTTTTTCATCGACATTAAAATTTTTTTTTTTAAAACTAAAGAAAAATAGAGAGTCTGGTAAAATTTTAACAAATATTAAAATTATTTCGATTATTGGTATTGTTTTAAATGCAACAAAAAAAAAAAAAATGTCGTAGCGGTTGGTGTTGGTTGGTTTTTCGCCGGTTTTTATTGTGCACATTATACATGTGTTTCAAATAATTTTTGAGATATCGGCACGAACTTTTACCCTGAATGTGGTTTTAGCTTGGATCATTTCTTCTCAATGATTAAAAAACTGTCAAAAATTACCGCCACGAAAAAACGGCGAGAAAAAATTAATAAACTGTACCTAACATTTTTAATTTTATGTGTTTAGATTTGTTTTATGTTTTTTTTCTATTACAAGTAAGTAAGTGATTTCAACATTTTTTTAATGGTGCTGATGTAAAAATGAAATTTTTAGTTAGTTTATTAAGGGAGTCAGTATGATACCGTAAATATTTTTGAATCTATAGAAATTGTGCAATTGCACAGGGGATTTTCTAGTATAATTATAATTTATATATTCTAATATCTTGGTACTTAATAAAGCTACACCTCTGTAATTTTCTAAAAGACGGCAATAAAATTTTATTGGGGCAATAAATACTGTGACGGTGGAATGCTGTAGCGAAACAGTTTAGGTAGCTATCATATTTCTGCAATTAATATCAAGCTAGACATCCGATATTTTGTGAAAAATGATCAAGTTTCATAGCAAAAAATTCTTCGAAATTTGATTCGTTCGGAGCAATTGCTTCAACTAACTGTTATACAACTCCGAAATCTAAATAGATATATTTATTAAGGGATCACCTCAGTTGTCTTAAATCCATTTCTCAAAAAGACATTTGCCATAAACGCAGTTGTCATGAAAAGATTGTTAGCATAAACCAGTTAGCATAAAAAAACATTTAGCAAAATTCTATTTGTACTAATTAGACACTTCGCGTAACATTTTGTTGGCAAATGGAACATTTGACATAAATCTTTCTAGCAAATGGGACATTTGGCATAAAGTTTTTGTAAATGATATTTTGGTTATTGGTTACATAATAAGGTTAGTAGTGTTGGTCATGATGATGATGAGACGAATGGAATTTGGCTAAATGTCTTGTTATGCTAACTGGTTTTATGCTAAAAGTCTTTTTATGCCAACTGGGTTTATGCCAAATGTATTTTTGAGAAGTAGATTTATGCTAACTATCATAGACTCATTTATTAACTGTACTAGTACTGTGCGGTACTACATTAGGTTAATAAGATATTTGAAATGTTGTACTAGATGACTAAATTTTATAGTAACAGTATAACTGGTGTTTGTATGTGTATCCTAAAGTTGACACAGTCAACTATACACTCTTCCTCGTTTTTATTCATTAAATGATAATAATGTTGTTGTTGAGTAAATGCATTTTGTAGTTATATTGTATAACTTTATAAACTCTTATTGAGAGTCAAGATTGTTAAACAAGAAAATAAATTTCATTATGTTTCGCAATATTAAATTTTTTTTTTCTTGTCTTTTCAATAGTACAACTTATGAGATGACTGGATGAGATTAGAATGCAAAATAACAAAATATGACTATTTTTAGAACATTATGTGAAAATTACAAATAATTTTCTTTTTCTTTTAAAATTTCTTATATTCATTCATGTTTCATCATAATATTTAAAAAAAAAAAAACTTTTTAAAATTTTTCATTTTGTTTTTATTATGTTGCATTTTTTGTTATTGCCATTATGTTGTCTTATGTTGTCTACCACTTTGAACAATATTAGATTGTTCAGCAAAAGGAAACCAAAAATAAAATAAAATTGTTAAAAAAAAAGTTGAAAAGTTATAAGTTATAAGTTGTAAATTGAAAAATTTTGTCTTTTTTTTTTTTTTGTTTATATGTATATTTTATATTTTAAACTAAGCACTGAAATTTAAGTGATAACGATAGTTTTAGTACAATTTAAAATAAATTTTTATGATTAATTTTTATAAACTTTAAGTTCCTTTACATTATTACGAAAGTTCAAAAAATGCAATTTGTTCTGAAGAATGGAGAAAAAAAAGAAAAGAAGAAATTGTATAACTTTGACAGTTAAAGTTTTTATATGAAATTATTGATTTTTAGTTGTTGTAAGAAAATTTAAATGATTGATAATGTCATGTATAAGATACAAGTTTTTTTTTTATATTTAAGATAAATAGTTTTTTTTATTGTAAATTTATTAGTGTTCTTATATTATATATTATGGTGGTTTCCTTATAGGATATAGAACATTTTTTTTATATAATTTCATTGTTATTATGAACAAACTTTTCTCGTATTTTCATGGTATCACATCTTTCAATATTTTACTGTTATATTTTTCGATTTGTTACGACATTTACATTTTTTATTATAACGTTATAATTTTTTTTTAACATCTACAGTATGCAAAGTTTTTGAAATGCTTCAGACAGAGTTACTGCACGATCTGTGTTAGAATTTTCAATCACAGAATGACAGATTTCGTCGTAAGGAAAAACCGTTACAATATGATTTTTACTCCGATTTTGTTAAAAATTTAATTTTTTTTTATTTTGTAAACTTCAAAGACCCCAGAAATTTTTGGAGCTCCTCAACAATTTATTAACTTATGTCTTTTTATATTTCCAATGTTTCCAAATTTAAATGACGTCAAAATTTTAAGTCATATTTTTCATCGCAAATCTTATGAAATCTAATTCTAAAAAAAAACAAGGTAGAATGTAAACCAACGGTTTTTAAAAGCGCACATTTCCAAAACTCAATACAAACTGTTTAGAAGTGCGACTTACACAAAAATTTGAAAATTTCATGTAATAAGAAAAAATGTGAAAATAGGACATTTTTGAAATTTTGAGGAGCTATAAGTCCGGAATCCTATATAACTAAGAAAAGCTGTTAACACACGTAAAAATATATTATTGAAGCTTTAATTTTTATGTCATGCCGAAGAAAAATTTTTACAGGTGCCTAAGTTACAGGTGTCTAAAAATAGCAAATTTTCAATTTTTGAGGTGTAATAACTCTTAAAGAGGGGGCGTTACCAAAAAATTTTCTGAGGAAACTTATACTAATTCTAAAAGTTCTTTCTTGTCTCAAAAGTTCAGGTTCGTATCTAAAGGCGTGCCGGAGTTATGAAAAAAGAAATTTCATGCAAAATGTGGTTTTCACATAACGGTAAATTTAAATAGTAAATTACAAAATATTACATAATTTTGATATTGTTTTATATAGATAATAAAATTTTCGATCTTCTACCGGTTTTAGATTGCAAAACTATTACGCAAAGCCCGAGATATATACATCTGAAAATGGGGCTTTTTTACAATTTTGAAGAGCTGCAGCTTTGGAACGCTTTACAACTAAAATAAACCTTTCACACACGTAAAAGTATATTATTGTAGCTTTAATTTTCATGTGTTGCCGAAGAAAAATTTTTACAGGTGCCTAAGTTACAGGTGTCTAAAAATAGCAAATTTTAAATTTTTGAGGCGTAATAACTCTTAAAGAGGGGGCGTTACCAAAAAATTTTCTGAGGAAACTTATACTAATTCTAAAAGTTCTTTCTTGTCTCAAAATTTCAGGTTCCTATCTAAAGGGGTGCCGGAGTTATGAAAAAATAAATTTCATGCAAAATGTGGTTTTCACATAACGGTAAATTTAAATCGTAAATTACAAAATATTACATAATTTTGATATTGTTTTATATAGATAATAAAATTTTCAATCCTCTACCGGTTTTAGATTGCAAAACTATTACGCAAAGCCCGAGATATATACATCTGAAAATGGAGCTTTTTTACAATTTTGAAGAGCTGCAGCTTTGGAACCCTTTACAACTAAAATAAACCTTTCACACACGTAAAAATATATTATTGTAGCTTTAATTTTTACATCTTGCCGAAGAAAAATTTTTACAGGTGCCTAAGTTACAGGTGTCTAAAAATTGCAAATTTTAAATTTTTGAGGCGTAATAACTCTTAAAGAGGGGGCGTTACCAAAAAATTTTCTGAAGAAACTTATACTAATTCTAAAAGTTCTTTCTTGGCTCAAAATTTCAGATTCCTATCTAAAGGGGTGCCGGAGTTATGAAAAAAGAAATTTCATGCAAAATGTGGTTTTCACATAACGGTAAATTTAAATCGTAAATTACATAATATTACATAATTTTGATATTGTTTCATATAGATAATAAAATTTTCGATCTTTTGCCGGTTTTAGATTGCAAAACTATTACGCAGAGCCCGAGATATATACATCTGAAAATGGGGCTTTTTTACAATTTTGAAGAGCTGCAACTTTGGAACCCCTTATAATTAAAATAAACCTTTCACACACGTAAAAATATATTATTGTAGCTTTAATTTTTACATCTTGCAGAAGTAAAATGTGTGCAGGTTCCTAAGTTACAGGTGTTTAAAAATAGCAAATTTTCAATTTTTAAGCCCTAATAGCTCATAAACAGGGGGTGGTCCGAAAATTTTCTGAGGAAACTTATACTAATTCTAAAAGTTCTTTCTTGTCTCAAAATTTCAAGCTTGTATCTAGAAGCGTGCCGGAGTTATGAAAGTAGAAAAATCATGCAAAATTTGGTTTTCACATAACGGTAAATTTAAATACTAAATTTAAAAAAATTGTATAATTTTGATATTAATTTACAAAGATAAAAGAAATACCTGTCGAATGACGTTTTCAGATTGAAAAAATCTTAAGCAGAACATAAGATATATGCATTTAAAAATAGGGCTTTTTCAAAGTTTGAGGGGGTGTAGCTTCGTAATGGGGGGGGCTACATGAAAAAGTTGTTCCACAAAATTATTTTTTTTATGAGACCTACCTATGGTTAAAATTTTTTTTCTCTATCTTTAACGGTGTAGAAGTTTTGTAAACAGACGGACGGACGGACGGACGGACGGACAGAGTGAAACTAATAAGCACATTTTTTCAAAATTTTTTTGGAAATGTGCTAAAAACAAATTTTTTATAAATTTACGCTATGGTTCGGTGTTGTAATAAATTTTATATTTTAAAATTTGATTTATCATAATATTTTTACAAATTTTATTTTGAAAAATTAGAATCGTTCAAAGTTTATTTTTGTATTTTTTTTTTGAAAATTTTTATTACCACTGAATTTAGTGGTAATTTAGTTAGTTTAGTTAGTTTATTTAAATAATTAGTAGTGTTAAGTTCTTAGTATTTTTTTAATTTCTTTTACTAAAGCGAATAACTTTTCAAAAAGAACAGATTAGGTACAATTGATTACAATTTTAATTATATCTTCATTTTCATTATTTTATCTTATTTTTCATTATTTCATTTTTTTTCTTTATTTTCGGCAACACGTAGTTAGTGTCGAGCTACTGTAGTGCCTTTATTTTGTTTCAGAAACTACCATAAATATTGTTATACCCGTATGAACTATGTTCAAGGGTATAATAAATTTACCATTACGTTTGTGACATCTTAAAGGAGTCGAGCAAGATATAGTGTCAAAGGTATGGATCGGCTCAGAACCGAATTCTGAGTCGATTAAGCCATGTACGTCCGTCCGTCCGTCCGTCCATCCGTCTGCACGATAATTCAAAATATAAAGGAGCTAGGAGGCTGAAATATTTTTTACGTCACTTTTACAAAACTGTTAGTTTTGCTATTTAACTTTAGCATTTTCGGCCAATCTAGGTATCTGAAATTTTGAGAATGATGATCAAGTTTTATGGCAACAACTTCTGCAAAATTTGGTTGTCGTGGTGCTACGGGTTCGGATATTCAATCTAGGTATCTGAAATTTTGCAAATGATGATCGAGTTTTATGGCAACAACTTCTGTAAAATTTTGTTGTGATGATATGACAGGTTCGGATAGTTGCCATACAACTTCTCTTTTTAAATGAAAATAAATCAGTGTCTATTGAAGCTAGCTATCTGAAATTTAGTGAAAAAGTGTCGAGGTACATGCCAAAAACTTTTGTAAAATTTGATTGGTCTAAAGCAGCCGGTTCAGGCTTTTTGCATTTCTTGGAACTTAATGAAGCTAGACGCAATAGATTGGGGTAGCCGTCATACAACTCCACAATTTACATAAACGTCGATACTAAAACATATGAATGTTTTTAAAAGATGATTAAGTTTTATAGAAACAGGATATATTACGTTCATACGGGTATCCCAGAGTTGACACAGTCTACTCTACTGCACTCTTCTTCATTTTGATACTCAGTCTAATTTTGTTTTATTATCTGAAGATATTTGTCATAGTTCTTGTGATACATTTCACGGCTATATTTTTCATTTCTTACTTTATTTAGAAGATGCATTCTCAATGCTTATTTGGTTAAAATTATTTAGAGCTAGAAATATGTTGTAGACACTTTTGAACTTATATAAAATTTTAGTTTAGAATTTATTTTTTTTTTAAACTAGGATGCGGAAACATTGGATTGGGAGTGGTATTGTAAGGAAACTATAAATCCATCTATTATTATTATTACTATTTTGGTAACAGTGACAATAATAGCCGTTACAACAGTTACAACATGCAATAGTATATAACACTTTTCTGCATGAGATAATAATTGAAGACAACCCCACTGTCCCTAAAGCAGCTATTATTATTGGTATTAGTATTAACTATTATTATTTACTACAGAGTCAAGGCCATCAGTGGATTACAACGTGCAGTAGTATATAACACCTTTTATAACCAAAGATAGCTCCACTGTAGCAGTTATTATTATTATACTATTATTATTAATTATACGATCTATTCTATGTACAACATATCAATATTTAAATGACCTGATCCGGGTTTGAACCCAAGACCTTCCAATTGAAAGTCTGGCTACTTAACCATACGCCATGAGTCAGATATGGCTATTAAAAACTTTCAAGTAAAAGAAACATTAATTTTAATTTAATTTTTTATCTAATTTTAATTTGAATTTATAATTTTCCATTTAATTGCAAAATAAAAAATTTTCTATTATTTTTCTATTGTATAATTTTTCCCCATTACTGATTTGGAATTTCTTATCACACATTAAAATTTTTTTTTTTTTAAATCTTGTTACATTTTTTTTGCATAAGCATTTCCTTTAAACATATTTACTTATGTTCATGGTGCATGCATATGGATTTTTTTTGTATATTAAGTAAATCAAAACATTTCGTAAAATATAATCTAAATATAATGGAATATAAAATAAGTTCAATGAAATTTTGTTTTTTTTTTTTTTTTGGAAAAAAAGAAAAAAATAAAAATTCAAGTGAAATTCATAGAAAAATGTGAAGGACGAAAGAGAAAATAAATAAAAAAAAACAAAACAAAAGCAATAATAAAAGATTCACCAAGTACTTTTTCTATTTGCATTTGTAATCATATTCCATTTATGATTTTTTACAATATTATGTACTTTACAATAATGTAAATAAAAAAAACCACAAAAACCTTAACATATCTGAAATTGGTTTTATTATAATATAGTTGGGAATATTTTAAACTTTATAATATGTATTTTATTGAAGTTTACCTGTTAATAATAGGAAAATTTTTAGTAAGGTAAAAATTATCAAACCAAACGCAATACGTTTTAAATAATATGGTAAGTTTTAACTGAAACCATTTCGAAAATATATTACAGATTAGCAGTATAGTCATATTAAATAAACTGACATCAAATTTCTATTACAGTTCACAAAAATTTTAAAAAACTATACTAAATATAGAGGTTCAATGAAATTCCAGCACAGAAAGAATTACATTTGTCGATCCAAAACTAAAAGAGACATTCTAAAGTCCAAATCTTTAAATAAATTCAATTAAATTATTTTAATTTGTCATCAAAAATTTAAGACATAATCTAAATAGCATTTTTTTGTCTCAAAACTGCTAAATATATCATAGAAAAACAAATACCAAGTTAAAGTTTTCCGTTGGATCTTCTTAAGATTATATATAGATACAAAATTATAGTTAAAACATAGATTTTTAATGAATATATTCTAAGGAAGGACTTACAACGACTACTAAAAAAAAATTTAAAACTATTAAAATTCGATTTATAAAATAGATTTGAAATTGAATATTCTTTCATATTTATAGTGATCCCATAACTAAAATTTATCTTTAATTATGGGATCACTTTATTTAAGGACCGATTGAATCTTGTTTTTTTACTATATTATTTTAAAGCACTTTTTTATTTACACTGTTTAACCATTCGTTTAACAGTAGCGAAGTAGTTCTGAAGTATAAAATAAACATGTATAATGTAATAGTGAAATTTAAGACAAATCCATAGGGTAGAATTTCCATTACAAGAGGAAAACTAATTTTAAGCAGCAGTTTTTTTAAATAATTAGGCCTGTAAAAATCTTTATCCAATACAATTCAAAAATTCAATTTTTTTTTTAAAGTCTTGAAAAATTGATGAAAGTAGAACAAAATTAAATTTTGAAAATATTATGAGGAGACTTGGGAAAAAATATTGGGACTAAAAAAAAAGAATTTTTTTTTTAAGGTAAAAACCTTACCAATAATTTTTCAATATACTTAACCGCATTAATCAGATTAAATAAACAGAGAACACTTCTTCTATCTATCACATATTAAAAGTTTATACATTTTTAATAAAAAGCCTTTACGATATTCTATTTAGCCCAACTTTATACACTTGCCCAACTGTATATATACAACTTTATACAGTGAAAACATTTATCCTTTCAATGAAAATCTTTAAAAGTTTATAAAGATTTTAAAATATCTGTTTAAATAAATTTCCTTGCAACTATTACTTGAGGCAAATTAAGAATCAATTTTATTGTACATATGTATATAGAAGTAATTTATATTTAACCCATTATTATTATATTTATAAAACCAAAATTATGACATTCTTATAAAACCAAAAATAAAAAAAAAACCAAAATGCAATTAAATTGAATGTAATATTGGATAAGTAGTAAAAATATTAATAATAAAGTCCTTGTAAGATTATTTAAATATTAAAAAAAAAATTCATCAAAAACTGATTTTGAAGAATATAACAATTCACAAAAAAAAAAAAAAAAAACCAGAAAATAAACCAAAAAACAAAAAAAAAATCAAAAATGTTTAAAATTTAAAAGAAATTGCATTTTACCTCTGTTACATTACAGGATATCTTTTCTTTATCCTTTTTATTTTAATAAAAAAAAAAGAAAAAGGAATCTAAGGATAACAGAAACTACAATAACATCATCAACTAGGGCAACAACAATTTTGTTTTCTTTTTTTTTTTTTTCTTCAACAAAAAAGTAAATATATGTATGATTGTTATTCATCCCACATAGTTCACCATATGGCTTCCTTTTATATTTACTATATAAACTAAAAAAAAAGTAAAAAAAAAAGAATACAATAAAAAAATAGATAAAGGTTGCAATAAATCTTCTTCAAGGACGAATAATTTAATTTTTGTTTTTATTTTTGTATATTTTCAGATTTTTAAAAAAGTTCAAAATATTAAAATTCTTCTAGATGGTACTTAAAATAAAAAAAAAAGAGAAACTTTAAAGTTTTAGAACAGAACAAAAAGGGGAAAATCCAAAAAGGGGGGGGGGGGAACAAAAAAATAATAAAATTGAAAAATGATGAATGTTTCTTTTAAACTCAGATTTGACTGTTTTTACTTTATTTTAAAAAAAAGCATCCACACTATTTATATTTCTTTACATTTTATCTCTGTCACTTTATTTTATGTCTGTTTTCATTTCTTTTTTATCAATTTTTCAATTCTTCTTTCTGAAATGATATACTCGTATAGGAAGTAATTTAGTTTTTTAGTTTTCAGATCGAATCATTGCATAAATACTAAAAAAAATCAAAGCTGTAAAACGTAAAACTAAAATTGTTTATATAAGATTTTATTTGTGGGGTAACGAGGAGAAGAATTTGTGATGATTATGTGATCGGAATTGAATTGCATTTTTCGGAAGAATCATTATGTGCTTAGAGTTTATATTCTATATTAAAACTGGATACCTATGGAAAAATTTTTAAGTTAGGAAATCAAATATTTTTTTGGTGAATTTGTTTTTTAAATTCTTGTTATTAGTTGTGTGTGTTTAAACTAATAGTGTAATAATATTACATACTTATTACATTAAAACTAATAACTTTCAGAATCTGCAAAACTTTTCTGAATAGAAAGATAAATCTTTAAATGCTTCAAGTTAAAGAAAAAAAATTTAAACTTTTTATATTACCTATAGATTGACAGGTGACGTGTCATACTCCAACAGGCTAGAACCCCACAATGGGATTATGTTCCACTATGGTGGGCCATAACACCATAATTCAATTATGGCTTACCTAATGGTGGGTCATAAGTCCACAGGAAATTTTAGTGGAGTTCGGTGAAAATTTGTGGTGTTTTGACGCAGTGCTGGTGACTCATAATCCCAAAAAATATTGGGTTATACACCATAAGAAAAATATGGTGTTATATACCATAAATTTTCTGAAAAAGGCTGTAGGCTTTTTATAAACTTTTGATCTTTGAGAATATTCTTTCAGGTTCGTGGGTTTATAATTTCTTAATTAGATTTTTATGTGGAATTACCATTTTTGTCACATTCTGTATTGAAAATTAATTGGTATTTAAATTACATAGCATGTAAAAAGAAGAAGAAAGAAAATATTAGCAAACAAGTTAGAAATTAAAAGATGGTTGTATTTTAATGCTGGATGGCACAGCTGTTGTTAGTAAACAGAAAACATAATTGATAATAATTTTTTTTTTGAGCGCTTGTGGAAAATTGTAAAAAGTACCTGCAGGATTTGCACGTGTACTGATGGATTTTAACCAATCAAAACCAATACTTATAAAAACAATCTTTGGAATCCTTAATACAAATATACAGTTTTGTTTTAGGGATAATTCGAATTTATTCAGAATCTTTTCTAATTCATTTTTTTTTTCAGTTTATTAAATTTATGTGGGGCCTTGGTGGCCTAGTGGGCAAGAGCGTATAAAATACGCTGTAAACACCGAGGACACCTTACGACATTTACCGTAAACACCTTACGACATTTACAGTCAAGCCTGAACAGGAAAGTCTGTGTAATTTTCTATCCACATTTATGTGGCAGAAAAATGCATTACAAAAAAAAAATTTAATTTATGTAAGAAAAAATGAGGTTTATAAAATTTAGGATTATGAAGGATGGATAGGAAAATTTTAGAAGAAAGTCTTGATTTTGATGTGAACATTTTTCCTAAACTTTATTAGGATTAAAGGATTAAAAGATTTAAGGATTTTAATAATATGATTTTGTGACAGTGTGAAAGAATGACAGGATAATATGATTTTAAATACGTACATTTACAAAAAGGCAATTAAATGTATTCTTGAATTGTCATTACTGTTGCATAAAAATTTATTATTTTTGTTAAGTTAGAAACCATATAGACCATAATATCAGTTCAGACCATAATTATGAAAAATTTAATTAAACTTTATTCAACTTTTTATTAAACTTTATATAATCAAGATGAAGCGTTAACACACATAAAATATGATGTATTAGCTATATTTTTTACGTTTTACGTTGTTTGAAGATTACATTCAAAAATTGTTCTACAGACTACAACAGTTAATTTTTTTTTTATAAAATATTCGAGTATAATATCTAAAATTTTGTCCGTTTATCTCAAACGGTGTTTAATAAACAAACGAAAAGGCGAAAGAACAAAGGTATATGGAAAGGACGGACAAAAATTTCCATTTTTTTGAGAAATGTGTTAAAAAAACTTTGATTCATATGAACCAAATTTTAGAATTTGCAAAGATTAAAATAATTTGTATAAAATTTTACATCGCTTCAATAAGAAGCTTTAAAAATCCGATTAGCAGCATTAAATAGTTTGTGTGTTTAAATTTGTATAAATAACAAAAATATTTTGCTTCTTTTCGTAAGTTTAATGCCCTGATACTCGTATAAGCAAATTTTGATCGAATTTATGCAATAAAAAAAATAACGGAATAATTTTATTATAAAAGATTTCTTAACGTCTGACAAAAAGCAATAAGACAATAACATAACAATAACAGTACGATTAATTAAATTTTCTTTAACAAGAAGAACAATACTTGCGCCCAGAATGGTTTCAGAGCAGAGTGGTTTCAGAGGAAAACATTCGTGCGAAAACTGCATTAAATTTAGTTTTGTATGACTGGAAGCGTGCTAAGGAAGATGGATTAATGGTGCTTGCGGTTGTTTTTTGGATTTTAAAAGAGCTTTTGAAACTGTTGAGCGCGAAATCTTACTACTAAAATTAAATAAATATGGCGTAGTTAATAAGGAATTAAATTGGTTTAAAACATTTTTAGAAAACAGAGAACAGTAATTGGTAAACAATATTCCGATAGTAATAGAGTAAATATTGCAGTTCCTCAAGGTACCATTTTATGGGTGTTATGTTTCCCATTATATATAAACGATATTAAGAAAATGTTGAAATTTTGTAAAATCATTTTATTTGCGGATGATGCGTTATTATATATAATTGGTCGTAGCTTTGATGAATGCTGCAATGAAATCAATAGTGACTTAAATGAATTATGTGCTTGGTTATGTATGAATAAACTTAAGTTAAATTTAGAGAAAACTAAATGGATACTGTTTAATGACAGAACTGGGTATCAAAATAATATATTTATTGGAGGAGATCTAATAGAAAGAGTTAATAAATATTTTAGGAGTACAAATTTATGAGAAATTGGATTTCAATCAACATGCCAATCATATAAGCTCAATAATATCAAAAAAAGTTGGGTATTTAGCCAGAATACGAAATCAATTCGCACAGAACTGTGCTGTTATGATTTATAATTCGACCATTCTTCCACACTTAGATTTCTGTTCATCTGTTTTATTCTCATGTAACGAAAGAAAAAAACCTTAACTTCAAATACTCCAAAATAAGGCGATGTGAATTATTATTAAGTGCAACAGAATAACGTATATAAATTTTATGTTAGGATCTTTGAAATGGATGTCAAAGAATACATTTTAATATCTTAATTTTCATATACAAATTAAACAATTGTATGCTGCCCGAGTATTTGATTTAATGCGTAAGATACGTGAACGAGCGCAATTTAAGATATGCAACGACTGGAATATTCAGGTTGTCGCTTTTCAGGAGAGAGAGTACCAGAGTACCAGAAATAATGTTTTTTACAAGGGATTAGATTTATATAACAAATTAACAAATGCACTTAGATGAATTAAGTGAATATTTTTAAATTAGCTTTGATAAGATTTCTTATGCACAATAAACTATAAGAATAAATAATATAATAAATTAAAAATGAACTAGTGTTCGCCCGCCCCTCGAAATTCGAGGAATTTTAATTAGCAATTTTGGAAAAATATTGATATTGTAAGATGGCTGTACTGAATATTTATCATTTAACCCTTTCGCGACGACTGGTACACATATTTACCACGAAAATTCAAAAAAGACTAGAAGATTGAAATTATACTAAAATTGGTTCAAATATACGCCAGTTCGTCTTTTAACAGAAATTTTAATGTTTACAAAACAATGTTTATAAACATTTTTTGCTTTATAATAAAAGGGAATGTTCCATTTAGCATAATTTGTTTAGTACATTTACGTGCATGCGCTCATTTGTAGTAAGAGTGTCAATAAAACAAATGCATAATTTAAATTTTTGTTATAAAAACTTGTGAATCCAAAGTTATTACAATATTTATTAGAATATTACATAATTTTATAATATTATAATTTTATAATATAATACAGTAAGTATAAAAACATATATGTATGTTTGTATATATAGTTGATTATGGGAAAATTTCGGTAGCGGTACATATATGTACCAGCCGTCTTTTACATTGGTACAAATACGTACCAACTAATTATTTTATTTTGAACTTTAGGAAAAAATGTTTAGAAAATTAATTCAAAAGAGATAGAAGACGTGCTAGAAGAACACAATTCAAGCGAAGATAAACAATTCAAACGAAACTAGTTCAAAATTGAACTGCAACATGTTCATTCGAAAGCCGTCGCGAAAGGATTAAAACAAAAAGAATAAGAGTTGGTTGGTTTGAGTAAAAGGGTTTTAAATGTCTATCATTTACAGATTAAATATTATGATGTAAATATTTTATAAAATATTGTTTATTTTTATTTTGTCTATTTTTATTTTAATAATATTTTTTCTTTCTTTTGTTCTTTTATTATTGATATTGAATTTTCTTAATGTTAAATTTTGATTTTGAAATTAGTTAAATTTTCATTAATTTTATTTTACTTTAATTTTAATTTTTTGTTCTTTTTTAATACATTTATATCTTGAAGTAAAAATGAATTGTATTTGATAGTTAATGAACTAATAAATAAATTTAAAAAAAAAACAAAAAAAATACAATGACTTAAATTTAAATTTCACTTAAAATTAAATTTTACTAAAACTTTAAATATTGATGAATTTGATTTTTTTTTGTTTTAAATGTATTCGAATAAAACATTTTAGATTATTAAAAAACTTTAAATTTAATTAAAACAAAAAAAAAAAACAAAAAAAATATTTAACTCAAAACAAATTTCATTAACTTTCTAATAAATTTGAATAGATTTCAGAGAATTCTAAAGAGAATTTTTCAATTAAATAAACATTTTAAATAGAAAATAAATAATTAAACTTTTTAAAAGGTTTTTCTAAAACTTTTTTTTTTTTTTTCTGTCTACTTTAACCGAAAATTGTAATTGAACCGGAAGTAAATTAGAAAATAGAAAGTTTAAAGTGTCCTATACAAAAAAAAAAAAAAAACTGACTTCATTTAATGGTATCCCAAAAATTTTAATTAAAAAAATTTTTTTTTATTGAAATTCAGAGAAAAAAAAAAGTATGGTATCAAGTGAATCCAAACTATTGAATTGGATTGGATTGGATCTTTTCTACTGTTTTTTTTTTTTTTTTTTTTTTGAAAATTGTATAATTGAAACACATGTTTGTTTGTTGTTCTTTTTGTTTTTTAAAGATTTGTTCAAAAGAGTGAAATGTAAATATTTAATTGATAAATTTTTCTACTTTTTTTTTCTATATCTATCAATTAAGGTATTATACATTATATTAATTACAAGTGATTCTTAAATTCTATGAAAATTTCATATTTTTTAACATAAATATTTAAACATTAAGTTAAAGTTCTTGTATGCTCTTTGCAAAGGATAAAAAATGTGTATGTAAGTAATTATAAAGTTTTTAAAAAATCAATTAAAAAAAATTTGTCTTCATTCTTTAGTAAAAAAAAGAAAATAAAAGTTAATGATGAAATCAAGTCTCGCATTGGTTAAAAAAAAACTTTAATTAAGATTGTTTTTTCTAAGAATTTAATTCTAAGAATTTTTAACGATGGTTTAAAAATTACCGTTATGTCAAAACGTTCCACTAAAATTAAAAAAATAAATAAAATTAATTATTAAAAAAACATCCACTTATTGATTTTAAAGTCACCCTGTTTCTACTTTATGATTACATGATATATAAAATATAATTATTTTATAATACTCAAAGATATTTTTGTGATCTATGTATATGTAACGGTTGTTTAACGGAATTGATATTTTATTAATTATTTTTTTAAAAGTATACCAGATATAGTATGCTAAATAAATTGCAACAAAAAATTTTTGAAAGTGCTAACTGGGACCTTTAGGTCCTCCATCGAAAAATAAAAGCAGAAGTGAAGTTATTTCGTTTTAGTGTAATTTTAGCCCTTAATGTACAAAGCAACCATGCGGTTAATCGTTTAATAATTTTTTCCTAATATTGTCCTAGTATATTATTTAGATCTACTGTAAATATATTCCATCTTCATTTCTTTTTGGTATTATAAATTTATTTATGTCAAAAAATTTCATTGAAAAATTCCAAAAAAAATTTTCATAAAATATATTTTGTTCATAGTACAAATACTGTAGTCGAGACCTTGCATCCACATGTTTCGCTCCTGCTTATTGTTTTTTACATTATAAACGTGGAAGTTCTTGCAAGCAATTCTTATTTTCAGTTTATGAAGGTGTATTCAAAACGTAATAGATAATTTTATAAGTTCTAAGTGCATATTAGATTGACTGCTGCTGGGATTCCAAAAATTTTAATCCGAGACTCCGATGTTTTATATGAGCTTAACATTCAAAAAAAATTTACACATCAATCTTGTTCTTCTCAATATAAAATCAATGAGCTGTGTCTTAAAATTATTAGTCCCATTTAATTTTTTTGTCTAAGAAATTAATTACCAGTGAGAATAAGTTATTACAGTTAAACTTAATTAGTTTAATTACACTCAATTTCGAATATATTAAGGGTATTCACGAGTTAGTGTAAAGTGGTCTTGCACAAGTGCAAAATTTTGCTCCGTAGCATATTTCAATTTTTTGACAGTTAAAGTGCACAATTTGTTGTTGTTTTCATGTATAAAAAAAAAGTGCAAAATTTTGCAAGACTATGCAAGACCTAAACCCTATTGCATATTTGTGCAAGACCATTGCAAAGTTTGTTTATATATTTTTTGTAAGCGCTATATTAGATAAAAATTTAAAAAATGCCTAAAAAAAGTGGAAAAAAAATTATTTCTGA
The DNA here is from genome assembly GCA_947095535.1 of Poecilobothrus nobilitatus. Classification (NCBI taxonomy): domain Eukaryota; kingdom Metazoa; phylum Arthropoda; class Insecta; order Diptera; family Dolichopodidae; genus Poecilobothrus; species Poecilobothrus nobilitatus. The sequence goes on along the minus strand of OX352772.1, from coordinate 50,561,444 downwards.
TTATTTATTAAGTCAAGCATATAAAGATATACAAATATCTAAAATTTTTGGTAAGCATGTTAAATTTTTATGTAAACAAAACAAGCACATCAACGATATTTAACAGTTCAATAAAAATTCATGCTAGGGTTGTTCACGAGTTGGTGCAAATATATGCTACGGTGCAAAAAAAATTTGCACTTATGCACCAACTCGTGAATACCCTTAATATAAACTTATTTGAGTGAATCATTTGCTTAAGGTAAGTCCCAACTCCTATTATTTTGTATTTATCCGATTACTTATCAAATCCTACCGTTAAAAGATAAACTGTCAGTTCACTAAACAATTAAAGTATTACGAAATTTTGATCCCACACTTGAATATAACAAAAATAAAATGGACTCATCTTAAGTTTACAATAAAAACAAAAATTCGTGAATGAAGGTGTTAACGGTAATTTTCTGAAAATTAGGTTTTTTTTTACGCAAATGAAGTTATTTTATGCTTATCCTTCATTAATTTGTAATGTACTGTAAAATTATTGAAAAATTTTAACTGCATTTATTATTTATTTCGTTTAAAATGACTCGCCTAAAGTACAATAGATGGTTTAATCAGACTTTTTGATTGACAAATTTATATAATGTAAAAGCTATAAATAATAAATTTGATGAAAAGTGGATTGAAATTCAAGTCAAATTGTTACATTTGTCCAAAATTACGACAAATTAACCTACATTTATTTAAGACAAAAACTTTCATAATATATAATGTGAAAAATAGCATAACCAATTTGAACTGAAATATAAAGAAACTCTTTTTTTATTGTAAACTCATTCCCATTGTTTTAAAATCTTTATGAATTTTTATTAAATTCAACTGAAATATTTTATCATAATTATTATAAAAAAAAAAGAAAAAAAAAGAAAATTCTCTAAGGACAATTAAAATAAATTTTACGTCCTTTAATATTTTGTCCTTTGAAAATATATAATTATATATATTTTTTTTAACATTTTGGAAATAATTAATAATTTTGAAAATAAAAAATACAAAATTCTTTTTGATGATGAAGGTTGAATTTTTTTTATTTTTTATTTTTGAGGGAAAATCAAAAAAAAAAAAAAAATAAAATAAAGAGGCAACCCCTAATATTACAATTATCATTTATTTTTCTTTCATATTATCAAAATTCTAAATACCATATATAATTAATCCTTTGATAGAACCGCTTAAACACATACTCATAAAAATACATTTTTTTTTTTTTTTTGGTTTTATTCTTTTGTTTTGTTTTATATGAAATAGGAAAATTTTACGTTCTTTTTGATTTTATAAAAATATCCTTTGAAAAAAATGTTCATAGTTTGAAGAAAAAAATTACCATTTTCAGTTTGTTATCTGTAATTAAAAAAAAAAAAAAGAAGAAATTAAAGAATTAAAATTAAAGAAAAAAAGAAAATTGTTTTATAATTTTCGTTACAATTTTTATGTTAGCTTTCAAATAGCTCACAAAGATAAAAGAAAATTTATTTACCCGCATATTTATTTTAATTTATATACCTATATATGTATATGTATATATAGAGAGAGAGAAATGTATATGTAACACATCCACATATGTTTTTTTATTTTTAATGGAATACAAAAAAATTTACAGTATTGCGCAAAATATAGTATGCGGTGTTAGGTGAAACGAAAGTATATGAATTATTTAACATTATCAATTTTTTGAAAATTTCGGTTCACCCTTATTTTTTTTTTTCATTCATTTGAAAGTATAGGTAGGTCTAGGTACAGGTCTAGGTACATTTTATTTGAATTTAATCAACAAAACGCATCTAATATCAAACAATTAAGTACATATGTATAACTTGATGTTATTACCTTAGGAGATTGTTATTACCAGATGTCCCCTTTGAAAATATAAAAATTTTGCTAGATAAATATTTTATTTTTGGTAACAACTTGCAAATGAAGAAGTTTTAAGTTACTTTACAAGCCCTGAAACACAAAATAAGAGAAGCACTAAAAATAAAAGAGGTAAAAACTGAATGAGCAACCTAAGACAATCTAAATACGGATAAGTTTTAACAGACTTCCAATATGAATTCTGCCGGCTAAAGGGTGACTTATAGAAAATTGGAATAGTGAATGATGATAAATTCAAGTCTTGTTAAAATTTTCAGGACGCATACTTAAAAGCTGCAGACGTCGACTTCTTAATTAAATACGTGCACCTAACATACGGTTTTATTGAAGATGAATTGCCAACAAAAAATGATCTATAAAGTCTGTAGTTCTTTGGAGGGAGTATAACTGACAAAAGTATTATATGTGAAGACAAAATCTTCAAGACATAATAAGAAGGGGTGCATTAATAGATCTACATCAAAAATTCGTAGTGTTACTTACTCTACATCTAATTTAATCTACGTGTTTGAATGTAATCGATATTATATGCATTACAATATGTATAATTATTATTAAATGTAATTAAAAAAATTTCGAAAAGAATCTCAACAAATTTAATGGGAATTCTGCGTACTAATTTTGTATTTTTTTATAATTCAATCTCAAGTATAAAAATTTAAATCGATTAAGAAACAAATTTGGATAATGTTGTTACCCCAACTACGGGTATTACCATAGTTATTAAAATTAGTATGATTATAAATACTATATTTTCTAATATCAGTCAAAATCTAAGCATTAAATTTTATCAATATAGTAAAAAACACTAGAATTTTTTACAAGTATGCTATTTTCATTAATATGTGTACGAATATTTAATGTTTGGGAGGTGATTTTTTTTTTGGTTTTATGAAATAAAAATTATTAACTTTGATTTATATCCAGAAAAGTAGCTTGGAAAATAGGACACGATTCGAATAGAATTATTTTTTTTGACAAAACAATGTGTCGGAACGGGTTAACGGATCGTAAACAAGCTAACACTTTGTTACGAACTAAAATTTCTACACAGTTTGATCTAATGAAAAAATGAAAAATTTTTAACAGGGTCTGGCGTCAGAATGGGTCGTAAACAAAAGTAGTGCACGACTACTTACAGGTTCACAGTAACATTTCTGCCAAAATACCCCCTTACAATTGAGTACACCGTATAGGAATGCATAAAATAACAAACAAACACTTTTTTAACTTTATATAATATAGATGAATCCTTCAATATTTTTCAAACCATTTCAACCAATTAATTTGAAAGTAATATCCATGGATATAAAGATATTGACAGAACGCCGCGTTAAATTTACAAAGAAAAACAAAGTTTTTGATTTGATAATATTAAAAAACTATATTAAAAAAAAAAATTATTTATTCAAGGTAGTGATTCTACGCTTCTGCTAAGTAAATGCTTTTACATATTACTTCCTTTGAATTCCCTATAAGATTCCGTATAGGAATCCATATATAACACCTGAAATAAATTTGAATTGGCAATCTGTTCAAAATATCTTATTGAGATAACTGTGAAAGCTCTCATTTTATTATTAAATGCCCAGATTGTACTTTTTTCATTTTATATATTCTTAAAATATTTCTGTTCACAATCAGCATTCTGGAATTGTAATATCATGAGGGTAAAAATATATATTTGAGTAGAAGAAAATGTAAAAAAAATATGTACGATTTATAAAGCAGCCGTTAAAACGTTAAAAACCATTTAATGGTTTTATTAAAATTATTAGTCTATAAGTTATGAACTAAAATGATTCAAAATGTTCTTTTTTTTTTACTTTTAAACGTACATGCCATGATACACATATGTATATGCGTGGAAAAAAAGATAATTTGTTTATGTGTTAAAATAAAAAACGGAGTATTTGTTTTTTAACAATCTTATCACAAAAAAAGTCTGTATCCAAAATGGAAATAAAAATATATAAAGAGAAAATGTTTTATTCAATATAATAATCACATTTTCTTTTATGCTCTGTAATAAAAAAATAAAATAAAAATAAACTCATAAGAACGTAAGTATATACGAGTAGGCTTAGGTACCTTACACATATATAAAAGAAAATAAAGTAAGTTTAAATGAATAAACGGTATTATTTTTATTCGCTTATTTAAAGAAACCGTTATACAATAAAAAATAAACAAACAATAACTTGAAAGAAAAAAAAATATAAAACTACTTTTATTCATTGCTCCTTTTTTTTTTTTCATTAAAACTTCTAAGCTTATAACATAATTTCACATGTAAAGTCGTACATGATTTTAAAAGGCAAAATAACGGTTTCATAATTTTTGAGGGTTAACCTATTAAAGGTGTTTATTTTGTGTACTTCTTCGTCTAATTTTTTTTTTAAAACGAAACTAAAGCCAATTTTACAACAAAAGAGGAGAAATGAATTTGTGGGAATTATTAGGAATCACCATTTATAATATTTTTGGTAGATGTAATATCTTATAATATTGTAAAATTTATTCCACAATGTCACTTACATGTCGAACATTTCAAACATTTAACATTTTGACAATAGCGCTAAATACTCTAACAAATGCAATAAGATGCATGCATTCGTATGTTTTTTTTATACTTGTGACTTGTGGAATTTCAGTGTGGACAAGTAGACAAACCTGAGCAATCCTGGTGACGTCTTTACCGTTTTTAATCTGTTCTTTTTTTAGATGGACCATCTTGTGGATGTTACGGTAAGAAAACCTCTTCCATTTTCTATTAATCTCCTCGAAGAGTATTAATTCAAATATACATTTATTCTAAATATGAATTAGTGTGGTAAATAGAATCGTCAAATATAAATTCGATAATTGTTATAGGTACAGTAGTTGTTTTTGTGGTTTTTGTTCTTTTTAAAGGGCTTGATTTTAATAATACAAAAGATACTGTCTCTAATTGACTCATAATATGATATTAAATGGTAACACACCTCATTTTAGAAGTATTTAACGTTAATTATATGATTTAGTGTTGATTTGTAACAAATCAAAGTATGTAAATACAGAGCCGTTTTACATTTTAATGCTATGTGTTGGTATATAAATGTATAATTGAAATTTTTAAAAAAGAAAAAAAGAGATAACAGATTTCCTGTCAAAGAAAATAATAATCTTGAAATATGGTATATTCGCCCTTATAAAAATATACAGTTATATCTGTTTTTACATCATCGCATATCAACTTTTTTTCGGTTTGAGTCAATCGTCAGAAATAAGTTCCGAAAATATGGTATAATGTAAAATTAAAGGAAACAATAAAAACAACAGAAAGAAAAAAAAACATTAAAAAGAGAGGAAGTTGCAAAGAGATATAAAGAAAGCAAATGATAAAAAATTAAAGCGAAAGCAATGATTTTTTTAAAGGATTTAATTTGATTTCTGATTATATTTAAAAATGAACACACATCTCTACCGGTATATGTTAAATGAAAAGATTTTTTTTCAATCATTATTTTCTATCTCTTTCGTGTTCTTTTTCTTTTTTTGTATGTTTATTTTGTTGTTTTTATTATTTTAATCTGGCTTTTATTATAATTTTAACGTTAAAAAAAAAAAAAACAAAATACGAAAAAATGGCTGCATTAGGTATTTAACATTCCTGTTTCACAAAAAATTTATTTAATTTTTTTTTTTAATTGCATATTTTAATGTTTTATGATTCGTGGGAAGGTTATATGATACAATATTAAATAGATGGTGGGATGATGATATTATCTTTTGTTTAATTTCTTGAAATTAAACAACTTTACGGTATGTTAATGGAGGAAAGAAATTAAAAAAAGAGTTGACGTAAATAATGTTTTATTATAAAAAGTTAAGAAATTAAAAATTAATAAGTAGACTTTTAACGTTTTTACAGTTATACCAACATATTTAATTTTTTTTTTTCACATCAAGCTGTATAGTAAATTTACTGAAATTAAATTTTTTTTCTTTAAAGTCTTATAAATTTAAAGATTTTACTGTAGCAATTTTTATAGGTTATGTGATATGCGATTTATAGGTTATGTGTTATATGTAAGATTTCAAAAGTAAAAGAAACGAAATTTTAATTCTAAAATTTTAATAAAAAGTAAAATAATTAAAAGAATTTTTAATATTTTTAAGAAGTTTTAAACAAAAAGTTTTATAATTTTAAGTGTTAAGATAATAAATTTTAATTAGTTTTAAAATAATACTTTGAGGTGTTTTATTCAATTAGAATGTACCAAAAATTTACCAAAACAAGTGACAAATAGAATTTATTATTAATACAAGTTAAAAGCAAAATAAAAAGGGTTATTTACAAAAAAAAAAAGAAATAAAAAGACAATGTTGTGAATTTTGCAAAAAGAAAACTTGAACTGCAATGAAACAAACTTTTTACATAGAAAAACTTTATCACACTTGAACATCACAACAATAGGACCAAATCACAAGTCAGGTTTCAATAAAATGATGATGAATAGAAGTGTTTGAGATAAAAGTAATACTTACAACTGCAGCCGTTTTTCTGAACGTTAACTTTAATTTTTTTTTTTACTAAAGTTAATCAAATTAAAATGTAAAAGGGTGAGGCAACGTTCCAAAATTTTTTTAATTGTCCCATAAGCATTTTTATACCGATATATTTTTAAACTCCTTCAAATGTTTCTCGAAATTAAAAATACCTATATATATATTTTAACTATAAAAGCAGATTATTTAATTAAATTGATCAGCTTCCATATTCACCATTACAAGAATGATTCTATTTAATAAATGTCACAAATGTCGGAAGTAATAGAAAAGGTGTCAACTTGAAAAGTACATATAGGTATATTTAAAAAATATAAACAAATTTAACTAAAATAGGTATATTTATTTGACAGCAGACACCTAATATTTAGTTATTTGCCCTTATATATCTCTACTCAACTTGATACCAGACGAAGAACAGATACAAATTAAATTTAATAAATCTTTCTAATAAGACAGACGATATAAAAACTATTTTGTAGTACATCCTGAGTGAACAAATTTATGTATTACCTTCTATCTTTAATTACTAATTTTATTTTTGCTTTAGTTATATTCAAATCTAACTTAAGTATAATTGAATTTAAAGATAATTTATATCATATCTTAGATACATTTAGCTTTCCTATTCAATTTGTTGCGTAATCAAACTTTGTAACAAAAATCAGAACTTCATTAAATTGATTAGGGGAAGTTTAAATGCACCTGCTCCTATAGTTTTTACGATATTAGTTTCCATCTTATAAATTTCAAATATGTATTAGCCAATAAATATCTCAAAAACTAAATTAATGATCGTAAGTACAAAAAGAACACCTTACACTGCAGCAACAATTAAAATAAATAACCGTCCAACCGAACTTGGACCTTCGCTTACGATTCATTAAATGCTCTTTTTGGTCTATACTCCTATATGGTGTTGAAACACGGACCATAAAAATAAAAGAATTCAACAAGCTCGAAACCTTCGAAATGTGGATCTGCCGAAAAATGCTAAAAATATCGTGGACAGATCACATTACAAACGAAGATGTTCTACGTAGAGCAAACACAGAAAGGGAACTACTTTTAAAGCTAAAGAAACAAAAAACATCCTACTTTGGTCATATTATGCGGGGAAGCAAATACGTGCTACTTCAGTTAATAGTTCAAGAAAAAAGATGTAAGATGGCGATTTAATCCATTCAGCAACGGATCGAAACATCTTCCAGGACGTGGTTGCAAATATCATATGACCGCTAACATCCAATTAGGGATAGGCAGTAAAAGAAGAAGAAGAATAATTAGCCAACCAATTGGTTAAAATTAGATTTTTGTTGCTGACTTTGCAGCCAATTTAATTTTTTTATCAAATAAATGTGTTACCCTATTCTAATCTTATAAAAATTATGATATGAAAAACAACAAAAAAAAAAAATAATAATCTTAATTAAACTATTATAATTCTATTACAAGTTTTTTTCATATTCCATTTCTCCTTCAAAACTTCAAATGGACTTAATAAAAACTTTTTGATTAATTTTTCCAATTTGTTTTTTCTCCAGTTCATTTTGCAATTAAGTCTTTTGCAAGAAAAAAAAAAAAAACAAAATTAAAACTTCATTATTAACAGTTTTGTTAAAGAACCCCTTACAAAACAATATAATAAAACCTTAATAAAACTAATAAAATTTTTCAAATAAAATACTAATAAAATTTTAAAATTAAAACAAAAAAAAAAAAAATACTAGTATGTATAAATTTATAAATTTTCATTTTAATAAAAAAAAAAAAAAAACTAAAATAGCAAAAATATAAAAAAAGTGCAAAATATCAATTAAAAAACTTTTGATTTTGTATAAAAAATAGTACAATAAAAGTTTAAAATTAATAATTAATAAAGCTACCAGTTTTCCTAAAGACAAAAGCAGTACAAGGTACTTAAACATTTCATATTACTAATGAATTGCGATTCGATTTAGGAAGAACTTTCTTATATTTAAAATGAACTTTTCTTAGCTTTCCTTTATTGAAATAAAATTATTTTAATGGGGTTTAGAAAATTTTCATATAAACTGAATAGGTGAACCTTATTTTTTTTTAGAAATTTACCTTAATTTTTACGAACAACTTTTTATTAAGACGGGAAAAAAAATATACCAAATCTAAGAATAGTTTATGATTTAATACAATTTTGATTTCAATTTTTCAACTCACACAACTTTAATAAAATTTTATTCTCATTTCTAGATGTATTATAGCTGTTCGAAAATGTTTTGATCACTTAGCTAGTTTCGAAAGGTATAAAATACTCTATAAGAATACTTTAAATGACCAAATAACCAAATAAATGAAAATTATTAAAATGAAAAATTTTACTTATAAAACGAAGTCCCGAAAATATCCTTTCAAAGAAAAAAAAAAAACATATTTTACTTTTATTTTTTATAATTTTTATTTCCATTGAAGAATTCAACTTAAATAGTTTAATTTTTGAGGAGTGAAATTATTTTTATGCAGCACATTATACTCTATGCTTCTATTACTTTTCCATATTAACCAATATTAAATTTTAAATTACCCTATATAATCATACTACTATTAAATTATCTCATTACCCTATACTAATCTAATATATTTAAAAACAAACACACTGCAAGAAACCATTCTCCTTCTTACAACCCTCATTTCAGATCTCTTCACTTTATTTTTTTTAAAGAACAACCATAATAGGCTAAGTACAAGATATTTTATGAACATCCTGAAAGCTTCAAAACCGTTGAAAAAGAACTGAAATTATTAGATTCGTATAATATTGTTTTTCAACTGTAAATTCTTACTATAAGATTTTAAGAACTATAAGAAACTATAAAATTTTACTTAAAGTAAAATATTTTTAATTTTTAATCTGTTTTTACATCTCGCAGTTAAATTTTATTAAAATTTTATATAAAGCACTGCGTTGGATAAAAATTTAGTTAGAGTTGTCTGGATCTAGGTCCAACACTATAACAAGTTACCTACTGAGGAATCCAGTAGTGTTTAGGTGGACGAAACACTCCAGAATTGATTTCATTTTTATAATTAAAAAAATTTTATAAGATTGTTAAGACCAAAATAGACGGGATTGGTGACTTTAAAAAATATAAGATAAATTTTATTAAAGTTTAATTTTAAAGTTTTTTTTTATTTATTTTTTGTAATTGAGGTCTGAGAAAATAAAATCAAAAATAAATTTGATATATTTATAATGAAAAAAAAATATATAAAAAAAACCAACAAAAATAATAGTAATAAATCATAGAAATTAAAATAATTATATAAAAGTTTAATTTTTGTTTTTTGTTTATAAAACAATCAAACAATAAAAAAACATTTAAGAATAATCACATTTAAAATAAATGAATGGAAAATTGAATTTTATTGAATGAAATGGAAAATTAATTTTCAATAATATAAAAAAATCAATAGAATTTAAAATAAAATTATAAGATATAATTTAATTCAAATTATGATGTATATACAAATCTTGATAAATTAATTAACCATTAAGTAATACAAAGACCAAAAATTTAATAAAAAATAAACTTCTATTCATTTATGTATTTTTTATAGAAATTTTATTGTGTATATTCTTGAATAAACTTCTAAACAATTTTATTAGATCTGAACTAATGTATGTATGGTTTGAAACCTATGTATATAATATGTATTTATTATTTAAAAGTGTCAGTATGAAATTCTAGCCTTAATTCCTATGAAAAAAACAGGTGTACAATTTTAATCAACATTAGTATGACAAGCTTAAGAATATAAGCTATGAACATTACTGTGGGTTCCGCGACATAGGAACACAATGTAACATTACTGTGGGTTCCGCGACATAGGAACATCACAGGAAATTAATATCCTGTTGAATTAGCAAGGAGGGGTTCCAATCTGAATGCTTCACTGGAAGAACAGGTGGATCCACCACTAAACAGCGTTAAAAGGGATATCTTTCTAGACTTTTTATCCCTAGAAGGTGGAAAGAATTAACCTAATGTCGTACGACAACAAAGGAACTGACAACCTATTGTAGCTATCTCGGCGGGACATAGCCAGAGCAATACGTGTATTCACGGAACACTGGCCAATTGGCGAACATGCGGCCAGATTAGGTATTCCATTCAACACATCATGCCGCAGTTGTGGTGAACAGAATGATAAAGAAACCATTATACACTTCAGGTTTAAATGACCAGCGCTGGCCAGGGCCAGAAGAACAGCTCTGGGTAGCCATGAATTTATCGATCAAGCGACTAAGCAACCTGCAGAAATGGTAAGGTTCTTGAATGCCGCAAAATGGATCTGAAATTAAATCCGTTATGGCCTAAACAAAAGCCTTGTGGTCACGATCGTGGTAGCAAAACGGTGCTAACACGCTAATTGCGGTCTTGTCACGGTTGACAGGACCTGCCTTGTATACCAACCAACCAAACATTATATAATATGCTATATACATTATATATATTTCTTTTTTTTTTTACGAGGGTTGGTGGAAAACTCGAAAGTCACCAAGAGAAACTGCACATGCTTCCTCAGGGTAGTGTTGGACTTTAATCAACCAAAACCACCCCCCTTTTAAAACCAAACTATAGGATGGAACCTTTAATACAAACGTACAGTTTGGTTTTGAGGATAAGGATGTGGGAAGGATAATTGGGGAAATTGGAATTGGGAAATTTGGATTATGGAGTGATACCATATGGAGGTGAATACCTATAAAAAACGTGGAAGAGTACAGAGTAAACTGTGTCAACTCTGTTATACCCGTATGAACATAATACAATGTTGTTTCCATAAAACTGGATCATTTACATAATTTCAAATGTTTGACTTAATTGATTTAATATTTATGTACATTTTAGAGTTTTATAACAGCTACTCGAACGTTAGCTACTCGAACATACATTCATATAAATATAATATGTTTCAAAGGTATAGTTATTGACAAAAATCTGATGAAAGTAATAACAAAAGAGTCACAAAAGATTGCGTAAATAATCTGTGCACGAACCTTGTTTTAAAGTAAAACTTAAAATTAGACGCATTTTTTTTCTTTACAAAAAATATAATAAAAGGCAGTATGTAAAGCCAAATATTTTTAAAGGTGCACATTTTTATATTTCATTTGATTGAATTTCACTTGACTGTATTTCATTTGACTGGATTCCATTTACAACCAACTCTAACATCCCCATTTAATTATATGTTTTACTTACAGTCAAATAATGTAGTGCCAAATGAAATACAGTGAAGTAATCAACGTAATCAACGGTTTAGTGAAACGAATTATTGCAGAAACTGAAGCAAAATCAAATATGAATAATAACGATTTAGTGGAAGAATGCTCTATATACCTTATAGGAGTGCAACTTACCAAAAAAATTTCTTATAAACTGAGGAGATATTTTTCAAAGATACAAAATCAAAGATATTTTTACTCACTGAATTAACTCACAGCTTTTGTTTCGGTATTTTGGTAATATTTGATATAAAAAAAAATGATAAATACAGTGACTTCAAATAAAATCAAATCGCGTTATGTCACTTCCAAGTATGAAATAAAGCAAAACCATCGATTTTGTAATTTTAGCATTATTTTATTTTGAAATTGATGAAATCGAAAATGAGCATGAGCCGCCCTTACAAATTGGTTTAAATATCGCGGCAATAGATATAGTCTAGTTATATAGATTTTCTAAAGAATATATGCATATGTATATTATTTTACAATGTAAGATTCAGTGTCGAACACGTTAAATATAAAAAATGAATTTTTAATTCTTGATAGGTACTTAAAAACTTGGCACGGAAAGAGAAAGTTTTTAGTTCTAACTAATTTGATTTTATAACATTGGACTTTATTTCAGGTCACCATCATAAATATTTCATTTAAAAAACAAAACAACAGCCTGCCATTTTATTTATTTTGAGAAAATCTATTATATGTATGTGAATAGGAAACGAAAATTTTTGAAAACATTGACAAAACTTTAGTATCTTTTAATATTTTTAATTTTATAGCTGTTAAAGTTGTGATCAAAATATAAATTTCATGTTTGCATAGGTTAAAATGTTCAATAACTTAAAAATTGAATATCAAAATTTAATATTCAAATTTTTGTATTCTTGTACATGAAAAATATTAAACTAGAAAAATTTGGATTTTAAAATTCATAAAGTAAAGTTCTCGGACAGAAATTTTTAAAATAATACTCTTAAATTGTTTTATTTTAATGTAAAGTAAAATCTAACTTCCTACTTGTGAATAGACAAACTAAAAACAATTAAAAAAAACTGTCTATTCTATCGCCAAACCGCTGTACAAAATACGGTATGATTAAATCAAAAAAAAAAAAAAAAATTAAGAAGATAAAAAATTTGAAAGAAATATAATTTAATCTGCTCCAAAAAATATGCAAATGAAAATTTTCTTTTAGTGGAAAATATGCTAATTTTTTTTTATGACAACAACAACAGCAACAACAACAAAAAATAGCAAACTGTGTTATTTTTCAAATTTAAATGAATAAATTAATAAAATTGTTGCTCTTTATATTTATATATTATATTAATAATATTATATAGTTTGGAAAGTGTGGTTTTCCGTTATGTATTTAAAATTGAGATTTATGTTTAAAGTAAATATATGAAATAATGAAAATTTTATGCAATATTTTATTAATATCAAGATTATGATCTTAAAAGTCTATCATTATTGACAAAAATTTTACATAAGATTTTGCATCCTCATATACGCAAATCACCTGCATGTCATTTACATTAAAATATTGCAGTTTTTTTTTAGCAACTAATTAACAGAATTTTTTTTTTTTTTAAATCTCCTAAAAATATGCTTTTGTAATTTTGTTTAGTATAATATCTTTTTTTTTTTTTTTTAATGCAATTCTCTGCCACATAAGTAAATGTCGTAAGGGGGAATAATTCTTATGACGTATGTGGGATTCGAACCCACACTCCCTCGGTGTTTACAGCGTATTTTGTACGCTCTTACTCATTAGGACACCGAGGCCCCAGTATAAAAGCTTTGTTTTTTTTTTTTTTTAAATCATAATCATTATTGAACAATTAATCATTTGCAGAAAACTGAGCTTAATAGAAAAAGAAAAAACTGAATAAATATGATGAACTAAATTATAAAGGTTTCCAACCAAACGCCGGTCTACTGATCATATAAATTTAAAAAAAATTCTTGTATAAAATAATAGATGTCACACATATAAAAATATTTATTTACGTTTAATCACAGACCAAATAAACTATACAGACGAACAGTTTCATATAATAATTATTGGTTTTTTTTTTGGAGCCAGACTAAGCAGTTTATGGAGCTAGACTAAGTAAGTATATTTTAGAATATTTAAATTAGAAAAATTGAAAATACAAAAAAATATTTTATAAATTTTTATTTTTGCTATTCAAATATTCTAAAATACTTAATCTGACTCCAATACTTAATATTGCTAACTAATAAAAAATTTTTATATGAAACTGTTCACCTGTATAGTTTATTTATTTAGTTTGTCGTTTAATAGTCTTGTACTAGAGCTATAATATATTACCGAAATCAATAATACAAAAAATTGAAGTTTAACCAAATATGAATAGTAAATGGGTTAGAGGATGCCCTAATACTTCTAATAGGAGTGGAAAGGAGAAAAAAAAATTATAAAGTAAAAGTAATAAAAACCTCAATTATGTAATATTATAAGAATTAAACTGTTAGAGGAAAAAAAGTAAAAAATGAACAAAAAAACAATAATTATCACTTCAATTTACTATCGTAATAATTAATAAATTAACATTATAAACTAAATTATTGTAATTAGAGAACTCCTGTTGGAGTAGGTTCTATGCAATACTAGTTATTTTTTGCCCGTAAAGAGTTTCCTATTACGAGATGACTTATAATATAATATATCTGATAGACATGAGTAATGACCAAAAAAACTCATTGGTCTTCAAAGAAGATAACTTAACATTATTATTATTTGAATAGCTTTGAAAAAATTCAACATTATTATCAAAAATAATTCTTTGCAATTTAATAAAATAAACTAGGGAAAGTGGAGTAGAGCAGTCAGTGTCAACTCTGGGATACCCGTATGAACGTAATATATCCTGTTTCTATATAACTTGATCATCTTTTAAACAATTTTAGATGTTTTAGTACCGACGTTATAACTGCCGATATATATTTATGTAAATTGTGGAGTTGTATGACAGCTACTCAAATCTCTTGCACCAGCACAACCAAATTTTACAGAAGTTGTTGCCATAAAACTTGATCTTCATTTGTAAGATTGCAGACGCTTAGCTTCATTAAGTTCCAAGAGGTGCCAGAAGCTTTACAAAGCTTTTTGACATGTAATTTGACATTTCTTCACTAACTTTCAGATAGCTAGCTTCAGTAGACACTAAGTTATTTTCATTTAAAAACGAAGTTATATGGCAGCTACCCGAACTCGTTGCATAAGCAGCAGCTTCAGGTAGCTTGCACAACTTGGAAGTTAATGAAGCAAGGCATCTGAAATTTTACAAAAAATTATGAAATTTTAGGACAATAACTTCTGTAAAATTTGGTTGTACTGACTCAACAGGCCCGGTTAGCTGTTATAGAACTCCAAAATTTACATAAATATATGTCTCGGTACTTAACGTCGGTATACTAAAACGTCTGAAATTTTGTAAAAGATGATCAAGTTTTATAGAAACAGCATATATTGCGTTCATACGTGTATCCCAGACTTGACACAGCTTACCCTGCTGCACGCAGCTTACCTGCTTTCTACCTGCTTTCTTCTTCTACCTGCTTACAGCTTACCTGCCTTCCCGTTTTTGTTTTAAAGTTTATTTCTTTGTCAAATAAATGTAACAAGGAAATTACAAAGACTACCTTTTCCAGGCGTGGCTGTAAATCTCGTAATGGGAAATTATTTTTACGAAGTGTGGGAGATTCGATCCGCCACTGCGTCTGTTTCTCAATGTATTTTGTAAGTTTTTACTCACTAAGCCACCCCTGTCCGTTTTTATATTTCCTTTCAGATCGAACAGTCACGATGTCAAAAATTAATTGATGTGAACAATAAAATTTTAATTTGATAAAATAACATGGCAATTTAACCATATATTAAAATATTAAACAACTTTAATACAATTAATGGTACAGTGCTACACCAATAATAACAGGATATCCGTATAATTGCAGGATATCTACTATGAATAAATACAAAAATTTCTACTTCTATAATTAAACACATATTCGAATTAATAAAATTATTATTTTTTGTGTTAATTTTTCTTTATAAAAATGTTTAAAGATTTTTTTATTTATTTTTTTTTTATTTTATTTTTTTTTATTTAAACGAGAAAAATAAAATATTTAATATTTTAATAAAGCAATTGAAAAGAAAGCAACAAAAAAGAACCATTACGTATTGAAATAAAATTCTTAATTTTTAATTAAATTATTTTAATAATATTATTGAATTTTTTATTAATGAATATAAAAGAAGGTTAAATTAAAAATTTTTTATGTAAAATTTCATAAATTTATTTAATTTCAATGTCGTTTGTTTAATTTCTGTTAAAAAAAAATATTTCATGTATAATTTAGTTATTCAGTCGTAAGGTTATTTGGAAAAGGATATAAATAATAATTTTCTTTTTTTTAAATTGATAAAAAAGATTTTCTGGCAAATTTTTCAGATTAAAATCAGATTGTAAGAATAATTAAAATTTTTTATAACAAGTAAAATGTATTCAGAATTTTACATCGTAAAGATAGAAAATAAAATTTAGAAGAAAGTAAAGTAGTGCAGTGACAGAATGCCCAAAGAACTAAAGCCTGCTGGCATTAATTCCAAAAATTTTCATGTCAAACTCCATGTCAAAACATTTGGAATTAACGCCCGTGCACCTTAAGTCCTTTTCAAAAAAGAATTAAAGCCCAAGGGGCTTTATACCACTAGATCGTGGTATTTAAGTCTATTTCGAAAAGGAATTTAAACCCACTGAGTAATACAAAGGTTACTATCATGAGTTTGTACTTCATTTGACTGAATTTTATTTGGTGACATGTCAGAAGTCCCATATGCCTTTTGTCTCAAGACCTCAGGGACTTTGGGAGGGATTTTAGAATTGAAATTAAAATCAGGATTATACGCCTTTTACAGAATATTTAGATATATGCATGTGCGAGTTTCCAAATAAGGAGAGATTTTACTGTTGGTTATAAAATCAGAGTTATACGCCTTTTCCAGAATATGTATATAATCCTCCTAATTCAAAACTCGCATATATGCATATATCTAAATATTCTGTAAAAGATGTACAATCCTGATTTTGAATGCAATTCTTAAATCCCTAAAAATAGCAGTATTACTTATATACATATTTCCGAAAAAGCGTGATAAAGCGTTATAATCGCGATTTTGTAACCCGCTCTAAAATCTCTCTCAATTCCGAATCTCACACACATACATATTAGCAATATTTTGGAAAAAGGGAGTACCCTAATTTTTATCCAAAACTCTAAAATCCCTCCTAATGCGTTTGCTCTACATATTCTATTAAACTCCCTTCTTTTAATAACAAAAAAAGTGTGGGTCTTAATCTTAATTCAAAAAGAATTAAAGTCCGCGGATTTTAAATCCTTTTAATTATTAAATTATTTTAATTCAGAAAGGAATTAACGCCCACAGGCTTTATTTACTCGGGCGTTCTATCACTGCACCAAGTAAAGTACTGCATAAATTTCAGTACAAATAAATCCTTATTAGAAGAAATTAGATGATTACATAGACTATAGAACAAACTGTTTTCAAAGCAATGGTTTTAAAAAGCATTTAATCATAAATGAAAAACTTTTGAAGAGTTACACCATAGCTGCAGCTAAGGGCTATTCAATAATTATAAATTCATATCTATTGAATATATTTTCAGTATCATGAGAATTGGAAAAATAAAAAAAAAAATATCTATAATAAAATATATCTATAATAAATATAAAATAATTTTCTGATATTTGGAATGTAAATATATACCTACATAGAAAATTTTCATATGAGAGGAACATGAAAAATTTGAGAGAAGAAGTACATGGATAAATACGCTACAGAGTAAAGTTTTCTATTTTCTTCATTTAAGAATTATAAGAGTCAAAACTTGAAATTTTTTTTATTTTTAGGCACCTAAGGTAGTTTAATACCTATTTTATGCTTACAAAAGGTCTATCTTAACAACTAGAAAATCTCAACATTGGAGAAACTTGTAAACTTGGAGAGGAGAGATGCAAACAGAGATAGCCTGGAATAAATAGCTTAACATTGTTTTAAGCTAAAAACTTGTGTGACTAAAGAAATTTCTATTTTATCAAATACCGGATTAGTTTTACAGCCTGGTTTTATTTGTGGGTTACTATTTATTTGAAATATATACAAAAAAAAAAAATGTTTAAGTCCTACATGTTATTTAAGAATATTTTTATTTTAACTGTTTCAGACATTTTGAAAAGAGTAGGTACAATTGGCTTTGATGTATGAGTGATTTTAAAAGACTCAGTGCGTATAAGCAATAGTTTAAAATGTGGTTAGAAATTTTGTTATATAGCAAATTGTTTAATATTTGTGCTGAAACCATCGAGTTCATAAAAATCAGTATTTTATATTGGTTTATTATTTAAATTTTCTTATGATATGGTATGAACCTACCTATATTATCTCTACCAAAAACAGTCTACTCTACTTTAATTTGTATTTTCGTATGGAATAAAATAATTGTAGAGAGTGAGATTGCTAGTTCTTCGATATCCTTCAGAATTTTCTTTTATCAAAAAAAAAAAACTGCCTTTACTTAACAATGTCTAACAATGTCTGCTGTTTAGCTTTTAAATTAAAGCACACAGCTTTATAAATTTTACCGGCAAGTCGAAAAATTAAAGAAAACTCATTTTTGAATAATAATTGTTTTAAATAAGTATTTTTGTTTATTTAAAAATGAGAATGTGCAAAAAATATCGGAAATAACTTTTAATATCAGAAATAACTTGATATGCCGCCGTTCATTATATTTCTCATGATTTTGCGAACTATTTCTTGAATATTGCATATTTCTCTAATACGAACTGCAGAACTAGATGTGGAAGAAAAAAAAACTTGTGGAAAGTCCACATTTATTACGGGTCAATTAGACTCCAGTAGCCAAACGGTGTCAATTTGATATGCATTTTGTAATCATTTGCTATATCTATTTGAAATTTTTTGTATTAAATAAAGCCCCTACGCACATATGATAGGTATTACATTACTTTTCTGAAACATAGATGCAGAAAACATTCCAGAAAAAATATACGTTCTCAACAACTCTCTTTATTTAAATTAAAAAAAATCGTAAACAGACAAAAAGATAATATTGTGCATATTTTTTAAGAGAAAAATATCAAATATTCACCAGATTTCCTTCAATAAAGAAGGCTCTTTTTTGAGCACAGATATATAAATTTTAAAAGATGTTAAAGAACTGCGTAGTGCTAAACAAATTCTTGAGGACAGACGGACGGTTAAAAAGAAATGTATAATGCAAACATTTCATATCTATTATAATACATTTTTATAATACATATAATAGATAATACTATTTATACAGCTTTTAGTAAACTCAAAAGAAAGATATTAGGCATATTTTTTACAACTTGTTTAATTTTTAACCCATAAATGATCATTAAACTTAAAATTAAATACTTTATTATTATTCAATATTCAATAAAAAATGTTTCTTTTATTTCCAAATATTTAATTACTATTTAAAATAAAATCATCTTTAATAAAAAAATATTTATTGTGATATTAAATATAAAAAGAATTTCAATAACATTAAAAAATTTATTTGACAATAAATAGATCATTAAAATAATTTGTAAGTCGAAAATTGGACAGCAAATTATTTTTAATTTTATATTATGTTAAAGATCATTATCCAAATTATTGTTATTTGATTAATATTTTTAAAGAGCTATTAGACTTTGACGTTTTGGTGACGTGTCATATCCCCATAGGCCATAAGTCCATTATAGTGTTTTGTCCTAGTATAGCGGGTTATTACACCATAATTGCAAATATGGTGTTATAACGCACTATAGTGGGTCGCATAAACCCATTATATTTTTAATATTTATGGCGTTATAACTCACATATAGTTGGTGCCACATAACTCACATATAGTGGGGTTATAACTAACAAATAGTCATGTTGTGTTGTATCAGTAGAGATGATTTTGATTGAATTGTGATCCACCTAAAATAACCTATATAAATTAAAACTGTTTTTTGTTCTTTTATTTTCAGTTTTTATTTTTAAATTAAAAAATATAAAAAAGAAAATAAGGAATTCACATCATTTCAGTTTGTCCCCCAAATTTAAAACATCACAAATACGTATATATAAATATTTTGGAAAAAGAAAATACCCTAATTTTGTAGCCAAATTTGTTATAGAAGAGTTCCTATAGGTAATTATACATATGTTAAATATAAGTAGGGGGATTTCACTACTTATATTTAACATATTATGTATAACCTATAGGAACTCTTCTATAACAAATTTACCTTTTACAAAATTTCGAAAAAAAAAATTCTTTACACATTTACGAAAAAAATTAGAAAAATGAAATAAAGCCAATTGGCCAATTGGCTTTATTTCAGAAAACCTATTTATGAACGTGTATATTCTACTCTCAAATTTTAATAATAACATGTGTTCTTTTATTTTTTTTATTTATTATTTTATTTAAATATTTTTAAAATATTTATGAACTGCAATATTCTTTTAAAATTGGCATCAGTGGTGTATCAAGGCTTAAGAGCTTAATATCGTAGATTCATAAGGTGTTTTTCTTTTTCTCATCATACTAGAGTCAGAGCTGTCAAGCAAAAAAAATTGTGTTGCTTTTTATGCTCAGATTATCCGCAGATTATCCATTTTGTATTTCTTTTTTAACTCGAAGTGTCTCAGAGCGCGAGTTGTGATAATTGAGCTTGTAAAAATTTCTCAAATTTCACAAAGTCGTCAATAAATAAAACGTCAAATTAAGAATAAAATAATAAAAACGTCATTAAAAAAAAATCTCGTGCATAGATAAACATTTTTTTTTTAAGTTTTTTTTTTTTAAATTTTATTAAATGAAATTTTTATTTCTTAAATAAATTCCTTTTATAACTATATTATTATATTTAAAATAATGAAATAAAATAAAAAATAGTGATGTTAGAAAATAATTTGGATAAAAATTGACAATTTGTGCTCTGAGCGTTTTTTTTTTTCTCTAACTCAGAGCGATCGGAGTTCAGATAAAAGTTTGCTCTGAGTATTTTTTGCTCTGACCGCTCGACATCTAATCTGAGCATTGATCTAATGGAAAAAAAAAACGCAGATAACTAACTCTTGTAACTAACTCTAAAATTCTTCTTTTTATTTTTATTTTGAAGAATAAAACAACAGAAAAAAAAACAAAAAAACACTTGGTTTAAGTGGGTTTATACCTCACCATAGTGTATGGAGTTTATAACCCACCATATTTGCAATTATGGCATTATAACCTATTATGGTGGGACAAAACCCCATAATGGGCTTATGACATGTGGAATTGTAACACGTCATCTGACGGTTAATTATGTTAAATTTATATCGTATTTTATATTTTTACATTTAAGAAAGTGTAGCAGATATCATAATAAATAATAAATGATCTGTTATATTCTATTGGGGACCCCTTTATAAATTTGATTCTAAAACTTTTTTTATCGGGAAAAAAATTTTTTTGATTCATCAAGACTTTTAATATTTCTAAATTATTCTTATTCTATTATTAATTTATAAAGGCTTCAAAAAATGAAATGTATTAACATATAATGTTAAAAAAAGGAAAAATACCAAAATATTACAATCTGAAGAATTAAAGTTTCAGTCAATTAAAGAAGTTATCAACCATATGTACTTTTATTATAATATACTTTAGTAGTTAAATTAATAAATAAAAAAATATTCTAATTTTCATTGACTATCATATAAGATATTTAATGGTAGCTAGTATCTTTTTTTTCTTTTCTTTTAATTATCATGACGTGTCCAACAAGCCAATAATTGTGTATTCCAAAAACAATTAAAACAAGACGTTCTTCGTAATTTTTTTATTCATTTTAATATTATTATGTCCTCTTTATTTTGTCATTTTTATTAAGAGTAGATTGTCATATTAAAACTGAAGAACATAATAATATAATCTTAAATTTATATTTTTAATACCCTATATATTAAAAACCATAGGATAAACGATATTATTACGTAAAACAAAAATTCTTCACATACGGATACAAGAAACTTTAAGCACCTCTTTATAAGAATTAAATTATAGCCCATCATTTTAATTTCATAGCGTATATATGATTGGATGGAAATTAAATCGCTTTAATAAATAAATCATCATTGGAAATTTTATGAGTTTTCTTCATCCTTTTATACTCCATAGTTTTGTTTTTCTTATGTGTTATTTTCTTTTTTTTTTAAACTGTCACGATTTCTTATCCTGACGATTATAATATGTAATGCTTCATCATAATATTTGTTTGTATGTCATAATTGAAATTGTTATGATGATAGATTAAATGTGTATATAAAAAATGTGTAGATGTACGTATACTAAAATAGGTATATAATACATATAATATGTATATTAAAGAATATAATAATACATAATATTACCGTTAATATATAGCAGAGTTTTTTAAAGTGTGAATACATTTTTAAATGAAAAGTTTAAAAAATTTGTTGGGAATTTAAATCATATATTTTAATTTATATTTTAAAGGAAATTATTCTTACGACATGTGTGGGATTCGAACCTACACTCCCTCTGTGTTTACATTGTATTTTATAGGCTCTTATCCACTAGGCCACTAAGGCCCTAATACATTTAAGTTGCAAATGAATAAATCAAAGACTAAGAAATATTTTTATTATTTGCAATTGTGTTAATATTTTATTATTCTCAAATATAATATTATATTGATAACGATTAACGACTATAAAAATAACGACTAAAATGACATGTATCGTCTACCAACGTACCCATGACATTAATAGAGTACCCTACATACTCATCTATAGAGAAAGATATACGTTTGACAAGTTTTGATTGCCATTATGACAATTATTTACTATTTTCTATACTACACTAAAATCAATATCGTACTAATGTCTGACTAAAGGTATAGTGGCTTGGTTAAGGTATCGGCCTTCTAATCGATATTATTCAATTAGTAATTTATATTGGAATGAATAACATCATCATATTAAAAACAAGTACAATATTTAAATAATTCTTCTACAAGATAATAGATGGCGCACAAATATAATATTTGTGTTTCATAATCTTCTATACTATAGCGGACTATACGGTGAATCAAAGACATAGAAAAAAATGATTAAAAAAAAAGTTACAGCTTAAACAAATATCCCATTTAATGGATGCTTTACACTCTTCATAGGAGTGAAAGAGAGTTATGAATAGAAAATACCATACCCAGTCATACTTACAATAATATGTTGTATTTAATTTAGTAACCACTTCATTCCATATTTTTTTCGGAATAAATCGCTATTATGGTGATTCTTATCTATTTTGTGTAATAATTATATATTTTATTATTATTAAGAACTGTGAAAAAGTTAGAGAAAATATGATATTATTAAATTTAAATTGGGGCCTCGATGGCCTAGTGGGTAACAGCTAAGTCGTTCTTATCGTTTATCATCGCACTTATATAGATAAACAAATTCTTAGTTAAAGCTCTGCAATGCGTTATTTAAAACCAAAAATTAAATTAAAATTATTTTAAAAATAAATAAAAATTCTTCATTGATTATATAAAGTTTAAAGTATTTAAACCAAATAAGATTAATTAAGATCTAAAGTAATATATTATATATAGTCTTATGATTTGAGTTTAAATCAATCTAAGCTAACACCATTTAAATAAACAAGAAAGAAGAATGAATTTTTTTTTTTGTTTAAATGGTATTTCCATATAACAACTAAATAATAATGAAGAAAGATTTCGAGAAATGAAAGTTTTAACTTGCAATTCGTTAAAGTATGGTAAAAACATTTATCTGCAACTTCAATAACATCGTTCTTCAATAACATTGAACAATTAAAGTTTGATGGCCAACCTGATAAATGTAAAAGAATAGAAGAAAAGATTTTCAATTTTGTTTATTGATTTCGGCAGAAAAATAAAAAAAAGTTAGTTGTTCTTCCAGCCAAAATAATCAGGATTAGTCTTTAAAAAAGTTTAATCTTAAGCAACATTTCTTATCAAATTTTTCTAAACAGAGATTCTAATTAAATCTGCGAGAGTATATGTTCAAATTTTGTAAGGCGTCACAGAAAAAAAAATTTTTGAAAATAC
The DNA here is from genome assembly GCA_947095535.1 of Poecilobothrus nobilitatus. Taxonomy (NCBI): domain Eukaryota; kingdom Metazoa; phylum Arthropoda; class Insecta; order Diptera; family Dolichopodidae; genus Poecilobothrus; species Poecilobothrus nobilitatus. Next base: position 50,537,470 of record OX352772.1, on the reverse strand, counting down.
TGGTACATACGGTTCCAATTTAATTTTCTGAAAGAATTATATTTAAAGATTAATAAAATCTGTACTATAGATGCTGTAGTTATTTTTTTTTTTGGTGCAAAAATACAACAAAATTTTTTCTGTTTTGTTTTTTTCTTTTTCGTTTTTGTTTTTGAAATTGTTTAAGTCAGCGAATAAGAAATAAAACTAAGTATAACCAACACCCGGAAATTCTCTTTTAACAACAAACTAAATAACAAAAATATGACATAAAAATTACATCTCTTTTCATCATCTATCGTTTTTATCAACATTTCCATCCGATCCAAGCATTTTCATCTTCATCATCATAATAATCATTTATAACACACAAATATATTTTTTTGGTGAAACTCTATATCTTATACTGATGTTGAACGAGGAATAAAAAGAATATAAAATTTTTTTTAGTGCTTCCAATTTTATTTTATTTTTTTTTGCCTTTTTTTTTTTGTTTTTGAAGATTAAAACCAACAACTGTATTTCTTATTTATAATCATACCAATCTCATCTTTTTCTATATTTCGCGAAAACATATTCAAATATAACTTATTTAAAACTTTAAGATGCAAAACACGTCGTTTTTAAGAAACCAGCGGTCTTTAAATGGATTTTTTTTGTTTTTTTTTTGTTTTTCGTCGTTTCTATCTTTTTTATTTTTGTTTTTTTTTAAATTTTTGTTCGAAAAGTGGATTTTTCAGGTTTTTCCTTTCCATCATTTTTATTATTGATTCTGTTTTTAATACCAAAAAAGAAACATTTAGTTGTTTTTTCTTTTTTTTTTTTATTTTTCTTGGGCAAGGACATTAAAAATGATGATGAAACAATTTCATGTTTAGAAAAATGGGTTATTAAATTTCCTTTACAAAATGGAAACCCAAAAATAAAAATTATTTTAAAGCTGATAAAAGAAAAAAAAAGGAATATATTATAAAACACTAATCTGATGGATTACATAATTTTTTCAAGAATGGTTGCAAAAAAAAAAAAAACCTTTTCATGTTTATGACATCCTAACTAAAATTTTTTGTTGTTTTTTTTTCTTTCTTCTTCGTTTTTCCTTAACATTTGGATTCAGAATATTGAATTTTGTATAAAAAGCATTTTGTAATTAAATTTAAACTATGCTTTTTATTTTTATGGAATGTCAAAATTAATGTAATTTAATGCTATTTTGAACGCACTTTGCATATATTATGTAATTTATAGAAAAGTATGCTTGAAATTGCCTTTTGTGTATATTGAAAAATCTTTAATATTGATAAGTGTGAAGGCGCGCGGACCACCACCCCAATTCATCTCAAATTTTAGAGACATCATCAGAACAGTGTGGAACACTCTTATCTTGGTTTTAAGAGTTGTGTGGCAGATACCCGAACAACCATTTCAATTCAACTCAAATTTTAAGGATATCAGGGTTTCTGGGAAACACACCCTCGTACAAAATTTTAAGTTTCTATCTTTATTAATTTCGAAGATATGCGTATTCGGTTTATGGGATTCAGTCCCATGGGAGGTACCCAAACACATGGTCCGATTTCGCCCATTTGCAATCCCCGCCTTACTTTAGTCATTGTTAACCAACAGTATAAATTTCATTAAGATAGCATCATTATTTTTTGAGTTATCGTGCGTACGGAGGGACGGACGGACATCTCTAAATCGACTCAGGAGGTGATCCTGATTCAGTATATATATATACATGTCCATATCTAACTCGCTTCCTTTTGGTGGTTACAAACACCATACCAAAGTTAATATACCCTATACTTTAAGTATAGGGTATAAAAAGGTCAAGGTTTTTTATTTTTAAATCCTTTTCGAGTAAACTATTTAGCCAATTAACTTAATACTTTGTACATGAGTTGCTCTATGTGTGTTACAAAAATTTGTTGGATCCATTAAAGCATTACTACACTAGAGCTTTTCAAGGATTTTTTTGGGTTTTCACTCTTAAATTATCCTCAGTTTTTCAGTGTTCTCCAAAATTTGTAGCTTCTTGACAATGAAGGTGGCTGAAATAACAGATTTGGAAATTATTATTAACTCATTTTGTTATAACGATTTGAAAAAAAAAATTTGTTGTAAGCAAATCATGGCTATGTTTCCACAGGGAATATTTGAATGAAAAGAAAGTCTCAAAATCGTTTTAGAAGCATTCGCAACAGATGAATGAAGTAAAAAAGCTTTTGAAAGTTTTTTTTATTTTTTTGTTCTCAGTTCTCAATATCTTGTTTTGTACGATAGACTTCAAACTTTTTAGATGTCTTCCTTCTTGAGAAATAAGAAATATATGTAAGAAGTTAAAACTTTTCTACCCATTTCCGTATGTTGAATTCGGGTTAAAAAATAGAAAGAATTTTTTTAAATTAATATTTAAAACTTTTATTATAATACATACTTATATAACTATTTATTATTTTGTTTCCTTGCCACTTCTATAGGAGTATAGGGAAACCACTTAATCAGTTATTATTCATATTTGACTAAGTTTTAGTTTCGGGAATCATTAATTTCACTAATCCGTTGAATACTCTGCTGTAGCTATTGTACAAGATATATAGAAAATTAAAATTTTGAGAGAAGAAAGATTTTTCAGTAGCATAAGTTACTTCAGAAATTTTTTTTATACCTCCTCTGTTTAAGAGCTATTAGAGTTCAAAAATTGTTATTTCTAGACACTCTAACTGAAGTACCTGCTTCAGCATTATAATTTTACATTTTGTTAATGGCTTTTCTAAATTATATAGGATTTCCATAAAATTGAACAAAGTGTTATTTAATTCTTAATTTTTCACACATCTTATTTTATACGAAATTCTAAGAAAATTTACAAATTTTGGTGTAAATTACATTATTCGTTGTTATTATTCGAAACTAAAGAATATTCCGCGCATGAGTGAAAACTGTTCTGTGGAACCGTCAAGGTACTAGAGCACGCGGCCGTCCTAATATCACATGGCGCAGAGCAATTCATCAAGAAATGGCTAAATGTAGCATCTCATCGGATGACATTAATTTATCAGCGCGAAACCTCGTGAGATGGAGGTGTCAAGTGGAAGTCTCAACTAAAATCCCAAGAGGAGTAAGGGGAAAAAAGCTGCTTTTATTAGTATTCGCCTTTAAAAACCTTTGGGTTTACATTGAACCTTATTTAAGTTTAAGTTTCACCGACAGCAAAAAACTGTAAGGTTTTGTTAAAAAAAAAACCAATATAGAAGCAAATTTTTCCATTAAAACCTGAAAAAAAGATATAAAAAAATTTTAGATTTTACAAGAAAAGAATCAAAAAACTAAACCGAATAATAAAATAAATTTATGATTTAGATTAAAGAAAGCCTATATACTAACTATTGTTTCAAAAAACTGAACGAAAATTAGAAATTATTATCAAACTTTATCCTTTCGTTTATTACAATCTAAAATTTCAATATAATGTTATTATTATTGTTATATTCTAGTAATGTTATTTCAATTTAATGATATTTTTTTATTATTTTATATTGCAAGTTTTCTTTTAGTATTGTGAATGCTAAAAAAAATTTTCGAAATGATTTTCTAGAAATAGAAGAAAAAAACAAAATAAAAATTCATTTGAGTTACGAAAAAAGCAGGAAATTAAAATAAAATAAGTTACAATGATCTAAATTAGTTAATATAATGCACATTATACATAATTATGTATGTATGACGATTTTTTGGTGCAGGACTCCTAGCGCCAAAAGATCCATTGAAACTTTTGACCCACTTCTACCTGCGAGAAGTCCCATGGGACTTTTGTTTTACTGCAAAGGACAGAAATCGCGATATTTGTTTCGTAAGCCACAATTAAATCCCTCCAAATTCTGAATCTGACATATACACATAATATACATAGGTAACAGATATATATTTTTGGTAAAGCGTATAATCTTGATTTTCTAAACTAATATAAAATTCTTCCTAATTCTTAATCTTCCATATAAGTATATCGTTTTGGAATTCATAAAAGAAAATTTCTTGTTTAGAATACTCGATATATAATATATATAAAAAATAAAAACATTTAATCATAGAAGTGTGGCAAAAGTCCTAACAGAGTTTTGGATCACTTTAACTTAGCCTTTTCTTTTTGCATTATGTCATTTGATCTTTGTTTTTTGCAGAGCTTTTGTTTCACAGGGGGTGAGTTAAAAACCGCCCAAGCATACTTTTGGTTTTTTTGTAATGAGTCATCATGTCTCATGGAACTCTCTAGTCCTGCACCGATTTTATCATATACATTTTTTTTTAACCACTATTTAGCTTATACAAATTTACACTCACTTAATAATTCTATAATTCATGCTTTTAAATTTTTTTTTTAGAGATTTTCTTTTATAGTTTTTATTTTTCATGATTAGCAGAGAGAAAATATAAAAAATTATAAGTACAGTATAGTGATAACCAAATTCTTTCATTTATTTAGTTTTTTCTTTTAAAATGTTCATATAGTTTGTGATGATAATAAAATTATATCATAAAATCCTGCTAACAACAATAGTTAACAACTAAAAATAAGAAATACAACAATATAACAAAAACAACAAAAATATATTTAAAATACTAATCGTAAAAATTTTTACCCAAAAAAAAAAAAGTAATTTTCTTGTTCCGATCCTCATTTTCATCTATTCTTTATAAAATCCACTAACGTGATGATGAAATTTTATGGTATAAATAAAAGACAAAAAACTTTGACCTAGTTTGAAACTAGGGAAGTTTTTGTTTTTTGTTTTGTTTTTTTTTTTTTTTATTAAAAAGTATTTATTTTTAAAGTTTTTTTGTATTTTTCCCTTCTTGTTTTTGTTTTTTATTTCCAACAAAACAAAATAAAATATTTTTTTTTTTCAAATTAAAATAATGTTTTTTCAAGCAGAACATAAAAAATACAGCAAAAAAAAAAATATGTTATTTCAAGTTGGATAATAATATGAAACATAGTTACACCTGTTAAATTCTAAAATATTATAAAATTGTTTCTATGAGAATTTAGTTTTTATTTACTTCCGCTTCATATGAGACATTCAATATAGAGAGAAATATTTTTACCCGTATAAGCATAAGTATGTGTATGTTTAAGGGTATAATAAATTTGCCAATACGTTTGAGACACCTTAAAGGAGTTTAGCTAACTGTAGAAGTGTATGGATCGATTAAGCCATGTACGTCCATCCGCTCTCAAAAATGAAAGAGCTAGGACTCTAAAATTTTTACTACGTCACTTTTGCAAAATTCTTAGTTTCGCTATTTAAATTCAACATTTTCCAACAGCTAGTTCCAGTAGCTGCCATACAACTTCTCTTTTTAAATGAAAATAACTCAGTGTCTATTGAAGTTGCTAGTTATTTGAAATTTCATGAAGAGATATTATGTCAACAAATTGTTGCATGTCAACAAGTTTTGTAAAAATTGTAAAACAGTATAGGTTCAGATAGCTTGCTTATACCGCAACATAATTATCTAACTCATGGCGTAGCAGTTAAGTGGCCAGCCTTTAAACCGGAGGGTCTTGGATTCAAACCCCGGTCAGGTCATATAAATAAAACATATGTAGTAATTTTATATCATAATAATGTATATCATATTATTAATAATAATAGTAATAGTAATAATAATAATAATAGTAACAATAATAGTAATCATAATATTATAATAATAATAATTGCTACAGTAGAGATATCTTTACAGGAAAGTGTTATATACTACTACACATTATAATCCTATCAGTCTCTAGGAAATAATAATATTGACTCTTTAGAAAATAATAACACATAATATTAATATGTAAATACTAATAATAATAGATGATAGAGTGACAGTGGATGTTGCCTTCAATAGTTATCTCATGCAGTAAGGTATTTATATACTACTGCATGTTGTAAATGTTATAACGGCTATGTTCACTATGCTATGTTAGCAAAATAGTCATAATAATAGGCGGATTTATTGTTTCATTACAATCCCACTTCCATTACTTCCATTCTAATGTTTCCGCATCCTATTGTCCTATCCTTTCTGTTCCTACTATTAGAAAATCTTTCTATCCCTCCCTACACCAGAGGGAATTCGCAGTGTCTTTCGAAGATTCTCACGTCCGGCAAAAAAAAAAATTAAGCTAGCCATCTGAAATCTTGTAAAAGATGATCAGCTTTTAGGGAAACAACATATATTATATTCATATGGGTATCCCAGAGTTGACAAAGCCTACTCTACTGCACTCTGGTTTAAAATAAAAATTTAAATATAAAATATTTGAAAAATTAAAAGAATTTTAAACAACTAAAATTTTATTTAATTATACCCGATTTTGTATAGAGAATATTGGAAATATTTTTATATTTTTATTTTTATTGATTGTATTTAATAACCGCCACAGATATTTAAAGCTGTAGACCTCTTGCAATACATATTTCCATTTCTTACAATATCCAGCTGTTTTTAACCAGCTAGACAATTTCTATGCAGAATCGTAAATTTAGTTTAGCATTAAAGTTTGGCTTCGGATATTTTCTGGAAAAATTTGATCCTTACAAAAAACCTAGACAAAATCTAGCCAATGAAATCAACTACGCTTAAACTTTTGAAGCATATTCACTTCAGCTAATGCAATACAATACAGTACAGTTAATACAGTTTGAAAGTTATTTGTTCATCTGGAAAATATAGCAGGAAATTGGAAGATAATAAGATATCATTGATCTAGCACTTAAAATTGGTATTTAACAACAGCCAGAATAACTAATGAAACGAGTAAGCAAAAAAAAAAAATAATAGTTAAATCTAGAACATATTTTATTGCAAGGAAATAAATTATCCAACAATGGTTGACTTAACATTAGAAAAACAAAAATTTACATAATGAAATATACAATTTTCCATTTCCTTGTTATTCTTTATAATGTACCTAATTGGAATTATGTCGTATTCAAGATGAATGATTGGTTGGTTTGTTTACATGACTGCTCTCTAGCATCTATCAACAGAGCACAATGTGTAGAGATAAGATGCCATTTTGATAACATTGCTTCGTATTTTTGGCTGACAATTATATTTTATAATAATCAGCCTATAGAGTTCATTAATAAAATTAGTTTTTCAGTTTTACTTTGGGGTAAATGGGTTATGTTTGAACAAATAGTGAATCCTCAGATCATCTATCTATCTTTTCCAGACCCTAGCTAGGGCCAAACATTCACAGAGGAAATGAAGAAGAATCTCTTCCATTCTCTTTTGTTTCCAGTTTCTATAGTGTATGTTTCATGATGTAAATCATTAATAACTCGCAATGAATTTGGAGGATATAACTATAAAAATTTGTATACTTAGAGAAATGTTGTTAACCAATATTTAATATTATATATTTTAAAAATCCTATTGATTGATCATTTTCTTTGGTGCCATAATGTCAATATATGACATTTTATGAAATCAATTTAAATCATTTCTGAATATATCGTTCCTAATGTTAAGTTTGATGTAATAAAAAATGGCGTCTTTGGCTATCATTATATATGAAAACTCGTTATCTGCGGTACCAACACGTCTTTGCTTTTCTTTTGTATTCTAAATACCTTATGATTCCAAATTTTTTTTTATACTATTTTTATAATACCGAATCGTATATAATATATGCCACAATATTTGAATTTCTTATTTTAAGGAGTAATACAAACAAACAATCAAACATGGTTTCGTCAAATACGAAATGTTAGAATAGTAAAAACTCCCATAAGTTAAAGTTGATAACAATACAATGGGGTATGCTTCGTTGTAAACTCATGGTCTAAATTTTTTTTTTTAGGTTACATCTTTGTTTTTATTAAAAAAGATTACAATGTTAAAATAAACCGACCTTGTTCTTTCTTGTATATTGGACAACCAAAATTTGGGTCTGAATTCTGAATGTGAAATTTGAGAGAGAATGAAGGAATTTTTTCAATTTTGATATTGTTTTAAATAGGTGTATCATTGTAGGTTATTGGATCTGCCTGTCCCATAAAAATTTGAAAGAAAATTAAATTTTTTTCTAAATTAATTATACTGAGTTTGAATCACCTAGAGGTGAAATTATTCTAAAGTTATCGCATTTAAAATGTCTATTTTATAACAAGCAACAAAAAGTATTTTTGACCCAAGTAAGTCGCTTATAGTTTAGAAAAAATTTTGAAAGAAAATCCTATTAATATCTTAGAATTAGTACTTACCAAGTACATTTACAAGTAAAGTAAAAAAAAAAATTGTAACTCCTCTCTGATATATCTGATTTATTGCCAATACAGAAACTTTCTTCCAACCCTTCAGAGTATGTGTAGCAAGACATGAATTTAATATTAAAGTAAAGTAAAACTAAAATTAGTAATAGTTAAAAACGAGGAAGAGTGCAGTAGAGTAGACTGTGTCAACTCTGGGATACCCGTATGAACGTATAATATATCCTGTTTCTATAAAACTTGATCATTTTTTAAAAACAATCAGAGTTTTAGTACCGAACTACAGAGATATATTTATGTAAATTGTGGAGTTGTATGATAGCTACCCGAATCTATTGCGCCTAGCTTCATTAAGTTCCAAGAAATGCAAAAAGCCTGAACCGGCTGCTTTAGACCATTCAAATTTTACAAAAGTTTTTGGCATGCAACTCGACACTTTTTCACTAAATTTCAGATAGCTAGCTTCAATAGACACTGAGTTATTTTCATTTAAAAAGAGAAGTTGTATGGCAACTATCCGAACCTGCCATATCATCACAACAAAATTTTACAGAAGTTGTTGCCATAAAACTCGATCATCATTTGCAAAATTTCAGATACCTAGATTGAATAGACACTGGATTATTTCCATTTAAAGAAAGAAGTTGTATGGCAGCTACTCGAACCCGGCGGCCGAAAATGCTGGAGTTAAATAGCAAAACTAACAATTTTGTAAAAGTGATGTAAAAAAAATTTCAGCCTCCTAACTCCTTCATTTTTTGAGTTATCGTGCGGACGGACACTGAGTTATTTTCATTTAAAAAAAGAAGTTGTATGGCAGCTACCCGAACCCGTCGCACCACCACAACCAAATTTTGCAGAAGTGGTTGCCATAAAACTTGATCATCATTCGCAAAATTGCAGATACCTAGATTGAACAGACACTGTGTTATTTCCATTTAAAGAAAGACGTTGTATGGCAGCTACTCGAACCCGGCCGCCGAAAATGCTGGAGTTAAATAGCAAAACTAACAATTTTACAAAAGTAACGTAAAAAAATTTTCAGCCTCCCAGCTCCTCTATTTTTTGAGTTATAGTGCGGACGGACACTGAGTTCTTTCATTTAAAAAGAGATTTTGTATGACAGCTACCCGAACCCGTCACACCACCACAACCAAATTTTGCAGAAGTTGTTGCCATAAAACTTGATCATCATTCGCAAAATTTCAGATACCTAGATTGAACAGACACTGGGTTATTTCTATTTAAAGAAAGACGTTGTATAGCAGCTACCCGAACCCGGGGACAGAAAATGCTGGAGTTAAATAGCAAAACTAACAATTTTACAAAAGTGACGTAAAAAAATTTTCAGCCTCCTAGCTCCTCTATTTTTTGAGTTATCGTGCGGACGGACACTGAGTTCTTTTCATTTAAAAAGAGATTTTGTATGGCAGCTACCCGAACCCGTCGCACCAGCACAACCAAATTTTGTAGAAGTTGTTGCCATAAAACTTGATCATCATTTGCAAGATTTCAGACGCCTAGCTTTATTAACTTCCAAGAGGTGCAAGAAGCCTGAACCGGCTGTTCTAGGCCAAACAAATTTTACAAAAGTTGTTGGCATATAACTCGACACTTCTTTACTAAATTTCAGATTCCTAGCTTCAATAAACACTGAGTTATTCTCATTTAACCGGATAAGTTGTATGGCAGCTACCCGAACCCGCCGCACCACCACAACCAAATTTTACAAAAGTTGTTGCCATAAAACTTGATCATCATTTGCAAAATTTCAGACGCCTAGCTTCATTAGGTTCCAAGAAGTGCAAGAAGTCTGAACCGGCTGCTCTAGACCAACCAAATTTTACAAAAGTTGTTGGCATGTAACTCGACACCTCTTTACTAAATTTCAGATTCCTAGCTTCAATAAACACTGAGTTATTCTCATTTAAACGGAGAAGTTGTATGGCAGCTACCCGAACCCGCTGCACCAGCACAACCAAATTTTACAGAAGTTGTTGCCATAAAACTTGATCATCATTTGCAAAATTTCAGAAACCTAGCTTGAATAGATACTGAGTTATTTCTATATAAAGATAGAAGTTGTATGGCAGCTACTCGAACCCGCCGACCGAAAATGTTGGATTTAAATAGCAAAACTAACAATTTTGCAAAAGTGACGTAAAAAAAATTTCAGCCCCCTAGCTCCTTTATTTTTTGAGTTATCGCGCGGACTGACGGACGGACGGACGTACATGGCTTAATCGACTCAGAATTCGATTCTGAGCCGATCCATACCTTTGACACTATATCTAGCTCGACTCCTTTAAGGTGTCACAAACGTAATGGCAAATTTATTATACCCTTGAACATAGTTCATACGGGTATAAACAAGGCAGAATTTAACTCAACGGTTTTTAAAAGCGCAAATTTCCAAAATTTTGATTGCGCAAATTGTCTATTGCCTAGGTGTCTAAAAATAGCAAATTTTAAATTTTTTGAGTCCTAATAGCTCTTAAACTACGTTTGTCCTTTTAAAAAATTTCCTGAGGAAACTTACTACTAATTCTAAAAGTTTTTTCTTATCTCAAAATTTAAAGTTCCTATTTAAAAGCGTACCGGAGTTATGAAATAATAAAAATCATTCAAAAATTGATTTTCACATAACTGTAAATTTAAATACTAAATTTAAAAAAATTGTATAATTTTGATATTGATTTATTAAGGTGAAAAAGCGGTCCTATCGAAAGATGTTTTTAAATTAAAAAAAAATTTAAGCAAAACCTGACATATATACATTTGTAAATATGGCTTTTTAAAAGTTTGAGGGGCTGCAGCTCTATAATGGATGGGGCTACATGAAAAAGTTTTTCTACAACATTAGTTTTTTTATAAGATCTACCCATACTTACATTTTTATTTCTCTATCTTTAACGGTGTAGAAGTTTTGTTAAGAGACGGACGGACAAAGTGAAACTAATAGGCACATTTTTTCAAATTTTTTTTTGGAAATATTCTAAAAATACCATTAATTTGTTTATTTATTTAATGAAAACAAAATTATAAAATTAATTAATGAAACTGCAAACGAAAGTAGTCATTTATATTATAATGACATCTATAAAATGTTTCCACACCTGATGATTTAAATATATGTTTCGTTTTTTTCTTTTCTCTGCAATTTATACTGAATTTTTTACCTATATGAAAAATGCTGATATTATATTTTTGTTTTGTTTTTTTAAAAAACAACAAGAGCAACAATTTTCAACAAATATTTATTATTTATTTAATAACAATATTAGAATGTTTATAAACAATGGCTATTAAAATTATAAAGTTTCATTTATGGAAAAAAAAAAAAAAATTTAACAAAAATCTCTAAAATAAACAGATCAGATCAGAAAATTTTTAATTGCATTTGTTGTTTTTAAGCTGACAAACTAATAAACAAAAATAGTACCAATTCACCATCAATGGTAGTTTCAATTTACCATTTATATTTTTGTTGCACATGAGGTTATAATAATCTTTTTTTTTTAATTTGTATTTCCCGTATTTCTTTAATAGGTTGTTTTATTATTATCCAATTGAAATTTTTATTGAATTCGGTACAGTCACAAAAAATCAAATACTGTCAGATTTTATATATTTTAGGGGTGACAAAAAATATTTAATTTATATAAATGTTGTTTTTTTATGGCACTCCTAAATTAAAATAGCGTACCTAATGCTGCCATCTATAGTTCCATTCATAAAATTTCGTTTGGTAGACATACTAGATGATTAGAATTGCGCTCAAATTATTTTTGCAAAAGTTGCAATGACAGAATAAATTTTGTTCATTTGTGAAATCAATTGTTCATCTATGTAAATATACAGGTTTCGAACTCAAAAGAGAAGGTTTGTAGCGTAGTTCTTCGTGAATAAATTATCTTCAATGTTTGCCAACTTTCCGACATGTTCGAGGTCGACATCTTCATTCGGATACATTACTAACATGCTTAGAAGAGGAATCATATGAGAATGTTCTGCCTATGTTATGTGAGTTCATAGTTTTAGATCCATTTAATTTGAATTTGATTTTGAAAAATTTACTAACCCGTTTCGCATTCTCCCATCTTTTTACAAAACTCTAAACCGTTTTCTACGTTTGAAATGTTGCAATGAAATTGGAAATCATGGATAAGTGTCTATAAAAAATAATTTTGTATAGAAAAACAAATCTCACCCGTTACGAAGTTACAGTCACTCATAGTTGGAAAAAACGCTATGTATATATTTATTTCACGAACTCTTTTTAATCATCAAACGACAGGAAATGTTGTATGCATTTTAAATTGATATTAAAATTATATATCTTAGAATAAAGTATTTATTATGGACGTTTTATAAAATTTGGTTCCTTCTAATATCGCTCCCAGTTATAACCTTGAAATTTTAATAGAAAGAAAGTCTTTGGTAAAATACAGTGTTCCCGAAAATTGAAGAAAGTGTCTCTTGATTTTGCAAAATGTTTTAAAACTGAATAATACAGAAAAATTATAAACTTAATTCGAAAGGTAATCACAATTCTTGGACCCTTTTAATTGCTTTTTTGAAAATGTTTGCTTTTACATGCTGTCTTATTTTTACAAGATTTTGGCTTTAGGGTTTTTAAAATCCTTAAATTTAAAAATCTAGGAACATTATGTAATTCATTACCAATCACCTTTTAAGCTTTCTTTAAAGACAGAAAATCCCACCCATAGAGTTGTTCTGACATTTTCCATCACACTCTCTAGGCACTCTCTGACATTTCCCATCACTAATGATTATCTCTAGGCACTATTCTATCTCTGTTAATCTTATAGATATTATGGACAAAATTTTATTCTAGCAAATATTTTATTTTTTAATTATAAACATTTGAAAAAAATAAAATGTTAAACAAACACTTCAATTCTTTACACATATTATAATTACTAATATTTAATAAAACATTAATGCAAATGAAAAGATACCACAAGAATTCATTAAATGCAAAATATTTTTTCTAATTATATTTGAAGTCTGTTCATATCTTTATCGTAAGATAATCAAAAGATTTTAGAGTGTCTAAAATTACTTTTCAAAAGAACTCACACAAAGAGAAAGTAATAATTACCAAAATTCATTTAAATATCGTTCTTAAAATAAAGTAGGGGATTAACTTGCGTTTTTTAATTTATACCTTTATAATATGATATTGCCCAACTTGCAATCAAAACTAGACTCATTTAATCTCAAATTATCCGTTACTAATAAAAAAATATTAATATAAAAAATGTTGCAACCGTTAACTTCATTGCTAGTATTCTCAGTAAATACTAAAGGCGGAGAAGGCATGGCGAAGCAAAACGTTGGCTAAAGTGATATTTGGGAGATTTTGAAATGTATGGAAATCTCCACAACTTAATTGCGATACAAAATTAGTATATACGAATCTCGCGTAAAATTTATTCATAAATGCGGCAGCGAAGCAAAGGTTATACAAACACTCAACACACTATAACATATATTTGACAATAAATGCCTCGGCCCAATACACAGAATAGATAAGGCGGAACAGAAAATAGAAAAATTAGGAATTTAATATCAAAGCAAGAACCAATATTTAACTAAATAAGAAAGAAAAAATTAATCGATTGACCGAAATAAATCGAAATCGCACAAGAAAAAATTGCTTAACAGGCACTTGACTGAAATCTAGTGGAAAAGTAAGATGTGGGTAGATCAAATATAATTTTGTCAATATTAATAATGAAGAAGATTGAATATAGGAGGAAACTATAAGCAGAAATTATAAAACTGGTCTGAAACAGAGTGCTATACAGAAGCTTTGCGGAAACACTACGTTTCTGGAAAAAAGGGTAATTGTACTTACCTAACTAATTGTAAATAGTTAAGGGAGTAACAGATTATAGTAGGGGAATTTAAGTTCATCGAATGTTTGGTATAAATAAATTGTTTTTTTGAAACAATGATATATTTAAGCGTTAATGAAATTTTTAATTTTGAAATTGCTAAAACAAAATTTTTGAAATTGCTAAAACAAAAAAAAAAAACAAAAAGAGTTATATGATTAATTAATAATTAGTTTACTATGTACATATTAGTCCCATTTTTCTGTTTTCAAAAATAATGAAAGGAGAGTTTCCGTTTTTACATTTAATCAAAAGTTTTTTGTAAGTCTGAAACTGTAAAAGGTTTAAGTTATGAATTGTTTCAATGCTTAAACTTATGTGTGAAGAAAATGTTTGTAACAGAATATAATGAAAAGTATTATGAGTTTACATTATGAAACGTCACTATAAAATCTCTCTATCTAAGCATTAACCGCGTTCAACGTTACTTAACTTCAGTGATTAAACGAGAATTGGTTTATACAATGTCGTAAGATTTTGGTGCTTATAGATTTACAAAGCTTTAACAAAATTCCGTAATTTCAGATACGATACATATAATTTAATATCTTTTATAAAAATTTTACATTAAATTTAATCTAAGGATAAAATTGATGCCTCTGGCAAAAAAAATATATAATAAAATAATTATTTTTAATTTACCCTTATAGGAATAATACTATGTTCATACTACACAGTTAAACATGTTTAATTTGATAAACTAGTTCAATTCTTTTTTTTTTAATGCATTTCTCTGCCTCATAAATGTGGACAGGAAATTACACAGCTTTTGCTGTTCGGACGTGGCTATAAATGTCGTAATCGAACCCACATTCTCTCGGTGTTTACATCGTATTTTATACGGTCTTACCCATTAGGCCACTGAGGCCCCTGTAGTTCAATTTTTGTTTAACAAGAAAATATTCTTTTGGCATTTTTAAAAAACTGATTTATCTTTTAAACAAATTTTTTTCCAAGGTTACATATTTAAATTTTTGATATAATCGATTTTTATTTTAGATAAATAAAAGTTTTTTGTATTTTTCATAACGCTTTGATAACTTTAATTTTTTTTTAAATGTTATTGTTAAACTATAAAAGTGACAGCAAGTAAAAATGGAGGAAACATTGTTTTCTTAATAATTTTTTATTTTTCATTTTGTTATGATCAATATAAATATTTAATTCCAAAATTTTATTTTTTAATTTATTTTTGTTTTTATTTTTAATCGCATATTACCCTAAATAACTTTTTTTTCGTATCCATTTTTGATTTTGATAGCTGTCAAAACTTAAACTAGTTGTGTAGTATGAACACCATTTTGCAAAACTTCTTGTTAAAGACCCATAGTATGATTTTAAATTACAGTATAAGTGAAGATTTATCAAATGTAAAGATAATTTAGAACAGAAAATTATCTGTTATATTATTAAAGTATCTATAGTCAAGAAACTGTAATTGGAAGAAAGAGTCATAACTTGATAGCTTATAAAAGTTTTATGTAATGTTTAATCCAAAAATTTTAAATCGTTTAAAACGACTCACATAATTCAATAAACCAAAGAACTTTTTTATTTTTTTGTTTTAAAGCAATAAACTAATAAATAAAAGTTAATATAGTAAAATTTAAAAATGGCTCGCAACATCAAATCATCAGAATATAAATCCCACCATTTTGTCCCAATAAACATAAACAAAATTTTTAGCATATTTTATAATAACTTTTTTTTTACTTTAAGGTTCATTTTAATTTTACGTTTCGTTTTTCAATAAAAATCAAGAATAAATTGTTAGAAAAAGATAGCAAATACAAACAGTAAAAGAGAAAGAAAGAAAAACAAAAAAAAAATAAAATAAAAATATTCACAAATATATTAAAATTTTGTTTTTTTTTTTAATAAAATGAATATATTTTCGTATCGTTAGGGACATATTGAACGATTCGTTGGTACCGATAACATGAAAAAAAAGAAGGGAAAAGACAAAAACAAACAAAAAAGAAAATCTGCGAAAATATTTGTTTAAATTTTGGATGTAAATTTTCATTAGGGACCTTTTTACCTTAAAATATATAGGTATATATAGGTATATATATAGGTATATATATATATATATACTGCTATTATTATATACACAAAATTTATTATAGGGAACAAAAACAAAACAGTTTTTAAAAAATTAAACATAAGAATCCTAATTTTGAAAATATGAACTTTATTATAAAAATTCTAAAACGTGTAGACATAAAATTTAAAACTTTTATATATTTTTTTTTAATACATAATTCAATTATTAGATACTTAGCTAATTTATTACCTCCAATTTAATATTAGTAATGTTGTTCTTCAATAAATTTTCACTTACTTGAAATGAAGTTATGATTAAGGACTTTCGAGCTTAAGAAAATTTAAAATGATAGTGCAAGATTTTCTGTCGTTAGATTCATTTTCTCAAAGTTTAAACATCAAAATCATCATTATTAGCTGGTATTAAAGATTGACACATTAAAAACATTTAAAGACCTCTTGTATAAATTTCCTCAATAGATAATTGAACCTATTCCCCTTATTCTTCTATTTGAGACTCACAATGTTATCAATGAGTGAATGTTAGTCAATTACATTGCCATTGTTAGTGAATGGAGTCTAGGGATAATTAGGATAGATTCCATTTAATAAGGGATAATATCCTGCACAACTTGTTTCTGTAGACGGTTTTCTAGTGTTCTTTCCATATGGCCAATCTGTCATATAAATTGTAATTTTGTAAATTATAAATTATAAATTTATTAGTTCTAATAAGCTTCATGTCATCAATTAAAATTAATTGTTATATCCTGCCTGAAAAATGACAAGTTCTATTATATTTTGCTTTCTTTTCTTTTTTTTGGATAAGTGTTTTGATCTTTAACCGTTAAAAAAATAAAGAAAACAGAAAAAACCAAAAAATAATGATCCCTGCCGAAGGGAAATTTGAGAATTTAATTTTATTGGTGTTTGCATATTTACAGACCGAAATTAAAGAACCCACGAAATTATTTTGTTAAATTATTTTTATTTAGTTTTTTTGTGTTTTTTTTTTTTTTTTTTTTGCGTGTCTTATTTTTTTTTTTCACCAATCGGCAAAAGTAACTAATAAACAAAGTGAAAAAAAAAAGACAAAGAAAACGTTTTGGGGCTAATTAAAAAGAATTTCCCGTATTTTGAGAGTAAAAATTTTTTTTTTTTATACCTACTACAATATCTTTAGGCACAGGCGGGATTTTATTTTTACGCCCTCACGTTAATAATAATCAAATATTCAACTACTATAATATTCTGTCCCTTAATTGAAGGCAAAAACATTTTTTTTAAATGTATTCTTTTTTAAGCAATTATTTCAGAACAGTTTTTTCTTTTTATTTTTTTTGGAATTAAAATCTTTAATAAAAAAATAAAATAAAACAGAATAATGCTTTAAATTTTGTTTATAATTCGGAAATGGTAATGAGTACATAAAATCGGTTTATTCGTTTAACCTTCAATTTATTAGAACTATATAAGCATATATAATATAAATATAATTAAGTAATAGATAAACATATGAATTAAATCTAAATTAATAGTCACAAAACTAAAACTTTAGAAGAAAAATGTATCCAAAAAAAAAAAAGAACCTTAAGGATGCAAAAAAATTCTTAAAAACTCCTTGCAGCTATTTGTAAGATATAAAAAATTAATTTTAAATTTAAAATTTTTTTTTTTTTTTTACTTAATTTCTTCATTATTTTTCTTTTTTTTTATTGAATTAAATGATGACTAGCTTTATTCATTCCAAGATGGTATATTTTGGTTTAATAGTAATTAAGGAAATCATTGACGGACATGTTTGAAGTATATAGATATAATTAAGAATTATTTAACATTATGTTAAGAATTAAATTTTTAGCCTAAAGTTAAAAAGAATATAATGGTTAATTGTTTTACACAAGTGATTTAAATTAGAGGAACTTTAATTAAATGGTATTTCTTAAATGGTTTTGTTTTAGTTTTATAATGAAAAATTTTTTTTTTACGAATTAACTTTTCATTTTAAAAAGTTAAAAAAAAAATAAAGTTAAATAAATTTTTATCGTATTATATAATGAAATTTTTTTTTAAATATGGCAAAGTTTTAAGAAGAAATGTTTTCAATGTTACTTATCTTATCCTATTATTGTACCTAATATTAAAGAGTTTTATTTAAGTTCATATTTTGTTAGTTTCTCATAAATTTTTCCATGATGTTATGAACTAGAAATTACATATATATACATAATATAAAATTTCTTTTATTTTAGAGAACCAATGAAAGTTCCATCAAAAGGGGAGCGCCACAAAATCTCAAAAAAAAAAAATCCGAAATGCCAAAATCCCAAAAAGAAAAAAAAACAAATACCAAAATCCCAAAGCAGTTTTGATATTATAGTTCGTTTTGAATTTAGAGTTGGATTCAAAACCAGGAATGCAGCTTTTCCCAGAATATGTACATATATATATGTGCCAAATTCAAATTAGGAGGGATTTTATAGAGTTAGATTCAAAACCAGGACTACCGCTTTTCCCAGAATATGTGTATATATGCATGTGCCAATTTCTGAAATAGGAGGGATTTTACAGTTGGTTACAAAATCAGGGTTTCAATAATTTGTTTAGCGGGGGTTTGAGAGCGGCAGCCCCCACTATTATTAGAATTTTAATGTTGAAACATACATGTAAGAAAAAATAATTCGGTGAGATTTTATAGTTGGTTTCAATATCAGGGTTTTAATAATTAAATCGACATCTGAAATAAAACAATTCAAAACGAATTATGATAACGAAAGTGTTTTGGGATTTTGGTATTTTGGATTTTGGAATTTTGGGATTTTGGTATTTGGAATTTTGGAATTTTGGGATTTTGCATTTTGGGATTTTGACATTTTGGGATTTTGTATTTGGCATTTTGTATTTGTGATTTTGTGGCCAACCCATCAAAAGTGTTTATCTCAATCCAGAAAATCCTTTGTACGTTGCTGTCTATTAAAAAACGTAAGTATAAAAGAAAATTTCAATTCATAACTAACACATAAGTATAAATTAAGTAAGGGAAACAATTAAATATGTTTATTTAAAAGTTTTTTAACAAGATTATTGTTACTAATTAATAATTTTGTCATACGACAACAAATCTTAATATTTAAATTTTGAGAAATCGAAATCAGAACTTTAAAAAAAAATGGTTAAAAGTTCTTTGCATAACTAACCTATATGGTATAGTGGTTAAATCGCCGGACTTTTAATTGAAAGATCTCACATTCAAATACCGTGTAATTCATATCTAATAACTATCTATATATAAATAGTTGGAACTTATACGGTAAAATAAACACTAAATAATTAATTCCTGGAAAGATAAAGGTAAGTCTAATAACACACAACTCATTGGATACATCCAATATTCTCCTTATAATAGTGAAGCGGAATTTATCCAAAAATTCTGAATATATTTTTGAATTTTTCGAGTTTAAAGGGGGTTTAGAATTTAAAATTTTGCAATTTTTACAATTCTATAAAACTTTAATATTATTGCAAAAGTTGTTTAAATTTATGATGCAAAAGTAAGGCTCAAACATTTTATTTTAACAATAGATAGTAAAATACTTTTCTGAAATGGAATCTTATAATGTTCTAAATATATAACGGATTATAACAACTTCAAATAAAGTTATCTGAATTATTGTTCCAAAATGTCTTCAAAATTTGAATTGCAACGAAAACTCAACTAAAAATTTCTTTCAAATAAGTGTAGTTTTCTTTATAAACGATCTTACTCTTATTTACACTTTACTGTTTATTAAATTGATCTTAATAAATTTAATAGTCCTAAAATTACGATAGAATCGAAACAAATTAGAAATTTTGTTAAGAAAGCCACTAGCGCATAAATTTAATCTTTGATGTAGTGCTTAATGTACTATAGTGCTTAATTAAAAAAAAAAAAATAGTTCTTGAAAAAGACTTTATTAATATAAATCGAAAAAAACATAGCCAATAAATAATAGCCAATAACTTAATTTAAAGAGAAGAGAAGTAGATCCCTTAAAAAATCGCCTTAAAAAATATCCACTTCTCCATAAGAATAATTTAATAATAGCAGGATATTCACAAAAGCTCGTCATCTACAACAATTTTCATTTTATATTATGTAAATATTTTTAACTTTCGATTAAAACTGAATAAAATTTAAAATACTTTTTACACGTCTTCTTATTTTTATTTTATTAAAAATATTTTTTCGTTGAGCACACTAATTGGTCTAGTTACCTTACTCTTTTGGTTTAATTATGATTATAATTTTTCTAAATAAACATGGCCAATAACACCAAATAATTACAATCTATTTCTTTTAATATCAAAAATTATATTTAAACTTCTAAACCTTATACATACTTGCCGAAAAAGGTTAACCAATCTTTAAAAAAATATCTTTAAAAATCCTTAAAACTCAAATTACTTGTCTGTTTCAATGTCTCATGATACATAACATAACAAAAAATTTTAAATTTCTAAAAATTTTAGATGATTAACTTATGAAACTTCTAAAATATACCATGAAACACGACACAACATTAATAATTATGGATAGATCTGGTAATTATTAATTCAACTTTTCTTTTTTTCTTCGTTAATTCAATTCATAGAATTTCATATACCATACGCAGCACAATAAAGAAAAAATACAATATTTTTTTTTTATATTACTTATGAATAAACAACTTGGTCACTTTATGACACTTTAAGTTCATTTCCACAAGACATGGTTATGTTCATATTTTTAATAATCGATTTTTTAATCCATTAGAAAATTTTACTCCTAACTGAAAAAAAATTCACTTCAGTTGCAGTATTAATCCTTTTTTTTTACTAGGATAATTCAATATGAACAAATAAACAAACAAACAAACATACAAACATTCAAACAACCAACAACAAAAAATATCATAATAAATTTTATTGGACTCCAAAGGACAACAAAATTTTATAGTCACATAGTAAAAGAAGAAACATTTAACTTTTAAAATAAGGATGAGAAGGATAATTTTTTTTTGGTGGTATGTTAGGAAGGATTTAACACAACACCAATAACATCAAGAACAACAAAATACGTGAAAATAGATTAATGAGATTTCTGCCTTTTTCTTTTTTATCCTCATATTTTTCTATTTAACTTAATATTCTCTTTTATATTTTATAGAATTATTATCGTGGTTGTGTTTTCTTTTTTTCTTTGCATTCAATTCATTGTCTTTAAAGATACAAAACAAAAAAAATTTATTTCATATTATAAAAGATTGGACTTAATATAAAATGTTTCGGGTAATCTATTTGAAATCTTTTAAAGTTAAAATAATGCACAATATCGTATTATTACTTTTAACCTTTGCCAACATTAATTTGGTTTTTCTTTTTTTTTTTAACTTACTAACGAAAAACCAGATAACTTCCATTATTTAAATTACCTTCAGATGCAAATATTAGTGTTTAGATACTACTAACTTTATTTACTGTTATTTTAAATGTCACTAACAAACAGTAGATGAGTTTATATTTTTTTATGTTAAACCATCAGTTGACTGTATAATCGTGCTTAATGTTCACAATAATTTGAAATTTTTAACCTTCTCGAATTTTTAACCTTCTCGAATAAAAATTAAAAACAATTTATTATGCAAACGTTAAAATTTTTTATAAAATAAAAAATTTTTTTTAAGGTAGAAATTTTATATAAATAATTTTTAACTGTTATTTCCTTAATTTTTTCGAACGTGTAAAAATAAATTATAACCGAAACCAAAATTAAAATGATTTTTAAAATGAAACCTTTGTAATCAAACATTATTGAAGATAAAAGCAAAAACTTCAAACAGATGCATTCAAATCTGAAAATTTTTCTATGCTTCCGATTCTGAAAAGAAAATAATGTATGAAGTATGTATGGTAAC
Source organism: Poecilobothrus nobilitatus (assembly GCA_947095535.1). Classification (NCBI taxonomy): domain Eukaryota; kingdom Metazoa; phylum Arthropoda; class Insecta; order Diptera; family Dolichopodidae; genus Poecilobothrus; species Poecilobothrus nobilitatus. The sequence continues at coordinate 50,515,315 of OX352772.1, read as the reverse complement.
AAAATTATTGAATTTTCCACCTCATGTCTTCCCTAGAATTGGAAATGATTACATGTACAAAGTGTATAGATTTAAAGTGAATCTTAATAACTTTTTTCGCAATATGCCTGCCAATTTGAAATCAATTTTCAAACCCTAACGGAACAGAATTTGATCAGGTAGTAGGTACATAAGAACTAAAGGTACATATAATCTATTGTTTGGTCAAAAAAAAAAAGGAGGAGGCGTTTAGTGGTTTAAAGTTCTACTCACTTATGTAGGAATCGCGTACTCGTTTCATTCCTCTGCAGTGTTTTTTGATGATTCTCACCAATTCTCTCAAAAAGAAAATTTAATGTTTTGAAATACCTATTAAGTATTCAAGTAAATATTATGCTAAAAAAGTTCAGATCAATATTTATAAGTTGGTGACCAATAAATAATCAAATAAAAATAGTCATCAATTTCATGTATGGGAAAAGATAATCAGTATATGTTATAGAAACTAAATAAATTCTTCATTTTATTGAATTCCTTACCATTTTTATCTATACATAATATATATTTGTTTGACATTATACTACTCGTACTTTGTCATAATTCTGAAATAATCGTTAAGCACTTTAATTGTTAACAAGTCTTATATTAATTTGTTGTTTAAAGTGTTCATAAAATTTTGTAAAAGTTATTTAGCAAAAGTCAATTAAATGAATTTTAAAGCAAAGAAAAAATTTAAAACTTAAGAAAACAAAGATGTGGCAACTCTGAAAAGCAATTTAAAAATAGCAAAGATAAAAAAAAAGGATATAAAATAAATTAAAAGAAAATAGATTTACTTTTATTTGTTTATATGTGAGCATATGAGAAATTTGCGAAAAAAAAAAAAATTATTGAATATTCTTTTCTTTTTTTTTTTTGTTTTTGCGGCATTTGTTTTAAAATGATGTACTCAAATTTTGTTTACCCGTACATCAGAAAAGAATTTACGCTTGGTTCATTCAATGTTATTTTCATTTAATTTTTTATAAAAATAATATAAATAAATATTATATATATACTTATATTATATACATATATTATATATATATATATATATATGTATATTAAATTAAATTGTATTGTATTTACAGTTACCAGTTCAGAATATCAACATTCATGATAGAGTATAAGAATTTATGTTATTTATGCTCCCACCATTATAATACAAAAGTGTACTTTTGGAGGTGAAATGTAATCGTTTGTTGTGCCACAGTTGACACGTGCTTCTATATTTCAATAAAATATTTATGCAGAGGATTCGTGTAAGTACATAAAATTAATGTATAGATACTTATATGAATTTTGTTTTTCTATATTAATATACAGTACTGTATAAAATATTTACAATTAGTTGCATTTTATATTGCAAAATTTTTAAAAGCTTAGCTCGATTTCTCATTCAAAAGCTGTAAATTCCTGAGAGTGTAGACGCAATATACACTGTGACTCCGATATACGACCAGTATAAGTTCCTGAAATGATGGATGTAAAAAACGACATCTAAATCAAAATGAAAATTCATAAAGTAGTCTTCAACGTCACGTTAGTAATTTTCATTTTTGATTGGAAAAAAAAATTAACGTAAAAAGAAAAATTAGCTTAAATTGAAAAATAATTGACAATAAGAAATTGAAATTGGGTGTAAATCGAAAAAAGAGCCTAAAATAAAAAAAAACACGTCAAGTAGACTTAAGATGTAAATTGAAAAGTTTTAAATTGCAAAGGTGTAAATCGGGGTCCGAGGTAATTAACATTTTATATATTAATAACAAAAAAAATACAAATATTTAACAAAAATGTGGAAATATCAAACTATGTATAGAAATAATTTTAATTTATACCTTATAACTCACAAATATTCTAATGTCCTTATGTAAAGAAATAACTATTGAAATATTCAAATATAAAATATACCTTTTTTTACTTTAAATAAAGAAATTTTAAATTTAAGTGAAAAATTTACATTTTGAGTAAAATGAAATCCTTATATTAAGTGCTACTTTTGAAAGAGTAAAACAAACCGTAAGCCGATGGTTAGACGACAATATTTTCTATCTCTTTTTTTAAACCCTTCTAAATTGACAAGAATTAACTTTTTTCAAGCGTTTAAATAATATAATGGAAAATTAAAGAAACTTAATATTATGAAGCGTTCAAAAAATAGAATAGCAAAAATTAGTCCCCCATAACCATAATAAAAAAGATTGCTGTCAAAATTAATAGTTTCCATGTTTCACCGCGTATTTAATAACAGCTAAAAATATAAAAAAACATGTATAAAAGAAATGTCAAAAAAGTGGAGGCAAAATAGAAAAATTTATATTTTTTCAGTTTCCAAAAAAGTGAACAAAGAGGGGAAAAAAATTTACGTTTTGAGTATAAAAAATGGATTAAAAAATTACGTCTGACCTCTGAGTAACAAGAGTTTGGGTTCTTGCTGAATAAATCCCATGCCGAATAACTCTTTTTGAAATGTAAAACTAAGAAAGATATTCTTTTGTGAAAAGTATTAACTCTACTTTTAATTTCTTCACTTAAAGTTAAGAAATTCTACACTTAAAGTAAAAAAGGAAAATAATTTTCATTATAATTTATTATAATATAAATAAAAAGAATATTTTATCGATTGCAATTTACGCAATTCAACATGTGACAAGGTCTTTTTTTGTAATTGAACATTGAAAAAATAATTGAACATTACAAACAATCCACTTTTCCTATACACTTAATTTTACTAACATGCCTTACTTTCGTGTTGTATTCATAAGATGTTTTTCTTTTATTCTAACCCTTAGGGTTATAGAGCCTTACTATTGTAAGATTTTTAATTTAATATTGCAATAATGCCAAAGTAATGTAAACTTACGATATAAATTTGATCGTAAACCATGTTTAAGACTATAATTGTATATAAAAAGAAACAAGAAAGTGAATAAGGGAGAGTGGTTATATGCGGATTGTTAAAAGAGAACTTTATTCAATATTAATGTATATTAATTACTACACTATATTACTCAATTCGCAGTAATATGGTTCTCCCATTTTCTCAAAATATGTTAATTTTGTTCAACTTCAGAATAATTATTCGTCGTCTGGTGTTGTTCAACCACTTTTTCTAGCGCCTTACTGTCTCATGAGTTTCATTCTAAGGTAATTTTTGCTAAATTTCTGTATGTTTTCTAAGTGTGTCTCTTATTTACCACGATTTCTGTCGCATTATTTATTTTAAAACTGATTCATCCCTTGTTATATTCTACAAAGCATAATTTTTTATTTATCTCGGAGAGAGAACTCTTGATATAATTCTTAGACACTTATTGATAAGTACCTGCAATTTATTGACCATTAAGTTTGATGTTCGTGACATATATTATGTATAGGATTAAAAATACGCTTTTTATAACCTAAAAGTTAAACAATTAGCAAGAAACAAAAAAAGAAACAAATACACCATTAGGAAACAGAACAAAAATGGATAATGTAACTGGATAACAGTACAGTACGATCATTTTGTAAGTACTCTACGCTAATTAAATATAGATAGGTACCTCATTCCAAACTGATTTTCCATTGTAAAAGTTAAAGTTTAACCCGCTATTATAGTTGAAGTTCAAATTGCTAAGTATTGTACTGTTTATATCCAAACATTTTAGTTAAGTCCTTATTATTAAAATCATTTTCATACATTAGGAATAGTTCAACAAAGAGAGAAAAAAAAAAAATTGTTTTAACAATTTGTACCCCTTCTTTTTTATAAATTCATGCGATTTTTATACAGGACTTACAGATTGAAGTTTTTCCTCTATTGATGCTCTAATTGTATAATTGCCAAGTTTTCGAGGACATTAAAGATTTTAATTGTCATATAAAATAAATTACTATTCAACAATTTATTATTAAAATATAATTGCTTTAACTGTAAATTATAATAAATTTTTACGAAATCATCACATTTTGTAATTAAACACATGAAATTGTTTAAATTCCGAAATAATTGATAAAATTTGTATTAGAGAAAAAATTAAATTTGATTACAAAAAGAAGAAAATCTTAAAAACAAATTATGTACAATCGTTTTTATTACAACTTTTAAAAAAAAAAAAACAAAAAACAAAAAGAGAGTGAATTATAAAAACGGTTAAAAACATTTTACCTAATACTGTATCTACTTTTCAAAAATATTCATACATTAGGTACATATGTGGTTGATTTTACAATGAATATAGGATGCAAAAGTATCAGATTCTATAAACATTTTTATATTGTTTAAATAGGATTTTACAGCTTTTGTTTTTGTCAATAAAAAATGAAAAACGCTAAATTGAAAAAATGTTAAAAATAAAATAAATGCCATAATTTATTGTAAAGCAGTGGGTGTTATGTTTTTATTTTGGTTTTTGGCACAATCTTACTGTGTAGCTAATATGCTACAGCAATACAGTTTTCTTTTTTTTTTTTTTTTTGAATCATTTTAAACAAAAAATGCGAAAATCATTAAATTCTCATTTTCTTTTATTTAAAACAAAAAATTTTCTCTTAATTACAATAAATTTAACAAAAATCTAAAAGTGTATCTAACTAAAAATTAAAATTTAAAGTGTAGAAAAACAATTTTTTTTTAGTTCTTGAATTTCATTTTTTTTTAGTTCTTGAATTTCATTCGGAAATTTAATAGATACCACTAAAATGTGTAGTAAGGTTGCAAAATTTTTGTAATTTATTATGTTATGAAATAAAAAAATTTTATTATAAAATTTGATTTTTAAATTACATAGAGAAAAATATTTTCAGAAGAACTAAAAATTAATTATAACTTTAAAATTAATTAATGTAAATTATGAAATTCAGTTATGCAAAAAGATTTGCTGCATTTATTTTAAAGAATTTATGGGACATATAATTTTTTGTTAAACTTTACTATTAATATTAAAAATTTTTGCTAAAAATTCTACTTTGACTTTCCACCTTTTATCTTTGTCACAAAGAAAAATAAAATTCTCATATTGGGCAAATCAATACTTTACGAAAATAAAAATTATTTTAATGTGCATTTGCAATCTGGACAGCAATTTGTACAAATTTAAAGTAGAATATTGAAAGATTTCATCTAAACTGTTAAATAACTTCATGACTTGAGGAACTGGTTCTACTAATAAATACATCTTTTTACTTAAATTAAAAAGCGAAAGACGAGCGTTCTACTCTATTAAAATATAACTAACTGTGAATTAAGTGCGAAAACATGCACTAATGGAATAACGTTTACTATATATGATAAGTTACTAATTTCTTAATTTGAAATATTGTAAAATAAAATAATAATAATGCAATATGTTTTTAAATGCATTGCAGATATTTTAACAATAATTACCAAAAACATACAATTTCCATTCATATCTTCAAAAAAATACAAGCTGTTGTCATCAAATCATTACTAGTGCTCCCTTGTCATCAAATCGATTCTGCAAAATATAAAACCTAAGAAATTTAAAACCATCTATATTCAAAAAATCTCGAATGTATAGCACAGTGGCTAGATTACTGATATCTGAATTAGATTTTAAGATTTTATGGCTTAGGTTAGATTAATATTTTATCTTATGCAATTTACGCAATTCAACATGTGATAAGGTCTTTTTTTGTAATTGAACATTGAAAAAACAAGTAAATGTAACAGTAAGTCGATGCAACCGACTTATTAATACCCTACACCTGAATAATTCGAATTAAATTAACAATCCATAAGTGTTTTTGGCAGCTGCTTGAACTTCTTCCCTTTTCTGTCTTATTCAACTCGAATTTCAAGAACGTAAAAGAGGCATCCGCTTGGGATATGCTTGACACCCTTGTATAAAATTTTAAGTTTCTATCTTAATTATTTTCGGAGATTGGTAGTCCTTGGGATGTTTGTGTCAGCTACCCGAATTGCCACTCCAATTCATCGAATCCATCTCAGGAACATAAAGAAAACTTGCCAGAACACCATTCTATTAAATTTAAAGGTTCTACTTTTGTTGGTTTTGGAGATATGCTCGTTGCTCTTGTGCTCGTCCGGAAGTTTCCAAAATACGAACCCATGGTTCAAATTCTTTCAAATGTCAGTTTCCAATTTTACAGAAAAGGAAACATAACAGAACACCTTTGTACTAAAAATAAAAGTTCTATCTTTGTTGGTTGTGGAGATATACTCGTTTGCTCTGGGGCTCGTCCGGAAGCTTCCAAGATTTGAACCCATGGACCAAATCCTCACAAATTTCAGAAACATAAATCAAACATGAAGGAACACCATTCTGCCTAATTTAAAGGTTATATCTTTGTTGCATTTGGAGATAATATCATTTGCTCTGAGGCTCGTTCGGAAGCTTTCAAAATCCGAACCCAAGGACCAAATCCTCTCAAATTTCAGAGGCCTAAATCATACATGAAAGAACACCATTATGCCAAAAGTAAAGGTTATATATTTGTTGTTTTTGGAGATAATCTCATTTGCTCTGAGGCTCGTTCGGAAGCTTCCAAAATCCAAACCCATGGACCACATCCTCTTAAATTTTAGAGACATAAATAAAACTGGAAGAAACATCATTATAAAAAATTTAAAGGTTCTATCTTTATTGGTTTTGGAGATAATCTCGTTTGCTCTGGGGCTCTTTCGAAAGTTTCCAAAATCCGAACCCATGGACCAAATCTTCTCACATTTCAGAGACTTAAATAAAACATGAAAGAACACCACCCTGCCAAATTTAAAGGTTATATCTTTGTTGGTTTTGGAGATAATCTCATTTGCTCTGGTGCTCGTTCGGAAGCTTCCAAAACCAAACCCATGGACCAAATCCTCTTAAATTTCAGAGACATAAATCAAACACGAAAGAACACCATTGTACCAAATTCAAAGGTTCTACCTTTGTTCGTATTGGATATAATCTCATTTGCTCTGCGGCTCGTTCGGAAGCTTCCAAAATTCGAATCCACGGTTCAAATTCTTTCAAATTTAAACCCATGGCCAAATCCTCTCAAATTTCAGAGACTTAAATCAAACATGAAAAAACACCATTCGGCCAAATTTAAAGGTTATATATATTTGTTGTTTTTGGAGATAATCTCATTTGCTCTGGGGCTCGTTGGGAAGCTTCCAAAATCCAAACCCATGGACCACATCCTCTTAAATTTTAGAGACATAAATCAAACTGGAAGAAACATCATTATAAAAAATTTAAAGGTTCTATCTTTATTGGTTTTGGAGATAATCTCGTTTGCTCTGGGGCTCGTTCGGAAGTTTCCAAAACCCGAACCCATGGACCAAATCTTCTCACATTTCAGAGACTTAAATAAAACATGAAAGAACACCACCCTGCCAAATTTAAAGGTTATATCTTTGTTGGTTTTGGAGATAATCTCATTTGCTCTGGTGCTCGTTCGGAAGCTTCCAAATCCAAACCCATGGACCAAATTCTCCTAAATTTCAGAGGCCTAAATCATACATGAAAGAACACCATTCTGCCAAAAGTAAAGGTTATATCTTTATTGGTTTTGGAGATAATCTCATTTGCTCTGGGGCTCGTTCGGAAGCTTCCAAATCCAAAACCCATGGACCAAATCCTCTTAAATTTCAGAGACATAAATCGAACGGGAAGGAACATCATTGTACAAAATTTAAAGGTTCTATCTTTGTTGGTTTTGAAAATAATCTCATTTGCTCTGGTGCTCGTTCGGAAGCTTCCAAAACCCAAACCCATGGACCAAATCCTCTTAAATTTCAGAGACATAAATCGAACGGGAAGAAATATCATTGTACAAAATTTGAAGGTTCTATCTTTGTTGCTTTTGGAGATAATCTCGTTTGCGGAGATTATCTCCAAAAGCCGGAATCATTCGGAAGCTTCCAGAATCCGAACCCATGGACGGATTTTGTCCAGATTCGAACTTAGCCTTTCTTTCGTAATTAGTAACCTACTATATAAATTTCATCAAGATAGCATCATTATTTTTTGAGTTATCGTGCGTACGGACGGACGGACGGACGGACGGACGGACGGACATCGCTAAATCGACTCCGGCGGTGATCCTGATTCAGAATATATATACATGTCTATACCTAACTCGCTTCCTTTTGGTGGTTACAAACACCATACCAAAGTTAATATACCCTATACTTTATGTGTAGGGTATAATAATTGAACATTACCAACAATCCACTTTTCCTATACACTTAATTTTACTAACATGCCTTACTTTCGTGTTGTATTCATAAGATGTTCTGACAAATGGTGCCTGTTAATAGTCCCGTCTCATTTATTAAACACAGCTAATCTGTATATGATAAAAAATTGAGGTAATCTTATAAGAATACTAGCAGAGTACCCGGCGTTGCCCGGAGTATTTTATTGGCTTTATGAAATAAAAATTATTAACTTTTGTTTCTGCGTTAATATAATTTAATTAATATAGTTAACTTATTACCATGCATTTACAGATGCTGGTAGTTTATATTATATTTTTTATTAGATTTAGTTAAATTGAATAAACAGAGTCAAGAATTAGAGACAATTCTTCTACAAAAAATTTTTAAAGGAATCAATAATCTATTGAATACACAATTACGGCGAAGTGAATCTCCACAATATATTCGTTAATACCGAAACATAAAATTGCATTTCAATTATAAAAGACCATAATGTAATACAATTTTTTTCGTAAATAATGTCACTTCATGCTTTTGTGAATTATCCTTTTAAGCACATTTTGAAAAATTTGCTATTAGGTTCGCTCTATCCCTCCGTCTGTTTACAAAACTTATATATTCGTTAATATTCGTTAATACCGAAACATAAAATCGTATTTAAATTATAAAAGACCATAATGTAATCAATTTTTTTTTGTAAGTAATGTCACTTCATGTTTTGCAGAATTATCCTTTTAACCACATTTTGAAAAATTTGTTATTAAGTTCGCTCTGTCCCTCCGTCTGTTAAAACTTATATACTGTTTAATAAAGAGCAATAAAATATTAACTGTGCATAAGTCTCTTAAAAGAGTAATGTTGTAGAACAACTTTTTTATGTACCCTCATCGTTGGAGAACCTACAGCACCGACAGCTCTTCAAATTTTGAAAAAACTTCTTTTTAAATGCGTACATTTCAGGTTCTGTTTAACATATTTTCAATATAAAAAATACATGATTGTTTTTTACCTTTATAAATCAACCAGAATTTTTTTACGTTTAGTTTTTCTAATTATGTTTCCAAATTGATTGGCTAAAAATATGTGTAAAAATTGTATATGGATAAGAATGTAAGGTTTTCTGTTCTTTAAATATGAATGTACTCATTTTTGATTAAATATTATACAGAAATGTGAATATGTTTTCTAATTTAATTGATTAAGTTTATAGTATTTTTAAATATACGGATATTATATATACTATATGTACATATCTCAATGATATTTTATTGGAAACATGTTATACACATGCATCTTATATAGGTAGATCACATGTAAAGACCACATGTAAGTAATGCATTTCTGAATGATGGCATGATGATTGTCTAATGTAGGAGATTGTTTCTGTTTTTTAACAACGGCCGAAAATTTTATGTTGTTAAGACTTAAACACAGTATTCTTAAGATACTTAATAAGGTTAGTTTAATTACTGTTCTATATTAGAAATTTGCATTGAAAGGTTTTTATGGAATATTAGAAACATATAGATAAAAGTAAAGAGTGTTGAAAATATCTTTTTAATAATAATAACAATACACAAAATTAGGCAAAATATTATTAATAAGTGCTCGTGCGGAAATGGGTTAACAAACGTTAACAAACATTTTATCACAGGCTTAATTTAGAACCATAAATTCATCCTGCCAAATTAGACAGAAATTAGAAACAAACATTTTTTTTACAGTCTATCGTGTCGAAATGTGTTAATGTATCACAACAAAATTTATTGAATGAGTTTGTGTGCCAAAGTGTAATACTTGTGCAAATTTTCAATTGGTCAAATCGTTTAAGCACAACAACAAAGAATGAGAATTTCATGGCCTGAAGTCTGATGGGTTAATGTATCGTAACCAAATCAACTCAGAAAGCTTTTGTTATAAAGACCTACACTTTTGTAAATTTTCAACTCAATTGGTAAAACCGTTCAAGTGCGACAGCAAAGAAATTGAAAAATGTTATTGAGTCCTGGTGCCGAAACGGGTTAATGGATCGTAACCAAATCAACTCAGTGAGCTCCTTTGGTAAAGAGCTACACTTTTGTAAATTTTCAATTCAATTGGCAAAACCGTTTAAGCGCGACAACAAAGAAATTGAAAAACTTCATTGAGCCCTGGTGCCGAAACGGGTTAATGGATCGTAACCAAATCTCTTCAGTGAGCTCCTGTTGTAAAGAGCTGCACTTTGATAAATTTTTAACTCAATTGGTCAAACAGTTTAAGTGCGACAATTAAGTAAATTACAAAACTTCACTGACCCCTGGTGCCGAAACGGGTTAATGGATCATAACCAAATAAACTCAATGAGCTCCTGTGATAAAGAGCTGCACTATTGTAAATTTTCAACTCAATTGGTCAAACCGTTTAAGCAGGACAACAGAAAAATTTAATGAACTTCTGCCCAAACGGGTTACCGGATCTTCATAAAAATTTGTCACAGGCTTTTTTTCAGACCATAAAACCACCATACAAAATTGGACATAAATCGGAAACAAAAAAATTTTTGGAAGCCCGCCGGGTCGAATCCGGGTAACATATTGAATCCAAATTTCTTCGGTACCCGTCCAATGATAAGAAGAATATTTGTCCAAATTTTCAACTCAATCGATCAAACCGTTTAGGCAGGACAACGAAAAAACGAAACGGCTTTAAATGGCTCTCGGGCCGCAATGGGTTAATGAACCGAAACGCGATATAGCCTATAACACTTTCCGGGGTCGTAGGAACGTTCTTGCAAAATTTGGTTGCAATCGGACTGGTGGTTTTTACGTGAAAAGGTTTTTACGTTTTATTTATTAGATTGTTTTTATCTGATTTTTATTCCTCTATTATTTATATTCATGACGAATAATATATAAAAGTTTTTAATATATATTACCTATATACAATTTTAAATGGGGTCGAGTACAAAGCTCACATTTCAAAATCTTATATCTTAAAATCATTCCATATACATTGTAAACATCAAATGATTTAAAATACTGTATACATATACATTTTGGAAAAAGCGCATAATCCTGAGTTTGAATATATTTTTTGCATATATATTCAACTTAAATTCAAGATTTTAGGACAGAAAATTTTGTGACCCACGATTTTGACACATGAAGATTTTAAGACACGGAATTAAAAACGCAAGATTTTAAGACACGGGATTTTGGTACAGGAGTTTTTAAATACTATCTCTTTTAAATCATGTAAAAACAAAATATTACTAAGTTATGCAAATTTCAGTAATTTTTTTATATTATTGGTTATAGATTCAATCTGTCTCATACAAAGTAATTAAGTGTAGATCAAATTTATAAATTGAAAATACCAAGATTTCCAAATTAATATGTTAATATGATACGATTGTCACAACTACATATACTTTATTTAATACTTTCCATTTTAAACAACAATTAATGGAAAAATTTCTGATAATAAATCCTTATATTGTTATTTGTCATGGACATGTAGTATGAACCTTTCTTTAGTTTACTATTCATGTAAAACTTTAAATATAACTGATAAAATTTTATGTATTTTATGAAAAATTATTTTAATTATAATATTTTTTTTTTTAAATTCTCCAGAATTTTTATTATTGATTGCCATTAAAAAGAACAGAATATAACTACAGTGGAACTTCCCTAACTAGTACCTTCCTAAACTGGAACTTCTCCTCGAACTATTTTGATGCATTTAGAATTTTTTTTCAATTGTTTATATAAATTGATTCCTCTTACCCGAAAATCTCTTTAACTCGAACTTTTCTCTTACTCGAACTATTTAATGTCATTTTGAGTAAAAAAGTTTCCCCAACTCGAACTTTTTGTTGAATTAAATTGAAAACAAAATATAACTTTTATTCTTATCATTCTCTCATTTCTGTTTTAGTTTTCATCAGTATTTGTTAGCATGATGTGCATGCAGTTACATACTTGTACATGTTTACATATTTGACAGTTATAAATATTTAGTTCAGACAAATAACATATTTTTTGTTGTAAATTTGAAAATTAAAATGCCCGTACATAATTAAAACATATATCTTAAAAAGAAATGCTTTGTACAATTTTTTTTAAGTTTCTATTACTCGAATTCTCTTTAACTTGAACCAATTTCCGAACATTTAGAAAGTTCGAGTTATAGAAGTTTCACTGTAATAGATATAAGATAATATATAAAAATAAAAAAATCTTAAAATATTTAATTAAATGTTATTGATATAATTATTCCCAACGGATACTTTTGATATTCTATCTATATACATAAAAATATCTATAAATATTATATCAATGATTTTGTTATGATTAAGTTATATATAAAATACTTTGTTATTTTTATTATCATATTATTCAACTTTAAATATCATTTCATCAAATTTAATTGAAATTTTTCTAAAAACAAAATAACATTATTTTTCATTCATAATTGAATAAAAATAATGATTTAGCACAGAAACGTAGAAAATTATTTGCACAATATTAAATTAAAATTATTTAAAACATAGTAAGTTAGTTGTATCATATCACTATCAGATCAATAAATGAATCTAAATGTGAAATTTCCTATACTTGAATTATCCAAATTCAAATTTTCGCTTATCTAAACTTAAACTCGAAACTTGCTATAACATTTTCTTATTAAAATTTTTGAACCTAACTAGAAAGAAATGTGTGTACTCTAGTGAATAATACTGAAATGGTGTATTTCTTGTTAATTTTTACCGTTTATTTGACTTATAGTGTAGTGATGGTTAAGTCACCAGCCCTTCAATTGTAGAGTTTTGAGTTCAAATACTGGTCAGATCATAAAGAACAATTTGTAGTAACTTTATATCGGAATAATGTACAAGTATATCGTATAATCATACTAATAATAAAAACAATAAAAATAATATGTTGCAGTGACAATGAAGCTGTTTTCAATTATGATACCTCATGCAGGATGGTGTTTCATACTACGGCACATTGTAACGGTTGATGGTTTCATCCCTTATAATAAAATAGTCGGATTTTTAGTTCCTTTACAATGCCACTGGCCAATTCAAAGTTTCTGACATTCTTGTTCTATCCTCTTTTATTCCTGTCCCCTAACCATTATATTAGCGCTGTTATTGGTTCTCTTTCCCTTATATTGGCAAAAGTGATAGATAAGTAGGTTTAATCGGGAACAGTCTAAAACTATCAAGGGGATATTCTTTGTGAGTTCAGAAGAATTCTCATCACCCTTAACAGAAAAAAATAAACAAAAATAAACAAGTCCGAACTTGTAAGAATAAGGTATTACTAAATATCGAATAAATATTATTAACGAAATCAATCTCACTGTACAATTTTTCATACAGTTAGAAAATAGCTTTAAGTTTCGTTATTTTTTTTTTGCCGAGGTACCAAAAATTTTTCTACTGAGTACATGATGAAAAATCTCAAAATCCATTGCCTACTTAGCTGAACTACCGTCAACCGAGCGAGCTAAAATATCTAATGGAATCCTAATGTTGCTAATTGAAGTCACTATTCTTTACAAATGTGCAATAGTCTATTTAGTTTTTTAATGGATTGATAGATTGAAGCAAAATAATTTTTTATAAAATTATTACTAATTAAAAGTACATAATGTATATTTGAGATAATTGTACAAATAATATATCTCTATTTATTCTATAATTTTTTTATTGATTTTAGTTATAAACATTTAATGGTTTATAGAGAAAAATATAAATATTTTATTTAGTTGAATTTATTACCGGTGATTCTATTGTTTAAAAGTGAAATGTTCAAAATTAATTCAACGAATATCACTGCTATTGTTTTATAATTTTTTTGAGTAGACATTATTAGTATGTTGATGTACAATAATTTGAATAAATTATAATACACCTAATTAAATTAAGATTAACTGTCAAGATCATAAAAATAAATCATTAATCATAAATGAGAAAGGGAAAAGGGAATAAAAAATTTCTCATATTAAATTAAATTAATTGGAAAAAAAGAAAATGTGTTTGCGGGTTTTACAGTTATCCACTATTATATGTATATTGTAATATTGCAGAATGTTAGACTTTACTCTAAAATAAATTATTATTTTTAGTGACATCTTAATTTTATTTTAAAGTGTAATTCTTCTTAAATGATTTTGTAAATATTTTTTTTTTTTAATTTAAGGACGTGACATAACTATGAGTCACAAATAAAATGTCCCTAGAAGTATGTAATTTATTTTATTTCATGAAGTATAATTTTTTAATTCTATTGGACCATGGCAGCCGATCGTTTTACCAATATTACGTAATTCAGTGTAATATGTAATATTCAAAAATAAATAAATAAATAAATATTTAAAGACATACTGGCGTCAGTGGTAGGGTGGTTAAGCACATGTCTTATTAAGCGAATGTGTGCGGATTTAAATCCTGCACAAAAGGAAGTTTTTTTAGTAGAAAAAATATACCCTTTGCTTTAAAAATATGTTTAGTTTTTGGAGTATTTAGTCTTAATTTTGAAAAACACGAAAATTGTCAAAAACTACAAGTAAATCTAAAAAATTTCAATTATTAGTATTTATTCTTAAATATTACTAAATTTTTATAGAAAATATTTTTCGTTATAGAGCTAGAGTACATTCAAGAATAGCATATTTTAATATAATACGGAAAACCAATAGACTGCGAATAGAATGATTATAGAATGATTATCCAACTATTTAGAATATTTCAGCATAATAATATTAATCTTTTCTAAAGAAAAGTAAAATTTTTAACCCCTTAACAGACAATTTATTTTTATTGTTATATTTTCTATTGAATTTACTTAATTTATATTGTAATAAAACTATGTATACAATTATCGGTTTTATGTGTATAAAAATAAATATAATATTTATGTGATATACAGAATATCAGTATGATGTGTCTAAGAATAATAAAAATCAAAGAAAATTTAAATTGTTTAAGTCCATAGTGTAAACTAACTAATATAATAAATAAATTGTGAAAAATATATGTAAAATATCATGAAATTAGAAAATTTTTATTGACACTATACTTCTGAATTGGATTAGTTCGTCTGATTTCTCTAATAGAAATTCTATACATTATGTGTATCTAAAGTTATTGATATGTATGTCCTTAAGAAACAGCAAATAAATTCAAATTTTATCATATAGTAACATAACAATACAAGGTCTCCCGCGTTAACTTTCCATTGTGTAGGAGGTGATGGAGAGCATCTGAAAGAATTAAAATTCTATGGGGGAAAGGGGTGGGGTCTATTCAAGACCCTTTTCGAGATATGAAAGGTTAAAGATGTTTTAGCGATTTTTCATAAAAAAATCTATAACTTTTGAAGGGCTTGCTATAGAGAGCATTTTGTAGAGTAAGTTTTCAGTTTTAATTTTTGTGTACTAATGATTCTCATATCATAACAGTTACAAAGTTATGAAGGTTCAAAATGATTTAAAATGAAAATATTATGTTTCAAACTGAATTTTCTTTTGAAACACCCTGTATTTGGGGGATTTTTATAGTATATTTCAAAACAACTTTTCAACCCCTATAATTAGTACCTGATAACTTTTGCTCTATCTCTAACCATTTTTGAAATATTATAAAGAATAGAAAAGTGTGTTGTTTTCAATCTCTGTGTTATTTTAAATCACAATAGAAAAGTGTGTTATAACACACTTTTATATTCTTCATATTTTAAAAACGGTGACAACTTACTCTACAAAATACATTGTTTTTTTATATCTCTATAGGCGTTCAAAAGTTATTGATTGTTTTATGAAAAGTCGCTATCTTTAACCCACCATATCTCGAAAGGGGTTTATAATAGACCCCCCCCCTTCCATAGAATTTTTTGTTCATTGTGATGCTCCCTATAACCTTCTCCTCTATATGAAAGATAATGTGGGGACACCAACACCACACCACAACTAAATTAAAATTATTACTATATACATATAGCCAAAATGTATAAAAAATTCAGAAACATAAACAGCTTTTAATGTCTGAACATAATATGCTGTTCAATATACACTAGATACGAAATAAAACAGCCAAACTTATTAAAAAATGGCTAGTATATAAAAACAAGGCTGAATGTAAACCAACGGTTTTTAAAAGCGCTCATTTCCAAAAGATAATGGAAACCGTTTAGAATTGTAACGTGGACCAAAATTTTAAAATTTCATATAAAAACAAATGTGAATATATGACCTTTTTACAAGAGACTGTAGGTCTGGAACCCTATATAACTAAGAAAACTCGTTAACACATGTAAAAATATATTATTGAACCTTTAATTTTTATGTCCTGCCGAAAAAAAATGTGTGCAGGTGCCTAAGTTACGGGTGTTTAAAAATAGCAAATTTCCAATTTTTGAGCCCTAATAGCTCATAAACAGGGGGCGGTTTTCAAAAAACAAAATTTTCTGAAAAAACTTATACTAATTCAAAAGATTCTTTCTTACCTTAAAATTTCAAGTCCCTATCTAAAAGTGTGCCGGAGTTAGAAGATAGAAAAATCATGCAAAATTTGGTTTTCACATAACGGTAAATATAAATACCAAATTAAAAAAAAAATTGTATAATTTTGATATTCATTTATAAAAGTAAAAAAAAATCCAGTCGAATGGTGTTTTCAGATTGAAAAAATGTTAGCAGAATATGAGATATACGAATTTAAATATAGCGCTTTTTCAAAGTTTGAGGGGCTCTAGCTCCAAAGTGGAGGGGGGGAAACTATATGAAAAAGTTGTTCTATAACATTAATTTTTATATGAGACGTACCCATGGTTACATTTTTTTTTCTCTATCTTTACGGTGCAGAAGTTTTGTAAAAAGACGGAGAGACGGACGGACAGAGTGAAACTAATGACACATTTTTTCAAAAATTTTTTGATAATGTGCTAAACAGTAAGTATTATTTAATTCATATTACTAATAGTTAATTTGGTTGGTTTCAATGATGGTTTCACTGATTAATGATGGTTTCACTTTAATAAAATGTTCATTCATGTTAGATTCAAATATCAGAGAGTAAAATGTTACTGAACAAACCTTAAGAAGATTCTGGACTTTTTACATCTATTTTCAATGTCCCTATTTTTAAATACCTTAAACTTGATTTAATATCTGTTTTTTTATTCAATAAAATAATGACAAAGTAGATAATAAATAAGATTGTTTTTTTTTTTAATTTAAAAGCAAAATTCTTAATCAATTAACCAATGGGTTATTAAAATTAAATCACAAACCACACTTTTTTTTTTAACATAGAACAAATCAAATCAATGACAAATGAATCTAATCATCAATATAAAATCATTAATTTTCCTAAAAATTTTTGAAAATCATCCTTAATATTTTAATAATTTACTCCTTCTTAAAACATATTTTAAATTTCAATGTTTCAAAAAAAAAAAAGAAATACAATTATTTTAAATTTAAAATATGGTAAATATGTTTTAAAAAAAATCTAAAACAAATAAAAATATTAAATAGTCAAAATCTTGAAAAATGTATTTTGTGTTTCTGAGTAAAATCTCAATAAACGAAAACACGATTATTAAATTCCAAAATTTAATATTAAAAAGTTATTTCAAATATCCAAACCTGTGCACAATAATTGATCAACGGTTTAGTTGCCTACTAAGTGTTTAAAAGAAAAATTTAGCTGTGCCCATAATTTTTAAATTTTCGAAATTTTATTTTTCTCTATTTTATTTTTCATAAATTGAGATTTTTTTTCATGAGTCATCATGAATTACGCCATTTAAAATGATCATAAATAGCATAAAGTATAAAATCTTGTTTAGTTTTTTCTTAGTATTATAAAAAAACAACGAGGAAGAATACAGTTGACTTTGTCAACTCTTAGATACCCGTACGAACCGTTAGTATGTTCACAGCCTGTCACTCTGCTTACAATATTATTTTTTTAATATTTTAGTATTTCAAAATAATTTGGGTGAATTCTATAATTTCTAGTACTATGGGTTGTACATATATTTAAACTATATGTTTATATGTACATTCTTCAAAAGCAGATTCTAACCTTTCACATAACGATTATCAATCCAAAACTTTTTCAAATATTCTATAGTACCATTTAATACTAAGCGGTAAATGTATATTAAATTTACTTAGTACAAAATAGTAAATATAATTTTAAATATTATATTATATTATATTTAAATATTCCATTGACAGAATAATTTCTTATAAGTAGAATAAAATACATATATGTATGTAAATACGGCGCTATATAATATACATCTATACTCTTATCATTCATTCACTAGTGACATATACGATATGTAAATAAACATGATATTATATAAGTATGTATATATATCAATATCATATAAATAAAAATTCTTCAAGCAACCGTTATGTTGTTTATTTATTTACATTTTTATGTACTACGCATTATATCCTCAACAATTTCAAATTATCGAGTAAAACAAAATGCAAAAAATTTGTTGAAGAAATTTGTTAGAAAATTTGAAAAATTCAAGTAACACTTTCGTCAATTATAAAGTAACCCTATATCATTAAAAAAAGTTATTAACAGAAATAAGAGTATAATGTTGAAGCTTTAATTTTTGTGTATTACTTCAAAAAAATTTTAACAGGTGTTCAAGTTACAGGTGTTTAAAAATAGGAAATTTTCAGTTTTTGACCCCTTACAGCTCCTAAACGGGGGGTGATACAAAAAAAATTTCTGAAATGACTCATACTTATTTTCAAAGATCTAACTTCTGTCAAAATTTCAAGTTTCTAAATTAAACCGTTTAGAAGATAGAAGGGTTGAAGGATTTTGCAAAATTTGAGTTTTACATAACGGTAAATTAAGACACCGTATGCCACAAATATATATTTATTGTATATATACTTTTAAAGCTAATAAAAGTAGTAATCGTTTGGCGTTTTCAAAATGAAGATATACCTTATACAACTTGTGCTATAACAATTTAAATATAGAGCATTTTTGAATCTTTGGGGAGCTGTATCTCCGTAACGGGTGGGGCTACAAAAAAAAGTTATTCAAAATAAAATTAATATTTTTGTGAGATCTATCAGTGGTTAAAATTTCATAGCTCTATTGCAAAAAAAATGTGGGGATCTAAAAGTTAGGTGTTCGAGAGCTACCCTAAGGCTTGGTCCAAACTCAACCAAAAAAAATAGGGAACCTACAAATTACTCCCAAAATATTTTGTGTAAATTTCAAGATTCTAGCTTTCTTAGTTTTTGAGTTAGCGTGCTGACGGACGGACGGACGGACGGACGGACGGACATGGCTCAAAAGTCTTAGAATTTTTTCCTGATCCGATCCATACCTTTGAAGGTATATCTAGCTCGCTTATTTCGAGGTGTTACAAACGGAGGAGTAATTTTATTATACCCGATCCTATCGTACGGGTATAAAAAGCTGTTTCCACAACAGGATCGACCACCACTACGTACAATGCCAAAATTTATAGATTTTTTAAATAATAATTTATAATCAAAATAACTTCTAATAATTTAACGACACTTACAACATAATAATTATAAGCAATGAAATCGTAAAAATATATGTATGTATGTGCATTCATTCATTTACAATATTATGTATGCGATGTACATACATACATGATTTTTTTTTTCATTCAAAAATATTAGAAGTAAAAAATAATAAAAACTGTAAACAAATACAAAATAAACATAACATTAATATTGAATCTGCTAATAAAAATTTTACCGTATCAATTTTATGTCATCAACAAAAAAATAATATGCATACATACAAGTACATACCTATATATATATATATTTTTAGAGTATAAAAAAAAAACAAAAAATAATTGTTCATATAAATTTATATGGAGTGTTATGTATGAAATTTAAATTTGGATTTCGAAAAAAAATTAAATAAAAGTTAAAGTTAGTCGGATCAAAAAATGTTTTATGGCAAAGTTGTTGCTCTTTACTTGTGTAACAATTTTTTCTTAATAATTTTTCTCATAAAATTTTTCTGTTACGAAATATTCGTAAAAAACTAAAAAAGTACACTAGTAAACCTTCACTTTCGGTTGCCCGATTTGCTTCAAAAGCTTGTCAACCCGAGATATTTACGTCAAAACTTTAAATATGAAATTGCAAAAAATTCCACTCAGTCGCTTAAGATATATACATGTGCCCACAGTCATACCCACACACACACACACACACATACATCATGCTAAAAAAAATTTGACAGCCTTCTCCACACCGGAGTAGTGCATATTTGTCAAAATCTCGGGTACAAATTTTTTGTATGAAAACAATACCTACCTTATACATACATAATTGTATGCGGTCGGTAAAAAAAAGTTTTAAATAAGTCTCTTTAAAGTTTAAAATATTAGATAAGTACCTATAGATATTCATTTTAATTTTTATAATTATTTTCTTTATTTTATTTTAAATCTCATAATGGTATAACGGTATTTCCTTGTGTGGATTATAACGCAACAAATTATTCAACATACTTTTATTTCATTTATCTGAATATCTACCAAAGAGAAAAAGAAAAAAAATATTACGTGAAGTTAATAAAAATTTAACTTGCAAACCAAAAAAAAAATTATAATAACTTCAAGAAATAAATAACGTAATTTTATTTAGTTATAAAAGAAAACAAACAAAACAAACATATTTTACATTGTAATCATTATATTGTATAAGGTAATATAATAATGTTAGTTAAATAAGAAGCAAACTATATTGCTGTAATATATAGAACATGAATATAAAATATAACGGAACTTACAAATTAGATAAGATACGCAGTTATCATGAAAAAAAACCTGTTGTTTTTTCAAAAATAAAAACAAAAAAAAAGAATTTATAACACCATTATTATATACTAAATTTCATTATATTTCATTAACTGTTAACCATTTTTGCCCCAGGTTATACTACCCACTTATTTTACCATTCAATAAAATAAGTAGATGATGGTGAATTATAGTGGTGTGTAATAGACTGAAATGAAAAAGTAATAATCAAAATATTCTATTTATAAATATTTCAAAATTTTACTGTTATCGTAATTGTAAATTATTCATCAATTATAAATGAAAAATATTCAGTCAATTAACTGAAAACATTGCAGAAATGTTACATCTTTACCAAAAATATTCTTCTTAGTCTAATCTCTGTTTAGGCCAGAGAATCTATTAAAGAAATTTTGATTGCTCATCACTAACGTAATATGTTTACGTATTTTTACATATGTATGTACATACGTACGGAGGATATATTCGGATATGTGCTGTTGCTGTTACTACCGTATTCCAATTTTATTCCAATTTTCAATACCACAAAAACAGTTTTTATACAGATTTTATAAGCGAATTTTGTCAAATTTCACAAGCGACTTTTTGGGGCTTAAAATAGACTCCTGACAAATGCATGTTTTTCCCTCCACTTACAATCTTTAAAAGATATTTTTCTATTAGAATCGGTTTCCTTATAGTTTTGGAAGAATTTATTTAAGTGGAGATCGAAGGTGAACTTTAAGTTTTTTTATCAAACTGAAGAAGATCAATAAAATAATTAAGTTTGAAATTGTTAGGATATTCCAAAAGTTTTGTTTTTGTAATAAGTGTGTTATATATCCATGTATACCACTCAACCGCTTCATAGTAAAGGTTAATAGCATTTAAAAATATTCCAAGTTCTTAAAATGAAAATAAAAATGTTGCCTGCGTCTTTTTTTGTGTCTGTAAGTCACTTACCCATTTTTCCTATTTTTTTCCTAATTTTTTCCTATTTTTAACAGTTCTCAATACTTTTAAAACAAACCAACGAGAAATTTTTGATTAACTATCACAAACTTTAATTAAATATATATATTATTTTATTATTATTTTATTAATATATTATATAAATATATAACTCCATTAAGGTTTTTAGTATTTTTTCTTTTACATAGTTAATATAAATATTTAATATTATTTTACAACTTTTTACAGTTCTTTACAGTCTCTTATACCATTTGTCCGTAGTTCATGTGAATTTTAAGCTTCATGTGAATTTTAAGTACTATTTTATTACATTATTACTTTACTACTTAACTATTGGAAGTATTATTCTACTACAACTACTTAGCTAAAAAAAATATTTTTAACTTTTTTATTTCTTCTAAAAAAATATGTATTACGTAAATGGATGTAAGAATCGAGAAAGCTGAAGAATTTCAAATGCAGTAAAAAAGTAATATTTTAAAATTTTAATTTAAAAATCACATAAATATATTATGTAAAGTGTAAAGTATACACTTTGGAAACATAAAGAAAAACAGGAGTTTTAGAAATTTAGGAGTTCAAATGTCTAACTTTCGGTTTTTAATGTAAATTTTTGATCAATTATTGTAAGTTGGTATTGTCAAAACAAGTCTGTCCAAAGTTTTCACTTTATTCACCAATAGTAAATAGTTATTTATAACATTTCTGCTGTGTATTACATAAATTGTAAGCTGCCTCTTAGAGTTTGTGGCTATTTTAATGGTTTTAGTTTAGTTTTAGTGGCTATCTATAGGTATCTGATAAATTTTAAAAAATATAAAAATTTTGAAACTAATAACAAGATTTTTTTACTTTTAAATTAAAATATCATAAACAAAATGAATTAAAAGAAGAATAAAATATAGCTAGCAGATACAAAATAAAAGATGGAAAGAGGCAATAACAAGAAAATTTTTAATTTGTCAAGAATTATTAAAATTTTGTTCTTTTTTATGATTTATTTATTTCTTTTTTGGTTTTCTATCTGCTTATAAATATTACTGTATTTGTCTTCATTTCATAAATAATTGTTAAAATGTTTTATCACACTGTTAAGATAAGATAATAACCGGAAACTCCAGTGAATATAACCGGAAATAAATTTATATACTCTGGGTACAAAGTACAAATATGCAAAAAAAAAAAAACCTTATCATGTCAATGGGATAACTGAATTTTAAAGAATCTTTATATTGTATTTTTGTTTTTGTTTTAATTCTTATTTGAAAAATACTTTAAATTGTTCGAAAAGTGTTACCATATCTCTTTCTATTTTTTCACGTTCAAAATCAAAATAATTTAAACTTAAACAAAACTGTTATATGCGACAAGTGAGTTTATCATATATATATGACAGAACTGTACATGAGTACATGACACATATATGACACAACCGTATACATGTATATATGTCATATATATGGCACAAACGTATATACATATTACAAATTCATATAAAATTTGAATGTAAAATTAAAGTAATAATAAATTATTATATAAAATTAAACCTTAATGAAAATTGCACTAATAAGTAAATAATAAAAGTTGGGATCATAATAATAGTTGTGACATCAGAAGTTGTAATATATGTGCAACTAATTCCTATATAAATATTGTCGATAAAAAGTTAATTGTAATGCATTTATAACATACCAATTTTATTAGTGGACCTTAAGTTTTAGAGTGCGATTCGAAAGCAGAATGTTAATTTAATTTACTTTTCTTTCTTTTCTTTTATTTTCAATTTAAAATTAAAACCAAAAAACATAAACAAGAAAAATATACAATATACATCATCGTCAGAGTAGCAATATATGTACAAACACTCTGATGATGACGTAAAAGTCGAAATATGTATGTACGTATAAGAAAAAATTAAAAAATTTTTGTGAAAAGTAAAAATTGTTTATAAATTGTTACCAAAAGAAGAATTATATTTCTTTTACTTCTTTCAATAACACATTCAGGCCGTAATCACATTATTATAATATGTTGAGATATTATACATGTTGCTGCCATATGAATCTATTTTGTGCCATATATGTCGATTCTGTCGGCATTTTTCCTATTAACAACAATATAGTTAATATGACCAATGTGTAAAAGATCGGTTCTTCATACTTTTTCACTCTTGCTTCCACTACTAGTCCATTTTACATGATCGTCTGGCAATGTCACCCATATAATATTATGATAAATGATATTGCCAGCACTATTCGATACACCCATACCACAAAAGTTTCTATTTGTTTTCTGTCTGCGTTTGGTAAACTTTGCAAAATAGTTGAAACTTTTTACTGTTTCGTAAACAGCGTCCCATTGAAAGTTCATTTTCATATTACATATTTTAATTATGTATCTATATTATATTTGTTTCAAAAAAATTTTCGAAATCATATGCTACACTTATAGTTGAAGATTAGCAAACTAAAACAAGTGAGTCAGGTGGGTAGTATTCAGGTAGCCATAATTTTTACTTTTATTTGAATTTTTTTAAATGAGAAACACTAAATAAATTTAATTTCTAGAAATTTCCAAGATTTTCATACATACTTGATACTATATGGTAACCTTAACAATTTTTAAAAATAAAATTTATTCATGATTAACTTTCTATTTAACAAAATATATTATACACAATGTTCCCTCAGTAGCATTTTGGCATAAAATCAGAACCATTTACTGAATTTCTTTTATTTATAGAGTTTTAATGTTAAACTTGGTTAAAAATGCAATGCAAAAGATCATAATATTACGAGTATATCAGAGTATGCAAGAAGAATGGTATTCAAAATAATTTTTTTTCTTCCAAGTTAAAAAAATTGAAATACCTAGCATTAAAATTTAAAACTACTGTGCCAACATATATATATAAAAAAATGTAATATTTTTTACTGAATTATTTTTTATCAGAAAAAATTTATTGTTGTTTACTCTGTTTCTTTTAAAAATATATCAAAAGACGACAAAAATTTTGTTTCTTTTCAAACAAAAAAGAAAACAAAAAGTTTATTTTATTTTCTTTTTCAAGCAATTTTTAAGGCAAGCAAGTTTATATATATAAACGGTGCAGGGAAATAACTGCTCCTCATATAACTCCTCATCCTCATATATCGACATGAGACTATATACCAATAATTTTATCAAAACGGTGGATGGGTTTAATTCTCACAAAAGGGGGGATTATTTCTTTTAATTTTTAAAAAAATTGGAGTATATTCTTATCAAAAAATTTTAAACATAGTGTAGTGTATTTAAAAATCAATTCTCTAAAAAAATATAACCTCAAATTAATCACAAATAGTAGCCTTGGTTTTATTTGACTGTATTTTCATTCGCTTGTAGATATGCATATTCCGAAAAAGGATTATACGCTCTCTCCAGAATACCTTATAGTGATATATTAAAGTATGTACTTGTGAAAACCAACTGTACCAATGCCTTATAATTCAGAATCTTATGAATAAATTATAATCAACTAAAGTTCTAATCAACTATAAAATCCTTCTCGATTGTTTGAACTCACGTAGAAATAATTTTTAACTAGTTTTTGAAAAGTGAAATTATTTCTCATCTATCTATTTGAAAAGTTGAATAAATTTTGTTCAAAAAGCTAGGCAAAATTAATTCCACATTGATTTGATGGAGTTAGTTGCCATGTGAAGTTAATATCATATGGCGTTATTTCCCTGCTCCTATTTAAACATGTAATCAAAAACAATACATTATTATGAGTTAAGTACCTACCTATTTTATAAATAATTATTTAAAATTAGCAGAGTTAAGCATGTCGAGTGATTTAAATGTACGAAATGCATGTATGTACATTACATAGGTCATTTATATTATATAATGTAATTATTTCTAGTTGTTATCTCTTTAATTTGATCCTAGATTTTGATTTTCCTAGAACATGGTTGAATTTTTAAATTTCAAAATGCAATTTTAAGGATTCATCTTAAGTAATTCCGTAATATTCATCTTAAGTAAATTGATGACAAAAAAAATTTATATTGATACTCCTGAAAAAATAAAATTGATTGAAATAGTATGCGTAGCTGTTAATATTACTCGGTCTTCCTAAAATATAGTATATATTGTATGGTACTTAGAAAGCATTATCCACATCAAAAATTGAAACAAGTAAATGTAACAGTAACACGAGGTAACCGACTTTTTAATATCCTACACTTGAATAAATGGGTGTAGGGTATTAATAAGTTGGTTGCATCGCATTTATTAATAGTCGTTTGCAATACCTAAAATTTAAGAGACATAAAGGAAACATTATAGAAAACTCTTCTACCAATTTTAAAGGTTCTATCTTTATTCGTTTTGGAGGTATGCTCGTTTGCTTTTTTGCTAATTCGGAGGCTTCCAAAACCCGAACACATGATCCAAATCAAATGTCAGTTTTCAATTTTAAAGAACATCAGACATTGCATATTTAATTTAAACTTTATTTTATTGTAGAAATTTTCTATCCTTTTTTATTAATTTAAATGATGTTGGTAGGACTATCCTTTGATAAAAGACTTAAATATATGTACATATTCAAAATATGATAAGAAATGATTGCATTCAAATTTATTTTATATAGTTGGCTTTATATTCAGGGGTGTTTAATCTTGCCTCCGTTCTCTGAGGTCCATTTGAAGCCAAAGCACTAAAAATTAAAAAACAAAATTAATAAAAATCATTGGAAATGTGTGTTGTTCGAGGAATGCTATTTCTAATGTTTCTAATTTTGTAAAAATAACTTGATGTGTTTATCAGGATCCATTTTGTGACAAAAATTACAGATATATTAAATCATTACAAAATGCATTAAACTGACATAATCCGTCTAGATTCTAGGGGATCAAAATGACCCCAGTAATAAAATTATATTTTATCAAGCAATTATACAAAAAAAAACTTTGGAAAGTAGGGCCATACTAATAAAAACATGTTTTATCAAGCAATTTTGCAAAAAGCATGTTTCGTTATTCAGTTCAGTTTTCGACCCCAATACACAAACAAAGTTTTAAAAAAACAAAGTTTACGGTCGAAAGGTTAAATTGAGTTGTTTTACATAAAGCTTGTTTTAATATTTCAAAGACGATATTTATCGATTAAGAATTAAATAGTATTTTTCTTATGTCCGGGAATGTATCTTTTAACAAAATAATTCTTAGCCGAGTTTTTATTTTAATTAATTATATTACATTTGAGACTTTAATAGCTAATGTTTTATTACAAACCTTTAAACATGAACTTAAAAAAATTAAACAATGTAGTACTAGTGAATATCATAAAATATAATCGTCGCAAATCTTTTTAGAATTCCTATTATTTTCTAATGGTTTTTAAGAATAAAAACGTAGTTTGTAGAGGCAAGACATGTAAAAAGCATTATTTTATTTCCAAATAAACTTGGGTATGGCTGATACCTAAGTATCTGGTCTTCACAATACAGCCAAGTCTTATACAATACAGCCAAGTAATCAACGATCTAACGAAACTAATGATTCAAAAAACTGAAGTTCAAATATGAATAATAAATCACTTGATTCAGAATGCCATATGCTCCTTATTGGAGAAGAAAATAACAAAATCAATAAAGCTTGATAAATTATTACAGTGGTTGTACAATCTAATGATGAATCTAAGTTGATGAATCTAAGTACAGTTTGTTTTATCGGTTAATATTTTATATTACCATGCTTTTTAGACAAATAATGGAGTAATTGGAATTTTTGCATTAGTTTCTTTTTTATGAATAAAGGAAAACATGCATATTATAATTAATTTATTTATTTCGTTTAATATTGTTCATAGCCACCCTTTGTAGCCCTTGGTTATTGTTTTTTTCGTTATTCAAAAAAAATCTTCAAATCAAATTTTGAGAGAAAGGGAAAAAAACTTTCAATTTACTTTCAATTATATGCACCAAATGCAACAAAAATTTATATAAAATCTAGATTAGAAACGTTAATTAATTTATTCAATTTTAATACCCGTATGAACTATGTTCAAGGGTATAATAAATTTGCCATTACGTTTGTGACAATTTAAGGAGTCGAGCTAGACATAGTGTCAAAGGTATGGATCGGCTCAAAATCGAATTCTGAGTCGATTAAACAATGTACATCCTCCGTTGGTTCGTCTGTTATTACGATAAATCAAAAAATAAAGGTGCTAGGAGGCTGAAATTTCTTTTACGTCGTATTTAAGCTAGGTATCTGAAATATAGTGAAGAGGTTCCGAGTTACATGTCAACAATTTTTGACAATTTGGTTGGTCTAGAGCAGCTGGTTCAGGCTTATTACACCTATTTGAACTTAATAAAGCTGAAGTCTGAAATCCTACAAATGATGATCATGTTTTATGGCAACAACTTCTGTAAAATTTGGTTGTGCTGGTACAGCAACAAGTTCGGGTAGATTCCATACAACATCTTTTTTTAAATGAAATTAACTCCGAGTCTACTAAAGTTAGGAATCTGGAATTATGTAAAAAGATATCAAATTGTATACTAACAACTTCTGTAAAATTTGGTTGGACTAGAGCAGTAGATACAGGCTTCTTGCACCTCTTGGAACTTTATGAAGCTAAGTGTCTGAAATCTTACAAAGGATTATCAAGTTTTTTGGGTAATAACTTCCGTAAAATTTTATTATGTTGGTGCAATAGATTCAGGTAGCTATCATACAACTCTACAATCTACATAAATATATCTCGGTAATTAAAACGTCGGTCCTAAAACATCTGAAATTTTGTAAAACAATGATCAACTTTTATAAAAACAACGTTCATACGGGTATCCCAGAGTTGACACAGTCTACTCTACTGTACTCTTCTTCGTTTTTTTAATGAATGTTTAAAAAAATAGCAAAAATTATCATGTTTGTACAAATACTTTAAAAATTTAATTTTCATTAAAGAAAATTTTTTTGGAAAACTCATCTAGAAATAGAATTTTTTTTCGCCCCAAATAAATTTAATTTAAAAATTTTGGAATTTTCTGTTTTCGCATCATTCTACAAAAACAAAACAAAAAAAAAATCTAACTAAATTAATTGGAAAAATGTTTTTCAAAATTTTTTCTCAGCATTTTTTATTGTTTTAAAAAAAAAAAAATTTTCAAACACCAACACATAAACATTCTGTAAAATGTTTGCTTTAAAAGTGTTTTCTAACAAAAAACACATCGAAATTGCACAAGATTAGTAAGAGAGTCGTCTGTAAATAGTAATCAATTTAGTTCGCAATTATCATTTGTTGGGTGTAGTTTGTAGGCATCTGCAGAATTATTAATAATATCATGAGGGGTTATTTGATTCGTAATATTGCCATATTGAATAATTGGCAGTAAACATCGATTATTTTTTCATTTTATTTTTATTTATCAATAAATTTTCATTTACCTGATATTTCTTCAGTTTCAGGCTCATTTTTTACTGAAAAACAAAAATTTACTTATGACTTCCTCCTTATTTTTTTGAATCTTTTCCAAATTTTCTTTTGTCCTAAACCTTAAAAAAAAAATTGTTTTTTTCATTCTTTGGCATAACAAAAGAATGAATTTTCAATTTATTCGATTGAATTCCTTACAAGTCATGCAAGCATAACTCCTTTTAAATACAATACTATAAAAATTTTAATGAAAATTATAGATTTTGCCAAATTTGGAAAATACTATTATAATATGTATAATGGGATTTTGGATTTTTCTTTTTTACTTTTTTTATTAATTGATTGAGATCTATTGAATTAAATGATTTATTAATTAAAAAGTACCATTAATTAAGTACCAAAAAGTATCATTAAAGGATAGTAAATCCTATATAAAATTGCATAAGGATATAAAAAAGGCAAACATTTAATTATAGCAATCTCTTTTAAATTATAATTTCTTTTACTTCTGTTATGATTTCATAATAATTTATAGGAAATTAGGCTATTAATTAATTAAAAATATTGATTTCAATTTTAAATTTCTGTCATTGTAAATCCTGAAGTCTGTCATAACGTAAACTGTTTATTATGATCTCGGCCTTATATATAACTTTAATAAACTTTAATTATATAGAAATTTGCTGGCTTAGGAAAGGTTATTAAATTTAAACTCCTTATTGATGTTGATGTCCCATGTAAAAGGAGTCAAAAATCAAATATTTTGTAAATTATTTGGCAAATTAAAAATTATATAGACTTAGAAAATAAATTACATTTCAAATGGGAAAGAATGCAGTTGTCCTTATCAATTCTTATATATCCGTATCAAAAATAAAGGCTTTAATAAAAAAAAAAAATTGCCTGATAACTACATCAACCCTTTGTCTAATAATTTCAAGCTTTGTATTGTTTAGTCTTATTAGTTTCAGAGATATACTAAATGTAAACTAGGCTCAGGCAATTTGTATACTAGCTACTTAAAGACTTGGTCTAATTTCAATAAAAATCCATAAACAGTTAACCTACAAATTGATCAAAACTTTCTTTTGGATGAGTTTTTTGTTTCGTAAACTATCGTTAATACGGGTATGTAAATTTAAAACTCAAATTAGTTGTTTTGGTCGGATTCCAACAATAGGGAACGTAGAAATTGATCCGAAAATATTTTGTGTTCAATTTTGAGTTATTGTGATTTCGGATTTACGGACCGATGAACAAATAAAACTTAATCGAATAATTTTCCGATTTGAAAACGATCCATACATTTAAATACTCAATTCTGAATTAGGAAAAATTTTAAAATTCGGTTAGAATTTAGGGTTATACGTTTTTTCCACATATAAAAGAAAAAAAACGGGGTTTTAAAAAACAGGATTTTAAAAAATAAAATTTTGATAAAGCAGGATTGTAATAAACCGGCTTTCGATATGATCCCAATTTGAATTATTTTTATTTTCCAAATCCTCAAATTTAACTCATAATATTCTAGGTAATAACAATTAATATACTACATAACTAAAATGAAATTGATGTAAATTTAAATTTAATTTGATGACCTTATTGTATATTTGAAAATCATTTCATTTTCTTCACATTATATTCCCTTTCTTCCTTTATATTTTTCCAATTTTCTCAGTTAAAACTTGATGTCTCTTATACTTCAAATGTATTTTATTAAACTATAGTAAACTCCTGACTATACACTATTAATTATCTTTGTTTTCAATTTTGATAAAAGTCATTTTCATATCGATGCCAAAAACAAGAAAATTCATTGCGAATATCATTTAATTAAAATTTAAATCACAATTTAGAAATATGCATAGAGTGCCAATTTTTAAACAGTCAGAACTATATTTAAAATAATATTACAATAAACATAAGATATCTCAGAATCGATTATAAGAAATACTTAAATTTAAAAATATAAAATAAAAAATTTTAATTGCCTGGGATGTGTCTAATAAACGATTGAACACGACTATTGTTTTAAAATTATTGAAAATGATCTATGAATTGATTTTTTGGCATCTTTAAAATGATTTCAAATCAGAATACAGCGGTTTTGATTAGTAAAATATGGTAACTTCTTTAATTCCAAATAGAATATTTTTCCGCAAATGCTAGAATTAAGAATCACAGGGACATCATGGAAGGCTTGAAATGTAAATAATGTAATATTAATGATTACCTCATGTAAAAAAAGATAAGTTTCACATTAAATTATTTTAAGTCTTATTATAGGTCTATTCATAAACGTATAAATTTGCTCTGAGGAAGATATTTAATCTTTTATAAAGTAAATTTTTATCTTTTATAAAGTTTAGTTTAATTTAAGAAAAATATGCTAAATATTGATAAAATTTTAATAAAACAAACGTTCTCTCAAAAATGATTATTAGTATATGAAAAATAGAGAATCAACCAACTTATCGCCTCACACTATTGTGATTTTATCAGAAAAAAGCACCATATTATTCGAAACTGAAAGATTTCAAGCACTTTCAAACACTACTGCATGGTTTCAAATTTGCGAAACGAAAAAGGAAGTAAGGTAAACAAAAACAAAAACAAAAATAATATACTGAGATTATTTCAAAAGCTTTAGTAGAATTTTGAGGCAAGTCGAATAAGACGACAATAGGGACTTCCATATAACTTAAAGATGGAAGAATGCTTTCAGATGCAAAATGATTTGACTTTTATTGAAATTTGGTTTGATCAAATAATTTCTTTTTATTTTAAATCTTCTAAGGCGGTACAGTTTGCTGTTAAGTATTTGCCTCCTCAATCAGGGTATGTAAATTTTCAAAAGACACCAAAAAAATTTAAGCTATGTTTATAATTTTTTGAACATTATATGGATCAGGTAACATGAATATGATAATAATATGTTGTATAATTTAGAGGTACAAGCTAAGAATGGGTTGAAATAATTCGTGAATTTAATTCTTTTGTAATTTCAATGTCGAGATACATTAGAAAGTCAATGCAGATTACTAAAAGTCCATTTCTTTTAACATTTAAAAGTTTAAAACAATATTTTATAATAAAAACTTTTGATAAAACAAAATATTTTTAAGAATTTTTTTTAATTTTTATGTACTTCTTTCAAAATAATCCAATACCAAGTACAAAGGAAAATAACAATTCTTAACCAAATATTTAAGATACTTTGTTTTTTTTTTCTTTTCCTTAGGAAAAAAATTTCTTTGGTGTTGGTAATTGATACTACATAGAACTAACTTAAGTACAAAAAAATAAAAACAAATATTTTACTTTACAAGGTCAACATTTTGTTTCTTTCTTTTATCTTTTGACTATCAGTTGTTACGTATGTTGAAGCGCTCTAATAAAACAAAGAATCTTAAAGTTTATATTACTTAGTTTAGTTTTTCCTTGAATTTTTCAATGGCCATTTCACAATTTCTTTTTGGAGGAAATCTGGAAAAAAAATAGAAAAAAAGCAATTTCCTTCTATTGTCTTTTTTTTTTTTATTTTGTGGCAATCTCAAAATAAACATAAAACACCAATAAAAAATATTTGAGGCATGATAGTTTATTCTAAGGGTTCATTATTAAACCTATACAAGTAAAACAAAAATTCTAAACCAAGTACCGTAAAATCAAAGGAAAAACATTCTTTTCCTCTTGATTTTAAAATATTGTTTTCTTTGATGAATGATAATACTGAGAACAATCCAATATTTATTTTTTAAGAGTCTAAAATTCAAAATCAAAAGTTTATTCGATCCTCGAGTTCTTCTGTTATAATCCAAATACAATTTGCATAAAATATAATAAAACTGCCAAAAACTAATTAAGTATCATCTGATCCCACAAAAGCAAGATTTTAAGTATTAAAACAATGTAAAAAAAAAATTTTATTAACTATTGGAAATTCTTTACAGTCATTAATTTGGATGAAAAGACAAAATTCTAGAAAACAGGTCAAGTTATGTTATACATGTTAGGACTTAATATTTGGATTATATTGTGTGTTCATAGATGTTATCATTAAAGTTCGCTACAGTCTTTAATACTTAATTAAAAATGTGAAAAAAATATTTTCACCTCATAAGTGCTTTTGAATGCTTTCAATTTAACATTTATAGGAGCCTATGATTATCAAGAAGTTTTTTTTTTATGTCCATGTACTGCCATCAGTATCTTTAAATTGTCTATAGTTAAGATTTTCCTTTAATTAAATTTAGTAACTTTAATTTTTAGAATATCTAAAAATTTGTTAAAAGTTTATTAAAAACCAAGACAAAGAATTAGAATATCTAAAGTATTTTCAAATTAGAAATTACGCTCGATGAGCAAGTAAAATATTTTGTTTGATTTTTGTTCAGTGTTTTTCCTTTCAGCTCCTATAATAATCCTATATAATCATACGGTTACTAAGTCGTTCATTTTTCATATTTACATAAGCTTCAATTCCTTTTTAATAATTATTTTCACTAAGCCGTTGAGGTAAGTAAGCTATAGTTATTGTACAAGATTATGAAACACATATATTGTATTTGTGCGCCATCTGTTATCTTATACAAGAATTATTTATTTTTTTATATTTTATATTGTACTATCATTTGAATTATTATGATATAAGTTATATATTAGATATAAATTACTAATATTCGATAT
Organism: Poecilobothrus nobilitatus; assembly: GCA_947095535.1. Taxonomy (NCBI): domain Eukaryota; kingdom Metazoa; phylum Arthropoda; class Insecta; order Diptera; family Dolichopodidae; genus Poecilobothrus; species Poecilobothrus nobilitatus. The sequence goes on along the minus strand of OX352772.1, from coordinate 50,481,190 downwards.
CACCTGACTGGGGTTTGAACATGAGACTTTTCAATTGGCAGATCAGCGATTTAACCGCAGGTTCAGCTTTTTTTGGATTCGATCTAATGATTTTTTTTTTTTTAATTCCGCCATAAATACTCCTTGCTAATAAACCACATGCGTTTGCATAAATTCTCTGCGTTGAATTTTTTTTTTCACTGTAATAGCAATAACTTTTTTTTGTTAATCAATTTATACGTTTTTTGGTTGTTATTCAAGTTAAACTTAAATTAAAAACATCGGTGAGATAAAAAAGGTATAAAACAGAATTGAAAAACGAGTAGCTATATGGTATTTTAAGGATATAAAAATTTCTTTAACAGGTTTTACCGTTAGAAGTAACAAAATTAAATATTAAGTTAACGAAGAATCTGTATTTTTTTCAATCCGAAAATGTAAATCATAAATATTCTCTGGAACGATAATAATATAAAATTGACTAAATTTTTATTTGAAACACCTTTTTCATGTCATTTTGTAATAAGCAAGTTGAATGTGGGGTGAATCTAATTTTAAAATTATGGAATTAGATAACACATCATGTTAAAACTTATTAAAATTTATTAAATTCAGAAATTATTAAAAGAATTTAAAAGTGACAACAAAATATAAAACAAATAAAAAATTTTTTTGTCATGTTTCTTAATATGTACATGAAAATTTCCTTATCTTTCAAATCATTCTGACGGCAAACAATTAAAAAACTTTTTCATTTTTCACACTTTTTTTTTAGTTCACTTAATTAAAAATTGCTCTTTTTTTTTCTTTTTTTGTTAATTAATTTAATGATAAAATGTTGTTTTTTTTAAATTTAACATAAATCATAAATAAAAAATTCATTTATTTAAATTCATCATCCCTCTAATCATCATAGTATATTTTCTTTGTACAAACATTTTATCGGGTGTATTTTAATAATAAATGAGTTTGAAATTATTTTGTTTTATAATTACTTTGCCTGACAGTTTTTATATGTTTACATTTTATTGTAAACATAGAACAAGAAAAGTTTTGGAATCACGAAAATGTTTAAGTATTCAAGATTTCTATGAATTAATCAATTGTGTTTGAAGAAACATGTCTAAGGATTATATTTCTGTGTGTCTTTTTGTGATTGCTTTGTTTTAACACAATAAATTAGCCAAACTCTTTAAAGAATTTTATTCATATTTTATATCAGCAATTTAGATTAGATTTTTTCATATAGATCTATTGTGGACCTTCTATTACACTACATGTTTTGAATTTTGCCTCCATTTATAATATTTCTGTCAGTCCTAATGCCTCCAAGAAACTGGAGTTTTGTAGAGGGTTTGTTGTTGACAGTTCATATTCAGTAAGACTATATGCTCCTAGGTGCACATATGCTGCTCGGAGTAAAGCTACGTAATTTTTGAGTATGTGTCTTAAAAGTATTAACCGTTATGTCAATAACTTAGTTTTCTATCCACTTTGCGCTTGAATGACACAGTGATCAAATTGTCGACTTCTTATTAGGGGCTCCAGGTTTGAATTCCAGTAAAGTAAAAATTTTTTACCTGTTTTTCAACCTCATTCAGTCTTCATCATATTAATGGTAAAAATATCCTAATATAAATAACCAAAAAATTCAAATATGCAAACTCAAAAGAATATTGTAACACAATGCAAAGAAATTTGAAATTAGAAATTGTATTGATTGAAGTGTATAAGCAATTTTACATGCGATAAGGTTTGAGTACTTTCAAATATATTAATTGATTACGGATTAATTCAGATTAATCCTAATAAAAAGAATGTATGACCAAAATTTTTACATTTTCTCTACTTTCTCTTCTCATTGTTCTAGCACAGCTGTTTCTCCCTTGTGTTAACATACATCTCTAATGACAACCGGGTTTATAAGCGGAAGACTTGAACAATATTAGTAAAAGAAAAATTTAAAATACGATATCTTCATACAACATCTTAAGAATGTTGAGACTTAAATAATTTTAAGGCGTGTTCCAAAACAGGAAACAGGAAAAACTTTCTTAATTTCTTATAAATATTTTTTAATTTTTGTTATTTAAATATAGAAACCGGATTTTGCTTCACCCATAATCAAATATGTATGTGGTTTTAGTTGATATAAATCCAACACTTCCAAGAGGGTTCAGGTTATCTTCGTATCTTTTGAAGATCACAGCAAAAAGAAAACCAGTTCTGAAATCTGCAAAGTATCTACAAAACAAATTAATATTTCCAAAAATTTTCTACAGTGTCTCCCATTTTTTATGTCTAGTGCTTAAATTCATAATGATAAGACTTTAAATTTAATTTTACCATTTGACAATTTAACTTTGTTAGCCAAATGATGATATGAGCTCGATTGCACGTAAAACTAATGCAAAAAAAGCTTAAAAAATTAAGTAACTTAAAAACGCGTAAAAAGTAAAACAATAAAAAAAAATTGTACAGCTCACCTATAATATTGATGTGTAAAGAATACCTACTTTTATTGAAAGGATTTTAAGAATATTGTTGTGAATATTTTTCCGAAAATTCGTTTATCGAATAAAATACATTTTTTTTATTGAATTATTTTCAAACAAAAAAACCATCAATTCAAGAAAAAAATTTTTAGAAATTTTTTATTCAATCGAATTAATTTTTTTACAACGTTTTCAGGTATTGATGTGGAAAATGAAAGAAAAGCATGGAACGAGGTATAAAAATAAAACTTAAAAAATTTGATGACAAAAAGATGAAAACCAGAAACTGTGGTAGTCGAATAAGAAAAAAATAAATTTAAGATATGATCATTTTAAATACGGGTTGTTTTGGAACTAGGAAATATTTATATTATGGTATGTATAAACAACGCAATGAATATATATATATAAAGAAAACGAATTTCTTGAAACGAAACAAAAGGACAAAAAAGAATAAAATACAAATAACCTCATCTCAAAATGATTTTATAAGCAGTAAAGTACAGTATAACGTTAACGTACCGCCAAAATTCAAATTATTTATAGTATCACTTTAGCGTCCGAATCAACTGCATCCGATTATAATTGGTTTTTTTCTGCAAGGGATATAAGGCATAAGGGTATAGGAATTTAACAGACAATATTTTATCAAGTCGAAGGCTATGTCCATTTTTCGTTGTTAATATTAAAATGGACGTGTTCTCGAAATTTAGATATTTGTCTATGCAGAGGATTGTATCTATATAATCTACTTTCTACTCTACTTTCTAGAGGATTGTATCTACTAGGTTTTGTATATTAACTACTAGACCGGAACGGAGTTCAATACCGAAAATATGAATTCATATACTATTGAATATCTTCCAATATTTCCGTTAAAGTATTTATGTATAACGGCTTTCTTTCAATTGAAAATCTGCAAATTAGAATCTTAAATTATAATTTTTTCCTCGATTAGTTTAAAAACCATATTTAATAACAAATAGATCTTTTATAAATTTATTAACGTATGAAACCAGATACTCTTTTCGCTAATCATTCAAGCTTAATAATAATTTCAACTATAGTAATAAAATGGTATGGATATTATGAAGAATAAGAAGCATTTTTTTTTTTTTTTGCAAAACCAAATGTTTGTGTCATTTTGTCCTATTCTATTCTGTTTAAAAAAATATTATTTGACAACCGTATAGGCCACAAAAAATATAATAAAATAAAAATAAATCAAATTGTTAGATTTTTATAATTTAAAGTGAATAATGAAAATTCATAAAACAAAGAAGATTTTTTACTACTAATTTCTCTACCTCTTCAGTCTCTTTACTGTTACAACAGTTACCAAAAAATATTAATCAAAATAAAACTAAAACAAAAAAAAAAAAATTTTCAAAAAAAAAATAAAATTTTAATATTTGAATTTATGTTTTATTTTTCATTCATTTAATTTTATTTTTTTTTTTATTTAATTTATTGCCATATTTCTAACACCTTTAAGGCTTTTTAATTTTTTTTCCGTTTTACTTTTTTTTTAAATTTAAAGTTGAATTTTTTTTTTTTTGTTAAAAAGCCTGAAACAAGAAAATAATTTTAAAAATTCAAAATAAGAAAACAGAAATTTTCTTAAAATGAATAGCTAAAACCCACTCACTGTATTTACTATGAACCGAACCGACATCTATCATGAGTCTTCACAACTAACTTTTAATGGTATGATGGCGAAAAATAAAACACAATGGTGTACAGAATAAATTACCTTGAGAATTATGAAAATTATTTTATCAGCTGAAATTAGGCTTGAATGATGTTTTTTTTTTTTGGCATTTTTATTTATTTTTTTTTTTTTTTGTTTTTTTTTTTTTTGTTTTTTTTTTTTTTGTTCATTCTTAAATAATAAAATAACAAATATTACCGAAAATAATGTTGTTTTCTCTTTTTCTGTTTATTTTTTTTTTTTTGTTTTTTTTTTTACTTTTTATATTGTTTTGTCTTAAGTGTTGAAAAATGTTAATTTCTTGTTTAAATTCAACATTATGTTTACGCACAAAAAAAAAAAATAAAAAATCTACCAAGTGGACGAAAAATTAGTAACTTTTTTGTAACTAAGAGAAAAAGAGAAAAAATTTAAAAAAAGAGAAAGAGAAAAAATATAAAAAACAGCAAAAGAAAACAAAGTGAAATACACAAAAAATTTTAAAAGTCTTATTAAAGGTTGTCATTTTTCTCTTTAGGGACCAACCAATATAAATACCTCCATTATAATTTTTTTTCTGTCATTATTTAATTTTGACAAGAAAAAAAAAAAGATAAAATTATGTAAAACAAATAATTTTTTAAAATTAAGGGATTGTAATAAGCAAATTTACCTGAATTCTTTTTTTATATATATAAAATAGTACCTAATAATAAATTAATGTTTAGTTTAAGAATCAAATACCTACCACTGAAAAATTATGAAATTATTTTTATGTCTGAGCATAACTTTGTCAAGTTGTAAGCATTCAATCTGTATTTTATTTTAATTACAGATTGAATGTTTACAGTATTTAACTTTAATTCATATTCATCATAGTCACAGTTTGAAGCTTTCAATTCAGTATTTGCGAAGTATTTTCGGTATTTGAGAAGTTTGAGATTTGAAAGTATTTTCTAGCATCGTGTTATAGAAAATTGTGTTAAATTATTTAAATAGATACACGGTTTAACAAAAGAAATAGTTCTAATTGGAATTGGAAAAACGTTTAAGATGCATACCTATAAGAAACTGTTAATATGCATATAAAATACTTTGGAAAATACTTATTGAGAGAAATCTCAAAGAGTATTGTTTTTTGAAAATTATCCTTCCAATTAAACTGGAAGAAAAGGAAATCTTAATAGAAAGCAAGTATCATGGCTTAATGATTTACACCAATTTATTTAAACAAAAACCCTAGATCATCATTCAAGTCAGCAATTTAAAAACCTAAAGTCATATTGGCAAATCATATTTTAAAAAAAAGGATAAGGAACAGGAAGTAGAAAGTATCTAACATATATGCTACGAAAAGTTTAAAATTTTATAATTGGAACATGAAAATACAAATTTAATTTAGCATTTTTTAAAATTCTGCTTTTAATAATACAAGCAGTTCGAGAAATGACTATCGTTATGCAAAACTATTTTTTTAGAACAAAGGGGTAAATTAAAATTTGTTGGTCATATTAAACAGTTGAATGATATTATAAGTTTATATTTTTTATTAGACTTATTATATAAGACTTAATTTATTATACATATAAAAGTAATTATCAATATTTTACTATATTAATTATCGAAATTATCTAAAACTATTTGTTTTAGAATGTCATGTGGATCAATTTAACCCAATATTATATTCAAATTATAATAATATCTGATATACATTTTTCTTTTCCACTCCTATCAGGATGCCATTAGGTATCCACTAAGTCGTTTATTATTAATATTTGACTAAGCTTCATTTTCGGGAATCATTAATTTCACTAAGCAGTTAATTAGCCTGTAACAATTGTTCAAGACTATGAGACGAAAATATTTTGTTTTATTTCTACGCCATCTATTATCTTACATATACTAATTATATTATATTATTACAAAAATCTATATTATTTTGTTTTATTATTCTATACGACACAACCGGGGTTTGAACTTGAGACATTTCGAATGGAACAACAGTGTTTTAACCACTACATCATTGCCTGGATAATAATATATATGAATAATTAATCAAAAATAAAATAAAAGTGTTTGCCATTTACAAGATAATATAACTAGAGACATTTAAAATAGAGATCCATATATTTTAGTTACTGCATGTTTTTATTTCTTATATATATGAAAACATATATTACGCAAGCTCAAAGGAGATAAGGTACTGCGTAATTCAATTGCGGTTAGAGTACTATACTATTTGTAATTGAACAATTATTGTCGTTCGAACCTCTATAAAAATATATTACTTGTTAATAATTTCTTCTACTTATAAAAAATGTTAAGTGCGACATAACCTTATTCTATTAAATAACATTAATGTACAATATTGTTGACAAGTATTCTTATCCATGAAAATAAGCTTCATGTTCCAACAACGAAGCAATTAAGAGCTTTCCAAAGAAGTAGAACCTTGGAAAAGGACTACAGCGAAGATATCAGAAGTGAGAAATCTTGATCAGTGTACCATCGTTCGAGCACACAGTTAAATCCGCTATGAGCCGCCATGATGAACGAGCATCTCAAACAAATAGGGTGCATAAGGGATTGTTTCAAGGGCAGTTCCTCTACTCAACCAACAACAAGAACACTATTTTAAAATGATTGTAACCTATTTTAAATTAAAAAAAAAATCTTTAGTTATCTGTGATACAAGAATGACTAGATGTTAAAACTTTAATCAATATTTATAATAAAATTTTTTTCTTTTATTGTATTTTTTTTGTCTAGGCTAATAAACTTTTAATTTTAATGAAATACTTGCACTTTTATATAATAATCATTACTTAGCAAAAGTTTATTTTTCGCTATAGAACACAAAATTATAACAATAAACTTATATATATTTAAATCTAAAATGTCCAATGAATACATTTTAAACGTAAAGGATGAAGATGTATGTGCCAACAACATAGCACAAGCTTTCAATAAATTTTTAAAAAGAATTTTCTTTAAGTGCAATTTTATTGTTAGAAACTTTCTGGTATTAAAACGAATAACAATATTTAATATCCTTTGAAAATTTTTTACTAAATCCTTGTAAGAAAATTAAAATTTTACAAACTATTGAAAAAATTCTATTAATCGATTTCAATTTAAAATGATAGAAAAATTAGTTGAAATAAATTTTTTAAAAGAATTATTGAATAAGACAGATAAAAAAAAAAAAAACAATTTTTAATTTTCCAAATGAAAAAAAAAACCCAAAAGAAGAAAAATGAAAATTCAATGTACATACCTTTTAGAAAATCAATTCCATTTATAGTAATAAATTTGATAAGAGCTTTAAGTTATCTGTAAGAAATAAAAATATTACATAATAATAAAAATGTAAGAAAATTAATTACAAATTTTTTTTTTTTTATTTGTATAAATATTCTTAAAAAATTAAATTGCATTTTTAAAGAATTTTCTAGAAAGAAAAATAATCAATTTTTTACTTTGAGAAAATTTTATTTAAAATCTATCTATTTGTATACCAGTATTAACGTATATTCAAGGGTATAATATATTTGTAATTACATTTGTAATACACATTACATTTATATTTGTAATTACATTTTGTCTTAAATGACCCAGCTAGATAAAATAAGTATATTATTGCACAAATTGATTTTGCCATGTACTTCCGTCCGCTCACCCGTCCGCACGATGACACAAAAAATAAAGCAGCTAAAATTTCTCCTAAAATTTTCACAATTTCACTCTAGTAAAATTGTTAGTTTTGCCATTTAAATCGAGCAGTTTGTCTCGTGCGTTCGAGCGCGTTCGCTATACAACATAGATATTTAAATGAAAATTACTCAGTGGCTATTGAAGTCACACGTATCTGAAAAAGTTCAAGAAAAGATCTGAAATTCCATGTCAACAATTTTTGAAAAATTTTGTTTGTCTAAAGTAGCAGAATCGGGTAGGTGCGATACATATAAGCATAATTGATATAGTCAACATAATATGTTGGTACTTAATAAAACTTGATATCCTGAAATTTTCTAAAAAATTATAAGTTTCTTTGAAATTTGATTGCTCTAGCCCAATAGTTTCAGGTAGCTTACATATTTTGAAACTTGCAAGATATTTGAAATCTTTTAAAAGATGATAGAATTCCATAGCAATAACTTCTGTTAAATTTGGTTCGCTCGGGGTAACAGGTTCGAGTTATGGTTTGTTATGGTTTGTCATACAACTGCATAAATATAATAAAATTTACATAAGTTCGATACTTAATTAAATTAAACATCTGAAATTTTGTAAGAGATGTTCAAGAGATGAAAACAAAATATTAATGTTCATTCGGGTATCCTAGAGTTGACCTGTGTCTACTATACACTATTCCCTCGTTTTTTAACTTTTTCTTAATATTTATTTCATCTTTTTTAGTATTAAGAAATTTCAATTACTTTAAGTCTTTTAAAAATTTATCAACCCTATACATAAGAAATTCAATTAAATTTTTTCCTTTTAAATATGCGAAATTGAAAAAGAGATAAAAGTAAACAGTACAAATCTTAAAACGCTTTTAAACCCTTTTCAGTTTTTACTGAAATTACCGTTAATTGTAGCCGTCAAAAAATCTACAAAACTGTCAGATGTAACAATTTGTAAAAAAGAATGATTAAATACTAAACGATAACCAAACTTAATTTAATAAATGTTTCATAGAAAACAATTTTGCTAAATTTTGAATATTACATACATTATAATAATACAAAACAAGACATCCTAATGGTACACGAATGCCAATGCACTACAATAACCCTGCGTTTTGTATCAAGTTTAGTATGATGTATTAAAAATTCTGTTCTATATATGGCATTTACTTTTTAAATGCAAAATTTAATTTATTTCTGTCTTTTTGAGTAAAGTTTTCAGTAATTCAATTAATTATTATCAAATTTTTCAAGTAGTTGTGAACAGTATAATATAATATATCAGTATTTGCAAATTGCCATTTTACGGTTAGAAACATGAAAAGTGTGTTTCTAATAGACTAAAAAAAGGGTTAATATCTGCGTACGGGTTAAATATATTTTGCATTCGATACAGTTCATTGATATGCTTATCGGATAACGCATTTCAAAACTGATATCCTTATTCAGAAAAAGCATTTCTGAGCAGAAACCGAACAGTGAGTGGAACTTTTCCAAGAACAAAAAAAAAAACACTAACCCCCCTTCAATATTAATAAATTTACAAAAGTTCGAATAATTCTACAACAACAATCTTTTTCGGACATACTTAGGTAATGAATGAATATTTTAAATTGTACAAAAAAACAAAAATATTTAAAAATGAGATACATATTAAGTTTTAAGTTGAATTTTTAAGAATTTTCGTGACTTAAAATTAAAGTTTATTAAGATTTCAAAATTGTAACTATAGATATACTATATTACATATATCTATACATATACATATAATATTATGTATTAAACCGTTGTGAGAAGTCAAATGATTTTTTAAAACAATCGATAGTGCTATTGGTGCTTAATTTAATATTAGCTTCTAAGAGAGCAAAGCTTTACAGCAAGGTTTAATTTTTTTTTTATGAAACGTTTATATAAGTATATGATGTATGTCACTGAATGCTAAGTATATTACCGTTACATTTCATACTCTTTTATAATATTTTTAAAATTTTATAGCTTATAAGCTTATCCCAATTATGGATTTTCAAATTGTTTGCATGAAGTAATAACTCAATAATAACGTCATGTGATGTTCGTATATTGGAGCCCTGAAATAAGGCTATGTGAAAAAATAATCCCGTGGTGTTATTTCCCATTGGTAAATAAAAAATAAATAAAAATAACCCCGCGGTGTTATTTCTCTTTGAATTCAATTTTCGACTTCTTGAGAATTAAAGCCGCGGAGTGTTATTTATCTTCCAATTAAATCAATCGACTTCTTAAGAATTAAAGCCTAAAAAATTTCTCATACTATTTTAGAATTAAGACCGCAAAATATAAAAAAGAGTCTCATTTCAGGTTTCAGTATTCTCATTTTTCAGGCTTGAGTATTATAAAAGTGGGATTAGCAAACTGGCTTAAAAAAAGAAGTATATTGTCCTTTTCCGGAATATAAATAATATTATGGTGTTGTATTCAAATAAATTAAATAAATTAAATTAACTCTTTGTACCCGTATGAACTATGTTGAAGGGTATATCTAATAAATTTGTCATTACGTTTGTGACACCTTAAAGCAGTCGAGCTAGATATAGTGTCACAGGTATGGATCGGCTCAGACTCAAATTATGAGTCATGTACGTCCGTCCGTCCGTCCGTTCGACCACACGATATCTCAAAAAATAAAGGAGCTAGGAGGCTGACATTTTTTTTACGTCACTTTTGTAAAATTGTTAGTTTCGCAATTTAAATCGAGGATTTTCGGCCACCGGCTTCGAGTAGCTGCCATACAACTTCTTTCGCTAGGTTTCTGAAATTTTGCAAAATACTGTCGAGTTACAGGCCAACAAAATAATTCAGTGTCTATTGAAGCTGTAGGTATCTGAAATTTAGTGAAGAAGTGTCGATTTACATACCAATAATTTTTGTAAAAGTCGGTTCATGCTCTTGGAACTTAATGAAGCTATGCGTTTGAAATCTTAAAAATGATGATCAAGTGTTATGGCAACAACATCTGTAAAATTTGGTTGTGCTGGTAGGACAGATTTGGATAACTGCCACACAACTTCTCTTTTTAAATTAAATTAACTCAGTGTCTATTGAAGCTAGGTATCTGAAATTTAGTAAAGAGGTGTCAAGTCACATACCAAAAATCTTTGCAAAATTTTTGTTGGTCTAAAGCAGCCGGTTCAGGCTTCTTACACCTCTTGGAGCTTAATGAAGATAGGCGTCTGAAATCTTACAAATGATGATCAAGTTTTATGGCAACAACTTCTGTAAACTTTGGTTGTACTAGTGCAACAGGTTCGATTAGCTGTCATACAACTCCAAAATGTACATAAATATATATTGGTACTAAAACATCTGAAATTAAGTTTTATGGAAACATTATATATCACAGAGTTGGACAGTCTAGTCTACTTACTCTACTTCTTCCTCGTTAATTATTTATTTAATTAATTAATAAAAGAGTGTAACGAAAATAGAAAAATTTAATCAGGTCTTTTGAAGCCTACGACATATTTTATAAGAGATTTATTTATTAAGATTTTGATACGCTACCATATACCAATTGTATATTCGGGGAAAGATAACTACTTTTTAAAGGGTAATTTACTTTTTTTTTAATTCAGTCTGGTAATCCTTCTTTAGTTAAATGTGGTTTATTGTTATGAAGTTTTTCTTTTTGCACTTTTTCTGGTTTGAGTACAAGAAAAGTGCCTTTTATTACACATTTAATGAAAAATATTATCTCGGGGTTTTAATTCTATGTAATAGAAAAATAAAACTTTAAAATATCAGAATTAACACCCTGGGGGTTTATTAGTTAAAAAGTTAAATTAAGTTAAATTAAAAGTGAAATAACACTCCGAGATTTATTTCTCATATTTTGCGGTATTATTTTTCAATTACATATGAGATATAAAACCCACGGGCGTTATTTCCCATTGTCTTGCAGAGTTTTATTTCGCGGCGCCTTGTATACCAGTAATGGTAGTATATTAAATCCAAGTATATTGTACTGCATCTAACAACTATTATATACATAATGTACATATATTGGGAGAATGGTTATTTTATTCTGAATAAATTTTGTCTAAAGTAGACAAATAGTATTTTTAGGCATATATTTTAAAAGTTATATTATTTTTATACGGTTTAATTTTCCGATGAAATCCATAAATTTATTACTAAATTATTATTTATTATTCTTAATCCACATAATTTATTTTTTTTTTTAGAAAGCCTAGAAACCCTTACCGTTTAAAAAAAATTAATTGTATGGTTTGAAATTAAATTTATTAAATTTAAAAGGGGAGTGAAATCTGTTGAACATGATGAATGTTCCAACAACTCATATTCTAATTTGTTAAGTTTTGCTATTGCCAAAACTATTTTATAGGTTAGATGATGATAAACAAGGAGTTCATAATGCTCATATAATTACAGATTATATTTCAAATACAACTTATAATACCACTATAATAAGTAACCTTAAAGTATATATGTATATCCTGTTCAAAAAGCAGAAGTTCCCAATATTTTATCTCAATACTTTATCAATAATATATTGAATATTTTTTTCTTTTATTAATTTTATTAAAATTTTCTTTATTAAATTTTTTATTATCAGATAACTTTAAGTAAATAACAAAAAAAAAAAAAATAAAAAACATAGAACTTTTCCGCATCATAGTTGAAATAATGGATGTACATTGTGTTGTATACAAGAATTTTATAGAATAAACAACAAATAGAATAAACAAAAAAAAAATAAAACAAATAAATTAGCTCCCAATGTAATGGTATACTGTTGTCAGCCATTAAAGAAAAATCCCCAAAAAATTATTTTGTCGACATAATTTTCATTTCATCTAGACTAAAACCAAATAAAAAAAAAATAAAAATCACAAAGCAAAGGAAAAAAAAAAACTAATTTTTAACATATGTGTCAAATCCTAGTTTTATGTATACGTATCTTTTTCTTTTTCATTCTTTGTTTTTTCTATTCTACATAAAATTTTCACGAAAAACAAACACTAAAATAAATTTCAAAATAGACTAAAAATTTACTTCTTAGCTTACTATATTCAAAGGGATACTTCCGGAAAATGATGGGAATAACGATAATTGAAAGCACTATTGAGTACAACAGCATTATTTCATGCAACAGTTTTGATCAATCGCTACTTTAAGAAAGAAGACGTAAATTGACAAACCGGAATCATAAGAAAAAGGAGCAATAACAAATGATTCTAAAGTTAATAAATTTGAAATGAAATGAAAAACTTCTAGGTATAAGTAAAGTATATGGAAAAATCTTGTACCCTGGTTTGTTCTGTACTAATACTGAAAAATGCGTTATATATAATATTGGAAAAAAATATATTCACGGCTCTTTTAAATAAGTTTATAAATTTGTCTAATACTTTAAAAGTTTGAAAGTACAAAATTAAATTTCACATTTTTGTAAAAATTTTTGGGAAATTTGCTTATTAGATTCGTTCTGTCCATCAGTATATTATTATGGTAACTTCAACATTGCTATTAATAAAGCAGTGCAATTTTAAATATAGATATATCTCTATTATACATATTTTTAATACAATATATTTAAAAATAAACTTATATACATACATACTTAGATAAATTTAAAATAGTGGGAGCTGTCGCCCCCAAATTACTGCTAAACAAATTATTGGAATTATGATTTTGAAACCAACTATAAAATCCATTCTAATAATTTTTTTATATAGGATATTTCAACAATAAAAGGCGGTTTATATAGATGCCGCCTGTCGCATTTTATATTATTAGAACCCAAATTTTGTATCCTATTCTAAAATTCTACGTTATTTTGTACATACATACATATTTTGTAATTGATAAAAGCTGATTTTGCAACCAACTCTAAAATTATACTTTAGAAAAATATTTCGAAATTTTTTTTAACATAGAAATTCGACTTTTTATTTCGACAATTTATATTTAAATTTTTTTTTGGCTATTCGGCATTTTTTTATTCTACATTTTTTTTTAAACAAAAGACTGGATTTACAATAATATTCTTGTATTTTTTCAATTTTTTATCTTTTTCCCTAAATTTTTTAAAAAATATTGCGAGAACGCGAGATTTTGAGACACGAAATTTTGACACGCGAAATTTTAAAACGCGAGATTTAAAAGCGCGAGATTTTAAAAAACGAGATTTACAAAAGTATGAGATTTTAATTCGGCAGATTTTGATACGCTCCGGAAAAATTCTTATAAAAGTTACAATTTTTTTTATATAAAAATAGTCCCAATCCTAGATTATCTTTTTATTATAACATTTCAAAAATATACGATTACAAAAACCTCATGATTTTACTTAAACGTTGACCTTGACTTTAACAATCATAGATGTTGATATGCTTTTGAAATTACACAATAATATTAAGGGCGTTTCCAAACCTTCACATACTAACACTTGATACGTACACTACCAATTCACACTTGCACTTTTCGAAAATATTTGATTCTCACACTAAATATCGCACTAAATTTCTGTTCGGGTTACAAATTTTCGACAATTAAAAAATTTTTAGAAAAGTGCTTTTTTGAAGCTGTTAAAAGAAATTTGACATAAAAATGCTATATTTATGTCAAATTTCTTTTAACAGCTTCAAAAAAGCACTTTATTCTAGTATTACTAGAAAATCCCCTGTGCAATTGCACAAATTCTATAGATTCAAAAACATTTACGTTATCATACTGACTCCCTTAATAAACTACCTAAAAATTTCATTTTTACACAGCACCATTAAAAAAAACGTTGAAATCACTTACTTGTAATAGAAAAAAAACATAAAACAAATCTAAACACATAAAATTAAAAATGTTAGGTACAGTGGGTACAGTTTGTTAATTTATTCTCGCCGTTTTTTCGTGGCGATAATTTTTGACAGTTTTTTAATTATTGAGAAAAAATGGTCCAAGCTAAAAACACATTCAGGGTAAAAGTTCGTGCCGATATCTCAAAAATTGTTTGAAACACATGTATAAAGTGCACAATAAAAACCGGCGAAAAACCAACCAACACCAACCGCTACAACATTTTTTTTTTGTTACATTTAAAACAATACCAATAATCGAAATAATTTTAATATTTGTTAAAATTTTACTCTCTATTTTTCTTTAGTTTTAAAAAAAAAAATTTTATGTCGATGAAAAACAGTTGTTTTCGCCGCGAAATTACTTCAATTACCAAAACTACTTTCAAGTCTTTTGCGTTTATTTTTTTTTCGCTTGAAAAAAATTTGCTGAATTTATTTTATTTAAATGTACTTTGGAAGAGGTCTTTGGTATATTTAATAGAAGATTCATGTCTCTGATAATGTAATTTCATAAATTTTCGGGGTCTTTTTTTTTTGTGACGGTCGTTTTCGACAGCTTTTTAATTTAATGGTCTAATAATAAATTAGTACAAAATTATGAATCTATTGTGAGAGAAGGCTTCTAAAATGATATTTTCTATGTTATTTTTTCTTTTTTTTTTTAAGAAAAATATCCATTTCTATAATATTTAGTAAGTTTCTGATTTCTGTTATGAAATATAATTAGCTAAGTCTGCCGAATTTTATATTAATAAAAAAAAATTCAAATATTTTATGTTACATCAAAAATTCAGCTTAAAAAATCAAAATTCTAACCTAAATAAACAAAACTACTATAAAGTCTGTTACGAAGCTTTTACCAGCTTTTATAATAGTGAAAACAAAATCAAGAATTAAATCGGCCTATTATTTTTTTCTTATAAATATAAGGCTTACTATAAACTTTGCTCTTTTCACTTTCAGGTCTTTTAATTTTATTAAGAGTATTTTTATTTTTTTCAAAACAAAGAGTCATTTGAAAACTGCCAACAGAAGAATAATAATTTATTTTTAATTTACCGCTGCGACCAGTTCATAATGGATGTGGCGATGAAATTTAAAAATTAAAAATTTGCTTTAAATTTTGTGTCGAAAGTACTTTTTAAAAAGTAAACATTTGTGTCTCTGATAAGACTTTTAGTCGAAGATTTGTGTCTCTGATAATAAAATTTTAAATTATTACATAAATATACAGAAATATCATCTTTGCCAGTTTAGTTTACATTCAGTGTGAGTGGTTTATTATAGAAATAAAATATTTTTTTTTACATCTTGTGTGTCTGGTATTAATATCTATATGATATTTAATATCTTGTGTGAATTGGTATTATCAGAGACTACATAGAGATGTACAAATTCATACAAAAATTTGTACTAATTTTTTTTCAAACGGGCCAGCTATAACTGGCTAGTTTTAAAAATCTTAAAGCACAGAAATATTTGATTTGTGTCATAGCTAAAAGAATTTAGCGAAAACCAGAATCTTCTGTAAAATCTGGTGTAAAATGTAAAAATGATCATTCATATATTTTATGCATTTACAAAATTTTTTTATCTTTGTGAATTAAAACAGGTATAATCATTATATTGTGTATATTATCAGAAATTCAATCATTAATTTCAGGTATTATATTATCTGATCTGATTAACAAATCTTATTTTTTTCCATGGCTAACAATATTATTAATGGTCTAATAAAAAATTAGTAGAAAATTATGAATCTTTTGTGAGAGAAAAATAAATGATATCTTCTATGTTAGTTTTTTTTTTTTTAATAAAAATATCCATTTCTATAATATTTGGTAAGTTCCAGACTTCTGTTATGAAATATAATTATTTAAGTCTGCCTAATTTTATATTAATAAAAAAATTTCGAATATTTCATGTTATACCAGTTCTACCGAAAATTTAGCTTAAAAATCTAAATTTCAACCTAAATAAACAAAACTATTTTAAAGTCTGTTACGAAGCACCAGCTTTTATACTAATGAAAACAAAATCAAGAATAAAATCGGCCTATTATTTTTTTCTAATAAATATGAGGTTTACTATAAACTTTGCTCACTCTCACTTTTTCACTTTCAGGCGCTTTAATTTTGTTAAGAGTACCAATTTTTATTTTTTTTTTTCCAAAACAAAGATTGAAAACGCCAACAGAAGATTAATAATTTATTTTTAATTTACCGCTGCGACCAGTTCTTAATGGATGTGGCGGTGAAAATTAAAAATTAAAAATTTGCTGAATTTATTTTGATTGAAAATGTGTTTTTTAAGTAAGTATGTACTTCTCCTTTTTTGACTGTACTCACTTTTAATGGACGGTGTGTGTCTCTGGTAATACTTCTAGTGGAAAATTTGGTCTCCGGTAATAATATTTACTAAATTTATTTATATTTTTAATGAACTGTTTGTGTCTCTTGATATTACTTTGAGTCAAAGATTTGTGTCTCTGGTAATAAAATTTTAATTTATTAAATAACTATACAGAAATATCATCATTGCCAGTTTAGTTTACATTCAGTGTGAGTGTTTTATTATAGATATAAAATATTTTTTTTTACATGTTGGCAAGGTCTCGCCAACATCTTGTGTATTATATTATAGATTTGGCAATATGATTGATGATTGTACGATTCATTTAATAATAAATAAATATTATTTCGAAGAATAATATTTATTATCTTCCTTCTTCTTTTATTTTTTGCATAATTTATTATTCATTTTTATTTTTTTAAATATTTACTTGTAAAAAAATTTTAAGTTTCTTTACTTTTAACGAAAACAAAAAAAAATTGGTTTAAGTACCCACACAAGTCCGATCATCCATAGTGTGGTTTTCACTCCACTAATTTTTGACAGATAATCAAGTATTAAGTGCATGTTTTCGGATAAAAAAATAGTGCGATAAAATAGCATTTAGTGTGAAGTGCGTTATTTAATTTGATCGGTTCGGAAAAACCTTTAAAATATATTTTTACAATCTACAACGAGGAAGAGTGCAGTAGAATTGATTATGACAACTATGGGATACCCGTATGAACGGGATATATCCTGTTTCTACATAACTTCATGATCTTTTAAACAATTTCAGATGTTCTAGTACCGACGTTATAACTACCGAGATATATTTATGTAAATTGTGTAGTTGTATAACAACTACCAAAATCTATTGCACCAGCACAACCAAAATGTATAGCTAAAACGTTAGCGTTATTGCGCTAAAACTTGATTTTCATTTGCAAGATTGCAGACACCTAGCTTCATTAAGTTCGAAGAGGTGCAAGAAACCTGAACCGGCTGCTCTAGACCAACCAAAGTTTACAAAAGTTTTTGGCATGTAACTCGACACCTCATCACAAAATTTCAGATACCAACTTTAATAGATACTGAGTTATTTACATTTAAAAAGAAGAGTTGTATGGCAGCTATCCGAACTCGGCGGCCAAAAAAGCTAGATTTAAGCAAAGAGATTAGATTTTTAGCAAAACTAACAATTTTGGAAAAGTGACGTAAACTAATTTTTAAATTTCTGGCTGCTTTATTTTTTGAGTTGTCGGAGGGCGGACGTACATGGTTTAATCGACTCAGAATTCGATTCTAAACCGATCTTTACCTTTGACACTATATCTAGCTCGACTCCTTTAAGGTGTCATAAACGTAATGGCAAATTTATTATACCCTTGAACATAGTTCATACGGGTGTAGCTTAAATAAAGTTCACTAAACGGAAGGCACCCTTTAATTTTCTAATTTAGAAAACAAAAAGAAAGCATAAAATAAAATCAAAAGGGAATCCTTAAATACCAAAAATACAAGCGGGCACAAGCATAAATGAAAAATATTATTTTGTTTTTATTTTTTATTGCTCTTTTTTTGTTTTCTTTATTGTATGTTTTTACCATTATATGCTTTCATATACATATATTATTTCGCTTACTTTAACAAAAGAAAATTTTACCTAAAAAACAGTTAAATTAAATCATTGTTATATTATTTTGTAATATATGTACTGTTCTAGATTTTGCTTACTTAAGTAAAATAAACTGAACATTTTCCATTACCTCCATCCCAAATCACTAACTAACTAATTTATTTAATGATCAAAAATGCTCGTTTTCGTATAATTGTATATTAGGTATTTACAATGTATTGATTTTTCTTAAAAAATTGTTTGAAAATTGATAATTTTTGTTCATGTGGTAGTTAATAGACTAAAAGAATATCATTACAAATTTATTTTGATTTTTCTTGTTATATTATTTTTAACTAATCAAATTACCCATTTCTTGAAGCATTCTTTAACTGATTTTGTACAAAACTTGAGATAACAATGAAATATTAGTGTATGGTTCTTTTAATTTTAATCAAGAATTAGAAGAAGAAAATGTAATACTTTTGATGGGCTCCAAACTTTATTAAAATTATTTATTTGTTTTTCTTAAAACTTATTGGAATAATAATAAATTAAAAGTAAACTGATTGTACCTTTGAACTGATTGTGACTATGAACGTGACTATGATTGTGACTTTGAACTATAATGAACTGATTCTAACTATGTTCAAGGGTATAATAAATTTGCCATTACGTTTCTGCCACCTTAAAGCGGTCAGCTAGAAATAGTGTCAAAGATATGGATCGGCTCAGAATCGAATTCTGAGTCGATTAAGCCACGTATGTCCGTCCATCTGTCCGTCCGTGCGATAACTCAAAAAATAAAGCAGCTGGGAGGCTGAAATTTTTTCTACGTCACTTTTGCTATTTATTTTTGCTATCCAGCATTTTCGGCGGCCGGTTTCGAGTAGCTGCCATAGAACTTCTTTCGTTATATGCGAATACCTCTGTATCTATTGAAGCTAGGTATCTGAAATTTAGTGAAGAGGTGTCGAGTGACATGCCAACAATTTTTGTAAAATTTAGTTGGTCTAGAGCATCTGATTCAGGCTTCTTGCACCTCTTCGAACTTAATGAAGCTAGGCTAAAAGATTTTAAAAGGTGATCAAGTTTTATAGAAACAGAATATATTAAGTTCATACGAGTATCCCAGAGTTGACACAGATAATTGATATTACTTTCACCTTATACGAGTATATGATAAGGGTAAAGTATAGTAATTGATCAAAAAATAGAAATTAAAATAAAGTTTCAAGGTTTATAAATTGAAATATTCTAACATTTAAGGAATACGCGTCTGTGTTCGGGTATATATGTATTTACATTTACCTATCTATATTTGTATTGACTAAATGTATAAATTACTCACTTTATCACAAATTTGCTTAACAGATTTTTCACAATGATTATCAGGTCTGAAAGAATTATAAGCATGCTTCAACGATTGATGTGGTAGCTAATTTAAAAAATTAAGGTTGGAAAGAAGATAACTTAGTGACGATTTCTTTAAATTTGACAAAATTGAATTAACTTGTCTTGTACCAAGAATTGAGTTTTCTGTCCCTTATTTAGAATTTGTAGAAATTTGCTTTGTAGAATTGAAACTATTCATACTCTCTTTAGACCTAATACCTACCAAAATGACCTCTACAAAATTTTGGTTCCTTTCGATGTTTCCTTTACGTTTTTCTTTAAATACACTGAAAATTGAATGTGAAAAAGTATTTTAGGTGATGGTTTTTAAAATATTTTTAACATTACAAAATTATTTAAATAAAAATAAAATATTTGTTAGCAGACCTATAGCTTAGGTGATGTCGAAAAAATTTTGCTTATAAATTGAAATCCTGAGACGGGAAAAATATGTATTTTATAGGTTTTTCAGATACTTTAATTATCCTTATATTTATATTGAAAGATCCTTTTAAATCGGTTTTATGGTAGTTGTAAGCAATAGTGAGTTTTGTTTTTAAAAGATCCTTCATTTTCCATATAATACGGAAAAAGTGTTATTAGTTGTTTCATGATATGGTGATTGGTTTAAATATAACTTGAAGCTTCTTTTGTAGCTTATCATATGTTGATGATTGATTTAAATGTGTATCTTATAGGAATATGTTTAGGATTTATTTTATTTAGTTTTTGATACTTACAAATAATCTAATTCTTTTAGATATTCATTTTAAAGCAATTACTCTCTACTTTCTAAAGTGCTCAAAATTTTGTTTATTACCAAAAAACTAAAAATACTGACAATGATCATAATATATATTCTTTGTTTGTTGAATTCACTACCAAGTAACAAAATTAACAATAAAAGATATCAGATCGCAGGCTGAAGTTAAAAATGTGAAAAAAATTTCCAAGTAATAAAAAACATTGAACATTTTAAGGATTTTCAAAGAATTTAGCATAGCCATCACGTTAGATCTCAATCCTTCAGTTTTTTTGATCACTTAATAAACCTTTGATCTAGAATTTTAGTAATCTAGTACCTTTTAGAAAGTTTTTTTAATAAACTAAAAGGCAAAGTTTTCAAAAATTTTTTCAATTTACTGAAAAGAATTCTATAGTCATATATAAACTAACAAAATTATAAATTAATATTACGTTTCATCTCATTTTGCAGGCATTGTGTTAATTTGTTCTTGGCATCAATGATGGAAATCCAAATTTTGCTCGATATTTGCCTTAAATTTTTAACTGTTCTTTTTTTCTGAGTCGCCATTTTATAGTTGCCCACAAAGATTCAATTGGAATTATATTAGGACTCTATGATGGCCCATCTAAAACATTTATTTGTTGTTATTGTTGTAAACATTTATAAATTGATTTCAATAATTTTCGATAACTGTGGCAGTGTGAAAGGTGTTCAATTGATCTCGATAATTTGCATAACTAAATCTAGATACTAAATTAAGCCTGATATATGAAGTTTTATAAAGGATTATTCAATTTTATATAGAAGCAACATATAATAAATATATCATGTTCGTGAAGTTATCCTAGACTTGACACAGTCAACTATATTTTTTTTTCTCGATTTAAACTATTATTAGATTATTAGAAGAATATAAAGATTATTACCAACTTAATATATCGATTAATAAATCCCTTATTTATCCCTTTCTCTATTTCATTTCCGTATTAAACCTTAAAATACATATCAAATCTATTTAACATAAAGAAAAAAAAAAACAAATATTTTCTTCGATCTTTGAACGATTTAGAAATGCTCTTCAAAATTCTATTAATATTCAATGAATAGATCTTTTTCCAAAAGAATCAAATGATTACCTATTAAAATATTAGAAAAAATTAGATTTAAAATATTATCATTAAGATTTTTCTGAATCTGAATAATATAGGATTAAAAAATATATAAAGCTTAGTATCGTATCGTCATCATAAACTTCAATTCAAAGTAACAGTTAAAACATCAACACTAATGTAATATTTTTCTATATATATAGTAACTAATCTTTTTTAAAGCAGAAAAATGTTTTTGATTTGTTGATGTCTCTAACGGATTAAAATAAAAATTCCATTTTAGATGAAAACTTATATAAGAATCCTTGTTATTTTATGCTATTGAAAGAAATCATATAGATTATAAATGATAATACATACATAATATAAATATACCAATGAACATCTCTATATATGGACAATATATATACAAAAAAAAAAACTTTTATATTTTTATCTTTTACTCTTGATGTTATAGCTATTGTCTTTGACCATGTATTTTATACATCATGAACATTTCTGTTATTGTAAAATAGACCTCAATTAATGTATCTGACATATCAGTGTATTGTGAAGATAGACTGAATATAGTTTAAATTTGACCTTTTTTTTTTACATTATCAAGAATAATATAATATGTAAATGTGTAAATTTTTATTATAAGTACAATAAGGTGTAAAATTAGGTGAATAATTATTTCAAATTCTAAGAATAACTAAGAATGTTGAGGTTTATTAAATTCAGATATGATTTCATCTTTCATTAGAATCAATCTTTGTAAACAAAATTGTTTTAGTCATCAGAAAATTCATTGAAGTTTATTCCCCCAATACTTGAATGCATTTTCCATTTTGAAATTTCTTCAACAGAAGGTGGGAAATTGACAGTTTATTGTTAAAATTTATTTATATTTAAACGTTTCATGTTCCACTCAAAATAATACGTACAATATTCTATTTTAAAATGTATTGGAGTTGTAAAAAAAACTCATGATTATTATTGTACAAAAAAACAATGTTTGTTCCAAATACCATTACCATTGTCCTTTTTTTTTAGTCTTGAACTTCCCGTTATTTAACCTTAAATGAATACTATGTTATCTAGTGGTTTAGTTGCAAAAGATTTTTTCTTTGTTAGGCTTTGTTTATTAATATCAAGTCCAACGCATTGAGTAATTTTTTTTGTACATTACAGATTGCTATGGATATTTTCGAACTTTTACGAGTGTTGCTTAATCTCGGGCGTAATCTAAGTTTTCTGGTTGATTTCAGAAATCAATATTATTCGTCGTCTTTTCAAGCAAAACTTTCACTTAATAATTTATTATCATGGTGAAGAGTAGCGATGAAAGGAAGCCATTATTAAATTAACTGAAAATTTATTGAATATGATATTCTGATAATAGGAAGTTATTTTACATGAAAAAGAAATACTTTACTGTTTTTTATTCACCACTGTAATGGTATAAATTCAATATAATACAATAATGTCAAAATCATTGAAATTTTTGGTTTTATTTTTTATATCTTTAGTTTGTGAATGCAACAAAAATAATATAAAAAAAAATTTTTATTTTTCTTTGGTTTTTGTATACATACTCGTATATTGCTAATATCCTTGAGTATAGTTACGAACTGCTTTAATAAACTATTGTTCTTAGAATTTTGTTTTTTCTTCTCTTTCTCTTTTTTTTAAATTGATTTTTTTCGTTTATTGTATGTTTTTGTCTTTTTTTTTTTTGTATTTCATTTCGTTTTGTTTTACTTAATAACCCTCAAAAATAGATGGAAAGGGAGCAGGAGTAACAACAAAATATATATATAAAAAAAACCAAAACATAAAGGTCTTCGATCCTGGACTTATCGAATTACAGCAAAATCAAAAAACATAGAGAATCAAGAGTTT
Organism: Poecilobothrus nobilitatus; assembly: GCA_947095535.1. NCBI lineage: Eukaryota > Metazoa > Arthropoda > Insecta > Diptera > Dolichopodidae > Poecilobothrus > Poecilobothrus nobilitatus. The sequence goes on along the minus strand of OX352772.1, from coordinate 50,457,398 downwards.
ACGGAGTAGAAAAAAAACTCTCAAAGGGAAATTTAATTTTTACAGATTTTAAAAACAAAAAAAAAATTCTTTTTGTTCTTCCAGAAATGGGTCAGCATGCATGGGTTTGCACCCATTGAAGTTCATTTTCTATTAAATGAATCGATTAAATTTTCAACAAGATGATAGAATTTTTTTTTTTTTTTTTTTTTTGTGGTTATATTTTCAACTCAAAGTCAAAATTACTTAACGATAATTGTTGTTGTATTAGTGAAAATAAAGAGAAAGTACTTACAACCACTAAAACTAGAACTGAAATATTTTTGGCTTTTTTTTTTCTTGATTTTTTGGATCAAATCGAGTAAAAAAAAGTATTTTTAAATATGTACGATGATACTTGAATTTTGGCTGGACCATAAACCAATTGGAATCAATTTGTGTTTTATGTTGAACAGATGAATGATTATTTTTTTCTTACTAGCTATATAGGAGAAATATAAAGAAATTGAAATTGAAGTCTTTGATGAAATGTAGAACAAAATAAAAAAAAACCGAAATATTCTCATTTTAACTTTTCAGTATATTTTAAAAAAGTATATCTTATATATGTACATTAGTTTGTCGATAGATTCAATTCCAGGATTTAGATCAGGTGTTTTTTTAAGTTATTTAAATTTTTATCTTCAGGCCGAAGCCAGTTTAAAAGAAAGTTTAGTTAAATTTTATATAAAACACATTCTCAGAATTTGGATTATATCAACCCAAAAATTGATTTTGACAAAAATTGTAAGTTAAGTTTTTAATGCGAAATTTAGGTACTTTTAATTCACTAACATAATTTTTTTTTTAATGCATTTCTCTGTTCAGGCGTAGCTGTAAATGTCGTAAGGGGAAATAACTCTTACGACGTAAGTGGGATTCGAACACACACTCCCTCGGTGATTACAGCGCATTTTATACGCTCTTACCCACTAGACCACCGAGGCCCTTACTTAACATAAATTATAATATTTTTAAAGTATAGTCTATTAGATACGACTGCTTTTGACATCAAATTTTGATAAAAGTTTCGGTATAAAATAACAGTTTCAGATTTCATATTTACTTTTCTCCATATTTAACTTAGCTTTTGAATGAATTACTATGTTTAAAAAATTGTCACAGATACAGAAATAAATATTTTCTAAAGAACTGTCTCATAACTGATAATATGCGTTGAACAATAAGTATCAATTATCAGAGTTTGTAGTACAAAGAGTTCTAGTTGTTGCAGGAGTATGTATAAGACAATATTAATAACACCAATGTTCATGTAAGTCATAGACCTATTTCTGAAAATCGTATTTTTAAACTCATCAAGTCTCAGAAAATTAAAATTTATTCTTCCAATACTTTTAAAATAAAAAATTAGAAATATTTTCAAAAGTATTATACTTTTTTATTGGTGGTTTTTATTTTATATTCTTTTCACAGTACATATTATAGTAGTAACAATAATAGCATCCTTAACATTCTAGAAAAATTATTGTAGATTCATTGTAGATTCATTGTTTTTTGTTTTATTTTATTTTGCTATTTTTTGGGGTTACTTAACGACTTGATTTCGTTGAAAGCAATTGACTTTTTCGAAAATATTTTTAAAATTCTAAAGATTTTCTCTTTGAGAAAATTTTTTTTTTTTTTTTGAGAAAAACAATTTTTAAATTTTTATTGAGATTTACTTCAATCGGACCGGACCAATAAGAGTTTAGATCGGATTTAGATCGGACCAATAAGAGTTTTAATACATAAGATTAAAAAGTGTTTTAATACAAATGATTTGAAGTTCCTATTAAATATTATAGGTAAGATACTTAAAGTTTACTTATTTAAGTAGTTACTTGATTTTACTTGGGTTCAATAGAAATATTAAAGTTTTTGGTTGATATTGTCAATCAAAATAATAATAGTATTGTATCCTAAAAGGAAGTGAGTGATTTACAAAAAGTTCTTCAGGATAAATTTGATATATTGAAGTTAACTTCAGTGAAAGAATAAAAGATAATTTATAAAAATTCATTGAATACATTTTAGTATTATTTTAAAATTTAATGAGAACACTAAAAGAAATTTTTATAGCAGTCAGGCTACGCGTAAGTTTTAGTTTTAATTAAGTTTTAAATTTAAAATAAAAATATTATAAATTTTTTTCATAAAATTTAAAAATAACTTCCAAAACTATAAATTAGATGGTCTAACAGCCATAAAAATCAGCCATAATTCTGTAGAATTGGTGACAATTACATTTACAGCTTTCTTCCTTCATTCATTCATTCAGATCATTCATAATGATCACCTTATTAACAATTTTCTTTACAATATTTCTGTTTTATTTTTTTAAAAACCAATTTTCATCCGCTAATATTTTCTTTCCTTGACCAAGCAGTAGGTACATTACCACTAAAGGTTATATAATATATAGCATATATTGTATGCTTATAAAAAGGATTGCAGATTAGTAGGTTAGAGTTCGCACGCTAATAAGGAATACGTAGTGATTACACTCCTCTATTGTAACTTCCCCGGTATTTCCACTTCCTCCGGCAAGTTGCGGAAAAAAATAGCCGCAGAATGGAATACTGTAGTATGAGTTCACTAAAATTCCATAATCAATTAAATTATCAAAAAAGTTATGAGTTAACAAGAAAAGAGATTTAAAAAAAGAAAATCAAAAAAAAACGAGGAAGAGTGCAGTAGAGTAGACTGTGTCAACTCTGGGATACCCGTATGAACGTAATATATCCTGTTTCTATAGAACTTGATCATCTTTTAAAAACATTCAGATGTTTTAGTACCGAACTACAGAGATATATTTATGTAAATTGTGGAGTTGTATGATAGCTACCCGAATCTATTGCGCCTAGCTTCATTAAGTTCCAAGAAATGCAAAAAGCCTGAACCGGCTGCTTTAGACCAATCAAGTTTTACAAAAGTTTTTGGCATGCAACTCGACACTTTTTCACTAAATTTCAGATAGCTAGCTTCAATAGACACTGAGTTATTTTCATTTAAAAAGAGAAGTTGTATGGCAACTATCCGAACCTGTCATATCATCACAACCAAATTTTACAGAAGTTGTTGCCATAAAACTCGATCATCATTTGCAAAATTTCAGATACCTAGATTGGATGGACACTGGGTTATTTTCATTTAAAGAAAGAAGTTGTATGGCAGCTACTCGAACCCGGCGGCCGAAAATGCTGGAGTTAAATAGCAAAACTAACAATTTTGTAAAAAAGACGTAAAAAAAAATTCAGCCTCCTAGCTCTTTTATTTTTTGAGTTATCGTGCGGACGGACACTGAGTTATTTTCATTTAAAAAGAGAAGTTGTATGGCAGCTATCCGAACCCGTCGCACTACCACAACCAAATTTTGCAGAAGTTGTTGCCATAAAACTTGATCATCATTTGCAAGATTTCAGACGCCTAGCTTCATTAGGTTCCAAGAGGTGCAAGAAGCCTGAACCGGCTGCTTTAGACCAACCAAATTTTACAAAAGTTGTTGGCATGTAACTCGACACCTCTTTACTAAATTTCAGATTCCTAGCTTCAATAAACACCGAGTTATTCTCGTTTAAACGGAGAAGTTGTATGGCAGATATCCGAACCCGCCGCACCACCACAACCAAATTTTGCAAAAGTTGTTGCCATAAAACTTGATCATCATTTGCAAAAATTTCAGATACCTAGCTTCATTAGGTTCCAAGAGGTGCAAGAAGCCTGAACCGGCTGCTTTAGACCAACCAAATTTTTCAAAAAATTGTTGGCATGTAACTTGACACCTCTTTACTAAATTTCAGATTCCTAGCTTCAATAAACAGTGAGTTATTCTAATTTAAACGGAGAAGTTGTATGGCAGCTACCCGAACCCGCCGCACCACCACAACCAAATTTTACAAAAGTTGTTGCCATAAAACTTGATCATCATTTGCAAAATTTCAGAAATCTAGCTTGAATTGATACTGAGTTTTTTCTATATAAAGATAGAAGTTGTATGGCAGCTACTCGAACCCGCCGACCGAAAATGTTGGATTTAAGTAGCAAAACTAACAATTTTGCAAAAGTGACGTAAAAAAAATTTCAGCCCCCTAGCTCCTTTATTTTTTGAGTTATCGTGCGGACGGACGGACGGACGTACATGGCTTAATCGACTCAGAATTCGATTCTGAGCCGATCCATACCTTTGACACTATATCTAGCTCGACTCCTTTAAGGTGTCACAAACGTAATGGCAAATTTATTATACCCTTGAACATAGTTCATACGGGTATAAAAAGGAATTACAATTTAAAAAATTAAAATGTAAAAGGTTCATAACCAGATTAACGGATGTTAGCCGAAATATTATTTCTAGAACCTACAAATGTAACAACATTAACAATTAATATTAACAATCAAGGACGGAAAAATAACTTATCCAGTCCATATCTAATTCCCAACGGCAAATAAAATATTCAACAACTTTTTCTGCATATTCAATGCAAAATTGAAGGCAGAAATCAAACGTCTGAGAAACATCCGGCAAAAGGCAGTTCTTCGAAGAGTGAAACAACTAAGGGATGCACTGTTAATATAGAAAGAGCTTCAGAAACGTGATTACATATATCCAATAGTAGATAAGCGGAAGAAGAAACCGAAATTTGCTAGGAGAGTTCTATATGAAATAATCGCAGCTCCTACGAAATATAACATCATATGTCCTTTACAGCATATTTTTTTATGATTCGATGTGCTGATGACAATGAACAACAAAAAACAAATAAACAATGAAATAAACTTATGGTTTTTGGTACAATGACATAATAAAGCTTGAAATAAAGTTATTATTCCTGCGTTACCCAATTTTTATTTAACCATATAAAATTATTTTATATTTTAATGCGTAAAATTTTAACTGTAAAATTATTTGTCAACCTCAACCTCCTCATTTGTAGTCCTCATAATTTGCCTTTTACATATAAACATAGAAAAGTATAAACCATATGTGAAAATTATTCATAAAACTAAAAAAAAAAACAAAAGTTCCATTCCAAATAAATTATTAATATTCTTAAAATCCATTCTTATCCTTTATACCGTGAAGAATTTTACATCTATACAACATTCTTTTGAAACAAAATTTTTAAAATTTAATACTGACATTTTAAAAATTTTCCTAAAAAAATTTGCCGCTGTAAAAAAATTTAAGCTGTTGTGTCACAGTTTATTTATTTATTTTTTTTGTAATTTTATTTCCTTTCACTCAATCATAAAATTGATGCAGCTGCTAGATGATATTTGATTCCAGCTATTTCAGTTCACGGATTCCAAAATATACTTTGTATATATATATATGTATATATGTACAACAATCGACAAAGATTATATGTTATAGGATATAAGATAACTCTTTTTTAAAATAATATTTTATTTATGAGTTTTCTTTCTTTTACTATAGCATATATTCTAATATTTTAGAAAAGATCTAACAGAATGAATAATCCAGGATAAGAAAAAAATATATATATACATATAATATATAATGTTTTAAATTCTATTCTATGAAATTCTTCAGGTGGGTTGAATCGCTATTTCATTGGTTCATTCTATTATACTTCTTTCGCAATTTATAATTTTATTCAGTTTTTATATATTTTATTTTAATTTTTTATAATATAAAATCTTATTTCCACAAAAAAAAAAAAAAAAGGAAAAAAAAGCAGAAGATACATTTTGAAAACCTTTCTTTTATAATAAAAATTTCTGTCATCATAAAAATTTTGAAGTTTATTTTTTTGTTTTGTTTTTTTGTTTTTTTTTTTTTTGTTTGTTCTCTATGCCTTCAATATGACATTTTTCATTTTTAAAATACAAAACAATAAAAAAAAAAAAAAATAGAGTATCATTTTTTAAATTTCCTATCATTTCCAAATGATGTGACTATACTGACATGACAACTGTTGCTTTTTTTTTTCGTTTAGAATATTATCATTTTATTGAGTTTTTATTTGTTAAATCAAATTTTTATATTTTGTTGCCTATTTTTAAATAGAAAGAGACAAAAAGCAAATAAGAAAAAAAAAATATATATATAACTTTACTATCTTTATTGTAACACTAAAGGCTAAATAAGTAAAATAATATACTGTTGAATATTATGTAACATCTGGTTACAAAAATATAAAGTTCAAATAAAAGAGTCTAAGTATTATTTTTATTTAAAATATGTGTACATGAATTTTAAAAATTTTTATTCAATTGAAAAAATTCATTCATTTAAAAAAAAATCGGAAAGAATAGTCGGGCATAGTCGTACATATTATTTTTAAAATCGATAAAAAAAAAATAAAAAAAAAACAAAAAATAGATTTGACAGTTATAAAAAAAAAGTTTAAAAAAGGTCCTAAAAGTTTTCTGATTTAATTAAAGAATTAAAAATATGTTTACAAATGATTTAAATATTTAAAATGTTTGTAAAAAGTAATCATTTCCGTTGCATTGAAACAATATATGGAATCAGCAAAAGAACGAAAACAATGTACCTATATCCATATATTATTTACATTTTTTATGAAAATATACAATTCCCCGATTAATGATAGCGTAACGGGAAATAAATATTCAAATACTAAGAATTATTTAAAATATTAGGCACACTGAAAAAAAGGAGAAAAAAAATGTTTATCTGTTTGTCATATATATAAATCTAAAGGGGTATGCATTTAAACAAACTGTAACTAAATTTTTCAGTAATGTTACTTTCAACCTATATATAATATATTACCTTTCATTTGATAGATGGTTTCATTTTCCTAGGTTACATAAATTAAATTTATCCTTTTGCAAAAATATTATTTTTTGCTATACAATGCGACAATGGATTAACGATTTAAAAATTCGTGCAATTTATTTCGCTTTGAAAAATTGCCTTTGTCTGAAGAAAAACTGGAACTTCAGATGAAAATATATTATATCAATGTGGCGAATGTTGAACTATCAGTTATTTCGTTTAGCAAATTACCAACTTTGTTAATAATATTCTATGTAATAACTCTGTTTTATATGTACACCTATAATATATCAGCTAGGTTCCTCTTATTTTTTGTTTTATTATTTTTATTTCGATATGCATTTCTACTTTTTGTTTCTTTATTTTTAACTTTTTTATTTAATGACTTACCACTATCACTATAGGATTTACCATTTCTCCATACTGAAGAACTATCAACTGAGATTAAACTTGTGTCACCTCTTTGCATTTGAAGTGTTTGTGTTTGGACACGTGTAACTTTTTTCGATCGTGCCATTTCAATGGCTTTTGCTAACGATAAATTTTCTACATTTAGAATTCTTCTTTGTAAAGTTTTGTCATGGACTCATAAAACAATTCGGTCCCGCAGCATTCTTTCTTCCATTTCTCCATGTCCACATGTTTTTTTTACCGTCATTTTAATATCTATCAGAAATATATCGAACTTTTCTCCATCACGTTCAATTCTATTCCAAAATAGAAAACTCTCGTACATTCCATTCTTCTTTGGTTTACAGAATTCTTCAAAAGCTTTGTAGACGTTATCAAATTTTTTCTTTTGTGTTGTCGTTAAATTTAATGATGAATTAAAGAATATAACCGCTTGAGCATCTGTCGCATTTAGAAAAATACCAATTTTTCCTCCCTCTTCTTTTCTATTAAATTCAATGGCAGCTGCAAATTGTTCCCAATTTTTAGCAAACATAGAATTTTCTGCCAGATTACCATCAAATCTTAACTCTCCAGTTCTTCTTAAGTATTCCATGCTATCCTGTCGTATAAAAATATGTTGAACTTTTCTTGGTCTCCCTCCTGAAAGGGACTCCACCTGGACGTGGTGGGTAGGCTGAGTAGAATCAATGATCCTGTAGGCGATATCGGGGATACTGCGCCATCCCTGGGGATTTCATAGTACCAGTTAGTTCAACCATACCGATAAAGCTGCAGGGGACATCCAAAACCAAGAGAATCCGTCCACTTATAAGCTAAGGTGTCCAGGTACCGTGCCGAGAGCTGAATGGCCAGTAAGTGGTTAAAGATAATTGGTCGAAAAGGTCTCCTCCGATGCCCAGGCAAGGTCGGTTGTATTAATTGCCTTATCCAGGTAAGGTGGCAATTCTGGGGTGGACTGTTTTTTTCAGCCACAATCGTGGGACCAAAAATGGATCTAGAAACTAACAAAACAAAAATAGAGAAGGAAGTCGAGATGGGGAGCTTATCAGAAGATGAGTTTTAGCGTCTAGCCAAGAGACGTTAATTAGTGGCATTGCGAATACCAGCCATAGTACACCAATGCCAGGTCAATCTAAAACTCTTGTCGTCAACAAAGGTGAGGACGGCAAGAAGAAAAATCAAAAGAGACGCAAGTCCGCTGGGGTACCCATGAAGGAAAGTACAACACGGCTCTTTTCATTCTCAACAAGATATCTGAGAATTAAAAAGCACGTACTGTTCATGAGAAGGACGCTGCGGATAAAGTTAAGTACCAGCTCGTCGTAGATGAATATCTAAAGGTGCAAGCGGGTAAGGACAGGAATAAAAGTATTCCTGGTACAACAACTGGCCCGAAGCGTAATAGATCTCAAGATGAGATCAACAAAGCAGCTAAGAGGTCCAATAGAAAACGGGGACCTAGCGCATTGGCATTAAGAGGCGCTACGTGTCAGAGGAGGCTTGAACGCGCACCAAATGATGACTGAATCCCGCACCAGATGATGAAGATTTAATAAGGGGTAATGATGCCAAACGTAGTACATATTAATCTCAGGCATTTGAGAAGTGGCTAGGATAATCTGCTTGTTTTCTAATCTGCTTGTTTCCTCAGCGAGGAAAATATAGACATCAGCCTCATTCAAGAAGCTTGGGTCAGTCGTACTAAGATCAAGGGTCTACATCATAAATATTACAATCTTTTTCACAAAAAGGATACATGTAAACCTAGAGCTTTTAATAAAAAAACAATTCAATGCTTTTCTTTACCCCAATTTTAACTCATCCGATTTGACTATCGTCAAGTTAGAAGGGCTGGATGGAGATAGTCTCTACATCTCCTCTGCATATATGACGCTCATGACGAACTGTCACCTTATATGCAGAGCTACTAACAATAATATCATTGGAATTATAGTCAGAACTCCTATTCAGATCACAAATATATAGTCTTTGATGCGAATCTTCAGATGAATATTCCCAAATTCTACAGAAATCCTAAAAGAACTGACTGGGGGAAATTCAGCCGAATTATACAGTCAAAACTAAATAATGTACCGAACATCAAAATTGAAACGATCGAAGAACTGGATACAAAGATTGAAACTTTTGAAAAGGCTATGGGAGTAGCCTTTAAAGTCTCATGTCCAATTAGTCGCGGAAAGAAAACCTATCCGTTTTGGTGGAGCGAAGACTTAGCCTGCCTTAAAAGTCTGACTAGGTCTATACACTTGCTTTAAACATAAATACTGGCAACCTTATAAAGATTGCCTAAAAGCGGCATACTTGGATGGAATTTTGTCGATCTATCGAAACTACGAAGGATTCGGCTAGAATCTGTAAGATTCTGTAAAATGATAGATCCTGTCCGTCCTTAATCAAAAGAATGTATGGGAGCTGGGCTAATTCTTCAGCTGAATCTTTAGAATTATTAGTTAAAACCCATTTTCCCGTACGCAGTAATGATAACAGTAATGTAACTTCACCTAATGGAGATCCTGTAGTCCAAGGAATTTCAAGGGATGAAGTAAGTAAAATTATATCTCAGAAAAACGTTTCTTGGGCTATAAAAAGTTTTTCTCCATATAAATCGCCTGGCATGGATGGCGTAATTCCGATTATATAGAAAGACTCCAGGCCACTTAGCCAGTCCTCCTTTCTTTTAAAAACCATCGATCGTATTTTGGATTACCATATTAGGCAACGCTTTGTGGTAGGTCCACAGAAACGGCTCTCCATGAACTGGTCAGCACAGTTGCACATTCCATTAAGTGTAAACAATATACCTTAGCTACTTTCTTAGATATTGAAGTTGCTTTTAACAATGTTAACACCCAATCCATTGAATAAGCTCTCACCCAGGAGGGAACAGAGCAGTTTCTGAAGCGTTGAATTATCTCCATGATTAGTTCTAGCCACGCGAAAATGGGAAACAGTAGTGCTAAATTAGTCAACAGGGGTACACGACAAGGAGGTGTAATATAACCTTTGCTATAGCTAATGGTTATAAACGAAATTCTAATGGGATTTAATAAGGAAGGAATAAAAGTAGTGGCGTATGCGGATGATGTTATGATACTAGTATCAGGCTAATTTATATCCGTGATTAGTGAGATAATGAATAGAGCTCTAAGCAAGGTTTACAACTGGGCCCCAAGTTATGGCCTTGGTGTCAACTCAGAAAAGACTAAAATGGTACTCTTCACGAGAAAATCCAAAACACCTAGTTTTGTCCTACCGAAACTTAATAATTATGCTCCAAAGCTGACTATCAGCGCTAAATATCTAGGCGTTATTGTAGAGTCGAACCTCTCCTAGAAAACTAACATCGAGCATAGAGTTAAGAAAGCTTACGTTGCTCTCTATGCTTGCAACAAAACCATGGGAAAGAAATGGGGTATGCAGCCAAAAATGGCGCTGTGGACGTACACAGCCGTGGTTCGCCCAGTCCTTACCTATGGATCGCTGGTGTGCTAGCCAGCGATGAATCGGAAATACAATATAACAAAACTAAATAGAACACAGAGATCGGCATCAGTGGGTATTACAGGGGCATTACGATCGTGCCCGAGTGATGCTCTGAACACTATTTTATTTCTTCTACCCCCGGATCTATACATTAAATATGTCACAAGGTGAACAATTTAGCCGTAGAATTTCCGACTAGAGCAGATTGGAAGGGCGGAGATGTGACAAAAAACTTCGATGTAACTATCTTCACCGACGGATCCAAGATGAAGGAAGGAGTCGGTGCTGGCATTTCCTCGGAGAAACTCTACATTTCAAAATCCTACACACTTCCCGACACAGTTATCAACTTTCAGGCGGAGATACTAGCAGTTATAGAGGCTGCTCGAATCCTGAACGGAAATAACACACAAATGAGAACGGTCGCCATCTGTGTGGACAGTTAATCTGCGATTAAGGCCATTAATGCAAACATTACAACATCAAAGCTTGTTAGGTAGTGCCAAGAGCAACTTGCCCTAACAAGGGAAAGGCTAAACATAGCCTTCTTGTGGTTGCCTGGGTATAGCAATATTGAAGGATATGAAAAAGCTGATGAACTAGCGAAGAAAGGAGTCACTCAGAACACCAACTCTCCTAAAAGAGTCAACTGTCCAATTAGTACCGTAAAGGAACGCATCCTCTCTTTATATATAGCGAAATCGCAAAATAGGTGGAGTAATTTGAGCAAGTACACCATATCTAGAAGATTGTGGCCCACCTACAACAAAAGGAGGTCATATCCAAATCTCGCATAGACATCGCCAGACTAATGGCAATCATCACAGTTCACTGGCCAGTAGGCACGTATGCAGCCAAATTCCGAATTCCACACAACACCTCCTGCAGGAGTTGCAAAGAAACAAACGAAAGTGAGAATTTGGAGCACTTTCTTTGCAGATGTCCGACTCTATCTAGAGCCAAACTTCTCTCACTCGGTAAACCGTTCTACCACAACCTCAGCGAGCTCTCTGTACACAAAATCAAAGAACTGATTTCATATCTGAACAGCTCCGGTTGGATACAAAATCACAAACAATCTAAAAACACAGGTCACCTGAATGCAGTGGTATCAAAATGGCGCAATCTAGTGCTGATTGATGTCTTCACAATTTAGTAACACTATCGTGAAGGTCACCACCCTACCTACCAACCTTTCTTGGTCTCCCACGTCGTCGATTTGATTTTTGTATGTTAATAACGCTTCTCTGGTAGCAAAGTAAGAAACTTTCCCATAAGTTTACAAACATTTTTTTTTTACTTTTATCTAGCTTTTTTAAATTTAGAACTTTATTTTATCCATTATCGACTGCTCCATGTTTTATATAATTTTTTTTTTTAATCCATTTCTCTGCCACATAAATGTGGACAGGAAATTACACAGCCTTTCCTGTTCAGGCGTGGCTGTAAATGTCGTAAGGAAGAATAGCTCTTAGGACGTGTTTGGGATTCGAACTCACACTCCCTTGGTGTTTACAGCGTATTTTATACTCTCTTACCCACTAGGCCACTGAGGCCCCCATGTTTTATATGTTTCTATAATAATTAGTACATCTGCACGAGTTCTTTATAAACTGATCTGATATACCTATTATGTTATCTTCTATTTGACAATTTAATGTAATCTTACAACTGGTTATTGTATTAACTGGCATTTGTATAAATTAGGGTGACCAACTATATGTGACAAACCCTTTCGTCAAAAATTATTCAAATTGTTGAAGGCTAACATTTTCTAACAACCAAAATAAAATCAGTTTAGAATATTGTGCCTTGCACCAATTTCTAATTTTTCTTAGAATTTTATATATAAGAAAAAATCGTAAAAAATCAAGAGAGACTTTCTTCAGTTTTATAGCTCTAGCAACTCTAAACTAAGAAAAGCACACAAGTAAAATGTTATAATGGTTAATCTGTGATTTTTGCGTTTACTTTAAAAAAATTTGCATAAATGTCCAGAAATGTTTAAAAATAAAAGAATTTAAAATTTTTGCGCTCTAATAGATTTTCAGCAGGGAGAGGTATTTAAATATATTTTCTGAGGTATCTTATGATAATTCTAAGATCTAAATCTCTCAAAATTTCAAGATTTTATTTGTAAGTGTTACGGAGATATGAAGCAATCAAAACCATTCCAAATTTTCTAGAACATTTAATTTAAATATTAATTTCAAAAAAATCGTATAACATTTATATTGATTTATGAAGGTCCTATCATTTATCATTTTAGATTGGAAAAATATTAAGCTGAATCTGTGATATAAACATTTGAAAATAGAGAGTTTTCAAACTTTTAGGATCTATAATAACTTCAGAGTGCAATAAGCTAAATTTTTTAAATATTTTTTTAAAAATATGCTAAAAACAATGACTTTTTCAAATGTAAATGTCTTTCAAACACAAAAAATAAAAACAAAAGGTCGAACATAAGGTATAATGATTAAATATTTGCAATAGGAATTTAAAAACGAAATTTCAAAGAGACAACTTAAATCAAACCTCAAATACTGAATTTATTTTCTCCATTTTAACTATTAATAATAAGACAATATTAATTTTATTTAACTTTTTTAAAACATTATGCTAATATTTATTTTTATTATTATTGTTATTAAGATCTCAAAATATTTAATATCAAAAAGAAACTATACATGTTTAAGGTAAAACATGATAAAATCACTTAGAATGATAATTTAATTAATAATAAATTGATTTATAATATAAAAAATGTAAATAATTTGTAAATTTTTAATTAATATTGTCTAGAAATAAATAAACATAAAATAAAATTAGTCAATTAATAAATAAACAAACAAATAAATTAATCTTAAAACTATAAATCACAACTTGAATTTGAATACTTTTTAGTATAAATAAATATGTTTAAGTTTATTATAGATTTTAACACAAAATAGATAAATATAAATTAATTATTATATTTCTATTTAATTACACTGGTATGCATAACAATAAAAATTTATTCATAATATATTTTAAATAATTTATTTTCTTTTTTCAATATCCATTACACGCAAATATTCTGTTCTTTCTTTGAATCTTTGAAATAATTCTCAAGCAACTTAAAATTCACAAGCAAAAATTTGGCACTTTTTGGTTGTTATTGAGTAAAAAGGACGAGAATGAAATTCAGCATGTTCAACCAGCGGATTTATGCAGCTACTTTACATCATCTTTTTTATATGAAAATTATTGAATGTCTATTGAAGCTATAAATATCTGAAATTTTGTAAAAAAAAACAGTCAAAATTCATGCCAACAACTTCTGTAACATTTAGTTGGTCTACAGGAGCAGATTTGGATAGCTGATATACAATTTATTTTTTTTATATATAAATATATAATTTATACCCTCATATCTTGATACTTCAACAAAGCTAGATATTTGAAATCTTGTAAGAGATGGTCAAGTTTTATCGCAATTACTTCTGTGAAATTTAATGTTGGTTCAGAGCAACGGGTTCGAATAGCTGTTATATAACTTCAAAATTCATATTAAATATACATATCTCAATAGTATAGATAAATCAGATACATTAAATTTTCTAAAAGATGATTAAATTTTATGGAAACAGCATTACGTTTGTCCGAGTATCCGAGAATTGACACAGTCTACTCTATACTCTTTCTCGTTTTTCTCTGCTTTGTTGTTATTTTATATTAAGTTAATCAGTTTGGCAAATGAGGAGCTAATAATTCTGCTTGCTCTATTTTTATAACCAATGAAAAATGAACTATGATCCCGCGAGTCACAAAAAAAACAACAAAAGAAAATGATGACATCACAATAATTGTTAAACTTAAAGTTTAATTAAAAATTATTCAGTTAATTAGATTTAATTAGACTTCAAAATATAATGTCAGGATTAAAATCCAATGTTACACAATTGAATAGGTAATGCCTGAACCGGAAATTTTGAATTATAATTACGTAATAAATAAAAAAGGACAATGATTTTAAATTTTTTATTCAAAAGAAAAACTGTAAAATATCAAAGTGATAAAATTATCCAAAAAACTTTAACAATAGTAACCGAATATGTCATTGACAATTTTGTCATTTCATTTTAAATTCAAAAGCTTACTATAAGTATCATTACTTTAAAAAAATGATTTTTTTCTAGAGATTCCAATCAAATCAAAACAATTCAAAAAAAAAAAAAAAAAAACAAAAATAAGACAAAAATGTATGTAACAAAAACTTTTTCTATTATATATCAAATGCACATATGGTTCGGGATGATTTTTATTTGAAAAAACAAAAAAAAAAAAAAAATTAATAAAAAAAAAACCACCATAATATTTGTTTTCATATTCTTTTAAGCATACAGATCAGATCTCTTGACCAGATGACATTTTTTTTTTTTTTTGTATATATGTAGGTACCTTTTTACAAGATAGTAATTTCAAAAAATATAATAATAACATGATATCTAAAAGACATTAAAAGAAGTACTAAACTGTGAAACTTAAAGTATTCTATCATACGCAGAACCGATTGTGTAAAGATGCTGGTATTTTAATTTTTTCTTTTGTAAAAAAAAAAAAATAACAAATAAAAAAAAAACACAAAAAAAATAAAATAAAAAAAAATCTAATAAAAAAATTCACCACACTTTGAGAATGCAATTTAAAGTTACAAACAAACAGTTGACTAACCATATAATAAAAGATTTTTAAAGGACCTTGTAAATGTTTCTTTATTTGTTTTTCTTTTTGTTTTTTTTTTTTTGTTTGTTTTAGTGCTATAAATTTTATTTTACTTTGCTCTGAAAAATTTTTTTTATAGCATAAAAGAAAAATAAAATGACAAGTTATGATGTTGTACAACTTGTCTTTATGTTGAATAATAAAATGATGTCATGATTTTTGATAAGTTTAAAATTAAAATGAAACAAAAAAAAAAAAAAAAAACACATTCGCATTTTTTGCATAGTTGAATAAATAATAAATGAAATAGAAGAAAGAAAATAAACTGTAACTATTACTGTTGTTCCTTTTTTTTTAATTTTTTAACATATACTCAAGTGTAAGTTCAAATGTATAATAAAGTGATTCTTGTATACCTACATACATATTTATGGTATAATGTACATATATAATATAACTATTTAAACAAGAATGATTTTTAACTGTTTTGGAAATATTGCATAGCTAATAAGGTAAAAGTTTTAGAAAATGGAACTTCCGGTTCTCACCGATATACAGGCGTAACATACAAATATATATATTTTTAAAAGTTACAGTTTTGTTCTGAGTGTTTTTTAAAAGTTAAGAATCATCAAAAATTCTAAACCGTTTTATTTTACACAATTCCAATATTGTCCTTAAACTATAAAATTTTAAAAAGACGAAGCTTTTATAGATTTCGGATTTAAATCATGCTTTAATACTGTCCTTAAATATACTGTGCTTAAATAATGTATACTATAATACTGTCCTTAAACTATACATTTTTAAAAAGAGGAGGCTATTATAGATTTGCATTAAAATCATATGGTTTGAGACGACTATTAGGCTATAGATATTACATTTAATGTTTATTTTTGAAATTTTATATGTCGGAAAATTTATTTGTTTAAAAGGATTTTGTATTTTTTAAGAAAAGTGATTTGATATTACTTCATTATAATCCTCATTTAATATGTATTTTGTAAAGAACATTGGAAGTTGTTTAAAACTTATATCTCTCCTTGTGGCACAATAATTTCAAAAAAATATATTTTTCTTTTATTTAATTTTCTTTTTTTTTTCAAAGATCTCAGTTTCCCTTAAAAAGGACTAAATACAAGAAACTTGCAGGCACTCATTAGAACATTTAACCAAAAAAAAAATGGTTACACACCTTGTATATAATGACAATTTCTATATAGGTGTCTTTCAGAGCACTTGGTATGGTATTTGGTTTTTTTTTATCTTATTTTGCTTTAGTCAAAAATCTTTTTTTGAAAAACTTTAGTTGTAAATAAATTAGTTGCGTGAAAAAGGTGGAGACTTAACAGTAGCATCATTAAATACATTAGATATATTTATGAGAAAGAAGCTCTTAAGAATTTTAACTTTTTAAATGTAGAAAAGTTGACGTCCCTTTCACAAAATTCATGTCTCTTGATCGATAATTTATAAACAGATGTGCTAATATGAAACATTTTAATATAATTTTACTTTCACAAATATCAGTGCAGTATCATTTAGTATCATTTATAAAACAACAGTGCAGTCTTTATGAACTGATATAACATCCTCCAGATTGTTGAACATATTACGTCCCTATGTTTTACCCAATTCTTATGTTTTTAATGTCAACTTAAACTATTTGAAATATAGAAACTATTTGATAACAAGCCCAATTTTCAATAATTAATACTTTTATGAATTTAAAATTTCTTTGTAAACGATATTTTTTGTAAAAACACGGTAATTATTATCATTTATAAGATGCCCCTGATTTACTGAGTATTGAAAATTCAATATACACCTATTATTTATATTATAAGATGCATTTTATAAGATGCATCTGATTTATGTAATATTGAAAATTTTATTAAATTTTATATGTTACATTTCATGTTTATTCAAATAAAAAATCCTAAAATGACAAACAGTCATTTCAAAATTTTGTTTATGTATCTAGAAAAAAAAAGAAAAAACAAAGAGATAAAAGAGCAAAATTTCAAATTTAACGGAAACAAAAGAACAAAAAAAGATCGTATTATTTGAATATATTTTAGATATAGATTATATACTATACGATACATACATATGTATAGTCTTTACATGGGTTTTTTTATAAAAACGGAAAATTAATAATGAAAATCATAAAATTTTGGAAAAATATTGATATTATTAGATAGTTGTAGCTGTAAAAAAGTGAAAATCGGTTGGTGAATCATTGAGTAAAAGCGTTTTAAATGTCTATCATATACAGGTTAAATATTATGATAATATTAAAAATTCAACATTTTTGTCTAATCAGCTGTTTTTCTTCTCTGTTTATGCAGCCATTTGCATATGTTATCTATTTATGCAGATATAAAATACTTAAGGACGCGAAAGCGACGTTAATTTTATTTGTTTTTAATTGATTCAATATTCCAATCAATAGCAACGGAATTCGGTAATTATTTGGGATTGATAGCAAACTAAAAGATTTAGTGTTGGAGGAATATAAATTTATTAAAACAAATGTAATTTTTTCCAAGAAATTTTAAAAGTAGTCCACATTCTTAAGAACTTTCAATTTTTTCGATATTCTTACAATCTTCCGTTTTTACCTCGTTAATAATTTCTGTTTGCGTTTTAAAATAAGTATATGCATGTATGTATGTATATATGTATGTATGTATATGTATGTATTAAAATACAAAATGTGTAGGCATATTAAAATAATTTCACCTTTCAAATTTAATAAATATAACTTGGTGGACGAATTAATAAAATATGAAAATGTTTTGAGATATCAAAAATGTATTCTAAATATTTGCTTATGCTTGAATAAGTATCACGGGAAAATGTCTCGTCCTTTTTATATAATCAAAATGTAATTTTTTTTTTGTTTAATAATGTTCTGATATTTTTTTATGTTTTATCTGCATAATAAAACATTTTTATTTCTTTAACTTTTTTTCCTCTCATAATTTTTACATTTTTTTTTGTTTTTCTTTTTCTTTTAGTTATCCTTTTAGTATGTTAAGCATTACAAAATACTGTGTCTGAATTTTTAAGTTTATATAGAAAATGAAATTTTTAGAAGAAAACAATTTCTCTTAGTTAATTTAATCTTTGATTGTGTTGTATTTAAAATTGACTGGTCTAGGCAAAATTCTGCAGATAACCCTTCAGTTTTCATCATTTAAATGGTTTCAATTTAATCAAAGTTCTTCTTGAAGACACAAAATTTCCCAACTAGTAGAACTTTGAACTTTTTCAATTAGAAGAATTTTGAATAAATTTAAATTAATTGATTGGCTCAACGCCATGGTCGAAGTGATATGAAGTTGTATAAGTGCATAAGAGAATCTGATAAAAAGATCATAAAATGAATGAGTGTTTTTCCATACTTTTGCACAGTACCGCGCGTTTTGTTTTTGCTGTTTCATTAAAAACAAAAAGTTTTATATATATGGTCAAACGAGCCTTGATCTAATCTACTTTTAGTCTGTTTAGTAAACCTATTTTATTGTCGCTTCAAAAAGTGTTTTCGTGTAGATCTCCCAGTAGTCGGTTAACATTAAATATTTCTCTATATTATATTAAGCAATATTCCAATATCTTCAAGTACAAATTTTTATCAAAAAAATAAATCTAACTTTTTTTTTTTTGTTGTTGCTAAAAATAATAACTGACCTGCAAAATAATATACCATTTTAAGAATTGTAAAGGATTCTTGTTATTATCAGCAATAAAAGGAACAAAAAAAAACAAAAAACAGAAAGTTTTATATTTGTTTTTTTCAGTACTCAGACTTAAGGGAATTACCTAACAATAGAAGGTACGGTACACAATTTATTTTTTATTGTATATAGCAATAAAGTCATAATGTTCAGTTATGACATTACCATTTTTGAAGTTAATTCTATTGGGTATCTATTTCAGACATCTAGAGTAGATATTTTATTTTAATTTTTTTTTTTTTTATTATTTTCGTTTTTTAAATATTTAAATTTTATTATAAATGTATGTATGTTTGTAACATAACACAGATAAAAATAACAGTATAAGAATTCAGAAGTCCTTGACTACATAGTTATTCTATTGTGGTGTTTTGATAAAACAATCCAAGTGTAATTTTAGTATTAAAATATTTTCACTGCAGAATAATTTTTTTTGTTAAACAAATCATTTAAATTCAAACAGAGAATGAAATATAACGGGATTACCCCTTCATTTGATCAAATAGGACATTTTTTTTCTGTTTTTAAAAAACAAATAACAATTTTCCGTAATATCATATAATAGAATTTAAGTATAATATAGCAAGAAAAACATACACAAAAAAAAAGAACTTTTATATAAAAGAATAAAAAAGGTCATGAAGAAAACTAAATGTAATTGATAAAAATCAATTCAATATTTTATAATAAAAATAAAATTCTTAATTAGACCTTTCCTTTCGAATATATAATATGTGCTTAGATGATGAAGGTATATAGTTATATTTATAATACGTCATTAGATTGAGAATCCTCATGAGAACTATTCCTAAGGGTTGAAAATATATTTAACATTTTTTCTATAGTTGTACTAAATATGACAACCTCGCAAGCTCTACTCTAGATAATTTGGTTCCTAAACTGTTTCAGATATATGGAAAGATATATTTTTTTAATCTTTCCATTTTTATAAGTGGTGATATAAATATTATATTTTTATCATTTTTACTCATATAAGAAGTATTATAGGATACCAAATGATTCGCTTTAAATGCATGCTCATGTTATACATAAGATTTAGGTATTTATTTATTTATTTTATATTACGATATAATAGTTTAGATAATAGTGTATATACTACTATTGGATATAATCTGACGGAGGTTTCAAGCCAAAACTTTTCGATTGAGAAACCTACGAGTTAACGACTATCCCATTGGTCAGTTGTTGCAAGATATAAAACTATAAAAGTTTTTTTAACAAAAATGGAGCTGTTTATATTTTTTTTGGTAGAGTTAATGAATATAAGTGTCGCAAATGACCTGCTAGTAATTATGTATGCAATGAAGTAACTAACAATTATTTAGAAAATATCTCATTTCTTTTTTTCTTTTCAATTAAACAGGAATTAAAGGAAATTTTCACTTTTAACATTTAATTTTAAAATTATAAAATTTCTTGAAAGAGAGTTAAATTAATTGAAGTCCCGATCTAATGCATTCTTGATCATTTTTAAGTATAGTATAAAAGTATAGTATAAGTATAGTATAAAGTATAAAATATAATAATCATTTGGAAATTTTTCAATTTATTAAAGATGTCTAAATAGGAGATATTTTTCCGAATACATTTATCCTACTCAGGATTTAACAATAATTGTCTATTACTTTAAATATATGCAAATACAATGTTCTTAAAAAAATGTTCATTAATTATTTTACCAGATTGACAGACAATTCAAAAATAATGTGACATTTCATTATAAAAAGCTTGTTGACAATTTTTTGGAAAGATTTGATTTTGAGATGCAGTAAAGGACCTTAAGGGATTGTTTTTTTTTCTCTTTCTATTTTTCTTTTGTTTGAAGTAATTGCAATTTTGTTGTATTGATTTGATTATCATAGAAAAATATCAAAATTTTTATGTAGTCTGAATCTTATATGGCACATTACAATGAAATAAATTTTGTGATAGTTATATTATAATACCTGAATATTGGTATGGAATATAAAAGATAAAATCATCAAACATTTTTTTTTTTAATAAAAAAATTTAAGAAACTTATCCTAAAATTATATAATGAAAGTTATACGTCTTGGTAAATTTAAGAAAATCTTTTAAAACAACTTAAGGTCCTTTTTTTGTACTTATTAGAATATTAAAAAGGGAAAGCTGATGCTGATACTTTCAGGCTATTTTTAAACTACGTTAACTAAATTGAATTTTTTTTTTAATTTACAAAACATTACAAAAATTTATTAAATAAGATATTTCTAATAATTGAAGATTATAGAAATTAAATTGAATTTTCAATTTACATAACATACAATATTATAAATATTAACAAATCACGGTTGTCAGGGTTGAAATTTTTATGTTTTCTTCTTCCTACTCTACTCTTCTTCTACTATAAGAAGCATAAGGCATCCAATAATTGATTTATTATCCATATATTTTAGTAAGCTTCAGTTTCATTTTCTTGAACCATTAGTTTGACTAAGCCGTTAATTATTCAGCTATAACTACTGTGCAAGGAAATGAAACGCAACTATATTTATTTTGGCGCCATCTATTAATTTATACAAGAATTACTTTTTTTTTTTTATTTTCATAGGGCTCTAGAAATAACCTTAAAGTAATACCTAAATATTTTCATGTGGGTTATGTTTTGATAATAAAATATATTGTATTGTCAGGTCTTTTAACAAGCATTTTTTTTATGTAGATAATTAAAAATAAACCATTATGTACTAATAAAAATTTCTAATCAGAAGTGAATGTCAAACATCAATAGAATTTCAAGATCAAATAATCAGTGTTTTTTTCTTTTTCCAAAATCTAACATGGATGAATTATCTAACGTGGATCTGAACGCTTCCAAAACTTTTTCCGTCAGAGTAGTATATTATGATGGGGTAAATCTAAGGCAACTTAATAGAAACTCTAATACGTTCCACAGTGCATTACCTATCTAGAGATATTACTGAAGCATTAGATCAATCAACCTTCGTCAATAAAAAGAGAAATATTTTTTATATTTCTTTTATTCAACGAATTCCAACATATTCTTATACCATTATTTCATCATACTTATACCATCTCTTTTTAAATTACATTATAGTTTAACATTAATTTGAACTAAATGGTGAGAGTTAGTTGATTCAGGTAAAAAGGTTGATAAAATATAATGTTCTGTATCTTTTTACTAGGATTAAAATTTAAACAGCTTCAAAGGAAGAAACTTCACTTAAATCCAAGTAATTACATATATGATAATAAAAAAAACATAATCTGACGTAGAAAGAATTAATTGCAATTCATTTTCAGTTTGATCTTATAGCTGTACACATATATGTACTACCTATATATTATAGGTCTTTTGTTTTTTTCTATTTAAAAAAAAAAAAAAACATAAATTTTGAGTTGTCCTTCAAAAACAAATTAATCTATTTTCCTTTTGTTTTTCTATCTTTTGTATGAATCTGTCTAACTTATACTGGAACATTCAACATGATTATGGTATAGTATAAAAGAATTAGAAATGAAATGAAGATTAAATGTAAATGAAATTTTTATTTGTGATATTAACTTTAATTTGATATGTTCCTTTTCACTAGAAACAAAAAAAAAAAAACGAATTTCATTTTGAACGGTAAATTAATTTTTTTTTTTTTTTTGGATTGGAAGGATTTTATTAAACAATTAATTTTTGTCAAATATTTTGAAAGAATAATGGTCTTAAAAAACAAAGATCTAAAAATTATCAAATTTTGTATGTTATCCTGAAATAATGTTTAAAATATAAAAACAGAATAAATCATCCGTTTTTAGATTATCTATACAAAAATCAATTTAAACAATTTACAATACAAATGCAATACAAAAACCAGGATACCGAGTTAAGTCTATATACACATAATTAATTTCTGTATGGCTAAATTAATTCCTTTAAAAAAATGAATTTTCTTCTCCATACTGAATTATTTGTAAATGATTTTTCTCCTCGCGTACAACATTAATGTCACTGTAATGAAAAGATTAATTTTTGAGGATTAAATTCAGATTTTAAAAATCTGCATTTTATGTTTGCATGCATTCCAGGACTTCATTAATTTGGTTAGCTTCAGGAATTTGGTGGTGACAGGTTTTTGGAAAATAATTCGTTTCAGAATTATACATTTTGTTCGCTTAAAAATAATTCTGATGAAAATGAAATTTGTCATTGTAGTATATTAAATTAATCCTATTTAAAGTTAAGGAGTGAAACTTTCGTTTACTAAGACAGTTGGCAACTTAAATATCGAAATTTTTGAAAGATTTAAATCTAAAGAACATTAAATATCATTAGTAATTGCAATTCATTATGTAAAATATGGTGATATAAGAAAAACGTATTATAACAAAAAAAAAAAAAAGCGAAGAAGATTAAAGGTGCAGTCTGGCAACTTTTGAATAGCATAGCGCAATCAAATTAAAAAACATCCCAAAAAATAAACTTCAAGACTTTGTATTAAGTGAAAAAATCTAAATAGCTATAGTTAGTAATTTAAATAAAGTTCCCATTGAAAATATTTTCCTGTATTTTTTCTGTATAGGCTAATAAACAATAAATGCCCTACATATTTATATAGCAAAATTGGTTTTGGCAGATCAGCTAGATCTTGTCAAATCAATATACTTAAACACTCAAGTAGAGTGAGACATTTATCTTTTTTTGTAAAAATGCCTTCTCTATGGAATTCTCTACCTATTAATATTAGACTAGCTCAAACATATGGTGAATTTTTCGGGCTTTACTTTGAATACTTTAGTAATAAGTAACTCATTTGATTTGCTTTGTTTTAAATTTATGAATTATTTTTGTTTGCTGGCAATATTTTAAATTTGACATTACTATCTTATTATGTTCTTTCGTATCTCTATTAAATTGCGCTTGAAATATATTTTATTATTTGATTACGTTTGGTAATCAATATCTCCAACATATATTCACTGTATAGACTTACCGTCTAAGGGTATATTGATAAATGAAATGAAAAAAAAATAAATAAATAAATATATTATTTTTGACCTGACCGGAGTTTGAACCCGAGACCTCTTGTCTGAAAAACCGGTGACTTATAGTCCAATGGTCATATAAAATATTTATTTATTTACAAAAAAATATTAATTAATAGATTACACAAAAAATAAAAGCAGGATTATAAAAAATTTAAATAACAAAGACAGTAGAAATTAAAGTAAATTTTACATTGCTCTTGACGCTCTTTCTAATTAATATAGCATGATAAAGCTTACAACATAAGTTTAATTCGAACAGATAAATTAACTTTATATTTTAAAAATATAAATTTTTAAAATATTTTGTTTTGTTCTACAATACTATAGAAACTCTTCAGTAAGCAAGTAGTGTTGATATGCTTAGACAAATCCTAATTTTAAACTTCAACAACTCTTACTACTTATAAGAAAATTTCAGAAAATCTTCTGTGAGGTAATAAGACAAGTTGAAAATATCCGTAGAAACAAGTTTAAGGTTAAAATAATAAAAAATTTAAAAAAAAAAATTTTTTAAATTCAAAATAAAAACCAAAAAATAATAAAAAAAAAATATTTATATTAACTTTAGTTTTTTTCAGTCGTCGGTAAGATAATAGGATTAGCCTAGGATATGATTTGCACATCATATACATATAGATCTGAGTGCACATTTGTTAATATTTTTAACTAAAAAATTATTGTTAAAAAACCAATTTTTTATAATCTTTGATGTACATCATTTTGATAATCTTTTTAAGAATTGCATTATTGTTAGAAGTAATTTTTAGATTTTCATTTCATCAGCAGAAATTTTATAGCGTGCTATGAAAAATGACTAAAATAACTTAGATAAAATAAAAAGTAAAGAACAAAGGAACATAAAATTAGCCAAGAAAATTTTGAATCAGAATTTTGAAAGATAACGTTATACGAAGCTACAATCAGGTGGTAATTAATTCACCTAAGGATAAATTCTGAAAAATTATATTTGTTATGCTTTAATAAAATGATACTACATGGCATACGATCAAATTCTGAACATTTTTTGGTATAAAATATAAATAACATCAGTTTGTAATTTTTTGTCCATCAGTGCTTTACTCCGAGCAAAATATGTGTACCAGTGTACCTATACACCTATAGGAGCATACTGCTTTCCCGAAGATGAACTTCCAGCAATAAACCCTATACAAATCTTTATTTTCTTAGAGACAGCAGCAGTATTATAAGCTGAGGCAAAATCCACAACATATACTAACAGAGGAAGCTCAATAGATCTACATCACAAGGTGGCAGTGTCTTTTATATCTCTAAAATAACAATCTAATCTAAGAGCGCGGATGTTATTTCAACTAGATTTTTCTTCGTAAATTTTTATTATTAATAAAACCACATTGATTTTCTATTAAATGTTTGGAACAATGATTGTAAATTGAATCAATTATAATGAACTCAAATAGAAGATATATAAGTGTTTTTTGTTTTAATTTTCATTAACGCCACATTCACTTTTTTCAAGACTTTTGTTGTTAATTTTTAAAAGATTTCAATTACAAAATATAATCTACAATTACGTAAAAATCAATATGATTTGTGTCCGCAATCGGTGTCACCACAATGTTTTTTATAATTAATTTATAGAATTCAACCTATCAAAAAAAAATTTCTAATTTCTTAATACCTGTTTTAATTTTTTTTATGTTTAATTGAAAACCATAATTATTATCATGAAAATAAATAATTTTCTTAAGTTTTTAAGTTTTATAATAAACCTTATTTTATTTTGCAATTATATAACCTGTATAAAATTTATTTATTCTTTCGATGAGCAGGATACAAAAACTTAAAACTTTGCCCTAATCTAAACTTACTTACAAAAGATAAAAAAACAAAAAAAAAAAATCAAAAAAAGGAAATAAAACTTCAAAATGTATTGAAACTTTTTTAAAGAATCTTCAATCATTTTTCTTTATCTGCATTGTTTCTTTAGAGGCTTAAGGAAATATTTTTTTATTTTTTTTTTAAAAATCAAATATTATTTTTTCCCATTAAAAATTATTTTATTTTTTTCTTATCATTCATTCACTCACACACTCTAACTCACACTTTATTATCAATGTTGTTTCACCAAAAATTTTGTTTCGATTCACATTAATTTATGTCATTTCAACACTGTCATTTTTTTATCCTCAGCCAATCAATCAAAAACATAAAATACGAAAAGTAAAGAGAAAAAAAAAATGTTTTTTGTGTATTTTTTCTTGCCTGCACACGCTTCCCACCCATCATTTTCGTATGTCGCAATTTGAGTCAAACATAATTAGACCAATTTTTATCGTGTTCTTTTATTTTTGTTTTTTTTTTTGGTTTTTTAAATCATCCTTCAAAATACGATAATTTGGTAATCTTCAGTATTTTTGTTTGTATGTATATGTAAATTGATGTACAAGACAGTTCGGTTACAAATAACTGAATAAAAAATTAAAGAAAAATAAAAAAAAAAAACAGAATAAAAAATGAAGACAAACAGCGGTCATCTTTAATTAGGTCTTTTGATATAGAAGAATCTTCTTTTAAAGTTTAAGCAGAAGGCTTGTTTAAAATGCTTTATTATTAAAAATATTTTTTTGAGTAAATAAAAGAAATAATATGATTTAGAAAAATGAAGACATATTAATAAATGGTTGACACTGTCAATAGAGTGATATGTTCGAGCATCTGAAGCTCCAATAAAATAATTTTGGGTTGTAAATTTTTTGAGTTTTCTACAGATTTCCTATATTTTTGTTTTTATGATAACTTATTTAAAAAAAATTCATTGATATTCAATTTTCCAATATCATGGGTTAAATTGATAAAACTTTTGATATTGTTTTTGATATAGAGTTTTGTCTCATTAAGCAAAATCACACCAGATCTAAAAAAAAAATAGTTCTTAACAAAATATATACTACATTTATCACGCACCAGTATACTACACGGTATAACCCATCGAACTAGTGATCAAACATAGAAAATAATATCTAACTAATTTGACAAAAAATCTTCTTCTGATCTTACAATCCAAATAAAATCTATTATTCTAAATATCTTCGTTTGGAAGGTCTTCTTTACTTTCTCAAAATTCTTGAAGAGCGTTAGATAAGTATGTCTCCAATTTTATAAGATTCGATGCTCCCTTAAACACCGTAAATATCCGAATAAATTTGAAGAAATTAAAATAGGTATGTCTGAATTTAATTTGTTAACACTAAAACACTAAGAATTTTTTAAATATTACATCAGCAATATTGTGTTAAAGATATGCATATTATTTAAATTTATATTTGGGCAAGCAATGGTATATAAAAGACGTATAGAATTCACCTCCGGAGTCCGGACATGAGTTTTACTTGACCTGCTTTAATAATTTCATAACATGTGATTTAAAATAGAGGCCGTCCATATTTCATAAAAAAATGCAATAAGTTAAATTAATATAATATCTGGTTCAAATATTAGCTTAAGACTGAAATACTTAAACTCATTACAGTTATATTAATTAATTTTCCATGTTACAACTGTATTGTTCATAAAATAAAAATTAAAATGACTCTTTAAAAATTTTTTAATTTTTTTTTTTGTTTTTAGAAATTCTTTTTTGTCTTCCGTCTTCTCTGATATTTTCTCTTTTCTTCAAACTTTTAATACCAATTAAAAAAAAGTTTGAACAGTTTGATACCTTATGCTTATTAAAATGAATTTCGTTTTTCGTTTCAGTTTTTCTTATACTTCTTCAGAAATTTGAGACTAAAAAATAAATTAAAAAGAAAAGAAAAGAGAAAAAGTAACAAAGAGAGCTTATAATTTGTTTTTTTTTTTCGGTGTTGTCATTACACACAGCACAGCTGTCAAATAATATGATAGAATATAGAAATATTATAATACACACATATACATATAAATAAATATGATATACAAAAACTAAAAAAGTGAAAAAAAAGAAAAAAAAAAAAAACTCAGTGAATTATTGAAGATTAATGCAGATTAATGCAGATTATATTTTATTTTAGAATTTTTGGTCAGGTGTAAAAAGTAAATGACAGTGTAATTTTTTAAAATTCATTATTATAATAATCTGATTATTTAAAATAACCTGAACAGTTTTAAATAACTTTTAAATTTTAAAGTCATTCAGAAAAAAAAAAAAATTATTATTATTTAGAAAATTGTCAGCTGGTGCTTTTTACATCAAAATAAAAAACAAAAAGCAAACAATAGATTTGGAAAAAAGGATTTTTAATTTAATCCTCTTGATTTATTTTGACTTATGAAATGTATGTATTTATATTTTCAGGAAAAAATTAATTTTATTTCTTTTGGACACACAAAAACAATGCTTAAAAATAATTCTATTAATAAAATAATAGTTTTCTATTTTTAAAAATAGTGAGACTATATACATTGACGACTTTAGCTTTTTTTTCCTCAATAAATTAATCAAGATATTAAATTTTGTTGAATGAGATTATTTTATGAAGTGAAATTTCAATCAAATTGAATTTTCTTTGTTTTTTTGGTGAATTTCCCTGCCACATAAATGTAACAAGGAAATTACACAGCCTTTCCTTTTCAGGCGTAGCTGTACATGTCGTAAGGAGGACGAAGTGTGTGGGATTCGAACCCACACTCCCTCGGTCTTTACAGCGTATTAGCGTATTTATACAGTCGTACCCACTAGGCCGCCGAGGTCCTCTAATTGAATTATATTTAGTCATTTTATATTTGTATACCATTTACACTAAATAAAACCAAGTGTGAAGCTTTTTCAAAATCAAATAAAACTTTTTCAACATAAATCATATTTTTTGCATAGTAACTTATAATTTAGTTTCAAATAAAACTATTTAAATTTCAAAAACTGAAGCTAACTATTATGTAACCCTGAAGGAACTTTGCCCTTGATTTTCTTCAAACTCAAAGGAATTAGTAACTTAACTACTAATATTTATCCTAAATATATGCAATTTTTTTTTAAATTAAACAGCTGTAGTGACCTCTTGGACCAACATTTTATTTTCATTAAAAATTTTAAATTCATTTTATTTAAAGAGAGAATCAAAAACAAAATTTTTTACAAATTATTTTATAAAGAAGCTTTTTTAAAACCTTTAAAACCAAGCTTTATTATTAATCTTGATTGCATTTGTCACTTTGAATATTTATGATGAACGATAAACATTTGTACCTAAATTAAAACTCCTACATTTATAGTACGCGTAAATGTTGAGGTTATTTGAAAACTTTCTAGTAATTTGGTCTTAATAATATCAAATAATAATCAATAACTTAAATTTACTAAAACTAAAAAATTTCATTATTTTTTTTTTTTTTGTTTTTGTAGCCTGCGTCATTTTAATTTAATTTATTATCTTTAAGTAAAAAAGTCAATATTTTAAATAAGAAATCTTAAAATAGAATCATTGATTTGATTTTGATTTAATGTTTGATGTTATTTTTTTTCCTGATTTAATTTTTATCATGTCAAAAACCATCAGTTTTAGATTGAAAGATTTTTATACTTCAATGAATTTTACAAGTGCCATTACATTTTCATCAATCGAAATTTGATAGACTGATTTGTTTACCATTCTTCACCTACTTCTTACAATTTTCTTTAAGTTTAAGATTTTTATGAAAAAATTTTGTAAAAATATTAACTAATTTTATATAATTTGTCTGGCTGGTCAATTAAATTTGATACTATACAAATAAAAAAAAAAAAACTAAAAGAATTTATTGTGTAAAATAAATAAAAGGGGAAACTATTCAAATATAAAGCAGTAGTGAAATAACGAAATTTAAATAATATCAAAGTTAACATAAAAAACAATAGAGTAATTAAAAATTTATTCTAAAATATCTGAAGTGAATACAAAGTTAAGATACACAATACATCCTATTTTGTTACTACCTATAGCTTGTAACTACCTAAGCTATATTCTGAGGCAATTTTTAATATTAAAACTTTTTGAAAGGTATGCCAGTGCTAGACAGTAGTAAACGTTGTCAGATAATAAACTCACTTTACAAATTAAAATTCCAATTTGAATCATAATTAAAATAAAATACTTTAATTTATTTTAATTCAATCTCTTATCGCATGCAACATTGTAGGCGAATGAAGCCCACCTTTCTTTCACAATTCAGTCAGAATACAAAATACTAATATTCGATTTTTAAACTTGTTTAGAAAAAAAAAATATATATGTTTTCTTTGAAAAGTTTAAATATATATGTGACAGTCTAAACGTTTATTACGTGTTGGATCAACAAGAGGCAACATTTTGCAATATAGTAATAGAATACATCTCAAAAATTTCCACTACATAGTAACTAAATTACATGTTCAGTTATATTAAATTTTCTATGCCTTTTTTACATTGTGAGTTATATAGTGTCAATTAAAATTTTATATTTAACGTAACGAAAAACAGTCACCTGTCATCTGATGAAAAACTTATTATTGTAAAACTTTATAATAGGTGATAGATATTTTTGTTTCTTCAACAATTTTTATTATTATAATAATATCAGATCCTTAAGTAGAATTTAAATTTTAATTTTGTAAAAGTTCATATTTTTTTTTTTTTTAAATTAAAATATAAAAATAACTGCCATTTTAGATTTGATTTCAAAGTTTTATAACTTTGTTTACTTTTTTTTTTGTACTAAGAACCATCATTTTATTGTTGTTTGATCCATTGGATTGAAATTAAAGTGACAAAAATGACATTAACAAAACCCAATCGATTTATCACTCACAATAAGAATATATTCCTTGTTTTTTTTTTTTGTTGTTTTTCATTGTTTATTTCGTTGGTTTTCAATTTCATACCATTATTATTTGTACTTTAATGTTCAATATTTGATATAATATATGTATATTATATACGATTGCATCTTTCCTTCTTTAACTCCGTATTGCTTTTACTTATACATACATTACTGTGTTCTGCTAGTGACTATGTATCTTTTCCTTAGAAGGATTTGTGTGACTTGTAAAAGTTTTTCTTTAAAAACAAATAATAAAAAAAAAGAAAAGACAAAAACTACGGCAGAGTGTGAATAAATAAAAAAAAAAGACAAAAAAAAAAAAAAAACATTGAACCTTAATTTCGATTTCACATTTCAATGCCACATAAATCTCTTTACGATCTATGTGTTTTTATATATTTCTTTGTTAGGTGTGAATGTAATGTGTGAATAAAATTTATTAGTTTTGATCCAATTCAAAACCAAAATGAAAGCGAGCAAATCAACAACCCCAGAACTAAATTATGAAAATAATACAACAAAACAAAAAACAAAAAAAAAGCAAGAGATTCAGTGCGTCCTAAATCTTTTTCTCGTTAGTAAACAATTCAATAATAGCGATTAGTGCTGTGATTCTGTTTTTTTTTTTTTTTCATTTATCAAAAGTAAAAAAAAAAATAAAAAATTAAAAAAAGAGAAAAACGTGTAGAAAAAAATTAAATGATAAAAA
This sequence comes from Poecilobothrus nobilitatus, assembly GCA_947095535.1. Lineage (NCBI taxonomy): Eukaryota > Metazoa > Arthropoda > Insecta > Diptera > Dolichopodidae > Poecilobothrus > Poecilobothrus nobilitatus. The sequence goes on along the minus strand of OX352772.1, from coordinate 50,425,699 downwards.
GGAAGAGAACAAAAATTTTATATTATCGAAAAAAACAAAAATAAAATAAAATAAAATTTTTCACTAATGGAACAATTTTTCAAAAAATATCGATATGAAAAACTCATCATTACATTAATCGTCGATTTGGTAACATGTGAAAAACACAATCAAAAAGTGAAAAAAAAAGATATATATATATATTTGTATATTGAATATATGTGAATTAAATAGGTATAAAAGAGACAAAAAATATAAATGAAAAAATTAAAAAGGAAGAAAAAAAGAAATATAAATGTGAAAAAACTTTTATGTTTTGCTAAAAATCGTTTTATTTGCGTAGCATAACAAAAACTTTTCTTTTCAAATAGAATATAATATATTAAGTATATATATATTTTTTTCTCCATGATTTTCATATGTATGCTCTTTGTTTTTTTTTTTTCTTTTCTTTTGTAATAAATATCAATCGGGTAAGTGTTGCCGTTTTGTAATCTTATGAATTTTGTATCTTATGTTTTAGTTTGAAATCTTATTTAGGAAATTAGACAGCAAATGGTTTAGTTTTACGTTAAGCAGGATCTAACTCCCATTATTAATCGACTTATTTATTTTATTTTTAATTTAAATGAAATAACGGTAAATGAAATTTTTAATATTAAAAAAATTCATTAGGTATTATTTTCTTTGAAAAAAATTGAGGAAAATTATTTTAGACGCAACGAGGAAGAATACAGTTGCCTTTGTCAACTCTTAGATACCCGTACGAACCGTTAATATGTTCACAGCCTGTCACTTTGCTTACAATATTATTTTTTTAATATTTTTTAATATTTTTTTAAAATAATTTCGGTGAATTTTATAATTTCTAGAACTATGGGTTGTACATATACATATTAAAACTACATGTTTATACATTCTTCAAAAGCAGATTTTAACCTTCCACATAACGATTATCAATCCAAAACTTTTTCAAATATTCTATAGTACCATTTAATACTAAGCGGTAAATGTATATTAAATTTACTTAGTACAAAATAGTAAATATAATTTTAAATATTATATTATATTATATTTAAATATTCCATTGACAGAATAATTTCTTACAAGTACAATTAAATACACATATGTATGTAAATACGGCGCTATATAATATACATATATACTCTTATCATTCATTCATCAGTGACATATACGATATAAATAAACATGATATTATATAAGTATGTGTGTATATCAATATCATATAAATAAAAATTCTTCAAGCAACCGTTATGTTGTTTATTTACTTACAATTTTTTGTACTACCCATTATCTCTTCAACAATTTCAAATTATCGAGTAAAACAAAATGGAAAAAATTCGTTAAAGAAATTTGATAGAAAATTTGAAAAAATCAAGTAACACTTTCGTCAATTATAAAGTAACCTTATATTATTAAAAAAAGTTGTTAACAGAAATAAGAGTATAATGTTGAAGGTTTAATTTTTGTGTATTACTTCAAAAAAATTTTAACAGGTGTTCAAGTTGCAGGTGTTTAAAAATAGGAAATTTTTAGTTTTTGACCCCTTACAGCTCCTAAACGGGGGGTGATACAAAAAAAATTTTTGAAATGACTCATACTTATTTTTAAAGATCTAACTTCTGTCAAAATTTCAAGTTTCCAACTTAAACCGTTTAGAAGATAGAAGGGTTAAAGGATTTTGTAAAATTTGAGTTCGCATAACGGTAAATTAAGACACCGTATGCCACAAATATATATTTATTGTATATATACTTTTAAAGCTAATAAAAGTAGTAATCGTTTAGCGTTTTCAAAATGAAGATATACCTTATACAACTTGTGTTATAACAATTTAAATATAGAGCTTTTTTGAATTTTTGGGGAGCTGTAGCTCCGTAACGGGTGGGGCTATAAAAAAAAGTTATTAAAAATAAAATTATTATTTTTGTGAGATCTATCAGCAGTTAAAATTTCATAGCTCCTTTTAAAAAAAAATGTAGGGATCTAAAAGTTAGGTGTTCGAGAGCTACCTTAAGGTTTGGTCCAAACTCAACCAAAAAAAATAGGGAACCTACAAATTACTCCCAGAATATTTTGTGTAAATTTCAAGATTCTAGCTTTCTTAGTTTTTGAGTTAGCGTGCTGACAGACGGACGGAGAGACGGACATGACTCAAACGTCTTAGAATTTTTTTCTGATCCGATCCATACCTTTGAAGGTATATCTAGCTCGCTTATTTCGAGGTGTTACAAACGGAGGAGTAATTTTAATATACCCGATCCTATCGTATGGGTATAAAAAGTATTAAGAAATTTAAAATAATTATATTAAAATGGAAATTGAATCCTTCTACAACTACGAAAGAATCATATACTTTAAAAACCTGTTTTAAATTTACTCTACATGAAAAAAATTCAACTGTTATATACCATATTTCTGTACCATTTTCAGTTGAGTCTTGTTTGAGTTTATCAATCTAAGCAAATCCAAACAAAGGTAAATTAATATTATGAGGCACATAGTATTAAAGAGTTTATTAATCTAACAACAATAAAAGATTTAAATCAAATTAATTGATTGTAAAGATTTAACTTTTAAAAATTTTAAAGCTCTATATAATAGGCTATAAATGAACCTATAGAGCATACACATATAGAATAGGTATTTTTATCTGCCCTGTAACTTTTCTTAAGTTACTTTTGATTCTTCAAAATTATACTAACATTGAAATTAATATATATCATTTTCTGGTCAAATTCAGATTTTTACTAAAAATTCTCAGGTATTTACTAAATATATTCAGGTTTTTGTTTAATATATTCAAGTATTTACTAAATAAGTTCAGATTTTTTTTTTAATTTCAGAGTTTTATTAAATGAATTCAAATTTTTACTAAATAATTTCAGATTTTGTGTTTGGAATTCCAATTTTTACTAAATAAATTCAGATCATTTTTTTGATTCAAAAAATGTAAAAATTTAAATCTTTCTATTGATAAAAATGTAAAAATTTTCAAAAATATTTATCGTCGATTTACTGCCACCTTTTAAGCAAAATACATTCAATTATCAAGAAAATGAATTAATTAACTTGTCCAAAGATGGCATAAAATTTTTAAAAGAGATTTAAAATACACATCTATCCATAAAGATGAATCTAAACAAAGATGATTCTGAACAAGTTCTTTTATAATGCGTAAAAATTTTAAAATAGTGTTAGCACAATTGAATTAAACAGTGAATTGAAAATTTAAGAAGTTTAATATATTTAATATATTTTTAAATTAAAAAGAAAATTTGTAGTTTTATTAAATTACCTATGTTAAATTATAATTTATCAAAAAAATGAAATTGTTTTCTCATAATTGATTAAAACCACAAACTTTGACTGGGGTTTTTCAAACTTTGACCATCTGTTTTCTCATAGTTGATTAAAACCATTGACGTTGATTGGGGCTTATTAATTAGTTATTCTAACTATGACCAACGCTTTTTTCTTAACATTTTTATGCTGGTCAAAGTTAACCTCATAAAGCCCTTAATTTTTTAAAAATTTCTATTTTCTAACTAAAATAGGTACTTAATTTTTATTACACTTTTAATGTTAAAAAGTGGTCAAAGTTAGACAAGTCGACGATTAATATTTTTGAGAATTTTTGCATGTTTATTAATAGAAATTTTTAATTTTTACAATTTTTGAATTAAAAAAATTATCTGAATTTATTCAGTAAATACCTGAATATATTTAGTAAATGGGGCCTCGGTGGCCTATAGTGGGTAAGAGCGTATAAAATACTCTGTAAAGGCTGTGCAATTTCCATATTACATTGATGTGGCAGGAAAATGCACCTAAAAAAAAAAAATATTTAGTAAATACCTGAGAATATTTAGTAAAAACCTGAATTCGACCAGAAAATGCTATAATAACGACAACACCATAATTGATATTATATTGTTCGATTAATATGAATGAGAACAGACAAAACTAAAACTTAATCCTTAAAAAATTCGAAAATAAAATAGAATTCAAACACACGCAAACATATTTTACAAAGAAATATAAACAAAAAAAAAATACAAAAGAAAAAAAAAGAAAATAATAATATAAAAGTAACGGTAAAAAAATATGATGACACTGCGTTATTATGAATCCTATTGATCTTTTGAGTCATATGGTTCATTAATCAAAAAAAAAAAAAAACACAAATTCAAAATAACATTCAAAAACTTCTGTTTATAATATGTTCTTCTCAAATAATAAACATTACAAATAAATATAATAATAAAAATACAAAATAACTAAAGCAAAAAAAAGAGGTTGATTTGAGACGTTATAAATAAGAAACGAGGCACCTACCTTAAAATTTTTATATTGTTTGTTTTTTTTTTTTATAAGATATAATTTATTTCAAGGTACCGTTTCAAATAGTTTTACAAAACTTTATGAGATAAAAGTTTTCACCAAATGCCGTTTAAAGAAATCAATTATTTTTTTGTATTAGGTAAGGATGTATCAAATTATCTTATAAAATTAGGTTTTTCTTTCGGAAAAATAACCTTCAATGTGCTTTTAATTTTTTTTTTTTTTTTTGAAGTCTCTAGGTTTATATTTGAAAATTGGCGGGGATAAAACAAATATATTTTCGATCTTGATACTTTTGTTTTTAAAATATTTTTAGTTGAAACTTCAGTCTGCTCAGGAAAAGAATGTTAATCCAGCACTAAATTGAAAAGTACATATAAAAGTAAAAAGTAAAGTTTTCATAGTATTTAAAGTTTCAAAAATGTTTGTATAACAGTTTTGGAAGGAATAAACAAATAACAAATGTTAAATTTAAGGGACGGCTGTGGTTAAATTATCTTAAATGGAAGTAAAAATATATTTTCAACAGAGAAAAGTTTCCAATTCAAACCTCTCCAACTTTATACAATATGCAATGAAATGGAATACAAAAGTTTTAATTTTGAAATTCAATTATGAAAAATCTAATCCGAAATATCATACAAACTTTAATTTTTATTAAATAATAAAAGAGCAGATATGTACAATTTTTGTTCAAATTATCACACTTCCTTGGAGTTCAGTTGTATTGCTTTAGCATTGTGGAGCTAATAATTTCAAATTAATAATAATTAAATAGAAATATTTTTTTCGAACGCTAACACTATTAATACTGCGTCATAGGACACTTTATCAAAAAACACATTGCAAAACCACCTTTCATCAAAAGTCGTTTAATAAAAAACCCACTTCGCAAGTCTACGGTTTTGCAAAAAAACTACTTAGCAAATTTATCGTTTTACAAAAAAGCCACCTTGTAAATTTTCCATTTGACAAAAAAACCACTTAACAAAATTCCATTTTACAAAACTGTCACTTCGCAAATTTACCGTTTTACAAGAAAGCCACTTCGCAAATTTCTCATTTGACAAAAAGCTTATAAAATCCTTCTAATTATTCATTTTATATATTTTAACAGCACGTAAATAAAATATTGGGGGTTGACGCCCCTAAACTCTCGTTAAACAAAGTATTGAAACTATAAAGTCTTTCCGGGAATTCCCGCTCGGGATTCCCCGGGAAATTTAAGATTTAAGAAACGTTTCTTCCTTTTTTATTCTCATGGTATCTCAGTTGATGTATACCTTAATTTGCGGTTGCGGCTCGATTTTCTTTCACCAGACACGTTTTCACACCATACACCAGACATATACATGCAATTCATTTGCCGTTGCGGCTCCATATAGTTGTTCATATTTGTTTACTTCAAATTATTTTAATTATTATCATTTTATGGCATAAATTTATTTCTTTGTTTCAAAAAAATGTGTTTTCATTTATTTTTCAAGACTTTTACAAATTGTTTCTCATAATTCCTAATATTTTTAATTTTTTCGGGTTTTTTCGGGAAATTAATTTATATTTTCCGTTTCCCGGGAACAAAAATAATCCAGTGAATGAGGACTCTCTAATTGAAAGCCTGATTTTGTAACCAACTCTAAAATCCTCCGATTCTAAAAAATTTTCATTACATTTTTATTTTTAAATTATAGCAAGGTTTCATAATTTATAGATCTTAGATATTCGTTAGTTTAAACAAGTGCAATTACTCTTACTATTAAATTGTGAAAGTTTTCGGTATAGTGTAAAATTCAATCCTTGTTATAATATCCTTTATATCCTTACCTTTTATTTGAAGTATTTTTATAAGGTTTATATTATTTATATTTGATATTTTATTGTACCACAAGGCGTATCAATATAATAACAAGTAAATGTAACAGTAAGTTGATGCAACAGCTGCTTGGATTTCTTCCCTTTTCTGTCTTATTCAATTCGAATTTCAGGAACGTAAAAGAGACATGCTCTTGTGATATGCTTGACACCCTTGTAGAAAATTTCAAGTTTCTATTTTTATTAATTTCGAAGATATGCTTGTTAGTCTTTGTGTCAAGTAACCGAATTGCCACACCAATTCATCAAATCCATCTCAGGGAGATAAAGAAAGCATGCCAGAAAACCATTGCACTATAAATTTAAAGGTTTTCCAACTTTTGTTGGTTTTGGAGATATGCTCATTTGCTTTTGTGCTCGTCCGGAAGTTTCCAAAATACGAAGCCATAGTTCAAATTTTCTCCAATGTTAGTTTCCAATTTTACAGAAAATGAAACATAAGAGAACACCCTTCTACTAAAAATAAAGGTTATATCTTTGTTGGTTATGGAGATAATCTCGTTTGCTCTGGGGCTCGTTTGGAAGCTTTTAAAATTCGAACTCATCAACTAAATCCTCTCAAATTTCAGAGACATAAAGAAAACATAAAAGAACACCAGTGTACCAAATTTAAAGGTTCTATCTTTGTTGGTTTTTGGAGATATACTGGTTTGCTCTGGGGCTCGTTCGGAAGCTTCCAAAATCCGAACCCATGGACCAAATTCTGTCAAATTTCAGACACTTAAATAAAACATGAAAGAACACTATTGTATCAAATTTAAAGGTTCCATCTTTGTTAATTTAGAAGATATGTGTGTTCGGATTTGGGAGTCGTATGGGAGGTACCCGAACCCATGGTCCGATTTCGCCCATTTGCAATCCCCGCCTTTCTTTAGTCATTGTTAACCTACAGTATAAATTTCATCAAGATATCATCATTATTTTTTGAGTTATCGTGCCTATGGGCGGACGGGCGAACATCGCTAAATCGACTCAGGAGGTAATCCTGATTCAGAATATATATACATGTCCATATCTAACTCGCTTCCTTTTGGTGGTTACAAATACCATACCAAAGTTAATATACTCTATACTTTAGGTGTAGGGTATAATAATAGTGCAGCCTCCCAAACCAAAAATCTTAATTAGATTTAATAATAACAGGAAAAAATATTGTTTAATCTTAATTAACTATTTTCAAATAATTTTTAAAATTTGTTAATAAAAATCTATCTGACAAGTTGGTCAGTTGTTGTAGCTCGTTTGAATCCAAGTGTTGATTTTGTAGTGGGTAACAATTTTGATACCATCACGATGATTGTGTTTATTTACAGTTTTATATGGTCTGTAGCTGAAGTTTTTAAATCTTTAACTTCTGTATCTATTTGCTGGATTTTGAGATCAAAATTTAGTATTTTGTTTGGGGCGGTTTTTATAGTTTGCAAAACTTTTAATTTCAATTCAATTCAATTCAATTCATTTATTCAACCAAATATTTACATTCACGAAAATTCCTTCTTATGACTAATCTAAAGTTCAGACTTATATATTTAATGTCTATACAACTGAAATATACAATTAGAAAACTAAACTAAATTTATGATATATACTTTTAAATGATGTGAGGAAAAGGGTAAAAACCTCACCAACTTTTTAATTTTTTAATTTAAAAGCTTAAGACTAAAAATTTACTTTAACTTTAACTATTTATCCTTATGAATTCATTTATTAACCTAATACTATAAATTTAACCTAATATTTTTCATTTTTAATTGTTTATATAATCATAATATAAATTTTTAATTATTGTATTATTCGAAAATTGACATTTGTTAAAAAATGTCTCAGTCTTCCGAGCTGTTTCAGGTACTAGCTGTTTCAGGCGTGTAGATGTTTCAGCCGTGGAAGATTATTTATTAATTTCAAAATTCTGTTCTGGGAAATTTGTAGTTTTTTAATATGAGTATCTGCAATATTATAAAGCAACGTACAAGCATAATACATAATTGGTAAAAAAATTGCTTTCGTAATTATCATTTTATTTTCCAATTATAACATTGATTTTCTATTTAAGAATGTGTAAAGCATCCTTGTTACTCTGCTTATTTTGTCTAATGGTTTGTTTATGTGATGTTTAAAGGTAAGCCTTTTATCTAAATAATCCAAGATATTTGACTGTTTCTACCCATAAGATTTCAGTATTTTTTAATTTTAAATTACAACAAGGAACAAAACATGGTTTTCTTTTATACCTGAAGTAAATAGCACTTGTCTTTTGGTCATTTATTAATATTTTTTGCACTTATCAAAATAGTCGGATAAAGTGTTCAATGATTGTTGTAAGTTTGAAACAATGTCAGAACTATATAACCCAGAAGTAAACAGGCTTGTATCTAATAGCACCTTTTGGCAATTGTTTTATACAAATTGTTGGAATTTTGTCTACTCCTGGAGCTTTATTATTAGGTAAATTTTTTTTATTATTTCGGTAATATTTATTAGCTTAATTCTCATTTCAGGTGTAAATTCAGCACCCAAATTATTTAAGCTCGTTATTGCCTCTATAACAAGATCATCATTAAGGTTGTTTTCCAAATCAGAACTGATGTGGTGTTTGTTGTGAAAATTAGTGGCTAGAGCATTAGCTTTTTCTTTTGCTGAATTATATACAATATTACAATACAATTTTAATTGGAATGTCTAAAACGAATATTAGATTTGGAAGCGACAACGCGTTAACTGTATACGCAAAACTTTTAATGGGAATTCCTAAAGAATAGCAATATTAGTTTGGAGGCGGTACCACGTCCATATTATCAAACATATTTTATGTAGCAACAATTTATTATCTAAATTAACATCACTAATTTTCGACTCATTGACCAGTTTAAAAATTGATACGACCATCTAAATAAGAAGGATAATAAAATAAATTAAATAAAAAAATTAACAAGTCTCTTCAAGCAATAGGTAAATTTCAAGATTCTTAGAGTGGTAAAAGTTAAATACTTAAAAATTAATTTTATCTTACTCAATTAAGTTTGTTATGGGTAAATACCCATGTGGGTAAAGTGTATTTATGTATGAATGGGTAAATTTATATTTAATTTACCCCAATGGGTAAATTTATGTATGAAGAAAATGTATGCCATTAAGAAGAAATTGCTAACATAGTAACATATAGCATATAAAACAAAAAAAAATGTTTTAGTTTAATTCAACTTTATAACTCACAGGAAATATAAAAATCGTAAAATAAAAAATAAATTCAGTTAATAATATTCTTTGTAACATTATTGGGACAATCTATAATATAATACACAAGATGTTGGCGAGACCTTGCCAACATGTAAAAAAATATATTTTATATCTATAATAAAACACTCACACTGAATGTAAACTAAACTGGCAATGATGATATTTATTTAATAAGTTAAAATTTTATTACCAGAGACACAAATCTTTGACTCAAAGTATTATCAAGAGACACAAACCGTTCATTAAAAATATAAATAAATTTAGTAAATATTATTACCAGAGACCAAATTTTCCACTAGAAGTATTATCAGAGACACAAACCGTTCATTAAAAGTGAGTACAGTCAAAAAAGGAAAAGTCATACTTAAAAAACACATTTTCAATAAAAATAAATTCAGCAAATTTTTAATTTTTAAATTTGACCGACACATCCATTATGAACTGGTCGAAGCGGTAAATTAAAAATAAATTATAAATCTTCTGTTGGCGTTTTCAATCTTTGTTTTGGAAAAAAAAAAATAAAAATAGGTACTCTTAATAAAATTAAAACGCCTGAAAATGAAAAGAGCTAAGTTTATAGTAAGCTCATATTTATAAGAAAAAAATAATAGGCCGATTTTATTCTTGATTTTGTTTTCATTAGTATAAAAGCTGGTAAAAGCTTCGTAACAGACTTTAAAATAGTTTTGTTTATTTAGGTTGAAATTTAGATTTTTAAGCTAAATTTTCGATATAACTGGTATAACATAAAACATTTGAAATTTTTTTATTAATATAAAATTCGGCAGACTTAAATAATTATACTTCATAACAGAAGTCTGGAACTTACCAAATATTATAGAAATGGATATTTTTCTTAAAAAAAAAAGAAACTAACATAGAAAATATCAATTTTGTACTAATTTATTATTAGACCATTAAATTAAAAAGCTGTCGAAAACGACCGTCACAAAAAAAAAGTCCCCGAAAATTTATGAAATTTCATTATCAGAGACATGAATCTTTTATTAAATATACCAAAGACCTCTTCTAAAGTACATTTAAATTAAATAAATTCAGCAAATTTTTTTCAAGCAAAAAAAAAATAAACGCAAAAGACTTGAAGTAATTAAAGTAATTTCGCTGCGAAAACAACTGTTTTTCATCGACATAAAAATTTTTTTTTAAAACTAAAGAAAAATAGAGAGTAAAATTTTAACAAATATTAAAATTATTTCGATTATTGGGATTGTTTTAAATGTAACAAAAAAAAAATGTAGTAGCGGTTGGTGTTGGTTGGTTTTTCGCCGGTTTTTATTGTGCACTTTATACATGTGTTTTAAACAATTTTTGAGATATCCGTACGAACTTTTACCCTGAATGTGTTTTTAGCTTGGACCATTTTTTCTCAATGATTAAAAAACTGTCAAAAATTACCGCCACGAAAAAACGGCGTGAAAAAATTAATAAACTGTACCTAGCTTTTTTTATTTTATGTGTTTAGATTTGGTTTATGTATTTTTCCTATTACATCAAGTAAGTGATTCCAACGTTTTTTTAATGGTGCTGATGTAAAAATGAAATTTTTAGGGAGTTTATTAAGGGAGTCAGTATGATAACGTGAATGTTTTTGCATGTATATAAATTGTGCAATTGCACAGGGGATTTTCTAGTATAATTATAATTAAGAGCAAAAACATTTTAATATACATATACCTTAATTATTAAATTAAATGTGAATCATTTTATAAATTTATCTATTATTTTTTTTATTAAATTCTAATAATTTGTTGATTATCCAAAAAATATTGATTTGTGTATTAATTAATCTAAAAACTTTTATTTGAATTACAACTTTTATTAATTTCACTTTTTATTTCATTACATATAGGGCCTAGAATATTGATTATTCTCGGCCCTTTATATTTATTTATATTTATTTATATTATTACATTTTAAGTTGAAATAATATCAGTTTTGAATTGTAGATGCATGATTATTTAAAGAGCTTCCGTTTATCTTTACCCTCTTTACTCTTCTTTTTCTAATTTATTGTTAACATTGATGTGTGAAAAATATAATGTGAACAATTTTGAAATTTCTTTATGGTTTTCTTCTTTACCTCTTTTTTATCCACGTATATGTATAGTTGTGAGGGTACAATAAATTTGCCAATACGTTTGTAACAGCTTAAAGAATACGAAATTATTATGGGAAAATATAGATAATAAATTCTACTACAGAATCGAATAATTGCAAAGCAATTTAGATTCTTATAAAAATGGCACCCCTACTATTGAATTTGACAAGCTTGAACAGCAGGTTCTAGTAGTTACCATTCAATTTTTTTTTTTGTATGAGAATAACTCAGTGCCTAAAGTAAGCCGGGTATATGAAATTTTGTTAACAGAAATTAAGTTTTACGCCCATGACTTTTCCAAATTTAATTAGTTTGACGCGAGAACTTTTGTAAGATTTGAATAATTTGACGTAATGGGTTCGGGTAGCTGTAATACACTTTAGCAATACACACTTATTAATAATGCATTTACATAAATATATTTCGATACTTAATTAATTCAGATATCTTAAATTTTGTACAAATAGTATATATGTTCGTAGGATTATCCTAGAGTTGGCTTGTGAATCAACTCTGCAATTTTCTTTGTTGTTTTTCGTAATTCGTCGGATTGATGTAAATAAATCATAAATATGTAAACACATAGGTACACTCAATAACTTTCATTATTTTATAATATGTATGTATGAGGATATATATTTGTATGTGCATAAGTATATTTAAAAAAATAATAATAATATTACAGTGCTCATTGTGTAAATCAAAATAATTTCCGAAATTTTAAAAAACTCTTTTTGAAGCATATGATACCTATACAATTTAAAATATATGTAGCTGTAAAGGTAGTAAAAAAAAAACAGAAATATTTACAAAAATAAAAAATGAATGTGAAGTTGGTGAAAAAAATAAATAAAGAAATTTATTATTTGTAATGATTTACAAATTTTCCCCCTACCTTTACACAAATTGATTGTACAAAAAAAAAAAAAAATAAGTTTTTCTCAGTGGAAATTTTTATAATCATTAGCATCGAAAAATATTTTAAAGAACTATTTGCAATATTTTAGAATCTTTCGAGCATTTTTAAAATATTTACATACATAATATGTTGTTCAACTGGTGTAATGTTTTCTTTTTATATGGTTTTATATTAACTTGTCGCTGTCAGTTTTTCTGTCTGTCGCGCACTTTTTCAATCTTGTAGAATACAGTGAGCATTCTTTTAAATTAACTTGCCGGAGTCTGTTTGTTCATATATTCGTTTGGCAACCTTTTTCTCATACAATTACATTTTGGTAGTGGTGTAAAATATAAATGTAAGTATTGTGAAAGAAAATTGACATTTCTTAAAAAATATTTGTTTGCTTTTATTATTCTTTTCTTAGGAAAAATGATTTTCTTACGATAAATTTCTAAGAAAACAATCTTGATTTCCTTAGGAAAATAATACACACGAAGCCCATTTTGTTTTAAAGTTTTCTTTATGAAATATTTACCCGTATACCCGTATTTCACCTTTCAAATCAAAATTTTTAATATATTTTGCATAAAATATATGAGAAGAGTTTTTTTTTAACACTGACAAAAAGGAATGAGAGTAAAAATTGTTCACTATTTTTGTTTGAACAGAACCTCATAATTCAAATTCTTTATATAAAATTGTGCCACAGATTTGGTTTAAGGATTCTTACCCATATGAGTTACAAATTTTGGGGAACACATGCGAAAGATATAAGTGATTCTACAAACGCGAGGAATTTCCGTAAGCCGCGTTACGCCATCTTATTACGCCAGTGTAGGTGTTGAGGATCTGTCGCACTGCTTGTTTCACGTAGAGAAATTTCAAGTGCAGAAATTAACCGTTTAATTTTTTTTAGAATAGATGTGTGTGTCTGCAAGATAAACTATAAAATAAGGTCAATGACCAAACTCTACGACGTTAACTAAGCGGATTAAGGATTGAGAAATTAAAACTAGGATGGTTAACAAGATGAGTAGCTCTGTTTTACATATTATGGATATAACCCAGCGTGGATATAACCCAAGTCCAAATGTCTGCATTGTTATTCATTTGCGGCCTAATGTACATTTAAATTAAATTTTTATATTTTAATGATTGTAGTTTTACTCTAACCTCAAATGATTTTACATTATTCTTTTATTATCTTATAGCAATTTGGGTTGCTCAAGTTCTGCCACTAATTTTATTTTCTACCTTTTGGGTGTTAGATTTGCTTCAATAAAACCATATTATTATGTATTTAAAACAACTTTTCTTTTTTAAATTTAAAATAAATTAAAGTAATGTTTATTTCCTTTAAAAAATTTAACAGTTAAGTTAACAGAATATCCGAACAAAAAAACTAAGAAACTTCTTAGTTTACTAAAAACTGATCCAGAAGTAAAAGAATATTATATGAAATTGTTAAAATATGTGCATATCCTAGTTTCGGAATTAGGCGAAATTTTTATACTTGTTACAAAATCTGAGTTATACCATTTTTTACGTTGATTACAAAATTTGGCCGTCATAATTAAATTGAAAAATAAAATAAAACTTACACACTTTTACCAAGATATTTAGTAGGAGTTGGAACTTGTACGGATGAAATAAAAAGTCTGATGCCTTCACTCAAAGTTTTCCAAAGAGAAATAAGAAGAGAATTCGCTGCCAATCCCTATGTAGTTCAAATCCCTAGATGTCATAATTCAGAATATGGCAATTAATTTGTTACTCAAATATCGCGAATGTTCGCGAAAACCTCAATTCCAATTCGTTCATCATATTCCTGCAAACTTTAGACCAATTTTTACTTCATAGCAGAATTCTTCTCTTGGTATCTTCAAATAGTACAACAGTACTAAAGGTACCTAACAGTACAATAGCACTTAGGTCTCCTATTGTTTGATGAAAGAGATTAAAGTCTCTAACATTAATAGAGGAATCGTGCTTGTACCCATCTTTTTTATCATCTTTCAATTATTCCTACCTACCTCTAAAAAAAAAATAAAAATAAAAAAGAATGGGGTGCCCCAATTAAATTAATAAATAAATTTTTTAAAACAAAACTTTAAAAAAAAAACAAAATTTCCTTGGTAACCTATATTAAAAATCCTATTATTCATGTTTTAAGTCAATTCCATAAAGGAACTCTTTTTAATATAAAGGTTTATTATTATTCTTTTATACAGGATATTGGTACAACTTGTAATATTTGTACAGAACCGTGGTAGATTTTTTTTTTGTCCTGTATTAGTAAATTATAAATTATCGATAAGTTAACAGTTTTAGGAATAATCTTTTAAATAATTTAAACAAAACATTAAGAAGACTTAAAGCTCTTTTTTTTAACATTTTTGGAAAATCTTATAAGATGATTGTTTTAAACCAGTTGAATTATACATCTTTATACCACCGTTAATAACTATGGAATGATAATATCTCTTACCATGAATGAATTTTTATTAATTTAATAAAATTTATGTAGGAGGCTTTTGCTTTAAAGTTAAAATAACAGTTTCACAATAAATACAGAAGTACTTCTAAATTACACAAAATTTTAATATGTATTTTAAATATATTGTTATATACTTGTGTTTGTGTGTTTGTATATTACAATAAAAAATTTTTATTGTAACCTGCCTGAAAGTAATTTAAAAGTGCAAAATAGGACTGAAAAACGCTTAAAGCTTTTTGAAAAATATTCTTTTTCTTCGTAATTTATTTCGATTTATTTATTTTTCTTTTTTCTTTTTCTTTTCTCCATCCATTAATACAAATTTTTTTTTGTGTTTTTTTTTTTTTAATATACATTTGTTTAATTTTCAGGATATTAATGTTTTTGTAAATTATTTTTGTTTGGAAAATTGGTCATATAAAATGTAATGAAATAATAACAATAATAATAATAATAATAAAATAATAATCGTTTTTATTTGTACTCGCAGAAATAAAATAAAGAGTTGGAATAAAAAATGATTTTCTCTTAGGCCACCATTTTTTTTTTTTTTGTTGTGTTCAAATAATGGACATTTTGACTTATTGAAAGTGTTAGTAATGAAATACAAAGGATGTGATTCACAATAAAGTAATAATATGGAATTCTAATAAGACAACCATTTTCAAAAATTGCTATAACAAATTTTTGAAGTTATATGGTCTTACAGCTTTAATAAATTAATATTAAGTTTCAATTAACTATCTGATATAAACGCCTTAGTGTCTAAGTGGCCGGCCTCTCATTCAAAAAATCTTAGGCTAAAATCACGGCCAGATCATGTGCAATTGAAATATGTTTATATTGCAGTAGTCTATAAAATAATATAAAGGAATAATTCTGGCATAAGATGATAGGTGGCGCAGGAATATAATATTTATGTTTCATAATCTACTAAAATCGAGTAATCAACGACTCCCTATGTAAATAATGATTCAAAAAACTAAAGATATAGTTAAGTTTTACTAGGAAGCATTTTTGGAAAATCTTATAAGATGATTGTTTTAAACCAGTTGAATTATACATCTTTATACCACCGTTAATAACTATGGAATGATAATATCTCTTACCATGAATGAATTTTTATTAATTTAATAAAATTTATGTAGGAGGCTAAAGAATTTTTTAATTCATTAAAGCTAGTCTAATCTTTCTGACTTTGTGGCTGTTGATAATATAAAGAATTTTTTAATTCACTAAAAAGTTAAGAGAAGTGCAATAATTGGGATATAAAAATTAATAAATTAGTTTGAAGTAAAAAATAAAATTTCGGTATAGGGCGATTCGGTGTAGGGTGACATTAAATATAAGAACCTTATAAAGAAATTTTAATGTAAAAACCAGTCTATAAAACATCGAAAGCCTGTTTACAAATAAAAAAATATTTTAAAGATACAAGTATAGATATAAAAATTAATTTCAAGATAAATTATTTGATTGTATCAACTAATTATTCAAAGTCAACCAACTTAGTACAAAGCTAGCCAACTTATTACAACCGTACGAACATATTATAGTTCTAAAGTTAAAATACATTTGCCATTACGTTTTTGACAATGTAAAGGAAACGTGTCGTACATGGGTTAATATACATTTTCTCGTTTAGGATTGCATTCTTTATTGATTTACCTATATGTTATTCTTTATTGATTTACCTATCTTTAAAAATAATAGATCTAGAACTCTAATGTTTAATGTTACACCTTTGTTTTTAAAATAAAACATATTCGGCCAACGGTTTCCAGTAGTTATCATACAAAATATTTTTTAATTTATTGTCTAATTAAGTTGGATATCTGAAATCAAAAGATGCGTTAACTTCTTAATAAATTCTACAAAATTTGGTTGACCTAACGGCAGCAGATTCCTTTATAGCTGTAATATAACTACGAAATTAATATCGTTAAATTTATATCTTACGAATTGAGATAAACATTTTGAAATTTTGTAGATTAATTATTTCATAACCATCCATTACCATTGTAATGCTGTATTTTGTTAAAACAATAATTTTATTGTTTTTTTCTTTTTTTAAATTAACATATTCAATTATTGTAGAAACGTTTCTATATTAAAGGAAACTGTTTCTGGCATATCTGGTAATCACATAAATGTCAGAATAGTGTTCATAAATCGAAAATAATTTTATTTAAAAATGAGAAAAACAAAAAAAAAAAAAAGCAATTCAATATTCTTAAAATAATCATTTTTACATTGTATGTATAAATCTTTAAATATTGAAATATGTATTATAAATTTTTTATTGCATTTATATATTTATGACTTATATGTTATTTAAAAAAAAAAAAAAATTATAACAGCATGCAGTTAATATTAATAAAAACATTGAAGTTTTTTAGGGAATTTTTTTTTTTTTCTGTTGTTCCAATTAAACGTAATAAAAATATTTATTACATTCGGTGAAGTTTTCTGTCTAAACTGTAACTGTATATATATGGATCGTTTTTTGATAAAATATGGTTCATCTTTTTAAGACTATAAGTTGCAGTTAAAGTTTTTCAGATTCTATTTCTGCAAATGTCTCATAAATTTAAAAATTGTATAATATGTCACACAATGTATAAAACAGAAGAATGCGTACTTGCTTGTTTGTTGTTTGTTGCCCTATTTCGAATTTTTCGACTAAATTTTCCAGGAAAATTTTTCTCTAAACTCTGAATTAGGAGTCGTTTAGTAGTTTTTCTTTTGATGCGTTATTTGGTGATCTTTGAGCCAGTTAAAGGTTTTTTCGTTATCCTGAATATTAATTGTTAAACGAGTTCAAATTTTTAAATTACATTGTTCATTCATTACTAAAAGATTCATCGAATTCTGTAGGATTTCGTTTAATTCATTTAGTTCCGTTCCGGCCACAATACTCTTTGAAAGGAAATTTCCGTATTTTTATTATTCTACCTTTACGATTAGACCGATTTAGTTCAAACTTTGTAGCAATATTGTTATTATATTTAAAAAAATTGTTTGGATGCATTTGAAACCTTAATTTGTTCCGACAACTTTTTTTTTTTTTAAGTGCTGTTACGGACTTTTTTTTTGTTTCCACAGAAGAGACATTGGCTCAATTCTGTTAAATTGATCTGGTAAAATTAATTACATTAACGTCTGTTAGTTATATTATCCTGATACTCTGCTACTTCACAAAAAAGTCAAAAATAAAAGCAGAAATAAGAAAAAGAAAATTATATACAATGGTTGGGTTGTACTATAATTGTTCACAACTGTGGCTATAAATGGAAAATGCTTATATGCTTAAAATGAGCAAACATAGTTTCTTGATGAGAAGATATCTATTTCTAGAAATTTTTAAAGTTGATTGATTTAATTGGTTCCTTCAACCTACAAGAAGTAACATTTTTGCGAAAAATAAGAAGATTATTAGAAGATTCAAGGTTAAACTATCCTACAATGCGAATAAAAAAAGTTGTGATAAAATAAGAAGAAAAATTAATAAAACTTACTTTTTTTTTAAATAAAATTAAATTAAAGAAAATTTTTTTATTTTTTATAAAATTAAAGAGACGGGGTATATAAGTTCCTTATATCTTCAACTACTGAATGATTATGAAGTGTATGTAAATCTTTGAATAACTAAATAAAATGATTTCTTTTTTTTGTGTAAGCGACAATTTGAAATTTAAAAAATTTTAATAACTTGACACTTTTTATTTAATTCTAAATTAATTGTAATACTAATTTCCGATTCCGAAGTCTAATACCATGTTCACACTTCGCAAAAAACTTACTAAATAGTCTAGCTTCCAAATCAACCGTTCAGACTATCGTTATGCATGAATTTAGTATTATTTGAGATTTGGGTGTTGCAATTGTAGGTAACCAAGGACGAAATTTTATTAAATAACAAATAAATAACAAATATTTTGTGCAACATTTTATTAAATAGGTAACAAAAAAAAAAAATTTTTCATTTAAAAATCCAAATGAAAAAAAAAACGACAATTTATTTATTTTCAAAATTAAACAACAATGACATTTTACAACAAAATCACGTAGGGATGTAAAAATATTCAAACAATAATTGAAAATATTAAAAAATTTTAATCAAAAACCTAGGTTGAGTTCATGTTTGCAGATCTTAAAACATAATTCTTATTCAGTCAGCGCCACTCTGCAACAAAAAATCAAAATACTGACACACAAATTAAAAGGTATTTTTAGGTTATGTTATTTTTTGATTATCGACAACATAAATTTTCATTCCGCAAATATGACAGTAGTTTTTTTAAAGTTCTTAAAACAAAAACGGCAATTTTTTATAGTGTTGCCTCAAAAACGCTCTGCATTTGTAGAACTTCGTAAGATCTGTAAACATGAGCTCAACCCTAGTTATAACCCTTAAAATTAACTAGGACTTTCAAAATCCTGGTTCATTTAGACAGCAATTTTAAATATAAAACACTTAGCTACAAACTACGCATGAACCTACTGGTTTCTTCGAAGAACCTGGTTTTAGTTCATAGTGTGAACGTGGTATAAAAGAGTTTTCAACATGATTTCCTTTACTATTGATTATATGTTCTTATATGTCTATTGAAGTATATGTTCACAATGAATGATATCTTGACTTCTTCACAAATATATTTCCATAACTGTGAATTCAACATTACCAAAATAACTTTATAAAACTAAAAAAACATTATAATGCTCACCTAACATACTTGGGTGGTCATACTTTTAATTGCGAACATCTGTTCATTCATTGATGCATGATACATTCAGTATCATATATTAAGTAGCTACATTTTTTTTGTACAAAATATTTATTAAAGAAGAAGATCAAATTGTATTTTTAATTTATATTTATTTGTATGAAATTATATATAATTATATTTTTGGTGTTAATATTTTTATCTGTTATTTATAAATATTATGGAAATTAGAATTGGGTCAATATGGTATTACGGTACTATCCCAAATTAATTGTTCTATATTAAAGGAATAAATTAATATAATTTATTGACAAATTGTAAAATTAGCATTTTAAATAAAAGCAAAGTTAATCAGGCTCTAAAAGTAACAACTAAACTTGTCTTTTAATCTTGATTCTTAAAGTGTAATTGATTTTGCATTAATTCCTATAATTTTTCTCTTATTGCAATTAACCTGGCGATTGCTATCTATAATTAGGTTTGCCTAGCCTGATATAAAATAAAGAAAGCCGGCAATTTGCTTTGCCAAGAGGCATTCACTACACAGGACAAACATATAGTGATCTAAGTGCATGTCAATAGGATCGACAACTGGATATTAGCCGCATACATTTAGATGATTAGGTTTTTGACAAAACGTTTCAGTATATACATAAATATAAACTGCATGACGACCTTGTACTTACCTTGAATATGGTGCAGTGAACAACTCAACAACAAGTTCAACCCAGGATTTATATATATATATAGATGGATATTCAAAACGAGGAAGAATTCAGCTAACAGCCCAAATATAAAAAAATCAAAAAGACAACAATCGCTGAAGAATTAATATACCTGCCAAGAAGATCACCGTAAAAGAATATAATAAAAGAGAAAAACCAATAACAAGTTCACACCAGGTTAGAGATAAAACTATAGATATGGATATTCAAAACAAGGAAGAATTCCATTACCGCTTTAATCAGCTAATAGCCCAAATAAAAAAATCTTCAAAAAGACATAACGATCGCTGAAGAATTAATATAGCTGCAGAATATTGTTTTTGAACCACTGATTAAATAAAATAAAAAATAAAAAAACTTATATAAAAACAAAAGAATGTTACTCTCCTTTTCCAATTCGAATGGACGTAAATAGAACTGTTCGAATTAACAGACTTGTTGAAAACACTAAAAAAAAACCCGCCGACAAGATCTTATTCTCAAACGTACATAGAGAAGAATAATAAAGAAATAAATAAGCTTTGGAAATATTATGAACAATACACTGAGGGTGATCTTCAAATAAATATAAAATTAAAAGAAATAGACAAATAAATAAATTTTTAAAACCTAAACTAACAACAACAAATGAAATGGTGACTTTTGATTCAGCCAACAGCCACAAAAATTACCACAATTTGAAGTAGAGGTAAAACATCTCTTAAATTTTATAGATTTAATAGAATTTTATGCTGATACGCTAAAATACAAACCAAATTTAACCACCAAACTTTCAGACAAAGTGAAGAATAGGCTAATAATTGAAGAAAATATTGACATATTACAAAAACTAAAAGAAACTTTTACAGCAAATTTTAAAAGCAATAAAAATCCAGCTAAAATTCACTATGAATTGAATAAAATTAGGCAAGGCTATCAAGAAGAACACCTATGCTACAAAAATAGAAACTCTAATTGCACAATTGAGTAAGCTGCAAATTTTGGAACAAGTAGCAAGTCATAGAAAAGCATAATAGTAAAGTTGACCAATGATGATCAATTAGATTTAAAATATAAAGTCATAGTACTAGCGGCAAGACCAAAAAGTTTAACTGACTAATAAACAATATAATTGTGTTCTTCTCAAAATTTTGCTTCAGAGTTCTTTAGAAAACAATTTTTTTAGATCAACTTCAGGCATGTTTTTAGACGTGATCTAATCAATTTTTTTTTTTTAAATGGAGTTTTTTCGTTTTTGTTTTGTAATTAAATTTAATACTAGGAAAAACTATTAAAAAGATTTTTCTTTTTATTTGTAGTTATTGACACAATTAAAACTAAAAATTATTAAATGTTTTGTGCTGTAGAAAAATTTCACGAACAAATCTTTTATTTATTACTGCATTAAACCTTTTTTCGGAATGTTAATACATTAATTAATTTTGTTTTTAGTATTTTGAGTTTTTAGACAATCTGTAAAATAATTTTTTATTTCATTCTCAAACGTTTATCCGCACGTCTTCTTCTTCGTCCTTTTACCTATCTTGTGCACTTTTTGAGAAAAAGAAATTAAACTTTAAACGTAAATAGATCTTATAAAAATGATATCTGTAGTAAAACTTGTTTATGTAGTCCTATCTGTTGTAGAGCTATAGTTTGCAATAGTTGCGGAAAATCCTATATTAAAATAGTATGGTATAACTTAAATTCTTCCGGATATGTTTTCATCCTGGAAATGCCAAACAATAGAAAATTTCTTAATAAATGAATACGAAAGAAATATAAATTTTTGTAGTTCAACATTTAAATTTAGCATTATATCAAACCAATATTTTGGATCTCCTTAACATTAATAATTGGATATTTTGGACCACTTAAAATTAGTGACTTGAAATTTTTGGGAAGAATGAATTTTTAAGAAAAAACACAAGTTATATCTGATTATAACATAAATAGCGGAGGTGTAATGGCTAATTGCAAATGAAGTAAACAGAAACATCATGGAATCTAGACTACAGTGGAAAGTTTTCAAATTTAAGGTGAAATACAAGAATGGTCTGTTAAAAAATGTTGGCTTTTAAATTCCTTTAGATTTACATACTGCCTTTTTTTTATTTTCATTTTTGAGTTTCGTCATAAAAATAATTTATTTATGGAAAGAAATAAAGTTTATTGGAGTTCTTTTTTAATATTGTTGAAATAACAATTTGTATTTTCAGAGTTAAATAAAAATAAATAAAAACAACAAAAAAAAAAACTATTAAAATAAAGTTTATTAAAATATTTTTTTTTTTTTTTGTGTTTTCTTGTTTTCCATTAAAAAAATACAATCGTCGCAGGAGTAAATTTTGCATTTTAAAATAAAATTTATAAATTCAACATTCAAATTTATTGTTATAATTATTATGACTTTCTTTTTATGTTGTTATTATAATTTTTAGTTTTTGTTGCAGTTTTTGATTATTATTTTTAAAATAATTTATTTAAATGTAGATAAAAACTATTTTAAAATCCTTGAAGTTCTATACTACAGATATAATCATTCACAAATGTATTAAATGAAAATTGTATGAAACTACAGCACTATAAGTCATAATAAATTTGTTTTAAGTAGTAGTTATATAATATAATTCTTATCGTTGCTATAATAGCTGCATTAAGGATTTTATTAGTTTTTTTTATAGGGTAAACTTATGGCGTTTTATAAGTTTTTATTATTATGATATAAGTAAATCATAGATACTGCAACCGGTTGTCTATCCCAACTGAAGAAGTGCTTTGCCAATCTTTCACTATAGCTCTTTTAGACTATAAAGTTGTTAGACCTACTGACGCTATACCCTCACTAGGCTTGACTATAGTGCGAATATGTACCAATTTGTCTGCGTTATAGTTTTCTGAAAAGCTCAAAGAATCGGAGATTCATTGCAGTTTGACAGTGTTGGTTTTCCCCAACACATACCCCCAACTCCAGACTTTCCAGCATTTGAGGATGGAACTCAATTTTTGCAGGAACTTCATTAAATATTTGTAATGGATTTACAATATGGGGAAATGTTAAATAGTTTCCCCCCAAATTCCTCTACAGTGAAGTTCTATGGTTGCGTGTCCGTACAGCAGTAATATTAAATATTTACTAACGACTTTTTAGGTTGAGATTTGAGATATCTTCACTGCAGTCACGTCTAATGCAATTCCATTGATAAAAATTAAATTTTCTTAAAATCATAGCCCTAAACAATTCCAAAAAAAAAAACGCTTCCTGATAACTGGTAATATTCAGTAAATCATGTAATGCTTCTACAAATAATGTCTAAGATAGATCTAATGAATAATATTTGACGCATGTCTTCAGTTACAGTAAAAAACTAAAAAAACTCCTACATAAAAACATAAAAGTACCTATATAGATATTAAGTGAGTAGAAAACGTTAAATTTTAAAAATTAATTGTGTACCCAATATAAATTATATCGTAAATTAATTTTTTCATTTCATTCTAAAGAAGAATTGGACACTCACTAATTCATTTATTTGACTAAGTTTCAGTTTCTTTTCAATAATTAGTTTCTGTTAATTATTCGACTGTAGATATTGTACAAAATTATGAAACGTAAATATTTTTATTTATACGCCATCTAATATTTTATACAAGATAAGGCGCATAAATAATAATCGAATAAATTATAGTTACTGAATATATTATATACTTGATTTGTTATATAATACAAATAGGATATGCATACTTATTTTTATTTCATTAAGAAAAATCGATTATTTTTGTCTATTAATCTATTTGACATAGCCGGAGTGTGAAGCCGAGGTCTTGCTTATGAAAGAGCAATGTTTTAACCATTTAATACTACTGGCTATAGATTTGTGTATTTATGTTAATACCTTATAATAGATATTTTTCAAAAAAATTTAAAAAGGTTTTTATTCAAGAACGATTACATTCGTTTGTCGGGTTGAAGAACGAAAATTTTTCATAAAATACCTAGTCCGAAATTTCAGCCATTTATACTGAAACTTTTTTAGGTTAAAACCATAGATAACAGAAGATCGTTTGACTTCTAAATGGTTTCAAAAAATGGAATTTCAAAACTTCTGTACGTTGAAAAAAAAACTTTGAGAAGGATTATAAAATATTTCGTTCTTCTCCAATCTTCTATTTATGAACAGACAGCCTCGCTGCAAGAAAATTTTACAAGAAAAATTAAAAATATAATATATTATATATAATATTAAAAAAGGTAGAATGTAAACCAACGGTTTTTAAAAGCGCACATTTCCAAAACTCAATACAAACTGTTTAGAAGTGTGACTTACACAAAAATTTGAAAATTTCATGTAATAAGAAAAAATGTGAAAATAGGACATTTTTGAAATTTTGAGGGGCCGTAATTCCGGAATATATAACTAAGAAAAGCTGTTAACACACGTAAAAATATATTATTGAAGCTTTAATTTTTATGTCTTGCCGAAGAAAAATGTTTACAGGTGCCTAAGTTACAGGTGCCTAAAAATAGCAAATTTTTGAGGCGTAATAACTCTTAAAGAGGGGGTGGTTCAAAAAAATTTTCTGAGCAAACTTATACTAATTCTAAAAGTTCTTTCTTGCCTCAAAATTTCAAGGCTCTATCTAAAAGCGTGCCGGAGTTATGAAAGTAGAAAAATCATGCAAAATTTGGTTTTCACATAACGGTAAATTTAAATACTAAATTTAAAAAAATTGTATACTTTTTATATTAATTACAAAGATATTAATTTACAAAGATAAAAGAAATACCTGTCGAATGACGTTTTCAGATTGAAAAAATCTTAAGCAGAACATAAGATATTTGCATTTAAAAATAGGGCTTTTTTAAAGTTTGAGGGGCTGTAGCTCCGTAATGGGAGGGGCTACATGAAAAAGTTGTTCCACAAAATTATTTTTTTTATGAGACCTACCCAAAATTTGTTTTCTCTATCTTTAACGGTGTAGAAGTTTTGTAAACAGACGGACGGACGGACAGAGTGAAACTAATAAGCACATTTTTTCAAAATTTTTTTGGAAATGTG
Organism: Poecilobothrus nobilitatus; assembly: GCA_947095535.1. Classification (NCBI taxonomy): domain Eukaryota; kingdom Metazoa; phylum Arthropoda; class Insecta; order Diptera; family Dolichopodidae; genus Poecilobothrus; species Poecilobothrus nobilitatus. Next base: position 50,400,238 of record OX352772.1, on the reverse strand, counting down.
CTAAAAACAATATTTTAAAAGTAATTAACAACAACAGTAAATTCGCAGTTTCTAATATTGTTTTTCACATTTTCATGATAAATAATATTTTTCTATGGAAAAACAACCCTCAAAATGTTTTTTGGTTTATAACATATTTAATATAAATATCTACATCTACTTCATATGACTACGAATTAATAATATATTTCTTTTAAACATAAAAATATTAAAACAATTTTATATTAATATTTTCCAATCAATTCAATTAAAATATGGTCAGAGAATTACAGGTGCAACAAAAGAAAATTATTCATAATGACCAGAATAACAAACTTAAAAGAGTTACAACGGCATACCAAATACAAAATGTTTTCATTGTTTCTTAAATCAGGGTCCAGAAAATATACATATTATATATATGTATATATATATTTTTTTTTTGAATCTATTGTTGCAAAAATTCGATTTTCTTACAAAAATAATAACAAAATAAATGAGAACAGATTTATTTTATTTTCACAATAGCTTTTCAAAAAAAAAAAAAAAATTTTATTAAAAGTATATGAAATAAAAAAGTATAGTTATTGTATTAACAACCATAAAGTTGATTTCAATAACAAAAAAAAATTTATTTCAAAAAGCAGTTATGGTAAAAAGATAATTATCATTTATAAGTAATGCAGTTATATTTTTTTCAATATAAAACGAGGAAGAGTATATAGAGTAGACAGTTTCAACTCTATAGGACACTCGTATGGTGTTACCATAAAACTGGATCTTTTAAATAATTCCAGATGTTGACTTAATTAAGTACCGAGATATATTACCGTGTCATTGTGCCATAGGTCAGAACCCCATTATAGGGCTTCATCCTACATAGTAGGTTATAAAACCTTAACTGACATTATATTCTTATATATAACCCACTATGGTGGAGTATAATAATGCGAAGCTATTACTAATGTTACGAGAGTTAGTTATATATATAATATACAAACGTACTTGTAAGTCCATACAAACTCTGTACTAGTATTATTCATTCATAGTCATATAAAGTAGATGTAGATTTACGAGGTCTAGGCTCTTTAGAGATACTAATATAAAAATTAATAAAATAACAGTAAATCTATGTAACCGACTTATTAATACCTTGTACTTGAATAATTAAATTAAAAATCCGTAAGTTTTTTGACAGCTGCTTGAACAACGTATCTTGTTTGCCTTATTCAACTCGAATTTCAAGAACGTAAAAGAGGCATGCTTGTACAAAATTTCAAGTTTCTATCTTTTTTAATTTTGAAGTTTCGAAGATATATATGCTTGTTAGGGATTGGGAGGCGTGTGTTAGCTCCCCAAAACACCGTTCGGAAGCTTTCTAAATTCGAACCCATGGACCAAATCCTCCAAAATTTTAGAGACATAAAGAAAACATAAAAAAACACCAGCGTACCAAATTTCAAGATTTTATCTTTGTTGGTTTTGGAGATATATCGTTTACTCTACGGCTCGTTCGGAAGCTTTCAAAATTCGAACTTATGGTCCAAATCAATCAAATTTGAATCCATGGCGAAAATCCTCCAAAGAGACATAAAGAAAATATGACAGAACACCCTTGTTCCAAACTAATAAAGGTTCTACCTTTATTAGTTTTCGAGATAATCTTGTTTGCTTGGGGCTCGTTCGGAAGCTCCCAAAATCCGAACCTATGGACCGATTTCGTACATATATAATCCCAGACTTCCTTTCGTAATTAGTAACCTACTGTATAAATTTCATCAAGATAACATTATTAGTTTTTGAGTTAAAGTGCGAACGGACGAACGGACGGAAAACGTTAAATCGACTTAGGAGGTGCTCCTCATTCCGAATATATATACATGTCCATATCTAACTCGCTTCCTTTTGACGATTAAGAACGCCATACTAAAGTTATCCCCTATACTTTAGTTGTATGGTATAAAAATATACCAAATACTGAGTTAGAAGAGATTTTTTTAGTTAGTAAGAAAATCTGGATAGGTATTGCATATATTCAGAGTATTTATATATTCATACTTATAAAAAATTGGGATGGGTTTATGACTCACTAAAATTTATATAAAACTTGTAATGTTTTGATCCAGTGTTAATGAATTATAATACCATAAAATATTAGGTCATACCACCAATAACGTTCGGCAAAAAGCGCAGTAACAATACAATATTTATAGCTGTTACAAATTTACGTTGCAAGAGTTAGTTATATATATACCAGATTCTGAATTAGAAGAAACATTTTTTAATTAGTAACAAAATCTGTGAAGGTATTCACTATATTCGGAGTATTTTTATGTATATTCGTAGATGCAAAATACTCAATCACGACAATTTCTAGAGTTGGATTCAGGAAAAACGCATAACTCTGATTTAGCAAAAATTACTTTCTAATTATTTTTTTTACATCTAAATTCATTAATATCAATTAACAAAATATCACTATCAATGATAGCTTATAATTACAGTAATTACAGTTAATAGCTATCACAAAATTACAAGTTATCAAAAAAAGCAGTCTCCTCACTGAGCTGGACAACTGGTTCTACAAATTAATCTTTTATTAAAATAAAATTCATAGATAAATAAACAAATAAAGGCGATATATTACCAAAACCAGAAACAAATCCCCAAAAACTTGAGTTAAACGACAAACTAAATAAACTATACAGACGATCAGTTTCATATAAAAATTTTTAGTTTTTTTTTGGAGCCAGACTAAGAAGCAGTTTATGGAGCTAGACTAAAAAAGACTTAACATTTTTATATGAAACTGATCGTCTGTATAATATATTTTAGTCTGTGGTTAAACGAAGAAAAGTGAGAGGTTCTTGAGATTTGAACTATTTAAGAACCGAAACCAATACTCAAAGAGTTGAGTTGAAAGAATAAAAATTGTGAGTTTTTTGAGATTTGAACCCATTTATAAATAATAAACGTGAAGCGTGAAAAGTAAAATATAGAAAAAATGTTTTTATAATGTCTTTGTTCCTCCCTACTTACACCCTACCCTAACTTAATATATTTGGAAGCAATAATGTTTTTGTTATTTCTTAAATCCGTAGCTGCATACATTTTTTTTTTTTTATAATTTATTTTTTAATGGTTTTTTTTTGTAAATGGTTAAAAATTAAATATAAAATAAAAATTAAAATAGAAATAAAAAATTATATATTATTATGTTTGTTTATGTATGTCTTAAATAAAATTTTCGTTTTTTTTTTTTTTATTTGGTTTTTTGGTTTAATTTTTATTACAATAAATTTAATATGCAAAATGCATTTTACAATGTTCATTACAATTAATAATAATTTATATTCGACACAGAAACCTCATTTTTATAAGAGATTCTTTATAAAATTTTGTGGTAATTAAAATGAACTCTTGTTCTTAAAATACATAATAAAAATATTTCAATAATATATTAACTCTGAAATTTGTATACAATACAAGTTTTTAATCCATTTTTAATTATTTTAAGTTACTTGTAATTTTATATCAGAAATTGGAGCATTTATATTTTTTTTTGCCGATCGTATACATGTTAAATGTACATATAAAGAAAATAATTATAATGGCAACAAAATTTAAAATCTTCAGATTTTTACATAATATATACGTACCGGAGGATACGTACATAACGACATAATACATAATATATGCATTTCCCCGCGGTACGTAGAAAACTTAATTAAATGTTTTTCGAGTGTTGTCTGTTTGTTTGTCTGTGGGCACATGTACAGCCGAAATAGTTGAACGAAATTTTGTAAAAAGATGAGAAATTGCATTGCAACAACTTCTGTAAAATTTGGATCTACTAGTACCACTTCCCATTTTTATATGAAAATAAATCACTATCTTTTGAAACTAGGTCTCTGAAATTTTGTGTGACAACAACTTTTGTAAAATTTGGTTGTGTTAGAGCAGCAGGTTCAGGTAGCTTGCACATCTTGGTATACTAAATAAAGCTAGGCATCTGAAATCTTACTTAGGTGGTCAAATTTTATAGCAGTAACTTATGTAAAATGTGGTTGGTTAGCGGCAAGAAATTTGGAAAGCGGTTTTAGCGGTTCTAAAACTCCAAAACTTACATAAATATATCTTGACATTTAATTAAAGTAAGTAAAACATCTGAATTTTTGTAAAAGGTGATCAAGTTTTATGGAACAGTATATAAATTATGTTCATACAAGTATCCGATAATTGACACAGTTTACTCTACTGCACTCTTCTTCGTTTTTACATATAGTTTATTTAAAAAATTTACATTATTTTAAAATTATTTACAGTTTTTTACCATTCTTTTCCCGGATTTTATTCTTCTTTAAAGTAAAAAATGTAAAGAATAACAAACAAGGCAGAATGTAAACCAACGGTTTTTAAAAGCGCAAATTTTGCAAAAAAATAATACAAAATATTTAGAATCCTGTCTTGCACCAACATTTGAAAATTTCATACTTATAAGAAAAAATGTGAAAAAAGGTTTTTTTGCAATTTTGAATTTTGAATTTTCAAAATAAAATAAAACTAAGAAAAATCGTTTACATAAAAACATAAATAACGTAAAACTAGATTACTCAAGCTTTAATTTTCATGTCTTGCGGAAGAAAAATTGTTCAGGTGCCTAAGTTACAGTGGTCTAAAAAAATCAAATTTTCAACTTAACTTAAACAGGGGGCGGTAAAAAAAAAATTTCTGAGAAAACTTATATTAATTCTAAAAGTTCTTTCTTGTCTCAAAATTGCAAGTTCCTATCTAAAAGTGTGCCGGAGTTATGAAGATAGAAAAATCATGCAAAATTTGGTTTTCACATAACGGTAAATTCAAATACTAAAATTAAAAAAAATGTAGAATTTTAATATTGATTTGCAAAGATAAAAAAAATTCCTATCGAATAGCGTTTTCAGATTGAAAATATCAATACCCATGGTTAAAATTCTTTTTCTCTATCTTTAACCTTGTAGAAGTTTTGTAAACAGGCGGACGGTAGAACGGACGAAAGGACAGTCGGACGAAAGGCTAGACGGACAAAAGAACAGACGGATGAAAGGACAGACGGACGAAAGGACAGACGGACAAAAGTACAGACGGACGAAAAGACAGTTGGACGAAAGGACAGACGGACGAAACGACAGTCGGACGAAAGGACAGACAGACAGAGTGAAACTAATAGTTACAATTTTTCAAAATTGTTTTTGGAAATGTGCTAAAATCAATAATTTACAGCATAAAATAGTAGCACTGTTCATATGAAAAGAGTTATTATTCTTAAATAAAAATAATTGGAAAGAAAATGTTTACTAGCACTGTACAAAATTTACTTACTTGTCAATTCTTTTCTGATTATACTGTTTGCCGCCTAAATCTAATCAGCTTTTTTGTACCTGAACATTAGTCTTTTCTACTTTGTTCTCTTAGGCAATATTAATTTAAAAAAAAACCTAAGTTGCTTAACAAGAACCTCCTGCTTCAAGGAGAAATCTTAGAGTATTATATGGTATTTTAGAAATAGTTAGCAGAGTTGTCTAAGACAAAATGGAGCAAAACAATCTCACAAAGCAAATACGCACCAGTTTTAGCCTCCTAAAACAAAACCTGTAGAGCTCATTATTAAACCAGTTTTTGCTTTTCTTTTCAAGGTATGAATAATTAGACCCTGTTAGAATTAATCTTTTAGAATTATTGTTAATGCAAGAATCACTGTAATAAAAATATATGAACAGTTTCAATGTAGGCCGTAAATAATAAACAAAACAAAAATAAAAATTAGTACCCAGATTCACACATATAATACATTTCATACATCATTTGAATCATCTAAACAACTATTTCAAAATAATGGATTTATCTAACATGATTTTCAATGATTTGTTGAAATTGTTATAACATTATACGTAAAGTGAAAAGTTTTGAATACATTCCGTAACTACTCGTAAGTGTTAAAACTGTTAAAAAATGTATTTTTCTACATTATTTTACGATTATGTTATGTAACTGAATCATTTATACTTAATTGGAAAAAATGTGACAAAACCGTGATATAATTTCGTGAAAAAGTTTCGGCTTATTGCAAGTGTTGCACTGCTACATCACACTTTGTCACAAAAAATATGACGTAAAAGTACGAAAGAAAATAACATAAATCATCGGTTAAGAAACAAAGTTATGAAAAGGAAACATTTTTTACCATTTTGTTACATACGCTAGTGTGTTGAAAATTAGGTTTAGGTAAATGTGAGAGGGAAGATAAATTTCCAAAAATAGGGTTTATAATTTTTTTTTTTAGTTTCTCAAAACATAATTATGTCACAAAAGAAACGACGCAAAAAACGAACATTAAAACGGCATTGTTACGATTTTTGTGTTGTCACATTTTATATCGTGTTGTCACCACTCTCGACACTGACATATTATAGGTAGTAATAACATAATTATTTCGGCTATCTTTGTAGAGTCGAAACAAAATTACATAACGTTACCAATTGATGACGAAATTGTTTCTACTTTGATAGTTTCCGTTAATACATAATGTAATGAATATTATTAACATAATATTGCGTGAAACTTAAATATCGTTTTGATATTGATATAAGTGGTGTACCAAGGCATTACTGAAGGGCTGAATCCATATTTTGTATAAATATAAAATTCCTTCTAATTAATAATTAATAAGTGTAACAAACCCAGATTGAACCGTATTCATATTTTAATATTGAACCTGGATTTGATTTTATCCCCATTAATGTATTTAAACGTTTATTATGTTTTTGTTTTTCACATACCTATTGGGGTATAGGTACTTGTGAATAAATATTTCTGAGTATAAGTTTTACACCTTCTTATCCCTTAATATCTACTTAGCATTTAACATAAATATATGATATATTAGGATTAGTTTTTTGTTTTAAATTTAATTAAAGGTTTTTATTTTAAGATTAATTATGGCTTCAGCAAACATTTTTTATGACAAATTTGTAAAATTATTTAAATTTAAAAAAAAAATTTAAAAATCACATTAATATTTAATTTTTAAGGATTCTCAAGATTATCTTTAAATTATTCAAAAACAATTTTTAAAACTTTGAAAATGATAGAATTATATTTAAAAAAAAAAAAAAATGTTATAAAACTAACATTTCCCTACAGTTTCAATTTTTAACAGTTTTTCGAAAAATGAAAAAAAAAAAACATTCTTGTTTCAACTTTTTATGGATTCGAAAAAAAGTTTTTTTTTTTCCTGTTTCTATTTTTCAACTTTTCAATAAGTGTACGTTGTATACTGTATAAGTATATCTTAGATACTTAATCTACATACATATACATATATATTCATACGACCATAATATAAGTATAAATACATGTTATTTTGAAAATATTCAAAATAAGTTTTTTTTTTTATAATTATGCACATAATAATTTGGTGGTTTTTTGGGTTTTGGCAAAACAAAATTTTTTGCCAAAAAAAAAATTATGAAAATGACCATAAATTTCTAATTTTGAACTCGTCATTTTGCATGTTAAAATAATTTTAACCGTAATTATTTATTTTTTTTATTTATTTTTTTCTGCGTTATATGGCTTAGAAATGAGTTACTATTAACCCTTAAAGTGATGTCCCAATGATCATGTCTCCTCTAGTTTTGCTTTGACATGTATAAGTAGAATATAACACGTATTTAAATGATAGCCAATTAATTTAGAAGAGTGATAAAAGATGAAATAAGTTGTAAGGGACGCTAAAAGTTCGAAGCCCCTCTTGATTTGATATATTTGCTACTTTTTCTCCAGTGTCGTAGCTCACAATAAACATAAGCAGTAAAATCAAAAATAAATAAATATAGCCATATAATAAAAAAAATATTAAGGTTAAATGTAAAGAATATTGAGGGACAATTACTGATAAAAGTTTTAAATATTCAAGAGCTTATTTTTTTATAGATTCTTTCTTCGTTGTGGCTTTTCTTTAGAATTAAAGCGTCATGAATATTAAGGATTAGATCAAAATTCTAAAAATTTTTGTTGTGTGTTGTATTGTAAAATAAAAAAGAAAGAAATAAATTCAAATACTTTAACAGCCAAGATTAGTTAAGGTGTACAGCAATTGAAGATAAAGAGGAATTCAAAAAGAATTTTTTTTTAAGACAAAAAATTGTTTCTGATTTTTAAGTCCTCACTGCTTTAATCCCTTAGAATTATTTCAAATAAAAGCAAATACGTTAAAAGACAATTAATTTATGAAAATAATGATCCTTCGAAAACATGAGGGGTAACAATTTAAAAATTTTTTATAGGAAACCGTTTATAAGCGATCTTCATTCTTAAATAAAGGATATTGAACAAATTTACCAAAACGTAAAATGTTGCAGGTCTACTTTAAAATTATTATACCTTAAAGGGTTAAGATTTATTATTAAAAATTTACCTGTTTTAACTTTTTTAAAAGTTTCAAAATAATTATAATGAAAAAATGTTTAAATACAATATTTAATGAACTAAAATGAGAACTTTTTTTCTACTTTAAATTGTCAAAATCATTGGTTTACTTTTTAAGCAAAAACCTTTTACACATCATTATAGTTTTTTTTTTTTTTGTTTTCCATCTATTTTGAAAACTTTATAACATCCACATCTAAACAAAATTATTATTAATGAAAAAAAAGTTTATTTATCAGTCATGCAAAAATTCTTTATGGTAAAGTGTACAAAATATCCTTGAAAAAATACCCAATATAAAATAGGTCAAAATATTTGATTAAAAAATAAAATATTATGTGCATTGTTAAATTTTAATATAATCTACATAAATAATATAAATTTTAATTTTTAAATAATTGCATAGTTTTAGGTGTAATTAATGTTAATAATTAATTATTAATCCTTTGAATTCATCATAAAATTAACAAAATTTTTTAGTTTTAATTATGAAATTTTAACAAGAGTCTTAATTTAAAAACAAAAATTATATTACATATCTATTGCATAATTTTCAAAAAATGAATACTTGTTATATTACAAAATTATGTTTAAAAGAAATGTTTGTTCAATAATTACCTTTTAAAATATCAAAAATCAACTGCAACGAATTTTACCTTTAAACTTTTAAAAAAATTATTAATATGTTTTCAATTTTAAAGAAAATTCTACGCAAACAACATTTATTATAAATTTCTGAAACCACTAATCGAAAAGTTCTGGACAAGTGAAAGAATTCACCCCAGTTGGAAGAAAGGCTTATTCTACCACCGCCTCAAATCTATACAATAACTAGAAAGCTATCACATTATTAAACACGATCAATAAAAAATATAGCTTTAATAATACATCAGAGCACAATGTGCTTTTTTCATTGGAAAGAATCTGTCGAGTACATTGAAAAGAATCTGAGACAGAAACAAGCAGGTTTCAGAAACTAAAGGTGTTGTATTAATCAATCAAATACCCTAAGAATAATATTGGAACAATACATAGAATTCAGCTCGCCATTATACATTGCATTTGTAAACCTTACCAAAGAGTGGAAGTCTTCAACATAACCAGGAAGCATAATAACAAAAAAATGGAGATACAAGCGAAGACATAACAAACAGACTAAATCTGGAAAGAGCAGTTTTCTGTAGATTATGGATAACATACGTAGACCTACACAAATAGCCAGGATTACCAAAATTAAGATTATTCAAGATTATTCCTGTGTGAAATCGATTCTCCTATATGACAGCGAAACTTGGCTAACAAACGAACGCCAAATAAACAAACTGCACGTTTTCAATAACAAATGTCTTCGTATTATGTGAAGAATATTCTGGCCACGAAGAATAAGAAATTAAGAACTATGTCTATTAGCACAACAAGAATCTATTCGCATACAAATAAGAAATAATAAATATAGGTGGACAAATAAATTACAATAAAAAATAAATATAGAAATAAAGAAAACATAAATAAGACACATACTGAGAAGAAACTCCACTGCTAAACAGGCATATTAGATTGAAACCTCCAGAAGAAAAGTAGGCATACCCAGAAATACATGGAGAAAAACAATTGAAGTAGAAGTAGAAAAACAAGGGAAAACATAAGTAGAAGTCAAATGAATAGAATTCTAAAATAGAATTAGATGAAATTACATAATCTCCTCCAAAACTGCAACTGCAAAATGAAAAAATAAATTTAATTTTAGTATAGCTAAAAATTGGATTTAAAAATTCCTTATTAAAGCAACGTAATTATTTTTTACTTCTATTTCTTTCTATTTCTATTTTTTAATTTGGGAGCTCATTAAATAAACAAAAGGTAAGTAATTGTAGTACTTGTCACACACAAAATTATAGCAAAAGCGTCCTAAAGATTTACTAAAATCCCAAAGTATAAACAATACAAACGTTTGGTATATACAAAAGATACATGTCATCACATCGCTAACTCATTCACAAAGAATAGATACACTCTTCTTATATCCTTAGATTTAAGAGAATATTAAAAGGTCAGAATGAGAACAACTTTTAATTATGCAAAGACAAGAATAATATTGAAGAATAAATCTAGTGTATAATTGTTCTATTCTTCTGGTAGCAAGAAGTGATTAAGGTTCTTTCAAATTGTACAAGTAAATAACTGCTACAAGTAATTTTAATTACAACAAGTGAACTTACAAAGTTTGTAATTATTGTAAATAAAATTTGTAAAATTCAATTGCATAAAGAAACTGTATAAGTACTTGTAACTTGGACAATGTAAATGTAATTAATAATGCACATTTACTGATCCATTTCTTTAAGCGTTCCAAATTAAATAATATTTATTTAAATTTGATGCATTAGAGGAAAGTAGAGCATGAGTACTTTTTGATTTATCATTATTGTCTGAGAATGATGATAACGAAAATCAAAAGTAAACGAAAAAGATTTTGAATGTGAGAATTTGTGTTATACAGATTTTTTAATTATTTATATAAGACAGATTCAGCAGAGTCAATTTTCGAAATAATAAAGCAATGTTTAAACAAATTCAATAAAACTATTCCAGACAATTTGTTTTAGAATGTAATTACAATAAAGAAGAAGCTTACAAATATATTAAATTTTTTGGTTCTATTCAACCTCAAATTTCTTCCGACTCACACAAACACAATATTAAAGTATTTGATCTGGCCTATCTGAAATTACAATTTTATTACCATAGAAAAAAGTTAGTAGGTCGATTTGGCAAGTGTTTTGATTACACAGTGTAAATGTTTCATTTGCAAAAAGTGATTAATTGCAACAAGTACTTTTTCCAGACTAGTCTTCGAGATTCAGATTCTTTTTACTTTTTAACATCTCTTTATTTCCATAATGTTTTTCAAAAAGTAGATTCTTTTTTATATGTATGTGCATTTGAAAATAAATTTTGAAGAGAGAAGAATATAAAATAAAAGCGGATATATTTTTTTGTTTGTAGTTTGACGTTTTTTTTAACCCTCATAACCTCACTGTTTATTTAATTTTTTCTTTGTATTTGTAGATTCTCAGGTTCAACGCATAAAATTTTAGTTTTAAAAAAGAAAACAGAAATTCCATAATCACAAAACCATAAAATTACTTTATAGGAAAGAGGGAGGAAACTTAATGAAAAAACTAGATTCAAAAAGAAGAAAGAAGACTAATCTGGAAAGACGGATTCGCTTGCATAGTTTGAAAGCACATTAATGATTTCAAATGTAGACAAAGCTTGGCAGTAATTAATCATCCTTGCGAAGTAACTACCAGTTAATGATACAATGACTTTTACTCCATGGGAATAAATGTATGGAATAGATAGTAGAAAACACTCTTTTATTTTACATTTTTAAAAATTCCCATCGAGTCTTGAAGAAAATTTAAAAAACTGTTAATCTTTTATTGAAAGGCACAATTAAATATGTTTTATTTCATTTATATAATAAGAAAAAACCTCAAATTGTATTTTTGAATTAAGTTTTCTTTAATAATACTTATGAGAATTATACAAGCAATTTTGGTTTTTTTTTTTTAAATGTTATGCGTCCCCATAACGTAATTAACAAAGATAAAATGCAAAAAGAAAAAAAAATGATTTAGTGAACTCTATAAAAGTTTTAAATTAAATTTATTTTGCCATAGTTTTCTTATTATTTTATTTCTTTTTTTTTCTTTAAGATTTTCTCAGTAATAGAAGGACAACTAAAAATCATATGTTAACTTATTCATTAGTTTGACCCAGTTTTAATAAATTTATGCATTATTTTAGATAACTCGAAGGACATTATTTACTTATTATGAAATATGTATTTATGAAAAACTATTTAAAATTCTAAAATTTTTAATTTATCAAGTTAAAAATTTTCTACAAAACATTTTATAATACTTATGTGTGCATTGATTAAAACAATAGATTAGCATAGTGTTAATATGCAGTTTGCAGAATTTACAAGCAAAACGAAAATAAATATAGTATAGTACCAAAAATATAGTACCAAAAATATTTTCAAATAAAAATTATTATTTAAAGTTTTAAAATTTATTTAAATAAATCAAAATTTTAATATCTATTTGTTCCTATTTTTGTTGTTGTTTATTTTTTTGTCCCGCACCCCTTTTTGGTATCAAATGGTTACTTTATTTTTACGTTTTTGACAGCTGTCATTTTTGCATTTTTCAAATATTTTTATTTATCTTTTGAATTAAAGAATTTATTATTAATATGGATTTCACTTGATAGCCGCCCTTATATTCGTAGCTGAGTACTATAATTGCACTAACCACTTATCACTAATCAAATAATCATTTTTTTGATAAGTGAGTGTTTTATATTAATCAAAACTTTATTGAATTATTAAAGCAAACAAAACTGGTTTTGGTGGAATAAAAAGTTATCAAAGAAATGATTATTTAATTACTTGATTAGTGATAAGTGGTTGGTACAGTAGGGCTCTGGTGTTTTGTATAAGTTTCTTATACCAAAAATCTGTCAAATGATATAATATGCAAGTAAAACATATTAAACATCCACGACTAGACAATGACAAAATATAAAAAGAAAACAATGATATACACGAATTAATAAAATATTAATATATTAAGGAAGCTCTAAGGTAATCTCATTTTTGTACAAATTTCCATTTCCATTTGTGAAATCGATTTTCAAAAAACAATTTTTTTTTAAAATCATACTTTTCTTTTAAAAAAAGTCTTTGAAAAAATCCTTCTTGGAAAATCTTCTTTTATAAAAACTCCCTTTTTTCTCAACAAAAAAAATCTCGAATGACCTTAGAATTGGTTACAAAATGAGGGTTCCAATAATTATTGTAGCGGCATTTGGGGTGACAGATCTTGTTTTGTTGGGCACTCAGAAAAACGACTCTAAATGATGCAAAATCCCCAAGAAAAAGAAATTTCAAAAAAAAAACTTACTGACAAAAACTGCAAATTTCACAATCCCAAGTTAATATTTTTCTAAATTTAAAAATGTTTGCACTGTTTTAAATAGTTACCCACTGTTGTTGTAATGTATGTATGAAAAAATAATTAGGAGCGATTTTATTAGTAGGAAGTATATTTATTTCTAATTTATTTGGCTTTGATTTGATGCATAATCTAAAACAATAAAGAAGATTTTGAAAAACGAGATTGGAGAAAAAGAAGATTTTGAACAAGAAAATTTTGAAAGAGTAAATTTTGAAGAAGAAGATTTTTTAAAATGAGACTCTGTAGTAGATTGGATATCCAGCAGAATTAGGGATTCAGCAGAAAGTAGGGAAAACTAAAATATTCAATTGGAAAATTGATAGCCAAGGAACACACAGATTAATAATGTCTATAAATTCCTCATGTTTACTTATAGAGACCAGAGTTCACATAGAGTTCTGTTATTATATAATAATGATTATGAGATCTCAGTTATACAAACCTTAGGTAATGTCTATAATCTATAATGTCTCTATAATGTCAACAAAAGAATTTTTAAATTTCATTACCTTTCATCTCAATTTAACTTCTGTTTGCTGAAATTCCTTTTGAAATATCTACAAGTATAGTTTTATCTAAATACTTTTAAAAATTAAAAAAAATTATTTATAATAATGACTTACACAATTCAAATATGGTTGAAAACAAATAAAAATATCACAGTTGAATATTAAAGTGAACTTGAAAATACATACCTGAAAATAAATATAAGGAAAAATAACTTATTAAAATCTTATTATGTTTTATTTTTTTAATTTAAAATAAAGCAATCTGTCAAGTAATGGTAAAGGCGAAATACAAAAATTACAAGCTACGAATTAATCTGTAGATCACCTTAAATAAAACAAAATAATAAAAAAGGGCTTTATACAAAATAATGAAAATTATTTTTATAATATCATAATTAGATTTACTTGTAGAAAATTAAATTAATATATTTCTGGAAATATTCAAAAACTTTGATTATCTTATAAAAATTTTAGACGATAAAGAAAACTTTGAACCACTCCTATGATGATAATGGTAATCGAAAAAGTGGATCTAATATCATATTTTGATTTAAAAAATACTACTTAAATTAAAGTAAGGTTAATTTTAAATTAACAGAATACCATAGATTCGTTAAATCCATGTCCGTATTCGAGTGTCCGATATAATCCTGTATAAAAACAATCATAACTATCGTTAGTAAAATATTGGTAGTTTATTCAATTGAATTTTAACCACATGCTATCATATTTAAAAAAGAAAACTCTTCACTGAACTGAAAAGAAAACTTTTATGATGAATTGAAAGTTTTCTGCCAAACGGATTTTAAACAATAAGATTTTTTTTTTTCTTAAAAAAAAATAAATTTAATATTTTATTACCAAATGAAATATAAATCATATATTTAAGCTCTGTCAAAGTTGCTAAAGATTTCCTACACAATTCAATCAAAACTGCTAAAACTTAAAATTGATTTCCTTTTTTTTTTTTCTCTCTCTCTTTTCAATTGCCATTCAATATTTAATAAAAAAAAAAAAAAATATCACTTTTTTACGATATTTAATTTATTTCTTTTTTAAATCTAAAATTACACATTTTATTTTTGAATTTTCGCTCAAAAATAGAAACAACAAAAACAAAAAATAATAACTTAAAAGTAATAAAAAATGATATTCGTGACAAGTACAAGAATTATCTTATTTAGTTTACAGTTACTGTGGAATTACCGTAGCAAAAAGATTGAAAAAAAATAAAAAATGTAGTATATATTTCATATCATTGAAAAAAAAAGCT
Organism: Poecilobothrus nobilitatus; assembly: GCA_947095535.1. NCBI lineage: Eukaryota > Metazoa > Arthropoda > Insecta > Diptera > Dolichopodidae > Poecilobothrus > Poecilobothrus nobilitatus. The sequence continues at coordinate 50,384,978 of OX352772.1, read as the reverse complement.
TTTATCAGCTCTAAAAGTATGAAATTTGATTGTTTCCTTAGTGTTCTACTTCAGTTTTTTTACGTAAAAAAAAAATTACTAAAAGAAAAACAAACGGTGGTTATTTTCATTTCAAATATATTAATACTTTTTTCTTAAGGCTTGCTAAACTATCTAGAAAATTTGGATTACAAAAAAAATTTGGAAATTTATTATTTTAGAAATTTAAAATTTATTAGCAAATAGATAGGTCTAAGTTAGTTTCAGAAATCTAAAACAGCTTAGGAAATTTTTAAAAGAAAAACGTAGAGGCTTTAAAAGAAATCTTAAGATCCTAATATGCTAATTATTAAAACAATTAAAACTTTTTAAATAAAATTTACTTGTAATTAAAACAAAAACTTACATTATTTAAGTCCTTAATTGTAATCAGTAAGCTATAAACTTAACTCTTATTGACGAAGACTGAGCTGATGCAATGACTAATAATATCTACATCTCCGTAATGCATTTTTAAAACGTAAGGGAACCAAGTCGGCAACCGATCTGAAGAAAGAAGTTTTGAAGATTTCTTAGATCCATTTCAGAGAGCTCACCTAAATTTTGAAAAGAGAAATTACCTAGATATGTCCGAGATTTTTCTTGACAGACTGGAACAGGTGCAGAGGACAGCTACTCCATATTATAGTATCAATTCCTCTGCAAAATTCACATTAAAGATCCATACGTATATACCTATAAATCTTTTAGCATATTCAACCGATAACGCAATAGTCTATAACATCAGCTATTTTTATATTTTCGGTCTAGAGAAAAAGAATGTATATTTGGATATTTTAAAGCTCAAATACGTTTCCATAGCAGGAATTTAAGGATTTAAAATATTTTGTTTTTTTTTTTTAAAGATCAATAATCGTCGTATTTACTTCAAAAGATTAAGATACCAAAAACAATATATTAAAACCTTAGAAATTAAAAACAAGAAATTAATAATTGAATAGATAGTTGGAAACCCAAATATTATCAAAGGACAATCAAATATTTTTCTACACAAAATTAAAAATGAAGTCAAAATAGAAATGTTTGAGATGTTTAAAACCAAAAAAATGCAAATTAAACTGGTAAACCAAAAACTATATTAAAATAATGGTAAACGTAATGGTTATCATTAGGGTAGTAAAATTGCTTTAAAATAGTTCCATAGACTAAAAAAATCGTCTTTTATAGGGACAATTTTTGAGGTTAAATAAAAACTATACAATATAAAACTCTAAATTAAAGGGGTTATATATAGTTAAAAGCAAAAAAGGAGAGTCTTTCACTTTAATCTAATAACTTTTTGTGGATCTTTTTCAGTCTTAATAACGAATTCTATTACATCATATTTAAATAAAAATTCTTATACTTGAAGTTTTGAGAACTTTCTAAGAACAGTTTTAGCAAACAAAACAGAACAGATTAAAAAATTCATACAAAATTTGATAACATTGAGGGAAATTATACGCTTTTCGATCATTTTTTAAGATCAAGATAAATGGGTTGAAAATTAAAATTTTAAAATTGTTTACACTTGGTTTATTTGTACACCAAGTGCAAACTTAATGGCACTTGCATTTGGTTGCACTTGAATGTATTGCACAATTTGTTTTGGACGCTCTTTAACGTTCATCAATTTTAAATGTATTTTTAAAACTAAAAGTCACTAAAATTGAATGATAAAAACTATGTACTCACTTTAAAATCATTTAATCCCCTTTTATCTATAAAAATAATAAGTGACTAAAAATAAACAAATTTCCATTCAAAAATATTTAACTATATTAAAGTAACTTGTAGTTATTAGACTATTATTAATAGTCAAATAGATTTTAAGTTATACCCATCAAGATCACCCCTTAAAATTGATTCCTCAAAAATTTTAATAGAAAACTGGAATACCTAAATAATAATTTTTTTTTTTTATATTTTACTAATTTTTCATTTTCTTCTTAGTTTTTGTTTTCTTTCCCTTTTTTTCTTCCGTATTTTAAAGATTTTCAACAACGACTTCTCACAAATATTTAATTTCTTTTTCTATTCTGTTTATCTTTTCTTTTTTTTTTTTTGTTGGATTCAAAATAAGACTGATAGTAACTCTAAGAGCATCTTAATTCAAAAAACATAAAACAACAAAAGAAAACAGTAGAGAAATGATATGAGATTCTGAAATTTAATATTTTCATTTATAATTCCATTTTTTTTTTTGTTTTTTTTTTTATATTATATTAAATTTAAACGAATAAAAAAAAGAAAGAGAGAGAGAGAAAAAAAAATAGAGATAAAAAAATTGCTATGATATAAATAAATAAAAAATGAAAACGGAATTCCATTATAGCGTCGAAGTAGTCACGTTTTTTTCTTTCTACTTTTTTTTTTGTTACTTTTTCTTTCACTTTAATTTTGCAATAAAAAAAAAAACAAAAATAAACAGAATGAGACAGCACCAGCAACCACCAAAAAAAAAAAAAAAAAACAAACAATCAACACAAAACAAATACAAAAATGAAAGGACAAAAAAATAAAATATTATTATTGTAAGGACACTCTTGTGGTATTGTATTGTATGATGGTAACTGATATATAATGAAATGTGTAAACGTAACAAGGATCTGATGTTTTTCGATATTTAATTTTCCTGATTTATAGCAAGTTCAAAACGACGAATTTCATGAATTATATTCTTATCGTTAAATAAGAAACAACAAAAGAGAGAGATAGAAAGAAACAAAAGAGAAGCAAAAAAAAAGATAATAAATTTTGAGTAGAAATGAAAAAAATCAAAAAAAAAAAAATTGTTAAGATAAATTTGTAATAGTTTTGTATTTGTTAACTTTTGGTTATCAAAAAAATATTAATTGATATACATAATATAGGATTGAGTTAAGTTTTGGTTTTGGAATAATGTGTATATTCGATTTATGAATAATAATGGCAAAAAAAAAATATTAAATTAAATCTTATATATCCTGTATAAGGATAATATAATAGGCGAGGATTAGATGAAAATATTCGTACAATAGTTTATAATTCCATCATTTATTCTAATATTATGTGACTTGTTTTTATAATACTTTTATATATTTTTCGTTTTTAGCTTTTTTTTTTTGTTTTTTTTTCTTTGATCAAAACTTTGATTAACATTTAAAGTTTTGTATAATACCAATAAACATCTTAACATCGCAATTATTCACCGACAAACACATTTGGATTTCTTCGCGCCTTTTTTCTTCTTGAACAATTCTTCATACAGTGCGATTTTTTTGACAGGATAAGATAATTCGACGATTTAAAAATTAAAACATTCAATTGAATTTCGGTCTTCAAAGTACTGTATTCTCTTTTAAAAGTAATTCTGTTTAGATTCAATCTGATATGGCTAATGGTACTGAAAACTGGTACAAAACGCTCCGTGAATTAATGTCCCAAATATTATCGCCCCCAAAAAAAAAATGAAATAAGACACCAAAACTTTATGTGTGAATTGGGTTCTTATTTGAAATGAAATAAAACCCCAAAGTTTTGGGGTCATTGCTTAAATTGGGGCCTTATTTCATTCATTATTTTTGGGCTTTATTTCATAATGAAATAAAAAAACATTCTAGGATCTTATTTCATTTATCATTTTGAGGCTTTATTTCATAATGAAATAAGACCCCAGACAAAATTTGTGGCCTTATTAAAATTTCAAAACAATATGAAACAGGTTTGCGGCGCGCCACTATGAATCAAGTTAAAATGATTTTCAAGTCACAAAAATAGAAAAACTTTCAATTAGTAAGCGCGCGGTACGTCCGCCACCCCGTGTTTTCCACCACAACGCGACCCTCACTCCCCTCCCCCCTCTTATTGAACGAAATAACAAATTAAAAATAGTTTTCTGAAAATTCTGAACAGCTTAATAAAATTTTTGGAAAAGGGAACATATCCCCTTTTTCTATAAATTTTACAAAACTGTTCAAAATGTTTGTTAAACTTTCTGGAATATAACGCTTTTTCAGAAGGTTTAACAACAATTTTAAAATAGTTTTGCAAAATTATTGAAAAAAGGAGTATATTATTCCTAGCGCCCTAATATTTGCCTTAAAACAAATTGTTTAAAAAAAAAATTAAAATCACCTTCATTATTATTCACATTAAACATAGTAAAAATATTAAAAGTAATTATTTTTTTTTTATTTTTATCTACAAGATAAAATTTATAAATTCTGTTCTTTTCTTGGGAACGCTTTTATTGAATAGGTATATTGTTCACTTAGTTAATGAACAAAAAACTGTATAAATCACTAGAATCTTATAGAAGTTTGAAGTTTCTAGTGGCAGCAAAATACTGTGTTCCATAAACATTTTTAAAAAAAAACGAGTTTTTCATATTTTACTAGTAGAATTGAAGATGGAAAAACTTCATATAAAATGGATGACATTTGTTTATAATTGTTGAAAATCACATCTAAATTTAATTTTTTTTTTGCATATGTGTATTTTAATGGTTCTAGTAAACCAAAAAGTGTGATCGTAAAAGAAGTGATCCATCACAATAAACCAAAGAATATTCAAAACAATAAGTAGAAATGGCGAGAAGGCATTAAAGAAGGAGAAAGGGACGATTTTATCAATAAGCATTGTCATAGTTTTTGTGATAAAAAAAAATTATGTTTTAAAACTTACAATACGTTTTCTGGAAAGAAATTTAAAACTAGAGATTTTTGAAAGGGCAGAAATCCTTAATAATTAAGAAAAGCTGTTAAAAAAGTAAAATTTTAAAACTTTAATTTTTAAAATTTGATCTCTTATAGTTTTAAATCGAGGCATCATTGTAAAACTAATTTATCTAAAATAGCTTATCTTCATTTTTAAGTTTCTAACTATGAGATATAGGTTTTGATATAATATAATATATATTCTACTTGATAAATTGAGTATAAGAGTCCTGCTGTTTAAGATTGAAATTAATATTCAATAAAAATTGAGATATAACCATTTTAATATTACTATACTTTCTCCAACTCTATTCTGCTCTATTATGCTCCATTTAATTGTATTGAACTTGTGCTATATCTCAACAACTAATGCGGCTACTTGAAAAATTTGTTCGACACGTCTATCCATTATGGTAGAGATCTTATCCAAGAAGCAGACAAACAAACAGATAGAGAGAGCGTATACATAATATTAAAATTACCTTGTGAATTATTGTTACATTTCTGACAGTAATGGTTTAGTTTCTGAATCATGGCCATCTGAATGTTCCAGTCTTTAAAACTTTTTTATTATTAGAAAATAAAATAAGTGAAATAAAAAAAAAAAAAAATTAAATTAAATTAAAATAAAATTTTATATGGCACATTCATTACATCCTGTAACTTTAATATAAAATTCTTTTTCCATCAATTTTTTATTTTGGTTCTCAAATTAATGATGTGCAGTTGATCCCTTATCAAGAATTAAATCAAAAAAATAAATGATATTTTTATGGTTACAAATGTCATATCAAATCTATATTTTGCTTATGTACATTTTCCCAAAATAAAAAAAATACAAAAATTATGAAAACTCGAATAAGATAATAAAAATTTGAAATAAAAAACATTATGGAAGATAAAAATCCGTCAAAATGGACTAAAAGAAAAAAAAATAAATTTTTATGTTTTTATTTAAATATTAAAAAATCTGTTCGGTTTTTTTTTTTTCGTTTCATTCTTTCAATAATTAAACTGATATGATTGTGTGGTGATTGTGAATTTTAAAGAAATAATTAAGTTAACATTGTCATCATAATCAAACCGCATAGTACACAAAAATACATATAAAATATTTGTAACCACATTTTAAAATATTTATTTGTTATATTACTGTTACATAATATAAGTGTGTATGTATGTATGTATGTGTGAATAGAATATAAAGAATGGTAATAAAATATTATAATACCGAAATAATGAAAACAAAAAACATATTTTTCATAAAAGTAAGATCTTTCATCTCTCTTTTTTCCTATCTCATTTTTTTTCTTTTTCATCATTTTTTTTGTTAACATTGAACTCATTTTTATTGAAGTAGCAATGTTATATTAACCTTGATCACAAATCTATCTTTTGAAAAATTGTTATTATACATCAGAATGGAATGTAATGTAAAAATTAAAAAGGGAAAAAAAAATGTTACATATTATACAATATAATATTAAAAGTACAGTGTTGGACAAAATTCATTCAAATCAGATTTTTTATGAGACGTACAGAACTTAAAATAAATAACAGTTATTTGTTTATTAACAATTAATAATTTCTATTTATATAGATTTAGGGTTTACCAGCTAATCACTAATTACTTATTGGCTCCAGAGTATTTAAAAATTAATTTTTGACCTAAGCTCAAAGCTATAAATTTTTTTCAAACCTCAAATTATATTTTTTTCTTTCCATTCATTTAAAGCATCTACAATATTTAACAAGAGTTAGCCGAAGTGATAACTGGTGCTGTTGGACGATAAAGTTGTTAAAAATGCTCAGAAAATAAATTACAAATTTCTTTTGGGAAAGCAGAAACCACATTGTCCTTAGACATCATTGAATTGGGATACCCAAATAATTTTCGTTTCGTTTTGTGCTATCTAACCATGGTTCTGTTGTTTTATGTTTTTTACGAATTTTAGGAACAAAGGCGTAATAGAGATTACAGAATTTATTCGTACAAATTCTGTAATCTCTATTACGCCTTTGTTAACAAATGTCTTAGTAACAAAGGAAAGAGAAAGATAGATTACTGAATTGATATCCTATTGTACTAACAATTCGTCCCACATGATTAATGACAAAGCATTATAAATACTTTGATAGTCAGCGTTAAAAAAAATCATATATAATTTAATCATTGTAAGAAGTAGTCAAGTGTGAAATAGAAGTGGAGAACGCGAAAATGATTGCGTTAAGTGTTAGTAGTGTTAGTAAAAAGTTTATCTGCATTATCAGCTAGTTTAACCATCACTATATCATATGCATTCGAAAATGCAAGATCTAACCACTTGTTATTACTATTAGGATAACTAATAATTTGCTGTAGGTCATAACCATAGAATTCACAAACCAAAGAGAAGAACGGTTAAAATTGCCAAAAACAAAAATTGAGTCATTCTCAGGCATATCGGAAATAATATTGTGATATACACTATAAAATTCAGAAAATGAGGAATTATCAGAGTTTGGAGGAAAATAAACAATACCTGGGTATAAATTATTCGTAAGTACCTAAGTTTATTTTAATAAATTGGTGATCGAAATATTGACATGTGCCAGTAAATAATGGTACACTAGATAAATAATTATTAACGGCAAATAGCACCGCCACCTACTCGCGATCAATTTACAGATAGATAATCATGATATTTTCTGTAAATGAACCAATTTCCATCAAGAATTTCCTCACTTTTAAAAGAATCATTAACCCGTTTCAGAAATAGCAAGTACACGGAAATTACAGGACGTAGCATAAATATAAAGTTTATTGAGCTTAATTCTCATACCACTATAACAGTTGTAATAAAATATTTTAATCTTATATAAATTGTTAGAGGTATGTGTGGTTGTTTTAACAATAATTCTAATAAGATAATTTCGAGGAGCTTTGTAGAAAAAAGTTATTATAACTTTCACGAGTTGAACTCAAATGCTTATAGTAGTTACTTTCACAATGGCTCGATTAAGACCGAACATCCTCTTTTACATCCTTTTCCGAAATTTCTGTTCAATTATGGAATTTGATGTACAATTTAATATAAACCACTCTTTCTACCAAAATTGATTTAATCAAATGTCAAATTTGTCAAAATGTCAAAATGACAAAATTCCGGAGAAATGAACAACTAAGCCATATTGGAAATATGGAGAAAATAATATTGGGAATATGGCTTACGACTCATTTGAAAGCGTCATAAAAGCAAATACGTGAAATATAGCTTTATCACCTAGAGTTTTATGATCCTACACCTAAAATATACATATGCAAATATAACATGCGGTTAAGTTTGTTGTTAATTTTAAATGTGAAAAAAATGTAAAGGTACGCCTTTATTTTGTGTTTTTAATGATAATGATTGTGGGGGGAATACTTGCGGATTTTCATTTATTCATTTATAAAATTTTCTAAATTATAGCAAGTTTTTTTAATAAATTTATATAATAAATGCTATACAGTTAGTTAATTTAATATTCTGCTAAAAATATTTTGTCCGATATTGTTTTGTTTAAGTTTTTGTATAATAAATATTCATTATAAATCATGGCACGTTTAAACAATTTGAATAGTTTTTATCGCCATTTTTATTTTAAGTTTTGTTTTTTTATTCAGTCAGAGTTACATGAATATCAAATGACTTTTATTAGGTGTTAAGATTTAAAATAAAAAATCTAGGATAGTTTTGTTTTTGTTTTTAATTGGTTTTTATAGGTCATTCCATATGGATAATAATTAAATTTTTTTTAAATAGGTATATGAATGATAAAAAAAGATTTTTATCAAATTTATTATTGAATTCAAATCCAGATTCAATTGAAATAATGAAATAAATAAATGAAACATTAAAATGATGCTTTTATTATGAATTTAAAGGATCAATTAATTGAAAGGATTAATGTTACATAGAAATGAAAACAAAATAAAATTTTTTGGTTAATTACGTTTAATTTAACAAAAAAAAACATTTTAATATTACTGAGCTTTTTATTGGCTTATTCAAACCTCCTTTACGGATCAATTAGTGTAATCCCTCTCAATCAAATTATCAAAATAAGAACGAAAAATTATAGTAGTGGACACAAATCAACATTTAATTTTATTTTGGTAAAAAAAAAAATCTTCGTCAAATGAACATTAAGAAAGCCCAAAATACATTCCAAAATGTAATGTTGACACAAAATTATTTTATATACTCTTCAATTTGTGTATAAAATACAAACAAAGACTTATATTAATCTGTAAATTTTAAACTCGGTTAGATAGTGGCATCAAGTGAAGTTAGACTAAATACAAATTTCAAAATTTTCGAGTATAAATTTCCCACAAACTAGACGAATATATAGCTGCAAATTGCATTAAGCCGAAAAAACTTGCTTTAAACCGCTGTTAGGCTTCAATGTCTTAAAGACTTTGCCGACATATAATTTAAATTTCGAAAAACTTAAATTAAGTTTAAGTGATAAACAGTTGTTATCTATCAAATTTTGTAGAGATGTATTTAATAATTTAAGTAGCTTTGACAGAAATATGTTAGAGATGACATATACTACGAAACTTAAGAAATTGAAGGCCTTTCAATTATTTAAGTTTTATTTGATTTTAAACTAATCAATAAAAATAAGTTCGTTAAACGGTATGAGTATCAAATATTGAAGTCTAACCGATAAACAAAATATTGCTTGGGTTCCTTTTAGAGAGTAAACTACTCTTTTCTATTTCCAATTATACCAATCTTTGAGAAAGAGTAGATATAAGTTGATACGGTTATGTTAAATTAGTGCTGCATTGAACGACTACTGCTAACAACTCTCAAATACTCTTTTCGTGTAAAAGGAACGCAAATATTAACTTAACAGAATTTGTAAGAAATATGATTAGATGCCATCTCTGATCAGCAATCATTTTCAATTAAAATGGGATGAAAATGGTCACTGGAATGGTCAGGTAACAATTCATGTTGTATTGTAGCAGTTGTATAAAGGAGTGATTTAGAAAATTTGTCTTATGCGGTATACACACCAATATACATATCAATAAAAAAATCTTTATATTACTCTTATAAGAGCTTTAAAAAGAAAAATTTGATGTTAACACTTTAAGTGTCTATGGTTCTAAAGATAACCAGATCAATTTCATTTTTTATATTATATTTTTATAATAAAGTGTGTTCAAAATTGAGGTATCATTTTGATTTTGCCGCCATTTTTTTTCTACCTGGAATTTTTATACGAGCTTTCTTTAGGTATATTCTAAATACATTCCGGTTAGTTAATATGGAACGTTACACGAAGGAACAACGTGTTTTTGTTATTACAATATTTTAGGAAATTTCGAACAAAATTTGGTAGAGAAAATGCTCCAACAAATCGTGCCACCAAGCTGATGGTTGATAAATTTCTAGAAACTGGATCTGTTTTTGATAACAGAGGCAACATTTATCAACGTAGTGGCCGTTCAACCGAGAATGTAGCAACTGTGAGCAGAAGTGTTGAAGAAGATCCAAAAACTTCCGTTCGCAGCAATTAAACATCAAACCATCCACATTATTCAACATTTTGCATCGTGATCTCCATTTAAAGGGTTATAAGATCCAGCTGACGCAAGAATTAAAATCAACTGACCATGCATTACGTCGGCAATTCGTTTCTTGGGCAATCGAAAAACAAGAAGAAAATGAGAATTTTTTTAACAAAATAATCTTCACCGACGAAGCTCATTTCCAGTTCAATGGCTACGTCAATAAACAGAATTGCCGCATTTGGGGTGAAGAGAATCCAAGGGTTATCTTAGAGCAACCAGTACATCCACAAAAAGTTACGGTTTGGTGTGGTTTGTGGTCAGGAAGAATCATCGGACCATATTTTTTTGAAAACGCAAATGGAAATGCGATTACGGTCAATGGAAATCGCTACAGGGAGATGATCCGAAGGTTTTTGTGGCGGGAAATTGATGATTTGGACGTAGAGAATATGTGGTTTCAACAGGACGGTGCCACTTGCCACACAGCAAGAGAAACAATGGATCTTTTGAAGGAAAAGTTCGAAGATCGCATTATTTCTCGTAGAGGAGGAGTGATGTGGCCACCAAGATCGTGCGATTTTGTAGGGTTTTGTGAAATCGAAAGTGTTTAGCAATAATCCCACAACAATTCAAGAGCTTAGAAACAACATTATCGAGCAGATTTCAACCATTGAGAACAGTTTATTGAACAACGTGATTCAGAATTTTGGTAAAAGATTGGAAGCCTGCCGAAGTAGTAGAGGGGGCCACTAGGCCGACATAATTTTTCATTATTAACCGGAACCTATTTGTAATAAATTAAAATAAAAATATATTTAATTTTTCAAAAAAAAAGTCTTTTTTTATTAAAATTAAAATGATACCTCAATTTTGAACACCCTATATTTCTTTAAAAAAATGATTTATTTTATTATATATGCATAATAAGTATGTATAGACCGTTTTCAAAAACTAACCAAAAAAACGAAACCCAAGGAATGCTATTCATTATATATTTTTTATAATAAATTTTACCAAAAAAAAAAAAATAAAAACAACCATATTAAGGCATCGTTCTCTATAAATACATTGTTTTATATTTATTTTAATTTTTTTTTTTTTTTTTTGGAACCTATAATGATCCCACTTCAGATACATATGCTTATAAAATGTTTTATTATACCATACACTTAAGAGTTTTTAATATTGTATGCAATATGTAAAATATGTTGTAAAAATTTAATATTATATTTAAGTTCATTAAATGTTTTTAATATCTTAAGGCAACTTGATTGCAGAAATGAACAGCTCAAATTGTATGCACTTATAAATATTAAAAATTGTTTTTCTTCCTTTGTTCTTTTTTTTTTTTTTTTTTTTTGATCCCTTCAGGACGAAGAAAAATTAAGAATAAGACAAAAAAAATAAAAAAAATTAAATGATTTTGGCATTAAGAGAATTAAAATGTTTTAAACTGAAAATCGTTTAGTCGTGTTTTATAATTATTTATGAAATTTTCATTTAATTTTTGTTTTTTTTTCGGTATTATTAAAATTAATAAACATTGAAAATTAAAAGGATATTAATTACTTTATGATATTGTAAAACAAGTATAAAGAACATTAAAATATTAATTTATTTTTATTTTCCAATTAATATTTGCAAATAAAGAGTGAGACTATATATTAAAGTTATAGACTTTAATAACTTTGAAGGGTATAAATATTTTAAGATTTTATTACTGCAAATACGTTTAAATAAAATCATAACTATTGGCTTTTAAAATGTGGGACATAAAATAAAATAAATTTATTCAGATAATAAATGTAACAAGATCTGCAGAGATTGTAAAACTATGATGTATATAATATGATGTCATTATAAAAATTAATGGTAAACGTTGGAGTTTTACTAAAAATATTATAAAAATTTTTTTTTTTTTTATAATTAGAGTCTTTTTTGCTGCTGATTTTGCATATAAATAACTAGCTCGGTACTTATTTCCAGAATAAATTATATTTTATTCACAGGTACTCCTTTTTAAAAAAAAAATACTTTAAAAATTTAACGTATTTAGTTCAGTGCGTTCATTTGTCCATCCGCATGATAACTGAAAAAAATAGAGTTACGATTCGGAAAGTTCTGCCATTTAATATTTATACAAATGCCACTTTCATTATTGAAATTGAAAAAGTTCGAATAACGGTTTCTAGAAGGTGACATACAACTTCTTTATTTATGAGAATAATTTAGTGTCCCATTAAGCTATATGTATTTGAAAATTTGAAAGAAGAAGTTAAATTTTATACCAACGATATTTGCAAAATTTTGTTGTTCTAAAGCGTTGTTCTAAAGCGACTTTTTTATGTGAGCATAACTCAGTGTCGAATTAACCTGATATATTCAGAAATTTTTTAAAAATAGTTTAAGTCTAATGCTAATAACCTCCACAAAATTTAATTGTTGTAGGTTTCGGGTAGTTCTCATACAATTATGAAAATTATATCTTCATATTTTCTCATTTAATTATAAGCTAGACATCTAAATATTTGTAAAAGTTTTTCAAATTATATCGTGACAACTTGTGTAAAATTTTATTGGTTTTGAGCAACGAATTTGTCGTAATCTGCGGAATTTGGATATATAATTGTTTTTTTCTTAAAATCACAAAGAATACGCCCTGGTTATATTATTTCTTACTAAATAATTCCACCTCTCCCTTTAGCCAATATAATGGGATAAAATTTCTAACTGGTAATATATAATGAGTTATTGGCTAGCGAGGATGGATAGGAAAAGATTAGGATAAAGATACGAAACTTTGAATTGGGGGATGGAACTGTAAGAGTACAAAATACATACAAATTTACATAAAAGTTGATTAAACTTTATGGAGATTGAATATTATAGTATGCGATACGTGCGATTATCCTAGAGTTGACTCTGTATACTCTACACTCTTCGTCGTTCTATTTTAAATTTTTTAGATTTTTTTAAACAATGTATAAGCAAATATCAAAGACTTTTACTCTATATTTTATATGATATGAACATTGAAAATTCTAACAATATCAACATTTATATAATATATACCATATGAAAGTACTGACAAAATATAATACTATAATTCAAAATTTTTAGTTTAACAATTATTAATACTTAAAATTTTTTTTTAAAAATATTATTTTTAATAACATTTTAAAAACAGTATTTTTTTATTATATAAATTTTTCCATAATATCATAAACCTGATTTTTGTTTTAATTTAAAAAACATTTTTTTTTTCAGTTTCCATGTTCTTTACATAGATTCATACCATACACATAAAACAAAACCTTAAAAATCTAAATAGAATCCATATATTTTGAATATGCTAAATAAGAAATGGAATCAATAAATTTTCCATTTATTCTAAAATGGCGTTTCTACCAACAATCGTTCTCCAAATGATTATGCCACAGAGTAGTTTTACTGCTACTAATTTTAACCTCTAACAACAAGTAGTCTAATCATCTTTCAAGACAGAATATACTATTTAAGTTTACTTTCAATACAGTCTGGTTCTTATTCTAATTTCTTGTAAATATACGATTCTAGCAATTTTGTATAAGTACTTAAATCGAGATGTGTTTACTAAGTAAGCTAAAGAGAATCTAAGCATTATCGCAGCAAAAATTGCATCCTATAGTTTTATACATTTGAAAATTTAATTATTAGTTTTACTTTGTTCCTGAATCAGTCTGTTTACAAAACTTCTACACCGCTTAAAATAGAATAGTAAATTTTTTGTTTTTGTTTTAGTGCATTTCTCTGTCACATAAGTGTAACAAGGAAATTACATAGCCTTTCCTTGCCCTTGCCCTTTCCTGTTCAGCCGTGGCTGTACATATCGTAAGGGAGAATTACTCTTACGACGTGTGTATGATTCGAACATACTCCCTCGGTGTTTTACAGCATATGTTATACGCTCTTGCCCACTAGGCCACCGAGAACCCTAATAGTAAAATTTTAAACATGGATACTGCTAATCATAAAACAACTTCATCACCCACGTCTGCACTACATTTCAGCTTCTGCTTACCATTTTTCCAATCTAAAACCGCTAAACGCCAAATGCATTTTTTTACCTTTACTTTTAAATTAATATTAAAAGTTTGCAATTTTTTGTGACTCAGAATTTACCGTTATTTAAAAACAAAAATATTTAATATTCTTCGTCATATCTCCTCAACACGTTTAGATAAAACGAAAAAATGTTGAGAGGGGAAGATCTTTCTAATAGATTTCTAATATCAGAATTAACTAATAGGTTACCTAAGAGAATTTTTTTATACTTCCTCCTGTTTAACAGCAAGAAGGTCATTAAATAGGAGGAAGTATAAAAAGGTTATTAAAGGTCAAAAATTGAAAATTTTCTATTTAGGCATCTGTAACTGAGCTGAGGCACGTATAACTGAGGCAACTGTATAAATTTTTGCAAAGTAAAATGAAAAAATTAAATATATTAGAGGATGCACCTTTTATAATTTTACATGTCTTAATAGCTCTTCTTAATTATATAGAGTTTCCTAAAATTTATTGACAAAAGGGTCATTGGCACCATAAAATCTAAGAAAATTTACAAATTTTGATGCATCAAGTAGTAATTTATTCTAAGATTAGCCTCTCCTTGAACTTTTCGCTTTATTTCCTGCTTTGTTTTCCAATTCACATTGATTAATCTTTCGCTACCAACGAGTTGGATACTGAAAAATATACTAGAATTTTTATGCTAGTTGATTTTAATACAATACAATCTACCTAGGAACATTTGAAATTTGAAACATGATATTATTATTTATTTCCAATACACCAAACTAGGACACAATTTATGCTTTTATATTCTATAAAATGTTTTTGAATTAAAAAGTTTTATTTAATTTTTTTTTATTAAATTTTCCCGAAAAAAAGAACCAATTTTTAAATTAAAAAAGAAAACATATTTTTGTTCATATTTATAATTAATTAAAATTCTAATAAAGATTTTTTTAAAGACTCAAAATATGGCGCAAAGATAAATGAACAAAAGAAAACACCAAAAAAAAAACTAATTTAAAGTATTTGTTTTTTTTTTTCTTTTTTTTTCTTGAAAACAGCTGATGAAAAATGAGAAGAAAATTTTCAAAATATAAAATATAACATGTATGCATGATGTTAGCCTATAGTGTGTAGGAAATCGGAAACAATACAACATGAAAATAAAGAATAAAAAGCATAAAGAAACAAAAATAATATTATGTACGTATATGTACATAAACATACATGTATACATAATATAATCTGATCAGGATATTGTGTACTATTTTTCTTCTAAATTTTCATTTTTAGTTATTTTCTTCCCATATACATAGTTACTTTTTACTTGACTTGTTCTAATTGTTCTATAAATTTTTAGGCATTATTTCTTTTGAAAACATTATGTTTTTTATTTTCTAGATTCAATCAGTTGTATAAAATCTGAAACAATAAAGTGAGAAAAAAAAAAACAAAATGTGGAAATAGAAATGGAAAAATCTTTAAACAATGATAATAACAACAACAATTTAGAAACAATATTATGAAATAAAGTTTTGTCCATAAAATTATTATCTTTTGTTTTCTAAACAAAAAAATATAAAATCCTTTGTTCTTTTTTCAAATTCGACTACTTGGCTTATTCTTTATTACTTCTTTTGTTTTCATTATTTAACAAAATTGTATACAGACACACACACAAACAGGCATAATTTATATAAACTCAACACAATATATATAAAATTTAAAGCCTAGATAATATATTGTGTAATATTAAGACATTCAACTTTTTAAGTCATCCTAAATGCTACCAAAATCTGTTGTAATATCCCATCCCAGTTTCTTACATAATTTTTTCGACTAAGAAAATTCATAGGTAATAAAAAAATTTTAATAGCTTTTCTTTTTGAAATTTTTTTTTTTTTGAGTAGCTTTATCAGTAGTTAGTAACTGTAATAAATATATAGTTTCCGATTGCTTAAAAAAAATTTATCTAATGAAGAAATTTTTAAAAAAAAACATAAAATAACAAAAAGTATTTCATCAAATTAAAAGGAACATTAATAAATTTCGACCAAAAAAAAAATAAATGTCATCAATTTTTATCTAAAGATAATTAATACGGAGAAGTGTGTGATAACCGAACGAACATAACCAATACTATAAAATTTAATAATCTTTGTCAAAATTCCAGATATGTTTAATTAAGTACAAATACATATTTATGTAAATTTACGCGAGATGTATGAAAATAACTACTCAAAACGATTGCCACCCATTACCACTCCAAATCAACCAATCTTGAAAGAAGTTAATACTTGGTCATCCATTATAAAAGTAAGTACCAAGATATGAGGATATAAATATATATACCTACACCTATTGCAAAACCAAATTTTACATAAGTTGTTGTCATGCAACTTGATTTCAGCTACTTAGCTTCATTAGACACTGAGTTATTTTCTTAATATAAAAAAAAAAAGTTATATGACAGCTACATGAACGAATCAGTCTAACTTACTCAATTTTAAGAGTTTAATTAATAATTTTACAAAGGATGCTAGCTTCATTATTTTTTTTTTTTTTGATTTTTTGAGGACGGACGTACATGGTTAAATCGATTCAGAATTAGATTCTGAGCAAGAATATACGTAGTTAACCAATGAAACTTTAAAGAAGTTATTACCTACCAAAAAACTTGGTCATCTTTCAGAAAATATCAGATGTCTAATTTTATTAAGGACGTTTACGAATCTATCGCACTAGCACTTGATAATAGACACTTTCCACTTCTTTTCTTGCATGTATTACTCTTTTAGGGCGAACATTTAGTGTCGTCGAGAGTACACTAAACGATTGACCGATAATTAAGTGCGATCAGACAATTTAGTGCACTATTTTCGAATGCACTAAAAAGTTTTCTGAGTTTTTCGGAATTAATTTAGTGCGATTAGCTAGTATTTAGTGCAAAGTGCGCGAATAGTTTCAAACACAGCCTAAATACCATATCTATCTCATTTTTCTTGAATGTGTCACAAATATAATGGCAAATTTATTATAACCTAAAAAACTACATTCATATGGGTATACAAATATTTAAATTATAATTAAAGTTTGTTGCTTTTAATTAATATACCTCATGCAGGAAGGTGTTTTATACTATTGCATATTGTACATGTTGAGGGTTTCGTCACTTATAAGAAAATAGTAATAGTAATAAAACGGATTGATTGCTCCCTTACGTCCCCACTCCTCAATCCAATTCAGGATTCTTATACGATCCTCTCCAATCCCTACTCTTTCACCAATATACTGATACGTTAGTAGTTAGGGATTTCATCCCATTATATTCGCTTAAGGAGAAAGAGTGTTTAGCCAGTAAGAAACTCACATTACAAAAGGGGTATTCTTCTTCTCAATACGGGATGCCGAACTTCCATAGGAAAAAATAGTCCAAAGTTCAAAAAATAAGCAAACGTTTTTTTATACTTAATACCTAAGACATTTTTATTTGATGACACATTCTTATGTGGTCTGCTTTTCAACCAATACCAAATAACCCACAACCAATTAATTAACCAATTTTTTAATATCTAAAATAAATATTATCTTAAAACATAAAATCAATTTTCTTACTCACACAAATAAAAAAGTTCCGTTAAAAAATATGAAAAACTAAAATGACATAATATTGCAGAATTTATGTTAAAATTTTTCATTTGAAATATAAAATTACTTTAATATTTTTTGTTTTTTTTTTTTTCAATTTTTAATGTTAGTTTAAACTTAACTTTAAAATATAGTAAGATTATATCTATTTTTCTCGATTCCATTTTTCATTGTCATCTAATTCTTAAAAATTGCTTTAATTCCAAAAACAAAAACAAAGGGAAAGAAAAATTAAAAAAATTCTTAAAAAAGAAAAGAAAAATTTTAAAAAATTTCTTAACAAAAAAAAAAATCACCCAATTCTTTAAGGAATTTTCATTTTTTTTATACACGGTGTTTGTTTTTTTTTTTGTGTTCTAAATGTATTTGAATTTCTATTTCTATTATGATATGTAAGTACTGGTATATACAATAGCTATATACTGTCAGATTTAATAAATAAAAATTCTGTAAAAATGCATTCCACCCACAATTGACTCTTTTATCTGTACTCTTCGAAAATTTATTTTTACCAGTAAAACATATGTTGTTCATTCATTGTATATTTTTCTCAATTTTTTAAAGAAAATCCTCCAATTCTTTTTAGTTTTTTGATTTATTTAGAGATAAAAACCAAAAAAAAAAACCCTGGTAAAGATAAATAAATAAAATCGCATTTGAAATTTGCATTGAAACAAAACAGAATAAAAAACTTTGGTAAATCTGGTCTAACATGTACATATTATTTACTTTAAATGTATCCTTTCAAATGCAGTGTAAAATATCTTCAGTATAAAGATACCATTTGTATCTATACAATGCATTTAATATTTTCAATAATATAAAATTGAAAATGTAAAAATTGTAAAAGAAATAAAAGAAAATTTCATGATATTTGTGCATTTTTTTTGTTTTTTTAAGAGAAATAAAAAAGAACATAAATAGAAAGAGAAAGGAAAAAAAAATGGTTTTATTTTTTTATTAATGGAACTTGGTGAACATTGAATTCAACGATATTTTTTATTATCCCGTAAAAGATGTTATTGAGTTGGACAGTTTTTTTTTTTTTGCACCCTTCTAGTTAAGAATTATTATGCATGCTGATACCATATTTTGAATAAAAAACATTTAGTTATATATTAAAACGGTGCAAAGATAAAAGTGGACTTTGGGAAGTCCCTATGAGACAAAACGGCCCATTACAATTTTATTTTAGGGTAAAACCAAAAATCATTTAGATATTGATGTATAAAATTGAAATTTTACTTGTAGTTTTTACATTTAAATTATTTTAATAATGCATGATGCATGTTTAAATTTATTATATAATCAAATTTATGGAGCTGCCCATGTATAGACCTTAGTATTAAATTTTTTTACATAAAATAATATAAATATAATTTATAAAAATGCCCAGTAGCCTCAGTGGCATATTGGTTAAGAGCGTATGAAGTACGCTGTAAACACCGAAGGAATGTAGTTTCGGATCCCAAATACGACGTAAGAATAATTCCCCTTTACAACAGTTACAGTTACGCTTGAAAAGGAAAGGGTTAGTAATTTATTTACCATCTTTATGTGGCAGGGGAATAAACTAAAAAATATTGGAGACTATATATAAAATATAATAAGGTTTGCACCCTGATTTTGTCATCAACTATAAAATAGATCCAAATTTCGAATTTTGCGACATAAAAATATCCAGTGTGAAGATTTTTGCTTATATTTTTAACAAAAACATTTATTTTTGCGTATCCGAAATTTGTCTATAAATGTTGAATTTACCGGGTTTTTTTTTTTAAATTATTTGCCCCTGCACCGTTAAAATTATAGGAAAATTTTAAGTGGAGTATTCTAATTGCATCACGTTAAAATGTAATTGATTGAAAAATATTCGAGTGAAGAAGTTATAAGTTGAAGAGACAACAACGCAAAAGATTATTTTAAAATTATTATTTTTATTATTTCAATTACTTTAATTTCATTATTAAAAAATATGAAATTATTAAAGCCTTAACAGCGGGGATACTTAGTATTCTATTATAATTATATTATATTATTAACCATTCACGTAGTAAAATTCTCCAAAATAATAATAGCTATAAAATAATTCCCAACATATTTCCAAAATATACTGAGATATACATGCTAAGGTTCCCCTCATATTGATCATGTCCCTGTTTTCCTAATGCATACCTTCGCTTTTGTATATGCACTATGCAGGCAGGTATGAATCATGTTACCTGTGATGCAAACAAGTGTATAATTAATCTAACAGTTAAACTACAGCAAATAACCATTTTTCTTCGAAATCTAATTTCAAATTTTTCCTTTCTATCTCTATAATCCTAAATTTCTCTCAAACCATATTCCCGCAGCATCTTTCCCATAACCAGATTTTTAAAATCAAAACGTGCATCTGTATTTAATATCCGATGCTAAGATTACCTTTTAAAGGGGATGATTGTTGGTTTGTTAATTTTGGATGATTTCAACTCGAACCTCATAAAATCAAAAAATTAAATTGCCCAAGTTCACTTCCCAAATCCTTTTCCTTATATCCAAAAACAAGCTGAACATTTGTATTGAAAAACTGAATCTAAGGTTTTCATTCTAAAGAGAATGGTTATAGTTTGTTAATTTTGGATGCCTTCAACCTGACGTTCATAAAATCAAAAAAAAAAATATAAGCATTTACATTTAAAATGTAATTTGTAATATTACAATTGCAATTATATCTAAATAATTTCGCAACTTAAAAACTAGATACCTTGTAACTTTTGCCATTCATACTTGGTCTTGAGATTGAGCAGTAGTTGTTAAGTTTTTATATAATTTAGAATTTGTATGTTGATAAAAAGATTTATATATTAGTATTGCTGCCATATGAAACTCATTTTCATCGAAGTACTAGGTATATCTACCATTAAATGTATAATTCTTAAAACACATTCCATTTATTTCAATTTAATAATAGTTCAATTTTATTACAAAGGAAAATACTCTTGTATCAATCGAATTAAAGAAAACCAAAAGTATTTATCGATATATGCCTAAATATTTTATTTAAATATAAAATTAAAAAATTAAACTGTAATTTCCAAAAATTTACCAAAATTTTTAAACCAATATTTAAACTGGACCCTTTTTTTTGATGTTATCATTAAATTTTTAAATGCTATAAAAAAAAAAAATTTTTTTTTTCTAAATAATACAAAGGAAATTTTTCCAAGAAAATCAAAAATTTTCAAAAAATTTCAAAAAATTTTTGATTTTAGGATTTTACAAAATTTTCTTTTGTTAATCATTTTTTAGTTCCGATTTTTTTTATAATAAAGTTCTGTCAGTTAAATCTCCTTAACTTCCTTTTATTGCTCAGTTTCAGGATGACCAGAAAATCACCAATTTTTTATTTATTTTTTTTTTTTTTCCATTTGATTTGAGTTTCTATAGAATTATGGCTAACTTTTAACCTTAAAAAAACCTTGAGGCCAGTAAAGAAATAGAAAGGGAAGGGATTACTTATTGTTAAACCAATTGTAAGAATTCATTCAGCCATGTGAATTAATCAGGTGTGAGAACAAATAAAGTTGATTTCAAAAAGAAAAAAAAAAATTCTGTTCGTTGCTCTTTTTTTTTCTTTCATTTTTGTTTTCTTTTTTTCCTAAAGTATAAATAATACCGAGTAGTAGTAGTCCAGATTACCTATGATTATTGGAAATAAAAGTTAATACATATTAATAATTTTTTTTTAATTTCATTAATTTTAATAAAGCTTATAATAAACATTACCTAATGTCAATGTAATGGTAATATTACAGGAAATAAAAATCAAATGACAAAAGAAGAAAAAAGAAAGAGATAGCAAATAATTAAAAAATAATATTTATAAGGTTTAAGCGTTTTATCTTTTTATTTATCTTAATTTTTGTTTTTCTTTTACTGCTCTAGTAAATTTGAAAGAAGAAAAATTGAAAAAATTTTCTATCACTATCATTTTCTAACAAAAGGAAATTCTTTTTTTTTTTCTTAAGAATTTTATTTTAATTTAAATTTATGCAAGAAATAATTGTGAATCAATTGATGACAAATAAAAAGACATATAAAATACAATTTTTCTTTTATTTAATATAATCTTTTCTTCTCAACATCCAGTTTAAAAGACAAGTCATACTTTTAAAAGTCTCTTAACAAACTAAGTTTGAGTATTATTATTAGTATTACAAACTTTAATAGATGATAGTGATAAGCGGGGTTCTTTTTTCCTTTCAATTTTTCTGAGAAGTATGTAGTATCCACCAAGTCGCTTATTAAAGTGATGGCCCAATGCTTACATAGCTTCTTTTACTTTGAATACTTTTTAAAAATATCGAAACGAAGCAAAGTTAACAAAGTAAGTACTGACCCAATGGTTACTTTGCATTTTTTGCTTTGATTTTTGTTGATTTTATTTTTTCTGAAACAAATTTAAAAAAAATTTTAAAAATTTTATATAATAATAATTATTTTATATGTAATGTACAAATGTTTGTACCCAGTAGCAAATAGGAGAAGATTTTGGGTTCGGGACATTTATAGAAATCGTCAAATTGAACGATTCCTTTACAGGCGTGACTGTAAATGTCGTAAGGGGAAATAATTCTTACTACGTGCGTGGGATTCGAAACCCACATTCCCTCAGAGTATACAACGTATTTTATACGCTCTTATCCATTAGGCTACCGAGGCCCCAAAAATTTAAATATCAAATGAGTACCATAAGAAATAATGTAATTCAATTCAGCTGTCAAAGTTTTCGAAACAAGTAAAGGAAGCAAAATAAGCATTGGCTCATCACCTTATTCATAAAGTAACCTTCTGATTCTATTAAATTAACCTTCTGATTCTATATTCATTATTTCTACCAAATCGCTGGTTATTCATCTATAGTTATTGTATAAGATTACGAAATACAAATATTATATTTCTCTTATACAAATATTTTATATCTTAAGCAATTTTATATTACACTATTAAATATTACGATATAAATTACCACGTTTGGACACGATCTGACTGAAGTTTGAACCGAACTTAATAGTCAAATCAGACTGTCGAACTTTATTAGTTTCTAAACTGCTAGTACTATAGTAGTTTTGAAATGAACGTTCTAAAAAAAAATTAATACAATTACTTTAGCTAAAGTTAAAGGCGAGATAATAAACAAAAACGGTATGAAAATAAGTGATAAGAAAACCAACAATAACATTAAAAATGACATTGCTACATGAAAACAATTAAAAAGACGACGGACCAAAAAAAGCTGGAACACACAATTCTTAGGAAACTAAAGCATAGAATATTGAAAATTTTAAGGTAATAATATGTTAAAGGTAAACCTGACATTAAATATTGTGATAAACATTAAAAAGACTAAAAAAAATATATTAACAAAATAAAGCTCTTCAAAATTCTATAATTTTCTAAATAAAATTTAAATAGTTGTTCTTAGAAACTAAAAGTTGAATAGTTGAAAATTTTGGCTTAGCTGATTCGGTCATACAACAGTTACTCGACTTCTTTACAACAAATCAACCAAATTTTACATATTTAAAATTTTTATCAAAAAAACTTGATTATCTTTTACAAAATTTGGAATATTTGGCTTAATCAAATAGATAGACACGAATATATTTATGCAATTTCCAAGCTTTATGAGAGCTACTCAACCCGTTGGGACAAACCAATCAAATTTTACAGAAGTTATTATCACAACACTTGATTATCTTTTACAAATTTCAAATACACGCAATTTTATTAAACACTAGTTTATACTTTAAAAAAAAAAGGAGTTGTTTGACAGGTAGGTTCAAGTTTAACTTATTTAATTTTTAAAGCAAAACTAATAATTTTATAAAGTCGAAATGGTAAAAATTTCAGAATTCTAGCTTTATTATTTTTAAGCTATCGTGCAGAGTCATCGATATTATCGACAGAAGGACGGACGGATCTATATAGCCTAAATCTACTTAAAATTCGATACTGAGCAAAAGAGTATTCTATATACTTTACCATATCTATCTCCCATTCAGGATCACAAACGTAACGACAACTTTATTATTCCCTTAGAACAATATATATATAAAGGGGTATAAAACTTAACACTCCATTTCAAATGACTCAATAAAAATAAATTTTACGATAAAAAACAAAAAGCACTTTTAATTAAAAACTGACTTAAAGTATTAAAAATTAGTTAACGTTTTATTATTTCTAAAAACCATAAATCCTTTTTTATTTGTTGTCTGAATTATTTTCATTTTATAGATCTTATAAATTTTTAATTCCGGTTAACTTATTTCGAATGACATCTACAGATACTTTCAATTTTAATATTAAATCATCATAAACTGGGTAATATAATTTGACCTCTTCATGTTAAGGAACCACTAATTTCAAAATAGAAAAATAAAATATGACTAAAAAAAATATTTGAGTTAACAAAATTCTACTAAAAAGTGCATTTAAAGAGAAAATCATTAATTTTAATAATAGCCCAACTGAAAAATTTTCTAACCTGCAAAATTTCTTATTTAGAAGATAAAATTCAATGTCTGATCATTGAACATTGAAAAAAGTTTTGATGAGAAATTTTATAACTTCTTAGATGATCATAAAATTTGCTGCATTTTTTCTATAAAAAAGAAAAAACAAAAAAAAAAAACCCTAAAATTTTTATACCCGTACGATAAGGATCGGGTATATTAAAATTGCTCCTCCGTTTGTAACACCTCGAAATAAGCTAGCTAGATATACCTTCAAAGGTATGGATCGGATCAGAAAAAAATTCTAAGACGATTGACCTTTGTTCGTCCGTCCGTCTGTCCGTCAGCACGCTAACTCAAAAACTAAGAAAGCTAGAATCTTGAAATTTACACAAAATATTCTGGGAGAATTTGTAGGTTCCCTATTTTTTTTGGTTAAGACCAAACCTTAAGGTAGCTCTCGAACACCTAACTTTTAGATCCCCACATTTTTTTTGAAATAGAGACATGAAATTTTACTGCTGATAGATAACATAAAAATATTAATTTTATAATTTACAACTTTTTTTTGTAGCCCCATCCGTTACGGAGCTACAGCTCCTCAAACTTTTAAAAAGCCCTACTTTTAAATGCATATGTCTCATGTTCTACTTAAAATTTTTTCAATCAGAAAACGTCATTCGACAGGCATTTTTTTTAAATTTATAAATTAGTATCAAAATTGTACAATTTTTTTAAATTTAGTATTTAAATTTACCGTTATATGAAAACCAAATTTTGCATGATTTTTCTACCCTCATAACTCCGGAACGCTTTCAAATAGGGACTTGCAATTTTGAGAGCAGAAAGAACTCTTAGAATTAGTATACGTTTGCTCAGAAATTATTTTTGGACCACCCCCTGCTTATGAGGTATTAGGGCTCAAAAATTGAAAATTTGCTATTTTTAAACACCTTTAACTTAGGCACCTGTACACATTTTTCTTCGGCAAGACAAAAAAATTAAAGGTCCAGTAATATATTTGTTCGTGTGTTAATGGTTTCTTTTAATTGTATAGGGTTCCTAAGTTACAGCCCCCCAAAATTTCAAAATACCTCTATTTTCAGATGTATATATCTCAGGTTCTGTGCAGTAGTTTTGCAATCTAAAAACACTAGAAGACCGGAATTTTTGTTATCTCCATAAGACAATATCAAAATTGTGCAATAGTTTGTAATTTACTATTTAAATTTACCGTTATGCTAAAACCAAATTTTGCATGATATTTCTTTTTTCATAACTCCGGCAAGTTTTGAGATAGGAACCTGAAATTTTGAGACAAGAAAGAACTTTTAGAATTAGTATAAGTTTCCTCAAAAATTGAAAATTTGCTATTTTCAGGCACCTGTAACTTAGGCACCTGTAAAAATTTTTCCTCGGCAAGACATGAAAATTAAGGTTCAATAATATATTTTTACGTATGTTAACAGGTTTTTTTAATTATATAGGGTTCCGGACTTACAGCCCCTCAAAATTCCAGAAAAGTCAATTCTTCACATTTTTTATACCGTACGATAAATAATTTATACATATGTATAGTATAAATTATTAAACTTAGGCATTATACATTTGCCGCTTAGTATTAAATGGTACTATATCATATTTGGAAAAGTTAGATAGATAATCGTTATTCGGAAGGTTAGAATCTGCTTTTGAAGAATGTATAAACATATAGTTTGAATATATGTACAACCCACAGTTCTAGAAATTATAAAATTTCACCCAAATTATTTTAAAATACTAAAAAATTAAAAAAATAATATTATAAGCAGAGTGATAGGCATACTAACGGGTCGTACGGGTATCTAAGGGTTGACAAAGGCAAGTGTATTCTTCCTCGTTTGAATTACCTTTAATTTTAAAAACCCATTCTATAGATATTTTATAGATATATCAAGACCATAAAAAGAAAATTTCTCATTTGTTTTTGCGTCTTTTTTTTCAGTTTCAGTTCTGGTGTTAAACGATTTATAAAGAGATTGTTAAGAAAATATTGAAGGATTTAAATTTATACGGTTTCTATATGAAATCTTAATCATAAAAACAATGTTTTTTCTAGAAGAAGCAGAAACACGGTAAACTTTTATCAAAATGGGATGTAGGATTTTTGATATAGTTTCTATCGATGCTAAGATCGAGTCTATTTTAGAAATCTCATGTTTGGATACATCATCAGTTGTATACAATGTAAACGACATAAAAGTATATACAGAATATTAAAATCAACAATTTTCTTTCAGATTAAATAGAAGCGCAAAATATTGAAATTCTTCAAAATTTTATATTATAAAACTTTATAATATACTTATATTATTCGTATATATAAAATAAATAAGAGAGTAAATAAGACCAACGCTATTTGGTTTGCTAAATATTTCAAAAAAAAACAGTAAATTGTATTTTCAATGGGCTTTACTTTTGCATAAAAAATTGTAATTTTTCTTGTAATGTTATTTTCACTTTCATCAATTTTACGTATAACTCAATCGTGTTAAGAAAAGTCGTTGTAACATCTGATTTTACATTTCTACTCCGTAAAATTAGATATAGAGGTTACTAAAATTATCAAATTTGCTATTGTTGACCATTACTAACTGCTACAAAGGGTGAAATAAAAAACTTATATTGATTCTAAATGATCTTACACTATCTTATAGCGTTTAGCAGATACCGTGGATCCAAAATTTTGATTTCACATAACTGAATTAAAAATATTAAATTGGAAAAAATTAAATTACTTTTGTGTTGATCTACAAACAAAACTTATTTTTTATCACTTGAGCTAATATTTAAAAAAAAAATAACTAGTAGTTCTTGAGTTAGAACTTCATTTTTGAAAATAGAATTTTTTCCAACTTTGGGAGCAATAGCTCCGTAACTGGTTCAACTACTTTTATTAGTTAATCTAAAACTTTTACTTTTTTATAAGATCTATACATCTTTAAATTTTCATTTCTTTACCTTAAACTGGGAGGAAGTTTTGTAAATAAAGGACATACAGACAGAGCGAAACTAAAAAAGAAATTTTTCAAAAATTTTCTTCAAAAGAAAGAATGGTTTATTTCTAACTCTAGTTTTGACAACTTATCTAATTATTTATTTACCAATATAAAGAAAAACATAAGCTGTAACTGTTGTGATGGCTTTAGTCAATGTTAGCAAAATAATAATAATAGGCGGATTCATTGTTTCCTTACAGTCCTACTCCCAATTCAATTTTTCCGTATCCATTTTCCTATCCTTTCCTATCCCTACTCCCTAGCCAATATACTGCGTTCGTAGGTAAGGGTTTCATCCCACTATATTGGCTAAAAGGGGGAGGTGGGTTTAATCAGTAAGAATTCCACATTACCAAGGGGTAATTCTTGGTGTCTTTGGAAGATTCCCACCTTCCTTAGGAAAAAAAAAAAGGTCTAATTTTGAAGAGCAATCATAAATCGGTTGAAATGAAACAGCCAAAGATTTTAATACGCTATAATTGTCGCCCAGCACTTGAATTTCGAGCGAACTCCAGTTTCCTTCAAAATTATTTGTTCTGAAGAGAACCGTTATCAATGTTAATCATAAATTGTTTTGATTATTTTTGAATATTTCTTTTAATAAAAAAGAACGCTAAAATATTTAATTTCTTACATAGAGATAATTATAGAAAAATACCATAATATAATAATGAACTGATTATTAGTTAAAACAATATTAAATATGAAGAAGACTGAAGAAATGAAGACGGAAAATAATTTTCTTTTTATTATGTATTTTATGTTTTGGTAATAAAAAATATCGTTATAGATATTTCTTATAAATTTTAAAATTTTAACCAAAAATAAAAACAAATAACATACTCCACCAGGATTTAGTTTATAACACTTTAACCTACTAGATATGTATTCCATCCTTCGTACCCCATATAATATTAAATTTTTATTACAAAATTTTCCAGTAACAGAAGTTTAGCAAGCCCCTAGCATTTCGTCAATTTACAAAAGATAGCTTAACATAAGGTGACCTCTGAAGTCTATCAGATGTTAAGCTGATAAGAAGAAATACTACACTATAAGATCTTAACCATAAGGCGAAGGAGCATTAACAACAAATACAACATAAATAGAATACAAATATGTATACAGAAGATTTTATGTTTTTGTGTGAAGAAAAATTAGTCGGCATAAAAATATAGAGCCGCAAACGCAAATGAATTACATTTCTATACAGATATAGCCATTTTTGTTTCCAGCGAAAAAAAAAACTTGAGCTACAACCGTAAGTTTACACCTGTGTTATTATTTCATTCAATTTTGTTCGGTAGTTTTTGAAAGTATTCCAATTTTATTGTATGGAGAAAAATAATCCGATTAAATATATAGATATAAATATAAGAATTTTCAAATATATGTATGTAGTTTAATACGCTATAACTATATATTTGAAAATATACAATATGTAAATAGATTCCAAGTAAAAACCGAAATTTTTTATTACGAACTTTTCCAATACTTTAATTTACCATTAGAGCACACCTTTTCATCTCAGAAATATTATCTCAACATTTTTTTTGGATTTTTTTTTAAATTTTTTTTTACCTGAAACAAAAAAAAAACAAAAACATATAATAATAAAATTAAATATCTATTAAATGTAAATAAAATATAATAATTTAAATATGAAAACTATTGTTGATTTTAATTTAATTAAAATTCTAACAATTTCAACTTTAACTACAAATTATTTAACTTTGGCTTATTATCTACATAGCAAACTTTATCTAATTAAAATAATTAAAACCTTCAACTATTGCCAATTTGACATAATTTCGGTACAATTAAAATCTTATTAAATAAAATGAAGTCAAAAAAAAACAAGGTAGAATGTAAACTAACGGTTTTTAAAAGCACACATTTCCAAAAGATAATACAAACAGTTTAGATTGTGACATGCATCAAAATTTGAAAATTTCATATAAGGAAAAATGTGAAAATAGGACTTTTTTGCAATTTTGCGGGGTTGTAAGTGCAGAACCCTATATAACACACGTAAAAATATATTATTGAAGCTTTAATTCTTATGTCTTAATTCTAAAAGTTCTTTCTTACCTTAAAATTTCAAGTCCCTAAGCGTGCCGTAGTTAAGAAGATAGAAAAATTATGCAAAATTTATTTTTCACATAACGGTAAATTTAAATACTTAATTTAAAATATTTGTATAATTTTGATATTGATGATACAAAGTTAAAAACGTATTCAGTCGAATGATATTTTCAGATTGAAAAACTGCTAAGTATAAAATTATATATACGAATTTAACAATAGGGCTTTTTCACAGTTTGAGAGGCTGTAGCTCCAAAATGGAGGGGGTTATATGAAAAATTGTTCTATAACATTATTTTTTTTTTATGAGACCTACCCATGGTTAACATTTTTTTTCTCTATCTTTAACGGTGTAGAAGTTTTGTAAACGGACGGACAGAGTGAAACAAATAGGTACATTTTTTTCAAAATCTTTTTGGAAATGTCATAAAAACGATTTCATAAATAAAATATTATTTATTAACTTTTTATATAAAGTATTTACATAACTAAAAAAATATCCGAAAGTGTTTTTTTTGTTTTATTACCAGCTCCAATTTCTAAGAAAATGATAAAAATAATTTATTTGATTCTCATAACCTCACATAAAATCTCACAAAAAAAAAAAAAAAAAAAATTGGTTAAAATATTTTTTTAACTGCCATAAATAAGAAAATAATTGGAAAAATTTTTATTTTCCTTTAATAATTTTCAAAACATTTAAATAAGTGAATTGGTTGAGGCGCACATAAAAAATTTTTCACAAAAAGTTTTTTTTTTTGAACCAATTACATTTTATAATGGTTAATATATAAAAAATACAGTCACTTTATTAACGTTCTGCAGCTCATGGAGCTAAATTGATAAAAGATTGCAACTGAAATCTAGCTTTTAAAAAATGAATATTTCCTAGCCTCCTAGCCTCGTTCCTAGCCTCGTAAAAACAAAATAATATTGAAATAAAAATAAAAAAAATAAATAAAGTAGTGCGTGAACCAAATAATAGATGGCACACAAATAGTTTAGAACAGTAATTTTAGTTTTTATAAATTAAAGCTTAGTGAATTTTTCTAATCTGAATTTTTGTTTTTTCTTAATAGGAATACCTATACGCCAGATATATGCTGGGACAAGAGTCTGGAGCACAAGTTCTATGAAATACTCAGATATTTTGAAAATATATGAGGTCATAATGAGGAAATTCCATGTTGGTAGAAGAGGGAAGATGTACTATGAAAAATTGAAATACTCTGAAAATGCATGAAGATATAATGAGGAAAATGGCAATATATTGGGAATATATTCTTATTATTAGAATTGATCTTAATAAATTTGTATTAAATTATTTCGTAAGTATTTATATTTACTAAGTTTCGAACTTGAATTCCTCGAAAGATAGATCAATATTAATAAGCACTGTATCATTAAAAACTTAAGTTAAATTTAATGCATAAATATGAGTTTTGTAAATGCCTTATAAGAGTTGTTAAAATTACTGGCCATTTAAGAGAGAATTAAGAAGAATTTAAACATTGTTATTAGATACTCGTAAAGTCGTAACCTAACAGTAAATTTTGTTTTTGTTTTATTCTTGAAATTTTTTAAATATCATCGTATTAACTTCTACAAATTCATGGTAATTTGATATAAGAATATACATAATATGTTCCTAACTAATAATTTAAAGTCCTTTTTATATATATACATTTCAGTTATTGGCAAGGGTCACAGTTTATTTGCAGAGCGATTACTGGCTAACGTTATTTTATCGGTTCTTAATGTATATAGAACTAGATAGACATTTTTAATCTTGTTTCAAAGAAAATAATCAAATCTCAAAACGGTTCTGATAAAATGTTCTGTCAATTTTTTTTTTCACATTAATTTATATAAATAGGAGTATACCGTTATGGAATCATTTTATGAAGTTCATTGAATCATACATAAATATTTTCGATACATTAAATATGTATAACTTTAATAACTCTGTTAATTGGAAATTCTATTTTAATTTTATTTAATTTTAATTATATCTACATTATTTTATTCTATATTTTTATTTTTAAAATCTGAAATTCTTCCAAAAAAATTTTATTTTTTATTGTTTTGTTTTTATTTCAGTTATTCCATCAGGATAATTTTTTTTTTTTTTTTCTTTACATACGTATTTATAAATTTTAAGTAAAAATTAAATTTAAAATTGCTAAGCCTTTTCTATTTTTTACCAGAAATGACAAAAAATAAAATAAACTTAAACTGCATTTAAACTGTAGAGTAAACATAAAATTTAATTAATTTTAAATATCATGAGGGTAAATATTAGAAAAAATTAAATGTAAACCAAATCTTTATATTATATTATATTTATGTATATAAATTTTCCAAGTACAAGCACCCATATATATTTTGCCCTTCTTTTTTCTGTCTCCTAGTTCATATTTGTGTTATACAAAATTTTACCACAACAACAAGGGTTTGATTTTTTTTTTTTTTTTTACATTATTGCTGAGCTTTTGAAATAAAACCTTGGAAAATAACCAAAAAATAACAAAAAAAAAAATAAACGCTTACCATAATAAATATATTTTTTTTTTTGTTTTTTTGTAGCCCAACAATAACAGAAATTAAAAAAAAAAAAGAAAATGAGTAATTACCTATATTTTAATTTTGTTGAACATTAATTTTTTAAAACACACATTGAAAATTTCCCCACACCATTATTATATTGAAAAAAAAAAACAAGAATCAACAACCCAATTTTTATTCAATTGCCTTTAAAATATTCAACACATTATCAAAGGATATATGAATCTAAAAAATTAAATTATATACAGACATGCAGTTTTATACAAAATTGAAGATACAATTTTAATTTTAATTTATTTTTTTTTTGAATAAATTAGAAATCTAAGTCTAATACCTTAAGATGTTATAATTTGGGTAATTAAAAAATACCAACAAATAATGGGTATTACCAACCAACAAAAGTCTAATACAAAAAGTCTACAATTATTAATCAAAAATATTAATATAATTTAAATATTCTTCCCCTGCTCTAAACCATCTATTCTATTATTCTGACTATTACAGTGATGAATGGATTAAATAAGTTAAAAATATCCCACCTCTAATTTTAACATTGCTGTGAATTCTCCAACACAATGAAAATTAATGTTGCAATACTGAACTTGATGACGAATGGTCCAGTAGTTATCAGTTTAATATAAAACTTTTAATCTAACGGTTTGGGTTTAAACCTCGGTCAAATCACATTAAATAATCGTAATTAATATTGTAAAAGATAAAGATCGTAACATAAAATAAATAAATTCATAATTTTTATTTATAAAATAATTGATGCCAAACAAATATGAGTATAATATGCGTGTTTTATTTTCTTCTTCAACTGTATTAGAGATATGCACTGTTATATTTCAGTGGGAAATGGTATATTTTCTTTGTATTATGTACTGTTGTTAATTATTTCAGTGTACCTCATTCTATTTAAGATTGCAATATATTTGCCTTTGAAGCAATTCATATTTTGATCCACTAATAAATATATGCATGAGTATTTGTATAAATCCCTTTTTGATGTGTCTTCTTTTGAAAACATTTCTTCTATTTGTATTCTTTCGGTCTAAGATTTTTTAGAGATTCCACGATACCAACATTACAAATGTTTTAAACCTATTCATGTTTTTCGTAAAAATAAATAATAGAATTTTTTTGTCAAAAAAAAAAAAAATAATGATTCATGTTTCGTGAAAATAATGATTGATTTTTATCCTTAGTAAAAATAATGATTCAAGAAACTGAAGTTTAGTTAAACAGTAAGTGGATGA
The DNA here is from genome assembly GCA_947095535.1 of Poecilobothrus nobilitatus. Classification (NCBI taxonomy): domain Eukaryota; kingdom Metazoa; phylum Arthropoda; class Insecta; order Diptera; family Dolichopodidae; genus Poecilobothrus; species Poecilobothrus nobilitatus. Next base: position 50,351,558 of record OX352772.1, on the reverse strand, counting down.
CCTATATACCCATTATAGAAGTGAACAAAAATGAAATAACAGATCATGTATATAAAAGCAGTTTAACCGATGCCTTAAAGTATACTCATTCTTCAATAGATATTCTTAGGGAGTATGTTTTATACCAGTATTCCATTTCCCTATAGTGTCATTTAATTGTATTTTTGCAAATTGCCTATTATTATCATTTGACTGTATGTAAAACATATAATTAGGGCGCATTTTAGATAGTTGCTTATAAATGAATCAAGTCAAATGAAATCCAATCAAATGAAATACAGTCAAATAAAATACAGTCAAACGATAATAAAGTCAAATGAAATACAATCAAATGATAATACAGACAAATGAAAATACTGGCAACTGAAATAGAGCCTTTGGATAGTAACCCATATATTTTACCTTTGATTGTTTCAAACAACTGCTCCTTTTTAAGAATATTTTGCCTAATAATTATTTATATTTAATATATTTTTTAAAGGTACTCATTACAGTGACAAGATCTTAATGGCAGAAACATTCACCTGAAAAATGATATTAAAATATAAAAAGAAATACAATCATTTTATGCAATACTGTAAGTATATATGAACGATAATATTATATTAAAATAAAAATTTACATGCATGCATATAAATTTCACAATTATTTTATACTTGAATGAACTCTATAACAGTATAATATATTTAATAAGTATCTTAACCGTAATTTAAATTTTCACTTTAATTAAAAGCATTCTAAAAAAAAATAAAAACAAAAAAAACCTTAAAATTTACCGTTATCATTGTAAATACCATAGGTTATAAATATCATACCATACAATTTACCTGACTACCGATAGGCTAACAAATACCATCTCATACCATTTATTTATCACATTCTATATCTAACAATCTTTCAACATAAATATTATTGTGTAAAAAATGTATTTTTCATCTTCTAATAATTTTCATCACATATACGTAGACATGTTCCATATAATATAAAATTATATCATAATATTTATTATGTAATGAAGTATACTTTATAATAATATAATAATATATATTTATATAATATATTATGTTCATTCATATATACATATATATAAAAAAATATTTAAAATGCTTGATTACTATGCTACAGATAACTGTATTTTACGCAATATACACATAACATATTTTTACTAAGGTAAAAAAAAAAAATATTGCAGCAGGTACAACAAGCGTTGTATACATATTATGTACATTAAATGAATGTACGTACATGTGAATATGCCAAAATCAGAAATAAATAAAAAAAATAAGATAAAAAAAAACAAATGTTATTAATGTAAAAAAGAGATAGAAAATCCTTATCCTACCAAACGTTTAACAAAATTTTATGTACACGTAATTCATAGTGAAAGAATTTAGAAAAAAAAAAATTTTTAAATAGAATTCATAAAAGAAAACCTAATCACAAAAAAAAAAATATCCCAATAACACTATCTATACTTCTAATTCAACAATAAATATAATATTCAACAGCAAAATTTAACATTGAATTTAAATTTTCTAAGATACAAGATATTTGTTTTAAATTATTAGAGTGAAATTCAAAACAAAAATAAGAACAAGTAAATGTAACAGTAAGTCGATGCAACCGACTTATTAATATCCTACACCTGAATAATTCGAATTAAATAAAAATTCCTAAGTTTTTTGGCAGCTACTTGAACTTCTTCCCTTTTCTGTATTAATCAACTCGAATTTCAGGAACGTAAAAGAGGCATCCTCTTGGGATATGTTTGACACCCTTGTAGAAAATTTCAATTTTCTATCTTTATTTAATTTCGAAGATATGCTTGTTAGTCCTTGGCGCGCGTTTGTACTAAATTTAAAGGTTATACTTTTGTTGGTTTTAGAAATATGCTCATTTGCTCTTGCGCTCGTCCGGAAGTTTCCAAAATACGAACCCATGGTTCAAATTCTTTCAAATGTCAGTTTCCAATTTTACAGAAAATGAAACATAACAGAACACCTTTGTACTAAAAATAAAAGCTCTATCTTTGTTGGTTGTGGAGATAATCTCGTTTGCACTGGGGTTCATTCGGAAGCTTCCAAAATTCGAACTCATGGACTAAATCCTCTCAAATTTCAGAGACATAAAGAAAACATGAAAGAACACCAATGTACCAAATTTAAAGGTTCTATCTTCGTTGGTTTTGGAGATATACTGGTTTGCTCTAGGGCTCGTTCGGAAGCTTCCAAAATCAGAACCCATTGACCAAATCCTCTCAAATTTCAGAGACTTAAATAAAACATGAAATAACACCATTGTATCAAATTTCCAAATTTAAAGGAAAAAAAAATTTTAAATTTATCTTCGTTAATTTCGAAGATATGCGTGTTCGGTTTTGTTAGTTGTATGGGAGGTACCCGAATCCATGGTCCGATTTCGCCCAATTACAATCACCGCCTTTCTTTAGTCATTGTTAACCTACAGTATAAATTTCATCATGATGGCATCATTATTTTTTGAGTTATCGTGCCAACGGACTGACGAATCGACATCGCTAAATCGACTCAGGAGGTGATTCAGAATACATATACATGTCCATATCTAACTCGCTTTCTTTTGGTGGTTACCATACCACCATACCAAAGTTAATATACCCTATACTTTAGGTGTATTGTATAATAAAATGATAAATCAATTTTAAATTCATAAATCTTTAGCCAAAAAAATTCTAACAAGTTTGAATAAAAAGTGCTATATATAAAAGTCACGGTATATAAGTGAAACTAAAATATATATATATCTTTTTTTTTTTAATGCATTTCTCTGCCACATAAATGTGGACAGGAAATTATACAGCCTTTCCTGTTCAGACGTGGCTGTAAATGTCGTAAGGGGGAGTAACTAATTCGCTTTCTAAGACGTGTATATTATTCGAACCCACACTCCCTCGGTGTTTACAGCATATTTTATACGCTCTTACCCACTAGGTCACTGAGGCCTCTAAAAAATAGTATAAAATAGATTTATTTTCTTTTTATGCCCATTTCTTACTTCATTTCAAAATTTCTACACTGTATAAAATAGCATAAACACATTAAAATAGCATCTACACTGTATAAAGTAGCATTAACACAACATTATTAGGCAATCCAATAACCATGGATACATTAAAATAATTGATGTAGTAGAATAACTTTTTATTGTAACCCCACATACAGCTCAATCCCTCAAAATTTAACATTTTTCGAATTAAAACCCACCATACGACAGGAAATATTTTTAGTTTTTTTTTTTTAACAAAAATTATAGAATATTTTGCAATTTAGTATATTAACCGTTATGTGAAAACAAAATTTTGCATGATTTTGTTTCTTTCATAACTCCGCGGAACGTTCAAATTTTAAGAAAAGAAATATCTTTTAGAATTAATATACAAGTACAACAGAAAAAATTTTGTCCCCCTAAGGCCTTCGCCACGCAGAAAGCGGGAGGACAATTTTTTGAAAAATAATTCAAACATATATTCAAAGAAGTGGCGATACAGAAGAGCGATAAGCGGGCGATTTCTCAAAATAAAAATTGTTTGAATTTTGCAGCGACAAAACTGCGATAAATGAAGAAAAAATTTTCATTTTTCAATTCAAATTAGATGTCTATCAGTTTATATCATTTCTAATTGGAATACATGATCATAATATAAACAAATCAAAGGTCAATTTATTAAAGGTCAAATAATATTAACCATAGTTTGTTTTTATAGTATTGTACTTACTATTTTGTATAATATACCTTATGAAAATTATATATAAAAGTATAGGTATACAAATTGATACACATTATTAAATGTTTTAATAATGTCTCATATATTCAAAAAAATTTCTAGGTCTTCTCTTATTTTCTTATAGATATGATGGAACTCCCTAAAACTGGCTCCCTAAATATGGCTCGTTCCATATTAATAGGGTGTACTCTATATCTTCGATTATTTTCAAAAATGAAATTTTTTAGTAAATAAGAATTTGCTTCACAAAATAAACGTTTACAAAAAATCGGCATTTTAAAGAATAATTATTATTTTAATTTACTTTTATATTATAACAGTCCAAAATGCTTGCACTAGCAATTCACTTTTATATTATAACAGTCAAAAAAGCTAAAGTTTTGCAATCAATTTTATTTTCTACTTTTTAGGGGGCAAATTTGGTTTCGATAAAAGCATATTTTAAAAAATATTTTTTTTTCATATTATTTTATTTTATACTTTTTAGTTTTAAATGAAACACATAATTTTAATTTAAAAATATGGGATATTTTTTATTCATACATAAATTAATTATTGTTTCTGATATAAAATACGTTTTATAATTTTATACCAAATGTTTAAGTAAATTAAGAGATGTTAAATCGATTCCATTACAGCAAGAGTAAAAATTTTTTATTCCCGAAACTCATAAATAATGAAAGTACCTCGAAGGGTAAAATATGTACCAAAATACTGTGATTATATAAATATTACAATCCAACAACATAACTCGAATGAAAACGAGGAAGAATACAGTTGCCTTTGTCAACTCTTAGATACCCGTACGAACCGTTAGTATGTTCACAGCCTGTCACTCTGCTTACAATATTATTTTTTTAATATTTTAGTATTTTAAAATAATTTGGGTGAATTTTATAATTTCTAGAACTATGGGTTGTACATATATTCAAACTATATGTTTATATGTACATTCTTCAAAAGCAGATTCTAACCTTCCACAACGATTATCAATCCAAAACTTTTTCAAATATTCTATAGTACCATTTAATACTAAGCGGTAAATGTATATTAAATTTACTTAGTACAAAATAACAAATATAATTTTAAATATTATATTATATTATATTTAAATATTCCATTGACAGAATAATTTCTTATAAGTACAATAAGTACATATATGTATGTAAATACGGCACTATATAATATACATATATATGCTCTTATCATTCATTCACTAGTGACATATACGACATGATATTATATAGGTATGTATATATATCAATATCATATAAATAAAAATTCTTCAAGCAACCGTTATGTTGTTTATTTATTTACATTTTTTTGTACTACGCATTATATCCTCAACAATTTCAAATTATCGAGTAAAACAAATGCAAAAAATTTGTTGAAGAAATTTGTTAGAAAATTTGAAAAAATCAAGTAACACTTTCGTCAATTATAAAGTAATCCTATATTATTAAAAAAGTTGTTAACAGAAATAAGAGTATAATGTTGAAGCTTTAATTTTTGTGTATTACTTCAAAAAAATTTTAACAGGTGTTCAAGTTACAGGTGTTTAAAAATAGAAAATTTTCAGTTTTTGACCCCTTACACCTCCTAAACGGGGGATGATACAAAAAAATTTCTGAAATGACTCATACTTATTTTTAAAGATCTAACTTCTGTCAAAATTTCAAGTTTCCAACTTAAACCGTTTAGAAAATAGAAGGGTTAAAGGATTTTGCAAAATTTGAGTTTCGCATAACGGTAAATTAAGACACCGTATGCCATAACTATATATTTATTGTATATATACCTTTAAAGCTAATACAAGTAGTAATCGTTTGCCGTTTTCAGAATGAAGATATACCTTATACAACTTGTGCTATCACAATTTAAATATAGAGCTTTTTTGAACCTTTGGGGAGCTGTAGCTTAGTAACGGGTGGGGCTACAAAAAAAAGTTATTAAAAATAAAATTAATATTTTTGTGAGATCTATCAGCAGTTAAAATTGCATAGCTCTATTTCAAAAGATCTAAAAGTTAGGTGTTCGAGAGCTACCCTAAGTTTTGGTCCAAACTCAACCAAAAAAAATAGGGAACCTACAAATTTCTCCCAGAATATTTTGTGTAAATTTCAAGATTCTAGCCTTCTTAGTTTTTGAGTTAGCGTGCTGACGGACGGACGGACGGACGGACGGGCATGGCTCAAAAGTCTTAGAATTTTTTTCTGATCCGATCCATACCTTTGAAGGTATATCTAGACCGCTTATTTCGAGGTGTTACAAACGGAGGAGTAATTTTATTATACCCGATCCTATCGTACGGGTATAATGATATACATAAAAATACTTTACTGTATATTTCTATAGTATACTATTAGTAGTATATCGTATATCCAAACAAACATATAACCTTGAACACCTACCTACCTAATCGCTTAAAAAGATCATGCAGTAAAAAATGTTGACAAATATCTTGATTTAAATTATAAACAAATGGAGCGGAACAAAATAATTTAGGAAATTAGTTTAACATAATACTATGTGTATCCAGCCATTGGTGCAGTGGTTGACACACCGCTTCTCATTCATAAGGAAATGAGAGGTCTCGGGTTCGATTCCCGGCTGGGTACAATAATTATAATATAAAAAAAAAAATATTCATATATTGCAATATGTAAATGGCACATTTATGTACCACGGTACCTGAATATAAATAAATAAATAAATATTATGTACATACGTACGTACATATTTACATACGTAGTTTTAATTTTTTGTGTTGACAAAATTTTGTTTGTAAATCATAATGCGTAATGCGCAAAAGCATAATTTTGTAATGATCTTTACTTTTTATATTCTTTACTATGTACAAAAATAATATTATGTATGTATGTAGTTTGAATTTGGCAATTGGAATTATTTTGAATAAAATTTTATTTGTATATCTATATACACAATATACATAATAAATGTTCCTAAATAAAACACATAAAACATTAACTTTTAACGACATGCATATTCAATATTCATTAAAGAATGTTGACAGCAAATATTTTGATTTAAATACTAAACAAATGTTGTAAACAAAATAACTTAGCAACATACATAAAAATATTGTATGTATGGATTGTCTTTTGCTAATTATGCTAATACAAAACACCAGGAAAGATCAAAAATATAATGTGTATGTTTGTATGCATGAATAAGAGATAAAAATGTAAGTTTTAAATTGATATATACAAAAATGTAAACATATTTTATACAAAAAATGTTGACGAATAGATAGTTAAAAAAAAAAAATGTTGCATGTGAACTGGATTCGAACAACATGATTCCCCACTTTTGAAACCTGTACACTATCCTCTGCACCACACTACACTTACAAATGTTGCTAACAGATTACGAAGATAATAAAAAGCGTGACAGAATGACAAATAAATAAATAAATAAATAAACCGACAGCGACGAGTTAATATAAAAGCATATAAAAATAGGAGAAAATTTAATTTATTTCAGAATTCGTTATTCAAAATCAGCCTTCGTTTTTTAAAATCAGGATTCTTTATTCAAAATCAAGGTTTGAAAGTATATTTATTCACAATTTAAAAAAAAAAAATCATTAACAGAACCTACCTAAGTTCAATCAATTTATTATTTTATTTAAAAAAGCATTTTCAAATTAAACAAGGAAAATTTTTTTTTTTTTTTGTTAGCAACGAAATTCTTTTATTCGAAAAAGAGTACTTCCGGTTATTGAAAAAATCCACTTTAATTAACAAAAATGCCCCCTCTGGTTCTGTGGCCAATTCGTGCAAACTAAATTTTTGACACAACATTGCATATGTAACATAAATTTTATTCATCATATAGTTGTTAAGAGACTCTTCAGTTGTCATGTTCACATACAGATGATCAGTAAATCAGATACGTTTCAGTATTTTTAGACTTAAGAAACTTTAATTTCTATAATCTTCAAACTCTCTATTAGAAACTACAGACAGATTTTATTAAATAAATTATCAATCAAATGTTAATGTAAAAGTGCATATGGTTACCTATGATTACAACTAACAAATAGATATTAAAAATATTTACATAATATTAAATTTAATTAAAATATTTATTATCAAAATTTTATTTTATAAAAAGAAGAATCCAAAACAATACAAATAAATGGACAAAATCATTTAAGATTGGCTTATAAGAAACCATTATAACATTTAATACATAAAATATAATATTATGCTACTTATTCCAATTATTTTATTGTCTTTTTCTGGAATTATGTTAAGATCTTCCTCCCGTAAAAATAACATTTAAAATAATATTCTTTTAAATTTTGTATTTTTAATTTTTTTTCTGTTTTTTCCTTGTAACTTAAAGCTTACAATGGGTTTACCTTAACTCAAAAGATATTTGAATTGTTATCCCTTTTTCTTATAAGTTTTTTTGTTTTAAAAAAAAAAATCCATTTTAGGATAAAATATTAAAACCAATTGAAATTATATTTATTTCTCTTTCCGGTTTTTTTTTTTTCTTAATTCGATGTACAAATGCCTTACACATGCCTATAGGTATGCATTATAATATTACATAAGTATATATCACTAAATGTATGTACAACTGTAAACAAAAAATTACGAGCATATAAATTATCAAATTAGAGAGTGTTAAAACTTTACTTATATTTATATATCAAAGATTTGCTTTTTTTATTGATGAAAGCTGAGCTAACGGTTCCGTAATAGCTAATCTCGAGTTCCATAGTGCACCTTTAAAATGTAGGAGAGCCTATTTGAAAAGATTTTGTGGTAATGATTTCCTAGATTTATACCCTGATAATAGTATTTTGATGAAAAAAGCTTTCAAAGTTTCTCATATCCATGTTAGAGAGTTCACCCAAAAAATCTTGAGATACAAAAACTACCGAAATATTTCCACCTTTTGCTTGACATACTGTGACAAAACATTTGTGAGATTTGTGAACATAAAATATCACAAATAAAATCTTTTAAAAAAATTTTACGTTTCCAATTTTCAAAAAAAAGGAAACGGAAGATAATGGAATATTTCTAAAATCATACTATGAATATTATAATGGTTTAATTAGGACAACAGGAACCCGACAGTCTTACAACAAGTCTAAACTAATTTATTTCACCGGTTAAAATGTCTGTAAAGACCAAACTTTTGTTGTTAAAAAATGCTCTACTGTGAACAAAATATATCTACCTTATTTTAATGTTTAATGGCAAAGAGTATTTGGTAAGAAAAATTAAAGTATAAAAACCTTACTACCTGTGCAGGGTGTGAACTAGAACTCCCTCGGTTAATTCGCTATAAATTTAACCACTAGGCCACCGAGGTCAATAAAAAATAAAGAAAACAGTTTCAAAATTGTTACCAAAATATTATTTAAAATTTAAGACTTAGCTTAAAATCTAGAAAAGTTATATAATTATTTTCAGTATATTGCACTTAAATTTAGCTTTATATGAGGCTTTTAATGTTCAAGTTGTATGACAGCACAAAAATGAGGCATTATAAAAATGAGGCTTTTAAAGTTAAAGTTTTTCTTCAAAAATATTAAAAAGTAGTAAAAGAGAAACTTATACTTATGGTAAAATTTATTATCAACACATGCAAGAAAAATTTCACTACCACTCATTTATCCAGTTCTTAAAAAAATATAATACAAATCAGAATGTTAGCGGATGTTATAAGTTGCAGCTAAACGGCTGGTAGGCAGTAACAAATATTCCTCTAATATTAAATTATCTTAAGCCAAATTTAATAGTCCCACAATTTTGACACAAAATTCTCTTTTAGAACCTTTATCAGAAACTTGAAAAAATTTAACAGCATAATAAAAACTTTAAAACTTAAAAACAGAGTGGCTCTGAAAGGAACTCAATATTTAAAATTTACAAACATTTAACCATATAAGACACTACCAGGCCTTATAACATATAAAGTCTTTAGATTCCAATAAATACAATTTTAAGTGCTTATATATATGTGAGTTATAAGGTAGAATAAAAATGATGCGTTAGTTTTATATTTGAATATTTGTTTGTTTAGATTTGAATGATTTATAATGTATAAATTAAAATTTTTTATTTACATTTAATATTTTGTTTGAGTGTTGCATAATCATTATGGTTAAAAAGTATTCTTAAACTTTAAAGCTAGGATAAATTACTCTAGAAGACACAAAAATGAATAAAAGAACTAAAAATCATATTTTTAACTTCATCTATTTGTTTTTTTTTTTTTTTTTTTGCTCCTAACTGTATATATATTTCGATTTTTATTCTTATTTACAAAAAAAAGATACATATACAATAAGAAAAACTGAAATCTTTACCAGATATTACTGAATTAAACAGTCCTGAACTTGATTCTTTTTGGAATCCCACGATCTTATGTTTTTTTTTTTTTTTTCGTTTTTGGTTAATAAAAGCTTCGAATAAAAGAATGAAAAATTTATTCAGGATATACTTGAAATTTAAAAAAAAAAAAATACAAAAAAACTAAAATAAGAAAACAAATTAAATAAAAATAAGTAGACCGACAAGAAATTATTATTATATTCAGTATGATTATGAATTTAAACTGAAGGTTTAAAGGGGTTACAAAAAAGAAAAACGTGGGAAATAGAAATAGGAAAAGACCTTTCAAAATTGAAGACCATTTCCTATTTAATTCCATCATAGAATTTAAATGATTAGATGATGATTTAAAAGATTTTTATTTTCTTATTCTATTCTGTAAAAATAATATGAGTGAAGTAAAGTTTAGTACCTATTGAAGGTTCATCAAGAAGGTTAATGGGAATTTCTGTAAGAAAGAGTGTAGAGTAGACTGTGTCAACTCTAGGATACTCGTATGAACATAATATACGCTGTTTCCATAACAGTTGATCATCTTTTACAAAATTTCAGATCTTTTACTTAAATAAGTATCGAGATATATTTATGTAAATTTTAGAGTTATAATACCTACTCGAATATTTTGCATTAAAGCAACCACATTTTACAGAAGTTCCTGCTATAAAACTTGATCATCTTTTGAGAGATTTAAGATACCTTGTTTCAATATAAGTAAGCTACCTAAACCTACTGCTCTAGCCCAATCAAATTTTATAGAAATTGTCCGATATATAAACTTGAGCCTATATATAACTCTGCTTCTTTAAGGTGTCAAAAACGTAATGGAAAATTTGTTATACCCTTGAACTAAGTTCATACTGGTAGAAAAATGTATCTTTATACTGTATATACATAATATATAATATATGAATATACATTTTTTTTTTAAAATTCGTTCCTAAAAATTACTTTATCTTTGTCTTCTTATATACTCGTGCATGTATATTATTTATTGTAGTATGATGTTAAAGTGTCAGTCCATCTATCAGAAATTTTTTTTCACGCTTAGAATGTGATTGAAGCCTATCTGCGCGCGCACGCAGAATTTAGAAGCATAATAATTATATAATCATTAGTAAAAATTAAACAAGAGAGCTCTACTGTACTGCAGTCTAGTATTTAATATAGTTTTATTTTTCAACAATACACAAAAGGATCATTCTGAAATTGTTTATTTTTTATAAAACTTTACAGCATAGTATTTTTATGAAAATATAAGTTTAGACTCTCGGATCTGCTTTATCCTGTGAACCTTTGACAAGCATTTTTTTTTACTGGAATGTACTCTGATTAAACAGTGTCTCTTTAAATCACCCGTTATATATTTCCGATATTATGATGATTAAGGTATATAAACCTGATAGATCACATTAGATCTTAGATTTAGCTGAAGTCTGCTTGTATATTCCGCAAGTATTTTTAAAAAACCAAATACGTTTTGTAAATGTATTGACAAGGTGCTGAAAAGTTGTTATAATAACCCAGGTATTATTCTTATCTAGGAAAACTTCGAATTTCGAATTCCAATAGGTTTAGTTATCCAGTCAAGACGGTTATCGAAGAATGAACTGAGTATTCAGAGATGAGAAAGAGTTACTGATAATAAATTCTCATATCAAGTAAGTACCTTATTCTAAAATTATAAGAAAAAAATGAAATAGTGATAATAGCTTTAATATGAGTGCCTGTCCATGAATTTGTACTTCATCTATTATATTAGGAACAGATCTTCTTAAATTGAAACCAAAAATAACTCAATAATTTATTTTTTTATTTTCGTCATTGCTCTTCTAAAAAAAGAAACAGGTTTACATGTGAAAAAGAAAAGTTATTTAAATTAATAATAAGAAACAATTTACTAGGAATTTTGAAGGAACAACATCATAACAATACTTTTTTGACAATTATGGATTAGTGTCATAATTATTATAATTACATTTATTGAAAACGGACAATCAAATTTAAATAAAAAAAAATGTTAAAAGAACTGTCATCATATTAACGGTAGAAATTTATTTATATTTTTACATAGTTTTTTATAGGTTTATATTTGTTTTTGTTTTTGTCTCTGTCTCCCACCAACAGTTTCTGACTGATTTGAAATATAATTGTTTAAAAGTGTAAGGAAATAAGAAATATCCTGTAAAAGATTTAAATAATAAAAAATTAAAAACAAAATTTTTTATCTTTTTTTTTTATATCTTGCCTTTTGACCTGAAACAATTTTCTGTTGAAGTGTTAATTAAAAAGTTTTGAACCGAATAAAGTTTCCTTTAATTTTTTTTTATTTTTTTTTTTTTTTATTTTCTGTTATGTTAAATTATAGGATTGCCGATAGTTAGATTCGATTAAAAGCTAGTTATTTTTAAATTATCCAATATAGTAATTTGAGAAATTATGTGAGAATATTTGTTTTTAAAAAGAGACAGATATATAACAAAATCAAATAGTAAAGTTGGCAAAAATTACATTATACATTGTTAAATGGTCTGATTAAAAATGTGAAGCATTCAAGATAGTTTCATTATATAGTCTTAAGATTTTCTAACCAAATAATTTATCTTATTAAATTAATTTGATTATGATGTGTTTGGATCATTAATGTGTCCTGAAAAGTGTGCGAAAAGTAAGGACAGATGTAAAAAAGAAAAGGATGTATAGGTATATTAGTCAAGTCGATACGTTACTATTATCATATTTAGAAAAAGTGTTTGAAATCAAACTTTCTAATACTGTCTTTAATAGCATTTTCTAAAATATAAAGCCAGGACGTTAAGAAATTTGACTATTACATATAAATATTGCCTTTAAATATTGTCGACACTAAATTTTCGATTAATTACCATAGAATTCACCCGCTATGGTGAAGTGCACTACGATACATTTAATCTGGAATAAGCTTTAATCCCTAAGACAATAAATTTTACACAATGAATAGCTTGTTAGAAAATTGCTTTTAACAAAGTATCCAAATATCCAAAACAAAAATATTGTTTCTATATTTGTATGGTTAGCTTCCGATAAATAGGACCCAAATCTAGCATGTATTAATAGTATTATCAGTTAAAATCAATGTTTGGCTTTACTTTAACTATTTAAAATAAAATATATATATAATATATTTTAATCAGTTGGCAACCTTTTTCTTATTTTGTGTTTTAATTTTGTTTCTTTTTTATTTAATCTCACTCAATTTTTTTTTTATTGTGAATTAAAATTTCCCTGTAACAATAATTTAAAGCAATTATTGTAAATTTAACAACAAATGACACATCTGCTAATCCTTTCTATACATATGTATCTATTTATATGTCTCTGAATGTATGTATGGATATGTATAATATATATACCAATATAATATAACCACAAGAATACAAAAAATATATCATAATTATTATAAGTTAAGGTGTTTTTAAAAAGCCTTACAGAAATTTTTAAAATTTTATTTTAAAATTGTTTTTTTTTTTACTGTTGTTTCTCAATTATTATAGTGGTTATTTTAATTGGTGTTTAATTAAATAAAAAAAATAAAATGTATAATTATTTTAAAATAAGGAGCAAGAATATTCTTTATTATTAGAAAGTATATTAGAAAATAAGGCAATATATACAATAAAAGTTTTTTTAGAGGAGCACATTTTCAAAAAAAGAGTTCTAGAATTGTAACTACTTTTGTGTCAAAATTTCGAAATATATATTTTTAAATTTTTTATGTTAGAAAAATTGGGAAAAGTTTAGATACTGCACTTACTTCAATTTAAAATAAACTTTTTATATAGTTAAGGAAACAATATCTTAAAATATGACGTCTAATCACCAAATGACACCAAGAAACGTATTTAACCCTTTTTGTTAGAGTGAAGTTTTTACTGATTAAATCCACCTACTCTCGTATCCAGGACAGTCGGATAAATCATCCTACATGCCTCAGCAGTATAATAGAAGAGAATTAAGGAATTGAAAGAGGTGGAAAGGGACATGTTTATTGGTTAAGGAATAAGATCAAATGAGAAATTGACTAGCAAGAAGTAGAGCTCTCTCTTAATTTTTTTATAAATCATAAGAATTGGAAAATATATAATGTGTTTATACGCTCCACAAATTGGATAGACGTGTTATCTTATATTCATTTTTGAATATAGGTTCTATTCTATATAAATGGAAGTTCTTATTTTTGAAAAATATGCACAAGTTTCAGGTGTTTAATTAGCAAATTTACAATTTTTGACTCCTTATCAATTCCCCTTAAATACATTAGACGACTGACTTGTTGAAAAAAGTGCTAAAAAGAAAACTCAAAATTAAATGAAAATGGTGAAAGGATAAAAGTTTTTCTTAATTAATGTTTTTTAAAACTTGTAATTTTCATACCTACTTAGAAATATATGAAAAAAATTAAATACTCGGAATTTATTAAAGATGTAATATTTCACCTAATTTTCATTAGAAATGGTGATATGTTGATTGTCAATGTTCATTGGTTAATTTTTGATTACATTGCTTTTTAGCACATTTCCAAAAAAATGTTGGAAAAATGTGCCTATTACTTTCACTCTGTCCGTCCGTCCGTCTGTCCGTCTGTTTACAAAACTTCTACACCGTTAAAGATAGAGAAAAGAAATTTTAACCATGGGTAGGTCTCATAAATAAATTAATTTTGTGGAAAAAAATGTAGCCCCATCCATCAAGGAACTACAGCCTCTCAAACTTTGGAAAAGCCCTATTTTTAAACGCGTATATTTCATGTTTCGCTCAACATTTTGTCAATCTGAAAACGCCATTCGACAGATATTTTTTTTACCTTTATAAATATAAAATAATTATAAATATTTTATAATTATAAATATAAAAATTATATATAGTTTTTAAATTTAGTATTTAAATTTACCGTTATGTGAAAACCAAATTTTGCATGATTTTTCTACATTCATAACTCCGGAATGCTTTTAGATAGGGACTTGAAATTTTGAGGCAAGAAAGAACTTTTAGAATTAGTATAAGTTTCCTCAGAAAATTTTTTGGTAACACCCCCTCTTTAAGAGTAATTACGCCTCAAAAATTTAAAATTTGCTATTTTTAGACACCTGTAACTTAGGCACCTGTACAAATTTTTCTTCGGCAAGACATGAAAATTAAAGGTTCAATAATATATTTTTACGTGTGTTAACGGCTTTTCTTAGTTATATAGGATTCCGGACTTACGGCCCCTCAAAATTTCAAAAATGTCCTATTTTCACATTTTTTCTTATTACATGAAATTTTCAAATTTTTGTGTAAGTCACACTTCTAAACAGTTTGTATTGAGTTTTGGAAATGTACGCTTTTAAAAACCGTTGGTTTACATTCTACCTTGTTTCTTATTACATGAAATTTTCAATTTTTTATGCAAATCACAATTCTAAAAGTTTGTATTGTCTTTTGGAAATGTGCGCTTTTAAAAATCGTTGGTTTACATTCTACCTTGTTTTTTTTTATATTTTAACTTTTTTAGTAAAACTCATGCAACCTTGCCCCAAAAATAATTGCATTAAATTTAATATTAATATTACGTAATCTACGATTCATTGTTTTTGTCAAGACCACAATTTCTAGTCACTAGTTGAAACTGATTTTGATTCTTTTTCCAAAATATTTTTACATAATAGTCGATTTTCATGATTTCCTTCAAATATATTTTAGTTAATTTTTTTTTAATACAATAAACCAGTTAGTTGTATAGTTATGTCCTAGGATTTTTTCTATAATAAGATATAGAACTTTTATATTCAATATTATTTTATATATTATATATATAATATATTACTATTTAGAGAGCTATATATTGCTTCTTAATTACCAACATCTGTAATTGAATCGAATCTACACCGCAATACAAACAAAAACTCTAATATACTATAACTACTAGACTTACTTAAGTACATACTTTAAACACTTATTTTGTAAACACTTATTTTGTTATTAAACAAAACTATGAATAGCTCTCAATAGTTTCTGATATGGCAACATGGCATCAGTTCCCTATATGTTAGCGGCATCCACTATACCCATAATATTTAAAAATTATGTATTATCCGCCTAATCTAAAATCTGTTCTGTTTGATGCCCTTCGAAATTTCAAATTAATAAAATTATTTTTAAAATAATATAAAAGTTTTACTTTCATGGGGTTTTTTAATGTTTTTTTTTTTTAATTATTTCTAAAATCTTTAAAGTTCTTTAAACCGAATAGAAAAATATAATGAAAGGAATCATTTTTTGTGCTAAATTCTACGCCATAAAAATTAATTTAATAAATTAAAATAAATAAAAATTCTTATAATTTTATAACTAACTTTTTTTTTTTTTTCTTTGACTCCTATATTTAATTTCTATTCAATTTTCTTCTTTAGCACTAGCAAAAAAAAAATTTTTTTAATTTTCATAATGGATTGCTGCTATGAAAAGTAAAACTAAAAATAAGAAGAAAAAAAAAATAAACTTAAAGTAAAATAAAAAAAAAAAAAAATATCTTAAGATACTATTATAAGAAAAATAAAAAAAAAAATAAACTTCAAAAAGGATTAATTTTTCTCAGTAAAATGCTTTTTCCATAAATTTTAATTTAATTTCAATCACTTATAATAATTTTCTGTGTGTTGTTTCAAAGTCACTATAGTTTTAAAATTTTACAAAGTGTAAATTTTTACTTATATTTTTACTTGATTAGAAGAAAAAAACGCAAATCTTTTATTGGAAATAATTATTCAATCATTATTTTGAATAAAAGGAACGATAATTAATGAAATTTATCAGAAGAAATAAATAGAAAATTTAACTGTTTAGTGTTTGGTCTCTGTATCCATCCTATATGGTATATAAAAAAAAATTATCTTAAGAACTTAAAGAAATGTATCTATATTAATACAAATAGTTAAAAATATAATATTTAGTTAAAATCAATTTTAAATCAAATGTCTTCAATAAATAAAGGGCCGAAGCTACAATAGAACAATAATTACTATACCTATTTGTATACAACTAAGTAACACAAATCAAATCTTTTTATCTAGAAAATATCCTTTTTTCAAAAAAAAAGAAAAAAATCCTGGTAAGTACTCTTTAAAGTTTAATTAAAACTATTCTATTGACATTGACGTAACTTAACAGTAATTAGAGATTTTCTGCAAAATAAATTTTATATAATTTTTTCACATTCTTTGATGCCGCCACTTTATATAAAAAGTCCTTTAAGCATAAATCTATCTAAGAAAGAAAATTCATAAAGAGAAGTTAGATTTTTTTTTCAAGAATTGGATATAATGAATTCGACTTAAGTAAGTAATCATACATTTACTATGAAAATGAGGTTCTTTAAAATAAACAGGGCGTTTCCGTCTCGATGCTCTTCCTTAAAATGGATGATCGGGCATGTCGAGACGAACAAAAAATTGTATTAGATATAAGGGGTTAAAGATGTTTTAGCGACTTTTCATAAAAAACTCTATCACTTTTGAAAGGCTTGCTATAAGGAGATTTAAAAAATACATTTTATGAACTAAGTTGTAAGTTTCAATTTTTGTGTACTAATGATTTCCATATCATAACAGTTACAAAGTTATGAAGGTTTAAAATGATTTAAAATGAAAAAATTATGTTTCAAACTCAATTTTTTTTTTGAAACATCCTGTATTTGTGGTACTCTTTATAGCATATTTCGAAACAACCTTTCAAGTCCTATAATTAGTACCTAATAACTTTTTTTCTATCTGAGATATGAAGAATATAAAAGTGTGTTATTTTAAATCGCTGTGTTATTTTCAATCACAATAGAAAAGTGTGTTAATACATTTTGTGTGTTATAACACACTTTTATATTCTCATATCTCAAAAACGGTTACAGATAGAGAAAAAGTTATAAGGTTATTATTATAAAAAAGTTATTTAAGAAAAAGTAAAAGTTATTTAATTATATTAATCTATAATTATTATTATAGATTTTTTTAGTAAAAGCCGCTAAAACATCTATAACCCCTCATATCTCGAAAAGGATCCACAATAACTCCCCCTCCCCCCATACAATTTTTTGTTTGTTTTTTCAGTGGTATCTTGAAATATCTTCCACCTCTCAAAATTATAAAGATTTTGATTAAAAGCATTTCGAAGATACTGCTAAGTAAAAAAGTTTGTATAGAAAAAGTTGTTCCACAAATTTAATTTTTAAACCTATCTATAGTTAATCTCAAACTCTGTAGAAATTTTGTAAACAGCTGGATGGGCAGAGTAAAACTAATACGCAAAAGTTATTAAATTTTTTTTTATAAAATAAACTCTTAATAAGATAATAATCTTAATAAGAATAAGAATGTGTACAGGAAAACATTGTACAGGAAACTGAGATAATGATACAAATTAAGACTTTCTATAAAAAAAAAAAATAATAATTTACCCGAAGATGACATTCCATGATGATATAAGATTAATTACCTTTCAATTTTTTAAAGTGAGTTCTTCTGGAATTTTGAAAATAATATAACACTTTATTTTATCTTAACCAATGATATATAACCATAATACTGGATGTCCTGCAAAAGGATTGGCAGAAGAATGTTGACAATTTCTGCTCTTCGAATGTTGAAAAAACTTATATATGTATAAACTCTTTCTAAAGTTTCTTTAAATAAGATTGTATTAAAGATTCTTTAAATAAGATTATATTAAATATTCTTTAAATAAGATTGTATTAAAAATGCTTTAAGTAAGATTATATTAAAGATTTTTATAATTATTAATAATAATAATTATAATAGCTGCTGCAGTGTTGCCACCTTTGAGTACATAATGTAGAAAAGTGCTATACATGTACTACTGCAAATTGTAATGCACTGATGGCTATGATTCTATAGTAAATAATAAAAATATTAATAATAATACTAATACTAATATAATATAATAATAATACTAATATCAATAATAAATGCTGCTACAGTGATAGTGGGGTTTGATTCAACACCTTATATATCAAGGTGTTATATACTACTGCATGTTGTAACTGTTGATTGTTACCCTACAGTACCACTTCCAATTCAATGTTTCCGCATCCTTGTACCATCCTCTACTAACCCTGCTCTTTGACTAATATTCTGGCTAAGGAGGAGGTGGATTTAGTCATTAAAAATCTGACACTACCAAAGGGGAAGTTATGGTGTCTTTGGAAGATACCCACTTCCTCTTAGGAAAACAAAAAGATTATTCGATCTATAGAATCCTATGATTTTATTTCATAAATTCATTTTTAAAAATTGTCCCATCTCCGGGTCACACTTTTTAAATAAATAAATTGAAATTTGTTATTAAAAATGTTCTAAAAAATCTGCTAATAGATCGGTTTTCATTTATTTTATCACAATATTGTGCATTCTTTATCTCTGATGTGGTCACTTGTATACTCTATTTTAAAACTTTTGATTCTTCGATAAAAATCAATTAACCTAAGTATATTTTAAAATCAAGCGTAATATGAAATCAATATGATACTTATTTGAAAGAAAATAGGTACATTTAAGCATATAGCTACATATCATGATATAATATAGTTTAGATATTTCTACATGATATTTTAATTGTAAAAAGTATACAAATTTCTTAAGTGTTACGTAGAAAACTATAAGGTTCCTGACACTACTTACAAAAGTTTTCAGCCATCACAAATAACAGTCTTTTTTTTAATGAAGAAATCTGATGCAATGCTTCAATAATTATTAGGCTCTACTTATATAGTTCAACTTTAAACGTGAGGGACTTGAACCTACATTTCATCAGCTAAGAAACCACGACCTTAACTACTCTGCTACCGAAGCTCTCATTAATGTAATTCTTTTTGGTTGTTTTTCTCTTCTATTACATCTACACTTCTCTAATATCACCCAATTAATAATTAAAATTTTATTCTATAATTTTTCATTTTAAATTTGATCGTGTTCAAATATTAATAAAATTATCACAAATTTTCGTGCAATAATTGCCTTAAAACTAAAGTCTTTAAAAAAAAACCAAACATAACTATAAATATACCTATAATTGCTGTCATATTGTATGTATATATAAATATATATATAATAGCTTTTATGTATATAATTAAACATATTTTTAAGTAAATTTGTTTTGGTTTTTTAAAATAAATTATTAAAAATGTCTAAAACAATTTCTCATTCTTTCACCAGCAAAAATAACCACCCATTTTAATAGTGATGGTTAAAAAGCATATAAAAATTTCAATAATTTCTTTTTTATACTTAATTTTTATTTTTTTTTTTTGTTTAAATTGTAATTCACGTTGTTTGTTTGTAAAACAATTTGTAAATAATTTTTGGAACGCAAACTAAATATCCTTTGGGCTTTTATTCATTCATTTATTTTTCCATACATTTATATTATATATATGTTTTTTTTATCTGAATCAATTGTCTCGCTAAATACTCCTAATGTTTATAATCTAAACAACTTTGTTTCTATTTTAATTTTTATCTGTCGATTACTGATTAATAGCGTACTAGTTGAGAGTCTATCTTTCAATCAAAAAATTGTGAGTGCAAAACCAAGTTTATGAAATATTCTTCTACAATATGTATTACTGACTAATTAATGGCGTAACGAAAGTAATAATTAAAAAAAGTAACTGCACCTTACTCTAATATGCAAAATAAGTAACTTAGTGAATGTTCTATGTGCTTCTTAAAGGAATAGAAAAGGAAGCAGAAAATGTCCTATCCGCCGCAAAAATTTCAGCCACTACAAACAATCGTTCTTCAAATCTCATTAGTGGCATTAAAAACTCAAAAACCCAAATGGCTCTTTAATATAAAGAAAAAGCAGCATAACAAGGAATAGAATGAACGAATAGAAAAATGTCTTCCAATGTGAAGGTTATGGAACTGTAACTGTAACTGTAACAAAATGAGTTTCATTCTCAAGTAAACAAGGAGAAGAATGGACGAATAAGCATATGTTTTCGAATGAGAAGTTTATATAACTGTAATCGTAAAGAAATGAGCGCATACTCTAGATATGGTAATAACAAAATGCTCCGTTTCTCAACAATCCTCAACAAAGTCGTCAGAAGTATCCAACAAAAGAATAAGATCCAATTTCCCAATCGGCTTTTAAATCCAAACATGTTTAGATTACTAGGATTATTATTCTATCATTTAAAAGATTACAACTTCAATTATAAAAACTATTCAACTTCTGACACATATTTTGTTTTGCCTCAATAATCATGAATTTTTTTTTCGCGGAAAATTCTTTCGTTTTATCTTTTTCTACCTTAACAATTATCGATAAATAAATGTAAAGTATATAATGTTTTATTTATTTTTTTTTTTTAATATTAATGTATGGCAAAAATTGTTGATTTGATGAACCCTTTTTTGACGTGTTTCTGCTACTTCTCTAACTCGAATTTTTTTTAAATTTTAAGCGTGATGGACTTTGGAATTTTTGTTTAACAACAAAAAATTACATAAAAAAAATGAAAATCGAAATTATTCTTTGTTCTGTACGTATATTTCAAAAAAAAAAAAGGGGAAGAAGATTGAAAGTGAATATATTTTTTTACGTGATGGTATTTTTACCGACAAAAAAAAAAAAGAAAAACCATTTAGAAAATTGTTTTTGATGTTCTCCTCTGTTGTTAAACAACAAAATGAAAATAAAAAAAAAAAATAAAATGAAAATTGTTACTAAAAAATTTACTTTGAAAATAAATTTAAAGTTTACTCTTGTTTACATTTTTTTTTTATTTTATCCTGTGGTGATTTTTTGTTATTATTCTTGTATGCGCTAGGATATTTTATTTTTAAAGCCTAAAAAAATTCCATTTACTAAACTATAAACTTATCTAAATATTCTAGATAAAATAAAAATTAAAGTTCATCTAATGTTTATCTCTTATAATTAAACCAATTTTCCTACTTTAGATCTTCATAGATTCTCTCCTACTGCCAATCTTCCTATAGATGAAGCAGACAAAGTTTTGAAAATTTCTTATGGTTTTACATGATAAGTTATGTGTATTAGATTAATCTGACAAATAAGTTTGAAACGAATAGATACGGACTACAGTCTATGTAAAAAATTTTAGTTTGACAGAATACGCATCAATGTAACGCCAAATAAAAACAAAGCACTATATAAAATCAAAGGTTAAAGCCCGCATTTTTAAAAAGGCAATCACAAATTTATAAATATTCATTGAATTTTTTATTTAAATAAAAATTGTCAAAAATCAAAGGACACTTTCTTTAATTTAAAAAATATTTGATTAAGAAAAGATGTTAATACATTTAAAAGTATAATGATTGAAGGTACAAATATCTTGCTTACGACAAATTTGCATAAGTAGCCAAGTTACAGGTGTTTCAAAATAACGAATTTTTAATCCCTAAAAGCTATTAAATAGGAGAAAGGAGAAACATTTTCTCTGAGATAAGTAATCTTACATTCATAAATTTAAATACCAAATTGCAGATTGAACAAATATTAAGCATAACTTGAGATATAAACATTTAGAAATAGAGGTTTTTCCATGTTTTAAGTGCTGTAGTTCTGTAATGAGTGAGGACACTTAAAAAAGTTGTTCCCCAACATAGCGATGGTTAAAATTGTATTGATTTATCTAAAAAGGAGTATAAGTTTTGTGCAATCAGCAAATTTTTCGAAAGATTTTTTGAAAATGTGTATTTTTAGCATATACATAATAAAGAAATTATCTTAAAAATGATCCTCGTAATTCATTTAATGACTTTTATTTAGTTAATCTCACATTTGAGAATAAAGGGAAATTCAAAATGTATGTTTGTTTTTTTGCTTTTAAAAAGTTAGCTTGATACGACATTATATTATTATTATTGATTGAAATTGACCAACCTCATTAATTTAGTCGATCGCTGGTTAGTGATCAATGATTTAATACAGGGTTAATTAATAATAAACTAAAATGAAATCAATCAAAATTGTAAAAGATCTAAAACCTCGGTGGGTATTGAATTTGAGCCTTAGAAAACTCACGTCACATTATTACATATTTTCCTTAATTTAAAATTTAACTGATAAGACCGTTTTTCTAGGTCCATTATGTATGCAACAACTTATGTACGAAAACTTGGGTTTAAGATTCCTAGTGATCAGAATACTAGTCTAAAATGTATAAAGTGTCATAGTCAAATTTCTTTCAAAGAGAACCAAAGTTCTAACCTCAATAAGGGTCATATAATAAAAGAATCCTATAGTTTGGTGCATCTAAAATATCCTATAGTTAAATGAATCATCAACATTATCTTTCAGTTAGGTACTTTACCTTTTTTTATGTATTTACAAATTTAAAAAAAAAAAGAAATACAGGACGAAAAATATATTAAATTAGTGTAGGCAGTAAGCAAATTAGGTAAACCTCACAATTTTTAATTTTAAATAGTTCATTGTACATAAACACAAATGGGTACTGTATAAATTTATATATATATATATATATATATATATATATATATATATATATATATATTATATAGATACACACATAATGATATTTAAAATTTTAAGATTTTTTTTATTAAAATTAAAATACAGAAAACATTTAAGGTGAATATTATACAAGAATCTTAAGATTAAAAAAATATATACATATTATATACTTACTCTATAATATGTATATATTTTTTTTTTTTATACATATTATATACTTACTCTATCCAGCTAATGGTGTAGTGGTTAAGACACCGGCCTTTCATACGAAAGGTCTCGGGTTCAAACCCCAGCTGGGTCATATAAATTAATAAAAATAATATAGATTTTTCTTATAATATATAATTAGTCGAACATAATTAAGTTAAAAATAAGTATAATATGTCTTATAAATTATAATTAATATCATATTGTAATAGCTATATAATAAAATAATAATAAAAACCATAATTCTTGTATGAGATAATAGATGGCGTAGAATTAAAAGAAACGTCTTTCTTGTACAATAGCTACAGCCGAGTAATCAACGGCTTAGTGAAATTAATGATTCACGAAACTGAAGCTTAGTCAAATATGAATAATAAATGACTTAATGAATGCCCTATACTCTTCCCTGGAGTGGCAAGGAAAAAAAAAAAAATATATATATACTTACTCTGGCACATTAAAAATATTATGCACATAATAAGACCAAGGTTACCCATTCTTAAATATAAAGTATAAATTAAACTTTTTTATAATTAAATTTTTGTCTAAATATTAAATTATTAAATTTTTATACTTACTAGAAAATATTTTTAATAAAATGTCAGAATTTTATAACAAAAAAAAAGTATTTAAACTCTTTATGTATTCAGAAATGTCTTTTTCAACTTTTTAATCTAGGAAAATTTTTTTAAGAGTCAAAGCACTTAACCTGTTGCAATGTCATTATGATCCGGTGGGTGTTTATTAAGTAAAAACTCTATATGTTTTTAATATAAAACTTTATTTTAGGTTGTTTTGTTTTTGTTTTGTCTATCACCTTAGAGTAAACACTGAAGAATTTTTGTTTTAAAATAATTTTTGCTCTTAATTGCAAAGTTAAGTAGAGTTAATTTTCAGGAGTGAATCATTTCTGTTCATCATTTTTTCTCTGTTTCCTATTATTTGATTGAGGTTTAAGTTCCAATTTAACCTATCTGTTCCTATATAGTGAAAAATTACCATATTTCAAAATTTTAGATTTCAATAAAATTACAATCAAAGTTTTAATCAATTTTGTATGAAAAGAGGAAGACTGTAGTATTTTGGTTAGTAGGACTTTTACATCTAAATAAGTAACTAATTTGTATATGATATTGCCACAAAGTAAATTGTGGCAGTATTCATCCGGAATATTATGGCGGGTTTATTTTTGAAATACTTAGTTGAATAGTGCCACAACTAAAATTACCCCATTGATTTCTTAATAATAACAGATTTAAACTTAAGAAAACTGCCGGAATCGTAAAAGATGCAATATTAACGAAACGTCTATACCGTTTAAGAGAGAGAAAAACAATTTTAAACATAGGTAGGTTTTATAAAAAAAATAATGTTGTAGAACAACTTTTCATATACCCCTCCATTACGGAGCTATGTACATGAAAAAATTTTTGTATTCGCCCTCTGTTTAAGAGCTATTACGGCTCAAAAATTTAAAATTTGCTATTTTTAAACAACTGAAACTTAGACACCTTTACAAATTTTTCTTCGACAAGTCATACAAATTAAAGGCTCAACAATATATTTTTACGTGTGTTAACGGTTTCTGTTAGTTCTATAGGGTTTCGGACTTACAGCTTTTCAAAATTGCAAAAAAGTCCTATTTTTACATTTTTCTCTTATACGAAATTTTCAAATTTTGGTGCAAGAAACAATTCTAAACAGTTTGTATTATCTTTTTGAAATGTGCGCTTTTAAAAAACATTCTGCCTTGTTTTTATTTTATTTTAAATTTTATGTATTCGACCAAAATAAGAAGGGATTGTAATAGATTTTATCATATGTGAAATTGCTTAAACTATATATGCTGCGCTTTATGTTTTCCTTTGTAATTTTGCTTTTCTGTGCTTTTGAAAAACAAAACAAAGCAATAATTGTTTTAGAATGCATGGAAGATTAAAGAAAGCTAAAGTAAAAAGTTTAAATTTTTTTTAAACAAAGCTTAGCTAAAACAAAAATTTAAAGCAAAATTATCAATAAACGAAATATCAATGGCTAATTACTTCTATACTACGTAGAAACAGTTAACGAAGCTTTTCTACATTAAATATTATAGTGTAGGCAAAAATGTCCGTATCTTATAGTTTTGTACTTTTATTATGCATTTGGAACTGACAACTAAGCAAAAGCATAAGCACTTTTAAAGTAACATTTTTGCTATGTTTTGAAAGCAAATGAACTGTAAAACAATTTTTTGTATAGAAATCTACATAAAGAGCAAAGTACGCAACAAAACTTTTAGCATTTTATATTAAGAAGCTACCCAACAATATTTTTGCTTAAACATGCTTTGTACATACTTCGGTTTTTGCAATTCTGATTTATATTTTGTTATAATTTTGTACTTTAATTTATGAAGCATATGTTAAAATTTTTTTGTTTACATCAGGATTTTTTGGATATCTGTGAGTTATAAGGAATAAGTTAAAATATTTTGATTAAATTTGATAATGTATTTTGTAGTACAGTAAAATTTACTTCTTTTATATCAGAAATTGTAATTGTAGACTTTTAATTCATTATGAAAATATCATATTTTAAATCTTTTGCTTATAAATTCCAGTTTATTCATTATTCATTGGCATTATAAACGGAAATACTCTAATAAATACAAATATTTAACTAAAATAATTTTGACACTGAATTGATATATTAAAATGGTAATTTAATTTTTTGGAAATGAAACAGAGTTATTGAATTAAGACAAATAAATACAAAAAATTTCAACTTAATAGGAAATTTTCAATTCTCAATAAAAAACTCCTGTGTTCTGATTGGATTAACTGTTATGAAAAAAATTAAATTAAAACGGACGAGATGATAGGTGATAGATGAGACGAAACGAAATGATACATTTTTTTTCCCTTTGTCATAATTTTTATTTTTAAAATGTTTTTTTAATTTTTAATTATTTTATAATTTTAATCATTTAACTTAAAAATTATATTTAATTCGTTATTATATTATTTTTTGCGGTTTAGCTGAAGTTAATAACTTTTAATTTGCATTTGACCAATTGTAAAATATAAATAATTAAATATCATTTAGATATGATTAATGTTAAAAAAAAAAACATAGAATTAATGGTTTTATTTTAAATAATCGCCATTAATTTATTGTAGCAAAAAAAAAAGAAAAGTAAATAAAGGAGAAAGTAGAAAAAAATGTTACCGCTATTGTAATAACAGTAAGATATAATAATATATATAATTATGTATGTACATAATAAAATTTAAAAGTCATGACCTATAAGATATTTTAACATTTATGAGATTACATGGAAGGTAGGTGTTAATACCTTTTTTTACTTTAAGAAAAAGCATTTCCACTTTAAGTGTAAGTTTTTCGGTTTGAGTGGAACTACATATTTTCATTTTAAGTGCAAGTATATGTTTTTATGTACAAGTATTTTCTTTTCAAATGGAAGTTTTAGTATTTATGTAATTTGTCTCACTTTTAACTATTATTTATAAGTTTCTGTATATTATTCTTTAAAAATGACAGACTACAAGAAATACACAAAGGTTTTTTTTTTTTTGGGAAATATATGATTTGAAATAACACATTTTCAATTAGAGACAAAACTTTTATTTAAATAATGCTCAGTTCAACAATAATTTCGTGCAATTTAAAAGAAAAACTTGCTTTAAATAAAAAAATTCTTGCAATTAAAAAGGAAACCTTGAATTTAAATTTTCTTTGCTTGCACTTAAATTGAAAAAACGTTTTCTTAAAGTAAACAATACATATATTTTTGTTCTCCATTAATAACGCAAATCGGAATATAATTCGACGAAATTTAATTATCATGTCGAAGTCGAAAAATACAAAAACAGTCTGCGTTCCTTTTACACAAAAATAGCAGTTGAGCGTGTAGTTGGGAATAATTGGTAAATGGAACACAGTCATCTGCTCTCGGAAGTAGTTGTTAAAAGAAATCCTGGCATCTATTTTTTTTCAAAGGCTAATATAGTTAGGAGGAGAAAAGAGCATTTTTCTCTGTAAAAGGAACGGAAGCATTTTGGGTATTGATAAATTTTAAACTTTTTTGTAAACAGGTTTTTGTTAGTGAACAGCTAAAAGTTAATAGTTACAAACGATCACTTAGAGTTTTTAATTACTTAATTTTACCTTTTTACCAAATTTATGTTGATTGGTAATTAGCATTTTTCTAATTCATTATTATTTTTTATACAGGTAATTTAAAAAAGTCAATCGGTTTTAACAAATCATTAAAAAGAATTCCAAAATAATTTTACATTTTCTGCTTTTAGAAAATATAATAACAATTAAAAAAAAGGAATGAATATTTTTTGATTATAAATCCTAAAATGAAAACCATTATTAAATTATTATTTTAATTGAAAACATAATTTCACCATTACTCATTTTGATTCATTAAAATTGCATGAAATTTTCCAGTCTAAATATTACAGATATCCGTCTAAAAATTACAAAATATTTTCAATTTATATAAAAGGGCACTAATTTTAAAATATATTAGGGCATTAATTATGAAAGAGACGGCACACATTTTGAATATTATTAAATGACATAACAACAATAAAAGCATAGTTGTTTTTAGCATTATTTCAATTATTTAAATATTGTGATACTCGTTAAATGATGAACAAAAGGTATTACAATCGAAATGATGATTGTTATATTTTTATACCAGAAAGTAGGAAATCACTTAAGCAATTGATTCGATTTAAATATTAAAAATCTAATCAATGTAGAAGAGAATGAAGTTTATCTAAAATTTGGTAAAAATGTGTTACAATGTTAATTTAATGCTCGTCCAACTCTACAAGTTGATTCACACTACGCTTTGAACGACGCCTCAAATTTTATTTGATAACCTAGTTATAGAGTCGATATCTTTCAATTTCTAATAAATTATAAAATTTAATAAAGAATTAAAAATTGAATATTTTACCAACAAAAAAAACAATTTTAGATTAGAAATTTTGATAAAATTTTGATTAGGTATTTATGGTTTTATTTTTATTTTTTAATACGTTTATACTATTTTAAGGATAACTTTGTCCTGGACAGCAAAAACTTGGTTCTACAAAAAATAATTTTAATTTATAAAAACAATATACCCGTATACAATGATGCACTATACAGTAGAAAGTGTGATGCATTTTCATTTATAATGGAAAAGAAAATTATTTTGTACTTCTAATTCATATAACTCTTGTCGAAATGGTTATAATAATACTAATCAAAACATATCAATAATGTTAATAATTATAGCTGCTACAGTGACAGTGGAACTGTCTTCAATTATTACCTCATGCAAGAAGGTTTGATATAATACTGTACGTCGTAACTGTTATATTCATTACTACTTTACATTTTTCCTTTAGAACCCCGGATTCATTATTCCCTTACTGCCCCATTGCCCAATTAAAATTTTCCGCATCCCTGTCCTATCCTTTTCTATTACCGCAGCCCAGCTAGTATACTTCGTTAGCAGTTAGGGGATATTGGGTAAAGAGGAATTTGAGTTTTGTCAGTAAGAATCTGCGACTCTAACAAGAAGGTATTCTTGAAGTATTTGTAAGATCCCCAGCTCCCTTTGAAATAAAAAATAGTTTATTATTTTGTATTATACGTTTAATAGAGCATCATTTATTACACATTTTTTATTACAATTTTATTACTATTTATACAAATGTAAGGTGCTGAAATAGAGTTATCAAGAATTAAAAGGGCTGATTAATGTACAATTAGAATATAAAGCAACACCTGTAGAGTTTCAAACTTTAGTATATATTCTAATTAAATGTCAAAGCAAATGTTATATCACGTGCATTGAATAATCATCTTTAGGTTTGCAATAACTGACAGTAAACTAAAATAATTAATAAAGTAGATAATATCGTCGTGATTTTCAAAACTATTTTTAAAAATTATTTCGAAAAAGTAAATATACCGAAAATGTATATAAATTACGACGCTTATTGAAAATTTTAGACCAATTACACATTTCAGTAGTTACACAAGTTATCAAATTTTAGAAGCTATATATAACATAGTAAAATTACATTAAAATTTGAAGAAGGTAATTATAACCGTTGGTACTCTTGCCTAAAATTTGTGAATGAGTGATTTTCAACTATCTTTTAATAGAATGTTCTGAACCAGGAAATAAGACCTGCCAGGAAATAAACCCTGTCCGCTTAATCTAGATGTTTCAGATGATTATAAGGTCGTCATTGTATACCTTCCCTACACTGCTCTACACACTGTTACCCACTGCGACATTAAATGTGTACCTGCAACGGAATATTTAATTGCCCATAGAGACGGAAGATCTTGCATTTTTATTTAATTCATTAATCATAGCTACAATTTTCCAAGGAATTTTCCTCTGCCTTGGAGATAGTATTGTACAAACCGAGTTTATAGCTGTAATCGAAAAAGCACTTGATCATCTACTAGATGTCGTTTGATAAAAACTATAAAAATGTTTTTGTCGCATTACTGTTAGACTTTTGCAGCAAATATCATTTGACGTTTATCATTTGACGCGATTAAACATAAAAATAAAAATTTGTGAAATAAAATTTAGAAAACAAAATGGAATTTGGCATTGTTCGCGAATTATTTAAGACACAAACATAAAAAAAAAATTGAATCTACTGAAAATGGAAATTCGACATTTTGCTTAATTATTTCTTTATGTACTTTCTTCCACACTGTTGCTATGGCTTTTTTAACATCTTGAAACGCTGGTTCGAATTCCAACCTAACGCTTATCAAAAGCTGCACAAAATCAGTGCTCCAATGTTTTTTGAAGTCATAACTGCAAGATAAAGTTATAATGTTTCGAAAATTTAATTAAAATGAAATCTAATTATTAAAATTTTTTTATTTACTTTTCAGTATCAATTGTGTACACGTATAAAAAATTTTTAACTAAATTGCAATTTCAAAACATGCAATTGATGTAAAAATGACATTTCGATTTAGATGATTTGTGTCTCACTAATTAATCGATTATACTGCAAAAGTAGTAATCGAAGTGTGATATTAAAAATTACGATACTTAAATCTAATTACTTTTTCGATTAAACAACAAATGCAGTTTACCTTAGTGCGACATTTTCGATTATACCATATTTTATTTATTCCTTAAATATTTATATTTTACTATTCAAATTTGTATTTATACGACTGGCAACGTACAAAAAATTTTTTAGCATTCTCTGATTAACAGTTTGAAATTTGTTTTACTAAAACTATAACAAAACAATGAAAATTTTTTTTTTCATTTGGTGGTAAAGCAAAACAACAAAAACAAAAACTATTTACTTTAATAAACTTTTTTAACCTTATAAACCAAAAGTATACCATACTATAAAGTAAAGGTTATTTTTTTAACTTCTTAACAACAAAAAAAAAAATATAAAATTATACGAATTTTTTTCGCCTCTAAATAAAATTAATTTTACAAAGAAAAGTTCTAGAAATATATTCCCAGCATCCATTTATATATTTAATGTTAAATTTTTTCTCATTGTTTTTACCAAAGTATAAAAGCCACTTACAATTTGAATTAACGAGGCAATAAGCATATGAAGAAGAACAACAGTAAAAAAAAAAAAACAAAACACAACAACATAACAATATATTATACTAAATAGAATAGTTAAAACACCATTACTCACTATACATTAAACATATAACCATCAATACTTTTCTTATTACTATTGCCATAAAAATCATGCAGCAAAATTCCGAAAAAAAAAAAAACAAAAAAAAAGTAAAAATATGGTGAACAAAAAAGGAAACTTCAAAATACAAAACAAAGTGTAGAACAACCATATTTTAAATTTTTTTTTTTTTTTTTTTGTTTTTTTTGCTTTTGTTTTGTTTTATAAGAAAGTTCAGTTCAGCTTCATAAATTAAAACATTAAATTATTTTTTTTTTCCCCGTTTTACTCTTGAAAAAACGATAACCGTTTTGTAATTTTTTTTTTTTTTCTACCATTCAATTCTTTTTTTTACTTTTCTTTAGTCACTTTCTTTATTCCAACACACAAATATTATAAAAATTGTAGAAAAGAAAAACAGTTTAAATATTTACCATTATTAAAAATAAATTGGGTTTACTTGAAGTTGCTTTAAATAAAATGATTATTATATCGTCGCTTCAAACAAGCTAAAAAATTTAAACGTTTGATACAAAATGAATTTTAATGTTTGAATTAAATTCTGCGTCTTGGAATTGGTAGCATTTTTTCTAAATTGCTAAAATTACAAGCCTCTAGTAAAAGTGTAATATCGCAATCAAGAAATAATTTTGGAACCAAAGTCAAAGCCAAAAAAAAACGAAAAATTTGAAAAAAATCTTTAAAGTATTTTCAATTATGATACAAAACAGTTAAAAAACATTTCTTTAAATTACTCCTAAATATTACCTTTCTATTTATCTCCCAACTATCATTCAATTTATTTATACTGTACATGCCAAAATGTATTTTGTAATCTTTTTCTATATTTTCGAAGCATAAAACTACAACATCACCTGACAGACAAATCCTAATTGCCTTATTTTTATTATTAACCATTATTATATTTCTTCTTTTCTTAAACTAGAAACAAAACGAAAGAAAGAGAGAAAAACTTAAAAAAAAAAAAAAAATTTTTTCAGCAACAAAAAAAAAACAATAAAGAAAATGAAAAACCAACCATGAATCCAAAAAAAAAAAATGTACGGTAAAAAAGGAAACTTGAATAAGAAAAATAAAAAAACAAATAGAAAAATACAAAAAAAAAAAAAATAGAGCAAAAACAAAAAAAAAAAAAAACCAGAACTAACGGTGATTGCGCGGCTATTTTATGTGTTAAAACCACACCAAAGAGAGGTTAAACTTCCTATTTTCATTTTGAACAAAAAAAAAAACAAAAAAAAAAAAGTAAATATTAACAAAAACAAAAAACATAAACGATATATTCCGTTAGTTTCGCTGTTTTCTTAGATTTTGTTTTTCTTTCGCTGATTTTTTCAAAAAATAAAACCTTGAAATATTTTAAAGCTATGAAGTGGTAAAAAAATTATTTAAAACGTACTGCACCACATTTTTTTTTCTTTTTGCTGTTATTACCATAATAAATGTTTTGTTGATTTTGAAAAATATCTGAAACTGAATTTTAATTTGTAAGTCAGATGTAGAAAACCTATCAGTAGTTGACCAATAAATCAAATACAGTTTTTCGGATAAAATTTAAAAAAAAGAATTAATTTTTAATATAAGAATTTTTTCAACTATTCTTGGAGGTAAGACTGTAGAGTCTTAAACTGTAGAGTAAGACTACAGTTGTACTTGTATACAAATAACTTTGTTTTTAATATTATTGATCATATGTATACAGTTATTCTATAGTCTATACCAAGTAAATTTTCTTGGGTAAATAATTCGTATTAATTGTGTCTTACTTTTTTATATATTTACTTTTTATCTTCTTCTCTATCAAATACCTCATTCAAGGCGAAATAAAGGGTATTACGTACTATGCAGGGTCATAAAATTGAGGAATGTTATTATCTAGAAAATTATTTCATTCCTTTCAAATACCATTAATATAATGCCCATTAATGCAGTACAATCAATGTTTAGTCTTTAAAATATAAAATTATAAATGTAGTTTAGAAGGAATGAAGCACGCTAGTATTCGCCCGCTCCTCGAAATTCGAGGTGTTTTAATTAGCAATTTTGGAAAAATATTGATAATGTAAGATGGCTGTACTGAATATTTATCATTTAAAAAAAAAATTAAAGTTGGTTGGTAAATCATTGAGTAAAAGGGTTTTAAATGTCTTTCATTTACAGATTAAATATTATGATTAAGTATTTAAAACGTTTATTACAGAATCCATAAAGTAAAACAGCTGAAAAGAGTTATGAATTAAATGTAATACATACAAATTTATATGACCATCAAGCAAATGACCAAATACTTCAATAGGGTACGGCGATCATACGTACCACATTGTGTGGTACAGTAAAATATTTTGAACAGGCGTCCGACATTATCAACTGTATCACATTTTGTACCACATTCATTAATATATTGATTTAAAAAATTATCTATAATTGTTTTTTTTTTTAAATTAAAATTTATAAAAAAATTTATTTTTATTATAAAATTAAAAATCATTTTAAAACTAAACACAAAAAATATTTTAAAAAAAACAAAAACGGTTAATGTGAAACCACAAAAATTTTTAAAATTAACTTCAAAATTTGCAGTTGATATGTCAAGATGTTGGAGTCAAAATTTGTTGGCAACTATTATTCTAGTATTTTGGTATTTTTATAAAGTTTCAAGCATAGTGGATTGTTTTAGGAAATCGATATATTAATATATATCGCTTGATATGATTGTGGTTGACAATTAACTATTTAATTTTTATTAAATTTAAATAAATTTATAATGCAATAAATATATGTGTTATATATAAATTAATGTTAATTTTTTTTATTGTGCAAAGGCCATCCGTCTGTACCACATTGTACAATAGGGGACCAGATATTTGTGATCAGTCTGACATAAACTATACCCTTTGCCTTTCCACATTATGTTTGCTTTTCTCTCGCTTAAACTTATTTCTATAGAAAAACAGCCACCTACCCATCTATATATAACTACTGTCTCATCATATCATGATTTTTCCATGTTTGTTACATCTTTGTTTTACTCTCGTTTAAACTTATTTCTGTCAGTAGTAAAACAACATCACAAGCGGTCCGATTTAAAAATCTTTAAAATATTTTTAAATCATTATATAATAAAAAAAAAAAAACACTTCAACTACACCAACATCTTTGCAAGCCACCTAAAACTAGTTATATTATTTTATATAGATGTGTTCTCAGGTACTAGCATCAAAACTTCTTGTTTTGATAATATTTCAAACGGTGCAGTAACAGAACGCCCGAGGAAATAAAGCCCACGGGATTTTAGAGTTCGTTACAAAATCAGGGTTATATTCTTTTTCCAAAATATGTATATGAGTAATACTCCTATTGTCAGGGGTTTTGGAAGGGGTTTTAGAATTGAATTTAAAATTAAGATTATAACCCTTTTACAGAATATTTAGAAATATGCATATGCGAGTTTTGAATTAGGAGGATTATATACATATTCTGGGAAAAGCGTATAACCCTGATTTTGTAATCAATTCTAAAATCTCTCCTAATTCATAAACTCCCATATGCATATATCTAAATAGTCTGTAAAAGGCGTATAATCCTGATTTTGAATTCAATTCTATAACCCCTCCCAAAACTCCTGAGGCCTTAACAATGAGACAAAAGCCCCATGGGACTTCGGGCTCATTAAAGTAGGTCTTCTGACATGTCACCAAATAAAATCCAGTGAAATGAAATACAGACTCATGATATTAACCTTTGTGTTACTCAGTGAGCTTTAATTCTTTTTCGAAATGGACTTAAAGCCCAATATATAATGGAATTAACACCCTTGAGCTTTAATTCTAAAAAGTTTTAAAGCCCATAGGAGTTAATTCCAAAAGTTTTATGTAGTACTTTTATATCGTAATAATGTATATCGTATAATTAATAGTAGTAATAATAACATTAATAATATTAATAATAATAATAGTGATAGTAATAATAATAATAATATTAATTATAGTAATAGTAATAATAATATTAGCTGCTACAGTGGAGCCATCTTTGGTTATATCATGCAAGTAAGGTGTTATATACTGCTGCACGTTGTAATCCACGGATGGCACTGACTCTGCAGTAAAATAATAACTATAATAACAATAATAATAATAATAGTAATAATAATAATAGTAATAGTAATAATAACAATAATTATAATAATAATAGTAAGAATAATAATAGCTACTACAGTGGAGCTATCTTTGGTTATATCATGCAAGTAAGGTGTTATATACTGCTGCACGTTGTAATCCACTGATGGCGCTGACTCTGTAGTAAAATAATACTAATATTAATAAGAATACTAATACTAATAATAGTAACCGCTACAGTGACAGTGGGGGTTGCCTTCAATAATTACCTCATGTAGTTACTATATACTACTACTACATGTTGTAACTGTTGTGACGGCTTTAGTCACTGTTAACAAAATAGTAATAATAATAGGCGGAATCATTGTTTCCTTACAGTCCCACTACAAATTCAATGTTTCCGTATCCATTTCCTATCCCTACTCCCTAGCCAATATGCTGCGTTCGCAGGTAAGGGTTTCATCCCATTATATTGGCTAAAGGGGGAGGTGGGTTTAGTCAGTAAGAATCTGACACTACCAAAAAAAAGCCTGCGATCTTTATTTCCTCGGGCGTTCTGTCACTGTACCATTTCAAACAGAGACACCAAATGGCAACATATCGCCACCATGACAACGAATATAAATCTAACCTAACTTTCTATCTTTTAAATTTCCATTTAAATTTTATAACAATGAATTGACAATGAAATAAAACGCTTAGTTAGACGTGTTGATTTTATCGATTTTATCGATCTAATCTATGATTCAACTTTGCGTGTACCTAATCATTGTTGGTGTATTCTGCCATATAGGACTGTGATATCTCAATTGGCTCAATGTTTACATAGTTACAAAATACAAAAATTTTGTTGAAAAAATTTTTCGAACCATGTTTCTGAAATTCTGTTATTAAACATTTTACATTATAGTTCAAAAGCATCCACCATAGGTTTATAAAATTCTGTTTTATTTTTGAAGACTCTAGAGAAAAAATAAAACTTTTTTTTTATTATTACTTTTCTCACCTTTTTCGTTTACTATGCAGGCTATTACCTCTTTATTACTCACAACCTCTTTTATTATTACTCAGGCAAGTTTAAAGAAAAACAGAAAATATAATCCCCTTTATATTGGATTTCATTTTCTCCGGTTTTTTTTTTTTTTACTGTTCATTTAAACACTTTTTTGCTTCTAACCAATAACAAAATTAAATTACAAAAAAAAAAAAATTGAATATGATTGGGTTGAAAACATGAAAGTAAGACAGGTAGATTTAAATTAAGTTGAAATTAACCCTGTATTTTTCATATTTAATCTGTACTGTATAGTTAATTTGGGGAATATAATCAAGTGGAAATTTGAGTTTAGAAAAAAAAAACAAAATTAAACTTTCACTTTTTAAGTAGTTTTTATTTCACATTTTAATTTCATAATTTTTTTTTTTTTATTTCATTAAAGGGTGTTTTGAGATTTACTTTTAAATAAAGTATTCCAATTAAAATTTGAAAGTTACATTTTTAGTTTATTAAGAAAAGTACATTTTAAGTGAAACATTTTTTTTTTTATTTTTAATTAGCGTTTTTTTTTTTGATTTAATTTACAAAAAAATTTTTTTTTATACATGTAGTATTTTTCAATTTAAAGACGGTTGAACTGGTCAAACCTTGTAATCTGTAAGTGTTTGTAATTTAATAAATAATTAATAAATTCTATAAAACTCAATTGTTTTAAAAATTATCAAAATCATCAAATATACAAAAACCGACAAAATCTTTTACTAATTTCAAAATATTAATACTGCATGGATTAAAACACAAAACCTAGATAAAATTACCAACTCGAAAATAGGAACATGTATGTTTATTTTTGCATCCACTCCATTTATTCTAATACCTTATTGTTTGCATAACTTTTATGCTATCAACTTAGAATAGTTCAATTTTGAGCGGTCATCAATCGACTTTACACTACCCAAACCGATATATTCATGTCATTTTGCGAATAATATTCTCAATTCTATAGTTAATGTCACCTAGAGTTACTTCTGTATTCGAATAATTTTATTAAGTTGAAAAATAGTATAGCAAAATTTTATGTCAAAAGTATAATATTCTTATTCATTCTCGAGTGGGAATATCTTTAGATAGTTCTCCGAAGTTTCCTCATTAAGTCGAAGCTAACTTTCTATTGCAATGACAGGATTTTGACCATTCGCGAAATAGCTTCACCATGTTTCATATTGGCGTATTTCAATTGACTCGTAGCACCCACTACTCTTATTTCTATATCTTTCGCATTCCTAAATCATCCCGACACTTGTTATTGTTCTTTCTTCGACTTCTTTATTAGCTTTGTTTTAACTTTATTTTTGCTCAAAGCAAGTCTTCTTATTGTTTAAGTTAAGTTTTCATTCAAAAATGTTGTTAATTAATTAACCGTCTTCTTAGTTTTTCCATTTTTAATTTAGAAATATCCTAAACCAAAAAATAAACTCTAAGGCAAAATTTAAAACTTTAGAAATATCAATTTTCTTTCGTAAATCCATAGGAAACATTTTCATTGAAGAAAAAAGGTGATTCTGTCAGTCTTGCTTAATATCAAATATTTTTTAAAAAAATATGTGCTTACGATTTTCTAGATTATTATGTATATGAGTATATATTATAGCAACTCTATTATTATTAAGAACCTAATCTGTTGTACCTAAATGTCTTAATACTAAGTAGAATAAATTGTACCTAGAATAATACTTTAAAGGTTTTCTTGAATTCTGTTGAGAGTTTTATAGGTATTTATAATTTCTTTTTCTGTTTAAGTAGATCTTTATAACTAGAACTTCTTTAACAATTTAATGTACACAACATGAGTTATGTACATACAAATTAATTTGTTTTTAGTAAATGTTCTCTTCTAGACATATTATTTTATTGATCTTTCAAAGATTTTCAACTTTAATTAGCCAAAATTAGACCCGAGACCCTTCAGTAATTGAATTTAAAAATGTTATCCATGATATTTAATACAAAATTTAAAAATAAAATATTTTTTACTTGAACATAAAGATTCCATGTGGTTATAAAGAGTGACTATCCTTAATTTGAAACAAAAACAATTTCCAAACACATTTTCCAAAAGACAAAATTCTTTTAAAATTTTCTACGTAAGAAAATTTGTGAAAAATCAAGAGATTTTAGGAAACTCTTTATAATTACGAAAAGCGGTTAAAACATGTTAAACATAATGTAGGAATGTACAGGTGTCTAATAATAGGAAATTTTCCATTTTTTTTTTATCCCTACCACCTTTTAAACAGGGAAGGTTGCAAAGATATTTTCCGAACTAAGTTTTGGTATTATTATTCCAAAAGTTCTTTCATGCCTCAAAATTTCATGGTTCTAATTAAAAGCGTTCCGGAATTTAAGAAAATAAAAATATTGGGAAAAATCAACAGACATTTTTTCCAATACTGAAGCTTTAATTTATTCGTATTTATTTGCAAACATTTTTACAGGTGCCTAAAACACATGTATGAAAATAAGAAATTTTCAATTATTGACTCCTAATAACTCTTAAGCAGCAATAGTAACTTATGTTAATTCTATAAGATCTTTTTTTCCATAAAATTTCAAAGTTCTTTAACGAAAAATCTTCTAGAATATTCGTAGAATCTTCGTAGAATGATGCTAAATTTTGTAAAATCTTGTTTTCACATAACCGTAAATTTAATCACAAAATTGGAAAAAATTGTAGTTTTTTAACATTGACTTATAAACTCAAAAAAGCATCCTGTTGTTTTACGCCTCTAAATAGAAAAAAAAACAAGTATATGTTACAGTAAGTCGATTCAACCGACTTATTTATACCCTACACCTAAAAAATTCAAATTAAATTAAAAATCCATAAGTTATTTTAGTTAGGTATTTAATATAAGCTAAAAAAATAAATGCTTTTACAACCTTTGTACAAAACTTCAGGTTTCTATCTTTATTAAATTCGAAGATATGCTTGTTAGGTCTTGGGAAGTGTGTGAAGGTACCCGGACCACCACCCTAATTCATCTCAAATTTTAGAGACATCATCAGAACAGGGTAGAATACTCTTATATCAAATTTCAAGTTTTTATATTCATTAATTTCGAAGATATGCTTGTTCGTCCTTGGGAGTTGTGTGGGAGATACCCGAAGAACCATTCCAATTCATCTGAAATTTTAGGCAAATCAGGGATTCAGGAAACAACACCTTCGTATCAAATTTGCAGTTGCTATCTTTATTAATTTCGAAGATAATATGCTTGTTCGGTTTTATGGGAGGTATCTAAACAACCACTCCAATTCATCTCAAATTTTAGAGATATCAGGGATTCAGGAAAACACACCCTCGTACAAAATTTTGAGTTTCTATCTTTTTTAATTTCGAAGATATGCGTATTCGGTTTTGGGAGTTGTATGGGAGGTACCCGAACCCATGGTCCGATTTCGCCCGTTTGCAATCTCTGCCTTAATTTAGTCATTGTTAACAGATAGTATCATTATTTTTTGAGTTATTGTGCGTACGGACGGACGGTCAACGCTAACGACTCAGGAGGTGATCCTGATTCAGAATATATATAAAGTCCATTAATTCGCTTCCTTTTGGTGGTTACAAACACCATACCAAAGTTAATATACCCTATACTTTAGGCGTAGGGTATAATAATAAATAGACTTTGACATATAAACATTTGAAAACAGAGTTTTTTCCAAGTTTGACGAACTATAGGTTCACCATATAGGTTCACCACTATAGGTTTCCTATATAACTAAGGAAAGTTATTGAGTACTGTAAAAGACTCAATACTCAATAGAAATATCTCAATTTTTGATACCTAATAGCTCTTAAATAGGGCTGGGTTTCTTTTCATCCTCAAAATTTCAAAGTTTTTGAAAAACGAAAAGCATTCTGGAGATATTAAGGAAGCAAACTTTTACAAAATTTTATTTTCACATAACGGTAAATTTAAACTGAATTGTAAGAAATTGTGAACTTTGTGATTGTGAATTGATTTGTAAAAGTAAATTATAGATATAATTTTAAAAAATCGTGTTTTGAGATTTTAAAAATATTAAGCAAAATCTAACATATTATACACATTTGAAAATAGATCGTTACAAACTTTTAAGTGGGTTGCTAACTCCCGTAATAAAAAAGTTATTTCACAACATTGATTTTTTTTAAAAAACCTATCCATGACCAAAATTGTATCTAGCAAATTTTAAACGTATTGAAATTCTTTAAAAAATTTCTAAAATTCATTAATCAAATTAAACATAGTCCTGTAATTCTTTTATATTAAAGCAATAAACTGGACATCTTTAAAAAAACATAGTATCATCGAATAGTGATTCAATGGAAGGAAAATAATTTCATTTTAAATGTATTAATTTTAATATAAAAAAAATAACGGTTATAGAGGGACTTGTTTTGGTTTTTAAAGAGGTAAAGAATAAAAACAACAAAAAAAGAAACTGTATAAAAAAAATTTAAAAAAGGAATTTGAAGAATTTTTAAAAAGTCATTAAATTTTGTAATCCCTTGCAAATAATGCTAGTATTGCCATGATATTTCATTACTTGTTTTATCTTCTTTTTATTTTTTTTTGTATCTCTGCCCCCTTTTGCTTCTTTGGTTTTTTTTTTTTTGTTTTTTACATTATAAGATTTCACTACAAATTTATATTACATCATTTATGTACTAATTTATCTGGTATTATGGAAAAGACTTTCATTTACATTTATAGTGGTGTAACACATTGAAATTTGTCCTAGAGATATTTTTTCAAATCATGAAAAATCCAGAGGATACCCAATTCTAGAAAATGTTATATATTGATTTAGTATAGGATCTGAAAAGCTTTCAAAGCTTCTTCCGTCAGACTGGTATCATCGTGGCATAAATCTAGGCAAACTTAACACCAGTTCTAGTCGCATAGGTTTTTGAAAGGTACACTACAGATCTGGAATCAAGTGACCCGTTAGTTAAGCATTTATTAATAATATTAAAAATATTACATTATTGGCTTATTAGAATACTTCTAATAAGCCAATAATGTCTAACACAATATTTAATAAATATTTCAGTAAACGTTAACTTTTTTTTCTTAGTTTATTTGCCTGACACATAAATGTGAGACGGAAATTCCTTTTCCTTTTCACATTTATGTGGCGTGGCTGTAAGGGCCGTAAGACGGAATTATTCTTAAGACGTGTGTGGAATTCTTATAACATATTTAATTTACCCTTTAGGATGCATACCGAGGTCCCCAGTAAACACGTTTTTAAATTTTTTGATTTGTCCTATACTATAGAATGAAAATAGTATTTCTACTCCGAAAATTAGCCTCCTTTAAAAGAAGAATTTACAGACTATTATTAGAGGTTTCATTCTAATATTTAATATCTAATTTCAATTTTTCTCAAGTGAAGGCAAATTTAAAACAGGTAAATTTCTGATGTTTTATAGTCTACTGTGTAGCTTTCTATGTTAATTTTAAAGTAATATTTTACTTTATCGAGGCTTTTTTTTTGCCATTTTAGGTATAATTTTTGCTCAAAATTTATGACAAATAAAAATAAAATAGAATAGCACCTTTCCAGATGTAATGTATACCATTTTTAGCT
Organism: Poecilobothrus nobilitatus; assembly: GCA_947095535.1. NCBI lineage: Eukaryota > Metazoa > Arthropoda > Insecta > Diptera > Dolichopodidae > Poecilobothrus > Poecilobothrus nobilitatus. The sequence goes on along the minus strand of OX352772.1, from coordinate 50,309,193 downwards.
TTGGAACCTTTATTTTTTATCTAGTTTGTTATTGCTGTTTTATTTTGCTTTACATAAATTTCTTTTTTTTTTTTATATATTTTAACATTGCTGTGGATTCCATTCTACTTTGAAGAGGTCCTTTTTCTACTTCAAATGACTTCATGGTATTTTTTTTTTTCAGTATACTTTTTATTCGTTGTTTCATATTTTTTTTATTTCATTCTTCTCCTTGTCTTTATCATATTGTGTACCACATTTGTATGTCCAAATCTAGAAGAAGACTACATGGCTGACGATGGTTTATTCATATTTTTTTTTTTTGCTATTTTTATTTTATTTTTTTCTAATTCTTTATATCATGCCATTTTTGTTTTTTTTTTTTTGAACCGTGTGTTGTATGTCCTACAGATTATGTTTCTTACATTATATAAATTCATATAACTTACAGTCCATATTTTATGTTTGCTTTTTTATAAGGACTTGGTAATAAGAAGTAGTTTTTCATTTTTCATTCTTTCATACTTTTTCTTTTTCTTAGCATAGCCGCATACTTTTGAAAAAAAACAAAAACAAAAAAGTTTTATTTTTTAAATGAAAAATAATATGTACATATATATCTGTCCCAGTTACTCTTCATTCATATTGTTACTGCACTGTAATCCTGTATATGTAGTAAGTATAGCGTTCAATTTAAAACTTAGAAAAAGAAAGAGGCAAAAAATAAACATGAATGTCTCATGGGCACATCCGCGGTTACAAATATTATTTATATATTTATTTATATATATGTATATGTACTTTATATATAGATGGTTATGTAGATACAATGAACCCTATTTAAGCGAAAATATGTATTTATAATAATAACCTTTTTTAGAATAGCACGTAAATCTCATTTTACTTATTGATGAAAGTTCTTATAAGGTTTATTTAAAGAATTACCAAAAAGCACATATTTTTTTTTTTTTTTATTTTATTATAATAAAGAATATGAGACGTGAGATAGGGAAAATATGTAATTACGGAATATTACGATACTATATAGACGATCGGTCCAGGATACAAAAATGTAACAAAAAAAAAAAAAAACGTATACATACATATATAAAATCAACCTCATTTAGAAGGGATAACAAAAATATTTTGACGTCTTGAAGAAAATATTTGATTAAAATGAAAATAATACAAGGCCAAAATAAGTATATAAATATTAAGGTGTAAATAAAGATAATAGAATTAAATGTTGAATAAAGAAAAAAAAAAACAAAACAAAACAAAAAAGGTCAGTTGGCTCATACCGAATGAAATGAACTTAATTAGTTGGGTAAATACAGGCGCATACTGGTTTATAACAAATGGAAAAATAGAAAAATAAAATTATAAACTTTTCTATTTTATTTTTTTGCTTTTTTTGTTTTTTTTTTTTTTTATGTATTTTTTTTTTTAAGTTATAGGCAGTTGGTGAAATTTATAATAAATTGACTCTCTTTCATTTTTTTTTTCTTTTTTTTGCGAGCTTAAAGGCGTGTAAATTTATAGAATCACTCAATTAAGAATGTATTTATATTCAAACAAGGATCCTATCATAACATAAAATTAAAGGTAAAAAAAAACAAATTGAATGATATCTTATCTTATTAGTTAGTGCATATGACTTTTGTTTGGACAATATATTATGTGTGTATGGCTCAAAATTCAATATTTAATATATAATCATATTTTAAGTAGAAAGGTCCACTTAAAAGTGTAAAACTGTTAGAGTTTATTCTTTGAAAAATTTTATAAAAAAAATCGGAAGTTGAGAAGGAGAGGTTATTTGTAAGGGGCTTTGAAATAACGGACAACAATGTGTTAAAAGTTTTTTTTTATATATGTATGTTCTATGTAAAAAAAATCCTATCATCTTTAAAAGTTGTGGTAACATTAAGATTTTTCTGCTATAAAATCAATTTTCTAAAAATGAGCTTGAGAATGATGCATTTTGAATTAAATATATCCCAGGTATAGAAAGAATTAGAGTACATTAGGTTCGACATTAGATTATGTTTGTAATAATTTGTAACAGCAGAAACATTTTCATTTAAATTTTGACATCTTAAGTCATGACACCTTAAGTATATTTTTGTTATGTAAGAAAATTAAAAGAAAAGCTGGAAAACCCAATTAATTTCATTGTTTTATATTGAATGTCAAAGTCGACTTTAATTAACAACAGATAAAAGCAAAAAGAACTATTTAAAATAGGATCAGATGAAGTCGGCTAGTAGAGATCGTTACCAAGAGGAAGAATATGAGCAAGAAAAAAATTAAATGGTATTTAAATCTTTTAAACAGATGGATTGACAGACATATCTTAGCCGAATAAAATCATAATATTTAATTTGTAAATGACAGTTACTTAAAATCCTTTTAGTCAATGGTTTACAAAGCGATTTTCACTTTTTTAAATAGTAAATATTTAGTACAGCCATCTTACAATATCTATTTTTTTCCAAAATTTCAGATTTTCATTATTAATTTTCCATTTTTATAAAAAAAACCCATGTAAAGAATATACATAATGTATTTATTATGACTGATAACTGCGACCGAATATTGCCGCTTGGGTTTCAATATATTTATGAACTTGAATATTATTTGTAAATATATTGACATCAGTGATGAACCAAGAAAATATCAGTTCAAATATGGAAATACATAATATGTTAAAAATGATTAGGATGGATTTTAGAGTTGGATACAAAATCAGGGTACTTGCTTACTTACATATACATACTTTTCCGAATATCTATATATATGCATAAACGGGATTTTGATTATCATATATTTTGTGGTAGGTTACAAAATATACACATTCTGGAAAAAGAGGAAACTCTCCCTGATTTTGAATCCAACTCTAAAAACCCTTCTAATTCAGAATCTGGCTTATAGAATACAAAAATATTCTGGAAAAAAGGAATACCCTGATTTCGAATCCAACTCTAAAATCTCCTAATCAGAATATCACAAATTCATATGTACATATATACATATAAATATTTTGGAAAAACGGTATAATCTGGTTTTGTATCCAATTTTCTAAAATCCATTTTTTGTATTTTTTTTACATATGTATTTATTTGAACAGAAATTCCTTGATTTCCGTATTTTTGGTTTTCAGGATTTTTTTTTCCGTAAAATTTTGTAATTTAATGCTAATTTAAATTGTATCCTTAAAATTTCTTTTATCCCAAATTTATATATTTCGTATATGCAAGATTTTGTTATACTACAAGTATAATAGATATGTAATGAAGGACTTAAAAAAATATTGCAACATTTTAGGAAGAATTTTTGGTGAGTTTTTTAAAAATTAAATTTGGGCGGGAGTTTTTTGTTTCGTAATCCAAATAGTCACAAAATTTTGCGTATTTTTTTTTGTTTTGAATTTGGGGAGTAATTTCCTGTGCGCTATTTGTTAACAACTTATTTTATGTCAAAATTTGAACAACTATACGTCATAAAGAAAAATTTCAAATAAAAATATAAAATTCAAGGTTTCATAAATTTCTCAATATTAAAATAAATAAATATTTACTGAGTTATTCTTATTTTAATTTCAATCAGCATTTCAATTATTGTTTCCTGAAAATTTTTACCATTATTCCAATTGAAACGAGTTTTTTTTTTTTTTTTGTATATTTTGCGGTTATCATTAATATTCAATATTATTATGGTTTACATTATTAAAAATTCCAATTAACTTTTCATCTATTATTATCAAGCAATAAGTTTCTCTATATAGAGCACATATAGACCCAGTACACAAAAAAAAAAAAAAAGTTATAACAATATTATTAATTAGCTTTTATCAACGCAATTACATACACATACATGCACACATACCATATAATAGCAAGCAGACATATTTAATAATCATTGATTGAGTTGTAAAATAAAATAACCTTGCAGCATTAATTACATAAAATATTATGTTGTATCATAATAAAATTTATCAGACAAATTTTTTAAAATTAAATTCAAAGTAAAACACATATATGTATGTATAATATATACAATACATATATACGAGTACATAATATATAATAGTATTATTTAGTGATTATATAAGATAGTGCTTCATCATTTTTAATCATCATGAATTTAATATACAGTAATTAATATAAATCGACATTAAATATTTTGATAAATCGATAAAAAATAAAATTTAATGGAGCAAAAAAAAATAAATAAATGAAAACAAGGTAGAATGTAAACCAACGGTTTTTAAAAGCGCACATTTCCAAAACTCAATACAAATTGTTTAGAATTGTGTCTTGCCGAAAAAAAATTTTTACAGGTGTCTAAAAATAGCAAATTTTCAATTTTTGAGGTGTAATAACTCTTAAAGAAGGGGTGCTACCAAAAAATTTTCTGAGGAAACTTAAACTAATTCTAAAAATTCTTTCTTGTCTCAAAATTTCAGGTTCCTATCAAAAGGCGTGTCGGAGTTATGAAAAACGAAATTTCATGCAAAAAGAAATTTCATGGTTTTCACATAACGGTAAATTTAAATAGTAAATTACAAAATATTACATAGTTTTGATATTGTTTTATACAGATAATAAAATTTTCGATCTTCTGGCGGTTTTAGATTGCAAAACTATTACGCAGAGCCTGAGATATATACATCTGAAAATGGGGCTTTTCCGAAATTTTGAAGAGCTGCAACTTTGGAACCCTTTACAACTAAAATAAACCTTTAACACACATAAAAATATATTACTGTAGCTTTAGTTTTTATATCTTGCAGAAGTAAAATGTGTACAGGTTGCTAAGTTACAGGTGTTTAAAAATAGCAAATTTTCAATTTTTGAGCCCTAATAGCTCATAAACAGGGTGATGATAAACATGGTGATCCAAAAAATTTTCTGAGCAAACTTACACTAATTGTAAAAGTTCTTTCTTACCTCAAAATTTCAAGCCTCTATCTAAAAGCGTACCGGAGTTATGAAAGTAGAAAAATCATGCAAAATTTGGTTTTCACATAACGGTAAATTAAAATACTAAATTTTAAAAAATTGTATAATTTTGATATTAATTTACAAAGTTAAAAAAATTATCTGTCGAATGACTTTTTCAGATTGAAAAAATCTTGAGCAGAACATAAGATATATGCATTTAAAAATAGGGCTTTTTCAAAGTTTAAAGGGCTGTAGCTCCGTAATGGATGGGGCTACATGAAAAAGTTGTTCCACAAAATTATTTTTTTTATGAGACCTACCCATGGTTAAAATTTGTTTTCTCTATCTTTAACGGTGTAGAAGTTTTGTAAACAGACGGACGGACGGACGGACAGAGTGAAACTAATAAGCACATTTTTTCAAAATTTTTTTGGAAATGTGCTAAAAAACAGGATAATTTTATATAAGATCATTAAAATTATGTTAATTTTATATTTTTATTATCATTGACAGGCTCATTACTAATAATATGGTAATTAAATTTACTATAATTATATTTTAAGAAATATAAGGTAATTAACTCCACTTTTGGCAAAATTTTCTATCCACTTTTAGCAAATTTTTTTTTCAATCTTGTAACACTCCGTTATCGGAACTCAATATCAATCTCCAGTTATTAGTTAGAGAATAATTTAAGTTTGAAATATATCTCTTTTAAGAAGGACATCACCCAAATCAAAACATCACTTTTAATAAATTATCACACAAATCAAAGATTTTAATGATGATTCTCCTCTCCTCATTCTTCCTAATGACACAAAAAACCATGTACATTTGGCCCAGTAGTTTTCTCAGAAAAAGGATGCAAACAACAATGCAGGCGTATTTATATAATGATGATAAACAATGATTCAAATATTTCAGATTCGCTTTCGTAATAAAATCAGTCAAAATAAAAATAAAAAGTAAACATTTAAGAATCGAGGGAAACAAATTTAAAAATAGTAACTCAACAACAAATTTAATTGAATAAATTAAGATTTAAATTAAAGATGTATTTACTGTAATCTCAAAATATCGGTTCGAAATGTATAAATTCATTTCAAATATAAGGTACTTAAAAAGTAATTGTCGTAGTGAGATACGACAATTACACGATTAGTTGATTTATTTTCATTCTAAGGCTATAATGATAATGCATTTATATATGATTTTTATAATTTATTTTGCAATTTATAAACATTTACCTAAGACAAAAACCAATTTATGAATTACAGATTTGAATATTATTACGCACATGTTACATCCTTTTTGAAAAAGCCGGAGAATAGAAATCATATACATATTTCCAAATTACATTGATATAATATTCTTCCAATTTAAAGTATGATTATCATACTATGATAATCAAATTAATATTTTCGATGATGGTATCCAAGACTTCGACATTGTATAGGGACACGGCTAACGAACAAATTTCAAAATATTTTGTATACTCTTCGAATTATTTCAATTCCAAACTTTGTCTTAATAAATACTAATCTAAAATAATATGACAAATTTTTTAAACAAGAAATCTATTCCAAATATACTTACCTTGGAAAACTTTTTAAAGGTTGGTACAATATAAGTATAGCAAGCGATCTATTAAAAAAAATTCTGATTTTTCTTTTTTTTTGTATGAATATAACCATACTATCATAAATTTAAAAACTTTAACATTTTTTGTTAGAAAAAGAATAAAATATCATGGAAAATTCAAAAATGATTGAGTTTAGTATACAAAATTCTAAAGTAACTCTTAAAATTAATATACCTGTCATCAAAACAAAAGAGAAAATAATGCCAAGTTTTTATAAATAGAGCATTACTGGCAGAAACTAAACAATAGAAGATAATATAAATTATTAATAATGAAGGTGTGTAGGTGTTTTCAAATCTTATCCGTTAACACAAAAAGTTTTTTTTTTTTTTTTTTATTTTTGATAATAATAACTAAGGATATAGCAATAAAGTAAATTCTAAGTTAAATTATTGAATAAAATTTAGTTATAATGATAAATGGTGATGAAACTTTCTGATAAATTTTTAATTTATTATTAATTTTAATCAAAATGTTTTCTGTGTCACTAATATCATACTATATGGTATTAGTATGATTATGCGCGGCAACTAAAATATAGCAAAAAAAAAGAAAAAAAAGTGCATTTAAAAATATTTTAATCATATCAACATATGTCAAATTATAAATCCATTTTGCCTTTTCAGGATATTCAGCTAATGGTATTAGTTATGACTTTGTATAAGGTCAATAAAAAAATTAAAGCTCTTTCTCTAATAATACTAAAAAAATTTCATCACATCTATACTATAAATATAATATAAATTAGATTATAAAATCAATTTATAATCTAACATCCGAATAGCTGTCACAATGTTCTTTTTCTATTTAGTTATATAGGAAAAGAAGACACAGAATGTTAAAAATAAATGTAAACACCGAGATTGCGTGTGAGTTTGAATCCCACACATTTCGTAAGAATAATACCACCTTACGATATTTAGAGCGACTCTTGGAAAATAAAGCTGTATGGCAAGGACATTTATGTGAGAGGGGAGTAACTAAAATAAGAAAAATTATTTTATATAGTTTATAATGTGAGTTATAAGATACGAATTCAAATAATTTCAAGGCTTATTTTGTTTAAATGTGCCCTTTTGTTGATCCAATGAATGGGACATGGTAACTGATAGCAAATATGATGGTAGCTGATGGTTGGGAAAACTGAATCAAGAAAAATAATCAATAGGCAATAACCAAAGGTTTTTATCTATTTGGTTTGATTTAATTGCCTAATATTATATCTGTCTAAATTGGTTTTCAAAACAAGAGAAAAATATAAATATTTTAATGGTAATATTCTGTTCCAAAAAACCCAACTTCATTAGATCTATTAAGTGAACTATTTAGAGCTGAGGCTAAAACGAATTTGTAGTTACCGCGTGAGGACTTTTTTCTGAATAAAGCACTCAAAAATAAATTAAAGTTGATAAAATATTATTTTTTTTTTTATTTTAAGAAACTCCCTAAAAGAAAAAAAACTTAAAATAAAAATGGAACAAAAAACTTTAAAAAACACTAAATGTTTTTTTTTTTTTTCTGATTGAATTGAGGAAATACTCCAACAAGAAATAAGAAGCAAAATCAAAATATCTCTATGTTGTATTTTTTGTCTCTTTCTTCTTCTTCTTGTTGTTCTTTAATAATAATTTATTTCTATCATATAACAAACACAATCAAGAGAATGAGTCTTGAATTTTAATGTTTTATTTTTGCTTTTATTTTTCATTTTTATTTTTTATTTTTATTTTTTCATTTTTTTTTTTTTTTTTTTTTCGTTCTCTTTTTTTCTTTATTGTCTTTTGCAATATTGTATATCTTTTTTATATGATATTATCTTCAATAATATTATCTATGTAGGTATCCAGATCTAGAATATTTGATAGACCACTATACATTTTTTTTTTAAAATGTATATTAAGTTAGAATAAAGAAATAAAGAAAACCCAGAAAACAGAATATGGAATCAACATGGAACACTAAAGAAAAATTGATTTTCAGTTTTATTTTCAAGTTTTATTTTTTTTTTTATTTCTCAAAATTTTTTATTTTTGTTTTACTTTGTTTTTTATTTTTATTTTTTTTTTTAAATCGATTGATACATTACGAATGATATTTATTCGATATAAGCATATAAAAATAAAAAAAAATAAATAAACTAAATGAAATAAAAAATAAATACATATGTTTGTTGGGTACAAAAAAAAAAAAAAAGAGAAAATAATATATATAAATGACTTTTAAAGATTGATCATAACCCATAACCACCAAACATTTTATCTATGAGAATCAACCATCTTGCAAAAATAGATTTTTTTATTTTATTTTTTTTTTTTTTTTTAAACAAATATTTTAAAAACAAAAGAGGTAATCATTGATTTTTTGGGTATGGGTATTGAAAAATTATTAGACCAAAATAAAGATATTTATTTATTTATTTATTTATTATTTATTTTTTTTAAATATTTATGTAAATGTTGGAAAATGTACTATGTTTTATAATAAATATAAAATTTTTATAGAGAATATTTTTATTTATTTTTTTTTTTAAATAAACAAGATAGAATTTCTTTCAATTAATGATTTTAGATAGAAAAATTGTTAAAAATGAAATAAAAAATTATATTAATGCAATTGAATTAATGTGAACCATTTTATATGCTAGCCACACTGCCTCGGTGTTTACAGCATATTTTATACGTTCTTACCCACTAGGCCACCGAGGCTCCATATCGCCCAATTGTCAATTATTGTCAAATATTTATAAAATAATGAAAATAAAAAAGTTAACGAAACATGAAAGCAAAATTTTGAAGTGTCCACACATTAACGGGTTCGAATCCTACACACGTCATAAGAGTTATTCTCCTTACGACATTTATAGCCACGTCAGAACAGGAAAGGCTGTTCCCAAATATTCAAAATATACTTTCTCTAAAATACTACATTATATTTTAATTTTTTTTACCGGGCGATGTTTTTAAACAAAGAAAAATAAACAAACGAAGATACAGAATTTTAAGGGAGAAGGTTCTATGATGTAAAAAAAATATATAAAAATAATCTATTATAGAAAGTTTCATAAATAGACGCATAAGTATATTCTTAATATTAAGTATATGTAAAAAATAAAATAAACTAGGAAGACTTCTGGAGAGCTGACTGTTTTAACTCTAGGGTACCTGAATATTTTGAAAAATTTAAGATATCTGACTTATTTATTTCTATAACAGTATACTGTACCTTACCTTAATTATATAAAATTATATAACAGTATTATATAACACAGTATACTGTATATGAAGAAGGTATACCTTCATTTATGTAAACTTCGAATTTGTATCAGAGCTACTCGACTCCGTTGAGCGAAACCATACAAATTTTACAGAAGTTGTTACCATAATAGCTGATAATATTTTTCCAAATTTTAGATATCTAACTTTCGAACTTAACTTCCAAGATATTGGGATATAAATTTCGCACCTACCAGAACCTATTATACTTTAAACTAACTAAGATATACAAAATTTGTTGTCATAAAATTTACCTTCATTTGAAAAAGTTTCAGATAACTAGTTTAATTTGAAACTAAATTATGCTCATAAAATAACAAAACAGCCACTCGAACTCGTTGGCTAAACAATATTCTATGTCAATAACGAAAGTGACATTCACATAAAAATAAAAATTTTAGAATTCTCAATTTATTCATTTTTGAGTTATCATACGTACGGAAAGACGAACGAACGTACTCAGCCAAATCGTCTCAGAATTAAACCTTGAGGAAGAATATACCATGTACTTTTCCATATTTATCTTGTCCGCTTAAAAATATAACAAACCCAATGGCAAATTATTCATACCCTTAAAACTATACGCGTACGGATACAAAAAAAGATGAATTGATAAAACGAACGTAACATATTTTTTTTTTTTTTTTGTTTTTATTACAATTTTTATCTTTTTTCATTGTCAAAAAACAGATGTTGTTTCACATTTCATGTTACTAATAAATGATAATAAATTAATCATCATTTTTTCTACAGTTCCTTTTCATATATATATAAGGATACTTATTAAATTCTGTATGACATTCAAATTGAAATTAAAACCAGTTAAAGTTTCTTTATTCTCATTACACAATTTTAAATTTTGGAAATTTTAATTTTAATTTTGTACTGAAATTTGTTAAAAGAAATTAAAACATAAACTTAGTACTAATAATATTGAATATTGTCCCTTTCGAATCGATTTAGTAACATTTATCAAATACAATATCATTTAAAAATGTGTTAAACACCATTTAAATAATTTTTTCAAGTTTATTTTGAAAAATTTTGTTTTAAATTTTTAGTCCTTAATATCTAAAATAAGCATTGAATATATGTATAATAATATTTTTAGAATTGAACTTCATTAATTTTTTATTTTATTGAAATTTTTTGGAAGAATGAAATAAAACAAGGTAGAATGTAAACCAACGGCTTTTAAAAGCGCACATTTCCAAAAAATAATACAAAGTGTTTAGAATTGTAACTCTGCCAAAATTTGAAAATTTCATATAATAAGAAAAATGTAAAAATAAGATTTTTTTGCAATTTTAAGTAGCTGTAACTTTGGAACCCCATACAACTAAAAAAAACCATTAATAAACGTAAAAATATATTATTATAGCTTTAATTTTTATGTCTTTCCGAAGAAAAATATGTATAGGTGTCTAAGTTTCAGGTGATTAAAAATAGCAAATTTGCAATTTTTGAGCCCTAATAGCTCATCGACAAAAAAATTCTCTTAGGAAACGTATACCAATTTTAAAAGTTCTTTCTTACTTCAAAATTTAAAGTTTCTATCTAAAATCGTGCCGGAGTAATGATGGTAGAAAAATAACGCTTAAATACTAAATTTATAATAATTGTATAATTTTAAAATTAATGATACAAAGGTAAAAAAAAATCCTAGTAGAGTAGTAGTAGTAGTAGTAGAATATGAGATATACGCTTTTCAAAATAGGACTTTTCAAGGTTTTAGGGGCTGTAGCTCCGTGATGGAGTGGGCTACATGAAAAAGTTAATTTAACATTAATTTTTTTATGAGACCTACCCATGGTTAAATTTTTTTTTTCTCTATCTATAACGTTGTTTCTAGAAGTTTTGTTAACAGACGGACGGACAGAGCGAAACTAATAAGCACATTTAATAATAAAAAAAATTGTTTAGGAAATGTGCTAAAAATGAAATAAAGCCCGAAAATTTTGTATGGAAAATAACACCGAAAAAAATTAAATCGTGAAACGCAAAACTTCTGGCGTTATTTCATTTTTTTTGCAGTGTAATTTCATTTCCAGAATATGTATATATGATTTACCCAACATACTCGTATGCATATAATATATATGTATATGTATATGCGAGATTCTGAAACAGAAGAAAGTTTAAAGCTGAATTCAAAGTCAAGTCATTTCTTTTACTTACACACACATTTCAAAGCGATTATAATATTCAAATCGTAAAAATATGTATGGGGAAAATAAAACTAGGAAAGATTTTAAAGCTGCTTTCAAAATCAGGGTTTCAATGATTGGTTTAGTGGAGGACGGTAACCTCCACTACTTTAAACGCTTTGTTGTTGAAATATGTTTAGAAAAAACAAAAGTATTTGGGGCCTCGGTGGCCTAGTGGGTAAGAGCTTATAAAATACGTTATAAACACCGGGGTAGTGTGGGTTCGAATCCCACAACACGTCGTAAGACTTATTCCGCCTTACGACATTTACAGCTACGCCTGAACAGGAAGGCTGTGTAATTTCCTGACCACATTTATGTGACAGAGAAATACATTAAAAAAAAAAATACTTTTAAATTTGAAGATATTGATTCAGATAAGGGAAATTAAAATAATTCTTGTTATATTATATGCCATGATAGATTCCACAATACATTATTATTACTATACAAACGTTTCAAATGTATGCATCGTAATGTATGTATGCAAATGCATTTATTACGCATTGTAACTTTACGAGCCCAACCTTTAAGTGATTCATGATTTTCGCTATCCATATTGCAGAGTAGAAGTAAATGATACAATACAATTACCGTAATCTTAAAAAAATACTCAATAAAATTTATTTAGTTTTTAATTGTTTTAATTTTATTTAATTTGATTTTGAATTATGATAATTTGATTTGACGAAATCTATTTTAATTTTAATAAAATGAAATAACCCCGCAATAAAATGAAATATAGCCAAAATACAATGAAATAATGTTGAAACAAATTTAATATTTTTTTTTTGCGGCATTATTTCATTTATTTTTTCGGACGTAAAAAAAATTTTAAGTAAAAAAAATTGACGGCATGAAAAATTTAACTCATTTAATCCTATTTCTTTTAGTTATTAGATTTTATTTTTTAAGTGAGACCATTTTATTTAAGAATTAACTACAAAATTGCAATCCTTAATTTTTAACTTTTTGAAATAATGTATAATATGTTAAATGACTTATAAATTTCATTAAATGATACAAAACAATTTTTTTTAACTTTTTTAAAAATAATTTAGATAATTATTTGCCTTTTCAAAGGCATGTGACCTTACTGAACCTTCGTCAAAAAACATGTACCTAATCCTTATTACTGTAAAAAAAAACGTTATTGAATGAAATTGAGCTCACAAAAGGATCAAATAATAAATTAGAGGAAAAAATAACATTTTTTATCTCATTAATTAAAAGTTATTATTATTAGAAAAATTCTTTGTTTAAAAAATTGTTTAAAAAGATTTAAAAAAAAAAAAAACCAATCCATATGAATTCATTTGCAACGTTTAGAAAAAAAAAACAAATTACTGATAAAAAACGAAAAATAAAATATGTATCTACATGTATCTAATCCTTACGTCTACAAGAATTTTTTTTTAAATTAAAGAATAGAATAAAACAAAAACTTTATACAATAGCTGTAAAGATACCTTCATTTCAAGGTGTACCTTTTTATCACATTGAAAATTATTAACGGATTTCATCAAAATAGAAATTAATAACGGTTAAATTCACGTTTTAATTATAGATTTTGATTTTAATAAGAGAATCTTTTTGAAAGAACTTATGAAAGACGTAAAAGTATTAATGTTCATTCAATTATTTCTTACTTAATTTTTTCAACAAAAAAAAAGTATTGATTACTGAAAAGAAACGATTGATATTTAAGATTCCTTTGTAGTAAGTAATTAAGAAATTTTAAAACGCCTTGTAACATGTAACATTTTTATTCGCATTTATATCTTTCATTTTACTCAAAATTTTGTGATGGGAACTTATACTTCATATGATATTTAAATTTTACTTGAGATTATAATTAAAGTCTTCTTTTGATATACCTACATACATGCTTAAAACTGTAACTAAAAGAAAGAATTAATTTGTCTGTCCGCCAAAAATTGAACACCATTACTAAAATCTGTTTACTTAATTTTACAACATTTAAGTAATCAAATTTTGACCGTAAATCTTTTTTATGCAGTCCTACTTGTGCTTAATCTAACGATTAAAAAGTCTCACTTTGAAATGATTATTTCTAACTTAAGTTATATGACAAATTTTTTCAATCTACGGATCTACAATTTACGTTGATCGACAAAAAATTTTACTTTAGATCTTTGTATCTCCCAAATCTATAAAATTAGAAAATTTGAAAGGAGTAATTAGTTATTTGAAAATATGGATACAAATTTTCTTCATAAAAGTATTTGTATTCAAACCCATTTAAGAACATTAAGAGATTAAAAATGAGCTTTCTTGTATTCTAGATATTATGGAACCTATAGACACATGCAATCTGGCTGAATACATGTACAAATTTTTTTTAAAATTAAGATGGAATTAAAGTATTAAATTAATTATGTTCTTGCATATTAAAACATATTTTCTAATTCTATAGCATTTTACCTATAACTTGAAAAATTCTTTTAAAAAACTCGAAAGAAAAAATTGTTGATGCAAAAATTATCGTCTTTCTAGCTATACTTTAGATTATCGTTTAATCAATATACTCCTTTTAAAACTATTTGGATTGTATTTATTAGAAATTAATCTTCAATTGACAAAAAAAAACAACCTAATTTATACGCTCTTACCTACGAAACCACCGAGGCCCCTAAAGTATTTTTTAATCTTCAAAAAGATAATTCGACAATTAATCATAATTAGGCTATTAGCCCTGCTTGCATTGATTTTTTTTTTTTTTAGTGCATTTCTTTGCTACATAAATGTGAAAGGAAACTACACAGCCTTTCCTTTTCAGGCGTGGCTGTAAGTGTCGTTAGGGGGAATAATTCTTACGGGAATAACTCTTAATCCCACACAAGTATTCGAACCCACAATTCCTCGGTGTTTACAGCATATTTTATACGCTATACCCATATAGCGTATTTATTTTATACCCATTAGGCCACCGAGGCCCTATTGAAATTTAAATATTTTAGATCTTGAGTGAATCAACAACATTCACAAAAATTTTAAATTCTCATATCAATACATTTAAATAAATCACAATATATAACTTTTAGTGTAAATGTTCGAATACACCCTAATCCTTTTCAATTAGTCACTACCACAGTTTATATCAGTTTTAATAATAGTTTTAAGTATCGTTTACATTATTTTCGCCTCTTCTAAATTCTATGATTGCATCTTAGAATTTTACATCCTTTCTTGTGTAAATAATTTTGATGCTCTTTTTAAGAAAATTTCATTTTGGTTTATTATTTTTAACGCCTACTAGTTTATGACCTTCTTGATATCGTAATAATGTTATTTACATGTTTTGTTTTTGTGTTTAGACAAAAAACAATGTACTCTAAAAATCATTGAATTCTTTTCTTCATTATAATCATTTCATCATCTACTATTACGGATCATCCACAAAATAATCTAACAAGTCACAATTTCCATTATTTTCTTTAAAATGTTTTTTTTTTGTCCTAGGCCTTCTCGTCCCTCTCGAACTAGTTCAAGTTATCAAATTCTTGCATGAAAAAAATATTCTACATAATAAGTCCAAAGACACAGTCTTACCAACAGACACCATATCGCCACAAACAAAAAACAACAAAAATTAGTAAAATTACATTATGTTTGTATTTTGTACTTTTTTTAGGATACCAAAATATCACAGTTTAAAATAAAAAAAAATAACAACAAAAACAAAAAGGTTAACGACAATAACAACCATATAAACCCTTTTTTCGTATAATTTATTTGTTCTATATAATGTAACCAGTACCAGTCTTATGGAAGTTATTATACAAAAGTCCCTACTTAAAATTTTAAAAATAAAATACATAATATTATACATCATGTAAATTCTTTCTCTTTTTCTCTTTTAATCCTGTTCTCAGTCTATTTTTCTCTTTCTTTTATAATTTTTGATGTTTTTTTTTAACATATTGTAAACAATTCATTTTCATATATTTATACCCGTATGAACTATGTTCAAGGGTATAATAAATTTGCCATTACGTTTGTGACACCTTAAAGGAGTCGAGCTAGATATAGTGTCAAAGGTATGGATCGGCTCAGAATCGAATTCTGAGTCGATTAAGCCATGTACGTCCGTCCGTCCGTCCGTCCGTCCGTCCGTCCGTCCGCACGATAACTCAAAAAATAAAGGAGCTAGGGGGCTGAAATTTTTTTTACGTCACTTTTGCAAAATTGTTAGTTTTGCTATTTAAATCCAACATTTTCGGTCGGCGGGTTCGAGTAGCTGCCATACAACTTCTATCTTTATATAGAAATAACTCAGTATCTATTCAAGCTAGGTTTCTGAAATTTTGCAAATGATGATCAAGTTTTATGGCAACAACTTCTGTAAAATTTGGTTGTGCTGGTGCAGCGGGTTCGGATAGCTGCCATACAACTTCTCCGTTTAAATGAGAATAACTCAGTGTTTATTGAAGCTAGGAATCTGAAATTTAGTAAAGAGGTGTCGAGTTACATGCCAACAACTTTTGTAAAATTTGGTTGGTCTAGAGCAGCCGGTTCAGACTTCTTGCACCTCTTGGAACCTAATGAAGCTAGGCGTCTGAAATTTTGCAAATGATGATCAAGTTTTATGGCAACAACTTTTGTAAAATTTGGTTGTGGTGGTGCGGCGGGTTCGGGTAGCTGCCATACAACTTATCCGGTTAAATGAGAATAACTCAGTGTTTATTGAAGCTAGGAATCTGAAATTTAGTAAAGAAGTGTCGAGTTATATGCCAACAACTTTTGTAAAATTTGTTTGGTCTAGAGCAGCCGGTTCAGACTTCTTGCACCTCTTGGAACCTAATGAAGCTAGGCGTCTGAAATTTTGCAAATGATGATCAAGTTTTATGGCAACAACTTCTACAAAATTTGGTTGTGGTGGTGCGACGGGTTCGGGTAGCTGCCATACAAAATCTCTTTTTAAATGAAAAGAACTCAGTGTCCGTCCGCACGATAACTCAAAAAATAGAGGAGCTAGGAGGCTGAAAATTTTTTTACGTCACTTTTGTGAATATGTTAGTTTTGCTATTTAACTCCAGCATTTTCTGTCCCCGGGTTCGGGTAGCTGCCATACAACTTCTTTCTTTAAATAGAAATAACCCAGTGTCTGTTCAATCTAGGTATCTGAAATTTTTCGAATGATGATCAAGTTTTATGGCAACAACTTCTACAAAATTTGGTTGTGGTGGTGCGACGGGTTCGGGTAGCTGCCATACAAAATCTCTTTTTAAATGAAAAGAACTCAGTGTCCGTCCGCACGATAACTCAAAAAATAAAGGAGCTAGGAGGCTGAAATTTTTTTTACGTCACTCTTGCAAAATTGTTAGTTTTGCTATTTAACTCCAGCATTTTCTGTCCCCGGGTTCGGGTAGCTGCCATACAACTTCTTTCTTTAAATAGAAATAACCCAGTGTCTGTTCAATCTAGGTATCTGAAATTTTGCAAATGATGATCAAGTTTTATGGCAATAACTTCTACAAAATTTGGTTGTGCTGGTGCGACGGGTTCGGGTAGCTGCCATACAAAATCTCTTTTTAAATGAAAAGAACTCAGTGTCCGTCCGCACGATAACTCAAAAAATAAAGAAGCTAGGAGGCTGAAATTTTTTTTACGTCACTCTTGCAAAATTGTTAGTTTTGCTATTTAACTCCAGCATTTTCGGCCGCCGGGTTCGAGTACCTGCCATACAACTTCTTTCTTTAAATAGAAATAACCCAGTGTCTGTTCAATCTAGGTATCTGAAATTTTGCGAATGTTGATCAAGTTTTATGGCAACAACTTCTGCAAAATTTGGTTGTGGTGGTGTGACGGGTTCGGGTAGCTGCCATACAAAATCTCTTTTTAAATGAAAGAACTCAGTGTCCGTCCGCACGATAACTCAAAAAATAAAGGAGTTAGGAGGCTGCAATTTTTTGCAACGTCACTTTTACAAAATTGTTAGTTTTGCTATTTAACTCCAGCATTTTCGGCCGCCGGGTTCGAGTACCTGCCATACAACTTCTTTCTTTAAATGGAAATAACCCAGTGTCTATTCAATCTAGGTATCTGAAATTTTGCAAATGATGATCGAGTTTTATGGCAACAACTTCTGTAAAATTTTGTTGTGATGATATGACAGGTTCGGATAGTTGCCATACAACTTCTCTTTTTAAATGAAAATAACTCAGTGTCTATTGAAGCTAGCTATCTGAAATTTAGTGAAAAAGTGTCGAGTTGCATGCCAAAAACTTTTGTAAAATTTGAATGGTCTAAAGCAGCCGGTTCAGGCTTTTTGCATTTCTTGGAACTTAATGAAGCTAGGCGCAATAGATTCGGGTAGCTATCATACAACTCCACAATTTACATAAATATATCTCTGTAGTTCGGTACTAAAACTCTGAATGTTTTTAAAAGATGATCAAGTTTTATAGAAACAGGATATATTACGTTCATACGGGTATCCCAGAGTTGACACAGTCTACTCTACTGCACTCTTCCTCGTTTTACATAGAAATAAAAAAACATAGAAAAGAAACATAAAAAAACAAAGGAAAAAGGAAAAAAAAAAAGAAACTATAAGCAGGAAAGAAAGAAAGAGAGAGCAACATAACTAATATGAAAAGTGAGGACAAGTGAGAAAAAAAACAAGATTTATAAAAAAAAATTTTTTTTGATGTTATAAAGGCTATGTACAATTTAACAAGAATTTTTAATAGAAGTACTTTACATTAACACATACAAAAGCACACCTACAAAATATGAGATTAAAGAAAGGCAAAAAATATTGCATCAAATAACAAATAAATAATTTTGCCTCTAATTTATTCGTAAGACAACCCATGGCTAGTGCCAAAAATATCTAAAAAACGAGGAAGAATACAGTTGCATTTGTCAACTCTTAGATACCCGTACGAACCGTTAGTATGTTCACAGCCTGTCACTCTGCTTACAATATTATTTTTTTAATATTTTAGTATTTTAAAATAATTTGGGTGAATTTTATAATTTCTAGAACTATGGGTTCTACATATATTCAAACTATATGTTTATATGTACATTCTTCAAAAGCAGATTCTAACTTTTCACATAACGATTATCAATCCAAAACTTTTTCAAATATTCTATAGTACCATTTAATACTAAGCGGTAAATGTATAATAAATTTACTTAGTACAAAATAGTAAATATAATTTTAAATATTATATTATATTATATTTAAATATTCCATTGACAGAATAATTTCTTATAAGTACAATAAAATACATATATGTATGTAAATACGGCGCTATATAATATACATATATACTCTTATCATTCATTCACTAGTGACATATACGATATGTAAATAAACATGATATTATATAAGTATGTATATATATTAACATCATATAAATAAAAATTCTTCAAGCAACCGTTATGTTGTTTATTTATTTACTTTTTTATGTACTACGCATTATATCCTCAACAATTTCAAATTATCGAGTAAAACAAAATGGAAAAAATTCGTTTTAAAGAAATTTGTTAGAAAATTTGAAAAAATCAACTAACACTTTCGTCAATTATAAAGTAACCCTACATTATTAAAAAAAGTTGTTAACAGAAATAAGAGTACAATGTTGAAGCTTTAATTTTTGTGTATTACTTCAAAAAAATTTTAACAGGTATTCAAGTTACAGGTGTTTAAAAATAGAAAATTTTCAGTTTTTGACCCCTTACAGCTCCTAAACGGGGGGTGGTACAAAAAAAATTTCTGAAATGACTCATACTTATTTTGAAAGATCTAACTTCTTTCTTAATTTCAAGTTTCCAACTTTAACCGTTTAGAAGGTAGAAGGGTTGAAGGATTTTGCAAAATTTGAGTTTCACATAACGATAAATTAAGACACCGTATGCCACAAACATATATTTATTGTATATATACTTTTAAAGCTAATAAAAGTAGTAATCGTTTGGCGTTTTCAAAATGAAGATATACCTTATACAACTTGTGCTATAACAATTTAAATATAGAGCTTTTTTGAACCTTTGGGGAGCTGTAGTTCCGTAACGGGTGGGGCTACAAAAAAAAGTTATTAAAAATAAAATTAATATTTTTGTGAGATCTATCAACAGTTAAAATTTCATACCTCTATTGCAAAAAAAATGTGGGGATCTAAAAGTTAGGTGTTCGAGAGCTATCCTAAGGCTTGGTCCAAACTCAACCAAAAAAAATAGGGAACCTACAAATTACTCCTAGAATATTTTGTGTAAATTTCAAGATTCTAGCTTTCTTAGTTTTTGAGTTAGCGTGCTGACGGACGGACGGACGGACATGGCTCAAAAGTCTTAGAATTTTTTTCTGATCCGATCCATACCTTTGAAGGTATATCTAGCTCGCTTATTTCGAGGTGTTACAAACGGTGGAGTAATTTTATTATACCCGATCCTATCGTACGGGTATAATTAAAATTAAAATATTTAAAAACTATTAATTTTTCACTCATAAATTTATTAAAAATCAAAATACCATAATTAAACTAATAATTCGTTTTTGCAAAGTCAAGTACAGGGTCGGCAAAAATTCAAATATTTTAAAAAGTTTTTTTATTAAATATTTTATCAATTTGAACGGCTCAAAGTTGTCCAATATTAATTTTATGAAAAATTTGATGTACTGTAAAAGAATTTATAATCAAAACAGCAGAGGTCGGTCTACTTTTTAGTACATTTCCAAAAAAATTAGAAAAAATGTGCCTATTAGTTTCACTCCGTCCGTCCGTCCGTCCGTCTGTTCGTCTGTTCGTCTGTTTACAAAACTTCTACACCGTTAAAGATAGAGAAAAAAAATTTTAACCATGGATAGGTCTCACAAAAAAATTAATTTTGTGGATCAACTTTTTCATGTAGCCCCATCCATCAGGGAACTACAGTCCGTCAAACTTTGAAAAAGCCTTGTTTTTAAACGCGTATATTTCATGTTCCGCTTAATATTTTTTCAATATGAAAACGCCATTTTTTTACCTTTATAAGTAAATATCAAAATTATATATAATTTTTAAATTTAGTATTTAAATTTACCGTTATGTGAAAACCAAATTTTGCATAATTTTTCTACCTTCATAACTCCGGCACGCTTCTAGATAGGGGCTTAAAATTTTGAGGCAAGAAAGAACTTTTAGAATTAGTAATAAGTTTGCTCAGAAAATGTTTTGGTACAACCCCCTGTTTAAGAGTTATTACGCCTCAAAAATTGAAAATTTGCTATTTTTAGACACCTGTAACTTAGGCATCTGTAAATATTTTTCTTGGGCAAAACATGAAAATTAAAGGTTCAATAATATATTTTTACGCGTGTGTTAACGGTTTTTCTTAGTTATATAGGGTTCCGGAAATACAGCTCCTCAAAATTCCAGAAAAGTCCTATTTTCACATTGTTACATATTTCCTATTATTACATGCAATTTTCAAATTTTTCTGCAAGTCACAATTCTAAACAAGTTTGTATTGTCTTTTGGAAATGTGCACTTTTAAAAACCGTTAGTTTACATTCTACCTTGTTTTTATTAAGGAGCCGTTGCGAAATTTACTAATACATACATTTTCTAGTATGTACATACTATATTATTATACTTTATATTAGGGAATTCCTATAAATTTTCTAATCAATTTTTCATATTTTAATGGGAATTGAAATTTTTAAAAATCAAAAGTTGTCTCTTATTGAAAATTTACGATATTATTTCTATCTTATAATATTTTAAAATAACGAAATTAACAGTTTTATGATGTTACGATTATCTACGACATTAGATATGTAATTTTATTAGGTATGTATAATATTTGTATCTAAATAACATATTAGTACGTATCAATATTATATGTATTATATTAATAATAATATATTATATAGTATTACTATGTACGAATTTAGAACGTACTAAACTATACTAGTATTAAAAGCAAGCAAAAAGTATGTACTTATATGGTATATGGAAAATTTTAGTATACGTTCTAAAATGATAAATAAGATATTTGTATTTAAGATGATATTAGGTAACTAATATTGTAGATATATTGTATTGTATGGTATAAACTATAAAATAATAATATCGAAGTGTCTAGTAGGGCCGATAAGATAAATTTTTTTGTATATTCATACACAATATATGAGCTTTTGCGATATTATTCTTTTCGTAAGTGGTATTTACGATATTAGATTTATAATATTTTGTTTCATATTCACCTTATATGCGGTCCTGATTGAATTATAATGCTACGTAAAAAAATGGTTGTACCGTATTGGTATGTAACAAAATGAAGTAACCACAAATTTCACATTTTTACATATGATAATTTCATTTCTTTCACAACTGTTAAAAAAATAAAAAAAAATATTTAAAGGAAAATATGAAATTTTCTTTTACATTCATATGTGTGTAATCTCTCACTTTCGCAGATTCTTTTGATGCTTTTTTCATCGGTTTTGTTGTTGTATTTATTATTGATTATATGTTAAATTATAATATATCCTATGTATTTGTTTAAGTATGTGTAAGAGAACAGATATACAAATCGTTATGTTCATTCATTTGTAAAAAAAAGTACAGGACGTATGTTGATAACTAAAACAATAGTATTGAAAAATTTACTTCATTCGAATTTCGAACTTATAAATTAAAGTAATTGTTACCTATTAATGGATATTAGAATTTTAAAAAATGCAATCAAATTACTAAAATTAGAGCGATAAATAGTTTAGGTTTTTCAAAATCTAACTAATCTAACTCTAAGATTTTGTGCGTAAAAATAAAGTATTTTACTTTTTCTCTCTTTCATTACAGAAAACTTTAACACTTTGGGATCTAAGTAGAACCATGTATTATATATTTAGAACTATATTCAAATTAATAAAAAAAGTAATATATGCAGATGACCAATTTAAACTGTTTAAAATAAAAAAAAAACAACTCTTTTCTTAATATTTATTAATAAAGTACTTTCAATAACCTCCAATCCATAGTTTTGCAAATGACAGAGCCCTTGTAGCTTTCTATGAATTTCATAGCCGCTGTAGCATTTAGCACCAGATTAATAGAACAGCAAGAAATTTCACTATCAGTGAGCTAAATAAGGATTTAGCGAAAATCCAAAAATGGGGTGAAGTCAACAAAGTTGATTTCAACACCAAAAAACGCAATGCTGTTTAATCTCGTGTAAAATAGCCAACACTACACTCAACCTGACATTTCAGGGTGAAGCTTTGCAGCACTCAACAAATTTAAATTTTTTCATGCACTGGGTTATCTCGACAAAGCGCAAAACAAGCTATTCCCCTTATTGGTAATACCCCAGTGTTACCTCAACGCTCACTCCACCCTGCCATCGTCGTACCGATGGGTCATTGACCCTTTTTTGTATATATTTTGTAGGCGTGAACACCTATTCTAGAGAAATAAACCAATTACTGCCTCCACCAAAACTTTCCAACCTGAGGAGGAGTGCTACAGATCATCGATACACTGTCGAACTGTCAATATGGCATAACACAGCATTCGGAAATTCGTTTGTCATGCGCACGTTACGTTTATGGAACCTTATGCCCGCACATGTGCTCTCAAAAGTTGGTAATTCATTTGTGTACGGCATAACGAAATTCAAGAAGACATCCTTCTTCAAAATAACTTCAATTAACATCCTTCTTCAAAATAACTACCCAAATTAATCCCAATTATTCTAATTCCAATTTCCCAAGTAATCTCTTCCTCATCCTTTTCCCCAAAACCAAACTGTACATTATATTATTATGTATTAAAGGACCCATCCTAAAGTTTGATTTTAAAGAGGGTGGTTTTGGTTTGTTAGACATTACTCAGAGGAACCTCAGGCAGTTGCTTTGAGTGACTTTTGATATTTTCCACCGTCCCTCCTAAAAAAAATTAAAAAAAATGAATGAAAGATTAAACATGAAATAAAAGCACAAGGAAAGTTAAAAATAGAAAAGGCCATTAAGGGTTTAATATTGCCTTTCGAAAATATTAACACTAAATTTGTGTATCCGTAAATATATTGTTAACCGCAGAGGCAATAATATTGATTAATACGTTCAAAGGAAGACATTGAGATCCTCCTATAAATGATGTATTAAACTCTGTTATGTTATTATAAATTGATATAAACGGTGATTTTAAAGAAAAAAAAAAATAATGATTTTTGCCACATTCAAAATCATCTACAAAATGATATTTTCTTTGTTACACTGTACACTTATATTTAATGAACAAGATAATTACTTCACTTTAACAAAAAGATTATCCATTACATTACATAAGAAAAATTAAGAAAGAAATTAAACACAAAAAAAAAACATAAATTTTCATTTCTTCATTTTAAAAATGAAAAATTTTAAAAATTTCCACTTCAATTTGAAAAAAAAATTTTTTTTTATTAAAAACCATTAAAATAATACAATATTATATTTTGTAATAAGGAAACATATTAGTATGTCAGGTGACATTCGTAACACTCATTTAATTTAATATTATGAAGTGAATATGAAAAAAATAACAAAAAAAAAAACATTTTTATGTATTGCACAACATGGATGTTTAAATTCTGGAAGCTCAAGCAATAAGGAAACAAATAGGATAACACAAGAATTGAAAAAAAAACAAAAACTTGACCTTCGCAATATGATAAAATATTGTTTGAAGACGTGATAATATTTATACTAAGAAGAATTCAACTCAACTTAACACCCTCTTATAAATTTTATTTTGTCGTAACGTATTGTATCGTAGTACCTATAGTTTATAATAATATGTGATGATATTATGGTGGTGATAATATTATATTATATTTATATACAACATATATTTAATAAGAACCAATAAATTGAGATTTTCTTATTTTATTTTTTTTTTTTTTTCGCTTATTTTCTTTGTACATTTCTTACATTAATATCTTATCAATGTACACATAAGCCCATGTCATTACAAAATGGAGAAGCATTAATGTAAATATTGTTGGTATTGTTGTCATTTAGGTCGAATTAAATTGAGTAGAAAAAAAATAAAATTAAGTTTTTTTTTCATCCTATTTTTTTTTTTTTTCCATTTATTCCATTTTTTTTTTTTTTTTAAATGGAAAAGGAAAAGAAAATGTTGAAAACTATTCAAAAATTCATAAATTGGTTATATAAGATCAAGGAAAAAAGAAAGAAAAAAAAATTGTTTTACTGTAACTCCTCGACCCGCTCTCACTGAAGGAAATAAAACAATCGAGAGGATTTCCTACCATTAAAGGAAACAAAAGCTAACAAAAATCCAACAAGATTTTTTTGTTTTTCTTTTTGTTTTTTTTTTTTTGTTTTTTATCTCATAAAAGATAATAGTAATAACATTGTTTATGTATTGGTTGCTTAATGTTTACTCACTATTATACCTTTATGAGAATATGGGGAGTGTATATATACTTAAATTTTCAAAATAACAAAAAAAGAAGAAAAATCTAATAATAAAAACAAAAATAAAAACATTTAAAATATGAGAAAAAAGGCAAAAATATAATAATAAAAAATTTATTCTTTAAGTTAATGTTAAGTTAAAGAACCTTGAAATATGATAATAAGGTAAAAAAAAAACAAAAAAGCACAAAACCTAAAAGTACGTCAAATGGGGAGACCAATAAAATTAAATCATTTCGTTAATAGAATTACAGTAGTTTTTGTTTCCAATTTTTTTTTTAATATTTTAAGTTTTAAACTAATGTAATAAGTGTCTTAAACTTTTAAATAAAAATTTTGTTAAATTGTTTATTTCTTTTAATAGTTTAGGTGGTTTCTTTTAACCATATGTCAAATTATGATGCTGCCTTTCATTTCATCTAACTTTTAACTTAGGCTCAATTCACTCATAATTTGCGCTTCAAATATGATAATATGCCCTTAATTATATTTATCTTGAATTTAAATAAAAGCCGGTTGGGGTTCCCATTATCTCATACTCTCTACAAACTCTTGATTACATAATATGTGGTCTAAATTAATATCATATTTATGAAGAAATTTTAATCTCTAAGAATATATTTTACTTGTGGCTTAAAGGTGAATAAGAATATATAAGGTATCTAAGAATATATTTTACTTGTGGCTTAAATAAAGGTGGCTTTGTACCTACGCAAAATAAAAATCATTTGCAATAAAAAATTTATTAAATCTACTGTTGAACTTCTGAACAAAAATTTTTAGTTGGTTTTTTTCTTTATTCAAAAATTCACATCAAAGCATAGGCATATTCTATTTAAGTGTATTTTTTTTTTCTTTTATATTAAAAAGAGAAGAAAACAAGGTAGAATGTAAACCAACGGTTTTTAAAAGCGCACATTTCCAAAACTCAATACAAACTGTTTAGAAGTGTGACTTACACAAAAATTTGAAAATTTCATGTAATAAGAAAAAACTTGAAAATAGGACATTTTTGAGATTTTGAGGGGCCGTAAGTCCGGAATCCTATATAACTAAGAAAAGCTGTTAACACACGCAAAAATATATTATTGAAGCTTTAATTTTTATGTCTTGCCGAAGAAAAATTTTTACAGGTGCCTAAGTTACAGGTGTCTAAAAATAGCAAATTTTCAATTTTTGAGGCGTAATAACTCTTAAAGAGGGGGCGTCACCAAAAAATTTTCTGAGGAAACTTATACTAATTCTAAAAGTTCTTTCTTGTCTCAAAATTTCAGGTTCCTATCTAAAGGCGTGCCGGAGTTATGAAAAAAGAAATTTCATGCAAAATGTGGTTTTCACATAACGGTAAATTTAAATAGTAAATTACAAAATATTACATAATTTTGATATTGTTTTATATAGATAATAAAATTTTCGATCTTCTACCGGTTTTAGATTGCAAAACTATTACGCAAAGCCCGAGATATATACATCTGAAAATGTGGCTTTTTTACAATTTTGAAGAGCTGCAGCTTTGGAACGCTTTACAACTAAAATAAACCTTTCACACACGTAAAACTATATTATTGTAGCTTTAATTTTCATGTGTTGCCGAAGAAAAATTTTTACAGGTGTCTAAGTTACAGGTGTCTAAAAATAGCAAATTTTAAATTTTTGAGGCGTAATAACTCTTAAAGAGGGGGCGTTACCAAAAAATTTTCTGAGGAAACTTATACTAATTCTAAAAGTTCTTTCTTGTCTCAAAATTTCAGGTTCCTATCTAAAGGGGTGCCGGAGTTATGAAAAAAGAAATTTCATGCAAAATGTGGTTTTCACATAACGGTAAATTTAAATCGTAAATTACAAAATATTACATAATTTTGATATTGTTTTATATAGATAATAAAATTTTCGATCTTCTGCCGGTTTTAGATTGCAAAACTATTACGCAGAGCCCGAGATATATACATCTGAAAATGGGGCTTTTTAACAATTTTGAAGAGCTGCAACTTTGGAACCCTTTACAACTAAAATAAACCTTTCACACACGTAAAAATATATTATTGTAGCTTTAATTTTTACATCTTGCAGAAGTAAAATGTGTGCAGGTTCCTAAGTTACAGGTGTTTAAAAATAGCAAATTTTCAATTTTTAAGCCCTAATAGCTCATAAACAGGGGGTGGTCCGAAAAAATTTTCTGAGCAAACTTATACTAATTCTAAAAGTTCTTTCTTGCCTCAAAATTTCAAGCTTCTATCTAGAAGCGTGCCGGAGTTATGAAAGTAGAAAAATCATGCAAAATTT
The DNA here is from genome assembly GCA_947095535.1 of Poecilobothrus nobilitatus. Taxonomy (NCBI): domain Eukaryota; kingdom Metazoa; phylum Arthropoda; class Insecta; order Diptera; family Dolichopodidae; genus Poecilobothrus; species Poecilobothrus nobilitatus. Next base: position 50,281,423 of record OX352772.1, on the reverse strand, counting down.
GGTTTTCACATAACGGTAAATTTAAATACTAAATTTAAAAATATTGTATAATTTTGATATTAATTTACAAAGATAAAAGAAATACCTGTCGAATGACGTTTTCAGATTGAAAAAATCTTAAGCAGAACATAAAATATATGCATTTAAAAATAGGGCTTTTTCAAAGTTTGAGGGGGTGTAGCTCCATAATGAGGGGGGCTACATGAAAAAGTTGTTCCACAAAATTATTTTTTTTATGAGACCTACCTATGGTTAAAATTTTTTTTCTCTATCTTTAACGGTGTAGAAGTTTTGTAAACAGACGGACGGACGGACGGACGGACGGACGGACGGACGGACGGACGGACGGACGGACGGACGGACAGAGTGAAACTAATAAGCACATTTTTTCAAAATTTTTTTGGAAATGTGCTAAAAACCATATACTTTAACTTAAGTATATTGATGGTTTTTAATTTAATATCCTATTAATATTGAAATTAACTTAAGTGACAGGAACAAAATATTATGAAATAAAAAATTAAATAAATTGTTAGGTAATCATCATAATAATTGTCTATTTAATTTTAGGTTTATGTATTAAATAAATTTGTAAAATAAAAATACAGAATATATAATTTATATTCAAGGATGACACAGTTGATGCATGGATGTACATATTCATACAATGTCAATTCTGTTGTCAATGTCAAATTATTTCTACCTTGTAAAGTATAGATTTTCGTAATTCTTCTTTTAAAAAACATTTTAATTAGATATTTATTTTGAAATAAGAAGAAACACTTTAAGAAATATTTAATTGCCTATTTTAAAGGTTATAAAGTTTGGAACATCGGAAGTATTTCTCCTATTCGTCATAACCTAAAAAAAAAACTCAAGTTTCTAATTAATTTGTTTTATCTAATCTTATATTATACAACTTAAATTAATTCAAATCTAATAAATTACATTCCTACATATGTATTCAAAAAAAAAAACATAAAATATTACTATTTTATTGCATAATATGATTTGCAAGATGATTTAAAGGTTACCTCATTTTAATACCCATACGAAGGCGATTTTCAGTTTGCACAATAAATCAAAAAATAACAAAATTAGTAGGTAGTCTGAATTATTTCATTTTCTCTGGCCCATCAATTTGATTTGTGAATTCAAAATAAATAAATAAAATAAATATCTCATCTTCTTGAAATTATTAGTTTTGTTATTGAAATTAAGCAAGTTCAACAGGCGGGTTTGAGTAGCTACCATACAACTTCTTTTATTATATATCAGGGTAGGATCAACTTCTTTTATCAAAACCAAGTTGGGCCTACTGAAGTTTAGATATCTAGTCTATGGAAGTCAATGTAGTGTTTATTGGGGTCTAACGAATCTGGCTATTTAATATTATAGCCATCTATATACCTGCGGCATGGGTATCTAGGTATTTTAAATTAAATATAAGTAAAGAGTTTGAACGAAAAATATAATCTTCATCTAATAGTTCAATAAGTTTATAAATTCAATAACGTTTAATTCAAATAAAAAAAGTGGGCCTCGGTGACCTAGTGGGTAAGAGCGTATAAAATACGCTGTAAACACCGAGGGAGTATGGGTTCGAATCCCACACACGTCGTAAGAGTTTTTCCCCCTTACGACATTTACAGCCACGCCTGAACAGGAAGGGCTGTGTAGCTTCTTGTCCACATTTATGTGGCAGAGAAATGCATTAAAAAAAAAAATAAATGACATTTGGGTCTGTTTAGAAGTTTATTGTGTTTGCAGTTTTTTAACATAATTATTATTTATCATTTTTTCAAATTATGTTTTTTCTATTCGACTTAAAATCTAAACAGAAACTATTCATTTTATAAAAAGTGTGCCGAAGGAGTGCAATACACATACTTTGCTTACAGCTTCCTTAGTTGGTTTCTAAGGTGGCCTTTTATGTACTATTACTTGGATAAACACATGTTTAAAAAAAAATAAAAAAAGAATACTTCTCTACTAAATATAATTTCTTATCTTTAATCTCCTTCTTATTTTTTTTTTTTATTCATGTTACTATTAATTATTAAACGTACCAACATCTTTTTAAAAAATTTTTCTTTAACTTCCTTTTTCATCAAATCAAACAGAATATTAATTGTTTTAAAGATCCGCATAATCGAGAAACTCTGTCTTTTTTTTTTTCCCTTCAATTTAATTCTTTTCCCAAATAGCGGTTTCACCGTATTCATAAAAAGCAGTGAGAAGCATTTTCATAACATGTTTCACCATATTCATAAAAAGCATTTCACTGTTTATAAAAAGCAGTGAGATACACACAAATAATATGGAGCGGTTGACACGCGTACACGCGATTCCGGTTTATTAATTGTCACTATTTTATACCACTATTAGATAGATTTCTATATTATAGGATATTATCGTTGCTATTGTAAGTGCAACAATAAAAACAGAACATAATTCTACATTTTTTTTAACATTTTCCTCTCTTTAAAAAACCATATTTACTGACTGTTAACTACATTGCTATTTGGTATATTCTTATTGTTGTTTTTGTGCATAAACCAATAAACCACAAAATACAATATTTTCAATAACCTCAGTATAGCATCAATTAGAAAACAATTCAGAAGACTGAAGAGTCAATATTAAATCTCTGTACTTTAAATTGCGGTTACAAAAATGGTAGTGATATCATAAGGTACTAATGAAAATCTATACTGTAATATAAATAATAGTATAGATTTTACTGTAAATACTGTAAAATAAATCAGGTGTACCTACACACATATTTAAATATAAAGTAAATTCGGTCATATACAGTTAGAGTACGCTAGAATTTATATCTAAAGTATTTTAGCTATAAAATTTCCATAAATTTTTTTAAATAAGAATCAAAAAGGATATGTTATAAAAAAGTCGAAACTTATAATTAGCCGACATCTCAACTTCAAATGTGCAAGACTTTGATGTATATTCAAAATTTGCTTTAATAAAATTAATGTAATTCACCTAAAATTTTATTACAAACTATATTTGGCTGTGGTTTTTTAGAAAGTAAACTGTAAAGAAAAATGGAAAAGAGGAAATAGTAAAAAAAATTATAATAATGAACTCTTGAACTTATTTGATTTAAATATGATTTTACCTTTTACATTAAATTTAATTTGTATTTTCGGCAAATTGGCAATTATTTGAATTCAGTAATACTTTATACGTATTGCTATACAACAATAAACTGCAATCTCCGAAAAAAAAATTTGCTCATAACTAATGATTAATAGATTTTATAGATTTGATTCCCACCCCATTTCTTATTTAGGTTAAGTGTTTTTAGCCTGACCATTTGGTCTGACCCGAACCTCTCTTCACTATTATTTTATCATCTTGTTAATCCTCTTGTTTATTTTTAATAAAATAAGATTATGCAATATTACTAAAACCATCAATTACACTACAGCCATTTTAGGTTAAATACTATTATAAATTTATATAGTAAACTTGCATTAATTCTATTTATATAATGAATTTTATGGAAGCACGTTAATTTTACCAAAATCCAATTCTGAAAATGACATTTCCAACAATGCTATTTGATACAAAAAGACTTAAAAGATACGTCACTTCACAAAAACAATTTTAACAAAATGAGCACTTTACAAAAAGAAATTTTAGCAAAATTGTATTTAAAAAATAAAAAATTGCTTTATTGTTGAAATATACAGGGTGTCCGGGACTCAAATACGCGCACTGCACTCAGTGATTGGGGGCATTAAAACAAACAAAAAATTGTACTGGAGGGGGGGGTCTATTGTGGACCCTTTTCGAGATATGAGGGATTAAAGATTTTTTAGAGACTTTTCATAAAAAAATCTATAACTTTTGAACGGCTTACTGTAGAGAGATAAAAATAAATACATTTTGTAGAGTAAATTGTCAGCTGTATTGTTGTATACTGATGATCCACATATACCCAACAGTTACAAAGTTATGAAGGTTCAAAATGATTTAAAATGAAAAAATTATGTTTCAAACTCAATTTTCTTTTGAAACACCCGGTATTTGGGGTACTTTTTATAGCATATTTCGAGACAGCCTTTCAAGCCCTATAGTTAGTACCCAATAACTTTTTCTCTATCTCTAACCATTTTTGAGATATGAACAATATGATATGAACAAAACAAACATAAGATTAATATTGAATCTGCTAACAAAAATGTTACCGTTTTAATTTTATGTCATCAACAAAAGAATAATATGCATAGATATAAGTACATATGTATATAAATTTTTAGACATATAACAAAAAAACAAAAAAAAATTGTTCATATAAATTCATATGGAGTGTAGTATGAAATTTGGACTTGCTATAGAAAAAATGTTCTATAGCAAAGTTGTTCCTCTTTACGAAGTATTTGTAAAAAACTTTAAAAGTACACTAGTAAACTACCACTTGCGGTTGTCCGATTTGCTCCAAAAGCTTATCAATATATTTACGTCAAAACCTTAAATATGAAATTGCAAAAAATTCCGCTCAGTCGTTTAAATACAAATTTTTAGTATGAAAACAATACCTACCTTATACATAATTGTATGCGGTCGGTAAAAATAATTAGTTTGGAGGTATTTTAGAGTAGGTTGAAAAAAATCAGAGATTTAAGCTTTTTTCCGAACATACATATATATATATTATTTACAAAGTATATATGTTTGACAAATATCTTTTTGTGAAATGTTTCATTATGTCAAATAGAAAGTTGCAAAATCTTCCTTTGACCAAAATCTATTAGGCAAAATGATATTTTCCAATTTATAATACGGCTAATAATGTACATAAATTTAATAATTAACATTAAAAACAATTATATTTAGTTTGGATTTTCTGTTAATTAAAATTGCTTGCAACCTGTATATAATTTAAATCCGCGAAATATTCCGTTAATACCAACATGCACTTAGAACTTTCGGCCAACTATACCTTCAATTATTTATTTATATTAATATTACATACATAAATATAATGCAATATTATTGCACCACCGGCTACTAATGCCATTATAGGTTTTTATACTATTATTAAATTGTATACTAATATTATTTATTTTGTTTATATTATATACAATATATTTACATTATATGTGGTCGTAAGGGGTTATGTAAAGAAAAAAAACACTTACGACCTGTGTAGGGATCGAACCCACACTCCTTGAGTTAATACGCTACACGCCTACCCATTAGACTACCGAAACTCCGACCTATATTAAGATTAAATTAGTTTTTTTTGCATAATTTTTTGAGCAAAGTTCAATCAAATAATTTTGATAGAGTATAATTTATAATATAATTTTTGAAAAAAAAGGGAAAAAACACATATATTAAAAAAAAATATACGTAATCTAATTTGTAAAATAACTGTTAATACTTCTTTTTATTTATTCAAAATATATAGGGTGTTCAAAATTGAGGTATCATTTTAATTTTAATAAAAAAAGACTTTTTTTTTGAAATATTAAATATATTTTTATTTTAATTTATTACAAATAGGTTCCGGTTAATAATGAAAAATTATGTCGGCCAAGTGGCCCTCTCTACTACTTCGATAGGCTTCCAATCTTTTACCAAAATTCTGAATCACGTTGTTCAATAAACTGTTCTCAATGGTTGAAATCTGCTCGATAATGTTGTTTTTAAGCTCTTGAATTGTTATGGGATTATTGCTGTACACTTTCGATTTCACAAAACCCCACAAAAAAAAATCCAATGGTGATTTCCTCTACGAGAAATAATGCGATCTTCGAACTTTTCCTTCAAAAGATCCATTGTTTCTCTTGCTGTGTGGCACCGTCCTGTTGAAACCACATATTCTCTACGTCCAAATCATCAATTTCCCTCCACAAAAAGCTTCGGATCATCTCCTTGTAGCGATTTCCATTGACCGTAATCGCATTTCCATTTGCGTTTTCAAAAAAATATGTTCCGATGATTCCTCCTGACCACAAACCACACCAAACCGTAACTTTTTGTGGATGTACTGGTTGCTCTAAGATAACCCTTGGATTCTCTTCACCCCAAATGCGGCAATTCTGTTTATTGACGTAGCCATTGAGCTGGAAATGAGCTTCGTCGGTGAAGATTATTTTGCTAAAAAAATTCTCATTTTCTTCTTGTTTTTCGATTGCCCAAGAAACGAATTGCCGACGTTATGCATGGTCAGTTGGTTTTAATTCTTGCGTCAACTGGATCTTATAAGCCTTTAAATGGAGATCACTATGCAAAATGTTGAATAATGTGGATGGTTTGATGTTTAATTGCTGCGAACGATGACGAATGGAAGTTTTTGGATCTTCTTCAACACTTCTGCTCACAGCTGCTACATTCTCGGCTGAACGGCCACTACGTTGATAAATGTTGCCTCTGTTATCAAGAACAGATCCAGTTTCTAGAAATTTATCAACCATCAGCTTGATGGCACGATTTGTTGGAGCATTTTCTCTACAAAATTTTGTTCGAAATTTCCTAATTACATCTTGAAAACTTTTACAATTTTCAAAAAATGTTGTAATAACAAAAACACGTTGTTCCTTCGTGTAACGTTCCATATTAACTAACTGGAATGTATTTAGAATATACCTATAGAAACCTCGTATAAAAATTCCAGGTAGAAAAAAAAATGGCGGCAAAATCAAAATGAAAATTTATATTTAAATGGAATCCACCACATAAAATTATTTTACCTTTATAATAGAATAATACTGAATTTTTCGAAAATTTTACAAAATATTCCAATATTTTTATTTTCAGCCCATTTTGCATATTTTTGTGGTTTCTTTTTTTTTTTTGAATTTTTTATATATACATACTTAAAATAACAATTATTTTAAAATCAATTTAATAACATTTTTTTTTTTTTTTGTTTTTTGTTAGTATAAATAAAAACATCGAAAATAGATAAAAGAAATATTTTTTGTATAGAAATGCTAAATGCTGCATTTTTTAACACATAATAAAATCAACATAAAAGAAATACACTTAAAACAAATATTCATTATAAAAAATCATTTTTGCAAAAATTGCAATATTAAGTTTTTTGTCTATATTAAAAATTTAATTCAAAATTTTATTTTTTTTTTTTGCCTTTTGTTAAATTTTATTTTTGTCGTTAATATTTAAGTATAAATCCTTGTATACAAATACAATAATAGTTACACATTCAAATATTTTATACAAAGGAATGTTTTACTACTGCTTCTATGCTTAAATTGCATAAAAAAAAAAAAAAGAAAAATATAAAATATGAAAATTTTAATGAAAAAATTATACAAAAAAAAAAATATTTACAATATAGTATAGGATATTTTTAAAGATATTTTTTTAGATACCTATAATATCTTATAATCATCTAAAAAAAATCTACAAATGTAAACGAAAAAACATGTTTTTCTTAATTGCTCAACTTTCATCTAATAACTAAAAGTTTTAAACTATAAAATAGACTGCAAAGGCAGTCGTAGTACATATGGTAATCTATAAAGTTTAATTAAAAGTTTTTTTAAGCAGCATCTTGCTTCATTCTTACTCGCGCAATGTTGCTTCAATGTTCGCACTAAATGTTCATTCATCCTATGGAATTTCAACATACAAAATTTTTTAAATCTGTATATGTATGGGACTTAAATATATTTCGTTCATATTCGAAGATTCTCAGCAGACTTTATGCAATTTTTTTACTTAAAAAAAGAAGCCTATTCCCCCACAATCTTCTCCTGATAACTACCCTTTGCCATCTCATCCCCTACTTCCACGCACGAACCGATATCATCTAAGACTTTCGGTTTTATTTCGAAAGCATGGAACATGCAAATATTCTTGCAAATGAAAGGCCATTAAAACAACTAAAGAACTTCATGTCATTTTTCGTTACTCCCTTACCGGAGTTACCAGACCTTTAAAGAATTAACCTACAAGTGATCATGTAGAACGCATCATAAGCCACGATTTAATATTTTTGTCTATTTCTTTTTTCGTTAGAACGTTTATCAAGTTAAATGGGCCGCTTTTCATAAATAATTTCAATAAAAAACAAAATCTATGTGTATTAAAATAGGTTCTATTAAAATATAATACCATTCTTAAGATGAATATTACAATTTATTGATATTTTTTTATTAAAAATGAAAAATATATTTAAAGAAAAAATACTTTTCAACTCTTTCAGTTTCAAAAATTAAAACTTGTTTGAATATTTCAACAAGAAAATGTAATTTTGAATATTTTAATAATCCACATTAAATTAAAAAAGTGACAACACAACAAACACATAATAGAAAAAAGAGAAAATAAAATATGAAATATAAATAAAATTAAAACAAACTTCTTATAAATCTTGTAAAATATTCAATGAAATGGAAGAAAAGTTAATACTGCAGAGTTATTGCATTTTAAATTTTAATAATGAAATGCCTTAAGTAAAAAAATAGGTACTTTTGTTTCAGAAATAGTATATTAAAAAATGTAATGTCACTTTTTAGATCATATCTTGAAGGTATAGCGAATGACATATACAAAAAACAAAACAGAATTCAGTTAAAATTATTTAACAAAATATAGAAAATCTTGTCTACAGTAATACAAAATTATGTACTCTATTAAAATCTATTAACGGCTATTAACGGCTATTAAAACCAATTTTTTCTTCTATTTTTGTCAATGTTATCAGTAAAATATGAAAAACGATATCCAATTGTAATCCATTTGAACCCAAAATAATCGTATCTCAATAAATCGAACCAATCTCAATTAATCGAACCAATAATAAATTAACAGCGTTTAATAAATAGAATAAACAATTTTTCATTTAGAAGAAATATAAACAGCTTGAGAACAAACAATAAAGTAACCCTCTACTGGACACCTGTACACCTAAGTATAGAGAGAAGTGCGGAAGCAAATGGACTTGCAAAAGAAAGAAATGTAACTCTCTTTGCAGGTCCTAAACTTTTTTTGGGCATAGGTAAATAAGACAACACAAAAAATTAGAAAGTAAAAGCAAACTATGGAGTGAAAAATTCAGCTTCAGACAATCTATGTAGCTTCTGAGAAACTGTAACCGGAAAGGATATGAAAAAATCATAGGATTCGGAAAAAATAAACTGATCTTATGATCAATAATATAAATTAAAATAAAGAGAAAATTGCATTACATCGTTTTCATCTCGTTTAAAAATTCAAAACTCTGCTAATTAACACATATAGTATTTAAAAATTGCACCATTCACATGATCCAACCTCACAATTGTGACGATCTTACAGCTGGACCTGAAATGATTATGTATGGACCTGAATGTTGAGACAAACTTTAGAGAATCACAAGAGACAAAATCTTGAAAAAAACAACTAATAGGTAAAAAAAGAGGTATTATTTTCTTTCAAGATTTTTTAAAAATTGATGATGTGTGTTTTGTACCTAATTAATATGAAAAAGGTTAAGAGAAAATTAAACAAAATGTAAAGAAAATAAGAATTTTATTGTGTGCGTTGTTTGGTGACAAAATCAGGATTCATATAATTTTATTAACAAGAGTCTTAGGGGCGGCAGTTCAAACTATTTGAAATAGTTTGTTACTAAATATATCTGTACAAAAAATTATTAGGAAGGATTTTTCAATTGGTTACAAAACTAAAGTTTCAATAATTTGTTTAGCGGTGATTTGGGGCTGTAACGGCCTCCACTATTTGAAATGCTTTGTTGTTCAATTGTGTGTGTTCAAAAAATTTTTAGATAGGATTTTTGAATTGGTTACAAAATCAACGTTTCAAGAATGTATTTAAGGCGATTTTGTTTTCGAAAAAGCGTGATTAAAATTGTGGACATTTCGTACCAAATCCGTAGATAATATTAATCTTAAAATAAATTTTGAAGAATTTTATGAACAAAAAATTCCCAAAAAGACTTTCTTTTTGAAGATTTTGTCCCAAAAATATTATAGTTTTTATGATTTTAGCTTTCAAGATTTTTGCTTTCAATGTTTTAGTTTTCAAGGATATCGAGGGTGGTCCCTTTAATTTTCTTAGTTTAAAATTAACTTAAAAAAAAATAATTAATTACTGCTTACAGGTAATAAAAAAAAATGATACTGGCAATTTAACTTATTTTATTGAAAGTTAAAAGAATCTTTAAAATTTTAATATCCACTTAAAAAAAATTTTTTTTTCTGCTTCATCTTTACTTTAAAAATAAATTCTTTTCGGTTACTTGATATCAAATTAAACTTTTTGTATAAAAATCTGGTTGGGTGTGAAGTGTTCGATTAAAAAATTGTAAACTACTTAGACAATTTTTTTGAACAAAATAAAAATAAAAAAAATCTGAGTACAAAAAAAAAAAACAAAAACAAAAAACTTATATAGGATGAATTGAAAATAACCACAAGAATTCTAATTGGGTGAAAATAAAAGCAAAGTATACTTAAAATAATCTTTCAGAGTTTTTTATCCAAATAAATAAGAAAAAAAAAAAAAAAAACAGTGTAGCTTCCACTTTACAAAAGTTTCACATATTTTCATTTCATTTCTTTTTTCTTACTAAGAGAAAAAGTTCTCAGGGCTACTTTGTACTTTTGGTTTAAAGTATTAACAACTCATTGTAAATTCTTTAAAAAAAAATTTTTTTTTTTTTTATCCGAATTTTTTATTAAAAAGAGCATTAAAATGTTATTAAAGTTAAATATTATTAAAAAAAAAAAAAAAATAGCGGAAAAGTTTTCAAAATAAAAGTTTTGACATAATTTTGAGAAAAAAACAAAAAAAAATACTTGAAACTAAAGAGATGCAGCATTAAATATAAAAAGATTATTCTTAGAATCAACTAACAAAAGATGAAAGCAATCTACTGAAGCATTAAACTTTAAAAATAGTCAAAAGTGTTTTTTTTTGTTTTTTTTTTCTTAAAATTAATTTTAATAAATTTTAATTTTTAGCAAAAACAAAAGAAAATATTAATTTTAATCTTTAAAAAATTGAATTTTTTTTTTTTTAGTCATATATAGACAATATTCAGGTGATAATCGGTTTAAATTAGGGCTCCAAACCGTATCCCAAACCAAAACTCTGTACGATTCAAAGCTAGTGCGTATTGCGGAAGTACTTGTACATTTATTTATCAAGTAAAATTTTAGAAACATTTGCAAATACCTACAACTGCAGAAATTATTTGGTTTAGAAAAGAATTTTTTCCTTACGACATTATATAGGTATAGGAAGCATAGTTAGATAGAACATAACTTGTTTTTCCATGTTTCCATTTTTGTTTTCTATTCTATTGCTGTGCACTTGTGTAAATACCATAAACGAATAAACGCAAGAATTAACATGATTTTAAATATTAGGGACGAAAAGAAATTGGATATTCATTCTACGTGAAGCTGCACAAATAATACGAGCCATTCCTACTACAACAATGTGTAGTGTAGGAAGGATCTTTTTCCGCCTAAAATTTATATAATCTGAACAGAAAAGTTTGAAATTTGAAAAACATTTTATTTGTACGACTAAATGAAAGCTAGATTTTTTTTAGTACTTACTGAATAAAATTAAGGAGCTTGTTTTTATATTACATTAAGAAATCAGACTTTTCTTGAGTTCTTTAAAAACCTAAAATTTTTAAATTTTAATAATTTTTTTATATCAATTTTTATATTAATTCGTATATTCAAAGTTTTATAGGACATTTTCGGGTTTTTCACATTGTTCAGTTATTATTTTGGGTAACAAATTTTGTACCAAAAATTGAACCTTCTCAAATTTCCAGGATTCAACCAGAATTAGAATCAGAACCCGATTTTTTGCGGATTTACAGCCTTGGTTTAACTGAATCCTTTTTTTATACCCTACACGTTAAGTATAGGGTATATTAACTTTGGTATGGTGTTTGTAACCACCAAAAGGAAGCGAGTTAGGTATAGACATGTATATATATTCTGAATCAGGATCACCGCCGGAATCGATTTAGCGATGTCCGTCCGTCCGTCCGTACGCACGATAACTCAAAAAATAATGATGCTATCTTGATGAAATTTATACTGTAGGTTAACAATGACTAAGGTAAGGCGGGGATTGTAAATGGGCGAAATCGGACCATGCGTTCGAGTACCTCCCATACAACTTCCAAAACCTAATACGCATATTTTCGAAATTAATTAAGATAGAAACTTAAAATTTTGTACGAGGGTGTGTTTTTTTGAATCCCTGATATCCCCAAAATTTGAGATGAAATGGAGTGGTTGTTCGGGTACCTCCCATACAACTCTCAAAACCGAACATGCATATCTTCGAAATTAATAAATATAGGAACTTCAAATTTGATACGAGGGTGCTGTTTCCTAAATCCCTGATTTGTCTAAAATTTGAGAGTAATTGGAGTGGTCGTTCGGGTACCTCCCATACAACTCCCAAAACCGAACAAGCATATCTTCGAAATTAATAAAGACAGAAACTTCAAATTTGGTACTAGGTTGTTGTTTCCTGAATCCCTGATTTGTCCAAAATTTGAGATGAATTGGAGGAGCTGTTCGGGTACCTCCCATACAACTCCCAAAACCGAATATGCATATCTTCGAAATTAATAAAGATAGCAACTTCAAATTTGATACTAGGGTGCTGTTTCCTAAATCCCTGATTTGCCTAAAATTTGAGATGAATTGGAGTGGTCGTTCGGGTACCTCCCATACAACTCCCAAAACCGAACAAGCATATCTTCGAAATTAATAAAGACAGAAACTTCAAATTTGGTACAAGGGTGTTGTTTCCTGAATTCCTGATTTGTCCAAAATTTAAGATGAATTAGAATGGTTGTTCGGGTATCTGCCACACAACTCCTAAGACCAAACAAGCATATCTTCGAAATTAATAAATATATAAACTTGAAATTTGATATAAGAATGTTCTACCCTGTTGATGTCTCTAAAATTTGAGATGAATTGGGGTGGTGGTCCGCGTGCCTTCACACACTTCCCAAGACCTAACAATCATATTTTCGAATTTAATAAAGATAGAAACCTGAAATTTTGTACAAAGGTTGTAACAGCATTTATTTTTTTTAGCTTGTATTAAATACCTAACTAAAATAACTTATGGATTTTTAATTTAATTTGAATGTTTTAGGTGTAGGGTATAAATAAGTCGGTTGCATCGACTTATTGTTATTTTTACTTGTTTTATAATCATATTTCTCTTATAATCAACAGTAAAGATTGTAGATATTTTTATTAATAGACCTGGATATTTTTATTAGTTGATCTAATGTTTATAGAACTTTTCTCGCATTTAAATATTTTTATATTTTCTAAATGTTGTGAACAATTTCTAATTGAAGCTTGCTTTCCAATTTGATGCACCTATACCTTTAATTGTGTATACAAGGAACTCTAGAATCCGTTTTATTTTCGATATATGCATATTTTCCATTTCCATTTATTTTCCGTACTCAAATCGAAAATCGAATAGTTTTCACTAACGGTTTTCATTAAAGTGATTATTCTCTAAATTTAAAACTTTTTTTTTTACGTTTACATATTTCATAATGTTTACAGATATGGAGTAAATAAAACAATTGTTTTATAGGATAGTTTTTAAAGTGTAGCTACATATATATATTATTAGGACAAGAATATTAGCAGATTTTAAAATGTAACTTTCACATATAATCAGAAGTAATTAAGGATAAAGATAAGGATATTTTCTTTATGAAGATATAAAAGTTTCATAAAAAGTTCACTGAATGAGCTTAATCATCATTATTCAAGAAAGTTCAAGAGTTGATTATGTCACATCAGTTAGTTACACTGTTTCTAAAAATATGACACTACATATCACTTACTGTTAGTTTTAAATTTATGTTTTTCCTCAAAGTCCATATATTAGTAGCAAGATATTAAAATGCTTACCTGAAATAAAAATAAAAAAACAAAAATTTAAATCATGCATTAAAAATTTTAATTTTAATTTTTTTTCAATATTATTAAAATAATAGTTTCATAAGTTAACAATACAACAAATATTTAATAACTTACCCCAAAATATATGCAAAAAAAAAAATTTTAATTTAAAAATCATAAATTTTGACAACAAAATAGTTTTAAATGATTTTTACTGTAAACAAGTGAAAAGTGGTAACAGAACTAGATCTAATCAATTTAAAAAAATATTTTTTAGAAAATGAGACTTTGCAATGTAAAACAAAATGCAACTATAAAACAAAATTCCCATAACTTTCTTTAATTATGCATCATACTTTGCAAGTACTTAATTCATAACAAACGGCCTTTTCGAAAAAAAGTATTTAGTAGAGCTATAAATAACTATCGTTTATTATGTAATATATTTTAAAAATTTTAAATAAAATATAAAGTATTCAGATTTTTAATTTATATACAATATTAATATAATATATTATATATATACAGGTATGACTGATACACATCTGGTAACTGGCATAGTGGTTAATTCACCGATTTCAATTGAAACATCTTGGGTTTAAAACGCGGTAAGCCGAAATCCAATAATTTGGCTTTCTGATTGCCCAATAATCTTTTATAGCAATAATATATAGAACGGATTTAAGATAAATTATTTAAAATGAATAAAAATCTATTATTACTATTAAATTATTAATAGTTCAAAATGGTATCTGTTATTGAAAATGAAAACAAAATCACTTGAAATTAATTTGAAGCCTTACGTCCAATGAATACGACATGACATTGTCGTCAAAAAATATATTTTTAATAAATACATAAAATATATATATATATAATATCTATCAAATACATATATATTTTTATAAAATTATAAATGTCAAATAGGAGGACATGACAAAGTCGGCGAGAAAATATTTGTCAAAAATGAAAATTTGTGCTTTGTAACAATTCCATTCATTTTTGACAGTAAATAAAATTTATAAGTTCTAAATATCCCAAAAATTTTTTTGTTAAATTTTTATTTTTAATTTAAATTCATAAAAGACGAGGAAGATTACAGAGTAGACTATGTCAACTCTAGGATACGCGCACTAGCATAATAAGCTAATAATATTTATTTTATTTTAA
Source organism: Poecilobothrus nobilitatus (assembly GCA_947095535.1). Taxonomy (NCBI): domain Eukaryota; kingdom Metazoa; phylum Arthropoda; class Insecta; order Diptera; family Dolichopodidae; genus Poecilobothrus; species Poecilobothrus nobilitatus. Next base: position 50,266,328 of record OX352772.1, on the reverse strand, counting down.
ATTTCTTCTTAATGTCAAACTAAATAATTTTGAATATCAACTGTCAAATTTCAACTTAAAATGTCGTATTCATTATACTAATTGTCTAGGATGACAAAATGCTGTCGTACTAATTGAACTTCAGGTTTCAGTATGTGTATTTTTATTTGAAAAAAAAAATCATTTTCATAATTTTCCAATCTTTGCCCAGATCGTAGTTTCAAAATCTTAAATGAATAATATTATTTTAAAAATATGGATTAAATTTATTTATAAAACTAATCTTTTTATAAAAGTTCTATATATGTATATATAATTTTCGTAATTTATCTGTAAGTCAGGGTGTATAATAACGCTAGTGTTACCATATTATTTCTTTTCTTCTTTTCATTACATAAATTTTCATTAATTCCATTTTTTCGACAATTCATTCCTCTTATTTTTACTTATTCATAAATTCGTTGTAAAATAAATTGAGGCGGGGGTGTCGGTGGCCTAGTGGGTAAGAGCGTATAAAAATACGCTGTACACACCGAGGGAGTGTGGGTTCGAATCCCACACACGTCGTAAGAGTAATTCTTCCTTATGACTTGTAAAACCATGCCTGAAAAGGAAAGGTTGTGTAATTTCTTTGTTACATTTATATGTGTTAAAAATAAATAAATTGAAGACATAAACCATAGCGATTTTGATATAAGATATACACTTTAATATTGTCAAATATTTCATATTCTCAAATAAAATTTTGGAAAATAGGTACTACTATTGTATTTAATAAAAATTCACAAACACAAGAAAAATATTTAAATCTTATTTTAAAAAACTTTGATATAACAATCGTTCAAAAGTTCTTCTCTACCGTATCTCTCTCTGCTTCCTTCACTTTTTAACATTATACCATTACTATTATTCCATTATCTAACAGTCATAAAATTAAATCAAAATATTCTTATAAAAATTTTAATATTGTTATAAATATAAGTTCATTACTCTTTCCAACACATAAATTTAGTTAAATTCTTTAAAATCTTATTTGCAACAAAATCCAACTAATAAAATTCATGTACATTACAAGATTTGTAACAAAATTTACAGCCGTAAGTTAATTGACTTAATAGAATTCTTTCTCTTTGCACAATTCAAATTATCATCTAAGTTATTGTGTAATAAAAACTTCATTTCTCTACTTAAAATATTCTTATTTTCTATTTTAAAAAGTCAGGTACTAAATCTGTGATGTACGACCCACCCAAAAACATAAATTTACAAAGTTAATAAAAATATATAAAAAAAAAAAAAAATGAAATAAGAATGATCGTAGAACATAGTGATAACATAATAAACAGCTAAACAGTGTGGAGTTATTACATAAAACAATAAAAAATGGAAATTACACTCAAATCTTGGAGAGCATAAAGATGAGATGTGCATTGGAAGATCTGCGGTTTTCAAAATTAATAAATATCTCTTTTTTTTTTTTTTAAATACTAAAAATTGAATCTAATGTGTGAATAGTGTGAACATGTGAAAACTTCAGAAGATATCATAAAACAAACTCAGAACAAAGAGTCTTAAAAGAATTAGAAACAAATATTTATAAAAAACGATCTTATAAAGACTAAAATAGGAATAGAGGAAACTAAACAAACCAAAGCAGGCAAAATTTAGTAGTCAAAAAAAAAAAAATTATTTTTTAAAATAGCAAATCAGAAAATTTGAGAGGCCTCGGTGGCCTAGTGGGTAAGGGCGTATAAAATACGCTGTAAACACCGAGAGAGTGTGGGTTCGAATCCCACACACGCCGAAAGAGTTATTCCTCTTTACGACATTTACAGCCACGCCTGAACAGGAAAGACTGTGTAATTTCCTGTCCACATTTACGTGGCCGAGAAATGCATTAAAAAAAATTTTTTTTGAACGAAAACTAATTGGAGATACACCAAACTGATAAACAAAGATTCAAAAAATCTTAGCCAAATTTCTTTTTAAATCACGCTTATCCGTTTTCCGACTCCATTAAAGAAAATAGTACAGCGTCAAGAAAGGAAAATATAATTCTAAATTATTTTCGAAGTTATTTCATAGCGTTTCGAATTTTTTCGAAATACATTCACTCAAAATAAACTAAGTTCGAAAAATAAAAATTAAATAAATTCTACTTTGTTTTTGGAAGTTAAATTCTTGTGGGAATATATACCAAAATGAAATAAGTGCAAAATTTCAAAAATAAAAGACAAGTTCGCAAACTTTAAATTTAATTTTCTACGTTCGTATTGTCTTATTTCATAATGGGAAAATAAAATAATTTCAACTAAAAAATTAAAATAATTTTTTCGAAATTATTATATTTTTCAATTTGGAAGTTATTTCTTACGGAGATATTTCACAAAACCTTTTTATTCTCAGCATTACTATACTTCTAATCATCATTAGGTAAAACAACTAATAATAACAAACAAATTACATCAAATCACACCAAATCACACCAAAAGTGAAAAGAAAAATAAAAAAAAGAAAAAACAAAAATTAAATCAAAATCTAAATAGCGATACAAAACAACAGCGACTTTTCAAATAAGTATAAAGAAACCAAAAAAAAAAAAACTAAAAAAATAAAAACTAAAAACAAAAAAACTGAAATTCAATTCAATTTTACGAGTCCTTTATTTTATTCTCAAAATACAGTAAGACATCTTTGATGAAAAAAAAAAAACATTTTCATATTAAAGGATATTATATGCACATTCTATTCAGTGCTCCACAAGAACATGTCTATAAGCTTTTTTTTTATATTTTTATGGGCATTTTTTTTCTTTTTTTTTTAAATTATGCTCTGATTCAATTCCAGACTGGCACGAAAAATACATTTTATAAATTCTATTCTAAAAAAAAAATACATAAAAACAAAAAAAAAAATTAATTTGCATGGAAACGTCTGTAATGGACAGTGAAATGTTCAAAATATAACTATGAAATTTTATTTTTATATTTACTACACACACACAAACACATACATTTAGTATATTACACTGGTACAAGTATTGATTTTAAATTTTAAAGAACATTAAAACGTCAAACAAGATAACATCTGTATAAAAAAAAAAGAGAAATAAAAAATCTAATTCGATTTATTATTCTTTTTTTTGTTATATTTGTGCACCTATCTTTAATCGATATGGGATTCTCTAATAAAGGTATCTATTGACGCATATCAAATATTTATGAGCATATATTTTACAATAATCTGTGCTGCATTTAAAAAGCATTTGAAAAAAAAAAAAACAACAACAGCCAATTTGAATTGCCTAGGTTCACCTGTAATGCATTGTAAAATTGATTAACCTGTTTAATTGCACAAAACTTCAGTTAGAAGATCTATCAAATAAATAATAATTATAAATAGGTTCGTTAAAGCATTGTAGAGTTTATAAAATATCTTTTTGATCTTAAACTTATAGCACAGTAAGGAAAATCGTTTATAGTAACAAACGTATATACATTATTAGTAGTATTATGTTCTTAAGGATAGAGTAATAAAGTGATTATAAAGGTAACTGACTAAAAAATATTTTTTCTCACAATACTTCTTTTAATAGCATGGAACATCCAAAAGGTATATTTTCTATTTCAACTAATTAAATAATTCATATTTTGACAAAGTCATTGGTTAATCGACTTTAGCATTAGACACAATTTTTTCAAGCTCTATGTATGCCATCTATTATCTGATGTTATTATATATTATGAATACTGAGTGTGGTTCGATTTGTGGAAACAAGCAATATCGAAAAAAAAAATTTTGAATGCAATAAATGTAATAAAAAATTTTCAATTCAATAAAAAAAGTAGTTTCATTTAATTAAAACGAGGAAGAATACAGTTGCCTTTGTCAACTCTTAGATACCCGTACGAACCGTTAGTATGTTCACAGCCTGACACTCTGCTTACAATATTATTTTTTTAATATTTTAGTATTTTAAAATAATTTGGGTGAATTTTATAATTTCTAGTACTGTGGGTTGTACATATATTCAAACTATATGTTTATATGTACATTCTTCAAAAGCAGATTCTAACCTTCCACATAACGATTATCAATCCAAAACTTTTTCAAATATTCTATAGTACCATTTAATACTAAGCGGTAAATGTATATTAAATTTACTTAGTACAAAATAATAAATATAATTTTAAATATTATATTATATTATATTTAAATATTCCATTGACAGAATAATTTCTTATAAGTACAATAAAATACATAAATGTATGTAAATACGGCGCTATATAATATACATCTATACTCTTATCATTCATTCACTAGTGACATATTATACGATATGTAAATAAACATAATATTATATAAGTATGTATATATATCAATATCATATAAATAAAAATTCTTCAAGCAACCGTTATGTTGTTTATTTATTTACAGTTTTTTGTACTACGCATTATATCCTCAACAATTGCAAATTATCGAGTAAAACAAAATGGAAAAAATTCGTTAAAGAAATTTGTTAGAAAATTTGAAAAAATCAAGTAACACTTTCGTCAATTATAAAGTAACCCTATATTATTAATTAAAAAAAGTTGTTAACAAAAATAAGAGTATAATGTTGAAGCTTTAATTTTTGTGTATTACTTCAAAAAAATTTTAACAGGTGTTTAAGTTACAGGTGCTTAAAAATAGGAAATTTTCAGTTTTTGACCCCTTACAGCTCCTAAACGGAGGGTGATACATAAAAAATTTCTGAAATGACTCATACTTATTTTCAAAAATCTAACTTCTGTCAAAATTTCAAGTTTCCAACTTAAATTTTTTAGAAGATAGAACGATTAAAGGATTTTGCAAAATTTGAGTTTCGCATAACGGTAAATTAAAACACCGTATGCCATAAATATATATTTATTGTATATACACTTTTAAAGCTAATAAAAGCAGTAATCGCTTGGCGTTTTCAAAATGAAGATATACCTTATACAACTTGTGCTATAATAATTTAAATATAGAGCTTTTTTGAACCTTTGGGGAGCTGTAGCTCCGTAACGGGTGGGGCTACAAAAAAAAGTTATTAAAAATAAAATTAATATTTTTGTGAGATCTATCAGCAGTTAAAATTTCATAGCTCTATTTCAAAAAAAATGTGGAGATCTAAAAGTTAGGTGTTCGAGAGCTACCCTAAGTTTTGGTCCAAACTCAACCAAAAAAAATAGAGAACCTACAAATTACTCCCAGAATAATTGAAATTTTGTGTAAATTTCAAGATTCTAGCTTTCTTAGTTTTTGAGTTAGCGTGCTGACGGACGGACGGACGGACATGGCTCAAACGTCTTAGAATTTTTTTCTGATCCGATCCATACCTTTGAAGGTCCATACCTTTGAATATCTAGCTCGCTTATTTCGAGGTGTTACAAACGGAGGAGTAATTTTATTATACCCGAACCTATCGTACGGGTATAAAAAAGGTTTTATTTAATTCAAATAGTATTTTTATACATATAGTACATACATATATATTAAAATTTATAAATAAATTTTGTTACAGTTGTATAAATATTACATTACAGATATAAATATATATATATATATATAGATTTTTTTTTTTTATCTTACTCTAAATGTTTGGCGTTTGTTTTTTTTTTTTTTTCAAAAAACTCCACTGAATCAGTTATTGAAACCCTGATCATGTAACCAGTTATAAAATCATTTCTCTTCTTATTTCAGAATCTGAGATGTACATATATATATGTATATATAAGCATATTCTGAAAAAAACTGATTTAAATGCTATGTCATTAAAACCTCTGACTTCCCTCTTAATCCGACTGATTTGAAATGCTTATAATTTTTTTATTTTTAAAGTTTTTTATTTTTTTTTTTTTCAAATGAAAGTATAAATTATTAAATTTTTTTTTAGCTAAGTGTGAAAAAAGACATCTTTAAATGGCTTCCATTTTCCAAATGGCAGTTAATGGATCTTTTTAAGGCATTTTGCATTTCGTTGCGCAATTTCTGTGGGAATATTCTGCTTTTGTTCCTAAATATATATTATATACATATTCTGCATGTACATATTCTGGAAAAGGTGTGAATCTCTAATTTTGTAACTAACTCTAAAATCTCTCCTAATTCAGAATTTAGCGTATACATGTGAAAATATATATGTATTCTGGAAAAAGCATATAATACTGACTTTGAAACGATCTCCAAAATCGCTCTAAATTATTTCTTTTACATAAGTAATTCAAAATTAAAGCATTTAAAATAGTGGGTGGCTACTGGCCCCAAATCTCTGCTAAACAGTATTATCGCAACCCTACTTTTGTATCTTATTTATTCTAAAATGCCTTTAGCTAAAATTTTTTTAATAGAAGCATACTTTTTTCCCTTAAAAATACTTAAAAAAAATTTCGAGAAGAATGTCGAAATTTTCGATTCTAATTTTTTTTCCAGTAAAAAGAACAGTCTCGCCTCTTAAATATTATTTATAAATGTTATTTATTGTGTTTTTCTAATATTTTTTTTATTTTATATTTTCTTATTTAATATTTTCGATTAATATATATGCAACAACAATTGAAAGATAAAGGATAAAGGTATAACTATAGAAAGAAAACAATTGAAGGAAGACAATTTTGTAATTTGGTTTTTTTGGAAATTTGTTTGTATTGGAAATCCTATCTTCTTTCAATTTATGTATCTTCGTTCTAAACACATTATGTGCTTCAATAGCGGCTTGTTATTACGGCACTTATTATAATTTAATTGTTCTAGTACCAGAATTTACTTTTGCTTTAATTGAATAATATTCTTATAAAATTTAGTATCTATAAGTTAACAAACTTAGCCGTATTTGCTAATTAAGCTAAACTAAAAGATAAATCACCCATCGAGTAGAAATTAAATTACCTGCCTTTCAATTGGAAGCTCTTGAGGTCAAATCCCGGTCAGGTGATGTAAAAAAGTAAGTACTAATTTAATATTGTAATAATGCATATCGTATATTTAATAATAATAATAGCTGTTATAGTGAAGCTATAGCTTTGATAAAGCAGGAAGATGTTATATACTACTACACATTCTAATAAAATGGTGGTTTTGACTCTGTAGTAAATAACAATAATAAAGCTACTACAGTGGCAGTATGGTTGCCTTCAATTACCATGTGCAGGAAGGTGCTACATACTATTGAATGTTGTAACTGTTGATAACTATCGTCAGTGACAGCAAAATAATAATAACAATAACTCCGTTCTTTTACAGTTCCACTCCTAATTCAATGTTCGCTGATCTTTTTCCTATACCTACTCTATAGCCAATATACTGCGTTATTAATTAGACGTTCCATCCGATTATATTCGCTAAAGGGGCAGGTAGGTTTAATCAGTAAGAATCCGACTCTATTAAGAAAGTATTCTTCATATCTTTGAAAGATTCCCACCTCTCTTAGCAAAAAAAAAATTTAAACAACTTGGTTAGCTCTAGAAAAGTATTTTTATTGATGATAACCGAACAAACGTGTCAGTTATTAGATCACTAGGTCTGTAGTATACCTTTAAAGCATATAGGAGCGAATATGTTCTCCAGAGTTGTTATTAAGTTTCTCCAGTTTCAAGCCACGAAGAAAGTTTCTCAGACCCATAAGAAAGCTTCTCAGATCCCTGTCAGATCATTTACCTAAATACCTTGGACAAAGATACCACCCAGATATTTCCAGATTTTTCTTGACAGACTACGACAGGTGCGGAGTATTTAAAATAGTAAAAAGTAAATTTAACTTTTTTCAATTTGCCACCAATCTGAAATAAATAATACTTCAGAATACAGCGCCAAACCTTATTGAATAATTGTTTAAAGAATATCTTTAAAGACGATTTATAAGTAAACCGAGTAGATAATAAGTAACAGATACTAAATATTATATCAAAACTTTGTTATCTACGAATTTCTTTACTAAGATGATAATAAAACTTTTTTAATGAAATAAACTAGAATTTTTTTTTTAGAGAGCAGGAAATTTAGTTTAAGTTTTTTTTCTTTATACATTCCTCTATTCAAAATCAAAAACAATATTAGCATTCAAATAATGTGTATTCAAGTGTAGTAATATTTGATTTAGCAAAATGAAAACTTGAAAAAATTCATATAAAAAAATGAACTGGGTCAATGGAATGCAATATTATTGTAACAATATTATAGCTGTATCCTAACAAATAAAACACATTCATATAAGAAGAATCAGGATAAAAAAAACTAGAAACTAATAATGAAGAAAAATATTTCAAAACTAAAGAATCATATATCCAATATATACCACAATTAAATTGAAACCAATTTTTATTTTTTTAATTTTGAAAAATCATTTGAACTCAAAAATTGGATTCCAATTGATAGGCAAAAGAGAAGTTGAATTCTTTTTATTATTTGTTCTTTTTTGAAAAATTGAAATCAGAAAATCAAAAAAAATGGAAAAAATTATAGATTGACTTTTCTTTTTCTATATCAGTTTTCTGTTATAAGTTGCTACTATATGTGAGTGTTTGTTTTTTAAGTTTTTAATGTTCAATGGTATTCAAAGTTAAATGTTTATATACAACTAAATAATCACTTTTCAAAAGCATCAGACTTAATATTATTCGTTTCGAAGCAAGAAAGAAGTATTTTACATCCTAATTTTCAAACGAGTTTATCTAAGAAAGTTTTAAAACAGAATATTTTTATACCCGTACGATAGGATCGGGTATAATAAAATTACTCCTTCGTTTGTAACACCTCGAAATAAGCGAGCTAGATATACCTTCAAAGGTATGGATCGGATCAGAAAAAAATTCTAAGACTTTTGAGCCATGTCCGTCCGTCCGTCCGTCAGCACGCTAACTCAAAAACCAAGAAAGCTAGAATCTTCAAATTTACACAAAATATTCTTGGAGTAATTTGTAGGTTCTCTATTTTTTTTGGTTGAGTTTGGACCAAAACTTAGGGTAGCTCTCGAACACCTAACTTTTAGATCCCGACATTTTTTTTGAAATAGAGCTATGAAATTTTAACTGCTGATAGATCTCACAAAAATATTAATTTTATTTTTAATAACTTTTTTTTGTAGCCCCACCCGTTACGGAGCTACAGCTCCTCAAAGGTTCAAAAAAGCTCTATATTTAAATTGTTATAGCACAAGTTGTGTAAAATATATCTTCATTTTGAAAACGCCAAACGATTACTACTTTCATTAGCTTTAAAAGTATATATACAATAAATATATATTTGTGGCATACGGTGTCTTAATTTACCGTTATGCGAAACTAAAATTTTGCAAAATCCTTTAACCCTTCTATCTTCTAAACGGTTAAAGCTGGAAACTTGAAATTTTGACAGAAGTTAGATCTTTGAAAATAAGTATGAGTCATTTCAGAAATTTTTTTTGCATCACTCCCCGTTTAGGAGCTGTAAGGGGTCAAAAACTGAAAATTTCCTATTTTTAAACACCTGTAACTTGAACACCTGTTAACATTTTTTTGAAGTAATACACAAAATTTAAAGCTTCGACATTATACTCTTATTTCTGTTAACAACTATTTTTAATAATATAGGGTTACTTTATAATTGACGAAAGTGTTACTTGATTTTTTCAAATTTTCTAACAAATTTCTTTAACGATTTTTTTCCATTTTGTTTTACTCGATAATTTGAAATTATTGAGGATATAATGCGTAGTACATAAAAATGTAAATAAATAAACAACATAACGGTTGCTTGAAGAATTTTTATTTATATGATATTGATATATATACATACTTATATAATATCATGTTTATTTACATATCGTATATGTCACTAGTGAATGAATGATAAGAGTATATATGTATATTATATAGCGCCGTATTTACATACATATATGTATTTTATTGTACTTATAAGAAATTATTCTGTGAATGGAATATTTAAATATAATATAATATAATATTTAAAATTATATTTACTATTTTGTACTAAGTAAATTTAATATACATTTACCGCATTAAATGGTACTATAGAATATTTGAAAAAGTTTTGGATTGATAATCGTTATGTGAAAGGTTAAAATCTGCTTTTAAAGAATGTATAAACATATAGTTTGAATATATGTACAACCCATAATTCTAGAAATTATAAAATTCACCCAAATTATTTTAAAATACTAAAATATTAAAAAAATAATATTGTAAGCAAAGTGACAGGCTGTGAACATACTAACGGTTCGTACGGGTATCTAAGAGTTGACAAAGGCAACTGTATTCTTCCTCGTTTTTTTTACTTTAACTAGTGGAAAAATTACAATTACAAAAAAGGGTAAAAGAGTCCCAACATATATCTAGTCTACCAAAAGTATCTTCAAACCTTATAGAATAGTTTTCAAGATCCATTTAATTATTATTGAATTTTTACTTTTCAATTTTAAAAAAATATATAGTTGCTATACATGATGATTTGTAATTGACATAATATGGGAATCTTAAATTTTTTCTTTAAAATCACTGTATCTTTATAATATATATTCCTATAGTTCTGATCTCTATAGACTTAAAAACTTTCAAATAATAAAAAAATTAAAATGGCAACTTGATTGTTTCTTATTTCTTTTTAATAAAATTTAAATGTTATTACTTTTAATATTAATACTATACTGATTATATTGAATTGTCATTTTGACAATAAAGTTTACAACAACAATAATAACAATTTACTAGAAAATTGTATTATTTTCTGCTTAAATATCTTAAAGATAATAACTGCAAAATACTTACATTCGTATACAATAGTAAGTTTACGAAAGGAATTATTATGAGAATTCAGAAAAAAGAAGAATAGAAGAAAATATTGTTGTTTCAAGAATTTCAAGGATGCATGTTATTTTCTTGTAAATAATGTTGTCAATAGTATTTACAGATTATTATAATGATAACTAAGGTGTACCACTTAAACAGAATGTATGCATAAAGAAACAAAAAATTATGTAAGGACATTTCACAGCAAGAAGCACATTTTCATATATTTTTCTTAGTATTTTTTCTGTATAGAAAATTAAGTGATATATTCTTCAGTTTTAAGGGAATCCGACATAGATGTAAAACAAAAAAAAGGTGTTTTAGAAGATGTGAAAGAAAAAAAAATGTTGAAGCTTACTTTAAACAAATTTGTATACAGGCATCCCTGATACTGAGTTTTTTCAGTTTTAGACTTCTAATATAGTTTTTAAATAGGGGTAAAAGAGATTTTTTCTGAGGTAACTTATTTTTTTCTCCTCTTTCTCTCAAAATTTCGAAATTCTAACTTTTAGATATAGTTCTCTGTTTTAGACAGAGACAGATAGTTCTCTGTTTTAGATATACGATATCAAATTGTTTTTAAATACCAAAATAATTTAAAACAATTGTCTGTCTTTGGAAAATTTCTGTTTTTAGATTGAAAAAATATACAGAATTTGAAATAAAAACACTTTAGACATAAACATGATTTGGTTTAACAAAATTTAAAAAAAACGAGGAAGAATACAGTTGACTTTGTCAACTCTTAGATACCCGTACGAACCGTTAGTATGTTCACAGCCTGTCACTCTGCTTACAATATTATTTTTTTAATATTTTAGTATTTTAAAATAATTTGGGTGAATTTTATAATTTCTAGAACTATGGGTTGTACATATATTCAAACTACATGTTTATATGTACATTCTTCAAAAGCAGATTCTAACCTTCCACATAACGATTATCAATCCAAAACTTTTTCAAATATTCTATAGTACCATTTAATACTAAGCGGTAAATGTATATTAAATTTACTAAGTACAAAACAGTAAATATAATTTTAAATATTATATTATATTATATTTAAATATTCCATTGACAGAATAATTTCTTATAAGTACAATAAAATACATATATGTATGTAAATACAGCGCTATATAATATACATCTATACTCTTATCATTCATGCACTAGTGACATATACGATATGTAAATAAACATGATATTATATAAGTATGTATATATATCAATATCATATAAATAAAAATTCTTCAAGCAACCGTTATGTTGTTTATTTCTTTACATTTTTTTGTACTACGCATTATATCCTCAACAATTTCAAATTATCGAGTAAAACAAAATGGAAAAAATTCGTTTTAAAGAAATTTGTTAGAAAATTTGAAAAAATCAAGTAACACTTTCGTCAATTATAAAGTAACCCTATATTATTAAAAAAAGTTGTTAACAGAAATAAAACTATAATATTGGAGCTTTAATTTTTGTGTATTACTTAAAAAAAATTTTAACAGGTGTTCAAGTTACAGGTGTTTAAAAATAGGATATTTTCAGTTTTTGACCCCTTACAGCTCCTAAACGGGGGGTGATACAAAAAAAATTTCTGAAATGACTCATACTAATTTTCAAAGATCTAACTTCTGTCAAAATTTCAAGTTTCCAACTTTAACCGTTTAGAAGATGGAAGGGTTAAAGAATTTTGCAAAATTTGAGTTTCGCATAACGGTAAATTAAGACACCGTATGCCAAAAATATATATTTATTGTATATATACTTTTAAAGCTAATGAAAGTAGTAATCGTTTGGCGTTTTCAAAATGAAGATATACCTTATACAACTTGTGCTATAACAATTTAAATATAGAGCTGTTTTGAACCTTTGGGGAGCTCTAGCTCCGTAACGGGTGGGGCTACGAAAAAAAGTTATTAAAAATAAAATTAATATTTTTGTGAGATCTATCAGTAGTTAAAATTTCATAGCTCTATTGCAAAAAAAATGTGGGGATCTAAAAGTTAGGTGTTCGAGAACTACCCTAAGGCTTGGTCCAAACTCAACCAAAAAAAATAGGGAACCTACAAATTACTCCCAAAATATTTTGTGTAAATTTCAAGATTCTAGCTTTCTTAGTTTTTGAGTTAGCGTGCTGACGGACGGACATGGCTCAAAAGTCTTAGAATTTTTTTCTGATCCGATCCATACCTTTGAAGGTATATCTAGCTCGCTTATTTCGAGGTGTTACAAACGGAGGAGTAATTTTATTATACCCGATCCTATCGTACGGGTATAAAAATCCATTTCCAAAATACCATTTATATAATTCTAAAGAAAAATTTTCCAGAAAAAAATATTTCACAAAAAAAAAAAATTACATAATAATTTCCACGGTATAGAAATGTGCACTTGTAGCCTCCCTAGTGTTGCGTTGGAATTTTTTAAAAGGACGAATTATTGATTTTAGTTCAATAGAACAAGTGTCATTCATTACCTACAAGATATCTAGATAAAAGAGAAATAATGCTCCAAGATTTCGACGGATTCTAAGAGGAGTAAAAGTTACCTGCATAATAGGAGCGCCAATTAGACGTAAGACGCGATTTTGGTTTTTATCCAGATAACCTAATAAAGATTGGGAAAGGGGGAGCTTGTGCATATATGTGAGTTGTACTTCATCTTAGGTCTAATATATGCTTTATAGATACTGGCCAGATCCAGATTACAGTCATATATTAACTAAATGAAATTCTAACTCAAAATTGCAGCTCAGCTCAGATCTAAAATTTTAAAAAATATAGAAATAGAAAAAAAGATAAGAAAAGTTGTAATAAATCAGAACATAATATGGATATTTATTTATAAATAATTGTTAATCCAATGTAATCGGATATTATTCACATGATTCTGAGAAAAATATTATGTACCTACTTTTTGTTTTTTATTACTTAAACAATTCAATTGATTCATAAAAGATAAATATAACATAATTTTATTATATTGATATAGGAATTACTTATAACTTCATAAGTATAGGTAATCCTTAGATTTATTCTAAAATTAACTAAAATGATTAATAAATTGTTAATGGGATAATAAAATTTTATAATTTCCTAGCGATTTTCCATCCTAAACTAATTGAACAGATTAAGAACGAATTAAATAATCAAAACCAAATCTATAAACAAAATAATTTCAAAAATTTTTAAATTTTATTTTAATTCTTCTACTCTTAATAATCCTCTAATCATCAAGTGAATAATCCTCTAATCATTCAATCTTTGGACCATTCCTTCATTTCAACATAAACTAACAATTCCGTATTATAAATGAATGAATACTTCTGATTACTAAGAGTTTAAGTGATTTTAAACTATGTTCAATATCAGAAAAATTGATATTAAATATCATAAATGAAATGAGATTAATTTCGCATTAAAAATTACGATATTTCGTAGAATTGGTGCCTAAAATTAGTAAACGAAGAGAAATATAAAGAATATTAATGATGTTACTTATGTATCTTAAAGATCTTATTTAGATTTTATGTAACGGTATATTGAAATATTTAATTTTTATGTTATTGTTTTCTCTCTCGTTAAATCTTAAAAAAATTTCTAAATATTGATTGGTATTGTCAGATTAAAACAAGTTAGAATGTAAACCAACGGTTTTTAAAAGCGCACATTTCCAAAACACAATACAAACTGTTTAAAATTGTGACTTGCACAAAAATTTGAAAATTTAAAAAATAAAATTTAAGAAATTTTTTGTAACAAGAAAATATGTGAAAATAGAACTTTTTTGGAATTTTCAGGTTCTAAGAAAACCTATACTAATTCTAAAAGTTCTTTATTGTCTCAAAATTTCAGGTTCCTATCTAAAGGTGTGCCGGAGTTATGAAAAAAGAAATTTCATGCAAAATATGGTTTTCACATAACGGTAAATTTAAATAGTAAATTACAAAATATTACATAATTTTGATATTGCTTTATGTATATAATAAAATTTTTGGTCTTCTAGCGGTTTTAGATTGCAAAACTATTACGCTGAGCCTGAGATATATACATCTGAAAATGAGGCTTTTTCGCAATTTTGAAGAGCTGTAACTCTGAAACCCTATATAACTAAAATAAACCTTTAACACACGTTAAAATACATTACTGTAGTTTTAATTTTTATATCTTTTCGAAGTAAAATGTGTACATGTACCTAAGTTATAGATGTTTAAATATAGCAAATTTTCAATTTTTGAGCCCTAATAGCTCATAAACAGGGGGTGACCCAAAAAAATTTTCTGAGCAAACTTATACTAATTCTAAAAGTTCTTTCTTGCCTCAAAATTTCAAGCATCTATCTAAAAGCGTGCCGGAGTTATGAAAGGAGAAAAATCATGCAAAATTTGGTTTTCACATAACGGTAAATTTAAATACTAAATTTAAAAAATTTGTATAATTTTGATATTAATTTACAAATTTAAAAAAAATACCTGTCGAATGACGTTTTCCGATAAAAAAAATCTTAAGCAGTACATAAGATATATGCATTCAAAAATAGGGCTTTTTCAAAGTTTGAATTTACGAAAAAAAAATAATGAATAAAGATATACAATTAGTAAATAAGTGGATGTCCAAATTAAAGTTACAGCAAATATAAGCAAAACTAAATATATGATAATAAAAAATACAACAAATACATCACTAAATATAATGTTTAAAAATATAAATATTAAAGAAACCAACGTGTATAAGTATCTTGGAGTGACCATGGACTCTGAATTAAAATGGAATCAACAATGTAACGAGATAGCAGCAAAGGCTAGAAGAATTGCTGGTATACTAAAGCTTATACAAAATAGAGTTCCTCTAGCAACTAAAAGATCTATATATTATTGTCTTTTTCATTTGACTATCACCTATGGAATCATAATTTGGCGAAATACATTCTCAAAAAATTTGAATATGATACAACGTATTCAAAATAATGCCATCAAAAACCTCTATGGATTTGAAAGACGAAAGTCAACAGCTGAAATACATCTACTGTTAAAAATATTACCAATTGAACTACATAAAAAAATGTCATAAGCCATACAAATATTTAATATGCAAAATAAATTAATAAATACAAATACCTTGTTATAATACACAACATGGAAATACACAGCCATAATACCCGTACAGCAAGCCAAATACGTAACACGAATCGCAAAAATAAATTCAATGGCTTAGACGGAATCTACTATACGTCAATTAAAACATATAACAACTTGCCAAATGAATTAAGAACATGTGATATGCCATTCATAAAGTCAAAAATAAAAACATTCTACTTAGAATTAATAAAATAAAAAACAAGACTTCTGCAAAAAAAAAAAAAAATAATAATAATAAAAAAATAAACAAATGAAGCACCTGCTAATTTTTAATTTTTAAAAATGAATTCTTCTATTTAAATATATTAACTATAATGAAGTTTAAATTTTGCTATGATTTTTCTGAAGTTTTAATATTTTTTCATTCTCTTGCATTTGTTATTAAGTATTTGTTTTTGCTAATCATATTACTATATACTACTATTATAATGACTAGTTTGTAAGAATGTAATGTACATACTCTGTACGAGCTATAAAGCTCTTTTAGAGATATATTTAAATAAATAAATAAATAAAAATAAAATAATGGATGGGGCTACAAGAAAAAGTTGTTTCACAAAATTATTTTTTTCATGAGACCTACCCATGGTTAAAATTTTTTTTCTCTATCTTTAACGGTGTAGAAGTTTTGTTAACAGAAGGACGGACGGACGGACGGACAGAGTGAAACTAATAAGCACATTTTTTAAAAATTTTTTGGAAATGTGCTAAAAATATTCAGTAAAATTTGAGTAATAACCATTTGAATGTACGGCTATTTTTTTTTTTTTCAACTTTAAGTAACTGTAACTACTCAACAGGTGAAGTTACGTAGAAACTTTCTTTTTCAATCATTACTTTTTGTATGTGCAGATATGAAGTAGATAGTTCTTAAATTTGATTCCTTTACAAACTTTTCAAACAAACGTATCTTTTATTCTCAAACAAAATTTTTTAAAAAGAGACGGACAGATAAAGATAAGGACGGATAGAAGGAGTGGTTAGGTGAACGGGTTGAACGGGAAAAATATAAAATAAATATAAAACTAGATATATTTCAAGATTCTTTTAGATTAATATAAATTGAAGCCTATTACAATTTTGTGTACTATCAGACAAAATAAGTAGCCAAATTTTATACCAGTAAACTAAGAAATATAATAATTTTTTTTTTAATTTGTTAAGGCTTTTTTAAATTTTATATTTTACATAATATTATATTCATTTCTGTATTATATACGAGTATATAATAGATAGATACATTCAAAAATCATAAATCATAATATGTAAATTATAAATTTCCACACATATCTTTTTGTATAATTGTAATATATACCTATAAATACATATAAATTTATTTATAATCCTATAAAAATAAAACGAAAATCTCTCTCCTATTTCAAAGACGTTACTATATACAAAAACAATATCCTATTTAATTAATTTCTATTTAAATAAATTAAATCTTTTCAAATACTGCATTTGAAATTGGATTAAATTTCAATCCATTGTATAAATCAAAGTTCAATTTCAATATAATTATCTATATGTAAAGTAATTGATATTTTAATTTAAATTACTTTTATGCTACAATTAGTTTGATTACAGTTTTAATTACTATAAGATAATGATTATTCTTAAAAGACAAAGATTTTATATCATTAGCTATATAGAAAATAATCTATTTAAATTTTTTTTTTTGTTTTTGTATTTTTTTTTTTTTTTTTTTGTAAAAATTTAATTTTCTCCTTTTAGTCTTAAATTTTCTATAAACTTTCGTATCTTAAAATTCAATTAAATTGTAAATTTTGTTCTAATAATGTCTATTAAATGCAAACTTTTTAGAGGTCCTTTCAGATTATTTTTATATCTCTTGTTAGATTATTTTTATATCACTTTAACAAATTTGGATCACATAAATGGTTTGATTCGTAACAACATTAAAGAGTATACTTCCCAGCTTCTAAACAAATACAAGGATATTTTATAACACTCATCCACCCAAATGTGCCCTTAAAAGATTTTTACAAACTGGTCTGGTAGTTCTGTTAGTGCAGTTTTATTAAAAATATTTTGTATAGACAATAAACAGATTTCTGAGAGAAAAATAAACCAATAAAACTGACTTCAACTGTCTGTCTTACTGACCACAATTTTAAAAATTTTCATTTGATTTGGATTAATTACTATAGTTGAAAAACTGAAGATTCATTTCAACCAATCAAATAACAAAATTCCATTTCTATATTGTTTAAAAAATTGGTAGAATATCGGTTAAATTTATCTAGAATGTAAAAACTGATTTGAGCTTCATCCTAGCCAATCAAATCTGATTAAATCATTACCATAAGTTTTAAAAAGTTGCTAGAATATCGGTTAACTTTATCTAGGATGCATAAGTTCTTATGTATTTTACACCGATTCTTTTACGATTAGTCTATTTATCTATAAAAAAAAACATTGTAGAATTGTTAGAAGTCTATAACTTTAAAAAAGGTCGATTTTTCTTTCTTTATTTTTGTTAAATTTTAAAAAGAATGTAGTAATTGCCTTAAAATTCTGCCTTGATGAAACCAAACATACTTTTAGAAAGAAAATTTAGTGATTCAAACAAATTTTTATTTTTCAAAGAGAAAAAAAAATAATATTTTTGTTTTTTTTACCACCAATTTAATTTTAAATAATAATTCCTCATTCCTTAATTTATTTTTAGAATCAATAAAATTATATTTAAAAAAAAAAAATAAACATAAATTGTCATGTGAATTGGTGCTGTCTAACTTTAAACCTTTTAAATTTATTTTTATTATAATTTTATTTTTTTTAATTTTTTTTTTTTTTTTACAAAATTCCTTAAGTTTTTTTTTCGTGATTACTTTCTAGAGATACGAGAAAAAAAACAAACTGAAGGATTTTTCAATTACGTTTTTAAGTCCCTATGCAATCATTTAATTATTTGGAAGAAATAAAAATATTTTGTATAAAAGTAGGTTATAAACGTCTTCTGAGACATTATTATATTTGTCTACAGATGATGAGTTGGTTGTCCTGAAAAAGTAATTTTTTTTTTTTGAAAAATCATATTTAAATTTCCTGCTATATTAGGGTTCTGTCAAATTCATAATAATGCCATGTCTCTGTTTAGAGAATTTTATTTTTTTTCACCAACATTATTAACTTTGAAGCTTAATTCATTTCCTGTATAGCACAATCTTGTACAACTTAAAAACTTAAAAGGCCTAACCTAAAAATAAGTTATATAAAAAGTTTTATTAACTAACAATTAATACTGATTTTTGTTTTGGACATCATCAAGGAGAATTTCCTTGAAAGGATATTGGCTCGGTATGAATCAGAGAACTTCTCATGTAAAAGTTAATATAGCACTATTAAAGAATATCCCAAAAGGAAATTAGCGAATAAACTGAACTAGTACTGTTCGACAAATCCAAAACAATTTGAAATGTTAAACAAAAAATAATATTTAAACATTTTTTTGGACACGATATTTTAATATAAAATAGATTGAAATATTATTCATTAGTTTGTGTGTGCATTCGTTGTATCTAAACAAAAATTATGCAACTAAATTATTTTATATTTAAAATGTTTTGAAATACAAAAGGTATGCAACAAAAATCTCTGATAAGTAAAATTAAAAGAAAACTTAAAACTCAATTAAAAACTATAGTTTTAGTTGATTATAGTGTTTAGAGTGAATCGTAACTGTAACTTCTTATTAAAATCAGTACATTACTCAAAAACGCTTAAGAGGATTCGTTTTAGTGATCAATAAACATTATAACTTTTAAAGGGAATCGTAGATAAAATCTCTACCATTACCCATAAATATTTAAGGGAATCTATTTTAGGGATCAATAGATATTATAGTTCACAAAGGGAAACGTAGGTGAAAGATCTACCAGTACCCAAAAACACTTAAGAAGATTTGTTTTAGTGATCAATGGATATTTATAGCTTTTAAAGGAATGCGTAGCTGCAATCTTTACCACAACCAAAATCATTTAAGAGGATTTGATTAAGTAATGAATAGATATTATAGCTTTTAGAGAAATTATAACTGCAACCTCTACCAGTGCTAAAAAACGGTTAAGAGGAATTTTTTTAGTAATTAACTAAAAAATGTTGTTTTAGTGATCAACAAACATTCTAGCTTTTAGGGAATGTAGAGGTAATCCTAGCTGCAAACTCTACAAGTACCAAAAATACTTACGAGAATTTGATTTAGTAATGAATAGATATTATAGAGCCTTTAGAGAAATTATTGCTGCAACTTCTACCACTGCCACTGTAGCGTTCAAAAATTTCTAAGACAATTTTTTTTAAACAATCAATAAAAATCTTTTCCCAATAATTCTAGATTCATATTTTTTTTTTTTAATTTTGAAGTAATATACATGAATAAACTTACATATTTTTTGTTAAAACACAACACAAAAAAAAAAAGAGTAAAAATAAAAAATAATATGACTGATTGTAATCAAAATCATTGATTGAAATCGATTACAATATATACATTTATTGGTATATGTAATTTAAAACTTTTCAAATAATTCTAAATGTAATGAAAAGCAATTCTAATTTTTTACTTTTTTTTTTATCTAAGTTTTTTTTTTTTGTTTTTCTGTTTTTTTTTTTGTTTTTCTGTTCTTTTGTTTCATTTCATATGTTGTATGTAATGTCTACAGGGAGTTATGAAATCCTTTTAACAAAAAAAAAAAAATATATATATTAGAAAACAAAAAAAAAAATTAAATATTTTGATGAAAGAGAAAACGAAATGAAATGATGATTGGTGAGTTTTCTTTATTCCTGTTTCACAATTTGTTATACATTTCTCTTTTTGTTTTTTCTTGCATTCATTTAATTGTAATAATATGTATATATTGTTTCCACTTCTATTCAAATACATTTGAAATAAAGTGTATTAAGGCTATTGTTTGAATACAAGAACAATAAAATATAAGTTAAATTCATCATCATCAACATCAACATCATTATTATCATCAATATTATACTCATCGATAATAGCATCATCATCATTATCATCATTATTCTTATTGTTATTATTATTATTATTAGAATCAGTATTAGCATCAACAGTTCTTGTTATTTGTTAAAATTTAATTTTTTTGGAGAACCATGAGAGCTTATACAATCATGTGACACATATACATGGTAGTTGCGTAAGAATTTATAAGGCTTTTTATCCTATACTCTTTTTAATTTTTTTCATTATAAAACTTATTCAAATGTTTTTTTTTTTTTTGTTTTTTGTCTCTTTTTTTTTAATTTATTATAAAATAAAAAAATATATAGAATATAATATTCTCGTCACATATAGAATTCATAATGATATAAGAATTACATATTTTTATTCCTCAAGGAATTATTATTCTAAATTAAATATTTCCATATTTTTTTTGGTTTTTTTTTTTTTTTTTGGCTTGATTTACTGAAGGGGGTATATATACTATATACATATAGTATGTAAGAAAACAAGTTTTATTTTGTTTTTGTAAGAGATTACATCCAAAAATGAAGAAAATATTGAAGATCTATATTATGTAATGTGGGTGAGTTTTTAATGTACCATTGGAATGCTATGAATCACATATTGAATTTTAAGTTTAGAAAGTAAAACGTACATAATATTTAAAAAAAAAATTGAACATTCATTGTGAATTTATATGTATGTATGCGTATATAGGTAAAATGATGTTGTTTTAAAGAATAAGTTTTTTGTAAAAGTTATAATAAAAATATGATTACGTTTAGAAACAGTTTTCATTTTTAAGGTAGTTGTTATAATCTGATTAAGGTTCAACATTCAAATTAATCAAGGCGAAGTTGCATACGATTCTATTGCTTGTCACTTAATTTTAATGTACTACTGCATAAAGGTTAATAAAACATAATAGGATCTCTTAAAAAAATACTTATTAACATTTAATTACTTTTCTCGTGGTTGTATCAAAGGTGGGAATATATATTTTTTTTTGTTTATTCCGCTGCCAAATAAATGTGATAAGGATAACATATCCTTTCCTTTTCAAGTGTGACTGTAAATTTCGTAAGAGGACGGAATTATTCTTACGACGTGTGTGAAATTTGAATCCATACTCCTTCGGTGTTTACAGTGTATTTCATACGCTCTTATTGGAATATAAAAATAACTGGAATATAACTGGAATATAAAAATTTAAAGTAGATTTATATAAGGTTTTTAATTGGAATTGCTGGGGATGAAAATTTTATAAAAAATATTACAAATGATGATAACTTAGAAAACAGAATAAATAGCAAAACTCAATAGGACTGTTTCATTTCATTTAATTCATATAATCTTCTTCGCGACTAAATGATATGTAATCTCTAACAAAGCATGGAACAAAGCAAATCTGATAAATCAATAACGTTATTTATTTTATGATAGATAATTGCTTTACTGTAGATGAAGTGCTAGCAATAAATCCTTTACAGATCTTTAATTTCTTAGAAGACAGTACGGCTGACAGAAATAAAATAAGTAGAGGCAAAACCCACTATACGCATAATAACAGGGGGAGTACAATAGATCTACATCAAAAGTTCACACTGTTACTTATTTGCCTTAAATGATAATCTAATTTAATCTACAGGATGTTTAAAAATATTATTGATATTGAGAGACAAAATAAATAGTACGAGAAACTGATACTTGAGAAAAAAATTATCTTTTTAAAAAGCTTGCAATAATTCAAACTTAAATCAAGACAGTAGAAAATTATTAAAAAACTCTATAAATTTCAAAACTCACGTGGAACAATCGATTAAATTAGACGCTAAATACGATAGATTCATGAAGTAATAAAGTTGTTAAGGTACATAGAATAGCTTCAAAAGTTTATAGCAATAAAACTTACATCAGTAAAGTTTATAGAGTTTTTTGTACTTGTATGAATATAGTACAAAGAGAGAAGTATATAGAGTATAATTAGAGAAGTATTATAGTATAAAGAGTATAATTAATTTGTCATTACATTTGTGACACCTCAAGTGCATATATCGGATCAGAATCCTATTCTGAATCGATTAAAAATGAAAGAGCTAGAATTTTGAAATGTTTATTACTTCACTATTAAAATTATTAATTTCGCTATTTAAATCCAGCAAGTTCGGTCAGGGGGTTCGAGTAGCTGCCATACAATTTTTTTCTTTATATTAAAATAACTAAAAGTCTAAATATCTAAAAGTTAGTTTTGAAGCTAGGTATTTGAAATTTTCTGAAAACATGTGAAATTGCAAACATCTGCTGTAAAATTTCATTATGCTATTACATTAGGTTCTATAGGATTTTCCATACCTTAAAACTTAATTAAGCAGGACGGGGACTAATCTTGTGAAATATAAAATATAATCAAATTTTATGGAAACAGCATATATTATGTGCATACGGATATCCTACAGTTGACACAGCCTAGTCTACACTCTTCCTCGCTTTATTAGAAATATCTTTGAATTATTTATTTTTAAGTAGGTATATAATATCCTATAGTACTTACTATTCTATTTATTTATACAATATTTTATTTTATTGGTTATTTGGTACATGGCTTTATTATTATTCAAAAATAAAACTTTTTTATTTTCTTTTTTGTTATTTTTCCTAATAAAATTCTACTTAATATAATTTAACATAATATTTTATATTGGTTTTTCTGTTTAATTTCAATCTACATATATATATATATTTTTTTTTTTATATATACATTCCTGTATACATTGAATTTTTGTTAGTATCATTATTACTATTTATCATGAAAATATAAATCATAAGTTGTCTTAGGAAAAATCTGTCTATTTTGATATATTAATAATAATGATTCTATAAAAAAAAACACAAATAACAACAACAACAACAAAACAAAAACAACAGAAATAAAATTTCAAAAAAAAAATTAAGACTATTCCCAAATTTAATTTTTATATTGAAATATATTCATTACTAATATATATGATGTTTTTATATATATATACAGGGTTTTCCAATTTCAGTGATATGATTTCTAAGTGACGTTTCGGCCATTTGTAGTATGTCATGATCTGTAATTTTATTTTCATTGTCTTCAGTAATGTTTACAATTTCATCATGGAGAGATATAAGCAAGAACAACGTTTACAAATTATTCAATTTTATTATCAAAATAATCGTTCTCGAATTGCAACTTTTTGTACGCTTTTTCATCTGAGTGGTGCGGTAAATAAACAAAACTGTCGATTCTGGTGCGAAGAAAATCCACAAATTATTCATGAACAACCATTAGATTCACTCTAAATTGACAGTTTGGTGTGGTTTTTGGTCTGGTGCAATCATCGGTCCGTACTTCTTTCGAAATGAAGCTGGTAACACCGTTACTGTCAATGGACAGCGGTATAGATCGATGAAAACCAACTTTGATCTTGATAACATCTGGTTCCAACAAGACGGGGCTATGTGCCACACAGCACGTGCAACAACCGAATTATTGCAACAAAAGTTTGGAGATTCGATTATTTCAATAAATTGTAACATTGAATGGCCCCCAAGAAGTTGTAATTTAACACCATTAAACTATTTCTTGTGGGATTATTTCAAGTCATTGGTCTTTAGCAATAAACCAGACTCTATTCAAGCTTTAGAAATCAATATTGAACGTGCTATTCATACCATACGACTTGATTTAGTGGAAAAAGTGCACCAAAAATTGGGTTAATCGAATTCGTTCCTGCAAAAGAAATCGTGGAGGCCATTTGAATGACGTTTTATTCAGAACTTAATTGTATCGATTGCACTTCACATTAAATAAAAAACATTTGAATTTCCTTAACAATGAGTGTGTTTTTTTTTAAAAGAAATGATATCACTCAAATTGGAAAACCCTTTATATATATATATACATATATATATATGTTAAAATCATATTGAGGTTCAACTTGTCAGTAATAATTAATTTTTATAATATTTACTAGTTTATTTTTTTTTTGTTTTTTTTTTTTTAAAGAACATTTTTTTCTTAATGGAGTTTTCTTTTGATAAAAACATCTTTTTTGCTTTCAAATTTCAAAGTTACAGTTTATTTATATATATACTGTTTCCATTTATTTGAATATCATTAGTTTTAAAGTATCGGAAATAATATATATATATATACATACATATAATTATTATGACCTCATATATGTACATAAACGTTAAAAATAATGAATACTCACCATTAAATTGGTTTTTCTTTTTATTTTGTTTTTGTTTTGTTTCATTTTAGCAAAATCAGAATGTCCTTTTGTTATTTTTGTTAGAAAATGTATGCAATTTTTATAAAATAAAAAATATTTAAATAAAAATGAAAATGTAAAAAAAAATCAATTTCCTTCAATAAAAAATTATTATTATTCAAATAAAATGTGATAAATCATGTTAAACTTAAGAATTTCATACATACATACATACACACATATGTAATTATAAGGAAGAAAGAACTCTTTACTCAAAAATCTGAAAGTTTTAATTATTATATAATATGATGCAATGAGGCAACGTTATATTGAGGTTTTTTATTGTTTTTTTTGACTTTAATATTCTTGTACAGAACTGAAAGAATAAGGATATTGGAAAATTTATGTAAAATATTATTTAATTTGAGCCAATACTAAGAACTTTCTACCCAAAAATCCTTTAAAATAAAGAAAATATAATGGATATTTAGTGCGAGCCAATTCTCAAAACTTTCCATCCAGATATTCTTTATAATGAAAAAAATATAATGGATATTTGGTGCGAATAATGGATATTTGGTGCGAACCAAATATCCATTCTATCTTTTATTCTATCTATAGAAAATAAAATCTCTAAAATGAATAAAATAAAATGGCGGAATTAATAAAATGCTTTAATTTGTAACTATTAAATAAAAGAAATCTGAAATAACGAAAAGAAACGAATAAACAAAAGAAGTTGAACTCAAAAATGATATCACTATATGCTTCAACTATACAGAAATCATATTAATAAACTGCAGTTCATATTTTGCACCTTTAAAATTCATATATGCAAAAGACTAAAATCAATTTATAAAACAGCAACATGTGATGAATTTTATTTTAGATCCTAGGCAGCCATATATAATAATACTGTTGATAATATATTACCAGTTAAGCTATTAACAATGAAAAGTTACAAATATATCATGAGTCTCCTTATAGACATCTAATTAAAATATCTTTAACTAAGCTCATGAGAATATACGAAAGATAAACTAAGGATTCGGTAGAAAGATAATACTGCACATGTTAAGCCAGCACATGTTTTCAAATATTGAAGAAAATAAAAATAAAATTAAATATTATATTAAATATATTGTGCTCCAATTCAAATCTCCTAACTCCTAAAGAAAAATTAGTATTTTTTCTCTAATTCTAACTAAACCACAATTAAGTATAAATTTTAACTTTAATTTTATCCTTAATTTAAATTCCAAATAAATACAAAATAATTCCAAAATCGAAACTGAATCGAAACAACTTAATCCCAATTTTAAATTCAATCACTGCTTATTCTCAAATCTAACTGCAAACCTAACTGGCATTATAGTCAAGTAATGACGTTTGGTAAATTTTAAAATGAGAATTTGAAAATTTAATCTTTTTCGAAACAAATCTCAACAAAGGCATTGACGTAGTAGAAAAGCTAATAATAAAGCTTATAACAGGTACTTTGCCTTGCAAACCTTGTAAACCAATATTAGTTTGGTAGGGATAAAAATGTGAAGAACTGAAAGAGTATGTAAGAACTACTTACTGTATAATGACTTAAATCTAGTTTTAAAATTAAGGGCGAGCACCTTTTTCGACTAGACCACGTAAAATGCTTCAGCAAATAGAATCTTTAAATCTACCACTACTATTACTACTATTACTACTGCTACTATTACTTTATTATCCTGTATTAATGATAACTATTTTTAAGAAAGAAATATTTTTAAGGTAATCTTATTCCAATTAATCTGATTTAATTCTATCATAATATTTCAATAAAATATAGTTTTTAAACTAAAAGACTAAAAGAAGGGAACTTTAAAGGATTAAAAGAATAACGGCATTATTAGATGGCAAACTCATTTTCATTGAAAACTTTAAACATTTAAAATAAAAAAATTAAAATTTAAAATTCTTTCAAAAAAAAAAATTTTTTTTTTTTAGTCTTTTTAAAGTTTTAAGAAAATTGGCTTTGTTGGAAATTAATAGATTTTCTTCATTTTCTTTATTTGAAAGAAAATTATCATAGAAAAAGATTTCAATTGAAAATCAAAACTTTTAATTTCAAAAAATTTTGCCTTTTACAATTTCCTTAATTTTTTAATGTAACTGGTATTATTTACAATAATAGTACAAATCAACTATAAATGAAAGCTCTTTTCTTTTCTTTTCTATAGAAAATACAAGGGAAAAATGGCAGAAAGAACTGAAAAACTCAAGTTAGTTGATAACTTCATTCTGAATCATTGTTATTTCAAGTTATACGCTTTAAAAGTACTGCTCTTAAATTTTTACAAAAAAAAAAAAGGAAAATTTTAACAATGTTTCAAAAGTCAATTTTTAATTCATTTTGAAGGCAAAATTTTTCATTTCTATCTTGTTTTTCCTTCTCTATATCTTGTTTTTCCTTCTCTATATTTTATTTTTTAAGTAATACAGCTCAATTTCTTTCTAAAAAGAGGAGGGTTTTTTTTTTACTCAACCTTTTTTTTTGAAAATTATTGAAAATTTCCTTAGTGAAAAAACAAGTAGTAAAGTTTTTCTTTTAGTTGAAAATTTTCTAAGAAGTTTAATTTAATATATTTAATCCTGCAGTATTTCAATTTAATACATTACATGTAAAATATAGTATGTGTGTATATAAATAATAATACAATAACGTTGTATGTACATAGTTATGTATCAAATATATAAATAATATATGTAATATATAAAAAAAAAAAACAAAAAAATACATACATAAATGTCATGTGAAAAATAACAAAAACCAAATCAAATTGAAAACATTTACATTAGATGGTAAAAAAAAAAAAAAATAAGTTAAAAAATCTGGTAAAAATAAAAAAAAAGATAAATTTTTAACGTCAATTCTATAACAGTTTCTAATTCAATTTTACATTATGGTTTTTTTATATATTTACTTTTTCAAACTGTTAGTTTTAGGTATTTTTGTATTCGATGAAGTTTATTAGATAATATTAAAATTACTGTTCTTTTTTTGTACTGACAAACCTATCAAATCTCATAAATAAAGTCTTCATTTAAACTCAAATTTATTCAGTAAACGAACAATTTAGACGAAAATTGAATAATACCATTTTTTAATTACGATTTTACCGCCTTTAAGAAGATCTGCAAAAATGTTTTTTTAATCATTTATGAAGAGGAATGATCCTCTTTCATAAATTTCCCTTCAATATTACTTTTCCGAACAATAGCTAGGGTCATAGCATTCAATATTCATTTGTATCACCACCCATGATTTACAATTTGATTTCAAGTTTTTCTTGAAAAATATTTTTTTGATTCATTCCTAAACTTCTATATCTTAAATATTGCTAATAGTTAGTATAAATTGAAGCCTATGATTTAATACGTCATCAAAGTAGACGTCAATATATAAAGCGAACACAAAATACCACAATTGGTCAAACATCATTATAATTCGTCACCTATTAGTAAGTTAATAGTTTCAGCTTTTTCAAAATACATCTGAACAAAGCTTAGAGGATCAGGATAGAAATAAGGCGAATATTGAAACTTTAAAACTGTTACTAGTTTGCTACAGAAACTGTGAAGATCGATATTAGTATCTTATGAATCTAATAAGTGAACATCGCCAAGTGCAAGTAAGAAAGCATCTATTATTTCTGGACAATTATAGGAATTTCAAGGAGAAAAAATTTGACTGAAAATTAACTAGTTGTACAATGATGTGGAACTAGAATTTAAAATTAAAGAAAAGATTAAGGAACTTTGCCAGATGGGCCACGCAGAGCTTATCAAATAAAATACTTCAGCTAAGAGAATATTCCAATTTAAATCTTATAAAGTAAGGCAGATGATTTGTTTAATTTACAATTCTCTCAACTAGAGGGAAACTTCCCGGATTCAACAAAATAGCAGGATATATTGAGTCAGTCACAGCAAATTCAATGTTTGTAGCGCCTATTAAGATAGTAAGTAATCTATTAGAAATTTATTTATCAATTTTTTAAAAACATAATTATGTATTTACTAATTTTCTATACAAATGTATAAAATTTTAATGCCTTGATTTAAGAAGTTCGGTTAATACGCCAAGTAAAATAAGAAATGTTACACAAACTGGAACCTTAAAACCACCTGAATGGCATAATTATATTGCTATCTTTTATTGGGGCCACATCAGTATCAGCAAAATTAAATTCAATTTTCAATATAATTTTTCAATATTAATGTGGACGAACAGTTTTAAATATTCTTTTTTATTTAGATTTCAACAAAAAAAAAAAAAAAAATCTTAAGATAGGGAAATTCTTTTACAAACAAGATAATTTTCCTTTCTTTTTGTCACTACTATTATTTTTCCATCCCTTTTCTTAAAACATTTTCTTCTAAATACTAATGAAGAAATCAAAAAAGAAGTCAGTCAAAATTTTTTTAAGTAAAAATAACAACAATAAAATTGAAGGGGATGAAAAATGCTATCAATAAAAGTCTATTGAAAAATTATTTTAAATCAAATCAATTCAGATTCAATTTTTTGGAGTTAAATTGAATTATACATAAAAAAATATAAAAAAAATTAAAAAAAAAAATTTTTTTTTTTTAAATAAAATCATTTGCTTATTTTTTGTTTTTTTTTTTTTCCCCTCACTCTCTATGTTTATTTTTCAATAAAATTTAATATATTATAAAAAAAAAAAAAAAAAAATTATTGGAAAAATAAAAAGCGAATTTTTATTCATAACTTTTATTGCATTCATTTTTAGTAAATTTACGTTCAGATTATACACGTATGATAGAATCATATAAAAAATATTAAAACCAAGTAAATTTAATAAATAAATTTTTTTTTTTATTTTTCAGAAAATACCAAAAAAAAAAAAATTTGAGATTGAAAAATATAACTTTAAATTCACCCCTTTAAAAATGGAATTAAATACACAAAAGTTTCTGTTTTTGGAAGAAACTTTCAAATTGAATGGAAAAGAAAAGAATTGATTCTTTATTCTATTGATTGTTGAAGGTACTTGAAAATGAACAATTATTTTTTTTTTTTTGATTTTAAATACAAAATCAAAGTTATTCAGTTTATTTTATTTACTTTTCCGGAAACTTTTCAGTAATTTTTTTTTTTCTATAACGGAAAATTTTCTTCAAAAAGAAAATACTTTTATTTTTAGAAAATTCTGTTTCATATAAAGTTTTTTATGTTCAAAATTAAAAATTTGAAATATGATATATGTATTTTTTATTAAACGAAAGCTATAAGTTATTCAATAATTAACGGAAGCTTTATTTCTGCATCTGTAAATACCAGAATTTAGAGTCAAATTAGTACGCATCTTCAAAAGAAAGAATTATATAAAATTGTTTTTGTTGGTTTTTCTTTTGAATTTTGAATTTTCTTTAAATATCACGAAAAAACTGCTCTGATAGAAGAAAACATGAAAATTTCCTTCCGTTTGTCTTTGAAAGACCAAATAATTCTTTAAAAAAGAAATCGGTAAAAATTGGTTTAACCATCTCAGAAAAATAATTAAAAGATATAAATGACTAGTCTTAATTTTAGTTATTAAAAGTAAAAAAAAATTAACATTAAAAACGAGGAAGAATACAGTTGCCTTTGTCAACTCTTAGATACCCGTACGAACCGTTAGTATGTTCACAGCCTGTCACTTTGCTTATAATATTATTTTTTTAACATTTTAGTATTTTAAAATAATTTGGGTGAATTTTATAATTTCTAGAATTATGGGTTGTACATATATTCAAACTATATGTTTATACATTCTTTAAAAGCAGATTTTAACCTTTCACATAACGATTATCAATCCAAAACTTTTTCAAATATTCTATAGTACCATTTAATACTAAGCGGTAAATGTATATTAAATTTACTTAGTACAAAATAGTAAATATAATTTTAAATATTATATTATATTATATTTAAATATTCCATTGGCAGAATAATTTCTTATAAGTACAATAAAATACATATATGTATGTAAATACAGCGCTATATAATATACATTTATACTCTTATCATTCATTCACTAGTGACATATACGATATGTAAATAAACATGATATTATATAAGTATTTATATATATCAATATCATATAAATAAAAATTCTACAAGCAACCGTTATGCTGTATATTTATTTACATTTTTATGTACTACGCATTATATCCTCAACAATTTCAAATTATCGAGTAAAACAAAATGGAAAAAAATCATTAAAGAAATTTGTTAGAAAATTTGAAAAAATAAAGTAACACTTTCGTCAATTATAAAGTAACCCTATATTATTAAAAATAGTTGTTGAGAGAAATAAGAGTATAATGTCGAAGCTTTAAATTTTGTGTATTACTTCAAAAAAATGTTAACAGGTGTTCAAGTTACAGGTGTTTAAAAATAGGAAATTTTCAGTTTTTGACCCCTTACAGCTCCTAAACGGGGAGTGATACAAAAAAAATTTCTGAAATGACTCATACTTATTTTCAAAGATCTAACTTCTGTCAAAATTTCAAGTTTCCAGCTTTAACCGTTTAGAAGATAGAAGGGTTAAAGCATTTTGCAAAATTTTAGTTTCGCATAACGGTAAATTAAGACACCGTATGCCACAAATATATATTTATTGTATATATACTTTTAAAGCTAATGAAAGTATTAATCGTTTGTCGTTTTCAAAATGAAGATATATTTTATACAAGTTGTGCTATAACAATTTAAATATAGAGCTTTTTTGAACCTTTGAGGAGCTGTAGCTCCGTAACGGGTGGGGCTACAAAAAAAAGTTATTAAAAATAAAATTAATATTTTTGTGAGATCTATCAGCAGTTAAAATTTCATAGCTCTATTTCAAAAAAAATGTCGGGATCTAAAAGTTAGGTGTTCGAGAGCTACCCTAAGTTTTGGTCCAAACTCAACCAAAAAAAATAGGGAACCTACAAATTACTCCCAGAATAATTGAAATTTTGTGTAAATTTCAAGATTCTAGCTTTCTTAGTTTTTGAGTTAGCGTGCTGACGGACGGACGGACGGAAGGACGGACATGGCTCAAAAGTCTTAGAATTTTTTTCTGATCCGATCCATACCTTTGAAGGTATATCTAGCTCGCTTATTTCGAGGTGTTACAAACGGAGGTGTAATTTTATTATACCCGATCCTATCGTACGGGTATAAAAAAAGTGATAAACAAATAATTAAATGCGCCACGAAAATTCTGAGATTCTGATGTGGTATAATAGAAAAATCTGTTGAAAAATAAAGTAATTACAGTATGTAAATATATTAAAAAATATAACTGAGGTTAATCTTTAAAAAAATCTTTTAAAAAACCGAAAGATTATTTAATAATTCCATCATGTTCCACTTTTTATAATAAAGAAGAAAAAAAAGTACCTATTGTATTGTGAAAAAAAAAGTACCAGTACTGTATGTATTCAAATCTCCTAAAAATATGCAATGGATATATTTATACATTCGTAATACAAGGGAACAAAATGGCCGAGTGGGAATATAAACAATAAAAACAATAACAATAATAATAATAATACAAACAAAAACAATAATCAAACCAATAATGTGACCAACAAAAACTTTGCTGATAATAGCAATAATAACAATATTGAAAGTAATAATACTTCTATTAAAAATAAAAAAATGCCACCTATAAGTGTGTTCAACACAGAATTTGAATTTCTAAAAAAAACAATTAAAATAAAAACAAACAGTTTCCTGACAAAAAAAATTTCGGAAACACATATAATCATATATACAAGTGATATTACGAATTTCAAAACAATTATAGAAATTCTAAAACAAACCCAGACGAATTTTTATACATACACCCCAAAAGAGGAAAAAAAAATGAGCCTCCTACTCAAAGGTTTGGATGCTTCATACTAAGAAGAGGAAGTATTAACCATACTAAAAGGTTTCAATAATAATGAAATTAATTTTGAATCTGCAACCAGATTAAAAACCAAGAAGTCACAAGAAAATAATAAAACCTTGTCATATTTTATTATACAAGCATCTGCTGACACTAAAATTAACGAAGTAAAAAAAATCAAAGCCATTGATAATACAATAGTTCACTGGGAGAGCTTGATAAAGCATAAATCTCTCCAATGTACAAGATGCCAAAGATTTTCGCACTCAGCCGTAAACTGCAATATTGACTACCGTTGCGTTAAATGTGGTGAGAGTCATATTCCAGGAGAATGCAAAATAAATAAGGAAGATGAAAGAAGTACGTTGTTTTGTGTGCTTTGCAACCAACATGGCCATCCAGCGTCTTATAGGAACTGCCCTAAGCACAAAAAAAGAGAACAACAAAAGGAAGAAGCAAAAAAAATATTAAAAGAAAAAATTACTAACAGGTACAATATGTTTCATAATTTTACTAACAAAAATATTACCTATGCAAATGCAGTAGGAAATAATAATAGCAATAAAAATACTTTTAATAACAATAATAATACTAACAATAGCAATAATAGTTTTAATAATGATACTAATAGTAACTTACTAGAAAATTTAAATAATAACATACTTGTACTTATACAAAAAATGAATTCTTTAGAAACAAAAATTACACAAAATTCCAATGATATAAAATATATTTTTGATACATTTAACATACCCAATAATTATTAGACATGTCATTAACAACAAATAACGTTAATTTAGAAATAATTTCAATTAATGTTAACTCACTTGTCTCATATAACAAAAGGTTTTCTCTGATGCATTTCGTAGAAGAAACAAAGGCAGATATTCTCTGTCTTTGCGAAACTAAATTACAAAATAAACACTACCTTCAATTGGATGGATACAATATAGTACGACAAGATCGTTCCAACCAAGAAGGTAGTGGCACAGCAATTTGTATAAAAAAAAATATACAATACAATTTGTTACAAAAAAACCTCTATGACACATTTCAATGCATTGAATTGAGTGTCATAAAATTAAATTTAAGAAATTTAGAAAAATTATTCGTAATTTCAATTTATGCTTCCCACAGAAACCAAAACAAATTTGTAGAAGAATTTCAAAAAATATTTGAAGCTTTAGATCTGGCTAATATTAATCATTATTATGTTATAGCTGGAGATTTCAACGCCAAACACATCTCTTGGCACAAATAACAATCGAGGGGTTGCGTTATATAATTGGTTGGGTGTTAACAAAATACAATATAAATGTAACTTGTTAACACCAGATTTACCAACATATCCCAGATGCAACTCTTATTTAGATCTAGCAATAATAGATATAAGATTAGAATCTGCACATAATAGACTATTGACCTTACCTTATGACAGTGATCACAAAGCCATATATGCCAACTTATTGGTAGTTAGAGAAAATATAATAACCGAAAATCAACATCGATCCAGAAAAAAGTATTTATTTCACAAAACTAATTGGAATAAATTTAGAAAAAAACTGGATTACAATTTTGACAAAGAATACCAAACTGCAAACAACTACATAACAAGTGAAAATAACATTACCATAGACAAAATAGACATGCATATAAACAAAATAAACAAAATTCTAACGCAGACCATGGACGAAACCATACCAATAGCCAAACAAGTAAACCATTTGAACAAATACACTTCTACTAAACTCAAAAACTTACTAAGACACAAAAGCAAATTGCTAAACGATATACATAACATACACAAAAGAAATTTAATATTCTTACCACAAGAACATACTCTACTTAAAAGCTTACTAAATAACATAAACAGCCTCATCAAACAAGAAATAAATAACGAAAAAAATAAATACTGGCATAATAGAATAAGAAATATTACTCCTAAAGACAATCGAAACATGTTTGCTGAAATTAAAAAACTTTTTCGAAATAGACCAGAGAACAATATAAAGCACGTACATATTGCCAATAATGACATGGACATTTTAATAAATAACAATATTGACTATACAAAACTAGACAAAACATCTACAAATAAATACGTAGTGAAAAATAAAGAAGACATTTGTAAAATATTTGGTACATACCTGGAAAGAAGCCACAATGTTACAGTATCAAATAACAATCATTTTCATACTAGAGTACGCCACAAAATTCAATCTTTTAGACGAACAAGCAATGAACTAAAGCGAAATAATATCAGCTTATTTACATTTGACAGCACAAACACAGCCTACAATACACTAAACAGAAACAGCTACCTTACAAACTTTAATGAACTAGACTCAAAAATTAAGAATTTGAAAAACAAAACTTTAGCTGGCATAGACGGTATTCCCAATGTGGTTCTAAAAAACTTATCAGTTAAGGTCATACAAAAATATGTTATTTTATTTAACAATGCATTAAACTACTGCTACTTTCCTATACCATGGAAAATAGCAAAAGTGATCATGCTAAAAAAACCGGGTAAAGACCCTACAAATCCTAATAACTATAGACCAATAAGCTTACTACCAAACATCAGTAAAGTTTTTGAATCTATAATTAATGACAAAATAGTAAATTTCGTAAATGAAAACCTGTTAACTGAAAACCAATTTGGTTTCAGGTACAAACATAGCTCTGTACATGCTATTAATAAATTAACATCCGATATATGCTGGCACATAAACAAAGAAGAAGCGGTAGGCGCGTGTCTTATCGATTTAGAAAAAGCATTTAATAGTGTTTGGATAGATGGCTTGCTTTACAAGCTATTAAACTACAATTTTCCTAACCCATTAATAAGATTAATAATGGATATGATATCCAACAACGAATTTACTATAGCCAATAGCTCAAATATCGAACACAAATTTGTGATAAATAACGGTTTGCAGCAGGGCACAGTAAACTCCCCGATACTGTTTTCAATCTATTTAACAGAACTGTTAAATTTACTTGGAAGTAGTAAAGGAAGCAGTTACTCGATTGCATTTGCTGATGACCTTATAATTTATTTCGCTGGTAATAAAATAGCGGAAATTACAGCAAACGTTCAGAAACAATTCAACCTTGTCATTGATTATTGCAAGGTTTGGTTACTCAAAATGAACGTAGATAAATGTGAAGCAATACTATTTCGTAATACTGTTGATAAAACAAACAGTAATATTAGAAAATACTGGAAAAATTTCCACATAAAAGCTTTGAACTCCACCAAAATTGACAGAAAAAAATCAGTCAAATATCTAGGTGTTGTTTTAAACCAACATTTAAACTACATTGATAATGTTAAAACAAATTTAGAAAAGGGGACAAAAGCTTTCATGGCGTCCAAAAAACTTTTTTATAATAAAATTATCGATGAAAGAGTAAAAATTTTAGCATATCAAACTCTTGTTAGACCTGTCATCTCATATGCTGGACCCATTTGGTTCAACATAAGTGGAAGTCTAATGGAGAAAATAAGAAAATTTGAACGAAAATGCATAAGAGCCTGCGTAAACCTACACAGAAAACCCGAAACGGATTACAAGCATTTTTACTCCAATAAATGTTTGTACCGTAAAGCAAATATAATCAGATTCGACAATTTTTTAATAAAAATTGTTCGCAATCACTTTGAAAGATCTCTTAACACAAATGAAAATGGTCTAATATCCAAAATTTATTACCACAATGAAGAGTATATTAAAAATAGTTTAAAAACGGGTTTTATTGCTCCCGAACATTTTATATATCTGGATTCTAAGGGGTATATTCAAAACCACGAACATGTCCCGCTATTATATCACTATAATAGACGGGCCACA
This sequence comes from Poecilobothrus nobilitatus, assembly GCA_947095535.1. Lineage (NCBI taxonomy): Eukaryota > Metazoa > Arthropoda > Insecta > Diptera > Dolichopodidae > Poecilobothrus > Poecilobothrus nobilitatus. The sequence goes on along the minus strand of OX352772.1, from coordinate 50,229,388 downwards.
TGCAAGTGCATAGAATATAACCCAAACAACATTGAGACTAGTTTGTTAAAATATGATATGTTTATTCCTGAAAAGGACAAACATTTATCTAAGAATTATTGGTGGTTGGATACTTTGTGAAATGTATAAATAATAGTTTTTTTTTGTTGTTAAAAAAAATTAATAATAGGATTAGGTTTATATTAAGTTAGTTAGGTGTAGATTTAGTTTTAGTTTAAGTAGTATAAGTTTTAATTTAACATAAGTTTTAAATAAAATAAAAATGGAAACAAATTTTGGTTTTTAATACAAATTTTCCAAAACATAATTATTATAAAAACTTTTTCGACATGAAATATTAAATAAACAAAAGAATATTAATAATGTTACTAGATAAAAACTAAAAAAAATAAAAATATAGTATTTAAGGTTTTAGTCATAAATAATGTAAGAATAAATATTAGTTTTGTAAACTTTTTTTCCTAATTGTAAACTTTGAGATATTGAATAAAATAAAAAAAAAGTAAAAAAAAAAAAAAATGGCCGAGTGGAAAAAAATACGTAAATTCGAAAAAAAAAGTGCATAAGAGTTTGTATTAATAAACATAGAAAGTCTGAGTCTGAATACAAGCATTTTTATTCCAATAAATATTTGTACAAGGAAGCAAATATTATAAGAATAGATAATTTTATGATAAAATTGATCAGAAGTCATTATGATAGAGCATTAAATATTCCAGAAAATGATTTAATATCACATATATTTTACCACAATGAGGAGTACATTAAGCTTACGGGACTTTGCTCACGGGTTTTACAGCTCCTGAGCATTTCAGCTTTTTAGACAAATATGAATATATTCAAAAGCAAAATCATGTCTCTATATACTATTTCATTATAGTAGACGAGCTACATGCAAACAAATCGAATATATCCCAGGTAATATTAATGGAAATAATATAAGATATTACATATTCATAACAGAAAAAGACAGAATAACAAGAAAAGATTATTGGTGGTTAAATACATCTTAATACGTAGAGCTTGAAATTAACAACAGCAAAACTAAGTCGCTGAAAATCAACAGCACCAACAACCATCTCATCATGCTGAAAACGCATCCAGTTGAATACGTCAACCAGTTCCACTATCTCGGTAGTATAATGTCTACAGATGGTGGTGCGGAGGCGGATATGAACAACAGACTTAACAAAGCAAGGGCATCATTCGGACGATTGTACCCAGTATGGAAAAACACCCGAATCTCAAGGAAAACAAAATTAAGGATCTTCAACGCTTGCGTGAAAACCGTACTAATGTATGGTAGCGAAACATGGATGCTATCCAACACCATCATTCAAAAGATACAGATCTTCACTAACCGCTGTCTGCGCATAATCTGCAGAATATTCTGGCCGCTAAGAATAACCAACGAAGATCTATGGAGGAGCGGAACCCATACTGAGTCAATTAAGAAAGAAAAAATGGACGTGGATAGTCCACATACTAAGGAAACACCAGTATAACATAAGTAGCATGGCCCTGGAGTGGAACCCCCAAGGAACCAGAAGACGTGGGCGTACAAGTAACACCTGGAGACGCACCATAATAAACGAACTCAGCCAGTGTAACCTAACATGGGAGAATGCAAAAACATCAGCAGGAAACCGTGTGAGATGGAGATGCCAAATGGAAGCCCTATGCTCCCTCGCGGAATAAAATGGACAAAAAAAAACAAAAACATCTTAATATATTATCATCTAAAACATTTGTGGTATATTTAGCTTATAAGATTAGTTTTAGATAAATTTAAGTTTAGGTTAAGCTGCGTGAAGTTAGTTATGTTTTATAAAAAAAAAAAATATTAAACATTGGTTTTTTTCAAATTTTATAATGATGAACAAATATTAATAATACAACATTCTGTAAATTAAATAATTAGAAAACATTTTAACTCAATAGATATTAAATTTAACATATAAAAATTAAAATATTTTTAAATGTTAAAAAATTAAAATAATTAAATCTTTTTTGTTAACTTTATTTTGTAGGTAAAGATATCTAAAATTTTAACAAAAATAAAAGTTTAAAAAAAAAAAAAAAACAATGGCCGAGTGTTTAAGTTCAAATCCTGTACATGTTTCTTTTAAATTGGATCTATAGTACATATAATATATAATAATATCTTATGTGATCTGTAATAAAAAAAAAAAAATTAATAAATAAATTAAATAAATATTTCTACTTTGTCACTTTTTAATGGCAAAAATAACAGCGTCTGCCGAAGCTTGACTAAAATAATTAAAAAACTTTTGAAGGGCTATTCTAGTGCTATTGCACCTGCAAATGTGAAAAAAAAGTTAGCAAAAATTATAGATATCAGGGTCTAGTAAAATTTATCTTATTTTTGGAGTATCTACAACTATGCAATAGATAAAATTGAATTTAGAATCATTATAACCGTCGTAAATTAGTTTGACTTTTTTAAATTATAAAACCAAAAAAAAAAAAAAACTTATTATACATAATTACAAAATTCAAAATTTATACGTAATATGCATGAAAACAAATGTGATTTAGTTGGCCATAAGATACACTTTTAGTCAATTTTTACAAATTAAAATCGTATTTGAACTTTTTACGTCCAGCGGTAAAGTATTGAAATGAAAAATTATTGTGGACAAGAAAGCGTTGATTGGAAAATGTTGAGTTGTTAAATTGTTAAATTGTTCCGATTACGTGTATTGTAGTTATGAGTCTCAGAAACTTTAGATAAAATTAAGTCAGATTTATTTATTTTATGAATTAGTTTATAATACACACATCTCAAAAATCTTAAGTATATCCAATGGAAGAATCTTTATATTACAGAGTTAACTTAAAGGAGTCAACATAGGTAGATTGTTTACAAATTTTACGGTTTTGTTTTGCAAAACCTGAAATTAACACAGTCTATATATATTCTCTGATTCAGGCGACCAAATTGAATATAAATAGACCAATCTTGAGTGAATATGTACAAAGTATATATTGCATAGTATTTGTTTTGGTAAATTTTTACGTATCCTATGTATAGCGCTGTGACATAAGGTATAATTTTCTTTTTTATGTAATTAATATGATCTTCCCATTTCAAATTTTTATCTATATGGAGTCCAAGTTATTTAATTGTATTGACTTTCTCTATAATTTCATTATTTAAAACTAGTTGGTATATATCAGGAATATTTTTTTTAAATATCATAAATATTAATTTTAAGTTTACAAGAACCAAAATATTTATCAAGCGGATTTAAGTCCGATTTTATGTATCTAAACATACTTTCCATCGATACTTCACTTAAGTAAAATACTTCACATAGTGAAGATACCATTTAAGGGAACACACTAAAAACTTCACTAAAAACTAACAGAGTATCATTCGCATACATAGTTAAGGTACCATTTAAGGGAATATTAAAAAATTCACTAAAAACTAACAGAGCATCATCCGCATATATAGTTAAGGTAGCATTTAAGGGAACATTAAAAACATCATTGATGTAAATGAGGAACAATAGTGGTCGAAGAATTGACCCTTGTGGGACACCTTTATGTACTACGAGATTAGTGATAAAGATAATTACAAAGAGAAGAACACACAGATTTTATTATTGATATTTCGAAAATTGATATTTGGCTTAAAACAGAAAATTAAAAAAGTGGTAAGGTCTACAAATAATTGGTTATATTTGTAGACCTTACCACTTTTTTAATTTACGCTTTATCTTTCTATTATCAATAACGGTTATTTTAAAACTAAACTACCTAACATAAGTATTTTATTAAATATTTTTAAATTTGTTTTAGAAAATAATTGAATAAAATTCAATTGAACCCAATCAAAAAAAAAAAAAAAACAAATCATTCAACCAAAAAATTAAGTTTCATTTAAAAATAAAACATTTACTTTATAAATAAAATTGAAAATCAAAAATGTTTATTTTTTATATAAAAACAATAAAAACAATGAAATTTTAAAATAAAAATGTTAAATCTATTGAATAACAACTTTAAAAAAAAGGACAATAAAAGACAATTTAGAATAAAACTTAATATGTAAAGACTTTGAACATAATGACATTTTTTTGGTTTTGAAACAAAATAATTGACAACGAAATGGTTGACATTTTAACAGTCATTTTAATGCATATATGTAGGTACATATGTATGTAAAATAAATTTTTTATTTCCTGAAAATACAATTTTTTTTATTTAGTAGATTCGAAATATTTTAAAACTTAAAGAAATGTACATATAAATCAAAAATAATATTTTGGGGGAAATGTAAGAGTGTAGAAGCATTTATAATAAAAGTTTTTATAGTTATTTTAATGAAAGTGTGGGCGATTTTTGAATCCATATTTAAATTTAAATTAATTTCCATTTTTCATAATTTCACTAACTAATTTCAGTTCTATAAAATTTTAAAATCTTCGTATTAATTAAAATATCCTTTTGTAAATTGCAATTTACCACTGATTCACCTAAAAAAAAAGAATGAGGAACCTTAAAAAAAATTGTCATATAATTTAATTCTAAACTGGCTGTGTTTCCATTTCAATAGATCATAAATTTTCTTTTAATTTGCAGAACTTCATTGATGAAAACTTTATTCAAAGATAAGAAACACAAAATATGGTATTTATCTATATGGTATTTGTCTAATGCCGTAGTAGTTTTGTTATCACTTTTTCAATCAAAATGTCTTTGGATTAAACTGAGGTCAGATCGTGTAAAAATAGATAGTAGTTTTAAATTGTAATTACAACAATAATAATAATCTCAATATTTGTATTTGTAACTGATTCGTCCCTATAGTAAATAGTAATAATAATATGTAAATTCATTGTTCCCTTACAGTTTCACTTCCAAGTTTCCATATCCTTGTCCTATACTCCCTAGTCAATATACTGCTCTATCTGTTAAGCGTTTCATCTCATTATGTTCACGCCAGTAAAAATCTGATAGTGATCAGATATATTATCGAATAAATTCAAACTATCAGTTTTCTAGTGAAATAAAACAATCAGAAGAAAAGTAGAATCAAGTAACAATGGAGTTGAAGCAAAATGCATCTAAATGAACATTTCTGAAGGTAACGAAACATTAAATTGAAAATCAAAAAATCAAATAATTTGGCTTTAGTTCAAAAAATCTTTTAAACACAAAAATTAAAAGTGATTACTTATATAAAGCCATTCAGTGGATATCATAAGTCATTCCATAGTCATGCTGTAAAACCGATTTTAGAAGTCAGCTTTTTAAGACTAAGCTATGTAAAATTTTATAGTTAAGGAAACCAATGATAGACTCCGGGCTATAATGCAAAAGAAGAAGAGAAAATATATTCCTGACTAATTTGCAATAATTTTTTAATTTTAAATTTTTCCTGAATTAATCCATACATCAATCGAATATAACCCAAAATTACAATCAATTTTTTATTTTTTTTTTTTTTATTTATATCTTATGTAGAAATTAAAACCAAAATCATTTCAATTTAAATTACCTCCAAAATTTCAATTTAAATCATTAAGAATCTCTATAAAATCAATCTTACACTCATTAAAATCAATAAAATCAGTATTTTTTAATCAAAATGCAACAAAGAAAAAAGCACAAAAAATTCATAACTTATATCCTTACATTCCAATCTACCACTTCCTACACTTAACTTATTTCCGTTCTTTATTTTTTCTATTTTTTTGTTCTAATTTTATTGTTGCGAACAGTTTTAATTTTTTATTACTTTTATAACTTTTCGACGGAAATCACTCAATAAAAGGGTTCATTTTATCCCTATTTCAATAAAACTTCAAATATCACCTTTGGCATTTTTATAACTTACAGAAAATTTGTCAAGATGAAAATAAAACGCAAAAAAAAAATAATAAAAATTTGTTTTTTTATGAGGCTATTAAACTGCTATCAAATAAATCCAAATGTAAAAATTTTAGAAATTGGTTTTTTGTGATTGCTCACCTTTTAAACCGATCCTTATTAATTTATTTTTTAATTTAGAAAAACTATTATTTTAGTGCTTTTTCTCTGGAAAATAATAAAGGACCCTTTATTAATGATCAAATTTAAATTTTTCGACACTTAAAAAATTACTCACACTAAACAAACTGTGTTTGTAAGCTATTGTTGGTAATGTAAATATATATTATTATGTAAGTATATATCAACATATATAAAATACATATGAACACATAGAATTCTACAAATCACCAAATCCCTTTTAAGCTTTTTTATTAAAAATGCATAGAAAATTCCATGTTCCTTTATCCTTCAATTTGTCAGTTTAAAGGATTTTAAAATATCTCAAATCCAACAAACATAATGCATATAGGTATTACAAAACATGATAACATTTAATATAGTCTTTTGATTTGGAATTTCATTAGTGATTTTTTTAAGCTAATTATAGGCACTTAAAAATATTATTATTTAATAATTATAATTATTATATTTGCTGTCACTTATTTATCAAATATTAAAGAAGAGCGAGAAAATTACATTTCTTTGCAAGGCACCCTAATTTCTAACTGAAAAATAAATCAACTTTAAAATGCTAACAGAAACGGGTAAGTTTTAACTATACTTCTCCTAAAAATATGCAATTTTATAAGAAATTCAGTTATATAAATAAAAAGAAGATTTTTTTTCGTTCTTGCTTCGGCAGAACATACACTAAAATTGGAACGATACAGAGAAGTTTAGCATGGCCCCTGCGCAAGGATGACACACAAAATCTGGAAGCGTTCCACATTTTTTGGGGGCTTCGGTAGCCTAGTGGGTAGGCGTGTGGAGTATTAACCGAAGGAGTTTGGGTTCGATCCCTGCACAGGTCGTAAGTGTTTGTTTTCTTTACATACCCACTTACGACCAAATATAATGTAAGTATATAGTATATAATATAAGCAAAATAAATAATATTAGTATATAATTTAATAATAGTATAAAAACCTATAATGGCCTTGGTAGCCGATGGATGGTTCAATAATATTGTATTACATTTATGTATATAATATTAATATAAATAAATAAATAAATAAGATTTTATGATATATGATTTGTAATAATATATGATTATATGATTTGTAATAATAATATATAATAAATAAATAAATAAAAATGTGCTTATTGTAAAATAGAAAATTTGAACTCTCACTTATTTAAATCAAAAATTTTTTTCTTTATATGAAAATTCAATGAAATCTGAAAAATAAATGAATTCCTTATGAACATTACGTCATAAGGAATTTCTTGGGCTATAACTTTGGACAATATAACATCCATATGTACTTATATATATCCATATAACGAAATGGCTTTTAACGGGCACCAATAAATGTTAAATATAAGCAGATTTTTTCGGTCAATTTGATGAATTTTTTTTCTTTCTTATTATTATTTTTTTTTTTTGTATCCTTAATTTTCACTTCCTTTTTCTTTTTCTTTTTATTCTTATTCAATATTTAATCGAATCTATAAAATTGCCATACATATCTCATCCTATTTATACACATACAATTTCATACAATTTTGTGCTTAATAATAAAACGTATTGCATTTTAGAATTTAGAATTTTTAAGTTTTTTAATATTATCGGCAGAAATGAAAAAACCCTTGTACTTTTTGTTTTTTGGAAATTTAAAGCAAAATCTGAAAGTAATTATTTTTATTCTCATTGCTGGTTTACAATCCTTAAAGCAGTACAATTTATAAACTTAAGTGAACAATACATCACCTGTACTGTACTCTACATTTCAGCAAAGTAAATCTTAATTACTATATTATACTGATATAACAACAACATTTAAAATATGGCAACCAAGTGTGTAAATAACCAAAGCACAAGAGTACGTATCAATAAATTCGATGACTTCAAAACTATATTAAAAGAATGATGCAGCAAGATCTCACTATTTAAAAAGTCTGTTGAAGAAAACAAAAATAGTCAAATATCTGACTGGTGGTAACCCAAAATGAGCTGTAAAAATTAGCTACTTCTAAATAAGGAGAATTACTAAAAGATTCAATATATATACCTTTTTTACTTTAATTGAAGACATTTTTACTTCAAGTGAATATTTTTAACTTTAAGTGAAGGCTTTAATAAAAGTTAAAGAAAAAATTCATATAATATTCATATATATATATATATATATGCATAAATATCAGATCGAAATATATATATATAAATACATATTCCGTACAATAATGTATGTATATTAAATATGTATATACCTATAACATAAATGACTGAAGTAAACCTTCTTCATTCAAAATAAAAATGTCTTCACTTAAAGTAAAAAAATATGCAGTTAAAGCTATAAAAGTAATATTGTATCAGAGAAGAACTGATTACTTCTGAAATACTTAGTAAGAAAATAATTGACATGAGCAAAAAATAGTAATTGAAAACAATTAAATGTAAGAGTACGTCGATGCAACCGACTTATTAATACCCTACGCGTGAATAATTCGAATTAAATTAAAATCCATAAGTTTTTTGGCAATTGCTTAAACCACTTATCTTTCCTTCCTTATTCGACTCGAATTTCAGGAACGTAAAAAAAGCATGATTTGACACCCTTGTACAAAAATCCAAGTTTTTATCTTTATTATTTTCGAAAATATGCTTTTTAGGTCTTGGGAAGCGTGTGTCAGCTACTCTAACCGTCACTTCAAAATTCTAACACATGGTTCAAATCATTTCAAATATTCAATTTTCAATTTTAAAGCAAAGGAAACAAAACAGAACACCCGTATACCAAAAATAAAGGTTCCATCTTTATTAGTTTTCGAGATATGTTCGTTTTTTCTGGGGCTCGTTTGGAAGCTTCCAGAATCCGAACCCATTGACCAAATCCTCTCAAAGTTCAGAGACATAAGGAAAAGATGAAAGAACACCATTGTACTAAATTTAAAGGTTTTAACTTTGTTGGTTTTGGAGATATGCTCGTTTGCTCCGGAATCATTCGGAAGCTTCCAGAATCCGAATCCATGGACCGATTTTGCCCAGATTCCATCCCCGCCTTCCTTTCGTAATTAGTAATCTACTATATAAATTTCATCAAGATAGCTCTATAAGGTTTTGAGTTATCGTAATATCGTGATTGAGTTATGAGAACAGACGGACGGATATCGTTAAATCGACTCAGAAGCTGACCCTGATTCAGAATATATATACATGTTCATATTTAACTCGCTTACTTTTGGTGGTTACAAATACCATACCAAACTTAATATACCCTATACTTTAGGTGTAGGGTATAAAAATATTAAGGCATACTTCTAAAATATAAAATTGTAATTTAAATAAACATTTTATTTTTAGACGCTGTACGGTGTAGGCCATTATTTTTCAATAATAAGAATATGACATTAACACTCATCTTTTGCTTAACTAAAATAATATTCAATTGACATTATTTTTCAATGGGACATTAACACTCATCTTTTGCTTAACAAAAATAATATTCTATTAATCAAAAAGTGTTTCATATTTGTATGTATCATTTTGCATGTCACTGTGACAATTATATGTACACGTTATATATTATGTATGCATGTAATACATTTTAGAAGTAAATTAAATTTTTTCTAAAAAAAAATTTCCTATATATTACACAATATTATGTTAAGTATATTATATAGGAATTTAAACGGAAGAAAAAAAATTACTAAAGTAACAATACAAACAACAACATGATTCACATAATGTAACAACAACAATAACAAAAAGGACATTTACCAGGATATAGATTTAAAGTTTTAAATGAATTGTTTTAAAGCCTTTTAAAGATGCCTTAAAGAGAAAAACAAATTTTTTTATAAGTTTTAAAAGTGCTTCAATTTTGGGGAGGTATTTTAATATAGGAAAATAAAAACAGAAGATAAGGAACCCAAAAGATCAAAGAGTGAATTGTTATTTTTATTGTTTGTAAATTGTATTATTATCATTTATTCCAGCAAAAAATTTCCAATTTTCTCTTTAATAGAGAACAGATTTCTACTTAATTTTAATTAATTCGAAAATTTATTTAATATTTTTATTAAAAATAATAAAAAACAAAAGAAAAAATCCAATTGAATAAAATGAATAAATTATAATATATTTTAAATTAACTGATAATAAAGAACGATAAATAATTTAAGATGAAAAAAGCAATAAACAAGAAATAATAGACAAGTTTTTGTTAAATTCTTTAAATAGATTAAAAATAATATATTTGTAGAGATATAAAAAGAATAAACTTTCATTTCTTTGAAGCTTATTAAACTTCATTGCTATTTAAAATTTTCGATCACCTAAAATGAAATATTAAAGTACACGTTCTCATATACAAAAGAAATGGTCTTCAAACAAAGTATCAAAGACCACAGAAACTTGTAACTTCTAGGTTTATCTGTAGTACAATGAATATGGTTAAAAGAACCATATCCTCCTCATATTTAACTCTTATAACATATCTATAAATACAACAGTATTATCAATTTTAATAATTTTGAATAACCAAATTATAATATTTGTAAATGGGTGAACCACTAGCAATAATCTTAATAGATTAAATTTGTAGATGATATATTTTCAAATACTTCAAAGTTCACTAAAAGAGCAACATTATAACCTCTGTCGGACTATTAAATAATCTTATTTATTTTACTTTAGTTATTTTTCAGTCCAGAAAAATAATGTAAGTACCTAAATTTTCATTAAATACTCTAGAAACTTATTTATTAACAATCATTTCATTGTTCAACATGTACATATAAAATACAAAAGAGATATTAGCCGATAGCTATTTGGAATAGACTCTGGATAAGTTTTCTTTTTTCTAGGTTAAAAAATTTTTAGAGACTAGATTCTAGGTTCGAATGTTTCTAAAAAAAAACTTACTAAAAAAGTTTCAAAAAATTTCTACAATAGGTTTTGGCTTTTGGCGCAATAGGTCTGTTATTATCATTAATTAACAATAATGCATAAATGAACTTCAAAATATTTAATTGTTACTGTACACCTTTTCCTATGTCTAAAAATAAAATTTCATTTGTATTCCAATAATTTCTGTAATAAAATATTGATTTTATTTAACATTTTCATTTATCTAACTTTTAAAAAGATAAATCCTAATCTCGAAAAATCAATGTTTTCCTTTTTTGTTACCTTATCCATATTAGGCATATGTCTTCTACCTATTTATTTTACCGCCGATATTAATTTAGGGTTTTCTTTTTTGCAATTCGACTGAATCAGAATCAGAATCTATAAACTCGACTAAATCACATACTAATTTGAAGATTGAAAAAGTGATGAAATTTTAATAAATTTCGTTGTGCCTTTAGTTTTATATAACAAAATTTGCCATGAAACTTTATAATGGCCACAGTAAAATAATTAACACTAAAGGGATTTAAAAATGTTTCCTCAGTATTTTATTTTTACTGATGTAACTGGAATTGTTGAGGCAACAAGAAAGCTAAAAATCAGTAGTCCACTACTCCTAAAAATTCTATGTTATGTTGAATGCTTACTCACTGTAGCCGAAATAATTAAATAAGCAAACTCATGACTAGGAACACTTCAATCTTAGCAGAAATTTAATAACTACTCTCTACTCTCTAATAATAAAGGAGCAGAGGTTTGTACAAAAACTCTGAATATTGAAACTAATAAAAAAACCTAAAGATTATTAGTAAAACAGTCATGTACCTATCGAACAAAACAAATTTTTTTTTTTTTAATTTTAAAAATAATTAATTTATTATCGTATATTTTTTAAAATGGTCCTTGAACTGTCAATAGCAGATTCATTATGTGAAATAAAAAAAAAAACAAAAACTAAAAATTTTGTGGAAAATTTTGGGCTTTTTATTTCAAAATAAAATTAAATTTCATTATTTACATTAAAAAATAATTAAATATTGAATTTTACAGAATTTATTAAAGTTAAAGAAAGGTAAAGCATATTAGTAAAAGGACTTCTAAAGTTATTTAATAATTAATTAAAAAATTTTTAATTATACAAAAAAAACATATTTTCAAGAGTCCATTTTAGAATTGAGAAATTAAAACTTTTTAAATTTACCTTGAATAGTTAAGTGAATTTAATAAAATTGTGAATTATTTTCTACAAGAATTTTCTTTTCAAATAAAATAAAACAAATTTTTATTTAAATATACGTATTAAAAATAAAAAGGCAGGATATACTGCTAATGTCTTATTAAATATGGTATGTTTTATATTTTAAAACTATACACTAGCTCTATCAGGATCTACTCATACATATTTATGCTAGACACACATTAATAATAAAATTAACAAGGCAGTATAGAAAATTAAAGAGTTATAATTGCGATTATTATGGAATTAAAATAATTATTAATGTCCTTTTAATTTTTTCATCAAAATTATAAATAAACCCGATTTTAATCAAAAATATAATGTTCGAGCTTTAATTTTTGAATCGTATTATTAAAAAATTTGTTTGGGCTCAGAATTCATGTTTCTAAAAATAAGCATATATTTTTATTTTTGAACTCCTCTGTCTCTCAAACAGAAAGCACTACAAAACTATTATCTATGGTAACTAACTGTGTTTTATAAAAAAGCACTTAAAGACATTAAACTCGCAAGCATTTAAATCCCGACCAGTTAAGGAATAGTTATTGAAACTAAATCGCTTAGAAACAAACAATAAAGTAACCGGCTATTGGGTACCTGGATGTCTAGGTACAAAGGGAAATGAGAAAACGGATCATTTTACAAAAGAAGGAGCTACAGGTCCTTTCACAGATCCTGAACTTTTTTGTGGCTTAAATGAAAATAATATAAGGGAAGCACTAAAAATTGAACAGGAAAACTGTCGGAGCAATCTATGGAGTTAAAAATCCAGCACAGACAATCTAAGAAACTTTTGGGAAACTATAACCGGAAAAGATATAAAAAATCATAGGATCTAGTGAACATAAATTGATGTCGGAACACTAACCGCTAAAGGACACTTTACATTTATAATTTACAATGGTGGTACGTGCAGATTCTGTCAAGAAGAAGAAAAGTCTCCAGTATATATACTCAAAAACAGTGGAGCTTTATTCCGAGAGATATGTGCACACTGCTTTGCATAAGATGAACTAGCCAGTAATAAAGCCCTCTACAGATCTTATTTTTTTTTGGAGGAAATAGTATATAATATACAATGTATATATAATATAATGTAGTAATAGATGGCGGGAAGTATAATAGTTCTACATCAAAAGATCACAGTATTACTTATACCTCTTAGCAATATAATAATCTAATCTAATCAAACTGTGACTTTTCTTAAAGATCTTACTCCCTGCCAATTTTTTAGCTTTAAACATTTGGGATATATATAAAAGTTTCAAACCTATGTAAAATTTTGGTTCACATTACGTTATTATATTATTTTATGCAAAAATATCTTATGTATATGTATGTACTTAAAACTTGTTTTATAACTAAATATTTAAATATAGATTCTAAGTAATATAGGAATACTAGTACAAACAGTTTTCAAAAATATCTTTAAAAAAAATTTAAAAAGCGAAATATTTCTCATCCAATCAGTTAAAATAAAAAGCATTTTCTTAAAAGAATTCTGTAAGGATCAAAGGAATCGCATTCAATTTAAGTAAAAAATTCTGAAATAAAATCGAAAAACTTCTACGCAAAAATGTGGCAAAAATGTGGCATATCTAAAAATTATATTATAACAATTTAAAGTTAATAAAATGTCAATGACTGTTTTTGTGACAATAAACATACGTCACGAGACTATAATAAAAAACAATAAACCACTTGACCCATTCTAAAATATTCTTTAAAAATTTGAAATTATTCTTTAATTTTTTTTTTTTTTTGATAAACATCTGACCTATAAATAAACCACTTAATTTTTCCTGACAGATTGATAAAAAGATTTGTTATAAGAATAAGTCATATAATAAAATATCTAAAGATTATTGTTGTTGTTATCATCTTAAAATTTATCAGGAAAAAATTTACTTAAAGTCAATCTTTTGTATTTAATATCAAGTACTTAACATAATAATTCTTATGAAATTTATTAAACGGATATAGATAGTATATGTTTTTATTTACCACCTTTAATCAATATCCCAAATTTTGCACTAGGTATTACAATCGCTAATTAAATAATCCTTATACTTCGTGAATTGAAATTAAAGCAAAGAAAATACAGTGGAAAGAAAAAGTTTTTTAATGATATGACCTTCATTTTTATTTTGCTATTAAAAAGTCAATATTACGTGAACAAATCTAATAAATTAAATAAAAACCAGAGATCCAACATATCTCAAGTTTGTCTAAAAAAAAAACTTTTTTAAGAGAATTATCTATACTAATTATTTTTTTTTCTTATTTGTATAGCAATGATAAATTGAATACTTGTTGAAGTCCTTGAATAAATATATTTTTACTTCCCTTTCTTTTATAATAAATTTCTTTTATGGAAATTATTATTAAATTGGTTATAAAATATTTTTTTCATGTCTAAACGTCGAAGGTTTATAATAGTTCTGTTCCAAATCTGGTGAAACCTTGTATCCTAGTGTAATCTTGTATCCTGGTGAAGCCTTGTATTTTACTATTTCAACTTGAATCGTGACCAAATCAAATGTATTCATTAAACCATTCAATGAAAATTTATTAACAGATATGAATCAAGGGACTGATAATAAATTTTTTATTAATGCAATACGAAAAAAATTACTATGGTCCATCAATCGCCTCCCTTAGTAAATCTTTTGATTTTGGAAAACCACAGTTTAGTTTATTTTAAATTTTGTGGATTAGGTCTACTTCTTCTATATTGGATACCAAACTAAAAGCGTGTGAGAGGTAAAAAAAACTGTTTTGTTTCTGCTTCTGCTTTGCTTTACTTCTCCTTTTGATACTTTAACCCCTAAGAGGGACAAAATGCGGTAATAAACTCTTTCAATCTGCGACTATTATTAATATTCTTTAAAATTATTGTTATATTCTTTTTTGTTACATTTCTTCAGCTAAGACAGTTTGTTCCCTATATTGTTCTCGATTTTGCTACACCTCTAGCACCCTAAGGATTCCATTTGAAAAACTGTTTTGTAATGTTATAATCCAGATCTAAACGGTAAATATAAAAAAAAGGAAATTTAATTTGCTTCTATTTCAAAAATAAAAACGTTTAATTTACGCTTAAGGCACATCAAAAAGAATTACATAATAAACTTATTTCGATTTATTTACTCCTCTTTTCGCCCTTTAATTTAACTCCCATAATTAAAAAAATTTGATGACAAAGGCACTTTTTAATTACAAAGAATGAAATATCGATTGAAATGGGATGAGTACAGACTCCTTCAAAATAACGATTAATTCTTTTTTAATTAAATTCAATTGGTACTTTTTTAATAAATTTTTATTCCTTATTGAAAATTTTTTAAAAACTTTTTAAAAATTAAATTATTTCTGAAATTAAATTGTTAAAATATTGCTTTGTAAATTCTATACTCATATACAAATATATATACATATATGTGTAGCTAATAAAGAAATATAGCATAAATTCTATTTTAATACAAATGATATCCTTTAATCCAATATTTTATGAAATTATATTATATTCCTCAAAGCTGTTTCCAAAATTTGTTCACAACAGCAAGACAAAAAGAAATTTATAATTGCCAATAAATTAAAACTTCAATCCTTGTGTCGTATAGTTTAGTAACGAAACAAAAGCCAACGGCACTGTAGTAAAATAAAACTTTTAAATATTTAGATTAGGAAAAACGAGTTGGAGTGTTATAAACTCCTATTTTTAATTATAAGCTATTCATTAAGAATTAATCTCAAATCTCATAATTAAGTATTTATCTTAAAAATTCCATTCAATCACTCGATATGCTAAAAATTCTATTCAGTCATTCGATATGAAGCATAGTGCCAAGAACACAATGAGCGTATATCCATCACGTCATTATATCATCAAAGTTCTAAAAGTAACGTCAAAAACATTGATACTCAAATTTCAATCATTATAGTGACATGATATTGACATTTAAGAACCTTAAAAACAACATTAACATGGTTTTTTAAAATAACTATACAAATTTCCCCCTTCATCCTCCATAATCCTATTTATCACAAACCCAATTTACAAAATAATCTTTTCCACATCCTTATCCCCAAAACCAAACTGTACATTATATTATATATTGAAAGACCCATACTAAGGATTGGTTTTAATTGGTTAAAGCCTAACATTATCAGTTGTTTTGTGCAGTTTCTTTGACTTGCGATGTTTTCAAACATTTCACATAAAAAAAAAATATACATTCAAATCTAAGAAATAACAACAAAATAAAATTACCGGCTTTCAATGCATGAAAATTCTGATTAACTATTAGGTCTACAAAATTGTCTATAATTTAGCAACGTATTGAATAAACTTTTGAAATACCACTTCTGCATCAGTATGGAACTCTTTGCGTTTTAAAAATATATTATTGTATCAGAATTTCAAAAATCAATAAAACTACATAATAAAGCTCGTCTTTAAACTACGCTACGTCAGTAACGCAACTTTTCGCAGACATAATTCTTAATTAAATAACTGATAAAATTCGCATAAAAAAAAATTCTTAATTAAATAACTGATATTTAGATATAACCTCTTTTCCTAGTTGAGTTACTTACTATTTTTTATTATATCTTATTTAATTTTTTTAATTTTTTTGTTTGATTCAAATATTAATTAAGTTTTTGAAACAATAAAAATAAGAATTAGGATGGAGTAAAAATTGATGAAGAATAATTTTTGTGTGACAGAAATAAATAAAAAATATAAACAAAAAATAAATAAATAGAAAATAAAATTGAAAAATTGAAATTTTTAAATAAAAAATATACAAAGATTGAAAGCTACCGTTTTTGACAAATATTGAAGAGAAAAAGGGGGTATTGATTTGATTGAAATAAATTTATCTTGAAATGGGTTGACATTCCTTTTATTAATAATAAAATGTTTATTTACATATATTTGAATCTGCTGTTTCCTATCAAATTAAATCAAAAAACAATTAGGCAGAATATAAACATTTCCAAAATACAATACAAATTGTTTAGAATTGCGACGTGCACCAAAATTTGACAATTTTCTTAGAATTTTATACAAAAAGAAAAAATGTGAAAAATAAAGATACACTTTCATCAATTTAAGGCAACTCTACATATTAATTATGAAAAACTATTAACACTTGTAAAATTATAAAGTTGAAGCTTTAATTTTTGCCTTTTATTTTGAAAATAATTGTACAGGTGCCTAAGTTACGTATGTTTAAAAACAGGAAAATTTCAATTTTTGAACCCTAATAGCTCTTAAACAGGGTGGTATAGCTCTTAAACAGGTGGTATAAAAACATTTTCTGAGCAAATTTATACTAATTCTAAAAGTTCTTTCTTATCTCAAAATTCAAAGTCCCTATGTGAAAGTGTGCCGGAGTTATAAAGGAAGGAAAATCATGCATAATAACGGTAAATTTAAATACTAAATTTGAAAAAATTATATGTCTTTTTTAAATTGAAAAAATATTAATCAGAACTTGTGTTATACACATTTAAAAAAAGGGCTTTTTCAAAGTTTGAAGGGCTGTGGCTCCGTATTGGATGGGGCTACATAAAAAAGTTGTTCTATAACATTAATTTTTTATGAGGTCAACCCATGGTTAAAATTTCATTGGTTTATCTTTAACTGTGTAGGAGTTGTGTAAACCGACCATCAACGGACAACTAATCGGCACATTTTTTCAAAATTTTTTTCGAAATGTGCTAAAAATTAAAATTATTTTTTACAGAATTGAAATGCCTAAGGTTATAAAAGTAAAATGATGAAAATAAAAATTAAATTATTCATTATTCAGGATTTTTCATTTGTAAATAAATTGTAAATTATTAGCAGAATTTACTACATCATGTTTCTCCAAATTGGGTTAATTACCTAAAATGGGCACATACGTTCAAATAAAACATTTATATATAGTTTTCAACTTTCTTATCATCCTAACTTTTTTCTCCTTCCCGTTACTTTCACATTCAGAATTATACATTAGTATCAAAACTTTATCAACTTATCGTTTTTATGTGGTATTAAGTACATAACACAAATCTACTCATAGAGGTTCCTCCAAATGGAACTCAGGATACAGAACTTAAAGGATCGAACGCATATAAATTAATTTAAGCTAAAAATGAATAAAAAAAAGAGATGAAGTTAAACTAAACTGAATATGAAATTTATTAGAACGTATTAATGGGAGCCCTTCTCTACTTTCGTAATTTTCTTTCAAAAATGATTACATTAAATATTTTATATTTTCTTCATCAAAACTATTCAACATATTTCTTTCATAATAAGTTTTGTCAGTTGAACTATTAACTTCTTCAAGAAAAACTGCTTTAACGCAAAAATAATCAGTACTCTAACAACTCTAAGTCAATAGTACATCTTTGAATCTAGGAAGGTCAGAAAGAATGCTCGTGATTTGTGCTTGATTTGTGAACTTGAAGTGTGAAACCATCTCTTGGTTAAACTGCTAACATAGACGTCCTCTAGAAATAAGTGTCTCATAATTTTTTACTCAATTAATTAAGTATTCTTATAGAATAAAATCTATACTTTTTAACATACCAAAATAAGTTGAAGCTAATGAAATTTTTATTAATCGAGGAGAAGAAAATTCGACTGGCTGAGAAAATTTAACTCAAGGTGTGATTTTTTTCCATTACTAGATGAATTGTTGCTAAAGAACATATTTGGTTTAATACTCAGTTTCAGTTTCTTTCATTCGATTAAATGACTCGAATAATAAATGTTTAAATTTTGTCGAAATATTGATTTCAAAAATAATTAATGTATTTCCAAACTTAATTTTAAAACAAAAAAAAACTATTAGATATTATATTATATAATCAACATAATACAAAACAAAATCAAGTAAAAAAAATAAAGCAATTTATTGAATATTTATATTTATAATGATTTTGACCTATAACCATCATAAAGAAACTAAAAACTTACAAAATCATTTAACTAAAAAAATATTCAAGTACAGAACATATAAAAAATCAAAAATAACCATAAATTACCTCTTATACTATAATAAATAATATTAATTTTCTTTTTATTTCAATATACGATGTTCTTGAACCATTTTCGATATTTTATTTACTCTACCCTGAATATAGTACGATAAATTAAAAAAAAATCTTACTTGTTCTATAATCCAGGAGACAGAGACAGAAGACAGGAAGTTAAGAACCCCAAAAATCTTTTTTAAGCTAAAAAAAAACCTGACATCATAATAAAAGTAACAATAAAACCGATACTATAGATAACAAGGTAGAATACAAACCAACGGTTTTTAAAAGCGCACATTTCCAAAGGGCAATACAAACTGTTTAGAATTATGACTTGCAGAAAAATTTTAAAATTTCATGTAATAAGAAAAAATGTGAAAATAGGGCTTTTCTGGAATTTTGAGGGGCTGTAACTCTGGAATCCTATATAACTAAAAAAAGCCGTTAACACACGTGAAAATACATTAGTGAGCTTTAATTTTTATGTATTGTCGAAGAAAAATTTGTACAAGTGCTTAATTTACAGGTACCTAAAAATCGTAAGTTTTCAATATTTGAGCCCTAATAGCTCTTAAACAAGAGGTGGTAAAAAAAAATTTTCTAAGCAAACTCTGAAACCCCATACAACTAAAAGAAACCTTTAACACACGTAAAAATATATTACTGGAGCTTTAATTTTCACATCTTGCCGAAGTAAAATGTGTACAGGTGCTTAAGTTACATGTGTTTAAAAATAGAAAATTTTCAATTTTTGAGCCCTAAAAGCTCATAAACAGGGGGTGATCCAAAAAAAATTTCTGAGGAAACTTATATTAAAAGTTCTTTCTTACCTCAAAATTTCAAATCGCTATCTAAAAGCGTACCGGAGTTATGAGGGTAGAAAAATCATGCAAAATTTGATTTTCAAATAACGGTAAATTTAAATAATATATTTAAAAAATTTAATTAATTAAAATTAGAAAGGTAAAAAAATATCTGTCGAATGACGTTTTCAGATTGAAAAAATGTTAAGCAGAACATGAGATATACGCATTTAAAAATAGGGATTAATAGGGATCCAATAAATTAATTTTTTTATGAGACTTACCCATGACTAAAATTTTTTTTTATCTGTAACGGTGTAGAAGTTTTGTAAACAGATGGACGGACGGACGGATAGAGTGAAACTAATAAGCACATTTTTTTAAATTTTTTTTAGAAATGCGCTAAAAATTGTAAAGCTGTCTTAAATAATGAAGTAAATACTACTTTTTAAAAAAAAAATCTAAACTAATAACTTATAACAAAAATTTTATTGTCATCAATCATAAATTATTGAAAAATTTTAAAACCAAATGACTGATCAGTTTTGCTTTTTTTATAAAAGAAAAAGAGAATTCATTCAAATGTTAGCCAATTTAATCTTATCTTTAGGATTGTTACAAAATTGATACAAAAATATAAAAGGTTCTGTGAACGATAGCCTCCAATAGGGGGCATAGCGCATACACTAAGTCATATATGATTCATATTTGACTAAATTTCAGTTTTTGAAATCATTATTTCCACTAAGCCGTTGCTTACTTGACTTTAAATACAATACATATATTAAGATATTACTCTAAAATGTCTAAATCCAGCAATTAGACGAGGAAAATAAAAATTAGGGGGCCTGTATGGCCCGCTGTGTACGCTGTAAACACTGAGTGCGTGTGGGTTCGAATCCCCCACACGTCGTAAGAGTTATTCCCCCTTACGACATTTACAGCCACGCCTGAACAGGAAAGGCTGTGTAATTTCCTGTCCACATTCATATGGCAGAGAAATGCATTAAAAAAAATAAAAATTACAGGTCCAGATAATATCAGATTAATAACACAATGATTCCAGAAACTGAAGCTTAGTCAAATATGAATAATAAATGACTAAGTGGATGCCATATGCTACTTATAGCAGTGGAAAAAAGCAAAATAAAATGGTTGATTTTTACATAACTATACATTTTGTTTTTACATAACTAAATTTTGGCAATGTTGAAAAATCAAAATATAAAATAAATTTAATAAAAAAAAATGATTAGATCATTCCTGCTAAACATTTAAATAAGATACATAATTAACATAAAAGCAGCACTTATTAAGTTTAAATCCCTATTCCCTAGCCAATATACTGCGTTAGCAGCTATGGATTTTATCCCATTATAAGAGTGAGATGGGTTAAGTCAGTAAGAATCTGATATCTGGAATCTGGTAATTCTTGGTATCTTCGGAAGATTCCCACCTCCCTTAGGAAAACAAAAAACAAATGTTAATAATAGAATATAAAAGCTGTTTTTGTTATACTTTTCTAGGCTAAGTTAAATAGGGCACTATAAAATATTAAAAAAAGTTAAAAAAAAAACAAAATATGAAACAAAACTACGCCTATTGCACTAAATTGAAAAATTAAATATTGAAAAAAATATTTAAAAAGTTGAACAGTTGGTAGTTAAAAAATGTTGAAAAATAATTACGAAATGTCAACACAGAAAACTCTTTACTGAAATTTCCATCCTTTTCCATAAAATATTAATTGATATGGGTATTGTAGTTTAAACTACAAAAGATAATTGCAAAAAGTATGTAACTATATTAAAGGTTAAAGAGAAAGTTTCTGTTATTTTTTTTATCTAAAATTTACTACTGCTGCCAATTTGAAACCATAGTTTTGAAATCTTTAGATAGAATTTAAATTGATTTATTTTATTAAAAATTAATAGCCACATAGTAAAATTTAGTAGCCACGTATATTTTCGTATCGACAAAGTTCGCCAATCACTGAAGTGCATCCTACGATGGACGTTTTAAAATTACATGTAAACTCTGAAAACATTTCGTTGTAGATACGAACAGCAAAAATTATTTAGCTTCAATAGATAGACTCAAATCCGACGACATTCTTAATGAAAATCTCAATGATTTAAAACAATCTCAAAAAAAAAAAACGGTTCGATTTAAAATATAATAATAATTATATTTAACGCTTAAGGAAGAGTACTGTTTAGTCGTCACGCCCAAAAGGGTTATCGTTTCAAAATTCACTATAACTTTTACACTTCTCTCACTACTATACATTAATACTACAATATAAATATGGAATTAACTTTTACGATTACTAAATAAAATAGATTTTAAGAATACAATTCAATTTATTATAAGCTGTGTCGATTTGATTGATGGTCAGAATACAATATTTAAAACACCATATAATTATTTAAATTTCACATATTTACGTACATCTATTTAAAACAAACATATTTATGTATTCTATTTAAAACAAAGATTTCCCAGATTAAATTTTTAATGCTGTCCAGTAATTATAACTTGCAAAAAACTAACGACACAAATGATTAGTAACCAAAAAAGATTTTATTAAAGGCAATAGATAATACCCGGTGCGCATTACTGCGCCCCTCAATATATAAAACATATATGAGTTTTTAATTGAAGATAAGTGTTCAATGGTTAACAAATTCCAAGTCAGTTATTACTCGTAACTTGAGTCCAACTTCACTGTCAAAGAGTAACTTGTATCCAAAATTTGAAGTCAATCAGTCAAACCATTTTTATTTTAGAGCGAAAAAATGGCGGCCCGTTAGAGTAAAATAGTTAGTCCAGAAACACTCCCCGTATACCCAAAAATCTTTATATACAAATTTTCATAATGATCGGCTAGTCTATAAAATCATAATCACAAATAGACAAACATTCGCTTTTATGTATATACATTAATATAAACAAAAATTTATTTATACCATTAATAATATTTTATTATCATCAAATGTCATCAAATCAAACTCACCTATAGTTAATAATCCATTAAGATTTTAATTTTTTTTTTTTTTTTTTTTGTATAAACTTAGTTATTTTTGGTTTTGTTTTTTTTTTTTTTTAATTTATTATAAAGTAATTCCTATTTTATATTATTTTACCTATTCAATTGTGATAAATATATTAAAAATTTTTTCATTAAATAATTTTTTTTTCATCTTTCTTTCGATATAAATTTTATTTTTTAAATTAATCGATTATTAACCAAAAAAAAAATATTTATATCTAAATTACCACGATTTTTTATCAAATTTTGTTTTATTTATTTGTTTGATACCATTTATAAATTTAAAAAATAAAAAACACTAGAATAATTAATTAATTAATTAAATACTCGTCTTTTTAATTATTTTTAATTATATTAATTAATTGTAAAATATTTTTATTAAATTTTAACAGAATAAAAAAAAAACAATTTTTTGTTGTGTTGTTTTTTGGTAAAATATCAATTTTTTTTTTCACACAAACATAATATGAAATATACAAAATGGTTTTTTTTTTTTTTTGTATTTTTAATTATTTAATTTTTATAATACCTTTATTCTTCTAAAAAAATTCGTTCAATTAGTTTTTTTAAGTTTCGAATGTTTTTCATTAAAATTTGATACCTGAAAGAAAAACAAATTGAGTATTAATTTATTAACATTTAATTTTAATTAAATAAAATTTAATTATTTAAATAAATAAATAAGATTAATATTTTAAAATTGATATTTTTTTTGAATTTTTAAATCATTTTAAAAAGTTTACCCGGCAGCCAGATGAGACAGTATTAATATCTTGCGAGTATTTAATACGAAATGTAAAATTACTGTCTTTGTGACGTATGCAAAATTTTTACTATCAAGACATTTCATTTATTATCAAAATTTTTTAAATTTCTTTTATACTTTATCAAAATTTTTCAACTTTATTTTATATTTTTCAAAATATTTCATGTTTAAAGTAGACACAAACAAAAATATCAAATTAAAAATAAAACAACAACAAAACATGTATTTAACACGAATGTTTTTTTCTATTTATCGCCATTTATAATTGTTCAAAGTGTCAAATTACTATCTCAATTACTAGCTAGAAAAATGTTAAGACAGTGGAGAAGATAGTTGAAAAAATTAAATAGTATTGTCAAAAATGTTCATGTATTTGTGTGTTATCTTGATAGTACTCTCTTGTGTGGCCTCTAGGTTAGATTTTTAGAATGAAGCCATCAGAACAATATAATGACGCTCACATGTGATATTATTTAATGAAGTTTCACATTTATGATAGTTTTTACTTGACAATGTCAATTAAAAATAATTTTATCAAGTATTGAGGATAGAAAAATTGTCCATATAAGATGATAAAAAGTTTCGCTAAATCAATCATTATCAAATGTCCATTAAATTATGAAAAAATTTACCTAGGCAACATTTATACAGGAAAATAAAATGCAATCCAGTCAAATGAAATGCAATCAAATGAAATCCAATCAAATGAAATATAGGTAAATTAAATGCAGTCAAATGAAATTGATCAAATCAGAGTACAGGTGCCTTGCCGCGTACTGCTACTTTCGTTAAACGAAAATCGCATTCGAAAATTTGAAGTTTTAAAAATTGAAAATCGCAGGGTTGCTACAGCAAAATTAAATTTTTTATACTATATAATGCTTACACAGTTAGGCATCAGTATTAAAATTTTAATTTTTCATCCGCAACCCTACAATTTTCAAAGTTACTAACTTACGAATGCGATTTTTGTTTAACGAAAATAGCACTACGTGGTAAAGCATTAGGAACTAATAATGAAAAGATGTATAATTTAAATATGTTGGTAGCTATTGTTGCATCAATCAACTATATAGATTGTTCATTATCTATGTCACTGGCATTATTTCTAGAAGTCTTTTTTCGTTCGTTAAAAACAATGAATCGGTTACTTCCACTACGTCTTACGAGACAAATTACACATCTAATATACCGTAAAAATATTAACTTATAAGGTAAATATAGCTAAAAAATTAATCACTTAGACATATTAAATAAAATAAAAGCTTTCACTAAGTGTTAGTGCAATTAACGCGAATAAAAGAAAAAAAAAATATTTTATTATAAATAAATAGAATTCTGCAATGAATTATAAATCAATTATAAACCACACTCTCTAATTTAATAAGCCATGTGCTTAACTATTTTGCCACATTTTCGAATAGGCTAAAATTTAAAAAAAAAAAGAAAAATTGCATACTTCTAGGTTCAATGTAATATTGAACATAAAAAACTTGATAATTTGTAAAACCAAAAGTTTTTAAAGGTTCACATTTCCAAAGGGCTGTAATAAAATAAAACATTCTAAAGATTTTATAAATTTTCATAAAAATTTTGCATAGAAAATAAAAGAAAATATATTTTAACTACATCAAAATCATTATTTTTAACTTAGATGTAAGCCAAAAATTTGTCTATAAAACATGTGAAAAATAAAAATAAAGCATATTTTTAAAATTTAAGGAAAATAAGGTGTTTAGTTAAGAAATAGAATTAAAAATATGATTCTTGTTAAATTTTACATCTTATTTATTAAGATTTTTACATCGGACAAGATTCAAGGTGTGAAAGAAGAGAACATATTTCATTTTGATTTAAGGGCGGTCAAATATAAAGAGTAGATAAAAATTAGTTAAGGTATTGGTGACAGAGTGGTTATGCCATATGCTTATGGGGTATCGACCATGAAAGTGTTGATTCAAATTCTGCACAGATCAGAATTGATTCAAATCAAGCAAGAGCTTTTTATAGAAAGGAAAATTACTGAAATAAATCATTTTCAATTTTTTTTTTTAATGCATTTCTCTGCCACATAAATGTGGACATTAAATTACATAGCCTTTCTTTTCCAGGGGTGACTGTAAATATAGTAAGAAGGAATTAAACTTACGACGTGTGTGTTTACAATGTATTTAATACGCTCTTACCCCACTAGGCCACCGAAGCCCCTAAAACGAATAAATTAAAATAAATAATCTAAATTATAACTTTTTTAATTTTTATAAATCGTACTGGTATATCGAAATCTTATTCAATTTTTTGAATAAGGGTATGGGTATTTAATTTTTGTCTAGTTATTTGAAAAAACTAAAACCTATAGGTTAGTTTTAGCAGTTTCGAATATACCGGGATTTAAAGTTTTAACTTTTTAAGTTTAATTACCAACATGCAAAAAATTTTTGCTCGGATTTATAAAGTTTAAGAAATTTTTTTGTCGTTTAAAGATTTGAGTTTTAAAAATTAAATCAGACCAAATTATACCAATAAATTTTACTTATATTTTAACCTAATCCTGATATAAAATTTAAATATCAGATAAATTTATTAAAATCTCCATTTTCTGCTTCAAGATAATTAATTAATTTTTTACAGAAATTTAATTTTAATTAAACTAACTTAATATTTTATTTTAATTTATAAATTAAAGTGTTTTTTTTTTTAATTATAATTGAAATGAATTCAAAATAAAAACCGCATATTTAAAATTAAATTAAATATATAGTATATGGTACGATTTATTTTGAAAAAAATGTCGACAACAATTTCAAAATATAGATTTTAATATTACTAAAATATTAATAAATGAATAGTTTGTGAAGAATGTTAATATCTAAAATTATTTATTTTTTTATAAAGTATCGTTATACGGACAATAAAAAATATACCAACAAACCCAACCAAATCAACGTTATCAATTTTGATAAAAAAAAAAAATACAATAAAATAAAACATTTCATTATTTCAAACCACACGACAGACGACAACGATTTGGTTATATTAAAATGCTACAAAAACAAAACGTGCTCTGATAACAAATTAAAGTTGTTTAAATTAAATTTTTTTTTAACATTAAATTAAATTATAAAATTAAAGCAAAACTGCAATCAAAAACAAAAATTAATTTCAATATTATTTTAATTTAACTAAAATTTATATTAACAAAATCGTTATCCAACACTTAAAGTTTAGTTTAACCAAATAAAAATTACGATTTTCGGAAAAGAATTACTTTTTCGGAAAAGGCACCTTTCGTTTTCTGATATTTCTCGGGAGCCACATTTTTTATCTCTCTTTATATAGATAGGATAGGTATAAAATGTGGCAAAAGATAGGTATAAAATGTGGCTCCCGGAAGTAAACTCGGAAGAAATAATCCCCCAAAATGAAACAATCAATCCCCCAAAAAATGAAATAACACCGCACAATTTTGAATGGAAAATGACGCATGAAATAAAATTGGAAAAATCTTTCATATGAAATAATACCCCAAAACAAAATAATTTTGCAAATGAAATAACCCTCCAACTATATTTTGGAGGATTATACTATATTCGCAAACTATATATTTGGCGAATACTCTGATTTTGAATCCAACTCTAAAATCTCTCCTAAGTCAGAATCTCGCATATACATATATATGTAAATATTCTGAAAAAAGAAAATACCTTGATTTTAATCCCCAACTTTTTTGCGTGCTACTTTAATTTTTTTAGGGAATTATCTTTATATTTAAATAAAGTTTTCTTTTTCTACCTATGGCTTTTATTCCCAATTAAATGCACTGCGGAAACGTACACCTAAATTGCGTCCAACGTTTTTACATTGTAATCAAATACAATTAAACCACTAATCGCATTTTAATTCAAACCAAAGTTTCAAATTTTTTCGATTTTATTTGAAAATCCATGAATATTTAATAAACTGATCGAACATAATTTTATTAGAAATCTGATCGAACATATTAGGAATTTAATGGTCCATTTCAATTTGCTAAATATAAACATATTTCAATTTGCTAAATATAAAGAAATATCTAAAATATTAATCAACTTCTGAGGATAAAAAGTAAAAAAAAAAAGGATAACAGCAGTAAACTGAATACATTTCTCCAGAAAGTGTTCAAAATGTATGCCGGACCCTACTCCACGTTTTTCGTTTCATTGTCGTCAAAGTTATTTTCTAGAACAAATGTTCGTACTCATAGCTGATGGTTTAACACTTTGTTGGGGCAGTTGATGCACAAGAGTTGCAAAAGACAAGTCAGAATGTAAACCAACGGTTTGTAAAAGCTCACATTTCCAAAAGAAAATACAAACTGTTTAGAATTGTGACTTGCACCAAAATTTTAAAACTTCATATAAAAAAAAATGTGAACTTTTTTACAATTTTGAGGGGTTGCAAGTTCGGAAGCCTATATAACTAAGCAAAATCATTAGCAGAAGTAAAATATAATACTGAAGCTTTAATTTTTATGTCTTGCCGAGTATAGGCGCCTAAGTTACAGGTGTTTATAAAAATCAAATTTTCATTTTTTGACCACTAATAGCTCTGAAACAGTGAGTGGCACAAAAAATTTGTATCAAAAAAATCTGAGGAAACTTATATTAATTCTAAAAGTTCTTTAGAATTAATAGAATCTAAAGAAGAACTAATAGAATCTAAAAGGATCTAAAAAATAGTTAATCACAGTTCTTTCTTGTATCAAAATTTCAAGTTCCTATCAAAAAGCGTGCTGAAGTTATGAAAAAAGAAATATCGTGCAAAATTTGGTTTTCACATAACGGTAAATTTAAATAGATTATCCAAATACAAAATATTGGATAATTTTTATATTATTTTATAGAGATAAGAAAATTTCCGGTCTTATAGCGTTTTTAGATTGTAAAAGTACTACGCAGCCTGAGATATATAAATATGAAAATATGGCTTTTTGAAATTTAGAGGGGCTATAAATCTGGAACCCTATACAACTTATAGAAACTTTAACACAGGTAAAAATATATTACTAGAGCTTTAGTTTTTATGTCTTGTCGAAGATAAATGTGTTCAGGTGCCTAAGTTACAGGTATTTAAAAATATCAAATTTTCAATTTTTGAGCCCTAATAGGGTGATTCAAAAAAAATTTCTGAGGAAACTTATACTAAAAGCCCTTTCTTACCTTTAAATTTCAAGTCGCTATCTAAAAGCGTGCCCGAGTTATGAGGGTAGAAAAATCATGCAAAATTTGATTTTCACATAACGGTAAATTTAAATACTAAATTTAAAACAATTGTACAATTTTAATATTTACAAAAGTAAAAAAAATTCCTGCCGAATAGAAATTCCATTCTTAGATTGAAAAAATGTGAAATAGAACATGAGATATACGTATTTAAAAGTAGGTCTTTTTCAAGGTTGGAGGTGCTGCAGCTCTGTAATTGATGGGGCTATATGAAACAGTTGTTCTACAACATTAATTTTTTTATGAGGGCTACCCATGATTAAAATTGTTTTTCTCTACCTTTAACGATGTAGAAGTTTGCTAAATACGCACATTTTTTCAAAATTTTGTTTGGAAATGGGCTAAAAACCTTTTTCTCTTATGGTGAAACTTTTGAAACTGGAAACCCAACTCTATTTAACCCATCACTAAAACAAGGTTCCATCCTAAATTATCTTACGTGGAATTCTAATAAATCCTCTAATTGTTTGGTACTGAAAGGTGTTATATACTATTACATGTTGTAACTATTAATGGCTATACTCACTGTTTAGCATAATTATAATAATAATAGGCGCATTCAGTGTTCCCTTACAATCCCACTCCTACAAACTAGTTAAAAACTATTCCAAATTTAATAAAATACAAAGATAGAAACATTTATTCTTAAATTCGTCCTTTTATGTCAAAGATAAATGTTTTGATATTGATATAATTGTTCTGGAAAACTTAAGAAAAATCTGTTATAGCAGCTAAAATTCAATACTTAATAATCAAGTAATTTAAAATATTATTTTAAAAACCTTAAATGAAATATTTTTACTAATTAAATTAATAAAAATGATTTTCCGAGTACTTATACTAATAACAAAAATTAAAACATATTAAATAAAAAACTGAATATTTAAAAAATATTTTACCTTTAATTGAATAATAAAGAACAGCATATATAGGTAATCAATAAATGCAAACAAAAAAGTATTACAATAAATATTGGATATCAAATAAGTACATAATAAAATGATATTAATAATTTTTCAATTTTAATTAAATTTACAAAATTTTTAATACTGTAAAAAACCTTTAGTCCTTGAAAAATTTTTTGTAATCTTTTAATAAATGCCTTTTTATCAATTTAAAATTCAATTCTGTTAAATGAAATTATTCTGTTAATTCTATTAAAAGTTTTAAACAAAAATTTTTTTTATCATTTCGACTAACAAATTTCAAAACTAATTTTAGTGAACAAAGTGCCGATATAATTACCACTTTTTTTACCATTAACGAAATTATATTTTGGTACAATTTCTAAAAAAAAACAAGTAAAAGTAACAGTAAGTCGATGCAACCGACTTATTTATACCCTACACCTAAAAAATTCAAATTAAATTAAAAATCCATAAGTTATTTTAGTTAGGTATTTAATATAACTAAGCTAAAAAAATAAATGCTTTTACAAACTTTGTACAAAATTTCAGATTTCTATCTTTATTAAATTCGAAAATATGCTTGTTAGGTCTTGGGAAGTGTGTAAAGGCACGCGAAGCACCACCCCAATTCATCTCAAATTTTAGAGACATCAACAGGGTAGAACATTCTTATATCAAATTTCAAGTTTATATATTTATTAATTTCGAAGATATGCTTGTTTGGTTTTGGGAGTTGTGTGGCAGATACCCGAACAACCAGTCTAAGTCATCTTAAATTTTGGACAAATCAGGGATTCAGGAAACAACGCCCTAGTACCAAATTTGAAGTTTCTATCTTTATTAATTTCGAAGATATGCTTGTTCGGTTTTGGGAGTTGTATGGGAGGTACCCGAACGACCAGTCCAATTCATCTCAAATTTTAGGCAAATCAGGGATTTAGGAAACAGCACCCTCGTATCAAATTTGAAGTTCCTATCTTTATTAATTTCGAAGATATGCTTGTTCGGTTTTGGGAGTTGTATGGGAAGTATCCGAACAACTCCTCCAATTGATCTCAAATTTTCGACAAATAAGGGATTCAGGAAACAACACCCTAGAACCAAATTTGAAGTTTCTATCTTTATTAATTTCTAATATATGCTTGTTCGGTTTTGGGGTTTTGGGATTTGTATGGGAGGTACCCGAACAACCACTCCAATTCATCTCAAATTTTAGGGATATCAGGGATTCAGGAAAACACACCCTCGTACAAAATTTTAAGTTTCTATCCTTATTAATTTCGAATATATGCGTATTCGGTTTTGGGAGTTGTATGGGAGGTACTCGAACGCATGGTCCGATTTCGCCCATTTACAATCCCCGCCTTACCTTAGTCATTGTTAACCTACAGTATAAATTTCATCAAGATAGCATCATATTTTTTGAGTTATCGTGCGTACGGACGGACGGACATCGCTAAATCGACTCAGGAGGTGATCCTGATTCAGAATATATATACATGTCTATACCTAACTCGTTTCCTTTTGGTGGTTACAAACACCATACCAAAGTTAATATACCCTATACTTAATGTGTAGGGTATAAAAAACAAAACTATTAAATGTTATTTAATTTGCTGTAAATAGAATACCCCAAATTTAACATACAATGTATATAATGTAAATTTTTATAAAACCCAAAATGAAATTGTTCAGTTCATTGGACGCGTCAGTAAACATAAATTCAATTTTATCTAGATAAGTTCTAAAATATTTCTTAAAACTGACAAACCATTATATTAAAAATTATAAAAACGCTAAAATTATCTGTGAGTTAAGAGAATAATTCGAAAAAACGCTAAAAAATTAAATCAATATTAATGAATATTAAATCAACTACATCGCTAAACTAATCAAGTAAGATACTAAAGGTTATCTCAAAAATAAATTTTTGAATGAATCAAAACTGACAAAACCTTTAAAATTATATATTAAATATTAATTTTCAAATAAATATATTAGGGGGACTTCGGTTATATTTAGTGAGAAAAACGTATAAAATATACACTGTATACGCTGAGGAAGCGTGGATTCCAATTCCACACATTTTGTAAGAATAATTCTCACGTACGACACTAACCCCTTATCATATTTATGTGACAGGGGAATAATCCTTAAAACAAAAACAAAACCTTAAAAACTGTGAACTGTTTTAAACCTTTTGTTATTATGTAATGTACTTGAATTTAATTCAATTGTATTACTTTTATTCAAAAAACATCAATTTATTTTGGAAAAAATTTCACGAATACAAAATCTAAGCTTGCATTATTCTGAGATATTAATTGTTGTATTACTATCATGATTTATAAACATTTTAAGAATAAATCTCTAAATTCATTTAAAAAACTGTTTTTCATTTTTTTACTTTTCATGACCTTTAATCAAATTTACAATAAGTTTGCTTAAAATTATGACATAATATATAATTTATTATAAATTTAAAGGTTAAGCACAACAAGTTAATTGATAGTTTAGTTACTAGAGATACTGACTAAATTTGCTTTTAGTTGTTTGTTGTGAATAAATTCTATCGAAAATAAATATTTTGTTACGTCACAAAGCGTAGTTTTCCAACTTAGTAGACTGTGAATTTTTTTCACTTATACAACCGCCCCCTGTAATTAAAATAATTGAACAAGCGATATATCATATTTTGCAGCCTAAGTTAAGCCCAGGAAATAATAAAATGGCTCAAGAAAATAATGACAAAAAAAATTTTGATTTTAAATTATCAGACTGCAATTAAATGGGGAAATATATCCTAGCAGATGTAAATTGACATCTCACTTGCATTTTTGGACATTATACAAGTTAAGGAACTTATATGGTGGTATTCTGTTCCATAAATTAGAGTTATAAACTAAGAATGAGTTCTGTCTTACAAAAACAAAACATTTGCCAAATAAAATGTATTATAGTATAGAAATAGATTTTCATTATATAGTATAGATCTTAATCATTAGAATTAGTTATTATGAACTTATAAGAAATTTGTATAACTGACACTATTATTCTTTCTTTGTCAACAGATACACTTCATGTCATCAATTTTATAACGTTAATAAAAATCTGAAAAATAGGTAAAATCCAAAAAAAAACAAAATTTTTATTCAATTCATAGTAATTTAAAACTTTTATTATTATTTAAAATATTAAAATATGTTAAATATAAAAAATATACCTACATCTATAATAAATAAATATGTATTATAGGTGTTTCAGTATAATTGAGTTAAATTTTAAAATAAACATTTATCAAGTTCACCAATTCAGTTTAGTTCTCCTATATAAAGAAATAATTTGTAAAAATTTTCAAGCTTCATTAAATTTTATTTTAAGGTTTGACCGAAAATAATTTTATTTATAATACACATAAGTATACCACATAGGCTTTCATTTGCATCGATATTGTATATCTACTTGATTATTCAATTTTTAATTAACCCATAATTTATACAACATTTTGACTATAGTTTCCGTGTTATTTACGATATTATATATTTATAAATATATACTACATACATATTTTCGTATTTATAATACATTATTTTCAAACAATAATTTACTGGTATATTAAATTACAACAATAATCAACACCTTTGATTTCAATATTATGGTGAAAAATTATCGAATCGATAAATTCAACTCCATTCTAAATTTAAAAAAAAAAAAATAAAAAAATAAACTGGAAAAAACCTTCATGAGTGTAAAAATTGTTCTGATATAGTATATCGTACAATATATCGTATTGTATGAGTGCTTTTCCACAATATTTGAGTTTTTTTTTTTTCCGTTTCTGTTTATTTTTGTTTTTTGTTTTTATTCATTCTTAATTTTTTTTTGTTCTTTTTTATTCTCACTTAACATTTCATAACATCATTGTATTTGTATTTTGCAATAACATTGTATATTGTTTACTTTTTAATTCCTGTTTTTCATCCTGAGTTGCTATTTTTTCACCTTAACTACAGAATTTTCTTTTTCTCTTTTTGTTGATCTACTACCGTTTCTACTATTCATTCGTATTATACAGTACTGACCATAAAAATTATACCACTTGTAAAATATAAAGTAACTGTTTTCGATAAAATTGTACTGACAGGTAAAACAAAATACAATTAATTTTTATATTTTTAGTAAATGTTAAAGAAAAGTGAGCGATTTCTTATTTTTTTTTATTTTAGGAATTACTTAAGAACAGAGGAGGAGGTGTTTGTGCAGTCATATGGCTTATATACTATACAGGGGATTCTGCAATCGATTTATCAAGCACATCGCTTACATACTATATAGGGGTTTCTGTATGTAGTATGAGTTCAAATTCTACAACGGTCATAAAAGTTTTCTCTAGGAAAATTACTTAAAAAATCTAGGTATATAATTAAACATGTATTTGATTCATATAGTCACACATGAGAAATTGTACCAAAGAAATACGAGTTTTTAAAATGGCACAAAGGTGTACGTTTTTTGCCCCCACGAATATGTGATATGAAGTGATCACACGTTTTACGTTGTATGACTGGAAAATTTTGAATTATATACCCAAATAAAAACTCTAAAGTAATTTTAATTGTCAATTATACAGTAATAAAATATCTTAAAATGATTACAAATTTTTAAAATCTCATTTCAAGTTCTTTAAACCTTCTACGAGTATAATCCATAATAGCATCCAACTAGAACTATTTATATTAGAATAAA
This sequence comes from Poecilobothrus nobilitatus, assembly GCA_947095535.1. Classification (NCBI taxonomy): domain Eukaryota; kingdom Metazoa; phylum Arthropoda; class Insecta; order Diptera; family Dolichopodidae; genus Poecilobothrus; species Poecilobothrus nobilitatus. The sequence goes on along the minus strand of OX352772.1, from coordinate 50,194,659 downwards.
ATATTTCAATTTTGTGAATCAAAGACTTTTGTGAATCATTGTATTGCATATTATTCGTACGTGTTCACATGTGCTTATGTCCTAATTAAAAATATAAAAAAACATGACTTCAATGCCATTGCAGAAATTTCGTTATTTGGGTTTATTTGTGGTAGAAAGAAAAAACCAAAAAAAAAAAGTATAAATGAGGAAATAAATTGAAATGCAACACAGCAAATAAAAATAGCAATTGTTTTTTGTTCGTTTTTTTTTTACGAAATTTGAAAAATATTTACAACTCACTTCAATTTCATGTGGAATTTTTTCCCAAAACAAAAAAAAAAAAAAATTCGCGAAAAAAAAAACAAAAATAAAATAATGCTGTACAGCATTTTTGAGCACAATTTTAAACAAAGGAAGGTAAAAAGTTTTTTTTTTATATTATATTTAATTTATGCGTAATTTAAATTTTATTTTCATTTTATTTCTACAAGAATAATTTCAAATGAATTAATCATTAATTTATTTCAAATTAATTTTGTAGTTGTTGCCCATGAAAACCATACGTCCGCATACAATAATTATGTGTGGAAATTTTCACAACCTTTTATGGAATTAATTTTGATTTATCGATTTATCAATTTATTATATTTTTATTATTACAGTAATCTAATACTAAATCACAGAAAGCAACCATATACTGTAGTCTTTTACAATTATCTATTCTCCATAATCATCGACATTTTTCCACTTAATCTCCATCTTATAAGCTTATTTCTGACTTATTGCCTTAGTATACTAGAGTCATAACACCTCAAAAAAAAATTTTTTAAAATTCCTATACTATTATCAATCTATTTACTGGTTCATACATGCCTTATTTTAGGTAGAATGAAAACCAACGGTTTTTAAAAGAGCACATTTTCAAAAGAAAATACAAACTGTTTAGGGTTGTGACTTGCACCAAAATTTGAAAATTTCTTATAAGAAAAAATGTGAAGTTTGGACTTTTTTGCAATTTTGAGGAGCTGTAAGTCCAGAACTCTACGTAACTAAAAAAAACCGTTAACATCACGTCAAAATATATTACTAAAACTTTAATCTTTATGTCTTGCCGAAGAAAAATTTGTACAGGTGTCTGAGTTGCAGGTGTTTAAAAATAGCAAATTTTCCATGGCACAAAAAAATTTTCTGAGGAAAATTGAGTGGGTGGTTCAAAAAAAATTTCTGGGAAAACTTATGCTTATTCTAAAAGTTAAAATCCCTTTCTTCCCACAAAATTTCAAGTCCGTATCTAAAAGCGTGCCGGAGTCATGAAGGAAGAAAAATTTGGCAAAATTTGGTTTTCACATAACGGTAAATTTAAATACTGAATTTAAAAAAATTGTATAATTTTAATATTAATTTACAAATCAAGGAAAAATGTAAAAAAAATTCCTGTCAAATGGCGTTTTCAAATTGGAAAAATGTTTAGCAGAACTTGCGATATACAGTTTGAGGGACTGTAGCTCCGTAATGGATGGGCCTACATGAAAAAGTTGTTCTTCAGCATTAATTTTTATTTACAACTCTGTATAAGATATATTTACATACAATATAAGCTTAAACTCATTTATCTCTGAGCTCTAACTAAGAAACGTTAGATTGTTGATCTATAATATTTAACACCAAGTTGATTAGGGGCAATATAAATTCATAGTTAATTTTGTATAAGTTCACATCAGTAACTATTCTTCATCATTTTAGATCTTATAACATTTTTTGCACATTTCCAAAAAAAATTTGAAAAAAATGTCGTCCGTCTATTTTCAAAACTTCTACACCAATAAAGATAGAGAGAAAAAATTTTAACCATGGGTAGGTCTCATAAAAAAAATAATTTTGTGGAACAACTTTTTCATGTAGCCCCATTCATTACGGAGCTACAGCTCCTCAAACTTTGAAAAAGCCCTATTTTTAAATGCATATATCTTATGTTCTGCTTAAGATTTTGTCAATCTGAAAACGTCATTCGACAGGTATGTTTTGTAACTTTGTAAATTAATATCAAAATTATACAATTTTTTTAAATTTAGTATTTAAATTTACCGTTATGTGAAAACCAAATTTTGCATGATTTTTCTACTTTCATAACTCCGGAACGCTTTTCAATAAGGACTTGAAATTTTGTGAGCAGAAAGAACTTTTAGAATTTGTACAAGTTTGTTCAGAAAATTTTTTTACAACCAAATGACAGAATTATTTTTATATTTACAAAACAATATCAAAATTATACAAGTTTTTAAATTAGTATTTAAATTTACCGTTTTAAAGTTTAAAAAATTTTGAAATGCTACAATATCAAATTTTAATGTAAATTAAACTGTGATATATAAATGTGAATTAAAATTACTAATTTATAACCATAACAAAATTTTATTTTTATCTAACTTTCAATCTGCTTTTTAGTAAATGTAGAAATTATTTACGATAAAAAGTTGCCTGAAATTTAAAATTGTAAAATATTGAATAAAATTTTTAATTGATTCAAACAAAAAAGAAAAAAACAAATCAAGAAAAAAAGTTTTATAAAAGAACTTTTACCAAAAATATAAATTAATTTTCCAATATTATAGAAACCAATTTTATGTAAAGAATATAAAGGAAAATAATTGAGTAAAAACCAGTTTCTCCGTCCAAAATCAGACAGAAACCTTTTAATACTTAAAAAAAAATTATCGAAATTTTCTTTAAGATTTTTTTGTATTTCAAAACTAAAATGAGAATTCAACACTAGATGTTAAGTTATACAAAATCAATATGTCAAAAATAACAAAAATGTTGAAAATATGCTTCAAGGAAAAAACAATTAAATAAAGAAAAAAAAAAATAAATTTTTAATTTTAAGAATATTTTTTCTTAACTTTAGACATTTTCTTAACAACTCCATTTTCTTCTTTATATGCTTGTTTAAGGAGAAAAATACAAATTTATTTAAAACTAACATTATGGTGCAAAATTATGGACTTGCAGTCTAAATATATATGTTTAAAACTTTTAGTTTGGCAAAAAACAAATTGGTGAAATAATAAATTATTGAAAAGAACAACAGAAAATATATAAAAAAACTTTTAATTCTTTGTTTTAAAGAAAAATATAAAGAAAATACATATATACTTTTTTCCTTAGGTATTAATGAAAAAAATAATTTAAAAGTAAAAATGAAGAAAAAAAAACTTAAATAAATTGATGGAATTTTGGAAATTATTTCAGATGAATTGAATTTTTTAAAGAAATATCATAGATTGATGATTAAATTAAGAAATTAACATGAAAAAGGTAATAACATAAAAATATAAAAACAGAGAAATTTTTTGACAGGTAGATGTTATCCAGATTTAACTGTCAGGAATAAAACAAGATGAATCTAACTTTTTTCAATTTTACATTTTTCTCAACATCTCATCATTAGACTCTAATAGTCTCTGAAATTATTGATAAGCCAGATTTCAATTCTTACATACATCAAACCACTGTCTACGCTATTGTCTCATAATATAACTAGCAGTGATCAAACGAATAAATAAAATTAAAATTGAAAATATAAAAAACAATCTCATTCATTTTCTTAAAAATTTAATATTTTTTAATTGTTCGAATGTATCTTAAGTTTACCTGAATTAATTCAAAAAATTAACTATTGAGACCTAGTCAGTAATTGTGAATTTAAATCCCACACTTTTCTCTTGGGACATTTATAGGTACACCTGGTCATATTTATGTGCAAAGGGAATAAACTAAAAAAATTAATTTTAAAAATTTGTTCGTTACTTTTTTTTTTATTCATCTTTTAATCTGTTTGTCCTTTTATCCTCCCTTCTCTTTATAAAACAGATCTATTGGATCTTTTAAGTAAAGGAATATAATTTTAGCCATAAATAGATCTAATAAAAATATAATTTTGTAGAATAACTTTTCAATGTAGTCTTATTCAAAAATATCCTATATTTAAATTGTTATAGCTAAGAGAAATAAAGATATGCATATTTCGTTTATAAGAGCACATTTAAGTTTTTTTCGTACAAAAAAGATATTTGCTATAAAAAAGAATTTCTTGTAAATAAGAATATCTATGAGTAAGAAACCAAACCATACAACAATTCTTTTTTGACGATTCAATACAGGTATTTTGAGTAAAAGTTTCAACTAAAAATTCAATTTTGCTCTTTATAACAGACTTTGCTAGGACAATACTAACAATTTATCTCAAAAACTACACAATATATAACTTGCCTTGTTCATGGTCGCCTCATTGTAAATGCAAATATTTTCAGTAATTATAAGGAACAGTCAGTAAAGTCGCAGCCTGGGAAGGAAGTCGATAAATATTTTACTAATCACAAAGATTTAAATAAACTTAAATCTTTGTGATTTTGTATTAAATGTTTTAAAAAATACATATTCTTATATTTAAAAGATACCCATTTGAAAATCTTCTATTTTTAAACATCTTTAAACACCTATGCAAGTCTCTTAAATATCAAATGCTAAAAAATGTTATATTTATACATAAGTTAACAATTTTTCTTAACTAACGGTTTTTCCAATTTGAGTGATATGATTTTTAAGTGACGTTTCGGCCATTTGTAGTATTTCATGATCTGTCATTTTGTTTTTCATTGTATTCAGTAATGTTTACAATTTCATCATGGACCACCGTAAACGTCATGAATTTGCTGATTTTGTCTTGGAACAACTTGAAAACGATAACGATTTTTTTAAGAAAATCATCTTCTCCGATGAGGCTCACTTTCACCTGAGTGGTGCGGTAAAAAAACAAAACTGTCGATTCTGATGCGAAGAAAATCCACAAATTATTCATGAACAATCATTACATTCACCTAAATTGACAGTTTGGTGTGGTTTTTGGTCTGGTGGAATCATCGGTCCGTACTTCTTTCGAAATGAAGCTGGTAACACCGTTACTGCAAATGGAGAGCGGTATAGATAGATGATAACCAACTTTTTATGACCGATCTTGACAACATCTGGTTCCAACAAGACGGGGCTACATGCCATACAGCACGTGCAACACCGGATTTATTGCGAGAAAAGTTTGGAGATTCGATTATTTCAAGAAATTGTGACATTGAATGGCCTCAAAGAAGTTGTGATTTAATACCATTAGAGTATTTCTTGTGGGGTTATTTGAAGTCATTGGTCTTTAGCAATAAACCAGACTCTTTTCAATCTTTTGAAGTCAATATTGAACGTGCCATACATGACATACGACTTGATTTAGTGGAAAAAGTGCTCGAAAATTGGGTTCATCAAATTCGTTCCTGCAAATGAAGTCGTGCAGGCCATTTGAATGACGTTTTATTCACAACTTAATTGTATCAATTGTACTTCACATTAAATAAAAAACATTTGAATTTCCTTAACAATTAGTGTGTTTTTTTTTTTAAAGAAATCATATCACTCAAATTGGAAAACCCTGTATATGCAGCCTATTTTTTAAGTTGAACAAAATGTCATTTGAAATTCCTTAAACAAAAAATTCTTTTGATACAAAAACTGTCCCAATTCTAAAATACTTTATCTTGGCACTTTTCGAATATATTGATACAGAACATTGATACATGTTTTACATGACACAAACTTTAATAACACATAGATATACTGCAAAATTATCTTTTTTCATCGTCTATATCTTATTTTAAATAGCTTTGTTTCTTCTTACATAAAACTATCTAAGATTTTATTCTTCAATATTAATATTTTAGTTTATATTCTTAGAATTTGTTGAGCAACATTTAATGAATTATGTATCTGATTTTAAGCATTATGTTATATGAAATACTACAGAACACAACATTTCACTGCATCGAAAGACACACAATGCAATTTCATAAAAATATCTTTTGACCAGGAAAAACCAAAGATACCCTATTTACAATACGTATAAATTCGATGCTACAAAGAGGATTAAAATGATACAAAATCATTTTGAATCACTTTACTCAATTTGTTTAATTTAAAACTCAGCCCAATTTGTATAAAAAATCAAATGTTAAATTATTACAAATAGCAAATTAATATTAAAATATTATTGAAGAAAACCTTTTTATGTCCTATCGCTCCTAAATAAAAAAAATATATCTACAAAAGGATATATTTCTGTTTTTGTTTTTTCTTATAATTTTTTAGAAAAATAAAATTTAATTTTGTTTTTTATTTCACGTGTATTTGTATGATTTGTGGAAATCGTTTAAAAGTTTTTCTAATTTTCATTTCGTTTTTTTCTTTTTTGTTCGGAAAAGATACGATAAATACGAAAAAAAAAAAAAATTCTCCGAAACCAACATGTTTTCATTTTTTTTTTTTTTTTAATTTAATTTTGATTTTTTTCTTATGAAAATTATTTTCTAAAAATTAATTTACTTTGGTTTTTGTATTATTGCTACTTCCTTTTCCCCTCTCTCTATTTTCTTTGCACTATCACTAAAATCTTAAAATTTTATCCCACGCACACATATCTACTATTTAACAAAATGTAATATGAAAATAATACTTAATTTTTTTTCATTTTTGTTATATTGTTCCTGTATATACAATAATTTTAAGGTAATAGTATTATTATTGTACTATTATATACCTATGTATGTGTGTGTTTGCGAATGATATTTTTATTTTCTTCTCTGAAACTAAAATTCAAATTTAAAACGACCTTTCACCAAAAAAAAAATAAAAACAAAGAAATTTGTTTTTTGGGGCAACATTAAATTTTAAATTCAAAATAAAAGTAAAACTAATACATATGCACAACAATATTATTTGTACTTACACATTATAATGTGTGTGAACCACATTTGATATGCCTGTGTGTTTTAAAATATTTTACTATTTTTGGTTTTTTTTTTTTTTCAATTTGTTTTTTTTTGCAAAGAACGACCTAAATTACTTTTCCAGGATTTGTATATCCTTGAAACACTTCTGTTTGTTATTTCCAAATAAAAGAAAAAACAACTAAACTTTTTTTTTACTGTTATTTTTGGCATTAGAAAATTTGTTTCCAAAAAATTAAAAATTTACCAAAAAAAAATTTTCAAGGCATTTATGCAATAAAGAAAATTTTCAAAATGATAAAATAATAAAGTGACCATATGAATGTTATTATTATAAGGAAATAAATAATTAATTGGTGTTACATATTTTAATCAAAATTAATGGTATTTGCTATTGTAATCTGAAGGTCTTGGGTTCAAATATCGATGAGATCGTATTCAAAAGTAGTAATTTATATCAAATATTGTTGAAAAATTCCGGCTCTACTATTTCGAAACTTCTACGCAAACTAGGAAGAGCCTGATGTTGTGGCATTGGATATTTCCATGGCTTTTGACCGAGTATGGCATCGTGCTTTCTGGTCAAAACGTAAAACTTTAGGCTTTAGTAATGTCTTTGTTAAATGGATTGAAGATTTCCTTTTGTATCGCTCGATTCGCGTAATAGTGGACGACTGCTCATGCTTTAAATTTTTAATAAACGCTGGAGAACCCTAAGTCTTTCTTCTTTTGCCCGCCGTACTTCTCATTTTTTCAATTCTTCTCATTTTTATTAACGATCAACTGAGTTGATTTTAACACCTGCAAGACACAGTGCTGTCTAACGTCTCGTAATCTAAATACAACAATACTAACCTTATATATCAAAATAAGACATTGCAGCATCCTGAAAGTCTGAACATTCTGGGCATTGAGCTAAACCAAAAATTGATCTGATCTAACAATGTTAATTCGATAGGTAAGTAACAGCAAATCGTTTAAGTCTACTGTATCGCTTTAAGAATCATTTTTTCTCTCCTTAACTACTACCAGTATGTACTATCAGTATTTTCTATACTTAACTATACTCAAGTGTATTATACCGCATAATTCTTTCATAATGGTCACTTTATCTAACAAAATAAAAGAAAATTTAAAAGAAATTGGCTAAAAGGAAAGTCAAACTATAAATTTAAGAAAATGCATTAAATTCAGTACTGTAAAATACGATAATTGAGTAAAAAACTCATTAAATTAAAACAAAGAAAGAAAAACAAAAAAAAAGATAAAACAATTTTTTTAACGAGTTTTGAATATAAGCTACTCTCGAAAAATTTACAAAAAAAAAACTAAAAATAACGGTAAGTATATCAGGTAAAAAAAATAATTATTGGAAAATTGTTTTAGTAGGAAAAAAAAAACAAAATACTGGACACCAACACTTTATATTTTATTATGTTTGTTAATGAAATTATTTACTTGTTGTTGTTATTGTTTTTGAAAAAAAAATAAAAATTTATTTTCCATTATCATTTTCTAAAATTCTTTTTTTTTTTTTAAAGAAAAGTTAAATTAATTTAAAACTTTATATAAAAGTGTGTAGGGTAAGGCGTCTGGTTTTTAAAGGTTTTTGTTTCTTTTATTCAGTATAAATTCCTTTTTGCAATAAAAACACTACGGGTAATCACATTTTTAAGAAAAACTAATAAAAATACCTATACACAAATAAAGATTTTATACATGTATGTGTTTGTATTACAAAAATAAAAATTTAAAATACAAATATTGTAGACGTAAGAATTCCGAAGTAAAGATGGTCAATCAATGTTTACTTTAATTCTGGTCTGATTCCTTTAAATACTTTAAACAAGTAAAAGACCTAAGGAGGAAACAGGTCACAATTCCCTTAAATTAACCCAGAAACCGAAGTTTTTTCTTCACAGATGTGACGTTTCTTTATAATTTTAATAGTAGTTTGATTTTTAATAAAAGAAATAGAAAAAGAATTATAGAAGAACATCAATTTTGATTGTTCTTTGTAAATTGATTTTTTTTTACAATTTGTTTAAGGTTTCAGAAAAATGTGCAAAAAAAAATTAATTTAAAACAAATTAAATCGTTAGAACAGCTTAAATCGTTATTAATGAAAAGCTTCCACAACATTGTAATTGATTACTATGTTTCAACCAGGAGTTTCTTCTTGCCTTGGTTCTCCAACAATTTTATTTTCTAGAGCAGTAGATTGTGACTCTGTTGCTGATCATGGATACAAGTAGGTTTAGAAATATAAATGCGGGTTCGTAAAAAATTTAACCATGTGAATAATTTATTCATTATTTTATTTATTTATTTTTTAGCTTATTAGCGTTTGTCTGTCGCTCATAAATTCAAAAAATATTCATATATTTATTTACTTTACAAAACGAATTCTTTTATTTAATTAAAGAGTGAATATATGACTTTTTTGTAAGGAATCGTTTTAAATATATAAAAAAAAAACTTAGGTTTTTTTCACTTTGAGAGAGGTGAGAATCTTCCACAGATACTAAAAATACGCCCTAAGTAATGTCAGATGCTTACTGACTTAACTCTCTCTCTTTAGTCAATATAACGAGATGAAACTCCTAACTGCTAATGCAGTATATTGGCTAGGGAATAGATAGGAGAGGATAAGACAAGAATCCGGAAACATTAATTATTATTATTACTATTTTGCAATCAGTAACGATAGCGGACTATTTTCCTATCAGAATCAATCACCCAAGACCTTCTGATGGAAAAACTGGCGACATAACCACTACGCCGTAAGCCAGATATCAAGTTAGATAAGAATTAGGTTGGAATTTAAAAAATTAAAATGTTAATTGACTTTGGTGGGTTGTATTGCATACATAATTTTATCAAATCGAATATGGTACACTCTTTACATAATTTACCTTACAAATATTGTTATTAAACACATACTTATATGATCATGACTAAAAAAAAAACTCTGCTTACATATAAAAATAATAAATCTGGGTCTTCTTTCTTTCATTACCCTTTTTTATTCTGAATTTAAGGAAATAAATATGCTAATTTATACTTTTTTCATCCCTTTATTTTACAATCAAAGTGTTTATTGAATTTACAATAAATAGACTTGTAGTTATTTTAAGATTTTGATGATGAATTTAAAAATATTCACTATAGTAAAGTGAAGTAATCGATTATACAAATAAGTAATTTACAGGAAAATAGATCGGTTGAATTTGTCAGTAAATTGGTATTGATGAAAATTGAGTTAAATGAGTTAAAAAAGAAAATAATGAAAATAAACGATATAATGGCGGTATGTGTAACTGGCTGATTGAAGACATTATATTAACAAAATTTTACGGGTACTTAATTATATTGAACGTAACGGGATAACAATTTAAAACTTGTTCAAAATTTCCACTCCTCTTAACTAAAAATTTTGCATCTTACACAGACTTTGTACTAGAATTTTCTCAATTAATACATAAGGAGTATCATAACCATTATGGTAATGGAGCCTAAAATATTAATACAAAATGAAATAATATAAATACTTCAAATGAATTGCATTTATGTTCAAATGAAATTATGATAAATATTGATTTATGATTAAAAGACTTTGAAATATTTGGTTATGCAACTGGTTATAAAATTGGAATTTTTGATTTAGCTTAAGTTTTGTTTAGTGAAATAATGTTATGTGACAATGCGCACTGGTAAAAAACGGCAATTATCATACATTTTTAATAAGACAGAGTTTATGTATAACTTAATTTAATAAACAGTCCAGATATACGGCCTGTTACTGTGTGGCAAAAAGAAAAACTAGGCAATTTTATATTAACTATTTAAATAAATTAACAATTTCTTATCACCTTATTTATAAATTGGTAATCGTTTACTTAAGTTTTTTCCGAATGAACAGATATCAAATACCTGGCAGAAGTTTTATCTATATCTTAAAAAAGAAGACAGTATTGATTTTCGATTTTCTAAATACATATATACTTGGTCTTTACTTTTCAACACAGTTCTAAACAAACAAACAACAAAACGTTACTTCCCAAAACCAATTTCTCAAGAAATGCTTCCCTCATTCTTTTCCCCAAAAATAAATTGTACATTATATCACTATATATCACTGTACATTATATCACCTAAAGTTTGGTTTTAAAGAAGTTTGTTTTGGTTGGTTAAAGTCCAACACTACCCAGAGAAACCTCGTGCAGTTCCTTTGAGTGCTTTTCGATGTTTTCAACCGTCTCTCGTGAAAACAAAAAAAAAACAAAGCGAGTAAGTGTAATATCTATATACCAATTAAATTCTTTTAAAAACTTTATTTTTAAACTGTCAAAATTTAATTAAAGCTATAACTACATTTTACATTCCATTTACATTTAATTTGAATGACGACATTTCTTAACAAAAAACTTATTAGAGTTTTTTAAAACATTTAAAGTATAAAAACAAACAAATAAAAATTAAAATCACTTAAGATATTTATGAGAAAAAAAAAGTGGAAAATTTTAAATTCAATTTTTTTTTCCTAATCGATTTTTTATTTCCTTTCATTTGTTCGATTATTTTTTCATTCATTACTACCAATATCCTATTATACAGTTCAAGTTATTATGCAATTCTATTTTTATATTCATTTTGTTTAAGCCTCATACGTTTAAGACTTATATATTACCCATATTTAAATCAATACACATTTTTTTAAAACATTATCTACATTGTACCTATATATAGATACCTAGATATAGATATAGGTACCTAGGTACAGATACAACTAACTTTAAAAAGAAAAGGAAAAATTAACAAATTTTCTTTTCATCATCACCTCTTTTGCCTTTATTTCCTTTCAATAAAATTCTCTTTTCTCAATTTCAAAGTCAAAAATGACACTTAAAAATTATCACTTTGTCCACAAAATGGGACAAAGACACTCCCATTTGAATTTTTCTAATTTTAAACTAATTTTGTTATTTTCAATCTTCTTAAGTGGAACTACAGAAACACTTTAATGCTATTTTTCATTACATTATACGAAAATAACAAAATTCAATATAAAAATTTTAAACTGAATTTAACCTAATAAAATTTTTTTTTTTATAAATCATTCTTATACAATGACACTCTTATATTATAATTAGAAATGGTTTACTAACTATAGTTATTAACTAGTTATTATATTCTCTTTACTATTTTATGTCCCATATAAGATTTAGATCTTAAATTACTTTAAAATAGCTGATTGCTAACTTTGTTTATTAAAATTTGACTTTTTTTTTATCGATTGGCGGGTTGGTCTTATCATAATCGTATACCCTTTTCGATTCTAGTCACTGTCAATGTCAGGCAATTTAACACTTACAATAAGTACAGCATAATCAATTTATTGGAATAAACTGAATCAGTCATCTAAAGAACTGTAAATTATAGCAGAATAGGGAAAAATTTGTATAATTTACCTATCAACAGATATTTTTTGAAGTTATATTTTATATTTTCTTTTCAAATCTTTCATTTTGGATGTTTTATCTTTTACAAAAGACAACCCTTACATAAACAAATCTCTTTATCATCCGTATTAAATTTTGCTGTCAAGTTCCGTTAATATCTTAACATTAGGACACTTCAATAAGTAAAACTTTTTTTTTTTGTTTGATACCCTATTTGATATCAAGCCTTAATATAAAAAGCTTAAGACAATTTTTTTATCATATTTTCCTTTCTTATAATAAATATTTTATATATTTACAAAACTATAGACCATAGTGTCTAGGCTTATTAAAAAAATAAAACAAAATTAAATCTCCCTAAATTAAAAATAAGCAGCTTTATAAATAATTATAATATTTACTTGAAAATCAGTGAATCACTGTATTACCTAAATTTATATTAAATATCGAACAAATCGATTTAACACGTCTAAATATCGTATTCCGATTCTAATTTAGTACATTTTTTTTTTATCTGTTTTGTTTAAGACACTTGGTAATTGCTTTTTGCTCTTTATTTCTCTTATTATTCTCTTCTGGTAGAAAAAACAAAAAACTAATGTAAAGAGAAAGAGAAAATAACAAAAATAAAAGTGATTAAATTTCAAGTCATTATGAAATTTACTTCCTGGTGATGAAATTCAAATCAATAACTTGTACACATATATATTTAAATATAAAATAAAAATTGTACTGTTAGATGTACATATTGAAACTATGAATAATAACAAGAAGCCAAAGGAATGCAACAAAAAAAAAAAAAAGTAAACCTTTTTTAATTTTGTTTTGTCTTTTTTTTTTTTTATCTTATTCTTAAGTAGTCTTAAATAATTTTTATGTTCTTTTGTTTTTCTTTTTTTTCTTGTTTTTTTTCCCAATCCCCATTTGCATTCAAAAATGATACTTCCCAGGTAATTTGCATTAAATTAAAAATGCATTAAAGAAAGAAAATGAAAGAAAGAAATAATTTTTTTTTTTTTCTTCATTCATCCCTTTTGTAATCAACCTTTCCTCATCTTTTTTCCTTCAATTTTATTTGTTTTCATTCACTGCCTTTATCATGGTTTTTTTTTTTTGTTTTTTTTATTTGTTTCTTTTTTTTCCCTTTTTTATAACCATTGTACAAAAATTAACCGTCTAAGTTGCTCAATTTTTATTTTAATTTTTTTTTTTTTTTATTTTTTGCAATTTTTTTGCAACCCGATTTTTATGTGTTATGTAATCACACTGTACTGACTGTGAATTATAATTTATTTCTGGCAAATGAAGACATTATCTTATAATGACGAGCGATTTATTAAGTGAGATAGTGAATATTTTTCTTTTTATAGCTTGTATTTTTTGTTTCGTTTATTTTTCTTTGCTTGCTTTGCTTAAAGTACTGCATGTCAGAATAAAGAATAAAAATTTAATTTAATACGAAACATATTGAATTTAATTTATAAGCAAAAGTCATTTAAAATAGATCAGGTCAGGATTTTTTTTTTTTTTTATTAATTGTGAGCTGAAACAGATTATTACACATTTTGGAAGATAAATCTTAAGGATTTACAAAAAAAAAAATATATATATAATTTTTAATGATTCTTCTTTTAACACTATAATTTATCTTTATCAATTAGTATTTTTTAACTGGGAATAAAACTTTTTGCCTTTTTTTACTTTTTTTTATCTTCATTTTTTTTTAGCACTTCTGAAGCACTTCTTTTTTTCTGTTCTTTCTTAAAATTTTACAAATAAATGCAATTTTTTACAAAAATGGATCAAAAATTTTCATTAGTATTAAAAAACTTCTTTGCAACCGCATTCTTCAAATATCTTGTCTTATCAATGTGAAGACTAATAAAATAAATCTCAAAGATAACTACATATAGCATAGATAAAATGTATAATGTTAGCAGGAGCATGTATTATGTCATCCAGAAATATCAATAAAATTAAAAGGAAAATTTCATCAAATGACTGTAAAACCATTTTCTAAGACTATAATTATCCATGAATCTGATCGTTACATTATAAAGCATACAAAATAGTTCCATGTCAAGATAAGTGAAAATCCTCAGAATTGTAATTCATATAGAGATGTAGGTTGTGAAATATACTTTCAAAAGAATCTCAATAGTAAAAAAATTCATATTATAATAACACTTTTAAAAGAATCCCAATAGTAATAAAATTCATATTATGATAATATATATAGTACAGAATGAAGAAATAAAAGGATTCAATACAGTTTTAAAAATCTAATAGCCATTTAAAGTGAAAAAAGAACGACCGCAAAGAATTTATATAATGCATTAAACCAAACACAAACCTAATACGATAAGTTCGATTTAAAAGATCCTGTTAGATCCAACCTGAAGTTGATTGACGCTGAGATCAAAGAATTTCTAATTTAAAAATAAAATATATGTTAGAATAGAAAGGAATTATATCTGATCATATATAACCCGAAAAAGAAAACTAGATTTTGAACAACAATATTTTGCAGTTTTGCAAAAAGAACAGCTTCTATACACATTCTAGTAAAAATTTCTAACAACTTGATTCTATTAGCTTCAACAAGATTTTTATTAAAAAACTTAATAAACATACTTAAAATATCAATATTAAATCTTTTTTTGTATTAAGTTTTTTTATTAGTATACAAATCCCTTCCATCATTCAAGTCAACAAATAATAGATTAATTTTTTTTTTTACAACTAAAAGAAACTTAAGTATTAACATTATTCAGGATTGCCAATAAATATTATACACATGTCATTCTTTATTGTAAAAAAAAATTAATTTATATTATCCACTCCAAATGTTTGCACAATTTTGAAATATTTACAACGAAGATTCTCCTAAAATTCTACATCTTATACATTATGTAAAATTATTTCATACCAATTTTTTAGTCAAATATAAGTTAAGATTATAACTTCAACATTTTAAAATAAAATTAGGAATATTATAATAATTATTTGTTTTCTTTGAAAATGTTTTAATGATATTTTTTTTTATAACGGTAAATCCCCTTTTTATTAATTTTTTAGATATATAAATATGAAAAATTAAATTTCTAAGAATATTGTGTATATATTATTTAAATCGTTATTTACTATATATTACTAACAATAATGTGAAGCCAACATCAACGATCCATGTACAATCAAACCGTTATAAACGATTAAATAAGTGAACTTAAATATTATATAGTGTATTTTTATAGTTGTTTTTATTATTTTTTGTTTTTTTATGATTTCTTTTGTATTTTTTAATACAAGAAGAATAAGAAACTTTTTAATAAGAATATGTAACTTAAGTACACTCTATTATAATCTCACTCCACCTTTCTTTGTTGTTTGCTTTGAATATTGCTTATAATATTTTTACAAAATATTTTTAAAAAGACTTTTCAGCAAAAAAAAAAAAATACTATTTCAGTCATGTTTTACTTTTTTTTTGGAATCCAGTTGTTACGCCTTTCAAAATTTTTTTCCTTAGGTTTTTTTTTAGTTTTGCTCGTTTAATATTTTAAATAAGAAACAAAAATTGTTAATTTCGAAAATAAAAAATAAATAATAAAATTTTTCTTTTTTAACTTCTACTGCTCGTGAAACACCATAAAAATCTAATGGAAAATAAATTAAAAAATTTATGGCAATTTCCTTTTATATAAATTCTAATACTACGGCACTTTCAAATGAATGCCTTTGATGTACAATGTGCGTTATAAAAAGAAAAGCATTAATAATAGTTTTTTTTTTTATAAAAAATAAAGTCAAACATTTTTTTATTTAATTCTTTTGAAATTTTTCTTCAAAAAAAATCACCTTAAAAATGTGCCGTCCTACGAAAAAATAAAAAAAATCAAAATCATCTAAAAACTTTCTATAGATACGGAGTTCCTCTTTAAACTTAAATTTGTATAAAATTAGGCAGGTAATTTATATGAAAAATTAAAAAATAACTGTGCAATTTGAAATTTAATCCGATTTAATGATTTTAGCCGTTTCCTAGCTCATAAATTAGGGATAAAAAATTCCAAAATCTTTTATTATAAATTTAACACTTTGATTTATTCTATTTTGCTGTTCCTTTAATTTACTTTTAATTTGATCCCATTTTATTTTGATTGGAGCTTAGATTGTCTGTTTGGTGACAATCTAAATTTAATTTTTTGTTGTTTTTAAGGACTATTCCCTGAATTTTGAATTTTTTAACCGTATATGTTAAAATTACATTACATAAAAAAAAACTTTTTTACTTTCTAGGACTTATAATTGTCTTGTTTAATTTGTCATATTTGTCTTAATCTGATTAGTTCGAACTTGGTAGGAGTTTTCTAAACTGGCATCTTTCTTCCAAATTTGTTTTTTGTTTTGTTCCTATAAAAAGCATTGGACATCTATTAAGTTGCTTTTATTCATATTTTCACTAAGCCGTTGATTACTTACTCGGCTGCAGTTATTTATTTGTAATTTTCAAGATCTTTCCGATTTTTTTAAGAAGTTTAAGGATCTCTTCAAATATTCTTGTATAAGTGTTAAAATTGTCCAAAATGAGATATCTCTGAATTAATAGAAATCACTAGGTGTATGTATTTAAATAAAAATAACCCCATTATTTGTTATTTTTATAAAAAAAATATGAATGTATGTATGTATATCTATTAATAATGTAAAATCTTTTTATCATTAGTATTATTTATCTTCGCAGAGTCGTCAAAAAGAACACGTTTTATCAAATTTTTTCCAAAATAAAAACCTCGCACAAACTATCTGAGTGGTCGAGACCTTATGTAAAAATATTTATTTTATGTTTATTTTTTTTTTTTTAAGTGTAGGTGGTAATCATCGCAAGAGGAACTATAGAAGAATAGAACGAACGCGTGTCTTCTATGAGTGAGTAACTGAATTTAACACATTAACACAGCCTTCCCACTTAACACAACCTTCCTTTTATAATCAACCAATAGGTTATTATTCTTTAGTACTAATCTACTGCTTGATCAAGAGAAGTTTTGATCAAGAGAAGTTAAACTTGGTTTTAAATTGACTAAACAAAGTTGTTAATCTTTAGTTTGAATCTATAATGTAATCACATAATTATATATGAGCACATAAGGTGGGATTCGTGATGTTCGTACAACAAACGAATTAAGAGGAGGAGTCGAATTTTCGAATTTCTCTAAGAGGAAAGTCGAAATTCGAAAAATTAAGTATCTATTGGTTTTTGTTATTAGATCTTTTAGAAACTCCGCATGCCTTTTTTTTCATTTTAAAAGAAATACCGATAATTTAATAATATTTAATAGTTTAATTTTATCGTCCCTCCTCAATTTAACAATTTTTTGTATTAAAACCCATAAACATATTTTTTTTATTTGGAATAATCTATTAAATGCAGATGACCAAAATTATTTTTATGAAGTAGTTTAATAAATAGCATATATTAAAATGGAATTTATCACCTGAGTATAATTAATACAAAACTTCTTACTTTTTTAATACAGTTTAGATAAAATATTCTCAAAAGAATGTACCAGAAAATTTTCACATTTTCCCCAAAAAAAAAAAAAATTTGTTTTGCCGTATATGTAATAAACCTAAGATGATATTATAAAAAAAACTTAATTTAAAAAGTTTTATTTTTTTTTTTAAACTAAACTAAAGTATAAATTTTTATTCTGCATCAAAAAAAAAAAAAAAACATTTGATTATAAACGGAAAAAAAAACTGAAATGAAAGTTGTATAAAAAAAAATTTCCATAAATAGAAAACAAAAACTTTTCTTTTACATAGTTTTTCAAATAATATTTTGTATTTTAATTTTTGAATACCTAAAAAATATTTTAAAATAATATTAAAGATGATGTAAAAACAAATTAATATATGGGAAAAACTATAAAACAAACATGTAAACTTAAAATGATTTTCTTATTAGTTTCTCTATATTGGGAGAGAACTCCTACACCATTAATATTAGAGCAATAAAATTTTAACCATGGTTAGATCTTATAAAATAAATTAATTTAATCTAGCAACTACACATTACACATTACGATAAACTAGAGCCCTATTTTTAAATGTTTCATGCTTCTGCTTAACATATTCTTCAATCTTTCAGTAGGAAAGCCACATACAGGATATACGTTTTATTGATTTACCTATACCAAAATTAATCAATGTTTTCGAGTTTAATATTTAAATTTACCATCATATGAAGAGAAAATTTTGTACGATTTTGCTTCTTTCATAACTTCTGCACTTATTCTGCACTTTTATAACTTATTTAGAACTTTAAAATAAGGAATTTGAGAAAGGAAAAAATTTTTAGAATTTGTTATTTCAGAAAAATGTTTTCTACCTCCCTCATTTTAAGACATATTAGGGGTTAAAAATTGAAAATGAACTATTTTTAGATAGCACAGTAAAAATAAAAGTTAAAGTCAATATATATATATGTTAATAGCTTTTGCTAATTATATAAGAGTTTTTTTTTTTAATTGAAGAAGTGTCCCTTTTTTGTTTTTTTTTTAGTTTATTCTCGTATCATAGAAATGTGACATGGCAATTACATAACCTTCCCTTTCCAGATGCGATTTCAAATTTCGTAAGGGGGAATTATTCTTTGAGATTTGAACTCACATTCCTTGATATTTACAGCGTATTTTGTACGCTTTTACCGACTTGGCTACCGAAGCCCCGAAAGTGTGTTTGAATTTTTCACAATTTTTCATATGCATAACATTCTAAAAAAATTACAAATTTTTTTTATTATCTTATGGAAAATATACGAGTTTAAAAAGCTTTGATTTTACATCCTGTTTTGTTTCCTATTTATTATATAAATTGTTTTTCAGTTTTTTAAACTTATCTTTTTATTTAAGTTTAAACATTGCCTATAAATATGCAAAATAAAGAAGAAAACATTTTTAATTTGTCTTGTATTACATTCAGCCTTTAGAAAAAATATTTCAATAATATAATATATTCAAAAAATTTACATCTATAAGTACATTATGTGTATTAACTGAAAGAAGATTTTTTAATTTAAAAATTTAAATCCAAGGACTTTTTGTAGTCCTTAAATTCTTATTTAAGATTTGTAATATTGATAAATTTAAAAAAAAACAAAAATTTACTTAAAAGTTTAAACCCTCAAAAAAAAACTTATATTTAATTAAGTATCAAAATTATAATATCAATTTTTCAATTAAAAATTTTAATTCAGAAATTTTAAGGTTTAGTACTAAATCTTATAATTTTTTAGCACATTTCCAAAAAAATTTTGAAGATATGTGCTTATTAGTTTCACTCTGTTCGTCTGTCTACAAAACTTCTACACCGTTAAAGATGGAGAAAAAAAATTTTAACGATGGGTAGGTCTTATAAAAAAATTAATTTTGAAATTAATTTTACGGAGCTACAGTCCCTCAAACTTTGAAAAAGCTCTATTTTTAAATGCGTATATTTCAAATTCTGCTTAAGATTTTTTCAATCAGAAAACGTCATGCGACAGGTATTTTTCTTAAATTTGTAAATTAGTATCAAAATTATATAATTTTTTAAAATTTAGTATTTAAATTTACCGTTATATGAAAACCAAATTTTCCATGATTTTTCTACTCTCATAACTCCGGAACGCTTTTAAATAGGGACTTGAAATTTTGAGGGCAATTGTTTGAGAGGGCCAATTGATTGTTGTTGAGGGCCGTGTTTAAGAGATATTAGGGATGAAAAATTGAAAATTTGCTATCTTCAGGCACCTGTAACTTAAGCACCTGTGCAAAGTTTTCTTCGGCAAGACATAAAAATTAAAGCTCTAGTAATAAATTTTTACGTATGTTAACGGTTTTTCTTAGTTATATAAGGTTCCGGACTTACAGCCCCTCAAAACTCCAGAAAAGTCTTATTTTCACATATTTTCTTATTACAAAAAATTACTTAAATTTTATTTTTTATATTTTCAAATTTTTGTGAAAGTCACAATTCTAAACAGTTTGTATTGTCTTTTGGAAATGTGCAAAATAACAATTTTATGAATATTTTTAAAGTAAACTAAATTTGATTTAGAAAACTTAACTTTTTATCTCAATCAACCTGAATTTCTCTAAACTATAATATAATCTTTATAATATTTAACTAAATAATTATGTGGAACTAGATCTGATTAATTCCTATTAGTTCTAAAAAGAAAAATAAAATTGTATGTGGTAATTTGAGAATGTCAAAAGAAACTATATACATGTAGTCCATATTGAGCCGAGTGCGTAAAACTGAGGTTGACCTCAACTCTCGTTTCTTCAAATCTGACCTCGTAGATTTTGTTCGTAAACGTGAGATTTGAGTTCATGCTCAGTTTTTTCCATTTGTTACATTAACAACTCATAACTAAGATTAACTTGCGTATAATAATAACTTAATAGGTATTGCTTAGCATAATTTAGATATATTTTTAATATTCAGTCTAAATAATGACATCTTAACAATATACATATACTACAGTTGTATTACTTTTACTACAGTTATTACTTTATTTTATAACTCTTTTAATATTATAAGCTTGACATTTCGAAGAAATCTGCATTCAATAATGGAAAAGGTGAGAATAAGCTAAGCTAAATTTAAAAATGTAATCTTATCTACATATCCAGTCAATAATGTAGTTGTTAATATACCGGTCTTTCATACGGCTGGGTCATATAGATTAATAAAAAATAATAGACATTTTTCTTATAATATATAATTAGTAGAACATAATTAAGTTAAAAATAAGTATAATATGTCTTATAAATTATAATTTAATATCATATTGTTAATAGCTATAAAATAAAATATTAATAAACTATAATTCTTGTATAAGATAATAAATGGCGTAGAAATAAAAGAAACGTCTCATAGTCTTGTACAATAGCTACAGCCGAGTAATCAACGGCTTAGTGAAATTAATGATTTCAGAAACTGAAACTTAGTCTAATATGAATAATAAATGACTTAGTGGATGCGCTATGCTCCTTCAGAGTGGCAAGGAAAAAAAAAAATCTTAGCTACATGCGAAATGACAGAAGCCAAAGTAATAATATTAATTATTGTTATCTATGATTTAAACTTATTTCACATTAGTTTAATTAAATCATATACAACTTGAAACTCTAATTTCTTTTATATATAACAATTATTATTTAAGAATCAGATAATACTCACAATACAAAAAATCATTTTAAGGATTTGAAAGTGATGTGCCAAAAGTCCTTTTATGACTCAAAAAAGCTGAAGTTTTGCGAGATGTTATAAATCCTGTAAAACGGCCAAGTATTCTTTAGGGACTTTCTTTTTTTTTTTTTAAGTTTTATTTTATATCCATTTAAAATTACAATTCAAAATTCTTTTTATCTAAAACTTAAAACAACAAGAATTCAATTATTATACAATCTTATAATTAATGACACGTAAAGAATTCTCTATTATATACTGTTACTTTAAGGTTGCTTTTGACAATAATTTAAATTTTTTCATTGTATCTTCAATATATACACTTTCCAGGTAAACTGAATGTCTTATGAAAGAGTTTGATTTTAACGTTACTGCACGGTTATAGTGCTTTCTTATAATTGAGATCATAAAATTATCAACTCTGATGATTTTCAACATGTTATATATATTTAAGTTTGATACATAGTGTTTGTATCTTGTTTGTAGTTTTCTGTACGTATGAAGACATACTCTAAGGCATTTCCGCTCAAATTTACGAATTTTTTCCATGGTTGATGCTCTAATGTTAAACCAGGTTTGGCATCCATATGTCAAAACTGGTCTAATTAAAGTTTGGTATACAATCACTTTAATCCGAGGCTTTAAGTGTTTTGAATAGAAGAGATGTTTGGCAATTCCAAACGCTTTTTTTGCATTTTCAATGTGGTTTTTTACATGTAGAGTAAAATTTAATTTGTGTTCAAAGTGGATTCCTAAGTATTTGACTGAATGGCTTAAATTTATGTTGTTGTCATTTCCCGCTCTAATTCTAAATTGTTTCCTATTTTTTCGAACTGTTACATAACATTTTGAGAGATTATTACGAAACAGCATAAGTTCACATTTACTTTATTTTAAACTTCCAAGAATATACACAGTTGATTGTCACATTCGTCATATTTTGTAGTTCGCATTAAATTGCCGTTAGTTTGTTTCCACCAACATAAATTATTATGTGGTCCGCAAAAGCTAAAGCATATTTTCTATTTTAATTTCTTTGCATTGCATTCAAACCTTTTAGAAGTTCATTAATGTACAATGTAAATAAAATAGGTGAACAAACGGTTCCTTGTTGTAGACCATTGTTTATTTTGTATATTTGGTTAGATTTTAATTCATGTACTTACATAAAAGAAGTTTTTTCAGTTATCATGTTGAGTATTATTTTGACAAGAACATGTGGAAATTAATATTGTAGTAATTTATAAATAAGCTCTTCTGACCAAACGGTTGTAAAAGCATCACATAATAATAATAATAATAATAATAATAATAATAATAATAATAATAATAATAATAATAATAATAATAATAATAATAATAATAATAAGAATACTAAAACCAATAATAATAACAGCTATAGTGACAGTGGGGGTTGCCTTCAATAATTACCGCATGTAGTACTATATACTACTATTACATGTTGTAACTGTTGTGACGGCTTTAGTCACTGTTACCAAAATTATTAATAATAATAGGCGGATTCATTGTTTTCTTACAGTCCCACTCCCAATTCAATGTTTCCGTATCCATTTCTATCCTTTCCTATCCCTACTCCCTAGCTAATATACTGCGTTCGCAGGTAATGGTTTCATCCCATTATATTGGCTAAAGGGGGTGGTGGGTTTAGTCAGTAAGAATCTGACACTACCAAGGGGGAAATTCTTGGTGTCTTTGGAAGATTCCCACCTTCCTTAAGAATTAAGGTAGCATTATTTTACATTCCATGGTCTTTGGAATATGTATGTAGAAAAATTATTAGGAAAGACTTTAGACGTGATTGAAAAATCAGCATACTTGTTTTTTCAAAATATTTATATATATATATATATGTACATGAGATTCATAGGAAATTATGTCCAATTTTTTGAAAACTTTTGGCTTACTCATCAGTGTTATTATTCAACGCGGACTTGTGGCTTTTCCGATGAGTTATTAGTCCCAAGGAGACTTTTGGGGCACCATCTTGTTTTCATAACTCTTATAAGTTGATTTAGCAGTTTAAAAAGTTAACAATAAGATTTTATTTCTTATTCACCACACCGCACACAAAGTAATACCCGCCAACCCAATTTCCTACCACACCAATTTCCCACCACACCAATTTCGTCCCCCCACAACATACAATGTAATCAGTAAACAAGTCAATCAATTTTTTCCTTTTCAGGCATTATTGCATTATAAGTATTAAATTATAAGTATATTATTTATATTGTTTAAATTATATTCTATATATTTTATAATAATAGTTTGGCCCGACCTAGATTTGAAATAGAGGACTTTCCTCAGAAAGACCAACAATTTATGCACTGTGCCATTAGTCAGTTTAAGCGACAAATCATTTTAAGTTCATATTTTTCTGAACACTAACATGTTAATATTTTTACAATTGCTGCCTAAAGTTTTTACAAAAAATGATCTCCTCTTTATATATCTTAATCTTAAAAATCAACTTCAACGTTAATCCGTATGAACTATGTTCAAGTGTATAATAAATTTGCCATTACGTTTGTGACACCTTAAAGCAGTCGAGCTAAATATAGTGCCAAAGGTATGAATCGGCTCAGAATTGAATTCTGAGTTGATTAAGTCATGTACGTCCGTCCGTCCGTCCGTCCGTCTGCACGATAATTCAACAAATAAAGGAGCTAGGAGGCTGAAATCTTTTTTACGTCACTTTTGCAAAATTGTTAGCTTTGCTATTTAAATCTAGCATTTTCGCCAGCCGGGTTCGAGTAGCTGCCATACAACTTCTTTCTTTATATGGAAATAACTCAGTGTCTACTGAAGCTAGGAATCTGAAATTTAGTAAAGAGGTGTCGAGTTACAAGCCAACAATTTTTGTAAAATTTGGTTGGTCTGGAGCAGCCGGTTCAGGATTCTTGCAGCTCTTGGAACTTAATGAAGCTAGGGATCTGAAATCTTACAAATGATGATAAAGTTTTATGGCAACAACTTCTGTAAAATTTCGGGTAGCTGCATACAACTTCTCTTTTTAAATGAAAATAACTCAGTGTCTATTGAAGCTAGGTATCTGAAATTTAGTGAAAAGGTGTCGAGTTACATGCCAACAATTTTTGTAAAATTTGATTGGTCTAAAGCAGCCGGTTCAGGCTTCTTGCACCTCTTGGAACTTAATGAAGCTAAGCTTCTAAAATCTTATAAATGATGATCAAGTTTTATGTCAACAACTTTTGTAAAATTTGCTTGTACTTGTGCAATAGATTCGGGAAAAATATCTCTGTAGTTAATGTCGGTACTAAAACATCTGAAAGTTTTTGAAAGATGATCAAGTTTTATAGAAACAGGATATATTACGTTCACACGGGTATCCTACAGTTGACACAGTCTACTTTATTGCACTCTTCTTCGTTTCATATTTAAATTTAAATTTATGACCCAATTAATCAAAACAAACAATTTTAATCTTTGGGAAAAATAAGAGTTATCATCCATATTTGATTCCATGAAAAGTCAATAAATTAATTATAAATTAGAAATATTTCATCAACAACATAATAACACGTGATCAAAATTTCTATCATAAAAAAAAAATATTCAGGCAAAAATAAAACAAATTCTTAAATTAAGCTGTAACAAACTTTTGTGTCTCTTAACAAAAAAAAAAAAACTTTAAAAGAAAAACAATTCTTACAAATTTTAACTTTTCATATATTTTATATATACATATAAAGATCATATAGGTAAATTATATATAAACATTTTCTTCTTTTTTTTTACAAAATGCAATAAAAAACTTACACTACACATTTCAAAATCCTTAATTTTTTTACCTTCATAATATTTTATTTTACTTTTTTATACTCTTTCTCTTTCTAACACATTCATACTTTAAAATTTTTGTTTATTTTGTTGTTATTATTATCTGATTTTTCTTTTTGATTTAGTTTCAATGGCAATAGATTATAAGGCGCCAAAATTTTCCTTTTTTTTATGGATTATTGATTTTAAAACATAAATGAGTTAAAAGGACAAAAAAAAAAAGAACAAAACAAAACAAAAATTGAAAATTATATAAAAATACATTAAATTAAAGGTGAAATTAGAATAGTTGTTTACTACAAAAGAAAGAAAACTATGTCCTTCCAAAAACAAAAGAAAAAAAAAAAGTGAAAATTTATTTAAAAAATTTCAGAAAAATTAAGAAAAACAAAAATAATTTTACTCTAATATTTAAATTTATAAGAAAATTATATAATGTTATATATAAAATGTAAAACTTTAAGACATTAAATAATAGAATGTGTAAATGTTATAAAAAAAAAAAAAAAACAGGGACGGACATTATATGAAACTAGAGCAAAGATTTCTTTTTTTTTTGTTTTTCTGTTTTTTTTTTTGTTGTAAAGGACTAAATTATGTGTGACCTTTTATTTTTTAATTTATTTTAGAGAAAAATCTGAATGACATTGATTTGAAATTGAGTGATTGATTTGATTGATTGATTGATCGATTATTTTTCTTATTTCAGCAGTTTTTTTAATATTATTTTATATTCATTTGTAAAAGAGAAAGATTATCGTCCCTCCCCTTTTTTTTTTAGTTCTATACATATGTAATTTATAGGTTATGGGCAAAATAATTATGTTGTTATGGATAATTACTCAGTTATAATAATAATACCTAATTGAATAGTGTCTTTCAGTTAATATATTGTAAGAAAATGTAATAATTACTTTGATTAGTAAGTTTAAAATTATATCTTTACTTAGAAAATTATAGCTAACTTTTTATAATCTCAGTTTTTAATAACTAAATTCATTAAAACAGACAATTTCCAGTCAAAAACTCATTCACTTATATGATCTAACTAAAAAATGATATTATATTTTACTGATAAAGTTATATTTTTTTCATATGTCAGAGATTTTATCTTAAAATATAGAAAGCAAAGCAAAATTCGTAATATATTAAAAATAAAAATTTAATTGAAGATGCAAACACTGCAAATCAATTACCAGAAAGCATCTCATAGAAAGAAGTTTCCTTGATAATGTAACATTTTTAATCATTAAAGCCACCTTCTTAAGCATACTTAAAGGAAACTCCATTCTTGGTTGTTTTTATAGTTTATTTTGTTTTTATTCTTATGAAAAATATAATTATTTTTTTGAAATACACGTACAACATAACATTAAACCGTATATTATATTCAGTTCCTCACTCCCATCAAATTTATATCTAAAGAATAATTATAGCTTAGTTTTTCCCTAAGAGAGGTGAGTATCTTTCAAAGACACCAAGAATACTCCTTTTCTATTTTAAGATTCTTATTGGCTAAACCCATCTTCTTTATAGTAGCCAATATAATAGAATGAAACCCCTTACTACTAACTTAGTACATTGGCTACGGTAGGGATGGGATACGCTATAAAACAAGAATATTGAAACTTTAAATTGAGGAGTGAGACTATGAGGGAATAATTAATGTGCCCATTATTACTATTTTGTCATCAGTGATGAAGCCATCAACAATTACAACATGCAGTAGTGTACTTGTACATGCAGTACTTCTTGCATGAGATAATAATTGAAGACAGCTTAACTGTTGCTGTAGTTATTATTAGTATTGATATTAATTATTGTTATTACTATTATTTGCTACACTTTTTTAGTAAAAGTATATTGAAACTTAACATAATTAAAATGAAGGAAAGTGTTTTAAGATATTTAGTTAGATAAACGGTTAGGCCCAAGAATTTCAAGTTTTTCAACAAAATGAAGAACACAAAGTTATAATTTTAAATTTGAAACAAAATTGAAAATTAATAACATTTTAAAAAAAAAATCCCTAATTAGATAAAAATAGTTTTGGCAATTAAAAAACTGTTTTGACACTGTTTATCAAAGTTTTATTTATCAAATGTTTAAAAAATGTAAGTTTTTAAGGTTAAATATTTAAACTAATACATACTATGTATAATATATAATAATACGTACTTGCTTTTATTTTTTGGTTACTATCCAATAATTGAAAAATTATCAGATTTTTCTTGTTTAAACATCATCGCACCCCATGGGTTTTGTTCTACATTCTGCATGTTTTTGATAAGCATTATTATTAATTAAACAAATTCAAGAACTTTTCTTTATTTTATATCGTTGATATCCAACAGAATTATCCAAAACACAGTTTTTAATACACTATCAAAAGGAATTTCTAAAAATGTGCTTATTTCTGCTGAATATGTTTTTAATCTATAAATACGTCATACGATAGGAGATTTTTTTAATCTATAAATACGTCATACGATGGGAGTTTAATTTAAGTTTTATAAATTAATTAGCAGAACCGGGCGTTAATTTCGATTTATTTTGTTTTTTATAATTTTAAAAAGTAAAATATTCTTTAATTATATCTTATGTAGATGTTGTCGGATTTTGAATACCACATATATCTTATCGTGTGTATCCCTGCAGAGCTCTATAATTTTAATGGATATTTATTAGTATAATATGCACAGTTACTAGATATAAGATTTTGTTGAAACTTATCAGCTTCTTATAAGTTTCCACAAAATCTTATATATCTGGTTTGCCTTTATTTTCTTTTTTGTTTTTTTACTTTCTTACAAAGCGCGCTGTAAAATTGAACCCAATTCTCTGACAACAAATATTTGACGTAAAATATGCGTTAATCAGATGAAGACATAACCAATAGACTAATACAGTCAAGAATGGCATTTGGCAGATTGTGGTCTGTATAGAGATCCTCACACCTAAATAGAAACACCAAAATAAGAATTTTCAATACCTGTGTGGAATCAGTTCTATTATATGGGAGCGAGACTTGGTTCGTAAAGCAGTTAACCACCAACAAGCTGCAAACATTCGTGAATAAATGCCTAAAAACAATAGTTAAAATCTTATGGCCTAATATCCAACACAGATCTGTGGTGTCTCATGAAACAAGAACCAATAGCACTTCAAATAAAAAGGAGAAAATGGAAGTGGATAGGACACACACTCAGAAAGGCACCAAACCCTATAGCTCGTCAAGTATTACAGTGGAGCCCACAGGGCAAAAGGAAAATAGGTAGACCACGCATGGCATGGAGGAAAACTATATCGAAAGAAATAGAAGAGAACTTTTACCGGCAGAAATTAGAGAAGAGAACAGAAGAGAACATGGGCAGAAATTAAACAATGGCACAAAACAGAATAGTGAATCTAGTGAACTGCTCGGCTAAGAGCCAATATTTGTAGAAATTTTAAAGTCAATCGTCCAAAGTGTTTAAATAGAATAACGAAAAGATGAATAAATTTTTATTATAATGACCTACCGACATGAGTTAACGGAGTTTTACAAAAATTTGTTTTTAACTGATTTTATAACTGAATGAAGCGCTTTATAAAATTTATTATAAATTGGCTTGTATCAAATTATTTTAAGTGAAGATATGCTGTATTGATTTAATAAATTGGATCCAAATTAGTTTTGAAAACTCTTTTGGTATGTGGCAATGCTTCTGCAAGTTTTAAAGTAAACCTTTCAAAACGTTTATGCAAATAATTAAAAAACGAAAAGCTGTTGTTCTCAAAAAGAAAAATTGTTGCTCATACAAAATACAGCATAGGTTATAACTATTTTCAAGCAGTAGAGAGTCTTCTATGAAATTTTCTTTTCGCTCGTATGAATAGTTCTTAAGTTATAAATGAACAAAAAAACAGACAAACAGATGAACATTGCTTTGTATAACAGCAAGCTTTATTCTTTGTATTTTCCAAACGATTTTACTCAGAACATTGAAATTTAAAGAGGAGGTATATTTTAGAAAATAACTGATATCAGAAAAATGTATTGTACTTCTTTCTTTTTTTTTATGGGAGACGTCTTCCTTTTGCATTTAAGAAGTGGTAAAAATGAAAATTTATTATTTTACGACACCTTTAACAACTGTATAAATTTATTTTAAGAATAATACAAAAATTAAAGCTTCAACATTATATTTTTACATGGGATAACAGCTTTTCCTAATTAAAGAAAGAAAATAAACTTTCCTTAAAATTAAAGAAAGGATCTCTTGATTTTTCACAATTTTCTTTTACTGCTAAAGTAGTTATAACAATTCTAGAATCCTTATATTATTGTTATATCCTTTTTTCAAAAATGTGCACCTTTAAAAAACTTTTGGTTTTACATACTGCCTTATTTTTTGTTTTTTTTTTTTTATTATCAACATTTGAATTATATTTATATATTTTTGTAAAAATTGACATGGTTAGTAAAAGATGAACCATTTGATAAGGGTCAAAAATAATTTTATAATTAATTCATTTTTAATTGTGTTGATATCCAACTAATAAAAAATAACTTATGTTTTATAATTAATTTTAATTTATAGGTTAACAATTATTATTGTTTATAAATAAATTATGTAAAATAAACACTGTTACAAATAAAACAATATAAAATTATTATCATTTGATAGAAGACAAAGAAAAAAAAAAGGAAACCATCATTGTTTTTTTTTTTTTTATAATGTGTTGAAAAAATTTAAGGTTTTCTTAAGACATTATTTATTTGTATTTAAATCATTATCAATTAATTACAAAAATGTACAGTTATTTCAACTCTTTTTCAATTATGCTCTTCTTTAGAAAATACTTCTTTTCAAGGTAAATTAAATTTATTGCTTTATCTTTTTCTTCAGTTGAGTGTGGAAAAAAATAAAAATATTTTCTAAGAAAAGTAACATGAATGTTTATTAAGAACTTTTATTATTTGTTTTTGCTTTTTATTTTTGTTTTTTTTTTTTATTTCTTTTTTTTGAAACGAAATATAATTTAAAAGAAGAAATTTTGGGGATTGATCCATATAGGTAGCTCGAGCTTTTAAAATGGCGTCATCACATAACGCTACTTTATGATTCCAGTTGCCACCTCCAAACTCGCCCTAGACAAAATATCAAAACGCGACTTGATATTGTATCCAACTCTAAAGTGCATCCTACTTACATTTTTACATACATATTCCAACAGGAAAACAAAAAGGCAAAATAAATGTATGAGAAATAAAGTATGAAAATATTTTTTTTATTAAAATTGTTGTTTCAGTTTCGTAGTTGTGTCCTCTGGTGGAGCTATTTGGCAATATATATCATATTTATTATATACTGTTGAAAGGAGTGTGAAAAGTACTTTCTAACAGTATAATAATAAATATAGAGTGTCTTTGAAAATTTCACATGTATAGTGATTTTTCTTTTTAAGTTGGAATTTATTTTTTTTTTTTTAAATTCCCGCTTTGAACTGCAATATTTCAGAATCGAGTTGTACCGATTAAGATGAAACAAGATGTATATTAACGATAGTATTATGCTCTACAATATTATAGAAAATGGTTCCAGTTTATTGTCTTACGGAAAAAATATAACGGTTTAGTTAAAATAGTACAAAATGTTAAGAAAATGTTGTAATGCATTTTTTCACCGCTAGATTGGCAAACCCACTAAGGGTTATTATATTATTATATTATAATAGCCACTAATGGCTATTATATTCAGAACCGTGACATCATAAAATACCGTTACGTAATGACGTAATTTTAAAAGCTCAAGCGACCGTTATGGAAGTATACCCGAAATTCTTATTTAGAATGAAACTTATATAAACGATCAATAATGAATCAAAACAAAAGATACCTAATTGGAAAACAAAAAAAAAACAAATTTCATTAAAACATCCGATAAAACAGACGAATAAAATGTAAGCACAAATATGAAATTAACCCCTAATAATCAAATATCAAATTAATCGCTTATTAACAAAAAAAAATTTCAAAGAAAGAAAGTATAATCTAATTTAAGACTAGCGGTTCTAGTCTATTTGATTTTTCTCTAAGGTGCTGGTTAAATGTCTGTCAGATCATATCGTAATAAATAATAGAACAATATAACATTAATAATATAGGCTCACTCACATCACATGTCAAAAATAAAAAGGGTCCACAAAATAAATTGACTAGTATTTATACTAGACGGGTGCAACATAAATAAAAAAACGTTTTATTGCTTTTTTTTATGTGTGGGTACAATTTAAAAAAATAATTACCAATTTATTAAAAACAGAATGGATAAATTTTTTTAACGAAAATCGAATTACATTTTTGTTTCTATCAAAATATTAATAAAGCGAGTTCTAGTCGACTAAATATTATTAATATAGAATATTAACAATTCTTGAGCGATTCAGATGCGAAAAGAATGAAGAAAGTTTTAAAACTGAACAGAACAGATCTCAAACTCTGTAACGGAATCAGTACGAGTCACTCAATGCTTAAGATACACACAGAATAAATGTGTTGCGGGAAAAAAAGCAAAGGCGGTTCTACATGTAATTTGTTAATGCAAAACATTGGAATCCAGAAGGAGAAAAACCTTGGGAGAAGATTAACTAGAATAATTTCTCCCAAATGAAGGCAAAAATAAATAGATAGCATTTCAGAAAAAACATCAGTGTTTCGTTTACATGAATATGTTTACATAAAAGGAATGTAAAATTCTATAAATTTATACATTCCTTTTCACTTTTATATGTTTAAAGGGCACATATCAAAAAAACTCAATTTTAATTCATATATAGATATAACAAACTTAATAGAGAAACAATTAAATTGTAGCAAATAATTATCTAAAATAACAATTTTAAAATTCCACTGTACAGACTGCAAACCTGCTGCACAAATTAAGCTTAATAACATAAGCTTTAGAATCGTAATTGCTATTACATATTTCAATTGTTTTCTTAAAACTAAATTAAACTAATTCTTCTAACTTTCACAACATAATCTCTGTAATTTTATTTTTAAAATAGACCTTATACGTATAATAAACTAATTTCACACACTAATTTACTTCAATAAACACCACTTCATCAAAACATTTCTTTTGTGGAGTTAAACTTTAGCAATCGTTAAGTAATATATCACGAGCGCCATATATTATTAAAATGAAAGGGTTTTGTGCAATTGTTAGTGATGGGCTGTCTTTGTTCTTTTATGATAGTAAATTTTTCAAAAGGCTGATGAGCCTATCTGCAACATGTAGGGGCATCATTTATAAACAAGTTAAACACTAGAAACATTTGAATATGAAGGATAATGTTCGGGAAAGCAAGAATAATATGTTGAGGATATATTCTTATTATTAGAATTTATGTCAATTAACTTATCCACAATTGCTAGATGAGACAGCACTACTTTATCATATATAGAATTTGATATTTAAATTTTATATTTCAGTTATAAGGTATAAAATTGTTTGTATTATTAATACTTCGATATTTGGATATTTGTATGTTTACATTACAATATTTATACGATATAAATGAAAATATTTTTTTTATTATTGAAACTATATGAGTATTAATAAAAATTCTGATGGTTAATTTGAGGTCAATGATGTATGATAATTGAATTGAGTTGTAAACTGAATAAAAAAAAGTATCACTTTTACTACAGAATTGATCATCACTCTACTCAAAATCATCACTCTACTCTATCCACTGCTTCATTCAACCATTAAAATATTTATTTTAATTACAAAAGTTAAATAAAACAAAAAGGACTATTCTTATCATTTTAATTAGTTATATATATGTATTTGATTTTAAATTTATTTCATTTCCCTATTAAACCCTGTATTAATATAAATTAAGATAAATAATTAGGCATAAAAAAATTAAGTCATTTTTCATTATAATCTCCCCCAATTTCCCATCAATTTTACATAAGAAGTTTTACATTATAAATAACAACACTAATAATTTTTTAACACCAAAATTTCAAAATATTGAAAGTGTCCTAATCCTTAATTTTATTTAATTTGTTTGTGTTGTTTTTTTTGCTGTTCTTTGGGTTTTTTTTTTTTTGCATCTTCAAATTAACGTTTTTTTTTCGGCTTTTTCTCTTTTATTATTCTCTTCACAATTTGACTCTCGTACCCTATTATCGAAAAACGTACACTATTCTATATCTATATCCTTTTAATACTACCATATCGTAATAATATTGAATAATAACAATAATAATAATAATAATTTGATATTTACATAGTAGGGGTTAATGGAAGATGTTTTAGGATTGAATGGTTAGTTATTTCCTTCTTTTACAACAGAAAGGAAAAAAGGGAGATAAAAAGAAAACCTAAATTTCTTATCCTTATTATTCATTTATTCATAAGTGCGTTTTCTTTATATTTATCTGAAACTGAACTGGACTTAAACTGAAAACCCACAAAGTAAAAAAGTAACTTCTTGTTCAGTTTTCCTACATCATGGTCGTCATTATCAAAATGAAAAAAAGGGAGAAAAAATAAAACTTTTATAAAAAGTTTTATAAGAAAAAGTTTTTTTTTTTTGCTTCCTTGTAAATTTTTTGTTTTTTTTTTGTTTTGTATTAAAGTTTTTGACTGTCAAAATCAGTCTCCAATTGTCCACCATTCAAAACTAATTTTTTATTTCACCCTATAAACTGACAAGTCGAAAGAAAAAAAAAAAAAAACATTTTTTTTTTGATTTCTAGAATTGTTAGTGGTGGTAAAGGAAAAAAAAAATCAAAACTTTGGTTCAAATAATGAACCAAAAGTCAAATCAAAAAAAGTTAAGATCGTGAAGAAAATGTTGTTTTTAGTGAATGGATGATGGTTATATTGTAAGCATTGTTGTTAATTCAAATTAAAAAAAAAAACCGAAAATGTCAAATTGAAATGGAAGTACAAGTAAAATTTTGACTGATATTTATAAAAAAACATATAATTGTATTTGAAAAGTTGAAGTCCTTTAAATATTGTCCTGTTCGTATTGACATAAGATAAAAAATTTTTGAAGTAATTTTAGTCAAATGACTACACTTATAAATGAGAGTAGATGACTACTCATGAAAAGGTAATGTAATCGGAACAGAACACTAACTGTCACTAAATGATGGGAACCAGTAGTCATATATTAAGTATTTTTAATGCCTCAAGAGTGAATTGATAATGTTCGCTGAAAAATTACTTAATATTTAAAATGTAATATCTTTCCCGTTAAATGTTGGCATAGTGACAAGTTTTGTTGTTATTTCTTAGGGATACTCTACTAACTAAGTTAGAACGCTCTAGCAACTAAGTTACTCTAACAACTAAGTCCAATACTCTAACAACTTAGTTTATTTGCCATTTTTTTCCTTTCAGAATCGAACAAATTTTTCGTGGTCCAATACTAACACTCCGGACTACAAGGACTAAAAAATTAATTTACATTCTGTTTATATCCTTGCATTTTGAACTTAACATCAGTTGACCATTGCTAGTCATTGTGCAAAGTCTCAAATTCGTTTTTCTTAGTTTCAGAACTTAATTTGTGTTTTTGCAGGTTGGTTCGCCTCAGAAATCTTTCGTGTTCAAAGACATAACTTTTTCTTTAATAGAAGATTGCGATATCTGACATCCGACTTAATGATATGATTTATGATTGCTTAAAATGTACCATAAAAATTTATCTAAAAGAAGCAATCTAGTAGAAAAGCTATCAGAAACAGTTGAAGTTCAATACATAATGTTACAAGCTTAGAAAATATGTTTGTATATGTCTCATTTTGTTTTTAAGTACAACTTTTTTTTCATAAAATTGTGATTTACAAAATAAGTCAGCACATATTGTACGAATAAAACTTTAAAATTTCTTTAAGGATTTTTAAGGATTATAGTGAATTTGTTAATAACAATTCAGAGTTGGCTAAAAATTTTTTTTAGTTTCAAATTATAATTTTATGCTATGTTAATAAATAAAGATCTATTTATTTTTTTTTTACTTATACTTATACGGTCGTTCTATATAAATGATAAATAGACTATATAGAATTAGGAAGATGTTTCAACCGTTAAAAACTTCCACTAGAATTTCTAACCACTAAAAATATTTTTTTTCTTCTTCAAAAATATTTAAAATTTTAAAATAAATGAAAACTGTTACTAAAAAACCGAGGAAGAGGGCACTAGAGTAGACTGTGTCAACTCTGGGATACCCGTATGAACGTAATATATCCTATTTCTATAAAACTTGTTCATCTTTTAGAAAATTTCAGATGTTTTAGTACCTTAACGTTGGTACCGAGATATATTTACAATGCGGCTGACAATGCGAAACTAACAATTTTGCAAAAATGACGGTAACAAAATTTCAGCCTCCTAGCTCCTTTATTTTTTGAGTTGTCGTACGGTCGAACGTACATAGCTTAATCAACTCAGAATTCGATTCTGAGCCGGTTCATACCTGTGACAATATATCTAGCTCGACTCCTTTAAGGTGTCGCATACGTAATGGCAAATTTAATATACCCTTGAGCATAGTTCATACGAGTATAATAAACAGCTCAGACAAAATGAAAGTTTTTCAAAATTGTTCAACATTTGTTTTGAAATTCACCGTCAACTTTCTAAAATACAAATTTTCATAAAGATGTCTTCTATTCTATGTCATTATATATATTTCAATAACATCGCAGAAATTTTAAATTTGTTATTATACAATTATATTTAGGCTGTTTAAAATTTTAAGAAATCTTATTTAACCATTTGCAAACTTACATTTTTCACATTATAATAAAATATTTTAACAGTTTTTTAAGGAATGGAACTTAACAAAGGAATAATTTAAGAACAAAGACATTTAACGAGCATGTGGCCAACTTTCTTTAGATTCTTCAATGATTTTTTCGTTATGTCTCTTTTTATTTTATTTTATTTTTTGCTTTGAAAGTCGAATGTTTTTCTATTTTTTTCTTTTCTTTATTTTCCTCCTATTTTTTTTTTTTTTGTTTTGTAACCCTAATTTTTATTTATTTTATCCCAAATATTATTTTAGGCTTCTTCAAAAAAAAATTGAAAGACGTGATTAAAATTTTGTTGGTTTAAAGAATGAATATAAAATTGACATTCTAAGAAAATCCTTTTTTTTTTCGTTGTGCAAAAAAAAATATGATTGATTATTATCAGGTCTAAAAACCTTTTAAAAGGTTTGAATCCTTACTAATAATTTATATTATAAAAAATGGATAAACTTTAAAAGTTTTATGAATTATATTTATATGTATCTTCATTCCAGAGACTTTGTGGTAGGTATAGGAGGAACAGCTGCATTATAAAGTTTATTTTGGTATATTTTAAATTAATGATGAAATGTTAATACAACTTTTCAGACATAAAAAATGGAATATTAAAAATATTAAAATTTCTTTTATTATTGAAAATTATTTATAGATTATTTAAGATTTTTTTTCGAATTGTCACAAGTTGCTGAATATTATTTAATGGCTTTAATATAAATAAAATTTAACTTATAGCAATTATTAAGTATTTTAGTGTTAGCTTTATAAAAAATAATATCTTATCTCATTATGCAATAAAGTGATTTAATGATAGCTACAGGTGCTTTATTTATTTTTTATCCTAAGTACTATTCAATATTCTTTAAACCTGCACAGGATGACCTTTGACCTGTGTGTGTTTCTTGTTTATTTTTATGAAGTATGAATTTCGGAGTAACTTTTCACCCAAAGTTTAACGTACATATGTACAAAAATTCAATTATTTTGTTGACATTACCGTTGTCTTTAATATTTTCTCTTGGTATCATTATTTAATGGAATCAAAGTTAAGAGACAATTAATTTTGAAAAAGAAATGAATTAAACTTAAATTAATAGTCCTGTAATTTAAATGCCAAAAATTTAAAAAAAAAACTCATAAGATATAAGTATTTTAAATTTTTTGATATTAATTATTCAATTTATTCAAAGATTCTGCAATCGAGTCTATATATTGAAGTTAATAAGTCTTAGAATAAATATATTGTTTTACTGAATACAACACTTCTATACATAGAATATTTTTAATTCTATTTCTAGTTAGAATATAAACAGTAACTAACTTAGTAAGTAAATACCTTTTAACAAATCAAAAAAAAATTTTAGCTCAGAGAAGCATTTATACCTAATATTTTTAATACTTTAGGGTTTTTTTCATAAATATTCCAAGGAGTAGATTTGTTTACAGGAAATCTAGTGAATATTGATATCAACCCAAAGTTATGAAAGTATTTTTTTAAATGTTAAATATCTATTTATGTATTATGAAAATCAAAATCCTCGTAATAACGAAACTATTAAAAACTTCCATATATAAAATTGATTTGTTCTTTAAAATATTTTAAAAATAAAAACAACAAATTAACATTTAAATGGAAATGTTAATACATATATACGAGTATAACATTTAACAAGCTGGGAAAACAATTTTCACAATTAAAAATTATTGCAATTAAAATTTTAATTTTCGTATTATAATTTTAAAGTATTTATCAGCCAAAAAAGAACAAAAAAACGAAACCCCAAGAAAATTTATTTATTTATTTATATTAATATTACATACATTAATATAGTGCAATATTATTGAACCATCAGGCCATTATAGGTTTTTATACTATTATTAAATTATATACTAATATTATTTATTTTGTTTATATTATATACTATATATTTACATTATATTAGGTCGTAAGGGGGGTATGTAAAGAAAAAAACTTACGACCTGTGCAGGGATCGAACCCACACTCCTTCGATTAATACGCCACACGCCTACCCACTAGGCTACCGAAGCCCCTCCCCAAGAAAAGAATACTAATAGTAATAAGATTTAAATAAAACAAATTTACATAACATAAACATACATATTTTTAAACATATTTAAAAATCTATGTATATATATGTATCTGAAGTCTTGGTTTAAATAGGTTCATTTTTTTTCACAAAATCTTTTAAAATAAAATCTAAAATCTCTCATAACATGTTTAATAACTTACTTATGCATATACTAACTTTATTTGAACCCATTTAAATAAAAAACAAGTAAAAGTAACAGTAAGTCGATGCAACCGACTTATTAATACCCTACACCTAAAAAATTCAAATTAAATTAAAAATCCATAAGTTATTTTAGTTAGGTATTTAATATAACTAAGCTAAAAAAATAAATGCTTTGCTTTTACAACCTTTGTACAAAATTTCAGATTTCTATCTTTATTAAATTCGAAAATATGCTTGTTAGGGCTTAATTTGAAGTTCCTATCTTTATTAATTTC
This sequence comes from Poecilobothrus nobilitatus, assembly GCA_947095535.1. Classification (NCBI taxonomy): domain Eukaryota; kingdom Metazoa; phylum Arthropoda; class Insecta; order Diptera; family Dolichopodidae; genus Poecilobothrus; species Poecilobothrus nobilitatus. Next base: position 50,155,968 of record OX352772.1, on the reverse strand, counting down.
GAAGATATGCGTATTCGGTTTTGGGAGTTGTATGGGAGGTACTCGAACGCACGGTCCGATTTCGCCGATTTACAATCCCCGTCTTACCTTAGTCATTGTTAACCTACAGTATAAATTTCATCAAGATAGCATCATTATTTTTTGAGTTATCGTGCGTACGGACGGACGGACGGACATCGCTAAAACGACTCAGGCGGTGATCCTGCTTCAGAATATATATACATGTCTATACCTAACTCGCTTCCTTTTGGTGGTACAAACACCATACCAAAGTTAATATACCCTATACTTAATGTGTAGGGTATAAAAATATATAAAACAATTTGTCTTTTATTCCAAATTTTAACTAATCAAATATTTTTTTTTTTCCTTTTTAATTGAAATTTTTCTTATTTGATAGATGTCTACATTTATTTTCTGTTTTTTTTTTCCCCCATTATTTTGGTTTTTCTTATTTTCTAAAACTGTCGTATTTCTTAACATAATGAGAAAAGTTTTGACTAGAATTTCAAAAAAAAATAGTTTAAAATATAAATAATAAATTGCAAATTATTTTTCGTCTAATTTAACATTTTTAATAAAATTAGAAATTGAATTTTTTCTCTTTTTTGATAGTTTTCTTCTTTTTTTTTATAAATATTTAAAAAAAAAATTAATTTAACATTAATTTAAATTCATTTTAAATAATTACATTTTGAATATTTAAATTTTAGTAGTAGTGTTTATTTTTTAACTTCAATAATAATGCCTGCTTTCAAACAAATCCAACGCAGCACTAGAGAGGCTACAAGTACTCATTTCTACACTGTGGAAATTCCTAGGTAATTTAAACTGATTATGGAAACTCATTTATTTTTAGAACCGCTAAAATGTGAAACATGCTTTTATACAATGTGTGCCTGATACATTTGGCCCATTACATAATTTGGAACTTTTAAAAAATTGAAAAATTTAGAATAAAAACTAAAATTAAAATAAAAAATTTGTTTTAAATAAAAATATCATTTAAAAAGCTGCTCTAAAAAATTGTCATTTATCATTAAACGTCATAATAATGTTTTATTTAATTTTTTTTTTTCAATTTTGATTTTTAAATTGAGTTGTAAAACAAAAAAACAAAAAAGAATTTGTACAGGTTTGCTTGTGATTTACTTTCCAAGTCTCCCTTCTTCCAAATCTCTGTATATACTATTTCCCTCCGATTCCTCCCCCATTACCCGATTCTACAATAACTTTTGGTGATCCTACAATAACTTTTCTTAACCCGATCCTAAAATAGTTTTTTTTTTTAAGCGTTGGGTGGCGTTAAAAAAAAAATTTATTTCTTTAGCATTATAATTAGTATTTTTGTACTTCAGTTCCCGGACTGGGAACCGATTTTCTGTTCGAACTCTTATACACAGCTAACTTTCTTTTCCTTTATGCGCATAAAATAATATCATTCTTACATTATTTTATCATTTTTATTACCATTTTTATTTCATAGAAATTTTTCTATTAGTTTTATACTTCATAGATGATTTTGATAAAATTTCATATAAATACATATAAGATTAAACTAAAGATTAACTTAGTAGTTGTCTAGGCAATTTAACATAACAAGCTTGAAAAAGAGTTAACAGTGTAAAGTACATACCAGTACTAAATACTCCTATAATAAAGTTTCTGAATTGGTTTGAAAAATATTGCGCAAATCGAGACTTTGAAGTTCGAAACTTTGTCAAAATAAGATTTTAAAACGTGAGCGACTGTCTTTCTTCATTTAGTAAATAATCATTAAAATACAAATGTAATTACATTTAAAAAATTTTTTTTAAGAAATGAACCAATTTAAATAAAAACAATTGAAGTTGTATTCGCGTTTAAAACCAACTTTTTTTTTGTTTTGATAGTTAAGTATATACAATTTTATATTAGATGTTTATAAGTACACATAAGCTTTATATATTATATGTATATATAAATTTCTGAAAATCAGAAAAAATTCCAAAAAAAATCTATTAGACTTATAAAAGAACATTTTTTTATTCTATCTTTCTACCTTTAATGAAGAAATTTTCTAGAAATTTTCTAATTTTTTCACTTAGATAAAAGACAGAATTTCAAAAATGGCATTGTGAAAAAGGATAAAATTTTAATTTTATTCAAAACTTAAACTTTTTTCACAAATAATTTAAATATTTTACGTAATTTAAAATAAAAATTAATTTAAAATTTATTTAAAAATCTATCAAAGAAATTAAATTTAATATTTAATATTAGATCTTATCTTTTATAAAATAAAAGATGTTAATAATTAAAATTTTTTGAAGTTATTTTAAATTTTTATAGTGTTGCATGCTTTACCAAGCTCAAAATACCAAAAATAACACCACCCATTCCTGAATATACAAGTTTTTAGACTATGATAAGTTAATAATGATTGAATATAACTGTTGATATGAAATACTTCCTTCAAAATCTAAATTTAAAATATTTTAGTCATTTTAGCACTGGAACACCATTGAGGCTTCCCGAAAAAAGTCCCCAAAAAAAAAAGCTCCCTAAATCAAAAATATAAAATTTTCGGTATATAGTCCCCAATAGAGAAATGTCAAAATTTAATAGTTTTTTATGAGAAAGCCTATAAGCATCAACATACTATTATAGTATTGATTTTAAATATAGATTCAAAATCTGGATTGCCCTCTTTCCAAAATATTTTTATATATGTATACGTGACATTCTGAATTAAGAGATATTTTAGAGTTAATTCTAAATCAGGATAGCCGATTTTTGCAGAATATGTACATATATGTACATGGCAGATTCTGAGTTATATAGAATTTTAGAGTTCTATTGGAAATCAGGACATTCCCTAAATTTTTAATTATATGAAAAAATATAGGCAATATTTATATGTATATATGAAAAGGAAATTGTTATTTTGAACAAACTCAAGAAAAATACTTTTGATTAGGGACTTTTTCTCATAATAATATTTTATATTATTTGGGAAACCTTTTTTTCTTTTTGGTTCTGGGGACCATTTTTATAAAATCCTCCATTTATCTAATAAATGCTGAGTAACCCATATTTTATTAGTTACATTTAATTACAAAATGACAAAATTTATGTTTATCATAAAAAAAAAACAAACAAACCTTAGTTAGATGTTTCAAATTTTCTAAATTTTTTGTCGTATATTCAATAAAACAAATCGTTATAATTAATCTAAAATTTGGCTTATTTCTAAATCTGAATGTTTTAAATAACATCCAATTATATCACAAATATACCATTTTTTTTTTTTTTTTTTTAATTTATTTTGAAAATATTAGAATCTAATATATATAATAATAACAAAATATATATATATACATATATACATAAAAATATTAAATTTAAATTTTACCCAAAGGCTTAATTAAAATAAAAAATAAATAAATAATATTTTTAATATTTTCATTTAATTTTCCATATAATAGAAAAAATACACATTTTAACAATAGGATAATAAAATAAAAACTGATAAACACAAATATTTTTTTCCACCATATGTTTTTTATTTGTTAGTTACAATGTACATTCAATGTTTCTTTTTTTTTTAAATGAAATTAGTTTATTACAGAGTATACCCATTTTGTCATTACATCCTTAAATCCTTAAATTTAAAACAGCTAAATAAAACTTTTTATTTTCTTTTTAATTTCTGATTTGCAAAATAAAGCTTTAATCTAGAAATGAATTCTAAAACCAGTTTTTTTTATACGGAATTGAACTCTGCGGTACAACCAGACGTATTCCAAACATAGAAATAATTGAACGGATTCAAACTAAACTCCTTAGATCAATAGCAAATGCACTCTGGATCCTGATATATGTGCATAGTAAAATGTGCTTCAATAGGTTAGATAACCATTCAAATGTTCTGGCCAGTAAACTCAGAACAAGTAATGCTGTTGGCTGCAGGTTTAAATAATTTACTTCTTCTGATCTCGTTGCAAGATATCAACATTTGTATTAAGGATAAATTAGTTTAAAGGGTAGCTATTTTAATGGAGTTCTGACTACAAGTCATTAAACCAATTTTTAAATGATTTGCTGAATATCTTAAAATGTTAACTTGTCCCACACTTGACCCATATTTTACAAATAGGATACCTATAAATAAAGTAGAAATTAAAAAAAAAACTTTATAAGTTTTCAAAACTCATTCTGATACTTCATTTTAATGATTTCTGACTTTTATTTTATTGGAATTCTTATTCATTATCTACCCCCCACTTTATAAAATATAAAATAAATAACGGAAATTCTAAATTATCAAACAAATTTTTTAACTAAGTGATAGCCTTACTCGAAGTTTACTTTCTTGGACTGGGAGATATTCTTTTGGCATTGTTGAAATATGTATATGGAGAAAAATAAATTTTAGAATTATTTATAGTTAATATTACTGTAGTTAACCGTTCCACCTTTTAGAGCCTTTTACATGTCATGTATTATCTTATTATTATATAAAACTTTTATTTTAACAACATCGCATTGTTATGAAAGAAAATTTTTTCACATGAATTTTCCCATTTAAAAAAAAAAAATATTTTCGTCATATGAAAGATTACAACCCTATTTTATAAAAAAAAAAAACGGTTAAAGAAATAAATACTTTAGTGGAAGTAATTGGGGATTTGGTTGAAAGAAATATGTGAGTTAACGGTAAATTATATAAAGAAATATGTGAATTAACGTCAATATAAAATAACGGTAAATTGTTCTATAAAATTTCGGTGAACTTTCTCCAAATTATTAAGAGCTCTCAATGAAATATCATTTGAAATATCTGTATATATATCATCATAATATTTAACTGGATCATTTTTTTAGTGTTTGTAAATAACATAGGCGATCATATAGAAAAAGGCTTGAACCAAAATCGTACAAATTAATAAAATACATGTACTGTATCTTTAGATAACTCTCCATGTTATCTTTAAAAGCATATTCATTATGGAGTATCACTTTAATTGATTGATTTCATTTGTTTTTAAATTGTATCTTCTTTTTTGATTTTACTATATAATCAACTTTATTTTTATACCAGATATTTATTTTCTAATAAAAAAAAAAAGAAAAATCACATGAAATCATTTTTTAAATCATTTGTAAATCTTTTGTTTTTTTTTTCCTCTTTAATTTTAACAAATATTCCGTAAATAATATCAAAAGTCAAAATCTGCTTTTTTTTTTGGTTTTTAAATTACAATAATAGAAACTAAAAACAAAAACATTTCAACAATCTTCATATTATCCTTTTTTTTTTTGTTTTGTTTTTGGCAATACAATCAAAGCTAATAATTACAACAAGCAAAAACAATAATGAAAATTCCACAATAATTTGATTATATTTTGTTTAAAAAAAAAAATATTTTTAATTTTTTTTTTTGTTTTTTTTTTTTTTATTATTATTATTGTTATTTTTATTATTTTTATTATTACTGTTATTATTATAATTGTTATTATTAATGCAAATGGGTCTATAGAAATTTTTTCCTCTAATCCTTTTAGAGTAATTATTTGAACAAAAAAAAAATAATAAAAAAAAACAAAATAAAACAGGAAATATATAAACGAATACTAAAAACGATTTAAAAAACAAAAATCCCTTTTATAGTCCTATGTGAGTGTAATTTTAACCCCAAAACAAGTAAAAAAAAAAACAAAATGTTAAAATGTCCTTGTTTTATCATGTGCAAAAAACAAAAATATATATATAATAAAAATAATGGCATATATTTTTTTAACATAATATAAATATTCATATATATAAACATGTACATATATGTTAATATTATATTATGTTAATGTTCGTATATACGAATTATTGCTGTAAAAACAGTCACTGACAAAAACAAAAAAAAAAATTGTCAGTCTCAATTGTCTCAAATAGACAGTTTTTTTTTTCAGTATTTAGTCAGTTTTGTTGGTAGCGCTATATATTTGTTGCCATATCGCTTTTTTCAGAATTTTTTTTTTTTTTTCTTATTGCAATATATCAATTTAGGATCCTCGGTGGCCTACTAAGTAAGAGCGTATAAAACGAGGGAGTGTGGGTTCGAATCTCACACTCGTCCTAAAAGTTATTCCTCCTTACGGCATTTACAGCCACGTCTGAACAGGAAAGGCTGTGTAATTTCCTGTCCACATTTATGTGGCAGAGAAATATAATAAAAAATATATATATATATATATATCAGCTTGTATCAATTCCTTTCCATTCTATGGGTAGATGTTCTAGCAATTTCTTTCTGTCTATTTTTCTATAAAATATTCATTTGTCAAATCGTGGTGAAATCGTCCATTGAAGACACAAACCATAACAATTTTGACATTATTGTAAATTACATTTTGCTTATGTAAATTTTTTGTTAAATTCACGACTAAAATCTTCGAAAAAAAAAATCTTCATGTGTACATTATTATCTTTTTTATGTATTTAATGAAAATACAAAAACACACTTTCTTTGTGAATTAAAGGAATGGTAAAAAAAAAAAGTAAATTAACATTTTTCTTAAATTTGGAATAAAAAATGAAATGAAAGAAAAAAATAAAAATTTTAAGTTTTTTATGACAGGTTACGAAGTCAGTTATAAATAATAGTTCATATAAGAAGCGATTTTTCCAGAAATTTATATTTAAAGTATGTACATACATAAACATCCATGTAACATCCTAATTTATGTTTGTATTTTAAAATCCTAAATAATATAGACCTGGGTAATATAAGTTTGTATATAAGATTACAGGGCTGTAAAAAACTTAAATTTCAACTCAACTAATCGCTCAACTAAAATTTTAAGTTAAGTGAAACTTTAAGCTAGCTCAAGTTTGAATCAGGACAGCATTTGAATATATGTGTATAGCTCAACAATTGGATTAGGCTTTCAGTTAAGCTGTGCATTTCAGTTCGTTCTTTTGCAACCCTGATAAAATATCGTTGTTAAAAAGTATCTTTTTGTAATAAACGAACTAAATATATAATTAAAGAGAAATTTTTAATTCTAGCTTACAAATTAACTAATTCGTTCAAATTTTTCAAATTTTTGTTTAATATTTTATTAATTTTCAAAATAAGTTTGTGTTAACGCTACAAAATGTTGCAAGGAGACAGATAAATTTTTGTAAGAGAATGGAAAACATAATATTCCGTTTAGTATTGAAAGCCAATATTATGAAATTCACCTTATTGTTAAACTTGAGACTATGGAAGCTTATTATTGTAATTAAAGATAAATATTATACATTTTTGTAATTCTTTTAAACCCTTGTTTTTTTTATAGTCACGATTTTCAGAAGATTCATATCTATTTAATTTTATTTTTTCACTCATCTTCAAAAAAACGTTTAAATAATCAAAATTGTTGTTTTGTGTGAAAACATTTTACAGAAGAATCAAAAAATGAACGATATATTGCTGTAGTTTATTGAACGCCGAAATTATTTGATCTGAAGATTTTAAAATGAAAATACAGATGTAATTAAAATAATTGATGAACAGTATTAATAAATTGATTTAAAAAAAATTTTTTTGACCGAAATTTAACACAATTAATCAGAAAATATTATTAGTATATTCAAAATTTGAGTAGTTGAAAATTCAAACATAGTTTTGCAAATTAAGAAACTTTAATTAGGGAACCTAATATTAAATATTAGTTTTTAAACTTAAAAATTTAATAGAAAATTGTGACAATGATCTTTGTAAAGATGTAGAAAAGGTCTTCTACATAAAATACCATATTTAAATTGAACAAATTTCAGTTGTTGTTTTGAAAATCAGCAGCTAGCACAATAAACAAAAGTTATAGTGTTAAACAATCAACATATTCATTTTAAAATTATTAAATAATCTATTTTTGCTCTAGAAAATTAAAGGAATTACATTAGAATAACATGAAAAATCAATCGCGTTGACTGAAACCTTACGATTATTTTGAAGCCTTTATATATCTTAAAAATAACTTTCATTTTCTATATATTGACTAATTTTTAATTCATGTGCATATAGAGTGTAAATCTTTTTAATATTGATTTACTGAAAAATCATCCTTTTATTTTTTGTCAATGTATATATTGAAATTTCTATAATGTGTACAGGATGTACTCAAGTTTTAAAAGAGTTATAAATTTTCCAAAACAAAACAATTTTTTTTTTTTTTATATTCTATTTCATTCGATTTAAATATTTTTCTTTTTTTCAAAACATAATAATATTTTTATGTAATAATATAAACATTCATATGCCAATATAAACCCGAGTATATGTTATTATATGTCTATATTGAAAAATAAAATTTATTTTAGAGTAAATTTTATATGAAATTTAAATGAATTTAATAGACAAAACTTGGCACGATGATGTCTTTTGATACCTTGTAAAGGAAACTTTTAATTTTAGATTAAAATTTCTTCATCTTTTCAATGTTAGAGAAAAGCTCTCGAGAATTAAAAAAATAATAAAAAGCAAAAAAAAAAAAAAAAAAAAGAAAAGAGGTTAAACATTATACATAAATATTTATATTAAATATATCTATATATATAAATATATATATATTATATATATAAAACTTTTAAACCCCTCATTTTTTTTTTTTTAATTTAAAATATAAATAATTTACATAATCTCTTACGCATTTTATATTCTTTATTTTTATTACAGAAGATTTTTATTCATTATTCATTAAGTAAATTTTGAAGAGTATCTTAGTGTTAATTTATAAAAAATATACTATTACGTTCATCACCACAGGGAATATTTATAACAATAAAGGATTATTAATTGTCAAAGCTGTTTTTTTTTTTTTCTATACAAAAAAAAATTTCAAAACTTTTAAGTTTAGAAAATCTGTTGAAAATTAATGAAAATTCAAGTATCATAAACGAAATAAAAATATTATACTTCATTTAAATTTTTTACTTTTTAATTATAAAAATTTTATTTTTAGTATCTATTTGATTTAACCGTAAGATATCAAGCTTGTATAGTAGTATTAGTAGCTAATTATGATGTTCCTCCTTCCCTTACAAAAAGCTTTACTTAAAAAAAACATTTAAATAGCTCTGTCGCGATCAAAATTTTGATTAATAAAAAGAAGAATCTTTTTAACCAGAACCATTTTTTAACAGTAATACAATTATCAAATAAATTTTAAAAGTCCTTGTTATTAAACAAAATGTTCAAATAAACTAGAATTAAATTTTTTCTGGTCGACCTAAAAGTATGCAATTTTTCTTAAAAATGTTTATTAAAAGAAGGCGTCATGCATCTCCAATCTGGTACAATATTAGTGGCCACTCAATGAAAAAACTTCACAAATTCGAAAGAAAGTGCATAAGAACATGCATTAATAAATACAGTAAACCCGAGACTAATTATAAACATTTTTATTCAAATAAATACGTAATACAAAGAGTCAAACATGACACGAATTGACAATTTTATTATAAAATTTATCAGAAATCATTTTGACAGAGCATTGAAAACTTCTGACAATAGTTTAATATCCCACATATATTATTATAACGAGAAGTACATAAAGATAACATTAATATCGGGTTACATTGCAATTTGCACCAGAACATTTTATTTATTTGGTTGGATAAAGAAGGTGATTTGCAAAATCACAACCATGTCCCCCTATTATTTCATTATAATAGACGGGCTACATGCAAAAAAAATTGAATTTAATCCTAGTAATATTAATCCCCAAGACCTGAGATTTGACACACATATCCCCTACAAGGATACAATAGATAAAATAAATGTTTGGTGGTTAGATTGAACATAATATATTATATTATATACAAATTAGTTTTAGGAATTAGGTTAGAATTTTATTAAGGTTAATTAGAATATATTTTAAGTTAAAGTATAAGTAAGATGTAATAATGGTTTTTATCAAATTTTCCACTAATAATTAAAACTTAGAAATATATATGCTTCATATATCATCATAAAACTAAAAATATTATAAAAAACGTTAATTGATGAAAATTAACAAACAAAATACTTATATTTTACATGTTATCTTTTAAATAATAAAAAGAAAAAATATCTACTTTGTAAGCTTTTTAAGATAAAAAATGTAAGAACTTTAAATTGCAAATAAAAATTAAAAACAAAAAAAAGGCGTATCAAACGAAGCCGTGCAAGTTTAAATGGAATTATGATAGCAAAAAAATTATTTTACAATAAAAACGTAAGCAATAGAGTCAAAATAATATTTTATCAGACATTAATAAGGCCAAAACTTGCATATGGTGTATATGGTATCACATCAGCACAAGCTTAATGAAAAAAAAAGTTTAGCTTAAGCTTAACAAAAAAAATTTAAAAGAAAGTCCATAAGAGTTTGTACAAATTTAAATCGAAAGTCCAATTTCGAATACAAACATTATTTCTTTAATAAATATTTGTACAAAGAAGCAAACGTCATTAGAATAGACAATTTTTTGATAAAATTAATTAGAAATCACTATGATAGAGCACTTAAGACTCCTGAAAGTGATTTAATATCTCATATATTCTACCACAATGAGGAATACATTGAAAAGACTCTGACGCGCTTCATAGCCCCTGAGCATTTTATCTTTTTAGATAAAAATGGCTAAATTCAAAGCCATGATCATGTCCCCCTTCTATGTCACTATAATAGGCCGGCTGTAATGTAAAACTATAGAATATAGTCCGGGCAATATTAATGGAGAAAACTTAAAATATAACATGGCCATACCGAATAAAGAAAAAAGAATAATAAGAGAATATTGGTGGTTAGATAGCACTCAATAATTAGATGCCAAAAGCAAATTTTTCTATCAGGTTATAAAATTAGGCTAAATAAATTAAGTTAGATTAAGTAGGCTAGGGTAAGTTAAGTAGTTTTTATTATAAAGTACAGAAATAATATTGTTTTTAATAACTAAATTTTTTTAATATACAAAAGAAAATATGTACTTACCACTTAAAATATAAATTACCTTATAAAAATTAATTATGATAAAAAACCAAAATAAGAATTACTTAAAATAATTTAAATGTTATGGCTAAGTGTCATAATGTAATTAAAAGGTAAATAAAAAAAAAAAGGTTTATTAAAAAAAAAAAAAAAATTGTTTAAATGGAATGGTGCAAAGAATGGAAAATTACTGAAAAAGTAAGTTTTATCTACAAATTATTCCTACATAAATGTAACTACCTACATAAATTAATAAATAAATTAATATTTGCCTAATCAGGCAAAGGTTTTACATTTTTAGTGCTTAATTCCATATTTTATGTTATTAAATTGATTTTAATTCCTCTTTTAATTTTAATGTAACGTTTGGTAAATTGTATAATACAAGGAACCTACAAATTTATTTATTTTAACAAAAATTACACAAAAACATACCTATAACCAAAGAAACGTGGATTTGAATCCTTCAATCATTTAGAAAGGAAAAATAATTTGAATCAAAAAATTGATTTTCAACTAGAAATTCTGCTACCAACCAAATATATTGAGCGATATATAAATTTATTCCCAAAAACAAAACTTATCATCCAAGGATAATAACATAGTGTTATTTATGGAAAATACTTTTTCATTACCTATTCAATACAATAAAAACAACAAAAAAAAAATATTATTAAATAACTAAGGTTAAAAATATCATCAAATTAATTCAATTAAATAAAAAAAAAAAGAAAATTTCAATTAAACACTTGAAAAAAGTAAGTTTAGCTCTTGCATCTACAATTAGACATTTGAAATTCAAAATTTTTAACTTGATATAAAAACTACATATTTTAATATGAATGTACATATGTATATGCAATTTATAAAACATTCACAACAATTAATTTATTTTAGGATATTGCAATGTTACTAAATATTTGACTAATAAGACCATTATAAGTTGAATATTATTATTTATTAGAACTATAAATATTTCAGTCAAATGTATAAAATACCAAGTACTAAATACAAGACCAAAAATCATCAAATATGGATGCTTAAATTGATAATATAACACTAGCGAAAAGCTAATCGAAAAAATTACCAATTTTAAAAGAAAGTGAATATGAAGTATATATATATACATAAATCTCATAAGTTTGAGACAAATTTTCTAACGCTACTATAATAAAACTAATTGAAAAAAAATAACGAACATAAACAGAAGAGATAACTTTATAATAAAAAACTTAATAAGAAAACATTTTGAACGTTAATTAAATATTCCAGAAAATGGTTTAATATCGCTTATATATATCACTATAACTATATGATTATATAGAAAAAATGGTAAGGATTCATAAATTCTGAAATTTTATATACTTAAATAAAAATGACAATTTGCAAATTTTAAATCATGTCCCAATTCATATTCAGGTTTCAAATTCATATTTTATTAAAAGATAATAAATAATTTGCATAAATATAGGCGGTTTTTTTTTTTAATTTATTTTAAGATTTTTAAAATGTTTTCATATATGTATATATAATTTAATATGTATAAATATTTATTCTATAAATAATCTTTACATAATCTTAATCTTTCTTATATTTTTTTTTTTTTTTGAATATTTAATTAAAATTCGTCTAAACAAGGCATTATTCAGATTATTTTGTATATAAACATCATTTCACGTATTTAGTCAATCGAAAAAAAAAAATTTCTTCGTTTCGCTTTACGCAATCTTGGACTGATTCTATACTTCTTCCTCCATATGAAGCTAGCTTTATTTAATTAGTGTGAGCTACCTCCAGTCACGCCGTCTAGTGGCGGATATCATATTCGTTCAGCAGATTGTTCGCGGTGATATAAACTCCCCTTTTATTCGCGAACAAATGAGATGATTAATCTCTCATTGCAATTTAACTTGCTCATATTTCACAATTTCATTTGCATAGATTCTTTTTTTTTAAAAAAGAAAAATTAAAATTTTTTTTTTTTTTTATTAATGCCATATGCAACTAACATTAATAAGTAGTTACTAACAGTGATAATAATCAATATGTATTAAGTTTTTCTAACATCTAACATCATTTACTAACATACTAATCCTTGTAAATGATGACTGTTTCAGTTAATTGTAATAGTTCACTAAATAAACAACATAATTAATGCTTGGTTTAGACAAATCTCTGATACAATAAAAATAAGACTGCAAATGACTTTTTTAGATGTCATGTCTCAAGTTCTTCAGTACTGACTGTCATAAATAGAGGATCATATAATAAGAATTATATGTACAGAACACAAGTATTTACAGTAATTATCCATTGGAAAATAGCTCTTATTCTAATTTTTATCTATATATTAAAACATTTAAAACCTTTATTACATATTTTATTAAAATACTTAGGATATAGGTAAGTTATATACAGGTGAGCAATAAACACTTAAAAAACGTACAATTGTAAGACGTAAAATATAAATAACTTTTTTTATTTAGCTAAGGGAGGTGGGAATCATCTAAAGACACCAAGAATTTCCCTTTGAAAGTTGCAGATTCTTACTAACTTAACTAAACTTTCCATAAATAAAATAAAATGTCCTTATTCTAACATTTAAAAATTATATTTTCTAAAATATTAACACCGATGACTGAAATCATTTTAGAATAACATCAATCAAAATCATTCATTATTAGTAATTTAAAATTTATTAAATTTACGTAATTTCCTTTCATAGAACTTAAAAAATTATTTTCTACACTCATTTTAAAAATTTTTTCCATTTTTTATTAAATTATCAAATAAATTTACATAAATAAAATGAATTTAAGTGATTTTATTTTTTATATTTTTACAATATACATACATATTAAAAATATATATCTAAAATCTATATGATATCCTTTAACATTATAATATTATCCCAGTACATTATATATATATATATATATGTATATATGTATATATACATAAAATATTACTTTTCTTATAACTTAATTAACAATGTATAAGTAAGTGCATAAATAACTTAATTTATATTTTAGATAAAATTTTTTTTTTTTTAAATTGAAATTACCTTAAATTAACCATAACTCATAATTTTAATTTGATATTTAATAAAGATAAAAATAAAATACTTAATTATTAAATCCATATAATTTTAATTTCATTTTAATTTCAAATACTTAAAAAATTTTTTGATTTTTAATATTTTTAAGTATTTTTGAAGCGTTTTATTACATTATAACATAAATTATTTAATTATATTATAGGATCTACCAAGTTATTATCATGTTTGGTTACAGGATCTATATATAACGTTGAATTTTTGTAATTAACCAGAAAAATTTTAAAAAAATTCTTTTATTTCTTTATTTCAAATTTCCTGTTTTGAACTTGAAATAAACACATCTTAATATTTAATGCAAAATTTATAAAATAAAATCTTCATTAATATGGAAATTTTTAAATTTTTAAAAATAAGAAAATGAAGAGTCGTTTTTGTTCTTATGAGTGATTTCTGCTATTGACATAGTGACGATTTTCTCTTCCTAGTGCTTGTAATCAAATAAAAATGGAAATATTTTTAAAATTTCACTAGATGTCTTAATTTTGAAGATACTACGTAACTGTCTACCACCCAGAACGTTATGTACCATTTTCCTATGATTTTATATAACATATTGCTATATATATTTTATCAAATATATAGTCTTTTTTAATTCAATATGGAGCAGAGCATCTCAAATTTCGCTAACAGCATTAAATATATTGCGTACAAAAAAGCAAACAAAGTAATTCTTAAATAGTCAGTTATGTTCCCCAGTAATCAGTTATATAACAAACTGATGACTTAATGACTATATAAGTCTTTCTTATTAATTTTTAAGAATTCTTATAGAGGGAGAGTCTTAAAAAAAAAAACCATAAGTTTTAATTTTTTTTAAACTGATTGCAATAATCAATTTTGTAAATGATTTTTTAAAATTTCGGAAATATTTTGTTATAATTAGATTTTTTGTGTCTTTTTAACACTTTGAACTTACTTTTCTCGTCCTAGTGCTTATTGTCAAACAAAAATTGAAACATTTCGTTGAACATATAATGAACATAAAAAATTTCACCATATATCTTCATTTTAAAGACACTTCGTAACTATTTTACACCCACAACAACTATTTTTATTATCTTCAATGATATTTTTTTTAGTTCTGTCATAAATTTTACGTCTTTTAACATTTTCAAATGCATCATAATTGTTTGGAAAATGTTATTTTATATAATTTCCATACATTATTTGTAACTTCATTTTATTCAGTTAAAAAATCATTTTGTATAATTAGCTGCTGTCACGATTACATAATATAATAATAGTAATCGCAAAAATAATTTATTAGTATGGATAGTACATGTAAATTGTACTTCAAATAAGAATTATTTCCAAAATATTTGGAAACATATTATTTAAAAACATACTTTCTTAAAAGTTGGTAAAGTGTACGTTTTAACGAAATTTAAGAAGAACATTAACATCTTTCTTCAAAATAACTCTCCAAATTTTTTTTTACCTTAATCCTTCATAATCCTAATTATCCCAAACTCAATTTCCCAATTAATCTTTTAAACATCCTTATCCTCTAATACCATACATATTATGTTATGTATTAGAGGACCCATTCTAAATTTTCGTTTTAAAGGGGTGGTACAATACAATAAAAAAAACGTCAAACAAATATTTACGTTACGTTAAAACGAATAACCAAAAAAATAAAATTACTGAATAGAATTTGAA
Source organism: Poecilobothrus nobilitatus (assembly GCA_947095535.1). NCBI lineage: Eukaryota > Metazoa > Arthropoda > Insecta > Diptera > Dolichopodidae > Poecilobothrus > Poecilobothrus nobilitatus. Next base: position 50,140,193 of record OX352772.1, on the reverse strand, counting down.
CTATTAAAGATAAAAAAAATACGAAATATTCAAATTATATCGTTTTCCTTTCCTATATGAAATTTTTTATAACTAAATAGTATTTTAATTATGTGTACAGCCCTACTTCATTATCGGACTATTATACTTCTCAAATCCTATATGGAGTCGAAAAATTCAAATATTTCGGATTTACTTTATTTTAAAAATCTATAAAATTAAAAAGTTATAATATTTAAATGAATATAAGATCCTTAATCAAAATAAATTATTATAATTATTGATTTGTTTATGTTTTTGCAATTTCTTTTTTAAAAAAAACCCCTTTAACCTTTACAAACACTCGTCTTTCAAACCTCTGGATGGGAAAAGTAAATAATATACAATACACAAGTATTTATTCTTATTATCCATTTCTAAAATAAATCTTATTCTAATTTTTATCTATATATATACATATATTTAAAGAATATTTTCACTACATGAAAACATACACAATTTTAAAAATGTCTTAATTTTAATTGTTAAAGTGATCTGTGCACTAAGTGACATATGTTGTAAATTATATTTTCAATCAGTTGACAACAATTTCAGTTAATAATCAATTTATCAAAAATTTAAATAAACTTATAAGTATTATCTTGACCATTTCATTAATTAACATTCTTTTACTAGTAATCATGTGATTCAATGTTTTAATGTTTGTACACATCCATACACATATCTACAAAGGTATACACATATTTACTGAAAGTGTTAAATGATTCATTTAAAATTGACAACATGTCACTTAGTGTTGTTGAAACATAAGAAAATATAACTGAAAAAAATAGACATTTAAAGTCATTTTAAAATCGAATTAATAAATATTCATTTTGTATTCTAAAGGGTTTTTAAACTAAAAATTAACAAAATATTCCAATAGCTTACAAAAATCTATAACAATTTATTATGAAAGTGGAATAGAAGGCAAGAAATTAATTTCAACTCTAGGTTAATTCAAGTTCTAATTCAAAATAAATTTTTTTTAATTCAAAGTAAAACAAAGACTTAAAAAATTGAAATGAGAATTATTGGTTTAGATCTTGCTAAACTACTTGAAGATAATCTATTTTTAATGTAAACTTTGAAATCTTCTATCCTAAAAATGGTGCGACTTTAAAAAAAAATTTTTATATTTTATTTTGTAGCTTATATCTTACAATCTTATGTGAATATATGTAATATGAAAGTTACCTTAACATTTTTTTTGCAAAGATAAATTTTGGCCATACGACATAAAAACACTTACTTATATCAAAATGTTATTTTACAAAAAAAAAAAACAATTTTCAAAAAAACAAAACAGGACAGTTAAAAAAAAGATATTTAACAAAAAAAAAATACTACATGAAATTCTGAAAAGCATAAAACTGTGGCTTTTATCAAGTTATGAAGTAATTTAGTGTCGTAGTGACGTAACGACGTTTTAATGACAGTTTACAAACAGATTATTAAGTAAGTTGAACTAAATCGATCTACAATTGTTGTAATTTCATACATGTTTTATTCACTATTCATTACTTTTAGAACAGTGTTTTGTTTTTTCTTCAAAAATCTTCCGACTTCTGTTCATTAAGTAGTGTGCAATTTTTTTAACGTCATTTTTGACAGATTTTTAAAATTTTTTTTATGAATTATTGTTTATGTTACTCTAATTTGTTCTGTTCTATATCAGATAAGACCTAAGCCTATTAAAGAAATCTATTATTTGTTATTATTTATTTAAATACATTAGGAATTACAACAGTTAGTTAAAATAAATCTTAAATAAATAAATTTTTGGTATAATTTCTTAGTCGAAACAAGAAATTATAACAAAAAGCGTTAGTGGAAATTAAACTTTGATATTATAAAATTTATGAACAGGGCTTCAATATAATTAATAGAATTTTAAAATTAAAAATTATTAAAAATCATAGAAAATTACTAAATTACCTTTTCGACAGAGAAATAAATTCGAAATTGCGATTTGTTTGAATTCAGTCTTATTACAGCTTCGAAGGAAAAGGACTTATTTCCGTTGTATAAATAAAGTGTTTTTTATCTCTTATTTATTTTGTATTTAGAACATGTTCTTTGTTCAGCTTATTCCAAAATGGTTCTTTATCAAATTTTTTTAGAAGTTGTTAAAAATACATATCCCAAGGTGTTATAATATGTATGTAAGAAAAATAATTAAAGGAAATTTTATGGTTTGTATTATAACATCAAGATTATACGTTTTTTTACATATACATGTTTATGGAAGATTCTGAATTAATAAGAATTTTATAGTTCAAGAAAAAAATCAGGGTTTTAATAATTTGTCAGAGTTTTAATAAAGCGGTCGATTTCAAGACTGGCTATATAGTCCTCACCATTTTAAGAATATAATACTAATCAAAATAACCGTATCAGGTATAATAATAAAAATCATTGAGTTTTTAAGAATATTATTAAAATAATCTGTTTCTGGGCATTGGTAATTTATTAATTGCAAATAAAAATTTTTTTTTTTTAATAAAAATGGAGTACCACTTTAATTCCTTTCCGATTTCAAGATTATTTCGCTAAGAAGATTAAATTTGAAAGAACCGTACCTAATTTCGGCCTTATTCCCCTGTCAAAAAGGAAATAATTAACCGATTCGACCTTATTACTTGAGACATTACTTCTAGGCACCTAAATATTTTATATTTTAAAGATATTTAATGTTACATACCTATATATTGATATACTTACATCAAAAAAAAATTTAAAAAAGTTAAAAACAATTTAATTTCATGTAAACATCATAAAAATGGTATATAATGTATACAAACATGAAACAAAATCACATTGTAAATAATGTTTAACAATCTTATTATTATTACAATGATATTTTTTTTCCTCCTCCTCCTCCTTATTTGTATGTTCAGTTAAAATATCAGACAGTCAGTCTATTTATAAAAATATTCAACTAAATATTTATTTACATAATAAATATGACATTTATATGAGTTTCATATTAAAAATGAAAGAAAACATTATTGACAAAGACAATATATATATATATATATACATGTATATATACATTATAAAAAAGTCTTTATATTTAATATGTTATTTATTTTATGATAATATTTATAATGTGACTTTATAAAATTACGAATTAAACAAATCAATTCAAATATTAAATCATAAAAAAATATTTAAAATCATTTAGATTTGATTAAGAAATAAATAAAAGAACACTTTACATATTTATTTATTATTTATTTTATTAATAAGTACATATTAAGAAATACTATTTGAAAAATATAGAATATATATGTAGGTACAACGTATAGAATATTTATATATGTATATCTACAGAAATTAAAAAACTAAAACTAGGATAATGAAAAAGTATTTCCTGTTGGAATTAATTACGTCAAAAAAAATATATTTTTCATTTTAATTATAATAACAACAATTTTTGTACAATTTTTGCACAATTAATTACAAATTAATTACAATTAAGACATTTAATTACAAATTTACAGTATTTAATGATTGGTGCTCCAAAAGTCCCCAAATTAGAACTCCCTAAGTTAAAAGTTCTTTTAGAACTTATGACTCATTAAAAAAGCCAGAGCTTTCCGGGAGATTATATTATAACTCCCATAAAATGGCCTAAAGTTATTCGGAGACTTATGGTTTCATAGATTTTCGGCGACTTATGAGTCATTGAACAAGCCAAAGCTAATTTAATTGAACAAGCCAAATATTATAATTAAATATTATTAATATGTGAGATTTTGAAATACAAAGGATTTTAAAGTTGGTTACAAAATCAGGGTTTCAAAAATTTGTTTAGCAGGAGTTTGAGTTCGTCTGACTCTACTCTTCTTTAAAGTTCTTTGCTGTTGAAATATGTATGTAAAACAAATAATTAGAAAGACTTTACAGGTGGTTGCGTAATCAGGAATATACGCTTTTTCAGAATACAATTCGCACCTTTAAAGCCCAATTTAAAATAGAAGGGGCTGCCGCCACCAAACCTCTGTAAAACAAATTATTGAAATAATAATTTTATAAATCAAAATTTTAGAACAGAATTTCAAAAAACTTTTTATAATAAATTTGTTTGAAAATATAGTTTCATGACCTATTTTTTAGGGAACTTTTGACTACCTTGTCAGAGTTATTAAACAACGAGAACTTTTGGCTTGTTCTTTAAGGAAACTTTTACGTTGGGGATTTTTGGCGCATCACCATTTAATCACAATCTATGGTTTACAATTTTTATATAATGAATTATTTTAAAAGTATTTTATTCATTTTTATTTATGATACATTGGGTATTTCAGTAATAGAGTTTTCTTTTCTGAAAAAATGTTGATCTCAGGTTGAACTTTTTTCCCAGGTCACAGTTTTTCCGCTCTTTTCTGAATTCTTTTGTTTTTTCCCGAAAAAAAAATTTACAGCAAAACCCACACAGGGTAACATATAAAATGACAACATTAAAAAATATATGTATATAACTGTCAGTGTCAGTCAAATAGTAAAAAGCACCTAATAATATTAATAATAAAATGTTTAAAAAGATTATAATTTTGTATTTTACATTTTTAATTTTGAAATTAAGAAAATTATTTTCTAATTATCGAAATTATAAAAATCACTACGGTCGTCTGCTATTGTAAATTTGTAATAAACAACTAGTTTTATAATCTCTGTCATCTGTCAGTTGTCACTTATAAGAAAAAAACAAAAACAATGTAGCAAACTGGATAAAGAATATTGTACTTTTCCTGTTCTTTTCGAAAATTTTTTCTGCTCAAAATTAAAACAAAGTGAGAAAAATAATTTAGACTTTTTGCAGTTTCACCGTTTTTCAGACCAACATTTTTTTATCAGAATTTATATTTGACTAAATTTCAGTTTTTGGAAACATTAGTTTCACTAAGCCGGTTGATTAGTCGACTGTTTTTGTACAAGACTATTAAACCCAAATAAATATGATTATTTGTGCGCCATCTATTATCTTATACAAGAATTAAATTATTTTTTGTTATCATATTTAGTGCGATATAATATTAATCACTTATTTTTTATTTAATTTTAAGAAAAATCTATATTATTTTTTATTAATCTATATGAACCTATAATCTAAGCTTCGGGTTTTCATTCGAACCAGCCGAAGTTTTAAACCAAGGCCTTTCGAATAAAAACCGATGTCTTAATCATCATTGGCTGGATAAGTTGAAATGTTGAAATGTTACAGCATAGGTGGAAATGCTATAGCATCGCCTCTTTGATGCTAATATGTTTAAGAGTAGATTATTAATACCTACTTTTTTTAAAAAATTTCTCAAAATTTTTCAATATTTGTAATCCCCAGCTAGAAAATTTTGAGAAATATGATACCTTCAAAAATTGTTCGAATTTTTAGAATGATTGATTTAATCGTGAACCTTGAAAAAAATTCAAAATTAAAAATAGATTCTATAAAATTTTTAAGGATACAATTTAGTAAACTCAAACGTGGAATAATAATATTATTTTACCATTAACGAGAAAAATTTTGAACAATTTTCGCTTAAAATGAAAACAGAAACAAAATGCAAAAAAAAAACATTTCATGAAATTGTTTCCATGAAACATTAAAAAATGTCCATAAAACATTAAAGGATTCTGTATTAGACAAATAGACAGCTTTTATGTTTTTTATGTACTATCAATTAATAAAATAAATTTTAATAATATCCGTTTATTTCTTTAATTTGGCTCAAGATTTAGATCAGTGTTTTAGTCTGTGAAACAGCGTCAACTCATCAAAAACTTAAATACTTTTTTTGCTGTTTCATTTTCTAAAAAAATTAACTCGTCTTTTTGAACCGAATTAAAAGTACAAATACTAAAAACTGATACTTGTTTATACATATATTATTGTTGAAAATCTCAAGAATTTCAATGAATATAATTTAAAATTCTTTTAACTTTTACTTTAATTTTTTTCAATATTGTCAGTTAACTTTTATACTTTTAGTTTTATTTTATTCTAATTTATTCTCTATTATTATTTGATAATAATTTTACAAATATGTATAGGAAATTTAAAATAAAATTTTAAAATCTCAAGTACAGATATATTAAGTCTTCCTTAATCCTAATATTATCCCAAATTCAATTTCCCAAGTATAATTCCGTTATCATCAAATACATTATATCCCTATGTATTAAAGGACCCATTATAAAGTTGAGTTTTAAAGGGTATGGTTGTGATTAGTTAAAGTTTAATATTATCCAAAAGAACCTCGTGAAGCTGCTTTGACTGAATTTCGATGTTGAACACCACCCGATGTTGAACAGCGCTTTAAATAGAGCTACAAACCCTCGATTTTGGAAACAACTACAAAATTCCTCACAATTTTTTTTTTTTACATGCATATTACAACAACAAGGCATTTAAATAGGGAGGACTCTCACCTCAAACCCTCGCTAAACAAATAATTGAAACCCTGATTTCATTGTTTGGAATGGAATTGTTTTTTTTTTTATTGGATTTATAACACCATCTGAAATTTTTTATAAGTCTCAAGGTGAACTACGGATCTAGAGTCTGGTAATTACTATTCCATTAAATCGTATTTTACAAATAAAACAAAAAAATAATTTTAGCAAACCCTAATGTTGAGGTTGTTTAAATTATTTTCAAATCCTTTTGCTATCATGTTAACTATACTGTAACCAATTGTAACTCTTTTAGGAGTATAAGATGCTTTCAAAATAAATATGAAATTATTAAGATAACATTTTGAAGTTTTTCAGTATATTTGACTCATTCATTTATTCATTGTCATTCTAACGGTATAATTTCATATAGAAAAAAAAAAATTTCTTTTTTTTGTTTATTCCTCTGCCAGGATGACTGTGACACGACAATTAGACAGTCTTTCCTTTTCAGATGTGGCTAGAAATGTCTCAAGAGCGATATAATATATTACGACATGTTTGGGATTTGAATGCATAGTTCCTTGGTATTTCCTACCCACTAGGCAATCAAGACCTCTGAAACAAAAATTATTCTTCCTAAAGAAATATATTCATCTTCCATATTAAAAAAAAAAAATAATAAAAAAACCGTTAAAAATCTCAATAATAGTTAAAAGAATTATTAATAAAATTGCTTAATATAATTTTAAAAGCTCATAAAGTAAAAAACAAACGTAAAAACACTTTTAATGAATTGCATATATTTAACAAAATTTTCAATAAAACTTAATTAAATTTCAAAACTTTTATAAACTTTTATTAATTAATAACTTACTTTCTCTTTCTTTTCACACTAATTTTTGGCAATTATTTGTTATCCGTTTTTTATATGTTTTTTTTTTTATCCCTTTGTTTTTCTTTTTTTTTTTTTTAATTTCTATTTTATTTCATATAAAATAAATTAGAATCACTCATATTTATTTTCTATTTTCTTTTTTTTGAAAAATTTTTTTTTTCTTTTATTTATTTTATAATAAAAAAAAAAAAATAAATATTTAAATTATATGTTTAAAATAAATTAATTTTTTTCTTATGTTTTTTTTTTTTTTTTTGATTATTATTTTTGTTGTTGTTTTGAATATTTTATATTTTCTATATATTTTTTTTTATTACTTGTGTTGTTGTTGTTTTGTTTCATATATCAATTTATTTCTCTTTACTTCTTTCTTTTTTTATTATTTTTCTTTTTGTATATTTTTTTTTAATGGGAGGCTTTATGTAATAAAATTTTAATAAATTTCTTTATTATTCATTTCTATCTTTTTTTACTTTTTTTTTTGTTGTTGTTGTTGTTGTTGTTGTTGTTGTAGTTATTTTTTTTTTTTGTTATTTTATCTATAGATATATTGTATTGTGTATATATTATATATTGTTTTTTTTTCTTTAATATTTGTTTTTGTTTTTTTAAGGGATAAAATTTTATTTCATTTATATATATATAGAATTATATATATATATACATAATTATATATTTGAAACATATTTATATATATATATCATAATATATTATTATATATAATTAAATAGAAATATACACACATAAATTAAAAGTATAAAACAAATAATAATAACCATAGTGAACACACTATTTTTTTTTTTTTGTGAAAAATGAAATGTATATATTTATAATTAAATATTAAATATTTAGAACATTAATACCCAAAAAAAAAAAAAAAATATTATAAAATAGTATAAAAGAAAAGAACACCAAAAAAGAAAAAACATAGAAAAAAAAAATGGATAAAATATAAATAAAACTTTATTAAAAAAAATTTGTATTTATTTATTTATTTATTTATTTACAATTTGTATTTATGCAAAACAGAAAAAAAGTACATATATAAATATAAAATATAGAATAATATCTTAATGTATAATATATTATTTATTTATATTATTATGTATATTTTCAACAAATTTTACTTGTTAATTTTTTGTTGTTACATTTTATTATTTTCTTGTTTTTCGTTTCTTTCTTTTTTGTTTTTGTTTTTTTTGTTCTTTATAAAATATTTTCTCTCTATGTTTTATTGTATAATTTTTTCTTTTTTTATTGTGTTATTTTATATTTGTTATATATCTTCTATTATTTATTTATTTTTATTTTGTTTTTTTTTTTTTTGTATAAAGAAGATACATTAATTTACAGTTAGTTAGCGTATTGTTTTTTTTCTTTATTATTTTTTTTTATTTTCTTTTTTTTATATTATATTAAATGGCAGTACTTATTTTTCTTGATTTTATTTAGAAATTTATATACATATACATATATATATATATATATATATATATTGAATGTATGTATGTTTAAAAGATTATTATACAAATAATAAGTATGTAAATATATATATTTAACATTCCGTTTGTAAAATAAAAATAATTTGTTTTTTAACTTTATAAGCACATTCTTTACACTTTTTCTATGATGTATTTAATTTTTTTTTCTTCTTTCTTTCTTTTTTTTACTACTATTATTATTCTATTTTATTTTTTTTTTTTTTTAGATTTATTTCACTTATTTAAATTTCGTATTAATTTTTTTATTATTACATTACTTTTTTTTTTATTTATATACCTATATTATATATATATATATTTATTTATTTGGGATCTGTTCTTTTTCTTTTTTTACTTTACATAACACATTTATTTATAAAACACAAAAAATTTTAAGAATTTTCAGATAAGATTTTAGACACAAAATTTATTTTAAAAAAAAAAAACTATTATTCAATATAGATAATAATAAAGAATCTAAAGGACCTTTATTTAAAAATATTCGATATGATGACACTCCAATATTGAACACTGAAACTAGAACTGACACTCTTATATCATTTTATTTTTTAATTTTTAATTTTTTTTCTCCTCCATTAATCATATTTAAATCAAATCAGAATAAAAATTTAATTGGAAAAATATTAAATAAAAAAATTAAAATTGAATTTAAAAAAAAAACAAAAAACAAACATCAAAAAATTAAAAAAAGAAAAGTTTCCTTCTTCGATTATGTTTTTTTTGTTTTTGTATTGTTTTGTATTTTTTTTTTTTTTGTTAAGTTTATTTATTTTTTTATCATGATTTTGCTATTTTTTTTTTATTTTTTTTCTTTAATAATACGAATTAATTTAAAACTAAGAAGAAGAAGAAAAAATGTACCGTTATAAATATAATAAATAAATAACACGACCCGACAAAAGTTCAATTCACACTGACGAAAATACAATCTGATATGAATCAAACAAAAATACTCCTTACTCCTATAAAAATTTCATTAACATTATATCATATACACATATACATATATATAGATCATATATGTATATATAGATATTATATTTTTTCTATATAAAAAAAGAAAAAAAAAAAAGAAGTATATATGATTTTTTATTATAAGAGAAAACATAATTTTTGGTCCTGATGTCAGCTTCTTCAGCACACAGATTATTTTTTGGTGAGATAGGTTGGATTTTCTATACAAGATATACATAGGTACTACTACTGCATATTAATTCAGCAAAAAAAAAAAAAAACAAATAAACAAACAGATTTATTATTGTTTTTGTTTGTTTATATCCTTGGTGAATGGAGATGCTGAATTTGTAATAAATATACATTTGAGTATATGTGTGAGTGTGTGTAAAGAGAGAATTGAGATAAAAAGATGAATATGCTGAATTATATTTTATTTTTGGGTATATAAAAGATAACTAAAATGGATATTATGTATAATGGTTTAGTAAAAGATTTTTATTGAATTTTTGAGCTTTAAATTAAAAAAGCATTACCAGTTGTTTGTAATTAAGAAGAATATTATAGAAATATTATTTTATTTTATTATCTTTAATATTATCTTAACAAGAATCTAGAATATGACAAAATAATGGAAACGAAAAATTGAAATTGGCTCATGGCGTATAATGGTTAAGCCACTAGCCTTTCATTCGGAGGGTTTTGGATTTAATTCACGGTCAAATCGTATAAGAAAAATAAGTACCTCTATATAGTAATTTTATATCGTAATAATATATTATATCGTATAACAATAATAATAAAAATAATAATATCTGCTAGAGTGAATGTATAACCTCATTCAAAAAGGTGCTATATATAATACTGCAAGTATAACATCATTGAGAAAGGTGCTATATATAATATCGCATGTTGTACCTATTGATGGTTTCGTCACTGATAGCAAAATAGCAATAACAATTACATATTTTCTTGCAGTCTTGCTCCCCAATTTAAAGTATTTGCAACCCTATTCTTTGCTAACTCTACGCCAAAGGCGGAGATAGTTTTAGTCAGTAAATATCTGACATTGTCAAGCAAGCGCTCTTGGTGTTTGTGGAAGATTACCACCTCTCTAATAAAACAAACATATACATTAAAGATAACTGTATACACAAATAAATATAAAGATAATCATATTGTATCATATTGTCCTAATTAATAATAATTATATATATATGTTTATATTGATGACATAGATTCAATTGTGTAGCCGTTATAACATCGGCTCTGTAATTTATTTCTAATCAAACAATTCTCAAGAATCTGAGTTCCATTCCGTTGAATCAACGGTTGATAGTTTATTATAAAAAAAAAGTATGTATCATTACATTATACAAAAATAACAAAAACAAACAAACATAAAAAGAAAATTATTTAATATAAACAAAAATAAACATATACTGGTACATAAAAAAATACTTATTGTACCAGATAACAGATGGCATACAAATAACTTAAAAAGTATTCATATTTTACAAGCTTCTTAAAATCGTATATATTATCTGTAATAATTGAAAATTAAATTAATGATTAGAGAAAAAAAAATTACTCTAATATGAATATTAATATATAGCTCAAGAATAATAATTAATAAATCAAGCATTCATAATAAGTTATAAGCTATAACTTATAAATGTTATAAGCTTCTAAATATAAAACAAATCTATTATTATTATCAAATCTATTAATGTTAACTTATATTGGAATATTTATATCTCAAAACACCTCAACTAATTGTTAGCTACCCTTCGTTTTAATCGAAATTTATATTTTATTTAGTTTTTCTTACCATACATCCTTTAAAATTCTACAATTTTATCAAACAATTTAATTCAGCTAATTCTATTCTAAGAAAATATAAACTAATCTACATAAAAGACATATAAAAATTAATTTTAAATTCTTTCATAATTTATACTACAATTAATAAGAAATAAAAACAATGTGATGAAAAGCTTTGTCCTAGTTTAAAAAAGAATAATAGAAATTGGGACAAATCATAATAATAAAATATATTTTTTTTTTTTTTTATTGTGATTCATCTCAATTTCAGTACTTTTCTCTATTTTTTCCTCTTCAAAAATAAAAAATAAAAATTGAAAATAAAAAAGAAATTACTCAAAATTCTCTACTTTATTTTCTCCTGAAATGGAAGTAATACATTCAGCATCATATTCAGCAATTCAGCATCCAAGAAAAATTATATATTGAATATGGTATTGTAAAATTATCAGAATTCATTATTTGTTCAAGGAATCTTATATGTTTTTTTTTTATAACATTACTATTTACTTTACTATCATGGAAAATCATAAAATAAAAAAAGAAATATATTATATAAATATATAAATTGAAATTATTTATATATATATATATATATGTATGTAATATATTTTTATACCTAGTATTACACATATAGTATCTATATAATATGTATGAACCGGAACAATATTTTATAAATTTCTGCAGCATTCCTGCAGAACATAATAATATTGATAGCCCTAAATAATGACCACATTTTAATAAAAAAAAATTATTTTGTGATTTACTTCGCTACATACATACTCATATGATAAGCACACACACACACACACAATATCTATTGACAATAGAGAAAAACAAAATTTTTTTATAAAAAAAATAATAATAAAAATAGAATTGAGGACCAAAAAAAAAAAAAAAAAAACAAATAATTTAAAATAAAGGACACTACCAAAAAAATAAAATAAAAAGAATCTGGAGAGCATCCTTGAAGAGAAAGAGAGAGAAAAATAAAAAAATAAATTAGAAACAGCCGTAACCTACATTACCTTATGTTACTTTAAACTTAATGTACATATATATATTCATATCTATATTTGTATATAGATAAACAAAAATGTCCTTTAAATTGTTGTTTTTTGTGTATTTGTATTTGTAAATTTTTTTTTTTCCCTCATTATAATTAGGAATGTCAAATTTAATCATCATATATGCATATGTATGTATATAAGTATTAAGTATACTAATATCGCGTTATTATTCAAAATCTTAAGCCCACATAATAAATGTCAAATGTTTATTCTATATAACTAGTGTATATGTATATAAATTTATATGTATATATTTATAATACATATTATTATTTAAAAAAAAAAAAAAACCCATTTGATATAACGGTACCCGAAATGTGAAAAAATAAAATAACAAAACGAAAATGAAAAACAAAATTAGAAGTGAGAAAAAAAATGGATATTTAAAGTTTTTTCCTTCAATTTAGAAAAAAACAAAATACTTACGGTATATTATATGATATGATTAAAATTTTTAGGAAAGGGGTTGGTGAGGCGAATCTGCATGATAACAAAAACCGAAATTTTTTTATGTGTTTTTTTTTTTTGGTCTCTTTTGTGATTTTTTTTTTGATTATTTTTGAGTTTGCTTGACGCCAACGCCCGTCTAAAGCGCAAGACTAGTTTATGAGAATTGAAATTTTTGAATTGAGTTAAGCTGAGCTTTTCTACAAACAAGTGTGGGAAATTTTTATTTTCATTTTTTAAATTTTCATCAGAGAGCGATTTTATTTTTTTTTTTTGTTTTTTATTTTTATCTTTTAGCTTTTACTTTTCAGATTGTTTTCGATTGTTTAGTCCTTTTTTTTTGTTCTTCTGTTTAGTTTTGCTTTATTCTGATTTAGTTTTTTATTTTGTGTTTTTTAGTTTTTGTTTTTTTTTTTTTTGGAATTTGGTAACTGTATTTATTGTTTTTCTTTATCAACCTTTTTTTTTTTGTATTTTATATAGTGTGTATTTTAATACTTTAGATGTCTCGGACAAACAAATCAACTGAATATACATATGTATGTACAAATAAGTATAGAATAATATTACAAATGAATTTTAATATTCCAATGATCATGTAAAAAATATTAGAGTAAAAGAGATAAAAAATGAAATAAAATAATAAAAGAAACGTGTGGGTGATAATTTTCAAAATCAGTGTTGGACAATCGTTAATTTTTTTTTTTTTATCCTTTCAAAGTATGTATAATTGTCATTTTTCGTCATAACGAGATATTATAATATTGATTTATTATTAGAATTATTATTAGAGTTTAATGTTTCATATATCTGCTACTAATATCTGCCACTTAATTACAAAGAGCAAAGTCAAAATTATTTATTGTGGAACCTACATTTCATGCAACTAATTGTTCTTAAAAAATATATAAAACCTTTTGAATTGAAATTAAGATTGAAATTTAATTCAAATAACAAAACCTTTTTATCGCTAAAGAATATCGTTAATACAACTCTGTCGAATCGTTGATTGTTTCTTTGTTTTAAGTTATTGAATACCAATATTTTTGTTTGGTAGATTTCTTTATAACAAAGAAAAAGTTAAAACTAAATATAGTGATCACCATCGTAGCAACCAACTCAGTTCAAACAGATGTTATGAAAATATTTAGGCACATATATGTTTTTAGGCGCAATTTTTTAACAAAAGAATAATTTGAAAAGAGTTAAGTTCACATGATATAATAAATATATTTGTGACAATACCAATACAATTTAAAGGCAGTCAGCCGAAGAAAGGATATGGATAGATATTAAAATATATATATTCTTGCTCAGAATTTTGAATCCATTTAGCCATGTATGTCCGTCCATCCGTCCATAAGCACAATAACTCCAAAAAAGTAATGGAATTGAGTTTTTGAAATTTTAGCCATTTCATCTATGTAAAATTGTTAGTCTCGCTTTTGAAGTTAATCAAGTTCGCCGGCAGATTCTATAGTAGATATCATAGAGCTTTTGTTTTTACAAAAATAAAATCCAGTGTCTACTTCAGATAGGAATTTAAAATTTGTTAAGAAGTTAAGTTTTATGGCAACTACTTCAACAAAATTTAGTTAGTATAAGCAAACAGATTCGAGTAGGTGCAAAATTTATATCTACATATTTTAGTAGATGGTCAAGTTTTATGACAATAACTTCCGTGAGGTTTAATTGCTCTAGAGTAATAGATTCGGATAGCTGTCATATTTTGACATTCAAAATAACTAAAATTTTTCTAAAAAATTATTAAGTTTTATGTTAATAACTTCTTTAAATTTGGTTTTTTATGGTTCGAAGAACTGTCATCCAACTCCAAAACTTACTTAAATATATGTATATATAGATGTATATCTTGGTACTTAATTTAGTCGGATATGTGAATTTTTATAAAAGATGATTATGATAACATATTCGTACAGATATCCTAGAGTTGACACAGTCTATTATACATTTTTCTCCTTTACAGATAAGATTGAAGAGATAAAAATTTAAGCTTTAACAATAAAGATTATATTTAAATTATAGCTCTGTAGCCCGTCATAAATCACCGAAGTAAAATAAATCCTATACTTTACTTTTCATTGGACCTTTTACTTTAAAAGAAAAAACAGACTACTAAATTTTCTCAGCATTGATTTTTATTTATTTTATTAATCAAAGTAGTTTTTTTTTTCAAATTTTATTAAATGCATATGGAGTTTGTTGAAGATTTTAATTACGACTTAAAGCTACACTTAAATTTACTGATTCGTTTATGCCTGGAATAATTAATATTGATTTGAATCTCCAAATAATTCAACCAGCGACCATTTCTCAAATAAGTATGTAACTTATATAGAAAATTATGGGAAAGGAATTCATTTTAGAAGATTGCCAAAAAAATAAAATTGATGAAAGTTGATGAATTGAAAAAAAGAAATCGATGAAAAGAACA
The DNA here is from genome assembly GCA_947095535.1 of Poecilobothrus nobilitatus. Classification (NCBI taxonomy): domain Eukaryota; kingdom Metazoa; phylum Arthropoda; class Insecta; order Diptera; family Dolichopodidae; genus Poecilobothrus; species Poecilobothrus nobilitatus. The sequence goes on along the minus strand of OX352772.1, from coordinate 50,124,626 downwards.
CAAACAACATATGACAGTTATACACAAAACTGTTTGAAGACAGATATATTTAAAAAAATTACATACATATACATACATATATAAAATATTTGAAAAAAATTTTCTTGGATAAATTGATCGAGTTACGCAAAGATTTAAGAAGGAAATCTTTTGATTATTCACAACTTTTTAAAATTTCTAAAATTTCAGCTTCTAAATTTTAATTTTCTAGTTTTTGTACAGTGTATTGTTTAGTCGTGCTCCACTAATGCTTTTTTAAAAGTGTTAATTACTTTGAACAAGTAGATAATGAAAAAAAAAAAACGCATGCGAACAATAGACAGACAGACAGAAGAACGATATTTGTTTTGATATAAAATGGTTATATCCGAAAAAAAGTCGTTAGAATGGAATAAAAAGTATAGTTTTGCTGAAAAAAAGTTAATGTGTCATTCATAACTTTTTGTATTGTTAAAGCAGACGTTTGTCTTTTTGATTTTAATATTGAATAATAACATAATATAAAACTAATTTTATTATGATACGTAAAAATGTTGATCTGCCTCAGTACAGTAACAAAATCTTACCTTATATTAAAATTTTACATATCGCTATAATTCCTAACAAAAAAATTACTTTTTTATCTTTCTGTACTATAGAAATATTACACCTTTTTCATTTTGGTACAGAAAAAAATCATTATCACTTTTAAAAAGATTAGTGAAGGACGGCCATTTAGTCGAATTTTTTCTTAACTCTTAAAATGTATACTCGTATCAAAATAAAACACCTTATACAAATTTCAGATGTTATCAATAAAATATTGATAATGTCTGTTTTTTCTTAAATTTTTATATAATTCAAAAAAATTGTTTTTCTTTAATCATTTGTATTCAATTAATTACACTACTAAAAGTTAATCCTTTTCAACTTTCAAACTTAGACATAAACCCTTCTTTTTCCTGGTCTATAAAAAAAAATTATTACAAACTGTCGTATACTAACCAACAACATTTTAACACCATTAAATATTTCTACTTTGTTTAATTTGTTTTTATTTTTAATTTAATTCTTGACCAGTTTATATGGATCAACCAGATTATTTGGCTCTTCAGAAAGGTAACATTTACATTCAAAGTTTTTTAATATAATTGAATAAAAACAAAAATTTTATTAGGAAATTGTTATAATCAATTAAACTTAATACAATACCTAAAGTATCCTAAAATATATTTTATTCACTTAAATTTTATTTTCATAACTATATTTTGCATCCGGAAATTACAGATTTTAAATTTACATGCAGAATAAAATTTTGTAAATAGTAGTAGTAGACATTGAAGGAATGAGTCTACCAAAAGTTATTGAGACTATAAAAGAATAAATATTGCTGCAAGAAACAAATAAAAATCAAAGTGTGTGCTATTACTTTTTTGTTTTAAAAAAAAGTTCTTAAATAATTAAATAAGATCTTTTTTACCAAACTTATAAGCTGTAAAAGAATTAATTTGCCTATAGGGATCAAAAGTTAGTTGACCGTTGACAAACATAGAAAATAAAGATTCTAATACACTTCGAAAAAAAAATGAAAAATAATTTGATCCATATTCTAGAAGTTATAGACTGTCAAAGACAAAAAAAACGAGATGGCTTTCCATTTCAACTTGCAGTACAACTAGAGCCATGTGGCAGGATTTGAGTTTAAAACAATCCAGATGTATAATTTCTCCCTCTAGACCGGAAATAAGACAATTTATCTTACTACGGATCATAAATATCTTATGAGTTGCTATAGTAGAATTGCTAGAAGATTAATTATGCATGTGTATCTGAGATGTAGATTTTGCAGAGCAATTGATACTATAGAGAGATGAAACATTTCTCTGCACCTGTCCCAATCTGTTAAGAAAATGATGGAAGAAATTGCACTACGGTCTACGGGCTTAAAATCTAGTGATTACTGATGCGTTATCTCAATCTTCGTCAGTTAACAAAAATAAAAATGCGATATGCACTTCACTTGTAAATTTAAATTTCTAAACTATAAAATAACAAAAAAAAATTATAAAATATATATAAAATACCAAAAAATAAAATTGTAAAATGTTCGAACACTTAAACATTTCAATTTAGAATCCTCTAAAGTTGTTGATAAATTTTATATTTTCTACTTATTTTTATACCCGTATGAACTATGTTCAAGGGTATAATAAATTTGCCATTACGTTTGTGACACCTTAAAGGAATCGAGCTAGATATAGTGGCAAAGGTATGGATCGGCTCAGAATTGAATTCTGAGTCAATTAGGCCATGTACGTCCATCCGTCCGTCCGCAAGTTAACTCAAAAAATAAAGGAGCTAGGAAGCTAAAAATTTTTTTATGTCACAAAATTGTTAGTTTTACTATTTAAATCCAGCTTTTTCGGCCGCCGGCTTCGAGTAGCTGCCATACAACTTCTTTCTTTATATGGAAATAATTCAGTATCTATTGAAGCTAGGTGTCTAAAATTTTGCAAAATTGTGTCGAGTTACAGGCGAACAAAACCTGTAGAATTCTGAAATTGTTTAAAAGATGATAAAGTTATATAAAAGCAGGATATATTACGTCATACAGGTATCCCAGAGTTGTCATATTCTACTCTACTGCACTCTTTCTCGTTAATTTATACTTTGCACATTTCAAATTCAAATTCATTTTTACAAACTTAAAATAAATAGTAGAATTCCGAAATACTATAGGATTTAAGAACCTTCTTCTAAAGTTTTTAAACATACCACTAGAAGATATTTTTGTACAATTTAACTATCTTTATATTAGCTCTGATTCATTTTGTAAGATTTTGCCCAATTTAGCATAGCTACTATAACAGTTAATGAAAGATTTAATTAGACAAGTGATAAAAAAAGATTTAAATCTAAAAATTCAATTTAGAATTTCTTATTACGGATATCGCTTTAGATTACATATATCAGTATTGATTATAAAATACTTGTATGCGAATTTAGAGTTCGTGCGCTCTGTTGTACCTTTGTAATTTAACAAACTATAACTAAATTTCAAAACAGCACATTATTTATCGATTGCAATTACTATACTTGTAAGTTAAATTAAATTTAAAAGAAATTGGTATAGTCAATAAAGAAGATCTAAATTTGCGGTTTTAAAAAGGGCATTTTACTATACCACAAACTATTACAACAAAAAGATTACCAAAATTGTAAATGCACTGATACCATTCTTATATTTGCCTTTTATCACATTTTTTACCAAGTAGTTTTACCGTAACCAGTACCATTTAATATTTTAAACATATATTAACAGCATTGATGATTTAACTAATATGTTTTCCAGCATTAGTTATTTTTAAAAGTTATGCATATCTTTACAAAAATTTCGATTCAATAAATTTTTAAAGAAAATTATGATAGGTCCGTTACAAATTATTATTAGATGGAAACTAAACCTTTTAATTTGGTTTAGTTTTTCATAATATTAATAGTAATTTTTGTATTATGTGTACTATATTGCAAAAGTTCTTTAACCATATGACCATAATTTTTCGGTCGGTAAAGATTTCGCAAAATTATTAGAAATTTTAAAGTAGAAGTAAAAAATATTTTATATCTTCCGATCTCTTTTCTATATAAATACTTTTTGGACAACAATTCTAATGATATTAGATGTACCATATCTAAACTGAAACCAATCCAACGTATAATTACATATTGAGGTATTTATTAGAAGAACTAGAATCACGAAATATGGGTACTTATTCTTAACTGGTATCTGTAAATGTGAAAGCCGTTACCACCATACTTGATTCGTATTATTTCAGAGTAGAAATCAACTTACATCTGCTAGAGTTCACATTTAATCCACTTCCACAATTTAAAATCCATATTTCCTTACCTTTTATCTTCCTTATCTTTTTCCTTTTTCTATACTTGAGACATTACAGTTAGGTTACTATCCCATTGATATGACTATTGAGGGAGATGGTTTTGGTTGGTAAAACTATCACATTACCAAGAGAGCTTGAGATTTCTTCATCGTCAAAACTTACTATTGTAATTTTGCTTACGTATATAAAAAATAATCTCAATAACTCTTTTAAAAACATCAATTTTTCTTCATTAAAAACTTTAAAAAGAAATAAAATATTTAGATTCGCTAAGGTGTTTACTTATGTTTTATCGTTTTTTTTTTAATTTCATTATGTGTTTTCAGTTTGTTCATATGTATGATTATTTTAAAAACTAGATGCATGTAGTTTATGTATTTAGGTGCCTAGATAATCCCATATTTATATGTTTACATCATCTCAATCCTATAAAGTTTATTTATTGCCAACAGAAACTTTTTCAAAAAATTTTTCTTGAGTAATAAACATATAAAATTGATTTTAGTTTTAGTACTATAAAAATTGTTTTGTAAGTTTTCATGTGATTTTATTTTAATTTCCGTGTTGCCAGAAAACATAAAACACTTTTGGCTATGAACCGATATGAAATTTTATAGAAATTGCTATTTATTTTTATATTTTTATTTAATTTTTTTTTTTTTTTGTCTATTCTGATAAAGTAAACGTATAATACAATTGTAACATTTTTTTTTTTTCTTTTTGAAGGTATTTTTTCTCAGACTCACGAAAAATTAGGTGAAATAAAGATTATCTTACATTGATAGGGTGGTTGTAGAAAACTTTAATTTGTATTAATATCTTGTAAGGTTTTAGTGAATTAAATAAGGTAGATCCAACGACTCCCAAAAAGGCAAAGATAATGTTTGAGTTATATTGATCACATTTCTCTTAGTTCCTATACTATTTAATGCATGGCACAAATATTGGAAAAAACTAAAATTTGATAGATAGTTTCGATGGGTACCAGAATCAAAGAAATTTGTATAGCTTCGGTTCGAAATTTGCATATAAGTAATATTTAGTAATAGAATCTGGCCAATGATGTAGTATAGTTAAGTTCCCGGCCGTTCAACCGATTGATCTTTGGTTCAAAGCATGGTCAACTCATATTCAATAGTGGTATATGTTGAAGCGTAATAGTTCATATAGTAGTAGTCTACATCGTAATATAAAATAAATAATAAATAAATAATAAATAATTCTTGTATAAGATAATATAAAGTAATTAAATATTTGGCAAATTGTATAGTGTTAACACTCAAATACATGTGTTTTATAATCTTATATTACAGGGACAGCCAAGTAATCAACCGCTTAGGAATAATAATCATTCAAGGAACTGAATCTATGCTTTATAACTTTGTTGACAACAAATCTTGATTTTAATCAATAAATTCCTTTCTTAGTTTTGCACTTCATCTAAGCCATCACAAGGAGAGAGACGGAAGTACATGCATATAGAAAGAAATCGGAGATATAATGATATAAGTTATAATGATTAAATTTAACTGCAAAGATTACATAATTTTTATTTAGGAAAAACATGCCAGATAAAAATTTAAATTTAAATTAATTATTGAAAAGAGTAGAAAAATGGATTTGAAGGTATACTACATGGCCTATAGAAGACTAATTGTCGAATTTTCTTCAAAAGTTACCAGAAAACAATGTTGTTCATATAGACGAAAAATATTAAATAGTTTTCAAGTTATTGTTTTGAAGCTTACCATACAATTTACACCTATGATTGTTGGACGCCACTCTTGGCAGAAAATTAAATATTTTTCAAAAATCAAGCAAACTATATTTCATTTTATTTGAGTAAATTATCGCAATTTCGACATTCATTTTATATGGGAGCTCCCCACTTGAGATCATCAGACCTAGTCCATATTCCCATATTTCAAACCTGGTAACTATATAGAGAAAATCCGTCTGCCAAATTTCAGTTCATTTTGTTAAAATGTAGACGCACATATTTCATGCTTATACATACATCTACACACACAGACATCTTTCCTAAAACAACCTTGTCACCATAAAAATATCGTAAACGACTAATCTTAATTTCGATTTTTAAACTGATTATTATACTTTATGATCCATATTGAGAGAGAGTTGAACTATGTTTACCACATTTGCTTTGAATTACATGAATACTCTTCGTAATTGTTTATGCATCCCTTCAAGGAATTCATTTGCACACAACATTTCTGAAATACAAGGAGGAAAATCGAAGAGATGATTACTTAAGTCAACCAAACGATATATTTCTTTGATTAATCATAGAGAGTCTATCTCACCAAAACGAAAAATGTTGTGCAATTTTATTGCTTAACCCATTCAAACAAAAAAAAAAATTTTTTTAATTTTATTCAAAATAACTTTGTTTTGATTCTACTTTGTCTAACAAAACAAGCGAGTTTAGTTTTAAATATATCTTTACTTCATTACGAATATTTTCAAGTTATTCATCTATTATATAATTTAGTATGTAATCCATAATTATCTTCACTTTTTTTATAACCCGCTCACCCTTTACAATAAAAGTAAAGTTTTTTTTTTTGGTTCTGAAAAAACTATGAATCTCTAATACAAAGTCTAAATACAATTATTACAACTACTATAAACTTAAAATACAATAAGATATGATAATATTTTTTTTTTACTTAATCCCATTAGAATAGCATCATTTTATATTTTTCTTTCATCTATATACACACATATATATTTATAAAAATGTCCAACTAATCTTCTTAATTTTTCCCTTCAACTCATGGTACTCAATCAACATATTATATAACATTGGATTCTAAAGGATATAGGACTCATTTTGTGTTTTCACAAAAGTCGTAGCATTAAAAATAAAATAGTGACTGACAGCAAGAAACTATCGAGATTATCCGAAAATAAAATTCTGAACAGAACCAAGAAGAAGAATTAACTTTACATTACAATATTTAAAATTTCATTTTAAACTAAGAAAAAGGTAAATAGACTTTTGTATGTTTTCTTTCTCTGTCTTTTATCTGTTATATTTAAATTTAAACCTAAAAAAAATAAATTAGAATGTAAAAAGGTTTCAAAAGCGCACATTTTCCAAAGGACTAGAATATTGAGATTTCCAATAAAATTTATAATTTTACACACAGCTTGTTCTAGGAGCAAACAGAATAACTTCAGACAATGATAGGGTAGGTAAAAAAAAAAAAAACGAATGTTGGTGGGTTTTTTCAACCATTACTGAGATAATAGAGCCTAAAAATTTTCTCTTTGTTAAAATAAGTTGCTTAGTTTATTATACATTTACTTAGTACATTTTTAGTACAAACTTAGTACCAATCTCCAAAGTGTTTTTTAGCACATTTCCAAAAAAAATTTGAAAAAATATGCCTATTAGTTTCACTATGTTCGTCCATTCGTCTGTCCATCCGTCTGTCCGTCCACTCGTCTGTTTACAAAACTTATATACCGTTAAAGACAGAGAAAAAAATTTTAACCATGGGTAGGTTTCATAAAAAAAATTAATTTTGTGGAACAACTTTTTCATATAGTCCCATCCATCAGAGACAGCCCTTCAAAATTTGAAAAAGCCCTATTTTTAAATGCGTATTTCTCATCTTCTGCTAACATTTTTTTCAATCTGAAAACGCCATTCGACAGGAATTTGTTTTACCTTTGTAAATCAATATTTTTACAAATTTTTTAAAGTTAGTATTTAGATTTCCCGTTATGTTAAATAGGGACTTTAAATTTTGAGACAAGAAAGAACTTTCAGAAGTAATATAAGTTTGCTCAAAAAATTTTTTTGTACCACCTCCTGTATAAGAGAAATTATGGCTCAAAAATTGAAAATTTCCTTTTTTTAGACACCTGTAACTTAGACACCTGTACATATTTTTTTTGCCAAAATGTAAAAATTAAAGCTTCAGTAATATATCTTTAAGTGTGTTAACGGTTTTTCTTAGTTATATAGGGTTCTGCACTTACAGTCCCGCAAAATTCCAAAAAAGTCCTATTTTCACATTTTGCCTTATATGAAATTTTCAAATTTTGATGCATGTCACAATCTAAACTGTTTGTATTATATTTTGGGAATGTGCGCTTTTAAAAATCGTTGGTTTACATCTGTCTTGTTTTTTTTTAATATAGCTTCAACCCTTTTTTTAGAGGGCTAGAGGGCTGTTATTATACTTAAAAAGTGCAGAAATAGTTTAAGAATATTTTATAATAAAAAAAAAACCGTTAAATAATGGCATTTTCTTCGTAAAAGGGACTTAAATGACAGATTTTGAGGAAAAACTACAACAATATTTGAATTTAAAGAATCTTGCTATTGGATATCGAATCAGAATGATCATTTTTTCAAAAAAAAATTCCACGCCATTTTTTATGAGTGGTATCCATATGGTTAAAATTTCATAATTCTAGTTTTAACGGTGTAAAAGTTTTATAAAGAGAGAGACGGACGGATAGGATAGAAACTAATAAGCAAAATTTTTGAAAAATGGAATAAAAAACAGGTATACTCGTAATATAGTTAGTTTAATCATTTTATTAGATTGTTTTGATGCATTTTGTTTTTCCTTTACATTATTCTTGTAAATATTTTCTTTTTGTATCTCATTTCACAGTTATCCTTTTCTTATTTATTTTTAGAATGAAATAAAAAGAACATTATACAGAAATTCCCTGTGACATCAAATGAATTTAAAGAAATAGTAACAAACACAATTCTGATGATAGTGGTATTATGAAATTTATTTTGGCATTATGTCAGTTCTTAAACATGATATACATGAATGAAAACAAAAAAAACATTATATTCCTTTCTTTTCCTTTTAATTTCTTTGTAGATGGATACCATGGTTAATATAAAATAAATTTAAGATTAAAGTGGAAATTATAATTAAAATATAAAAAGGAAATGGATATTTTAAATTTTTTTTTTTTTTTTAAATATGATACTTAAAATAATTTAATTCTCCAAACAGGATTCATTTTGGTTATTTATGAATCAATAAAAAATATGAATGTAATTTGTATAGTTTTGTTTTGGTATATTAATTTAAATTTTCATTTAATGTACATCTGTTTTTAAATGAAAAAGGTTTGTTTGAAAAAGGTTTGTGTCTATTATTGAAGTTTGATTTTGGTTTTAAAATGGTTTGTGTCTATTATTGAATATATATATATTTTTTTTTTAATGCATTTCTCTGCCACATAAATGTGGACTGGAAATTAAACAGCCTTTCCTGTTCAGGCGGGGCAATAAATGTCGTAAGGGGAAATAACTCTTACGACGTGTGTGGGATTCGAACCCACACTACTTCGGTGTTTACAGCGTATTTCATACGCTTTTACCCACTAGGCCACCGAGGCCTCTATTGAATTTTAATAACAAGATGTTTTAAAACCAGGTAATATTCAATATTGTCTGGATTTTTGTCACTTATTTGGAAATATTAAATGGAAATGAATTCGTAGTGGCAGTGCTTCATGATGCGCACAATCTCCAGTTTTAACACCTCTTGATTTCTATTTATGTGACGATTTAAGAAATTTAACGTAGAATATAAATCGGTTTAAAAGCAGATTTTAAACAATTTTTAATTTTTGCAGCTTTTAAAACATGTTATCCATAATATTGCCGGTGCCGCAGAACAATTTCATATTTACCGAAATAAACGAATTAAATTATTCTTATTTTCAAATAATAATTTTAAAAATAATTAGAAACAAATTCTTATTAGATTTTATTCCTTCATATTTCCTAAACCATAAGTAGATTGATGTATGTTACATAAAATAAAAGCTAGATTAACAGGAATGTCATAGACATATCTCATAAAGTTATAGAAAATGCTTAAATGTTACGTAATTTAAAAAAAATTAAGATTTTTTAAAACCGAAAATGTAAAAAATTAAATATTTTTATTTTCGAAACCAATTATGAAATTCGAAAAGACAAAAACTAATCGAAATATTCGTTTATTAGCTATAAGGCTGCGCTTTGCAATTGTTTTTAAATATCTTCTTTTTTTTAACTATTCTACAGACAAAATTACTTTCAAAATTGTAAAAATAAAAAACAAACTTTTTAAACTATTTTTGAGCCTCCATACAAAAATTTTAGGTACTCATTAAAGACTATGCAACAGGATATATCAATGCATTAACGTGAGAAACATCTTGTATATACCGTAATAAACCCCTGATTCAATACTGATATATATTACAAAAATGATATATACCAGGATGTCGTACGAGAATTTGTACATAGAACAGGAATTAATAGGGATTGACAAAACAAACACAAAATTACATGGTCGTTGATGTCTATTTCTAATGGTTTTCGACATTAGGATATTCAAACTGTTTTCCGTGTAGGCCATGATTCGTGTATAACATAGAAAATTGGTTTAAGAATAAGATATTTTTAATATTAAAGTTATTAGCTTCCATAAGTAAGCTGGAACGTAAGTACTTTGGAACCATGTAATCCGAAAAATAAGTACTTTGGAACCATGTAATCCGAAATTTGAAAAGATAGAAACCAAACTAAATATTCGTTCAAAAGCTATAGGGTTTTTACAACTACTTTTATACAATTTGTTTATCTTAACTAAAAACAAAGTTACACCCCAAATTTTAAAAATTAAAAAAAAACTTTTGAAATAATTTGAGCTTCAATATATAGGAAACTGTCGAGTTCTGAATATTGGCTTCATTCGAAAATTTTAACAACTCATTAAAGACTATGCAAACAGCATATAGCAATTTTACGTGAGAAATACATTGTATATACCGTAATAAACTGACTGAAAACTGATATATTACAAAAATGATATATACAGAGTGTCGTACGCTAATTTGTACATTGAGCCGGAATCAATAGGGGTTAGGGGTACAAATCAATGGGAGTACAAAACAAACCAAAGAATTTTAGTTGTTGATTTTTATTTTTAACGGTTTTCGACATAACATAATATCATCATTTCAACATTATAACGCATCAACATTTTCAACAACAAATTTTTAACAAGTTTTCCGTGTACAACATCGAAAATTGGTTTAAGATTTTATTTTAAACATTAAGGTTATTAGCTTTCAATAAATTATAAATTTTTTAAATTAAAAAATTGTGATAATTTTATACTTTAGATACCGCGTTATCCGAAAATCATTAAAAATTAAATCCACCTCTGATTTTTTTGTTTGTTTCGACGTCTTCCTACAATTTCTTCTTTATGTTAAATTTATCACGGGACACAATTATTATTATTATTATATGTATGTAATTATATTTACCATTATATAAATTTTATTATTTAAGTTCCTTTAAGTCACAAAATGAAAACCTATATACTTAGGTATTTTTTATAAATGTAAATTCTTATATAACACATTATTACATACATTTAAAAAAAAAAAAAAAAAAGTGTAACAAAATTCAATAACCTTTTTATTTTTTGAATTCTTTAGATATCTAAGAATTTAATTATTTTCATTTAAAAAAAATATCAGTTGTTCAAGTTCTCTTTAAAATGTAAAAATATCCATTTTTTCCCCCTTTATTGTTTTTGACCATTTTAAAACTTATTAATATTCTTCTTCAACCTAAAAACTTTCATTAAGAAATAAAAAAAAATAATAGACCTCAATGAAACTTTGACAGCACTTTAAAAAAAAAAAAAAAAAACTTTAGAATAAAATGACCAACCAACCAATGAATAAAAAACTAAAAGAATAAGTAGACCACCAAATAAATTAATTATAATTATCTTTCTTTCATTCTTTTACGAATTATATATATTTTTTTTTATCTTTACTCCATTATTTTCATCAATTTTAACTGATTTTTAATAAGATATAAAATTTAAAAAAAAAAAAAAACCATTTTAAATGTAAGTTTTTTAAGATAGTTATAACTGAAGACAATAGGATTAGATATAATATATAAAATGTTTATTCAAATCGTTGTCAATTAGATTTCATCAGTATATGTTTTAAAAGTTCAATTTTTATTTTATTTTTTTTTTTATTTATTATAAAAGAGCATTTACTGAAAAGAATCATAAAATATATGTATATAACATTATAGTTTCTCAAAAGAACATATATATATATATAAGAATCGGAGTTAGGAAAAAGCAAACAAAAGTTAAAAACAAAATGCAATCGTTAAATATTTGATGTGTTGATGGTGGCAGTGCAACGTAAATCCAAATGACAAAATTTCAAATTAAACAAAAATCTCAAATTTCAAAATCCAAAATCCCGAAATACCAAAATTTTAAATTTCAAAATCCTCAAACTTTGAAAAGTAAAGATTTAAGAATTGCCTACAAAATGAAGAAATAGTTTAGTAGGGTTTTGGAGGCGAAAGGCCATGACGATTATTAAGAAAAAAATTAATTTGATGTGTTATTTCATGTCGCTTATACATATATGTGTATATATATGTTTAAATGCGAGATTTTAAACTTAATGAGATTTTTAATTGGTTATAAAATCAAGGTTAGCCATCTTGTCAGATCGGAGGGCGGAACATAAACCAATAAAAATAATATTATTGTATATTTGTCTTTTTTTTTTATATATATATTCCAAAATCGATCCAAGCTTTAACTCGTTAAAATTTAGCAACCCGTTAAAAATCGTTAAAAATGATTACTTAAATCGCTCCCGAATCTAAAATGAATTTCTCGACTTTTAGAAATTTTGTTTCTTATAGTAATATTTTTTAGAAAAGTTAATGAATTTATTGGAAAATTTAGGTGTATTTTCACAACACAATAACATTATCTTGTGGAATGTGGAAATATGAAGTGACAAACATTCAAATGACAAGACATAGCACTATGCTATAAATGAAAAAACTATATAAATTAAACATCAGTTTTAAAATTAAATAAAAGTTTTGCTAAACTCACGAATTAACGAATCAAAAAGAAATTAAGTTACAAATAAGAGTTGATCTATAGCTAACATATATTCCGAAACTAAAGAAAGATCTCTTTTTTTTCCTTTTCACTTATAAGGAATAAAAAGCATCCAATAAAATCGTTTTAGTTTCTTAAATCATTAGTTTCACTTATTCACTAAACCATTGAAGTCGACTATTGTACTCGTACAAGATTATGAAAAACAAATATTATATTTGTATGTCATAGCCATTTATTATCATACATACATTATCATATATCAGACTATTACAATATAAATTACTACAATTAGATAAGACCTTACCATTATTTTAACCGAAGTTCTTGCATTTGAGAAGACGGCAACTTAATTACTACATCTCATTTAAGGCTGTATAAAAAAACATGCTGTTTTATTTTACAACATGTAAAGGAATTTTTTTTAAACGACTTTTCAACTTACAACACATTAGCTATATATGTAAAGTAACATTATTTTCATTTAATCATTTGCTTCATCAAACAATGCACGGATTTGATCGAAACACGATGACTAATGACGAAATCTTCTTTTTTGATATAAGATTCAAATTTTTAAAGTCAATTTCCTCAATTGAATCTTTTTAATGTATTTTAGGTCTTCTTTATATAATTTTTTTTTAAAACAAAATTTTATTATGATTATAAACGTAAAAATAAATTTTGAATTTTTTTTTTTTTAAATTCAATTTGTACTTAACCGTAATACTGAGAATATTTAAGAATATTTAAGGAAATTTCAACTTTTGATTTATTCACCTCTCTGTTACTACACTGTTATGCAGAACTTTTTTTTTTTTTTGAAAAAAAAATTAAAAAAAAAAAACAGAAGTTTAAGAAAAAAAGTTTGTAAGTAAAAGAAAGAAAAAATAGTTCATAGTTGGTTAACAGACATTTTTCAAAACCGTTATTAGGATAACAGATACAAATATTAAACGTTAATACAAAAAAAATACCATCAAAATACTACGAATATTCACATTCAAATCAAACTACACTCAATGTAGATATGAAACTTAGGGATATTAAAAGGAATATAATTTTTTAATAGAATACTGGACTAATTCAACTGGAATTTGAGTATAGTTTAGTTTTTGTTAAAAAGATTTCTTTTTACTTTAATATTTTCCCAAGGACATTTCACCTTTAAATGTTTCTCTTTAATCTGATAATAGTATATAGTTCTAAGGTTTCCCGTAAACTTTTGTCCCAATAAGCTGTAAGATCTAAATGTTTTCTTTCTTTTTTTTTTGCACGACATCCAACCACTAGGAAAGGATTCCTTTATACAAAGTTATTGTAGAATTTGGAATTGGAGGGAAATAGAATAATAAGGAAGAGTTGGAAGATAAATTAGAAGAGAACCTGTACAGTTTCCTTTTGAAAGGTTGCAAAGCAAATTATATGAATGACGAAATGTATTAAACCGGAACACAAAATCGTATGGGAGCATGCTTCACATTTTAGCGATCCTCTCAATAAATTAATTTCTATAACCAATTTTAAACTACATAGGAATGTCCACAGTATAGAAATAAGCACTTGTAGCCTAATGTTAGTTGGAATAGTTTAAAAGGACACATTATTGATTTTAGTTCAATAGAACAAGTATCATTTTCTATACAAGATATCTATAAAAGAGAGGAAATACTCCAATATTTCGACGTAGGTACGTTAAGAGAAGTAAAAGAAATTATTTGATTGTAAGTTAAAGTTATATTACATATTAGTTTAATATATTTAATCTTTATTTAAAATTATAGTACCTATATATGCTTATTTTAGTACTGTGTCTTTGTAAATCCTGGCTATGTACTTTCTATACGCTTTTTGCTGTTTACGTAATTTTATTATCCTTTGAACTTACAAAGTACATATAATTGTTTCCTTCTTTTCTTAAGCCAGAATTGAACAATATCTATTAGATAAAGTTACGTCATCTAGTATTTATTAAATAAAGTTGCAACAATTTTAAAACTAAAGGTTTAATAGATAACATATTCTTTTTCAACCTTTCTATGAATATAATCAGTTGACTTCAAGTTTGAGATTTTTAAAAATCTAAACAAAATTCTTTTAAATTAATTACAATGTCATACTTAAAAACCATAATTTAATACTTTCTCCTTAAAAAGTTGAAGAGAAAAAATGTATACTAGTTCTGAAAAAATTTTTGAATTAGAGAACTTCATTCTGATCTCTTCAATCACATTTATATATTAAGAGACAATAAAAACATGACATTGAAAAATTATCGCCCAATAATGTAGCTAAAATGTCGCAAGGAGGGATTTTAGAGTTAGATTTAAATTGAGGCTATTCCCTTTTTCCAAAATACTTCTAAACTAAATTTAAATTAATTATCGCGATATTTTTTCCGCCACATTTTGTTCGGCGACATTTTTTCAATGATTTTACATTATTGCTTCTGACATTTTTACTAGTGACATTATGACCCGGAATCGTATGCTTCTAAAACTTATACTTGATTTTATATTGAATTTTATATATTAAATAATTACTCGAATCTGTTATCTTAGTGTTACGTTTGTTATCCTTAATTTCTTTAACGACATTAGCACTCTTGACCTTTTACGCAATAAAGAAACTTAGCACTATATAAAATTTCCAAAATTAAAAATGGATTTTCCGAATAATTAGGCGAATATTTATACAAAATATTCTTGAGGATATTGTTAGAATATATTTCATATCCTCTCGTCCTGAATATGTTTATATCCTTCTCCAAAGATTCAGACAGCTTAGATATTATGGCATATAGGGAGTTGCAGCAAAAGCCAATCTAATTTTTTCCAATTTTTATTTTAATAAAAATAATAAGTGATAATCAAATAGTCTAATAAAATATCATTAGCCACAAAAGAAAAAGTTAATGAAAATAAATCCAAATTAAGGAATGATGAAAAAAAATTTTTTTTTCTTTTACTTCCCTTTCAAAAAACGAAATTAAGGGTGAGACAGAATTTTATAAGAATAAAAATATAAAAATCGTTATAGTCTATATATTAAAATCCAAGAATTCTCCTTTACATTAGTAATGAAAATCCTGCAAAAAATACAAAATTGTAATAGGCTGGAAAGAGAAGCAATATATAGCTTTTTATATTTTCTCCAAACTAAATAAAATGCAATAATGCAGAAATTAAATTGAATTAAAAACAAAAAAAAATCCCAACAAATTTAAAAAAGAATTTTAAAAGGCTTTAATTTACAAAAAGAAAAACCAATAAAGTTCTTAAGAAAGAACCTGTATAATATAATTGCTGCCATTTTTGTTTTGTTTTATTTCTTTTAAGTTTTAAACTTTTAATGTTTTATTACAGCATTTATTTAATGATGTAATTTTATTTTCTTATGGAATAAATAAAAAAATTAATTTTATCTTTATGTATGTATAGGTAATTCACAATTACAATTTAATTTACTTCTAGAATTTGTCAATCAAATGAATAACTAAAGCAATTTAAATTTTTTTTTTTAAATGACATATACATATGCACTCGTATGTAAGTATTTTCAAAAAGTCTTAACACGGTCTTAACCTATCTGTAATGTAGATGACATTTTGTCATATCATGTAGACTATACTTGAGTCCGATTTCTTTTTAATTTGAATGAATATATTTTGTCATGGTCCGGGTTCTCGGATGATTATTTAATTTTAAAAAACTAGTCTAATGTTCACCATTTACCATTTTTTATTTTTGCTTGTTGTTTTTAATTGTTAACGCGCACAAAATTAGAACAATTTTTTTACTATTGAAAAGTGAGCGAAGCGAAAAGAAAAAAAAGGTTGTTTCTACAACGTTGCTACATCATTATACTTGAGCCATTTAAACCTGTGTATTCCACTTTAAACGTCTTCGCGTAATACGCACATGTGTAGTTTTATCAACGCGTCATAATATTTTGGTTTTTAAATCTGTTAACTTAAATATACATTTCAAAACGCTAATTAGGACGCCATGGAGTTATTTAAATTCTATACTCTGATCATTTTGAAACGACTTTACCTGTCATAGAGTAACTCTAGACAGTCTACATCAAGGCCTAAGTAAACAGGCCAAGAACAAGAACTGAAAACACATGAATGTAGTTGTGAGAGAATTGCAATCGATTCTCACGTATCGCGAATATGAATAATTTCATAATTGATGTGAGTCTCGATTATAGCCATATAAGCGTGTACAAAATTTTAAAGAATGAAAGTAATCTCGACATATACTATTGACATATTGAGACAATTTATCTTAAGAAGCTTTTATAATAAGAAGTTTAATGGAAGATAATTTTTTAAATGCATATTTATGAATGAAAACATTATATTTTAAAATATTTTTCTCTAGTGAATTATGTAAAAAAGATGCGACTTTAATTTTCTCTTTGGACCAAAATGAATAAAGTAAATAGTTTTTAGTAATAATTTTTTAGTTTGAGTTGTTCTCATATCAACATGATGACGATGTTCTCTGGTTCGGAGATGTTATTGGAAACAAAAGTGCACGAAACGAGAAATATGCGATGACGAATATGTTTTCTGTTATAGTTTGTGATCCTCAACAAGACAAAAAGAACTTGTTATTCAAATGAAAATTTCATTAAATTCATTATTACAATATTGTTCTTGGTTTTCTTAAGAATATTGAATTTAAAGAATAATAATGAATGTAATAATGTAATAAATTTCAGAAAATAATATTAATAATCAATATTGTTCGTTAAATTTTAAAGTTAAAATTCACATAACCTAAATTTAAAGTTATCCACCAACTGGTATAATTTATTTATTTATTTTCGCTATTAACCGAATCTTATATGTTATATTATAACTACATATATCATTTGGTCCCTATTGTGCCTACTCCAAAAAAATTAAACGAGTTAATGTTTCAATTTCTATAAAAGTAAACAAATGAACAAAACTTTTCATTTTATTGTCTTATATCAAGGAACATTTATATGTATAGCATGTCTGTTATTATATTCTTTGCTTGTATACAAATTTAAATGCTTTGGTTTTGCAAAATAGCAATTAAAACAGATTATTAAGTAAACGAACTTCTTTTTCATAAAAAATTTCTTTCAGAATATTAACTTTAAACGGATGTAGTAAAACAAAATATTAATTTTCTTGAACTTTTAAATATGTATGTATGTATGTACATATGTATGTTTATGTGGCTTCCTCACTGATAGCAAAATAGCAATAATAATAACAGGCGAGTTTATTGTTTCCTTACAGTCTCACATCTCCATTCAGAGTTTTTGTATCCCCGTCCTATCCTTTTCTTTCTCTAACGCCTAGCAAATATATACTATGTTAGAATTTAGGAGTTTTATTCCATTATATTGGGCGAAGGTGGATTTAGTTTCAGGAAGTTTAAATCTAACACAAGTAAGTATTCTTGTTGTTTTTGGAAAATTCCAACCATCCTTAAAATGGTGAAAAAATACATTGAATCTTAGGAACTTCTGCTTAATTTTTAGTCTTGTGAATTAGAATGAATTTGTCCTGTGGATTTAGTCTTATGCATGTGGATTTACTGGAAAGGTTAAAAAATTATATTTTATTGAAAATATTTATTTTGTTTTGGAAAGTTAACAAGGATTGTTATATTTTGAGCTGTAGTTTTTGAAAGTAAGCTGTCAAGTGATTCTTATCCTTATTGCATTAATATTCTGGCACAGTGAATCCTTATTGCATTATTTAATGATGTGTTTGATGGAAATAGGCTCTGTTTAGACATGTTAACATTTCTGTATTTAATGTTGTATTTATTCTTGCATTTAAATGTTCAAGCACATTAAGTTGTAGTCGCAATTGTATTTTATAGTTGCAACTTTATATGTGTGCGTTAATATTATTTATACTAATTATTTTTTTGACCTGATAAAAGTTTTTATTGCGGTTTTACATGTATTGGTGACTTGCAAAAAAAGCGCTTCCTCTGGAAGGTAACTAGAAGCACTCATTTAAAACAAAACAAATCGTGTGATGAATGAGAAACAATAAATCATGCATTCTAGAACGCTTCTAAAGAAGCGCTTCCAAAGCAAATGAGATCGGTTTTTGCTTTTTTTTTTTAAACCGAAGCGAATGAAATATCTTTTTGTATACCTCTGAAATGCATATATGTACATACTATTAATCATGGTTATGAATTTTTGTTGTTTCCGATGATACGTTACGTACATGTTTCTTTCTTATTCTTATTCTTAATCTGACCCATGGCGCAGTGGTTAAGTCGCCAACCTTTCAATCGAAGGGTCTTGGGTTCAAACCCCGGTCAGGTCATAAATGAAAAATATGTAGTACTTTTATATCGTAATTAATGTATATCGTATAATTAATATTAGTAATAATAACAATAATAATATTAATAATAATAATAATAATAATAGTAATAATAATAACAATAATTATAATAATAATAATAATAATAATAATAATAATAATAATAATAATAATAATAGCTACTACAGTGGGGCTATCTTTGGTTATATCATGCAAGTAATGTGTTATATACTGCTGCGCGTTGTAATCTACTGATGGCGCTGACTCTGTAGTAAAATAATAATAATTAATACCAATAATAACAACAATTAATAAGAATATTAATACCAATAATAACAAAAGATAGCCTACAGTGATAGTGGGGGTTACCTTCAATAATTACCTCATGCAGTAATATATATCCTACTACTATATGATGTAACTGTTGTGACGGCTTTAGTCACTGTTAGCAAAATAATAAGAATAGGCGGATTCATTGTTTCCTTACAGTCCCACTCCCAATTCAATGTTTCCGTATCCATTTTCCTATCCTTTCCTATCCCTACTCCCTAGCCAATATACTGCGTTCGCAGGTAAGGGTTGCATCCCACTATATTGGCTAAAGGGGGAGGTGGGTTTAGTCAGTAAGAATCTGACACTACGAAGGGGTATTTCTTAGTGTCTTTGGAAGATTCCCACTTCCCTTAGGAAAAAAAAAAAATTCTTTTCATGTTTTCTTTCTTACGTACATGTTTCAGAAAAAAATTATTAGATGATTCATTGTATTGTACTGTGATTATCGCTAGAGCAAGGTATGTATTGATCTTTTTGGTAAGTTTTTTCATATTGCCATTTACCAGTAACATCTTTTATACATAATATAATATATAATTTAGTATTACAGAAGCTGCAAAAAAAATGAAAATTTCGGATTTTTCCAATTGGGAGACAATATGAGAGCTGGATTTCGTGCAGAAAAAATAAATTTGTGGCAAAAACATTTAATGGATGTAAAAATGTTTAAACTTTTTAAATTAATAATATTAATATAACTATTTTTTTTATTAGCTTTTTTATTTATATAATGTATGTTGATAAAATTATTTATTATTATACAATTTTAATCAAATTAAACTAGTTTAATTTAAAAAGCTTCATAAAAAAGTATAAAATAAAGGAACTCTAATATAGTAAAAGAAAAACTAGTTTTTGTTATTTAATTTGTTATAAGATTGAAATATATTCTTCTATAGTTTATTAATACATCAAATCATGCATTCTACATGCCTTCCTAGTCATACCTTCTAGATGCTTTCCCAGTCATACATTCTGAATCTCTCAAAAGGAAATTTACGAAGTAAAAGTACGAACGCGTTGCTTCTTTTTGCGGACATCTATATGAAAAAAGAAGCAATAAAAGTATGGAACAGAAAGCGCTTCTTACCTTACTGGGAATGCTTCCAACATGCATGCTGGAATGCTTTTTTTCCCGCTGTTAACAGCTAAAGACTGTAGTAGAGTAAAAGCAACCAAATTTTGGTTAACAAAAATGAATAAACGTTTTTAGATTTTTAAGCATTTCGTCGTTTTTTTTCGGTTTTTAATGTAAATACGCGGATACTGTGCGTATTACAAAATAAACAAGTAGAAGGCCAATTATGATATATAAAAATATTATATTATGCATAAAAAAAAACCAGAGTAGTCATTGAAATTTATTAAAATGATGATTATTTTCATTTTTAATTCATAAATTTTTTTATAATCAATAGAATTTCATTTATTTTTATTTTATATTTTATTTTTTTTTTTTTATTTTATAATATAAACATTAAAAGTTTCGGATTTAAAAAATTCAATAGAAATTTATTACTTTTTAAATAATACAATTTAAATAATTATACTAACGAAAAAAACTATGGTTGAAAGGGCAAGAAAGCTATAAAAAATGTAAAAAAAACTAGCAAAAAAACAAGAAAAAAAAAAACAAATGGATCAACAAAAGCTAATAATATAAAAGTGATACAATGATCTGATATGAATTTTATATTCTTTAAATTTCTTTCAATTCAGTCTTTTATAATTAGCCACACCACTTAATACCGTTGAATATACCCTGGACAAAGTTTTATTATATTATCCGATGAAGTAATATTAATACCATATTTAGAAAAAAAAACCGTTTATTACAAAAGTATACACCAGAATCACCTTAACATACAGTTTTTAAGAAAAACTAGCAACAAAAATGCTTTTAAGAATCATAAAAGCAAATTTTACGAATCAAGGAATATTTAAATAGAAAAAAAAGTTCTGGATTATGAAGAAGAAGCTGGGCAATATAGTTTCAAAAAAAAAAAAAATTAAGAAAGAAATTTATGGATTGATTTCTTTTATATTTTGTATTCATTTAAATAAAAAAAATTATTAGAATCATTAGAAAGAAATTATTTATCTTTTATTTTTTTTGTTTGTTTAAACTTAGGGATTTTTCGTAACGTTTACTTTACATAGAATTAGTTAAAGATATCACCCAGTAATAAAATCTGTTTAATTCATGTACTACAGCGATCTAGATTACAGGCCTACTGTACTGATAACAATCATAGCAATGCACTTTATTTTGAAATAGGGAAAGCTGGTTACGGTAAGGCCACCTGGTTAGAAATGGTAAAAATTTCTTGTAATAATGTATGATTATGTACTAAACTACGCAATAAAGCGTTGTGAAATAAAATAAACATATAGATTATTATGTTAACCGTTGAATTAGAGTTGATATGTAAATACTTCAATGACTAATATTTGGAAATTGTTTTACTAGTATATTCTTGTAATTGTTTTACTAGTTATTTCTTTATTAAAGTTACATTTTCAAGATTAAAAACGCATATTTAGGAAATAGTTAAGACGATGCATCATGGATATCGAAATCAAATGGACCATTACCAAATTTAACTGTTTTTTAGTAGATGGTCTACCCATAAATATGTACTTTAATAAGAATTCTGGTAAAATAAAAATATAATAGTTAAAATTCCAATTCATTAAAGTATGTATAAAAATATCGAAACTCAGTTTCAACACAACTCAATTTTTTGTCCAGTTTTTGCTTCGAATAATTAAATGTCCGAGATAAATGAAAATTCCATGTCTAATAGAGAAGCGGCATATCATGTCTAATACAATTTACAATTTAGAAAACCCATTTTATAAATTCATTAACTAAATTAATTTCTTGTCCATGGGAACTATAATAAATAAATTATCAGCCTCTTTCTCCAAGTCGCATCAGACGACTAGAAACTGTTTAATTAGAGTTTGGTGATAAGTCATATAAACTTTAACCTCAAAAATTGCCAAAGTAATTTTGGAAATTAACACAATTAATATTGGAATTTAGTTCATAGCGCCTATTTTAGCGTATTGACTTTAGCCAAAAATTATATTTTCTCATAACCTAAAATTGTTTTTGTCCAAATTTAAAATCCATAAACAAAAATTTTAAATCTTCCGGATTTTGAGCCAACTGGTTTTTTATTGGATTTTGTGTCTATTGAATTTAAGAGTTTTCGGGAGTTTGTGGCTTGTGGGCGATTTTATGGTCCCCCCAAAATATCATGGATTATGTAAGGCTAGAACAGAAAATTTCTTAAATAAACTTATGAAATAACCATTTTTCTTAGGTAAATTGAAAAATTTTTAAATACATTTTTGTACATTACTCTTCTATTTATTTTAGTACCACTACCACCGCATTACTAGTGATAGCACTAGGTGGTATTCTTAAGGGCAAAAAATAGTTTCTAGCCTATTGAAAATTTTAAGTTTTTTCTTTTTTTAATATTTTCCAAAAGTTGTCACTTATATACGTATTTTTTAAAAGCAATTGGGTATTAAAATTAAATGAATTTGTCCATTCGTTTTCAAAACAGTTTATTTTTTATTTCATCTTTTTAATAACAACAAACTAAAATCACACATTTCTAAAAAGTAAATTCTTTTTTTTTTACAAAAATATTTGGAATAGGTAAATAAAATGTCTTTTATGGCAATTTAAGTATAAATTAGAGGTGCAAAAAAATTAAATAATAATTACAATTTAAACCTATAGTAAATAATTTATTTTCTTTAGGAGACTCTTAAGCTATATTTTTTTAAGCATCATGGAAACTTATCACAATAAACATAATTAATTCAGTTCTTAAATAAAAAAAAAAAAGGTTTTTTTCTTTATTGATATAATTAGTAAAATTATCTCGTTGTTTTTGGTTTTTTTTTTCTTTTGTTTTGTTTTTTATTCATCAACACCATTAGATGAAAGATCATTATCTTGTGGTGAATCACGACCTTCACGAATTCGTCTTAGCTTTCTTTTTAATGTCATTATACCTATAATAAAATGATTAATAATTTATTGTATATTAAATAAATTTTTATGGAAGTTATTTACATTTGATAGCTTGAAATGTTTTTGCTGAATAGTTTTCTTTTTGTGGTGGTTCAGTAACTGCATTCATTTTTTCATGCGCTAATTTAATTTCTAAATATGATTTACGTAATGTTTTAAAATGCCGAAATTCCATTGAATCTTTTAATAAAATACATTTTGCTGCTGAACCTTCACCAGCACAATCAGCTGGTGTATTATGATATATTTGATGATAAAAATATTGTAAAACTGGTGAATTCCATATTGATAAACCATACCATAACCATATAAAAAGGTTCAATGTAAATTTAAAATTTTTCGCAAACAATGTTGGTACCAAATATTTAAATGGTAAAAGACTAATAAAAACATGAGACCAAGAAGCAATACGAAAACCTAATAAAACTTGATGTACTAAACGATTTCGATTAAATGTTTGTAGTGATAACAAAAAAAGGCACTCAGTCATGATATTAAATATTCCTTGATTTAAGTTTAAAATTACAAAATAATTTTCAAACCTAAAAAAAAAAAAAAAGAAATGATAATATCTAAAGAAATTGATTTTAGTTAGTTTATTTTTCAAATTAGATTTTTATAATACCTATAAATAAAATAAATTTTTTACAGTATAATTAAGACCATCTTTTAAATATTTTGAAATTCAAATTTAAACTTTTAATGCTTTGACTTTTGTAAATATAATTCAATTTGGAAAGAAAGACTTGCAAACTAAAATAGTGGTCATAAATTAAAAAAACATATGGAAATTAATGTTTAATTAATGTTTAAAGTTTGCATGTAAAACTTTTATTTTTATCTTCGTACTTCCATTATTTTGTAACTGGAGAGTTTTTTATTTAAATTATAATTAAAACCATTGTTTGTTGTACTTTTTGCTCAATTCAGCTGTTCAGTTTAATTTAACAAAAATTTTTTGATACTTTTAAATCAAAATTAAAAGAATCTTAGCTAAACTATTGAAATTCTTTAAATGCCCCTGAATAATTTTAAAACTATGTAATGTAGCAATATTTTAGTAATTTAATGGTTTTCAAATTATCTATAAAAGTAATCTGATGTTAAAAGTTTTTAATACATTTAGACAATTGACAATGGATAACACATTTAATTAAAAATAAATGTATCACAAAATTTACGAATATTTGAAAAAAAAAAAAATACTTACTTATAACATATTAGTAAAAATATAGTCCATGTATATAATAATTTTGAACCAGCCTCACAATAATCATTTTCTCTTAAGTCTAACATAGCCGCATGTAAATAAAATGTTATTATAAATAAAGAAAACATTTTAAAACGTTCACATGATTGTGATATATAAAATATTGTATTATCGCTCATTGTAGGAAATAACCGGGATGTATTTCGAACTAATTGCGGTGATATCATATATTCATGGTAATAATATAAAAAAACAGCTGATGATGAATAAAAGGCTATATTCCAAATAGAACGGGCAAATTGTTTTCGTTTATAATATTTAATTTTTGATGATTTTAAGAATACCTAAAAAAGAAAATAAAAAATTTTAAATTAAACCGTTAATGTTAAAACTATGTATTTAATTTTGTATTAGCGACATCTGCCTAATAATAGATTGTTAGAACGAAAACATCTTACAAAATTGAAATGTCAAAAAAAAAAAACAGCTGAAATGTATATCCTTCCCTAGTGTTGTTATTTTTTATTTCTTATTTATGTATTACATATGTAGTGGTATAAATAGAATTTTTTTTTCCCAACTTTTTTTTTTTAACAATAATTTTACTTACATAAAAAATTTCATAAAACCCATAAAAACCCAAACAAAATAATATGAAAATCCAAAATAATTGATTTGTTACTTCACTTATACTAACGCCATCAATAATAAGGTGTAATTTTTCTTGCATAGCCCAATGTACGTATAAGTACAAATTTGTTAATTCAGTAAATCCAACTTTAAAATCAATGATGGACGACATTGTTGAATTAGTTTTTTGGACTTGCTTATTTGATTTAAGAATCTATTATTTATGGTTTAATAATTATCATTTCGATATATAAATTTTTTTCTTTGGTTTTTTCGTTTTAATATTTATTTTAAATCACTATTTTCATATTAAAGAAAATAAAATATTCTTAACTATAAACGGCTTAAATGTGTTTGTATTTATTACAGCTTTTGTTGACGTTTCTAATATTTTGATTTTTGACAATTTGTTTTTATCATAAATGTCATTTTATTAACTGGAAAAAAATGGAACAGAAACAGAGTGACTCAAAAAACAAGAAATAATTGCAATTAAAATAAATCATTCGAACGACAGGTTTGAGCAGGTTTGAGGGTTTGACAACAAACTTTTAAAATATAAACACTATATACGAGTATAATAAATATATTCTGAAAAATGTATATTGTTTTTATTATATTTTTAAATTTTAATAAATATTTCATTTGTTTAAATTATATTACTGCAGGTATTAATTATTATATTAATATAAATTGACAGATTTTTTTTCACTACAACAAAAAAATATGCAAAAAATGAAAAAACGAAAACTTTCAATTTATTTCAAAATTTTATCTACGTAATAATAATAACATTTACAAGTCTGATTTTCATTATGGCGATTTATCCACGAAACTGTTAGAGCATAGATAGCAGATACAAAAATGACATGTGTGTAAAAGAGAAAACTCTATAAAAAAATTGTCCAGCGATATTTTTATATTCCGAAATATCGGCCATAAAATTCAGCATTATCGCACGTAAATTGGTTGGAGTTGGATTTTTTGCTGAATTTTATCGGCGATTTTTCTGAATAAACTAACCACATGAAAAAAATTTGAATGTCACATAAAAAAATTCGCACACTATTTTATATTTTTATTGTAAGTTGACATTTAAATTTTGAAGTGTCAAACAGAAGAAAAAGTATGTTTACGTTTTTATTTTTTATAATTAATTCGTGAATTGTCGGGAAAGAAGAAGCTTTGTGCGCGTTTTATTAAATTTAAAGTAACAATAAATTCCAAAAAGTTCTATGATGTCAAATTGGGAGGAACAGGTGGACTTCTATGAGGATTTTTATGAAGAGGTAGATAATATCTACGATATAATAGAAGAAAGTAAATACTTGTGTAAATGAAACTATCTTAGTTTAAATTTCAAGTTTCAATGTACATATTAGTGATGTAAAATATTTATTTTGTTTTTATAATTGTAGAATTTGAAGCCGATATTCCCGTGGTGGAGGAAATATTCGCTCCAGGAGACAATTCTTTAAGCATCAGTTTCAACAATGATGATGTAAATAACAAATATACTTTTAAAATAATTTTTACTTGTACATTTTAATTCATATTGAATTTTTAGAACAAATAATAGAAGCCATCAGAAATAATCCTGCAATATGGGATTGCAGGCACAAAGATTTTAAAAATAGGATTTTAAAAAATAAGATTTCAGAAGAAATTGTGTTGGGACTTGGTAATTATTTATTTTATTATAAATTTAGCTTAATAACAAATTTAAATTTTAGGATCAAAAGAAAATTTAAAAGCCACAAAAACAAGGTGGCACAATTTGCGAACGGCCTACATTAGGTCTAAAAAAATAGACCCTAGTGGTTCCTTAGTAAAAGTCAAAAAAGAATATAAATATTCTAAGGCGTTGTCATTTTTAGATGACATAAATGAGCCACGAAAGTAAGTAGAGTTTTATTATTTATAAAATTTATCTAATTAAATTTTCAATTTTAGATCGCAACTCTTGGCGAATTTTCATTCTTCAGTTCTAGATTCACCAAGTTCCGAATCACCAACACCAAGCAATACATTCAAAAAGAAAAGGAAGAAGGATGGCGATAACCAAATAAATTTTGAGCGGTGCTTGGATGTAATTGAGGTGATGAGCGGCACAAATAAGATAGCGCAGGAAAGTTCAGAAAAATTCAGAACGAGATGCCTGCAGAAGTTAGAGGAGTCAGGTAAGAAAAATGTTTTATCTGGGGCACAATTTTTTACCCAAAGTTTGGGAGTGAATTTGGAAAAATTTCCATTCAGCGCCCAAATAAAAATTAAATTTTCGTTTCGAAGCTCGTAAAGTTGTCAAGAAGGTCAATTAAATTTTTGTTAACTTTTTATTAGTTAAAGGAAATTTTTTTTAAAATTCTAACTTTTAACAATTTTACCATGAACAGATTAAAACAAAAAAATTATAGAATATATTATTATAATAAATATTTTGATTACTATTTTATAAATTTTAAATCTACTTTATTCTGAAATTTGTCATTTTTAAAATAACATAAAATGTAAATTTAAATAAAATGTAAAAATGTAAGTTTTAAATAAAAAATTAATACAGAGTTTTTTGTTTCAAAATTTTTAAATAATTATTTAATTACGATTATTAATTATTATTTGCTTAATTTATTGGCGAAATATATTCCGGAAATGGTTCTAGCCATAGATATTTTACTAATAGATAGGCAGTGAAGAAAATATTTTCAGCCAATTTTGAGAAACAGCTGAGTGAACCGTGCGTATGTATTGCTTTAGTTTCCTCAGAAAGAGGTTCCTAAAAGGTGAAATAAATTCATTTTTAATTTTTTAAGGATTTTATCACTTATTTTGTTATTTTACAAGTAACTAAAATTTTGAATAACCTAAATTAAATTAAATTTTAATTTTAAAAACAAAATATATCAATTATTAAGTAATATAAAAACTTAAAATCTCTGAATGAAACTGGTTATGAAAAACTGCTTTACATTATTTTAATAAATATAAACAACTGAGTGAACGAAATGTATACATATTATAAAATGCATATGTATTTTTTTGACTGAATACCTTAAGATAGGAAAACACATAAGAAGAAAAGAAACGACTATACTAACTTCCTATCTATTAGTTAATATATCTATGGTTCTAGCATAAAGAATTGAATTTTTCGTCAAAAAAAAATTAAAGAAAAACACAAGTTAAAACTTTTATAGTTGACTTATAATATAAAAACAAAAATTTAATCGATTATCAATTTGAATCTTACATTTCGATTTCTCTATTTTTTTTTTGAATAATATAGGATTGATTGTGAATGGTTTTTTATTTTGACATTTGTTTATGCTTTTTGAGTTTATTTTTGTTTACAAATTAAAATTTAAAATTTCGACAGATAAATAAAGTAGAAGTTAGATAACAAATTGTTTTGAAATGAATTTAGCACGTTTTATTTTGTTTATTTTTATTGTGATATCTTGTAAATGAGACATTTGAAAATAATTTAATTAAAATGTAAGTGAGTGCTGAATGTTTAAAAAAAGTGACAATTTTATGATTTTGCATATTGTTATTATAGCTAATCCTTGTAAAATTATTGTTGTGGATTAGTTAGCCTATTTAGTCAGTTCAGTTTTTTTTCTTATTATATCTACTTTGTTATAATTTTTTTCATTTCATAGTTTAATTTCGTAATTCACAACAAAGATGTGCATATGTACTTAATACAACGTATGTACGGAATACAACAAAGATGTATGTACTTATTTATAGAGATTTAAAATTAAACATTTAGCTACTTACAATGTTTTTGAACTAATTGTAAATAAACCGGAAATGCATTGAAAAGAATGGTAGGTATACTATTTCAGGTGTTAACTTTGAAAATTTATACAAAATATAAATAAATAGATAAATCAACCTTTTACAAGTGAGTTTCCAATCAATGACAATTAAAACAATTAACTTTTCAACTTTAATTCTAATACTTATCTTATATACATATTATGTAAGTGATACATCGTATGTACATATGTATATTTGTACTTTGTATTACTAAAAATACAATATTCGACATAATGTCATGCAATTGAGAAAATCAATAAAAAATTAAGAATCAAATTATTACTCGTCTTCTTAAATAACGGTATCTATAAGGATTTCTTTGAAAGGAACCTGTTAATCCGGTTATAAATGTAAAAATATTCAATTTTATATATTCTCATTTTTATAAAATGCTTACATATTGCCTTATATACTGTACGTATGTGTGTATCTAATTAAAATATATATGAATAAGTACATACATATGTATGTATGTATCATATAATTTTAATTTAAAATAAAATTTTGATTTTTTATTTCAAATAATTCATTTGACCGATGTTCGTAAAGAACTATATAACAAAATATGGCTCAGCCGATCGTTGTAGAAACAAACAGGTGAATTCATTTTGATTTGAAAAATTAAAATTTTTGGAAATCTGTTAAACTTAAAAACTTTTATTATTCTAATCATTTAATATCGTGTATGTAAATTATTTATACACTAGCTGTTCGCTCGTCATAGAATGACGGAGTTAATTATGGTAGATTTCATTTTTATATGCGTAGGTATTTGTTTTTGCAATTTCGGAATAATGTATAATTTGTACTTTGCCAAATAATGCAGTAAATAAAAAAAAAAAACTTATTATTTGTAATTTATATACAAAAAAAAAATTATGTTTCCTTCCTGAATCGTACCAGAGTCAGACAGACACACTAAATATGTATACTAATAAGAAAAATGAAAAAAACACTATAAAAATATTTTGTAATTAAATTAGCTAACTTAACGTACAAAGTGGATATGTAATAAAAAATTATCATACGCGAAAAACACAGAATAAAAAAAAAAACGATTTGAAATTGAAACCAAAAAGAATAAAATACTCATTTGGGTACCCACACCCACTGCCCGTATATATACACACAATTCCAATTTCAGTTATCCCTGTGCTAATACATTATACTCGCACATCAACAAATTCATTTCGGTAGGTACCCGTAATAAAATTACAACCTAAAAATATAAAGCGTAATTTTTATTTGCACTAAACACAGGCACAGTGGATATGGAAAATAGAAAATAGAAAAATTGCACCTACTCTTGAAAATAGACTTTTTTGTTGTATGAAAAATGCATTAAGGTTTAGTAATAATTAAAAATAGTCCATATAACTCTACTTTGATGATAACGTGTCAGAAGTTCCATTGACTCACTTCAAATTCCCTCCCAATTCAGATTCTCAGATAACATATATACATACATATATACATATTCTGGAAAATGGGGCAAATCTGATTTAGCGGTTAAATCGGATAGTCTGTTATAAAATGTCTCCTAATAGATATATGTATATACATACATATATGTAAATATCCTGACTGGTCGGAGTTTGGAAAATTTTTGGAATTTTTTTGTGTATATGGACATATTGATATGTATGTATGTCAAATAAAATAAATTTAAAAAAAAAAAATTCAATTCGAAAAAATTAGTGAATGAAAAATATTTTTTTTTTTATGATTTTTTTCTTTCCCTTTACCGTCGCTCGTACCTAATGTATCATAGTTTGAAAAATTAAAAATATTTCCAATTAGAAATTATATCTATACTGTATACATTACATTATAGCTATGTATATTTTATTTTTTTTTTTTATAATAGAACAAATCACTTTAACAACAACACTTTAAAAACAACACTTTAAAATGAATGCGTTTGTTACACATTATTTTTCTGGAAAAATATAATATAAAATATGTATGTATATAATTCGAATAATTATTTAATAATTTAAATTAATTTTATAACATAAAATAAAAGCTACAACTTTAAAAACTATAAAAATTTGTTAAAAACCAACTACATATTATAATATTGTATGTAGGTTAATAAAAAAATCACAATATTTGAAAAAATAAATGAAAAATGTTTAATATTTTGTTATCTCAAATAGTATATGTCACCTCATAAAGATATAAATTTAGTTATTTATGTAGGTAGTATCTTTTAATGTCTGAAAAATCTTCAGATATTACTTTTTCTAACGTACAAGATAAGAATATAATGTATGTATAATATTTTATACAAACATAGAATAAATAGAATGTAGATATTATTTAAGACAACTTTGGATTCCCTTATCGCAAGAGCCGTTTAAAAAAAAACTTTCATTTTAGAAAAATTTTGTTTCATCTCTTTTGCTTCCGTTGACCTAAAAATTCTGTTTATTTATATATAAATGCAATATATGTATGTATGTAGTACCAGATAGTACTTCTCTATATGTACAGTGTTGCACAAAATGAAGAAAACAAATATAATTATTATTGATTAATAATAAATATTTTAATAACTTATCATGTATACCAGAGGGTACATGCATACATACTTACATCTTTATTCTGTGGTATATCAGAATTCATCTTCGACCTCTGGTATATCTTATATACTATATCAGGCCATGACACTGAAATATTTATGGGTTAGTAAGGGAGAAAGCTCAAAAAATAACATTACTTTCAATATTTTTTTTTGTTTTGTTTTTCACTTTTTTATCCAAAAATGATTTTATAATTTATACAAGATCTGTTATAGACTTTTCAATATGAAACATTTCTCCAAAAATGAAGAGTTTTGCTTCAAATTAAAGCTTGGAATCTCTGCTATCATTTCACAAAATTTTTAATATAATTTTTCGTAAAAAATAGGGAAAGACTTTTGTTTTAGTCGCATGGCTGTCATTTTAACACTGTCAAAAAAAATGAGAGTAATTTTCATAATTTCATGAACATAACCTTATATTTTAAAAGCTTCATATTAAATTGTGCTCGTGCTGTAACTTCTGTAAGTTTGCTAAGTTGATTTCAATTAAAATTGTGTTTTAATATTTTTAGTTTCAATAAAAGAATAAAATAATCTACGTGAAAATAAAATTTGAAGTTTTTCTTTATTCTCATAAAAAAATTAAATTTCAACTCATATTTTTCAGTGATATAGAGATCATTTAAAAATTTGGAGTATCACATTCTGGGTAAACAATTTTTGTATACAGTGAAAAAAAAAAATCCTTGTAAACCGTAAGATACATATATATTTTTAAATTAGAAATTCAAAATTGAATTTTACATTTTACAAAAATCAATTAGATATTTTTAAAGTATTAATTCAATTACTTAATATCTTATATCGCTTTTTTAATTAACATAAATAAAATGGCGAACATTTGTTTAATTCTTGAATGTGAATCCAATTCTAGTAAATCCACAAAATATGTTCGAACTTTTCGATTTCCGAAAAAAGAGCCATTAAGAACATTGTAGATAAACCCCTTATCAAAACCGGATTGGCAATCGACGGTTTGTAGTTATATATGTAAATAACATTTTTTAGAATTTTGTTTTTCTCTAAAAAGCGCTCAAAGACCGCGTTTGATACCAAATTCTAAATGTTCCCCAATGATTCTGAATGTTCACTAAAAAAAAAAAAACAAATAACATGCGATGATAATATTATTTCTAACTTTCAAAATTTCATTTTAAAAATTGATAAAAGAAAAATTAATTTAAATGGCTGGAATTCCTTCTTTCTATTTTTTATTTATATTTATTTTTTTGTTTATTTTATTCAACTTTATTTATGAAAAATTTATAAGAAAATATATTTGACGCGCATATAAATAAATTTATTGAATAATCAACTTATTGAATAATCTTATTTGATTGCAATAATTTTTTTGACCACTAATGCACCAAAGGATCCAGCCAATGGTGTAGTTGTTAAGACACCGGCCTTTTATAGGAAAGATCTCGGGTTCAAACCCCGGCTGGGTCATATAGATTAATAAAAAATAATAGACATTTTTCTTATATAATTGGTATGAATATAATTAAATTAAAAATAAGTTATATATGTCGTATAAATTATCAATAATGTCATATTGCAATAGTAGCTACAGCCGAGTAATCAACGGCTTAGTGAAATTAATTATTCCAGAAACTGAAACTTATGTCGTTTTCTTTTCTGAAAAAAGTTTTGACCTGGGATTGCACTTTTTTTTCAGGTTAAATTTTTTCCGTTCTTTTCTGAAAAAAAATGCAAAACTGAAAAAAAATTTTCGTGTTCTTTTCTAAAAAAAATTTAGGGCAAAACTCGCACAGGGCAACATTTTTTTTAAAAACTTGACCTGAAAATATTGACGGGGCAATAAAATGAGTTTTGCACTCTCCAGAATGACAACATTAAAAAATATATGTATATAATTGTCACTGTCAGTTAATTAGTAAATTGTAATTATTGACAATATAAAAATGCATTATTTTCATTTATTTGGTTGAGTTTTGAAAAATATCTAGTTTACAAAAAAAAAAAAAATATTTATATTTGATTAGAAACATAAGTTTAAAAATTTTTAAATAAGTAAAATTTAATTTGTAAATAAAGAAATCAGTGCAGCAAACTGAAAAAAAAATCTTGCCCTTTTTCTGTTCTATTCTAAAAAAATGTTCAGGTCAAAACTAGAAAAAAAGTGCAAAACTAGAAAAAATAGGTTTGACTTTTTTCAGTTTTGCACTTTCTCAGGTCAAACTTTTTTTTCAGAAAAGAATACGAAATTAGTCAAATATGAATAATAAATGACTTAATGCCCTTATAGGAATGGAAAGAAAAAAAAAAATGTACCAAATGAATGCTCTCCTTCAAAACTTTTAAGAAGCTTTTTTATATGAAAAAGTTGTTGGAAAACATTTTTGAACGAAATTGAAAAAGATCTATGGTTCGAATTATTTCAAGATTAGTAGAGTCTTTCTATTTTGTCCCATAATAAGACTACGTGTATTATGAACGTGTATCATGAAATAGGGACTAATTGACCTTTTTTTCTTTTAGTGTCATGGTCTGAAATTAGTGTATATTCTGGTGGTGTACATCTTATTTTATTTATACTATTTCATTGTGCGAATAATCTTTTTTTTAACAATATTAATGATTGGTCTTATTTACAAAATCTATTAAAAACCTAAGTTTCAACCTTTCATCATTTTATGTTTTATTAACCGAGTGATGAAGTGGTTATTCATGCAAATAGGTCATACAATAGCCGTATTTTTATACTTATAATATGATATACTCTCACTCTCACTTTTATTAACTTCTAAAAAAATAATTTTTATATGACTACTACTCCGTATTATCCATATTGTACATCTTCCGAAATAACTGTACAAAATATATCGTAACAATATTATAATGCCAGGGTTACCAACTTTAAAGAAAATATAAATATTCTCCGATATATTTAAAGTATAATTATCGGGTATTACTTATATTTTATAATATTAATAAAGATAAAATAATATATTATGTGTCTATAATTTTTGTACAACACTATGCATCAGTAATCACATTCAATATTTTTTATTATAACCAGTAGCTATAACCTAATAAAATAAATTAAAAATTAATTAAAACAAACAAAGCTTTTTTTATATCGCTGTTATAATATCAGTTATTTTATTTTCATTCTAAAGAAAACATTTTTTTTTTAATTCTAAATTTTTCGCAGGATAATTATTAGCCAACATCAACTTTAAAATGTTTGATAATGTATACTATGGGTAGACACACATATACATATATCTCAAACTTATACTGTTGTTATTACAAAATTAGCTAATTTAAATAATAACGTGTCTATTGAATTAAGTTTTAAGGTTTTTTTTTCATATTAATTTAAACTTTCATTAACACAATTCAACATAAATAACAAATAGGCAGGGCAGGGCTTAGGAGCGATGGATAAGTGGCACATGCATAGGACGCCATGATTAAGGGGCAGAAAATTACTCAAAAAAATTCGCTAAAATTTTTTTAATGTTTTTTTAAATTATATATATTATAGCTATATATAAAATATTTTGTGCCAAATTTATTTTACCTATAAGCATACATCTTTATAAAATGTAGAATTTATATTAATAATTAGTTAGCAGTAATTTTAATATAAATTTGTATACAAAATATACATAACGCTAACTGTAAACGCAAAATATCTACCAGTTTACATAATATATACACACACTGTATTAAACTTTATATCATGTACATTACACTCTATGTCATTATTTCATGTATGTTATATATTTATTCTTCTTTTTAAATTTTGGAATAAAATTTTTTTTTATCAAAAAAGAAAAAATCAAAACAAAAAATATCCCATTGCAATGATGGGAAGGAGGGCGCAAACATTTAAATGTGCATAGGGCACCATAACTCTTGAGCCGACGCTGCAAATGGCAAATATGTATCTTCATAAAAAAGTCATTTTTTCACTTCAAAATCTCATAACGTTAGGTAAAGAAACATTAAAGGCTTTCTAAAGTCACTTACATAAAACAACTAAAAAACGAAGTTATTTTTCATAGGAATCCAAAATCATTTTTCTAATAGGTTTCAAATGGTAAGGAATCCATAAAATACCAAATGAGTACCTAACTTGTATACTTTTGTTATTTTTACAGTTATTCTTTTACATATTTTAAAATGAACTTTATGTAAATATAAAAATTATGTGATATTTACTTAGCAATAAACCAATACATACATACATATGTACTTATACCCTATAAGAAAATAATGCATTAAAATGCTTTAAATTATTTCTTTTCTATAGTAGGGCATTGGCATTTACAGCCGAATTTGAAATGAAATAATTGAAACTTCAGAATCTTTCTCCGTACTATAACAGCAGACCTTAAAGGCTAAGTTGCTTTAGCTTACCTTGTAGATTTCACTTCTACCTTTTAATGATTTTTTTTAGAAACTTTCAATTTGGAACAGTGCAAGTTATTAAGTATTATTTTGTAGAGGTTGTTCTAGTAGTTCTAATAGTCCGTCTAATTCTTGGCAAGTTATATGATCAACTTAGTTCAGTTTTTCGAGTTTGGCATGAAATTTAATAATTTTTGCCTTGAACTATCTAACTTCTTTTTATCTGTACATTTTAAATCCCATTTTCACAATCACAAAAATATGATTGCATCGTTCTGAATTAAATTTTTGTGTATCATATTTTTGCAATCTTGTGTCATATTTTGACCTCAGACATAACTGACCAACTTCACTTCGGACTAACTTATTGTAATGTAAATGACAGAAATAACGATAATATTTATTATCTTAATTCAAAACTTTAATTTTTTTCAATTTAATCACGTTTTTTGTTATTATAAATTTTATATTTATTTTAAAATTTTTTTGTTTAGCCGGACACTTTACACGAATCAATTGAATTGTATACATAAATTGAATTGAATTGTATTCATAAATATAAAGTTATGGCTTATTAATTAGAAGTGAAAATAAAATATATTTTAATAATTGAAATAGAGTAAACGTAAGAATATTATGATATATACTTTGACATCGGAAATTTATTTACGACGTCGCAAATACAATGTCGCATGATCTCAAATATAATCTTAAAAAATTTTACTTTGTCTCATGATTGGAAATTAATTTTGAAATTGTATTTGCGACCCATTTTCGCGACTCAGGTTGTTAATTTGTATATTGAAAAATGTTTGCATACACAAATAAAAATAAATTAGATTTAGAAAAAAAGTCATAAGTATTTAAATATAATATGGGTATTTTCATAAACAATTACAGTATCGGGGACTAGGTTTTTTAAACCGCATCAGTCCGACATCTGGTTTCTAAGATAAGGAGGCTGCTCCAAAATAACAGCCAGTAATTATAAAAGACGACATTTTTGACATGATCGGAATTGTAAACAAAACACATTGTACTTTCGACACAATGCATTTGAGGTCATAAATTTTACATTGTATTTTTTTTTTTACATTGTATCAGCAGGTTGCAGTTTTTTTTTTACGACATTTCCAATGTCACCCTTGACCTTAATTTAAAAGATACAAGCATACATAATTTAAATAAAATATCATTTCATTCTTGACAGAATTTATTATATACTTTAGAAAATTTAATATGCGATCAACTTCAAAGAAAACGTGACATTAAATGAATCGAAACATTAAATAAAGTCAATCAATCAATTACTTAAGAATTATTTATTTAACAGAAAAATAAGCTATACTCATAGTATACGTAATGTATCATTACATTATTAAACTTGGTTCGAAACTATATTGAAAACAAAGCAAATTGGCTTTCTTTCAATAATTTTATATTTAAAAATTACTGTTCCGTTTTGCATTTTTTTTTTCTTCGTTCTGTACTAGCCATTTTCAATCTCTGTCAGAACATATTTTTGTTATAGTAATTTTTGCATATCCATGTACTTTTCGGAATTTTTTTTTAATGATTTTTTATAGTTCATGACATTAAAATATATTTAGAATGATATGTGGCTAATTTTTAAAGAAAAAAGAACCAAATAACTCCTAACCTATCCTATAAATAACTCCTAATTCGTGCAACCTACTGCTAGAACCAAAGTGATAACTGATAATTACGGGTCGCTGATAGTGGATAGAAACTTATGCAACCAGAATTGAAACTCCTTACAAAACAAAGTGTAAAAGTGCAAAGAGGAAAAGTTGGAAGAGATTCTATTACTTTCTCTGCGAATGTCCAACCGTTGCTACAGTCATAAAGCAAATCTGGAGATTCCTTACCTTCATAAAGGAAATCTGAAGATTCTCTACCTTCTAACCTATAAACCAGTTAGTTATCTGAAAGTAAAAATCGAAAATTAGTTTTATTTCTGAACTCAATGGACTACAGTAGGACATAGTTGACAACCAAATGTTATGTTGGTTGGTTTGTTAATATGTATGTGTGAAAAAGATTACAAATATATTTTTAATGTCGTTTTAAACCAAAGTTTAGAAAAATTATTAATAAACAATTAATAAAATAGTCAAGAAAGCGGTTAAACCAACAAAATATTATTTTTCATTAAATATACTTATCTACTTTAAGTTTAAAATACATAATGTTTTTATTTGGTTGTTCAGAATTAATTGTCTGTAACTGTATACTTATATATAAAAAATTTAATTAAATTTATAACATTGAAAAGTAAAACACTTGAATAAATATCGGAACGAGTAGTAATAAATATCACAATGTCAAGTTTAACTATGTACGTATAGTATACAAAAAATGATTAAAAATGATACTTTCAAAATTATTTTCTTTAGTATAAAATCAAGAATTATAATTTATAAATTTACTTCCTTTTTTTTCATTCTAATATAAATTAATTTTTTGTATTTTAAATAAATAATTAAAAACAGTTTTTTCTATCTCTTTTTAGTTTCATTCTCATTTGAAAAGTGAACAGATTCAAAACAATTGCTTTTATTTTGTTTTAATTTTAAATAATAAAATTATATAAAATGGTGAGTTTATGGTTACTTAAAATATTGTAAATTTAAAGTTTAAATTTAAAAGTTTTAAAAATTAAATAAAGAGATATTTTTAAGTTTATAGTTAATTAATATTTGTGAATATCCAGTATTCATAAGATACGACGCGTACGGTAATTGTAAAGAAAAAAATTGTACTTTTTGTTTTTTAAAGTATTCCATCCAGAAATTGTGTTACATACGAGTAAATGCTATTTTTAGAATTAAATACAATCATTTTTCAATGCAATTATTTTTTTTTAAATTAATTTTTAAACATAAAATATTCATGCGAACGTTTAACGATTTTTCTGGAGTGCGTTTCGTTTCTTACTCCGAGTATGGGATTAACTACCACACTCACGCATGCAGAATTATCTTTACTCTGCCACTTCAAAACGACTAGAGTTAAATATGAATCTGAACTGTCAAAATTAATTTGGAGCATTTATTTATTTCAAACAATTAATGGAATTTTCCAGAAAAAAAATTAATTTTAAGAAGTATAAGTTCTATTGAATGATTTTGTTTATAATTATTTTAATATGCAAGCTTATAATGCTAATTAAATTATTTAAAATAAATATTTAATAATAAAAATAAAACAATAATGAAACTTCATAAGATTTTGACCTTTGTAACATTTTTTAATTCTCCTCACGAGTAGGATTAAAAAAATTAACTCATGTTAACTCGATTCTGGTGTTTCGAAACCAGATATTTATGGCGTGACATAGTTTATTTTACTCTACTCCGGCATTTGGAAACGATTTTTATCTCTCGTAGTGTTAAGTTAACTAAACACCAGAAAGTAAAAAACGAAACGCACTGCTCCTGTCAAAATATAAAAATACATGTATTTTGACTGAAAGTTAACATTTATCACCGGTCGAGGGAAATCGGAAAAAAACTTTTATGAATAAATAGATCTATTTTAATTTTTGCCATCGAAAATCGCAAAATGACATATAGAATTAATTGACAAACAAATTTAAAGGAAATTTTTCAAATTAGATTTTGGTTTTAAACATTTTTTTTTTTTTCGTAGGTCGGTGGAGGTCTTCAAAAGATACTGTAGAACCCGTGTTCTGCTACAGTATGCCGGATTCTTACCGGCTAAAACCACCTTTCCTTGTGTCAACACCAATCTGTTTGATCGATTAAAGACTTTTTCTTCTTTTTATTTGTTCACGTGTACTGGAAAAATATTATATAAAATATCTTTCCATTGCTCATTGTAGTAACTCTTGTGGTTTCCTTCTTTTCAGCCGATGAACATTGCTATCAACATCCAGTACAGCTTTTATTTTGACGTTCTCATGTATCCTTATCCTGTTAGTCTTTTACCGCAAATGTTTTGATCTCTACAGTTACCAATTTGATCTGTAGATCCCGATGTAGGTCTTTGTTGCGTATATACCAGGGGGCGTTTACAAGTCCGCGTAGTACTTTGTTTTGAAAAGTTTGGAGTATATTGTATTTGATATTTTTGCACAGCCCCATAGTTGGATAAGGTACGTCCAGTCTGTTTTCAATACCTGTTTGTATAGCAAGATTTTATTTACGTCCTAGTAACCAGTACAATTTCCTGTATTTAATGCTTATGGTATTTAATGGTTTTAAATATGAGATGAGTCATAAGACGAATCTTAAATTGAATTTACAATCTTAAACAACATGAACATATTTACAATCTGTCTAGAACATAGAAATAATTTCAAAAAAGATAATTTACAAAGTCTCAAAATGTTGTCCACTTCAAATTCGTTAGTTATCGCCGTTGCCCTGGTCATCCAAATTGTTTAAAAAAAAAAAGTTTAATTTGAATAAAAAAAATTTTAAATTTGGAACAAAAAAAGGTTTAAGATACTGTCACTTGAGTCAATTTTTAATTAACTTTCAATTAAAGTCAATTTAATTCAAATAATCGATGCAGTTATGTTGATTTTGTTTTTAAATGGTAGACATTGTGAATCAACTATATTTTTTTTCATTGAAATTTCATGTAATTTGATGTTTTTGCAATACAAATTTCAGAGCAAATAATCAATAATTTAACACTATTTTTCTAGGAAAAGGCATATCCAAATGCATCTTCTAGTTTATCACATATTGAAAATGCTCCTGATAATCCAATGGAACTGTTCAAAGAATATTTAAGTACAATGAGAGATGAAAATGATACCAGTATGATTTCAATGACTCTAGCAACAATTAACAGGTAAATTAAATATTTACATATATAATAGTTGAGATTCGGGTAATGTAACCATGAGAATTAAATTAATCTCAATTAATAGAGGCTGTTCGACATAAAAGTGCAAATATTTCAGGAGGTGATTCCAGAGACTAAAGCTGGAAAAAAATTGGATGGATGGAGAGGGTATTTTAAGTCCTTTTCGAGAGATATTGAGATTTTTACCTTTTTTTTGTTTTATATTATTAATTGTCGAACAGCTTTTAAACCACATTCACCACAGAAGATAACTCTTGTTTGAAAGCTTAGGCTTCAAACTTTCGTCTGCTGAAGAATTTATTGTCTTTGGGTAATTACTTTTTACTTAAACAAAATTTTTGTTGGAAAAAAGCATGAAATGAATTCTATGAAACATGATACTTAAATTTTGGCTTATATCTGGAAAACGGTAAAACTTAGAGAAAAAAGTTACTTAAGACGAAATTATGCTAGCTTATTAAGGATTGTCAATTTTATATAATAATGGTACCTTAATATACAATTTTTGAAAGAAAAAATGTTACTCTTAAAACTCTTAGCTCTAATTAAAAAAGTAATTACCCCAAAACATAAAATCCTTCAGTCGATGAAAGCTTCTTTCATCAGACAAAATCTTTCAAGAACAATCTTTCAAACAAAATTAAATTAGCTTCTGTAAAGCATGTGGGTCAAATGTTATTTGGCAATTAATAATATAAAACAAAACATAAAAGTCCTAATATCGAGAAAACTACCCACAATAGATTCCCCCTTAATACAACTTCTTTTTTAGACTTAGTCTCGGAATCACCTCCTGAAATATTTTTGCACTCTTATGTGAAACTCCCTGTATGTATTTATATACATACATATATACAAATATTATTTTTTAGAGAGTTTGGTGTTTTAAACAGAACGGTTCTATTCAGAGGGCTGTCAAAAAATGAAAATATAACATTTGTAACCGAAAGAAATTCTCAAAAATATAAAGATATTCAAGTAAATCCAAAAGTTTCAATTGTTCTCTTGTTTT
Source organism: Poecilobothrus nobilitatus (assembly GCA_947095535.1). NCBI lineage: Eukaryota > Metazoa > Arthropoda > Insecta > Diptera > Dolichopodidae > Poecilobothrus > Poecilobothrus nobilitatus. Next base: position 50,082,548 of record OX352772.1, on the reverse strand, counting down.
CCTGTAAAATTAATGGAAAATTAGTGTATCGTCAGGTATCTAATAGATATACTTAATAAATTAAAAATGAATCACTTTAAAATAATAACCATTAATATAATTTTTTTTTTTCCGGGAAGATTCGTTTTCATGGAACTGCAGTTGAATTGTCAAAAGAAGAAATAGCTGAACGTTGGAAAGAGGAACCAGTTTTTGCAAAAATTCGTAGTAAAATTACTGAATGTGGTGCACCAGTTGATTGGAATAATTTAAAGGAAAAACATGATCAACTTTTTAAAGCATATCAGAATGGTAGTGAACCATTAATTCAAACGGATACATAGTAATAATTATTTTATTTTTATTTTTTTTTGAAATTTGTTTGTTTATTATTTAAATATTTTAATAATTTTTTTTTATGTATTTTTTAAAGTACATCATTTGAAGTTATTGCTGACTTAATTGATTTTTATTATGCTGAAGATGGATCAATTGGTGATAGAATAATTTATCGTAGACAAGAAAATAATACTTGGATAAATGGTCATGTTTATCCATAATTATACTAAAATTTAAATTGAATTTTTATAATATTTAATTTTTTATTAACTTGTTTTAGTTTTAGTTTTGCGTGATTTATTTAGAAAAATTATTTTTTTTAAAAACTAAATCTTATACATCTTATTTTAAACAAATCGAGAATAATTATAAGGAAAAGTATAAGGGGAAGTGGGAAGAACAAAAAAAATAAAATTCGACTTAGTTAAAATTAAAATTTTTTCTTTAAAGAAAAACTACTTATTATAAATATTTCTTTTTTTCGAATCAAAATACATACTGACACTTTGTTTTTAATAAGATCAACTGTCAAATGTCATTCATGCTGTTCCCGCTATACTAAAACGTTTATATGACATAAAATCTTTTTAAAATTTGTTGTTAATTTTAAAGGAGTTGTATAACATTAAAATATGGCTTACAATAAATTCGATGTTTTATTAAAAATTATGGTTTAAAAAAGTGGAAACCTAAAACTATAGTTTAACCTGGTTTAAAGTTAATTTCATGCATTCATTTCTGATAGAACTTTCCGAAAATATCACTTTAGAAAGTTAAATTTTTGGCTCTTAGACAGTGAATTTTTGTGTAATATTCTTTGTGTAACACTTTGGAACTATTGTGACTGAATTTGTACAAGTTCTGAACTTTAAATGGTTATATATAAGTGAATGATTTTGTAAAACGGTATGATTAAATTACAGAGGAAAATAAAGTATGTATTCAAACATCAAAATAAAAGTTAGAGCATAGCTAAAAAAATAATATCGTTTTTAGAATCTCGATTATATAAATTAGAATTTATGATGAATGAAAAACAACATTTGGATAATAAAAATAATATAATTATAGCCCGTCTTACCCCTAAAATTATAAAATTCAACAACAATAATTATGAATATAAAGCAAAATTAGATGCTTAAATTAAGAAAGAAATTATTTCAAATGTATCACTTATAATCAATGTTAGATTGCAAAAATACTGACTGCTTCATATAACAGATCATAAAAAAGAAAATAATCTCTTTTATTTAAACTTAAAGAAGAAATTATTCGGACAAAGCAGAACTTCCTGAATCGACTTTAGTTGACTGACTTAAAGATAGTTGGACGCATAGATTGGACTTTGATTAATTTGTTATGTGCCAACTCTGACTTACTAAGACCAGTTAAGAATAAATGTATAGAAGTTCGAACTGCTTGTAGAGAAACAAGTATTATTAGTACTGGCATATGATTCTCATCAAAATATTATAAGATACATATTAAATACTCATAGTATTTCATTACATTCTATTACTCATAATTAAATAACTTTTAACATCGAAATCTGCTTGTCAACACAATTAATCATCATACAAGAAGCAATCGTATTTTCATAAAAAAATATAATTAAAACCATTTATTACACAAGATTTTTTTAAGAAATCGGCGCGCTCCCAAATATAACAGTTATTTTATTGGAAAAAATATTTTTTTTTTAAACAACTACTTAATAGGTCGTTAAGGATAATTGAAAATTCAGAATAAATCTTTAAATCTAAAAAATATTTTAAATTAAAATCAAATTTAATTAAATAAAAAAATAATTTTTTTTTTTTTAATATTTATTTAATTGTTAATTTTTATATTAAAAAACAAGTAAATTTAAATATCGTATAAATATAATTAAATTTATATTAAATTAAATAACAAAAAAAAAATAAAATAAAATACATACATATTATTATCTTTTTTATTTTAAGTTTTGTTTTAAAAATAATTAAAATAATTAATTACAATTTTACATGAATTTTACATAATAAACTTAAAAATTAATAAAGTTAACATTTCCCTTTTTTAATTAATTTTTTTTTTTTTATTTTTATATGTGTTTTGTTTTAAAAACTAAATTTAATTTTAAAAACTAAATTAAACATAACAACTAACATCTAATATTATTTTTAGAATTCAGTAAAAAAAAAAAAAAATATGTATATATAATAAACATAACTATATTATAATTAACAAATATGATTAAATATTACATAATATATTAAATTAATATTTAATTAAATAATTATTTTATTTTATTTTTTTTTTATAATAAAAATCTATTGAATAAATTACAAATTATCAAATATGGAAATTATATGTAAACTTATATAAATTAAATTTAAAAAATAAAGATCTATTTATAAAATAAAATAAAATTTAAAAATTTATTATTTAAAAAAAAAAAATTTCTACAAATAAAAAAGAAAAAAAAGATTCGATTAAAGAAAAACAAAAAAAAAAAAAATGTCTAATGGCAGCGCTCTATACATAAAAAATTTGATTCTTATATTTTTTAATTTGTTTTGTTTTTTTTTTTTTTTTTTAATTGAAATGCATTTACAAATCACACATTTAATCAAATAAATAGAAAAAAAAAAGAAAATGGAGTTTTCAGTTCCAAATTTATTTATTTTTTTTTTTAATTAATTGAATTTTATAAAAATATGAAAAAAAAATACCTAATTATTTGGCTTCTTTTTTTTTTTTTGACACAAAAATTTTTTTGACATTATGAATAACTTGTAACTTTTGTTTTTTGTTTTGTTCTTTTTTTTTTTTTTTTTCCCCTTTTTCTTATATCGCATTAATTGTATCTCGTATCCATGCTGAATTTGATGTTATTTTGTCGTACATTCTGGGACGTTCAACACCAGTTGGACCACAACCAATCCTCCATGATGATATACCAATAATTGCCCATTGATTTGTTTCTGGTATTAAACAATGTACTGGACTACCAGCAAATTCTTCTTCCTATTCAATTAAAAAACAAAAAAAAAAATTAATAAATTATTTAAATCATGTATTGTTTAAATTGTTTTTCGAAAAAACAAGAAAAAAAACATTATAAAACAAGAGTCTGATAAAAAATAAATAAAAGAATTTTTAAATGTTTTTTAAAAAGTAGAACATGAGACAAATAAAAATGTTATCTTTAGTAGTTATAATACGTTTTACTTCTAAAAAATTAAAATGCTTACGGATAATCGGTAAAATGTTTTTCTTGTATGATTGTGTAACCGTATGGTGTATTTATTCTAAAAGTTGTTTTTAAAACATATATAAAATTTGAGAAACGTAGTAGTTGTATAAAGTTTTTAAAATCAAAGGGTGACTTTGGCAGAGACTAACCTATGTAGGAGATGTTGGCAGGAAGCGAAAACGGTATATAGTTCATGTTCTTTGCCAATGTCTAATCTTGGAACTACAAAGAAGGAGGAACTTAGGAGAGGAATACTATGTGTAAAAAGTATATGATTCATAAAAGGTTTAAATTGCTTCAATGGCGAGTAGTCCACCGATTAGGAAAGCAGAACGGGTCGCAGGGCCTAATTTATAAAATGAATTAAATTAATATCATTTAATTTTCTATAGCTGAATAAAAAATACGAATTTGACTTTTAATCGAATGTTCCTTTTTTTACTTTGTTTTTTTTTTTCTTTAAATTTATCTTTTTTCAATTTAAAACTATTTATTAGTTTTTTGTTAGAAGCGGGAAAATTGATGATGATACATACATATATTCACAAAGACGTTATAATTTTATAGACTAAAAACTTCTATGTATGTACAATATTAATAACAAATCAAAACAAAAATCCTTTACCATAAACCAAATAAAACTTTACGACCTAGTATCGCTAGTACTAATATCGCTAATCTATTTTTATTGTTATACATTCCATTCCATTCCATATACAAACATACATATGTGTATGTATGTATGTATGAAATTAATTAAAGGTAAAAATGAATTTTATTGTTCTTTAAACAGAAGGAAACAAAACCAAAACATTTAACAGGTAATATCGTAAAAAATGGTAATCATTATATGAATATCATAAAAATTAAAATAAACCAAAAAAACAAAAAAAAACTTAAGTTTTTAAGCGTCAGCTGTGATCTAAATGAACACCACGTTATTTTATTAATTTGTTTTTGTTAAGGAAAGCTGATTCATACAATAATAAATTGATATTTCTGTTTTTTTTTTTTGTTTACAGAAGATACAAGCAATCAAGAAACATGAAACATTTCTTTCCATTTATATGAGCAATACAAAGTTAACTTGTTTGAACATGTCGATTTGCAAAAGCATAAACATAGGAGGGTAAATATTTTTTTTTTTTACTTTCCTCCTATTAAAAACGTCATTGAAGAAATAAGTATATAATTTATAAATGTATCAACATATGTATATGTACATTTCTGTTTGAGCTCAACAGCTCAACGGCTCCAAACAAACATGTTTCTACAATCTAAAAATATACTTACATGCATACATATGCACATACATAATACTGTACTACGTAAATATTATATGAAAAAATTCTTTAAAGTTTTATTATCGTTTTGCGTTTACATGAAGGTATAGAATTTAAAGTTATAAATATTGAAGTTATTAAAGTTAAAATATTGAGTGTTGACATACATATGTATATATATACATAATCAAAATTAAAATAAATTGATTATATTAATAAATTCGTGTTTCTCTGTTGCGATAATATACTGTATATAAAGATTGAATCCAAAACTCAACGGCTTAAGTATACTCTTGAGCATGTCTTTTGAATTAACATTTAATTAAATTTTGAATTTATTAGTGAATAAATATCTTCAGAGCTTTTGTAGCTCGTATTTTTTATTAATTTTTTTTTGAAAATCAGATCATAGTTATGGTGAATTTAGTAAGTAAATTGAATTATGTATGCACATACATACATGAATAATTACATACTTTTATGATATAAACGAATCTGTACATAAAATTTCAAATCTTCTGATTCATTCTAAACGAACAAGCATTATATTGTACGTATACGTAACGTGCATAATTATCTATATATAATTAAATTCAGAAATACAACAAAAATTTTAATTGATTCCTTTATGGAAACATAGTAATTATTTCTTGCACCCAATTTAAATTTTTTTTAATGAACATATCTCAGATTACCATATGAGTGTGTGCGTAACTAATCAAATGCGCATCTATAATACATATGTGTATGTACATATGCATGTATGTACATAGAATGCGATCAAATAATTGTATCTGTAGATATTTTCAATTCCTTGTTAATTTTTTATCGATATTCCGTTTTTCTACACGGTTTTTCTGCAATACAATTTTTATTTACGCTTCTTTACCTCTTCAACATATACTAAATTTGTGGGCCATTCTTCTTTTTTTTTAATCTTACAATTTTATGCGGTAAACGCAAGAAATCACACAAAGAAAAAATCAAATGAAACAAAAAATTTTATGAAGGTCAGAAAAATTTTGTGTATTTACGCAAAAAAAAAGAAGAACAAAAATAATTATTTTACTATCCATTTTTTATTGTATATAATTACATTTACATATATATATATATATTACATATGTACCTTTCGCTTCAAAATTAATTTTCAAATATACGTACATAAATATAAAAATGAATCCACTTCATGAAGAACTGTGTCGAAATAAACAGTAGAATTTGGTTCAAGAAGACCCGTGTGAATTGAACCATTGGTATTTTCTATTCGTAAATGAAAATTTTAATTAGCGCGGTGCAAAATTTCTTTTATTATATACATTATACAAGCAAAGATAAATATATAAACAGTTTTTGGGCGACTGTGTTAGATATGTAATATACACATACATAAAAAAAATATTAAAATTTGACATGTTTTTATTAAAAAAGAGGAAAAAGGAAGAAAAAAAGGATGTACAAAACAAAAAAATAAAAACTAAATTGAAAAAAAATGTACAAAATTGAAAAAAAAAACTGAATAGTAGATCAGAATAGTAAAGACTTTTAAGAAGTGAAGACATTCATGTGTTAAATTAAATTTTTAAAAATAAATAAATTGTAAAATATAAATAATAAGAAAAAAAAAATAATTTGTAAAAAATATAAAATAAAAGTGAAAATTATTAAAAATAATTTTAAAAAGAAAAAATGTTAAACCAAATAATATTAAAAATATCATATGGAGGAGTTTTAAATTACCTAAAATTGAAGGATAATTTTTCATTTCGGAATTTAATTGAAACAAGTAAGTATTTAAATATATATATAAAAATTAATTAAAATTATATATTATTATTAACAACGTTGCATGTTTTCTTATATCTAAGATATCTTTATTATATCATATTATCTTTAGATATAGATTCTTATATCTTATATCTTTTCTTATATTCTTATATCTATAAATATCTAAGCCGATAGTTCTGGCTAGTTGAGTTGCTTAAATTGTTAATTATAATTTAAATTGTAGTTAATAAAAAATAATAATAATTCTTCATAAATATGGCTTATGTATATATACGATATAAAGTGTATACCAGGTATAATACATATGTTTGTCCAGATGTACATATAATTAAAGTCAAAGTATGAAATATGAAAATTTTTAAAAAATAAACTTATTTTTCTAATTTTAATCATTTTGTTACCATTTTCTGAATTCTAAACATGACCACAGACAGTGATTAACAATGAATAGGTACCCATAATGTTAAATATAAAATAAATATGTGGAATGATATGTCTTCAAATTAACAATATTATTATTAGATCTCGAGAAAATAGTACTAAGACCGTTTCCGAATCTATCGCACTAGCACTTAACACTAGACATTTCACGCTCTCTTTTTATACATGTATTATTCTTTTAGGACGAACATTTTGTGTAGCTGTAGTTTAGAGAGTACACTAAAACATTGACAGATAATCAAGTGCGATCAGGCGCTATTTTCGACTATCCACTAAAAAATTGTCGGAGTTTTTTGGAATAAATTTAGTGCGATTAACTAGTATTTTCTGCAAAGTGCGATAGTTTCGAACACGGTCTAATCTTAAAAAAAAAACATCTTCATATCATTTGATTATCTTCAAAAATTTTCCAAGGTACATATGTTTTATGCACGTAGTTATATTATGGGAGTAGTTATGGAAACCATTTTAATAATTAGAAGTACAGTACAGAAATGACATCAATTTAGACAGTGAGTGACCAAAATTTTTAAAAACACAGTTTAATAGAATTATGATATTATGGCTTTGGTCTGTCTGTTTGACTGAATCTGAATTACTATTTTAAATTTATTTCATTCTTCTTAATATAAATAAAAGCTATAACCGCCTTTGTTGATGCTTTGATTTTTAAGATAAGCGAAGCACAACTTTTTTATTTCAATAATAGTAGCATTCTTTTGTAAATGGAATTATCATTATTATTTAAAAGAAATTTTTAATAAAAATTTTTAATGATATGTATACTTAAACATTACAATAGGTACATACATATGTACATATATTGTGTTGGTTGTGTTGTACCCAAAAAATTTGTAAATTTCCACTATTCAAGATAAAATACAGTCAAAATACGTCTAATTTTAAATACATACGTGCATATATTCTTAGGTATGTACATATACATATACTAATTTAAAATTTAATATTAAAGAAATTCCTTTTTAAAATTAAAAGATTTTGACAATCTTTTATAACGTTCCCCTTTATATGATAATAACACTAAGTATAAAAAAAAGTCTATGTATAAAACAAAATAATAACAGTTTTCGAAAATATTAGATACAAAAATTTCTTTAATGACATTAAAACAATACTAAACAATTTTATAAACATTCTGTTCTATTAATGTTCTAAACATTCTGTCTAAATTCTAATGGAAAGCAAAAAATAATGTACCTACATATTATTTAGTAATTTATGTCATATGGCATATGTCATAAATCTTTTTGAAACAGTAACCTATAGTCATTTCGAATGCACATTCTTTATTGTTTTATTTTTTTTTTTTTTGTAATCTAAAAGAATAAGTGTTTATTGTATAAAAACTACATATGGATGTGTAGTAGGTAAATCTCATTATTTAGTTGTTGTTCTCATTTTATTCAATAGTAATAAATTTAGTTTGACCGTATGCATTTTTTTTTATGAGGGTATTTTTCAATAAAATATATAATAATTTTAACAAAAGGATTACAGAATTTTATATACATAAATATGTACATATTTTCTTAATACCCAAATGATAACTTTTTATATGTATATGTATGTGCTATGTACATTCGAATCATTTTTAACTAAAAATGGTTAAGAAGCAAGGCTTTATTTTACTTTTAGGTCCCTCGCCTGGTCCTTTTTAAACTTTGCACAAATATGCTTGATCATGAATAAACATGTTTTGTTATGGTTCGAATTTCCGATGATGTCACTAAAGAGTTGAAAAAGCCCTTCAATTTTACATTTACACCATTACTTTTATCTTCATAATCTAAACTCTAAATTATATAATCATAATTTGTAGCTATGTATGTTTCCTTTTATTATTTGAAAATAATTTAATATCAATTTCCAAAAAAATTTTGAAAGAATATGCCTATTAGTTTCACTGTGTTCGTTCGTCAGTTTGTCCGTCTGTTTAGAAAATGTCTACACCGTTAAAGATAGAGAAAAAAAATTTTAACCATGGGTAGGTTTAATAAAAAGATTAATTTCGTGGAAAAACTTTTTCATGTAGCCCCATTCATTTTTGTTGGAATTCAATAAGCTAAATAACCCGCATGCTTTAATGCTTACTATGCCAAAATAAAATTAAAAGTTCTATAATTCTAACTTTTCCACCATCATCAACAATATAACAATATCAATTGCATTATCAAGACAATTTGGCCCCTATCATTCAATACAATACTAATACCAATGGCAGTGATGTTAAATAGATAAAAATAAATTTAAATTGAAAATATCTCGATAGTTTTTTTTCGCAGAATTTAGGTGAACTCTCTGACATGGATCTGAGAAGTGTCTTCAAAGGTTCTTCCGTCAGAGTGACATCATCGTGGCATAAATCTTATGGAAACTTAACAACAACTCTGGCCGAATAGGTTCTCTTACGTTCTTTACGATACACTAGGTTCTTTTACGGTAGACTATACAGACCTAGTGAGTCTCTTGAATTCTGAAGAAGTTAGCTCAGTCTTTGACAATAAAAAAAATAAATATTTCTAAGCTTATTTTGCTGACAAATTTTGATTATACGTATGACAAGTCTAACATGATTTGGGTAATAGTCTCACTTTTCGTATTTGCAGGACTAAAACAATTCCTCGTAATAAATTGACATTTGAAGTTTATTTGAACACTTTTAGAAAGTTGCAATAATTTATTTATTTTATTTTTAAATTATATATTAATTATAATTATATTGTATAATTTTATTTAAGTTATCTAAATTTAATATCACTATTTAATTATTTATATAAATGTTTCTTTTTTTTTGTAATTTCAGTTATTAAACGATTTCAAATACCAGAATCAGATGTAAATTTTATTGATTTATGTGATGAAGATGGATTTTTATTTTGTGAAAATACTTTTAGTTATTATGTAAAAATATTTCCAACTCCACAAAAAATATTTTATGTTAAATTAAATTATAAAAAAATTCAAGCTACACAAAAAAATCATTTATCAACAATTAATGAAACATTTAATGAAACAATTTATGAATCAGAAAGAATGGATCTACAAAATAATAAAATAACTCAAAAATTTTATTTTGGTTCTCCGGTAATAAGACAAAATTGTTTTATTGGTGAATTTCCAAATTTAACTGCAACAAATAAAAATATAGAATTATTTAATAAAAGACCAATAGAATATGAATTGAATAAAAGGAAACGATCAGCAATAGCAAAAAAACCAAAACGTATGAGAATTTAAATGTTCCTGATATAATTGAAATGTTTTTAAAGATACATTTATACATAAATTATTAGTTAATATTTATAAATTTATTTTATATCCTATTAAAATTATTTAATTTATTTATTATTATAATGTAGAGTTTAATTTATTTCATTTATATTTTAATTTATATTATAATATTATAAATTATTAGCGTTTTAATTTTGTATTTTACAAAATACATACTTACTATATATCAAATCAAACAAAAAAATCTTTTTTATATTATTATAATAAATTTTTTAACACATAAATTCCAAATAATAAAAAAAAAAATTTAAAAAGATTTTTATTAATTAAAATATTGGAATTAAATTTTTTAAATCACAGAAACTATACTTTGTTATACCACTGTTAGACGCTGGCGTGATTTTTTTTTTTCTGTTGACGAGACAACAACTGAAAATAACATTGTGTTTGGTTCACTTCAAAAATATTCAAATAATCATCATTCATCGGTAATTGTTAAGTTTGTTTTTTGAAGTTAAAGGTACTTTTCTAAAACGTCGACAATTTGACGATCTTGCGTTGATAATAATTGTATTTGATTTAGCGTCATTGATTTTAGCAATTATTTGCATTTGTCATTGATATTTTAGAAATTTGAAATGATTGACGCTTAATTAATAATTTTAACTGGGCATTGCTCCGTGCCTCATTCTCAGTAATTCTCAAAATTTAAAAAAAAATTACTTTTAAATGTTCAAATGTTTTAGTGATTTTTTTTATTGTTAAGTGTTTGTCAATTACAATATTTGACAAAAAGGATATTTGGGAGTTGACTGATTGACGCTGTAGTAACAAAACTCTTTATGAACAAAATTTTTAAAATTTATTTCATAAAAGTACTTATATACATACATATGTACATATTATGTACATGCTTAAAAATTTTAACTCTGTAGAAAATTCTTGGGTGAATTTTTACCAATTTTAACTTATGATATTTTTTTTTTTAATGCATTTCTCTGTCACATAAATGTGGACAGGAAATTACACAGCATTTCCTGTTCAGGCGTGGCTGTAAAAGTCGTAAGGGGGAATAACTCTTACGACGTGTGTGGGTTAAACCTGTTGTAAATTCTTTTGTAATAATTGTAATTTGTAAAACAGGTTTAAGCCATAAAATCATATTATTTAAAAATTCTATTCCAGATTTACGATACTACTAACAATAATTAATGAGTATAGGCCCCAAAATTTCAATACGTATACATATAATCAAATTTATAGGTATATTCTTTTTTTTTTTTTTAACTTACAAAAATGGTATCATTTTTATTGAAATAAATTCATAATGACTTTTTAAACATCCATAAATGGTCAAAAATTAGTATTATACTAAAAAAATTAACACATTGAACGCCTTTCTGATGCGTCTAGCATTTAAAAAAATCATTTAATGGCAATCACAATTTATTAATTTGGTGTTGTATGAATTTTGAATATAGAAACTGAAGTATAAATGAGTAAATCAAGTGAATATTGACAACAAATTATGTAAATAGCACACGTAATTATACGTGTAAATAACAATTCAATGCGAAATATTAATTAAAAAGAAAAGTTCAATGTCATTAAAATTGATTTTGATATTACATTTCCACTTAACCTTTTACTAATTTTAATTTCCAAATAAATTACTTACCGCACAATCATCCACATGAAAAGTTGCCTCCGTGCATATACTATTCACAGTTGCAATTGAAACATTTTCACAAAATGCCATATCTCCAATTTTTAATTGAACTCTTTGTAAATGTTCTCTTTGCCGTGACCATCCTAATGTGTTACAATTTGTCCAAACTTGTTCTGTTTGACGATGAATTGGTTTTGAGTATGTCAAAGGCTCTGAAGTAGGAAGAGAAATATTTGTTAAAGTTTGATTCGATAAAATTAAATCCCCAGAATCTTCCAATTGTTTTAAAGGTTCAGCAATAGGAATTCCTTTTACAGTTGCTTCAGAATCATCTACTAAATCAAAATCTGATTTAACGCTAATCATACTTTGTTCCATAGAATAAGGTGAAACAAAATATTCTCGTCTTTCCTTTGGTGATATTTTATCATTTCGTAATTCATAACTAACAATATCATGTCTTCTTTGTGAATTTAATTTTTCTGCTTTTGGTGTACTTGTTTTACGTTCATTTTTCTTAAAATCTTTTCTTAATTTTTTACTTAATTCGTCTGGTAAACAAATTGGTCGTACAAAATCAGAAAATTCAACAGGTGTTTCAAGACGAACTAATGCTGCTGTTGAACCTTCAACTGGACTTTTTACCATACCAATAATACGCCTACGTTGTTTCCATGGTGGATTTGAATTTAATCTTACCGATCCGAATATAGCTAACCATGTGGCACGTGCTTGTCCTTGAAAGCATGATTCTGTTGTTAGAACCCAGTCAGCAGAAATCTATAATTACAGGCGTAAAGAGATAATTTATAGTAATTCAATAACTTTGTTTTTAATAATAATACTTACTAATGTTCCATCACAAACATGAGTATCTTCTCTATAAAGTGCTACAAACCATGGCCAATCTCCTGGACTAGCCATTTTTGGAAGTAAAATATGTTTAGGTGACAGAACTGATTGAACACCACATTGTAAATTACTGCAAGTAACATATAAAACTTCTTTATTATGACAGGATGTTCGTACAAATGATATTTCTGCTGCATGTGGATCAAGAACCCGAACATAATCAGAAATTTTTTCTGTATCATTTCTGATTTCAACTAAAGTTAGAGTGCTAAAATCAAATAAAAATCGTTTTTTAATTATATATTTTCGTTTAAGATAAAAATTTTGTCAACTGATACATACTCGTAACCTAATGATTTACAAAGAGATTCTGCTACGGTTTGTCTTAAACCACTATTTAATTTACTTTCTAATCCTTCAGCACACAATTTTCCAATACTACCTTTTTCTGAAAAAATTGCATAGCCTTCGGAATAAAATTGAGGAAGATATGGAATAATTGGCTTTGGTTGATCTACATCTGTACTGAGTGGTGCTACAGACACTAAATTCAAATAAAAAGAAATAGAATATACTATAATATATAGTATATATTAGAGAATCAAAGCAATTCTTACAGCAGTCTTTTTCATCTGCTCCATCTGGACAATCATTATTACCATCACACCGGGCAGTTTTTGGAACACATGCACGTCCTCTTCCACAATACAATGATTTTGAATTACAAAATGAACATGTTCTTTCATCTGATAAATCTGGACAATCAGCAACACCATCACATATTCTACCCGATAATGAATTACTTCTTAAATCATCTAAACATCTTGGTTTATGCCAACATGATTGTACACCGGTTGATTCAGGGAAATTTTCACAATCAAATAATTTTCGAAAACGTTCAACAATACGACTTTCACAACTTTTCATAAATAATTGACAATATTCACGACATATAAAACCAGGTGTTGGTTCAAATGGATCTTGTATTAAACATGGAGGTTGTAACATTCTGCAAATAAAATCATAAGCATCTCGAAAACATTCAGCATCAACTAATTCTCTAAATGCAATTAAATCATTTTCAACTTCTTCAATTGATGTATGACCCAATAAATTTGGATATGCAGTAACATTATAACCAATTAATTTACAATAATCTAATTTAACTGGTTCACAATATCTTGGTATTGGTGGTGGTAATGTTGTTTCAAAAATATCTTCACGTTCTAATGGTGACGGCGGTGTTATTTCAATTTCGTCAAGTGAACCAGTAATTTCTTTAATTTCAAAACTTGATGGATCAACAGTTATATTTACAAAATATTTTCTATCATTCGATGCAATTTCTTCATTAAATATGGCTAAAAGATCAGCTGTTGACACTAAACCTCGATATGGATCAAATTTAAGAATAAATAATACTAAAAGATCAGAAAGTTCATCTTTTCTGTAATAAGCCAAAAAAAAAGCAATGAGTATACATCAAATATACTAATAATATTTAAATTAAGTAAGTTGACAATTTACCCATCTAAAGCTAAAATTTCACTACCATCATAAGAATTTCTTAAATCTGATCGTTTTATTACTAAATTAATTCTTTCTCTATAATCTCTGGCTTTATGTTGAAATCTTAATGAATTTTGATTCGCTAATTCCATTGACCATTTATCACCATCTGTTACTCTAAATTTTCCACGAAATATTCGTTCTGGTAATGGTTCGGGTCTAAGGTACGTATCTAAAATAAAAAGAAAAATAATTTAATAATTTTAAATACCAATTCCGATTTCAAATGAATTCTTGATTCTTCATTTTTAAATCATTTCATTTATAAATTTTTATTTCTTAAATAATAATAAATTTTCAAGAGAACTTATGCTCTTAATACTGTGTGTTCTTTGTCTTGAAAATGTACTCTTAGAAAATAACAAAGGATTTTTTTGCATAAAGTAAGGAAATTACACATACTTTCCTTTCCAGGCGTGGCTGTAAATGTCGTAAGGGGAAATTATGCTTATGACGTGTGTGGGATTCGAACCGACACTTCCTTGGTGCTTATAGCGTATTTGAAACGGTTCTACCCATTAGGACACCGATGCCCCATCGTGAGAGTTATTTTTCATCAACATTATCAACAATTGAGTTGAATTTTAAATTTAGTAAAATAAAATTATCTTAAGCTCTCCAAAATAATTATTGAAAAGCATATAAAAAACTCTTATTGAAATTTGAAAATATGTTGTTGCCAGGTTTATGTAAAAATAATTTACAATTTTCTTTTTTTTAAAGGAAAAACTATAGACATCTTATGCCTATGCAAATGTTTCCTAAACAGAATATTATGAATAACTCATCGTTATGAAAAGTTATTTCCTTAAAATATGCTAAAAATTTTAAAAATGTTTTAGTGAATAAAAGCGCGATCACTGCAATAAATTTTTAAAATTATCAAAAGAATTTATTAAAAATTGAAGAATTGAATTTATAATAAATATTTTTCCAAGTAATAATGCCATTTTTTTATTATCCTTAATTTTTCTATTCTTTTTTGAGTTAACATTTCATTTTAATTCATAATTTACATCATAATTTAATTTATAATTTAACTTTCATTTGGTGATCTTTAATTTAACTTTAATCTTGATTATTTTAAATTAAAGTTAAATTAAAGAAGCCATCTTTTATATTGACTTTTTCACTAACATAATTTATATTATGTGCTTTTCCCATAAAATGTAGTTATATTTTCGAAAATTTAAGTCACATAACGGGATAGGTAGCTCTACTGTCACTCATATACAGAAGTTATAAATAGCGCAAAATAAACTATTAAAAATGATGATTTATCTTCAAATCTGTTTTGTGGCACGAATATTTTACAATAAAGTCAACTTTAAGAGTTCTGTATTACAGATCAAACTGATTTGTACAAACAGTACGTTCATTACAAATAATAGCCATTCCAAAAATCCTTTAATACAAATTCTGAATTATTATTAATTTAATATATGATAAAATGTAAATTAAGATATATGATAAAATGTAATAAGTAGGATTAGTTCGTAAAATAGGCTAGGCTAGATTGTAACTTTTATCTTCATATATGGTTCAGAACGTAAAAAATAAAAATTAGGATATGTTTCGTTCATCAACACTACTGGTTTGTAGTGTTGATTTGCCTAGACAACTGCTAAAATTTAAGTTTTTCAAATGGCAAATTTTTTATGTCCTTAAATAGCAAATTTGTTAGTACCGGTTTAATAACAATAATAAATATGATGTTTAGTGTTTAATCTGTACACGTGTTTAAGTCTTACAAATGAAATGATCTGTTAATTATTAAAGTATAGAAAGCGGATTGGTCGCCGTCAAAGTAAAACGACAGATATTCCAAGCAATTAAATTATGATTATAGTTAAAAATTGGCAAAAGCAATAACAGAATTAATTCATTTAGTATGGAATCGATAAAGAGTAAGCATTAAAAACTTTGAAGAGATGAGACAAAAATATTTTAGAGACAATTAATGCCGAATATTGCTTTTAATAAGATATTATTATAGAAGAGTTACAGTGAAACCTATTAAATATTTTTGAATGCAACAACCTAAAATTTTTAATTTATAAATAATATTTTCTTTTTTCCACACACGTCGTAACAGTTATTCCACCTTAAGACATTTACAGCCACCACTGAACAGGAAAGGCTGTGTAATTTCCTATTCACATTTATGTGGCAGAGAAATGCATTAAAAAAAAAAACACTTTTCTTTTTCAAGAATAAAAAAAAAAATAGAAATCGTTGATTTTTTAAAATTTTATACCTATTAGATATTATTAATTAATGAACAGACCAGGTCTAAAATAGAGATGACTTAGAAAGTTATATCTATATGTAATATGAATGCAAAAAATTATCATTATAATTAATTTTATTAAGAATAAATCAAATTTCTGTATAAAATCAAAACAATTTTTTAAATAATTAAAATTATAACAATAAACCATAAATAAAAAAAAATTTATTATTAATAAAATATGTTTAATTATTTTTTTTTTTCCCATAGTCTCACGCCTTTCATATAATTTCTTCAATGTTATTATATTGTGCATATAAAACTCATCATACATCAAATTTTTATTTTTTTTGTTATGTCAAAAAAATAATGAAACGTCATGTGAAATGCATAATAAAAAGAAAACCTCTTTTTGTACTTGAATGTCAGGTGAAAATAATTTCACTTTGATTTTTAGTACCACCATAGGTACCATATAATTATAGAGTATTGCATTTTAAAAATACCTTTAAAATTAATTAAAAAAAAAAATTTTTTTTTTTTTATTTTTTTTTTTAAATAAGAGTAGAGTACCGAGAATTTTTTATGAAATTTTGAATGACATAAATCACATAAATTTGTTAGTAGATATTTTTTTTTAATTACTTCACTTCTATAAGAAACTGAGCATCGTGTGAATTCAATTAATAATAAAAGTTAAAATTTAAAAATATTAATGTTGTTTTTTTTTTTTTTATTACGATATTAAAAATTTTTTTTTTTTTTGTGATTTTGTACTAATTATTACTTGAAGAATATAAAGTAATAAATTTTTAAAAATATATTATTACAATATATTACGCTTTTAATTTTAGATATGGCAATAATATTATTTTCTGGTATAATACAAGATCCTTATTGTATTATAATTAAATTTCACGAAATATAAGTACATACTACATAGGTATATTTTGATTCAATTGTTGAAAAAATAAAAAGTGTGGTAGTGTTATAAAAATAAAACTATTGATTTCTTTTATTAAAATGAGGTTGTATAAAATTATTTTTAATTTATGAATAATTTTATGCAGTTATAATAACTTTAAAAAAACTTAATAAGAAATATTGTATAGTTGACTGTGTCAACTCTATAGGATACCCGTACGAACATAAATAATGCTGTTATAAAATTTAATCATTTTTTCAGAAAATTTTTAATATCTAACCTAATTAAGTATACCAAGATATATTTATACATATTTTGGAGTTGCATCACAGCTACTCGAACCTGTTGCCCTAGACAAATTAAATTTTTGCAAAAGTCATTGGTTTGACTTCTCTTATCAAAATTTTAAAGAACTAGCTTCATTAGAAGGGGAAAGAAGTTTCATGTCAACAACTTCTGTGAAATTTGGTTGTGCTAGCACAACATACATATTTGTGTCACTGCCATACAGCTGCTCTTTTCTTATATCTTATATTATGAAACACTGAGTTATTTTTATCTGTTATTTCAGATTCGAGCAGCTACCATTCAACTGTTAAAATAAACTGTTAAAATATATAATATAAAAAAATATATTAAAATAACTCAGTTTTTCATATTAGATAAAAAAGAGCGTATGTCAGTCAACCAAAACTGTTGTAACGGAGCAAACCGAATTCTATTTCTATTTTCTAAAGTTCTATTCTAATATTCTATATGGTTAAGTAAGTACAACCGTTCGGTTCACATAATTCGGATTACCTAATTCCGTTTTTTTTCAAATCTTCTTTACTCAACAAACCTATCAGTTTTTGTAATTTTTGTAAAATAAGAAATATACTCCTTTTCAGAAGTTTTATGTAGCTGAATTTATTTTATAAAACTTCTGGGAAAAGCAAAAAAAAAAGTTTGCTTTTACGGTAAAAGACGAATGGTGCCGATAAGTCTATATTGATAATCAATTTGACATTATTACCCATCTCTAAAACACATCTTACAAAGAATGACACCGCACACTGACGCGATGATTTGTTATTCTTGTAGATGTGAAAGTGATATTTTTAAATTGATGAGATGTTAACTGTCAAAAGCATCGTGTCCTAGTATTTCTGCAAGACTTTTTTTTACAAAGCGATAGTGATTTTATATCACCTTTTGTTTTTCTTAACGATAAGTATAACTTTTGATTTTAATAGTATTTCAAATAGTTTTTTTCGTAGTTTTAATAGTTTACATTAGATAGGGAGCCAGTCTTTTTCTGAAAAATAAATTTTCCCCTATTCGACATTTTTTTTCAACATTTTTTTTTTCAACGTTCTATTTTTCAACATTTTTAATTCGTCATTTTGTTTTTCAACAAATAGACCCACACCCATTCAGATATTTAACAAAAATAGAGTTAATGAGTATGAAAAATGCAAGTATGAAAAATTATTTCGAATTTTAGTGTATTTTTTTATGTTTATTTATTTTGAAAATAATATATTCAAATGTAAGATAACTTTTCATCTTATTATTTTATTTTTAAAAAATCTGTTGTAAACTTTCATTAATTGCATTACTAAAATTTTTAAAAAATCTATACTTTTTCTTTTATTTACTTTTCATTCAAAACAAAATAAAAAATTCAATTTTAGTTTTCAATACAAAAAAAAACAATTTTTTAATAGCAGAAAATAGTAAAATACTAACAACATTACGAACATTTTGTCACGTGTCTTAGAAAAACACATTTTTAACTGAACGTGACACAATGCATTTTTTTATTGATGAGTATAAGAGAATGTGGATGCATATGTTATGTACAGGGTATCTGTCATATGGTTTAAAAATATATTGTAACAAAGTCAAAACTTAAATTTTTGCTCAAGCATCCACTAACTAAATTGAAATCCTGCACTCTACTATAAAATTAAAGATCTTTTGTTTTTATATTTTATTCCCAAAAATAAAATATTGTAATATAATTCAAGCTTAATTGCATATTTTCGCATAATTTATGGTAGTTCCTATAATTCGCAATCGTTAACTTATCAAACTGGAATTTTTTAGAGAAAAATATGATTGTGACTTGTGAGTTGTGAGACTATCTTTTGTAGCGCTATTTTTTTTATTTCTCGAAGATTTTTGAATAGTACTTCAAAACTAGAGTATTGTTTTACCTAATGCTAAGTCGGTAAGAAACATAGGACATTCATTTATAAAGTTTACAACGTTGGTTTAATAAAAATTCCTCAACCTTTTTGTATTGGTACTATAAGTTATTTACAAGTGCACAGACTTAATCTCCTATAGAAATTTATAAATTTCATTTTTAATGAATAATAGTTTATTTTTATATTTGTGATTATTATTGAATTATGTCAATCCTAGCCTGATTTTACGCAAACTCATGATGATAACCTTTGAATTTCGATGACAAAAAAAATTCTGGGACATTAAAAAAGCTAAATAAACATTTTCTTTTGTAGATCTAAAAGATTTTTCTAAGTTTGTTTGCGCTCTAAATTCTACAATCATTAGAAAGTGAATATTAAAGTGATTTAAAGGACATCAATTTATATGATGATTTGTTGAATGTCCCATATTTTTGAACTCATGATATGAGTAAACCAATTTTCAACTACTAAACAAACAGTATCTTCTATAAGTCGTATATATAGGTTGTGTTTTCGGATTTTGTTTTCGGAGTATAGTTTTTTTAATATGGAAACATAAAGTATAAAGAGCTAAAAGCTGTTACTTAGTTTTTTTTATTACTATTACTAGTATGAATCCAAAAAGAACCTCACTCATAATAATAAAAAAACAACAAAACTAAAATTTGAATATTGAAATTATATGTTAAAGGACGTAACAAAGTCTAAATTAGATTATATTTTTTTAACGGGATGTAAGTAACACTGTGACCTTTTTATGAACATCTATTGTGCTTCTCCTTGAGAGTAAGGTTAAATACTAAATTTCTTTCAGAATTCTAACTTTATCACTTCAAATGGCATCAAAAAATTGGCTAAATTAATAAGTTTTAGTAAAATAAAAAATTTATTTTCTTAAAATATAAATATTAGTTTTAATAATCAATACTTACAACCAAGATATACAAATATTGAAGCTAATAGTAATGCGACTAGGAAACCAGCTATCACAATACATCCAAATTTTTGGCTATCCTTTAATTTTCTTCTGGTAAATCTTATATTTGAATCTGTGGATAAAACTGATTCTGATTTTCTATGATGTGAAGGTCGTAAATTTGTTATTTTATTTATATCATTATGATTATTGCTACTATTATTATTACTATTATTGTTATTATTATGATGTCTACATCTAGAGATTTCCAAATTTCTGTGATTATGTTTTGAGACCTGAAAAATAAAAAGAAAAACATATAAAAATTTAATAATTTTAAAATAAAATGTATAAACGGTTGGAATAAACTGCAGACTTAACCTTCAAATAAAAATATTAAATGTTCGAAGGCTGATAGATATAGACAAATTTTCAAAATTAAAAAAATAATAGGGTATATAAGAATCTTAAAAATTTAAAATATTAGGTATGGAAATTGTTAATAAATATTGTTGAAAAAAAAAGAATTCTTTCAAGATATACGCTTTGCAGTTTTTAAAATTTTTTAACATATAGTTTTATTCTTCAAATTCGATTATTAAAATTTTGAAATTAATATTTTAATAAACAATCTGAGTTTAATTACTTTTAGAGAAAGCTTATATATACTACAATACTTCCTTTCAAGCTAATTATTTTGCTTTGCAATTTGAATTTGAAATTTGAAACAAACAAGTAAATATAACAGTAAGTCGATGCAACCGACTTATTTATACCCTACACCTAAAAAATTCAAATTAAATTAAAAATCCATAAGTTATTTTAGTTAGGTATTTAATATAAGCTAAAAAAATAAATGCTTCTACAACCTTTGTACAAAATTTCAGATTTCTATCTTTATTAAATTCGAAGATATGCTTGTTAGATCTTATGAAATGTATGAAGGTACCCGGACCACCACCCCAATTCATCTCAAATTTTAGAGACATCATCAGAACAGGGTAGAACACTCTTATATCAAATTTCAAGTTTTTATCTTTATTAATTTCGAAAATATGCTTATTCGGTTTTGGGAGTTGTGTGGGAGGAACCCGAACAACCACTTCAATTCATCTCAAATTTTAGGCAAATGACGAATTCAGGAAACAGCACCCTCGTATCAAATTTGAAGTTTCTATCTATATTAATTTCGAAGATATGCTTGTTCGGTTTTGGGAGTTGTGTGGGAGGTACCCGAACCCATGGTCTATTTCGCCCATTTGCAATCCCCGCCATCTTTAGTCATTGTTAACCTACAGTATAAATTTCATCAAGGTAGCATTATTATTTTTTGAGTTATCGTGCGTACGGACGGACGGACGGACATTGCTAAATTGACTCAGGAGATGACCTTGATTCAGAATATATATACATGTCCATATCTAACTTCCTAACGCTTCCTTTTGGTGGTTACAAACACCATATCAAAGTTGATATACCCTATACTTTAGGTGTAGGGTATAAAAAAACTGAAATTAGTCAGATAGATTCGAAAATCGAAGTGTATCAAAAGTATAAAATAATACAAAAATTAGTTTAGTCATAATAAATAGTCCATGAGTTTAGTTGACGGATTTAGTTCAAAAATTAATAGAACACAATTATTTTATCGTTTCTAAGTTATCGTGTTTTATATGCAATGTCGTGATCTTTGCGATCTTCAAATCTTGCATTGAGTTTAATTAAATTTAAATCAGTCTACTAAATTTCAACTTATTTTGTTAAGCAGTTTGCAAGACATCTCAATTTATGACGAAACAGACACCTTTCCAAAAACATTGTTTTTTCCGTTCTTGGATCCTAAAAATCTTGAAAATGATTTTATTTTAATTTAGATTTTTTAACCCATTACTGTAAAATTATACTTTAGTAGGGATAATCAAATTTTTTACTTTCTCCTTATATTTACAACCGTGTTATAAACATCATTTAAATTCTAAACATATTTAAAATATTTTTCACTAAAGAGCACAAGTTGGGAAGATGACATTAAAATTCAGTATTAAATCTTTTTTTTTTTTTTGTTTAACAAAGTTAATTTGTTTCATTCCATCTACCATGTCCCTACTCTATATACATCATCAATATTTTAGTAAAATTAATGCTCGCATGCTTCTATATATTATTTTGCTTTATAATTTAACACTTTATTATATATAAAATGAATACACAAAATAATTATTAATTACCATAATATATGTATAACCTAATTACCAAATGGAAAAAAAATCAAAATTAAGTTTAATTTTCTTAGAATTAATATGAAATTTGAAACTTTTTAAAATTAGTACACATTATTATCAACGTATATGCAAAACCTAATAAAAAATAATATTCTTTTTTAATAAAAGCAAAAATAAATAATTAAAAGAAATTGTTTTTTTTTTTTAATTTAAATTTATAATCGTTCTATATTTCCTTATTTCATTATTCTTCACTATCATCATCAAAAGTATCAGCATCACACCATCTTCATCACTCAAAATTGGGAAATAAGATTATATTTGCTGAGATGTTGTATGATGATGACCTGCTTTTATTATTCCTCTTATTATTTTATTTTTTTATTGCATATATGGTATATTTTATTTTCTTTATTATTTATTTTATTTATTCTTATATTATTTATTTTTCTTCATCACTCTTTTAAAATGATTATTATTGTTATGGTTAATTATTTTTCTTTTTTTTTTTTTGCCCTAAATCTCAATTTTTTACTTTCTATTAAATTTCATCTTTAAAAAAACAAAAAAAAAATGGATAATCAACATAATAATATTTAAATTTAATGAATGCTTACACTCTTTTATTTGAATTCAAATAATATATGTATGGTCAAGTTTTAATTGAAAATTTTGAAAAATAAAGTGCGATGAAAGCAACTTTAATTATTACTTTAAAATACATTTTAAAATAGTTTAATTTTCATCATCTTCAAAAACCACAAAACAAAAAAACAGAAAACCAAAAATAAAATACTAGATACTATATAGTATCTTCATATAAGATCAAGTTTCCCCTGAATTCTATCCACTATGATACTATATAAAATTTAAATTATTAAAAGTCCGGAAATGACTTAAAACTATCAATTTAGATCAAAAATTAATTAAAGGTATCATATTATTATAATATTAAAAAAAAAAAAAAAAACATTTTTTATACCCTGATTCAAGCAAAATGTCAGTAAAGGAAAAAAAAATGTTTAACCTTGCTAATCATTAGGTATTTCATTATATTTTACTCTCTGGTTACTGACTATATTATTTATCTGATTTTAATGAATACAAAAAAAAAAACAAAAAAAAAAAAAAAAGAAAGAGATAGAACCATTTAAAACTACCTTGTAGACAATAAATGACTTCCAGCGTTTTTTTTTCTGTTTGTTCTTTTTTTTTTGAAATTTAATCAATCGATATTTGAATTGAGTTAAAACTAAACTAAAACTGCATCATTAATTTAACATTTAGTTACGCAGTATACCCGTTAGTAACCAAAAAAAAAAAAAAAAGCAACAACAACAAAAAAACCAAAAATTTTTTTAGCAATTTGAAATCAATAACACAGACACAGTCTGTCTATAGGTAAAATTGATTCTGTTTTACAGGTGATGAATTTTTATTAATAAATATTTATAATAATTGTTATACTCATATGTTATATGTATGTATGGTATGTACTTACAATATACTATTTATATATAAGCATATAGAATTCAATGAATTAAAAATTAATTTTGAACGCGTGTAAATTGAATGAATTTTTTTTTTTGTTTTTTTTTTTTTTTTTTTAAAGTACATTAGTGATCTATAAACCATGACTTAGCACAAATTTTAAAATGAATAAGTAAATCTGAAAACATCAAATAAGAAAATTCAAAAAAAACAATGAAAAACAACTAGAATTTGACTTTTGGACACCTCTAATAGTTTAATCTGTAATATTTGTATATAAATACATTTGAGATTAAACTGAGATCCAACATATTTTACTCATATATTTATTGTATTTTTTTTCCAATATTTATAACACTCTAAAGTTTTATAATTTAACTGGTTGTCGACTGTCTCATTGTCTATCTATATATAAATTAAATTATTTTTTGATGACTTTCCTTTGGCGCAGTACTATTTTTCAAATATGGGTTCTAGGGTATTCTTCGCCTAAGGAATCTCTAGATCAGTTTTGTAATTATAATTTAGTTTTCTTAACTTAGATACAATAAAACGTATAGCAATATAATAAATGAAAATCAAAGTTCCCATATGTAGATAAATAAAAAGTCTTCCAGAAAAAGATTCTAGGTCTTAAAGATGAAGGCAGCACTTAAAATTTGCTAAGTAATTGTAAATGATGTTCTACCTAACGATGTTCTGCATTGCTTAGTTTAAAAAACAACCAACCTCAAAATTGGTATATTAATAAATTAAACGGATATACTTTAGGTACATTGTTCGATTACCTTCAAATTTTACATAACGGTATCTAGTAATGTCACCTATATTTCATAGAACATGAATTTTGGCGGAAAGGTCATGAAAAGGTCAAATTTATTATTTTGAAATTAAACTGTTATATTTCCGTCTACGATAATTTACAGGAACCAATTTTTTACAGTATTGTGGGTCGTACTATTGTCTTTAATAAATATCTTGTTTCATCTTAATCAGTGCTACCGTTTCTGAGGTATTGCAGTTCAAACGGAAAATTTTAGTTTCTAGAAACAACTATATTTTATAAATTTTCAAAGACATTCTATATTATTTTAATACTGTTAGAAAGGTCTCTTCACACCGTTTCCAACGCTATATACTGAGTATTGGACGGCTTGTTAAATAGTCCCATCGGAGGTTAGAAATTCGAAATTAAAACAACAATTTTAATAAAAAATGCAATTTCATAC
Source organism: Poecilobothrus nobilitatus (assembly GCA_947095535.1). NCBI lineage: Eukaryota > Metazoa > Arthropoda > Insecta > Diptera > Dolichopodidae > Poecilobothrus > Poecilobothrus nobilitatus. The sequence continues at coordinate 50,056,927 of OX352772.1, read as the reverse complement.
TTTACATGCTTAAATAACGAAAAATATCTCAAAAATTGTTAGATCTATAAAAACATTTGCAGACCCAAAATATAGGTATGTAAACTACCCTTTAGATGATAAACTAAAAATTAGTACAGGTTGTCTCAGAGTACAGGTTGAATACAGAGTGCGTAATATAAAAAAAAAAAATAATTTCCGTCAAAAGTCATGTTGTATGAAATAAAGGTGACGTCACTAGGTATCGTTATGTAAAATTTCAAGGCAAACGTACCTAAAGTAAAGCATACCCAACTAAACTACTGTTATTGTAACACCTATTCGTTTTTTTACTTCAATTTAACATATTTTTTTCCTCTTTCACTCTTTTTAATTATCTTTTTTTTTTTTGTTTTTGTTTTTTCCTTTATTGAAAACTGATTTTATTATATTGTTTGTACACAATTTTTTATATGTTTAGGGTGTAAGTAACAACAAGTTCGTGGTTATATCTTAAGTTTTATTTTATAAATATAAAAAATTTAATTTAAGCTTTGATTTAACAGAGTTAAATGATTTGTTCATGATAACTTAACAAGCTAAAAAAAAAATCAATTGATTAATTTAATGAAATTAAAATAGTACATTGTATTTATAAAAGTAAAATAATATTATATATAAAAGTTATACTGTTGTTAAGTAAATTAAAAAAAAAACTTTAATTTAATTATAACTTTAACTTTGTTGAAAAATTTAATAAAAATGATGAAATAGTATGTTCGTCTGTCATAAACTCATAAATGAACAATAAAAATAAGCAAAAATATTTACTTTGTTTAGTTTTCTTTTAGACAGTTTTTCGATTAATTTTATTTTTGATTTATTCTTGGTTGCTTGGCTTGAAGAGTATTAAAGATAGATGTTGTAATAAGGTTCTAGATTTTAATTCATAAAATATTTCTGCACACTAAAATATATTTTTAAGATTAATTTTTTTGAAAAATTTTTTCTCTTCTCTTAGTTTAGATCCTTACTTAATTTTTATCAGATCTTATTTTCCTATATTCTGGTGCATATTTTTTACTTATTCTTCACATTTTTTACTTATTCTTCACTCTAAAATAAAAATAATTATAAGCCAGACGCAAGAGTTAGATCAAAAATAATTTTAAAGGCATCCCTAAATTTCGTATTGATTACAAGCAATGCATAGGCACAGTACCTAAGTCTTCAAAATTTGATAAATAAAAATTACAACTAAAATATATTAAGTATTTTTGAAAGAAAAACGATAACTCGAAGAATATTACATGCAAAATCTGTCTCAGTCATTCAAAAATAAAATGCGGTAATATCTCGGTAGTTTCTTTTTACAAGATTTAGATGAACTCTCTGAGAAGTTTTTAAAGCTTCGTTCGTCAGAGTGGTATTATCATGACATAAATCAAAGAAAACTTAACATCTACTTTTGTCAAAGATGTTCTCTTACGTTTTGAAGTTAGAATACGGATCTAGATTCTAATGTGTCAGAACGTTAGCTCAGCCTTCATCATTTATTTATTTATTTATTTATATTAATATTACATACTAAATGTAGTGCAATATTATTGAACCATCGGCTACTAAGGCCATTATAGGTTTTTTATGCTATTATTAAATTATATACTAATATTATTTATTTTGTTTATATTATATACTATATATTTACATTATATTAGGTCGTAAGGGGGGTATGTAAAGAAAAAAACTTACGACCTGTGCAGGGATCGAACCCACACTCCTTCGGTTAATACGCCACACGCCTACCCACTAAGCTACCGAAGCCCCCAGCCTTCATCAATAAAAGAAAATTACATATAAAATTATTAACTTGCATACTTTTAGGATATATTGTTAGCCATTTTTTTTGGTTAACTCGTATTTTATTAGACACATTATTATTAAAAAGAGTATATAACCTGTTATAACAAGGTTATTGATTAAAATAGCATAATAATTATAAAAATAACATTTAAAATACCTTTTAAAATATTTCTTTATTTTTATTAGTTTTTATATTTGTTTTATTTTTGACTGGTGAGTGATTAAAGTATAAAAATTTTTGACCAGAATCAGAAAAAAATAAAATAAGTAAAGGGAAGTGTATCAAAAGTTTTATATTTATATTTTGTATTATTAATTTCATTAAACCGATTATACAAGGTTGAATTATACAGAATAATATCACATAAATAATGGCAAGAAAAAAGCATTACTTATCAAAAGATTTTTGTTTTTTATAATAAGAGTTAAAATTTATATAAGAGTTTTTTTTTTTTGAGAATTTTCTTTAAAATAAAAATCAAAATATTTTATTATTACTTTCAATTAAAAATAAAATTTTAAGTTAAAGATCAATGACTTTATACTATTTTCAATGTAACTATGTTTAGTTTTTACTTTCTATTTGATTTTCGTCATTCATGTTATAAACTCTGAATGTCATCAACCTATTGTTACCAAGTTTTTTTTTAATAAGTGTTTCAAATAAAATTATAAATGTAATTACAAATAATTTTTTGTAACGATATATACTTATAATAATTAGTTGCAATTATTACCAATTTATTATAATAATTTATTATACAGAATGTGTTACAAACCAAGAAAATTGCAAAAGATATAGAGACTTAAAGACTATTTATGGGGAAAATAAATTGGCTTAATTTTATTATAAAATTGGAATCATGGTAAACCGAAGTATCATTATAAACATACAAAGGTATTTTAACGTATGATATATTGGAAGATAAAATTAAAAATTACGAAAGAATATTATTATATTAAAACTGATACTAATAATGATGATATTAAGCTGATACATTCGAGTTGCTATATACTACTACTTGTTGTAATTGTTGATAGCTTTTTCGCTGATAGCAAAATAATAACAAGAGGCGAATTCACTCTTATAATCCCACTTCTCAATTCAAAGTTTTCGTATCCCTTACATATCTTTTTCTATTCCTTCTTCCTAACCAATATAGGAGGTTCATCTCATTATATTGTCTAAAGGGGGAAGTTATAGGTTAAATTAGTAAGAATCTGGGACCAGAACGGGTGAATTTTTGATGTCTTTGGTAGATTTCCACCTTCTATGGGAACAATAAAACAATAAAACTACAAAATATCATTTATTAAAAAATAACAGTATAACGGATTTTTATTATCTAATTTCTCCGTAAGATTTTGTACTTGGTTTTAGACTATATTTTCTATAGATCTGATAATATACATGTAAAGCTAAAAGAACTTATGAAATTACTATCTTTTAGGATACCATATATCTCTCAAAAGGTTTGAAATATTCGCTTCATCTGAATGCTCTATGTCAGATTCTTCTTGCTCTATGTCAGATTTAGCACAAGACACTCTGTATAACATAGGTAACAAAAGCTTAATAATTACAAAATATTTTTATTTTTATACAAAGTATTAAGAAAATCAAAGATTTGAGATATCCTTTAATATTAAAAAATGTAGATAACTTTGAAAAAACATTAAGTTTGATTCAATATAATATTTAATATTTATTATATGTAAAAGTGCGTAAATATTATGATTGGAAGCAAAAATATAACAAAAATAAAAATTGATGTATTGAACATATAGATTCGAAATGAAATAATTTAAGGTCTTAAGAAGCTGTGTAGGTGAGGGAGATAATCTATACGGTCAACATTCCACTTGAATAGACGTTAAGTTGATTATATTACATAAACAAAACAACAAAAGCCAAAACTTTGATTTCGAGCCTAGTTTATTTATCATAGGGGTGTAAGTATCGTTTAAGGGTAAGTATCTGTAATACATCACAAGCAATTCATTGCATTGTAAGAGGTTTATCGTAGCGGGAAATCAACATTATATATTAATTTGGTTTTATTCCATAGCAGACTATCCTTTACCCGAACATTAATATAGTACTAAATGTCGCATAACCTATTGTTTGATCAAAAAGGGAGGTGGTGTTTAGTGGGTTAAAATCCTACACATTGATAGGCGAACAGTGATAGTACCGCTCCTCTTTACCTTCTTTTGATGATTCCCACCTAACCCTGTGGAAAAAAGAACAACAGACAGTTTTCCATTCTTAAGGTAATGTTTAAATAGTTTGGGATAATTCAATGGATTCAAATAAAATACTCTGGCAGGTTTAAAAAATAAATATTCAAGGAAATGAACAAATAATGAACATAAATATTCAACGGAAGGGAAAAAAACAATATTAATAATATATTAAAATATTAAAAAACCAAATGGATATATTGCAGTTGTTTTAAATAAACCAATATACAATATGAGGAGATATTATAATATTTCATACCTAATTTGTAACTCAGATTACAAGTTTAAAAAATAAAAAATAAATTCACTTTTAACTGTCCCACCAATAAATTTAAATATATAAATAGTCTCATCGTTCGCAAAGAATATAAAAGTTGCGTGTTTCTCGAAGAAAAGATAATGATAGTCAAGAAAATAGAAACAAATTAATTATTGCAGTAGACAAGGAGATATTGCATGTTGGGTTTTGCCTACTAATTGTGTCAAAAATGAAGAAAATCATCATTTATGGGCTACTATAAAAGGGTTAATATAAAACAAAAGAAATTGAAAAAATTTTGTTCAGAAAAATCTTAAGATTTATTCACGGTTATGGCTTAGCCATAAATTTCACTAAATTGAACTTTAGAAGCTTTTGAAACTTGGTACATATTACAAAAATCATCTTCCAAGTGCGTGTATAACTTAATAAAACGCATAATAAAATGGATAAAATTCTTAATTTTTCTTTTAAATATCTTTCTATCTATAAATTAATTAAAAAAAATTCAATAAGACTGCTGACCTATCATTTGAAATATACATGTTCAAATCTATGTAAATAGGAAAACTTTTTTTTTTAAAAAGAAATTTTGGTTTAAAATATTTATTACTCACAAGAACAATTCTAAGCGGAAATTCTGTATTTTTCGGGATTAACCCAAAACAAAATTAAAACTAATGGATATAAATTGGAGTTTAAATCGGTTTAAATCCGAAAAATCATATCTTACTTATAACTATAATAAAAAAATTATAATAAAATAGAAACAAATAGAATATTGAATGAAATTTAGGAAATTTTACATAAAATAGTGCATATATAGGACTATCCCACATAGGAATTGAATGCGAGTTTATTGACATCAATTGTATAATAACAAGAGTGTCTTTTGTCTCTTTTTTCTATCAAATCGAAATTGTACAAATAGTATATACAGGATTATTACTATGAGTGTTGAACAATTATAGAATCTAGAATCTGTTAGTATTTTCTATCCAATTATACGAACTAATCAATCAAATTAAAATATTTAAAAAAAATGTTTGTTTTTAAAAAAAAAAAAAATTGTTTATTTTTTTTTAAAAAAGATTTAAACTTAGGTTCAATGTTTTAAACACCAGAAGTATATTAGAAGTTGTTTCGTCCTTCTTCAGTTGTATTATGAACTATTATAATAGTATATAAATGAACTTTACCTAGACAACTTCCAAACAATCTCTTCAAAAAAACAATCCAAATACAAAATTCCATACAAAACAATCCTTTCAATTACAACATTCCATACAAAGAAGATCTATGAGTTGAAAGTAACCTAAAAATGGTGATTTTACAATCACACATTAATAATCCAATCATAATTCTGCATGATATTAAATGGATATTGAATACAAAATAAGTATCACTAATTATATATTTATTAAAATATTTAAAAAAAAAACTTTTTGTTGTTTTCTTGTAGAATTCAAAATAATAAATTTGTAAGAGAGTATTTAGAGTATAATATAGGAAATACTATTGAGTATATTTTAAAGTGGAACATATAAATTTTTGTTACCTATAGAACAAGAAATTACTTTTCTTTAGATTTTGTTACCTATAGAACAAAATGAACCGTATAAAAATAACTTAAGTGAATGAAATAATATTACTATTTATCTGTGTTGCCCCTCCATTCAAGACATAGTACAAATCGCTCAAAAATAGTAATAAATTCTATAGGGACTGTAGTAAAACTCAAAAACTTTAGGCTTTTATTATTATTATACCCGTATGAACTATGTTAAAGGGTATAAATTTTCCATTACGTTTGTGACACCTTAAAGGAGTCGAGCTAGATATAGTGTCAAAGGTATGGATCGGCTCAGAATCGAATTAGTAGCCATGTACCTTTGTCGGTCCGCACGACACCTGTAAAACAACATCTATGGTTGTGGTTGTGCGACGGGTTCGGATAGCTGCCATACAACTTCTCTGTTTAAATGAGAATAACTCAGTATCTATTGAAGCTAGGTATCTGAAAGTTTTTGAAAAGATGTCGAGTTACATACTAACAATTTTTGTAAAATTTTGTTGATCTAAAGCAGCAGGTTCAGGCTTCTTACAACTCTTGGAACTTAATGAAGCTAGGCGTCTGCAATCTTGCAAATGAAGATCAAGTTTTATGGCAACAACTTCTGTAAAATTTGGTTGTGCTGGTGCAATAGATTTGTGTAGCTGTCATACAACTCCACAATTTACATAAATATATCTCGGTATAGTTATAACGCCGGTACTAAAATATCCGAAATTATTTAAAAGATGATGAAATTATATAGAAACAGGATATATTACGTTCATACGGGTATCCCAGACTTGACATAGTCTACTCTACTGTACTCTTCCTCGAAATAAAAAAAAAAACGTATTTATTGAATAACAGTTAATAAAAAAGGAAAAAAAAATCAGGTCAAAATACATCTTTTTTTTTTATCGAATTTCATTACCACATTAAATTATTTAATTAAAAAATTTATTACGATTAATAAAAGCAAAAAAAAAAGGTAAAAAAAACTCAATTACGAATAGAATAATTGCAATAATCACAATATCTAGCAATTAACTATTTATAAACTATTAAAAAATACACATATATGTAATAAATTCAAAAAAAGAATAATAAAAAAAAATTTTAAATTATAAAATCTATTAAATTACATTTCATATTACTATGGGTGTAAAAAAATAAAATAAAATTAAATAAAAGAATTAAATTAAGTTATGTAACAATAGAGTACAGTAATGCAAAAAAAAGAAACAAAAACAAAAAGTAACGAAAAACTGTAATAGAGAAATAAAAATTCATTTTTATATCCAAGAAAGAAATCATCTCAAATTCAATTTTATAGTTTTGTTTTTCATTTTTTTTTGTTTTTTTTTTGTATTATTTAATTTCATTTAATTTTATTGCCTGGTAGACATTGCGTGTCAAAATAAACACACATCATTTTTTTTTTACACACAATTTTTAACAGTTACAGATAAAACTACACGTTTGGTATTTTTTTATTTCAATTTTTATTTAATAAAACACGTTTTTATAAAAAAAAAACTACAGTTTAAAGTTAAAGGGTTTGGTCATTTGAACTAGGCGTTTGTGAATTGCACAATTGGATTGAGAATTAAGAAAAATAAAATGAAATTCTTCTCTCGACTAAGCATAACGGGAATTAGAACAAGATCAAGAAATATTTCTATATTTGATAAGACATTTGAAATCGTTTACTAAGTTTATTTTCGAAATATTTTCGTTCAATAATAAAAATATATTTATAATTGCAAAATAAAAAAATTTCGATTCGTCTTATACTTCGCAGATGATAAAATTTCATATAAGTATAACACTAATCGAAAATTTTAAACCAGGACATTAAAAAACCTACACTGAAGAGTCCAAGTAATATATAATCCTAAAATTTTCATTGTTATCAGTAATTTAATTTTGAATCCAGTCTTCTTTCAGTCAACTCTTATATTATATTTACTGACAGAGCATTAACAATATATACTGTGTAAGGATCTATTTTGGATTAGTAACTCTAAAGGTGATATCTTAATAGTAAGTTTTTAGAATAATATCTTAATAGTAAATCTAAAGATCACCCAATAAATATTTTAATTCATTTTCATATACCTTTACCTATAAAAATATTAAACTATATTAAAATTTTTCTAATGAGTATATAAATCATTCATTACAAATCATTTTTATATTTGAATAAAAATTTAATTAAAAAGTTATAATAAATTAATAGAAATCTGTATCTAAAAATTCTATGTATATGAATATTGTAAAAAAAAAAAAAAAATAACGGCAATTCCTCTATCATTAAATAAATTCTACACATCATAAATATTTTTATTCATTACTGTATACTTGAAGATTTAAACTTACATATTATATACTTCTACCATATTCACTTAATATTAATGAATTTTATGTATTATATATGTATTAAAATTACGTCAAATATTATAAAAATATAAAATTATAGCTTGAAAACGAAAACATTTAAAAAATTAAAAACACTTTACCACAATCTAATGATGAATAAAAAATTAAAACATTTTTTTTTTTAATTTTAGTTGTTTCTTTCTTGTATTTTTATTTTTATTCTTTTTTTTTTTTTTTTTTTTGTTAATTTCATTGATTAAATTATCTTTCAACTCAAATGATCAACCGCAGTAAAATTTTAAATATTTCTATTGTTTTGTTTGATCGCGGGTACTCTGTGGTCAAATGCCTATTAACTTTTTTTTTTTTTCCTCTTAATTTGATTTGGAATGATGTACAAATATATATCCAAAATTAAGCTATATATACATATTATACCAAGATACCTTTAAGTAATAAAAATTAAAACGCTCACAATAATGCTCTTGAATTTCTTTTGTTGTTGGATTTTTATTTATTTATTTTTTTTTTTTTGACCAATTAACCACCCAATTTTTTAAGTGTACAAGAAACGTAGATTTAATAAAAAAGTAGTACCTACTAGTACTCACTTAATAAAATATGATCACTTAAATTGTATCATTTCAGTTGAATTAAAGAAAATATTATGTAGTAACAAATATCATTTATGTTTAACCTTTCGTGCACATTTTGTTTTTTCAGCAAATTTACAGTGACGAACAAAAATGTTAGAATACAAAATAATTTGTTTTAAGAATTATTTTTTGATGTACAGAAAATATATAATATGAAGATAACAATTTCAAGTATAATTCTAAGTTTTTCTTTGATTCTTCAACTCTGACTTCTTACATTTAATTAGGAAAGTTTAATGGTACATTAGGTTTTAAATTTAAACTGTAAATTTCCGTTAAAATATCTAGCATTTATTTTTTTAACTAAAACTTCAAGATGACAAAGTAAAAACAAAACAAAATTATCTTATATTTAAATGAAATAATGTGCAAATAAAGCTAAAATGTGTATGCTTTAGCCTAAGACACACATATGTTAATGCGAATGCCGAATGATTTTGAAGCTATTCAACAAATTTCGTAAAAGTGATCTGGCCAAAATGAAAACCGAATTGGTAATAAATCCAAAGATAAAGTTTTTTAAAAAAAAAAAAGTTTTTCTCTTAACTTAAACCTAATTTTAAATTATATTTTCAAAGATTTTTTAATGTTACTGTTTATATGGACAAAATAATAGAAGAAAGGTATTTAAAATTAAGTACACTCAAATATCAGATAATGTAATATGACCTGGAATATCTCTTATAAGAAGTTTTAAAAAGACAAGAAAAAAAAACAATTTAATGTTGAACAAAGTAAATCTTTTCTTAAATTATTAAAAAAAAAAAAAGAACAGTAGATACTTATATATGCGTTACCAATGCATAAAATATAATGAATGATACAAAATAAGTAAGTAAGTAAGTATAAGTTGAAGTAAGTAAGTATTGGTAACGAGTGTCGATCCTCTAACAAAAAAAAAGTACCATTAAAAGTGATTTTAAATGAAATACAAAAAAAAATAACCTCAAACTTAAGAAAATAATGATTTACGGAATTTTTAAATATACATAAGTAATAAGTATGAATACGGTTATTATAGGGTACAAGATCCAATGTTAGGTAATTACTTAATTATCAGCGGTAAAATTAAAATTTACATTGAATTTAATTTAAAAAAAAAAAAAATGGAGAAATAAATGTTTCAGTTCGCAGTTAAATATATGTTAAACAAGTGAAGTGGAAAAATATTTATTTAAAGATGTGGAAAATTTTATTAAAAATTAATATGTAATATAGAAAATATCAGCTGGAAAACATAAATTGTATAGAAGAGAAGAAGTCATAAATTAGAAGCATAATTTTTTTGTAATAATTTACCTGTATAGGTAGGTATTTAATTTAGGTATAGGTAGGTATTTATTATAGGTAAAAAAAAAATGTGATTCAGTCTTTTTATTACAATAAATTTGTCAAAATTTTCATAAATTGAAGTAACCTGCATAGGTTGTTTCTTCTCAATGTAGGAAATTCTATTTAAACTATAGAATTGGTGCAAAAATTATGGTGTCAAAAATTTATTAGAGCCTTATTTAGTATTTTAATTTTAATTACATCAAAATAATTGAAATATATGAATTAGAATACTTAACATAACCTTAAATGTAATAAAATATAAAAGTAGGTAAAATTTTAAATTCCACATTTTTTTTTTCGACATTTTTTTTTCAACATTTATTAATTAACATATGCACCCTACAGAAAAATTTAAAATTTTTTTGTTGAAACATACTTTATATACTTATTTAAACTATTAACATTCTGGTCTGATATAAAATTATTTAATATTCCTAGTTAAAATGATAATTTTTAGAACCTGGATCTTGAATTTGTAAAAAAGTTTTCTTAAATATTTTATACTTTAAAGTTGTATTCAGTTTCATATACACATATATTTTAGGTTTATTGTATTACCTAAAATTAAGACCTAGGGTATATTACCTAACCTAACCTATATAACTTACCCAATACATACATATTAGCTGAACCTAATTTAATTATAGTAAAGAAAGATTCAAATAGTTTATACTTGTATTAGATAATAGATGGCGCACAAATAAAAATATTTACTTACGTTCACACAGTCTAGTACAAATAGTTACAGCCGAATAATCACCGACTTAATGAATATAATGATTCCGGAAACTGAAACTAAATAACAAATACCTTTAATTTAGTTAGGATAATCTATCATTCCTAGAGAAGTGGAAAGTAGAAAAAGAGACTTTTAAAATAACGAACACTTTTATTTAATAGGTAGAAGGGGCCTTTACCCTTCACTTTCCCTATCACTTTATAGGGATTTTCAAAAGAGTTTTCTTATACAAGTATAAAATAAAAATCTCTTTCGAAATACATACAATATTTTTTTTTTTTTTTTGAATTAATAATTTTTTTTTTTAATTATCGTTTTAAAATGAAAGAATATATTTATTTTACCCTAACAATCTGATTATGTCATTCATAGTTAAATATTATTTTAAGGAAAAATATTGAAATGAAAAACGTCAATAAAAGCTATTCAATCGTTCATAACAAAATTTGAAATACATATTTTTAAAATAATATTTAGACATAATGATGGACGCTTATTTTTTAACTATGACTTGATATTTACATTATAGCACCGTGGAAAAAGTTATAAAAATAAACTTTCATTCAAATTTTTTATTTTTTTTTTTTTATCTAAATTGAGATTTACTTGTTGGGAACATTAACAACAAACATGATGTATACAAATATTTAGTTTTTAAGCCATTAAAAAACTAAAAACTAAAAAACTAAAAAAAAAATCAATGTCTCAATTATTATCGAAGAAATTTCGAATTTTGTCATTAATGATATTGTATTTTGTTTTTTTTTTTTTTTTTGTAACTTGCCACCTCATATTTAAGTACATAATCAATTTCTTTCAATAATGTTTTGATTTTTTGTTTATTCAATTGGTAAAATAAAGAAAAAAAAAAAGCTAAAAATCAATTAAAAAATTTTAATATTGATTTACGAATAAAAGAGAAAGCATACTATAAACAAATAACTAAGTGAATTCACTTTGTTATTTTCAGACGTTAACTTATAATTAATTTGACCCATAAGCCACAGCATACTCGTATAAAACAACATAACTAAAACAGAATTAGAAAAATTGATTATATTTTGCACTTTAGAAATTTTAATAAAAAAGTTTATCTCGATAGTAAAATAATAGGTATATTATGTATAATAATTAAATTTAAGATATTCTTATGTAATTATGATATTTAATACGTGTATATTATTTGTGTGCCTTTGTCTTTTAGAGTAAACTATACTGTTTTTTATTCCCAATTACACCAATCTTTGAGGAAGAGTATAGATAGGAGTAAATATGATTATGGTAAATTAGCGTTTGGGGCCTCGGTGGGTAAGAGCGTATAAAATACGCTGTAACCACCGAGGGAGTATGGGTTCGAATCCCACACAAGTCGTAAGAGTTATTCCCCCTTACGACATTTACAGCCACGCCTGAACAGGAAAGGCTGTGCAATTTCCTGTCCACATTTATGTGGCAGAGAAATGCACTACAAAAAAAAAAAAATTAGGGTTTTATTTACCAACTACTACCACTCAACTACCTCTTCTAGTTGAGTGGTAGTGGAAAAGGAATGTAAACATAATAATTCATAAATTATAATTAAGCCTGTATCAGTCTCCCGATTATTATTATCCTAAAGATTATTATTAATCTGCAGCCTTCAGCCGAATCAGTCATTTATTATTAAATTATTCTGTAACGATTGTAATACATATTATCGTCGCTCGAGGGGAGTAAATAATTTTATTATTTAAGGTAAAATAATAAAATTAATAAAATTGAACTCACTCTATTAATTGATTTATGTAAATGATAGATGTTATGATTGAAGCAAATCAAAATTATGGAAGTAAAAAGGTTGTAATTACACTGTATCCTACAAGCCAAGCGACAATAAAGGTCTTAGCAGCGTTATTTTCTACTCTCAATCAGAACACTATCAACTTGATTTGTGTTCCACAGAACAAAAGAATCTCAGAGAACGAATAAGCTAATGAGCCAGTAAAGAACGGATTCTGTTGAGCTAAGAGATGAGGATAGACAACACAAAACTTCAAATTATACAAAAAAAACACTTTTGAACTTCAAATGAAAGTTTTAAAGTAGAATTAGCTACAAGGAAAGCCTGAAACGAATTCTTGGACTTACATTGTTTTCAAAAGAGTTTCCGTCTGCAAAACAGCATGTATTGGCATAAATCCAAAAAAAACTCAACAATAATTTTTTTATTTAGCTTCTTCTATACGTTTCAAGATTCACTACAAACCTACAATATTGTATTTACGTTGATGCGTAAGTTCCGTCTTTACCAATAAGAAAAAAAAAAATTATGTAAAATCGCAAAGATTTTATAAGAAAACATTTTTAAAACGATATTATAAAGCTTAGTCAGCAATTATTGTATTATAAATAGCAAATGTTTTAGTAGTAAGTAAAGTAAGTAAATTAATAAAATTTGATCATATAAAGAACAAGTTAAATTTAGATTTCTTGAGTAAGTCTGCTATTTACAATCAAATGAATTATTCTTGTACCAAACACCAAGTTAATTCAGAATATAAGGTTGAGATTTTTTAATTGATAATAGAACTTATTTCCAGAGATCTAATTACTTTTCTCAAATTTCAAATTTCTAACTTAAACTGTTTGGAAGATGGACGAGGTCAAAAATTTTAACCCGATCCAACGTTAAATTAAAATATCTTATTGCAAAAATATATATAAAAATACATATATTTATAAAGCTAATAAAAGTAGTTATGGTATGTCGTTTTCAGATTGAAGATATACCTTATGGAACTTATGTTATAACAATTTAAATCTTAGGTTTTTTCAAACTTTTTGGCGGGGAGCTATAGCTCCGTAACGGGTGAGACTACAGAAAAAAAGTTCTTCAACAAAATTAATTTTTTTTACGATTCTATTAAACTTCATTGTTCTATTTCAAACTGTCTAGAAGTTTTGTAAACACCCGGACAGACAGAGAGACAGAAAGACGTATAGAATGAAACTATTAAGCAATTTTTTTTCAAATTTTTTTTTGAAAATATGCTAAAAAGCTTACATGTGCCTCATGTGCCTTCTGTTCACATGTGGTAATGATATTATTCTCTTACTCTCTTCTAAGAATATTAAAAATTATGAAACAAACCTAACAAATGCATGAAACCACTCACTCATTTCGTATCAAAAAGATGAAGCACTTCTAGATGTGCTAGAGACTAGCTGCAAAAGGCATTTGATGTGAAACCATCCAGAAAAATCTGTAATTACATCCTTTTGGTTCCAAAGGAGCCCTTTTAGCCCTTTATATGTTGTATGAGGATTTCCATATTTATACCCGAATATCATTATATACTTTTGTTTGAGGACCCGCCCAATATTCTAAGACGCCCTGTGTGATTATAAGTCCTTGATATAAAATCAGCTGTATATGATTATGTGGGGTATCATTGAAAAGATCTTGACCAGCTCTACAACTTTTGTTTGTGAACCATAGTTCAAGACCGTCCTGTTGAAGGATGAGAGCGTTTATGATCCCTTACTATAAAAATCAGTGATACATTGCTTTTTCAACATGCCTTTTCATCATGCGATTTAATCATCTGTTTGACGCTTGCAATGCAAGCACACATTACTAGTTATTGTATAAAATTGTTGTGTCATTTACTATCCTTTTTGTTTTCTTTTACTATACCTATCTTTTTCTCGTATCATCTTTTTATCTAAAAGAAGGTAATAACCCGTTATTATATATACAAATATATTTCTGTTTTTACAATTTCTCAACTTAAGCTTTAAATTTCGTAATTTATAATACAATAAATTATATTGAATTTCACAATATTAATTCGAAGAATTATCAAACAAAATATTGGAGAATAATAAAAAAAAAAATCAAAAGTATATAAAAGATATTAAGATATAATTAATAAAATGTATCTATATACATGGTGTTCCATGAGTAAACGGAATCCTTGTAAGGGATGGTAGGGAAGATTAAATTCTATTCCTAACGGTCTCACTTTATTTTCTAAATTTTTGTTAAATAGAAATTATTATTGATTTTATTTATTATAATATTGTGTTGTTAAAAATGTTATATTTTATATGAGATTGAAATATTGAGTGTTTTTCTTGAAAATCATAATTTTTTCTTGCAATTAATAAATTTTACAATTTTTCATCTACAGCGTTGCTATTATATTTAAAATGTTCAGTAATAAACAGAGAATAAGTTTTTACCATAAAACCGTTAGGTTTATACCGTTATTTTTTTTTTGAAAAACGGTTTAAATGACATTTTTTGAATAGAAAAAGAAAAAATATTTAAATAACATTTTATTAAAAGTCACCCGGTCTTTCTTCATGTTAAATAGCTAATTTAGTAAGCTTTCGAAAATGGTATTATGGTTAATATTACGTTTGTTATAGTTCCTAAATTATAAACAAAAACTAAATTTAAGAATTTTAGAGAAGAGAAAATCTATAAGTCCCGTTATCTCGGAAACTGTTAGGAATAGATTTCACTTAATACTAAATTTTTTGCTTGTTTTTATCTCTCCTATCACCCCTTATAAGAATGCCGTTTACTCGTGAAACACCCTGTATACATAGGTATACATAATATAAAAGCTTTTCGATAGAGTATAGTGATTTAAATTAAAATCTTTAATTAAAATTTTTCTGATTTAAATCTTCTTTTTTTTTGGTATTAAAAATTCTTCATTTAGTATTAAAAAATTTCTATTTAAATAAACATCAAATCTTACCTTAAGAAATATATTTATGTTAAAATTAAATTTTTTTTATTACATTAATTTAAAATAAAATATAATTTCTATAAAATAATAAAATTTTTAATTTATTTTATATTCGTTCTGAAATAAAAATGAATAATTATAATATTTTTATTAATAATATATTAATTTATTTTATTATATTTATAATTATATTACCAAAATTTTGTATATTTCAAAATAATTGTAATATTGAAAAATTATTTAATTTTGGTATTAAATCAATTTGTTCATTAGGATATGGTATACCATTTAATTGTTTTAATAATAATTCATTAAATATTAAAAAAGTTTATTTACAATGTGAAAATGGTTATTTTAATATAGAAGAAAAAAAAAATTCAATTCAAATTTTAAATTGTAATAATAATAATAATAATAAATGGTCTGAAGAACCAATCAAATGTATACCCGATTGTATTAAATTATCTGAATCAAATATAAAAAATATAAAATTATTAGAAGAAAATAATATTGATATAATATTTCCCGTATGGTATGCTGAAATAACACGTAAAATATTAATTGATGGTAAAATTAACAGAATACCTGGTATAATATTATCCGAAACACAAATATTAACATTAAGAGAATATGTTAAAGTTTTTTATGATCCAACAGAACATCCAATTTCATCAATAATATTTTCAAATAAATTTTTTATACGGATTTATAGAAATGAAACAAATTTTGCTGATTATCAGATTACTTCAATATCATGTAGTGCTACACCGTAATAAACAGTTTTATTCTTTTTTTTCAAAAAAAAAAAAAATTCTTTATTAATTAATTAAAATTTTTTTTTTTTTTTTTTTTTAGACCAAATTTTGGTGAATTTTGTATAGTATATATATATCATAAAGAATATATAAAATATAATAAAAATGTTAAACCAATATGTATAAATAATATGGATAATAAAATGCTTAAAAAATTTTCACAACGTTATTCAATTTTAAAAAATAGGTATGTATCTATAGATTTTATTTTAATATATTTTAAAAAAAAGTATATTATATATCTAATAAATTTTTATTTACTTATATATAAAAAAAAAAAACAAAAAAAAAAAAAACCAGATATTCAGCTTATAATCAATGTTTTGTTCCACATATAAATAATACAGATATTGAACTTTCATGTTTAAAAAATCATCCAGATCCTAAAGAAATTTATTTTATTGTAAATGAATGCCAAAAAGAATCTTATAAATTAATGAAAAAATGTCAAAATAATTTTAATTATACAGCTATTAATAATATTGATTATATTAAATCATGTTCTAATAAATATTGGTATAATAGAGATAAAAATTGTAATTTAATATGTGGTGAAATAAATCAAAATGATAATTTAATTGAAATTCAATCAAGAATATTTAAAGGTAATGAAAATGATATTACATCAATACCATGGCATATTGGAATTTATTTTAATAATTCAAAAAAAAAACAAAATTTTAAACAAATTTGTGGTGGTACAATAATTCATTCAAAAATTATTATATCTGCTGCACATTGTTTTTATGATACTGTACAAGATAAAATGTATGAAACATCAAAATTTCGTATTGGAGCTGGCAAAACATTACGAGATTATAATGCAAATGAAAAAAATAGTTTATATATAGGAATTGAAGAGATACATGTTTCAGAAAGGTAAATTAGAAAAAAAAACAAAATATTTCTTTTATATACATATACATTTATATATATAAACCTATATTTTGTATTATTTATTTTAGTTTTCATCCAATTGAAACACTTAATGATATTGCAATTTTAGTTCTTGATCAACATTTAAAATTTTCATCATATATTAGACCAGCATGTATTGATTTTTCAACATATAATGATTATAATATTAAAAGTAATTTAAATGGTCAAATTCCTGGATGGGGTGCTACATCTGAAATTAATAATTTCAGTAATATATTATTAACATCTAATTTAAAAACTTTAACAAATAATGAATGTAAAAATATTGTTAATCAAAATTATAGATCAGAAATTTTTGGTGATAAATTTTGTGCAATAAATGAAAATGGTGGTACTGCATGTGAAGGTGATAGTGGTGGTGGTTTTTTTATAAAAAGAAAAATTGGTTTTATTGAACGATATTATTTAATTGGTGTTATTAGTATTGGTATTGATCCAAATAAATATTGTTCAAATGAATCTGTTACATTATTTACAAATATTAAATATTATCAGAAATTTATAAATGAAATTATTGCAGAAAATATAAATAAAGAATATTTAAATAATAATATAAATACTTTGTAAATATGATAGATAATATAGATATTATATTTTGGTATTTAATAAATATTTTTTAAAGAATGAACTTATATTGTGTGTGCCGAATGATTATAATAAGTAGGTATTTTATGTATTTAATTGGATATAGTTGGTGGTGTCGGTGTTGGGGTCAATCACAATCTGTTCAAATCACAAGAATTTATATAATTAATATAAAAATGGAAATTATCAAAAAAATATAATTTACAATTAAATTTTTTTATATTTTCATCGATCAAATACTGTATTGTAAATACTCATATCGTTATACACATATAGAAATAGAAGGAATATCTAAGTTATTAATAATTAATACCTTAATGTCCTGTGTGTGATATTTTAATTTTATATTATATATAAATGTTATATAATTTTTTCATAGATTTCATCCTAACAACTGTTATATATTTATTAAAATGTTATTAAAAATATTAAAAATTTATTATTATACATACATAAATATTATTTGTAAATGGAAAAATTATTAAGAATAGAAAATAAATAAAACAAAAAAAATTTTAATTTAAACAAAATCAATATTTTCTTTTTAAACTTTCAACATTTAATTTTTTATATTTTTTAGTGAAAAACTGATGACAAAATTGATTTTTGTCATACAAAATAAAAAAATAATTAAAATTTATTATTTTGTAAAAATATATGCATAGTTTTAGCGATAAGATCGTACCTATCTGCTCTTATATATATATTACATATGCACGTATGTGAAGTTACCACATACACATATAAGAACGAAAGGTAAAAGAGTTTAAAAAAAAAAAAAATAAACTTAACATTAGTCATAATCACAAAATATCAACTCAGGCTCCATGAGTCATAATAAAATTAAAAAAAAAAAAAAACAAAAAAAACAAGAATGATGACAAAGATAGTTTTTAAATACCTGTTATAAAATAAAATACTTTGTCCGAATTAGTTACTGAAAAACATTTTTAATTGCTTATTTGAAAGATTAAGCTAATGAGGTAATTTCAGAGGTGAACATATTTTCTATTATATGTTCGACAATCTAAATATATGTATTGAAATGAAACTGTCATTCTTTTTACATGATTTCAATTTTTCTTATATTATAATTTATAATACATACAAAGCTACATGAATACATGATACATTAAAAGATACTCCATACGTAAATATAAATACATAATCGATTACGTCATGACATTTCATTCATAAATACATTTACTAAATACACCGCGGTTTACTACTAAAAAAGTCATGCATAAAATATATGAATACATTATATGTATGTATGTATTATGACGTAATGCATATTGATAAAATATATTAATGAATGAAAAGTAATAATGTATAAATAACAAAATCGCTACACTATAAAGCTGCAATAATAGCAGCAAACTACAATATAATATATTTTATATGCAGGGCTACCACTTTGGTAATTTTCTACCAAATTTGGTAGTTTTATTTATGTATGTTTTTTGGTAATTTTTTTGATAATTTGATAATTTTTTGGAATTATTTGAAGAATGAGAAAAATTAAAATCAGGGACCAATTTTAGAAAACAAAATCCATTTTTGAAAATATTGAACTATAAGTTAAAATATTGTGTAGCCACCACATAATTACACAACTTTAACGTAATTACAAATCCTTAACTAAATGTCAAAATTTTTTAATTTTATTAACAATGTAAATTTTTTACGTTTGTTTAAAATGGTAAAGTAAGTTACAAATTTGCTAAAATAATTTAATAAACATAATTCATAATAAACTACTTCCTTAAAATATCTTGTGAAGAAAAAAACTCGACTTGTGGATGTGAATGAATATCATTCGCAAGGTGAACAAGATAATGGATCTACTACGGTGACTGCAACGAAAATTAGATGAATTTGATTGTGAAGAATTAAGTTCAGTTTAGCAAGTAGTGAACGTGAAAAATACTACAAAAAATTTCAGATGCAGTGGGCAGAGAAATTATCATAGCTAAAAGAGAAGAACGAAAGTGGCTAAGGATAAAGGAAATAAAGTCGCTCATAGAGTTTGGTCTGTCAAAAATTAATTTTAGTTTATGTTATATATATATGTATATATATATATATATGTATATTTTATGCGTTCAAAAAGTTTTACATATTTAACTTTAAAAATTTTATGTTCCTTGACAAATACTCAAATAATTAATAATAATTTTATGTTGCTTCAAATACTGTTTGTTGTTAAATAGTTTAAGTTTTAACATTTTTTGTTCCTTTAGAATTTGTTATTTTTTTTTTTTTTTGTTTTTATATATATATGAATTGTTTTTTTTTATGTTGCATATATGAATAATTGTTATCTTTATTTTTATAATATATAAAAAATTTTAATATCAGGTAAAACCATTGTGCAACATATTTTGGTTATTTTTTTTGTCAATTTGGTAACTTTTCAAAACCAATTTGATAAGCAAATTTTTTTCTGAGTGGCAGCCCTGTTTATATGTTATAATATGTATATAATGTAGTTTGTATAGTTTATATATGTATATAATTATGTATAGTAAATATTTCTTATTCAGTCATGCAAAATGTTTAATCAATCAAATCAAAATATTATTATCAAGAAAAATGATCAAGTTAATTTGGTCAAAAATAACAATACAATAATAAAAAAAACTTTTGGCGCTTCATCGAAAATAAAATTCCATAATTTTATTTCTTCTTTATTTTTCTTTTTCTTTTCGAGAAATTTAAGTTTAGAACAAACTAACAGTGACGTTATGAATCAACACAATATATTATTAACTATAATTATTTTTATAATAGGTATACCTATTATGTGCATTACATTATGTATTATAAATTGTGCAAAAGGTTAGATGATATTATGTATTATCTTGCATACATAAGTAATTGTCCCAGCAAAGAAGAATTGGGGTTTAGAAATTTAAAAAAAATAATGTAAATTAATAAATTTAATAGCGGTGAGTGACATGTTAATAAAATTAAATTAAAAAAAAAAAATTTTGCAGTAATACTAAAAGACAAAAATGTTGACGTTTTTCAACGGTACGAAGTAGTGTCAAGTTTTTAAATTATAGTTTTTTTTTTTTTTGATAACATGTCGTGTATCTAACATTCTAACACAAATATTTTTTTATACCTAATAAAAACCAAAGAAAATTTGTGATAAAAACATAAACATATACAGTAGACTCGCGATAACTTGAACACGTAAAAAAACAAAGCTGTTCAAGTTAGCAAATTGTTTAAGTTAATGGATCACCGTATTAAAAAAAATTTTTTAAGATATAATGTTAATTGTTAATTATTTATTGACAAAATTGACAGGTACATAATAGAAAATTTCAAACAAATTAAAAACAAATATTAAATTAAAAACAAATATTTAAAAATTCAGATATACCTATAAGAAAAATTAAAAAAGTAAAAGTTCTTGTTTTTTAACTCTTGATTTCTTAATTGAAGTGTAAACAAGTGCAGACGTGTTTGGAGAAAATAAAATAAAGTAATACTTATGTAAATAAATTTTTTGAATTTATAATATGTTTGTATTGGATATTAATTTTTAAGAATTTTAGTGATTCTGTTCTTGTTTTTACATGCATTGTATTCGAAAATTTGTATGTATTTACCGCTCTTCAAGTTACCAAATTAAAAAAAAAAAAATTTGTTCAAGTTATAAAGCATCCAAGGAAAAATTTTAGCTGTTTAAGTTATTAGATAGTTCAAGTTATACTATGTTCAAGTTATCGCGAGTCCACTGTATTTTTTTAAATGACGTTAATTAAAAATTGAACGCTGTCATAGTCGACAAAAAATATTTTTTGCTGAATAGTGAAAATTCACAACTTAAATGGTGACCAAAATGACATACATACATAGTTCAACACTTATAAATATCACTTAGCGATATATGTTCAATTCCGCTTATTATATAAATCTTAAATGTTATTGGACATAGGCCCATAATGGCATAATAGGTGTATGTCAGATTCGTTAAGTTTCGTTAAACATATTATAGATCTTATGTTAATTCGATTAGAATGGAATTTACATAGTAAATTTGACATTTCTTTGTTGATAATTTTTTTTTTTCCACAAACAAAACCTCGTTTAATAGTTCAACAAATTTTTTAAGCAAGAAATTCATATGGACATAATATATGTATGTACATATTACATAATTGATATTTTTTCCATATAATGTACCTACTTGACAAATTAAATTTTTCACCGAAGCACTGCTGAAAAGTTCTTTTCTTGAATAATGCCTCTATTTAGCAAATTGTCTCAGGAATTTTATGCTCTCAAATAATAAACTTTTAACATCAAATTGAATAATAATTTGTTATAGCTTATAACTAGCTTTTTTACTTAATTTAGTATTACTAAATACTAATTATATTGGATATAAAATCCTAATTATTAATATACATACATACCTACCTATGTATGTAGTTTGTATAGCTTCTAGATAATATTTTGCAAAAAACAAATTAACACCTTTTAAGCAAGAAATTTAATGTACCTACATGTCCGACAAATTACCGACCCTATACTTTTTAATTTCATTTTGATTTTAAATAATTTATCATTAGATAAGGGTTACTTATGACAAATTACTACTCCATTTGATTCAAGGCAAACATATGTACATATTCGTCTAGATATTAATGATCAAAATATTGTTTGAAATTTTAAATAAAAAAGCTGCCTAAAATCTACCTATATATGTATAGTTTAATTTTGTATTTTATTAGATAGAAATATATAAATATTTATTTGTAATATGAGAACTTCCGTTCTAAAAAATTTATTCAACAATTTGCAAATTGCAGCTCTCTAGAAATCTATCTTAAAGAGCACAATTCTCCACAAATAGCATAGACGAAGACGACTGACAAATGAGTGACAAGAATGTCAAGATGTAGTTTTGATACTATTCTCTCAAATACTCCTATTATAGGTATCAATATTCTATAACAATTGTATTCGATTTTGTCAAAAAATTTTCTCATTTTTTATAATATGTAATTAATCACTTCTGACTTCTTATTTTTTTCTATGATGTAACTAATCTGTAAAAATGATTCTTATTAATTATTGAAAAATAAAAGTAAAGTATTAAAAAAGGAAACCGAATCTTGAAATTGAAATCAAATAGATATGACCTACTAACTAATTAATGTTTTTTTAAAGAGAATAGAAATGTTTGTTCTTCAAATTTGATTTCATTCATATAAAGTTGATTCTTTGCTAAAAAAATTTTAAATTCTTTCATTTAAAATTAAAATTTATACCATATTTCAAATATAAAAACAAAACTGTAGTCTACAACATTTAAAATTAAATTATTTTATTATTTATAAATTATAATAAATATTATGACAACAACATAATATTTACATTCTTTTATCGCAATTCGTAATGAATGAAACATGATGATTCTCTGACTGATTCTATAGTCTGATTCTATATATACATAATATGTACATACATTCATACTTAAAAATATTTGTTTATCATTCATTCGTACAAAAACGTCATCGTTTTTTTTTTTTTTTTCATTTTGTGTGACCTTTAGAACAAAATATTTTTATGTTATTTTTTTTTTCTTAAAAATATTTAAAACGCATACAAACATACTAACTGTATATATGGATGGAATAATGGATATGAACATATTCATAAAAAAAAGTTATTGAACTACAAAAAAAAAAAAAAAAATCAAAAGGAAACAAAACAAAATTGCCCGGCGAAAACAATATATAACAAATGTATGTAATAAATGTAGTGTCTGGTAGTATGTACATATAATATTTCTATGCATATGCTTTCATATATGAATTTTTTATAATGCTAAAAATCAAAACAAAAAAATTAATTCCAAAATAATTTTTTTTTCTGTTTACTTTAAAGGGTTAAAAATATTTTAAATTAAATTAAAAAAAAAAATTTTTATAAACTAAATTAAAAAAAAAAAAAAAATTTTTATAAACTTTAAATAAAAAAAAAAAAAATTGCTCCAGGCGAGGATCGAACTCGCAGCCTCGGCATAGCTCACACTTACTGTCTATAAGTACCGCGCGCTAACCAATTGCGCCACTGGAGCTGTGTTTCCAGCATTACTAAAATATTTAAAAACATTTTTGTTTTTGTTTATGTTTATTGTTATTTTTTTCTTTTTTTGATAATAAAAAAAAAATTGTATTTTATTTAAAAATGTAAAGAAAAGCTTCTAAATAGAAAAAAGAATAAATCAGAACAAAAACACATAAAATGTAGGTATTGTAAATTCTAATTGAAAACTTAACTTCAGTTTATTGAATTTTTTTGTATATGTGTACATATAGTTAGATGTTTTTGATTAATATGTAAACATATAAAAATTATTATAGAAATGATAAGTTATGAATTAAATTACTTGTTTAGTACTTTATTTAAAAAAAGATATTATACATATGTATGTACATATATTACATACGTACTTACATACCAGACACTTATTGTATTGTAAAAATATAAATTTTGTTTTATTTTTATGTACCTATGTATAAAAAATTATGTGATATGTTATATGGTGCGAATTTAGTCTGCGCTTGTAAGACTTATTGTAAGATCGTAAACTTGTTGGATATAAACAGGGTGTACCAATTTAGACTGCTTGCCTGCAGTTAACGGTTCTTTATAAGAAATTTTGCATTACATTACCCAAGGTTTCTGGCTCCAATTTTACAATTTCTGTGCAAATATTCTGCTTTAAATTAGTTCCAAATGTTTTGTGGTTTCTTGACGTAAACCCGTTCCTTCAAAATCTAGAGAGCGAGGTGGCCACACGAA
Source organism: Poecilobothrus nobilitatus (assembly GCA_947095535.1). Lineage (NCBI taxonomy): Eukaryota > Metazoa > Arthropoda > Insecta > Diptera > Dolichopodidae > Poecilobothrus > Poecilobothrus nobilitatus. The sequence continues at coordinate 50,032,027 of OX352772.1, read as the reverse complement.
ATCAGCATTTTTTGATATTATTCGGTCATCGTTCCCGCAGAATCACCATTGTCTCTCTCGCGGTATGAGCTGTAGCTCCATCTTGCTGGAACTATATGTCACAGTTATTGAGTAATACCGGACGTAAAAAGTTTTTCAAGATGGTCCGGTATACCGCACCAGAGACGGTTTCTCTAGTAGTACTAATATCTTCAAAAAAAAAAGTCAGTTTGCAACCACTGATTATATAGCACTAAGAACACATTACTTTTAATTAGATTAAGAAGATTACGTCAGGTTAAGTTTTATTTTATTATCTTGAAGATTTATTGTTTTTTTATTCCGTGCAATTTTCTAATAAAAAATATAATATAATTCTAATAAAAATATAAATAAAAAAAAAATTTCTTTAGTTATATGACAGAAAATAAATTTAATAATAGCACTAAAATAATATAAAAATTTATAGTATATCTCTAGCTATAATTTAAATATTTATGAATTATGATAATTTATGATAAACTGTTTTTCTTAATCTTTTTATAGGGATTCATTTTTAAGATTATATAAATATGGCAAAATATAGTTCAATAAAAATAAAACCCTCGTCTTCGATATTATAACATTACCATACATGTTCCAAATGAGTCGACTCTTTTTTTTATTTCCAAAAATATGTGTTTTAAAAGTGTTATGATAGGTATGTATTATATTAGCTATTAGCGTATAAAAAATTGAAATTTTTCGATATGTTCGAAATACATAATAAAATAAAAACAAATTTTCAAAAGAGCGTAATGAAATGCTTGGACAAATGTGAATGTCAATGTCAAGGTAAATGACATAAGTTAATAAAATATTTTATAAGTTAATTTTATTAGTAATCTAAGAAGATATGAACTATATAAATCGGACCAGTCGTTTCAAATTATATATGTAGCTCTTTTAGTCAAACTCATATAAGTAAATTAGGGAAAAACTGTTAAAATAAACAATAAATTATTACGAATACCGAAATATACTGTGATATTATTACTTCAATACCGAAATATATCAGCCGGGATCTCGGTGTTGCACTCTCTACAAATTATCAATAGAAATTGTGAATGTAATAATTTTTGAATCTGATATACATAGATACAATAGAATTGTTTGGCATCAGATCAGAATGAAATCCAGATATTTATGAATTATAATATTTTGAAGTGTACTCATACTCAAGTGTGAAGTTCAGACTCATCAAAGCAAACTCAAATATTTTTTAAAGTTATTTTTTTGTGCATGTATGTAGGTACTATGCATTATTTAAATGTAAATAAAATATTGTAAAGGACTTTTAGTTTTAATTATAGTTTCGCAATAAATTTATATCTACAAATATTTTCTACAAATTCCTATAAAAATAAAAAAACTTAAATTTTTGATATTAATTATTAATATGTATACCTAATACAATTTTGTAAAATAAAGGTTTCAAATTTCAAGCTAATTTCAAAAACTATCATATGTATGTTCATATGTATGTACACACATTATGGAGAACTTTTTCAAAATTTATACTTAACAATATATATACATATGTACGTACCTATATAGTTTTTGGAATAAGAGAATTTAAGTTAGAATTATTGTCTCAGCAACGATTTGTATCATTGTAAAATTGTAAATGTACAGCGTAAGGATGCATTCACTATATTTCGGAAAAAATTTTTTTTTTTTTTGTACTTTTATTTTTGCAATTAAATCATGCTAAAAAATATGTTTAAATTCTTCTTATTGAAAAAGTAATTAATACCGCCTTAGATCAAAACGATATATTGGAAATACATATTTGAGATGTTTAAGATCTTGGAAGTTAGCAAGAATTTTGGTAAATGTGCAGAGTGCTTAAAAGAACCTTTTTTAATTGCTTAAAAAAATTTTTCAAAAAAATTTACTAATTTGAAGTGCTTAAAAAAATGTTTTGTAAATTACAGAAATTATAATTTAAATGGTAAATATTTCAAAAATATTGATGGAATTCTAAACAATTTATATGATGATATTTTAATGGTTTTATACAATTGTGCAAGATAGAAAAATGTAATTTCGAAATCTCATTTATGACGCAAGGATTTTTTAACTCAATAAAAGACAATGAAAATTTCAATAAACCGAATTTCATGTAAACAATTTCCTGTATTGTTCAATAATTGGTAATAGTATTTTTCGATTTTAATTATTTTTTTTGATTAAATGTTTAAAAATTTTAAATATGACATATGTATTACAAAACTAAATAGAATAGAATAATACAACAGATACGACAATACTATTACCCAATATATTTTTATACCTCTATATGGCGGCTTAAAACTCTTTTAAATTTTTATAGATGTCGTACCTATTCAAATTTTTGATAAAAAATTTTACGACTATGTGGGAAACATTTACAACGATACAATTTCAAACGTATTGTACGACAACTATTTAATACTACTAACGCTGTTTTTTTTTTTTTTAGTTTTAAATAATTAACCTAGGATTGTAATCTCTAATTGGTTTTGCCACCAAAATACTAATATGTATATGTAAAACTTGTAAATTTGAAAAATTGTAATATCTATAATTATAATTTAGTAGTTTTCAGCCACACACTACGTATTATGACATTCCCCTAAGTTTTGAATACAAATACATATTTGGATATGATTTTTCTATTACAAAATCTATATAAACATTATTATTATATATGTACATATTATGTATGTTTAGAATCATGATTTGTTTTTGTTTTCTTTTGGAATCAAGAAATTTTGTATCCCATACGAATTTTTTGTAACTTAGTGTCACTGTAAAATATACTTACACATCAGCTACAAGGCCCCTAGTACCATATATTATTATCATAATAAATAACTAAATATGAAATTTAAAATTGTGGTTTTTGAAGGTTTTTTTTCAAGCCTTTATTAGCTTTAAAATTTCCTCCAATTATATAGATTAAAATAATACCTAAAAATTTTTTTTTTTTTTGACTAGTGACATTTTATAAAAAAAACTGGAATTAATATAGTCTTTTTTTTAAATATAACCATATATAACCATAATAAAGTTCAATAATAAATTTGATTCATTTGGAGGGTATATAAGGACAAAAACTATTGATATCCAAACACACTTCTGACTTCTCAGACTTTATCGCTATATCATTAAAGGGAAAATTATACTCTATTGTTTATACTCTATAGAATTCAATTTTGTACCCTCTGCAACAGAATTTAATTCTATAGATAATCTAAACATATTAACCCAATTTTCTTTTTAAATAAATTTTCTCAATTAAATTTATACAAAAAAGTTTAGTTCCATCATTCACCACTTAAAGAACAAAATCCGAGAACACGAATTTGCATTTTCAAATTAAAATTCTAATACTTATATACATATACATATGTATCTAGGTATCTACATATTATAATAAAATATTTAGTCAAGTCATGAAAATGAAGTACCTAATCTTTTTGATTTACAAAAAAAAAAAAATTATACAAAAATAAAATGAAATAAAACAAAAAACTTTAGAACAATAGGGTAATAACTCAATGTTCAACACACAAAAAATTAACTTAGTAAACTTTAAAAGTCATTTAAATCCAAAGCAGATTTAAAGAACATCGTGTAAAATTTTTTATTTTTTTAAATTGCAATTATACCTAGTTTTTGATGTTGGTGTCAACATTCAGGTACCAAAACCAATATACAACAACACGCTGTAGTAATTGTATTATAAGTATATACCTACATATATACAATGTAGATTATTTTGGAGTTCTCATTGTCATGCAAATGTTTATTTCTGTATAATATACTTATTTATATTGTTAGGAATAGGAACATAAACATACAGTCAATTAAAAAAGTATGTGTACAATTTATTTTTTTTTTTTTTTGGTATTCATATGGTATGCTTTCAGTTAAATTTAGATTTTAAACCTACAATCTATGCAGTTTGTAGTAGCGCTTAGTACAACTAATATTTTGGAACAGATCGAGAACTTTTCATTTGGCATTAATTATCTATTTATTTAAGAAATGGTAGTTCATTAGCACTGCTGCGCTTATTTCAATAGACTTATAATGCTGAATTGTCTAGACAACTGTTTTTGCTGTACAATATAATACAACTATTGGTATTTAATTATGCTTATATAGTTTATATCACTTTTATAAATAAGTATGACAACCTATAGAATGGTAGTTTTACACTAGAATACTTTTTTTTACATTTTTCAGGCCTCAGCTTTTATTATTGTTCCTAGATTATGATAATAATTAATTTTAGATTTTTTTTTTTAAATTAAAGCACTGAGCACGCTCAAGTTTAGAGTGCGCTCTGTTCACTTAAATTTAAAAAGAAAAAACACGATTTGAATAAACTCTAATTTTTATTTTAGTGAAAGATAAATTTTTGAATAAAACGTTCAAGTTTTATCAACTAAATGTTAAATTTTCTTAAAGTCATTAGAGAAACGCTTTAATTAACTTTTTATGAAAATAATGAAAAAGATTATTCAGAAAATAATTGTGTAAAAATAATAAAAAATCAAAATTATACGGAAGAAGTTTTGCAAAGGTTTTTTGATAAAACTTTTAAATCGTACTTTCGAATAAATGCCGAGGTTTTTCAAATTTTGTGTCACGAAATACCCTTAATTTATTTATGAAGAAATATTTTGATTTTTTTTTTGTTATATAAACGTCAAAATATGTATTATGCTCTACTGTATTTATTAGATGTTATCATTCTCTACTGTATTTCACATATTTTTTGTTCAAAGCATGTTGAGCGCCATCTCAGCATGCTCTGATGTGATTAAAACTACAAGCCCTGACCCCTGAAAGCTCAGAAAGCTCAGAAAAGAAATACTTTTATTTTGACAAATCATGCTCCTATTTCAAAAACAAAACTCCTCTATACGATTATAATTTGTATGTATACTATTGTAAGTCGCTGTATATTTGTAAGTACTTGGAATATTCAATTAAAAATAAAAACTAAGAAAGAAAAAATAACAAGAAATCAGTCGGTATATGAGAGGGCATGAGAAATTAGAAAAGAATTAGAAGAATTATTATATTATTACTGATATTTGAATTTTTATTTCTGAATAAAACAGAACTTATACATATGTATTGTAGTATTGTGTAAAGATTATTGAAGATGGCATAAACTAAAATAACTACTGCTCATTTGTAACAACAGTACATATTGTATGCAAATAATGACTTGTGATCGATTACTGTAAAACAATAAAAAGAAGTGCAATTTTCTTGATTTTTAAAAAATGTAAAACTATTCATTCGATGGGAAAGACATATTTTATACTTATTTTTTTATACATTTTGATTTTTGTTTTATTCCATTGTGTATTTGATTGAAATTATCAGCCTTTAACCCCTTTATGGGTGAATACATCTATTGTGGCATTGTGAGTTGTGACATTCTATATACTGAAACTAGAAAGTAACTGATCACAAGATCAAAATAGAAAAAAGTTAAATATGTAGTGTGAACTCTTGTTCATTGTTTAATTGTTTGTTATTTGATTGTTGGTAGTGTTGGTATACCAATAAAATTTCTTTATTTGTCTTGCACTTTTTTTTTTCAAATGAATAAAAAATAAATGTGGTTCTGGTACAGTTACAATGAATAAATAAAAAAAAAAAAAAGTAATTAGAAAATTAAAATCACAACTTTCTAATTAAATAGGTAGTGAAAGTCACAGGGCAAAAAATAATTTTGTAGTAAACAATGTACCTATTATGTGACTAAATAATAATTATTTAAAATATTCCCATTGCAATTGTTGTAACTATAAGTGTTCGCCACTATAATTGTAATATTTTTTTTAAATATTTTCCAAAAGTTTTGTTTTTTTAATACCTTGAGTAAATTGATTACATAAACAATGATAAAACAACTAGTAAGTAGTAATCATTCTAATAATAATATGTATGTATATCAGTGATTATAATATATATTAACAGCGCACAGTTTTAATAAAGTAATACAGAAGATACTACAGTTCAAAATTATGACAGCTACACTTTCAAATGAAATTATTGAAGTGCTTAGTATAGAAAGTATTTAAAAATAGGCTTTAATATTTATGGTGTATCTATGTATATATTCTGGAAAAAGCGGCAATCCTGATTTTCAATCCAATTCTAAAGTCTCTCCTAAATCAGATTCTTGTATAAATATTCTGAAAAAAGCGCATAATTCTGATTTTGTAGCCAGCTAAAGGTCATCCTAATTATATTTTTATAAACAAATTATCAAAACGCAACTTGCTATTAAGGGTATTCACGAGTTGGTGCAAAGTGGTCTTGCACATGTGCAAAATATTGCACCGTAGCATATTTAAATTTTTTGACAGTTAAAGTGCACAATTTGTTGTTGTTTTCATGTATAAAAAAGTGCAAATTTTGCAAGACTATGCAAGACCTAAACCCTATTGCATATTTGTGCAAGACCATTGCAAAGTTTGTTTATATATGTTTTGTAAGCGCTATATTAGATAAAAATTTAAAAAATGCCTAAAAAAAGTGGAAAAAAAATTATTTCTGATTATTTATTAAGTCAAGCATATGAAAATATACAAATATCTGAAATTTTTGGAATGTAAATAAAACAAGCCCATCAACGATATTTGACAGTTCAAATATGTGCTAGGGTGCAAAAAAAATTTGCACTTTAGCACCAACTCGTGAATACCCTTATTGTATGCAATTCACAAGTGCATCCTACTTGTATTTTTACACACATACATATTCCAACAAGAAAACAAAAAGGCAAAATCAAGAGAGAGGTTTATACACTTATTAATATGGTATAATTAAAATTTTCGCTAATCATAAGAACTTTTATATAATTAGCTTTAGAGCATAGAGTATATAATTTTTATGGTGGAAAATCTACCGTTTCGTAATCAATATATAGATTTACAATTATAATTTTGGGAAGAGTCTAGTTATATCTTCCATTTTTGTAGAATAGAAATTCTTTTTTATGTGCCATATTTTTAAATAAGAATAAAATATTAGAACCACAACAGAATTATCTTAAAGAAAGTATCAACTCAATGAGTTAATACTATTTCTTTAATTAAAAACTAAAATTCATTACGAATTAGGAAAATATTTATGATTACACCTTAAAATATCAATTATTTTCAATTTCTATTAACATATGTCATACACACATACATATATCTATATTATGTAGATGTACATACAAAATGTCGGTCATATGTCATAATAATATAATCATTATAGAAATAATTTGTTAAGCACTTAATACTTTTAAGAGTGCATCAATTTATCCATTTAATATTTAAAGTTATAACCGTACCTATATTTTACAAATTTATTGCATATTACAATGAAAAGAAAACAATGACTTACCTTTGCGTTCCAATTTTGTTGTTGCTGCTGTTTACCGTGTTTACTGCAAACATGATGATGGCCGTTAGCAGTTGAACTACTATTTTTACTTTTATCAGCCGATGTCATTTTCTGATGATATTTTGAATTTTTGTTTTTATTGATCTTCTGTTTTTTTTTTATTTGCTATTTTAAATTTCAAATATCGAATCATCAAATCTGGAAAATAAAGAAAAATACAAGGTTAAGGTCTTGTATAATAAATAAATATAAAGGTGTGTTGTTTTTTTTTTTATTTAGTTTTAACTGTTTTTATTATGGTTTTTATAACTAATTTCTGAAAATATTACATTAATAACATAGAAATAAATTAGAGACAAATATTAGCTGAAGTTAAAGCAGTTTTCTCTTTCTTTTTTATATATAGAAAAATTCTATGATAGCCTTTAGCGAAATATGTTCGTAATATCAGTTAGTATTAAAATACAAGTGGAAAGCTTTCTTTACTAGTCAGCGTAAATTAAAATTTTTTAAAGATTAGAAATTTTTAAAAGGATGATAAAAGTATTTTACAATTGTGACCATTTTTGCATCAAAATTTGTAATTTTTTTTTAGAATGTTTTATATAAGGACATATTTTCTTCAATTTTAAAGAAACCCCATATAGTTAAAAAAAAGCTATTCACACTCATGTAAAAGAATAATAATGGAGTTTTAATTTGTTGTCTCTTACTTACTTTAAGCAAAATTTTTTCAGATGTCTAGATTGTACAAAAAATACAAAATATTTTTCTAAGGTAACTTTATTCTCAAAAATATCAAGCCAAAACTTCCGCACAAAAGTACTTCGGAGATACGGAGCAACCAAAATTTTACTACTAGGTGACCTAGATCCGTAATACGGCTACATTAAAAAATTGTTCCATAAAATTAATTTTTATATGAGGCCTGATCATTGTTTAAAATTCATTAATAATTTCATCTTATATGTTTTTTAAATTTTACATATAAAGGGATATGCGACGGACTGACGACAAGGAAAAAATTTAAAAATATGTAAAATTACAAAATTCTTTAAACTTTCGGACATTTGACTATGACTTAGATACATCGCGAGGTTTGAAATTCCAAACATAGGGACTTTTTGGACTGCATAATCTTGGAAAAAGAAATTTCTATTGGTCGGGATTATATTAATATTACTTTTAACTTAAAACAATTGATTAATTTGAATTAAAATCAATTATGTTGCCGACATTTATTTAATAACGGTTATTATAATTTATCTTTCATAAGCGAGACTCGCAACAATTATGTCAAATAGTATTTACTTTACAGGTCTTGCTGATAATAATTACTTGGGTCTTGCACATAATATATATATATGTAATATGTACTTATATACAAATAATAAAGAATTTCTGAAACATATTTGAATGTAATTTAAATTTTAAACATGTGATATTCTTTATTTTTAATCTTTTTCTTTTTTTTAAATGCAATATGCGATTAGCGTAAACAAAAAAAATGGTATTTTGAATAATAATTCAATGTTTATACAAATGTAATGCTTAAAATTAAATTGAATCAAGTGAAAATATAAACTTTTAACCTGAATATTAAGTAAACAATATACATAATATGTATCTACATATTGGATTTTTAGGTAAGTATGCAGGTATCAATTGTTTTTTTTATCATTGTGACAACTTTGTTCAAAAGAAAACAATTTTTGATTTGATGATTATGATTTTCACTTAAATTTCAAGAAAAACAAAAAGTAAAGATGATTATTTCAGAAATTATTATTGTGTAGATATTCAGAAATATTTTTAAAATCAGATTATTTATTTCGATGCGATCGTTAGAATCCCAAACATTCCTAAACATGAGTCGAAAGAAAATTCGGAATATTTACAAGTTTTTTAAATTTAATAATTTATTGGTCTTGCAAATTACATTTGGAAAACTGTATATTATAGCACCTATTATGAAAGATTTTGTACCTTATTTTAAATGTCTTCATGTTCTTCACTTAGTAATTTTGTATTTAAACATGGAATAGTGTTTAGTTAATCGTGCCATGATGTTTCTTTAACAATTCTTCAATATTTACAATATTTCAGATATTTGTTCATTCTGACATATGGCAGCGAAATGTGGCTTGTAACAGCCCAATCCACAAGCTGCAAGTTTTCGTAAATAAGTATCTCAGGATAATATGCCGCATATTCTGGCAGAACATAATATCCAACGAAGGCCTCTGGATACTAACCGGCGAAGAACCCATAATGTAAGTGGATAGGAAGTTAGAGTGGAACTCTCATGGTACCAGAAGGCGCGGCCGCCCCAACATCACATGACCCAGAACAATTCAACAAGAAATGGCTAAATGTAGCATCTCCTGGGATGAAGTTAAAATATCAGCGCGTAATCGCGTGAGATGGAAGTGTCAAGTGGAAGTGCTGTGCTCCCAAGAGGAGTAAGGAAAAAAAAAGTGCCGAGGTATATTTATGTATACATTTTGGAGTTGTAAGACAGACACTCGAACCCGTTGCGACAAAAATTTTTTTAAAAATATTTAGATGCCTAATAGCTTTATTAATAAAGCTATTAAAAAGAGATGAGGACATAAATTTTGCAGATACTCGTACCTGTTGCGTTAGTTAGACTTATATACTTTTCCATATATACCTGTAGTCCTCTAAGTTGTCAAAAAGCTGATGTCAAATATAATAAGACTTATAATAACCGCCGCTATACAAGTAGTACTTTAAGGTTTAAAATAATCTACTTCGATTTATCACCAACACTGACCGAAACTTAACTATAGATTTAATAATCTCCTGATGTTTCTTTTTTTTTAATTTTAAAAAGAAATGAGTTTATGTATGAGTTTATGTATGTAGAGTTTATGTAGTTAAAAAGAAATGAGTTTATGTTATTAGATTTTCAACTAAAGAGTAAAGGGAGTATATTATATTCTATCAAAATGAAACTTTTGATTTTTAAATGACATACTGAGACCTTTAAAAACGATTCACTCTGTTTTAAATATTCTATTCCAACATGTTTCCCATTTTGTAAATAATTTGGGATAAAAAATTTAAATTTCAATTAGTATTCTTGATGTCCCTTAATTATTACTTTATTTTTCGATATTTACGTTCATTCATTCGTAATAAAAATTGCTATTTAGGTTTTTTTAAGTAAGTCTATAGTTTATTTCAATTTTTGAAAGAGGAAAATCAAAAATAGGGAAAACTTTGTTATATAATGATTATGATTAACAGTTTAAGCTATATATTTTTTTAACAATTTGATTAAGGTAAGTTTCAAGATATAAATCAAATATAAAGGTACTTAGAAAATGGTAATGACTATGAAAATATTATACTAAAAAAATTTATTAGAGTCCATACCGAAACTATATTTTAACTGTTTGTTACTTCGATTTTATTTCAGTCTTGTATTATGATCATACTCGTATATGATGCATTGAAATATCAGTTTATAAAAAAAAGTATCTTCTAAGTTTTTTTAGAAGTAAACAAATCGCTAATGGAAGCTGATACCATTTAACACAAGTCATAACAGTCCCTGTGCACACACGCTAAAAAAAAGGCATAGAAAAAATTAAATTGCTAAAAAAAACTATCTCGACCAAAACAGAAATGGTAGGCCCACAAGCTTAAGAACTTTATACTAATTATGTGTATGGAGGCAGAAATTTAACTGACTTTAGAAAAGATTTCAAAGGACATGATAAAAAATCAATAAAAAAAATTATTAAAAAATTGATCTTAAACCGATTAAGAGGGCAAAAACTTTAAAGATTCGAAAATTAAATGAGAAAATTATTAATATAAAAGTTTTTGTATGCCCATCAATCCATTTATAAATAAATAATAAAAAATAAAATAAAAAAAAACTGTTAAATTATAAAAATAAACAAAAATTATATTAAGATAAAGATATTTATAGAACCATGAGTAGTTATGGTTCTAATTTACATGTTAATAGGCCTTTAAATTTTTATTTAAATTGAAAAACAATAAAACTTCTTTTAAAGTTACATAAAAAAAAAGAAACATTTCGAAGATACTGAATATATTATTTTCATTATTCATTATAAGATTTATAGCAAATAAATAAAATCGTGTATAAATAACTAAAGCAAATAATTAACTTTACTCGGTAAATTTTTTTCTTCTTTAATTATAAATTTTCACATGAAAATTTTATGATTCATTTTTTGAACCAAATCAAAAAACACCGGCACTTAAACAAATTTTTAATGATTTTTAAAATTAATTTAAAACAAAAAAAAAAAAAATTTTTTTTTTAGTATATTTTTATTACATATTTTACGTAAAAAATTAAAATTAATGTCTAGAATTTTAAGAATTAATATACAGACAATAATTTGCATGCATATTCATAAGTTATATCTTATTCTGTCACGGTTACTAGCATAAGAATCCAAAAAACAGAAAGAAGAAAATATAGGATATTAATACGTAGAACGCATAAAAATCAAAAAAAAAAAAAAGAATTTTTTACAAAATTCTGTTGTGCAACAAAGTTTTTAAAATTACACATACTATGGCTTCACTAGACACTAGGTTCGTATTACACCTTCAAACGTAGGGGTACCTAAATATAAGAGCGAGAGTGTTGATGTTAAATCTCTTTAAATTTATGTCACGACGATACTGCTCTGACTGAAAAACTATTAAAAACTTCTTATGTCCATATATACGAGAGTTCACCTAAATTCTGAATCTTTAAAAATAAAAATTTCTGATACATTTTAGACGTTTTGTAGATAGACTGTTATAGGTGCAAAAAACAGTGTTCTACGTTCTCTATTGCATTAATTTTTCTGAAAATCATACAGCTGAGATTCATATATCTACATAACCAATTTATTATTATGTTTACTATAATTAGACAAAGGCTCGTAACATAAGCTTAAATTATAATTAAAAGCATTATTACTCATACAGATATTTCACTAGGCTTGTCTTCCTAAAAGTAAACTTTTTGATAAATGAGGACATCTAGTATAGCAGAAATGAATTTGGATAGAGCTTAATGGCTCGGGCATTACGCATAAATTTTTTAAAGTAATAAAGGATCAAGTTATTGTTATGAAAATTTTTTAAGAAGGATTTTTTTTTATATATTATGTGTGTAGATGAAGGAAATCTGACCTTCTACAGTTCTATCTGTTTGAATTGCTATAAGGTTTTAAACAAAGTTGTACATGTTTTATTTTATTCTAATACAAGACTATTTTTAAGGTATAAACATATTAAATGAACCGATTATTTTAGATATAGCTTGTAAGGAAACTCCGTTATTTATTTTATAAACGCATTCTAAAGTTATTTATATAAGTTTTACGGAATGAAATAATATTAAAAGAACGAAGAAAGAAATTAACGCTTGAACGCCACTTTTTTTTTTCTTCAAAAAAAAAAAAAACAATACCTTTTTTATCTTCTTTTTTTCTTCAAAAAGTTCTAAATTCAATTATTTTTTGATTGAACTGCGTTTTTAAAAATACATATAAAAGTTAATTCTGAAATTTTTCTGGTATTTGAAGCCAGCGCATTTATTATTATTTATAATCCGGAAAATGAATCCAATGTTTGTTAATTAAAAATAAATCTATTTAAACAAACTAAATAAAGCGTTAATTATAAAAATCATAAAAATCTTTAAAGAAAAAAATCCAATTACAATAAAAAAAAAAACAAACAAAATTTTAAAAACAAAATTGGTTTTTCTTGAATTACTAACTTTTGTAATCCTTCAAAAATAAAAGAATGGTTAAATAAATTTATTTAAAAATTTTTTAATGTTATTCTGTTGGATGTTAAAAATGAAGAGACCATGAAAAAAATAGATACAATACCTACTACCTATATTCTTTTTATAATTGAATTATTCATTTATATTTTTATATTATTTACTTTATAATGCGTCATGTTAAATAAAAACTTTACTAGATAGACTCTTGAATATTGATAACCATGGATAATCTTACATAATTTTACATTTCTATGATTAGAAGTTTACGTCAGGACTCAGGAATGTATGAACTGGTGAAACAATAGAAGGATTCAAAAAATTCAAGAATTCCTCTTAATTCAGAATTTCGCATATACATGTGTACATATTCAGCAAAAGGCCGGTAATCTTGATTTTGTCATCAACTACAAAATACCTCCTAATTATATATAATTTTTTGAACAGTTTTAAAAATTTGATATTTGAAATCTATAAGTGGAACCTATAATCATCTTAGATTAGATTATTATTCAGGTGTAAGTGACACTGCGATTTTTATGTAGATAAATTTGGCGCCCCTTGTTCTAAAATGTTCTGGATTTTGCCTCCACTTATAATACTTCTGTCAGCTCTACTGTCTCTTAAAAACTAAAGAACTGTATAGAGTTTATTACTGGTAGTTCATCTTCGACAAAGTAATATGCTCCTAAAAGCACATATCTTGTTAGGTGTAAAGCTCCGCAGCTTTTTGTTATGTGTCGTTGAGTCTCTTCTTCTTCCTAACTGAATCTGCATATACCGAAATTTTCTATTCATTTTCTTTAAGTATCCCTTTAGACGGCAGGGTCTCACCTTAAATCCTATATTGGAATTCTCAGTTTATTTTTACTTCATGCTATGACTTTTTCATTTTTCATATGGTCATTTCACTTAAGATATAAAATCCATGGAACATTTTTCGCTATTTTAACTTAAGTCCATTTAGAAATGACCTTAAGTTGCATGGAAGTGAATGCCATTTAAGCCTTCGTCAGTAGAAATTTAGTCCATTTCAATGGAAGTTAAGTCATACGTGATATAGTAAAAATAAGTTGGTTTTCAGAAATTTTTTAGAACTTTATTTGACTAGGAAAATAATCAGTAAATAATTTAGAGCAATAGTTTAAGCTAGATTTGCTTTAATAAAGTCAAACCAGGTCGAACGAATCATTTAAAGTTAATAAGAACAAAATTCAAAATAAAACATATTTACACACAAAAATACAAAAAATTTTTAGTAATGATTCTAAAAAAATATTTTTAAATTTAATATTGTTATAACCGTGTCTGATTTAAAGAAATTTAATCAAGTAATGTAAACTCTGTTCTTGTATTAAAAACATAAAATTATTTTTTTCACTTCAACATTAAAATTCATTTTTATTAGGAAAACAAAAAAAAAAAAACAATTTTCTACATAAAGTTCCTTGACATTTTAGTCAATTATCAAATTACTATAGGTACTAAAGTTTTAAAGAAAATAATATTAACATACATTTTAATAATTAAAATTTCTATACACGTATATTTGAATTACCGTTATGCATCACCCAAATTTCACGTTTTAAACACTTACCTGGTTTCAATTAAAAAATTTATAACATATATGTACATACATATGTAATTTTAAAGAATTTATTTAATACACATAGAAATTTTTTTTTTTCTTTCAATTTTGGAACACCTCTTTTAGTGATACGAACGTGAATATATTTTATAAGAAAGTTAACACTATCTTAACTAAAAAGATGATTTCTCAAAAATAAATTTCAAAACTTATGGAATTTATTTAAAGAATTTGTTGATCTAAAATTTATTGAGTGATAAAAAAAAAAAATATCTCTACTATCGTCAATTTATGGTATGATAAACCTAATTTTAACTATTTGTAAATAAGAGAAAAACTTACTTGCAAAGAATTTTTCTGATCGAAAATCTAAACAAATTTTTTCTTTAATACAATACAAACATTAACAAAAACATAATTATTAGTCAGTTCAACTAGTTTAAATAAAGGACAGATGAGGTTTAGTCGGTAAAATACCCGGCCTAGATTATGCCACGGGGTACATTAATTGTGTCTATTGAAAATCCTCTCTAAAAATTGTATTAGAAGGTGGGCTCTATTTGGTCTTTTGATTTCTGAATCACCTGTTGATCTGTGATCTGTGCCAGACTTTCTTGTTAAACTCCCTGTATAATAAATAGTAATAAAACTTTGATGATTATATGATCAAAATCCTTATGTATCGTCATTTAAATAGGTAATAAAAACAATATAAATATTTAGTACTTAGATCCTAGGTTTTTTGAATGATACAACAAATATATGTGAGTATATGAATGCATTTGATTCTCAAAAAATTTAATTATATCAAAACTTATTAAAACTATCTCTTTTGTAATTTTAAATAAAGTGCAAATTAAATAACCAAACATAACAATATCTAAACAAGAGCTATATTTTAGATTTTAAAGATTACCAAAGGTATACCAAATATAAAAGATCGTGTTTTGTCGAAAAAGGTACCAATTTTTAGAAAAAACCATTAAAACAAGATTAGGATTAAAATTTCCAAGATATTTAACTTAACCTATTTATAATATCTGTAGCGAATTGTTGAAGCAAATGTTTGTATGATGCAGATAAGCCTTATACTATACCATATTTTAATATTATATAGATAATATCATATTCTCATATTATATTTTTATGAAATTCGTTTTTGAATCTTTAGACTCGATTATATTTGGCTTAATTATAATTAATAGACCTCTTCTTTTTGAATATATTTGTCTGGTTTTTCCCTTTTCCTTAATTTTTTATGATAACACTTACCTTACATCTAGTCGATGTTCATCCCTACCATGTTGAGTTATGAAGATGGCGAAATACAGCCTATGGAAATTCTTTTGTCATGCGCACGTCCCGTTTGTGGAACCATATACCATCGCATGTGTTCCCTAAATTTGGTAATTCATATGTGTACGATCTACTTAAGTTTAAGAAGAACATTAACAACTTTCTTCAAAATGTCCCTCCAAATTTTCCTACCTATACCCCATAATCCAAATTTCCCAATTCTAATTTCCCCAATTATCCTTCCCACATCCCTATCCCCAAAGCCAAACTGTACATTTGTATTAAAGGTTCCATCCTAAAGTTTGGTTTTAAAAGGGGGTGGTTTTGGTTGGTTAAAGTCCAACACTACCCTGAGGAAGCACGTGCAGTTCCTCTTGGTGATTTTCGAGTTTTCCACCAAACCTTTTTTAACCCTCGTAAAAAAAAAAAAAAAAAAACCACTATTTTATAAATTTGCCCTTGCATAAAGGTCACATATTCTTCAAATAAATTTATCGATATAGAACAAAAAGCGGAAATAAAATCTCTAAAATCTCTAATCTTTTTTTAATCTTAAATACAAAAGAATTTTCTAGGTCGATTCAGATTTAAGTTGGATTCGCTAAACTAGAATTTAAAAAGCTGTCAAAACTATGCTTAAAAGGGTTTTTTTTTGATTAACCATATAGTTTTTTACTCACTTTGTTCAGTAAATTGATAAAATATGTACACATATTTACATATACAGGGTGATTTGTAAGTAAGTATATTAACATAAAACATTGCGTAAGGGATAATGTGTAGACAAAAGTTTTGTATGGTGGTTAAGAATGTGGACCGAATAGTTTTGGAGCTGTGGGGCTTTAAAGGTCATTTGGTAAAATTTTCTTTGTTTTGATTAAAATGACCATAACTTCTGTTACAAACAAG
The DNA here is from genome assembly GCA_947095535.1 of Poecilobothrus nobilitatus. Taxonomy (NCBI): domain Eukaryota; kingdom Metazoa; phylum Arthropoda; class Insecta; order Diptera; family Dolichopodidae; genus Poecilobothrus; species Poecilobothrus nobilitatus. The sequence goes on along the minus strand of OX352772.1, from coordinate 50,015,009 downwards.
ATTAAAATTAAATTTTTTTTTAATTTTTGCTAATGCGATTTTCTAGTCACTAGTGATTTAATATTATAAAAATTTTTTAGATGTTAAAAGCGTAAAATAGCTCTTGTCTCAGGCTTTTATTTGGTATACCATACGTTAAATTAACGTTTTACCGATCAAGCTTCTCCAAAACTATTGGGTGCATACAATCTAAACCCCCATATAAAACTTTTGTCTACATATTATCCCTTACACGATAGTTTATGTTAATGCATATGCTTACTAATCACCATGTATTTATATAAGAATAAAGTAAATTATGGTTATATCTAATCTATACTGATCAATTTTGACTTTCATTAATCAATCAATTTGTTTATTCTTTATACAGAAACCTAATTTAACGTTATTTTTTTTTTTTTTTAAATTATATTTTAATATAACCTAATAATATTCTATACAAAGAACTTTTTTTTTTTTTTTTGAGCAAAAAAAATTAATTCATCCATTAATTCATCAATTCATCAATACAAATTTGAACTAAGAAAGAAAAAAATATCATTATAAATTTAAGAAGAAAGTAAAATTAGCCATAAATAAGAAATAAAAAAAAAAAAAAAACTTTAGATAAAATCTAGGGCAAAAACAGCACGATAATACCATCTATATACACACACCTTTTGCGTTTTTAATAACTGACAAAACTCCATGCTATATGCTTTATTCAATTTAATTTGAATTTTCTCGAAAAGAAGTCTAAAAAAAAAAACAAACCAAAACAAATAAAAAAAATTTAGATAGAAAAACCAAAAAAAAAAAAAAAACCATTAATATCTTAAGATACTAACCAAAACTAAACTTCTCACGTTTCTCAAAAGTAAAAGTAAAATAAAAAAATAACTTTAACAAATTTTTCATATTTCTATTCTTTGTTTTTTTTCAATTTTCAAATTGAAACAAGTTTACTTTGAAAATCCATTAGATGGCGTCAATAGAAAAACTATCAAGTTGTATATAATATAATATGTATATATACACATATAATTATATATATAGATTTATTAATAATATGTTGTTATATTTAAATTCACAAGTAAAATCGAAATATAGATACTTTGTGTTAAAATTGAATATTTTTTTAGCATATTTTTCAAAAATAAAGCTAAAAAACTTGCTGTTAGTTTCATTCAGTCCGTTTCTATGTTCGTCTGATGGTTTATAAAACTCTTACACTGTTAAAACTAGTGCCATTAAATTTTAACAATGGATAGGTCTCTTAAAAAAATTAATGTTGTTAAATAACTGTTTTATGTAGCACAACCCATTACAAAGCTACACCAATCAAAATGTGGAAAAAGGAAAAAATCCTATTTTAAAATGTGTATATCTTATGTTCTGCTTAACATTTGTTCAATCTAGAAACCTCAAATAACAGAATATTTTTCTAAATCAACTAGTAATGTGTGCTTACAATACAAGCGTTAAAACGGTTGATTACATCGAATAACATTTTAATAAAACATTGTATATCTGACTTATATAGTACTCCCTCAGCACTTAAGCAAGGCGATCTGTAGCAATGGTTTTCTAACAAAAATTGTCGCTCGTTAAGATATTTTCAATGATACCGCACATGATTATTGTATCGCTGACTTTTATGTTAAGGACTTATAAACACCCTCAGCGTCCAAGCAAGGTGATCTGGAACCATAATCCCAAAGAAAAGTTGTAGAGCTATTATGTTTTCAATGATACCACACATGAAGACATTCGGATATAAATATTGAAATCCTCATACAACTTAAAAAGTACTAAAAGGGCTCCTTTTCCGAAAAGTTTCAATATCAGATTTTTCTGGATGGTTACACACAAAACTCTATCAAATTTAGCCTTTTACCGCAAGTATCTATACACATCTAGATACATAGTGATTTCACGAAGCGGTTTCAAGCAGTTATATACAAATTGGAAGCTTATATACAGTAATTTCAAAATAACAGATGTCTTAACAATTTATTATGTAAATTTACCGTTATATGAAAATCAAATGTTGACAGAAAAAAGATCTTTTAGAATTTAATATAAGTTACCTCAAATTTTTTTTTTATATAATAACTGTTTTTATTGTCTTTTAGAAAATGTGTATTTTTAATAACCTTTTTTTAGATTTTACATTCTGTTTTTTTTTTGTTTTTGTATTTTCATTTGTGCGACGGTACGCGGTTAGGTTTTTTTTTTTTTTTGGTTTTTGCGCCTTAAACCAATATAAACTGGTTATTTTACTAATATGTAATTATATTTATTTATTAGAAAAAAAAAATTTAATTTTCAAGATTACCTATTTTTTTTTAAATTTTAAATTTTCATTTTAATGTTTTTATTATGAAAAATTAAGATACACCACTAAATAAAAGATTTATTATTGAATTTTAGGAGAATTTTTTTGCAAAATAAATTATTGTTTTTGTTAAATGGAAAATTTTTAGTTATTATATCCTAAATTACATATTTATGTTCTAATTCAGTTCTAATGTTATGGTTACGAAGTAGAAGGTTTGAAAAAAATCGGAAGATAAATTAGAGTGATAAGGAAAAAAAAATGATAAATTAAAAAATCTTGGTAGGGTTGAACATCTGATTATTATAAACCCTTCAAAAAAAAAAAAAAGTTTCGGTTAAGTTAAGATGAATAACAATGTTCTATACGGTAGGTATATCGAAATAATAGTTGCTTATTTAATTAAAAATGTTCTTATGTATAACTCAGGTTGTCTAGGTTTACAATATATTTTTACAGAACGATTTAAAATTAATTGCATGCAATGATTATTTTGACCAGGTCCCTCGATTTCTACTATAAACATACATTTTTATATTTATTTACATTTGGCAATGGAGATTATATTATTTGCTATTTGTTTGTAGTGTTAATGTATCGTCCTTAAAAACTTACTGAAATGATAGATTAAGAAATGAAACCATTGTGGTTACTATTCAAATATGAATAAAATTGTTTAAAATATAAAACATACATATGTAGGAACATAGAAATGTCGTTTATTTTATTTAAGTTAGAGAAATCAACAAAAATATTATAGGTCATATTTATTGATATCATTGAAAGAGAGTAATAATAAAGGAGAACCATCAATACACTAAAGGTTCCTTCGAACTGTGCGACTGCTAAGAATTATTATAAAATATTATCGGCAAGTTTTAAACCGATTCTTTTATTTATTTTTGAAAATAATTTTTGTAACTGGAACTAGGAAGTTGGATCTGGGACGTTCACTTTGTAAAAGTCAAAATAATAAGAATATCTTACATAAATTTTTAATTTTTAAATATACATTATGTATTATGTAAAATTCATATAAACGTATGTAAGTTACTTATTTACCTATTTATTTATCTACTTTTTACGTAGATTTGAATTAAAAGCAATACAATTCGTTACATAAAAAACCAAGTCGACTCGCGAGTTGCGAGTAATTTTTTAGTTTTTTTCTTGCGTTTTTCTGTTGAATTTTTCCAATATACAAGAAAAAAACTATGATATTGAACCCGAGCCTTGAAACTTTGGGTTCAGGTTCATTGTGTTCAAATTCAACAAAAACTTTTGCACCGATCCAGTTTTGGGTTTGGGTTCGGATTCGGTTACAGACCCGGCTATTATACTACTGACAAGGACAACTGTTAACTACTGACGAAATAATGTTGTTTTTTTGTATCGATCTCATCAGTACATACTAGTAATTGTATTTTATGTTAGTCTTACAATTATTATGGTCTGTTAGTGTACTATTATTTATTTATTAAAGTTACATTTCATTATTTATTTGGTTATAATCTGATGGTAGTTTCATAACCACAAAGCAAAAGAATTTGAAAAAAAAAGAAACGTAATCTTTTTAAAAAATAAGTACTTTCTTCTCGTCCTACCATTTCTATGATATTCTATGAAAATAATTTGCATTATCACTAAACTCTTTGTCGTCCAAAATTAGGTCCAACTAAATTTCCACGGATTACTGTTATAATGTTAGAATGTTAAAATATGATAAAATAAGGAAAATAACTATACTTATAAATTTCCATATTAATGTGTACCTTATTGTATATAATATGTAACTAAACAAATTTTTTAATTACCGAGTATCATTCACTCATATTATTGTACTCATATTTTGTATTCTTCGAGCCGACGCAGTTAACTATAACTTTTTCGCCTTAATTAAACAATGCTTTATTCACAAGATTACTAAAGATACCAAATACTAAAAGATACTTAATTAGATCAGATTTTTTTAATTACATTAAAAACTATGGTTGAAAAAGAAAATCAAAAAAAAAAAACAAGTGATGTAGGCTTTTTTTATTGCCTAAAACATAAAATATAAACTTTGATTCCAAAATTATGTTTTATTCCCATCACATTTTTAAATAAAATAAACAAAAATATATTATAAAATAAATTAAAAAATATTTCTCAATAAAATCTATGCCCTCACAAATCTGTTTTGAAGAAAAAAACAGTATGGAGTAGGGCGAATTGTGGTTAGAAAAAAAAAACAGTTACTTTCAGTAATTTTGTTTCTTTTTAAAAATTTATGTGAAATGAAACGGAACACAAAATAAAATAAATTATTGAAGTGAAACAAACATTCAAAACTCTTTGTGAGAAATAAAATTTTAATTTTATGAATTCTTTTAATGTTACAAACAATTATGAATATTATTATTGATCATTATGATTATAAATATAATTAAAGTTTATAACGTTTCTAGATTATATTTATACTTTAAGCTAATATCAGTTTTAAATATTTAAAAACAAAAATCGTTAATAATATTAGGATAAAAGTAAAAGAAATTAAGATCTGTAACTACATAATTCCAAAAAAAAAAAATAAAAAGAAATGATAAAAAAAAATATAAAAAAATTGACTAAGGCAATAGAGTCTTTTTTTACTCTAAATGTGCAGCGGTCTAAGTATTTATATTTAACTATCACTTTTACTATCAACACATTTCATTTGTCGTCATAATTTTATCGAATAGTATTTAAAAGAAATTTAAATATTTTTCCTTATTTTCCTTTATTTCACCATTTTTAGCATAATTTTCAAAAATTTAAAAAAAATTTGCTTATTCCTTCTGCCTGTTTTCACAACTTCTACACCGTTTAAGATACAGAACAATGAAATTTGAGTCATATGGATATGTCTCTTAAAAAAATTAATGGGGGCCTAGATGGCTTAGTGGGTAAGAGCGTATAAAATACGCTGTAAATACCGGGAGAGTGTGGTTTCGAATCCCACACACGTCGTAAGATTAATTTCCCTTTACGACATTTACAGCCACACCTGAAAAGGAAAGATTGTGTAATTTCCTTGTCACATTTATCTGGCAGGGGAATGTAAAAAAAAAAATTATTGTTACGGCAATACCTTTTTAATGTAGCTCCTATTGAGTACAAAGCTTTTAGTCTTTCAAAGTTTAAAAAGCCCTATTTTCAAATGTGTTTATCAAAGGTTGCGCTTAAGATTTTTTCATATTAAAAACGTCAAACGACAGGACATTTTAGCTACACCTTTATAAAGAAATATTAAAATTATACAATGTTTGCAGTTTTGTATTTAAATTAACCGTTATGTGCAAATAAAATTTTGTAAAATTTCAGTCTTGCACTTGTACAAATACAATATGTATGTTCAAAGTAACGAAAACTTAAAGCTTTAACATTATAACTTTTCATGTTTTAACAACTTTTCTTAATTATATATAGGGTGCATTTAAAATTGAAGAAAAAGAGAAATAGACTATTGATTCTCTACCAGTTTTTCTTATGCTTATTCTTATAAGTCAATATCCTAAACTGTTTTTAATGTTTTTGAAAAATTACAAAATAGTTTTTGAAATTAAAAAAAAAAAACTTAAAACATCATAAGATGGCAGAAAAACACATACGACATTCATAAATTTTGAGGAATATTTTTTTCGTCATTCGCCTTTTGTACAGTATGTCAAATTTTTTCATGCATGTAGAAGTAAATTGTACAATATTTTTCTAGTTTTTCTAGGAATATCTCCTCTGAGTGCATTGTTATCAAAGTGAATAATTTTTATTCACATTTTTTCACATAGCAAACTTTGGGCTATATGTCTATATGTTAATATTTAAACTTTTAACAGTGTACTGACGGTTGATCTAACATAGTTTCTTTAAATTAATTTGAATTGGAAAATGATTGAATTTAAAATGAAATTGTTTTAAAAACATGTAGTCTTAATATCATAATGTTGTGTTTTTGAAAAATTTAAATACAAAAAAAGAAACCAAGTAATAATATTAAAAATTGTATGTACATATGTATATGTAAAGTTGCAAGAGCTTGCAGAAATAATATTGCACATACATAATACCTACTGTAAATAACATTCTTTAGGTGTGACTATAACTAAATGACTAATAAAATGAGGATGGGCAAATAAAAATAAACTTTAAAATGGATTAAATATACAAAAAACTAAAAGTTATCTTTTTTTTTTTTGAATTTCAAATAAGTTTTTTTGCGACATCTTTCAAGGTGCAACTTCTTTATTTTATTCAAAGTAATTTACTAATAATAAATCGAAAAAAAAACTAATAATTTGCTATTTAAATAAGCTAATAAAATATGAATTTCGCTTCAAATACAATTTAATCTTTTAATATAATCATATTTAATTGTAAAGTCATGTAAAATAATTTTCAATTATGAATTTACACTAAGTATTTATTTTGATATTGCCTTAGAACAGAACCGCATTGATAGAACTTTCCAAATTAGTAAGATTACCCCAGTTTAAAAAATTTCACCCATATTGATAATTTAAGAGCAAACGTTTTATATACATATAAGGAATTAGAACCTATAGTAATACCGTAAATGCATTCTTCGGTTATTTATAAAAATCTTACTTAACTTACTTTAGAAGGATCAATATCGTTATTGAAAAAGTTCAATTATTTTTGACCTTACTTTATAATAGCTTAAGGACCCGATTTTTGTTTTAATTTTGCTCAAGTTTATTAAAAAAAGTAAAAACTAAATAAAATAACTAAAATGTACCACTATATAGAAATATTTTTTAAAAATTTAAAAATTTTCCTTTTACCTTAACTAATTAATGGATTGGTCGTCATTCGGGACCATCACAGAAGTAAGCTTTTCCAAAGTACAGCCCTATTTTTAAAATATATAGGTCTATTAGTGAAAATTGAAACGCGATTGCGGCCAGGAAATATCTTTTCGCTCAAAAGCTATCATTGAAAACGTTCCAGTGTTTCCAGATAATTGCGGAGCGGTAAATTTTTTAATGTATCATTTAAAACTCATTTCGACCGCAGATTATAATTTGTATGAAAATTTTGATATTTTCTATCCGCAGTAATTTTATTGCGGATTCATAGAATTTAAGAGAGACTTCATATTTTTGCCACTCTTTGAATTGCTTTTCATTTTTATTTAATTAATATCAAAGCACTAAACTGTTTCGTACGAAATTGTAATTGTTTTGTAAGATTATACAATAATAAGTATAAATATAGTCAACTACGGCTGTCAAATTTAGTTAATTTTTTTGAACAGATGAGTTTTAAATTACCTTAATGCATAACTTATTAAAATATGCGGTAAAATATTTTGAGAAATTTAAATGTCAAAAAACTTTACCGCTCCGCTTTTGTCTTGCGTTTTCAATGATAGGCATAATAAATTTTAAAATACAATTTCTTTATGTAAATTTTAAAAAAAATAAACTAATAAAATCTTATTTTAAGATAAAATAAATAAAGAAATCTAAACATTCAACAAGATTTTAATAAAATTACCCATTAGAAAAAATAAATTCGATATTTTAACAAATCATTGAAATTTATTTAGTGGTTCTTTTGTGGAAAATTACAATAATATGAACTGAATTCTTTGATAAGCTTTCTAAGAAGCTACTAATAAATTAAATTAAATTTGTATCACAAAATATGAATTTTAGAGATTTTGGTTTAAAAATGGTAAAATAATATTTTAGAGAGATAATATTTTATCTAATCTAATCTTTTGTCTCTCTATTTTTTAGAGATATAATATTTGCACTAAAATGAGCAAGTGGCAGCCAGGACTTATCCATTTCAGTTATGTAATTGATTCTAGTTCTAAATTTTGTTTTAATCTATTTAACCTATGATAAACTGAACTTCTTATTTAATCTTTTGTAATACATCTATTAGTTGTAGTGATTCATGAAGAATAATTGAGTCCAACATTCTTGAAAAAATGTTGTTATGTTACTATACTATATATAAATATAAGGCAACTACCCCTTACATAAGTTATATATATATGTTTATATAGTCTATATAATTTTTTTATTAACAGCCGGTCTTAAAAAATAATGTATTTCACCATGACTATTACTTATTAGACACCTTACAAAATCAAAATACTGATATCTATTATAGCTATTCACCTTTGTCCATTTTTGTCTTTCACTTTTTTCACCTACATAATTTGTCAATTTTGTCACCTACATTCAATTTTTGTCTCCTATACTGTTTCATTTTTGTCACCTACATAATTCTAAAAAAACAGCAATCTATAAATTAGATTCTAAGCGCACCAAATTGATTATCCGAATTATAATATCATTACAATAGTATAGTATACCCTTTCCAATAATAACTATGTATGTATATGTATACCTAGAAATAATCTGGCTTCTTCTAAAACATACACATCTCAGTGGGCCTTTCCACACGAGTAGTGTCCTCTTTCGTCATTTTTTACTTTTACCTTCGTTTCATACCCTCTTGCCTATAAACTAAATTTGTGGTGGGGATTTTTAGGAGTAATTTTTTAAACCAAAATTTTAGAGTTTAAAAATTTAGTCCACTAACACAAACAAAAACTCAAATAAAAATTTTTATGAGGGTCAAAAAAATTTTATGTGTACATACGTTTCATTCTCGTTTGGAAAATTAAAGAAAAAAGTTTTTGAAACGGTCGCAGCAAATTTTTAAAAAAGTAAAGTGATGTTTGATCTTTCACTTGATGAAATTATTAAAATACATTCTATTGACAAAAAGAAATTATGTGCACAGTACAGAGTTTATTCTATTTCTAGGTACATACATAATATATATTATTTAAAAATTACAGGCAAAAAAATCTTATGTTACTTAAATACAAAAAAAAATTTATTTGTTTTATGCGTGCTTTTTTTTTATATTTATTATCTACCTCTCGCAACAAATTTTGTTTTAAAATGAAATATTTACACACACATATAAAAGTAACGACTATCGAGAGGAACAGTGTGGAAATAAAAAAAAGAGGAAAGTAGTCACGAAACGAAAGAGGACACTACTCGTGTAGAAAAGCCCAGTCATACTATTGTTAACCTTTGAGGTAAACTTTAGAGGTAAAGTATAGCTTTCTAGTCTTTTTAAAGTTAAAGTAACCTATAAGTTATAAAAATATATATATCTACTATCAAAATTCTCTAAGAACTGTCCTCTCAACAATCTGTTGCTAATCCGCAGATATGACAAGCGTTTTTAGGTACGAATAACAAAATTAAAACTAAAATTGAAAATAGGATTACCCAATACCCATATTAAATATTACAATTTTTTATATTATTATAATTTTATTTAAATTTTTTTTTATTCAAATTTTTCAAATCAAAAATTTTTTTTTCTAGCCCAACTTATACTTGAATAATTTAACCGTTATAGCAACTTTACACCTGTCGTTCAGGCTGGTACAGGTAGCAAATTTAATTGTTTCTTTTTATTTTCTTTATTGTGATTGTATGAAGTGACGACGATTTGTATTTTTATTTTGAAGTCGACGACGAAATATTTTTTAACAATTTTTTAAATTTTTTTTTATTTTTCTTTTGTTTTATTTTAAATTTACTCCGATTTTGCATTATTTCTTTTGTTTGTCTCTTTTAATCTTAATAAGTTTTGGATTTTTATTTTCTTGCTTTATTTCAGATTTTAATTTTCAGGTCATTAGTCTTTTGTTTTTGTTTAGATATATGTGATTTTATTTATTGAGAAATTTCATTATAAAGCTTTTAGTTTTGTTGTATTTGACTAAGTTTCGACCAATTTTTTTTTTATTTAAAATCATATTTAAATATTTAAACAGAATCAAAGCATTTAAAATGTGGAGATAATGTAAGTTTTACCTTAAATAAATGTTAATGAGATATTAAAGTAGGGGCACAAAAAAAAACATGATTCCATTTAAAATGTTTATGCTTAACATACACAGTTAAAATCACTTTAAATACAATAGAGGTATCATAAAAATTCCATAGCTTTGGTTTTTAAAATGCTATTATCAGTTAGTTGCATATATAACATTAAGTACATGTGTACCAAAAATATAAAATTTCAGAATTATTGCTAAACAATATATTCAACTTGAGAAATATAAAGTATATATAGGAAACTTATTATTAATAGATCATTCCTATATACATATATGTATACACACATCGTGTTAGCTTGCAAAAAAAAACGTAATTGTACTTTTCTTCTACTACACCTAAAAGACAAAACGATTTTTTAACTATACATTTTCGGGAGTTCTATTGTCATCGTATTTGTTTGTTTCAATACATAACTGCATGGTGGGATGTCACAAAGTCATATTTCATGAAGAAGATTCTGGAAATAGGGACAACCCTTATTTCGTAACCGACTATAAAATTCCTCCAAATAGATACATAGGCAGAACCCGGAAAAGGGCAACCTTTATTTTGTAATAATTAATGTATCTCATTTTTGCAGAACAAAGAATTTGAAATCATGGGGCTAAAAAAAAAAGGTTTCGGATTTTCATAAAAAAATATTAAATTCTGATTGTGAAAAATAATAATAAATTTTGTGAAAATTTTGACATTTTTATGAAAAACAAAAAAAATTAAGTAATGAGGGCTGCTGAGGAGCGCGAAGGGAGTTGTAAAGGAAGGACTGAGTGACGGTTGAAAAGTGGCTTGAAGAAAGAGCCGCGAGGCTGATAGAAAATTGTTTGAAATTTTTTGAAAATATTGAATAATTTATGTGATATTGAGGACGATTTTTATAGTTGGTTACAAAATTAGGGTATTTCCCCTTTTCCGAAATATTTATATATATATGTATATATGTTATTTTGACTTAAATACATTTTAGAGTTGGTTAAAAAATCCTGAATATTTACATATATTATGTATAAAAGAAATTGCGAATTAGGAAGGATTTCACTTTTTCAGAGTATTTACATATATATATATGCGAGAATCTGAATTAGGAGAGATTTTAAAGTTGAATTCTTGAGTTGAATAGTTTTTCTTTTAAAATATTTTTTATCGAATGAGACATAACACCGTATGGCTTTATGGCACCCCACCTAACTACATTACTTCTAACACATCAGTTTATGTTAATTTTTATCAAATTGCATATTAAGTAATTCAAATTATCGACAATTGAGTGACAATACAATATTGACAAATTATTATTTAGTCTTAAAGATGTTAAGCTTACCATTTAACAAAATCTTAAATATTTCTAAATAAAATATGTATATATTTAAGATGAATTTTCAAATTAAAATTAAGCAGGAAATCAATTTAAGAAATTATGGTGTATGCCTATTGAGTAAAGTTTGCACAACAATTGAATTTAATTTTAAGTTAAAACGAAACAAAAAGCACTAATAATATTTCATTTTCTTCAAGGTAAGATTTCAGGCTTTTAAATAAAATATTATACATTTTGCATTAAGCATTAAATTATTTAAAATGAAAAGATGTAGGTATCTAGTCAAACTCAAAAGATATAAAATTAAAAGTAAAAAATGGTTGGTTTTGCAGACTCAATTTAATTTAAACCCTAAACAATCTAAAACATAACAAAGAAAGATTAACATAAGAAAGATTTCTTTTGAACAATATAGTATCGTAAAACATTAAGAATGTTACTCATTAAATGCACTATTCTTTTTCTAATGCAGAATGTGCAATTAACGCTGTCGTATCACTTTCTATATTCGTAGTCTTTACGCAACCTATAAAATAGTATTAACATTGTAACGTGAGTCTAAGAAAAAAATTAAGTAAATAAAGTTTTAATTTTACTAAATCTTGGCTTTTTTCTCAATTTTAACTAATATTTACTTTAATATTTTGTTTCTTAAATATTTTAAATTTAATTGGAATTATTCCATTCAATTATTTAACACTTAAATTTGTATATACAGAAAGCGAAAAAAGTTAAAAGTTAAGCAACTTTTTTCAAGACTTCCAAGTACCGGTGATTAGTCTAAAGCTGACTTTGCTTCCTTAAATTCCTTCGAAAACTTTTATAACTGAAATGAATTATATTATTTCTTATAATACTTGACCTAATGCACAAAGTACTGAAATAGTAATCGAACGAAGCAAAGTAAGGATTTGATGAATTTTTATTTTCAATGTTTTAATTTGAATACTTTGACAGTTTCACATTTGAATATTTTGACAATTTATATATACTTTGATTACTTTTTTTTTTGCCTTCCCTTTTTGTCCTATATAAGGAGCATAAGTCATTTATTATTCATATTTAACTAAGTTTCAGTTTCTGGAATCATTAATTTCAGTAAACCGTTCATTACTTGGCTGTAGTTATTGTACAAGGGAGACTATTTAAGAGACGTTGATTACTTTGTTTCTCTTAAATACTTTGTTAAGTAAACGAGGCAAAGGAAACAAAGTACAGATTGAGCCATCACATTTCGAAATCACTGCGTTTATTGTAAATACTTTTATAAAATTTAATACATTTTAAGTTTACTTTGACAGGTAGTTGCATGCATATAGAGCGCGTTTATTATGAAAATGATACGATACGTACGATAGTCTCGGCTAAATTAAAATAGCTTTTCCATATAAACGGAAAAGCTATTTTAATGCTATTGCTAGCTATTTAATGCTAGCTATGTTTTATGTGTTGATAAATTTGAATATTTTAGTTTCATCTTCCGTTTCAGGAATTAAATCTTCGTAACAAGTAACATGTTAAAGTACAATACAATAATTTATACAAAAATGTTTAATTAAGTAACAGATGTAAAAATTTCATCATTTAATTGAAAACGTCTAAATTTATTATACTTAAAATCAAATAAATATCGAAAGATAATTTACAAAGTTTTTTTTTAACTTTGTCTAAAAGTTGAATTCCTATATTATTATTTAAATTAAGGAATTTAAAAATTAATTTTTCTTTATGCCCAGCTTAAACGCAATGATTTTTTTTTTTGTTTCAATAAAATATTTTTTCTTCATATTTAGGTCAAATCTAATATGAAATACAAGCAAAGAAATTCATTAACAAAAATTTAACATTAACTTAATATGCTAATTTGCACGCATGACCTAAAAAAAGATTATAATTAAAAAAGAAAAAAAAATTTATTTTTTTTTTAATTTTATCCATCTACTAAAATAAAAATTTGGTAAGAGTTTTTCTTTTTTTTTTTATTATTTTAATATTTCTTTCTAATCATTTGACATACAAATTAAAAGTAAATCTCACCAATCAATACTTGAAAATTATTATTAAGTTTTGATTATTAATCTTTAGTATAAAATCAATAAAATTCAGTGATGAAATTTTTGAGATCACCGTAGATAAAAACAAAAAAAAAAAAATTTTAATTTAAATAACAATGGGATGAAAAACAAAAATTTTGAATATAAATAAAGATAAGTAAGTAATGAAAATTTATAAAAGGAAGGGTTTTAGTTTAATTTTGGAGTTACATATGTTAATTGTTTAGTTATTTCAAATCTTTTTAAATGATTCTGTGCTTTTAATTTTAGTGATTTCTCGAAAAAAGTGATAATTTGAGACATACACCCCTACTAATTTAATACAATTAAATACAACCTTCTTCCTAATATTTTTAAATGATTTATTAAATATAACCTGCGATTTCCATTTCAAGAAAATTCAGCTATGTTTAGTCTCTCGGAAAATAAATACTTTGATTCCTATTTTAACTTTTCAAGAAGAGGTTTTAGAACATGTCTGCTAACTTAACATCTTGGGCATGAAGCTAATACAAAATTACAATGATCCAACCATATTTTTGATACAGTTTAAAAAGCAGTTTGATTTATGAGTTTCTTCTGACGTTGCAAATATTTTTTTTTTTTATTTGTTGATCTTTAAAAGTTCTATAAAATATATATAAAACTTTGGATGAAGTACAATGGACATGGCGATGGAATTCCACTAACACAGAATTGGGATATCAAGATAAAGTTCAAAATAGTGCAATTTTTTTAATAAACGATTGCAATTTTACTTCAACACTGTCTCTATTTGGCTTCGCCGCCTAATAGGAGTGCTAACCCGTTTTATAAATATCTTGTATGAGTAGATTAATGTTTTGACGATATTAAATAAACTGCATTTATTCAAAACATTCCAAAGAGAAAAAGTAGAGCCTCCTATGTAGTTCAAATTTCTCAATGAAATAATGCCATTACAGAAATATGGGCTTACAGAAATTCGTTTATGATACAAGCATTACGAATATGAAATCAATTCCCACTTGATGTGTTTCCTAGGTAAACATTCACAACATTTAAGGTCCAAGTCACAACTTTGTTCATAATAATACCTTGATTTAAAACTAATTTTCATTTCCTAATATTTATTTCCAAGCAGTACATTACTACACTTCCCTTGACAAAGCAATAATCATAGAAGAATCGTATTCTTTCCACTCATCTATGTTGTATTTTTCAATTATTTCTATTTACCGTTGCAAAAAAAAAAAATCAATTTATAGAATGTATCTGATCAATGACGCAATATTTACATCGCCGGCGGTTCCGTCGACAGTTCTCAGGTTTTAAATAGAATCAAGTCATATCCAAATAAATAATATCATCTTGTCTAACCACTTGTCTAACAGAGAAACCACACACATAATACATCTACTAGTGTATACATGTTTTTATATCGATACAAAACAAATAAATATACTCTTATATGAGTATACTCTTCCATTCGATTGCATTAGTTAGGATATTTCCCCACTTTCCTGGCTGTAGGAGTTTAATGAATGGAAGAGAATTTGGAAAAACGAATTTCACACTAACAAAGTGATTTAAGATTTCTCATGTCTCTTGAAGATGCCCACCGCCCTCCTTTAGCAACATATAATTGGTTACAAAAAAAATAAATAAATGTCGACTTAGTAAAAAGTCAAATAGATTTTCAAACAATTTCATTAATTTGACGATATAAAGGTAAAATTCAGTAGTGACTAATACTATAAAATATTTTATTACAATATTTAGTGATTTGTACAATTACAAAAATTGAGGAAATAATAAAAACAAATGCAAAATAGCTGCAAAATTAAATATCAGTTTTCGAGTAAAAAGTTTACTATATTTTCTATTTTATTTTATTTAATATGTTTTTTTTTTCATCTTTTAAAATTCCAAAATTAATTAAAAAAAAAAATTTGCATTAATCATATTTTAATTATTACTTTTAAGATACCAAAAGTATATAGACATAATAATATGTATGTATGTACATAAGTTCATATAAATGTTTATTTCCCGGTAAAGTGAAAGTGTTTCCTTCTATAGATAAATTAAATTATAACTCTTATCACATACTAAACTACAATATTTTCAAAAGTGATTATAATTATACAACCAAAACCAATAATAATTTACAAACAAAATAAAATACTAAGTCAAGAAAAATAAACATATAATTGGTATAAGAGAAAAACTAGAATTACAATATATTGAAAAAAAATGATATAAAAAGAAAAAAGCAACAAAATTGTTAGCGTAATTGTAATATCAGTAGATTTATATACATATTCCATTGCATTTCTTTAAAAAAAATTATCAGGCATGATATACTGTAAGCAATTGCCATTTCAAGATCAGTTATTTTAAGTTCTGCTTTCCATGATTGTTAATTTGGCTGTATGTCATATGTCTTTATTTCATTTGCCTCTAGAGTATCATTAAACTGTATTTCATTTGCCTACATTAATATTTGACTGCATTTATTTCGATTGAATTTAAAAAAAGTTCTTTGTGTTGAAATATATGAACAAAAATTAAGAGAGATTTGATATTTGTATATTTATTTAACAGTTGTAGATAGTAAAAAATCAGGGCTAATGCCTTTTTCCAGAATATGTATTTATATTTGAGATTTTGAAGGAATTCTGAAGAAGAAGGACAATCTACCAGAATTAAAATATTATAGATAGGTGACATCAAGTCAAATGAAATACAGGTTTCTGATACTAACCGGGAGTTTAATTTAAAAGCTTCCTTCTTTTCATGATATAGTTAAATTGTAATATTTTTGGACACGTGCCGACACAATCGACCAAACACAAAGTCGAAACTAATAAAATATATGTAAAGAAAAATGCAAATACTTGTGGTACATATTGTATATAAAAAATTTGCATTATGTGCATTATAGGCAGAAATGTTTGGTATACATAGAATTTAACATATAGGTGACAAAATCTGATATCTCTTCATCAAAAGACAGAATTATAAAAAAGCAAGTTATAAATATTTGATGATATGAAATCTATATCATATTTTCCTAGGTTTACAAATATCGAGTACCATTTATATGCACCATTTTTGTTAATTTATTATTTATATTTCCAAGTTATAAATAACTGCGTAAAATTTAGGTTCTCCTTCCGATAGGCCTTCGACCATCAGTACAATTATAATTATATTACATATTTATATTTTTTACATTATATAATTATATTATATTTAATATTTAGACCTGACCGAGGTTTGAACCTAAGACATTTCACGCCATATACCTGCAACATATACCAATTGCATTATTGGTCATATGTGTAATTTTTAATATTAAAAGCCCTAAAATTAAACAAAGAAAAAATTAGAACCAACACATTGTAAAGAGATAGTGCGCCTGTCTAAGGTTGGCTATCCTTTTTACAACACAGAAGTTCTTAACTATTCCTGCAAAAAATTAATAAGTTATAGTAATCATTTATTAGGAAAACTTGTCAGAATCGAAACTTTTGTTAAATAATCTCTTTTTTTGCAAAATCTCTTTTTAGGTTATTTGAACTAAAAAGTTTTACAAGTTTTAGGCAACCGCTAGATTCGCGGCTTTTTCAATTAGAATTCAAACAGATGTTTAAAAACAACAATTATTTGTTACTGCTTAAGTTAATCATAGAGATTTAATACAAAATACTATTTTCTTGCAAAAAAAAAGGTCCCCGTGGAAGGGCAGTATAACTTGGTTTAGAAATGTACCTCCTCATCTATCTTAGGGGAGTGAAGGGTGAAAACTACTATGAAGACTACTACTTTATTATGAGTAAAATGTTCAACTTATAAATTAAGTTAATATTGATTTGTAGAATTCTAAAAAGTTTAATGCCTCCACTCAAAATTTTCCAACGAGAAACAAGGAGTGCGACAGAAGTCCATCTCTATCATGTAGAGTTATCAAGATGGCGAAATACAACGCATGGAAATTCGTTTGTTAAGCGCACGCCCACTTTGTGGAACCATATACCATCATATGTGTTCCCTAAAGTTGGTAATTCAATTCATATGTGTACGATTTACTTAAGTTTAAAAACATTAACATCTTTCTTCAAAATATCCCTTCAAATTTTCCTATACCTATTCTCCATAATCTCAAATTTCCCAATTCCGATTTCCCCAATCATCCTTCCCACATCACTATCCCCAAAACCAAGCTGTACATTTGTATTAAAGGTTCCAATCCAAAATTTGCTTTTAAAAGGAGGGATTTCCTCTTGGTGAGTTTCGAGTTTTCCACTAACCCACGTAAAAAAAAAAAAAACTGGCATCAAAACCTTTAATGAATCAGTGATAGATAATAGATATATATATAAAAAAGAACGAACAATGAACGAACAACGAAATAAAAACAGGACTAACAGGCCGTATCACTTAGAATAATTAATTTTTTTTTCTTTTAGAAAAAGTTAAACCTAAACATCAAGTTAACTGGTAGACAATGAAAAACCTGCAATCAAACTAAGTTTTTAATTAAAGTTCAGTGTCAAACTTTTCTTTGATATAAAAATAAACAAGCTTAAAAGCTGGTTTATAAGATTATAAAACTGCGTAATAAAAATGAAAAGAAAAATCAAATGACAAGGAGTGACATTGCAATTGTTTTTTTATTATTTTTGGTAGATTGAATGAAGGTTAGTCACCTAAAATTTTTTAAATAAAAGCGGATTCCAGTTTTTTTTTTATTATTGTTACTTTTCCTATATTTTTTTTTAAACTATATTTCAAATTTTTTATTAGTTATACCAAAAAAAAAAAATAATTGTTACCTTCAGTTAAATTCAGTGTTTAAGCTTAAGCTTTTTTTTTTTTTTTTAATTTGATAATTATTTTTCACTTTTTAATCTATAAGTGAAAATCTTAGAATGATTATTTAAAGTTTTAAATATGTATCTTTTAGTTTACCTACAAAGAAATTTTATGAAAAAAATTTTCTTTAACAAATTTTCATTAAAATCTTTTAATAAAGATAAGAAATGTTAAATGGTGACTTAAATATTTTTGTTAATTTTTGGGAAATTTAAAAAAAAAAAATTGTATGGTGATGATTTAATCATTTAACATTTTATAATTTCCGTGTAAAATAAAATTTTAAAATATTTTCAAAGAAAGTTTTGAAATAAAGTAAAATTTAAATAACCGGAAGGTATACTACATATATTATAAGTTATTTGAAAACTGCAATAACTACAACAGCTTTTCGAACATTAATTAAAATATAAATTCCTTATATCAAAATATAATCCTTCCTTGTACTTGTAGATTAAATTCAGTGTTTTTCAAATAAAACTCCGCATTGATTATTTTAAAAGTATTCAATTTTTTCTGTATAGCTAATAAACAAGGCATAATAAACTTATTAAATTTTTATTACCATCATATACGGAAAATTTCGTCTCCTATGTTTAATCATTTTATCGTTAATTAGTTGGCATGGTTACAAAAAATAATGGTGTTAATTTTTACCACATTTCCAAAAAAAATTTGAAAAAAAGTGCCTTATGAGCTAATAGGGCTCAAAAATTGAAAATTTACTATTTTTAGACACCTGTAACTTAGACACCTATACAAATTTTTCTTCGGCAAGTCATAATAATTAAAGCCACAGTAATTATACATTTTTACGTGTCTTAATAGTTTTTCTTAGTTATATAGGGTTCCGGACTTACAGCCCCTTAAAATTGCAACAATAATTGGAACTCAATTAATCAATGTTTACTCATTTTGGTCATTGTTCAGGCACATGTTGACAAAATTGTTTTGCATTAAAATATGTTCTTTCAGAATTAACACTATGACGCACATTTTAATATTATCCGGAATTTTTTTATTCGACTCCCAATAAAACAAATATTGAATTCTACATTTTTAATAAGTTTTAAGTTACTACAATTTTTTATTTTATCTATTTTTGTATTTCCGCGTTTTCCCCTCAAAATTAATATTAAGAGTAAGTTAAATGTAGCCTTTTTTTGGTTTGAACCTTGGGACACTCACATTTTTGAAAATATCGGAATGGGATTTTCGGCATTCGACTTAGGATACTTATGGCTAGGACATAATTAAGCGTTTTTTTTTTAAAAAGTTTAATTTGTAGACAAAAATATTGAATGAAGTTGAAATTTTAGCGTTTTTTAGGGTATTTTTCTGGTTTAAACCTTGGGGCACTAATAATTGTTAACCAATCTTAGATTTTTGAATTTTGCGTTCATTTTAACACAGTTTTAAAACCAAAGTCATAATTTACACGAAAATTACTTTATTTTTCTTCTGTTCTCACTTTAAGCCTTAATATTATAATACTTTTAAATAACTTGTTGAACATTTTAAATAATTTTTGTTAGTTATTTAAAATTGAGTCAAAAACCTTTGTAATTATTCATTATTTACCACATTATTCCAATTTTTACTATATAATTAAAAGGTAAAATATATGAATAGTCCATTTTGTTGTATCTAAATATTATTTCAAGTTACAGAATTTGCACTACAAATTCAACCTTTTGCAAATCATATTCAATCTATTGCAAATTTAACTGTTTTCAAACCAATTCCAATCTTTCGCAAATCAAATTCAACTTTTTATAAAAACTGATTAAATGGTTTTATGAAGATTATAAATAACTTGACTTCAAATAAATCAACATCAAATAAATTTTAAATTTTAAAAGTAAATTAAGATATAATTAATATAATAAAATCATATTATTATCATCTATAGTGATTTGGCGACTAATGGCAATTGTAGATATACATATTCTGCATATAATATTTGTGGCAATCGTCAGGAGTAACAGTTGCCACAACTTGTACAATTACATCTCTTAAATTCCGAAAATTTACGAATTCACCTAATAAATTGGAGCATTGATTTTAGAAAAATGGGATTCATCATTAGTCAATATGCTGGCAGCAATACAAGAGTATGTTTTGTCATGGGCAAGTGTATCAAGAATTTGCAAAGTTTTATGGAACCACATTATGTTGTCTAAAATTAACCACGTTCTTATAATCATTAATTTTTTTAATTTTTTTATAATAGGTTGAAATTGATTTGGAAAAGGTTGAATTTAATTTGTAAATGGTTTAATTTGAAATACAAAACCTGTATCTATATAAAATCTTTCGTACCAGGAGAGTTTTTTTTGAACGGAAATCGAAAACATAATTTGTATTGCCGAAAATTGTTTTGAAAAAAGATCCAAAGATCCAGAACTAAAGTAATTTGCCTAAAAATTCTAATGACATGAGTTTTTACTTTGTTATGGTATGAATTTTTAGGCATAATGACATGTATGCATATTCGGAATGGTGAATAAAAATGCTTAATTGAATTGAATTTCAGTTTAATGATGTGAAATATATTACACTGAATTACAATTAAATATTTTTAATTTTAGTAAAAAAGTAATTAAGTTATAAAAGTTTAAATCACAAAATTATTTAAAATTTAGAAAAATTAAAAGCATACAAAAAAAATTTTCTGTTATTCCTCTACTCTCCTTTTTTTTCGTCAAAATTTCTTTATAATTTTATTAACTTGTTAGAAATTTAAATAACCGTTTTTCCATTAAAATTTCTTGTGCGAATTTAAACAAGTTTTGATAAATATAATAATTAAAATATTTTTTGCAGTAAAACATAAAAGACAAAAAGAATGAACCGAAAATTTCTAGTACATTAAAGTTTTTTTTATAATTTTACTAGTTACTTAATATTTCAACAGACTTAGAAATAGAATACATAATAAAATTTATTTCAAAAGCACAATTTTTTTAATTTTTCATAATTAATTATTTTTTTTTTTACCAAAATTGTTTTTCGAATTACATAGGAACTATATACTTAGTAAAGCATTATTTTTAAAATACTCACACTAGTTTATAAGTTGTAACCTTCCGGTTTTTTTCAACAATAAAAAACAATTCCCAATGTGAATTTTTTGTACTGATAATGCAAATGTAATTTAAGAGAGTTTTTCGAAAAAGGGATATTAAGGATTGAAAACGTAAGGTTTTTTTTTAACAGGTATCACAAGGCTGTATTTAATTTGACTATACCTCACTTGACTGTATGACGCTTACCTTTATTTTTATTTACCTGTATTATCATTTACCTGACTGTGCTTTATTTGATTGTATTTCATTTGACTGCATTTCTTTTTACTATATTTCACTTGACTGGATTTTATTTGTAATCAACTCTAATATCCCTGTTAATTGTATATTTTACAGACATATTTCAATAACAAATCGTATACACATTGGGAATAATATTGGGTATATACATATTTCAACCAGAAACCCCTGCTAAAATAAATAAATTTAGTGAATCGCTGATTTTGTAACAAACTCTAAAATGCTTCCTCCTAATTATATGTTATTCAAATACATATTTCAACAATAATACATCTAAAACAGGGCTGCACCCTGCCCCTCCAATTAGGCAAAACCCTACTAAACAAAATATTGAAACTCTGATTTTGTAACTATCTCTAAAATCCCTAATTTTATGTTTTATACACATATTTTAACAACAATGAAATAAAGGCCCCCTCCGCCTCCTAAACCTCTGCTAAATCAAATATTGAAACCCTGATTTTGTAATCAAATTTAAGAGCATGTTTTACATACATTACAATCATAAAATGAAATACAATCAAATGACAATACAGGCAAATGAAATACAAGCATATAACACGCCTGTGTTTTTACTGAACCATGGCAAACCAACTTTAAAACGTAGATTTTTACGGGAAGGGTGATTCTGTAGAGTGTTATTGAAATAATGTAGACGATAAAAATTACCAATGTATTGAATAAAGTTAATAAAAGGAAAGGATTCTACAATGTTGAAATTTGTTTGTTGTCTATAATCTTATAAAAAAATGTTTTAAAATTACTTTTAAAAATTCTATAAATATAATGACTTTTTATTTCTATAAAAAAGAATTTTTGTTAAAAATGACTTACATTTACTTTCCTTAATTCTTTTTTAAAAATGACCACAATGCATTCAAGCAAATAAAATATGGTTATAATAAAAATCTTTTTTGTTTAAAAACAAAGTGTTTTTAATTATAGATAATTTAATAAAATATTTGGGGTTTGTTTCGTTCATTATAGTACTACTGAAGTCTTCAGTAGGCACTAGGCATTGTACTACTAATTTGCCTAGACAAAACCCGATTTAAACATTCTATTGAAAATTTTCATAAAATCTTCTGCGAAGTAATAAAATCAATTAAAAATTCAAAATAATAAGATCAATTAAAATAAAAAATTTTAAGATAATTTATTAATCTAAAGATTTGTGTTTTTTTTAGAAAGTTGTATTGTATGTAGAACAAAATCAGTTTTATCTTGAATAATATTCTGAAAATTAATTAAGCTTAAATTTATCGTTTCTGTATAAATCAAGTTATAAATTAGAACACAAAAAAAAGTTAATTCATATAAGAGCTCTAACAAGCTTTGCTTTATTTAGTTATTTTGAACCTGATTTAATTATCAGTTGTTGTTAACTTTCTAAATTAGTTCCAATAGCCAATAAAAACAAAATTGAAAACCCCTAAGAAAATTTGCGCCAAATTATAAATGAGAATTATCTTATTGGAGTTATGGTGAATGGAGTCTGACAGTAGAGAAAAACGAGGAAAAGTGCAGTCGAGTGACTGTGTCAACTCTGGGATACCCGTATGAACGTAATATATCCTGTTTCTATAAAACTTGATCATCTTTTAAAAACATTCAGATGTTTAGTACCGACATTAACTACAGAGATATATTTATGTAAATTGTAGAGTTGTATGACAGCTACCCGAATCTATTGCGCCTAGCTTCATTATGTTGCAAGAAATGCAAGAAGCCTGAACCGACTGCTTTAGATCAATCAAATTTTACAAAAGCTGTTGGCATGTAACTCGACATTTTTGCACTAAATTTCAGATAGCTAGCTTCAATAGACACTGAGTTATTTTCATTTAAAAAGAGAAGTTGTATGGCAGTCACCCGAAGTTGTTGCACCAGCAGAACCTAATTTTACAGAAGTTGTTGCCATAAAACCTGATCATCATTTGCAAAATTTCAGATACCTAGCTTGAATAGACACTGACTTATTTCCACTAAAATAAAGAAGTTGTATGGCAGATACTCGCACCCGGCGGCCGAAAATACTGGATTTAAATAGCAAAACTAACAATTTTGCAAAAGTGACGTTAAACATATTTCAGCCTCCTACCTCCTTTTTTTGAGTTATTGTGCGGACGGACGTACGTGGCTTAATCGACTCAGAATTCGATTCGATCCATACCTTTGACACAATATCTAGCTGGACTCCTTTAAGGTGTCACAAACATAATGGTAAATTTATTATACCCTTGAACATAGTTCATACGGGTATAAAAAAAGGTTACTCTACAATAATTTTATGCTTTTGTTATGCTTAATTTGTACCTGGTCCAAATGTGATCTTACATATGAACCCCAATCCTCTGAACCATAGCGCATTACACTTTGAAAAATTGACTTTGTTGTCATTCGCTAACAGCGTTTTAAATAGAAAATAACGGATAATTAAAGGATATAACGTTTTTATAATGATATTACAGGGTGGTGTATTAAATAAAACAAAAATATATACTTCATATATTTCATTATGACATCATATTAACTGTTAGAAGTATTGTGTATGCATATAATAATAAGAATATAAAAAAATTATTTTCAATAGAAAATCTGTAGAATATAATTAAAAACCAGAAAATCTATGTATAGAAACATTTAAAACAAAACAATTTACTTGTTCTGATTAAATTAAAATAATTAAATTCTAATATTTAAGCTTAAAACTCACTATTATAACTTATATATAAAATTTGAATGAAGAAAAAAGAATATTAAAGTTTAATTTTTCATAGAAAACAAAACTAAAAAAGTAAAGCACACTGGTGCCATTAAACAGTTATTATTACTTGTTCTACTTTTAATTTAAATTCCATTTACATTCACGAAACACATTCAAAACTAACATGTACCTAGTTGTTTTAAATGTTTAAATGATATTTTTACTGTTTATTATTCAAATTGGTTTTTTATTTTGAATATATTCTATTTTAATAAATATTTTGAAAAAATTAAAAAAATATAACTTATATTTTAATATCATATAAAGTTAGCCGTCCATTTATCAATCTTTAGAAGTGTTTACATTGAAAAAAACAGAATAGGTTTAAACAATATATATTTAGAAGAAATGTCAAATAATGTTATTTAAATCTGCATTTAAATTAATAACTAGTTGTCATTCTAACTGTCATTCTATATTTATAGTAAAAGTTTTGCTAAATACATCGATTGTTTCCCCTATTCGAAATCCGAAATCTTCAAAGAAAAATAATTTTTTATAAAATCTT
This sequence comes from Poecilobothrus nobilitatus, assembly GCA_947095535.1. Lineage (NCBI taxonomy): Eukaryota > Metazoa > Arthropoda > Insecta > Diptera > Dolichopodidae > Poecilobothrus > Poecilobothrus nobilitatus. The sequence goes on along the minus strand of OX352772.1, from coordinate 49,989,931 downwards.
TAATAATTTTTATTAATTTTGGTCGATCACAACACAACTATCTTAAAATGTGCATATTTTCCAAATGGCTAAAAAAAACTCTTCACAATTCATTGGGACTTGCGCCAAATTTTGTAAATTCTCTTATAATTTTGTATACCTGAATAAGAAAAAATTTTAAAAATCCAGAAAGACGTTCTTTAATTTTAGAAAAACCCTTTAAAATTAAGAACCTGACAACTTCCAAAGTACCAACAACTTTCACTTCAAAGTACATACAAGATACAACGATTTGCAACTTATAAGTTAACAACCCACACTTTTTACCTATCTTGCAATGCAAACCAAAACAATCAAAACCAGATTTTGACCTACTAACCAAGAATAACCTACAATAAACCCATCAATCAAAATGTAGGTCAGTGGGTGGTGCGATATGGCATGATTTTTTCCCATGACAGAGTACCGGGATAACTACTGCTGTTAACACATTTAAAAATATAACATTGGAGTTTTATTTTTTCTGTTTTACTTTACGACTAAGTAAAAGATGTCTAAAAATAGCAAATTTTGAATTTGCAAACTCTAAAACCTCTCAAACAGAAGTAGTGGTAATTTGTATAAAAAAATTCTGAAGTTGGGCGTTTAAAGATTGGAAAAAAGTTACACAGAACTTGAGATATGTGGTTTTTTTTTTTGTTCACACGCTATTCAAACACTAGAAACGGATTCCTTTATACATTATTGTAAGTTTAGATAAATAGAAAAGGGTTTGGAAATAAGAAGTAAGAGGAGACTTGGAAGGTAAATTAGAGGCGAATCTGTCCAGGTTCTTTTTCAAAAGATGTAAATTGTAAAATGGCACATTTCCATTAGAGGGGAACACATTGAAGGAAAGCATGTTCCATATTTTAGCAGTTCTCACATAACCAGTTTTTAACCATTAAGGGGTTTCCACAGTGTAGAAATGAGCACTTAAAGCCTCCCGAGTTTTGCGTTGAAATTGTTTGTAGGAAGGCATTATTGATTTTAATCCAATAGAAGAATTTAATAGTCATCAGCTAGAATATATCTACAATAAAAACTTAAAGCTCCAATATTTCGATGTACATTAAGGGGTGTGGGGATTACTTGGACGGTGGGTTCACCAATTAGGCGTAAGGCGCGTTTTGGATTTTTGCAACGTAATTTAATGAAATTTGAAGGTGCCATCCCATATGTGTGAATTATACTCCACCTTAGGTCGAATATAAGCTTTATAGATATTGAGCACATCTCTTGGTTAGATTGAAAATAATCAACTTTGAGTGGCTGTAGCTCCATAATAGGTATAAGGTTACATTAAAAAGTAACATTGTTCTACAACTTTAACTTAATTTTTTTAAAAATTTTAAAAGTTTTTTCAAAAATCTTAAATAAATTCAAACTTTTTTAAAAAGAAAATAAACTTTTCAAATCAATGATTGTACATATATAAACATCAAAGTATAAATCAGAGAAGGCGCCTCTTAAAACTATAATCAAACAAACTGTCTATTAATTGATTCTAAAACTATCTATGAAAATAATCTTTTATTATGCATATACATACATACAAATATATACACACAATGAAAAATATTGTATTTTATAAAGAAAAAAAACGTAAATTTAAGTTTCATTTTATACATTAAAATACACCTCAATTACAATTCCAGCTAAGATTCTTTTCATTTATTTAAAAATAATATTAAATATTATCAATTTGAATACTTCTTTTGATTACTACTGTTTAATCAAAATGAATATAAGTATTTTTTTTTTTTTTTTGATTTCAATTAATGTGCTGTGCTACTCGATTAAAAAAAAAAACAAAAATAATAGACAAAATCATACTGTGGTGAATATGATTTGTCGGTAATGAATTAAATTTCTTATTGTTTACAGTTGTAGAAAAAAAAAAACCTTTTTTACACCTGTATTATATTTACCTGTATTATTTAATTTTAAATAAAACCCATTCAATTGGGTATACAACAAAACAATTTATTTTTCAATAACATTAAAAAAAAAAACAAAATGAAAATAAGAAATATACGATAATTAAATCTGAATCCATAACAAATTGATTTTATACAAACAGTGGTATAATTTTGATTTTTGTTTAGTGCAATTTTAAAGAAAGAATACATGTAAGAAAAGAAATTAAAAAGACACGAACAAAATCAATTAGCACCTAATATTATTTTTGATTGCAACTTCAACCAAAAATTTTTCAGAAAACCTTGGAATTTATAATAGAAATAAGAATTTATTTAAATATGAATGTTTTAAATAATAACTTTTAAAAAATTTATATTTATTATTTTTTAGAGCTTGACTGAGAGCACAACAAAATGATGAAATTTTAATTACCAAAATATTTTTTATAGAATAGTTTTTCTTTTTTATTATCTACTTATGATTTTACCATATAAAAACAAATACAACCAAGCATAAAAATATAGAATTTATACATTACTATTATTAACATATTCTTTTATATTCAAATTTTTCATTTATGTTAACCTTATTTTAGTTATTATCTATTTTTCCTAATTAACAAATATCAAAACTAAGGCAATAAGGACGGCGACAATAAAAAGGAAGGCATCTTTTAAATCATTAAACAAAATTTAACATGTCATGCTCCCGCCAATATCGTTAAAAAAGTTTCAAATTTAAAAAAATGAAAACAAAAAACCCAGTAAAAGAATCGTAAATATTCCAAAACAAAAAAAAAAAATCCCAAGTTACAAAAAATGTCTTTTTATGCACTTAAAAATTAAAAATAATCAATAACGACATTATTATTATTTTTGTTTATATATTTTTAACATATTTATTACCTTGAATTATTTTTAGCATATTTTCAAAAAAAATTTTGATAAAATGTATCCATTAGTTTCACTATGTTCACACTGTCCGTTTGTTTATCCTTCTGTTTGGTTCTTTACAAAACTTCTACACCGTTTGAAATAGATAGCAATATGAAATTATGAATAAACATCGCAAAATAATTAATTTTATGAAATAACTTTTTTCTGTACCGTCACCCGTTACGGAGCTACAGTCTTTTAAAGTTCGAAAAATCCGTATACATACACATATATTTAAATTGCTATAATACAAGTTCTATATTTTCAATCTGGAAACATCAAACGATTGCTGATTTTATTAACTTTACAAATATGTATGTATAAATACATACTTTTGCCATACGGTATTTTAATTTACCGTTATGCGAAAATGAATTTTTGCAAAATTCTAGACCCCTTCCATCTTCCAAACAGTTTAAGTTAGAAACTTAAAATTTTGAGAGGAGTTAGACCTTTGGCAATAAGTATGAGTCATCTCAGAAAATATTTTTGGGTCGCTCCCGTTTAGGAGCTGTAAGGGGTGAAAAATTGAAAATTCACTATTTTTAAACAACTGTTCAAATTTTTTTTGAAGTATAATGTACAAAAATTAAAGGTCCATAATTATATTTTTATTTCTGTTAACAATTTTCCTTAATAATATATGGTTACATTAAAATGGACGAAAGTGTGACTTAATTTTTCCCAATTTTTTCTAACGATTTTTTTTATAATTTTTATTTTTTGATATAACTTTACATATAATACATATGTACTACTATTACATATGTACTAAAACTAATTTGATTATGAAATATATTTTTACTTTTGGAAATGTGCTTTTTTTTTTTTAAATCCTTGGTTTTTTTTTACTTGTTTAAAAGTGCAATGGAAAAATATAATACGTTTAGATTTGTGTAATCTAAGACCGGAAGAATACGAAAAACACATACATATGTATGTATTTCTATCTAATATATTTTTAAAGCAGTGCTTGAAATTTTATTTTTTGTTATGTTTTGTTGTTTCTTAACAATATTATGTCTAAGTAAACGGAAAAATGTGAAGAATGGTAGCTGTATCTTCTTGTAATAGGTAATCTCATTATGATTATTACAAAGTCAATTAATATACAAGATATATATACATATACATGCATGCATATATGTACATACATGCGTCCGTCAACATCTTTAATTTTGTAAATTTTTGAAAACCCCGTGGATTTTTTTTCATGACATATTTTTTTTAAATCACCGTTAAAAATTTGAAAAAAACTATACATATTTTGTATTTTTTTTATCAAAATCTAAAAACACTTTGATTGTAAATAAAAGAATGATAAAAAAGTAAATTATCATTTTTCATTCGGAGTAAAAAGATTAATGAAAAAAAAAAACTAGAATTTATTTTAGTTCCGTCATTTGTGACGAGTTATGAGACTAGTTTTTTTATATTATTTAATTCCCATTAATTTTTGTTAACTTAAACTAAAATTAAAGTTAATTTCTACAATAAAAATTACACACATACATACATATGTATGCAACTGTATTTCAAGATATTGTTTATTAATAGTTTCAATTTATTTTTAAATTAAAGAAATTTATCTTAAACTTTTAAATTTAAAAAAAAAAACCGTTTGTTTTATCAAAAAAGCTTTATCAAAGTATTACAGGTATTACCAAATATTTCTATTAAGATATAAAGTAAATCTCCAGGTTCTGTTTAAAACTTATGCAATAATAATATTTTACATTATGTACGTACATGTGTACATAAATTTGTAGATAAAAAACAACAATTATAAAACGTTATAAGAGAGAAATAATTAATTTGTTTCGATTTAGCACTAGGAAGAATTAAATTCGAAGAATTATAATAATAATAATAACAACAATAATAATAATATCTGCTACAGTGGAGTTATATTTGATTATATCTTGTGGGAAGATGTTATATTCTATACTGCACGATGTAATCCACGGATGGTCCTAACTCTGTAGTAAATAATAATAATAATAATTATTATTAATAATTAAAACTAATATACCAATAATAATAATAGCTGCTATACAGGGGCAGTGAGGTTGTCTTCAATTATAACCTTATGCAAGAAGGTGTTATATAATACTGCATATTTTTGTCGTACTGTGTTGATGGCTATAGTCACTGTTAGGAAAATAGTAACAATTATAGGCGGACTCATTGTTCCCTTATAGACTCACTACAAATTCAATGTTTACATATCCTTGTCCTATCATTTCCTATCTCTACTCTCTAGCCAATATAATGGAGTAATTTCCCTATCTACTAACCCAATATATTGGCTAAAGGAGGAGGTGCATTTAGTCAGTAAAAATCTAACACTACCAAGGGGTAATTTTTGGCGTCTTTAGAAAATGTCCACTTCCTTTAGAAAAACAAAATAACATGGATTTTTGTACTTTATATAGAAAACAAATTCATTTTCTTAGAAACTCAATTTGTAAAAAAAATGGTTAAATTTCAAATTTCACTTAATTGAAGAATTCATTGTGCTAAAAAATTTTTCTAAAGTTTTTTAAAAAATTTACATTTCCAAATAATTCTTTATATTATAATAAAATATTTCTCAATTTCTTAATCATTGTTTTGTCTCTTAATAATTTCAATTTCAAAATCATTACAAAAAACATCATTTTAAAACGAGAAACTTGAACTTAATTAAAATGGTACTTAACATTTTAACAATTCGGTATTATTACACAGATAAAAACCGATTATATTTAATATTTTTTGGACAAAATTATAATAATATCTGACCTAATTCCAAAAGAAAAAAAAAATTTTTTTTTTTAAGTAATCCATTTTAAAAAGATTTTAACCAGATAACTTTAAACATTATTTCCCTACTTAACATTTAATTTTATTACGTTAATTTAAAATAAAATATCAAAACTACAAAGAAATAAAAAAAAAATAATTAAATATTATGATAAAATTTATTAAATTAATCATCAACTCATCATAATTTTTAGTTCTTAAATTTTGTAAAAAAATCATCTGAAATTAAAACGGTTACATTTTAAATATATTTTTAACAATAATGACAAAAATAACAATGCATCACTACAAAAAAAAAAAAAACCAAAATTTAATAAAAGTTTCAAAAAAACACAAAAACAAAAAATAACAAAAAGTCTTTATTAACAATAACGGTATTTTTAGTGGTTGACTTTTTGCGGTTTTTATCTTTAAGTAACATCAATGTTGTGTAGATCTTTTTAGATATTCATCTATTTACGTTGCATAGTATAATATATATTAATGGTTTGTTTTTTGTATACAACTATAAGGTATTACAAAAAGTTATACACATTTTATAATTTTTTTCAAATTATTATGTTAGTTGCATTCAAAATTTAATTCTAAAATTTTAAAAATATTTCCGTCACTCCATATAAAGCGGGTCCGTCAACTGTTATAATATGAATATAAATGTGATATACATGTAGGTATTAGCCTCAAGTGTTCTCAGATCGTGGGAAATTTCAACATGACCAGGGAAAAAGGGGAAAGTTCTGAAATCGTGGGAAATTTCAATATTTTTGATATATTTTTAAATAATCGAATATATTAAGTATTTCATTTAAAACCATAAATTTTTAATTTTTAATGATTATTTTCATATTTCATAATGTGTTTTTTTATTATCTAGAAACGAATTTAAGTAATACAAATTTGACGCGTCGCCTTCAATGTTCATTATGTTTTATTATTATCTGTAATTCAAAATTGATTATATGACATTTATTTTTGTTTTCGTTTTTGTTTATATATGTACATATTTTAATTTATGTTATTTATTAATATATATTTTTCTAAATTCAATCAATTTTTTATTAATACACATAGTATTGATAATAACGTAGCAGAGCATTTTGTTCGCGGGAAATTTGGTAGGAATTCTCGTATTTTTAAATGAATAAAAAATAAAAAAATCTGGCAACTCTCACATATCTGATAAAAATTAAGGTGAAAAATGTAAGGTGAAATAACTAAAAAAAAAAGGATTGATCGGTTTTTACAAGACTTAATAAAAAATATCTTTATTGTAATTTTTCTTGTAAATTTTATTACCTATTACATATTTAGATTGTATACATATATATTATATTGATTTAAAAAGGACTTAAGGTAACTCGTATAGAGTAAAGACCTTTTAACTATAAATTTAATTTTCTATGTATGAATAAATACAAACATTTATAGGACACTGTATGGATATAAACAAGTAATAAAAACTAGATATCAAATAGAGAATTAGTAGGACAAATTTCAAATAATTCAATTTTTTTGTTTTTTGCATATCTAAGTTACTAGACTAAATTTAAAATTAAATTAATAACGGAATACAAATGGATCGGCGAAATTACATAAATGAGAGCGGAAACAATTTAGGGATATTGAAAAAACGTCAGTTCTTATCTGTCAAATGTATCACTCAATTCTATCCTAAACAAACAGTTTAAAGCATCAGAATTTTTTTTTTTTTTATGAAGGCAGAGCTAACGCATTAATTAATCTAGATCTAGACTTTAGGTCTATAGTATATCTTAAAAATGTGAAAGAACCTATTCGATTTCGTTTTAATAGCTTCTCAGTTTCATATCAGAGAGTTTACCAAAAAAGAAAAATAATGCTCCACTCTATATCTATAGCGTCAATTGCTACACAATATTTACAGTTAGGCTTCATATGTATTGCTAATCTTTAAGCATGAAATAATGATCTAACCAATGACCCCATTTCAGGTCTAGCGAGAGGAAGAGGATATACATCTGGATTGTTTTAAAAAGTTATTTTTAATATTGAACTTGAGATGTCAGTAAGATGAAATTATAATTTTTAGTTACTTCTGGATTTATTTTAAACCTCTATACTGATCGTTAAAGTAACGACCAACTAATATTTCTTACAAATTGTATATATGTATATAGCTTATACCAGTATATCAATGTATAATATAATTTTCAATGTTATAATGCTAGTTTCTAAAGCAAATTACTATTTAAAGATTATCTTAATAGAATAATTACATACAATTATGTCAGTTTATATATTAAATAATATTTCTTTAAATATTATTTATGTTTCATTTTCATTACTAAGTGTTAAAGATCTCAATTATTTTGATTTCGCTTTAAAAATGTTTAAAAAATTATTGACACTGCCATGTCAAACATTTCTTGTTCTGACTTTTCCAAAAACATAAGACTTCTTAAAACAAATTAATTCATATGTTAAGATAACAGACATATGTATGTATATAAATACTATTTCAAAGTTTTTGAGTAATAATGTCAAAGATTTAACCACTAAACAAAACCTCTTTCAAAGCTTTTTAATTGTAAACTTTTAAAAATTTTAAACCAACATTTAAACTCGTTTCAAAACGTATAAACAAAACAATAATACTCCCAAAAAATATTGGATACAAAACAAATATAAAAATTTTATAATAAAAGTATAGACATCAGAGTATCAGACATACATAATATACGTATGTGCATACATTATTGTTGTACACAATTCACAAACCACACAAGCTGTTGACAATCTGATCGGAGATCATGTATGTATGTATGTACATATACAATATATATTTATTTATGGAATTGTACATTCTCTATCTCAAAATATAATAAAAATCCTTATGCATATAAATACATGTTTTGTATTTTACATTGTTGCAGCAACATTTTGGTTTAAAATAAATGTGAACATTATTTAAAAGCTCTTTTAAAACCATAAACTGTCTAAAACAATAAACAAAAGAAGTAAAAAAAAAAAAATAAACTTTTAACAAGATGAAAGGTATTAAAAGGAATATCTAACTTAACCAGGTAACCAACTATGCAAAATAAAGTAGATTTATTAAATAGCCATTATATGTACATACATATTATTAAGAAATCTGAAATACTATATATATATATCTAAATATGTACATATATTTATATATATATGTTCAATAATGTTATTTTTCAAAGGCGGGCGGCATATAGTATGTAAAAACCGCAACAGATTTTTAAAACAGAGTATTGTGGTCATTATAAGAAAACCACAAATAATTCGTGATATGAATTTTTTTTTGTTTTTTTTTTTTTGATAAGTAAGGGTATAAAATAGTGCAACACCCATATAAGTGCTTAATTAAGTATAAGATAAAATGTTGTGATTGTTTTTTGTTTTTGTGATTTGTTGCTATTCAAGTTGTTAGCTTTATACCTACTTAGTATATAAACATTAGTAAAATAAAAGAAAGAAAATATGTACATACATACATATATAATAATAAACAAGTTTTACAATAATGCGGAAAAAAAATCGGGGTGTTTATACAATCTATATTTTTCTTTTCTTCAGATTTTTATCGATACAGCGCAAAAATAACTGACAGATATGATAACAATTAAATTTGCTAATAAATTAAAGAAAATCAAATTCAAATTTACACTTTTTAGTATTTAAGAATGATTATCTTTGCATTTAACTAATTTTTCTTTTAATATTGTATAAATCAGTTGGGTTCGGTTTTATTTAAAAAAAAAATTAATAATGATCTAAAAATTGTGATACAGATTGAGAACAAAGCAAAAACAGTATAATAATTACTTATCATGTAATAATTGTATCAATCATTCGGTACAGTTACAGAACGCCAGAAGAAATAAAGCCCGCGGGCTTTAATTCCAAAACTTTTTGAATTAACGCCCGTGGGCTTTAAGTACATTTCGAAATATAATTAAAGCCCACTGAGTAACACAAAGGTTACTATCATGTGTCTGTATTTCACAAGACTGGATTTTATTTGGGTGCATGTCGGAAGTCCCATGGTCCATGGACTTTTGACTCACTTCAATTTGTTTCATTATTAAGGCCTCAAAGAGATTTTGGGAGGGATTTTAGAATTGAATTCAAAATAAATATTATACAAGCGTATAATCGATAGATTTTAGAGCTTGTTACAAAATCAGGGTTATACGGTTTTCCCAGAATATGTATATAATCCTCCTAATTCAAAACTCGCATATGCTTATATCTAAATATTCCGTAAAACGCGTATAATCCTGATTTTGAATTCAATTCTAAAATCTCTCTCAAAATCTCTGACAATAGGAGTATTACTTATATACATATTTTGGAAAAAACATATAACTCTAATTTTGTAACCAACTGTAAAATCCCTCCCAATTCAGAATCTCGCACATATACATATTAGTAAATTTTCTGAAAAAAGGGGACACCCCAATTTTTATCCAAAACTCATAAATCCCAAAATATTCTACTACTCTCTTCTTTTAATAACAAAAAATAGTGTGGGTCTTAAGTCCAATTCGAAAAGAATTAAAGCCCGCGGGTTTTAATTCCTTTTAATTATGGGCTTTAATTCCAATTCAAAAAGGATTTAACGCCCGCGGGCTTTATTTCCTCGGACGTTCTGTCACTGCACCCAATCATTAATTTAGTAATTTAATCAGGATTCTCGACTATGGATACTAGAGAGGTATAAAAAAAATGTATCTTTATAGCATTTCAGCAATATAATATACAAATATTCATCCATCATAAATGAATCCATCATATATGCATTATAAATTGATAAGTGATAGGTACACATCGAAGTGGTATATACTGCGCTATGGTATATACTGCGCTATATAACACTATTTCTCAATAATTTTTCAACATACATATATGTATGTATATTGCAGAATACAGAATACTTTCCTTTATTTTTGTTCTCTTTCTTTTGCAAATTTGAGTCTTTTGTCTGTCTATCTGAGATTTAAATCATTGGTCCTACATATATGTAATTCTAATTTTGAATTAGTTTTAATTATAATTTATAACATTTTATATTATTAAACTATATTTAGTCTATATTATTTCTTTTTTGTCTATTCACTTACCGTTATTAAATAAATTTGATGCCGATTACATATAATCAAAGAACATATAATTATAAGAAGTCTCATTAGAAGACTTTTTCAATTTTTACATCTATGATGCGTACGGTCGAGGGACAAAATAAAATAAAAGAGCATTCTCTTATTCTTCTTAAAATTTTGTATTTTACGTTTTTCTTTTTATACCCGTATGAACTATGTTCAGGGTATAATAAATTTGCCATTGCGTTTGTGACACCTTAAAGGAGTCGAGCTAGAAATAGTGTTAAAGGTATGGATGGGCTCAGAATCGGATTCTGAGTCGATTAGTCGATTCATCCGTCCGCACGATAACTCAAAAAATAAAGGAGCTAGGAAGCTGAAAGTTTTTTTTATGTCACTTTTGCAAAATTGTAAGTTTTGCTATTTAAATTCAGCTTTTTTGGCCGCAGGGTTTGAGTAGCTGCCATATGACTAGGTATCTGAAATTTTGCAAAATCATGTCGAGTTACTGGTCAACAACACCTGTAAAATTTGGTTGCGCTGGGGCGACAGGTTCGGGTAGCTGCCATACAACTTCTCTTTTTAAATGTAAATAACTCAGTGGCTATATTAAAGAAAGATCTGAAATTTTGTGAAGAGGTGTCGAGTTACATGTCAAAAACTTTTGTAAACTTTGGTTGGTCTAGAGCAGCCGGTTCAGAATTCTTGCACTTCTTGGCAGTTAATGAAGCTAGGCGTCTGAAATCTTAGAAATGATGATCAAGTTTTATGGCAACAACTTCTGTACAATTTAGTTGTGCCTGTGCAACAAGTTCGCATAGCTGCCATACAGCTTCTTTTTTAAATGAAAATAACTTAGTGTCTATTGAATCTGGGTATCTGAAACTTAGTGAATAGGTGTCGAGTTACATGTCAAAAAGTTTTGTAAAATTTGGTTGGTCTAGAGCAGCCGATTCAGGCTTCTTGCACCTTTTGGAACTTAATCAAGCTTGGTGTCTTCAATCTTACGAATGAAGATCAAGTTTTATGACAACAACTTCTGTAAAATTTGACTTTGCTGGTGCAATAGATTTGGGTAACTGTCATGCAACTCCACAATTTACATAAATATATCTCGTCAGCTATAACGTCGGTACTAAAACATCTGCAATTGTTCAAAATATGATCAAGTTATATATAGAAACAAGATATATTACGTTCATACGGGTATCCCAGAGTTGACACAGTCTACACTTTTCTTCGTTTTTAAATAAGATTTAAATTATTATTACTTTTAAATAATTTGAAAATTTGATTATATAATTATTACATAAATATTGACAACATTAATTGCTAATAAATTTAAAAAACTTACATTTATATAAATAAAATTACACAAGAATTTCTGCAATTAAACGCCATTAATCTGAAAAAAAAACATTAAAATTATTAATATTACCAAAAAAAAAGTTTATAAATTTTATCAATTTAAATGTATACAAGGAGAATACAAGGAAAAGTAACTTTATGAAATAACGATATGGTGACTTTTATAACAGTTACAAAAAGTTAACTATTTGGTACTATGATTTTGAATAGGGATCAATTTTAAATTCTACCAAAATTTTTTTTTTTAAATTTGCTTATTATTTTACTCCGTCCGTCTTTCAATTTACAAAACTTTTACAACGTTCAAAATGAAGCAATAAACTTTTAATCATGGATAGGATGCCAGTAAAAAATAAATTTTGTAAAGAACATTTTTTATCTAGCTCCACAAATAACGGAGCTTTCCAGAATCTTAGCAGAATCTTACAATATTGAGAATAATTAAATGCAACTTCAGAAAAAAATTTAATACTTTCTCTAATTTAAAATTTATTACTGGTTCAAAAATTGAAAATCAAATATTTTTAGGGGTCTCGGTTGCCTACTGTGAATACCGAGAAAGTACGAGAGAGTACGTCAATAATTTCCCCTTATAACACTTACAGCCACGCCTGAAGGCAGAGAAATAAACTAAAAAAATATTTATATACATTTATTTTTAACACCCTACGTAAATTTGTCTAAAGAGAGACACAAAAATTCAAGCATTATAATTTTACATTATTGTGTTAACAACTTTGTTCTTAATTACATTGCGTTTTATTTAAAATTGAAGAAAGTGTCTGTTGATTTTTCACAAATTATTCCGACATAAAAAATTCTAAAACGCAATTACGAATTTTGATGTAAAAGTAAGAATGTATTTTTGAAAGTGTGCGCCTTAAAAACTTTTGCTTTTATAATATAATACCAAATTTTTATAAGTACAAAATTTACATAATATGAATTCCAAAAACATATCATATATGATTATTTGACTGTATTTTCATTTGCTTGAAAAATGATGACTTTTTGAGTTAATTTTTATAGATCACTAAATGAACAACATAACTGATGTTTGGAATAAGCAAATGTCTGACACAATATTTCAACAACAGAACATTTAAATGAGTATAGAATACCGCCTCGAAACCCCTACTAAAAAAACTGGTGAAACTCTGCTTTTGTAACCAACTCTAAAGACCTCCCTAATAATGATATGTTTTACATACAGTCAAAGGAAATACATTCAAATGAAATTCAAATGAAGGAAAATATATAACACGTTCCAATTTGAATTACAGTAGAACTTTTGAAAGGGATTATGACTCTGTAAAAGAATCAAGGGAGGAAATATATATATCGAGAGAAAGAAATAATACGAAATGAATGATTTGATTATTCGACAGAATCGAAACTAGAAATTAACAACCCAATATTGAAAAATATAGAGAATCATATAAATATATAGAATATCTTAATGAAGGGATTCAAAACTAAGAGTTAACTTTACTGCGAAAAACAAAAATTAAATTAATAAATAAATTTTTATTTGAATATCATTGAAATTATCTTTTTTATTATTACCTTGTTATTAAATTCCATTTTGATAGCCCTAAATCATATCATTTATGTCTTAAAAAACCCATTAACCATTTATTTAATAAAATAATTATCTATAAATTTATTTAAATTACAAAAGATTTCATGGAATTTATTGGTTAGACTTTTATTTTGCAAATTATTTAAGATAAATTTTAAAAAATTAAAATAAATTATTTAATAAAAATTTTTTAAATTAGTTTTTATTGTTATGAAATTATTATTTTGATTATTATTATATAGTAAATTAATTTTCATCATCCTAGACAGCAACCCATAGTTAACCTTACTTTTTATTTTTTATAAAATTTTTAAAACATTAAATCACTTTTAAGAGGTCAAATGATAATAACTCTTATTTTTGTGATTTGATTTTTTTCTTTTTTTTATTTTAATGACAAAACAATAAAAATTATTATTAATTAAGATTTCTGTTAGCACTTATAAATGGGAGATAACCATCCGTGAAATATTTATTATACGTTAAATGATTCGTATTTTGATTAATTACTTTTTAATTTGAAACGTCATTTTAAATTAATGTACCATATAAAATTATGTAAGTGCACACAACTCACACAAGGAAACAATGTTATTTTGACAAGTGAATTGTCATATGAAATTTATTTGACTTAATTTGTATTTAAGGTAACACGTCATTTTGTACGTATAATTAAATTTACTTTTCCCATAACCTCAAACAGAAAAAGTTCTGTAAATTTTAGTAATAATATAATTATTAATTAAATTCCCATATAATAATCAATTAAGATCATAACCATTTCGCATTAAGTCTTTACTTGATTATACACGTAAAATAATTAAAAACGAAAAATAATATTTGATTTCTGCAAAAGAAACTTAAAGTTTAAAATCCTTTCATCGAAATATTATTAAAATTACCTTAAAAACGAAAAATAAAATTTGATTTCTGCAAAAGAAACTTAAAGTTTAAAATCCTTTCATCGAAATATTATTAAAATTACCTTAAAGAATGGTATAAAATAAATAAATGTTTTTTTTTTGTTTGGCATCACCATTATGTGGTCATTTTATTCAGAAAACCTAAGACTTAAAAATGAAGATTTTTTTTCACATTTTCAAAAATGATATCAAAACTAAATTCTTAATCAATCAATCAGCCCGAAGAACAGAACAGAAAAATTTGATTAAGAAAATTAGGCTAAAATAGCTATTAGACTAATCCCCTGATCTAAGATTCCTGAAAAATGAATCCCATATTGAGGTTAGATAATATTTTATAAAAATCGGCGTCAATTTAATATGCTTAATATTAATAGTTGTACTTTAGTTGAACACTATAAAATTAATCTTTGACATTTCAAATCAAATGACTGCTGTATTGACCATAAATTAAATTCAATTAAATGTTCAAATTATAAAATGAGTAAATGACGCATACAAACTATTTAAATCATGATTGTATTTACAAAATAACAAAAGTATTAAAATTATGATTTCTAATGGTGGTGACCCAATGTTCATCTCGTTTTAAGCGTCATGTACTGCGGTAGCCACCACACTTTGATGTCATTTTATAAAAATATTTCAAAATAATGAACATCTTTCAAATTTCACTTTGAAATTCTAATAATTTTATAGGGGCCTCGATGGCCTAGTGGGTAAAAAAAGAGCGTGTAAAAAAAGTTGTAAACACCGACGAAGTGGGAATTCGAATTCCACAGACGTCGTAAAAAAATTGCTCCTTACGACATTTACAGTCAGACCTGGAAGAGAAAAGCTGTGTACATAATTCCTTATCACATTTACGTGGCAGGGGAATAAACAACAAAAAAAATAAATAAAATAATTTTTTATTTCATGTTTTAAAAAAAAATTAATAAATAAAAAAATGGATACAGAAGAAATTATAGATTTTATTTATTTTATTTACCTTTTTTCTAGTATTTAAAATCTAATATGTCAAAGTAACAACGCGAACAAAATTATAGAAAATAGATTATAGAACTCTAGCTTTGTTACACGATTCTATTGGATCAGTTATCATTTAAATACATCTATTCTAATGAATTTCTACATTGTAGCGGCGTGTTAGATAAAACATTGGTTCACCACCTTTACACTTCTATTGTTTCAACGTTTGTGATGGGATAAATATGTACTTTCAACTTTAATACCTAAAGATTATTTAATTCAAAACATCTTTTTTAATAGCATTTGAAGCATTTAAGGTTTTTTAAATTTTTTTTAACTACTTACTTTTATTTTCTTATCTTAATTCATTATCTTAAATTCTTAAAAATCTTCTCTAATATTAAATTAAAATATGAAATTATTGTGAAAGATACAAAATAAAAAAATTGTAAAATACTCATATTATCAAAATAATGATTGTTTTATTTTCTTTTGAGAACAAACAAAAAAAAAGGTTTTTTCATCACATATGCATTTTTTGTGCATTGTAAAATAAAAAAAAAAAAAAACTTTTTTCTATGAATTTAAAAACTAAACTACTTTAAGCTTTAAAAGCAAATAATATCTTAAAGATACATTTTCCCCTTGTATTTAAAAATATTTTTTTTTCTTTTTTGTCTGCTATTGTCAGTTTTCACATGCATTTCATATTTAATTGTAATTTTTGACTGACTGAATAGAATTAACTTAAAGAATATGGCATGAAATAATTTGATGGGAAATTAAATTTTTTTTTTTTTCTTTTATTATTTATTTCTGCTTTTATTTTGAAATTACATGTGTGATAAACGAATAAATGCTTATGTTAAGTTCAAATTCAGTATAACTATCTTTAGTTTAATATTTTATCATATACTGTATGTATAGGTATACTTAATGATGTTATTTCATAAATTATACATTACATATTAAATATTTTTTTTTCAAAAATTTTCAAAGTGAAAAAATTCTCATAAATTAAAAAAAAATTTTTTTTTTTTAAATATTTTAAACTTTTAGAAAATTTTTAATGTTGAATAAAAATATGATGAATACATATTATAAAGTTGAGATTTTAATGCAAATTTTTAATGTGCATCCTTTATTTTGTAAAAGAAAAATAGACTTTAAAAAATTATAAAAACGAATAAAAAGAATAATTACTGAGGTGAAAGCGAAATAGAACAAAACGAAATCTATAGATAATAAGAGATGGTGTCATAATTCAAAAAATTTCACAGTCACAAAATTCTGAACAATGAAAAAATTAATTCCAAAAAAAAAAAATTCCACAAAATTGATGGTTGGGGGGCACTAGCTATCACTTTAAGTGCTGAGTTGTCCAATGATATACAATATATATGTAAAAAAAAGTTATTTGAATGGATCTTGTATAGTTTGTTACAAAATTAGGGTTATACAATTTTTCCAAAATATGTATTAATAAGTACATATATGGATTAGGAAGATTTTTTGAGTTGGTTACAAAAATAGGGTTGCAATAATTTGCTTATTGGGAGTTTATTGGGGCTGCAGCCACCACTATTTTTAAAGTTTTCTAGTTGAAATATGTATGTATGTAAGAAAAATAATTTGGAGGTATTTTAGATTAGGTTCCAAAATCAGGGTTCCAAAAATTTGTTTAGCGTGTGTTCAGACACCCAAGTGGGTTACCCCACTCTATTAAATATCTTGTTGTTGTAATATATATCTAAAATGAATAATTAGGAGCGATTTATAGTTGGTTGGAACATCAGAGGTCAAATAACATTTGTTTAACGAGGGTTGGTTGTTTGCACAATTTAAAGTGCTTGCCATTAAATTTTTATTTTTTTTTAAGTGGAATTTTTTTTTTTGGAAATTTTTTTATTTCCAAATTTACGATAATTTTTGTTTTTGAAATCATGTAAATGATGTTTTGAAAATGGAACTTTTTTTTTGGAATTTCGTTTTGGAATTGCCATTAGATTTTTCAGTAAATTGCATGCAAAGTATCAGGGCGTTTCTTTTTTACATAATATACAGACAGTCAGGGATTATAGTTTTTCGACAACTACACAAAAATAAAGTACAAATAACATACAGGAAAAATATACTTATAATTCGAATTGCAACACGTTTATACTTGGAGGTCAAAATTGAAGAACAAATTTCAAAATTTTCAAGAACAATTTTCAAAAATAATTAAGAGACAAGTTTATAAACAGCAAAAGTATCAAAAATATAAGAAAACGTTCACAATTAAAAACAAAAATTCCAAATTGTTGGAACTCAAACATAATAAGATAGGACTATGAAATATTTGTATCTATACTATATTTAAAATTTTAAAATGACCAGAAAAGAAAAATAATAGTACAATAATGATAAGCTAATGATAAGTTTCAGTACCTACTGTATATGTTCTTGTTAAAGTTGATTTCAAAATTAACTTATTATTAAAAATTACAAAATTTTTTTGTGTTTTTGTTTTGCAAATTTGATTTTTTTTGATTTTTGTATTTTTGCTATTTTGCAATAATTGTTAACATGCATACAAAAAAAATTCAATTCAAAATAAGTTCAATAGTTTTATTTTTTGACAATTTTTTTTTTTCAAAAGTTTGTCCCAAAAAGATTGTATTTTCAATATTTTATACCAAAAGGATTTTGACTTATGAGATCTTTTTTTTTCTTAGATTTTTATCTCCAGTCATCGGAATTGACCCATTAAATTCAGATGGTATAACTGCTAAGACAATTTATTCTGATATTAGATCTTATAATTGTAATATCTGATGATATTATTTTTTTTTTTCCTGATATTTTAAAGTTCCAAATCTATTTCTTGATTAGAATCACCATTACACTTTAGACGTGTATGTCTAAATCTACCAAAATTGGTTAAATTTTGCAGTGACGTCTCTATAGCCATATTAAAATGTGGTATGTGGTAAATTTAACTTTTTTAAGCTCCTAAAATTAGAAATGGTAAGAATAGGTAAAATATTTTCAATAAAAATAGGTGAAAAAACGATTGCAAAGCTAATAAAATATCAAAATTATTGTTAATGTTATTTATATGACCTGAGATAATACTCGGTACAACGCGCCTCTCAATAAATAAAACATATGGATTTTTAATTGAAGATATGGATTAACAAATTCCAAATATGTTAATAGAGTCAACTGCACTGTCAAAGAGCAACACGTACATAAAATTTGAAATCAATCGGCCAAACCATTTTTATTTTAACGCGAAACGTTAAAGTTTAAATATTTGCACCACAATCCCAACTTAGAGCCTGTTAGAAGCCCATTTGCACCGCAGCCCCAACAATTGGTTAGGCCTGTTAGAGCAAATTGGCTAGCCCAGAAATACTCCCCGTACCCAAAAACCTTTATATGCAAATTTTCATGATTATCGGCTGAGCAGTTTGGAAGTCTATAAATCATAAACAAACAGGCAAACAATCGTTTTTAAATATGTACATATATAGAAGATTAAAACTTGTCCATCTTGAATCGTTCAGAAGCGTTTGCGTAACACAGTTTTTTTTTTGTAATTTTTAATTACTTTTATTTAAAACATGACCATATTGGGCCCTAAAATATTTTTCTTCAATAACATTTTTGATTAAAATTTCAATATTTTAATTTTTAAAAAAAGAAAAATATTAAATTTAATTTCAAAATTCATTTTATATTTTCTCCAATTCTTTTTTTGAGTATTGAAATTTTTATAAACTTCACTTTTCAAAAATACAATAATAAATAATATTAATTAAATAATAAATCACGAATTGAATTGACAACTTTTTATTATCAATATTAATAAAATAAAATAAAAAACAGCAAAATAATTTTGCAAGTGTTAAATTTTATTTTTTATTTTTTTAAAGAAGTTATTAAAACATCAAAATAAATTGATTTTTATTGTATCTTTAGATATATTTGAAGGTTCAAGAAAAAGAAAAAATGACCAGCATGTTATTTAACAGTAAAAATATCCGTAAAACATAAAATAGTCTGTTTCTATATTTTTTGCTTGTAAAAAGGTCTAAAAATTATGGCAATATGTCAAGAGTTTTTAATGGCGCGCATTGTAAAAAAAACAATAAAAGGCATTCTTGAATTGTGACTACTTTTGCATAAAAATTTGTAATTTTTCTTCTCTTATAGAATTGTAGTTATAAGCATTTAAATATGGTGCTTATTTATACTTTTGAAGTTGCAGGGTAGAGCAACAATTGTACATATTTTTCAATAAATCTATCTAAAATTTGATTTTTTTATCTTAAACCTCGACAGACAAAAGGAGGACCGAACGGATAATATGAAACTACTAAACAAATTTTTAATTTTTTTTTTTGAAAAATATAAAAAAAAGTACATTATGATGATATAAGGTATTAATGATCATTTCACGAATTTAATTAGTGAAAAAGTATTTTGAAAATTTTACAAATCATAATTTATGCAATATTATGGTTTAAATTTTTTTCTTAAGATGTAATCAACAATGATATACATTAACACTTTAGCACAGATATAAGTTCAACATTTTTGTATAGAAAAAATCTTCTACAAAACTTTAAAGTAGTTGGAGTGACAATATTTGCCAATATTTATTTTTGTATTTAACAACGCTAGAGTAAGTATCGCATTTGCTGTAAATTATGGCTTCCCTTCATTTTCATTTTCAGAACATTCAGAATTCCTGCTTAGGAGTTAAAAGTGTATTATAAAACAAAATAATCGCTTTAAAAAAAGTTGATAACATGATTTTTCTTACTAGTATCTAAACGATTGATAGAACAATTTAATAGGTTGATTAATTAATGCTGGTTAGCAAAAGCCAATTTTTTTTTTTTTTTTTTGTATTGTTATATGGAATCGAATCTTGAATGTCAAAAATCACCCAGAGAAATTGCACGTGATTCTTCCGGATTTGTATTTGATTTTAACCAACCAAAACCACCACATTTTAATACAAATACAAATTTTAATACAAATGTACAATTTCGTTTATATGTCATACCTATACATGTGGAAAAGAATTTTGACAAAAGGGATTTGGCAAGATGTATGAATATGTTGAATGGGACATTTTGAAGAAAGATTAATGTTCTTCTTAAAGTTTAATAAAGAGTTACCAACTTCGAGGAACACATGCGATAGCATCTGAATTGCACACAAACGCGATCTCCTCATGCTAAACGAATATCCACGCCATATAAGAAAAAGCTAAAACTAGTCTTTGAAATCTAAGTTTATTTTCGTATTACTTTGATGATAGCAACATTTTAAAAGACAATTCATCTGTCTATTGCTCAATATGAGCACAATTTTCTAATTATTAATCAACTTAAATTGGTATATAAATTCTTAATTAATAATAAATAAGACCGATAAACCAATATCATCATATCGATCTTCTCAATATCTACAAAGCGTTCATACAACTAAAGCTGGAGTTTAATGCTCCCTCCCCCCACCCCTAGCACCCCTTAAACTAGGTTGGAATTTCTCGATAAAGTGCAAAATAGACCAATAAATATTCCCAATGTCACCTCAACGTTCTCTCCACTGTGTCTCCGACTCTTAGTGGGTTTTCTTTCTCTGTTTTACAGATATCTCGTAGCAGTGGGAATTTGTTCTAACGAAATAAAAAACCTGATGGCTCCACTCAAATTTTTCCTTAAATTTATGGCTCAATTCAAAAGAGAATATTTTCAATGGGTTGAAGAAGAATGTCAACACCTTCGTTCATCACATTCCTGCAAACCTAAAACCCTTTTTGTCCAAACAGTACAATAGTACTAAAGGTCCCATAACCTATTGTTTAGTCAAAAAGTGAATTCCACCTACCTCCATAAAAAAAAGCTTTTTTAATTTTTTAATTGTTTTATTGTTATTCTAAATTGAATAATTTGAATTGTTTATTTTTTTAATTATTGTTCACCAACAGTCAATTACTATTTGACAAAATGCTTAACAGTTTAACAGTTTTTGTTTATTCTCAAAAAGTTGTCTATATAATGTTTGCTTTTAACGATAACCAATAATGCATTGAGGATTGAAATCAGTCACCTTTAAAACAATCTTTTTATACATTATGTACTATAGTGTCAAGATGTCAGAAAATTTTTATTTTAAATAAACACAGCTAACTTCTGGAACAACATGTTCTTTTATAAATTATGTAATAACATTTTAAAACCACAGAATACACACAACTGATCATCAAATTAAAAACTTTAAATATAAAAAAAAAACTTGACATATCAAATCTAATTCAATCGCCCGCTAGTAAATATTTAGAAAGAGAAATAAATAAAATTTAATTTTACTTTTATATTAAAATAAATGTATGCATGTCAAAGCTCGTTTTTGATTTTATTTTGTTATTTTCTTATTTTAGAAAATTAATGTAATTAAATTTTTTTTTTTTATTAAATCCACTTAATTTTAAACTACAGCTAAAAAAAGAGACCATTCACTTTTGCTTTTTTATTTTCTAAATTAGAAATCGACATTTATTTTTTGTTTTTTGTTACCTGAGTTTTATACATTTTTAGAGTTTTTTAATGATTTAAAAAAATTACTTTTTTTTTATTGTAACTATGATTGATATCTTCGAGGTAAAATGATCAAATACTTGCTTAACAGATTAGTATAGAATTTTTGAAATACTAAATGCATACCACGAACAAAATAGCATTTGATTTAAAAAAAAAACCAACAATTGTTGGGAAAATAAATTTTGAACTCTTTTTAACAGTTAATTGACAGTAAAATAATATTAAAACATAAACAAATAAGTACATTTGTATTTTAAAATTTATATTTGTTGATGTCATGTACGAGTCCATTCAAAATGTATTAAGAGCAAATTTTAACACATTTTCTTTTTTCCTTTTTTTTATGATTTCATTCAATATTTGGAATGATATAAGGAAAATTAAAAAGAAAATTAGCATTTAACATCATCTTTCAAAATATTCCACCAAATTTTCCCATCTCTCATAATTCTTAAATTTTCCAAACTCCGTTATCCTTATCCAAAAAACCAAATTGTTCAGTGAGCTGGACCAAGCTACCGGGAGTTTCCCGATGGGCCGTGCCGAAATGTTGTCTAAATCAAAAATGTTTCCTTTTAATAATTTTTTTTAAGAGTGGGAACATTTTTCCATAAAAAATAAAAATATTCTCATTTAGCACACAAAAATAAAAATAACAATTTTTATAAATTTTCCCATAAAAACAGTAGTAATATCAAATTTTCTTAAAATCAATGTGTTAAGTAAAGAAGAATAATTCATAGCCTACTGTAAATTGAAATATCATTCAAAATTTAAATTTTAAATATCAAAAATCGTAAATAAAATTTAAACAAGAATACTTCATAGCCTACTACAATTTCATTTAAATATCATAAATCTCGCCTACGAAATTTTCAATAGTTTGCTGAAGACTTTCATTTCATTCAATTGAGATTGTGTGTGATTTTAAAAAAGTTAAAAAATTAAAAATATTACTATTTAAAAATATACTATATGTCATTAAAAACGATGAAG
Organism: Poecilobothrus nobilitatus; assembly: GCA_947095535.1. Lineage (NCBI taxonomy): Eukaryota > Metazoa > Arthropoda > Insecta > Diptera > Dolichopodidae > Poecilobothrus > Poecilobothrus nobilitatus. The sequence continues at coordinate 49,966,696 of OX352772.1, read as the reverse complement.
TTATTGATATTTTAAAAGAAAAAAGTAGTCTCTTAAAAAAATTATTAACTTAAAAAATAATATAGTATATAATCTATTCTTATGATTAAAAATAAGAAATTTATAATTAAAACTTAGGTTTTTTTTTGTTAATGTGATTTCATTTAAATTTATTTGTTCATTTTCATTTATTTTATGTTAAGTTCACTTTTGTATTTTCTATCATATTCAATGTTAAATTATAAAAAGCATAACAATTATTTAAAAAAAAAATTGCAATTGTGATGCACTTTAATTTATCTCATAAATTGATAAAAAAAGAGTATTATTAAATAAAAAAATAATTAATTTTTAAAGCAAAAAAAAACTTTTTTTAAAAAAATTATTTCAATACATGTTATACAATATATTAGGGCCGAAATGTTTAAATTTCCCAGTCCTAAATTCAATCCCAGTCCAACTCTGTAAATCAGTTGTATTATAAAGCTTAGTTTTAAAAAAAATGCTTTTGTTTAATTAAAGTCCAATACTACCCAGAAGTTAACCACAGCTCTTCTGGTTCACTTTCTGTGTTTTCCAACAAAATTTCGTGAAAAAAGAATAACACATGCCTAACTCTTAATTTGTAGTTAACGTAAACATATCTGAAAATATAAATCTGGATATTTATCTGCAAAAGTTATTTTATATTTCCTATTTTTCATCGATAGGATCATCGGTAAATGTGAGTAAATGCAGACAAGAATAGCATTTAATAATAAATGCCGAAAACAAAACCAAAATAAATAACAGACAAAAAATACGATATTATTTTTACTATTTTTAAATAGAGTATTAGGTATTCACTAATTAGGATATTCGCTTATATTAGACTAAACTACAGTTACTTTAATCTTCATTTTCATTTAGTTATTGATTACTCGACTATAAAGATATTATACAAGATTATGCAACTTAAATATTATATTTGTGTGCCATCTATTATCTTATACAAAACATTTATTTATTTATTTTATATTACGATATAAATTACTAAAATTTATGATCTGATAGGATATTGAACGTGCGATCTTTTGATAGAAAGGCTAGTGATTTAATCACTACATACACTATTAGTCAGATAAAAATAACATATATACAAATATATAAACATTTTAAAGGCGACTAAAACTAAATGGTCTGTGAAACAAAATGAAGAACAAGAGCTTTCTTAGCTTAGGTTAATTAATTAATTTTTAATACGTTTAACAAGAACTCCAGATTTTGACAAACAAAATTTGACATTTAATTAAATTTAAAATGGCGGAAATTTATTTATTTACAATTGTAAATATTTGACATTTATTACATTTTCAAGATTTTGTATTATAATAAATATAAAAAAAATTTAAATTTTAAACAATTTTAGAATCAATAATCAACAAATTAGCAACTTTTTATTGAACAACGCAACTAACAACATACAGGGAGGACAGAATAATTTGGTCATTGATGTGACAGAATAATTTATTAATGCTTTCTAATGGAACACAAAGTTTAAATTATATTCCTACAATATAAAATGTAGATCAGATGTTTCATTTTGACTATATATGAGGTCCATAAAGTTTAATTCCAAAGTATTCTCGTCTTGTCCAAGATCGAAAACTGGACGAGCCGAAAAACAAGCCGAAAAAAGGACGAGTATAATACTCCTGCCCATCAAAATTGATTATTTTTAATTAAATTAATTATTTCTCATTATTCACAGTTATTAAAATAGCCATTAAAATTACAAATAAAAAAAAGAAATAATAAATTTATTTATTAGGACTCGTAAATCGTGTTTTATATTTCATTGTTTTAAGATTTACTTAAACCATATAATTCATCAAGTACACATGTATAAAAGTAATTTAAATAAAACATAACATACGAGTATAAGTATATATTACTCTTTTTTCATGCTATATTAAATCATGTTTACCTTAAACTGTTAATCCACATAATTCAAGTTCTATTTTAAATGAAATGACGTAAAAACAAAGTAAGAGAATTTGAACAATTTAAAAGTTGAATAAAATAAAAGTATACAATTCGTTATTAAAATGGATGTGCCATTAAATATTAATTTTTAATTAATTATTTAAATTAAAAACATGAAATTATATATGAAATTACATATTTATTTCAGTTTATAATAAAACAGAGGTTCTTTACCCTTAATACTTATCGTAACAGAGTTGCAAAGTCACCTATCATTTGCAATTTTTTCCCAATTAAAGTACACTGTTCTTAATGAACTTTTCCATATACATCAGTATACATCAGTTTCGATACATCAGTATAGTATCTAAGTTTACCGTGATCGTTTGACCTTCAATTTGGAAATATCCCATATATATATATATATTTTAAAAGCAATAAAATCTTTTACCTAAGATAACTTTGTAATTTGCATCTATTTATAAGCTATAAATTATGAGGAATCAATTTTTCCATTTTCATATAATTTTTCATTTTTAGAAGTTGAAGCCAAAAGATTTTAACAAAAATTTCAAAATTTTCATTTAAAAATAATCTTATCTATAAAATTCTTTATATTAACGTTTTTGAATATTGCAACATTGAATTTTTGAAACTCAACATTGAATTACATATTGTCTTATTTAATTAAATTTTTAATTTACTTTTAAAATTTTAATTCATTTGTAATTCTTAAGTAATAAACAAATTTAATTACAATTAATCAAGTTATTCTGAATTGTTTCATATAATTGATTTTGTTAAGTATTTGTTCTTGTATTAATTTACCATTACCATATCATATTGATATGTATATGTATTTTATTAATAAATTAAAAATGTATTATCTAAAAGCAATTTAATGGAATGTTTATTATAAACATCGATTAAATGAGTAATTATATAGAATTAAATATACACATGCCATTCAGTCACCATTTTAAAACATATTTAACTTATTTAAATTAAGAGAACATAAATAAAAAACGCACAAAATAAATATGTATGTAATAAAAAAACTATACATATACATTTTCTTACATATTATAAGCTAAATTTCAATTTAAAAAAAAAATATTTATAGATTTTTCATAATTCAATATCCTTAAAAAACGAAATAATACAAGCAATAGTATAGTAGTTAAGACACTTACCTTTTATTTGGAAGGCCTTGGATTCGAATCGCGGTAGGGTTATTTTTAATTTTTTTAGTGTATTTCCCTGCCACATAAATGTGACAACTGACAAGAAAATTATAGAGCCTTTCCTTTTTAACCGTTGAAAAATAAATGTAAATTTAATTGAATGTCGTAAGGGAGAATTATTCTTACGACGTCCGTAGGATTTGAACTCACAATCGGTGTTTAGAGCGTCTGTTTTATACGCTCTTACTCACTAGGCCACCGAGGGCAGCTTGAGTTATTTAGCTTAATAAAAATAATAATATATATAGATTTTCTTATAATATACAATTATAAAAAATAAGCATATACCTATAACATATAATTAATATCATATCTTAATACATAACAAAATAAAAAATAAAACAATTTTTGTACAAGATAATAGATGGCGTACAAAAAAAAATACTTGCGTTTCATAGTCTTTTACAATAGTTATAGCCGAGTACTTAACGTCTTAGTGAAACTATTGATTGGAGAGGCTGAAGCTTAGTGGAATCTAAATAACAAATGGCTTAGTAGATTGGATGACCAAATAAATGTAAAGAAGAGAAAAAAATTAAAATTAAAAAAACATCGTATATCATTAAAAACAAAATTAAGCCAACCAGATAAAACTTATAACAAAGCCCTACCAGAGGAATTTTCCAAATCTTAGAAACAATAAACTTATCTAACATAGTATTATTAATATGAAGAAGGAAATTAGACAAATTGTTCTAAGGTCATAAACAAAAATTCATTTTAAGACATTTAATTGATACTGAGCCAAAAATTATTTCAAAAAAAAATTTAGAAAATTACAAACTAATTTTTTTGCTTCATAGAACCACATAGAACTAAATTGTCTAATTGTCAAGACTTATAAAGGAAATTTTTGTTTTAAAAGATTAATTTTTGTTTTTTAAAAATAAAGGGATACAAAAAAAAGTGATTTTAATAAAGAAGAAATAGAGCACGGTATACTGAATAGCCAAAATGTTCATAAATAGTTATAAATATAACGGAAATACATATAAGATTTTTTATTTTAATATTTATTTAAAAATAAATTAAAAATATTAATAAAAGAAGTTTATATCTTACTAATTCACAATTTTAAGTAACTAAATATAATATATTAATTAATTTATTATATTTAGAAATATAATACATAATTTTCGTAATATTTCACTAACTGAGGTTTTCAGACCTTTTCTGTATGTATCCCTTTTATAGTGCTGCCACTTTTATATACGTATCCCTTTCATAGTGAATTACATGCATACATATTTGTGAAATCATAGTGAAATCGATTCAAGACATCATCTCGTTGTTTGCATTTTAACATTAAAAATTTTTGGAATTTTTGAATTTTACGATGTAAAAGAAGGTCAAGTTTTATGGCAATAATTTTTATCAAATTTGGTTAATTCGGGGCAACGGATTCGATTAGTTGTTATACAGCTCCAAAATTTGCATAATTTCATGGTAGGTATTTAATTAAGTCTGCTGAAATATATATATCTGATATCTATAAATATAAAGATGATTAAATTTTACGGTAATAGTATATTATAGTATACATACACAATTAATTATGTCAAAATTTTAACAATTTTAATCAATTTTCTCAATCAAACTAACTTATAAATTATTTAGTTTAATTTAAATGTTACATTCATTTAATTATGATTTATGAAATATTGGGATATTAAAAGTATATATAATTCAAAGAACGAAATTTTTGGTTAAGTTTTTATGCAAATTAATAAAACAAGGTAGAATGTAAACCAACGGTTTTTAAAAGCGCACATTTCCAAAACTCAATACAAACTGTTTAGAAGTGTGACTTACACAAAAATTTGAAAATTTCATGTAATAAGAAAAAATGTGAAAATAGGACATTTTTGAAATTTTGAGAGGCCGTAAGTCCTATATAACTAAGAAAAGCCGTTAACACACGTAAAACCATATTATTCAACCTTTAATTTTCATGTCTTGCCGAAGAAAAATTTGTACAGGTGCCTAAGTTACAGGTGTCTAAAAATAGCAAATTTTCAATTTTTGAGGCGTAATAACTCTTAAAGAGGGGGTGTTACCAAAAAATTTTCTGAGGAAACTTATACTAATTCTAAAAGTTCTTTCTTGTCTCAAAATTTCAGGTTCCTATTTAAAGGGATGCCGGAGTTATGAAAAAAGAAATTTCATGCAAAATGTGGTTTTGACATAACGGTAAATTTAAATCGTAAATTACAAAATATTACATAATTTTGATATTGTTTTATATAGATAATAAAATTTTCGATCTTCTGGCGGTTTTAGATTGCAAAATTATTACGCAGAGCCCGAGATATATACATCTGAAAATGGGGCTTTTTCGCAATTTTGAAGAGCTGCAACTTTGGAACCCTTTACAACTAAAATAAACCTTTAATACACGTAAAAATATATTATTCTAGCTTTAATTTTTATATCTTGCAGAAGTAAAATGTGTACAGGTTCCTAAGTTACAAGGTGTTTAAAAATAGCAAATTTTCAATTTTAAAGCCCTAATAGTTCATAAACAGGGAGTGGTCCGAAAAAATTTTCTGAGCAAACTTATACTAATTCTAAAAGTTCTTTCTTGTCTCAAAATTTCAAGCTTCTATCTAGAAGCGTGCCGGAGTTATGAAGGTAGAAAAATCATGCAAAATTTGGTTTTCACATAACGGTAAATTTAAATACTAAATTTAAAAAAATTGTATAATTTTGATATTAATTTACAAAGATAAAAGAAATACCTGTCAAATGACGTTTTCAAATTGAAAAAATCTTAAGCAGAACATAAAATATATGCATTTAAAAATAGGGCTTTTTCAAAGTTTGAGGGGCTGCAGCTCCGTAATGGAGGGGGCTACATGAAAAAGTTGTTCCACAAAATTATTTTTTTTATGAGACCTACCTATGGTTAAAATTTTTTTTCTCTATCTTTAACGGTGTAGAAGTTTTGTAAACAGACGGACGGAGGGACGGACAGAGTGAAACTAATAAGCAAATTTTTTCAAAATTTTTTTGGAAATGTGCTAAAAAGAAATATTTGAAATTTGTCCTTATAAACATTTTTTAATATACATACATGCATGATACTAAAAACTGTTACAAATGTACAAAATATGTTAAAAAACCAAATAATTTTTTTTTATTAAATGTAATTAATATGAAAGTTAAATTCAGTAACTTGATTTGTATATTATACAACCAAGATTGATTAAAACACTTTAAATTGAAGTTTTATAAGTTTTGTTATAAGTTTTTAAGTATATGGATTAGTTTTTATGTTTTTAAATTAATCATTTATATTATAATATTGAATATATCGAATGCTTCACAGTTCTCAACTTAAATTAATAAATTATTTTACACAATAATATAATCAGTGTATATAATTTGATTTGACGATTCAATAACAAATTTGTAACAACTATACTGTGTTTCAATGTAAATTACTTTTGCAATTTGCAAAAAAAAAAATTTCAAAATTTAAACTTTCTCATCTCTATTATTTTTTCACTAATAAAACTTCAAAATTTTGAAATTAAATGGTAAATCTTTTAAATATTTTTAAAAAAAAATTAACTTTAGCTGTAATCTATGGACCATTAGTGAGTAAATGTTTTCAAATAAAAACATCCAAACAAAACATTATGTAAAACCAGAAGTTTTTAAGGGTATACATAATAATCATAAGCTTTTAAAAACTTTATATATAATCTATATTTTAATTTTTTTTTTATTTTTTTTACAAGGGACGGTCGAAAACATCAAAAGTCACTCAAAGGAACTGCACGAGGTTCCTCTGAGTAGTGTTGGACTTTAACCAACCAAAACCACCCCTTTAAAACCAAACTATAGGATTGGTCCTTTAATACATAATAATATAATGTACAGCTTGGTTTTGGGGAAAAGGAAAGGGGAAGGATTACTTGGGTGTTTGAATATAGGAAAATTGGGATTATGGAGGATGAAGGGAAAAATTTGGAAAGTTATTTTGAAGAAAGATGTTAGTGTTCTTCTTGAATTTCGATATATCGTACACAAATGAATTACCAACTTTTGGGAACACATGTGCATGACAAACCAATTTCCGAATGCTGTATTGCGCCATCTTGTCCGTTCGACAGTGTATGGATGGGCATCTGTTGCACTCCTCGTTTCACGTTGGAAAACTTTGAGTGGAGTCATCAATTGTTTTATTTCTTTAGAACAGGTGTTCCTCCCTACAAGGTATCTATAAAAGAGGGTCAATGACCCAACAGTACGGCGATGGCAAAGTGGAGTGAGCGTTTAGGTAACACTGGGGTCACCAATAAGGCGAATAGCTCTGTTTTGCACTTTGTGGAGATAACCCAGCGCTGTTTGGGGCGCTCCAGCCCAAATACGTGCATTATACTCCATTTTCGGCCTAATGTACATTTTATAGATGTTGAGAAGATAGGAAGGAGAAAATTAAGCTTTACAGCGGTACAAGAAACCTAGACATTTAGCAGCATCTTTAGCTGCTAAATGTCCAGGTGTGAATTATTGCAAAATGTTAGAAAATTTTTAAAAAAATCGATTTGACCTTTAAATGACATTGTCGCCAAAAATCATGTTCTATAAAATATAGGTGACGTCATTAGGTACCGTTATGTAAAAATTCACAGTAATAGAACAATGTACCTGTAAAGTATATCAAAAATTTGTTTTAATTTCTAAAGTTGAAGAGATTTTCTATTGTTTGATTTATATGGTATCCAAACTAATTTTATAATATTAAAAATTAAAATAAAATAAACAGGGTGTTTAATATGTAAACTGTTTAATGTTGAAGGGTGTGATAGGGAAAATAAAGCAAGAAAGTATTAGTTACCGAAATAATAACGGTAATAACAAAATTCATATATTTTTCCGTGTGGTAAATTGAGAATGAGATCCAATATTTTTCAAAGTATGTATATATGTACATATTTAAAACTATACTAACTGTCACATAAATGTTTAAAAATTTGAAACGTTATCTTAGCTGTAAATTTATAAATTTTTGACTTTAAGAAATTGTGATAATTTTATGTTTTTTTTTTTAAATAACTGTAATTTTTTCAGAAAAAAACGTTATTATTTGTACAAATATTATTTTTTAGCTGATATGAGAAGAGAACTTGTGAAATTTAAAAGTGTAATAATAAAATTTCTACATTAACTGTTCTATCCTTCCCCTATCACATCCTGAAGTTATACAGTTTGCTTGTTCAACACTTAGTATATTATAGTATTGCGTAATATATTCGAATAAAGCGTCATTTTAAATAAATAATATTTCTTGATTGACTAAATAGGGTTATGTCCTACTACAACACTATTATATTTCTTACAGTTTTTTTTTTTTAACTCTTTATCTTCCAAAGCAAATATTAATTTATTGATAATTCATTAATTTAGTTAATTTAGTAAATATAATTAAAAGTTAAAAGAATTGTCAAAAATTAGAGATAATGCACTTACCTAAATTCTAAATTAAAGTGAAGTGCAACAAAATAAAATTATTAATTTGTAACTAAAACATGTATGTATGCACATAATCAATTTATAATTAAAATTAAATAACTAAAACTTTTCCAAAAATATTCAGTAAAATTTTATTTAAAATAATTTAAATTAAAGACTTCTATTTGCAAATTTGTAGTTATGCACTTTTCAAACAGATGAAATTACAACAAACATAACTTCCCCAAAACATTAATATTATATGTATTTTAATCAAATCTATGGATTGTTGAAACATAGGTAAAGAGATTTTAATGTATTCAAAAAAAAAAAAAAAAAGAATATAATTTTTAATAATAATTTAGCAAGTTTAATTATATTTTATACGCCACGATGATATTGCTCATAGGCAAAATGTTTTTAACGTTTCTCAGATCTATACTAGAACCTAAAACTAGAAAACTTTCAAAATATTTCCGCTTTTTTCTTGACAGAGGTGTAAGAGGTGCAAAGATAGTACTCTGCAAAATTATACAATTAAGATCCACATACCATATACCTAACTTTTTAGCTTGTTTACCGATCAGACAATGACAATGGCCTGTAATAACCAATTTGTTATTTTAGCTTTCGAAAGGGAAAATAAAAAAAAATTGCTGGGTCTTTTTAACCTATCTACCTATCTTTCATTTTAGCTATATTAAAAATTATTTGTAAAATAAAAATAAAATAAAAATTTCAAAATATTTAGAATAAATATTTATATGAAAATAATTAAAAACCATAAAAAGAAAACAATCTCTTGAAATATTGTAAATAGAGTCTAATGTCACACAATCTTAAAATTTCATCGGGTATTATATTTTACTAGTGTTTAATAACCAATCAATCTGTATAGAATCCTTTTAATTTGAAATATTTATTTTCACTCATTTTATTTTTTTGCAAATACTTATATTAAATTTAATAATAAAAAACTGGACTAAATATTATTAAAATCACACATCAGTGAAACAAAAAAAAAAAGAAAAACCAGTACTCTAAAGAAATTTAACATCAAAATTAACTGTAGTTTTTCCAACGTAACTTTTCCCCCCAAAAGTTTATTTAAATATCAATTAATCACATATAATCGAACATTTGTCTTCAATCATTTCTGCCATAATGACACAAAATATTAAAGACAATTTCCAAATAGATTTCTATCATTTTTATTTATCTATGAATCAGATTTTAAATTTAAAAATTTTGAGATCTTTATTAAATACATATATAAATATATATATATATATATATATATTTCATTAAAATATAGTTCATCTATTAACATAGAAAAATTATTGTGGGACATGAAATTTTTTTTTTAGATTTTCACATTAAAAACAAAAAAAAAAAACAGATAAATTAAATGAAAGTAAAAATAGAAAACATGTTTATAAAATCTGGATTGCCTAAATAAGAAAAAATAAATAAATCCTAGGTTAAAATTTGAAAAAACCAAAAATTTCACTATTAAAATTTGTTTAATACAAGTAAATGATAAAGTTAACAACAACATTTTCTTCATCTTGATCTTCATCTTCATCTTCACTCCAAAAACAACAAAAACAAAACTAAAACAAAAAAAAAAAAGATCTTTATGTGACGGCATGTAATTCAACTTTTGCTCAACAAAAATTAATCTAACAACGATTTATTATTAGAAAGTTATAAAATATTTTCATATTTTTATTTTTTTATTTTTTATTTATTCACTTTTTACTTATATATATATTTTATTTATTAGTTTTATTATTTTAACCATAGTCATATTAAATTAGATATATATGTATCTTAAAGATACATATTACATATAATATTCGTTCGTATACCTATTATAAAAACAAAAAAAAAAAAAGTATATATTTTGTAAAAAGAAAAAATTTTTATCTTAATTGACTCATGAAAAAGCAAAAAGTTTATTTTTTTTTTTTTATTTTGCTTCAGAAAAAATTTAATTACAACTAAATTTTCCCTTTTTAAATCATCTTCAATTATCTTAAGATATTAAAAATATAAGCAAAAAAAACAAAATTAGTTAGTTAGTATAATAGAAATAAAAAGTATACTAATTTTATTTAATTGAGATTCATATCATTTTGAAAATAATTTTAATAAGATCATCAAAAATTATTTAATAACTTTAAATTGAAGTGCATTTAGTAAATTTCTATTTTAAATTGATTTACTTTCAAAAGTTTTGTTTGTTTGTTAGTCTGATGATCCCTTAATTTACAAAATAATAATGTATAAAAGTTTAATATAAGAGTCTAGTGTGGACAATTTTTTGTACCAGTAATTTTTTAAGATTCTTTCTTAAACCACTATGATCGATGATCCATAATGATCGATTTCTATCTCTGTGTTTTAATAAAATCAAACTTAATTACTACAATTATAGTATTGAGATTTAGAAAATCCATGCAATAATATCAAAAATGATTGAACTTTTTAAATGTAAAAAAAAAGAATCTAAAAATATTGGAAACCGCATTACAAATGATTTTTAAATTAGAAATAATTAATTAAATATATAGGAGATTTTTTTTGTTTGTTTTGTTGATTTTAGATGAGAAATTTGGTAAATTGATACAACTGACAAAGATTAAAAGATTAAATGACTTTTAAGTAACTAACTAAAACCAGCAAAAATTAAACTATGTATTCTTTTAGAGGTATAAAGAAGAAGCTTTAGCCGAAAATTGTATATAGGACCTTTTGAATTTACTAATTATTTATTATAGGCACAAAAACAATTATAAAGAATTATTAACACATCGGTATACATTCAGCATACTACAATCGAGGAACATGTTTTCGCAACATACATAGGGATCTTAAGTCTTAATATTTATTGTGGGTGTTTTTCTTTTCTAGTTCAGATTTGTGCTCTCGACCGATATCGAGTACATATAGAGTACGTTTTGAACAGATTAAAAATATTTCTTTTCTAAACGCTCTGAAATAATTTTGAAACAAAATAGAGATTTAACCTGTCAAAAGTGTCAAATCATATAAAAAAAAATAAAATTTTTAACATTTAAATTCGATATCTGTAAATTAAAATCGAATATTTAGATCATACTCTGAGTGCACTCTGAATGAAAAAAGAAACACAAAAGATAATTTTATATATTTATTTTTAAGGTACTAATCATTCAGAGTGAAAAAAGAAAGTTTTTTTTGACAGTTCTGGTTCTGCTCTGAAACAAGAAAAACACCCAGTGTAGTTTCCTAATTTAGTTGCGGAAAATCAATTAATTTTTTGTTTTTAGCAACATGTTTACATGTGTAGTAGAGAAACTTTGAAGCCTTCATTCTGAAATATTATTCGTGCAACATTTACATATAATTTTTTTTTATGCGGTAGAAATATTTAAAAGGTTCAATATAGCGTTTTGATAACGTTGAGTTTTAAAAATTAAAAATTTTTGAATAATATACATTCCTATAATATGTATAGTCGTACTATTAAATAAACATATATTATTAAAATAATTAAATATTAAAAATAATAAAATAACTAATAAAAATCTCTGTGGAAAATATCACCTATGCATAAAACAGGTCAGTGTGCAGTAAAACAGAAAACATGTTGCTACACAAGTTGCGGATATACTACGGTTCCCCGTTTGTGGTATTTTTTAGGAATACTTTGGAATGCTATAGAAATGTAGTTATATTTTAACAGGTGGAGCATATTTAACAACTAAAAAAAAAACCACTAGAAGGTTTTAAAAAAAAATCTCCTACAAATATAATTGAATACACGTTGTATTATTTGTGATGAAGACAGAAACATTAATATGAATAGTAGTTACAATTAAATTAATCTCCGAAGTAATCGAACCATTTCGGTTGGTTTTATTGGTTTTTATTATATATAGGATTAAAGTACCATTCATTTTTATTTCACATTCTTGTTTTCTATAAAATATTTTGACTAACGATGTAATACCAACAACATTTAAAAAATTGAATTGAATTTCGGCCTATCATCTATCTAGTACACAAAACATTTAATTTAAATTCAAAATGTCAAATATCATAATCATTTTATATAAACAAACATTAATTCTTATCCTTAAGATCCTTTGATTTAAATCATTCTAAAGGATATGTATTTAATATTTATGTCTTTAAATCGTGTCCTGGTCTTCAGAAACATAAAACTTATTGTAAAATTAATTTAAATATTGTATTTTAGTTTTTTGTTTTTTTTCCAAGGGTAGGTGGGAATTATCGAAAGACACTATAGAGGAGTGAAAACGAGCACGAGTCCTCTATGAGTGTGTGGGACTTTAATCCACTACACACCACCTCTCTTTTTTGACCAAACAATAGGTCGAGCACGTGAAAACGAGTGAAAAGGAGCACCAGTTCTCTATGAGTGTGTGCTACTTTAACCCACTAAACACCATCACACTTTTTTGACCAAACAATAGGTTATACGACGTTTAGTACTAATTTACTGCATGGTTATATACATAAGTAAATAAGTATCTATTATAAAAAGTTTTAATGTCATCAATAGAACGTCTAAAAATTTAACCTATAATAAACTTAAAATTAAACTTAACAAAGTAAATAAGATAAAAATAAATTTATTGTAAATATTATTGTTAAGTTTATTAGTAAATTATAGTTAAAAGTAGTTAAAGGTACACAAAAAATAAAAATGAATATAATTACATAAAACATTACTTTATTTTTTATTTCTATTTTTTTTTTTTTTTTGTTAAAATATGATGAAAGATTTGAAAAAAAAAACAAAAAGTAACTTAAAAAATAAATTAGATTAAAAATAAAATTATGTTTTTTTTTTCTTCTATTTTTTTGCAGTTTATAGCACCATTTAATTAGTTTTGGTGTTAAAAGAAAGTTTATATCTATAAATTTATCAAATGTACCTTAAATATCAAAAAGGCAATTAGAGTAAAATTAAAAATATGACAAAAAATTAAAGATTATATCTATAGAAAAGAAAAAGGAAAGAAAATTCCGGATAAAAATCGATAAAATGATATCATAAATGTATGTGTGTATGACAGACAGGGATTAAAACCGGATTAAAACCCATAGATGCCCTAAGCATTTAAAAAAAAAAATTAACAAAATTTTACATTAGCCATCGTGAACGCACTCTTGAAGTTTAGCGATGTAAAATTATTGACACTAATCGTCAAAATGCCGTCTAAAAAAAACATACCAGATTTCGCGAAACTTTGCATGTATGTATTTATATTTATATGAAGGCAGGCATTTTCATAAATCACCTATGATTATGTGGTAGCATAGTGTAAGAATGGGAATGAGAAGTTGGAGTAGAACAGTACAAAAATATTATCATTGCTTATAATAAGCTATAAAACAATGTACGATTGAACGACCTGTGTAAAATTTATTTGTATGAAAATTTTTTATACCAGAAAAAAAAAGTGACACTGTTCGTCATTGCATGCAATTTCTGTTGTGCCCCAATTATCATGAAGCCCTAAACTTAAGTGCTTATTTTCCTTATAGGTTAATCCAGCATTGATGACAGACCTCTGAAACTCAAATTATTAACATAATATAGTAAACTTAAAATCATATTATAAAAATATGGTTCAGGAAACTACATTAAAAATCATTTAATTTTACTTCTATAAAATTTAAATTAAACCAAAGATAAATTAAAAATTTTTTTTTGAAAATTCATGATATAAGATTAAACAGTTCTTAATTCTATTAATTGGCAAATAACTTTCTATTTATTTAATAGTTTATTATATTTATTTTAAAGTTGTTTAAAAATTAATATTTAAAAAGTCATAGCTTTTAAAAATTTATAATGCCATGATCATTTGAGGCTTGCCACTTTCATAGTATTATAAAAAAAAAAAAAAAAAAAACATAATCAAATGATTAAAATTATTCAATGGTTAGACTATTAGTGATCGGAAAGAAAAGAACATATATAGGCATAAATAATAGCCAATACAAGTAGTATATACATACAAATAAATATATTTATTCATACATTATACACAGAGTGTTAAACAATTTCCAAATGATGTGGAAATCCATTGATGTAAAAGAAGAAAATTTAACTAAAGGTAAATTGCAGTTACTTTTAAAATGTACACGGTTTCTTCAACATTATATTTAATAGGTTAAGAATAAAAGAAAAGTTTAAAAAAAAAAATTTTTCTTTTTTAATAAATTTTTTAATACAAAACCTAATTAATTAATTATATAGTGAATTACATACATGATTGATTTATAAAATTATTAGTGTATGAACGTTAATGATCAATTAGGGCAGTTTAGTGCAAAGATTTGAGTTTTTTTACAGCTCATATATACTCATATTTATATAAAAGCTGTTTTAGTACAATACAATTTTCTTTTAGAAAAGATGCAATTAAAGGAAAGGAAAAAGAAAATATCCTTTTCATACTCCTTTTTTAAAAAAGTTTTGTGGATCCAGTTGCAAATAAAAACTTTAAAAAACTTTTAAAGTGCAATTTTATCAAAAATCAAAGAAATAATCAAAAAAAAAAAAAATAAGAGTAAATTAATAAAGGGTATTATCAAAAAGATAATTATTAAAAAAGATTGTTTTTCCAAAAGAGTTATACAAATTTGATGATTTGTTCTACAAGGTTTACACTCCAAATTCACCCTTTTGCTAATCAAATTCAATTTTTTTTAAATCAAATTCAACTTTTTTTAAATCAAATTAAACTTTTTGCAAATCAAATACATCTGATAATTAAAAATGTTACGATAACTAAATTTTTTAGTTTAGCAGTTGATTTATTTCTTCGATATGTCAATTGTTATTCCATCAAATTTAACAGAAAATAAGTATTTCAAATTTAATATGTATTTTATAGGTATGTACAAAGAAGTATAAAGACAAAACCATATTTTTACAATTAAAAATTAAATTATTTTAACAATATGAAAAACGGATATTTAAAATAAATAAAATAATTATTAAACATTTAATTTATAAAGGTTCTCATGCAGCAGCTGACGGCAAAAGGTTTAATTTGATTTACAAAAGGTTGAATTTAATTTGCAAAAGGGTGAATTTGATTTGCCAAAGGATGAATTTGGAGTGCAAACCCTGTATCATAAATGAATACTGTGCGCTATAATAAGAAGTAAAAAATATATAAATATTCTAATTGCGTTAATAGACGCGTAAAATTTTAAATTTTATAAGAACATTTTTATTTTATTTTTGGAACGTTACTAGAAAATTGGAATTATGTTAATACTTAACCCAAAAAAAAAAAAACATGAGCAAATTCTCCTTCAAATGTTATGAGTTTTATAGAAGTCATAGTTCTTTAAATTATAAAATATGGTATAGGAATTTAATTATAAATAAACTTTTAGATTATAATAAAGGAGGTTTGAAAAAAATTAGTGAAAATAGATGGGGAAGATTGAAAGAGTAGGGGAATGGTAGAAATGGAATAAAAATGGAAATTCTAGTTATTAAATATTCTTAATATACTGTTTTACATTAATTAAAAATGTACATGTGGTTTACTTAAGTACTGTTTATAAAACCAATTTATTTATGTATTATTATGTTTCTAATCACATAATAATATGTATGTCAGCAATTAATATTAAATTTTTGTTAAAAACGTTATTTAAAACTCCTTTAAGAAAAGATGCTTTTTTACCTATGGTATAGGATCAGTAAATGTATGTAACTGTATGGCTAGTATACAAACCTAGGTAATCTAGGTATACAAACTATATACCTAGCATAACATATTGATCGATTAACAAAGTACACAAAGTACAAAAGCATATTAAAAAAAATTTGACGAATTTACTTTTTAGTTTCACATTGTCCATCTGATTGTCTGTCTATTTACAAAACTTCTACACCGTTTAAGATTTTAAAACATTGTTTTAAAAATTAATGTTGTAGTTTGAAAAAGACTAATTTTCAAATGTTATAAATCTCAGGTTCTGCTTAACGACAAGGCAATTTTTTAGCTTTAGCTTTATAAATATAAATATCAAAATTACACAAATTTATGTAATTTTATATTTAAATTTACCGTTCCTAAAATCTTGGAGTTTTAGGAGTTTCATTGTACTTTTTCCTGTTTAAAAGCTATATTAAGAGTCAAAAATTCAGAATTTGCTATTTTTTAACTTCTATACAAATTTATTTGAAGTAAGACACAAAAATTAAAACTAGAATTATATTTTTACATTATGTGTTAACAATAGCTGTTCTGAATTATATATATGGGGTTTCCACCAAATTGAAGAAAATATCTCTTTATTTTTCACACTTTTTCCTTACATTTAAAATTCTAAGAAAATTTAAAAAATTTATTGTAAGTTATAATTTTCTAAACTGTTTTTATTGTCTTTTGAAAAATATTCATCTTAAATAATCCTTTGTTTTACAATCTGTTTTATTTTTTTTCTTAATTTTAAGTATAGCTTTAAATATAGAAAATGTTATTCCAGGATCCAGATATTATATTTAAAATTAGAAATTCAAAGTATTAGCGGCTTACAATACATGTTGCCCTATTGTAAATATAATACAATTCATATAGTATACCCAGAAGAGAATCTTCCCTTACCTAATCATTACAATTATAGTGCTGAATATCTCTAAATTTTTTATTTGGTCGAAAAGGGAAGTGGTGTTTAGTAATTTAAAGTCCCACACGAGATAGAGGAATTGTATACTCGTAGTGCTCCTCTGCAGTGTATTTTGATTTTTCACACTTAGTCACGTAAAACAAAAACACAAAAACAAAACTGTAAAATTTAATATTAAAACTCGAAGGTTTCAATTAAAAGTAACTACTCATATAAAATTAGATATTATATCTCATTAATATCTTAAACATAATTTAGATTATATAGTAGATATATTATCAATATGATATACTTTTGACTTGAATGACTCCAATAACGACAAACAATTTCTTAAATTTATATCAATACCAGCACTTTTGTTCTAAGACTTAGTGGCAACATTTTTTTTTAATTTAATAAACATCATCTGAGATAATTATGCTTTTTATCACCCACGGCTTCATTAACACAGTTTTTTCCTTTTACAAAATTCTTATTAACTTTCAAATTGCAAAATAATGAAAGATAAAAATTTAAGTTCATTACCTGTATTACTCTTCATTATTACTATTATTATTTAAAATTACATTGAAATCTTACAAATAGTACCTTAAAAATAAATAAATAAAAAAAAAATGATCATGGTGTAAAAAACACAAATCATATCTTTAAATAAAGGATTTTAACAATATAATTATTTTTTGGTATTATAAATTTCACTAATAATTAAATGAAATGACCTGCACCAATCCATAACAAAAATTAACTTTAATATTACAATAATAAACTTGTGTTAATTACTGAAACACTTTAACGCCATTAAATAATTTCATACTTACTAATTTAAGATGTTGTTTAATATCTATAAACTGTAAAATATTAAGTTAAAAGTCAATTGTGGAGATTCACTTAAAGATTTAGTTAAATTGTTAAAATTTATAAAAATATTATAATTTTTAGTTTTAAATTTCACTTTTTGTTGGTTATAAAAAAAAAAGTGTGGTTGGTTAAAACTAAAACCTCTCATTATAAAAATCATTTAAGATTTATTTTGATAATGACTAACTCACCCGTCAAGGTTTTAAATGATCTCGCATTGCCGTATAAATAAAAGTAAAAAAAAAATTTTTTAATTTTAAAAAGTTGTCTTTAATGTCTCTCATTAAATAAGGATTATTACAATGTTATCCAGTTGTTACTATTTATTATATGTAGTAGAATAGATACAAAGTATTTTATTAAATGGAACTTAATCTCAGTTTACTAACTAAGTAATATTGTTGGAGTTCATTTTTTTGAAAAAGGTAAAATAATATACACCTCATGGACATTTTAAAATTTAAATAAAAATTAAATGTTTTTTAAAAAAGGTGTTTTCTTTAAATTCTATAATGAAGTTTCGTTTTTTTAATGAGAGATTATGTTATTAAATCTACAGATAATATACTTAAGATTTTTTTTTTTGGCAATGTATCTCTGTCATATATAATAATAGATTAAAATTTGTATTTAATTTATAAAAAAAAACTTAAAATATTATTTTTAAGTTTTATACTTTTAATAAAGATTATATTTTAAGTTTTTACGTTAAGACATAATTATAGTCTTTTTTTTATAGTAAGGGGAAATACACGTAATGGGTGTTGTATAATTTTTTACTTTTGAAAATTTCATAATTTAATTTTAAATATAGAATGGTTTAATTTAGTAAAAATAGAAGGTTATCTTAAGTTTTTAAAATAACTTTTTAAAAAAAAAAAAATCTATTTAGAATTTATATATAAGTTTTTATTTATATAAAGTTTCCCAATTGGAGTGATATGATATTTCTTTTAAAAAAAAAACACACTAATTATTAAGGAAATTCAAATGTTTTTTATTTAATGTGAAGTACAATCGATACAATTAAGTTCTGAATAAAAAGTCATTCAAATGGCCTTCACGACTTCTTTTGCAGGAACGAATTCACTTTTTTCACTAAATCAAGTCGTATGCCATGAATAGCACGTTCAATATTGACTTCTAAAGCTTGAAGAGAGTTTGGTTTATTGCTAAAGACCAATGACTTCAAATAACCTCACAAGAAATAGTCTAATGGTGTTAAATCATAACTTCTTGGAGGCCATTCAATGAAAACACATATTACGAGTATACAAGTATGGCATAGTCATTAAAGAAAACAAAAAATAAAACTCTTCCTTTTATACGCTACCCAAACTCTACCAAAATGTTCCTTTATTGCAAATTTAAGTAATGGGGAAAAGAAATTGGAAGTATATCTAAAATAGCTAAACGTGACAACTTTAAAGGTAGGTAAATGGATACGTAGAACAAACATTAAGCTTGAATCAAATCAGCAAACTTCTACTAATAAAAATGTCGAACTTAATGGATAATTTGTATGCAAAAAATGTCAGCAACAGTGAAAATGCAACAAAATGCAAGTTATCCTAAAACATTTATTTTCTATATACACTAACTATAACTTTAATATAAATAACAATTCAAATGCTATTAAAAATACTTTATTTCAAGTAACATTCAAATATAATAATATAATATTTGTCATTCAACTTCATTTTATTACCAAGCGCATGTAACTAAAGGAACAAAAAAAAAAAGGAAATTTGAAAAGGTGAAAACTTTTAATTATATTTCAAAAATAATAGATGTCAAAAAAAAAAAGAAAAATCTATAAATTTAAATTTTTCTTTTCATTTCTCTCATGATTAGATAGATCATAAAAAAAAAAAATCTGTGAATAATTTCTTATTTTAACAATTGAAAGAAAGAAATAACGATGCATATTAATTTAGGTACAAAGTATAATATTATAATATTTAAAAAAAATAAAAAATATGTACATATATATATATATATATACATCTATATCTATATACACAAAAAGCAAAATTAAATATTAAAGATTAAAGAGCGCCTAAACAAGATAACCTCTTGTTAAGAAAAGATCAATATACTCTTCAATATACCATTACAATATATGACAAACGTCTCCTCATATGCATATGTAACATCCAACCAAAAAAAAAAAAAAAACAACCAACATAGCGAAAGTTTTTTTTTCTTTTAACATCAATTAGTTTTTTAGTTTTTTAGTTTTTTTTTTTTTTTGTTGACCTCTTCTCCACTTTTTTACATTACAATAAATTTTCTATACCTTTTTAATATTTTTTTTTTGCAAATTAATTTCAATCTCATTGACTATATCATTACAATGGTCGTCGTCGTCATCTTTTGATTATCATTCTTCTATATTCATTAACAGCATCATATCGTCACAAAAAATGATCAAAAAGTATAGATATAAAAAAAAACAAACTTTCATTTTCATTTGTTAAGAAGTTAGTTTTCAGCTGTGCAATTTGCTTATCTCATAACTGTTTCTATATACAACTATTAAATATTTAGAATGCAATTTTTAAAGTATTTGTAGTTGTAATAGTAGTAAGTAGTATATATTAGTACATATATTCTTCAGAAATCTTTAATCAGAAAAAGAAACAAAAAAAAAGAAAATGAGAATGACCCAAGATTTTCCTTTTTTACATTCATAGTAAAACGTAAATTTTAAGCTGTCAAGCTGGTTTTTTTTTTTTTTTTATTGTTTTTATTCTTAAATATGTTTGTATGTATGTTTTGATACGATTTAATCGATTCAGAGTTAATGTTTACAAAATATGCAGATTATATACATATAATATGTATCACAAAGTACCGTATATATGTACAAGATATTCGTTAAAATCGTTAAAATCGCGTATAATTTTTTTCTTTTGTGTAAATTTCTTGATCTTTAAAGAAAATCGAAAATTTATAATAGCTTGCACCCAAATTGTACAACAACTTAGTATATACATACATATGTATGAATTTATGTAGTTTATATGGGTTTGTTATTTTCACCTTGACTTGTTTTTATTTTTTTTTTGTGTTTTTGTGTTTATTGTTGCTTGTTTTTTGCTGTTCAACATATATGAAGTTGTCTGTTTGTTTATTTTTATTATTATTTTTTATTATGACATTTAGTAATTGCTATTAAAAATTTCCATTAAGTTTTTAAAATCTAAAATAAATATATGTATATTGGTTATATTGGGTGTATTCTAAGATCTCGACTAAAAAAATAATAAAATTGTAATTATATCTTTATTAAGCACATAATAATATCTGGTTTTACACGATTTTATATTACATTCTTGAAAATTCTCACTTTGGCAATTAACATTTTAAGGTTTTTATTTAAATTAGGTTTATTTAATTATTTTTATGATACAAAAATATGCAATGCAATTATAACAGGTTGAAAATAATATATTGGTAAATAAGGAATATAACGTAAGTTTAACAAAACGTTTTTAATGTAAAACTAATTTAATTATTTTATTTATTTATTTTATTCTATTTATATTTAATATTATGTATTTACAGTATATTTGGTAGCAAGGTGTTTATTTTCAATTAATGAAACTTGCTACTTCTGCAGGATTTAAACTCGCACTTTCTAAGGCCCTTGTGAAACTGAGTTTATTCAATTATGTATAAAGTTTAAAAAAAAAAATTGCATATTTACAGGCGTCGCGGAATTTACATTAGCCCCGATAAACTTTTTACTGGTTCTAAAGAGCAAGGTACTATATTTCTCCTTGAAACAAATTTCTAAATCAAACAAAAAACTTTAAATTTTTCTTTATCATCTATTTGCTATTGTAAAAGAACCACAATTCGAAGACAATACAATGAGTATACTTCGAAAAATTACTTTAAAAACAAATATTGAATCTGGTTAAATAAATAAATACATATATTACATATTGGTTTTAACCAATTAAAGAGCCTAGTGATTAAACATATACCATAATACACCGAAATTGTGAAGGTTCAAATCCTATGGGCAAGTCTCAAGCATTATTATTTCGAAAAAAATTACTTAAAAAGAATTAAATAAAAACAAACTGTCCTTTTAAATTATTCCAAATATATAATGTAAATATAAAGGTAATATATAATATAACCATAAAATATAATATTACTATGTATATATAAATTAATAATATGTATAAATTTAACCTGTAATGGTCTTAGTAGCTGATGGTTTTTTAATAATAATAAATATTTCTGTAAAAAACCAATTTAGAATATTATTTGAACTGGAAATTCATTGGATTCTAATTTCAACAGCTACACAATAAATACCTAATCTTTTTTAAAGAAAGCCCCAGCATCTATTGTTATTAAATTCAGAATTCTTTCATAGGACCTTTTAAAAGATTATATCATTTTGTCATATTAAGTTTTACTAATCCATCAACAAAATGACTGTAATTTTGATACATGACATAAATATAATGCACTATCTTTGGCAAAATGGTCTGATCTCATCCGATCTGAAGACATGAGAAAATAATTGACATCCTATAAGCTTGTGCAATTCCTTGAAAAAAGAATTTAATTAATTTTAGTTTTTTTCAACCAACTTCCGGATGATTTAAGTGAAAATAGGTTCTAAAATCTAAGACTCTCAAATCACCCTTTTTTTTTGAAAAGCAGATGACTTAAATAACTTACAAAATTGGAAACAATAACGGTTATTTCTTCAGATTTATATCAACTGGTAAAACACAAAAGGGTTCTAAAGTATTTTTTGTTGTTATTTTATAGTAGATCTCTATTCACCAGTGGTTTTCAAGCAACATAGTTTTAATCTATAATGTTTCTAAATGTCATTTTCCATAACTAAATATCTCAAAAAAAAAATTTTTCTTATACGGTTAAATTGATTTCTTTTTAAGATTTTAAAACAGAATTTCATTAATATCATACAAAAAACGACATTCTAGTGAAATTTCATTTTACTCACTAAAATTCTATTCAAAATCGCAAAATGATAGTAATATCATATTTACATTAATTTTAAATAATCCTATAGTTATTAGTCATTTACCTTAATTATAACTTCCAATATAACCAAATAAATCATTCCATTTAAAAACTGGTTCCGTTTTTAAAATAAAAAATACAAAAAACAAAAACAAAAATAATGTAAAACCTATTTAAAACATAAAAAAAAAGTGCTAAAAGTTGATGAACCAAAGAATATTTTCCATGTATCACGACATTAACTACAAAAAAAAGTCAAGTGACGAAAATTTTTTGCAAATTTATTTTTAACGAAATTAAAAAAAAAAAAAAAAAATCAAATAATTTTTATTGTAAATATGCAAAGTTGTAAACCTTTAAAATGCAAAGTTGTAAAACTTGCAAAAAAAAAAAAATTCACAACACGATTAATGAATCCTATAACTACATAATTTTATCACACTGCATGGCATGGTACAATTTAGAAAAAAAAAAACTCATTTAACGTTTAAACGCTACACTAGCTTAAAAATTTTGTTTATAATTAAATAGCAAAGTTTTTTGACAGCATAAACTATTAAAGCATTTATCTTGACGACGAACTTAGTTGAATGAAATTTGGTCTTTGTTTGCATAGGAATGCATGTTTTTTGGCGCAATTTTCTCATTAATTGCAATTTTCTTTATTATATCTAACTTTTTCTTATATATGCATATACTATATATACATAATAAATTTATTTAGGTTTTTTTTTTTTGATTATTTGTTCACAGTAAAGCAGTTTTCTTTTGCAATTTTTAATTTTTCTTTGCTATTGGAACTTACTACTATACTTTCACCCGTAAATAACAGTTTTTTAACTAATGGTAATGGTATTTTTTCGGTTGATAAATTTATAAAAGAAAAAAAAAAAAAAAAAACAATAATATGTATCTTAAGAGACTCATATGTATTTGTATAATAATATATATTATGTATGCTTATAATGAAAAGAAGTAAACGAAGAAAGTTATTTTCTTCTTCATTTGCTATCCACATTATTACATACATAATAATATAATGATTGTCGTCTCACGAAAATCAACAATCAACGTTGAATAGTAGCACAAAACGATAATAGAGACACTCTGCGGTAAATAACAAACAAACATAAGAACATAATATAAACATACAATAGTTTAGTGGTTGAATGAATTCAAAAATAATAAAAAAAAAAAAAAAAAAAAAACAAAACAATAATAAAATTATTAAATATTATTATAACTATCATTAATTTTTGTTTTTATTTTTTTATTCGTATATACTAAAAAAAAAAAATGATTGTGATAATAATGGTTATAAAGTGAATATTATTCTTTGATTTTTATTTTTTATCTATGGTTACATTTTTTTTTTTTTTTTTATTTTGGAACTGGTAATAAATACAGGAAATGAATCAATTTTTATAAATTATAAAATTATAAATAATTTTTCATATGTGTATTATTGTGCGTGAATAAAATAAGGTTAACTTACAAAAGTATATGCGTATATTAAGAAATTAAATTAAAGAAAAAAAAAAGAAATTTAATAAAGCTGTACTG
Organism: Poecilobothrus nobilitatus; assembly: GCA_947095535.1. Classification (NCBI taxonomy): domain Eukaryota; kingdom Metazoa; phylum Arthropoda; class Insecta; order Diptera; family Dolichopodidae; genus Poecilobothrus; species Poecilobothrus nobilitatus. The sequence goes on along the minus strand of OX352772.1, from coordinate 49,941,932 downwards.
CTTTTTAATAATTTTTCTAAAAAATTTAGATAACTTCTTTTATTAATATAATTTATATTTTTCTACATGGCGCGAAAAACGTTGTAAAACGAAACACACACACATATAGATCAAAAATTTATTTGACCTTATGTATTTACTGGGTTATTTTGATCTGACTATGATCGAATAGATTATGTTATGTTATGATACTAAAAGTGATATCCTGTTTATCTATTTAAAAAAATAATGTTTCAGTTTAAAATTTTGCATATAGAAAATGTTATATATAATATATACAATATTAAAATACTTATAGATGTTTGATTAACTGATTAATAAGGGAAGGCGTAAGTTGCCGGTCTTTCAGGCGAAAGATTTCCGATTTATACCCTGGTTAAGTCGAAATATTACATAAAATATCTATTATATAAAAGCCGTAAACGTTTGCAACAATAACATTTTTCATAGCAAAAACTAATACTGCACATAACAGAAAAAAAGAATAAAAAAATTTGAAATTTATAGGGTTGGATATGTAATTCCAAAAATCAAAATCCCAAATTCAAAATTCTGAAAAAGAAATCCTGAAATTACGAAATCCCGAAAAATCAAAATCCCGAAAATCAAAAAATGTTTTTAACAGAAAGATATATCCTTTCATTTCATTAAAAAGTTAAGTGACAAAAAATTTCTAGATTACTAAGATACCAGAATTATTAACCAATATTATTTCTAAATTACCAGACTGGCGTATGCTACGCCGGATTCATCTAGTATAATAATATAATGTATAAAAAATAAATAATATAATTATAATGTATTACTTGAATCATAACCATATCTAAAAGGAAAGATTGATTTACTTCGTCATCGATTTTAGGTGATGGAGTACGAAATTATAAAAACAAAAATTATAAACAATAAGATATGTTTACAACCTTCAAATGTAATAATTTCTACAAAAAACAAAAAAGAAGTACAAAAGAAGGAGTACATTGTACGAATTTTAAACATTCTTCTGAATACACACATACTTCAAATACTTTTGAAAGTTTATTGGGTTTATTGAAGGTTAGCCATTAGATGTTGAAAGCTTCACTCTAATAGTTCATATCTTTCAACTGTAACATTATCGACAATTATTTCAAGAAATGTATATGAGTTGTAAATTTCTTATTCTACTTGCAAAATGAATTTACTGAACTTATATGTAATATCATTCCAATATCAGCCAAATTCTTCAAGACGCATATCATACGAAAAATATGACACATATTTTGAACTATAGACGTGACGTGTTACATTTTTTCATCATCTTAGTGATAACTGATAAGTTTAAAATCTAATATCACCTGAATATATTGCATACTATACTATAGTATAATAAATTTTCTTTAGATTTTAATTCTTGTATCTATATAAATTATATATTACTTCTTCAAAGATTATTTATTACTTCTTCAAAGATTGATTTGATATAATTAAGGTATTAAAAGTGTAATAAAAAAATATATTATGCAGCTTTATCAAACTTTTTTCTCTCTAGCTTTTTAAAATATTAAACAAGTAAATGTAACTGTAAGTCGATGCAACCGACTTATTAATACCCTACACCTGAATAATTCGAATTAAATTAAAAATCCATAAGTGTTTTTGGCAGCTGCTTGAACTTCTTCCCTTTTCTGTCTTATTCAACTCGAATTTCAAGAACGTAAAAGAGGCATCCGCTTGGGATATGCTTGACACCCTTGTATAAAATTTTAAGTTTCTATCTTAATCATTTTCGAATATTGGTAGTCCTTGGGAGGTTTTTGTCAGCTACCCGAATTGCCACTCCAATTCATCGAATCCATCTCAGGAACATAAAGAAAACTTGCCAGAACACCATTCTATTAAATTTAAAGGGTCTACTTTTGTTGGTTTTGGAGATATGCTCGTTGCTCTTATGCTCGTCCGGAAGTTTCCAAAATACGAACCCATGGTTCAAATTCTTTCAAATGTCAGTTTCCAATTTTACAGAAAAGGAAACATAACAGAACACCTTTGTACTAAAAATAAAAGTTCTATCTTTGTTGGTTGTGGAGATATACTCGTTTGCTCTGGGGCTCGTCCGGAAGCTTCCAAGATTTGAACCCATGGACCAAATCCTCACAAATTTCAGAAACATAAATCAAACATGAAGGAACACCATTCTGCCTAATTTAAAGGTTATATCTTTGTTGCATTTGGAGATAATATAATTTGCTCTGAGGCTCGTTCGGAAGCTTTCAAAATCCGAACCCAAGGACCAAATCCTCTCAAATTTCAGAGGCCATGGCCAAATCGTCTCAAATTTCAGAGACCTAAATCAAACATGAAAAAACACCATTCGGCCAAATTTAAAGGTTATATATTTGTTGTTTTTGGAGATAATCTCATTTGCTCTGGGACTCGTTCGGAAGCTTCCAAAATCCAAACCTATGGACCACATCCTCTTAAATTTTAGAGACATAAATCAAACTGGAAGAAACATCATTATAAAAAATTTAAAGGTTCTATCTTTATTGGTTTTGGAGATAATCTCGTTTGCTCTGGGGCTCGTTCGGAAGCTTCCAAAACCCGAACCCATAGACCAAATCTTCTCACATTTCAGAGACTTAAATAAAACATGAAAGAACACCACCCTGCCAAATTTAAAGGTTATATCTTTGTTGGTTTTGGAGATAATCTCATTTGCTCTGGTGCTCGTTCGGAAGCTTCCAAATCCAAACCCATGGACCAAATCCTTTTAAATTTCAGAAGCCTAAATCATACATGAAAGAACACCATTCTGCCAAAAGTAAAGGTTATATCTTCATTGGTTTTGGAGATAATCTCATTTGCTCTGGGGCTCGTTCGGAAGCTTCCAAATCCAAACCCATGGACCAAATCCTCTTAAATTTCAGAGACATAAATCGAACGGGAAGGAACATCATTGTACAAAATTTAAAGGTTCTATCTTTGTTGGTTTTGGAGATAATCTCATTTGCTCTGGTGCTCGTTCGGAAGCTTCCAAAACCCAAACCCATGGACCAAATCCTCTTAAATTTCAGAGACATAAATCGAACGGGAAGAAACATCATTGTACAAAATTTGAAGGTTCTATCTTTGTTGCTTTTGGAGATAATCTCGTTTGCTCCGAAATCATTCAGAAGCTTCCAGAATCCGAACCCATGGACGGATTTTGTCCAGATTCGAACTTAGCCTTTCTTTCGTAATTAGTAACCTACTATATAAATTTCATCAAGATAGCATCATTATTTTTTGAGTTATCGTGCGTACGGACGGACATCGCTAAATCGACTCCGGCGGTGATCCTGATTCAGAATATATATACATGTCTATACCTAACTCGCTTCCTTTTGGTGGTTACAAACACCATACCAAAGTTAATATACCCTATACTTTAGGTGTAGGGTATAATAAAAAGGTCATTATTTTTTATTTTAACTTACAAATTTTTTACTTCGAATATAAAATATTAGAATATTGAATAGAGTTGTATTTCGGCTAGCTTGAAGCTGATAATATGTTCGTGTTTTGATTATACTTTTGTCTTTATTAAAAATAAAAAATATTCACTTAAAGTAAAAAAGTGTTCAGTTAATGTAAAAATGGTATAATTTTTAATGAATAGTGTTTAAAATGTGTATAGTTCTTAAATTTAACTAAAATGAAAATTTTTTACTTAACTATCAACATTTTTTTCTATAAATATTTGAAAACCTCTTTTTATAAAACTTCTACCGAAAAAACTTTACAATAATATTTATATTAAATATCCATATAAAAGCGAAATGAATGCACAACACAAAAACTAGCGAATCAATCTCGTTTATATATTTATGTGATTAATATTTACTTATTATGATAATAAAATATTAAATACGACATGTACAATTAATTATATGACTTCATTAAAACATAATTTTTTTTCAAAAAAAAAAAATTTTTTTTAAATTCTTCTAAATACCGTTGATATTTAAGACGATTTGTGAATTTCAAAATAAAATATTGCAATTAATTTTTTAAACTGATTAATTTTTTTGTTTTTTTTTTTAATAAAATAAAACTGTAAAATTTAATTTTAACAAATTTATAATTTCTTTGATTTGTTTTTTTATTTCTTCTTATTTTTTTTTTTTTTTTGGATATTAATTACAATTAATTAAATATTTATTTTGATTTTATTAACCGGAAGATAAAATTCAAAAAAATCTTTAATTTATGTTTTTTTTTTTTTTTTTGAGTTTTATCACTATAAAAAATTCATATTTTATTACTAATTAAAAATGTATGACGCCACTATTTTATAAATCGCAGTCAAAAATTATTGAATTTAAACTATAAGTAGGTAATTTATAAGTTAATTACTCTTCAATAGAGTTTATAAGCTGATGCTATTTCTGGATTATAATAAAAAAAACAAAAAACTATAAAAAGTGGTTTGTTATTTGTTAATAAACCAATCCTTCGTTTCATCATCACATTGCATGTGAAAGTAATGGGAGTAGATCCAAAAAAAAATAACAAAAAATAAAAGTAACCAATCCACATTTTCTCAAGAAAAATGTCCAGAAAAGATATGGTTATACAAAAACCGTATATTACTCACTTAATATGTACAGAAATATAGTATTTTTATACAAAATTAATGAGTCTAGTCAATTATTAGTAAAAAGGTCGAATATACATACTACATATACAACTCACAGTTAAAAACCAAAACTCACATCAATTATCAGGCCATGAACTGCAGAGACTAAAAGCTTAATAAGAGGCCAGCTTTTACCAAATTTACACGTAGTCTTATGTAAAAAAATAAGGGGCCAACTATAAATCTTGAAATAACACAAAAACCATTTATTTATTCAATTTGGTCCAAAGAGAAAATTAAAGTCGCATCTTTTTTACATAATTCACTAGAGAAAAATATTTTAAAATATAAATATTTCATTCATAAATATGCATTTAAAAAATTAATCTTCCTTTAAACTTTTTATTATCAAAGCTTCTTAAGATAAATTTTCTCAATATCTCAATAGAATACGTCGAGACTACTTTCATACTTTAAAATTTTGGCTATAATCGAGACGCACATCAATTAACAAATTATTCATACGCGCGATAAGTGAAAATCGATTGAAATTCTTTCACAACAACATTCATGTGTTTTCAGTTCTTGATCTGTTTACTTAGGTCTTGTTAAAAACAATCGAATTAGTTATAACTGAAACAAGCTGAACATTCAGATATTTATCATACTTGACTCATAATGTACTCTACTCATATTGTAATAGTTTTTAAGTGTAGATTACACATCCCTATCAGAATCCAGTAATCGATTCGTTATATATATAAAAGCGTGTGAATACCGTATTTAGATCGTAACATTTTTATAATTTTATGATCGAATCTTTGAATGAATCGCTTTATATTTTTATTATCGTAATATATTAAATAAAATTCCCTTTGTATGATTAAAATTTTATAAATGTAACTATATAATACCAATAAAAATGGAAAGGATCACTGTTTAAAAATATTTTGTAAGAAATAAATATTTCCTTTAATCAATATACTTATTTTTCTTTTTTTACAAAATTTAAATTTGTATTTAAATTAAAACATCTTCATCGCAATTCGCATACAATTTGATTTCAAAAAGAATTATTTAATATGAAAAAAAACGATTTTAATCTATAATATAATACACAAGATGTTGGCGAGACCTTGCCAACATGTAAAAAAATATATTTTATATCTATAATAAAACACTCACCCTGAATGTAAACTAAACTGGCAATGATAATATTTCTGTATATTTATTTAATAAGTTAAAATTTTATTATCAGAGACACAAATCTTTGACTCAAAGTATTATCAAGAGACACAAACCGTTCATTAAAAATATAAATAAATTTAGTAAATATTATTACCAGAGACCAAATTTTCCACTAGAAGTATTATCAGAGACACAAACCGTTCATTAAAAGTGAGTACAGTCAAAAAAGTTAAAGTACATACTTAAAAAACAGACATTTTCAATAAAAATAAATTCAGCAAATTTTTAATTTTTAAATTTGACCGCCACATCCATTATGAACTGGTCGCAGCGGTAAATTAAAAATAAATTATTAATCTCCTGTTGGCAGTTTTCAAATGACTCTTTGTTTTGAAAAAAATAAAAATACTCTTTATAAAATTAAAAGACTTGAAAGTGAAGAGAGCAAAGTTTATAGTAAGCCTTATATTTATAAGAAACAAATAATAGGCCGATTTTATTCTTGATTTTGTTTTCACTATTATAAAAGCTGGTAAAAGCTTCGCAGCAGACTTTAAAGTAGTTTTGTTTATTTAATTTGGAATTTTGATTTTTTAAGCTGCATTTTTGATATAACATAAAATATTCAAATTTTTTTATTAATATAAAATTCGGCAGACTTAGCTAATTATATTTCATAACAGAAATCAGAAACTTACTAAGTATTATAGAAATGGATATTTTTCTTAAAAAAAAAGAAAAAATAACATAGAAAATATCATTTTAGAAGCCTTCTCTCACAATAGATTCATAATTTTGTACTAATTTATTATTAGACCATTAAATTAAAAAGCTGTCGAAAACGACCCTCACAAAAAAAAAAACCCCCGAAAATTTATGAAATTTCATTATCAGAGACATGAATCTTTTATTAAATATACCAAAGACCTCTTCCAAAGTACATTTAAATAAAATAAATTCAGCAAATTTTTTTCAAGCAAAAAAAAACAAGTAAAAGTAACAGTAAGTCGATGCAACCGACTTATTTATACCCTACACCTAAAAAATTCAAATTAAATTACAAATCCATAAGTTATTTTAGTTAGGTACTTAATATACCTAAGCTAAAAAAATACATGTAATAATCCCTCCCTTAATATAGGTAGTAAGGGAGTCAGTATGATAACGTAAATGTTTTTGAATCTATAGAAATTGTGCAATTGCACAGGGAATTTTCTAGTTTTAATGAAAAATTAAAAATGGTTGCGTATTTGACTATAAAAATGTATACATATATTTTCTTCTGTACTTCTCGATACCAATTTTTTTTTTTCTTAATCTTTTCTAAATTTGCTGTTTTAAAGCAATATTTCGTAGCCATATCATATAATCATCATATATCATATAAAAACTTTTTACATTCCTAGTTTAGGAAAAAAAAAAACCTATACTTTACAAGATCAGAAGACCAATTAATGTTAGTGAAAAGAAATACGATTACTTTATAATAATGAGATGTATAGAGTTCAGAAAAATAAAAAAATTTAGGAAAACTCATTTTTAAATTGAAGAAATTTGATTGGAATCGTATCATTAGAAAATGATTGTAGCTATGTGAAAGACATGATTTGGTAGCAAGCCATCCGACTTTTAAAAAAAAAGAAAATGCAAACTTAAGTTTTGCATTATTGTGACGATTAGGTATGATGTTTACTATATACCATGTTACCCAAAACTTTGTTAATCAGAGCACTCAATATAATAAAAATTTTAAAACTCCCACCGATATCCACATACAAAAAAGATTCGATAGAAAAATTTTAAATGTTCAAGCTATAAATTTCGAAAAAGTTTCATTAAAAATTATGGAATTAGAGTTTTTTTTAAACTAATTATTTAAATTTTAATTTAATACCATAATAGTATCAAAAAAAAAAAGTTTCCCGATGGTGAAAGTGTTTAAAAACTACACTTCCTAAAACTTCCTATATATGTATGTAATGAAAAATTATGAAATTAATTTAAATAAATCTCGTGGAAATTTTTAATTCGATTTAAAAATAAAAAAAACAGTCTTTTATTTTGTTTTTTATTAATCAATATTCCGTCCATTTATTTTTTTTTTTATTTTATAATCTGTATTTAAATGAATAATAAAAAATTTATTTCTAAAATATCAGAATTTTGTATACATATGCCTGTTACGTTTCCGGTACACTTTTTTCATTCGAATATCTTGAAAATATTGTTTGTTTTTTTTAAATACAGCTTTCTTTTATTTCTTAGTTTCGTATCATGTCTTTAAAAATCCACAAATTAACAAATTTTTAAAATAATTTTTTTTGTAAATATACTAATGAATCATAATTGATTCACAAACAAAATTTATACATAGGTATGTTTTTTTTCTTCTGCTTAAAATTCTAATTTACAACGAAGGTTAAAAACCGTTGTAACAGACATAGGTACATATTTAGAAGTAATTTAGTCAGTAGTGATTACTGATTGCTTAAAACGTTTCTTAATAGATGGTGTCATCATATCATAATCATTGTCAATATAAATGGCATAAATTATAGTATGTAATATGTATATTTTTTTTTATTAAATAGGAGTATAGAGTAGGCTTTTCCTAATATGTGGGAATTCAATTTATAATATATTAATTACAAATATGTATATTATGATGATGACAATATTTTCTGCATGCTAATTTGATTGATTTCTATACCATCATTTTTATGCAATTAAAAAATGTATCTATTAAAAAATGAAAATGTATACATGCAACATTCAAGACTTCGATACAAAGTTTAATTTATTCACCCACTATATGTTTATTATATTTATTAATTATTTTGAATTAATAATAAATATTACAAAATAAATATTGCATATATGTATATACACATGTAGAGGTAATCCTACAAAATGCCAATTCTCAAAATCTAAATTCCAAAATACATAAAATCGAAACAGCGTATATAATCCAAACATAATATTTATAAGCCAAATACCACATAATTCAAACACTGGTAATCCAAACACCACATAACCCAAACATAATAAAATCTTATAACTTTACATAGATCCAAATGGGAGAGAAGTGATAGCTCCCACTATTTTGAATTTAGTGTAATTAAAATAAGTATGTACAAAAATAATTATTAGGCACCTTCTTATAAAGTCCTTCTTACAAAATCATGATTATAGACCTTTTACAGAATAATTTATGAGGTTTAGGAGAGTTTTTATAGTTGCGGCTACAAAATCTGAATTTCAATAATTTGTTTATCGGAGGTTTGGAGTGGCAACCTCTACTATTTTTAAAGCTTTGTATTTCAGATATGGATGTAAGAAAAAATAATTAGGAGAGATTTTAGAGTTTGTTACAAAATCAAGGTTCCAATAACTTGCTTATCGGAGATTTGGAGGCGGTACTCGGTACTCCACTTATTTAAATACCTTGTTGTTGTAATTTAAATGTTAAATAAATACTACTTATTTTATTTTCTTTATTTAATTAATTCAATATGAAATGTGAAATATTGTAGAAAAAACGCAGCTATTAAAAACAGCCGGAGATTGTGATTTGGATTTTGAGGTATTTGGATTTTGCAGTATTTGAATTTTGCCGTGTTTGGATTTTATGATACATATTTAGATTTTGTGTAGATTGAATTTTGTGATGTTTGGAATTTTCTTTTTCGGATTTTGAGTTTTAGGATTTTGTGAGTTGGGATTTTGTAGGAAAACCAAATGTAGTTACTTACATAATGTATTTTATACATATTCAATTTCTGATATTGATGAGCTAAAAACAAAGACCGACATTTACATTTAAAAATACAGAAAAAAAAAAACAAAAGTTTGAAGGTTTCCTATTCTCACCAAATTAAGAAATGATGACAATGTTATTAAAATCTATTAATCGAAATATAAAAACAATTTAAATAAAGTGGTTTTACTTTTTATATTTAAGAATAGAATCTATATATATTACACCTATAAGAATAGACCAAAATTAGTTAAAAAATAAAAAAGAAGAAGTTAAATTGAATCATCACATCTTTTTCAAAACAATTAACAGTTAAAAAGAGTTAAGACCATTTATGGATCATTTTGTGGATATAACATTATTCAGAGTTATAAAATAAATGAAAATGATCTCAAGAGAAACAAAAAAAAACTCTTCCGTATTTTATTACTTCAAAATTATGCATTGAAATTATTTCACAAAACAATAATTCTCAAAATCATAAAATTTTATTAAAAATATAACAAATTTGAATATACAACAAAAAATAAACAAGAAAAATATTTTGTGTTAAAAAAAAAATAAAGAAAAAATAAAATAACATGCTAAATTTCGCTTAAATTTATTTTTCCATTTGAAACCAAAACTCAAAAAAAAAACAATAACAAAATTGTAAACAAAGAAACTTCGAATGATTGAGAATTCATGTTAATCTGTCTGTCCCTTCAAATATACATTTAAATTAAGTTTCACCTGATTTCATGTTTTATTTTGCGATTCTTCCTTTTAACCTTTTTGAAAGAATCAATTGAGAATCCCTTAACCTTAATCTTTAACCTTATGAATCAAGTGTTATATATCTGAAAATCATTTTTGTACATATCTGTATTCGGGGCCTAGGGGTCTAGTGGGTAAGATAGTATAATACGCTGTAAACGCCGAGGGAGTATGGGTTCGAATCCCACAAACGTCGTAAGAGCTATTCCCCCTTACGACATTTACAGCCACGCCTGAACAGCAAAGGCTGTGTAATTTCCTGTCCACATTTATGTAGCAGAGAAATGCTTAAAAAAAATATATATATATCTGTATTCTCCCATCCAGTTACCTTCTTATCACAATCGTTATAATCTGAAGGTTTTACTTTCATTATAATTTCAACATCTTTATTAAAAAACAAAAATTACATTTTAGTGTAAATATTTCAGCGTAGTTCAAAATACACTCAAAATTTGACATATATATGACAAATTTGACAGTATTTATTATGCGATATTTTCAAATACACTAAATATTTTTCGGAGTTTTTCGGAATTAATTAAGGACAATTACCTAGTACATGTTTAGTCCGAAATGATCTGAATGGATAGGTTCGGACACAATCTTAGTACTGAAGGTAGCGAAAATTAAAATTTCGAATTAAAACCTAACTTTAATTGAGAACTATTTCCGATTTGCAATTATGTACACATACTTTAGATTATTTTAAAAATAAATTTTTTTTTTTTTGATTTTCACCTAATCAAATCTGATTATTAATGGCAATTAATTCTACAATATCATCTTTTTTTGTATACTAATTTTTGTTGACAACTCTTTTTTAACAACATACAAATTGTATTATGAAGGTTTTGGCGTATTGGTGGAATTCTATGCATTGTTTTGTTTTTCAAATCAATTGTCGTTTTTATATCACTTTTTTTGTGTGAATCATTTAATGAGAATAAAAATTGTATTTGGATCTATTAACAATGACTAATTGAAAATGAAGACTTATTTTCCCAAAATAATAAAAACAAATTAACAGGGTAATAAATAAAATGAAATTATTTACGGACGTATAATTATTTTAAAGTTTTTGTTTTTTAATTTTTTTTTTTGAAACTGACAAAATGTTTTAAAATGAAAGGAAAATGGACAATTTTCATTATTACTTATGCTTGCCTTTGTTTTCGTATAATTACATTGTACATACATACATATATTATTTCTTCCGTAAATTTGATCTGACATACGAAAAATTCAAAATGTAGAAACAAAAACAAAATGATAAATAAGAGTACAAAACGAAAATTTAGTTAAAGTATAAATAGAATTGAAACAAATAAAAAAAAAACGGTTAAAATAGGTTAATTTAAGTTAATTGACTTGATGAAAGTTTAAAAAAATCATTTAAAATTAAATGATGATAGGGTCGGTTTGGTGCGATTTCCCATTTCTTATTAGTGAAATAATTTTCTTCGGTAGGTTAATAATAATATTTTTGTTCTTTTGCTTTTCTTTTCTTTTTTGTTTTTTTTTTTTGATCTAAAGTCTAAAATTACATTGTGTTATTTTAAACTTTAAACAATTTTTAAATTAATTTGTTAAACACAAATTGATTTGTAATTGATCTGTAACAAAATGAAATAAAACATTTTGTATTCTTGATTTGTGTATTGTATTCTGTGACATTTCACGTGTGCAAAGCTAGATCTAAAATAAAATAATACTATATTCATTTAAATTTAATACCTTTATCCATTATAATTTATAAAATATATAAAATTACAAGAATAAATTGAAAAAAAATTAAAAACAATTTATACCTTAAGACAAAAAACAAAAACAGTCTTATGGGAGAAAAAAAAAAAAGGTTGACTCACGAGTCACGCATTCAAGTCAAAAATTTAAGAAAACATATACATATGTACAAAAAAAATAAAAAGACATTTAGAATTAATTTATGACTGTGTAATAAGAAAAAAAAATTTTTTTTTTTTATATTATATCATGCAGATATAAATATCTGCCGATAATTTTAGGACCCCTTTAGGATGCCTTTAGAGTTTGGGCCATCTAGATACAAGTATTCAATTATAATTATAATATTTAATATTTTGTTTACATTATTTTATTATACTTTATATATTATTTTTTCGCCTGAAATACCTGTGACGTATTCACTGCACCATTGGTCAAATCATTCGAAAAATTAAATTGTAATTGAAGAAATTATTTTAATTCGTAGATGGCTGTAGATATTGCACAAAACAATTAAATGCAAATAAATATGTTTATTTGTACGACATCTATTATCTTGTACAAGAATTATTTTATTTTGTTTTATTTATATTAGGATATGATCATAGATATACTACCCCTAGATAGACAATGAAGAAAATATTTTCAGTCAATTTTGTGAAACAGCTGAGTTAACCGTGCTTATGTATTGTTTTAGTTTCCTCAGAAATAGTTTCCTAAAAGGTGAAATAGTTTCATTTCTAATTTTTTTAAGAATTTTATCACTTATTTTGTTACCTACGAGTAGTTAAAATTTTTAGTAACCTTAATTAAATTAAATTTTAATTTGAAAAACAAAATATATACATATGTAAATTATTAAGTAATATAAAAACATGAAATCTTCAAATGAAACTATAGTTATGAGAACTGTTTTACATTATTTTAATAAATATAAACAGCTGAGTGAACGAAATGTATATACATATTATAAAATGCATAATATGTACTTTTTTTTGACTAAATACCTTAAAATAGGAAAACACATAAGAAGAAAAGAAACGACTATACCTAACTTCCCATCTATTAGTAATATATCTATGAATATGATATTTACTTATTTTTTTATTTAATTATATACTACATACATATATACTAATTATCTATATTATATTTTATTATTATATACTACATACATATATAAGAAATATCTATATTATATTTTATTAATCTTTATGACGACCAAGCCGGGCTTTGAATCCGAGATTTTTCGAATGATATGTCTGGTGTTTTAATAACTGCACGATTAGCTGCATAAGGAAAGGAAAAAAATATATTTTCTAGTAATTAGTTGGTTTAATTTATGAATAAAAAAAAATTTAAACTATTATTGGCAATTTTATATGCATATAATTAGGCTTTGTGTCTAATTTAATAATTTCATGAAAATATAGTATAGGTTGACCCACAACTCAACCGGTTCCTCTGGCTATATAGTATAAAATTGCACAGAATTTAATATATTATAAAATAGAGCAGTATAAAAAATATTCAAAGAAATTTAAAATAAACAAGCAACTTGAAGTGCCTATTCTTATGTTACGCAGACACTTTGGTTAATACAAGCTTATCAGTTAAAGGTTCATTTACAGAATTACATATCATTAAATGATTAAGTTATCATTTACAGATGTTAACCAGTTATCAATCTTACAAAATGCTCAAATAAATTTGAAACTTTTCAATTTTAAAAATTTTGAAGAAACCTTGAAAAATATTTTAAAATTTTCATTTATTTTTTAATTATTATTCTTTTTCCCACGAACTAACTGTCCTATATGTAATACTAAAGAAGTCTCCTATAAAATAATTTTGTTTTTTTTTTTTAAGTATTGTGATTAACTTTGAATAAAAATTAATATTCAAATCTTTTTTAGGGATCTAAGTATAATCTTATAAATTAACAATTTTTAACTTCATAAATTTAATTTTAAAGTCATTTCATAAATTTTACATAATTTATGACAAAAAACCTTCTTACCAAGCCAACGCATCATTTACAAAAAAAAAAAACAATTATTAAGAAAGAACACATATGATATTAACTTTATGCATCCCACTCTTAACGGGAATCTTTTCCAATATTCAATAAATATTGTGTCAAAAAAATACCTTGACAGTATTTTTGGTTTGTTTTTTTTTTTTTTTGTTTTTATTTATATTTTTGATAAATTTATTAATAAAACGAATCTTTCCATTAAGTTTTACAAGTAAAAAAAAAAATAAAAGATAGGATACTGTTCATTTGATATGAAAATTCAATGTAATAATTTTTTTATTTTAATTTTAATATCAATTTAAAATAACCTTACAATAATCATATTGTCATAAATCATATTCTAAAAAAAAAAATGAAGGAAGAATGCAAAACCAATGGTTTTGAAAAGCTCATATTTTACAAAAGACAATTAAAACAGTTTAGAATACTGTGACTTACACCAAAATACGTAATTTATTTTAGAATTTTTTATTAGAGAAAAAATTGTGAAAAATCCAGAAACACTTTTATGAATTATATTTATAAAAAAACCCATAAATTGAAGCTTATTTTTTGCGTTCTATTTTGTAAAAATAGCAAAATTTCAATTTTTAAGCTCTAATAGATCTTAAACAAGAAAATATACAAAAAAAATGTCAGAGGTAACTTATTCTAATAATTAAATAAAAGGCTTTAAATCTTTCAAAATTTCAACTTCAAGCTTCAAGCGTCCGGCTACATAAAAAAATTGTTACTACATGAAAAAGTTCTGTCCGAATCCGAAACGGACAGAGTGAAAATAATAAGTAAATTTTTTAGTTTTGTTTTTGAAAAATGTGCAAAAAACAACAACATACATAGGTACATAAATTATTTTTTTCTTTAACAATTCCATTTAAATGTTTATTAACTCTTTTAACTGAAATATGTATGTTATTATATCCTAAAATACCATTAAAAATTCTCTACTTACTGCATGTCCGAAATTCCTTTTCTTGCGTTTATTGTAATCATTGAAAAATTTTAATTATTTTTCTTGATCAAAAAATTCCAAATAATTAATATATTATAAAAGGATTCATTGATCACAATTCACAAATTTAGTATAGTGATGAAACATAAAATAAATTTTAAAAAAACAAATTTTTAACGTATAATCATTTAAATTGAACCAGTTTTGTTAGTTTTAAATTTATTCTCAGCACGTAATTAAAAAATAAAATCTACTACAATTGAAAAAAAAACATAAAACGGCAAGGCTTTTTGTATATAATACCTTTTGTATTCAAATGACAAACAACTACCGTTATTATTAATCTGAACAAGAATATAATCTGACATATTATATTTAATTATATGACTTATGATTTTTACAGGATTTTTTAATTATACCACAAATAAAAAAAAAAATATAAAAAAAAAAAAAAGCCTAAATTCAAAAGCCACATTTTAAAGATATCGTACAGTTTTTGCTAAGAAGAACGCTGGGCAAATAACGGTAGAAGACACATATTTATATATACTTACATATTTATGTATACCTATGTAAACAAACATACATAATAATATTATTGAAATACAAATAAAAGAAAAGAAAAAAAAAAAAACTGTAAACGTTGCGAAGTTTAAAAAGTTAAATTTAAAAGATTATGGAAAAAGTGAAATGTCCAGATATTTTTTTTTTTTATTTGTGTTTTAAATCATAATGTAAATAAGTACAAATAAAACGCACAAATAAACAAAATGCTTTAATTCAATTTCCATATTAAAAATAAAACTAAAAATCATTCAATTTATTTTTTTTCTTTAATTTGTTTTTTTTTTTAGTTTTGCTACGCGTTGTCTTCGTAGCAGTGTCCCACTTTCTGCAGCTCAAAAAAACAACACTTTTTTTTTTGGCTGAAATTGGTGATTTTTAATTTTTACTTTTTTTTTCACATATCAAAAATTTTAGTTGGGTATTATTGATTTGATGGCCCGTTTGAAGCTTTTAAATAAAGAAATCGATTAATGCATATGCGTATATATTATGTACCTATGTTTTTAAATAAAATAAAAAAAATACATTGAAAATGACAAAACTGAATACCTGTCAATTTAGGTCAATTTGTATTAGCGTATCTAGATTTACTTTAAGACAGTTTTATGTTCGATTGGCACTGGATTAGATCAAATTTAGATTTTTTCTCAGATTAAATTTTTTATATGTTATTTGATTGTTGAAATTTAACAAGAAAAACAATAAAAGAAGTTAAAATTTATATTTTACATACTACAAACAAATTAATATCGTTTTCATATTCATTTAGAATAATAAAATCACTCTAAATCTAAAAAAAAACAAACGAAAGTAGCATTAATGTTTGTTTTCATTTTAGCCGAAAACAGTGGCTAGTAGATTGAAAAGAGTTAGTAGTAGTTAAGTGTGGCTGATAAATTAAATGCTAATTTTAAATAACCGTATTTACTCCCATCTACTCTTTCTCGAAGGTTTTTGCAGTTGGGACTGAACTGACTATAGAAAGAGTAGTTTACTCTGTAAAAAGAACGCAAACAATAACAATACAAATCGGTATTAATAACGGTATAATGTAAGTGGTATAGTTAGGGTATAGAAAAGTTCGATTTTTTAAAGCTCGAGCTCGGTATTTTTTCGAACTTTCGAGCTTTGAGTTTAAAATGCATTATCATTAAAAGTTCACCATACTACATTAAATTTAAAATTGGCAAATGAAATGAGATATTTTTTTTCAAAAATTTATTCAAATATTCCTTTTTAATAAAATAATATTTTAAGAAAACGAGAGCGTGTAATGATTTCCGATAGTCTTGACCGAATCTTGGTACAGAAATTATTTGCCACTGAAAATGCACTTTCCAAATCAATATAACATATTTTTTTCATTGTATTGATGGCATCAAGCAATCGCTTTAAGTTGCCTGTCAATTACTGTTACTTTTTGATAATGAAAATTTTTGGCGTAGTTTTTTTAAACGGTCAACCCGGGGAGGTGTGGCGATGGGGGCTTTTAACAGCACTTCAAGTGAAGAAGCTTCAACATTGCTAATTAATTGTATTTCATCAGCAGTTACTTCATCCGACGAATTGTTTGATGACGGAACTAGTCGATTCATCAAAACGGTCGCTAATTCAATTGAAGCTTTTGAGGGTGTCTTGTTCAGATTATTTAGTAAGTTCATATATATGATATAGAATATATTGGTATTTTACATTGATTCGTGACTGTTATAAAAATTTAAACCTAAAAGTTAAGTTTGAATATAAATTAGAAAAAGTGATTTTCTTTGTGTTCTGTAATTTATGTATTCTGTGTATTGATTTATTGTGTTCTGTGAAAATTTATTTTGCATTCTTTAAAATTGAATTAACACAAAAGAAATTTTAAAAATACAGATTAAATTGAAATAAACTGATCTGATGTATTTATTTAAAAAAATTTATGAAAACATTATGTAGATATTTTTCTATAATTGTGACGACATAAAATTCAAAAACAAGAATTTAATATACAATACAAATATAATACGATAGAATATATTTGGGTGCTTTAATGTCGTCGAGCTTTGAATCGAGCTTCGAGCCCCCGAAAATAGACCAAACCCATCGAGCTCCGAGCTTGAGCCTAGGCTTGTCCCAAACCCTAGGTATAGTGTAAGAGATAAGCTATATAATCTATTTGTATTTTAATATTTTGAGGTCACTAAAGCAATATAAACAACAGAGACAATAAAAATCCTGCGTTAAAGTTGAAAATAGAGTAGCTTTTATGCAATTTAAAATTTGATTTTTTTTGGTATTTTAAATTGATTCTCATCTGTAGGATTATGAAAGAATTTTCTGTATGAATTCGAATAAACAATGGTAAATGAAATTGTATTCGAGGCTGAAAAAAAGTTTTTATACATAATATTATGATCTTCAGTGCTCCTATGAGTCTATAACCAAATTTAAAAGGTTAAAATGTATTGTCCTAAATGTATAGTTCTTATAAAAGAGCGATATACTTAAATGGGTTTTATTTTTGGACAAAAAAAAATTCTTTCAAATAATTTTGATTCAAATTAGCAAAAGACACTATAGAAGGAGTGAAAAAATGAGGCTTCTATAAGTATGTTGAATTTTCAACCACTAAACGCGTTACTATCCAAAGCCTGTATTTTATTTGCCTGTTTTTCATTTGTCTGTATTTCATTTACCTGTATTTCATATTATACAAAAATATATTATAAAAATATTCTGTAAAAGGCGTATAACTTTGATTTTGAATTCACTAAAGTCCCTCCTAATTTAGATTCTCACATATACATATATATAAATATTCTGGAAAAAGCGTAAAGCCCTGCTTTTAAATGCAACTCTAAAATCTCTTCTAATTGAGAATGAAATACAGACAAATGATACTACGGGCAAATGACATACAGGCATGTGACACGCTCCCCCACTAAACACCACTTCCATTTAACAATAGGCTATATAAGCTTTAGGGTTCATATACTAAGTGGTCAAGGGAAGGGTGGTATAGTTCAATATTAAAAAAGAATCAAAGACACTAACTAATAAAACATAATTAACTAGTAATTATTAATAATATGTTCAAAATTTTTTATTTCTTATGTTAGGTACAGAATTTTAGGATTTCTTTGGGGAATCTATTGTTAACCGATACAACTGTATATAATTCTTTTAAGTACATAATATATAATAAAGCTCGTTTTTCTTTCTTTTATTATTTTTTGAGGTTATTAAGAACTGAACAAAACGACGATGTTTAAAAAATAAAAATTTATAATTTTGACCCTATTTCTATTATAATTTTATTTTTTTTTTTTTAATATAATATTTGGAACTTTATTATAATTTGATTAATAAAAAAAAATATATGTTTCGTATGTATATGTACATAAAACAATAAAAAAAAATGCGTTTTTTTTTTCATCATTTCATTTTATTTAATTTTTTTTTATTATTTGTCAGCGGGTATCAAAATATGATATTATCGCCTTTATATGATATGATATGAGAAGATTTTTTTTTTTTTTTTTGTTATTGTTACTTTTTTACAATAAAAAAACTGGTATAAATATAAGGTATAGCGGTACACCACCTTACGCGGCCTTTAAATTTTAACAATACAATATAAAAAGAAAAAATTAGTGCTAAAAATTTAAATTTATTACTAATTTTATTTTTATTTTTTTTCTAATCTTGTGGATTGATCACAACAGTCTCATCTCATCTTGAATTGATCACCAACAATATAATAATAATAAAAATAATAATAATAATAGTAAAAAAGTCAAATGTAGGTTTGGGTTGATTTAGTGATTTATTAATTAAGTTTACATATTTAAGAAAAAAAATTTTTTTTTAACTTTTACAATGTGTTTTATGTGGTTTAAGCTGTAGTTTTCCAAAAATAAAAATAAAATATGGTTGAAAAGTGTATTTTTTTAAATTTTCTTTAACTATAGCTTAATTGTGTATATCTTGTGCATTTAAAAAGAATTTCCCCAGCAACTTTCATCTTTTTAGATCAAGATCTGAGCATTCACGCAACAGATGAAAGATTGATTCTTTTTCCTATTAATCTTTGCAACTTCCGCAAAAATCATATTAACGAAGTCCTAGTCTTCTGGTGTGTCTGACGCCAGGACAGAAATCTCATTAAAACATCTCTTACATTACCGATATAAGAAGAAGAGTTAAAGACTATCGTTCATATGGATGTAAAAAAATAATATTAAAAATTTATAATATACAGATACATATACCATATAATATGACACAAATATAAACGATATCTATTTATTATATTTGTACATATACATATTATATTGTAATCCAACATCATATAAATAAGCTCTTCATGTAATTTTTTTTTGTATTACTCATCATGCGCAAAATTTATGTTTGAAATGATTTTTCATTTTGTATGAAAAAGTTAGTTATTCGAGAGTTACCCAAACTTTTAGTCGGATTTCAAGTAAAAACAATAGCGATGACAAACTGATCCAAAAATATTTTGTATTAATTTATAGCTTTAGCTTTCTTAGTTTTTGAGTTAGCGTGCTGGCAGATGGACGGAAAAAGGTTAATCGGCAAATTTTGATCTCATTCATTTTTGTCCGATCCATTCATTTGAGTCTATGAGCCGAATGCATAAAACTGAGCTTGAACTCAATTAATACTTTTTTAAACAAGAACTACGAGTTGAAGCTTCAGTTCAAGTTCAGTTTTATGCATTCGCCTCTATATGAGTGCAATAGGACAACAACTTCTTCCAAATTTGGTTTGCTGGTAAAATAGATTCGGGTAGTTGAATATAGAATAGAAACAGGATATATTACGTTCATACTGGTATCCCAGAGTTGACACAGTCTACTCTACTGTACTCTTCCTCGTTTGATATATTTCTTACAATTTTTTAAATTTCATTGAAAATTTTTGAAGTTTGATTCATCTTAAATCATGACTTTTCCAAAACCTAAATAAATAAAACTCGTAACTTTTACAACAACTTTTAAAACATATATACATTCTATTATAATTTATAAAAGCTTTATAGATATTATTTTCAACCGAAAGATAGAAGAATGAAATTTTAATTACAAATTTATTACAAACTTAAGTGTTTACTAAATTGTGTAACAAACCAATAAAAAAATGGCAATAATATATTAATCATGAAGAATTTATCAAATTTTAAGTATTAATTACTTATTAAAAGTCACTAACCTAGCATAGCAATTATTATCACTAACCCAGCATAAACAATTTCAATAATTTCAATTTATTGTTGCACTAACCCAGCATAAACAATTTCAATAAAGTTATACAAAAAAGGAGTCCACTTAAATCCCAAAAAAAAGAAATCCAAAATTGGCATATATACTTGATATTTTCAATGTTTTTTTGTTCAAGTATGGATCTTATAAAAATTATTAGAAAACATTCTAGAGTTGATTAGAAAAATCAGGGTATCAATAGTTTGTTTTACATAGGTTTGAGGTTGGTTGTCCTCAATAAATCAAATGATTTGCCGTTTAAGTATATATATGTAAAAAAAAAAGATTGAGATGAATTTTGGACTTGATTACAAAATCAAACATATACGCTTTTTCCAGAATATATACTTATATGTATATATATATAAGCGAAATTTGAAATTAGGGAGGATTTTACAGTTGGTTACAAAATCAGGGTTTCAATAATTTGTTTAGCTTGGGTTTGGGAACGATACTCTCCATTATTTTAGATGCTTTATTGTTAACAATTTTATAAAACAAAATGAATTATAGGAGGGATTTTACAGTTGCTTACAAAATTCTTACAGTTGCTTACAATTCCAATAATATGTTTTACGAGATTTTGGGGACAACAGGGATATTTTAAGTTTGGAAATATTTTTTCTTGGGACTTTGTATACTTGAATTTTTTTTTTTTTGGATTTTGTACATTTGGAATGTTTTTGTATTATCTTGTTTCGGATATCAATCACAATCCATAAAAAAATTGTCAAAACTCTCAACTAATAAATTAAATAAAAAAAAGAAAAATAAAAACTAAGCTACTCGAAAAACTAGATACTTACATATTATAAATTATAAAATTATATTAAAAGTTAAATATTAAACAACAAATAATACCTACATTCAAAATTTGAAAATTCACACGAGTGCTTTTAAATGCTATTAAATTAAGTTTTTATTATTCAAATTTAGATATTCTCTATACGAAATCTTAATAATAATTTTAACTTATGCACGAAAATGTTTGTTAAAAATATTAAAACGTTATATTTTTAAGTATCTAACAAAAAAAGTTTTTCCTTTTTTTTGTCCAAATCTCAATTTAAATAATATAATTTATGTGAATCATATATTTTTTTTATAGTTTATAAGAGGCTTTTTTGATACTTTCATTTACTACCAATTGGTATAATATCTTAAAACCTTCATAAAATTTAATTTAAAACTTAAGAAACTTTGGTATCTGAAAACCAATAGTTAAATATTGTACGATAACATTATTTTTTATAACTCTTTAAAAATAAAGATTTGTCCACATAGCATTAAGTTTCATAAAAAATTTAAGATAGAAATTCTGCGTTTTATTAGAACCCCATATAAATCTATCTGTACACCTATACATAAATTTTAGCACGAAAGTTAATGGGATTCTTCAAAGACGGTAATGAAAATCATTATCGGTAAATTGTACCATAAATTTTCTTGGGGAATATTTTTGATTTTAACCAAATAAACGACATCTTCCTTTCAAATCAAACATGAAGTTGACATCTTTAAGCGATGCACACTTTATGTTTGGATTATGGGATATGAGAGAAATTTGAAAATTATTAGAATTAAAGTGAAAAGAAAATTGAAAGGATATTGAGAGAAGAAGAAACGTTATTAAAGAAAATAGAAAGGATATTATAATAGAGAAAATATATATATAATAAGAAATGTTTTTTTTTAAATGCATTTCTCTGCCACATAAATGTGGACAGGAAATTACACAGCCTTTCCTGTTCAGGCATGGCTGTAAGTGTCGTAAGAGGGAATAATTCTTACGACATATGTGGGATTCGACCCCACACTCCCTCGGTGTTTACGGCGTATTTTATACGCTCTTACCCACTAGGCCACCGAGGCCTCAAGAAATGTTTTGTAGAAGCAAAGTTTCCATATAAGAAGAATAATTATATGCCTTAAAGGTAGGATATGAAATTTATAAATATGGAGGCCTTAGCATTTTTATATAATCTTAAAAGGTTATTTACTCCTAAAGTATATAGACATAAAAACAGATACAAATTAATACTAACCAAAATGACAATAATTAATAGGTGTATATAAGAGATCCGGATTATAGTATTTAAGTATACTTAAATATATCTTTTGTACTTAAATATATTCTATTTTGTGTTTGAAGTTTTAGCTTATTATTTTTGTGATAAGTTGTTTAACTGCAAAAAATAATCTCAATTAAATGCTAAACCATATTATTATCGTTATATAAGTGAGGAAAAAATATTTATATATGAACCGGACTTTTCACTATATAGAGGAAAAGACTCGATTGTTCATATGTATTTTGTTGCATTTTGTAAATAAAAATGTTTTTATAAAGTAAAAAACAAAAAATGATCGATTCTTTCGATTAATTTTTATACATTATAATCGAAAGTTTAAATTAAATGTTATCTGTAGGCAATTCAATACTACATATGCCTACTAAAAAAATGCTATTAGTGTTTAAGGACGAAATAATCTTAAAAATAAAACTACTTTCCAGAGCTTTTTTGAAAAATACAATTAGTATTGGTTAGTAATCATATAGGTAGGTACGAGCTTCAAATGCACAGTTAGACCAGTTTAGGCCTGTTGTGGTAGTCTAGACCAGTATTTCCTCTTAATTAAAACCATTGAGAGCTTCTTACAAAGCACTGTAAATTGATTAAATTCACCTTCGGTCAGATCGACAAGATTAACTTCCCCACAGCAACTTTCTTCAAGAGCTAGGCAATAATCATCAATTTATTAATAAAATATGTTTAATTCTTTATCAAAATTAAGTAATATCATATTATGGTGGTGGCAAAATGGGACGAAAACATTTTTTCTTTACAATATTATTCTAATACTTAAAACTAAAACTTGAATTACTAATTATATATTATAATAACTTAAATTATATTACATTAGATTCAAATTATAAAATATAAGAGGATTATTAAAACCTCTAATTTTGTTGTGGAATTTAATTTGTTTTTTTTTTAAGTTGATTCCAATGGCGTTCGATCACAATTGCTACAAACTTCCGAACCATAAATAAGATATATATTTATTAGAGAATATAAACATTTGATTAAAAACATGAATACCGAAATATTTAATTGACTTTTGCTATTTAATGCTGTGACCATTATTATATATTGAGTTTGCAATCAAGTATAGATATATGGCTGATTCACAAAGCCGTTAACTACATATTATAATTTTATGATTGAGATTTGAAATTTTTTTTTTTTAATGCATTTCTCTGCCACATATAAATATAAATATTGTTGTTTATGAATATTAAAAAGGTTGAGACTAATCGCTGAACCTTGAGGGACCTAATTGGATGTGTGTATTTAGTAATAAACGAATTTTAAGAGCCAACATTAACGAAGAATTTTCTTTTAAAGAAAAAAATAGTTCTAAAATATCATTCTTTTTTTTATGGGAGATTTTTCTTCCAGTTGAATATGGAAGGATCTCTGTCTGCACTATAGAAAATTCTTTAACAAATTTAAATGATTTGTTTTTTGCAAACAGTTCGAAAAACTTCTGTCAAATCGGCTGGTAAAAAAACTTGAGAGTAATGTTTTTTATTTTTTTTATTAATCCAAGGTGTTAATCACATGACATATACGAATGACCTGGATCAAATACAAAAAATTTGTGTTCAATATTTTGTGTACTATAAATATCTGAAATTGTTTTAAATCTGATAAAATAAATGAAAAAACCAAATTTTAGTATTTTATACGGAATAGACCATAATGCCAGACGAAATCAAGAAAATTTTTCGATGTCTAAAGTGTTTAAGGCGTTTAAGGTGTCTTTCAAGGTGCCTAAGATATTTTTTTCATGCGGATTCTCTTTTTTTTTTTGTCTTATATTATTCGATTAATTTGCATATAACTGTATAGAGTAGTAGCCACCTCTAAATTACCACAGTCACCAAACTGCTCATTTAGTATTATTTTCTGTATGATCAATTATATTTTTCTTAGAAGAAACTAAAAAATAAATTATTTTAAATTGATAATTTATAACCACAAAGTAATAAACATATATAAATACTTATATATACATAAGTTTATAAAATACATATAGTTATTGAATGTTATTACATCACATAAGTAAGTTTACATAAAATTCACAAAATTCAGTAATGACTTTATAGGAAAAAAAAAAAAGAAAAATTTCGAAGGTGTGAAACTTTTCCACCCAGCATTTACTGTTTAATCAAAGCATCATTAATTAAAAAAGAAAAAGAAAATATGAAATAAAAATAAAGTATGAAATAAATAAAAAATGAACATTTATAATATAGATACATATTATATACTTATAGTAGGCATTACTTGAGCAAACCGTAATCAATTAGTTACTTTAAATTTTTTTATCTTTAACGTTGAACTTTAAGAATCTTTAAGTTAAAATATTATCTTAATAAGTAATTCCGTTTTAAAAGTTCAAATTTATACTAATAAAAAATATTTGTATTATTTCAACACTTTTTTAATAATTTTTATTATTTTATATATCTAGTTAGTTCCAATTAACTTGATAACTAATAAAGTAATAAAAATTCCGGAATTTAAATCAAAATAAATAAATAAGAATCGAATAAGAAAAATAATTGGCATCTTATATAAGAATTTGTAGTATTTCCGCTCCATTTATAATAAATAACAAAGAGATATGAAGTTCAATTAGAAAATAATTGTATTATAAAAAAATTTACACAACTTTACAACCTGTAATCAAAAATAAAAATAAAAAAAAAGCAGTAAATACGTAAAATCGAAGTTATTTAAAATCGCACACTTTTACAAAACGATTAATTAAAGGTATTTTAGATCAAATAGTAACTATTTTTCCATTTATTTGTGTTATTCAGTTGAATTGAATTTATTTGAAAGAGTTATACAGGATCCTAGATTCCATGTGCAAAATTTAAACAAAACTTAAAATTTTAATTCGATCATATAACTCACAAACAGAGGGGAATATAAATGAAATTTTTAAAGTATATCATATGTTCATTCTAAAAGATATTATTCTTGTTTTATATTTCTGATATTAAGGGTTCAGAAGATCTTTTTCATTTCACATAACGGTATATTTAAATATTAATAAATAATATAAATTGAAAAAATTTATTTCTATTTTTGTCTTGATTTATAAAGTTTGAAAAATGTCCTTTTTGTTTGGAGTTTTTCGAATTATCCAGTAAAACTGAAGTTATATAAACATTTGAACATAGAACTTTTTACCAAAAGAGAGGAGATTTAAAAGAAGTTGGGCTATATATATAAAAGTTGTTTTAAAACTGTTATGTTTCTTATAAAATCCTAAGATTTTTTTTTTTTTTTACCGCAAAAGTTAATAGAAGTTTTATACACATACAGACGAACGAACAGAATTAAACTAATAAGAATTAAAGAA
This sequence comes from Poecilobothrus nobilitatus, assembly GCA_947095535.1. NCBI lineage: Eukaryota > Metazoa > Arthropoda > Insecta > Diptera > Dolichopodidae > Poecilobothrus > Poecilobothrus nobilitatus. Next base: position 49,915,622 of record OX352772.1, on the reverse strand, counting down.
ACACTATATTCTAATTAATTTATTTTTAAAGAAATATTATATAGAATTTCGTCAAAAATTTTCAGGCAAATATCAAAATATTATTAAACATAAAACTTTAATAATACATTGATTTTAATATGTACATACTTACATTAATAATAAAAAGTTAAAATCGTAAACCTAAATTTTAAAATTACACAAAAATCAGTTTAACAATAAAATATTGTATTAAAAATAATATTTATTTAATTATATATAGAAAGGCGATTTTTAATTAATATAATTAAAATAATTCAAAAATGTAGGAAAATTCAAATTTCATAAATAAAAAATAATTTAATACTGATATAAATAATATATAACATATAATTAGTATAATAGAATTAAATAAAAAATCGATATGTATGTATATATATATAATATATATATAATATAATAAAAATAAAATAATTTTTGTATAAGACAATAGATGTCGCACAATTAAAAATTTGTATTTGCATTCAATACTCTTATACAATAACTATACAGCCCAGTAATGAACAACTTAGTGAAACTAATGTGTATGCGCCATGAAACGAATGTGTATTTGTTCGTTAGCCCTACCTTACAAAAATCATAACACCAAATTAAGAATAGTATTAGTATGTTATAGTAAAATTAATAATAGTATCAAATTAACAAAAGAAGAACCTCAACATCTTGATTCTTAACAATCCCTCCAACATCCACTAACTTCCCATATTTCCCAATTTCCTTTATTCCAATTTTCCCAATCCTCAAACCGAACAGTACATTGTAATATTAGATTTTAACCTACTGATCACTTTAAAAGGGAGATGACGTTTGGTTGATTAAAGTCCAACACTACTAAAGAAAATTGGGGCGTTCATCTTATTGGTTATAATATAACTTTCAAGATTCCCAACTACCCTCGCAAAAAAAAAAGTATTAAAAAAGATTTAGTAGAATCATATTTTTAAACCTTATGTTCGTCAATTTTGATTAAAAACATATATGTACATATGTAATTAATTATTATAAGATTCAAAAATGAATATATTAAAATTTTGACTATCAATACATTAATTATTATATTCCTTTTATATAATAGTCTATAGTAATCAGGTGCAAAACCGTTTATGAAAACATGTGCAAACTGCATTGATCATTTTTTTCATTTTTTATACCTATACACTTTTTTGTATAGAATTGTATATAAATATAAAAACAATTGCCAAACATTATTTTAATTTATTTGTAACATAAGCAGAGCTGAGGGATCCCAGTTAACGCAACATAGAGATCCCAGTTAACGCAACATACATAACATAATCCTAATTTGTCGGACAAGTATTTAAACCTTCTACTGTCAAATTAAAATATGTATATTAATAAAAACGAAATTGTTGTTTACCTATAAAAATTTCATAATATTTATTTTACTTTTAAAATAAATTCATAAAAAATTTAATTTACAAAACTGTTTTTTAAAACATTACATTAAAAATAACTATTTGAAAATTTATTTAATAAAAAAACAAGTGAACTAATCAAATACTCAATTAATCGAAAAGAATTTCGTACATACATATGTAGTGTACAATGTACATATATAGAAATAATCTCTATAAGTTGGGCAAAAACCAAAATATCAACATTTTTATTAATCTTATTACAAAATTTCTCCAAAAATAGAAAATTAAAATTATATTCGTTACTTAACAATTTTTACATTACACAAAATTTAAAATGGGCGCAATTTAACGGTCATATAACGATCTCAGCTGGACTTAATAAAAAATAAAAAAATATGTACTTACATGTATGACAAATTCAATACATAAATAGATTATAACAAGTGTAAAACATTTATAATTTTTTATCTTTTCTTGTTTTTTTTTTCAAATTTTCTTTTCTTTGTTTTAAAAAAAAAATTTTTTTCTTTTGTCTTAAAATATTGCATATGTTTTTAAAAATTCAGTTTAAATATAATCGTAGGTGAGGATGCCTTTAAGAAAAAATCCCTACATATTAAGAGGGGAATTTAATAAGGGGATTTTTTTTTTATTTTTTTTTTAAATTGCATGCACCTGTCATGATAAAATGAATAGCAAAACTTACCCAAAAACAAAAAAAAAATTCCTTTATATACCTACATACATGCATACATACATACATAAATAGGTACACTAAAATACAAACAAAAAAATAAATGAAATAAAATTTGCTTTCACTTCACCAAAAAAAAAAAAAAACACAACAACAATAACAATAACAAAACAGAAAAATAATTCGCGAAAAATAAAAATTCAATAAGTTGAACAACATTTACAATGATGACGTAAGTTAATTGCAGTTTTGTTGCTGCAAAAAAAAATTGAAACAGAAAAATTCTCAAAAATGATCAACCAGCACAGATAGTAATTGTTGATTTTTATTTATTTTTTTATTTAGTGCCTAGGTATATCGAATTTATAACCAACTTAAATAAAATATACCTGATTCAATAAGGCAACAAAAATTCAATAAGGTAAAAAAAAAAAAGAACGAAAATGAATAAATAATATTGCGAAACAATGCAATATAAAAACAAAACATAACAGTACAAAAAAAAAAAATTTTTTTTTCTTTTTTTTGTGGAGTTGACTTTTTCCAAATGGAACGCGAAAATCAAAGAGATCAGAGAGGGCACAAACTAAAATTTTTAATGTGATATTTTGTGTTGTTGTTTTTTTGTTTTTAGATCTATACGCGAATATTAGAAATCAATTTGATAAAAAAAAACAAAAAGTTGGTTATAATCAAATTGAAAAACCGCTTATAATAAATATATTTTAAATCAAAATTATTTAAGAAGATAAGAGGTACACTACGTATGGTTTTTATTGGATTAGCTTCTTATATACATATTACATGCTATATTTAAAGATACAAGAAGGATAAACTCTTCAATCTTTTTTTTTTTTAAATATGGGATTGTAATCGTCAGCGATATCAGAAACTTTTTATTGTACTTGGTAGTTGGTTTACATATGTAGCTAAAACCATTTTCCTATTTTCCCATTTCCCAACTCCGACAAAAATCTCTGAATTTAGATCACATTCAGTCTTTTGAAAAATATTTTCATAGTATATTTAAAAAATATTGCACATAATGATTTTTAAACACAAAAAGTTTATTACAAATTGTTTCGTCCTTGTTCAGTTGTATTGGACTTCTCAGTAGATATAAAACTGAACTTTATCTATATAGATATTAGATAACTTCCAAAAAAATCTGTTCAACTCACAAACTGTAGATGATCTCAAAAGTTATACAGAGTGTACAAGATAGATTGAGAAAATTATAAATATAGTTGCAATAATGAAATAAATTATAGTAGACTTTTAAGATGTTAACCGGAACAATTTCAACTATAATAGATACTTTATATATTTTGAAGTAAGAATTTTAAAATACAAATACATTTTAACATAAATTTATAAGAATTTTAATTTAATTTTAAACTTTAGAGAAATACAATAAAAAGTAATAAACATTTATAAAAATTTCAAATATCAAATAAAAATAATTCTTATATACAGTAAAACCCAATTAAATGCTCTTACAAAAATGTTAAGTATTTTGAGCACTTATCTGAACAAAGCACTTAATCGAACTCGGGTAACTGCTTCAAGTAAGATACTTACTTAAAATTCGTTTAACAGCCTCATGGTAGATACTTATCCATAACTAATGACATTTTCTTACAGCAAGTATATGTCTCTTGACGCACTTAAAAGTAAAATTTTAATTAAAAATTTAATATTGCGGTTTGAAAAACAGAGTACTTAAGAGGTTTAGGTACTTAAACGAGAAGCACTTAAGCCAGTATATTTGTATACAATTCTCAGAAAATTTTAAAATGTCAATATTTCTGGTCTCTAAAACGAAATAGGAAGTACTTATCCAGAAAGTACTTAAGCGGGTTTTACTGTATTTATATTTATATATAATAAAAAAATCTTAAGTATATATTACTTAAACTTAGAAAGTTAAAAAAATTTTCTTTCACTTTTCCATATTAATACATTTAATATTGGACCTATATAAGAGAAAATTGATTTGTATTTAATTTGTCAATTTATGGTGGAAATATTCATAAAATTTCATTTTTTTTTTATTGTTTTTCTATATATAAGCAGATGCCAGGGTAATAAAAGCTTAAAATCAAATGGAATTTAATTACACTAGAAGGTGACTTGTATTTACTTAAAAATCATTTTCAATAAAAGAAAATTTTAGTACAAGAGCTTAAATACTGCATTTACTGTATCTCTTTAATTAAAAATAACATTGATTGTTATAAAAGCTATTTACGAGTATAAGATGGAATTAAACGATATATTAACTATATTGCAAAACTAACAAATTAAAAACTATTAAACATTTTTTAGGTATCTATACATATATGTATATAATTAAAAATTGTAAGTCCACATATGTACATAAAAGTTTGTTGATATTAAATAAAAAAAAAATTATACAATTGCTCTTCTAGAATAAAACTGTCATATTTCAAAATTTTATATTTCGAAAAAATTACGTTAAAAGCTTTAATAAATTTTTTATGGAAAAACGAAGACTCCAGAACTATTTTGACTATTTCAGGATTCCAGACTTTTTTGGTTAGTATAGCATTTTTTCTAACTGAGTAACAATTTTGTGTATGATATTGCCACAAAGTAAAATGTAGCAGTATTTCATCGGAAATATTAAAAAAACAATTTGCCATAATACTAAATGTAGGACTATTCTTCTGTTACAAAACGCCACACAAATCAACAAAAATGAATGAAGAAAGAAAACTGTCACAGTCGTAAAAAATGCAATATATTTCTTAAAATCTAGTAGTTATTTCAGACGTTATTTAAATTATTCATAAAATTATGTTAGCTATGGAGTAGACTAAAATGTATATAATAAAACTATGCATTTTTCAGCTATTATAACTTATTTTGTTGCATTTTTTGACTTGTGGCAGTATTATTCTGAAGGTACGATATGTAAAATAAAGGTATTTTTTCCATTTTTTCGCAATAATGGCGCGTATAAATTAAAAAGATCTTCAAAATTCATTTACAAATTCATTTCTTCTTAACATTCCATTATGATGGAAATTTTCAATATATTAAAATTTTCATAATCTTTAAGATGTTATTCCAGGCACCTGAAAGTGATCATAGACAACTAACTTTTCAAATAAAATTATGCATATATATATTAACTTACTTACATTTTAAACATTTTACATTCTAAAGATTTATCAATGATTCTTTAAAATTGTAGGATTTTAATAAATGAAAAAAAAAATAAATTTTAAATTTGCAAGACGTTGATAGATAGTGAAAAAAAAAACAAAAATAAAAACAGAAATTATAAACAGATTTTCAGTTGATTTATTTCAACACAACGTGATCAAAAGATCAAAACTCCAAAAAAATCATGAAAATTGTTTAAAAACAAAAAAAAAAAATATATGAGGGGAATAAGACATTAAACTTTACTAGTAAATCGCTTTCGGAAAAACTTAAGAAAAAAAGAATTTTAACTTTTAAAAAAACACATAAAATCAAATATTTTGACTATAGGATCGTACAAAATTTTCACATAACTAACTGTATAAACTTTAGGTTCAATATGAAAAGTAAAATATTTATTTATTTTTTTTTTTTTTTTTGGGAATGGCATTTAATGTAAAATACCATTTAAATTTTGGTTGGTTTTTGCTATTTTAAATTAAATTTAGCGTTAACTTTTAAATTTTATATTCAAAGTTAAAACACTTGAACACAATTTAAATTATTACCTTAAATCGAACTAAAAATTCATAATTTTTATTTTAATGATCCTTTAATTAAAAATTGGTTTCGTTTAAGGATCATTAAATATTTAATTGGTAAAAAAAAATTTGTTTTACTGAACCCTTTCATTTATACAAACACAGTTAAATACTACATAATTTACATTACTAAAAGCTCAAAATATTAAAAGCTTATATGGTAACTAGTATAATAGTGCCCCAAGAAATAATGTTGAATCGGCTTTGTTTTCGTTTCGATGCGGAATATCGCAAATTTTGAATGAAGCCGAAATTGAAAAGGAAATAAAGTCCGTTTGTACCGACCCCATACATTAATGTATAACTTAGGTATTGTTTTTCTATATTCTCGCCAGCCCGGATGAACGCGGAGGTCTCGCCGTCGGTTGACCGCGCCTAGAACTCGCATATCATTTGCATGGTGCATAACAGATTCTTAATTAATAATACATTTCCAATTCGGAAGGATTTTATATTCGGTGAATTGTATATTGTTGGTTAAAAAATTAGATTTTGCCCTTTTTTATTTCAGCAGATTTATATAATTATATGTAGGATTCTAAATTAGAAGGGAATTAGAAGGTTGCCCTTGTTTCCGGAAGATTCTGAAATAGGAGAGATTTTACAGTAGGAATCAAAATCAGAGTATTTATACTTTTTTCCAGAATATTTAGGAATTATGAATTAGAAGCGATGTTAGAGCTGAATTCAAAGTCAGTCTTATCCGCTTTTTCCAAAATATGTATATATATGTGAAATTATGAATTAGAAGGGGTTTTAGAGGTGGATTTATATATCTGCATGAGTATTCTGAAGAAATTGTATAACCCTGATTTTGTAAGCAACTCTAAAAGCTTCCGATTCGGTTTTATTTCTTGGGGCATTATTTCTGGTCACCGATTATATTCTGATCATATTATAATAGAATATAATAGGTCAGATTATTCATAGATATGAATATATAAGACAAAGCCGGAAATAAATAAATTTTCCAAAAATTATGTCAAAAAACTTTTTGTGGATTCTGAAAGTTGAGATTGTTTTCCCATAGCTACTTTACATACTTTTTGATTTATAATTACGATTTTTACCCATGTTTCATGATTTTGACACTAAAAATATACCCAACTTTTTAATAACATTTTAAAAATTTGACAATAAAACTGTCTTAATTATTATTTTATTTTGGTATAAAACTTAATAGTATTTAATAAATTGATAATATTTGCATATTGAACAACCAAATTAAGAATAAATAAAAGAATAAACTAGAAAAAGTTCAAGGTTTGAATAATATAACATTTTGAATATTTTATTTATAAAACTGGATTCCCTAAACGCTAAAGCACATAAAGTTGATCTCCAAATAAAAATATTAAAAACAAAATCTTTAATATTGAATGTTAACAATATTAATTAATAATAAACAACATTTTTTTAGTAAAAAACAACACAAATATGGCTTGTGGCAAGCTTCAACTACTTTGATAGTACTTATCCTTATTACAAGTGGAGGAGTTGAAGAAAGTATTAAGACCCGTATAAAATTAGCAAGGATGGGGTTTTAAAGACTTTGGGTAATTTGGAGATCACCAAACAAACTGCAAGTGTATTAAAAGAAGTGCATCCGAAAAGTTCAAAATAAAAGATAGCCAACAGAAAAGTAACGAATGGGGAAGAATTTCAAAACAAGGAGCTAGAATACTCCTCAAATAAAAAACGAAAATGAAGATGCATATAAAACATTGCTAGACTGGAGAGCACATCAGGGAAAAGAAGTATGGACAGACCAAAACTAACGTGGAGAAGTTCAATAGCGAATGAGATTTTCTGCTGTTTTCAGTTCAGATGACTGCTGTTTTCAGTAAAACATGTGTAGAAATTAAACAACTGACTCATAATAGATAGAGTACAATACGTAAGCTTTTTGTGGAAGTTATATGCTCCTCCAGAGAGTGAAGTAGGAAAAACAAAAAAAATTAAATTATAAAAAAATTTAAAAACCTTTGTATAAAAAATGATTATGATACCACAGAATTCAGAACTTTATCAGTCTACTATACCTACTTAATCTCACACACAATCAAAGAATTCGTAATATCATCAAAGTTCTGTAAATTATTTTTCGAAATAAGGATCAAGGAAAAGGAGCGCGTTCAAAATTCCACTTAAAAAATCCCAAAAATTTCAAAATCTCAAAATCGATCTCAAATCACAAACATATTAGAACTGCAAAATATTTACAACTTATGTAAATGATATTAAAAATTTCCAATTGGGATTTTGTAAATTTAAGATTTTGTGATTTGGAATTTTGTCATAAATTGAAGAATTTTTGGAATTTTATAATTTGGGATTTTGGAATTTGAAATTTTATAATTTGAGATTTTGTATTTAAGTTTTTGAGAAATTAACTTTCATACCTAACCCAAGTAAAAGTAATTTGTATATGTGAAGGACGAATTACATCATTTTGATATTTTAAATTTAATATAACAGAATATTTATGTCAGTTATGATAAGTTAAAATTTTCGTTATGTGACATGTCACTTATAATCGTAACATAATTTTCGTTTATGTCAGTTATTATAAGTGACTAATGAAGAACATTTTGATCATCCGTATCTTCTTCTGATGAAGAAAATTTCTATCTGCATTAATTACAACATATTATTGAATTTTTAAAATTCCAAACTAAATAATTCTAAAAGAAAATTATTTCGATAGATTTTATTTAAATTAAAATTATCTTATATAAAATTTTAGATTAAATTTTTATTTTATTAGATTATAATTTTTATACAGTGATCAATTGATAAAAAAAAAATAGCCTCTCTGGAAGACATTTGTGACCCAGAAACCTGCCAAAAATTATGCAATTTGTTTTTTACCATTTTATATCAGACTATAAGTCCGTATATAAGGGGGCCTCGGTGACCTAGTGGTCAAGCACGTGGCTTATTAACCGAAGGAATGTGGGTTCAAATCCTACACAGGTAGCAAGTTTTATTAATTGAAAACAAATTGCCCTTGCTACCAAATATAGTATAAATATATAATATAAACAAAATAAACAAAATAAATAAAATTAATGTATAATTTAATAATAGTATTCGAACTATAATGGCCTTAGTAACCGATGGTTTTGTAATATTACAATATCCTATGTAATTTGTAATATTAATATAAATAAATAAATAAATCGGTATATATCATACATATGTATTTTCAAAGGACTAGCAATAATTAAATCAAATCTAAATTTTTTATCAGATTAACACTTTTTTTTATATGTTATTTGTTTGTTGTCATTTATTATAAGTGCTAATCAGAGTTTATCAATATTGTACACGGCTAAATGGGATCAAATTACACAAAATGTATAGGTATATAAATATTCCGAGCGCGCATCAGTGTTTATTTTTTTTTTTTTGTATAAAATACGATTTTGTATTATAATCGGTGCAATCTCAAGCTGCCTCTGCTATTTAGCCGCTGCTGATGCTAATAAAGTCATGAAATGTTTTTCCAATATTTTCATAACACAAATATTTATAGAGAGAGAGCGCCAACTGTGATCATATGAAGGGGTCATGAAATATGGTTCTATATTACACAAATGTATTTTGAAATCTATTTATAAACCCTTCTTAAAATCGGTCAAACTTAATTTCTTATATACACCCAACCAAAACAAAAAAAAAAAGTTAATCTCATATTTATGTTCGTTTGGAATAAAAAGGGTACTCTATAGTTAGTTTAGCTTCCGATAACTAGAACTACTGAACTTTGTACTGGACTGAACTTTAATGATTTATGAGTAATAAAACACAAAGTACTAAAAAATGTAATTCAAGTATTTTACCATGTAAATTCAGTTTGAGATTTTTAGTCAAGTATTTTAGGTAAAATACTTGAATTACATTGTTTACATTAATTTAGTTTAAATATTTTTTTTTTTTACTGCACTTCTCTGCCACATAAATGTGGAAAGGAAATTACACAGTCTTTCCTGTTCAGGCGTGACTGTAAATGTAGTAAGGGAGAATAACTCTTACGACGTGTGTGGGATTCGAACCCACACTTCCTCGGTGTTTACAGAGTTTGTTTTATACGCTGTTACCCACTAGGCCACCGACGCTCCTTTAAATAATTTTATAATTAAAAATTTTGGATTTAAAAGAAAACATTATTATTATTAAATAATAGTATCAAATTTTAAACGCAACTAAAAATAAATCACAAAAAAAAAAAATTTTTAAATTATCAAACAACTTACCTTTATTTAACTGTTAAAAAAAAAAAAGAAAAACACCGTTGTTATATTACAAAATATAGTTATTATTCAAAAATAATAAAAATAAAAAAAAAAATTAATTCACAACAAAACTAAAAAATATAATTTATCATTATTTCTTTTTTGTTTAAAATAATTAGAAAATAAATAAAAACAAAAAATTATTTTTATTTTAATTTTAATTTCTTTTTAGTTATTTTTTTTTTTTTTTTTTTGTTTGTTTGTTTACATTTTACTAAAAACAAAAACACACAAAACTTACACAACAATTTATAATTACTATATTATATTTATTGTAGATTTTAATAATTTTTTTTTTTTAATATTAATTTATTTATTTTATTATCAATTTTATTACAATTTAAAAATGACAACTAATTTTACACTTAAGAAAAATTTACATTTAATTTTATTTAATCTTTGTGTGGTTCGAAAAAGAATTTGGTAAAATATAAAAAAAAACAAGTGCTAAAATGCTAAAATAAGTAATCACTTTTTTTTTGTTTTTTTTTAATTCGTTACAATTAAAAACAATAACAAATTATATGTACTTATATATAAATAAATATATAAAAATTAACTTTTATATTTTTTGTGTTAATAAACACTATAAGTTAAAAAAAAAAAAAAACCACTTAACTTTCTTAACATTTAATTTTATGGTCCAATAATTAGGTTTAACGTTTTTTTTTTTTTTTTATTATTTTACAGTTCTAATTTTGTTTTTTGATTTTTTTTTCTTTTCTTTTTGATTACTTAAATTTACTATAGCACGTATTAGTTACTTTTTTTTTGTAGATTAAAGTATTAAATAATTTTTTTTTTTGTTTTTTTTTTTATTTTAATTAAATTAAATTAATGTTTAAAAAAAATGCATTCTTGTTTTTTTTTTTTAATTTAACACTTTTAAATAAAAAGAAATAAAATTGTACTAAGTACTTAATCCAATAATCAAAAACATGGAAAGAAAGAATATAGTAATCGTTTTAATGGTAATGTAATAAGTAATGTTTAATTTAAATATGGTATAAGTAACAATATATAAATTATCAAATTGATGAATTTTATTTAATTGATAAATTAAATTGATTCTGACACAAATTTTAACACTTAATTTTTTTTTTTACAGGAATAACACATTTTTTTTTTTAATGTATTGTATTGATTACAATTGAAAAGAAAAGAAAAACAAAAAAAAAAACAATGTGATAATGATTACAAATAAAAAGGAAAATAATAACAACTTTAAAACTTCCGGGTTTATCAAGCCTTCCTTAAACACCACATTTTAACTGGTTTTTTTTTTTTTTGCCTCTTTTCGAACTAAATAAGAATGTACACAATGAAAATAATAAAAAAAAAAAAAAAAAACAAAACAAAAGACTTTCTATGTTCTTGTTAAATGATTGGCATATAGGCTATTTTTATTTATTATTATTTTATTTATTTTCTTTATATAAATTTTTTTTTTTTTAAAGTATAACAATTTTTTTTTTTTTTTTTTTGTATATATATGTACCTATATATGAGTTAACAAAACACAAAATATAAATATTTTAAATAAAAAAAAATGCTGATAGTAAAGAAAAATATTTATAAATAAAAATAAATATAGAATATGTACATATGTAGTATAATATGTATGTTATAAAACACGCCGATTATTATTCATAACTTTAAATTTTTTTTTAAGTTTAAGTAGGTTTTAGTTTAGTTTTATTTATTTTTTGTTTTTTTTTTTTTTTTTTATATACTATAATAATTAATATAACCTATCTATAACCAACTTTTTCTTTTCAAAACACGATTTACGAATTTTTTTTCGTTATTATTTTTTTTTTTTTGTTTTTTTTTTTAAATATCTAAATTTATAAAACGTCTTTATTGTTTAACGTTCGAATAAGAACTGAATATCCATTCATTCATATTTATTAAAGTCTTGGATTTTTTCTAGTTGGTGTTTTTGTATTTCACTCTTCAAATTGTATAGTAAACCAAAAAAAAAAAAAAAAATAAGTTTTTACTTTTTTTCTTTGATATCTCTGTAACCATATAATACCATACTTTTGATACTATACATTATAATATTACCTATAAAAACATAAGAATTAAGATACATAAACATACTACTTTTTTACATTCAATTAATACAAAGTACAAAACGAACGAATGAATATCACCGGCTAACCAGTTACTTCACTATAGTACGAGTACCAAACCATACCATTAGTCCAATCCAATTACATACTTACTGTTACGAGTTACGAGTTACAACTTTACCGTGTAGTAACGAGTATTACTCAGTTGAGAAAATATTTCAAGATACTTAATACTTCACTTTTTATGCTTACTATTTAGTATTTATTTACTTGCTTGTTACGTTTTTTTTTATTTCTTTTTTATTTTGACTGGTTTCTTTTTTTCTTTTTTGGTTTTAAATTTTATCTCTTTAAAGAAAAAAAAAAAAGCACAAAAAAATTTTGTTTTACCTTTACCTATATTTATATAAAAAAAAAATTAACAATTTATTATACTTTGATTTTTGAGAAAAAAAAAATAATAAAAATTTTGAAAAATTAAAGATATAAAAAAGAGTAAAAAAAAAAAAGAAACAAAAGAGAATTAGATATAGAGACTAGAGAGAAAAGTAAAAATCTAATTTTTCCACTATATATTTTAATTTTACTCATATTTATATATGTATGTTAATGTACATCATTTGAAAATGAACTTTACACATGTAGAAAATTGCCGATTTTCCAAATAACAAATATGTTAGGTATATGATATAAACTCTACCTACAAATCTACAATATATTATAATACTGCAGAATAACTATTTATCACAGTATTACTAAAAAGTATGATATTCCTTTATATATTTCTATTCTATTCTATTTCTATAAAATATATAAAGAAAACTCCTAAAAGAATGCAATTAATAATTATTACTTGGCTAATGATTTGTTGATGTTTGTTATTTTGTTCTAACTTGACACGGCACACACATTCATCATCCATCATTAATTTATTTATACCATTTACAATATTTTAAAAGATTGTATATTTTAGAACAGTAGCAAAATGTTTGAATTTAACGTTCGAGATAAAATTTTGACAAAATACAAAAACAGTCGAAATTATGCCACAAAAAATAATCAAAGTTGTCAAATTTCTGTCAAAAAATAATTTAAAGTTTAAATTAACACATTATTTAAATTTACCGCTTCAGCAGACCCTGCGAGTTGTGTGCGACACGTATGACCGATTGTCATCAACTTAAAGTCGAAACCAGTCGAAGCTATAAAACTTTTAATTTTAATTTATTTGCATGGTTATTTGGTTTCTTGTGTCCAAACAAAATGAAAAGCTTCATATGGCTCAAACTTTAATTCAGTGACAAATTTTGGTAACACGTATCAAAAGTCTAACATGATAATAATATGGGTGTTATCTCATTTTTTGTTAAAAAACATTTATAGATCCCATAAAATTAACAATATTAATGGGCCCTTTAAATAAGCTTTTCTAATTCTAATTCTTAATAGTTTTCTTTATCACTTTATTTCTTTATATGTACATAAATAAAGTTTTAATTTTTTATAAGAATATGTACTTTATTTTATGTAATACCAATAATACTATAGGTAATAGCCAGTGCGCGTTTTTTCGCCCCTTAATAAATTAAACCATAGACAAATTAACATATGTATATGTAGCTGTTTCAATTGCATGAAAAGCTTGCTACTCCTATGTTTTAAAAGCTTTTTCTAGATTAAGTTGGGGACAACAATTTATTTTATATGTGCTGTGATGTGATGTGATTATATGTGAATACTTGCCTATAATGCCTTAATAAAATTTTGTCCCCAACTTAATCTAGAAAAAGCTTTCAAAACATAGTGGTAGCAAGCTTTTCATATAATTGAAAAATCTACATATATGTTAATTTGTCTATGACAAGATATATGGGTTTTTAATTGAAGATATGGATTAACAAATTCCAAGTCTGTTATATAATAGAGTCAACCCCACTAACAAAGAGCAAAATTTGAAGTCAATCGGTCAAACCGTTTTTATTTTAGAGCGAAAAAGTTCATATATTTGCACCACATCCCCAACTTAACAGCCCGTTAGAGCAAAATGGTTACCCCAGAAACATTCCCCGTATGTAAAAATCTTAATATACAACTTTTCATAATGATCGGCTAAGCAGTTTAGGAGTCTATAAATCAGAAACAGATAGACACAGACAAACATTCGCTTTTATATATATCTATAGATTTTAAATTTTTATATATATATACCTATAGATTTTTAAATTGAATTTAAAAAATAAAGAAAAGAGGTTTTACATTTCCAGAGCAGAGCTACATTTTAATCAGTTTAATAGCACAATTTAGCACTAAATATTGGTTTCGATCCTCATAAGATTCCCAGTTACACACGAAAGATTTCAGCTGCGAGCTAAACAGTAAAAAGACAAAGAAAGTGCTAAAGGCCCCTAAAACTTAATCGAAGAATTTTTACGAGAATTATCACAGATCATCTGATGCTAAAAGGACACATCGAATAGGTATAGGAAATTAAAGACTAACCAGGGGGAAATTATACGATCCATCAAAGGTTAGATCGAAGAGGTGCTGAAAAGGATAAGCCGATGCCCCCACCCTTTCGAAACATAGTTATAAAAAAAGTAATTAATCCAAAATTAGTAAAGATTTTGCATTTTTTCATATTTTGTACTTTATTAAACAAAAGTTTATTAATCATTTAATAGTTTTATAAAGTACTGTTAATGCAAAAGAATATATTTACATACATATACATGTAAACACTACACTATACTTATGTGTATTAAATTGCAATTGCAACTTGCAACCTAGATATCTTTTAAAATTTTGTTTACATTCGTTATATAAAATTAAAAATTAATTAAAAACGCTTTCCAGATTTACATACAAATACATTTATATAAATAAAGGAGAAAAAAAATATAATTATACAACGTTATTAAATTTCCTTTAAAATGATTATAAACAAACACTATTTGGAACAAAAACTTCAGCTACATTTTCTATGCAACATTTTAAATTTTCTGTTAAAGTATGTCTGTATATACATAGAAAATTTTATAAATAGAAAAATGCAGATAGAATATTTGTAAAATTTAAATAATCTTTTTTTTTTTTTGTGCATATTTAATATAGGATAAATAAGAAATACCTACTATTCAAAATAAAGATTAAAAACAAAAAAAAATGTTGCTTAAAAATTTACTATTAAAAAAAAAGTAAAAATTAAAACACTATTGAAAATAGCATCTTTTAGTTATAAATCCTATAATTAAGTACATGTATTTACATGATATTTATACAAAGTATATAAATTATCTGTATAGATTTTGGTTTTAATTCAGTATAAAAGCTCGCGCCAGCTCTTTCTCAAATATTGCCAAAAAAATAATTATTTGTACAAAATTTAATTTTTTGAATTTTTTTTTTTAAATAACGGTAGATTAATTTTAATTTCCTTAATTTTTATTTCCTCTTTATAGTTTTTAAAATAGTGTCACACCTCTTCAATCTGTTACCGTTTGAAGTTAATATAAATGACCACTCTGTTGACAAAAAATCAATACATTTATGTAATTAGGTTAAAATTAAATACATAAGAAAAGTAAATTATACACCGTTTTTGTTTTTTTTTAAACACGCTTAAAATACTTATTGAAAAAAAGAAGAATTTCGCTTTTTTCCGAATTTTTTACATATTTGAAATAATATATTAGAAATATTATTTATGTTAATAATCACTTCAAATTTCCGAATATCATTTATCTAAAAATTAACAACTTTTACGAACACATAATATACAATACAAATGAATTACTAGCTTGTGTTGCAGTATTTTAATATTTCTGCTATATAGGGTGAGTACTTCTTCCTTATCTGACTTTGAAAAATTAAAAAGTATTAAATCTTACAAATATCTATGTCAACATTCCAATTAAATTTAATAAAAGGTAAGGTTTAAATAAAATTCAAAATGCAAATAAAACAAAATTAATTAATTAATACAAAAATTAAATCATTTAATTTAAAAAACCGTATAACATCAATATCAATATAAGGAAAAGTAATAAAGCAAATTAATTGGTTTTATAAGGGTATCATACCCCTACTTCTTTTCCACGAAGCTCCCGATTTTCTATTATGATTGGCCCTACTAGATTTATTAGCTTCCTTCTTTTGCCTATTATGTAAAGTTTTTTCATCTTGACCTTGTCCTTTTGGCTTTCCAAGAACATCTCTTGATTGATTAAATTTATTACCAGAATATCCACCACGATTACCATATTTAGCCGCACGATTTGCTTCATAACGTGCTCTTATTACTTCAGGATTTTCGCAGAAATCTTTACTGGTATCACGTTTTTCATAATTTTGATTACCTTTATTATCATCATCATCATTATCTGATGTTTCATCATCTTCATCATCATCTGGTTCATCAACTAATTGATCTCTACCTATTCTATTTTTAATATGTTTTGATTCACTATCAGCCAAAGCATCATAACTATCATCATATTCATCATTATATTCATTATCTTCACTTATTAAACTGTATTCTTGATAACGTTCTCTAAAAGCTTTAACATGGCTTTTATCATCTAATAATTCTTTCATATTTTTTGGTTGACCAGGAAAACCTTTATTTATTTTTATTATACAATTTGGATTATCACGTGTCATTATATCATATTGATCACCATCAAATACATTATATCTTTTAACACCAATTTGTCTAAATAATGTATCTTGAGGATCTGGTGGAATATACACTTCATTTTGATCAATTGATGCTAAATCTGGAGGTAAATTTCCCTCCAATATTGCAGCAATTGCTTGTTCTGAACTATCGTAACGTGGTAATAAACGACGTATAAATCCATCACCTAAATCGGGAAAAACTTCTTTTACAGCTATTATTTCCTCCTCGATTACTCTAGATTCACCACCATTTAATATTTCATTTTTAGGAATTGGATTAGCTTCAGGTGATTTTGATTTTTTGTCTAAAATAAAATTCTAGTATTATTTTAAATTTTTACTAGCTTAAATAATTTTTACCTTCAACTTGCATATTACTGACATCATTTCGAAGCATTTCCAATAAATATGTTTCGCCTTCACTAGTATATGCTTTTAAAATAAAATCAACTTTAAAATAATCTCTAAATTTTAATCATTTAAGGAAAAAAATTATTTTCAAAATAAAAAAAATATATATTTAAAAATGTTATTCGTTATGGAATAGAATTGTTTTTTAAAAGGATACAAATCTGAACAAGCTTGTTTTAAAATATCAATATCTGACTCAATAGGAAAATAATTCTGAAAATCAATAACAAATGTTCTGTCTGCTAAACATTCGGTCAAAATTGCAATGTAATTTTCAGCTGGTTGAATACTGTTATTTCTACAAAAAAAAATCTTTTTAGAAATATGTATTATATATCTTAAACATTTTAACTTACGGATTCTTTAAAATATTTTCTATATTGACATAAAGAATTATTTTAAAAGCTTTTAAAAATTCCATTCTAGCATTATTCAGATGTGTTAAGCTTATTGATTCTGAATTTATTGTGTAAATGTTTCGATAGAGCAGTGGTATAGCATTATCATAAAAGTTTGAAATACTAAAATTTTAAATTCAATTAAATTAATTATTGATTATTAGTCATTTATAAAATAAATAACTTCATCAAATACCTGTGCTGCATTTTCATTTCATTACATATAACTTTTACTTGTGGTAATATTTCTAACAGAATACTAATTGTTAAAGAACAATCTAATGTATAAAGAGCTAAATCATCCAAAGAATTAATTCCAGGACTATTTTCATCTTCTAATTCCTCAGTTTCTGTCTTTTTTTGAATAGTTTTCAAAGCGTTTTGAAAGAATTGTAGGCTTACTTTCAAATCTTCTATATATTTTGGTTCAATTTTAAATATTGTTTGTACTACTTTTGACATTATAGCACGATTTGTACGTCCATATGCAATTATCAAATCAAATATTAACGGAATTGATATTAAAAATTTTGAATATAAAAGCTCTTGTAAATGTTCTTTTGTAATCCATTCTTCATCAGACTCTTTATTTGTTATCATTCGGCATATTAACCTAAATACATTATTAAGTATACTATGATATGTTGATAAAAGATTTGCATCATTAGTTAATAGAGACAAATTAATATAACATGGTGTTGCTTCTTGAAGAAATGATATAATTGCTTCCATGCATTGTTTCTCATAAATAATATTAGACCAAAATCTATAATGAAATATGAATATAATAAATGTAAAATGAAAAAAAAAGTTGTTCATACTTAAAATGAGGAAGTTCAAGTAAAAATTGTAAATCTTTATCAAAATATTCAGCTTCACATAACCATTCATCAATTACTACACCTTCTTCTAATCTTGAATCAATGATTGGGAGTGGTTTATACTTTGTATAACAACGTTTTTCAATCCAATGTTCACTCTATCGATTAAAATTAAATAGTTTTACAGTTTAATCAATCAATCTTTTTTTTATATTAATCATATATTAATAATTTTACCAGTGCTGGAATTTTAATTTGTACCCCATCTTTTTTAATGATAAATTGTAATTTGCCTAAGGGTAATTTTTCAGGATTCTAAAAATAAAAAATTATTACATAATTCTTTAATTTTATTTAAATTTTTTAATTTACTGAAAATTCAACTTTTTGAAGCATTATTATTTAGATTTTCTAATTTTTACAATTTTATAATCTACAATTTTCGATGTAAACAAATTTTAACCACCGTACTGTCACACTGTCACTCTATGCGGTCACTCTTGGCAATTCTTGGCACTCTTGATGTTGTTCAATAATCAAATCAGTATAGAACCGATATACTTTCAAACCTACTTAAAGTATTCATTTCATATGGTTGGTAATCAGTTTTTGAAAAATTATTAAATTCAAAGGGAGTTTGTTGAAATACTTATAGCACAATTATAAATCTTTATTTGGTATCACGTTTTTCATAATTTTGATTACTTTTATTATTATCTCATCATCATCTTCATCATCATCCGGTTCATTAACTAATTGATCCCTACCTATTCTATTTTTAATATGTTTTGATTCACTATCAGCCAAAGCATCGTAACTATCATCATATTCATCATTATATTCATTATCTTCACTTATTAAACTGTATTCTTGATAACGTTTTTTTAAAAGCTTTAACATGGCCTTTATCATCTAATAATTGTTTCATATTTTTTTGTTGAAAGTGTTTTTTTTAAATTCAACAGATTATTTCCATAAATTGTAAATTTCCTTGTCGTAAAAACGAAATATTTATAGCTTGGAAAACTTTTGAACAAATTATATACTGGTTCGAGTACCATAATACTTTAATTACAAATGTAATATATTCTAAAATAAAATATTAACTAAGTCGACAACAACAAATAAATATTGGATATTACATTAAAACAATTTTTTGTATCAGATATACCTTTTTTACTTTAATAAGAAGATTTTCCATTTCAATTGCAAGTATTTTCTTTTTGAATGCAAGCATTTCCGTTTCAAATGTAAATTTTGTAATGTAAAAAATGCAACTTCTTGTATTTAAGTACATAATTTGTTTTAAGTAATTAATTAATTATTTTTCAAAGATTTATCAAACAGAATACAAAGTAAGTTTTTTTCAACATTTTAGGTTTCTTTTTGTTTTATTTTTGCTCTTTTTTTTATTTTTGCAACAGTTTCTTACTTAAAAATAATTAAATTTCAACAAATTAATTAAAATTATTTGAAATTATCATTAGTTTTTGTTTTATTTACAAAGTTTTTCGTAGCTTTAAATATCATTTCAAAACTTCCTTTTGAGAAAGAAATACTTGCAAAAAGGAAAACTTTTGTAGAAAATACCTGCAATTGAAGTGAAAATCCTTCTTATTAAAGGTATAAAAAGGTATAAAATAAAACTCAAATAGCAAGACTTGAAGAAAATATTAAGGGCATTCACGAGTTGATGCAAAAGTGCAAATTTTTTTTGCATCGTAGCACATATTTGCACCAACTCGTGAACAACCCTAGCATGAATTTTTATTGAACTGTCAAATATAGTTGATGTGCTTGTTTTGATTACATAAAAATTTAATATGCTTACCAAAAATTTCAGATTTGTATATCTTCATATGCTTGACTAAATAAATAATCAGAAATAATTTTTTGCCCACTTTTTTTAGGCATTTTTTAAATTTTTATCTAATATAGCGCTTACAAAAAATATATAAACAAACTTTGCAATGGTCTTGCACAAATATGCAATAGGGTTTAGGTCTTGCATAGTCTTGCAAAATTTTGCACTTTTTTATACATGAAAACAACAACAAATTGTGCACTTTAACTGTCAAAAAATTTAAATATGCTACGGTGCAAAATACCATTAATATATCTATGGTTGTCTATCTATGGCAAGAGCATTGCAAGGTTTGTTTATATATTTTTTGTAAACGCTTTATTAGATAAAAATTTAAAAAATGCCTAAAAAAAGTAGAAAAAATTTATTTCTGATTATTTATTAGGTCAAGCATATGAAGTATACAAATATCTGAAATTTTTGGTAAGCATATTAAATTTTTATGTACACAAAACAAGTACATCAACGATATTTGACAGTTCAATAAAAATTCATGCTAGAGTTGTTCACGAGTCGGTATAAATATGTGCTACGGTGCAAAAAAAAATTTCACTCTTGTGTCAACTCGTGAATACCCTTACTATGTTTTCTTTTATTTCTGAATAAGAAAAATAAAGTGGAGTGAATGCAAATGTAACATTTTTAATTCAAATACAATGTAACTATTCAAATTTCATATATTCAAAAAAAAAAAACAAATTTATTCATCTCTTCTGCTTTTGAGTTTTGACATTTATTATGTGACATACGTGTCATACAGACTGTATAGTGTGTCATACTGTCATAGTGTCATCACTCATCGAGTTCGAGTGTCATCCTAAAAAAAAAAATTACTTAGTTTAAAAACAAAAGAAAGAATTCCAAGTTTTAATTGTAAAATAAATAAATTTTAAATCGTGAAAAATCAGATTTATTTGTTCAATTTTTTAAAATAAAAAATATTTTTAATTTATAAATTAAAATTATTAACATTATAAAAGCAAAAAGTAAAAATTATATAAAATTACTTACAATGAACATTAATAAATACATATGTATTTGTTAATTGTTTTGATATTTAAATAAAAACGTAAATAAATTTCCATTTCAATAAAACAAATATGGATCATGATAAAACATCAGTACTTGAAGGTAAAATAATAATTTATAATAATATTAATTACATTACAATAATATAAAAAAAAAAAATTTTAATGAAATCAGAGTCCATAAAACAATTATTGGAATTATATATTATTCAGATAATTGCAAAATATTTTTAGAGGAATTAAAAATTAATTAAAAGCACTGACGCAATCAATATGAAAAAGACCCGACTATTCTATACAGAAAAAAAATTCATATGTTATATTTTATTGCGACCTTAATGAGATTTGATTTGTAAAATTAACACAAAAGAAATAAACATATTTTTTTCTTTATGCATATTAGATATACTTTTTTTTCTTATTTTGCTAGAAATATATGTACATACATACTAACATACACAGTTACAATATTTACTTAAAAAAAATTAATTTAATAATAACAAAAATAAAAATAATTTTCCTACCTGTTTTAAGTTAATGGTATATAATTGAAAAAACCCAAATTTTTCAATCTAACTACATTAAATTTTCTCTTATTTGAATATAAAATTATAATTTGTATATAAAAATGAATTCAATTGCTATTTACAAATCTATAAACCTGTTATAAACTTTAAATACATTTTCTATTTTAAGAATTTAATATTCAAAATGATGAAATGTAAATCAATAAATTAAATTATTTTTGTATAATAGATTTTTATTATGTCTATATATATATAATTTCATTTCAATTATCATATCCGTTTTTATTCTTTCAATATTTATTTAATTGTTAAAAAAGCGAATTGATGGGCTAACGACTTATAAATTATTATTACAAATGTAAAAAAAGGAATGCTAAATAAATAAAAAGCGATTATTATAATAATAGCTTCTCATTAACCACAGATACCAATTACATTATTTTAAAATTTAATTATTTTTAGAGTAAAAATTATGTTATTTAAATATATATATAAGATAAGATATGACTTTATCAATATTTAGTTTAATTAAAATATTTTAAAGCTCTTCTGGTATTTCAACTCAAATATTTATATCATTTAAGAAATTATTTTGTTTTCTATATTTTTTATTTTAACTAATGAATTCTATATTTAATAATTGGACTGAGAGTTTTATTTCCAACAAAAAAAATATATTTATGTATATTCAGGTATATCATAATGTTTCATAAAACGATAAAATTGTATTTTTTATTGTTCCCTAATCTAATTTGAATCAGTTCAAATAAATAGGTGATTATAATAAGTAGGTGATTCACAAAGGCAAAAAAGAGAAATTTGTAATTTAATCCTTTTATATTTGTTTTACAGTTGAAACAAAAACTTATTTTAAGTTAAAGTACTTTTTTTTTTAGTTCTCTTTTCGTTTCTTTACACAAAAAAGTTTTTATATTTTTATATTCCCCACTTTTTTTAAATATCACATAGGGTTTCATTTTATACTTTTTTTTTAATAATTTTTAAAATATTTACCAGTTAATTACTTTACTTTATATTAGTCAAAACGTAATGAAAACAAGCAATAAAAGACGAAAATTTATTCTTTTAGGAGTGTTAAATAATCTATTTGAATCTATATCTGATAAAGATGAAAAAGTTCGAAATACAGTTGAATCATCATTAGTTAAAATTGCTGAAAAACGTCCAGATGATACATTTTCAATTCTATCACAATATCGTTCAAAACATCCGAAAATCAATGATCAAACTGTGGCAGTACTTTTAAGGTATGTATTTTATTTATTGATTTATTTATGTTCTTAAATAATTTTTTTTTTTTAAATTTTTACTTTTAATTTTTTTTTAATAGGGTAATTGAAAGTGTACAACTTTCAAATATTGAAATAAAAAATGAAACATTAGAAAAAGTTATAGGAATGGCTATTCAAGAAGTAACTAAAGCTGCTGATAATTCTCCAGCAATTCAAACACCAGCTTTAGAAATTATAGTTGCAATCGGTAGACACCATTGTGAAATGGTAATGACTGCATTAATAGCTCATACACCAGATGGATCAGTTCCACATTTTATGATATTATATTGTATGGGAACTTTAGCTACAGCTAATATAGAAGGATCTGTTCCATTTTTAAAAGTAATTTTAGCTAATATTTTACCAAATTTAGGTTCGGTAAGATTAGATCATGTCAAACAAGCTCATGCATTTGGTACGTTAATATTCATTTTTAATCAAAATAGTTTGATTTCAATGAACTTTTTTTGTTTTAGCTATTGGTCATTTTAGTGAAGCACTTCTTGATAATACTACAAATGTTATGGAAAATCCAACTACAGATATCCAAGCTTTTTCAGTTGAATTAAGTGTGGCATATGACGTATTCTTAAATCAATGGCTAAGCAGTCGCGAACCAAAAGTTTGTTCTGAAATATTACATGCTTTATCAAGTATGTATCCTTTACTTCCAGCAGAAAAAATTCAAGATCAATCAAATCGTTTAATACCGAATATATTACATTTGTATAGAAGATCAATTGATCGAAATTCCATAACTCAATTCTTAGCCTCAGTTTTAAAAACTAATGTTTCAATGGATTCAACATCTTTGGATCAACTTGCTGATGTAATTATAACTCAATTATTTGATTTAGTTTCTGTTTATCCAGATTATGAAAAACCTCAAACAATCAAAGGGCATTACGAAGTATTACGTTGTTTTCATTTACTTGCACCAATTTATGCATCAAAAATTATGGATATGCTTTTAATACATTTACGTAGTAATAGTGAACGTGAACGAATTAAATCATTATTAGTTTTAACGCATTTAATTAATACAAGTAGTGAATTTATAGAAAATAAAATTTATTCGTTTCTAGATTGCTTAAAACAAATGATTGTTACAGAAAAAGCAATTAAAATGAAAATGACATTATTAAAAGTTCTTGTTGCTTTATCTCAAAAAGCTTTATTAAAAGATAAAGAATTTATATGGTTTATTGTACGTCATTCATGTAAATATCATAAAATCAATACAGAATATGGAAGCGCTGATGAATATAAAGATTTTATGCAAACATGTCAAAATTCTTTAAGTATGTTATCATTAACAGTATGTACAGTAGATGATATATTAAAGCGTGAATTATTAAATTATTTATGTATGCTGGATTATACTGACATAACTAATATTATAGTAAAATGTTTAGCAAATTTACTATCAAAAAATGTTGAAATAGAATTTGATGTTACTCCAAACAGTGATGAGGGTAATAGTTCTCATAAAGCTGCAGGAGATGAAAATGAAGAACATAAAGCAAAAACTGTTGTTCCAAGTCCAGAAGCAGTTTTTGCACGTTGTATAACACTTATGGGAAATTACCGTGAATCATCTCGTATTTCGAATATTTTGAGTTTCTTAAAATTCTACTATTGGCATTTAAATCCAGATTTAAAATCCATATGGGATCATGAAATTCAAGAACTTCAATTAAGTATCGGCAGAGAGAAATTAGTTTTGGATAGCTTATGTGATTTTATTACAAAAACTGTTGAATTTTTAAATAAATCAGATGGAAATTTTGCTGAAAGATTAACAAATAAATTAATTGAACAATTGATTTTATATCCTATAAATAAACCTCATACTGAATTTCAAATTCCATCATTAACTGTAGAACGGGGTATGTTGTTAAAAGCTATTGGATTATGTTTATGTCATGTTAAGTAAGTTTTAAGTAAAAAAAAAAATTCTAAACAAGAACAAATTTATAATTTTATAATATTTAATTTTTAGAGACATTCAAACTGTGGAGAGTAAATTTGATATTATTGTTGGTGCAGCAAAACAAGAAAAATTAGATAAACATATTTCTCATTCAGAATATGAACATAAATTAGTGAATGCATCAAAAGCTATTGGATTTATTTCAAAAGCACATTTTCAAATATGTCTTAAAAAATTAATTGAAATGGCAAATTTTGGTAATAAAAAACATTCTGCGGGATTTTTCAGTAATTTACATTTTATGAAAGATACACATAAAGAAATTGAAATTTATAAAGTTAATTTATTAGTATTCGAATCATATGGTAAAATTATTGAAACAGCAAATCCAAGTGAATCATTAAAAGACATTGATACAACAATGATACAATTTTTATTACAACAATTGACTGAAACAAAAGACCAAACAATGAAAAAAGTTATCTTAAATTCGTTACTTAATATTACAACACAGTTTTTAAAAAATCCTGATTTAGGATATGAAATTAAATCAAGAAATGAAATCGCTCAGACAATCTTAAATATACCAATTGAAGGAAATATTGATAATTTACCATTGTTTCCTGAAATATTAAAATTATGTGCAAATGTATTACGTGTTGATAACGATGAAGCTTATGACGGTGGAGTAATGTTTGAAATTTCATGTAAAAATTTCTTTTCATGTGCTGAAAATTTGAAAACAAAATTCGATTCAATTGAAGAAGATGAAAAAAATAGCTTTTTAGCACAATATTTAAATCAATCACTGCCGGAATTAAATAGTTTAGTAAAAATAATGATTGAAAGTGATCCATCACCAGCATGCTTGGATTTACTAATATCAATTTTGGAAATTTGGATAAAACATAAAAATAGTGAAGTTCGTATTTGTGCTAGTCATGTGCTTAACAACAGTTTAGATGTTTATATAAAATTTATGAAAATTGGATGTGAACAACCATCGAAATTTAATCAAACTGGTCAAATGCTAGGAAAAGTTATACCTAGGTTAGAATATAATGAATGACTATTGATTATTATAAAAATTACAAATTCACAAATTTTTTTTCAGATGTATTGATTCGAATGCAACTGTAAGACAAACTTCAATTGATATTTTACAAAAAACATTAGAAATTTCATGTATATATGAGACATTAACAATATCAGATCGTTCAACTGATTGGGTTAGAGATATTGAAAAAATTCGTGAGAAAATTGTTACAGATGATCCAAAAGAAATTTATGCCCTAGCTGGTGATGTGGCAAAAGTTGTGGCTCTTAAAATGTCGAATTTTCAATATTTACAATTTTGGTAAAATGATTTTTTTTACATTACAATAAATGCAAGAATATATTATTTTTCTAGTAAAACTCTTTTAAATTGCCTTGATGACCCTGAAAAAAGTTCAGCAATTGGTGCTTCTGTTGTTTTAAAATTTTTCATTCAACTTAAAGGTTCCGAATTATTTCATTGTATACCTGATTTAGTTAGAGACAGTTTAAATGTAATAAGTATACATATTATATGTTATAAATTATTAAAATAATCTTTTGTTAGGCAATTAGAAACTGTCCTATTGATAGAGCTCGGTCTGGTATACAAAAAAGTTTAGTAGCATTAACGAAACATCATCCTAAATTGGTTTGTAATGAAATACTTGGACAAAATCTTCCGTTTGATGAGTAAATGATTTATTTTTAATTAAATTTTTGTACTGTCTTAACTATTTAACATATTTTATTTTTAGTTGTGTTGTGGAATATTGGAATACAGTATGTTCTGAATCAGAATTAGTTCAAATCATTTTGGAAAATTTCTTACAAATTTTGTCTTCGTCTTGTTTGTATGAACAAAGTGATTCGTCTGATTCCGATCGGCAAAAATTGGCTGCTTTACAACCATTTGCCATATTTTGCGCTCTAAGAGAAATATTTCCATCAAAAGAAATTCAACCGGTATTTAACTTAATTTACTTTGTGTTTGACCATTTTCTAATTTATACCTACTATAAATTTTAGGAATTAAAAAAAATGTTTCCAGATTTATTTGCAATGCTTTTAACATCTCTGGCAACTTATATTAATTTGGCACCACCCACAGTGTCAGCAAAATCATCACCAGTATCTGGTAAAGCACCTCCATATAATAATAAAGGAAGATTTGGTTTTGTACCAAATAAAGAAGCTGTTAAAATGATACCATGTCAAATAGTATTAGATGCGTTTCAATCATTTTTATCTAATCTGGAAATGGAACAAATTGGAACAGTTCTTACTGTTTGTCCTAATTTAGGTACTAGTACTGATTTAGGTAATTTTATAGAATTATTAACACCGATGGCCGTTGGTGTTGTTAATCAATTTACAATGGGTTCGAGTACAATGCGTCAAATAGTTGTTACATTAAGTAAATATGTGTCAAGTCCGTATGATGGACAACGTGTTGCATCTATTGGACTTTATTCACAATTAGTACCTTTAAAACCATGTGGTGAAATATCATCAGTGATTATGTTACATTTATCATCAGCTTTATCTGATCCTAATCCAGTTATTCGAGGATTGTCAATAAGAGGTTTGGCTTTTGTAGGAAATTTAACAGAACACGATATTGAAAAATATACAGAAACTGCAATTTCAGCATTATTAAAAGGAATTGATGACTATAACAGGTATATAAGTTAATAAATCGAATTTTTTAATTCAATTTAATTATTTGATTCATTTTGTATTTTTAGTGATTGTCTTATAAATATACCATTAGAAAGTAAACGTGGATTATCAAGAATTTTTCAAACATTACCAAGCGATCGTGTTGAATCATTTCATATATCGTTAGCAATTCGTATAAGACCATTTTTCGAAAACTCGTCAACTGAAATCAGAGAAGCTGCCATTTTATTATTTGGTGATTTATGTGAATCAAAAATGCTTACAAATAGGGGTAGTATGGATGATTTATCTCCATCGGATTCATCAGAAGCTTTAAAAGAACAATTGTTTTCTAATTTCTTTTCATTATTATTACATCTAAGTGAGACTGACCCAACAATTATAAGGGTAATGATACTTTACAATTTTATTTGATTTCAATGTTTGTAATTATTTAATTTGAATTAAAAAAATTTTAAGGCTTGCAAGGTTACATTAAGAAAAGTTTGCTGTTTAATAAATGCATCAAAAGTTAATGAAATGGCACAGAAACATCTTTTAGATCATGGACAATTAAATTACAATGTGTTTATAATTGATTTTGTGAAATTAATTGTAATTTGATTTTTTTTTATTAAAGTTATAAGTAATTAATTTGTATTTGTTATTATAGGGAACTGAACTAAAGGATCATGTTCAAGATTTCATAGAATCTTGTATACCATTTTTAAGAAGTCATTGGAGTGAAATACGTGGAAATGCGACAATAATAATTGGTAATTTTTATTGATTGATTTTTTTTTACCATAAAACAATGTTTTTTAATTGTTTTCAGGTGTTTTACATAATTATTTAACAACACACAATCAACATAATGAACTTGTAGGTCATAAAATAGCTGTTCTATTAAAAGATGAAAACACATTGGTGCGAAATAAAGCTGCTGCAGCTTTAGGTTTTTTCTTTGGGAATCTTTAAATAACTATTTCTTTACGTTTTTAAAATTTGAAAAGAAAAATTTATAAAATAATTTTACATAAAAAGTTTTTACAAATATATTGTTGTTCGATTCGTAATTTAATTTAAAAAATTTAAAATTTGAAATCTACAATTAATTATAATTAAATAATAGTCTTTTTCTTGTTTATAATAAATATCATTCGTTATGGGTAAACTAATATATACAAAAAAAAAACCTATTATACATTTATAAAAAAAATTCAATACATTTATTGTGCATATTTGCTTTTTTCTCTCATATTTACTCCAAACTTAAGTATTTTTAATGGTATTTCACTCACAATTTTTAATATTTTAATTTTGAATATTTAAAAAAAAATATACAAATAAAATATTAATTAATAATTTTTTTTTTATTTTAGTATTTTAAATTTATAAAAGCATTCAAGACTTAAAAAACTATTTACCGATAATAAAATTCACCTTTTATTATAATTTTTGAAAAATTTTTTTTCTAACATAATTTGGATGTTTTGTTACTTTTTTTTTTTATTGTGATAAAGCCAAAAAAAATTATGAAAATAAAAAAAATAAAACACAAGTTTGAATTTTTATGAATATACAATACAAAAAAAATAAAATATTATATTTAAATATATACAAATAAAAATAAAAATACATATGTATGTATTAAGAAAAATCCTAAATTCTAATTTATTTATTTTAAATTAATATCAACTTATCAACAAAATTAAAAAATTTAAAATTACATAACAAATGGAAAATATTGTATACGTCCACTAGACCAACCGATTGTTAATACAGAATCTGAATTTCGTCGATTTATACTTTGAAAACAAATAAAAGATGGATATTCATTACCAATACCAGTTAGAAAACATGAAGGTGATATATTTAAATTGAATTTTGTTAATGATGTTACAAAAATTGCAATACATGGTGTATCTTTAAATATAACAGCTAAATATTGACCATGTGGATCCCATGCAATTGATTGTGGTAATCCACCTAATTCACGATACCCTATAGTTACTTTTGATAGATCTGCTATTGGTAAAGCTTGTTTCGGAAAATGTGATGCTAAAAAAACAAATACATTCTTATAATGTAGAATTTTAAATTCACAGAAATATAATAAGAATAAAAACAATTCATGTAGTTTGCAGTATACGAGGTATAAATTAAACTCCACCATTTACCTTACCTCAAACAAACTAAATTAATATTGGCCAAATATTAAAAATGATTTTATTTTTAGAATTAATCATTTGAAAATAATAGTTCCTGGCCTTAAATTATAAAAAAAAAGCGAACTTTTTTATTTTACTTACATGCAAATAATTGTTCCTCTTCAAATTGTAGTCGATATAAAAACGATTCTTTTGATGTTACAAATAGTAAAAATTTTCCACAAGGTGACCATGCTGCTGATTGAATTGCACCAAAATTAATTGTCCATCTTTCTGGTGTCCAAATATCTGTACTCCAGACTCTAAAAACATTACTAACTGTTGCTGAAAATAAACTGGATCCATCTGGAGACCATTTTAATAATGAACAAGGAGGTCCAACTCTTCGTAATGGTGAATTTTCAATCATATCAACATTCCATATTAATATATCAGAACTGCCAATACTTGATGATGCTAAAAGTGTACCATCAGGATTCCATTCAACAGCTATAACAGGATAATGTTTAGAATGTTTTAAAAACAAAACTTGTGAAGCTGGTTTTGAATTTTCTATTGTCCAATGACAAATACCATCTTCGCAGGCTACTGTTAATTCAGATGAACTATATGGCCTCCATGCCATTGATGTAATAGATCTTTGATTAGGATGCTAAAAATAATTATTTTATATTGTTTTTTTTTAATTTGTATAAAAACATCTTTTTAGTTTTTTTTTTACCTTTAATACAGGTACTATTGCTGGTTCATCTTTGTATATTCTTATAATGTCATCTGAACCAGCAACTGCAATTTTAAAACAATTCGGATGCCATACTATACATCTTATACAACTTTTATTCCAGTCTCTTGTTTGAGAATATTTAGGAATACTTATTATACCCTCCTCTTTTAAATGTGGCATAATTTTATATTTCAATTTATTTATGAAATTTATAGCTCGAAATGTGTATTCTGCTAAAGAACATATTAAAGGGCTTTGTAAAGCACTTTGTGAACTTCTAGCTTCAATAAGTGCCTCATGAAATCCACTTTCAAAAAATGTTCGAGTAATACGTTTAATAATGTGTTCATTTACAGGTATTAGTACACTTTTATAGGAAGCCATTCTTGATGAAGTGTTAAACATTTCTCGATTAACATTAATTTCTGGATAATATTCCAACTAAAATTTTGCATTGGTTTACTTTTTTTTTTAATTTTTAATAATAAACTTTAACTTACTATATAAGCATTGCCGGTTATTTCTTTTATTGGAATTGTACAAAGTCGACCATCTTTTTCAGATACAGCAATATTTCCTGATGGAGCATATGATGAAAGATCTTGTAAAGAAACCATTCTTTCAAACTAATTAACGTAAAATGTAATAAATATAATTTTCAAAAAAGTTGAATCTAATCGAGTTTTTTAACCACACTTGCATCTATGTTGAAGAAACCGAAAAATTTTAAATTATTTAAAAAAAAAATTTTTGTTTGCATAAATGACAAATGTCAAATAATTTAATGTTGCCGTTTTTTTTTTATAAAATCAGGGGTGTTTATAAAATTTGATAAGACACGTAGAAAAAACACAAAGCGCAGAGTATAGGAGCTTTTTTATTTTTTACCTTTAGGCCAAAATATAATGACGCGTCAATTCTACGCTTGTTTTATTGCTATGGGTGCGGCGCTAAATGAAGTTTTTCTTAAATTATAATCACGGGGCAAATCACGCTTGACGTTTAATAAAAAGTAAACAAAAAGGAAATAAAAAGTTTAAAAAAAAATTTTAAATAAAAATGGATAGAGATTTGAATGATTTCATCGATATTTTATTAGTTGTTATATGTGCAATTTTTTTCCAGATTTTGTCCTTCAGGATCCTATTTCATATTCCCTAAGCCCTTTATTGTATCGAGCTGGGCTATTCTGCACTTCATTGATTAGCTGCTCTTCAAAAATTTCCATTTTCTTTTATGAATTTTAATTTGTTTATGGCTATTCGTTTTTTTTGTTTTTGTTTTTGATTGTCAACGCGCCCAAATTTAGAACAATTTTTTATTTTTGAAAAGACTGGCGCGTTGCTACAACCTTGCTACATCATTATAACTTGAGCCATTTATTAAATTGTATATTCTACTTTAAACGTCAGCGCGTCGCACGCGTGTAGTTGTAGCAATGCGTAATTATATTTTGGCCTTTTCATAAAACACGCGAACATTAAGGCTGGTTTTTATGAAAAAAATATCCACGAAAATGTTAGAGCATAGGCAGAAAATACAAAAATGACATGTGTGTAAAAGAGAAAACTCTATACAAATGTCGCTCAACGATATTTTTATTTTACTGAATATCGTCTATAAATTCTTTATAAAAGTATTTTATCTGATTTTATCAACGATATTTCTGAGTATATATTTTTTCTCCCTCTTTCCCATTGGTAATACACTATATTTTTTTCTATTTCTGAAACTGCGATAATATCCACGAAATTTCTTCTGAAAACCAGTCTTTATTGTCAAAGAAATTTTTCAAAACAATTTACATATTAGTAAACAAAGTATAAAGTAATTTATTAAACACCAAAAAGTAAATATTAATATAATGGATCCTTTTTTTTTTTAATCAAACATTTTCTTCGAATTTTTTGGTTAATTGGATATCGCTCTCCATTTTCAATACTTTAAAATTTAAATTATAATTTAACTTTGTTTATTTTGATGTTTGAAAATATAAGCAACGAGTTCTGACATGACTTATTTTGTATATATGTTTTTTGGGATATTTACGATATAAACTTACGATATGTCATTAGCGCTTTCTCAAAATGCGAAAAGTTAAGTAAATTAACTTTCACGTTTTGCTTTGTTTTGCGCTTCTGCGTTTTACACGTTTGTAATGATTCAGTTTTATGAATTTGGTACATTTTAATTTTTGCGTTTCACGTCTCTTATGAATCAAGCTTAACAGAGACATAACAGAGAGATGTTTAGTTGACACTATGATAGATAAAAGTCGTTTCGAAATGCCGGAGGAGAGTAAAATAAAATCTATGACGTCATTAATATCGTTTCGAAACGTTTGAACTGATTTAATTTGTTACTGAAACATGTATATTTGTTGCCTAAAAATGTTTATACAAATATAAGAATAATTCTCTAGACATTTAAAATGAAATAAATAAATAAATAAAATACATATGTGTCAATTATTAATACATAATTATTTATTTATATTATTTGTCTGTTGTTTATAATAATTTGCAGGTGACATATGTATGTATTCCTATTTAATGTTTTAATTTATATTTTCATGTATTATATTATTTATTATATTTGTAAAATGTTATTCAAAATATTTTATATAATATGTCTGATGTTTTATTTGAAAGGATTTATAAGATTTAAAAAAAATATGGAATGAATTGTGTACGACTTTCTTATAAATTCGTGAACCGAAATCATACTCTTTTTCTACTATTATGTATAACTTTATTAAAGACTGGTGAACGGAATTCCTATTGTTTTTCTGTGTTAATTGTTAAGTCGCACACGCACACATATATAGAAATACAATATGTGGTGTGCTCTTCAGTAAAGTTGTGATGGAATTCGGTGTACTTATATAACTAAATTCCGTATGAACCGTTCGATTTTTACAACTAATTAGCATACATTAAATCATCTTTTTTAATTTTAATTTTATTATATTTGATTTAAGTTAAATTAGTATTTTTTATAAATTTATTTCAATTCACAATCAACAAATATGTTCCATTTCATTCATTTTAAATATGTAATTCACAATAATCCTTCAACCGTATATTGAATTGAAATTTGAAAGTAATTTTGACACATCATATGGAAACAGACAAACAACAAACAAGTTTGTTTTGTTTGTTTATATTATATTACAATTGTGAAATTCATTTGCGAATTGCGAATATTTTTTAAAAAAAAATTAATCAAGTTTTTATAAATAAATATATATTTAAATATATATATTATATTTGAAAAGAAAATTTGCATGTAAGAAATTAATTGTTTTTAATTCGTTATTGTCAATTTTAAAACTTATTTTTTTTTACTTACACATATAACACTTTTATTTTCATTCAATGAATTTGACTGATTTTGTATTTGGTATTTTATTTTGTTTTTTATAACACAACAATCAGGCAATAAAAACATTGAATTAAGTAGATAAGTACGTAATCTGTGCATAATATCAAAAATTAACTTTTTAGGAAATGGAATATTACTTTAAAATGTACCCCTTTTTGTTTAATTTTATCTTTAAATTAGTGTTATGAAATATGAACAAATAGTGATTAAAATATG
Organism: Poecilobothrus nobilitatus; assembly: GCA_947095535.1. Classification (NCBI taxonomy): domain Eukaryota; kingdom Metazoa; phylum Arthropoda; class Insecta; order Diptera; family Dolichopodidae; genus Poecilobothrus; species Poecilobothrus nobilitatus. The sequence continues at coordinate 49,881,236 of OX352772.1, read as the reverse complement.
TACAAAATATTTGTTATGTATCATCGTATCATTTTAGAGTACTAACTAATTTTGTTTAAGGAATTTAAATTAAAAAAAAGAAATTTTAAGCTATCCTACATAATGATTCAAAAATGACGGGACACCAAATGATGTTAATGTATGAGATATTAGGATATTACATTCAAGCATTGATAATTTAATAATTCGTAGTTAATTGTGTGTAGTTAATGGGTATTCTGAACAATATTATATTACATGCATACATACATATCCATATATAAGAATGAAAATGGCGTTGAAACGGCTAACAATAATTTCAGCTGTGCTCTGAAATATTAAAATTACTAACTTTATCTTGTAAAAATTGAAAAGACTAACTACTAAAGAAATAATTTTAAAAAAAATATCAAAAGACAATTTATTAATTTATAATAAAATTTATTATGGCAAACACATAAATAATGATATACAACTACACAAAAATATTTCAATAATTACCACTTTATAGTATTATATATAACTGCACATTATTACAATTAACATTAAGATCCAGGTTCATCAATTCGTGGTCTAAATATATAAAATATAAATAATAAATAATGGTATATTTTACATTTTAAAATAATATTTTGGAAATAATTCTTTTTTTTTATTACTTCCATTTTCGTTGATTACAAAATCTTCCCATAAATCCTTCTTTACATTTACATGTTCGATTTGGTAAACAATCACCATGAGTACATTTTTTTCTACAACGATATGATTTATCTCTTTGACCAACTTCACAATGATCACCTCTTAAACCATGTGGACAAGAACATTTATTGGTTCCTATATTTGAATATTTATTACAATATTTTACTTACATATGTTATTTTTATATAATATTACCTATACATTTTCCACCATTTTTACATGGTATAAAACACCTTGCTATGATATCAAAAAATTATATTATTATTTTAAAATTTTAAATAATTAATTAAATCTTACACATTTCACATCTAGGTCCGAAATATCCTTTTGAACATTTACATTTATCTTTTTGAATACATTTTCCACCATTCAAGCATTTTTCAGTACAAATTCCTTAAAATCAATTCCAAAATATATAACTTATTATTTTCAATTACTTTTTTATGATTTTACAGAAAAATGCTACGACCAAGGAATAATATTGTTTTTATATTAAAAAGATTTTCATCTGAAATTTCAAATAATGTACAAACAGAATCGGTAAAACCGAAAGATTACAGACCATCAGCAATGGTTGATCAAATAATTCGTGTTGATCATGCTGGTGAATTAGGAGCTGACAGAATATATGCTGGTCAAATGGCAATTTTAGGAAATACACCAGTTGGTAAAACAATAGAACATATGTGGGAACAGGAACAAGCACATAGGAAACAGTTTGAGGCGCTTATTAATGAGTATAGAGTTAGACCTACAATTATGACACCAATATGGAATGTTGCTGGTTTTGTCTTAGGAGCAGGTTCGATTTTAAAACTTTTTATTAACAACTTTAATAAAAAGATAACACATTTGTATTTTGATAATAATTATGAATAGGTACTGCATTAATGGGTGAAAAAGCAGCAATGGCTTGTACAGTAGCAGTAGAGACAGTTATTGTTGAACATTACAATGATCAATTAAGGCAAATTATGGAAAGTCCAAATCCAGATAAAGTAAATATTAAATATTTAATGTTCTTCTTGTTTTTTTTATTGTAAATTTAATTACTAATTATTATTTTTCAGAAACTTTTGGAAGTAATTACAAAATTTCGTGATGAAGAACAAGAACATCATGATACAGGTATTGATCATGGTGCAGAACAAGCACCATTTTATAAATATTTAACAGAAGTGATAAAAGTTGGTTGTAAAACAGCAATAGAAATTTCAAAAAGAATATAAAATAATTAATAATTGTTTTATTTTGTAATTTATTAAAGGTCAAAATTATAAATTATGTAAATAAATATTTAAAAAAAAAAAAACTGATTTATGTCAAAAATTACCTCCTTCACAATGTTCTCCTTGATAACCTGATGGACATGAACATACATTTGGAGCTACACATGATCCTCCATTCATACATTGTGGATAACATAAAGCTGTTTGACAATATTGCCCCATATAACCATTTTTACATTGACAAACCTTCTCTGGATTACAATGTCCATTTGAATTACATTTTTTATCACATTCCGGATCAGGTCCTAATTTTTTATTAATTTTTCTTATTTGGTAATTAAAAAAAAATCTTTTTTTGTTTATTGAAAATGAAAAGCATGATTTTGGTGAAAAGCGACCATTTTTAACATTTTTTTTCTATAATACTTAATTTTAAAATTACCACAATATAACTTATGATAAATTAGATATACAAGAGATAATCATCATACTTTATCATTTTACAACAAAATATTTTTATGTATGTATGTACTTACATCAAAAAATTAAAAAAAAAAAACAATCAATGAGATCTGAGAATTTTTTTTTAAATAAATTTACTAATTTCTCAGACATCATCATCGTTTATTAAATTTAAATTTAATAATTTATTTGGGTTAAACTTGTTAATAACAACACCAAGCATTTATATTTAAAATAAAGCATTTCAAGAATCAAAAAGCACATATAAAACAATTAAAGCACAATTTTATAACTAGGCGAAAGTAATAAAAAAAACCATTAAGCAAATTTTTCATAGTACATAAAGAATACAATTTATTTTTTTTTTTCGTTTCATATAATGATTTTTAAAAATTCGATGTTTTATAATTGTAGATTTTTATAAAAAGTATGTAATTGTAGATTACATAAAATAGAGATAAATTTGTGTTATGGAAAATAACCAGTTCAAGTATAATCAAATTTTACAAAAACATTCTTTAAAATCAAAAAAAAATATTGCAGTAAAATTATTCCTTATTAAAGCAATCCATTAATTCTACAGTCAAGAACATTTTATTACTGATTTGTATCCAATTTTGCAAACATGAATTTTTAGTTAAATAAACCTAAAAGAAGTTTGTCTTACATTTTAATTAAGTTTTATTGACATGTTCTGGCGTTAGATCCTTACGTCAGATATTGTAGAAGTCTTGTTTCTGTTTTTCCTTTTTTTGTCTTTAGTTTATCCGATTACAAACTTCGCATAATTCACTTTTAAGAAATAAATAATTAAATAACAAATCATAAAAACTCGCAAACCTTCGAAAGGAAACCGCGTAACCCTGCTCGAATTATATTTTTTTAAGTTTCAAAATTCTAAAATTTAATTTATTATGTTTAGCCACCCATTTTAGGTTTAAAATAATGAGATTAAATTAAAGATTAGAAGTAAAGTTATTAGAAGAAGAACGAAGCGTTACTTGTAAAAAAAATTTATCCATAGTTCAATGATTCTAAATCATAATTTTACTGTAGTATTGCGAAAATAACTAATAAATTCAGGATTCTAAATCTAAATCTAAAGACTTTAGATTAGATTATTATTTAATGGGTATAAGTAACAATATGACCTTTTGATGTAGATATTTATTGAGCTTCTCCTATTCATACGTTTTGGGATTTGCCTTCACTTATAATATGTTCGTCAGTTTTACTGCCTCTAAAAAATTAAACATCTGTAGAAGGTATATTGCTGGCAGTTCATTTTCGACAGTTTTATGCTCTTAGGGCACATATCTTCCTCGATTCCGTAGTTGTTGAGGATCTTTTTTAAGTTTCTTCTCCTTCTTGACAAAATCTACATATAAAGATTTTAATAAATACATAATATATAGAATACATTTTTATATATTCATTTTATATAATTTAATTTTTAGAAAATTTCTAGATTGGGCAAGGTCATGAAGAAACATGGTTATATAATTAATAAAAAAAATTTGTAATACGCGGAAATGATTTATCATTTTGATTGAAATAAGCTGATACGAGAAATATATTTTTTTGCGAGAGTAGGTGGAAATCTCGAAAGACATACCATATGAAATCAACGTGCGAAGTCATTTTAGTAGTGTTTGACTTGAATAAATCAAACGCCATCTTGCTTTTAAATAAAATATTAGATTAGAACCTATACAGTAAAATGTACTGTTTGATTAGGGGATTGGGGAAAACAGGAATAAAGGAAATATGGAAATTTACTAGAAAAATAAAGGGAATGGGACTAAAAGAAATGTTGGGATTGTTAAATGTTAAAATTATCAACTTTGTTGTCTTCAAATCTTTATTAAGTCGTGTACATTCAATCTATTTTTTCGGACGGATCTGCTGTACAATATATCGATCAAAGTAAAGTTACTTAAATTATAATTCAAAAGCATTAAAACAAGCCGAATTGTTAAATTTAAAAAATATAAATATAAAAGAATAAAAATTCAATGTTTTACCTAAAATTTTTGATATTTTTTTAAGGTTTTTTGTTTTGTTTTATTTTTCTTTTTAAATATAAATGATATTTCTCAGATTTTTAATAAATATGTATATGTATTTATATTCAATATGTACCATGATTTAGAGTAAAAGCATATAATATCTTTTATATAACCGATTGAATTAAATTATATAGCATTAACTCAAATAAATTTTATATTCAATAAATTGCTTTTTTAATAATTATTATAATTTTTTATTATAAAATCTACTTTTTCAAAATAAAAAGAAAATACTAAATAGCGTACATATAAAAGCATATTTTTATTATAGTTAAATAAGAAAAAAGTAATTAAGTAATATCTGTAAGAGACATTAAAGTAGATGTATACAATAATTTAGACTATAATTTTGTAGTTTAGTTAAAAGCCAACAACAATATAACAACATAAGAAAAATCGATTAATTTTATTTAAATTTTCAAATTTATATTCAGAAGGGGTGCCTTTCGTTTCTTAATCTGCTGATAGAATTTATACGTTTCTGATCATTTCTGATCTGCTGATAGAATTTATGCGTTTATAGGATTAGCTACCACATTACTCACATGCAGAGTTAATTTTACTCTGCCATTTCGAAATGGTTAAGACTTTGACAATTGTAACACTCTTCCTCTCAAGTAGAATTAAAAGTTAACTGCTATGTAGCTCAAATTTGCATTTGGAAAAGCTAATTGTGACATCATGTAGTTAATAAAATTCTACTCCGGTTATTTTGAAACGATTTTATCTATCGTAGTAATTATGTGAGCCCGTGGTGGAAAAAACGAAACGCGAAACGTTGAAATAAACCCCCCGATTCTTTTGTTTTCCAAACTACAAAATACGTATAGTTATGTCCTAATAAAAGTTATATGTTATATACACAAAAAAAAATTTTCAAAGTAAATGAAAATTTTAACAAGTTATTGAAATTAAAAAAGCAATTTTTGATTATAATTTTTGTTTTGCAAATAAAAAAATGAAAAAAAAAAAAAATTGTTTTTAATAAAAAGCATAAATACACTACCTTGCGAAGTAGTTAGTGAAGTGTTGTTTCTATCATACACATACACACCTCTATGTGCGCATTCCTTATTGAATGTTAAACGTAATGGTGTTCCAGGCAATTGTTTTCCATGTCCATCTTGTATTAATAATCCTATACTAAATGCAGCAATTCCAGATAAATTACCAGTACATGGTAAAAATATACTAAAATCTAAATTTATATATATATATATATAAAAAAAAAAAATTAATAACGAACAAAAAAAAAAAAAACCTTTTTGATTTTTCGGTATTCGTCCTTTTGTTTTAATTGATACTGTTGGTGGTTTTAAAATATTTTTATCGGAACTTTCTAAACGATCAAAATTATAAATATATTTTTTACCACCCGATGTCCATGTAAAATTAACTGAATTCACTTCAGATGGTATTGTTGGTAGTTTTTTACTAAAATTTGGATCTCTTAAATCGATATTAACACAACTATTATGTATTGCATATACTCTAAAAGCATATCCTGTAATAAATAAGTAGAAAATAATTTTATTATATATAAAAAATTAATTTTGTAATGCAGTTTGAAAAACAGTTAATGAAAACTGTTAAAAAAAAATTAAGTTTTTAATTTAAAGGACATATTATAATATCAAAGAAGACTGGACGTCTCTTTTGTGAAACGTGAAACATTTATGTCTTGTCAATGGGTTAAAAAATTTAACTGAAGATTGTTTAGAAAAAATATATCAAAACGAGAGGTTCGTTTTTGTTACGCCACACACAATTATAGAGATTAGGAACTTGTTTTAAAATTATTTAGACAAAATTTTTTTTTAGATAATATATATCCATTTCCTAAATAGCCTAGGTCCTTTCGTTTATCAAAAAATAAATGTAGCAAGGAGATTTTACACAGCCTTTCCTTTTCAGGTGTGGATGTAAATGTTGTAAGGGGGAATTATTATTACGACATGTGTGTCCCACACTCCCTTGGTGGTTACACCATATTTTATACGCTCTTACCCACTAGGACACCGAGGCCCTTTTTCTTGTTGTTGAAATATATATGTTAAAAAAAAAAAATGATTAGAAGGGATGTTATAGTTGTTTAAAAAATTATTTGGACTTTTTGTGAAAAGAGTTTTTTTTTTGTTAAATGATTTAGGGCAAAGTGGATTTTTACAAATTTGAATTTAGGTCAACTGCTCTATACCTTTACATTATATATTTACATAAAATTTACATAATATTGAAATAATATTTCAAAACTTACCACTAAGTACTTTTAATTGTTGTTCATTAATCCATAATGAAAGTCCAGACTCTGTATTATCCAATAAATCTTTATGTCGATTATTTCGTTTACTATATATTGGTTTTGTTAAAATAAAAATTACCATAAAAACAACTAATGTATTAAGAATTTCTTCAAAAAGTTTCTTCATTCCGAATTTATATATTTATATATAATTACTAAAAATGCATAAAAATAAAAAAAATAAATTAATTAAAAAAAAAAAAAAATATACCAAAGATTTTAATGAATAAAATCACATTATAACAAAAAATTAACTTATAACAGTTAAAATTCTTTCTACAAATAATATATTGTTTTTGTTTTTTTTTATTCGATTTATTGTATTTTATTCGATCTTTTATTTCATGTTGATTTCAAATTGATTTTCAAGTTTCAAAAATCTTTTAAAATTTTCATTTATACATATATGAAACTAATTTTATTGGATATTTATGAAAGCGAAAAGTAAAAATACAATTAAAAATGTTGAAAAATCAATGCTTTAACTAACCGTGTTATGAACTGACGGCGTGTATTTTGTTTTTTTGAAATCCAACGCAGGGAGCAAGTTTTTTTTTTATGGGAAACAAACCCCCCTGATTTCGAATACAGTGTAAAAATATATAAACAAAAAATAAAGTGCACTGCAAAATATAAAAATTAATTTTTTTTCCCATTATAGATGAAAATGCATCATACTGCAGAATACTGCAAAAAATAATTTTAATTTATGAAATAGCTGTGAAACGTGAATCACAATGTCAAAGTCAATATAGGTATCTATATAATTTTAATATTTCCTCATTTATTGAGGAGGGGATACAATGATGATATGATTGAAATGATTATAAATTAAAATTAAATGATTTTATTCAGGGAATGCCACGAAATCCCAAATTTCTAAAACTCAAATTCCAAAATCCCAAAATACCGAAATTTTAAAATATCAAAATCCCAAAAAGTAAAGCAAATTTACAGATTTAAAAATTACTAGTATTCGCCCGTCCCCCGAAATTCGAGGTGTTTTAATTAGCAATTACAATACAGTATATACAGTACAGTTTCTTTATGATTTTATTTAAAATGTAATATTATAAGATGGTAAATCATTGAGTAAAAGGGTTTTAAATGTCTATCAATACAGATTAAATATTATGATGATATTATGATATGTAAGAATTTATTTCGTTTAAAATATAAAAAAAAAAAAACAGAACTGAACTGAATCGAACTTGCAAGATTAAAAAGCAATTATTAATAACCCCACACTCTACCGATGTACTAAAACCTTAACTGAAACCTGAATGTTTATATTCAGTTATATTGTGAAATTCCTACTCCTACCATACAATCAATATTTTAAAATTTTTAATCGAAAAGAAAAAATAAAACAAAAATTCAACGGAATAAAAGAGCGTCGTTTTTAAATATGTATATTATAGGTATAGATTATACATACTATATGATACATATGTATATACTTTACATGGGTTTTTTATAAAAATGGAAAATTATTAATGAAAATCAGAAAATTTTGGAAAAATATTAATTTTGTAAGATGGCTGTACTGAATATTTATCATTTAAAAAGAAAAAAATGAAAGTTGTTTGGTAAATAATTGAGTAAAAGGGTTTTAAATGTCTGTCATTTACAGATTAAATATTATGATCTACAAAATGAGGGAATTGTTTATTTAAATTTATATGTAATATATGTATATGTATATGTAAATAAGTATATGTAAATTTTTTTTGCAACATTTTTCGCATACACAACAGACTTTTTTGTTTACATTTTTTTTTTTAATACAATTTGTGCATTCAATAGTTTTGTTTTTAATAAATTGACTCACATCTGAAATAAAAAAAATTCAAAAGGAATTATGATAAGAAAACCTGTTCAAATGATAAAATAAATATGTTTTGGAATTTTGGGACTTTTAATTTTGGTATTTTGTATTTGGGATTTTTTTATATTCCAGATTTTATATTAGGGATTTCATTACCAACTTTTTTTTGCATAGTTATGTACATTGCATTTTCATTTATAATGGAAAACAAAATTTAAAAGTACAAAATTTTGAGTACTAATTTAGATAAATTAGATTAGGAAAAAAAAATTTTTTTTTTAATATATCAGAGTTTGGGACATGGAACAGCGAAACACGTATGTTACAAAATTTAAATTTTGTTACCGTCTTTTGTACTCTCATGAATCAGATGTGATTAATGAATAGTTGGAGTTTTATTCTAAAATATTATTTTATGCGCGTAACAAATTATTTGAGTATACTTTTATATATGAATGTGGGCGGTAATGTAGTAAAGAATAAAAAAAAAAACCTATAGGCAATTTAATTTTCGTTTATTCTTTGTTTTTAATATTAATTCTATGATTTTTGTTTTTAGTTTATTGTATAGGAAATAGAAATAACTTATAAATTTTGTTAACTTTCTGTACGTGAAAGTTTAAACGTTGGGATGAGAATTGAATTATGATTTAATTTTCAGTTTAATTATATTTTATTTATAGTTTTGGACAAAGTAAACTAAATAAATGAATTAATAGAAAAAAGGATAAAAAACAAACTAACATTTTTGGTTACTACACGATAGATGTTTTTTTTTTTTTTTGTTATAATTATATTAAAATCATGTATTGTCGCCGAAATTACTCTAAACTTAAAAAATTTAGAATGATTAGAAGTTAGTTAAATTTAAATTTTAAAAATTTCATTAGTCCATGACAAAGCGAGCTAAATAAAAGGAAATAAGAATCGTTACCTACTACAGTAGCATCCCCTAAAAGTATGCAATCTTCATAAATTGTGATAATTTTAATACTTACGAAAATAATTTTAAGGGTATAATTAAAGAAGTCAAGCTGGCTGAGTAGTTAACCGCATGCCATATTAAACGAAGCAGTGTGAGTTCAGAGTCTGCCAAGGTAGTATGTTTTTTAATCACATGAATTATAAAAATAAATAAAGTGTATAATAAATTTGCCATTTGTTTTGTGACTCTGTAAAGGAGCGGAGATAGTTGTAGAATATATTTATATACTATTGAATGGAATATAGTATACATTATAAGTAATTCTTATAATGTATTTAGCTATGTGTGCCCGTTTATCTGTCTGTCTGTCCGCATGTCCGCAATAATAATGGAACTAAAACTCTGAACTTTTTACTATTTCATATTTATATAAATGATATCTTTGCACTTTACAACGTAGGTCTGCGGTTTTGAGTATCTAGTTACCCTACAACTTTTTTTTTTTTATATATGTACATAACCATATTGTATCTAATAAGTTAGATATCTGACATTTTTTCAAAAGAAGTCAAATTTTATGTCAACGACTTCTGCAAAATTTTGTTGATCTCACACAACAGGTTTGGATAGCTGTCATACCGATACAACTATGAAATTTATATATCATAATATGTTGGTACTTAATTAAGCTAGATTCAGAAATTTTATAAAACATCTATGACAAAAGCTTTATAACAATAAGTTCTGTAAAATTTGGTTAAACCCAAACGGTTATATATCTCGATATTTAAATAACTTGTAGATATCGAAGGAAAATAAAATTCAAAAATACTATACATTAGGTGAATGACTGAATGCAAAATATAAATTACAAAGTAAAAAGATGACAGAAATGTTGATTGGAGTCGTTAATTTTAGAGAAATGTTTATTGGTATTTTTCCAGAAATGTTTTATTTATTATTAATTATTTTTTAAAAATGTCAATATAATTAAAAATAAACTTCAAAAATATGCAAGAGGAAATATTTAAAATATGCAATAGGATTGAGGTCTAGCATATTTTAGTCTAGAGTAAAATATTATTGCATATTTTTTATACATGAAACAATAAAAATTTCTGTCAAAAATTTCTATACCGATCCTTCGATCCTATGATGCAAGAGTCAAGATCAATTTCCACTTTTACGTGCAGAGCCTTAATTAAAAAATCACCTTAAAAGTAAATTTTTATTAGTATATATCTATATATACAATACCTACATAAATTAATTCAAAAAGAAAATATTATATAATTTATAAATTAAAAATATTTATAATTTTATATTAAAAAAATATAATTTATTCTATAACGGTAATAATTTACAAAAAATAACGTCTTTCCATAAATTCCAATAACAAAACGAGTAGTTTTTTGTTTGACACAAGAGTGAATCACTCAACTTAATCTCTTGAGTCTTGAGTTTTTACTCTTCTACTTAAACTTTTATTTAAATTTTAAGAGAGTGTTACAAAAAAAAGAGAAGTTAAGAGAATAAAAAAAAACTTATAAATTGCATATGAAATGAATAAATGATTTGGTTATACTTTTAAAAGAGAAAATTTAATCAGGTGAATTAATTTTTTTTTTTTTGATCGTTCGTTTCGTTATTTTAGACAGACTCTCTGCTCCGACTACTGAATAAACAGAACAGAATGATATTTTTTTTTTATTATTACAATATTTACAAGCAATAAAAAAAGGGAAATAGGAAACAGATACAATATTGGTCATGGTAGTTGAAAAATTTAATTTAAAGGATATATAAAGGGGGAAAAAAAATTGATCTCGTAAAAGGAAGTAAAATCTGAAAAAGAAAATAAATTTTCAAGTTTTTTTTATGTAAATTTAATAAATTTTTTGTATAAAATAATTTTTTTGAAAAAAGTTTTGTAGAAGATTATCACTTTCTATATGTTGTGAAATACAAATAGAAAATTATTATAGTCTATCCTTGTTTATATAAATCTGATTTATATAAAAAATAATTTTTTTTTGTATTTTCACAAAACGATCACTTGTTGTATGTAACATTACCCAAAAATAAAAAAAGAATTTAAAATAAAAAATCTTTTATATAAAAATAAAAAATAAAACATAAAATCAGGACTTTTGGTACACATTTTTTTTTTTTTTAAATTTTCAAGATTATTATATTAAATTGTGCAATACATTATTTATATATACATGTAGTATACGTTAAAGGCATAAATTTAGTCATGCGATCAATACCTATAAATAAATTAAAAAAAAAATCAATAAATTCAAGGTTATTTTCCTGGTTAAGTTTTCTATTCATTTTAGTTATAACATTCATAAAACATTATACTTAAAGGTTTACATGTGCCTTTATCTTTCATGATTTTTTAAACTCCCTCTCACTGACTGCATTATTTATGTATGTATGTTAAAGTGATTATAAATTCATTAATTTTTAATGAATTTCATTAATCCTTAATTTTATATATACTATCACGTTTTTGTATATTAAAATCTTAATAGTTAGGTAATTGTATCATCTTTTTGACTCAAACAACCATCCACACTCTTTTTTGTCCTTATTAAAATTTACTTAACAATTATGGTTTTATGGTTGATATGATTTGCATTTCTTATCGGAAATAAATTTCAAAGGTAACAAAAAAAAAAAAAAAAATGAGGTAACATCCGTGCAAAGTTTTTAGAAAACGAATGTATAGTATTTTTAATTATATGATATGTATAAAAGATGTCTTTTATTCTTAACTATAAAAAATATGTTTCCTTAAAATTTATGAAAAGATGTCATCCTTTTTCACAACAAAATAAAAAAAAATTCCATATAAGATAAAAGTGGATATAGTGGAGAGTTGCTGGTATAGTGGAGAGTAAGCAATTTTTTTTAAATAAAATAAGATAAGTAATATTAAATGTTTTATAGTTTTAATTTTTTTTTTTAAATGAAAGGTTGAATATTAAACCAGATACACCATCACCATTTGATGCTTATGTACAGCTCGATTCCATGTTTTCTTAACTCTTCAATCTAATAAGTAAAGTCTAAGATAATTTTCGATCATAATAGAATAAAAGTTGATGCAAACAATTTTGAACAATAAGTGAGTTCTGAGAAGCATTTCTTATTAAAAAAGTGTATTTCAATTAATTTAATTAAAAAAAATCTAATTTTTGTTATTTTAAATATATTTTTAGTTTGTATCTCCACTATACAAACCACATATTATTACTTAAAGTGGGTTTAATTGATGCAATCGTCACTAAACATAAAATTTGGAGTTTTAAATTTTATTAAATAATTAAATAAATAATTTAGGGGCCTCGGTTGCCTTGTGGGTATGAGCATATAAAATACGCTGTATACACCGAGGCAGTGTGGGTTCGAATCCCCCCTTACGACATTTACAGCTACGCCTGAACAGGAAAGGTTGTGTAATTTCTTGTCCACATGTGGCAGAGAAATGCATTAAAAAAAAAATAAATAAATAAATAATTTTACAATTTAAATTAAAATAAAAAAAAAATGTACAGAAAATTAATTAATTATGTTAAAATTATTGAATGGATATTTGTTACAAAAAGGCTCCTAATAAGAATGAATAATGAAGTAATCATATTATCTTCACAATGCATGTATATAATTAAAAAAGTATATATACCGCAGTGTTTAGGTTCTCTAATTTTTTACAATAATATTTTTGATTTAATTTTATAAATGTTTATGTTTTGTTAACTATTTTATTTTTCTTTATTTTCTAATACTAATAGAAATGTTTTTTTTTTATTAAACTGCAATATTATTTTTAATTTTTCTAATAAATATTTTTCAATGAAAATTATTACATCTATGCACTAAACGCTTGTTTTATATATCCACTATATGCTACACTTAATAAATATTAATAATGTGTCTACAGAAACTTCATTTAGTACAACAACTAAACAGCATTGTATATAATATGTAGTAGAGCAAACGGGTATATCCGCTAAACCAGCATCGGCAAGTAATGTTTAAAATTTAATTAAAAACTAATACATATATAGATTAAAAAATAAAATAAATAAAATAAAAATGTATATAAAATAGTTAAATCTGTTATTAAAAAAAAATAAAAACTTGAAAAAAAATGAAATACTTTCTGTTTGAGAAACTATCAAAGGTTTGTTAAAAAATTATATCGCCATACTATACCCATTTTTACTTTAGGGTACAACAAATTTTGGGGGGCCTCGGTAAGAGTGTATAAAATACGCTGTAAGTGCACCGAGAGAGTGTGGGTCTATCAAAAGTTTGCTAAAAAATTATATCGCCATACAATACACACTTTTACTTTAGGTATACAACAAAATGTCGGGGGTCTCGGTGGCCTAGTGGGTAAAAGCGTATAAAATACACTGTAAGCGCACCGAGAGAGTGTGAATTTTTTCAATTTTTATCATTTTCACCGCATTATAATAAATTTCAAGTGTTTCTTAAACTCTAGATAGGATAGGATACGTAAGGATAGAATCCTATAAATTTTCAAGAATTTGCAGTAGTTAAATTTAAGCTTCAAATTACAATCATAATAATGATACCCTATTTTATTTCCTTAATTTTGAGATAATAGACCCTTATTCAAATATTATACCACAATGTATTATTAAATTAATTAATCAGGATTATAAAATTATGCCTATAGGTCATATGTTTTCTAATAGTTTTCTTTTGTTTTTTTTTAAGTTAAGTGACCATAGCAGAATAATTTAAGAATATATACCTAATTATTTTGTATTTTACGTTTTTAAAACACATTAAATTCAATTTATAGAAATAATCAATAATCATTTTGGTAATTATATTCTTTTTGCGACGTATTTGTCTATTTATTTAAGCCACATATAAAAAAAAAAAAATGGAAATAAATTTTAAAATTATGCGCATTGAAAAAATTTGCGAATTTTATAAACAAAAAATTTACATTTATACTTAATTTGAATTTCGAAATAAATTTGAAGAATGCTTAATACAGTCTTAGATAGACTTGATTTAGACTTTAGAGTCTTAGACAGATAATGTAATATTATTATTTAAATGAGGAACAAAAGGAAATATATAATCATTATCATTATTTAAAGGAATAAATTAGTAAACAAAGAAATAAGAAAATGTTTTTATTATGTTAATTTTCATTTATTAGATTTAATATTTTAATTATTTTACAAAACAGAAAAGTTAATAATACTATACATAATCTTTGGAATATTTATATACATATATATAATACTTTTGAAATAATTTATGGAGATAAAGTTCAAATTTTGCCCCTTATATAAAAACTTAAACACTATATCTATAGTGCAGCTATACAATATATAATACATGCAATCTATAGTATGGGAGTCCACCTAAATCCCAATGATACAAAATCCCAAAGAAGACAAAATCCCAAAAAAAAAAATTTCGAAAAATCCCAGTGTTGCAAAATCCCAATATTAGAAAATTCCAATGTTACAAAATCCCAATGTTATACAAATTCCCAAGGAACTATTAATGTTTTTTATGCATTTATCTGAATTATAGGGTGTTCAAAATTGAGGTATCATTTTGATTTTGCCGCCATTTTTTTTCTACCTGGAATTTTTATACGAGGTTTCTTTAGGTATATTCTAAATACATTCCGGTTAGCTAATATGGAACGTTACACGAAGGAACAACGTGTTTTTGTTATTACAACATTTTTTGAAAATGGTAAAAGTTTTCAAGATGTAATTAGGAAATTTCGAACAAAATTTGGTAGAGAAAATGCTCCAACAAATCGTGCCATCAAGCTGGTGGTTGATAAATTTCTAGAAACTGGATCTGTTCTTGATAACAGAGGCAACATTTATCAACGTAGTGGCCGTTCAACCGAGAATGTAGCAGCTGTGAGCAGAAGTGTTGAAGAAGATCCAAAAACTTCCATTCGTCATCGTTCGCAGCAATTAAACATCAAACCATCCACATTATTCAACATTTTGCATCGTGATCTCCATTTAAAGGCTTATAAGATCCAGCTGACGCAAGAATTAAAACCAACTGACCATGCATTACGTCGGCAATTCGTTTCTTGGGCAATCGAAAAACAAGAAGAAAATGAGAATTTTTTTAGCAAAATAATCTTCACCGACGAAGCTCATTTCCAGCTCAATGGCTACGTCAATAAACAGAATTGCCGCATTTGGGGTGAAGAGAATCCAAGGGTTATCTTAGAGCAACCAGTACATCCACAAAAAGTTACGGTTTGGTGTAGTTTGTGGTCAGGAGGAATCATCGGAACATATTTTTTTGAAAACGCAAATGGAAATGCGATTACGGTCAATGGAAATCGCTACAGGGAGATGATCCGAAGCTTTTTGTGGCGAGAAATTGATGATTTGGACGTAGAGAATATGTGGTTTCAACAGGACGGTACCACTTGCCACACAGCAAGAGAAACAATGGATCTTTTGAAGGAAAAGTTCGAAGATCGCATTATTTCTCGTAGAGGAGGAGTGATGTGGTCACCAAGATCGTGCGATTTGACACCGTTGGATTTTTTTTTGTGGGGTTTTGTGAAATCGAAAGTGTACAGCAATAATCCCACAACAATTCAAGAGCTTAAAAACAACATTATCAAGCAGATTTCAACCATTGAGAACAGTTTATTGAACAACGTGATTCAGAATTTTGGTAAAAGATTGGAAGCCTGCCGAAGTAGTAGAGGGGGCCACTTGGCCGACATAATTTTTCATTAATAACCGGAACCTATTTGTAATAAATTAAAATAAAAATATATTTAATATATTTTAATATATTAAAAGCCTTTTTTTATTAATATTAAAATGATACCTTAATTTTGAACACCCTATAGAAAGATTTTAGAGTTGCAGTCAAAAATTAGGGTTGGCCCTTTTTCCAGAATATTTATTTATATGTTTAAGTGAGATTCTAAATTAGGAGAGATTTTAGAGTAGAACTCAAAATCAAAGTTGACCCTTTTTCCAGAATATTTATTTCATACGAGATTCTGAATCAGATTTAATTTTTATATATTTTTAAAAAAATTAGTTTTAAAACGCAAGACTTTAATACACCAGATTTTAAAACGCGAGAAAGTTTTTACATTTTTTTCCTTTTTGATTTTAGAGACCTTCGTACAGACGTTCAGTCATTTAATCACTCGAGAAGAATTTTATTCAAATTCGAAATAAGATTACCTACAAACATTTAAAAATTAATGTTGCTTTATATTTCTAATAAAAAACAAAAATCTTTTTCTATTTTCTATTTTATCTTCAAGCGCATTATTTTGTAACTTGGGATTTTGTAACATTGGGATTTTGTAATATTGGGATTTTGTAACAATGGGGATTTTGAAATTTGGAATTTTGGATTTTGGGATTTCGGACCCAACCCCTATTTATTTATATCGTATTTATTTATTACGTATTTATATCGTACTATAGTATCTTTTATATTATATATACATACTACATATATAGACAATATATAAAATGTCTTTAGTATCTTTTTCAATCACCTTAATCAAAAATAATTTTGGCAACAAGCATATTATAATATATATTGAGTCGAAACTATTTTTGATTATATTTATATAAATTATTTTAAGCATATATCCTATAGTTGAATGACAAATACAATTAAAAATTTTTATGCATGATAAATATGTTCTCCTCAATCTATCCCCAACATTTATGTAAAAGAAATTCGTCTACCAAAGAAAATCTAGATACTATAACAATTATCACACCTTTAAAAAAAGTTCGATACTAAAAAAAATTTTTAAAAAAAATTGATTTCAAAGCTTTTAAAATAAGTTACACTCAAACTTCAGTATAACTCTTTAAATAAATTCTGCTAAAAATTAAATACTTGTCTTATGGTTAAAAAGTTATAAGTAATAAAGAGGAGGGCCTCGTTGGCCTAGTGGGTAAGAGCGTATAAAATATACTGTAAAAATCGAAGGAGTGTGGGTTCGAATTCCACACACGTCGTAAGAATTATTTCCCCTTACGACATTTACAGCCACGACTGAACAGGAAAGGTGGTAAAAAATACAATACCCAATACCGAACTATTTAGATTAAAATATTGGTCATGCGTTAATCACATATTCTTTAGATCAATTAAAAATGATCAATTTTATTAGAATGCATATTAGACAGTTTGTTGTTTGGACAAAAAAAAAAATGAAAAAGATAACAAAAAAAGTGTTATATGTAAGTAAAAAAGTATTAAAGTAAAAAGTATATTTAAAGAAAAATCACAAAGAAAAATAATTAATGCAAAAATTAAATATATATACTTAGTTATTAGAAAAGGTAATAGAGGTCTCCACAAGAGACCTATTTTTGTACCGTATAGTAATAATAGAATATATACTACAAATGTTAGATTGCGGAATATATAAAAAAATCGAATAATACTTTAAAAATTCTTTAAAAATTTGTAATAGAGTTGAACAGAAAACCTATATTAGCTATAAGTGTTAGGCAATGATAGGTTTTTAGGTGTTAGCAAGGTTTTGCAATGATAAAGTATTAATAAAAATTGAATATGTATATGTAGTCGCACAAAAATTTCCAGAAGAATTTGTGCTATATATAAAAGGATTATAAGAAGATCTATTAGATGATTGTCGAATCGTAACAATAAACTTTATGGTCTATACCAGATTTCTATATATAGTCAAAAAAATTCAAATGTAATACAAATTATGTAATGTAATGTAATGACGATTACAAACAATAACCCTGTGAAATACAAATTCAAATTATGTCATGTAATACAAATTATGTCATGTAACGTCATAACGATTATAAACAATAACCCTGTGAAATCCTGATGTGTCAATCAATAATTTTTCCAAAGTAAAATTTTAACTTACCGAAGAAACATCACATAAAGTGAATAAAAATTTAGAAATTTACCTTATAAGGTAAAATAACGAAAAAGGACATTATGAATTATGATTATTCATTTCACTTACTAGTTAATATTGGCTAAAAAGTGAACATGATATAAAAATTATGAAACAAAAAACTGCTAAGCTCTTAAATACTTGTGCAATACATTACTACCTAAAGGCTTTTTATACCCGTACGATAGGATCGGGTATAATAAAATTACTCCTCCGTTTGTAACACCTCGAAATAAGCGAGCTAGATATACCTTCAAAGGTATGGATCGGATCAGAAAAAAATTCTAAGACTTTTGAGCCATGTCCGTCCGTCCGTCCGTCCGTCCGTCAGCACGCTAACTCAAACACTAAGAAAGCTAGAATCTTGAAATTTACACAAAATATTCTGGGAAAAATTTGTAGGTTCTCTATTTTTTTTGGTTGAGTTTGGACCAAAACTTAGGGTAGCTCTCGAACACCTAACTTTTAGATCCCCAAATTTTTTTTGAAATAGAGCTATGAAATTTTAACTGCTGATAGATCTTACAGAAATATTAATTTTATTTTTAATAACTTTTTTTTGTAGCCCCACCCGTTACGGAGCTACAGCTCCCCAAAGGTTCAAAAAAGCTCTATATTTAAATTGTTATAGCACAAGTTGTATAAGGTATATCTTCATTTTGAAAACGCCAAACGATTACTACTTTTATCAGCTTTAAAAATATATATACAATAAATATATATTTGTAGCATACGGTGTCTTAATTTACCGTTATGCGAAATTCAAATTTTGCAAAATCCTTTAACCCTTCTATCTTCTAAACGGTTTAAGTTGGAAACTTGAAATTTTTACAGAAATTAGATCTTTAAAAATAAGTATGAGTCATTTCAGAAATTTTTTTTGTATCACCCCCCGTTTAGGAGCTGTAAGGAGTCAAAAACTGAAAATTTCCTATTTTTAAACACCTGTAACTTGAATACCTGTTAAAATTTTTTTGAAGTAATACACAAAAATTAAAGCTTCAACATTATACTCTTATTTCTGTTAACAACTTTTTTTAATAATATAGGGTTACTTTATAATTGACGAAAGTGTTACTTGATTTTTTCAAATTTTCTAACAAATTGCTTTAACGAATTTTTTCCATTTTGTTTTACTCAATAATTTGAAATTGTTGAGGATATAATGCGTAGTACAAAAAAATGTAAATAAATAAAGAACATAACGGTTGCTTGAAGAATTTTTATTTATAGGATATTGATATACATACATACTTATATAATATCATGTTTATTTACATATCGTATATGTCACTAGTGAATGAATGATAAGAGTATAGATGTATATTATATAGCGCCGTATTTAAATACATATATGTATTTTATTGTACTTATAAGAAATTATTCTGTCAATGGAATATTTAAATATAATATAATATAATATTTAAAATTATATTTACTATTTTGTACTAAGTAAATTTAATATAAATTTACCGCTTAGTATTAAATGGTACTATAGAATATTTGAAAAAGTTTTGGGTTGATAATCGTTATGTGGAAAGTTGGAATCTGCTTTTGAAGAATGTACATATAAACATATAGTTTGAATATATGTACAACCCATAGTTCTAGAAATTATAAAATTCACCCAAATTATTTTAAAATACTAAAATATTAAAAAAATAATATTGTAAGCAGAGTGACAGGCTGTGAACATACTAACGGTTCGTACGGGTATCTAAGAGTTGACAAAGTCAACTGTATTCTTCCTCGTTTTCTTTAGTTTTATATAAAACTATTAATAAATCTACAGTCTAAGTGTATGTATTTCTTCATTTTCCATTAGAATTGCCATGATCAATGGAAAATATTTCTTTTCTTAATATTCTGTTCATTTTAAAAAAAACAATTAATCAAAATTGTTGAAAAAACTTTAATAATTCTATCAAAATTTCTTTGTATTTGGCACAGTCAAAAAATCTATTTTTCTTCGCCACAACAATAAATTTTATTCAATAAGCACAAGTAAAAAAGTTATTGATTGGCACATGGCTTATATTTTATTTTTATAAACGAAGGCTGAGCTTATCATATCAGTAATCACTAGACTCTAGATCCATAACATATGATAGAAAACGTAAGAGAACCTATTCAGCCAGAATTGCTGTTAAGTTTCCGATATTTAAGCTATACGACCCACGTTGAATTCACTATGATGCAAAAAGCTTCTCAGATCCTTGTCAGAGAGTTCACTTAAGGCTTTTGAAAAGTAATTACCGAGATATGGCCTATAGCTTCTAATATTGAAGTTATGCAAAAATTTCGCTCACTTTTATCGTACAATTAATTTGTTTTTATCAAAATTTTTTTAAATTATTTTTGATATTATTAGTATTTATTTTCAAATTTTATCTTTTATTATAGGAATAAAATTAATCTAAATCATAAATTTGAATTACAAATCATATAAAATATAAAAAAAACAAATGATTAACTTTATCAATATAGAATCATCCAATTAAAGATATTATTATGTTATTACTTACTATATACAATCAAATTTGTCATATTTTTTCTCATCAAAGAAAGAAATAAAAGATTAATTTTGTTCTTTTTTTTTTCTTTTTCTCTTTTTCTTTTTCTTTTTTTTTTTTTTAATTTTTTTGTTTGTACAAAATCTATTAAGATCCCATTGAAATCAAAAATTATAATGTAGATTACATAAACATTTATCTTTTTTTTTTCACCTTTTATGATATCTTTTCTTTTTCAGTATGTTGAATTAAATCTTACACTCTAATTTAAAACATTGAATGAGAAAATGAGAAAGAAAATAAAAAGAAAAACAACAAAAAAAAAAAAAATACTATAATCAAACAAAAAAAAAGAAAAAAGTATTTTCCTTTCTTTAATTCTTTTTTTTTTTTTTTGGAAATGTTTATTTTGATGAGAATACATAAATGGTTGATTGATCTTTGTTACTTATGATGCTTTTTTTCCGTTTTTTCTTTTTTGTTTTGTATTTTTGTTTGTTTTTTTTTTCTTCCATATACAACAACTTTATTTCATTTCATTTTTAAATCAAGTTATTAATGACGCTATTATTATACAATTTCTGTTTTGTGAAATTAAAATATACAAGATGGTAATTAAAATTAGAACGTAATATGAGTTACCTGTAATGTGATTACTAATCACTTTTTTACTTTTTTGTTTTTTTTTTTACGGGGGTGGATACAAATTATAGAAAGATGCTGAATAGAAGTGGTACGAGCTGTGTTAGGCTTTAAACCACAACACATTATCATCAATTAAACATCCCTCTTTGACCAAACAATATGTTAGGGGGTCTGTAGTACTATTGTAGAGTTTCATCAGGGAACGATTCGGGCTATGGAGTAAAAATATAGATTTACGGTTTGTTAGAATGTGATCAACGATTAAAAATCATTGGTGGATGGATAATCATCTCCAAATTTAGGAGGTGGAAGATGTTTCCATATTCGTAATATTCTAGTCACAAACGTATTTCCGTATATACTGAATAATAATAAAGAAATAATATAAAAATCTAATCATATCGGAGAATCTATTTAAGTCCATCGTTAAATTATAGTTAGCATTTTCAATACTGAAATAGGAATGAAATTTTCCTTCATTCTATATTATTCTATTTAATCTAGACTTTGCATTGGTTCCATTTTTTTGTTTCTTTGAAATCTATCTTCATTAGAATTTACAATTGGGGCCTAGTGGGTAAGAGCAAAATACGCTGTCAACACCGAGGGAGTGTGGGTTCGAATCCCACACACGTCGTAAGAGTAATTCCTCCTTACGACATGTACAGCCACACCTGAAAAGGAAAGGCTGTGTAATTTCCTTGTTATATTTATGTGGCAGGGAAATTTACAATCTATCTTCATTTACCTTTCAATTAAAAAGAAAAAATTTTTCTAACGAAAAACTTTTTATCGTTAAATTTTGGAAACTGTGCATCGATTTTTTCCCCTTCATTTAATTTTCATAAATATCAATTACGAATTTTACTTCATTTTATTTTAGTTTTATTTATTAGGCCTCTAATTACAACCCAGTTTACAAAATATTTAATGGAAAATGGCTTGTGAAAAGATTTAATCCAAAGTATATTTAATAATAAAAGCAACAATTCTCTGTTTTTCGTAGGCAATACTTTTCTGAACTCTTCTTTTGAAACCTAAACGCTTTTTTAAAAAATAGAAGGAAAGTGGATTAACTTATGGCAGTGTATGTTTACAAAAAATAAAATAGCTTATCTTTAAATAATACCTTAACAACTAAATTACAGTCACTCAAAAATAGATGACGGTTAGTAAATTTCCATACACAAATTGATAACTGATCAAACAGACTAAATAAAACGATAATAAATTGTATTTTAACATTTTTTTTAATTTTTTTTTTTTTGTTTTTTTTTTTTTAGAGGTGCTGAAATACTTTGAACAGGATTATAAGTAAACTTAAGATCATTGTTAATTTTGAAATGATTGAATTACCAGTCGTATAGGTTAAGAAGGGTCAAAAGTGTTTTTATTTTTATTTTTTTTATTTTTTATATTATACAATAAATTATTCTGCAGTAAATCCTTTGTTTGCAAAAAAATGTTATTCAGTGTTATGTTAGGATCATCTACATATGTTTCATATATTTCATATGTTTCATGTAATGAAACATAGATGACCCTAACAAAATTCAATTTATGTTAGGATCATCTAGGGTATCTATGTTTCATATATGGTTTCGTGCAATTTTAATTAAATCATAATAGAAAAAACTTTTGTTTTGTGTTCGTACATAAAATTCGACTAATCAAACGTCATCTCCCTTTTAAACCTAACACTAAGTTAGAACCTATTAGAACCTATGGTAAAATGTACTGTTTTGTTTGGGAATTGGGAAAATAGGAATAAAGAAAATTGGAAAATATGAGAAGCTGGACGGATTATGGAAAATATGAGAAGTTGGGAGGATTAAATATGAGAAGTTGGGCGGATGTTGAGCGGATTATATTTTATAACAATCCTTGTTAATTAAATAAAAAAAAAAATAGAAATTAAATGAAGAATACGGAAACAGCATAACTAAACTGCGGAATATTGTTAAAACTGTAAAATATTCATAAATCAACTAATATGATAAACGTTTCATATATAGGTTACAACGAATTGCATTAAAGACATAGAAAAAAAAAAATGAAATGTAATAGACTTCATTAAGGACGCTCAAAAAACTAAAAAGGTTAAAGAAATATATGAATAGTTACTTTTAATTACATAGCCATTGTTTAATCAATGCAAATCTTTAAAATGAATCAAATGACTTTCGTTATTTTTGTTGTTTATTTTTATCTTGCTAAAATTTTGAAAAGTGTATCTAATTAGGTTCTTTTAAAATCCCTACAAAATCTTATTTTGAACTACTTATAACGGCAATCGAATATAACGATAAATTAAATCATTTTTATTATACCTATACTGAACTAATTTTATTTTGATAACGAAATGACATTTTTTTTTTAATGTATTTCTCTGCCACATAAATGTGGACAGGAAATTACACAGCCTATCCTGTTCAGGCATGGCTGTAAATATCGTAAGGGGGAATAACTCTTACGACGTGTGTGGGATTCGAACCCACACTTGCTCGGTGTTTACAGAGTATTTTATACACTCTTATACCCACTAGGCTACCGACGTCCGACGAAATGACATTATAAACTTAAAAATAATTTTATACTTTACTTATATAATGTAATATAATTTAAAAGCAAGACAAGTGTCATAAAAAAAAAAAAACCAAAAAAAAAAAACAATGAATAAAAACCATTTTTCTGAAGTAACTTTTTAAAGTTAAATAATAAAAAAATAAACATAAAAAATATAAAATACAATAATATAAAAAATTTTTTTTTTTTTTAACTAAACGATACAAAATATCATGCTGATGCAGAAGCAATAAAGTGCCAAGCCAGAAAATCTGTTGAAAGAAGTGTAAATTATGTTGTCGAGGTTCAAATTTCTTGATTTTAGCGCAATATAATCTAAAATGACCATAAAAATAAACAAGATGTTAACAGAGACATTTATGTTATTATTATTATTAACATTCGTACATATATATGTAACATGTATAAACATATATAATATATGGTTTCAGTATGTATATAATTTATATATAAAATAAAGTAAAAAAAAAAATTAAAATTGTAGTTCTAATACTGATTTTAATTATATGTAATATATATGTATGTAGTTCATTTTTCAGTTGTTATCATAATATATACATATATAAATATATTTAGATTTTTGCATTAGAAAACTGAAATTCTATTCTTTTATAATTTTAAATTAATTTATTTTATTTAACTTACTAAAAGTTATTTAACTTCATAACTTAATTTTAAAAATTAACTGTATTTTCTTCAGTCGTCTTAGTGTAACTATCACCGGGCGCAATGAGATTTTAAACCATGAGAAGAAAAGTAACGAGAAGAAGTGGAAGAAACTTTAATCCTCTTTTAATCCCCTTCCCTAAACTCGTCTAATTTTCCTAAAGATTCCTTTATGTTCCTTTTTACTATCTATTTGGAAACATTTATTTTTAGTTTAGCGTTTAGCTTTGCTAATTCATTTTATTACCTAGTATATGCTTTCTTAATTATGTTCTTAAACGAGCCTTGCAAAATAAATTTGAATTTACAGTAAAAAAAAACCTAATATAACCCATCTAATGAATATATTAAAGTTTTCAGGTCAAACATGTAGAGTTTAGACAATTACTATGTCCAACAAACCTATTGCGAAACATTATTTTATAGTGGAATTCATATCAATCTCAAGTAATTTAATTTTTGTCAGTTTTTTGCTCAATTTTTTTTTCCTCAATCAATAATAATGCAGTTTAATTTCGTTTATGAGGAGACTGTAAAAAAAGGAATGTTTAAATACTTATTATTTTTTAAAGATCATTTAAAAATAAAGACACTTATTATTTTCTTTTTCAACCACCTTAAGCTTTATCTTAGCTCCTTTACTGTTAAATGTATGTATATTGTTATGTATATTTATTTCATTTTTAAAACTGAAATCAACAAAAACTATTCGCAAAATAATTTTCAGTGGGATTTCGGATACACATTCATCACATTTTTATGAAAATTTAAACAAATTGTCTAATATTAGAGCCGTTGAGTTGAGTAAAGATATTTTTAATTTAAGCATATATGTTTTACAGAAATTTCCAAAAATAAAATTATCTAAAGACATCCACACCAATCCAAGACATAGTTTCAAAATACAAGAAGCCCCAAGATCAAATGTAAAAGGAAATGAAAGGTTTATTCCTTACAAACTGGATACAATCGTTGACTTACTTTATAGAGTTATAAAAAAACGATGAAGAGTGCAGTAGAGTAGACTATGTCAACTCTGGGATACTCGTATGAACGTAATATATCCTGTTTCTAAATAACTTGATCATCTTTTAAATAATTTCAGTTGTTTTAGTACCGACGTTATAACTACCGAGATATATTTATGTAAATTTTAAATACCTAGCTTCAATAGACACTGAGTTATTTTCATTTAAACAGAGAAGTTCCATGGAAACTACCCGAAGCAGTCGCACCAACACAACTAAATTTTGCAGAAGTTGTTGCCATAAAACTTAATCATCATTTGCAAGATTTCAGACGCCTAGCTTCATTAAGTTTCAAGAGGTGCAAGAAGTCTGAACCGGCTGCTCTAGATCAACCAAAATTTACAAAAGTTTTTGGCATGTAACTCGACACCTCTTCACAAAATTTCAGATACTTAGCTTTAATAGACACTGAGTTATTTACATTTAAAAAGACAAGTTGTATGGCAGCTACCCGAACCTGTTGCCCCAGTACAACCAAATTTTACATCTGTTGTTCGCCTGTAGCTCGATTTTGCAAAATTTGAGACATCTAGCTTCAATAGATACTGAGTTATTTCCATTTAAAGAAAGAAGTTGTATGGCAGCTACTCGAAGTCGGAGTTAACAAGGAACCCGAAAATGCTGGATTTAAATAGCAAAACTAACAATTTTGCAAAAGTGACGTAAACAAATTTCAACCTCCTAGCTCCTTTATTTATTGAGTTATCGTGCGTCCGGACAGACGGACGGGCGTACATGTCTTAATCAACTCACAATTCGATTCTAAGCCGATCCATACCATACCGATCCATACTATATCTAGCTCGGCTCCTTTAAGGTGTTACAAACGTAATGGTAAATTTATTATACCCTTGAACATAATTCATATGGGTATAAAAAAACATTAGACAGAAGTACTAATAAGGTTTAATAGGTTGTTGTGTCTAACTGGTACAGAATTTGTCCGTTGAATTGTTTTTCATCAAAAATCTTTTTTTAAATAAACATTATAAAATTAATATGAAAAAAAAAAAGATTCTATTTTATATATATAAATTTCAAAGTTGATAATTTTTAAATGTTAGTAAATACTTTTATCTATTACTTGTAAATCCATAAACCAATGAATAACCAGAACAGGAATTACAATCTTACCAGACCATTTTAAATAATTAATAGTTAAACATTTAACAACTAGTAATTATATGTTAAATTATTGTATTGGTAGCCTTAAATTTATTTAAATAATATTTTTTTTTTTTGAAATAGCCAGTTTATTTTTTAAATATGGAACAGAGAATATGAATTCTTTCCACAAAGCAAATTCTTTATATATTTTAAATGATTAAAAAGGATTTATTATTTATGTATATAGAATACTAATTTTTTATTGTTCGTGGCGAAAGAAGAATTATTTAAGTTTTATATTTTATATAAAGTTTTTCGTTCAGCTAATCATCTATTTTTAATTGCCTGAAGGCAGTAGAGCTGCCTTTGATTTACTAATTTGAGGAAGGTGATATAATTTACTGCATGTTGTAACTGACTGATAACCTAGACTCCGTAGTAAATAGTAATAATAATAATAATAATTTTTTTTTGTTTTTTGCATAAGGGAGGTGGGAATTTTCCAAAGACACCAAAAATAATACTAATACTACAAATAACAAATGTTATTGTAGTTGTCTTCAAGAATTACCTCATGCAGGAAGGTGTTATATATACCACAGCATGTTGCTTCGGTATATATAACATTTTACTAACTGTTGATAGATTCGTTAATGAGTGGTAACAAAAATAATAATAATGGGCGGATTCATGTTCCCATATAGAGTCATTCCTCAATTTAAAGTTTCCGCATCTCTTTTCTACCTCTACTCATTAAGCAATATACTGCGTTAGCAGTTTGAGGTTACAGTTCATTATATTGTTTAAAGGGGTAGATGGGTTCAGTCACTAAGACATTATTCTTGGTGTAATTGGAAGATTCCCACCTTCCTTAGAAAAAAAATATTGAAATTAAAACGTGATTTATTGAAAAATCTAGTCTTTTGACGCACATTAAATATCAATCCGAAAAGAGAAAGAAAAATGTTTGAAAGAGGTTCTCTAATATCCAACCCAGAAATGTTAAAAACAATAAAATATTCTTTGGTTTTTTGGTAGTGGTGTTATTCATAGGTAGAGTGTTCAAATCAATTTCAAGTGGTGAATTCAAAAAAAACAGATGTTTTCCAGGATAACCATCACCTGTAAATTTTAAGAATTTTTTTTTAAAGTTTTTTTCTTCAATTCGTTCCATACCATGTGTCGATATAAAATGAAACATACATTAAATCTCTTTTGTAAATTTCAGTTTTGCTTTAATTCTGGGCCAATGATTCAATACTGAAAAATGTTTAAATAAATTTTTTTTTTCTAAGAAGAATTCAATAAATTTTGCGAAAATAAATTAGGAAAATAATATAAAGTTAAATAAAAATAAATTTTCAATCAAAATAATTTTTAATCATTCGATCATGATTCATTATAATTTAAAGTTGATTTTATTCTAAATATAAAGAAATTTAGACTTTTAAAATATCTACATTTGTGATGCTTTTGTTTCAGTTGTTAAAAATTATGTTAAAGTTTTAATTGATTTTTAAAAACATTTGTTAAAAGATCTTCTTTCATGAAAATTTAAATATGTATGAACGGCGACAATAATCAAGTGAGTGTGGGTGGAAAACCTATACAAGTTGAGTACTTTTTTAGCAACCTCTCTACATAAGAAACTTCAACACGCACCTAGAGTTTAATGATTACTGATAAATTGAATAATTTAGCACTTCTTCAATAAAAACAAAAAACAAAACAAAGAAGATTAAAAAAAAAATGTCGCTGAGATTAAATGAAATGTTGAATAGATGAATTGAATTTGAAAGAGTAGAAAATGACATAAAATAAAAGTCCACAAGAGAATTTTAAATGTTTCATTGCGAAAGCCATTTATTCTGCCAGATTAGTTCAAATTAATATACCTATTATGATTCTTATACAGTATATGAGTTAGTTTTTTACTTGTACAAATTGTTTATTTGTTGCTTTACCGAATGTGAACTGCCAGTAATAATTCTCTACAGATTTTTAGTTTCTTATAGGCAGAAAAGCTGTCAGATTCTTATTGACTAAACCCACCTTCTCCTCTACCCAATATAATGGGATGAAACCCTTATCTGCTAACGCAGTATATTGGCTAGGGAGTAGGGATAGAAAAGGATAGGAACAGCTGAAGTATGAAGTATTAGGAAAAATCCGTAACGTGTATAAGTTGTAGGGGGAGCAAAGGATTACTTATATCGCTGTAATATAATCAAATCTAGACATTAAATTTGTACAAATTGCAAATAATTTAAAAACTTAAAAAATTTTATAGAGATGTGATGGTGTTACCAGGTGTTACACAAGAAAGTAATTGAAAAGATTTAAAAATTATTGAAAAATCTTTAAAATCCATTGTCCTATAAGAACAAGGAGTCGTATAAGTAAAGCAGAATAAAGTGGCTATAGTTATTAAGTGTTAGTGGCTATACACTTATAATAAATTTTGTTAAAATGAAATGATTTGAACTTTTTTAACCAATTTTCAAGCTAATACCTGCCCTAATAGACTATAATTAGTACTGCATATTTTTTATCTAAATTTAATAAAAAACTTTTAAAACTTCTAAAACATCTATAACTTTGAATTTTAAATAATTTTTTTTAAACAAAAAATTTCTTTCCCATTTATTTTTCTTTATTCAAATATTGTCTGCAGATCCTGATTATATATACGATTTTATTATTGTGGGGGGTGATGTTAAAAAATCTATATAGTATAGGTACAGCAATAATTTCTATATTCTTAAATCAATATAAAAAAAAAAATTTTTTTGTTGCTTTTCTATAAATAATTTATTGGCTTTCCTTTTCATGAGGTCAGAGAAAAAACAAAAAAAAAATTTAATTTGCAAGTCGCAAAAAAAAAAAATGCCAGCACGTTTATCCATATACTGCAGCATGGTAATGTATGAAGTTTTTATATTCATTGTATTTAAACACAATTACAATGGTTTATTGATTACTGTTTCAACTATTTTATTGAGATTTTTTTCTGTTTTGTTTTTGTTTTTTTTTTCATTTCACCCGCATTATTCATAAGACTATTAGGATATTTATTTACATTATCATCAGTATAACCATCATTATCAACACCATCATTATAATAATTAAATCAATATCAATATTTGAATCTGTTCAAATGTAAAGAAGAGCAAAGCCCATATACATTGTACATAATCTATATAAGG
Organism: Poecilobothrus nobilitatus; assembly: GCA_947095535.1. NCBI lineage: Eukaryota > Metazoa > Arthropoda > Insecta > Diptera > Dolichopodidae > Poecilobothrus > Poecilobothrus nobilitatus. The sequence continues at coordinate 49,851,015 of OX352772.1, read as the reverse complement.
GAGCGCCACGAAATCCTAAATTACAAAATGCCAAATTTTCCAAATTCCAAAATCCCATCGTAAATGCGAGATTCTGAATTGGAAACGATTTTTAATTAGTTATGAAATCAATTGTTTAATGTTTTTTCTAAAATATTTATAAAGTGAACTTTAAAGGTGGATTCAAAATCAGAGTGGGAGTTTGGGGCGGCAGCCCCTATTATATGTTTCAATATATGTAAAATAAATAATTAGGAGGGTTTTTTTCTTTTTCCTAGGGGAAGTGAGAATCTTCCAAAGACACCAAGAATTTCCCTTTATTAGTGTCAGATTCTTACTGACCAAACCGCCCTCCTCCTTTACCCAATATAATGGGACGAAACCCTTATCTGCTAACGCAGTATATTGGCTAGGGAGTAGGGATAGAAAAGGATAGGAAATGGATGCGGAAATATTGAATTGGAAGTGGGACTGTAAGAAAACAATGAATCCGCTTATTATTAATACTATTTTGCTAACAGTAAGTAGCCGTTACAACAGTTACAACATACAGTAGTATTTATAACACCTTACTGCATGAGATAATTATTGAAGGCAACCCCCACTGTCACTGTAGTAGCTATTATTATTAGTATTACTACAGAGTTGGTGCCATCAGTGGATTAGAACGTACAGTAGTATATAACACCTTCCTGCATGATATAACCAAATATAGGTCTACTGTAGCAGTTATTATTATTATTACAATTATTATTATTATTACTATTAATTATACGATATGAAATTACTACATATTTTTTATTTATATGACCTGACCGGGGTTTGAACCCAAGACCCTCCGATTGAAAGGTTGGCGACTTAACCACTACGTCATGAGTCAGATAAAGCCTTGGAGCTTTTTCCAGAATATTTAGAAAAATAAATATGTAAACATATATTTTTATTTTAAATTTTTTTTTCGACAATTTTTGCATTCAATATTTTTGTGTTCAATAAATCGACTCACATCCGAAAAAAAAAAAGATAAGAAACTGGCTTTGGGTTTGTGAATTTGGGATTTTGAATTTTTGGATTTTGTATTTGGGATTTCGTGGCCAACCCCTATAATAAAACCTATATATATAGTATTATAAATTGTTAAAAGTAAAAAATAATTAAAAGAAAAATATAAAATTTTAGACAGAAATTTTTTTGTTTTTTGCAAAAAAAAAAAACAAAAAAAAAAGAATTAAAAATAAATAAATAAATTTGCCATAAAATTATTGTATAGTGATATATGTTTGTTATAGTTTTTTTTTTTTTTTCTGGCTTTATTTTATTTTAGTTTCTTTCTATTATTACTATAAAAACTGATCTTTCAGATAAAACTCTATTTTTATATTATTATTAAATTAAATTTTGTACGTCCATTATTTCGGTAACGATTTTATATGTTCAGATTTTATATTAAATTTAGCAATTTGAGATTTCAGTCTTATACGTACATATACTTACATAAAATCATATTTAGTTGGTTACTTTCAAAATTTTGATCAATATTTTGAACACTTTCCCTTTATATTTTTAAGTTCATAATTTATAAATAATTTGTTAGGTTACTTTTATACAACTTTAATATTATGTTAATACCCAAAGATAATGCAAGCAAAGATATCTGTTGAATTTTTTGTTTGTTTTGGTACCACTAATTTTGAGAGCACAGATTAAGAAGTAAGACAAAGAGAAGGAATATAAATGACCAGAAGCGATAAAAAATCGAAAGATATTATAAAAGGATCGTTTGAGACTTTAAGTAAAAAGGAAAGAACATATAAGGGTAAAAGTTTTTCAGCCCGATATCAAAAAAATGGAAAGCTATAACTATAAGGAGTAATAGCTTTTAGAAGTAAAGAGAAGATATAAAGAAACAGTAGTGTCAATATGAGGATTATTTATAGATAATATACTATATCAATATAATAGTATATAATCAAAGAAAAATGCAAATTGATTAATGATTTATACTGAAAAATTAAATATACCCTTTCTAGAACTAAAGTTATAAAAAGAAAATAAAGTGAATTAATTTGATTAAAGAATACCACTGTTAATATCTAAAACAATTATTAATATCTACAAATTGTTAATTAGACCGAAGATACCTTCTCTACACATATCTCTACACTCTACTTAATAAACCCACTACAAATCTTTCGGTTCCTATAGAGACAGTAGAACTGACAGGAGTATTATAAGTAAGTGGACTTGGAGGCGAAATTCATAACTCACTCGAAAAGGGAGGAACACAATAGATTTACATCGAAAGATCGTACTGTTACTTATACCTTTTAAAATAAAATAATTTAATTAGACCGATTCTCACCTACATCATTCAGTAATATATATGAAGTTTTATAAATATATTCAAAATTTAAGAAATTTAAATAGGCTTAAAATATTGTCATGATGTATAGATCTTTTATAATGAACTTTTAAATTTATTTTTAAATATAGTTTAGAAGTAATTAAATAAATACTTATAGGGAAAAGTTCTCTCTGGCGCCTCGGTGTGGGTAAGAGCGAATAAAATACGCTGTAAACCCCGAGGGGTGTAGGTTCGAATCCCATACACGTCGTAAGAGTTGTTCCCCCTTACAACATTTACAGCCACACCTGTAATTTAGGCTGTGTAATTTCCTATCCACATTTATGTGGAGGAGATATGCATTAAAAAAAAAAAGTTCTCTCTTAAATAATTTTATTTCATCTTAAATTTAAATTTATTATTATATACGTTTATTTGATGAAAAAATGTGCTTAAATTAATTAAAGATTATTAATTATATAGGTAATTTCAATAACGATATTATAATAAATTTTTTTTGTTTTGTTATTTTTTTTTTTCCATTCCAATAACAATGGTTTCCTGCTGTACATTATTTTTTTTTCTTATCTTTAGAATAAACAATTTCCTTTTAATATATTTGGTATATGATCGATTTCAATTAATTTATATATGGACAAAAATGTGTTTATATATATATACATATACATAAATCCATAATATTTACAATATTCATAATAACGTATATAAATTTATACATACTATAATATGTTACGAAAAAAATACGAAATTTATAGTAAGATTTTCTTATAGGATTTGCAAAAATTGTACTGAAATTGGCGAAATTTAACTAATAAAAAATTGATTAGAAGTTGTCATATTTCATTTGATTTAAAGGGAATAAAAAATTTATATTCTAAAGATCAGCTAAGATAATTATCGCATGAGAATGCGAACTGACGAGTACTCATTACGTTTGCCTTTGCGGTAGACACTTTTCAGAGAGTATTCGATCTAATCGAATCTTTGGTTATCGACATTTATGTTTTTTTTGATAAACACATTTAAATACAATGTCTTCCCTAAGTAAATAGGAAATACACTGTATTTAAGGGTGTTAGGTAAATGCTATATACCACTGCTTTTGTCTTCAATGGTAAATGAAAATTTTGTATTGGACCAAGTTTCAATTTTCATCCGAAATGCGATATTAAGTTCTGTTTTTAGTTTTTATCATGTTGTAAACCATAATTAGGCAAAAAACAGCACCATATGTTTAATACATTTTTCTTCAAAATTTTCATTGAAATATTTAAAAGCAGCTATAAGGCAAAATGGTCTCATCATATATAAATCATATAACTTTTCTTTTCAATAAAGAAATATTTGTATGCATGTACTGCATTTTTTCAAATTTGCCTATAATAAAAATCTGAAATAGTTTTAGTGAAAAAACTTAGCTGTAAAACTTTTAAATTGATAAGGACTTAATAAAATGTTTTCCAACTATTTAGTCTGCCACCAAAGATTTGTTTTGGACTTTCGTAGATGTGAAGTTTACAAAGCAGCGTAAGGTACTGGCCCTTGTCTGACAACTATCTATAAATTACCCTCAAATTGTCTCATCGTTGAATAAAATGTTTTGAAGAAAATGTTAATTTTAGGTTAAAATTAATTATTTCGCCACATACATCTACAAAAGTTGATTCTCGCTGCAGGATCGTATTGTTCTAACCCTTGAAAATAAAATGGGTGGAAATTTTCATTGAAGCGCTCCAATATCTCAGACTATATTAAATTGACTTTAACTATAAAACCATTTTAAAAAAATTATCTAATCCGTAAAGTTAGTGGATCATAATATAACAAATAGGTACTTTTTAGAAGTCAAACTTCTTATAATTATAAAAAGTCTTAGGATTTCGATTTTAATTTGTAACAAACACATTTACATATACATATGTACATACTTTTATTTTATTAAATGGATAAAAGTTTTAAAATTTAAAAATTGTTTTTTGCATGCCTAAATAACAATATTTATATAACTTTGTATAATATATATATGTACATTATATTATATGGATACAAGTATACAAGTAATTCTTAAATAAATGAAAGAAAGAGAAAAGAAAAGACCAGAATGCATGTGTAAAATTAAACAAGAACAACATTAAAAATCAAGAATCAAATTAAATTATGGCAAAAAAAAAAAACATACTTATATACACCTCTTTTCTTTTTATTATGGTTGTTGGGTGCGATATTGTTATAAAATTTTATTTTAAACTAAATATGATTACTACAAAAAAAAAGAAAAATAACAAAACAAAAATAACATTTTTAAAGTGATGTTTTATATTATCCACTTTACACTTTACCTGTTCGCACATAGATAAGATATGTATCTTTTTTTATTTTTTTAATATATATTCATATATACTTATATATTATTATACTCGCATTTATATATATATATATGTTTGTATATATATATATATATATATTTATAATAAGCACAAGAATAATTTTTGTTACACTCGTATTTAATTTAAAACAAAATACTAGGTAGGTATATATACATATATTAAATATCTATATCTATAAATTTATAATATGATATATTATATTAATATTATTTTTTTTTTTTTTTTTATATAATAAATGCAACATATTTAATATGTACATGTATGTATATATGTATGTAAGTTATTCGTCGTCCGGCCGGTAAAGGAAACTAACCAAACCACTACTATATTTCATACCATGCCACTTTTGTACATATTTCAAAAAAAAAAAAAATGTATTTTATTTTATTTTTTTTTTGTTTTTTAAATTCTGTTGTAAATATTTCTATCTACATATATATATATATATATATATATAGACGGACGTACACACATATGACACGTTAAAAAAAATTTATATATATATACATATAATAAAATATAAAACTTAAAAAAAAAACAAAAATCAAAAGTAAAAAAAAAAACACACTTTTAAAAGCACTCAAAGATCACTGTACAACAGTGTGTGCACCTGTGCGGATTCCAATTCCAAACGTTTGTTTTTGTTTTTTTGTTTTCCTTTTTTTTTTTCTCTTCGTTTTGTTTTAACTGCTTTATGGCTATAAATTACAAACGCTAACGACTTCTTGTCTGCCTTTACTTAAATCGGCGCAAAATTATACAAAAAAAAAAAAAAATAAACAGCAACAAAAACGGAACGATATATACATATATGTATGTTTATACATATATTAATTTGTTAAAAAGGTATACCTTTTTATTATTATACACTATAAAAGTTAAAGGTAAATAAAAAAAAAAAAAAAAACAAAAACTAAAGAATTAAAAAGGTACCAATTTTTGTATTTTGTTTTTTATTATTTTTATAATTTACCGAATTGTAACACAGAAGAACAAAAAAAAAAAAAAAAAATTAAATAAAAATAAATAAAGAATATGAAAAAAAAAAAAACACGAGAAAAAAAATTAAAACCGATCGTTTTCTAAATTTTTATTCTTTACAATTATTAATATGTTCACAATATGACGAACGATTTGCAACTGATCTTCAATAGAATATATCCAATCTCTTTATATTTACCCAAAACAAAAAAAAAAAAAAAAGCCAAAGACTTGTATGAAAAGTTAAAATTGGGCTGATTACACTAAGGTAAAAGGTTGTGAGTAATTTATGGTTGGTATCTGAATTTAAAAGTTAAGAAATAACTAAAATTGTAGTTTATTTAAATATTTAATTCTTTCAAAAGTTTCAAAGATATAATGCAAAGCCCAGCCCAGTTGCTTAAATTGAGATAATGTTGATCATAAGTAAAAGGTATGTTACATTTAACCGAGAATTTGTACCCAAAATATCAAATAAAAAGGATTGTCGAATTGTAAATTTAAAATAACACTATATCAAGCTTATAGGGATTGCATCATGCTCATATATAATCTAGCTTGGAAATTGCCTCATGGTTACTAGTATTAGGAATTTTTACATTAGTATAGTAGACAACTATTTGTAAGAATAAGAAATGGTATAATGTAATGAGCTTTGAAAAAATCTTTAAAAGTTCTCTTCATATCGTTGAAAAAGTTTCTAAAATCCTTAAGTCTCCGTAATCATAATTCATAATTAGATTAGTTTCAGTAATCTATTTCATGAAAATGTCTGATTAAATTTGATTAGTTGTTGAAAAATTAAGATAAATCTAATCATCTATTATTATCTAATATTTATATTTCAAGTTGACTCTATGTAGTTTAATTTATTAAATTCTTAATTCTTTTCATATATTGTGACTTTTTAATCGAAATTTCGAATATTTTTCTGATACATAATAAAATAAATAGGTTAAATCTCTTAAGAAATATTATTAGATTTTTAACTTAATCTAAAATTTATTGCCGTTTTTTTTCCTAAATTCAGATAAATTACTTATACAAAAAAAAAATTTTTTTTTGCTGGTTATGTATAATTTAAATTGGTTCTTATCAGAATTAATGGTACAAGTTTCACAAAAATTTCTAATCTATAGATTTAGCAGTGATATTGATTTAAGATACCTATTGCATATACTTTCTCTTTAGAATTGTCTAAAATCAAAATTCTTTCTTATCATTTTTGACTTCTAATATGCATTTAATTATCAAAACATTCTAAACAAAGTTTAAACTGTGAACATAAATACATACAGACACTTATAATAATATAATATGTTCTGAGTTCAAATAGATAGATTACAAAATTTTTTCTAAATAAATTTTCACATGTATGTAAGGAATGGAAAATCGATCGCATAATACAAATAAAAAATTGTTTATGGTAAATTTTAAGAGAAGAACAAAAATTAAGAGAAATATTATTTTTTTACTCGAAAATTTTGGAACTAGACGGTAAATCTGTATGTTATTTTGAGAAATTAATAAAATCAAAATGAGTGAACGTTTTTCAAAAAAAATTTTTTTTTTTTCAAGATAAAAGCACAAAGTTTTAAAAATTTTAAGATTTAATTTTAATTTTCTAAATGAAATTTCACACTTATTACAATTTTTTTTTTTGTACCTCTGCCACATAAATGTGAACAGGAAATTACACATCTTTTCTTTTTCAGGCGTGGCTGCAAATGTCGTAAGAGGGAATAACTCTTACGACGTGTATGGGATTCGAACTCACACTCCCTCGGTGTTTACAGTGTATTTTATACGCTCTTGCCCACTAGGCGACCGAGGCCGCCCTTATTATTATTAATAATTTAATTCTAATACATTGATAAATTTAAAAATTTAATTTTAAATAAATATAATAAAAAACAAATATTATCTATAACGGTTTTTAAAGGGCAAACATTGTTGGTTTACCGTTGTTTTTTAAAATTAAAATTTTGATTATAAAAAATGATTAAAATCTTAGAAAAAGGTCTGCAAGTGCATTAAAAGTTAGTTTCAAGATTTCGTAATTTTAAAATCCATTTTCAAATGAAAGAAACTAGCGAGAAGGATTTGAAAATAGCTTTTTTATTTTTGAAAATTTTGTCTTCAAGCAAAAATATGAATTTTTAATTGAAATTCCTATTTGCAGAGAAAAAATTGGATATTTTCAAAATTAAAATTTTATATTCAAAAAATAAATAAAAATCTTCGAAAAATTTTTTAACTTTGTAAAGTGGTTCAAAAGTGGATTTCAAAGTTATTTCAAAAAACATTAGAATTAGGCATCCCCCTCTCAGATAGAATTTTTTATTTATTTTTACATCCGTATTAGCTTCCCCTCTATGTAAAATTTATTGTGGAGCACCATCAACCGGTTTGCAAACCCTGCCATCAATATATTTTTTACTTTTTTATTTTTATTTAATTTTTTTCATCCCATCATCATCATTTTATAAAGTTTTAAATCATATTTGATTTTTTTTCTCTGCTCAAATATTCACATATTTGTTTCAAAAAGTGAGATTGAACATATAGCAAAGTTTTATGCATTCGACCCATTATATTGTTTTTTAAGTTAAGAAATCAATTATTAAAATTCTCGAAAAACGTCTGTAAGTAGTTTAAAAATGAGTTTAAAAATTCGATAATTATGAAATCGTTCATATGAAAGAAATTGGCTAGAAGATTTGAAAATGACTTTTTATTTTCGAAAATTTTGTCTTTTGCGCAAAAAAATCTTATTAAAAATTTAAAATTTTGTTGGTCACAAAATATTGTTAAAATTTTTGATAAGCTTCCTTGACAAGTTTTGAAATAATATCATCTGGATCTTGTTAGAATGATTATTGCTATTTGCCGAATATTAATTATATTATCAATAAGGTGGCCAAACTTGATTTGTACAATCATAATAATTGGCCTAACATAAGTAGGAATAAGTTGATTTATGAAATATGGATGGTTTGACAAAATTCTTTCACCAACAGAAAGTGTAGATTAGATACGATGAACCATTTTCTGAGATGGTTTATATTTAATAAGACCTTGTCACTTGTCGGTAGCACATCCCAATATGTAAAGTGCAAAATTTCTAAGTTTTTGCGTTGTTTTAAAAAAGATTCAATTAAATTTTATTCTTTCCACTTTTATAAGGAGCGTAGGTCTGAGAGCATCTATAAAGTCACAAAAATCATATTTATTTGAATTATTATATTTACTACGCTTTTAGTTACTAGGATGTAATTATTGTTTAAGATTATGAAATTTAAATACTACACTATCTATTATTTTATACAACAATCTTTTAGTTATTTATAATTAGTTACCTGTTATATAAAATATACTACGAGAAGATTTAATTGCACATGATACAAGACCATTCGATTAAAATACCGAGGACATTACTATATTCATCCATTACTCAGATAAGAAATAGTGTATTAGTATTCATAAAAACTGAATTTTATTTACTTTATTCGTTATGGATTTGGTTACTATTTGTGACTTTTAATTTTTATTTGTCTAAAAACAGAATAAATCATTACTGAAATAAAAAGAAATAATTATTTGTGATGAATGATTATAAATTATTTTTTGTTTTCAATATGTATATCAACCACAAAACTAACATATTAACTGATTAAGTCATCATTTATTAGTCCCAGTATGTTAGTGATGCTAAATAATAGTAAATGTTAATTAATCAATTAAATTACTAGAAATCTACTATCGGTTAGGCATCACGGAAAGTATATAAAAATCTCGTTATGGACAGTAAAAACATGCAGATTTCAATTATTATATACTACCAGATCACAATTCAGTCTGACTTTAAGTGTTAATTTTTTAACATTAATATCAAAAAGCTCAGATTGTTAGCTGGTGTCCCGTAGTATTCTCAAAATTGGTTGAAATTTTCCGTAATCTGTAGAATGAAATTAAATATTTAAAAGCTTTTCCGATCTCGATTTGTTCGGATTCTGTCCAAAACTAATCCCCTCTTGAATAGATGTGGCAACGACATCCCAAATCTCCATGAACCGCTAAAACAATACAAAATACTAACAATGACTAATCTTCGAGATTGAAGAAAATTCAAACTAATTAAAGATAACCGGTTAAATATGGAGGAAAACGTAGTGGATCAGTTCATGGAAAATTACGTAAAACGAAATTTAGGATTTTTTTTTTTGGACTGATTGAATGCAAGAGATATCTGTTTCATGATATGATCAAACTTGACTTGCATATTCAAGAATAATTGGTTTAACATAATTAGTTAAAAAACTTTTTATGACATATGGGTCAGAAAATTCTTTTCACCGATGCATAATACAACCAAGAGTTGAGTCAGAATCAGACCAAAATTTGGGAAACGTTCAACGCGTTTTAAGATTTACACTTCTAATTTTAAATTGAATATTTATATTTTATTCGTTTTCTTTTGCCTTTATTTATTAACAACACAAATCGTTTTTAAAACGATTGGTAAAATGTGTTTCATTTGATATGATGATATATATGAAGTGAGCTAAGTATTTATAATCAATGGTTGAGTTATTGCAAAACCTATAAAAGTATATAAATAGAGATTTATTAGTATTTAATTTAAGATTGTTTCGGCACCAAGTCTCAAATAGATTCGATTACAACCTGTGCTCGAGTTAATAGTTTTGAATGAATTCAATTCCAAAAATCCATTTTAACGTTGTAAAAAAGGGTTAATCAAAGATTTAATTCGAAGATCTAGGAACTAATCAAGTAAATTTTCTTTTCAACACTGTGAAGTATGAACACTTGGATCATTTTTACATCCTATAGTAATTAAGAATGTAATTTTTACATCATTAATTCTTCTTTCACTTTTAAACAATTAAAAAAAAATTTACCTTGCATTCCTCACAATTCACAAATACACATTTTTATTATTTTTTTAATACAATTATTATTTATTTAATTCAAAATGAAAAGAATATTAATATTGATATAAAATGAAGAGGAAGTATTTCTTACACATTAAAATTAATTATAAAAGGAAAAAAAATTATTTAATATATTTCTCCATAAATTTTTTATGAAATTCAGATCTAAGTGAATCATTTATAAAATGTGATTTTTTATCTGGTTCATTACGGGCACAATTTTTAAATACAACATCGTCATCCCATCGTCGTTTTACTTTTAAATCCGCAGATTTAACACTAGCTGTATAATTCAACAATGGATTTCCTTGTAATATATTTTCCATACGAATTTTTTCTTCTTGTTCTTTTCTTTCTTTTTCCTTTTTGGCTTCGTCTTGTGCTCGTTCATGTTTAATTTTATTTAATTCAGCCAGCAATGCGGCAGTATCATCATCAGAATCTTCATCTTCGGAACTATCATTATCAACGGGATCATCAGCATCTAAATTAGCTGCTGGAGTCTAAAAAAATAAAATATAAAAATTAAAACTTACCATTTTAACATACAATATTTTTCAATTTTGTAATTGAAAAACAATTTACAACTTACAGAATCAAGTTTTGGTCTTTTAACGTTTGCTGGTCCTGAACTTGAAGTACTGGTGGTTGATAAATTTGCTTCAATCGCTTTACGAACTGTAGCTGGAATATTCTTAGAGCGAACTTCACGTTCATCTAATTCTTTACGGAAATCACGACTACGTAATTCTTCAGATGTACCTTGTCCTTCTTGTCTGTACTTAAGTTTGGTGTGTCCTAAAGTAAATAAAATTTAAAAACAAAACAATTATCTTTTATTAGATTTCAAATTAGAAAATTTTTTTTTTATTTATTTGTTTACCATAAAGTCAAATTCATACCTGGTAAATCTCTACTTGAATATTGTTTACTAAGTGCACTTAGATCTTTTTCACCGCGACCAGTTCCTCCTCGTGCAGGATCAAAAGTTGGTCGTGCAGCTGTAGTCATCTTTTAAAATTTTTTTATATTTTTTATTCGCAGACGATAAAATTAAATTAAAATTTTGTTTAAAAGGTAAAAACACAAAGCAAACGAATTACGAAAATACACGATTAGAAATTGCTTGAAATGACAATTGAATTGACAATATGTTAATCTACTTTTATGTCAATTATTTAAAATGTCAAAAAATAAATACTTTTATGATTACTTAGGTGCTAACTAGTGACTACTGATTACTTTTGACAAATATTAATAAAACCAAACATTTACGTTAGATGTCTCTTTCGAGGATTTATTAATTCTTTAATTTAACAATTATATTTACAAAAGTAAATTTCAGTTTTAATAAAAATGGTATATAAACAAAAATTATTTTTGAATAGAAGCGAAATAAAACTGAGTGTACATATTTATAGCTTCTACCATATTAAACTAGCAAATTTCTTTATAAAAATCAGTTTTTTACTACAGATAAATTACGTGATATATGATACATTTGGATTCATTTGAGAATTTTTAAATTTCGGTCTTATTTCTATTTTGAAATTGAAATAAAGCCAAAAAAAAAATAATTCTGATGATTTGGACATTTTGACGTTATTTCAAATGTGAAATTGAAAGAGCATTTTGGGTTTATTTCATTCGTCTTTATTTTAGGAAACCAATTTTGACAGTTGAAAAAAATTTGAAAATTTTAGTTAATAATTTTCGAATTTTTATATCATTGAGTTTGATTAGAGATATAATTTATTAATGAAACCATAAATCATATTCATAATATATATTGTTCAACAGTTAGATTGGATAAACCTGCCTTCCCCTCAGATGTGCTAATTAATACAAATGCTATGTGAGACAGTACTTAAGAGTTCCTATCAGCATTGTCTTTGCTATCACGCTATCACTATCAGACTATCGCAGTTTGGAATTGCACAGACTCAAATATACGAGATTCTTTAACTTTAAGTTTGCTTTAAAAGAAAGATAAACAAAACATCTTATGTACTTTATGAAAGGGTTATTCTGAAAATTTAATTTTTTCTTATAAGTATGTACATATATGTATGTACATATGTATGTACATATATGTGAATATTTATCTATAACAAAAAATATAAGATATTGTAGTAGAAAAGAAGAAAATATTTAAAATTTTTGAGCCTTTTTCTTTCACTTAAACTATGTATCTACTTAAAAAATCTCGTGCATGCATCTGAATCTTTGAAATGATACTACTAAACAGTGTTGTTATAGAATTTTTTTTCAAATCGTACACTAAATCGTTTCAAAATCGTATTTATCGTATTTTGTATTTTGCAATGACTACCAGGTTACCACTTCAAAATTTTCAATCCGGTCAAATTTGAACGTTTGACTGGAAAAAATTTTAAAAAATCTGGTCAAAATATTCAGTCAACAAGTTTTTGGTGTAAAATCCTGTCAAAAAACAGTTCAAAATAAAAACTTTATTAAAAAATCGGGCTAACCTTTTGTTGCTGTATTTATGAAGTGGTAAAATACTTAAATAAAAGAAAAAATTATTTTAAAAATAAACAATATGTATTTTATAAAATAAACAAAAAAAATTAGTTTATAAATTCAACAAAAACCTTATTTCAAAAATATAAATATAATTAAACTTTGGGCATTGCAAAAAATAATTTAACTTGAGTTTGGTAACTTAGCTATATAATATACATATATCTTTAAATATAAGAACATAATAAACAAAAAAATTATTTCATAAATAGAACAACGTACCTTATTTGCGAGAAAGTACGTTCTAAATGAAAAATAAATTTTAACATCAACGGAAATGAAAACTGCCCATCATTTCTCTTAATTCTAGAAATTTGGTTCCAAAACTCTTTAACCCAATTTTTTCGAGAGATTCGCCAAATATATTTACAAAATCAAGATTTTTAATTTCCAGAAATCCTGAATCAATAGTTTGAAAATCTGATGGCGAGACTAGATTTGAAAATAAAAATAGACCAACCCTTATTAAAATTTAGAAAATAAACTATCTTTGACATATTGAAATATTGAATTATTGAATATTGATGAAAATTGTATATTATATAGTTGTAACTTGTAACAATATTATTCTAACTACATATATATGTATATACATATTTTTTTGTTTTGGGTCAAAATCGTATTTTTTTCTTAAAATAAGACTAAAAATCGTACATCGTATTTTGCCTTTGAAATTCGTACAAAATACGATAAATACGACGCTATAACATCACTGCTACTAAACTAAATTTAAAATTACTAACTATACATACACTTATATGAACATAATATGTATGCAAATGTAGTACTAAATTATATTTTTATATACATATACATATATGTATTTTAATTAGTATGCATTTCCGAACTTAATATGGCTGCTGTTTTTTGAAAAAGGAATTTATAAATTCAAATCTAGAAAGTTGAACGCTTCGTTAAGTGTTCGTTAAAATTAATGTGATGTTCGAAAATGTGTAGTGTTTGCCTGTTTGGTTATTTTAATATGTAAAGTAATTACGTGTGTTTTATACCGGCTAGAAAAAGCACCCGCTTCAAGTTACCTTATATTCATCTTCCAGATACCTACATACCAGCTACCTATATATAAATACATATATTGAGCCCTTTGCCTGGTACATACATATGTATATAAACCCTAAATTTTATATGATAAAAGTAATATCTTGTAAAAATTAATTCATTATTAAAAAAACCAAAAAAATTCTGAAAATATTTATTTAAAAAAAAAACGATTAATTTCCAGAATAAATTTTCAGCAACAAATTTATTTTATAAGGTACCTACCCATACGTATGTACATATGTATGTATTGTATATATAAAATTTCTGATCGGAACTAAAAAGTCAATCTGATATTTGATCAGAATACAAATGATGTATTTTGTAGAACTAATTTAAAATCTAAATATTACCTTAGTAGCACGCGTTTTTTTAAATTTTCAGTTCATTATTCAGAATTATTTTAAAAATTACCAGGTAACATAAAATTAAAAATTTCTTTCCATACTGTTTACATTTTAATTTTATGTGACATTCATATTGAAAAGTAATTATGTACATACAATCAAACAATTGTCATATGATAGGTATGAACTATGAAAGTCTGAAAACTTTTAATTTAAATTCAGATTGTGTATGGGATCTAGATCAAATGTACAAATTTTTTTTATAAATTATAATTAATTAAAATTTTAAATAATATTAAAAACAATTATTATTTTCTAAAAAATAAAATATATATGTACCTACATACATACATATGTACATATGTAGGTACGTAAATAAATTTTGAAATTAATATACATACATATAATATATGTATGTACATATGTATGAGGAAGGATACATACAAACATACGTACATATATATAATTAGATTTTATTTATAAAGTTAATTTAAGCAATGAATTAAATTTATTTATCTTATCTACAAGGTACTTAAGTTAATTAAGGGTTCTAAAATTAATTCATTTTTTGTCTGATTACCTACATATTTAATATCTATCTACCTATAGGAATTGGTAATTTGGTATAAAAATACACAAAAAAATGGTTTATATGTAACCAGATATGACCCTCTATAAGCCTTATAAAATTTACGTACATCCATACATAGGTATGTATTTAATTTTAATTTCTACAGTTTTTTCAACTCATTTTGTATTGTTAAATCGAACTATGAAATTAAATTGTTTTTTTTAAAAAAAAGAGAATGCAAGATATAATATAAAAATGGGGCCTCGGTGGCCTATTGGGTAAGAGCTTGTAAAATACGCTGTAAATACCAAGGGAGTGTGGTTTCGAATCCCACACACGTCGTAAGAGTTACTCCCCCTTACGACATTTACAACCACACCTGAACAGGAAAGGCTGTGTAATTTCCTGTCCACATTTATGTGGCAGAGAAATGCATTAAAAAAAATATATATAAAATGTACATTATTTTGGATATCAAAAATTTATTATTTTTTCAGTTTCACTTATACTGTAGTGGATAATCTTAAACTTTCTTTTTCGAAATAAAGGAATGTAAATTCGACAAAAAATTTAAAAAGAGTATGTTGAGTGTTTATTCACTGATGCAACCAGTGTTACAACTTCCTGGGTTAAAAACCAGGAATTCCACTTTTCTTTTATTAAAAGCTTCCTGATGGTTGAAAGTTTGATCTCCTTTGCAAATTTAACTTTTCCTTTTTGCAATAGGCATCATTATGCAAACATTTTAAAAATAGAAATTTTGTTTCCCATTCTTTTTTATAGTTCCGGTTATATCGTCTACGTTTTTATTTAGCAAAAACCTAAACATCGCTACTAGAATCATCAATACTTCATAAATCTTGTTCATCTTGCTGATTTCTATAATTAAAATTAATATTATAAATTAATTTTAGTTTTATTTACCTATTTTTGTGAACTTTTTCGAAATATTTTGCCATTTATTAAAATTCCTCATTCCATTTCATCAAAATTGTTTTGAAAAATTATATAAAATTCAAAATTAAAAAGATAAAACATACAAAAAAATACAAAATGTATTTGTACATATAAACAATAGAGACAATACAGCTAAGAGCAAGCAATTCATAGTTGTTGATATTGCAATTTTCAATTTTTATTGACATATGACAATTCTATACATTAATAATTAATATTTGTAGTTTCAAGTTACTTACCCAATAAGTAAAATTATGCATTTAAAAGTTTTAAATAAGAATAAAATTTAAAATTATTTTATGTAGCGAAATTTTGACAAATTATATTATAAATATAAATTATATAGCGTTATTTTGAAAAAGTACACTTTTAAAAATGTATAAAATTGAAAAAGTACACACTAAATTTTTGGAGATGACAATTATGTACTGAATCTACTACAATTGTAGTAAAGTTCATGCAACAGTGTACTTTTTTGATTTTGTATCTGCTGATGAGTGATGTACAATGCACATAAAATATGTATATACTTGAATGTGCATACATATGTATGTACATATATTGTGATTTTGTTCCAATCCAATACATACCAATAATTATAGATTTCCTTATTGGAACATAATCCCACTTAATTATTTTTAATTAATAAATTACTATTTATCAAATTAAAAATTCAATTTTTAATTTTAAAGATTCACTTTTTTTTAATTGGTTATTAATTGGTTATATAATATCAACAATATAAACATAAAAATCTTATTTTCCAATTTTTTAGGTTAAATTTTTAACATTTTAAATCCTTGCAATCATGCAAGTATTGTAAGATGTTTATGTAATGTTTAATGTTCCTTCGAACATTGAATTATTTGTATAAATTGTATGGAATACATTTCTATGCATATATAACATTATTTTAAATTGAAGCAACTACATACATATTTTTATTTATTTATATTCAGGTACTGTGGTACATAAATGTGCCAGGTAGCTATATAACCCTTGTTTCCTGGTAGGAATGTGGGGTGTACGTGATATAATGATATATAAAGTATTTACATATTGCGATATATGAATATTTTTTTTTTTTATATTATAATTATTGTACCCAGCCAGCCGGGAATCGAACCCGAGACCTCTCATTCCTTTATGAATGAGAAGCGGTGCGTCAACCACTGCACCAATGGCTGGATCTACATACATATATAAAACAAAAAAAATAAATTTTAAAACAATTTACTTTCCAATGATTTTTATATTTTAACAAAAAATAATTATGTTTTTAAAAAACCCATCAAATTCTAACAAAATTTTTTAAATAACTTCACAAAAAAAAAGTTTTAAAAATAATTTTTTTTTGTAAATAAATATGTATGTAGACTTGTTTTTTTTAAAATTCAAAAATTTTTACAATCAAACAATTTTGATACCAATAATACGAAGTATCATTGAAGAAAAACAAGTCCTTTTACAAATAACATTTTAAAATTTAAACAAATTGAATTTTAATCTAAAAAATAAAATTTATCTGTTATCATCATCACAGATATAAATGTTAACATAAATTTAACATAGCATATATATGTATATGTATTTAAAAAGGAAATTTATTACAGTAAAAACTTTACTCATATATATAAAACTGCTTTAGTGCTTACTACTTTAATCTACTTATATAAAATTTACATTAAATGAGAAAAAAATAAATGTATAGAAAATTAAACTCATTTTTAACACTCAAATAAAGAAAGAAAACGAGTTGAAATAAAAAAAAAAAAAATCTACTCAAACAGGTAATATAAGTTTTGTTTATATGTATTTGAAATAAATTTATAGCTTTGCTTTAAAAAGAAAAAAAAAATGAAAATGTGTTTTTTTGTTTTTTTGTAAATTTGTTTTGTGTATGTAATATATACGTAACTCCACCTACAAAATAGGAGGGCTTACTTATTTTTTGTTTTTTTTTTTAAATATATGTATGTATGTATGTAATTGATTTTTGTAAGAATTTTTTTTAATTTTTTCGTCAAATAAAAAAAATGTATGTTTTGTATTTGATCTTTTTTTTTTTTTTTTTTAAGTGTTATGTATGGGTATGTATATATATGTATTGCGCAACTGTCAGTTAAAAACAAATAAAAAATATACTTTAAAAAAAAAAAAGAAAATAATAATTAAAAAGAAGGCGTTTCTAAAATGTTTTTATATATATTATGATACCGTTAGAAAATATTAAAGGAAGAAGAGAAACGAAATAAAAGCATAATGAACTAAAAAGGGATTAAAATTTTTAATTTTTATATTATTTATGTATTAATTTAATTATTCTTTTTCTTTTTTAGTAAAACTACTAAAACAAAAAAAAAAAAAATATAACAAATGTTTTGAAAATGCACTTTTTTGTTTTTTTTTAAAAACTATTTTACACTAAAAAAAGACACAAATAGTATTTTTTTTTTATCTCTTTTTTAAAGTTTAAATATAGAATTTTGAAAAGATAAAATACATATTTGCATACTAAAGACACAAAAAAAAAAAAGGGATTATAAATTTTAAATAATATTTTGATATTTATAAAGAAAAAAAAAAAATCAATATGATGTAAAATATATAAAATTGTATACTTTAAAAGTTTTATTTATATATCTATATGTATATTTGTACCTATGTTATGTTTGTACCTTTATTATTAGCATGATAAAGTAGAAATAAAAACAAAAACCATTAAAAAAAAAAAGACACAAAGTTTATGTCAGTCGGTTATACTCTTTTAGAAAAGTAGACTTAATTAACTGTACATATAACTATCTATAATGAACCTTTATTGTAAATCAGATGGTATATATATATATATATATAGTTAAAACCACAAAAGAACTTTAAAGATTTTTTATTTTGTATAGCTATGTTACATTATGTTATTTAAAAGTATACATAATATAATATTATATATAGGTATGTACATACTGATTCTTAATTCATTATAAGTATTATTTGAATTTCTTTTTATTTTTTAATTTTTTTAATTGGCTATACCCTTTTTTTTTTTTAAGAAAATATTTATTTTTAATTTTCTAAAAATATAACCTTATATTATATAAACGAAGATTTAATTATATACAATATTTTTTTTATATAATTTTTTTTTAATTGTACTTTAGAACAAAAAAAAAGACTATCGTATATACAAATTGAAATTGTCCTAGTTTTATTAATTAATTGATAAAATTATCTCTTTTGTATATATATACATAATAGTAAATAATTCAATTAATATAAACATATAGAAGAGAGACTTAATTTAAAGAAAGAATTAATAACTGTAGAAAAATATGTACATATATGGTACATAATACGCAAGTAAAAATATTTATTTTAATTTTCGCGCTTGATGGGTATATGAAATGATGGGAAGATGTCATAATTCCAAAAAAAAAAAAAAAAAAAAAACAGTTACAAAATTACAGTAAATATGTAATGAAAAAAATTAATTCCAAAAAAAAAAATTCCATACAAATCTTAGTTTGTTACAAAATCGTAGTTTGCCGGATCTCGTATATAGTTTGTTACAAAATCAGGGTTATACGAGTTTTTCAGTATAAGTATATATGTATAAATATGGATTAGGAAGGATTTTTCAATTGCTTATACAAAATCAGTGTTTTAATAATTTGTTTATCGGAGGTTTGAATGCATCAGCCTCAACTATATTTTTAAAGTTTTTTATAGTTTAAATATGCGTATATATATAAGAAAAAATATATTTGGAGGAATTTTAGAGTTGGTTTCAAAATCAGGGTCTCAATAATTTGTTTAGCGAGGATTTTTAGCACTATTTAAAGTGGTTACCATTATACATTTTAGAATTTTTTTTTATGTGGAATTATGTAAATGATATTTTGGAAATGGAATTTTTTTTTGGAATTGAATTTTGTATACCCAACCCGTATATGCACACTATATGTATATGGTTTATTTAAAAATTTTGTTACTAAATATTGATAGATGTTGTTATACACAATACACTATTAAATTATATGGAAAATTAAATATAAAATAATTCAAATTTTTGAAAATTTTTCTTTGAGGGCGGTTTATGATATATATATGTATGTGTGTGTATCGTATTAGGTACATGTATAAGATAAAAATTCCAAAAATTATTAATTTATGGAATTAATAAGCAACACGAATAATACATATATATGTACATATACATATCTCATATATGATATATATATATATGTATCATATACATATGCCATATATATATATATATTTTTATATAATATATGACATATGTATATGATATAATATATATATATTTTTATATAATAGTCACAATTTTAAGGTATACAACTATTATTTCACTTTTAACATTTTTTAAAATTCATCTTTAATTTATGTTATTAAATATTTTTCATCTATATCCTTTTTTACCATTTCCAAGATAATGCATAAATTATTACTTTTATAGTACATATTTATGTATATAATCCTAAGATGTAATTTTTTTTAAATTTTTTCCCCCTTTTTTTTTACATTTTTTTATATTAGGATCAATTACCTTCAAAACCTTTAATTGATATAAACCTATGATCCTGATTTTGATCAGAACAATTTTATTTATTTTGATCTTCCTGATCCATTCACTTGTTACGCTTTTGGAAATAAAATGCGCGAGGGTATAACAGTATAACACTAAGATTTAAGTGAAGAATAATAAAGTAATATAAAAGTTTTAATTTTGATTTAGTATAGAAGAGATTTAATACAAAAGATTTTAGATTTGATTGAAAAAATACAATACATTTTTACCGCCATATATCATTGTATTGCGACATTTGAAGGTATTAATAATACAGTTTATTTATATATTTAAATTTTTTTTTGATCAACTGATATTTATAATACCATTTTATAGAATCCTTTTTAAAAACAAAATTAAAAAAAAAAAATAAAATCAAAATAGAGATAAAATAAAGTTTTTAACTTAAATATTAAATTTATAAGATATGAATTGTTATTTTATGGGCATTCACCTGAAGTATATGTTGTTAAATATTTCAGAAAATCATTTATATATAATTAAGTATGTATGTATAATGATATTTTACAATTTTAAAAGCACGGTAGTTTTATTTATTTATGTATGTAATTTATTTGTAACATTTATATATAATATGTATATAATATTGTAAACAAATGGTGATGTACTTTTTCCTTTCGGAGGTGGATTCTAGTGGACTTATAAAATCATCACAATTTTATTTTTTTGTAGTAGTTTTGTGTATAGGTGTGTATAAGAGTATGTAGTAGATATTTTTAATTGTTATAAGTTTAGATATTTATTTAATGTTTTTTTTATTAAATATAAATTACAATTATTTCATCTCAAAATTTTGCCGACTTTTTGTTGAAACGGAAAAAAATTAAAGGGTAAAAAATAGATACATATTTTTTAAAAATCTTATTTGTATGCCGCAGTTAACTGAAACCATGTACATATATATAAAAATACCGTGTTAACCAACCTGTAGGTTTTCTTTTTATAATAAAACCAATTGGCTTCTTATTTAAAATACATAATAAAGCAAAAATCTTTTTAATTTTTGTATTTTTATAACATCATAACGCATGTATATAAGCTAAAAAGTTGATTTTAGCAAATCTGTTCTTTTTTTTATAAAAATATGTTTTACGAATTTACATTTTTTAGTACGTATACCAAATACTTAATTTTTTGTAATACATATGTAAAGTAAATTTAAGTCTCATTATACTCTAATATACATTGAAAGATTGATTTAAAAGTTTAAGTTTCATTGTATATTAAAGATATACAGTGAAAGATTGATTTAAAATTTTTTTTATTTTATATATTGGCACCCCAATTTCCCATTCGCCCTGAACCAATACCTTACTGGCTCGGCTCTAGGGCAGATCCCACTTCAACGATATAAATTTAACCGACTAAGAAATTTTTATATGTATTAAAATTAGAAAGACCACTACTGAATTAATTTTATACTTGTTATATATAGATTTTAAAATATGTCGATAAGAGCACACTTAGATAGCTTTTGTGAAAGTGTATTATTCAGGTTAGAAAAGTGCAACAAAGGTTTTTTTTTACTTCCTTTTCTTTTCTAATATAATCACTGAAAATTGTTGTAACGGTTAAAAATAATTTTCTTTTTTTAATTTTGTATTTTCTGCAGCAGATTTTGCATTTGGTATATTATTAACTTGAAATTTTGGCACAGCATAATTTTTAATATTTTTCTGAGCACGTATATGCGCATATAACAATTTTTGTAGCTTTAATATTCTAAATGAAGCACTAGAATATGTACTTAAACTAAAATGAACACTAATGCAACGTAATGAACACTCTATAACTATATATTTCACTCTTGGAAACTACTTGTTGAATATCTTTAATATTTACACTATGAAAAAAGAACGCTTTTAAAATATAGATTTTACGCTTTTAATATATGTGGCATAATCAGAATTTTGAAAATATTGCTCTTTGCATAAGTATGCACTTATACCATCAGCATGTATGATATGGCTGCATTTTTCACTTTCTTGACAAAAGAAAAAAAAAAAAATTAGAAGAAAAATGGAAAAGCATGTTATTTTATTTAGGGAAAGGCTTTAAGAAAAAGAAAGCTTCTAAAACAGTGCATATAAATGTGATGGCTATGAAAACTTCCTATATAAGCATATATGTTTAGTTAAATCTCTAAATAAATTCTCAAGGCCGTTTTTGTGTAAGGCATACGGATTTGTGATATGTTTTACAAATTGCGGCAATTATAGGAAAGACTTATAGTGGATCTTAGTTATACCTGACAAAACTTAACTTCAATTGACAATCCATTTTTACGTGTCGTTAAGCTTTGTCAGGTGGACTCTACAGACTCAATACAAAATTCACAAATTTAAAATTTTTTTGTAGATTTGATATTTACCTATAGATATGTAATTACCATATTATATAATTTTATCTTAAGAATTTTTAAATACAATTGATTTTTAATTTACAGTTGGGGTTTCTGTGGCCTAGTTGGTAAAGCGTATGAAATACGTTAACCGCACACGTCGTAAGAATAATTCCCTCTTACGAAATTTTAAAGTCATGGCTGAAAAGAAAAGGCTATATAAATTTCCTTGTCACATTTATGTGGCAGAGGAATATGCTAAAAAAAAAAAAGAAAAAAAAAAAACTCACAGTTACAATTAAAGTCAAAATTTTTCAATTTTATTTAACTTTAACAAATATATCTATGTAAATGTATATGTATTACGTAAAATAAAATTTTCCTATATAATTTATAATTCATTTTTAAATATATGATTTCTTAAAAAAATAAAATCAATTTTCAATTTTATGAAGTTATGAAGTGATAAAAATTTTTACTCGAAATAATAAATCATATTAAAAAAAAATTTTTTGAGTAAATTGAAAAAGAAGATAATAATTATGGGAGGTTTCTGTGTCAATATAATTTTTAATATATACTACAAAATTAGGTATATTTTTGTTCTTTTTTTGTCTTTGTTTTTAAATTTTTTTATATTGTATATTTTTTTTTTAATTATTACTTGTGTTAATTCATTCATTGAGACACTCTAGAATATCTTTCTTCTTATTCCATATACCAAAAATCTTAGTGAATCCAAAAAGAAGTATAGACTATATATATATTGTATATATATATAAAAAGTTAACATAAATTTGTGTAACATTTTAATGATTTACTTTTTGCAAAAACTTTTAAAAACAGCTAAACAATAACAACAACAACAGCAACAATAACAACAAAATAAAATACATTAAAAACAAAAGAAAGAGAAACATAATTTTGTGGTGACTTTCAATTATCTTCGAAGATTTTTTATACCTAATAATTTTTTCGGTATAAAATTTTTTTTATTATTTAGCACCTTATAACTATAAACAAGCCCTAAAAGAAGGGGGGAAACTATATGGTATATTATAGTTATTTTTATCATAGTTATTCTCCTTTAAAATTATATATGTGTACATGTGTGTATATATATATATATGTATAAACATTTTTAAAGAGTCATTATAATGTGTTTAAATTAAAATCGGAATAATGATGGGTTGCTCTAAATTTGAGCGCTAAAAGAGTCATAAAATTTTATTTGAAAAGAAATTTTTTGTTTTTTTATTTTTTTGAAAGTGTTGCCGTTATTAAATATGTGTATTATAGTAAAAAAACAAAAGCTTTAACATAATATTTATTTAAGAATTTAATTTTTTGCTTATGCTACCGCTCTTTTAAACCGGTGCAGTAGCAGAACGCCCGAGGCAATAAAGCCCGGGGGCTTTAATTCCAAAACTTTTAGAATTAACTTCCGTGGACTGGACATTTTCAAAAAAGAATTAAAGTCCACGGGTCTTAATTTCACTAGATCGTGGGCTTTAAGTTAATTTCGAAAAATAATTAAAGCCTACTGAGTAACACAAAGTTTACTATCATGAGTCTGTATTTCATTTGACAGGATTTCATTTGGTGAAATGTCAGACTCACTTCAATGAGCCAGAAGTTCTATGGGATTTTTGTTTCATTGTTAAGGATCAGAGATTCGTCAGGGATTTTGGGAGGGATTTTAGAGTTTAATTCAAAATCAGGATTATACGCCTTTTACAGAATATTTAGATATATGCATAACAGAGTTTCTGTATTAGGAGAGATTTTAGAGTAAATTACAAAATCAGAGTTATACGCCTTTTCCAGAATATGTATATAAATAATCCTCCTAATTTAAAACTCGCATATGCATATATCTAAATACTCTGTAAAAGGCGTAGAATCCAGATTTTTCATACAACTCTAACATCCCTCCTAAAATCCCTAACAATAGGACTAATAGGAGTATTACTTATATACATATTTTGGAAAAAGTATATATCCCTGATTTTGTAACCAACTCTAAAACCCCTCCAAATTCATAATCTCGCACATATACTATTTATTAGTAAATATTCTGGTAAAAGGGGATATCCCAATTTTTATCCAAAACTCTAAAATGCCTCAAACAAAAAATAGTGTGGTCTTAATTTCAATTCAAAAGGAATTAAAGCTGACAGGTTTTAATTCCTTTTAAATATGGGCTTTAATTTCAATTCAAAAACGAATTATAGCCCGCGGGCTTTATTTCCTCGATCGTTCTGTCACTGCACCTTTTAAACCTTATCAGCAGCTTTTGTACTAATCTAACATTTTAGTAAAAATTTATGAATGTTAAGGAGAAAGTATAAGAAGGGTGTTCGGGAAATTTTTATTTACATTTAAATACATATGTACATATTATAAAATGGCATACCATATTTTAAGAAAATAAAAGAATGATTTTATGACTATTATAGTTATATGTATGAAATGTCATATAAAAGTACAAAACCATATGATATTATATGATAGTTATTAATGAATATTATAGTTAGGTGTAATTAACATATGAACTTATTGGAATAATGTTGACATGCAGATGTTTTATGAATATTCGAATTATTTTTACTTGGGTCCTATATCGTACCAACCATTTATCGCTAATCAAATAATTATTATTATTTTTTCGATAAGTGAGTGTTTTTTACTAATCAAAACTTTATTGAGTTATTATCAAATATGGTTTTGGTACAACAAAAACTTATCAAAAAAATAATTATTTAATTAGTGATAAGTGGTTGATGTCATAGCGTCCTGATTATATATACATATGATATGAATATGAATCATATATAAAAGTTATTCCACAATTATTTTATATGGCAAACGGTAATACTTACATTTTTGTTTAAATACAAATTACAATACTATATATCATATTTTTGAAGTTTTTCCTTTGTATATACAGGGTTCATTAAGAAATATAAAAGGTATTTAATCAATGTTTTCAAAAATTTAAAGTTGTTTTTTTGTATACATATACTGTAATATCGTTTATATTAGAGAATATATATATGAACCTGAACCTATATATACATATATACAAAATATGTATAGTATATGTATATATTTTATTATCAAGTTTTATGACGGCTGGCGGCAAATCTAGCGGCGGGAGTGTGTCGCTCTCTTTTTTTAATTTTTTTTTTTTTTGATATTTGTTGAAAATATGCAATTATGAGGGCTTCTTTTGTATTATATTTAGATTAATCAGTATTTTTTTTTTTTTTTTGTATTTTGAAAAAGAGAAAATAAAATAGAGTTTATATCAAAATTGAAAGAAAGAGAAAGAAAATAAAAGTAAAATAAAAAAAAAAGAAATATTCTTACAAACAAAAAAAAAAAAAGGAAGAAAAACTATTAAAAATTGTAACCACAAAAGCGATATTTTTTCGTGTTTTATTAGTTGATCTTAAAAGATCATTACACATTTTTTTTTTGTTTTTTTTTTCATAAAAAACCGCAGGTTGTTGGATTTTTACGCTTAGTTCTGTATTTTAACTCTTTCTTTTTATTTCTAAACAATATTTAATATTAATAAATTTACTAACGGATATATTAAAAAAAAAAAAAAACATAATATACTTTGTTTGAAAGGTATGAAAGTTTTTGAGTTCATAAACATAATTTCTTATATGCTCAAATCATTGAAATTTTATGCATTTCAAAAAAAAAAAAAAAACAAAAACAAAAAAAAAAAGTTATAATAAAAAGATTCCTATAACTTTGTCATGTTGATGATAACAAAAGTCATTATAGTATTTCAATAAACAAAATGTTATTATTACCATAGTATAAATTGTCACCCATTTCAGCATAAAATAAAATATGTGATGTTAGTTACTATTTTGTATAGATAAATTTTAATATGAATGAGATTTTTATTTTTTTTTTTGTTTAAATTGAAAATTTTAATTATAATGATTTTATATATATGTATATGTATATATACTATGCAACATATTTATATAGATACCTTTTTAGCACATTTCCAAAAATATTTTGAAAAAATGTGCTTATTAGTTTCACTCTGTCCGTCAGTTCGTCCGTCTGTTTACAAAACTTCTACACCGTTAAAGATAGAGAAAAAAAATTTTAGCCATGGGTAGGTCGCATAAAAAAAATAATTTTGTGGAACAACTTTTTCTTGTAGCCCCATCCATTACGGAGCTACAGCCCCTCAAACTTTGAAAATCCCTATTTTTAAATGCATATATCTTATGGTTCTGCTTAAGATTTTTTCAATCTGAAAACGTCATGCGACAGGTATTTTTTATTATTTTTTATAATTAATATAAAAATTATACAATTTTTTTAAATTTAGTATTTAAATTTACCGTTATGTGAAAACCACATTTTGCATGAAATTTCTTTTTTCATAACTCCAGCACACCTTTAGATAGAAACCTGAAATTTTGAGACAAGAAAGAACTTTTAGAATTAGTATAAGTTTCCTCAGAAAATTTTTTGGTAGCAGAGGGGGTTCAGAGTTATTACGCCTCAAAAATTGAAAATTTGCTATTTTTAGACACCTGTAGCTTAGGCACCTGTAAAAATTTTTCTTCGGCAAGACATGAAAATTAAAGGTTCAATAATATATTTTTACGTGTGTTAACGGTTTTTCTTAGTTATAAAGGGTTCCTCAAAAATTCCAAATTCCAGAAAAGTCCTATTTTAACATATTTTCTTATTACAAAAAATTTCTTAAATTTTATTTTTTAAATTTTCAAATTTTTGTGCAAGTCACAATTCTAAACAGTTTGTATTGAGTTTTGGAAATGTGCGCTTTTAAAAACCGTTGGTTTACATTCTATCTTGTTTTCTTTCCAATGTTGTAGTTCATTTAGTTTTTTCATTAATTAAAATGATTTTGTGATTTATGTACCTATATAATAATGAATCATTGATTGAATCAAGTCAACGCATAAATTATAACTCTTTAACTTTTACTACCCCCATGTCTGCACAAAACATTTGTACCAAAAGCTATTTAACTTGTTGTTTGCTCAAAAAAAAGTGTAGCGGTTTACTGGGTTAAAGCCGCACCGCTCTTAGACAAATAGAAATAACTGTATTTCCCTAAAGAATCTTTTGATGATTTCTTATATATATCTTGCCTTATTATTTATATATTTTATTTATTCTGTTATATCATTACCATCATGTGGAGTCTGTTATATTATTACCATCATGGAGGTTGATGCAAATTTCTTGTGCCTTTTGATGATTCTTTATGTATATATATACTTTTATATATACTGTCCCTATAGTTTTTATTAAACCGTAATCATCATGTAGAAGTATAAAGTATTCGTGAAGGTATAGGTGCAAATTACTCGTGATAGAATACTCTGGAAAGAAACTTTTCTTTATAGATTAACCCAAATAGCTTGTCCCCTTTATAGCTTGTCCCAATCCAAATTATAACATACAAATTTAAATAATATTGATAAATCCTAGCAAAAATATATATACATATTTTAATAAGAAGTTAGGAAACTTCACTAATTAATTTGTTTAAAATATGAAGTATAAAGTTGCGCAGTTTATTGTAAGATTTATTGTAAGACGATAAGGTTTCCTTCAATTATATTCTCTTTGTAATATGTGTAATGAAATATATGATAACATGTAGTACCATGTATACATTTTATCAGTTTTTTTTTGAAAGTGGAAATCTAGCTTAAAATCAAGCTAAACACATTACATGATGTGTGATGATTTCTAAAACCTATAAAAGTTTTTTTTTCGCTTCCATACTGTAAAGGACTAAACTGTGAATTAATAAATTATGGTTAATTTCGCATATCAAGTATAGTCGTATATAGATTAAAATCCAGATTTTTTAAAATATGTGTCTTTTTTCTTTTAGAATATAGTAACATATGCCTAAGGAAAATTTATTTCTTGGATGTTTTTTCAATTTTAAATTTTCTTTTAAATAGAATTTTAATAAAAATCATTTTAACAGATGCATTTTGAAGACAATGAAAATTACAGCTTCTATTTCAAAACATATTATTTATTTTATTCTAAAACTCGAAAAATTAATTGAAACCATATAACAAGGTGAGTTGTATTCAAATATTTTTCCAAATACAGCCTGTATAGAGTTTAAAAATATACTTTTCCCAGATTTTAAATCTGATCTTGTAGGTAGGATATCCACAGAAAAAATTATGGAGAGTATCTTCTATCCTTTTCTCTTTGCAACTTCTGCATCGTTTATTCTATAACGAACATGAACGAACCTAGACTGTATACATATACCTATACCTATATATTTCAAGTTAGGGATCGTTCAGTTTTATTTTCTTTAAGGATGGGTCACATTTTTTTTTGATATTTTGTAGTTGCATCACTTAGATCCTCCTATTGAAGGTCTCAAAAAGTCTGAAAAAGGTGAATGAAATGTATTAATTACTTCGATAAATCTATAAATTCTGAATTAAGTTGTACTTTTCTAAAGAGAAAGATTACTATGTTAAATTGTAAAACAATGTCGCGCTGCGGCATTCTAAAATTCAATGTATTGTAAATTTTTATAGCTATACCTACATATAGTAGTATGTAGGAAAAAATTAATTTTTTATTGTTTTAAAGTTATATCATTAATTTCTTTTCAATTGCAAATAATTATAAATAATATTTTATTTTTTTGTGTATATAGTTGTAAACAAATTTTTTAATTCACTTAAGATGAAAAAAAAACCACAATTAGGCACAATCGAAGTGCGTATCTACAATACAATACAAAAAAAAAAAAAAATCAAATTGGAATACGATATTAGTGTTTATTATTTTATATTTGTAGTTGTGGTCATGGAAAGCTCTTAAGTATATATTTTAGTTTAATAATTTTAAATGGAACAAAATATGTCTTCTAATGGAAAATCTAAAGTTAAATATTTATATATATATGTATGTAGGTATAAACTAAAACAATAAAAAAGAATTAAGATAATAATGATTTTATTTTCTTTTTTATTCTATACATTAAAGTAAAAATTAAAAAAAAAAGAAAAAAAAAAAACTATAAATATAGTAGGTATATCTGAACTGTAACCTTCATTTCAATATCAATCATATATAGAGAAAGAATCGTGTTGTAATTTCTAGTGTAACTATATGCACATTTACAATGGCATTATGATAGGCAGACGATATTCTTTGGTATAATAATTTTCTGTTGAATAAATTCATTGAGAAATTTAATCCTATATAAGTAAATATATCTGCCTATATGTAAATAGCACAAATTTAATGTACTCCTTTTTTATTTTTCTATCTTGATTCATTTATTTGTTTTTTTTTTTTTAAAGGTTTTCTTTTGAAATTTCAGTTATTCTTATAATTTTTAAGTATTTATAAAATAATTCTTTTCTTTATGTTAGCTGTTGTTATTTTTATTGTGTTATTTATTATTATTTTCTTTTTGTTATAAATGTTTTATTATTTGCTACCATAATAAAGCGGCTACAAAAATTATATATTATAATATACATATATATACTATCAAATGAAGCCCTAATTATGGCAATATACTTGGGGTTTTGTATTAAATTGTTTTTATTATTTTTGTAAAAATTGTCATGTTGAGGCTAATATTTATATAGTACTGATATGGATATAGAATTAAAAAAAAAAAAAACACAATAATAGCAAGAACAAAAAAAAAAAAAAAAAATTTTTAAAATAGGAGAATACCATTATAAACGACCTTATTATTATTTTGTTTTTATATATAGAAAAAAAAAACATTTTTTTTTGTTTTTTTTTTTTTTTATAAAAATTATATTATTATTAAATTTTAAATTCATCATTAATCAAGTGAAAAATTAACTTGACATCATCAACCAAAATCGTATCAAATTTACTCTTTATATTGATTTTTTTTTTTTTGTTTTTTTTTGTTTTATTTTTTTTTTTTATATTGTAACTATGATTTTGCAATCACTTTGTTTCACAATTTCTACTATCCATTGGTTATACATACATATCGTTTGAAGAGATCTAAAAGTCTATTACTACTGCAATATCATTGCTTGAGCTTGTTATATATACATAATATATATACATATATAGATTATGATTTCAAAAGATAATTTTAATATAAATATGTGTATATATAATATAAAATTAATGTACCTACATACATAGTAAAGATTATAATTATGTTGAATTCAATATTTTTATAAGCGTTTGTAATGTCAACTTTTAATTGGAAATTATAATTTGAAATATGTTTATATGGTAAAAAAAAAAAATTAACTGAAATTGGTAAATAATAAAGGTATGTTTCGAACGCAAATAATTACCTTTAAAATATATATATATTTTTTTTTTACGAGGGTTGGTGGAAAACTCCAAAGTCACCAAGAGGAACTGCACGTGCTTCCTCAGGGTAATGTTGGAGTTTAACCAACCAAAACCACCCCGCCTTTTAAAACCAAACTTTAGGATGGAACCTTTAATACAAAAGTACAGTTTGGTTTTGGGGATAGTGATGTGGGAAGGATGATTGGGGAAATCGGAATTAGGAAATTTGGGATTATGGGGAATAGGTAGGGAAATTTGGAGGGACATTTTGAAGAAAGATGTTAATGTTCTTCTTAAACTTAAGTAAATCGTACACATAAGAATTACCAACTATAGGGAACACATGCGATGGTATATGGTTCCACAAACGGGACGTGCCCTTGACAAATGAATTTTCATAAGCTGTTTAGTTCAAAAACAGTTTTTTTCTATACGATTAAAAATGGGCCAATTTTTTGGACCTAAAAAGTAATTTTCTTTTTCAAAAATATACTTAATAACGTTTTAAATTTTAAAAATTTTGTAAATGTAAATGTAAATGCGTTTAAAACAAAGTTTTTTTCTCTTATAACTAAACATTTTATATCATATGTATTTATTAAATCGTATAATTTTTTTCTTACTTATTCGTATAATACTTTCCGACTTGCCCGATAAAATTCCAGATTATTTAATTTTTGAATGTTTTATTTAATAGAAAAGTATCACGACTGAAAAATAATTAAAAAGATTAGAGTTATATATGCATAAAAATAAAATGTTATACTTTTTTTTCCTTCTTTTTCTCCCTTGGTTAGTATAGGGCTTCCACATGGTTTCTCCATCGTACTCTGTTTTGGGTCATTTGTTTAATTTCTGCACATGTTTTCCGTTCTCTTCTATTTCTTTCGATTTTGTGCTCGTCCATGTCATGCGTGGTTTTCTTATTTTTCTTTTGCCCTGTGTGTCCTATCCACTTCCATTTTTTCCTTTTTATTTGAAGTGCTATTTGTTCTTGTTTCGTTGGAAATTCACCTAGGCCAGAAGATCTATGGTTCTAAGGCATTTATTCACGAATGTTTGCAGCTTGTTGTTGAACTGCTTCACTAACCAAATCTCGCTCCCATATAGTAGGACTCATTTCACATAGGTATTGAAAATTCTTATTTTGGTGTCTCTATTTTAGTGTGATTATCTCCATACAGACGACCATCTGTCAAATGTTATACTTAAACTCACTAAAAGATATAAGAAGGTCAATTAAACAAGAACAGAAAAAGTGTTCAACTTTTTTTGCTCTTACCGTTAATTGATTACAGATTTTAAGATATAAATACTTTAGTAATATTGTCTCCTTAAAATATCTGTCCTGATAAAATGAGATCTGATGTTTTCAACAGTATATAATTGAGTTTTGTAAATTACTATAATGTTAGTTAAATGCACGTTTTACTAGACTTTCGAAAATCCTTTCGTTGAATTTTAATAAGTTTGAAAACAATAAAAAATTAGAAAGTTGTGAACTTTATTTATAAGTTATGTAGGGGATGTAGGGGATATTTGTATAAAGTATTTTTAATTTTAAGATTTTATAAATATAGTTTCAGAGATTCATTAATTATAAGGGAGTATCCAAGTTTCGTCTAAATTTAAAACAAAAGTTTTAAAAATGTTACAGGAGTGATTAAAACTTTATAAAAGAAAAAAATCAAAGCAAAAAAAAATTATGGAAGAAAAAGAACATAGTTAAAACAGATTGTGTTGACAATTTTGCTCCATTCTTTAAATAAATGTCGGTCTTTCTTCAAATCATTGCCGTACACGAATAGATATAGTAATTATATTCATTTTTTGACTGCTTATTTTAGATTTGATACTTTATATACCTACGGGTTTTTTTTTTTTTTAACCATATGGCTGTTTATCCTTTTATGTATTATGTCAATGTTACAAATTATTACCCTAGAAATCTACATACTATTCAGTTTTATGAAAAAAAGAGTATTGAAGATAACAAAAAAAAAATCTTTTAAGAATAATTAATTTTAAAATAATTTAAGAATATTGCTTTTATTGATTTTGAGAAAAAAATTAATAAATGATGGTATTTTGTTCTCATTGCTCATCGCTTTGACGTTTAAGTAGAATACATTGATTTAAATGGAACTTGACCAAATGGAAAAGCGACGCTAGAGTAGAGCAACTTTCTACTTTTACTCGCGTTGACAATAAATTTTTTGTTTTTTTATTTTATATTATGGTTGTTAGTCATAAAGCGACGCTAGCATTTGGTCTTTATTTTATTTAGAACGCAACGCTTGCATTTGGTCTTTATTTTATTTAGATTAGCGTCACGGCGCTGAAAGGAACGCTAGAAGCGATGCGAGAATTGGGTATGTGGGTCATCATCTTAAATGTTTTAAATTGTATACTATCCAAAATGAACGCAGTCGTCTCGCAGCCATGAAAAACGTTGTTTTACTTTTAACTTTTTCAGCTTTCTTTACGCATTGATATGTCAAATAATTGAATAGCATCAAAATAAAAATAATAAAGTAGCCATTTTTTTTTAGTATATACTTACGTCTTTGTAATATTTTTAAAATTAATTTATAAATCAATTAAAAATATTCAAGAAATAAAATATTGAAGTAAATAATTATAGATAAAATAGAGAAAAAGCTCAAATATAGTTAAAATTTTATTTTATTTTATTTTTTCACTCAAACTCAAATTTATTTTGATTACTTTTTTGTAGGCTGGATAAAAACTGCGTGCAAAGCGCGAACCGAAGGTGTTAATTCCAATATAAAAAGGCCACTTTGGTTTACTAAAATGCGTACAATTTTATTATAGCATAATGCGCTCCCTATCTAAAACCAACGCTCTCTTAACGCACTCATACAAAAGAGTGTTCGCACTTTGAAAACTACATTATTACAATGTACTTACTTACATACTTATTTATCAAAAATAGCTTTTCTTTTTATTTTATTTTGATACTATTCATTATACTATATACAATGACACTTCAATGTGTAAAGAAAGCGAAAAAACTTAAAAATTGAAGAACTTTTTTCATGACCGCGTCATATGACAGCTTTTATAATGAACAATTTAATACATTTAGCTGCACTTTGACACTTCGATACGTGTAAAGAACACCATGAGAGCATGCATTGTATATACAGGATAACTCTTAAAAGATGTTTACTTTAGTAACCCTGTTTTAGTGAACTTTTATTTATTTTTCTTTAAAAAGGCTAACATTTAAAATTCGGGTAAAGTTTATTCTTTATCGAATTTCTGATCTATTCTCTATTAAATTTACCATCCTTTAATTTATACCATTATAATAATACCTGTTAGTCTTCGTTAATAATTTATATATTTCTGTATATAAATTGTTTTTTTTTAAATATACATACATACATATGTATTGCAATTATTTTTAATTATTAAGTTGGTTAATTCTTAAGTCAGTTAAGTTTGTAGTTATAATGTAAATAATTTACTAAATGAAATTAAATATTTATAATATATTAAAAAAAAAAAGGTATTAAAAAAAAGAAAAATGAAAAAAAAAAGTTTTTTTTTTAACATAAAATAACGTTTTTGCGTTCAGTTTTGCGGTAATAAGAGAAAAATAACAAAAAAAAAAAAAGAAATAGTAAAAAAATAAATGCACGTATTTTTTGAACAAAAATAAATGGTAATTTAATATTTTAACTTATATTAAATTATATTAATTAAAAAAATAAAAATAAAAAAATCTATATATTCGTACCATTTAAAAATAAAAAAAAAATTATTTTAATTTGTATGCAATGACTTTTTTTTTACTATTATACGGATTTGAAAAGGTATATATGTAATTAGGGTAACAAGACACATCTTTATGACTTCTTTTTAATATGAACGTTGAATTAAAATTTATAATCGTTATCTTATATATGTTTCGAATTATTTAAATATATAGATGGTTCCATAACCATAATAGTTTTAAAACATCTTTGTAATAAATGTGTACTTTAGAAAACGGAGTAAAATTATTTAATTTTGACTCATAGAAAACTCTTAAAATATTTGTACATGTTGTGCTCTATATTTGTTTTTGGTCAAATATTTATTATGTTGCTGTGTGTTGCTTGAATATCAGTAATATTATGTTTTTCTTTATACAATTCTCTTGTATTTATACTTTACATTTAAAAAGTAATTTTTTATAATTCCTTTTCTGAAATGTATGTGTTTAATTTTTCGCATAGACGCCATTTTATTTAAACCACATTTAAATTTTATGCATTTATTTAATATTAAGAAATAAAACTCCTAGCAATTTATCCCATACGTTAGTGCATAGAAGATGCAAACAGAAAGAGATGAAGAAGACTCTCCATTACTTTCTCTCCGAATATCCAACCCTAGTTAGGATCAAATTGAATATGGGAGGATACTCTGCTTTCTCACACATAAAACCAATTATCATAAAGTACAATTTGAGGACCAATCTATCGGCTTGTTATTGAATATTTGTTGACAACCCAAAATACTAAGAAATGGTATCAAAACGGTACATTGTCTGTGGTGATTGTGCTCATTTGATAGATTTCTAGAGAGCAGCCAATTAAACCAAACAACTAACCTATCTTTAGTGTAGAAAGTGAAAATGCGATAAAAGATTTAAATTTTATTTCACTGTTCTGTACAAAAAAATAAATGCAATTAAAATGCAATAAAAATAAATTATGTATTAAATGTATTTACAATTATGTAAATTACAATTATGTAATTGTAATTTAGATTAATCATGATTAGTTTTTTTGTTTTTAGATTTCAAAGTAGTTAAAAGAAAGGTTAAAAAAAATATAAATGTTAGACTTAATGTAAAATATAAAATAGCAGAGTGAATTTAAAAGTAATATTGCATCGGTGTTACCATTTAAATTTTTCATTATTACGAATTCTATACAATTTTACCAATATTCAAATATATATATATATAAATTATTATCACATTTCAAGTTACAACTATATATATGTATGATAATATTTAATATGTAAATAAGCAAATTTGTTAATTTAATTCCATTTATTTTAAGTGTTAAACTCTTCAACTATTTCTGATCAATTTTTTTAAGTTTTAAAAAATATATATATATATAAAATATATGAATGTATTTTTAACTTTTAGCTTAATTGGAATTTTTATGTTTTTGGTTTTTTTTTATTGTATTTCTCTGCCACATAAATGTGGACAGGAAATTACACAGCCTTTCCTGTATTTTTAGCTTTCTGAATCGAAATTTTTCGGCTATATTTTAGTAAAAAAAATGCAACAATAACTCAACAACAACGATAAGGAAGAACATTATACATAATATATTATATAATGTATGTAATATATATCTGCCGTTAGTCAGCTTTGTGTGTAACGCTACGCTATATACAAGTAGTCTTGCCATATTGCCGTTTCTTTTCATTAATTTGTTTTTTTTTTTTAAATTAAAAAATTTTCATGAATTACAATTTTCTGCCCTCCTTAGGTATTACCTCCTCAAATACGTCCTTAGGTATTTTTTATATATTATTTATTTGTGAAATCGTAAAAGATTAAAAATACAAAACCATAGCGATTTTATCGTTTTATTATTACACTTTACTATTGTCCTTTTTTCTTAAATTTATCACAAAAAATCATGAAAAAATGGCATGTGAATATTTCGGATTTATTTTACTTCCGATTTTGTATATGTAATATAGATTTCGCGCCAGCTATACTATTTTAATATTTTTCGGAATGCAGTTACTACTGCTTAAACATAGGTCACCTGAATGCAGTAGGATCAAAATGGCGCAACCTCGTGCTAATTAAGGTCTAATTGAGATGATCATCTTACCTATCTACCTACCATTGCTAACCCATATTTTTTTAATGCAAAATAACTAATACTCCTTAAACGTTACCAGAACCTTAACGTTAAAAATATGACATTTATGACTTCATGACGCCGCATGACTTTAAAAAACTATATTTAGGTAAAACTATAACAAAAAAAAAGAATATATTATTGAAAACAATTATTATTTTTTTTTTAATTTTAAAAAAATGGCAATAATATTTTTAATATTTATTATTTCTTTAAATCTGTATATAAACTATTTAAAATTTTAATTTAATTATAATATTTACAAAATTAATAATAATTAGCAAAATATTTGAATAAAAATTTTCAATAAAAATTATACATTTACATATATGTATATATGCTATTGAACTAAAATTTATTTAATTTTTATTAATATTAATGTTATATAATATGCATATATATATGTATATATATATATATGTATATATATATGTATATATTTATATATTTACATTATATTATATTTAAATATGAATTAAATAAAGTAATTTATAATTTTTATAATATTTTCAATTTATTTTATGCATGTACATATGTATTAATTTATGTATGTATTTATGTATGTATATAATATATATGTATATATGTAAATGAAAATAAACTCTTTAGTCTTCAGTTTTCAAAATGTCTTTTTAAATTATTAATTAATTTTTTTTTTTATTAAATACAATTCGATATTAAAATTTATACTAAACATTTTTTTTTTTTTTTATTACTTTATATCATGATAACATATCATGCGATATTTTTTATTTTTTGGATTTTTTTTTTATGTCATGTAATATTTGTTTTTTTTTTATAGCATGATATTATCTTATAATATTAAAAAAAAAAAAAATTATACTAATATGGATTTTGAATAATTTTGGAATGATCTAAATAACATTTTAACAATTCAATTATAATTTTAAATCGAAATTTAATTTAAATTATAAAAAACGAAAAATAAAGTCTTTTGATTTTTAATTAAAAAAAGAAAAATTTCATTCTTTTTTGTTTATTTACTCCGGATTTTTTTAAGCCTCTTTTTTTGTTTTTTTTTTTTTTAAATTTAATAAAAAGAAAAAAAGAATAAAATTAAAACAGAAAAAAATAATAATAAAAATTTTCAGTTCCAATATAACGGTGGAGCTGTATGTCAATATGGTCTCCAAACAGGGCCAGGATCACCGGTAACTTCATCTTCAGTTGTTGTTCTATGATGATGTGATTGTTGTTGATCTTGTTGCTGTTGTTGTTGTTGTTGATGTTCATGACTATGATCTGATTCCTGTAAACCACTTGCTGTTATATCATGATGATCTGATGTACCGATACCAATTTCAACAACACCATTACCACCACCACTTAAACGTGTACCAGCTGCTAATGAACTTATTGTAACAGCATTTTCTGGTCCTAAATATTGTTCTAATTTTTCGGCACCATGTAAATGTAAATGTATTTGATTTTGATTAACAGTTGAATATAATTGTGGATATAAAACCATTGTTGGTCCAGTTGGTCCTGGATATTGTGGTTGCGCAGCACAACTACCATATTGATAATTATTATAACCATTTGACCAATTATTATAAGCTGATGTTGGTGCTGTTCCATAACTTCCACTTGTATTAAATTGATCAATTTCAGATTTTGTTGAACCATATGGTGGACTACATACAGTTGGTGGTTGTGGTGGCATTATTGCACTTGTTGCACCAGCTGTTGGTGCTATTGCAGCTGTATGATGATAATCAGCTGTTGTTGGTGCACTACAAAATGGTTGCATATCTGTTAATACAGTTGGTATATGATAATTTGGATGATGATCTAATGAATTTGGCGGGGTTTCATAACTAGTATATGTTGTATTGCCTGGTGTTAATGGTGAATATGATGCATATGAAGCTGTTGTAGGTGCTGTTGGTCCAACTGGACCATAACCGGAAGTCCATTCTGAAGCTCCCATCATTTGATTTTCTGCAAAATAAATATAAATAAAAAAAATGTATAAATATATGAAATAAATTTGAAAACAACGTAATTAATATATTCTTTGATTGCTTTAATTCTATTTCAGGCAAAACAAAATGACAAAACATATTGAGGACTTAAATTATAATAATAATATTTTTGGTCAGTAAAAATTGAGTAAAAAAAAAATTTAGGAAATTACGGGGAGAATTAAAAAGAAATGGACCTATCATATTGGCTTCTTTATTTCTGAATTTCTATACAAAATTCACCAGATAGCAAAGATATTCAGAAATTTAATGTACATCAACAAAAAAAATTGATTAATTATAGGTTAATGATAAATCAATAAAAAAAAATAGAAACTGAATTACTACATGATGCTGTACTATAGAGAGAATAGGTATAGACCAGTTTTTTAAATGAATAAATTTATTCCGCTTAATCTAGTTGTAAAATCTGCTAAGATTTTCTCTTCTTTTAAATATCTGCTATAATGTTATTCGGTCTTATTGTTTGTGGAGTTGTTGGTGGAGGTGATATTAAAGAGTTCAATTTTAATGTGGGGTACAGGTTCCAATCCTAGTATTATTAAAAAAAATTTTTTTTACTTAACTCAACTACCATATTTTTCAAAGTGATACAGATATTAAATGAATACTTTACGCATATCAATAATAGAAAAATAAAAAATAAATAATAAAAGAAAATATCAAATATAAATAAATAAGTTTAATTTATGTCTTACAACTCATAGATATTCCATTCCATACAGTGTAAATAAATAAATATCTTATGTTGATTCAAAATATCCTAATGTAAATAAGAGTTAAATTATATTGGTTTAATTTAAAAAGTTCTACATGCAGACCTAGATAGTAATTAAATACCGATTTATTTCAATCAATTCTAATAATAACAATATATTCTCCAAATAATATTCCTATT
This sequence comes from Poecilobothrus nobilitatus, assembly GCA_947095535.1. NCBI lineage: Eukaryota > Metazoa > Arthropoda > Insecta > Diptera > Dolichopodidae > Poecilobothrus > Poecilobothrus nobilitatus. The sequence continues at coordinate 49,810,749 of OX352772.1, read as the reverse complement.
CCCCCTGTTCTATTATATATATTATATATTTATAAATATTTTCATTTTCCTAACCATAACTTCCCTTTTGTTCCAACCTGTGATGAAAGAATGGTTTATTGGCTTGGCCGATTAATAACTAGCAAATAAAAAAAAATATCATGTAACAATCAATTAATATCATAAAATTTTCCAGGATCTTTATATGATATTGCATCGAATTCGGAAGGGAAAAATTTTACTTTAATAATGTTTAAAACCTAGTTGTAGCCCACATTGAACTTTTTTAATTGTTAAACAAGCTATAAGCTTGAATGTTATTTTTATAAAAAAATTTGCCATTTAATGTACATTGAATGTAGTTAAAAACCAATCGAAACGATCATTTACAAAATAACAATGTATCTTCCATTGTATTTAATTATATTTTATATAAATCGGACAAGATACAATTAAAAGAACAGTTAAAGAAAAAAGAACATATAATATAATATATGGGTATTCTATTTCTTTTTATCCTTTTCAATTGATTAAATAATGTATCCTTTTTGATGATATCAAACTTAAGAAATTATATCCTTTTTCTTTATTATATTTATATATGAAAATCGATTTTTAATTGCCCTGTGTTACAACCCTCTATTGTATATTATAACATTACAACAATATGTTGCGATAATTTTATTCTCTTATTTCTTAAAGATTCTGTTATGACTTGTTTAGAAATAGAAATTCCTTCTGAAAAATTGGAAGGAAATTTCTTATGATTAAATTAATTATTATTATAGAATATATTCACTTATAATTTAAATATATTTTTTTATTGCCGCTGCTACTACCGCTATATCGCTACTATACATAATATATACAGGGTGTTTCGATGTAAACCTGATATATAGCACAAAAGGTGATAGGTAGAGATTATTATTATAGAATATATTCACTTATAATTTAAATGTATTTTTTTATTGCCGCCGCTACTACCGCTATATCGCTACTATACATAATATATACAGGGTGTTTCGATGTAAACCTGATATATAGCACAAAAGGTGATAGGTAGAGTAGAGATTGAAACTAAATGAATTATGTTTAGAACGGAGAGTTTATTTTTCGAAATAGTTTTCGAAATAATTTTGTTCAAAATTTTCTTTATAAGTTTCAAAAAAGTTGATCTTAGATATTTTACATATTATTTAAGATTATACATATAAGATTATATATACCGAACTTTTCGCAATTAAAATGAGAAATTATCCCTATAAATTTTTTAATTTGAAAAATTGTAATAATTTAATCGTTTTTTTCTCATAAAATACCGTTATTAATATCCGATATAGATGTTATACACCATACTCAAAACCATGATCTTTTTTAAAAACTTATCAAAAAAACTGTAACTAGTATAATCTCGAAAATCATTAAAATTAGACCTCGCACTCCGGAACAAATGTTTTTATTTTATTTGAACTAGCCTCTCAAACAAAAAAACAACTTGACCAAAAACGAACCAAAAGTGAAAAAAGATGCTTCAAAGTGAAGTTTTATTAATACATTTATTTATATTTCAGTATTGTTACACCTGTTGTTTGTCAAAAAGGTTCAATAAGTACAGTTTTAGGTAGATTACAGTAACCATGGTATGCCAACAAACAAATAAACATTTTTTAAAAAGTTTTAGAATTTTTATTATTTATTATAAAGTATATTATGTTATTCATATATTGATGCCTAGTATTGAAAAGGGCGTTTCAGTTGCGGATCGAGTAGACTTGAAATGCATTCGATTCGATCAAATGATGAATAGGTATTATTGAAAACATCGGTTGCTCAAGCATTTAATTGGTAAAATTTATCTGTCAGCGGTAAATATATTTTTGTTGTCAAGTGTTTGTCATGTAGTATAATAAAATTAATAAACAATAAACATTTTAAGAATAAAATCTCGTAAAACTCATTTCATAAAATTCGTTTCGACTGCATTTTCAATAATACCAAAAAAATTTTCTCGTTAAAAAAGACTCAAAAGTGACTCACTAACAAGAGTCGTAAACAACTTACTAACTACCACATTTCGAACTATCACTACATATACATTTTTTGCCTATGTTTATTATTATTCTTACCACTCATACGTTATTATCATACTACACTGATAACTTAAAAACTACTCTTTTCGAGTCGATAACTCGCTTATGGCGTTTTGTAAGAATATAAATTTTCACTAGAGAGTCAAAAACGACTCCGTCACGATTGATATGGGGTTTATCACCTTTATGCCAAATTTGTTCCAAAATACCCTGTATATCATAATTTTACTTATTATTATTATTGACTTTCTTAAAATGTATATAAAAGGAATTCGGAATTCCGTTGTTTTTTTAATGGAACAAAAATTTATTTTTCATTAAATCAAATTAATTTTAAATTTATGATGATAATACTATTGAAAAAAGAAGGATGTTATTTTACCTTGAAAAGGTTACTATTATTGTACTCTTCTAATTGTTGTATCATCATCAGTATCAGCGCCGGCTCAAGAGTTGTGTTATGTACATTTAAATTTTTGCGGAACATGCATACATAGCTATATACATACAAATCTATAAATCTTCTTAAAATAATAATAATTTTAAATGTAATGTTATAAATCTCACCAATGATAACTTTATAAAATTTGAAGGTGAATGTGAAGGTGATTATTGCAACTGGATATTTTTTGTTTTGATTTTTAATTTGTTAAAAAAAATTTTATTCTAAAATTTAAAAAGATGATCTGCATTGAATATTGAAATTTAAAATATTTAGACCATTGCCCAAAAAATATTTAAGTCATTATCTAAAATAATTAGGGCATTGCCAATGTATTTTTGATACATTTTTTTTAACTTAAAAATTTTGAATGAAAATGTTAATATATTTTAATGAAATTTTCAGAGAAGGTAGATATAATGTGGTTGCGTTCAAGTTTGCAGTTTAACTTTATAACTAGAAGTTAAATAGGAATTTTCTGATGCAGATATAGAAAGTAAAATAAGAACGACTTGTTGCACTTTATTTTTTTTAAAAATTCCCTTAAGGCTTGTGTATAAAAACAAATAAGATGCGCAATTTGAAAGTTTCTCTTTGAGCCTTATTGCCTATGGCCTGGTGTGTAAAGTAATTCTATATAGGTAATAAATGTATATTCTACATTTATAAAGGTATAATACATTTAATATACATTTAATAAAGGCATTAAATGTATATTTAATACCTTTAAAGGAATATACATTTAATAAAGGTATTAAATGTATATTCTATATAGGTACATTGCTTTAGATGAGTTTGTGTGGTTTTTGAAAAAAATAAAAAAAATGAATAAAAAATATATATAGAACATAGATGTGTAATGACATACAGTCTAATACAGTTTACATATTATGTAAACTGATGATATTGATAGAAATATCTAGCCTTATGTATATTTTGTATTCAAATTTGTGTTAAAATTACTCCAATCTAACCAATGGTGCAGTGTGTAAGTTACCGGTCTTTCATACGAAAAGTCTCGGGTTCAAACAAGGGTCAGGTGAAAAATAATATATAAAATATAATAAAATAATGTAAACAAAATATTAAATATAATTATAATTTAATATACTTCTACCGAGATGGCCCACATGCTTTAAGGCGAAAGGGTCCTAAAAATATCCGCAGGTATTTATATCTGGGCGATATAATAAAAAAAAAATTACTCCTAATTATTAATATGTAATTTTTACATTTTATAAATTCGGTACAAAATATTTTATATATATATCTATATGTAATTTGAAAAAAAACATAAAAAACATAAAAATAATATCATCACCTTAATCATTGTGCCCTATGCATGTGCTACTTGTGCATTGCTCCTAAACCGACCCTGATCAGTATACAGAATAAGACAATTTTTTTTTTTTTTTGAAAAATTAACAAAAAACAAAGTAGAAAAGGATAAAAACTTTGTTTTAAATGTTTGTTTTAAAAAAAAAAAAAAATATGCATTTATTTTCTTTATGATGGGGAGGTTTTGTGTAAATTTTTTCCTTACTATTATAGGATATCTTTAAACTTTAAGAATTAAATCAGGTTGGTATGACGATGATGAAGATGATGATGTTAATTAATGAAAGAATTTTTCTCGAATATATGTTTATAAAAATAATACAAATATATATAAATATATATATATATATATATATATATATATATAGATTTGGAATGGGAATATATATATGAATAATACGTTTATTTATTTATATAAATATTAGAAATAATTAATCTAAAATAAAATTTTTGGTATAGAAAAAAAAAGAAAAATAGAAATTTGGATGACAGAGTCCTGTGGAGTTAATTTTGATTATATTTGATTACTAAAATATAATGTTTTTTTTTTTTTTGTTGATATCGGGACGGTATGTTGCTGACAAGACACCAAAACAGTAATAAGCATAGCGCGAAAAATAAATTTAAATTAATAATAGGAAGAAAATTATATTTTTTGATCCACGGAGAGTTATTATTGTTTTTTTTTTTTTTTGTCATCCTTTCTTTTGTGTTTCAACTTTAAACTTTAACAAAAAAAAAAAAAATAGAAAAAGAGGGCGAAGTAGAGTTAAGGAATGTAAGATGTGTACACAGGTTTTTAGCACAATATATAATGAAAATATTATAGAAATTTAATTTTTCATCTATATAGGATTATAATATTATAGGGTAATTTATTAATGACATATTTTTAGGAAAAAAAAAAACAAAAAAAAAAAATAAATTAATTGTCACTCATGTTCATTTTGTTTATGGTATATATATATGTATAAGGATAAAAGATACATATGTATAAGGATAAAAATTATTGATGAATTTTCATATAAGGAATTTTATAAATTTAAAAAAAAAAAAAAGTTAATTATGCTTAAAGTTTTTTTTTTTTTATACATATGTCAATTTATGAAAATAAAAAGTTAAAAGTAAAAAAAAAAAAATAAATAAAATAATTATACTCGTATAGACAGAAAAAAATGCACATATATTATGACATTCATGTATATGTACTCGTATACACATACATAAATATATATAGGACTTTCTTTTTAATATTTTTGAGCTAAAAAAAAAAAAATCTTAAGAATAGGTAATTGACAGGAATTTAATTATGTTTTATGACATGTGTTTTGTATGCATTACGTTATGTACTTAATATATAGATTTTAAGAAGAAAACTTTTCTATGAAAACATCCAAAGGTTTCTTTCAATATTTATGGGTGGTAAATGGTAAATTAAAATTAAAATTTTTTAGTATATTTAGATTGTGTACTCAGTATACTAAAAATACTTTTTAAATATTAGAAAGGAATTTATTAGATTTTTTTTTTTTTCTATATATAGGTACTAAATTTATGTTTTATTAAAAAAATTTTTTAATTTAAATTTGACAAAAAATTTGACAGAAAATGTGGTTCTATTAATTGATGATTTATAGAAGCTAATAACAGATTAGTTATTAATATTTTAAATACAAAATGTTAATATAGTTTTTTATTTTTAAGTTTTTCTTAATTTTCAAGTAAAGAAAATTGTATTAGATTTTTTCTAAGAACTTATGCGAAAAATTTGAGGAACAAAAAAAAAAAAATAAATAAAGTATGTAACGTAAACATAAAATATATACAGGGTGTCTCCGACTCGATGGTCTTCCTTGAAATGGATGATCTGGCAAGTCGAGACGAACCAAAAATTGTATTGGAGAGGAGGGTCTATTCTGGACCCTTTTCGAGATACGAGGGGTTAAAGATGTTTTAGCAATTTTTCATAAAAAAAATCTATAATTTTTGAACGGCTTGCTATAGGAAGATAAAACAAAAAGTGTTTTGTAGAGTAAGTTATGGCCTAGTGGGTAAGAGCGTATAAAATACGCTGTAAACACCGAGGGAATGTGGGTTCGAATCCCTCACACGCCGTTAGAGTTATTTCCCCTTACGACATTTACAGCGACGCCTGATGTGTAATTTCCTGTCCACATTTATGTGGCAGAGAAATGCATTACAAAAAAAAAATCTTTTATTTTTTGGCTTTTCCTAACATGATAAATAATTAGAAAATATTTTTAATACACCAACTTACCGTAATTGACTAGTTTTAAATTTACTCCCACCAAAGTTAGCAAACTAGATTTTTAAAAATAAATACGTATGTAGCAACTACATCTAATTAATTTTCATTAAGGTAAAAAAAAATTTTGAGATATTGCAATTTTCATTTTTATTTTATATTTTTTTGCCCTCAGTTCTGAGATACATTTCAATTTCTAAATTTTAGAGTCTAAAAGAAAACAGTAGTTGAATTATTTATATTTGCAAACTTTATTTTATAAGAGAAATTTATAAGCTTCCAGATGATTGAATATGATGAACAAAATAACAAGGAACAAAATATGAATATAAGGAACAAAAACTTTATTTTATTAAAAAAATTAAACTATAAGCTAATAGTCTTAAAATTTTTTGAATTACATTCTTTACCAGTACAACATCAATTTCGCGAGTTAAAAATTAAAAGATTATTTGTATATTATACCATACTCATAGCGCTGGCCATGATCTAATCAACTCATCGATTGAAGAATGCTGTATTCCTGACAATTTGAAAATAAAATAAGGTCCTGCCAATATATAAAAAAGATGGTGACAAAGATGACATTAATAACTTTAGACCTATCTCAATTGCGTCAACGTTTAGCAAAATACTAGAAACTTATGCTAACAATGAGCTTTCAGCCTATCTAAAAAATAATATGTTAATATTTGTCTCGCAATACGGCTTAAAGTATGCATGTGAACTGTGATTATAGATGACCTAGATTCCCGCTAGTGTAAGAAAACATCAGAATACAAGTTTTTATATTTTATTGTTTTTAAATAAATTTAGTTATTTGGACTAAACGAATATATAAGTTTATGAATCATTAATAAAACAAACCTATACATAAAAAAATTTTTTTTAAAGATACATATATATTTATATTAAGTGTAAAGTGACTATTTTGTTATTAAAAGATTGAACAAAAATGAAATTTTGATAATATTTAGAAATAGTTTTATAAATTTATAAATAACGGGTTTTCCAATTTGAGTGATATGATTTTTTTTCAAAAAAAAACACACTAATTGTTAAGGAAATTCAAATGTTTTTTATTTAATGTGAAGTACAATCGATGCAATTAAATCTGAATAAAACGTCATTCAAATGGGTTCCACGACTTTTTTTGCAGGAACGAATTCGATGAACCCAATTTTTGAGCACTTTTTCCACTAAATCAAGTCTTATGTCATAAATAGCACATGTCGTATGTCATGAATAACAATTAATATAACTCACACGCTTATAGATGAAATCTACTTGTTTCGGTACTCTGTATTATCTTTTAATTAATACCATAAAAAATTAATGCTGAAATGTTAGGCTGAAGTAGGCGACTTCAGACTATATGTATTTATCATATTTTAAGATGACATTTTGAAATGTATTGCTTATTTTAAACATCTGATTAATCAATAATGGATTGAATGTAGATAGTCCATTATTTTGTATTGTCAAAGCGTATTATTTTTTCTCTATAAAGATATAAAGTGAAATTATTTTAAATATTTTGACGAAAAAATATGATTTTATGATAGAAAAAATAAAATTTATTATTTACTTATATTTTTTCTTTTCACTGTACAATACAATACAATAATGGTTTCATTTCACAATACAATAATGGTTTTAGAAACGATCGGTGAAATGATAAGTCCTTTACATAATATAAGGATGTCAAATTACACTTTTTTTTGGCACGATATGATTCTTTTTGGTTTGTGGAATTGATATATAAAATATATTACAACTTCCAAGTCATATGACAACACACATGTATTGTAAATTTTCCTTAATATGAGAAAATGTTGATGAAAAAATACCGTTCGTTTTAAAATAATGTTTGTTTAAAATAAAAAAAACTATTTTATAATTTTAAACTATGTACCTATATTTACTTTATTGTATAAATAAATACCTCTACTGTCTTTTGATTCCTTTCTACATATTATGTACATAAGTATATGTATATTTCAACAAGAAAACAAAAAATCAAAATGTATGAGAAATAAAGTATGAAAATGTATTTTTTATTAAAATTGTTGTTTCAATTTTGAATTTATGTCCTTTGGTGGGACTATTTGCCACCCCTATCATATTTATTATATACGGTTGAAAAGGGTGTGAAGAGACACACTAACAATATAATAATAAAGAATATGTACATATCTAAAAATATAATAATAAATAAAGGGTGTCTTTGAAAATTTTACATGTATATAGTAGTTTTTTTTGAAAGTGAATTTAATATTAAAACAATACCTACCTTATACATAATTGTATGCGGTCGGTAAAAAGATGTCTGTATACTGTTGTAGAAGAAAAATATAATGGTTTAAGTAAAATACTACAAAATGTTAAAAAAAATTTATAATGCATTTTTCGGCCATTAGATGGCGGCATCGGTCCTAGCGGAATATATATTCGAAAACTTGAAGATATAAAGTGCCGTTATGTGATGACGTTATCTTAATAGCTCGTAATCTCTTAAATATATCCGTATATTCATATTTACCGTTTATTATATAATACCGTTATAGTGGATTTTTTTTGTTTGTTTTTTTTAGAATAGAACAATAATTTAAAAAAACTAATTTTTTATGTTATGCAAATTAAAAAAAAAAACGTTAACAGACCTTAACGTTTTATTTGGAGTTTAGAACTTAATATACAATGTACACAATATGAAATCTAGCTATAAAATTTCTTATAATGTTTTTTCAACTTCTTTTAATTATTAAATATATAATTTCAATATAAATACCTATATACATACATACATACTTACATATATTTTTAAGAATTATAATACATATGCATGCATTTTTATTTTTAGATATTTAATAACGTAAACGTTTCCGACATAAGTTCATTTTCAAATTAATCCGTTATAAAAAAAAAAACAAAAAAAACATGACTTTTCCGGTTATCGTGCAAGAGACTATAATTGAAGATCACAAGACTTACATATATGTAGATAAGTTTTTTTATTAAGGACCGCAAATAATTAATAATTTTTACTTGATTTTTCTTAGAATTAATTATTTTTTTTTGAAATAAACAAAAAAAAAAAGCCATTATTAATATCTTGTTAACTATATAGTAATTAATTTAATACTGTTATATTAACTGTTGTTGAAAAAAGAACTGTCCGATACGTACGTACATTGTTAGTATATCTGAAATTTTTAGATTGTTTTTTAATTTTTTCTGTTTTTGTTTTTTTTTTTTGCTTATGTTAAAAATTTTTCCATACCATATAATGATTTGTAAAATAAAAAGCCGAATTTCTTGTAACAATTTTTGTACAAAGAAATGATTGATTTCTTAAAAGATTTTTTTTTTTTATAGTCTTTGCATTTAAATTTGGAAGTTCATTCAATCATGTGCCTACCGATGTTATATTATATTTTTTGGTAATTATGTATATGTATGTAACTATTTATGTATATAAATTTTAAAATTTTAGAACACATATTATAACTTAAATATCCATTGCGTGACAAACTTTCTACAATTTTTTTTTTTTATTTTGCCTAATTTTGTTATTATTGTGTGGGTTTTTTTTTTTTTTGTTTTACAGTATGTTGCACTGTAAATTATATAAAGGAAAATACAAAACAAAACTACTTAATCTTTTTTAATCTAACTAACATATAAAAACAGAGTATATTATAAAAGTATGTATGTAAGTATGCACTTAAAACTGGTGACTTAAATGTACTTAAAACTGATATAAAATGATTGATTTTTGATGCAGTTTTATTTTTATCAATGGAATTAGAAAGACAGAAGGATAGAAAGAAAGGTAAAGAAAAGGACAAAAAAAAATTAAATATTTAAAGATTAAAAAGATGCAAAAGTAAGAAAAAGAAAAAGATACCCAAAAATATATTGACGAAATTATTGCATATAACAATAATAGATTGCGTGTCACAATTAGATTTAGTCAGGTGTTATCCTTGTCAAACACCTCTTATATAATATAATATAAAATTAAAAAAAAAAAAAATATACATTCATATCATACATTGTTGTAAATTGGTTTTATGTATTAAACAAAAAAGAAAAAAGCATTACAAAAGCGACCATCAGTTGATGTGGTAACACCTTAAAGGCATATTGTATAAGGATAATGCAATAATAAAATAACCGACATACGATACATATAACAATTATTATTTAATGAAATTTAAATTAAAAAATGTTTTTTTTTTGTTTTTTGTTTTTTTGGTAAATATTTTGACTTTTCTTTTATATTTATTTGATTTTGAAAACTTGAAAAAAAAATAGGGAAACGGGAAAAAATATCTTTAGGTAGGTAATAATTTATAGTTATAAGATTTAAGGTTATATAGGAAATTAATGGAAATTTTTTTATTTTTTTAAATGAATTTGTAATTATAAATTAAGAATGAATAACTGATGAACATAATCAATAATTGAAATTATAAAATAAAACACAAAAAAAAAAAGAAAATTTTAAGAAATCCTTAAAGCTATATATTTAAAAATTTAAGAATGAAACCGGTGTAATTCATTGAGTAATTTTTTTTTTTTTATTTGTATATAGTTTTTGATTTTGCAATGCAATTTTCATTTTATTAGATGAATACAGAAGATAATATTATTTATGTTTTTAAATTATACAATGAGATCCAAAAATATGTTCATATACAATGATATCCAAAAATATGTTCATACACATTTGAGATCCAAAAATATGTTAAAAACAATTTAAAATTCAATACAAGTTACTTTTTCTATATTATAAATATTTATGATGATTTCCGGTGCTTTTGTTTTTTTTTTTTTAAATATATTTTTTTATTTTATATAGAAGTGATAATGAGGAGTTCTTTAGGTTGGGTTGGAAGGTTGTTCGATTATTCACATTAGAAAATTGTATATTTCGTGTAATGGACTAAAGTTGCATATTTATTATTGGAGGTTTGTAATAGCATTTCCTGTTTTATAATTTAATTCTTTTAGAGATTTTTACTTCAATTGCTTCACGTTGGCTTCTGAATGTAATGTTGTTTAGTTGTATTAATTTTGTTTTCTCCTTTCTTACAATATGCTCCTTAATGCATTTTTTATTATTTATATTTCTTGATAACTCAACTATAACTGTAGCTAACTTGGTCAACTGTAGCTAACTCAGTTATATTGTAGGTAATTAATTTATGTTCGTCTAATTATGGTTTATTATTACGTTTACGTTTAATGTTTTGCTGTTTAATTTATAATCTAACAAACAGTAATAATAATATTAATTAATACTAACACTAAAAATAATAGCCGTCTTTAATATTATTACCTTATGCAGGAAGGTATACTATACTGCATTTTGTAAGTATTGATGTTTTCATCACTGGTAACAACATGGTAATGATAACAGGCCGATTCATTGTTTTTTACAGTCGCACTCCCTAATTCGTTCACTTTTCGTTATTCATTTATTAAGTTCCTGCATCCTTGTCGTATCCTCTTCTATCCCTTCTCAATTTACTGTGTTACGAGTTAGAGGATCCATCCCATAGTATTGCATTATATTGGATAAAGAGCGAGATGGGTTTAGTCAGTAAGACTCTGATCTGATACTAACTAGGAGGTATTCCTGTTTTTGAAAGATTCCTATCGCCCTTTGAAAAAAAATATAAGTTTAACAAATTTAATTACCTAGAATTGATTTGTCATAAAGCTGAATAAAATATTTTTATTTAAATATTTTTTAGAAAAACCAAATTTTATCAAATAGAAAATTAAATCATTAAATGATTTTCTCTGAATTTTCGAAATAAGTTTTTGTTTTCATAAATTTTGTAATAAGTAAAATTACAACCTACCTATAATTAACTCTTTAGGCTCTCTTAACGCTTAACTCTCTTAAAAAGATCATGATACTACTAAAATATAAAGGTTGTATTTTTATTGCAATTGTATTGTATATAAGGTTGTGTTGTCAGCTATATTGATGCCAGTTCTTTTTATTAATGTTGTAAGTAACTTACATAACAATTCAACAACAATTAAGGGTTTAAAATATTGAAATGTTTCTAATGCTGTGCATACACATCGGACTGGACCTGGTTGTACAACTTGGTACGCGGACGTATTTGCGGACCATACTACACACCTATTCAAAACCTATCATCCAGTCATTGTAATTATATACTTTGTATTTTTATTATTTTCTCAAATCAAAAAATGTCAATGTTAAAATGACATTTATGTTGTACAACTTGCCCATACATTATACAACACAACTACAAACCAAAGACTCCACCCACAAAAATCAAAAATTTTTTTATATTCATATTCATTCCAACCAACTTTCCAACCATCAAAATGGTTTTACTACTTGCTCATATACGATACAACTTATCAAATTCGCGGACCTGTTCTGAAACCTGATCCGCCGTGTATGGGCAGCATAAGGTAGCAACCCTGTAAATTATTATTTTTATAAATTTTCAAAAGTTTGAACCAATTTTGTTTTAAAAACAGTTTCGTTATCGTTTAGTTTGATTTTGTTTATATGAACCAAAAAACTGTTATAACTTTTTGATTACATGATTTTGAAAACAATGAAATTTTTGAAATTTTTTGGTTTCTTTTAAATAGAACAACATAATTACATTATTTTGTTTTTTCTTTATCCTTTGTAATACTTATTTATAGTTAAAGTATGTCATTTTTACTAAATTTAATATATAAAAATAAAAAAAATAAAAAAAATTGATGATAAAAAAATTATTAAATAATCGATTATTTAACTAACATTATTTTTTACTATTACTATTATTATTATATTATTATGTGTATTCTGTAAAACCACAAAATCTCGACAGGTCATTGTACTTTCAAACCAAACCTATTTATTATGATGGTTTTGATATAGTTTTTTAATATCTTCCGTTTTTTATATTTAAATACACCTTAATTAATTTTACAATATTTTAGACTTGACAAAAAAAAAAAAATAAAAAAGCAGTGATTCCTATTTTAAACCTTATATATGTACTCTATATACATACAAGTATATAGGTATAAAGTAATAAAAAAAAAATCATAATTATTACGTCAATTTACTAAAAAAAAATTTATTTAAAATAAATCCTAGTTAAAATATCACAAATATTTTAATAATAAAAAAAAAAAAATCATTTTTTATGAAATGATCACATAAAAATTTCCAAATAAAAATACCCCTAGAAACCACTTTAACCACTTTTCTAGTGGTTGAACTCTACACTTTATATATAATATATGTATACATATATATATATATATATATATATATATATTAAATTAAACTCAACTAAAACTATAGTTAAATATAAATATAACATTTATTTTGACAACACTTTTATTTTTTTTTATGGGAATTATTGTGGGAATAGACATTTAATCTGTTGGAATAGTCAAAAATGACAAGTAGATTTTTTACAGTTAGTTATTTTTTTAAAATGTAAAATATAAAATTATTTTTATTAACTTGGTAGAATATTTTTAAAGTAATACGTAATACTCTGAAAGTTTTTCTTCTCTATCTTATATATTTTTGAAGTAAAGTGGTTAATTTCATTCATAACACCAAAATATAAGTATCCTTTTACATAGGAAGAAGTTCTAAGTTATACATACATATATAAAATGCATTACAAACTTATGTTTGAATGTATTTTAACATATGTACTTAAAAATTAGAAAAAGAAAAAAACCTTCCCGTTTTCAAAAAAAAACCTTTCGGTTCAATCGTGAATTCTATCTTAAAATTTTCCCTCTGCTAATACCTTAATCATTTTCATTCCACTACTAGCGGTATTTATATTGTTATTGTAGACTACGGAATGAAATGAGTACATACATACTTAGGACATCAAGAAGGAATAGAATATAACATGATCGTAATTATTTTGTTTTTTTTTTTTGTGATGGTATAGGTGAAAATCTCGAAAAACACCAATGATATGAACCCGAGAATTCTCTTTAGTAGTGGTGCACTTGAACCAACGAAACGCCATCTTCCTTTTAAACCAAAAATTGTATTGGATTGAAATTTAGGGTACAATGTACTATTTCGTTTACAAATTAGGTAAAATAGGAATAAAGTAAACTGGGAAATAGGGGAAAGTACTGGATGTTGGGAAGAGTGTTTAGAACAAAGTTATTGGTGTTCTTCTTTATTTAAAATTATCATTTCTTTTCGTAAAAAAAGATAACCTTCCTCTTCTTTTTACAGTAGAGAAGATAACAAATAATAATTTAAATTTATATTTGAATATACTAATGTATATATATATATATATATATATACACACATACGAGTACATATCCTGTTACAACAATTTTGTCATATATTATTATATTGATGAAATTTTTAGCAATCTATAACGTGGAATGACAAGTAGTATTCGAATCGGAATTCGTGGAATGACAATTCGAATCAGACAACAGATATAATTATTATAACTAATTCAACTATTTGACTTTCGGTAATTTGCCGTTGTAATTTAAATATGTATGATTAAAAAGTATATAAAATTAACATAAAAATGATAAATTACAAATAAATAATGTCATCCATGTAGAAATGTATGATATATATTGACGTGTAAACATAATAATTTGCGGGTATTTTTATGTGTAGTCAAATATGACTGGTATATATTTGTTTTATATCAAAACAAATAAGGTAGACCTTCGGTACAGTAGGTCCGACAAGTTTAATAGAACATCATGTATATACTACTTTGAATTTTCTTTATTAATTATTATATGGAAAAGTTAAGAGGAGTACAATTAAAGATTAATAAAATCTATTTTGAGTCATAACTAACTGTAAATTAAATTTTACTTATTTAAAAAACAAAAAAAAATAAAAAATCATTTTGTCTATATAGGTAGTAGTGTCATCTTTTTGTTATTTTTTATTTTTATTTATATATTTATATATAAAAAAAAAAGTAAAATCAATTGTTTGTAACAACCACAAAAATTTACCCTAAAATTGATTAGTCAATTCTAGGTTCATTTAAAGTTTTGGAATGCGTTCAGTCTGTGGTCATATGGTTTCTTTTTATTTTCTTTTTTTTTTTTCTAAACCAAAGTTATTATATTAAGAAAATTATAATTTTTTTTTATTATTATGATTTCTGACGTAAATATTAAAAAAAAATATGTATTAAGGAAGTTTTATTATGGGTAAAATAATATTAGAATATAGATCACTTAGGAAGTAAATGTATTGTTATTGTTACTAAAAAAAGCGATAACAAGATCTGATTATATATAAGCATTGTTTTGGTCTTTTGTTACTTTTTGTTGGTTCAATTAATTACATGTTTCTTCCTCATCCTTCCACAAGTTAAAAAGGCGATTTGTCCGATTGATCTAGAGACTTAAAGACTTAAAAAATTTGAAGAAAAGAAAAAATGTCATCAATAACCTGTTACGTTAGATCGATCACGTTTAATTGATTAGTTTTCATTTCATTGTTAAGTTATTTATTTAAATATATGGAATTTCAATAAAATTCGGTTCGATTTGTCTTTTTGTCTTTTCTTTTATTACATTTGTCTTTCTTTTATCACATTCACATACGAATATTTGTAGTGATTGATTCGTACGAAAAATGCTTATTTTGTAACCTCATCTACTAACATCGCAGTCTGTCTCTAAAAAAAAATTAATATTTCACTTTTATTCGTTTTTTTACGTGAGGAATCAGATTTTTTTTCGAATCGTTGGTGTAATTTCGTTTATTATTATTGTTATATAAGTGACACTACGACCATTTCATGTAGATATATTGTGATTCCCTTGTTAATACGTGTTGGTAATTTTACTCTCACTTATTATACTTGTGTCAGTACTACTGTCTTTAAGATAGTCCAGATCTGTATAGCGTTTATTGCTGACAGTTTATCTTTGGCATAACAATATGCTCCTAGATGCACGTTCTGAGTAAAGTGCCGCAGTTTTTGAGTATATATCCTGGAATCTCTTCTTCTAATTTAGCTTAACGTCAATGAATTTGTTTTCTGAAAAACTAGCTAGCGAGTGTTTAAGCAGGTGGTTTATTAACCTTAACCGAGGGGGTGCAAATTGAAATTCTGCATAGGTAGCAAATTTTATTAATTGATGTAATAATGTAAATAAACAATAACATCCACTAGCCGATGTTTTAATAATACGTATTGCACTATGTAATTATATTAATATAAATAAATAAATAAATTTTTTTTTTTAACGAGAGTCGATGGAAAACATTGTAAGTTAAGAAAAACTGAACGAAGTTCTTCTTAAGTTAAGCTGGTCTTTAATTAAACCAAAATCATATTTTAATACAAATGTACAGTTTGGTTTTGAGAATAAGGATGCTGGAAGGATGCATGTTATGGAAATATGGCTTAGTAAATTTAAAATTATTCATATGGGGGTATGTATGAAGCGACGTAATCATATAGATAGGTTTTCGTGAAAGTAATATAAAATTAATATAATGTTTAAATAAATCTATTTATAATAACTTATAAACGAACCAAATCTTTTTTGTATCACAATGTTTAGTTTAGGTAGGTTTATAGTACTTATATCCAGCTGGAACACTAATAGTATTTCAACAATGTCAGAATAGTTTCCGAGTAAAATAACTAAATCAAATTTATTATCAATTTATTGACAATAGATTTGGAACTTAGTTTATTGATTGACTTTTGGTATTTGAATGAGTTCTAATAACATGGCAGAATATGTTGAATCAAAAACAAAAAAATAGATTGTCCTCTAGAAAATAGAATTTTTGTGCTAGAAATTGTTTTCCTTTTATTAGCACATTTCCAAAAAAATTTTGAAAAAATGTGCCTATTAGTTTTACTCTGTCCGTCCGTTCGTTTTTAAATGCGTATCTCATGTTCTACTTAACATTTTTTCAATCTGAAAATGCAATTTGACAGGCATTTTTTTTAAATTTAATATTTAAATTTACCGTTATCTTAAAACCAAATTTTGCATGATTTTTCCGGTACGCTTTAAGATAGGAATCTGAAATTTTGAGATAAAAAAAAACTTTTAGAATTAGTATAAGTTACCTCAGAAAATTTTCTTTTGTAACACCCCCTGTTTAAGAGCTATTAGAGCTTTAAAATTGAAAATTTGTTTTTTTTTTTAAAAAGCTGTAACTTAGACACTTGTACAAATTTTTCTTCGGCAAGACATAAAAATTAAAGCTTCAATAATATATTTTTAAGCGTGCTAACGGTTTTTTTTAGTTATATAGATAGGGTACCGAACTCAAAGCCACTTAAAATTGCAAAAAAACCCTATTTTCACATTTTTTCTTATTACATGAAATTTTAAAATTTTTCTGCAAGTCACAATTCTAAACAGTTTGTATTATCTTTTGGAAATGTTCGCTTTTAAAAACCGTTGGTTTATATTCTGCCTTGTTAAACTTCTTTATTAACTTAGTACTTATTCTAATTTTACTTTCTATTTTATTCATAATAATTTATAACAAAAATTTTTAGTTAATATTCAATTCAATTTTGATACATTTATTTTAATAAATTTATGTATGGTTTAATTTTATTTTAAAAATTTAAATTTTAAACGTATTTTTTTTTTTTATTTCAAGCTTATATAAATTCAATTATTTTCTTTTTAAGGACATTAACCTCCTGTTTGCAACATATACATATATTATGTAATTTAAATAACTTCTTCCTTTAAATAAAAATAAAAAATTTTTCAATACAATTTAGTTTTTCAATTAGTATTTCTAATTTTCTCACGATTAACCGTAAATTATGGGATCTATGTAACTATATATATACATATGAATTCCTGTTAAAAAATAAATGTATCTACACATATTATGTATAGTAAATACTAAATTGAATCTTCCTGTTTTGATAAATTAACAAAATCTGATGAAAAATCAAATGAAATAAAATTATAAACAAACCAAACCAAAATTATGGTTGGCATTGGTCATGGTTGATGATGTCATGACCCTGAATATTCAAAACTACCGCACATATAATATGGTAGTAATATGTAAGGTATATAATTATGACGTTATAACAAAATTATAAATCATATTTACATGTACCTAAATATATTTATATATGTATTTGTATTTACATCATTTACATCATGTCCGTCTAATAGAAATGACATTAGGAAGTAATGATGATGATTATATGATATTAAAATTATTTATTGATTATTATAGATTTATTCTATAGAATAAATATATTATTTTATATATGAGGATGAGAAAAACTTATTAACGGAATTGCGTTAAATTTAATATATGTATAATTTTTCAAATCATGAAAATTATTTCTTTAGTACATTATTTAAATAATTTAAAAGAGTTTCGTGTTGATTTGAATTTATATATTGTTTGTATTTTTGTCGGTCTTTTGTGTTTTTTTAAAAATTGTTTTTATTGTGTATATATGAATAAAAACAATTTTTAAATTTATATAAGTGATTGTTTTTATGTATATATGAATAAAATATATGCATTCTTGAGAATTGAGGAATCGAATTCTGAGCCATGCACGTACGACCGTCCGGCCGTCCGCACGATAACTCGAAAAATAAAGGAGCTAGGAAGCTGAAATTTGTTTACGTCACTTTTGCAAAATTGTTAGTTTTGCTATTTAAATTCAGCTTTTTCGACTGCCGGGTTTGAGTAGCTGCCATACAACTTCTTTCTTTATACAAAAATAACTCAGTATCCATTGAAGCTAGATTTATGAAATTTTGCAAAATCGTTTTGAGTTGTAGGTCAGCAACATCTGTAAAATTGGGTTGTGCTGGTGCGACAGATTCGGATAGCTGCCATACAACTTCTCTTTTTAAATGAAAATAACTCAGTGTCTATTAAAGTTAGGTACCTGAAATTTTGTGTAGAGGTGTCGAGTTATATGCCAAAAACTTTTGTAAACTTTGGTTGGTCTAGAGCAGCCGATTCAGACTTCTTGCACCTCTTGGAACTTAATGAAGCTAGGAGTCTGCAATCTTACAAATGAAGATCAAGATTTGAAGTCTACAACTTCTGTAAAATTTGGTTGTGCTGGTATAATAGATTTGGGTAGTTGCCATACAACTCCACAATTTATATAAATATATCTCGGTAGTTTTAACGTCGTAGATGATCAAGTTATATAGAAACAGGATATATTACGTTCATAAGGATATCCCAGAGTTGACATAGTCTACTCTACTGCACTCTTCCTCGTTTTTTATTTAATTATACTATATATTTATTATTTATTATATATTATAAGAAAAATCTGTATTATTTTTTTATTAATCTATATGATCCAGACGAGGACTAAACCTGCGGTCTTTCAAATGAATGGCCGTATCTTATTCACTACACCATTGGCTGGATTGTGATTTACATTGCTTTGTTGGTATTTTTAAAAACAAAAAATTTATTTTACATTAATTGATCGAAATAGCTGTGTTTTTCCGCCCGGTTTAAGATACCATTCAAGGCCCCGTTTAATGTTTTACTATATGAAAAGAAAAATAACTAGCAGAAACTTAATAATGTTTAGTTGTTTATATTCATAAAATATATACCTAATATAGTTGTTTAGTATATTTATATTTAATTGTACGCTAAAACTCTGAATTAGCCCTTAAAACCGTAAAAAAACACAGTTGATGTGACATCAGTTAATGGTGGCTTTACTTAATGTAGAAAATGCATTTAATGTTTTTATTTTAATTTCCATAATACCTTGATAAATTATTTTTTAATGATAAGAAATACAATATTTTGCAAGAAATTTTTGAAAAATTTGATTATTAGTTTTTTTTTATTTCAAGCTTATGAATTCAATTCTTTTCTTTTTAAGGACATTAACCTCCTGTTTGCACCATCTATACATATATACATATACATCGTCCTTCCGTTTACAAAACTTCTCCTCTTACAAATCTTTATAAAATGAATGCTGCCGAACAACTTGTTTTAGCTAGCCGAATTTCTTAGCATCTTCTAATTATAAAGGGTTTCTTTTAAATTGAAGAAAATGTCTTTTGATTTTTCACAATTTTTTTCCTATAAACTTCAATAAAAGTGTATTCTGTAAGGACGGAAAAGATCCACATTTGTTTCATTTTAAGTATCTGTGGGAAATTATTTCATATTTGTGCGGAGATTTTTATATTTGTTGCAGACTATTTCAATAAATCTATAATTTAACTCAATATAATTGTTAAAATTAATATTAAAATTAAATTTACAATTAAAATTATTAATAATTCATTAAACAAAAAACTAATTAAAAGAATATTTTCCTAATGGCTTTTCAGACACACAGATACAATGTGCCTTATCGTTAGGAGTTTTAAAAATAATTGCCGGAAATTATTAAAAAATTATAATTTCACTATTTCTATCCGCCGCCCTTCAACAATCAATTAAAGTGTTTGGTATGGAGCTTTAACATTTTAAAAATAATCCAATTAAAAAATTATTATTAAAAATGTAATTTTGTTAAACAGTTTTTGAATTGTTGCATTCGATAAGGGACTAGAACTCTTTAAAATCGGAAGAAGCACAATAATTAAATGATTATGAACCAACTTCCATTAAAAATTTTTATAATCTGAAAACGTCAAATAATATTGGGTATAAGTTACGTTATAAAAATTTTTTCGAACCCTTTTATTCATATGATAGATGAATAATTTAAAATTTTAAGTAGTTAGACATTTGAAACTTTGATAGCTGGAAAAAGTGCTTGAGATTTTTAGTTTTTAAATCTTAAGCATATGTTTAAGTCACTTTTCTGGCTTCATCAATTCCGAAAAAGCATTTGATCGAGTAGAATACGATAAATTAATTAACGTAAAATACGTAAAGTAATGCATATTGATCAAAAACATATTATGTATTTTAAGAGTTTCTTTTCACATCAAACACTAACAGTCAAATTTGACGATGTATAAGTACAGTAGATTTTGAATTACATATATAGAGGCGTATGCTAAGTATACATTTTGTGGGAACTGCTTTTTAACGGGAGCATGTCATATGCCTTTATTTCATTTGACCGTGGTATCATTTATATGCATTTCTTGCAATTTGCCTGTATTTCATTTCCCTGAATTTTCACTTGCCTGTATATCTCAGTTGACTGGATTTTATTTGACTGAATATATAACAATTTAGAGTTGGATTCAAAAGCAGGGTTATATACACTTTTTCCATAATTTCCATATAATATTCCATATAATATGTGAGAATCTGAATTAGGAGGCACTTTAGTGAATTGAAAATTAAAGTTATACGCCTTTTTCAGAATATTTATGTAATATATTTTTGTATAATATGAAACACAGCCAAATGAAAATACAGACAAATGAAATACAATCATTTAAAATGAAATGCAGGCTTGTGATAATAAACCCGTTTTAACATCTCAGAAATCAAATTTTAAAATTCAATTGATAATGTATATATTAAGTTAAGTTTCCAATTCCTTAAATTTTTCAACTTGTTAGTTCTATTAAATGGTCTATGTAGAATTCTAGATATTTTAAAGTATCCATTATAAACTAATTAGAAGCATTTGGGGTGTGAGTCCATATGTACTTTTTTGACATCCAGCAGGTGGATAAGCATTAGAAGAAGAAGAAGATTTATATTAAACATTTTTCTTAACTTGATATGATTTTATTTGAAATTTTGGAAATAAGGCGGCTTTAGAATACTTGATTTTACATGTTGTCTTGATTTTTAATTATTGTATTTGTAAAAATTTATTGTACATATTTATTTCTTCTTATCGTCCGGTCTTAGTCTTATTAGACCAATGTAATATTTCATTTTGTCTGACATTTCTGCGAAATAACTCTTTTCTCAATTTACCTATATGTACAAATATTTTCAAAACAAAAGTACTTTAATAAAATAAAAAAATTCTTACAAAACCATTTGTATTTTCTAACAAAAAACTAAATTTAATCCACTGAATCGAATTGACTTAAAGTTAAAATTACTATGATGACCACCAAAGAAGTAAATTCAATTTTAATATTCATAACCTTTAACTTAATTTAAAAGATATTTTTTTTATGTGCGAATATTTATATACGTGATCTGATTAAGTTTCAAAATTAATAATATAACAAAGTCTATTTAACTATTTTCTTAAGCACGATGTCAAATTTAAAAGTATTTCCGGTTTTAAGCTCACGCTTTTCTAAAAATAGCATTAAATTTAACTTTGAGTAAGTGACACATTTGCACAAAAAAAAAAAAACCAAGAGAAGATTCAACAGGTATGAAGCAGCAGTGTCATCATCATTGATTTTTTATATAGTTGAAAATATACAAGAGAAGAAACATCAAATAAAAAATATACAAATAAAGCGCCACTGGTAAAAGAGTCGTATTGTATTAAAGTGAAGAGATATGAGTCATAATTAAGTTTTTGATTGAAAACATAATATGTTTATTTATTTTGAAATATTTATTAAAGAGAAACTTAAAAACAAAAAAACCGCTACAGCTCAGATTTTTGATTGGATTTATTATGATTTTTTTTTTAACCGGTCTTCATTATTTATTGTAGGTTGTGTATAAGTTCAAAGTTATTTATATAGTGGTATAACAAAATTTTTATTTAATTTATAATGTTAAATCTGTTTTGATTATAAACTTGGTTTTAATTTGTCTCACAATTTTGGTTGTCTTGTCTCACAATTTTGTTTAATTTTGTCTTGGGCTGTGTTGATTCAAAAATCAAAGTAGGTCTTATACAGTACGAAAGTAGTTTTTAGGGTATAATATTTATTTTCTATTAAGTTTATGACCCCTTAAACAAGACTAAATAGATATGGCAAAGTATATATTCTTGCTCCGAATCGAATTCCGAATTTATTAAGCCTTGTACGTTCGTCGACTCATTCGTCCGCACGATAACTAAAAAAATACTGCAGCCAGGATTCTGCAATTTATACCATTTCACCTTTGTAAAATTGTTAGTTTCACTATAGAAATTGAGTAAGTTCAAAAGGGCGGCTTTGAGTAGCTGCCATATAACTACATTTTTCATATAAAAATAACTCAGTGTCTGATGAAGTTAGGTATCTAAGGCTTACTCCAGTAACTTCTGTAAAATTTTGTTTAGATAGTTTAGATAGTAAAAAAAAAAGTTTAGGTAGCTGTCGTATTTTGAAAGAAAATTAAGCTTTAGACATTTAAAGTTTACTTTTCTTGCAATAACTACTCTGAAATTTGGTTGATTAAGAACAACGGGTTTGAGTAACTCTCATATAACTGTACAATTTACATAAATATATATCGATGCTTAATTAAGTCAGATATCTGTAATTTTGTAAAAGATGATTCAAATACAGCATAACGTATATTCATGCTGGTATCTTAAAGTTGACACAGTCGTGTTTACGTTGCATTTCTAAATTTATTTAATATATTAAGTAAGATTTAAAACTTAAACCATAGAATTGAAAGTAATAGTTTTTAGCTTCTGTGAAACAGTTAAAATAATTTGTGTTCTTCCTTTAATACTTGTTGGTCAAGAATTGAGCATCAGTTATAGTAGATATTAAAAATCTAATAATATTATATTATTGCCAGCGCCTACTTAATAGAAAAAAACTCTATTATATCGCTTAATTGTTTTGTTTTTATTTTTTTGATTAAATGAATTAATTCTAGTGGTAACATTTTAGCATAAATTAATTTAAATATTTTGACGACATTCTAAAAACCAGTTTGAAAGGAGATTAAGTTAACAATGATAAAATAAATAAGATAAAATTAATGATGTAATGACCAGTGTTATAAAATAATATGAATGATATGAATAAAATTATTAAAATTAAATTAAAAATCTAATTGAAACCAGAACTAAATCTCCATCAGATATACCTGACGCGTGAATGAGTCACCAGTTATAGTTTAGAACTTAATATTAGATAATCATTTTTCCATTTGATTTTGAAATTGAAGAAAAAGGAGATATTGAAAAGAAAAAGCAAATTTCATCAAAGGACCGATGTTTGCATGACTTTATCAATTATAGGAAACTTAATGCAATTGGCAATGAATCAAGAAAAACACAACAATATCTATATAAAATAATATCTTGGGCATATAAGGAGAGATCTGGAAATTATTTTAATTTCGTTGGGGCTGAATACTTTTTTTTATTAAAATTATAGGTATTTACAGTTGATCAAAAGGAACAGAGAAAAAGCAAAGATTACTAAAAGATATATTAAAAGGAATCTAGTGTAAAGCTTACAACTGATTGAGATTTAAAATTTTTTTTTTTGGAAATTTTTATATAAAAAATTTGTTATTACTTTATTATAGCAATAATTATCAAATTACTTTTAAATATAGATTAATTACTCTTTTTTTTTAACAGCTTTATAATTTATTCTTGTCAATCTTTTTAATAACAATTAATTATAAAGTTACTTTTGGACATGGCAAAAAATTATGTAACTAAAAATAGTAATAACCCATTAAAGTCCTTAATTGCATTAATTTTTGTTCAAAAAAAAAAAAAGAGCAAAAAAAAGGAAAAGAAAGAGACGGTTATAAAATTCAATGCGGTAAATTATTATTTTTTATTCTTTTTGTTTTTTTCAAACTACGAGTATACACAGAATTACAGATGTATATTGTGCTCTACTGTTCTCATGTTATTTTTTTTTTTTTTTTTTTACTTTTCTATTTTACTTTTATTATTGCATTTTGAGTTAATCACTTCACGCTAATTATATAGGAGTTAGTATAAAGTAAAAATTAATTTTAATCAAAAAGTTAATTGACTTAAACAAGTGTTTTTATGTTATTGTCCTGCATTTTATGTTTAGGGAAGAGAAGTTTAACAAATAATTAAAGTTTTATTGGATATTTTATTGTACATATATAATCAGTAATATTTTATTAAGTGTGTATATATATACATATAATCATTTCTTACTGGCAACCTAAAAAGAGTCAATTAAACGAATCATTAAAAATTTATCGTGCAATATCATGCTGCACGTGTTAACAACATTGTTTTCGTTTGATGATTCAAGTTTTTGTTCTTCCTTTTTAATGACATGAGTCTTTACTAGTTCTTTTACAAAAGACAATCTAAAAAGTTATAATATACCATCGGAAATTATAGTGTACAGAATGGACCTCAAATAGCTTTAAGAAAAGTTGATATGTCAGTAGTTATATTAACAGCAATCGATCTATTTTCATTTTTTAATTTGGATAAGATCCATTATTTAGGCAATAGTGTAGTGATTAAGACACGGATCTTTTATATGAAAGATATCGGCCTCAAACCCCAGCTTGGTCACATAGATTAAATAAAAAACTTTATAGATTTTCTTAAAAAATATAATTAGTATATAATTGAAAATATAGAAGGCCTAGTACGTAAGAGATTAACACGCTGTAAACAACGAGAGAGTGCAGGTTCAAATTTCACATATGTCGTTAAAATAATTACCCCTTACGACATTTACCACCAAGCCTGGAGAGAAAAGACTGTGTAATTCCCAGTGTTACATTTATGTGGCCGGGAAAAAAAAGTATTTATGCATATCCTATAGTAATAATATCATATCGCAATACATTATATAATAAAATAAAAATAAAAATGGTTTTTGTATAGAATAACAGATGGCGTACAAATAAAACAATATTTGCGTTTCATAGTCTTGTACAATAGCTATCATCTGAGTAATCAAGAGTTTAGTGAAACTAATGATTCCAAAAACTGAAGCTTAACCAAATATGAACAATAATTAACTTCGTAGATTATGGATATGCATAATGCATTGAAGTGGAAAGGAGAAAAAAAATTTCGAGATAAGAATAGTATTGAAAAAGAAAAGTTGTTAAATAAAATTAGCTATCATATGTCAGTTCAAATCGAAAGGTTCCTATATTTGATAGAAGTTAGATTTATAATTTCCTCTCTTGAGAATATGTGTTGTATTCAGTTTAAAGTCTCTTAGATACATATATATCGCAGTAAATAAAAATGTTGACATCGATATTGTCATCCAACTGAAAGGTGTTTTAAAAAGCTTTCCACAAACTAGTCAACAACTTAAAGATGTATAAAAGCTCTACAGCTATTACATTTTTTTTAAATTAATATAGTATTTAAAATGTGAATCTATCTAGTAAAAACTAGTTATTTAAGCTTTATTATTTTAAACTATAGCTTATCTTTTATAAGTGATTCCCCAATATTAGTAATCAAATCATTAATTTTTTTTATCATTGGAATTATCAAATCGATTCGTAATTATTTTAAAAATTTGTGACATATTGATTCAATGTCAAATCTTAATTTTAATTATTCTATATTATATGTGTTTGCTACAAAGATGTGGGATTTTCCAGTTTTTTTTTTCAAAGTTTAAAATTGATATGAACTAAAATGAATAATCAATGACATTGAATTAGTCAACCACATAGTAATGATATGGATTTACTTAATACCTATGCTTATTATTAGAATGCTTAGATATTACAAAGCAAAATTTTACCTTTCTTTAATCTTTTAATAGTAAAGACAATTTTATTTTAGAAAAAATGTAAGTAAAAGAACTTATGAATGTTCAGAACTATGTTCGGGATCGTGTATTGTATATATGAGATACGATATCCTTTAAATTAAATTAAAATCGGTCAGTTTAAGTAGATAATGAATAATAGATACGGTTAGTGGGGCAATCTTCGTATATATATATAATATATTCTTGTTATTATTGGGTTAAATCTCAAAAAATTTACTTTCAGTTATACTACCAGAGACAGTCCTATAAGGCTATAATAGGCCTAGAACAATATTGGAACCATAAAAATGATTGGATATTTGGGTATTTAGATACTTGTTTGTTTGCATTAGATCAATTGGAGATTATGTATTAGTTATTTATCTTTGATACTTATTTTCTTCAAGTTTTTACTTTTCTAATACTGATATATAAATAATATTAATTACAGTTTCAGTTAATTTAAACTCGACGTCCAAATATTATATTCATTTGATTAGGACTCGAATCATGACCCCTCAAATGTAAGATCGCCACTCTTACCACTATGTTATCCAGCCGTTGATGGATGACACATCCAAGATCTGGTCATATACATATAATAATTATTTTTTGTGAAATGAATTAATTTGCCTCATTGAAGATTATAACCATTTCTTTTTGTTTTATTAAAAAATATTAATAATGAGCGTAGTAGCTACTTCAAACTAAAGGATGTTTTATTGCAAAATGTTTATTGAATCGTAGAAGAAAGTGTTTAGAAGTAATTAATGACCGAAGAAGAAGTAATTAATATCGAATATTTTATTGAACTTTCAGCTTGAAAATCAAAATTAAAGGTATTGCCTTAACGGACATTTTTTTTTAACGTTCTTTGAAGATAATTCTTAAAAAAATAATACCTCTGTCTAACAACAGCAACATAAAACTAATATATTAAAAATAATAATTATAGCCTATATCAAAGACAAGATGCACAAAAAGCAGTTCGAGATTGCTTTGTATACTTTTGGTGATGCATCAAACCAATTTGAGATTGCTTATATACAGATACCATTTTGATATGCTTATATGTTTATACGTCATGAAATATGGAACAAAATGACGGACTCAAAATTATTCTCATAAGCAGTATTTTAATAGCTAAGCATATTTTTAAATTAATTTTCTATTCTTTAATGAAAATTCAAAATGGTTGCCTCATTGTTTATTATTTTCTACGTTCTGTTTTACTTATGTTATGAGTGATTGAAACACCGTAAAAAAATGTATCGAATGACATAATGGTTAAAACTTGATATTAAAAAAAATATTTATTTATGAATTTTAAATCAACTTTTTTTTTTATTTGTTTTCAATTTTTGATTTTTTTACTTCTTATTCTTCTTTATTTTTTGTTTTTTATATTGTATCCACTATTGCCTTATTAAAAAGGTACGCAAAATAAGGGGTTCGTATCACGAATAAATTTCTTGAATAGAGTGTGAAACCGCAAAAAAGTATAGTTTAGTTTTCCTTTATTGTTGGTTGCTTGGTAGTTGGAAAGTAGTCAGAATTTTCTTCTTTTTTTTTTTGTAATTGTAAATTCTTTTTCCCCGCTAAATATTACGCAAGTTATCAAGTTTTTTTTACATAAAACTAAAATTAAGTAAAAGTAAAAAAATAAAATAAACAAATAATTTATACAGAAGGAAGAAATCGAAAATGTTTGTATAATTTAAAAAAAAAATTCAATTATGGAAAGACAATTTGTTGTACTCTTCCTTTACATTAGTTACAGAGTATAAAGATATACATATGATGTGTGTAAATTAGTTTCCAATGCTCTAAACAGCAAATAAAGAGATCTAAACAAAATTACAAGATTAAATTCAAGTTGATTAGACCAAGACTTTTAGTTAGAATAGAAGAACAAAAATTAAAGAGGGGTTAGTTATTATGTTTTAGATTTAAAGAGAATTTTAAATCGTAAAATATGTCTTTTTAAATCTCTTTAAAAATCTTTTTTGTTTAGAAAACTTTTTTGTTTTAAAAAGTTTTTGAATATGTGTGAGGCTATTATAGAGAGTATATAACGCGATGAAATACTAAAGTGTAGTTACATATAAACATATAAAGATTAAGTGTTCTAGCAAATTTGCAGCACAATCATAAACCATGTGGTTGGATTTGACTTTAAAAAGATCCAATTGTACACTCTGTCTCCCTAGACTAGAAATAAGACAATTGGTTCTAAAGGAATAGGTATGCAGGTGGATCTTAAATTAATTTTGCAGAGGAATTGACGCTATAGAGTTTCCTTTTCAAAGATTTAGGTGAACTCTCTGACATGTTTTTGAGGAGCTTTCAAACTTTACATCATCTCTTGCCGAATAGATTCTCTTACGTTTGGAAAGTGCACTACAGATAAAGAGTCTAATGTTTTCTGATGCCCTGCCCTTATCGATAAAACAAAACAAAAATAAAGTGTTCTATCAAAGAAGACAAATATCGTTACTAAATGCGTTAATCTGAAATTGTTTTATTTTAATTTTTAACTCCAGGATTAATTTTAATTTCATTCATTATAGATTCAAACTGTACGAAGAATTGAATTAAAGTACATTAAATTTAAGCTGTTAGATGTTTTTCTTTTGTATATTGTATTATTAGAGCACTTTTTATGCATCTATTTCAGTCTATCAAGAAAAAAGCAGAAATATTTCGATAATTTGTTTTTCCGATTTAAGTGAACTCTCTGACATAGATCTGAGAAGCATTCAAACTTAGCACCAACTTTTGTTTAGTACACTAGTATAAAAACTTTAATAATAAGAACTGAAAATAAAAGCAATTAACAACAAAACATACTCTTTGTCATAATAATAGTTTTGTAATTGTAAACTAAAACTGATAAAAATACAATAACTTAGAACACTTCTTTTGTTCTAAATGCTAATCCCAAATAAAATTAATCCCTTTAAAAAAAATCTAAATTCAAAAACCTAATTGATTTTAAATAATACTATACTATAATCCTGATTATTAACTGATTAGAAAATGTTTTTTCTACATTATACGTTACACACTAAAATGTCGCTAATCTTGTATAGTTTGTGGTAAATTTTTGAAAAATGAAACGTTAGAAACTGTTGTTATACTTGCAAAAGGATCCCCTATTATCTTTTATTTGTTTATAAATTACTCGATGTATAGCTACTTATTTTTATATAATAAAGATAATTGGATATCTTTTTACATTTACAAACTGAAAGAAGAAAAAAAAACTTAAACTTGTTCCTTTGGAACACTCACGTATATTGCACACATCATATTACACTTGATATTAGTTTATTATCAATATTCAACGATTTCTGATTAATATTTTTGTCTTCATTTTTACTTTTTCAAGTAATATGCATAGGTACATACAAATATATATATATATATATATGTATATATAAAACGTGTATGCAACAAGTCAAATGTTAATAATAGCCGGAAAATTGAAAAATTTGAGATTATATTAACCAATTCATAGGACTTGTAATGATGATGACTCGGGACGATGAATATATGCAAATAAAAAAAAATTCCTTTTTGTTAGTTAATTTTGTTTTTGTTGGTACTCGTAAGTTTTTAGTGTATCAAATCTCATCAAAAAACAAAATAAAAAAACGAAAAGAAAATTATTTTTATAAGAAAATAAAAGAATTATAATATATATCTACGTACTAAAAAGAAGAAGGAGACAAGAATTTTAAAACAATGAAGAAATATAAAAAATATGAAAAAAAAAAATAAAACCGACGTCAATGAATGTCGACGACTGATCATCATTTTAATTCGCTATGTGTACAACACAGAAAGTTTTTTTTTTTCTCTTCTTATACCTTTTTAATGAAACAAAATTGAAATGAAAAAAAAAAAAATAAGAGATAAAAATATACACTTACAAAAGTAAATCCGTACTAAATGAGCTATGAACTTGAATCTATTTTGTTGGGGTTCACATCAATCAAACAACGCAGCAAAGTCAAGTAAGTAATAAAGACGATCAAATCATAATCCATAAGATAAAGATAACAAAAATTAAAAAAAAAGAAAAAAGGATAATGAATTTCAATATCGGGCGGGATTTGTATAATATGTACTTATAGGATGACTCACGTGTAAAAATTCATAATATTTTATCAAGATCAATATATTCAGTAAATCAAATAATGTATTAAGTAAAATCTTTGCTGATGTTTCACGGAATAATTGAAAAATTATTTTCAAAATTTATTGAAGTGGAAAAGAGTAATTGAGAAGAATAAAAAGTAAAAGAAGAAGAATAAAAAGTGAACAGGAGGGCTTACGTAAGAATAAGAAGTAAAGAAAAGGATTTGGGTAATCGAATCTATGATAAAATTAATATGATAAGTATAATCATATGATATAGCTATATAATGATTATTAGAGTTAAAGATAATAACTTTTAATATGCAGCTATATCTGTAACTCTAATAATCATTATAGCGATAACATAACAATTATTCGATGTCATTTAAAAAATATTCTTCAAGTCATTAGTATATGATCGAGAGTGTACTATATCATATGCAAATAAAACTATTAGTGTTAAAGTTGGTTAAAGTGGTGAATTTTTATATCGATATATAAACATATCGAAAACTTATCGAATATTTATATATGACAGCTATAATGACTATATTATAGTCAAGACTCCTCCTCCTTAGGTTAGGAGTATTCAAATATTTTTATTTCTATTCTACCTTAATTTTTTGCTTTCACTACTTGTATTTATACTACACCTGTAACTACCACTACAAGTTCTAGTATTACTACTTTGAAAAACTTCCCTACTACTACTACTGCTTCGCTAAATAAACTATTTTGTTCGAAATTTAAGTCGTTAAATATTTTTTTTTTACAAATTCTTTAAAAGTTTTAAAAAATCTTCTATTGATGTGAACCTATACAAATACAACATAATAGTAAACATCATAAGATGTTCAAACATCAATTGAACTATTTTGATTTAATTTCTAGAATTTTAACCATATCTCAATATTATTTTCAACTTATGAGACACTTTGTCGTTCTTAGAAATTTTTTTTATATTCTTAGCAAAAAGTTTTACATTTATATAAGTTGATTTCATGTTGTACGTGATGTTTATGACATTCAACAACAAGATCAGTTCAATTTCATTATTATCGTGCTCCTCTAACATAAAAAAAAAAACAATATACAAAAATTAAAAAAGAAAATTGAAAGAGAAAAGCTGCCGAATCAACTCATATTTTATACTTACTGTATACAGAGTGCAATAATATCAAAAGGTGGAATAAAGAAATTGAAGGGCTTTATAAAAAGATGATAATAATATGATCATAATCAATGTGAATGATAATCATAATAGTTATTTTTGAAAGTGTTTACTCACTTTTTTTTTTTTTTTTTTGTTTTTGTTATTTTTTTATGATGATAATGATGATGACTTTCTGATGAGATTTATTGAACATGGATTATTTTACATTCAGCATCTTCTTATAAGATATATTATTATTATATTATAGCAATATTGTGCGATAATTTACTATATATGTAATAAAGTTTTTTTTTTTTTTGCTAAGAAAACAAAGAAAAACACGCGGCTGCTTCTGTTATACACGACAGAATAGAATTAAAATTAAAAAATAAAAAAAAAAAAAAAAAGCTAATTTCAAATTGAATTTAAAATTACTTGGTAGGAGTAATAGTGGTAGTAGTAGTAAGTAGTAACAGTACCACTAATAGTATAGATGCAGGAAATTATATTGTCTATATTATATTCATATAAATATACATTGACTATTGAGCTTCTTTATGTGAGTATATATTTGGTCTGTTTGATTTTTTTGAGATCTTAAACATTATAAGTAAAGTATAGAATCAAGAAAGTCAATTAATTTTACTCATGAACGTTTTATTGTATATACATATTATATAAAATCGACCAGATACTTTAAATTGTTTGTTTGTGTGTATATGTGTGAGAAAATGTACAGAGATCATGATTTTTTCACCTTTATGGTTCAAAAAGTTGATGGATTTGGTAGCTACTATATCTGAACTACTTCAAAAAAAAAAAAAAAAAATTAATTTAATTCAATCTTAATTTTTTTTTTTTTTTTTAGATTTCATCAAGATACAAAAATTTGAACTTTGAATAAAAGTTTAATATTTAGTTAAAAATCAGGTGGAAATCTTATAGAAAATATTTGAAGAAAAGAAAATAATATTAGCATTAAAGTTAAAAGTGGGTAAATTACTAGAAAATTCAGACAATTATAAAGGAAAATTTTTTCGATTGACATTTTTTGACACTTAAAATATTTCTATTTTTGCCAAAATAATTGTTCAATATTGTTGAAATCTCTGGATTAACCCAAAATTTAATTTTAGCTAAAACTTGAATGTATAAATAATAATTGATTTCCATAATTACAACTATCCTATCTTAATCTTTCTTTCTTTCTTTTTAATTTTTTAGTTGCTCAGCCTTATCATTTGAAGTTTTTAGGCTTAGTAATTATTTTATTTCGTTCATTTACAATGTCACCAAAAATTATAATTGTATATAGGTTAGATTGTTATTTTCCTCACAATTTTCACTTCTGATAGCCTTAGTTATAGTCATGTTTCCAAAATATCTCTAAGAAACTTTCTTTTTAAATGTAATAATATAAAGGCGAAGTCTAGATTATTATCCATTATTCAGTTCAAACAACGCACTCCCATGATAACAATTACTCCGTTTTATTTTGTATCCAAAATAAGGTTCCACAATACTTAACTGACGCTGAATTTCTTAAAGACTTTTGCCTGTAATGTACTGTTTTAAATTAACAGGGATTAAGGCGACCCAATCTAGTAGAGGTCAATAATATAAGATTATTATCTATTATTGAGTTCAAACAACGCACTCCCATGATAATAATTACTCCGTTTTATTTTGTATCCAAAATAAGGTTCCACAATACTTAACTGGCGCTGAATTTCTTAAAGACTTTCTCCTGTTAAAACTCTACAGTTTTATTTAATTTAACAGTTTTGTTTAGTTTTAAGTCGGAAAAAGCTTTTAAGTTTTGATTTTTGTCTCTTAAAAAAATATACCTATATATACAAATATGTTAATTTGAATACAATTGTTAAATCGTTGATTATAGTGTAATGCAAAGTTTATTTTACAGATCAGTGATTACCGAAGCTTTTGCTCAGTCTTACCGAAGCTCAGTCTCAGTCTAAAAAAAAAATACAGGTCAATGTCTCTAATGTACCCTTTCAAAATAATTATACCATACCTGGTGTAGAGATGTTTTAAATTAAAATTATTATTTATCTCATTGTCTATGAGTGCAACTGCCTATAACTTAAAGCGAAAACTTTTCCAAATAAGGCATAGTAGATAAGAGTTTATAAAATGCACTGCAAAAACTGAGAAAGTGTATGTTCGAATCCCACACACGTCGTAAGAATAATTTGCCCTTACGACATTTACAGTCACATCTGAAAAGGAAAGGCTGTGTAATTTCCTTGTCACAATTGCCAGAGAATACACAAAAAAAAAATCCTATTTAAGAGGTAGTTCTATAGCAAAAAAAGAGTCTTTTAGGAGAGTGTTTTAGGAGGGAGCATGCCAGTTCGTCTAAAGTTATTTCTCAAAAAGAAATTTCGCCTAATACTATTTGATAAAAAAAAAAATCGAAGCAAAATATCACTTCACAAAAAGGCTTTTAACAATATAGTATACATATTTTTAAAAACAATTAGTTCAGTGTTATACACTTTTCCAAAATATACATAATATTTACAAACTATATAATATTTGTCAAATATTTTTTTGCAAAGTGTCTCATTATTCCAAATGGAAAGTTACAAAATGTCCCTTTTGCCAAAAGATATTAAGCAAGAAATATTATTCATAATCCTCTAGCCTAATATGATTTAAGTTAATTAATTTACCTAATTAATGTTTATATAAAAAAAACTCCAGGGTTTTAATTCTTTTTTGTTTTTTTTTTTTAATATGCACTTCATGTTACAAATCTAATAAAATAATAAATAATTTAAAGGTCAACTTTTATTCTCATTTCTTTTATTATTTTTTGTTTTTTACTTATTTTTATGGTTTTTTATGAATGGAGTGACTGAGACCATTAAAAATCATAATAGTAAAAACCGATAAAAGTGCATAATAGCGCTACTGTGCATAAATTAAATTCATCAAAACCAATAAGAATACAACAATATAATATATAAATAATAAGAAACGAATACAAACAAATTAACTTTTACTAATATTTAGTAAAATGTTAGTAATGTTAGTAACTACTGTACAGAAAGTGACCATGACCGCAGACACCAATATCGTGGTTACCAGTTATAGTTATTTGTAAAGAAAAAAAAAACAAAGGTTCAAAAAGGACTCGATTTGATAGGCTTTTTTTAATTTTTTTTTACTTTTTTTTTTTGTAGATTTCTAGTGCTTTTGATTTTGAAATCGATTTATAAAAGTTTTTTTTTTCCTTTTTACTCTGAAATCAAAAAGCGGAAATATTAATGCGTTTTTACCTGTATACAATGTGTTAATCACCATTCAAATATATAAGATATCTGATTTTTTGTTTGTAATACTTTAAAAACGAAAAATTGTTGATGGTGAGGATTATAAAAGTTACTGTTAGATTTTTAAAACTTTAAAAAAGCTTTCACTAGAATTTTGTTTTATTTGACGGTAAATAGTTGGGCGATCAATAGTCAATGGTCGGAATTGTGTTTAATACTTTTATTTGATTACTTTGATTGAATAGACTAATATAGCCCCTATGTTCTTAAAATGGAAGTCGGTGTTTATTATAGTTAATATTATAATTTCACAAAAAAAAATATTTTTTTAATTCATCATAAAATTTAAAAGACGAACTTTTAAAATAATCCATGGTCCAACACGCCCACACCACATCATTTCCTGAAGAATGGATTTTGTTTTGATTTTTTAAGTTTCGACGAAATGTTGAAGAAATAATTTTTCGAGATTTAAATACTGTAAATATCATTATATTGTATTTTATTTCTTTCCACAATTAAAGGCGTCCTCGGTGGCCTAGTGGGTAAGAGCGTATAAAATATGCTGTACACATCGAGGGTGTGTCAGTTCGAATCCCACATACGTCATAAGAGTTATTGCCCCTTACGACATTTACTGCCACGCCTGAACAGGAAAAGCTGTGTAATTTCCTGTCCACATTTATATGGCAGAGAGCTGCATTAATCTTTACAAAATAACTTACTCGAAATTACCTAAAGTTGACTGGAACAACGATATTTTCTGTATTGCATTAAATTTATTACTTGTTTTATAAATGCTGGTCAATAACTAATAAATTTCCGGAAACCATGTAATAATTTTGTTTTAATGTTATTTTGCAAATTATTTTTATATTAAAGAAAAGTTATTATCAAAATATAATAATTATTTTTTTATATTTAAATTAATTTTTTCTTTATTTTGTTGTATTAAGCAAAACATTAATAACAGAAGATAATTTGGTCTACTGTTTCACAAAGGAGAAACTAGGTTGGGAAAAAAATTTTTGTTTAAATATTATGTAATTTAATAAAATATAGAAGAAAAAAATGATTAGACTTTTCATTTTTGAAAGAAATATTTGCAGTTTTATATAGATTATATAGATTGTACAACAGTTTTGTTTCATTGGTGTCTTTTTGTTCCATTTTCATCCTGTCATTTCTCACCTATTTTTTTTCTAACTTTTTTATCTATATTTAATTGTTCAAGACGGTTATGTACAGTAAAATCGGTTAGATTTACAACGGTGTATAATGGATTTATATTATTGTTTCGTAAAAGCGTATCTAACTACTTTATATGTAGTCTTCACAACCAATAATGTCCCCGTGCTCGGTGATCCGTTTATAGTGTCTCATCGTGCTAATCAATTCTTCACTTGTAGTAATACTGTTTCACCCTCGTTTGTCTAGTTTTTACATAAGTAAGTTTCTGCTTTGCCTATTCTCTTGGTTTTCGTTTTACTATCAGTAGACACTACTAAAAATGTACCCCACCCCAAATGTATTCTGTTCTTCAGAACTTTTTACTGTTTTAGAAATCCTTCAAGTGTAACGACCCTGGAGCCTAAATTCTACTATTCTTCGAATTGTTCCGGCGTTTTATCCATAATAAATTTATAACATTTAATAATAACATATTGCGTATGAATTACCAATATAAACGAAAATGTTTAATTCATTTATAACTCACAGATACAGAATTAAATAAATTGTATTGCTTTTAAAAATATGTAATTTGTAAATTTGTCGTTGTTTTTATAATTTTGACAAATTTTTTTGGATTTAATAACAGTCATATGTAACTATTAATAACAGTCATATGTAACTATTATTTAAGAATTTCTTGAAAAATATGTTTCATTGTTTCGTTATTGTTCACTGTTCAACATGACTTGGGTGTAACTGTTGGTAGAAGAGCATGGTTTTACCGATATGCTGATGTTTAGCGATTACCACTTAACTCTTGTATTCAGAAATATTTACAAAATTAATATAAAAGGATACACGGAATTAAATTTAAAGGGAAATAAATTCATATTTTTTAGCATATTTTGAAATATTTTTTAATTAAAATTTTCGAATTAGTAAAAACGAAAACCTTTGAATTAGACAATACCTTGAAGACGTAAGACTAGACAATACTAAGTAGTAGCATTTAGACAATGTTGAAGAAATCCACAAATCTTCTTTTAAAACATTTGTGTTTTTTTATTGTGAATATCGAATGTGAATTTTTTAAACTTATTTCTACTTGAAATTTTTTATAATATCTTTGTATCATTAAGTAACAACATCCTACAGTTCATCAGGTCAACTATATTATCCATACATTTTTTTTTTTCTTCTTATTTTATGTAAAATATAAAAATTTTTGCGGTTAATTCATTCATAAGAATTTATTTTTGCATTTCGTGAAATATTTTTTTTGTTGCTGTTGTTGTTTTTGCTGTTCGGAATAAAAATGTTTTTCTGAATGATATTTTTAACTTCTTGTTTTTTTATTGCTTCATTTTCTACCGTTATATTTTACAACGGTCTCAGGAAGAGAAAATTTTACATAACTGAACATTTAAAAATCTGAAAGACTATCAAGAAGTATAGAGAAAAAATATTATTCAACATATTTCAATCAGTGCACACGTAATTGAAAAATAATAAATAACAAAAAACAAAAACAAAAATAAAAACAAAAACAAAAAAAAATAGAAAAACTACAACATCCGGTCAACATAATATTAATCAATAAATTTTATTTCTATCAATCAATTTTATACCCTTCATATTACTTCATCTATATCTAAGTCTCAACCCAGATTATATTTTCCCTTACTAAATTTCATTATAAAATCGTGATTATCTCAATCGAATTATTGCCTATGCTAACTTTCAAATTATTTATTCGTGGCATTTCATTTTGATTTTCACAGTTATAATAAAATAAAAAAAAAATTATTTTACTTTTTTTTTTTTGCTTATTTGCTCATTTACCGTTTTTCTTATTTAAATCAATGCGAAAATTAACGCAATAATGAAATAAATCCCAAAAAAAAAAAAAAACAAAAAGAAAAAGAAAAAGGGAAATCGTAAATCAGTCATAATTTTATACAACAATTAAATTATTTAAGCATTTAATTCAGTTTTTCTGTTCATTTATCATTTTATTTAATGATAAAATTTCGCGTTTTCGAATAAAATTTTTTACATGAAAATCAAAAATATGTCAACTGTTCAAAATGTTCAATTTGTTTTTTTTTTTGTTTTTACATTTTAACCAATGAAATTTAATTAATGTAATTTTGAAAGATAAGTTCCAAAAAAAAAAAGATAACAAAAAAGGATAATAGAATTTTTTTTTTTTAAATTACCTAAAATATTGATGTAAAATATTTAAAGGGATACGAATGTAAGGAAGAGTAATTATTACAGTTAATCAAATACAAATTATTATAAAAGTATTATTTTAAATTACCGTATCCTTAATTTTAAACTTTCTAAGAATAAATTCAAAATAAATTAATATTTTTCTTGTATATATGTCTGGTGCGTTACTGCGTAGTGCTACTTTCACTAAACGAAAATCACATTCGGAAATTTGACTTTTTGAAAATGGATAATCACAGCATTGCGAATACGAAATTAAAATTTTAATACTGGTAAGTGGTACCTAACTGTTTAAGTATTATACAGTATGTATCAAAATTTTAATTTTACATTCGCCACTCTCCAATTTCTAATTCTCAAAGTATCAAATTTTTCAATGCGACTTTCGTTTAGCGAAAGTAGCAGTAAGCGGTAAGGGCTCTGGACTTCTATCATCCATATTTTTGAAGAATTATCATATAAAGAATATCACTGACGCGATGTTTTATTATTCTGCAAGACGCTAAAGTGATATTTTTAATTTGACGTGGTGTCAAATGTCAAAAGTATCTATTGTGTGTGGTATTTGTCGAAGACTTTTCCTATGACAAAGTGATACCCATTTTCTATAACACGCCAAAATAAATTAATGATACGTATCACCTCTGCTATTCGTAGTTATTTAAGTTGTTTTTAAGTTATTTTTTCAAATATTTATTTTTTTTTACTTGTTAGTAAAAATAAAGAATGGGTAGAATAGAAATAGAAAAGTAAGTAAATATTAAAAAAACAAAATTATGTTTTTAAACATTTGGAATTTTGTTTTATATTTGTTTTATAATTTTTAATATAAAAATCATAAATGTAAAGTAGTTTGAACTGTTGGTAAAGTTAATTGAGGATAATCCAGATATTTCCTTTATTTTGTTTTTTATTTTTTTTTTTAAGCAATGTTATTATTTAAGTTTAAATGCTTTTTTTGAATGAATATTATTTTAAGTTCTTTTGAAATTTAAGTTTATTATAAGTTTCCCAAATTTATGATTTACTACAAATCAATTGCT
The DNA here is from genome assembly GCA_947095535.1 of Poecilobothrus nobilitatus. NCBI lineage: Eukaryota > Metazoa > Arthropoda > Insecta > Diptera > Dolichopodidae > Poecilobothrus > Poecilobothrus nobilitatus. Next base: position 49,770,972 of record OX352772.1, on the reverse strand, counting down.
TTATTTTTATTTTACAAGGCATACGAAAATATAATTCACAGAACTATTTTAAACAAAAATAGAAAAAGTTGCGCTTTCTAAAAATAATTTTATCTATGTATAAATTTTTGTTACATTTTAATATTACAAAATTTTCATTTGAGAACACTGAAATTTAAAGTACTACCAACATAACAAAAATTTTCATTGTGCGTTTTCCAGAAATACTTTTTAAATTTTTATGCATTGCAATGCAAAGCATTTTTATGTCTTACCTTTCTTCACGTTGTCTTAAAGGAGCATTTTCTTTTGTGTTCGAACAAATTAATTTTTAAGTGTTTTCTTAATACTTTGAGTAAGAGTACGTTTTGTAAGTAAAAATAATCCGAGATAATAAGCAACATTTTTATATTTTATTTAATAGTAGAAGAAAATTTTATTAAAAAGCAATAAAAATATAATGTTGGGAAAATGGCATTACTAATTTTAAAAGTGCCCCCCGATCCAGATTATTTCAAATTGAATAATTAGCCATAGAGTTCCTTTCTATGTTTTAATGTTTTTACTTAATATGCTTGTTAGGCTAAATCTAAGATGACTTGCTTTCATAATAATTTAAGATTTATTGGAGTTTTAGAAAACATAGACGAGCTGTAACGGATTGATATATCGAAATGAACGTAGTTATATATTAATCGATATTTAGTCACCTGTAAAATATAATATAACGTTATTGTTACAGTTAAAAAATATCCTTATAATATAACAACTTTTGAATGTTGAATTTTTAACGAGAATATTACGGTATTTGGTAAGAAAAAGTTTGACATGTGCAAAGTTCATGAGGTTATGTCAGTTTCACATAAAAGATTTTAATTCGTTGTTCGAAATACGACAAAATTATCGTTCGAGACTCATAAATCATTTAAACTATAGTTTAAACCGTATAGTTTCGAAATTGCTCTCCATTGTCTTTTACAGGATAACATTTCAGAGTTTTTTATTCGATGCAAAAATCGTATATCGTATATCTTAGAAAAAACAAAGCCTAAGGCTTAATAAAGAATCTGTTCTAAATAACTTAGCACCAGCTTTGAGTTTCATTAAAAAAAAAAAAACGAAATTTCTTCAATTTTGAAAAACAACAATTAATAAAGTAGTAAGACAATTTAATATCCTAATTTAATATTTAATATCCTTAAAACTTATTATAAATCTATCAAAAAAATTTTTCATTAAATTATTTTTAACAAAAAAATTTAACATACCTGGAATTTGTGGTGCATTCAGTTTATATTCGTGACAATCAGGATTTGCTTCTAATTTTGTATAACTACTATTTGATAACGTTGGATGATGATGATGATGGTGATGATAATGATGATTATTATTTGAGGTAATTGGTGATGTTGGTACTAACGGTGTTGATAAATTATTTGATTGTGATGATTTTCTTCGCATTGTATCAAATTCTCTCATAGAATGTGTTGAAAATGATGTTTCAAAAAATGGTCTTTGACCAAGCCCCATCGCCCGATATGGATGACTACTGTTCGGACCTGGAAATATTCCATCAGCTATTAAGCAAAAGAAAAAAAGTACAAAAAGAAAAGAAAAAAAAAACAAACAAAGAAAAAATATGTACTTATAAGTATTAGTGTTAGTAAATATTATAAACTTAATTTGAAAATAGTTAAATAAATAAAGTTGGCTTAGGATTGAAAAACATTTGTATAGAATTCTACAAAGTAAGAAATGAAGATTGGAGAATCTTAATTAGGTTTAACAATTTTTTTTGATAGTATGGTTCATGATGTCAGATTATCCTATAAATAGTGGAATAAATTGATGATTATAATGCGGTTAATAACACTCTGCCTATTGAAGCAAGACTCAAGCTCGTTTAGTTCAACTACCTGTTTATTCACAAACTGTAGATGTTCGACTTATTAAAAATAAAATAATATGTAAAACCAAAGCTTTTTAGAGACTTACATAAATCTTTTCATAACAGTTTGTAATTTTCTTAGAATTCGGTTTTAATTTATTAAGCCTAAGGCTTAAATTTTAAATACTCTTTTGTAAATCTATTGTTTGACGAACTCTGTATAACGAGTATTATCGTTTTATTAGAAATTAAGATCAATCACAATAATATCTAGACAAAAATATTAGATTTTTACCATTTACTAAATTGTACTTTTACTTTTGATTGGTTTAATTAATGCCAACCGCTTTCAATAACATGGAATTCATTTTAAAAAAATAAAATTTTTTCAACAATTCAACAATTCCGAGAGAACCTAAATTCGGTATAATAATGAAAAAATAATAAAATTAAAATCATGTAAAAATTGATTCTATTGGTTTTAGAAAGAGGAAAAAGGAAATTTGTTCTATTGGTTTTAGAAAGAGCTTAAAAGTTAAAAATTTATTTATAGTATGGGATCATTAAATAAAAAACAAATTAAAAAAACTATAAGTACCTACCTACTTAAAGTTTTTGTGATTTGTTAAAATTTTTCAAGCATTTATTATTAAAGATCATTAATTTTGTTTTTAATTTTAAAATTTTAACTTTAGACAAAAGTATACTAATATACGAAATATTTAAATTACCTTCCGGTATGTCTAATACCAATCAGTCAGACAGTTTTCCGTTGTCATTTGAAAAAGAAAAATAATGTAAAAAAGACTGGAAGGGGTATCAAATCATGCAATACTCTTATAAAACATTTTTTATATTTACATACATTCTTTCATTAGATATACATATATGTATATATATATATAATAAGTCCTTAATTTAAAATATTTACTTTATATTACGAAAAGGATAAAATCTATAAAAGTCATCTAAAAAAGGAAATTTGAGCTAAATTAACTAGTATCCAACATCCTGAACCAAAATGTATTTGTAATGATGTTTATAATACATTTTTATAGTTTTTAGCACATTCCAGTAAAAAAAAAAATTCTTTTTGTAATTCTACTTATCAGTAACTATTTTTTTAATTGTACGTTTGTCAGACAATTCGTCTGTCTTCAATTAAATTTTAATCAGATCTCACCAAAATTTTAACTTTTTTCTGGAGCCTAATCTGGAGGGGTACATCACCCCTACGTTGGAAAATGTTTTATATAAATGATTTTAATTCAAGTTCTAGACAATATTTCTTTGTATAAAAAACCGTAAAGTCTGAGGAAACATTTTTTTAGGTCTAACAATCAAAAATAACATTTATTTATTTTGTAATTTGTTATTTAACTCCTATTTAGTGAAATGTACTTAAACATCACCACAATAAATATTTCAAACTTCTTATATACTATTGTTGAAGTCCTACTACGAAAATTAGGGTCGATATCAATCGAAATTTAAGAAACTTTTGATTTCGTCCTATGCTTAAAGCTTAAAGAAATATAAACTTATACAGGACAGGAATTATGAGGAATATTTGGTTTTCAATAAATGCACATCCAATTTGTCTCAAAATTTAAATATTTAAATAACAATAAAATAATTAAAGTTTTAGAATATTTTGTACCCATGAATTTTCATACTACCTTGTTTAATATAATGCGTATACTGCATGTATGTATGCATATACAAATGCTCGTAAATTTGAATCTTTATATTATGTATACAATATATTTTGCACGTATATAAATAAATGTCAGACACAATGCGTTTTTAATCGGAAAAATGAATACATTTTTCTATTTTAAAACAACATGTTAATCATAAAGCAACAAGGAAAGCTTCACACATTCCACTACTTGTATACCAATTGAAATGAAAAATAGTAAATTTTTTTTCTCCCTATTTTTTTTTTTTTTTTTAAAGGATGTGCATTTAATGAACCTATTAAGTATACAGTATAATATTTGCAACAAAGAACTATATGTATAATATCTATGTACAATCAATATAATATACGTATAATATTTACGCACGCACACATTAAGTTTTTTCTCCTTTTTTATTTTAAAATTCTAGATTGTGTCGTATGTAAAATGATATTAACAATAATTTGCATTACAGCAATACGAATACAATGCAAAAATGCGATTAATTAGGCCAAATCGTAAGCATATGTTACCATTAGAAGTTGACTCTTTAAGGGTTATTAAAAGTTTAGTAGTTTTTTTTCCTTTTGGTTTTGTTTTTATGTTGGCTTTTTAAGGATGAGTTAAAAGAAAGAGAAGGAAAAAAAATTGGGTTGCTTGAAAGTACACAGTGACCCTGATTTTCGGACAAACATGTTGAAGTTGACGACTTCAAAAATAGTATGAGGAATATTAATTTTGTTGACATATAAGTAATTGTTACTAAAAAATTGTCATAATAACTTGAATAGCTTCAAGATCTTTATCTTAGTTAGTTCGGCAGAAAGGGGCTGAAAATGCATAGTTAGGCTCGTTGTGATAATCCTGATCAGTTTTTCTCCTAATTATACTATTGCAAGCTTACTACAAATCGCTGTAAATCTATTAGACCACCTTCGGTAAATCGAAAAGGTTTTTTAAAAAGAAATATCCCAGAAACTTTTCTACAGATTTTAAATGTTTTAAGATTGTTGTGTTCTAGTTAATTTTGGATTTAAACATTGTACCTATTAAATCGCTTGTGGTTGGTGAACTGAAATTGACTGTCAATTTACTGAATGATGTTGACGTACGAACACATTAGATTTTTTCAGAAACGTTCTATAGAACCAAAACATTCTATCCACAAAATAAAACAAGATTAGCAACTTGATTTGTATTTGTTATATGGCAACAATATTTCAATATTGTTAGATATAAGGCGAATGGAAATATTTTAAATATCGTTGAATTGGCTAATTTAAAAAGAAATAGATGTACTAAAAGAATATAAAATGAAACGGTGAATTTCACTGAACAATAAATTTCTGACAATTAACCTAAATTAGTTTTTAAAATTTATGATCATCTGTATTTATTTATTCATTTTGTACCGATTTAGTATTAATATTTATGTCGACCATTTGCTTGTTAAGCATGAATATTGATCAACTATTAATTATTGATTATTTTACATACAGTTATGTATATTATTTATTTGGATACAGTCTGGTCGTTTTAAAAACTGACAACTTAAACACTTTCTCATCCCCAGAAATTAACATTAGACTTTTAGTTAGAGATCAAAAAAAATTAAACATTTAACATCTCATCATTTAAAAGATCGAGAATTGATGAAAGAAAAATTCTAGAAAGAATTCTAGTAGGAATTTAGGAAATAGTAAAACAGATTTAAAAATCAAGAAAAATAATGAGGAAGTTCAAAAGATTTTGAAAATTGAAGGAACATGTATTATAGTATAGAAAAATATAAGATATTGTTTAAAATTTAATAGAAGAAACAATTTGCTAAAAATTCAAAAGAAATCTATACTTTATCTCCGGCGGAAGTAATTTTGAATTGAATAGGTCTAATAAAGAATTGTTTAAGGATGACTATATAAAGTTATTTAATTTTGTTTAATTTTTTTTTTCTTTTTTTTTAAATAAAAGGACAACAAAAGAATATATACATTTAAAAAATGTGTTTCTATAATCTGCAAATTTCAATTACATGTATTATAAGGCAAGTTATCATTAAAGTTCTAAGAATAAAAAAATCATATATAAATGAAACCATTATTGTTACTTTAAACTTTTAAGTCCTATATCTTTCAAATACAAGAAACAAAATATAAGAATAAAAGTTCTAAACTATATATTATATAAAATAAGGATTGTTTTTTTATGTTGTGCAAATTTATATATTTATACTCGTACGATACGGATCGGGTATATTAAAATTGCTCCTCCGTTTGTAACACATCGAAATAAGCTAGCTAGATATACCTTCAAAGGTATGGATCGGATCAGAATCAAATTCTAAGCCGATTAAACTTTGTCCGTCCGTCCGTCAGCAAGATAACTCAAAAACTAAGAAAACTAGAATTTTGAAATTAACACAAAATATTTTTACAACAATTTGTAATTTCCCTATTTTTAATGGTTGAGATCCGACCAAAACTTCGGGTGGTTCTCGAACAACTAACTTTTAGATCCTCACATTTTTTTTTAAATAGAGCCATGAAATTTTAACTGCTGATAGATATCATAAAAATATTAATTTTATTATTAACAACTTTTTTTCTGTAGGCCCACCCGTTACGGAGCTACAGCCCTCCCAAAGTTCGAAAAAGCTCTATATTTAAATTGTTATAACACAAGTTGTATAAAGTATATTTACAATTTGAAAACTCCAAACGATTACTGCTTTTATTAACTTTAAAAATATATATATATAATAAATATATACTTGTGCTATACGGTGTCTTAATTAACCGTTATGTGAAACTCAAATTTTGCAAAATTCTTGACTCCTTCTATCTCCCTCCCAAACGGTTTAAGTTAGAAACTTGAAATTTTGAGAGAAGTTAGGTCTTAGATATTAAGTATGAAGCATTTCAGAAAATATTTTTGTATCACCCCCCGTTTCGGAGCTGTATGGAGTCAAAAACAAAAAATTCCTTATTTTTAAACACCTGTGACTTGAACATCTGTCCAAATTTTTCTGAAGTAATATACGAAAATGAAAGCTCCAACATTATATTTTTATTTCTTTTAACAACTTTTCTTAATAATATAGCGTTACCTTAAAATTGACGAAAGTGTGACTTCATTTTTCTAAATTTTTCTAACAAATTTTTTTAACGATTTTTTTTGCATTTATTTTTACTCGATAATTTGAAATTGTTGAGGATGATGCGAAGTACAAAAAAAAATTAAATAAATAAAAAATATAACGGTTGCTGTAAGAATTCATATTTATATGATATTAGTATACATACTCATATAACTCATGTTTATTTACATATCTTATATGTCACTGATGAATGAATGATATATAATACATATGTATAGTATAGTCTAAATTATTATACATTTGCCACTTAGTATTAAATGGTGCTATAGCATATTTGGAAAAGTTTTGGATTGATAATCGTTATGTGGAAGGTTAGAATCTGCTTTTTAAGAATGTATAAACATATAATTTGAATATATGTACAACCTAGTTCTAGAAATTATAAAATTCACCCAAATTACTTTAAAATACTAAAAAATTAAAAAAATAATATTATAAGCAGAGTTACAGGCTATGAACATATTAACGGTTCGTACGGGTATCCAAGAGTTGACAAAGGCAATTGTATTCTTCCTCGTTTTTTTTTTAACTTTATATAACAAAATGTACACCTATATGTACAATTTCAAAGTTCAAATTAAATATCAAAATAGAAAACAAGAAAAAATTGATTTTTAATCATTTAATGATGTTGATTTTAATGATGATAATAATTTATATCTCAAATGCCAATCCAATTTCTTGCATCTGTTTTTGAAATCTATTAAAGAAAAATTAAAAACAAAATAAAAAAAAAAACAGAAAAAAATTTGAATGCACCCTATGTAGTTAAAAGGATATTCTCTTTAATTTTACCTTATTTAAAATATAAGATATATAAACTGTATATTTTATATTGAATGTATATATACTATATGCATTTATGCATTTTTCTGAATATATGCATTTTTTTTGTAGAAGAGTCAATTTTCCCGGAATAGAAAAATTTTTGGATATTTTTGATTAGTATAAATATATTAGTAAATATATTAAAGCATTCAAATGAATAACAAATAGTCTTTTAATTTTGAACAATAGTTAATTATAAAGAATAGAATATGTACATTGAATCCTCAAAAAAAAAAAAAAAAAAAAAAAAAAAAATTAAAAGAACCAAAGAAGATGTAACCAATATACACAAAAATAATGTAAGAGTTAAAAAAAGAACATTTATGCAATATTTAAACGAAAATCATTTATTAAAGGATTTATAATATATGTATAGGATCGAACTAATTACAAGTAGATTCGTGTTTTAAAAACCTCATAATAAGAATTTACTCCTATATACATACATAATACATATATATATATTATATACGATTATAAATTATTATGGAATAAAAAAAAACTTTAGAAGTCGTAGTCGTAGTCCTGATTAATGTTATAATAAGATATTCTCTAATATATGTATATATATAAATCTTTTAGTAACGGTATTGAATCCTCAGGTTCTCAGTCCTCTTAAATTATAATAATATACATATATATACAATATCATTAATGAATAATGGTGTTGCATATACATACTTTAGTTAATATTAAAAAAAATATCCTTGGTTAATATATATATGTGTATATAAAAAACAAAGTACCTAATGTTTAAAGTGAAAGTAAATTACGTCCTAATTAAGTTCTTTAGAAAAAGCCTTGACATACATATATATATACTGATATACATGTAAATATTTAATGTATATAAAACCTCAACTTCTATTATTCAAAAAACAAAAAAAGAAAAAAAATATTAAAACAACAAAAATTTAACCGCACAATCCTTGAAAAATGTCTTACTCATTTTTGCGGTGCTTATTAAAGTATTTTTTTTTTTTTTGATATACTTATACATGAACATATATATGAGTAAATATATATATACTATATGTATATAATTAAACTAACATATAAAAATTAATTCACATTTCGGGACATTTTACATTTACATTATTTAAAACAAGAGGAAACAACAATAAAAAAAAAAAAAATTTCCCAGGAAAAATGTTCTTAAATTTTGTAATAAATGTGGTTAGAATTTCATTTTTAGTTTTTTTCTTTTTTGCTTTTTTTTGGTCAATAATTTTTAGATGATCATATTCAGAAGATCATATTTTAAGATATACTTTTAAGAATGAATTCAACAGATGAATTTCCAAGAATATTATAGAAAAATTAAAAACCATTTATATGATATACGCATACAAACGCATACAAATATGTAGATAGGGTGGTTGAATATAAATTAAACATAGGAAAGCAAAGATAAATAAGGATTTCGGTGGATTAGTATACGATGTAAACACCGAGGAAGTGTGAGTTTGAATCCCATATACGTTATGCAAATAATTCTCTCTTACGTCATTTACAGGTACATCTGAAAAGGAAATACTTTGTAATTTCCTTATCACGGAATAATGTAAGAAACTTTAAAAGGTTAAACCTTATTTTTTTATTTTTTTGTATTTCTCTACCACATAAATGTGAACAGGAAATTACACAGCCTTTTCTATTCAGGTGTGGCTGTAAATGTCATAAGGAGGAGGATAACTCTTATAACGTGTATGGGATTCGAACCCCCACTCCCTCGGTGTTTACAGCGTATTTTATACGCTCTTACCCACTAGGCCACCAAGGCCCCTAAAAACCTTAATTGTAAAGGAATAAACTAAAAAAAAGATGAATGTTAAAATTATGGGTAGTGTAGATTTTTAGGATAATTGAACATGGAAATTATTGAATATGTTAAGCCTTTTATCTGTTTAACTTAACAAATTTTTTTTCCAAGATTGTTAATAACGATTATGTTCTCTATTATCGTTATACAAAATAAAATTTTTAAAAATCATTACTTTGATTTTTTTGTACACGAATAAATGTTACACCTATATTATCTCAATGATGATTTTAGCTTGGATTTGAAATATTCAGAAATATTAATTTGAATTTCAGTTGCAAGGATTACATTGGTATATAAATTTTAACAAATTTTGAATTTTTATGTTTTTTAAATATTGTACTCCCCTCCCCTATAGTTTTTTATTACACTCTAATGGCTAAAATATAGGATATGTCTGATAGGATATGTCGGATTGTTTCAGACCCTTAATTAAATAGTTATAGCTTAATATTAGTAAGAGAAAAAAAAATTTAATGTAATTGGTATTGTATGTTCTTTTTTAGAATTTTGTAAATTATAAGTATGTTATAAAAATTGACTTTTGAAAAGAAATAAAATTATAATATTTGTGGACTCAATAGCGAACAACTGGCAGCGAACAGCGATACTCAAATAAAATCTTCATTCATTGATCCAAATCCTCTGTGTTTGATTGACAATTAATCAAAAACAACATCATATTATGCATACTTCTAACAGAAGGACTGTTAAATTTTTAATATTTTTAGTTAACTTTAAAAATTTTTAATAATTTTAGTTAAAGGCAGTCCTTCATATCGGATTTATTTGAATTTTATTAAAAACATTTTAGTGATCTCAATATTTTATATTTAAAATATAGGTCCGGATTATAATGTCGACTGAGAAAATATCGACTGAGAAAATGTCGACCGAGAAAATGTCGACCGAGAAAATGTCGACTAAGGAAATTTTTAATCTTGAGAATACATATACATTCATATTTTGCAAAAAGCATATAACTCCGATTTTAAGTCCACCTCTAAAACCCTGCTAATTCAGTATCGCGCATATGCATATATATATATATAAATATTTTGTAAAACGCGTATAACTCTGATTTTGAATTGAACTTTAAAATTCTTCTTAATTCAGAATATTACATACACATATATTTAAAAATAACTTATATAAAAACGGAATGCACACAAGCATACTTATGATTCTAAATTTGAATATTTGTGTTTATTAGCGCGGAACATGAAATTATACTAAAAAACATTTTTTTTTTAAATTTAATTATTTTAGTGGCTCATATTATAAATGTTTTTTTATTATTTATTGTTTCTTGAAAAATATATTGTTATTATGTATTATGTTTATAGTTGAAAGTTGTGTTGACTTTTTTTCTTGATTTTTTTTTCTATATTTTCAGTCGACATTTTATCAGTTGATATTTTCTCAGCCGGTACTATATTTTAGTTGACATTTTCACCCATTCTACATTTTAGAAATCGACATTTACAACTTTACCGCTAAAATATATATATCAATATTACCGCTATCAACTTTACCGCTTTACTTTACTTTACCGCTATATATATCAACTTTACCGCTAAAATATATATATCAATACAATTTCTTGAATCTTTTAGAATACTTAATCTGAGTATATATGTCTTATTAACCGAAAAAGTACTGGGTGAAGTCGCGAACATTCTTGCTGACTACTCTTAAACAGGTATGTTTCATGCTGATGCTTTAGTTTAGCCTTTATTAAAAAAAAAAATACCATTCAAAGTAAAACACCCTGTAAAAATATTTACTATATATTTTGTATAGATTTTTCGTTCTATATATATAGTTATTTTCTTCATTACTATATACACTGTATCTACAAATGAAAACAATGTCCTGCTTCAATACTAACAACTAACAATTTATTGAACACTTATCGTAAACAATATTGAAAAATTTGCAAAAAAATTTAAAAATATTTCTAAAAGTCAATTATGTATTTTGGTGTGTATGTGAATATTGTAATGAATATAAGTTTGCAACACATATGTAATTTATAATTCCGAAAAGGAAGGAAAATCCCAAAAAAAAAAAACAAAAAAACAAGAAAAAATGTATTACTAAACAATGAGAAAAATGAATATGAAATGATTTTTGCATGTTTTTATTACAAAAAAATAATAATAATGAGATTTCATCTATAAATGAGGTATTTTTTTTTTGGGACTTTGGGAAAGAAAAACATTAATAAAGAAATGTCCAGAAAAGTTAATTCCTTTTTTTTTTATTTTAATCGACGGAAAAGGTCTTTGTGTCCGGAAGATTTTTTCAAAATCATTCTTTTTCAAATTGAATGAAATTGAAGGCATTGAAAAATTGAAAAAAAAAAAAAAAAAATGGAAGAAATTGAAGGATATACAACAGAATGTAATTTGAGGTTAGAGTGAACAAACCAAACCACAACGTCATTTGTTTGATTTAAAAAAAAATGTTTTAATTATCTTCATGCTTTTTATAAAGTTATTTTTTCTTATTTCCATTTTCTTAGTAAAAATATAATTTACTGTTATAAGATAACAGTATTTAAATATTTTAAAAATTAAATCCTTATTTATAAGAAGGTTAAATTAAAATATAAATTTATAAATACATTATTTAGATATTCTTCAAAGGGTTAATTATAATTTACAAGAAATTTCAATTAAAAATGTTAAAGGCAATTTTGTTTTTCAAGATAAGAAAACGTTTCTGCTTCTATTATTGTTTTCGGGCAGTACAATAAGAAAATAAAAAAAGAAACGGATATGTAGAGCATGATAAATATTTGTCCTTTTAAAAAAGAATCTGCTAATCAATCTTAAAATCAATCACATTGTAATAAAAATTGCCTTAGGGACGTGTCTGAAAGAATTTTTGGAACATATCATAAAATGAAAGAACCTAATGCTTATAAGTGATTTAATAATTTTATTATTTGATTTTAGGAAAACAAAGATATAAAGAAGCTGATCTATCGTAAAGGTATAACGAAACTGTCCTAAATCAAACTTATAAAAAATATGGGATTAAATGCAAAATTATTTAACAATTCTCACCTTTCCTCATAATTACAGTTTGTTTTCAATCTGTCAAATATTGAAGACAATTTTTTTGAGGTTTAATAAATATTTTATTGCACAATATTAGTATATCAGAAATAATTTTAATAATTAATGTGGTATAGTTGTATTAAGTGTAGTCGAAACTTCCTATATTATATATAAAATACACAAAAAATATTTAATTCAAAAATTGTATTTAAATTGTATTTATTAGAACTACTTAAAATAACAAACTGTTTTAATGTTGTTAATATTCAAGGTGAATATTAACAACTTTGTTCACAATATGCCTCCCAATTTGAAATCAATTTTCATTCTCTAACTAAACTTTCTCTGACAGTATCTGATTATTAAAGGTCGTATAACCAATTGTTTGGTCAAAAAAGGGAGGTGGTGTTTAGTGGGTTAAAGTCCCATACAGTCATAGAGGACTCGTGCTTCTTTTCATTCCTCTATAGTGCCTTTCGCTGATTCATTCCTATCCTCGCCAAAAAAAAAAATGTAGGACATAAAATTAAACATTTAAACGTGTTTAAACGTTAAATTTTTATAATAAATAAATCAAAATTATTGGGAAGTTATTTATCTAACTAAGATGAAGTTATACAAAATTTAATTGAAATGGTACTTTCTATACCATAAATTAAAACTAATTAACATTAGATCATTAGATTTTTTATAAAATCTTGAGATTTTTATTAAAGGATAACTTTGGGGATTACTTTAAGGATTGCTTCAAGTATTGCTAATGCACAATTATTGTTAAAAATTTTGTTTAAAATTATTAGTACTTATCTACGCATACATGTATAATTAAAATTTGACCATACTCACTTGTTTTTGATCTAGGCTCTCTTGGACCATCAACAGTCACTTTAATTGCTTTACTATAAGTTGTTACTTGTGGCGGACTTGTTGATATCGTAATTGTTAATGTAAAACTTTTACCTGAAAAAGAGAAAAATATTAAATAAAATAAATATATATATATATATTTATACAGGGTGTTTCCTAATTAATTAATATACCGCTGCTTTAGAAACACTTTGGAGTAGATAATTCTTAGATTTTGATGGAATTTTATAAAATTCATAGGTATGTACGAAGAAATGGTCTAGAATCGAAGTTAGATGCCAATTTATTAAAACTAAAAAAATAAATCAAAATTACTTACTCATAAGGTTAAGTTAATTAGAAAACACTCTGTATAAACAGAAGTTGAAAAAATTTAACAATTTAACTTAAAAATTACACAAGATTAATTTTAAAGGATTAGTTATACATATATCATATACAGTGGTAATAACATTCTCATCAGAGTCCATTATAACTTTATTTCATTTTTTTTTTGTTGTTGTTTAGTGAATGCAATTTATCAAATTTATTATAAAATTTACAAACAATTCGAAATTGCCGACAAAAGCTTTTGTGTTTTTTTTTTGTGTTTGTTACCGACTTACTGTTAAAATGCATCTTAATAATAAATGTTTAATTTTTCATATTATTTATGATTTTTAACAGGTAGTTAACAAAACAAAACATTTTTTTGTTTTTTAAACTGAGCGTGAAATGAAACTTTTAGATGCTTCCTAAGTAATGCATTAATGAATCATAAAATTAGTTTAAGCTGTCGTTTTTATACTTAAATGAAATCGTAACTTAAAAATAAAGGTTCATAACAAAAATTTTTAAATGCTTTAAGGTATTTGAATAATAATTTTTCCAAAGTTTTTTTTGCTATTAACACCATAAGGATAAATTGTTTTATTTTTTATTTTTTGGAGGAATGCAGTTGACTTTACAGTATAATGAATTTACACGTAGGGTAATAATAGGTAAGAAATATATTCCTGAAGAAACAAATTTTTGTAAAATATAAGCATGTAGGTAAAACAGATAAAAAACTTTGCCGTAATTAAATTATTACTACGTAATCTTTAAAATGGAAAAATCGTTTTTTTATGCATTTTTGTCCTATTTTCACTTTTTTATGACAAAATCATTTAGAGATAAAATAAGAAGCCTGCTTCTAACAGATGAGTGAAACACATCTAATTGATAGCGTGGGTTATCAAGACCATCGTCGCTTAAAATTAGTAGTTGTAATTGTTTATTCATAAAGTAGCTTTTGTAAAGCTAGATAAAGATTTTCGATAAATATCTCCTGAACGAAATCTCTCGGAAAATTACAAATATCATGTCAGCCAATTTGTAGAGAAGCTCTTTCTCATATAGCAACATATATAGCAACTAATATGAAAACTCATTCTTAGCTGAGTGAACTCATAAATGTGAACAGTAAATTACACAGCCAGACGTGGCTGTAAATGTCGTAAGGGAGAATAACTCTTACGACGTGTGTGCGGTTCGAACCCACACTCCTTCGGTATTTACAGCGTATTTTATACGCTCTTACCTACTAGGCTACCGAGGCCCCACCCGGATTTGTGTTGATTTATTTATTTAATTATAGGTAAATTTACTTGAATCCTTTTTAACAGTCCAACCTAAATTAGAGGGTACGGCGTACGACGTGTAATAAGTCAATAGTCTACACGTTTTCTTCATCAGCAATTAACACGCCGCGTTTATGTCTTTTAATAAAAATTTAAAATAGCTTTGTATTCAATTATTTTATGTTTATTGTTATTGTTAAACAAGAAAATGTTATGACAACAAAAATACGCTTGTCAAAATTGAAAATTCCAATATACGGCATATCGGCGTGGCGTATTTCAGACACCTTCATATGAAATGTATTATCATGAGCTAATTTTGACACACGCCGTACGCTCTAATTTAGATTGGACTGTAAGTGTACATATGCTCTATTGTAAAAAGAAACTACAGTAGATAACTTTTATAATATTATTAAACAAAAAGTTTACCAAAAGTTAATTTTTTTTTTGTCATCCAAAAATTTTAAATCGCCGCGTTTTATTTTGTTTTTATTTTTCGAAAAATGACATTCACATAAGGTGTGCTCTAGATCTACTATTAAGTTCTAATTTGTTTATTGACTAACAAAACAAAACAAAAAGACATAAACCTGTATGGAAGTATTTACATGAAAATTTAAATGTTACACAAGTATATATGCAAATACTGATTAAATTGTCTGTTGTTGTCTGTTGTATTTTTAAAACAATATTTAACGGTTTAAAGTCCATTATAAACAATTTTCAGTTTGAGGAAAAACTGGACTCATTTTTAAAGGTTATAACGGTACATATGTGACAATAACAAAACAGAAACAGATAGCAAGAAATATACTATAAAACATTATCCTTTGGAATATTATTATACTATAAATATATATATATATATATTATGTTTTATGTATATACAAATGCATGCATATACATACATTTAAATAGTCCACGTAATGAAGTTTTTATGCAGCTAAAATATGCACAATATGATACTGAAGGATATTTTGCATAAAAGAGTTACTGAATAAAAGTTATGATTTTAACAATTTCAATAAATTGCATTAATAACATATCGCTAACAGCACCCGTTATTATAACCCCAGGATACATTTTACATATGTTTATTTAGTTTTTTTTTTTTATTGTTTTCATTATTGTTTTTATTTATATTTTTGTTTATTTGTCGCGGCTTTGTATGGACATATGCTGAGGCTGGCCAATTTCCGTGGTTTGATGAAAATAAAGAAAAAAAAAAAAATTAAACGAATAGAAATTTCAAGATAACAAAAACAAAAAACACAAAAAAAATACTAAATTTAATAAATTTTATGTATAGGATATTAATTATTATAGGGCATTAAATTTATGATTTTGGTCTCTTTTTAAAGGATATTCTTTTGAACTTTTAACATGAATTCTGAATTCTTAAAATAGGTACATATTCATACGTAATATAAAAAGTTTTATTTTCATAGCTTTAATAATTTCTAGATTAAAGTAAATTAAATAAAAAAAGCATTGCCAAAAATGAGGTTAATGCAATACATAATAAAATAATTTTTTTTTTCGATTATTCCTCATATTTCTCATATTCCGCATGGGCATCAACATCAACCTCTTCCATTGTTCTCGATTAAACGTAATTATCTTAATTTCCTTCCAAGTTTGTTCGTTTTTCGCTAATTTGGCCGTAATAGTTCGACGCCAAGTGTTGTTGGATTGACCTTGCTATCGACTACCTTAAGGACTCCATTCAAAGGTCATTTTGGTAATATTGGTAGTTTGTTTCCTTATAATGTTAACTATACAATTCTACTTTCTTTCTTTTATTTGGTTCATTGTCGGTATCTCGCCTGTTAACTCCCATCATGTTTTTTTGGTCATTAATTTTTTAAGTTATCTGACTCATGGCGCAGTGGTTAAGTCGCCAACCTTTCAATCGAATAGTCTTGGGTTCAAACCCCGGTCAGGTCATAAATAAAAAATATGTAGTACTTTTATATCGTAATAATGTATATCGTATAATTAATATTAGTAATAATAACAATAATAATAACAATAATAATAATAGTAATAATAATAATAATTATAATAATAATAATAATAATAATTAATAATAAATAATAGCTGCTACAGTGGAGCCATCTTTGGTTATATCATGCAAGTAAGGTGTTATATACTGCTGCACGTTGTAATCCACTGATGGCGTTGACTCTGTGGTAAAAATAATAATAATAATAATAGTAATAATAATAGTAATAATAATAATAGCTACTACAGTGGGGCTATCTTTGATTATATCAAAGGTGTTATATACTGCTGCAC
Organism: Poecilobothrus nobilitatus; assembly: GCA_947095535.1. Lineage (NCBI taxonomy): Eukaryota > Metazoa > Arthropoda > Insecta > Diptera > Dolichopodidae > Poecilobothrus > Poecilobothrus nobilitatus. The sequence continues at coordinate 49,753,779 of OX352772.1, read as the reverse complement.
GTTGTAATCCACTGATGGCGCTGACTCTGTAGTAAATAATAATAATATTAATAAAAATATTAATACCAATAATAACAGCCGCTACAGTGACAGTGGGGGTTGCCTTCAATAGTTGCCTGATGTAGTTAATATATACTACTACTACATGTTGTAACTGTTGTGACGGCTTTAGTCACTGTTAGCAAAATAATAATAATAGGCGGATTCATTGTTTCCTTACTGTCCCACTCCCAATTCAATGTTTCCGTATCCATTTTCCTATCCTTTCCTATCCCTACTGCCTAGCCAATATACTGCGTTCGCAGGTAAGGGTTTCATCCCACTATATTGGCTAAAGGGGGAGGTGGGTTTAGTCAGTAAGAATCTGACACTACCAAGGGGAAATTCTTGGTGTCTTTGGAAGATTCCCACCTCCCTTAGGAAAAAAAAAAAAAGTTACTTGAAATTATTTGAATTTTTTTCTTCTGAAAATCCTAGATGCTAGAACTTTAAAAATATCTTATACCTGAAGTTTTTTAGTAAAACATATAACATCCCCTTGGTAAAAATTATGCGATAACATTCATTCAGACAGCTGACGCGGTATTCCAGTATTGCGGCTTAAGAATTAAATTGGGCAAGTTTTTAAGTTCGAATATTTACTTAAATTTAAACAATATAAGTAAATATTCGACAGACATTATTTCATTTAAGAAGGAAGAACTTTTTCTTTACAAGAAATTTATAAATTTTACAAGAAAATAAAAAAAAAATCAGTTGAAAAAGAATTTTCATTGACTATACCCCTTACAGTCAGATATATTTCTATAGGATTGCGATATAAAACAGATAAAAAAAGAATCAACATTATATTTTGACAAATCTTAACTCTTTTACTTAATTAAATAAGGTATCCTTCCTTAAAATTGAAGAAAGCATCTTTTAAATTTCCGAATTTTTTCTTATACAAAAATTCCTAGAAAACTTACAAAGTTTTAGGTAAGATTAGTCATAGTTTTGTCATATTATTGTAAGTTTTTTTGAAAATGTGCACCTTCGAAACCTTTCATTTTAGATACTGGCTTAACTAATCTTAATATTAACTTAAAATATTATTTAAATTCAACAAGAGAGTATAACAATTTGTTAATTCACAATTTTTTCTTGAGTATTTTTAGAAAATTTCAATCTTACAATAATTTTACATACCAAATATTTACAATTTAAATATTTATCTCTCCCCAAAAGGACAAAAACCAAAATACTAAAATAAATTCTTAACAAAACTTAAGTTTTTACAATAGTTTACCTGTTGCAAAAATTCCATATTTTACATTAATAATTTTTCTTTACATGCCTACTATTATGATATACAAAATCACTTTTTGAAATTCTCTTGATGTTTCCGAATAAAGAAAATTACCCATGTCTATATGCTCAATGTACGTATGCATATGCAATTTATAATTATGAATATCTCTAAACCCATAATATATAAGAAACAAAAAAAAAAAACAAAAATGAGTTAAATAATACTATAATAATTTTCTTATTTGATCATCCTTACATTTGCCTATACAGTAAAAAAATAAAAAAAACCATTTTAAATGTAGTAGCAAAATAACCTTAGAAGGAAATAAATTTTCCATAAACTTTTCAGTATAATGCTTTCAGAAATTATCCTTAAAATGATATAGCAATGCATCATTATACAACATTCATTAAATTTTAAAAAAGAAGAAAATGAAAAAAAGAAAAACACACCTTAGTTGATTATGCAATTCTAGGCAAAAATTTGATAACATCAATAGTTCGTACAACATAAAATATTTATTTTCTCTGAATTTTCTTTGCATTTATTATACAAATTTAAATATTTTACTTTTATTGTTATACATAGGTATATACGATTATATAGAATAGAAAAATATTTCAGAAATTGATTACTGACTTAAATTCGATTTGGATAATAACCCCTAGAAGTATAAAATTTTGAAAGAGTTTAGAATGTACTGTATTTTTATCCTAACAGTGCCTCAATCGCATGATCCTTCGAAGATGATTTTCTTTGATTGAATCATTTCTTCAATAGTTTGCATATTGCATACTTAGTGTAGTCTGCGTGTTTTTGAAAAAGGTTTATAGTAAATCCGCTTTAAACATTTGTTTTGTTGGACTTGTTTCCCAACAAGAAGACAGTTTCCCAACAAGAAGATTTCAGATGACTTCAATAGAAATCTTAAATTTCTTTACATTTAAAGTTTAATAACAAATTATTTATGAAGGACATAATATCTTCTTTTTTTTTTATAAATGCACTTCTTTGCCACATAAATATGGACAGGAAATTACACAGCCTTTCTTGTTCAGGCGTAGCTGTAAAAGTTGTAAGGGGAAATAACTTTTAAGACATGTTTGGGATTCGAACCCATACGTCCTCGGTGTTTGCAGCGTATTTTATATGCTTTTGCCCACCAGGCCACCGAGGTTCTATAATATCTTTTTATCGTTGTTTTTTTGACTCTTAAAAGAGGCTATGATTCATAAGTAGTTTTTTGAAATGAGTTTTTTACACGGTTTTCCCAGAAAGGACAGCTGATCACTTCAATAGAATCCCCAAATTTTTTTACATTTAAATAGGTTAACAAATGATTTATGAAGTACATCCGTGTTCTTTTGACTCCAAAAATGACCCATTAATAAAATTATGAAAAAAATTAAATTTCCCAAAAATATTACTAAACTATGTATCGTTCGGCTGCCAGTTCAATTTCAAAAAAATTCCCTGATATATTGTAGTTACTTTTTATTCACCCTAGGATGTTGAGTAGGTTTTTTATGGATCGTAAAAGTATTTTTACCATTAATATTAGCAAGAACTTTTAGTCAAATCCGACATTCTAATATTTTTTATCTTACAAACGAACAAATAAAATCGTAATACTTTTTGTAAAAGTTTTTTTAAGCCCATAAAATTCCACAAATTTAATACAAATTTTTTATGACTTTAAGAAGGAGTAAAATAAAGAGTTTCGAAAGAAGAAAGCATCTGCAGCAATAAGCAAAGAGTAATAAAGTCAACGAAAGAAGTAAACTATTAAATATTTTTTATTCTTAAGTTCATATTATGTATGCCTATTAAAATTTATTATAATTGAACTACTACTAGTGTTTAAAAAATGGTTTTAAAATTAGTTGCAATGAAAAGAATTTTGAAATTGAAAGCGTTTATAAAATTTAGGTATAGTTTTTACAAGTATCTAATGGAAAAATTAAAATTATAGTTAGGTTAAAATTACAAAAATTTTAAAATCAAATTTATTTATTTTGGTTCCCTCTCATCACATACAATGCAATAAGTTAATGAGAAAATAAATTAACCTTGTCTTTTTATATGTATCGCAACTGCACCTGATAGTATTAAATAACAGTTATATTATTTACTTTGACCTGACCGCAGTTTGAACGTGAGACCCTTCGTTTGAAAGGTCGGTGATTTATGCGTTGTGCCATTGGTCCGATTAAAAAGGAAATATCATTAGATCTAAAGATTAAAAATTCTCGTGTATACAATTGTCGAAAACTAATACATATGACATTATTTATGGAAAAAAGTATTAAGCAATTAAAATTATATTTGTTTTTGAAGTGAGGTCTTTGAGCCATTTCCCAAAAATGTTTGGTACAATATCCCATTTAACAAGTATTCTATATTAATAAAAAAATCTTTTTAGAAAAAATTGTACATACTAATATAGGGATTTTATGGTATTTTGCATAAAAGACAAATAACAAAAAGACTTATAGCATGAAATTTGCGATTTTAATAATTTGTCACCAGCATGGCTAAAACTATCAACATCATTTATTAAAAATTTATACCAAATGCCCTGCTTGCCGTAAAGGTTTTATGGGAAAATGAGTTTTAAAAATTGCCTTTTTTCCGAAAGTCTTTATTATTAACTGACTTAACCCCAAGTGGGATTTTGTGAAATGGTGGCAAACTATCATACACTTAGTTTAAAGAAGATGAAATTTATAAAATAGTACTGAATAACTAAATCAAAATTGTCATCAGAGGTAGTGTATCATACTTTGATATTAAAATATTTCCCCCATTTTTTCGCTTCAATTACCCTCCATACAATAATGTACATGGATTTTTCTTTAACCAAACCATATTTGATTCTGTCTGTTATTTAAAGACACAATTTGCAAATATTATTATAAAATCTTCAAGACATCCCATTTTTGTAATTCATAAAGAAATCGATGCTAGCTTACAACTACTACTAACCTATTAAGAGTTAACACTGTTTTTTACTTTAGTGATATTTAATTTTATTTTTTTTAGCAATTGCGTGTGTCACATTAACATTGTTGTATATTGAATTTTATGTATTTACATTACAGTATATTGAATTTTATGTAAATATTGAACAAACATAAATATGTATTTTAAAGTATGTACTAAAAACTGTATTGTAAACAATTTAATTTTAATTTTTTATTGACAATTCATTTGTTTGTTTAACGAAAACAAAAATAGGTGCATGTAATAAAAATATTACGATATTAAATGTAGTTTATTTGGAAAAAATAATAAATTATTGTTACTTTTAAATTATATTTTAAAGAATTATTATTCTTTAACTTTCAGTTTTAAATCAATTCATATAATCAGCCATATGTATAAAAAGTATTAGTAAGTCAGACTGAATTTTTTAACAAATTTTAGAAAAAGGTAAAAACTCAAACATTAAAATTCTATATAGATCTTCCGAAATTATAATATTCAAAGATGGTTAGATGATTTAACTAAGGAATTTGTGATTTAAATTTCCAGGAGAGATTTGAGGATTTAAAACAAAATATTACCTAACTATTCAAAAAGATAGCAAGGCACTTCGCTAAAATAATATGTTATTTTACTCTTATATCAGTCCAATTTCATTTAAACTTTTATAGTTTAGATGCCTAAATTTCAAATTGATTATTTTAATTTTACTAAGTCAGAGTTAAGAATTTCAAATTTGAAATATTTCTTCGATTCATCTTCTTGTAATTCAAGGAGAATTAAAGAAAATTGAGGTGGAAAATGACGATTCATGTAGATTCTGTCAAGAAGAAGGAGAATCTGTAGGGCATATACTTAAAAACTGCGGAGCTTCCTGACGAGGTATGTGAATTTAGAAGCATATTACTTTATCGAAAATGAACTGCTAACAAAAAAATTTCTACCGATTTTTAGTTTCTTAGACGTAGTAGAGTTGACAGAGGTTTATTATAAGTGGAGCTAAAACTCCACAACACGTGGTAATAGGAGGAGCAAAATAGATCTACATCAAAAAGTCACAGTGTTACTTAAATATCTTTAAATAAAATTATCTAACCTAGTTCAAGGATAAGAAATTTGGTATTTATATTCAAAAATTGATAATGAATTTTTAGATAGAACGAGGAAGAGTGCAGTAGAGTAGACTGTGTCAACTCTGGGATACCCGTATGAACGTAATATATCCTGTTTCTATTAAACTTGATCATCTTTTAAAAACACTAAGATGTTTTAGTACCGAACTACAGAGATATATTTATGTAAATTGTGGAGTTGTATGACAGCTACCCGAATCTATTGCGCCTAGCTTCAATAGACACTGAGTTATTCTCATTTAAACGGATAAGATGTATGGTAGCTACCCGAACCCGTCGCACCACCACAACCAAATTTTGCAAAAGTGGTTGCCATAAAACTTGATCATCATTTGCAAGATTTCAGACGCCTAGCTTCATTAAGTTCGAAGAGGTGCAAGAAGCCTGAACCGACTGCTCTAGACCAACCAAATTTTACAAAAGTTGTTGGCCTGAAACTCGACACCTCTTTACTAAATTTCAGGTTCCTAGCTTCAACAGACACTGAGTTATTCTCATTTAAACGGAGAAGTTGTATAGCAGCTACCCGAATCTGCCGCACCACCACAACCAAATTACAGAAGTTGTTGCCATAAAACTTGATCATCATTTGCAAAATTTCAGAAACTTAGCTTGAATAGATACTGAGTTATTTCTATATAAAGATAGAAGTTGTATGGCAGTTACTCGAACCCGCCGACCGAAAATGTTGGATTAAAAATAGCAAAACTAACAATTTTGCAAAAGTGACGTAAAAAAAATTTCAGCCTCCTAGCTCCTTTATTTTTTGAGTTATCGTGCGGAAGGACGGACGGACGGACGGACGTACATGGCTTAATCGACTCAGAATTCTATTCTGAGCCGATCCATACCTTTGACACTATTTCTAGCTCGACTCCTTTAAGGTGTCACAAACTTAATGGCAAATTTATTATACCCTTGAACATAGTTCATACGGGTATAAAAATGTACCAGTATTAGGTGATGACTCTCGGAAAGATTTGTATAGAGAATCTATACGTCCAAAGCGATGTCACATTTGAAATTTTCTTTCCATATATTAATAATTATTACAATCTTATAGTTAGTGCTTCTTTTTTAAAACTTTCAGTTTTATTTAGTTTTTTAAACGACTATCATACACCTCTAGTCCTTTGCAATATCTGATGGCTATGATTACATTCAATGAATCATTAATGTTAATAATAATTAAATTTTTGTAAAACTATTAACTTATCTCGTTTCCTTTTTCATTTTTAACAATTCACGTCTATCAAAGTGTCCTGCTTTTTGGAATATCTTTAAACACATGTCGGAGCTTGTCAAAAATTTAATTTTTGAACCTGTATACTTATTAGTTATCAGACCTTATATTATTATAATAGCACTGCTGCTACAGGGATGGAATGTGCTAACCAACCCTTAGAGTTACTTATATCGATTCATATACGTATTTCTGTGTGTTTGCATTATTGTATCGTTTTGATATCACCATCCTGTATTCTATCAAATTATATATTATTATATTCTTTTCCTTTTAAATTCTTCTGTTAATTTTATTTTAATTCTCACCAAAATTTTTTGAACATCTCTATTAACTTTACGTATATTACATTTTATTAAGAAAATCTGACTGATAAATATGGATTATAATTTTAAAATCTTCTTTTGAAGAACTTAATTTAATTTTTAACCTCTTCATTATTTTAGTTTTATGTCAATTTATTATACAAAATTTTGATGAATTATTCAAAAAAAAAAGGAAAAATATGAAAAACAAATGAGAATTTTTAACGTTCCAAACAAAAAAAAAAAAAATCATTATTAATATTTCGGTTTTCTTAAAAGATCTGTAAATATATTAACCTAATAATAAACTTAAGTACCAAACAATTTAAAAAAAAAAAATATCTTTATAAATTTTTGTTTTGGGATAATTTCTCTAATATATATAATATGAACGGTAATAATAGCCCGCTTTCAAAATCATCACCATCATCATTGTATCTGTCCTCACTTTAGTACTTATCGCTTAATAACCCTTTCTTTTTTCATCTATTGTTTTCTCTTTCTTTCGTTTTTATTTTTTTTTTTTTCCTTTCTTTAACCCTTTTGTTGAAAATCTCATCCAAAAGATAATTTTTTTTTTTAAAAGATAAAAGAAAATAATTCAGGTACAAAAAAAAAAAAAAAAGAAAAAAAGAATGATGAAAATCTTTATTTATGGCGCGTGTCAAAAATTCCATTTAAAATCTTTTTTTCATTTGTTGTTCATTTTCTTCAAAACAAAATGTTTGTCGAATAGTGTTTTGTTGATATTTTATATATTGATGAAATTTTGTATCCAAAAAAAGATTTCATCCCATTTATATTTTTTATTTTATTCTTTTTTTTCTTTTTTGTTTTGTTTTTTGTTTTGTTTTTGTTTTTATAAAAAGGTTCCACCTATCTTTATCTCTTTCTTACTTTAAATATAAAATGTTAAACAAGTTCTTCTTTCAAAAAAAAAAAAAAAAAAATCATCAAATATGAGATGGACTGTATATGAGCTGTTTAAGCTAAGTTTGTATAATATGACTATTTATGACCAGATTACATGCAAAGTTTGGTAGGTCAATTGTTGTTTTTGTTTTCGTTTTTTTTTGTATAAGTATGTATTTAATATAATCATTTTTGTATCTTTCAGATTACATAATATAATAATATGATAATATATAATAATAATGCATTTATAGAATACAATGACAAACTACTGACGACTGTTTTTTTTTTAATAAAGTTCTTAAAATTTATAATCCGAAAAGAGGAACAAAAACAAAAGTGTTTTTTTTTTTTATATGAATCTTTAAATAAAGAGGTACAACTTCAATAATAAGTATATAACTTAAGCCGACACATTTATATACAATAAGTATTGTATCGTATATATTTAATCATTTTAATATTGTACATTTACATTATTAATTATGGAATATTTTTCGAAGTGACCATTTTACTCAAATTAAGTTATAATCATAAAATTCAAATGACTATATCTATAATAATGATAAAGGAAGATGTGGTATATAACATAATGAATCATGGTTTTAATTCAAGCTTTTAATTGTAAAACAATAATCTTTGGTAGCAAATTAATTGTAATTTAAGTTAGCTGTTAAAAAAGTAATGGGTGTAATGGTCGAAAAAACAAAACCACAAAAAAAACTCTAATTTTTTGCCAGTTTTAATGAGTACTTCTTTTTCTATATAAAAAATTAATTAAAGTTGTTTTTATTTTTGATAAATTTTAAGCTGCAGAAGAGAATAAAAAATTTTTGTTTTTGTAATATTTAAATATTATAGCATTGTTTCATTCTACGGAGTGATCACAGTTGCTGTATTATGAAATAATTTAAAGCACTATGCAATAGATTAATATTTTGCTTAAAAAAGTTTTTAAAATTTAAGTTATAAGCTTTTTGAAATCGCAATTATTTTCTCATAAAAATTGCGGTTTTTTTAGATTTTGTTTTTTTCTATAAGTATATACTATGAAAAATCAAAAGACACGGTTTTAATCTGAAAATTTATAATCGAAAAAGTTTAGAGAAACCATAAGTGTTTAGTTAAGAAAAGAGTTTCAAACATTTTTGAGTATAACGTTTGAAACTCCAGTTTGGATTAAATATATCATTAAATAATTTGATAAAGCTAATGCAAATCGCGTTGATGGTATCTTATGACAGCACATGTGTTTCCAAAAATTGCTAATTTATAAGTGTACGAATTTAAAAAATTTAAGAAGAACATTAACATCTTTCTTTAAAATAACTCAAAGCAAATTTTCCCCTTTATCATCCATAATTCTAATTATCCGAAACCCAATTTCCTAAATAATCCTTTCCCCATCCGCAAAACGAAACTGTACATTATGTTATGTATTAAAGGATCCATCCTCTGAAGTTTGGTTTTAAAGGACGTAATTTTGGTTGGTTAAAGGTGAACACTACTAAGAGGAACCTCGTGCAGTTTGAGTGACTTTCAATGTTTTCCACCGCCCCTCGAAGAAAAAGTATATATATTTTTAAAAATCTTTTGGGTACAAGTTTATATAAAAAGAAAAATGTAAAAGAATGTATAAAGTAAGCTCTTAAATACTCAAATAAAGTTAGATTCAAATCGATGTTAAAAAAATTAAAATGAATTGGTGCAATAAATAAAATCTTAATTTGTGTTTAAATTATTATGTATTTATACATTTTGTATTTATAAAGTTATTCAATTTTAATAAATAGTACATGGTCACTTTAATTTTATCTCTTCTATTATACTACAATATGTACAATATTAGTTGACTGTGGCATTTTTCTGTTCATTTAAAAATTAGAATGAAGTTAAATTTTCCGAAAAAAAAAGGTTAAGTATTGACAATTTTTCATAATATATCAAAATTTACAAAAAAAAACAAAAACAAATGAGTGACTCTTGAAACATAAACTATTATGTATAATGAATTTGTTACAAGATAAAATATAATTTTGTTTTTGTTAAATTTTCACCTGAAAAATTAACTTATTAGTTTATTCACCTTTTATTAAAAAAAAAAAGTGAAATAAAAATGAAAACAATATAATTTATAGTACAGTATGAAATATTTTTAAATTACTTTGTAGAGTAAGTTATAGAAATATTAAAAAATACTCATTAGTTTGATATTTCTTTTATTAAAAAATGTTTTTTATAAGTATGTATCACACATTATCAAAACAGCTATTTTAATGAAAAGTTAATGAAAATGAACTCGGTAAAATTCGGTAATTATGTTGTCTTATAAAAATAATTCGAACATATTATAATTAGTTTATATTTTTGGAATTGGAAAATTTTACATTTTTTGGAAAATTTGCTTATTTGTTTTGACTATGTTTGTTCATTCGTCCGTCTGTTTAAAAAACTTCAATAACGTTTGGGCAATGAAATTGACCAATTGCCCAATAAAATAATTTGGCAATGAAATTTTAACCATGGATAGGTTTCATTAAAAATTTAATTTTTTATATATAGCATTACTAGCTTCTTCAAGTTGGAAAAAATGCTATTTTCAAATGTTTCTAACGCCGCCTAATTTTTTAACTTTTTTTAGGTTAAAACAGCTGCTGAAAAATGAGACGCTACGATGGTCTGGCAGTCGGAAATTTTGACTGATATTCAGATCTTCTTAGAAGACCCCCCATCCTATGCTGCTGTTCATTTTTGAACCATTTTTGTAAAACTTTACTCCTTCGAATGTCATCACTGTTTTCGAGTTCCAATTCTCACGGCTTGATATACTCGTCAAGTGAGATTTTTCAAAGAAGTAAATGGGGGACGTGCAGTCCACCAAAACAGGAAAGGACTTGAATTGTTTTATGATATTCGAGTGACCTCCTCGTGAATTGATCGACTGGGATGTAGCTTTTAATCTTACAGGTGTCTTTGCGGCTGAAAATAGACCCAAATATTTCGCCGTATCGCTAAAGGCAAGAACGGAGCGATTTAACGAGGGCGGCTTTATTTTCGAAACTATATATTTCCTTGTAAAGAGGACTAGTTCAGTTTTCTGTAGATTTACTGACACTTAACAGTTTTTGGCCCATGTTGTGATTTTGTTTAGTGCAAGTTGCAAACATCCCTGAGATTGTCTGAGAACTTACCACGGACAACGACAGCAATATCGTCCGCATAGGCAATTGTTGTGCAGCCCAACTCTTCCAGGATTTTGTGTAGTTTATTTACTACCATATTTAACTTTTATAAATCAATTTTAAAATTTTTATATTATGATTTTTAATAAATTATTATTGAAATTTACCGTTTTGTGAAAGGAAAATTCTGCAAGATTTTGGTTCCTCCGTATCTTCGAAACGATTTTAGTTAGAACCTTAAATTTTCGAAAAATAAAAATGTAACTTTAAACTTATAAACTTGTTTTTATTTTTCGTCATCTACAATTTTCTTGATTAAATTTATACAGTAGTAGTTATAGTACAAGTGCCAAAGAGTGTTATCTAATAACTTAAGCATCAATACAATTACAGTTTAAATTTATTTATTTGAAAAGGAATATATAGTTTCATTTAATTTCTCCGAGTCAGTGTTTAATCGAGTAAAGTTGTTCTTCAAGATTGATAATATTGTGATAGATTATAAAGTTTTATAATAAAGTTCTAAGTTTATATAACTAATAAAAAATTAAAAATCAAAAATAAAATGAAACTTTTTAAAAAATTGAATTAAAGTCCGTTAATGAAATATTTTCTTTTTTACAAATACAGGCCTGTTTTTTTTAATAAATGGAAAGTGGTTAAGTGGTGTTATTCCGATTAATAAATCTGAAAAATTAATTGAGGAATGAAACTGTTATCGACCTATTAGTTTACTATCCAATTTTTGAAATAATAAAAAAAACTTTGATTAAATAAGACAGCTTCCAATAAAGAATTATTCTATGTATGACAAGTTTGGATCATTCAATCATAGCATCTTTCTTCCTTTTTTACGTGGTAAAAATTTTATTAAAATCAACTTACATGAAAGTAAACCTAGTCCCTTAGCAACATTTGCCATAAATTTCACTTTTGATATATTGTTTAACACTCTGATCTACTCCATAAATTCGAACTTAAAATTTCCCTATATATATCAAAGGAATCATATTTAATTTTCTTCACAAAAGAATATTCCGAGTGATGCGAAATAATACACTTTGTAATCTGTATTTTTTTTTGCGAGGTGGGAATCATCGAAAGACACTATAGAGGAGTGAAAGCGAGCACGAGTTAAAGCGAGCACTTTAACTCACTAAACACTACCTCCCTTTTTTGATCAAACAAAAGGTTATACGACCTTTAGTACTAATGTACTGCCTGATCAGAGGAAGTTGAGTTAATAGTTGAGTAAATAGATTCCAATTTGTCAGGCATATTGTGAACAAAGTTGTTAATATTTACCTTGAATCTTTGCACGTTGTAAATGTAATCATCACCAATTCTGGGGAACACATGAGGTGGAAGATGGTTCCACATTCGCGATGTTCGTACTACAAACGAATTTCCATAAGCCGAATTATGCCATCTGGGAAAATGAACTACATAGGGATGGGAAGCAGAGGCTCTCCTTGTATGTCTTTGGAATGCTTTGAGATGAGGCATCAAACTTTTAATCTCGTTAGAACAAGTATAAAATTAAAGTATGGGTTCCACAGGGATTGGTTGTAGACTTATTATTGTACAATATTTAACTACAATGCAAATATTGTTATAGATTATAAAGAACTCTGAAATATCAATCTTTGCAGATAACAAAGATTTTCCATTGATAGGCTTTATAATAAAGGCAACACAAATACTCATAAATACTGTCAATTTCAAAATTTCGAATTAATTCCTTCAAATAATTTTTTGATTAAAATTTGAAGTACAATAATTTAAATAATCTTAATAATATTTAAATATATTCTTTTGAAATTTATTTTAACAAAAATATTCTTACTTACTGTCTATAAGTGGTAAGACATAAGAATAAATAAATAAAGAAAATAAAGTCAATAGTTATTGAAAATTAAAATAATTGTAATTTTAAAACTAAAATTTAACTCAGTTTTTATCATTTTGAAGAGTTGATGTCTTCTGCTTTATCGAAAGTTGGCATGATTTTAAGTTAATTATACCAAAAAGCTCAACTGTAGTTAATAAAATTAACAAAATTAACTATTCATACCATATATTGTAAAAAAATCATGAAATCAATATAGATAATATCATAAAAAATTTGGAAAATCAAAAATTAAAAAAAAAATGTTTCTAAAAATTAATATTCCTATAGTTGTTATTTATATTAATTTTTATTAAGTCACAGAATATTTTCTCAAAAATTTATATAAGTACCTATGTTTATAAAAAATGTTGATATAAAAATTTGAGACTATGATTTATAATTTACATGATAATTTTTGTATTAAATCTTCATAATCCTATAAAAATCTATAATGATGTTGAAAGACATTGCTTATTTTTTATTAGAGGGAGGTTGGAATAAAAACTGAATTTTTTTAATTTCAACTCTATTTGTTAATAATCGCTGCTAAAACAAGAAAAAATTAAAATCGAAAGAAGGTAAGTTTGAAAACACATTACTTCCGCAGTTTTAGCATTTTCTCAAAAAATAAAAAAAAACTGAGAAAGATATAATCTTTTTGAATATTAAATAATTTGTTTTTATGATTCACAAGAAAATTGACAAAACCTCATCAATAATCTCGTATCATCGCTCCCGAAAAACTAACAAGTCTATATTTTTCAAAATAATAAATTTTTCGAAAGATGAAAGTTTGGAGAATAAGCTTTGAAACAAAACTAAGTTAGTTTCTGTAGAACATGTGGGTCAAGAATTATTCAATAATTAATAATATAAAAAAAAAAAAAAACATAAAAGACTCAATATAACCCCAATTATTTTCTAGTTTTAATATCTGGAATTACCTCCACAAATATTTGCATTATTATACCAACCATCCCGTACAATAAAATAAAAATAAAATAACTCCTGTATAAGGTATAATAGATAGCGCACAAATAAAAATATTTTCATTTCATAGGCTTGGACAATAGCTACAGCCAGATTAATGAACGGTTTAGTGAAACTAATGATTCCAGAAACTGAACCTTTAGTCTAAATATTAATAGGTTAAATGACTTATTGGATACCCTATAGGTACTCCTTATCAAAATGAAAAGGAGAAAAATATAAATTGCATAATATGAAATGAAAAATTGGTAAAAATAGTATTAGTGACTAAAACTCTTAACGGCTACAAAATTAAATTATGAAAAATATTTGTATTAAATAACTTTATATTAAACGAAGAAGAATGCAGTAGAGTACACTGTGTCAACTCTAGGATACTCGTATGGACGTAATATATCCTGTTTCTATAAAACTTGATCATCTTTTAAAAACATTCAGATGTTTTAGTACCGACGTTAACTACAGAAATATATTTATGGAGTTGTATGACAGTGGAGTTGTATGACAGCTACCCAAATTTATTGCACAAGCACAACCAAATTTTACAGAAGTTGTTGCCATAAAACTTGATCATCATTTGTAAGATTTCAGACGCCTAGCTTCATTAAGTTTCAAGAGGTGCAAGAAGCCTGAACCGGCTGCTCTAGACCAACCAAATTTTACAAAAGTTGTACCATCACAACCAAATTTTACAGAAGTTGTTGCCATAAAACTTGATCATCGCATTTGCAAAATCTGATACCTAGCTTGAATAGGCACTGAGTTATTTCCATTTAAAGAAAGAAGTTGTATGGCAGCTACTCGAACCATTTTTTTAATGCATTTCTCTGCCACATAAATGTGGACTGGAAATTACACAGCCTTTCCTGTTCAGGCGTGGCTGTTAATGTCGTAGAATAACTCTTACGAAGTGTGTGGGAATCGAACCCACACAACCTCTGTGTTTACAGCCTAATCTACACTCTTACCCACTAGAACACCGAGGCCCCTTTTTTTTCTTTTAATTATACTTCATTTTTTTAAATTTATTTGCAACCAACCAACTCTAAAATCTTTCTTAATTAATTTTTTTTTTACATAAATACATACTTCAAATTAAAGTAGTGGGAGCTGCTATCTCCAAATGCCAGCTAAACAATTTTTGAAACCCTGATTTTGTAATCAACTCTAAAGTTGATTCAAAGATTTTTGAAACCCTGATTTTGTAACAAATCTAAAGTCCTTACTAATTATTTTTTATACATATGGCCATTTTTATATTATACACTGACCTGTAAAGAACAAGGTTTAGCAAGATTTTTAAGAAAGCGAGATTAAAAAAAAACAAGATAAAAAAAAAAGATTTTAAAAACAATATTAAAAAAAAAATCAGATTTCGCTACCGCTCCGAAAAAAATCTATACTCAGTATATTTGTTCATATTTTGATGGACTATTTATTTACTATAGGTATTCCTTTCGTGTCCTCTTCTATTAATATTTTTAATATTTTCAAAAATGTCTAATTAAAATATCTACAATAAGACGTCAGCTCAACACTTCTTTAATATTAAATTCAACATATTAATTACATTAATAATAAGAACAACATATTTATTTTATTTTTAATCGTATTATTTTAAATTACTATTAACTAATAGTTACCCCTTTTTATGTTTTTTTTTACTTTTTAAAGTAATATAAGAACATAAAAGATACGTAGGTACAAACAAAAAAAAAAAAACATTAGGAGTTTAAATAGAATTAAATTGTTGTTAAAAAAAAATTTTTTTTTTGTTCTTCATTTGAAGTTCGCACAAATACAATAGATTGGGACTTAATTTTCTCATTATTCTTTTTATTTTATTTTTTTTTCATTGGTTTTGTTGTCTTTTGTATTTGTGTATGTAAGTATATGGTTTTGTTAAACTTGTTAAGTATTATTTAAACGTCGTCCTTTTAAAATATCTAAAATAGAACTTTTTCTTTTTTGTTTTTGTTTTTTTTTTTTTGGTTTTTCCCTTAATAAATGTTTCTATTGTTATATATTCAATTCAATTGTATGCATATACATTTATTATATATCTACATATAGTTATATATATGTATAAATAATAATATATGTATACACCTTGCGGTGTATTATTGTTGGTCTATGTTTACTTTCTATTTAAAATTCGCTACCATCAATTCTCAAACAAAAGTAAAAACCGCAAAACCTCAGTTGAAAAAAAAAAAAACAAAAAAAAAACTGGAAAAAAGAAACTATAAAACAAAAAAAAAAAAATAACTAAATATAAACTGAATAAAAATAAATGGACGAAATAAAAAAAGGACAATAACAATTATTATTTTAATATAAAATTGTTGGGGCGGACTGAAAAAATAAAACGTAACTAGACATCAAGTCAAGGCTATATTTGATAAAAAACAAAAAAAGAAAAAAAAAATAATTAACAAGAAAAATGAAGTTCCTAAAAAATATTTTAATAAATTTTAATACTAAAGTAAAACATTTTTTTTTAATTACTCCCTTTCTATTAGCATTGATCAGAAAAGATGTGGTGATTTATCAAAGTTTAAAATCATCAGAATGCTAGATTTTGATATCCAATCAATAATATGGCATTGGGTTAAGACATCTAGTCTTTAAAACGTAGGTTTAATATCGTACAGTTGGAAGTAAGGAAGTTGTCTTTGTCAACTCTTAGATACTTGTACGAACCGTTAATATGTTCATAGCCTGTAACTCTGCTTATAATATTATTTGTTTAATTTTTTAATATTTTAAAATAATTTGGATGAATTTTATAATTTCTAGAACTATGGGTTGTACATATATTCAAACTATATGTTTGCACATTCTTCAAAAGCAGATTCGAACCTTCCACATAACGATTATCAATCCAAAACTTTTCCAAATATCCTATAGTATCATTTCATACTAAGCGGAAAATGCATAGTAATTTATACTATACATATGTATTATATATCATTCATTCATCAGTGACATATACGATATGTAAATAAACATGATTATATAAGTAAGTATGTATGTATACTTATATCATATAAATATAAATTCTTCAAGCAACCGTTATATTTTTTATTTATTTAATTTTTTTTGTATTACGCATCATTCTCAACAATTTCAAATTATCGAGTAAAATAAAATGCAAAAAAAATCGTTAAAAAAATTTCTTAGAAAAATTTTGAAAAATGAAGTTACACTTTCGTCAATTTTAAGGTAATCCTATATTATTAAGAAAAGTTGTTAATAGAAATAAAAATATAATGTTGGAGCTTTAATTTTTGTATATTACTTCAAAAAAATTTGGACCGGTGTTTATGTTACAGGTGTTTAAAAATAAGAATTTTTTTAGTTTTTGACCTCATCATACAGCTCCGAAACTGGGGGCGATACAAAAATATTTTCTGAAATGACTCATACTTTCATTATTTTTAAAGACCTAACTTCCATCAAAACTTCAAGTTTCTAACTTAAACCGTTTGGAAGATAGAAGAAGTCAAGAATTTTGCAAAATTTGAGTTTCGCCTAACGGTAAATTCAGACACCGTATGCCACAAGTATATATTTATTGTATATATATTTGTAAAGCTAATGAAAGCAGTAATGGTTTGGCGTTTTCAGATTGAAGATAAGTATACCTTGTACAACTGTGTTATAACAATTTAAATATAGAACTTTTTGAACTTTGGGGAGCTGTAGCTCCGTAACGGGTGGGGCTACAGAAAAAAGTTGCTAATAATAAAATTAATAATTGTTAATTTATAATATCTATCAGCAGTTAAAATTGCATGGCTATATTTCAAAAAAATGTGGAGATCTAAAAGAGAGCTACCCGATCAGATTTTGGTCAGATCTAAACCAAAAAAAAAAGAGAACCTACAAATTAATGTAAGAATATTTTGTGTTAATTTTAAGACTCTAGCTTTCTTAGTTTTTGAGTTATCTTGCTGACGGAGAGACGGACCGACGGACGGACGAACAAATCTTAATCGACTTAGAATTTGATTCTGATATTTTTCCTAAAATTTATATACTCGTATTGGGAAATATTTCGATCCTAGGATAAGAAAGATATTTCGATTCCCTTATTCGATTAGAAGGAGGATATTTATATATGAAAAGAAACGTGATAGCAATCGCATAGCAACATTTACTTTTTTCGCAAGTTTTTCTAGGAACAAAAAAATGTTGCAAGTTTTATACTTAATTTGTACTTAATTCAATTCTTCAAAGAAATGTTTTGTTAATATGATCTTTTCAAAACCTTATAATTTATTACAAAGCTTGTCTTTCTTTGAACATTTTTGGTCTATTTTGCATAATATTGCTCTAAAAGTGACCAAATTTTTTATTATTATTATATTATTATTATTCGTCATTAATTATGTTGACAAACGCTTATTCTTCTCTTCTTTTTCCAATACCCTATTCTAGGACATAGTGAAAAGGCTTATTACTTATACATAAACATTTAAGTATTAATAATAACTGGTAAATACTTTTCAAATAATTTTTAATAAATTAAATCAGTAAATACTTAATCTAATATACCATATTAATTGTATTTTAAAAACAAAAAACAAAAAATTAAATTACTAAAGTTAATATTCTAATAATAAAACATATATGATGGACACACTTCTTCATTATGTAAGTAGTAGAACATAGAACCATAACACGGTAATTTGTTTGTTTATATATAAAATAATGTTTAATTCTAAAACTATATGGTTAAATAAATAAAAAATAAAAAAAAATAGGATATTATCCACTATAGTTATCAACCGCATAGGACAGGTAAAAAGATAGATTCATTTATTTAAACATTTACTTTGTACATAAACAATTAGATATAACCCACATAAATGTTGAAAATCTAGACGTAAACATATCCACATATTAATATCACAAACCGACATCATTTTTGGTTTGTTTTTACTTTTGTATAAACAACAAAAAAAACAACAATTAAAAATAGGGCAAATTGAAAATGGTTATGGTTTATAGAATATACAGTTTTAGTTCTGACCACAATTTATAAGCTTCTGGAATTCCATTTACTTATACGGAAGTTTATTAAGTCCTTCTGTACTTCCATTAATATTATGATTTTCTTTTAAATGAGAAATTTAAGTTGATTCTAATTTTTTTCCTAAAAATTTTTTTTTTTTAATTTTATTTAAAAAAAAAAAAAACTTAAAGTGATGGATTTACTCCCATTTACTATTTATTAAACTAAAAAAGTCAAAAATTATTTAAAAAAGAAAATTGATATTCACATAAAATTAGAATTTAATGGGTACAATTAATTTAAAGATATAAAAAATAAATTTTTTTTTCCTTTTCAAATTTTAATGATTAAAAAAAGAATATTACAAGATGACTATATTTGAAACACTCAGAATTTAACAGCAATGCGCGGCAACTCTCTTCGTCTATTTTGGTATAAAGATTCTGTAGGAGGAAAATAGATTCAGTTTTGCAGAAAATACACTATGATAATAACCTAGTTTTTTACATCAACCTATCTTCAGTAAGGGAATAAATAGTAATAAATAACCAGGAAAACTGAGGAAATTCATGGGTTGATCCATAATTTGAAGTTGAGGTTGTATTTACATTCCAAAAGTAAAATTTAACAAATCAGCTAACAAAAACGTACATGATTTAATAGCTTCAAATAGATCTGTCAACTCTAACACGCATCTGTTGTGGAAAAAACTATAACTTACTTCATTTCATTTGTTCTATCAGTAATGTGTCCAGCACAAAGAAAACATAATATCATCATCATCATTATAATTATACTAAATTATTATTATTTAGAGTTTAATTCTGCAAGTTATTGCAGTTATATCAAGAAAAGATGACGAAGGGACCAGAAACCACAAAGAAAAAGTTAAACATTTCAAAAATTGTTTTCGTCCGAATGTAAAAGAATTAAATATTTACATTGAAAATGGTGTAACCAGAAAAGAAAATGTCATTGCACCAATTACTCAAATGCAAGGTTGTTGAAATTAAAACCCTCAAGTCGAAAAAAGTTTTAGATTTTGATTTAATAACGGCGGAAATACATAAACATCTACCTTAAAGTATATAATGAATGCTATAATAAAATAGGGAATAAGAAATTCGTAGACCAAGAAGCGTCGATATTTTACAGAAGCGTCTCTTATGATGAAAGTATATTATATTATACAAATAAGTGAGTAATTCTCTATCTGAAGCGAAAAATTTAGTAAATCATTTTATAAAAGAGTAATTTACTTATAGTATTTACCAGTTTCCACTCGAAATAACTCATGTACATAATTCATAAATGTTTATTTTGTAAGATTTCCTTTAGATAACTTACAATATAGTTTGAACCTTTTAATAGGGTATTCTTTACACCGTTTGTTTTTTTCTGAAATTGAATATATGATTTGGTACCATTACTGTGGGAATTTTATTAAAACAAACTTATATATATACGTGGACAATAATTTAAGAACTGTCAACAGCATATTTAGATTTTATTGCTGTATACTTATAATGTATACACTTCTTGTTCTGAGCAAAATAAATTGTATTTGTTTTATTTGTTTCTGTCATCACGTATCGCCTTAACGAGCTCCTATTAAATATACTACAATACATTTTTAAAATTATATTACTTAAATTGTTAAATTAAAAATCTAATAGGTATATTTATTTACTGAAACAAATCACTTTTGTTTTATATTATTTTTAATAAAATGCCCCCCCGGTAGTGATTGCATTTGAAATCATTACAAATTGAAAGGAATCTTGTTTTTTTTTTCTCTTAATTTTTTTCTTATTTTATGTTTTAATAAAATCTTTAATATTATTTAGGTATATATATATACATATATAAGCGGTTTCTTTTTATAATCTATTTTTTAATATTTAATATTAATATATTGCGACACTAATACATCATGTACGAATGGATATACATATACTTGAAAAATTAATGCGTTTTTTAGTGCATTTATTTATTTTTTTTTTTCATATTATTTTCACTTTATTAAAGCTTCAAATGTCGTTTCTTGACATTTGAACATCATCGGCATTGTGTGTGTTCCTGTCTTGTCATTTAAGTTGAAACATAAGGAAAAAGAAACAAGGAAAACAAATACAGAGAAAGAGACAGAGACAGAGAGAAAAATAGTGAAAAAAAAATAAAAGAAAACGTAAAAAACTTGAAAATTTCCTTAAATCAAATATAAAATTAATAATAGCGCAATATGCAACAATTTTTCTTTACAATCTGTTGTATTTTTTTTTTGTTTTTTTTTAATATTGATATTACATTAATATGCTCCATATCATCTTTTATTAGTCTTAAAAGTCATTAAAAAGACACGAGTTTTCTGCTGTGTTTAAAATAATTATAGTCATATTATGTTTTTTTTTTCTCAAATAATTTCTTCTTCTATCTCTTTCACTCTTAGAGATATTTGTTGCACAATTAGAGCTTTACAAAAATATGCTAAGCATTTGTTATAAATTACAATTCAATAATCACACGCAATATAGTAGCAATGGCCACACTTTATATTATATAAAAATTACTGTAAAAAACCAGCAAAACGTATAAGTACAAACTTGTATAGTTGTATCTGCTGCGACAATAACACAGTGTAGTGGATCACTTCGTTACGATTGACATGCAAAGGTAATCATTGTAGAACCATAAAAAAAATTAAAAATGTTTTAAGATTTAGACAAAAATTATGATGGCCCTATCTGTATTTAATTTTAATGCGAAAAACAAAATAAAAATATTAAAAAAGAAAATTATGAAACAAATGATAATGATTATATATATATGTGACTGTGTCATGTTTAGGCACACGTCTATCACCTGGTGTATGATGAATGAGAATGTCAATATAAATTTTATGGCGATCGTGCTAATTGAGAATAAGGATGATTAATAATAATAATAATATGACATCGTTCACAATTAGTTTGTAACACCTTTTATAGTTTGACCAAAATAAAAAAATTATATTCTGAATTAAAATTAATCAGAGTTAAAGTGTTTAGAAATTTATTAGAAATGAGCTAGCAATAATTATTTTGGCGAAGGCGCAATTTTAAGTATTTACTGTCACATTAGTGACATAATATCATAAAACTAACAAAAATAATTTGAAATCTAAAGAAGTAAGAAAATGTGTGTTGTTAATTATATTTGATTTGCGAAAAGTAAAAAATAATCCGTTTAGAAAATACTTTATAAAAATGTCGTTTTACAGGAATTCGTTTTCAGGGAATCTCGATTTTAGAAAATATAACTTTTTCGAAATTAGTTTAATTTTCTTTTTATTTGGGCACCTAAATATTTGTTATTGCTGATATTTCAATAACAAAGAATTTAAACTTTAACAGGCGGCTATCGCCCCAAATTCACGTTATTAAAAATATTATTTAAACCCTAATTTTGTAACCAACTCGAATATGTCGTCCTAATCATTTTCTTGTTCCTATTATTTCAGAACTTTCTTGTAAGCCAAAAACAGATTTACAGAGATTTTGTAAAAATGAGATTGTTTAAAACGAAATATCGCATTGCTCCGAGTAAAAATGGTGCTTTCGTTTAAAATAAACTTTCCAACA
Organism: Poecilobothrus nobilitatus; assembly: GCA_947095535.1. Taxonomy (NCBI): domain Eukaryota; kingdom Metazoa; phylum Arthropoda; class Insecta; order Diptera; family Dolichopodidae; genus Poecilobothrus; species Poecilobothrus nobilitatus. Next base: position 49,731,207 of record OX352772.1, on the reverse strand, counting down.
AATAATCAACTTCCAAATAAGTGACATTTAGCAACAGTATAGAATTTAAAAATTGTGGGGCTTTTTTCTTTTAAAAATTAGAGACAAAATTATAAATAAACTTTTTTCTGAATACAAAAACAAAAACTTCAATGATTCTAAAAAATAGTTTTTGTAGCTTATTATAATCTCCGTAACATCTATATAAGTTCAAGAATATGAATTAACAGCAATCTTTATAATGATTACTAAATCCCCATGCTTTATAATAGTTTTTGATGAAATCAATAAACTAATAAGTAATCTTATAATTTGTCAAAATAATGAAATAATACGATTTCAAGAATTAGTCTATTCGGATTTTACATCAACCCTTCAGAAATTAATAACTTGTAGTCTTGATGATTTTTTTAAACCATCTTTTAAGAGTTGTAGCAAATATTTTTTAAATTTTAAAGATATTTTTATATTGACCCTTAGGTATAATTTTATGTTGTAACTCATATGCAGGAGGTACAATGATAAATACGATTCTCCCTTATTATAGTTTAATGTATAAATGTTTATGCAAGCCAAATTTTATAAAGAAAAATTTATGAACATATGTTTTGACGAAATAATTGCTTGATATTATGATCTTTTTATTTAACTTATTTTATCTGACTAGTTACAAATAATTTTGCTAAAAAATTATTTAAGAAAACAGTTTAAAATCAAAAATTAATAATTATTTAAACATTAATAAATGAAATAAAATCGATTAACCATAAACAAAAGAGTTGGCAAAGTTTGAAATTAATCTTTAAAAAAAAACCCAAATATAATTAATGCATGTGTTATTATAAGTTTAGTATAAATATTCAGTGTAATTAAAACAGTTCCGGACTTTTGTAATAAGTTTTTCAATATCTCTACACTAATTAGGATTAGTGTAACTTGAAGCAATTCTAATTTTCACAATTGTTTCTTAGAATATCAGAAGCTTTAATTTATCTGATCGTAATATATGAAATCTCTTTGGGATCGTCACAACTTTGTATTTTATTTTCTTTTATTTTAACTATATCTCCTACCCCATACCATATAATAGAGGAGTGAACCCCACCTGCCTTTCGCCGGTTCGGTTGGTGTATCAACCTTTTTTTAACCTCATTATTACAAAACTTCAAAAAATTTGTCTGTAAAATGGAATTGTGGCTAACACTTCAAAATCAATGGTTTTAGCAGCGGTTACTTCAGATCTTCTATAAAAATCTTCTATAAAAAACTGTAAGGATCACCTAGAGGCAAATGTAACGTAAAATTTTAAATGGCTAATTTATATGTTCTAATTTAATACCGAAATAAAGTTTTCATACTTTATTTGGATACTTCACAAAAAATTTGTTTTTGTCACAAAATCCTTAATAATGTTATGGATCGATGATCTTTATACTATATGAATTGTTCAATATTCTTATGATTGCGTATTACTTTTTCGATTTAAATTTAATGTGAGAAAAAGTAATGAATTTTCCAAAGTTTGTAAGATTGCATTGCATTCCTCAGAAAGATTCCTCAATTCCGTATTCCACTAGTCTGATGAATATTGGAGCAAATTTAAAAGCGCTTTTGAAAGTGTACTTTTATTAATCCAATCTACTTTTTCTCAAAAAAAGATTCATTTAAAAGCAATATTTGTAAATGGTTGGTTTTTTTTTCTTCTTTTTAATCAAGTAGCAATTTGTCATCATAATACCAAAATATTACCGCAAAACCAAATGTTATTGATGACTATAGCAACAAAATAATTTCACTATCAATATTTTAAAATATTTTTAATTTCATTTCCAATTTTTTCTTTAAATTCTTACTTTGATATATTTTAGGAAAAATAATATAAAGCAAATTTCATTTTAAGTAAATTCATTTTAATAATTAGTATTTAATAAATTTTATCGAAGATTCCGAATTCAAAAGGTTAGAAGGTATTACAAAGGAAGTGGGTTGTAATTTCCAAATTTCAAAAACTGTTTTCTAAAAAGAAAATGACAGAAGTGATGCAAACTAGAAATTGGTAACTAATACTCTAATTTAAGTATTATAGGCATGTAATCTGATACTATCAATCAGAAGTTTGAATAGTAGAAGAGAGTAAGGGTGAAAAATTTAAATAAATATTTAATTTTTACCACGGATTCAGAAATTTTTTTTTTTTTACAAAAAATTGAAGTTCCTATGAAACATGAAACTTATTATTATTATTAAAATTTTATTTATTCGCTTACCTCTACCACTTCTTCCAACAAATCTTAAATCATTAAATTTTGCAACTGAATTTTTCATAATAGCTGTACAATTTCTCAATTCTGCACACCAATTTTCATCATTTCCAGCTCTCACAGTTACCATAGTGCCATCACCAACGTCCACTAATGACACAACTTTAAAGGCAATTGGTAATGTTTTATTAGATCGCCAATGATTTGGTAAACTTGAACATAAAAAATATGGACTTCCGGTTTTAACTGAAAGAAAAATATATATAAGAAACATTATAATCATTTAGGTAAAAATTTTAAGATTAGGACTTTTCTATAATTGCATTTCAATTTACAGGATATTACTTAAAGCGGTTTTTTTTAGCACAAACAAACTTTTTATAAAATGAGTATTTTAAACGATTAAAAGAAACTTATTGACTCAAAAAATAATTCTAAGTAGGTACTATGACATATATCTGGAATAATACATAGTGAATGGAAGAAAAGCGAAAGGTATGCCATGATATAAAATATTCGGACTATATAAATTAGAAAAAAAAAACAGCATAACATTTAAATTTTATTCAAATATGGTAACACTTTTATAGGTTCCCCAATTACTTTTTGATTATAATAAATTAAAAAGAAATATAAATCTTAAAGGAAATCTTCAATATGATACAATAATAATAATATTGTAACTACTATTAGTATAAGGTATGTTCCAAAATTTGGAGATTCTTACTTTAAAAGAATTCATATAGAAGGTTATTATTAAAAATACCGGAAGCTTCTAAAGTTTCACGATAATTAAAGCTATAAAGTCATTTTTAACATAAAAAAAACTATTAATGAATTTAAGGTAACCTGATATGTTTTGTGGCAGACAGATGAATCTTCTAAAATGTAGTAGAATACATTATATCATCGCCAACGTCTAACAGTGGATAGGTAACAGAAGAAGAAGAAGAGTAAATTGAATAATACTTTTATGTAACTAAATTTCATAAATATTACGAAACAGAGGTGAGTACTACTTTTCCTGCCTCCTATCTAATACCGAATTTTAGCGATCATATAATGTTTTTTATTATATTTTTGAAGCCGCTTCTTTCTGCCACTAAATAGATTAAGTCTCTTATATATTTGTTTCACAATTGGTTCCTACTGATACCTCTTCTTCCTTCACTGTTTCCCTGAACAATTAACTGGAACAATTAATATTTTTAACTCCTCATAATATGATCAAAATATTATATTTTACGACTCTTAATATTTGTCGTGTCGTTGTCGCGTTGCTTGCGCTAATTCTTTAAATACCTTCTTTCTTGGAAATATGTTCCCGTCCATGAAACTTATTCATATTATTAACTTTTGAGGTCCATGCTTCTGTTCCGTATAATAAAACATAAGTACTAAACATATAGGATTTCATAATTTGTAAGTGGACGCTCTGTACTTAAAAAAAAGCCCTTCTGACTATTTCAATGTGACACCAGATTTCTTTTCGCAACTCCAGTTTTCATGTACACAGTTTCCAAGCTTGGTAGGTACATTAGGCAAAAAATCATATACTTATATCTTATACAATTATAAGTACACCAGTCTTGTTCGTATTAACTATAAGTAAGTAAGTTATTATTTTATATTCATACTTCAAGAATTAGGGGAATTTCGTGACATCTTTTGCAATAAAAAAACAGAATAACTTTTCTACTTAAGTATTAATATTATCATTCAAATTCCTATTCACCACACTACACTGTCACAGAATACAAATTTCTTATAACTTTCTTATAATTTGTAGTTATAAGATTATCTATAATTATAATTTAGTAGTTTTCACACATAATATTAATAATAAAAAACATAAACAACACATTTCATATTTACATTACAGTAGTACATGGTACCTACCATAGTTGGTAACAGTGAAAGGATTTCTAAGGATTCTGGATTTTTAATACTTACATTTCGAAGAAAATATTTTCAAATGAAAGTAGAAAAAGGAAAAAAATATTATTTTCTTTTTATATTCATATTATCATATTATAATTTTCAGAACATGTGACTAGTGTGAAGTTCAAAGTACCTAAAGCAAAAATAAAAATATATTTATTATTGTTGCACAAGGATCATATCATATGTACTGAAAGGAACCTTTCAAAATAAAATTCAAAGTTTCCAGTTTTTCCTTTTTTTTTTTCAATTTTTTTCATTTTTTATTTTTTAAATTAATATTTTATTAGTGACCGGACACTCATATAATTCTATCTGAAAAAAGAAACCTTCAGTGAGCATTTTTTTTTTTATTCTAGTATAAGAAGAGATCAGTTTAAGATTTTGTTGGTATTCATTTCAACAAGTTTTTCTTAACTTTATTTTTTTTTTGCTTTTTTACATAAACAAAAAAAAAAACAAACAAATTTTTTATAATAATTATTATATACGTTCGCGTAAAATTTTTTTTTTTTATGCCTAAGTATTGTATTTATTGGTGGAGAATATTCGTATTTCATAATATCATTCTTCAGATCCTGTGGTGTCAAATGACATTTTTGTTTGTATTCAAGAAGAATATCATTAACAGAATCACTGCCTCTGACACGATTCATAATATTAAATGTAATACAAAGAAAAAATAAAAAAATTAAATATGTATATACATATATAAAAAATTTTGACCTGCAGCTTATTACAAAAAAAAAAAAAACAAAAAAAAAAAAAAAGCTGAGATGGAATGGAAAAAAAAAATAAGCACCCATAGAGAAGGTCAGGAAAAGATTGTGTCAATTTGGATCGTACTCTATAAGGAAAAGGTGAAAAGGGGAAGAAGAAAAAAAATAATTTTGGTTTTTATTGTTTGTAATTAAATTTCATTCTTAAATTCTATGCAAAAAAAAAAACAAACTTTTAATTAAGTATAGGTAATATTGAATTAAAACTGGTATAAATTGTTTTTTTTTTTTGCCTTTTTTATTAAGTTTTTTGTTACTGTTAAAAAAAAAGTTTTTTTTTGACAAAAAAAAAAAAAAGGATATCGATATGGATGATATAATATGAAGCCTTATTAATTTTACTGACAGTATCTTATTATTGTTACTTAAGTAATCATTGTTTTACAGTAGAATGAACTAATTTAACAGAATTTTGTTTTTAAAATTTTTCCTTTAATTTTATAATTTTTATTTTTTTTTGTTTACCAATTTTTGAAGAAGAAATTATTTTAATTTAACTTTAAGAACTATTCAAATATAAATATATATATATAAATAAATATATAATATTATAAAATTAATTTTATTGAAAAAATTTGCGAAAACTACTTGTTCACTTTAAAATTAAAATTTTAAGCGTGACATTTTACTTTTCTTATGTAAATAACAACAACTATCTGATAATAGAATTTTGTATTATAGCAACATTTTTTTCTTTGTATTAAAACGGAAATATTAATAAAATATACATTCATATATATACCCATATGTATAGAAAAATTAACGTAAACACAGATTAACATTATACACTGTAGAATTCTGTACTTTAAAAGCAAACAATTTTTTTACCACCGTGTAGTTTTTTTCAACTTATACACTAAGATGTCCAATTCTTATATAAGTACAGAATATTACCAAAAGAAATACCTTTAGGGGTCTCACTGGCCTAGTAAGTAAGAGCGTATATAAAATACGTTGTAAGCATCGAGGGTGTGCGAGTTCGAATCACACACACGTCGTAGGAATAATTCCTCCTTACGACATTTACAACCACGTCTGAAAAAGAAAGGATCTGTATTTTTATTTTTATTTCATTTATGTGGCAGGGGAATGAACTAGAAAAAAAAAAGAAAAAGAAATGCCTTTCTTAAAAAATTTATAAAATTATATGAAGAAGAGTATAAGGTTGACTCTGTCAAATCTAGGGTAACATACGAGTACATTGTTGTTTATGTAAATTTTAATCATCTTTTAGAAAATTTAAGAGTTTTATAAAATACTAAGATATATTTATGTAAATTTCAGAGATGTACGACAACTACTCGAAACTCAACTAAACTAACCAAATTTTATAGAAATACAACTTGATCACCTTTTACAAAATTTCAGTGGTCTATAATTGTATTAAGTACTAAAATGTGATCATATAAATTTTTCAGCTATCCCAACCTGTTACATTATACACTAGCCAAGTTTTCCATAGTCCTTAATTAGCATAATTAGACATTGTGTTATAAGTACTCATATAAAAACAGATGTTGTATGGTTGCTACTATAACCTTTCGGTCGAACTTGTTCAAGTTCAATAGTGAAACTGACATTTACATAAAAATAAAATAATAAAAAATGTAGATTCCTAGCACTAGTTATTATTTTTTGAGTTACCGTGCAGAAATACATAGCTAAATCAACTTAGAATTCAACCCGGAGCAAGAATATATATATATATATATATATATATATATATATATATATAAATATACTTTCCATATTTGTTATTTATTTTACTTTAAGGTATTATAAATATAATGGCAAATTTATATTGAAGATATTAAGTACGGCCAAATTTTTTTATTTCGCATTTCTTTTCGTTATTTATTTTTAACGTCTCAGCTATCATGGAAGCTCTTTTTTTTTGATTAATAAAAAATTTTATTAAAACTGAAATAACTTAATTTTCAGATTATGTCATTTTAAAGTTGGTTTTTATATTACTAATAGCTAAACTTATCATAAACGTGTTATAGGGTATGAGTGTGGAGCATTGGCAGATTGACATAATTAAAAGATAGTAGTCCAATTCAAGTTACTTAACTTGAGTTAGTTAACTTCAAGTTACTTAACCGAGTTACTTTTTTTTAATAACTTAACTGTAATATAAAAGTTGTGCATTCAAAAGTTTACTTATTTATAAAAACTTATAAATAATATATTTAAGTATGTACTCAATTTTATTAAAACCAGGCGAAAAATTTTTTTATTTCATATCTATTTTTTTTTTTCTACTTTCATCTAAGTAACTATTTTTATTTCAAGCGACTTTATTAGTATCATATTTAATTTGTATCATTGCGGTAATATATCGAACGTTGCTAACCAATAGTAAACTCAATTAGATACTTAATTATATTATAATACTGCAATAGCAGAATATTATTAACATACTTATGTATTTAATTATCTTTCAAAGTGATTGTATTTATAGTAAATGTTGTTGTACCACTTGGCAGGTGTGTTCGTGATATTGAACGTTTTGGAGCTATCGTAATAAAGTTGGATAGAAAGTACATAACACATATTAAGTGGTGGTTATTTTATGGTGGTCAAGAAAAAATACAGAATTTGAAAGCTAGGTTCATGTTACAGATAAATTCAGATTGAGACCAATCATTTTATGTTTTTTTTCTTTTGTTAAATACTTGAAACCCATTCTTTTAAGAAGAAAAACAGGAGTAACATAGGATAATAAAAGAAAGTTGGAGGGTAAATTAGAAAAGAACTGGAAAAGATTATTTTTAAAGTGTTACAAATTGTAGAAACGTATATTTACTGACAGAGGGGAACGCATTTGATGAAAGAATTTTCCACATGCTAGTAGTTCGCACAACGAACAAGTTCCAATAGGCAGTTTTGAATCACTTCACAACTTCCATTCTGCAAAAATTACAGTTTACACTTGTTGCTTCTATCGTTGTACGATGGAATTTTCTGAGGAGAAGCACACAATATATTATAAAACCGTAACAATACGTACAATATATTTATAAAACCATTAATTGCTCCAATATTTTGACTTGACAAAAGATGTTAGTACTTACTATTAGATTGACAGGGTCAGTAAAGTTCTATTTTGAACTTTATCGAGGTATACTTCAATGAAGTTTGACATGCGTCAGCCCATATATGAAAGCTGTATTCCTTCTTAGATCGAATGTATAGATAGTTATTTGACAGATCTTTTGGAGAAAAGTATGTTATATAGGAAAGAAAATCTAAACATTGGGCAGAATTCTTAGATACATAAAAAATATGCTCATTCCATATTTAGGAACATGACTAATATGTTTATACTTTCGGTGCGCCATATAATGTCTGCTTGAAACCGCGAAATTGGATTGAATTGATTCTTTTGCAAGAAATCAGATGATTTTGAGTTGTCAAGGTATTGAACTAAACTCTATTTGCTCACCATAACATTTCTTTTTCAACTGGCTGTAGTAGGTAACACATTTGATTTTCTTAGTTTATTGTATGATGCCACTAGGAGTGCTTGGAAGAAGACAAAGTCATTGATGAAGATCAAGAAAAGAGACAGGCTATTTTATAGAACATCAGTAAAAATGCATACTTGTATACTTATGTAATTATATATACGATTAAATTTCATATTAATATAATAACTATATGTTATATATTGAACAGATACAAAAATGGTCAAACATACACAAGTTCACAAAAATAGTGTATAGCACATTTTTCTTAATTATTTGGCATTTTCTGACATCTTTACAAATGTCACAAAAAAAAAACCGTACTTAACACTTCAGTAAACAGTACAAATAAATTCAGAAGCTTATTTTTAGCCGTAATGTGTAAGATTTTAGTTAAGATGGATGTACAAAAAAAATTACTTAACTTCAAACTACTTAACATTTGATCCATATGAAATTTACATAATATGAAAACCAATATTACAAAATATTGACCTCAACTATAGATATTTTACTGTGGATCCATATTAACATTAATAGGAAGCCGTTAATAAAGATCAATAGATCAATGGATCCTTAAATCTTTAGTAAAGATTTAAGGATCCATTGATCTATTGATGATCCATTGATCTATTGAATCCTTAAATCTTTAATAAGATTAATAGATCTTTACTACAGGTTTTTATAAAAACTGATATAGATCAAAGTAAAGACAAATTTACCAAGTTATAAAACAAACAGTCTTTTAAACATGCACAAACAAATTAAAAGGACATCAACTACTTATATTGTAAATAATATACTAATTATAGGTGCTATTGATTACTTTTTTCAAAAACAAATAAAAAATATTAAGTAGTTAATAAAAATTTTACTTACCTAATTCACCAGGAAATTCACGTTGTGCATCTAATACTAATCTTTCAGTCCACCATAAATCATTTGAATTATTATTATTATTACTATTACTGTTACTATTATTACAATTATTATTCGAACTATTATTATTATTACTATTTGTTGGTGAATTACTATTACTATTATTATTATTTGATGTAGGGGGTGGTTGTGACAGTTGTTGTTGTTGTTGTTGTTCAACCATACCAACAACCCCCTTATATGATAATAAACCACTTGTACCAGTTGTTGTTTGATGTGTTGGACTCCAATCAGTATTATGTATTGTTAATAAACTGCTAGCTGATGCAGCTGTACCAGTAGCTGTTGAACCAGTATATACTGCCGTTGTTGTACCACTTGGCAGATGCATTCGTGATATTGAATGTTTTGGAGCTATTTTGACGGTTTATGTAATTTCTTTCTTTTAATTAATTTTAAGTTTAAATTTTTTATTTTGTTTTTTTTTTTAGTTTTGCTCTTCTTTTTTTTTTTCTTTTTATATTGTATGCAACTTTAATCTTAAGATCTTATTAAAATTTTTTATGTATTTTTAAAATTAAGTATTTAAGATGAAAAGCTTTTTTATCAAGTTTTTATATTTATTTAACACTTTTAACACAGCTGTGTGTTGTCTCACAGATAAATCTTAATTGAGAGCAAAATAATTGATAATATTTTTATTAGATTGACTAAGCTGACAAGTTTTGGGTTTTCCCACACACACAAATCTTTAAAAAATAAATATAGTAAAAAAAAAAAAGAGTAAATTTAAATATTTAATTTAAGAATTTACTGAAAAGTTATGGTCACTTATAAATAATACAAAAAAAAAAAACAAAAGTATCCGTATAAGGTGATTAGTCATAAAAGCTATGATTTGTTTACATTTATTTGATTTGTAAATAAAGATGTGTAAAAAAAAAGAGAGACAAATATCATACAGAAGTGTACAAATTATTAAAGAGAATAACGGTGATGTAAATAAAAGTTAAATAACTATTTAAGAATAACTCTTTTTTTTTTTTTATTTATAATAAGTATTATAAGGTTTGAATGATTAATAGTATAAAATGTAACTTTTGTTTTCATCCGGACATTCGCATTTAGTTGTATGTCAAAATTATACAAATTTATATTTAAGTACAATTTTTTTGTTTACTTAAGTACTTAACTATATAATTTTTACACTGTATAATTTAAAAATGTAGTTGAATAGTTTTCAATTTATTTCCTAGGACAAATTTACAGTTTTTCTATTGTACTTATTGTAAATTTTATTAATATCTAATAAATTTTTATTATTCATAGTATTGTCTAAAGAATTTTCTTTATTTGATAAGGTGTTTAAGGTGTTTAACTATAGCTAAAAACTATTAATGTTTTACCATCTTTTTGAAACTAACTAAGATTGTAATTCAAATTAATCAGTAAAATCACTCAATCTTTGTGTATAGGATTCTGAACTGTTGTTTATTTTCAAATGGTTCTTCACGAAGAAGATTCATTTGTATAATGTGTGTGTATTCGTTTTTTTTGAATAGATACACAAAACTTTTCTAACTGTCAAAAAATTTTTTATTTCATTTTATCTTTATATTTGTGGCTACTCGCGTTCATCGCATAAAATTTTGGAATCAAAAAAGACGAATAGAATCTCAACCACAAAATTAATTTATTGGGAAGATGGAATAAATCGTTTGACTTTTTGTTATTATATTGCAGAAGTAGTTGAGTGTGTTATAGATTTATCCCCTAATAAAGGGTATACCTACAAAATAGATATAGGCGCTTTACTGAATAAAATTTTCAAATATCAAGCATATTTCAAAATTTCTTGGAATATTTTTATCATAATTAACTACTATCTTATAAGTAAAGAAAAAACTTCTGTAGGATAAAACAAAATAAAAAGAAAATATTGCATAATTTTAGGAGTTAAATCAATATAAACTTAAATTGTTCATTTTTACAAAATATCTATCTTAAAATTTATTTAAAAAAACACTTGTTGAATTACAATGACCAGAAATTATAAGAAAAAAACTGAATTATAGATACATCAAGGACGGTCCTTTCAATGTTTCAGAGTTCTAAAAAGCTGAATGTAATAGAAGAAAAACATTTCACATTTTTTATTATTCTTAACGAATATTCTTAAAATTACTTTTCATAAGGTAAAATGGTTAAGAACGTGTCTTATTAACCGAGGAAGTGCAGGTTAAAGCCTGCACAGGTAGCAAATTTTTTTAATTGAAAACAAATCGCCCTTTCTACCAAATATAGTATAAAAATTTATCAATATAAGTAAGTATAATATAAATAATATAAATAAAATAAATAATATTAGTAATAGTATTCAATAGTATAAGTAAACGGCCTTCAATACTGATTCTAAGAACAGCTCGCAAGTAAAGTACAATCTACGTTTTAGAATATTGCCTTATTTTCAAATGTTTTTAAATATCTTTACTTTTGCTGAATACTTTTTCAATCTAAAAATGCCAAGAGGCAGGAAATTTTAAACTTCAAATATTTAAATTAAAATTAAGAGATTATGTTAAATCTAAATTTTTCGTCATCATTGTATTATCTGGAACACTTTTATTTAGAATAAGTATTAAAATTTTACGAGTATAGGAAGTTCGTTGAGAATTTTCTTTTATATATTTATATGTAAGAATATACTTAAGTATGAATTTAAAAACGGTCAAAAACCAATTACAACTTGAAAATCTTTTTGAAAATTTGCGCCTTTCAAAACCCTTGGTATTACATATTGCCTTATTTATTTTGTTTAAGATCAGATGAAAAAATGTCAATGACGCATTAATTATGGAAATTTTCTAAATCGAAATTTAAAAATAAAAAAGTTGTAAATTTTTTTAATCACAATATTTATGTTTAAAGTTATTTCTATTTATATTTTATTATTAAGTATACACAGAGTGTTCACGACTCAGTATAACATACTTCATAGTGTGATTTGCGGCCATGTAATGTAACAAAAAATGTATTAAGAGGAGGACCTAGGTTTTAGTCCTGATTGAGATATTGCGAATTTATTATTTTACAGTAAGTCTTTATAAATTATCTTAAGTAACTGAACAACTATATACGCACGATATAAAGTTGCAATTTCTTTAATTTTAAAGAGAAAAGAAGAGTCTTTTTAAATGATTTTATAAGATGATTCATTTCTGAACTATTGCCCTTTTTTTTTAAATTTTATCACATTTATTTTGATAAATAATTGTTTTTCTTATAAAAATAGTAAAAATACCGTTATTTTGAAATATTTGTAAGTTTCTTAATTTTTTTTTAATTAAGTAAGTAACTATGTACATAAGTTTTTTTTTTTTTGTAGCACTATCATTTTCGATCTCCTCCCTCCCAAATTACAGCTGTTTGTTTGTTACATCACAACAAAGCACACTGTGAAGAATTACACATTGAGTCTCAGGCATACAGGGTGTGTATTAAATTAAATTTATTATATTTTATGAATTTATTAAAAACAAGAATACATTAAAAGTTGCTAGATAAAAAAAATTGTTGTTGATATTTACTAAGTAGATAAAATTAGATAGATAAACTAAAGTTAGTTTCTAGTTAATCCGTTCCTTCCAAAAAAAATTTAGATTATCTTATACATAATGATATGATATTATTATAATGCCGACGGTTTTTAAATTGTTGATAATTAAAAAACTAAAAAAAAAAAAGCTTAAATTGGCATTCCTTATAGATTTATTTCTCAACTTCACGTCTAAACGACGGCTTAATTTTTTCAATCATAAAAATATACGTTTGTGTAGTAATTTAAGGTTGGTTCCATAATTAATGCAGATATTTACTTCTAACTATTAAAATTATAAACATATTTTATATCAGTCAGTTCAAGTTAGCTCACTTTGCGTATATAATTAATTCTGTATTAAATTTCAATGGGGGGGACGATATCGATACATCTACTAAAATAATTTCGGTGGGACAATATTAACTGTTAAAAATATGGGCTTTGAACGGTACGGTTCAATTTGTAATACAGCAAAAGATTTTGGTCAAATTTTATCTTATTTAGGTGATCGAAATTACTTTAAAAGATCACACCATATGATACTAATGCAATTAAGTATTTCTTTGAAAAAAAAAAAAATATAACAGTTTACTTATATGAAATCCTTAAATTCAACCACTAAATACAGAGCTTTCAAATTATTATTGTTGAAATTAAACCAAAATTAAACCAAAATATTATGCAAATTTTTGTAAGAACAAGATATAAATAAAGTAGAATAAGGTACAAACTACTGTTGGCAATTTGACATGAACCCATTTAAAATTTAAATTAAAAATTAATAAATATATTTCTGTATTTGCTCAATATGTATATCATATATTTTAATTATTTAAAATATAAATTTTAAATTTTAGTTACGGTTATACCTTCTAAATACAAATAAATATATACATGTTAAAAATAAATTTCAATTCATACTTATATATCACAGATGTTCTATTGAATATGTTTTTTTTATTAAATTATGTAACTAATATAAAATATATAACTAATTATTATTAAACTACTTAGCTATTATTGTTGAATAACATTTAAAGGAGTATGATTTAACATAAGGAATTTTATGAAAATTTAAGTAATAAAAAAAAAAAAAAAAGTTATTGTAGAAACTATAATTAATTCTAAAATTGTGTTTCAATTTAATATAAAAAAATATTAAATTGTTACAATTATAATTACATAAGTATATATATTTTGAAATTTTCTTACTCAATATTTAAAAGATTCTTTTCAATATTTTTTTTAATTATTTATAATTAATTTCTTTTATAAAACAAAATTTTCACTTAATGTATCATTTTAAACAAAAGATTTTAGATGAAAACTTGAATTTTTTCCCTTTTATATTAATTTATAATGACAGGACTATATAATAATTATTTTAAGTTAAGTACTTATGTACATATAATAATTTAATCACATCTGTATATATATGTATATTATCTGATCAATTGGTATCTATAAATATTGTAATGATGTATTATGTGTTTAACAGTTAGTTAGATTTTTAAAAGATATACTTATTACTTAAATAAGTATTTAAATAATGCACATAAAGTATAATTAATTTTCTTACTACCAATAGTAAAATATTGTTTTAAATCAAATACTTAAAAGGAAATTTTTATTTTGTGGTTTAAAATTTAAATATTAGTATGGGTATTATTAAAATTCCATATAAATTATTAACAATAATAAAAAAAAATTTCTAATTTTCTTTTTTAAATACTTATATATATACGTACATATTCATTTTTTTTTTTTTACTAACAATTATTTTGTAGATAATATTCACCAAATATGCACCATATGTTGTAAATTAAGCACAAAAATAAAAATAAAAACAAAAACAAAACAACAATATTTATTAGTTTTTTTTTTTGTTGTTTTTTTTTCCTTCTTTTTAGATTTTAATTCACAAATTCCTTAATGAAAAGTGGTAGAATCGATCCATCGTAGAATCATAAAATTTTCTCAGAAATTATTTTTTTTAATTTTTATTTTATTTAACTTTTTTTTTGTTTTTTATTTTTAATATAAATTTTTAAAACCGAAGATTTTATATATTCCAATTCAATCCAATAAATGAATCCACTTTTATTTTTAATAAATTTTTGTTCTTTATTTTTCTTTTTGATTATTTTTGTTGTTATTAAAGCGGGAATATTTTATTTTCGCGCACTAATTTTTTTTAAGTTTTAATTTTATAATCAAAGCATTTTAACTAATTCCTAATGACGTCACATAGAATTTCTTTGAAATTTCTTGTTTTATTAATTAATTTATTTTATTTTATTTTATTTTTTTTTTTTCTATATTATTTACTAATATTTATTTACATTTTTCATATTAATAAATCTTCTTAAAAGCTCTCATCTCTTTTAATGAGCGAGCACCTGTTCATATTTTATTATTTTACAAGAACAATAAAGATAACAGAAAAAAAAAAAAAAAAAATTGAATCGGTTAATCGGTTAATCATTATAATATGTATACATAGAACGGTTAAAATCTTTCAAATAATAATTAATCACTAAAATTTAAACAAATATTTATTAATTTTAACTTAAAAAAAAAACATATATAGGATAAAATATAATTTTCAAAAAAATTTTCATTTATACACAAACAAATATTAAAATATTTATTAAATAGAAAAATTAAAAAAAAAAAAAAAAAATTTTTTTTTTTTTTGCCGTTAACATTTTCCGAATAAGAAACAACAGGTGAAAAAAAAACGTGTTAACATGTTCCGAACTTAAAACAAACTAAAAACAATGTTCAATTTCAATATAATAATAATCAAAAAAAAAGGAAAATAAAAAGTATAACAAAAATAAAATTTCCAAACTAAACTACCCAAGATTGCAAAAGCAAAAATTAAACAAAAATATACAAACACAACAATATATGCATATGTACATACTATAAACATAATACAATACAACATTAACAACAAAACAACAGTAACGTAACAAACGAGAAACTTTTTATTTTTCAAAATAAAAGAAAAAAAAAAAAAAATTAAAAATAAAATATCTAAAAGTTTTAGTACTTTTATGATGATTTGAATCGAAGTACCTATAAATATAAATACGTACTTTAATATCGTTTTCATATACAAAAACTGTACTGTAATTTTACTGTAATGTACTTATAGTCAGTCACAGTTCACTCAGTTCAGTACTATGGAATATTGAATATGAATACATCACTGTCTGTTATCATTCTGTGGTTGCGTTATTTTTCTTTTTTTATTTTTTTTTAATTTTTCTTTTTCTTATAAGATTTTTTTTTTTTCTTCTTAACAGATTCATTTTATACAGACAGTTTGAATGTGTTATGAACAATATTAATTACAACAATAAAATTTTATTTAAAGCATACATGTATTATGTTGTATGAAATGAAACACTCAGAAAAATATCTATTTGAGTACAAATAATTTGAATTTAATAAAAATTTAAATTAATATTAAAAAAATGTAATAATTATTTAATAATTTAAATTTATATTATATTTATTAATAAAATATAAAATAAATAATAAAAATTTAATGTAATTTAATGAAATAAAATAATTAAAATGAAAAAATTTAAAAATATCATATAAATATAGATATTTTTTAATAAATTATTATATAATTAAGGTAAGAAATGATGTTTGGAAATAATTTTTGGTATTTTTAAAAATGTTTTTTTGTAGGTTTATAACTTTGGTAATGACATTGAAATTATTTAAATACATAGATCTTATTTTATCAACATTTTGTCAGGCGCGTGTAGTAGAAATTTTTGTTTTGTTTCAATTTTTTATTTTTTTTTTTTCATTTATTTTATGAATTTAATTGTATAGAAGAAATATTTTAAATACAATATAATTATTTAAAAATGTTTTAACTTAATTGAAATTGTGATAAATATTCTGTTTTTTTTTTTTTTTTTGTTTTTTTGTATTATTATTATTATTCTTTTATTTATTGTGGTTTTTAAAGAAAATGAAACAAAAAGAAAGAAAAACTTCTAGAACTGATTTCAATAGAACTTATACTAATATAATTCATGTATTTCAATCTAATTTATATATATAGAAATCTTTCTTTTATAATAAACTTACAGGAACAATATTATTATTCTATAGAAAACTTCATTATATAGTATTGTTATATTTTTTTAATTTATTCTTGTATTTGTTTTATCGTATAAGTATATTTATTTGAAAAAAAAAAAGAAAAAAAAATGAAACAAATAAAACAAAACAAAGGAAACATAAATTAGAAAGTATAATTACAAATAAATATTAGTATTTTGGAGGCATTTAATAGCGTCTCAATTAAATCTTATTAGAAACAAAAAAAAAAAACAAATTATGTCATAATATAAAAAAATTCAATAACAAATAAAATTATTTTAAAATATGTAATTGATAAATAATTTTATTTAATTTTTTAAAGTTTCCAAAGTGTTTTTAATCGAAAATTGATACCTATATAGTATATACTATTTAATACATGTGTTTTAAATTTAGTCACAAAAAGTATACTAAACCAAAATGAGGAAACAGAAAAAAAAAAAAAAAAAAAAATAAACAATTATTCTTAACCAGATTTGATACAAAGTGATTATTTTACATTAGTATTAAAATTTATTATGTCAAATGAAAAACAAGAACAAAAAAAACAAAAAAAAATATCTAGAACAGATTTATATCGGCCATAACTACTTATAAACATAGGAAATCAAACTTAAGTAAGTATTTAAATAGTATAAAATTTATTACTGTTTTTACTACATATTTAAATTTTCTAAAAATTTTAATTTTATATTTTAAATTCAATATTTTTCTTTAATATATATTATTGTTATAATTAAATATTTAATATATTTATTACTTTTTAATATTATATGTAATATAAGTGATAAGATTTTTTTAATTAAATAACTTAAATTAGTATTATATAATTTTAGATTCATGTAAAATTAATTGAAATTTCCCCCAAGATTATTTTATAACAGGATATTAAATTTTAATCGTTTAATTTTTATTAATTCCAATGAGTATGAAGTGATAATATAATAACAATACGCAATAAATATTCATTTATTTCATAGAATATAATGTATAGGTACCTACTATTTCATATTTTTACAAAATATTCAACATGCGTTTTTATTTTTTTAAATAAATTATATACACTAATTACAAAAAAAAAATAAAAAAAACTTTTAATACATGGTAATTAATTATTCATTAAAGAAAAAAATAACATATATACATATTCACTTATATATTTTTTTTCTGTGTTTTTATATTTTAAAATTGTATTCATATGTTGAATGATTAATGATTTTAGAATTAAAAAAAAAATAAAAAATTACGCAAAAAAAAAAAAAAAACCATTACATTATAAATATAATAAAAATTTAAAAATATAACACTTTTTTATTAAAATTTATTTTAATAGCGATTGATTTTTTAACAACTTTTATTTATTTACATGTACATACATATGTATATAAAATCTTTTACTTTCTATTTCTATTCTAAAATCTTATCAAAATAATCATTAATAAATTAATAAATTTTATTTTATATATGTACCTATGTACATATTTTAATGTATATAATTTGTTACTGTTATTTATAAATTATAAATACTAATTTTATATATCAAAAATTTTTTAATTATAGATGGTACTTAAGTATAAATAATGATGTAAAACAGTTATTCAACAAAATACAAAAAAAAAAAAAAAATTCACCAAAGCTTTAAAACTAAAATATTCACCATACAAAACTTCAAAAATTTTCACCACAATCTACTTTAAATTGTGTATAAACTTTTTACCACAATATTTTGTTTTTTAGATTTTTTATAAATTTTTTTTATTGGTTTTTTTTTTTTTTTTTCTTTTATGATAAAAATCATCTCAACTATTTCTGAGTGTATTTTTTAAAACCATTTCTTTAGATTTTATTTTTACAACAACATTATAATTAACTGCTCAAAATAAGATGTGTATAAAAATGTATTTTTAAAGTAAAAAAAAAAAAAGTATTGTAAAAAAAAAAAAAAAAAAAAAAACAAAATTTAATAATAATAATAATAATAATAATAGAGTAAAATGTAATATTTTGAGTTAAAAAAAAATGTATGAAAAACAATAGAAGAATAATACAAAAAAATAAATAAACAAAAAGAAAAAGGAAACAAAATATGAAGGTGTAAAACTCGTGCCATGGTAGTGGTTACACATTCACAATATTTATGCTTATATTAAAATGAATTGCACAATATTTTAGACACATTCATACTTCTTTTTTTATTTTATTTATTTTCTTTTAATTTTTGTATAAATTTTATATTTTTGTGGGTTGGGCTTCTTAAGACCCCTTTTTTAAATACTTCTTGAAATTTATTTCAATTTTTTTTTTTTCTTCTTTTTTCTTTTAACTGTTGCAACAAATTTCTTCTCTTTAGTTTTTTTTTTATACTGTGAAAATAAATATATTCTGTTCAAAATAAAACAAAAAAAAAAAAAAAAATCCTTGTAGATTTGTTTGATAATGTTATTATGTATAATATGGACATAATATACGTATGTTATATTTGTGTGCTGTATGTTGTTATGTTATGTTATGTTATGCATACAATGTACTATTCTTATTTTTTTTTTTTTTTAATGTGGTTTCCATTGAACAGTTAACTAACTAGGTTTATAATAGAATAATAATATAAAGACAAAAAAAAAATATACTTATATGTATACATATATAATATTGTATATATGATATATGTACATACATAATATATCTATATTTAACAAATTTATATAAAATTTTAGGTGAAAATTAATTCTATTTTATATTTTTTTTTATTAAAGGGGTGATCATTTTGATAATAATTGTAGTTCGGAATATATGTGTATATATATATCTATATAATATACATATACAGCTGTATTTTTAAAATTTTTGATTTTTTGATGATCAGATTTTGATCAGAAGTTAAATTTGTTTATTTGAACAAATAAAATAACTTATGATACATACAAATAGTTTTAGTAATTGACCCAAAATTGTCAAAGTGTTCTTTTTTGCAATTTTTCATCAACAGTTAGGCTTATGTCTGTTAAATATAGGTTCTTGTTTGAAGAAGAGAGAACAAGAGAAGGTATGCTATAGGAAAATAACGATATTATAAATAATAGGTAAGGGTAGTCGCGGTATGTTGCGAATATAATCTTATTATTATTATTATTATATTAGAAGTGATATCAAATTTATTTACATTCAAATAATACTATATATTATGTACATATGTATGAGGCAGTACCAGATCTTACAAAAATAAATTTGCTTAAATTACAATATATACAATTCTATTTGAATATTTGGTAATTTTTTTGTTTTTAAATTTATTACCCTTCCAGCCACATAAATGTGAGAAACAAATTATACAGTCTTTCCGGTGTGGCTGTAAATGTCGTAAGAAGGGAATTATTCTTACGACGTGTTTGAGATTCGGTAATTCTTTGTGAGTTATAAGATATAAATTAAAATTATAAATTTACATTTAACATTTAACATTTGTATTTGTGAATATTAACATTTTTATATTTCAATAATAGAGATATGTATTTATTATTAATATTAATTTTTGTATAGTATTATAATTGAGATTTTGTATTTAATTAATATAGGAGTTTTTGGTTATTGGTCGTTAAATTTCATATTAGTTATTGTATTAATGTCACTAAATTGAGTGCACCAGTATATACGTAACGGTTTATAAAGTACTTAAGATAATACAAAATCTAATCAGCGTGTGAGATTGTTGATTGTTTAGTATATAATATTCATATTATATTTATTCCCTTACAAACAACAATCAGATGGTTTTTTGTCTTCTCTATTTTTTTTTGCTAACGGAAATGAGAATTTTCCCAGACACCCTTGATAGTGTCAAAATTTTAGTGAATAGATTCACCTCTCCCCGCCAATATACAATGTAAAATTAAATGGGATGGGATGGGAATGGATTAGGGATGAAAACCCTAACTGCTAACGCAATATATTGGCTCTTGTAGGGATAGGAGAGGATAGGACAAGGATGCGGAAAAAATGAATTGGGAATTGAACTGTAAGAGAACAATGAATCCTTCTAATATTATAACTATTTTGCTAACAGTATGACTATGGCCATCAAGAATTAAAAACTTGCAGCAGTATAAAACACCTTCCTGCATGGGTAATAATTGAAGGCAACCCCACTATCACTGGAGCAGTTATTGTTATTGGTATTAGTATTAATTATTAATATTATTATTATTGTTATTATTATTATTATTATTATTATTATTATTATTAATATCATTATTACGATATAAAAGTTTTTTTTTATATAACCTGACCAGGGTTTGAACACAAGACCCTCCCGTTTAAAGGTTGGCGTCTTAATCACTACGTCACTGTATACTAACCACATCGAAAAACAGCTCATTAGGCTTCGAAAGCAACACATTTTTCTTTATTTAGGGGCAAGGCTTACTGAACTTTTTCTCTTAGTGATGTTAAGTTTTGAAAATCTTTCTTGAAAATAGTTTACCTATTAATAAAATTAAAAAAAAAAATAGAGTAATCATAAATGTAATTTTTCCTAATACTGAAGCCAACAAAACTTTACGTAGATACTTTTAAAAACTTTTAGAAAATTAAATAAAATTCACGAAATGAAATATCAAAAAAAAAAATATTTCAAACAAAGGTTATTGTAAAGAATTAAATGATTGTACCTAAAAGCAAGAAAAAAAGGTTTTAAAAACAAATGGGTAGGTAAATAGGTATAAGTAAAAAATATTTTTAAATATTCTATTTGAGTAAAATTTTTAATTTTAAAATTTAAATTTTAAATTGCGGCTTTTGATCTCATGAATATGCAAAATTAATACGCAATGAAAATAATTTCTGTTAAAATGGGATTTGTTTGCTTTTTTTTTTGCTGCTAAGGCATTGTTTTTTATTTTTTTTTAATTTTTTATTACATTATAAATTTATCAATAATAAAAAAATATTTTATTTTTAATTTATAACTTTTTCTCAGTTTTTTTTTTTAGTGATTCAAACCAAATGATATTTTTTTTCTTTAAATAAGAATTTGAGTAATTGTTGCTTTTTTTAATTTACTCTACTCGTATTACGTATAAAGTGCAAATAGTGCAGATAGAGAAAAAAAATGAGTGATTTTTTTTCGGTGGGTAAAATAAAAATTAAATGACTGTATACGAGAATGCGCATTTTTAACAGTAAATAGTATTGAAAATATTAATAAGTATAATAAAAATGTATCTTTTTGTTATATATAATTTAATTTAGATATTTAATATTTTTCATATAAACTTTTGTATAGGATGGTATAATTGTTTATTTTTTTAATAAATTTTTGCATATATATAAAATATACAAATTTTTCTTTTTGAAGAAAATTTTTTTAGTTAAAATTAAGTTAATTTAAAAAGGACGAAGGATTGACGTTTTTATATAAAAAGAGGTTAATATAAGAGGTTGTTAAAGAAGCTCTTATACTTTAAAAATAGGTCATTTTAATAGTTATACAACCTATAATATATGTATTTATTATACATTACAACTTTTGGAAAATTTTTATACAGTCCAGTCCATTAAATGAATAATGAAAATATGGTTTAAAGTTTTAACATGTAATAATTTTGTATTTGAAGACACTTATTTTTATCTTAATAACTAAAATAACACAAAAATTAGCAGGAGAAAATATTGAGAGAATCAGAATAATAATTTTAGTGTAATTGAAAAATTACTATCTTTAAGCAGCAACTAAATTAATTCGATTGAAATAATATAAAAGTTTGTACCACTGGTCAAAACAAAACACATAGCTACCTCAATCAGCTGCAACCTTTTAACTCAAGTTAAATATATAGAGTGCTGCAGCAACGCTATAAAAATCTGTTGCTTCAGATGTCATTTATGTTTATTTGTGAGACTGTACTATTATGCTGCCCATACACGGCGGACTAGGTTGTAAACTTGGCACACGGACAGGTTTTAGAACAATACCACACACTTATCCAACCTATCATCCAACCATTGTAATTATATGTACTTTATATTTTTATTATTTTTTCAAATCAAAAAATCTCAATGTTAAAATGACATTTAAGTTGTACAACTTGCCCATATACGATACAACTCAACTACAAACCAAAGACTCCGCCCACAAAAATCAAAATTTTTTGATATTCATCCAAGCAACTTTCCAACCATCAAAATGGTTGTACAACTTGCCCATACACGATACAACTTATCAAGTCCGCGTACAAAGTTTACAATCTAGTCCGCCGTATATGGGCAGCATTATAATAAGCAGAAAATCAAAAAGATTGTATTTTCTAAAAATAATTTTATATTTAATTATGATTGGAATGCATTAAAAATTTTTAAATACTTTTCCATTATTCATTTAAGATAAAAGAAAAATAATAATTTGACTTTTGTAACTTTACATTTGTAAAGTAGGGTAAGAACTCATAACTTCTGCGAGTCAAATTAAACTGGAGTGCATTTTGTTTCTTACTCTATTAAAGTTAAAGCTATACCTAAAGTAATTCTATCACAGATAAAACCTAACTTTAAAATAGCCGTGACGAGACGATAAAAAATTGCAAGAACTTTCATACGTTTTCTTTCGCGAAAGTGTAAACCAGTAACTAACCAAAATGAAAACGTAATGAATGACGATAAAATCATATGCTTTTGTTTATAAGTTCTGTGTTAAATTTCTACATAGTAATTTTATCCTTTATCAAATTTAACTTATTTTTAAAATGGAAGGCTAAATGAAAGGCGAAGAAACACGAAAGGCTAATAAAGATGTGCAAATTAACTTTAATTACATTAAAATTTTTATATAAAAACAATATTTATTATTCAAAGCTACTGTAAATAAAACTTTTTACGTAAATAAAACGTAATAGCATCTTTTTACGTAGACTTTATGTGACAATTCTCACATTTATAAGACATATCATTTTTCGTGATGTTTTTTTGTCAGTTTAGTCGTCTATTTTGACTATGTCCATATATTTACATGTAATTGTAGAGTATTTATCCGTTTCGTTATGTCTCCTTGCTAAACTAAAATCATTTATAACTTGATCCGATTATTTTGATCAATTTTCATGAGTATATTGTCTCTCTATACTAACTACTGAAGAAGTGGTTCTTTTCTAATCCAATTTTAACTTTCGTTACATTTCCTCTTTTCTATAAATTAATTTGAATCCAAAACTTTATGTTCTAGGAAACGCTGGAAGCCACAAATACTGTGAGCGTCATTCAAAATTGATGAATAAGAAACATAATATAAATTTTACTATTCGTTCTTATTTTATATACTTCCCACTTTAATATTTATTTGAGGCCTTGGTGGCCTAGTGGGTAAGAGCGTATAATATACGCTGTAAACACCGAGGGAGTGTGTGTTCGAATCCCACACACGTTGTAAGAGTTATTTCCCCTTACGACATTTACAGCCACGTCTGAACAGGAAAGGCTGTGTAATTTCCTATCATTAAAAAAAAAAGTCAATAAAAAAAATGTATTTTCAAATACACATATTTTTATATAAAAATGAATCTGCTTTGTGAAGAATCGTGTGGAAATAAACACCAGGTAAGAATTAAATTCCAGGAATCCTGTGTGAACTGATCCATTAAAATTTATCAAAATAGAAAGATAATTTTTAATTTATATATTTTTTGTTTTATACATTTAATTTATAGACCCGTTACATTAATTTACCGTTACCAATTATTTCGAAGTATACATACTTGTAAATATCCAAGGAAATATTAAATTCACTTGAATAATTTTATTTAACATCTATATTTGCAAATACTTGCGAAATGTAACCATATGGAACATAATATATACATACTAAATAAAGAACCTAAATGATATCTAAATTTTATATTCACGTATAAATAATATATAATATAATATACTTAGTAAATAGGCGCAAAAACTTAAACTAAATAAATGCAATAATGTATTTTAAACTTTTAAGATCAATTTAATTCATAAAATACAAAATTTATTATTCATTAGTTATTTATTTTCATTTATCCAACATACATACATTAAAAATATTATTATTATGACAATCTTTATAATGTTGTATTAGGTCAGTGATTTTTTAATCTCTTACTATATTAGAAACATTAAATATTATAATAAATTTTTTTTTATTTAAAAATAAAACTTTTTCTATTTAAAAAAAAAAAAACGTTTAATTTTAAATTTAACTATTAGAAAGGGCAAATGAGATAAAATTTCTAAAATTTCATTGTCTGTTTATTTTTACTACATAATATAGAAGTATTTTATTTAATTTTATTAAATATTAATACATATAATAAAAATATTTTTATTTTATGTTTAGAGAAACTTAATAACTTATTACAAGGCATTAGTTAAATGTGCATTTAGGGAACTGTCAATACTGACTGATTGAGTCATCATTTTAAAAAATAATCTGATGTTATAGTATGAAGACGTATACACTAAGACTTAAGACGCAGTTTTATTACTTTAATATATAATTATGTAGTATTAACATTAATTTAAATCGGTTAAAGTTAAATAATTAAGAAGATCATGTTCTCAACTTGTGAATGTGAATATAAATGTGAATATAATCATGCAGGCTATGGCTATTTACATTAATCCTGTTCATTCTCGGACCTGAGAATATCATATAATATAACTGGCATTTTTCTAAGAAAAATCTCGTTTTTTTGGCATTGTTAACAAAGTTTTAGTTTATATTAAAATTGATATCAAAAAGGTCAGCTCAGTCATTTCGTTTCTCTTATACCATTCGATTAATTGGTTATTTTTATTTTTAACAGATTTTTTGTATTTTTAGCCGCATGTATGTTTAATTTTTTAATATTGGTATCGATACGTCATTAAAAACAGTACAAAATACATATGTATATGTATAACATATTTTTGTGGTACTCAAAAAACCGAAGATCATAATTTTAAGTTTGGAACTTCGACATAACATACATAGTTAATGTTATATACGTAATGTCTGAACATATTTTTGTATAATATTGGATCAGCTGTCTAGAATGGATACATTACAACCCTTATAATAAAAAGTTGAATTACCTCGTTCAATTGGTGAGATATTTGAATGTGCCGTAACAATTAATTCACAAAAATCATGTCGAGTAGCTGTCAATAGATTGCAAATATGATTGCCAAAGTTCATCAACTTGGATAAGGCAGCAAATAAATAATGTTCTAAATATTGATCGATGTTGAAAATGTCGATCTTTTCTTTGATTACGTATATATAAACGAGTATATATAACAAAACGAGTTATTCAATTATTCACCACGTGTTAATGCGTGCATATAGTAATATTAGAACATTTATAAACATTTTTATGAAAATAAAAATAATTTATATTTAAAAAAAAAATGTGATTTAAAATATTAAAAATGTGAAAATTTGAAAATTTTAAAAAAACAACAAAAATTATAAAAGAAAATATTAAAATAAACTCTTTAATAAATAAAATTTCCCATCTTTATGATCACTATTAAATTTAATATTTAAGCGGTATAAATAATTAAAATTTTATTAGTAAAAATAAATTTATTTACAAAGGTAGTAAATAAAAAGATGTGGTTGATTCTAGCCTATATATAATGTAAGACAAGTATTTATAATTTTACAATTGCAAATGCACTATTTAAAATTTCTAAAGACGTCCTTGATATAACTATACTTTTATTTTTTTTATCGTGGTGGCAGTGGTGGTAAGGAATACCAATAAGGGTATTGTTTCATTTATTTCTATAAATAAACATAATCTGATTGATATACATATATTTTTTTTTCTTTCCATTCTTATAATAAGAAGCATACAGAGAACATTATGTTTATATTACGATATTAATTATTACGATATAAACTATTTCGAACTATTAAATTACTAATATGGGGTATTATGTCTGGCCGCATTATGAACCCGAAATCTTTGCATCCTGAACCTAATTTTTTTTTTCCTTGCCGCTCCTATAAAGAGCTGAAACCATCCATATTTGACTAAGCTTCAGTTTCGTACGATACGATAATAATTATATACGATATTAATTATTACGATATAAACTATTTCGAGCTATTAAATTACTAATATGGGGTATTATGTCTGGCCGCATTATTAATCCGAAACCTTTGCAACCTGAACCTAATTTTTTTTTCCTTGCCACTCCTATAAAGAGCTGAAGCCATCCATATTTGACTAAGCTTCAGTTTCGTACGATACGATAATAATTATATACGATATTAATTATTACGATATAAACTATTTCGAGCTATTAAATTACTAATATGGGGTATTATGTCTGGCCGCATTATTAATCCGAAACCTTTGCAACCTGAACCTAATTTTTTTTTTCCTTGCCGCTCCTATAAAGAGCTGAAGCCATCCATATTTGACTAAGCTTCAGTTTCGTACGATACGATAATAATTATATACGATATTAATTATTACGATATAAACTATTTCGAGCTATTAAATTACTAATATGGGGTATTATGTCTGGCCGCATTATTAACCCGAAACCTTTGCAACCTGAACCTAATTTTGATTTTTCCTTGCTACTCCTATAAAGGGCTGAAGGCATCCACTAAGTTATTTATTATTCATATTTGACTAAGTTTCAGTTTCGTAAATCATATTAATTTCACTAAAGCGTTAATTACTCGTCTGTATAGCTATTGTACAAGACGAAGAAGTTTTTTTTTTTATTTCTACGCCAACTTTTATCTTATACAAGAATTATGTTTTATTATTTTATTATACTATTACAATATCATATTAATTATAGTTTATAAGACATATATATATATATATATTTTTTTAATTTAATTATCTTTTACTAATTATATTTATAAGAAAAATCTTTATTTTTTTATTTTTATTAATTTGTTTGACCCAGCCGAAATTTGAAACAGAGACTTTTCGTATGAAAAGTCGGTGTTTTAACCACTACACCATTGGCTTGAAATTGTAACTTAACAAATCCACAAGAATTCTGTCAAGTAATTCTTCTATTTTTTTCATTTTTAATTTACGCAAAATTTTGAGACACAAGATTTTGATACGTGAGATATTAAAACGCGAGATTTCGTAGCCAACCCATAATGCTATTCCCAAAATTCAATGCTTAGCAAAACTATACATATATAGTTTTAAATAAATCTTTAGTGTTCATCGATATATTATATACTCGTGCCGTGCTTTTGACTAAAATGCAACATTAGACTTTTTTCTTGGTTAGGTTTAGAAAAATAATAGAGTTAAAATAGAAAATGTAATTGTTTTAGACAGATTAAGACTAAAACAGACTAAGGAGTCTTCATGAACCATATTTTAATAGGTTAAAAAATTTTATCAAATTGAAAGAAATAAAATAAAAAAATTTAATACTTATGCCATATTTTGTTGTTTTTAATGCATTTATTTCTCTGCCACATAAATGTGAACAGGAAATTACACAGCCTTTCCTGTCTCTTCAGGCGTGGCTTTCCTGTAAATGTCGTAAGGGAGAATAACTCTTACGACGTGTGTGGGATTCGAACCCACACGCCCTCGATGTTTACAGCATATTTTATTTATACGCTCTTACCCAATAGGCCACCGAGGGCCCCTACTTACATATATGTCTCATAAAAAAATATTCTAAATTTCGCTTTATTTAAAATTTTAAAAATTTGTATCTAATAACAAAAAAATGAAATTCCAATAAAAAAGAAAGTAATTTTAATATTTTAAATATAATAAATGATTGGGCTTACATTAATTAATTTTATTTTGATTAGTCATTAAATTAAAATTTTGAAATGCTTTTTTTTTGTTTTAATCTTGACCTTCAACATTCTTCAAAATATTGTCAATTTAATACGAAGACGCCATTTTTTAATGTTTTTTAATTCTTTTACCAAGAATTTGACTTGAATTCTTTTTTTTTGTTTTTATTTTTTATTTAATCGTTCAAATAATTTAATTTATGTTTGTCGTTCGATAATAAAATTTATAAAAAAAAATTATCATGAATTCCAGGTATAACACCGATCTTTTTTTTTCACCTATGTATAATTTATATATAAGAATATTTAAAATAATATTAAGAGATAAACTTTACGTTTCCTGAAATCAGGAAATTACAGTCTGATTTCATCATAAAATTGTAATGATATAAAAAACAAAAAAAAAACAATTTATAAAACAAAATAATAACTTTTAATTTAAAAAAAAAAATTTAATTTCTAATTATAATTTCCCTATTTATAGATCCTCCCCTTGATACCATTTTATTTACTTTTCTTTACTTGTTTTTCTTAGATCTTTTAGAAACTAAACTATTTACACCTGTGTAAAAGTATAGCATAAATTGAAAAGTATATATGTATCTGTTCTTCCTGAAGATCGAATCCCGAATAGATTTTTTTCAGATATACATTCCTCTGTTCCTCCTCACTATAACACAAATGAAAATGCAGTTGGAATTCTAAAATTTCTCATTAATTACTTCCATGGTGAACCATCTAAAATCTAAGTATTTGTCTAAATGCTTGTCTAAAATTTGAATTTTTCCATACAAATAATCCGCATTCATGTTTATTCATCTATCAAATTTTCTTCTGCATTAATTTGTATTTAAAGGCGATTTTCTGATTGCTAGGGAAAATTAGTAAATGCTCATTCAATTCATTCAATTTCTGATGGCAAGATGGCATTTGTTAATTGTTTAATTTTTAAAGTTTTGGCTAATATTTCAGTTAAAAATTTAATGTACTCGTAAATAAAACAAATTACAAAGCAAATATGCTTTTTCTCCTATAGTGTATTATGTAATACTAAATGGAAAAGGAAATGTTTTTAGTCCTATAGTATATTAATACTAAATATATAGAATTCATAAAACTGAGCTTGAACTCAAATCACACTTTTTATATAAAAACTCGCAGTTGAAGCGTACTTTATGTTTGAAAAGCTAAAATTTGAGTTTAAGTTCATTTTAATTCAAAAAAATCAAATTTCATAGCTTAAACCATTTTTATTATACAGGATGGTTAACTTGCACATAGAGCAGGAGGTGATGGAGAGCATCACAACGAACAAAAAATTATATGGGAGAAGGGAGGGGCCTCTATTCTAGACTCTTTTCGAGATATGAGGGGTTAGAGATGTTTTAGCGGCTTTTCATAAAAAAATTTATAACTTTTCAGCGGCTTGCTATAGAGAGATAAAAAATAATACATTTTGTAGAGTAAGTTGTTAGCTTTAATTTGCGGCAGCACGTTGTCAGCTGTAATGACAGCACGTAACTTATTTCGAAACAAAATTATTCGAGACAAAAAAATTTTAATGGCAGCACATAAGTTTGTTTCGTTTCTTTTTTTTGAAATTTGAAATTTCAATCATTGTTTGTTTATTTTAAAAATATTATTTAATAAAAAGTTTAATTTAAAAGCGTTTTCAAGTAGTAATAGTTATTTGAAATTAAAATATGAATAAACAAAATTAAAGTATTCGAAACAAATTAAAAAGTATTCGAAACAAAGTTAGTGCTGTAATTTTTTAAAAAAACTCGAAACAACACATTCGAAACATGTTACGTGCTGCCACCCCCTGTTTTTCAATCTCGTGTAGTGGTGGGTAAATGAAGATATACATCAAACAACTGTATCTAGAATTGTATTAAAGAAATGACGTAATTATTTAGAGGTCAGAAATAAAAATGGAGTTGAAAGAAGCGATTTAAGTTGTAGAACATAAAATATAATTTTGTCAAGTACAAGCTATTGATTCTATTGTAAAGTGTAAGATTTGCAAAAGTCAATCTCACCAAATTTTTTTTTATTATATTTTATAGTTTACTAATGAAGGCAGAAAAGAAAGAAAATGCTTTGAATTTAGAAAAGCAAATACTTGAAGCCCTCATAATTATATGCTATTTAGTTAAAGAAAATCTCATCTCATCAAATCTCATTCTCCAATCTCATTTAGAACTTTAAAATAAATTCATTTATATAAATTGCGGTATGTTCCATAGTGCATTTTATTTTATTGAAAGAGGATGCTCCTATTATCTTACCATTCATTTTAAAGCAAAGCCTTCCTTGTTATTCATATCATTCAAAGTTCTGTTTTCTGTCCATCCCTTTTATAAATTAGATCTTTCATATCAGCGTTAATAAATTAACATTAAGAATCAAACTTTACGATAGCATGATTAACACCTGTAGTCTGTATAATTAATCTCGCATACTTTTGCAATGCTTAACTAATACGAGATTAATTTTTTTTTTATATTAGAGTTTTAATTTCTAACCGTCATTTGACTTCACTATAACAGTAATTAAGTAATCCAATAGTACATTTAAGTTTTATTTACCAAATAAACAAGCCCTGCAAGTAAATAATGACTAAATCAATCATAACGATTATTCCGAAAACGATGAATTAATTGATTCTTGTACTAGAAACAATATGTTTTATATAAAGAATTTATACTTTTATAACATATGGCTTAAATTAAGAATGAAAATTGTAATGATAAGATTGCAAATATAAAATTTAGCATTCAAAGACCATAAATTATTACTACATA
The DNA here is from genome assembly GCA_947095535.1 of Poecilobothrus nobilitatus. NCBI lineage: Eukaryota > Metazoa > Arthropoda > Insecta > Diptera > Dolichopodidae > Poecilobothrus > Poecilobothrus nobilitatus. The sequence continues at coordinate 49,699,559 of OX352772.1, read as the reverse complement.
TATACATATGTATGTATATAAATATATATATAGCTGCTTTAACTACAACTTGTATAAATATTATATTAAAATTTAGGGAAAGGCCTTTATATTTTACTTTAGAATTCTAAATATTAAATTTTCTAAATATGTAATTATATCCCAAATACACATACATATTATGATATTACATACATACATTCAAAAAATTTTGCCATCATAATATTATATACCTACCTACAAATAACTAACTAAAATAAATGATCTCATATACAAATTGTTACCAATCGTCCTTAGCTTGAAAAAGCAAAAAATAAATTTAACAAAAATAAAAATAATATAAAAAATTTCTTCACTTATATTTTTTTTTCTTTTTTCTTGGTTTTTAATTAAATCTTAAGATATTTTAGCATAAAAAAAAAAATGTTATCAAAAACCATTAAATTTTCTCACCGAATAAAAGAAAAACAACAAATAAAAAAAAAAAAAAAAAATTTAAATTAATTATCAGTGATTTTCAAATGAGTTTCAGTAGCGAACCGTATAAATATAAATATTTTCATGAATAGAGCAATTATTTATACAGAAATTGTTGATGAGGGACAAAACATTTTTTTAATCCAAATCTGATTCAGTATAGCAGCAAAATATTTGAGTGAAAGTAAAGTGAAATATGTAAAAATAATTTTACTTTTAATCAGAGTAATCTTGATAAATGTCAGTCAACACATTCAATCTGACAATCTGTTTTGAAAAATTTCAAAGACTACCTTACTAAATATAAAATTTAGTAAAAGTGAGATTTAAAAACTGATTTAAGCTATTTCGCTCAATACAAATGAATCATAAAATGAATGATGATGTACGAATAGTGAAAAAATTTTTACAGCATATTTTATATGCTCTTACCCACTAGGCCACCTAGACCCCTTAAAATATTAATACTATAACATATTTTAGATAATTTTATTTGAAAATTTAAATTTTTTTTTGAGTTGGTAAACCTCTTGATTCCTGATTATAAAAATATTAAATTAGAGTACAATAAATAATTTTGTACAAATTCTGTAAAAATACTACTAAAAATATAAATATATGTATGTATGTACATTAAAGTCTCTTGACTTAAATAAGAAAATCTTCGATGAACTTTGTTATGAAGTGTACCTATTAAGATTTAAGACAAAACTTTACTAGAGATATTGTACTTGTTAATAGTAAAAGATCATCTCTGAAACGACTAACGTTAAAGATGCATTTTATTATTAGTCATTAACTTAACAGATTTCTATAATTTTTAAGTTATTTTTCTAATAAGAATGTATCTTAAATCTAATCACACATAATTTACAATATACAACTTCGATTTCCACTTTTTACTTTTTTCTTCCCTTGAGTTCTTTTATATTTCAGTTCAATCATAAACACGACATCAATATTAAAAAATCATCTTATTTATAAATTCACCCTTTTGGTTAAAAGAACGCTTCGAAACTGATAATTTTTATATTTTTATTTTATAGACAAAATTTGATAAGAATTTCGTGGGACTTTTTATTTATTTGTTTTGTTTTAGTTACCACCGATTTGTTCTGTTATGTTTGGACATGTGTTGTGCGAATCTCCCGTCATATCAAAAACAAAAGAGAAAAAAAAAACAAAACAAAAAAATAAAGAAAACAAAAAATTATGAATAATAAAATTATTTTAATATTTTTTAGGATTTGTTTATTTTTAATTAAAAATTTTTACTTTTTTTTTTATTTTGACTAATAGACTTTGTAACAGGCAAATTTTTATACTTAAATATCATAAATAGATAGCGAATATCTATAGTTTTATTTTGTATGTTTTTTTTGAATTTTATTTTTATGAATATCTGCAACTTTTTTTAAATGGTAACTTGAAAATAAATTCAAGAAGCAAAGGTCGAAAAACTTTTGAATTTGTATATACAAGTAATTAATGATTTATAGATACATTATAATAGAGTACAATTATAATAGATGCAATATAATAGAGTTCGGGTAAGGATTATTACACATGCTAATATAAAAAAAATGAAATTTTAGTATTTAACACGTTCATTAAAAGATAACAGAAATTTACATTTAGACAGCGATGATATACCATGGCTTAAATCAGTTAAATACTTAGGAATTTATATCGATGGAAAACTTATTTATAGACCTCACATTGATAAAACAATAGAAAAATGTAATAAATTGATTAAAGCATTATACCCCCTAATCCACCGTAAATCTAAACTCTGCATTGATAACAAAATTATAATTTTTAAACAAATTTTTCAAAGTGTAATGTTATATGGATGCGAAATATGGGGTAAGTGCGCAATAACCCATATAAAACGGCTTCAAGTAAAGCAAAACCAGCTTAAACTCATAAATGATCTCCCTTTTTTTTCCTCGACGGTTAAGTTACACAAACTCTCGCAAGTTAAATTTTTATTCGATTTAATTAACAAGTATACACTAAATTTTTCAAACAAATGCAGATATTCAGAAAATGTTCTCATTCGAAATCTGTATTAAATAAAATCAAAATACTGCATCTGTATGTTCTCATGATTAACTAAATTCATATTAATAAAATCGTAGTTTTAAGTTTAAGATTAAGGTAGCCTAAGATTTTATATAAAAAAAAAAAAAAAAAAAAAACATAAAATACCAAAAAAATTTTAAAACTCTTAAAACTGTCAACTAGGTTTTTTGCCATTTCTCCTAGGTTTAATCATATTATAAAATATTTACAAACATTTGGCCACTTAATAAGTACTTAAAAATATTAAAGTTGAGAAGCAGTGACTGTAACACTTACTGAAATCTAGTTTTAAGTGATATGTAAAAATATAAATTAAGGCAATAAAGGTAAAATAAATAAATAAATAAAAGATAATTTAAAAAAAATTCCAATTTTACAATTTGTTTAAACCTCCTTAGGATTAGCAAAATTTGAACTTAATTTAAAGTGAATTTTTTTATTTGTTAAAATATCGTTTTTTAAATGTTTACATTAAAAGATTTTCCCGTTCAGTAATATCAACTTCATACATCACTCATTTTCTTCCTCATTTTTCTTTTTCAACTGCATCTTCAGTTATTCCGATATTTGTTTTCTTTCAACTTCTCTTTATCTCCGAGATGACGCTGTTTATATTTTGATTCATACATAATATGACTGAAGTACGCAACCTTCACCGTTTCACTATATTAGCAGTTCTCGATTGATGTACATAAGTGCTTCAGTAATTTTGTAATTATTTAGGTCGTAGATATTGAGAAATATGCATTGAGAAAAAACTAACTTATAACTTCAATTTATTCATGTGTACGGCAATTAGCTGCATCCAATATTGTATTACAATCTTAAATTCAAATTAATATTTCTGTTCTGCTCTTGACATTTCATTGCATGCTTTTTTAGCTCTATATAATATATGCATTCAAATTATAAAGTATAGTCATCAATCTATGTATATACATTTATATTTCGACAGATATTCTTTCAAAAGGAATACCCCATCTGTACCACCATCAGTTGCTACAACAATTTTATTTTTTTTATAAAAGTTGATTGAAAATAATACAGCGATTGAAAATAACACATTTTTATATTCTTCATATCTCAAAAACGGTGAAAGATAGAGAAAAATTGATTAGGTACTAATTATATAGGGCTTGAAAAGCTGTTTCGAAATATGCTATATAAAGTACCCCAAATACCGGGTTTCAAAAGAAAATTGAGTTTGAAACATAATTTTTTCATTTTAAATCATTTTGAACCTTCATAACTTTGTAACTGTAACTGATATGGGAATCATTAGTACACAAAAATTAAAGCTGACAACTTACACTACAAAATGCATTTTTTTCTCTCTATAGTAAGCCATTCAAAAGTTATAGATTTTTTTATGAAAAGTTGCTAAAACATCTTTAACCCCTCATATCTCGAAGACGGTCCAGAATAGACCCCCACCGCTGCCCTCCAATATAATTTTTTATTCCTCTCGACATGCCGGATCAATCATTTCAAGGAAAATCATCGAGTCGGAAACACCCTGTATATTTGATCTTGGGGCTTGGGAGGTATTAATTTTTGAACCAATTTGTTAATTAAATTTAGCAATAACTGTAAATCTTTTTTGTTCACAGCTAGATGTGTTGAGTCGTAAGAATATTGAAAAAAGTTCTTACTTTAAAACATTGATATTCAAATATACATAATATGAAAAAAATGGGCCTCGGTGGTCTAGTGGTTAAGAGCGTATAAAATACGCTGTAAACACCGAGGGAGTGTGGGTTCGAATCCCATACACGTCGTAAGAGTCATACCCCCCCTTATGACATTTACAGCCATTTATGTGGCAGAGAAATGCATTAAAAAAAAAAAATATGAAAAAAGTATATGTAGGTATAGGTATAGGTTTTTACCAAACTTTCTTTAAATCTTTCTTTCAAATTCAACTTAGGAAAGATCCGCTTTATTATCCAAAAAAACAGAACATATGTATATTAAAATTTGGTATACTTTACATATTCTGATCACCAAACTAAATTTGTTGTTATTTCATTAGGATTTATTTCAGATTACATAAAATGTAAAACAGGTCATAACTTATAAACTTAATAAAAATTGTGGTGAAAAACAAAAACAAAATGCTGTATTATATCTATAAATAAAAAAAAAAAACTACATATGAATAAACGATAATATTATCTGGCGTTAGTCTTACGGTGAAATTTTTTACTTAGTTTTTGCAATTGCAACAATATTTTTTCTATATGCTTTTTTTTTATTTTTTATAATTTGGAAATTTTCTTCATTTTTTTTTTATTTTTTTTGTTTTTTTTGTACGTTCTACAAAGTTGAAAATGTTTAGCGGTTTTAGTTGGGAGCGGAAGATAATCGCGGTTTATTTGGTTTCCTTATGTTCAATGTTATTCTTATTATTATTGTTATTGTTATTATTACTGTTATATAGATATGAGTTTAAGAAAAAAAAAAAAAAAATTAATAATAATATAAATGTATTTTTAAATAATTATAATGAAAATAAATTCTATTATCGCCTTTTAAATTTAAAATTATCTAATATTTAAAATTTTAATGTAATATGTATCTACATATTTATATTGTATATAATTTTATGTGTTTATATACATATGGGTGTTCAACCACAAGTTTGATAATATCAAGAGGTAATTTGACCAGTCCTAGAATTTTTATATTATTATAATGGAACTTTGATATTATATATATGTAAGTGAGTATGTAATGTATGTGTTTATATGTTTATATTTGTGTATTATATTTATAGAAATTTATCATTATACAGCAATTTAAAATAAATAAAATTTTAAAATTATTAATTAAAATTTTCTTTATAATTTTAATTTTTAGCAAAAAAAAAAAAGCATTATTATGAAAATTATATAATGCAATGGATTAGGAAACAATAGTGATTAATAGTGAAATGAGTAGACTGGCTGTAAGTAAGCATTTCAGCAGTTAATCTTTAAAACATCTAAGATATTACAGGTGTTAGAATTAGTCATTTTTTGCTTTACGATATTTTGATGTTATATCCACCGCATATGGAGTCATTTCAGAGATTACTTTAAAGATTTTCAATAAAATAAGAAAATAATATCAATACGAACATTGAGGTATGTATGTATAAAAAAGATAATAATTATTCGTATATCATTTTAGAATTTTGATTCGGACGAATCATGGAGTTTTGTTACAATGATTACCCTAAAAAAAGTATCCTCTTTTGTATCCTAAAAGAAAGTATCCTCAATAATAATAATTAGGGATTTTGGAGATTTTGTACGTATCGCTTAATTAAAATATCAATTTCATTAATTTGAAATATCTTTAATAAAACATATGTTTTTTTTCATTATAAAGTTTGTTAAACTCATCTTTTACTACTCATCTTCATTGATTAAAACTACTTTAAAAAAAAACACTATTAAACTTAATTAACCAGCTATAAAATTTCTTTTGATAGATATAATAATAACAAATAATTTAATATTGTGGGGGCTACTACCCACAAACCCCACTAAACTAATTATTGGAACGCCATGGTTTAGTAACCAAATCCCGGATCCTAATCCTGAAGCTAATTTGGTAAAAAGTGATATACCCTGATTATGTAACCAACTATAAAATCCCCCCTAATTTACATATTTCTACAACAAGGTACTACGCCATTCGTTTTAAAAATTTATTATGGCTTTATGACACAAATTTACAAGAATATGGTTTTATGACTCTTTCAAATGAACATGGGTTAATTTTAAAAGGTAAAATTTTAGAGGATCATAAAGACATACTTCATGAATTACCTATGACTTTATGACCCCGCAGCTAAATTAAACATAATTATTAAAAATAAATAAAAAAAAGTTGACATGCGTTGGCAGAATCATTACCCTGATTTTTAGAATTTTTACAGAGTAAAACATTTTATAAATTTTTTGGAAGAATTTGTGTTTTCCCCTCTTCCAGAAGTTTCTTCAAGATTAAGAAAGAACATATTCGTGATCTAATAAAAGCACATTTAAACATATCCGATATAAGGACATAATATTATTTTTAAATTGTGAGAAGATTTATTATAATGAAATAATGTTCGCAAAATATGAGATGAAATATACTGAATTAAGTTCGCAAAAATAAAATTAAAAATTGTTTTATAAGGAGATATTTCATGGAGCCTTAATATTCTTAATAAAAATAGAAAATAAAATGCGAATCTTAAAATTATAAAAGGTTCGAATAAAACAAATTTAAGTAAGTTTAAGGTTAGATTTAATAAAACTAGAATCAAATTTTTGATTTCAATAAAAATAGGTTGTAATAGATATGTGGGGTAACAATGTTGTATTATGTACAGGGTTTTACTTTAAAAATTTAAAAATTTTAATTGATTGAAAAATTATTAATTATTTAATATTTACCAATAAAAAAAAGTGTAATATTCCATTAATTTAATATCTTTTTGAAAACCAATGTTATATATACCTTATTCCCAAAAAACAATCAAGGAAAACATTAAAAACCCCTTTTCTCATTAAAGTGTTGCTAAATGCAATTTCTTTTTTGGACCAAATGTGAAAAACGTAAATTTTTTCAAATATGAATTTCAGTTGAATTTCAAATATATGTAAATAAATTTAAACATGACGGAATGTAAAACAACGGTTTTTAAAGGCGCACATTCCCAAAAGACAATACAAACTGTTTAGAAATTGTGACTTGCACCGAAATTAGAAAATTTTCTTACAGTTTCATATAATAAGAAAAAATGTGAAAAATAAAGAGAGACTTCATCAATTTTAAGGGAACTCTACATATAATTAAGAAAAACACGCGTAAAATTATAAAATTGAAGCCTTAATTTCTATACCTATTATTTTGAAAAAATTTGTCCAGGTGCCTAAGTTATAACAGGTATTTAAAAATAGCAAAATTTCTTTCTTATCTCAAAATTTCAAGTTCTTATTTAAAAGAGTTCCGAAGTTATGAAGGAAGAAAATTCATACAAAATTTGGTTTTCACATAACGGTAAATTTAAATACTAAATTTAAAAAAAATGTATAATTTGGATATTGATTTATAAAGGTAAAAAAAAATCCGAAATGCGTTTTAATTTTAAAAAAAATGTTAAGCAGAACTTGAGATATATACATTTAAAAATAGGACTTTTTCAAAGTTTGAGGGGCTATAGCTCCGTAATGGATGGGCATACATGAAAATGTTGCTCTACAACATAATTTTTTTTTATGAGATCTACCCATGATTAAAATTTCAAGACGGACAGACACGGACGGACAGAGTGAAAATAGAAAGCACATTTTTTCAAAATTTTTTGGAAATGTGCTAAAAATTAGACTGTAATATTTAGCAATAATAATAAAATTTTATTATAAGATAATTTTATATGTTTAAATTATATAAATATACGAATAATCTGAAATCTAAATATAAATTTATATTATGTACCTACTCGTATGTTTTATTACTGTCTAACATAATTTTGATTGTTTATTTACTTATTATTATGTACTTCCTCAATTCTTTATAAATATTCATAAGTATATGTAATGGATAAAAATGTACAATTGAAACATTTTATTACAATATTTTTTATTTTTAATCTGTAAAAAAAAAAAATCAAATTTAGTAGATTAAAAATTAATTTTTTCATATTATTCTGGACCGTATCTTACCAATTTATTGAGTTATTACCTAACATGGTTTTGGTGCAATGCAACTAAAATTTGATTACATAGATCAAATTTGAATTTTTTTTTGGCGATAGAATTTTTTGATGGAATTTAAAGGAGTGGAATGAACACAAGTTCTATATCATTTTAACTCGATCTTTGGTATACAAATGTACTGCTTTTGTTCAACTTAATATAGATTATTATATAAAAACGTTTAATGATGAAAAAGATACAATATCTAATATACATGAATAAATTACAATAGGAAGCTGCTGTTATCATCCTAACTACAGAATGAAAATGTCAAGAAAATTTAAAGAAAAAGTTTGCTGAAAAAATAAGGAAATTTATGCAACTGGCGGTGAACAAAAACAAATATTGGATTTGTATAAAATTGTTTCCATAATTATTAAAAGTCTGTCAAACCAGACAAAGGAATTTCAACCAATATATATAATATATATAAATAATTGTCAAAATTTGTGATATATCATATATCATTAACAAATTTTGACAATTATTTATATATGTTATATATATTGAAATAAATCAACAAATTCAATTAATTTTTATAATTTGAATTATTCTAAAATCTAAATTAAATTAAATTAAACTTTTAAACAAAATAAATGAAAAATAAAAACCATTTGTTGCATATTTAACTGCCAACCCGTTATAACGATAAGTCATTTCTATACTCAAAATAAATTAACCTTAAATTAAACTTAAATTTATCGTGAATCTGACATTTTATGTATATATATAAAAAAAAAAATCAAAAATGGAAATAAGAACACAACAAAAAAATTTATACATTCTCCATTCTCCGATGTTTTCGTTATTTCTTTGTCTAACATATTTACTTTAGCATTCACTATCTTTTTCTGTACATGTGCGATTCATATGTTTTTTATTTATCTTCATTCATCATAGTTTATTTCATATTGTTGTCATTTGTGACGTCATCAAATTTTGACATTATGATTTATCAATTAAAAAAATAAATTTAATTTTTTACTTTTTGTGCTGCTGGTTAGCTTCGATTTATAAATTTTGTAAAATATTTTATACAGTATTAGTTTGTAATCTAAAAATCTCTTAAAATGTTTACGATTTATAATCGGAATTTAAGTAAAATAAATAAAACGAATATAATAACTAATTTTAAAGGAACATTAAAAAATTGTGCGTATTTTTGTACAAAATATACAACAGAGGGCGAAGGTCAAATTACAATTGGTGATGTAACAAAGGAAATAAAACGTCCTAAAAATCCGGAACTAGTACCACAAAAATATAGTAAGTAAATTTAAAATATTTGTTAAACAGTTAAAAATTACAAATTAATTTTTAAATTGTATATATGTATGTAAATATACATAACTTACATTTAATCTGATTTAACCATTCATTTTAGTTAAAGTTGATTCAAATGGTAATTTAAAATTTTCTCAATCAACTTTACATCATTTAAAATGGATGTTTCAAAAGGATAATTTAAAGCAGGATATGTTTTTACTTGGTTATCCGGGTCCAACAAGAAGAAATTTAGCAATGCAATTTTTAGAATTAACACAAAGAGAATTAGAATATTTATCACTAAGTCGTGATACAACTGAAAGTGATTTAAAACAGAGACGTGAAATAAAACAAAAAGCTGCGGTTTATTTTGATCAAGTAATTTTTTTTCTTATTTTTATATTGTTATCCAAAAAGTTTTTCTTATCAATTACTAAAAAAAAAAAACAAAATTTTAATTTTTTTTTGCTAATTTGGTGATATATTTTTGGTGATATATTTTTAGTGTGCTGTTCGTGCTGCTCAACATGGACGAATATTAGTATTAGATGGTGTTGAACATGCTGAAAGAAATGTTTTACCAATTTTAAATAATTTATTAGAAAATCGTGAAATGCATTTAGAAAATGGAAAATTTTTAATGGCACCTGAACGTTATGATAAATTACTAAATGTAAGTTTTAGAACGCAATTATAACGAAACTTATGTATATTTCGTGTTTATATATTGTAAATGTTTTAATAATAAAATACATATATTGTTTTTAGGAATATTCAAAAGCTGAACTTGATAAGTGGGGATTAATAAGAGTTTCAGAAGATTTTAGAGTAATATCATTAGGTTTACCGACACAAAAATATAAAGGAACACCACTTGATCCACCATTAAGATCCAGATTTCAATCACGTAATATTTCTCATTTATCATTTGAAGAAATTTTGGAAGATTTAAAACAAACTGCTCCCAATGTAAATGAAAATGATTTAAAATCAATTCTATCATTTGGATTGGCGATTAATAAAGCGGAACCTGGTGCTAATATGCAAGATTTTCCAATTGATAATTTACAATTAATTGCAAAAATTATGGTATGCATTTTTAATGAAAAGAGTACCTTATTATTTATTTTTTGTTTTCTATATTTGTATAGAATGATTATCCAAATATGTCTGTTCATGAAGCTTTATACAATATTTACCCATATAAATCAGCATTATCTAAAGAAAATTTAGGACGAGTAAAAACATTGTTAGAACAATTTGATATCAAGTCGATTGGTTATAAGCCTATAAAAAAACTACAAATTGTAGAAAAAGATGTAGAGAATAGTAGTATAAAAATTAATATTGATGGAAAAATAATCGAAATTTTAGGTGGAAAAAATTTATCAAATGAAGTAGAAAATAATGTTAAATTTGTTGATCTAGACCATCAACGAAATATATTAAGTTCAATGTATCGTATGTATTCTGTGGGGGATTTTTGTTTAATTGGACCAAAAGGTGTTGGTAAATCAACCTTAATTAGCCAACTTTTAAAACAAATTGGCCAAACTATTGAACCAATGGTTTTATATGAAGATATGACAGCTAGAGATTTTATACAACAACGTATAACAATAGCTAATGGTGATACCGTGTGGAGAGATTCTCCATTAGTTAGAGCCGCTATTCATGGACATGTAGCTGTACTTGATGGTATCGATCGACTTCACAAAAGTACAGCTTCTGTTTTGCAAAGGCAATTTTATAATTTCTTTCAATTTTATAGTGACTAATGAATATTTTAATACGGTTTTAGATTAATCCATGATAGAGAATTACAATTATGTGATGGAAAAACTTTATTAAATAAAGATCGATATAATGCATTATTACAACAAGGTTTCAGTAAAGAAGATTTAATTTTGAAAGGAATCTTTCCGATACATCCAGCTTTTAGAATTGTTGCTTTAGCTGAACCACCAAATTTGAATGCTACCGAATTAACTAAAAATTGGTTAACATCAGAAATTTTAAGTTTATTTTTATTCCAAGAAGTTCGACCATTAAATCGAGTTGAAGAAATCCAAATTATTGAAGAACTTTATGGCGATGTTACTGATGATATGCATAAAGTAATCGAATTATCACATATTTTAAGAGATTCAAATAATACAATTCATGAAAATTTAGCAGATACATTAAGTACACGTCAATTACTAAAATTAGCAAATAGAATGTCTGTATTTCCATCTAGTCGAAATGATGAAAATTCTATGAATTCATTATATGAAGCAATACAAAATATATTTTTAGCTAAATTTATGCCAGCTTTACCAAGAGCTGCTCTAGAAAATGCAATGAAAAAAGCAAATATTCATAAGCCTCACGAATCTAAAAAAGCAACAAAGAAAATAGAAGTTAAAAATGATATTTTACGTATTGGAAAGACTGAATTAAAATTGATTAAAACTGATTCTGAAACAAAAGTTCCAAGTACATTATTTTATGACATTCCACAACATGTTGAATTATTAGAAAGACTTTTACAAGATTTTATTATTGGAGATCACATTTTACTTGTTGGTAACCAAGGAGTTGGAAAAAATAAATTGGTTGATAAATTGTTACAATTAATGAATAAACCAAGAGAATATTTACAGTTGCATCGTGATACAACTGTTCATAATTTAACTGTACAATCAACTTTAAGAGATGGGCAAGTTGTTTTTGAAGACAGTCCTTTAGTTAAAGCTGTAAAAAATGGTCATGTTTTAGTTATTGATGAAGCAGATAAAGCTCCAGTAAATGTAACATGTATTTTAAGAACTCTTGTAGAGAATGGAGAAATGATTTTATCTGATGGCAGAAAAATCGTTCCTAAAGAAAGCAAAAATGTTAATCAAACAGAAATAATAGAAACTCATCCAAATTTTAGAATAATTGTTTTAGCTAATCGTCCCGGTTTTCCATTCCTTGGTAATGATTTCTTTGCTTCCTTGGGTGATGTATTCAGTTGTCATGCTGTTGATAATCCATCTCCAGATTCTGAAATATATTTACTTCAACAATATGGTCCATCAGTGCCGAAAAAAACTTTGTCTACTTTGGTAAATGCTTTCGGTGAGTTACGTCAAATGGCTGATGAAGGTCTTCTGAATTATCCATACAGTACACGTGAAGTTGTAAATATTGTTAAACACATAGAAAAATATCCAAATGATTCAATGTCTGAACTTGTGGGGAATGTTTTAGATTTTGATAGATATTCGCCAGAAACGTTAGATCAGGTAACAGATGTTCTATTAAAACATGGTTTAAATATAGGTGCATACGCTAAAAATGAATTGTTTGCTTTACGAAGAAAAAATGAAATTCAATTGACTGTAGAACGTAAAAGTGGTTTGGATGTATCGGCTCCAAAACATGGTAAAATTGATCCAAAGAATGAACCTCACGTTGGAGGTAACACATGGGCTGGTGGAACAGGTGGTCGTGATACCGCTGGTTTAGGTGGCAAAGGTGGACCTTATAGATTAGATGCTGGTCATAAGGTCCATCAATTATCAGATGCTGAAAAAGACGATATACCAGAAGCAGTTAAAAATGCAGCACGTGAAATGAATCGTAAAGCATTTGCTGAAAAATTAAAAGAAATCAAAATGACCGAACATGATTATAAAATTTATGCACAATTCAGCGAGCCAAATCGTAAACAAGTTCAACAAATCAAAGCTATTTTAAATGCTCTTCAATCAAAAAGTAAAGAACGTCAATGGCAAAAATATCAAACATCTGGTGAATTAGATGATACAAGATTAATAGAAGGAGTAACAGGTGAGAAAAATATTTATAAAAAACGTGGTGAAGCTAGTCCTTGGACTGACCAAATACATGAAAAACCAAACCGATTAAAATTAGTTGTAGATGTATCAGGATCAATGTACAGGTAAATTTGTATTTTAAAGTTGCATTGTTGAATTTTAAATAATTCTTTGATATTTTAGATTTAATGGTTATGATGGTAGATTAGAACGTGAAATGGAAGCTGTTGTTATGGTAATGGAAGCATTTGAAGGTTACGAAAAGAAAATAATTTATGATGTTGTTGGGCATAGCGGTGAAACTGCAGGAGAACCATTTATTGTTGCTGGAAAACCGCCAGCTACCGAAAAAGAAAGATTACAAACAATTAAAATGATGCATGCCCACTCACAATTTTGTTGGTCTGGTGACAATACATTAAAAGCAACTACTTTTGCAATTGATGAATTATCCAAAGAAGATAATGATAATTCTATAGTTATTGTTTTAAGTGATGCAAATTTATCAAGATATGGTATACCGCCAGAATATTTAGCAAAAGCTTTAATAAAAGGTGAACCAAAGATTCAAAGTTTTGTTATTTTCATTGGCAGTTTAGGAGATCAAGCTGCACAGTAAGAATTATTTTTGTATTTTTTATATAAAAACGTTTATAATTTTGTTAATTTTTTTATTTTTAGAATAAATTCTGAAATGCCACCAGGTCGTAGTTATGTTTGTATGGATTTAACACAATTACCTCAAATTTTAAAACAAATATTTACCACATCTTTAATGGTGTGATAAATTTATATAGTAAATTTTACTTTAGCTTAAGTTATTATGTTGTTTTGTAATTTTAAGTTTAATAGTGGTTTAACCAAATAAAAGAAATTATTTTTAAAAATTTTATAGCAAACGACAAATCCTTTTTTGTTTTATTTATGAAATAAATTTTTGAATGAATAAAGTTAATTTTAATAATTTTTTATCTTTTTTTCGTAATTTTTGTATGAACAATTATTTATAAAGCATTATTATAAAGCATATCCAAACGGAAAAGATCTTGAAATCATTTTCCACTTTTTAATAACAGAAATATGAAAATATGTAGTAGCGTTTAGAAACAAAGATGAAATAAAAAAGAATTGACTAAACTAAAAGAATTGAACAGCATTAAAAGATTCTTAAAAATGAAAATGTGTTAAGTGGAAATTTGAATTGAAATGAATGTGAGTTTTGTTGGAAAAAAGATAAATTCTGGTTTGTAAAAATGACTGTAAAAATCAATTGCATAAACTAAAATATTTGAAGGATACAAAATAAATTAATTAAGCTAGAGGGACATAATTACTTAATATTTATTAATTCTAAGACCATCTAATTGTTGGTAACAAGTTTTAAAATAGATTTTAAATTTTAAAAATAGAATTTTAAGGGATGAAATGTAACATCAATATGTTTTTAAAATATTTCTCAATTAAAGATTGTTTCTCTCATTTACTCTTATCTAATGTTACCTCATATTTTCTAATATTTGTGGCTTTATATCTGGCTTATTTAAATTGTTATGGGTGAAAATAGATCTAAATAGGTCGAGCCAGTGATTAATGATATACTATCTACTTATAATAGGCGAACATTCTTTTGCAATTTTGTTCTGGGTGCAATTAATATAATCATTTTTTACTTGATTTGAACAAAAATTGATTAGGGAATGATCATCACAGTTTAATTTTTAATGTTTGCAGTTAAAGCAGCATTTCACCTTAATTTTATAACCTTTAGTGGTGTGCACTCTGGCACAGTTGGCTCCAATCCAATCTCTCTTTCCGTACAATTATTAGCCAGATGGGTTGTAAAAGATTGACACTTAACACACCTATGAGCGTATATATGTGAACTTTCTCAGTCAATATTCAAGAAAGTGTTATTGATTTTCCTGAATGTTGATATATGAATTTAAAAATATAATATGTAGTTACAATAATTTTATTGGCACATTATTAATCAAAAACAAAAAAAAAAAAAACAATATTTCATTATTATATTTTAAATTATTAATTTTTTTTTTTAATGAAACAAAAATTACAATTAATTTTTTGCTTACAAAATTTTGTTAAATTAAGATTTATTTTTTTTCCTTGGATTTCGTTTTTTTTTTTTTTTTTTTTTTGGAATTAAACAATTTAAAATGTACACAATATTATAACAATATATAGTATTTTAAATGAAATTTTAACTTAACAATTTTAGAGTTTTTACTCCTAAAAATTTATAATCAATAAATTCGCTTAAAATTAAATACAAGTCTTAAAAATTAAAATGGTATTTTTTTTTTGTTTTTTTTTAAAATCTAAGTCAAATATTATTTATAAAACTAAATTAAATTTTTCCAAACGCATTTAAAAACTATGCAATAATTATTTAAGTAAATTAAAAATTATATTAATTTTATAATATAGTCATAATAATATAATTTATTTCTTTTTTAATAAAAAAAAAAAAACAAATGCACTTAAAAATACTAAAAAAAAAACTTATTATATATAATGCTTTCTTTTTTTTCAATATTTAAAGAACAGGAAAGAAGAGTTTAATTTATTTTATTTATATTTTTTTTTTTTTATTTTTTTTTTTATTTTTTTTAATCACAGCTGAAAGTAAGATAAAAATCAAATTATTTATTAGATTGTATAATTAGTATAGTTTAGAAGGTATTATGAATGCTATAATTGTTCATTAATATGATCAACTCTGTCACCAGGTAAAAATACCCATTCATCGTTTGAATCACCTGATGGACTACTTCCTTGTCGTTGATATTGTTGTAATTGTTGTTGCTGCTGCTGCTGCTGCTGTTGTAGTTGATGTTGTTGTTGTAATTGTTGTTGATGTTGTTGAAATATAAATTGTTGATGTTGATTTTGTTGTTCAATTGCTTGCATTCTTCTTGTCTCTTCTAATTGTTGTTGTAAATACTGTTGAAGTTCTGCTAATTCTTTCTAAAAAAAAAAGAAAAAAGTTTAAAGAAGCAAAAAATTATTACAGATGGAAAATTAAATTGTAAATCAAATCATTTTAAATTATTACAACCATATTTTATAAGCATTTCAATATAAAATCAAAATAGAAAACTTTTTATTTTTGTAATTGGAAAATGTTACATTTAATAAAAAATAGTATAAAATCATACCCTCAAATAGATATAAAACAAGTAAAAGTAACAGTAAGTCGATGCAACCGACTTATTTATACCCTACACCTAAAAAATTCAAATTAAATTAAAAATCCATAAGTTATTTTAGTTAGGTATTTAATATAACTAAGCTAAAAAAATAAATGCTTTTACAACCTTTGTACAAAATTTCAGATTTATATCTTTATTAAATTCGAAAATATGCTTGTTAGGTCTTGGGAAGTGTGTGAAGGCACGCGGACCACCACCCCAATTCATCTCAAATTTTAGAGACATCAACAGGGAGACATCGGGTTTGGGAGTTGTATGGGAGGTACCCGAACAGCTCCTTCAATTCATCTCAAATTTTGGGGATATCAGGGATTCAGAAAAACACACCCTCGTACAAAATTTTAAGTTTCTATCTTTCTAAATTTCGAAAATATGCGTATTAGGTTTTGGGAGTTGTATGGTAGGTACTCGAACGCATGGTCCGATTTCGCCCATTTACAATCCCCGCCTTACCTTAGTCATTGTTAACCTACAGTATAAATTTCATCAAGATAGCATCATTATTTTTTGAGTTATCGTGCGTACGGACGGATGGACGGACATCGCTAAATCGACTCAGGCGGTGATCCTGATTCAGAATATATATACATGTCTATACCTAACTCGCTTCCTTTTGGTGGTTACAAACACCATACCAAAGTTAATATACCCTATACTTAATGTGTAGGGTATAATAAAGTAAATTCAAATTTAAAAATTTTTAATTTAAGTACATAGGTACTCGCACTCAATAAAATCAGATAAGTAAACAAACTTTTACTTTAATAAACTGTCTTCAGAAGAGCAAAATAACAGACATTAACAGACATTCAGATAAAATTTAATATAGAAATATGTGCATATATTACATGTTAAATTTACATCAATTAATAAAATTATGTGAATAAAAAAATTATTAATTGATAAAACAAATTAATACATTAAAATTATTTTCTCAGCGTTACAAATTACATAACTTCTGACAAAATTGAACACATAAAATATTTTCGCAGAACACAAGGATTCCGCAAAGCACAGATTAAATAACTATGATCTATATAAATAGTTAATTTGAGCTGTTTAATATAAGTAAATTGTAAAACTGAGTTTTTTAATTATTTCATTTCCGTTTTTTTGAAGATTTTTCTTACAACTCAGCTGTTGGAAGATCATGCCAACATTTTATTCGATTAGATGATAAAATTTGCTGAAGCTTTTGTATAAGATCTTTTTTCCTTGTTTCGGATATTCTTTTTGATTTAACTTTAAAAGGGCTGGGAATTTTTAAACTATTGCGATTAATATAATTATTATTTTAATGAAATTTAAATACGCTCTGGACTATTGTTTATTTAGTTATGTTGAGATGACATGTTCTTTCAATCGTAAAAATCTTATAAAAACATTTCAATAATTTTTACATTTTAAGAATTTCTTTGAAGCTTGAAGTCCTTAAAATCGTACTCTTTACATTTTTTTTTTTAAAGAAAGCTTGACTTGGTGGTGAAAACAAATCAGCAGACATAAATGAATGCCCATGCTTTAAATATTTCAAATGAACTTCCTCTACATTCTTTCTCATCCTTCTTTCTCATTCAGTATGTTATTTTGATTCATTATGCATCAAATTAGAAACAATTTTCAAAAAAGAATAAGTAATGCAAAGAAAAAAAGTCGCATATCCAAATTTATTTGGCATATGCGCATTTTTATCGTAGGAAATGGTATATGAGACTTTTTTACTTAGGAAATCTATTTTATTTGGCAAATATGCCTTACTAATTATTGAATATAAGATCATTTCTGCCTCAAAAACCGATTTTTTTGTTAAATATTAAGAAAGATTATTACTTTTTTAGTGCGAAATACATATCCTTATCTCAAATATTGTTTTTTGACGTTTGCGCCTTTTTTTCTAAGCACGGCAGTATAAAACCAATATTTAAGGACGAATCATGAAGTATAAAATGCTAATATATATTTAGAGTGAAGTTAGAATATTAAATAGATTTGAGAAATTTCTAGAAAGGGTAATACAATGTAATAAAAACTACAATGTCTTTACTCAAAGTATGGCAAAGATAAAAAAACAAGAAAAACAATTTACCACCGCCAATGTTTTTTGAAATTGAATCTTTAATGCGAATGTTATTACAAAAATTAAACAGAACATTGATATCTTCGTATTAACCACCTTTGAACATTAACATTAATTTCCAACTTAATCATCAACGAAATTAACTATGTACATTTTGGTGTAAAAGATCGATTGTTGTTTTTAAAAAGAAGCTGGTGTTATTTGGTCAAAGTGTAACTAAGATAGATTTGTGCATATATGGTTAACTTAGTATTTTTGAACAATTTCCAACTAAACAAATAAAAACAATCAACAAATCCCAAAAATTATTAATTATTTTTTTGTTTAAAATTAATTTTTACCAAATTACGATCAGACCAGATTAGAAATTCAGTTTTATTTATTTCTCGGTATATTATAAGAGCTACCAATAAATTACTATGGATCTTAAATTACTCGGTTTTTTTTATGGATGATTTCTAGATGATGATTTTTGTTCTACTGAAATAAAATCTTTTTTTCCTTGTTCAAAATCTTTCGCCCCGGCAACAAGAAGTAGTACAAATGCTCAGCTCTATATCTGGTCGAAATTCTTAAATGGAAAAAATGACAAATTCATAACCCGAACATGCTGCATGCGGAATCTATTGCCCTGGAATGTAATTCCCGATTGAAGGCAGGATGGTATACATATATATAACATGCAATAACTAAAACAAAATTAAGTATTTCCTTCCAATCAACAACCCCTCAACACACAAAGGATCACCAATCTATTATTTGGATTAAGCACAAAAAAAAAAACAAAACTTGAATCTCTCCGAAAAATTTACTTTAAGCAAGTTTTCGTTATAAATTAATTTATTCTGTTTTTTTTTTTAATAAAAAATTGGTTAGTTCAAGACGAATATTGGGCTCTTAGTTAAAGAATTATTTTTTCTAATTTTTACAATAATTTTGTAACAATATAAAAATTATTTATAAAAATAATAAAATACATTTAATTTTAACAAAATGTATGTTCTTTAATTCGCAATGTACAGGAGTAACTCTAGAGCAATTCTAAATAGTACCAGTAATTAAAAAAAAAACAGTACTTCACGTACTGTGCCAATGCCCCAACTTGAGTACCCAAAGGCGAAGAATTTTGGGAGAAGACCAATGGAGGAAACTTCTCCGAGATGAGAATGCTCAATCAAGGAGACATAGTTAGATTCATAAAGGGAATAGAGTGGTTCGACGAGACGCTGTAATAAAGAAGCGGATCGTTGAGCAGGTGAGCACAACGGGTCGCAGGGTCTAGGTGTAAGGGCAGTTAGTAGCTCCCCAACAGAGAAACAACAACAACAACAATTAAGAAAGAAAATAAAAATTTTAATAGTCAGAAGGTTAAAACTGGGATTTTCAATATAAGCTTTTAAGATTTTGAGCTTTTGAGGAAAAAAAAATTTGTCAAATAAGAGCTATAACTAAAATTCAATGAGGCATTCTTTGAAAAGTCTATTAAAAAAATGAAAAATTAATGTCGTAATAAAACGTTTGCCAACCCCCAAAGAATGTCTTATATAAAACATAGAATCAATAATATATTTAACTGCTTCTTTTTTTATATAATTTATTTATTTTTAAGTTAATATTAAATTAAATTAATTTCATTAATAAAATAAATAAGAACTATGTGGTTATTTTGAAATATTTTTTTGTTTTTTTTTTTTTAAATGTACATTATTAAATTTTATTAGAATTTATTATATTTCATATTATAATCCAAAGGAATCTTTTAAGTTTCTATTTACTAAATAAATAATGCTCTTAATATTTTCAAATAAACAAAGTATATGAATTAAAAAAAAAAAAAAAAAAATTTATTTTAATTTTTATTTTATATAAAACTACATATTATAATTTATAATATCGTTATATACAGTATTAGCAAAAAATGTTAATCCTAAATAATAATAGGATATAGGAAACATATGAAATATTTAAATTTTCTATATATATTAATTAAGGAAAGTTTTATATTTCACAAAATAAATTATTTGGATAATTAAAAATTTTTTCTTAAGCATTGATTTTCAATTAAATGAGTCGGCGGAAAAGAACAGCTAAATTTGGACAGCTAACGCTTTTATGTTGTTGTTTGCGCCGACGTAATTAAATTGTAGTGCTCTTTGTAAATGCAGTTTCAATCAAAATAAATAAACTATAGAAGTAACTTTTATTTTTCATGATAGAGAAAGAAAAATATGAAGATAATATAATTTTGTTGAACTTAAGCTCTACAGAAAGAAATTCAATAGATGACGGCATGTTGAAAAGTAGGACGCTTTTGAAATTTTAATTAATAAAAAAAAAAAAGAGTTCCAGAAAAGTAAGTTCTTTCGTGAAAAATTTTCTGTTTGCCATTTTTACTATGAATAAATTTAATACTGCTTTTAATTAATTTTGATATAAGAATATTTAGGGGTTTTATCATTTTTTATGGATGTATTTCTCAATAAAGTACTTTTATACTGAAATAAAACATAAAATATTGTTATAGTTGGCGCATTTAATTGCAAATCAAAACTTTATACTTTATAGGTATAATTAATTTAGAAAGCAACCTCACATTTTTTATGAGTGTTACAAAACCATTTTCTTACAAATATATGCATATAGTTATAATACAATGTATGTATAGTATATTAATCCTTCATTTTATATCTTACTAAAATTATCAAATAACTGATTAATTTTATTTATATCTATTTTCTAAAATCTCGACTATGTAGTTTTCATCTTTTAAGGACACGCTGTTATTGAAATATTCTATCAAAAAATGTCCAATTTTATGTGCGATAATAAATTAATTTTCCTTGTAAAATTTAATTTATATTTATTTTATTTATATTAATATTACATACATAAATGTAATGCAATATTATTGAACCAGCGGCTACTAAAAGCCATTATAGGTTTTTATACAATTATTAAATTATATACTAATATTATTTATTTTGTTTATATTATATACTATATATTTACATTATATTTGGTCATAAGGGGGGTATGTAAAGGAAAAACACTTACGACCTGTGCAGAGATCGAACCCACACTCCTTCGGTTAATACGCCACACGCCTATTCACTAGGCTACCGAAGCCTCTGTAAAATTTAATATACTTGCTTGTAATTTAAGATAAATAAATTGCATACTTCTAGGAAAATAAATTTTTATAATATTTTAGTTCACGCTATGAAATAAACATTTTTTTTTTTTTTTATAAAAACAAACAGATTTAAAGATCTTTAAACAAAAATTTTTTTTTTTTATATATAAAATAACAGTTGATTCTATTCAAAACAGATGTTATAAAATTCTTCACCTACACTGTACATATATAATGAACCTATAAAATATAATATATTATATTTTAATATAAATACTATTCCCGTATTTGAAACACGTTTTTGACATTATGCCAGGTAGCTGTAGCCTTGGCACTAACCTTGTTCTAAGTTTTTTTTATTAATGATTTTAAAAGTTAAAGATACTAATAGCCTTAAAAATTTGTTTGAAAGTTTAAAATTTAAAGCAACATAAAACCAACAATAGTAAAATAATATAGAAAAAAAAAAATAATTATTATAAGATTTAATCACCCATCTGTCATTTTTGACAATTTTCTATAAATTATAATTCTTTTTTTTTTTATTTTATTTCGATTGTTAAATTTTTTTATTATGTTGTTTTCTGTCAGCAAATTCCATTATTTTTTTTTCTTTTTTTTAATTTTTATTAATTTTTGCATCTCTTTTTTTATTATTAAACATAAAAATTAAGAAATTTTTTTATTATAAATATTCAAAAAAAAAAAAAAAAATTTAATTTGTTCAAAAACAAAAAATTAAACAAATATGTAATAATTGACTAAATTAGGACAATAATATTTAAATGTTATTGTTTTAAAAATATATTATTTTTGTTAAATTTTTTTTTTTGTTATTAAAATGCTTTAGAATTTTAATAGTTCTCTTTTAATGGTTCATAAAAAAAATTATTGTTGAAATTAATATAAAGGATCTTGAATATTTTTAAAGTGATTAACGTCTAGGAATAGTGTCTTATTATATATATGTATACATGTATTCACAACTTTAATTTAATTGTATTAGATACGATATTCTATCAGACTGGCTATAGTTTAAGTTTAAATTTTGCACATCGGATGCAAAAGCAACCATTCATAGGGGCAGGATCATTCATTACTTTAATATAATAGGTTGTTTGCGTTTAAAATTATACTGCAAGAGCAAATGATTTACAAATGACGTTTCCGATTTCAGCTTATATTTATAAGAGCTTTAATGTTAATTATATTGAAAATATATGACTTACCATAAAAATGATGAGTTTAATGTCATGGAGTAAACTGTTGGAAAATAATAAAATTTTCTGATTTTTTCTAAAACTTTATTTCCTTACATAATAAATGTACATCTTAGACTCAACTCAAGTCCCGTATGTCCAATATAATTATTATATTTCTTTATCATTGTATCATTTCAAATAACCAATAAACATATCCTATAAGTCACAAAACTTTGAAGTTAATTAAGTGAAGATGAAATAAAAATTAATGTAAAGTATTTATATTTCATTTTTAAAACAAAATTTCCTCAAATTTTATTTTACAGAAAATATTAAAAAGAAAGAGCATGTTTAAGGACTATTAACAGTTTTGAAGTTGTATACTGTGAATCAGCTAAATTTTTCTAAGTGGTGTACCCGAACGAATGTTATCTGTTATTGTTAAATTCATTCTAATATTTCTGAACAAAGGCTATCTATCGGCTATATGCATCCACTTTTCGTAGTAAGTATAGTAAATTGCAACTGTTCCTAGAGTAATTCTTGGTTTCTCATCAGTAATGCAGTATTGCAAGGACGGTTGTACAAAAGCATTATCTTCGCAATAAGAATGCCTACACAATAAACAATAGCTTGTCCGGAACTCGTAGAAATCAAACCATTGAAACATGTAATCATTATGATGACATTTTTTTGGGACTATAGTTTGCCAGATATTAACAGAAGAAATTGACTTAAAAGATGATAGATGCTTAACAAAATAAAGTTGTAGCTTTAACAACATTAAATGAAAAATATATTTAGTATTTAAGCTCAAATAGACTTAAGTCTTTCCTTTGAAAAATTTATATCAAAATAATTATACATATGTGTTTATAAAGTACATACCCTTTCAGCCATTTTTTTAATAAATTGTAATTTTCGATTTCTTTCATTTGGTTCCATTGCATCCAATAATTTTTGTTTTTCATCATTAGCATAATATAATTGTTCATCAACTTGTAAATATTCTTTTGCTAATTTTTTATGTTCTCTAAAAATTTTCTGTGACAATTTATTATTTGGATCTGGTGTTTCTGGTTGAAGTTCAGAGTCTAACATTAAATGATATGATTCATCAGTATCATCAGAATTGGAATCACAATCAGAATCATTTGTTGTTGTTGTTTGACTACCAATTATAGAAACACTAACATTACCAGTACCTCCACCACCTCCGTCTCCGCCTACACCACCACCACCTCCAATAGAATTATTATGTTGTTGATGTTGTGCTGTTAAAGATGTTGTACGAATAGTTGTATCATCATCTCTATTATGGATGGCTTTAGTTTCGGTGATTGTGAGTCGTTCTTTACCATCATTCTTTGCTAAAATTAAAAGAAAATAGTTGAAAATTAAAGAAAAAATTATTTTTTAGGCAAAAATTAAAAAAATTGTAAATAAATAAATAAATATAAAATTAAAACAAAAACTTTGTTCATACTGTAAACAATCCAACAACTGTGTAGAGTATTTTGATGATTGGAGAGTAATGTTGCTGTTTCACACATTTTTACTATTTTTTTTTTTTTTTAATGTTGATTGTAAAATTCTGAACCCAAAATAATAAAATAATTTATTTAAATTAAAATTATAAGAATGGCGGATTTTATTCACGAATTGGCATACTTTTGTTTGGAAATGAATATAAATAGTTTTTATTAGAAAAATTAATTCATTTTAATTGACAGTTTCCAGTTACCTATTCTAAGAAATTAAAAGTAAAATTTGTTGTTTAAAAAGTTTTAAAATAAAAAAGTACATTTAAAACATACCCTTTCCTATTCCTGTTTCCTAGCCAATATACTGCGTTCGTAGGTAAGGGTTTCATCCCATTATATTGGCTGGGTTTAGTCAGTAATATTGATATATACATAATATACATCCCAGTATATTGGCTGGGTTTAGTCAAAGGGGGAGGTGGGTTTAGTCAGTAAGAATCTGACACTACCAAGGGGAAAATTTTTGGGGTCTTTGGAAGTTTCCCACCTCCGTTAGGAAAAAAAAAAGTTTATTACTATCGTCTTATATAAATTAACATGGTCTCGGGGGCCTCGGTGGCGTAGTCGTTAAGAGCGTTAAAATACGCCGTATAAACATGAGGGAGTGTGGGTTCGGATCCCACACACGCCGTAAGAGTTATTCTCTCACGACATTTACAGCCATGCCTGAACAGGAAAGGCTGTATAATTTCCTGTCCACATTTATGTCGCAGAGAAATGCATTACAAAAAAAATAATAAATTAACAGAAATGGTTGAATGAAGTTTGATGAAACCTAATAAAAATAAAAATACAAATCGACTCATCTATGTAGATCAAGTCAGATCAGTTCAGATCAGTAAATAATTATTTCAAAGTAATGATAAAAAATTCGCCAATGATAATTTAAATTTTTAATAATTCCATAATTATTCATTCCGCTCTTACTGTGGTAAAATTTGACAAAGCTGAAATGAAAATACATAGATGCTACGGGTATAAGAAACAATATCGAAATATTTTCTTCTGCCACTTACTGCCTATTACCCAATATATTTACCTTACAGAATATTAACATTAACAATTAGTGGGTTTTTGAATTGGACGACTTGAGACTCGAATATGGAGAGTAACTATAATTATATTTATAAACAAAGTATTAAAAATAATATTAAGTGGTTTGATCATGTTTTCTTTTTAAATAATCATGAAAATAATCTTAATAATAATATTAGGGTTTTAGGATATATAGAAATAGATATTTTACTATGACCAGTAATGAAACCAGTACTTTTGTTGGTTTCTTTTTCTGTTAATTTTATGGTTAAAATTCAACCTTATGGTATTTTATGGTTAAAAGTACATAAAGTAAATTTTTATATTCATAAGTTACATAAAAAATATCGATTTTGTATTTTGTTCGATGAAGTATAACAATTCAAGATAATGTGAGATCTTTAATTTTGTTTTTGTTAACCTTCAACCATATACAATGTAATGATGAAGTTGTCTAATTTGTCTCAAACGTTAAGGGTGTGGTTGGGATGACTATTATTAAATAACATAATTATAATTTCTTATATTCATATTTTAATATTAATTTCCGTTATATGTTGACCTGACCAAAATTTGAATTCGAAACCTTTCGTCTAATAAACCATACACACTTACACA
The DNA here is from genome assembly GCA_947095535.1 of Poecilobothrus nobilitatus. NCBI lineage: Eukaryota > Metazoa > Arthropoda > Insecta > Diptera > Dolichopodidae > Poecilobothrus > Poecilobothrus nobilitatus. The sequence continues at coordinate 49,673,372 of OX352772.1, read as the reverse complement.
CTACGTCATTATAGTCAAAATTATATCTGAATTCATTTTTTTTTTTTTTGTGTCGATTTGGAAATAATTAAAACAATAAATAAATTTAGAAGTTAAATTTGCATTAAATAATTAAAATTTAATTATTATTTTCTTAAAAAAAAAAAATTAAAATCCAAATATTCCTAAATTTGATGACGTATTTGGTATGTATATATACAGTTTAAGAAAGAAATTTTACATTTCATTAATAATGTCTCGGCAATTTAAATTTTACAGAGAAAAATAATTCGGCAAACACAAAAAAAAAAAAAAAACGTTACCTATTAATAAATTAATAATCTAATAAAAAAAAAAAATTTTGAAATTTCTTTTTTAATTATGAATTATTTGAAAAGATCCTCCCCGCGCCAGGCACACAGACTTATAAAAGCTTTCGAATTTTATTTTATTTTAATTTTTTTTTTTGTTTTCTTTTTCAAATATTCATAATTTTTATTTTAAATGTTTGCCAAACTATAAATAATTTTTTTTTTTTTAAATACATATGTAAAATAAAAGAAAAAAAAACAAATATATAATTAATATTACAAATTGAATACAAATTACATAATTTATAATAATTAGAAAAAAAAAAAAACTAAAACCAAAAATGGATTCCATAATTTTATGGTAAATAAAAAAAAAAAAACAAAAAAATGTAAAATAAAAGAAAATTTTTAAAAATTTTCTTTATTTTTAATTTATAGGTATATAATTAAGGATTAATTTTTCTGTAAACCGGTTTTTATAACTATAATTAAATTCATTTCCATTTTGTATGACAATAAAACAAAAAAAAACATCATTTTGACACCCACTTTTTATTTATTTATTTATTTTTTTTTTTTTTTAAACTTTCAATTAATTAATTTAGATTTTTTTCTTAAATTTTCATCATTATTATGTATTTATATTTATAATTTGCTAATAATTCATAATTTCCTAATAATATTATTTAATTGATGCAATTGACACGATCGATTTAAATTAAACGATTTTCTCACTAATATAATTAATTAATAATTTTTGTTATACATAAGTGCTACGCATATTCATATATATGTGCATACAAAATACAAATAAACTGTATACACGATGTTTTACCGATCAAATCTTAAAAAAGACTAACCGAAGTAAAAAAATTAAATTTTCGTTTTGGGAAAAATTGGAGAAAAAAAAAAAAAATAAAAAGAATAATTTGTTTTTCCGCACTTTTCGATTTTAGCATCACTACTCAAAATATGATGACGTATATAATATATTATACATAATTTGCATATAAATGTACATATACATTAATTATTTGTATATTTATTTTATATGTGACTGTTTCAAATGTCAGACTAATGAAAACTAATTTGTAAAAAAAAGCAAAAAAAAATATAAAAAAATTTATTGGGAATATTAGGAAAAAAAAGGTGTGGTGTATTATGTGTTGATTTGTTTTCGTTTATAATTTCTTGTACAGTTATTTTAATTTTTTTTTGATATATAGAAGACTTTTAGTTGGGAAAATTAAAAAAAAAAAGTTCTTAATACTAGAATTTAATTTAAAATTCACCTTTTTTTTTTTTGGATTTTTTTTAAAAATGTGTCTTAGAATATTTTTGAATTGATAATGATAAGTAGATAAGTATACCTAAATATACCTTAATAGGTACCTAAATGTAAATAAAATATATTTCGGTATTATTTAACTTATTAAAGACGCAGAGGCACAGTTTTACTGAATAAATTTTGGTCTAAAACCCATTGGAATTTTTGTACTTTTACAAATCATATAACATTTATTTTTATAATGAGTTGTTGTTTTTATAATTAGAGCATTTTTCCTAACATCAACAATTGTTGAGGGGTACATCATTTGTATTTATTCTATTTATTGTAATTTAAATTAATATTTGATGTTCATTAAAATTTAGAAGAGGAATCTTTTATTATACACATAAAAAAAAAAAACGGAAGACTTTTTATAATAAGAGAATATTTTTTTTTTTGTAATTCATTTGAGTTGAGATCGTTTTTTGGCTCCAAAGACTGATGCATAACGCTGAGCGTATAAATTTTACGATCTCTAATACATATATAAAGAATTACATATAATCGGAATTCGTATTTCATATCAATACTTGGAAAATTAATATTTATTTGTTGAAGACAGATTTGAAAATATTAAAAAAAAAAGACAGATTTGAGAATATAAATAGATCCGAATTAAGCGATTGTTCAGGAGGCTCTTTTCTAATGATTTTATGAAAATTGAAAATATTTATAATTCTGGTCTTTTTTTTTAATAAAACCCATTTTTTATAAATTTTTTTCTTATTTTGGTTCCGCTTCCACATACAATGTGATGAGTAAATAAATCAACCGCATCCCTTTTCAGGTATCGTTGTGGTACAAGACATGTATTAATATATTTATTGGTGCAGCGACAGAACGCCCGAGGAAATGAAGCCCGCGGGCTGAATTAGGAAGACTACATATTCTGGAAAAAGGTAATAACCCTGATTTTGTAACCAGCTCTAAAATCTCTTCTTATTCAAAAACTCGTATATGCATACAGATACCTAAATATTCTGTAAAAAGCGTATAACCCTGACTTTGAATTCAATTCTAAAATCCCTCCCAAAATCCCTGAGGCCTTAACAATGATACAAAGTCCGATGGGACTTCTGGCTCATTGAAGTGAGTCAAAAGTCCAAATGGGACTCCTGACCTGTCACCAAATAAAATCAAGGTCAAATGAAATACAGATTCATGATAGTAACATTTGTGCTACTCAGTGGGCTTTACATCTATTTCGAAATGGAATTAAAGCCCACGATCTAGTGGAATTAAGACCCGCGGGCTTTATTTCCTCGGGTGTTCTGACACTGCACTATATTTATTATATTTTATATAATATTTTGACCTTATTGAGTTTAAAGCCTAGTTATAGATTTTACCTTAAAAATTGGTGACTTAAAACATTGCCCCATTGATTAGATCACATTTTATGTATTGACATTATATTGTATCTGTGACATATAAGTATGAATTAAAATTCTTTGTATTTATATTAATTTTTTTCTCGTTAGATATATATATTTATATATATATGTATATCATTTTTATTAATTAAATATTGATTAAAAAAATTATAAAGCATTGCAATCTTTGTATTTTCTATTATACTGCTTTATATTTAAATGACCGTCTCGTCGATTAAGTCATTTTATATACATAATATTTAATCATTAATCATATTTCATGTTTTAAATAAATCTATTTTTCCTTTTTTTTGTTATATTAATAGATATGGAAAATTTTACTTTCTTTTTATATACATTTTTAAGTTTCCTTGAAAACTGTAAAAAATGAATTTTAAAAATCTTCTTAGATTTTTGATTTTTCTCCGAATTTTCCTTTTTTGTTTCTTTTCTTTATATAAATTTAAGAAAAAAAAAAAAATATGAATCAGAAGGAAGTTCAATGAATTTTAATTTTAGTAAGTATAGTAAGTTCAAAATAAATATTTTTTGATATACAAATAATTTTTATAAGTGACAAAAATTTTTTCCTTCTAAAACCCATTAAAAACAATATCATAAAATCAAAGATATAAGAGACTTTATGATCACGAGTATCAGACCTAAAAAAAAAAAAATATATATTAAACATGTATTATTATAGTGCTGTGTTTTGGCGTTTTTTTATGTTTTTCTTTAATTTCTAATAAAAAAAAATTTAAACTTTTTAAAAATAAAATATTATTTTTAAATATAAAAAAAAAAAAAAAAAAAAAATAAAACAAAAACAGAACAATGATGCGGAAATTTTTTTGATAAAAAGATCAGTATAGTATGATTCAAGGGTTTTCGTAAGATAAAAAAAAAAGAAAAAAAATTTTCTTTTGTTTTAATATAAGTAGTACAAAAATTCACTACATTTTTTATTTACGTTTCATAGACTTTTTGGAATATTAAAATTATTAGTTTTTTTTTTTTTTGTACAATTTTTTGGTTATTTTTATGAAATTTTATTTCCTGATGACAAAAATTGGATCAAGTTTTTAAAATTGTTTTTTTTTTTTTGTTTTCGTACAAATTCAAAGACGGTTGAACTTCAGAAATTTGGTACAATCGTTACTTATCTGTATTAAAAGATAATGTAACATAAAATTAATTTTGAAACCTTTAAATATCTGTGTGGATAATCTTTTATCTGAAATCATTTATTTTGTTACTGGTTTAGGTTAAGTCTTTCTTTTCCTCAAATATTAAATTCAATAAAATTTTTAATTTTTTAATTATTTTAAAGATTTAAATTAAATGTAATTTGCTCAACTGAAAATATACATAAATATAGATTATCATAAGAATATATTATTTGAATATTTATGAATGTTTAAGGAAAACTGAAAAATACGTTTATCTATAAGATAGAGTTAATTATAAGGATATTTGTTTTATTGCCCTACCTCATTTTGGAAGTATAGGCCTAACACTTGACATCTTCATTTAATGCTGTTTTGTGCTGATATTTTGATCTTATTCCAGGAGATCTTGTATTTAGGTACTCTTGGTGGAACTCCCATGTATTGTTAAGGCGGCCTTCTTGTTCCCTGAGAGTTCCACTCTAATGGCTGTTCGCGCTATGTTTCTCTTAACTTTTGACCTATTTCCATTTTCTGCACCTGATTTGCTTTGTTATGGGTTCTTCGCGAGTTATCTAGAGATCTTCATTAGTTATTAATTGTAAGAATAAGACAAGAATAATATAAATCAAAATAGGTTTAAGTGTATACGAATTCATTTATCCATTTTATACAATATCATAAGAATTTATAATATCATATATAACTTGTCCAACAAAAAAAAACAATTTTTGACAAGTCATATATGCCTGATGCGGTGAATTAAAATAACCAAATATTCAAATACAGGATGATAAAGAGATGAGTCCAGTACTGATAAAGAATGAAACACTACTTCAGAGAACCTCATTAATAAATATTCAAATTTCATAAATAAAAGTTTTAGTTTCCGAAATCAAAGGTCAAATTTCAAAAATAAAAGTTCTGAATGTAAAAATAAAAGTTCAAAATTTTTGGAATCGAAAAATGCATGTAGGTACATATATGTATGTAAGAAAGGAGCAAAAATAAGATTAAATAGGTATAACATGTAACAATAAAACAACGCAACAATTTATAGCTGCCTGTTATTAATGGCATGTACTATCTCCCAAAAATGTCGATAGTATTCGGAAAAACCTCCCAGATCATTTATTATTATTTACAATATGTAATTGAAGAACAGTACGATTTTTAGCACGCGGTCTTATTGCATTTAATCGACCTTTTTATGCAATGAAAAACATTTCCTATAGGGTTGAGATCAGGGAAATATGTTATAAAGTAGGTACTTGTACGTTTTTAGAGACCAAATACTACCTAATTTCTTCACAAAGGTGAAACCTAATGTAATGAGAAAGGTAACGTAAGATGTCAATATTATATGTCAATGTTTTCTATCTTTTTCTTAATCTCTTTTCTTCAACACATTTTTATTATGACAGAAGTCAAAAAATATATATAGCGGTGGTTAGACGTCAATGTTTTTCTATTCATTTTTATAATCCCCTTTCCTTCCATTTTTTTTAAAATAACTGTAATCTAACTTTTTTGAAGCGTTTAAAAAGAGAATGCAAAAATTACAGAAATTTACTTTTTTGAAACGTTTATTTATATTTATTTGAAAATTATTTTTTATTTTTTAAATTTTGACTATACGTTTTACTTTTTGTGTTTAACCATAATAAAAAAATGTTACTTTCAAAACGAATATTTCATAACTTCAAAAAAGTTAACTTTCAATGTATTAATAACATCAGAAAACATCTGAAAATGTCAAAAAACATGTATAAAAGAAATGTCAAAAAAAGTTGAACAAAAGTGGAGACAAAATAGATAATTTTCTATTTTTCAGTTCCAAAAAAAGTGAACAATCGGGGATGAAAGAATGATGCTTTTAGTATAAAAAAGGGATAAAACGATGACGTACCAATAAGTATTACAACAAAAATAAAAAAAAAGTGGATCAGCAGTGAAGGGCAAAATAGAAAAAAAAAATTTTTTTTTTAGTTTCAAAAAAAAAAAAATTAACATAAAGGAATCAAAACGGGACACCTTTGAGTATAAAAAAAGTGATAAAAAGTTCACATCGAACCGCTAAGTAAAGATGTTAATGTACAGTACTTATAATAAATCATATAACCTAATATTCTAATCAAATGTATTCAAAAGGAAATATCTAGACATATATTGTATTTAAAATATAATTCCGCATATTGAAATTGATTAATATATTAAATCAATATAGGAAAGAAAAACAACTAAATATACATATATAATTCTGGTCAATAGACTGTATATATACCACCTCCTTTTTTTTTTTTACAATATTATAAACTAAATTAAATTTTAAATGAATATTTAATATATTTTTAGTCATATTTTTTTTCTTTCTCATTTTTTTTTTGAAAATTTTATGACACTTAAAATGTTTTTCCTCACAAAACAAATATACATATGTACTTATAAACATACATACATATATATTTAATGATTTTTATTTTATTTAAAATAATACGAAAAATTGAAAGAAATTTTCTGACCTAATTTACAAAATGTCTGAATTTTATTTAACATAAACAAAAGTGATTTTTTTTTTTTTTTTTGGTTTTTATTTTTTTTCAGTGACTGTTGTTGGAATATAAACTTAAGAATAAGATTAGTTTCTTTAAATTTTTTTTTTCTCTAAATATATTTTTTATTTCTTTTTTAAATTAATTTGATATTCAATTTTAAATTGAATATTTTTTATGCTTTCATTTTATTTTATTACTTCTATAATTTCTTTAAAAAAAAAAAAAAAAATTTTTTAGATTATACTTTATATTATATTCAGATGTTTTAATAGGTAACAATTTTTTTTAAACAGACACACGTATTATCAATCGTCGTAAAATTAATTTTTGATCTTATATAGGTTATTCCATGGCAAATAATTTATCGGGAACAAATCATCGTAATAAAAAAGCGCTAAAAAAATAAAATATTGCGATGAACTCTACAATGAATTTTTTTTTTTTTTTAGGATGAATTGCTTGCATTGCATTTATCTTGTTTGCGATCGCCGGATACCATATTTTTTCTTTTTAAGTTATAGAATTGTTGGTGGCATGATGAACAGCTTGGGATTGTATCGATTCAATATTTTTAATAAGTATATATTTTTCCAACCCAAGAGGAGCGAATAAGGCCCTCTTCTAAGAAGTATACATACATAGAACATCAACAAGATTGCTTATTATTTACATTATACTAAATATTAATTTCATTATCGAAATTATTATTTTTACAAAACCATTGATTATTTTTGATTGCTTTTGGAACAAGATTATATAAAAAATATAAACTTTTAAGATATTTGTGCGCCATCTAATATCTTGTACAAGAATTAATTTTTTATTTTATTTATTTTTGTTAACATTCAAAAATTTGTTTAAGTTTATATTGGTTATTTATTATATAAAGTATTTCACGTTCTGTGTCAATGCCCAAACTTGAGATCCTAAACGCGATGAACCTTGGAGGAGGAACACTGGGAAAGCTTATTTGAAAGTGAGAATGCTCAACTAGGGAGACATAATATTTTTGAAGGGTATATATTGGCTCGATGAAACGTTGTAGAAGGCGAGCGAATGATAGAGTATGGAAGCACAGCCTAGGTCGTAGGGCCTAGGTGTAAGGGCAGGCAAACCCCTTCTCCCCAACAACTACAACATGTATTATATGAAATAATATATATTTTTATTATAATTTACCAATGGGCCATTAAAGTAGTTAGCCGATATATCACAAGGAAAGTAATGTATAAGTAAAGATCAAACAATTATAGTTTCAAACGGTTTTTTTCATATTTTTCAGCTAGTTTGTACAAAATGTAAAAAAAAATCGTTGATATTAATATGCCCCCCTATTTTTGTCAGATATTTTAATTTTTTAGCTTGGAAGTATAAAACATGCTGTCATTTTTGCCTTTTCTTATAGTAAACTGTAAAGACACTGTTATTTTGAATTTTTGAAGAGTTCAAAATATATTTAAATTGAAATGCTTTGCAATATTTTGAGATAACAAAAAAAAAATATTTTTTTGTGACTCTTTTTAATATTTTCTATCACCATTTCGTTTTGACACATTTAAAATAATTGTAAACTATGTATGTATAAGTGCATATAAAATTTCTGAACAAAATCAATTCGAATCGACATCTGTTTTCATGACATATGGCTTCATAATTTTCATTTATGATTTATTTATTTATTATATAGTATGTGTAATATTAAGAATTCTGAAATTAAATTTAGATTTGAATTTTTCTGAGTTTTGTAAAATATTTTTTTAAAGAATATTTTGTATCTGTTTTAAAATATTGTACTCTTAATTAAAAATATCAGTACTTTTTAAAAAATAGAATCGATACTATTTACAAGAAAACAGTTTCTTTAAAAACTAGGTGTGCCTTTTGAAGATACCTATTTAATATAAATATTTAATAATTTTCCAATTTAATGAGTCAAGTTTAATTCAAATTTATTCAGCAATAAAAAATAAAAAAGGCTTTATTTTATAAATAAAATATTGAATAATTCATATTTCGTTTGTATACCACAATATTTTTAAGTTTCTGGGTCACAAAACATTTACGTCACATTGTGAACTTTTTTTTTATTTTTTCAATTAAAAAAAACCATAATTTGCTTCATTAATATTTAATATAGAGTTTTAAAAGTTATTTTTGCATTATAAAATATTATTATTTAAATTTTCTTTTTACGAGTTCTTCAATACGTAAAGATAAGCTTTTTTTTTTAAGGAATGATTGAATTATATAAATGGAAAAACTAATTATAAACAAAATATTGCAGGGCTTATTAAATTGACTAAATTTTCTTAACTCTATAACAAATTACATATTGGTATCTTTAACATAAACACTTCAGTTTCATTTTCTTAAATTTCTTAAAATCGTTGATCAATTGACTGATTGTGTACTGTAGTTATTTATTATGTGTCCTGTTTGAGGGGCTCAGAATTAGAATGGCCTAACCGACAAAAAATTCAATTTGAATGAAATACTCTTAAATTTTAGTTGCTAATGATATCCGACTTTAAACAAATAATTAGTATTCTTCATTTTTCCTGTTCTTTATTTGATTCTAAGATATCTTTAAAAAAAACTTTTAGCTTTTTACAAAACAAATTATAGTTTTTCAATGTGAGTAATTAAATTAGCCAAAATAAGAGATTCTGTTTTTTAGCGTTAGACGATTTGAGCTCTGAGCCCCTACTCATTTATTCATTTATATTATACATATTATATAATATATCGGATCATTATCAACTAATTTGACAACAGTAACTTAAGTATCGATTAGACTCAATCCTAAAATTCTGTTGCTTATTATAAAATTTATAGAATTTAATAAATTATATTATGTCTTCTCTTCTCTTCATATTCTTCATATTCTTAAAAATCTTTTCTTTTTATTTTTACATTTTCCTGCCACATAAATGTGACAAGAAAATTACACAGCCTTTCCTTTTCTTGCGTGGCTGTAAATATTGTAAGAGGGAATTATTCTTACGACGTGTGTGAGATTCGAAGCCACACTCCTTCGGTGTTTACTCTTGTATTTTATTTTATCTTCCGTATTAGGCCACCGGGGCGGATCCTTTTCTTTTTAAATTAAACATAACTTATTTGGAAGAAATTACTTTCAAAAATACAATTACTTAAATGCATTGTTGAAATGAATAATGTTATCATTCTATACAATTGATTTCGACTAAATGGCACTAACGCAGCTTAGTAGTGCGTTTGAGCCGTCCTATTTTAGTAATAACCTTTATAGTTCATTTTAAAAAATTGCGTTTATATTCTATAAAACCATTTACAAAAAAAAAATATGAATAAGTCGAATCTCAAGAGCCACATTTCGTTTCATTTACTTTCCTTTTATAGATGTAAAAGTAAATTATATTATACCATATGGCATATGAAATTTTTTCATAATAATTTAACTTTCTCAATGTATTGTTGAAATATTCATACAGCAGATTGATATTAAATAAAAATTTCACCTTAATTTATATGAAAAAAGAAAGAAAAATTGGAATGGTTGTGGCCTACTTTAATGTCATTTAAAATTATTAAAAATATGAATTCTTTTAAATTTTTCAAGGATAAGGTCAAGCTATTTTGATAGTTCTATTTTCAAAGTGCTAAATAATTTTGTTGCAAAAAAAAAAAAAAAGAAACAAAATAATAAGAAAAAAGAAAAAAATATCAAAATGAATTCAATCCTAGGATGGTCTGATCATTAGATAATTACCATGAAAAACAGTTAAGTTTCATTTTGAGCGTGTGTGTGCTTAAAACACTTCGAGTCAATCTTGAAGGTTTTTTTTTTTGTTTTTATCATTTATCAAAAAAATTGTTTCCTTTTATCCACCAAATGTAAGTCATAACAACAAACAACAAAAGCATATTAAAAGAATTCTGACCCATACCTGTCATTTATGTTTTTTTTTTTTTTTTGTAGAATGAAAACAAGGAAAACTAAAAGAAAAACAAATTGAGCTTTTCATTTTTTTAAAAATTATCTTTCTTTTTTTTTTAAAAATAAAATTAAAGAAAAATATAATAAAAAAAAAACACAAGAAAAACAGAATTCTAAAATAAACACTAAAAGATAAAAATATATATTTTTTGTTCTTTCCGTTAAAAGTATTTTAAAAATGACTCATTCAATTTCGAGAGTTTTTTTTTTAAAAGTATAAAATACAAAATATAAAAATAAAATAAAATTATATATGTATGTATAAGAAAAATTTTCTTTGCTCTACTAATAATTTTCTGTTGAACATATAAAAAAAATAATATTAATAGGCTTTTCATCATAGGATATATTATTATCATTTTACATTTAATTTGAGTACATTGGACTTCAAAAGTTACAAATATTTATTTATAGAATTGATATTTTTGAATTTATCAAAGATTTTTAACCTCAAAACTGCACCTAAAAATTTTCAAGCATTTTATATTATAAATTTTTTTTTTAGGAAATTGTAGGAAATTACATTTTTTTTTGATAACTTCTTGCAGATATAGGCGATTTGGAAGATGTGGTTTATTAAATTTTAGCCTCCGCAGTTCAGGCTAAATTGATTACAATTGATTACAATACAATTTAATATACAATAATAAGTTGACATACAATAAATTACGAGTACAGGATAAAGGGCCAATGACGCCTATGATATTTATAAACATCAGAAGAGATTTGTTTATAGTTTTTAAAGTATAGTAAATTGACGCCCATCATAGAAAGCATTTACTTTAAAAGCAAGGACTTTAGTGCTTCCGATTAGAAATTTTGAATTACATTATCAAGGAATAAAAACTTCTGTCTTCTGTCTGTCTGTCAGTTTGATTTTATACATTTATTTGTAACTTAGATATTATGTATAAGATAAAAATTAAAATTTTTTTTTATTAAAGTCAGCTTAGATTGTTTTTCAAAATGAAATTAAAGTCCAAAAAATTAACACTATTGAGTTTTAATTCTAAAAATTTTTCAATCAAAGCCCCCGTAAGCTTTAATTCTATGGGCATTAATTGCACTTTTAGATATGCTTAAATAGGAAAAATATTAAAATGCATCGAAATCATCTGAATGCATCTGAAATTTTGTTTTCTTTTTAAGAAGGAAATAAATCCTCCTTAGCCATAGGAGATCATAAAAAACGAGGAAGAGTGCAGTAGAGTAGACTGTGTCAACTCTGGGATACCCGTATGAACGTAATATATCCTGTTTCTATAAAACTTGATCATCTTTTAAAAACATTCAGAGTTTTAGTACCGAACTACAGAGATATATTTATGTAAATTGTGGAGTTGTATGATAGCTACCCGAATCTATTGCGCCTAGCTTCATTAAGTTCCAAGAAATGCAAAAAGCCTGAACCGGCTGCTTTAGGCCATTCAAATTTTACAAAAGTTTTTGGCATGCAACTCGACACTTTTTCACTAAATTTCAGATAGCTAGCTTCAATAGACACTGAGTTATTTTCATTTAAAAAGAGAAGTTGTATGGCAACTATCCGAACCTGTCATATCATCACAACAAAATTTTACAGAAGTTGTTGCCATAAAACTCGATCATCATTTGCAAAATTTCAGATACCTAGATTGAATAGACACTGGGTTATTTCCATTTAAAGAAAGAAGTTGTATGGCAGCTACTCGAACCCGGCGGCCGAAAATGCTGGAGTTAAATAGCAAAACTAACAATTTTGTAAAAGTGACGTAAAAAAAATTGCAGCCTCCTAACTCCTTTATTTTTTGAGTTATCGTGCGGACGGACACTGAGTTCTTTCATTTAAAAAGAGATTTTGTATGGCAGCTACCCGAACCCGTCACACCACCACAACCAAATTTTGCAGAAATTGTTGCCATAAAACTTGATCATCATTCGCAAAATTTCAGATACCTAGATTGAACAGACACTGGGTTATTTCTATTTAAAGAAAGAAGTTGTATGGCAGCTACTCGAACCCGGCGGCCGAAAATGCTGGAGTTAAATAGCAAAACTAACAATTTTGCAAGAATGACGTAAAAAAAATTTCAGCCTCCTAGCTCCTTTATTTTTTGAGTTATCGTGCGGACAGACACTGAGTTCTTTTCATTTAAAAAGAGATTTTGTATGGCAGCTACCTGAACCCGTCGCACCAGCACAACCAAATTTTGTAGAAGTTGTTGCCATAAAACTTGATCATCATTTGCAAAATTTCAGATACCTAGATTGAACAGACACTGAGTTATTTCTATTTAAAGAAAGAAGTTGTATGGCAGCTACTCGAACCCGGCGGCCGAAAATGCTGGAGTTAAATAGCAAAACTAACAATTTTGCAAGAGTGACGTAAAAAAAATTTCAGCCTCCTAGCTCCTTTATTTTTTGAGTTATCGTGCGGACGGACACTGAGTTCTTTTCATTTAAAAAGAGATTTTGTATGGCAGCTACCCGAACCCGTCGCACCACCACAACCAAATTTTGTAGAAGTTGTTGCCATAAAACTTGATCATCATTCGCAAAATTTCAGATACCTAGATTGAACAGACACTGGGTTATTTCTATTTAAAGAAAGAAGTTGTATGGCAGCTACCCGAACCCGGGGACAGAAAATGCTGGAGTTAAATAGCAAAACTAACAATTTTACAAAAGTGACGTAAAAAAATTTTCAGCCTCCTAGCTCCTCTATTTTTTGAGTTATCGTGCGGACGGACACTGAGTTCTTTTCATTTAAAAAGAGATTTTGTATGACAGCTACCCGAACCCGTCGCACCAGCACAACCAAATTTTGTAGAAGTTGTTGCCATAAAACTTGATCATCATTTGCAAAATTTCAGACGCCTAGCTTCATTAGGTTCCAAGAGGTGCAAGAAGTCTGAACCGGCTGCTCTAGACCAAACAAATTTTACAAAAGTTGTTGGCATATAACTCGACACTTCTTTACTAAATTTCAGATTCCTAGGTTCAATAAACACTGAGTTATTCTCATTTAACCGGATAAGTTGTATGGCAGCTACCCGAACCCGCTGCACCACCACAACCAAATTTTACAAAAGTTGTTGCCATAAAACTTGATCATCATTTGCAAAATTTCAGACGCCTAGCTTCATTCGGTTCCAAGAGGTGCAAGAAGTCTGAACCGGCTGCTCTAGACCAACCAAATTTTACAAAAGTTGTTGGCATGTAACTCGACACCTCTTTACTAAATTTCAGATTCCTAGCTTCAATAAACACTGAGTTATTCTCATTTAAACGGAGAAGTTGTATGGCAGCTACCCGAACCCGCTGTACCAGCACAACCAAATTTTACAGAAGTTGTTGCCATAAAACTTGATCATCATTTGCAAAATTTCAGAAACCTAGCTTTAATAGATACTGAGTTATTTCTATATAAAGATAGAAGTTGTATGGCAGCTACTCGAACCCGCCGACCGAAAATGTTGGATTTAAATAGCAAAGCTAACAATTTTGCAAAAGTGACGTAAAAAAAATTTCAGCCCCCTAGCTCCTTTATTTTTTGAGTTATCGTGCGGACGGACGGACGGACGGACGGACGGACGGACGTACATGGCTTAATCGACTCAGAATTCGATTCTGAGCCGATCCATACCTTTGACACTATATCTAGCTCGACTCCTTTAAGGTGTCACAAACGTAATGGCAAATTTATTATACCCTTGAACATAGTTCATACGGGTATAAAAATGAAATCTACCAAAGGGTGCAGTGACAGAACGTCCGCAAAAATAAAGCCCCTAATTAAAAGGAATTAAAACCCGCGAGCTTTAATTCCTTTTGAATTGGAATTAAGACCCACACTATTTTTTGTTATAAAAAAAATAAAATAATATAATATGTAGAGCAAACGCATTACAAGGGATTTTAAGTTTTGGATGGTGGGGATTTTAGAATTGAATTCAAAATCAGGATTATACGCCTTTTACAGAACATTTAGATATATGTATGCATATGCGAGTTTTGAATTAGAAGGATTATATACATATTCTGGAAAAAGCGTATAACCCTGATTTTGTAACCAATTCTAAAATCTCTCGTAATTCAGAAACTCGCATACTTATGCATATCTAAATATTCTGTAAAAGGCGTATAAGGCGTTAAGGCCTCCCAAAACCCCTGAGGTCTTAACAATGAGACAAATAAGTCCAATGACACTTCTGACTGATTGAAGTGAGTTAAAAGTCCCAATGGAACTTCTAACCATGGGATTTTTGACATGTGTCGAAATAAAATCCAGTCAAATGAAATACAGACTCATGATAGTAATCTTTGTTTTACTCAGTGGGCTTTTTTTCTTTTTCAAAATGGACTTAAAGCCCACGATCTACTGGATTTAAGACCCATGGGCTTTAATTCTTTTTTTAGAAGGATTTAAAGCCCACGGGCGGCGTTATTTCCAAAACTTTTGAAATTAAAGCCCGCGAACTTTATTTCTTCGGGCGTTCTGTCACTGCATCCTTCCAAAGAAATATAAAAAAATATTTTGGTTGAGGTTGATATATGAGATTCATTAATTTAGTTCTTAAAATGTAAGTATATCTGGAAGCACATTAATCGATTGTTGATTTCAATATAAAATTATTATTACATTACTAAATTTGTAATATCAAATTTTCACCTATAAGATAAATGCTTCCATATTATATAAGAAGAACTATTTAGATTGGAACAATTATTATGCTTGTGTGAGTATATATCAGTAATTATTGTATAAAACATTTTAATCTCATGTTCAATTTGTGTATACACTAATTTGTATTCTTTGTTAAATTTAATGTAATTTGTATTCTTTAAAAATGTAAATTTGTTAAAATTCGAATTATAGCAGTATTCGATCTCAAAATAGGCAAATTTATTTATTGCCCCGACAAAGTTATTATTTGTAACTTTTTAATATATTATAGCACATGTTTGTATTTTATTTCCATTCGATTGTAATTCCTCTTATAAATTCGTTTAAAGAACACAGTGGTTAGAAATCTCATTCGCCATGCCAAAGTTCAAATTCCAGTGAAAATAAGTCTAGTTCCAATTTACCATAGGGTTTAAATTAATAGTAAACAATAATTATAATTCAATAGAAAAAATGTATACATACAACAAAATAAATATCAAATGTAAACTAACAATTTGAACTTATACCTTATAACTCACAGATAATCAAATACCGTAAATTGAACAAATAAACATTTAAATATTGAAATACAAACAAAAAATTATAATAAAATATATATAGACAAATAGATTTGTATTGATTGCAATTTAAGCAATTCTACATGTGATAAGGTACAGTATACTGTCTTCAATCAATTCCAATTCCAATAATAACTGTGTATTCCTATAAACAATTAGCAAGCAAAAAAAAATTAATAGAACAGATTCTCTTAATTTTTCTAACAAATTGCATTTGTACGTGGCAAATTTAACTTTATTAGTAAGATTCCTTGGTAAGGTAACGTTTTTCGAAAATTAAATAATCAAGAAAAACTTAAACACATTAGAATTAATATACTTACATTTAATGTATATATACTTATATCCTATATTATTTATATGATAACTTGAATGACTGATGTGTAAAATAAATTTTTCCTCTTTTCAAAAGTTCTTGACATTTTGTGAATATTTTTTATTTAAAAAAAAAAAAGAAACAAATAAAAAATAAAAAACTAAAAAAAGAAAAATATAAAATAAATAAAAAACTGATTTTTATCTAATGATGAATTTGGCGCATGAAAATTATTTGAAAAAGAAAAGAAAAAACAAAAAAATACTTTGGTGTCATGGTTTAATTGTTATGATTCATATATAAAATATTTCAAGATTTTTTTTTTATTTTGTATTTTGGTTTTTCATTTTTTTCTTTTGCTTTTTATTTTTCTCATTTCCATTAGTTTTTCATTAAAACTACTTATTATTAATAAAAAAAAAAAAAAAAAAAACAACAAATAAATTTAATTGAAAAATTAAATTAAAATTGAATGTTTTTTATTTTCTGTTTCTGTTTTTATTTACGTCTTCAGTAATTTGTAATGATTTGAATAATTATCATGTTTTTAAATACAATTTGACAATATTTAATTTAAAAAAGATATTTATTTGCTATATATAAAATTCTTCTAGTTTGTTTTTTTTTTATTTTTATTTTTTTTATTTAATTCTATAATTGAAGATTTATTAGAAAATTTTGAGAAAATTTAAAAAAATCTATATATTAATCTATATATATATATATGTATATGTATATATATATATATATATAACCTAATATAGAAAAAAAAATTATATAAAAGTAAAGGGGTTGACCTAATACTCGAATCGCCTATCGCGTCGCTTTGATGTTTAAATAGAATACATTAATTTAATTTCAATTTCAATCAAATACAAAAGCTCGAAGAAGCGACGCTAAAGCGATGTCAATCAATGTGTGTTTTGTTTTTACCGACCGCATACACTAATGTATAAGGTAGGCATTATTTTCATACTAAAAATTTGTACCCGAGATTTTGGCAAATTTGCACTACTCCGGTGTGGAAAAGGCTGACATTGTTTTTAGCATGATGTTTGCTCTGTGTGTGAGTGAGTGTGTGTGTGTGTGTGGGTATGTCTGTGGGCACGTGAACAGCTTAAACGACTGAGTGGAATTTTTTGCAATTTTATATTTAAGGTTTTGACGTAAATATCTCGGATTGATAAGTTTTTGGAGCAAATCGGACAACTGCAAGTGGTAGTTTACTAGTGTACTTCTTAAGTTTTTTACGAATATTTCTAACAGAAAAATTTTATGAGAAAAATTTTTTTAGAAAAAGTTGTTACACAAGTAAAGAGCAACAACTTTGCTATAGAACATTTTTTGATCCGACTAACTTTAACTTTTATTTAATTTTTTTTTGTAAATCCAAATTGGATACATAACACTTCATATGAATTTATATGAACAATTTTTTTCTGTTTTTTATTTATACATATGTAGGTACTTATATTTATGCATTATTTTTTTTTTGAAGACATAAAATTAAAACGGTAAAATTTTTGTTAGCAGATTCAATATTAATCTTACGTTTGTTTTATATTTGTTTACAGTTTTTATTATTTTTTACTTCTAATATTTTTGTATGAAAAAAAAGCCATGAACATTACATAATAATGTAAATGGATGTACGAATGAATGCACATAAGTACATATATTTTTACGATTTCATTGCTTATTATTGTTATTGAATAAACGAGGAAGAATACAGTTGACTTTGTCAACTCTTAGATAACCGTACGAACCGTTAGTATGTTCACAGCCTGTCACTCTGCTTAATATATTATTTTTTTAATATTTTAGTATTTTAAAATAATTTGAGTCAATTTTATAATTTCTAGAACTATGGGTTGTATATGTATTCAAACTATATGTTTATACATTCTTCAAAAGTAGATTTTAACCTTCCACATTATCAATCCAAAACTTTTTCAAATATTCTATAGTACCATTTAATACTAAGCGGTAAATGTATATTAAATTTACTTAGTACAAAATAGTAAATATAATTTTAAATATTATATTATATTATATTTAAATATTCCATTGACAGAATAATTTCTTATAAGTACAATAAAATACATATATGTATGTAAATACGGCGCTATATAATATACATCTATACTCTTATCATTCATTCACTAGTGACATATAAGATATGTAAATAAACATGATATTATATAAGTATGTATGTATAACAATATCATATAAATAAAAATTCTTCAAGCAACCGTTATGTTGTTTATTTATTTACATTTTTTTGTACTACGCATTATATCCTCAACAATTTCAAATTATCGAGTAAAACAAAATGGAAAAAATTCGTTAAAGAAATTTGTTAGAAAATTTGAAAAAATCAAGTAACACTTTCGTCAATTATAAAGTAACCCTATATTATTAAAAAAAGTTGTTAACAGAAATAAGAGTATAATGTTGAAGCTTTAATTTTTATGTATTACTTCAGAAAAATTGTAACAGGTGTTCAAGTTACAGGTGTTTAAAAATACGAAATTTTCAGTTTTTGACCCATTACAGCTCCTAAACGGGGGGTGATAGAAAAAAAAATTTCTGAAATGACTCATACTAATTTTCAAAGATCTAACTTCTGTCAAAATTTCAAGTTTCCAACTTTAACCGTTTAGAAGATAGAAGGGTTAAAGAATTTTGCAAAATTTGAGTTTCGCATAACGGTAAATTAAGACAACGTATGCCACAAATATATATTTATTGTATATATACTTTTAAAGCTAATGAAAGTAGTAATCGTTTGGCGTTTTCAAAATGAAGATATACCTTATACAACTTGCGCTATAACAATTTAAATATAGAGCTTTTTTGAACCTTTAGGGAGCTGTAGCTCCGTAACGGATGGGGCTACAAAAAAAAGTTATTAAAAATAAAATTAATATTTTTATGAGGCCTATCAGCAGTTAAAATTTCATAGCTCTATTTCAAAAAAAATGTGGGGATCTAAAAGTTAGGTGTTCGAGAGCTACCTTAAGGTTTGGTCCAAACTCAACCAAAAAAAATAGGGAACCTACAAATTACTCCAAGAATATTTTGTGTAAATTTCAAGATTCTAGCTTTCTTAGTTTTTGAGTTAGCGTGCTGACGGACGGACGGACGGACATGGCTCAAAAGTCTTAGAATTTTTTTCTGATCCGATCCATACCTTTGAAGGTATATCTAGCTTGCTTATTTTGAGGTGTTACAAACGGAGGAGTAATTTTATTATACCCGATCCTATCGTACGGGTATAAATATAATGTTTATTAAATTATTAGAAGTTATTTTGCTTTGATATAAATTATTATGTAAAAAATCTATAAATTTTGGCATTGTACTTTTCGTGTAGTGGCGATCGGTCCTGTGATGGAGACAGCTGATTTTTTTCCTGTTATTGTATATTGGTTATCATTGACAATCTAATTTCCATAATTTTTAGATACAGAATTTAAATTTGTTTCATAAAGCGACGATAATATTTAGTGATCATTTTATTTAAAAACATGACGTTAAAAGCGAGAATTGCGGAATTCGCCTTAACAGAATAATGCCTTGTTAACATTTGTTTACATTTATTATGATCCAACATGACTTCGTGAAAACTTCATTAATTTGATTTGAAAATTTAAATTTGATTTCGAACGGTTTCCAAAATAATTTACATAGAGAAAAAATTGTTAAATTAAATTTGAATTGATTTGAATGAAGTCATAAATTAAAACTATTCATCCCTGATAAATTTTTAAATTTTTTTTAAATTTTGTACAAACATTCGAAATTAAACTTGAAATTTTGAATTTATTGTTTTTGAAAAAATTGTATAGCTGTTATTCCATATCAATTTTTGTCATCAATATATTTATACAAAAAATACTTACTTATTGACTCGCCGTTCCAACAACAATGTTGATCAATTTTAAAAAATTGTTTTTCGTATCAATTTTTGGACATGTATATATACATATATATATATTAAGAGTCTGCATGTAATAATTTGATATGGCAGATTCTAAAAAATTCTTCTAAATGCTCATGAAATGTTTTTGGCATTAAATATTTGTAAATATTGATAATGATTAACGAAAAATAGGACTCTCATCAATTTTTTGGTTACATAATATAACTGAAAAAATTCACAATAGGTTGAATGTAAAAAACTGATACGAGTTTAGATGTATTTTTTACATAAAAAAGTGAAATTTTAATTTAAACTTAGTTTTATGCATTCGACTCAATATATCATAAATAAATTTAATAAACAATAAAATAAAATAATAAACAGCAAATTAAAAAAAATTATTTGTTTTGAATAATATCAGTTTTCAAATGTCAACAGAACTTCAAAATCTGTCAACAAAATCAAGAAACTAATAACGGAACATTTTATTAAACATTTGTTTTCAAAGAAATTTTAAACTCAGTTTGGAAGTAATACGAGTATATGATCAAGACGTAAAAGCATGTAGGATTAAATAAGAATAAGAGAAAAGGGGACAAAGTTATTGGTTGATTTTTGTATAAATTTCGTTACATTTTTAAAATATTAGAAACATAATTTTTTTTAATGAATGCGAATATGTTACATTAAAATTTCAATATTTATGATTTCTCGAGCATTTTTAACTGAAATCCTTCTAGCATTAGTTGCGATCTACATCTACCTAGTACTTATTTATTATTCAAAAATTTTAATTTCAGTTTCCGTTTTGGATTTACAAAATTTTGTTTATTAAAGTTATTTTAAACAACGGTAATAGAATCAATAGTAGGCCCATACGTGAATTATGGGTCTATAGAAATCTACGACAAATGTACACATAAATATTTACTTAAAACTTCTTACTATGAGAATTTATTATTTAAAATAAAATAACTAATTGCCGACATATTAAAGAAATTTTAAGTTGGTTTTAATCTTGCGTTGTCTAATATTAATGCTTTACCCTATAAACTATTTATAAAATATTGCCAAGGGGTATTTTGCTTTAGGATTGACCATAGGTAGGTGACTAGGATTCATATAAAATCTCTCTGATTTTTATCAAATTGAAAATTAAAATGAAATTTGCTTAGACCATATTTCGATTTACAACAAGATACAACTAAGAATTAAATTTTTTTTAAGGTTTTGTATGATTCGAAAGCAAAAAACAAGTATAATGAATAATTCTTTATAGTTCATTTAAAATTTTAGTTTCTTTTAATATAATTTTCTACTTAAATCAAAAAGATACTTATAAAATCGTTCTGGCAACGATTACTATGGGTTTAGATAGTATAGTTATTTGATTTTATTCTATATTTTACTTTAACTTATGCTTCACACGTTTTCGTGCAATATGCAACCTCTGTGAATTCAATTTATCCAAATTTACATTTCTTTAAAGCTCTTTGTTTAATTGAGAGTGAATAGGGGTTCGTATACCATATTTTTTGGATTTACGAAGAAAGTTATATTAAAAGAAACTAAAATTTTAAATTAGCTATATCTTGAGCTATTCTTTATACTAGATTTTTGGCTTGGAATCATACAAAACATCAAAAAAAACTTTTATTAGTTGTATCTTGTAAAAAAAACTTAGTTGTATCTTTTTGCAAATCGAAATAGGGTAAATCAATAGCTATAAAATAAATAAAGAATAATTAACGGGCTTATTTCTAAAAATATATAGTTTTTTTTAAATTAAATACATTGTCAGTTGAATTTTTTACTGATATTTCTGCACTTTTATTTACAAGTGAAAGTGCAATTTCATAATACCCGGTGTATTATGTAAACAAAAATTAATGTTGCTCTTTTTTAGTTTGTAATGAAATGCACAAATTATAAAAACAAAATTACATATACCTATGTAAAAAAAAATATATATATATATATATATATATGTATATGAATATTTATAACATTTTTTACCTATAATTTTTTATTTTTATTGATAAGTTCATTTTCAGAGAATTATTTTTAAAATATAAAGAGAAAAAAAACAATATAAATGTGCAAAAATTGTTTTTTTTTTAAATATTTTCCGCGTTTTCTGGTTAAATGTCACAATTAATTTATTTACAAAAAAAAAAAGGTGGATAGATATTTTGTTTTTAAATTTATTTATGTATTTTTTGTTCAAAATATTGTGAAATGAATCACTTTTATCACTTCATTGGACAAAAACAATGCGTATATATATGTACATAACACATACGAGTATTTAAATTTTGGAACAATTTAAGCTGCCCTTTTGACATATTAATGACAAGCAAACAAAAACATGCAATTTTATAAAAAATGTTCTTAAATACAAAAAATAAGTACATAAATAACAGAATATTTATACCCACCCGTCTTAATATAGTTCAAGGGTATAATAAATTTGTCATTACATTTGTGACACCTTTAACTATAAATTAGTAGAAAAAAGGAAAGTATAATAATATATAAATTCTTGTTCAGGATCAAATTCTGAATTGTTTTAGCTAGGTACGTCTGCTTGTGAGCATGAAGACTCTAAAACGAATGGAGGGAGAATTCAGAAATTTTTATTATTTTATTTTTATGTAAATGACCATTGCGCTATTGAAATTCAACCGAAGTTCAACCGACGGTTTCGAATAGCTGTGTCAACAACTTATTTGTATATATATAAGTATAATACAGTGTCTAATTAAGCTCGATACTTGAAATTAAGCTTGTTAAAACAAGTTAAGTTTAATGCCAACGACTTCCGCAAAATTTGTGTTAGTCTTATAACAACACGTTCGGATAGCTGCGAATTTTGTGTGCTAATCATGTATTGGAACTTAATAAAGGTAAAGAAGAGATCTTATAAACTATCAATTTTAACTGTATACATATAAAACATTTTACGACGTTTCGGATATTTAAAACGCAATTTGACAAAAACATGAAAGGTGTTTACACCTAAATTAATAAATATTGACAGTACAATTAATTTAAAACATGTTACTTAGTAGAAATGACGTTTTAAAAACAATTTGCTCAGCAAATGAAATTTAGCAAATATTTTTCTCATTTGTAATCAAAGAAATAAGAAATGATAAATGCTAAATTAATTATCACTCGAGTTTTTAGTTTTTTGAAAAGTTTTAGCAAAAATGAATGATTGATCTTTATTTTTAAATTGATAGGCAACACCCTTTTCAGTAATAAGGAGCTATATAAATTTTGGTTCAAAAAGTTCAATACATATTTGTTTTTCAAATGTTCAGATTATCAGTTAGTCATTTTTTATATAGCAATATAAATAAAATATTTTTTTGACGGTATTTAATGTTTAGTCAAGCCAAACTCGGAACAATTTAAGATTGGTAGAGCTTTTTAATATTTCACACCATCCAACAGATTACGAGAGGTTTGGAGCTATATTGCGAATGCTAAGAGAGACCAACTCACTGTCTGAGCTTTTTGATACTAACATGTTAAAAAACTAACACTAAAAGCCAGACTATATGCGAGCATGAACATTGGTGGTGGTCAAAGCATGAATAGCGTGAATCAATAATCGTAGTCTGTTTGGCATTATATTACAAGTGGAAAGCATAATACCCGTAGTATTGTGTTGTGGAAAAAAGGGAAATGATGAATTACTCAAATAAATTAACATTCATACATTAACTTTTTTTTTACAAAACTAACGCTTTATATGTTTAGACCTTGGCTCAATCATTTACGTTGGTCTATTTATTTATTATTTGCTTAACCTAGATTTAATATTGACATGTTGAATTAGTTGAATCAAGAGATTGCTCAAATTTTGTCTAAGTTCGTGAATTAGGTAATTTTACCTACTTAAGTAACTCATTTTGATCTATTCTTTACATGTTGGAAGATATAGATCAAAGTTACGGATTATATAATTTTCCATTAATGAATTATTTAAATGGCTTGTGGGGTTCTAGCAAAAAAAAATTAAAAACGTAGATAATGTAGCATAGTAGTCCATATAACAATTAATAATTTTATTTTCAATTAATTACTATTCTAACAACTAGCATCATTTACTAACTTACTAACCCTTGTTAATGATGACGTTTCAGTTTTTTTTGAAAAATAGTTCATTAAAGCAAATGTCTGGTACAAAAGTTCACTTAAAAAATAAATAAATTAATATAATTTTTAAAAATCTCGGCAACTTTTTTATTTTTCCGAATTTTCTTTTTCTATCTCAATATTTCATGTCAGTATTACCAGGTATTACATTAGTTAGGGTGACGCAACATGATTATAAGTTTAGAAATTAAATATATGGTGTCGACAAGTTTTTCTGTTATTGTATCAAGTGTGTTGCACTTCTGCAATTTTGTCGATGGAGGCAATTTTCAGAAAATTGAAAATAAAATTTTTTTTCTTTCTATTACAGAATTCTATGAATATGAATTCTAACGGTTGATAATTTATATATATGCATAAATTTCTCCGTTTTAAATAAAAGAAAGGTAAAGTTTTTAGGGGTATTTTGTGTTTAGGTGAATATTTAGTCAAAGTTTTTAGGTTTAAAGCTAAGCCGCCTTGTGGATTTGATTTTTACAAGATTTGATAATCGTAATGAAAAGGATATTTTGTTTTTTTTTTTTTTTATTGCGGTAAAATTCTTACCAGTTTGTCTTTTATTATCCGAAGGTTTAGTGATCCTCATGATTTTATTTTCTTCCTTTTATAATTTATTTTAACAATTGAAATTTATTTTAATTAAATATTTAATTAATTTTTTTATGTTTTTAATATTTATAACATCTTTATTTTACTGAAATTTTCATTTTTAATACCACAACAGTAATTTTTCTGTAAAATTTCAAAACAAGTTTTTTTTTTTTTGGTTAAAAAACAAAAATAACAAAAATTTTTTTTTTTATAATTTTGTTTATTTTGAAAATATATTTTTTTTTTGTCGTTATTATTATTTTTGTTTTTATTTTTTAAAATGATAATTTCTTATATAAAAAAAAAAAAAAATTTTTTTTCCATTCATAAACTTTTACTTTTTGAAAAACTAAAAAATATGGAAAAAAACTTAATTTAATTTTTTTTTGTTATTCATCGCCCATAACTTTTCATATAGAAAAAAAAAATTTTTTTTTGTTTTTTTTTTTTTGAACGAACAGTGGTTATTTTATTACTTAATTTTTGATTTAAAAAAAAAATATGTATTTGTTTTCGAAATTCGAAAAACTTATGATGGACAAATAAAATAATTATTTAATATTTTTTGTTTTTTTTTTTTTTCTGTTGCAATTTTTTTTTGTTTTTCCAAAAATTTCACAGTTTAATAATAATAATATTATTATTGCTAAGTACATATATTTTTATTTAATTTT
Organism: Poecilobothrus nobilitatus; assembly: GCA_947095535.1. Taxonomy (NCBI): domain Eukaryota; kingdom Metazoa; phylum Arthropoda; class Insecta; order Diptera; family Dolichopodidae; genus Poecilobothrus; species Poecilobothrus nobilitatus. The sequence goes on along the minus strand of OX352772.1, from coordinate 49,647,780 downwards.
AAATTTAATGCATTTTCTTTAAAACCAAAATAGAACTTATAAATTGAAGAGTTCACTTTAAACTGAGAATTTTCGAAAATAATAAGAAAAAAATGAATTACACAAAAAAAAAAAGCTATGTATAAAATAATTTTTTGTTGTTGTAATTTTTTTTTTTTTGTATAAAAAATTACGAATAGAAGAAGTATATATATGAGTAATACAAAATCTTTTGATTTTATTGTAGTTTTTCCTCTTGTTTTTTTTTTTTTTTTTTTTAAATAAAACAAGAGAAAATTCATTTAAAAAACAAAAAAAAAAAAATATATGTAAGAATTTAAAGTAAATAAAACGAAGAAAATATTAATGTTTTTTTTTGTAAAACTATAGGATATCATGGAAATTTTTGTTTTGTCGTTGTTTTACACACTAGCCAAAACTCTAGGATAAGATTTGTACAATGTTATTTGTAGATTTGACTGAGAGTATATTGTAAACGAACTTGAAAATATTGTTTTAGAAAACTTGCAAATTTTGAAATGCCAATAGAGGGGGGAACACCTTTGATAGAAATATGATTCAAATGTTAGCAGTTCTTACAATAAATGAGTTTCGATAACAATATAGTTTAAAATCATCTAGGATTTTGCATGGAATAAGACTATGTCCTAGATGCACTAAATTTTTTTGTAATTTGTTGAAGTTATTTGAGAGAAGGTCTTATTGATTTTAATTCAACATAATAATTCAAGTGTCATTACCTAATACCTATATCCATTCCTTACCTAATAAAATATCTATAAAAAAGTGCTAAAAATATCTATAAAAAAGTGATAATGCTTCAATATTTCGATGGAAAAGTTATTTGAATGACAGGGTCGTCTAATAGGCGCAATGCCACGATATTAACGAAGTAACTCAATGAAGTTTGTGAATCCTAGCTTAAATGTAAGAATTGTACTTCAACTTACAGCGAGAAAGAAAACACAAATAATTTGGAGTATTCTTAGCTACAGTATTTTTTGATTGAGCTACATTTAAGATATCCATAGCTTTGGAAAGGATCGAAGTAATGGCGACTGATCGGTAGTCTGAGGTATAATTTTAATCACCTATTTTAAAAATTGAAAAAATATGAATAATATATTTGATTGATTGAGATATCTTTTAGTTGTTAAAAAAGTAAAACAAAAAAATTGGAGACTAAATACATTTTTGAACGTATGGCACTAATGCTTAATGCTAACCGTTAATATTTTATATTTTCCGAAAATATTCGAATCAGAATGTTTCGCCAGTAAACGGCATCCGTAAAGGGACTGATAGGGGAGATAATAACCAGCAAAAAACTTAGAATGAAGTTAGGTCTGTTCCTAATGGTTTCTGAGACAACTTAAAGATTTTATCTTGTCCAACAAATTCTATATTATTTGTTAAATTTCATTACAGAGAAATTCCAATTCATTTTATTTTATTATAATATTGTGTTGTTAAAAATGTTATTTTATAACAGAATATTGAGTGCTTTTTTGAAAATAATTTTTCTTTTATTAATCACTTTTACAATTTTTCATCTACAACGTTGCTATTATTCTTTAAATGTGCAGTAATAGACAGAGAATAATTTTTTAACATGAAAACGTTAGGTTAATACCGTTATTTTTTTAAGTATAACTGTTTAAATGACATTTTTTGAATAAAAAATTTAAAAATATTTAAATTGAAAGCTGAATAACTTTTTATTAAAAAGCCGCCCGATCTCGTTTAATGCTACATTAAATAGCTACTATGATATTACATGTACTAGTTCCTAAATTACAAAACTAATTGAAATAATTTTGGAAAAGGTAAAATCTTTAAGTCCGGTTAATTCAGAAACCGATAGGAATAGACTTAACTTCATATACTAAGTTTTTTGCTTGTTGAAATCTACACTATCACCAACTGCAAGAATACCGTTTACTGGCGAAACACCCTGTATAACAATAAATTTTTATTTAACTTTTCTTTGAACTTAAAAATTTATTTAGTACGATCTAGGCGATCAATTTACGATCAATTATCATATATTGGAAAACAACTTCATTAATTTGTAATTGACATTAAATTTATTTCATGTCTCTACCACCATTAACTAAAACTCATTATCTTTAAAATAATTTATTTTATCCATTATAAACGAAACAATAAAATTGAAAGTATTTTTATAAAATTAAAAAAAAAAAAAAAACAACCCATTAATTAAATCGTATATATACGGTAAAGAAAAAGAATTTTCAAAACAGACATTCGTTTCGTTTGCATTATAGCGATATGTAATTTGATTGTTAATATGACTTTCAAATCACAAACTATTAGTATTAAAAAGTTCTTTGGTTAAATGCCCAAAGTAACATTAATAAAATATATAATATGCATAAATACCCTAATACAGATTTAAATTAAAAAAAAAAAAATATGTTAAATAAAATATAATTAATGGGGGAAAAAAAATATCATTTGCTAACCGACCCAATAAAATTATTTCGATTTGTAATGAAATTGTTAAAATTATATAAACAAACCAGAGATCAATAAATTTTTCCAATATATGTTTTTCTACAATACGACAATAAGACAATGCATATACAAATGGCGCATATATATTTTTCGAATAAAACATCATATTGAAAATAATTATTACAAACGGTTAGTAACTATTTGAGTATCTGATCAATAGCGTAGTATTTAAGTGATTGTATCAATGGGAAAGTCTCAGGTTCAAATTCCAGTCTCAGATCATATGTAATAGCATAGTAATTTTCGTCACATCCAAATTGCATAAAAAAAGCGTCCGATGCAAAGTATTATGATCCAAATTGTAAAACAAAAGCTTTTTACATAGTATCATGATCTAAATTGCATTATAACAGTTTGTACACCGCCTACGATCTGCGTTTTTGCATTTAAAATTTTCTGGACACTTTAATTTATCTTTGACAATTTGATAGTGAATTTGAATTGTTATTTAACCAGCGAAAAAGTTGTTCTAAATTCGATTGCATTTACATTGCATTTAGACGCGAAACATCGGTTTTACAATACATTACAAAACTTTATGTGTATTTGTAGGGCATCCAAACGCTTTTTTTATGCAATTTGGATGGTCACGGTTTATATCGTAATATAAAAAATAATGAGTAAATAATTCTTGTATAAGATAAAAGATGGCGCACAAACATATATGTGTCTGATAATTTGGTACAACAGTTACAACAAAATAATCTACAGGTTAGTGAAAAAATGATTCAAGAAACTGAAGCTTAATTTAACAAGAACAATAAACGACTTTGTGGGCGCGCACTATGCCACAGAAATAAAAGGTTCAAAAACTATCTGAGCTAATTTTATCGCCCCTATAAACTGAGTATAATGGTATTTTTCAACAATTTAAAGATAAACTTTAATCTTAAAAAAGTTATTTCTACTAGACTATAGATGGCGCAGTTTATTTAGAATACAATAACAATTTTAAAAATAATTAGAGACGGTCAAATACTGTTTGAGTAAAATTTAATTTCCTAAAAGTGAATGTTATTACTTTTGAACACTTTCAGAATATTGTTTTAATCTTAAAATAGAATCTATTAGTTTGTATACCAAAAAAAGAAAAAAAAAAAAATGAAAATTAATTTTCCAATAATCAAACAAATTCTGCAAAATTCATATTAAATTTTCATATATATGATTTGAAAGCACTGTATTAATTTGAATGCTTTTTAGTTTCTATTAATGGGATTTTTTTTTTAAATTCTGTTTTTATTTTTTTTTTTGCTTAAGTTGTAGATGAGTCATTGATCGTAATAGATACAAAATGAAAATCAGTTCAACAAGTAAAATGTTACAATAACAAAAATAAAATGAAAATGAAAAAAATATAACAAAAACAAAAAATAAATTAAAAATGAAAATGTGTTAAATGTTACCATAGAAAGGTTTCACTTCTATCAGACATAAGATAATTTTTTTATAGTTTTGTTTTTTTTTTTTTTTTGTAGTAAAATGAGTAATAAAATTTTCAATGCGACACCGGAAATTGTAGATTTTAATAAAAAACTTAAATTATATTTGGGGGAATAAAAATAAAAAATTAAAACTATATATTAAGTATCATTAAAAGCTCTGTTTAGTAACTTTTAAAAGAGAAATGACTAAAGATGTATAGACAAAAGAGACAAAAAACAAAAATCAAATAATTTGTTAACGGAAATTTTTTATAATCCTCGAAATCTAAAAGTTTAAGCATATTTTAAATAAAAAATGAGACACTTTTCGGTCTATTTAAAAGTTCAAATTTCACTTGCATAAACTTGTAATAAATGTGAAGAATGTTTTCAATTTAAAAACAAGTGGCATTGAATTAAAGATCAGAAACGATCTTCAGATTAGAAATCAGAAATTCATTGAAAATTAAAAGGCAAAAAATTTTAAAAGAATTGAAGAAAATTCGATTGTAAAAAGAAAAATTAAGTTCAAAACCGCACTTTAATCGAATGATTAAAACCTACATGTCTAACCATTGTACCGTTGTAACCATGTATTTAACCGTTAAACATTACAGTTCTAAGATAAATTAAGGATTTTCCACGATAAAAAACAAAATTATTACAAAATCAAAAAAAAAAAAAAGGTTTCAAAGGAAAAACCAAAAGTTTTAAAGGAAAATATCAATTTCATTGTCATTGGTTTTTTTTTTTACTTGTATATGTAAGTTTATGAAATATTTGTTTCTAGTTAATTTTTAAATTCTTAAAAAATAAAAATCTTTTTGGAAAAGAATTTTAATATTTTTTTTACTAAACTTTTATTTAGTTCTTGTACATATAATCATGTTTTATTCTACATTTCAGAGAAAAAGCTTTAAAAAAAAAAATGTATTTCAATTTTATTTATCCTTAACACATTTAAAATATATATGCTTTTTTTATTTAGGGAATATTGAATAAATTCTTATTGTCAGTACATATTAAGATTTTTTCTAAGTGACTGTAAAACATTTATCTACTTAACTTTAATCTTTATTGTAATTATGATAATTCAAACCACCGACAGTTCCGTTTAATTAATGTGTTCTTGTGTCTTTTAATTAATTTAATTTAATCTAGGAATAGTCATATCATGATTTAATTAGGTACTGCGTTTATATTGTCATGGTTATAGTCAATGGTTTTACCCGAATTCTATAGTGGTACAATATAGGGATATCATTTTCATTTTAAATATAATATTATTTATTTATAATAATAAATCCCGTAAGCAAGGCAAACAGCTTTTTTCGTAATAGAATATATATTTTTTTTCCTTCCCACTCCTATAAGGAGCATAGAGCATCTACTAAGCCCTTTATTCATATTTGACTAAGTTTCAGTTTCTGGAATCATTATTTCACTAAGTCGTTGATTACTCGGTTGTAGAAATTGAATTTATATGTAATATTACAAAAAATTTTTGGAATGAGAGAGCACAAAACTCTCATAATGGTTTCGAATCAATTTTAACAAAAAATTATTGATTCTTATATAATTTTTGCTTCTTACACAAATATTTGTTTCGGTAATAATGTTCGTATTCGGATTCGAACTTTCTCTTCATTTTGTTGATACAAACTCTTATACACTTTCTTTCGTTTTTGTGTGCATAGTTTAAAACTTATAATTCTTGTGTGTAAAAATTTGCATAGTTATAGGAGTACTTAAAAATAAAACTTTCAAGTAATTATTATCATTTAAAAAAAAAAAAAACAAATAATTTTTAGCAAAAAATAAAATAAAATATTATCTGTAATGTATTTTTATTTAAACAAACGATCGTTTAGAAAAATTATATAGTGCCCACTGCCTAATATAAAATCTTTTTATTTCATAAGAAAAATCGTCATTAATTATTATTAAAAAAAAGTAATATGTGCTTCTGTTTTGTTGTCGATAGAAGAAATTTTAGAGAAAAAATATAAATTAATATATTATAAATAAAAAATAAAACACAGAATTATCAAATTTGAACCATTATCAAAGTTCAATAAATTAAAAATTTTTATTTTAAAAAATTGAATTCAATATAGGAATCATAACCTAGTATAATTTCATCAAGAAGCTTTGATTTGTATGATAAAACCGATAGAAACACATACATTCCATATCTCTAAAACTTTTAAGGTTTAACTAATCAGTTTTCTTTTATAACGTCTTTGTTAAAAACTAACTGTGAGACTTCAGTTATTAAAACTGTAGCGATAGTCTCTAGATGATTCTGTCAAAGAAATTTAATTTCTTAATGGGGCCTCGGTCGCCTAGTGGGTAAGAGCGTATAAAGCATACGCTGTAAACATCGAGAGAGTGTGGGTTCGAATCCCATACACGTCGTAAGAGTAATTCCCCCTTATACGACATGTACAGCCACGTCTGAACAGGAAAAGCTGTGCAATTTCCTTGTTATATTTATAAAAAAAAAAAAAAAAATTTAATGGATCATCGTCATTGTCATAAACAAAATGACTTATAATCATTTCATGTATCTTTTGAAATTTTTTATGTTATCTGAAAATTGATTTAATAGAAAACTAAAAAAAAAAATAATAAATTTGATTTTATTTTTAAAATTCAAAAATAAAACAATATATGTATATAACACTTTAAAACTTTTAAAGAGGAGGGATTTGTTTTTTTTTTTTTTTTTTTTTCTAAAATATATATTGAGTTAATTTTACAATTACATTTCAGTAAAGGATTCCCCCAGATAAATAAACAAATTTTAGACACATTAATAACAGAAAACAAAAAAACTAAAAAAAAAAAAAAAGCCGACTATTAAAAAAGTTTTTATGTAAAAAAAACAAAAAGAAAAATAAATAACAAAATTTCCTTGAAATAAAAAATATTTTATAACAGCAGAGCATTTATTAAAAGATTAGTAACTAATTTAGAACTATAAACTGAAAAAAAAATATATATATATATATATATTTTAATAGCATCAATAAATTTTTATTGATTTTTAGCAAACGAAAAAAAGAAAATTTATATTATTACGCCTTATGATTTCAATCAATTGATCATATACGAGTATAACATAGATACGTACTACGAGTATAACATAGGCACATACATACATACATGTATACATTTAAGGGATGATATCAATTTTCTTTTAAAATATGAATCGCTTTTCACTAAAGTGATTCAACGAATGGTTGTTTTTTTTCTTTTTTATTTAAAAATGGCAAAAGTTTATGTATATTTTAAAATAAAATTAAGTATTTGTTTTTTTTTTTTTTTTTAATGACGTAAGATGATATCAAGGGCATTCTTGCGTAATATATTAAAATTATTTTAAAATCATAGGGTTTTTTTTTGCTTTATTTTTTGTTCGTTGGGGTTCTAATCAGATTTTGGCAAAATAAAAACACGAAATAAATAATTTTACTTGACGTAAAATATATACCTACCATGTTCAGTTTTACTTTTTGTAATTTTTAATTTTTGAAATTGTAAGAAAATTTTGTAAAGGTCCATAGTACATATATAATTTGATACAAAAGTTTAAATTAATTGATTCGAAATATTTTGGAAAATGAATTTACAATGTGTTAAATGCAGAACAGGTGTTCACTAACCGGTGTCTACGCATTATAAGCAGAATTTTCTGGCTTGCAAGAATAAGCAACGAAGAGCTATGGAGACCGAGATGGGAGAAATACTATACTGAAGCAACAAAGAAAGAAAAAAATCGGAATGGATATGCCACAAGCTTAGTAAACATTTCAACAACATAAGCCGCATGGTCTAGAGCAGAATACTTAACGAAGCAGAAGACGTAAGCGTCTAAATCATAACTGGAGACGCACCATAATTAGCAAACTTAACCAATGCAAGCTCACATGGGTAAATGCAAAATCATCAGTAGGAAATTTCCGTGTGAGATGAAAATACCAAATCTCATTGTAATGTTGTTTTTTTTTTTAATTTGTTTAGTATGGTGGTTTGGTGGCCGGCAGCCATCACACTCTTTTTAAAATATAATATGTAACATGAAACAACAAGGAAACATTTTGTTGCGAAATTTTTATGGGATTCGAATTGTGAATTTTCTAATTTTGCATGTCTCCGGATTGTAACAAAACTCTTATAATCATTCTTTTTTGTTTTTCTTTGTTTGATCACCCAAATTTAATTTAAAAATAAAATAAAAAAAAAGTTTTTACAAAACAAGTAAATATTTAAAAACAAAATTATAAAAAACGCAAATAAGTGATCAAAGGTTACAACAAATTGAAAAAACTTGAAGATACAACAAGGTGATCGTTGGATTATGAGACGCCTTTTTTTTGACTAACTAATTATTATAAAAAATTATATATAAAAGATTATATATTTAGTTGTCTATTCAATCTCTGCCTTAAGACATAGTTAAGAAAGAGTAGTTTTGGAAATCTTTGCATCTACAATCTTCGACCAGTTTTATCCCTTCTTGATTCTCCATATCCGGAAGTTTCTGTTTAAATCGAATTTATAATTGTGACTGCGGTGACTGTGGTTAATTCCTAAATATTTTATTAATTCTTAACCATATTTCGAGATTCGAGAATTAATATATCCGTTTTAGAACGACTACCGTTGGTATAAATAAACATAAGATATAAGATAAAATGTCGGAGATTTCAGTATATGGTAAAGGCCAATCTGCAGGGGAAGCACGTAAAAAAATTGTTTAATTGTACAGTTTAATATAATGTAGTAACACGGTAACACGGACATATGCAGGACTTTTTAGAGAAATAAATAAATTTATTATATCAATAATGAGTTAGGAAGTACTTATGTATATACTTAAAATATATTATATGCCTATATATACTTAAAAAAAAAATTTAGTATATAATAAAAAGAGTATATAATATATGTGCATATTTTATCAGGATCAGATATTTTAGATTTATAGAGTTTAGACTATTACTAAATATATTGAATAAAATCATGGTAAACTTAAAAAAATTTAGCCCTACATTATCGTAAAAGTTTAAAAGTGATTTTTTGGTTTTGTTTTTATTTCAAAAATAAAAATAAATATAAATAAAAGGAAAAATTAAAACTATTTTTGTTCAAAATACTTTTTAAAAAGTTTAAATGAATCATAGATTTGATTAACAAATAAAAATATATTTAACACAATTTATTCTAAAAGTTAAAACAGGAAAAAAAAAAAAGAAATTGCTCAATTTTTCAAATGATTTAGATTTCAATAAAATTAAAAATAGATTTATATATGTATATATGAATATATATGTATGTATGTACACAAAATAACAATAACATTAAAAATTAAATTTTCATCTTGTAAATAGTTATACAATTTCATTCTTTTCCTTTACTATTTAAAAAGGGGATTGTGATTTAAGATATATGTATTTTATGCATTTTTCACAAAGTATAAAGTTATGATCGTATATATAACGATCTTTAGATTCATATATCTTAAGATTTATTTTTTATATGTAATATTTAATTAAATCTTCGAATATGTATATGTAATATGTATATACACTTATGTATGTGATAAAATAAATAAAATAAGGATATGGAACATTTGAAGTAAATATTATGGTATTTTTGAGATTAAGTAAACGTAGCGAAACGCAGATTATAATTGAAAACTTGAATGTTAAATTTAACCAAAAGTAATCAAAAGTATTAGTACTGGCTCTATGAAATAGTGTCGCACGAAATAATGTCGCAATCAAAAATGAAATAATGTCGTAAAATTTAAGGTGGTAAAATTTCACGACATTATTTCCTTTTTGTGACATTATGTCATTTTTGATTGTCATTTTTGATTTCAAAATTATTTCCACCAAATTCATTTATATAGAAACCTGTATATGCATGGACATACTTTAGTATAGATTTTAGAGTTGGATTCAAAATCAGGTTTATGCGCTTTTTTTAGAATATATATGTATATGTATATATGTATAATATATGATATTCTGAATTAGGAGGAATTTTAGAGTATAGGATTCAAAATTAGGATTGCCGCTTTTTCCAGAATATTTATATACTGTGGTTAAAAAAAAGTAAATTATCATAAAAATATAAAATTTTTTTTTATTTATTTTTTCCGAATATTTTTCTTAGAGTAAAGTGTTTTATAGACAGTTGCAAAATTATGATTAAATATATATATTCTGCAAAAAGCGTATAATTCGGATTTTTTGTCCAACTCTAAAATCTCTTCAAATTCAAGATCTAGGATCTATCTATACATATACATAACTCTGTGAATTAACGCCCGTAAAAAAAAATGAAATAAAGCTTTAAAATTTGTATGGAATTTGCGTCTTTATTTCCAAAGAAAAAAGACAAGGTCTTATTTCTTTATTTGGGGCATTAGTAAATTTTTTAGGTATGACATAATAAAATAACGACCCAAAAATTTAAATGAAATAAAACCCCAAAAATAAGTATTGGGGCTTTATTTCACTTTTGGGAAATTACCATTTTCATCAATGGTTGTTGTATGAATTAAAGTAGAAAAAAAATTAACTAAAGTCGAAATATTTTTATTTTGAAGTGTATAACTCTGATTTTGAAAACTCTGAATTAGAAGGGACGATTGATCGATTCGTAGAGTCTTTAAATACTGTGACTTGCACCAAAATTTGTAAATTTTCTCTTATAGAATTTCATATATGTATAAGAAAAAAGTGTTTAAAAATTAAGAGACACTTTCGTCAACTTTAAGTCAATGCTACATAATTAATAAAAACTGCTATTACATGCATGTTCTTGGAGTTTTAGTTTTTGACTTTTATTTTGACAAAAAATTTCTGAGATTACTTCTGTTAATTCTAAAAGGTATTCCTTCTGTCAAAATTTCAAGAGTCTATCTAAAAATGTTACGAAGATATATGAAAGAAATAAAATATTCCAAAAGTTTACTTTTATATAACGGTAAATTTTAATACTAAATTTTACCAAAATTATATAATTTTTATATTTGCTTATAGATAATAAGATAAGGTTCTGTAGTTTGAAGATTACTATGAAAAAGTATTAACCAAAACCTGTATATAAGTTACACATTTAAAAATACGGCTTTTTCAAATTTTCAGGAGCTGTAATTTCGTAACTGGTGGGACTACATAAAGAAGTTGTTCTACAACATTAATTTTTTAAAAGACCTATGCATTGTTAAAATTTCATTGTTTTATTTTAAACATTGTAGAAGTTTTGTACACAGGCGGACAGACGGATTGACATACGAACAGAGGATAGGCAAATTTTTGAAATTTATTTTGAAAAATATCCTAAAAAGTGGAAAATATTTTCACAAATATAAACACAACAAAAAGAATAGACAACAGTTTTTCTTTAGTCTAAGTTAGGTCTTTCATTTTTGTATTTTGAAAGTTAATGTTAGAAAAACATGTACATATTTTGAAGGGATTTATTAGATAGATAAGTACAAATAAAAAGATATTGAACAAGTTTAAAGAGTTTTAATTTTTTTTTTCTTCTAAAAAGTATGTTCAAAATAGTCAAGGAATTTTATTGAAAAAACTACAGAAAACCAAATACAATACAGTTTTAAAGAAAAATTTACAATTTGTTAAAAAAACTTGTCTTATTATGACACACTTGGGACACAAAATAAAACTGTCAATTTTAGAGGCAACTGTCAAAACTCTTTAAAACTGTAAATTTTAGATTTTTTAATTTATTAAAAATAGATAGTTGGAAAGTATGATCCAAGTTAAGGAAGTTTAATTATAGAAAGTAATTTGATTATAGAGTTATCAATTAACGATTATAGAGTTAATCAAAATGGTTTCTCTTTATAGCAAAAGTGAATAATCTCTAATATATGTTTTTTAAAGTACGAATTAAATAAACTACAAATTACTACAGTTAGAGTATAATAAGAAAATTAAGCTGTTAATATAAAACTGTTATATAAGCAAAAAATGGCATATAACAGTTTTTAAAAATTATTAATTTAAAAGACTGATTGATGATTTTTATTAATTATTTACAACTGTTTTTGTTAGTCATTAAATTTAAAAAAAAAAATTCATTTTGAACTCGAAGTAATTATAAAAATTAATTGTATAATAATTTACGAAAATAAAGTAATTATTTTTTTTATTATATGATCATTTTTTATTCATAATATGGGAAATTTTCAAAAGAAAAGTAATTTATGAATAGAAAAATTTTAATTTCGTTCTTAAAAATTATAGTGTTCTTTTTTTGTGAAATTTAATGTATTTTCAGGCATTCGTATGAGAAATCTATATAAGACATGACTAGCAGTTAAAAATTCTATATTGTACGTAATCGATTCTGCAATTAAACCACAAATCCAAAACTAGTCGATAGATTAATATTAAATAAAAGTGATAATTATTTAATAAAAAGATCATTTCATTAATAATTTATTATTGATAGCCATAAATTGACATGAACAAATATTTAATCTAAATAAAAAGTACTCAATATACTCATATAGTATTCAATATACTTAAAGACCTCAATATACTTATATAATATATACCTTTTTTGTCTGTAAAGAATATAGCGAAATAGAACTGATAAGCTAAATATCAGAAATTTCCAAAAATGGTGTTTAGTTACTTTTGTTCGAACACCTATACAATATAGAGTACTTTCATTTTCTGTCCAGTTATTTGAAACGAATTTTGGATTTATTTTGTTATGAAATAACTCATAAGTGATACTTTTATAGTTATTTCACGGAGGTCGGAGACCACTATGTTCCATAAGGAGCTACATGTATAATTGACCAAATCTAAAAACCCCAAAAACTAAAAATTAACAATCGTCCAAAAAATTAGCCATTATCAGAAAATTAGCGGTATTTTTTAATTTTTGAACGATTTTTTTATTGTTATCTTATCATCTAATAAGATTTTTTATTTTGTTGAATGAAAATCCTAAAATTTTTTGATTTTTGATTTTTTCATTGACGATTTTTCATCTAGCCTTATAAGGAGATGAATAAGAACAAAAAACTAAATCCATTTCAAACAAAAAATGGATTAAAATTTTTTTTTAGGTTAGAATTAAGCTCACTTAATATGCTAGATTTTGAACAAAAACTTTTTATTTAATTTAAATAATAAATATAATTAAATACAAAACAAAAACAAAAATACAATAAAACATTTGAACTTAAATGTAAATATTATTGTTTATAAAATACAAAAAAAATAAAAAATATATAAAAAGACATAAAAAATAAAAATATAAATAAAAATGATTCCGGTGTGTCTTTCCAATTTAAATATAAAATATTAATACTATTTGACTATAAAGTAATGTCCTTCATTCGCATATTAAATTTATATATGTACATATGTATGTACAAAAAAAAAAAAATTAATGAAGAAAAAAACATTGTATGTAAATTGAACGTACGTTTAGTTTTTTAATTTTATTTACAAAAAATTAATTTTCATTTAAATAGCAAAAAATAGATTTAGATTAAAAATGTAAAATTAAAAAGATTTGTCAAAACAAACGAAATATTAATGTGGATATTTAGAAATTGGAATGAAAATGTAATGAAGTAAACAATCGCAAGCGCAACTGTTCTTATGACAGATTGAAACTTATTAAAAAATAGTCCGTCACTGATTTTAATTATTTTTGATTTTTTTGAATAAAGTTTTTAAATAAAAAGTTTACAAAATTAAGGATTGAAGATGAATAAAAAGAAATTAATATATATATATATGTATGTATGTATGTACGTGAATTAGATTTAACATAGATGTACATAATCGTATGTTGATAAGGTGTTACTAATCAGTTGTAAAGAAAAATCAGTCAATTTTAGTACTTTAAAGTCATGATTAACCCTAAACATTAATTATCATCAGCTTTTTTGAATCAGGCAACCTTCATCTCCAAGAGATTTAAAGAATTTTTTAAGAATACTAAATGTATTTTTGTCAAAAGTCAAAAATAGTGGTAGACATTTATTCGCAAATCTCAATAATCGTAGCCGTTCTACGTGCAAAATAGACATTGATGAATACGGTTTTCAACACAGTGAACCTACTCTTTATCTACAAAAAAAAAAAAGATATTTTTAGAATATTGATAAATTTTAAATATTACAAATATTAATATGTAATATATTTACAATTATTTTGGTCTAGTCTAGAATTTAAGGTAAATTCGATAAGATCTAGAAATCAATTAAGACACATGCATCAACTATATCAACTGTAATAGAATACATAAGATGTTATTAATAGTAAAAATATGGAAGTAAGTACATAATATGTATAAATTCTGATGATGTAAACTTTTATTTTCTGCTAAAATCTAACTGAAATTACTAACAATAGCTCATAGATATATTTAAACTGTTATTAATGAGCTAGATAAAATAGCTAATTGAAATAAAACAAATGTTTGTATTCATATGCAAAATTCATTAGAATCGAAAATTTTATCATAAAATTATTTCGAAATCGCAATAAGAACATAAAACACTCAATATTTCATAATATTCTATTACAATTGACAGTACATTGAAAAGATTTCACTTGCTCACGGAATTTATTGCTGCTGAACATTCTATTTTTTTAGACAAAAATGGCTATATTTAAAATCAAAATTATGTTCTTATATTATATCACTATAATTGACGCATCATTACGAGTCAAGCTATAGAATATAGTTCGGACAATATAAGCATAGAGCAAAATTTAAAATACATTAATTTCCATACCGGAGAAAGATAAATTACTACAAAGAGATTATTAGTGGTTCAGTGTTACGAGAGGTTAAATAGAGTTTAATTACAAAAAATCACAATCATAAATTACTGAAATTCATTCTATTTTTAAACCGTTTTGGTTCTAATTTATTTTTAATGGCTAATAAAATAACTTTCCAAAAGGTCAGAACAAAGCTATGTAGTAAAATTCACTATACTTCAAATATGATTACAACTTTTTACATGACCTTTTGATCAAATGTCTTTTAGACTATTTCAACTTTTTATAATTATTATTTTTGTATTAAGTGAACAGTTGGATTCGTAAGTAAATAGTTTTCATGATCATAAAGAATAAAAATGTTTTCTTTCTGTTAGTGATTAAAAGAAATTTTGATCGTTATAATATCATTTGTTAAAAATATAATTAAAATACAAAAAAAATAAAATAATAAAATATAAAAACTTTTTCTTGTGACAGAAAATTATTTATTTATTTTTAAATATAAAATTAAAGATTCAAAAAATAATAAAAAAAAAGAAAACACAAGACAAAGTATCCAAAAATTTTTATTTTGTGATAAATTGTATCTTTAATTCTTTAATACTTTTTTTTTGTTTTTAGTTTTTGTTTGTTATAAAAAGGCAAATAAAAGAGGGACAAGCTGTCTGTGATGATAGTCTCATGTATATGTCTTCAATTTGATTCAAATTAAATTAAATAAAAAAAAAAATTTTTTTTAAATAAAAATACATATAATAAAATGAAAAAAAAAATAGTTTGAATGACACCGATGATATATAACATTGTCATTTTTATTATTTTGAAAGAATAATAAATTATTTATATGTTTATTTAAATACATATTTAAAAAAAAATTAAGATAAACTGGTTCAACACAATTTTTTATTTTTTTTTATTTTAAATTTAAAAGAAATTTGAAATTCATAATTTCCAATTATAGTAAATATTTTCAAGTTTTTTTTTATCATTGAAAGAAATAATATTTGATTGAATTTTTGATTATACTCTTGATCATACTGCTGTCAATATTTATTCCTCGACCTAAAATTAACTATCCTTGACCAAGCAGTACATTATTACTAAAGGTCACTATAGCCTTCATTTCATATTGTTTTGTCGAAAAAGGGAGATGGTGTTTATTCGGTTAAATTCATCGACTCATGTTCATTCCACTATTCTCTAGGGTTTTTCGATGATTCCTATACAGACTGTTGCTAAAAAAAAATGTAACAGTGGGTTTATAATGAAACGGCGATAATCATTAAAAGCCACGATACTAACGAAAGTGTAGAAAATTAAAAACTGGGTTTTTATTGATGTGCTTATATATTATATAGGAATGCCCACAATAAAAGCTTCAGTGTCATTGAATTTTGACTTAAAATTGGAAAATTTTTTTCTATTTTGGAAATCAGAAATCAGTCTCCTTTTTGTAACCTGTTTGCAATAAAATATATTGTAGTATACAATGTAAAAGCCTTCGTTATCATTCTATTTTTCACGATAAATGTATGTACCAAAATTTTAGCTCTTACTAAAAATACATCTTTATCGTCTATTATAAAATTAGATGGGAAGTATTTTAAGATTTTCTCTCATTTTATATATTAACACAACACAAAATTATAGAATAAAACAATTCTTTTATTGCTTTTGCTTTAACCTCATCATTTATCGCAACTACAATATTAATGCACCTTAAGAAAGAAATTTAACATTTGTGATAAAAAATTGTAGCAAAATGAGACAACTTCTTAAAGTTATATACTTAATATCTAGGTAAAATGGCATGTTATATGGTGCCTAAAATGTTACATCACTTTTATACAAATAAATAATGATCATTCTCTAATGGCAGAAATACAAATAAATAAAAATAAATCCTTTAAAATATGACCTCTGGCAAAAAAAACTAAAACTAATTTTTCTTGAATATTTTCTAATGCCATTGTTTCTATTCTTTCAATCTTTAAACATACTATATTCCAATTTATAATAAAAACGCCTTTAAATAAATGCTGTGCGTTAATCACAACAAATGAAGGTACAGAAGATGTCAAAAATAGACTAAGAAAATCTAAACCCTTGAATTTAGTCCAATATGGAAGAGTAGCTAAATTACAATGAAAACAAAACTAATAATATTCAAGGTATGCGTAATGTCAACACTTCTATATAGCAGAGACTTTATTAATTACTAACATCAATTAAAAGTTCTAAGTAAAAAAAAAGGGGAAGGGATTAAAATGATCACATATAATCGAGACCAATGGAGGAGGAGGAGAAATGTTAATGTCCTATTCTCCCAAGAGATGCAAAAGGAAAAAAAAAAGTGCGATAAGGCTACTTAAAATTAATAATTTATTTATAAAAATATTGTTTCAGCTATAAAAAAAAATATAAACAAATATGAATTTCCTATTTAAATAATTTATGTACCCAAAAAATTCCTTTCCAAAGGATCTCTCATTTTTTAATTACATAATTTTCGAAATCTAAATGAGAAACTACATTATTTTTATATTATTTGATATAATGATATATTTTGAAGCCAAAAATATTTATATTTATTTTTGTAAATGAAATATTTTTTATTAATTTTTCAAAATTTATATGACTGCCATTGGGTAAACATAAATCGTAATTTAGAATTTTTAATTCATTAGAAAACTTAAATAATGTAGGTATATCTATGATATATAGATCATAAAATCATACAAAAAAAAAAAAAAATTATTTCCTAATAATTATTCATATACAATAATGAAAATGGCAAAGGAAATCTTTGAATATAATAAAGAAATTACGTTTTTCAATGATAATCACATAAAATTTTATAAACATAAAAATAAATTTAGGTCACAATCTTGTTAATTCACTAATAAAAAAGTAATAAAAATTAAACATGCTTTAAGATTTTTTTTCTTTTCAAATTATGGACTAGATATAAAAATAATAATATGCACATTGATGATGTCCAAAGAAAATAATGATGACTTCATATTATTATGATTATTAAATGGAAAATGAAATGCAATTAAAATTGGTCTGATACAATATATATATATATAAAGAAAATAAATAAAAAGAAAACGTGTATGTATTTGATAGAAAGAACTCTCAAAATTAAATCAAATTACTTTTCATAGAAAATATATATATTTTTTAAATTAATTAATATAAACTGAAAAACTAAATATTATGTTATGAAATTCAAATGTCTGGTGCATATTATTTGCTTATAAATTTGATGTCTGTTGTATAAAATACTTATAAAAATTATTAAATAAATTCTGATTTAGAAATTCTTCTATTCTATTTTTATAATTAAATTTCGCTTATGGTTTTCTCCTTTCACAGTTACATTTTGTTTTTTTTTTCTTTATACAACTTTTTGTTCACTTAATTAATACAGAATCTTTTTCTTATCCATTTTAAATAAACGTTAATTTTGATTTAAAACATAATACTAAGTTTTAATAAATATTTAGAACAATTTTTAATAATATATTGTGTATAATAATTAATAAAATATTAACAGTCAATATGTTTGATATTGATGGAAATGATCTGGTAATTTTGGTTATTAAAAAAAATGTAATTAAAATTTAATTTTTGAAACTGAGCTATGAATTTTATAAATCTTTTTTTTTTTTTTGTTGTAAGCTGAAACAAAATTTAAAAATCTTGTCAATCTCAATTAAACATTATAATTGTAAAACTGTAATACATATACATATTATAACGAGCTTTAATTAAATTGCAATATTTATGTTTTTGTTTGTTCCTTGAACACTTTTAGAAAAATATATTATTTAAATAGATTCAATTTAGTACTTACATATACTTGAATAATAATCCGATACATTTTCTTTACTTAATTCCCAAGCATTCTAAAAAAAAAAAACCAAAATTAAATAATATACAATAAAAATATTTTAATCTGAATAAAATAAATGAAAATACTTACTGGATCTATTTCTACTGATAATGATTTTAATTGATTTGTTTTCGAATTTATAATGTCGTTTCTAATTGCTTCATTTCTAGCTAATAATTCGTTTTCAGTCATATTTGTTGGTAAATAATTAATTTCTTGTTGAGATTGTACATTTTCATTATATTGATGTTCATTTTGAAATTGTTGCATACGAGATTGTGATTTATTTGGTATATTTTTAATAGAATTATACGAACTTTGGCTTTGATCTTCTGAGGTAGTATCTGATTCTTTGTCATCTGATTTTTTATTATCACATTTATTAATTTTATTAGTTGCTAACCAATTTGGTGATTCTATTTGTAATCCAATTAAATCAACAAATAAACTACTAGGATACTCTGTACTATTACTACTATTATTATCAATTGAATTCAAATAATCACTATTAGTACTTATTGTATCATCATATAATGGATTTGGTAAATTTTCATAAAATGGTTCATTATTACTTATAGTGCTAATATTATCATCATTTGTTTCTAAGGTATAAGCGCATTCATTATTACTTGTATCTGTATTACATTCAACTGGTTCATCATCACCAGGTAAATGGCCACAAAGTGATTTCATTAATTCAACAACTTGTTTCATAGCAGGTCGTTTATATGGTTCAGGATCCCAACATTGTTTCATTAAAGCTTCAATTGGTTGAGGACAACCAATAAAACGATTTAAATCTGGCCGATCTCCTACAAAAAAGTATTTAAAAATTTATTAAAAATTCTATCTTAATTATATTAGTCAACCTTTATGTATTCGCCACATTATTGATAAAGTATGAGCATTTTGCATTTTGGCAAAAGGTACTTCTCTAGTTAAAACTTCCCATAAAATTATACCCCAGCTAAAAACATCACATTTTTCTGTATAGCTTGAAGTTGCAAAAACTTCTGGTGCCATCCATGCAGCACTTCCTTTACTATTTGTCATTTGCGTTGATTTATCAGCTACAGTTCCAAAGTCACAAATTTTTAAGCATCTACCATAATTAAATAATAATAAATTTGGTGGTTTTAAATCACGATGAATTAATGGTTTGGGTTTCATTCCATGCATATATGCGACACCCTAAAATTAATGCAAGAAATTTTATAAAATCTTTTATTTTTAAAACTTATTTTATGTCAATTATAAAAAAAAATCTTTGACTCATTCACCAATATTAAATCAATATTAAATAATTACCTCTGCACATTGACGTGCCCAACTCATTGCATGAGCTGCTGTATACTTTGGTTGATGTGGGCCATGTAATAAATTATAAAGTGATCCACCTTCAGCATATTCCATTATTAAATTTATTGCTGTTTTAGTAACTGAAACACCATACAATGTTATAATATTTGGATGATCTACTCTAGAAAGTTGTTTTATCTAAAAAAAAAAAAAAAAATTAAAAATAACATATATTATTAATTATTATGTATGACTTTAAACGCCCCAATAATAATGTTTTTAACAAAGAAAAAATAAATACCTCCGTTTCGATTTCTTTCTTATCAGCCAAAGCATCAAATTCTTTAACTGCAACATATTTATCTTTCCATTTAGCTTTGTACACAGTTCCGAATGATCCTCTTCCAACTAACTACAAATAAATAATAAATTTTATTGTATTTACGCAGTTGATATTACAAATATTTTGTATAATTTAATTTTTTTTTTTCATTCTTTATCGTTCTTGTCTAACCTCAAATATTGTTTACATAACAAATGTTAATTAAATTACCGCTTATTATTCATTAAATTAATTTTAATTATTTTAAAATTTATAAAAATTTTATTAATTTTTATTTAAAATATCTTACAATTAAATCTTCTATTTCTTGAAAAGCAATTTCCTTAAAATTTGGTTTTGTTTTTCTAGTAGATGATGCAGCCATCAAAATAAAAAAATCTTCCTGTTGTTTTAAAATAGTTCTTTCATTGATTTTGTATTTATATTTTACATTAATATATTTATATTTATTTTAGTAACATATTAAATTGATTATAAACAGCCTTTATGAAGTAGAATATTAAAAATAAAACAAAATTTCTTGAAGCTGAATTAAGTTAAAATTTTATTTAAATAAAAACAAAGTAAATATTGAAGAATTTTGACAATTCTTAAAAATTTTATTATCTTTTTTCTTTTTCTTATTGGAACAAATTGTGGAACTAAAATGACATGTCGTAAATCTAGAGTTGTGATGTGACATAACAAAAATATTGAAAATCGAATTCCGTCATATTTACATTTAATAAATTGAGTATTTTTTTTTAATTATTGAAAATTAAAGACAATATAATTTAATTTTTTACAGCAATTTTTTTAAACAAAATTTAAAAGTTTAATTATTTTACATCGTAACTTTAAATAAAAACCGATTATAGGCAAGAGGAAAATTTAAACTATTGTTGGCAGTTTGGCATAATATTTAAAATATAACAAATGTACTTTGAAAATTTATTTTATTTAGAAGTTTAAAAACAACTCCCAAATATATAATTTTTTTTAACTTTAAATCATAATAATATGTAAAATTGTATAAAAATTCAATATTCGCATCATTCAATTTTCATTACCAAAATACACTTCACATATTTTAAAGTCGTATTAACACAAGGTTTAATTTCAAAGTCAAATTCTTATGAGCAAAAGTAACAACTTAATAGTGGCATAAGTGTATAACATGTGAAAAAACACAACAGTGAGTGGTTAAGATAGCACAATATGATTCGAAAAGGTCGTAAAATTAATATGTTACGAACTTAATCGCTCGGCCACCAAAACTCCAGTTAACTAAAATAAATTGTATAAATTATTTAAATTTTAAGATCATAGCTGTTGCATAAATAGTGTTCAGATTATAATGTAGGATAATTTATCGTGTTACATTACCATAATTATCATATAACGCTTTAGTAAATATTTTAAATTTTTAAATAATTTATAACTCTTAATACTTTTGTAAAAGAAACTTAACTTATTCTATTTTATTCTCTTTTATTTTCTATTTCATTATTTATATTGATATTCTATTTCAAAACTTAAATTTAATTAATTTAACCATTTTACATTAAAAATGTTGTCGTTATTACATATTTTTTCTATTTACTAAATTATGATCAAGGCTTACAGCTACAAAATTTATTTCCTTTGCATTAAGAAACATTTGTTTAGTAAATTAGTCAAAAGTTGCTTTTTTTTAAAAAAGAATTAGGGCTAGAAACAATATTATTATATTAATCGACGACAAAATACCTATGAAATTTTATTTTTTTTATTTAAAATGTGACTGGTAATACTGCAGTGAATAATGAACCTTTTTAAAATTAACATCAAAGACAAGAACCTATGTGGAATAAAATTGTTTACATGTAAATCCAAAATTTAGATTTGGATAATTTTGGATAAAGCTGACTGAATTCATCTGAATTTTATCAGATTTTATTTGATAAAAAAAAAAAATAATTAAAATTCCGATAGATGTCGCCTATAAAAAAAATAATATTTTGCTAACGTATCATCAGAGACTATCATATCGTATCGTTTTATTTTTTTGGTAATTAAATGTGGAATCATTTAATTAATTGATTTAATCGAGAAGAGAAATAGAACTTAATTTAAAATTTGTTAAAACTTTTTAAATGTTTTAACATTTTAGTCTCAGAATAATTTGTATTCCATCTTATGTCAACTAATATAGAGTTTTTTAATTTCGAAAACTATTGTATATTTTGTCGTATTTTCATATTTTATTTCTGCTTATCTTCCTATTATAAGAATTAAAGAGTTTACAGATGAATGTGGGAAAGTTTTATTTTTATTAAATGCTTATTAAATTAAAAAAAAAAAAAACCAAATGTACAAACATTTGTGAATAATTTTTTATTTAAAACAACAAAAGAACAAAATATGAAAATAAACCCTTATAACACCAAAATTTACGTCTTTTAAATTTATGTAAATATTAATGGTAAATATTAATAAGTGCATTGCATATATATAAAATACATATTAAAATATTTGATAATAGATACCTATCTACTTTTTGTCAACGGAAAATATTTTTTATTTATAAATTTGAAATTTGGTTTAATTAATTATTTAAAGAAAATCTATGGAAATGATTGTAAGATTTAAAACTTTTAATATCCTAACAATGTTACAAGTAGATTCCATTAACGCTACTGAGCGCTATCTGATCTTTTTTACATAAGGATTGTATTATCAGTGGTAAGTATTTTCCGAAATTAACCTTTTATCAGAAAATACTTATACATACATACATCGAAATATGAGATGAACTATGATCAGTATTATGAAACTTAAGATACTCGAAAAGGACACTGACTAAAAAAGTAGCACGCAATAATAGGTACAACTTTCTAAAAAAAATGTTAAAAATTGTGAATATCTTAAAAATTGTAAAATAATTTAAATCGTAATTTCCTGTTCACATTTATGTGGCAGAGAAATGCAATAAAAAAAAAAGAAAAATAAAAAAAAAACAAATTAAAATTATTTATAATAACAAATTATTATTTTATATTCAAAAAAGTTGATTTTTTCTACTTTTTTTTTGTTAGAATCGGTGGAAAAAATCGAATAGCTCTCAGTGGAACTGTTATGAGATTCTTCTGAGTACAGTGTTGAACTTTAACAAATCAAAAAATTTTTGGATACTGATGTATGAATATTTTTTTAGCTACTAAAGCATTACAAAGGATTATAATGTATAATATAAAAGACTTATAAATTTTAAAATACTATTCTAAATCTAAAAAAGGTTCAAAAATCACATAGTGTTTAATTAAAGCATAACCTAAAATTGTAATAAAAGAGAGCAAACAAATTAATTAAAACCACTCCGGAAGAAGAAGTATATATTTATTTATTCAAAGAGATATTATGTACAGACAATAAAATAATTTATATATAATAATTCTTCACTCAGATCGAGTTGACAAAAAAAGAAAAACACCTTTAATACCTCTTAAGTTGTATAACTCTAATCCAAAGATAAGAGTTATACTTACCTTTGGGCTTTGAGGGTTCAACTGTATTATATAACAAATCGTTTTTAGTTGGAACAATGTAGAAACTCTAAGGTAAGCTAATAATTTTAATTCTATTAGGGAATGAACGAAATTTTAGTAAACCCATTTCCATTATACGATATACATACATACATATATATCATACATGTTTTGTTATATATTTGTTTTTCTTTATGATTATATCTAATCTGATTTATTAAGTGATAGCTCTCAACCTAATATTATTAAATAATATAAAAAAGAAAGGATTATTGTACATATACCCACCCGAAAACTTTTTAAGAAGTTTTCTATTATATATTGTTTTTCTTTTTAATCTTAATCTTAAAAGAAACTCTTTTTAAAATTTGCATACCGGTGAAAAACAAAGGAAATTATACAAATTCTTATTGACCTTCTTCTTCTCTTTCTCATATTGTGCAACAGCATTCAGCATATAGCCACCATAAATATTGTCTATTTATCAACAACAAATTTATAAGAAAATTATAGTTTTTCTTTAGTCTCTGGTGTTGTTGTTATTTTTGTAAAAATAAAAAAAAAAGAAAAAAAACAAAAAAATCCTAAGGATTTGCAGAACTCTTATATAGGAATAACTCCCGGCAAAAAATTTTCTTTTAAAGAAAGTGATGAACACAGATGTTCTTTTTTTTTTTTTTTATTTCATATTGAGGACAAGTTAAAATGTCCCGATTTTAAGAAAATAAAATACTTTTATTTTTTTTATTTTTTTTTATTTTTATAATATGTACAATGAATTTTTATATTTTCTTTGTATGTAGGTGTGTATAAGAAAGAATATAAGAAAAATTTTAAAATAGATGTAAAAAAAAATTTTTTTTTTTTTATGTTTTGTTTTGGACGAGTCAAAATAAATTTTTATGTAAAGTTTTTATTTTAAGTTTTTAGTTTTTCTTTTATATTTCTTTCATTTATCTTAAAAAAAAAAAAAAAGAAAAAAAACGTGCATATGGATGGTGTGTATCTTAAGTCTTATTATATTTTATAAATAAAGTAGTTTTTTTTTTTCTTTCATTTTGCCGCATTGTATTTGTCCTGTAGACATTTTCAAAACAATTTTTTTCATCTTTTTTGTTTTATATACATACATATATTATATAAAATAAAATTGATATACTATTGAAAAAAAAAATAGTTTCACATGATAATAGGATAATTTTTATTTAAAATGTTGAGGGATATACTGTCATATCCAAAAGGGAAAGCGAGTCATCATTTCCCTGTTACATTATAGGGGTAAGGGTAACGGGGAAAATTTTCTTAAATAAATAAATTACAATACATTTACATGTATAATATTGTCCAAAGTAGTAATAATGTCCGAAAAGTAGTAATAATGTTTAATTTTTTTTTTAAAAGTGTAAATCTTCAAAAGTCATCAAGAAAATCCCATATCAGTATAATGGACTAACCATCCTTACAGCGCAAAACAGTATAATGGCTGAGAAAGAGGACGAGGAAAGGAATGGAAATAAGGTAGAGAAACTTTCAAAACTAATTGTTTTTCTAGATAATAGCGATCGAATGTGTATGTTTGAATTGAATAGTCTGCATATATGGTAGTTTGAGTTATATCGAGACAATTTGATACTATAATTGTAATTTCTGTTATTTTCTGAGTATATGTTCCGTTATTATTTGAAAATTAGTTTTTGTGATTATCTAGAGTTCAATAATAGCTGCTATACAGACTAGTGTTGTATTTAGGATCTTTTCTAAAGTGCCGAATTACAATCTAAAAAAGGGCCAAAATAAGTTGAAAAGAGAAAAAAATGTTACAAATAGTACGTAACATGAAGTCAGAATAAAACCTATTCTATTGAAAAATTTTCACTAATTTGTTTTGTGAAAAAAATGATTTTAACCCCAACTGCTGTAGAATGAGATAGCATTTACAACCCATCATACCAAAGCACTAAAAATTGAAAATGAAAGTGCCTCGTTTTAAAGTAAATCAATTTTTTTTTTTTTTTTACGAGGGTTGGTGGAAAACTCGAAAGTCACCAAGAGGAACTGCACGTGCTTCCTCAAGGTAGTGTTGGACTTTAACCAACCAAAACCACCCCCCTTTTAAAACCAAACTTTAGGATGGAAACTTTAATACGAATGTACAGCTTGGTTTTGGGGATAGGGATACTTATTTTCAAAACTCTTCAACAGATAAATTTTCATGTTTCTGTAAATTGTCTGAAACTTATTCAATTAAGGTCGTGTTAGACGAATCACGTTTAAAAGGAATATGAAAATATATTATAAGATATAAAAAAATATCTAAGATCTCAGATCTGATCATGTTTTCTAAAAATGTCCCTAATTAAAAATACTTATTAAGTATAGTTGTAGAAGTTCGTTTTTCTTTTAGCAGCAAGTACCAATATAATATAATTTTAGTCGGCCAATTAATATAACATTTCCACGGCTATCGGTTCATCATCATCATGCTAACTATTAAAAAATAAGTATTCGAAATTCTTCAAAAAAAATTTTCAATTAGTGTTGTTAGTGATCCCATTTAGTGAGTACTTATTTCCAGGTTCAGGTACCAGGTCTTTAATTATAATAATGTCTTAACAATGTTTTTACTCTGTTTAATTTTTTTTTATTTCAATTTCAGCCACTAAATTTTATTTATTTTTAGTTTTACAAAGTCTCATTTTTTGAAAGGCTGATACGAAAATTTTCTGAGTAACAGCATTTTCTTTTTCAATTATTGCAAGGGGTGTTCTTTTCAATGAAATCCATAAATTTTGATATTAATGAATTAATGCATCACTGCTCAATTTTTATACTTCTATAAAAAATTTTCGTCTAAGCCCTTGTGTATGAATTGAGGAAATTTTACTTAGGTCTAAAATAAAGTGAGATCCAAGTTTCTTTTTCTTTCCTGTACGGACATTTGGCTTTGACAGTTTCATAAAGGAAAAGTTGCTTTATAAGTTCTACCATTACAATTACACTCCATTACGAGTATTTTTTCGTAATGGAGTGTAGCGAAGTTTTTTCACAATCTTTCAATTTGAAGCAAGTGTATATCATTAACAATAGATATAACTTTAGTTCTTAGTGCCTAGATATAACTTTAGTCCTTTTTAACCATATTTTGTTTTACTAATGACTAAAGTTGTAAATAACAATTTCCTAGCCGTATTTACGCGTCTAAAGGTATGTATTAATTTTATGTTTTTTTAATGGTTATGTATAGAATGAACCAAAAATCCTATAATTTATTTTTTTTATACATTAAATTATCACTTGAACTTAAGAACTTGTGACTTAAAGAATGTTTCAAATTAAAGCAACGATATACATCATAAACGGAATTTTAGAGCTATACTTCAAATTTTTTAAAATCAACTTTTCCATACTATAAGAAATAGTTTAAAAGGACATTCATGTACTCTCTATAACATACTACATAAATATTATTATGTATATAAAAAATTTTTAAAATCAAACAAAAAAAAATAAGGAAAAGAAAAGACAGAGATGGTTAAAAAAAAACCTTATAAAATGTATAAAAATAAATCTTTAGTAACATTTTTTTAATTTACTTTTTTCTTATTTTTAAATGGAATGGTGTTAATTCCTTAAGGTCCTTTTTATCCTTATTTTAAATTTTTTTTTTTTTTACTTCTTTTACTTACAAATGCATATTTAATGTCCTTTTATTTGCGTTTATTTAAATACATGGAAGCGCTTAAAAGGACTTTTTCTTATATTTTTGCATTTTTATTTTTTTGTTTTGTTGTTTGTGTTTGTGATAATGGAAAACTTATGAAAATGTGTTTTATTTTTTGTTTTTTTATGTCCTAATTTTTTTTCTTTTTTGATTTTGCAAAAAATTTTATGCAAAATAAATGGAAAATGATGCCTAGAAAAATAAAAATATTTGTTAAATTTTTTCTTAATGCTGTTTTTTGTTCCTTTTGTTTTAAATTTGGATACAAAAAATCTAAATTCACTATAAGTAGTGATAAAAAACAAGTTATCATTACAGTTTTATTGGTTTAAAATCTTCGATAAAAAGTAAGGGGTAATGGAACAAAATATAAAATTATTGTCTAAATCGATTTTTTGAAGTAAAAAGTATTATAACAGATAAAAATATTATTAAAATTTATGTCGTAATGGTAAAATTTAAACCACTGATAAACATAATTAGGTTCATAAAATTAGTATTACCTTATCCAAAATAAAAGATTCGACTATAACAAAATGTAAATAAAAAATCTTTAAATTTCTATTGACTTTTAAATGAAACACAAAGATGTTTTTCAATGAAAAAGTAAACTATTTTATATTTCCGTGTACCTCTATATCTTTTTAAACTCTTGCAAATCTAACTGTAGGTCTATATAGTGTTTAATCCCAGCTTAGTATATTAATTGGAACAAATGGGAAGGGGTAACCTTCTTTTCGAACAAACAAAAAAAGGAAGCTTTTGGGTTCTTCTAAGCTTTTGGATTCTGATGGCATAGATGTACTATTCAGGCCCTAATTATTTTTGATGCAAATGAAAATGTGTAGTCGTATTTCTGAGACTATGTATATATCATTTAAATAAGTTACACAAATTGCTAGAGCATAACTAACTACGGTTTCAATTTGATTGAAGTCAACTAAAACGGTTTCAATTTGATTGAAGAGATTTGTAGGTTCACTTCACGCAATAGGTTTAGGCTAGCTTAATAGATTTAAGTTCAGACAATAGATTAATGTTCAAGCAGTTCATGTTCTTCCTTTACATACTCCATTTTGTTGTTTCAGACAAATAGAAAATTATTCTTGAAAGCAATTTACTTCAAATGTATTAAAAAAGGCCAACTTCCATTTCATAAATAGATTAATTGCGAAATTCAATAATCAAAATAATTTTATTTATAATATTTAAAGTTATTTTATGAGAAGTTTTTTTTTTCCCCCTAAGGGAGGTGGGAATCTTCCAAAGACACCAAGAATTTCCCTCTTGATAGTGTCAGATTCTTACTAACTAAACCCATCTCTCCCTTTAGCCAATATAATAGGATGAAATCCTTACCTGCGAACGCAGTATATTGGCTAGGGAGCTATTTTATGAGAAGATATTAAGACATCTTGTAATTTATAACAAGGATTAATAAACACTGAATCTTCTTTTCGAAAAGACTGTACTCATAATAGTTAAATATTTAAATTTTTTGTATTCAAAGGAGTGTTCAGAAAGTTAATTTTATAGCTTAAATAGAAAATTAAAGAAATTTATGAAATAAAATACCTAATGAAATAAAAATCGGAAATAGTAATGTCAGATAGACAATTTTTCTACTGATTTTTGATGAAATATTGCTTTGAAGCACTTTAGAACCTGAATAATGATCAAAATCAAATTATAATCACAACAAGAGGAATCTTATCTTTTTAATTATATGTAAAAATACAAAAGGTAAATTTTATACATAAAATGAGGCTATATATAAGCGACTATGACGCTTATTTAAAAAATTATTGAATTTCATTTGAAAATTTCGTATTTTAAATATCTTGTGTTTAAAAAATATAAATTAGTAATTTAAAAAGTAAGTTTATATAAATAAAATTAATATTTTGAAATAGTATATTTTTGAAAATGACAACTTAATAAAATTCTAAGAAAAAAAAGGTATACAATGTATCTTACATTACCTATGTATAAAGATTCATCTCTTATTTAGTATATAAACTTCCCTTTAAATAATTCCAACTAAACACTAGGGAGGCCTTAAGTGCTCATTTCTATACTTTCGAAATTTTTAGTTGGTTTAAAACTGAATATGGAAACTCATTTATTGTGAGTACCGCTAAAATGTGGAACATGTTTCCATCTATCGTGTTCCCCTCCGATAAAAAATGTCCATTATGCAATTTGCAAATTTTTAAAAAAGAACCGGTTCAGGTTCGTCTCCAATTCACCAACAAAGTCTCCTCTGCCATCCTATTTCCCTGCAACTCTTCTCTCTATTTTTCAAACCCAATTTCAACAGCAATTTTGTACAAAGGAGTCCTTTTCTATAGATTTTGGCTAGAGTGTAATAAATTTAATTATTTTATTTCATTAACCAAAACAAAGTCTTTATAAAAACAAAAAGGATCTTATAGCTATTATTATTTTTTTTTTAATGCATTTCTCTGCCACATAAATGTGGACAGAAAATTACACAGTCTTTCTTGTTCAGGCGTGGCTGTAAATATCGTAAGGGGGAATAACTCTTACAACGTGTGTGGGATTCGAACCCACACTCCTTCGGTGTTTAAAGCGTATTTTTATACGCTCTTACACACTAGGCCACCGAGGCCCCTGCTATTATATATAATTTTAAAATTTTAAAGAAAAGCTAACAAAACAAGGAAGAACAATTAACAAAAATTTGAATACTTAGTTTCAAGCAAAGTGAAAAGTAAAGTTTAGAAGTAAAGCAAAATGAAAGTATTTCCCTGCATGATGTAAGAGTTAACATTTTCAACGTATTAAGTTTTGCAATGTAACTTGGAATAATAGAATACTCTGAAGGGTAATATTGGTTTCTTTTAGAGCAAATAAAAGAAACTGTTTTTGAACAGATTCAATTCTTTTAGAGTGTGTTTGAAATGCTGGATCCCAAAAAATGTGGCCATATTCTAAAAATGAATCGAACCAAAAGAGTAATAAAGTGCTTTTGTTACTGCTACGTCATTAAACTCTTTCGCCCTTCTTTTAATGAAGCCTAACATTTTATTTGCCTTAGATTCATAGTATAGTGAAAACTGAAATTTAATTTATCATCTAAAATAATCAGTCATGCTATTAATCCTTTCGAAAACTATATTGTCTATTGACTAATCGAAAAGTATTGTATTGATAAAATTTAAACCACTGATGAACATAATTAGGTTCTTTAAATTAGTATTACCTTATCCAAAATAAAAGATTCGACTAGAACAAAATGTAAATAAAAAATCTTCAAATTTTTGACTTTTGAATGGAACACAAAGAGGTTTTTCAATGAAAAAGTAAACTATGTTATATTTCCGTGTACCTCTATACCCTTTTAAACTCTTGCAAATCTAACTGCAGGTCTATATAGTGCTTAATCTCAGCCTAATATATTAATTGGAACTGTATTTGTATTTGTATTGTATTTGTATTGTATTTGTATTTGTTTTAGGTGTACAGCTTATGATTTTACATTTCTCAATATTTAGTTTTAATCTATTATGGGTATGCACCATTCATGTAAAGAATATATATTTCCTTGAAGTAATTGTACATCAGAGTTATTCTTAATAACATAGAAAATTTTAAGATCGTCAGCAAATGCAATATGTGACACACCTATTAGTTTTGCAGAAAGATTTGAAATAAACATATTGAATAGAAGTGTGCCTAAATGGTTAACTTGCGGCACTCTTGAAGTAACGTAAGTTGGGTTTGACAAATAACCGTGGAATTTAATGTTTTGAGTTCTTTTATGCCGCCATTTTGTTCTTTTATGCCGCATGTGGACCATTTCGGACCATTTGGACAACTATTAAATTATAATTATATTTGTTTTTTTGTTTACAATATTTTATTAGACATATTTTATACATTATTTTTTTGACCTGATCGCTGTTTGAATCCGAGACCTTTTGCCTGAAAAACCGGAGTCTTAAGCGCCGCATCATTGGTCAGATAATTATTTAATTTAGAGAATTCAAATATTATTTTTCAGGGAAATTTCAAAAAAAGTATATAAAATATTTACGACTCATTTAAATTGATTAACAACAATTTTCTATATTTTTAAAGAAGGATTTTTAGTTTTTTGATTAACTTAAGGTAAATATTAACTTTCAAATACCCATTTGTTTAATATGTTAAATAATTGTTAATATTAAAAACAATTTTTTTTTATCCACTTACTTGTTTATTCATTTAATTTCATCGTTTTTATTTTTTTACTTAATAAAATTGATTTGAATGCTCGTTTTTTTTTTCTTTTTTTCCAACCAATTATCATCCCCTTTGCTTTTCTTTTTTTTCATCAACCTAATTTTTAACAGTCAATACAATGCGAAACATGAATTTCTTTTTTATATACTCGTACATATACAAATATTATGGAAAGATGTGGATGGGGATAAAAAAAAAATTCGCGAACAAATAGATTGACAAAAAACAAAAAAAAAAAAAAACCATAAAAAAACTTAATATTAGCAAAAGAAATAAAAAAACAAAAACCCTAAAAATAAAACAAAAATTAAAAAAAAAAGAACAATTTTAAGGCTAAACCAAATAACATTTTATGTTCCGGATCGAAGAATATTAGCTAGTGGCAAATAAAGGAAATAGGATTAAGATATTATATGTACCAAAAATAAAATAAAAAAAAAAAAAAAGTGATAAAATACACAAAAAAATGAAAGAGAGATAGAAAATATAAATTGCAATCTATATAAAAAATTACACACATGGGAGCCGTAACCGCTATATAAATGTTTTCAATGTTTTAATTCTAGAGATCATTCATTATACCTTGAAAATTACACATACCTATACTGAATATAAATAACATACCTATACTGAATATACAATTTTTTTATATCTATTGTTTTTATATATATATATTTTTTTTTTTTATGTTTTTTAATACTGTGTATCTTATGGATTTTAATAATTTGATTTTTTAGTATCTTAATAGGTAAAAATGTATTGTATTTAAATTAAATAAGGGGAAAAAAATGAAAAAAAAAAAACAAAATTATTATTTTATTTAAAGAATAGCAATATATAGCCATATATAAGAAGATTTTTATTAGAATATAAATGGTTTAATGGGGCTCCCTTCCTCTATTCCCCCTAATTTTTGAAATGTGAAGCTAAAAATAACTTAATATATAATATTCCATCTTTCTGATATTCATTATATATTCAAGGTTAATTAAATTCTGTATTGATACTTTTTAAACACTGTGTGAATGAAATGATTACATTCAATTGATAAAAAAAAGTAAGGTAAGGCTATGTAGAAAGGATTTAAAATTCGATGAACTTGATTGAACTATAATTTTTTTTTAGAATTACTATTGCCTGCTATCCTATTATTAGATAGGAAATTCTTAGTCAGCAGATACAGATAGGATAAGGGACAATAGTCATTATTATTGGATAGGATAAGGGACAATAGTCACATTATTACTCAAAAATAGGTCAACTCAACAAAACTGGCAACAAATTTGTTATGCAGGATTAACATACAACCTTTTTTGAAGGATTATTATACAACCGTTATAAAGGATTATTATAAAGGATTAGTATACAACCGTTAAGAAGAATTGTTACGAAGGAGTAGTATAACTCTGTATATATAATAAAAATAAATCTTATGTTTCTTTTCTTACTTAAGGAATTAGCTATTTTGAATAAATTAATCCTATTTCAAAATATAAAAGTGATCTTTTTTCCGGTTACGATTAATATAAACATTTTTCCGGTTACAATCAACATATGCTGCTGATATCATCAAATGCATTATCACACCAAATTGCGATTTTTATAAATAACAATTCAATTATTTTTCGTGCTTCATGTGACCATATATCTTTAAGTATTAGACTTTTCTTAAATATTTGTTCGATTTTTAATAATGCTTACTATTTTGTAGCTCTATGATTTTGAATTTGTTATTATTATTTAAATCGTCTTAAGCATTCATTTCAATTTTAAACGTTTTTACAATAACATTTTACAAAAAACAAAAGTAAGAGAATAGCAAGGAGCAGCTATGAAGCATCACGATTTAAATTTGCTATACATAAACTTTTAAACATTTTATTATCTACACCAACTATTAAACAAACCTCGAAAATGTGCTTTGACAAAAGTAATAAAAGCTGTAACGAATAAAAATTATCCTAGATTGATAATTAAAAAAAAACACCCGATTTCCCGACTTATTTATTAGATTTGTAAGATTTGATTCATATTCAATTGGAACATAGGCAAAATATTTTCTTTATTAGATAGACTTCTGACTAGACAGACCGATAATTATTGATATCAAACACTTGTATTAATTTTTACCTTTCATATTTATACAAAAAACAAAAAAAAGAAAAAAAATAACAAAAATAAACCCTAAATTGATTTTCACGAAAAGCCAATTTAATAAATATCCTATGGTCTTGTAAAGTTAACCGTAAAAAATTATGTTTCTATAGATTATTTAGCTTATGATGTCCTTTTTTTGCTCCTGTTTTTTTTTTTTTTTTGAGTGATTATTGTTAACGACAATTTGTAATAAGGATATCGTATCGCAGAAAAAAACAATACAAGCAAAGTAACAAAAACTAAAAAAAAAATGAACTTAAAAGCGCTGTCAAAGACCATTTATGTCACTAATACGATTATTAAATTTATTTGTACTTGATATAAATTATACATATGTATAATATAACCTCCATTACAATATGTATGTATATATATACATACAATATTAGTATGAGTATATCAATATCAATAAAAAAAAAAAACAAAAAAGAAAATAAAGGACATAATGTTTTCGTGTCCAGAATATTTCATTTCGATTAAACATAATTGAAACGTATGATTTTCAATTCATCTCAAGGAATATTGAAGAGAAATATAAAAAAAAAAAAAACAAAAATTGATATTAATAAAAAATCTTTTGGATATTAATGTTTCTCAAATGTTAATTTTAAGTATACACATTTTATATCGTATAAAATGTAGTCAGTACTTACAAATCCTATGTCTAAAATCATGCTAAGGCTAAATAGATTCCTTTTAATATTGTTTCTTTGTTATTCAGCTAACCTATGTTATTCAGCCCGCCTATTCTTGTTCAAAGCTTATATTAGTAAAATTTGAGAGCAAAAATGAGTGGGAAAGCGTTGCCATGGTTAACCTTCAAAGAGGGTAAGGCAAGGTAAAGAAAAAAGAGGAAAGAAAATATTTCCTGATCAAATCACCAAAGATAAAAACTGAGTTTATATGAATGATATAGAGGGAGTTTTAATATTTTATTTAAAGGACAGATCCTTGTATACACTTTATGCAAACCAAGATACGATTATAAAACAAGTAAGCAAAATAATAAAAGTAATTATATACATTCAACATGTTTTAGACCCAGATAAAATAATTTGAAGCTAATTTGAAGATTATATGAGTTTACACAAGCTTGAGGCTCCTTTAGGTCTTCTAAAAACAAAATTCATGTTTTAAATATTTAAAAATTTTGAGAAAATAATTAAATATCAACTATTTTCTACGGCTATTTTTGTAAACATAATTTTTATAAGTTATTATATTCAGAAGATTTT
Source organism: Poecilobothrus nobilitatus (assembly GCA_947095535.1). NCBI lineage: Eukaryota > Metazoa > Arthropoda > Insecta > Diptera > Dolichopodidae > Poecilobothrus > Poecilobothrus nobilitatus. The sequence continues at coordinate 49,612,603 of OX352772.1, read as the reverse complement.
TAGTTGATATCATGGGACTAGTAAAAAATTTAATATAAAAATTTTTTAAAAGATATGTATAATAATATACATATAATTTAGAAAATCATCAGACAACATATGTTTGAATGTAATGAAGATTTAAAACTGACTAAAATTAACAAGAAGAATTCGAAAATTAATTATTCTTCTTAATCAACGGTTTAGGATTGTCAATAATTAATTGTCTGTTAACCTTTTAGTACTAGAGGTAAATTTGAAAGCAATAATATATACTACCTTTTCTTCTCTCCTATCGTTCTGATGCCCATTCGTAGTTGCATATCGGCCGGTTAATTTTATGTTAAAACAGTGACAACATTTTCAAATTTCATTCTATTTGTGGTGGGTTTATGAACCGATTTCCTAAACCCAGTTCACTGCCGAATGTTATTCAACCATAATGATTTTTTCTTCCTACACCTTGTTTTTCTTCTATTCTGCCTTCGACAATAAACAGTATAGAAATTCTTATTTCGATCCTCGCATTACCAAAATATTCTACAATTCGTTTTTTGATTATTAAAAGTAATTCTATATTGGTAATATGATCTATTTTAGATGTTGTTTTTTGCAGATGTCTATCTCGATTCATACCTTCATTCAAGCTTCTAATTTGTTAGTAATAGCCACTTTGAGTATCCAAGCTTCTACAACGTATAATAGTGCTGACCAAATAAAACATTTATGGAATTGTAATCTTACGCTAATATTGTCATCATAATTTTTTAATTATTTTCTTCTGCTTGTTACAAGCATTTCTAGCGATCCCTATTCGACATTTCATTTCCATATGACAATTCCTGTTTTCATACAACCCCAGATACCGTGATATATAAAACTGATTACAAATATGATTCTGTGATTTATAGTGATGTTTTTCACTATTGTACATATACTTTTATTTTGTTAATTATCATAAATTTTATTTTTTGCGAATTGCGGTATTGATGTTGAGGCTAAATTTTTTACAATGTTGATTAACCTTGTTCATTAAGTATTGCAAGTCATCTAAGGTAGTATAAGCTAACTAGTGTTGTATCGTCGGTGTAACAAATATTTGTTCATAAACATTCCCTTTATTTTTATTCTTTTATTTACATTAGCAATTAAATCTTGAAATAAGCTTTCTAAGTAGATATTAAGAAAAATAGATACCATACATAAAGTTAATCATAAAAATTTACTGCCGCAAAATTACAAATGAAAGTTACTACGACAGTCCGCTGTTGTATAGGTTTTTAATATCGAAAGTTGTTATTACGCCAAAATTTTTTTTTTACTGACCACGGTTTATCAGATATATCTTTTTATTCAATATCATAAATTTTTTTTAAAAAAAAAGTTTGAATACACTGATATTACAATAAAATACAATTAAATTTAGAAAACGAATAAAGCTCTACTTATAATAATAAAAAAAATAAATAGATCTTAAGGGCTTTAACAATTTAAAACGATAAAAAAATCATTGCCATCATTACTGATTGTCTCTTTTAAGATACATATGTGATGTACATATATAAATAATGTATGTTCGTATATATTTTTAAATAATTATATACAAGCAATCAAACAAATATAATGTATATTTATTTGTAAAAAAGTTGACCGTTTCTACCCTATCTATTACATGTGCATTTCAACGAATGACACTACTAAAAAAGTCCTTCAACAGTAAGAAACTCAGCTAAAATGTATATTTTAAGATACATTTTCATGTATGTTATATAATATGTACATTTGCACATACATATATAGAAATTGAATTGAGTGACCCATTCAATTAAACTTTATTTTTTTGTCATCGTTGATTTTTTTTTAGGAAGCTGTTTTTTTTTTTATCTTATTACAACGAATAAAAAAAAAGGGACATCACTTAATAGTGAAAAGTGCCTTGAAACATTTCGTTTCTATGAACTTGAGGGTTTCAATGGGAATTTCTCTTTTTTCTTTACTTGTTTTAGTATTAATATCTATTATATGATACAGTGGGTTAAAAAACTTTTGTTCATCTGTATTTGATAGATGATATATTGATTTAAAGAATAGAGTGTAGGCTTTCAATTGAGAACTTTCATATTCGATTTCAATTAAAGAGAAATTATTTTTTATTATAGTTTTTAGCCTCATATAATTACAATTCGTTTTTGGTTTCAAATTGAACTCTAGAAAATAGGAACAGTCGTATCATTATTACGATCTAGTGAAACTTCTGATAATCAGATTGAAGCTACATTTCTTAAGAGATTTTGTAAAAGTGGTTCAGTAAAATTGATTGATTACTTGATTACTTGGAAAAAAAAAGGAGAAATAGTTTATCTTTAAAAATAATTAAATATAACTAGTTGTTTCTTTATTAGTCTATAGTAAAAGTTAAAATAATCAGACCGTTTATTAACCGATTTTGTTATTTTCAGTAAGAATGAATGAGTATTATCCATTACAAGTTTAATATGATTTATAAATTCTACTTTCTTCAAATTTTTTTGAAAACCGAGTTTTTTTTTTTGGGTAAGAATGAAGAGAATCTTCCAAAGATATTATACGCAACACAGGTTATGTTAGACTTTTATTCACTAAAAACACCAGCCTCGTTGTAAACAATTAAAACTAATCTTAAAGAATAATTTTGCGCTAACTGATAGATATACGAGCTGCAGGTCGCCATAAAGGTGATCTACGTTTATAGTTAAATAGTTAAATCTAGTGAGCTAGGTCTTAAGCCTTTTATTAGAATTTTCAGTGTGTAGAAGTTTTGAAGGTTCTACATTTATCTTTCGTCGAAAAAAAGTGTTATATTTTTGTCCATGTTTTTTTATTTTTACGTTCACTTTAGGAATATAAGGTGCACTAAGGAGCACTTACCATATTATGTAAAATTTTATTTTGAAAAATGTTGATGCTCTAAATATGTATTGTGTTTGTTTGACGCAACTCCTTAGTTATTTGCATATACAATAAAATTTTATATTATATTGGCAATCTAGAGAGAGAGGTAATCATTAAGCTTATTTTTCCATTTTTTGGTCTATAGAAAAAATTGGTCACTTAGTTTTTGCAATTTATCTATAGCATTGTCATTATTCGATCTTACTGCCATTTACAATTTTTTAATCTTGATAAACCACACTAGTATAAAGTAAATATAGTATAGGACCTAAAACACTTCCCAACAAAAGCAAAAAAAAAATATGTTTTTAAAACCTAAGAAAATATAGCTACAAAATATGAAATTAATCCTTGGCAACTAGAACCCACAGGGATAAATGGAACTCTCACATAAAATGTTTGCTCGTTTCATTTTATTTGTTCGTAAACATTTTTATACCACTGTATGCATGAACATAATATGTAAAAACCTACATATACTTAAAATAAAATTTGTACACCAATGATTACTAAAACACACGTCCTATATCTATAACAGAAGTAGCATTTTATTTCGTTTTTTTTTTTTTTTGGATGAAATTGAGATGAACGACAGGCGGCATTACATTACAACACGTTATTGAGGTGTAATATGATTTTAGCAATGATGACACTATACAATCCATATGGGACTTTTACAAAAAAAAAATAAAATTGAGCTTCTATTATTTTTTATTACTGTTCGCTTTTACTTTTGTTATATATATTTAGTTAATTGTCCTAAATATGGTATGTCAGGTTCTTGTTTTTTTTTTTTGGCGATATGATTTTGAATAGGTTTAGTTTGTTTTTTTTTTAAGAGTCTTGAAGACAAAATAAAAAATAAGGAAGAAGAATATGTATTGAATTTATGTTGTTATTTTATTTTTTTTTTTGAATAGGTATTAGGTATAATGGTTAGTCATGTGATATAAAAAGCAATATTGATCTAATTTAAGAAGTTTTATACCTAAATTATTATAGTTTAGAAGTACTTTTTATATTGAAATGTATACCATGGTGCACTGGTGAAAAAATTGTTCTTTTTTGTTGTTAAACAGTAGATATATCTATTTATAAAATAAAATTGATAACATTTTTCTATTTTTTCGTATTTATTTGAAAATTTGTATATTTAAATTATGTTCCTCAAATGATGTAAGTTTCTTAATACGTTATATTATTTTAATGTATAATTCGCGTTATTTAAGAATACTTCTGTTTTAGTAGACTCCATAAAATCCGAAAAAAAAAAAATTCATTTATTTCAAGATCCCGAAAACTTAATATGATAATTAAGAAAAATGCATATATCTGTTGTTACTATAGATTTTCAATTTAATGTTAAGGATATTTTACTAAATATGTAAGAGTTTGATTTTTAAATTTATAACTTAGGATCACAACATAAAAATAATTCACCTTTTCTTTTCAAATGTAATCATTTCTGTTATTTTGGCCCATCCAACTAACAACAATTTAACTAAAGTAAAAAAATGTTTAAATTGATGGAATATATTTGTAAACAAAATAGCTAGGGAGGATTTTAGGGTTCGTTGAAAAATCAGGATATTTTCCAGAGGGTTTATATGTATATTCGTATAAGGGAGATTCTGAATTAGTAGGGATTTTATAGTTGGATTTTGGAAAAAAATATTTGGAGGCGGCAGTCCCCGGAAGATTTTCATCCAGAGACCTTTTCTGTTATTTAAACTTAAACAGAGAAAAAATGTGCCATATATCCTATAGTGGAAACATGGAAACATCCAAAAATTTTCTTCAGCCATTTTATATAATTAGAAAAAATAAAAAATGAGTCAATTGACATAGAATATTTTTCTCAGAAATTTCCAGATGAGATTTTCGAAATGGAATTTTTTAATTCGGATAACATTCTTTAGTTCTTATATTAGTGATAATAAAAAATATAGGTCGGTTTTTTTTTATTTATTACTTGGCTTTGTCAATACTTAGGAGCCCTTACAGGTATTAATAGTGGTAATTTGTTTAATCATAGTTTTAACTAAGTGATTTCAGATTTTTATAAACGGGCAGTCGGCCTAATGTAAGATTAGAAGTATGGCCGAAGGTTATCTATAACATCTGTTATTTGCCAAAGTGTTAATTTAAGTGTTAACAAGAAACAATTAAAAATTTAATGAAAATTGCAAAAAAAAAGCTAAATCTCTTAACAAGAATGGATGAATAACATTAAATATAATAAATTAATATATATTTTAATTATTAATATTTGATTAATAAAAGAGTTCCCACTTTTCAAAGTGGTACAAATGCATAAAAAATACTTTGCAAGTTTTTAGCCCAGTTAAAAACTGTATTCAAGGGGCCTCGGTGTCCTAGTGGATAAGATTGTATAAAATACGCTATAAACACCGAGGGAGTGTGGGTTCGAATCCCACACATGTCCTAAGAGTTATTCCCTCTTACGACATTTACAGCCGCGCCTGAAGAGGAAAGGCTGTGTAATTGCACATTTATGTGGCAGAGAAATGCATTAAAAAAAAAAAAAACTTATTCATATATTCGCATATTCATACATTTAACGTGTCAATTAATGATTGCTGTGGTATTAAGAATAGAGAATTATTGTAAATTGGTTTGTGTCTTCAATAGATTTAACTTTTATTTCGTAAATAAGTGATTTATAGAAAAACGGCTCCACTATTAAGAGTGTTACACAAGTGGTTACAGTGTTACACTATTAATACGGTAATATATATATATAATGTTAAATTGATTAAGAAAGCAGTCATTTATTATCAGCTTCTCTATTGTAGAAAAAATTAGGGATGAACTTGGTGTGAAAACATTTAAAAAACAAAAATGTTGTTTTTTTTTGAAAGAAAATAAAAATATTAAAAACATCAAAACAAATCCTTTTCAATTAGATATTCTTAATTTTTAATTTTTCACATTTATAATTTTTTTTAACCCATTTCAAAATTAATTTATTTATTTATTTTTAACATTTTCTTTCTTCTCATTTTATTTAGTTAACATCTTAAACTTTTTCTTACCTAATAAAACTGCTCTGTTTGATGAATAAAAAATGTAAAAAAAAAAGTCCACACACGCTTTTTACAATCAAAAAAAAAAAACACAAAATTTCAAATCCTTTTCATTCAAAATTCAAAATAATTATCTTTATACCCGTACGATAGGATCGGGTATAATAAAATTACTCCTCCGTTTGTAACACCTCGAAATAAGCGAGCTAGATATACCTTCAAAGGTATGGATCGGATCAGAAAAAAATTCTAAGACTTTTGAGCCATGTCCGTCCGTCCGTCCGTCCGTCCGTCAGCACGCTAACTCAAAAACTAAGAAAGCTAGAATCTTGAAATTTACACAAAATATTCTTGGAGTAATTTGTAGGTTCCCCATTTTTTTTGGTTGAGTTAGGACCAAACCTTAAGGTAGCTCTCGAACACATAACTTTTAGATCCCCACATTTTTTTTGAAATAGAGCTATGAAATTTTAACTGCTGATAGATCTCACAAAAATATTAATTTTATTTTTTATAACTTTTTTTTGTAGCCTCACCCGTTACGGAGCTACAGCTCCCCAAAGGTTCAAAAAAGCTCTATATTTAAATTGTTATAGCACAAGTTGTATAAGGTATATCTTCATTTTGAAAACGTCAAACGATTACTACTTTTATCAGCTTTAAAAGTATATATACAATAAATATATATTTGTGGCATACGGTGTCTTAATTTACCGTTATGCGAAACTCAAATTTTGCAAAATCCTTTAACCCCTCTATCTTTTAAACGGTTTAAGTTGGAAATTTGAAATTTTGACAGAAGTTAGATCTTTGAAAATAAGTATGAGTCATTTCAGAAATTTTTTTTGTATCGCCTCCCGTTTAGGAGCTGTAAGGGGTCAAAAGCTGAAAATTTCCTTTTTTTAAACACCTGTAACTTGAACACCCGTTAAAATTTTTTTGAAGTAATACACAAAAATTAAAGCTTCAACATTATACTCTTATTTCTGTTAACAACTTTTTTTAATAATATAGGGTTACTTTATAATTGACGAAAGTGTTACTTGATTTTTCAAATTTTCTAACAAATTTCTTCAACAAATTTTTTGCATTTGTTTTACTCGATAATTTGAAATTGTTGAGGATATAATGCGTAGTACATTAAAATGTAAATAAATAAACAACATAACGGTTGCTTGAAGAATTTTTATTTATATGATATTGATATATATATATACTTATATAATATCATGTTTATTTACATATGGTATATGTCACTAGTGAGTGAATGATAAGAGTATATATGTATATTATATAGCGCCGTATTTACATATATATATGTATTTTATTGTACTTATAAGAAATTATTCTGTCAATGGAATATTTAAATATAATATAATATAATATTTAAAATTATATTTATTATTTTGTACTAAGTAAATTTAATATACATTTACCGCTTAGTATTAAATGGTACTATAGAATATTTGAAAAAGTTTTGGATTGATAATCGTTATGTGGAAGGTTAGAATCTGCTTTTGAAGAATGTACATATAAACATATAGTTTGAATATATGTACAACACATAGTTTTAGAAATTATAAAATTCACCCAAATTATTTTAAAATACTAAAATATTAAAAAAATAATATATTAAGCAGAGTGACAGGCTGTGAACATACTAACGGTTCGTACGGGTATCTAAGAGTTGACAAAGTCAACTGTATTCTTCCTCGTTTTTTTTTTATTTAAGTAAAAATTTGTACTTATACTAAAAAGTTTAATTAATTATTTCCATAATGTAATCATACAGTGTTTTAGTTAAATAAATTTTTTAAGTAAATTTTCAATTTAAAACAAAATTCCTCTGAAATTATTGAAAAAATAAAACACTCATATCCCTAGAGAATATTCCATTAGAAGATGTGCTCTATTTTAATTATCTAGGCAGGATTTTAGCAGGTAACTGTGTAAAACAGAATATAAAAAGCAAGTTGACAAATGCTTGACTAGCTTTTGGGATATGGGAACTTTCTATTCTGGCAAGAAACAGAAAAATGAGGATTTCAGCAACTGTATAAACTAATCAATACGCTAGAGAGATTTTATGAACATAAACATAAACAACATCAAAATAATCCACTGTTAGAATATATAAAATTTTTTGACCCAGAATAATAAGTAACAGTCAATCAATGGGGAATCACTGGACAAGAATATCTATTATCATATAGATGATATAAATGTGAAAATGAAGATGGATAGGCCGCAAACGTTGTGCTAACTGGAATACACAATAGGTAGACAAGTATTTGAATGAAATCCATGAAGAAAATGTTGTATGAGAAGGATATATACAACATATCGTCTAGAATCTAGAGCAACATACAAGAATTGGAATTGAGTTGACAAAAACCAATGAATTTGATTGAAAGGATTAGGCTGGGAATTTACAAAAACAAGAAAATTTAAATATAAATATTAGATGTAGTTATTATAACACTAACTTGGTTACAATTCTTTTAATCTAAATAAAATAATACAATCTTAGTTTTGATTACAATTCTAAGAATATAAATCACAACAAACCATTTGAGAGTATACAATTATTAAAGTTTTTCCACGAAACTTCGAAACATTTTCCGAAATTTTAAATTTAAAACTAAATTTTTGTGCAAAATTCAGCATTGCATAAATCTTTAATTTGCTGTTACACAATTCCTTAGGTTTATCTTAGAATTTAACCTGGTTTAACAATTTTGGATAAAATTTTTGTTTTGTGAGACTTTTGTTTTTTTTGAAATATGATATTTGATGTAAACTCAGATAAACCAAATTGACCTCCCATTATTATATAAGAATTAATTGATTGATTATATGTAATTGACATTTTGGCTAATTGTATTTAGAGCAAAATTACACAAACACCATTATTTACATTTAAAAATGTATAAATATGTAATATGTTTAAAAAACAAGGCAGAATATAAACCAATGGTTTTTAAAAGCGCACATTTCCAAAAGAATACAAACTGTTTAGAATTGTGACTTGCACCAAAATTTGAAAATATCATATAAGAAAAAATATGAAAATAGGACTTTTTTACAATTTTCAGGGGCTGTAAATCCGGAATTCTATATAACTAAGAAAAATCGTTAATGCGCGTAAAAATATATTACTGAAGCTTTAATTTTTATGTTTTGCCGAAGAAAAATTTGTACAGGTACCTAAGTTACAGGTGTCTAAAAATAGTATATTTTCAATTTTTGAGCCCTAATGGGTCTTAAACAAAAAAAATTTCTGAGAAAACTTATGCTAATTCCAAAAGTTCTTTCCTGTCTTAGAATTTCAAGTTCCTATCTCAAAGCGTACCGGAGTTATGAAGGTAGAAAAATCATGCAAAATTTGGTTTTCACATAACGGTAAATTTAAATACTAAATTAAAAAAAAATTGTATAATTTTGATATTGATTTATAAAGGTAAAAAGAAATCCTGTGGAATGGCGTTTTCAGATTGAAAAAGTGTTAGGTAGAACATGAGATATATGTATTTAAAAATAGGGCTTTTCCAAAGTTGGAGGGGCTGCAGCTCGCCATAATGGATAGGGCTATATGTAAAATTGTTCTACAACATTAATTTTTTTATGAGACCTACCTCATAAAGACCTATGGTCTTTTTTATAGACCATAGTTAAAATTGTTTTTCTCTACCCTTAACGGTGTAGAAGTTTTGTAAACAGACGAACAGACGGATGGACAGAGTAAAATTAATAGGCACATTTTTTCAATTTTTTTTAGAAATGTGCTAAAAAGTATATGTGAAAATTTAACAAAAAAAGCAACTTATATAATATGTATAAATGAGACAAATTAAAAAAGGAAATTTTATATTATACCCTTTAAAAAAATTAATTATATGAGTATGTATCTCTATGACTCAATCTACGTATATGAGTATCTCTATATCTGCATATCCGTATGATATCCACGTTAAAAAAAAAATTTTTGTTTTTTGAATAATACGCAATGACGTATAGAAGTGTTTAACAAAAATTTGCTAAGATGATGCCTTTTGATCCTGATTATGTTTGAACTTTTTTATATATAGTGACATACATCTTATAATATATAATATCCTTCTATATTATATACATACATATACATATGTATATTGATTTCAATTTGAAATAATGTTTAAAATGATAATGATTCTATAGAATTAATTTTTGTTATTTTGTTGTTAAACAAAAAAGGAGCATATTTAAATCCTGAATCTTGAGTCCTCAATCTGATATAATATATTAATTTCGACCTTTTTTTGTTTTTTTTTTCCTTTTTTATTTTATATAATATTTTATATAAGTTCAAAATAAGGCAAAAAAAAAAATTTTTATATTATAAGTTTTTTGTTTTTCTTTTTTTTTGTTTTTTTTTTAATAATAAAGAATATTATTATTATTTTTAAATGTATACATATTTAATAGAATATTATAATTTATAAATATAGTAAGTATTCTTTATAAAGGATTAAAAAAAAACAAGAAAAAAAAATAAATAGAAAATTATTTGATCGTTGTACAAATTACCTATAGATACTATTCTGGTCCAGAACTAAGAATTACTTTATTATAGAACAGTATTTTTTGAGATATTTTGCTTAAGTTTTTTAATTTAATCGAAGTATTTTGGTACACAGTAAATTTCCAAATGGAATTATCCTTTTTCGGCGCTACGTCATAAATTCAAAAATCAAAAATGACATAAGTACGAGAAAAATTTCGTCATATTGTTTGTCACAGCATTTATTTCGTAATTATGTCTTTTTTGATTTTCGAATTTATGACGGAGCGTCGAAAAAGGATAATTCTTTTGGATATCCCTAAGACTAAGTACGAAAAAAAACAAAAGAAATAAATTCGTATTCATGTCATTTTTAGATTTTCGCACTTGTCACATATGACACATGACATAATACAAAAAAAATTAAATTTGTATTCATATCATTTTAAGATTTTCGCACTTGTGTCATGAAGTGCGAAACTTGTATCGCATGAAAATGATTAAAGTTCGAAAATTAAAAAAAAAAGAAGAGCGTAACTATTATTACATCTTCTGGAAAAAATTTCTAACTCTGATTTTGTTATCGTTAAAAAATCAGAGTTCGAAATTTTTCTTTCTTGATTATGTTTTTTACAAACATATTTTAAAAGTAAGAACCTTCCAAGAATTCGAATTGGAAAATACGATCCAATTAAGTCAGTTTATTATAATTTTTATTTTTATATGCATTTCTCTGCCTGCTCAGAAAATTACACATTTTTTCCTGTTCAGGCGTGGCTGTAAATGTCGTAAGGAGGAATAACTCTTACGACGTGTATGGGATTCGAACCCACACTCCCTCGATGTTTACAGCGTATTTTATTCGTTCTTACCCACTAGGCTACCGAGGCCTCTAGTTTATTATAATTTGTTTAATTAAACAAAATAGGATTTTAAAATATGGCAAATATATCCCTTTTTCTCGAAAATATATAGCACAAAACAATAAAAAGGAAAAATTTATTTTTAGAAAAGGGAAATATGGTTACAAAATGAGGGTTATACACTTTTTCCCAGAATATATGCATATATATATATATATAATATGTAGAATTTTGATTTTTTTGTTCTTTGTGTCCTCCATGATCTCGTACTTATGACTTTCGAATTTATGATATAGTACCTCCCTTTTCTCCTCTTTTTAAGAAAAAAATAAGAATTAGTACTTAAAAGGTTAATTTATTATAATTCTTTAAGAGAATAGAAAATAGTATCTATAAATATTTTTCTTGATTAGAACTTTTTTTAACAACAGTTTATTTTTTAAAATTATTTCTAGCGTTAAACCTGCCGCCATAATATGATAGATAAATTTTTAGAAAAGGTAGCGAACAATAAAAAATCGTGTTGTAAGAGACATAAAATTTATATAGGAAAATAACAGTAAAAAAAAAACATATTTTGATAATTAATCGAGTTAAAACTTTAATTAGTCGAATTCATGAAAAATAATTTAATAAAATAAATCTAACTATCAAAAATTAAATACGTTTAACGGTTCAAATTAAATAAAATTTCTAGAAATTAAAAATTTAAAAAGAAGTCTTTGTGCATAGTAAATTTAATTTTAGTTTTTCAAATCAGAATCAGAATGAATCATTAGTTCCTAGGTCGTAAGTCTAAATTAACGATGCATAATACAAAGAGTCAACCATCATTATAAAAGATTATTGATGTAAAGGGTCATTAAGTAATTAAACTTGCATGATTGTATGACATTCAACTTTGGGGTTATAATAAGCCATATAATAATATAGAAAATAATATATAAATAATGTATAAAATCTTTCGCAATATGGTAGGTCGTTCCTGTTATGTTTGTAATAGTCATATTCATAGAAATTTATGAAAATCTCTAAGTTACAGATGAAATAAACAGATATGTTTTAAATCATAAAGATCTGGAATGGTATATTATGAATATGGTAGGGAACTTATAGAAAATCTGATTACAAAAGGACGGCTTAAAAGAGTTAGACTTTTAGATACAAAATAGCCAAAGTATAAATTTACTTAGAGAAAGTTCATAAGACACTTTGAAATAAAATACTAACAAAAATTAATGGTATATCAACTCGATTAATTACGCTGTATATATATGTATATATATATTACATTGCATATATATATAAAAAGATGACGTCTAATCAAAGTTTAGCATACTAATCACCATACTTTTGGTAAATTAACAGTCTTAAAAATGGATGCTACTTACTATGCCGATCGTAATATTCAGTTCTCAGAATCATTCAGATCGATTTAATAAAAAAACACAAATTACAAACTCTGATTGCTCATATCTAAAAAAGAAAACACAAAGTTTATTTTATTGGCTCATGATCTGGTTTGATTGAAAAAAGTCCCGGTGTCGATTAAGTAATTTTACATAATTATTTGGAAAAAGACATAGCGGATGGATGATTTATTATAATTTTTTTTAACCATACTGTAAAATTTGAATCCTTTTCTAATAATTTTAGGAAAATATTTTTTTTATTATTTTGTAACCTTGAACATATAAATAAATTATTTTTATTTATTAAATGATAACAAAATATATCTTTAGATATATTGAGTAAAGCTATTCCTATACCTATTAATAAAGAAATTGAATAGAATTTCCTAACAAAAAGGACATGTAAAAGAATTTCCTAAAAAGGAAGACATTAAATAATATATTATGTATTTTGTCAAGGTTTCTGATATTTTTTCAATCATTTAATTTTAATGGTAAAATTATGGAAATACAGGATACTTTTCTACATTTCGAAATAACAAATATTACATTGATTTAAATTTTAGACTTTGCTTGTATTAGATTTGAAGGAGTTTAGTAAAATTTAAAATTTTGGAGAAAACAATGAATGAAATAAAACAATTATTGAAATTTTACCTGTTCCTAAAGAGGATTCATTACTTCGGTAAAAATTTCTGCGCTTACTTTTTATATAGAAGTATATCTATTTATAAATTTGGATTGAAAAGATTTTTTGGATTTTTTTATTTTCTATCGCTGCAGTAAATAAAAAAATAAAATTTTCTTCTAAATGCAATGATCTAAATAATTTTTATAGAATCATTGGGTCTAACTTTATTGTAATCCTATTCAATTTAATTAAAAATTGAAGAAGAAAATCAAGGGAAGGTTATTCTTACTTACTTTCACTTTCTTTCTTCATCTTTTTATCTTGTGTTTGTGCTTCCTCATTTAAAAACTTCTAAAAAGTCTAGGATTAAATTTCGCTTCTCGCACCATTTTTACTGAAACAACCTTTGGATTAGATCTCATATAGTGAAATATTTTTTATCTATGTTTTAATGAACGTTTAAATCATTTTAGGCTTTAGACTTTTTTTGCGGAAGTAGTTGGAATCATCGAAACACTATAGCGTAGTGGAACGAGCACGAGTGCTCTTTGAGTGTATAGCACTTTAACCCAGTAAACACCATGTCCCGTTTTTGCGCAAACAATAGACTATACAACCTTTATTACTCATGCATCTCCTGGTCAAAATAAGTTGAGTTATAGGGAATGAAAATTGATTTGAAATTGGCAGGTATAGTATGAACAAAGTTATTAACGTTTACCTTGAATCTTTGCACGTGGTTATGTATAATCATTGCTATTCTAGGGAACACATATGGTTTCGAATTCGCCATGTTCGTATCACAAACGAATTTTAATAAGCCGTGCTATGCCATTAGGGAATTTGGACTATATAGGTACAGGCAGCAGAAGCTCTCCTTGTTTCTTTTTGGAATGTTTTGAGAGGAGGCATTTAATACCGTTAGAATAAGAATCCATTCCTATAAGGTATCTATAAAAAAGGGTAAATAAAAAGTTAATATGAGAATCGAAGTCTTCTTTTTCCAAGAGACTAGAAATTGAGTTTTCTAAAGGTAAACTTAAAATAGTTCTTGGATAATATAATTTGCATATCCGGTTGTCTCCTTATAAGTTTTGTTCGTGATATTTACTTTTACTTGACGATTAAATAAAATATAATGGGAAAGGACATACTTTATTTCCGTATAATATTATAAAAATTTGCTATTTAGAATTTTAGATTGGTTTTTCTAAAAAAAAAAAAACGGAATGATCGAAATTTTCGTTTAAATTTTGGATTATCGTTTCTTTTTTTATTAAACTACGGTGTGATAGACATTTTAAATTGTCTTGGCATTTTTAATATTTTTAATATTTTGGAATTTACATTTTTTTTGGATCTGTATTTTATTTATCCGTTTATAGTATACATATATATATATAATATACATTTTTTTATACACCTATATATATGTTTATCAAAAAAAAAAAAAAACAAAAGAAAAATAAAACCTTTTTAATTTCTATTAACACACATATCATTGTATGACACCTGGTATTATATGTTTTTTAAAAATGATTTTTCTTTGTGAATAATATTATACATATATGTATGTACATATCTACAAATATATATATGTATATATGTGTATATTATGGTACCATACAAAGATGTTAATCATAGTTAGATTAAAAAGTCATCAACAGCAAAAAAAAAAGAAAAGGGTAGATATTTTGTTATTAACGCTAATGGGATGTATTTATCGTCGCCACTTACTCTAACGGAATAATATAAATATATAATATATATACATATATGTATATATGTGTTCTAATTTTTCTTGAAATATGAATTTTATTCTTTTTGAAATAAAGCCTTCAATTTAATATTTGAAGAATTAAAAAATATATTTATATATATACATACATATTATATAAAGTTACATATATATATGTATCAATTTATATTATTTTTATGTAAGTGATTTTTCATAAAAGAGAACCGTTATCAAAGAAAATCTTTATTGTATGAATATAGGTAGGTACATATTTCTAGATTTATTTTTTCATTTTGGATCCCTTATTTTTATTAAAAGTCAGGTAAGTAAGAAGAAAAATTAAGGTTTTTCATTTTATATATATACACAAATATTAATATACATAAGAGTATATAATACCTATATGTATATATCAAGATCTATTTCTATCTTTTAACATATATTACATAAGATATTAACGTTTTTATTTTACTAATGATAATAATGTTGATAATATTCATTATGTTGATAATGATGATGATGATTATGATGATGTTGTTGTTTTTCTATAAAAGAGTTGATGTTTTATGGAAAAATATTAATATTGGAAATGGCTTTTTTTTCTTTTTTTTTAAATTACAAGGTTTTTTTTATAAATTATATTTGATAATGCATTAAGTCAGTAGTACAATGATCTAGATTTTTAATATATGTATGTGTACAGTTTGATTACATTGTGTTTATTACTTTTATCTAGAAATACTACTTAAGGCGTTTTGTCATCTCAAAATGAATCTCAATATACAAATTTCATCGTAGATCCTTAGGGAAATTTTCATTGTACTCTACTAAGATCAAATTTATTATTTGTTTTAATGGATACCCTTTTAAACTGTTTCAATTTTAATATTCCCAAAATATTTAAATAAAAAAAAAAAAAATGAGAAAACAATGCACTCGACTATTGACGTAGTATCAAAGCTTATAATATATGATTCATTTTATGCTATATGAAAATTTAGCTAAAACAACAATCAATGTATATATTATGACTTTATAGACTTGAACTAATGAAAATGTCATTAACAGTTTTTTTTTCCTTTTTTGAAAATTGATGTAATCAATGTTATGTACATATATACTTGGGAAACCATTTAATTCATCTTTCTTTTATCTGTCTTTTTTTATTGATTATATTGTAAACTTAAAGCAATGGAGTCTCAGTGGCCTAGTGTGTAAGAGCGTATAATACACTGTAAACACCGAGGAAGTGTGGGTTCGAATCCCATACACGTCGTAAGAGTTATTCCCCCTTACGACATTTATAGCCACGCGTGAACAGGAAAGGCAGTGTAATTTCCTATCCACAGTAATCGTCATTTATTTATTATTTAAAAAAAAAAAACTTAAAGCAAAAATGGCTTATGTTGGTTGAGATGAAATCTTCGATTGTAAAAAGTTGCCTCCTAGAGTAAAAGACTGGATTAAGTATTTATTAATTTCTAGTGGAAAATTTCATTAATAACCATAGAATTTTTTTTTTTTAATATATCTTCTGTAGTAAAATCAAGAGGCAAAATAATTTTATATTTTAAAAGATATCGAACATAATAATTCCGTTCTAATTGCAAGTTCAAAATTTCGAATTTATTTTCATTAAAATACAAACGATAACTGGTATTCGAAAAAAAATACTATAGTTCTAATTATTTAATACGTTTATGTATAATTAACTGTATTCTAACTTGCAAAAGTCATTTTACCTGGAATGTCTTGTGGCTAAAAGGGACATTTTGCAATTTCTCATTTGGTAAAATGAGACTCTTCACAAAAAGATATTTGACAGACATATACTTTGCAAATATTAAATATATTCTGGAAAAAGCATATAATCCTGATTTTGTAATCATTTCTAAAATACCTCCTAACTAATTATTTTTTTTTACATACATATTTCAACAATAAATTATGTTTTGTTTCTTAAATACCATTTTGTTAAAGATGTTTTTGTTAAGGGATATTCTGTTATAATATTCGAACTAAGATGCAGTATATAACTCTCAACAATGGGCTGGTATCTTTGAAGCTTTATTACGTTACCTGAATAAAATCCAAAATCGCTCCATACGTTTAATGGTGATTCTACTATTCAAGAAAGGTTTACTCCTCTTAAAGTATATCAAAATATTGACGAATTATCTCTCTTTTACAGATATCTTGTAGGTAATGACATTTTTGTTTTAGTAAACTGAAATCAATAATAGACAACTACAACGCAACACTTGCAAAACTTTAAGTGCTTATTTCTACACCGTAGAAATTCCTATAGGTGATTCAACACTGGTTATGGAAATTTGTTAATTGTGAGAATCGCTTAAATGTAGAAAAAAAGAACCTCAACATCTTCGCTTCTAGTTTACTTTTCAATTTTCCCTTATTTTCCTCAAATTCGTCTCCCAATTAGTATATTCTTCAAATTCGTCTCTGCGCATAACTTGCTATAACTTTTTTTTAACGGAATCTCTTCGTAGATTTTGGGTAGCTTTTTTTTGTCAAATAACTTTAGTTGAAATATCATGTTAAGAAATAGATTTAGGCAAACTAACACGTTCCAATTTTGTAATATACATTGTAATGTTCAGTAAAGTAAATTTTTAGTTTCTTAAAAAAAAAAATGGCTTCAGTTAGATTGATGAAAAAAAAATGTTTGAAACGAATTATAGTTGTAAATAATGTAAAAGTGGATATGAAAATTTTTAACGAATAAAATATTGAGTGATTCAAACCTGATAATGCTAAATGCCTCATATTAAGCATCACATTCTGCAACTGCACTTTCAACGTTGTACAATGTGTTAGCAACTTAATTATTTTACATATTCATCAAAATTATAATGTTATTTTAATAAAAAAAAAAAACAAATAATTTCATTTCTCTTTCACTAAAAAAAAGAAAAAAAAAAAGAAAAGATTTTCCAGAAAATTTTATGTATAATTAAAAAAAAGGAGCGAAAAAAAAGTAAGGATTTTTTTAAAAAAGAAAAATTTACAAAAAAAATATGTTATTAAAATTAAATATAAGTATGTGGAAGGGTATTTTCACATCAATTCAAAATTTTTAAAAATGATACAAATAATAATATTGTAAAATTTCTTTATATAAAAGCGTTTTTAAATAATAATACAAAAGTATAGTATATAGAGTTTTATATCTTTTAAATATTTTATTTATTTTTTTTTTTTGAAATAGAATTATCTTATAAATAATTATTTAAATTAAATTATAATAATAATGTAGAGAAATACCTTTACTAATTGGAATTTTGTTTAAAATTAATTCTATTTTAGACTTTTGTGAGTAGAATTATATAAAAATTGATAATCTTCTAAAGAATTTTGTTTAATTATTTACTCCATTTGTTAATTAGATTATATTCAAAATAAAAAAAAGAAGACCATCACATAAAGCTATCTAATATAAAAATTATAAAAAAAATTAGCTTCCCCTTCTTCAATAATAGGGCTTCCTGATAAAATATGTCTAGTGATTTTAAACATTTTGGAAGCATAAAAACTGAAGATACTTAAACAATCTTTAGCATCCTTAGCAAATAATTGATTATATTTTTTTTTTTTTAGAAAAAAGGCCATTGTGATGTGTACATAGGTCCCAGTGAAGAAAAATAAGTGAAAGATTACTTATTCAAAAGATAAGTTTAAGGTTTATTCTTTAAAGGAGAAAGGAGCAATCACAGATTGAACTGAAATATTTAAAAATATGAAGCAAAAAATAAAATTCGTACGTTTAAAGTACATAGAATACTAGCTAATACCAGGCGCGTGTTGCTGCGCCCCTCAATAAATAAAAAATCTCATTAAATAAAATGTGTTTTTAATTGAAGATGATGTTATCAAAAAAAATTAACACCAAAATTGTTAAAGCTGTTGTATCGTAATAAATTAACGGAACTCGACAAAAAAATGTTTGAGACTTTCTTTTATGAGTAAAAATAATGCTTCGCATAATTGAACATAATTCGCTTTTAAAATTTTTTTTCACCAATCGTCGTGTCGATATGGGTTATCAAATTCTAAGTCTGTTAACAGAGTCAACTTTACTGTCAAAGACCAATACGTATAGAAAACTTTATAGAAATCAATCAGTCAAACCGTTTTTAGCAGAGAAACACTTCTCTTGCCCAAAAACCTTGAGTTTGCATGATGATCAGCTGAGCTGAGATTATAAATCAGAAATAGACAGACAAACAGACAAACATTCGCTATGTCTTTCGTTTTGCGGATTAATTCTTTGGGTTGACCAGATTCTGTTTTAAACCTTTTTTTTTAAGTGTTTGAGCAATTGTGCCCAGGTACTTGGTCATCATCTTTTGCAGAATAATAAATTATATATCGTGAATTTGGAAACTATATTGGCTCTAAACGTTGAAAATATGAAGGAGAAATTAAGGGAGTTTGGGTTGAATAAAACACTTGCTGAGGAATAAGTTGCTCCACCATTTAAAGTTGTCTAATCCAGATAGAGACGATTCAGAATCATCGGGGTCAGATAATGAAAAAATTACTAGTCAGTCTGAATTATCAGCAGAAATGAGTCGATTTACAATTAGAGATGTAGAAAAAAACTTGGCGTGTTTTTCAGGAACAGATTCGTTTGAAATCAGGCAATTGATCTCCGAACTAGAAGACAATGATGTAACCTTATGATGTAATCAAATACAAATATTTATCTACGTCAAGGGGAGTAGCGAAGTTATTCGTTCGTAGTCAGACCGAAATAAGAATTTGGAAATCGTTAAAAATAGCTTTTCTAGAAGAATTCGGTACATGTTTATCAGCAATATAAGTCCATAGAATGTTGACACAAGAAGCGGGATGAGACTTTGCGTCAATATTTATATAGTCTGATGGAGATAGGAAACTCAAACAAATTAGATGATGGCAGTTTGATTGAATATTTTATAGATGGTATACCCGACTCAAGGTCAAATAAAATTATTTTATACTAATCAAAGACGGTCAAACAACTTAACAAAAACATTAAAATATATGAGAAAATAAAGGGTCTCGGATTTTGCGTCCCAGAACAGGTGGGTCGACAAATCCCACAATATTTTTTTATACGACATTAATCAAAGCGTATCATCAAATACCGTAATTGTTACTCTTTCATCATAGAGAATCTAAAATCAATTTTAATTTTTTGTCGCTGTAAGTTCATGAATTTTATCATTAACCTATCAAAAAACAAAAAAAAACAAAAACATCAAGATGCCTTCTCTGAATTTCCAACTTCTAACTTCATCAAACATTAGCTTCGTTTAAATAGACGATAGATAAGGAGTGCATAAAAGCTCTTATAAATTCGTAAGTATTGGCAACCATAACGTGTGTAATATCGTTAAATTCGAGAAGAAAATTGACATCTTTGTTCTAAACAAGTCTTCCAACATGCAGTATGACTTCCCATATTTCCCAATTTTTTTTTAACTCCTATTCCTTTATTATTCTTATTTATTTCGATTTATCCCCAAATGAAACAGTACATTATTCCATAAGTTCTAAGCTAATGTTTGATTTACAAAGCAGGTGGGTGGTTGTTTCCAGTCTAACAGTACCAAAAAAAACGCGTTCATCTCATTGGCGTCTTTCGAAATTCTTCACCTACCGCCGCAAAAAACTTAAACTAAGCCCCAAAACTACAAATTTCTTAGCTTTAGATATAGACTACACATACAGATTTATAAACAGCAGTACTAATAACTGAAGTAGGATTTAAGTTGACATTTTAGAACGAAATAAAAAGAACAAAATCTTGGAGAATAATAAAATATCGTATGTGGAGTATTTAGAGTTTGTCTCTTATAAATTACTTTACAATTTCAAAATTTTAATAAGTTATTTAATATTTATTGAATTTTGAGATGAATTGATCTAGAATTTGATTTGTTTGTAATAAATTGTATTTGTTACAGCAGTGAGCATCTATTTTGGTTTTTGTTAAAATACTTATATTATTATTGTAATATGCCATCAATGTATTCGTAAATAATTTTATACATGCAACAAGAAGATGAGTATTACAATTCCTTTCAAACCGTTAGATTGTTAACAATAAAATAAATAAGTAATAAAAAAGATGGTTGGTGTTTAGTGGATTCAATTCCCATACACTCGTAGAGTACTTGTGCTCGCTCTATTCTTCTAGTCTATTTCGATGATTCCTCGCAAAAAAAGGAAAATAAACTCTTTACTTGTTTTAAGGTTTTAATTTTATCAAAAATATTTTTATATAGGCGAATGATCTCATTGCCTTAAAACAGGGGACCACTTTTTGTTGTATGTATTCTTGAACTGCACTGGCTTGCACTGGACACAATTTCCATTATTATTTTATTATTAATGGAATTAACAGTACATTTTTGAATTTTATTAATTGTATTGTTTATTTAAGCAGAATTTGACTGATTAATTTTCAATTTGCGTGGCTGTTTTAAAGTTTCACTATTGGATTTATTCAAACGATATCACACTAAAGTTTTTTTTTTCTTTTAATATTTCAAAATATTACCAAAAGACGTACTTAAACTCCTTTTTAAATTTCCCAACTAGTTAATGCACATATCACATAAAAAGACCGCATTGAGTAAAACAATTAAAAAAGTAATAAAATTGACTATTTCCAAACAACTAAAATTATTTATACTTACATAGATGTCAACCGCACTCAAAATGTTAATTTTTGTCACATTTTAAAAATTTTGCTTAACAGTTTTACTCTACCTTTTCCTCTACCTGTATTTACCTGTCCGTTTGTTTAGAAATTTTTTACACTGTTAGCCCTACAAAGAATTCATTTTGTGCAATAACTCTTTTAGGTAAATTATGGCTTACTTTAAATACATTAATAACTACAATACCTTTAACTGTAGGGTAATGACAAATTTTCAAAATATCTAAAGGGATGAAAAACTGAAAATTTGTTATTTTTAGGCACCTGTAACCTACACACCTGTGCAAATTTGTTTAAACAAACCCATAAAAATTAAAGCTATAACATTATATTTTTAAATATTTGAATGGCTTTTCTTAATTATGTAAAGTTTCCGTAAAATTGAAGAAATTTTCTTTTGACTTTTTACATTTTTTTCATAAAATTAAGGATATGCCGTCGGAAGTGATAATATCATATGTCAATAGGTTCCTTCTAATTACATTACTATTTTTTTGTTTTATTTTTGAATGTTTTCATGTTATTTGATTAAAAAACATTTATTTTTTACAATTATTTATTTTTATTTTTCAAATATTCTAATAAAAATTCTTTTCTCAAAAATTAATTGCAAGAAAAAAATAAAAATATTCTTATATCCTATTTTTCTCCAAAAAAAAACTTTTTTAAATATTTCTTTGGTATCCCTACAGTAAAATTTTTAATACCATTGTAACGGTACAAAGAAATGCTGCAAAGAAATTAAAAAAAATATACATATTTTTTTACATTCCTTTTATGTCCTTTAAATATTTATCACTTTCCTAAAATCTCAAATTTTGACCATTTTCACTATAAAGATATCCACAAAAATTTAAATTTGAAAAAGAAAACACACAAACAAACAATCAACAAAATAAAAACAAAAAAAAAAAAAAAAGATGAGAGAAAGTCAAGAGAACATTAAAATTATAATTAATTGCTTTTGGACAGTCTTTAAGATTTTTTTTTTTTTTTTTTTGTATTAAAATATTAAAGAAAATCATTTCACCTTTTAAAGAATTACATCATAGTTATACACAAATTGACAAACATATTAACCTATATTATAATATATGTGTATGTAGTTATGAAAAGTGTAATAAAAATTTGTAGGGCCAAATAATTTTAAGTACTATGTACTTGTTTTTTTCTCGAAATCTCACCGAAAACTTTGTTATATTGTTATGTTTACCGTTACTTTTACTGTTGTTTCAATTTGAATTTAGTGTTACCGCAGTTCTAACCCTAGCTACATAGTATACATATAGAATTTGTGGAATAATAAAGTGGGCAGGTACTATAAAGAATTTCTTATTCGTAATCTTAAAATCAAAAAAAAAAAAAAAAAACAAACAAACAACAACATATGTATATTTGTGTATATGTATTTATATATACATTAGTAAATAAAAAGTCATTTTTATTATAGGTAAAAATTACAATAACAATAAAAACAAAAAAAAAAATTAATCTCTTGTTACCGCACCATCAACCGATCTGCGGAATGCCGCATTATTTCAGCCACAACACATTGGTTGAAATTTTTTTTTATCATTTTTAGAAATAAAAAAAAAACAGAAAAAAATAAATAAAATTTTTATATATATTATGTATATTATATACACACACACATATAAATAACGTAAATATAAGAAAGAAGTTCATTGAGGAGCTTTCAATTTTGTTGTTTTTATTTTATTCCCTAATAAGTACATACTATTTACTTATCAACATACGTAGCTTTATATATAGGTATATTTATAAATTAATAAATATATATATATATATATATATATATATATGTATTCATATTATATAGATAGGTAACCATATTGTTTGGTATAAGTAAATAATGAAAATGTGCCCACTGATGCCACCAATATTCTTCTATGTTTTTGTCCTTTGGATTTTCTTTTTTTGTTTTGGTGTTGAAGAAATTGTTGCCAAACCAAGACCATTACAGGCAAAGCGAAAAAAAAAAATAAAAATAGGAGTTAAAAAAAAAAAATTACAACAAAATAACAAATATTTTCACCGCAAACTTGAGGTGCTCACAAATACATTTTAAAAAAATTATAGAAAAAAAAAATTTTTTTTTATAAAATATTTATTATTATTTTTTATTGTTTTTATTTTTATTTTGTCTGTATTGATGTGTATTAATAAGTGTGTATACCAATACATTTATATAAATATATATATAATCCTTCAAATACAAATAAGTAGAACTGCAACTAAGTATATTTTAATATTTCTTATACAAGGAAAGTATTGAAATCAAGAAGAAAATCAATCTTATGATTTTTATCAATGTTAGCGCTTTAGACTTCTATATGACTTCAAATCCCATACAGGAGAAAAAGTTTGTGCGTGTATATAAACATCGTAATTTGGCAGATTACCTTTAACTTTAACCTAAGTTAAATTAACTAAGTCAATTAAATTCGGCGCTTATTTGTTTTCGAATAAAAAAAAAAGTTTTTCTCTTTAATTTTTGCCGTAGATCTGATAACTGAAATTATCAGTTTGTATATAAAATAAAGAAAAACGTACCAACTTATATTAACATCAACTAATCGACTCAATATAGGTATCGATCAACTACAAAAAATGAGTATGTAATATTTGCGAAACATTTAGTTTTTTTTTTTTTAAATATTACGATAGATTGTAAACGATTCTTTTCAAATTTATTGTAAACCTAATTTATCTTTTTGTCATCATCAATAACTGGTACAGGGAAATTTACTAACTTTGAAAATAGGCAAGACCTGTATAAGGTTAAGATCTTTTACCTGTGGTGGCTGAGTCCATCCATATATCATATATATATATATGTAAATAATAATTCGAAACTGTAAAAATATTTGAGAATAAGAAAAATTGAAGACAAAAATATCTGTACGGTATTTGAACACCAGTCTATCAGATTAAGTATTTGATAAATTATTTATCAAAATCATCCATAACTAATTTTCTTTTTAACGCATCCCATTGCAATTACCTTTCGATAAATATTAGTGATTTTAAACGAAAGAAAGTTTTAAGTTGAGATGTCTATTAATATTCAGGATTTAAGTATTATATTTAGTTTTTGGATATATATTTGGTATATATATGAAACTTAATCGCAATGATAAACTTAATGTCATTTTAAAACTCAAAAACAAGCATAATTTTACTACTAACCTATTTGTCAGAGTTATAATTAATGTACACACATTTTCATAAATTCCTAAACAATTATTGGAAGCGTTTTATTATACGTTATAAAACAATTTCTATTTTGAGTTGGGTGTTTAATTTCCTGCATCGGTTAGATCATGTGAAATGATTTTTGACAATTTCTGACTTTTCGCAATCACAACGTGTGCTATCTGTTAATACTCTTTATTTATGCAGAGTATATAAAGTTGCGTTATTTGTTTTCAACTTTTTTTTTTTTTTTGCTGAAGTAGTTGCAGAGCATTATAGGAGTTGTTGTTTTATTTTGAGTGATAATATCAGTAAATATTATTATACCTGGAATTGTAACTATTTTTAATATTTGATGACTTAATAATCGGCGCCCCATATATTTTAAGAAGTTTGTTCGATCATCTATTTAAAGACCTTAGAAATACAATTTTAAATATCAAATTCAAGAAAATCCTAAATGAAATCTTAGAAAATAGTAAACAACTTTCTAATATAGGAAAAATTTTAAAAGTAATGATTAATTTTGCAAGAAATTAGATTGCATTCCTAATTCTAATATATAGCTTAAATAGAGTTCTCTTTTTTATTTATATTTTCTAATTTCTCGTCTACTTTATGGTAAGGGGAAAATTTCACAAAGGAGAGAATAGAAAAAAAAATAAAGAAAGTATACAAGAACATCATATTTTTCTTGAAAATAACGACACGATTTTTTAATTTTTGTAAGATTCGACCAAGGAAAATAAAAAACAACAAAAACAAATAGAAAAATAACAATAAACAACGGTTGTTGAAAAAAATTGGGGAAAAATACAATGAAAAAAAAAAGAAAGTTATGTACATAAATTAACAAAAAAAAAAACAAATACAAAATAAAAAATACCGTTATATTGGAGCTGGTCGTCTAATATATAGTCAACAGTTACAGTTTGTAAAAATGTTTAATGTACATTTTTTAAGAGGTTAAACATCTTGAAAATCGTTTATATATTTTTATTATTTGTTGTTGTTTCTCTTTTTCCTTTTCTTTTAACGGTTATTTTTTTTTTTAAACTACCATCATTCAATTTTGTTTTTTTTAATTTTCAAATTTTGTTATTATTTTTATTATGTTTTTTTTTTTGTTGTTATTTTGTTTTGCATTTACATTTATTTTACATTGGTATTAGTTGCT
The DNA here is from genome assembly GCA_947095535.1 of Poecilobothrus nobilitatus. Lineage (NCBI taxonomy): Eukaryota > Metazoa > Arthropoda > Insecta > Diptera > Dolichopodidae > Poecilobothrus > Poecilobothrus nobilitatus. The sequence continues at coordinate 49,586,339 of OX352772.1, read as the reverse complement.
AGCAGCAGGAACAGCGAATACTTCGTTTTCTAGTATAGGTATGTACCTATACGAGTAGTAATAATATTGAAATAAAATTTTTAAAATTTTATTTTGGTATTAAAATATACAACATTATCATGATATTACCGTTATATGAGGTTATTGTGGATGGTAAGTTTGTGGAAAATAAAAAAACAAAAAAATTAAAAAAATGTATGAATCTTTTCAAAAAAAAAATTGTGGTAAAAATTCTTAGATATTTTATTTTCTGAATTTTTCTACTTATTCTTTCTTTTTTTTTATTTTATTTTATTATTCTGTTATTTTGTTGTTGTTGCCATTTGCCACCGTTGTTTTAAATGTAATTTGAGTAATTTTAATAAGAATAGTGTGAGAAATTCATATTAATTTTTTTTTTGTTTTTTTAGTCGATCAAAATCTTAACATATACAAGGATAAAATATCCTACCTACGTGTATATGTAATTAATAATAATAAATAACGGATCAAATGAAATAAGGTATGAGATTTATTAAGGGGTGGGTAGTGAATACAAATAACAAAATTGAAAGGATAAAATAGGGAAAATATTGACAACACAAAAAAAAAAAGTCGCGAGAAAAACAACAATTGAAAAAAAAAAAAATTAATTGAATAACGTAAAATAGAAGTTTTGAATAGAACTGAGAGTAAAAGATAAGAAATATTATGAACGTATTCAGTGCTGTTATTACATTATACCTATTATATATATATATATATATATATATACTGCATATTTATACTGTATACATTTCAGTACTTTTGATTTTTTATTACAAAAAAAAACAGAAAAAACAAAATATTCAAAAAATTTGTTTTTTTTTATTTTTTACCGTTATTGTAACGTTTAATTGTTTTTTTTTTTATTGTGGGTACATTTGTGGTAGTACGCGATATAAAAATTATGGAATATTTAAATTTTTTTTTTTTTCTGCATCTTCAATGTAAATGTAATATTTTCTTAAGGAAAAACATACCTAGAACGCATTGTATATAATTATATACGTATAGGTATGTATATTTGTACATTTATATTATGTAAAACGAAAATTCGAAAAAAAAAAATTTGAAAGAGAAAAAAAAAACTGCGAAAGAGAAAAAAATAAGGGAGAAAAATAAAATATTTTTTTTTTTTAGAACATTGTATACTATACAGTATCTTCGGACTTCGAATCATAGAGACTTTATATGTGTGTATTAAGGGTAAGATTTGGTGAAATGGGGAAATCTTGGAAAAAAAGAAAAAAGAGGGTGAAAAAAAAATAAAATTTTTTTTTTCGAAAATAAAAATCAAAAATTAATAAAAAAAAAAGAAATAAAAAGAAATTCTCTAAGAAAAAAATCTTAAGATTTTTTTTTTTATCGAGTATCTTTAGTTTTATGTATTTGTAAAATGATTTTTGTACATGGATATATTTCTTATTCATTTTCTATGTATTATATATTGTGAATATTTTTCATATATAATCTGGAACATATATTTTCCAAGGTACAATTTCAACGCGGAGGTGACAGATTAATGATAAAGTATAAAAGAATAGAAATCTTCAACTCTATATGTATATAAATACATAAGGAACCTACCTATACATTTATATATATATTTAAAAAAAAAATATTAAAAATATTTACAAAATATTTTTTATATATATATTTATAGTATATACATATGTATATATATATATATATATATATATATATGGTATACATAGTATTCATATAAATATATAAGTTAAGATACAAAAAAATGATGATGACGCCTTCCATAAAACCACTGCTACTGGTTGTCGCGGTAATACAATGGTGGTTGATGGTACTGGTTGGTGGTTAAAAAATACAAAAAAAAAAAAAAAAAAGAAAATAAATAAATAAATTGTCTTGATATTGATAAATAACAATAATGATTGATATTGATAATGATGATGATAACGACAATATGAATGACAATGAATGATACTAAAAATGATATTGATAATGATTTCTGCTGTTGATTGTTGATGATTTTATACTGATACAACTTTACTTGATGCAATGATATTTTTGAATATTGATGATGATGATGATGATAATGATTACAATGATGAACATATAGTGGTCGAAATTTTGGTATTTTCTGGGGTTACCCGCAATGAAATAGTTTTAAATCGTTTCGTTAAGAGTACGGATGCGGATTCGTGACATATAATAAAAAAAAAAAAAAACGAAAAAAGAAAATAAATTTATTAGAAAAATTAAAAAAAAAAAATGTATTTAAAATTAATTTAATTTTAAAATAAAAAATAAAAATGATTTAAAATTATTTTAACGGTTATTTAAAAAAAAAAGAAAAAAATTTGAATGTATTTATTAAATATTTTTTTTATTTTATTTTTTTTTTAAATTTATAAAATTAATTAATTAAATATGAAATTGATAAAAAAAATTAAAAATTATTAATAATAATTAAAAAAAAAAAAAAAATATTTAAGAAAATTTAAGAAAGTACATATAAATAAAAGTTTGAAAGAAAACAAAAGTGAAAAACAATAAATAAATAAAAAAAAAAAAGATTTAAAATTGTAAATGGATTAAATGGATTAACATTACAATATAATAAAAAATAATTATATAATAATTTATTTAAAAACTTAATAAAATAAAATGAAATAAATAAAAAAAAATGTATTTTGTAAAATATATAATAATTAAAATTATTGGATAATTAAAACGCAGGAGGAAATTTCAAAATTTCAAACCATTATAATATAGGAACAGAGTGGTTGGAATTTTTAATAAAAAATTAAATATAATTTTGTAAATTTTATTTATTTGGAATCCAAAAAAAAAAAAAACTTCTAGAATATTATCTTAATTGGTTTTTATATGGTATGCAGTAATTTGGTCCCAAATAAAATCGGATTTTTGTACTAAGTTTATAAACAAGTTTAAATTAATTGAATGTTTTTGTATAAATACCAAAACTACCGTTATTTTTCTAGTTTTTTTCAAAATTTGTAATAAATGTAAAGGCTGAGATATAATTTTTTATGGAGGGTGTAATTTTTAAATGGAATATTAATATAGTGATGCGAAATCTTCTTAAAAATCTTGTAAAAAAAAACTAATACTTAGAGGGGGGTATATACAAGACGAAATGTCAAATTTCATAATCTCGTAATGCAAAATTTCATGTTTTTCGAAATTTTCTCGATATTATCAAAACAAAAATTAAAATGAAAATATAATACAAGAATTATTGGGAAGTTTCAAACCAAAACTTAATAACTTATTCTAGTTTATTTTCAAGAAAATGCTTTAAATTTTTAAGGCCTCAAAATATTTTTAGCTTTCAGGATTCTATATGATGCCTCTGTGGCCTAGTGCATACGAGCGTATTAAATACGTTACGTACAATATGAGCGTATCAAATACTTTACGTCAACACCGAGATTGTTTTCGAATCCAACGTATATTGTAAGAATAAATCCCCCTTACAATATTTACAGCCACACCTGGAAAGGAAAAAAAATTCTATATACATTAATTTATTTCTAATTGTATGAAATAAAATGAAACTTCTATTAATAAAAAATTCGTTTAAAAAAAAAAAAATAAAAATCTTAACACAAAAATCATTTAGTCTTCAAAATAAAAATTTTCATAATATGTACCTATATTAAAATAACCTCTTCAAATTCAAAATCTCGGATATACATACATATAAATATTTTGGAAAAAGAAAATATCCTGATTTTGAATTCAACTCTAAAATCTATACTAAAGTATGTCCAAATATACAGGTTTCTATAGAAATTTGGTGAAAACCATTATGAAATAAAGTCACCAACCAAAAATGAAATAACGTGTCCAGAGCGTCGAACTGTTCAGAATATGGGAAATAAATAATGTTGAAAATATTTTTTGTATATTATCTATATGTCAAATTCTAAATTTGGCGATATTTTATAGTTGATTGCAAAATCAAGGTAATATACATATTCTGAAAAAGCATATAACCTTTATTTCTTCACCAACTTTAAAATCTCTGCGAATTCATGTAGTTTTTTAAATAAATGTTTTATTATTAAATTAGATATAAGGTCGAAAGTGTAATTTCAACGTTTAAATATTTAAATTTTTATGATATTATTTCATTCTTGCGACTTTATTTCATATCTTGAAATCGATATTATTTCGTTCGAAACCATTTCATAGAACCACGTAATTGTCCTAAATTGAAAAATTAAAAAATAATAATGATATTGAAAAAAAAAAAAAAATTAAAATTTATAATACCTGTATGTATTTACAATACTTTAAAGTATTCGCTTAATCAGATCTTGTTAAATCAATTGGCCTTTTAAGAAATTTGAATATTAACAGGAATGGAAAATAATGGAAAAAGTTATTGCACCTATATTTTAACAGAATTTTTCTTATATTAATAGAGCAAAGTTTTATTTGATGCTCAAATTACAATTTATTACATTTAAGAAACAACACAGTAATTCAATTTTTGCTCATACTATAAATTTTATTATTTTGTTAGTTACTCGATTTTTATTTAAGACAGCTGAGTAGAATATAGAAAAAGCTGTGGGTACTTTTACTCTGCTAGGTAAATTGATCAAGTTCAAATTTGCTAGGTAAATTGAGATAGGTAAGAAATTGATAAGAGTTCGATAAAATGTGTGATTTGTAGGGTTTTATATGATAAATCGTAGTTGTAATAAAAAGAGGCAGCTAATGTTGACTTTTATACATATTATATAGGTCGTTGAAATTGGGCGTAAATATTATTAGACGTTTAAAAATACTGAGTTGAAATAATATTTTTTAACCTTTTTTGATCATTTCGATCTTATAAACTTCATCACATTTGTTTTATCTATTTATTTGTAGCTTTTTTATTATTACTTCCATTCAAATATGCGTATATTCAAATAAGGAACTCAAAATGTAACAATGGGATCATATAAATTATCTTATGAGATTTTTTTCTAAATCCTTGCACTAAAATTAGTTTTTCTGCTAAATTAATATAACTTATATATTTTGAATTATTTGATGATATGTTGTTTGTAATCTGTTTTTATTTTTCCAAGGGTAAGTAAGAATCATCGAAAATCACTATAAAGAGGTGAATGAAATGAACACAGTAAGGTTGTGTGGGAGTTTTCCGATAATTATTGAATATTTAATTTAAATTGGATTACAAATTGGAAAATAATAATATGATCTAATATTCTTTGACCAAACGGCCATTTTGTAAATTTACTTTGAGTATAATAGATTGTTTTGCAACCAACCGTTTAGCATAATGAGACATTTTCCAAAAATATATTTGACAAACATTCATTTTGCATATTATTCAGTATTTTTCAGATATAAAAAAAATTTATAAAAAAATATAGTGTATGAATTGTGGCTTTTAAATTTTCTGAAAAAGGTAGATAAATTATATTTTCAAAGTGATGTAATGATCTATTAAAATGATGTCAATCAAAATGTACTATTTGACAAACAAGGTTGATGTCATATTTTTCTACACAAAGCTTGATGAAAATTGGAAATTTGAATTACAAAGTTCGATGTTGTGAAAAGTGTTAATTGAGAAATGCAATTATAATTATGCTAAGAAACATTAGGGGAAAGGGCAGTTTGACATATGGATTTTAAGGACTGAGAGATTGGAATTAGTACTATAAGCGCTATTTAATTGTTAGAAAATAAAAAAATTTGTCATTCTAAAAATTTGTAACAAAAAACAAAATTTAAAGGGTTTGTAAAAGAAAATTCGTAAAATTTTGGCAATTCAGTGTTGTTGACTTAGCTAAACTGGCATTGCAATCAATGGCAATTGGAACCTATAACGAAGATTACAGATTTCTAAAATTTATCTTTAATGTTTAAAATTTATCTATGATAGAAAATACAATTTAATGCTGATTATATGCCTTATATATGTATGTTATACCCTATAATTATAAGAATATTTAAATTCTATTATGTTAAGAATTGTATTGCCCACGTTTATTCTGGCATTGTACTTGTCTCATTATAGAAATCACTAATGCCCATTTTAATATACCAGATGTATTTTATAAAACTTTCTCATCAGTTGAAAATTTCCATACCGCAAAAAAAAAAAACAAAAAAATCACCGAACCGAAAACAATTAAAAAAATTAAAAGCCTCATTGTTGCATGATAATTACAGTCTGTTGGTCGCAACTTTAAATTTTATAAAGAATGTTTAACTTTTTTTTTATATTTGAAGTTATTAAATGTGTAAGAAGATTTTTAATTAATTAATAAAATTGATGATAATTTATTAGTTTTGTATAATAGTAAAAATATAGTTCAAGAAAATGGAGTACTATTATTTTTATTCTTAAAAGTATTTAAAAAAAGGATAAAGGATGAAAATAAATAAGATAAAATTAATTGATTTAAAAAGTGATAATCACTTTTATATGTGATTATAATTAGTCAATAGAAAATAATTACTTTAACATAAATAATATTAATATAATTAATAGAAATGAAATAATGAAGTTAAATTTTCATATATGGATACTTTCCTCAGACCTAGACAAGTCATATTGATTATGCGATCTTTGATTTCCGTATTGTTTATGCCATTTTATATTTAAATTCAAAAAAGTTTTGAGATGACTTTAACCCAGTTCTTTATATCCATATGAACTATGTTCAAGGGTATAATAAATTTACCATTACGTTTGTGACACCTTAAAGGATACGAGCTAGATATAGTATCATAGGTATGGATCGGCTCAGAATCGAATTCCGAGTCGATTAAGCCATGCACTTCCGTCCGTCCGTCCGCACGATCACTCAAAAAATAAAGGAGCTAGGAGGCTGAAATTTTTTTAGTCACTTTTGCAAAATTGTTAGTTTTGCTATTTAAATCCAGCATTTTTCCCCGCCGGGTTCGACTAGCTGCTATACAACTTCTTTCTTTAAATGGAAATAACTCAGTGTCTATTCAAGCTAGGTATCTGAAATTTTGCAAATGATGATCAAGTTTTATGGCAACAATTTCTGTAAAATTTGGTTGTTATGGTACGACAAGTTCAGGTGGCTGCCATACAACTTCTCTTTTTAAATGAAAATAACTCAGTGTCTATTTAAATTTAGTGGAAAGATGTCGAGTTACATGCCAACAATTTTTGTAACATTTGGGGTCTAAAATAGCCGGCTCAGGCTTCTTGGACCTCTTGTAACTTAACCTCTTGTAGCTTCAACTAGGTGCCTGAAATCTAACAAATGATGATCAAGTTTTATGGCCATAACTTCTGTAAAATTTGGTTGTGCATGTGTAATAGATTCGGATAGCTGTCATACAATTTACATAAATATATCTCTGTAGTTAACCTCGGTACTAAAACATCTGAAAGTTTTTAAAAAATTATCAAGTTTTATAGAAACAGGATATATTACGTTCATACGGATATCCCAGAGTTGACACAGTTTACTCTATTGCACTCTTCCTTGCTTTTTATATAATTTAAGTTTTTTGAGGCGCAGCACAAAAAATTCGAATAAATTTTGGGATATGCCCTATTCCCAAGATTTATTCAAATTTTTTGTGTTGTGCCTCAATTTATAGGAAACGTTTCACTATTCCCAACGGGATCTCTATTATGGCGAAAGGATTGAAACGTATTTCTTAGGTATGTCGTTAATCATTGGTGGTAATCGTGCTTTTTAAAATGCATACTTTGTGATTCAAACAAGGCAGAATGTCAAACCAAGAGGTTTAAAGTCACACATTTTCCAAAGATGAATAAGTACAGTTTAGAATTTATTGTTATTTGAATTTGTAATTGTTGTAAATGTTTTATAATTAGAATCAATTAGAAAAATCTAGAGACACTTTCTTCAATTTCAAGGAAACGCTGTACAATGTTGGAGTTTAATTTTGGAGTTTTCTTTGCAAAAATTTTTAACAGGCGGCTTAGTTACTGGTGTCTAAAAATCACAAATTTTAAAATTTTTACCTGCCATAGCTTGTAAACAAAGGGAAGTATAAACATTTTTCTGAAGTAATGGTTTTATAAAAAAACATAACAGCGACAATAAGCAAACAAAATCCTGCGGATTTTTCTTTTCAGATGATGGTAATTTTAAATACTAAATTAAAAAAGATACAACGTACACCAACGATTATTAAGAGCATATTTCCATAAAATAATACAAACTGTTTAGAATTTATTGTGACTTGCATCAAAAAAATTTTAAAATTTCATATATAATAAGAAAACATTTTAAAATAGGTTTTTTTTTCAATTTTGAGGGTCTGTAAGTCCGGAACCCAGTATAACTAAGAAAAACCAATAACACGCGTAAAAATATATTACTGAAGCTTTAATTTTTATGACTTGTCGAAGAAAACTGTGTATAGGTGCCAGCAGGTGTTTAAAAATAGCAAATTTTCAAGTTTTTAGACCGAATAGCTCAAAACCAGGGGGTGGTCCGAAAAATTTTTTTGTTGAAACTTATACTAATTTTCAAAGTTCTTTCTTATCTCAAAATTTCAAGTCCCTATCAAAAAGCGTGCCGTAGTTATAAAGGTAGATTGTGCAAAATTTGACACCATTAATTTTTTTATAAGACCTACCCATGGTTAACATTTATTTTCTCTATCTTTAACGGTGTAGGCACATTTTTTCAAAATTGTTTTGGAAATGGGCTAAAAATATTATATTTTGATTTTGATTTATAAAGCTAAAAAAATTTCCTGTCATGTCATGTCATGGCGTTTTTACATTGAAAAATTTTTAAACAGAACCTGTGATAAGTATAGACATTTCAGCTTTTTCGAACTTTAAGAAAACATAGCTCCGTAATCCGAGTGGTTCTATATAAAAAAGTTTTTATTTTGAAATTTATCAATGATTAAAATTACATTGTTCTATCTTAAACGGTGTAAAAGTTTTGTAAACAGACGGACAGAGAGAAACTAATAAGCAAATTTTTGAATTCTTTTCAAAAATATTTTATAAACGATTTCGATAAAGTGATCTTTTGGAAATTAAGTATGTATTAAATGTATGTATTAAAAACTTCTAACTTATAGTTAAGACAAGAACCAAAAAATAAAAGAAGTTGCACAAAACTTTTAAAATCAATTTAAGTGTTTTGATTTTGAAATTCTTGTTTTAATATTTCAAGTAGTTTTTGCCATACCCGAAAGAGCAAGGCAGCCATTAATTTCCTGTGTCAAATAGCACGTGGTTGAAAAATTTTGCAAATTGCAAATTTTGCACTTGAACAACATTCGTAAACAAAATCTTGAAAGAAACTAAGATTAATTTTAAAGAATTTCATTTTAACTCAGTCAGTGATCATTACGGTGTTCTGTAATCTTGGGAAAATTTTTTTTTTGTAATTACTGTAATTGGTTTGGCTAAATGTATTGGAATAAAAATTTGGTAAAAATTGATATTGAAGAGGTATTGGAAGGTAAAATAATTGGTGACATGTCATAACTCCTTTGTCATAAGTCCCTTAGGGAGTTATGACACTCTACTTTGTGTCATAAGTGCTTTAGGGAGTTATGACACAAAGTAAAATGTCTAAACTCCCTAAGGGATTTATGGCATTTTTTTCAAAGGACTTATGTCACACTTTAAAATTTTAATAAGTGTCATAAGTCCCACTATATAAAATATGATGTTATTGAAATATGTATGTAAAAATATAATTAGTAAGGACTTCAGAGTTGGTTACAAAATCTAAATTATACGCTTTTTCCAGAATATTTACATGCTATATATTGCATATATGCGAGATTCCGAATTAGAGGGGATTTTAGGGTTGGATTCAAGATCAGGATATTCCCTCTTTTCAGAATATTTACCTATATGTATATACGAAATTATGAAGGTGTATAACTATGATTTTGAATTCAACTCTAGGACCCCTCCTAATTCAGAATTTTGTATATACATATAGGTAAATATTTTGGAAAAAGGGAATACCCTGATCTTCAATTCAACCCTAAAACCTGCCGCCCAAAACCCTAAAAGCTGTCGCCCAATAACCCCGGCTAAACAAATATTGAAACGCTAATTTTCAAACCAACTCTAAAATGCCCTCTAACTCAAAATCTCACATATGTACAGATATATAAATATTCTCGAAGAGTCGTAATAACTCTGAAAAAATAAGATTTTGATCAAATAAGATTTTAATTCACATTTTTTTATGAAAAATTGACTTTGGAACAAACTTGGCAACTTGAGACTTGGGAACAAAAATAAGTCCATGGGGGCTTTTGACTTTGGGACTTATGGCATGTCACCAAGATTGGTAAAATAACTGTTATAAGTTAACTTCAGAGAAGAGAGACTTAATTATTTAATAGAAACTGGTACTACACTGGTATTACACTTTTGCTTCATTATAAAGGCCAATTTATAATAACATTAAGCTGGCTTATGCTAATGTCAAAACTGAAGGATAATTCACCGAAAAATTTTGTTAATTTTTAAAGTCACTGAAAATGTTTTGATTTTACTACAATTTGTTTGACTTTAACCTTTGGAAAAAGGGGCATTTTCCTTTTTCAATAAAGTTAACACGAAAATATTTTGGCTTTACAACAATTTGTTTCACTTAAACCTTCTGGAAAAGGAATAATATCGCCGCGTGGCGCGTCGTTGTGCCGCTGCACAGAAAGCCCGTAGACGGACGCGGCGCAGCGCTGTGTCGTGGCGCGCAAAGTATGCCCTCGCGGGGAGAAGGAGCGTCGGGCACGGGATGCTCAGGCTTTAATTGAAATTATTGCCAATTTTCTTAAGTTTGAAATATTATAAAAAAGAATTATGGCCGAAGACCCGTGAGCTTCAATTCTTATTTTAAATGAAAAAGGGAGTTGTGAGACACATTAATATTTTATTTTGTGTCATAAGTCCCTTAGGGAATTATGACACAAAGTAAAGTGTCAAAACTCCCCTAAGGGATTTATGACATTTTTTTCAAGGAACTTATGTCATACTCTATGTCATACATATGTCTTATGTTTAAAATTTTAATAAGTGTCGTTCAAAATAGAGTTCCTTAGGACTTATGACAAAAAGAGTTATGACATGTCACCAGATAATTATTAATCTATTGAAATCTTTTAATCCTTTGAATGAAGAACGTTTTAGCAGTTTTTATGACAAGTGTATTCTAAGCATCAGTTCCAAACCATTCAAATTATATTTGGAGTACATAGATTCTCGAGGAATTTAACACAATTTTTAATAACACTCCATGAGTTATCCCCAACACAAATCATAATTAGGACAATAACTTTTAAAGGGTTGAATAGAAATTAACAAATTTTCAAAGAATGACTGCCTGTTTTTTCCATTTAGGTGAAAACTACCAGTTTTTTTTTTTTCAACACTTGAAGAAATCTTAATTTAAAATTGAATTACACAAAAAGTTACTAAGGATACCCAAGGTGGAAAAAAACTGGAAACAAATATAATATAAACAGCGCTGTTTTTCTCTTTATTAAATCCTTCAATAGAACTCTGAAATAAAAAGAAAACTTTTATACTGATTTGTCTTTGATCTTAGAAGAAATTCATTTCATGTTTCATATTTTTTTTTATCACATTCCTTTCCTTCCTTTAAGAATTTTCTTTTTTCCTTGTCGTCTTTTTTATTACTTTTGATGGAGTAAATGAAGTGATTTCTAAAAATGAAGTGATGTGTGGTATGTCTTGTCTTATTTGCTTTGGTTCAGTTAGATTATGTCGCGTCAGATACCAAAAATCAAATTCCTTTAATCTTATTTTCATTGCATATGTAGTGATTTGTTTTGTTTTTTTTTTTTATATTGTTGTGATGTGGAGTTAAGAGTTGATCTGTTAAAAATATGACGATTTAACACAAAATTTATTGAAAACTTTATTATATGCGGCTATAAATCAAAATATTTTAAAGTTGACTAGTCAAAGAGATTTAGAATGGATTTATTTTTGTGTGAAGTTTTTTTTTTTTTTTGGTAAGAATTGAAATTTCTTAACTTTTGCCTAAAAAAAATTTCTTTAAAAAATGACATTCTTAAAGTTTTAAAGAAAAAATATAGCAATATTTTAAATCAATTTAGTTAAAAAATTTTTTTTAGAATACAAATAATAAAAACTGCCTGTTTAAAAACTGCCTGTGCCTGTTTAAATTTTGGTTGATTGGTTAATTTGTCATTAATTATTTGTAGGTTTTAAAGGGTTCTTTTAAAATAAATCTGTCAAGAATGGACTCTTCAAGTTATAGGACTTTATTTCAATAAAAATAAGAATTTTTGGAGTATTCTACAAACATCGAATTCTAGATCATTTACGCGCAAAACAAGCATAATTATAGTTTACCTCAATGCTTAGGGAAGGATTAGGTAGGGCCATTTTCTAGTCAAAGTACAAGGAGACAACCTGTATAATTTCTACAGTACAGAACAAGATAAAATTTTCAAGTTTCGGAACATTTTTGACATTCTAAATTTTAAAAATTTGATTTATTATTTTTAATATTTTTTAAAAAATAAAAACGTTCACATCATAAACAACTAAAATCAACTAAAATGACAAACAAACATAAATGTCATCTTTAACTACAAAAAGATGAAAAACTTTTTTCGGATACAAACAATTTTTGTTAGATTCTATTGATTAGGAAAAAAATTCTTCTTTTGCCTATATGCTCTATATGCAATAGTTTCTTATCGTTCATCACTTCTTCCAGAAAGAGGTTATTAACAGTTTTAAAAAAGACTGGTGGAGCACGGCCTTTCAATTTTAAATTATTTTTATGATATACGTACGTTTTAAAACATGTTTTAGTTACAATGTGCATACGCTTTAGGACTTGTCTATACTATAATATATTAAAGTAAATAAATAGCATTTTCTTGTATTAGAATATTGTTGCCACATATTTCTTTTAAGGAAATTTTGTATGCTTCTTTTAACGGCATTTTGCATGTATCTTTTAAGAACATTTTAAGGACATTTTCTATTTTCCGTTCGTCCATCTATTTCCAAAACTTTTGTTCGTTCGTCCTAATTACTACACACTTCATTTATAGATAGGACTCATAAAAAATACAAAATTTCCAAAAGTTTTTTAAATGGTCCCCCAATTTAGAAGCTAGAGCCCGACAAAATTGAAAAACAAAAATCTATTTTAAAATGATTAGGTATATCTTAAGTTCTGCTCAATATTTTTTCAATCTAAAAAAGTTTATCTATATATGAAAACCAAATATTTGCAAAATTTGGATCTACGTATTTTCTATAACGCTTGTAGTCACAATTTTGAAATTTTCGGACACGAAAGATCTTAGAGAATAGAAAATTTTTTATACTTTTTCTGCTTTGGGAAGCAGTCGTAAAAAAAGCATTATTTTTTGACACTGATTGAATAGAAGTACGTTACCTTGACGTTACTTTCACATTCACGTCATCGTAACAACGTCGTCACGTAGTTTTGTAGTGTCAGTCGACCGTTAAAAACCTTTGGTTTTATTTGCTGTCTTTTTTTTTATAATGTTTATTTATAAGAAATTTTTTTGTTATTTTTCGATGACAAATGTAAACTCATTTTAAGAAAAATTAGGAAATTCAAAATTGTGTATGGCCTGCCCGTAAATAAGTACTAGTTAGAGCATATTCCATAAAAATTTATAGATCTTTATTGAAAAAGCGTGTCATTTTTCTTTTTGATTTTAAGTATATTATATAGATATTATGTACAACAATGAAGGCAATATCAGCAATATCAAGGCAATATCAATTCAATGCAATGTGAAGGCAATATCAGCTATGATTCTTGTAGATTTCATCTTTGTAATCACATAATTGAGAGATTAGGTTTAACTATAATCAGTTTTTAAGTTTTATAAATTAATTTTATTGCTGCTGTAATAAAATGAAGAAAAAACTTAATTTAGTTCAAATATTTTCCATTTAACATTTTTCAGCTAGACAAAAGAAAATTTTTAAAATGAATTTATAAAATTAAAAAATTAAAATTTATAAAAAACGGTGTAATAAAAAAAAAAATAATAAATTAATAAAAAACAATATGCACATAGCAAACGAAGTTAGTTCAACAACAAATCAATCGTCTCATGATGGTTGTCAATCATCTAAAAATTCATTAAGTGATAATAGCAGTAATAATAATAATAATAATAATAATAATAGTAGTAATAATAATAGTAATAGTAACAATAGTAATAATAATACTAATAATAATAACAGTAGTAAAAAAGTTGATGATAGTCCTTATTTAACACCAGAAAATTTAGTAGAACGAACTGTTGATGCATTATTAGCAGATCATCCTGGTGAATTGGTTAAAACAGGATCACCACATGTGGTAAGTATAGTTAAGTAATAAATATGAGTAAAAAAATATTTTTAAAGTTATTGCATGTGACATCAAAACATTAACGGTTATCAAACCATTTGCATTAGGCTTGTAACTTTATAAATGAGTTTCAACTTTAAGTTAACTTTTTTTAATTGTCATTATATTAAATTTTTGATTTCATCATTTCCTAACATAATTCTTACTTTTACCTCCTTAATCTAAATTACTTACACTCATATGTTCAATGTTAAAGGGTTTACCTCAACTTACATACCTCAGTCAGTTTACATACCTCGATTTTTGTTACTTTAAAGACTTTAAAATGAATTTGTTTGTCTTAAAACTGTATTCTTTTAATAGACATTTCATTTACAATTTCAATTTATTACGATTATTTTTAAAGATATCCAATTATTAATTTCGAATCCTCTAATAGAGGATATACAGTTATTTTCAATTCAAATTAGTTTAAGAGTTTAAATAATTTTAAATTTTGTTTATTTTTATCAACAGGTTTGTACAACACTACCTACACATTGGAGATCTAATAAAACATTACCGGTAGCATTTAAAGTAGTTGCATTAGGTGAAGTTATGGATGGAACTATTGTTACAATTATGGCTGGAAATGATGAAAATTTTTGTGCTGAATTACGTAATTGTACGGCTGTTATGAAAAATCAAGTGGCAAAATTCAATGATCTTAGATTTGTTGGACGTAGCGGTAGAGGTAAATATTTATTACTTAACTTTGGTGATATGAAATTAAAATATAAATCAAATAAATAAATTGTTGATTAAGTTAAGCTGCATTCAATATTAATTGTAGTACTAAACTAAAAAACCATAATAAATCATATAAATGAGTAGAGATTTATAGTAGTTATTGAAAAACGTAGAGGTTCTTTGTTTGGTCAAATTAAATAGAATTTCACATTAATTTAACCGAGAGAACAATGCAAAACAATTATAATTAATAGGACATTTTTAAAAATTGTTACAAATCTTTTTGAGAATAAAAAATTTTGACATCTTTTAAGTCAAAACAATTTTAAAGTCAAAAAAAAAAACCAGGTGGTTGAGAAATAGCCTGAGAGAAATAGTCTTTAAAAAATAGGTATAGTATGATATAAAATCAACGATGCTGAATCATAATGATTATGTTAATATGTCTTTTAAGATTCATATTGTGAATCTTCTCCTTTTTTTTAATTAGACTTTGGTTATACAGTGTAAAGTGTTTTGCAAAATCTTATGTAAAGTTATAATGCAAAAAAAATTAAAAAGTTTAAAGAATATAATCGTGTTTTTCTTTTTTTTTGTATTTTTCAAGGGTATAAAATAAAAAAAAAACATCCATTATCAAGTAAAAAAATTAAAAAAAAAGAGCTAACAAAAAATGTCCTTTAAAAAAATTAAAGAAATGAATCCGTTATAATAATTGATTTTAATCTTTCTTCTTATCCTTTAAAATGGTGGCAGGGGATTTTGAAGATCTACTCTCTTTTCTTTCTTTTTTTTTTTCTCCACTTGTAATCGATTTGCTCACTGAAAAATTAACAGCACAAAAAAAAATTTATCATTTCGTTTAATTCAATCGGGTGGGTTCGTTCGCGCTCATTATTATTATAACGATATTTGCTTTTTCTATTTTTTTTTTTGGGATTTTAGATAGCCTTGATTACAGTTATTTTTATATCTAATTTCAATAACTGGAAAAAAAAAATTATTATTTTTTTTTTCCTTTTTCAATTTTAGATCTTTTTTTTTTGTCTAAATCTTTTTAATTTTTTATTTGTTGTTTTTTTCGTTACATTTTTTTTTACGCTAAAAGATTTATCTTAGCCGCACACAGTTCATCGGTTACCCTTCAAATATTTTTTAACGAGATTCTATTATTGGAATAAAAAAAAAAAGAAGAAAAAGATTCCAATACGGGTTGCCAATAATTAATTTTTGTACATTGCGTAGGTTATATATAATATATTGAGATGTGTAATGCAATTGACAACCCTATTCAAATCCTTATCTAAAGTTTTCTTATCAAATAATATCGTTTGGTAGGCCAAGAAAAACAAAGTTAAGGACGAGAACCTGATCTTCAAAAGGTTGTAAATTAAATTAAGTTAGTTTTAAGATCCTTAAACGGTGGTTATTTTTGATAGGACTCCTAGAAGTTATTAGATTAAAGAATAAATTCTTAGAGATTTTTTTCTTATTTTAACCGAAACGAAAAATATTATTTAGTAGATAATAATTTTAACTATGTCCCAAATTAATATTTTTGAGAAACTGAATTGATTTTACAATTCCAATTGGACAGACTTCTACATTGTAAAATTGAAAAATTAATATTTCCAATGGAAATTATAAAAATAACAAACATAGACAAAACAAAAATAAAACAAATCAAGAATATGAAAAAAAAGGATGATAATATTCAAATTGTTAAGGAATGTCAAATGTGTATTGGGTAAAGCAGTGGATAAAGTAAAGAGGTGGGAGAGTTTAAAAAAAAAATCCTGAAGGATACTTGTGATTTTTTTGTTTTCTTACTGTACGATTGTTGGTTACAAAAAAAATGTTTTTTTTTTTATTTGTATTTTTTTTTAATGGGCAATAAGAAGTTTTTTTTATTTATTTTATATTGCGTCCCTCGGTATATTTTTAATGTTACTTTCTTTGACTGTTGCAAATTATTTGTTTGAGATCAGATTTTCCGGTCTCTTTTTCGTTTTTAAAGTATATAATGATAAGAAGCGGATGTTTTTTTTATATTCTGTCGTATATTTTTGATTGAAAATTTAGATTGATGTTAAGTGGTAGTAGCAAAAGGACAGAGTTAAAGGATGGGATATGTTTTGTTTTAAAAGGGATTTTTTTTTTCTTTTTCATTAAATTTGTACTGAGACTTTTTTTTTGTATATATGTATATATATATGTCGTGAAAAGAGAATCATTTAATAGCTATGAGTAAAAAACAATGTTAAGAAACCTCTTACCGTATTTTTTTTGCTTTCTTTTTTGTTTTCATTAATTTACAAGGGGATTAGTAGGATATTTTTTTTTCCGGTGTTTCATTCCGTGTTGTATTTTTTTTTTTGTTTCAATGTTTGAAAACAGATTAAATGCTAAGCTTAATGGAGCTAAACAAAACAGAAAAAAAGAAGGTATATGTAATGAAAAGAAAAAAAGTTAATCAATTATTAATAAAAGGATTGATTCTAAATATATTTACATAAATAAAATAAAATGGTAGTAACATTACGAAGAGTTACGGAATTTTATCTGTTTCCAATAAGAAAATATAATGATATATAAAATTTTCCTTTTCCTATTTTCCTATCATTTTTATGCATTTCAAAAGGGACTATTAGTAAATTATCTCTTGAATCACAGGAATCAAGTTATCAGTAAATTATTTTTTCAAGCATTGGAAAAAGACTATAGGATACAGATAGTATATTCTGTAAGCATTTCTTTTTTTCTGCATGATATACAGATGACTTTGTTTAGGTTCGAAGAATCAGACTTTTATCAGAATCAGATTATGTTTTTCTTAGTGGTGATGAAGATGATGATGACTATAAAAATAAATAAAAATTTTTTTTTATAAAATTAGGTTTAATGCTTGACCTCAACCCAATCCGATGTCAGAGGTTGGGTAGTGTAGCTAATTCTTAACTTCATACCTATCTCCCGACCAATCCAAGACGGTGAATATAAACGTATTAGTAAAAATATTGAAGTAATTTAATAAGAAAAAGGAAAAATATCTCCTCAACTCTGTTCTATTTTACTGTACTTTATATTTTACTATGCTACTACGAAATGATATTGCAGTTTTTTCTATTATTAGTGTTGAATAGTAATTTAGCTCATTATTTTTAATTTGTTTAATTCCCTTTCTTACTTTCCTGTATAAAAAGCATATCAACAGGAGTAGTTACTGGTAAGGTTAAGATTTAGTTAAAATAAGGACCTTTTGATTATTATTAAACGTTTTTTATAATTATTATTTGATTCATTAGGATACAAATTTCGAAATGATTCCAAACGTTAGTGTTGTGATACAATAGCAACAATATGCTAAGGAATTTAATTTATTTCTTAAAATTTAGCTATTTTTAATGCTTCCTCTTTTAAAATAATAATAATATTAAAAAAAAAGAAATGTCCAAAAAGAGTAAAAAAAAATTAAAGAAATAAAAATGAATAAATGTAACAATTAAAATTTTAATTTTATTCAAAAAAAAAAAAAAACACATACGATAAGATATATCTAAAAAATTTCAGGAACTCACCGGATAAAAAAAAAATAATGAGTTATTTTTAGGAGATAAAATTTTTTGATAAGAATTTTATGATTTAAGGATATAATGCAATATGGTACGGTTATGAAATCAAATTATTTTAAAAAATATAAGGATGTAATATAGTATTGATATAGTCTAAGAAAGTTCTTCATATTTCTTATTCAAGTTCTTCATCTTATTTATTATCATTATATAAAACTTTAAGCTAATAATATTTTTTCTCTTCTTTATTCTATTTATAATTTATCCCTTCCTAATAATCTATGATATTTAAGGTTAAAAATTTGACAAATGTCCATCTATATTTCCATTTTAAATTTTTATCATTCCTTTTATTTTAGAAGTATCATTTACTGCCAAATGTAGTGTCGTGAAGCAATCCCTCTCACCAGGGTAGTTTGCTCAGTTTGATTTGATAGCTATGCTATAAGAGTGTTAGGATTTATCTCTAATCCTTAGTTATATTTGTAACTAGCTACAGCTGTGGATTCTTTTATTGATGAACATTATACAAATCTTTTCTGATGTCTTCATTTCTGGCAAACCAAAGTACGTTTACTATGGAACTTGGCACTTTAGATTGAAAACATTGTAAAATTTCAATATTTGAGGTATTGCTTTGGGTACTGCCTTGTCTTCAGCCTTGTGTAAAAGTTCCTTAATTATTTAATTTGTTTTGATAATATGTTTTCTCTAGAGACAATATCATCTGTCCAAATATAAGCGTAAGTACTTATCTCATTCGGTGTATAATATTGTTACTTATCTTATTTTTGAAAGTAACATGTAGGGAATAGTTTACATTCGCTTATATTCTTTATTTTTTGTCATTTTTACATTTTTAGTAAGTTAATTCAGACATCACATTTGAATTTGCGTTTGACGTCATTACCAGCGTGACATCAGCAATAGTTGTAGTAGTTATATGTTCTGAAGTAAATACATCTGCTTAGGTACAATACGAGTATCAGTACAATACGCTGTGATGAGCCTATTAGTCTGATTTTAATGGTCGCTCTATAGTGTATCTTTGTTGATTTTTTATTATGACATATTAATTTCGTAAATGAAAAATCAAAATTTATTTACCATTTTCATAACTTTAAAAAACGCAATATTATTTGATAATTTTATTAAATCAAATCTTTGGGGTATTTCTTTAAATATGAAGTTTGTATAAGGTTTAATTTGTAATATAACCTTGAACACCATAATTTTGTCTGGAGAACATCTTGGTACTTACATCTCTTTTTAAATTGTCTATTTTAGGTTAAATATAGATTAAATACTTAAACTAATGCTTTTGTATATAGTATATATAGAATAGTAGATATATATGTGTATATATAATATATTATGATTTTCACCAATTATAGAAACCAAAATTAGAAAATTTATACTGATGAAACCAAACGGTTAATGTTGCTTTTTTTGTTGTATGTATTATTTAAAACCCAACTTTATAAATTCAAGCAATCTTTTAGCAATCAACCAACTTTATGTATTTAGTTTTATAAAAGTATTATAATTTGTGCAAACGAGAGGTGACTATAGTAATACAATTGGATATTACAATGATTAGAGTAGCAACCTTCCATTAGTGGGCCTCAGGGTCGAATCTCAGAAAATGAGAATTGTTTTTTTTTTTTTTTTTGGTTTTCGATGTGATTTAACTACAATTCGACAATTCAATTAGGGTTCAAATTATTGGGAAAATAAAAATTAATACTTTACTAGTATTCGCCCGCCCCTCGAAATTCGAGGTGTTTTAATTAGCAATTACAATACAATATATACAGTATAGTTTCTTTATGATTTTATTTAAAATGTAAAAATACAATTTTCAATAATTAAAGCCTTTATGAATTTAAAATTTCTTTGCAAATGATATTTTTTCTAAAAACACGGTTATTATTATCTTTTAGAAGTTGCCCTTGATTTATTGAGTATTGGAAACTCAATATATACCTATTATATATGTATATAATTATAAGAAGCCTAAGATAGTAAATCATTGAGTAAAAGGGTTTTAAATGTCTATCAATACAGATTAAATATTATGATGATATTATGATATGCAAGAATTTATTTCGCTTAAAATATAAAAAAAAAAAACAAAAAAAAAAACAGAATTGAATCGAACTTGCAAAATCAAAAAGCAACTATTAAATAACCCCACACTCTACCGCTGTACTAAACACTAAACTTAAATTTTAATCTTTATATTCAGTTATATTGTGAAATTCCTACTCCTACCATATAACCAATATTTTAAAATTTTTAATCGAAAAGAAAAATAAAACAAAAATTTAACGGAATCAAAGAGCGTCTTTTTTGAAAATGTATAATATAGGTATAGATTATACATACTATATGATACATATGTATATACTTTACATGGGATTTTTATAAAAATGGAAAATTATTAATGAAAATCAGAAAATTTTGGAGAGTTAAATGGTTTTAAATGTCTGTCATTTACAGATTAAATATTATGATATATCACTAATGAAAAAATATATTTTATTCCAAACATCAATTTTGAAAATCATAAACGGAAGAAAATGTACAAACGCTATCACAAAGTATATGTATCCAGGCAATGGGTCAAATACATAAAAACTGAGTTTGAACTCAAATCTCACTTTTTCAAGAAAATCTGCATCTGAAGTCGTGGTCTCTGTTTGAAAAAATTGGATTTCAATTCAAGCTCAGTTTTATGCATTCGACCCAATTTATGTACACCTAAAATCTAGCTTCTCTAACTTTTTTTTTTAAATAATGCCAATTTTATTTAACCTTAAGATGTTTTTGAGATTTTGTTCAATAGGTCAATACACCAATTTAATTGGTCTGGAATATTAAACTTTTAAACCAAAATAAGCAATATGCTGTCAAAAACAATAGATTGCGCTAAGTATTAAGTTTTACTAATTTATAATTTGCATTCCTCCCTCTTGTTTTTTTTTTTTTTAAAGAAGTTCCTGTAATAAATGGAGTTTTGCTATTATTAGAACGGAAGTAAGCAAAAATAGAAACAAAAAAGATTTATTATTCGAAGTGTTATTTTTTTTTTTGAATAATATTAAAAATACAAGAGTAAAAAAAATATTCATGACTATTATCAGCATCGATTTTTCATATTTTTCATTTTTTCCACCCTCATATAGTAACGATGGCAGAATCAGCAGTATACTAACAATACGAACAACAATAATAACATTTAAAGTGTTTTTTAAATATTCAAGAAGCAAAACTGAGTTAAGTTCCTTTAAAAAATAAAAAAAATATCTTTGTTCATCATTAAAAATAATTTTTTTGTTGTTAATGTTATTTTTTTTGTTGTGCCTCATTTTTTATTTAATAGCGTCTTATGGTACGGCCCATACTATACTATATACAATGCCATTCCATGTGTCGACGGCAATCAGTGAAAAGTCATCAACAAATATTTTTTCTTTTCATTTCTTTTATTTTCTTGTTCTTTTTCTCTTTGTATCTTTTTCTGTCACAATTTTAGACTTTTCTATTTTTGTTTTCCTTCTCGTAATTTCGGATGGTGGATATAAATGAGCAGTACAAGAAAAAATTCAAAATCAAAAACAGATTAGTTGTTGTTGCCATTTCTGGAAAATTAAAAATTTTTTCTTGGTTTCTTTTTTTCAAATCCATACATTAGAAATTTTTGTATTAAATTTTCTTTTGAGATTTAAAAATAGTTTTTAGGATATAGATAATTTCAAGCTATTGAGTAAACTACGTTAAGAGAGTCATTAGAAGAATAAAAAGTTAGAAAACTATTGTTTGTTATTACGAAAAGGGTACAAGCTGGCACTCTTTTATCATATCTGCAGCACACAATTCAATGCAGGCCCTAGGAAAAAATTGGTTTAAATTATTAGCGACACCTCCAAATTTTATACGATTTAATTAATTTTAAATCTAGCCATTCTAGCTGTAGGTATCTGTAAGCCCTTCAAAACAAATATCTTATTGCCCAAATAAAAACGATTTAAACTTAAGAAACATGAAATTTATTAATTCTACAAAAACAAATATTGTAGAATTAGCTTTCAAAGAAATAATCTATGATTTAGAAATTGGTTAACGGATTGATGAAAATTTTTATTTTTAAAAAGCCGACTCGAAAAAAACACGATGAAGTTGTTAAATTGTAATATTAAAAATTTTAGAATTTTAATCATCAATTTGTTGAAGTTTATGAGTGAAGGATAGCATTTCATTAAATTTGGATCGTTCTCTTGAGAATGGTTTACGATTAATAATGGTGTACCTTAACATAGTTATAAAACTTATCGAAGTTCCTTATACTGGTCATCAACAACGGAAATAAAATCATAAAATATTTCTTAGAAATGTTTGATTCTATTTCTAATTAATAAAGATATTGAAGTTCTTAAAAAGATTTGGAAGTTTTGTTCAGTTAGAATATTCAGATATTTTAAATACTGAGTTTGATCAGACGTTATGGATTTGAGTTTTAGGATTATTACATGTAAATCACATTACAAAACCTTTGATTCTTTTCTCATCTTAAAAATTTAATGATTGTTTGGTTACCATATTGTGATAAATCTTCGTGGAAAATTACAAATAAAGTCAACAGATTTGCAGTTCAAATTCTTTTCCTAACCTCCAATATTGATTTAATTCTCAGTGTACGTTGCGCTTAAATTAATGCATGGCATTTTTTTTGTATTTTTCTCATTTTTTCCAATAATGCACTTGTACTTACAAAATATAATTTCTATTGGAAGTTTCCTGCTTAGAATAGCAGGATCTCAAAAGTTAAATTTAAATTATTTTAGTTCTAAACAAAAGTGATTTGAAGAAATAAAAGTGAAATTTTCTTTGAAAAAATATAATTCATATTAAAGGAAACTTATGGCTTTTCTCCTAGTAAAAAGAATTATTGATCGTATTACGGTTTTAACATTGACATTATACGATTTTATATTTACTCTAGCTGACTGGTTTGCTCTTTTTGTTTTGTTTGTTTTGTCATAACTTTTTAAAGGCTATTCGAGTTCCGTTGCAGTAATTGCCGTAATTCTGTTCTTTAGAAATCACTAGGTTCCAGGCCTGTGATGTACTTTAAAAATTTAGGAGAACCTAACACCACTTTGACAGAAGAAGCTTTAAAACCTTCTCAGATCCATGATAATAATATAAATTCATGATAACCGTATAAATCTTGAAAGAAGAAACTGGCTTACAGACTAAACTAGTTACACACTGGGACAAGTGTAGATTCTTCTTCTACAAAATCTACAGTTAAACTCCACATGCATACCCAATATTTCAATGTGTACCGATAAGATAGTGGCCCGCGCCGTAATAACATTAACAAATTGTTTTATTTCAGGTCGAGAGAGAGAGTATATATTTGGTTCTTAAAATCAAATTCGGTCACATAATTTTGGTATGGTCACATGAACCATTTCCAAATATGACTTATAAAGTATGAATTAAAATATTTATTTCTCTTTTAAATATCTGTTTATTTTTGGCTATAAGAAAATTTTGTTTTTTTGTGGGGTATTCATTATTCAAGTAAATGTTAACAACTATATTTTGGTATAGCTAATTACATTTATTCAGCTGATTATTCTTTCACTAGAAAATTGTGCTTCTTCCTTCAAAAATTTTAAATTGTGTTATTATATGTTACTTTTTATTTGAAGAATTTAGTTGAAGTTTGCAATAGGCCAAATCTTTTTGTCAATTAAAATATCATTTTTGAATATTACTTACAATGAATTAAATCATCAAATTTAAATAATTTAAAAAATTGTTTATATATTTAAATAGTCA
Organism: Poecilobothrus nobilitatus; assembly: GCA_947095535.1. Classification (NCBI taxonomy): domain Eukaryota; kingdom Metazoa; phylum Arthropoda; class Insecta; order Diptera; family Dolichopodidae; genus Poecilobothrus; species Poecilobothrus nobilitatus. The sequence goes on along the minus strand of OX352772.1, from coordinate 49,561,792 downwards.
CAATGAACTTTTTATATATACTACTAAATTGGTCCTGTCTTTTTAGTGGAAAATATTAAGGAAGTTCAATGTTACTTTGTTCATATTTAAATACTGTCTAAATATTTTCGAAGAAGAAAGAGATTTTTTTAAATATAATATCAAATTTAAAAGATAAATTTAAAAATAAAATTATCTCAAAAAAAAAATTCAATTAATTTCATACAAAGAAGAAATTGGTTTTGTTATATAAAACATCATTTATCAAATAGTTCAATATTCAAAAAGAAATCATTACAAATCAACAGCATCTGGATAAAAATGAAAATTTTTCTTTTCTGATTCTTTTTTTATTTATTTATTTATTTGTTTTTCTTTTTTTTTTTTTAATTTTCTTTCCTGATTTAAAATCATTTCTTTAAATCCTAATAGTATATGTTTATTTCTTCTTGAAATCAATTTTTTTTTGTTGTCCCTTTCTTTCAAAAAAAAAAAAAATTTTCTTCTTTATGTTGGGTACCATGGGTACCATGTCAAATAGATTAATTTTATTTTGTTCGGACCCCATCATACGCATTTTTTTTTTTATTCACCTTGTTAGACACTTTTTTTTTCCTTACGTTATCATTTTTCTGTATTGTCTTCTTTTTTTTCTATCTCTTTTTGTATATCTATAGATATGTTTTTTTGTTCCATTCAAACATTTAAATAAATATTTTTCGTATAAAAAATCATTCACAGGAAAATTGTCTCTATAATTATTAATTTTAAGGTATATGTGTTTGAAAGTGTATATTTGAAAAGGAAAAGAAAGAAGAAGAAAATTGTTAGAAAACCCTCATCCGATGATACGTCCGATTCTATGCCAACATCATTATTATTTTATTTTTTGTTTTTTGTTATATATTTTTTATTTTTTTTTGTATCTAAATCTGGTCCTTAAAATTCATTTTGTCTCATTATTATTTTTTCGTTTTTTATTTTTATTTTTTTTTTGTTGGGCTTTTCTAGAAGGAAAGAAAAATGAAAAATAAATCAAATGCATAAATTGAGGGGAATAGTTGAGTAATGATAGTGATGATGATGTGTAACATCCGTTGTTGCCGCCAACCACCAACTGTGATACAAATGCCTATTTTTTATATAAATGTTTGTTGGGTTATGTGTTCGTAAAATATTTTTGTGAAGTTGTTGGATAATAATGAAGAAAATTTAATTTGTTCTTGTAAAGGTGTCTATATTCTATTCCACTTATGAATTCTTTTGTAAGTTGTTCCTTTTTAATATTTCTTAACACTTAAAATACAAAAAAAAAAAGAAAATAATGAGAAAATCAAATAAGAAGGTGAAAATATAAAGTGGCTTGAATTTTAAGGATCTTGAGTATTAAGGAAGATTCTTATTATTGTTATTGTTTATTTTTTTTGTATTTACTATATTATTGGTAATCAACCTTTCAATGAATGGTAACAAATTTATCAACGAATGATTTTTAATATTTTTACAATAGAAAGAAGGGGGTTGGATTTTTAGCTTCTTTAAAATTTAGTTTAAATATGCATTCTTTATTTGTTTCTCTAATATATAATGCTATTCAATAATTTAAAGTTTGATTAAGGTTTTTTTAGTGTATATGAATTATGTATCGCACTATACTCTACTGACCCGTTTATTTTTTTTCGGCCACTATCGTCCATTGAAATTGTAGATGTAAAATATCAGTGAAGAATGTATTATAACCTACACCTAAAGTATAGGGTATATTAACTTTGATATGGTGTTTGCAACCACCAAAATGAGGCAAGTTAGATATGAACATGTATAAATATTCTTTCTGAAAGGAGAAAGGAAAGAATGGCGGCTCAAAAGGAGGAGGAGCTGTCACACGACTCCCAAAACTTAACAATCATATCTCCTAAACTAATAAATATAAACCCTTGCAATTTTGTACAAGAATACCTTATCATATTTTCTTATGTCACTGAAATTTGACGTGACGGGAAATAGCGGTTCGGGTAGCCAGACGCATTCTAAACCTTAACAAACATATTATCTCAGAAACTAATAAAGAAAGAAACTTAAAAGTTTCTACAAATTGAATAAGGGAGACAGAGTTGTACAAGGGAGAACTTTTTAGGTGTAGGGTATTAATAAGTCGGTTGCATCGACTTACTGTTACAATTACTTATTTTATTCTTTTATTTGTAGGTTTCCTAAGCCTAATATTGTATTTTTGTTCCATTATAAATATCTAATCTGAATTGTCATTGTATTTAGCCATATCGATATCAATAATTTTGCTTAATTTGTAAGGATTAGAATGTTCCTTAGCTTATTTGATTAAAATACCATTTTCTTGCCAGAGAGGACAGCAACAAAAAAAGTACTTTGGAATTTTTTGTTAAAACTGTATCACTCAAATTTTGGTATTCTTCACAGTTTGAAAAGCAAAAGAGTTTTTTGAACTGAGAAGGGGTATGTTTAAAAAAAGTTTGAAATCTGTGCTGTGTTTTTAAATTAAATTGTCCTGTAATCAAAAAAACTGGAAAAAAGAAACTGAATTAGACAATGAACCAATAGACTTAGTTGAATCTAAAGTATTGCTTTTTTTTCGTTTAATCTTAACATTCAGAAATATTTTCTATGGACGTTCTTTAAGACGCTTGTTTCAAATTTTGATAAGAAATTAAAAGAAAAAAAGATATTAAAAAAAAAATTTATCGAAATTTGTTTTATATTTATTTTAATTTTCTTGAACTTGAAAAATATGTCTATTTAATATTTTTTGAACTCATTTTCTAATATTATTCTTAACATTAATAAAAAGAACATCCGAATACTTCAGTCTTTGCGTTTTTTTTTTGTGAAAATGCTGTCTAGATGTGTAAATTTTTTTTTTTTTGAAGAAATGGTAGAGGCTAAAAATATAAATTTATGTGTTTATTTTTATTGTTTTTTTTTTGTTTTCTTAAAAAATTGAATCTTAAGGAATTAAAAACCTGACTAGGTGAAAAAAGAGGATATACCGTTACCATGTAAAGGAAGTAGAAATTTACAAATTTATGTTGAAAAAAATAATACAAACAATGAAATATAAAAAAAAAATGTAAGTCTTTCAAGAAAATAAAAAATAAAAATTAAAATGACGCCATCAAATTTAAACAAATAATGAAATATTTATAATGGAGAGTTACTGTGGTAATTGGTTCACCAAACTGGAAAATAATGGAATAGCAACAAAATCATTTATTAAAAAGTCTATAGAAAAATGTTAAGCTTTTGTTAGTTATAAGTTCAATATTTAATACACAACAATAATTTAATTAAAAAACAAATTTATTGTTTTTACAAACTAATTTAATTTGTTGTTTTGGAATGTAGAAAACATAAAATACGGTAACTATTTCTGTTACGTTGTTTCGTATAGAGAGAAAAGCTAGCATATAATTTTACATAATTGCAGAGTTCCATCAGGCTTTAATTATTCTTTTCAAAAATCGAATGATTATTCCCTGATCAGGTATTCTAACGTTGGAGAGGTTCTCCCAGTATTTCTCTTCCAATTTTGTAATTTAGAAACCGAACATTAAAAAAGGACGTATAGTAGTAGATATCCTACTTGTTCGTAACCTTTGCAGAAACTTGTGTTTGCTTTATTTATTCTCTTGGTATTTGTTTTCATCAACAGTTTGCCCTTGCTGATTCTGAAGAGATTAAACTAGAAGAAAAATTTGAAGTGAAGGAAAGTCAGAAAGTATATAAAAAAACTGAAATTCAAATAAATCTTGAGTGAACCGAAGAAATTTACTAAATGTAGATGCAAAAAACAACGGACAAGATTTAGAAAAGATAACCAACATAGGTACAACTACTGCAAAACTGTAATGAATAAAGTTGCCATGTTTTAGCAACAAATAAAACTAGAATATGCCTACCTATTTCAACCATTTAAATATTTGATGTTTATTTAAGGAGTTAGTAAAAAGAATAAAACAGAAAGGGGATACGTGAAATTTGTAACCAAGCCAAGAATTATTATAAGTTACGTAATATTGAATTTGCAGAATCCATAGTTAAATCAATAATTTCGTTCAGTGGAACTTTGAAGTGCATATAGGAATAGACTTAGGAACTCATAAGTGTATAGACACACACTGAAAACACTTTAACAACCTGTTGTGCAGTATACAGAATTACTCATTCTACAGTATACAGGATTAGAAATTCTTATACTATTCATTTTTAATGTTTTTTTTTTATAAAAATACATGGAAACTCTTCGAATATAAGTCATTGAAAAATTATCATTAGGTCCTTCTTAAGAAATAAAAAAAACAATCAAAGTAAAAGTAAACGAATAAAAGTCTGATTTAAGTAAATCTTAAAATATTTATCTTTTGATTTTTATATTTATACGATATCCGATAAATTAAATATTTTCGTAAAATGCTGTTTAATTAAACAAGTTAATATTTTAAACCTTTGCTTTTGATTTTAATTATCAGTAAATTAATTTTTATTTTCTTCACTAACAATTTAAGAAAAAAAAATTTTTTAATACGTAGGATTATTGTATTAAAAGTGTTGAGATAAAAATCAAAGTACAAGAAATTCATTTAATAAAAAAAAAAAACAATTATTATAATATTAATTTAAATTTTAAATACCTAATTTTCTTTATTTAAATAAAACATTTTTTTTTTATTTAAATATAAGTACTTCTTGGAAAGTATATATTCTTAGAAAGTGTGAAAAGCTTCAAATATATCTACCTTAAATATGAATAAAATATGAACAATCTTATGTTTTTGGAAATTTGATATAAAATAAAATTAATTTTTTGGTTAAGGACTAATGTATACTAAGCATTAATTCCAAAAGAAAGATCTGTACAGAAAATAATTCTTAGTTAATTAAAAGGTTTTCTGATCGATCAATCAGTTGTTTAACAGTTGTTGCAGATGGCAGTTGAAGAAAGATTAAAAGAGGAGGAATCGAAATATTTTTAGACTTTAATTATATATAGCCTTGTTTATTTAGCTCTATAAGCTATTTAAAATTTTTTAGGTTACTATATTTATTATTTGAAGCTTTTTTAATGAATGAACACGGCTATTAAGAAGTTAAATTTACATATTTTTATAAAAGGAAATTTAAGAATTAAAATTTAAGAGTGACAGTGGGGGTTGCCTTCAATAATTACCTCATGTAGTAAAGTGTTATATACTACTACATGTTGTAACTATTGTGACGGCTATAGTCACTGTTAGCAAAATAATAATAATAATAGCCGGATTCATTGTTTCCTTACAGTCCCACTCCCAATTCAATATTTCCATATCCATTTCCTATCCTTTCCTATCCATACTGCCTAGCCAATATACAGCGTTCACAGGTAAGGGTTTCATTCCATTATATTGGCTAAAGGGGGAGGTGGGTTTAGTCAGTAAGAATCTGATACTACCAAGGCGGAAATTTTTGATGTCTCTGGAAGATTCCCACCTACCTTAAGAAAAAAAAAAAAAAATTTTAAAATCTTCCAAAGAGTGATTATGTTTTATGTACATAATATGTAATTGATATGTAGACACTATTGGAATGGAATGTGATTCAGCTCGGTTATTAGCTAAACAATAATTAGTACTTTAGCCGTTTTCAAACGTATTGCGTTATCACTTGACACTAGAACTTTGCACCTACAAATACTTGATTATGGCACTATGTATATGACATTTCATTTAACAAAAATATAAGTTATCAAACAAACAAACAATTTTAATTTATATCTTAAAAGCCATTATACCATATTATATTAATTTAGAACAGCATATACTGTATAAAATACATTTAGAACAGCCTCAAATAATAATTGAGTGCGAAATAATTAAAATTAATTTTTAAGAATATATTTTCACCATATTTACCGCCTATCTCCATAATCCTAATATAATTCACCATATCCCCGTTTTTTTTTGGTTATTCATAAATCACAATCTGAGAATACGTTCCTTTGTATTAAAAGTAGTTGGGACTTAATGGGATGGGATAAGGATGGCAAAAATGCGAATAAAGAAGAGTGAGAAGGTAAGTGTTTTATGAACCAGCTAAGATTCATCTTGAATTTGGACAGATTATAAATAGAAAACTATCCAACTTTTGTGAATAGATTGGATGATAATAACTTCTACATTTGTGTAGTTCTGATAACAAACGAATTTCTACAACCAGTACCAGTAACGCTAAGGTACTTCCACCTAGTAAGAATGAACAATTTTAGCCTCTCTAGTGGTACATTGGAACTGTTTTAGAGATGGAAACAATGATTTTTATTAATCAGAGCAATGTCATTATCTACCAGGGATATCTAAGAAAGAGCGACGGATATCAAGAAGGGAGAAGGATATTGCGACGAATATCAAGAGAAGTGAGAGTATTAATTAAGGGGTCGATAAATTTCGAGAATGAGACGAATAGCGATTTTTTCAACTCGATCAAGGTAATTTAAAGGAATGAATGATTTTTATAGCAGACCTTCCCTCTTATCTTAACATTAAAGTTTTAACCGTTTAAGTTTAAAGAAGTTAATTTTATATTTGCCTTCCTTAGAAATCAAATTTACCGTACTACTTTTCAACTTTTCACGACGATTTAGAATTTCAAGCGGCCTTTATTACATGAATCGTCATATTTAGCATTACAAACTTGTAATGTAAGTCGTTTTTGAGTATTTTCATCATCAATATCCCGAAAAATCATTCAGATTACATACATAGTAAGTAATATTTAAATTTTGTCCTATAGCCACACGACTGTGAAAATTCTTATCATGAGAAATGAAAAATAATCTTGATAACATATTATTCTAAAGCAAAAAAAAATTGCAAAAATGACATAAAATAATAAGAAAGAGACAAAATATTTTAATAAAAAAATATCGATTCAAATTGAATGTTGATTTTTAATTTGTTAATATTCTTTTTATTTTTGTTTGTTTACTTGTTTTTATTTTGATGGGTTCAATATTGCTTTCAGATTTACATTAGCGATAACTTATCTGATCAAAGATTCGGAATTCATTTGAATTATATTTTTTTTAATTTAAAAGCAAAAAAAAAAAAATTTTATTTTATTTCGCATATGTGAATTGAAAAAGGATAGCATACATATATATAATAAAATTTATTTTTCAGGACTTGTTAAAACAAAAAGAAGTTTTTCTTTGTTTCTTCTTTTTGTTTTTAGTTTTTTGTTCCTTTATTAATTTTCATCATGTTACCATGTGTTCAAGTGATTTCATATTAAACAAATAATAAAAACAACAAAAAAAGAACATAAAAAAGGAAAGAAGAAGTCACGAGTCACTGTTCAAAAATTATCAAAATAGAATCAAACAAAAATGAATTGAAATTCTACAAAATTTAATTGAAATTCTAATGTTATTCAAATGATATCCTGTTGTTGTTTTTGTCTTTTTTGTTTTTTTTGTTTCGTTTCATTTCGGAGATGTAAGAAAAATTTTTTATGAGATTTTTTCAAAATCTTATGAAAAGCATATGAAGAAAAAAAAATTTTGTAAATGAAGAAAATTCTTTCGATTGAATGAAAGCAAAAAAGTTTTTTAAGTGTGTTTAAAAAATATGGTGTTTATTTTTTCCATCACTATTGTTGTCCCTTTTTTTTTGTTTCTTTTACATAAAATTAATGTGATACATAATATGAAAGTTTAATTGATACTATTTCAGGATGCAAGCTTTAAAAGTAAATGTTATTAATGGGAGTCACATCACGAAATCCCAAATGCCAAAATTCCAAAAAAAAAAATCCCAAAATCCAAAATCCCAAAGTGGTTGTGATATTATAGTTCGTTTTGAATTTAGAGTTGGATTCAAAACCAGATTTGTTGATTTTTCCAGAATATATATATATGTATATTGCCAAATTCTAAATTAGGAGGGATTTTAGAGTTGGTTACAAAATCAGGATTTCAACAATTTTTTCAGGGGAGGTTTTGGGGCCACAGTCCCCACTATTATAAAATTTTTATTGTTGAAACATACATGTAAGAAAAAATAATTCTGTGAGATTTTATAGTTGGTTTCAAAATCAGCGTTTCGATCATTAAATCGACATCTGAAATAAAAACGCTCAAAACGAATTATGATAACGAAAATGATTTGGGATTTCGGTATTTAGAATTTTGGTGTTTGGGATATTGGAATTTTGGGATTTTGAATTTTTGGCATTTTGGGATTTTGTATTTGGAATTTTGTATTTGAGATTTCGTGGCCAACCCGTTATTATTTTTGTATCTCATATAAAAAATGAAATCTATAGTGATTGCAGAATAAAAGAAAATTTTTAAAAACGACATATAATGACTCCTAGGTATGAAATAAGTTCTACATTAAGGTAACATGTACCAGTAACCGTAATTAATATATTGAAGTTTAAATGAAAAAAATGAATTTTATATAAAAGATAAACTTCCAAGATATAATTTTTGTTTTTGGAAAGTGTAACCCATAGTTATGACTTATACTGATATTATGATAGTAACAATAATGTTTTAGAAGGGAGCGTAACGGAAATTGCTTATCGTTATCTAGAAAATTTTAAAATTTGATTACTTAAAATGTCGCTTTTGAAATGGTTGCGTTTTTGTCTTAAAGATTTCCCTTTTTTTAAAAATCTCTTTTTAAAAGATTTCTCTGGCTTATAAAAAACCCGTTTTGATTGTTTTTTTTTTTAAATTTTCAGAAGTAATACAAAAAAAATCCAAAATTACAAAATTCTAAAAGGATTCCAAAATCATAATTGAAAACTACAAAATTCTAAATCACAAAATCCCAAATATAAAATCACAATATTGAAAACCATCAAACGAATTACGTAACGTAAGAATTTAAAGGACATGCATTCCTAAATTTGTTTAGGTCGCTAAAAGAAAATTGGACATTTGTCAAACATATTTTTAATAGAATAAAAAAGCTTTTCTCAGAATATAGGAAAAATTGCAGTTGTTCTGTTGGATTGTTATAGAATGAATATGGGTATCAGGTAATTTTAATAATCCTATGAATAAATGCGTGTAAATTATTTTTCTGTTTACTTATAGTACCTGTATACAAGTTTCTAAATATAACTTTAAGTTCTTCCCTAGTTTTGAATCATTATATTTCTTGGATATAAGATTTAGTCTTATTTTATATTTCAGATTTTATACTCTATTGTTGTCAGTGAATGAATATAGAGCAATATTAGAATATCTGGAGAATATATTTATTTGGAAAAGGCAAATACGTAAGAATGTCATAAAATTGAACTATTTTGTTGAGGATATTTTATTTGCATATTAATATCAATTTTAAATATAATCTGCAGTCTTTACATTTAGTTTTTTCGTTTTATTTTTTTCCCATTCATTTATTATCAATTATTTATGCTAGGTACCTTTTGTAATATTTTCATATATCAGATTAAACTTACCTGTCATATATTATACAAAAATTAAGTATTATTGGAATAGCTTGATTAAAAAATTCTATAATTTTATTATTATTGTATATTTTTCAAATTTAATATCTTGGGAAGAAAGAAAAGGTATAGTTTCTAATTGATAATTAACCTTTAAAAACTTTTATATTTTTTAACTAGGTATATGTCAGTCTTTTACTTAACGAGCTGCTGCTTATAGAAACGAAAAATTCTGTATATAATATAGGCATATATTCAGATATTATGTTTATATACAATTACATTTGTATGTATGCAACTATGTACATATATGCAATAATTTATACTTTTAATGTTATTTAAAATTTTTCTTTTGTTTTTTTCACTTTATTTTATTCATTCGATGATATTCACTGTATTCTGTTTATTCATTTACGGAACTTTATAATGTACATAATTACATATACCTATATATTTTTTGTTCTTTTCTTTAATTATAAAAGAAAAAGACGTAACCAGGATTTCATTTAATTTTTTCTCTTTCTTTCGTTTTTTGTTTTGGCAATGCGTTCATAGACCAAAAAAGAAAAACAAAAAAAAAAAAACTTTAAAAAAAAAAACAACATTTAAAATAAAGGGGTATAAAATTAAAAGGGTTAAAAAAATGTTGCTATTCATCACTCTTAGAATGTCTCTTTCTTTATTTTTCTTGTTGTTCATTTGTTTTTTTTTTGCTTCTTTTTTTCTATTCTTTTTTTTCTGTGTTCCGTTTTTATTATTCGCTAAGTACATACATCCGTTCTATTTTTTTTTTTCGTTTTGTTACTTTTATTATAATTTTTTTTCTTTTGTTGCTACTGTTGCTATTATTAATTTTTTAAACAGTTACGTTTCTATTACTTTACTTTGCTTCTGCCATTACCATCACTTTAATTTTAAGAAAAAATTTTATTTTTTTTTTTGTTTTGTTGTTGCTTTATTTTTGGTCCTGGGTGTTTTGTAACCTCGTTAAGCTTAATTAATAGCATAAGAAAACAAAAAAAAAATATTAAAAGAAGAAAAGAAAGAGAAAGGAAACAACACAGGTGTTATATACCATTATCTTTTATAATATTTTTCTGTCATCTTAATTTTTGCCTTTTTTTCCTAATGATGGAAAATTATCATGGCGGTAATGATGTTATACTATTCTTTACCGTTATATTAAATTTAATATTAAAATAAATATATTTGTGTATGTGTATGTATATGTATATGTATATGAATGTAAGCGTTTATGCGTATAATATTCTTAAAAATAATTGATAGGCATTAAATTTTTTTTTTTTTGGGGGGTTAGTTAGTTTGTATATGTTTATAATATTATAAGATGGTTAACTGTTTTATTTATGATTTAAAAAATAAAAAATTTCTATGATAGAATTGTACAATAAGAGATAATGAGATGAAGAAAAAATCCTTAAGATTTGTAGGTTTTTCGTTTTTTTTTTTGGTATTTTTAAACAAAATGACAAATTACATTTGACAAAAAGCATTCAAAATAATTAAGTCAAATATTTTAACTATTATTATGACAACATTAACTAATTTTTAGTGCGTAAGCAGTTTTGTTTAATGTATAGTTATACATACATATATGTATATTTATTTTATTATTAATATTAAAATAGAATTCAAGGAAAGAATTAAGTATGACGAGGTTAAAAGAATGTAGAAGGGGGTCGTAGAAATAAGAACGATATTATAATGTAGTAAACTTAGTGATTTTTTCTTGTTAAAGAGTAGAATAATTTAAAAATACAGAGAAATAAACAATAAAACTAATCCAGCATTTTAAAAAGCTTAATAAGAAAGCTTAAAGGGAAAAAAATTAGACAACACATAGGAATGCAACAACCTATAGGTGCTGAGTGCCCATTTAATAACGGGGGATTCTTAGAACCAAAAATATAAGAAAAAGAAATTTAGTTCAGAACGATTCTGATCTATGACGCAGTCACCGATCTATCAATCGAAAGTCCTTGGTTTCAAACGTGGGTCAGATTATATTCAATAGTATTAATAATATAATATATAGTAATATAAAAATAATTAATTTATAAATAAGATAATAGTATAAGATAATAGATGGTTACTATTGAAATAATAAAGAAGAAAGTTTTTGAATGAAATGTCTGCTATAGGCACTATTTGTGTTCACTTCAAATTTATTTGGTTAAAATTCTGAAGTTGCGGGGGCCTCGGTGGCCTAGTGGGTAAGAGCGTATAAAATAAGCTGTAAACACCGAGGGAGTGTGGGTTCGAATCACACACACGTCGTAAGAGTTATTTCCCTTTACGACATTTACAGTTACGCCTGAACAGCAAAGGCTGTGTAATTTCCTGTCCACATTTATGTGGCAGAGAAATGCATTAAAAAAAAAAAACAAAAAAAACTCTGAAGTTGCGCTTATCATTAAATTTGTATGTAAGGAAGAAATGGAGCTGATCATGTACATCATACATTTTTTTGTATAGATTAAAATTTACAAACTAACTCTTGATTCTAGTTACAGTTATTCAGTTTTTAAGCTATATAAAAAGTATATCATCTATAATGTGGGTATGAAAGTTTTGTTTTAGCGCCCCGGAAAATTTTCTCAAAAATTTTTCCTTAAATGACTGTAGAATAAAACGAGGAAGAGTGCAGTAGAGTAGACTGTGTCAACTCCGGGATACCCGTATGAACGTAATATATCCCTTTTCTATAAAACTTGATTGATGTTTTACTACCGACGTTATCTACAGAGATATAGTTGTTAGAATTGTACGACAGCTACCCGAATCTATTGCGCCTAGTTTCATTAAGTTCCAAGAAATGCAACAAGCCTGAACCGGCTGTTTTAGACCAACCAAATTTTACAAAAGTTATTGGCAAAAGTCGATACCTCTTAACTAAATTTCAGGTTCCTAGCTTCAGTAGACACTGAGTTATTTTCATTTAAAAAGAGAAGTTGTATGTCAGCTACCCGAACCTGTTGCAACATCACAACCAAATTTTACAGAATTTGTTGCCATAAAACTTGATCATTATTTCCAAAATTTCACGTACCTAGCTTGAATAGACACTGAGTTATTTCCATTTAAAGAAAGAAGTTGTATGGCAGCTACTCGAACCCGGTGGCGGAAAATACTGAATTTAAATAGCAAAAATAAACAATGTTGCAAAAGTGACATAAAAAATTTCAGCCTCCTAGCTCTTTTATTTTTTGAATTATCGTGCGGACGGACGGACGTACGTGACTTAATCGACTCAGAATTTGATTCTGAGCCGATCCATACCTTTGACAATATATCCAGCTCGACTCCTTTAAGGTGTCACAAACGTAATGGTAAATTTATTATACCCTTGAACATAGTTCATACGGCTATAATAAAAATTTAAGAAATGCAGAGTTATAATATAGATAAGAAAAATATTAAAAACTATAGACACATCGTCGAAACTACGAACCTGGGTTTTGAAATATTTAAAATTATCAATTAGAAGCTCTAACAGATTCATATCTTATTATAATTTACTTTGATTGTCGTGGGTTATTGAGTTGCATAATGTAATAATTTTTCTTTTATACCAATTTTCCATTCGTATATATATATTTTTTAAAATTTTAATAAAATTTTCTTTTTCAAAAAAAAAAAAAAAAATAAATAAAATAAGCAAACGACATATGTCTGCACTGCTGTATACATGCATTTATTAAATACATTGTATTTTTTTTTTTTAATATTTTTATTCTATTATTTAACTTTGTTTCATTTTGCTGGTGTACGGAATATTAAATTCCCTCAGGTACTGAAAATGAAATTTGAAAAATATTAAATCAAAGTTTGTTCTATATGTATCTACAACAAAACAATATTTGAAAATATAAAATGAATTTTAATGTAAATTAAATTAAGGTTACCAAACGTTTAGTATTTTAAGATGAAAATTTTATTTGATCAAAAATTATTTTTATTAAACCAAACAAGCAAGTTTTAATTATAGTAATTAAGTAACCAAGAAAATAAAATACAATGGGTTAAATGTATAAAACTGTCCCTGAACTCAAATCTTAATTTTTTAAATAAAAACTACAAGTTCAACAGCAGTTTTTATTTGAAAAAGTAAGATTACAGTATAAACTCAGTTTTATGGATCCGACCTGTATTATATAAGTATTCAGTCTCGGGAACACTGATTGCAATGCTATAGATAATATCTATAGAAAATGTATTTTTATAAAAATTCCCTCTGTTTTGTATATTTCGGTGCATCTTTAGGCGAGTTGAATTTATACTATACATTTTTTATATCTGCATTATTTTTAGATTTTCATATTAATTCTTATTCTACGTATTCTTATCTGCGTATTCTTATCTTGCCACATGCAAAATAGCCCAAACATTTTGACCGGATTTGAGTTTAAAAATATCCAAGTGCATACTCTCTCTTTTTCCATACCTAAAGTCAGACAATTTATTGATGATATTATAAACGGTTAGTTGAAGGGTAAACATAGTAGATGATTGATTGTATATTTCAATAGAAGTAAAAATATATATTTGAAGGATTTTGCAGAGACATTTGTCTCATTTAAAAAAAAAAAGATGAAAATAACTCGCCAATTTCTGTTTTCAAGAATTAGCCGAACTTTCATCATGCACTAAAAAAACTTTTAAAACTTTTTCCGCTAGGAATTTAAAAGATTCTCGTACATTTGAAAATGCGCTACTGACTTAGAGTCTAGTCAATATTGTTGTGTTAGCTCAGCCTTAATTAATAAAAAAAATATTTTAGAAATTTTAGAAGTTAGTACTTATTTATTGGCTCCAATTTCATCAAGTTTTAGTCTATATAAGGTTTGTGTATTTGCTTTTTACATATGTTCCGTTTGACATTGAATATTATTAATCAAACCTTTTAATAAAAAACGCTGATATCACCTTGTCAGTTCATCGGTAAAATAATTTTGAAGAAATTTTTTTTTTGGTTTTTGGACAAAATTAAAAATATTGTAGAATGCTGGCAACACTTAAATATTCTTTTCAGATTTTAATAAACATTGAAAGAATTTATTTCAATATTTTTTAAAATAATTCAAAAACAAAAAGAAAAAAAAACAAAATAATATCATCCAAATGTCATAATTTTAAAATTTACAACTCCCAAAGTTCTGGCTCACCTCACATGTTTCATAACTTCATTTTCTTATAAAGAAAATTTTATACACTTCGATATAAATGTATCTATATCTGTATAAATGATATAGAATAATACAAAATAAAAAATATATACATATTTTACGAGGTTTAAATTGAAAAATAACTTTTCATATGTGATTTTTTTTTTTTTGTCGTACAAGAAATAACTGGGAAATTTTATTTTTTTTTTTGAGGAAGGGGTTATTTTGCCAATTTTGTCCTCCTGTTGCATGGTGTTATAAAATGTTTTGATTTAATAGTTTGGAAAAATAAGAAAAAAAAAGCATATGGTTAATAGAATAAAGTTATACGTGTTAGAACAAAAAATTACAATGTTGTATAAGAAATGATTTTTCTTATATTTATATTTGGTGTCAATTGTTTGGTTCCCTCGGCAATAATTTGTATATTTTTTTTTTTACCCTTATCTTTTCAAATCTTTGATATTCGCGAAATATTGCGTAATATGATATGGAATTAATTATAAAAGTTAAATTTCTTCTTTTATACATTTTGGAGAGTTTTCCAATCATTTGCTGCGCCTTTGTAGATTCTTAAGATGGTTTTGAATAAAATTCGTTAATATTCAAAAATCTGTGTAAATATTAAATACAATTTCATGGAAGAAAAGATTGTTTTAACTAGAGAATGGAAAAGAACAAGATTCAAGTGTATATAAATATGTAATTTTAGTTGATGATGGGGATGAATTTTAGCATCAGATTTGAATAAAGGTTTCAAAGCTTGTGGAAATTCTTAATGTATAGAAAATTAAGTATTATAAAGATATAATGTATTTTAGTCATTTGTGCCGTAAAGCATTCGTTTAACATTTCATTGCGAGAAAAATTATAAATTTAAAAAATTTTTTTAATACATTGTGACGAGTAACTAATATTGTCACCGATGACAATCAATATTTTCGTTGCACAAATAGAAAAGAATAATGACTGATTTTTTGAGTATCTATCAATTTATTAAAATCATTAATAAAGTGTTAATTTCATATATTGCTTAGAGCGTAGGAAAACACTTTTTGCTGACAATGTTTTCAATGATTCTAACAAATGATTTCAAAATTTCATATGTTTGCATATTCTTTTTCTTCTATGCCGGTACACTAAACTTTTCAAATTTGACTTCTTCAGAATCTCTTCCGCTAGCCTTGATCTTCAGCAGCAGGTTTTTAATTTTGTTCTAGAAGCATCTGTAAAGCGTTCGTAATGAAGTCTATTACCCTATCGGTTTCTTAACTTTCTCAATTGTGTTTTTCTTTTTTTTCCTCGTTTAGCATTTTTTTTTTTGAGATATATGAGTTACATACCCTGCATGTAGTCGAGCGATTTAATATATTGTAGCTAGTAGCAGTTTAATCCTTTTTAGCTCTATAAAGCTCGCTGATGTATTGGTTGCGAAAATAAAAAATACAATTTTACTTAAGACTTATTTATATAAAACATATGTAATACTTTGTATTTTTCCAATTTTAAAAATAGGAACCGGTATTAATGCATTGTGATCATTGTGACTACTAATTTTCATTTTCATAAATACAAAGCAACTTTTAAGTTTTTTAGTAATAGTTTTCGTGTTATTTTTTTAATTTCCTTATTTCAAATTATCTTGAATTTATTAATAAAAAAAACAAAAAACTTATTTATTTTTAAATTTTGACACTGATTTGTTGCATTTATTTCGAGTGGTTTGTGTAAGAAGGTGGTATGTTAGCTATTCCACATAACTTTATTGTAAATTTATTGTTTACACAAATGTTTGGCAGATTTTTTCTTACTGATTTTAGTTTTATTTTTATAAATTTCAACTCCATTTTCTAAATGCTATTTCTCAATTTTTTATATAAATTTTCACATTTTTAAGAAATTTTCTTAAATATTGTGTTTTTATTAAAAAAAAATTCATCAATTTTTATATTGATAAAAAAAAAGTTGTTGTTTTTATGAGCATATTTTGTATCTATGCAACAATTTAAAGAATTTAAAATTTTAAACGTGTTTACATTATAATAAAAATAAACTTTAAAAATGCAACACCTCATTGGTCTGTCAGTTTCTTTTATTTTTTTACTCAGTATTTACTTATTATTTCTCTGATCACATTGCCTATCGCAGCTAAAGTTTTTAGTAACTCGTTAGAATTTCTTAGCCACAAATTTTGTAAAGAAAATTACATTTAATTTGAAGCATTTTACAACCTTACATCATGATGTTATTCCTCCAGTTCGCTTTTATATTAATTTAATTCAAATGATCATTAATCATTAGTTTTTTTTATTATTCTACTTAAATGTGCAACGGAGTTAACTAAAGATTTTTTGCACCCCATAATATGTTATATTGTGACCGTGTCTTTAAATAAAATTAGGTTTTATAATTTGGAAAAATGTATTAGAAAATAGATTTGACGAAAAAAGAATTAAAGCTTGAAAACTCAACATATGCTATGAATAAAATTTCGAGGAAGTGGGAAACTATACGGTGGAAGCAGAAAAAAGGGGAATAAGAAAAAGTTAAGATTTTAAGATTTTAATTATGATTAAAGATTATTACCTTAGTTTTGTTGATGTTTTTAAAACCTTAACGAAAATTTCGCAAAATTTTGCAATTTATGGAAAAAAAAATCAATGAATCAACTATCGATTAGAAAAATTATGGTGCATAAAAAAATGAAGTACCCAAAATATTTAATTTAGTTTATATTTCCTTAAGACGAAAAACTTAAAGGAAAATCAAACAGGAAGCATATATGATTAAGAAATTGTACGCATTTTTGTTTCAATATCTTTTAGAGATTTTTGTAGCCATGATGATTCCTTCATTTTGTATATTTCTTATAAGAAATTTATGTTGATTTATGTGTCGTATATAAACTTAAAATGTTTAAACATACAAATAATTTGAAGAATTGTGTTGAGGAAGAACTAAATTTTTTATGCATTTTGAAATTGTATATATGTATATTATATAGTGAAGTATCTTCTCGTCCTTGCACTCTTAAATTGATACAATATGTTTTTTTTTATATATGTTTTTTTTAAATTTGATAATTTTATAATAAAATATTTTTTTTCATTTGTAGTAAAATTTGTAACAGAAAATAAAACAAAGATAGATGTTTTATTTCCGAAAATGTATTCTATTAGCTAAATTTGTTTGTTATTTTTCCTACAAAATTTTTTTTCCAACTGATTTCTTATAGTTTTTACTTTCTATTCATTCTTCCTTCTAATTATTCTCCTTCCTTCTTTTTCATATAAAGCAAATCAGCTTAATATCTTTCCAAAAAATATGGTTCAGATCTTCTAGGCTTTCAAAATTTTAATAACAAAACTATCAAGTATTTATTTTGTTTCTTCTTTATCTCAATTTTTAACAAAAGTTTGCTAATAATAAGTTTAAAAAGTTTTTTTTGCCGAATGAATATTAGGAAATCGGTTAACAGGTTTTAATTTGTTATATATATTTGTCTTTTTTAGCAATGTGCAGCTGTTTAAAAAGTTTGAAAACAATGGATCAAACCAGTTAGAATTGAAAGTTAAAAAATTAAAAAAATTCAAAAAAGCTCTTATACTCTTCGGTTCAAAAACGCATTAATGATTTTAACAAGATTGCCCGCATTCTAAACTCCTTTTACATAGACCATGTATAAAGTTTGAAGTAAATTGGTCAAATTATTTAGCCAAAAAGGATTAGAGGACCGTAAAAAGTAGTCGACCTCTTTTAGCCTTAGTAAAACGGTCCTGTAAGCTTTGGTTTTAATTAGATATATGGTGTAGCAATGCATAAAGGACAAATAAACAATAATATATGCTTTATACATTAGAATGAAAATATAATAAAAAGTGAATAGACTAACGTTAGACAACATAATATCAATATTTTTTAAAATAAAAATCTGAAAAAAAACCTCATTCCAATTTTTAAAATTGAATCACGTGTCTTTTAATTAACTATTTTTGATTTTATCTTGTTTATTAATTTTGAAAAATTTGAAACTCAATTTAGGAGAATTTCAAAAAATTCACTTTAAATTTACTTTTAAATGAATTTTAATTAGATGGTAGTTAAAATCTAAGCAACCGCAAAAGGGAATTCTCCGTTATGTTGGGTTCTCAGTTACCTTTAGTATAATTTAATAAAATTTATTTCTTTTTTTTCTTGTTTTGCCAATTATGGGATTTTTTATTCCCCTTCTTAATATTATTAGTATTTTTTTTTTTTGACTAATTTGTATACTTTAATATAATACCAATTACTTATAAAAATATTATTGATATTAATCCTTCTTAATTTATCCTTTACCTTAAATTTAGACCCATAATTTCTGCTAATAAAAAAATTTTTCCTAAAATATTAAATTTCAATTTGAATTTTTTTTTTAACAGGTATATTTAAAAACTCACATTTTTCATGTTTTATTTTTATTTTTAAAATTATATCCCTAAACATTGTTTTTGTTATTATTTTTAAATATTTTGCCTCATTTCACATTTTGTTTAACCTTAAAAAAATACTTTTCCTTTTTTTTATTTTGTTGTTTTTTTTTTTAAATCGAGGTTAATGATTTTTAATAAGAGAGAAACAATTTGATATGCTTTTAAGTAGATGTACATATATACATATATATTTGATGGTTCATCTTTACTCCTCCAACCACTCTCTTTTTTTTCTATCATATAATTCTGATGATTATAAAAGTACAAATTTTACCATTTCACTGCCACATAAACAAAAATATTGTGTTCTTTTGTTTTGCAATGTTTGTTTATTGTTAAATTTAATGTTTCTTTAAAAATAAAAATAAACTCAAGTTTTTTTTTTTGTTCAAAACAACGCACTTTTTTTCCATTTTTTATTTTTTATTTTTTGAAAATACGAAAATTCCATTGGGAACATATTAAAAGTTATCTCTCCTGTTGCTCATTCTTAATTCAAAAAGAGAAATAACCGAGAACAATAACAGGAACACAAAGGGAAAAAATCTATATAGATGTACGTATGTTCTAATGTATATATTCATCTTCAGGATTAACAAGAAAAAAAAAAAAAAAACATACAAGAACTGCAATAACAAAAATGAAAAACATTTAAAAAAGTACAAAAGTCGCTTATTAGGAAACATTAAAAAAATCATAAGGATAAACAGGATGATACCCTCTAAAACATAATAAAGAAAAAAAAAAATAAAAAAATACAGGAACAAATGGAAAGAAATGCGATTTAAAGAAAAACATATACAAACAATATAATATACATATTTAAAATATAATAAAGTGAAATAAAGTATCATATTAAAGTGATTTTGTTTCAAGAATTGAAAATAGCATCAAAACAACAAACAAAATAATAAATATATTTAAAAATCAGATAAATAAAGCTTAAAATAAAAAAAGAGAAAGAGATATCGAAAGTATATTTAAAATAAATGAAACAAAAAAAAAAAAAAAATATATATATCAAAAGAGGGTATAAAATACAACTTCTAAATATATTCGTATATTATATATTATATACTATAATATAAAACCAGAGGATATACAGTATTAAATCCTGTTATATCATTTAGTATTCGCCTTAAGGCTTTAAAGCAACAAGAATGATAGAAACAAGAACAACAACAACAACAACACAAAAAAAAATTTATTATACATTATGAAGAAAACAAAAATGCTCTTTTTTTCATTATTTGATGTTTCCTGCATCTTTTATTATTCATTCCGGATTAAAATCTGTTTGTTAGATGATCCCACTACTGTTATTACCGTCAATGTTAGTACTACTACTACTACCAGTAATACAATTGGCATTGTTGTTTTTATTGTTGTTATTATTAATGTTGTTCGAAATTAATTTTATTTTATATTATTTCATATTGATGCATTAAAAGTCATACATCAGTTGTAATTGTCATATCATAATAATTATCAACCGTAGATTTTATATTTTTGTCAACCAAATAACAACTAAATAATCATCAGGCAGCATTAATGTTGTTTATGTATATGCGTCAACGCTATTTGTATAATTTTTTAAAGTCCTATAGGCAATTTGCAATTAAAAATATTTAAATTATATTAATACTTGATTTTTTCTTTATGTTAAATCAAAAGAGGGACATAATAGATTCATTAAGGTATTTATAATGTAATTGAAGTAAAAATAAATTGTTGTTACTTATGTTAGGAGGTAAGAATTGAAATGAAGATAAATGAAAGGTCAAAAATTTTCGGTTAGTTGTTAATTGTTTGTCTACATTTTTTGGTATAAGTTTTATCTTCAGTTATAATGCTGATAAACGTTTTTGCTGCGAAAACTATGAAAGTTAAAAAAAAATATAAATCAATCGTTTATCAAATTCCCTTCGCGCTATCAAAAACTAAGAGTGGAAATTTAATTTATGAGTTTTGAAATTCTTTGGTAGCTAAGATTAATTTCACGTCCTTAATAGTATATTGGACGGAGAAGATGAAGCTGTGATTGAGATGATGAGATTTTTTTTTTTTTTTAAGGGGGGTGGGAATCCTTCAAAGACATCATGATTTTCCCCTTGGTAGTGTCAGATTCTTATTTACTAAAGCTACCTCTCCCTTTAGGCAATATAATAGGATGAAATCTCTAACTGTTAAAGTAGTATGTTGCTTAGGATAGCTAACTGATAATGCAGTATATTGATTATTAGAGAGGATAGGGTAAGAACGCGTTATTATTGAATTGGGAGTAGGACTGAAAGGGATCAACGAATCCATCTATTATTATTACTATTTTGTTAACAGTGACTATAACTATCTATAGTTACAATATGCCCCTTTCTTCATGAGGTAAAAATTGAAGAGAAACCCACTGTCACTCTAGCAGCTGTTATTATTGGTATTAGTATTAATTATTAATATTATAAAATACCTAATAAATAATTATAATAAACAGTTGATGATCAAGTTCCTTTGAATTTATTTATGTTGTTATTGTAAAAATTAAGATTAGGATTAGAATATCGTATTATTTGTGTCAGATTCTTACTGACTGAACCCACCTCTCTCATCCTTCCGCCCTTTAATAATGGAATAAAGCTTCTAACTATTAATGCATGGCTATACAGTAGGGAAATTTTAAATGTCGATATCAATGTAATTTTATAATAAAAAGTTAACTTTTTAAGATTCCGTTTAAGGTTATAAAAAAAATTTTCATTTTTCTAAAACTATCTATTAAAGAAAAACATGCCAAAACTACTTCTCAAATTCTCATAATTATATACTTATTATTATATTGCTTGATTATCATAATTGTCTGAACAGAAATGCAAACATATAACACTCTCTTTCTTTTTTTTTATTTTTCTATAAAATTTCCATGGTTCGTTTAAATGGAGTTTTATCGCGGGCATAATATAAATCGCGAAAAAAAAAAATATAAAATTTATCCAGCCTTAAATGGTTTTGTTGTTAAAAAATCGTATAAAATAAAAAAAAAAATAAATGTAATGATGTCTCTAGTTAAGAATTTTAAAATAATAAAAAATGGGGAGGCATATATATATAGTAAACAAAATAATAAAGTATAGATTTTTTAATAGTAGAAACCCCGTCTAAATTGTTTTCGGATTTGACTTTCTATTAAAGATTATTGTGACATTTATTGTTCACGCTGTAATCGCATTTTCTAATTTTCATAGTTAGTTATCCCTGAATTGTTGTTTATTATTTTTGTTTTTGTTATGTTTTTTTTTTTGTTACATTGGTTGTTTGTTGTCTCCCCCCTTTTCTATCTATTTAACAAAATCAAACCATCTTTCTATAACAATTTGCCTCAAGTTAGAAAACTTTTTTTTATTTTTTTTTCTGTTTTTTAAGTTTAAAGGCATTAGAAATTGTACTGTTTATAATATATCTGTTGATATTATGTACCTCCTGTTTATATTGTTGGTTGGTGTCTTATTGTTTTTTTATTAAAAAACAATTTTTTTTTTATATGCTTTGTTATTATTTTTCTTTTAAACATTTTCTTTAATGTTGAGGTAATTTTGTTGATTATATTGCCTTTTTTTTATGTTTTTTAATAAGTTTTGAGTTTTGATGCTCGCCTGAAGGCAACATACGCGGATTATTTAATTTTGACTCCTGTGCTTCTTTCTTATTCTTTTTTTATTTTATTTTTTTATTGTATTCAATTTCTTTACACTGTAATATACTTTTTGATGTGAATTTGTAAATATTGGAATTAAATTGTATTAGAAATTGGTACTAATGTGACCTACAAGCTGAAGAAAAAAACTAAAGTTTTCGAGATTCAATGCAAAAATTTTTAGTTCCATTTCTGTTTTCTTTGATATTTTCAAATATATTGCAATCAATTTCTATTAAATGGAAAGATGTTTAAAGATGGCAATACGTGCCACTAAATAATCAGTTAAATATAAGATATGGAAATAGTTTGCCTATTCATTGTTAAATTCACTATGCACATCTTTAAGATACGTGGAAAAGATTTTCATAAGGAAAACTGATGTATTTCTAATAAAACAATGTAGCATCTAGGTTTAGATATACCTGGAATTGAAGATTATTTAATATAAAAATTTATTTCAGTTATTATATTAACCAATATTAATTTTGAATGTTAAAATCTTAACAAAGTTAGAAACTGCTTTCTTTAAAAAAAAAATCATTTTACAGTTTTTTATTCAATTAGCAGATAATTAGAAACTTTTACTATGTGTTTAAGTTTATTTTATATAAGTTGATGTTGCAACTGTCACCATCTTATTTTTTTAATTATCATCATTTGATCAAATTTTTCTGTTTTTGAATTTTCAGTTAACCCACAAAATGAAAATAAAGTAAAAAAAAAATTCAAAAAACATCAAAACACCTCAAATTCAATTTTAAAAGCAACAAAGTTTCATTAAAGTTCAAAATTTTTCACAGCAAGAACAAATTATTTTCACTCATTATCACATCCTAAACTTCTCACAGTCGACAGAATCTCACTACCTATTATAAAAAAAGAAAACAAAAAAAAAAACAAAAAAGAAGCTGAGAAACAAAAAAAAAAAAATAAAAAATTAACAAAAAAAAAAAACTCTTATAAAAGTTTTTAATTAGAATTTCTTAACTTTTTTCCTATCAATTGCAAAGGGTATTTGCCAGCATCTCAAAGAAACAATAACAATGTACAATTAAATATCTTTTATCATGATGGGATGAGGGGTGTAACAATGACGAGGAGAGGAATATCAGCTATTAAGAGTTCACTTAAAGAAAGTTTTTGTTTTTTTTTTTTTTGTATCATACCTTTATTTTTACTATAGTAGTATAAAATTTTTTATGTATATGTATGAATGCTTTAATATAATATTTTAAATACATTACAACATTTTTTAATTTGTCTAGAATCATTTTCATTAGGAACTGTTATTATTATCGTTGTCTACTTGTTAAGGTTCAAAGACATTTTTAAAGAAACATAGATATAGTAATTGCATTTTATTTCTGATCTGAAAAGACAATAAAATGTTGTGCTTTTTTCTTTTTTCTAACAACGGTGGGTTAAAGTATAACTCACTTAACTAACAAATGATGAAAAATTAAATTACGTAATAATTATGCTGAAAAATAGAATAAATACAAATTGTACGGGTTTTTATTTTTTATTCCTAATAATAATAATCAGTATTTCATTAAAGTTAAAGATAAATAGAATTTAAAGTTATATTTCTGATCTAATTTTCGTATTTTGGGGAAGTGGGGTTATAAATTGTCAAAAAGAAATATAATAAGTCTAATAAGTTTTGAATGATAATAAATTTGTAAGAAAATCAAAGATTTGCAATTCGGCTTATGGAAATTTGTTTGTAGTACGAACATCGCGAATGTGGAACCATCTCCCACCTCATATTTTCCCCAGAATTGGTGATGATTACATTTACAACGTTCAAAGATTCAAGGTGAATATTAACAACTTTGCTCACAATATGCCTGCCAATTTGAAATCAATTTTCATTCCATAACTAAACTTCCTCTGACCAGGCAGTACATGAGTACTAAAGGTCGTATAACCTATTGTTTAGTCAAAAAAGGGAGGTGGTATTTGGTCAATAAAGAAGGTTAAAGTCCCACACACTCATAGAGCACTCGTACTCTTTTTCACTTAAAAGGATAAGGGTAGAAGGGTAATATTAATATTATATGTTTTTTCAGTTGATAGTTTTTATTACACGACTATTTTCATTATATATAACTTCTATTTTTAATATTTCTTCAGTTACTTCAATTTTTCATCGGTTTAATTGCCGGTCTTCAAAAATTTTATATAATCAGAAGTTTCCAAAAATTATTTAAAAGTCTTCTTCAGTTGGATTTACCGTTGTTTGTATAAAACTTTGAAGAGCCTAATATCCTGATCTTAAATATTTTTTAATCGACTTGCTCTGGATTGTACACTATTTTGTTTCGGAGTTAATTAAGCGGTAGACAAAATGACACAGTTCAACATGTGTAAATGTCACTTAGCGACACATGTTCAGTTCCGCATATCGAAATCTAATGCCCATAATAGGCATATGTTAGATTCGTTCAGTTTGGTTAAACATAGTTTTTCTTATGTTAATTTGATCAGAATGAGATTAACATAGTAAATTTCACATTTTTTTTATTTGATAATTTTTTTTATTGTCAAACATATTTGCTTTTTTTTTAACTGGCACATGTTTTGTTTTTTTCTTTTAAAATTTTACAATAATTATTTTCTTTTCTGCTGTTTTCTTTGTTATGTTTCTTATATTATGACGGTTCCATTCAAGATTACAAGAAAATGTTTTGAAAAACGCTAAATTTGTCAAGTAGACCAAGTTATGATTTCATCAAACTGACCTATTCCCTTCATAAATCTTGTAATTTGTCGAGTATTTTCACTTTAAAGAAGTTCTCCAGTATCTCTTTCCCAAAATTCTTTTTTGGAATTCGAAGACTATGCATTTACACAAAGTGTGCAGTACTGTTTCCCTCTACTACTCACATCCCCTATATAGATTAGTTTCCGGTTTACCGATTTTTTATTTATCTATTGGTCTTAATATCAGGTGGCCTGTGTTAATTTCGATAAAAAAGCTGATATGAGTTATGTTGAGTTTAAGAAATTTCTTTGTCTAATTAAATTCTGCTTCACTTCAGAAATCTTTCGAAAAACTCTCCTTCGCACTGGTTTGGACCGTTCGAAAAAAATCGTTAGAAATATTTGCTAAAAAAAAATGGGGAAAACTAAGTCACACGTTCGTCAATTATAAGGTAACCCTATATTATTAAGAAAAGTTGTTAAGACAAACAAACATTATAATGTTGGAGCTTTATATTTTGTATATTATTTCAAAAAAAATTTGGACATGTGTTCAAGTTACAGATGTTTAAAAATAGTGAATTTTCAGTTTTTGACCTATTATATCTTCTAAAAGGGCAGTGACACAAAAATTTTTTCTGAAATAACTCATACTTATTTCCAAAGATCTAATGACAAAATTTATTACGGTAAATTAAAAAACTGTATGGAAAAAGTATTAATTTATTTTATATATATATATAAAGCTATCGTTTGGCGTTTTCAGATTGAATGTATACCTTATAGAAGTTGTGTTCTAACAATTTAAATGTAGGACTTTTACGAACTTTGGAGAGTTTTAGCTCTGCAATGGGTGAGGCTACAGCAAAAAGTTGTTTCACAAAATTAATTTTTTTGCAGTAAAACAGTTAAAATTTTATTGCTCTATTTAAAACTGTGTAGAACTTTTGTAAACAATCGAATAGATAAACAGTCTGACAGATACAGAGACGAACACAGTGAAACTAATAGGCATATTTTTTCAAAAATTTTTAAAAATGTGTTAAAAAGGAAACATATACTTCAAAAAAAAAAACACTGATTCTATTTTGATAATAAAGTACAATTTTAACAAAAAAATCATTTCGTTATACATATTTTTGTCTTGTATTGTACAATTATACATTGTACACAACAGAACAATAAAAAATAAAAAAAATTACTAATAATAAATAATAAATTGTTATTTATTTATAATACTTTTATATTTACTTTTCTATTATAATTTTTTTTAATTTTATTTTTATTTTCCCTCAAAACAAAAGTGATTTTCATATTACCTTGTCCACATAAATACATATTATATATATATGTAGATAAAAAATATATCTATCCTTTTTACACAACCAACAAACCAATAATAAAAAAAAAAAAAAAAATTAAATAAAATATAAAAAAGTTTTATAAAAAATTGAAATTCATACATTTTATCCTTTATTTTTTGGCTTTGTTTATTGCTATCATTTGTTATTTGATCCTTTTTTTAAATATTTATTTCTATGATTTGTTTTCTCTTTCTTACTATTTTTTTCTTTTAATTTTTTTTTTTCAATCCTTTCAGAATTAAATGTAAAAATAAAGCCACTTTATTAAATTCATCGAAATTTACACATATGTATGTACGTAAAAAATATATTTTGGGCAAAAAACAAAAAAAATTAGTTACATAATATATGAGTTTGTGTGTACCAAAGTTCACTGTAGGAATAAGAATTTATGAGTTTTTCCAAATTTTTTTTTTTGCTATATGCTATTTGACCGTCATTTGTTTAATTTTTTTATTTACGATTGCTTTTTTTTTTGTTTACTTTCATTTTTAAACCGTATGTTATTCATTTTTGTTTTCTGTCTAATTTTTTTTTTTTGTGTTTTATTTTGCAATATTTTTGTCTTTTTTTATTGTTTTGTTTTATTTTCTACCTTTTCTACGTCCTGGAAAAAAATAAAAAATATTTTGAAAAATTGTATTTTTTTTTGTGTGTGCTCCAATTTTTCTAACTGTTGTTGTTTTTTTGCTCTGTTTCTTATTATTCCGTAATTTTTTTTTTGCTTTTTTTTTTGTTTATAACTGTTTTTATGTTATTTTTTTTATCGCCATTTTCTTGTTTTAATGTTTTTTTTTCTCTTTTTGTTTTATTTTTCTAATTTTTGTTTTTTGTTTTTTTTTGATTTAAACCAAAAAACATACCGAACGTTAGTGGCCACACTAATACCACGAATCTTTGGTATACCGTTACCACCATATATATTTTTTCGTATGTTAATGTACATATGTATTTATAAAAAAACACATTGACAAAAAAAAAAAATTTTCTTAGAATTTTGTTGTTATTTTTTTTTTTTTTTTTTTGTCATTTAGTAGACATCGTTTTTAAATGGTCAAATTGGACAAACATTGAAAAACGCTAAAAACAAAAACAAAACAAAAAAAAAATGCAATAGTGAATAAAACTGAAAATTTTTTTTATTTTCAAATGATTGAACTAACACTTTTGAATTTTCACTTTTCTTTACTTTTTAGCAATATTTTTTTTTTGTTTTTTTTTTTTTTTTGGCAAAAGACCAACTAAGACAAAAACAAAAAAAACAAAACTATTTTATTATGAAAAAGCTTTTAAATTATTTATTAAAAGACTGGATAGACTTTTGTTACCAAAACAATAATTACATACATGCATACTTTGTTTTTTTATTTTGTATTTCCTTTTTTTTGTATAGTACCTCTAGTGTTGTAAGATAATTTAAAAACTCATTATTATCTCTTAATTATATTGAGTTCAAATGTCAAAAAGTACTTAAATTATAATTACATATATATTTAGATATTAAACGATAGATAATTTTTGTAATTTAATTCAAAAGTGTTTTTAGTTTATTTTTTTTTTTATGTGTATAAATACATATGTATACTTATATAATAATTTTAGACTAAATAAATCAATTTTGTAGAAGAACAATTTTTTTATAGTCAATAACGGACATACAGTTGAGAACCCCAAATTTTAGACCATCTATCAGCTGTTAGTTTGCTTGTCTTTTTACAAAACTTCTACAACATTTGAAATAAAATTTATGAAGTGTACATTAAGTGTACATTATAATTAAATATAGATAGGAAATAAATTAATTTTATAAAAAAGCTCTTTTCATACTCCATAATGAACTTAACGTTTGGAACCCCAATTTTGTAAAATCTTTGTATTTATAAAATTATATCAACAATAAAATATCAGTAAAAGTTTATAAATCTTTGTGACTTATGATCAAAAAGATTACAACTAGATTGTAAAAATGAATTATATTATATTACGTGATAAGTTGTAAAATAGTTTGTATATTAAGTAGTTTCTTTATCAAATGGGACATTTTGCAGCTGTAATACTTTTCACACCATCCAACTTTGTAATTCTAACTATTCCATTATTTTAGAATCAATTCTTCAAAGCTCCCACATTAAATTTTCCTTAAACTTTGCATAAAAGTAGCCTATAACCATAGTGTCAGTAAAAAGGTAAAGGTTACCCAATAGCCCAATGACGTCATAAATAGGTCATTGTGTCAATTTGAAAATTTTGAATTGTCTTTTTTGTAAATAATCTTTTCTTTCTAAATGCCGCCATTTTTTTTAGAAATTTTATAATGTCATTTCTGTTAGCGAAAATATTTTAGATTAACTGTCAATTGTCTACGACTGATAGACGTTGATTTATGTTATTATTTACAATAATATTGATTTATTTCTAAAATTAAATGAAAAATCTGTTCCAGCTTCAAATAATATGAATTTTTATAAGCATCATTGCGACCGATTGGATATTTACCAAAGAAAAAGTTTAAATTGTTGTAATCTATTCTAAACGTTTTTAATCTTTTTAAATTTTGTTTCTAAATTTTACATTTATTCTTTTTATTAGCATAACACAAGCCATATCACAAGATTATATATATATTAAGTATTTAAATTTGTAACATTTAATAAAATAATATTTTTTTAAATATTTTGTCTTTAATCTTTTAATTTTAATTTTAGGAAAAAGTTTCACATTAACAATTGTTATTTCAACAACGCCTATACAAATAGCAAATTATTCAAAAGCTATTAAAGTGACTGTGGATGGACCTAGAGAACCAAGATCCAAAATTAGACATCAAGGTTTTCATCCATTTGCATTTGGTCCACAAAGATTTGGACCAGATCCTTTAATAGGTGGATTACCATTTAAATTACCAGGTAAATATATTTAAATTTTTTTAAATAAAATAAAATTAAGTTCAGTTATAATAAAAAAAAAACTAATAAAATTGTACTATCCAATTTTTTTTCAAGAATATCTTTAATAAAAAAAAATTTTAATTTTAAGAAGCATCACTAGACCTTGGGGTCTCAGTGACTTAGTGAGTAAGAGCCTATGAAATATGTTGTAAACACTAAGGGAGTGTGGGTTCGAATACTACAGACGTCGTAAGAATAATTCCTCCTTACGACATTCACAGCCCTGCCTGAAATGGAAAGGCTGTGTAATAGCAGGGGAATAAACTAAATAAAAAAAAAATTACTAGACCATCTAAAATATATAAGACATTCATAGATGTATTGCTCCAATTGTATGTTTTATAATTGACTTATATATCTAACGATTTCTTCCCCAATTTTGTAATACATCTCCTGCTTAATAATTTAGATTTTCGATTAATTTTCTAGTGGTTTTAACAAAACGAATTTTGTAAGTTTTTTTTTATGCGTTAGCGAAACTCTAGAAAAGGACTCCTTTGTACATTGTTAGTGTAGGTTTGACTAATTGGCAGAGGAATAATTTGGCAGCATTCATATTAGCTACATTCAAAATATATAATACATTTTTTGGTTTGACTGCATGACTAAAATATTAAAATTTTCGGACAGTTGTCCGAAATTCTTCCTTGAAATCACAGGATTGGATCAAGTTGATTTCTTTTGCAAGATTACATTGCAATTACAAAATTTTGAGTTTTAGAAGTGCTGAACTGAACTCTGTTTGCTAAACTCCAATCAGCTATTTTGGCTAAATTGTGGTTTACCAATCACGTTTATCTTTAAACTGAGTGCGGCTATAGTTAATATTTACCTTGTTAACATTTTATTAATTTCATATTATTATTTCTTTTAACATCTTCTTATTCGTGTTACACACATTCATCCAAACGTCAACAATATATTCATTTAACCATGTTGTTATGTTTTTTATTAATTCAATTAATCTTCAGAAATTTTTGTGTCATCGCGCGTTAATAATCGCGAACAATGATTCTTAACACGAAATCAATTAAAAAGAAAATTTTTTGTCATGTTCCTAAGAGAAAAAAAAAAAATAAGGATGTCGAAAATAATTTAAATTAATCTTTAAGGGGTAATATTATATAAAAACTTTATTAACACCTTTTACATGATTAATATTTACAGTTATAAGATAAATATGTATACAGTATTTCTTTTAAGAAATTTTATAAAGAAGTCACGTGTTTCATATTATCATGCATAACATATACATATTACGCAATATTACGCATCCATGATCATACATATTTTAACTGTTAAATATCTCAACAACATTTTAAATTTTAAAGGTAAATAATTTTGTTTTTTTTTTTCTTTTTTTAATAGAAGAAAACAATTTGTAGAAAATAGCAAGAAAACCTGTTACACATGTTTAGGTTAAACTTTAGAATTTTGCTTAACTCATTTGATTTTCTTGTCTATATATTTATTCGGTTATTTCAAGTTTTCATTTTTATTTAAAAGGACAATCATTAAGATTAAGGTTTGTTGAAAATTAAGATAAAAAGTTATTATGTAATGATATAGGGTAATGATATCGGATGTACATCCAGAGTACAAAGATAGATAAAGTAGTTGTATCCATAATTTAAATTGAAGGCCTTTTTATTTCCTGATGCTTAGAATAGTATTGAGAAGAACCTGGGTTAATATAATACACTAAACGTAAGAAATGTTTATTTCAGATTATTCTCAAAGGAAAATATTGATTAGGGACATTTACAGATCATTTCCAGTCGATAATATTACGAACAGTAGTGCAAAATCATACGATTTACTAAAAAAAATAACCTTAAGGATCTAGCAGGATTACCTAAGATGTCAACAACAAACCTAATTTTATAAAAAGAAAAAAAAAACCGAAACAAAAATATTGAATTTCCTTTTTCGTTTTTTCCTTGAACTCAATTTGCTGGAGTTAATAAACAGAGTGTAAAACAGAAGGTATAAATAAGAAAAAAAAACAAAAATAAGTGTGCAAAAATTATTTTCTTTCCGCCTAACTTGATTACAAGCTATACACAATATCATGAAGCCAGTTTAAATTTTTTCTGTACTTTGTATAAAAAAATATATATATCTCTACATAAGTATATACATATTATATTAACTATGTAGAAAATAAATTTATTTTGAAAGGAGTACACAAGTGTTACAAATTATTACAATACAGTCAATACTATATTAAAGAATGTACGCAACAAAATTTTTGTTTTATCTTTTCATTGGTTTTTTCCTTTTTTTTAGCACATTTAAAAAAATTATTTTTTTGAGAAAATGGAATTATTAGTTTTAGTCTGGTCATCCTTTCTTTTGGTTTGTTAA
This sequence comes from Poecilobothrus nobilitatus, assembly GCA_947095535.1. Taxonomy (NCBI): domain Eukaryota; kingdom Metazoa; phylum Arthropoda; class Insecta; order Diptera; family Dolichopodidae; genus Poecilobothrus; species Poecilobothrus nobilitatus. The sequence goes on along the minus strand of OX352772.1, from coordinate 49,529,608 downwards.
AAAATGTTTATACCTTTTAAGATAAAGTAATGAAAATCTAACCATTCATAGGTTTTTAAAAAAAAAATTAATTTTGTGGGAAAACTTTCTTATTTTTTAAATTCTCTCTTCCTCACTCACTACGAATCTACAGCCCCAAAAGGTTTTGAAAGTCCCATTTTCAAATATTTATTTGTAAAGTCTATAATAATATTAAATCTCAGAATATTTACAATAGGTTAATTACAATTGCTCTACAATTGTTACAATAAAAACCATATGATTTATTTAAATTAATTACTTTGTTGTTGTTTCGAAAAGAGGACGTGTGGCTGCTCTTTAACTGATTTTACGACCAGTTGTGTAATTTAAGGCTTATATTATATAAACATTATATTTTTTACATATTGTGGTTTTTCTTATATATATTATATAGATTATAGGGTGTCCTTAAAATTGAAGAAAATGTCTTTTGATTCTTCATCATTACTTTTAAAACATTTTAGAACAAATACAAATTTCGATGTAAACTATTTTTTTCCTAGCGATAAAAGAGAGTCCCGGAGAACGTATTAAAAATTGGTCAGAAGTCTTTTAAAGGCACCAGATTACCCTTCTGTTTTGCTGACCGAACCCCCCTTTATTCAATATGATAGGATAAAACCCATAGCTTCTAACGCAGTTATAGATTAGAGAGTAGTGATAGGAGAGGTGGACAAGGATTCGGAAACATTGAATTGGGGAGTGCGAGTATAACAGAACAATGGATCCGTATACTATTATTACTATTTTGCTACCTTTGAAAAAGCCATTGACAGTTGTTTGAAAATGTTCTCCTTTGGAATTGTTTATGTTTTAAGATGCCTTGTTTTAGTTTCATTTTCTCTTTTTTCTAGCTATAATACAAGATAATGTTTAAATAAGAAATAAAATAAAAATTTATAATACTTTCTCCGAAACTTCCTTTTGTCGATATTTTAAATCAATTTAATCGATCATGTATTATCTATGAACAAATAAGGGGTTAAAAAAATATGTTACTACATAAATACAATATATAGTATGTAATATATCGATGAATACATTGTTGAACAAATTAGTTTATCAAATTTTCCACCGAAATAACTGTTTTGTTGTTGAACAAAACTGTAGGTATACATACTATAAGATAATATGTAATATAAATTTTGATATACATGTTTGTATATGTGTGCGTATGTTACAACTAACAGACAAATCGCATTTATTGACATGAAAATTGACATGAAATTGAATCAATATAATTGTTCCCGTGGGAGATTAAGACTTTTTTTTTAATATAACATGTAATACTACATAATATGTAACATGTGTGTTGTGTTTTGATAATTTTTTTCGTTTCTGTTTTTTATATTTGCCTTTTGTAAGTACAAAATTACGCAAAATTTTAGGTTTATAATGTAGCTAGTGTAAAAAAATATTGGTGATGATGTTTAAGCTTAGTAGGTAACATTTTCCTCGGACGTTAGTTTGAACTACTGGTTTTTAAAATCCATATTTCCATGCATCAAATTGTGCTATAAATATTTAAAAAATTTTTAAATACATACTTCATTTTTTCAATTGTATAATAATTTTTTTTTTTTGAGGGGAAAATACGATTATAAACGTCTTCCGCCACATAAAATTAAAAATAGAACTGCATGTGTCAAAAAAACAGTTTTTAATCTTTTAAATACGACTACGGTTAATATAATATCCCTGTCACTAGAGTGAGGCATCTCGGTATTCAAGTGATATACCTTATTAATCGAAAGAATGTGGGTTAAAATTATACAATTCGCAGGTATGGCTTACCCTACACGTTTCAAATTTTACTATGGTCCAAGAATGCAGTGGATTAGTGTTGGTATTCCCTAGTCTTTATTAATAAAATAAAAAAATAAAGCATGATTGGAGTGCAAGTGAGTGTAATATTATAATTACAAAAAAAAAAAAGAAAACTTGTTACAGTGGCTTACACGTGTGATTCTTTATTTTTAGTTTTAACTTTAGTTTTAAAATTACTGAAATAACAATTCCTCAAAATACATCAAAAAGTCATTAACTTCATTATCTCGATTATTACTTAATAAGCCTGGCTTTCTCCATATTTTTAATCTGTACGCAATATAAAATCTCTCGTAGAAACAAGGAAAAGCATATGCAATGGAAAACAATGGAAAATGGTTGTTAATTGAAATATACTTCTATACATTTATCACAAAATTTGAAAAAAATAATTTCCGAAACTTATAGAAAGCTTTGTACTATGTACTGTTTAATTTCCTAAATTTGTTCCGAAAATTAGCCCGTTAGCTACTGTTTATTGTTTAAACGCATCATTTAGATTTTGAGGGGATTTTGATGCAAATTATTTAATACTACTGAAATATTAAATTATTTGAACAAAGGCACGTTTTAAAGTTTTACTACATTTTACAGTTGGTGTTCAATAGAGTGTTCCTATTGCAGAGCAGATTTTTACAATAACATAAATTTTTATTGATTTTGTATTTTCCAAAAGTTTATTGAAATTAAAATATAAATTGAAAATATGAACCATTTGAAATTTTTTTTTTAATTCATCTTTACTCAGCTTCATGCTATACAGTTTTTCATTTAAAAAATAGAAAATAGTTATCCTAATCTTTTTTTTTTTTTGAACGCTCGAATTTTCTTTGCTATTTCTTATAGTATTGAACTTGAACATACCAAATCCACCTCTTTTTGAAACTAAATATTAGGTTAGAACCTATGGCACTATGTGCTGCTTGGCGTGGTGATATTTGGTGAAGAATATAGGAGTAAAAGAATAGGAATTAAAGAAAATGGGAAATTTAAGAAGATATTCGATGTTGGGAGGAGTATTTAGAAAAAAGATGTTATATTAGAATTAAAACATAAGATCCATTATGAACTTGAATAATATTGTTAATTTTATTTAAAATCTCATTTAAAATTAAAATCTTATAACTGTGGGGTGTCAACGAATTACTTACTTAATTTATTTTACAGTTATAGAATAATTTTTTTGAAGGGTTATATAAAAAAAATTCTATATAAAGAAATTTGGTTTGAAAAAATAAAATTGAGAAAGTTTTAATTTTGTTTTCCTTTTTTTTTTTGTTTAGTGCGTGCAAACGTACGTAAAGGTGAAAATTTCCCGTTATGCTACTCAATTTAATATTTACCGTTTGATTGATACGATATTATAAAATTTAATAATATTTGTACAAACTTATTTATTTGTTTCATTGATATACATACATATTATAATATGTATATATATATGTATATATATATATATGAAAGTATATGAAAGTTAAATTTCGTAATAAAGTGAAAATTCGATATTATTTTCAATTTAATATAGAATTTTAGTAAAATGAAAGGGGAGAAGAAGTATATGAGAAAAAAGGAAGTTCTAAAATATGTATGTTGAAGTTCATGTTCATATGTATGTCAAAAATTATTATGGAAAGAAAAAAATTTTACACTTAATATTATGAATATTTGAAAGTGAAATATAAAAATTTAAAATATGTTGTGCGTTAAATTATGTTTGAAAAATTTTATATTTTAAAATTTTCTCATTTCTTTAAATTTAACTTACATAATATTATGGATAAATATATGTATTAATAATTTGTTAAATTTTTTTTGAATTTTTTAAAATTGGAACTTGAAAAGTTAAAATTTATCAAATAAAAATATAATGTGTTCTTGGCATAAAATTGGATTTGGCAAACATTTTTTTTTGTTCATTTTAATTTTAATATAATTTAAAAAGTAGTTCTCTGTTGTTAATCCTGAATATTCTGTGGAATGCTAATTTAAATTTTTGGTTTTATTCAGGGGGAGTATTTTTTTTTTTTTGTATAGATAAGCTACCAACTTTAACAAAAACTAACACATTTTAGTGTTATCAAGTATTTCACGATTTGATTACAAATCGATAATTATTCTAAGGGCGTTTTCGAACTTATTGCACTTGACATTAGCTCTTTAATCTTGCACTTTCTGAAAATTCTAGAATATTGCATTATTTATTTTTCGCACTTATTTTTTAAGCGGATTTTTTTTTTTACAGTTAATTTATGACAGTTAATAAGATTTTAGGAGTAAGATCAGTAGCATTCTTATCTAAAATTTATTTTGACAGCATGGAAACTTTATTACAACTTCATTTAGCAAAATTTATAATAAAAAGTGTTATGGCAATATGGAGTAAATTTTATATTACGTATATGTATGCATATGTTATTTGTCATTTACAGTTCAGATTTCTATAATTCAAGTAAAATATGATGAATAAAAATATTTTAAAAATAGATATAGCTATATCTGATATTTTTCTGGTATATCTGGTATCCGATAAAGCCGCACAGTTATTCATTCCACGGGCTGTGTTTGAGTTCCAAGGTTCTGCGATCAAGTCATAAGACTTCTGACAATCGGATTTCTGATGCAACATCAAAGTTTTTGTTAAAACTTTCGGAAAAAGGGAATATAGTTCCTTTTTCAGAAATTTTAAAACGCCCTAAATTTTGTACCCAAATTATTTCGAGATTTTAAAAACGGGAGCGTAACAAGCGATATTTAAAAAAAAAACGATATTTTAAAAAAGTCAAAAATGAATTAAGTTAGAAAAAATAAAAATGAAATAAGTTCGAAAAAAAACCAGAAATTTTCTAACTTAATTAATTTTTTTGTTTTCTAACTTAATTCCTTTCTAACTTAATTCATAGTGCCAAACATAACATTCAGTTGTCGTATTTGCAAAAATATCTGACAGACAAATATTTTCATATGCATGCATGCCAAAGCTAAATTTTGTTCTATCATTCTAATTTTAATTTTCTAATTCTAATTTTCATCAATATCAATCAGAACTAGGAAAGGGTGCTAAATTTAATTTAACATGTTTTCCTAATTGCATTCAGATGTCGGTCTCGGTACTTTGTATATTTTACTTAGAATAAAAGTTTGTTGTTTATTGCAAAATATTTGAAACTTATAAAACTGAAATATGTGAAATCAGAACGATAAAAAAATACATTAATGAAAATATTTACTTGCAATTCTATACCTCCTAAAAAACCAAAGGCTAAAAAAACAAAGATATTATATTTTCAGTGCATTATTTCAATTTTTTACTTCATTATTATTTATTTTCATGATATTAAAATTAAAATCAAAAATTTTCAAAATAAATAAAATTTAATTACGATCAATATCAGAATACTTTAAAAATGAATACAAGATGAAGGATTATAATATTACCGGTGAACCATAACATATTGAAAAGAATTTAAAAACATTCTTTTAATCCTTGATGTTAACAAATAATCAATTTCCTATTTGTGTAACTTTTTTCTCCCAATCTAAATCTATATAGTCAAATTGCTGTTTTTGTTTTTTTTTTTTCTTGTAAAGTTCAATTGCCTAGTCCTTCGAAAATGGACCCAGAGGAGCGGAACAAAAAAGAAAAAAAAAAAAACTTTTTAAAATAAGTTGTTCCCGTCACAAAGAAATGCAAAAAAACAAGAAAAAATAAAAAGAATGAGAGAATTGAAGAAGTTACATGTTTAAACCCTTTCCTACCCTTACCATATGTACAATGATTTGTTAAAAGAAAAAGTTTTTATTTATGATAAATCATGCATGATATCAGAGAGTCATTTTTTTGTTACTAGAGCAAAGGATTTTTAGTCCTAATTTTTTGTGTTTTTCTTTTTTTTTTTAAAGTTTTTATTTTTATTTATAGTCGAAATTTTTAAAGGGTTCAAAGGATGAATAACAATTGCCCTTCAGAAAGAAAACAAAAAAAAAAAAAAGAGTTTTTCTTTTCTACAGGTTAAACATATATAATTTACATAAATTTTGTTGCACTGTAAATAATGTATGAATATAAATATATATACAGTTTCGGTTAAAAAAAAATCGTTTAAAATAAATTTTAAGAAAAATGTTATTTCATAATGTTTAATCTTTACAGATGAGTTTTTTTTATACCATTAAGAGCCAACTATTAGGAGCCAACAAAGGGCAAGAGCCTAACATATTTGATGTAACATTAATGTTACATAAAAAATAATTATAAAAAAAAACAAGTTACAATCTTTTAAAAGTATTACTTTAGGACATACATCTAATTGGAATAAACTTGATTTATGTCCAATGACCAATAATGTCATCAGATCAAAAATTGGTGTCCCTTGCTTTAAATCTTGTAACAACTAATAGCTCGATACATTTATTCTAAGCAACAACTTAGTGATCTTTTTGTAATTAATTTTGGTGGAATCTCTGGAAACTTGCAGGATTTAGCAAATTTGAATTCATCCGATGATATTATAATAATGTTTAACAATGAAGACGAAATAAGAGTATGAAAGTGTTAAAAACTTAGTATTTACTAAAATTAGATTATAATAATTCTTCTGACCTTGAAAGTAAAGATAATATTTTTTCTTTACATTCGAAAAACAGAAGGCATTCGAGTTTTTTCCTTTCAAAGAAGAAACAGTCATTCTAGAACTTTAAAATATCTCAAAGTCTTCTTCTCTTAGTATTGTTTTTTTTTTATTGAAAAAAGTGTAATTGATATAAATTTTTAATTGCAATTTAATAAAATAAAATCGGCATATCTAAAATAAATATAACAATTAATTAATTAAACCCAAAAAGTATTTTGTTTGTTATATTTTTTTCTGACAGTGTTAATCTTCAGATAATATATGTACGTAATGTTTACGAAGGAAAATCTGATATTCAAATTGTTATTGGGGTTGATTTTATTGGGGTTATGATAGTACTTCGTTGATGATAGAAATATCCTTTCGATTCTCTTTTTTTTTTGTGTGTGTTTCTGTTTTTTTTTTTTATATTATACTTTTGAAATATTTTAAATCCTTTCAGTTACTGTCAATATAAGGTTTTTAAGGTTATGTTGATTTGATATATATGCGGGAATATGAAATATGTATGCTGTATCTTTTTAGATTATAAATATTTTATATAAGAAAAAAAAAAAATTTGCCTTTTGAACTTTAAATTTTGGATAAGGACATATTCAATTGTTAATTTATAAAAAATATAAGAATTAATAAGTTATTATTTAGTTCAGCTTATGTTTAAACAAAACTTGTTATGAAATTTAGTTATTAGTGAAGATTTAGAATAAGTTTCTTTTTTTTTCTTTTGAAATTTATTAATTAACACCTAAGATTGAAGATCTTTTTATATATCGAGTTAATTATATTTTATCTTTTATTATATATACATTTTATTTCTATTTCATATTATTTAGTTTGTTCATATTAGATATTATGATGAAAAGAATGTAATTATTGTTTTGATGAAGGCTATGGCGTTAGTTTTTAAATTGGTTTGTTCTAGTTTTGGGCCTTAATATGCTATGCTATGCTATTTTTATATTTTTTGTTTAAGAGAGATAAAGATTTTTCAAAGACACCAAGAATATCCCTCCCCCCCTCCACTCCTAATAATGTCAGATTATTACTGTGTAAACTTACCTCTCCTTACCTTACCTTACCTCTCTTACCAATGTAATGGGATGAAACCCGTAATTACTACCGCTGCATATTGGCTAGGAATAAATGATAGGAGAGGATAGGAAAAGGATACGGAAATTTTTAATTGGGAAAAGGGAATGTAGAGGAGCAATATCAAGTTATATAGATTCATCATGATTCACTATTAAATATCAAGTTTACTAATAAGTTTAGAATTTTCATTTAAACTATTTTTTTAGCATATCCAGAATTTTTTTTGCTATAGTTTAAAATAACCTAGTAAGAAAATTTTAATTAAAATTTTTAATAGATTCTTTACCACAATACATTAATTATTTAATATGATTCACTCACACTTATAATAGAATCGAAAGGCTTATTTTAATTACTACCTAAATGTAATGAATTACTACCTTCTACTGGTGATAAATGAAAAGTTATTTGAGATTTTGATTTTCAAGATGTCCTTATAAAATAAATTATAAGTATCCCTATTTAAATTTAAAGAATTCTATGCAATTCATATGTAAACAAAACTTATGTATGCAAACTATACTGATAAAACTAAAAAATAAATCGTATTTGAATATGTGTAGCAGCAAATTGTAGTAATAGGAGTTGGAGTGGCTTTAGAAAACTAAAAGAAACTTTAAAGGAAATAAAACTATAAAAAAAAATTTTATGGGGTGAATATAAAAAAAAAATCTTTTCATTGGGTTCATCATACGGGAAAGATAAGTAGATAAAATAATTTCCTGTTTCCGTGTAACCCTTTTTTATCCTATTGTTTCTATATGATGGTTTATTTTAAACAAAAAAAAAAAACCAAAACTTAGTTTGTTTTTAATATGGAAATATATTAGAAAACTGCGCTGATGTTAAGAGTTGAGTTAAAGAATGGAAGCAAACAACAAAAATTTTCAATTTAATTCAATTTGTAATATTAATACTCCTTTTTTTTACACTTCAACAATTTTTTTTAAATGCCCCATTTATACTTAGAGAAAAAGTTTATGAAATTAGGTCTACTAAAGGAATTTAATTATTTGTTTACAAAAAAAAAGAAAAAATAAACCGGGAAACAAAAAACGTTAACATATGAAAATACGTTGCATTAGTTGAATGTGAAAAGATCTTAAGTTTTATCTCACTAAAGTTATTATTATATATTATATACTTGTAGTATTAAAAGATAATAATTATTTTTTTTAATATCTTAATGTTTCCTTTTCAAGAATTTAATGAAAAATTAGCCAGAAACTAAAAATTTTAAAACCATCTGAATAATTTTTTAAATGAATCTCTAAGGTCTATTTTATCTTAAATACAATATTACATGTTTAGAAATTTAATTGAACTTGACAATATATTTTTTTTCTGTTTTTTACTTTTTATTTTTTTTTAATACATTTCTCTGCCACATAAATGTGGACAGGAAATTACACAGCCTTTACTGTTCAAGCGTGCCTGTAAATGTCGTAAGGGGGAATAATTGTTACTACGTGTGTGGGATTCGAACCCATACTCCCTCGGTGTTTACAGAGTATTTTATACGCTCTTACCCACTAGGCCACCGAGACCCCTTTGAAAATATCTTTTCCATAATTAAAATATATTGCATAATACTTTTCTGTTTTTTACTATGCTATTTTAATCTAATTTACACTTGACAAAGATTTTCTATCCCAAGAACTAAAGTCCACTTCACCTAAATGTAATGTCATATGTCTTAGAATGTGTATTGTACAAATTTCACAATACAAAAATAGTATGAGAATACAAAAGGACTAGCGTTTACTTATTCTTTTTTTTTTTTATTAATAACCTTTAACCTTTAATTACAATCTGAAATATATCTTAGCCTAGACAAAATTTATCATCTTTGCTTGTTTTTTTTATATTAACATTTAAATTAATCTTTAATTTTTATGTTAGTTTTGTATCTAATTCTTAATTTAATTTTCAAAATAGTATTTGTATCAAAATAATATATATTTTAATCTTCTTTTTTTTTATATTGTAAAAATTTCGGTTATAAAAATCAATATTTATTCTGATTGTTACAATAAAAACAATTTAACCTATGCCTTTTATGTAACATATTTATAGGCTGATGACAAATTTAATTTTTCTGATTGTTTTGAAAGCGATTTGTAATTGTCATATGACAAAGACAAAATGAATAGAAAAGATTAAAAAAATTCAATTTTATTATTTAATTTATATTATAAAATATTTTTTTAAAATAATTTCGGTTTACATCTTCAATTACAAAAAAAAATGTTGCATGTGCTGTCAAAATGTAAAAATAACTATATAAAATACAAATGACAGTACAAAATAATTAATACAAAATAGAGTTCAATTGATATTTTTATCTTTTTTTTTACCTATCGATCTATGTTAAACATAAGTAATACATTCGTTAAAGTTTTATGATAAATACATATAGAGTGAAGAGTAACCTTTACGTATTAAATTTTATTTTTATTATGTAGAAAAGTTCTATATAAGAAAATTTTAGCACATATTTTATTAATAGGTACATATCTAATGTAAATGTCAAAGTTGAATTTTGTTGTATTGAAATAATTCTCAAATCGCTTAATAGTGACTCATGTGACTAATTTTTTATTTGCTCTAATTGATATGTTGTCAATCTTTTCAATTTAGGTTTAAAGACCCTGCCATGTACATATTTTGTAGCACAAAACAACTGTTGCCGTTTAATTATTCGTCTTTTTTTTTTTAAAGATCTTATTTTTGCGCAACGCTTTTTGAAATGTTGTATTCTTTCCTAATAATTCGTTTACCAACATTTACATTAAAATAACAGATTATAGATGTTTTGTCCACCAAAAACCTATATATTTTGATTCAAATAAAATCCGTCTTTAATATATTACATATATTATGGTCACGCGTAATAACTTCGTACGAAATAAAGTAGAATCAACCTTTCTTTTTATATAACATGGAAAATAAAAGCGAAATTACATTTTCACATCAATACGAATAAAAACTGTCAAAATATAAACAACTGTTAAGACTGTAAACACTGTTAAAGTAAACAATTTAAATTAGTCGATTTCATTAGTATATCACATCAATCACATACTAAATATATAGAATCGATTTTATTACTATATCACATTGGAATTAAATTCTAATTAAAATTTTTTTATAAAGTTGAGTCTTGTAGTTAAATAGGTTCTGTAAAATAAAATCGAATGAAATATCTTAAATGAAATTGTTTATATTTCCAAAAAAATGAGAATATAGTCTGAAACTATGAAAAAGCTATAAGCAAAAAGAAAATAAAATTAAATCGATTTGTCAAAAACTATAAAAATTTAATTTTTCTAAGAGTTTTACAAAATAAATTAAGATTTATTTTTACTTCTGGGAGAAGTACATTTTTCTTTGATTAACAGATGTTTTAAACTTTTTTAGACAATTGCGGTCTAATTGTAGGTGCACAATTAATTTTAGTATTCATTTTATTCAATATGGCACTATATTCGACTTCATTATGTCTATTTAATTTTTGTTCTGTTAATTTTGAAAATTAGGAAAAATTGCAAATTCAATTTCTTTTACAGTCTTAGATGGCATGGAGATGATAGATGATAGAATGATGATAGAAAATCGATTATACATTATTGCGTTGGACATTATCATACGGCACCATATTATGTGTTTTGTTGTAATATGTAATACTGATAAGAAAACTAAATAGTGTTTGTTGGATTTCAAAATGTATGTTTTAGTTTAAATATTTTTTTTTTCTATTATCGAATGAATTTTCGGGAACCTAAAAATAAAAATGGACATAGATTTTATAAAATTTCTAACAAGATTTTTTTATACGTATACTAAAAATTTCAAACTTAACATTAAAACTTTATCCTTATGTAAACTTATTACACCTAATAACTAAGTACATCTATTATTTAATTTTTTTTTTGTTTTTGTCTTATTGTACATTTTAAATAATCATGCAATTAGTAAAATATTTATTAATTGTCTTCTTTCTTAATATTTTTTCCCTTCTTTATTTTTTAATTGACATTGAACTACTAAATGATGATTGTAATTTTAATTTTGTATAATTTTTCTTTATTATCAATTGCTTTAGTTATCACTTTCATTATTCAAATTTTTTAAGAGCTTTTATTTTCATCTCTTTTTTTCATTTCTATCTCTTTCTTTAAGAATGGTTTTTTTTTTTAACAGAAACGGATTAAAATAAGAAAAATTATGTATTATTATTTTTTTTATTTTTGTTTCCATTGTTTTGTTTTATTTTTTTTTTTAGCAAAAATATTTATCATAAAATATGTCACTTTGTCAGATCATAAAAAATAAACTTTGTTATTATTGTTGTTGTTGTCCTTTTCTTTCAAATTCTTATTATTCAAAATTGTCACCCTATAAAATATTCCCCTTTTTGTTAACTATAAGAGTGTGAGTATAAAAGTCTTGTAATAAGTTCATCTTATTGTAACTGGCGTTTAAAATATATAAGTGTGCTCTTACATGTGTACATACATTAGTGTACAAAAAATTGCGGACAAACATTTTATTAAATGATAATTAATATTAAATTAATTAACCATCATTTTGCATTATTTTTTTTATTCTTTAAGTCAAAGATATTATCTGGTGTGTTTCTAAATTTTAAGTTAAGGTTGGCTTGCCATCATTTTCATTTAGTGTCATTTTTCATAATTTTTCATAATGCTTAATAATGGATTTATTTTCTTTTTTTTTTTTTTTATGTTGACATTCTGCTTTGACACTGACGTTGTTTTACAGCTAACCGACGGAGAACTCTTCGTCATATAGAACATATCTCTAGTCTGTGCTGCTACATAATATTATCTATTCGAAACTGAAACTAATTCACATATAACAAAAATAACTTTAAATAAATATCAATCCATTGTTATTTGTTTTTTTATCCAAAAAAAAAAAAAAAAAACAAATACTTTATGAGATATAAGATAGTAATGAAAAAATTATTGTTGAATATTTTTTTGTAACATTTAAAGTTCCAAATAAATTTACAATACCGATTATCCAATTTGTGTGAAAAGTATTTTTAAAATAAATTAATGTTAATGTTTGGTGTTATTTTTCAGCTTGGTGTATGTTAATATTCCGTCATAGAGCAAGCTTTGAATAAAATTGTTTAAATTTTTAATCCTCTTTCCATAAAATTGTGACAACAACTACTGCTTAAATTGTAACTGTTTTTATTACAATTATAGTCGAAAACGGTACATTTAAAAAAAAAAGAAAATCAAGGGCCGGAGTATTGCACCTTCTGTTCTTTTGTATTTCATATTTACGAGATCTTATTAAACCCTTTTTTAATACTTTTTTTTTTCAAAATTTGTTCACTTCTTTATTCTTTGGTATTCTTAAGCCTAGAAGGGAAGGAGTTACATATATTGTTTCTTTTTTTTTGTAATATTCGCGGGTTAAATGATAAAACAACGGTGATAATTTTAAATGTTTTTAACACCAACCAAAAAAAAACAAAAATATAAAGCAAAAAAAAAAACGAAGGACATAAAAATTTCAATCGTCTTGGGGTGGAAAATGTATTTCAATTAAAATCTATAGATTCTTGTTTTGTTTTAACTCATTGCTATGTGGAATTTAAATTCAGCATTTAACACTACTATTATGAATTATTGTTCTCTTTATAGATACATATGTATATAACTGTTGTTTTAATTCTTAAAAATGGTTATATTTTACTCATGATTTATTGGTTTTTTATTTTTTGTTTAAAATTATTTGTATTTTTTATATTTTTAATTTTTTTAATTGTTTTTAATTTTTTGTTGGAATCGGAAAACTTTTTTTGAATTTTTGTTTTGTGAATATTTTAAGTTTTAAAAATTTTAAATTTTAGTAAATAGAAATTTTTTAAGGAATAGAAAACGAAATAGAATTTTTTTTAAAGAATTATTTTTGCAAAAGATTTAATTTATACACATTTTATAGATAAACACTTTAGAATCAAGCTCCTTTCTAACAGAAGAAATCACAGTTTATATTTTTGGATGTGTTAATTCGATATTTGGATATGAAGAGTTTAGTTTTTTGCAAATTCTGAATGAAATTTTTCTTCTTCAAAATTTGGAAAGTTTCGTTTTTAATAGATAATGTATTGGAATCATTATCTAATCAAGCAATTTTGCTATTCGACTAAAAAATAATACTAGTCTAATGTAGGACACATTGAAAAAACGCTTAAAATTTATAATAAAATTTAATTTAAATTTAATGTAATATGATACTTATTAATTTAAACCTCATTCAGTGCAGCCTGGTCGCAGTTTGTTAAGTTTTGCACCCGTCATTTTGTTCTGACTCTTCGATTTGACATTCAAACATTTTCGATTCCAACATATGATGCAGAATGCCAATTGTTGGTAAAATTGACGTTTATCATTAGCTTCAAACAAGTATTTTAATTTTGAATGTCAACTATTTGTAAATTTTTGGATCGGAATCTATGTCAATATTTACATTGAAATGTTGAATATTTCCTTATTCCTTTTCAGGTTAGCGAATCTATTTTTCTTGAGCAATTTCTTGAGTAATTTTGTGATTTTTGCGAGAGTAATTGACTATTCAATTCTTATATGTCTGCACAATTTGCAGGAGTGATTCACTATTTAATTCTTATAAATCTACACACGCAACTCATTAGATGGCTGATTGTTTCATTTATATTTTTAATTATTTGAATTTTTAAAAGTAAGAGAAAAGATTTAATTAGGCTAGAGCGTCCCCAAACGCATTTTCAATTAGACATTTCTATAACAGACTTAAATTTTTACTACTTTGCCAAATTTAAAAATATTTCATATATTTTCCAGATTATTAATATTTTACAATGAAAGCCTTCATTTCTCAAAATTGATTAGTTCCACGATTTTAATAAAATAGTAATATCTAACATGTACAAATAAATTATTAATCTATAAAATACAAAAAATGTTGAGGATTTTATTAGATTTTTGTTATAGTGATGATTTTTATTTTGGAATTAAAAATGGAAGTAATAATGAAGAATTTTGAAAATTTGGAATTGATATAAATGTAGGGAAGAGATAAATAATCCTTTGACTTGTGCAATTGTTTAAAGAAGACTTTAAAACTTTTTTAGATTTTTATGCTTTCCATTTTTCTCACTTCTTTAAAAATATGCTTTTTGTACACAATATAAATAATATTTTCTATAGTAAAACTAGGTAAACTAATTATATCAATCCAATATTATTTTTTTATCCAAGTGGATCAAATAATAAAAAAGGTTAAAAAAACAAAAATTATAGACTGACATACCGGTAAGAATTAGTAGGAATAAATAAATATTTATTTCAAACCTCATCAAAAAAAGTAAAAGCGGTAACATTTTGGCTACAATTGAAGAAATTTAAAAGAGATTGTTTAAAATTTTTGCTGCATACTAGATTAGGAAGTTCCTGTTACACTTTTTTCATTCTTTATTTTAAAGTAGGGATATAGTATATTATATTAATAACATTTAATTGGTATTTCAAATATCATAATTAGTGAAATTAATTTTCGATTCATTACCAAACCAAGATCATTCAGAATAGTAACACAAAAATTTACGCTGAAGACATGCACATTTTCAAAGAAATTTGTTCAATAAACGATGATACTTTTTTCAAAAATATCGACATAATATTATTAATTGGTGTAAGTGTAAGGGTCGTTTTTTAATTTATTTGTAAAATGGGAAAAAACAATATTTTTTTTATTTCTAATTATTATGTTTTTTTTATTATTCGCATCTATGTAATAAATAATTAGTATGTTATCAACAATGCAGTAATCAAACTCTTTAAATTAATAAATTATTAGCAAATTTATTTACAATGATCCATGGAGGTGATTTCAAATTCTCTTGTTTTTTCGGTATCTTTCTTTTTAGCCTTTCCCATTTTCAAATATATTTTTATAAAATTAATGATACCTAAGTTAATAAAAGTTACTAAATATCTAAAAATCCATTGTAAAATAATTTTCATTTATCAAGAAATTTATCTCCATTTATACAAGATCACCTCCATGTATCCATGGTATTCTTTAATATACCCGAGGTGAATTTTTACAACAAATAACGTTATAAATGCTATTCAAACATTTTCTGATTAACAAAATAAATTTCTATATTATATAAAATTGAATTAAATTTTATATATGTTTTATTGGTAAGCATTTCAAATATATTTTGATATAATCACATTGGAGGTGACAATATAAAAACCTACTTACCTGTAAAAAATCACAAATTTGTCTTTAACAAAAAAATTAACTTATCAAACCTTCCACTTTAACGCATAACACAGAACTAAATTTATGTTACTCTAATTTCTATGTTCGTATGGCAAATAACTTTAAGAAAAACAACAAAATAAAACCTCAAAAAAGCCGTTACAATAACATAGTATAACGAAGAACCAAATTTATACTAAACGAGGAAGAGTGCAGTAGAGTAGACTGTGTCAACTCTGGGATACCCGTATGAACGTAATATATCCTGTTTCTATAAAACTTGATCATCTTTTAAAAACATTCAGAGTTTTAGTACCGAACCACAGAGATATATTTATGTAAATTGTGGAGTTGTATGATAGCTACCCGAATCTATTACGCCTAGCTTCATTAAGTTCCAAGAAATGCAAAAAGCCTGAACCGGCTGCTTTAGACCATTCAAATTTTACAAAAGTTTTTGGCATGCAACTCGACACTTTTTCACTAAATTTCAGATAGCTAGCTTCAATAGACACTGAGTTATTTTCATTTAAAAAGAGAAGTTGTATGGCAACTATCCGAACCTGTCATATCATCACAACAAAATTTTACAGAAGTTGTTGCCATAAAACTCGATCATCATTTGCAAAATTTCAGATACCTAGATTGAATAGACACTGGGTTATTTCCATTTAAAGAAAGAAGTTGTATGGCAGCTACTCGAACCCGGCGGCCGAAAATGCTGGAGTTAAATAGCAAAACTAACAATTTTGCAACAGTGACGTAAAAAAAATTTCAGCCTCCTAGCTCCTTTATTTTTTGAGTTATCGTGCGGACGGACACTGAGTTCTTTTCATTTAAAAAGAGAAGTTGTATGGCAGCTACCCGAACCCGTCTCACCACCACAACCAAATTTTGCAGAAGTTGTTGCCATAAAACTTGATCATCATTCGCAAAATTGCAGATACCTAGATTGAACAGACACTGGGTTATTTCCATTTAAAGAAAGAAGTTGTATGGCAGCTACTCGAACCCGGCGGCCGAAAATGCTGGAGTTAAATAGCAAAACTAACAATTTTGTAAAAGTGACGTAAAAAAAATTGCAGCCTCCTAACTCCTTTATTTTTTGAGTTATCGTGCGGACGGACACTGAGTTCTTTCATTTAAAAAGAGATTTTGTATGGCAGCTACCCGAACCCGTCACACCACCACAACCAAATTTTGCAGAAGTTGTTGCCATAAAACTTGATCATCATTTGCAAAATTTCAGATACCTAGATTGAACAGACACTGGGTTATTTCTATTTAAAGAAAGAAGTTGTATGGCAGCTACCCGAACCCGGGGACAGAAAATGCTGGAGTTAAATAGCAAAACTAACAATTTTACAAAAGTGACGTAAAAAAATTTTCAGCCTCCTAGCTCCTCTATTTTTTGAGTTATCGTGCGGACGGACACTGAGTTCTTTTCATTTAAAAAGAGATTTTGTATGGCAGCTACCCGAACCCGTCGCACCAGCACAACCAAATTTTGTAGAAGTTGTTGCCATAAAACTTGATCATCATTTGCAAAATTTCAGATACCTAGATTGAACAGACACTGGGTTATTTCTATTTAAAGAAAGAAGTTGTATGGCAGCTACCCGAACCCGGGGACAGAAAATGCTGGAGTTAAATAGCAAAACTAACAATTTTACAAAAGTGACGTAAAAAAATTTTCAGCCTCCTAGCTCCTCTATTTTTTGAGTTATCGTGCGGACGGACACTGAGTTCTTTTCATTTAAAAAGAGATTTTGTATGGCAGCTACCCGAACCCGTCACACCAGCACAACCAAATTTTGTAGAAGTTGTTGCCATAAAACTTGATCATCATTTGCAAAATTTCAGACGCCTAGCTTCATTAGGTTCCAAGAGGTGCAAGAAGTCTGAACCGGCTGCTCTAGACCAAACAAATTTTACAAAAGTTGTTGGCATATAACTCGACACTTCTTTACTAAATTTCAGATTCCTAGCTTCAATAAACACTGAGTTATTCTCATTTAACCGGATAAGTTGTATGGCAGCTACCCGAACCCGCCGCACCACCACAACCAAATTTTACAAAAGTTGTTGCCATAAAACTTGATCATCATTTGCAAAATTTCAGACGCCTAGCTTCATTAGGTTCCAAGAGGTGCAAGAAGTCTGAACCGGCTGCTCTAGACCAACCAAATTTTACAAAAGTTGTTGGCATGTAACTCGACACCTCTTTACTAAATTTCAGATTCCTAGCTTCAATAAACACTGAGTTATTCTCATTTAAACGGAGAAGTTGTATGGCAGCTACCCGAACCCGCTGCACCAGCACAACCAAATTTTACAGAAGTTGTTGCCATAAAACTTGATCATCATTTGCAAAATTTCAGAAACCTAGCTTGAATAGATACTGAGTTATTTCTATATAAAGATAGAAGTTGTATGGCAGCTACTCGAACCCGCCGACCGAAAATGTTGGATTTAAATAGCAAAACTAACAATTTTGCAAAAGTGACGTAAAAAAAATTTCAGCCCCCTAGCTCCTTTATTTTTTGAGTTATCGTGCGGACGGACGGACGGACGGACGGACGGACGGACGTACATGGCTTAATCGACTCAGAATTCGATTCTGAGCCGATCCATACCTTTGACACTATATCTAGCTCGACTCCTTTAAGGTGTCACAAACGTAATGGCAAATTTATTATACCCTTGAACATAGTTCATACGGGTATAATAAGTATTTTTTCTATTTGACAGCAAAATTTAGTACATTTCGATTTTCAATTTATTATAACGAATATTTTGACATGTTTTGGAATGTTGGTTTGGGGCTATTTAAATGTTTTAAATTTTAAACCTTGTTACTACTCATCATTCCAGGGAGCTTTTTTTATGAAATTAACAATTTTTTTCGATAAAATACAAATAAAAATTTTATGGAAATAATAAGTAGAATAAAATATATGCATCATAATAAAAATAGAAATCCTAGAATTATTTATTTTTTCAAATTTAATTGAAATTTATCATTTAACATACTTTGCGACTAGATTAAAGAACGACCCAATAATTAAATTTCGAATATTCCTTAATACGGTATTATTTTTATTTAATCGATCCTTTAAAGATCTTTAATAAACTTTCAATAATTATATACCTTGATCCTCAACCTTTAATAATTATACATACATAACAAAATAATAAAACGAGTCATTGATTTATTGAACTGTCAAGTTACATTTATTTTTTATTTTACCATGTTATCAACAACCCTTCCGCATAGTGTGATAGTTACTTCAAAAGTTATCAAGAATAATTGCATATGATTTTTCCCGACATTGTACTTTAACTAACCAAAATCAGCCTCTTTTAAACCAGCTGTAGATTGGGGCCTACATTTGTACAGTTTATTTATAGGGTTTATGATATAGGGATGTGACAAGGTTTCTTGAGAAATGATGATGTTTCAAACTTATTAATTAGTTACATAATTTTTAAAATATAACCAAACTAAATTCAAACTTAAAAAAATCTTTAGGTCTTATCTCAATGATGAAAGAAAATAACCCCCAAACCCTTACACACCAATTTTTTGTTCGAGTTAGTCTCCCAAATGTACCCTATTAATATTTAAGACCGAAAAAAGATATTTATCTGCATTAAAAATTTTGTTTTATGTAATTTTAAGTTAATTGTAATTTTTTGTAAATGCTTGAATTAAGGAACAAATAAATAATTTTTCAATGGAGATTGATTTGAAAATTTTAAATAAATAACAGTCAGGTTACTATCATAAACTGTATTACATTTAACGGTATGTCACTTGTTTGTATTATAATTTGCCTGTATTATCATTTCGATGTTTTTTATTTGACTTTATTTCATTTGACTGGGTTTCATTTTTAGCCAAACTCTAAAATCCTCCCTAATTATATGTTTTCCACACATATTTCAATAATAAATGGAGGCTGCTTTCTCCAAACACCTGTTAAATAAATTTTGATACACTAATTTTGAAACCAACTCAAAAATTCTAGCTAATTGTATGTTTTACATACAGTTAAATGAAACACTGTCAAATAATTTTTCAGAGAGCAGACTAGCAAAAAATACAGTCAAATGACATTTACAAGCAAATGAAATACAGGCATATGACACACTCCCATATCAGGCATAATATGAGAAAGTTTTTTTCCTCAAAAAAAAAAAAAAGAACTAAAAAACTATTTTAGAATTTCCTTAAAAATTTTTTAAATAAATTATTCGTATTAATATTATATTAATTGAAATCATTTACAAAAATAATTTATATAATTAGTTATAATTATATATATTATATAGCTTCTTATTAATTAAAAATTTAGGTAAATATGTTAAAATAAAAGTTATAATATTTATTAATATAAATAACATTTGATACTTTATATAAATAAATATAAATTTTTGTTAACTAACTAACTTCTTTTGTATGGTTTTAAATATTTTTATTTTTTTGTTTTTCTTTTCAGTATTAATACCAAACTCATTAATTTTATTTAATTTTTTTTTATTTTGTTGCTTGTTTTTTTTTTTTTTTTATATATTCATGTAAATATAAATAATAATTAATTTGATTTTATATATTATTAAATTTAATATGAAAGTTTTATTCCTCCGTAAATAATTTTTCTTTTTCATAAGAAATTTTCTTTCTTTTAGTCAAAAGTAGAAAAACCACAATGTCTGTTTCTATCTTTTTTCCTCTCAAAAAAAAAAAAACAAACAGGAAAACGAGAAAAAAAAAAAGCAAAAAACTAAAACGTTTTTTCCTCGTTTTTTTTCTATAAAATGTAAAAAAAAAAAAAAAAAAAACAAAAAAAAACATGTAAAAAAAACGAATGAATACACAACTAAAAAATTTTCAAAAATTAATATAATTAATTTTTGCTATAAAATAAATATTTAAATAAGCAGGGAAAAGAAAAAAGAAAACAAAAAAAAATAAAAATAAAGAAAAAGAAAAAAGTTTTTCGTAATTTATTTGACATGTTCTGTAAAAGCTTAAAATTAATCCTTTAGATACATAAAAGATACTTTTTTTTATTTTTTTTTGCAGAAAAAGATTCTTAACCCGACCCTTGAATTTTCTTTATAACTTTTTGTTCTCTTGTTTTTTTTTTTTTTTATTACTGTTGTTGTTTTAATTTTTAACTTAATTTTTGTAAAATCCTCATACATTAATTAATATTGTCTTTCTATTATTTAATATAGTCCGTCTATTTTGTTCAACTAATCAATGATGATATATGACTTTTTGATTTTGAGTATTTTATTAGTTTCTAAAGATTTACTTTAATCGGACTTTAATACTTTCAATGGGTGGAATTGATATTTGTTTTAATAACAAGATCAGTAGAAGTTTAAGAAGTGTTCAAAGAAGTAGCAGAAAATAACAACATTGACATAACAATTAACGTCAATGTCATAAACAACATTATATTCCCAGATGACGCGGTACTAATAGTACTAATAGAAAAAAACAAAATTTATGATATTTGCTAAAATTCTAACACCTAACCAGCCACTAATTCCCAACAATGCCGTTGTCGAAAGAGTGTCAAAATCTAAGTACTTGCGTCAAAGAAAGAGGGAAACAAAAACTTTTTTATTTTTTAATGTGTCGAACGCAGAGAAAGCAGTTTTCTACAGCATGAAAAACTTGTTTTGTAAAAACGAGGTCACCATCCAAGTTAAGCTGAACATGTTCAGGTATGGTCGAGTTTACTATACGGGTCGGAAACTTGGATTCTCAAAGGAGATCTAGTGAAGAGAGTGGAGGCGGTAGAACTCTGATGCTCTGGTGCTGGAAGAATATTAAGAATCGACTAGAAAGATCATAAGCACCAACGTGGTGGTCCCAACCAGGATAGGCTCTAATAAAGAAGTTGTGTATTATATAAGAAAAAGAAAACTAAGCTACTTGGGTCACCTGATGAGGAACGACAAATATAAAATCCTCAAGATAGCCCTTCAG
Source organism: Poecilobothrus nobilitatus (assembly GCA_947095535.1). Taxonomy (NCBI): domain Eukaryota; kingdom Metazoa; phylum Arthropoda; class Insecta; order Diptera; family Dolichopodidae; genus Poecilobothrus; species Poecilobothrus nobilitatus. The sequence continues at coordinate 49,507,735 of OX352772.1, read as the reverse complement.
GGTAAAATCATAGACAAAAGAAGTAGAGGTAGACGACCAACTACATGGCTAAATAACCTATAGAAATAGTTTGACACATCGGTTGCAGTGCTTATCTCATGTCCGTGTCTCATCAGATAGAAATAAAATGTGTGATTAAAAGGTACATATAAACCACAGACACAATCAGTTGCCGTCAGAAAATAAGATAAGGAGAGAGGAGATGAAAAAAAGGACAAACAAAATAAAAATTAACGTTAATGAATTATCAGGATCTGGAATTAAATTTTTAATATTTTTGAATTTTTTTAATCTCATAAAGAAATTTGTCCTGTAGTTGCATTTTAAGTGATTGTAAATTATCTTTAATTATAGCTAGTTTTTATGAACTTTTGTTGAAATCATAATAGATTTTCGAAAATTATATTTGATATAATTTTGAGGTGTTCTTAAAGAATTTAAAACTGAAATTAAAGAATTTACCGATTTATTAAATCGTTTACTTATGATTTAGAAATACAGTTGTTAAAGTCTTGCCTAAATCCATTTCTCAAAATGATATTACTCCTAATGCTATTTGACAAAAAAAAACTTATAACAAAATGCCACTTTACAAAAAGCATTTTAACAAAAGGGACACATCGCAAAAGCACACAACAAAGTTTTTTTTAAAAAAACAAAATATACTGCAATGAAGAAATAACAATATAAAAAATATAATTAGTTGGGACGAATTTTAGAGTTGGTTACAAAATTAGAGCTAAATCCTTTTATCAGAATATATATAAAATTTGCAAGGTATGTGTTTGTCAAATGTCGTTCTGGGATATATTTTATTATGCCAAAAGGAAAGTTGCAAAAAGTCCCTTTTGTCAAATGATATTGATATTGGCGTTTTGCTATTTAGAATTCGGATAACTATACCTAAATCTTATTTATTTTAACAATAAAAAACGATTATCATAATTATTTGTAAAATTTGGACAATCAGCAGAAATTAATTTCCAACTTTTCTTTTATGTTCTAAATAAGTTTTTGATGCTAAATTACTATGTCGTAAGGTAGTGTTTTTTTCCATTCCTTCAAAATTATTAATAGAATCTATCGAGGAATCGAAATTGTATAAATTATAATAAATCATTGATAAGTTACACCAATTGTAGACTCATATATTTAAAAATTAGTTCTATAGTATAAATTATTTCTTGAACTTAACAAAAAAGAAGAACTTAAGAGTACGAGAAAAAATAGGTCAAGACTAGAACTGTTTATGTTTATACAGTTGGGTTTTTATGGGGTGAACTAATTATTGTAATAACTGTTCCCTTTTTTCTAAAAACCATGTTACATGTTTAACGTTCATAATAATTTAAAATTTTTTTATTGTTACCCAATCGTAATTTATCATTTGTTCAGGTTGGACAGAGTACCCAAGGTAAAAAATAATTCAGTTCATGTTAAACGGTTTTTTTTTTTTTTTTAACGAGGGACAGTGGAAAACATTAAAAGTCACTCAAAGGAGCTGCACGAGGTTTCTCTGATTAGTGTTGGACTCTAACCAACCAAAACCACCCCCTTTAAAACCAAACTTTAGGGTGGGTCCTTTAATACATAATAATATAATGAATAGCTTGGTTTTGGGGAAAAGGATGAGGGTAGGTTTACTTGGGATATTGGATTTAGGATTTGGGATATTGGATTGGGATTATGGAGGATGAAGGAAAAAATTTGGATAGTTATTTTGAAGAAGGATGTTAATGTTCTTCTTAATAATAAAACGAATAATTTAAGGAAAATTAATTTACCATGTAATTGTGTTTGATAATTAAGTGAAAGAGATTCAAAGTTTTAGTTTCAGGACAGCTGTTTCAAGTTCCTCATAATGAACATTGCTAAATATAAAAGAAAGTAAGATTAAACAGTTAGTTATAATAGTACTGAAAAAGAAAAAAAAAAATTTAAGCTCTCAAATAAAATTTTTACTTGTAGTAACGGTAGATATTTTTACATATTCATTTTTTGTATACTGAAAGAAAATTTACATTAAAAATATATATTTTTTTTTAAAAGAATAATATATGTACGTTTTTAAACATAATTAACCTTTAAAAGGAAGTTTTCTTATTTTTTTTTTGTTTTTATTTTTAACTCAAAGATAGTTTTGGAAAAAGAAAATATACAAGATATGAAAGTTTAAAAATTACACATTTTTCTTTTTCACTTGATTATATCTGAAGTAAAGTTAAATAGACTAGGGTTGAGGATCTAAAAATTTTTTTAAAATTAAGAGGGTACTAATAAAGTTTACATAATTGTAATGAGATTTATTGTATCATTTTTTCGGCGAATTTTTTAAAACTATTAATTAAATTTTTCATTATAAAAAAGATTACGAAAAGTAAAAAGAAAGGAGATGGAGGATATTACCTTTATTGTTTCATTCCATTTCGTTTTTTTAAATTGATTTTTGGATGAATAGTAATTCTAATTAGTGACCTTCGATTTACATTAAAAATCATTTTTTAAACTTTTTTATTAATTTTTCTACGATTTTTAACAGTTAAAAGATGTTCATATTTTTCAACAGTTTATTAAGAAAGCTCTCTAAGGTATAATATATTTTAATTTATTTAATTGATTTCAATGAGACTTATTAAGGTGATAACCCAATTCTCGCGTCGCTTCTAGCGCTGCTTCTAGCGCCGCTTCTTGCTTCGCGTTCTAAATAAAATAAAGACCAAATGATGGCGTCGCTTTATGACCAACAATCAATATAAAATAAAAAAAACCAAACAAATTTATTGTCAACGCTAGTAAAAGTAGAAAGTAGCTCTACTCTAGCGTCGCTTCGTGCGGCGCTTCTAGCGTCGCTTTTCTATTTGGTCAAGTTCCTTTTAAATCAATGTATTCTACTTAAATGTCAAAGCGAAGCTAGAAGCGACGCGAGCATTGGGTCATCACCTTTGGATGTATTAGACATTTATCAATTATCATTAATAATGATTTAAAGTAATGATATTGATAGTTATAGAGGTAGCAAGTACTTATTTCTACGCAATGAAAATTCCTAGGTGACTTAAAAGTAGTAATGGAAACTCATTCGTTGTGAGAATGATTAGGATTTAAAACCTCCTTCCATCTAATGTGTTCCCCTCTGTCAATGATCTTCCATTTTACAGTTTGAAAATTGCAAAAATTCAATACGAATCTTTTCAGATATGCCTTTTTAGATCTAATTTTTTCTCCTTCTTCTTTTATATCACATTTAATTCCCTCCTCCTTTCCTTTTTCCATTTAGCTAAATCTACATTGGTATTAAGAAATTTATTCCTGGTGTTTAACTAGCGTTCAATTTGCTGCCTGAAAAAGTTGATTAATTTTAAAGTAGTCAGTTTCTCTTAAGTTAAAAATAATTCGTATTTTTTAAATATGAAAAGATTAGAGGTATTTTTAAATTTTTATTGAAAAACTTTTTAATTATGATTGACAAGTGATTAGAAGGATATTTTTGTCCTTTTTAATTTAAAAACTATTAAAATGAAAAAAAAGAAATTTATAATTTAAATTTATTAATTGTTTGGTGAATTCAATTTTGATTTAGTTTATCATTTATCAACAGAACTTAAATTTTATATATTTATCTTGTTTTTTATTAATTAGTATACCTATAACATAACTGTCTAATTTTAAATTAGATATAAAATCAGCTTACAAATTTTGTATAAATTAAAAGTATAAAGTTTGACATATTTGACAAATAGAATAAAATGGATAATTAATTCAATTTTTAATTTAAAGAATAGGATTTATTATAATATCCATAGTAGGCAATACTTTCTAATTTCCTCTGTTCTGTTGGACGCAAAAAAGTTTTCTTTCTTTTTACAAGAATTGAGATTTAAGACAAATTAAATATTTTCATTTAAAAAAAACACTGTAGGTGTCGTGCGTGATAGCTAAAAGAAAATCACCTTTAACTTTTAGGAATACTTTGAATGTTAATAAATTCCACATTTTTGTTACTTTGTGCTAAAAGTTGTAACTAAGTGCGATAAGTAATAGAAAAATGCGGGTGAAGGGGATTTGGAAAGTAAGTGTATAATGATTCTGGTTAGTTTCATCTTGAATTTGGGAAGATTGTAAATCGAAAAAATCGACAACTTTTAGGAATACATTGGATACTAAAAAGTTCCGCATTTTTACTCTTCTGATAATAAACGAATTGCTATAACCAGTAGAGTATCAATTCGGTAATTGCACGTAATAACAGTGAGCAATTGCAGGTCCACTAGTATGGTACGTTGAAATTGTTTGAACAATGGACAATGAAAAGGAGAAAGAGCTCAAATATTACAACGAGTGTCAAAAAAATTAAAATTATTTATGAAGCGTTTTGAATTTGATCAAGGTAATTTAATGAAGAAAATAAAAAGTTATCCCATATATGTGAATTGTATTCCATCTTAAGTCGTATATAAGATTTATCAAATGCCTCAAAGAAAAATACGATCTTCACATAAGCATTTGGCACCACTTTTCGCTGTATTCAGCTGCATGCCTAAAATATTTAGATTAATCAATCGTTACACGTTTTCCTTCAGAAACCTCAGAATTAGATTATAATTGGTTTTTTTAATAACCAATTAACTCACAGCATTCAGCTTTGCTGGTGTTAAAATGAACTCTTTATTTTATATCTCAATTAGCAAATTTGTCTAAACCATGACCTGTTTAACGTATTTGTCATAGATAGCCTTGTTGCATCAATAGTCGTGATTCTGGCATATGATGATTTTCTAGAAAAATTTTAAGATAAGATATCAGATAGCATTATCCTCTCCTTGAAAGAACTGTAAAGTCGATTAAAGATTGAAGACAGAAGATCGTTGATAAAAGTCAAAAATTAGAGTTCGTGCAAGGAAGAATCCTTGGGAAAAGCCATGTTTATTTGAAATTTGTCAGTCTTGCACCAATGATTAGTAAAAATATAGTCTTCAATCCGTATTTGGTAAAAACGTACGAAAACCTATAGTTTGGCATTTTAAGAAAAACAAAATTTGAAAAGTAAATTTTTTTGAAATTCTCCTGTAAATGAATTAAACTTCATTTTGAAGAAAACATTTTGTCAAATTCAAAAAAAAAAAAACTTTAAATTATTTTTAATTAAAAACTTTGGTCACATATTCAAACAACTAATTTTATTAATTTTATTTTAAGAAAATTAATTTTTTCTTATGTTGTATATAATAGTACCTATGTATGTAATTATATTCTAAGATTTAAAATATTTTAATATTAATAATAAAATAAATAAGTTTATTTATATAAATATATTTATTTATTTATATTTTGAGTTGTATATGTTAACTACAAGTTTTATTTATAATATTACAATCCAGCAATTAATTTACTTGTAAAAAATCATTTTTATATTTTTAAGTACATATATATTATTACAATCTTTACTAGAATAAAATAGTTCTAACCGAATCATTTCAAGTTGAAATAAATTATAAGCAATTTTAAAGGTGAAAAAATGAGGATTAATTATTTTAAATAGCCTTCTTAACTTTAATTTTGAAAAATGATACATTTCAAAACTATATGGTTATATCTGGTTATATATTAGTAATTTTTTTTTTTTTTCTTTTTTTTTTTATATAAATAAATAAAATGTGAATAAATAAATGAATAAATAAATAAATAAAAGTTTTTAAATAGGATTTACTATACTTCATGAAGCAAATAACCTTCATCTCTAAATAAAGATTATTTAAATGACTATAGTAAATGGAATATATATGTATGTGTAAATGTATGTAAGTATAAATATTAATATGTACGGCGCTCTATAAATTTTGTCCCAAAGACATAATGTCAAAATGCTTTTTAATTAAAAAAAATTATCCTTAAATAATATTCTCACTCTATATATTTTATATACAATGAAATGTTCTTAGACGGTATTCTTGTGAATTTTAGAGTCTTAGGAAAAGTCTTGTCTCTATTTGGGAAATGTAATGATAAGGAGCAATAAATTCAATTACACTTTTTAGAATTTTCAATTGCATATCAATTCTTCTGCAATGATAATGGGTACTATATTGAAAAATTCTAAAGATTATTAATATTATTGTTGTAAAATATTTTTCCTTTACGGTATGGTTTAATGTGCGGCCGTACGGTACTAATTTATTTTTTGTTTTAAATAGATGAATGATTTTTAATTGGTTGAAGTGCCTAAACTTTCACAAAAAAAAAAAGATAATAATAATAACAATAGTATTCAGTACAATAAATTATTGCATCAGCTGTAGATCAAGCCAATAGTGTAGTAGTACTAGATTTGCTAATATATTAATTGCTTTAAATGGATCAATTGTTTTTAGTTAGTTGAAGTGATTAATATTTCAAAAAAAAAAAAAAAATAATAATATTAATATTAATAAGCACAATATAGTATAGTATATTAGCTGTAAATCTAGTAAATGGTGTAGTACTGTTAAAGCACCGGCTTTTCATTATAAAAGCCTCCAGTTCAAACCTCACCAGAGTCATATAGATTAGTAAAAAATAATATAGGTTTTCTTATAATATATAATAAGTCTAATATATAATAAAAAAAAAACACCTTTTATAAGATGGCGAAAGTTACCTTTTATAAGTTTAAAAATATTTGTGTTCCATTGTAGAAGACATAGCTATAACTGAGTAATCAATAACCTATTGGAGCAAATTATTCTAGAAACTAAAGCCTCTGTTAAATATGAATAATAATTGACTTAGTGTGGAAGCCTTATGCTCCTTATAGGAGTGAAAAAAAATTAGCTGTAGCCTATCAATGTAGCCTACAATAATTATATGATTCAGCAATTGGCGCATTGTATTTTATCCATGCAGCACATTGTATTTGATCTATTAATATTGTTTTTTACTAAATGTATGAAATCGGTATCGCCATCCCATGGATTCTGACTGAGTTTTAATTAAAGTTTCATGTTAAGTTGTTCATTTAAGATCATTTGTATTTTATAATTTTTTAAAATAGTTACAATCTGATTTTTTTTCCTAAGGGAGGTGGGAATCTTCCAAAAACACCAAGAATTTTCCATTGGTAGTGTCAGATTCTTATTGACTAAAGCCAACTTCCACTTTATCCAATATAATGGGATGAAATCCTTACCTGCGAACGCAGTATATTGGATAAGCAGTAGGAATAGGAAAGGATAGGAAATGGATACGTAAACATTGAATTGGGAGTGGGACTGTAGGGAAACACTAAACTCGCCTATTTTTATTACTATTTTGCTAACAGTGACTATAGCCTTTACAACATTTAAAACATGCAGTAGTATATAACACCTTCCTGCATGATATAATTATTGAAGGCGACCTCCTCTGTTACTGTAGCAGCTATTATTATTGGTATTGGTATTAGTATTCTTATTAATATTATTATTATTCTACTACAGAGTCAGGGGCCATTATAGCTAATACCTATAGCCCATATAAATATTTCCTTTTATAGTATTCTTTTCATATATGAATATAAAATAAATCAAGTACATAACGGGATGACCTAAGGATTTGAGAAAATCAAATTTGAAGTAACAAGATTCGTAATTAAATTATATTCGTATTTATAAATCACTATAAAATGATCAAGTGTCATTTGACTTTACATTTAATAAATTTTGTAAGAATATAATTTTTAACAGTATTGGTGCAAAAAAAAAAGAAAGAACAGATGTCATTTTTTACGTAAATAAGTTAATATAATATGTATGAATATATGTATCTAATTTTGTTTTTTTTGTTCACTTAAAAATTTTTAAGTTTTTTTCCCTAATTTATCCTTTTTAAAAATGTTGACATCTAACATTTTTTAAGCTCTCATATATAATTCCATTTTTAGTATATGTAAATAAATGGCTCCCAAAATATAAAAAAAAAAATACAAAAAAAAAAGGATTAAAATTTTTAATGTTATCTCTTTGAAGAAAAAAATAAAAAAAATAAAGCATCACTAAAATTTATGAGATACAATTTATGTTAAATACATATAATGAATAATAATGTATATATATATGTGTATTTAATATAAATAAAATAAATTTTTATAGGTGTAGTTAGTATATCCATAATTAAATATATATGTGTGTAAATAAGTATATAACACTATATAATTATTCATTGTTTTAAATAATATCCATACTTTATTTTTTTTTTTTTGTGAATGTGTTTTTTGCAGACAACATCTTTTAATTTTATTTATTTTCTAAAGCTTACCAGCCGGTATTAAACAATTTTTTGTAATCATCGTTTGACGAAAATGTCCAAAATAAAAAACAAAAATATTGAAATATTTCGGAACAAATGAAAAACTTAAGCAGAAACTTAATTTCTGCCTAAGTTTTTCACCTTTTCCGAAATATTTTAATATTTTTGTTTTCTGCTTAAGTTTTTCATCTGTTCCGAAACCCTAGAAAAGATTAAGCTATAAAAATTAGGAAAGCTACAATTTGGTTTCTAAAATTGCCTGTTTTCACATGTTAGTTCTTTACTATATTTTCAAATAGTCAAGATATCAACTTAGGTGGGTATTTAAACAATTTTTCATAAAATCGATTTACTTTATATTTTCTATTCTGTGATTTGTTGCTTTTATTAAAATTTTCATTTCTTCATACAAAACTCTTTATTTTTCAACTTTTCAGAATACCGTGAATATTTGGGCAGAGTCAAATCCTCATAAACTTGCCTAAATCAAACTAATACTGAAATTTAAGGTTAAATGTAAACTAGATTTTTACTAGCATCATTATTGTTCTAAGAAGTCTATTGTTCTAAGAATGGCAATATGGCAATAGAACACTTTATGTGCACTTGTCACAGTCTGTCAAGAAAAAGTGGAAATATTTTGGTAGTTTCTTTTTCCAAGAAGCTCTTGATGCTCCGTCAGAGAAGTACCATCGCGACAAACCTATAGTTTAGTGATTACTGGCATGTTCGCTCAGTATTCATTAATAAAAGAAAAATATATTTATCCCCCATAATACTTGATCCTGATTATTTGTTTCACATCTTATAGAATTGATATTTCTGTTGTGTAATTCATAATATTAAAATTGAAGTAGTTTGAATTTGTGTAGTTTTGAATTAGATTTTTGGCTGATTCCGTGATTGTAACCTTTTGAAGTGGTATTCACTTTCCGATTTCATTTTAGTTAATAGCTTAAGTTCAACATTAGTCTTATTCGATTAATTACATTTTTGCCCGTTTCTTTTAATTTTAGTGTTATGTGTTATGAAGAAATGACCTGCAGTTAGTAGTTTTCTTATAAGAAAAAAAAGCAACATAAATCCTTAATTCTTTTTATTGGATTGTTTATTGTATCATTTTTTAATTTTTTTTTTTCTGTAGTGAATATTCATGAAGGATATTATTTTTATGATCCTTAAGTTGATGAGAAAAAAACGTTCTTTTATGAAGGGAATATTAGAATAAATTTAATGATTCTTAAGTAAAAAAATTATTAAAAGTGTATTCAATAATGATTTCGTGATGGGGGGTATCGTAGTTAATTTCAGAATAGATCCTGAGCACATAATAAAACCAACCTCGCAATATGGTGTAATTTTTTTGATAAATATAACTGAAGGTATTTCTTCAATAACTATAATGGAAATGGAAAGTATTTGTTTAAGGAACTAATAAGGCTAGTTCCGTACAAAAGGTAAAATATATTCATCAGGTACCGACATCTTGAAATTATATGCAAAAGGGGAAATTGAAGCAATGACAAACAAGGCAATATGTAAAACCAAAAGTCTTAATAAGTGCACATTTTTAAATATAGATATAAGAAGAGATAGAAGAAATATTGGAAAATTCTGGCTACTATTGAATAAAACTTTTATTATTTTAGAATTTTTTATGCAAAAAAAAATTTTGGAAAATCAATAGATATTTTCTTCCATTTTAAGGAACTCGTTAACAAATCATGTTAAGTATGTCTGGAAAGACAATAATGAAACGGACATGCAAAACCTTGACTATTTTAAAAAAAATTTAAAAACAAAAATCAGATTTTTAATAGTTTAAGCAAAATCAAAATGTTAAAAAATATATGTTTATATTTAAAAAATGAAATGAAAGTTATATGATGTTAGTTATTATCATCAGTAAACCCTTTTGTAGACACCAAACGAGACCAATGGTAAATCCAAAATAAAAGAATATTATTTTTTTGCATCACCCTTACATTTTCACCCCTCTTTTGAAAATATTTGAAAACAATTTTCTTAGGCAACTATACATTTATCTTAGAATGAAGTAAGTGATGATGGGGGTATTAACTATATACATGTATCTATTGAAACTTTATTCCAAATGATAAACTCTAAAAGATATAAATTGTTTTATGAAAATTTCTTAACAAAATCGTTTATCTTTTTGTCAAATGATGGTTTTCTTTGTCTAACAATTTTTTTTTTAATAGTTACTTTACTTCTATTTGATTTTATTTTTCTTTTTTAAATCATGCTTTGTTTTAATGTATTTTTTTTTTTTTGGCGGATATAAAGAAGAAATTTAAAAAGATGAAATAGATTGGATAAAAAACAAATTCAATGGTATTTCAAATGAACATCATGAACTTATTTAAATTTTAAAATTTTTAATGTTTTAAAGAAAATTTTCTTTAAAGTCAGTTTTTTTCTTTCAAAATAATTTCATTAAATAATTGCTGGTGAAATTTTGAATGACTGAGTTTTGTTTATGATGTTTATTTGCTTTATTTCTATAAAGGGATACGACTCTACTTTTACGTAATTGAATGATATTTATGTATCTCGATTTAAGTTGTCATTAATTGCTGAAGTCCATTTTTATTTCGGTAGTTGTAAAGCATTTTTAATTGTAACTATTTTTGTTTAAATTCAGTATTTCATTCGCCATTGAACTATAAAATTACAAAGATCTTGTAGAAGTAGTTTTATTTTCAGCAATGATGAATAAAATACCGTTTAATTTTCTGGTAATTTTATAATCTATTTTGGCTATAATTTTCTTTGTCCGAAACGTCTTAGCTGACATAATATTGCTTTCCATTAGTTGCTGTTAAATACCACTAAACGGATGTATTGCAGTTTCTAAAAATCTTAGAATATGCCCCTTTTTAACATTTATGGTAAATAGATAAGTTTTACAGGTTAATGAGGAAAGAAATTGCTTAATATCGGGGCCTGGGTAGCTTAGTGGGTAAAAGCGTATAACATACGCTGTAAACGCCAAGGGAGTGTGGGTTTGAATCCCACACACGCCGTAAGAGTAATTCCCCCTTACGACATGTACAGCCACGGCTGAAAAGGAAAGGTTATGTAATTTCCTTGTTACATTTTTGTCGAAGGGACATGCACTAAAAAAAAAAGAAAAAAATTGTTTAATTTAGTGTTTTGTTAACTTCTTATCTTATTAAGATGCTTGTATATCAAATCATAACTAGAAATAATAGTAGCATTTTACATAATCATATGCAATGTACAGAACATGGAATTTTAAAACAAAGTTTTGACATTGCCTAAAGACTTGCTATATTGTGTGGATAATATTTACCTAAGTTTCTTTAAATGCATGATAGTAGTCCATCTTATAAAAATTTTAAATTAAAATTAATTATTTAATATTAGTTACTTAAGCGAAAACGCGTCAAATCCGGTTTCACTTTTTTTTTAAGCTTCCCAAAAGATCTCAAAATTTTAGTTACAGAGTGGAAGTGGCGTCAAAATTGATTAAAAAAATTATTAAAGTTACTCCGTAAGTAAGTTAAAATATTTCGAATTTTTTTTAACTTACGCTATTTAATTGCTGAACTAATTTATAAGTTTTACATTTTTAAATGGAACTAATTTATAATTTTCATTTTATATGGAAAATATTTTCCAACAACAGACATTACATATTTTGAATTGATTAGCTAGGCAGGTAGATAGAAAGCAAGTTAATCGTTTAAGATGTAACTTAGGTTAGTTTTATGTAGCGACAGAGTTGGGACTAATAGAAAGCCATCTATCGCTTGTAGGTCAAATAAAATTTATTGTTGAAGCCTATATTTACAGATTTTCATAGAAACCTCGATATTCTCCTTTTCTCACAGAATTTGAAGGTTTGTGTTACTTTTAACTAATCGATCAATTATACAACCATCTAAAACACCACTTTTTTCCAGGTACTCAAACAAGATCGATTAATTTGTTCTAAATGATTAAAAATTTTTGTTTTTAATTTTTCTTAGGATAAACTAACCTCCATATTTATTCAAATGCCTCAAAATTATTTCAAATTCGAAACGTTATTTAGATCTAAAAATTATGAATTTTTAATTAAATTTTTTGCAGCCGAAACTCTAAATTAGTTTCTTGGTAGAGATTGACATAAGGCTTCTTAAGAAATATTTAATTAACAAAAGAAAATTATAATTTTGTCAGCTTTAAAAGTGCTATAAAAGTTTTTTTTCCTTTATATTTGGTTAAACATTAAATAATTAGGTATAAGTGCTTTTGATTTGTACTTCGATAATTTTATTCTTCTACTTTTACTGAAAAATCAAATGAAGAAATTTTTAACACCTTGCTAAAATTGTAAGTTTCGTTTCATTTATTTAAACATTTCAATATGGGTGATATTAAAATGTTCAGATTTCAAATAAAATCTAAAAGCTCTAAAATTATATAGTATCAGATTTTTTTTACATTTGAAGTTACAAAGACAAATTTTCGGTAAAAATGAAACATCAGTTTTCATTAACATCATATTAACAAAAAAGAAAAAAATTAAATTTAATGATTGCGTTTTCCGACGGAAAAATTCAATTAAAACTAAAAATATTTCTTCTTTTCCAATATTTTATTTTATAAAAATTGTAGAAATTTTACTTATTCTTTTCTTCATATTTTTTGAAAAATATTTTCCGTCGGCAAAATATATTTACACTTATTCATAGTTAAAAATTAATAAATATTTAAAATCTTTTATCTTAAAACAAATTCAAGTTAACCTTTTGATAATTTATAAATTTTAAAGAAATTTTCTGGAATGTTTAACACAAAAAAAAAAAAAGAAGTAAAATCAATTTTATATACAATTTAAAAATAAAACTGAATTTCACTGCACATATTAAAATTTTCTATTCATTTTTAAGAATATCCTGTCAAGGACTATCTAATTAATAAAGAAATTTTTAAAGATTAAACACAAAATATATATGTAGTTGTTAAAAAAAAATAAAATTATAAAAATTTAAAATGCAAAAAAAAAAAAATAATAACAAATAAATTAAAGATTAAAATTTAAAAAGTATCCTTACATCATTAAAAATATAAGGAAAAAAATTCTTGTTCTTTTTTTTCCTTTATAACTGTCAAGAAAAAAAAGTATTAATCTTAGTTTTTCCAGATTTTTGTTAAGTTGCAAAATTTTTATTTTATTTTCTGTAATTATTATATATTTTTTTTTTGTTTTTGTTTCCTAATATGGACGTAAAATGCATCCTTTTTTTTAAATCCGTTATATTTTTTTTTTTTTGTTTTTTATTTTGTATCCATTTTCGTCTTATTTTAAAGGGTTTTGTTTTTTCTTTTATTTTTCCTATCACTAAGGACATCCTTTTCATTCAGTGTATAAAAAAAGAATGAATTAAATTTTTTTTTTCTCTCTTTTTTTTTCCTTTTTGTTTTTTGCTTTTGTTTTGTTTTTGTTTTGTTTTTTTATTGTTTTCTTATTTTATTCTAATTCCTTAACATTTTAACATATAAAATTATTTACATTACATTATGTAAAAAATTAAAAAAAAAAAAAGAAAATTTGACGTGTGTTATTCTTATAGCTAAATACATACACCGTTATATTCAATTACACAGCTATACACAGTTATATTCAATTAGAGTAATTGACATAGAAAAATGCGCATATAAAACAAAAAAAAAAAAATCAAAAATAAGTAAAAATCAAAAACAAAAACAATTTTCAATATAAAACACCTGTCACATTTTATCTGTTATATGTTATTTACTTTTTTGTTTTTGTTGCTATTTATAATCGACTAAAGAAATTTTGCTTTGAATATCTCTTTATTTTGATTTTTCTTTTCTCATTTAATCTATAACAGAATACTAGCAAGTGTGTACAATGTAATGTGAATTGATTTGTACATTTGTATGTTAATTTAATATAAATTAATGCTCTCTCCTCAATTCTCGTATAATTTAAAAAATTCTCTTTGCGCACTTTTAATTTTCCACATTATTGTTATTAGTATGTAGACATTAGTATTGAGAAAATTTTCTTTTTGTTTCACAGTTTATGAATATGTGTGTGTGTGTCGTGGTGATGAATTAATTTAAAATTTAACAGAGCATTAATATACACTTAGATAATATAATATTTTGATAAATACATTTTAAAAAGTCAGCTGATTTGTAAAATGTTATAAGAATAACAGATTCTTAAATAATTTTATATTTAGATGGAAATACACACACACACACACATACACATCTTTATATATTTAATATAAATGATAAGAAAATCTTGAATGTATTATTTTTTATGGAGTGAAGTATCAACAGATTTTTCCTTTTGTTTTTCTTTTTCTCTCTTTTTGAACTCTTCTTAAAGTTTTATGTACTTGAGTACAAAAAAAAAGGAGAAAATTATGTAAATTGTAAATATTATTTTGTTTTTGGAGTAATTTTTCTTAAGTGTATTTTATGTATTATGTAAATTTTTGTGCATAGTCTGTATATTTATTTTTTTGACATTTTCTTTGTGATGTTTATGTTGTTTTTTTTTTTTTTTTGAGTACAAATAAATTAAACATTAGAATAATAATATTATGTAGGGGCTTGTATATTAGATTGGTTGTGTATCCAATAATTTTATAATTGTGTAGGTGAGATAAAGTTTTAAAAATGCTGTACATATGCATATTTATATACAAACATTATAATAAAATGTAGTATTAAATGTGGTTTAAATTTGAATCCACAAAATTTTCTCAAGTTTTTTGATTGTTGTGATTTTTTTTTTTTTTTTTTTTTTAGTGGAGTCAGTTTTTTTTCTTGTTGTTACCATTACTGTTGTTTTTTTTTTTTTAATTTTTTTTTTTTTTGTTTTTGGGTTTGTTTTTCTCCTGTCACAACAACATCACTTATACATTGACATAATTATTTGGCACATTTTTTTTGTATTTGTGTGTTTGTATGTTTTCTTTTGGAAATTTTTTTTTTGTTTTTACTTTTTTTCGATTTTAGAAAAATGAAATAAAAGAAAAATTGTAAATATGTTACATGTAGATGTGTATCGAAATTAAATGTATGCTAAATGTATTGGTAAATTTATATGAAGAAGAAAAGAAAATTTTCTTATTATGGATGGAGTGAAAAAATAAAAACAAAAAAAAAACAAAGAAAGAAAAAAAAAGATGGAGGGAATGTGTTTTTTTTTTGTTCTTTTTTTATTGTAGTTACGAGTAAATATGGTGGAGCCACATATCAAGTTAGATTGGTTGAAAATTTTTTAAAAGAAATGTACAAAAAGCAAAAAAAAAAAAGAACAACAACACAAATAAAGAAAAATACAACAATATAAGAACATCATTTGGAGCTGTTTATTTTTTTTTTTTTATTTCTTCATTTTTTGTCCTTTTTTATCCTATTTGCATTTTATATATTTTTGTTTTTTTTCTTCTCTTTTTTAATTTGTTTTTTAGTATTGCCGTTATTGTTTTTACTTTTTTTTTGTTATTGTTGTTGTTATTTTTAAATCTAGTAGGTACTTTAAACGAGCTTTTGTGGGATCCGTATGCGGTGATGTTGTGTCATATTTGGTACCCTTTTTAGCAGATTTTTTTTTTTTTTTTATTTATTTCAAATTATACCTAAATACTAAAAATATATAATATATATTTTCTATGTATATGTATTATATACATATTTAGTTTTTCTATACAATGTATTTTTAGTTAGTAATGATGATGAAGAAAAAGAAATTTATATTATATTTTTTTTTTCTTCATTTTTGGATTGGGACCAAGGAATTTCAATTAATTTGTGTGTTGGACAGATTTACTTAGTTAGAAAAAAAAAAAACAGAAAAAAAAAATTAAGTCGGAAAATTTCTGGATTAAAAATACGTGTCCTTTTAAAACCAAAAAGAATGGCCTCAATTTGTTGTTTTGTTTTTTTTTTTTTGAAGAAGGATACTTTTTGGTTTTGATTTTTATGTTTTAATTTTCTTAGTTAAAATATTTTGAATTTTATTTTGTATGATTTAAAATGATTTTTTTTTTGAAAAATGTATTCTTTAATTTTGAATGATTTACCGACGGTATTTACAATTGTATAATATTATGAAATTTTATTGAGAAAACGACGGGAAAATCACTTTAAAAAAATTAAAAAATTAAAAATATATAAATTTAAAAAATTTAATTCCAAATTTATTTGAAATCAAAAATATTTTGCGGTATTATAAAGTTGATGACATACCGCAAAATCAGTTCACCGTATTTATAGATAATGTTAAAGTTTTACATTTTAGGATATAGCCTATCTTTATTAGGTTAGGTTAGGTTAAGGTGGCTGCCGAAAAGGCACACTTAAAGCGTATTTGGTACATTGTGATACCACATAAAAACTTTTCTATCCCAATCGTTAAAACCAAATTGAGTTTTTTGCGAAGAATGCTCTTCACATTTTTACCTGTTAGATCGCTAAAGTTGTTGAAGAGATATTGCCCCAAATGGATGTTACTTTTTGCCGACAAGGCTGGGCATGTGCAAAGCAAATGAAGAGTCGTTTTCTCCTTTTCTTCGCATTTTTGCTGGCTCTACAATAGTCGTTTACGCGTAAGCCAAGACCTTTGGCATGCTTCCCTATTAGACAGTGACCGGTGATTATACCTATTGTCATTCCAATATATGCCTTTTTAAGAGCTTTTCTTTCTTAATTGAAATATAATTTGCAAAACTCTGGTATTATACTACAGATATTTTTGTTTAAAACAAATTTTATAAAATAAAAATATGTTGTTGAAATTATTAACATTATTCATTTAAGTTTTACGAATCTTTTCATGTTGTAATTGTTGATGGCTATATGATCACTGATAGCAAAATAGTAATAATAATATAGGCAGATTTATCGATCCCTTACATCCCCCTTCTCCAATTAAATGTATCTGAATCCTTGGTGTATATTTACTTCCTAGCCAATATACTGCATTCTAATTTAATGAATTCTATCCCATTATATTGCCTAACGGGGATGTACGTTTAATCTATAAAAATCTGACACTATCTAGACACTATCCTTGGCGTCTTTGGCAGATTTCCAATTTCCTTTAGTAAAGAAAGAAAAATAACTAAAAATTCAGCATTCAATTAGTTTCTTAAGTAATAAGAAGTAGTATTTTATTATATTCTATTACATCTAGATGTATTGTGGTTATTTTTTACACAAAAGCTTTTCACTTTAAAATTAATTAGCTAATCTTAAGGAAAAAATTGGTTTCCTTCTAAAAACGATGTTTACTTCAAATTATTTTAAAGATTAATAAAAAATTTATATATAAGAATGAAAAATAATTTTGTGAAATAACATTTATTATATAACCTTACAGAATTCCTTTTTGGTATTGATTATATAATCTACTAAAAATTTCCAATTGTCGCTTTATAAGCATTGAAAGCAGTTCAATAAAAAAAAAAGTCTTTATTTGGTCGCAAGATGAACATATCAGTTGTAATGTAACTGATACGATAACAAAATATAACATTCTAATTTTTAAATAATATAAGTAAGGTTGGTTTTCCATATAAAAGGTAATTAGGATAACCTTAAGAAAAAAATTAGTTTTCTATCATTCACATAGAAAATCTTGTAAAATTTATTAGCAATCTTATGAATTGTGAAAATCTGCCGCAAAATCAAAACATATTACAAAAAGGATATTAATATACAATCAAATACCGAAGTAATAACACAAAAAAAAAAAAGAAAACACAATTTTCAAGAAAAAATAAATTTTTATTAAAAGTCACCATTTTGTAACACCGTAGGTAGTATAAAATAAAATTTTATTAAACATATTATACTATAATTATAATTATACCTTAAAAACAACTTGAATGATTCTAGTTTTGGTTTTCTAAAATTTCCAAACCACTATATTTCGGTAATTTAAGAATTTTCTTTTTTATTTTGTTTTTATTTTTCTCTTGAATAAATACCAAAGCCTTTTTCATAAATAAATATATACATACCTATATATTGTACAGATATAAAAAAAAAAAGTATATAATATTTTTGTCATAAAATTGTTCTAATTATAATTAAAAGTCATATACTTTTTGGCTTTTTATAAAATGTCTACTATACTAAAATTTATTTTTTTTTTTTTAAATAAAATACACTTAGAAAAGAAACAAAACCTACCTTTTTTTTTTTTATATATATTTTTATATTTAACTTTAATAACTAAAATAAAATAAAGGAAAAAATAAAAATTATCAAAGCCAAAAATTACAGGTAATATTACCATAGTTACTTTATTATTTTGCCTAAAATAAATGTCCATTTAGTTAAGTCTAAGGGTTTTGTAGATAATAAAGTCAATATAACATACAAAAAAAAAAAAAATGTATAAAATAAAAAAATTGAAGAAAAAATGAAAAAAAAAAAAAAATCCTTTCGTCTTCTAAGGATGCTATTTTATTTACAAAAGGATAATCATAAGTAAATATAAAAACAATACAGTTATGGATAGTATGATTAGAAACAGGACGATTTTAGAATTAAAGTATAAAAATGTATATATATATTTGTATTATAATGTAATTTATTTTAATCATCATTTTCATTAGTATCTTAACCGTAGCTTTAATAGATACCTTTTATTTTTTATCAGTAACTTATAAGAAAAATAATAAAAACTTTCATAGAAGATTTATTAATAAAAAAAAGTTTCTAAATATCAAAATAGGTATATATGTAACATGCCAAATGAATTTGATAAAAAACTTTTTAAAATCCAAGAGGACCAAAGGTATGGATCAATTAAAAAATTGAATAATCTGAAAAAGTTAAAATTCAAAAAAAAGGAATTATGTATACAGATACGTTATAGAGAACCTTCAATATATTGGATTTATTTTAAATTAATTTTTGTAGGTTTTGATTCTACAACGAACTACAAAATTACAAACACTTTAATGAGGGACCAGTGACGTAAAATGTATGTCAGACATTAGCATCCTAGGGAAAGTATTTATCAAGCAAATAAGTACAGAACTATTAGTGGGAAAGGCCTAGAAATCGACGGTCTGATTCAAGGTGAGAAAGCTGCTTTGATAATGGTTCAAGAGCAAAATTTGGGAAGCTGGCTCTGACATAGAGTAAAGTGGCTTAAAGTTATTGAGGATGAGAAAGTGAATCAAGAATGAAAAAGAGTGAAGAAGATGTTTTTTCTAGTTTCATCAGGATCAATTAATTGAACTAGAGAATATCGAGAAACAAACAATTCTTCATCGTTTCTAAAAAACTTAAGGAGCTGTTTAAAAGAGATATTAATTTTAGTACAGTAATAAAAGACCAAAATTTAATATAAAAACACTTTACATTTGGACATTTGGCAACTTTTATTTATTAGGTGCGGATATATAAATATTCTGGAAAAAGCGTAAAACCCTTATTTTGAATCTCCAATGCAATATAAATTAAATAAGTTGTGGTGTCTATTAATATTTTTGCTAAGTGTCTTCTGCGAAATGCTTTCTAGTAACTGTCCAGTTGCCAAATCAAAGTTGCCACATGGCCGGTTCCCGATTAGAAAGGTAGCTAGAGAGAAAATAAAATGCATTCGAGTCGTATCCTGCGCGGCGCTCGTTGCAGACGCCGGTAAGGCGCAACCGCGGACGTGGACACTGCATCGGCGGCCCGTCCTCACTGATCTGGTAGGCAGTAAAAAACTTTCTTTGACTTTGTTACAAGTTTGACTGATATTTCGATGGAAGACCTGCACTATGCGTCGCAACAAGTTCAGGAAATGTTGCAAGTATTTGTACACAATTAAATATTAAAATAATAAAACACTTAAAAATGAAAATAAATTGTGTTCTTTCATTATGAAAAAATCATTTTATTTTAGTCTTTTTTTCATTTTTACTCTTGGGCATTTTTTTCCTTTTTTTGGGCTTTTCTTTATTATGAAAAAATACCCAAAAAATTTTCTTGGGGCGTAATTGCCGTTTGGGTACACAGCCGTTATTGGTAATAGTAAACTCGATTACTTTTCTAACTCTTTTTCGTTATTTCGTTATAGTTTATACTTCAAAAAAATAAAAAAAATATCTATTTGTAAATTATATTTATAATTTAAAATAATATTTAAAAATTTCCAATAGATACAAACAAAAAAAATCCCATCTAAAAATATTAAAAATTTTTTAAAAATTATTACTAGAATATTATGTTTAAGTTCGATTTGATATGTAGGCGTTTCTAATTAAGTAACCTTAATTGTATATTACATTGTAATAAAATTCATGTAAAATAAAATATATAATATATATAATATATATATATATATATACTTACTTATATATAAACCATTTATAAAATTTACTAAAATAAAAAGGATTTAAATTTTTTTTTTTTCGAATTACAAAAAAAAAATTTATTTTAAATTTATACCCACATTATATACTTGTAAGTCCATAGGATCTTTCATTGTGCCAAGAAATAATTTTTTTTTTCTTTTTTTTTTTTTATTGATATATATAATTTAAGATATTTACCTACATATATTTATATATATTAGAAAATATTTATGAATATATACATAATATGCAAATACATATATACATATATATATATATTACTTTCGTATATAAAAAAAAAAAAAAAAAACTTCAAGTACATATCAATTTATTAAAGACCAGTTATATTTTTAGAATACATCTGGGGACATTTTGTTTAAACAAAAAAAAAAAAACAGAAAATTATTTATTTATTTATATATACTTACAAGTGTACATGTTATATATAAATACATATTTATAAATTACATACAATATTTTATTTAAAAAAAAATATATATAATAAAGAAAGATCCTTTATTTTTCATCTTATTTTGGTACAAAAAAAAAAAATCTTTTTCTCTAAAATTTAAAGATATTTTTATTATAATATAATGTATTAAAAATTAAAATCATGTAACCGACATAAATTTTATTTTATAAGACTACAGTGATTCTAAAATATATTAATTTATTATTTGTAATTTAGAAAATTTAATTTTATTTTTAATATTTGCAACGAAATTTTTAGATTTTTTTTTTTTTTTTGGGATTTAAACCATTTCAGCTCTTAAAGTCTATACAGATATGAAATATTTAATATATTTTTACAAAGAAAAATTTAAAATAAAAAAAAAATAAAAAAAAATAAAAACAATAATAATATTAAAAATTTACTTAATTTTTTTATTAATATTTTATATTCTAATATACATATCTATTATATACATATATATATAAAAATCCTTTCACTTTGAATCCAAATCCTTTCAATTTATTTTCTATCTTTTTCTGTGTTTTTTTTTTTTTTTAGATATTTTTTTTCTTTCTTTAATTTAATATATAATTCTTTGTTTCAAAAAACAAAATTTTCGATTTGAAAAAAAAAAAAAAAAATAAGATTTTACCAATTCTCATATCTATATTATGAGAAACTATGCATATATGTATAAGAATTTACATAATATAATATATTGATCTTTATATTTTATAATAATATATTATATATGATATAATATATAATATACTATTTATTTTTACGACTGCGGATATCGTTTTCATTCAGTATCCAGTGGCTTTTTTTTTTTTCTTTTTCTTCAATTTCATTTTTCATTTTTATTCTGGTTCTTTTTTTTTTTCTTTTTTTTTTTTACTCCCACTAAAACCTAAATATGCGGTCCTGTAAGGGAAACCTGTATGTGCGATAAAGGGTTAGCCACTGGGTATGCTTTTTCTTTGCCAAAAAAGAAATTCTTCAATTCTACTTGTTCTTGGTATTCAAAATTATTGTTCTTAGTGTTATTGTTGTTGTTGTTGTTGTTGTTTTTGTTGTTGCTTCTTTAATAATGACTAGAATATATAAATAAGTATATAAAATTTTGAAAAATATACTAATTTTGTATACACAATAATATATTTAAAGTATATATAGAAAATATACAAATAATATTGTAATATAATATGTATACATATATTTATATATATAAAAAATCTATTCGAATAATGAAATTTAAAGAAAATGAAATATAAAAAAAAAAGAACAACAAAAACCAAAAAGCAAAAGCAAAAAAACAAAAAAAAAAAAATAAAAGAATCAAAGTATGAAATAGGACCAAAAGAAGAAGAATTTTCTAAAATCCTATAAAATTTCTAGGTAAATATATTAAAGAATATAAAATAAAAGAAAGAGAAAGAAAAGAGAAAGAAATATAATGAATATATATATATATATATATAATATGTATACTTAATATTAAGTTCAACATACTTAAACATACATAGACATTAAAATATTTTCTTTGCTAGTGGTATTAACCGAACAAACCATTTTGGGGTTGAGTTAAATCACATATTTTTACCCCAGATCTTTGGGTACATAACTTTTAAAAATATATATATATATATATATACATATATATCATATGTACATATAATAATTTGGTATATAAATTTTATAGAGTTAGTAGTTAAATAGTTAAAAATAGAAAGTATTGAAGAAAATTATTATAGAAATTTTTTGGTAAAAATTGTTGTTATTTTTTAATGTATATATATATATATATATATATACTATATATTGTTTTTATTCTTTTTCTTGTTGTTGTTTTTCTCTGTTTTTTTTTTTCTTCTCTATAGAGATTTATATTCATTATTTTTTTTTTTTGTTTTTTGTCGGAGATCCAAAAACTTTTTTTTTCAAATAATAGTTTTTTTTTTGTGTTTTTTTGTTTTTTTTTTTAGTACTATACTTAGAATATATTTTAAGCCATCTTGGAACTTTGAAGCAAATAACAAATGGAAACTGTAAGAAAATTTTCTAAGACAAAAAAACACAAAAAAAAAACATGAGAAAAAATAATATGTAATAAGAGTGACAGAGATGAAAAATACTATGCGATGGTTGAAAGTTGTTTTTTACTATACGAAAAAAAAAAAAAACAATAAAAAAAACAATAACAAAATAAAATAAAATTGAGAATAAATTCTTATTATCGTTATTGGTAACCTAAACTATAAAATTTAAGGTTTCTATATATATATATATAATTATATAGTATTATAAATATATATATAAACATATATTTATATCTGTTATATATATAGTAATGTACATAAATTTTATACCATTAAAACAAAGCTATATATGGTTTAAGAAAAACTATATATAAAAGAAGAAATTTTATTTTATGATTTTATGTTTTGTTTTTTGTTGAAGATGGAGGGGCATAACGTGGTCCCATTGGTGAGCCACAAAAAGCTTTAAAACTTTTCAATAAACATATATATATATATATATAAAATATCAAGGAATATATTTTCATTAAGAGAAAATATATATTATGTATATTAAATTATTGTATATAAAATATATGTATATATATATAAATATATATATACCTATATATACATATATGTATACAATGTTATATTTTCTTATAAATAGTGGATGCTGATTTAAATTTTTATTATACTTGTTGTTTTTGTTTTTATATTTTTTAAGTTGTATTTTAGTTTTCCTCATATTTATTTTAGTGGTAAAATAATACGATAATATTCACTACCTATATAATATATATATATTTTATATATATATATATATATACTTAATATTTATATTATTATTAATAATATAAACTTCATATTTAAATAAATTTTATAAATAAATATCATACAATATAATTAGTATCTATACATTGTTCTTAATATATACTTGATTTATATATTATGTATACCTATGTATGTAATATATATTAAGAAAAAAAATATAAGAAAATGACTCTTAAGGAATCTTTTTGTACACCCACAAAAACCAATACATAGAGGTTCATATTTTTGCACATTTAAAAAAAGCTCCATAATGTATAATTTATAAATAATATGCATACATACATATTATTATAAAATTATATATGGATTACTATTTTAATATAATATGTACATACATTATTCTATGTACACCTATGTATATAATAAATAATAAAATATGTATAAATATGTAATTAGTTAGAAGAAAATTTATAGAGACATTAAGAAAAATAAGAAAAAAGAAAAAATTAATATTATAAAAAAAAAAAACAAAAAAAAAAAAAATTAAAATTAAAATATAAATAAATAATAAAATAAAAAAAAATTTTAAGAATATAAAAAAAAAATGGATTTATATAAATTCATATTATTGTGTATATACATACATACATTTATGTAAAAGAAATAAATTAAAATTATAATTAAAAATTGATAAAAGAAAGACAATATTTTTATGTACTATATTAATACAATATATATGTACATATATGTATATATATATTTTTTTTTTATTTATTGTTTTTTTTTTTGTGTGATTCTTACATAAACACATATGTATGTGTTCTTTTTCAAGAAGTTTGTTAGTACAAATATATTTGATAAAATGTATTTAACATATATTGTCGTCCTTACTTTTTTTTGTCCTTAAAGGAAATCAATAAAAAAAATTAAGTTAATATTAATATGCTATTAATAAAATAGAAAATAAACAATAAAAATATTTTTCTCAAAGTGTAATGTATGAAAGATATTATTTTAGAAAATTTGGTATATTTTATAAATTTGAATGTGCGTGATTTTAGGATACAGCAAAAATTTTTTTTGTAGATTTTAGTTAATTATATGGAGGTTCGACGACGAAGATACCTTTTATACCCCTACGAACATAGTTGTAAGCTTAGGGAATAATAAATTTACCATAAGCCTTATGACACTGTAAAGGTGATGAAATAGATACGCAAAAATATATATTAAATTTTTTCTCTGGTTTGATTTCTTTTAAGTCAATTTAGATCTGTGCATCTATATTGTCCATCCACCCGACCGCGCGATAACTCAGAAAATAATCGAGCTATAGAGTTTTGAAATTTTTACCATTTTTACCATTTTATAATTGAAATTGAACAAGGTGGACCCGCGGGTTTCAGAAGCTGCCACACAAAATTTACATAAATATGAAACAGTATAATATATACTATGTTCGTTAGAGTATCCTTGAGTTAACATGTTCAAATATAAATTTTTTTTCGTTTTTACTTGCAATAAATATACGAAAGTGAATTTATAACAAAACTAGTTATAATAAATCAATTTTATTCAAATAGTTCAATAGCTTCAAAGTCAATAATAGCATTAGTCAGTCTTAGTCTTATTGATTTTTGTTTGCAGGTTGTAGATATGTTGTTGTTTCATAAATCATGTTTTTGTTTGTTCTTTAATTGCATACATTGTCCTTAAGCAGCCAGCCTAAACGATTTTTTACAGACAGAGTGATCGGTTTCTGATTTGATGGGAAAAAGAAATATATATTTTAATGACCACGTTTTGAAGCTTCACTGGTACATCAACGTATATAGTGGCCATCAAATTTCCAACAAAAGTCTTTGTGTATTTACTTTTAAATATTTTCACATCAAAAATATTAAATATTAGTTCAATAAAAATTCCATAGAATTTTTTTTTGATGTTTTGAAATAACTTATATTTTTCTTTTTCATTTAAGGTTTTGCACATCATCTGGCTGGTGTTCATAGTCATCTGCATGGACATGATTGGCGTATGTTAGGAGGTAATCCCGCTGGTATAGGAAGGCCACCTGGATTTCCACACGGTCCATTTTTTCATCATCAACATCCACCAATTCCACCTCATATATTAGCAAATACATTAGATCGTCTTGACCGTCCCGGGTTACGAAATTTTAGTGGTAAAATTATTTTTTTCTTTTAAATAAAACAATCTCCCCTAAAATTAGTTTTTGTTTTATGTTGTAGAAAATCATCATTTAGCACAATTAAGTCAATTATCAGTTTGTAATCCACACAGTACAACCCAAAGTCCGAAAACTTCACCGATACATCATTCTAGTATTCTAAGTAATAATAATAATAACAATAATAGTAATGGTCTTTTAAATGCAACGAATTCAACACAATCTATAACAACAATATCACCACCATTGACTAGCAATGAATCAGTTAATAATAATAACGATAATAATAATAATATTGATGCAGGTTTTGAAAGTGATAACATATCAGTGACAGGATCACCTAGAAAATCAACTTCTTTGCCAGATGATGATGATAAACGTAGTCCATCTCCAACAAGAAATTCAACAACACCTAGTAATACAACAATAACAACATCAGGTGGTGCATTTACATCATTAATTCAAAGAAATACAGCAGCAGCTTTAAGAAAAACTGAATTTTTTAGTGGTTTTGCATCTCATTTTCAACAACATCAACAACATCAACAACAACAACAACAGCAGACATCTTTTAATCCAGCGTTAGCTGCACAATTATTTTTACAAAATCCATTAATACCACAACCCAGTCAATGGCTATATACACAATTATATGGAAATTATTATGATTTACCATGGTTTAGAAATAATACAACGAATTCATCAAATATACAAAATGGAACAACACAACCTTCATCTCATACATCTCTTCTAATAAATGTTCATAGTAGTGTAAGTCCACCAATAGAAAGATCTAATGGTACATCAAATTCTGATGAATGTATTGATTTAGCTACAAAACGATCATTGGTTACAATAAATGCGCATCATAGTGATAAAGAAAATGATAGTGAAAATCAAAATTCACCACCTGTAACATCTAGTCGAAGATCTCTTAGTCCATCAGAAGATATTGATGATAAGCAAAGTGTTGGAAGTGGAATAGGCGGTGGTAGTAGTGGTTCTGTAGGTGCTAACAATGGTAATGGTGGTATTGGTGCTATTCGATGTCGTACTCCAAAACATGCTGACGTTTGGCGACCATACTAGTGCAGATCGAATTAGTTTTATAAGTTATTATTTTAATTTTCTTTTCTTTTCTTATTATGATTTTAGACTAGAAAGTTTTGAAAAAATTGTTATAAATGACTTTATTAATGTAAGAAAAATTAAACTTCATATCCGTAGGATAAACTGAATATAAAAATAAACTGAAAAATTTTTTGTTTTACTCATTTTTCGATATGAATCAATCAATAAGTTATACTATTTATTTGGATAAGAAAACTTATATATTTAAAATAATGACACTGTGATTTAGTTTAACAGTTAGATTATAGAGATACATCCAAAAGCATACATGAAATATTAAACGCACTCTTTTTTTCCTGCTTTTAATAAGTAAAGATTTAGCCAGATTGTTCTGTCAATTGAAAGGTCTAGTTGAAAAGTTGAACTCTTTTTATTTACATAACAGTGAATGTATTCATATTCTTAAGGCACGTGAGGCATTAATTAGAATAGATTTCGTTTATGTAATTTTATTTTAAATATTTCTGATGGATTTATAATAGATTTACGGATTTAATCAGTAAAATTTAAGGTTAGAGTAACGACTAGAGTAGTTTTTGTAAAAATGTTTAGCTATGAATAGACGTAACCACGAGGCGTGAGGGGGAAAACGGTGTATTAAAGGAGATGAAGCTTCCACAGTTGCCATTTTTTTTTTTTTTAAATAGAGGTATTATCGCAGCTGAATCTTGAAATGTAAAAATATACCAAAAACTGAAAGTAACAGAAACCAACCAAAATTCAATTTTAAAAATACCTTGTTCAAAGAATTTTTAGTTTCTTCTTAAAATTCTTAAATCAAATAAATTTGCGAACAGGAAAAAAAAGTTTTTTTAAGATTGTTTGTTAAAAAGACTTTTAATGTCATCCTAAAATTCTAAATTAATCAAACAAAGTTGAAAGTTTGCAAATGGTCAAAATTTAAAGAAGGCATGATCTAATTACTAAATAACAATATTGATTCTCGCGAAATATGAACAACTTTCTCTCGTTCTGAAAGTGATAAAGTAGTTGATTGCTTTTTCTTATATCTTAAAATTGGGCCTCGGTGGCCTAGTCGGTAAGAACTATAAAATACGGTGTACACACCGAGGGAGTGTAGGTTCGAATCCCACCCACGTTTTAAGAATTATTCCCCCTTACGACATTTACAGCCACGCCTGAACAGGAAATGCTGTGTAATTTCCTGTCCACATTTATGTGGCAGAGAAATGCAATAAAAAAAAAAAATATATCTTGTAATACTTTGATAGCCAGCTGATACTTACCGGTACCTTGCCGAATGTTTCACAAACATAAATTTGTTCTTATTTTGAGTTTCTCTGGTAGTAAATTCTGATTTTAATCTAAATTAAGGATTGAGGAGCTACTGAAACTGACATGTTTTTATTTATAGATTTTAAGGTGATAACTTTTTGTAGTGGTAAATATTGCATAACAACTCGAAGTAGTTTAACTGAACAAACATAAGAAATCTAAGTTATATAGAACAGAAATTATTTGAAATTTTTAAATTAATTTAAAATTACTCAAGATATTCGCTTGTCTTTTTCATTTTAAATTGATGAAAATTATATGTATAGCAGGATTTAATAAGGATTGTTATCCTACTATGTAAGATGTCTCATTAAAATTTTTTACAGTTTTGTTTTTTTATTTATTAAAATTAATGATTCTTTTTATTAAACTATTTTATTCAAGAATCAATGTATTCTACCATTTTTTTGGTCCTATAGATATACATAATAGTTTAGTTTGGTTTCAATCAAAGAAAAAATATGAAAGAAAATGTTGTAGGCAGAGGACTTTAATTAAATTTTGAAATTAAAGATTTTCCTTTCTTTATTTTGACCCAATAATGGTAGTACCGATAATAAATATTTTTTTTTTCTTCTTTTTTTGAATAGGATTGATTGAGAAACCATATTTACTTGACATGATTCATGAATTTTAGAAAAAAATACATATTTCTTTTTGGGGTCTAAAATCTTGTCAAAATTCTCTAATAAAGTTTTATTTTTGTTTAACAAAAAAAGAATAAAAAAAATAATTACAGAAATTGAAGTAAAAATACAAAAAATGAGAATAAGAAGAAATATAGAAAGAAAATAAAGAATATATGACGATTATGGTATAGACCATGGATAACTTTAATATAATTTTTAAAATAGAAAAAGACTAATAAATTTTCGATCTTTAATTTAGAAGACGTTTAAAATGATCGGAAGAGATTTCAGGCAGTAATCTTTATAATTGTGCCTATAAAAAGTATATTTTACTTTTCCAAAAATGTATTTTAAGAATTTTTTTTTAAGGTTTCTTTAAACATCTATAGCAAATGATCATATACATAATATTTGTTAAAAATGCAATTAACAAAAATAAAACGCTGTTTCAACTCTTTACAACATAGTTTTTCTTTAGCTTTTTTTTTACCATTTCTTCCTCCGATATCTAATAATATTATATTAGTTCTCAAAAGGAGGCAATCTCTGATCAATAAAATTTATTTAGCTTATGTTTGATATTAGTTTAATTATTACTGATATTGATTGCAAAACTTAATTCATTGATTCTGGTCAAGCTTAAATAGTTGAAGCCCAATTCTGTTGATGAAACTAGAATTGATTATTGCAAATGGCTCATTATTTAAAAACTGGTTCTTCTATTATTGTATCATATGTACTTTGCTTTATCTATGTTTAAAAAATAGATCTTTGCTATCTTATTATGATCTGGTTGCTGTTTCAGATATCCCTCACTATTAAGTTTGGTTCTTTTGGTTAAGGTTAAATATAAAAAAAAACAAATCTATATTAGTTCGTACTTGATTATGTTTTTTAACAAGTATTAAACTTATAATTTTCTCTCCGAAGGAGTTTTTAGTTACTTGCACTATTTTTGAACAAGTAACTCTAGAACACTCGCGTAAACCTAGTGTTAAAAAATTTAAGATATCTGACTTAATTCAGTATCGAGATAATTTTTATGTGTTTGTGTATTTTTATGTGCCATAAGACTTGATAATTTTTTAAAAAATTTCATATTTAGCTTATTTAAATATAAGGATATGACATGACTGCTATCTGTACTTGTTGCGCTAGATGAACCAAACTTCATTGAAGTTATTGCGTTGATAAACTTTATAATTTTTTTTTTCGAAAACTTCAGATTTCTAGCTTTATTAAGTACCCAGATATGAGAGTAATTTATATATAAATTATGGTTAAAGAAAACAAGAAGTTGCTATAAAACTTGACTTCTTTTAAAAAAATTTCAAAAATTTAACTGCATAAACACTCAGTTATTTTTATATAAATAAAGAAGCTGTATGGCAGCTTTGCGAAAGCGCGGTTTCAATTTTTCAATTTAAAAAGCGAAGGTAACAATGTTAGAAAGGTGAAATAGTAAAAATTTCAGAATCCATTACTTTTCGAGTTATCGTGCGGAGGAATGGACGAACATACAGGGCTAAATTCAGAATTTGAGTCTAAGCTGGAATATATATATAACTTTGATAACTTTGTCATATCCAGTTCGTCCCC
This sequence comes from Poecilobothrus nobilitatus, assembly GCA_947095535.1. Classification (NCBI taxonomy): domain Eukaryota; kingdom Metazoa; phylum Arthropoda; class Insecta; order Diptera; family Dolichopodidae; genus Poecilobothrus; species Poecilobothrus nobilitatus. Next base: position 49,477,007 of record OX352772.1, on the reverse strand, counting down.
TTTGAGATGTCACAAACATAAGGGAAAATTGGTTATACCCTGAGAACTATTAGTTCTATAAGAAACGTATTATGAGGTTAAGATTGAGTCTCCTGTTTTAGTGAGATTTATCTTCGAGAACGCCATTAACTATAATTATAAATCATGACAGTTAAATAAATCATGAAAATAAAATTAATAAAATCTCTTCTGTTGCAATTTAGTTTTGCAAAAAATAAAATAAAAAAATAATATTGAAATCAGTTCATATTATTGACATTGATTCTAATAAATGAAAGTTTCCAAGATGTATTTCCAAATACAATCGTATAAACAATATTTGGATTTGAATATAAAGTCATAAATCCTTACAGTTATAATAGTATATTAATCGTCTTGGTACGTTATTCTGCCAATTCTAATTTTACCTCTTCCTTTACAATAATAAAATATCAGATGGTCGGGTCATTTTTTTAAAAGTTTTTTAGCAGAAGGACAATAACCAAAATAAATTCTATATATCTTATTTGTTATCTGAATTAAAAAAAAAAAAGAGGGTTCCATTTAATCTTATGTCATCTTTAAAAATTGTTTTTTAATAGTCAATACCACTGTGCTGGATTTTCTTTTCTTTTTGGTAGTTAAATAATTTATTTAGAAATAAATCTTCGCCTTTCAAATTTATTTTTTTGTTTTCTCTTTTTTTCCCAGTTATTCTGCCTTCTTATATGTACCTACTGAAGACAAAAGAAAAATATAAACATAGAAGTGTTTTTGGGTGGTGTAAGGTGTTGTATTGGATAATCAGGTTTCTTAGCTTTTTTTTATTTTACTTTTATTTTGTGTTTACCTTTTTTTTTGCAAAGGGATCGATTTGAGTTTGTTAAAAATGAACTTTGGGGTTCGGCTGGGTTATACTTGTTAGGTTAATTTTTACTAAGTGATTTAATTTTTTTTTTCTGTTTTTTAAAGATAGAGGTTTATAAATCTTAAGTCCAGTAAATTATTGTATTGACTTTTTTTGTTTATTGTGTAGGTTGATTGAAAATAAAAAATTGGGGTACTGGGGAAAAATTATGGTGTTAGTAATCATTGTAAATTGATTATTTTATTGATTTTTAGAACAAATTGGAGATTAGTTGTTACATATACATAAAATGAGGTTGGCTGTTTGATTAACTCATTTCAAGGAGTAGGGGTTTTACAGTTTTTAATTTGAGAGTAAATTCTTTGTACATAATTCTCTGTACGTGTTCATTTTTCGAATATTTCTAAAACAGAAAATTCAGTTTAGTATCTAGAATAGGTATAGAATATTTTGTTTATGAATTTTTTAAGTCGACAATTTCGTTCTATAGTCACAAATAGATTGAAGTTTACTAATACTGTCGTCATTTTAATAGAAAATTAACACCCCGACATCGAGCAGTGGAGAGGTTTCAAAAGGAAAAAATATTGTTAAAAATTAACGGAAATTATAATTTATTTAAAAGGATGTTTTAATGATTTTAGGAGTACGAAAAAAAAACAAAATAAATATACAGTGATTACAATAAAAATCTTTTAGTTAGAATACAGGTGCTACATTGAATATAGCTTTAATTGTAAAACTTAAAGTGCGAAATACTAACAAATTGACAAGAATAAGTTAAGATCCAATTTTATGAAAAAAGAAACAGAAAGTTGTAAAAGGACATATCACTTTTTGTATTAGTTTTTTTATTTTGCACTAGGTTAAACACTGAGCTTTTATGAGAATATGACCCGATAGGATTTTTGGCCTAAGTCTCAATGAAATAAAAATGAATTGTGGAATAAAAAAACTGAAAAAGCTTATTTTATTTAATGAATAGAAATAATTAATAAGATTTTGAATTAGGGGGTATTTTATAGTCAGTTACTGGTTATAAAAACAAGATTATATGCTTTTTCCAAAATAATACTATGTTGTATATACAAGATCCCGAATCGGAAGGATCACTTCGTCGTGAAGTTGGTAACGTCTACTGAAGCTGGATTATTTGTGCAAGGTCTGAAAATATAACAGAGGATCTGTATCTAAAATTTAAATATATAATGGTAGCTGATTCTCATTTGTGGGAAGGAAAGTGGGAGACTTAGTATTAAAACGGCTTAATTTTATATTTCAAACACATGTCACAGTTACTATGGCTTATGACCCCAAAATAGTATTTTCGTGGAAGAAGGAAAAGAATGGGAACCCTTATATTTAATAATTTCCAAAAAAATTATAAGTACAGAGTTAGCATAGCTGCCAGGTTATCAATTTTAAATAGTGGATAGATATATCCAAAAAAAATGTATGTATATTTATAAATAAATCACAACACAGTTAATTAAAGAGTTCTTTTTTATTTTTAAATCAAAGGTATGTTTACTTTTTTTTTTCTTTGAGTAGAATAATCTGATAAATTTAATATAAACATTAATTGATTAAAAAAAAATAAAATATGTCATCAAATAAAGTCATAATAATATTCATATTGTTTATAAAATTATATATTAAAAACTATTATAAAATTTGTTTTAATTAACTTTTTTTTTAATGGCGTCAGGAAACAAAATCCAACTTTTTACATTTTAATAGAGCAAATGGTTAACTGAAAATTTAGAGCAAATGGTTAACAGAATTAGTATAGATAAGGTATAGATTTTATACAATTCCCTTGTATTATTTGTGAATTATGTTGTATAACTAGCTCGTATAGTGCTCAGAAATGAGGGCGTAACACTTGGAATTTTGGCAAAACTCAGATGACAAACAGCTATTTCGCCTAAGTCCACTTATCAAGTCACAATGCAAAAAAATCAATTACCTATATATATCTAAAAAAATGTTAGGAGCGATTTTAGAGTTGGATTCGAAATCAGCGTACTCTCTTTTTCCAGAATATTTTTTAATGAAATGTGTATGCAAAATGAATAATTAGAAATATCTTGTATAGTTGCTTACAAAATCAGAGTTATACGCTTTTTCCAGAATATGTATACATAAATCTCTCTATACACATATACCCCTAAGCTGTTTGATGTTATTTGAAAATATGCCAAACGGATGTTTTGCAAAGTAAAAATTTGACCTAACCTAGCCTTTTTGACAAATGCGTTTTTGCGAAACGAGTTTTTTTGTCAAGTTTAGGTCAACTCTGCGCTATCTCCTTCAAAAATATAATTGTAGTTCGTCAATTTTACTTTCGAACAACTACTTTATGTGTGAAAATAGGAAATCCCCAGATATTTTGACCGCTCATTTACAGAGATAATAATGGAAGGTCTTCCCTTTGAAGCTTCCATACTCTATGTTGTAAGGAATACCCATTATTATAAGTATATTATTATAAAAAAAATTTTATTCTAATAAAAAATTTATGTCCTTTTTTTATCGACGCTTATTTTAACTTTATTAAAAATATTGACATAATTCAATTTGAAAACATTGAAATTTAAAATTGCTTAATATTAATAATGTCCAATTAAAATAATTTTGTTGCAATATTGTTATTAATTTAATTAAAAGGAAAAAAAACGAAAAAAAAAAAATATATTATGTGGTATTATGATGATTATGTTCCGCTAAGAATGATTCTTTTTATAGATTTAAGGTCTGGACTCATTACTTCCAATCTCTATTGATCTGACCTATACTGATCTATATTGCAAGATCTATATTGATCTATTATTGAAACTATAATGTGGCAAGGAAATTTATAGAAGTTTTATTAATTAAAGTTGTATTTGTATAGAATATAGGGTCTTATCACAACCTTAAGAAGTCATCATTTATGATTTTAATGATCTTTTGAAATTTTTGCATATATCTGACTTCTTGCATCCTCTCATATTTAAATTTATGAAATATCTTATAGATTTTCTAAACTAATATAGATATGGTATACTCTTAACAAGTAGTGGTACTTTAAAGTTTGTTTATTACTTAATTTATATCTATATATTAATTTCAGTCAATTAATTTAATATTTTTTAATTTTGTGAAAATAATGATTTAATCAGCAGAAATATTCATTTTTTTCTTTTTTTTTTTTTATTAATTTTTGTTGAATTATCAGATTTTGTTTCATTTTTGATGAACAAAGGCCTAGTTTTACTCACTAATTGAAAACAATTTTTTAATTTTTGTTTTCCTTTCATAAAGAAACCAATTTTTATTTTATTTTTTTTTGAATATATTATTAATTAACGCAAGTCGAATAATTAAGTATTAAAAAAACAAATATGCAAAAATAAAAAAACTCGGGACTTTTTTTTTTTTATGTTTTTTTTTTTATTAAAATAAATCTATTGGAAAAGTCTGAATGAAAAACCACACAGTTGTGGTAATTGATTTCAATGTTGAAAAACTTTCCTATTGATTGATAACCAAAACAAAGAAAGAAAAAAAAAAAAAAAATTTGAAAATATATTATGTTACAAAAATTGGTTGATCCACCATCTAATAGTCAAACAGGATGATTACTATGAAATTATTATTGACTTCTGAAATATATTATTATAAGAACACTTAAACGCTTCTTTTAAACGATTCTTATTGTCACCAATTTTGATTTTTGCATTAGGATCATAAAAATTTAGGTTGCAAAGTTTGTAATAAGGTGTCAATGAAACTGTAAAAAAAGGCCAATATAGCTCTTCTTTTTGTACATAGCTTGGTAGTAAAATAATTAGTATATTTTCATATAAAATATATAAGAGTCTGACACGGCCTATACGATACCATGCGTATTTAAACTTCGAAGATTTTTTAAAAAATATAATACTTACTTTCCAAAAATACATTTTCTTTCCATAAATCCATTGGAAAGGAATAACTTAAAAATACAAGAAATATGAAAACAGGAGGATAAATAAAATAAAAAATAAATTTAAAACGGATTTAAAGCTTAAAATTTCTTATCCTAATCCTGAAATAGTGAATTTTAAATTTTTAACCTCTAATAGCTCTTACAAAGGCGGCAGTACAAAAGTTTGTACTGAAGTTATTTCTTTAGGATCCGATTTTTCTTTAAACATATCTAAGTTACGACTAAAAGCTTTCCGGAGATACGGTGAAGCTAAAATTTTAATATTAAATTGCGAAAAATTGTATAATTTTGTATTAATCTTTAAAGGATTAAATTGTCCAGTTGCTTGACATTTTTTGATTTGCAAAATATTTCCCAAAAATATTTGCCTGAACTTAAACGATGTAAAAGTTTTATAAATAGACGTATAGACGTATAGAATGAAATTAATAAGAAAATTTTACAAATTGAAATAATAGAATGAGAAAAATAGTAAGTTTTGATTTTAAAGTTGGGTCTGTTATGGTTAGAATTTTTTATTTTTTTTTAAGAAAGTAGGAGTTTTCCTTTAACGTGTCTTTTGTATATTTTGCTCATTTTGGAATATATAGTTTTAAAAATAATAAAAAAATATGGTTCTATTATCTAATTCATATGATTGACTAATGATTGTTTCAATCAAGCTTCCAACTTTTCACTAGAAAATACCAAATACTTCTTCAAAAGGGTTTCAGTCTATCCATTTGATTCGTGTCATATAATGAGGAAACGATATTTAAAAAAATATTTATTGAATATCATAAATCAGAAACCAATGTTTCAATACCCTTTCAATTCAAGTCGAATAAGAACAAAAAGCAAAAAAGAAACAAAAATAAAAAGGTCATATTATATGATGACATAAAACAGGACAAAAATTATTCAGTTTCCTGTATTTAATTTTAAGAACAAAAGCGCGTTCATTTAACATTGATAGAAATTTTAAAAGGCTAAAATAGAAACTTTCTGCTGACAAAAACAGTTTAATTTTTTTTTTAATTTTCTTATCCATCTTCCAATTTCATTACAAAGGGGGAAAAAAAAATAAATTAATTGAAAATCTATATTATGTTTTTTGTGTAATTTTTTTTTTCAACTCATCATAAAATTGCCAATGGATTTAAAATTTGAACAAAAGGACTTCATTAGTTCTTAATTCTTTGTATTCTTTCCTTATATTGTTTGCTTTAATTTGTTTTTGAAATGTTTATACTAAAATTTAATATTTAAATATTAAAATCATGATTTAAAAAAGGATAATAATTAAATTCTGTTTTTAAATAATAATTATAAATTATATTACACCTATTAGTAAATAGTAATATCTATTAGTAAATAAAACTGAAACTGGATATGAATAAAAAAAATTTCTTTGCAATATAAGCTATTCTAATAACGGTATTTCCTATAACTGAAATCTTCCATATTACATATTTATTTGCATAATTTTTGGATTTATAACTGTCGTAGATCTTACATTAGATCTTACATGCTTTTTTTAATACCCATTAAGTTATTTATTATTCATATTTCAGACTAAGTTTCAGTTTCCGGAATCATTAGTTTTACTACTTTGATTTCTGGATTATTCTTACATTAGGAATAATTTAAAGAAATTTATAAGATATTACGAATATTATTATTATAAATTGTGACAGTTATTAATGAAGGTTCCTTTAGATGTCAATACTGACAATACAGACAGATGTCAATAACGTTGCAAAAAATTATTCACAACAAAGTGAAAGTGAGGAAGATTTCTAAAGAATTTTGATAGTTTGCTCTAATTATTTATTAGTTTTGTTCAAAGCAATTAATTGACTAATTAACATTGTATCTGTCCAGCGCCATTTCATTCAATTCGAAAATCTTTTCGCTTATAATTAATTTTTTTTTTTTGTTGCGAGGGTAGATGGGAATCATCAAAAGCCACTATAGAACAATGGAACGAGCACGAGTCGATTTGTGTGTGGGACTTTAACCCACTAATCTACAGGTATTTAAAAAAAAAACAATAAATTAATAGCTCAGGACATTTAAAGGTTATATATATCAGGAAAAGTATTAAACATTTTCGTCTTCATCCTCCTTAAATCCCTCACAATCGATACACTAGATCTCTGACAAATTAGGAAACTAAGAAATTCTTAAATAATATACAAGTATTTCTACATTGATGTGGGTTTATGTTTTGAAAATTTAATAGACTATATGATTTAAATATTATTTGATTGAAGAGTTACTTAGAAATAAATATATAATAAATCATATCATAAAATATTATACCACAGTTATACAAAAGTTCAAAAAAGATCTAAATAAAACTATCTAAAAAATTTTTTATATATGACAAAAAAATAATTCCGAAATAAACGCACCACCTTTTCGATATTATAAATTGATGGTAATGTTCAACTGAGCTATTTAACAAATCCCATGTAATATTATCAATAAAACACATTTTTAACCGTACGAAAAAGAGTAGACTGCAACGTAAAGAGATCAACATGAGCACATGTAAAGAGATCAACATGAGCAAAAAAGTTGAGATTATATCAATGTGTAAAGCAGGATAAACACATAGAATTGAGAACAACAAATTGAAACACAAAATCACATTGCAGAAACGAAATAAAAAACAGGCTCTACTAACAATAGTGAAACCTCAAAGTACTACTGAAGAAAATGCATAAATATTACACTTGTCTGATGTTCTTGGCGATCAGAATATACAATAAGAACTGACAATAAATTAGAGAATAAAGAAATGATTAATGCAATTAAATCCAAAGTTGAGAGCTAAATTAAAAGCAAAAAATAAAGTTCCTGAAAGATCAGTCGCTTATCCATATAATACGTAGAATAGTGATGGGGACGTAATATAATTCAAAAAACTCTATTACATCTAATATTCAATATAAAATTTGTGAATATTTTAAATTTAATATTTTTATCACAACCTTAAAATATTATTTATTAAATTAAGAGTTTTTTGTAAGGGGTTTGATGTAACAAAAAAGTCTATAGATTTTCTAACATAGTTAACAAACTTGTGTTAATATTTTTGATAATTCTTTTGCTTATTTTTTGTTTTCGTTAACTTCCAGGACATAACATAACCTATTATAATAGAAAAATATTACATCCGTTTTCCTTTTCTTTTTAACCTTTTCCTTTTAACTTCGAAGGGTTAAAAAGAATTAAATAAAAATGAACTAAATAATATAGAAGAAATAAAATTTGTACCACAATCGCAAGATTTAATTAAAATCCAAGACTTGATTTATTGCAATTTTTCCTATTTGGCATTCAGACCAAAGGATTCAGACTATTTCCTTTACATCTTTAATTTTTATTTTCTTTTGGAATAAAATACCCTTTTCTTCGCACCTTTTTGCCTGTTATTTAACAGTAAAAATTAAAACAATGGCAAAGAAGTAGTCATGTGCTTTATTTTGTTACATTTACACCTAAATTGTACATCAGAATAGGTAGATGTACAAATATTTTAAATGTCAGTATTTTTTTATTAGTACGTGAACAAATATAAACTTTTCCCCTTTCATTCTTATAGAAAAATTCACTTATTCTATATAGGAAAAATAAAAAGTAAAAAAAAAAATTTATTTTTTAAAAAAACACTAGAGCGGAAAAATGTTCCAACAATCATTTTTTATTTTTATATTTAAAAAAAAATTGAAATAAAAAAGGATTTTACCGTTACCCCGATGATAGTATCTATTTTTATTAATTTATGTAGTTGGTTGTTTCATTAATTCACTTAAAATATTGTAATAAAACTAAAAATTTAATATCTAACAAGAGACTGCAGTTGTTTGTTCACATTAGTGTTCGTCCTCATTATGACTTAAAATTAAAATATCTTAAAACTTATGCAAGGAGTAAAACTCAGTGGAATGATTTAACAGAACAACAATACCATTTTTCTTAGAACCTAACGCACTGAATTTATCCTTTATTTACCTAACATTTAATTTAAATTTTAAAGTTTGAAGGTGTTTTTTGTCTTTTCAACCTGTTCTTAAACTAATATCTCACGTCAAAATCTAATAACAGTTGAAAGAGCTTAATAACAGTTGAAAAAATTATTCTGGCTCAAATATAGTTATATTTCCTGAAAATTAAGTAAAATCATAAAAAATTATCTACATATCTGTATAAAATATTAAATAAAATCTCAAATATATCTATTTTATTGGTACACTCACAAATCGCGTGTGGTTTTCTATTAATACTTGCCTTCAGGCCAAAAACAGATATGGCCTACATTAAATCTTAAACGATCAACTTTTATACTTATATCGCCGCAAATTATAAATCGGTAATTTAATAGCAGTTTTAAAATGGCACTGTTCGATAGGCAAAAATGCCAGAAACCTAGGATTTCCCTCACATGACTTTTGCAGAAGCTGCAAAGATGAAGAGTAATTCACATCTGTTGTGTGAATGACCAGCTTTTGCTCTAAAAAGAAGAAAGTTCCTGTGAAAATTCTTCTTAAATAACCATTTCGAACTGTCAGAGGTGGATTTAATCAATTTATAGCGCTTTGTAAAAAGCTTCTAATGGTTTTAATTACGATAAAATACTGATTCAGGATATTAGAATGGCTCGAAATTGGCCTAAGTGAGCACCTGCAGCCTCTACCTATACCTATTTACCTATCATTTGTATCCACTGGTCATAATTAAGAATACTCCGAAAAGTAAATCAAAATGAAGATGCAGGTATTGAATAAATTTCCATAGTTCAAAAATATTTATACCTTATATTTAAACCAAAATATTTATGTTTGTTGAAAAATGAAAATGTATAAATTGTACCGTCAGATGAATTTGCGGGGAAGTCCTTTGTTATATTTCATTAATAACAACTGTTCATACTTTAAAGTATAACTGTAACTGAATTGATTGATTTTTATTTTTTATTTTTTTTTTACTTTAATAGCTTTACATATTTCTAGTACAAAGTACTCATACCTACTGATAAAGAAAAAAATTAAAAATCCGGTATGTTAGACCAATATCGCCGCCTTGGAGTAAACCCCTTTCTTTTATTTTTTTTTCTGTACATTTTCTATTGTTTTTGCTATTATTGTTATTGAATGTGGGTAGGGAAGGTAAATTTATAAAAGAATTTCGATTTGAATCTTTATAGAAATTTAATAAAACAAATGGCACATTTAAAATTATACCACCAGACGTTTCTGTTTTGCCTTTCTAAAAGATAAATATACCTTCCAACCTTGGATTGAATGGAATAAATTCACAGTATATCAATTTTTTCTTAAATTCTTTCACGAATATTTTGTTTCTTTCGGTTTAATGGAAGGTCACATTAAAGAGATACACAGAAATTTACAAATAATACCAACACTTCATTATTTCAGTAGAAAATATAAAAAGTAAATAAAAGTTATTAAGTTTAAAAACCAAATATACCTATAGTTAATATTGATTTACGTTCAATGTTCTAATGGTAAATAAATAAAAAGAATGGTATAAAATAGATGAAAAATTTAAAAAAATATAAATAACATATTTAAACTTTAGAAAATTCAATGATTTGAGTATTGTTGGATTTAAAAAGAAATTAAATTTAATGATTTGTTTTATATAATAATGTAAAAAAAAACAGGATACACAAAGATTTTAGTTTTTAGTCGTTAGAGACTGGAATTTAAATGGAGTTATATGAAATATTACATATTGTTATATATTGATAACAACAGAAAATGTTTAAGCCAAGGTTCATGAAATTGGAATATCTATACTTCTACCGATTTTATGTCAAAAAGTAAATATTTCTACTAATTACATATATGTAATAGACAAGGAAGGTCTTGTGATGGCACCAAAATTTCGAATCTCAAATTTTTGCATATATGTATATGCATATCTTCGGTACGTAGAAACCTCAGTTAAGTATTTTTTGAATGGTGTCGGCATCTATGTGTGTGTGTTCATCTGTGTGTCTGTTTGTGTGTGTACATTTGTGTGTTGACTGAAAGAAATCCGATAAAATTCCATATTTAATATTTTGACTAAAAATTGATCTAAAATTGAAAAGCTTCATAGAAATCCGACAGCCACAATTGGCACTTTTTTTAAAATTTTGAAGCAGAAAAATATTATGAAAAATTTTTTTAAGGGAAAGTTGTTACCCAATTAAAGAGCAACAACTTTTTCATAGAACACTTTTTGATCCGGCAACTTTTCGGTTCTTTCTCATTTTCACACCGATTGTTTCCCAAGTTATTTTTATTATTATTATATGAAATTTATTTTGTGTGAAAACTTTTAGTTTTTCAATTTTATAATTTTGTACATTAAATGTACATATAATATAGATAATGTATATTTTATATATATTTTACATATGATATATAGCTGTATATATGTTTCATATACAAATATATATTTATATAATATATAGGTCTTATATAATGTAAATAATCCTATTAAAAAAGAAATATTAAGTTTTCCTGTTCTTGCAATCGGTTCTGTGGTGGACACAGCAAAGTAGAAAATTTAAACTTTTCACTAGTGTCATATTATGAAATAGTTTATTTTTGAAGGAAGAGTAAAGACAATCACTTCGTTAAGTGAGTCTTTATTTAAAAATATTACGTCTTATTATAAACGGACTTAAAATGAAACTTTTTGATAAGAAGAAAATTTTAATACAATATGTAAGAATATAATGTTTGAAATGATTTTTTCCCCGTTTCCTTTACAAAATTTGTACAAGTGTATAGAAATAAAAAAAAATCTTATTATGACCCATCATAATTTTTGAACAGAAAAAGAAAAACACACTTATGCTTATCTTATAATGTATTACTTCTCTCAATTTCAAGTTTGGGAAATTAAAGTGGTCTAAGTTATAAAACATAAAACCGTAAACTTGAATACAAAACATGTTATATATATTTGTTTTAATTAATAATGCTTAAGGATTTTTTTGTCGTTTGACATACATAGTACATAGTAGGAATACTGAAATACTTTGGTGCTGTACTTTCACCTATGTGCATCTAGGGATATATTGCTTTACCAAACATGAACTGCCAGCAATAAACCCTCTATAGATCTTTAATTTCTTAGAGGTAGTTGGAGAAACATTATAAATGAAGGCGAAACCCACAATAAGTAGTAATATTGAAAGCACAATCGAGTAAATCAAAAGGTTATAGTGTTACTTACATATATTAAATATTAAATTAAATTTATGAACTGATATTATGTAATAAGTACCTATATTTATCATTGTCAGTTTTTTAGTACTAAAAATTCAACAAATTCAACAAGTTGTTTTTCTTTTACAAATCCTTTCAGATATTTTGAAAATCTTTCCTTGTTTATTTGGTTTTTTTTTTTTTTGTTTTAATGAATAATTTCCTTTTGAGGCCATTTCATTATCATTCTTTTCTTTTAATCTTTTACCTAAAAATTAAAACACATCATTCAAGTATCAAATTGCAAAAATATAAAGAGGAAATGACATTACACAATGATGAATTGAAATTCAGTTTTTTTTTTCTTTGTTTTCTTTACTATCAATAGCCCCTTCTTTCATTTTCTGTATGTATTTTTTTTTCATAACCTATCCCCAGATATTACCACAAAAAAAAAAAATATTTTTTCTTGATACTTGCATCCAATTTCCGTCATCATCATCTCATCATACAAAATAAATTTTTAATATAACAAAAAATATTATATGTGTTTTTGTTAATGACGATCATGATGAAAATGATGACTCTACTGTATGACGATAACGATGATAATAATGATTCATGACTTTCTAGTAGACTTTTACCAGTTAACCGTTCATTATGGTTACCGCAACAGTTGCATTCCATCATCATATCTAGAATTACGTTAAAATTCATTGTCACTATTACCATCATAAAATTTCAATTTCTTTTACCAAATCCTTGTTTTTTTTTCTTTTTTTTTTTTTTTGTGTTATTGTTGTTGTAAAGGATGCAAAAGAAATCATGATGAAACTTTTGGAAAATGATGTTTGGACATAGGTAACAACAAAGCAGCAAAAAAAAAACATATCAGTGATATAAATCAAATATGAAACAGAAGGTGGTTTATCTGAGTGTGAAATACTGAACTCACCTCATCCAAATCGAATATTCCTATTTTCTTCTCTTTCTAACACAAAAATTATACAAATAAAAGAAAACATGACTATAGGTGATATCTACATTGTTATTCTTTTACTTTTCATTTTTTAGTTATTTTTTTATTTTATTACAAAATTTGAATCCTTTTAAAATGTTCCCCATTATTATTGTTGCCATCGTCATTGTCATCAGTTGCCATCATCATTATCATCATCAACCTCAGTTCGATATTATAGAATTTTTATTAATAAAAATGTTGATATAGAACAAGAGGCATATATGTATATATATATATATATAATAAGAGATAATACATATTATATTGAATGTGTTGTGTGGCTAAGAAACGCATTCATTTTCGTGTTGTACAACATAAATTTTGTTGTTTATTTCATGTTTTTATTTTTCACCACTAGGTGATATTCTTTGAAATGATTGAAAATCTAATATAACACTATTAAACAGAATTTTAGAATGTTTAGAAAACTGGTATCACCAAAAAAAAAAAATAAAAACATTTTTAGTGGTGGGTTTGATTTATGCGAGTGGTTAGAATTCTAAATATGATGGAAACTTTCCAACAATACAACAAAAAACAAAAAAAAAAACCCAAAATTGGAACTGAAAGAAAACTTAATTTAAGCATCGACATAACAATGACTTGCACTACCATTATTCTTTGGATGCTTATTCACTGATAAAAGCTGTAATGTCATAGTTTAACATGTGGTTTTAAATTGATTCATAGGTTGATTTCAGTGTACCTATATATATATTTTTTTTTGAATATATTCACTTTTTAGGTGTGAATAAAATTCGATTGTTGATTGTTTAGATTTTTAGGTTTCATTTTTTTTTTTAAGACGATAACTTAGACATTAATTTTGTTTATTTTTTTTTGAAAATTAAGTTAAAAAGGAAAATTGATTTTTAAAAATGACAATTTCTTATATTGAATTTAAAAATTTTTTTTTTTTTGATTTAAAAGGATGAACATCATTGTGAATATAACTTAAATATTGTTAAATTTTTTGGAAAGAAGTTTTTTAAATGTGTGTAGTTAGGATTAAATTTTTATTAAGGATTGTAAAGTGCGTTATAAATAAAATGCCTGTAAATATATTTATAAATTCTTTTTTAAAAAAAATTAATTTGAATTATTGCGGATTTTTAATATTCATTTCAGCGCGACTTTAAATGTTGTTGTTAAAAAACAAAACTTCAAACAAAATATTCGATTCTAAATCAGGTAACCAAGAATAAAAAAAAAATCATGAGTCGATGACAGCATCGAATGTAATTTTACCAATCTTATTAAATAATAATGAAATATTAGATAGGTAAATTAATGACATAAAATTATAAAAGACATAAAGTAACAAGAAACTGGTAATAGTAAGTTGAGATCTTTGATTTTTTTATTGTTAATGGCTGAGTTAAGGCGTTAGTAATCACTAGACTTTAGGTTTGTAGTGCATCTTTAAACGTGAAGGCAACTTATACCACAAGAATTGGTGTTAAAATTTCTTAGATTTGTGTTACAATTATATCACTCTGACTGAAGAAGTTTTGAAGCTTGGCAGATGCGTGCCAAAGAGTTCATCCAAATCTTGGAAAAGAAACTACAAAAATATTTGGGGTTTTTTTCTTGACAGATTGAGGCAGCTGCAGAAATATTGCTCCACGTTCTTAATAGTATCAATTCCTCTGCAAAATTTACAATTAAGATACACATGCATACATAATCTTCTAGCATGTCTACCGATAAGACATTGTCCCATAATAACATCAACCAATTGTCTTATTTCAGATTTCGATTTCGATACAATCAAAGCTATCTCAAACATTGATTGTGGTTTTTTGCACATATTAAAAAAAATATTTTTTTATTGATTTAATGTTGTCTATTGTTAGTCGTGATTACAAAATTTCTTCACCAGATTCAGATAAAGCAATTAAATTTTACCTACAAATTAAAAAAATAAATCAATTTTCTTAAAGAATTTTTTTATACTGCTCCCGTTTCCGATAATAAGTACTACATTACTACAAAGTACTACAAAGAGTTATAACTCAATTTATAACTCTGAAACTAAATAAATTAGCAACTTGTAATTGTAAAAAATATTTGAAGATCTTTGAAAATCTAATCATCTTAATTGGTTAATAACCTTTTCGTTAAATCTCAACACAAGTAGCCAACATAACATCTTAAATCATTTATTTTGTATAAATAAAATTTTTCATTTAAAATTAAAAATGTCTTTACTTGACTAAAGGTGTGGGTATCAGCATTTAATACAAATCTGGGTATCAGTACTTAACAACAATCTAATATTAAATAATTTTAACTATGAAATCAAATTTCACTGGACATCAAAATATAACTTTTTACATTCATTTTTATTAAAATTTACTTAAATTATGAGTTATGACAACCCTTTTTTTTACAATAATAAAATTCCTAATAGATTAAAACTTAAGTGACTTATGGTTCTACAAAATAAACTAACATTAAAAAAACAAAAATTTATTGTATAGAAAATATATTTTATTTTGGTATTACCTAAGAATTATTCATTTTGAAATCTTTAAAAGTATTAAAATAAAATTTAAGACAATAAAAATAGAGTTGGTCTTCTTTAGGTTGCCTTTAAAAAGTACAAAAAAAATAAATAAAAATAATCCTTAAATTTTCTTTATTTTTTTTATGCTGATACACAGATTACAATTTAAGAAATCACAAAAGATAATTTCCTCAAGACGGTACTTAAATTAAAATGAAACCCTTTTTTTTATTTTTCTCCTGTTCCTTAAAATCTCTTCTATTGTTTTTTTTTTTTTTTTTGCATAACATAAAATCAACTTTGATAGATCCCCTGTCTTCCGTTTTTTTTTTATTTAGTAACAATTTTTTAAAGATGATGGGAAATTGAAATCATCCGGTTACCATGTTGTAATCTCTTTTTAAAAAATCTAAAATTTATCCATAAAAATTTGAAGAAATCTTTACTCAAAAAAAAAAAAAAGAAGAAGAACCAGTGTACCATACCCCAAATGTATTTATAACGGTCATTTTTATTGTCCAAATTTTCTTTCCTTTTCTTTGATGAACTTTTCCATATATCTAACTTTGTCTTTCCTAATGGATTTCGTGCTAAGCAATATTTCGAAAAAAAAAAATAATGAAAGGACAATCATTGGACACAATCATTATTTTATTTTCAAGAATAATAATAAAAATATATAATAAAAAAAAAAAAACAGAAAAGAGAAAGGGATAAGTCTATAATATCATGTAGAAATGGTCTGTTGAATTTGAGTATTATTGGAATCATTATTACACATTCAATGGGTGTTAGAATAAGTCAATAAAAAAAAAATGTTTTTTTTTTATTTTATTTAACCAATTTTTATATCCTTTTTTTTAACTATACAGAGTGTTACAAATGTTATAAGATGGTATTTATTCCCGTATGAACTATGTTCAAGGGTATAATAAATTTGCCATTACGTTTGTGACACCTTAAAGTAGTTGAGCTATTTATAGGGTCATAGATATGGATCGGCTCAGAATCGAATTCTGAGTCGATTAAGCCATGTGCGCCCGTCCATCCGTCCGCACGATAACTCAAAAAATAAAGGAGCTAGGAGGCTGACATTTTTTTTACGTCATTTTTGTAAAATTGTTAGTTTTGCTATTTAAACTATATTTTTGCTACCTATTTATGGAAATAACTCAATATCTATTGAAGCTAGGTATCTGAAATTTTGCAAATGATGATTAAGTTTTATGGCAACAAATTTTGTAAAATTTCGTTGTGCTTGTGCAATAGATTCGGGTAGCTGTTATGCAACTACACAATTTACATAAATATATCTCTGTAATAAACGTCGGTACTAAAACATCTGAAAGTTTTTAAAAGATCACAGAGTTGACACAGTCTACTAGTCACAGTCTACAGTCTACTCTACTGCACTCTTAATTGTTTTTGTTAAGATTTTAGCAAGAGTCTGCAAGGAAAAGAGTGAAACTGGAAATATGATGACTTCTAAAATTAGAACTAGAATCATTTATTCCTCTTCAGTTAATCGGTTTCAGTTAACAGTTAGTCCACTTCTGTTGTATGTTGTATTGTATATATATATACAAAATTATAAAACATATGTATATTAAAGTTTTTGAATCATTATGTATTATTTTTTATAAGAATTATGAAATGAATAGATGAAATAAAAGAAAATTACCAAAATATTCTTTATTTTTGCTATGATCCATCGATGAAAATTTAATCAGTAGTTGTTTGATTCCAAAACTGGTTATGAACTCTGAACCAAATTGATTTAGACAAAAACTAAAAGTGTCTATAGCATAATTTCATTAAAAGTACAATAATCGCAGCAGTAATGGGATATTTATTAAACTTAGTGGATTTGTATGTTCTATTTAAAATTTTGTGGAATGTATTTCAAAGTTAAATTAGTATCTAAACTATGATATTACATAAATATTTTTAAACTAAACTATTGTTTGCTCAATAATTTTACAATTTTATCTTACAATTTTTTGTGTACTCTGTATTTTATTTGTAAAGTATCTGCAGTTTTCGTTTATGTGAATAGCATAAAATTAATGAATATCAAAGTTTGGTTTAATTCAGTAATTAGGTTTTATTTTTTTTTTTTTATTTTAATTTCTAAAGGGTCATTTTAGATTTAAAACAAAACAAAATAATCGAATATAATTTTAATAAATTACAAAATAAATATGTATATTGGTATTGAATGGAGAACAGAGAAAAGAAACGACTTCAAAATGAACGAAGAAAGAATAATGTATAATAGGTTTGAGAAAATGCAAATAATATGTAATCAAATCCTTTAGGTACCTTTATATACCTGTAATTTTAAATTAAATACTATTAGTTATGTAAAAAAGGTAAAATTTTTAGCGGTTATTGCTTTATGCTCATTCTATTAATTAGATAGTAAATGCAATAAATGAAAAAGAGTTAGACTTTATCGATTTGAAAATACAACAGATAATTTTTATTATAATTGCAGGATCAAAAGAAGAAAAAAAGAAAAATTAATGACAAAATTTTTTAATTAAGAAATTTCAATAATTTTTTTTTATATATTCGGATTAATCATACGATTTGATATTTTAGAAGTTGACAAAAAGAGATGGTCTATGGAAAAAGTAGACTGTAATTTTTATATGAGTGTTTAGCACATTAAAATGAATAAAAATCTAAAAAATTAATTATATTCAAAATTGCAATATATGAAAGTTAAAGAACGAAATTTAAAGTTAGAGCTATTATAATATACATGTAGTTTTTTTTTGATAATTTTAATTTTAATATTATTCAAAAGAGATGGGGTTTATTAATAGATATGATAGAAACGATAGAATGCAGTTTTATTAGGCAGGATATTTCCTTTTTCAGGAATAAAAGAATTTCTAAACTTGGTAGAAAAGTTATGGTCAGCAAACAAATTATTATTAAGGAGATTGCATTATAGCTCAAACTACATTACTTGAAGTTCTTTTATAACAAATGACTCTGAGCAGTTATAAAAATGTAAAAAAAGTTTAATGTTTTAGGAAATTATAATGAGTTTTAGGGTATAACTTCAACTTGTCAGACGAAAATAAAATTAAGATACAAAACTAGGTAGTAAAATTAGTCTGTACGTACGATATCCAACTTTGAGATTGCGCAAAATATCAAACTTCAACATAATTAAAACTTTTAGAAAAGTACTGGGGAGTGTTTTAAATTTAAATAGCCTCTGGTATGTTGTCAACAAAGACCTACATTTGAACTTGCAGATGAATATAATTACTGATGAGTGTCAGAACGTTTGCGGTAAAGTAGTAACAGTAATTAAAAAATTGATGAAAAGTTCAAAATGAATGATATGACAATATGGATGTTAAAAACTCGTGGCCATAAAAGGAAAAAACCATTAAAATTGCCACAATGAATAATACAAAAATATGCGTTACAAATTTTTGCCTGAAGAAGCAAACAAATTTAAAGAATTTTAAAGTTTTGGTTGATGAAATAGATTGTTAACATAAAGATGACATAGTTCTAATCATAAGAGTTGGGTGTAATAGGACAGATCACAACCTTTACAATATCATTTAAAGATTTTGATCGACTAACTCTAAAGATATTTTTTAGATGATATTTGGGCTGCGTCATGTACAATTTTACGCTTTTTAATTAAATTAAATAAAATGGTCTACTAAAGGTTGCAGTTCTTGTTACAATTTCTTAAATTTCAATTAACGATTAAATTAATGATTAGTGGATATAAGGTATTTAAGTGATGCATAAAAAAATTTTATTTTCCTCAAAATTTACAAAAATTGTTATATTTTAACTTGCTATGGATATAATTTTAAATATGGATATTAAGTTTTTTAAGAAATATTTTTCAATGCTTTTAAAACCTGCTCTTACTGTAAGGAAATTTTAATTTATTTTATAAAATAATTAGAAGATAATCCTATTTCCTGATTCAAGGCCTCGCAAAATATATTAAATTTTTAATGCTACTATTTATAAAATTATTTTTATACTAAAAAATCTGGGGCCTCGGTGGCCTAATGGGTAAGAGCGTATAAAATACGCTGTAAACACCGAAAGAGTGTGGGTTCGAATCCCACACACGTTGTAAGAGCTATTCCCCCTTACGACATTAACAGCCACGCCTGAACAGGAAAGGCTGTGTAATTTCCTGTCCATATTTATGTGGCAGACAAATGCATTAAACAAAAAAAAAATCTTTTTGTTACCAGTGCACTTAGATAAATGAGTTTTCCTGCATACTAAATTAATATAAGGTCTTAGGGGTCTCGGTGGTCCAGTGGGTAAGAGCGGTAATAAAATAGTCTGTGAACACTGAGGGAGTGTGGATTCGAATCCCACACACGTCTTAAAAATATTTACCCCTACGATATTTACAGCCACGCCTGAAAAGTAAATGCTGTGTAATTTCCTTGACACATTTATGTGGCAGAGGAATAAAATAAAAAAAAAATATAAGAACTTACTTTGAAAAGTACTTCTTTTCCAAAATTAAATTATGTTCAACATTTTATTAAAGCAACAAGTTCTTTTTAGTATATTTAGAACTTTAAAGATTACATTGACGACAAAAAATCTCAAACCAAATCAATGTATCAATTACTACTACTTCCTACTTATATATTATGTCATCTAGGAATATTACGCATAACACACGCAAATCGTTTTTTTTTTTGTTTTGTTTTGTTTAACAAAATAATAAATGATTAAAGTGAAATTTCTCAAAGGAATAAATAAAACACATCCATTAATGAATTGCTAACACTTTTTTTTGTAAAATAATTAATTCATTTACATATTATTTAAATATGAATGAATGTTGGAAACATCAAAAGGATTTGCAAGAAGCTTTTTTGATCAAATCAAATTTATGTCTAATTGTGACACCCAATTAAAATAAATAGAGTCTTCTATAAATTATTACTCTATATGTGTAAGTATAGGTATGGTGAGAATTCATTATTTAATTGTAGTCTGTTATTTAGTATGCAAATGATACCTATTATTTCATTTGTTAATATATTATTTAAAACATAATATATGAATGTATATAATATATATTTATATATTTACTTTAATCTCATTCCAAATTAAACAATTAGCATTATATAAATTTAAATTGTTTCAGATTAGAAAAAGAAAATTTATAGCTGATTTAACTCTTGTGAGGTTTGATTTGAAAAATTATATTTCTTTCATTTCGTTATTACAAACCTAATTATCTAACCTAACTATTTTTTTTATTGTTATAATTAAATAATGAATGTATCTAATATCTAAGTACGTTTGTCGTTTATACAAGGTGTTGGAATTAAAACTAAGTTAACTTATTTTGAAAGTGAAAAATGTCCCACATCCAATACAAAAATATTTTAAAATCTCATATCTGCTAAAAGGCTGAGAATAAACTTCGATCTTCCACCTTCCAACCTTCCATTACCTTCACCTTTTAGTATAAGTTTTTGTTTGTATTGAACTCCAGGTCATCTCTTGTTCTATTTTAGATTTTCCTTAAAACATCATGTACGTAAGTTTCATATATTTTTTTTTGGATAATTTTTTTGTGTGATAATCGTTAGCTTCTCATTGTTTATTTTATTTTATCCTTTTATCACACTTTTGCCTTTTATTGTTAAAAACAATAAGAATTTAAAACCTTACCTTAGCTACCATTACATTTTATCGGTTAAAAAATTACCATGCATATTATCCTTATTGCCGCGCATAATCCTCCGACTTAGTAGGCTTTCGATCTCTAACTGCTATATTTCATTACATACTTTTAATTCTGGCTATTAGCCGTAACTATATTCTAAACTATTTCTATTTCTAAGTCATGTAAAGGTTATTTAATTGAGTTACTTTGATTTTGGTTTCAAAATTAATTCTAAAACTACATACTTCTATTTGAAGTATCTTTTACGATAACTTATAAAGGTGTTATGTTCTAATTTAGAACGATGTACTATCGTATTGGTATTATATTATGTATCCGTATAAATTAGGCTATATAAATATTTATTTTTCAGAGTATGCTTCTTTTGAAAAGAATTGAAGTTTTTAATATCATCAAAGTTCACAATATGATATGAAAAATTTGTCTCTAGTCAGCATTTTAGATTTGCATAATTTGTAATAACTTTGAAGCAAAATTTCAGTCATGATATTTTATAGTTTCGGGTCGATTTATATTTAACAACTGAACAAGTTTATGTTCAGTAATATTTACCCAAAATAAATATGGCAAGCGAATCTCATGTTTTCTTTAGAATAATAAATTAACAACATTCTTAAGATTTTTAGAACTTTTATTTTATAATGTGCATGGTAGGGTATTAAATAAACGTCAAATAGTTTATACTACCTTCGGCTGTTTTGAAAACATTATTATTGTTTAAGATAGAACAACAAAATTTCAACTATGGAAAGATCTCGTAAAAACTTAATGTTTCGGAACTATTTTCTGTAATCCTATCAAATACGAGCTACAGCCCGGCAAAAAAATTAATGGCAGAAAATTTTTTTAACTTTATAAATAAATATCGAAATATTAAAATTTTTCAAGATTTTGCTGTTAGATAGAATCTTGAAAGTACGAGAGAAGAACACTTTTCAGATTTAAGTTATTTCATAAAATGTTTTTATACCTCTCCCAATTAGTGGTCAAAAACCAAAATTTTCTATTTTTCAACATCTGATCTGAGGCATTCTTAGACATTTAAACAAATTTTTTCAAAATAAAAAGAAAAAATTGAAAATCTAAAATTATATTTTACATGTCATAATAGCTTTTTTCAAATATAGGTACAGGGGTTCCCCAGAGCCTCTTGATTTTCCACAATTAATTTTTCTAAGTATCTAAAGCTCTAAGAAAAAATTATAAATTTTGATGCAAGCCACGATTTTCTAAACCATTTCTGTTGTTTTCTTTTCGAAAATGTGCGTCTATACCTTGTATAATTAATTACGTGGTCTTCGGAATTTCTCATAATTATTTTAATATATTTTATTAGTTCGTTTTTTTTAAAATTTCCTGGTTATAGGTATTTTGAAACTAAGTTTTGCTTAATGAAAAGAAGCTTAACTTTAATTTTTCATTTTGCAATTAATTCTTTCAACTTTAATATTGAACAAAGCAAGAACTTTTAATGGAAGTTTTGTAATTTAACTTATATCGTAAATTGTTTATCGTAAAACACATTTTAAGTTATTTTATATAAAATTATGTACTTTTAATATTCTTTCTAATATATTTTTTTAAGGAAAACATTTCTAAACTTCTATAAAAAAACTTAAACTTAAGGAAAATATTTTGTTATTTTTATTGTTAGAATTTTTGGCATTTCCATGACATTTGAAAATGATTTATTGTTTGTAGAAAATCGTGGGATTACGGTTAATTTATCAAAAAAAAAAAAACAGTAAAAAGAGAACTATATATTCTATTAATTTTAGATGATTTAGTTTATATTATATTATAGTTTAGACACTTTTCAAGCCCCCAATTTTTTAAGTTTATCTTTAGAATCAACTTAACAAATTTGTAAAAAAGAAAATTCTTGGTTAAAAATATGAGTAATTTGAAACTGAAGGGTTGAGAATGATTTGTTGCTATTATAGTAAAATGACATATACACATATTATTAAAAGAAAAGTATGTGGAGAAGTGTATGTAATATTAGATGGCCAACACTTTCAAAATGGTTTTTGATAGTAGTAGATATTTTCTATATCTATATATTAAATATTTTCTTTTTTTCTTTTTTAGTTTCATTTAATTCTTCTTATCTCTTTCAATTTTGTTTTGTTTTTATTTTTGACTTTTGTATTAATATAGAATAATATCCTTTAGCCCTTTTCTTGATATTGTTTAATTTAAAACAAAAAGAATCATTTGTTATTTTAGAAGAGAATTCTAGACAGAAGTTGAATAATTAATAAAATACATGTGTAGAAAGAAAACTGATTTATTGGTTTATTGTCAAGTTAAATAAATTGTTGATGCAATTTTGAAGGTAAGGTATGGTATTCAATTTTTAATAATATGAATGCCAACATAAATATATCATTTAGAGCCAGTATGAGTGATTTTTGTAATTGGTATAGTAATTTGGACTATAAAATCCTTTAGTGTTATTTTTAATATAATTTGGTCTTGTAACGTAGAAAAATAATAATAATTCTGTTTAATATTCATAGACTAAGAATATTAATTCTACACACTCTTATTATGTGAAATGAACAAATCATTAGATTAAATTGATCACTTTATATAAATAAAATAATTGAAAATTATATGCAAAATCAAAAGTTAAGCAGCCCTAGGAAATGAATAAATTTAAAATTCAGTAAGAGTAAGTTAACTGATGAGTGTTCTTCTTGTTAGTTGGTTTGTTTACATAACTGCTGCCTAGAAATCTACCAAGAGAGCAGAATTAGGGAACAGACAAGGTGTCGGTTTCATACCATTTCCTCGTTTATATTTGATCTAATAAAATTTTGTATGAGAATAGATAATCCCCAGGTTTTTTGTGTAAACTTAGTTGGGACTGAAATTCGCAGAAAGAGTGATGTGTAATCCATCCTCCATCACTTCCTGTTTGCAGTTTCTACATTCCGTGTTGTAAGAAATACCCATTCTGACTGCATGGGTTCCTATCGGTCAGTGACCCATAATTATCGCTACGGTTCTAGTAGTATTTACACGACAGTAGGTTAGTTCTGTTGCAGGTAGTCCTTTGCTCGTTTTTTCTTAAAGATGGGTTACTATAGAGTGCTACTTCAGTTAAGAAAAAAGAAAGTATAACTTTAATGCTTTAAAAGATATTTTGCTTCCAACTTTATTCCTGATTTACACTAAAAAATTTAGAAAAAGCGAACTAAACGTGTTTTGTAAAGGTTCTCAATATAATTTTAATAAACATACAAAAAGTGAAATGCTAAATGGAAACGCATTTTGATAACATTGTAAATTTTTAAATTATTTAAATAATATTGGAAAAAACATATTCCTACATAATAAGAGGCATTCAAAATAAGGATCGAGCATGAGCACAAAGCAACAAAGAGAAGATAAACATCTTCACAGAATGTCTGGCGGACATATTAAAATCTAATTCTATATGTTTGAACAAAACATTAAGAAAAAGCAACAATTACAATCAAAAACAATATACCAGCTTTCAAGTAAAAAAGAAATTAACATATTGTGCTCAAGAAGTATCGCAAGCTTTGATTTGATAACAGCCGAAATTTTGAGCAACTCTGTCAAAGCCTTGATTTAATATTGAAAAAATATCCCAAGCTTTGATTTAGTAACAGCTGTATTAATAGTATTTAATAAATGCAGCAGTCACTATTGGCTAAAACATATGTGCCTAGCATATAAAAAGTAAATCTGACTCATGGCGCAGTGGTTAAGTCGCCAACCTTTCAATCGAATGGTCTTGGGTTCAAACCCCGGTCAGGTCATAAATAAAAAATATGTAGTACTTTTATATCGTAATAATGTATATCGTATAATTAATATTAGTAATAATAACAATAATAATAATAATAATAGTAATAATAATAATAATAATAGTAATAATAATAATAATTATAATAATAATAATAATTATAATAATAATAATAATAATAATAATTAATAATAAATAATAGCTGCTACAGTGGAGCCATCTTTGGTTATATCATGCAAGTAAGGTGTTATATACTGCTGCATGTTGTAATTCACGGATGGCGCTGACTGTGTAGTAAAATAATAACAATAATAATAATAATAATAATAATAATAATAGTAATAGTAAAACAAATTATAATAATAATAATAATAGCTGCTACAGTAGAGCCATCTTTGGTTATATCATGCAAGTAAGGTGTTATATACTGCTGCACGTTGTAATCCACTGATGGCGTTGACTCTGTGGTAAAACAATAATAATAGTAATAATAATAGTACAATTAAATAGTATAATAAATAGTACAATAATAATATAACAATAATTATAATAATGTAATTAACTACAGTGGGGGTATCTTTGTAAAAAACTACAGTGGGGGTATCTTTGGTTATATCATGCAAGTAAGGTGTTATATACTGCTGCACGTTGTAATCCACTGATGGCGCTGACTCTGTAGTAAGGTAATAATAATATTAATAAAAATATTGATACCAATAATAACAGCCGCTACAGTGACAGTGGGGGCTGCCTTCAATAGTTGCCTCATGTAGTAATATATACTACTACTACATGTTGTAACTATTGTGACGGCTTTAGTCACTGTTAGCAAAATAATAATAATAGGCGGATTCATTGTTTCCTTGCGGTCCCACTCCCAATTCAATGTTTCCGTATCCATTTTCCTATCCTTTCCTATCCCTACTCCCTAGCCAATGTACTGCGTTCGCAGGTAAGGGTTTCATCCCACTATATTGGCTAAAGGGGGAGGTGGGTTTAGTCAGTAAGAATCTGACACTACCAAGGGGAAATTCTTGGTGTCTTTGGAAGATTCCCACCTCCCTTAGGAAAAAAAAAAAAAAAAAGAAGTAATTATGCTGAAAAATGAACTTCTTTTTTATTGGCTGAATATATTGTTATAAATTTGTTCAAATTTTTTTTCCTGTATGAGGTGTAGATCTTCAAAATATATGTGGAAAGCAAAAATCCCTTGGTAGTTTTACCCACCTTCCCAGTAGCCAGTATAATTGGCTAGTCTTCCTAACTGCAAAGCTGTTTAATGGCTGTTGAATAAGATGGTGGAAGGAAAACGAATGAGTAGGAATTGGGAACTTGAATTGTAGAAGTGAACTTATACCTTAACTTTCTGTATATTATACGACCCAGAGAACACCATTAATGGTAACTTTTTTCAAAATTTGGATGTACGAGCTATGAATGAGTTCCTATACTACGTTGTTTAATTATGGGAGAAAGCTACTATAAGTGTATTATGTCGTAGAGAGTTAGGGCATGATACTTTTAATTTTTCCAGAGGCACTGCAAGAGATATTTATAGCAGCTCCTACATTTCGGCAATAGCTTAAAGAAGCTTAGTTTATCTAATCAAAACCAATTATTTGATTTCAAAACTAAAACCATAATATCATCAGCTATTCAGAAAGTTAAAAGCAGTCGACTGTACTGTTATCAGCAAGCTATGGATTTGTTTGAAGTTATCAATAGGAGATCATTTATAAATTTTAGAAATAAAGTTGAGGAAAAATCATAGCTTTGGGACACCAGTATTGGTTCCAAATCTTTGAGAACTAAAACCATCAAGCACACATCTTGTATTGAGTGGTATGAAAGTACACTACATATCCATGTATAAAAGTATTATTTTGATTAAATGCTTCAAGATTTTTAAAAACGCGGCATGCCAAACGTTCTTAAAGACTTTCCAAATATCTACTGCAATATGTTTGTTTCATCATATTTTCCAAAAAACGGTTTCATTTATTAGTCAGAAAGGTCAGCAAATCGTCCATATTAGAAATTATTTATGAAACCGGAAATCATTTATGAGATCTCTCATATATATTCTTTAGAGTTAAATTATCCAGTTATTTTAGCCCTCATTAAATATTTCCTATTATTTATGTGAATATTACCTTTCAAACTTATTTAGCAGTTTTATTAAGTATTCTTAAATCTATAAATGTGTATATTTATTATGTAGTAGCAGAATTATTAAAAACAGGAGTTGTAAGTAAATGTTTTTAAAAACGAAGTTAATAAATAATAATTTAAAAGATCTACGTATGCTCTCATAGCAAGAACTAGGATTTAAAATTAATAATGCGCTTGTATTGGTTTTATACACCAACGTATATAAAAGTTCTGATCTATTAATATTGACTTTGTGAAAAAATCTGTTACCACTCAAGTTTTGTAGTTATTAGGTGTGTGGATAATAAAAACTAAAGAAACAAGTTAAAGCAAATGCATTATAATCATTTTACATATTTGAAAATCCATTATGTTATTCAAAACGTATCTACATTAATGCTCAAAATTTTCAGAAGAAATTTCAAAAATTTTCTTAATAGCAATATTTAGTTTGACTTAACTATTTGAATATGAAGGAGTTTAAGTTAACATTCCTGTTCAAATATTTCTTTAAGTAGACTTACTTTTTACAAAGGTCGCAATAAGAAGTACGATATAATACGAGTTGTTATTAGAAGAATCATTGTCAGCTCACTCTTTAATTTTGTGTGAAATATAATCTAACTTTAAATGCAGTCAAACTTTAAGTCTCATCCTATAATTTTTTTTTTTTTGATGTTATTTTTGTTTTTTTTTTAAATTATTATATTGAAAGTTTTCATATTGTAAATAATTTAAATTATTAAACTGAACATTAAAGTTTTATTTATTTAAGTAATTGTCCCAAATAGAAACCATTAATGCTAAAGTAATTAGAAAATTCTTAAAATTTTACGAAGAATGAATTCTATATTCCTACAGATACATATATCTACTTAAAAATAAATTTTCAAAATTATTTGTTATCCTCGGAATCCTTTGATTTTTCTCTTTCTTTTGACTGCCTAATTGCATATTTTTGTGTTATTGTGAATTCCTCTTTCTATTTAAATGTTAATCCCGTTAAAGACAATGTCCAACTCAAACCAAATGGGTTATTTTTGTAAAATAAAAGTAATTTTCTTAAAAGCATCTGATTATCTTTTCTTAAATAAATTTTTCAGTTCTCATTGCAAAACAAAAAAAAAAATAAAAAAAATAAAAATTACTAAAATGGTTGAGGGTCAACTTTTAAAATAATTTCAATTTAGTAGAAAAAGGTTGAAAATAGAAAAAAAATATAAATAAATAAATTAAATAGAGAAAGAAAGAAATTTAAAATCCTATTTATTTTCTTTCCAGACTTTTACGAATTACAACAAAACAACATTTTTTTTTTAGTCTAAAAGATAGGAAAAGAAAAATTTACCCTTCATTGGACAGCAAAAATTTGTTTTTTTTTTAAAAAATTATCTTTAAAGTTAATTTTGCATACAAAAAAAAAAAAGCAAAAAAAAATTAAAATTAAATTTTTAATTTAATGATTTGTTTTTGTTTTTTTTTTTTATTTATTTAATTGAATTATGGTTTTTTAAATAATTTGATGCGCTTAAATTTTTGAAGAATTATTAGTCAGACTTTTGATCCATTGTGAAACTTTTGTTGTTCATTGTGAAATAAATTATATTTTCAGGAATACTTTATAAGATCATAACTCCAAAAATACTTCACCTTTCATCATTATGCTTATACTGTCACATTTCTAGTCATAGTATAGGCATAATGAAAGGAAGGATGGATTATTCACTTTAATTTGAAGAAAAGTGAAAGAAAAAAAAGATTTGATATATGGCAATTTATTATAGCAACAAAAAGTGATTTTTCGATATTATTTTGTTGTTTTAAAAATACTTTTTGTAGGTGATTTTAAACAGTTTTGAATAATTTAATGATAAATTGTATTAGTGTTTGTGGGTGAAATTTGGAAAGGTTTTCTTGTAAACGAAATTTTCCCAAGAATATACTCCAGAACTCTTTTTAGTTCCCACATTTTGAATATTATCTGAGAGGTTTGTTGGCTGTTATAGCTGCGCTCTAAAATTTTAACTTAGACAGCATAAATTGCGCCAGATGAGGTGCCATTTCTTTACCATTTTCTCGTAATTTATGTTGTTAACTATGTTCTTTAACCAATTCCTAATGCCTAATTTCCCAATTCCTAATTTTAAAGCTCTTAAACTGGTACATAAACATCTCAAAGAAAGACGAAACCTCAATTTTTCAGTCTGCTTCTAATTGGGGGTGAACATTCACAGAGAAAAGGACAGACAGTCTCTTTAGGAAAGAAAATGATGGATGCGTGTAATCTACTTCGTCTTCTAAAATTATTTTATAACTTTAATAGAGTTATATAGAGTTAAATTGGTGTTTAAAACTAAAGTTTAACCATAGATATAAAAATAATACACATTTAACCGCTTAATTCTTTTTACTTTTTATAGTATAACTGAAGAAACTGATATTCATAAAAATATTTTACGTCCACTCTTCAGAATTTTCCGGAATTTATTCATATATATATATATTTTTCTCATGGAAAATTAACCTAAAATTATAAATCTTAAATACTTTTAAATACTTTTCAATCACATGCAATGAATCATTCAGTTTGTATATACGTTTCTCTTGTATTAAAAGGTATTCTTAAGTTTTGCATTACATTATGTTAGATTAGATTATTGAAAAAAGGGGTATAAATGCCACTGCGATCTTTTAATGTAGATTTATTGTGCACCCCAATTACAATATCTTGTGGATTTCGTTTTCACTATGTGTTGTGTTGCTAGCTACTATATGTTGTGTGCTACTGCTGTTAGCTCTACTATTGTCTCTAATAAACCAAAAAACTGTATAACATTTATTGCTAGCAGTTCATCCTCGGCAGCAGTATGCTCTTAGAGGTGCACATATTTAAAAAATCCGTAGATTTTGTGTAAGTGTCGTGTGAATTCCTTTTCTTTTTAACGCAATCTACATGAGAAATAAAAATCTAGTGTAGGAATACCAAACTTTTTTTAAGATTAACATCTTACATTTTACATTGACCATATATTAAAAAAATCCAAAAACTACAACACTAACCACATTCACTACTGCTCTGTAATACTTTGTAATGCCCACGACAATATCTTTGATTCCATGTTTTTAAGTATCAATAAATAATAAATATTCATGTAGGTAATTAAAATCGTAAAAACTTACCATCATAAGTGATAACGATATACATGTCAAATTCTAAAATATTCACATGTGTTCACAATATTCACATTTTTTTTTTTGGATCCTATAGCACTTAATATGTTCATTCAATTCTAGTAATTATCGTATTACTCTTTTTAATTAAATAAGTATACCAAACTGACTATTCAAAGTCTTCAATTTCATAATTGTGCCAAAAATGGACAAAAATTAATTATTATCCTTTCAATTATTAAGATTTAAGAAATCGTATATGGAACCAAAACATACTGAATCATCGTTTAAAAAAAAAAAAACAAAAAGAAAAACGAAGTGGAACGCTAAAAATTTTCTAGTAATTAAAAACTATTAATATCGATTTATACATTGTTCGGCTAGTTCCAATAGATACACCACATAATAAAAAAAATAAAGAAAACAAAATAACAAAATTTTTAAATCAAAAGATTTCTAGAAACTTTTACATTAAAAGTATGCTATGTGGATAACAAGATAACAAAAACAACATAACACAAAACAAAAAAGCAGTAACATAAAATTGAATTAAAAAAAAAAAATTGTTGTATGTCCGAAAAATGTTTTGCCTGTTTTACATAAAAACATAAATTCATAAAATAACATGAAAAATACTCCGCGCTCTTTTACATCAAAAACAGACATATTCTGAAAAAAAAACAACAATAATAAAAACGCGCAAAAAATGTTTTTTTTTTTCGTTTTCTGTTATTTTGAATAAAATGCTCATGTTAACACAGTCTTTTCCTTGTTAAAAAAGGATTCATTACAAAAAAATTTTCACAAAAAAACAAGAAAAAATCAAAAATTATTTTAATAAATGAACCTAAAATAACGTTGCACACAAAAAAAAATTACTTGCAAAATTAATTTAATATCGCGTTTCCATAATGGTATATGGAGGGAGGTTGTGTTGGTAACAAAAATGCAATATCAATTATTTACGCGATACAGATAGTAACAGAATTATTAACAAATAGTAATAAAAATAATAATTAATACTAATATACTATCAATAATAGTTGCTTCAGTGTGACCGAAGTTAGCTCCTTCCATTATTATATCATGCAGGAACATGTTATATGTCATTACATTTTGTGATCGGTTTTTTGTTTCCTTACAGTCCCACTCAAGAATTTAAAGTTTCCTAAAGTTTTTTTCCTACCCCTACTCCATAGCCTATGGCTAGCATTTACAATTAGGTGTTTCACCGCATTATATTGTCACACTAGATTCTGACCATCCTTACGAAAACAAATATAGTTCCATTTCTGGAATATGTACCAACTTGATGAAATGCTTAGTTGATGACATAAAAAGAAAACCTAATGTAAAATAATAAAAATATAAGTTAAAGCGTTCTGATAACGCGCAGCTATATAGCACTTCATATACAAACATAGTTTTCTTCAACTAATTTAGTTCACCTTATAAAGCTTTCTTCCAAATTTTGTTTATGGTACAAGCGTTCAGAACAATTTTTGTTCTCCTTCTTCTAAAGAGGTTTTTGCAGGGATAAAAATTTTGATAATTTGTGAGCTGATAATTTCGATTGTTCCGGTGTTCACAGTAACGTTATACGCATTTTTGAATTTCCTCATTTTTTCTTGTGTAGCTAGAATTGATGAATGTATTGGAAAAGTGGATACAAATCATGTAAGATGCTTAGGAATTTTAAGTTATTAAAACACAAAATTACTGTATGAATTCAACATTTCTATATAACTAATATTACTGTTATAAGAATAATAGAAGAAATTTAAATTCATATTTTTTTGAGTGTATAACGCAATCTAATGTCCAATGAATTTTATTTTTTTTTTTATTTTTTTGTAGCGAATAAAATTGGAATAATTTTACCTTGTATTATCCTTCGCTTTATTTTTTTTTTTTTGTTTTTTTGCTTTTATTTTGTTTTGT
Source organism: Poecilobothrus nobilitatus (assembly GCA_947095535.1). Taxonomy (NCBI): domain Eukaryota; kingdom Metazoa; phylum Arthropoda; class Insecta; order Diptera; family Dolichopodidae; genus Poecilobothrus; species Poecilobothrus nobilitatus. The sequence goes on along the minus strand of OX352772.1, from coordinate 49,444,683 downwards.
TTTTATTCTACTGATTATTTTTGCTCGTCACTGTTCCATCTGAACCACCAATATTTTTTAATTTAAAAAAAAAAAGAAGAGAAATATATGATTTCTAACGGCTGCTTATGGCTATAACTTTTAAAACATAACCTAATATGTTGTTGTTTTGTTCTATTTTTTTTTTTTTGTTCCTTCTTTTTTTATTTTTGTTCTTAATTTCATTTCTATATCTCTAGCCCTATTCATTGGTATTTTTGATACAAGTATACCGTAGAATTGAAAAAAAAAAAACTCATTTAATATTAGAATACTTTCATAGTACTAAAAATATTACATATATAGAATGTGGAACATATTACATTAAAAGATACACTGTATGGTCGGTAAATTATAATAAAAATGAATTGGTACGCGGCAAAATATAGCTATACATTCAGTATAAAATGATGAAATATTGAGGTAGGTATAAGAAGGGAGTAGTGATGATATAGAATCCATTATAAGTGGAGTTCCATAATAGAAAAAACATTATTTTTTTTTTTTTTTACCCATGTTGTATATATCGTATAGCTATGAGTATATTCAATATAGGTAATATTAAATATGAGATATGAGATAATATGAAAAGGAGAAAAGGAATGAGAAGTTCAATTAAATTCTTGAACATTGAACGTGACTATAAACAATAAACCGCTGGCATATTTACACATATCGCGAATTGCCAGGATTAAGTACTTTAGATACTTTCTAAATATTTTAATAAAGAACGGTATTTATAGTTATATGAAGTATGTATATGTAATATGTATATATGAATATGGGTTCAATGATACAAATAAACAAAATATTTAATTATATATATAATATGTACCTACATCGTACATGTGTATACATTTATATTTGATTTGATTGGGGTGCAACATGGATTTATGTATAAATGTGTGATTGTAAAACGTGTACTTGGAATCTATTCATATTTGTAATTATCTCATCGGAAAAATTAATTTTATTTTATTTTATTATGTTTTTGTTTTTTTTACTTTATTCGATACAAACCGGAAAAATTCAATAAAGAGAAGGGGAACGTAAATTGAAATTTATTGAAAATTACAAATTAAATCAAGTTTTTATAGAATTCAAAAATGGAATTTATTTTGTACAGTTTAGTAAAAATAGTTCTTAAAGCTTTATTCCTTTTCTTTTTCTCAGTTTTCTTTGTTTTGTTGTTTTTTTTTTTTTCCCTTTTTTTTTGTGTGCGTTTAACAAAAAAAAAATTAATTTATTCAAGTGAAAAGAAAAACATTTACCGCGTTTGAAAGCGCGCTTATTTATATTAAAATTCTTTAAAAAAGAAAGGATTTTGTAAAACAAAAAAATAAAATTCCTTTTTTCATTTACCTGGATTTACGATGAGGAAAATGAGGAAATTATTTCAATTTTATAATAAGTTCTAGTTAGGTATACTCTATTTGTTCTTTATTTTGTATTGAGTATAGTGTAAAAAATTAAAAGTAGAAATTATAAATGAAATCTTTTCAATGTACCATTAATTAATGGTTCATTATATCATTTCAAAAGCGGCTCTCTTTTTAAAATACATCCATAGTATAAGCATTTAAAATACGCTTTTGAACTGCTGAGGCTTTACAAAAAAACAAAAAAAAAGAACAAACATTTTAGTTTAAAAAGAAAATTCTTTTATCATTGATTGAGAAATTTTTCATTAAGGTTTTATATGCAGATTAACGGCCAGCATTTAAGGAAAATATTCTATATATAAGGATATTGTATCTGATATTGTATAGTTTTATAATTTTTTTTTTTGTTATTTAATCTGGAAAAAAATTCAATATCTAGATTATGATGTTTCTAGTATAGTAATAAATTGAACTAGTTATAGGTACAAGTTAAAATTCCTTTATCACTTATAAAAAAGGTTTAAATATTTCGTAAATATAAACTGATTTTCTTTTCCAGAATTTTCCTATCAAAATAAGTTTGTTTATAAGTTCGTCCTATCCCATTACATTGTTTGAATTTCAATTGAATTAATTATATATTTTTTTTTTTTGAAACTTTGATTATATTTGAAAATTATTATTTTTTTTAATTCAATTTTGTTTTTTAAAGTAATAATAAGGAGACAGTCTCCAATTACCATCCCATAATTGAGCAAATTTAAAAATGAAAAATTTAACTTTAAACTTGTTCAAGCCTTTAAAACGAACAGCAATGCCGTTCTTATTCTATATGATTTCAACGGAATCTATTCACAAAAAAGATATAGGTATTTAAAAGTATTGAAAAACTTAGTGGTGCCTCTCAAGTTGAATTAAAAATTAATTATAATATTATGACAATATTAAGATTAGATCCTTGTAGAAAATAATAGTGTCATATAAGAAAGAAAGAAGACAAAAATGAGAGCGAAAAATCACGGAACCTAATATATAATAATCTTTAAAAATTAGGAAAATTATGAAACTTATTTCAAGTTTTTAGCACATTTAAAAAAAGAAAGTTGCAAAATAACCTTTGCCAGTTCGTCAGTTTATCTGCGCCTGTCTAAGATAGAACAATGCAATGTTAACCATATATAGGGTTTTCCAATTTGAGTGATATGATTTCTAAGTGACGTTTTGGCCATTTGAAGTATATCATGATCTGTCTTTTTTTTTCATTGCATTCAGTAATGTTTACAATTTCATCATGGACCACCGTAAACGTCGTGAATTTGCTGATCAGTTGTCTTGGAACAACTTGAAAACAATAACGATTTTTTTAAGAAAATCATCTTCACCGATGAGGCTCACTTTCATCTGAATGGTGCGGTAAATAAACAAAACTGTCGGTTCTGGTGCGAAGAAAATCCACAAATTATTCATGAACAACCATTACATTCACCTAAATTGACAGTTTGGTGTGGTTTTTGGTCTGGTGGAATCATCGGTTTGTACTTCTTTCAAAATGAAACTGGTAACACAGTTACTGTCAATGGAGAGCGGTATAGATCGATGATAACCAACTTTTTATGGCCGAAACTGGGAGAAGTTGATCTTGACAACATCTGGTTCCAACAAAACGGGGCTACGTGCCACACAGCACGTACAACAACCGAATTATTGCGAGAAAAGTTTGGAGATTTGATTATTTCAAAAAATTGTGACATTGAATGGCCTCCAAGAAGTTGTGATTTAACACCATTAGACTATTTCTTGTGGGATTATTTGAAGTCATTGGTCTTTAGCAATAAACCAGACCCTCTTCAAGCTTTAGAAGTCAATATTGAACGTGCTATTCATGACATACGACTTGATTTAGTGGAAAAAGTGCTCGAAAATTGGGTTCATCGAATTCGCTCCTGCAAAAGAAGTCGTGGAGGCCATTTGAATGACGTTTTATTTAGAACTTAATTGTATCAATTGTATTTCACATTAAATAAAAAACATTTGAATTTGCTTAACAACTAGTGTGTTTTTTTTTTTAAAGAAATCATAGGGTAAACACATGTAAATAGGTTTAAAAACCCTATTAATGTGTTTATCCTAGATTCAACTTAAATATTTTTTTTAAACTAAAAACGCTAAGTTTAACGGAAATTTATAAATCAATATCAAAATTGTACAATATTTTTTAATTCAGTATTTAAATTTACCGTTATTTGAAGCAAAATTTTGGAAGATTTTGCTTCCTTCAAATCTCTGGGACTCCTCTACTTTATGTTGAAATTCATTTATAATTAATATAAATTATCTCAGAAATGTGTTTGTAGCAACATCAGTTTAAGTGCTATTAGGGGCTAATCAATAAAAACTTTCTATTTTTAAACACCTGAAATTTAGGTACCTGTACACATTTTTTTAAAGTGAAACGTAAATATTAAAAGTCCAAAATTATCTTTTTACATGTAATAACAGCTTTTCTTAATTATAAAGGGTTTCATTAAAACTGAAGTCTCTTGATTTTTAACATTTTTTTTTTACATAATCTAATCTTATTTAAGAAATCTTTCAATTTAGGCGCCGTTGATTTATATTCAGTTTCAGTCTTTTGCTGATTTTGTTTCTTGACTATTTTTGTTACGCTTTCATTTTTATTGATTCACTTTCTTTGCTATCGCTCGTGTTGGATGGAATAAATTAAACTATTACTATATTTATTCCTTATAAAATCTACAACATTCGTCCTTTGTTTTTTAAAAAAAAAATTGTGATTGTAAGTTCTTAAAATAAATCTACATAATCTGAAGATACATATGGAGTTTTTTTTGTTATATAGCACTGTTGTACCTAGTCTGTTACGGTATCCAGCTATCTAGAATATTTCAAATTTAAATTTGTTTTGAGAGAGGGCTCCATACTTCTGATGTCTCTAAACCAACTCGATTAATCTATAATTTAATTGAAACTTTTAGATAAAACGTTTTCTAACTATAATTTAAAAGAAATTAAAATAATTTTAAAAAAGGAAATAGTTAATCAAAGTAAAAAAAGAAAAATAATTTCACAAACCATTGAAATTAGTAATTTTTTTTTGCTATGCAATTATGTTAAAAAATTTGTAGAAGAGTTTTTTTTTAAATCATAGCAACAATCAAACAACAAACAGAGAAAAAGCGTTTAAAAATTAAAACAAAATAAAAGCAAGAAAAAAAAAGGAGAAAAATAATTCTTAGTAATTTTCATTAAATACGTTGTTTTAAGCGAGTAGTTCGATTTCTTCTACAAACACCCACTAACATCAACCATTACCTATAATTATACATTGCCATCAATATACTATCTTTTCCTTACATTTTCTGAAAAATGAAATAAATATAAATAGTCTGTGTACGTATATATGTATAATTAACTGTTATTACTAGAAAAGATGAATTTTTAGTTTGGCATTGTGCAAGTACAGTGGCTCATAATTTTGTTAATTTACAAACCTTTGTAGATTCATCTAAAGTATAAATGCATCATATATTTTTCAAATATGTGCTTTAGATATTTTGATCAAAAGATGCATATTATAGTGACTTATCGTCTGAATGCATTGAATAAATAAATAAATAAATAAATCTATTCTATATATTAAGCAAGTTTACATCTTAGCAAATAGTCAAGCTGCTATCAAAACCTTAAAATCCTATTCGGTAAGCTCAACGGCCGTTAGCCTCTTGTCCTTAAATGAACAGGGTGAAATCATTAACATTAATTAATTGTCTGGATACCTGTACACAATGCCTGCACTGGAAATTACAGAGCTGACGAATTCGCTAAGAGCGGTACAAACCTTCAAATTCTCCAACAAAAGGAAAATCTTGGGGTTTCTCTGCAAATATTGGTCTGAACAAAAAGCTAATACACTTACACTCTATATATTAAGCAAGTTTACATCTTGGCAAATAGTCAAGCTGCTATCACAATCTTAAAATCCTATTCGGTAAGCTCAACGGTCGTTAGCCTCTTGTCCTTAAATGAATAGGGTGAAATCATTAACATTAATTAATTGTCTGGATACCTGTACACAATGCCTGCACTGGAAATTGCAGAGCTGACGAATTCGTTAAGAGCGGTACAAATCTTGAAATTCTCCAACAAAAGGAAAATCTTGGGGTTCCTTTCAACCTGCAAATATTGGTCTGGACAAAAAGCTAATACACTTACACACCGCAGGTGGCTCTCTACTAATACTTACACTGCGGGAAAACAAACCACATTGGTCTACATTAGATCATAAACGGTCGACCAAACTGTTATCCCTAAATCGATTCAATATCGGTTTTTTTCGGTTTGCAGAAGCTGCAAAAATTACGAGGAAGAGGAATAAGTTTTTCAATTGCTGTATGAATGTCGACTCTTGCTCTAAAAAGGAGGAAGGTTCTGAGAAAAGTTTTCTTAAATAATTTTTCCTATCTGTCGGAGGTGGACTATAGAAATTTTCAACGCTTTGTAAGAAGCTCTCAATGGCTTAATTAAAAGACACACTGATCCAGGATATTACAACGGGCCTAAGCTGGCCTAAGTGCGCATCTGTCGCCCTACCTACCTACCTACCATTCTATATATTGTAAAACTTATTGATTTTATGTGCTTCACTGATTAATCATATCTAATTCAGATTACTCAAATGTTAATTTAACCATGTTAATTTTAAATGGAATGCATTTAAAAATTCACTCTTAACTGAAAACATCACTGTTTTTTATTAAGGCTCTACATTAGTTATTTTCACTCTTTGCATAAAAAATTACTGAATTTTTACAAGTTAAGTAAAAAATACTTTTCTTTTTTAAGTTATTTTTCTTAATTTTTCTTTGTAATTTTATTTTTCTTTTTAATTCTGATTATTACAGATCCTGTATGTTATATTAATATAAAAAAGAGTACAAAAAAAAAATTAAAAAGAAAAATGAATTTTGAACTAGAATATTGCTAGTGGTTTTTTTCTTGAAAGGCGATCCTTTTTCCTATGATGCTATTAATTTTATGTGGGTGTTGCGGGCAACGAGCTACTTTTTTGTCTCTTTGAAATTTTTTAAAAGATATTTTTATGTTGAGTAAATAAGATTTGAGTATATAATGTAAAAATACACATGTATATAATTATATATTTAAATGTAGTTATATATATTACGTCATTGTCAGAATTCTTTTAGTAAACTTTTAACATAATTGAAAAATTCTGCAGACAAATTCATTAATTATTAAATCTAGGTTGTTAATTCTCAATGCTTAGACTTCTGAAATATATTTTACATAATATTTAAATTTTGTTTATAATATCGACTACATGGTTAAAGATTTTTTTATTTTTTTTATTTATTTATTTGTATTTTATTTATTACAGACATGGTTTTATATTTTGTGCTGTAAAGTAGATATAATATGTACTCACCGTAGCTTCCCGTAAAATACTATAGCTAAGAGATTTTTTTAAAACTAAACAGAGAATAGACGAATTCACACGAAACAACCGTATTTCTGCACATGATAAAGCACGTGAAAAGCTTATCATCTCGCATGATAAGCTTTTAGAATTACTTAACTGTTTGGAATAAGAAAAGATAGTTTAACGATATAATATATGAAATTGCGAATAATTATTAAGGTGGCCAGTAAAATTACCCTATATGTTTAAGCTAAGTGCAGGATGAACTATTTCCCATAGCTACTCAATTTTTATTTAAAAGAATAAGTAATTTGAGGAATTTTTCTATCGGTCTTATTAAGGTAATATATATATACAAGGTGGAAAGATATAATAATCTTTATTGCTTGTTAAAACGGTTTGTTCCTATTATGAGAGCCGTCTGTACATTCGTGTCTTATAGGATCGTAATGCACTTATGTTTGGTTAATATACCTTCAATAAAGGAATTCAGTTTGTAATAACGGCTTAAGTCGTTTTACAAGCCGTTGTAGCTGATTTAAGATATTTAGAAAAAATAAAATGGAAAATATACAATAATTTGAAAAAAAGCTTTTTGTCGAATTAAAATGTACGTCCTACACTTTTCTTACGTTAAATTAAGCGAATGTTACATAAGTAGATTGATTCGATTTCAACTTAAGCAGCCCCCTTTTTCGTTACAGCTTCTATTAAAATAATAACAGAAATAAGAAATTATGATTGCATTTATACGCGACATAAGCAAATATTTCATATATTAATTTGATTTTTGTCTGAAATTTACCTTAGCGGTTACTGCTTGTGACCACAGAAATAATCTTTTAATGTAAGTTAAGAAACTACATTATATGCCTGTCCTTATTTACAATTGTTTTTTTTGAATATTATTAATAATTAGGTGCGCTGAAAATGTTATTGTCTTCTTTGTCTTTTATTATTGATTTTTTGTAAGTGTAACAATAATGAGAACAACAAATGAGTTGATTTGGGTTCAAAAAAGTTTTTCTTCTTATTTTTGACTTATATTGAAACATTTTTTAAAATTTAGTAAAACTAAAATTCGATTACTTTTTATTCTGTATTTTAAAGAAAACTTACACATTCTATTATATAATATCTTTAAGTGTTTAAATATTATATAGTTTTTTAAGCTTTATAGAAAATTGATTCCACACTGAACGGAATACACTGACAAAAAGATTGGTTGTTGTTTTTATAAACACTTTCATTTAACCTACAGCAATCTAAGGTTGGTAGAGTAGAGAAATTTCAAATGAAAAACTTATGATGATTTATTGAGCGAATCAAACTTAAGGTTTGTTTATACTAATCAAACCTAAGGTTTGTTTGAGTAAGTTATATTAGGTATGTATAGCATATATATGTGCCAATAATTTGATAATTATAAAAGCGATTAGTTTCTATAACAAATTCGTACAAGATCCTATTAGAATATATGCTTACTTTGAAGCTGGTTAATCAAAATAGTGTTATTTACAGTTATAGGTCTAACTTTTTTCATAGTATTTTTATAGAACCAACAGTTCTTTTTAAAATTAATATTAAGGTAATTGTTTTAAGATATCGTGTTTTGCTGTCAACTGAAGTTGTTTTCATCTTCGATTAAATTTTAAACTGGTGTGAAAATTATATTTAACAGTAAGGTTAAACTCAAATTAAAGGTAAATTTTATTACTACAGCAATGACTGCTATTATTTTTGTTTAAATGGTTTATCTATATGATCTGTTGTACTTACAGGGGGTGTTTTCCTTTTCTAGTTCATAGCAGAGCCAGAACTGTCAAAAAAAAATTTATGTTTCTTTTTTCACTCTGAATGATCAGAGTTTATCTTTTGTGTTTCTTTTTTCATTCAGAGTGCCGCTCAGAGTATGATCTAGATGTTCGATTTTCATTTACAGATATTGTAGAGCATTTGAATTTAAATCTCAAAAATTTTATTTTTTTTTATATGATTTGACACTTTTAACAGGTTAAAGCTCTACTGTGTTTCAAAATTATTTCGGAGCATTTAGAGATAAAATATTTTTAATCTGTTCAGAACGAACTCTATGTACTCGATATCTATTCAGAGCACAAATCTGAACTAAAACAGAAAAACACCCAGCTGTGGACCGAAAACTTTTTTATAAAAAAATTTATAATATAAATCTCCATTATGCTTTAAAGTTCGATTTCCAGAACTAAATTTAAATCCAATAATTCGAGAAAGGTCAGCCTTAATTATATGAATAAAATTTTCGGACATTGTTACAAAAGCTTTGTCATTATAATTGAGTTATTGTAACTCTACATATCTCTTTGGTATCAACAATTAAGACTTCGTTTTATGTTTGGCTAGGTAGGTAGGTAGGGGCTACAGATGCACACTTAGGCCAGTTTAAGCCCATTGTGTTTAGCTAAGTCCGACAATTACAGATAGAGGATTTCCATGTAAAATTATTTATATCTTATCTATAATTATATAATTAAACTTAATAATGATGTGCTGCTTCGGAAGCCGATTTTAATAAAATTTTTCAAAATAATTCTAAAACAGAAATTGATTCGATTAAGGACTTACATACAAAGTAATTTTACAATACGCGGTATTTACGCACTTTTTTACCTGTGTATTATGACCAAAACCATACGTTTAGATGAGACCATTTCCAATACAAGATTATATACTACAAAGTGTAGACCATTTTTTAGAATTTAAAATGTGGAGCGAGCAGAGTTGTTTTTTATTAGAAAATTCACATCATTTTGTACTAAATTTCTTTATATATTATGTAATGTTGTTATGTAAAACATTATATTCCTTTTGTTTTAGACTACTTTTTTCTCTTGTTAAAAATCTTAACTTTTACAGTGCGATGCTGTGTTGAGTTATTTGACTGACTATGATGAACATTTTGAAAATTACAAGGATAAAAAAAGAAACAACAAAAAAAAAAGGATGAAAATTTATTTAGTTTATTAATTTTCCTAATTTATTTGAAAATTCCAAAAGAAATTATGTCCATGGTAATATTTTTCATGTTGCTGTATTATTTAAAATTTTATGAAAATAAATTATTTAAATTAAAAAGGAGACTATATATACTTTAAATAATGAGGAAACGAGAAGATAAACAAATAGTTAAATCTTTGGTTGCTTTTTGTTTTTTTTTGTTCTACAGACCTTAAGTTTGTTATTTTAAATGATTAAAATTTTAACAAGGGCAACATAAGATTATGGAAAGAGAAAAGGTTAATATCATCTAAAACAAAAGAAATTATTTTACAAAATGAAAAATATTATCTCTGTTCCTATAAGTTTCCTGCCCATAATTCTATTCTATTATATTGGGTTGAATGTTAAAGAACTTCTATAAAACAATCATCATATCTCTCAGTTTTAACGAGGAAAATCTTATTAAAATGTAGAAAGAGTATCATATTATACTCTGTAGTAGCATATTGCAATAACAACCAGGTTATCTATAAAGGATTGGCCGATAATTCTGACAAAACTCTTTTTTAATTATTTTTAAACTCTTTTTTAATTTTTTGCCATTTTGAATGGCTTTATATATAATATTCAATAGATCATTATTGAATCTTATCTTATAGTTTTTTAGTAATAATAATGTTATCTTCTAATGCCCAAATCTTATAATTTAAGGACTGATATTGGATTGTATATTAGTCGCTAAAGTGCACATTATTCAATGGTATAGATATTCGTTACACAACTTTTTTGATAATTAAAAATTGGTGTATTGTTGCCAAAAAATCTGTTGTGAATTTTTAATAATTATTGCCATTCATTTCAATTTAGCATCAAGCAACATTGTATCAGCAGTACTGAAGATTTGCAACGAGTGCGGCCTAACAGATCGTAACTTAACTAATATAATAACCCTTGTTAGTAAAAATCACCTAACCTATGTTCTGCCATCTGTTAACTGAGCTTAATAAAGTATTTATCAAGGATTTCTTTAAGGTTATTATAAAGTTAGTCTTAAAATTTTAGACACAAATTGTTAACTGTTTAACTGTTAACTGTTAATTGTTTTTGAAGCTTAGCGATTGACTGAATCTCAACCAAATTTAACGATCCAACATTTTCAATCAAAATGATCTCTTGAATTTAGAAACTAAATCTTGTATTTTTTATGCGAAACAAAGCTAATTAAAATATCTTTAAATTGTGGATTTAGGTTTAAAAAACATGACTAAAATAATTGCACTGAAATAAATAACTTTTTAAACAAGCACTATCTTCAAAAACTATCGGAGGAAATTTTTATATCCTTTATGGGTTGAGAGCTTTATCTTTAGAGAAGTTGAATCAAAAAAAATCTTAGTTTACTAAAATAGTTTAAATAAAACTTACAATAACAATTCATTTTAATCAATTAAATCTTTTGTATTTAAATCAAAACCATATATTATATTTATAAACTAATAAATTAAAACTTTATCCCTTATGATTTGCTGTTAAAAGACGAAATATTTAATTAATTTCATTTTCAAAAATCATAAACTTTGTTAGAATGAGAAGAAATTATGGCGTCTTAAGGAATACGTCCCTTTGGATTTAATTTTATTAACATAAACGTTTTATATTATTATCATATTATTTCACTGCTAGAACTTTAGAGAAAGCATTTTTACAATACAAAGTCAAAGGAATTAATCAGACTAATAACCAACAAAAAGTAATAAGAAAAACATGAAAAAGTTTTTCTTAATGAAAAGATTTATGGGCTTAAGTTTCCAAAAAACAAAAAAAAAACACAAAGAAGAAAAAACTTTAATATGACTTTTTTTTGGGTAGGCTGTTGTGTTGATATACTAATTTTTTGTTGTCTTTTTCATATCACGTTTCACTGCAAATTCAAAAGCAACAATCGAATTTCGAAAGATTTTACAAAGAAAAAAATTTTTGGGGTAATCAAAAAAGTAGTGTAATTTTTAAAGTTGCTTAAAGTAGAAGAAATCTAAACTATTTATAGTTTATGCTGGTCTCTTATTTTTTGTGTAAAATGTGCTTTTTCATTTCATTTTATCCGTCCATCCGGTTATCCCTCTAAATTTCGAAAAGCCCATTTTCAAATGTAGGTATGTAATTTAAATTCTGCTGAATATTTTTTGAATCTTAAAACATCAAACGACAAAAATTTTTTTAAGGTCTATAAATTGATACAAAAAGTACATCATTTTTGTAGAAATTTGTAGTAATGTAGTAATTGAATTTACCATTATGGGGAAAAAAAAATTTGCTAAATTTTCTGACCTTTTTAGTTAGAACCGAAATTTTGAAAAAAAAATTTTGTACTGCCTGCTGTTTAAGAACCAATAAGGATCAAAAATTTAAAATTTTCTATTTTAGAGACCTGTAACTAAAATACCTGCACAAATTTGTTCCAAAATAAAACAAACAAGGTAGAATGTAAACCAACGGTTTTTAAAAGCGCACATTTCCAAAACTCAATACAAAGTGTTTAGAAGTGTGACTTACACAAAAATTTGAAAATTTCATGTAATAAGAAAAAATGTGAAAATAGGACATTTTTGAAATTTTGAGGGGCCGTAATTCCAGAATCCTACATAACTAAGAAAAGCCGTTAACACACGTAACAATATATTATTGAAACTTTAATTTTCATGTCTTGCCAAAGAAAAATTTGTACAGCTACCTAAGCTACAGGTGTCTAAAAATAGCAAATTTTCAATTTTTGAGGCGTAATAACTCTTAAAGAAGGGGTGCTACCAAAAAATTTTCTGAGGAAACTTATGCTAATTCTAAAAGTTCTTTTTATCTCAAAATTTCAGATTCCTATCTAAAGGCGTGCCGGAGTTATGAAAAAAGAAATTTCATGCAAAATGTGGTTTTCACATAACGGTAAATTTAAATAGTAAATTACAAAATATTACATAATTTTGATATTGTGTTATATAGATAATAAAATTCTCGATCTTCTGGCGGTTTTAGATTGCAAAACTATTACGCAGAGCCTGAGATATACACATCTGAAAATGGGGCTTTTTCGCAATTTTGAAGAGCTGCAACTTTGGAACCCTTTACAAATAAAATAAACCTTTAAAAAAACACACGTAAAAATATATTACTGTAGCTTTAATTTTTATATCTTGCAGAAGTAAAATGTGTACAGGTTCCTAAGTTACAGGTGTTTAAAAATAGCAAATTTTCAATTTTTAAGCCCTAGTAGCTCATAAATAGGGGGTGGTCCGAAAAAAATTTCTGAGCAAACTTATACTAATTGTAAAAGTTCTTTCTTGCCTCAAAATTTCAAGCCTCTATCTAGAAGCGTGAAGCGGAGTTATGAAAGTAGAAAAATCATGCAAAATTTGGTTTTCACATAACGATAAATTTAAATACTAAATTTAAAAAAATTGTATAATTTTGATATTAATTTACAAATACCTGTCGCATGACGTTTTCAGATTGAAAAAATCTTAAGCAGAACATAAGATATATGCATTTAAAAATAGGGCTTTTTTAAAGTTTGAGGGGCTGTAGCTCCGTAATGGGAGGGGCTACATGAAAAAGTTGTTCCACAATTATTGTTTTTATGAGACCTACCTATGGTTAAAATTTTTTTTCTCTATCTTTAACGGTGTAGAAGTTTTGTAAACAGACGGACGGACAGGCAGAGTGAAACTAATAAGCACATTTTTTCAAATTTTTTTTGGAAATGTGCTAAAAAGGATAATCTCCAACCTTTTTTTTTTTAAATGTTTTAATAGCAGTTTTCCGTAAATTTTTTGGGTTTCCTTAAAATTGAAGTAAATGTCTCTTGATCTAGTGGTGTCAGTCTTTCAGACGAAAAGTCTCGGGTTCAAATATTATAAAGAATATAAGCTAATATAAACCATTGTTTTGCTTTGACTTTATTTGATGACATCTAACGACTTATGTGACTAATTACATTCTAATCTTATAGTTCTAAAAATGATATTATGGTCATCAAGGTGTAAGATCAGATTAGGTATAAAGGATTGGCCGATAATTCTGACAAACCAGTGCAGATTATTTTTATACTCTTTTTTAATTTTTTGGCTTTATATATAATATTCAATAGATATTATAATATTATTGAATCTTATCTTATAGTTTTTTAGTAATAATAATGTTATTTTTTATTGCCCAAATCTTATATTTTAAGGACTGATATTGGATTGTATATCAGTCGTTAAAGTAATAGATCGTAACTTAACTAATATAATAACCCTTGTTAGTAAAAATCACCTCTTATAAATAGTTTGAAATGAAACTGTTGAATCTTTGTTCTGTCATCTATTAACTGAGCTTAATAAAAAAATTGGCAAGGATTTCTTTAAGGTTATAAAGTTTGTCTTAAAATTTTAGGTACAAATTGTTAATAAAATTTTTTGAAGCTTAGCAATTGATCGAATTTATTGACCAAATTTAACGATCCAACATCTTCAATCAAAATGATCTCTTAATTAAGCTGCTCCACCAAAATGATTTAAGTTCTTAATTCGTTTTAAGATAACCAGCTCAATTTGATTAAAGAGAAATTTATGTTAATTTAGTAGTTATAATATTTTGTATAATTTATAACTTATAGCTACCTTAACTTGTATCATTTATAAGTTTCGTTTTTCTTAAGATCATTTCCTCAAAACTTTAAAATTTCATTACGATGACTATTAAATTATTCAAATTTGTTTTTAATAATTTTCACCTTTAGCAAACACATTTCTTTTTATAAAGATGGTCTTTGAAAGTAAGTTGAAAGATGGTTTTGAAAGCATTTTAGAAAATTGTAAACTTGAATCTCAATATTCAACCTCAAACTGTTCGAGTTAATATAAAAACACCGAGTTATAATGAACCTTTCATTTAATTTGTTATAATCTTGAAAACTCATCAATTAAAAAAATATTCAATTTTTCACTATCCTGTATACAAGGTAATTGTTCTTTTATGTTAAAACTGTTTTCCTAACTTGAAGCTTATCCAGATTAGAGAGATCTCACTAGAAAGAAAAGAGCATGCAGTAAGAGTTTTGTTAGAGCATAAGGAAGACTTACGTTTCGTCCCTAGTGTAGTAGTAATTAATATTACTACTATGTTATATGTAATTATGGCTTAAATTTTTAATTTTGAAAATCAACAATTCCAAGTTCAGAGAATTGAAAATCATTTCAAAGAGAACCTATAGAAATTAACTAAAATTAAACATTATATGAAATGATTATCTAAATAAATTCAATTTTATCTGACTGACAGTTTTTTTTTTTTATAAAACAACTAAAATTATCAAAAATTTTCAAAAAATTTGAAAAAAAAAAATTATCCTTTACGGTTCATAGGTTGAAAAAAAGGACATCCAAAATAATATCAAAAAAAGTTTATAAAGTCACAAAGCACCAGCTGCTTCTGTAATACGGATCTTAATGTGGAATAGACATAAACAAAAGACAAACAATAATAAGTAAACTCTCCCTTTCGTATTAGATACATAAGACTATATAAACTTGTTTTCTGCTGATTCTAAAGGATCTTATAACAGTTTTGAAATTAAAATAAAAAAAAAACATATATACACTTACACATTTAAAAGTACATATACGTATAAAAATCTTTATATTACCATTAACAATAGAACGAGATAAAGTTTAAAAATCCAATAGCCATAAATTCATGGATACGCATCCTGTATCATGTCTTTCAATTTTCTTTAAATAATTTTTTTTGCTTTCTTTGAACGACTGACCTTCTACAATTTCCAAAGGAGTCATGTTTTTTTTGTGACTTGATAATAAAACGAGGAAGAGTGCAGTAGAGTAGACTGTGTCAACTCTGGGATACCCGTATGAACGTAATATATCCTGTTTCTATAAAACTTGATCATCTTTTAAAAACATTCAGAGTTTTAGTACCGAACTACAGAGATATATTTATGTAAATTGTGGAGTTGTATGATAGCTACCCGAATCTATTGCGCCTAGCTTCATTAAGTTCCAAGAAATGCAAAAAGCCTGAACCGGCTGCTTTAGACCATTCAAATTTTACAAAAGTTTTTGGCATGCAACTCGACACTTTTTCACTAAATTTCAGATACCTAGCTTCAATAGACACTGAGTTATTGTCATTTAAAAAGAGAAGTTGTATGGCAACTATCCGAACCTGTCATATCATCACACTAAAATTTTACAGAAGTTGTTGCATTAAAACTCGATCATCATTTGCAAAATTTCAGATACCTAGATTGAATAGACACTGGGTTATTTCCATTTAAAGAAAGAAGTTGTATGGCAGCTACTCGAACCCGGCGGCCGAAAATGCTGGAGTTAAATAGCAAAACTAACAATTTTGCAAGAGTGACGTAAAAAAAATTTCAGCCTCCTAGCTCCTTTATTTTTTGAGTTATCGTGCGGACGGACACTGAGTTCTTTTCATTTAAAAAGAGATTTTGTATGGCAGCTACCCGAACCCGTCGCACCAGCACAACCAAATTTTGTAGAAGTTGTTGCCATAAAACTTGATCATCATTTGCAAAATTTCAGATACCTAGATTGAACAGACACTGGGTTATTTCTATTTAAAGAAAGAAGTTGTATGGCAGCTACTCGAACCCGGCGGCCGAAAATGCTGGAGTTAAATAGCAAAACTAACAATTTTGTAAAAGTGATGTAAAAAAAATTGCAGCCTTCTAACTCCTTTATTTTTTGAGTTATCGTGCGGACGGACACTGAGTTCTTTCATTTAAAAAGAGATTTTGTATGGCAGCTACCCGAACCCGTCCTAGCAGCACAACCAAATTTTGTAGAAGTTGTTGCCATAAAACTTGATCATCATTCGCAAAATTTCAGATACCTAGATTGAACAGACACTGGGTTATTTCTATTTAAAGAAAGAAGTTGTATGGCAGCTACTCGAACCCGGCGGCCGAAAATGCTGGAGTTAAATAGGAAAACTAACAATTTTGCAAGAGTGACGTAAAAAAAATTTCAGCCTCCTAGCTCCTTTATTTTTTGAGTTATCGTGCGGACGGACACTGAGTTCTTTTCATTTAAAAAGAGATTTTGTATGGCAGCTACCCGAACCCGTCGTACCAGCACAACCAAATTTTGTAGAAGTTGTTGCCATAAAACTTGATCATCATTTGCAAAATTTCAGATACCTAGATTGAACAGACACTGGGTTATTTCTATTTAAAGAAAGAAGTTGTATGGCAGCTACTCGAACCCGGCGGCCAAAAATGCTGGAGTTAAATAGCAAAACTAACAATTTTGCAAGAGTGACGTAAAAAAAATTTCAGCCTCCTAGCTCCTTTATTTTTTGAGTTATCGTGCGGACGGACACTGAGTTCTTTTCATTTAAAAATAGATTTTGTATGGCAGCTACCCGAACCCGTCGCACCAGCACAACCAAATTTTGTAGAAGTTGTTGCCATAAAACTTGATCATCATTCGCAAAATTTCAGATACCTAGATTGAACAGACACTGGGTTATTTCTATTTAAAGAAAGAAGTTGTATGGCAGCTACCCGAACCCGGGGACAGAAAATGCTGGAGTTAAATAGCAAAACTAACAATTTTACAAAAGTGACGTAAAAAAATTTTCAGCCTCCTAGCTCCTCTATTTTTTGAGTTATCGTGCGGACGGACACTGAGTTCTTTTCATTTAAAAAGAGATTTTGTATGGCAGCTACCCGAACCCGTCGCACCAGCACAACCAAATTTTGTAGAAGTTGTTGCCATAAAACTTGATCATCATTTGCAAAATTTCAGACGCCTAGCTTCATTAGGTTCCAAGAGGTGCAAGAAGTCTGAACCGGCTGCTCTAGACCAAACAAATTTTACAAAAGTTGTTGGCATATAACTCGACACTTCTTTACTAAATTTCAGATTCCTAGCTTCAATAAACACTGAGTTATTCTCATTTAACCGGATAAGTTGTATGGCAGCTACCCGAACCCGCCGCACCACCACAACCAAATTTTACAAAAGTTGTTGCCATAAAACTTGATCATCATTTGCAAAATTTCAGACGCCTAGCTTCATTAGGTTCCAAGAGGTGCAAGAAGTCTGAACCGGCTGCTCTAGACCAACCAAATTTTACAAAAGTTGTTGGCATGTAACTCGACACCTCTTTACTAAATTTCAGATTCCTAGCTTCAATAAACACTGAGTTATTCTCATTTAAACGGAGAAGTTGTATGGCAGCTACCCGAACCCGCTGCACCAGCACAACCAAATTTTACAGAAGTTGTTGCCATAAAACTTGATCATCATTTGCAAAATTTCAGAAACCTAGCTTGAATAGATACTGAGTTATTTCTATATA
Source organism: Poecilobothrus nobilitatus (assembly GCA_947095535.1). NCBI lineage: Eukaryota > Metazoa > Arthropoda > Insecta > Diptera > Dolichopodidae > Poecilobothrus > Poecilobothrus nobilitatus. Next base: position 49,426,470 of record OX352772.1, on the reverse strand, counting down.
AAGATAGAAGTTGTATGGCAGCTACTCGAACCCGCCGACCGAAAATGTTGGATTTAAATAGCAAAACTAACAATTTTGCAAAAGTGACGTAAAAAAAATTTCAGCCCCCTAGCTCCTTTATTTTTTGAGTTATCGTGCGGACGGACGGACGGACGGACGGACGGACGGACGGACGGACGGACGGACGTACATGGCTTAATCGACTCAGAATTCGATTCTGAGCCGATCCATACCTTTGACACTATATCTAGCTCGACTCCTTTAAGGTGTCACAAACGTAATGGCAAATTTATTATACCCTTGAACATAGTTCATACGGGTATAAAAACAAGAAAAAGAAATGCATGAAAACACCGTTATTATTTTTTTTTTTCTTACCAATTAAACCTAATTTTTTAGTCCTGTTTTAATTTTTTTTCTTCTGCCTAATATTATTTTTTATTATTTTTCTGCTGTCCTGCTCTAATACAATTCTGAACGTTACCTTTTTGATTCATATTCTTGTTTTTTTACAACAGTTGTAAAAAACATTTTTGTTTTGTTCTTTTTTTAACTTTAAAGTTTTTCTTTTGTGCCGCATAATTTTCATTGGGTTACCCTCAAGAAAACACACCATAAGGAATGCTACGACATCATAATAATAAAAAAACAAAATCGAAAAAGAAAAAAAAATAAAATTTAGAAAAAAGAAATGAAAAGAAAACAGAGACAGAGACAAAGAGACGGTTAACCATTTTCTTGGGATTTTTGGGATACCTTTTTTGGGATTTTATGTTTTTTTTTCGTTTTCATTTTAAACAGACGGTAACTAAATATAGAATAAAAAATAAGAATACACATGAAGTTTATATTTTAATAAATACAGCTGTGGACAATAGAAATTTATGTGTTAATTCAATAATATGTTTAGCTTTAATGCAATATCTTCATTCTACTTTGAAGCTTAATTTTTCTAAATCTCAAGTCAGTAGAGGGTAGAATCAGTAAACTAGGTAAAGTTGTTTAAAGTATGCCTAAGTATAGGATATATTGAATTTATTAAGTAAAAATTTAACATGGTAACAGTCCAAGGTGTATCTCTATTATTTTTAATGAGTCTAACTTAACTCTGTCTAACTAAATATTATAGGCAGATACAATAAAAATTATTTTTTAGAAAGAATTAGTCAGAAACAGTTTCATATTGAATGAGCCATTATAGAATAAAAAATGTTTAGTAGGAGTAATAACAGATTGCAAATGTTATTCAAAATTTAATATTACAGTTCTTCTTACATTTTAGATTCCACGAACTTACATTCCAGAAATCAAAAGGAAAAATTAATGATATATTGTATAGATATACACTTTTGTGACGTTTGACAACTCTAGTATATAATTTATAGTTTTTTCGTAAAATACTTTTTCTACTATTACAATACGTGTTATTGGTTAGAGTCGCTTTATTATTAAATATTTTGTTATTTGTTCGTCTAAACCACTCTTTTACTACTAAGTACTATTGTAAATGTTCCGGTATATTAACTAACTACTAAAATAAGTTCTAATAATAACTTTAATTATTAATCGGTGCTCATTTACTAATTCATCCCATGCAAAAATATTTCATATAAACTTTTGGCTACTTGAAATTAAAGATTTTCACATTATAGTAGAGTTTTATTGAATACAAGTAATTGGTAGCTTCATTACACAAAAAAAAAATTTTTTTTCTACTCTTCCATTTTTTTTTTTTTTTTGCCTTAACTGTAGATATTCTTATACAAAAATTGGATACTTATATCCGGCCTTTTGGTTTACATAACAAATGGAAAATCTTAAAAAGTTTTATGGAACTAAATAGAAAAAAAAAAAAATCTTTTAATCAAATGAGTTCAAATTTAAGAAAATGAAAACTTAGTAATGAAGAAAAAGTAAAGGACAACAATAGAAAAAAGAAAAAAAAACTTTTCTTTAATTTTCATTTTAAATTTTTTGTTATTATAAAAAGTGGAAAGAGACGACACTTGATTACAGAAAAAAAAAAAAATATAAAAAAAAAACTTTTTTTTTCAATTATGAGGCAATAATTAAAATAATTTTCTTAAGAAGATGATAAAAGGTGATAATTAAAAGTTTCCGCTGGGGAACTTTTCCCTATTTCTTTTTTTTTGTTTTGAAGAACATTTACTTATTCTTAACAAGAATATGGTTTGAATTCCTTTTATATTTTCTGAGAGTTTTTAATTAGTAATTTTTAATTTTTTTTTTTCTTTTTCATTTTATTTTTGACATGACTTTTAAGAAAAGTTATTAAGTGCTACCAGTTTTTGGTCTTATTAAAAACAAAATGTTGGAATGGGATAAGGCTATTTATTATTTCGGTTATTTGAATATTTCCTTGCATTTTGGTTTACGAATAAAAGTGTTATGGTTTACATTGGAATTTTCTTGACCATTTTTTTTTTTTTTTTTAAATAATGCAATGAATTAAGGATTGATAAATGATAGTTAAATTAGTTGAAGTAATTGATGTTGTTATAAAATATGGATATAAATTATATTGATTGGGTGTTTTTTTAAATTGAAATTTTCTATTTAATGAGTCATTTTCTATGTTTGTTTGATGCTACCGATTTTTATTCTTTTAGCTCCTTCAGATATCACATATACAATAGGTTGATGAATTGAATTTATTTACTTCTATTCTGAGTTTCTGCTGTCCATCCTTTTGTATGTAGTTAAAACTTCCAGATGGCATAATTCGGTTTATGGAAATTCGTTTCTGGAATGACCATCACGAATGTGAAATCTACTACCTTATATGTTGCTCTGAATTGGCGATGATTACGTATACAATGTGTAAAGATTCAAGGTGAACATTAACATCTTTGTTTACAATATGCCTGCTAATTTCCATCTCTAACCTAAATTGTTTTGACCAGCCAGTACATGAGTATTAAAGGTTGCATAACCTGTAGTTTGGCCAAAGAAGTCGTGCTTAGTGGGTTAAAGTCCGATACACTTATAGAGTGCTCGTGTTTGTTCCACTGCTCAGTAGTGAAAAAATCTTACGAAGATTTCCACTTACTCAGGCCAAAAAAAAAAATAAATAAATCTTATAAATACTATTATGAAGGAACTTAAGATCAATAGATTCGATAATTCAAAAAATTAAAATTAAATTAGGATTTATAAGAATGAGAGTTGTGAGTAATTAGTTTAATATTCTTTTTTATCATAAATATGAATAATTTTTTTTCAACATCCGCCAACTTTTTTGAGCTTTAAACAATATTAGTAAACATCTTCTTCATTGTGTCAAGTTTATTGGGAACCTTTTCTATAGCTAAGTCTAATTTTCTAATAAAGAATTCATATTTATTTAAAATTCTAATTATATTTTGCTGCCTTGTAAAAATAAAATTATACAAATGTACATCAAACACATAATGTCTCTATAACTGTTACTTTCTTTTCAAAGTCCAGTTATTTTGATGAAATGCGGGGATTGCTAAATCAATTGATTAAATTTATTTTAAAAAAGTAGGTAGGAAAAACTTAAATATGATCCATAGAGTAAAAATGTAAAATTAAATTTTATAATTAAAACTCTATATAAAAACAATAGCCCTGTAACACATCATAAAACAGGGAACAAAATACATCATATATTGATTTTGTTTTTTAACATTTTTATTTCGAATATAGGAAAAATGCTAATTTACTGTATCATCATTCGTTTATTTACAATCGAAACGTTATTTGAATATTCACTAAATACACATGCAGTTTGTTCAAGACTTTGATGTTATTTTTTAAGAGAAGGTTTGTAAATTATCTTTACACCTATACTCTGCGATTCGTTGTACACTTTAACTTCATTTACACCTTTGTTTATCATAGAGGCTTATCAAGCCAATCGATACTCCTAAAGAATAGAACGATAATTAAATACCCTTTAGGTTTTTAGTCATAAACAATTACATTTACATTAAATAAGATACTGACCTGTATCAATTATTTCATTATTGAATATTAGTTTCCGTCTTCAATCGGTTTAACCACAGTTTTATAAAAAAAAAAATATTGCATCGAAAAATGGCAACATTTAAGATTTATACATAAAACTGATTGAAAATATATTATGATAATAATATTAATTACCAATAACAATAACAAATACCAATTACAATTGCTAATACCATATATAAATATAATACTAATACCAATAATAAAATTTTATATAGACTGAGAGTTAAATATAGTCCTACTCCGCAAGTTTTCCGCATCCTATCCTCTTCTGTCTCTACGTCCTAGCCAATATACTGTGTTAGCAGTTAAAGATTTCACCCCATTGTATTGCCTAAAGGAGGAGGTGGGTAAGTCAGTAAGAATTGGACACTACCAATTGTCTAACTCATTTTCTGATATGAAACTTGGTCTTCTTGATTCCATTGCTATTGATAAAATTTTTCAGTTTAGTAAATTTTGGAAGCAATAAGTTAAATAAATTCGTAACAAACTTAAATCGGATACCTTAGAAATGAATCATTTCTTTCAGCAGCTTTCTTTTTTTTTATTATAATTTATTTTATTTTTGTATTCGATTTTTTTAAATTAAAAATTTCTGATAACGAAATTCTTAAATTAGCTTTTTTCAGTTCAATTCATTTTCATGTTTAATAATATCTTGTTTGGTATTTGTTTTGATTTTCAGCGAAATCTTTAAAAGTCAAAAGAATTTAATTTTATGAAGAAAAAAAACTGGGAAAATTTTTCAGTTTTTTTTAATAGACCAAATTTACAAGCAATAAAATTCCAATAAAGTTTATTTTTTTATAAAAACAGAAAAAAGAAACCAAAAATTCAGTCAAAAGTCTTTATAAGGTTTTTTTTTTATTTTTTTTGTATAGTTATTACCAATATCTTATTATCCTGCATCTCACTATATCGTTATACCCCGTGCATTTTGTGTTATTGCAAGCTTTTCATTAAAATTTTTCTTTTATATTTAAAAGACTAATAACAATGTTTGGAGCAAGAAAAAAATTCTGAAAAATTCCTTTCTTAATTTTAAGTATGATTTTATTTTTAAAAATGAAACTTAAGATATTCAATTTGCGTGTTGGTCTGGTAATTTTCTTCATTATACTAAGTAGTCATCTAAATATTAGAAACAAATATCAGATCTGTGAAAATAATCTGATAGGTAGGGATGCGTTTCTATAAATTAGTTCGCTGTCCTAATTGTAAACATTGAAAGCCTAACTTTTAATAACTAAACGAGGAACAAATTGCCCATGCTGTCATTGTGCTGACGTAAAGTAGAAAAATCAAAACTTGCATAAAATCGGTCAAATTTTAAATTTTAAACTGACAAAATCTATGCTTTATATAAGACAAGTTTTTACAGAAAGACAATTCTCCATTAGGACAATTATTAACATCATTAAAGACATTCACCATAACTAATTTATACACGGTAAGTACATCAAAATACCATTATTTAGGGGCGAACTATATACTTACATCCTTCTCTTAAACAACTACAACTCCAATAATTAAGTTGTGACTCCATACTAACGTACACAAAAATTGAGTTTGAACCATTACAGAAAAAGTTAAAATCGAGTTTACTCTATTGCTCGACTATATTGTACGATTTGGCTTAACTGCTTTTTAGAGTAATGTAATCTTAAATGTTAGGAAATCTAAAGAAATTTTTAAAGAAAGCTAATTTTTAGTCGGATGATTAATTTTCTTGATTAATTTTGAATTCTTTTAAACATTAATATAGCTAAGAAAATTTTCGATACGATAAGACATTATTAAATCCTGCTTCATTGCAGGAAGCAATCAAACAGTTTTTAAAATTTCAGATACTGCAATTGTAAAGTACCAGAGAATTTTTTACAATAATTTTCTTAGCTATTTTTTATATACATATTTTTTTTTTTTCAAAAGAATTTTGATGGTTTTTGTTTTTTTAAGTTCTTATCTTATCAACGCGGTAAAGTTTTGGATACTTGATGCCAATAAATTAAATTTCTCATTATGTTTTTCTTTTTTTTTTTTATTATTCCTTTCATTAGATTTAATTGTGTACTAATTTTTTTTTTTTCTTGTATTAGTATTGTAAAAAATTTGGTGCTTTATTACATTTTCTTGCATCTACGAGTCTAACATCCAATGTTAATCAAATTACAAAAATTCATGAAAAACGAGAAAGTAAGTTGAGTTGATTGTGTAAACTTTAGGATTCCCCCGCTTAATATAATATATGTTTCCATAAAATTTATTCATCATTTAGAAAATTTAAGATATCTAACATAATGAAATACTGAGATATATTTATGTTATTTTTGACCTTCTTGAAATATATTTATTTATTACAGCTACTCGACCCTGTTGTACAAAACTAATCATCTGGTGAACTTCAAGATTTAGGTGCTTAGAAAGAGCTTTCACAGTTTCTTTAGCCAGAGCGACATCGCAGTGGCATAAATATAGAGAAACATAACATTAACTTTGGTCGAATAAGTTCTTCTAAATTTTGAAGGCGCAGAAGAGACCTAGACTCTATTATCTACTGAGGCGTTAGATTAGGCTTCATCAATTAAAAAAGCTGAACTGAAGCTGAGCTGAATTTTTATTTACATAAAAATGAAATAGTAAAAATATTATAAACCTAGTTCCATTATTTTTTGAGTTCTCGTGAGGATGGACAGATGCACTTAGCTATATCATAACACAGAATGGAATAAATATATACTTTTTCCTATATCTCATCTGCTTTTAGGTGTCACAAACGTAATGACAAATTTATTATATCCTTGAACTATATGTTCGTGCGAGTATGGAAAAGAGGAATAAAATCATTGGTTATTAATAATTTTTATCTAAGATAAACTTTAAAAGAAGAAAGAGCAAGAATAAAAGTGTTTAACAGTATAGTTTCAACAATTTTTCTATGGCAGATTATCTACAATATTCGTATAATAAGTCTCCTATAGATGAAAGTATATGGATTTATTTTTAAGACTATGACCAAAATAGATAAAAAATAAAATTTAAAAACCATGAAAATAAAAATCTTTAATTAAAAAATTCTTAATTGTATAACTGATATAGAGATTAATATTATTGGATTTATTTTTATTAATAAATGGTGCAATATATGATTTGCATGGAAAACTGAAAGAAAAAAAAACAATAATATTCATTCATTTTTAAGTTATGTTATGTTTATAAGTTATATTCTGAACAGTAAACAATTTAAGCTTTATAATAATAAAATGTATACCTACCTTATAAGTACGCTAATTATATAATTTAAACCAACAAGGTCAAAAAATTAAAAAATTATAAAGCAGGGGACTCGGTTGCCTAGTGGGTAAGAGCGTATAAAATACGCTGTAAACAGCGCGAGAGTGTGGGTTCGAATCCCACATACGTCGTAAGAATTGTTCACCCTTACAATATTTACAACCACGCCTGAAATGAAAAGGCTCTGTAATTTTCTGTTCACATTTATATGGCAGAGAAATGCACTAAAAAAAATTATAAAGCATTAAGCAGATATGTCGTGATATTTCTTAGTCATTAGAGTCATTGGAAAAGATTATTTAGATGAGGTTTTTCAATAGGCGAAAAAACTGAAATACAACATGTGTTTAGGAGATATAATTTAACAATTAAGCTTTGAGTTAATCAATCTGATGATAGTTCAACCTTATTATCTAACAATATTATGTTAAAGAAATTTTATTCATGGCTCATAGCTTCTCATAGAATTTTTTGCGTTTTTTTTAAATAGTCCTTTTTTTCTATTTATTTTTTAAAAAATTTTTAATTTAGAAATTTCATATTTTTTAGCAAAATAGTGTTTTTGCAACTAACAGGATATCCGGTGTTGCTTGGTAACACTAGTTAAAAAAATCGTGCTGCAAGGCGTTTAGAGATTATAAATAAATTACTGCAGCTTTTTATGAAAAAATAAAGGTTTTATATAGTTTTAACATAGTATGGTCAAATGCAAATGCAAAAACAAAGAATTTTTATAGCTTCTTTAATAGACCACTTGATGGAGTTTCATAAAATTGTCACAAGGCTTTTTTTTACGTTACAAGATTTTCGGAGAAAGTTAGAGACAAATCGCAAAGAAAAATGTTTTTAAAACTGATTGAAAAGCCCAAATGAATTTATGAATCTAGTCGATTTAATTCAGTAAAAGAGCAAGAAATTTCAAATGAAAGTCATCTTGAAACTGTTAAATTCGGCCATTAAAGAAATAAAACCTAGTAAATTGCCACTTACGGTTGTGCGATTTGCTACAAAAGCTTATCAATACCAAATATTTACGTTAAAACCTTAAATACGAAATTCCAAAAAATTCCGCTCAGTCGTTTAGGCTGTACACGTGCCCACAGACATTTTTAATTATTCTTTTCTTACGAATTTGGTTTCACCAAAGTTCTTTTTTTTTTTATTAGATCAAGTCAATAGCTGTAACACACTAATCATTTAATAGATAACAAAATAGAGAAGATAAGCTAAGAAACACCAGTTTCTATAATCAAATATTACCTCTGTTATTAATATTAAAACAATAATTTTCTTTAAAACTTCAACTTCAACTTTAAAATCAAAATCAATAATTTATTTTTATCATAAGAAATTTCATGTTTCTTCAACGAATCACAATTATTTATAAGGCGGAGTTTTTTTTTTTTTTTTTTTTATATATATTTATACATTTTGTTTTGTTTGCGGTTAACCACAAATAAAAATTTTCGGATCAATGAAAATTCTTTTTTTTTTTATTATATACTTTTATTCAAACAATAAATTGTCGTATCATCACGTGATGAAAAAATATGCCTAAGAAAAATCTCTTTTCATTGTTATGTTGGTTTTTGAGGACTACACTGTATTGGTTGATTTTATTAAAATTGAGAGCCTTAACTGTATAAATTATAATTATTTTTGTTTTCGTTTTCTTTGTTTTTATTTTTTCACTTTCTCTTTTTTTCATAAATAGACAAAAAAAAAAACGCAGGGGTTAATGAAAAATGCATATTATACTATAATATATACAATCCTAAAAGTATTTGTCTTTTACCATATATAAAATAATAATATATAAAATATATATAAAACTGTTACATATATATTATATAGGTACGTACACATATTCTTTATTTTTTTTTTTTTATTGAAAGATATCCCTTTTTATATCCTTTTGCGGTTAACCACAAAAAATAATTGGACGTCTACTGCTCATGCCCTTGACTTTTGTACGGTTTTGAAAATCTATTGAAGAATTCAAATAAAAAAAATAAAAAAAAAAAATAAAAAATAAAAATAATAGAAAGAAAAATAATAAGAAAATAAAAATGAAGGAGACGTATGATAACAAAATGAAGGACAATAAATATATTTTTTAAATTTACATATGTTTAAAATTTATAATTGAGGTTTTAAAATGAGGTTTTGTTTTCTTTTTTTTTTATTTAAAGAAAGAAAATTTAGAAGTTATACTATAGTAGAGCTTTAAATAAAAGAAATAAAAAAATTAATTAGATTATGTTTTGATATTTTATTTGGTACAGTATCGAATAATATACAATATATACTCATATATATGTATTTGTACATAATTTAAAATATAGTTGGTATCCTAAGGTCTTTTATTCATAATTAAAGGATATATTCGATTTTAATGATTTTATAAAAAGTTTTATAAAAACTTGTCTCTATTATGTTGTAGGTAATTGAAATATTTCATATTGATATATTTTTATATTGAAAAGTTTCTATGTGGTATCACAATGGACCAAATACGGTCTAAGTGTGCTTTTTTGGCAGCCATCTTAATCTAACCTAACCTAACCTATGTTGTAAATCATTAGGTACAATTAATATCGAAAGTATAAAAGACCTTTATAATACATAACTGATTATAACTATCTATCCCAATTTCAGTCATCATTAAAACTCATAATATAAAAGATACATTTTTCACAATCGTATAAATTTCCATTTGAGAATTTCTTTTTAACCTTATATAGATGATATATACATAATTATCTACATTCAAATGGAGTTAAATGGAGTTGTGAATTAAATATTCTTAAAATTTAAAAAATATTAGCTATACTCTATGGGGAAGCTTCAGTTATGAAATGTATAGATGAATTCTAGAAGTTTTACATATGACTTACTAAATATAGAAGTAGAATACGGTATAACGACATTTGTTTTTCGCTAATATAATGAGTTTTATTTAACCTCTTGTTTAATCTGTTTTTCTTTTTTTTTTATTATTTTATTATTCAAAGTTATATTTAAAAACTTTTCGTACCGATACGAATTTTCAGGCATTATACAAAGTCAATCATCAATTTTTAAGCTTAAATACATTTATAATATCTAAATATTTTCTTTGATTCCTTCAAAAGTTAAGAGATATATGAATTCATAGGCTAGATGCAACACATACTATGTTTTAGGATATTTTCTGTACATCTACAATCAACAATAAAAGAAAAACAGATGTAAGAAAAACTTTCTTTAAAGAATTTTTTCTTAAAAACCAAAAAAAGAACAAAAATTATCTGAAGCGCCTTGCAGTGGAAAATTCGCGAAACTTTGAAATTTTTATTAATTTTTTTTTCTTTTCTTTAAAAAAAAAAAATTTGTTTTTTCCCCTTTTTTTTGAAAAAAAAAAAAAGAATTTTTTTTTTACAAAAATACGAAAAAAAAATATTAAGAGAACAAATTCTTTTAAAACATTTTTTTTTTCGTCTTAAGAAAAGTTTCCTTTTATTATTTTTTTTCTTAAGGGACAACTAGGTTAGGTATATATTTGTAGTTATGTACTTGTGTATGTTATGTGTATAGAAAATGTAAGGGAGAATTTATCGCAAGCGCATTGGATAAAATATCCTTAGAAAATATAGTATAATATTATTGAAGAATAAAAATTTGGTATGAGCAATAAGAAAGAACTGCATAATGAGAATGAGGGGTGGCATTAAAATCTTAAATTTGGTAGCCCACACCTAACACTGAAGAAAAGAAAAAAAAATGTAGATATTTTTTTCTGGAAGAATTTTTTTTGTTTTGTTTGTGTTGTTTTTTTACTTTCTTGAGGATATTTTCCAAGACGGACGGAAATTTGTTTTTATTTTTTTTTATGATGGGGAAAAACATTAATTTTTATTTTATGATTTTTTCTTTCAGTTTTTTTTTTTTTTGTTCATTTTTGAAAATAAAAAAAAATATAAATAAAAAATTTCGCGGATTTATATATTTCTAAGAGATGTCGCTGCTTGTCCAATTTTTAATATTTTTTTTTTTGGGGGGTTTGAAAAATTATAGCAACAACAAGAAAATAATAAAATTTTATTTACTTTACTTTAAACGAGTTATTGGAGATATATTGAACTTTATATTTTTAAAAAAACTGTTTTAGAAAGTAATTAAAATAGAAAATATGTTGGTGCAACTCATCATATTCGAAAATAAATAACAGTTTTCTATCTGTTCTATAAAGTGACATTTTATAGATATTATTATAATTAATTTTGAAATTATACGTATCTGAGAAGGAATCTAAGAGAATTAACTTTAGGGAGCTTTTATAATTTTTTTAATTTGAAATTAAGAAGGTGGGAACATACCTCCTCACCAATATCTATAGCCAATATAATAGGATAAAACCACTAACTGCTAACTATAGTATATTATCTAAAGAGTAGGAATAGGAAAGGATAAGACAAGCATGAACAAACATTGAATTGGAGTGGCACTTCAAGGGAACAATGAATCCGTCTATTTTTATTACTATCTTGCTGTCAGTGACAATAGCCATCAATAGTTACAACATGCAATGTCATATAGCACTTTCCAGCTAAAGATAATAATTAAAAGCAACTCCAATTGTCACACTGTGGCAGCTATTTTTCTTAGTATTAGAATTAATTATTTATATTTATAGAGTCAGGGTCATCAGTAGATAAAACCAGCAATCGATTTAATCAAGACTTTATTAAAAATTGCAATTAAACAGTTGGGACAGTTTTAGGTGTTGGTAATTTTTAATCAATATTAGAAAATATTGTATACGAAAATGATTATAAAGTTTCCAATCAATTAATAATACTATTATTTTTATTTTCTTTCTTTGACATAAAAATTTGAATGTGCTTATTTTACTGGTCATATTAGTTTTGTAAATACTAATATGAAAATAAAAAATAAAAAACTGAATAACCACGTCCTCATATAGAAATTTTAAATTTTATTTAATATAAAACGAATTCAGAGTTTTTAAAAAAATTAAAAATACCCCCAAATTTTAAAAATGAAGGGATATTTTTGAACAATTATCAGATCTTATAAATCTTATTAGGTTTCATATTACTAAAATTTTAATATTTAAATATCCTTTATATTTCTTTTAAATATTAGTCATCAATTTAGAAAAATTGTATCACTGAAACACTTTTAGTCAGAACCTTGAAATTTTGAGATAAGCAAGATTCTTGACAATATATAAAATATGGTAACTTAGAATTTTTTTTACTTCCATTTTTTTTTAAGTATAGTATAAGGTAACTAAAATCGAAAATCAGTTTTTTTAAGACACCTGCAAGTAATTTCGACAACTGTTTAAATAGTGTTTAAACTAAAACACAAAAATACAAACTCCAAAGACTAAACTTATTTATATAACAGGATTCCCTTCAAATTGAAGGTAATGGCTCTAGTTTCCACAATTTTTTGTTACATGAAAAAAATCCAAAAAAATTTAAAAACTTGGATCTAAAAGTTTTTAATATTAAAATTTTTATTGTCGTTTTTAAAATGTATACCTTTAAAAATGTTTGGTTTTATCTACTACATTAGTTTTAATTAAGTTGTAATATTAAATGGTAGATATAAAGAGTATTTTTTTTAGGTTTTATGAAGCTATTGTCAGATAACGAGAAAAAATAAATAAAAATGAACATTTGCTACTGCTGGCAATAACTATAATAGTAAACAAATTTTGTTCTTTGGCTTTAAAATTATATTAGCGTGGAAATAATTTCATATCATTTAAATTGAATAGATTTATCAAACAATTCATTAAGTATACTGTACATGAAGTGGTATGCTCTCAATTATATATATATATAATTTTTTGCACCTCCCGACACCTCCCGAAGTTTTAAAAAAAACAACAAGAAAACCTAAACCGTCTTGGTATACTATAGGATTTTTACCCACTAAAATTACCTATCTCTGTAGATCGTAGTCAGTATAATGTTATGATCAAATGCAAAACAGAATATCTGCGAAAAAACATTGAAGAAAGGAAAGAAAATTAGGAGGAAAATTTTGATTTAAATTGAGGGAATAGCATTAAATAAAATTTTAAGAAGATGTTATTTGACTGATTCTTTGAACTTCTGTGTATTATTATACGACCCGATGTATCACTATGTAATTGTACAACGGTGCCACTTTACATGTATTTCGTCGGATTGATTGAAGTTGGGGCCTGGATACCTTTAATTACACGCGAGGTATATTGCCTAAGGGATATTTTTAGAAAAGATAAGTAACTTTTATATTTCGTGATGACTTAAAGATGTTAAGTATGTATTTTGTATATTAGGAAGGAGATCAGAAAATATAAAATATTTCTTATTTCTGCTTAAAAATCAATTCGTGGAATTTTTAGCGACCGAAAAGATGGTGTCGTCCCACAAAAATTTTCCATTTATTTTCATACCTATATAATTTTTAAGGATACATAGTCCTTAATATTTACATTTCGAAAAGAAATATTCGCCAGAAAAAGACATATTTTTGTTTCAATTGGCAATTCTATGTTTTAGAAGCAATAAAAACCACACTGTTAATGATTCCAGATTCTTTTAATTTTTTAAAATCAATTAGTAGCTATAGTACTATTTGATATACAATTTAATAAAAAACGAAATAGACGAGCATCAGATCTTGGTATCTAACAAAAATGAATTAGCAAAATTGTAACTTATGTTTCATTTACGCTAGGTGACATAAATTATCAATTTTATTGTCAATCTCTGTCAACCACTGGACATTTTATACCAATTTTTTTTTTTTTTTTTGATTTTCATATTATTATTTTCAACAAATTTTTATTTAAATCAAAATAATTTTTAAATCAAATATGTATTATAAAAATTATTATTTTTATTTTCTTTTATTGTTTTTGTATTTAATTAAATGTCTACTTAATTTATCTAAAAAAAAAAAAATATGGATAAATTAGAATTGCTTTAATCACATTTTAATTAAAAATACAAAAAAAAAAAAAAAAAATAATTAAACAGAAAATAGAAAACAATTGGAAAAAATTATAATCCTTTATTTAGGATTTTTTACAATTCAATTGATTTAAATACTCAATTGGCTTATCATATTCCATTCTCTTATCATTACCACTGTATACTAATAATAATAATAATAATATGATGTGTTTTTTTTTGTTCGAATTTTCTAAAAATATTTTCCCGAAAAAAAAAAAAAAACAACAAAAATAAAATATAAAACTAAACATAGGAAAAAAAAAATTTGAAATTATTTAGAGAGAGGGAGAAAAAAAAATCAATTAATTTTCTAAACCACAAAACTATGTACACTTATAAATATTTATACATACATATTATATATTAAGTATAAATATATACATATATAAATTAAATAGAAATATTTAAAATACACATCTATTATATACAATTTTATTTTATATAAAATACTTTTTTGTTTTTGAAAATGAAAATTTTTAGATATTCAAACTATATTATAGTGTAGTGATTAAATAAAATTTTAACGCATTTTTTACTTTGTTTTTTTTTTTTGAGCTTCACTTATTTCTCTAAATTTTCAATTAATTTTATATATAATGTTTAAAAATATACATAAGTATGTATTTATACAGGGTGTTTAAGTGGAGATAGTCATTCTTTAAATTGATGATCGGGAATATTGATACGAGAGGTTTGGTTGGGCCGAGATTTTGAAAACCGAGATCTCACATTAGACCCGTTTGTTTTTTATTAATTAAAAACTACAAAACGTACATACTGTACATACATTTTTTTGAGAATCTCACTTATATACAATATACCTATACATATATAAGTATTCTGCAAAAAGGGTATATAATCCTTATTTTTTTAACCAACTCTAAAATTCCCCCAAAAAATATAAAAATATTTATTTGCTCTTCTTTTCTATAGAAAATAATAATAACAAAATTTCATATGTAGCTTTCATTGGCCATTTGAAAAACTTCCGGTGCTATTTTCAGACCGAAAGGTAATTTTTTGAACCTATATAAGCCGAAGAGTGTACTAAAATTTTTAACAATAGAGGAATTTTGTCTTGGCAGGATTTTGGAAAGCGTGATTACGACCCGCTGCTCCCGAATGAGACTAAACCATTTTTTATGATACTCCAATTGCACGGAAAGGGAAGAGGCATATTTTCCGATAAAAAAAAACTGTTATGTTAACACCGTTAAAAAATATTTAACTTTAGTTTAGATCCTTATAACCTCAAACTAGAAAACTCAATAGTAATGTTTAATAATGCATGTATAAATCTGCAATACTTATTTTTTAGAACATTTAAAAAAAAAAAATTTTAAAATGTGCCTATTAATTTCACTCTGTTCGTCTATCGGAGTTAAGGAGCTACAACCCCTCAAAGTTCGAAAACTCTATATTAAAATTATTATAATACAAGTTCTAAAAGGTACATATATATCTTCAATATAGAAATACTGAAATAGAATGCTTTTATAAAATTGCCAAATATATATATAAAATAATAATAAAATAAATTAATTTACCGTTATACGAAACTAAATTTATGCAAACATTTTTGTGCCGTTCTATCTTCCAAAACTATTAAAAATCTTTCAAAATCATTTCAGAATATATTTTTGCATCGCCACCCGTTCAGAATCTGTAAAGGATCAAAAACAAAATTAAATCTGTAAACATACAAAAATTAAAGCTTCAACATCTCATTTTTATTTTTATTAACAGCTGTTCTTAATAATATAGGATTTTGTGGCCGCGGGTGGCCTAGTGGGTAAGAGTGCATGAAATACGTTGTAAACACCTAGGCAGTGTAAGAATATATCACGTCGTAAGAATATATCCTCCTTAAGACATTCAGACTTTAGAGCCATGCCTGAAAAAGAAATGCCGTGTAATTTGCTTGTCACATTCATGTGACAGGGGAATGAACTAAAAAAAAGTATAGTAATATTAAGTATACCTTAATATTGACGAGAGAGTATCTTCATTTTTCCCAATTTTTTCTGACAAATTTTTCTAACAATTTTTTATCAATTTGGATATAATTATCAATTTATTTTTCTGTACTCCTTACGAAAAACTTATTATAAAATATTTTTTAATTTTGAAAGCGTTCCTTTGGTTTTTTCACTACTTGTTTTCTCTCTTATATGGTTAAAATTCTGTCAGAATAAAAAAAAATTATGGTTGAAAAAAAAAAAAAATTTCTCATAACTTTTAAAGCAGCAAAAATGAGAAGCCCCACAACTTCTAAAGCAGTGTAAAAAGATCCCCCCTCCCCCTTTTCATATAATTTTTTGTTCGTCTGAATATGCCCAATCACCAATTTCAAGGAAGGCAATCTAGAGTCAAACACCCTGTATATGCATATAACAATTATTATCTTATATATTTAATTTTAAATGGGTATAAAACTATATCTTATATTATTATAAAATATATAAATTTATAAAAATAGAATAAACGATTTGAGTGCCAACAATATTTAATTTAAGCTCAATGTTTTCTGCACACTTTAATTCTGACCGATTGTATAAAATAAATTTTCATCCTTTTTATAATAACATTTACAATTTATTAGGCCACTATTAAAGTGAAACCAGCTAACTAAGAGATTTAAGTGATTCAGTATTAAATACAAAAAAAAAAAGTGTGTGTATTATTAACAGTTTAATATTTTACTTTCCTTTTCCCTTTTGTTTTACGATCTCAAATTTAAAGCTGTAAAATAATATAAAATTTGATGGGGCCTCGATGGCCTAGTGGGTAAGAGCGTATAAAATTCGCTGTAAACACCGAGGGAGTGTGGGTTCGAATCCCACACACATCGTAATTGTTATTCCCCCTTATGACATTTACAGTCATGCCTGTAAAGGAAAGGCTGTGTAATTTCCTGTTCACATTTATGCCGCAGAGAAATGCACTAAAGAAAAAAAAAAATTTGATTTCTATTAAAACTTCTGCTAAAAATTTTAACAACTTTTATTTTTTTCTTCTTTTATGGCTAAATTGTCTGTTAAAAATTTAACTTTTTAATCATTAGACCCAATTTTGCGCAGAAAAATAACTAATTTTATAAATTAAATATGAAATAATATTCAATTAATACAATTGTTTAACACAGAGATATTTATAAAATTATTTTAATTCATACTTTATAACTCACACTTAAATGTATGAAAAATTAAAAAAAACAAAAACAAATTTTAAATATTTAAAATGTTATGAATATTCCTATCAATATCAATTTTAATTTCTTAATAAATTGATTGAAATTGGGGTTTAAACGAAATACCAAAAAATTGATGGATTTATAACTAAAGAAAATTTTAAATTTTAATGGGGGTGGCAATAGATTAGTAATAGGCTGAATAAATTTGAGGTTGATATATTTTATATTTATTGAGTGTAAATTACACAATATTTCTAAAAATTTTGGGAGAAATTTTTTTATTTTTCGATTTTATACACATCCTTTAGGTAATACGTATAATTTTATTAAATTTTATACACATGTGGACTAAATCCGCACATGTACATAATACATATATTATTATAATATTATGTACAATGTGTATATTTTCAATAAAATCAATTTAAATGACATTTTGTAGAATATTGTATGGTATTTGATCAGAAAATTATTACAGTCTTCTGAAAAACAAAATTCTCGAAATTATAAAAAAATTTGGATTAATGGGTATATTAATAAAATTTTTTGAATATTATTATTATACCCTTATATAGGTACACGACGTTCCACAATGTAATTAATAATGTATTTGTTTTGGAAGAGAAAATTCTGAAAATTGATAAGATTTAAAAAAAAAAATTTCAATTTAGGATGAAGCCCAAGCGAATTCCAAAAATATTGGAACTAATGATTAACCGACTACAATAGATGAATATAACAAGGATATATAACTCAAGTATGAATATAATACCGAAATCATGCAAGACTCAAAAATTGATAGTGATACACGTTTTTTCACATTTTCTATCATTGAAGACTAATATGTGATAGTTACCGGATATGTGAAGTTTTGATGTTTATGCAAGACGCTATTTGCGATAATTTATCAAATTATTCGATATGTTCATCATATAGAAATTGTTAGTGATAGTTGGTGATAGTTAATGGTGAAACGTTGTTTATGGCTTGTGCTGTGTACAGCTGTGCTTATCTATCTTTCCTTTTTTTTTGAAAATTTCAATGGAAAAAGTGTAAAAAAACTAAAAAAATTTTGAACAAATATATTTAAAATTTAATATTTTTAGCAAAAAAAATACGAATAATAAGGAATTTGAATGTTTGCATTATGACATTTTACCTGAATTATAATTTATAACCTACAAAATTTAATATCAATCCATTGGGTAAAAAAGAAATTAAAATCTTGTAAATACTGCCAGTTTGACATAATTATGACATCCCAAAGTCTAACATGATAGAAAATTTGAGTTTATGTGTTGTGATACTTTTTTGTGATGTAATAGTGATGAGTCGAAAATGATATGGGTGTAAACTTTTAAAAAACTAATTAACCGAATTACCTGGTAATATAATAAACATTTATTTATTATTTAATATTATTTTTAATTTGATTCAGAAATATAAAAAAATCAGTTTAATACAAATAATATATGTGTAGTTATATTATTATAGTTGCATACTTTTTTACTTTAAGTGAATATTTTTAATTTTAAATAAGAAGATATTCTTATTTATATTTATGTTTTACGTTTATGTACCTGATATTTATATATAAACATATACTATATATGTATATTGTATATATTTTTATACATACTTTATTTTTTATTACAAATGTCTTCACTTAAAGTAAAAATACGTTCATTTAAAGTAGAAAAGGTATATATGGTTTAGATATATATTTGTTCATTGTCAATCTAAAATACAATTTAATAATAACTTCCCGAATAGCACTGTGATCAAAATCAAAAAGCCATGATTCACTTTTGCCCACTTAATCTGAATCATAAGTATAGATAAGAAAGGAACATAACAAATGATTAAATTTAGGATTAAATTTATTAATTTTACAATAAATTTTTATTAAGCTTTAGAATATAAGACCTAGAGTTTTTAAATGTAATGTGATTACTTCCCTTTACAATTTCCTATATTATTATATGTATAAAGCTGTTCCTAACAAATGCATGAAACCACTTTGTATCAAAAAGATGAAGCACTTCTAGATGTGCTAAAGACTAGCTGCATTTGATAGAGTTTGGTGTAAAACCATCCAGAAAAATCTGAAATTACATCTTTTTGGTTCCAAAGGAGCCCTTTTAGCCCTTTATATGTTGTATGGGGATTTCAATATTTATACCCGAATATCGTCATTGACGAGCTCTTTAACTTTAGTTTGAGGACCAGGGGAGGGGAGGTTTGGGGACTGAGACCTTTTATAAGCCTTTAATATAAAAGTAAGCTGTATATTATCATGTGCGGTATCATTAAAAAGGTCGTGGTGAGCTTTACACCTTTTGCTTGGGGACTCTGGTTTCTGAAGGCGCCGCTTGGGTTCAGAAAGCTTTTATAAACCCTTGATATAAAATCAGCTATATATGATCATGTGGAGTATCATTGAAAAGATTTTGACGAGCTCTCCAACTTTAGTTTGGGGACCATAGTCCTAGGACACGCTGCTTCGTTCCTGAAACTGTTTATAACCCCTTAATATAAAAGTCAGCGGTATATTATCTTGTGGGGTATCATCAAAAATATATTGGCGAGCTCTATAACTTTTGTTTGTGGACCATTCTTCAAACCTGTTGGAGGATGACAGCGTTTAGAAGTCCTAACTATAAAAATCAGGGATACAATGCTTTTTCAAAATGCTTTTTAATCATGGGATTTAATCAACTGTTTGACGCTTGCAATGCAAATACACATTATTAGTTCTATAATAAAACAAATGCTTGAATACATACGATAAGATTTTCATAAGTAAGATTTATGAAAGGTAAGATTTTCAAAAGTTAAAAGATTCCAAGATACTTAAAATATTTTACAATTTCGACTTTAAAACTACCATTCACACAATATTATTACATCATTATAATTTGAACTGTCAGTTAAAATATAACTAAATCTTTACTTTTTCAAATTTCCACTATAAAAAATTAATAATAAATATTTTTTACATCAGAATTTAATTCACTTAAATTAAAGAACATTAAATAATATAAAACAGTTATATATAAATAGTTACATATATTATAATCTGACATTAACAAAATCATTTCAATTCATACTTTATAACTCACACTATACATTTATATTTAAAAAAAAAATAAAAGAAAATTATTTGAAAGCTTAAAAATTTTATTGACGATGAATATACTATCAATTCAATGCAAAATTTAATTTCGTAATCATCTGGTCCAAATTGGTGCAAGAATAACAAATTCATATACAGCAGTGGTTCTAAGATTTGGTTCTTAAAGGTGTGCAACAAAAGTTTTTTTTTTTATTATTATTAATTTTCACTAATTCTTGTTATATTTTGTCGAAATTTTCGAATCGTTTTGAGTTAGATGTAACTTTTATAAAATATTTTTGAGCAAATAGGATATTTTTTAAATTTAAAGATTCCTATACTCTTATTTCCTATACTTATATTCATCGTCTATACTTATATTCATCGTCTATACTTATATTCATCTACTATACTTAAATTCATCTTCTATCGATTTTAAAAAATATAGGATTCTATATTTTTATTATGGTTCTTAATTAACTAAGTAATTTCTCTTCTGTTTTTGTACTATTTTTAAATTTTTAATTATCTATAGGTACCTATAACTATAATTTAATATATATATAATAGTTCGTTATTATGCCAGTTTAGTTTAGATTTACCGCTGCATTTTTATTTTAAAATGTTTCTAGTTGTGTTGAAGAACAGTGCAACTTTGATTTTTTATAAAATTGAATTTACTAAGATTATTTGATTTTTTTTTTTAAATTAAACGACGAAGACTGTAAAATAGACTATGTCAACTCTTCTACAAAATTTCAGATATTTGACGTAATTAAATTCTAAGATATGCAAGCTTTCTGAACCTGTTGAGTCAGAGCAATTAAACTCAATAGGTGTTAATTGTGATAAAACTGGATCATTTTTTTTTTTTAATTTCAGATGTTTAGCCTTCTTAAGTACCAAGATGTAGAAGTACATATACAAATTATATGCTTGTATAAAAAAAAGATAATATAAGGCAGATACCCGAATCTACTAATCTGGACCAACCAAATTTAAAAGAAGTTGTTGACATGCAATTTAATATCTTTTCACAAATTTTCAGACACATATCTTTAATAGGGACTGATTTATTTTCATTTAAATTTAGAATGACACCTACTTGAACGCGTCGATCGAACTTTTTCGATTTAAATAAGGAAATTAACAATTTAAAAAAAATGATTTAACATACATGGCAAATTAGATTCAAACAAGAATATATTATATACTTTGTCATAACTAGCTCTGCTTTATTAAGGTGTCACAAACGTAATGGCAAATTTACTATATATTCACATACCGTTCATTCGAGTATATAGAAAAAGAAAAAAATATTTAGAATTAAATTGAGGACAAAAATTGATACCTACATACATATTGTACATATACATATTTATGTATATAAACTTTAAAATATATTCGAATATTATTTTCATTTTCAAACATTTTTTGTATTTAAGTCAAATTTTTTTGAAAATAACTGTATAATTTGAAATTATAATATAAATTTTTAGAAATAAGTAAAATAACAGTGAAATAAAATTAAATAAAAATTTTTTTTTATATTATATTTTATATATGTATAAATTTTTGGTATATTTTCCAAAAAAAAAACACTTTTTATAGTTAATATTATTATTGTTATTATAATATTGTTTAGGCAACTTGACCCGCCATTTTGTTTAGGGAATTAAATATGCATATATGTGTGCATTAAAATTAATTAGATACTTTTGAAAAATATATTTATATATAACAAATATATATTATATGTATGTATATACAGGGGAAATACCATGTTCACCGCATGAATTAATTGATTCAAATCAATATCCCGAACTAGACAAACACATCTAATGTGGTAACTATGGTGAGCAGTCCCTGTGGGTTTTTTTTTTTGTTATTGATATTTATAATTTTTTTTTTTTAGTGATTCTTTGTGATTTTTTTTTTTGGAAATTTGTGCTCTTTTTTTCTGCCCGTTAATTTTTCTTTTTAAGCATTAAAATAATATTTGAAGCGTATAATAGGATTCTAGGAATATTCGTAAATGCATATTAATATATAGTATAAAATTATATACAATGTACAAATACATTGTATACATCGAAAAAAAGTAACAACATATAAAATAGTAATTTTTTTTTTAATTAAATATAATATGCAAAATTTGAGTATAAATAATGTGAAAAATTAATTTAATATGTAGGTATAGTTTTCTTGTTTTTTTTTTGTTTTTCTTTTTTGTTTTTGAATTTATCATTAGAAAATTTTTAATGCAATATTTAATAAAATAAAATATATTACTAAAATATGATTGGATTATTATAATCAATATTTTATAAATTGGATTTTTTTATTTTTTTTTAATTTTATTTAATTTATTTAACTTTATTTAATTTAATTTTGTTTTTTTTTTTTTAAATCATAATTAATTGTTGTATGAATTATTAATTATGGAAATTTTTTTATTGAAAACTATGTATATAATAATTTTGTTAAAATAAATACATATACCTAATATTTAATAAATTTATGGAATAGAGTATCATTTTTATCTTTTAAAACCGTTTTAGTTTTATTGTTTTTTCACGCTACCCAACCATTACGAATTCTTCATACAAAGTTATTGAAGGATTGGCTAATGGGGGGAGGAATTGGAGGAAAATAGAATAATAACTGAAAGTTTTTAAGGGTGGCAAATTGTATAATCTACCAAAATCTACCAGATGGGAACACATTGGATGGAAGCATGTTCCACATATAGCAGTTCCCACAAATAAATGATTTTCCATAACGTAAGTATATAACCAGTAAACCACCTAGATATTTCCACGAGTAGAAATGAACACTTGTAGACTCCCTAGTGTTGCGTTCGAATTGTTTAAATGGCGGCATTTTTGATTTTAGTTCAATAGAATTTAGTGTCATTATCTACAAGATATCTATAAAAATCTATTATAAAAGGGAGATAATGTTCCAATATTGTGACGTATGATAAGAGGAGTAAAAAGTTACCTGCATAATAGAATCGCCAATTAGGCGTAAAGTGCTATTTTAGATTTCATCCAGGTAAACTAATTGCTAAGTTTGAAGGTCGCCAGCCCTTATGTGGGAGTTGTATTCCATATTTGATCGAATATATGCTTTACAAATATTAGTCAGATACCTAAGAGAAAAAAAGACTTTACAATGAAAAAGAAAACTCAAACATTTGGAAGCGTTTTTCTCTACATAAAAAATTTACTAATTTCACAACATTTTTTGATATGGTTGCCTAAAATGTTTAAATTTTCAGACGGTTGAATTTCCCCTTGAAATCGGAGGATTGTAGTAGAAATGAGCACTTGCAGCCTCCTTAGTGTTGCGTTGGAATTTTTTAAAGAAAGGCATTATTGATTTTAGTTCAATAGAAGTTAGTGTCGTTATCTACAAGATGTCTATAACAGAGAGATAACGTTTCAATATTACGACGTATGATGTTAATAGGAGTAAAGAGTTGGTGCGGTAAGATGCACCTTTAGATTTCATTCAGGTAACATAATGAAAATTGAGGATCTCCAGCCCTTATATGGGAGTTGTACTCCATCTTTGGTGGAATATATGTTTTACAAATGTTAGTTAGATACCTAAGAGAAAAATAGGCTTTACAACGAGAAAGGAAACTCAAAGTTTTGGCAACGTTCTTCGCTACATCAAAAATATGCTAATTCTACAGCATTTTTTGATTTAGTTGCCATGCCGCCTAAAATGTTTAAATTTTCAGACGGTTGAATAATTTCCCTTTGAAATCGCAGGATTGGCACGAATTAAACATCTTTGCAAAAGATTAGATAGCTTTGAGTTTTAACAGGTGTTGAACTGAACTCTGTTTGCGTTAGCTCAATCAGCTACTTTCGCTAGTTCATGGTTAACTGATGGTTAACTGAGGTAGCCATATCTCTTTCTAATGTTTCTTGATTGCAGTCGAAGTGGCATTAGATTTCTTTAAAAAGTCGTAAAATGTCGTTGGAGTGGTGTCATCAGCAAAGTACATAAATCAATAAAAAAAAATAAATAAGTAAATAAATTATAGTTGTATTGTATGCAAATAATATTCAAAAAGATTGTTATGAATAAAATATTTTCGTTGTTTGTTTCATCTGCAATCGACTCGGTACAACTTAAAGTAATATAAATAAAAACTAAATGTTTTAGAAGATTTTGGTAAGAGGCTAATAACTCAATGAAAAGTCGTCGAACAAAACATAATTAGTTTTCTTTCTTGTAATTTGTGAAAATAATAACATTTTGGTATAAATTTATGGTATAGAATTTTATTTAATTTTTTAAAACTTTCAGAAAAAGTCAAAGTCATTAAATATTAGGTATATTTTTAAACTTTCATCTTTCTATTTGATTATATATAGATACTAAGTTTAAATTATATATTGTAGAATTTTCGACAATAAATCTTGAAATCTTTGAATTTTGAAGTTTCCTGATTCTTAAACTTGAATTTTCTATAACCTAATTAAATGCCTTTTTACTTATGTGTTACGTTGTATTTTGCACTCACATAAAATTAAAATTATTTTGGGTATGTTGTCTGGAATTACGACAGATGATTGAAACACTAATTTACTATTCTTTACGCCAACGTTTCGTGCTAATCCATCACTTCTTCAAGGCTGTACATTTATTAACTCCTGTTATGTATTTTTACAACAATTATACATACATATACATATATCAAAATTTTTACCTTAAGAATTACTTAAATTTACTAATTTAAATTAACCGAATAAAAAAATTACAAATGTACCTCCGCCAAATTCCCTATTTAAAAATTTATACTAAAAACAACAAGAAAAAAAACAATAAAACTATAAAAATCAAACATACGTATATTATGTACATACATAGTAATTAAAATGACATTTAAGTAGGTAAAGATCTTGTAAAGATGTTTTTAGTTTACAGTGAAAGCTCGAATAAACAGACACTCAAGGGACCTAAATTTTTGTTCGGTTAAGAAAGATGTCCGGTTATAAGAATATTTTTTAAACATACTTTTTTAATTGCTTTTCTTTTTATTAAGCTTTAATTTATTACATTTTTTATTCACTTCAAATTAAATACCACAATTATATATACAATTGTAATATTGTAAATATATATACAATACTTCAACTTAAGAATTGTACATTCATTTGTAAGTCGACTTACAATATACTAGAACGGGAGGTGCGAAATATTTATAAAATGATTTGTGTAATTTTTATATGTAATTGGGTTTTATAGGCTTAGTAATATTTGTGAGTAGTATTTAAAAAACGAAAAAAAAAGATTATTGAAGAAGCTATTTCAATTATTTATCGATAATTGATAAATTATAAAACTCTCTTATATGACAATACGTTTATTAGAGTTACGTGTCCACTTATCGGAGATTTTAAACTTCTTAAAGCACAAATTCACTTGTCCGCGTCCGCATATGGGTGAGTCCGCTTATTTGAATTGGTTCCTAAGATTCTGTCCGTCTATAAGTGATCTGTATCATTTCACTGATGTTTCTTTTTAGCCAATTCGGCTCCTTTTCAATTATAAAAACATCCTCAAAATTAAAGTTATGATTCTAAAGCCAATGATGTTTTTTTTCAGTTTTATTAAAATTATTTATATTGCAATCATATTTGTGTTGGGATATTCTATTTTTTATGTATTGCTTGGTTTGACCAAATATAGCATGACTCACAATCCTTGCAATTGATTTTGTAAATCAAATTTGATTGATGTATCTTATTCATCCCTGTCTTTAAATTTTGAAAATTTATTTTTCACTGTCTTAGCATTGTAAAAAAAACTATTTTTTAATTATTTCTATGTTTAATAAATAAATATTGAATTTTTTCAGATAAAAATGAATGGCAATGCTTTGTTGATTGTGTAAACCATGATTCTTTTTTTTTGTAAATATTGTTTAATTATCTCTCATTTACAAAATATGTAGGATAATTATTATTTTTTAAAATTTCTTTTATTTTAGAGATGTTTTTGTTCACAAACTCGGAACAATAAATTATTAAAAATTTTATTCATCATAATCGTTATTATATTCCTTTTATGGTTTGACAAAAAGTTCAATACTCTGATATTTACTTACAAACAGTGTTGCCAGTTTTCTGTATTAAACCCCGAAGCAGTGGGTTTAATATACCAATCTGTGGCAATTAAGGCTTTTTATTTTCTAATTAATACTAAACCTAAAAAAAGAAGTTTATTTTGTTCTTCTATTTCCGTTATAAATTTCAGTTTCATGTAAAGTTATTAAACATAATTGTTAATGTGTTATGTATGTATGTATTTAATTTTTTGACATAGCCAGTATCATATTGTCTACATAAATTTTAATAAGTGGAATTAAAAACTCTAATTTTTTAATATTATTCCGTATTACATAATTCATTACTAAACACAAGCGAATGAAGGACTTCCTGAGTTACCCATTGCTGTTCCATCTAATTGTAAATAAATTTCATCATTGAACTTAAAATAACTATGGACGTAAAAATAAATTCAATTCAAGCTTCAAAAAATTATTTATTGTCATTATGTATTTATTTGCATTTTAGCAAATTCAGTTATGGATTTATAATAGACATAAACAAAATTATGCATAAAACAGTGAAATTTTTAAATAATGCCAGAAAAAAATAAGGCCGGACCAGTTTTATTTCCTTTTTAAAATTGTAAGAAAGTTAAAATTGTAATTTTTTTTAATTTTAACCTAATAAATAATAACTCTTCGAAGGTGTAATAAAGTCGAATCGGCCTTATTTCCATTTCCCAAATATTATGTTTTCTTACCTTTTTTTTCGCTTATATTCAGAACATGGTACATATTTGCTTTGCTTATTTTGGAAAGTTTCTTTGTCGTTATTGGGAAGTTGTCAAAAACCATATCCGACTTCGGGTTGGCTATGAATGTTTGTATAGGAATTAATTTCTTTTTACCAGAAGGTTTAATTAAAACAAGTAACAGTCAAAACTTTTTGTGGTTGGATTTGGGGAAAAAGGTATACATATCTTCTTTTGTTGAAAGTTTTTAAACAAAGGTGAAAGGTCGGTGACATGAAGTACCATGCCATTGGCGAAATGCTTTTATTTCATTTATAAGGCAAGAAACCTTAGATATTATGCAAGTGAAACTATGATGATTTTAGAAACTGGAGCTTAGTTAAAAATGAATAATAAATGATTTAATGGTTCTCTATGCTCCTTGTAAGGGTGGAAAGGAGAAAAAAAAAATAAATACATTTTAAACTTCTTAATGCAACAGATAAATAAAAGATAGCTAAAAATTACACATTTTCACAATTAAAATATCTTATAGAACACTTTTAAATAAAAATATATAAAAATTTTACTGATATTATTAAGACCACTAGGTACTTTTATTTAACACAAAAAAATATAAACAAATGAAAAATTTTTTAAAATATTCGAAAAGATATTTTTATAATAATCAGTAAAGGAAGTCTAAGCCGCTAGCGCGAAATATTTTTTGTGGTAATAAAAAGTTAAACTTTTGTGGTAAACCACAGGGACTTCAAAATTTGTAACAAAAAAAAAACAAAATACAGCAAATAACAATCGTAGAAAGTTCAAACATCACATGATTGTTTTTAAAAATTGCAACATTCTTTTGTATTTGGTGTTGAACGGATTAAAAATTTTCTCTAATAAGGAAAACTAAAAAATTCATTTTATTTAAATTTAGTTTATCAATAAAATATATTAAAGGAAACTTATGTAATCATCGAATAACAGAGTCAAATTTCTTGATTTTTTCGAATTATAAGAAGAAAATATCAAAAAATTCGATTTACAAGAGTAACAACCATCTCGAAAAATTAAGGCAAAAAACTTATAAAAGAATTGAAAAAGATCATATAATCATAAATTTATTTTGTTTTAAATTTGCTTTAAAGTTGAAAGTAAAATACAATTCCCAATTGTGTATTTTTGCCTTTCACTATATTTCATTTGAAATTCACTTTAATTCTCTCTCTTAAGCCATTAATTTTTACTCAACATTGTTGTAGTGATACATTCAGAATCACCAACTATCTAATGAACTGAGAAACTTGTTACACGCCCACTACATTATCTCGTGGTAAATTTTTATGTATTTAACATCCGCAAGAGCCCTCCCATCATTATATACCAGCTGCGACATTCATACAAGTCTAAATACATAAATGTATATTGTATCTTTCTAAATTTCTATTTTTATAAATAAAATAATAAGTATTTTTCTAAATAAACAGACAGATAGACGAACAATTAACAAAAGAGTGCAACTATAAAGTAAATTTTCAAAAAATTTTCGAAGAATGTGCCGTTAAAGTTATACTTAATATTTTTTTCAATCTAAAAATGCGGTATGAAGGAGTTATGAAGCAAGGTAAATCTTGAAATTTTGAGGAAAGCATGATCGTATAAACTTACTACAAGTTACCTGAGGAAAAATTTTGTACCTGCTCTTGCTGAAGAGCAATTAGGGGTCAAAAATTGAAAATTAGTTATTTTTAAACACCTGTAACTTAAGCACCTGTGTAGATTTTCCCAAAGTAAGTCATAAAAATTAAAGCTGCAATATTATATTTTTACATTTCTTAATGGCATTTGCGCATTTTTCAATATATATTCATATGTACATACATATGTACATATGTAAATAATTAACATTTCACAATTTTTTCCTTATATACATGAAGATTTCTAAATATTTCAAAATTTTGTTGAACTTCGGCAGACTTTTAGTTAAAATCTTGAAATTTTGACAACAAAAACAATCTTTTGGAATTAGTAAAAGTTACCTCAAAAATATTTTTTTGCATCTGCCCCTGTTTAAGAGTAATTAGAGGTAAAAATTAAAATTTACTATTTTTAGACACCTCTAACTTAGGCACCTGCACGACTTTTTTCAAAGTAATACGTAAATATTAAAACTCCAACATTATTGTTTTACATTTTGCGAACAGCTTTTACTTAAATAAAAGATTCCCTTAGAACTAAAGAAAATATCTCTTGATTCTTCACAATATTTCATACATATAATATTCGAACAAAACTCAGGAACTTTGCTCCTGAGAAATGTGCTCCTTTAAAAATATTTGGTTTACATTCAGTTGTTTCAAAGCGATTTCAATCACACGTTCGATATACGAAGATATACTAAAAGTTTATACCTATAATATCATATGTACATATTATGCAGATTGTTTTCAGTCATCATCTTGATCTGGTTCATTATTCACAATTTAACCCGGCGACTAAATATTATTATTAAATCTTAGGTACTTATGTATGTAAACATTTTAAATTTTTACAATAAGGAATTTATGCTTAATATGGAACGCGATATGAGATATGGCTGCAGGCTGGAAGCAGAAGAGAAAGATATTTACCTCTGCTTATTTAGATGTAAATATTGCAAGCATACAACATGAACTCAGGATTCGTTAAGTTTTTTAATCTATTTATCCTAATAACCATATTAGAAAATATTAAATAATTTTGTTATACCTATGATACATAATCCGTAACTTTTCAAGTGACAACATGAAGTGTCAAAATATCAATTGTCTTTTAAAATTTTAATAAAAAAAAAATAAAGTATCCATATCTTCCGTAATTTTTTTTTTTCTTTTTTTGCAAATCTGTTCTGTTAATTTTTTACTCATTTTTACCACATTTTTTTTTTTTTTGTATTTTTGATAGTAATTTTTGTAATTTACTAAAATCAACATAAAAATTAAAAAAATTAAAAAGAAAAAAAAAAATTTTATGCAAATTTTTTGCATATGTTGTTACAAGAATAACGGAATGCTCGTTTGTTTTTTACTTTTTTGTTCTGTTTTGCATAATCAGAAATTGTTATGGTCAAAATAAAAAATAAAGTATAAAAACAAACAAAAATTTTTAAATTTTTATAAGGAATTTACAAAATTCAAAAAAAAACAACAGTTTTATGCGCTTGGGATAACTGTTAAAAATAACATTAATAGTATTTAACTGTAATATTATTTTTGTTCCCTTATTTTTTTTTGTTTTTTGACGAAGTAAAATTTATTCCAATTAAAACCAAAAATATCTACTGGTGCAACCACAATAAGTAAGTATAACATAGAGAATATTTACAGTTATTTCTTTAAACATTGACTTTTTATTGTTACCTCAAAGGAAGCGGAACAAAAACAGTAAAAAAGGGCAACAAAAAAAAAAAACAAATAAGGAATATTATCGTGAATCCGAAAAAATATACATAATTTTCTGCAAAATTATTATTGGGTTTATTGGTTTTAGAAAAATTTGTTTATGTAAAAATTTTAAAAATTCAGAATAATATATAAATTAATTTTTAACCGTTATAATTATAATGGTTTGTAAATCTCTTTATGTCTAATTATAAATACATATATGTAATGTACGTATGTGTACAACATAACGTACGATATTTGGAACATTCTATAAATTTAGTTAAAAATGTTTGCCTTTTTTTGTGTTTTTGTAAATATTTCAATATTTTTTCTATCAATATGCATATGTATATGTATGAATATGTACATATGGTACATACATACATAGAAAAAAGGTATTTCTCTAGAAATCTGACAAATTTTATTATATGAATGTATGTATGTACATATGCATGCACATTTATGATTAAAGATGCACACGCACGCCTCACGGGTTTCTTTACAAATACATACATAGATCAGAAATTTACCTTAAAAATAATTTTATCAATAAGTAGTCAAAATAATTTTCTTTTCTCTAAATTTTAAATAAAGCATTAAAAAAAATTCTATAATGAAATTTAAAAAATCAGCTCTGTCCACCACAGAACCGATCGCAGTAGGAACAGTAAAACTTAAAAAATTCTTTTTTTTTAAAAGGTTATTTACATTATACAAGAGCTAATATAGACTTACATGTATACTTACAAATATTATCATATTTGTAAATTTCATGAACATAATTATAAAATTGAAAGAAAAAAAGTTTTCACACAAAATAAATTTCGTATTAGTAAACTTGGCCGAAAAATATCGTTTGAAAATAAATCTAAAAGTTTGTCGGATCAAAATTATTGTCCTTTACTTGTGTAACAAATATTTTTCTGTTTCAAAAAAAAACTAAAAATGGTTCTAATAAAGTAACACTTGGGGTCGACGGATTTCTACCTAAAGCTTTCCAATTCGAGATATTTACGTCAAAATATTAAATATGAAATATAATCGAATCCCGTTCAACTATTTGGACTGTACACCTACCTACAGACAGACAGACACAGAGAGAGTTCAAAAACACTAAACTCAGGTTTCTACGTAGGCTGGAGAAATAGACATACATATGTAAAAATCTGCTGTTCAAAAATTTGATGTCATCGCAATACTGTACTTATACACTACGTCTATGGTGTCGGTAAAAGGAATCAATACCTACCTTATTTCATAATGTATGCGATCGGCAATTATATGCAAAAAAAGTTCAATTAATTATAATGTAGTATTATTATCCTCAGCTAAACTTAATTTTTTTTGAAAAAAAATGAAAGTAAAGTACTTCATTATATTTTTACATGTCCTACCGTCTTTTATAAAATTTAAATATGTATATTGCGTTTTCTTAAAATTAATGAAAGTATTTCTACAGTAAGTAATTTTTCACAGTATAAGAAACAGTCTCCTTGACAGAAAAATTACTAAGAAAATGACAAAAAATCTTAATACAAAGGTAGTCCCAATTGTTATAGTTAAAAATAAACAAGCCTGAATGTAAACCAAAGGTTTTAAAAGATGCATATTTTCAAAAGAAAATAAAACAGTTTAGAATTGAAACACTAACTAGAATTGAAACTTTAACTCTGACCTAAATAATTCAGAAAAACGGTTTAAGCATATAAAAATATAATTTAAAGCTTCAATTTCAAAAATGAATAACTTTTAAATTTTTTACGCCTAATATAGCTCATAAAGAAGGGATCATACAAAAATGTTTGAGGCAACTTATATTAATTCTGTAAGATTTTTCTTTCTTAAAAATTGCAAGGCTCTATCAAGAAGTACTGCGGACATGTGAAGGAAACTAAATGTTGCAAATTTTTTTTTCACATAACGGTCAATTTAAATACTGAATTTAAAAAAAATGTATAATTTTGGTATTGATTTATAAAGGTAAAACATATTCCTATCACTTGGCGTTTTTAGGTTGAAAAAATGTAAATCAGAACTTGAAATAAATTCATTTAAAAATAGGGGTTTCGCAAAATTGAAGGGGCGACAGCTCCGTAATCGGACTACACAAAAAAAGTTGTACTGCAATATTTATGGTTAAAATTTCATCTATAACGGTGTAAAAATTTTGTAAACTGACAGACAGACGGAAGAACTGTCAGAGTGAAACTCATAAGCAAATTTTTCAAAAATTTTTCGAAAAATGTGTTAAAAACTCAGTTTTATTCTTTGAATTTTTACATTAATATTGAACACCAATTTCTAGAATGCTTTTTATTGTCATTTGAAACTTTGAACCTTTAAAATTCTTTGTTTTTCATAATATTGTATTGTTCCATTAATTTAGTTTATACCAAATTTTTTAATATCTTTGATGAATCTGCACATTTCTAAAATATACCACATTTTTTAGTCTTATAAGTACACCAAAACAAGTAATGGGAAAAACCAAGGGTTTCCCAAAAAGCACATTTCCAAAATTAAAAAATATTGCATAAAAATTAAGTTTCATATAACGGTATATTAAAATGCCGCATGGAAAACCCACATATTTATTTTATATAAGTTTAGAAAACCAGATATCGTTTTGCGTTTCCAAATTGAAAATATACCTTATAGAACCTGTGTAATTTAAAAAAATAGGGCTTTTTTGAACTTTGTGGGGCTGTAGCTCTGTAACGACTGGGCCTACAGAAAAAAGTTGTTTATTTTTTTGGCTGTGTCTATCCGTAGTTAAAGTTTCATTGCTTTATTTCAAACGGTTTTATAAAGAAGTTTTGTAAACACCCAGACTGATGGAAAAACAGATGGATAGAGGAAAAAGAGATGGATAGAAACTAATAAGGACATTATTTCAAAATGTACTAAAAAAATATAGTAGAAATATAATATAATAGGTTCTTGTAATTTTAATATGATAAAGAAC
Organism: Poecilobothrus nobilitatus; assembly: GCA_947095535.1. Lineage (NCBI taxonomy): Eukaryota > Metazoa > Arthropoda > Insecta > Diptera > Dolichopodidae > Poecilobothrus > Poecilobothrus nobilitatus. The sequence goes on along the minus strand of OX352772.1, from coordinate 49,392,638 downwards.
CATTTAATATAACGATCCTGCCGACTTTCACTATAATATTAATTTGCAAATTCTCGTTAATACCAGTATAATAATAATGAAAGTACAAAAACATTTTTTATTATATTTTTATTATTTTTGCATATATGTACATATTATATTTATACATAATATATTAAAATTTATTAGCATATAAAAATACATATTTAAAGGAAATTGAAATTATGTCCCATACTTTCCATTCATTTTTTTTTTTTTTTGCTCTGCCTAATTAAAAATTACGAAAGAAGTTTTTCCGATTTTTTTTTTTCGTTTTTCCAAAAATTTTTTTAACAAAAATTTTTATTACATATTTATACATACATACATAATGTATGTATATAATAATAATAATAATGTTAATAGCTACATGTACATATGTTTTATTATTTTATATCACACATGTCATCTCATTTATTTTTTATATTCCATATGAATTATTCATCTTAAGAATATGGTATTTATTACAAAAATTTTATGCAAAAGTATATCTTAAGAACTTATCAACTTATGATTATAATATATTCGTGTAATACCTTAATTATGAAATTATGTGCTTAATACTCCCATCATTTTATATTAGCAAGTCAACTCATATTCTTATTTTCTTCTTAATTGAAAATTCTACCAAGAAAAAGTTTTAAACATAGAAAGAGATAGAGATACAAATCGAAAACTTTATATGTAAAGAAAAGAATTTATTCTTGCAAGAGTTTTTCCACTTCAACACAACCATACATTTCAAGCACTTGAACAAAATTCAAAAATGGTAATTTACATTCAGTTGTGAAATTCTTTAAAAAAAAAAAAAAAAAAAACTTTTCATTAAGATGTTTTACTTAGTCTGTATGTAACATTACATACTTTTACATATCCATACATACACATGTATATGTATTTTATATTAAAATTTGAATAAAACATAAAGTTTATGATGATTCTATTATAACTTTCATTGAATGAAAATAACAAATATGCACAAAAAAAAAATAAAAATAAAACGTTCTTCTGATGAAAAGGGTTTCAGATCCCATGAGAATTTCAATCTTGTTTTATGTTAAAAACTCTAAGGGAAAAAAAAAATAAAATTTTAAATAATTTAAAATTATATGTAGGAATGTTGTATATAGAATTAAAAAAAATAAATAAATAGATATTATGGAAAACCAAAGGTTTTTAAAGGTGCACATTTTAAAAAAGACAATAAAAAGGATTTTACGATACTTGACTAATTTTGCATCAAAGTGAAGAAAATATTGTGAAAAATCAAAAACGCTTATTTCACTTTTAAAGAAATACTTTATTATTAACAAAAGCTATTAACACAATCATATAAAAATATACTATTGAAGGTTTAATTTTGATGCTTTACTTACGACAAATTAGTCAGGTGTTGAAGTTACAATACCTATTTTAAATATGCAAATTTGTAATTTTTGACCGCATAAAGTATTTTAATAAGAAAGAATACAAGCAATTTTTGTATTATAATTTATACTAATGTTCAAAGATTTTTTTTCTTTCAAAATTTGAAGTTTCTAACTAAAATTGTTCCGGAAATATCGGGGAACCAAAATGTTGAAAAAAATTATTTTTAAATAACGGTAAATTTAAATATCAAATTGAAAAACAAAAATAAAATAAAAAATTTCCTGTAGTTATCAAATTTAGATTAAAAAATATATTATTTAAGAGCACTTCAGATATAAACATTTTAAAATTAGATCTTCTATAGCTTTTGTGTTGCTGTAAGCAACGTAACGAAAGGACACAGTAAAACTAATTAGCAAATTTTTAAAAATCTTTTTAAAAAAGTATGCTAAAACATGTTTTTTTTTCTTTGAATTGATGTGTTAATTTTATTAACAGGATTGTTATCAATTAGAAAGGGACAAAAAGTTTTAAAAAAAAGGAGGAGAAGAAAATAATGCATATATAGGTAATAATTGTATTCATACATAATTTTATATTCATATTTTGAAAAGTTTATTTCATAAACTAAATAAAATATGTTACTTTGCCTTCAAAAAACACTGTATAGTTTAGTTCTAAATTTAACATACTGATGCAAATGTTATGACAGATTAATTAATTAATAAGACTAAGCTAAAATATAAAATGTTTATAGTAAAAAATTAAACAACCAAAACAAAAAATTACATGATTTGTGTTTATCTTGTCAATCATTAGAATTTTTATTACTTCTACTTTGACCACAATAAAAATTATTAGAGTTGATTTCTGGTAAAAATATGAAGAGCATTCTTCGCTTTGCAAAAAGCTACATTTGGTTTTAACGAGTGGGATGGAAAGTTTTTATGTGGTATCACATTATGTGGTATCAAATACAGTCAAAGTGTTCCTTTCCACTTGTAACCTAACCTAACCTAACTTATGTGAGGTTTCAATAGTGTGACAGGCTCAGAGAACCTTGTTGTTGCCATGCACCTTGACATCTAACAAAATTTTGAGATATCCAACTTCAATATAGACTATAATAGGTATAGGTATTTTCATTTAAGAAGCGTTGTATTACAGCTACCTGAACCTGTTCTAACCAAATTTTATAGAAGTTACTGCCATAAAATTTGATCATCTTTTATTAGATTTTATAGATGCCTAGCTTAATTAAATTCCAAGATATACAAACTAACTGAACCTGTTGGTTAGAGCAACCAAATTTCATAGAGGTTATTGCTATCAAACTGGATCATTTTTAAGAAAAATTCTGATGTCCAGCTTTATTAACAACCAAGTTATGATGATATAAATTATGTTTATATAAAAAAAAGTTGTTTACACCAACCAAATAGCATAAATAGACACTGAATTATTTTCATATATAGAAATAAGTTGTATTTTGAAAAAGGACGTGGTAAAAACTTTAGAATTCTTCTTTATTTTTGAGTTATGGTGCGGAGTTACGTGCGGACAAACATACATGGCTTAATGAACTCAGAATTCGATTTTGATCCGATCCATACACTTGAATCTACATCTAGTTTCACTTTTTTAAACTATCACGAACTTAATAGTAAATTTCTTACACCCTTGAACTATGTTCATATACGGATATAATTTGTAGCTTAAACTGGTATACATCAAACTGCCCATATATTGCATAAACTTGTCTCGACCAAGGAGTAAGTTTTTACAAGGTTAGAATTTTAAATAATTTGGTTTTGTATTATGAATTTTTATAAATAAATACATCAAACGCATATTTTTAATTAAAAAAAAAACATCAATTTATTAAGTACAATTCAATTAATTTTGAAATAAACAACACATTAACTCTTGTTTCTAATTAGCAAAATAGCAAATACTGTATCAACATACCCGTATTTTTCTTACATAAAAATTTTATTTTAAAATAATTTTCGAGTGGTAAACATTAACCGGGTGGTTATTTATTTATGTAAAACACAAAAAATGTATCTAATGATTGATCATGATTCATGGTAAATGTTTGATCGTTTTAGTGGGATAATATCCTAAACTACCAATTGGTGCGCAACCTTTTTGTAGTCTTTTGTGATTTCCATCACTATAGTAACCGGTACATATACAATTTTTAAATTAAAATGATGTATTCATTTAAAGCTAAAAGGTATGAAAATAGTCTAAACTCATTATACTTAAATTATTATAGATAATAAAAAAAACTAAGAAAAAATTTGAAGTTCCCTTAATAAAATATGATTCTATCCTAACCTCAAATGATTTACGAGGTTCTTTTATTATCTTATAACAGTTGAAGTTGCTGAAGATTTACTACCAATTATATTTTCTATTTTTTAGGGGGTTAGATTTGTTTCGACAAAAGCATATTATTTATTTATATAAGGTACCGAAATGTTTTATTAAATGTGCCTATTACTTTGAATTCTATCTGCCCGTGTCATACGTCTGTCTTTATTTATGCATATTCTTGAAAATGCATACTCTAAGTAAAAGTAAATACGAGTAACTTGAAAATACCGCCTTCTGATTTTGTGTAACTAACTCAATCTAAATACGCCAAACTACATCAATTTTTTTATCTTTATTAATCATTGATATTGTGTAACTATACGAAATTATATGGAAAGAGTGAAACTAACAATTTTTATTTGAAAAATGTACCAAAAAAAAAAAACCATAAATAAAATATTAGTGACATTTTTGTATGAAAGATTTGGATACGAAAAAGTTAATTGAAATGAGGTTATCTCCCAGAACAATGGAGATAACCTCTAAATTGATCCAAAAATATGTTAATATGTGCTTCAATATCTAAAAATATTGTTAAATCTTGTTATCAAAGCGAAAGAATTATTTATGTCAATTTTATCAATATTCACTATTTTACTTTAAGAATTTAAATTACTCAATTTCTAATATTAAACTTTATATAATGATTTTTCTAAATATTAATTAAGAAAAATCATTATATAAAAAAAAATAATACACCTAGGATTATTAATGCACATAATGAAGTATTCAAAATAATTTTATTTCCTGAACCTCTTGCTATCCATTCATTATAATAAGTTACATCAGTATATACTGTTGGATACACTCCACATTTTTGCTTGCCAAATGAAGTAATACCATACTGAATATTACCTATTAAGAGAGGACCACCAGAATCACCTGAAATATATATGTACATAAATATAAAATCATTTTGAAACTTATATTTTACATTGAAAAATTATTTTTCGTTTTTTTTTTCTCCTGCTTTATAATCGTTTGTTAAGTCGACATATTAATTTTGAATTTTGCAGAATTATTGTTCCTTGTTTAAGGACGTTACTAACTCAACTAGAAGATGATATATCGGTCGGTTGGTCAAAACAAATTTTTTTTGCACTTTATGTCTAATTTTTCAAGATTACGCCTTTAATGAACACCGAACTGAAACTTTTGCAAAACAATTCCGTCATTTTTATATACCTGTTTAGCACATTTGCAAAAAAAAAATTGAAAAAATGTTCTTATTAATTTCACTCTGTGTGCCCGTCTGTCTGTTTACAAAACTTCTACACCGATAAAGAAATGTAATTTTAACCATGGGTAGCATAAAAAAATTAATGTAGCCCATCCATTACGGAGCTACAGCCACTCAAACTTTGAAAAAGCCCTATTTTTAATTGTGTATATCTTATGTTCTTGCTTAACCTTTTTTTAGCACATTCCAAAAAAAATACGTCTATTAGTTTCACTCTGTCCGTCCGTACGTCCCCGTCCTTCCGTCTGTCCGTCTGTTTAGAAACTGCTACACCGTTAAAAGTAAAAACTCCAGGAATATATTTTTACGTCTCTTAACGGTTTTTCTTAATTTTATAATTTTACGGAGTTATAGCCGCTCAAAAAGCCCTATGTTCAAATGTATATATTTATACGTCTGTTAACGTCTGTAATATCTCTGGTTTTGCGTAATCTAAAAACGCTAGACCACAACTTTTCTTATACCTATTTATAAAACAATATCAAAATTATGCAATGTTTTGCTATTCATTATTTATAATTTACCGTTATCTGAAGACAAAATTTTGCAAAATTTCTCTTCCTTCATAACTCCTGCTGAATTGAAGATTGAAATTTTAAGAGCAGAAAGATCTTTTGGAATTAATGTAATTTGTCTGAGAAACCACCTCCCCGTTTAAGGGCTATTAGGGCTCAGCAATTTAAATTTTGCTATTTTTAAACACCTGTAACTTAAGCATCTGTACAAATTATTTCAAAATAAAGCGCAAAAATTAAACTTTATAATTGTACATGTGTTAGGTAATGGTTTTTCTTAATTATGTACTTAGTGTTCCTTTAAAATTGAAAAAAATGTCTCTATTTTTAACATTTTTCTTATATTATATGAAATTTTGCGAAAAAATTTTCTAATTTTGGTACAGAGTCACAATTTTAAACAGTTTGTAGTTTGCAAATGTGCGCCTTTAAAAATCGTTGATTTACATTCTGCCTTTTTTTAATTGCTTTTCTCTGACCCATATGCGTCTAATCAACAAACCAAGGTACAATTTATTAATGCTTTGGTAGAATACATACTAAATATGCACATATCAGGAGAATTACATATACACCAGTTAGGGAAGTTATATAGTTTTGAATAATTTTATATGAATTATCAATACAAATGCAGGTGGAAAAGTGGCAAATTACATGCCAATAACTTCTGTAAAATTTGGTTGGTCTAGAACAGCAGGCTCAGCGTGCTGTCATACAACTTCTTTTTTCATAAAAGCATAATTTATGTCCCCATAACTTGGTAATTAATAAAGTTCGACATCTGAAATTTTCTAAAAAATGCTCAAATTTAACTATAACTTCTATGATGTTTGGTTGCTCTAGCCCAACAGGTGCAGCCTTCTTGCACATTTTGGAACTTGATAGAGCTAGGTATCTGAAAACTTAAAGATGATAAATTGATCAATAACTCCTGTAAAATTTGGTTGTGCTGATGAAACAGGTTCGGGTAGCTGCCATATAACGTTTCTTTTTAAATGAAAATAATCTATTGAAGCTAAATATCTGAAATTTCGTGAAAAGGAGTCAAGTTACATGCCAACAATTTTTCTATAAAATTTGGTTGTTTGTAGATCAGCGTAACTTGCTTATATTAGACTTAATTAAGCTAGATATTGGAATCTTGTAAAAGGTGGTCAAGTTTTATGGAAACAGAGCATATATATTAGGGGATCCCAGAGTTCACATAGTTTACTCTCCTGCACTTTTTAAAAGTAGTAATATAAACTAAATAATTTTCCTTTTACTGTTCTCATTTTTATTCAATTCAATAAAATGTTATTGTTTTTGTCTTTTAACTTAATAATAAATTTAAAGGTATGGATCGAACCAGAAATCCGACCAAAACTTCGGGTAGCTATCGAACAACTAATTTTTTCATACAAAAATTTTAGTTTTTTCATACAAAATTTCTGAATAACGAAAATTTATATGAATTTTTTTGTTTTTATACCCCTACGATAAGTATCGGGTATAATAAAATTAGTCTTCCGTTTATAACACCTCAAAATAAGCAAGATAGATATACCTTCAAAGGTATGGATCCAAACAGAATCAACTTCCGAGTCGATTAAGCTTTGTCCGTCCGTCAGCACGCTAACTCAAAAACTAGGAAAGCTAGAGTATTGAAATTAATACAAAATATTTTTGGATCAATTTGTAGGTTACCTATTTTTATTAGTCGAAATCTGACCAAAACTTCGCGTAGCTCTCGAACAACTAACTTTTTGATTTCCACATTTTTCATAAACACTTTTCAGAAGTTCTACATCGTTTAAAGTAGAGCCTTTAAATTTTAACTGTGGATAGATATCATAAAAATATTAATTTTATGGAAGTATTTTTTTCTGTAGCCCAAACCGTTACTGAACTACAGCCCCCAAAGTTCGAAAAAGCTCTATATTTAAAATGTTATAACACAAATTCTATAAGATATATATATCTTTAATCTGAAAACGCTAAACAATACCTGTTTTTATGAGCTTTACAAATATGTATATAATAAATACATATATAATTGCGCCATAGGTGTCTTAATTTACCGTTATGCGAAACTGAATTATTGTAAAATTTATTAATCTTTCTATCTTCTACACCATTTAATTTAAAAACTTAAAATTTGACGGAAGTTAGATCTTTGAGAATAAGTCAGCATAAGTTATTTCCAAAAGATTTTTGTATAGAACCCCATTTAGGAGCTGTAAGGGTCAAACACTGAAAATTCCCTGTTTTCAAACATCTGTAACTTGAACACCTGCTAAAATTTTTTTGAAGCAATACATAAAAATTAAGGCTTCAACATTATACTTTTATTTATTTCTGTTAGCAAATTTTCTTAATAATATAGGCTTACCTTAAAATTGACGAAAGTGTAAGTTGATTTTTTTCAATTTTTCTAACAAATTTTTTTAAAGATTTTTTTCAATTTTTTTTTACTCGATAATTTAAAATTGTTGAGGATGATGCGTAGTACAAAAGAATTTAAATAAATAAAAAATACAACGGTTGCTTGAAGAATTTATATTTATAATACAGAGGCCCCGTTAATGTGTTATCAAATTTTATGGTCAATTCCAATTCATATGATCGATAGTTGCAGTTTAGAAAAATACAATTTAGGAAAAAGTACAATCCGTAAAAAATCTGAAAGCTAACCCAAATTCGTCAAAACAGTAACGAAAATTCTTTTAAAATAGTGTCCAAACAGAATTAAATTGGTGTACGCAATTGGTGTACGGTTTCTTAAATATTCAGCATATTCAGCTCTAGCATTTTCCATCCTTATTTCCAAATGTACTCCTGCCAATAACGTTTTCTTGACCTATCATCACTCATTTTAATAATACTTTTTCAAATAATAATGTAATAAATATATCTATGTACATGTATGTATGTATGTACATATGTATATGCTAATGCAATAAGCATAATATAAATATAAAAATAAATATAAAAATAAAAAAAAAATAGTATTTAAGTATGTACTTATGGAAAACTTAAAAGTTTCTTAGCTTTCGGATGTATCCAGTTATAATTTACAATTTATTAAATTCACTTATATTGTTATAATTAATAATTAAATTTTTTTTAGTTACTTATTTCTTTTTAAAAAATAATGCACTTCTTTTTAAACAACAAATCACTTTGTTGTAAATTTTAAATAAAAAATAACACCTGTTAAACCAAATTCTCAATTCTCTCACATTAGAATATAGAATATACATACATATAAAATGTATGTATACATAATTAGTTTAGAAGTAAAAGAATATTTATATGAAGTATAATTGACAGAAACCATTTTCTACAATATTGTACATGTGACATTTTCAGACATTCTATATTTATTATTATACCGTTAGAAAGGTATCTTCACACCCTTTTCAACGGTATATAATTAGTATGGTAGGATTGACAAATAGTCCCAGCAGAAGACACAAACGCGAAATTGAAAAAAAAATTTTATTAAAAAATACATTTTCATACTTCATTTCTCATACATTTATTTTGACTTTTTGTTCTCTTGTTAAAATAGTGTGTAAAATTGATGAGGTAAACACCAGAAAATATAGGAATTTCATATAAACCTATGAAGAAATGCATTTAAAAAAAATTCTGTAATATTAAAATATGGTGTATTCATCATGTATTTATGTACATAAATCTAATTTTGTAAATCTTTCATCTCTAGTGTCTTTAGCAAAGAAATAAATAATATAAAACTTCCATATTTCAAACAAAATAGGAACTGACCTCTCGAGAAAACTCAAGAATTTTATATAAGTCTATTTGTGTGACAAAAAAGAAAAGGTAAAGCTAAACTCTATAATGTGACAAAAAACATCTACGATTAGTTAATATCTTTCGATTGGCTAATAACTAACGGATTGACTAATAACAAAGAAAAATGTTTGTATATGGATATAATTCAAGTTCAACCTACATTTTTTTCTGCTTCCCCCCATCCTTAAGCTTCTCACAGTTTAAAACATTTTAGATTTGAATAACAAAACAAAATTACCCCTGCATGCGCTTGGTCCTTCACCTCCAGCACATAACATTGTCCTTCTTATGAAAACTGTAATCAAATATTTTAGTTTGCAGATGAATCTATTAACTATTTTTACATTTGCAGTGAGTAATACACGGCTTTGTTGTTCCTATATAACATATTTATTTTAATAATATATAATTATATTCAATTTTGATTTACATTTTCCTTAGTTCGACCCCATCCTGATATTCTTGCTTCTTGTCCATACCTATAGTCATCAACCGTGGCATATTTGATTAATTTTACATTTTGGTCAACTATGAAAAAAAAAATTTTATTTTTAAATATTGAGATGTCTTTTTAAAAAATATATAAGAATAAATACTCTCTTTTAAGCTATATGAACGCAATAAGGCAGTTTACATTCAACTATATTTACATTTTGAAGAATATTAAAAAAATGTTTTAGGTACATCTAATTATAACCAGCACATGGAAGAATTAGTTTCTATTCTACATGAAATCAGTGGTGAAAATCGAGAGCATTAATGTTTTTGTAAATGAAATATCTCTAGTAACTAGAAGTATTAAACTAGATACAAAAGACAAGGGCCATAGAAAATAACGGAAAGTAATATTTTATTTCTTAATATATAAGGAAGAAATTGTGTTTGTTTGTTTGTGCCCTTTTCACTTAAAAACCACCAGTCGGATTGCAACCAAATTTTGCAGGAACATTTTTACGAGCCTGGAAGGGGTTATAGTCTATATCGCGTTTTGGTTGATTAATCCATTGTCTTTTAAAACTTTTTGGGTTTTCTTTGTCCTGTCTAAACAGTTTGACCGATTGAGTTGAAAATTTGCACAAATGTTGTTCTTAGCTTTAGGAGTGTACTGAAGCATTTGGTTGCAATATATTAACCGGATTCGGCCCAGTCGCCTTCCAAAATAATTTTTGGTTTCCGATTTATGTCCAATTTTGTATGGTGGTTTTATAGTCTGGAAAAAATTCTGAAACAATTTTTATTAAGTTCTGATAGCCCGTTTAGACACGAGGACCAAACGAAGTTTTCTAAATTTTTTTGTTGCCATGCTTAAACGGTTTGACCAATTCAGTTGAAAATGTACAAAAGTATTGCACTTTTGCAGAAAGGCTCACTAAGTTAATTTGGTTATGATTCTTTGTTCTGCTTAACGGTTCGGTGCTAAACGGTTTAAGTAATTGACTTGAAAGTTTGCAAAAGTGTTGAACTTTAGCAGAAAAGTTCACTAAGTTGTTTTAGTTACGATCCATTAACTCGTTTGGGCACCAGGCCCCAATGAAGTCTTAATTTTTTTGTTGTCGTGCTTAAACGGTTTAACCAGTTGAGTTGAAAATTTTCAAAGTGTTGATCTTTAGCACAGAAGCTTGCTAAGTTAATTTCGTTACGGTCCATTAATCCGTTTCGGTATTAGGCCTCAATGAAATTTTTTAATTTTTTTGTTGTCGAGCTTAAACAGTTTGAACAATTGAAATTTGGCACAAGTATTGCACTTTAGCACAGATTCTCATTAAATTATTTCTGCCGTGATTCATTAACCCATATCGGTACGATAAACTGCCAAAAAAAATTTTCGTTTCTAATTTGTGTCTAATTTGGCAAGATAAATTTACGGTTTTAAATAAAGCCTGTGAGAAATGTTTGTTAATGTTCGTTAATCCATTTCTACACGAGTACCTATTAAAAATATTCTGCCCAATTTTTTGTATTGTTATTATTATTAAATAGATATTTCCAACACTCTTTACTTTTGTCTATATTGTTTTTGATATTCTTTCTAGATTATTGCTCGTGGTCTGTATCATATAATTCCGAGTGTTTTCGAACACATTCAATTAGCTTTCCAGCTTTTCTGTTTAGCATAGTTTCACATAGTTTAGCTCACGTAGCTTAGCCATGTGGTGTATCCATAAAGAAGCTGTAACGGTGAGGCTACATAAGAAAGTTGTTCTACAATACTGCTTTTTGAGAAACCTATGCATTGTTTATATTTGATTGCTCTTTATTAAACAGTGTATAAGTTTTATAAACCGACGGAAAGAGTGAAACTAATAGCAAATTTTTCAAAATGTATGCTTAAAAGGGTAGCTCATTAAAACATGAAATGACATTACTTAGGAAAAAAAATGTATTAAATTATGGTTTTTTACAATTATTTATTTATTTAAAAATTTTTTGTTTGAAATGCAATTTTATGTTTCGGTATTAGCGAATATATTGTGGAAACTCACTTCGCCCTAATAATATACTCAATAGATTACTGCTTCCTTTAAAGATTTTTTGTAAACGAATTGTCTCTAATTCTTCGCTCTAATTATTAAATTGGCTAAAAAAATTGAATGAAATGTAATTAAATGATATTAATTGTAATAAAAATTAACTACCAGCATCTATAAATGCATAGTAATAAGTCAACTATATTAATTAAATTATATTAACGCAAAAGCAAAAGTTAATAATTTTTATTTCTTAAAGCCAACAAAATACTCTGGGCAAGGCGGGTATTCCTGCCAGTATCAAATATTTTCGATTTGATTCGTAAACACAAACTTTTTTTGATCTGAAAACCTGCCCCAAAAAAATACTTGTCCTTATACTTTGTCCTATATCTAATACTTTGTCCTCACAAACGTATTGCAAATTTATAGTACCCTTGAACTATGTCCATACCGGTATAAATATCTGGTTCAACAATGATTTTATTGCGGGGACGTTAAATGCAGGTGGTAAGAACTGTCTCTTTACTGAAGATTTATGTACTGCATTTTAAAAGGACAATATTTTATGCAAAGAATTGCTAAATTTTGCGTAAAAATAACACTGAATTCAACATTCCCAGACATTCAACATTCCAGACAAATCAAAAATTCGGATGAATTATATTGAAAAGCTTTATGAAACAGAAATGATTGCAATAAAAAATATATTTAAACAAGATACAGTTATAGGAATAAAAAATATGGTTATCTTCGAAATATACAACACTGCAGACATCAAAATAAATATAGCTAACGCTGTTTTAAGTTAATAAGATTATAATATTATTTTCCGGGGCTTTTTTATGACACCATGAAGATTCTAGATGTTTTTAGACATCATGAAACTTCTAGCAGGAAAAAATATCTAATGTTTATACCCTAAACACGTATTGATTATAATTTCCGGTTTGCATTTAGATATTTCGTGGACGATTTAATTTTGAATGCAAAATATTTTTAAAAACAAGGAAGAGAATTTAAGGTATTAAAGAAGTGGTTCCCAAATTAGGATTACCTCTAGGTTTTATTATAACGAAATGGGTCACCTTGGTTGAAGCAGCCGAATATTATACAACTAATTTTTAGCGTATTATTGAGTATATAAATGTCCATAATAGAAAATATTTAAAGCATTTAAGTCAAGTACTTAGACAGAAAAAGGTAGGTAACACAGTTTTTGAAAAATTTAACTAGATAAATTTGTAAACAATATATGTATATTTAAAAAACATGAAAGAAATTTCATACTTTCTCTAAAGAAACGGAAATATTATTTGTGATTTTAATCGGCACGATATTTGCTATAGCTTTAAATTTGCACTATTAAATTAATATGCTAATATTGAGCGAAACTTTCTTTTTTATAAAAATTTGCTTAATGCTTGCAGATAACCAACAATAAAAACCTGCCCCGGTATTTTTTTGGGGCAGGTTTTCAGATCAAAAAAGGAATTGTGTTTACGAATCGAAAATATTTGATACTGGCAGGAATACCCGCCTTGCCCAGAGTATTTTGTTGGCTTTAAGAAATAAAATTATTAACTTTTGCTTTTGCGTTAACCAAAGTTTTAGTTTTGAAAATTAAAAAAACATTTTTGATATATTAAATAAAAATATGCAAGTTTTCTGATATTTATTTGATGCTGAATAAATTTTAGGTTCATGAATGATGAATGAATGAATTTATGTATACACAAAAAAGTAATTTTTAAATTATATTTTTATTGTTTTTTGTGCATATTTTAGACGCCTAGTATACTGTTTTTTAAGGAGAGAATATCCGACGCCTCCCAAATAATGATCAAATTATATTTTGCCTCATTTTTTTCGTCCATATCCATTTAACATCAACATATTCCATATTTTTGTGTTAAATAGAAATCTATCTATATAAATATTTTTATGGGTGTAGACACCTTTCGAATAATCAAATACTTACTGTTTCAAACAAAAAACAAAATGCTTGCAAGAAACGTTACACTTGAGATAAACTTATCTATATAAATTTTGCGAATACAATTATTCTATCATTTCCATATTACTAGGTAATTAATATTTACAAAATAAATTATTTAAGTTATATAAATTAAAAAAAAGTAAATAAAAAAATCTGAACTTACGGTTAAACGGTTCTGATATCAATAAGAGGGCTATATCATTATTCTTAGACTTTCTACCAAATTTTCTATGTGGAATAGTTTTATTTATATTTCTTTGTTGAGCGCCTGCTTGATCATATTTATCTAATATACCCATAACAGCTACTATTTGGTCTGGACGAAGTGTACCTTTTTCTCTAATCACGGAAAAAATTTAAATTATATTAAATTAGAGGAAAACTTTTCAGAAATGTACACCTGAATCTGAAATATGTCGATCACTATTTTGTTTTTTTGGTACGTTAGCCAGATTTTTATGAGAAACATAATTTCATAAATTAAAATATATCTACATATTATGTACTTAGCTAAAAATAATTTAAGCTACATACATACATACATATATTGTTATCAATGAGTTCGCTACCAAAAAAGCTAAAATAAATTTCCTGCTTCGCCTTAATTAAAAGTAGAAACTTTTATATTTTGGAAGTTATGAAAACATTAATAATAATACGAAACTTTTTCATTTTAGAAAATCATGCAATAAAATCCGTGCATTGCAATAATTATAATTAATTAATTTTGTCAAAAAGTATTGTCATAAATTAGCTCTTTAATTTTTTTTTTATAATTTCTTTATATTTATCTGGCTATGTTAATTTTTGACTTACTGAATAATACAATGAGCAGCTGTTAAAACTTTGTTAACAGAAATTAACGAAGCACCGCAAAAATGTCCCCTTCCAAATTTTTTATTGTTAGCACTTTTATGTCTAAGTGAAACCATATGTTCATTTCCTTCCATTTTAGCTGGAACACCATCTACAATTCTTGGTTTACTAAGGTTTTGAAATTCTTGAGTTTGATTGAGTTCTAAATTTTCTGAACTTATTTTTTGGTTGTTAATTATTAATATTAGAAAAATAATTAAACCAAAATATCTAACAATAGCTTGAATATAAATTTTAAAAAAACTTTTAAAGTATTTCATTTTAAAAAAAACTTTATAAAATTTAAGAAAATAAAAATTTTGATAGTTCTGTATTTTTTATCTTTATATAAAATCTCTTAAAAAAAAAAAAAAAAACTACATCACAAAACTGAAATTATTTATTTAGGTACCTACAATCGAATTTTTTTTGTGACAAAATACTATTTTATTATAAACTTTATTGAATTATCATTTAATACCGAACTTTAAGGTAGCTATTGTTTTCGGGTCCCCATTGATTGAAAAAAATATCATCATCCCCCTGAAAAAAAAATAATAAAAAAAAAAGATCTTGAAAAACAAATATCTGACAAAACATAAACCTGAAAAAGACAATCCTGAAAATAAAATTTTGAATTAAATGATTTATTTGAAAAGAAAACAAGGCAGAATGTAAACCAATGGTTTTTAAAAGCGCACATTTGTAAAAGATAATACAACCTGTTTAGAATTGTGACTTGCAGCAAAATTTGAAAATTTCATATAAGAAAAAATGTGAAAATATGATTTTTTTGCAATTTTGAGGGGCTGTAACTTTGTAACCCCATACAATTAAACAAAAATAATTAACACACGTAAAATATATTACTGAAGCTTTCATTTTTATGTCTTGCTGAACAAAAATTTGTAGAGGTGCCTAAGTTACAAGTATCTAAAAATAGCAAGTTTTCAATTATTGAGCCTTAAAAGCTATTAAACAGGAGGCGGTACAACAAAAAAATTTCTGAGAAAATGTATACTAATTCTAGAAGTTCTTTCTTCCTTCAAAATTTCAAGTCACTATCTAAACGCGTGCCGGAGTTATGAAGGTAGAAGAATCAGACAAAATTTTGATTTTCAAATAACGGTAAATTTAAATACTAAATTTAAAAGAATTCTACAATTTTGATATTGACTTACAAAGGTAAAAATTCTGATGATCCTGATGAAATCGGATGACGTCAGATTGAAAAAATATTGAACAGAACATGACATATACGCATGTTCTACAACATTTTTGTTATGAGACCTACCCATGACGTACTAAACAGACGGACATACAGACAGAGGGACAGACGGACGGACGAACTGAGTAAAACTTAGGTATGTATGCTTTTAGTTTTTTGGAAATGTACTAAAAAAGATACATACCTAAATAAAATATGATAAACACGTTTCATATTTCATAATAGATAGGTACATATACCAAAATTCTTGAATACTTATCATACGAAGAGTATCACCCAAGATTATATAAGTAGTATCAAAGATTATATAAATAGTATAATATGTCGCATTACTAACAAAATTTTGTCACACATTTTTTTTGTGCACCCACTGATAGGTTGCTGTTGCTGCAACATAATTGTGTCAGAATATTTGTATTACTGCAAATGTAATATACCCAAATGCTTATAAGCTTACAATTTGTGTCAGAGACCAGAGCTAACTTTGTATACAGATCAATAGTATTGGTTTTTTATGTATGAATGATATTATGTACGTTAGTATTTTATTTCATATTACACTTTATTATAATACCCCTAACTATAATGATCATATGAAGTCATATGAAAATTCGATTTTACGCTATGACTATATATTATAATTATATGAAGATTCGATATAATTACATAATTATATGAAGATTCGACATGATTATATATGATAATTATATGCAAAATCACAACCTTAACTATGATAACCATAAGAAATCATTTGCAAACCTCAAACGTCAAAATTCAAAAAGTAATTTTGTTTTTTAATTTTGTTTACATTTAAATTTGTTTATGTATGTATTTACCTTTTTATGTTTGATTTTTGAAATGTTTAAATGCTTTTCAAACCAAAATTATAAACAAGGTTTAAAATTGCTCAAATCAAAAATACCCCTAACTATAATGATCATATGCTGTCATATTATGTCATATGGTTTTGTACGATTGTATGACATTTCATATAACTTAACTCTAATAGTCATAACAATCATTCGTTGTCATTTAGAAAACATTCATCAAGTCATAGGCATACGAAAGAAAGCGTATATATCATATGTCATCATAAGTAATTTTATGATTTGAGAAAACTAAATTTGAAGAATTTAAAAATTTCAAAAATCAAACAAAGAGGTAAATACATAAATTTTTAATAATTAAATACACATTTGTAAACAGAAATTAAAAAACAAAAATACTTTTTTAATTTTGACGTTTGAGGTTTGCAAATGACTTCATATAATTATTATAATTAGGGTTGTGATTTTGCATATCATATATATATAATCATATCGAATATTTATCGAAAGTTCATATGACATCATATGATCATTATATAGGGTCTTTCAAATTGAATTTTCAAAAGTAAATAATTAAAAGACATAGAATTTGAATTGAAACTATTTATTTATACTTATTTTTGAAGTACAATGTTTGCCATTTATACTCTGAAAATTATATCTCCCATGTGACTACCTTTTTTCCGTCTCTACAGTACCTGATTTTTTTATCAAAATTTTTGGTCACATTCTGGCATAGTTGAGGCTCTATCTCACCAATACCTCGAATAATTTCTGCTTTCAATGCTTCAAGCATTCGATTATACTTGTAGACCTGTCCTTTCACATCCTTTACTGTAGACCTTTCGTTAATATTGATACTGTAGACCTTTCCTCAGTATCAATATTTTCCAGTTTTGGCCATAAAAAAGTTGTGATGTAGCTATATCTGGTACCGTTAACGGTTATGGCTCTCCCAGCATCATTTTTAAAAAAGTACGGACCAACCACACCACCACCACCACCAAACCACAATCCACACCAAACAGTGCTCTTTCTGGATGCGTTAGCTTCTCTTGGATGCGTTGGCTTCTCTTATCTTCTCGAGGGTTTTCCTTTCCCCAAGTGCGACAGTTTTGTTTATTAACGTAGCCACCGATCTTCGTCAAAATGTGCTTCGTCCGAAAAGATCATTTTTTTTGAAAAATCGTCCTTTTGTTTCAGTATGGAATGACGCATGGAATGATCTTGTGGCAGCAATTTTTGTGTCAATTGAACTTCGTAGGCCTTCAACGCTAACCCTTTGTGCATAATACGCCATACAGTTGACCCAGAAAGTTCCAATAGTTGTGAACGTCGGGAAATTGACATCTTGTGAACGACCGGCACGAGAATAGTGATGTCTTTCTCGATCTGGTACTGTACCAGTTTCTTGAAATTTCTGCACAATATTACCAATTTGTTGCGCAGTTGGACGATTATGTCGACCATAAACATCGCGTAATTTTCGAAATACATTTCCTACAGAACGACCATTTTCATAAAATATTTCAATAATTTTAAGACGTTGTTGTAATGTATACGACTCCATTTTTATAAGTGGCAAACTTTCAACTGTCAAAATGACATATAATATGGGTGCGTTCAATGTTTGAAGTGTGTTACACAGGCGCCTACTTTTCAAAACTCAATTTGGAAGACCCTTTAAATATTCATCTATATTCTTGAAGAATTATCATACAAAGAGTATCATTGACGCGATGCTTTGTTATTCTGTAAGACGCAAAAGTGATGTTTTTAATTAATTTTCTAGCCATTTCCTATCATCGCAAAATAATTCAATGATAAGTATCATCTCTGCAAATATTTAGTTAGATATTTAAGTTGTTTCTAAGTTATTTTCTGAAGTACTCTCTTTTGTTACATAATACAAAAGTAAGTAAACATAAAAGTACAAATTCAAAAATAAGTACACATTAAATTACGAAGTTTTGTTTTTAAAAATTTGGAGTTTTCTTTTATATTTGTTTTATAATTTTAGTAAAAAAAATCACAAAAGTAAAGCAGTTTCATCTCTTTGTAAAGTTAAAAACAAAAATAGAGAAACTTCTTTCTAAAAATAATTTTACCTATACCTATAAAATTGTTGAAATATAAATATTACAAAATTTTCATCTGACACCACACAAATTTATGTAAAGTTTAATTCAGACTTACTACCAACATAACAAAAATTTTCATCGTGCATCTTCTAGAATTGCATTTTTAACTAGACGTGACGTGATACATTTTTTCAACACCTCAGTGATGAGTCTTCAAGAATATAGGTGATAATCTTATAATAATAATAATAACTAGAAAATCCCCTGTGCAATTGCACAATTTCTATAGATTCAAAAACATTAACGTTATCATACTGACTCCCTTAATAAACTACCTAAAAATTTCATTTTTACATCAGCACCACTAAAAAAACGTTGGAATCACTTACTTACTTGCTGTAATAGAAAAAAAACATAAAACAAATCTAAACACATAAAATTAAAAATGTTAGGTACATTATTAAATAAATATACAGGAATATCATCATTGCCAGTTTAGTTTACATTCAGTGTGAGTGTTTTATTATAATAGATATAAAAATATATTTTTTTACATGTTGGCAAGGTCTCGCCAACATCTTGAGTATTATATTATAGATAATACAGTAAACTATTGTATGTTATTACAATTTGTTTTTACAAAATTATTTAAAAAAAATTAAATTTTAACACCTCCTTTGAACAAACTTTAAAAAAATCATAGTTTTTCAGATGGCAATTATTTTATATAATAAATCTGTAAGCGATAGTGTTGCTTCAATTTCCATTAAAATCGCTAATATGGTATATTATTATGCTATTGATTTGTTTCAATATTTATGGTAATGGTTTAATTGCTTTCAATTTTTCGCAAAGCTTTTTAATAATATGTTTTAATGTTTACTTTAATTTGTTAAAAGTTTGTTTTTGGAAATGCAGCTTTTATTATATTTTATGTTTTAAATTCCATTTATTATTATTTTTTTTTTTTTGCGTCATTTCGTGGACATGAACACTTTTTGTAGCCAATTTACATTCAAGAACTACAGAAGAAATTTTCTTTGAATTATTCTTCTTCTTCTTCTTCTTCCCCGCATTCATATCATATTCATATTCATTACATATATTGTATTGTTTTTTTTTTATTTATTCTATTTTATTTGTAAGTAGATCCATCCACACCTATACGTTGCTTATGTACATAGTTTTACAAAATATTTTATTCTATAAAAATAAAAATGTTCAGCAACAATGGATGGATGGATGGATGGATGGATGGATGGATGAAAAAAAACAAAAATCTAACTTATAAATGTACCTACATGTATGTATATCTAACCAGAAAAAGAAAAAAAAAATCATATAAAAAACTCGTCGTTTTTTTATACATATATTTATATATAATGTATAATTCATACATACAAAATATTTTATTCTCTTATTATTTTACCTATACGCTTTACTTCGCACCATAAAACACTTGTATATTTGTTAAACAGATTCTAAACATAATAAAAAGCATGAAAAAAAAATCTTATTTATAAATATGTACCCCTATTGTACATAGTAAATATGTACATACGTCATATATACATTCTTAACCAAAGAAAAGAAAAAATAAATAGTTAATAAGTACCTATATAAAAAAAAAAAAAAGCATATAAAATATAGTTAAATTGAAAAGAAAGTTGGATATGATATGAATTGGACTCGATCCTTGATACTACTCTCGATTAATCAAGGTTCAACTCGAATTGTGGGGGAATAAAATTTAATTTTATATCGAGTTTTAATATATATAATTTTAATGAAAATATATAAAGTATATATTAAAAAAAAATTTAAGAGTTTTTCTTAAATACTGGTGAAAAAATTAACTTTCTATCAATTTTGAAAAATATTTTGAAAAAATGTGGTTATTAGTTTCACTCTGTCCGTCCGTCCGTCCGTCCGTCTGTTTACAAAACTTCTACACCGTTAAAGATAGAGAAAAAAAATTTTAACCATGGGTAGGTCTCATAAAAAAAATTATTTTGTGGAACAACTTTTTCATGTAGCCCCCCCCCTCCATTACGGAGCTACAGCCCCTCAAACTTTGAAAAAGCCCTATTTTTAAATGCATATATCTTATGTTTTGCTTAAGATTTTTTCAATCTGAAAACGTCATTCGATAGGTATTTTTTTTATCTTTGTAAATTAATATCAAAATTACACAATTTTTTTAAATTTAGTATTTAAATTTACCGTTATGTGAAAACCAAATTTTACATGATTTTTCTACTTTCATAACTCCGGCACGCTTTTAGATAGAGCCTTGTAATTTTGAGGCAAGAAAGAACTTTTAGAATTAGTATAAGTTTGCTCAGAAAATTTTTTTGGACCACCCCCTGTTTATGAGTTATTACGCCTCAAAAATTGAAAATTTCCTATTTTTAGACACCTGCAACTTAGGCACCTGTACAAATTTTTCTTCGGCAAGACATGAAAATTAAAGCTTGAATAATATATTTTTACGTGTGTTAACGGCTTTTCTTAGTTATATAGGATTTCGGAATTACGGCCCCTCAAAATTTCAAAAATGTCCTATTTTCACATTTTTTTTCTTATTACATGAAATTTTCAAATTTTTGTGTAAGTCACACTTCTAAACAGTTTGTATTGAGTATTGGAAATGTGCGCTTTTAAAAACCGTTGGTTTACATTCTACCTTGTTTTTAGTATCATTACAAGTATTGGAAAAAAAAAGAACCTGAAATTTTTGATAAGCAATTTTATTTTTTCGATACACACTATAAAAAAAAATAGGGTGCATTAAGAATAGTGCAATATTTATATTTTTTAATTTAATTTTTTTTATTGCTTTTTAATTATGGTTCGTACTTGTTGTATCCCTGGGTGTAAATCGAATTATAAATGTAAAACGAAAAATAAAATTTATACAGTTTCAACTTTTCGATTTCCCAAAGAAAAAATTTTAAGAAAAAAATGGATAGAAGCAATTCCACGAATAAATTGGAATACAACAGAAAGTAGTGCTGTCTGTTCAATCCAGTTTTCTACGAAAAGTTTTCGTAGTCAGAATTCTGACAGACCAACTTTATTACCTAATCCGATTCCAAGCATTTTCCCTAATATTCCGGATTTAAAATTAGTTGATGAAAATTGTATTTTTAATTTTAATAATTTAGTAACTAAAATTGAAGAAAAAATTGATTTAAATGGCTGACTTTTGTTTAAAAATAAATCTTATATTGTGTTATACTGTTTAGAAATGAGAATTGGGAAAAAACTCGGTGAAAAGGTATAGTTATAATACAATAATAATGTCATTTTTAATCTATGCCCATTCTAAATCTACATATTCAGTTCTTAGTAAATTTCTTTTTCTTCCCTCTATTAGGTATCTTCGAAAATTATCTTCAAGTTTACATATAACACCAGATCATAAAAATGACGAAAATGATGATCATTATTTAACTGCTGCATCTCAGTTCTTAAATACATAAACTTAAATACATATTATTCATATACAGATCTACTATATGCACACGAAATAAATACCATATCAATTTTTCAAATTAATTTAATTCGCTCACTTTTTTTGTGCTATTACTGTACCAAATTATTGCTCTCTTTAAAGAGCTTTAAGCTTTTAAGAAAATAAAAAAATTTTACAAAATTCGGGTAGACTTTTTTTATCAACGTTTTTATAAATAAAAAAATTATAAATTCAATTTTTTTTTGTATTCAGATAGTGTAAAAAATTATGAATTTTAAGGTTTACTTAGAAATTTTTTCAAAAAAATGTCTATTTTAGAAGTTATTAAAGATTTAAAATTACCCCACTATTTAGCTTTTACTTTTCCCATAAGAGCCAATGTAAATAGTGGGATAAATTGAGCTTTCGTTCTCTTTAGTTCCTGTCTTGATAGTTTATGTAGTTTATGAGTACAGCCATCTTACAAGATTAATATTTTTCCAAAATTTTCTGATTTTTATACCCGTATGAACCATGTTCAAGGGTATAATAAATTTGCCATTACGTTTGTGACACCTTAAAGGAGTCGAGCTAGATATAGTGTCAAAGGTATGGATCGGCTCAGAATCGAATTCTGAGTCGATTAAGCTATGTACGTCCGTCCGTCCGCACGATAACTCAAAAAAAAGGAGCTAGGAGACTGAAATTTTTTTTACGTCACTTTTGCAAAATTGTTAGTTTTGCTATTTAAATCCAACATTTTCGGTCGGCGGGATCAAGTAGCTGCCATACAACTTCTATCTTTATATAGAAATAACTCAGTATCTATTCAAGCTAGGTTTCTGAAATTTTGCAAATGATGATCAAGTTTTATGGCAACAACTTCTGTAAAATTTGGTTGTGGTGGTGCGACGGATTCGGGTAGCTGCCATACAACTTCTCCGTTTAAATGAGAATAACTCAGTTTCTGTTACAGCTAGGAATCTGAAATTTTGTGAATGATGATTAATATTATGGCAACAACTTGTGCAAAATTTGGTTGTGGTGGTGGGACGGGTTCGGGTAGATGCCATACAACTTCTCTTTTTAAATGAAAATAACTCAGTGTCTATTGAAGCTAGCTATCTTAAATTTAGTGAAAAAGTGTCGAGTTGCATGCCAAAAACTATTGTAAAATTTGATTGGTCTAAAGCAGCCGGTTCAGGTTTCTTGCATTTCTTGGAACTTAATGAAGCTAGGCGCAATAGATTCGGGTAGCTGTCATACAACTCCACAATTTACATAAATATATCTCTGTAGTTCGGTACTAAAACATCTGAATGTTTTTAAAAGATGATCAAGTTTTATAGAAACAGGATATATTACGTTCATACGGGTATACCAGAGTTGACACAGTCTACTCTACTGCACTCTTCTCGTCATTAATAATTTTCCATTTTTATAAAAATCCCATGTAAAGTATATACATATGTATTATATAATATGTATAATCTATACCTATAATATACATATTCAAAAACGACGCTCTTTTATTCCGTTGAATTTTAAATTTTGCTTTGTTGTTTTTGCTTTTTGTTTTTTTTTCTAAAAACATAAATAAAATTTTAAAATATAGTTTGTATGGTGGGAAATAGAAATTTCACAATATAATTGAATATAAACATCCAAACTTCCATATCATAATATTTAATCTGTAAATGACAAACATTTAAAACCCCTTTACTCAATTATTTACCAACCAACTTTAATTTTTTTCTTTTTAAATGATAAATATTCAGTACAGCCATCTTACAAGATTAATATTTTTCCAAAATTTTCTGATTTTCATTAATAATTTTCCATTTTTATAAAAATCACATGTAAAGTATATACATATGTATTATATAATATGTATAATCTATACCTATAATATACATTCAAAAACGACGCTCTTTTATTGCGTTAAATTTTTGTTTTATTTTTCTTTTCGATTAAATATTGTTTGTATGGTAGGAGTAGGAATTTCACAATATAACTGAATATAAACATTACGATTTTAGTTTAGTGTTTAGTACATTGGTAGAGTGTGGGGTTATTAATAGTTGCTTTCTGATTTTGCAAGTTCGATTCAGTTCTTTTTTTTTTTTTTATATTTTAAACGAAATAAATTCTTACATATCATAATATCATCATAATATTTAATCTGTATTGATAGACATTTAAAACCCTTTTACTCAATGATTTACTATCTTAGGCTTCTTATAATTATATACATATATAATAGGTATATATTGAGTTTCCAATACTCAATAAATCAAGGGCAACTTCTAAAAGATAATAATAACCGTGTTTTTAGAAAAAATATCATTTGCAAAGAAATTTTAAATTCATAAAGGCTTTAATTATTGAAAATTGTATTTTTACATTTTAAATAAAATCATAAAGAAACTATACTGTTATATATTGTATTGTAATTGCTAATTAAAACACCTCGAATTTCGAGGGGTGGGCGAATACTAGTAAGAATTATTTTGTATTGAAATTTTTTTGTAAAATTTAATTTTTTTTTTTTTTTGACTAAAATAAATTATGTATAGTAAAAATAAAAAGATTATTTAAAATTTACATTTATTTTCAAAACATTTAATGTAAATTTTAACTAGAATTATTATAAAATTAAAACTAATAGGTAAATTATACATTAAAAAATTGGATTAAAATATTATAATATTATATTATGTATATTTTAATCCAATGCTTTTGATCTTTTCATATTTTTAAGTTCGATAGGAATATACAATTTTTTTTAATTTATTTCACTAATTTAGAGCGTCTGTTTGTGATTTGTAGAATTTTGTCAATACATTTTTTGGATATACATATCAATTTTATTCTTTCAGAAGTTTGATTTAGATGGTAACTCTGACTCGTTAGTAAAACATTAATCAAT
This sequence comes from Poecilobothrus nobilitatus, assembly GCA_947095535.1. Classification (NCBI taxonomy): domain Eukaryota; kingdom Metazoa; phylum Arthropoda; class Insecta; order Diptera; family Dolichopodidae; genus Poecilobothrus; species Poecilobothrus nobilitatus. The sequence goes on along the minus strand of OX352772.1, from coordinate 49,367,467 downwards.
TCTTCTGTTGGTATATTTAATTCAAACTTAAAATTATTAATAAAAATATTAATTTATAATAATGGTTTGAGAATGCAATTAATGTTTTATCGTAAATATTTTAATGATTATTGACAATAGCTTCTGCGAAGAGAAAGTAATATAATAATGGGGGGCCATTTGGATAAGTAACTAAAAAAAAGTAGTAAAAGTATAGTATTTGATTGATAAAAAAAAAAAGTCCAAAATATAAGATTAAACTTTGAAGTGCTAAATTCGATGACATGATCGCCCCTTAATGACATCATCGCCCACCCAGGCCAGGGCATAAACATGTTTATTCATGTCCAATTCGTGTTTGTACAAAGCTTGGAAAAAATGTCAGACATAGGAGATAAAGAAAAGTTTAGCCAAATTTTATAAATACGTTAATATTTATCTTTTCGTAATATTATTGATTAACATTTAGAAAATAAATGATTTTATATACATAAGTAAAAAATAAAAAATTCTCAACTAACGATTAAACGGTTCTGATATAAATATAAGGGCTATATCATGCGTATTTATAGTCGAACTGTATATTCTATGTGGAACAGTTTTATTTATATTTCTTTGTTCAGCGCTTGTTGAATTAAAGCTGTCTAATATACCCATAACAGCTACGTCTGAACGAAGTGTACTTTTTGCTCAAATCAGGGAAAAAATTTGAATTATTTTATGGATTTATTATATAAATATTAATATATTTTGATAGGTTTGTTATATAGAGCTACACCGTACATATAATTAGAGCAAAAATCTTTAGAAATGTTCATCTGAACCTGGAGTATATGTATATCGATTACTATTTTGTAAACTACAAAAGTAAAATATTTTTAATTGTGTCCCGGATTCTTTTCGCTTTAACTCTTAAAGAAGTATTAATTATTTAAAATTATTTAAAACAGGTAAACAGAAGAACAATTGTCTGTACAACTGTTTAAAGGCGTACAATAATCTTCCAAACGGAATGAAAGCCATAACCAATCTCCGTATTTTCAAAAAAGAAGTAAAAATGTATTTAGGTAATTCGCATAATTTATTTTTGTAGTTAAATACACTTTGTGTAGTATAAGATTGTATTATAGTAAAACTTAAAATCTAAGATTTGTAGTATCCTAATCTGTAATGTTACTTAGTTATATTTAGTTCTAATCCTGAATGTTAATTAGTTATAATAATTTAAAAATTATAATGTAGTCAATATCGCAATTAAAATTACAATTAAAATTAAAATTACATCTAGAATAAATTTCAAATTAAAATTAAAAATATATTTCAAGCTTTTAATAAAATTAAATTTAAATAAGAATCAATAATATAATAATAATAAATTCATATATTGTTTAATCTATCCGACCACACAGCTCATGCTAAGGTCTTTAAAATTTTATTATAATCATTATGTATACTTAATTAATTCATTGTAAATTTCATATTGCTAATAAAGAAAAAAAAAAAAAAAAGTTTCTTGCCTTATTTCCGGTCCAAATAAAGAATTTACATCATTATTTTCAGCACTATATAATATGGAACTTTGAAATTAATACAAATATTATGCAAGGCACAACAAATATTAACTATTTATACTGATTTGGATGGCTTATAATGTAGTTGACGTTCTGCAAGTAAACATTTAAATCTTCCTTTCAGAACACCAAAGCGCGCGTTAGCAATATATCTTAGTTTAGAATGTATATCACTAAAATAGGCTTCAAGGCTTCCATCTGAAGCTGTTTTATATGGTCTTAATAGCCAAGATTCTAAAGGATAAGCCTAAATATGCTATAATTTATAATTATATTTATTTAACATTTAAATTATTAAATATTTACCATTATTTGAAATTACCTAAAATTCAAGAAAACTTATTTCCGTTATTATAACGTGCCTGTAAAGATTTTCGTTCCGGAGCTATAGACCAAATATGGGCATCGTGGGAGCTTCTACCAAAATGATCATCTACTGACCTGATTCTAATTTTATGATCACAAATCTAAAACCGAATTTAATAGCGTAAATGAAACTTAGTTGTGTAAGCATATTAAAAATAAATAAAACACTTACCATAATTTCATTTAAACTTTCCTTAATTTTTCTATTAAAATATAAATGTTCATCTTGGTTGGGCTTTATTATTTGAATGTGAGTTCCATCAATGTCAGTTATAACTCTAGGGAATTTTTCTTTCTTATAAAAATATATATTTTTGTTTCGTTTATTTGTTTCGGCCATTTCAAACGAAATTTTTTGGTTAGATGTATTGTATCTAGGTGCATTTATAAATTTATTTTTTTTTTGCTGAATATTTTTTAAGTGTAAGTGTTGTGTTGTCTAATGCGGTCAAGAGTATCGAGGATCCAGTTCATATCCAACTTTCTTTTCAAACGCTATAAGACCGAAAATTTTCTTGTCTCTATAAAATAATATTAAAATTATGCAATATTTTATAATTTATCATTTAAATTTACCGTCATGAGAAAATCAAATTTTGCATGATTTTTCTGCCTTCATAACTCCGACACGCTTTTAGATAAGAATTGAAATTTTGAGATAAGAAATAACTTTTATTATTTAGAAGAGAAGTATTTTTGGACCACTCCCCTCTCTCTTTATGAGCTGTTAGGGCTCAAAAATTGAAAATTTGCTATTTTTAGCCGCACCTGTAACTTAAGCACCTGTACAAATTTTTCTTCAGCAAGACAAACAACCATAAATTATGTATGTATATATTGCATACATATGTGTACATCAGTAAATAAAATAAATGAATCTTTAATAGAGAAATGAAGGTTTTGCAAAAAATGTACTTATCCCATTGTCGCCATTACAAGTGCAGCCAAAGTTAAACAAGGTAGAATATAAACTAACGGTTTTAAAAGCCCACATTTCCCAAACACAATACAAACTGTTTAGAATTGTGACTTGTACAAAAATTTGAAAATTTAAAAAATAAAAGAAATTTTTTGTAATAAGAAAATATGTGAAAATAGGACTTTTTTTTAGAATTTTGAGGGGCTGTAAGTCTGGAATCCTATATAAGTAAGAAAAAGCGTTAGCACACGTAAAAATATATTACTGGAGCTTTAATTTTTATGACTTGCCAAGGAAAAATTTGTACATGCGCTTAAGTTACAGGTGCCTAAAAATAGCAAATTTTCAATATTTCAGCCCTAATACTTCTTAAACAGGGGGCGGTGCAAAACAATTTTCTATTGATATACATACATACTTATATAATATCATGTTTATTTACTTATCGTATATGCCACTGATGAATGAATGATAAGAGTATAGATGTATATTATATAGCACCGTATTTACACACATACATATATGTATTTTATTGTACTTATAAGAAATTATTCTATGAATGGAAATATTTTTAAAGAAATATTGCAATGTATGGCGATATACTTATAACAATATAAATACACTATGTGCGCATTAATATAATATAATATTTAAAATTATATTTACTATTTTGTAATTTAATATAATTGCGTTTGCGATTTTCTGAACTTAATTTTTGACTGTTAAATATTAATATTAGAAAAATAACTAAACTTAAATATCTAACAATAACTTGAATACAAATTTTTAACAAAATTCAAAGTAAATACATATATTTCATTTTAAAAAAACTTTATAAATTTAAAAAGAAATTGATAGTTCCGCATTTTTAATTTTTTATATAAAATGTCTTAAAAAAAATTAAACACTGCATCACAAAACTGAAATGATTTATTTAGGTGCATACAATCAAATTGTTCGTTATGACAAAATAATTTTTCGATATAAACTATTTAAATGATTATAATTTTGTTTTTTAATGCTTTTAAATACTTTTTTAATACGGTTTAGTTACGGTTTAGTTAGACTAAGTCCTATAACATTGCATGATGTAATATAATAATATAAATATCCCAAAAAATGATATTCAAGATAACAAAAAAAAAAATTCATTTAATAAATTTTAAAAATGTCATGAAATCAAACATACTTGTCATAAAAATAAATTTTCAAAAACTTAATTTTTTCCCAATTTAATATATGAATACTCTATAGGTATGTACATATGTATGTCTTTTAAAATAAAAACGAGGAAGAGTGCAGTACAGTAGACTGTTAACTCTGGGATACTCGTATAAACCTAATATATCCTGTTTCTACAACACTTAATCATCGTTTAAAAAATTTTAGATGTCTTAGTGCCAACGTTAACTACCGAAATACATTGATGTAAATTGTGGAGTTGTATGACAGCACGAGTACAATCTATTGCACGAGCACAACCAAATTTTACAGAAGTTATTGCCATAAAACTTGATCATCTTTTGTAAGATTTCAGACGCTTATTATCTTTTGTAAGCTATCAGACGTCACTAATTTTGCAAAAGTGACGTAAAAATAAATTCAGCCTCCTAGCTCCTTTATTTTTCAAGTTATCGTTTTTGAGTTTTCCGTCCGGACGGACATACATGGCTTAATCGACTCAAGGTTCGATTTTGAGTCGATCCATACCTTTGGCACTATTACTTAGCTCAACTCATTTAAGGTGTCGCAAACGTAAATGCAAATTTAGTATAACCTTGAACGTAGTTAAGGGTATGAACAGCTCTTTTGAAATAAAAGCAAAAAAAGCAACGCGTATCATAATAGAGACAATCTTATAATAACGCAGTAAAGTTTTGTATTATTATAATTTCTTTTTACAAAATGATATAAAAAAAATTGAAATTTAACACTTCTGTTTGGACGAACTTGAAAATTCATAATTTTTGAGATATTTGAAGATTTATTATTTTTTCCACAAGACTACGTTTATTTTTTCATGATTCAATTGTTTGCACCCTTATTCAACTTTTTTTCGTTTAGTGTCTAAGCCTTTTATTATTGTTCGCCTTCGTTCAGGTTAAAAAAATAAAAACTTTCTCTTGGCTGTTATTTCACTAAAATTTGTTGAGGTTATTTTTAGTTTTCCTGTACCGAAAAAATTGTATGGAGAAGAATAAACCATTTAAATGTATAGAAGATTCTGCACTTGCTATATTTAAATATTGTCTGCTAATGGTAAGTTGTTATTTAATATATAAACCGTAATCACACTAATTTATGTTTATTTTATTTATATGTATATTTGTTATTTAGATTTTTATTTTTTGAAAAGATATGTAAGGTATATAATTTATTGTTGTTTGGATATAAATATAAAAATAAAAACCAATAGAAAAGTTACAAAAAAAAACACTATATACACAGATTAATTTATTACTCGTTTTAAATGCAAAAAAAAATTCGATTTATTACATATACTTTGAAGCCTCATATCGTAATTACGTAATTAACCACTTATTTTCTACACCACGATCAATTATGGTCAACTGTGGCTATATAACTTGAAAATCGAAAGCCTTCACACTTCATGTGGCGGATTCTATATACTCTTATAATATAAGATAATCATAATATATACACATACAATATAATACGATATGTAGTTTTATGTATACCAATACCGTATAAATAAGTTCTTCATCCAACCGTTACATTTTTCAAAAAAAAATATATATTTGTATTTATATCAAAATTAACCGTTTTAATATTTAAGCAATAGTGGAACAATTTTTTGTTTTTGAAAAATAAGCTATAAACGAAAAAAACAAAATATAACTTAAATAATTTATAGTGGAACTGAAATTTTATTGTGGAAACATTTGTAAACATAAAAGTTATTGTTCGTCGACGTTGATTCACGCACATACATTGATCCAAAAATATCTTAATAGACATTGGAATATAATATGAACCTTATGTTATCAAAATAAAAGAATTATGTCAATTTTATCACTACTTCATTATATTTCAGACTACTCTCAATTTTCAATATTAAATTTAATTAAATAATGCAAACTATTATATAAAAAATAATAATACATAATGAAGTATTAAACATAATTTTATTTCCTGAACCTGCTGCGATCCATTCACTGTAATAAGCTACATTAGTGTATACTGCTGGCGCAACTCCACAACCTGCCGTACTTATAAATGAAGTAATACCATACTGAGTATCACCTATTACGAGGGGACTACCAGAATCACCTAAAATATACATGAAATATAAAAATTGAAAAATTGTTTTCTTTTTTTGTCGTTCTACTTGATCGTTTGTTCAAAGTTCGACCGATTAATTTTAGATTTAGCAGAATAGATAATTTTTTTTGAATCAAATTTTTGAGCATTATTTAATGCCCTTATGAACACTAAACTTTAACATTTGTAAAATTTTACTAAACAATTTAACAAAAACAATAAAATAAAATTTTCCATTACGTATCCTGCTTTATTTAGGGTTTAATTGATTTAGTTGAGTTTTCTAGAAATTTTGTTCTATACCAAGTTGGCTAGATCAATTTGGTTAGGGTTGTTTTAACCTATTCCGACATCTCTATCCTTCAAAATAATTTTAGTAAAATAATTATGTCGAAATTTTTAGGGTTCACTTATCTTATGATTTAATTTTATTTCCTGCTCCATTAAAAATATTCTGTACTAATAGTAAAGGCAAAGTTAACAAAACAGATTATTAAATAAATCATTCAACTTTCATATTTTAAACAAAATAAGAACTGACCTGTCAAGAAAACTCTTTGAAAAATTTTGTACAAAATTGTCAAGTGTGCTTGTCTGACAAAAAAGATAAAGAAAAGTGGAGTAAAGCTAAATTCTCTACTCAATTGTTAATAATAATTCAAATTCAACCTACAAACAATTTTGTTCCTCAAGCTCCTCACATTTAAGCTCTTCATATTTTATAATATTTTAATATTAAAACAAAAATACCAGGACATGGTCCTATTCCATCACCTCCAGCACATATCATTGACTTTCTTATGAAAGCTACCAAAATATATTTTAATTTACAGATGTTTCTATCAACTGCTTTTACATTTGCTGTGAGTAATAGACGGCTCACCTCTCCCTATATAACATATTTAACATTTTAATAATATATAATAACCATACTCTATTTTGATTTACTTTTATAGTAATTCCACCCCATCCTGCTATTCTTACTTCTTGTCCACCCTTATAGTCATCAACCTTGGTATATTTGATTACTTTTACATTTTGGTCAACTATGAAAAAACAATTTATTAGTTAATATTAAGAAGTCTTTTTAAAAAAATATAGAGAATAAAATAATACTCTAAGCTATATGAACGCATTAAGACAGGAACTTAAAACTGCTAAGTTTAATATGTTCATCTGGCTAATATTTAGATTAATAATTATACCCGTACGATCGGATCGGGTATAATAAAATTACTCCTCCGTTTGTAACACCTCGAAATAAGCGAGCTAGATATACCTTCAAAGGTATGGATCGGATCAGAAAAAAATTCTAAGACTTTTGAGCCATGTCCGTCCGTCCGTCAGCACGCTAACTCAAAAACTAAGAAAGCTAGAATCTTGAAATTTACACAAAATATTCTGGGAGTAATTTGTAGGTTCCTTATTTTTTTGGTTGAGTTTGGACTAAAACTTAGGGTAGCTCTCGAACACCTAACTTTTAGATCCTCACATTTTTTTTGAAATAGAGCTATGAAATTTGCTGAACTGCTGATAGATCTCACAAAAATATTAATTTTATTTTTAATAACTTTTTTTTGTAGCCCCACCCGTTACGGAGCTACAGCTCCCCAAAGGTTCAAAAAAGTTCTATATTAAAATTGTTATAGCACAAGTTGTATAAGGTATATCTTCATTTTGAAAACGCCAAAGGATTACTACTTTTATTAGCTTTAAAAAAAGTAATAAATTAGCAATAAATATATATTTGTAGCATACGGTGTCTTAGTTTACCGTTATGTGAAACTCAAATTTTGCAAAATCCTTTAACTATCTTCCTAAATCCTAATTTCTATCTTCTAAACGGTTTAAGTTGGAAACTTGAAATTTTTACAGAAGTCAGATCTTTGAAAATAAGTATGAGTTATTTCAAAAATTTTTTTTGTATCACCCCCCTTTAGGAGCTAGCTGTAAGGGGTTAAAAACTGAAAATTTCCTATTTTTAAACTGCTGTAACTTGAACACCTGTTAACATTTTTTTGAAGTAATACACAAAAATTAAAGCTTCAACATTATACTCTTATTTCTGTTAACAACTTTTTTTTAATAATATAGGGTTACTTTATAATTGACGAAAGTGTTACTTGATTTTTCAAATTTTCTAACAAATTTCAACAAATTTTTTGCTTTGTTTTACTCGATAATTTGAAATTGTTGAGGATATAATGAGTACTACAAAAAAATGTAAATAAATAAACAACATAACGGTTGCTTGAAGAATTTTTATTTATATGATATTGATATACATACTTATATAATATCATGTTTATTTACATATCGTATATGCCACTAGTGAGTGAATTAATTAGAGTATATATGTATATTATATAGTGCCGTATTTACATACATACATATATGTATTTTATTGTACTTATAAGAAATTATTCTGTCAATGGAATATTTAAATATAATATAATATAATATAATATTTAAAATTATATTTACTGTTTTGTACTTAGTAAATTTAATATACATTTACCACTTAGTATTAAATGGTACTATAGAATATTTGAAAAAGTTTTGGATTGATAATCGTTATGTGGAAGGTTAGAATCTGCTTTTGAAGAATGTACATATAAACATATAGTTTGAATATATGTACAACCCATAGTACTAGAAATTATAAAATTCACCCAAATTATTTTAAAATACTAAAATATTAAAAAAATAATATTGTAAGCAGTGTGACAGGCTGTGAACATACTAACGGTTCGTACGGGTATCTAAGAGTTGACAAAGTCAACTGTATTCTTCCTCGTTTTAAAATAAACACAATATTGCAAAAGTATTTTTCATTGATGATAGAAATGATTTTATATAATAAATCTAAAAGCACTAACACTTTTTAGCACATTTCCAAACAAAATTTAAAACAAGGTAGAATGTAAACCAACGGTTTTTAAAAGCGCACATTTCCACAATACAAACTGTTTAGAATTGTGACTTGCACAAAAATTTCAAAATTTAAAAAATAAAATTTAAGAAATTTTTTGTAATAAGAAAATATGTGAAAATAGGACTTTTTTGGATTTTTAAAGGGCTGTAAGTCCGAAACCCTTTATAACTAAGAAAAACCTTTGAACCGTAAAAATATATTACTGGAGCTTTAATTTTTATGTCTTACCGAAGAAAAATTTTTACAGGTGCTTAAGTTACAGGTGTTTAAAAATAGCAAATTTTCAATTTTTGAGACCTAATAGTTCATAAACAAGGGGTGGTCAAAAAAAATTTTCTGAACAAACTTATACTAATTCTAAAAGTTCTTTCTGCTCTAAAAATTTCAAGTCGCTATTTAAAAGCGTTCCAGAGTTATGAAGATAGAAAAATCATGCAAAATTTGGTTTTTACATAACGGTAAATTTAAATACTAAATTAAAAAAAGTTGTATAATTTTTATATTAATTTCAAAGTTAAAAAAAATACCTGTCGAATGATCTTTTTAGATTGAAAAAATCTTAAGCAGAACATGACATTTAAAGATAGGGCTTTGTTAAATTTTGAGGAGCTGTAGCTCCGTAATGAATGGGGCTACATGAAAAAGTTGTTCCACAAAATTAATTTTTTTATGAGACCTACCCATGGTTAAAATATTTTTTCTCTATCTTTAACGGTGTAGAAGTTTTGTAAATAGACGGACGGACGGACGGACAGAGTGAAACTAATAAGCACATTTTTGCAATTTTTGTTTGGAAATGTGCTAAAAATGTGCTTATTAGTTTCACTCTGTTCGTCCGTCTGTTCCTACGTCCATCTGTCTGTCCGTCTGTCTGTTTACAAAACTTCAGCACCGTTAAAGATAGAGAAAAACAATTTTAACCATGGTAGAACAACTTTTTCATGTAGCTCGATTCATTACAGAACTACAGCCCCTCAAACTTTGAAAAAGCCCTACTTTTTAAATGAGTGTATCTTATTTTCTACTTAATATTTTTACAATCTGAAAACGCATTCGACAGGTATTTTTTTTATCTTTCTAAACCAATATAAAAATTATACATTTTTTTAAATTTAGTATCTAAATTTAACGTCATGTTAAAACCAAATTTTGCATGATTTTTCTACCTTCATAAATCCGGCACGCTTTTAGATAGGGATTTGCAATTTTGAGGTAAGATCGAACTTTTAGAAGAACTGATTACAGAGAATTAGTAAATGCATTACCTAACATATTACGATAATGTAAATTTAGCATTACATTCTACACACGATGTCCTAAGCGGCAATCAATCGCCTCCGTCCAGGATTACTTAGAATTAGTTACTGAACTAGTTGCCGGTAATGAGTTAGGTAATGAGTTTGGTACAAAAAAATACGGAAAAAATATATATGCTTATTTATTATTTACTTTTATGTATTTTACTATATTATTATACTAGAAAAGAAAAATTAAATAATATTTAATTTTATATATATATATAAAACAGTAATATTCATTTGTTTTAGTATTTAAACAAACTCTTAATAACTTTAGTATCCACGATTTCTAAGAAAACAATAAAAATTACCTAAAATGACTTTCTGCATTTCAACCAACCTTCCTTCTCCATTACTTTTTCAAAAATTATATCAGTTCTAAAACTGGTTACCAAAGACTAGTTATAGAACTATTTATCTAGAGCACCAATTCTCCGATTTTCTACTAGGAAATAATACGAAATTTTGGCAAAAGTTTAGAATAGGTATATTGTCAGATTGTTTTGTAATTTTGTACAATGAAAATTCAATAAAAATAACTGTAAAAATTTCTGTCGGTGTAGCAATTGGCGGCGGCGGCTTTAAATGGCTCAAACGGTGCTTTGAACTGTACATTCATGTTTAAATAACCGTAATTATCTTAAAAATTGTTAGATCAATATAAACCGTTATAGTCTCCCAAAGGATAAGTAAACAATTCTTAAGATTACATATAATTAGTACAAGTTGTCACATTTGAGTTCGGAATATTTTGTTGGCTTTATGAAATACAAATTATTAACTTTTGTTTTTGCGTTATTCAGTACACAATTACGACCGAACTGAGTTTTCACAATATATTATTCGCTAATACCAAAACATAAAATCGCATTTCAATTATAAAAGACCATAATGTAATACATTTCTTTTCGTAAGTAATGTCATTTCATGTTTTATGAATTATCCTTTTAAGCAAATTATGAAAAATTTGCTATTAGTTTCACTTTGTTCATCCGTCTGTTTATAAAACATATGCACTGTTTAATAAAGAGCAACGAAATATTAACCAATTAGGTCTCTTAAAAAATGCAATGCTGTATAACAACTTTTTTATGTTGCTTTCACCGTTACGGATCCTACAGCACCTACAGCTCTTTAAATTTTAAAAAGCTTCTTTTTAAATGCAAACATCTCAATCTCAGGATTTGTTTTACATATTTTTAATATAAAAAAATGTTTTACCTTTGAAAATCAATCAGAATCTTTTCACGTTAACTTTTTCTAATACATAATAATGTTTTTAAATCGATATTGAATAAGGCTAAAAAAATGTGTAAGAACTGTATATGGATAAGAATGTAAGGTTTCCCCTTCTTTAAATAAGTATGTACTAATTTTTGATCGTTACCCCAATCAACTTAGTGAGCTTTTATGTACATATTTTAATGATATTTTTTGGAAAATATATTATAAATATACATTTTATATAGGTACACCACATGTTGGTAATACATTCCTGAATAATAACATAATGATTGTCGTATGAAGAAGATTATTTTTGTTTTTAATATCTGCCTAAATTGTGATGTTGTTAAAACTTAAACACAGTATATTTAAGATACTTAATAAGGTACTATAGCTTATTTAGAAAAGTTTTGGATTGATAATCGTTATGTGAAAGGTTAGAATCTGCTTTTGAAAAATATAGTTTGAATATATGTACAACCCATAGTTCTAGAAATTATAAAATTCACCCAAATTATTTGAAAATACTAAAATATTAAAAAAATAATATTGTGAGCAGAGTGACAGGCTGTGAACATACTAACGGTTCGTACGGGTATCTAAGAGTTGACAAAGGCAACTGTATTCTTCCTCGTTTTCTGTGGAATAAATAGATTTTGATAGACGGAAACTTAAAAAATCTGAGTTTTGGAATTTCATTATTTTTATTTTGGCAATGTTCACATCATCAAAACGATGAATACTTAAGAAATAGTTTAAATTTAACATAGATAATATTCTTAATCCAGAAGCACAGTTTAATTTACTCTTCTCTTCAAATAATTATGAAAAATATATTGAAAAATTTGAAATCTCTCAAAAAGAAAATTGAGATCCTAATCTTAATACGTCTACTTTATTAAGCGATTCTTCTATTAGACATTTTGCAGGCTATGTACTCTTCAAACTTTTTAAAACTATTTTGTGTAGTTATTGTGCAAAAATTCTACAAAAATCTGACGATAAAACATTATCATCATCGTCAGAATTACTAATATTTCATAGGATTTATTCTGAAAATTCTGATTTTGGCAGTTTAGTTCTACAGTCAGATTTATTTTTCAAAATTTGCAAGTTTCATATTCAAATACCTATTTAAAATTTTTATAATTGATAATATAACAATTTGCCAGTTAAAATAAACTATAATAAAGATATGTATTGAAGCGACTAATGGCAAGAAGAGTTTAAAGCCTGGTTTAATTGTTCTGAAGAGTGTTATTTTCACCGTAAGAAAGCATTAGATTTCTTTAATTTTGGTTGTATTGAGAAAACATTGTTCTTGGAAAGTTGGTAAAAGAGAAATACTCACATACATACCAAAATCAGAAACGGAGGAAAATTGAAATATCAAATAACTAAAAATTAAAGCCATAAACGAAATGAAAATAAATCAAAAAAAATTTAATTTTACTGCTATTAAGTAGTATTTTAAAAATTTTAAAAATAAAAATTTATATTAACTTATTTTTAATGTTGAAAATATTTTTGGTTTCTTTAGTTTTTGTTCTTTCATTTTTAATTTTATAATTGTTATTTAACTTAAAAAAGAAAAATTTTTAAATTATAATTTTTTTTTTGTTTGAAGTTTTGTTTTTTACTTAATTTACTTAATAAGTTTAATAAAAAATATTAAAATACCTATCTACTCCTTTTCTTTGAATAGTTTTAATAGTTTAAAGCAGGTTTTTACTCCTTATTTTAAAAAAACGAGAAACTGTTCCCAATTAAAAGAAATATTGAACTACATACGTACAGCAACATACAACATAGGGTACATTACATACATATAAAATTTTTCTAATCTTTCACCACTTTCTAATAACCCCACATTGGTTGCTCTAACCTAACCTTTTTAGTTTTTTAGTTACGATAAAATGCTTTTGGGTAGATGATTAAATTATTTTCCCAATATTGAAAAATTAAATTTTTATTATATGTACCGTACCTACATTTAAATTTAAATTATTAATAATAATATTAAGCATTTGATACAGCTAATATAAGCCAATGCTATATTGAACATTTTGTACATAAATAAGTAACTTTCAAATACATATTACAGAACATACATATACATACATACATATATCATATTAAAACGAGAAAGAATACAGTTGACTTTGTCAACTCTTAGATACCCGTACGACCCGTTAGTATGTTCACAGCCTGTCGCTCTGCTCACAATATTATTTTTTTAATATTTTAGTATTTTAAAATAATTTGGGTGAATTTTATAATTTCTAGAACTATGGGTATTCAAACTATATGTTTATATGTACATTCTTCAAAAGCAGATTCAAACCTTTCACATAACGATTATCAATCCAAAACTTTTTCAAATATTCTATAGTACCATTTAATATTAAGCGGTAAATGTATATTAAATTTACTTAGTACAAAATAGTAAATATAATTTGAAATATTATATTATATTATATTCAAATATTCCATCGACAGAATAATTTCTTATAAGTACAATAAAATACATATATGTATGTAAATATGGCGCTATATAATATATATCTATACTCTTATCATTCATTCACTACTGACATATACGATATGTAAATAAACATGATATTATATAAGTATGTATATATATCAACTTATATATAACTTCTGTCAAAATTTCAAGTTTCCAACTTACCGTTTAGAAAATAGAAGGGTTAAAGGATTTTGCAAAATTTGAGTTTCGCATAACGGTAAATTAAGACACCGTATGCCACAAATATATATTTATTGTACATATACTTTTAGAGCTAATAAAAGCAGTAATCGTTTGCCGTTTTCAAAATGAAGATATACCTTATACAACATGTGCTATAACAATTTAAATATAGAGCTTTTTTGAACCTTTGTGTAGCTGTTGCTCCGTAACGGGTGGGGCTACAAAAAAAAGTTATTAAAAATAAAATTAATATTTTTGTGAGATCTATCAACATTTAAAATTTCATACCTCTATTTCAAAAAAAATGTGAGGATCTAAAAGTTGGGTGTTCGACAGCTACCCTAAATTTTGGTCCAAACACAACAAAAATAGGGAACCTACAAATTACTCCCAGAATATTTTGTGTAAATTTCAAGATTCTAGCTTTCTTAGTTTTGAAGTTAGCGTGCTGACGGACAGACGGACGGACATGGTTCAATCGACTTAGAATTTTTTTCTGATCCGATCCATACCTTTGAAGGTATATCTAGCTCGTTTATTTCGAGGTGTTACAAACGAAGGAGTAATTTTATTATACCCGATCCTATCGTACGGGTATAAAAAAAGATTGGATATTTTTTATTCATTATTGTTTCTAAAATAAAATACTTTTTACAATTTTATACCAAATTTTTAAGTAAATTAAGAGACGTTAAATCGATTCCATTACAGCAAGAGTAAAAATTTTTTATTCCAGTAACTCTGAAATAAATAAAGAAATAAATAAAGAAAGTACCTCGAAGGATAAAATATGTACCAAAATACTGTGATTATAATTTATAAATATTACAATCCAATTTTAGTTAAAGCAACATTTCTAACACGTATGAAAATGATATATGTATGTGTTTTACTGTATATTTCTATAGTATACTATTAATAGTATACAGTATATACAAACAAACATCTAACCTTGAACACCTATCTACTTAATCGCTTAATAAGATCATGCAGTAAAAAATGTTGACAAATATCTTGATTTAAATTATAAACAAATGAAGCGAAACAAAATAATTTAGAAAATTAGTTTAACATAATATTATGTACGTACGTACATAGTTTCATACGTAGTTTTAATTTTTTGTGTTGACAAAATTTTGTTTGTAAATCATAATTCGTAATGCGCAAAAGCATAATTTTGAAATGATATTTTCTTTTTATATTCCTTACTATGTGTATATATACAAAAAAATATTATGTATGTATGTATGTATATGTATGTATGTATTCTTTTTATATTCCTTACTATGTGTATATATACAAAAAAATATTATGTATGTATGTATGTAGTTTGAAGTTGGCAATTGGAATTATTTTGAATAAAATTTTATATGTATATCTATTGACAGAATATACGTAATAAATGTTCCTAAATAAAAAACAAAACATTAATTTTTAACGCCATGCATATTCAATATGCAATGAAGAATGTTGACAACAAATATTCTGATTTAAATCCTAAACAAATGTTTTAAAACAAAATAATTTAGCAACATACATAAAAATATACTATTATAGGAGAAAAGATCAAAAATATATTGCGAGTGTATTGTATGCATGAATTTAGAGATAAAAATTTAAGTTTCAAATTCATATGTACAAAATATATACATATTTTATTCAAAAAATGTTGATGAATAGATAGTTAAAAAAAAAAGTTGCATGTGAACTAGATTCAAACAACATGACCTCCACTTTTGAAACCTGTACACTTTCCTCTGCACCATACAACACTTACAAATGTTGCTAACAGATTACGAAGATAATAAAAACCGTAAAAGAATGACAAATAAATAAATAAATAAATAAACCGACACCGACGAGTTAATATAAAAGCATATAATAAATTAGTATTTTAGTGAATGTTGTTTTTGTTTAGTATATTTTACAAATTAAAAAATTGTTTTTTTGTTTTATATATTGAACTAGCATCAGAGTATATACAAAGTTATAAGTTGCAAGAAGCCCCCGTATCTTGCAAATTAGAAGTCGGACCGACATGATTTAAAAAAGATACTCCCTGATTTTGTTGTAGAATTAAAATATAAAAAAAATAAAATAAAAAAGTTCAACTTAAGGTGAATAAGGTGCCACTTTTTGGTACATTTCTAATTTTTTTTTTATATTTAATTTCTATTATAGAATCGGGGACTAGGTTTTTTTAATCACATCGGTCCGACTTCTGGTTCGCAAGATACGACGGCTTCTTGCAACTTATGAATATGTACTTTCATTCACTATTTAAAAATCAAACCTCTTTATACCCGTACGATAGGATCAGGTATAATAAAATTACTCTTCCGTTTGTAACACCTCGAAATAAGCGAGCTAGATATACCTTCAAAGGTATGGATCGAATCAGAAAAAAATTCTAAGACGATTGAGCCATGTCCGTCCGTCCGTCAGCACGCTAACTCAAAAACTAAGAAAGCTAGAATCTTTCCAACTTAAACCGTTTAGAAGATAGAAGGGTTAACCGATTTTGCAAAATTTGAGTTTTTCATAACGGTAAATTAAGACACCGTATGCAACAAATATATATTTATTGTATATATACTTTTAAAACTAATAAAAGTAGTAATCGTTTGGCTACCCTAAGCTACCAAAACGAGCTACCCTAAGTTTTGGTCCAAACTCAACCAAAAAAAATAGGGAACCTACAAATTACTCCCAGAATATTGTGTAAATTTCAAGATTCTACCTTTCTTAGCTTTTGAGTTAGCGTGCAGACGGACGGACAGACGGACGGACATGCCTCAATCGTCTTAGAATTTTTTTCTGATCCGATCCATACCTTTTCCAAAATGGTGTCGATTCGAGGCCAACAACTTTTCATTATTTATTTATTATATTCGTTAATGACGAATAAAAGTAACTGTATAAATGGAGCTTTTTTGCTTTTTTCATTTTGTAACTAAATTATATGCAATTTCTTAAAATGGTGTATATTTTTAGAAAGTGAACCTCCTGAGTGGATATTTCAGTATATATGATAAATAAAATGCAAAATGTAAAACTAAACTTTGAAGGGCTAAATTTGCTGGCATGATCGCCCTTAATGACATCATTCCGAACCCCGGCCAGGACAAAACATGTTTATTCGTGTCCAATTCATGTTCGTACAAAGCTTGAAAAAGATCAGACACGGGAGTTAAAGAAAAGTTTAGCCAAATTTTACAATTACTTTAATATCTATCATTTCTTAATTATTTAGAATAAATGATTTTATATACATAAGTAAATAACAAAAAATTCTCAACTTACGATTAAACGGTTCTGATGTTAATAAGAGGGCAATATCATTGTTATTACGAGAATTGCTGTATTTTCTATGTGTAATAGTTTTATTTATATTTCTTTGTTGAGCGCCTGTTGGATCAAGTCTGTCTAATATACCCATAACAGCTACGATTTCGTCTGGACGAAGTGTCACTTTTGGTCTAATCGGGGAAAAAATTTGATTTATTTTATGCATTTATTATATAAAAATGAATATATTTTGGTTGGTTCGTTATAGAGAGCGTACATATAATTAGAGTCAAACTTTTTAGACATGTTCATCTGAACCTGGAATATGTATATATCGATTACCATTTTGTTTTTGATAAGTTAGTTAAATTTTGCAAAGATTTTTTATAAGTAACATAAATCGATTAAAACCTAAAACAAGTTCCCTGCTTCACCTTAATGGAAAAATAGTAACTTTTATACTATCAAAATTATGAAAATATTAGGTGCGTTCAGTTGAGTAAAACTCTTTAAGCAAATTTTTACTAAACGTTTTATTTTTTAAGAACTTAAATAAATTATATTAAAATTAAATCGAGCAGCGACAATTTATTTAACGAATGTATTTCAATATTTATTTCCCGTTTTTAAACAAATAAAATAACAAATATTCGAATTATACGGTAAAACGCTCAGTTAAATTTTTGCAGCGACTATTTTTTATATATTGCAATTTCATTCAACTAAAAACACAAATATTTAAACAATATCTGTGCATTGCAATAATTATAATTAATTCGTTTTGTCAAAAATTATTGTCATAATTTTTTTATAATTTGTTTACATTTATCTGGCTATGTTAAACTTGTGTTTGACTTACTGAATAATACAATGGGCAGCTGTTAATACTTTGCCAAGAGAAATTAACGAACCACCGCAAAAATGCCCACTTCCAAATTTCTTAATATCAACACTTTTATCTCTAAGTGAAACCATATGTTCATTTCCTTTCATTTTAGCTGGAACACCATTTTCAATTCTTGGTTCATTAAGTGTTTGAAATTTTTGGATTTTATTACTTTTCAAATTTTCCGAACTTATTTTCTGACTTTTAAATACTAATATTATAAAAATAATTGAACTAAAATATCTTACAATCACTTCAAAATTCATTTTTAACAAACATTCAAAGTTTGTATTACTTTTTTAAAAAATTTATAAATATAATTTCAGAAAAAACAAAATTTTGAAAGTATTTTTTTCTTTATATAAAATATCTTAAAAAATGGAGACACTACATCACAAAAATCAAATTATTTATGTAGGTACCTACAATTAAATTAATTTTTTCTATATGAAAAAATAAATATTTATAATTATTTATATTTATTTATAAATAAATACTTGTTGAAATTTTTTTTTTAGGAGGGACGGGGAAAAACATCGAAAGATACTCTAAGGAATTTGACGAAATTTCCCTCGATAGTGTAGGACTTTAAGAAACCAAAACTACACTTCTTAAAACTAAACTCTAGGGTGGGCCATTTCACGTTGATTCACTTTGAAAAACTATAAGTGGAGGAATTAATTGTTTTATTTCTTTTTATAGATATTGAGACGGTTTGTTGAAGAAAAGTAAGCTCTACAGCGGTACAAAAAGTAAAACATTTAACTGCATCTTTTTCTATACTAAAAATATGATTTGATCAAGTAAATTTTTGATTTAACTCGATGCCTAGAATATTTAAAACTATTGAATGGTTAATGGTTAAAACTATTGAATGGAAAAGTTAAAATGGTTTTTTTCCTCACTGCGACTCAACACTAATAATTAAAATTAAAAATAATAAATAAAAACGAGGAAGAATACAGTTGCCTTTGTCAACTCTTAGATACCCGTACGAACCGTTAGTATGTTCACAGCCTGTCACTCTGCTCACAATATTATTTTTTTAATATTTTAGTATTTTAAAATAATTTGGGTGAATTTTATAATTTCTAGAACTATGGGTTGTACATATATTCAAACTATATGTTTATATGTACATTCTTCAAAAGCAGATTCTAACCTTCCACATAACGATTATCAATCCAAAACTTTTTCAAATATTCTATAGTACCATTTAATACTAAGCCGTAAATGTATATTAAATTTACTTAGTACAAAATAGTAAATATAATTTTAAATATTATATTATATTATATTTAAATATTCCATTGACAGAATAATTTCTTATAAGTACAATAAAATACATATATGTATGTAAATACGGCGCTATAATATACATATATACTCTTATCATTCATTCACTAGTGACATATACGATATGTAAATAAACATGATATTATATAAGTATGTATATATATTAATATCATATAAATAAAAATTCTTCAAGCAACCGTTATGTTGTTTATTTATTTGCATTTTTATGTACTACGCATTATATCCTCAACAATTTCAAATTATCGAGTAAAACAAAATGGAAAAAATTCGTTTTAAAGAAATTTGTTAGAAAATTTGAAAAAATCAAGTAACACTTTCGTCAATTATAAAGTAACCCTACATTATTAAAAAAAGTTGTTAACAGAAATAAGAATATAATGTTGAAGCTTTAATTTTTATGTACTACTTTAAAAAAATTTTAACAGGTGTTCAAGTTACAGGTGTTTAAAAATAGGAAATTTTCAGTTTTTGACCCCTTACAGCTCCTAAACGGGGGGTGATACAAAAAAAAATTCTGAAATGACTCATACTTATTTTTAAAGATCTAACTTCTGTCAAAATTGCAAGTTTCCAACTTAAACCGTTTAGAAGATAGAAGGGTTGAAGGATTTTGCAAAATTTGAGTTTCACATAACGGTAAATTAAGACACCGTATGCCACAAATATATATTTATTGTATATATACTTTTAAAGCTAATAGAAGTAGTAATCGTTTGGCGTTTTCAAAATGAAGATATATCTTATACAACTTGTGCTATAACAATTTAAAAATAGAGCTTTTTTGAACCTTTGGGGAGCTGTAGCTCCATAACGGGTGGGGCTACAAAAAAAAGTTATTAAAAATAAAATTAATATTTTTGTGAGATCTATCAGCAGTTAAAATTTCATAGCTCTATTGCAAAAAAAATGTCGGGATCTAAAAGTTAGGTGTTCGAGAGCTACCCTAAGGCTTGGTCCAAACTCAACCAAAAAAAATAGGGAACCTACAAATTACTCCCAGAATATTTTGTGTAAATTTCAAGATTCTAGCTTTCTTAGTTTTTGAGTTAGCGTGCTGACGGACGGACGGACGGACGGACATGGCTCAAAAGTCTTAGAATTTTTTTCTGATCCGATCCATACCTTTGAAGGTATATCTAGCTCGCTTATTTCGAGGTGTTGCAAACGGAGGAGTAATTTTATTATACCCGATCCTATCGTACGGGTATAATTATATTATATTATATTTAAATATTCCATTGACAGAATAATTTCTATAAGTACAATAAAATACATATATGTATTTAAATACGGCGCTATATAATATACATCTATACTCTTATTATTCATTCATCAGTGACATATACCATATGTAAATAAACATGATATTATATAAGTATGTATGTATATCAATATTATAAAAATAAAAATTCTTCAAGCAACAGTTATGTTGTTTATTTATTTACATTTTTATACCCGTACGATATGATCGGGTATAATAAAATTACTCCTCCGTTAGTAACACCTCGAAATAAACGAGCTAGATATACCTTCAAAGGTATGGATCGGATCAGAAAAAAATTCTAAGACTTTTGAGCCATGTGCGTCAGTCCGTCCGTCCGTCCGTCAGCACGCTAACTCAAAAACTAAGAAAGCTAGAATCTTGAAATTTACACAAAATATTTTAGGAGTAATTTGTAGGTTCCTTATTTTTTTGGATTGAGTTTGGACCAAACCTTAGGGTAGCTCTAGAACACCTAACTTTTAGATCCTCACATTTTTTTTGAAATAGAGGTATGAAATTTTAAATGTTGATAGATCTCACAAAAATATTAATTTTATTTTTAATAACTTTTTTTTGTAGCCCCACCCGTTATGGAGCTACAGCTCCCCAAAGGTTCAAAAAACCTCTATATTTAAATTGTTATAGCACAAGTTGTATAAGGTATATCTTCATTTTGAAAACGCCAAACGATTACTACTTTTATTAGCTTTAAAAGTATATATACAATAAATATATATTTGTGGCATACGGTGTCTTAATTTACCGTTATGCGAAACTCAAATTTTGCAAAATTCTTCAACCCTTCCATCTTCTAAACGGTTAAAGTTGGAAACTTGAAATTTTGACAGAAGTTAGATCTTTGAAAATAAGTATGAGTCATTTCAGAAATTTGTTTTGTGTCACCTTCCGTTTAGGAGCTGTAAGGGGTCAAAAACTGAAAATTTCCTATTTTTAAACACCTGTAACTTGAACACCTGTTAAAATTTTTTTGAAATAATACACAAAAATTAAAGCTTTAATATTATACTCTTATTTCCGTTAATAACTTTTTTTAATAATATAGGGTTACTTTATAATTGACGAAAGTGTTACTTGATTTTTTCAAATTTTCTAACAAATTTCTTCAACAAATTTTTTGCATTTTGTTTTACTCGATAATTTGAAATTGTTGAGGATATAATGCGTAGTACATAAAAATGTAAACAAATAAACAACGTAACGGTTGCTTGAAGAATTTTTATTTATATGATATTGATATACATACATACTTATATAATATCATGTTCGCTAGTGAATGAATGATAAGAGTATATATGTATATTATATAGCGACGTATTTACATACATATATGTATTTTATTGTACTTATAAGAAATTATTCTGTCAATGGAATATTTAAATATAATATAATATAATGTTTAAAATTATATTTACTGTTTTGTACTTAGTAAATTTAATATACATTTACCGCTTAGTATTAAATGGTACTATAGAATATTTGAAAAAGTTTTGGATTGATAATCGTTATGTGGAAGGTTAGAATCTGCTTTTGAAGAATGTACATATAAACATATAGTTTGAATATATGTACAACCCATAGTACTAGAAATTATAAAATTCACCCAAATTATTTTAAAATACTAAAATATTAAAAAAATAATATTGTAAGCAGAGTGACAGGCTGTGAACATACTAACGGTTCGTACGGGTATCTAAGAGTTGACAAAGTCAACTGTATTCTTCCTCGTTTTGTAGTACGCATTATATCCTCAACAATTTCAAATTATCGAGTAAAACAAAATGCAAAAACTTCGTTAAAGAAATTTGTTAGAAAATTTGAAAAAATCAAGTAACACTTTCGTCAATTATAGTAACCTTATATTATTAAAAAAAGTTGTTAACAAAAATAAGAGTATAATGTTGAAGCTTTAATTTTTGTGTATTACGTCAAAAAAATGTTAACAGGTGTTCAAGTTACAGGTGTTTAAAAATAGAAAATTTTCAGTGTTTGACCCCTTACAGCTCCTAAACGCGGGGTGATACAAAAAAAATTTCTGAAATGACTCATACTTATTTTCAAAGATCTAACTTCTGTCAAAATTTCAGAAGTTTCCAACTTAAACCGTTTAGAAGATAGAAGAGTTAAAGGATTTTGCAAAATTTGAGTTTCGCATAATGGTAATTTAAGACACCGTATGCCACAAAAATATATATTTATTGTGTATATACTTTTAAAGCTAATAAAAGTAGTAATCGTTTGGCGTTTTCAAAATGAAGATATACCTTATACAACTTGTGCTATAACAATTTAAATATAGAGCTTTTTTGAACCTTTGGGAAACTGTAGCTCCGTAACGGGTGGGGCTACAAAAAAAAGTTATTAAAAATAAAATTAATATTTTTGTGATATCCATCAGCAGTTAAAATTTTATAGCTCTATTTCAAAAAAATGTGGGGATCTAAAAGTTAGGTATGTGAGAGCTACCCTAAGTTTTGGTCCAAACTCAACCAAAAAAAATAAGGAACCTACAAATTACTCCTAAAATATTTTGTGTAAATTTCAAGATTCTAGCTTTTTTAGTTTTTGAGTTAGCGTGCTGACGGACTGACATGGCTCAAACGTCTTAGAATTTTTTTCTGATCCGATCCATACCTTTGAAAGTATATCTATTTCGAGGTGTTACAAACGGAGGAGTAATTTTATTATACCTGATCCTATCGTACGGGTATAAAAAGGATGGTTATTATTAACTCCTAATAAACTAAAACATTTCCTATTGTTAGTACCTTGATCAAATATTACAGCGCGAATGTTAAAATCTAAATCAAAAGCTATTTTTAAGTTTAAATATAATATTTCTTGAAGATCTTTCCCACAAATACCTTTATCTGTCGTATAAAAACTAAATACATGTTTCTAATTTGATACTATTTCTCTTAATGAAAACACATACATATTTAGCCTTGGCTCCAATTCTTTTGAAACCGTAATCTAAGAAACCTGTAACTTCATCTAAAACGATATTTATAATTCAAATATTTTCGAATAACAATTTCATTGAATATCAGAACTGCTTCTTTGAAGATTTTGTCTTTATAGTATATAGTAAGAACTTCCTTACTTTATTCTTCTTTGTTCTTATTAATTGTTATTGTTTAATTTTAAAAATCAAACTAGAGCAATTTATGTTCACATTTTTATTTTAAAACTACATATAGATAATGATTATGTATGTAAAGTGTACATATACACAGGTCTATACTCCATGAATATAGTGATGTAATGTGAATATAAACCATAAAAAAATATTAATGTATACATGTGATCAGCCGATAGAAACACATATAGAATTTAATAATAACAAAATATAATAACCAATGAATAGGTAAAGCTTATCAATGTTCCAGTCCCAAATAAAAATTAAAAAAATTTTCTGCAGGAGTCCAATATCAAAGGAAAAATTCAAAAAATTTATTGAAAAAGTGATTCCCTGTTTTTGTTCTACATGCTTTATCAGAATAACCAGTATAAGTATATAAGTATAAGCAGCATAAGTATATAGTATAAGCAGTATAAGTAAAATATTATGAGAAAAATTATTAAGAAAAAGTTGTTACACAAGTAAAGAGCAACAGTTTTGCAATAGAACATTTTTTGATCCGACCAAATTTAAGGTTTTTTTAATTTTTTTAATGGTAATAGCATATTTGGAAAAGTTTTGAATTGATATTCGTTAGGTGAAAGATTAGAGCCTGTTTTTGAAGAATGTTTAAACATATTGGTAGTTTGAATACACATACATATGTACAAACCATAGTTCTAAAAATTATAAACTTCAACCAAATTATTTTAAAATTCCGAAAAATTAAAAATATACATAATATTATAAGCAGAGTGACAGACTATTAACATACTAACGGGTTCGTACGGGTATCTAAGAGTTGACAAATGCAAATGTATTCTTCCGCGTTGAAATTAATAAAGATAGAAACTGCAAATTTGATACGAGGCTGTTGTTCCTGAATCCCTGATTTGCTTAAAATTTGAGATGAATTGGAATGGTTGTTTGGGTATCTGTCGCACAACTTCCAAGATCGAACAAGCATATCTTCGAAATTAATAAATATAAAAACTTGAAATTTGATATAAGAGTGTTCTACTCTGTTCTGATGATGTTTCTAAAATTTGAGATGAATTGGGGTAGTGGTCGGCGTGCCTTCACACACTTCCAAAAACCTAACAAGAATATCTTCGACTTTAATAAAGATAGAAATCTGAAATACAAAGGTTGTATTTGTACAAAAGTTGTAAAAGCATTTATATTATTAGTATATTATTATTTAATATATCTAACTAAAATAACTTATGGATATTTAATTTAATTTGAATTTTTTAGGTTTAGGGTATAAATAACTGTTACTTTTACTTTTTTTAAATCATGTCGGAACGACTTCTAATTCACAAAATAGTGGGCTTTCTTGCAACCTATATAATATCGTATGGTCAAAGGTTGGTTATAAAAATGCCTATATTCACATAAATATAAATAAAATACCTCATAAATTTTTTTTCATAAATTTATTTTTACAAGCACTCATTTAATAATTTCAAAATGAGAAAATTACACGTTTTAAATGAGTATATTTATAAATAATGCCTATCAAAATCAGCTTCTTTTCATTTTTTATGACTATCGAAATCAAAAATTTTGTTTTTCATAAAAAATGAAAGTAATATGACTATCGAAATCAGGGCCATAATATATTTTAAAATCCTATTTTGATTCCTTATACTTTTCTTTATAGCTTCCAAATATTTGTTTCAGTAAATTGTTTTTAAAATTTAGGATTAAATATTCTAAAACAAAAAAATTTTTATTTTGAAATCTTAAAACTACAATTTATTTAAATTTATTTTGCGTTTTACACTTTCGACACACTTTGCTGTATAGTGAGATTTCATATGTCAAATTCATATGCCATATCAATTTTTTGTCTTCTTTTCACATGATAAAATCTTATTACTATCTATTTCTTTCAATTTTGTTGTTTTTTTGTTTTTTCTTTTTTGGAGTAGCATGTAATAGATAATCTTTGTTTCTAATATTAATTTATTTATTGGTCATTCAGTCACGATATTAATTCTTGTAAGATGTATTTATACTCGAAACATTTTTAAAATTCCCTATGGATAAACCATTTGAAACCATTTGTTGGAAAGCTGTTCGCATGTGTTTAAAATATACCAATAATTACATACGTATTCCAGCTGCGTATGTAAACATAATCTATAATTATAATTTAGTAGTTTTCAGCCACACACTACGTATTATGAATTCCGTTTCAAGCTTTGAACATCAGTAACTACATATTTTTTACGATTTTTCTACTATAAAACCTATCTATAATTATAATTTAGTAGTTTTCAGCCACACACTACGTATTATGAATTCCGTTTCAAGCTTTGAACATCAGTAACTACATATTTTTTACGATTTTTCTACTATAAAACCTATACATAACATATTAATAATAAAACAAACAAGACATTTCATATTTACATTACAGTAGCATGGTACCTACGATAGTCGGTAGTAGGAACAAATCGTACACAACAGAATAACAAAAAAAAACACAAAATTATAAGAGACATTCTCACTTACTCTCTTTAAAATTGTGTATTTTTTTTTTCCTCTCGAGTCGACTCGACCTCAACGGCTCAACTATTCTTTGGCTATATGTAAGAAATGTAGTATGTACTTTAACTTATGCATGTAGGTATAAAGCAAAAATTAAAAAATTGATAGAAATCATCATTTATCACAATATGTATTGAAATTTTAAATAATGATGAATGATGAATGATATTGATCTGATATTAATAATTAATATGTATCTAAGTATTTACTTATGTATGATCAGCGAGCAGAGGTTTTTTTAAATTCAAATATAAAATTGTTTTGGTTTTGTACTTTTCTATTAAATTGTTGCATTTATGTGTGAATGTTTGTATATTATTTGAAGCGATTATAGAAAACTTTTCTAATTGTATTCTTTTTTGAATTCAATTTCTACTCATATAAGTACTTAAATTTTAGTATACAGCAGTTCTTATAACCAAAATTATATTTGAATAATTTTTTATTTTTAAATATTTTGTACCTATGTCAATTTTATCCAGGGTTACCGTTTGTACAATTGTGGGAATATTTGTACGATCTTCTCGCCCTCTGTACCATGTGCAATCTTAATCAAGGATTGTACGCCAAATATACGGTCTTTTCAGATTTTAAATTTTTTACATTAGGGCAAGGTAAAACGAACAACGGCAATATTTTTACAGACAACGTGGTCTATAAAAAAAATGAACTGAATTTTGCTCCAAACTTTGTTTGTGCATTTTACGAATGTTTTACGGATACCTATTCTGTTTTCGCCACGTACCTTTAAAACATTTATTTCGAACTCGATAAATAAATAGACATTATACTCCTCACTCACAATACAAAGCATTCTAAATATACGTACACCAACTAAAGGCTCTTTATACAATTTAATTCTGTTTTGGCGTTATTTTAAAAATAATTTCAGTTAGTGTTTTGACGAATTTAGTTTTGCTTTCTGATTTTTTACGGATTGTACTTTTTCCATAAATTCTATTTTTCTAAACTGCAACTGTCTATTATATGAATTGGGATTCAAAATAGAATTTGATTACATATTAACAAGGGCCCCTAGTATATAATATATTATATATGTATGTAAGAGCTTGTGTTTTTTGGCATTATAACAAATTTTGTTCAAAATTGCTTACTTAAATTCTGATTTATGATATTAAAAATAGGTAAAAATAGAGAGGTATGCCAATTTATTTAAATACATTTACATATGTGTGTGTAAAATTATTCAACTAAAAGGTATAAAAATCCATTGAAATATTAACTATTTATACATATAAGCGCCAAAAATTAAATTTTTGTATTTATTAACCTTTCTCAAGAAAGTATGACCCTATCAGTCCAGATAGTCCAATTAATAAATACTAATAAAAACCTTAACAATATTTTTATTAGTCGTGAAATGTTTTTTTTATCGTACATTTTATTGATTGTAGTGTTTTCCTTATTTTTATTTTGTATTGTTTGTGGGTTGAAATATAAAATAATGAAAGCCCAATAATTTTATTGAGAGCTCTTTATAATTTATTATAATTTTCACTTGTAAAGTGCACAAAAATTTCTCAATTATACAAATTACTATAAAACAGAAAAACATATCTAATAATATTTTTCAGCAACTTAATCGTAAATTTAAAAAAAAATACGGGGGCCTCGGTGGTCCAGTCAATAAGATCATATAAAACGTTGTAAACACCAAAAAAAGTGAGTTCGAATCCCACACATCGTAAGAATAATTCCTCCTTAACACATTTACAGCCACGCCTGAAAAGGAAAAGCTGTGTAATTTCCTTGTCACATAATCTACATTAAGGACATAAAGACCGGAACAAGATCCCTAAGAATGTATTAGTGCTAAATTTAAACATGTATTGTGAAAATTGAGAGAGTTTTGACAGTTTCTTTTTTTCATTTTTTTGCTTAGAAAAAAGTAGAAAATTAAGAAATTTTAGCAATTTTCATTTACAACTTTTAATATGAAATACTACCCTAAATATATCGAAATTTATATTAAAATAAAATTGAAAATTTTTTGTAACACATCAAAAATTCAAGGTTCAACTCGAATTTTTAATTATATTTTTCTCAAAATATATTTTCCAACTTTTTCTAGCATTTCTTGACTCCAGCCATTTTGAAATGTTCAAATAACAAAAAAAAAATTTTTTTCTTTGCTATCTGTCAATTTTTTAAAAGCTTTCTAAAAAAAAGTAAGATAAAGCAAGTAACAAAATTTAATTTTATATAGAGTTTTAATATATTTAATTTTAATGAAAATATATAAATTATATATTAAAAAAAAATTTAGAGTTTTTCCTAAATACTGGTGGAAAAATTAACTTTCTATCAATTTTTTTTAGTATCATTACAAGCATTGGAAAAAAAATGAACCTGAAATTTTTGGTAAGCAATTTAATTTTTTTGATACACACTATAAAAAAAACGAGGAAGAGTGCAGTAGAGTAGACTGTGTCAACTCTGGGATACCCGTATGAACGTAATATATCCTGTTTCTATAAAACTTGATCATCTTTTAAAAAACATTCAGATATTTTAGTACCGAACTACAGGTATATATTTATGTAAATTGTGGAGTTGAATGAGAGCTACCTGAATCTATTGCGCCTAGCTTCATTAAGTTCCAAGAGGTGCAACAACCGGCTGCTCTAGACCAACCAAATTTTACAAAAGTTGTTGGCCTATAACTCGACACCTCTTTACTAAATTTCAGGTTCCTAGCTTCAATAGACACTGAGTTATTCTCATTTAAACGGATAAGTTGTATGGCAGCTACCCGAACCCGTCGCACCACCACAACCAAATTTTGCAAAAGTGGTTGCCATAAAATTTGATCATCATTTGCAAGATTTCAGACGCCTAGCTTTATTAAGTTCGAAGAGGTGCAAGAAGCCTGAACCGGCTGCTCTAGACCAACCAAATTTTACAAAAGTTGTTGGCCTGTAACTCGACACCTCGTTACTAAATTTCAGGTTGCTAGCTTCAATAGACACTGAGTTATTCTCATTTAAACGGAGAAGTTGTATGGCAGCTGCCCGGACCCGCCGCACCACCACAACCAAATTTTACAGAAGTTGTTGCCATAAAACTTGATCATCATTTGCAAAATTTCAGAAACCTAGCTTGAATAGATACTGAGTTATTTCTATATAAAGATAGAAGTTGTATGGCAGCTACTCGAACCCGCCGACCGAAAATGTTGGATTTAAATAGCAAAACTAACAATTTTGCAAAAGGGCCGTAAAAAAAATTTCAGCCTCCTAGCTCATTTATTTTTTGAGTTATTGTGCGGACGGACGAACGGACGTACATGGCTTAATCGACTCAGAATTCGATTCTGAGCTAATTCATACCTTTGACACTATATCTAGCTCGACTCCTTGAAGGTGTCACAAACGTAATGGCAAATTTATTATACCCTTGAATATAGTTCATACGGGTATAATAAGGTGCATTAAGAATAGTGCAATATTTATATTTTATAATTTAATTTTTTTATTGCTTTGTAATTATGGTTTGTACTTGTTGTGTTCCTGGGTGTAAATCGAATTATAAATGTAAAACGAAAAATAAAATTTATACAGTTTCAACTTTTCGATTTCCCAAAGAAAAAATTTTAAGAAAAAAATGGATAGAAGCAATTCCACGAATAAATTGGAATCCAACAGAAAGTAGTGCTGTCTGTTCAATCCATTATTGTACGAAAAGTTTTCGTAGTCAAAATTCTGATAGACCAACTTCAACTTTATTACCTAATGCGATTCCAAGCATTTTCCCTAATATTCCGGATTTAAAATTAGTTGATGAAAATTGTATTTTTAATTTAAATAATTTATTAACTAAAATTGAAGAAAAAATTGATTTAAATGGCTGACTTTTGTTTAAAAATAAATCTTATATTGTGTTATACTGTTTAGAAAATGAGAATTATTTCGGTTGTGATTTCAAATATAGAATTAAAATTAATGAAAATTTAGAAATCATTTGTTTCTCGAGTACTAATAAAGAGCCAGCTAAAAGATTTAAGAATATTTTACCTGAGCACATGAAACTTGTATTTTGGTCTCAGCTAATAGAATTAATTTCATTTTTAAATAAGACAAATTTAGATTCAGACTCTAACCCTTCGCTTTTTTTAAATACCATACGAAATAAATACCATATCAATTTTTCAAATTAATTTAAATCGCTCACTTTTTTTGTGCTATTACTGTACCAAATTATTGCTCTCTTTAAAGAGCTTTAAGCTTTAGGAAAAAAATGAAAAAATTTTACAAAATTCGGGTAGACTTTTTTTATCAACGTTTTTATGAATAAAAAAATTATAAATTAAATTTTTTTTTGTATTCAGATAGTGTAAAAAATTATGAATTTTAAGGTTTGCTTAGAATTTTTTTCAAAAAAATGTCTATTTTAGAAGTTATTAAAGAATTAAAGTTACCCCACTATTTAGCTTTTACTTTTCCCATAAGAGCCAATGTAAATAGTGGGGTAAATTGAGCTTTCGTTCTCTTCAGTTCCTGTCTTGATAGTTTATGTAGTTTATGATCTACATTAATTTTTAGAAGACCTGCACATCGAAATACTTAAATGTGTTCGTGCAAATTGTAAAAGTATTGTGAGAAAAAGCTTCGAAAAATGACATTTCATAAAGATTTTTTTGTTCTTTTCTGCTTTTGTTTTTGTTTCAGAAAAATGCCCATTTTTAACAATTTTCTTTTCGAGTTTTCGATATGAAATATTTACCCAAACATGCCAAATTGTATATTAAAATAGAATTTGGAAATTTTTCTTTAACATACCAAAATTGCAGCTTTCAACTCGAAATTTTTAACATATTTTTAACAAAATAAAATTTTTAGTTTTTCTCTAGCATTTCATATCATCGCCATTTAATACTCTCAAAAAATTATGAGAGTACACAATTATAATAAATTAGTGAACATAACCTAATAATTTAAAAGCTTTCTAATAGATTGTACTGTAAATTTGGTAAATATACATATTTTAGTTCAAACTAAGTTTTTATATTTTTAATTATATTAAAAAATTATAAAATTTATATAAAAACAAGTAAATGTAACAGTAAGTCGATGCAACCGACTTAATAATACCCTACACCTTAAAAAAATTCAAATTAAATTATAAATCCATAAGTTTTATTTTAAATAGGTACTTAATATAAAAAAAAAACTTTTATTAGTTTTTTATACATAATAAAAATATTTTATTTTTGTTTTAATTATTAATTTAAAAAATTAAATTTTTAATTTTCTAATTTTAAGAATATCAATGAAAACCTGCAGTAATATCTTTGAGGAAATTTTAAGTTTCTATCCTTATTAGTTTCCAAAATAAGTTCATTGAGACATAGACCAGTAAATTCAAAATCATATTACACCAGTATAGGTAGTAATTTATTGCTAGGTAGTTTCAAAATCATATTATTGAAACTATACTGGCACTAAATTTCAAGTTCATTTCTTTATAAACTTTTGAAAAATAATTGCTTGATCATGAGAAGTGTGTGGCAGCTACTCGTAATACTACTTCAATTCATCTCAAATTTCAGGGACATGGAGGAAACATTACAAAACACTCTTGTACGAAATTTAAAAGTTATATCTTTGTTGGTGTTGGAGATAATCTCGTTTGCTCTGGGGCTCGTTCGGAAGCTTCCAAAATCCAAACCCATGGACCACATCCTCTTAAATTTTACAGACATAAATCAAACTGGAAGGAACATCATTATAAAAAATTTAAAGGTTCTATCTTTGTTGGTTTCGGAGATAATCTCGTTTGCTCTGGGGCTCGTTCGGAAGCTTCCAAAATCCGAACCCATGGACCAATTCCTCTCAAATTTCAGAGACTTAAATAAAATATGAAAGAACACCTCTGCCAAATTTAAAGGTTATATCTTTGTTGGTTTTGGAGATAATTTCTTTTGCTCTGGTGCTCGTTCGGAAGCTTCCAAATCCAAACCCATGGACGGATTTTGTCCAGATTCGAACTTAGCCTTCCTTTCGTAATTAGTAACCAACTATATAAATTTCACCAAGATAGCTTCATTAGTTTTTGAGTTATCGTGTAAACGGACGGACGGACGGACATCGCTAAATCGACTCAGGAGGTGATCCTGATTCAGAATATATATACATGTCCATATCTAACTCGCTTCCTTTTGGTGGTTACAAACACCATACCAAAGTTAATACACCCCATACTTAAGGTGTAGGGTATAATAAAGTTTGAAGTTTTTTCGTTATGTCAATAAAAAAATTAACTTTCAAAACATATTTTTCAGCAATATTTTGAAGAAAAGAAAATGGATGGAACTGTAAGGGAGGATTACTATTTTTTTCTATAAGACTTACGTGTATTTTTTTGAAAAAAGGACTACTATTTAGCTTTCCTCTCTCAATGTCCAGGCCTTCTAAAAATTAATGTAGGTTATGGGCAGGAAAATAAACTAAAAAAAAAAAAAAAAATAAAAAAAAAACCATAATCTTCTGGAACAGAAAAATCGGAAATTGAACCCGAAAATATATAACCAAAAAACATATACCTATCACATTTCCAACATACATGGTTCTGCGTGAAGAACGTTTTACTCTTCCTTTCACACCCTCTTTCACATAAACTAATTTTATTGTGAGAATATTTTGTATTGAGAGAAACAGAATTGTTCAATCAAAATTTTACTTTCTGTCCCTGGATTCATTTACTAAATAAACGAAAAAATGTTGTTGTTGTTTTATATTTTTGTTGTTTTTGTTTTTTTTTTTTATTACCTATTTATAAATTTTTGATACACGCAGTTATCGCGAAAAAAAAATATAAGAGCGGAAAATTTTTTTTTGTATTAAATATTGATAAAAGGCAATATTATAAAATTAAGTTTTTAGTTTTTGTTTGTATTTCTTTACATTTTAGATTTGTATTATAAAAAAAAAAAAAAGTGAATAAATATTTTTGGATTACCTATGTATATTAAATATATCTATAAGTATATTATAATTGATAAAATATAAAGTTTAGTTAAATAATGTGATGTAACTGACAATTGGGTCTAGGAACAGACATTAAAATTAATTAAAGAATTGAAGAAATATCGATGTTTGGTCCACTAGAATCTAGATGTTAATTTTACTAATAAATCTAAGCGGGCTACATAAATCTAAATCTAAAAAATTAAATTTATTTACAGAACAATTATTTTTATTTTTGTATTTTACACACAAAAATTTTCATATGTTTAGAAAACAGCAAAAACTTTCCGTTTTTAACACTTACACAGCCGACTAAACATTCTCTAATATCTCTAAGAGAATTTCACACATACATGGACAAGTGCAGAATCTGGTAAACACTCGTGTAAAACAGAGCAGTCGATGTGATCGTCATGACTCATGTCATGTACTGCAGCCTGCAAACCCGTGTGGTTTGGCGGATTACTAAACAGTAAATTCTAACACAAAAAAATATATATATAAAAAGTAAACCTTCCTTTCTCTTAATTTTAATTTTAATTTATTCCTATTAATTGTTTGTTAATTGTTACCATGAGCAAAGAGAAAAAATTTATTAAACAAGTAATAATGAGTTTAATGAGTCGCGAAATATTATTGTTGTTACTAGGCCAGTCTGTAGTGAACCCTTTTTGATATTTCATTTTGGTTTCTACTTTATTTTCTTCCATTTCTGAAAAAATATATTTCTGAAACCTACAAATATTTTCTTACAACTAACTTACCTAAAATTTTCCTTTCCTTATTATACATATGTATGTATGTATAAAATAAAAATAGGCAATAGATAAATTAGCGCTTTTTTTATTTAAAAAAAAAATATTCAAAAACAATCGAAGCAACCTTTATTTTAGCTCGATTTCAGCTCCTGCCACATCACATAATATGTGGCAAAAATTCAAGCAATTTTATTTTGAAATTTTTTATATGAAATCCAAACATTTTTAATCTATAAAAAAAATTTTTGTCTCATGACGGCGCTGTTGTTATCCTGAATAAAATCACCAGGTGTCACTTAAGTTTACAAAATTATAAACCGTTCCATTACTCCTACACTACATTACAATACAACAATTCGAGGAATGGTAGCATGGCGTCTGGCGGTTATTTTCTGAGTTGAGAAATTTAGATCTAATTTTTTTTATATGTCAAATAATAAGTAGATTTCAGACGTGTTGAAATAAATTTATTTACTTGGAATAAATAATATTTATAACTAATATTTACTTGAGATAACGGCGTCCAAGCTTATAATTAATATGATTTTTGAATACAATAATTGAATAATATAACAATATTTAACACAAAATTACTTTAAATAAATTATACTTTTTTATAACGATTTTATAAATTACTCTTTTTTTTTTACAAAACTATACATATATTTATAATAAACATTTAATAATACCGTATAATAAAATGTATTTAATTCAAAATAATACTTAAATTTTGATTAAAAGTAATAGGAAACAATGGCCGTTAAAATTTGATCCAAGTTTCTCAATATAAAATTTTCAAAACTTTAAATTTCTTTTTTCTTCTAACACAAACAAACCCTCTGTATTAAAAAATAGTAATTCGTAAATAATAAATGGAAAACAAAATTAAAAAAAAATGTAGGTGCCAAACTACCACATTATGAAGGATTGAAACACATAATTTCATTGACAAAGCCACATAATTTTTATTCTAAGTTCTGGCAACGCTGATGTACATACTAGGGGCCCTGTAGCTGGTGTGTAAGTATATTTGACGGTGATATCTAAATTGCAAAAAATTCGTAATAATATAAATCTAAAGAAAATTTATTTTGCACGAAAAAGACAAATAATTATAAAACAAAAAAAATCAGCTATCTCCACCACAGGACCAACCGCTATTATTCGAAAAGTATAAAGCCAAAATTCATAGACCGTTTACATAATAATTTATATCAAAGCAAGAAGTTTAAAACACAAATTAGAAGCAATATCTCATTTATTGGATACCATCAAAAACACTATTCACATTATAATTATTTGCGAAACCTGGATATTGGATAATGAATATAAATATTTTAACATAAATAATTATTCAGCTCTGTTCTCTTGTAGAAAATCTAGACGAGGTGGTGGGGCTTGCATTTTCATTCACTCAAGTGTTAAGTATACTTCAAATGTGATATTTTGTGATGAATATAGTTGTATCATAAATTTAACTTTAAAATTAAAAAACTTGATGTATCAGCTGTTTATAGACCACGTGAAAATTCAAATCTTTTGGATAATTTCTTCACTGTACTAAATAAACATTTTGAATTTCTAA
The DNA here is from genome assembly GCA_947095535.1 of Poecilobothrus nobilitatus. Lineage (NCBI taxonomy): Eukaryota > Metazoa > Arthropoda > Insecta > Diptera > Dolichopodidae > Poecilobothrus > Poecilobothrus nobilitatus. The sequence continues at coordinate 49,331,401 of OX352772.1, read as the reverse complement.
AAAATAAAAAAGCTTTAATTATTGGTGATTTCAATTTTAACATTAGAAATAAAACTGATTGTAATATAAAATCTTATAAATAAATTGTTAAGTCCAATGGATTTTATTTATGTCACAAGGATATAACAAGACCGGATTCCAATAGCTGCTTGGATCATGTTCTTCTGAATGATCCTAAGTCTTCTGCAAACATCTCCATTTTCCAGCACGATTTCTCTGATCATCTAGGTATAGTTGTTGAATTGTAACTTAATCTTGATAAAATTGTTAACAATAACAAACCAATAAAAAAAATAAATTTTACTTCTGTCAAGCAACAATTAAAAAACATAAATGTCAATGAAAAAGATGTAAACAAAATAGCTGCTAAACTGACATGTCATATACAAAACCTAATCAATAGTGCTACCGTTGTGAAGAATACAAAAAGATACCAAGAAAATATGTTGCACCATGGATTGATCATGAATGTGTAAATTTAATAAATTAAAAGAATTATTGGTATAAGAAATATTTAAAAAATAAAAATTCTGTGTACTTAAAATCTATTTAAATTAATTAACACATATGAAACATCACGCCTAATAGATAATCTACCTAACATCAATTCCCATTGTGCCGATAAAATTACAGGGTCGTTAGTAGAGAATTGTAAAGAAGAACTATTAGAATACATAAAAAAATTAATTAATTCCTCGTTGATCCAAGGTGTTGTGCCAGAAAATTGTAAAGTTAGTAAAGTTATTCATATAAGAATGCAGGTGATAAAAACGACATTAACCATTTTCGTCCAATCTCAATTTCATCCAAATTTAGTAAAATAATTGAAACATATGTTTGTACCCAGCTCATATAATGTTTAAGTAAAATGAATCTAACTAATATTCGTGAATATGGGTTCAAAGTTCAGTCAAGCACGCAAGCAGCCTTATTTGATTTTATGTCTGAACTTGAATTTGGATTTGAACTTGAATTTGGATCTGAATCTGATTGAACAAAAACAGTCGCAGCTGTGTTTTTCGATATATCGAAGGCCTTTGTTGATCGAAATATAATGATAAGAGTATTATATGAATGTGGTGTTATGGGAAAAGAGCTTAATTGATTTAAAAGTTATCTGTCAGCATGACTACAATTTACTGAGTGTCAGGGCGTGAAAAGCAAACGGCGCAATATTACGTGTGGTGTAATACAGGGTAGTTTTTTGGGTCCGATTTTGTTTTCGATTTTTATTAGTAGTCTGTTAAATTTGGAATTGTGTGGTAAACCGTTTATGTTTGCGGATGACTTAGTAATAGTGTATACTGAAGACTCGTTGGAAAATATAAAAGAAAAAGTATTAAATGATATGGAAGATATAGAATCGTGGATGAATAAACACAACTTATCAATAAATACGAAGAAAACGAAATACATGTTATTTAGATCTAAGCCGTCCGACAAAGTTGATATATTTTATGACAACTGTTTTATTGATAAAGCTGACAGTTACAAATATTTGGGGGTTATTGTTGATGACAAATTGAATTGGTGTAACAAGTTAAAAAAGGAAGAAAGATTGCTGGGATTTCCAATTAATAATAGAAGAGTTCCTTTCAATAGAAAGAGTCACTCTTTTATAGTATGTTTCACAGTTCTGTTCGATATAAATATGGGGAAACATATTTGATAAGAACATCAATTTATTACAAAAGCTACAAAAACAAGGCTATTAAAAACCTGTATGGCTACAATTCAAGTATTTCCACTACAGAAATACATACGAAAGATAACATTGTTCCTATTGACTTACTCATCAAAAGTAAATTGGCAACTCAAACTCGTCTAATGATTACTGGAAACATCAATACGAACGTCCAGCACGGGTTCAACAATAGCTACCACAGTTATGATACAAGAAGTACTAATTTTATGTATACCTACATTTAGTTTACAAAGTTATTGCAATTTGTATTTGAATTTTTATCTTTGAATTACTTACCTTCTTATATAATAGTTTGTTTTCTTTTTATTTTCATAAATTTTTTTAGTACCTAATTGTGTTCTTTTTTTTTTTTCTTGTTTGTTTTTTCTAATATCACATATTCACATCTTTATTTTGTTTTTGTTTCTACATATTATTAATAAGCATTGTATTACAGGATTGTTATGTTGTTTTGATTTTTTTTATGCACTGAATTATGTTAATGAATTGTTATGATTTTTATTACGAATGCTCTGTACGAGCGACTGAGCTCTCTTGAGTTTATAAATAAATAAATAAATAAAAATAAATACTTTCAAGGGAAGGACATAGAAAATGGTATTTATTCACCGGGGATCCGTTCTAAGTGTGCTTCTCTTTACAGTCATTATAAATAGTGTGACTAATACCATAAAGGCTCTTGATTCAAGTTTTCGTATGAAAACACCGTGACAATGCTATTCAGAAGGAAAAGGTGTGTTATACATTCAGACCTTTCCCGAGTCCCCAAAAAATAAAATTAGTTGACAAATACAAATTCCTGGGTGTAATCCATGACAAAAATACCTACCGACCTAACAATACATAAGAAGAACAAAACCAACGACACGCAATATCAAATACTCGTGTAAGAAAAATTAAATAGGTAATAAATATAGAAACTACGAGCAAATTTACACAAATGAATTAAAAATCCAAGACAATATAAGCAATATTAATACAGTTGCTTGCGTGTTTAAAAGTACGCAAAAGGAAAATTTTCACTGAAGGATAATATCAGTATTTTTTCGCAGAACTCTACGCAAATAATAGAGTAATTGAATATTGCATACAGAAATACAACGGTAGAAAAATTGTTATATGTTCTGACTGCTTTAGTAGTATTTAGAAAATTGCCTCAGCTACCTCATGCCACCCTACAACATTAAGGAGCCCCGAACTATTGCACTCAACAAGTAATGAAATAATTCTTCTCTAGATCGCAGGACATGCAGGGATCAAGGGAAATGAAAAAAATGATAAACTGACGAAGGCAGCTACTACTGATAAGCCAGACCCGAATTTTAGATCCTACTACCGGGACTTTAAGAAATTCTATTCTAAAAGTTTCTTCTTCCTTGTACTTACTTTATTATTATTATTAACAAAATACTAAATTTAAGCTAAGTTCAGACATACTAATAATAGGCTAAGCTTACACGATAACTTATATTAGCATGTTACTAACATGATATTAAAATAATGTAATAGGTGTAAGTATATATGCTTACTAGAAATACCTTACCTTAATAGAAAATAGTGTTAGTTTAAACAAAAAATTTATTGAGGGCTTGAAAAATCTTTAAAGTTGATAAAACCATTAAATAAATGATTATTCTATTATATTCTGTCAATACATTTAATTCAATGTTTTACATTTTATTTATTTTTATTTATTTATTTATTTTTAGAAATTAAAATAAATTCTTTTACGGTGCGTTGTATTTTAAATAAATTCTAAATTTTGATGTAGAAAATATTTATAAAAAGAAAACTTATTTTCAAAAGATTTTTGGAAAAAATGCTAAATATTTTGATAACTTAAGATGAAATATTCTTTTTTTTTCAAAAACAGAGTTGCATCACTGCATCAAAAAATTTTAGAAGAGGAAATATCGCAAGAAAATTTTTATTCTTTTGAAGACGTTTTGATTCCAAAGTCCAAATAATACTAAAAAAATGTGTACCGATTTTTTTAAAAATTCTGACTTCAAAACAAAATATTCATCTCAAAAATTAACTGCTCAGGCATGTGTAGTTAGTTTAGGCACAGTTAAAAATAGTACATCTGAGATGAAGAGCAGTGATCAAATTGGTGTTGCTTTAGAAGTAAAAAACTAGAAAAATATTGTACAAATAATGAATGAATTTGATGAAGACATTGTGCACAGAGAAGTAATAGCTTCTTAAAAATATAAATGCCGAAGTATTTAAAAACAGGTTTCAAATAATTTTTTAAATTATTTAAAAAAACCTTCAGTAATTTTGATGATTGATGAATAATGTGAAATACGATTCAAGTTAATAAGAGTCCAAATAACAATTACAGATAATATGATATTCGAGAACGGTTGAAAAAGAAAAATGCAATACGGATTAGAGTCAACTAAAATAGAATTACTTGACTAAGTAAATAAAAATAAAAAACATGAAAAACTAGGAAAAGTGCAGTAGAGTAGACTGTATCAACTCTGGAATACCCATATGAAAGTAATATATCCTGTTTCTATAAAACTTGATCATCTTTTAAAAAATTTTAGATGTTTTAGTACTGACATTAACTACCGAAATATATTTATGTAAGTTGTATGATAGCACGAATCTAAGAATCTATTGCACGAGCACAACCAAATTTTACAGAATTTATTGCCATAAACTTGATCATCTTTTGTAAGATTTCAGACACTAAGCTTCATAAAGTTCCAAGAGACGCGCGAAGCCTGAACCTACTGTTCTAGCTAAACCAAATTTTGCAGAAGTTGTTGCCATAAAATTTGATCATCTTTTGTAAGATTTCAGATGCGTATCATCATTGACTACCAAGATGTGCAAGCCACCTGAACCAGCTGCTCTACCACAACCAAATTTTACAGAAGTTATTGCCATAAAACTTGATAATCAATTGTAGAATCTCAAACGCCTAGCTACATTAAACTCCAAGAGGTGCAAGACACGTGCACTGGCAGTTCTAGACCAACCAAATTTTACAAAAGTTGTTGACATGGACATCCCTTTACTAAATTTCAGATACCTAGCTTTAATAGACACTGAGTTACTTTTATTTAAAAAGTGAAGTTGTATGGCAACTACCCGAAATCGTCGAACAAACACAACAAAATTTTACAGATATTGCTGACCTGTATCTCGACACCATCTTTAAAAATTTCAGATATCTGGCTTTACTAGAAACCGATTTATTTCCATATAAAGAAAAAAGTTGTATGGCAGCTACTCAAACCTGGCGGCCGAAAATGTTTAATTTAAATAACGAAACTAACAATTTTGCAAATGTGACGTAAAAAAATTTCAACCCCTTAGCTCATTTATTTTTTGAATAATCGTGCGGATGGACTGACGTACATGTCTGAATCAACTTAGAATTTGATTCTGAGCCGATCCAGACCTTGACACTATATATAGGCTCCACTTCTTTCAGGTGTCACAAACGTAATGGCAAATATATTATACTCTTAAACATAGTTCATGCGGGTATAAAAACCTAATAGAAAAATTACATTAAAGAATAATTGTATTCAACCAGATTAGTTTATTACTTTATAGTTGTTAGTTTATTTACTTTATTGCAATTTTTTTAAAAATGAGCTGGAAACGAAAAAATAAACAAAATGTAACTTAAATAATTGATAGTTGTACCGAAATTTTATTGTACGCAAAATTTGGAAACAAAAAAGTTAGTTGTTCGTCGACGTTGATTCACGCAAATACAGATTGATCCAAAAATATCTTAATAGACATTCGAATATCGTAAATATGAACCATGTTATTAAAATAAAAGAATTATGTCAAGTTTATCATTACTTCACTATATTTCAGACTACTCTCAATTTTCAACATTAAATTTAATTAAAGAATGCAAACTATTATATAAAAAATAATAATACATAATGAAGTATTAAAAATAATTTTATTGCCTGAATCTGCTGCGATCCATTCACTGTAATAAGCTACGTTAGTGAATACTGTTGGCTTATCTGCACAACCTTCTGTGCTTACAAATGAAGTAATACCATACTGAGTATCACCTATTACGAGGGGACTACCAGAATCACCTAAAATATACATGTATATAAATATAAAAATTGAAAAATTGTTTTCTTTTTTTGTCGTTCTACTTGATCGTTTGTTCGACAGATTAATTTGTGATTTTGCAGAACCACTGATCCTTGCTTTAGAACGTTACTAACTTAATTAGAATATAATAGATCAGTCCGTTTGTCAAAACAAATTTCCTTTAAAATCTATGTCAAATTTTTGGGAATTATTTAATGCCCTTAATGAACACTGAATTTGAACCTTTATAAAATTTTACTAAACAATTCCGGCACTGTTCCTTTTTTTTTAAAACAAATTTTCCATTATGTATTCTTCTTTCTTTAGGGTTTAATCAATTTAGTTGAGTTTTCTAGAAATTTTGTTCTATACCAAGTTAGCTAGATCAATTTGGTTAGAGTGTTTCAACCTATTCTGACATTTCGATCCTTCTAAAGTAATTATGTCGGAATTTATAAGGTTCATTTATCTTATAATGATTTAATTTCATTTCATGCGATAGCATTTAAAATATTATGTACTTAAGACAAAGTTAACAAAACAGAATATTAAATAAATCATTCAACTTTCATATTTTATACAAAATAAGAAATGACCTGTGTCAAGAAAACTTTTGAAGAATTTTATACAAATTTATACAAGTGTGCTTGTCTGACAAAAAATATAAAGAAAAGTGGAGTAAAGCTAAATTCTCTACTCAATTGTTAATAATAATTCAAATTCAACCTACAAACAATTTTGTTCCTCAAGCTCCTCATATTTTCATTTAAGCTCTTCATATTTTATAATATTTTAATATTAAAACAAAAATACCAGGACATGCTCCTATTCCATCACCTGCAGCACATATCATTGACTTTTTTATGGAAGGTCCCGTCAAATATTTCATATTACAGGTGGTTGTACTAACTATTTTCATATTTGCTGTAAGTAATACATTGCTTATCTCTCCCTATGTAACATATTTAACATTTTAAAAATATATAATAAGTAATAACTATACTCTATTTTGATTTACATGCATAGTAGTTCGACCCCATCCTGATAGTCTTGCTTGTTGTCCATTCTTATAGTCTTCAACCGTGGCATATTTGATTAATTTTACATTTTGTTCAACTATGAAAAAACAATTTATAAGTTTAATATTAAGAAGTCTTTTTAAAAAAAATATATAGAGAATAAAATAATACTATCCAACCAATGGTGTAGTGGTTAAGACACCGGCCTTTTATAAGAAAGGCGTCATGTTAAAATTCCGGCTGGGCCAGATAGATTAATAAAAAATAATATTGATTTTTCTTATAATATATAATTAGTATAATATAATTAAATTAAAAATAAGTATGCATATATGCCTTATAAATTTGAATTAATATCATTATTGCAATATATAATAAAATAATAATAAAAAATATAATTCTTGTGTAAAATAATAGATGGCGTAGAACTAAAGAAACGCTTAGTCTTGCACAATACATAGATATAATATTAACTAGATAGGCAACATAACAAAAAATTTCAGCGACTTTTTGAGTAACAGCTGTTTTTACATTATTTAGTTTCTCCTGCAAATTAGTTTTCTCCCTGCTAAAAGAAACTTTCGCGCTTTTTATATTTTTTTTTTTACAGAAATCAAAAAATAAAAAGTGAAGTAGTTGGTCAGAAGTGTTTGTAATAAAAAACAAAAAAAAAAATTTGTCTAAATAATATAAATTATTTAAAACGGCGGGGGGAAATAAAGCCTAGAGCAATTTCGCGATTTAGACTTTATTTCTCATTCCAAAGTGAAATAAGGCCTAATTATTTTTTTAAAATAATGGAATTAAATCCTAATTGTAATTTATTATTCCAATAATAACATTTTTTAATATTTTTCTTTTATAATTTAATTCTCATATATTTCAGCTTATTTAAGTAATAAAATGTTTTATGTTTTTTTTTGGCACATTTCACTGTGTAAGTGCGTCAGTAGTCAGTGTTTCTTCATAATGAAATAAGTTCGACAAGTTAAAAATTAAAAAATTTCGTTTAAATTCAACATTCAAACTTATTTTCCTTTTTAATGTAATAATTTTGTCGAACTTAGTTCAGTTATTAGAGTTGGTTAAAAAATCTGGATTGCATCTTTTTTGGAAATATGAATATACGTGAGTATGCGGGACTCTAAAACAGAAGGGATTTTATAGTTGGTTTCAAAATCAGGATTACAGCTTTTTCTAGAATATTTGTAAATAATTTGGAAAAAGCTGATTTAACTCTGATTTTGAAGCCAACTCTAAAAACTCTCCTAATTACAAAGAATTTTTGATATCATGGGGGAAAAAAATAATTTTACAGCTTTCCATACAAAAGTATTAAATTTTGACTGTTCTTTCTGAAATATAATAATAAATTTTGTAAAAATTTAGACATTTTTATGAAAAACAAAAAAAAATTGTTTTGAAGAAATAAGGGCTGCTATCCCCGCGCCGGTTCGCCCGCGTTCCCGGCGCCGTTGTTGTGCACGAACGCGGTAGCAGAGATAGCAGTTCCAATTTCTTCAAGGGAAGTGTGAAGGGAGTTGTGAAGGGATCGGCTAAGAGAGAGGCGAAGAGTGGCTCGAAAGGGAGGGCGCGAAGGTACTGGCTCGAAAGACAGGGCTGACCAGAATATAGAAAATTGTTTGAAACCTGTTAAAAATATTCAGATTTTACAGTCAGCTACAAATTTGTAATTGGAATAATATAATAATAATAATATAATATTTTTAAAGTGAAATAAGGCCTATAGGCTTTAATTCTCTTTGAAATGAGAAATAAGACCTACAGCGAAATTTTATAAATTAGGCCTTATTTCTCAACTCAAATGTGGTCTTATTGCTCTAGGCTTTATTTCCCCCGCTATTTAAAACATAAATAAATTTGTATAAATATAAAAAAATATAGAGATATAGAAGTGATTATTAATAAATAGTAATTTAGTGGAACAATGTTTACAATTTATTATGGTTGCTGTTTAAAGGGGTGTTCTAATACATATGTAATTTATACAATAAGTATTAAACAGTAAAATAAGAGAGTAAAGATTATAAATTTTATAAGTTAATATTGTAAACTATGAATAATTTTGAAATTATAATAAAAAAAAAAAAAAATATAGAAAATGTAAAAACAGCTCTTTTCACATGTTTTCAAAAAACATAATTTAAAAAAATTAGTGGAATTTTTAATATTATCTAATTTATTTTCAATCATGCATAATTATTTTTTTAAATTATTTCTCTTACCTATTATTCTTATTATCAATATCAATACTTTTTTATTCCTGCTTCTGATTCTGCTACTACTTAATTTATTAACTAAATAAATACAAGTACTGTGAGATGTACATATTTGATTTTAGAAGAAAGAATCTATTCTATATGCTTTAACGCATAAATTGTACAAAATCTAAACAGCTGTCTTTGCATTAGAGTAAAACATATGTTAATTTTTGGCTGAACATTTTTGAATAGGAAACACATTAGAGTAAAAGAGAAGCTAACCAATATATATTTTATTATATCTATATTACAATAGCTACAGCCGAGTAATCAACGGCTTAGTGAAATAATGATTCCAGAAATTAAAGATTAGTCAAATATGAATAAATGACTTAGTGATTGACCTATGCTCCTTATAGGAGTGGGAAGAAAAAAAAATACTCCCGAAGCTATATGAACGCAATAAGACAGGAACTTCAAACTGATTAGTTTAATATGTTCATCTGGCTAATATTTAGATTAATAATTTTAAAATAAACACAATATTGCAAAAGTATTTTTCATTGCTGATAGAAATGATTTTATATAATAAATCTATAAGCAATTGTGTTGTTTCAATTTCCAATAAAATTGCCATCAACAATAGAAAATACTTATTTAATATTATACTTTTTTATTTATTAATCTAATTGTTGATAAGCTCCATTTGAAAATGCCTATTTTGAACATTTTAGTCATAATTGACTAGTTTGAATGTTAAAAGGGCAACTGGCAGCTAAACTGATTCAAATTTCACATTTACATATTATGTAATACGTAGGTAGTACTCAAAGATAAAGATGTTATAAGGTTAAAAAAGGTAAGAAAGAAACCATAGTTTCCAAAAATTTTGAACATTTGCGCGCATTATTTGTAGCACATTTTTCAAAAAGAATTTTGAAGAATGTTTTTATAAATTTCACTGTATCCCTCTCCATCTGTTGCTTCATGCGACTGTTTGTTTACAAAAAAAATTACAAAAAAATCTATGTACAATACTTTCGCTGCCGATTTGCAGAAAACTACTTAACCAATTTTATAGAAATAAAAAGAAAGTGTTTCTTATTTTTCACCTGGCCTTGGTTTTTTTTATATTCTGGTCATATTTCAGGTGAAAATCAGATATACATTTTCGGTTGCGACTCAATTTTTTTTACCAAAAACGTATAGAAATGCAATACATTTGGCCGACTCGCATAAAACCAAATTGAATTGTTAAGAAAAAATCTTTTATTTTTTATTTTTTTATTATCATCTGTATTGCTCGATCGAGTAAACTGTTATGTAGCTATACAGGCATTTATTTCTTTTTATATCTAATTATTTTTGATACACTCAATTCCTTAGAATAGAAGGCCTTTTCATAAACATCCTATGACAATGTAACGCCACGATCTGATGACTGATTTTTGTACTAAAACTATAACCACAGTGCAATCATATGATTTTTGTCAGCTGACGTTTATGAATTTGTTTTTTATTTTTAAAAATTTTCAACAACAATTTAGAAAAACAATTTAAATATTGACCACTGCTACTGAGAACATTTTTATATAATACATATATGTATTTATTTATTTAGGCAGTTTTCAAGTTATAAACAAAATAAAAGCTAAACACGCACAAAAAAAAGATACGCATTCGCAGCACTATTGAGTTACCTACTGCAAATTTGCAAACAAACAAAATTTCTGCTTTATATATTAGATATAAATATTCTGGAAAAAGCGTATAATCCTGCTTTTGAATCGAACTCTAAAATCCCGCCTAACCCAGAATTTCACATATGTATACAAATATAGTAAACTTCGACCCTGTAGCTGTTTACCGTGACATTTAAATTACAAAAAATTCGCATGGGCAACAAAATTTCTTGATTCTAAAAGAAAACAAAAACGAGGAAGAATACATCTGCCTTTGTCAACTATAAATCACCCGTACGAATCCGGTATTATGTCTATCAATCTGTTTATATTATCATTAAAATAATTTGATAAAATATATAAAAGTCATAAATTTTTTTTTAGTTTTTATAAATAAGTTTATTAAATATATTACTTAACATTTATCAAAAATAAAAAAAACGAGGAAGAATTGAGTTTCCTTTGTCAACTCTTAGATACCCGTACGAACCGTTAGTATGTTCACAGCCTGTCACTCTGCATACAATATTATTTTTTTAATATTTTAGTATTTTAAAATAATTTGGGTGAATTTTATAATTTGTAGAACTATGGGTTGTACATATATTCAAACTATATGTTTATACATTCTTCAAAAGCAGCTTTTAACCTTCCACATAACGTTATCAATCCAAAACTTTTTCAAATATTCTATAGTACCATTTAATAGTAAGCGGTAAATGTATATTAAATTTACTTAGTACAAAATAGTAAATATAATTTTAAATATTATATTATATTATATTTAAATATTCCATTGACAGAATAATTTCTTATAAGTACAATAAAATACATATATGTATGTAAATACGGCGCTATATAATATACATCTATACTCTTATCATTCATTCATCAGTGACATATACGATATGTAAATAAACATGATATTATATAAGTATGTATGTATATCAATATCATATAAATAAAAATTCTTCAAGCAACCGTTATGTTGTTTATTTATTTACATTTTTTTGTACTACGCAGTATATCCTCAACAATTTCAAATTATCGAGTAAACCAAAATGCAAAAAATTCGTTAAAGAAATTTGTTAGAAAATTTGAAAAAATCAAGTAACACTTTCGTCAATTATAAAGTAACGCTATATTATTAAAAAAAGTTGTTAACAGAAATAAGAGTATAATGTTGAAGCTTTAAGTTTTGTGTATTACTTCAAAAAAATTTTAACAGGTGTTCAAGTAACAGGTGTTTCAAAATAGGAAATTTTCAGTTTTTGACCCTTTACAGCTCCTAAACGGAGAGTGATACAAAACAAATTTGTGAAACAGCTCATACTTATTTTTAAAGATCTAACCTTTATCAAAATTTCAAGTTTCCAACTTAAACCGTTTAGAAGATAGAAGGGTTAAAGGATTTTGCAAAATTTGAGTTTCGCATAACGGTAAATCAAGACACCTTATACCACAACTATAAATTTATTGTATATATACTTTTAAAGCTAATAAAAAGTAGTAATCGTTTGGCGTTTTCAAAATGAAGATATACCTAATACAACTTGTGCTATAACAATTTAAATATAGAGCGTTTTTGAACTTTTGGGAAGCCGTAGCTCCGTAACGGGTGGGGCTACAAAAAAAAGTTATTAAAAATAAAATTAATATTTTTGTGACATCTATCAGCAGCAGTTCATAGCTCTATTTCAAAAAAATGTGGGGATCTAAAAGTTAGGTGTTCGAGTTAGGTGTTGAGTTAGCACGCTAACTCAAAAACTAAGAAAACTAGAATCTTGAAATTCACACAAAATATTCTGACAGCAATTTGTAGGTTCGCTATTTTTTTTGGTTAAGTTCCGACCAAAACTTCGGGTAGCTCCCGAACAACTAACTTTTAGATCTCCACAATTTTTTTGAAATAGAGCTTTGAAGTTTTAACTGCTGATAGATATCATAAAAATATTAATTTTATGTGAATAGTAATTTTTCTTTAGCCCCACCCGTTAAGGAGCTACAGCCTCCCAAAGCCCCCAAAAATCTCTATATTTAAATTGTTATAACACAAGCTCTATAAGGTATATCTTCAATCTGAAAATTCCAAACGATAGGTGCAATTATGAGCTTTACAAACATGTATATAATAAATATATACTTGTGTTATAGGGTGTCTTAATTTACCGTTATGCGAAACTGAATTATTGCAAAATCCTTTAACCCTTCTATCTTCTAAACGGTTTAAGTTGGAAGCTTAAAATTTTGACAGAAGTTAGATCTTTGAAAGTAAGTATGAGCTATTTCACAAATTTTTTTTGTATCATCCCCCATTTAGGAGCTGTTAAGAGTCAAAAACTGAAAATTTCCTATTTTTAAACACCTGTAACTTGAACACCTCTCACAATTTTTTTGAAGTAATACATAAAAATTAAAGCTTCAACATTACACTCTTATTTCTGTTAACAACTTTTTTTATTAATAGTATAGGATTACTTTATAATTGACGAAAGTGTTACTTGATTTTTTCAAATTTTCTAACATATTTCTTTAACGAATTTTTTTGCATTTTATTTTACTCGATAATTTGAAATTGTTGAGGATATAATTGCGTAGTACAAAAAAATGTAAATAAATAAACAACATAACGGTTGCTTGTAGAATTTTTATTTATATGATATTGATATACATACATCTATAATATAATACACAAGATGTTGGCGAGACCTTGCCAACATGTAAAAAAATATATTTTATATCTATAATAAAACACGAACACTGAATGTAAACTAAAGTGGCAATGATGATATTTCTATATATTTATTTAATAATTTAAAATTTTATTTCCAGAGACACAAATCTTTGACTCAAAGTATTATCAAGAGACACAAACCGTTCATCAAAAATATAAATAAATTTAGTAAATATTATTACGAGTCACCAAATTTTCCACTAGAAGTATTATCAGAGACACAAACCGTTCATTAAAAGTGAGTACAGCCTAAAAAGGAAAAGACATACAAAAAACACATTTTCAATCAAAATAAATTCAGCAAATTTTTAATTTTTAAATTTGACCGTGCGTCCATTATGAATTGGTCGCAGCGGTAAATTAAAAATAAATTATTAATCTTCTGTTGGTGTTTTCAATCTTTGTTTTGGAAAAAAAAATAAAAATAGGTACTCTTAATAAAATTAAAACGCCTGAAAGTGAAAAAGTGAGAGTGAGCAAAGTTTATAGTAAACCTCATATTTATAGGAAAAAAATAATAGGCCGATTTTATTCTTGATTTTGTTTTCATTAGTATAAAAGCTGGTAAAAGCTTCGTAACATACTTTAAAATAGTTTTGTTTATTTAGGTTGAAAATTAGATTTTTAAGCTCAATTTTCGGTAGAACTGGTATAACATAAAATATTCGAAATTTTTTTATCAATATAAAATTCGTCAGACTTAAATTATTATATTTCATAACAGAAGGCAGAAACTTACTAAATATTATAGAAACTGATATTTTTCTTAAAAAAAAAAAGAGAAAAATAACATAGAAAATATCATTTTAGAAGCCTTCTCTCACAAAAGATTCATAATTTTGTACTAATTTATTAGCCATTAATAATATTGTTAGCTATGGAAAAAAATAAGATTTATTAATCAGATCAGATAATATAGTACCTGAAATTAATGATTGAATTTCTGATAATATACACAATGTAATGATAATACCTGATAATACCAATACACAAGATGTTGGCGAGACCTTGCCAACATGTAAAAAAAAAAATATTTTATTTCTATAGCTATAATAAACCACTCACACTGAATGTAAACTAAACTGGCAATGATGATATTTCTGTATATTTATTTAATTTAAAATTTTATTATCAGAGACACAAATCTTCGAATAAAAGTCTTATCAGAGACACAAACTTTTACTTTTTAAAAAGTACTTTCGACACAAAATTTAAAGCTAATTTTTAATTTTTAAATTTGACCGCCACATCCACTATGAACTGGTGGCAGCGGTAAATTAAAAATAAATTATTTTATTAATCTTCTGTTGGCAGTTTTCAAATGACTCTTTGTTTTGAAAAAAAATAAAAATACTCTTAATAAAATTAAAAGACCTGAAAGTGAAAAGAGCAAAGTTTATAGTAAGCCTTATATTTATAAGAAACAAATAATAGGCCGATTTTATTCTTGATTTTGTTTTCACTATTATAAAAGCTGGTAAAAGCTTCGCAACAGACTTTAAAGTAGTTTTGTTTATTTAGGTTGGAATTTTGATTTTTTAAGCTGAATTTTTCATATAACATAAAATATTCGAATTTTTGTTATTAATATAAAATTCGGCAGACTTAGCTAATTATATTTCATAACAGAAATCAGAAACTTACTAAATATTATAGAAATGGATAATTTTCTTAAAAAAAAAAAGAAAAAATAACATAGAAAATATCATTTTAGAAGCCTAATATGATAATAATATCACAATAGATTCATAATTTTGTACTAATTTATTATTAGACCATTAAATTAAAAGGCTGTCGAAAACGACCATCACAAAAAAAAGGCTCCGAAAATTTATGAAATTACATTATCAGAGACATGAATCTTTTATTAAATATACCAAAGACCTCTTCCAAAGTACATTTAAATAAAATAAATTCAGCAAATTTTTTTCAAGCAAAAAAAAAATAAACGCAAAAGACTTGAAAGTAGTTTTGGTAATTAAAGTAATTTCGCGGCGAAAACAACTGTTTTTCATCGACATAAAAAATTTTTTTTTAAAACTAAAGAAAAATAGAGAGTCTGGTAAAATTTTAACAAATATTAAAATTATTTCGATTATGTTTTAAATGTAACAAAAAAAAATGTCGTAGCGGTTGGTGATGGTTAGTTTTTCGCCGGTTTTTATTGTACATTTTATACATGTGTTTCAAACAATTTTTGAGATATCGGCACGAACTTTTACCCTGAATGTGTTTTTAGCTTGGACCATTTTTTCTCAATGATTAAAAAACTGTCAAAAATTACCGCCACGAAAAAACGGCGAGAAAAGATTAATAAACTTTACCTAACATTTTTAATTTTATGTGTTTAGATTTGTTTTATGGTTTTTTTCTATTACAAGTAAGTAAGTGATTTCAACATTTTTTTAATGGTGCTGATGTAAAAATGAAATTTTTAGGTAGTTTATTAAGGGAGTCAGTATGATACCGTAAATGTTTTTGAATCTATAGAAATTGTGCAATTGCACAGGGGATTTTCTAGTACTTATATAATATCATGTTTATTTACATATCGTATATGTCACTGATGAATGAATTATGATAAGACTATAGATGTATATTATATAGCGCCGTATTTACATACATATATGTATTTTATTGTACTTATCATAATATTAAATCTGTAAATGACAGACATTTAAAACCATTTTACTCAATGATTTACCAACCAACTTTCATTTTTTTCTTTTTAAATGATGAATATTCAGTATAGCCATCTTACAAAATTAATATTTTTCCAAAATTTTCTAATTTTCATTAATAATTTTCCATTTTTATAAAAAACACATGTAAAGTATATACATATGTATCATATAATATGTATAATCTATACCTATAATATACATATTCAAAAACGACGCTCTTTTATTCCGTTGAATTTTAAATTTTGTTTTGTTGTTTTTGCTTTTTGTTTTTTTTCTAAAAACATAAAAAAAATTTTAAAATATATTTTGCATGGTGGGAAATAGAAATTTCACAATAAAATTGAATATAAACGTCAAAACTTCAGTGGGGAGTTTGGTGCAGTGGTATAGTGGCCGCTCCTTAAACTTGAGAAGTGTTCAGTTCACAAGTTCGATTCTATTCTATTTTTTTTTTTTTTATTTCTAATATTTTATATGAAATAAATTCTTGCATATCATAATATTTAATCTGTAAATGACAGACATTTAAAACCATTTTACTCAATGATTTACCAACCAACTTTCATTTTTTTCTTTTTAAATGATGAATATTCAGTATAGCCATCTTACAAAATTAATATTTTTCCAAAATTTTCTAATTTTCATTAATAATTTTCCATTTTTATATAAAACCCATGTAAAGTACATACATATGTATCATATAATATGTATAATCTATACCTATATTAAACATTTTTAAAAAAGACGGTCTTTGATTCCGTTAAATTTTTGTTTTATTTTTCTTTTCGATTAAAAATTTTAAAATATTGGTTGTATGGCAGGAGTAGGAATTTCACAATATAACTGATTATAAAGATTAAAATTTTAGTTTAGTGTTTAGTACAGTGGTATAGTGTGGGGTTATTAATAGTTGCTTTTTGATTTTGCAAGTTCGATTCAGTTCTGTTTTTTTTTTTGTTTTTTTTTTTTATATTTTAAACGAAATAAATTCTTACATATCATAATATCATAATAATATTTAATCTGTATAAAATAGATATTTAAAATCCTTTTACTCAATGATTTATCATCTTAGGCTTCTTATAATATATACATATATAATAGGTATATATTGAGTTTCCAATACTCAATAAATCAAGGGCAACTTCTAAAAGATAATAATAATCGTGTTTTTACAAAAAATATCATTTACAAAGAAATTTTAAATTCATAAAGGCTTTAATTATTGAAAATTGTATTTTTACATTTTAAATAAAATCATAAAGAAACTACACTGTATATATTGTATTGTAATTGCTAATTAAAACACCTCGAATTTCGAGGGGCGGGCGAATACTAGTAAGAAATTATTCTATGATTGGAAATATTTTTAAAGAAATATTGCAATGTATGGCGATATACTTATAACAATATAAATATACTATGTGCGCTTTAATATAATATAATATTTAAAATTATATTTACTATTTTGTACTAAGTAAATTTATACAATAAATATATACATTTACCGCTTAGTATTAAATGGTATTCCGGAGCAAACGAGATTATCTCCAAAATCAACAAAGATAGAATCTTTAAATTTTGTACAATGATGTTCCTTCCCATTCGATTTATGTCTCTGAAATTTAAGAGGATTTGGTTCATGGGTTTGGATTTTGGAAACTTCCGAACGAGCACCAGAGCAAATGAGATTATCTCTAAAACCAATAAAGATATAACCTTCAAATTTGAAAGAGTGGTGTTCTTTCATGTTTAATTTAAGTCTCTAACATTTGAGAGGATTTGGTGCATGGGTTTGGATTTTGGAAACTTCCGAACGAGTACCAGAGCAAATGAGATTATCTCCAAAACCAACAAAGATAGAACCTTTAAATTTTTTACAATGATGTTTTTTCCGTTTGATTGATGTCTCTGAAATTTAAGAGGATATGGTCCATGGGTTTGGATTTTGGAAGCTTCCGAACCAGCCCCAGAGCAAATGAGATTATCTCCAAAAACAACAAAGATATAACCTTTAAATTTGGCAGAATGGTGTTCTTTCATGTTTGATTTAGATCTCTGAAATTTGAGAGGATTTGGTCCATGGGTTCGGATTTTGGAAGCTTCCGAACGGCCTCATATCCCAAGAGGATGCCTCTTTTACGTTCCTAAAATTCGAGTTGAATAAGACACAAAAGGGAAGAAGTTCAAGTAGCTGCCAAAAAAGCTTATGGATTTTTAATTTAATTCGAATTATTCAGGTGTAGGGTATTAATAAGTCGGTTGCATCGACTTACTGTTACATTTACTTGTTTTTGTATAAGATCGGACCAAAATTTCGGGTAGCTCTCGAAGAACTAAATTTTAGATCTCTACATTTTTTTTGAAATAGAGCCATGAAATTTTAACTTCTGATAGATATCATAAAAATATTAATTTTATTTTAACAACTTTTTTCTGTAGCCCCACCCGTTACGGAGCTACAGCTCCCCAAAGTTCGAAAAGGCTCTATATTTAAATTGTTATAACACAAATTGTATAGTTAGGTTTTAGGTCGTATATGTTACTGATGAATGAATGATATATAATACATATATATAGTATAAATTAATATACATTTGCCCGCTTAGTATGAAATGGTACTTTAGCATATTTATAAACCTACAAATTTATGTAAGAATATTTTGTGTTATTTTCAAGACTCTAGCTTTCTTAGTGTTTGAGTTATCTTGCTGACGGACAAAGCTCAATCGATTATTGTATTCTAATCAAAATAATAAAAAATTTACTTAATGAAAAAAAAAAATAATACCTTGCTAAACATATAATAGTACATACATAATAATTAGCAAGTTAGATGTGTTGTCAGAACCAGTTGATTTTTAGTACATCTCCAAAAACTCTACCCGTTCGTCTGTTAACAAAACTTCCACACCATTAAATATAGAGAAAGAAAATTTTAATCTTATAAAAAAATTAATGCTGTAGAACAATTTTCCCATGTAGTCCCACGTATATTAGAGAGTTGCCGCCCCTCAAACTTTGAAAAGCCCTCTTTTTAAATTCGAATATCTCATATTTTGCTTAACATTATTTCAATCTTATTTCAATCAAAACTAACAATTTTGCAATCACTTTTGCAAAATTGTTAGTTTTGCTATTTAAATACAGCGTTTTCGGCCGCCGGGTTCGAGTAGGTGACATACAAGTTTCTTTTTTTATATGGAAATAACTCGTTATCAATTTAAGCCAAGTTTCTGAAATTTTTTCAAAATGTTGTCGAGTTATAGGCCAACAATATCTGCAATATTTGGTTGTGCTGGTTCTACAGGTTCGGGTAGATGCCATACAACTTGTATAAGTCTCTTTAAATTAACTCTCTTTAAATTAAAATAACTCGAGTCTATTGAAGGTAGGAAATTTAATGAAGAGGTGTCGAGTTGTATGGCAACAACTTCTGTGAAATGTGGTTGTCCTGGTGCAACTGGTTCGCGTAGTTTTCATACAACTTGTCTTTTTAATTAAAAATCACTCAAAATCTATTGAAGCTAGGTATCTGAAATTTTGTAAAAATATGTGAAATTACATGTTAACAATTTCAGCAAAATTTGTTTGGGCTAGAGCAGCAGGTTCAGGTAGCAATTGCACATCTTGGAAGTTAAATTAGTGGAGCTAAGCGTCTGAAATCTTACAAAAGATGATCAAGTTTTATTGCAAAAACTTCTGTAAAATTTGGTTGTGCTGATGCAATAGGTTCGGGTAGGCTATTGATTTGTTTGAATGCTCAAGATGATTGTTTAATTGCTTTCAATTTTTCGCAAAACTTTTTATTAATTTAATTTACAGCTTTAACAAATTTTCTAAACATTTAAATTGGGGCTGTAAAATTTTATAAGCTGGAGATTTTCTAAGTCAATATACCTTTTATTTCAGTATATATGATAAATAAAATACAAAGTATAAAATAAAACTTTGAAGGGCTAAATTTGATGACATGATCGCCCCTTAATGACATCATCGCCAATCTCGGCCAAGGCACAGCATGGTTATTTGTGTCCAATGGTGTCCAATTCATGTTTGTACAAAGCTTGAAAAAGATCGAACACGGGAGTTAAAGAAAAGTTTAGCGAAATTTTACAAATCCATTAATACCTATCATTTCCTAATTATTTAGAATAAATGATTTTATATAAGTAAATAGCAAAAAATTCAACTTACGATTAAACGGTTCTGATGTAAATAAGAGGGCTATATCATTTCTGTGACGTTTCTTGTTGTATTTTCTATGTAGAACAGTTTTATTTATATTTCTTTGTTGAGCGCCTGTTGGATTTAATATGTCTAATATACCCATAACAGCCGTAATTTGGTCTGGACGAAGTGTACGTTTTGGTCTAATCGTGGAAAAATATTAATTATTTTATGCTTTTATATAAAAATGAATGTATTTTGGTTGGTTCGTTATAGAGAGCTACATCGTACATATAATTAGAGGTAAACTCTTTAAAATGTTAATATGAACCTGCAATATATATCGATTACTATTTTGTGTTTGATACGTTAGTCAAATTTTGCAAAGGTTTTTTATAATTAACATAAATATAGCTAAAAATAATTGAAGCTCTTATAATCAAGCTTCCTCAAATCTAAAAGAAATCTCCTGCTTCACCGACAAAAAAATCGGGATAATTTATTTAACAAATATATTTCTTTATTCATTTCCTATTTTTAAAAATTTTTTATTCATTTATTTATCTTCATAGAAGTTTATAGCACAATATATATAAATATATGTAGAAACATTTCAAATATACGGCAAAACGCTCAGTGAAATTTTCGCAGTGATAATTCTTTATATACTGCTTTCATTCAACTGAAAACGAGTAGGTATTTAGAAAAAAACTGTGCAATGCAATAATCATAATCAATTCATTTTGTCAAAAAGTATTGTCATGATTCTTTTATAATTTGTTGTAATGTATTTGGTTATGTTAAACTTGTTTTTGACTTACTGCTGAATACAATGAGCAGCTGATAATACTTTGCCAAGAGAAATTAACGAAGCACCGCAAAAATGCCCACTTCCAAATTTCTCATTATCAACACTTTTATCTCTAAGTGAAACCATATGTTCATTTCCTTCCATTTTAGCTGGTACACCGTTTTGAATTCTTGGTTCATTAAGTGTTTGAAATTTTTGGATTTTATTACTTTTCAAATTTTCCGAACTTATTTTCTGACTTTTAAATACTAATATTATAAAAATAATTGAACTAAAATATCTTACAATCACTTCAAAATTCATTTTTAACAAAAATTCAAAGTTTTGTATTAGTTTTTTTAAAAATAAAAAATTTAAAAATAAAATTTCAGAAAAAAACAAAATTTTGAAAGTAGTTTTTTCTCTATAAAAAATATCTCAAAAAATTGAGACACTACATCACAATAATCAAATAATTTATGTAGGTACCTACAATTAAATTAATTTTTTCTCTATGAAAAAATAAATATTTATAATTATTTACATTTATTTATAAATAAATACTTGCTGAAATTTTTTTTTATGGGGGCGGGGGAAAACATCGAAAGTCACTCAAACGAATTTCACGAGGTTCCCCTCAATAGTGTTGAACTTTAAGAAACCAAAAGCACAATTTTTAAAACCAAACTTTAGGATGGGTTGTTGCACGGTGTTTCATTTTGGAAAATAATAAGTAGAGGCATTAATTGTTCTATTTCTTTAGAACAGGTGTTTGATACTGCAAGGTATCTATAAAACATGACATAGTGGAGTAAGTGATAAGGTAACACTGAGGTCGGTTGCCAATAAAACGATTGATCTATTTTGCACTTTGTCGAGATAAAAAATCGTCTTTGCGGAACTCCAGCCCACATATATGCATTATACATAGGTACTCCATTTTTGGCCTAAAGTACGTTCTATAGATATTGAGACAGTTTGTTGAAGAAAAGTAAGCTCTACAGCGGTACAAAAAAGTAAAACTTTTAACTACATCACTAAAAATATGATTTGATCAAGTAAATATTTGATTTAATTCGATGCCCAGAATATTTAAAACTGTTGAGTGCTGCGGAGGTTTTCTCTGAAATATCGTATTATATATAGTAGTTGCTACTTTTCGCAAAATTAAACAGTGTTGTTTAAATCAACTCTGTTGACTTCACCCCATTTTTAGATTTTACCTAAATTATTATTTAGCATACTATCAAGACTATCAGCATTGGAGTGTTTCTTCAGTGTTTCACTATTCCTTGCTGCGTTGTGTCGGGTGCGAATCTATGGATTCAATTGGAGGTTATTGAAAGCAGATTATTTTGATAAATAATAATAAAAGAGTTATCCCTGTGGGACCCTTTAAAAACACTCTTCCTATACCTAATTATTTGTATTTTGCTAATAAAGAATCACGCCAGACTCGGTTGAAAATCTTAAAAATATCCATAGCCACCACATCATACAAACCAGAATGGTGAAAACTAACATTTAACTTTTGGCAAGGGTATGTTATTAGATGAACGATGGGTTCTGCATTTGTACTAATGATCATAAAACAAACATCTGCGATCCAGATAATTTAAAAGCTTCTACTTTACAACTTTTTACTTTATTTTGAAAAAAAAACGGGTTTCACATATAGCAAGGATTTTTGATTTATTGGAATTTAAATGGCAATTGACGGCAATGAAATTTGCTTGTAAATTCGTTCATGTTGCAGAAATCTTCATTTGTTTAGATGTTTTTAGATATGTCCGTAAGTAAATTATTACTTTATTCTTTATTAATTTTATACTTGAAAAAAAATGTAGATATATTTATGCTTACAATTATATAATAAATGCCATAAAGTATGTGCATATATTTATAAGTAAATAAAATAAATAAATGCTTAGTTACGGATAGATATCGTAAAAAAATTAATTTTATGCAAGAACTTTTTTTTGTAGCCCCACCCATTACGGAGCTACAGCCCCCCAAAGTTCGAAAAAACTCTGTATTTAAATTGTTATAAAACAATTTCTATAAGGTAGGTATATCTTCAATCCGAAAATGTCAAACGATGGCTGTTTTTATGAGCTTTACAAATATGTATATAATAAATATATACTTGTGCCATACGGTATCTTAATTTACCGTTATGCGAAACTGAATTATTGTAAAATTCTTTAACATCTTCTTTCTATTTGTTTCTATTCTTTAACATTCATTCATACATCATTTACATACATTGCACCTATGTATGTTGGAAATGTACCTTATTTTTTTTTTCATTCAAAAATATTAGTAGTTAAAAATAATAAAAACTGTAAACACAAAACAAACATAACAATAATATTGAATCTGCTAAGAAAAATAAACTTTTTTGAATTTTGTTCAAAGGTGGACATAATATTCAATCGATCGCGGATCTTTTGATATATTATTATTTAAAAAATATTAATATTTTAATATAAAATACATTTTTAAAAAAAAAATCCTACATTTTCTGTACCACTATAAAAGCTTCTTGAAAGAACCTTTAAAGAGACAATTAATATGGTTTAGTTGAGGCAACAAAAAAGTAAAAACAAATTTTAATAGCAATTTTAATTTTGAAAGTAAGTTAGGAAATAAAAATTAAAAATAGAAATATTATTTATTAAATGATGAATAATTATTATAAAATAAATAATTTTATATAAAACAATAATATAAATAATAAAATGTAAATAATTTTCTTATATCAATAAAACCATAATATAAATTATTCAATAATTTATAAGTTAAGTATGGTGATTTTTTGAATATAGCAAAACATGTATATTTAGGTACATACATATATATTTTTTATATTTTATAATTGTTCCCCTTTCACACCACTTTAAATATGAATTTTAAGTACACATACATATATAAAATATTCTGAGATATTTATTTGAGTTTATGAGTGATTTTTTTAGTTGATTATGTCATCAAGGTTATACCCTTTTTCCAGAATATGTAATTAGTTTTTTTAAATTTGACCAAAATTGGTTTGTGTATAATATAATCAAAAACCACAATTGGTTTGTGTATAAAATAATAAACATTTGAATTTTTTTTTTAATTATAAACATTCCTTATTTTTATCGGAAGTAGACATTTATTGGTTTTTTAAAGTTAAAATGTATCAAAATAAATAATTAAAAATAATAGGCAGTTAAAATAGAAGGTACAGAAGATGAATGATTCTTTTATAAACTAAATATTTTAGAAGAAAATTAATTAAGAAGATTGTGAAGGGAAAAAAACGAATACAAAGAAAGAATAAACCCTTTTATTCGTTATTCTGATGCGGATTTTTTTAATTATAAAATATGGGTACCTATACATATAATAGTTATATATATAGCATTTTCTGGTCAAATTCAGGTATTTACTAAATATTCTCAGATATTTACTATATATATTCAGGTTTTTGCTAAATATATACAGGTATTTACTAAATAAGTTCAGTTTTTTTTTAATTTCAGAGTTTTACTAAATGAATTCAGATTTTTAGTAAATAATTTCAGATTTTTACTAAATGAATTCAGATAATTTTTTTGATTTGAAAATTGTAAAAATGAAAATCTTTCTATTCATAAACAAGAAAATATTCTCAAAAATATTTACCGAGGACTTAATAACAAAAACAAAATATTTACACTTTAGATAAACTTATCTATATGTATATAAATTGTGCGAATGCATTAATTCTATCTATTCCACATTTTTAGGTACCTAATTAACATTTACAAAATAAATAATTTTATTTAGTAAATAACAAAAAAATCTCAACTTACTCTTAAACGGCTCTGATAAAAACACAAGGACTATATCATTCTTTATAGATATACTACTATAATCTCTATGTGAAACGGTTTTATTTATATTTCTTTGTTCAGCGCATATTTGGTCAAACCTGTCTAATATACCCATAACAGCTACGAATTCGCTTGGGCGAAGTGGAAGTATACGTTTTGATCTAATCAGGATTTTAATTATTTTATTAATTTATTATATAAAATTGGTTGGTTTGTTAAGAGAGCTACACCGTAAATATAATTAGAATCAAACTCTTTACAAATGTTCACCTGAACCTGCAATATATATCGATTACTATTTTGTTTTTGATACGTTACTCAAATTTTGCAAAGGTTTTTATATAAGTAACATAAATCTAGCAAAAAATAATTGAAGCTCTTATAATTAAGTACTCCTCCGCTTCCTAAAATTTAAAACAAATTCCCTACTTCACTTTAATAGAAAAATAGTAACTTTCATACTTTGAAAATTATGAAAATATTAGGGGTGTTCAGTTAAATAAAGAGCTTTAAAACAATTTTTTGCTGAACGTTTTATTTTTTAAGAACTTAAATAAATTACATTAAAAAGTTTACGAAAAAAAAAACGAGCAGCTATTACTATTTTATTTAACGTATATATTTCTTTATTTATTTCGTGTTTTTAAAAAAAATTATTAAACAAATATTTAAATTATAATTATAACAAAATTTCAGGTTTCTATCTTTATTAAATTCGAAGATGTGCTTGTTAGGTCTTGGGAAGTGTGTGAAGGCACGCGGACCACCACTGCAATTCATCTCAAATTTTGGAAGCATCATCAGAACAGGGTAGAACACTCTTATATCAAATTTCAAGTTTTTATATTTATTAATTTCAAAGATATGCTTGTTCGGTCTTGGGAGCTGTGTGGGAGATACCCGAACAACCATTGCA
This sequence comes from Poecilobothrus nobilitatus, assembly GCA_947095535.1. Classification (NCBI taxonomy): domain Eukaryota; kingdom Metazoa; phylum Arthropoda; class Insecta; order Diptera; family Dolichopodidae; genus Poecilobothrus; species Poecilobothrus nobilitatus. The sequence goes on along the minus strand of OX352772.1, from coordinate 49,305,527 downwards.
ATTCATCTGAAATTTTAGGCAAATCAGGGATTCAGGAAACAACACCCTCGTATCAAATTTGCAGTTTCTATCTTTATTAATTTCAAAGATATGCTTGTTCGGTTTGGGAGTTGTGTGGGAGCTATGCGAACAACTCCCCCAATTCATCTCAAATTTTAGACAAATTAGGGATTCAGGAAACAACACACTAGTACCAAATTTGAAGATTCTATCTTTATTAATTTCGAATATATGCTTGTTCGGTTTTGGGAGTTGTGTGGGAGGTACCCCAACAACCACTCCAATTTATATCAAATTTTAGGGATATCAGGGATTCAGGAAAACACACCCTCGTACAAAATTTTAAGTTTCTATCTTTATTAACTTCGAAGATATGCGTATTCGGTTTTGCGAGTTGTATGGGAGGTACCCGAACCCATGGACCGATTTTGTCCAGATTCTTAGCACGAATCTCGAACTTAGCCTTCCTTTCGCAATTAGTAATCTACTATGTAAATTTCATCAAGATAGCTTCACAAGTTTTTGAGTTATCGTGCGAACGGACGGACGGACATCGCTAAATCGACTCAGGAGGTGATCCTGATTCAGAATATATATACATGTCCATATCTAACTCGCTTCCTTTTGGTGGTTACAAACACCATACCAAAGTTAATATACCCTATACTTTAAGTGTAGGGTATAAAAATAACTAAACTTAAATATCTAAACAATAACTTGAACATAAATTTTTAACAAAATTCAAAGTAAGTACCCTACATATATTTTATTTTGAAAAAACTTTATAAAATTTAAGAAAATAAAAATTTTGATAGTATTTTTTATCTTTATATAAAATGTCTTAAAAAAAAATTAAACACCACATCACAAAAATGAAATTATTTATTTAACCTATCTACAATCAAATTTTTCGTTATGACAAAATAATTTTTCGTTAAAAACTTATTGAAATCATCATTAGTATTTTAATGTTTTTTAATGCTTTTAATTTAATTTTCTTTGTCCCCTGTATAGAGTCTAACAGGAATCATAGATAATATCATAGATACATATAATACTTTGTGTAATTAAATGGCTCAATCTGCGATATTTTCTTGTGTACAGCAGCGCAAATTAATACATGAAATGTTCGTTACGATCACAAAAAATTTTTTTTTTCCCAAGTTCCAATCCAAAAAGTTTAAATTACATTACAACTAATTGTAATTCAAATGTAATTGATGTCATTTGTGTCAATTTGTTCATGAGAGCATGCATTTGCAAATAGCGACTTCCTTATTTTGTTAGAAAAATTAAAAGTAAGGGTAAGTTCCAGATGCAAAATTTATTTCGGTTACATTTCGTGTACTCTTCGTTAACAATAACGAATATTTTGCATCCATTATGTATCCACTCGTTCACAAGATGCAAAACGGAGACTTTTTTATTTAAAAGTTTTATTTGAATATAATATGTGTAATGTGTATATTGTTTTGACATTTAATAATAATTTGAATAGAAAATGGTTAAACTAGAGAAAATTGTTATTTTATGTAAGAAAAAATTTTAATTAATATAAACTAAATATAATTTATTAATATCTACATGTAAAATTAATTAAGAGCTTCTCTTATTATATGCATCTTCAAAATATTTCAAAATATTTAATGTATAGAATTTGTGACGTTTGATTTTACTTATTTGACGTTAAAACAAATTTGCATCTTGTATGCTTCTTATAGAGGATGTAAAAATTTTTGCAAATAAAATAAGCGAAAGGCAGAGCATGTTATGAATACGATATATATTTTCAACCAATCAAATTTTTGCATTCAGATGCATGCATCCCATGTGAACTTACCTTAAATGTCATTACATGTAAATAAAACCAGAAAGAATACAGTTGCCTTTGTCAACTCTTAGATACCTGTACGAACCGTTAGTACGTTCACAGCCTGTCACTCTGCTTACAATATTATTTTTTTAATATTTTAGTATTTTAAAATAATTTGGGTTAATTTTATAATTTCTAGAACTATGGCTTGTACATATATTCAAACTATATGTTTATACATTCTTCAAAAGCAGATTCTAACCTTCCACATAACGATTATCAATCCAAAACTTTTTCAAATATTCTATAGTACCATTTAATACTAAGTGGTAAATGTATATTAAATTTACTAAGTACAAAATAGTAAATATAATTTTAAATATTATATTATAAATACTATATAAGTATATCGCCATACATTGCAATATTTCTTTAAAAATATTTCCAATCATAGAATAATTTCTTATAAGTACAATAAAATACATATATGTATGTAAATACGGCGCTATATAATATACATCTATATTCTTATCATTCATTCATCAGTGACATATACGATATGTAAATAAACATGATATTATGTAAGTATGTATGTATGTATATCAATATCATATAAATAAAAATTCTTCAAGAAACCGTTATGTTGTTTATTTATTTACATTTTTTTGTACTACGCATTATATCCTCAACAATTTCAAATTATCGAGTAAAACAAAATGCAAAAAATTCGTTAAAGAAATTTGTTAGAAAATTTGAAAATATCAAGTAACACTTTCCTCAATTATAAAGTAAAGCTATATTGTTAAAAAAAGTTGTTAACAAAAATAAGAGTATAATGTTGAAGCTTTCATTTTTATGTATTACTTCAAAAAAATTTTAAAAGGTGTTCAAGTTACAGGTGTTTAAAAATAGGAAATTTTCAGTTTTTGACCCCTTACAGCTCCTAAACGGGGGGTGATACAAAAAAAATTCTGAAATGGTTCATACTTATTTTCAAAGATCTAACTTCTGCCAAAATTTCAAGTTTCCAACTTAAACCGTTTAGAAGATAGAAGGGTTAACGGATTTTGCAAAATTTGAGTTTCGCATAACGGTAAATTAAGACACCCTATAGTATATATTTATTATATACATATTTGTAAAGCTCATAATTGCACCTATAGTTTGGAATTTTCAGATTAAAGATATACCTTATAGAGCTTGTGTTATAACAAAATATAGAGATTTTTCCAACTTTGTGGAGGCTGTAGCTCTGTAACGGGTGGGGCTACAGAAAAAAGTTGTTAAAAATAAAATTAATATTTTTATGATATCTATCAGCAGTTAAAACTTCATAGCTCTATTTCAAAAAAATTGTGGAGATTTAGAAGTTAGTTGTTCGGGAGCTACCCGAAGTTTTGGTCGGAACTCAACCAAGAAAAATAGGGAAATTGTTCCCAGAATATTTTGCGTAAATTTCAAGATTCTAGCTTTCTTAGTTTGTGAGTTAGCGTGCTGACGGACGGACATGGCTCAATCGATCGATACTTATCGTACGGGTATAAAAATTAATTTGAAAATACCGTGACAGAAATTTGAATTTGAATTTAATTCACAATTACGAATTGCTACGAATTGAAATTTTAACGTGCTATCAGAATGCATGATTTTAATATAATTACAGATACAAAAAAAAACAAAAACCCAATTCAAGGTAATGAAGTTATCAAAATTAAATATTTATTTTGTAAATTTTGATAAAATCATAAAATCAAACATTGTTTGGTATATTAAAAATAAATTTTCAAAAACTTTATTTTTCACAATTTAATATGTATAATATGCATTTTAAAATAAGAAACTCCTCAGACCTGCGGAATTGCGGAATCTAAACGGAGACAAAATAAATTTCTAAGGCAGTAACAAATCCCACCATAATAGAGAAATATCAAATAACAAAAACAATAAAGAAAACCAAAGTAGGTATTCTTAAAAACAGGTTTCCAAAAGGGGAAAGCAGCGTCGATTCCATAACAAATATTGTATGTGTTATGGGATTTCCTTAAAATAGAATAAAAACATTTTTTAGAAATTCTTTATAATAAAAAACCAGTTTTTTTTTTTTTTTTTTTAAATATTATTTTCATAATACAGATATATTTTTATTTTTCATTATATTTTTTTTTTTTTCTTTTATTTTTAAACAATATTACTATTAGATTATTTTTTTTTTGTTTTTTTAAATTTTTTTTTTTTTTTAATTTTTATTTTGATTTATTTTTTATATTTTAATTTTTTTTTAATTTTTTTTTTATTTTAAACAATTTATGATTCGTTTTTTTTTTTTGTGAGTATCATTTTTTACTCATTTCTTTACATTAATTTATTATTAAATTCATTTATAATTAATAATATATTTACAGTAAAATTTACTAAACTTATATAATATTAATAATAATTTCAAAACACATTCATTTTTATTACATTTTAAATATTTATTTTTAAAAATTTTTATAATTTTTTTTAAATTTTTAATACATAATTTTGGTATCCGGCTAGTTTATCGCAATAACAAATTCATAGCAAAGTTCATCGCCCGCAATTCATCGTAAGCAATTCATCGTAAGCAATTTATCGCAAGGAAATATTCATCGCGAAGTTTATGGCGATGAATATCCGATACCTAATGAATTGATATACCTAATAAAATATTCACTTTGTATTTTCCAAAAAAAAGTCTAGCAGCCTTAATATTTGTCAATTATATTTTCTAATTTCAAAAATCACAAATTATTCAGAATAAAGCTGAATAAAAATGGGGATACCTAAATGGAGTTTGAATTTTCATACGTAGAAAGTGAGAAAGATAAACAACAAGTTCTTCTTGATGGATTTGTTTACAACAAGGAGTGCGTGACTACAAAATGTAAAGCACGATTGCATATAGTAAAAAATGTGATTTCTGTACCACCATCCGAGCATAAACATGCTGGAGAAGCAGCAAAAGTCAAAGTAGCACACCATATGAAAAATATAAGAAATTAAGTTAAATATTTGAATATTTAACTCAATTTATTATTTTATTTAATTATTTGATCGCGCGATTGTTCTGGCTACCAGAGTTAAATAATTAAATAAAATAATAAATTGCTTGCGATAAATTGCTGGCGATGAATTGCTTACGATGAATTCCTTGCGATGAATTCCTTGCGATGAATTGCTTACGATGAATTGCTTGCGATGAATTCCTTCGCGATGAATTGCTTGCGATAAACGAGCCTAGAATCATAATTTTCATTCTTTATTAATTTTTATTCTTATTATAATTATCGTGTTTTGTTTTTTGTTTTTTTTGTTTTTTTTTTTTTATTTGAGATTTTTCTTTTATTCACAATTTTTGTTTTTTGTATTAATTATATTTGTTTTTATAATATTATTAATTTTATAATTTATTTTATTTTTTTTATTTTAAGTTGCACTAAACTTTTGATATGACAAAAATTTGGAAATAGGTATAAAAGATTGTATTGACGAAAAGAAAAAAATAAAAAAAAATATTTTTAAAATTTAAATAACAATTTTATTTAAATAAAATGTACATATTTAAATTAATTATACATATAGGTGTATATATATGACTAATTAAAAATTTGTTTTTATTTAAGAATAGGTATTTTAAGCGAAATTAATTTTAATTAATTTTTTTTTTTTTTTAAATAATTTAAATGATTGTTTTATTTTTTTTTTTTGTTTTTTCTTTTTTTTTTTTTATTACATATAGTTAACAAAGAAGGGAAAATGAAAAGTTTCGCTTTTGCAAACAGATTAGGAACTTATTTACGCTCTTTCTAATATTTATTATTATTATATTAAGTATGTATATATATTTTCTAATTCTTTTTTTTTGTTTTTTTATTATATTTATAATATTTATAATTAAGACTTAAGATTAGTTTAAAAAGTAAATTTACAAAAATGAGTTTTTTTATTTTTTTTTTATTTTTTTCTTTTAACAATTAATTTTAACTTATTCAAAAAAAAAATATAAATATATAAAGTTAAATAATATATATTAAAAAAATAATATAAACAAATTTTATTTTAATTTAAGAAAGAAATACTGTTAAGTTGATAATTAAATTAATTTATTTTAAAAATAAATCTAAACATAAAATTAATTAAAAGTTTTATATTGTTTTATACATACATACAACATACATATATATATATATTTATACACATTTTACAAAAACAAAAATACAATTTTTTTTCCGATAAGATATTAAAAATTGCATATCAATTTGTAAAACAAATAAAATTTTTCTTTTTTAAAAAAATATCTAATTTAATAATTAAAAGACCGAAATTTTATTTACAATATAATGTACTTAAAAAATGTAAAATATTTGCGCATATAAATTCACTAAAAAGGTATGAAAATATACACTCAAATATGCACTAAAATATGCACTAAAATATGTACTACTAAAAATGAATATGAAAATGTGCATTTAATTAACTGTTAATTAATTAAGAAAATAATAATCGTTGTATATTTTTTTTCCTTTATTTCAAAGTTTTTGGTCGTATCTCCAAACTGTCAATTTAGGTGAATGTAATGGTTGTTCATGAATAATTTGTGGATTTTCTTCGCACCAGAATCAACAGTGTTGTTATGATATACGACTTAATTTAGTGGAAAAAATGCTCGAAAATTGGGTTCATCGAAATCGTTTCTGCAAAAGAAGTCGTGGGGGCCATTTGAATGATGTTTTATTCAGAACTTAATTGTATCGATTGTACTTCACATTAAATAAAAAACATTTGAATTTGCTTAAAAATTAGTGTGTTTTTTTTTTTTGAAAAGAAATCATATCACTCAAATTGGAAAACCCGTATAAATTGTAAAGTAAAAAATTACAGGTGACAGAAACTTTGATTGCGGTTTAGAGAAATATTTACTGGTATTTTTCCAGAAATGTTGATTCGTATTTTAAAAAAATGTTAGTTGGTACCTTACCTATTATCTATCTGAATAAATATTTATTTAGCTTTCATTTTGAAAAATAAAATATATGTTTTGAGTTTTGATTTTAATAAATAATTTTTAAATAACAAAAAAGTGCTAAAAAAATAAATTTTAAAACCATTTTTATAGATTATTTAGTCAAATGTGCTATTTTTATTCGATTCACTCCCAATTAAATCTAAAACTGAACTCCAAATTAATTCTAAAACTACAAATAAATTATAAAAACGAAATGTCAAATTAATTAATAAATTTCAAAAAAATTTCCTCAAGTTAATGTCCTCAAGCAATTAACATATGCAATAGGGTTAAGGTAGAGGATATTTTAGTTTAGTAAAAATATGCACCGATCATATTTTTTTTATACATGAAACAACAAGAATTTCTGTCAAAAATTTTTTCAAATCCTCCGCGCCTCTGATGCAAGACTAGTTTTCACTTTTACGTGAATCCTCAATTATGAACTTAAACAACTTATACATATGCATAAATAAAACAAATTAAAAAATGAAAAAAACAATACTCTACGCCATACATTTTTACAATTATTTTTTAGTTAGTTTTATGCTAAATTTTCTTTTATTTTTGACATTTTATTCATCTATAAAATTTGACAGTTCAGAATTTGAAAAACAACGCTTACATTCTTTATGCAAATTTTTCCAAAATAGACGTAGCTAGGCGTAACGAGACGAATAAAAATGCTACTATACTAGTAAATGTAAATACATATATGAACATAGACAAAATAGAGGATAAAAATGTCAAAAAAATACATGAAAAATTATACATACTGTCATATAAAGTGTCTAACAAGATGTTTATTTGGGAAGTTGGAAATTTTAAAATTATATTAATGCAAATATATTTATAATATTGATTATACTGTATTTTTTATTTGCCTTCAATCTTCTATTTTTTAGCGACCGCATACAATTATGTATAAGGTAGTTTTATTTTGGAAAATATGTACTATTCCGGTGCGTAGAAAGCTATAAAATTTTTTTTATCGTGATGTCTGACTGGGTGTGTGTGTATTTTAGTGGGCATGTGTACAGCCTAAACGACTGAGCGGAAATTTTTGAAATTTCATATTTAAAGTTTTGACGTAAATATCTCGGATTGATAAGCTTTCGGAGCAAATCGGACAACCGCAAGTGGTAGTTTACCATAGTGTACTTTTTAAGTTTTTTACGAATATTTCGTAACAGAAAAATCTTATGACAAAAATTATTAAGAAAAAGTTGTTACACAAGTAAAGAGCAACAACTTTGCCATAGAACATTTTTTGATCCGACTTTTACTTTTATTTAATTTTTTTTTTCTAAGTCCAAATTTCATGCATATTATAGCACGCCATATGAATTTATATGAACAATTTTTTTTTGTTTTTTTTTTTATATCTCTAAAAATTTTTATATGTGTGTATGTACTTATATCTACGCATATTATTCTTTTGTTGATGACATAAAATTAAAACGGTAAAATTTTTGTTAGCGCAGATTCAATATTAATCTTATGTTTGTTTTGTATTTGTTTACAGTTTTTATTATTTTTTATTTCTAATATTTTTGAATGAAAAAAAAAATCATGTACATACATACAGGTAAATGGATCTATGAATGAATGTGCATATATTTTTACGATTTTATTGCTTATTATTGTTATTGAATAAAAAAAAAATATATTAAATTATTAGAAGTTATTTTGCTTTCATATAAATTATTATGTAAAAAATTTATGAATTTTGGTTTTATACTTTTCATATAACAGCGGTCGGTCCTGTGGTGGAGACAGCATATTTTTTTTTTTTTGAATTACTTTTAAACTTTTGAATGTAGCTGAATTTTTTATATACATTTTTATTGACAATTTTGTTTTATCCATTCTAAGAACAATTAAAAATAGATAAATTTTAAAATCAAATATGTATGTATGTATGTATGTACCAATTTCACACAGAACTTGTAAACAATAGCACATGATTTTGTCGTCAGTATTCATATGACTTATGACTCATTACGTTTTCATTTTGGCTAGTTACTCGTTTACACATCGCGAAAAAAACCATACGGAATTTCTTGTGTTTTTTTATCGTCTCATAACGTTTATTTTGGGCTATCTTTTTGATTTATTAAAAAATTTGCACGAATGTCAGTCAATAATTGTAATCTTTTTTATACTTATAGGCATTTTTTTTGATATTATTGTGATTAAAATTTTATTTAAAGTTTAATGTATTAGTTCACTTGAGTTGAAGCAATTTTCTTTTATGAAGAATAGCGTTAAAATATGCATTAAAATGGAAATATATTATGTACACACATATGTATTTATATGCAAATTGCATATTTTACAGTAATAAATTCAAAATATGTATATATACAAATGCATATAATTCCGGTTATTATTAATTGTAGATTATTTAAAAAAAAAAAATATAGATTTTTCTTAAAATATTTATTATAATTAATATATCTAATATAATTAAATAAATAATAAGTTATATGCAATATATAAATATATAATTATCATATTGTACTATTAATATATAAAAATAATTCTTGTATAAAATAATAGATGGCGCACAAATTAAATTTTTTGTGTTTCATATAGTCTTGTACAATCAAGCTACAGCTGAACTATGAATGATTTAGTGAAACTCATTATTCCAGAAACTTGATACAATGTTCCTCATAGGAGTCTATGCCCCTATTAAATGTGAATGAAAAGTTGTAACAAACGCATTTTCTATTGTAGATAGCAAAACATTAATGTAGAACAATTAGATGGAAAATAGAATATCCTAAGTAAAATAAACCAATAAAAAAGAAACCATATTGGTCAAAAAGTTTAACAAGTAGGTATTAAGGAAAAAAAAAAAGTTTTTAAACCCGAACATTTTCAAAAAGACAATTATTATAAACTATTAACAATATAAAATACATACATATACATATACATATAAATAAAAAAAATAAATTTGTTATAAATAAATTCAAATAAATATTTAATAACATTTTCGCAGCGGTATTTTTTTTTTTAGTTAAAATAAATACAATATTAATTATATTAATTAATATTAATTTAAAATATTTGTTTCACCAATTGATATCTAATTTTAATACATAATGTATCTTTTATAAAGAAATACTTTCACATTATTGTTTACTAGAAAATATATTTTTTTTGTTTTATTTATTTTACATTTTGTTTTTTAATAACTTTCAACATTTAAAATAAAAAAAAAAAATATTTGAAAAGTTTCCTTTCATTTCGATAGTGAGCGCACTTTAATTTAAGCAAAGTAACTCTTATTTACTTATGTTTGTATATAGGTATCTATTTATACGATATATAAATTTATTTAAAATTTACTTCACAAAGAATTTTTTTATTTGATACAAATTTTTTGTATTAAGTAATTATTTTTCTAAGATTCATGAAATTTAAAACTTTGCCACCATTTTTTTTTTTTTACTAAAATTTTCCTTAATTTTAAATTTATTCATAAAATCACAAACATGTTTTTTTTTTTCTAATAAGTTCATTTCATTTAAATTTAAATTTATCTTTTACAATTCGATATTATTTTACAAAAGGTTATTTCTATTTTTTGTTTTATTTTTAAAAATTTCAATATATTTCAAAATGACAGAAATCGAAGAAATATCATTCAAATAGTATTCCAAAATCGAAAATAAAAATAATTTTTTCAACTCAAATCAAAAACACTAATCAAAGATAGCGTTTAATAATTAAAAAATTGAATGTCATCCTACGTATTACTTCAATATGACTATGCTTCAAAATGACTTTTGGCTTAAAAAAAAACTGGAATTTGACAGCTTTTGAAATATTTTACTACAGTGTAACTTAGAACATAATGAAAATACATATGATAAGGGAATTAAGAAAAAATATTTTGTGGTAGGTATATAATGGAAATTATAAAAATTATTTTGAAATACTTATATACTTCTTACATTATTAATGAAAAAAGAGTAAAAATCTAATCAAATTTATTATATATGTATATTTTAAAAATAAACAGATATTTATTTCGAAATAAATATTTCTTTAAGAAGTTGTTGCCTTGAAACTTAATCATCTTTTGTAAGATTTCGGAAGCTTAGCTTCATAAAATTGAAAGAGGTACAGGAACCCTGAACCTAGCCCAACTAAATTTTACAGAAGTTGTTAACATGCAATTTGACATATTTTTTCAAAATTTCAGATAAGCTTCAATAGACTCAGAGCTATTTTCATTTAAAAAGAGAAGTTATATGAGAGCTACCCAAACTTGTTACACCAGCACAACCAAATTTTCCACAAGTTGTTGCCATAAAATTTGATCATCATTTGTAAGATTTCAGACGCCTAGCTTCATTAAGTTCCAAGAGATCTGAACCGGCTGCTCTAGACCAACCAAATATTACAAAAATTGTTGGCATGTAACTCGACACCTTCTCACTAAATTTCAGATATATAGCTTAAATAGAGACTGAGTTATTTCCATTTAAAAAGGGAAGTTGTATGGCAGCTATTCGAACCTGTCGCACCACCACAACAAAATTTTACAGATGTAGTTGGCCTGTACCCGCACCATTCTGCAAAATTTCAGATATCCAGCTTCAATAGATATTGATTTATTTCTATATAAAGAAAGAAGTTGTATGGCAGCTACTCGAACCCGCCGACTGAAAATGCTGCGTTTAAATAGCGAAACTAAAAATTTTGCCAAAGTGACGTGAAAAAAATTTCAGCCTTCTAGCTCTTTTAGTTTTTGAGTTATCGTGCGAACGGACGTACCTACATGGGTTAATCGACTCAGAATCCGATTCTGAGCCGATCCATACCTTTGACACTATATCTAGCTCGAATCCTTTAAGGTGTCACAAACGTAATGTCAAATTTATTATACCAGTGAACATAGTTCATACGGGTATAAAAATAACAATAAGGAAGATAAATGAATTACTCTGTTAACATGCTATCATTTTGAAATTTTCGAGCTTTCAAGGAGCGTTTTCACTCTCAACTTAATTTCAAGTCAAGTAAACAAAATATTTCAGTGTAGTTCAGAAAAGACCACTTTAAGTCAATCTACGTTTACATGAGCTTGAAGTAGACTTCAAGTACGCTTAAAGCTGTCATATAAATAAACACGTTACATGTTTCTGGTTTACTATGATCGTTTAATAATCATAATTTGTCTATTAATATTTTCTAATCAAATATTTCAAAAAACCGAAAAATTTTACGGTAAATATTATTTTCAGGTTGACCCCAGAAGCAATTTCAAACAACCTTCTACGACACTTTTAATTGTCATTTGAGAACATTATTTTTTATCAAATGGAACTCTTTTTTCAGGCTAAAAGCTAAAAATTATAAAAAATTATCATTAAAAGACGAACTTACATACCAACATAAATAATCAAAAAAAAAAAAAAAACTTGAGAAAATAAAAAATGATTAGGTAGGTATGTAAAAATATGGATAATAAAAAAAATCGGAAGAAATTTTTATTTTTTTGTTATTCTAATTTGAGCGGGAAATTTGTTGGGAAAACTCAATTTTGACAATGATATCGTATGCCGACCGGCCTGCTTTAATATACAAAGCAATGAATCTTTTATAACATGTATTATATAAATGTATAACGTTATACGTATGTATAATAAAAATATTTTCATGTGGTTGACATTATGAGTTTTACTAATAACACTACAGACTGGTATGCTCAATATTAGATTTTTCAAATAGAAATAGTTAGGTTATGTTAGTTAAATAGATAAAGCTGCTTAATAATAAAAAAATTTTCGAAATACTAAATCTTCTCTTTATTTAAAACGGTAATTTTAACAGAGATCATTCGAAGCCATACCATGTGCTTAGACATTTTATATGTGATTCTCATCCAAAAATGTTTGGACGTAATATTAATCAAGTAATGACCCTTATCAACACCGCATGGGCTTGAATAAATCTATTGTCGAAGCGTTATTTACATTTTGTTTTTTTCTTGTCAAACCGCGGCCAGTTAAAAATGTATTTTTTTTAGAAATTTGACATTCGACATTTGATACATTCTATTTCATGGCAGTAAGTTATAGCTATCCTATAGTTGTTAGCCTTAGTTTTTCAATTATTTAAACATGTCGATTATTTAGAATCGCTTTATGAAAATTGATGTTAATTGAAAATGTGCATAAAGGTAAAATTTTTTACTGGATGTTTTGAAGGGATAATTTCTCAACTTTTTTTATTAAATGAAGTTTAATTTACTGATGTCATAAGATTATAATGAATAATTGTAGATTTTATGATGATTTTATATTTTTTATAACTGTTGTTCGTTTTAATTAATTAGCTACGAGAAAAATATGGATTCGTGGAAGGGGTCGTCAAAAAAAACACTTGTATATATTTGAGAGGATGAAACTTCTCTCAACTCAACTACACTTTTAGAAATTAATGAAATTGGTTTCTTATTCATTTTAAAATATATTCGAATTTTTAAAATTAACAAACAGTTTTATTTTATTGATCTCAATTTTAAGTGATTTAATTTCACTTAATTGTAATTTATAATTAAATATGTATTATAGTTTTCAAATAATTTTCTTAAAAATAATTAAATTTTATTTTTATTTTTAACTTATCGGACGATTTTTAATAATTTCTTTTCGAATTGAATTATTTACATTTTTTATATTCTTAAATAACAAAAAAATAATAATGTTTATTTTAAAATATAAATAATATTTAATAAATTAATATTTACTTAATTTATATAAATTTATTTTTTTTTCTTTATTTATTTTTTTAATAACATTAAAAATTTTTTTTTTTTATTTATAATTGTATTTATTTAAAATTTACTTAATTTAACTTACCTACCAATAAAATCGATTTCAATATGGTCGCCAAACTCCGCCATTATCATTTTGATTATGATGACCACGATGTCCACCTAATGCAACTTGTCGTCCACCAACAACATCTTCGCCATTTCTTACAGATGCTCCACAATTACCAACTAATGTTAAATCATGTGTATTATTAACACCACCACCACCTACAACACCACCACCAATTCCACCTATCGTCATTAAATTATGTTGATTGTGTCGAGCACCTACAGTATTAATATGATCCATAACCGTTTGTAATTCACCATGTACCGTTGAATTAGGTGATGTATGGGATGGTATTGTATGTGAATGAAAACCATGTGATTGATTAGCTGCCGTATACAATTGTGTATATAATAAACTTGCTGGTAATACTGGATATAATGAACCATTACAACCACTACCACCTGTATTATTACCACCTGTATTGTTATTATTATTATTATTATTAGCATGATTATTACCACCAGCACCATTATTACCACCGCCGCTAGAACTATATGAATTTGGATTTTGATTGACAGCTCCAGGAAATATTTGTCCATTATTACCATGACCATTACCATTACCGTTACCATTATTACCACCTAAATTTGGTGTATTCGATGTTAACAGATCTTCTTGAACTGGTGATTCAGCTTGTGATGAATCACTTAAACTTCTTGGACCATTTTGACTCGAATGAACATTATATTCATTACTTGAATTTGAGTAACGGGGAACTGTGAAAAAAAAAAATATATATATATATAATTCATATGTATACATAAGGGCTATAATATTCAAATCATATAACTATATACATTAAAGAATCAAATAAATACCTGTAGATGTAATTGATGTTTGTGATGAACCAGACAATAAACTTGGATGTGTCATTTGGCTAGATCCAGTTGTAGAACCAACTAAATTTGATAAATGTTGATCTAAATCGGTTGCTGTTGAATCGGGTAACACTGAAATAATAAAAAAATAAAAAAAAAAACAAAAATAATTAAAAATATATATTGTCATTTAAAAATAAATTTAATCTTACTTGGCACACAATCACGATTCGTTGCAGAATAATCTTGATTATTACCCTGTTCAGTTGGTGAACAACTAAAACCTAATGCTGGATTATTAAATTGTGCTGATGTTGGTGTTGTACATGATGATAAATATGGTGAATATGCACTAGCTGATCCATAACCCCAATGTGTATTTGCTGCACCTAAACCAAATTGAGACATGTCTGTAATTAGAAAAATGTAATTTTTCCAATTTAAGTCGTCAAAACAGACTTAAATTTTGGCTGAAAAACTGTATTATAGCAATAAAAGATTTAATTGGACTATCATCAAGTCAAAATTTTATAAAAAATTTTTCTATTAGATGAAAAATTTCGTGACATGATTAACTCATTATAATAGATGACAAATTTGGGGGCATAAATACTATTATAGATGACAGATTTTACAGATGATAGAATTTAGTGCGTATAGATGCTTATTTCTAATATTTGTTACAAAAAAAAAAAATGATTAAATTTATTAAAAATTTTTATTTTTTTATATACATAAAAAGGTCTAAAACCATATTCTAATCAGTATAGAAAAAAAAAATTATGATTTTAAATTAAAATTAAATTAAATTATAAATACAATAAACAAAAAAAAAAAAAAAATTATGTTTTTCCTATTATAAAAAAAAAAAAAAAGAAATAAAAAAAAACTCTTGGTTTTATATTAAATTTTATACAAAATATGGAATAGCTAATAATAATGATAAACAAAACCATAAATTTTAATTTCTCACACTTTTAGACTAAAAAAAAAAACTATAATCACCCTCAATATTATGAATGTTTGGTTATGCGTTACGTGTACCATATGGATTCAAAATGGATCGGGATAACAAATTTTCATATTTTTATTTTTTATTTTTAATTTTTAGTTTTTGTTTTTTCATAATCATAAATTAATTATTTGCATACGCCTAGATACTAGTCGTTGATTAGATTTTTATTATATTTCCATAATAATAAAAAATAAATAAAAAAAAACAAAAGAAAAAAACAGAACAAAAAAAAAAAAAAAATAGTAAAAGAGCAAACCAATATAAAATATTTATAATATAAAATTAGATTTATTTAATTTTTTATTTTTTATTTCTATATTTACGAAAATTTTATTTTAAAGTTATGTATAGTTATTTTGTCCCTTGTCTGTATGTCCGGGTTACTTTATAATTTTAAATGATTATGAAATGAGCTCCAACTAGAATATACATACATATATAGTTAGCAAACGCATATATGATGTTCTTTTTTGTTTTTTATTAATTAAATGGCAGTGTAACAAACAAATGGCTGGTATCTGGATGTGATATTAAATTAAGTTTTTAATTATCATCTTTTATCTTTAATATTTTTGATAGGAAAGAAACGTTTATTTTTGAGGTAATTAAGATAATGCCAGATTTCAATATATATATATGCATATAGGTATAAGTAGGCCGCAGTGGCGGCCGGTAAGATTTTCAAATGGGGGTGCTGAAAAAAATTTAATTAAAATTTCGGAAATAATACTCATTAAATGAAACAAATATTAAATGAAATAAAATAATAGAAATATTTATTTGAATATAAAATTCATTCTTCTGGATTTCTCGAGACAAAATTTTTCAATTACTTTTTCGTTAAAATTTCAATTACTCTTTCGTGTTTTTTGTGAGATTAAACCCTTTTCTATTGAAATCATATATAAGGCTGCTAGCCACTCTTGAAAAACGTAGACTAAGTACATAATTCTTGTCAAAACTACAAAAAAATGAAATATTTATAATTTGGAAATTTAAATAAGGGGTGCTACCGTTCCGCAGCTCTTTTGAACAAGCCGCCGCTGGTACGCCCATAATATTATGATTAACTTTCGTTTTCTGAGTAAACTGTGGAATAGTGTGGTATGAATATGAAATATTATTAGGGTAGTCGTAAGGTAGTAGGTATGCTTGTTAGGGAGAATTTATATAATTTTTTCAGATTTAAAGCAAAAGTTCCTTTTTTGAAAAATTATTTAAAATAAAACTGTATGTAGTATTCATAGTTATCACAGAAATGTCATAAGCTCTTTAAGTTTATTTCGAAGCTGTTGTTTAGAATTCATCTAAATTCCGAAAAATTTTAAATATGAACAAATAAAAATATTTAAAAATAATTTGCTATTCTTAAAATTTCTATTAGAATATTTCAATTATCTATAGCAATTATATCCAATAGATGTTTTAAAAATTAAATTTGTTCATAATACCAATAGATTTTTAGAAAGTCTTAGTGCATAATACTAATCGATTTTTTACGGCCGTAGGTGGGAATCATTGAAAGATGCTGAAGTGAAGCGATAACACCACCTCTCTTTTTAATCAAACAATAGGTTAATGGACCTTTAGTACAATTGCACTGTTACTCCAAACAGTAAATGGAGTAAAAATAGATTTAAAATTTGCAGGAATGTGATGAACCAAGGTGTTGATGTTCTTCTTAAACTTATATAAATTGAAAATGTTATTATCCCCAATTTTAGGAAATACATGTGGTGGAATATGGTTCCACATTCGCGATATTCTAGAAATACACGATTTGCCATATGCTGAATTTTGCCTTCTAATACATCAGACTTTTTATCTCATCAGGATAAGCACCCACTCTTACCGGATATCTGTACAACAGAGATAACGAACCTATTAAGCGTCCCAGTTGGTTCGAATTCAAATAAAAATATAGAGATCGTCTCAAATTAATTGTATAGAATTCCAATAAAAATTAACCTGTTAAATAATAGTTGTTATTACTAAATATAACATAATTTTAAAGAAAAATTTATTACATTTTTATAATAAAATATTATTAAAATTAAAAAATTGCCATTAGTATTAAGTACTTGAATATAATTGAATGTTTTGACATCAGCTGTTATTAAAAACTTTATTTAAAGATTTCTTTAATTATTGAAAAAAAAATTTAGGTAAAAAAATTTTTCATAATCAGATTTCTTTTTAAATCATTCAATAATTAATTATTTCATTCTCAACATAGGACTTACATTAAGTATACAAGTTCTTAATTTACCTAATTGAAAAGTGACAAGTTTCATTGGTTTCGTAAAGTGATTGATTATCCAACTGTTTAAAACAATGCTACAAGATTATAAAATCAACTGTATAACACACAATTTAGAATTGATCTTTTGGTGCAACCATGAGATTATGAGTTAATCCCGTTATCTTTTGAAATTTTAACTACACTTTATGTAGTTGTTATTAATATTAAAGTTCGGTGCTTTAATATTAAGTTATAAGGTTCACATTATTATTTCTTCAATTTTTTTAGAAACATCTGATTATTTTGAAAGTTTTAAAAAATTTTAAAGTTGTTATTTTATTCTAAAGTTAACCAGAGTTTTTGAATGCTCTTAATACTAAAGTACAATTTATTCAAATTGTTGTCTTCTTTCTCATTTAATAATTTTTATACCTTAAGCTTGTGGACTAAATGCTCGCCTTGTTGCAAACGACGTTTTGAATGTCGTTTTGCGAGATGCTTCAAAATGTAACACAATGATTGCGTTGTTAGTTTATTGTCATTTAAAAAAAAAAAAAGAAGATATTTCAAAATAATGAACGTTTTCGAAATTTTACTTGGAAATCCTAAGAATTTTGTATTTTGAATTAAAAAGAAATAAAAATAAATAAATAAAAAATTAATACAGAAGAAATTAAAGATAGTTTAATAATAATTTTACTGACTTTTGATTTGATTTTTATTATCTATGGAATTAATTTTCTAAACATTCAATATCTAATGAATTGACTATGTAACATGTTAAAGTCCTGTCAACGCGAAAAAAAATAAAAAAAATAGATAAACTTCAGAAAATAAATAAACTTTATATACATATATTTTACTTAAACCTCAAAGTTAGGCGCAAGGCGACGCGAACATTGGATCACCATTTTTAGAATTATGCATGACATAGCACTTGTGAGAAAAAAAGGTTTTTAGGTAGATGACATAAAATTAATTTTAAAAGAAGAATTTAATATATAAAAAATTTTTATTTAAGTTAACCTAGCTAGAGCCTATATATATTATTTTAATGAGTGACTTCATATCTTCAAATTAACTCATTATTTAATTCTGCAATTGCTTAAGTTTAATTAAAATGCACCTATGTATATTTTTTATTATTATTGGATACGAATTAAATGAACATACATTTTTCGGGAATCTAACAAAAAAAAAAAAAGTAATGGAGAATCAAAAATTCATAATTTCATGGTCATTTCTAGGTAAAATTGCATTATAAATTCAAAAACAGGAAAATTATTCATTATTTTTTTTTTAAATTTATTTATTTTTTTCAAATTTATGTGTTTTTGTTTTTATATTTTTCTTCTTTTTTTTTGTTTTTTGTAAATCTAAATCAGAATCGCTCTTTTGACCGCAATGTTTAGCATAAATATTGTTAGTGTGTACATGTTTCAATGTGGTTTACGAATAAATTGCCGACATAAAATGTCATTAAAAGCATGTTTTGATTTAAAATTATTAAAAAACTGCCTGCCCCAAACAGATTTCAAAAAATAAAAAAAAAAAAAAAAAGTACTAAAGCAGGACAATAAAAGCCAAATAAAAAAAATTTTTTTTTTTTTATACAACCCATTGATTTTACTCACAATTATTATGGGTAGATTTTATATAGAATAATCATGTACAAACATGTAGGTGTATAGTTATATTTTATTTAAATCAAAATTATTATTTATATAATAAATATTATAATAGTATAGAGTTTTTTATGAAAAAAAAAAAAAACAATATTGTTGTTCATCCTAATAATGATAAAATATATTCATACAAAATTCACATATCCAAAATAACATACTCAAACATATAAATCAAATTTATGTATTAATTGTTGAGTACTCAACCCAATCACTGAATTTATTGTGCATACTAAGTATAACTACAAAATATGAAATTTCAGATTCAGATTAGATCAAAAGTTTTGTGAAATTGAACAATTAATGAAATGAATCTAATAGGTACCTATGTAGGTATAATTAGTCAGATGTATGATTTTGGAGCAGGTTTGTAATAAAGAATTTATTTTGGTAAATTTGTGTTAGTGATGTTAATTTTAGCCATTGGCTTTTAATAATAAAACGATTTCTTATTCTGAGGTTATCATTTATATTAAAAATGCTATTAATTTTAGTTGAAGAAAACTCTTAATATATGTACCTAAGTATATCCAGTGCATTTTTTTATCTACAATATTTTATACCTCTTTTTATCTTTTTTAAAACATACTATACTCATTTTTCAAAATTGATATTATTTTGTAAATTATTATCAATATAATTAAATGTTTTTTTCTTTTGTTATGTATTAAATTTTTCCACCCATCATTATTTTCAACATTTATTTTCCAATTTCTGACTTGCAAGCGGCCATGTTCAACTATTATATAACTATTTCATTCGAAACCTATAGTATTTCTTAAATCAGGTTTAGAATTGAAAGATTCTTTGGAATTCCTCTTCCTTGAAAGAGGTTATTAGAATCTTTGTGCCTTAATAAATCAAACATTTTTTAATAATGTTTAATAATTTCATTTATTTTCCGTTTTTTAGTCTTCTAACGCTAATGTGTTGTAGTTTTTTGATGAATGTTTTTTGCCACCGTTTGCGTCCATAATTCGCATCAAAATTTTTTTTATCCTAAGGAAGGTGGTAATCTTCCAAAGACACCAAAAATTTACCCTTTGGTGGTGTCAGATTCTTACTGACTAAACCCATCCCCCTCTTTAGTCAATATAATGGGATGAAATCCTTACCTATTAACGCAGTATATTGGCTAAGGGAGTAGGAATAGGAAAGGATAGGAAATAGAATGCGGAAACATTGAATTGGGAGTGGGACTGTAAGGAAACAATGAATCCGCCTATTATTATTACTATTTTGCTAACAGTGACTATAGCCGTTACAAGAGTTATACAACATTCATTAGTATAAAACACCTTACTGCATCAGGTAATTATTAAAGGCAACCCCCACTGTCACTGTAGCAGCTATTATTATTTTTATTACTATTAGTATTATTACTAATTATACGATATACATTATTAGGATATGAAATTACTACATATTTTTTATTTATATGACCTGACCGGGGTTTGAACCCAAGACCCTCCGATTGAAAGGCTGGCGACTTAACCACTACACCATGATTCAGATGAATGTAAGAACTAGTAAGATTATAGTTTTGTATAAATTAGTACTATTACATTTTTTTATTTGCAAAAGTAGCTTCTATTATCAGAAAATATTAAAAAGTGTATAATGCTATTACTGCATACTGTTCTACCGAAATATGCAAAGCTTGAAACTTCTTCAAAATTATTCTGTCTTGTATTTATGCTGTGGGCAGATGTTTTTATTATGTTTCATTTATTTCGTAACTTATCGTTCAGTTTCAGTGAATGACATAACTATATTCTACAGCTGCTAGAAGTAATTCCAATACATATTATGTTTAATTAATTTTACTAAATATTGTTACTTATTTTTATATTTTTCAATTTCAGAATTTAATATTATGTGAGGTGGATAAGAGTAATAATAATAATTATTTTATACGCTTAATATTATAAGAGCGTATAAAATAAACTGTAAGCACCGAGAGAGTATGGGTTCGAATCCCACCCACGTTGTAAGGATTATTCCTCCTTACGACATTTACAGCCACGCCTGAACAGGAAAGGCTATGTAATTTCCTGTTCACATTTATGTTGCAGAGAAATTAATTAAAAAAAAAAAAATTATGTTAAATAATAGAGCAAATAGGGCATCTCACTTCTCACGCCACTATTAATGTTATTCATAATTAAATTTCATAAACTAAACTTATAATTTATAATTCTACTATATATAGCATACATTTTGTTTTGAAAAAATATGTGGATGAGCTGATGTTTCTAAATAAAATATTGAGCCCACACGAAAGCAAAATCGCTGTAATACTTCTCTAGCTAATTTTCTTTTATTATTGAGGAGGTTTAGTGCATCGTTTTAGATAACTTTCTTTTGAAGAAGTTTTACTTAGATAGCAAATTTTTTTTGGGAACATTTTTTGGGTTTCCAATTCAATGGTTGGGTGATCACAACTTTTCGCTGATTGCAGTAAAATTTTTAATATATAACTTTTGTTTTTCCTTCTTTATACATAAGCTTTCTCCATCTTTGGTATAAATGAATGACTGGCCTACCAAAATCCGAACAATTTTGAAAACAAAAAAAAAACAATTTTTATTATTTTATGATGCTAATAAAACTCATCAGAGATATAAAAAATTACCATAGTTAGAATGATACATAGTATCTATAACGGTTTTTTTTCCTTTTTTTAATTTTTTTTTTTTTGTGTACTATAAATCTATAGATATTTTTCATTTTGATATGAAGATAATTAAGCAAAATATTCATCTAAAATCATTTATCTGACGGTAAAATTTATTCAAAAACAAAAAGAAAAAATAACTGTAAAAAATAAAATTAAAATTAAAATAAATAAAATAAATAAATAATATCGAAATAAATAGAATATCTATGTATATATAAAATATAAAAATGAAATAAAAAAAAAAAAATATGGTATATGAAAACCATACTGAAACTGGATAATTAATTATCCTGGTCAATACTAATTAGAAATAAAACAAAAAAGAAAAAAATAATAAAAGTAGGAAAACATTTTTTTTTTTAAAATTAAAATAAGGATCAAAGAGAATATTTGAAACTGATTTTTACGAGATTTATGTTTCATTTCATTGTATTCATATGGGGTTGTATGTAAACATTTATTATAGATAAACATATGTATTTACTATAATATACTATATAAATTATTTGTATTTTACATACCTATAATTAATCTTTTAAATTATTAATTTTATAAATGTTTCGAAAAATAAAAAGTTAAAAAAAAAAACAAAAATATTAACTGCATCAAATAAATTTATTGTAATTTTTAACATCTGAACTGAACTATAGTGTGGTTCAAAAAGAAAAGTTTACAATAATATACCACAAATATAAGATTTTTATTTAGAAGTACTCTATGAAGTAACTGTTAAAATATTGTATCATTTAGTTTATATTAGCGTTTTCATGAGTACAACTACAGTTATACAATTATACCCGTACGATAGGATTGGGTATAATAAAATTACTCCTCCGTTTGTAACACCTCGAAATAAGCGAGCTAGATATAACTTCAAAGGTATGGATCGGATCAGAAAAATTTTCTAAGACTTTTGAGCCATGTCCATCCACCCGTCCGTCCGTCCGTCAGCACGCTAACTCAAAAACTAAGAAAGCTAGAATATTGAAATTTACACAAAATATTCTGGGAGTAATTTGTAGGTTCCCTATTTTTTTTGGTTGAGTTTGGACCAAACCTTAGGGTAGCTCTCGAACACCTAACTTTTAGATCCCCACATTTTTTTTGAAATAGAGCTATGAAATTTTAACTGCTGATAGATCTCACAAAAATATTAATTTTATTTTTAATAACTTTTTTTTGTAGCCCCACCCGTTACGGAGCTACAGATCCCCAAAGGTTCAAAAAACGTCTATATTTAAATTGTTATAGCACAAGTTGTATAAGGTATATCTTCATTTTGAAAACGCTAAACGATTACTACTTTTATTAGCTTTAAAAGTATATATACAATAAATATATTTGTGGCATACGGTGTCTTAATTTACCGTTATGCGAAACTCAAATTTTGCAAAATCCTTTAACTTTAAATCCTATTCTGTCAATGGAATATTTAAATATAATATAATATAATATTTAAAATTATATTTATTATTTTGTACTAAGTAAATTTAATATACATTTACCGCTTAATATTAAATGGTACTGTAGAATATTTGAAAAAGTTTTGGATTGATAATCGTTATGTGGAAGGTTAGAATCTGCTTTTGAAGAATGTATAAACATATAGTTTGTATATATGTACAACCCATAGTTCTAGAAATTATAAAATTCACCCAAATTATTTTAAAATACTAAAATATTAAAAAAATAATATTGTAAGCAGAGTGACAGGCTGTGAACATACTAACGGTTCGTACAGGTATCTAAGAGTTGACAAAGGCAACTGTATTCTTCCTCGTTTTTGTTTGGATTATACTCTATACATTTCAGTTAATGCACTAACTAAATTTCCAGTAATTTTTACTAAGGTTCCGGTAGAAGCACTTCGTTTAGTTGCTAAATTTCGACTAAGAGCTAATTTAAATACCGTAAATGGTAACAATATTAAGATTGTGTATTATACTGAATAAATTAAAGAGGAATGACTAAAATTTGTTTGTGTTATTACGGGCCATTGCCTGATCGTTAGACATCCTAGAAAAATAAGTATGCATGTGGATCTCAACTGTAGATTTTAGACAGAAATTGGCGCTATAGAGAATGTGTGAGCACTTTCTCGTTTTTACACGAGAGGTTTCAGTTTCTTCAGAAAAAAACGTGTTGTTAAAAATATCTCGGTAGTTTATTTTTTCATGATTGAACTGGTGAACTCTGTGACATGGATTTAAGAAGCTTTCAAAACTTCTTCCTTCAAAGCAATATTATCGTGGCATAAATCTAAGAAAGCTATAATACCAATTTTTTAAATAAATTCTCCTCATTATGAAGTTGCACAATGTACCCAGATTTCAGTGATTAGCTCAGCTTTCATCAATAAAAAACTAATGGATAGATAGAATAACCATATATGCATAGACTAATTGAAAACTTACAGAATTTAAATTAATCGTTAGTGTTAATAATTTTTATAGTAATATTAATATTTCACATTTTTAATAAAAATTAATCAAACACTATCTGATCAAGGAGAGCAATTCCGTAGAAACAATACGGTTCAGCAGTAAAAATCCAATTAAAATAAAGATTAACATATAAATTAATTCATGTTAAAGTGCTTTTTAATTGTTGGAAAATAATGCTGTGAAATGTTCCTTGTGAAAATGAAAGCTATAAAAATCTATGAATTTCCAAACGGTTTAATTTTCATTTAGGGAAGGAAGACTATATTAATTCGTACGTATTAAGTATTATAACCAATAAATTTGTATAAAAGCGCCAAGAAATTTGTACAAAATGGTCAATTAAAATAGGAATACTACTTACAACATTATTAAAAAATTCTTAGTATAAAATTAAATAAAACATAATATAATTTAAAGAGAATCTAAAGAATATATGACGTCGTATTATGCAATTATAAAATTATTTATAATTGCAAATAAATTTGAAAACTGGAAATTTGTGCAAAAACTGCTGTATTACACAATTAAATCAGTATTATACAATTAAATCTATAATTAAATTTTATTTCATTCGTCGTACAATTATTTAAAATATCTTCATTTTGGTGAAAACTTTGATCTAAAATTTAATTAATCTAAAAAAAAAACGATGCAGTAGAGTAGACTGTATCAACTCTGGGATGCCCGTATGAACTTAATATATCCTGTTTTTATAAAACTTGATCATCTTTTAAAAACATTCAGATGTTTTAGTACCGACGTTAACTACAGTTGTTGCAGCAGCAGAACCTAATTTTACAGAAGTTGTTGCCATAAAACTGGATCATCATTTCTAAGATTTCAGACCTCTAGCTTCATTAAGTCCCAAGAGGTGCAAGAAACCTGAACCAGCTACTCTAGACGAACCAAATTTTGCAAAAGTTGTTGGCATGTAACTCGAAACCTCTTTACTAAATTCAGACTCCTAGTTTCAATAAACACTGAGTTATTCTCATTTAAACGGAGAAGTTGTATGGCAGCTACCCGAACCCGCCGCACAACTAAATTTTACAGAAGTTCTTGCCATAAAACTTGAACATCATTTCATATCGTGCGGACGGACGGACGTACCTGGCTTAATCGACTCAGGATTCGATTCTGAGCCGATCCATACCTTTGACACTATATCTAGCTCGACTCCTTTAAGGTGTCACAAACGTAATGGTAAATTTATTATACCCTTGAACATAGTTCATACGGGTATAATAATGAGTTAAGAAGTCATTACAAAATATAGCCTTCGTTGTACAATAAAATTAATGTCTAATCAAAATATGCACAGTAGTCGTCTTCTCTCGTTCTCTCTCTCATCTCTTTGTTAAAAACTAATTTTCATTTATAGTTGATCTTTTAATTTAACGCACCCTATTTGAGCTACAATTTTAGTAGCAAAAACTGCAAAAACTGCAGTAAACAAAAAAAGGAAGAAATACAGAAAACGTCAGAGACTAAAGTCTTCTAGCTTCTTCCAAAACTACCATTACTTCATTAACAACACTTTACCAAAAAAAAAAAATATTAAAGCCAGTTAATTAAGTGCTTTGTTGGGCATTTTTACGTATTCGAGTAAAGTTACTCTTTCTCTTCTTTTAATTGAAGCCACATTAAAAGAGGAGCTTTTACATTAACCTAATTATTTTACTTAATATTTTATTTAGATTATAATATGTCTTTAATATAATTGTTTTTAGCACCATTTTTCAAAATAAAATTTAAAAAAATTTTGTTATTAGTATCACTTTGTCTGTCTGTCCGTCCTTCTATCCATTCCTCCGTTTCTTTAACTTTTTACAAAATTTCTACTCCGCTTAAGATAGAACAATGAATTTTAATCATGGACGACAGGTTGTTGCTGAACAAATTTTTACAGAGCTTCAACTATTACAGAGCTACAGTCACTCAAAGTTTGAAAAGCCATTTGAATTTTCAAATATGAATTACTTACTGTTTTTTTATACCCGTACGATAAGTATCAGGTATAACAAAATGACTCCCCGTTTGTAACACCTCGAAATAAGCGAGCTAGATATATCTTCAAAGGTATGGATCGGATCAGAAAAAAATTCTAAGACGATTGAGCCATGTCAGTCCGTCCGTCCGTCAGCACGCTAACTCAAAAACTAAGAAAGCTAGAATCTTGAAATTTATATAAAATTTTTTGGGAGTAATTTGTAGGTTCCCTATTTTTTTTTGTTGTGTTTGGACCAAAACTTAGGGTAGCCCCCGAACAACTAACTGTTAGATCTTCACAATTTTATTGAAATAGAGCCATGAAATTTTAATTACTGATAGATATCATAAAAATATTTATTTTTTGTCTATATAAAAATTTCTGTAGCCCCATCCGTTAAGGAGCTACAGCCCCTCAAAGTTCGAAAAATCTCTATATTTAAATTGTTATAACACAAGCTTTATAAGGTATATATTCAATCTGAAAATTCCAAACGATAGGTCTATTATGAGCTTTACAAACATGTATATAATAAATATCTACTTGTGCTATACGGTGTCTTAATTTACCGTTATGCGAAACTGAATTATTGCAAAATAATTTTTCCCCCGTTCCCCCGTTTAGGAACTGTAAGGGGTTAAAAACTGAAAATTTCCTATTTTTAAACACCTGTAACTTGAACACCTGTTAAAATTTTTTTTAAGTAATACATAAAAATTAAAGCTTTAACATTATACTTTTATTTCTGTTAACAACTTTTTTTAATAATACAGGGTTACTTTATAATTGAGGAAAGTGGTACTTGATTTTTTCAAATTTTCTAACAAATTTCTTTAACGAATTTTTTGCATTTTGTTTTACTCGATAATTTGAAATTGTTAAGGATATAATGCGTAGTACATAAAAATGTAAATAAATAAACAACATAACGGTTGCTTGACGAATTTTTATTTATATGATATTGATATACCTACATACTTATATAATATCATGTTTATTTACATATCGTATATGTCACTGATGAATGAATGATAAGAGTATAGATGTATATTATATAGCGTCGTATTTACATACATATACATATGTACTTTATTGTACGTATAAGAAATTATTCTATGAATGGAAATATTTTTAAAGAAATATTGCAATGTATGGCGATATACTTATGTATAACAATATTAATATACTATGTGCGCATTAATATAATATAATATTTAAAATTATATTTACTATTTTGTAATTTAATATAAATTTACCGCTTAGTATTAAATGGTACTATAGAATATTTGAAAAAGTTTTGGATTGATAATCGTTATGTGGAAGGTTAGAATCTGCTTTTGAAGAATGTATAAACATATAGTTTGTATATATGTACAACCCATATAAAAACTCTATAAATTATAAAATTCACCCAAATTATTTTAATATACTAAAATATTAAAAAAATAATATTGTAAGCAGAGTGACAGACTGTGAATATACTAACGGTTCGTACGGGTATCTAAGAGTTGACAAAGGCAACTGTATTCTTTCTCGTTTTTAAACATGTGTGTAAATTGTAAACGTGGGAGTAGCCCAAAACTTTTAGTATATTTAACAGCCTTTTTAGTCCAAATAGCGTTATAAAAATAAAAAAAAAATTATTTATACTGAAATTTATTTTAAAAACTTTACTTTATAGATAACTTAGGAAAATATAAATAATAAGGCTATTGAATATACTAAGAGTTTTGGGCTATCCTTGGGTTAGCTCCTTTTTTTTGCCGCCATTCTGCAGATTACTTAAAAAAATTGCATATTATTTTACTTATGTAATGCGCTCACTTAATTTCGTAGTGGACAAATATCGTATGCTCACTTAAATACAAAAAATTGGAATAATAATTATCTATTGCATATAATTTTTTTCATTTAGATGATATAATCGAGTTTTATGGTATAGATTATTTCATCAAAAAAAGAAAGTATACAAAACATAGTATAAAAATGAATTTATTTTTTTTTTACTAAAGAAAAATGCAAATTTAGGTTATTTTAATTATTGAAATACCTCAACGATTCAACCAAATTGATTGAAATAATTGTTTGTACAGATTTTCCACTCACCCCTCTGTTTTTTTTAAGAAAACAATTCAATATTTGCAATTTTTATTTTACAATAGATAATTAAAAAAAATATATAATATATATACATACATACATATGTATAATATATATGTATATATTTATAGCTACATATGTTATATATAATAGTAATCATTATTCACAATAATAATATATCATTAATATTGTGAATCAAATAGACCACATCATTGGGTTATAATTAAATAATTATAGTAATATTAAGAATTAAAATAACTATTAAAGATTTAAATAGTTGACATTTATAAACCCTTCAATTTTATAAAAAAAAAAAAAATTGGAAAAAAAACAAAACACTAAAAAACACTTTTTTTTTTTTAAATTTTACAAAAAATTTACCAAAAATTTACTGTTATATAATTTTTTTTTGTTCTTGTTTTTCTTTGTCACTTTAATGAACTTTTCAAATTAATAAAAAAAAAAACAAAAAAGTGTATGTATGTATGTATGTAAGTATGTTGTTTTTTAAATAAAGTGTAATAATTTAATGAAGTCACCTATTCCCATACCCTATACTCTATCTATAGTCTATATTCATACATAGATAGATTATAGCATTTTGTTAGTGCTATTGCAGATATAAAATTACAAAAAAAAAAAAAAGTGTTATTAAATATCACATTTTCATTAAATAGTTAACAATTTTTTATTATGTTTTTTTTATATTTTTTGCCTTTTTTCATTTTTTGCCTTGTTTAAATTTTTTTTTTTTTATTAATTTTATTTGTTTTTATTTTTTTCTTTTAATTATACATTGAGCTTCCGGAACAATAACACCATTACCGTTTTACAATAAAACACAAAAAAAAATAAAACATTATTTTCATATATATATACCGACATATATAATATTATATACATATATGTAGGTATATACAATATTGTATTTTTATATACAATATTTTATAAATTACCAAAATAAAAGCCTCATTAAAAATTCAAAATAAGCAACAAAAATAGTTTATTTTAATTTTTTTTTTTACCGCTTTCTACAAACATATATGTACATATATATATATATATATATTCAACATTATGCAATATATGTATATATTATATATTAGATACATACTTTTATATTAATGTAAATACATCTACATATATCTATATGCATACATATATGTATATGTATATGTTGCTTATACCACAAAATCAATATTCGTCCATTAAAAAAGTCTAATTAATAATTTTTGAATAGGCTATTAATAAAGCCTAATTATACCCGATTCATTCATACTATAAAATTTAATAGAAAAAAAAAAAAATATAGTGAATCCAGAAAATTTCAGCATCCCAGTCAATTTATAATAAAAAAAAAATGTTTTTTTTTTTAGGTTATTTGAAAAATATTTTTCGTATAAAAGATGGAATGCATATATTATTGTAATACTGTGCACAAAAATTCTGTAAATGGCAAATATAATATTATGTAATATAAAAACTTCAACTAACATAACGTATAAAGTAACATATTGATAATATAAATCATTGTTGTGGCAATAAAATAAGTTGCACATAATTGACAAGCATTAAATAAATATTATGTACTTTAATGAACATAGGATCTCATTTATTCTAATAGCGAAATTATTTTACGAATTTTTAGTTATATATGGTATAGATTTTAGAATTATACCTCGAAATCTCGAAAATTTTAAAAATTCCGGAGTTCAAAATACCGATCTTGATATTGGACTGATTTTTTCTTTTTTTTTTCATTCAAGAATCTTAAATTTATGACGCTTCTTGTTCTTGATTTACTTGTGTCAACTGCAGATATATATGGAATTTAATGTTGTGCAATAAAATTTATAAACATATTTTTCTACTTAAAAATGTCTGTTGTAAATCACATGATTTTGTATTATTTCATGTCTTTTGTACTCTTTACTTTTACAACGCAAAAGACACATTGGAAAAATACCTTTCATCAAAAATCCTTTCACAAACTAGCCACTTGAAAATTCTCCATTTGACAGAAAAACCACTTCACAAAATTCCGATTTGACAAAAGCAGACATTTTTTGAAAAAGTTTTTTTAACAAAACTACCACTATAATTGGCGCCTCCAACTACCACTAAACCAATTATTGAAACTCTGATTTGCAACCAAACCTAAAATTACATATTTGAACAACAAATTATCTAAAATAGTCGGGGCATTTTTCCCAACTAAAGTAAAAATAAATTCTTCGTTTCAAAAGTTTAAGATAAGAGGATTTTTTAAACTTTTTCTGAATTCGTTTTCTTTTTGTAATATGTCATTTTGTGGAATGAATGTTTTGGTCAAATGTCCATTTTGTAAAGTGTATTATTTGCAATTTATCTGTTTGTAAAATGTACTTTTCTGAGAAAGATGTTTTAGTAAAATTACTTTTTGTAAAACAACTTTTGTAATATGTGTCGTTCTCTCCTTTTATAAGATTTAGTAAGTACATTAAGCAGTTTTTGTGAGAATAAGGATTTTATTACATTTCTTGAGAAATATGGATACTGCATTGAGCTATATTATTGTTCTTCTTCTACTTCCTTTAATCCCAATTGTGATTTTTGGTAAAGGGTATAAGGTATCATTACAATGTGACGGTTGGATAGTTTCATTTCATTAGATGTATAGTATCATTCATCCATCTATTAAGTTTTTGTTTTGTTCTGTTTTTTTTTACACACTCTACAAACACTATAGGAACGGATTTCTTTATACATTATTGTAGGTTCGGATATAGAGGAAAGGGTTTGCAGGGAAGTAGGATGAAAGGGGAGATTTGGAAGGTAAATTGGAGACGAACCTGTGCAGGTACTTTTTGAAAAGATGTAAATTGTAAAATGACGCTTTTCCATGAGAGGGGAACACATTGAGTTGAAGCATGTTCCACATTTTAGCAGTTCTTACAATAAATGAGTTTTCATAACCAGTTTTAATAACCAGTTTATCTTTAAATTTATTTCCTTAATTGTAGATTTGATTATTTGTATTAATAATCAAAAAAATATATCAGTGGGCTGAGGGTATTAAATGTATAAGTATTTGACGCTTTGACTGAATATTGTAAATTTTAAATAATAAAAAATAACATAAAATTTTTGTCTCCCAAAAATCCCACCAATGTACCACCTCACCTTTATTTTGTTAATTTATTTCCGTTCTGATTAAATCCTATTTAAATTTGACAATATTCTATATAATATTACATCATGATTATTTTGATTTTAATGTTGTTTTTCAAATCGATTTATGAGTATAACATTGGGGATATTTTAATAATAAAACTGATTAAAAATAATACATATTATATTATAGTATTGGTGTAGAAATATTAAAACTATATCAATTCAATATAGGATTTAAATGATCTAGGAAATTAAATGATTTTAGAAAAATAAATTATATATTATTAAAAAAATAAGGATTTTTGTATACCTATTTTAATAATTGGTCAGAATTATTAATTTTAATTAAATTGTACGTTAGTAGGTTTCTGTTTATTTTTTTTTAATTAATATTTTATAAAAAAATAAAATGTTGTTATAAATTAAAAAATTTTATTGTATACGTATAATAAATTTCACTTTAAATATAGGTTTAGATAATTTTTTTCAGAGTTTTTTTTTCAGAATTTACTACTGACGAAGACTGACGTTTTTTGTTTATAGTGAAAGATTGTTATCATAATTCATCGCATTTTTTTTACATTAAGCATCACTGAAATCAAAGATGAATTTTAGTGAATAATAAAAATTAAAATCAAAGTTTTCCTTAATTTACTTTAAATCTAAAATAGATCGAACATTAGATAAATTAAGTACGGCATCCATGCAAAGATATGATGAAAAAACTTTTTGCGCAGCAGCTGTCACATCTGAATTATAAATACTGTCAACAATATACTAATAAGAGTGCATGCAGATTGATTTTTTTGTAAGAAAACATGCTTGATAACCCATTTTTATAACTAAAGGACTTTGGGAGTTATGTAATGAAAAATGTTATCTCTTTAGGATTGCTTTTCTCCGTTTTACAATTGCAGCAGAAACCTATCTATCTTTAAGCACTTTTACAGCTTCCTCAACAACCTTGTATGCATTTTTTTCATCACAACTTATAACAACTCCAAATAACCCAGTGTCACCTTACATTATTGCATTTAATGCACTAACTGAACTACCTGTAATCTTTGCTAAAGGTCCGGAAGAAGTACCTCGATTATGTGCTGGGTCTCCAGCAAGAACTAATTTAATACCGGAAATGTTAACAGCTCTTCGCTAAACCAGAACCTTGACCACGAATTTGATTTCCTCTATCTTTACGAATTTCAACAGCATCGTTGAATTTTACTTCACTTGCACTCCCACGTCCAGACTCAAACACCAAGTTTTGTTTTCTCACGGTAGACTTTAGTTCTTATAATATACTTCTTTTTCTCTTTTAATTTGTATGTTTTTCTTGTTTTATCACACTGGCTCTACTTTAGAGTATGAATATACTTGTAGTTAATATGATTTACAGCAAATCTAAAAGCATCACTTTCAAGGAATCGGTTTTTATATTGTTTTGTTATTTAATCGAAATACTAAATTGAATACGTTTTATACATTTTTCTAAAAATAAAATGCAAAACAAATTTAATCCAAACCTATACTATGGAATGATAATTTTTCTTCAAACAATTAGATGACATTTTTAAAACCTGTATATAAAATGTTTAATTTAAGGAAAATGTTGTAGGGTATATTCTATAAAATAAATTATAAAGAATACTATAGATTATAAAGGGCAGTGTTTACATCATATTAAAAACATGTAGTATATTTTCACATAACTGGGACTAGGTGTAAATGTGAAACATGAATAACACAAGGGCTCTAGAACTAGTTATTCTAAAGATTTCTAAACTTAATATTACAATGTCTCTTATTAACATTTATAACATTGGTGCTTGTACAGATTTCTTAACATTTGTTTAAGCTTATTTTAAATTCAACTCAATAAATTTCAATATAAACTAGAAAATTCCCTGTGCAATTGCACAATTTCTATAGATTCAAAAACATTTACGTTATCATACTGACTCTCTTACTACCTGAATTAAGGGAGGGATTATTACATGTATTTTTTTAGCTTAGGTATATTAAGTACCTAACTAAAATAACTTATGGATTTTTAATTTAATTTGAATTTTTTAGGTGTAGGGTATAAATAAGTCGGTTGCATAGACTTACTGTTACTTTTACTTGTTTTTTTTTTGCTTGAAAAAAATTTGCTGAATTTATTTTATTTAAATGTACTTTGGAAGAGGTCTTTGGTATATTTAATAAAAGATTTATGTCTCTGATAATGAAATTTCATTCGTTCGAAAATTCATTCAATTTTCGGGGGCTTTTTTCTTGTGAGGGTCGTTTTCGACAGCCTTTTAATTTAATGGTCTAATAATAAATTAGTACAAAATTATGAATCTATTGTGAGAGAAGGCTTCTAAAATGATATTTTCTATGTTATTTTTTCTTTTTTTTTAAGAAAAATATCCATTTCTATAATATTTAGTAAGTTTCTGATTTCTGTTATGAAATATAATTAGCTAAGTCTGCCGAATTTTATATTAATAAAAAATTCAAATATTTTATGTTATATCAAAAATGCAGCTTAAAAAATCAAAATTCTAACCTAAATAAACAAAACTACTTTAAAGTCTGCTGTGAAGCTTTTACCAGCTTTTATAATAGTGAAAACAAAATCAAGAATAAAATCGGCCTATTATTTGTTTCTTATAAACTTTGCTCTTTTCACTTTCAAGTCTTTTAATTTTATTAAGAGTACCTATTTTTATTTTTCCAAAATAAAGACTGAAAACGCTAACAGAAGATTAATAATTTATTTTTAATTTACCGCTGCGACCAGTTCATAATAGATGTGGCGGTCAAATTTAAAAATTAAAAATTTGCTGAATTTATTTTTATTGAAAATGTGTGTTTTTTAAATATGTCCTTTCCTTTTTTGACTGTACTCACTTTTAAAGAACGGTTTGTGTCTCTGATAATACTTCTAGTGGAAAATTTGGTCTCTGGTAATAATATTTACTAAATTTATTTATATTTTTAATGAACGGTTTGTGTCTCTTGGTAATACTTTGAGTCAAAGATTTGTGTCTCTGGTAATAAAATTTTAACTTATTAAATAAATATACAGAAATATCATCGTTGCCAGTTTAGTTTACATTCAGTGTGAGTGTTTTATTATAGGTATAAAATATATTTTTTTACATGTTGGCCAGGTCTCGCCAACATCTTGTGTATTATATTATAGATTTAATATAAAATTATACAAAATGGGAAGATATATAGAATAATATATTTAAAAAAAAAGTTATTTAATTTTTAATTAAAAATAGTGACCATACTTACTCTGACAATTTCCAATTGGTGGCATTCTAAAACCAGATAATGGATCAGCAGAAAAATGAAAAGGTCGTTGTCCAAATGCAAAATGAAATTGTTGTTGTTGCCCTAGAAGAGATAACACTGCAACTTAAGTTCAATTTCTGTCCTCTTTATAATTATTGTATTCAATTTTTAAATTTAAAATATATTTAAAAAAAATAATATAAGGTAAAAGATACAAATATTTATTAACTTATAATTTAGTACAACCTATACAGTTAACTTAGAACCTGGAGAGCTTAGAAATACATAGAATAGTAGTTCGTTTTTGCAGTCACATTATCACAAAGAGGGCCTTGGTGGCCTAGTGGGTAAGATCGTATAAAATACGCTCTAAGGAAGTGTAGGGTTCGAATGCCACACACGTTGTAAGAGTTATTCCTCCTTAAGACATTTACAGCCACGCCTGAACAGGAAAGGCTGGGTTATTTCCTGACCACATTTATGTGGCAGAGAAATGCATTAAAAAAAAAAAAAACTATCACATACTTTCAAGAAGTCACATAGTTTAAGCTACATTAGTGTACACATTATCCGAAGGTGAATAAGTAATTCCAAATTTTGGATAAGGACAATGAACTAGTGAAAAACGTCTTATAAAAGATATAAGATAAAACGTCTAATAATAGATAAAGAGGTACAAAATGGACACACAAAACAGGGAGTTGGATAGGTCAAAATAAATTAAATTATTATCGAAATTTTTTACCAGAAATCGAAATGATATCGTAAAATTTACTATGATACAGAAAGCATCGAACGCTTTTTAAGTGCTAGCGAATATTTAATTATTCAAATTTGATAAAAACACGTATACACGAATTTAGTTCAGCATAGAAAAAGTTTTAGTCAATTACATTAAAGTAAAGTAAACTGAAAATCTACCATAGTCTAAAATAAAATCAACAATTAAAATAACAGACAACTAATTAAACTTTCCTTATACAAATTTATATTTTTATATAACATAAAGTTAAATGAAACTAAATAATAAATATAAATAGTAAATATTAATAAACAATAGTTTTGGAGAAAAGAAAAAAAAAAAGGAAAAGGACATTAATCTTATTTCTTTTAATTTAAACAATGCAAATTTGAATATTTTATTTTCATAAATTTTTTAAAGGTTTGAATATTTCTTTTATTTTATTGTTTCATACTGACAATTATTTTATGTTGGTTTATAGTAGTGAGTAAAACACAACAAAAACAAAAATAAAATAAAAATAAAAGGATTTATCTTTAAAAGGATCAAAACATTCCAAAAAAAAAAAAAAAAAACAAGTAATAAATTTACTATTCTAGTACACGCTGCACTGAATTTATATAAAACTACAATTGAAATAATAATTATTAAAATCTTTATTTTTTTTTTTGTTTGGAATCTAAATCTCTATTGTTTTATTTTTATTTACAAAAAAAAAAAAAAAAACATTAAATATAATAAAATATAAAAATATAAAATTCATGAATCCTATGGATACAATTTTCAAAATTTCTTTTTTTATATAAGTGGTATGAGATAAAAAGATTTGAATATAAAATAACATAAAAATTTTTTTTTTCTTTTTTAATTCAAAATATTAAAAGGCTTTTCACGTTTTATTCATTGTTATCTTCTTTATAACAAGCATTTTTCCAGGATAATTAAAACTTTTTAAATAAATTATTTATATAGAAATCATTTTATTAAAGTAAAGATTAATTTGAATTTTTTTTTTTGTAGACTGGACCGAATACTTAATGGTATGTTGTAATTTTGTTTTATTAATTTAAATATTTTTTTTTATCAACTGAAATACAATTTTGTTTTAAGAAAAAAAAAAATTTATAATTTTTAGTTGATAATTAACTGTAAATAAGGTTATTTTCTAAAATTCTGACGCTTAAATCTGAATTTCGCCTGAAAATATGCAATATACGATATTATAGTTCAAAAATTGAATTTTTTCTTAAAGTCTCGATTTTTTTCAATTGTCAAATAAATCTTTTGCTTTTTACTTCTTTCTTAAACACATAGTTTACTTTAAAAGAAATTTAATAGATTCATTGTGGTAATACATATTTTCGAAATAAGTTTAAAATAATTTTTTATTATTAAAATTTATTTAATGATTTTTAACCTTTTTTTTACTTAGGTCTCAAATTTGTTTACTAATGTTTTGAAACTTTATAACGTTGAAGAAGTTACAAAAAAATACGATAACTTATTAAAATTGTATAATTAAATATTGAAAAAGGAGTCAGGAGTCACGGTCGTGTATGTAAACGGATGTCTTATTAACCAAAAAATAAGGGTATGGATTCAAATCTTTTACAGATTTAGAATTGGAAATTAATGGAAAATTCACAGACATAAAGTAATATCTCTTAAAAAAACACTCTTGCAACCAAATATATAATGTAAAAATATAGAATATATAATAAGAGCAAAATAAATAATTAAATATGTAATAGTATTTAACTAATTATAATAGCTTTAGTAGTCGATGATTTTTATTTTATTTATTTATTTATATTAACATTACATACATAAATGTAATGCAATATTATTGAACCATCGGCTACCAAGGCCATTATAGGTTTTTATACTATTATTAAATTATATACTAATATTATTTATTTTGTTTATATTATATACTATATATTTACATTATATTTGGTCGTAAGGGGGGTATGTAAAGAAAAACACTTACGACCTGTGCAGGGATCGAACCCACACTCCTTCGGTTAATACGCCACACGCCTACCCACTAGGCTACCGAAGCCCCTCGATGATTTTAGTAATACTGGATAATCCTACCTGTTATGTATATTAAAAGGTATAATGAAAAAAAAAATAAGTTGTTGAAAGTTACTTGACACAAAAGATGGCAAAATTAATATTTTACTTTGTGGTTTCAAAAAGGTATAATTTATTTACTTAACTATAATTTATAAAATTTTATAATTATCAAAATCAGAAATTTATATAGGTATTTTTTTGAAAATATTTTCTTATAATATTTTTTTATTTCGTAGATTTTAAAAGATGTCCTGTAATGGTGACTACTGTATAACGATCAACTATTTGTATGAATATTGATTTTTTATCATTATATTAAACACCAATAAATATCCAACCGTGAAACTTATTACATATAAAAGTTTAAATCATATACCTACAAAACATTTAATTTCTTTTTTTTTTTTACTACAACTGAATTTATAAAATTTTCGTTTTAAAGCAGTACAAATAAATATATAATTTTTTTATGTATTTGTATATTATGTTTAAACCTTTATCGTTTTTCAAAAGTAATAACTTTACTTTGTTTTAGGTATTATTTATTCAATCTTATGGATACCAAAAATGAAAACAAAGAATTATTTACAAAATATAAATAAATATATATGTATATTCTTGGTTTCGTATTTATATCCTTACAAAAGGATAATAAATAAATAAAATCATTTATAATATTATAAATAGAATCTATTTATATAAATATATGGTCAACATTAAAATATTTTCTTTTGTGTATTTAAAAAAAAAAAAAAAAAAAAAAAAGACATTTGATGTTTCCTAGATACAACGGTAAAATGAATATAATTGGAGATTGAATTGTGACTTTTTAAATTGAAGAATACTGAAAATTATTATAAAAGGACTTTGAAGTAGTCTAATAATTTGTAACCAATTAAAGTAATAAATTTATATGATTGGTTGATATCAAATAATATACATAATATATATATATATATATATATATATAAATTTACAGTATTATAAAATATTTATTCAAATATACATATATACGATATAATATTGATATATTGAAGATTACATTAAAATAAATAAGATATAGGGATAAGATAAAGAATGATGAGAATAGGGAAGTTTAATAGTATATAATATTTATATATGTATATGTATATGTATTTTTCTTATTTGATTCAAAATGGATCTATTTTTAACAAAATAATATTTTTTATTGCTACTAACAATAAAATTTACTTTGTTATGTCCCTGATTTAGAAAAACAAAACTGTGAAAATTATGTTAGGGTGAGTGGGAAGTAATTTTTTTTTTTTCGAAAAAAAGCTTTTACCAACAAAAATTTCAACCATTTCCCACGTGATCAAGGAGCAGATAAATTTGCATTTATATTGCTCATCTGATTCAATGTATACACTATTATATAAAAATTTATTGATATAGGGTTGAAAAATAATATCTAATTACTGATGTCATCTCTCAAACATTTTCAATGTACTATACTATTAGGGACTTCAAGTACTCATTACTACTATGTAGAACTATTTAAATGTTAAGCAGTAACTCTACTAGATATAACGCAGTTTCTAATTGTTATCAGAATGCCTAAAATGTGGATCTTACTACCATATAAAGTGTTGTTTTTAGAAAATAACTTCCTACCAAACTATTCAATATATATTAAAGTATACTACAATTTTATTTCTATTGGTTATAAAATTAAAATAATAGAGTTCACTATATGAAGAAGCTTGTAATCAATGTCTTTCAATATATGCCAGATGAAAAACAAATGAAGAGGTCAATATTTCTAAGTATAGATATTGGTGAATAATATGCCAAGTTTCAATAATCAGAATTTTTAAAAATCTGAATTAGTTCATGAAAGACTATGGCGATGCTTTAAAATCGTTTTAAGTAAAATCCCTATTCAACAATATGTTGATAGTTTAAATAATTTACATTACAAATGAAATAATGTTACAATGGAACTTAAAAATACTTACTTGTTTTCGATCTTGGTTCTCTTGGTCCATCAACTGTTACTTTTATCGCTTTATTATATGTCGCAACTTGGGGTGGTATTGTTGATACTGTGATTGTCAAAGTAAAACTTTTACCTACAAATTCAAAAAAAGAAAAATATTTAAAGAAGGTAAAAAAAAAAAAAGAAAAAAAATTATTTCTAAAATTGTTTTGGAAAAAAAAATTATCAGATTAGATAAATTATTAACTCTTCAATCAATTAAACAATTCATATCTAATAAGGTATTGTGTATAGGTAGGAAATGTGAACCATTCAGTATTAGATAAAATAATTTATTTTTAAAATGTTTTGGAATAACTTTGGTAATATTTTTTTTCTTTTATAATGAAGGCATTCTTTATAACTTATTCATTTTTTATTACAATTTCTATAATTTTTTGCTAATTATTCAAATGTTGTGCTGGAAAACAAGTTTGCAAAACAGGAACATGGTCTTGTTCACCAGATATGACAGAAAAATGGGCATATGATGGTTAATGTAGAGTAGATAAGTAGTAATATGTTGTGGATACATTTTAATTATTGCAAATAATATCAATAAATTCGGACTCAATTACTACGTGATATAAGTATTAGACCTTATCACAATTATAGAGATCTTTAAATTGAAACCGATATAGGTAATTTTATTTTATTATATATTTTTTTTTTTGTAATTTTATATTTAAGTTGTAAATTATAATAATAAAATGATTTATTTCTATTTGAATATTTATTTATTTACATTAGGGTGTTTAGAATGGCACGTGACATAAATCTTGAGAAGCTTTACACAAACTTTGGCCGAATAGGTTCTCCTACGTTTTGAAGGGTCTAGGAATGGACGGACGTAGGGTCTAGTGAATTCTAACGCGTTAGCTCAGCCTTCATCAATAAAGAAACAAAAATTAGAGTGTTTCGATATCTGTGAGTTATAAGGTATAAGTCAAAATTATTTAGATTCAATTTTTCTTTTTTTTTTATATATGTTTATATTTTTCTATTATAGATATAATATAAAGTATTAATTATTATCTTGCAATTAATTTGAATACAACGACACCATTGGAACATGGATCCCACAAACAAC
Organism: Poecilobothrus nobilitatus; assembly: GCA_947095535.1. NCBI lineage: Eukaryota > Metazoa > Arthropoda > Insecta > Diptera > Dolichopodidae > Poecilobothrus > Poecilobothrus nobilitatus. Next base: position 49,264,458 of record OX352772.1, on the reverse strand, counting down.
GATTTAATGCGAAACTGTAACTTATAGTTTTTAATACAATTGAATATAAGCATTAGACATTCAGAACTACAATGTTAAAATGAATCTCATATTCAGGATAGTATTATATTACTGATAATTCGATAATGTTGAATAACTAAATTTAGATTATAGTTAATCACTTTACAAAATATTGTTTAATCATTAAAGTCAAAATTCACTAAAATCCACTATAAATTCAATAAGAAATTGCATTGATTTGCTTGTATTAAATTTAAAAAGTAAATTAAGGGAAAAAATTACATTTAATCATTTCTGATTCATTTAATTCCTTAAACTCAAAAAAAAAAAAAAAGAAAGAAAAATTTTTTTTTTATTAAATATCATTATTTAAAGTAATACTTAACTCTTACATTAATAATTCTTACTTAAACATTTAACTTATATATATTATAACCAAACCAAGTACATTAAATTTTCCATTCTTTCATATCCTTTTAAACAAATACCATTAAAAAAGACTGAAAATTGATTTTATTTCGTTTCTTTTTTTTTTGTCTTAAATTAAAAAAGGAATTAAAAATAAATTAATTCACTAACAATATGTACATTAAGTATTAATTATATAAAACAAAAAAAAAAAAAAAAAAGAAGAAAATGAAGTGAGATGAAGATAAAATCCAAAAAAAAAAAACAGAAATTAAAGAAAAGATGTATCATATAAAACGAAGACAAGAGATTTTTATTCATTGTTTTTTTTTTTACTTTCTTTCATAAAAACATAGGTACACATATACTTACATATATATTTGTACACTTAAAAGCAATCAAACCATATCAACCACTTGAATAAATCATCTCAAACCAAATTATAAACTTTATGTCATATGTTATGTACACATTTGATAATATATTATATACACATATATATGTATAATGTATATGTATATAAAAAAAAAACATGAAAAAATAATGACTAAAATAAGCATCTTTTCAAAAGTTTTTATTTTGGAAAAATTGGAAAATAAGTGTAAGACAAAAAATAAATGGTATAAATGCGATATGAGAACAATTTCTTTTTAAAACATGAATTTCATAATGTAGAATTCTTAAAAAATTTCCTTTTCATTTTTCCGTATTCTAATCAATGATCTGCACCTTTAAACATTTAGAAATGTGGGGGTTATTTGCTGCATTATTAAACTATGACACTTTTTTTTTTATTGATGAAAGCCGAGCTAAAGCATCAGCAACCACTGGACTTTAGGTTCGTAGTGCACTTTCAAAAACATAAAAAAACCTATTCAATAAGAGTTGGTGCTAAGTTTTCTTAGATTTATGCTACGATGATATCATACTCTAATGAAAAAATCTTTGGAAACTTGTCAGATCCATGTCAGAGAGATCACCTAGCTCTTAAAACAAGAAACATCTGAGAAAATTTCTGCCTTTTTCTTGACTTATGCAGTAATACAGAGAAAATGGTCCAAGTTTTCTACAATTGATCTGCAAAATCTACACTACAAAAGACTACAAAATCTATACTACAACAACCACATAAATAGTTAATCTTCTAACATGCCTACCGATAACAAAATTGCCTGTAATAACACCATTCAATTGTTTTATTACAAGTCTAAAGAAAGAAAATATACTTTTAGATATATATATCTTTTTAAATTCATTCTGTGGTTGTCCTTCAGGATGCACCTGCAAACCAGCGATCAACTAAAAGAAGTTTTTTTTTAATATAAAATTTGATGATTTGTACAGGTACAGGTGGGATATTATCAACTTGTGCCCATAAATAATATATCTGTAATACAATACTCAATCCGTTTATATCAATTAAAAATATGAAAAATTCCCACCCCTGCCAATAATTGAAATTAAAAATAAATCATTTTTTACACCACATGGTATATTTTCATGTCACCTTTTATGATAAAATTAAAATTTTTCTTAAAAGAAAATAAAAAATTAAATCAAAATGTTTAAAAGGTATAAAGAAAATGAAAAATTTTATTTTTTTTACCTCTCACTAACCTATACGTTTATATCTTTTACCCACCTATAAATTTATCTGGAAGATGAGGTTTTTACTTTTTTTTGTTGTTACTCAACATGTAATTTCATATCCATGAAATAGCAAACAAAAAAAAAACAAAAACAAAGGTAAAAAGTAAACATGATAAAGGATAATAATTCATTTTCTTAACATATAGGGAGATAACATAATATTTACTGTATTGAATCTTATTCTTTTACCTTTTTTTTTACTCTTTTTCTTGATATGTGAATATATAATTTTAAGCGAATCCTTTTAATCCTTTTGGTATTTTTTATTTTTATTTTCCTCTCTCTTTTTTTTTTGCAACTTACAATATTGTTGGGATCGTTTTAAATTTCAAGCAAAATTTGTTTCTCTTGATTTTTTAATTTTTATTTTGGATTGCAAGGATCCAAGAATAATGAAAATCTTATTGAAAAGTTAGATTCATATATGTGATTGTAATGTGGAAAACAGAAAAAAACAGTATTTTTAATTTATTCATTTGTTACTGGTGTGTAAAACTTATAATTTTAACATGGGGCCAGGTAACAACAAGTAATATGAATATTCATTAGATTTCTGGAGTTTTATGATAAAACAATGTCGATTCCCATTGTATTCCCAAACTATATTTTGATTTTTCACTGGTAAATTTACGCCTACTGCTGATATTATTCTTGTTTAAAAATCTTTTAATTTTCAAATAAATCATTAGATTACAAATTGAGGAATCTAATGTTCTTTCAAAGTAGACACCAAATAATTTTGCTAATCGTCAAAAGATTTATTTAAAAAAATTTGTGTAAAGTTTAAATTGAAATTATCCCTTATTGTCCATCACTTTTTCTGCGAATATACTGCCCTAGCTATAGACTGAAAATCTGAAGATTTTCTATACATTCTCAGATATAAATCAGTTATTCGAAAATAAAATTGAAGAACTAATTTTATTTCTGAATTCTACAGACGGATTATAGAACATAGTTGACAAACAAAAACACGAAGGAATGGGCGCGTTCAAAACGGCGTGTTTTCTCTGCTATTATGCTCTCTTCAAATTTCTAAAGAGGATTCATGTAAACCAAGCAAATTACCACTACCTTATTTAACAGCTTTCATCAGTTTTCAAAATTCTAGCTGTAAAATATTTGTTCAGAAAGGTTAGGAATTATAGACTTTATTTCAAGTATGTTAAAACAGTTTTTAGTGAGACTAATAGTATAACGTCGAAAAATTAAAAACAGGACAATCAGGAACTTTCTGAAATATCTTATTTGCGAACCAAAAGTAGCATATGGCTGATTCAAATTTGGTTCAAACGTAAAAAACTTATGATGATGAAGAGTTTTAATTGTGAATCTAAGATGATTTATTTACAAAAAAAAAAACAAAACACTTAATAATTAAGGAAAAAAAAAGGACTTTCTTTTGTATAAATGTATATATATCCTTTTGAAAGTTTTTTTTTTTTTTTTGCTTTTGATTTTCTAAAAGTTTGATTATGGTGTCTGTTTTTTATTTTGTTTTTAAATGAGTTATTTATATCCTTTTGTAGGCATGTTAACTGTCTCCATGGTACAATAAAAAAAAAAAAAGAAAAAGAAAATGAAAAGTAAGGATAAATTTAATTGTTAAACAAAACAAAAAAAATAAAATGAAGAAAAATACAATTTTGTCCTTTTTTTTTCTCTATTCTATTCTTAATTTTAATATGATTTAGAAATGAACGAATAAATTAATTGCCTTAAAATGTAAATTTTAATTTTTTTTGTTTAATTTTTATTTAAATGTTAACATACATGTATTTCTTTATTTCTGTAACATATTGGTATAATTGGCTTCTGTTTTAGAAATGAAAATAATTGTAAAAGTTAATGAATTTAAATATTTTGAATTGTATATATATATATATATATATATATTTTTTTTAATTAATCATTAGTAAAGAATTGTTTTGAATAAAAGATTTAAAAATAATAATTAATTTAAATTCATTACAAAGTTAAGAACAATAGATAAAATAAGAAAGAAAATCTGCGTTACAGGAAAATTAAAATATATTTTTAATGTAATTTATTTATTAAATAAAAAAGTAAGATTCAAATTATTAAAGTTTTTGTATAGAAACATGGATTTTTAAAATCATTGATGTCTGTTCCTATAGATCTCTGATGCCTGATCATTGATAAAGCATCAAAATGTTTTAAAAGCTTTGGTTCATCTGAATAGATTCACAGATTTATTGTATGTCATTTCTGAACAACAAAATATAGCGAACGGTGTCCTAACATCTGAAACAGCACCGACAGTACAGGCAAATCCTTAATCATCAACATCACGGTTTTCTATTTCTAGGATTAATAAGAGGTCTATGAAGTGTCCTTAAAAATTAAAAACTCATCATTATTCATTATTATCATTCTCGGAGCGAATGAAATAACACTGCAAGATAAAATGAAACTATGTCGGAAAATTTTGTATGGAAATGATGCCGTAAATTTTTAAATTACGCCGAAAAATTCGTCTGTTATTTATTTTTTTTAAGGTATTATTTCATTATTTTCTGGTACTATTTCATTTACTTATTTTGGTAAATCTTTTTTTTAAATAATTTTATGCATATTTGATAAAGCGTGGTTTGCTTGCCGCATGCAAAAATAGGATGTATTAAATATGTAAAGTAGCGAGGTAAAGTAGCAATTTAACATATTTTATTGTTGTTGTAATTGCTTTAGTTTTATTTAATTTTATATTAACAAGATATAAATATATGAATAAAATAACACCTCCAAAATAATTAAATATTTTCTTACTTCATGCCTCCGATTAGTTATCCATTCGACAGTCCTCATGAAATATAATTTTGAAATAATCTCTATATAATATATGCATATTTTATGTTTTCCCTTTATAAAGGGGAATCCTTCATGCTAGTATGTTATTTCATGCCTCCGATTAGTTATCCATTCGAAAGTCCTCATGAAATATAACTTTGGAATAATCTCTACATAATATATGCATATTTTATGTTTTCTCTTTATAAAGGGGAATGAATTAAGTCAAATTTAGTGTCATCTTTGCTAGTTAGTCCGTTGACCAGATGAATGAATACTAAAGATGAATACATGAATACTAAAGATGATATAAAAAAAAAAAAAAAAATTGATGCCTCACACAGTCATAGAGGACTTGTGCTCGTCCTACTCCTTTATACGACGGTTCTCGCAAAAACAAAAAATTATCCTTTTACATTTTTAACAAATATATATTTATCCATAAAAATATTGGTGTAATTCCCAACATTTTCTACTATACTAAAAATACTTTATATTATATTTTTTTTTCGCGTTTTAATAAATGAGGGCTTTGAAAATCTTCAAATAAAAGATAATTTTATCTCATACAAGAATCGAAGAAATTTGAAATTGAAAATAATCACAAAGATGGGTATAATATTTATAACAATCAGGAAGCGCAAGGATTATTTTAATTGAAGTCACACCAACACAACAAACCTTTTCGAACATTCAAAATTTTGAAATAAACGAATAGAAGGTAACTTTAAACTAAACTATATAGGAAATATTTTAAAAGGATTTTCATAACTTTGAGGCTAAATTATATTGTAACAAGTAGATTTTAATAAGATTCGACGGATTTTGTTTGAAGCTAAATTTTTCAGTGAATGACAAATTAAATGTTAAATTTTTTTTGCTTTAAAGAACATGTGTTAAATTCTCATGTTCTGTTTAATAGAATGTCATAAAATATATAATATAATAATGTGTACCTACTATATGTACATAAATATCATATAAGTTTATTTAGATATGTATGTATATTATATATTGTTTTCCAAAAAAAAAAAACCTAAACTAATTCATTTTCTTTTACCAATAAATTCTTTCATTGAACCTCTAAATGCGGTAATATCATAGCCACAAAAACTTTTAATATGAAATCGATTATGAATTTGATGATATTCTAATAAAATGTTTAAAAAACAAAAAAAAAATAAAGAAAAAACTAAATACATACCTATCAAAGATATTATCCTGATATGTCTTTGCCGAAACATAACATAGTTTTTTTTCCCCCCATATTAATATAACTATAAAATATCAAATTGTATTTCGATTGAAATTCAATCGATTATAAAAAAGTGTAACTTTTATACAAATTTTTTAAAAGAGATATCGTATTTTTGTTTTTTTACATCGCATAATATTTAATGTTTTTTTTCGTGACATTTTTTTTATCACCTAACAAACATATTATAGTGCTAATATAGTCGGCACATAATTTAAATCTATTCACTGTCATAACCTCGTATAATTGACACCACTTTGGAAATGGAAGTTTTTTTATTCATTTTTATTGCTGTAAATCTTAACGCTTTTATTCCATTTCCATTTCCCTTTCTCAATTATTTATTTTTCTTCTTTTTTTTTTTTGAAATTGCATGTTAAATGAAAATATAGTTTTGGCGCTTTTTGGTTCGAGTTATTGCGTGGAAGTAAATATTATCATTTGTATATATTGTGTTATAATAGCGTTAAACTATGCTTTAATCACCTGTAATTCATTGCCATAATAAAATAATAAAACACCAAAACAAAAAAAAAGGAAAACATTTTGTTTTTTTCAACTAAACGCAAATGAAAACATTGAAAAACTATAAAAGTGTTGCAGTGGGGACAATCCAATGAAAATTTGATTTGATAGAATTGATTGTTATATTTAAACTTATTAATTTTGAAAATTGTTATCGTCAGAAAATGGTCAGGTCCTCAAATAAATTCATTTAAATAAATTCAAAAAAACACAGAGTGTAAAGTACACATAGATTTAGTGAATTTGAAGTTTTAGTGATTTAGTGAAGTGGAGTTTAGAGAATTTGAAGTGAAGTGAATTTGAAGTTTGAAGTTAGTGAATTTGAAGTGGAGAAAATATTTAAAGTGTTAGCAAGCTCTAAATATTTCGTCCTGTTTATGATTATTCTCTACAAATTGTTTTTGAATACCTATACCTATATTTTCTGACAACTATTTTAATGTATGGATCGATTATTATATTGATGCTCACAATTGGCTGTAATGCTTGGCTGTCGCTCTTTAAATTGGAATTCCTAGTGTATGCTATTTGATATCAAAATACTAAAATCAGAGACAAATGCCTAGGATCAAGAAAACATAAACTAATTTTTGTAATTGTGACAAATCAAATTGGAATTCTTTTGTAACATAATTAAAGCAAGACCTATATAGATTAACAATCCATCTAAGATCAGCATCAAATGTTCCTCAAGATTTTTTGTTACTATGATCCAGACAAGTTTTGATTGCACATTACTTAAAAGTTTACCATTCAAACCAAATCCTTTGACGAATTGTAGGAATATTATAAGAATTAACACATCATTTTTAAAAAAAAAAACAAAGTGGTTCTAGTTAAACATAAAGAAGCTTGAAAGAAAGGGAAAGAAAATTTGAAAGGGATATAAGGTATAATGTAGGACGGGGCGCTTTTCTTAAGTAATTTATATATATATATATATATTCTATTGTTAATAAAATAATATTAGATTTAAATTTACCTTATGTCATCTGAAGAGATTTCAAATTTATAAGAAAAATATTTAAATGATTGCCCCTTTTATAAAAAAGAAAAAAAAAAATGGTTCAAAAAAAAAAATTATTGTGATTTTTTTTTTATTTTAATACTCACGAAAAAAAAAACAATAATATTTATATTTAATACATAAAAAAAAAATAAGGATATTATAATAAAACAGCAATCATGATTGTGGTATCCCATGGCATGATGTGAAAATTGTCAACTTTTATTCTAAAATGGCAATTAACGCTCAATCGAAAAGGAAAAAAATTAAAAAAAACAAAATTCCAAACTAAAAATGGAAACCAATAAAAAATGAAATGAAAAAAAAAATTAAACCTATTTTTTTTCTATACCGCGATATTGAACGTGATATAAATAAACAAAATACATTTAATATATACATATATATATATATATATATATATATATATGTATAAATTTATAGATAATATTTTTTACCTTGTTAAAAATACGAATTCACTTAGTCATACAGTCACTTTGTTTATGTCAAATACTACCAATTTTCGTTTAATTCTCTTTTTTTTTTCTTTCTTTTAAATACTGTTCATAAGCACCATACAATAGTCAATAATAAAATAAAGAGAGAGATAGAGAAAGAATTAAAAAAAAAAAAATCTTTTAAAATTGTATAGTAAATCCAATCATTTTGATCCTGATTACGAAAGCAATTACTTTAGATGTCACGAAAAGTTGAATTATCTGCCACCATCTTCGTTGTCGTCGTCGTCCTCGTCTATTTATTCATTTTTAACAGGTACAAAATTTAAATTTTGAAAGGAAAAAAAAAACAAAAAAAAAATTGTAACCCTCGGAAGTGGTTAAATCCTCGATGATTGTTAAAACATCAGGTGGTATTGGATTTTATTTAAAAAAAAAAAGTGGTATTTTATTTCTTTAATATATTGGTGTGGATAAATGGTAAGGACATCAGGTCAACTTACAGAACACTATAGAAAAACGGAAAATTATGTAATTGCATTTTAAATTTTCTTTTTTTTCATTTTTGGATATCGATTAAATAAGAGACAATATCTGGAAGTTTAAATTTAAATAACGGTTTACTTTTAGAGTTTTTAAAAGAATTTGGTTTGGTGAAGCAGATATTGATTTAAGAAATCTTTGAATACATAAAAAAGAAAGAGTTTTCTTTGAAAATTTACTTTTCTCCGAAAAATACCTTTTCTTAAATATCTTGTATGTAGTATGCTAATTTTTTTTTTGCTGTAATATTCTTTCTTTAGTGCTCATACATTTAATGGGAGCAATGATTTCTAACAAATGGGAAGAGAACAAGGGAATTTTAACAAGAGAATTAGTAAATTGATAAAACAACCACAGAGGAATATATAAAACAAGATTTGTAAAGATCTTTACTTTTATTTAATTCATTTCGAATTGGAACTTCTCCGAAGAAAACTGAATAACAAAAAATCTTTTGTCACAATCTAAGACTGATGTGACAACTTGGATAGAAATAATTTAAATCCGCAAAAATATTAATAATTCAGAAATGGTTTCATTCAACCGTTATAAATATTTATTCTATTTGCAAGAATTTGTTATCTCGATAATTTATATTATGAGACTCTAATTGACCTCGAAATGCTCTCATTTACTTTTTACTGTATTAAATAATATAACTGTATAACTTTTTTACTGTATTAAATATTGTGTACTTGTCAATATAAAAACATATAAAAAATTAATTAGAAATGAAACCAACGGTTTTTATAGGCGCACTTTTTCCAAAAGACAATACAATCTGTTTAGAATACTGTGACTTGCATCAATATTTTAAAATTTTTTTTGAAATTTCATATCAAAATAAAAAATGTGAAAAATAAAGAGACAGACACTTTCTTTAATTTTAAAGAAACTCTACATAATTAAGAAAAACCATTGACACATGTAAAACTATAATGTTCGAGCATTCATTTTTTCCTTTTATTTTGAGGAAAATTGTACATGTGCCTAAGTTACAGATGTTTAAAAATAGTAAAATTTATATTTTTGAGCCCTTAAAGAGAGAAGTACAAGTGGTACAAAAATATTTTCTGAGGAAACTTATATTAATTCTAAAAGTACTTTAATATCTCAAGTTCAAATCCTATCCAAAAGCGTACCGGTGTTATGAAAGAACAAAAATCGTGCAAAATTTTATTTTCATGTAACGGTAAATTTAAATACTAAATTAAAAAAAAAAAATGTCTAATTTTGATATTGATTTATAAAGGCAAAAAAAGATCCTGTCGAATGGTATTTTTAAATTTACAAAATGTTAAACAGAACTCGAGATATATACCTTTAAAAATAGGATTTTTCTAAACTTAAAAGAGAGTCTATAGCTCCTTAATGAATACGGCTACATAAAAAAGTTATTCTACAAAACTAATTTATGAGAAACTTATTTATGAGATCTTTTGGAAAGATGCTACAAACATGTTTTTAAAATTTACTCATCAGATTTATAAAAAAAAACACCTATGAGAACAACGAGCAAATAATTTTTTTGTAGCCTTTTGACTCCCTTTTGTTAGCCAAACAATTAGTTGGAACTTTTATTATGTCTGTAATCTTCTGTTCAGGAGGATTGTATAGGATAAGAAAAAATGGTAACGATACCTATTCATTAGGAATGAATGCTTTTCGAGAAGAAAATCTTAAAGAATTCATTATTTATCTTTATCATCTTTTATTAATCAAAAGCATACAATGTATTACAAACAAAAATTGCACTATAAAATTTATTTTCAAAAACAAATAAATTTGTTACTGCAAAAATAAAATAAGAATTTAAATCTATCATCAATAATAAATCTATCTAAAATAAAACAGAATAAAAAATTAAATCATTTTATCTAACCTTAAAATTATACCTACCTACCAGTATATACAAGATATTTTACTTATATATAAGATATTTTACCAAAAGATATTCTTAAAATCTTTTTAACCTCAAATTCGTTCATAAAATATGGATTATATTGGATACCTTTTAATTTTTTTCTATTTTTTTTTTTTTTTTGTGATTCCACCTTTATATATATATACTTTAGGATTAGAAAATCTTATAAAATTTAACAATCATATAGAATCATTGTCAAACATATCCTATTTCCTTTTATAAAAATAATAAATTCAATAAAATTTCAATATTTATAAATCAGTATAATATGTATATAGATATCATATAATACAAAATAGTTTATGAATTATCTATAGATACATATTATGCTGATACACTTAAAAAGTTGGAACAAAAACAGTACTATATAAAATAATATTAACGTCTATTAATAGAAAAAAAAATTTTTGAATCGAATTTTTATAGGTTAGGCAAGTGAATTTGTGGGTTTAAATTTGTCATATGAAAAGAAACTAAAATCTTTAAGTCTTTAAATGATTAGAAATTACAGGTACATATTAATATATGATACATACATGATATTAATATCTGGTTGAGTATACAATACACAGGAGTGCATTAATTTACTATGTTTGAAATTTCGATCCCTATTCAAATAATATGTTGTAAATAGCAAGAGACTGCCTTAGTGAGAACATACAGTGCAGTTAGGTTTTTCTTAATCTCATAACTATATACGCTAATATTAAACCGTTTCAATATTTTTCTTTTCTTTTTTCCATTCCTATAAGGAGCATATGGCATCTAATTTAACTAAGTCATTTATTATTTACATTTGACTAAGCTTCAGTTTCAGGAATTTTCAGTTTCACTAAGCCAAGACAAGACAAAAAATTAATGTCTTCAATATTGGGGACTTTAAACTGTATATTGGAGCCCTTTAAACTGTACCTATATTGGAGACCCTAAACTGTAAATTAAAACAAAAAATAAATGTTACCACAAATTTTTATTATAATATGTTAGTACTACTTATAAAGAAATTTCACCATTAGAGATTAAATATAATTTTCTATTTATAAAATTTATTTGACCCTTTATTGCCTATATAAAAAACGATTTTCTTTTACTTGCTTAAATGTTAAAAAGGACAATATTTATTTGGCTTTACAACAATTCATATAAACAATAGAAGAAACGCCTATATACACATTAATATATTCTTTAGATTTAAGAGTATAGACATGAAAATATTGTTTTTGTTTTCTATCTTTTGGTTTTTTTTTTTTTTTTTTGAATAATGAATGAACGAATGAATAAAGTATTTATAGGGATAAAATTACTATAGATACAGAGATTCTCTACAATATCTTATTCTAATGTAGAACAAATACTATTTGAATTTTGTTTTATTTAATAAAACTTAAGGTGCCTAAGGTTTTTTTTTTTTTTGAATATACCTTGAGACATTATATGTTTCTGTACCTATGTATATATTATACATCCATACATTCACATTCATTTATAATCTGATTAGAAACCACAAATCCGGGAAATCATTAAATAAATTTGATTTAAAACCTTAAAATATACATGCATACATAAAATATTGTATTAATGTTTGTATAAAAAATGATATTATGTTAGTTAAAATTAAGGCTCTTAAGAAATATCATACAATATGTATGTGTTTAGGTTTGAAATTAAAGTGTTATCATCAAGGATATCCGTAATAATTAAATTTAAATTTTTTCTTAATTTGAATTTTGAATGCAATTCATCATTTTTGTATTTTAAATCATTAGTCAAATAAATCCCCATCTTTACGCTTCTCTTTAGGTATTATAAATTTTAGAATTTAAAATGTATTGGGGCAAAAAAAAAAAAAACAGAGGAAAATCTCAAACCAAACGTTTTTAAAAGGTACACATTTGATATTCTAAACTGTTTTCATTACCAAAAGGTAATAGTTTTGGCATTCTACTTTGAAAAGATTTTTATAGATAACCAAGGTTCAAGCGCCTAAGAGTACCAAATTTTTAAATTTTAACCCCTAATAGCTCTTAAATATGGAGAGATTCCAAACATTTTTTAGAGGTAACTTATAATTCAAAAAGATCTTTCATCTCTCAAAATTTCAAGCCACTATATCTAAAATAATCCTCTGGAGACATACAGAAAGGAAAATTTTGCAAATTTTTTTACATAACGGTAAAGTTAAGTACTAAATCGCACAAAATCGTGTAATTTTGATAGTGTTTTATAAAGCTAAAAAAATATCCTGTCCTTTGGGGTTTTTAGATTCAAAAAATGTTCAGTAGAGAAAATATAGCTTTTTCAAATTTTGACAGGCTGTGTCTTTGTAATGGGTGTAGCTATACATAAAAAGATGTTCTACATTAATTTTTTTAGGAGAATGGGTTAAAATTCCATTGTTCTACTTTTAACGATGTAGAAGTTTTGTAAACAGATGAACGGACTAATGGACATAGTAAAACTAAGAAATAAAAAAAAAATATGTGAAACATTTTTACTAAAATTTGCTAAAAATAAAATATGTAAATTTAAATCTCTTTATTGTATTATTTTAACAATGTTATAAAGATATTTTTTTTTTATTTAAATATTGATATGAGTATTAGGACATTATTTATTTAAGTTGAAAATGAATTGAGTTGACCAAACCTGATTAATCGTTAACATTTATAAATATAAATACAGAACTGGGAACATATCAGAGATTTTTTAATCCAATACTCAAGATGATAATATTAGTTAATTTTTAGCATTTGTCTACTGCTCAGAATGACGAGGACTTTAAGATGCATTCCAGTACAGTAAATTTGATGTTGTTGGAAAACGGTTTAAAGCAAAAATAAAATAAGGTGACAAAGGATTGCTTAAAGTGTGATTAGGAGTCTAAAAAAAGTATCCTGCTACATTTATGTTTATTTTTCGTGAGCAGGTTTAAAGATTGAAGCCGTTAAAAAATACAGTTAGTATTTTTGAAAATAAAAAATTTGATCTTGCATTTAATAATCCGTATAATGGTAATAATATTAGCTCCCACACATTTTTAATTTAATCGATTTTCATCTTTGCTTTCAAGCATAAATTTTAGAGAGATTAAATAAAGTCAAGCGATCAATCTAAGGAATTGATCAGTACTGTCCTAATTTTGTAAATGTTAATTATATTTTTAATGCAAATATACAACAATTATCAGACTTGACCATTATCACCCTGAAAATGAACAATGATTCATAAATAAAAATATCCCAAAAATCTTTGACTAATGTAATAATATTAATTCGAATTTCCGAAGTTCTGAATTGATAATATGTATCCTTAAAACTTTAGTTGAACTTATATTAGATAGACTATGTATTAGATATTAAACAAGTATTCTAATATGGTATACAATTTTTTTATTGAAGGTGTATTACATAAAAACTTTCTCTTTTAAACCAGATAATGAGATTTAAGGTATTTAATGGCACGTCAAATAAAATTTATTGTTATAACACTGATTATAAATATTTTTAAAATCCTTTTATGGATAGGTATGGTTTTTTGAGTTGAGTATGATCTTTTTAAAGCTTATATAGATCGGCCGAACTTTTATCTTTTACAGAAGCTGTGAAAACTAAAACACATCGCGAAAAATGTACACATCGTATGATAAAAAAAGAACCGAAAATCTATTGAAGCTATCCCCCCGGAATATAGCCGGAACAATAGGTGAGTTCATGGGCCATTGGCCAATTGGTGAACATGCGGCCAGACTAAGTATCCCATTCAATTCATCATGTCGTAGCTGTGGTGAACAGAATCAAAAAGAATCGATCACACACTTCACCTGTAAGTGCCCAGCGCTGACTAGGGCCAGAAGAGCAACTCTGGGTAGCCATCAACTCAACGATCTTAGTGATTAAGTAACCTGCAAAAATGGTAAGGTTACTGAACCCAACGAAATGGATCTAAAATAAAACCTAATATAGCCCTATTATAAGCCTTGTGGTCACGGAAGTGGTAGCAAAACAGTGCTAACGCGCTAATTGGGGTTACTGCCATTAGCGGCGGTGGCCAGCCACCTAAACCAACCAACCAACACAAACAGTAACAGTTAATTTTGTAAATAATTACCAAATCTTTACAAATGAAATCTAAATTTCAATTAAGTGATAATTTTTACTCAATTGCAAGAAATTTGTATAAAATGTTTTAAAAATCACTAATGGTGGTTAAATCACAGATCAATTTTTATTAAAACTTGTAAAAATTAAAAAACGTTTACAAAACCTCTCATAATTGAAATAAGACTTCGGATAAATTGAAGTATTAGAAGTAGTCGACGTATTAATTATTCTTAATTAGCTACCGAAAAAGAAAATTCTTTAAGGGTACAAATGTATACGCAATAAAAAGTTCACATAATTAAACTTTTCATAAATATATTTTAAAGGATTTAAATAAATCTTTTAAACTTTGAGGTGTTTACAAAAATTATCATGAGAGAAAATCATATAGATATAGTTTAGAAAAGAATATACTACTGTTATATCCTGGCCCTCGTTTTACCAAAGATTACTAATAACATGGTTAGTACTTTCTTATAACGCAAATAAAATAGTTTTTTTTTTCTTGCCACTCCAATGAGGAGTATAGGGCATCCACTAAGTCATTTATTATTCATATTTGACTAAGCTTCAGTTTCGTGAATCATTAATTTCACTAAGCCGTTGATTACTCGGCTGTAGCTATTGTACAAGACTTAAACGTTTCTATTATTTCTACGCCATCTATTATCTTATACAAGAATTATGGTTTATTATTATTTTTTATTATATATAGCTATTACAATATGATATTTTATTATAATTTATATAGCATATATATATACTTATTTTTAATTTAATTATATTTTACTAATTATATATTATAAGAAAAATCTATATTATTTTTTATTAATCTATATTATTCAGCCGGGGTTTGAACCCGAGATCTTTCGTATGAAAGGTTGGTGTCTTAACAACTACACCATTTGGCTGGAACCCAAAAAAAAGTTACTAAATAAAAATATATTTAAATCCCATAAACTTTAGAATAAAAAATTTAAAAAAGAAATATATAGAATATTCTTAAAATCCCATTTCAAACAGTAATGAAAATATTATATCATTTTTATTGTACATTTTAATTTTAAAACATTTTTAAATTCAATTAATTCTTTTTTATTATAAAAATTTTCAAAATCAATTATATCTATATTTCGTTATTTTTAGGTCAAAACTTTAAAATATTAATTTTCTCTAAAAAATTTTCATAAAAAACATAAAAATAGGCAACAATTTAACCAAAAAATTTTTTCATACCAAAACGTATAAGTGTAATTTCTTTCCCTGCATCATCAGTTATTCAAATAATAAACTTCAAAAAATTATACACGCGATAATAATTATTATAATATATTGAATTATACATATATATGTATATATACATAAGTAATGTTCATACATATATAATACAATATCCTTAAACATACACATAAACAAACCAATAAAACCCAGAATATAAAGCTATCATTATCAATTTTTTATTTTTATTTTGTATTTTTTAAAGAAAAATTTCCTAAAATCAACTTAAACCACTTTACCCTCTAAAATTCGGTTTGAGGTAAAACACAAGTGAAGCCTAAGTAAAGCCCACAAATCATCAACACCATATAAAATTCTTATATATAATCATATAATATATGTGTGTTCAAATAATATGTATATATAGAATTAGGTTCTATATGTATATTATAAAATTGCATAATGCATGCAATTGTTTTTATTTCTAAATGAAATTCAGTTAAAAGTCCCTTTTGGGAGGTGCACCTTTCTAAATATATCGAGTAAATTTAAAAGAAAGAAAAAAACAAAATAACAGTGTTATAATAAATCGTAAGAAATAATTTTCAACACTATACATATAAAATATTATATATATATAGAACATAATATTATGTATATTATATATATATACATATTTCTATCTTAAAATTCAAATATTTTCTATAACTTAAATATCAAATGATACAGAAATTCAATTTGCTGCTGCTATCGCGTTCTAAACTTTTCTAATTTTAATGAGATTTGGAGTATATAGAACAAAACTAATTTAAACACAATTTTATAAATTTTATATTATATTATTATCCACACATGTTTTCTATCTATAGATATATTTTTTTTGTGTATATAATATATGTATATGAATATAAGTTTAAATTTATAACATTATATTAGAATAGTATATAAAGTGGGTGTGGTTGTGTGGTGGAAATTATAACTTTCAATTGCAAAATAAATTTTATATTCATTCATTGAAACAAACATAATATCTATATGTATATATTATATATGTATGTATGTATATATATGAAAACATGTATATTCAAAAACAATTATATATTAAGTCTAACGGAAAAATAAAATTCAAGCTCTATACGTATGTACCTACTTATCGTTAAATTTTTTTCCGTTCGATCTGTTAAGGCAGGAGAGTTTGTATAGTGTATTTCTACTACAACCATAATATTAAACATTATACTATTCCTATTGTTAATTAGAATATTAAATGATCACTTTTGAAAAGGTATAATTTCATACAGCAGAGATCTCATATACACTTAGAACGCTGTATGAAAATCCCTTTTCTTTAAACACAATTGATAATATGTATGTTTTTTTAGCACCATGTTCACTTTTTAAAATATGTACTATTTTAGTCTAAGACGTGTCTTCAAAAAAAAAAGTCACCACATATTCTGATACACCAATTCTAATAAGCTTAATTAATTTATTATATTAGGTAAAAAATGGTGTCTTTAGGAGGAAATCTACTTTAGGTGTTGGGTTAGGTGTTGGTTTAGGTTTAGGTCACTACATACATATAGTGAAAAATTGTGATGTGTTAAAGTAATTAGAATAGAAATAGTATTGCATTTTGTTTGAGATATACAAAAAAAAAAAGTGTCATGAAAAGGGTTGTTTTATTTTCAAGTTGTTAGAATATGATTCTTTATAGCAAAAAGGAATGCAAGCAGATTCTATCAAAGTAAAAACAGTAGAAATTACTGTATAATTAAAGTACAGTAAATTTCATTTTATTTGGAAGGTAGGAATTAACTATAGTTTTCGGTTTTCTTTTTCGATTCTTAATTTTCCAGTAGACCTCAACAATATTCAAATATTTGTTCTTAGATAAATTGAATATTATCATGAAATTTTAACAGTTTATAAAATGTGGCGTATTCGATTCATCATTTATTGTAAAAACAAAACAAAAAAAAAAAAAAAGAAAATAAGAACATGCATCAGGAATAGCATCTGCTATATAGTTATTGTTGTTATTTCTATATTAAATACCTCTACTCCTTCTACTTCTAAAATTACTTACCAAATATTATCCTTAGCATAAATCGTTATATCAATTATATTTCATTCAATGAATCTTTCATTATGTTCTTTAACTATAAATTTTGTTTTTTTTTATTCTATTACCATTGTCCCACCACATTTTGCGTGAAAGCAAAAGAAGAAGAGGAAATACAGTAAAATAGAATAATTCCTGAATCACCACATTTACAAAACCTAAAATTTTCACAAAACTTCGCGGCTTAGTTAGAATGTAAGTATTTTAAAATATTTTTTGAATGAAATTGAAAAATAAAATTAAACGAAATTTTGAAATGAAATCAACAAAATAAGAGGTTTAGCAACGGTAATATTTTTTTTTTTTTAATTTTAAAAATCCGTTATTTTTATTTATTTATTTATATATAATATCATTAAATAATATATTATTTATATATATATGTATAATTGTATATATGTATAGCAAACGTGTTGTAACGGAATTAGAATAAAAATAAAAACAAAAGAAAATAAGTGATTTAGAAAATCCCACCCAGTTTTACCACAGAAGTAGAGCAAGAGCGCAGAACAATGTTTTTTACATTATTTACATACGCCTTTGCTTTTATACACATATACATCCATAAATACTCGTATACATACATTATAATATGTCATAAAGTATATTTTTAGTTGGTTTTATTTAATTGTCATTTTAATGTACTGTTATAGTTATATATGTATGTATGTGTATCGATATAATGTTTGAGAGAGCTTTATTAGTACATGTTAGAAATTTTTGTGGAAACTTGAAAGAGAACAAATTAAAGAGAAACAGAGGAGAATAAAATTTAGAAAAAATAAACTTAATAACACGATTTGTTTAATTTTTAAAGCTATTTTCAATAAAATGCCCGTTATGTTAGCTTTTGGTTTACAAAATATACTATTATAATATTGAATGCGGCATATGTGGAATTTAAATTATATTTATTAAGTGGGAATAAAAAGTGATTATTATATTTTGTTTTTGAATTTTTAAAAAAGAAAAAGAAATTTTTTTTTAATTTTAACTAGCATTTAAAGAAATTAAGAAAAAATCAGTTAGTTTAGGAAATTATATTGTGTGGATGGTTTTGACACTTACCGTTACCTTTAATTTTTAAATTAACCGTAACTAAATAAATAAGTAACACTACAGTATTAATATTTTCATTTTATTTCAAATTTATTTACTTTAATACAGCAAAAATATTAAAAATAAGGAAATTATATTGAACCCGTTATATTAAGTTAAATAATAATAAATAAAGGGGATTTAATTATTTAGATAACAATTTACTATCAGTTTTCACGGACTATTACGGATTACAAAATTATAAATTTTAAAATTTTGATTATAAAATTCGAATTTATCTGACCAATGGTGCAGTGTGTAAGTCATAGAATTTTAATATGATCTCCCGGTTTGTTAGAAAGCTCTTAAGATTAGATTTTTAAGGTAAATAGTTAATTCACATTTTGCCTTCACATTCAAAAGAATTACATATTATGTCAATCAAATTAATTGTTTAGAAGTTCTTTTAATTCGTTTAGATATAATAAGGTTTGTTTTGTAACTCCAGCAAATATAGTAAGATATTATTTTTAAAGACCCTGTGAAGACCCTTTTAAAGACCCTATATTGTGAAGTATTTATGAAAGAAAATTATCATATTCTTATAGACTCATGTTTATGTAATTATTTAAATCGTGTTTTGTACTTAATCAAAATACATAATGAACTGAAATAATCAAAATTAATTTCATAACTTACTTTCTACGCTTTGAAAGTTAGGTAAATATTTGTAAAATTGAAATATTTTGAGAAATAAATTACAATTAGCGGCCTCGGGGCCTAGCGGGTAAGAGCGTATAACATACGCTGTAAACACCGAGGAAGTGTAGGTTTGAATCTCACACATGTCGTAAGAGTAATTCCCCCTTACGACATGTACAGCCACTACTAAAAAGGAAAGGCTGTGTAATTTTCTTGTTACATTTATGTGGCACGCAAATGCACTAAAAAAATAAATAAATCACAATTTCAAAAAACAAAATATGCTTTAAAGTATATTCCAAGTTCCTATTATTTTATTCAATAATTCAATATTTTCGACTTTTTAAATTGTATTTTTACTATTATACTTATTTTAATAATTAAAAATAAACTACAAAATAATATAGAAATTTTAATCGCTAACTATCAAAATGATTGTTTTAGTGTCCAGATACAATTGAAGTTTTTTTACGACCATTTAAGCCTATTTTCGACGCGTACAAAAATTTCTGTCACCATGAAAACGTTTAGAAGAGTAAAAATGACATTTATTTTTGTTTTGAGATTTGTTTGGATTTATAATTATATTTTGTATATTCTTTAAATTTGAAATATTTTTTTTGTATATTATAATGTTCTATAGTTATAATAACTCTACCACCATAACCACGGTTACAGCTATACCAACTTCAAAAATAAGTTATTGCTTTGGGTTAATCGTGCAACCTATCGCCGCGAATGTAGTTGAATTTTAAAAAAATTTAAATTTATAGCATAGAGTTATCAAAATGTATCCAATTTTGTTCATTGAGTCAGTGTAAACAAAGTAATTAACAACTATACCTACAGAAATCGCTTTATTGTAACTAGTAGAATTACAAGGTAGTAAACAGGCCTAGTTGCGTGATTATGGTGATAGCGTTATTATAACTAAAGCATAACACCGTTTTTTTTTTACTTCTTCAATTTATTAATTTCTATTGACAATTTTCTATTTTCTCTGACAAAAAAAAAAAATAATTGAAAAAATTAATTAAAATATAGAATGTGAAATATGAATATTAATGTGAATAACATGTAAAACAAATTTGACATCAGTAAACATTTTGATATTTCAAGGTGCATTAAAAAAAAGTTTAAAATTAATTAAATGATTAACTTTTTTTATAAGCTTCATAAGTAAGAGTCATGATTACTATAATTGTAGCATCTTCCATACAACTAAATATATTTAAACTTTTATTGACAGCACTTGCAGCATAACTATATACGTTAAATTGCGTTTGATTGTATAGCAGGATCTTTAAACTTTCATTTGTATATTCATTTTTAATTTTTTTGTTTTAAATTTATTTTAATATAAAGCAATGATGTTTTACCAGAGAATTTTAAAACATTTTTAAAATTTATTGTTAAATAATAGGGGTATTAATGAGTTGATGTTAATATTTACTATAAATTGTGAAAAAAATGTGTATTTTCCCATCATATTGTGAACATTTTATAAATGAAAACAACCGTCAACAATACTTAGACTTTAACTGTCAAAATGTTGAAATATGCTAGATAAATAACATAATTTTACACTTGCAATGCAAAGCCAGATTGAATAGACTCGTGACTAGTTTTAATATGTGGTTTAAATCAATATGAGAAAACAATTTCATTTTTTTGATCAATATCAATGTTACCCTACCTGATCAAAGTTAGATAAGTCGACGGTAAATATTTATGAGAATTTTTGCATGTTTATTAATAGAAAGTTTTTAATTCTTACAATTTTTGAATTAAAAAAATTATCTGAATTTATTTAGTAAAAATCGGAATTCCAAAAAAAAAAAAACCTGAAATTATTTAGTAAAAATCTGAATTCATTTAGTAAAACTCTGAATTCCAAAAAAAAATCTGAATTTATTTAGTAAAAACATGAATTTGACCAGAAAATGCTATATATTATATCTAATTATATCTATTTTTTGTTATTGCATTAAACATCATTGTTAGGAAAATCTTCCCAATCAATATGGATGTGTTTCTTTCAGCTTCTTCGCTTCTTATAAAGTTTAAAATGTAAAACCAGTTTTTTTTTTGTAAATATAAAGAAAACAAATTCCAAAAATAATTGATTGACCATAATTTTTTTCGGTTTTATTTTTAATGTCAAATAATATTATTTTATATTGAGTTGCATATTCAAATTTAAAATATAAAATTCATTTATACGATATGACGTGTATAATTAAATTGAATTCCCATAATAATTTTTTGAGTTTCCCCTGATTGTATCAAAGAATGAAACATAAACGTAATTAAATTTAAAAAATTAAATTGTGATTTAAATTAATAGGAAAATATTTAATTATATATATTATTTTAAATATATAATAATTTTATTATTTAAAATAATAACAGTGAAAATTGTTTTTTTTTCTGTTTTTGTTGTTAGAAATTTTGAATTGGATGCACATGCACGCATATTATTTTGTACATTAAAATGAAACTTAATTTGTATATATTTTTTATAATTTAATATAATTATAGTACAAATTTACGAATAAAAATACATATATATACCGTGTATATTGTTTGTAATTTAAAATAATAATAAATGTTATAATTGTAATATAATTATATTCATATTACCTATTATATATTATATACGATTATATGTACATATATATAAAATTTTAATTACTTAATTTCAAAATTTTACACTGAAACTGAAATGAAAGACTAAAATGTAATTATTTCGATAATTTAATTTTTTTGTTTTTTATTTATTTATTTTTTTTTTTTTTTTGTGCATAAATGTAGAATTGAAGTTCCATACAAATTATAAAAATACTAGATTTTAAAAATGAATAAAAATATACAGTGATCCATGTGAAAAACAATCATTTTCTTAAAATTGTATCTATAAAAACGGTGTTTCGCATTAGAGTGCAAAGATTTTGGCAGATAATTCCTGAGAATAAAATTAGAAAAAAATTGTATGAGAGGGGGAAATTTTTCATAATTGTATGAATCTATTATTAGTCGTTTTCGAGATATTTGGACTTTTATGTTATTTTGTTTTATATCTTCTATAATATAATACACAAGATGTTGGCGAGACCTTGCCAACATGTAAAAAAAAATATTTTATATCTATAATAAAACACTCACACTGAATGTAAACTAAACTGGCAATGATGATATTTCTGTATATTTATTTAATAATTTAAAATTTTATTACCAGAGACACGAATCTTTAACTCAAGGTATTATCAAGAGACACAAACCGTTAATTAAAAATATAAATAAATTTAGTAAATATTATTACCAGAGACTAAATTTTCCACTAGAATTATTGTCAGAGACACAAACCGTTCATTAAAAGTGAGTACAGTCAAAAAAGGAAAAGTACATACTTACTTAAAAAACACATTTTCAATCAAAATAAATTCAGCAAATTTTTAATTTTTAAATTTCACCGCCACATCCATTATGAACTGGTCGCAGCGGTAAATTAAAAATAAATTATTAATCTTCTGTTGGCGTTTTCAATCTTTGTTTTGGAAAAAATAAAAATAGGTACATTAAAAGACTTGAAAGTGAAAAGAGCAAAGTTTATAATAGGCCTTATATTTATAAGAAACAAATAATAGGCCGATTTTATTCTTGATTTTGTTTTCACTATTATAAAAGCTGGTAAAAGCTTCGCAGCACACTTTAAAGTAGTTTTGTTTATTTAGGTTGGAATTTTAATTTTTTAAGCTGCATTTTTGATATAACATAAAATATTTGAATTTTTTTATTAATATAAAATTCGGCAGACTTAGCTAATTATATTTCATAACAGAAATCAGAAACTTACTAAATATTATAGAAATGGATATTTCTCTTAAAAAAAAAAAGAAAAATTAACATAGAAAATATCATTTTAGAAGCCTTCTCTCACAATAGATTCATAATTTTGTACTAATTTATTATTAGACCATTAAATTAAAAAGCTGTCGAAAACGACCGTCACAAAAAAAAGCCCCCGAAAATTTATGAAATTACATTATCAGAGACATGAATCTTTTATTAAATATACCAAAGACCTCTTCCAAAGTACATTTAAATAAAATAAATTCAGCAAATTGTTTTCAAGCAAAAAAAAAATAAACGCAAAAGACTTGAAAGTAGTTTTGGTAATTAAAGTAATTTCGCGGCGAAAACAACTGTTTTTCATCGACATAAAATTTTTTTTTTAAAACTAAAGAAAAATAGAGAGTCGGTAAAATTTTAACAAATATTAAAATTATTTCGATTATTGGGATTATTTTAAATGTAACAAAAAAAAAAAATGTCGTAGCGGTTGGTGTTGGTTGGCTTTTCGCCGGTTTTTATTGTGCACTTTATACATGTGTTTCAAACAATTTTTGAGATATCGGCACGAACTTTTACCCTGAATGTGTTTTTAGCTTGGACCATTTTTTCTCAATGATTAAAAAACTGTCAAAAATTACCGCCACGAAAAAACGGCGAGAAAAAATTAATAAACTGTACCTAACATTTTTAATTTTATGTATTCAGATTTGTTTTATGTTTTTTTCTATTACATCAAGTAAGTAAGTGATACCAAAGTTTTTTTAATGGTGCTGATGTAAAAATGAAATTTTTAGGTAGTTTATTAAGGGAGTCAGTATGATACCGCAAATGTTTTTGAATCTATAGAAATTGTGCAATTGGGGGATTTTCTAGTTATTAATTAATAAATAACATTTGCCGCACATCTTTTATAGAAACTAACCTATTCTGCTTTGACAGATTGTTTTTCAAGCTTTCATCTGCTGAAGGATTTATTGTCCGTCTCAAAAAATAAAGGAGCTGGGAGGCTGAAATTTTTCTTACGTCACTTTTGCAAAATTGTTAGTTTTGCTATTTAAATTTAGCATTTTCGACCACCGGGTTCGAGTAGCTGCCATACAACTTCTTCCTTTATATGGAAATAACTCAGTATCTATTTAAGCTAGGTATCTGAAATCTTACAAATGATGATGAAATTTCATGGCAACAACTTTTTGAAAAATTAGGTTCTTCTGCTGCAAAAACTTCGTGTAGCTGCCATACAATTTCTCTTTTTAAATGAAAATAACTGAGTGTATATTGAAGCTGAAGTATCTGAAATTTAGTGAAGAGATGTCGTGTTACATGCCAAAAACTTTTGTAAAATTTGATTGGTCTAAAGCAGTCGGTTCAGGCTTCTTGGACCTCTTGGAACTTAATGAAGCTAGGCGCTAAAATCTTATAAATGATGGTCAAGTTTTATGGCAACAACTTCTGTTAAATTTGATTGTGCTTGTGCAATAGATTCAGGTAGCTGTCATACAACTCCACATTTTACATAAATATTTCTCTGTAGTTAACGTCGGTACTAAAACGTCTGAAAGTTTTTAAAAGATGTTCAAGTTTAAAAAATGGTCAACAATTGTTCATACGCGTATCCTAGAGTTGACACAGTCTACTCTAATGTACTCTTCCTCGTTTTAAATTAAATTCAAATGAAATTTATTAATTTAAAAATTTAAAACTTATGTGCGACTTAAATAAAATATACAAAAACATTTTGTTTGGAAGGCTTCTTTTTAAATGTTAATTCTGCTCTTTAAAATGTTAGTTTTGCTGAAGTCAAGTTAAATTAGGACACTTTAGTCTTTATTAGTTTAAATCCCATAAATCCCATAAACTATTATTTGATCAAAAATGTAGGTGGTCTTTAGTGGTTTAAAGTCCCACACGTTAATAGAGGAATTGTGCTTGTACCCCTCATCTTTAGCATTTTTTGAAGATTCCTACTTAGCGCCGTAAAACAAAAAAAAAAAAATTATTTTATAGAAAGTTATGCTCAGCTTTTTGTATTTTTTTAATATTAACGTTTTGATGCGTTTCATTGATAAGCGATGTAATTTACCACTAAAACCCAGTCTTCAATGTCCCTATATAAAATCTTTCTAATAATAAATAAAAAGTAGTTCTCCGAAACACAAACTTGCCTTATAGAAGATTATAAGTTTGAAAATTTTGAAATAAGCTAACAATTTAAAAGAAACAGAACAACTGTCCTTAACTTTAAAATTTTTAGTGTGGCACTGTATACTTAATATCAAAGTGCAATCCAGTATTTTGTTGATCGAAAACAATGAAAATTATCACTCCTATACTATAATAGTTATATTATTATACTAAAATTTAGTTGATATTACAATCGCAAATCAAAAAAAAAAAAAAAAACAAACAAACAAAACAAAAAATACAATTTAACAAATTTTTGAAAACAAAACAAAGCCATTTTCCAGGACATTCATTTTATTTAAAGTTTTGCTTTTGTATAATTTTTTCAATATTTTTTTTTTCAAAATTTTTATTTGTTTTTTTTTGTTATTATCATCTTTAATTTAAATGGAATTTTTGAAAATTATATATTTTAAAATATATTTTTTATTATATACAAATATGTATGTATATATAATAAAGTAAATATTTTAAAATAATAGAATTGATAAAATGAAAAACTCATTAAAATCTTCAAAATGTAAAAAAAAAAACAAAAAAAAAAAAAAAAAATAGCAACACTTAAAATTCTTTCACTGCAGTAAATGTAAAATTTACATACTAGTGTCACTCATACTGGTTATTTTATATATCTGTTTCTCTCTTTGTCTTACTGTAACATATTATGTAAACTAATAAAAGGATATAAATGATTATAGTAAATATATTAGTAAATTTTATTATTAAAATCTGGCTGGAATGTAAATGTGTTTATCAGTTTTATTCAAAAAAAAAAAAAATATTTTTTTTTGTATTATATTTTAAAACATAAAATTTCACTTTACTATCACTTACTATTACGTTACGACGACTGAAAAGTTGACATTTAAATTTTATTTATCTATTATTTATTACTGTTTTTGTTTAAAAATTAATTTTTAATTTTCTGTTTTTAATTTACTTTTAGATAAAAATAATTAAAAAAAACAATTCTTCATGAAGAAGAATTATTTGCTTTTATCAGAAATATTCAATTTTTTAATATTTTGAAAGTTTAATTAATACGCATACTGACGTTTTAAAATACTAAAAATTAACAGTTTATAATTTATTAAAATGTCACAAAGAAGGCCTCGTTTTTACCATCTCAATTTCCTCATTAAACAATAAACATATCCTTTCCCATATCTTTGTCTTCTTTAAATAAGCTTTTATCTTCCCACATCTTTTCCTTCGTTTATCTCCAGCTATTATACTTCGTAAGATAATAATATGGTTTATCATCATATTCAGGCTACGGAGGAAGGTGAGAGCGTTTAGTAAAAAATCTTAAACTTCAAAAAAGGCTCAGAATTTTATGACATCTTTTGAAGATTCCCAACTCCAGTTAAACACAAAAACAAAAAGGACATCCAGGCGCACAGTGGAAAAAAAGATTGTTTTAATCTTTACTAACTATTTACTGTTAATTCTAAAGCAACGCAATTACTTCCATGGTTGTATGAAAAGTTTTAAAAGTTTTAATCTTCCATTGAAGACACTTACTTTCTACCAGAATTCTTACTATGTTATTCTTCTCTATTTAAAGAAAATGAAAATGTTTATAATTTGAGTTCGATATTGTGTTTTAAGAATTTCCATTTTTAAGATTTTCTACCATCAAGGATATATATATTATATCGTAATTATAGTGCCGAAAAATTTTCATAACTGTACATATAAAATGTTTCGAGAAAATTTAAAATTAATTTATTTTTTAAATGATATGTACAAGTTCATATTATGTTGATATGTATTATGTTCATCCTTTACAGTAATACTTACAGTAATACTTGATACAAATTCATATCTCTATATAATACTCGTAATGGTCATTGTCAAGTTTTTTTTTTTGGAATTTTGTTTACTAATTCTAAATATCCTCATTTTTCAAAGTGGTCCGCTCGTGAATCTTAAAAATTGAATTTATTGCCTCAAAGACATATATTCTGATCCTTTATGATTAATATATATTATATACCTTTGTACATGGGATTTTTTGTTTCTCAAAAAAAAAAACTCCAAAAATTTGTTATAAAGTAAAATTCCTTTAATTTTTTATTAAAAATAAAAAAAAAAAAACCAAAATAATAAAAACCCGCTTTTAATTAATAAATTACAAAATATTAAAAATATTTAAATAAAATTTATCTCTAAGTACCTATATAAGTGTCTTCAGATACGTTTTGTTAATACACCGTATAATTTATTTGTTTACATTTATATATATATATATATATATGTATATATATGCATTAATATTTTTATTTATTTAGTTTATTTGCATTTTTTTGGTGTTTTTTTTTTGCATTTATAAATTTAATCGGCTTATTGTTTAATCCTTGTAAAACACTTGCGTTCGTCCTTTTTTTTTCTCTCTATCTATTTATTTTTGGTATAATTTTTGAGTACTGACCATTCCAGTAACTTTAAACCCTTCAAAACAAAAGCGTTTTTTTATGACTGAAAATTAAAAATGAAAAATGAAAAAGGATAGGAAAGTTTTTGGCGCAAAATAGGATAACACTTCAGCTAAATCAGGATAATTAAGTTCACTTTATCAAAACAAAACAAAAAAAAAAAACTTTTTGCGAGTGCAATTTTTCTTTTATTTTTTTTCTGTTTTTTTTTTTCAATCCGGTAAAGTTTTCTTCATTCTTCATTTTTTTTTTATTTTTTTATTTTTTGTTTGTTTACAAAAGTCCCAAATTTTGAAGTTAAATATTAAAATCTCCCTAAAAATGTATAAAAACTTCTAAAGCGTTTCATAAAAATTTTACCGCACTTAAGACTCTTCAGACTTTTTTAATGCTTATATTGTTGTTTTTTTTTGTTGCCCAATAAAATGAAAGTTAAACAATTTATAAAAAAAAAAACAAAAAAAAGTTTAATTCAGTCAATGTGTAGATTGAAGAATAACAAATACAATGGAAATTCAAAATAATAGTAAATTGAAACAATCGCATAGAACAAACCGAAAAAAAAAGTTTGAAAAGGAGTTCTTAAAACATTTAAATTATTTAAGTGGTCACTTTTGTTTTAATGGATACATACAAAAAGACAAAAAAAAAACTTCTAAAAAAAAATTATAACGGTTAGTACTGAAGCATAATCTAATATCAGTTTTATTTATTTAAAAAAGAGTGAGTTACACATATTTTATATACTCAACAATTAAATTTTTTAATGAAAGGTTTGGTAGCTAAGTGTATTTTTTATATACTTTGTACAGTTAATCATTTAAATCTAAGATTCAATTTCATAGCTATTTTCCTTACAATCCTTTTTTTTTGCTTTTTTCTGCCACATAAATGGGGACAGGAAATTACACAGCCTTTCCTGTTTAAGCGTGGCTGTAAATGACGTAAGGGTGAAAACTCTTACGACGTGTGTGGGATTCGAAGCCACACTACCTCGGTGTTTACTGCGTACTTTATATACTCTTACCCACTAGGCCACCGAAACCCCACAATCCTTAGTTTCGTTCATATTATTAATCTCTTATAAAATGAATGTAAAAATTGTGATTGCTTTAATGCTTAGTTCCACCCTAATAAGTTATTATCCCTTTTATTTAATAAATACAATTATGTTGCTTTACTGTTTTGTTTTCTTATGGAGGTGGAAATCTTTCAAAAAGATCAAGAATATCCCCTTGGTAGTATCATTTTTGTACTGACTAAATTCATCCCACTCTGTGGTCAATATAATGGGATGAAACCTGTAACTGCTAACGCGATATATTATCTAGCGAGTATGGATAGAAAAGGGTAGGACAGCTCAAACTTTTAATTGGGAGTGGTACTGTTAGGGAACAATGAAATTATTATATTTTGCTATCAGTGACGAATCCAACAGATACAACATCCAGTAATATATAACAACTTTTCTGCATGAGGTGATAATTGAAGACAGCTTCACTTTAGCAGTTATTATTACTAATTTATCTATTTATTATTATTATTTCTATTTGACACAGGGTCAAGGTCATCAATCAAATACAACTTGTAGTAGTATGTTAAAAAAATATGATGTTAAAATATACTTTTAATAATCTATTAGTTGTATTAATTTTCTAACAATTATGTAATTATTATTCGTAAATTATTAAAAATGAGTTATCAATGTAAAAATATTATCACTCTACGTACAACATTATAAGGAAACAGTATTAACTTGTTGAAGACCTGCAAACTAACTTCAACAATTTTTATGGCATAGATAAAATAATTTCAACTTTGTAAACCCCTGCCCTACTATGTTACTTTCTTATTTTTAATTTAACTTTCTTGATTTAGGTATAACATAAACTAAAGCACAAAAATTTGAAAGGGGTGAACAATTGTTGATTTTTATTACTCTTTTTTTAGTTTCTGAGTTTTCGTACTGACGATAGAAAAAATTTATATGTATGAAAATTAACTCAGTTACATTTTCGATACTGGTCCGATCAATATACTAGATAGTCTATATCTACCATGTATAGTACAACGTGCTACAAACGGAAAATTTGTCACTATTGTTAGTAATAAAACCAAACATCTTCTAAAATTAACCCATTAATCTGCAGTTTTAAAATATAGGATCTTTAAAAACTAAAACAAAGATATCACTTTTATTATTTTGTATAATTTAAAGTGACTTAATGTGAATCTGGCGTTTTTACAAGATTATAAATATCAAGCAATTTCATTATACAAAATTTATCTTGAAGTTCTTATTTCTAATTATAGAATCTACATTGAAATGAAATGGAACCCGCAAAGCATCAGAAGGCGCACTCTACCGGGCACCACTTATTGATGAACAATTCTTTTGGAATTGAATAAGATTAGCAAATCATGGGAAAAGTTTCCCAAGAGAAGAATTATAAATAACTAGACAAGAGCTTGAGACCTGTTCTGCTACGATGTACTCATAATACTAAGACGATGTAATCATAATACTAAGATCCTCACAAGAAGAAAAAATTATTAGACCGAAAAGAAAATTCAGATACAATCAAGAAATATTTGAAAATATTTTCCTAATTTCTTAAAATAGCTACTTATTGATTTTTCAAAATTTTCTTCATTTATTTAATATTGTATTTTTTTATTAAATAATTTTTCAATTTTTCTTAAAGTTTTAGTAAATTATTTTAAGTTTTATAAGTAAAATGAATTTCCAACTTTTTGTACATGTCTTATAATAATATGAGGAAAATTTGAAGTGAAAAAGAAATAAAATTTGTCACTTGCAGGTGATAAAGGATGTCATTTTAATTATTAAATTTTGCACCTTTTTACTACCACATATACATTACTATATAGCATTCATTTAATTCTTATTTACACGTATATATTATTTTCATAAGGTGTTTACCTGATTTTCTAATTTCCTTTATTTGTTCCGTTTTTTATCCGTCTCTTAATTAAACCAATCCATTTTTCTATGTACCCTCTATGAAATGGAAATATTTTGTTATTTTCTGATTTTGTCATATACGTACTGATTATTTTTTTTTTTATCGTCAACTTAAATATAGTATATGAGTTAATAAGGTTTATGTGGTCTTTGATGTATTTAAAGTTTAGATCCTTTTAGAATTCATTAAATTAGTTTTTTTCGATTTTGGTTTTTTTTTTTTAATTCATTCAATTTTAAGGGATCTGAAGGACATTTTGAAAAATATTAATTGATTTTTGTACTATAGATACAATGTCAAACTTTAATAATATTTGGAATTTTGGACTGAGAAAATACAATGAGTATGATTAAAGTTTTATTTTTACCCTTAAATAAGAATATTTTATGTAAGAAACTATTTCCAATGTTATAAGAAAAAATTTTGAAAGGAGAAAATAAAGGATAATAATATAAAAATTTTTGTTTTTATTTTTTATGGGATAAACATAATTAACCACTTTGGCTACTTCAGAATTTATTTTATTATTTTGATTGAAAAGTTACAGTAAAAAAAATGACTAATCAACTGATATGTGAGAGATAGACTATCTGATTTTAAATGTTAAGTTTAAGTTAACTTTTAGTGAAATTTAGGAAGAAGATTCTGAGTAAAAGCACCTAAGAATATATTGCTTTACCGAAGATGAACTGCCAGCAGGAGGTACAATCCACCTCACATAGTAATAGGAAGAGCGCAATAGATCTACATTAAAAGGTCGCAATGTTACTTATACGTCTTAAATAATCATATGATGTAACTACTAAGTAAAAATGAAATTTTAATTCAAGATATACAATCGTTTAATATTTCCAACTATTCATAATCTTTAAAGAATATTTTTATAGTTCTGTGATAGTAAGCTAAAAAGTTAAATAATGTTCATTAATCATTAGATTAAATTAAATTTGTAGTAGCACTAAATAGTCAAAAACTTATTAGAGTGGTTTCTGAAGATAATGTCGCAAGTAAAAAGGTCGGAATTAATATTATAATGTCGCGGCAAAAATATGGTGTTGAAAAAATGTCACCGGACAAAATGTAGCGGATAAAATGTTGTGATAATTAATTTAAATTTAATTGGAAACATTTTTGAAAAACGGAATACCCTGATTTTGAATCTAGCTCTATAATACCACAAATATTTTGTAAAATTCAGGGTTATACGATTATGAATCCAATTCTAAAATCCCTCCTCGCGATATTTTGTCCTGCGACATTTTTGCCACTACATTTTGGGCTGTTATCTATTAGAATGAAGCTTCAAGATTCGCAATAATTTATCTGAATTCATTTTGTTGAAAAAACAAAAATGCTTCAAAAATTGTAAAAAAATAAATTAGGCTAAAAGTTTGAGAAGCGTTGAATCACAGAAAGAATTTATAGTTATTTATATTTTAATATATGTATAATGTGAGTTATAAGTACGAATAAAAAAAATTTTCTTTCTTGTTTTAAAACTAATTTTTTATTATTTATATTTGTTTGTATTAGAAGTTTCCACATTACTGTGACTTTTAACTTTGATCTATGTATAAAATTGTTGCTGTTGTCTATATATTGGAGAAATTTATGCAAGAGTAATGGTTAATTTAATTACCAACCAATTTCAATGATAAATTTTTAGATTTCTATCCTTAACTTCCTATTTTTTATTTTACTAGAGTAATTTTTTTACAATAGGTTATTTACGTTATATTTGACTTTTAAGAACAACAGCAGCATGTGAATAGTCACTATTTGTTACATAATAACAATTTAACATTTAGCTGTAACAGTTTAACAGTTTAACAGTTTAAGAACCCATGTGTTAATAAACATTATAATTTTTTATTGCATAAATAATGTGTAGTTTTTAATTGCTGACGATACTCAAATCTAAGAACATATAGTTACAAATCGGAACCTTTATCGATTTAACGTTAGAAAACGCGGACTTAGTTCTGACATATTCATGATGATATGATCCATAAAAGTCCAAACCAATAAGAAAATATAAAAATTTTTAAATTTTTTAAACTAATCAAATTTGATAAAAAAATTTAATTATAAAGACTTACCTCTTCCGCTTCTTCCAACAAATCTTAAATCATTAAATTTTGCAACTGAATTTTTCATAACAGCTGTACAATTTCTTAATTCACCACAATAATTTTCATCATTACCAGCTCTAACTGTAACCATTGTACCATCACCAATATCACCTAATGCAACAACTTTAAATGCAACTGGTAATGTTTTATTAGAACGCCAATGTGGTGGTAATACTGTACAAACAAACATTGGACTACCAGTTCGTATTAATTCACCCGGATGCTCTGATAAGAAATCACCAAGTGTACGTTCCGCTAATATATCTGATGTCATTTTTGTATATGCCTCCTGCAATAATTGGGCTGCTGTCGGTGGTGTATTATTTTCTGTTGAATTATTTGTTCCATTTGAACCGGCAGAATTTGAATTACCATTACTACTATTATTATTATTGTTATTGTTACCAGATGAATTGGTATTATTTGAATTATTGTTATTATTATTATTCCCCGTAGGGTTTGTATTAGCTGTTAAATGCATTTTTAATTTTTTATAATATATATTTTGTCTGGTTTTAATAAGAGTTGGAGAAATATTTTTCAGACGCAATTTGACGAGATTTTAATTAAATATTTGACAAGAGAAAATTTTTTTTTTTTTTTGTAGTTGTTATTTTTAATTAGAGCTTGAATGTTACAGTTAAGTGTTAAGATCGATTTTCATTTTATTAATAATTGGAAAAATCTGAAATAAAAAAACAAAATAATTACGAATTAATTAAAAAATGTTTTCGCATATTTTAATAAAATAAACATGAAATTAAATAAGAGTACTTTATATTTTATTTAAATGATTTCAAAGGAAAATTTATTTCAAAATATTGTGAGTAAACAAAGTTTTACTTGAGTTTTATATAGTAGCAGGTTTTGTCGTTACGAAATTCTTAATTCAGTAAATTAAAATATAAAATTTAATCTCATATTCACCATTCTATTGTATATGGTGTCATGGCCTACCGTTTCAGAAATTTTTATGGCACTGAGTATAATTGTATGACACCTACAATTATAGGTACCTATTGACAAATACAATAGGTATCTGAGTACCTCATGCATGACACTGAGTATAAGGTTCGTCGAACCTGCTAAAAACACGAAATTTGGGTATCGTATGTCGGTTCACTTTACTTCATTCCATTAGATTTTTATTAGATAACATTATCTATCTTTAATATGATTCAATATTGATTATTATGTTCACTATTCATGATTTCACTTCTACTTGATCTACCTAACGTTGTTCCGTGTCAATACCTCATTTGCCTCAACTACTATTTATTTTTTTTCTTTCTATAATTGGTTGTATGAGAAGTATAGTGTATCCCCATAAATTCGCTTATTATTCATATTAGACTAAGCTTTGGTTTCATCAATCATTATTTTCATTAAGCTGGTGATTACTTATTCAAAATTATGAAATATAAATATTATAAACACTATGGTTAAAAGTTTCATCCGTTATCTTATACAGGAATTATATATTTATTTTTTTTTACATGGGATGATATAAACTAATTACTATTGAATAGTATCTGACCTCTTTTTGAATCGAACATCTTTCAATTGAAATGCCGACAACTTACATCATTATTCGGATTTACAATTCCACTACTTCCTTTTTTTTTATCAATAATTGCGGTATTCTATTTTATGATTTACGAAAAACGTAGACGTTTATTAACGTTCGAAATTCTGGATTCATTTTAATTTATATGATTAATAAAATTAAATTTTTATCATCTTAACGACCATAATTGTGGAGAGTAGTACAGAGATTGAAGAGATTGTAAAAACATAAACTTTAAATTCTGGTAACCCAATATTTTTTCAAATTATGGAGAGTATTTTTAACATTTGTATATTTTTCAATAAAATTAAGTTCCATTTTAATTTTTAATAAAAACAAAAAAAAAACTTTCATTTTGTTTAAGTTTTGTTTTATCACTTACATAATTGTTATTTATGTAATTCAAATTTCCAGATGATATAATACGACTTACGGAGAATGCAGTTTATGCTACGAACACTGAGAATTGGAAACATCTCCCACATCATGTGGTCACTAGAATTTGAGTGGATTTCCTATACAAAAACAAAAATTCTAATTCCAATTCCAATTCCAAAACTTCAAGGTAAACATTAACAACTTTGTTCATAATTCCTGTTTATTTGAAATTAAATTTAATTCTCTAAACTTAACCTCCTTTGATCAAACGGTACATTAGTATACTTAAGGTCATATAATCTATATAGTTTATTTAAAAAAGAAGGTACTGCTTACTAAATTAAAGTACCATTCAGAGAGGACTCGCGTTCGTATTATTCTTCAATTGTATCTTTAGATGATTCTCACCTTAAGCAGTTTTCGAAAAATTTAAAGTTTGACTAAGAAAAAATTTCAATTAATTTTAAATAAAAGATTTATGGTCTAACATGACTGATTGGTCATCATATTTTACGGTCACTAGATATAATTTGAAGGCATAACTCACAGAATAACTTTTTGACGGCATAATTTGATGGTATAACTTTCAATTAATTTTATGTAATTTAAACACAATATTTTATCTATTGAATACAATATTTTGCAAAATAAAATTCAAAAAGTGATAAATTTTGAATCAAATCCAATAAGAAACATTGTAATACTCAAAATACCAAAAACCCAAAATAACCTACAAAAAAAAAAACATGTAAACACATGATATTTGTAAAATAAACCTTAAATATTACCAAATTAAAAAAAAACATATAAAAATTCGAGATTCTTTATTTTTATTTCAGATGAACCAAAAAACAAAAAAAAAAAATTAAAACCAGTAAAAATGCCCAAATAATTTGTAAAGGTTATTGTAATGCTCTTCAGCTTTTTAATTCCTATTTTCTATTTATATTTTCTTATTTTTATTTTTGAGGTTACAATGATGGTAAGTGCATTAAAAAGGAGGCACACCAAAAGTATACAAAATGTCATCAACATTATTATCAACAATATCAACATTTATTTAAATTTTTTTTTTTAAATATACATAGGTATTTGTTTTATCTTTCAACACTCATTTTTTCGGTCTTACATTTAAAATATAATTGGATGTTACTAAAAATTAGTGTTACCAGTTATATAAAAGTTTTCAGATAGGAATTAATATTTTTCAGTTACTTTCGTAACTAAAAGTAAAAGTTAAAAAATTTAAAAAGCACTAAATTTTTTTACAGAAATGGAATGCACAACTTTTAGATGACAAGCTCGCCGAGATAAATTTTCACGTTAGCATAACAAAATACAAGGTACTCCGTCAGGAAGCGAGTCTGATAAAAATACAATAATTTAAAAACTATTTTCCTTTAAACTCTTATGCTATTTTAAAGGGGGAGCGGTTAAAGAATTTAAACCGTTATTCTGGCAAAATGGATAAATTCGTTTTGTTATTAAATATTTTCGCTACCAAGGAAGCCTTAATTTCTTTGAAAAATAAATTTTTTTCCTAGAAAAAATTTAAAGCATGATTTGATTACTTCATTTTTACGTGTATTATGGAAACTGAAATGTATTCTTTCGTTTTGTAAAATTATTTTTTATTAGTAATTTAAAAGACTCAGTTATTCATCTAAGATTCATTTTTTTTTTTTGGAAAGTACTTTTCCGTTATTTTCCCTTTATTAACTTTTAAAGTAAACGGAATATCTGGTAACTCTAATACTTTTTTTTTCATGCGTACATGTGTTAATTTAATTCACATACAACAAAAAAAAAAAAAAAA
The DNA here is from genome assembly GCA_947095535.1 of Poecilobothrus nobilitatus. Lineage (NCBI taxonomy): Eukaryota > Metazoa > Arthropoda > Insecta > Diptera > Dolichopodidae > Poecilobothrus > Poecilobothrus nobilitatus. The sequence continues at coordinate 49,227,341 of OX352772.1, read as the reverse complement.
CTTATTTTTATTGAAAAAGTAGAGTTCTATTATTTTATTTTTCTTACAATTCCAAAATAAAATAAAAAAAAAATGAATATTTTTAAAATATTTCATTTAAATACTTTTAATACACACACGCACACACATACTATACATATTCAAATATATGTTATGATATTATAAAGAAAATTTATGAATACACAAAAAATAAAAAAAAGCAAAAATCAAAAACACACTAAAAAGCCTACAATTGTACACATTAAATGTGTGTATTGGTTTTATAGGTTTGGTTTTAAAAATATTTTCTTTCTCTTTCTTTTTATTAAAAAAAAAAAAAAACAAACTAACATAGTATAGGATCAATACAAAGAATTCCTATAAAGTTAACATATCATTTACCACAAAATTCTGGGAGCCCTACAAAACAACAACAAAAAAAAACTTTAAAATCAAAAAAAAAAAAAAACCTGAATGCGTGTAGATATTCAGCCTCAAAATTAGTGTATATAAAATGTAATGAACATAGGATCTATTTGGGGTCAATTCAGACACACTGAATCTATATAATATAAATAAAAGGATATATAAAAAACAAAATTCTCTTGAAAAGCCTAAAGTCCATTCTTTCATAATCAATTCAGAATAAAAAAAAAAAAAAAAAAAAAAAAAACATAAAACGTCTTTCAAATTTATTCTGATTCTATATTAGTATCCTTTTCCATTATTGTTGTTTTTTTTTTTTTTTTCATTGCGTATGTGTGTTTTTCTACTTTCATTGCTTTCTGTTTTTATATTTTTCACAAATTTCATTTTAAATTACAATAAATTTGGTACAAAGAATGTAACAAAAAACAAAAAAAAAACAAAACAAAAAAATCATGTTTGCAGGATATAAAATCCTTTTTGTATTATAAATAAAATTTTACCATATAATGTTGATGTTATTATTGTAATTGCAATTGTTTGGTTTTCAAATTTTAGGATAAATTTGTAGCAAAAACAAAAAAAAAATTATAGAAAATTGTGAAAAAAAAAAATGTTCATAGGAAAATTCAAAATTTGGAAAATTTTTTAGTTATATCATTTGTACATTGTGTGTGTTACGTATTAGAATAGAAGGAGCCACTTCTAAAATTTAAGCTACTTGTACCTTTACAAATTATTATATAGATATTATGCAAATTCCACCTTCTATTTAGTTCCTTAAATAGAAGGTGTGAATTTGGTGCCTCATGAACAATAAAATTTAACTCATGAATAACTGCTTTTATAAAAACTTTACTTTTGTATAACAACTTATTTATGTAGCCTAGCCGTTCTAGACCTACAGCTCTTCAAATTAAAAAATATTCCTATTTATATTTTAAGTTTATATCTTATATTCTACTGAATAGTTTTCCAATAAAAAAACCTTGACACCAATACAAATTTAATAAAATTTACCGTTTACCGTCAAATTTTACATTTTACCGTTTTATGAAACTAACATTTTAAAAAATTTTGTTTTGTCTGTGTCTCTGAGACTTTTTCCGTCAGAAAGTTGAAATTTTTGTAGGATGATAAATCTTCAAGATTAATGAAAAGTTTCCAAAAATAAGGAAAATTTGTAGTTTCTCCTATTGTAGTCTGTAGGAGTCTAGAATTAAAAATTTGCTGTTTTTGGACTTGACTTTGAACTTAAACAGTTTTGCAATTTTTTTTAATGTAACACAAAAAAAAAAATTAAAGTTCCAATATTAAATTTTTCTATGTTTCAACGGCATTTAATTAATAAACATATCGGATTTTATTAAAATTGAAAGAAATGTTTTTCAAACATATTTTGATGAATTGGAGTAGTAGTCCTATACTAAATTTATTATCTTTTTGAAAATATTCTCCTTTAAAAACATTAAGTTTTAAATACTGTTATGTTTTAATGTTTTAACTCTAAACTTAGAGAAAAAAATTTATTTTTTTTACATTCAAACATATTTTGACTGAAAGGGAGATGTATTAAAAATACTGACTTTATCAGTCAAGTCACCTACCGTTAACTTGAAAAGAATAGGTACATTTCTCAATATTCATGAAGATAGTTGTGGATTGTTTAGTATTTTCATTTTTCACTGAAAATAATGAAAACTTTCTCTAGAAATGGTTTCTAAGAAATATAATCCTAAATAAAACTTATGTAAAATTTTAAGAAAATATTCTTTTAAAGTTTTTCAAAATTGAATATAAAAATAAACATTGAAGTAAAAACAAAAAGCTGTAACAAGATCAGAATCAGAAAATCGCTTCAACTTATTTTATTACAACTGCAGTAGAGGTTTTAAGAAATATATTAGAAAATCTAAGTATAGCCCTTAATTAAATCTTTTACAATACTTATCATGAAGAATGATCAGTTAAAGATATCCTGGGTGCTATAATACCATAACCACTTATGACTAATCAAATATTCAAATAATCATTTTTTATGTGATAAGTGTGTGTTTTTTAGTAATCAAAATTTTATTGAGTATTATTATCAATTTAAATCTTAGTATGTTTTTTTTTTTTAATGCATTTCTCTGCCACATAAATGTGGACAGGAAATTACACAGCTTTTCCTGTTCAGGCGTGGCCATAAATGTCGTAAGGGGGAAAAACTCTTATGACGTGTGTGGGATTCAAACCCACACTCCTTCGGTGTTTACAGCGTCTTTTATACGCTTTTACTCACTAGGCCACCGAGGCCCCTCCTTAGCATGTATATCATTATAATTTATAATCTAAGTTTTCCAATGAAAATTTTTAATATCTATTAAGACTATATCTGATTATTTTCAGTTAAAATGGAATATCTAACTATAGTATAACTATAAATTTTGTATTTATTTCCAATCCAATTGTACAAATATGGTGTAACAATTAAATTAGTTACATTGCAAGTGCATAACAACATGATGGTTATGTTTAATACAATAATAATAATGATGATAACGTTTTTATAATGATAATAATGATGATAATAATAATCATGACGATAACATGGTTGTTAGTTATGTTGATTATCTGTCATAAATTTTAATGAAAATAAAATTTTAGAAAATATTTAAAAGTATGTATATATAGTTATGGTGTTTATTAATTTTTAATAGCTAAATATTTTTTAAGGAACATGGGTTTGATGGGAATTGTAAACTTCAAAATCGAATATTGATTTAAAAGTAAACTGTTCAGATTGGTGTTACAAAATTTTAATATAATAAATAATAAATTATAGGAATTTTTAAATTTAGATTTTAAATGTCATTCTTAACACTGCAGCTAACATGAGGATGTCCTTTAATACGGATAAGAAAATTATATGATGCAATGGTAATTTTATGAGGTCTCGGATGTTAGCTAATTGATACGGTGACTTTTTGATATGAAAATGTCTTTGTAATTATTTAAATTTTTGATGTTTACTAATTTAAAATTTTTATGATAAGATGACTGACTCTGAACGTCCTAAAATTCGCATTTTATTAAATACATTACAAGTGTATAAATTCATAAGATGTTATAGATTGACAGGTTAGCATTTAGCAGTAGATTAATGGTCTTTGAAAGTTAGTTTTTTAAGTATAAGTGAGCATCTTTTTACACTCTTTATGTATAAATCATGAATGAAATGTACATTAGAATTCAGAACTAATGTTTATATTTTTTTGGTTCAATTTTAATGAAAATTATACATAACTCCCTTAACTCTTTATTATTATGAGTAGAGATAATTAATTTTAATTATTTTAGATGATAGTAAGTTCCAAGTTATTTTATTTTTAAGGGATTATATACTTATAGTCCCTTTAGTTTTTTTCAATTCATCAGAAGAACTCTATACGTCTCTTAAAGTAATTTTAGTCATCATAAATAATTTTTTATGAACTTAGAGATTCTATAAGACCATTATTTTGTTCATTGTTTTCGTACGCTACCTAAATACTATAGGAACGAATTCCTTTACATAGGTTATAGGTTTAAGTATAGATTATAGGTTTTTGCTAAATGGGAGTGAAAAAACGGAAGAGAAATAACATATTAAGAGAGAGTTGGAAGTTAAATTAGAAACGAATCCTAAAACGTTCTTTTTGAACTATTGCACATTATTGAATAGTATATTATTGGCAGAGGCGATGAAATGATCTTAGCAGTTCTCACAACGAATGAATTTTTATAATTAGTTTTCAGCCACCTATAGGAATTTTAACTGTGTGGAAATGAGCATTAGCTGCATCTCCCATTGTTCGTTGAGATTGTTTTAAGGGAAGCATCAGGCATCATTAGCTACAAGATATCTTTACAGATATCTTTACCTACAAGTATCTTTACTTACAAAATATTTTTAAAAATTAAAATTGCTTGAAATTGCTTCAATATTTCGAGAAATCTTAAGAAGAGTTAATATTCCTAAGTCGATATAGGGTCAACTATTAGACGTAAGGTGCGCTTTTGAACTTTGTCAAAGTAATTAAAAGAAGATTGAGACGCGCCAAACCAAAGCACAAATTACCATTTACCAGATGAAGCATACTGATGATATGTTTTTGCCTACAAAAAAATTAATTAGCTTAAAAGTTTAAATTGGTTGTTAGATTACAATATTTAAGATTGTTAAAATATTGATGAATTTAATTTATGCTCAACTATTGTATCACATCAAATATTATTCAATAAACAAAATTTAAATACTTTAAAATAAAATCTATTTATAAAAATACAGATAACAAAAGAATGTAATAAAAGGAAAATATTTTTAACGCCTCAATAATTTTAATAAAGAAATAACAATTAAAGTATTAGAAACATATAAATTGTAGTGAAATATTATGTAAGTGAAAAGTTTTTCAACCCTTTTTTTTTATTTTGTTTTATTTTTGTTGTTAACTTGTCTTTCATTTTTGAGAACAAGTCGTAAACAGAAAATTAAATTTTTCATTATATATCACATAATCATATACTTAATGTATATCCATATATATTTAAATGTATATATATATATATATATATCTATATGCATATAGATAACATATGCTCATATATAACTTATTAATTATATTGCACTACTCGTAAATACTGTACACAATAAGGATACAATAAGGATAATAACCCTTTTTTTTCTTTTTGTTTTTTTTTTTTTTTAGTTTCTAAACTCTCATTTATTTCTTGTCTCATACCATATATCCATACCCTTATCCTTCCTTCTTCTATTTATCACCACTTTTATATTTTAATCGGGATTTCATGCAGAGTGGTCTGATGGTTGGTGCAATTATTAAAAGCAACAATTAATGTAAATTTTCCTACAAAAATAAAAACAAAAAAAAAAAAATTTATGTTTTCCATTCACGGGAGTAAAGAAAGAATGAAAAAAAAAGAACTCATTCCGGGTCATTTTTCTTTTTGTAATTTTAAAATTTCGAATAATTTTATTTTAAAATTTTATTCTTCTAAGTTATAATGTAAAATGAATGGACGGATGCAATTTAATTTTATCAATTTTTCTCACTCTTTATTTTTGTTTTTCGTTTTTTCTTTTAAATCTCTTAATTTACAATATTTTAAAATTGTTTTAAAATTTTTCCATCTACTCATATAGATATAAAGATTTACCTAACTACATAATTCTTAAGTATATTAATTATGAAGTTCATATGTATACAATAAGTGTCAAAAATTGAATTAAGGTGGTAAAATTGTAATTTTTTGATATAATTGGATAAATGTGAAAAAAAAACTGGTAAAAAGTTCTATAACAGAGTTAAAGCAAAAATAATTTTTAATACAATACTAGAAACCAATCCCGTCCCATGAGGGGAGACTTTTATTAGAGAAAACTATTTAATTGAAAGGTTAAATAATATTTAGCGTCTAGTGAAGATTCCCAGATTTAATTTTTTTCTTTCGTATACAATATAGAGTTCAAGAAAGGAGAGCTACATTTATTTTGCTAAGTTGTAATTCAAAAATCAAATGAATGTTTGTTGGCGTTAGAAAGTTTCTTTTGGTTTTACTTGTGATTGTAGATAAGAATCTTAAAAGATACAAAAATGCAAAGGGCATTTTATGGTGTATATTTTAGCAATTTTGACATCATATTACCTCAAATAAAAAAATATATTGAAACCTTTACCATCAATCTATTGATTGATGTCTTTAATTGGATTGGTTTAAAATGGTTTACAATAAAAATGTGTGTTATTTTTAGATATTTTAAAATAGGATCTAAAGCAAAATAATCACATAATCATAAAACAATGGTAGTCACAGAATTATAACTCTAATAATCACTAACTTGTTACTTTTTACTTTTCCTTAAGTCAATTGCAGTCTGATTTATTTTATCCAAACATTTTCATGTCATAAACAATCCTTGTGTTATAATTTGTTAAAATTTTGTTTTCCTATCACTAATTAATTACAATTTTAATAGAGTGGTTGTTTTGTCGATCTTATTTTTGACCTCTAGTGCTCCATAAAAAATTATATGCCCCGTTCATTATAACTTAATATAATTTTTAAAAAAAAATTTTTTAATTACTCCTAAAATCATAGAATGGAATAAATACATAAGTAACAATTTTAGAAGGCTATTTGGTGACTATAGAATGAAAAAATAACTTATGGCATCCAGTGTATTCTTTATATTAAAACAATTTAAAAAAAATTCCAAAAATAACAATAAAATTTAAAAGTATTCTTACGGTTTTCAATTATCCTTGATGTCGAAAAAAAAGAAATAACAATAAAAATAATAATTATTAAATCTATGCTGTTTCTATTTATAATAAAATATAGTTAGTATCCTGATTAATAAAAGGGGGATTCAAATCGTATAAAATGCGTATATGTGTAATTATTTATGTGTATGACACCATACGTATAACCTATAAAATTTTAAAAATATATATTTTTTTTTTCTTTTTCTTTTTTAAACTGACGTATGACACTTTGATATGAAAATTTTATAGAAACACGCATTTTATTTATGTATAAATCTATGTACACGTATACAGCACTGTTCAATGCCTTTTATGCACTTCATATTGTGATATATGTATGTATCTAAAAATACTTTTAAATATACTTTGAAGATATTTTTAAATAAATTCTAAATTTTGCATTAAAAAATTGAAAAGTTTTGTAATATTTTGTGTTTTTTTTTACATTATTTTACCCGTCTAACACAAACCCAATTTTTTTTTACTCTAAATATGAAATATTTTTTAAACATTTTTTGTTTTGTTTTAATGATTTAGTTGCGAAACTATTTAAAACATTTATAAAATAATCAAAATTGTATTTTATTATAAGGAGTAAAAAAAAAAATTTGAAAATTTGAAAATAACATAAAATGTGACGTTTTTTGAGTTGTCATAGATATGACCTAAATTGATTCTAGTGTCTCGTGGGAAATAGATTCGGCACTTAGTTAGAAAGGTCTCAGAGTTCGAAATACCATCATACCAATTCCAAAAATTTTCAACTTAATTTATTTGTTATTGAACTTTTCAACATTTGACATATAGTGTTACAATGTGCCCTTAGTTCTAGGAGAATTATTATTTGCTAAGTGTTACTTAGGTTATAACGTCTTCAAATCTCATAGGGACTTCATTAAAATGAAATCTTTTCTTAATCACATTAATGATTTCTTTGACATATGCCTTATATTTTAATACCCTATAATATCCTCTACCTTTCCTCTTTTAATGTTATTTGATATCCTTTAACACACTCCGCATATTTATATTTGAAGGCGTCCACATCCTCAATGTCCTCTCATTCACAAATTCAAAGTATATCATCCCAATCCCATCCTGAAAATTCAATCCAGCTAGCATTTCTTTATTACTATATGGTGAAAAAAATGTTCCTGCTCAAATCAAATTTTTTTAATTCTATAAGTGGTATAAACATGTTTCCTGGGTTTCCTGGGTTGTTACTGTATTTCAAAAAAAAAAAAACAAAAGTTTATGAAAAGTTTTATGCGTACAATACACTTTGTATTTATTATTATACACGAACATTAAATTTACACTATTTCATACCATAAATATATGATAAATTGCAGTATAGAAGATTTATTACAAAGTAATTTTATGCATGTAAAAAAAAAACAAAAACAAGTCAAAAACTGATAGAATTCCATAACAACTGAATCTCGAAAAACAAAAAATTAATAAATTCCACAACCTATATTGATTGCATCTAAGTTCATTAAGGTAAACTTGGATAAAAATCAATTCTAATAGATTGAAATTGGTAACTTAATGAGTGAATTTACTCTTTCATTTACACTTTCATACATATATAATAATGTCCATACGCATACATACATAGATATTGCATAAATATATTATACATATTGTATAGAATTTATGAAATTATTTGTTGATTAATATGAATTTAAAAAAAAAAATATATATATATATATATACATACATATTTTTCAATTAAACAAAGTGAAGGTGTTTCAATTTATTTTTGTTTGATTTTTTAATGAACCATTTTTCAAATGAATAATAAAAATATATAGAAACATAAAAATAAGAATGAAATTTACTTTGATGAACTTTATGATGATATCATATGCAATAATGCAGGTCTACTTAGGTATACCTATTCAAAAATATTTTTAAAAATTTTATGCAGAGAAGAATTAGGATTTAATCTGATGTCTGTTTGCAAACAAAAAAAAAAACAACAGATAATAATTAAATTAGTTATAACTTAAAAAAAAAAAAAAATTAGTTTACGAAAGCTGATGAGCAGTGGAAATTTTTTTAAACAACGACCAAAAAAAAAAAATGAATTTCAATCAGATTAATGCTCTCATTTTTAGTTAACTTTTTGATTTCATCCAAAGAGAAAAATAATCATAATCATCCCAAACTCAATTTCCCAAACATCTTTTCCACATGCTTATCCCCCAAAACCAAACTGTACATTATGTCACTATAAAACCCATATCTTAAAGTTTCGTTTTAAAGCGGATGGTTAAAGTCCAACACTACTCAGAAGAATCTCTGATTGAATCTTTAATTGATATTTAATGATTTCCCTCCACCGTCACCGTCCCTCGTAAGAAACGAAAAAAAAAATTATATTATAAAAAAAGTATTTTAAAAATTTATTGGACTTCCGTAAGTAACAGAACGGCTTCATTTAAAAATTATTTTTAGCTTATTTCGAACTTTTCAATTCTTTTGATCTTATTACTTCTATTTAAGAGATCAGTAAATAAAAGATCCATAAACAAAGATAAGAGAAGAGATTACAAAAAACAAATCCAACAATAAGTCTACCAGTCTTAAGATTATATTGTTCGTCTCTGAGAATACCCTTAATATTAAAACAATAATAAAATCTTTTTTTTTATTCATCCTTATGTTTCATAGTTAAAATTTTACTTAATATAACAATGCAATTTTTTTATGCTTGAAAAAATTCTCAAATTTTTCATTTTATGTTTTCATTTTTTACCTTTTATATTACCTGTGGAATTTTGTTCAATATGAAGTACTAATAGAGTTAGAACTAGAAACGATTCACTAACACGAGTCATAGTCATATATTGAGATTTAATTTGAAAATTTTCTTTTTTTTTTTTTTCTTTTAATTAATATTCAGAAGTCTATGAAAATATTCTCTAAATTTTTTTTTTTTTTTGATAATAATAAAAAGTGTATGCGGAAGTTTTTATTTTTTTTTTTTTGCAAAATTGGCATGTAAAAATCTTTAATGCATGTCTTGATTACTCGCATGTACGTGTAATCAAAAACTGTCTACTGTCATTCATTTAATAACAATGATGATGGAAAAGTTTTCTTTCTTTGTCTATAACTTACCTATTATAGTTTAGAAATGGAAAACTTTATTAGAAAATTTTATATAGAAATTTTTTTTTTTAAATTTCATGCAGAGAAAAAAAAAATAATATAAAATCATTAAATATTAAACATTTTTTTTTATTTTTTTCAAGTATAGAAAGTTCTAATTAGATTGCATTTATTTATAACTGCCTTTAATGGAAAAGTTTAAAAAAAAAAAAAATTGTGAAAATTTAATAGATTTTTTATGTATATATAATGTATTAGGTAAGATACAACAATTAATGCTTTTTATATTGCGTCATTTTCAGTATTATTTTTAAAATTTTTTCAAAATTTTTCTTAAAAGTTTGCGTTACAAAAATTAAATAGGTACACACACTTTTAAAAAGTATTTACCGTAAAACTTTGTTACAATATCATATGGAATCAAATATAACTGATTGTGGGTGATAAATCAGAATATGCTTAAAAAATTACAAGATTGTAGTAATAACAATGACCGTGTTATTAAGTTAAAGTAATTATAATAAAGAGTAGTTAAATGATGTCGAATAGAATAAAAATATCATAAAAGAAGTCCAAAACAAGAAATAAAGTAATCCTGTGAAGCAAAGAACCCTTTAAAATGTAATTAGATGTGTACATTTTTTTTTTAAGGGAGGTAGGAATCTTCCAAAGACACCAAGAATTTCCCCTTGGTAGTGTCAGATTCTTACTGATTAAACCCACCTCCCCCTTCAGCCAATATAATGGGATGACACCCTTACCTGCTAATGCAATAGCATATTGGCTAGAAAGTAGAGATAGGAAAGGATAAGAACCATTTCTATCGCGGAAACATTGAATTGGGAGAGGGACTGAAAGGAATCAATTAATCCGCCTTTTTTTATTATTATTACTATTTTGCTAAAAGAGAATATAGCCGTTACAACAGTTACAACATGCAGCAGTATATAACACCTTACTGTATGAGGTAATTAATGAAGGCAACCCTCACTGTCACTGTAGTAGGTATTATTATTGGTATTAGTATTACTTATTAATATAATTATTATTTTTTTACTATAGAGTCATTGTCACCAGTGGAGTACAACGTGCAGTAGTATATAACACATTCCTTCATAACATAACCAAAAATAGCTCCACTGTAGCAGCTATTATTATTATTATTATTATTATTATTATTACTATTTATTATACGCATACATTATTACCATATGAAATTATTTATATGACGTGACCGGGGCTTAGACTTAAGACCCTCGATTGAAAGGCTGGTGACTTAACCATTACGACATGAGTCAGATAATCTAGATCCTAAAAACTACGATGTGGCCTACATGCAAAATAACAACACAGTTATGGAAACTTTTACTGAAAACCGCAGCCTCATCTTACAAGATTAAAATTAGTTTTAAAGATTAAGATTTTGCGTTAATTCTTACAGATCTATCGGAAGGCTTATCGCTAAATCTACTAGCTTAGTTTTCTTCGGTCTTGCCATTTTCGGTAGGTATGAGTTTTGATGTTTCTAAATTTAAGTATGCACCCTTTTAAACAAGTAATATGAACAGGTCACATAATGAAGAAAACCAATTAATAGACACCCGAATTTTGACTACAACAGGTAAACAAAATATAAATTTCAATTTATAAAAGAAGCCCTAAATGCAAATTCAAGCAAGATTTTTCTTCTTCAGAATTCTTCTACAATATTTTTAAATGTTTACGATGAAAATTATTTTGCGCTAGTAAATTGATTTTTTCGTTTACCACTAAGTATATGTATGAACTAACAAATATTAATTTCACTTCTGAATAGATCGTAAGACTCGTTCCTACTTTTTTGAACTCCTGTTACTACTCTAAAAATCTTATTAGAGTTTTAATAAATCCATCATAAATTGAAGTTTTTAGATTTAGCATTAATTTCTGGTATTTAGGTTAGGTTTAGATATTTTAGTTAAATTTTAAGTCAAAAATGTTTTTTTTATTTGTTATCTTAAAAATAGAATTATAATAAATACAAAACAAAATTTTTATGTAAAAAGAAAAGGAATAAAAATCTAATATTTAAGATATATGTAAATACAAATAGTGTTTAAAAGAAGGTGTGATTTTAAAAAATATGAAAAATTATTCTATTCGGAATGTTTTCTTTAAAACATTAATTGGAAAACTTGAATTTAAGAAAATCGTTTATTTACGTGTATGGGATTCGAGCCTACAATCCTTCGGTGTTTACAGCGTATTTTATACGCTCTTACCCACTAGGGCACCGAGGCCGCTATATTTGTATTTGCGCAATTCATATTTAAAAATTTGACAATGTCATTATCCACATTTGCACGGGGTTTACTTGTTACTATAGTATAAAACAACTTTAAGATATTTAAAACTGGTTATAAAAAATAGTATTTCATAATATTATTGTTTCCTAGTAACTTTAATAGATTTCCCATTTTTCCCATGTTTTCTTTTAAATCTTAATCTATCTTTTATTTGAATTATAAGATAGGTATATATTAATTAAATTCAATTTATATAATACAAAAAAAGAAAATTTCATACCTATATGGTAAATGTTCAATAAAATAATACCATATTTAAAATAAATATTTTATTAAATTAATTCATAGATTTAAATGTATCACTTGAGAATAGAGATTATTTTTAAATTAATAACAGGTGCTGTTTTCAAAAAAAAAAACAAAAAAAAAAAGAATAAGAGATAGGAAATCAAATTCGACAAGGGTGGTATCTCTATTTTCAATTTATTATATAAACAACATAAAACATTATCACTTTTATGTCTTCATTACATCAAAATGCATCATCACCTATTATTACTTTGTTATTATAGTTATAATTCCGGTGTTTTATTAAATCACCTTACAAATAACACAAACACCAAAAATACTCATAAACATACATATGTATATGTAAATGTATATCTATAATAAAATAACATATAAAAAAAAAATCTATGATTTAAATGAAGACATGAATCTCTAATATATTCATAATACAAACATATATGTATGCATTCAAATGATATGATTTCAATCACATAAAAACCAACAAAAAGAAAAAAATAAAAATAAAACAAAAAAAAAAGTCACAAACATACCAACTTTTAAATCTTTGGTTATACATTAACATACCCTAAAAAATCCAGTTACTATACCTATATAGGTAGGTAGATATTATTTTAATCTCATACCTTTTAACTGCAGAATATAAGATGCATTTATCATTTATATAAAAAATTTGTTTGAATATTTTGAATCGCCTTTTAAAATTATCGTAATTACTCTAAAAAATTCTATTCAATTCTATATATTCAATCTATCTGTATAACAATGAATCCACTAATAAAGAATTTAACTTTATTATCTAAATACACATGTATGTATGTATATATTTAAATGTATGTATGTATATAACTTAATTTAAAAAAATAGAACTGTAAAATAATGAACATGATGCACATTTAAAGTGCATTCTCTCGTCTTCAATATACATATTATCGTAAGTGCGTATAAAGTATCTATCAAAATATCTAAGTATCTAAATATCTAATGTTAAATAATAATAATAATGGTATATGTATATAGAACTGAATGATTTAATTTCTTTTTTGCTTTTTTTTTGCTTGTTTTGTTTTTTTTGAACTGAATATTGTTGAAATTAAACATTAGTAACATACCAATTTTATCATCTTTTGTCTCTTTTCCTTTAAATTTTTATCTCATCCAACAAAAAGTCGGATCTAATCTGAATTTTTATTCTAGAACCATTACGGTACCCAATAATGCGTGTAGATAATTATTACATACATAATATTACATATATATAAATGTAGAAATTAATGGGCATATATTGTAGTATTGTATTTATATTAAATATTATTTTTCGAGAACTTCCATATGGACACACTTTATAAGTCATTGAATTATTTATATATATAGCTATATATGTATCTATGTATTAAATATATGTACGTATGAATGAAAAATATTTTTTTTATAACGACGAAGAAATCAAATAAAGCTATTAAACCCCCATAAAGTTTGTCTGATGATGGCGCTCATTTCTTTTTTAGTCTTTTTTTTTTATTTTCTGTGGGTTTTCCTCTTTTTGTTTTTTTTTTTTGAGTTTTATTTATAGCTTTATTATAAACACCAGAAATCCAGAAAAAAAAAAACAAAAACAATTAAACCATAAAAAGAAAATAAAAGTTTAACATAAAAGAAAAATCCCGTCTCTGATTCCGTTTTATAGTTGGCGCGGAATTTATTTTTATAATTTTATATAATGTAGATAAATTTTAAGAAAATAATATTGATATACATCTGAAAATAAAGGAAAATCCTTTTCAAATCCAGGTGTTTCTAAAATTTGTTTTCATTACTTTTCAATGTGCCGCCTTAGGTTAGTTAGTAGATTTTAGGACCTTTAAAATATTCTCCCTATAATAAAAGTTAATGTTCTTTTTTTTCTATGTTTGATTCTTTTCTATAGGGTGTTGAGGTATCATTTTGATTTTGCAGCCATTTCTTTTCTACCTGGAATTTTTATACGACGTTTCTTTAGGTATATTCTAAATACATTCCGGTTAGTTAACATGGAACATTACACGAAGGAACAACGTGTTTTTGTTATTACAACATTTTTTGAAAATGGTAAAAGTTTTCAAGATGTAATTAGGAAATTTCGATCAAAATTTGGTAGAGAAAATGCTACAACAAGTCGTGCCATCAAGCTGATGGTTGATAAATTTCTAGAAACTGGATCTGTTCTTGATAACAGAGACAATATTTATCAACGTAGTGGCCGTTCAACCGAGAATGTAGCAGCTGTGAGCAGAAGTGTTGAAGAAGATCCAAAAACTTCCATTCGTTATCGTTCGCAGCAATTAAACATAAACCATCAACATTATTCAACATTTTGCATCGTGATCTCCATTTAAAGGCTTATAAGATCCAGCAGACGCAAGAATTAAAACCAACTGACCATGCATTACGTCGGCAATTCGTTTCTTGGGCAATCGAAAAACAAGAAGAAAATGAGAATTTTTTTAACAAAATAATCTTCACCGACGAAGCTCATTTCCAGCTCAATGGCTACGTCAATAAACAGAATTGCCGCATTTGGGGTGAAGAGAATCCAAGGGTTATCTTAGAGCAACCAGTACATCCACAAAAGGTTACGGTTTGGTGTGGTTTGTGGTCAGGAGGAATCATCGGACCATATTTTTTTGAAAACGCAAATGGAAATGCTATTACGGTCAATGGAAATCGCTACAGGGAGATGATCCGAAGCTTTTTGTTGCGGGAAATTGATGATTTGGACGTAGAGAATATGTGGTTTCAACAGGACGGTGCCACTTGCCACACAGCATGATAAACAATGGATCTTTTGAAGGAAAAGTTCGAAGATCGCATTATTTCTCGTAGAGGAGGAGTGATGTGGCCACCAAGATCGTGCGATTTGACAACCTATTTGTAATAAATTAAAATAAAAATATATTTAATATTACAAAAAAAAAATCTTTTTTTATTAAAATTGTAAAAGAGTATAAGGTAATAAGAACTTCAGTTTTAAATTCAATATTGTATAACAATAGATTTTTACTATTACTAATTTACTGTTATTATTTTATTGCTATCAATATTACAGTTGTATATATATACATATAGATTTCTCTAAACTATTGATGCTCTTTTTTCGCTTGAAAGTACACCTAGTACAAAGTTTAGAAAATTAAAATATTGGTTTTAAGAGGATTTAAGTCATCAAAAAACTATACAAAAGAAGGGACAGTTAATAAATATACTAAATAATAACTAAGCGGTTGTACAAAAGAAAAGTGCAAAAAAAGTTTTTGTATTTATTTTTTAGTATTGTTCAGTACTACTTTCAGCACAAACAATAATAATGAGATAAACATCCTAAATTCCTTAAGCAGTATTATGTCATCAAAATGGATCCAATGTAGGAAGGGATATTTGAAAAGTTGAAAGCCATTATTAGTATCCAATCAATCACTACTGAAGAATTATAATTCTAGATTATGTTTTTAGATTGAAGAGCATCAAATTATTAAACATTGCCTAGATCGAAATTAAAAGTATAAATACTAAGAACAACTACATAATATGTTAAAAAAAACTAAATTCAGAATAAAAAGTCAAATAAAAAACCAGAAGGAAATAACATTCTAACTAGACATAAGCTTTTTCTTCTTTCAAAAATCATATTGAGGAAATAAAAATAATTTCTTGAAGAAAAGTACATAATTTTCAATTTACCCTAAAAATTCGAGCATTTTAACAATACCAAAAATATTATATTTACATTTGTGTCTATGAACAAACTAATGTTTGTTATATGTTACAAAAATGTTATATTAGTAAGAAAACATAATAAATATGTTGAGAGCAACTGATTAATATAATATCAAAAAAAAAAAACAGTAATTTTTATGAACAAGATAAAAAATTTTTGTATCTATTATGTTATCTACTACCGAAAATACTACTTGGGTGTATTGAAAAACACTTCAAAGTGAACCAAAGAACAGAATAAAAAAAAAATTGCTACTTTCATATTTTTTTTTTTGTTATTTTCTTGTTCCTTCTGTTCTCTTTAAAGTAATGTGCATTCCAAACATATGTAGACACGATGAAGCCTTTTCATATTATTTGTACATACATAATAAAAGTATCTTTTAATTTTTTTTTTGATACATATGTTAAATATTAACATAGAGAGACACAGTAAGTATAAAATTGTTTCCAAGTGGTAAAATTTCATTAAATTTGTGGGAGGTTTAAATTGTTTAATAAAATTTACTTATGATAAGATGTTTTTTTTAATATTTTTGTCTATTTGTTTGACTTTTAAATACAACACTTGAATAAATTATAAAAAAAAAATATTTTGTTACTAAATTAGCATCGATTGATTGGTTTAATGTTATAAATAGGTAGTTACGTAGCAAGGTAGGATAGGTAGGTCCGTTTAGAAAGTAGGATAAGGACACTTTGAAGTAATAGGTGTTATGCAATTTTAAAGATAAAAATGTGAACATGACAAGTTCCTGCCTTATTCTAATTTTTTAAAAGAAAACATTAGCGGAACCAAACTCCAACGGATCCCTCCTCGAACTACAATCATTATTGGTACTTACTTTGTCAGTACTAAGTTTAATTATCGATCAAATAAAATCTATTTAGGTTTAAGATGGTAAGAGTACTACAGATTTATGCAAAAAAAAAAAAAAAAAATCGCATTACTATTGACGAAATTGTGAAGTATGAACCCTAAATTCTTCTATATTTTGTTGCGCCTACAGTTATATTTGATTCATTGTTGTCTTAAATTTACTTTTAATTTACTTTCAGTGTCTTTTTTTCTCCTTTCTCATTCCCTTAGGAACATAGGACTTTCACAAAATCTCTCCAATTTTCCCTATTTTGCGTCAATCTTTTCACTTCCACCCAAGATTTTCCACTATTCTCAATCTCTTTGTGGACCCTTCTTTTTAAAGTCGCTCTAGCTCTTCCCACGTTTCTTCTGCCTTGAGGATTCCAGTCTAATGATTGATGTGCCAATGATGGTGTTGAGGATATGGCCAATCCATCTCCATTTCTTACTTCAGTACCTTACTTTACTTAAATTTAAATAACTGTTACTTCGATAACGGTAAATAAATTTTTTAAATATAATTTTTGTAACAATTTTACTGACATCCAAAAAAATTATCATGAGTGTAAAGAATTTTTGTGTTTTGAATATTATCGAAACTTTAATACTTGTATGTTTATGTGCACATATATACATTATGATGTATGATAAATGAAGATTCTTGTCAGACACATTACAATGTGTACAAATTACAAAGCATATTTTCCGTTATTGCGTTCAAAACGAAAATCATTTTCCGTTTAACAAAGGATTTTCCTTTGTTTTTCTTTTAAGTTTTTCCTTTCCATTCATTTTTTTATTTTGTTTTTTTTTTGTTTTGCTATTTTTGGTCTCTGTAATTGTTAATGTAAACAAATATCGGCTACAAATTTTTACATTATCAGAAAGTAGAAGATGAAAAATAGACTTTAAGCATCAAAAAATAAACAAAATGAAACAAAAAAAAAATTACAAAAAAAAAATTGAAAAAAAAAAGAAAATATAGACCACACACAGTCACTCAACATATTTTAGTGGTTGACTGGTTGGTTGGTTTACTATAGTTTGGCTGAGCTAGTTTTGTTTTCGTTTTATTTATTCTTTTTTTTTTTCTTTTTTTATTGAGTTAAAGTGAATGCATTTTACATAACTGAAAATTTTTGTACGCATTAACACGTCACACACAGTGCATGAGAGTATAAATATGTATATTGGTGTGCATAATAATATGCATACTTTCAAAAATAAACAATTTATTTTACCAAAAGTTATTTAATATGTAGTTCAAATTATTGTAGAAAAATTTGAGCTGATGAGTATTAAAGAAAGTCTGATTTTAATAGAAAGAAAATAATATTAAAGGTAAAACAAATTAAGTTGACATAAAGTTTTAAATTAAATAAATAGGGTTGGGATGTCAGTTTAGCTTACGCTAAACATATACAACTGTGATTTATTCGAGAATAATGTAACTCTTAATGTCAACACAGAACTATAACAATTTAATATCAAAAAAACATTAATTTTTCGAAGAAAGCATATGAATATGTAATAAATGTAAGAGTTTCATGTAAAAATTTGAAAGTAATTATTTAAAATATGCAATAGAGTTGATGCCTATGATAAAATATTGATGCGTATTTTTTATATACATAAAATAACAAACAATTTTTGTCAGAAATTTCCACTGACCCTTCGATCCTACGATGTAAAACTAGGTTGTACTTTCACGTGATAACCCTTAATATAATTATAATTATTAAGTTCTTAGTAAGTCTAAAAATGAAGATGAACTCACATATTTTGTTATATCAAAATATCACGTTCATAAAATATCATAGTTGTTGTTGCACCCCTTTTGCTTTTTCTCACTTGATCCCATATGAAAATGAATAACATTGGAAATAATATTTAATGGCCAATTTAATAACAATATTTAAGTTAGCTTATTGAACCAATTAAACTTAATGACCAACTAATTATTAGAATGCAGTGATTTTCTATTCTAATTCATGAATTACAACACTTTTTGAACTGTTTAGTCTATTTTAAAATTAATTTAATGTGTAGTTAATTGCAGTCGGCACCCGATACAAAAAATATTTATTTATTAATAGATAATAATGTTTACAACCATTAAACCTTTATATTTTATTATATTTAATAATTAAAAATGTGATTTGGTATTTCTTAGCATAAAGTGACCGTTTAATGTTTCGCGGGTTACTTGAAATCAAGGGAAATAAAAAAGAATATTAAAAAATTCAAAAAAAAAAACACTTTTATTTCGCACACTATTGTACATTTTATCTATATCAACATGTTTATCAACATTTAAATCAAAAATGTATCTAACAATAATAAAGTTAAAGTTATCAGAAAAGCCAAAAAAAAAAACAAAATAAAATGAATTACTTAGGAAAATCTGAGGCATTAAGTCAAAAAAAAAAATTGAGGATTTATAATTTATTGTAAATGTTTAGCAACAATGTTGTTAACAAAATTAATCACAAAATTTAATTTAGGTTTACTGTAACACATAAGTATGAATAATATTCTGTTATATATTATTTGCATGTGCTAACTTGGAAGTAAATATGCATAGCTATTATAGAGATTGTAAATGTAGAGAATTATCTAAATATATCTTTTTTTTAGAACAATGAATGTGATGTTAAGAGGAAAATTAGACAAATTAAATGACTTCCTTAGAGAAATCAACATTATGATGACATAATACATGTCATAAAATTATGTATCTTTGAAAATAGAATGTCATTAAAATTTATTCATTGTAAACATTTATGTAGATTGTATGATGTGTATGTTTAAATATGTTTATATAAATAATGTATGTAAAAGTAGTGGGCAAATATTAAAAACACATTCTTTGATGTATTTCTTGAGTGACTTATGATATAAAATGAAACGTAATTTTTTTGAAAAAAAGTTTTTTTATTGTACTTTAAAATTTTAATAAATTATTTACTAATAAAATTGTGAATTTTTTATTTTTTTGGCTTCAATAACTGTAATTAATTTTTAATAAAATTATTTTAGTTAAGTAAAACATACATTAGAGAATAAATATAATTAGACTATGGCGAATTTGGTCGATTTAGTAGGCAAAAATAATAAAATTAATACATATTTGTAAAAATTATATATGTATAGATAAATAAAATTTAAAATCATTTTTGATTATTTCTCTATACATTGTCCTGTCAATGTTTTTCAACTAGGTATCATTTTATACTATAGATGGATACATTCTTTGAAAAATGCTCTTGATAACTTTTTTTAATAACTTTTGATAAATTGAAGTAGATCTATTTAATATTTAATTGCTACAGTACAATTGTCCAATATGAGATCCAAGGATAACTCGATGTTTGTAGAAAGCAATTGTCCTGATTGTTAAACAACAGTTGGATTGATATTAAAACAATTGGGTATCTATACTATGAATATGGCAGAATATACCATATACATACCCTAAAAAGAAACAAAACTTACTCATCTTTATGCAGTCTCGCTAGTTGCTGACATTGATTCTCTTCAGAAATATAAGACATATTCGAACTGTTCAGAAATTCATGAATATTTTTAAAAATAATTTTTAAGAAAGAGCGTTTAGAGGAACTTAATCGTACCAAATATAAATTATTTTGTTTTAGGAATTCTTCTATAATAATCCCTATTACTGCATCATCAATCAAATCTTTATAATCAATCTTACTAACTGATAATTTTCTATTAAAATTCAAAACTAATAAATAGTCCTTGGGTCCAAATATAAATGAATTTTTCATTTACATATAAATGAAATTTACATTTAAAGTAATTTTTATAAAGTACATTTTTTCCGGTCTGGAATTTTAAATTTTTTTAAAAGTACAATAAAAACGGTTTAAAATAGAATTGAAGGGATCATCAAAATTTTATAAACGTTATAAAATGGTTTCCTATTTTTTCATATTATAAAAATTTAAAAAAGCATAAGTTTTTATGTTTTTCAAATTAGATCAAATTCATGTACAATTTATGACGCAGATTTATGACCATTTACAACTGGTATTCTTATATTTACTTTTCTATTAAAGAAAGTTGTATAGTTTTGCTCTCTTTTGTTGTTAATTTTACTATAACTAGCTTTTATTTAATGCAACAAATCTGTCAAATTCCAAATGGAATATTGTTACGTTTCCAAAAATCTTTTTCTTTGTGATTTTCAACTTCTTCTGTTCTCATCTAATTATTTAAAATTTGATCATTTGTTAATTGCTAAAAGTTATGATATTTTTGTCAATTGAAACAAACTAATTGCAATTGGCCTACGCTTCAAAAGTTAAAAAATAAATAAAAAATAAAAAAATAATCGTTTTTTATACACATCGTCGTAATAAACTATATTCAAATAGAAATTGAGTGTTAATTTAAAACTTATAAAGCAGTTTGTCTTTGCGATGTCATTTTAAAAAGATCACTGTTACATGGAAATATTCCTAAGATCAGTAGAAGTGATATGATATCTTAAGCGATGTAGTTTTAAACGGGTTTTACTGTATAACTTTATTCATACAATTCTGAAAAATATATTTAATTTGTCTTCAATATTTTTTTTAAATAAAGAATAAGGTTTAATGTTAATTAAAACTGGCACGATTATTCTTCCCAGTTATTATCAAAGGATTAATCAGTGACTTGTTTTGTAAACTAGCTGTAATAAACAGGGAAACGATTTACCCGTTAAACGCATTGGGTTTCCTTTTCTTAAGGGAGGTGGGAATCCTTCAAAGATACTTAGAATACTTTTTTGGTAATGTCAGATTCTTAGTGACTAAACCCAACTCCTTTTCAGCTAATATAATGGTATGCAACCCTTAACTGCTAACGCACTATATTGGCTAGGAAATAAGGATATAAGAAAAACATGGCAAGGAACCGGAAATATTGAATTGAGGAGTGGGACTGTAAGGGAACAATGAATCCGTCTATTTTTATTACTATTTTGCTTTCTGTGACGATAGATATTAACAGTGACAAGATACAGTATTATATAACACTTTTCTATGAGGAAATAATTGAAGGCAACCTCACTATCACTGTAGTATCTATTATTATTATTGTTCGTTATTATATTATTTGCTATAGAATCAGTGGCATCAGTGGATTACATTATGCAGTAGTATATAACACCTTCCTGTATAACGTATCCAAAGCTAATAATGATAATGTACACATTAATAATAATAATGTAATATACGTTGTTACAATATAAAATTGTTAATTATTTTTTCTGTATACATTTGACCTGACCGGTGTTTGAACTCAAAAGCCTCCTATTGAAAGGTTAACGAATTAACCACTACGCTATGAGTTGGATAATGTAAGAAGTGATGTTGTCAATTGTTAATTAACATGAAATCATTTTTGTTCTAATTAGAATAACTTCACAAACAGAGTCTAATTTAACTATGAAATTAATATATCTTTTGAGAATTCTGACAGCTGATAAGAATAAAGATTTTAATTTGAAAAAAAATGTTTCATATAATGATCGATAACAAAGCTTGAAAAATGATGACATATCAGTTCAGTTAACTTGTTGATATAATACTGTTAATATCTTATCAAATAAATTTTAATATTCAATAAATGAAAATAAACAAAATTCAAAAAATTAAAATGTAAGTAAAATATTATAAAAATTAAATGACCTAGTTTTTTCAATTTCTTTATTTTTTTTTTGTTTTTTGTTAAAAGATTGCATAATTATCAACATATGGTTTAATTCTTAACTTTTTTTGTTTTTTCCCTTTGCTTTTTTTTTTCTATAAAAAAAACGCGCCCATTATAAAAACAAAAAAAGTGAGGATAAAAAAATATCAAACTTGAAATTTGATTTTCGGTTATCTTAATTTTGATGAAAAAATAAAGAAAAATAATAATAAAAAAACAAAAACCGCTACCCGCAACCAAAATCACGTTACATAAAAACCACTACAAACTGGCAATGAATAAACACCACATATTCGCACTTTTTATACAAAAATAATACAAAAAAAATTCAACCAAATTTATTCCATTTTTTACACTTTAAAAAAAAAAAACCAAAACAAAAACAAAAAAAAATGCAAAATCACTATTCATGTATGCATAACGTGCAAAAAAATCCTTATGAGGACTTCGAAAAAAAATCAACTGTAATAAAATAACACCTAGTAGCTATGGCTATATTTTTCAGAAATAAAAAAAAAAAAATACAACCAGTTATTTAACAAAGCTTAAAATGAAAATGAAAATTATCATTAAAAAAAAACAACCCATAAATTGTTCATTCATATGAGTTTTTTTTTTTTTTATTTTAATTCATCAAGTTTCCCGTTATAAAAGTAAATGTCAAATAGTCAAACCAAAAAATATAAAAGAAAAGTTATAAAGAACCAACGTTTAAAATGTCAAGAAAAGAAAATATAAAACAATTTTTCACATAAGACTAACAAAATTTTAATATTTCCATTCCTACTGTATGTTACTCCTCTTGCTCGATTATTATCATTTTGCATAGCTTTTTTGACGTCCTGTTGTTCGTTCTCCTTCTGGATCAGCACACCCTGATATGTTCAGCATATGTGTTAAAAGTTGAAAAAACAAAAAAAAAAAAAAAATAGAAAAAAAAACTACAACAATTAACAAGAGTTCATAAAAGACTATGAAAATAAAAAAAAAAAACCGTTTACATCAGTTCATCCCATTGCAAATAAACAAAATATACACTACATATTATAATATGTACAAAAATGATACTTTTTGATAAATAACGCTGCGGCTGACACTGATCAACTAGTATAAGTATATATTGTACTTGTGTACTTTGCCTGAGATATGTAAATATAACTGATGAATGCAATAGCACTTTTATTTCTTTTTTACTCTCTTCCCCTTTTCATTTTGTAAATTTTTTTTTTTTTTTACTTCCACTCAGAAAATTGAAGCAATAATGAAATGAAATGGAAATAAAAAGAGAAATAGAATGAATTTATTTGCCGCCTAGTGTATAAATTCAAAAAAGACGATGATTGGATGACTGATTTTAATTGCTTATTTTGAAATATTCATTCTGCTTTTCGAAAGGAAATCAGTTATTTGAGTTCGTAGAAGTTATATAGTTAAGACATATAGTTTGAAGTTTAAGATAGTATGACTTTTTACCAATGCATTTGTTTCTAGAAAGGCATAAGAAGTCTCAACTAAAGTCTTGTTTCTTTTTCTAAATGCCTATGATAAATGGCGTGAAACTTGTTAAGTTGCGGGTTTTTTTTTGGGTTCATACCATATCCAATAATATTAGGTCAGATCACACCTACTACGGGAAATTTATATCGTAATAGTTTATTTCGTAATGGTCTATAAATATGGTAATATAAAATAACAAAAACATGCTTGAGATTATAAAATATATAATATTTGTCTTGCTTTATCTTGTACGATAATTTTAGACGGGTAATGAACAGTTGAATAAAAATAATTATTTGAAGCTGTTTCTTTTTCTCCTACTGCATTTATCTTCTATTGGGGCATAGGACTTTGTACAGAATGCAGACTCTTTTTTTATACAGTTACTATTAGATTACTTTAAAGGCGCTTTCACACTATCAGGCGATATAATAAAATTTATTATCTAGAGTAAAGTTTATATAATAATTTTTTTTGTATATTTTTAAAAATTGTCCTGAAGGACAGGTTGTTTTAGATATTAAATGAACAATTAAAATGTTAAATGTGAAATATATAAGATATTACCCACCTTGTTTGAGGCATTAACATATTCTAACTATTACTGATTTAGTTTAAATTCCAACACAAAAATTTTTAATATCTTATTTAAAATATTTTGAAGAAAAGAAAGTTAGTCAAACATATCACACTTATTATAGGCATCATAAAATATTGATAATAAACTGATTGCTATAAAATTAAGTTTGTGTCACAAGAAGTTTTACATAATTTAAATATTCATTTCACATATTTTTGCAAAATCTTTTTAAAACACAATCCTTCATTCGTACGTTACACGTAAATACATAATAAACATCCTATAATATTTTTGCGGCACTTCATTCCCATTCATTAGTTCTTTTATTAGACAGAATGAATTGAATATACAATTCAATTCAATTGAAAAGATAAAGACTAACTGGTATTTTTACTATAATGGACATGTTTACAAAAATACATGATTGCGAAAACCAACAAAATTCAAAAAAAAAAAAAAAATCTAAAATAACATCAAATAAAAATTTGCGAAAAAAAATGGCATTAAATTTGACTAACGTTTAAAAAAAAAGTAACAATTTTTTTTTTTTTATAAAAAAAAAAAAAAATATTTTTATTTAAAGGAATATTTTAAGCGTTATGGTTATAACAGTGAAATTGTAACAAATGCATGCAGATTATTTTTGTTATAATACATATATAAACTAAAATCAAAAAATTAACAACATCGTACTGGAAATTTTCATTAGATGTACATTCATTCACATATTACAGCTTTAGTATCGTTATTTAATTTCATCTAAACTAGTTGTTTCATTTAAACTTTTCTACCTTACTAACTTTTATGTATTTGGTTTCTTTTGTATCTAGTTTAAAGTTCCCAGTTCAATAGAAGTTTATTAAAATTCGCAGTTGAACAGAACCCAGTTTAATAGAACTTTATTATTCTAGGCATTTTTTAAATTTTATACGGTTATTTGCTTCACTATTCCTTTCTTTACTGTTGCTATCTTCATTCTTGCATTCTTCACTGCTGCTTCCTTTAATGTTGTTTCTTCACGGTTGTTTTCACAACTTGATTTCTCCAATTATTTTCGGTTTATTTCATCGTCACTAGCAATGTAGAATAGACAGTTATGGTAAAGATAAAGCAGTCCAAAGAGAGATTAAAAAAAATCAAAAGTTTCCTACCAGAGCTGGAATACGATCAAAATAGAATTCAAAATTTTAATAATAAAATAAAATCATAACTGCAGATCCCATAAAAGCTTATAGAATAGAAATTTTATTTCATTAGTTACATTAACAGTCATATTTTTGTGCATCGTAACTTTAAAAAGCTCTAAATTAAAGACATATTACAGAACAAATATTATAGAACAATCCAAAGTAAAAAATTAATTGACGATCAAAATTCTGAATTTATACATATTAAAAAAAAACAAGGTAGAATGTAAACCAATGGTTTTTAAAAGCGCACATTTCCAAAACTCAATACAAACTGTTTAAAAGTGTGACTTGCACAAAAATTTGAAAAGTTCATGTAATAAGAAAAAAATTGAAAATAGGACTTTTCTGAAATTTTGAGGGGCTGTAAGTCCGGAACCCTATATAAAAACCGTTAACACACATAAAAATATATTATTGAACCTTTAATTTTCATGTCTTGCCGAAGAAAAATGTTTACAGGTGCCTAAGTTACAGGTGTCTAAAAACAGCAAATTTTAAATTTTTGAGGCGTAATAACTCTTAAATAGGGGATACTACCAAAACATTTTCTGAGGAAACTTATACTAATTCTAAAAGTTCTTTCTCGTCTCAATATTTCGGGTTCCTATCTCAAAGCGTGCCGGAGTTATGAAAAAAGAAATTTCATGCAAAATGTGGTTTTCACATAACGGTAAATTTAAATAGTAAATTACAAAATATTACATAGTTTTGATATTGTTTTATATAGATAATAAAATTTTCGATCTTCTGGCAGTTTTAGATTGCAAAACTATTACGCAGAGCCTGAGATATATACATCTGAAAATTAGGCTTTTTTGCAATTTTGAAGAGCTGCAACTTTGGAACCCTTTACAACTAAAATAAACCTTTAACACACGTTAAAATATATTACTGTAGCTTTAATTTTTATATCTTGCAGAAGTGAAATGTGTACAGGTTCCCAAGTTACAGGTGTTTAAAAATAGCAAATTTTCAATTTTTAAGCCCTAATAGCTCATAAACAGGGGGTGTTCCAAAAAAATTTTCTGAGCAAACTTATACTAATTCTAAAAGTTCTTTCTTGCCTCAATTTCAAGCCTCTATCTGAAAGCGTGCCGGAGTTATGAAAGTAGAAAAATCATTCAAAATTTGGTTTTTACATAACGGTAAATTTAAATACTAAATTTAAAAAAATTGTATAATTTTGATATTAATTTATAAAGCTAAAGAAAATACCTGTCGAATGACGTTTTCAGATTGAAAAAATCTTAAGCAGAACATAAGATATATGCATTTAAAAGTAGGGCTTTTTCAAAGTTTGTGGGGCTGTAGCTCCGTAATTGGGGGGCTACATGAAAAAGTTGTTCCACAAAATTATTTTTTTTATGATATCTATCCATGGTTAAATTTTTTTTTCTCTATCTTTAACGGTGTAGAAGTTTTGTAAACAGACGGACGGACGGACAGAGTGAAACTAATAAGCACATTTTTTCAAATTTTTTTTGGAAATGTGCTAAAAATAGCAAAATGCCTCCAAATAAAAATATTAATCATAGATTTGACTATGATATCAAGTCATCATTTATTTAAAAAAAACTAATACAACAACATGTATTAACCATCATATTCTAGGACAGCAGTTATAAAAAAAAACTTTAATTTTGTTAAAAAAAAACTTTAAAAAAAAAAACAATGAAAATGAAAAGAAAAACAAAACATTAATTCACCATGGTCAGTTAGCTTAACCGAATATTGAATGGTTTTTTGGTCGGATTACATACATTTTTTTAGGTTAAAGTTATCAAGATAATAGTTAATAATAAAACAAAAAAATTAAAATATCAAAACAAAAAAAAAAAATGTTATTTAATAAAAAAATTAGGTAAATTTATTAATTTTAAATTTTAATTATTTAATTAAAATATAACATTTTAAATTTAAATGAAAGAAAAAGTTTTTACAAATTTAATCGTAAATAAAACAAACATTTTCTTTTATTCTTCAAATATTTTTAATGTAAATTAAGACACATAACAAACTAAGCAAAATAAACTAAGTATCTACTGTAACTGTACTATGTAACCAAGTACCTAAGTATCTAAACTAAGTATTTAAAATACTATACCCAAACTCCAGCCTATTTAGCATAATACATGTCAAGTATTTCACTCGCATAAAGATGTAGTAGATCGTATTAGAAATAGAAAGATTAAATATATATATTCTCTTTTCACTCCTATAAGGAGAGAACAATTAGGGCATCTACTAAGTTATTTGTCATTTATATTTGACTAAGCTTCAGTTTCTGGAATTATTTGTTTCACTAAGCTGTTAGTTACTTGAAGCTATTTGTACAAGAATATTAAATGCAAATATTTTTATTTATGCCCCATCTTTCTAAATTATAGAACATACAATCAGAACATGTGTTCTCTAATTTTTATAATATACACAGAAATTCAGGAAAGAAGTCAATTTAGGATCTGCTAGAATTCTCATATACTCCTGCAATCTAAAATAAAAATTTCCCATTCTTGAACAATTATTAGGCAATGATATAGAGACTAATACACGGAGATAATGTTCGAAAGCCTTCAGATTCAAACCCT
This sequence comes from Poecilobothrus nobilitatus, assembly GCA_947095535.1. Classification (NCBI taxonomy): domain Eukaryota; kingdom Metazoa; phylum Arthropoda; class Insecta; order Diptera; family Dolichopodidae; genus Poecilobothrus; species Poecilobothrus nobilitatus. Next base: position 49,198,723 of record OX352772.1, on the reverse strand, counting down.
GGTTGGCTCATATAGATTATTGATATGAAAATTAATTAATAAAAATAAGAATATATAACTTATACATATACATATATAAATAATTCTTGAATAAGATAATAGATGATGCACAAATAAAAATATTTGCGAATAATCGGTTTATGATACTAATAATTCCACAACCTGAAGCTTCGTAAAATATGAATAGTAAATGACTTAGTGAATCTCCTATGTTCCTTTTATGAGTAGGAAGGAGGAAAACAAATACGTGAGGATTAAACTGCTTTGTGTTAGGTTGTTTAATTCATTATTTTGGCAATGTGATGAAGTGGTTTTAGTGGATACAATACCAGTACTACTAAAAGGCTTAATTTTTCTTCATCTATTTTGCAAATCGGCACCAGCCGATGAGAAAAAAGCCAAAATAATGAACGCTTCTATCAAAATTATACTATCCAACAATTTTTTCCCACAAATGAAGGCTTCGTCAAATATGAATAGAAAATGGCTTAATGAATGCTCAATGTTCCTTGTATCAGTAAGAAGGAGGAAAACGAATACGTGAGGATTAGATTGCTTTGTGTTAGGTTGTTTAATTTGTTATTTTGGCTCTGTGAGGAAGTGGTTTCAGTGGGTACAATACTAGTACTACTAATAGGCTTACTACTTAGGCTTAGTTTTCTATTATGTTTAGTATATGCTATCTTAGTTTAAAAGTGTCTAATTAATCTTAAATCGATTTAGTTATAATCATAATTAGATTAAAGTTTTTGTAACCTTTGAGGATTTAAAATTTTTATTAAATAAAATGTTGTATTATTTAAAACTGTTAATAAAGTGCAGGTAAAATATATAAGATAATTAATATACACATTATTATTCAAATTGATAACATCATTAAAATATAATAATTTTTTAATAAAAAACTAATTATAATCAAAATTAATTATATATTATTAATTATTTTAATAAATAATTAATTTTTTTTTAATAAAACAATTTAATACCAAACATAAATTAATTATCATAGCAATTATAATACATTTATTTTGATTCAAAAAACAAAAATTAATGTTATAAGGTGTGAGGTGATAACTAAAAGATAATAATGAAATTTTTTTTAACAAAAATTTCAAAAATATACAAAAGAAAACCCAATGTTTCAAAACTATTCGAAAGTACTTGATAAAATTTAACTAGAAAAGGAAAAATAATAACAAAAAAGTATAAAAGAGGTAGCGGACTGTAGCAGAAATTGTAATAAGCTTACTTTTAATATATTTAAAATAGTAGATAGTAGTCTTCATTGGCCTTTTACTGAACACAAAATTTGTTTTTTCATATAATCCATATTTTTTTTTTCCTTAGGAGAATTTCTCCTTGTCCAAACAGTACAATAGTACTTAGGTTTCGTAACCTATTGCTGGTCAAAAAAGTAGATGGTACTTAGTGGGGGTTATAGTCCAAACACGTTGATAGATGAATTGTGGTCGCTCCGTTCTTCTTTTGTGTTTTTTAATGATTCCTTCCTTTCTCCGTAAAAAAATTGTTTTTGCTAATATAAAAGTAATTAAATCCAGTCTAGTAGATATAGAACACCTCTAGTCATTAGTCTGGAACTAATGGATTTAGAATGAGTAAAATATAATCCAATAAAGGAATTTAACAGGATAGAAAATAGAGAGGTAAATCAAGGAAATCAAGGAATTTGACTTGAGATAAAAAAAAAACTGATCAACAGAAAATAAAAAGGAAAACAGAGACTAAAATCCTAAGTAAAATATATTTAGTCAAGGAAAGTATATTTAATCTAAGAATAAAAAGAATAAAATAAAAAATTTGTGCCATTTTAATGAAGATAATAAATTAGCAAAATAATTAATCAAGGTAAGAACTGTTAACATTTCTTGGAACTTATGTATATAATTCTTTTATTGAAAGTACAAGAAATAAATTCGTCCAAAGTTAGTAGAAGACTTTAATAAATCAATACGGATTCACTGTTCCCAGTCTTACACCCAAAGTTTCTGTATTCTTTATCCTATTCCTACCAATGTCAGTCTCTAGCTAATATACTGTGTTAGTAGTTAGGGGTTTCACCCCATTATATTGCATAAAAGGAGAGGCGGGTTTAGTCAGTAAGAATCTGACACTATCAAGGAGATATTTTTGGAGTCTTTGGGAAATTTCCACCTTCCTTAGGAAAGACGAAAAAAAATTTGATATCAAATTGAAATTTTTTTTAAAGGCATTGAAGTTTTTTTTGTTTATATTTTGTGGAAATGAAAACTCTATTTTTTAAGTAGTTTTTATTAATGCATTTGATTGTACATAATGTGTACTAAAACAAATTAGTACCTGCCTATATGTACCTACTATTAATAATAAAATCATAAAATTTTTTAGATGTATGTAGGTAATTTTAGAAAATAAAAACGGATTGGAATTAAAATGTATATTAATTAAGTCCTAAAATAATTAGTCAGTTAATTTATTTTGGTTTATTATTTAATAATTTTTTTTTTAGAACTAAAAAGCAAGACGTGTTATTACCACAAAACCAAATCAATTTAATCGTTTTCTTTTAATTTTTTTCTATTTTTCTGAATAAACCACATATAACTAATATAATATGCCTATATATATGTATATATATAGGCATATACTATATACAGTCATACATAAACATATGTACATATTTCTAAATAATAATATATATGTAGGTAGTATGTGTAAACTTTTTTTCTCACTTTGGTAAAAATTAACCACCAGAATATGTCAGTAGGTTTTATATTTTTCTCTTTTTTATTGTTTTCTTTTTTTTTGGATAACCTCAAAATTAACTGGTAACTGATCTAAACGATTTTTAGTTTTTGTTTTGTTTGTTTTTTTTCTTTTTCGTTTTGTTTTCCTCTTCAATAACCGTTTGTTTATTTATATTACACCGTTATTACTATCTATTAAAAATTCTAATGTACTAATTTGTTAGTAATATATTTTTATTTATTGTTTTTGTTTTTTATTTATTTTTATACTTACTTAATTATTGGAAGCTCCTATGTTTTAAATATATAGTTAAAAATATTCACATTTTCCAAAAGAAACGTGCAAATTTCACCTTTAACCCATCAATCACTACAAAATGTATAATGACATTATAAATATTTTACAGTTAAATGTCTTTTTTACACGATATATTTATTTTTGAATGGTAATATTTTTTTATTGTGAATTAAAATACAACTTATAATGAATATGTATGTATACTGAAACACCGTTACTTTAAATTCACTTTGATTAGTTTTACATTTACATTTTACACTATTTTCAAAATATTTATCCATTAAACATTAAACATATTAAACATATCCCTACATATGTGTATGCATATATATGTATGTGTGCATGTGAGTATTTAACAAGAAAACTTATTTTTGCCTTAATTTTAAACAATACAACAAAAAAAACAGACAAACGTTATTAACGGTTTTTTTTTCTCAAATATACAATTTATACATGCAAAATAAATAAGTAAATCCTTTGTTAATTGAAATTTTGCATGTGTTTATGCATAAATTAATTCTTTTCCATTTTACTTTTTAAATTTTTTTTTTTCTCTCTTTTTGTTCGTTTTTATTTTTTATACACTATAATATTTTCTTTTTACATTTTTAGCAAATTTTTATTATGTTCAAATAACTGTAAATTATTTTTATTTTTAGTCAAATTTTCACATTTATTTATTTATTATTATTATTATTTTTCTTACTCTATTATTCTTTTTTGTTTTTTGTAAGAATTCTTTTTTCCAAAAAAATTACCTTTATACCAAAAATCTAATTTTGATGAAAATTTCTGCAAATAAATTTTTATTTAATTTTTATTGTTTTTTATTTTTTTTCAAGTAAGAAAAGTTATAACGGTAAAATAATAATAGTATTAAAACAAATAATTTAATATTTAGAACAAAACAAAAATAGTAACGGAATAAACCAAAATAAAAAAAAAAACAGGACATAATATTTTATTTTTATATTTTAAAGATTTTTTTATCGGTTTCCGCCGCCTACCTCAAAAACTATTCTTGATTAAATAACGGCAAACCAAAATAATCTGTATATCATCGGTATACTGACGACGTTACACAAAATTTAACTCACAAATAGAAAAAAAAAAAAATTCTAAAACAAAACTGACAAGAACTATATAAAGTGTATTTTTTTTTATTTTTTGCTTATTTTAAGTTTTTTTTTTCCAACACAACAGCTCTACACAAATCAAATTGCATGTGAAGAAATGTTTTTTTTGTTTTTCTGTTTCACCGAAAAAAAAAAACTCCCGTTACTACACCAAGTTAACTATAATAACAAATCAACAAAATAATAACAATAATAATAATCAAAAATGAAACAAAAAAACAAAAAAACAAAAAAAAAATATTAACTTTACGTTAACGTACACTGTGTGATTAGATTTAAAGTGACGAAATGAATTTGTATAACGGTAAATGTATAAAATTATTATTATTATTATTAGTATAAAACAAAAATAAATTTTCACCGCTGGATGGTTGATTGCTTTTGGTTGACTGTCGTCTGGTTTGTTTTTAGTTTTAATGAGGAGAGAAAATATACACAGAAGTATAAAAAAAAAAAAAAAAAAAAAAATAACAACAAAAATAATATAAAAAAAAAACAGAAAAATGTATATTTTTTAGTTGATATTATCAACAAAATTACTTCAGTATAACGGTACTAAAATCCTAAAAATAAAAGAAAATGAAAATAACAAGAATAATGTAATGAGTAAAAGGATAAAATTATATTAATACACATGTATGTAAATATATGTAGGTGTACATATATGAATAGATAAAAGCGCACTAACTATTTTTATTTAACATATGCTAATTTATATACATACATATATGCATATGTAATATGAATACATTATTTAAAGAATATTTTACCATATATGTACGTAAATATTATAATATATTCGAGTTATATCGATATGGAAGATTCTTGCACATGTGTGTTTATACTGAATTATATATACATATATATATATATAGATACATATATTATGTATATCTTTTAAATCAATTCATTCACTTTATTTTTATGTTAAAAATCTTTGTATATTTTTGTTATGTCTAAATATTCACAAATAACTGAACATTTTGTACGTACATATAATGATTTACTGTATATATTTACATGAAAATATTATATACTATGTATAATAAAAATATTACATAATAATATGTAGGTACATATGTATATGAATATGTAAATTAATTATGTACACATAGGTACGTGTTGCTAATAAATTTTTATTAAAAAACCATATGATTAAAATGAAGAGGAGTGTACATATAATTATTGTATTGGAGAGTACCAAAGTATATACAGTTATTCATATACAAATTAAATAGAAATAAACATGTATGTAGGTATATATACATAATTATAATCAATGTAAAATATACTGTGTATAAATGTGTATATAATAAGTATAAAATATAAATGTTATATATTATAAATAATTATTCCTATATGTTGTTCTATACTGTAAAAAAAAAAGTTTATTATTTTTCTCCTGTTGTTGCTGCTGTTATTCTTGAAAGTTTTTTTTTTTGTTATTTGTGTGGGTTTTGTTAGTGCATGCATACATAGAGAATGGAAAATTTTTTCTCTTGATATTGAAAAGCGATGTTTTTCATTTTAACATTTAATGTAATAAATGTATACGTATTTACATATTCTCCTGTTATTTGGTAATGTTAAATGTTATTTTTTAATGTTATAAAAAATAAAAATATACTTTTTATTTTACATATTAACAATTTTTTATTTTTAAAAGTATTTATAAGTAGGTAGGTATGAATAATATGTATGTATTATATAAATATATCTATAGGTTGTTTTTTTTCTTGCGAAACTTTTTTAAGTTGTAAATAGTGTAACTGTAGATTGTTTTTTTTTTTATTTATTTTTTTTTTTTATAGTGTTTTTTGTTAATGTAGTGTTGGTGGATTTTTTAAGTCCTTTTCAATTTTGGTACAACCTCATTACATTTTGGTTTTATTGGAGAGGAAAAACAAAAAAAAAAAAAATTTAAAATAAAGAAAAAAAAAAAGTTTGTCATAGAAAATATAAAATTTATAGAATAAAAGTTTGAATAGTAGTTTTATTATAGTTTGTTTTATTTAATTTTTTTTTTTTAAATTAAAAAACAAAGTTTCTCTTTATTTTTTTGTGTTTTAGATTTTTTTTATTTTGAAATTTTAATTTTATCTTAAGTAAATATTAGATCAAATAATATTTTCAAAAACTTTTAAATTTGTTCTTCAGTTTCTGAATGAACTTTAAAATTATTATATTTAATTTTAGTAAGGTATATTTATATATATATATATATATATTTTTATATTTTGTTTTAAACTAAAAAGAAAAATTTGAATTTTCAAAATATATTTATGAATCTTAAACTATGATTTAGAATATAAAGTGTCATTCAGATTTTTTGGTTATGTAGGTACCTAGTTCTTGAATTGGCTCGAGATATTCCAAAACAATGATGTAATACAAAATAATCGTTACCGGTCCATTCGAATGAAACAATTCAACTAAGACAATATATAGACATACATATGCATGTAAAAAAAATAATTAGAGTGGATTTAAGGGTTGGTTGCAAAATCAGGATATAAATCAGGATAATCAGGATTAGGTTGGTTGAAATTCAATCCTTTTTCCAGAATATTTATGTATAATTTTATGTTTTAATTTTATGTATATCAATTTTTAAAATTTAAAAAGTTTATCTGGTTGAATTGGGTTTTAGTGGAATTGCTTAAGTCGAATGGGCCTGGCTAACCAAAATAATGTGCAGACGGTTGCCATATCTACGTTTAAAACTTCTGGTTATTTTAAAGCAATGAAAGTAAGTTAAAAATTGTAAAAAAAAATAATTTATTATTCGATTTATTTTTTATTGCAGAAATTCATTCGGATGTTGAGAGTTAAACTTTACACGCATACCATATTAGATGTATCACACATCATATAGCACAGATATACGAAACGATTTGCAAACGCAAATTAACCAAAATTTATGATTTGAATTGGAGTTGACTCATCCATTTTTCTTTAAAATTTTATTTGAAGACAAATAGCTAAATAACCATGAGCTAAATGAGTTATTGTGGCAAAAAATAAAATAAAAATTATATAGTTACATCTTTATCCAGATTAATAATTATTAAGATACCTAGATACCTAGATCTTAATAATTATTAAGATACCGGCGTTTCATACGAAACGTTTTGGTCTTGTACAATAGCTACATCCAAGTAATCAACGGTTTAGTAAAATTAATGATTCACGAAATTGAAGCTTAGTCAAATATGAATAATAAATGACTTAGTGGATGCCTTATGCTCCTTATTGAAGTGGCAAGGAAAAAAAAAACTTAAATCTTTAATTCGGTATATCACAAGTCTAACATTAGATATGACAGTAAATTATATACATTTTTTTCGCGATCTAAATATTAGACTTATGCTAATTTTACTAATACACACTCAGATTTACTTATACATATATAATATATTTTATTACATTTTTTCGTCATTTGGCTGAAACATAGAACCAGAAAAATGATATAAGAATTAGTCACACGATAAATATTTATAAAAACACAGTATAGTTTCAACTTAACGGTAGAAAATTCGTACATTTGAATTTAGAATTAAATTAAAGAATCTAAAAACATGAATCATAAATACTTTACTAAGAATAACTGCTGCCTTAAATAAGACGTTAGTCTTTGTGAAAGGTAAAAATTGGATTTTGTTAGTTTTACGAAATTCTATTATATTCGTAGATACATATGTGTATCTAGATAATGATATTCAATAAAATAGTACATTAAATATATTGTTAAAAAGAAAATCAAATAAACTTCACATTAAGAAATAGAAAAAAAAAATAAAAGGATAATGGAGTAAACTCTTGGTTATATAGAACTTTTAAAGTAGGTATACAATTCTTTATTTTTTACTATTGTAATATGTAATATTAATATTGAAGTACCATATTTATGCCTCCAATTTATATGAACGAAGACATTCTCTCTTATATAATAGGCTCTATCTATTTAATGAGTTTAAACAATTTACACAATTTAAAAATCTTTAAAAGTCATAAAATATGAAAATATGAGATTGTTGATGTTTAAAAGTTTGTGAAATTTGATTTGTGGGGCCTCGGTGTCCTATAGTGGGTAAGAACGTATAAAATTCGAAATAACACCGAGGGAGTGTTTGTTCGAACCCCACACACGTCGTAAGAGTTATTTCCCCTTACGATATTTACAGCCACGCCTGAACAGGAAAGGCTGTGTAATTTCCTGTTCACATTTATGTGGCTTAGAAATGCGTTAAAAAAAAAAAATTTGATTTATGTCTCTACAAATTTAATTGTATAATATTATGATTATGATAAAAAAATAATCTTGAAAATAGGTATTCCAAAAATTTATTAAAAATCTTAAATAACAATATTATATCAATTTTAAAATCTTAAATAATTATTTTACTTTTGTTCTTAACACTAAAAATTACTTTTATTTATATTGAAAAAAAGGAATGTCCAATATAAAAATAAAATTTAATTATTCTCTCCATACTTTATTTAAATTCACTTATAACCTCTTTGTTTATCTGTATTTTCGTTCAACAACGACTAAAACCAAGTTCACAGAGTATATATAAATATATAATGACCTGATATTCTATTAAGAGCTTCCGATCATTACGTACATATAAACAACCATATTCATACAAGCCTAAATATATGCAAATTTCAATAAACTTGTAAACTCAACCTGTTAAGATTTATTGTTTTTTTGTTGTCCTGCCTAAACAGTTTGATTGGTTGAGTTTAAAGTTTTCACAAATATTGCTTTTTGGCAAAGGGTTTAATAAAATTATATCGTAAAAATTGTAGTAATTCCATTTTTACACGGCGGTCTACTACCAAAAAAATATTTTATTTTGGAATTGTATCTAAATTTGCAAGACGATTTTATGGCCTAGGAAAAATTCATAACAAATTTCCATTGTGTTCTCTTAATCCATTCTGGCATTTAATTTTTACCTTTGAATGCCAAATTTTTAATACCTAACAAACAAAATAACCGAATTAAGGATCTTAGCAATTGTGTTTAAATTTTAACAACAAAATATTATTGTTCTGTTAGACAGCCCAAGAGTTTTAAATCTTTATGCAAATAATATATAATATGGATTAATGGGTCATCCTGTTTCGGATTTCTAGAAAATACCATTAATTAAAAACCATGTTTTTTGAATTTCTTAAACAAAAAAAAAATAGAATTCCAAAAACATTAATTTTCACGACGAACGCCGTGAATTCTGTGTGAAAATTTAAAAGCAAAAAAAAAAGATTAAAGAGATCTGTCAATTTTTAAAAATTTATTTTTTCACATTTTCGTATCTGAACTCCACGCATTGGATATATAACCGAAAAAAAACTACAAAAAAACAAATCACGTGATCAAAATGCCTCAACCTAGTGCTAATTATGGCCTTTACGCATATAGCATCGTGAAGATCACTACTTTACCTACATATACCTTATGCAGCTTGCATTCAGCCTCACCTTCATCTGGTTTATTCTTTCCAACAACCTAACCGTCTGTGTAGCCTCATCAATGAATTAGTTTTGTGTAACTACTCGGGTTTCTTTATTTACATTTTATTTAGACGTCGTCTATTAATACACATATTGTTTCTTAATCTTTCAAGATCTTTGATGGAAATTGGTTTTTTTTTAGATTAGATTTTATAGGATTTCAAGATTTTATCTAAAAATTCTGGAATCTAGAAAATATTTTTTTTTAATTTGAATTTAAAGTTTAAATTCAATTCAGATTGGTTTTTTTTTTTTTTAAAAGATTTCGAAAATCTCAATTGTCTTTTTTATGACAAAAAAAATGCTTTTAATGCTTTTAATTTTATTTTTAATTAAATGTAAAAAAGGGTTAGTAACTAAGTATACTAAAAGAAAATATTGAATTAACACCACCAATTGGTTTTAAAATAATTCCAATTAATATATGAAAATATTTTTCCATATATGCATACATACCTACATACATATATAATCAAAAATTTTAAAATCTTCTAATTTTACACGAAAAATGAAAATTCCATTAAGTGTAAAATAATTTGTTTTTTTTTTTTTCTGTTGACTTATGTGATGCTAGTACATATTTCTTTCTCTTTCTTTCTGTAATGTGTAATGTTAAAAATAAATATGTAAATTAAAATAAATAAAATCTATGTAAAAATATTCATTTATTGTTATAAAAATAACAATATCCTATTTCGTAATTTCTATTTTTTTTTTTTATAATAAAAATGTTTACGGATTTTTTTATTTTTTATTTATTATAATGCATTTATTATTTTAAATTTCATAATATACCTGTTCACTAAACCATACAGAATTTTTAGATTGTTAACAACCCCTCTCCCCCTCCCCCTCCTCTCCCTACAACCCCTAAAAGCAAAAACAAAAGCACAAAATAAAATAAAAATACCAAAAAAAAAAAAAACCAAATAAAAAACACAAACAAACCTACATTAAATCACTCAAAAATTTTCATCCACCTTTGAAATGGTAAGGAAATAAAGGATTGATTATATTCATTCATTACCAATAGTGAAATTATGAACCAAAAAATAGAATTAAAATTTTTTGACCAACAAAACAAAACCAAATTATTTCAAAACTTATACCTATATACATTTTAATGAATTTGAATTTCCGTTTTAATTTAAAATTTATATTTACTTATGTATTGGCTTGTGTTGAATTATACTTACATATAGATACATAAATATATATATAGGATTGGATATTTAAATAAGAATGATAGAAATTTGAATGTTTATGGTAACCATATCTAAAATATTATGAGCGAATATTAACGTGAACTTTATTTAAAATATATATATATATTTTTCCCAAGAGGGGTGGGAATCTCCCAGAGACACTAAATATTTGCCTTTGGTATAGTGTCAGATTCTTACTGACTAAACCCACCCCCTCCTTTAACCAATATAATTGAATGAAACCCTTACCTGCAAATGCAATATATTGGCTAGGGAGTAGGAATGGGAAAGGATAACTAGAATATTCTGAAGGATATCTAAAATAGAAATTGCTATCAATGACTGTAGTCGTTACTGTAACAGTTACAACATGCAGCTATAGTATATAGTACTGCATGAGGTAATTATTGAAGGCAACCCTCACTGTTACTGTAGCAGCTATTTTTTACTACAGAGCCGGGCCATCAGTCGATTACAACGTGCAGTAGAATATATATCACCTTCCTGCATGATATAACCAAAGGTAGCTCTACTCACCACTGTAGCAGCTATTATTATTATTATTATTAGTATTACTATTATTATTATTACTATTAATAATACGATATACATTATTACGATATTACTACATATTTACTATTATTACTACTTATTTTTTTTATTTATATGACCTGACCGGGATTTGAACTCCAGACCTTTCGACTGAAAGGCTGGCGACTTAACCACTAGCCATGAATTAGATAATCTTTAAAATATAGTTTTATACTTCTAATTATGCATACAACTCCCACTTGCAATAAAATAATGATTTTTTAATGTTTCACTGTGGTTGGGACGTAACAACATGGAATATGTTGCAGCTTATAGCTTATGGACTGAAAGTTGAATACTATAAAGCTTTTTGTATTTTATTTTATTTTGAAATTTTATCATTCTTATTGGAAATCTCTTACATAATGTAAACAAGGCAGATGGTAAATTCAAAGGTTTTTGAATTCGCACATTTCCCAAAAAGCACTAAAAACCGTTTAGAATACTATGACTTACACTAAAATTTGTACTTTTTTTAGAATTTTATTCATATTTAAGAAACAAAAATTGTGAAAAATCTAAATACACTATCTTCAATTTTAACGAAATCCTATAAATGTTGCACATTTGATATTAACGTTTTATTTTGAAAAAATTGATACAAGGGCCTAAATAGAAGTGTCTATCTAAAAATAGTAAATTTTCAATTTTTGATCGTTAATTTAACTCTTAAATCAGGAAAATTTACAAAAAAAATTTCTTAGGTAATTTATGCTGAATTCTTTTTTATCTTAAAATTTCAAAGTTCTAAATAAAAGCGTGCCTAAGATATAAAGAAATGGAAATCTTACAAAATTTTATCTTCATATTACGGTGCATTTAAATACTAAATTGCTAAACACGCGGTATTGTTTTGATATTAATTTATAAAACTATAAAAACGCCCTGTACTTTGACGTTTTTAGGTATTGATAAAATGTTAAGCAAAATTTTTTGTAGGTCCTTGTAGGTTGTATGTTCTTAATGGGTGGAGTACCTAAAAACGCATAACATCTATAACATCTATTAATGGTTAAAATTTTATTTCTCTAGCTTTAACGGTATAAATGTTTTCAAAACAAACGGACAGAAAGAAAGACGGATAAAGTTGAAACTAATGACAAATTTTTTAAAATTTTTTTTGGAAAAATGTGTTAAAAATGGATTTGTATGTAAAATTATTTCTATTAATTTTTTTTTAAATTAAATGCATATTTTTCATACATACATACATATACATATGTATTTTCAAAATAATATTTTAAACATTTGTTACTAGTTTTAATGTAGTAAGTAAATGTTTTCTTAAATGCACATAATATGTACATATATATATATATACTTATCGCATTTTTTAGAATATTTGAAATTTCGTATTTTATTGTTTTAATCGTATGTAACTGGAGTTTATAAAATTTTGTGAATAAATATTCAAAATTCGCCTTCATTTTCACCTAATAAGAAATCGAGATAAAGTCAAAAAGTAAAACTTAAGTTTTGATGCGATTTAATAATACACGGGTGACGACACTGCTGACATATATGTATGCGTTTTAAGTAAGTTAATTAATGTCGGTTAATAACTTAATATGGAAGGGCGGAAAGCAGGTTACTTCTTTTTTTGTTTCAAAGCTTATCTTCTTTTTTGCCTTGCTTTGTTTTTGTATATTTATTGAATTTTTTATTCAGAACACGAATATTTCGCAGATCATCGAATAATATTTATAATCAATTGAGGAAATTGCTTTATAAAATTCGAAATCTATTTAAAATCAGAACTTTAAAATTTAATTTTTTACATCAATAAATTTAATTTTTTTACATCTATAACAACAACTTATTTATAATAACTGAAGTTATTTATGATGACTGGTGTTGGAAACAAAATTAAGAAGAAATTTCAAAAATTTAAAATTCTATCCAAAATGCTTTACTTTTCTTTATTCGATTCTAAGACTTTAAAATTGTTCGATTTTTTTTATATCGTAAAACAATTTGTAACATATCGCTGTTTTTAAATTTTATAATTAGTATATAAAAAGTGTTCCGGTATTTACAATAAAAAATATTTCATACCCTTTAGTTGAATAATTTAAATTTGGAATTTTGAAAAATTATAATATAAAAATTTATTCACTTTTTCACTTCTTCAAAAAATTTTTGAAAAATGTGCCTATTAGTTTCACTCTGTCCGTCCGTCTGTCCGTTTGTTTACAAAACTTCTACACTGTTAAAGATAGAGAAAAAAAATTTTAACCATGGGTTGGTCTCATAAAAAAATTGATTTTGTAGAATAACTTTTTCATGTAGCCCCATCCACGAGGAAACTACAGCCCCTCAAACTTTGAAAAAGTTCTATTTTTAAACGCGTATATTTCATGTTCCGCTTAACATTTTTTTAATCTGAAAACGCCATTTGACAGGAATTTTTTTTACCTAAATCAATATCAAAATTATATATAGATTTTAAATTTAGTATGGGGTCTCGGTGGCTTATAGTGGGTAAGAGCGTATAAAATACGCTGTAAACACCGAGGGAGTGTGGGTTCGAATCCCACACACGCCGTAAGAGTTATTCCCCCTTACGACATTTACAGCCACGCGTGAACAGCAAAGGCTGTGTAATTTCCTGTCCACATTTATGTGGCAGAGAAATGCATTAAAAAAAAAAAATTTGAATTTAAATTTACCGTTATGTGAAAGCCAAATTTTGCATGATTTTTCTACTTTCATAACTCCGGCACGCTTTTAGATAGGGGATTGAAATTTTGATGTAAGAAAGAACTTTTAGAATTAGTATAAGTTTGTTCAGAAAATTTTTTGTACCACTTCCTGTTTATGAGCTATTAGGGCTGTAACATTGAAAATTTGCTACTTTTTAAACACTTGTAACTTAGGCACCTGTACACATTTTTCTTCGGCATGACAAAAACATTAAAACTCCAGTAATATATTTTTGTGTGTGTTAATGGTTTCTTTTAATTGTATAGGATTCCAAAGTTACAGCCCCCAGGCTCTGCGTAGTAGCTTTACAATCTAAAGACACTTGAAGACCGGAAATTTTGTTACCTCTATAAAACAATATCAAAATTATGCAATATTTTGTAATTTACTATTTAAATTTACCGTTATGTTAAAACAAAATTTAGCATGATTCTCATAAGTATAATAAGAATTAGTATAATCCTCAAAAAAGTTTTTGGTAGCACCTCCCCTAAGAGTTATTACACCTAAAAAATTGAAAATTGTTGCTATTTTTAGACACCAGTAAAAAGTTTTTTCGGCAAGACATGAAAATTAAAGGTTCAATAATATATTTTTACGTGTGTTAGCGGTTTTTCTTAATTATAGAGGGTTCCGGACTTACAGCCCCTCAAAATTCCAGAAAAGTCGTATTATCACTTTTTTTCTTATTACATGAAATTTTCAAATTTTTGTGCAAGTTACAATTCTAAACAGTTTGTATTGTCTTTTGGAAATATGTGCTTTTAAAAACCGTTGGTTTATATCCTACCTTGTTTTTGTTTTATTTAAATTCAAAATTTTAAACATTTTAGAAACATATTATTATCTACGTAAATTTTTTTTTTTTGTTTTTTCTTCAATTATTTCATTTATTATTTTAAAAAATTATATCAAAAACTTTCGCATCAATAATTTTTTTTCTATTATCATTTTATTTTATTTTCTTATTTTAGTTTTTTTATTATTTTTTTCTTTTTTGTTACTAAAATTTCATTATACTGCTGGTTTAGTATAAATAAAAACCGATTTATGTATGTATAACGGTAAGATAATGGAAACAAAAAAAAAATCGTTTACATTTTTTATTGTCATCATTGCCACCATATACCTATGTACATACATACATACATTTATTCAATATTCATACACATCCTGACACTTAAACATGTACTATTCATAATAATAATATGTAGGTATGTACATATGTATATTGGTATGCATTAATAATATACACCTATCTGGAATATAAAATTACCAAAATAAAATCAAAACAGTTAAAATAACAGTAAATTTTAATTCACGATGGAATAGAGTAACGGTAAATAAAAAAATAAAAAACGAGCAGCAAAACAATGAATAGACAAATGATAAAAACAAACAAAAAAAAACAGTTAAACCCGCATTTTGTTGGCCTTGCTGTCATTTATTCCATACAATGGATATGGACATCTCATGCGTACCATATACATACATATAAACATAGAAAATCCGTACACATTTCTTTACATACATTCATACATACATATTTATGTTTTTTTTTATATTCTTAGGTATATGCGATTGAAATTTTATTAATTTTCCGAAACCATCACAACGGCAGACCGTTTATGTAACGGAAAAACATATTATAAAATATAACAATAATAATAATAATAACAGATACAAAAAAAAACAACAGTTATTTTATTATTTTTGTTGTTGTTTCTTCTTTTTGTAACCATTTAAATTGTAACCTACGTCATTGTCGTAAAAATAAATACGGTCTGCCAGTTAATGATGTTTGAAATGGTAATAAAAATTTTCACTTGATTTAAATGTTCTTTTTTTTTTCTGGTTGATCCTTTTTATTTTATTATTTTTCTTCTTTTTTTTTTCATTTTCTTTCTCTGTCCATCTTTTTTACGCACTTTTTCTATTTATCTTTTTATTAATTTACTTCAAAAAATAAAACAAAAACAAAATCAAAAAAATAACAAAAGAGACGAAATGCAATTAAAAGTTTAAAAATAAAATTTTTAAATTTATTTCTTCATTAATTCAAATTAAGGGATCCGATAAATTAAAATGATTATTTAAAAATTTTACTTATAATTATTAATCAAAATGGCAAATTTTTAAATATAAATATTAATGATATTAAATTAAATAAAACAATGAAGCAATTTTAATAAATAACAAGGTAGAATGTAAAGCAAAGGTTTTAAAAACCTCACTTTTTCAAAAAGACAAACAGTTTTTGAATTAAGACTTATACTCAAATTTCTAAGTTACAAGCGGTTGGCTACGAAATTTCGTATTTTAAAATCTCGTGTCTCAAAATCTCGCGTTTTAAAAACAAATATTTTTTTTTTTGCATTAATTGGAAAGGTTACCTGATATAAATCTAAAACGAACTTTTTTGTTTTTTTTTTCAATTTCACATTTAAAATAAAGCCAAAATCATGAATTTTTTGCTTTCTGCTTTATTTTGGGGTATACTTTACTTTAGACACATTGTCCGATTACCTTGAAATTTTACATAGCGGTACCTAATGACTTCACCTATTTTCATAGAACATTACTTTTGGCGGAAAGGTCATTTAAAGGTCAAATTGATTATTTTGAAATTTTCCTAACATTTTGTAGTCATTTACTTAACCCGTTATATTTTCGTCTATGATATTATACAGGAAACAATTTTTTACAACACTGTGGAAGCTACTATTGTTTTTAATAAATATCTTGTTTCATCTTAATCACTAGCTACCGTTTCTGAGATACTGCAGTTTAAACGGAAAAATTTGGTATAAAAAAAAAATTTTTTTAGATTTTCTAGAAACCACTATACTTTAAAAATTTTCAAAGACACCATATATTATTTTTATACTGTTAGAAAGCTATATTATTTTTATACTATATATTATATTTGTACTGTTATTTTTTAATAGGTATTTTAGAGTTGCATTCAAGATCAGGGTATTTCTTTTTTCCAGAATGTTGATCTACATGTATTCAGTAAAAGGTGTTAACTATGAATTTCAATTCAACTCTAAAATCCCTCATAATTCTTTCTTTTTTTTGACATTTGACTTTTAAAGATTTTTGGCTGTAAGAAATTTATTCGGGCCCCATTCATTCTTATATTTTTTCTATTTATACTTTTTAAAAAAAAAATTAAAACAAATTGGATTTTTTAAAAAATATCGCCAAAACACGAGATTTTGTGACACAAGATTTTGAGGCACGAGATTTTGACATGCGATATTTAAAAATGAGAGACTTTTTTTTTAGGTCTCTATTTCATATGCAAAATTCTCCCGAGACAAAATAATTTTGCAAATGAAATAACCCCCGAAAACAACTACAGTTTGCGGATAATTTCATTATTTTGGAAGATTATTTAATTTTCATACTTATGCAGAGCTTCATTCAGAATCTCACATCTCACATACTTATATATATATATTCTGGAAAAAGCGTGTAACCTTGCTTTTCAATCCAGCTCTAAAATCCCTCCTAATTCAAAATCTCGCATATAGTTAAATATATAAATATTTTGTAAAATAGACTAACCCTGATTTTGTAACAAATTAGAAAATCTCCCCTAATACAGAATTTCGATTATACGTCGCGTAAACATTCTAGGAAAAGAGATTTCATTGCTAACTCTAAAATCCCTCCTATTTTTCGGAATTTTGTTGTTCGTGCAAGTGTAATGATCGCTTAGTTAATATATGTATGTTAATTAAGTTTTCTTAATAGATAACATCTTAAATGAATTTGGCGGATTAATTCATTATAATTAGGGGGGTTATTTAACTTTTTTGGGAGAATATTTCATTTTGAATTTGGGGTGTTACTTCATAATGAAATAATCCCCAATTTTTTGGGAACTATTTCCGGCAGCCTGTAAAAATATAATATTGAAGTTTTAATTTTTGCGTATTAATTTGTAAAAATTTGTACAACAGGCTTCTAAGTTTTGATCCTTAATGGACGCAACACGTTTGGTGGAAGCAACACAAAAAATTTCTGAAGCTAATTCTAAAAAATCTTTCTTCCCCTAAAATTTTCAATAATCTAACTAAAAGTGTTCTAGCTATATATGAAGAAAGCAAAATCATGCAAAGTTTAAATTTTAGAAAAGAGATAAAAATACTAGCACGTTTGGCTGATTGGCTTCACTCTGTAGCAAATAATATAATAATTAATACTAAAAATAATAATAATAACTGGTACAGTGACAATAAGCTTGTCTTCAATTATTATCTTATGCTGGAAGGTGTTATAGTATATATAACATATTGCATATTGAAACTGTTGATGGCTATGGTCACTGGCAGCAAAATAGTAATAATAATAGGTGGATTCATTTAGTGTCACTCCAATTCAAAGTTTCTGAATACTTGTCTTATACTCCCCTACTTCTTAGCTAATATACGGTAGTTAGCAGTTAGTGGTTTCATTCCATTGTATTGGGTAAAGATGAAGGTAAGTTTAGTCAGGAAGAATCTGACACTACCAAGACAGTATTTTTATTATCTTTGAAGGATCCTCACCTCACTTAAGAAAGAAAAAAAAAATTATTCTGTCTTGTTAAAATTAGATTAAATTATAAAGAAAAATAAAAAAAATATTGAAAAATAAACGTAATATATTCGTAAGGATAAAAAAACAGACATCAATTATAAAAATGAAATTGATTCTATTGAAGTGTATATATTGGCAAAAGAATTGATTTATGATAAACGATAAGAGCGTCGGTAATTCTTTATTGTTTTTTTTCGCCCTTATCGAATAACGAAATACAAATTTTTTTTAAATAAAATTTTATGTTTTAAATTTAAATTAATATTTTTTTTTATTATAAAAATATTTTATTCATTAGAAATATAAATATTGAAATTTATTAAAGTTTATAAAATTCTTCAAACGAATATTTTTCTGTATTAAGAGGTACGAAATTCGTATATCTTTTGAGCCTTTTTCTCATTTTATTTTAATTAGGAAAATTTATTTAACTTAATTAAAATAATCTTATAGCACTTGATCAGTATTATATCGCCTTGTCGGTGACGGTGTTAATGAGTGATATAATGTTATCGTTCATTGTAGTTTTCCGACATAAGAAATTGAACGTAACATAACCACTAGGCAGCTAAATTTTATAAAATGCAAACAAGTTACTTACTTAAATATACTCTATACAAGCTTC
Organism: Poecilobothrus nobilitatus; assembly: GCA_947095535.1. NCBI lineage: Eukaryota > Metazoa > Arthropoda > Insecta > Diptera > Dolichopodidae > Poecilobothrus > Poecilobothrus nobilitatus. The sequence continues at coordinate 49,179,308 of OX352772.1, read as the reverse complement.
AAAACTCTTTTGAGAAACACATGAATAATATAAAAAATTAAATTATTATATATATAAATTAAGCTCAATATTGAGGGTATTGGGCCCCCTTCTTTATTTACATTATGTAATTCTAATGAAAATATTCACACGAAACGTTAATGACACCAATGACCATCACCATCGCATCGTGATTTAAAATATCATTCTCCACAAAATTTTTCTTTTTTTGTTAAAACGTCATTACGTCGTTGTTGCCAAAATTGTTTAAATTTTGATAAGAAATGCATATGATATTCTAAATAAAATTAAAATTCGTTATATTATATGAAAAAGACAGCGGTACAACAATATGGATTTATATTAATTTCTAGACAATTTTATAAAGAAAAATACAAACGTCCTGTTTAATGTCGATATAGAATGAATAGAAATACAATGCTGTCACGGTACGTCATCTTCACTGCGTCTCTACGTGACATTGTAGTGCGAATCGATCTTAAAGATACAAGGAAAAGTGTGGTTATTTGTTACATCTTCCTCTTTAAAAAAAATTAATTTTTTTATTTTTTAATTATTTAAAACTAAGAAATATTCGAAAAACCCAAAGCAGTAGAATTTAACTTTCAAGTTTATATTTTTAAAAATAATTAAGAAAATGTATTAAACATAAAACTTTTGGAAAAGAAAAAACTTAAAATTTATTCCATCTGCTTTAAAAAAAAGGAAGAGTATATTAGACTAAGAAGTATCAGTTATATGAAAATACCCATTAATTATTTTTATTCATGTGAATATTCTACAAGTAATGGATTAATGATCTTCCTAGAAATCAAACAATCAAACAAATTTAAAAGTATAAACTAAGGACTGACAGACCTCTGACTGACTGACAAGTGGTTGAATAAAACACCAAATTGACAAATAAACAATGAAAACAGTAAACGAGACGAGACCACAATCAAAATTAAACCATGTAATGGAAACCAACTATTTTTAAAGGCGCACATTTTTCGAAAGAAAATTGTTAAGAAAACATTATAACTTGCACCAAATTTTGTAATTTTTCTTAGAACCATAAATGTTAGGAAAAATTGAGAAAATAAAGAGATACTTTCTTCAATTTTAATAAAACTCTATATATTATTAAGAAATGTTGTTAACACTTCATTTAAAATTATAATATTGAAACTATAATTTTTGACTTTTATTTTGGTGAAATTTGTACAGGTGTCTGAGTTAACACGTGTCTAGAAATAGCAAATTTTCAAGTTTTCAGCCCTAATAACTCGTAAACTGAGGGTGGTACAAAACAAATTCTGATACATTACGCTAACTCTGAGAAACCTTTCTTCTCTCGAAATTGCAGAGCTATATCTAAAAACGTTGCGGAGATATATGAAGGAAGCAAAAATATGGTACAACATTTTGTTTTCCCATAACGGTAAATTGAATTAAACTTGTATAATTTTGATATTGATTTATAAACGAAAAAAAAATCTGTCACTTTGAGTTTTTGTTTTTTCTTTTTTTGTATAAATGTGGCAAAGAAATACAGCCTTTCGTTTTCGTTTTCGTGGCTGTAAATATCGTAAGGAGGATTTTTTTTACGACGTGCTTGGAATTCGAACCAACACTCCCTCGGTGTTTAAAGCGTATTTCATACGACTAGACCACCGGGGGCCCTTTTGCATTTTTAGATTGAAAAAATGTAAAGGAGAACTTGAGATATATATATTTAAAAATAGGGCTTTTTCAAATTTTACGATGCTGTAGCTCCGTAAACCAGCTACAATTTGTTAAACAAGTTGTTCTATAACATTAATTTTTTAATGAAACCTATTCATAGTTAAAATTTCATTGTTCGATCTTAAACGGTGTAGAAGTTTTGCAAATAGATAGATAGAGGGACGAGCAAAGTGAAACTAATAGGCACATTTTTTTAAAATATTTTTGGAAATGTGCTAAAAAGGAAAATGTGTTAAAAAGGCTTCCAAATTTTATGATGATAGGGTGATTCATGTAAGGTCTTAAAACTAGCACAGTCACTAATAATTAAAATTGAAATAGTTTTGATTTATTTAAATTTAGCGTACCAATTTCAGGCCTTTTCGTTTATTCCATTTTTTCATCACAGTTGCAGTTTTTTAAATAGTGGGAATAACGATTTAAATTGCAGGCAAAAAACAATGAGATATAAAATTTTCATAATAAAAAATATAAAATAAAAACTTTTATTAATAAAACCGAATTATTAAATTAAATACTAACCACTCTTAATATTAAATAAAAAAAAAGAAAATTATTTTTCATTATTAGCGTTCCTAATCTCCAAATAAATTTGTTATTTCAATTTAAAATCGATCAGATTTATGGTCTTATTAGAGAATGTCTAGAAATTTCCAATTAAACACAAATTTTTTTTTATTGTTTTGTTTTTATTTTTATTTTTTTTTTTCATATAAAATTTAATTAAAACTAAAAGACAAAAATGAAAAAAAAAACATAAATGAAAAATAAGTTAAATTAGTAAAGGAAAGAAAATAAAAAATGGGTTGAAAATTTTTTTTTTTTTTTTTGCAAAAAGTTTTATCAATACTAAAAAAAAAAAAAAAAGTTGCCTCGTCTTGCATTACACTCTTTGTCTGTGTTATTCATATTCTATGTTTTGTTTTGCTTTATTTTTGTTTTTTTTTTTTATATTCAACTTTGCTTTTTAACTTCCACGTTATTGTGTTACTTAAGTTTGAGAACAATTATTTTTTTGTTTTTTTTTGCACTTTTCTATTATTGGGTTTTTCAATGTAATAACTCATACTTGAACGCGTTCTCTAATATTGTATGCTCATCCCTATATATCTTATTGGGATAAAATAGAAATATTTTGTAAGCGACAACTTTTTTAACACGAACATTTTGTGGCAGCAACAGTAAAAATTATTTTTTATTTTAATTTTTTTTGTTTTGTTTTTTTTTTTTTATCGTGCCAGACTATGAATTTTCGTTTTTTAGTCATTTATTAATATCGGTAAAGGATGAAATATATATCCTGGCAATTGTCACCCTTTCTAGATTTACAATGTTTTTTTGTTTTTTTTTTTTTGTTTTTGTGATTTAACAACAGCAATTACAAAAAAAAAAAAAAAGAGAAACTGAAGAAACAAGTTATTGTCCAGAGTGCTGCTGTAATTCCCAAATATCCTGAATTGATTTTTTTTTATTTTATTTTTATTTTTTACTTGTTATTATTGTTGTTACTAATATTGTTTAAAATAGGATAAGAGTCTTATGAAAATAACAAAAATGATAATCCTTTTACAAAAATGTTTAAAGGTAAACTTATTGACCGCGACGACTTCAATTTTTTTTTTTATTATGCGTTTTTGTTTGTTTTTTTCTTCCATTTTTTTTTTATCGCTTTACACTTACAGTATCGAAATTATTTTAATAAAAAAAAAAAAAACCTAAAAATATGAGAAAACGTATCGAATATTGTTTAAAAAATGAAAAAAAGAACATTAAAACAGTTTGGTTTTTGAATATTTAAAAACAATGAAAAGGAAAATATATTATAATATATCGGAAATAGTAGAAATTAAATATGCCAATCAATAAATTAAAGGAAATAAAAAAGAAAAAAAAAAAGAATAGTATCATTTTAACACATATTAAAATATGTCCAGGATATATCGAAAAGTAATAAGTAAAAATATCAGATATTCGATTTAATTTATTAAAATTTCTTATATATTTAAAGTTTTAATAAAAATTTATGATTAAAGGATCTGTGAAATAATATTTAAAATTTTTATTGTATTTATTTAAGTTCTTATCAAGTTTATTTGATTTATTTGGTTGAACGTTTATAAAAAAGAAAATTGAAAAAATGTGAAGGGATTGAGGCGAGTTTTGAAATGAGATTGGATTCAAGATTGCATTTTTTGTTTATATATCGTTTATAAAATGATATATATACTTTGCTACATGGCGTCTCTTACCATTATAAGACTGAAAGACGTTATTTTTATATAGATATCGTTAATAGATATAGTTACTGATAGCAAAATAGTAATAATAATAGGCAGATTCAATGCACCCTTACTACTTTCCAATTCAATATTTCTAGGTCCTTTCCAATATCCACTACTATCACGCTAGCCAATATACTGTGTTAGCAGTTAGGGGTTTGATCCCATTATATTAGCTAAAGGGAGAGATTGATTTAATCAGTAGGAATCTGACAATATCAAGGGCGTATTCTTGGTGTATTTGGGGATTTCCACTTTCCTTACATGCACTTCACTTAAAATGAAAGAATTCATATTTTTTAATAAAAAGATTACATTTTTTATTTTTTATGTGATTAGATGAGATTATTATTTAAGAGGTATAAGTGACTGTTTGATTTTTTAACATAGATCTATTCTGTTTGCACTATTACTTCTCCTGTTACTGCATTGTGAATTTCCCTCCACTTGAATTTGCCTCCACTTATAATACTTCTGTCAGCCCTAGTATTACAAAAAATAGAGATATTTAGGTCAGTTTATGAGCTGGTAGTTCATCTTTGGCAAAGCAATATGCTAATAGGTGCACATATCTTGTTCTTATCTTGAGTAAGTGCCCTTTCAGTCTATAGTGTTGCAACAAGAATCCTATTAGAATTCTCAGTTTATTTTTAAGGGATCCTATAATTTTTTTTATCTCTCCCAAGTTAATTGGGATTTAACTGCTTTCAAGTTTAGTGCCTTTATGGATGTCTAATAGAATAACTCTGTTTTTATATCCTCTATCGAGGTAGCATTATACTTATTTTTCGATTGCATACACCTTCAGCTTGAAATATGCTAGGAAACTTCCCCAACGATTCTGAGTATTTGGTTCCTGGCCTTTGTACTACAGATTTTTATTATAATTTATTATACTTATACATTATCCTATTCACAGAGGGATTTCGGTGGTCGAATGATTTATTAATTGAAAAAAATTTATTTATTAATACGAACCTAGAGTATACTGATGACTGATGCGTTAACTCATTGTCCTAGAAAATTAACTTTAATTTATGTCACAATTATAACTCATGTAAATTATTAGAGTTATATATTAATGAGTTATAATTATAACTCATATAAGTTATTAGAATTCTGAAACATTATTACATATATATACAAGTAAGATACATATATCAACAATTAATTTTCATCAAAGAAGTGCGGTATAATATTAATTGAAACTTTAACCGAATATTTAAATTTATATATATTATGTATTTTGAAATTTGTATAAATGAATGTACCTATGTTATTATGTATTTATTTAAGATTACAATTAAAAACATTTAGACAACACGGTATGAAATACTGAGAGTTTTTTTAGACGCACATTAACAAACAAAGGGATTAAAGGTTATGTAAGGGGATGGAATACAAAAATTTTTCCGAAGTTAATAACTTCTGAAGAGTCTTAAACATCTCAGAAGTTTTCAATTTTAAGTGTTTGTAGCAGATTCTGGCAGTTAAAAATTTTGCAAAACATGTCGCATAACGGTAAATTTAAATATGAAGTTTTAAAATTTAATCATATTTTAATTTTCCTTTATAAAACACTAAATTTCGTATTTTTAGGTTGAAAAAATATTCTGTAAAATTGAGGCGCTTTATGAAACTTTGGAAGGCTTTAACTTAACTCTGTAACGAATTTTGCTCTATAGGCCAAAAAATGACTCTACAAGTATTACTTTTTTTTATTTGATTTTTCTACGTCTAAAATTTCTTATCTCAGTTAGTTCATCACTTATTAACAAAAAAAGAAAAATAAAAAATAAAAAATCCATTTTCTCTAGTGATAGTGTGCCAACATAAGAGAGTTTTTTTTTCTACAGTCCGTTCCATCCAGTACAGTTGATTTTAAAACTAAAATTATTTTATTTTATTTAACATTCATGAATTAATGACTTGAATTGAAGGTCCCGATGAATCATAACCTTATAACATTCATAATTAAGTATTATTTAAAGATACAGATTTATATAAACATTCTATATGGTAGGTAGGTATAGGTAGGGTGGTGACCTTCACGATGCTACGTGAAGGCCTTAATTAGCACTACATTGCACCATTGTGATGCCACTGCACTCACGTGACCTGTGTTTTTAAATTGTTTACGATTTTATATCCAACCCTAGCATTTCAGATACGAAATCAGTTCTTTGATTCTGTGTGCAGAGAGTTCGCTTAGGTTGTGGTAGAACGATTTACCATTACAACGGTAACATTCTATGTTATATATAACATTCTTTTAGTCGTCTGTTAGGATTGATATTCATCAAATTGGTAGGTAGTTCATTTAGATGATGTTCAAGTCTTTCTTTATATTTTTAAATGGATATTTTGCTACTTCTTTTACTATTCGAATGAGAAGATCGTTTTTTCATTTTATTTACGATAATTTTTTTTCTCCCAATTTAAGTTGTTTTTGAAATTGAAAATATTTTGTTGAAATTAAGTTTCATATAGTCTTCAAAGTTTTTGCTGTTGTTTAGAAAAGGTTTCGTTTATTTTTAGAAATAAATTTCATAGGGTAAATGATATGATAATATATCTTCAATCAATATATCATATTATCAGTATCATCATTTATTAAAGTAATAATTAAAGAATTCTTAAAAATTTTTAAAAATAAACATTTTTTTTTTATTAATATGAAATAACAAAATAATAATTAAAAATTAAAACTAATAATAAACAGATTTTTTATGTAAAAAAAAAATTTTTTTTTTGTTTTTTTTTGTGTTTTTAACTTAAAAAAAAAAATACATTAATTCTGATAATATCTCACCACAATTAATGGCATTCCAATATGTTGTTAATATTATTTTCAACAATAATTTACGATGAAATTAAATGGCAATTACTTTATATTATGTAGTTAATAAAAAATGAATGAAATTATTTTTTAGGTTCTTTATCAGCTTGTCATACAATAATTTTTATATAATTTTTTTTTATTTTATTAACAGAAAACAGAAAATACAAATAATAATAATTACATAAAAAAGTTCAATATAAGTAATAATTAAATGCCTTTGAATTTAAAATTAAAGTCTATAAATTAAATGGTTTTTTCCTCCACACTTGAATTCAACTTTAGCATCACTCTTTTTGTTCCGAGTGATGCTTTTGTTTATATATCCATTTTAAACATCTTTGAATGGCTGTAAGTAGATTCCAATAATATGTAATGAATTAAAATTTTGTACACCACTTTTGATCTGATCTTGAGCCTATTTATAAATATATTTGGTGGCCTTGGTGACCTAGTGGGCAAGAGAGTATAAAATACGTTTTAAACAGCGAGGGAGTTAGTACGAATACCACGCACGTTATAAGAATCATTCCCCCTTAGGATATTTACAGCCACAAATCGAAAAGAAATTCTGTATATAATTTCTTTGCCACATTTATGTGATAGGGTAATAAACTAAAACAAAAAAAACGTATTAAATATGTCAATCTAGATTCTAGGGTATCACAAATGTTTATTTATTTCATAAGGCATTCACAGTTTTATAACTGAACCGTTATTTTTCTGGTGAATCATTTTTGTGTCGGGAATCAAACAACCCAAACAATTGTTTTTCTTATTACGACTTTAATTTAATTCATTAAAATTTAACTATTTTTATTCCATTAAAAAAATCATGCTTAATTTTGTATTAATTAAGATAGAAAAATTTTTTAGTAATGAAATTACAGCAGAGTCATGGTTATCCAACAGAATGGAATCAATGTAATTAATGTAAAAAAATATCAATTGATGTTGGAAAAACAATTTCCCTGTGCTTTTTTAACTGGAATGTATTCGCTTCTAGATTTTTAATGAATTTTGAAAATTCTAATTTTAATTTAATAAGTATCAACTTCTTTTTTAGGTAAAGAAGTGTAGTAAAAAACTTTCGCATTTTTTGTTGGTATATTTTGTTGGTAGAGGGTGGCAGAGAAAAAAATATTGTTGAAATCTGTAGAAAATTAAAAAACTATTGTAAAATTGATTTATAAAAAATAACCAAATCATTTTTTTAGATATTTTATTACACTCTAAAGTTCTTATCTGAAAGAGTTAATAACTTTAACCGATTTTTGCTAATATTCTATTTTACTTCATCACTTAAGCGTTATTAACCTTTCGAAATGAATTATTCTTTACGTATGTTTGTCATTTGTGTCGCCGGAGTATACATTTTTTTTTTTAACCATTTCTCTACCACATAAATGTGAACAGGAAATTACACAGCCTGTCTTGTTCAGGATTGGCTGTAAATGTTGTAAGGGGGAATAACTCTTACGACGTATGTGGTATTGGAACCTACCCTCCATCGGTGTTTACATACGCTCTTACCCACTAGGCCACCAAGGCCCCTTAGAGTATACCTATTTTTTAATTTAATTAAGAAACCTTCAATATTCAGCGCTCCGATATAAATGTAGTTACAACTTAAAACGCATTAATATTAGCAAACCACTTTGAAATACACTTGAAGAAATATTATTATTTAATTTAGTCAACGGGAAGTGACTGCAGTTTAATTTAATACCAAATTAATTTAAGAACTAGAATGAATTTTTTTTTACCGATGTTAAAATAAATATATAGTATGAGTACCGTTAAAGGACAGTAAGCAGCTAGTATGAATCAAATAGAAGTTTTAAAATGTTGTTTGAATAATGTCAAATGAATATTCACCAAGTGTTCGTATTGATGATTGTGTAGTATTGTAGTTCTGGAAAAATTTCCTTCCTACAGCTAGGAAATTTTACCATGGGTAGCGGTGATAAAAAAATTATAGTTGAAGAAAACACTACTCATTATTTCTACCACTATGTCTTTATTAGATTTCTTAGATTATTAGATTTCAAAATTGAAAATATTTTATTTTTTAGGCATCTATAATTTAGGCACATGTACAAATTTTTTCAAAGTGAAGCGCAAAATTAAAATCTTTAACGTAACAATTATACATGCTTAACAGCTTTTTTTAATTAGGTAAGATTTGTTGAAAATTGAAGAAAGTCTTCCTTAGTATTTCCCAATTTTTTTTCACATATAAAATTTTAGGAAAATTTAATAAATTTTAATGAAATTTATAATTTGGTAAGCAGTTTTTATTGTCTAATTGGAAAATTTAAAAACCTTAGGTTTCACATTTCGCCTTGTTTAGGCGAAAGGTTTTAGATTAGGTTTTAGTTTATATAAAATTAAATCTAATTAACGTTCCTATTTTAAAAATACACGAAAAATTCTTAAAAATATGTACATACATATATAGAAACAAGTAAGTTATCAATAATTATTTTTGATTAAAGGAGTACAATATAATTAATTGAAAGTAATATTTGAGTTACTCATATTCTGAAGTTTGTACCAAGGAATATATCAAAGTATATATTTATGATTACTATTATTATAGTAAAACAAATCAGTAAATACTTATGTAAAATCAAAGGTTTCTAAAAATGCACATTAAAGAAATAATTAATATAAAAAGCATTCTACAATTTTATTGCGTGAGCAAATTGAGAAAATTGTTAACAGACACTTTCTTCAATTTTAAGAAGCTCTCTTAAACTCTTTTATAATCAACGTTCACACATAAAACGTTAATCAACGTTAAAAATATACCTATAATCTTTGTGCTTCAATTTTTTAATATTAACTTTGGAAACTTTACACAGGTTTCAAGGTTTCGGCTGCCTAAAATCAGTACACTCTCATTTTTAACCTCTCTTTTATTATCACTAAAGGAGGGTTCAAAATATCATATAGGGTTCATCAATTTGGCAAAAATTAATGGGTTAATAATATTCAGTATAGAATAGTAGATAGTAGTTATAGTCTTTTGAATTCTTTGGGACCTATGTATAGTTCTCAAATGAATGAGATTACATAATAAGATTGTTCTATAATTATTGTTAATAGTATTTCTTTGTTCGTAAAAGTTGTCATTTCAAAGATATATGTACAAGTTTTGTATTCAGAGGAACAAGCGGATAATAGGAAGATAGCAGGACGGGTGCACGAAAATAATTAAAGTGTCAAAAACGGGAATATATTTTTCATTAAATAACAAAAAAAAATAAAGTAAATAAATAAATTGCCATCAGCTAAAGAAGAAATTAATAAAAGAATTCGAACTAACAAAAAAATTAAATACCTATATATTTTTTTGTTTGTTTTTTATTTAAAATTTTACTTTTTTTCAAAGTTTCATTGTGTAAGGCATAATAATTTAATAAAAAGCCACAAATACTTTTAATCCAGCTATCCATTATTCAAATTGAATCCATTTATGTACCGTTAATTAAGTACCATTATATTTTTTAGTATAAAAATCCTGTTATTTTGTTCATATTTATTCTGTTATTCTTGCTCAATTTTTTCATTTTTATTTGTTGTTATTTTTACCGTAATTGTTATTTGGTTTTGTTGTTATTGTTTTTTCGTAAGCGCGCCAAAAAAAAAAAATTATTCTTATTTTTTTTGAAATTTTTCACCATTAACAGTTATTTTTCTTTTGCAATTTCTACCGTTGATTGAAATTGATTTGCCGCCTCAAAAATTACTACACTGTTCATATGATTAATGACAGTAAATGACATTATATTGCATTGTTGTTAGTATTGTTATAACTATATAACAGCATTTTGTTATTGAAGTCCACTCAAAATTAAATGAAAAATAACGGGTTTAATTTTTTTTTTTTTTTTTTTGCATACTATAATCTGTGATTGTTGCTATAAATTGACACGCTGAACTGCTCTACAAACAATTAACTATACATAGAGATATTATGATACTACAATTTATAGACTTTTTTTTTCCAATGGTTAACGATTATTTTAGTTTCTTTGTCCCCTGGGTAGTTTTATTATTGTTGTTTTCTGTTCAACTACTTTTGGTTATTCTGGTTAACTTTTGCTCTTCACGGTCGTTAAACACTTTTATATTTTACTATTTAATATATTTTCTTCTTCTGTTGTTTTCATCATTATTGTTGTTGTTTTTCAATTTTTGCTCAAAATTTTTCATTCACAAAAAAAAAAAAAAAAACACTTATAAAGAGCCGAAGCTTTAAAATACAACACGTTTATCATATTCTTTTAATACAACAAAAAAAAAACAAAAAAAAAATAAGAAAAAGATAAATATAAATATAATACCAACAAAATGAGTAAAAAAGACAACAAGTAAATGAAATAAATAGGATAAAGGAAATAATAATAAAAAAAAAATAAAAAAACGAAACAAATATATGACAATCGATTGAAAAAAGGCAACACTTAAAAAGCCACGTCGCGGAAAAATAAAAATATTGATTTCATGATGTTGAAAAAAGAAAAATAATCATTTAAGGATAGCAAAACGGCTGTTATAATATACATATATCTATATGTACGTAACCGAAAAAAAGAGTCAAAATAAAAATTAATATAACGCGGCAAAAAGTAAAAAAAAAAGTTTAAATTGAATCAGAAAAAATTCATAATATACCGTTATTCTGCAGAATAATAGTTATATTTTTGTAAGAAAGAGGTGTTAAAATATAAAATATTATATTTAAGGTATCGAATATCATTTCAATACTATTCTAAATATATAATTGACAACGAAGTTATACTAGATACCTTAAAATTTTCTTAATAAAATACTCTGCAATATACTAATAAACACCTAACAAAACAATAAGTGGGGCGGTTTAACATGGGAATACCAACTCAAATCCCACACAGGTGGAATAGACTTTAACAACAAAAAAAAATCTTTAGTGGTGATGTTCGAGGTATTGTAAAAGTTCTTGGTTTAATAATTTCAATTTCAAACATTGATTAATATTGATATATTAATATAATAAAAAAATCTTCGTTAGCGAGGCTGTAGGTTTTCAGCTTTTCTTTGATTCTTATATTCTTTTCTTATTTACAAAAAAAAAAAAAATTTTAATTTGCCGCTTAAGCTGTATATCTTTACCCGATCCCATTTTCTGTGATGGTTTTTTGGGTGATGATTTCACCTTGCTATGTATTTCGTCATAAAAAAGATATTTTTGAAAAATAACCGCTTTTGTTTTGAAAAAATAACAAATTTTTATTAGATGTCAAATGAAATTTCTTAGTTGTCAACTAAGATTTTTTAGTAAATATATGTTAATTCCGTCACGGAAAAGTTAAAGTTAATTTATTTTTGTAGCGTGACGAAAAACCGTCGCGACGGTCTTTTCTGATTGGTTAATTGAACGTTAAAAACTACCGTCAAAAGCGACCGTCACGCAAAACGACGCATGAAGAAATTTAATTTTACTTCCTAAGCATATAAATATGGCTTCATAATTTCACTTTAAATTTGAGGTAATTCTAAACACAGATCAGATTTCTATTTTAAATTGTAACAAAAATTAAGATAATTGTGTTTTTATAGTTTTTAAGTTTATGATACAATCCAAAAACAAATTGGTAAGTACCAAAATGCCTATAAAAACAATGAATTTTTTAACGAGAATAAAATCTACAGAATTAAAAGAGGAAAAAGGAAATATATGGAAACAAAAAAGATTACATGTGTTTGATAATTTTTTGTATTTTTTCTTTTAGTGCAATTTATACCGTTTATTATTTCGAATATAGGTACATGTCTATATTATATATTATGGAAAATCGAAGGAAAATCGGCGGTTCGACAAAAAAAGTAACAGAAGAGATGAAAAAAAATTAAACAAAAAAAAAAAACAAAAATTATGAAACACACATATATATATATGTATACAAGTCAGTAAATAAATATGTATAAATAAAAAGTGTAAAGACTGTAACCAAAATGAGACAAAATGCATCAAAACTTGATTAAATAAATTAAGTTGATCTCTTTATTGATTTTCATTATATTTTTGGCATTTCCTTTGTTTACTTCTGTAAATGAACTGTTCAAAATGGTGGCAATAAAATGTGGAATATAATTAACAAAAAAAAACAGAAAAAAAAAATATTGAAATTTATTTTTTAAGTTTTGATTTATTTAAGGTGAATATTTAATATAGGAGCCAATGACGGTAAACTGATAAAATATTAAATTATCATAATTATATATGATGGTATTTATTCAATTGTATAAGTTTTAATTAAAGATTTGTATATTTAAATAGTTATATGTTTACGTTCAATAATTCATAATATTATATAAAGTTTTTTCATAAAAATTAACTACGCTCTACTACAAGTTGAAGAAAACATTTTTTAAAAAAAAGAGAAGTATTAGATCATAGTTTTAGAGCTAGATGGTACTAACAGCGAGTGGGATATCATTTCTGGAAGATTTAAGCTCATTTCAAACGAGTGCGATATCATCTTTGCAAGATTTAAGCTCATTTAAAATTATAGCACACTTATTAGATCCCACTTATTATCCCAGATTTAAGCTCATTTAAAATTATATTCCAAATAATGGTTAGCAAATATACAAACCATTTTCAAGTTTTTAAATGATTCAATTTGTCATCGGTTTTCATAACTGTAAATATAATCGACGTGATATAATGTGTTTTTTTTGTTCTTTATATTTAACTTTACCAACTTTAGATTATGAGATCCAACATTTATCATTTTATACATTATACGCTTAATTATATTATAATCTTATAGAAAAACTACATTCTTCAGAGAGATTTTTCCAAATCCAAATTCATTAATTATTATCTCAAGCAGGAAGGTGTTATATACTGCGGCATTTGTAACTCGTTTTTGAATGCATCACTGATAGCAAAATAATACCCAATCCCCAATTCAATGTATCCGGATCCCTCTTCTATCATCTGCTATTTCTATTTCTTAGGCAAAATATAACGTTAGAAATTAGGAGTTTCATTCCATTGTATTGGATAAAGGTGAGTTTTGTCAATAAGAATCTGATACAACCAAAAGGATATTCTTGGTGCCTTTGAAAAATTCCTTCCTCCATTAGGAAAGGTAAAAAAAAGCAGAAAATAATATACAAAAAAATGTAGAAGATTTTTAATCACAATACCGATATCTCCTCTTAGCCAATATGTTAAAATAAGCACTGAAACTGTTAGAAAAAGAAGGTTATAAGTCTATTAGATTAAATATTTCAAGTTTTACTTAATTTTAGTAGTTTTTATATGATTGAAAACGATATAAAATTCAAAGGATAATAAACTTTTTTATAAAAATTGATAATTAAATCAATAATAGTAAATAAAAATATCCTCAAATTTAATTATTACCTACCTATATAATATAATTTATGCTGGGATATTATAGAGATTTAAAGAAAAATTTTATAAAAATAAATAATTCCGTTCGATACATCATTAAATTGTATACACTTGTAAATGACACATACTGGAATTTAATTTTTTTTTTTTTTTGTACTGTTATTTTATTAATTATTAAAAAGTATTAAAAAAAAAATAATAATAATCAAACATTTGCATAAAAAAAAAAAAATAACAAGAAAAAAAAACGATTTATGTTATCGGAAATGGTCCCAAATGCATTATTAATCCATGGCCGCCATTTCGTGGTATAATAATACGGATAAATGTGCTGGTTTTACATTTTTTTTTACATCATACATATTTATTTCTATATATACATAACTTATTTTTTTTTTTGAATATAAATAAAAATAAAAATCTTTAATTTTTTAATAAAAAAAAAAAAAAACAAAAAAAAAATTAAAACAGAAAACAATACACCCAAAAGACCACCTATTATACATCCTGGAACCATAATTATCGAAAAAAATAAAAATAAAATCCTGAATTTCCCACCAATTCATTTTATATCATTAAGTAGCAGGAAAAAATATGCCATATAATAAAAATTGTTTTTTTTTTTTGTATTTTAATTACACACTTATTTACATATATCATATGTATGTCATATTATTTACATTATATATGTATAATATAATTAAATTTATCAAAAGTAGTAAAATATTTAAGTTTTTGTAGGTATATAGGAAAAATTATTAAAGGACTTTTCACTTTGCTTTCATATTTTGTCACTTTTGACAATTTTCATCATAATAGTAAAAAAAAATTTTAAGTTTTTCTCGTTCGTTTGTCTTGTTATTCAATCGAAGTGGAAGGCTAATACTTCAATCACAAAATCTCTTAAGTAACCCAAGCCAAATCAATTTTGTTATCCTAAGTTTATTAAATGTTACCAAAATTTCAGTAAAGCTTAATTTTTGCTAAAGGTTCAGTAATAAAATAACAAATAAAAATGAGGAAGAGTGTATAGTTGAATGTAACAAACTCTAGGATATCCACACGAATATAAGTTATGGTGTTGCCATAAAATTTAATCATCTTTTTTAAAATTACAGATGTCTGGCTAAATTAGGTACCGAGATGTGTTTATGTAAATTGAAGAACTGTATCAAAGCTGTAACAAAATATCACAAAGGTTATTGCCATAAAACTTGATCAACTTTTATAAAATTTAAGATGTTTACCTTAATTTAGTGCTAAAATGTGAAAATCTAAAACCTGAATCTGTTACGCAGATACACTGCTCAGAAGTTATTGGCATAAAACTTGATCAACTTTTATAAAATTTAAAATGTTTAACTTGTGCGAAGATATGACGACTACTCGAACCCGTTGCCCTAAAACCTACAAAATTTCACAGAAATTTTTGCTATAAAACTAAATATCATCTTTTACAAAATGATGAAGGGACGATCGAACAGATGCAAATGGCGAAATTGATTCAAAATTCGAATATGTAAACTTTGCTATTTCTATCTCGTCAACTTTAAGTTGTCCCAAATATAATGAAGAAATAAGTTCGTATCACAAAAATAACTCCATTAATGACTATTAAAGTACAAGTTCAAAAGACGTAATAAAGAAAACGATGAAAGGTTTGTGATATCAAATTAAAAATTTCTAGGTAGATTACAATATTGGTAAATTTTAAGGAAAGCTTAATTAATATCTTAAGATTCTTTTTAAGCAGATAGTAAAATTTTTGTGAGGTTTTAAAATTAGAGAAATTTTAATTCCGGATTGAAAATATTTTAATAACACGATTAATTTTAAATTTCTATCTTTCTTTCTCTTGTTTTAAAATATTGTTCAAAATGTTAATTTAAATTTCATAAACATATATAAGTTGTACCTACATGAAAGGTGCCAGTTGTTCATCATCAACTTAATATGATCTATAATATCGATAATTTAATCTTTATCATATTTGGACTGTAATAAATTAGAATTCACCATTTTCTATTTCCAATTGTGTTTTATATGTGGAAGAGTTTTATAGAATTAAATGTACCAAAAGACTAGTCAGAGTTCAAATGACCCAAAATAAATTTTCTATATAAATCTTAAATCTCAAAACAAAGAATTAATATAACTAAGTATAAACAATACATAATTAGCAATATATCCTCTGTTAGGGTAGAGATAAGGTGCAGTAAGTTGTTGTTCGGACTAGAAAAATATTGTCGGCTTAGTGAAACACAAAATAATAAAAGTAAATCTTTTCATTTCCATATGAATGAGGACTAAACGCAAATCTAAAATGAATACAAACTTTTTCTGTTATTTCTGAAATTTGATACAGAAATAGTTCCAGTTTTATCAATTGCATATTAAAGACATTAAAAAAAAACAAATAGTTATATATAACGTATTGAAATGTTCATTATAGGATTTTTTTTGTCTTTATTTTCACTTTTAAAGTATATTTAAATGAAATTTAATTTATATTATATTAAAAAATTCCTTCAGTCTTTTTTTTTTATTTTAAGAATTCTTTAACGAAGGATTCTATGACAATTGAAACTGAAATAAATAAGTCATAACAAATAAAAACAAAAATGATGAATTTTTAATTTTTGAATAAATATAATATTTCACTTTCATACATAATTCGTAAAAGGACAATAAATTGAAAAAAACAACAAATAATATAAAGAAATCAATGATAATTTTAACACAAAAATAAAAAAACTGAACTTAATATTTGTCACCTAAAATTAATGATTCTGTCGGGACAGGTAACACTAATTTATATTATCATTCGTCGAAATGTTTTAACTCTCTTTTATGTCTTGTAGATAATAATTTCACATAGAACTATTGAACTCCATTGAATTATATCAAATATATGCTCCCTCAAACAATTCCAAAGCACAAGTAATGATGCACCAAATACTCACTATAGACATAATTCCTAAATAGTTTGAAACTGTTTATGGAAACTCAATAATTGCGAGAACTGCTATAATGTGGAACATGTTCATTTCAAATATACTCTATGCTTTTAAATGGTATTCTAATTTATTCTCCAACTCATCTTCAATATCTTATCTCCCAATTTCCTTCCTTTCTACTTAGTTAAATCTACATTATTATAAAAATAAATTCGTTCCTAGTTAAAAACAAAAAAAGTATAAGAAGTTTAAAAGAAAGGGAAAGATAACTTAAACCAGATCTGTGTTACAACAATGAGTTTGAATCAAAATTTTGCAAAGCTCGATTGTAGTTAGTGTTACATAACTACAAAGAAAAACGTGTATATAAAAATAACTGAAATATGATCTAATTCTAGATGTAAGAAAAATAATCAATAATATACATATAACGTCAAGAGGATAAATAGTCTTTAAATTATCTTCAAATTCTGGAAGAAAAGAATAATTTGGTAAATCTGTTTTTTAACAGTAAATTATGATTTAAAATATGAGTATAAACTATAATGAAACTCAAATAGTATTTTTTAAATTCTATTTTTAGCCACTTCAATTTAAGTTCTATAATTGATTTTAAAAAAATATTGCATATCTGTTAGACGATGATAATTAGAGAATACATGTTTCAAAACATTAGATGGTAACAACAACAGACGGTTAAAATATCAAAAAAATTTAGAATATAATACTGGGTTTAAATGACATTTTTAAAGCAAGCTTGAAATTAATACCAGTTTAAAATTTAAACAAGTAAATATAACAGTAAGTCGATGCAACCGACTTATTGATACTCTACACCTGAATAATTCGAATTAAATTAAAAATCTATAAGTTTTTTCCAGCGGCTTGAACCACCTCCCTTTTCTTTCTTATTCAACTCGAATTTCAAAAACGTAAAAGAGGGATGCTTTAACACCCTTGTACAAAATTTCAAGTTTATATCTTTATTAATTTCGAACATATGCTTGTTAGGGCTTAGGAAGCGTGTGTCAGCTACCGAAATCGGCACTCCAATTCATCTCAAATTTCAGGACCATTGTACCAAATTTAAGGGTTCTATCATTGTTTGTTTTGGAGATATGTTCGTTTATTCCGAGATCATTCGGAAGCTTTCAGAATCCAAACCCATGGACGAATTTTTCTCGGATCCAATTCCCTGCTTCCTTTCGTAATTAGTCAAGATAGCTTTGTTCGTTTTTGAGTTATCGTGCTAACGGACGAACATCGTTAAATTGACTCAGGATGTGATCCTAATTCAGAATATATATTCATGTCCATATCTAACTTTTCCCTTTGGTGGTTACAAACACCATACCAAAGTTAATATCCTCTATACTTTAGGTGTAGGGTATAAAAAGAAGTTATAATTTAGTCAGATACCTATAATATTTTAAGGAGATTTAGCACTTTTCGGCTTCTAATTTTTTTTTTAAGTTATCCGTCTATCAAAAACATCATTTAGGCAATCATTTAGACTTCGGTAAAATAGAGGTACGAGTATGCTATATTAGTCTCTTGGATTATCGAATTTTTATGATGTTTTATTGTATACTCCCAGGCCTTTTTGACCTTATATATTTATTTTTTTACGTCATCAAAAAACGTTTTAAATCAGTCTATCAAAAAACGTTTTTAATCAGTATCATAAAAATTAATATTACTCAGAGAAGAAAGTATTGCATAAAAACACTTATTAAAAATTTAAAAAAATACGTGGAATACAATAATAGCACGTATACATATATTTTTCGTTAAATAAAATAAAAATTGTTATCATATCATATAAATTTTAACGTACATATAATTATCATTATGATTCTGATCATTTTGTTAATCCGATATTTAAAATGTACTATATATTTTAAATTATTGATAATATAAATCGAACAAGTGAATAATAATTAATTAACGAATTAATTAATAAATTATACATTATTTACTATAAGAATTTTTAATTTATCAGGATATATATAAGCTTATAGGTTTTTAAATTTAAATATAGAGTGAAAATATAAAGTTCCATTCCATGTATATTATTATTTCAAATTCACGGAATAATATTATTTTTTAGGAGGATTTACCGTTTTTTTTTTACATAGAATTCTTTTACAATATTTTTCTAATTTTATTATTTTGCTTTTAAGTTTTGAAGAGCCTTGTTTTCAATTTATATTGTACTTTAGAAAATATTTTGAATTAAGTGAATATATCGACATAATCTTGAAAGTAATGTATGATTCTTTACAGATGTATAGTAGGTATACCGAGAACCCGCTCTGTCGAAAATTTAATTTCACGGTATTGCAACTTTATTGGATTCATTTTGAATAACATCTGTTTTTCTCATTATCACTCCTATTAAGAAACATAATATGTTCCTTTTTTTCTAGAAGCGTATGTCATTCATAAAAGATCTATAGAACATCTGACAAATTAAGATTAAATTTTTGGTTCCTCAAGAATTAATTTGACTGAGAGATTTTTTACTCAGCCGTAGCATTAACATCATGAAATACACTGTAAACTATTTTTCTGCGCTACTTAATTATCCTCTATCTATAGTATACAAGAGGATACATTAATAATATTTGTTTATTAATTGACGGGATTGGAATAATTCGTCTTTCAGTTCAATATGTATAAAACATGTACAGTAAATAAAAAGTTTTACATTTATATATTTCAATTAACTACTCGTATTATATTTAACGGTGCAGTGACAGAACGCTTGAGGAAATAAAGAATTCAAAAAAGAATTAAAGTCTTAATTAACTAGATTGTCGGCTTTAAGTCCATTTCGAAAAAGAATTAAAGCCCACTGAATAACACAAAGGTTACTATCATGAATCTGTATTTCATTTGACTGGATTTTATTGACTGGATGGCATGTTGGAAGTCTCATGGTTAGAAATCCTATTGGAACTTTTGACTCACTTTAATGAGCCGGAAGTTCCATGGGACTTTTGTTTCATTGTTAAGGCCTCAGAGATTTTGGGAGGGATTTTAGAATTGAATTCAAAATCAAGATTATACGCCTTTTGCAAATATTTAGATATATGCATATGCGAGTTTCTGAATTAGGAGAGATTTTAGAGTTCGTTAGAAAATCAGGGTTATACGCTTTTTCCAGAATATGTATATAATATTCCTAATTCAAAACTTGCATATGCATATATCTAAATATTCCGTAAAACGCGTATAATCCTGATTTTGAATTCAATTCTGAAATCGCTCCCATTATCCCTGACTATAGGAGTCTATAGGCCTTTAATTCCAATTCAAAAAGGAATTAACGCCCGCCGGCTTTAATTCCAAAAGTATATATAAAATTAATGTTGATGAAAAATTTAATCAAATGAAACTAAAATGACTGATGCTAAAATAAGTTCATGTTTTTTTAATTATAAATTTTAATCTAATAAATTACAACAGGTATTTTTAGTGAGTTAAAGTTTCATATAAGTCTGGTTCGGCAGTATTTTTCGATAATTTAAAGGTGGTGGGAATGACAAAAAAAAAAATTATATAAAAAAATTACTATGTATAATATGTATGTATAATTTATAAAAAAATGTTTAATGATAGGTAATACCAGACCAGATAGGTTTCGAGGCTCCAGAAGTTCATTAACGATTATCTTGTTGAAAACGGTTTAAAGCTTCATTCATAAAGGTTATTCTTAAAATTCAAAATTCTTAAGTTAGTCTAAAGTTAGTTCAAAAAATTTAAATAATAAATTTAAAAAAAGAAGTGAAAATTACGTTATTTACGTTTTATTACGTTATTACGAAAGTTGAAACTAAAGAATCCAGATATAAAAAGTAAAAATATTAGAGTAGTTTATGAAATAAAGAGTTAAGAAACATGAAAAGAAATACATTTGTATTTGCTATTTTAGTAGTTTTGTAATATCTCAATTATTTTTTACATTCTTCAAGAATATCTTATATCGTATAAGCAGTTTCCCAGCAAAATGTTATCTAAAGAATATCGCAAGCTAGCGATTTTCTTTAGAGCAAGCTATTTATTTTAGACCTTTTTGAAAAATTAGTAGATGTTTTACATATACCTATTGTATTCGCTGATGATTTTAAAATTTATCATGTCAATAACAATAATTCTGATATTATATTACTTGAATCAAACTTATATCTCATACAAAAATTGTGCATTTCAAACTAATTGGAACTAAATATTATAAAATGCAAGCTTTACACGAACAGGATCTACTCTTCAGTTCAATTATACAATTATATTGATACTCTAACCTTAGAAGTTGTGTATAGTGTAAACAATCTTGAAATATCTTCCAGAATCCAGCATTTGAAACAGATTCCAATAGAATAGAATCCGTTCAAAAACAACTTCATTCATTTGTTTTAACTAATCCTACATGATCCTATATGATTCCACTGATTATTCTACTTTCTACCAATCAGTACAGTTTTAGACTGAATTCTCTAAAATTGTTAACTTTATTATCATGTAGATAAATGCTTTCAGCCTTCTTTACTTTTGGCATCTTAAAAAAAAACATTGGAGTTCAATATCTAATGAAGAAATTTAGTATTTAAAGAATATTTCATTCTAAACCCACAAAAAATGCATCAAAAACACTAAAAGAACAGAATATGGTAGAAATTATAACCATGATAAACAAATGTTGCATTACATTCAATAAAACCAATAATTTTTTTTAAACAAAAAGAAATTAAAACATATAAGTGTTTACATGCTACCTAAGACCTTCTCGACCTTCTCAATATTATAATTATACACTTCATACATATACATATTATGCAATTAGAATTAAATATGTTCATACTGTATTAGCTTCATTGTAAAAATTTTATTATTTCCATCAATTATATTTGGACCAATATTCTTTTATCAATCTTATTTGACTGTGTGATTATAACCATTCTCACCTTGTAGTTATTATTGTATTATTATTGTGTAACAAAATAAATTAAAATATTCCAAAGTTCGATAATAGTGGGGTTAAAAAGGCTAAATGTGTAAGCATAAAAATGTCTAAATCATCGCAGCGGGAAGAAGAAGCATTGCAGCATGAATATGATGGAAGAATTCCCAGTAAGGTAAGAAGCGCCCCTGTTCCATTTTTTTTTGCTTCTTTTTTTTTTCTTATAGAGGTTCGCAAAAAGAATCAACGCTTGAGTGATGCAGAATGCATGACTGGGAAGGCATCTAGAAGGTATGACTGGGAAGGCATGTAGAAGGCATGACTGGGAAGACATATATAGAAGGCATGACAGAGAAGGCATGCATGATTAAGAAAGCATGTAGAATACATGACTTTGATCCTATGTAGAGTGCTATGCATTAATAAGCTATAGAAGGATATATTTCAATTTTATAAGTGTACAAATTAAATAACAAAAACAAGTTTTCCTTTTAATACATAAGACTTTCTTTATTTTATACTTTTTTATGAAGCTATTTAAATAAAACTAGTTTAGTTTGATTAAAATGGTATAACAATAAATAATTTTATCGACATTTACATATTAATAAATAAAAAAAAGTATAAAATATAAAAATTATCAATTTAAGCATACATATGTAAATTTTGATTTTTAAGCTGAATTTTTGATATAACATAAAATATTCGAATTTTTATACCCGTACGATAGGATCGGGTATAATAAAATTACTCCTCCGTTTGTAACACCTCGAAATAAGCGAGCTAGATATACCTTCAAAGGTATGGATCGGATCAGAAAAATATCATGTCCGTCCATCCGTCAGCACGCTAACTTAAAAACTAAGAAAGCTAGAATCTTTAAATTTACACAAAATATTCTAGGAGCAATTTGTAGGTTCCCTATTTTTTTTGGTTGAGTTCCGCCCAAAACTTCGGGTAGCTCTCGAACACATAACTTTTAGATTCCCACACTTTTTTTGAAATAGAGCTATGAACTGCTGCTGATAGATGTCACAAAAATATTAATTTTATTTTTAATAACTTTTTTTTGTAGCCCCACCCGTTACGGAGCAACAGCTCCCCAAAGGTTCAAAAAAGCTATATATTTAAATTGTTATAGCACAAGTTGTATGAGGTATATCTTCATTTTGAAAACGGCAAACGATTACTACTTTTTTTGCTTTAAAAGTATATATATACAATAAATATATAGTTGTGGCATACGGTGTCTTAATTTACCGTTATACGAAACTAAAATTTTGCAAAATCCTTTAACCCTTCTATCTTTTAAACGATTTAAGTTGGAAACTTGAAATTTTGACAGAAGTTAGATCTTTGAAAATAAGTATGAGTCATTTTAGAAATTTTTTTGTATCACCCCCCGTCTTGTATCACCCCCCGTTTTTTTTGTATCACCCCCCGTAGCTATAAGTGGTCAAAAACTGAAAATTTCCTATTTTTAAGCACCTGTAACTTGAACACCTGTTAAATGTTTTTTGAAGTAATACACAAAAATTAAAGCTTCAACATTATACTCTTATTTTTGTTAACAACTTTTTTTAATAATATAGGGTTACTTTATAATTGACGAAAGTGTTACTTGATTTTTTCAAACTTTCTAACAAATTTCTTTAACCAATTTTTTGCATTTTGTTTTACTCGATAATTTGAAATTGTTGAAGATATAATGCGTAGTACAAAAAAACGGTTGCTTGAAGAATTTTTATTTATATGATATTGATATACATACATACTTATATTTACATATCGTATATGTCACTGATGAATGAATGATAAGAGTATAGATGTATATTATATAGCGCCGTATTTACACACATACATATATGTATTTTATTATACTTATAAGAAATTATTCTATGAATGGAAATATTTTTAAAGAAATATTGCAATGTATGGCGATATACTTATAACAATATAAATATACTATGTGCGCATTAATATAATATAATATTTAAAATTATATTTACTATTTTGTACTAAGTAAATTTAATATACATTTACCGCTTAGTATTAAATGGTACTATAGAATATTTGAAAAAGTTTTGGATTGATAATCGTTATGTGGAAGGTTAGAATCTGCTTTTGAAGAATGTACATATAAACATATAGTTTGAATATATGTAGAACCCATAGTTCTAGAAATTATAAAATTCACCCAAATTATTTTAAAATACTAAAATATTAAAAGTAATATTGTAAGCAGAGTGACAGGCTGTGAACGTACTAACGGTTCGTACGGGTATCTAAGAGTTGACAAAGGCAACTGTATTCTTCCTCGTTTTTATTAATATTAAATTCGGCAGACTTAGATAATTGTATTTCATAACAGAAGTCAGAAACTTGAATGTGCCTTAATTTAATTTACTATTTTCCTTATTACTTCCTCGATTAATTTTTCTTTAAATGACATATTATTATCTTAACCTATCTACAAATCGAATGTTAAAAAAATGTCATTAAAATTTTTTTTTTGAATTTTAATGTCAGAATATAACTATACTAGGGGCCCTATAGCTGATGTGCAAGTATATTTTACCGTAACATCTAAATTACAAAAAATTCTTGTGGGAAACAAAATTTCTTGATTCCAAAAGTAAACAAAAAAAATCTCGATTCTAAACATATACATACATACATATGTATGTCTATGTTATAAGTTAATCTAGATTTTGTAATAGAAAAATCGTATCCAAATATGTATTTGTATTCAAAACTTAGCGGAATGTCATAATACGTACTGTGTGGCTGAAAACTACTAAATTATAATTATAGATTGATTTCGCCGCTACCAAATTGTAAAATATAAATTTTTCAGCCGGGCAAAAAAATCGCCGGCATTTTTTCTCCGGTTTTTATTGTGCACTTTATGCATGTGTTTCAAACAATTTTCGACATATCGCCACGAACTTTTACCCTGAATATATTTTTAGCTTGGACCATTTTTTCCCAATGATTAAAAAACTGTCAAAAATTACCACCACGAAAAAATGGCAAGAAAAAATTAATAAACTGTACCTAGCTTCTTTTATTTTATGTGTTAAGATTTATTTTATGTTTTTTCTATTACATCAAGTAAGTGATTCTCACGTTTTTTTAATGATGCTGATGTAAAAATTAAATTTTTAGGGAGTTTATTAAGGGAGTCAGCATGATAACGTAAATGTTTTTGCATCTATAGAAATTGTCTAATTGCACAGGGGATTTTCTAGTTTACATTAAAAATTAAAAAAAAAATTGAACATTTTTACATCAATTAAATGTTTTTGCATTAAATTTTCTTTTTCTGCATGAAATCCAGCTCTCATACTCTCGAAATTGGACGAATCCAAAATTTCCTTTTTATTTGCAATTTCTGAAATACAAAATTATACCTATATTACATACATATACATATACAAAATAAATGTATAATAAATGTTACTGGTAAATGGCAATATGAAAAAACTTACCAAAAAGATCAATTACAACCTTGCACAAGCGTAAATCACAGTACAATAAATCATGTAATAATTTTTTTCTAACAATTATTATTTAAACACAAAACAAGCAGAAACATATTCGTAACGGTATCATCGAAAACAACAAAAATTCATAACCATGATATACTTGTATATGTACAATGCATTTCAGAGGTATACAAAAAGATATTTCATTCGCTTCGGTTTAAAAAAAAACGATCTTATTTGCTTCGGAAGCGCTTCTTTAGAGGTGTTCTAGAATCCATCCATGCTTCTCATTCATCCCACGATTTTTTTTGTTTTAAATGAGTGCATCTAGATACCTTCCAGAGGAACCGCTTCTCTTTTTTGCCGTTGGGATAAAACTACAATTAAAATGTATGTAATGAATGTATGAATGTATCAATTGATTTTTTTTTGTCTGTGATAAATTTCATTTTATTCGGGTAATAAATTCGACCTTAAATTTTTATTTACTTATCAAATATGAAATTTTTTTATTTTTTTTTTTTTAAATTACTAAATATGTATTGTGATATATTTTTTTTTTTATTGATTTTAATGACAAAAGAAAATTTAAGGAGAAATAACATTTTATTGATAAATCACAGTTATCTTATCAATGCAATTTTTGTTAGGTATACGCTAGGTGTATTTGTGATTTTTATTTCATTTAGTAGATAATAAATTAATTAATACACTTCTTCATTTCATAATAATATATCAGTATATTTATCTTTTTTCCTCACATTTATAATCACACATTGTTGATTAAAAAAAGTTGAATTACCACCAAAAAAATATAAATAAATTTTTTTAAAGTTATATTTGGATAGAAACTCATTAGTTACTTTTGAATTATTATATGAATCATTAATGATAAGCAAATGAGAACCTTTCTCATATTATAATATGTGATGACTGGTATAATAAGACAAAAATGTACCGTTATCTTTTCTTGTTTTTTATCTTTTTGGTTTTTTTTTTTATTTTAAAACAATTATTTTTTTTATTGACATTTTACGTTTTACGTTTTTTTTTATTTTAAAAATTTTTTTTTTCCTGAACTTGTATAATACCAAAATGAAACCACATAGTACAATTGAGGGAAGTTATGTTTGCACTTATGATTCACTTGCACTTCATCCACAAAATAAAAATAAACAAAAAAAAAAAAAAAAAACACAATATGCCGAATAATACACTGAGTGAATTTTTGATGAAAAAAAAAGTAGATATACATACTTACATAATAATGTACTATCTATATGTTTAAAAAAACAAGTGAGAAAAAAAAAACGCCATGTTGTTTTTTCAACTGTTTTTTTTTCGCGAAATATTTTTTTTCTTCCTCATTTTTTTTTTTTTGTTATTGTAATTTATGTGTGTTCTCTATGCCTACCTACGATTAACCATGATGTGAATATTGTAATACGAAAAAAAAACGAAAAAAAAAAAAAAGTTTTGCCTAGTTTTTTTTATTTTGGATTTTAAAAAAAATTTTTTTTTGTTTTTGATTACGGATTCTCTTGATAAAAAAAACAGTAGTCGCTTTTTTTTATATTTGAGGTTACACACTAACCACCCCCGATTTTGGTTGCAACTTCTGAGGTGAAAATCAACTAAAAAAAAAAAAAAACAAAAATAATGGCAACAAACAATAAAAACAAAAAAAAAAAAAAAATATCAACAACAAACGATGCACACGCAAATCTGCCACAATTGAAAGCCACTTTTGTGTGGTGAATTTTTTTTTTAAGTTTATTTTTTTGGTTTTTCTTTTTTTTTTTTTGTTTTTGATTGTTTTAAAAAAGTGCAACAAAACTGAAATTTTTATCCAAAAAAAAAACAAAAACTGCAATTATTGCTTTACTTTCATGTTACTTTCATCAAAAGGGGGTTAAAAATCAAATGAATCGTATATATGTATGTATGTATGTTATAAATTAGGCCGGGTGAATGAAGAAACTTTTTTTTATTTTGTTATAAAAATAATAAACAGTTATTTTTATTCTATTAACTTCTATTAGTATTATGTCAATTAGTTAATTGTTTTTTTTTTTTTGTTTTGATGAATATTGTATAAAAAAATAAAAATAAAAATTTAATGAAAAATGAGATATCTAATATAAAATTAATTTTATTTTAAAAAATAAAACTTTTTATCTCCTGACTTCAAGTTTTGTATGTGTTGTATGTGTACTATTTAATCATGAAATCTAGATTAGGAAACATTTTTTCGCCATTTTCAGAAATATGAAGTCAATTTTAATATGATTCAAAAAAAGATTAATAATAATAAAGGAATCCTTCTTCAATGCTTAAGTTGGTCCCTCTACTGTGACTTTAATTTGATAATTTTTTAGTTTCAAAATAATTTTCACATACTATGTTCAATTTTTTCTTCTGAACGGTAGTCATAGTTTTATTAGATGAATAAAAATGGTTCTCCATGCATTATATTGAATCTATTATTATATTTATCAAATGTCACAATATTAGAAATTTTAGTTTTTATTTGTTTTCCAACATTCTATGATGTTTCACATGGTGTATTTTCCAATTTTTAAATACATAAATGTATACCTAGATCTATCGGCATAAAAATTTTAATCCGTTTTTACTTCCTGTACTATAATTTGAATTTATAATTTAATATGGATAAATTTAAAACTTTGTGATTTAAGATTTCTACTTCTATAATTACAATTATAGATTAACCCTTCTTATTATCTTCAAAAAAATGTTACAAAAAAATCCTCATGCGAAAATTTTATTTTTGACAAAATTCATATTCGAGCATTTTCTGATGAACTTAAATCTTAATATTATAACTTTGCATAAATGAGGTTTGGCCATTTTTGTCGGAACACCAACGATATATTATAACTAAGTGCTTATTAAGTATTTTTAAATTTTTTTGACCTATAATTTATTTTATTATACTAATTCTATGAAAAATGGCTACTAAAACGTCTTATTAAACTTTTTTAATTTTAACTTTGTCTACTTATTCTAATTTACAATTTTTGGAACCTTCCGACAAAAGCGGGTTCAAATTTGTCAATTTGTTCGTTAATGCTGTTATGATATTTACTTGTTTTAAAATTAAAAAGTCCACGAATTTTAGGAAAAGCGAGAAAGATATGCCACCTATATTTAATGCGTTCTTTTATTTTTTTTTTCGAGTAGTTGGCTTTTGTGACTGGCATTTGATATTACTAATAAAAATTAATATGAAAAAAAAATTAGAAAAATATCGTCTATAATTGTTTATAATCACGGTAAAACTGACAAATTTTTTTTTTTATTTATAATTAAAAAACTGTCAAAAAAAAATATTAATAGTAAATGTCAAAAAAATTGAAGAAGTAGAAATAAAATTTATTCTTTTTTCGGGGCTTGTTTTAAGTAGTCCAATTATTTTGATGTTCAGCAACTTTTCGTGAACTTTATTTTCAGTCTAGTTTTCTGTTTTACACTGCCTTAGGAAATAAAAAAAAAAAATGATTCTGTTTCGTTCTTTTGTTGCTAATATAATTTAAAAAAAAGTAAGTACCATAACAGCACTACGTAATAAATTCCACTAAACTGATGTAAATATTTTGTAGGAGAATGAATGGGTTTTCTTAATATTAATTTTAATATTTTTTTGTTTTTGTAGAAGCTAAATTTAAATTTAATTTTGGTGCACCATCCTATAACGGGAAACCAACTACGGAAAAAAGTTTGGGGTGTTTAATTTTCAGTTCCTGTTAATTAATCGGTATAGTAAATGAATGAAAAAATTACTTTTATTAATTGTTTTTGAGAGATGCGATTTAAAAAGCTGCTTCTTACCTAAATGGATACTCAAATAACATATAGATTTATTTTCTTATAAATAACGTACCGAAATTTAAGTGAATTTTAGGTGAAATTTTACTCTAAGAGTAAAATTAAATTTACCTTTTGGGTCAAAAAAACCATTACAAAAAACCATTTACATTTACATAAAAAAACCGTAATTCTTTTCATCAAATTTTCAAAATTAAACAAAGCAACTTCTTCAGCTTAAAAAATCTTAACAAATAATTTTTAACAAGGTACTTTAGAAATGTCAAAAAACAAGTATTAATTACATAATATATGACAATTCATACTTCATACTTGTCATACTTCATACTTGTTTTAAAAATTCTAAAATGATTTTATTTTCGCAACAGATACTATAAAACATTGTGTGCTCTTGAAATTAGTTTAGATAATTTGGTTTTTGCCTCTTGATTTTTATTATATACACTTTAAATAAAAAAAGCACCTATTTTTAATTAGCATTTGAAGTGATTTGTTTATTTTTGTTAAAATATTTGTCTATTTCCTATTGATTAAGTCTGATTCACTTAAAGACAATTTTTATATGACATATAGAAAACAATTAATTCAATCTGACTCATATGGCGTAGTGGTTAAGTTGCCAGCCTTTCAATTGTAGGGTTTTGGGTTCAAACTCCCGTCAGTAAGCAGAACTTGTAGTAATTTTATATCGTAATAATGTATATCGTATAATTAATAGTAATATAAAAATAGTGATCATAATAGTAATAATAATAACTGCTACAGTGGAGCTAACTTTGTTTATATCATGTAGAAGGTGTTATATTACTGCACATTGTAGTCCATTGATGGCCCCGACTCTTTAGTAAAATAATAATAATATTAATAAGTAATACTAATACCAATAATAATAGCTGCTACAGTGACAGTGGAAGTTGCTTTCAATATTTACCTCATGCAGTAAGATATTATATACTACTGCATGTTGTAATTGTTGTAGCGGCTATTGTCACTGTTTGAAAAAATAGTAATAATAATAAATGAATTCATTGTTTCATTACAATCCCACTCCCAATCCAATGTTCCCGCATGCTATTGTCTCATCATTTCGTATACCTACTACCAAGCCAATGTAATGCGTTAGCTGATAGGAGTTTTATGCCATTATATAAGCTAAAGAGGTGGTGGGTTTAGTCAGTAGGAATCTGAAACTACCAAGGAAGAATTCTTGATGGTTTTAGAAGATTCTCACCTCTCTTAGGAAAAAAAAAACTTATTCATGCTCCCTTGATAGAGTTCTAGGAAGTAGCCATGTAAACCAATAAATCAAACTGCTCTATATAATAAATAGTACAAAAAGTTTTATTGCCGAGTATAAAATCAAAGGTCAATTCTTGAAAGCTTTTCTAGTGCAAATACTTCTTTGATATACTGGTGTTGATTTTCGATGTTAAGTCATAATTTAAATTTTCTAAAATGGTTAAAAAAATTTTTTTTATAATTGCTGTCTAATTTGATAAAATTTTTTTTAAAGATTGTGTCGGTACGTTAGTATTTGTTATAATCAAAATGATATTCAATTCAGTCAAGATATGAAAAATATGTTATCTTTTTATTTTCATTTAGTACTTATATTACATATTATATAAAGGTATAACAAATCAACTAACTATGTATACTTATCTATTATATAAATGTTTATTACAATTAAATTTTTACCACATTTTCACACATTTTTTCGTCCGTCCGTCTGTCTGTTTATAAATGTTTTACACCGTTAAACCTAGACCTGTAAAATAGCTATTGATAAGATAGCTATTCTCAGCTTCTGCTTAACATTAAAAACACCAAACGACAGGACAAAATTTTTAGCTTTATAAATAATCAATATCAGTTTCAAATTATACATACAATTTTAATATTTAAATTTACCGGGCGTTATGTAAAAATAAACATTTTTTTGAACCTGCCCCTGTTTAAGAGATATTATGTATCAAAAAATGAAAATTTGATATTTTTAAATACCTGCCAGCAGCTTAAGTACAAGTTTTTCCAAAATCAAACTCAAAAATTAAAGTTTCAACATTATTTTTTTTTTACGCTCATTTACTTTTACATTCTGTCTTATTTTAAAATGGAAATAAGTTGCAAATTTTAAAGAGGATGTTTAGTATGATCAAATTTGATCAATTTTTGGGTTTGAATCATATTAAATTTCTAGTATTAGGAAAATGAATTTCTAAGTAAAATAAGTAAATGCGTACTTCGTTCACTAAAAATTTTACTCTATTAGATGTTATTGTAAATATCAAAAGATTTTAGGGTCGGTGAAGAAAAAACGTTCCTCTTTATCTGTTTTGTTTGATATTTTGATTGTTTTTTTTTTGTTTACAAAGCAATTATTTTACAGGTAATTTTATCTAATAAGTCAGTTTTAGATATTTATTAAATACGAATTATTTAAACTTATTAAATGTATTAATATTCTCAAGCTTAATGCAGTGCGTAAGTCGCCAGTCTTTCAACGTAAAAGGTCTAGGGATGTTTGAACCTAGGTCAAAATATTGTATAAAATATAATAATATAATGTTAATAAAATAAATAATATAATTATAATATAAGAGTTTAAGTATACCACAACTGCCCATGAAAAGAAAAGGAAAGGTTGATTAATTTCTTCATGAGTCATACCATTGTATGTTCCTTCAAGAAACCCCACAAGAAAAAAATTAAGGGGCCGTCAAATCTGGGGTACGAAGTGTCCACGCGAAACCAACACTTCATCGAAAATTTCTCGCAGAATCGCAATTGTCTCTCTCGCGGTTTGAGGTGGTACCATATGTCACGATTATTTAGAACTACCGGACGAAAAAAATATTTCCAACATGGCCCGGTATACCGCTTCAGAGATGATTTCTGGATGCTCAGTTTTATTTTCGAAAAAATATGAACCGATAACTCTATCAGCCATATATTTAAGCATTTGAAATCATTCAGTTCGCCCACCCTGTATTAAAATAAGATTTTAATATTGATACAATTTTACATCACGCAATAAATTCTTAAAAAATGTCTAAAAGGACATGAACAATTCATAGAATAAACTGAATAATTGCTAACTTAAATATTTCAAAGTTAAAAATAAATTACTAAACAAAAATATAATAGAAGATATTTGCAGCTTATATAAAAAAAAAAATTTATTAATATCAAACGTTTTAGAGAACTGAGGCACAATAAGGTTAACGAAATTCATAATATTTACTTAAAATCAACCACAGTAATCATTTATTTTTTTAAATTTTCGATTATATTTCAAACATTTAAATTTTAGCATAGTTTTAATATATAGAAAACTGATGGTCAAATATGACATTTTTTCAAAGTTCTCATAGACAGAAAGAACTGATAGTAAAAAATATTTTAAGTAAAATCGTTTCAAATCTGTGATTCAAAAATGTTTTTATATCTTATTATTTTCATAGATTTTTAAAGCCTTATTGAAAACGGTAAGTTAAAAAATTTTATTTAGAATAAATTTGTTATTCTTATTTTAAATTATCACTATCTCACCTTCATTTCACAACAAAAATTTTATTTTATATTTAGTATAGACTTTCCTTTAATTCTGGTCATTTTTAAAATTACAATAAAACATAAAAAACTAAAATTCACTTGAATCATACTAACTCTTATGATTAGTATGAAAAATTTTATGAATACTTGGGAAGCATGATAACAACAGACGGGGTAACAACAAAAGATATAGAGCACAGAATTTCAAATACAAGAAGTATCTTTGCTAGATTATGGAGAACCTGGAAATCGCCACACATAGCCCGCGGAACTAAAATAAGAATATGCAACGCATGTTAGAAATCGGTGCTATTATATGGCAGCGATATTCAATATTCTGACCAAGAAGAATTCTTAATCATGAATTATTATTACTATCCAGCCAAGAGCCGATTCAAACGCAAATATGTAGAAGAAAACGGAGATGGATCGACGGAGATGGATATCCTCGGGCGCTCAACAACATCAATGGTACGTCAGGCATTGGACTGGAACCCTCAAAGCAGAAGAAACGTGGGAAGACCTAAAACTTCTTGGAGAAGAGGCGTTCAGGTTGAAGTAATAAAGAGTAGGTAGTCTTGGGCAGAAATTAAAAGACTAGTCCAAGAGAGGGAAAATTCTATGTTCCCAAAGGGAATAAAGCAGCAGAAAAAAAAAATATCCTTCAGTTTTTCATTACAAATTTCCCAATCGAACCCATACATATATGTATAAAGTAAATATTTTTATAAATAATGTGCCAATATAAATTTACACTATTTCTATGCTCTGTAAGAAGAGATCTGCCATGAATACCAGCTATAAAATAAAAATTCTAACAAAATAGAAAAATGATAAGTTAATAAATAACAAGGTAGAATGTAAACCAACGGTTTTTAAAAGCGCACATTTCCAAAACTCAATACAAATTGTTTAGAAGTGTGACTTACACAAAAATTTGAAAATTTCATGTAATAAGAAAAAAACGTGAAAATAGGACATTTTTGAGATTTTGAGGGGCCGTAAGTCCGGAATCCTATATAACTAAGAAAAGCTGTTAACACACGTAAAAATATATTATTGAAGCTTTAATTTTTATGTCTTGCCGAAGAAAAGTTTTTACAGGTGCCTAAGTTACAGGTGTCTAAAAATAGCAAAATTTCAATTTTTGAGGCGTAATAACTCTTAAAGAGGGGGCGTTACCAAAAAATTTTCTGAGGAAACTTATACTAATTCTAAAAGTTCTTTCTTGTCTCAAAATTTCAGGTTCCTATCTAAAGGGGTGCCGGAGTTATGAAAAAAGAAATTTCATGCAAAATGTGGTTTTCACATAACGGTAAATTTAAATCGTAAATTACAAAATATTACATAATTTTGATATTGTTTTATATAGATAATAAAATTTTTGATCTTCTGGCGGTTTTAGATTGCAAAACTATTACGCAAAGCCCGAGATATATACATCTGAAAATGGAGCTTTTTTACAATTTTGAAGAGCTGCAGCTTTGGAACCCTTTACAACTAAAATAAACCTTTCACACACGTAAAAATATATTATTGTAGCTTTAATTTTTACATCTTGCAGAAGTAAAATGTGTGCAGGTTCCTAAGTTACAGGTGTTTAAAAATAGCAAATTTTCAATTTTTAAGCCCTAATAGCTCATAAACAGGGGGTGGTCCGAAAAAATTTTCTGAGGAAACTTATACTAATTCTAAAAGTTCTTTCTTGCCTCAAAATTTCAAGCTTGTATCTAGAAGCGTGCCGGAGTTATGAAAGTAGAAAAATCATGCAAAATTTGGTTTTCACATAACGGTAAATTTAAATACTAAATTTTAAAAAATTGTATAATTTTGATATTAATTTACAAAGATAAAAGAAATACCTGTCGAATGACGTTTTCAGATTGAAAAAATCTTAAGCAGAACATAAGATATATGCATTTAAAAATAGGGCTTTTTCAAAGTTTGAGGGGGTGTAGCTCCGTAATGGGGGGGGCTACATGAAAAAGTTGTTCCACAAAATTATTTTTTTTATAAGACCTACCTATGGTTAAAATTTTTTTTCTCTATCTTTAACGGTGTAGAAGTTTTGTAAACAGACGGACGGACGGACGGACGGACGGACAGAGTGAAACTAATAAGCACATTTTTTCAAAATTTTTTTGGAAATGTGCTAAAAAGTGATTTATTTTACCTTCTAACAATTTAAAGCAATTAATTCAACAACATTAAGATATTTTTTGAAATTTTGTTAAGCTTCTCGTCTACTCGGTTCTTTAAAAAATATTGTGGATTTAAGAATACAAATCTAGATGAATCGCTTTAGGTATACAGCTCTAGAATAA
Source organism: Poecilobothrus nobilitatus (assembly GCA_947095535.1). Lineage (NCBI taxonomy): Eukaryota > Metazoa > Arthropoda > Insecta > Diptera > Dolichopodidae > Poecilobothrus > Poecilobothrus nobilitatus. Next base: position 49,143,909 of record OX352772.1, on the reverse strand, counting down.
AAAAAAATTTAAAATTTAATTGCTCAAACATTTAATGAAAAGTTGAAGGACATTGAGTTAAAAAAAAAAATAAAATTTGGAAAAATATTAAAATCGCTTATTTTCTGTGATAATGTGAATGAAGAATTTGAATAAATATAGAATTTAGAATTAGAAACTAATTATTATTAATTAAGTATTTATCTATCTATTCTAATTTAATTACTTATTTTATATTAAATGATATAAAGATAAATTTTGATTCAAAATTTTATTTAAATCTGTATGTAAACATATTGGCTCCGTTAAATTTTACTGCTCACTGCTCCATCTACTTTACTAATGATGGACTATCAGCAATAAACCCACTAGAGATCTTTAGTTTACTTTCTTAGAAATAATAGGGCTGACAAAAATAATATAAGTAAAGACAAAATCTAAAATACACAGAAATAGAGGTGGTACAATATGTTAAATGTTTAAATTCTTTATTATATACTAAATGACTATTTTATAATTATTAGTCTTAATTACTAAATTATAATATTATATGAAAGAAAAAAAAAGAACTGTACATTTATTTATTATAAATAATGATAGCATCATATTGTTTACTTAAAATGCATTGCAGTGGTCTACAACCTTTCAATTACTTTACTGTATGCTACATACAATATAGCAGTATAATAATGTGTAAGTAAAGTCAAATCTGATTTGACTCTCTAATTTTTGATTTTTTCTGATTATCTAATCCATTTTTTTTCATTTTAAATATATTCATTATTAATTTAATTCGAAAGATAAGAACATCATCAATAATTCAATATTTTAAACTTTTTCACTAAATTAAAGCGCAGTTAACCGCACATAACCCAGAACAGAAACAAATAGACTGGAACCATAATGACGCAATAGTCAAAACAATACATCCTGACTTTAAGAAGATTGTTTTCAAAAACATGTTAAGAACACAAATTAGAGCAACTCAAATCAAACTGCTAAGGAAATAACTTTAACAACATCCATACATCTTTTCACAAATACAAACTTTATGCATATTTTGTGCAGAGCCACTTTCAATACGATACATGTTTATGGTGTGTTCGAATTTTCATCCGAAACCACCGTTGGAAATACTGAAGACAGAAAACAGCAGGCAGATAAGTCAAATCAAAGAAATTTTAAGAAAGTTCCAGATATGGGAAAAACTATAAAAACGTAAATAGTTAAAATAGAAGAAAGTCTAATAACAATTACATAAATACGCCTAAAAAAGGATATAACATGCAATAATAACAAGATTTTAGAAAACTTTTTAAACAATATAAAATAAAACTCCTGCCACACCTGTAAGAGAAAAGCAGATTTCTCTTTCCTATCACATTGTATGTGGTAGGAGATTGTTTTTAAATAAATAAATAAATAAAGTCGAAATAAAGGGATTCGTAAAATTTGAATCAGACAAAAATTGCAAATTTCATGTCAGCGCAGCGTTTCGACTAAAAAGCGTATAGAAGAAATCCATAAATTACAACATAATCGGTAAATAATAATAGTATTTATATTAGCGATAAAAATATCGGTAAATAATATTAGCAGCCAAATAATTTTATAAAAAGGGCCTCGGTGGCCTAATGGGTAAGAGAGTATAAAACTGTAAACACCGAGGGAGTGTGAGTTCAAATCCCACACACGTCGTAAAAGTTATTCCCCCTTACGACATTTATAGCCACGCCTGAACCGGAAAGACTGTGTAATTTCCTGTCCACATTTATGTGACAGAGAAATGCATTAAAAAAAAAAAAATTTTATAAAAATAATAAAACATAATCATTATTTTTTATTCTGCTTAGGAATAAAAGAATATGCGTTAAATTTTAAATGAATGCAAAGAGATATTTAGAAAATTAAGAAAAGATGGATTATTATCATCTCCATTGTAAGTTATAAATTATAAAAAAAAAAAAACAAATAACACAAATATTTTATAAAATAAATATAAAATATACATTTAAAAGTCAAAAAAAAAAAAAAAAGTATAAAAAAAATATAAAAGTTTATAAAATTTCTACAACCTTTAAGATGGTGCAATGAGATTTTAACAGCATAATTAGATCTCAAATTAACCTTTTGGAATAACTCTTTTATATAATCTATACTCTGTTACGAAACTACACATCCTTAAAGTTTGCAAATCTCTTATTTGAAAAAGTTTATATGTCCAGTTCTGCTTAATATTTTTTCAATATATAAATGTCAAACGGAAAAAAAAAGAAGCTTTATAAAAAATTGTAAAACCTACATATATTTTTAGCAATCAGTATTTAATTTTTACCGTTATTTGTAACTAAAAGTTTACAAAATTCTAGTTTCCCTATATTTCCGGTACTCTCTTAATTAGAATCTTAAAATTTTGAAACAAGAAAGATCGTTAAAGAATAAGCATAAATGTCTTATAAAAAAAAATTTTAGGTATTTGCCTCCTGTTTAACACATATTACGGAACAAAAAATATTAGCAATTGTACACCTGTATAAATTTGTTTAACGTTAAATTAAACAAAAAAAAAAAAAAACTTCTACACTGTTTTATATACATATATTTAAACTTCTTCTTAACATTATTGCGCTTCCTTAAAATTAATAAAAAGTGACACTTGAGTTTTTCACAATTTCAAAAGTAATCCATAACAAAAATGTTCTTATTCTCTTTTTTAAAAATGTGCGCCTTTAAAAATTTTTTCTTTTACATATTATACTACCTTTATTTTATCCATTTTTACTACATTTTTCATTTTCAAAGTTCCAACACTTTTGAATTCATGAAATTTTTGTTGAGAGAATTTTCTCTAAATTTCTAAAAATTTTTCAAATTTTTTTTTTAAGTTTTTTACCTCATGTGTACGAAAAAAAACCCCTCCACCTTAACTGAAATATGCCTAATGCAAAATTAAAATATTATAAAATTTTGCATCACATTTTAAAAATTTATTTTGTTTTTGTAAATGACGGTTAAAAAAACTTTTGTTTTTGACGCTATTAATTTAAACGCGACGCTATAAACAACATATTGAAAAATTGGAAGAAAAAAAAAATAGTTTTACGATACTGAAACTGAAACGCTTTATTGCTTCAAATTTTTATTTTTTTTTAATGCATTTCTCTGCCACATAAATGTGGACAGGAAATTACACAGCCTTTCCTGTTTAGGCGTGGCTGTAAATGTCGTAAGAGGGAATAATTCTTACGAAGTGTGTGAGACTCGAACATACACTCCCTCGGTGTTTACAGCATATTTTATACGCTCTTACCCATTAGGCTGCCGAGGCCCTGCTTCAAATTGAAAAAAAAAAAATAACGTTTTTATTTCACAGTCACTTAACGTTTATAATAGCAAAAATCAAAATTTCGAAAATATTTTTAAAATTTAACTGAAAAGTATTTTGTATATGAACATATCGACATAATATAGGTATTTTTTTTATCTCGACAAAGATTTTGTATTTAATTACTTTATTATTTTGTTTTTGGTTTTTTTTTTTACACATAAGTAGATCGAAATTTTTACACTGGAATAAAAAATTTATAATTTAACAACAAAAAAAATTTAAAATAAAATTAAATTTAAAGGAATTAAAAAAGTTTACAAATAATACAAGAGATTTTATTAATTACTGGACTTAAAAGTAATGTTTTTATACTGAAAGGGTCAGTGTATTTTTAACTGATTTAAACACTTCATTCTAACTATTTTCCAGTCTAATGAATGTAAATACATATTATATAAGATTTTGTGAGGGAAAAACCTTTAAAACATTCTTAAAAATAATTAACTTAACAAAAGCATTAGAATTTTCGAAAGAAACTAAAAGAAATTTTGAAAAATAAAAAATTGTTTAATTTATAAGGATTGATTTGTTATAAAGATTGTTAATTGAGGAATTGATTCCTTGGGATTTTAAGTGAACTGTTTGAAATGGATCTGAGAAGCTGTTAAAGCTTTTTCGCTCAAAGCGTTACAATCGTAACACAAATTAGGTAAAATTAACAGTAATAGGAATAGGTTCTCTTACGTTGTACGTTGTATTGTACAGACCTAAACTTTAGTGATTGTTGACGTATTAACTCAGTCTTCATCAATAAAGAAAATATATTAAAATAATTTTTAATAATAGATAATTAATTTTTTATTAAGTTTTTTTAATTATCTTTTGAGATATTATTGAACTTTTCTACAAAATCCCTTTATTTTATAAGCAATTAATTTTAAATTGAAAAATTGGGAAAATCAATTAAATTGAATCAAAATCATTAAAAGGTTTTTTTAATTTTTATGTGATAAAATTTTAAAATTTGCAACAGTTCTAACACTAAAATTAATATGATTCATCATATAAAAGCATTAATAAAATGAATTAAGACTTTGCATATGCACATAATAATTTATAACAATTATATAATCATTAATTTAACAATTTTTGATATTTAATTTTTGAAACTAAGAAGATGAAATTTCCAATTAAAATTAAATATTAATATTAAAAAATAAATAAAAAGAAGTTGTTTTGTTCTTTGTTCAGTCTGTTGGACTCCTCAGTAGATACAACAGCCTGAAAAAAAATAAATAAAAGGAAGTTGTTTTGTTCTTTGTTCAGTCTGTTGGACTCCTCAGTAGGTACAACAGACTGAACAAAGGAGAAAACAACTTCTTTATATTTATTTTTTAAATTAAAAAACCATCATATGAAAATCATAAAATTTTAAAAAATTTATATTTTAATTATTTTTGAATTTTTTTTGTAATTATTATTGTTATTTTAAGATTTTGTAATCCAATGTACGTACAGATTCTAGTTTTACTTAATTTCTCTAATAAAATACTTAAGAAATTTTAATTCATAGAAAAAATAAAGATTTGATCAAAAATTAATTTAAGAAGAAACATATTGAAACCCAAATTATATAGTAGCAATCCATTTCGGTCTTCAAAACTTATAAAATAACCAAAAAAAAAACTGAAAAAGGAAAAAATAAGATTTGATAGAATCTTATTTTGAAAAACCCTTTAAATATGCAATAATGAACTTTTGGAAATTCTTAAAATATAATTTAATATTAAAAAAAAAAAATTTTATAATTATTATTAAATATATACCTTTATTTTTATGAATTTTATTATTGAATTAATTTTAAGTTATTGAAATTAAATTTTTGTAAAATAAGCACTTATTTCAATCAATATATTGAACATTATAATGTGATTTTTTTTTTCTATTTTAATATTTAAATTTTTAGTTATGTTAAATTCAAATATTTTATAACAATAAATTTTTTTTTTTTTTTTTTTAATTTTAACTATATTTAATACTTTTTTTTGTATTTTTTCAATTTTTATTAAAATTTTTAAATATTATATTCATTATGTAATTTTTTATTTAGATTTTGATCACTATATACAATAAATATATACCTTAGTTATAAACTATTGTAATTTTTCTAACTTATTTTATTCAATAATTAATTGAATATTTTCTTTTTTTTTTTTAACTTTTTGTTATTAATTTAAACATTAACTGTTCACAAAAAAAAAAAAACTTTTTAGCGGATGGATTATCAAAAATATTTACAGATTAAAAGGTAACCTACCGTAAAATTAATATATTGCATACTTTTAGGTTGCTAAATAATTTTTATTTTAAATATTATTTCATACGAATTTTATTTAATTTTTAAAAGAAATTTAATTATATTTTGGTTTTTTTTTTTTTTTTATTTAGATATTATTTTAGTATTAATTTAACACAATATATTTCTTATAAATTATTATAATATAAATGATCTTATATAATAGGATGTAATTTTTCAAATATATTTTTAAAAATTTCAAAAATGAAAATTTTTTTTTTTCCTTTAAATTTTTGTAAACTGATTGAAATTTTATTTGAATTCTTTTATCTTTTTATCTTATTTCATTTTTATTTATATGTATATATTTTGATTTTTTTTTATTTTATTTTTTTTTTTTCTTTTGTATATGATTATAAATCCATAATAACACTTTTTATCCGATTAATACGGTTAGTTAGGTGGTTAAATCGTAAATGAATCAATTTTTTACATGCCAGAATCACAAAAAGAAACAAGAAAAAAATCAAAAAAAAAAAAAAGAAAAAATAAATGAACTAAAATAATATAATCAAAGTAAAAAAAAAAAATAAAACAAGGATTTTTATACATCTGATATAGTATTAAAAAAAAAAAAAAAACTTGTATAACAACATGAACAAAAATATAATAGTAGAAAACAACATATTCAACATTTTTAAAATATTATTAAGCTTTACATTTTTCATTTTTATTTTTAATTTGTTTTTTTTTTTTTTTTGTTTTTGTTTTTTTTTGGATGCTCTTTGGATGCTACTACTCTATATACCATTTCTACTTAACTTTACTCTTTTACATATATACCAACATACATTTATTATATATCCTGATGATATGTTTTTGTTTTTTTTTTTTATTCCTTTCAGTTTTGATATGTGTATTATTTTTTATTATTGTTATTATTATTATTGTATACATATATGTACAAATGTATATAAAAAATAAAGTAAATATGAGAAAATTGAGAAGAAAATTAATAAGAAGAAAATCAAAAAAAAAATTTTTTTTTTAAATTATACCAGTATTAAAATGTTGAAAAATGAAAATTTTCTGTTACTGTTTGCTAATGTTGCTGCAATGTTACTACTTTTGTTATCTGTATACTGAAAAATATACCAACATTTATTTTAATACATATAATATACACATATATATACATATATATAAATTGTATATATACATATATTGAGAAAAATTTTGAAAAATCTATGAATTGTATGAAATTTATATGAAAATTTTCTCTAAAATAACAACATTAGAAATACTTATAGAGTAATGCTTATAGTCAAATTTTTCATTGGAAAATTTAAACTATCAAAAATAATTAAAAAGAAAACAAAAAAAAAAAAAAAAAGTTATAGTAGGTATATAATGTAGTAGCATAGCAAAACTATTTATTATTATAATAGGAAAAATAAAAAAGGGGTAAACTAAAACTATTTATAATGAATGTTATTTATTACAAAATATATATATATATTTTACATATATGTAACATACTTATTTATTTAAACATAAGTATATATATACTTTTAAAATTAAATATGTAAATTCATATATGAATGTATATAAATATATACGAATTATGTGCATTTATATAATGTATATATTGATAAATAAGAAAATGTATATTTATATTTATAAAAAGTCCCCCTCCCCCCCCCCCCCCCCTTGTTTTTTTTTTGTTTTTGTGTTAAATTAATTTTATTATTAATTATTTAAAAAGACCTCTGTTGAGTAAAATATAAAACTAAACTATTTATTACTATTTTATTATGTATATGTATTAAAAATTTATTTAAATTTTTTTTTTTTAATATTTGAATATTTTAATTTACTTATGAATTTGAGTAACGTTAAAAAATAAAAACAAATCCCTCTTTAAGTATTTCAAATGTTATAATTTATTATCATTTATAACATACATATATGGCATATGGATATTAATGGATTTCATTATGTATAGCTATATATATACCGTCTCTTAACACATTGATCAATAAATAGATTATATATTTCGATAAGATTATTAATGTACGAGTAATACAAAAAAAAAAAAAAACAATAATATTAAAACATTTCAGATACCTATCATTTAACAGGTATTTCGAAAAAAGGATGTCCTTAAGGGCAAAAAAAAAAAAAACAATTGTTAATGTCAAAATTATTTTCTTGATTTACATGTAGATTTGAGCGGTCCGCAAAAATCAGTGTAAATTAAAAAAAAACCTTTTCTCAACGTAAAAGAACTTAAAAACTTAACATTAAAATGATGTAAATTGAACGAAACTTAGGGATTTTAAGGATAAAAAGTGTTAATATATTTATACAAATAATTCCAAATGTACATATATATACAATGACACGCACTTTCTGAAAGTAGATTTTTTGTTAAAAGCTAAAAAGTTGTTTTTATCTAAAAGAGTTTTCTTTATTTTTGTGGCATATTTTTAAAGGTATCAACGTCCGACAAAAAAAAAAATTATTTAAGATGTGGGAAAATCGTTTGATTATAGAAAACACATTTCGTTATGTCACTAGTCATCATTTGTAAATTAAAAAAATCTTCGTTATAGTTAATATCTTCGTTGGTCGTTATAAGTGTCATTGTGTTAAAAAATAAAATTTTATAAAAATATTTTAAATATTTTATGTTGCCAAAAAAAAAAAAAATTTAAATTAAAATAAAGAGTTTTAGTATTCGCCCTTTAAGGTGAAATATTTCGTTTTCAAATCTCGGTAAGTTTTTTTTTTTTTTTTTTCTAAGGAAGGTGGGAATCTTCCAAAGACACCAAGAATTTCCTCCTTGGTAGTGTCAGATTCTTACTGACTAAACCTACCTCCCCGTCAATATTATGCGCTGAAGTCCTTACCTGCGAACGCAGTACATTGGCTAGGGCTTAGGGATAGGAAAGATTAATATAAATTATATATAAATATAAAATATTTAATATAAAATATTTGATTGTTTTACATTAAATTCTTTATAATATCCTAAAATAAATAATATAATTATAATTTTATTCTTGTACCAGATCCACAAATTAATTTGAAAAAAGTTGATTAAGTATGTGATGAGGAAACATAAATTTTCGTATTATATTTGGTGGGAAATCAAAATCAAAACAAATAAATAAAAAAACAGAGGGGCCTTGGTGGTCTAGTGGGTAAGAGTGTATAAAATACGCTGTAAAGAGTTATTCCCCTTACAACATTTACAGCCACGCCTGAACAGGAAAGGCTGTGTATAATTTCCTGTCCACATTTATGTGGCAGAGAAATTCAAAAAAATAACACATATATCACGAATTAAATGTTATCATTCCATAGAAATGTTATTGGAGCCGTCATGTTATAAGTATAATGCAAACGAATTATTCCAATCAATTTAAGATTGTATTGTCCAATATAATTTGAAACAAAAATTAAATTTTAAAGTCCGTTTTAAGCCATAATATAACAACAACTTAACGTTTTTAACGTATTTTATACGCTTTTGCACACTATTATATAGGAAACCGAGGCCTCAAAAAGATTTTTATTTAAAAATAGTAGATTTAAGTGAAATTATTTTAAGAGTGCCGATAACTATGTAGGATTACAAAAAATTAAAAATCAAGTTTATTATTAATTAAAAATTAATTAAAATAATTATAGTTATTAATTAGTTATTGGTTTTTTTTTTCGTTGGGAATTATTTACACGTCTTCTTGCATCACCACGAGTATATATTATGTAGGTATATAATAAAATTTTAAAATGTCGTGAATAATTTAAGTTTTTTCTTTTTTCTTTTTTTGAACTGATTTTATAAAAATTATAAGAATCTTAAAATTACCACTAAAAAAAAATTAAATACTGTATAATACAATAATTGCACAATTTCAAAATAATATTAACAATATGTATATATATATATATATATGTGTATATATGTAATTATAATGTTCATTGATAGATGATGTTATTGTTACTGAAAAATAAAAATCAAATGCCACGCGTTTTAAAATTTTTATTATAAAATAATTTTCATTTCATTTCATTGAATTTTTTATTATTTTTATTTTTTTTTTGATTTTATTTTAAATTTATAACTTTATTGCATTTTTATAACTTAGATTAACATACATTTTTACATAACATATTACATACTTATATATATATATATATATATATGAAAATATACTTTAAAATTATATTTCCCTTAGATTGGTAATGATGGTGATATTGGTGGTCATCTTACACCCCATTAATGCAAATAAATTTTAATATTTATATATATATTATATATATATATATATATATATAATATATATATGTATATATGTGTGTATAAATGTAATATACACCTTCATTATAATACAATACCTACCACATTGATTTGGCCAAGATAACTAACAAAAAAAATAAAAACAAAACAAAACAAAAAAAAAAAATTAAAACTTTTCAATATTTTTCAAATATGATGTCCATTGTCCTTTTTCTGTGTATATACGTTATACACCAACATTCATACTCAAATTAAAACATTATTGTTAAAATTTATATACATATAATATATATTTATATATATATGTTTGATGGTTTATTGTAATGCATTCAAAATATAAATTTTTATTATTTACAGGAATGTTATCCAATACAATATTACATTTCAAAATAACACTGATGCTGTTATATGTTATGTTATACAACGAACATAATTGAAAGAGATAACAGTTATAAGAGATGAAAAGGATTTAAATTATTAATAGAATGTACAAAAAGAAATGTTGTTGAAAATCAAGTGCGTATTTATTCATGTTTTAATTAAGTGGGATCATAATAACAAAAAAAAAAAAGGTAAAAAAAGAATTAAAATTGTTAAGAAAATACGAAATTTGAATGAATTTTATTTATTTATAGAGGGATGTTGTCAGTATGTCAGTATTATTTTAATGTTTTATATGAAATTAGTTTTTAAAGTGAGGTTATATTTTTTTTATCTCAATTTTTAGCTTATCAAAAAATTACCTTAATTTTTAAGAAAATTTTATTAAGTATTAAGGTATTAAAAAAAATGTTTAAGGTAATTTTTTTAAGTGAGGTAACAAATGTTTTCTTAGTATTATTTTTATACCCGTATGAACTGTGTTCAAGGGTATAATAAATTTGCCATTACGTGTGCGACGCCTTAAAAGAGTCGAGCTAGATATAGTGTCAAAGGTATGGATCGGCTTAGAATCGAATTCTGAGTCGATTAAGCCATGTATGTCCGTCCGTCCGCACGATATGAAATGATGATCAAGTTTTATGGCAACAACTTCTGTAAAATTTGGTTGTGATGTTGCAACAGTTTCGGGTAACTGACATACAACTTCTCTTTTTAAATGAAAATAACTTAGTGTCTATTGAAGCTAGCTATCTGCAATTTAGTGAAAAAGTGTCGAGTTACATGCCAACAATTTTTGCAAAATTTGGTTGGTCTAAAGTAGCCAGTTCAGGCTTCTTGAATTTCTTGGAACTTAATGAAGCTAGGCGTCTGAAATCTTGCAAATGATGATCAAGTTTTATGGTAACAACTTCTGTAAAATTTGGTTGTGCTTGTGCGGGTAGCTGTCATACAACTCCACAATTTGCATAAATGTATCTCTGTAGTTAACGTCGGTACTAAAACATTCTGAGTTTTTAAAAGATGATCAAGTTTTATAGAAACAGGATATATTATGTTCATAGGGGTATCCCAGAGTTGACACAGTCTACTCTACTGCACTCTTCCTCTTTAAAGGGTAATGTAATAATTCATTGTGAAATAGGTACAGTGTATCAATCAAAATTAATCCATTTAATGCCGCATGGATTCGTGTAACGATCTTTTCGACTCAAATCTATTTTAGAAGACAATAACTTTTATTTCTTAAGCATATTATTTTTCATTTTCAAACAATAACTGCCATTTTCTTGTTGATTAATGTGAAAAACATTTAACTTTCTATAGAACAAATGTTTATCATCAAATTTTGTATAAGACTGATAAGTTTAATGAATGTTGGTGTACTTTTACAGCGGCTGCAAAAAAAAGTGTCAAAAATGCAAAATATAACTGCAAAATATTTTATGACATCTTTTATTTTGACACTTTTTTTGAATGTTTCTTTTTTGTTACAAAATTTAATTAAATATAATAAATAAATGCTTAATTTTTTGTAAAACTAATATCATCTCAAAAAAAAAATTTATTCAGATGATATCTTATATTATTAACCTTAATTTCTATATTTTTAAGTTTGAGTTAATATGACCCAGCGCGAATACTTATGAAAAAAAATATTGCGTGAGTATTGTAGAGTTAATTAAAAATTTACAAAAATTATTCAACTATAACTGTTTATTTTGTATTATGAACCTTTTAAGAAAACAGAACACTATTAGTGAACAACAAACTGTTATTTAGTGATATTACATTATAATGTTTTTTATCAGTGTAAAATTGTCAGTGTTTTTACCTAAACCAATATTTGCTCTGCTATAGTTATATTGTAATATATTAGGAAGTACAAAAACTCTATTTGTCCGCAATCTATTATCATTATCTATTATTAAAGTAGAAATATTTATTTATTTATTACATATTTCGAACTGCTATTACATATGAGCTGACCGCGGGTTTGAATCCAAGTTGTTTTGATTTAAAAAGAGAATGAATAAACCCCTTTATCATTGGTCAGATATTGTTTTTTTAGTATATTTCCTTGCCACATAAATATAACAAGGAAATTACACAGCCTTTTCTCTTCAGGGGTGGCTGTTCATGTCTTAAAGGGAAATTACTCTTACGACGTGTGTGGGATTCAAACACTCACTCCCTCGGTATTATATTATCTGTAATACGTTTAAACATAAATTAAATAATTTGTTGTTGTTTTATGTTTTATACGAGGATAGGTGAGAAACTCGAAAGACATCAATGAGATCAACGCGCGAATTCTCTTTGATAATGCTGGTCTTGAATCAACCAAATGCCATACGCTCCTTTTAAACCAAACATTCAATTATAACCTATGGTTCAATGTACTGTTTGGTTTTGGGCTTTGGAAGAATAGGAATAAAGAAATAGTCATAAAGGGAGGTGGCAATATATGTAAATTAGAAAATTATGGGAAGTTAATGGATGTTGGGGGGTGTGAACTTGTTGTTAATTGATGTATTACTGGATGTTGTTAATTGATGGTCTTCTAATTTTATTGTACCAGGTTGCATACTCTAGCCTTTTTTAATACTCCTTAAAATTTTTTAGTTTATTCTCAGTAATTTTTACCAAACCATTTCAAATCAAACATTTTTATAATTTTCGAAATTATTAGAAAAGAAAAATGCTAAAAATATAAAACTTTTACTTAATCTTAATAATTTATTTACAAATATTATATTTATGTATTTTGTATGTACAGTTAAAATTGATTATATCCAGTCCATTTACAGATTTCATTTTTATGTAGGAATAAATTTAAAAAATTTTTTTCTTTTACTTATGTCTGAGAAAAACAATTAGGTCAAACAAGACAATTTTTAAATAACTTATAGGGTAAAAACAATTGTAAGCCAATATCCGTTCACTTTAAAATCTGAGAGTTTGATTCTTAAAAATATAAATAAAAAAAAATTTCATATGGACTCTGGGAATTAAACAGAAGTTTTATATATATATATATATATATATATATATATATATATATATATTTCTAAAGTTTTTATATGTTGCAAAATAAATATACATATACGTTCAAAATTTATGTGAATATATATATATATAATATACTATAAATAAACAATGTACGCAATAAATAATTTAGATCAAAAAGAAAAAAAAAGCATGTCTATAATGTTTTAAATGATGATGAAAAATGAAAAGGTCTCTCATTTTTTAACCCTTTTATATTAATAAAATCAAGTGGTCTTACATTTCTAATTCATACAAATATATATTATATGATGTATATAACGTATATATAATATATCTATGTAATTAGGTTTTGCATTATAATATGTATTATATAAAATAAATAATTTAAAAAAAAATGTATACGTATATTAAAATACATGTATTACATATATATACTATTATAAATTACATAAATAAAACATTATTATTTAAAATGCACATATCCTTACATAAATGTAAAAAAAAAAACAAAAACAAAAAAATTAAAAGCTACTTATTTTGACTGGAGAGTTTTAAAATTAACCCTGAAAGTTTTAATTAAACGTTTTTTTTGTTTTTGCTTTTCAAAATCATATTTAACTGTTATTGAAACTGTTATTGAAATGCTCAGAAAATATTAAAGTTTCATGAAGTATTTTAGGTTAATAAAATATTAGGATTCGCCAAAGGGATAGTTCGCCAGAGACATCACGGTAGTTTCTTTTTGGATGATTTGGGTAAACTCTTTGACATCGAATTGAGAAGGCATAAATCATCATCAAGGCATAAATCTAGAGAAACTTAACATCAATTCTCGCCAAATGACTTCTCCTACTGTCCCTGGACATTGGTTCAACCTTCATCAATAAAAAAAAAGATTAAGTTTAAAAGAAAAATTCTGGAAAATAAAATTGATTTTTTTTTTTGCAATTTGAATATTAGCTACTTTTTAAAATGATATTCATTTAAGCTATGTTTTTATTAATTCTTAAATTTAACTTATTCATTATTGGTTGGTTCAAGTTATTATACCTTACACCTAAAGTGTAGGATATGACGTTTGTCATATCCTATCCTATACTTGGTTTGGTATGATATTTGTAACCACAAAAAAGAAGCAAGTTAGATATGGACATGTGTATATATTCTTAACCAGTGTCATCTCCTGAGTCGATTTAAGATATCCGTTTGCCCGTCCGTCCATTTGCACGATAATTAAAAAACTAATAAAGCTAAAATCAATCCATGGGTTCGAATTGTGGAAGCTTCCAAACCCGCCGAACATATCTCCAAAACCTATAAAGATAACCTTTAAAATTGGTGGAAAGATGTTCTGTAATATTTCTTCTACTTCATGTCAATTTGGGATGAATTGGAGTGGCGGTTCGGGTAGGTAACACACGTCTCCCAAAATATAACAAGCATATTTTCGAAAATAATAAAGATAGAAACTAGAAATTTTGTACAAATTTTTTAATTTAATTTGTATTTTTCAGTTTTAGGGTTAATAACAAGTTGTTTGCATCAACTTACTGTTACATTTACTTGTTTTTATTTCCTTTTGATTCAAAATATTCGTTTTATTTAAGGAATCAATTTTTGTTTTTGCGAGAGTCACCGAATCTCAAAAGACAACAATGAAAGCGCGAATTTGTTTAATAGAGCGGAATTGATAACTATCCCTTTACACCTAGGTCCAGCGATCCATTCTAATAAATGGTAGGAAATTTATAAAATATAAAAATTTATATATATAATATACATATTTGATCTAATAAATTTTTTTAATTAAAAAAAAAAAAAAATATTTTGTTTGTTTGTCTGTGAGTTATAAATCGAAAGCTTAAATTATTCTTTTTTTAGGATTAACTAATTTCGCTTTTTTGAATCGAATGGGGTTAATTTTATTTTAATATAAAAATATAATAAAAATAATTATAACATAGGTATATACATTTAAATATACATACATTACATATATTCTTATAATCATTCTTTTATAAATATAATATGTTTGTATTATGTATATGTACATATATTTATATTACATTACGTATATGTAATTTTTTTTTTTTTTTTTTGTAAATTTCTATTACAGTTATATATTAAAATCTATACTATATGATTATATATGTTAATAATAATATGTGAGTGTTTAGAATTAAATGAAATCATGAAATTATAAAATAAAAAAAACTTAATAAGTGAATATATTTGTATATATGTATACGTTTTTAGATATATATTTAATTAAATGTATGGGATAATATATATAAATATATGTATATATGTATATGTATGTATGTATATATGTTTTTAAAAAGTTTAAAAATTCTTTGAAATTTTTTTTGTTGTTTTTTATATCCTGAATTTTCTTTTATTGTTTTTTTTTTTTATGTGCATCCCCTTTTTCTTTTTGTTATTGTTATTATATTATAAAGAAAAAAAAGGAAACTTTTTTATCTTGTTATATATGGTATTATTATATTTTGTATTATAAAATAACTAAATAGATATTGTCTGTTACTGTTGTTTTTAATTGTTTTATTGTTGTTTTTTTTTTTTGTTGTTGTTGTTATTAACTGATTTTCCACAATATTATATAAAGTTTCCGCCTCTCAAACTAACCGTTTTTATAACTCTTAATATCAATTGATTTTACTTTTATTATTTTATATTATTTTAAATATATACATTATACATCATAGATATAATGTATATAATATACTATTGTTTATATTTATAAATAAATATATACATATATTATATGTGTGTATATATATATATATACTTAATATATTTTTAACTACATATTTCTAGTGCTATTTCGTTTTCACGGAAAAATTAAAAGTAAAGTAAAGGCTTGTGAGAAACAAAAGAAAAATATAAAATAAAAAAAGATAGAAAAAGACAAAAACGAAAAAAAAAAATGTTAGCAAAAAAATTTAAAAACGTATATAAAAATAAAAAATTATAAAATTCATTCTTAAGGTCCAGAATTCAGATGAATAAGCAAATAAATGAGCTATATGATGTTTTAGTTGCCTTGCCTTTAATATTAAGTAGGTATGTATTATGTAATATGTTATTATATTTATCATTCTCTCTTTCTCATTATTGTTTTATATTTTTTTCGCTTCCCTTTTTTATAGATCATTTTTTCTTTTTTGTGTTCTTTTACTTATTTTACTTAATTTAAAGTAAAAAATTATAAATAAAATAAAATGTATTTATATAAAATAACAAATAAAAAAAAAATGTATATATATTTAAAAGAATTTTATATAAAAAAAAGAAAAATTATTTACATTGATTTATATTAAAATTTATATATTTGTAGAAAGTTTAAACCTTTCATATAATCATATATTTTGTATGTCTATCTGAAACTGAACTCTGAACGTGTTCTCTTATTTTTTTGAGAGGATAAAAATAACACTAGCTATGAAATTATTTTTGATTTATATAATAAATACACACTCATGACCCATGTCCCATAGTCTTCAAGACATATCATACGAAGAATATCACTTATGTGATGATTTGTTATTCTATAGTAGATATTAGACAGATTGATGTTTTTAAATTGAACCGATATTAACTGTCAAAAGCATTTTGTGTTTGTATCTAGTATTTCTGCAAGACATTTCTTACAAAGCGATATCCATTTTATATTATCTTTGTTTTTCTTTGCCATAATTATCATTTTTGATTTTAATATATGTATAGTAGTTTTAATAGTTTTTTTTTAGTTTTAATCGTTCTATTTAGATATATATAAAAAAAATAGAGTTAATTAAAAAAGTAAGTACATAACTATTAAATTTATATTATTTTATTATTTTTAGAAAAAAATTTTAGATATGTTCAGCATCTTGTTATTTTATTTATAAGAAATTGTATTCTTTTACAAAAAAAAACCATTACTAACATTTTTAGAAACTTTATCTTTTATATAGTAGTCCCATCACTATAATATTGATCCCTTTAATTAAATAACAAGTAAATGTAACAGTAAGTCAATTCAAACGACTTATTAATACCCTACACCTGAATAATTCGAATTAAATTAGAAATCTATAAGTGTTTTTGGCAGCTGCTTGAACTTCTTCCCTTAAAATCATAATTCAATTAAATGTAATATTTAAATTTTTGAATTTCAAAACAAACTATATGCCTTAGTTTTAATAACTTGAAATTGCTAAGCAAACATATATACTTGTTGTAAGCGAACTTAAGAATACATTTAAGGCTTTAAGCGACTATAAATAAGTTAACCAAATTGAATGAATAAATGTATAACTTCTGAACGACAAACCTTAATTGCAAATTTTAATAAGAAATGTAAAAACTTTAAACTGAATTTAAAATATCAAAAGTGAAAATACATATATAATTATAATGATATAATTCATTATAATGAGGGGTACTATAATTTTTTACTTTAGTTTGAAACACTTAATAGGAATTTGATTATCCTACTCTAAATAAATATATCCTGGATTAATTATCTGGCGTATTTTTAAACAATTTTTTTTAGAAAAACAAACACAATCATATCGTCCTTCCATTATATACAGACAAATATAAAATAAATATAAATTTAATGTGTTAAACATATGATTTTGTTACGAATAACGGGTTTTATACAAAAACAAAATATCAATGTTTAACCTTTCATATGCTTTACATTTTCATGAAAAAAAATTTTTTTTTTTCTTGTCAAAAAGAAAATATTTATATACTTACATTTTACATAGATTTATTATTTAGATATATAAAATAGTAAAATATAATATGTACATATATCTATACAATATATTATGGTATATAGACATAGATACTCATACTATAAGATATTTGAATACAACTAACTATTACAGAATTGAAAATTTGCATAATATATGATAAAATAAAAAAAATAAAAATTTAAAAAGATTCATTAAAAGTATATTGAATACAATTTTCTACATAATAAAAAATAAAAACGTTATATGTTTTAGTATTTTTATTTTTTCCTTTTAATTACAAGAAAATTGGAAAAAAACTGGAGGTGATAGAACTGCAAATGAAATCGGGTATAAAAAATAAGTTTGAAAAATATCAGTGATAATCATTGAAAATAGTTATTATGGATAATTTTAAATTCATTTGGTTGCAGGAGCTATTCTTTTAACATATTAACTCTCAAAATATTTATTTTTTGTTTTAGTGTATTCCTCTGTCAGATAAATGTGACAAGGAAATTACACAGCCTTTCATTTTCAGGCGTGCCTGTAAATGTCGTAAGGAGGAATTATTCTTACGGCGCGTGTGGGATTCGAAACCACACTCCCTCGGTGTTTACAGCGTATTTTATACGATCTTACCCATTAGACCACCGAGTCAACGCAGTCTTCAACAGTTTTTGCTTTTCAGGCGTGGCTGTAAAGTCGTAAAGGGAAATTATTCTTATACGATGCGTATGGGATTCGAACCCACACTCCCTCGGTGTTTACAGTTGAAAAATACACGTGGCTTTTGGTGATGTTTTTTGCGTTGTAACCATCAAAAATTCAATTGTCATCGAACTTTCGGTAATTCAGTTGACAAGCGTCATCCTTTCGATTATACAAAACAAGTCGAAATGTCATTCAAATTTGTGCATACAAAGCAGGGTAAAAATTTATGATTAGTCGTTGATTTTTGGTAAAGGAAAAATATAAATATATTTTTTTGATTGAAATGGATTCTGATTCTGAAAAAGAAGTGTAGTAATATTTTTTCTTGTGAAATTTTAATTATATTTTTAAATTTGAAACATAAAAAAATAATTGAAACGAAATATAAGTAATTGTTATATTTTTAAATTTAGCTGTTCTTCCTTATCCTTATCCTTATTATATATGTATGTATTTATAATTTTCAAAAAACAATATTCTATAGCTTTTAAAACATGTATATTAATATTATATTAAAATTCTAAATTTAAGTAATACTTATAATTTCAGAACAAACAAAAATTTAAAAATTATACTAAAGCACACTAAACAAAAAAATTTTGTTTTTGTTCGGTAATGTCGCTTGACGTCGCGTCAAAAATTTGCAAAAGTCTATTTGACAGTTGCTTAGTTGAATCAAAATGGAATCAAAAATAATTTGACTGATCGTCATTTTGCATTACCGAAAGAAGGGATAGTAAGTGTAAAAGTCATTACGCAGAAATTATACATTTAAAAATATAATATATGGGAGTTAATGAAAGTTAGTGAAAAATAGTCCTAAAGTAGTTTTTGCAGCTATTACGCAAAAGTTTTTGTAGCTATTAAGCAAACGTTTTTGGAGCTGCTTTAACGCAGAATTTTTACTCAATTTTCTGAGATCAATTCTATAAAAAAAAATTGATTGATTTTGTTACTTTCTTAGATATGCACAAGTCTTTGGTAAAATATGGACAGATGTTTTAATCTATAAAGTTAAAAAGATGCTTCGAGTATATACTAAATTGTAGAAACATGAGTATATATTAAGGTAGAAATGTTTATGTCAACTGATGTTTAATTATATATATATATAAAAAAACGTCGGTTTATCTAGAGATTTTCAAGTCCATAAAGTTCATAGCCCCTGTAATCAGAATAAGCATCAGATTAATACAACAGCAAAAAATTTTACAATTTGTTGAGTTAAATAATGATATAAATTTTAATGATATTTCTTTAAATTGTTGCCCCAAATTTTTTTACCTTTTTTAATACTTCGCAACCTTAAATTTTTCTAATTCCCATCTCCATTATCCTTCCCAAATTCTTATCCTTATACCAATCTGTACATTTATATTAGAGGTCCCATAGTAAAGTATGGTTTTATAGGGGATTATTTTGATTGATAAAGGTCCAACATTTTCGGAGGAACCGCTTGAAATTTCTCTAGGTGACTTTTGAAGTTTCCCTCGTAACAAAAAAGTGAGTATTACAATTTTAGATATAAATTTAATTTGTAAGATTTAAATACTATTTATTATGTTCTCTACAAAGAATAATTAAAAGTAAAGTCATACAAAATGGTTTTGACACTGACTATTCTAACAAGCAAACTAATAAGCTAAGTTTTTTTTTATTATATATTGATACAAAAATTTTAATACCATTTTTAAACTTCATTAGGTTTAAGGTCAAAAAACAACTAAAAATTAAAAGCTCGTCACTGTTTTTTATAAGAAACTGCAATACTGTAATGAACATTGTAGAAAAAACAAATAATGGATAAGTAGAGTACAGAAACTTCAATTAAAACTTTATTGTTTTTAAACAAATTTTATTATTCATTTCAATTTAAATGTATTAATTGTGTTGCGTTTAGTTGAATTTTCATTATTAAATATAAAAAAAAAAAAACGTCAATTCTTTTGACAGTTACTTACACGCAAATGAAGGATGAAAAGAAACTATAAACGAATTAGCTATACAGTACAAATTTTTTTTACTTATTTTTTACTTTTGTAATCGTTTCCTTTTTTTTTCAAATAAGTTCTAATGGGTCACTTTTTGTAATTTCAATATTTATTTTTTAACTATAGATTTAATAAACTGCTCAAAAATTAAATTAATTAATAATAAAAATATAAAATTCATTCATTTTAATCAACTGAAACATCTTAAGGGATATTAAAGAAAGTTCATATCGGGTAAACTTAAATAATAAAGTTCCAAATGTTTCATCATCACAAATAAGAAAATTCAGAAATGATAAACAATTTTATAAAAGATACAAATAACATGTAGGTACAAATCAATAAAATGTTACCGATGTCACAAAACATATAGTTTTCATAGGACATATAGCTTCCGATTGTCGACAGATAGATCAAAAATAGGAAAGTTATTTGAAATATGAAACTATACAGCATGTACATATATTGCTGTCAATAATGTCAATTATACTGTGTACAACCCAATTCGCAAAATAAAATATTCTAAATCTAATTATTTTGTCTTTGAATTACAAAATTGTTATTTTGACAGTTTAAACATTGTGACGCCGAAAACAAAAATCAGCAAAAAAAAATTAAAATTTGAAAAGATTTATAATCATTCCAAAAATTTATAAGATTTTGCATTAGAAACTTGTAAAATTTCGTTATATTAAAATTTCTTTAAATTTAAAAGAAAAACAATATTAAAAATTTAACTTAAATTCGTTCGAAATTAAAATACAAACACTTACAAGATAATGTACTCTTTTCTTTTGGTTATTATTCGATTCCTTCGGTTATTATTCGATTATGAGTATGCACAGAGTACGTTCAGAGCGCTTAAATTTTGTAAAAAAACCCGATGTGAATAAACTGTCATTTATTTTTAAATTCACCAATTTCTTAAAATTTATTATTTTTATAACAAAGCATTTAATAATAAAACAAAAAAAAATAAAATTTAATATAATAAAAAACTTTAGAAAATGAAAAACAAAAAATTAACAAAAAAACAATGAATGAATCGAAAATTAAAAATGAATACTGAAAGAAAATAAATAAAACAATTTGATTTTCATTTTGCAAGTAAAATATTTGACAAGGCGTGAACTGTCAAAATGAATTTGAATTTAATTTTGCTCAGCCGTACTCAAAATATTTGTGCTGAGCACGTAGAGTGTGATCTAAGCGCGCTCTGATTTAAATAAAAAATACGAATCATAAGCTAAAAACACGATTTTTATTGTGACAGTTTATGCCCTCCTCGAATTTAAAAAAAATAAAACCCCCAATAGTATCAAAAGCAGCAAAACAAAATTAAAAGTGACTTAACAAAATTAAAATTGACGAAACAACTTTAAATACTACGGTTTTTGAAAAACAGCAAAATGTCATGTCATCACACAAGTTAGTACGTGTTAAAATTATATTACTAAAAATTGCATGTTCTAATAAAAACTCTAATAAATTAATTAAAAAAAAAAAAAAATAACAAATAAGTTATAAGTTATAAGTTTTTTTGGTGACCTGAATTAAGGCCCTGCGAAATAAAGCCCCCTGGGTATAATTTCCCGTTTAATGAGAAATAACGCTCTGGGGTGTTATTTCTCATAGTAATTGAGACATAAAGCCCCGCGGTTTTATTTCTCTTTTTAGTTGAACTACAACTTATATAGGAAATACAGCTCCGGGGTGTTGTTTCTCTTTCAATTGAATCTTTGACTTCTTGAGAAATAAAGCCCTGAGTTATTATTTCTTACTAAATATGTAATAAAATCCATTTTTGTAATTTTCAAACCTGAAAAAACATTTAAAAATATAAACTTATATGTAAGTAAAATATTAGATGTAAAACAATATGTATTTAATATTTATATATTTGTCTATGCGAGATTCTATATTATGAAGCATATTTAAGTTGTTTAAAAAATCAAAGTTGATCCTTTTTCCAGAGTATTTATGAATTCATGTATGCGAGACTTTGGTTACAAAATCATGATTGCCCTTTTTTTCAAAATCTTTATATATTTCTATTTGATTTTTTAAAATTATTTAATATCAAGTATTAGAATAAATAAGAATGATAAAATTACTAAAATTAAAAAATGAAATAAATTGGGTAAAATTTGATATTTTTTATCGAACTTATTTCATTTTTAATTTTAATAATTTTATATAAATTCAAACAAATTCGACAAATTAAAAATGAAATAAATTCGATAAAAAATTGTAAATTTTTAATCGAAGTTAACTAATAATAATAAATTGCAGCATTAACTAATAATTGTTTTATTTTTAAAAAAAATATAAGATAATATAAATTTATTTATACCTGCAGTAAATTTTATTTGATAAAAATAATTATTGCAATAACAATTTGTTGTTATTTACTCTAATACTTGATATTAAATAATTTTAGAAAATGAAATAGAAATATATAGAAAGATTTTGAAAAAAAGGGCAATCCTGATTTTGTAAGCAAAGTCTCACATACATGAATTCATAAATACTCTGGAAAAAGGATCAACTTTGATTTTTTAACCAACTTAAAACAACACCCCGGGGCTTTATTTCTCATAGAAATCGTAGTTCAACTTAAAAGAGAAATAAAACTCAGAGTTTTTTTTCCCTTATTTTGGGGTCTTTATTTCTCAATTATATACTATGAAAAATTAAACCCCGGGGCGTTATTTCTCATTAAATGGGAAATAACACCCCGGGGCGTTATTTCTCATTATATGGGAAATAACACCCCGGGGCGTTATTTCTCATTATATGGGAAATAACACCCCGGGGGCTTTATTTCGCAGGGTCTTAATTCATGTCACCGTTGGTTTTGTTTAGATATATTAAGGTCATATCATTTTCTAATCTATTATTTTATTTTTTATTTTACTGATTTTAAGTTAGGAAATAAAAAATATTAATATTTGAAGGTTAATTAAATTATAAAAATAATAATATTTTATAATAGCAATCAAAATAAAACAACAAAAACCTAAAAAGATAAACAAAATATATTTTTTACAATTAAAAAAATAATCAATAAAAAAAAGAATAAATATTTCGGAAATTTTATCTTATCAACATTCAGTCAACTGTTCCGGTAAATTGTTGATAAGATAAGAAATTTTTGATATTTAATATGTTAAATTTAAATTTTATGCATATTGTTAAGTTATGTTTAACAATAATTATTAAGTCATTAAAAAAAATCAAGGTGTTTCAGTAGCTAAGTTGTTATATACTTTAGAAAAGAAAAATTTCTGAAACAAGTAATTTAAATTACAATTCAACAATTATGCTGGGATAAATTTGCAAATTGCAATGGTTAATGTAAAAATATTTGAATTTTTTTTTTCATCATTATGACCATCATCATTACTATTGATCACCAAATTGTTAAAATATTAACTTTTTTTTGATCACTTCGAACTTTGAAGTTTTGTATCTTACATTTTCAAAATCCAAGATACAATTATTTTCTAATCTTATCAAGCAATTTTAAAGCAATTAGTAAAGAAAAGATCCTTTCCCTTTCAAAAGATTAAATTTTTTGAGAATAATTTGAGTATTATTCAAAATCACTGATATTAAAAATAAAGGAAAAATAGATGAAAGTCACCATAATTATCAATTTGAGGGTAATAGTATATGTGAAAATTTAAAGTAAATCAGTGATGCCGTTTTCTAATTATATTTTCAATAATATATACATATACATATATATATACAAATTTTCAATCAAGTAAAAACAGAACATTTTCAATTTCTGATTTCTGCAAAGTTGATGATTTTTGAGCAGAAACTGTGTAGTCAATATACATATGTATAATTTGTAAAGTCATAAAAATATCTTAAGCTTGTTTTTGACTTTCTTTTTAATCTTCAGTTGTTTTTATTATTCCCTAATTTTAATTACTCTGTCCCTTTTATAATGTAATCTTGAAAATCAGTTTTCGTTTTACTGTAAAGAAATTCACAAAAAAGCGCACCTTATTGATTATATCTTTTGTTAAAATACTTTTCTTTCTCCTGTTCTTTCTTAATCACTGCTAATAAAATTGCTTTTTTAAAAATGTGAAATTAAAGTTCCAATTTCCTATGTTAAATGAAGCTTGTATAAGATACCAAACAAAACTGCTCTAATAGTTTTTATACCCGTATAAACTATGTTCAAGGGTCCGTCCGTCCGCACGGTAACTCAAAAAATAAAGGAGCTAGGAGGCTGAAATTTGTTTTTACGTCACTTTTGCAAAATTGTTAGTTTTACTATATAAATCCAGCATTTTCGGCCGCCGCGTTCGAGTAGCTGCCATACAACTTCTTTCTTTATATGGAAATAGCTCAGTATCTATTGAAGTTAGGTGTCTGAAATTTTGCAAAAAAGTGTTGAGTTACAGGCCAACAACACTTATAAAATCTGGTTGTGCTGGAGCGACAGGTTCGGGTAGCTACCATACAACTTCTCTTTTTAAATGTAAATAACTCAGTGTCTATTAAAGCTAGGTGTCTGAAATTTTGTGAAGAGATGTTGAGTTACATACCAAACACTTTTGTAAACTTTGGTTGAATATAGAAACAGGATATATTACGTTCATACGGGTATCCCGTAGTTGTACGGGATAGTCTACTCTACTGCACTCTTTCTCGTTTTTATTTATTTATATTTTCCATTAGTCAAACAAAACTACAAATTACAATTAAATTAAAAAAACTATTTTCTTTATTCTAACCATGTTTTACTTTCTATATTCTTTACATACCTCTATAGTAAAAAAACAAAAATTTTTTATTTTTTTGTATATTACATATATATAGCTATGTAATCTGTATGTATATATTTTTTATATCTGTTTTATAAACTTAAAGGTTGATAAAGTTAATCAATAGCGTTTCTAATTTTTCACTACTGATGACATCACAAATTTGATGGCGAACCAAAGTTCCAAAATATCAAGTTCTCTAAATAGTAACATTCAACGAATAGAAGAATAGGAAAATATTAACAGGGTAAGTTTTAAGAGAGTTGCCTGTTATCAGTTGAAAATCTTTGGCATGAAAATATATGGAAAATTTACCTGGGTCAACCACATCTTTAAGTGTCTAGAAAACTGTAGTAAGAAATATTTTACATCCTTCGTTCTCTTACTGATATAAACGTACATTTGGTCAGGACTTGAATGATACTCTCGAATTTCGGTGGCGCTCCCGGTACTACTTTACAGTATCTGGACAAGATACGACAAAAAGCTATTTAAGTCATTAATGATTTTGAAGTTACAAAAGAATTAACTTTTTTAAATCATCGCCGAATTGTAGGAGGCACTTTGAATACCTCTCGTGAAACATTTCTGGCGATAATGAAATCCCAGAATATGCAGAAGTTTTCCAAATCAGTTAACTTGCATCTGCTAAAATTTTTATTTAATCGTAATCCACAAAAAAATTTTTCAAATATTTCTTTAAAAATTAATTCGTTGAAAGTGTAGTTTTTTACTCTAAAAATCACCATACACACTTGGAACTAATCTCTTATATTTTAAAAGATATAAGTGATTATTTCTAGAAAAATATGTTATTTTGTTCTGTTTCAATATAAAACTATAATTATTACGTCATTTTACAGAGCAAAAAAAAAAGTGTTTTGTACACTGTAGTTAGATATTTATATTAAATGCTTTGTTGTTGAAATTTTTATGTAAAATAAATAATTAGGAAGAATCTTACAACTATCTTTTACCAAACATAAGTTAAAATATTTTTTTAGATCATTACCCTACTTAATTAAGATGACCTGTTAAATATATATTCAATGGAATAAAAGACATAATATAAGATACTATACAAAAATATTGAAGTGGGCAAGCATGTTCTTAAGTGTAAGGTCACATGGGATACATGCATCCTGATGCAAACATTTGATTGGTTGAAAATATATATCGTATTCATGACATGCTCTCCTTTTCGCTCATTTTAGATGCAAAATATTTTGCATCGTCTATAAGAAGCATACAAGATGCAAATTTGTTTTAACGTCAAATACAGACGTAAAATCGAACGTTAAATATTTTGAAATTTTTTGAAAATGGATATAATAAAAACGGAAAAAATTCCAATTTTATATATGTATGTATGTGTATTAATAAATTATATTTAGTTTATATTAATTAAAATTTTTTCTTATATAAAATAACAATTTTCTCTGGTTGAACCATTTTGTATTTTGTAAATAAAAATTTTTTTCATCAAATATATACTACACATACTAGTCTAGGTACTTTCAAATAAAACTTTCAAAATAAAAATATCCCCGTTTTGCATCTTGTGAACGAGTGTATGCATAATGGATGCAAACTATTTGTTAATATTACCGAAGAGTACACAACATGTAACCAAAATAATTTTTGCATCTGGATGCATGCATCCCATGTGAATTTACCCTAAATATTCTTTTCGTTCAGAAAGGGTGATATGCGGAGATAGTAATGTGTTTTTGAAAAGGTGACGTTACAAGCTACTGTTAACATACACTGACATTACCCTATGCGGGATCCCATTATTTTCAGAAAATCCATTTTTTACATTATTGTGTTACATGAATATACCTTTAAATCACATAAATTTCCCCAATGAAATCTGGTAAAATAATTTTAAGAAATAAATTTAAGTATGCAATAATATTACAATTTTCTAACTAAAACTTGTTTTCAAATATATCAAAATATATATTTTTGACTATATTCAAATGAAGGGAGACTGAAACCCTAAAGTCATAAAAATCCCAATCTGAGAGTAACAATAGCAACCTTTAAAGTAAAATATTACTGATATTTAGACAATAGGGCTTATATTTTTTGTGTAATCTCCGCGGGTTAAAAATTTGGGATTACCAAATTCTAAATATATATTTTTATTTATCTCACACAATATATTTTTAAAAATTTATACAAGTATTTATTGAAGTGAATATTTAGGATTATATTTCTCAAGATAATTTTTTTTATCTGTATAGTAAGTCTTCATTACTTTCAGTGAAAATCTGAAATAACATAAAATTTAGATGATGAAAATTAAGAAATTTCGTCTATAGCAGTGGTCGGCAAACTTTCCAGTAGTAAGATCACCACAGATAAATTTATTAATCTTACGATATACTATTAAATTAATTTTTTCTAATGATTAAAAAACAAACTTTATAATTTCAAAAGTGCATTTATTCATAAATGTGAAAAAAAAAAAATTAAAAAAATTGATGATATTTAATTTGAAGGATGGTACTGTATTTCATCTGATAATTTTTCTAGATTGGGTGAATAATTTGTAGTAGCGATTCTTAAACAATTATCAAGGTTATGATCAGTAAGCCTCGACCGATATTTATTCTTAATAAATTTCATATTTGAAAACGTAGATTCACATAAATATGTTGACCCAAATAAGCCCATTATTTTTAAAGGCACGTTTTTCAACACTGGATACTGAGTTGCAGCAACACATCGCCAAAAATTTTCCTTATCTCTTGAAAATTAACAATTCCATATTATTCTGCAGCGGATTTCAGTAGTATCATAGTTAAATTGATTATTTATTTTTTCTGAAATAGCATCTAAGTCGTTATCAATAAAAGGATACATAACAAATTTTACTATATGCTCAATTTCATTGAAATCTGAAAAACGCTGTTCAACTCTTTGATGAAATTGGTTAAAATATTACATGTTCGTCGTAAGAATAATTTCCTGCTCTTTTATTTAACGCAATCAATAAATTTGGAAAATGTTTAGCATCTTTCCCATTTAAGTTTAATCTCCATAATTTTAGTTTTTGACAAAAACTACGTACTGCACTAATCAGCTGCATTACTGTCTTATTTTTACCTTGCAGTTCTAAATTTAATACATTTAATTTCGCAGTAATGTCTGTCAGAAATACCAAATTCCTAAGCCAGGTAATATCACTTATTTCATCATAAGTTTGGTTATTTTCTTTCAAAAAAGTTATTATTTGTGGTAATAATTCAATAAAACGCTGCAAAACTTTCCCTTTACTTAACCAAATATAAAAAACTCTTTTAAAACTAAAATTGACGAAGCCTACTGATCATCTTAAACACACGTTATTTTAAAATTTTAAATCTATTTTGTTTTGGAATGTGAATATTACTGACTATTGAGAATAAAAACTTTTTATAATTATTTTAGTACATTTATTACATGGGTTGTGCCTAAGATATATTTCTTATTGTTTTCGCAAATCTTTAAAAATCAAAACTATTTGCCTGTAAAAAATATCATAACGTTTTTTTTCCAAAATAGAAAACGCCAATCTTTTATTATAAAAGTGAATATATTTCATTTTGACCAATTTTGGTTTCCAATCGACTAGGAAAACCTTGAAGATCGACCAGTCGATCGCGATCGACGGATTGCCGACCACTGGTCTATAGTATATAATAATATGTTCTACAACTTTTCATTTTAAAAAATTTTTCGAAATTTGATTTAAGTACAACTAAATTCGTTTATTAAATGTTATACAAAAATAAATTTACATGTTCACTAAAAAAAATTACATTCGAATGAAATTTTTTCTTGTCAATAATAAATTAGTTATGTATAAATTATAATATTTATATAATCATCACCATTCTTATCAATTATATAAATATTTGGTTTTTTTTTTTGATAATATCAGGTTATCATAAATTATTAATTTTTTAGATTATTGCTTGGGTAGAAATTAATTTTGTTATGATAGTTAGCTTTTTTGTTACCCTGTTGCTAATATTTGACTTCTAATAATAGTTATGATGTAGTGAAATGTATACTTATCTAGAAATTTGTAACATTTTTAGCACATTTCCAAAAAAATTTTGAAAAAATATGCTTATTAGTTACACTTTGTCCGTCCGCCCGTCCGTCCGACTGTTTATAATTAATTAATTTTGTGGAACAATTAATTAATTAACAACTAAAACAATTAATTTTGTGGAACAACTTTTTCATGTAGCCCCATCCATTACGAAACTATAGCCCCTCAAACTTTGAAAAAGCCTTATTTTTAAATGCGTATATCTTATGTTCTGCTTAAAATTTTTTCAATCTAAGAACGGCAATCAACAGGTACTTTTAAATTAATATCAAAATTATACAATTTTTTTAAATTTAGTACTTAAATTTACCGTTATGTGAAACCAAATTTTGCATGATTTTTCTACCTTCATAACTCCGCACCGCTTTTAAACAGAGACTTGAAATTTTGAGAGCAGAAAGAACTTTTAGAATTAGTATAAGTTTGCTCAGAAAATTTTTTTGGACTACCCCCTGTTTATGAGCTTTTAAGGCTCAAAAATTGAAAATTTGCTATTTTTAAACACCGGTAACTTAGGCACCTGTACACATTTTCGGCAAGATATAAAAATTAAAGCTACTGTAATATATTTTTACGTGTGTTAAAGGTTTCTTTTAGTTGTATAGGGTTCCAGAGTTACAGTTCCTCAAAATTGCAAAAAAGTACCATTTTCAAATGAATATATCTCAGGCTCTGCGTAATAGTTTTGCAATCTAAAAACGCCATAAGACCGAAAATTTTATTATCTACATAAAACAATATCAAAATTATGCAATATTTAGTAATTTACTATTTTAATTTACCGTTTTGTGAAAACCATATTTTGCATCAAATTTTTTTTTTTCATAACTCCGGCAGGTATTTAGATAGGAATCTGAAATTTTAAGACAAGAAAGAACTTTTAGAATTAGTATAAGTTTGCTTAGAAATTTTTTTTGCACCACCCCCTGTTTAAGAGCTATTAGGACTTAAAAATTGAAAATTTGCTATTTTGAGGCAATTGAAAATTTGCTATTTTTAGGCACCTGTAATTTAAGCACATGTACAAATTTTTCTTCGGCAAGACATAAAAATTAAAGCTCCAGTAATATATTTCTATGTGTGTTAACACTTTTTCTTAGTTATGTAGAGTTCCAGACTTTCACCCCATCAAAATTCCAGAAAAGTCCTATTTTCACATATTTTCTTCTTACAAAAAATTTCTTAAATTTTTAAATTTTTGTGCAAATCGCAATTATTCTAAACAGTTTGTATTGTCTTTTGGAAATGTACGCTTTTCGCACCGTTGATTTAAACCGTTGGTTTACATTCTACCTTCTTTAATATATTTTTTATTAATGTTTTTTTATATTATTTGTTTGACAGGAACAACTTAATAAAGACATATTAATTAAGTCGTTTTTTATTTGGATTGAACCTATAATTTTCCTGTTCAAACAGTACATCAATACCAATGATTTTTATCTATATTATTTTCTATATTATCTATATTATTCTTAAAAAAAAAAAGGAGAGGTTAGATACAAAATATTTACAGTTACTTATATTAAAATCAAGGGTATGACGAATCTTCCATACAAAAATTTTGATCACATTTTCATATGAAAAATAATTAACTTTCGTCAAAAAAATTTTAAATTTTTAAATTACAAATTTAAATACAGAATATTATAAACATTATTATGGCCATCACGGTTGACGGTCATCATCAAGACTAACACTGCCAACGTTATTACATAACCAATCAGAAAAATATTATCTACAAAAAATTAATGTCAAATGTTCCTTTTGCCAACATTAATGCTAAAAGTTTTTTTATACAAACTGGGTTTATGCCAAAATAATATGTCTTTTTAAAAAATGAGTTTAGGCCAACTGGAGTTCTCCCATTAAAATCATGTTCATTCCGATCATTAAAATCTTAAAAAAAAAACTCTCCTTTACTCTATTTTGATAATGTCTTATTTATTTTTTTTCTAAAACAATTATATAACCTAAACTCAAACATTTCTCGGTCACAATATGAATCACAATTTAATCATATAATCTGACACTTAATATTTACTCTAATTGATTTTGAATCGAAATTCGAAATCACTTGGTTCGTTTCATAGACGACTACTGTTAAACAAGAGAAAGATAAGTAATGTTTGAAGTAAAATGGTAAGGAAACTTTTTTAAATGCATATGTTTAAATTAATGATAATTTATCTCTTCTTTAAAAATTCATAAATATATATATATATTAATTTTTATAATTTGGTGTTTGTTATAAACATATATATTTAAACACCAAAACTATATACCAAACACCAAACTATAAAAATTAATATTTATTGTAACATTTGTTAAGTCCTGAAATTTATAGAAACGGAAAGATGATCTTACAATTTTTTTTCTTTGTTTTTTATTAATTTTAGGCATGTAAAACAATAATATATTGGCTCAAATATTAATCTATACATTAAAAATTATTAAACTGCCAAAAAATATGCAACAAAAAATGATAAAAATGTTGCACTGTGTATAATCATTTTATTTCCTGAATTAGTTTTAATCCATTCAGTAAAAGAAGCTACATCAGTATATACACCGGGATAAGTAGGTACCCCACAACCTTTACCCCAAGAAAAAATTCCATATTGAATATTGTTTATTACAAGTGGACTACCCCAATCATCTAAAATTTTAAAAAAATAAAGGTATTTTTAATAATAATATAAAATTAAATTGAATAAAATTAAAAATAAGGCATAATCCTTATTATATAGAAGTAAATTATTATGTTTTTCATTTATTAATAGAATCTTACAAGAGAAAAACTATCTTTTTTTTTATAATTTCTCAAATTTGTAAATAAACATGTAAAAATTGTGATTTCTTAATATTTTCTAATTATTTTAAAATTATCGGTAAAATAATAAAAATAAAACTGATTTTATTTACCTTCACAACAACCTTTGTATTTATCTGCAGCACAAAACATTGTATCTATTATTTTAAAATTTGCATAAGCTTTCCGGCATACATCTTGGCTAACTATTTTAACATCTGTTGTCATCATTATAGGACTTACGTCTCCGTTCTTAAAAAAACCAAAAACAAAAAAAAATATTTAATATAAATAAATAATAAAAGAATATATGAAAATGTAATAAAATTTAAAGGAAAAATTAAAAAAAAAAATTACGTCAACTACTGCACCCCATCCAGATAACTGAACTTGTTGGCCAATTTTATAATCAGCCTTTTCAGCTAATTTGATAACTTTAATTTTATCGGAAACTGTAATAATTAAAAAAAAAAAGAATTTTATTAATAACAACTTTTAAAACAAATTTTATTTCTAAGATTATTTTTACTAATAAAAATATTTTTAATGCTTCTAATAAGATATTAAATGATTGATATCAAAAGTAAAGCTCAGATTATACCTAAACTGATACCTATAATATTATGGTTGTTTAAAAAAAAAATTAAAATAATTAAAAGATATAACAGGCGTAAAGTAACAATACATGAATTATTACATCTTGTTCTAAATACATAACTCTTAAATATGAAGCTTTAAAGGGCTTCGGTAGCCTAGTGGATAGGCGTGCGGCGTATTAACCGAAGGAGTGCGGGTTCGATCCCTGCACAGGTTGTAAGTGTTTTTTTCTTTACATACCCCTCTTACGACCAAATATAATGTAAATATATAGTATATAATATAAACAAAATAAATAATATTAGTATATAATTTAATAATAGTATAAAAACCTATAATGGCCTTAGTAACCGATGGTTCAATAATATTGCACTACATTAATGTCTGTAATATTAATATAAATAAATAAATAAATAAATGAAGCTTTAAAGACAGTTAATATTTTCAATATTATCCTTAAACAAGATTATAGGATTATCCTTATTTCCAAATTATATGGAAATAAGAAAAGAATAAACTTGCACAAAAGGGCTACGAGTTATTAAGATGACTCAGAAGTGTATCCTTGAAGAAATTATATTCAAAAAATATATATTTGGAAAAAGCTTGAATTATTTATTTATAAAGTAACTAAAAAAAGTTAGATAATATCGTAGATATATATAAATGCGGGTAATTACAAAACTCTTAGTATATTGATTTCCTAAAGTACGTGAAAAGTACGAGGGTGTAATAGGGTAAACCAAATAGATCATGTGCTTATATCTAGAAGGAACGCATCATCCGCAATAACTGCAAGAAGCTGCAGAGGCGCGAATTATGATAGTGTTCACTACTTAGTAATAGCAAAACTTCGACAAAAAATCTCAAAGGTTGCAACAACAAGAAATTTTCGAATAGTAAAATGGCATACAGATAAATTGAAAAATACAGAAATAAAAGCAATGCATGAAAACACAATCCAGGAAAGTCTTCAACTGTCCTTAAATACTGATACGGCTGCTATAATTATCAATGAAAAATGGGAACAAAATGCTATAAATTCAACAGCGAGAAAAATAGTAACGTTCCGAGACAGAGAAATACGGAATGGTTTGAGGATGAATGTCACTTTGCAATCAATATCAAGAACCAAGCAAGAATGAAACTACTACAACGTAATGCGCAAATGAATCGACAAGATTATAAAGAAAAAGAGCAGCGGCAACTAAGTTATGTAAAAAGAAAAAAAAGAATGATGGAAAGAAAAATTGAGCGGATACAACATTAATATAACCTAAGCAACATAAGAAAGTTCTACAAGAACATATAAAAGAAAATCAGGGTACCAACCAAGAATTATGTAATATATTTTTACTGTAATATTTCAAATGATGTTGAAGTTTTGTAAACAAATCTATATATATAGGAAACTAATAAGCATATTTTTTGAAATTTTTATTTTAAAAATTTTATAAAAATTTTTGCATTTAACTTTCTCAATCCCTCAATACAGTACTGCAACATAGATTTGTAATAAGTCGAGAGTGTAAAAGGGTTTATTTAATATCTTATAGAGCATTACGATTATCGCCAAAGAC
This sequence comes from Poecilobothrus nobilitatus, assembly GCA_947095535.1. NCBI lineage: Eukaryota > Metazoa > Arthropoda > Insecta > Diptera > Dolichopodidae > Poecilobothrus > Poecilobothrus nobilitatus. The sequence goes on along the minus strand of OX352772.1, from coordinate 49,109,270 downwards.
AGATTAATACGACGACGTGTTATAAGATCTCGGGCAATCATGTCCTTGTGTAAACTCAATTGGAACATTATGACCCGTCCTTGGTAACACCCAAGTGTACAAAGGCCCCATTTACAATGGCACGTCGCCGATTAATACAAACTTATTGGCAAACTTACTGCCATTACAATTTTTATCCTATTCCTATTATACGTTTATCATATAATTATTAAGTTTATTTAATTTAATTTTTCAAAATCATAATTAAAAAATAAATTTAATTTAAAAATAAATAAAAACAAAATAAATTAAGTTTTACTTACGGGTGAAAGGTGTTTGTAAGAAAATTAATCCAATATCATTTTGTAAGTGATCGCTGTATTTTTTATGTACAACTATACGTTTTACTGGACGTGTATCAGAACTTGTGGTATCATTGAGATGCAATGCACCCATAACAACTACCAAATATTCAATTGGCCATAATTTACTTGAATCTGGTCTGTTTTAATGAAAGAAATAAAAATATTAAAAATTATTAGAAAAGTAATAAAAATATAAATAATATTTACATATTTATGTACATTCATAAAAATATATATATATACTAACAGAGTACCCGGCGTTGCATCAACTCAATTTGTAAAACCGTGTAAGCGAGACAACAAAGAAGTAAAAAAGCTTCATTGAGCCTTGGTGCCGAAACGGGATAATGGACGGTAACCAAATTAACCTAGTGAGCTTTTCTGCTAAAGAGCAAGAATTTTGCGAATTTCAAATCAATAAATTAAACCGTTTAAGCAGGACAACAGAAAAATTTAATGAAATTCGTTCGGCTCTCGTGCCCAAACGGGTTACCGGAACTTCATAAAAATTTGTCACAGGCTTTTTTCAGACCATAAAACCACCATACAAAATTGGACATAATTCGGAAACAAAAAAATTTTTGGAAGCCTGTCGGGCCGAGTCCTGGTAACATATTGCAAATTTCTTCGGTACCCGCCCAATGCTAAGAAAAATATTTGTCCAATTTTCAACTCAATCGGTCAAACCATTTAGTTAGGACAGCGAAAAAAGGAAATAACTTTAAATGGCTCTGGGGACGCAATGGGTAATGAACCGAAACGCGATATAGCCTATAACACTTTCCGGTGTCGTAGAAATGTTCCTGCAAAATTTGGTTGCAATCCGACTGGTGGCTTTTACGTGAAAAGGGAACAAACAAACAAACAAACAAAGAGAGTTTCTTCTTTATATATTAGATCATCATCATCATCATCATCTAATATATAAAGCAGAAATTCTGTTTGTTTGTTTTATTGTACATGAGTACATAATATATGAATAGTAGGCGAAGTCTCTTTAAAATTCAAATATGTAATTATTTTGGTTTTGAACTTTTAATTTATTGTATTTTGCTTCAATGTTTCTATATTTTTTGAAGCGATTAGAAAACTTTTCTAATTGTATTCTTTTTTGAATTTAATTTCTTCTCATATACTTAAATTTGAGTATATACTATATAGCAGTTCTTGCAACCAAAATTAAATTTGAATTAGTTTTGAAATTGGACCATTTGTGCAATTGTGGTAATATTTGTACGGTTTTCTCGCCCTCTGTACAATGTAAAATCTTAATCAAGGATTGTACGCCAAATATATGGTCTTTTTTATTTTTTAATTTTTTACATTAAGGTAAGGTAAAACAAACATCGGTAATATTGTTACACACAACATGGCCTATAAAGAAATTTAACTGAATTTTCCTCCAAACTTTGTTTGAGCATTTTACGAATATTTTACGGATAGCTATTCCGTTTTCTCCACGTACCTGTAAAACATTAATTTCAAACTCAATAAATTAATAGACATAATAGTCATTACTCACAATATCAAATAACCTAAATATACTTACACCAACTACAGACTCTTTATACAATTTAATTTTATTTTGGTGCTGCTTTAAAAATAATTTCAGTTACTGTTTTCACGAATTAGGTTTTGTCGATTATATGAATTGGAATGTAACATAGAATTTGATTACACATTAACAGGGGCCCCTAGTAAGCATATATTTACAAAAAAAAATTAGAAGAGATTTTAGAGTTTTTTACAAAATTAGAGTAATACGCATTTTCCAGAATGTGTGTATTTATGTAAGTTAAGGTGCTTATTCCTTTCGTTCCAACATGATTAAGGATATATTTCAAAAAACTGATAGAGAATGAAAACAAAACAAGTAAATGTAACAGTAAGTCGACGTAAATGACTTATTAATACCCTACGCCTGAATAATTCGAATTAAATTAAAGCCATAAGTTTTTTGGCAGCTGTTTGAACTTCTTCCTTTTTCTGTTTTATTCAACTCGAATTTCAGGAAGGTAAAAGAGGCATGCTGTTGGGATAGGCTTGACACCCTTGTAAAAAATTTTAAGTTTCGATCTTTAATAATTTCGAAGATATGCTTGTAAGTCCTTGGAAGATGTGTGTCAGGTACCCGAATTGCCACTCCAATTCATTTAATCCATCTCAGGGACTTAAATAAAACATGAAAGATACTTTAGTTTAAGCGTAGGGTTTAAAAAAATTTTGACAAATAAATACAGAATAAAATTTCGGTGCAGAATTAAAAAAACAAACGTTATCTTTATGGCACATAAACAATTTTAAAATTCTTAACGAATACTATTTCGTGTTTTGCAATTTATTAGTTCTTCTTTATACCCGTATGAACTATGTTCAAGGGTATAATAAATTTACCATTACGTTTTTGACATCTTAAAGCAGTCGAGCTAGATATAGTGTCAAAGGTATGGATCGGTTCAGAATCGAATTCTTAGTCGATTAAGCCATGTACTTCCGTTCGCACGATAACTCAAAAAATAAACTTTAAACTTTTGCAAAATTGTTAGTTTTGCTATTTAAATCCAGTTTTTTCGGCCACCGGGTTCGAGTAGCTGCCATACAACTTCTTTCTTTAAATGGAAATAATTCAGTATCTATTGAAGCTAGGTATCTCAAATTTTGCAAAATTTTGGTTGTGCTGGGGCAACAGGTTCGGGTAGCTGCCATACAACTTCTCTTTTTAAATGTAAATAATTCAGTGTCTATTAAAGCTAGGTATCTGAAATTTTATGAAGAGGTGTCGAGTTATATGTCAAAAACTTTTGTAAATTTTGTTTGTGTAGAGCAGCCGCTTCAGGCTTCTTGCACATCTTGGAACTTAATGAAGTTGGGCGTCTGAAATCTTGCAAATGACGATCAAGTTTTATGGCAACAACTTCCGCAAAATTTGGTTGTGGTGGTGCGACGGTTTCGGTTAGCTGCCATAGAACTTCTCTGTTAACTCAGTGTCTATTGAAGCTAGGTATCTAAAATTTTACATAAACATATCTCGGTAGTTATAACGTCTGTACTAAAACAACTGAAATTGTTTAAAAGATGATCAAGTTTTATAGAAACAGGATATATTACGTTCTTATGGGTATCCCAGAGTTGACATAGTCTACTCTACTGCACTCTTCCTCCTTTTACAAAAAATTGTTGAATTGCTAAAACATGAATAAAACCTATACTATTTCCCTTTTTAGGACATTTTCAAAAAATTTTGAAAAAATTTGCTTATTAGTTTCACTCTGTCCGTTTGTCCCTCCATCGGTCTGGGTGTTTTCAAAACTTCTACACCGTTTAAAATAAAGCAATAATTTTAACTACGGATAGATATCGCCAAAAAACTAATTTTGTGGAACAATTTCTTTCTGTAGCCCCATCCGTTACGGAGCTAGCTACAGCCCTACAAAGTTAAAAAAAGCCCTATCTTTAAATAGGTCAAACGATAGCTGGTTTTATAAACTTTATAAATTATAGAAAATAAATATGTGGCTTTACCATGCTGTATTTTAATATACCCTTATGTGAAACTCAATTTTTGCAAAAATTTGAACCCCTTCTATCTTTTAAATGATTTCACTTAGACGCTTGAAATTTTGAGAGGAGTTAGATCTTTGGAAAAAAGTATAAGTCATTTCGGGAAATAAGTTTGTGTCCCCTTTTAGTAGCTGTAAGGGGTCAAAAATTGAAAATTCTCTATTTTTAAACAACTGTAACTTGGGCATCTGTCCAAATTTGTTTGAAGTAATATACAAAAATGAAAGCTCTAACATTATGGTTTTCTTTGTGCTAATAATTTTTTTTAATAGTATATGGTTACGTTATAATTGACAAAGTGTTATTTGATTTTTCTCAATTTTTTCTTATTGTTTTCATTATTATTCATAATTTCTTAAAATACTTAATTTTTATTATTATAAATATTAATATAAAAAATAAATAATTTATTTTTCAATATATCTACCCTTTACTCTCTTTACTCATAAAAAGCCTTATGGTATATTTTTTAATTTTTGAAAATGTCCTTTTTGGAAAACCTTTGGTTTTTTCCATTACTTGTTTAAATATAATTTTTTTTTCAATAATTTTAGTTTTTTATATCTACTCTTTTTTTTTGCTTTAACTAAAGACATTTTTATCTTAAGTTTAGACATTTTTTAGTTTAAGTAAAGATTATTTACTTTAAGTGAAGGTATTTTAAATTTAAAATAAAATATCTTCACTTAAAATAAAAAATGTTCAACCAAAATAAAAATATCTTTATTTAAAATAAAAAAAATTTCACTTAAAATAAAAATATCTTTACTTGTATCTTTAAATGTCGTTATAAAGTAAAAGTTACGTTTTTATATTTTTTGAACTAAAATTTATAAAAAATTAAAAATTTTAAATTTTATTAACAAAAAATTTTGTCTTTACGAATACATCTTTTTCGAATTAAATATTTTATATTAGTACAAATAATATAAAGTACTTAACTATGTATAATGTATTTTTTTTTTTTTTATTTTTTAATTTATTAAACTTTATTAAACTTACACATAAAGACAATTAGCAGTTGTTAATACAAGATCTCGTGCAATTAATGAACCACCACAAATATATCCTTTTCCAGGCCTACGAGTTTCAAAAAATGCAAGCCTAATCGATGCCATATGTTCATTACCTTTTAATACAGCTTGAACTCCATTGGCTATTTTTGGTTCAAAATCTGAACTATTAAATTTGCTTGTTATATTAGAATTACCAGATATATTTTTTGCTAAATTAATCAGACTAACATTTTCGGAATTTATATTAGAAATATTTAAAATTAATATTTGAAAAATAATTAAAACAAAAAATTTGAATAAAATATTTAAAGATAAATTAAACATTTTTAAATAATAAAAAAATTTGTTTCAATTTTTATTTTAAGGAATTTAAGAACTTTTTTTTTTTTTAGTTCTATTCACTATTAGTTTAAAATTTGTACTAAAATATTAAAATAACTAAAATTTAAAATTAATATATACAGTCAAAATCGGTTATAAATAACGACATATCTTTATTACGATCAATTTTAAAAGTCCCGGTCTTAAGTTCATATAATTTCAAACAAATTGGTATCGGATGTAACGACATCGCTTATAACGACATATTGCTTATAACGACTTATTTTTATTTAAAAAAGGAAAAAAATTATCGGTTATAACCAGGGCTGGGGCTGTTTGGTTGGAGTCGGAGTCGGAGTCAAATACAAAATAAATCGATTACGACTCCAAAAAATTTATTAATATTTTAATTTAATAATATTTTGTGTTTAATTAAATCGCTTTTATGTTATTTATACTTTGTTTTAGTTTTGTGTTGAAGGAATATTACAAGAATGAATTAAATAAGTTATTATTTATTTTTTATTTTATATTGTTAATTAAAATACATACATACATACATACATACATAATTAATTTTGAATTGCAATTTAAATTATTTAAATTATAACACTATTTTCTTTATATATGTAAGTATTACAGATCCTTTACGATTTTCAGCTTTAATGTGTTAAGTATACAGTTTTATTAGGCTAACATTATGTAAAACTTGTTATATTAAAGAGTCTGAGTCGGAGTTGGTTCTGGTGGAAAAAAGTAGGATTCGGAGATGGTAGTTTTTATTGTCGACTCCTCAGTCCTGGTTATAACGCCGAAAAAATTAAAACAAAATAAAGAAAAATATATACATACATACATACATGCATTATTATTAACTAAGAAAAAAAGCATCAGATTGACCCGTTACTTGTTGTCATCTAATTGTCGTCTGGCTGTTGTGCGAGTTTGATATTTCTAATATTTTTATTTATGTATGCATGTATGTTACATTTGGGTCAGGTGTTTTAAACACAGTACAAGTATAAAATTATACAAGAAACTATAGAAATGAATGGAACTTTTAGTGTGAATAAAAAAACTGTGGAGTAATTAGATTTGGAAAAAAGGCTCTTATTGTTTGGCGATCAGAGTCTGGTTCTGGTAAATAAAACAATAAACACATACATATTCGTAATAATTTTGTGTTATATTATATATGTTTTAAACATATGTATGGAACGGAGAAACATATTGCTAAGTTTATTTTCTTTTTGTTAAAAACTGTGTAATAAAGACTTTAACAAATAAATAAATAATACCTACTTCTCTTTATTTATAAAAAATTTTTAAATTGTTTATAATGACCTATCGGATATAACGACCAAATTTGCTGATCCGCTCAATGTTGTTATAACCGATATTGACTGTATTTTATTAGATTTTTTTTTTTTTGCCGTTTTATCTATAGTTACAGATTATTATAATATAATAATCTATTAAAGTGATAATTTTTTTTTGACTTTTAGTGATAAAATTGATTGTTTTTTCTTTTTTTTTTCTTTTTAAATTTGAAGTATTGTTAAAAATATTAAACGTAATATTAAAAAAAAAACTTTATTAAACTTTATTAATTAAAAATAAGATTTTACGCAACAAAAGTTTAAGATTAAGTTTTGCTATTTAAAAAAAAAAATTAAACCACATTTTTTCTTTGTTTATTTCGTGGTTGAATCACTTAAAATTGAAATAGAATTTCTTAAGTTTATAAATTTTTGTATTAAATCTATATAGTAGTCGTACATATAGCTTTTTTACTTTAACTGAAGATTTTTTTACTTTAAATTAATATTTTTTTAGTTTAACTGAAGACATTTTTTATTTAAATGAAGAATCATTAGAAATTTAAAATACATATACAATCAAAATCGGTTATAACGACATTGGTTATAATTACGACCACTTTTAAAAGTCCCAGTTTTAAGTTCGTTAATTGATATCGGAAATAACGACATATTGCTTATAACGACCAATTTTTACTTAAAAAATGATGGGTTACAACGACGGAAAAATAAACTCAAAATAAAGAAAAATACATACATTTATATTAATTACGAAAAAAAGCATCTCAATCGTTTGCCGTGATTTTCTGCCGCCTCCATGTCGCCTGGCTCTGGTGCTAGTTTGATATTTCTAATATTTTTATTTAGATGTGCATGTTACATTAGGTCAATGTCAGTTACATTAAGGTAACACTTATCCCAAGAGGTATTATTTATTAGGTAAATAAATACTCTTAGTTTTTATACCCTACACCTAAAGTATAGGGTATATTAACTTTGGTATGGAGTTTGTAACCACCAAAAGGAAGCGAGTTAGATATGGACCATGTATATATAGTCTGAACCAGGATCACCTTCTGCGTCGATTTAACAATGTCCGTCCGTCCGTCCGTTCGCTCGATAACTCAAAAACTAGTAAAGCTATCTTAATAAAATTTATATAGTGGGCTACTAATTACGAAAGGAAGGCTAAGTTCGAATCTGGACAAAATCGGGCCATGGGCTCGGATTCTGGAAGCTTCCGAATGATTTCGGAGCAAACGAGATTTTTTTCAAAACCAACAAAGATAGAACCTTTAAATTTGGTACAATGATGTTCCTTCCTGTTTAGATTATGTCTGTGAAATTGGAGAGGATTTGGTCTATGGGTTGGGATTTTGGAAGCTTCCTAACGAGCCCCAGAGCAAACCAGATTATCTCCAAAACCAACAAAGATAGAACCTTTATTTTAAGTACAAGGGTGTTCTGTTATGTTTCCTTTTCTGAAACTGACATTTGGGAAAATTTGAACCCTGACATGGATTTGATGAATTGGAGTGGTAATTCGGGTACCTGACACACATCTCCTAAGGACTAACAAGCATATCTTCGAAATTAATAAAGATAGAAACTTGAAATTTTGTACAAGGGTGTTAAAGGATGCCTCTTTTACGTTCCTGAAATTTGAGTTGAATAGGGAAGAAAAGGGAAGAAGTTCAAGCAGCTGCCGAAAAACTTATGGATTTTTTATTTAATTGGAATTATTATTGTAGGGTATTAATCGGTTACATCGACTTACTGTTAGATTTACTTGTTTTACTTTAATCTTTCATGATATTTTTCACTTAAAATAAAAATGTCTTTACTTAATTAAAAACGCCTTCAGTTAAAGTAAAAACGTTTTCAGTTAAAGTAAAAAAGGTTATTAAAAAAAAGAATATACAGAATATAATACTATAATAATTAAAGAATATTACAGAATATGTGCTATATGTACACTACGCACATAATATAATATTATATTTCAAGCATTACAAAATGATCTATTCTTTAATCATTCTTCTTCTCTCTACTTTATTTAATACCATTAATAAGGAGAATGGAACAGGACGGGATACAGAAAATACGAAATAAAATTATCAAAACAATAAAAAGTACTTGACTTGATAGTTAAAAGAATGGCTTTAGTAAAACAAAAAAAAACATATTAAGTATAAAAGAAGAGATTATTATTAAGTGTGAGTAGTAAATTGTTTAGTAACTGGAAATCAAAATTTAGATTTGAGATAGAGACTGATAAATAATATTACCCTGATAAGAAAAAAAAGATTATTGATAAGAAAAAAGTATATTATAAATAAATTAATAGCAAAATAATAAGAATGAAATTTAAAATAAAACAAAATTGAATTGGATTAAAATTATATAATTATAGTTTATAAGTATAATACAAAGGTATATTAAATGTTGTATTAGCTAACCGGTCACAATATGAAAGTCCCAAATATCATTTAATTGCACGCTTAAATTTGAAATTGAATTGATTTTATGTTCATCGAAATCCGAAATCATTTGCTTTGTTTCATATACAACTCCTATCTATTAAACAAGAATATGAAGTAATGTTTGAAGTATAATCGTAAGGACACTTTTCTAAATACATATATTTGAAATTTGAATTAATAATAATTAATAATATATCTCTGCTTAAAAATTCCTATATATACACACTTATATACATATATACAAAACATCAAACTATAAAAATTAATATTTGTTGTAACATTTGTTAAGTCCTGAAATTTATACGAACGGAAAGATGTCTTCTCAAATCTTTGCTAAATTTTTAATTCTAACAATTGGAATCAATTGTTTATTAGAATTTAAATAGATTTAAAAATGATTTAACTTCCCAATCGCCTCTTATTTCATTTCTTCATTACTTTCTCCAAACAAATTAATTGAAAATTTTAATTAAGTATAAAAGATTCGTTTTTCTTTTTAGATATATAAGATTTTGTATATTTTGGATCTGTATTAATAGGATCCGAACAAAAAACATTTGTTAACTTAATAATAGTGAATTTTCTTTTGATTTTCTTTTTTTGTTTTTAAAGAGGTAAGAGGTAATTTATTATTAATTTATATTTTATTATCTTACAAATTTTTTTCTTTGTTTTTTATTAATTTTAGGCATGTAAAACAATAATATATTGGCTCAAGTATTAATCTATACATTAAAAATTATTAAGCTGCCAAAAAATATGCAACAAAAATTGATAAAAATGTTGCACTGTGTATAATCATTTTATTTCCTGAACCAGTTTTAATCCATTCACTGTAAGAAGCTACATCAGTATATACTCCAGGATATCCTTCAATTCCACAACCTTTACCCCAAGAAACAACTCCATATTGAATATTTTTCATTACAAGAGGACCCCCCGAATCACCTAAAATTTAAAAAAAATTAAATTAAATTGAATAAAATTAAAAAATAAGACTTAATCCTTATTATATAGATGTAAATTATTATGTTTTTCATTTATTAATAGAATAAAAGAGAAAAAAACTTTCAAATTGAAAATCTTTTTTTATTTATAATTTCTCATATTTGTAATCAAACATGTAAAAATTGTGATTCTTTAATATTTATTTTGCAACTATTTTAAAATTATCGGTAAAATAATAAAAAATAAAACTGATTTTATTTACCTTGACAAGAATCTTTGTTTCCATCTGCAGCACAAAACATTGTATTTATTATATTATTGAAATCTGCATAAGCTTTCCGGCATACATCTTGGCTAACTATTTTAACATCTGTTGTCATCATTATAGGACTTGCTTCTCCGTTCTTAAAAAACCAAAAACAAAAAAAAATATTTAATATAATTAAATAATAAAAGAATATATGAAAATGTAATAAAATTTAAAAGAAAAATTAAAAAAAAAAATTACGGTAACTACTGCACCCCATCCAGATAACTGAACTTTTTGGTCAACTTGATAATCAGCTTTTTCAGCAAATTTAATAACTTTAATTTTATCGGAAACTGTAATAATTAAAAAAAAAAAACAATTTTATAAATAACAATTTTTAAAACAAATTTTATTTCTAAGATTATTTTTAATAATAAAAGTATTTTAAATGCTTCTAATAAGATATTAAATGATTAATATGATTAATAATCAAAGTAAAGCTCAGATTATACCTAAACTGATACCTATAATATTATGGTTGTTTAAAAAAAAAATTAAAATAATTAAAAGATATAACAGGCGTAAAGTAACAATACATGAATTATTACATCTCCTTCTAAATAACTCTTCATAACTCTTAAATATGAAGCTTTAAAGACAGTTAATATTTTCAATATTATCCTTAAACAAGAAATTATATGGAAATAAGAAAAGGATAAACTTCCGTAAAGGGTTACGAGTTATTAAGATGCCACCATCTAGTGACCGAAAAATTCATTACAAAATTTTCTTAAGATTTTGTTATATTTTACTTAAATCATTATATGATTTATACAAGATAGTATACAAGAACCAATAAATAACCAGGAACCGGACAAAATAAATATATGAGAAATGAAGCATGAAAATGTATTTTTTATTAAAATTATTGTTTCAATTTCGCTTTTGTGCCCTCTGGTGGGACTATTTCCCAATCCATAAGATACTTATTACATACTACCGTTAAGAGACCTTTCTAACAGTATAATAACAAATATTTTTTGAATATTTGATTTTTTTTTTACCAAAATTTCCACTTTTAATTACAATATTTCAAAAACGATAGAAGTTAAGGCGAAACAATACTGTAGAAAATTGGTTCATGCATACTGTCGTACTTGTCGTAGAGGATAAATATAACAGTGTAAGTAAAATACTACAAAATGTTAAGAAATCTTTATTATGAATTCTTTGGCCACTATATGGCGGTATCGGTCATAATGACATGTATATTCGGAAACTAGGAGATATAAAGTACCGTTATGTGATTACGTCATTTTAATAGCTCGGAATCCCTTTGTGGAAGTATATCGAAAAAATATATACATACCTATTTGGAAAAAGCATGAATTATTTATTTATAAAGTAACCAAAAAAAAAGGTAATAAATATGTAAATTCGCGTAATTATAAAACTGTTAAAATTTTGGTGTCATATAACGGTATGTACGTAGTTTTCGCAGAGTGCAAAAAATTTGTCATTATGTTTTGTGGTTATACCAGGCGACGAGATAGATATGGGAAAGCATTATAAAATATATTATTACTCAGAATTCAATTCATAAATGATTAATATGTGTACGTCTGTGTTTGTCTATCCGTACGATAATGAAGTTAAAGTTCTAAAATTTTCATCAAAAATCATTTCATTTATATTTGTTTGTTTCGCTATTAAATTTGAGTAAGTTCATTCGACGTGTTTGAGTAAATGTCATACAACTTCTTTCTCTATATGCAAATAATTCAACGCCTATTGAAGCTATAGGTATCTAAAAATTTTGTAAAAAGAAATTAAGTTTTATGTTATCAACTTCTGAGAAATTTGGTTGTTCTGACGTGACAGATTCGAGTAACTCCTTCACAACTCCTTTTTTATTTCAAAATAACTCCGTGTTTATTTTTAAGGCAAATATTTCTGAAAAATTTGGTTAGTGTAACGCGTAACTTTGAAATTTATATACTTATAACCTGATACCTAAAAAAAACTAGATATCTAAAATTTTGTGAAATGTGATTGAGTTTAATAGCAATATTTTCTGTGAAATTTGATTGATTTACGACAATGGATTCGAGTAACTGTCATACAACTCGAAAATTTACATAAATATTTCTTCGAATATAATTAAAAACTTTTCATACTTTAGATGATTGTAATAGTTCTTTTAATAGAGAGAGGGGGGACGGGAGACGGGGAGAAGTATTTCAACAAGGTAGATACGATATAGATACGAAACTAAGAAGTACTCAATACAGTACTGCAACATATAAATTTGTTATATGTCGATAGTGTAAAAGGGTTTATTTAATATCTTATTAAATATATTTCATTTAATTTTTTAAAATCAAAAAAAAAAAAAAAAAAAATTTAATTTAAAAAAAATAAATAAAAAAAAAATAAATTAAGTTTTACTTACGAGTGAAAGGTGTTTGTAAGAAAATTAATCCAATATCATTTTGTAAGTATTCGTTGTATTTTTTATGTACAACTGTACGATTTACTTCACGTTTATGAGAATTGATGGTATCATTGAGATGCAATGAACCCATAACAACTACCAAATATTCAATTGGCCATAATTTATCTGATTTTGGTCTGTTTTAATGAAAGAAATAAAAATATTAAAAATTATTATAAAATAATAAAAACTAAAATAATATTTACATAATTTATGTACATTAATAATAAGAAAATTTATATATGTATTTATACGATTACTTTAAGAATCGTATTACATTTTCATATATACGATCTGGCTCTATGAAATAAGATCGAATAAAATAATTACGAAACTTCAAAAATGAAATAAGTACGAAAAAAAAATCCATATTTTTATCGAATTTATTTCACCTTAAAATTTTTCGTACTTATATTTCATAATGAAATAAGTACGAAAATCAAAAAATGAAACAAGTGCGAATAATTAATGAAATTAATGAAAATCTCTTAAATCTTGTAATATTTAATTAAAAATAACGAAAAAATTTTCTAATTAAAGAAATACTATATATAATAATCTATAGAATAAAATAAAACCTTTTTTTTTTGCGGATGTTTGCGGATTTGTCAAACAACTACATGCTACATCCATTCTCAGATTCAATTATATCGGAATTATTGTTAATTCCATCATTATTGTTATAATTGATTTCAAATTTATCAAAGATATTAATTATTTTATTTTCCCTGTATTGCATTCGGTTTAAAAATACCATTGAAATAATTTTGCCTTTTGCTAATAGTATATTCGCTTCTCTAATTTTGTCATTTCTTTCAACATTATACTTTTTTTCTTATAGTTGTTCCCAAAGCGCCACCACACTAACGTTTCAAATTTTCGGTTTCTATGAAAAATTTTTCTTCATTTATGAATTTTTCATTATGAAAAAAGTACGAAATTTCGAATTTATTTAATTTTTGATTTTTTCGTATTTATTTCATAAAATCAAAAATGAAATAAAGTCGAAAAAAAATCCCAAATTTTCTGTCAAACTTATTTCATTTTTGGTTTCGTACTAATTGCGTTCGATCTTATTTCATTGAGCCATGCGATCTTACATTTAATAGTACAAATACAATTTTATTTTGATAAACTACAAAGCTAAAAACTATTTGAAGATTATATTTTCTGCATAGGTACTTTAAGAGTTCGATCTAAAATTTGATTAGGTATATATTACATTATTCATATAAAATTTAATTAGTTTCTTAAGTAATGGTATATGGAAACAATATCCTTAATTGGCATTTTTAATATGCGTAACGCAATAATATTAAATTATTTATATGTACATTAAAAAAGGATTTCTATCACAGGCATTCTGACAGCAGTACAGTTTAATATTTTTAATGAATTATATTTCCTTAAATCTTATATTTTCATTCCATTTTGTATATACTAAGAACAATACACACAATATAAGGTATGTGCTCCAAAATGTATTTGGAAATTAGTAAGTAGCGCCAATGTAGAATTCAAATTGTTGATTATAAAGATAATGCCCAACTTTTTGGAAAATGATAAATTTGATTTTTCCCAAATAATTTATAAAAAATATTATAACCTTATTGCTAATGACTTTATTGTATCACCTTGTTATCACTTATTATATAACAATAAAAATAGTTTTAATTTTTCATCATTAATATTTTTAATTTTACGCTGTTTCATTATAAACTAGTGAAGGTAGAAAAATCATGCAAAATTTGGTTTTCACATAACGGTAAATTTAAATACTAAATTTAAAAAAATTGTATAATTTTGATACTAATTTACAAATTTAAAACAATACCTACCTGTCGAATGGCGTTTTCTGATTGAAAAATCTTAAGCAGAACATGAGGCATATGCATTTAAAAATATGACTTTTTCAAAGTTTGGGGAGCTGTAGCTCCGTAACGGGTGGGACTACAGAAAAAAGTTGTTAAAAATAAAATTAATATTTTTATGATATCTATCAGCAATTAAAATTTCATGGCTTTATTTCAAGAAAAATGTGGGGATCTAAACGTTAGGTGTTCGAGAGCTACCCGAAGGTTTGGTTGGTTTAGAAGTATAAGTTCCCTTAGAATTTTTTTTTGTACCACCCCCTGTTTAAAAGCTTTTACGGCTGAAAAATTGAAAATTTGCTATTTTTAGGCATCTGTAACTTAAGCACCTGTACAAATTTTCTTCGGCAAGCCATAAAAATTAAAGCTTCAGTAATATATTTTTATGTATGTTAACATTTTTTCTTAGTTATATAAGGTTCCGGACTTACAGCATCTCAAAATTCCAGAAAAATCCTATTTTCACATTTTTTCTTATTTATTTGTTTTTTATTTAATTGTTGAGGATGATGTGTAGTACAAAAAAAAATATATAAATAAAAATTATAACGGTTTCTTGAAGAATTAATTTTATATAATATTAGTATACATACTGATATAACTCATGTACTCATTATTTACATATCGTATACATATGTCACAAATAAATTAATGATATGTAATTCATATGTATAGCATAAATTATTATACATTTGCCGCTTAGTATTAAATGGTACCTACTATAGCATATTTGGAAAAGTTTTGGATTTATAATCGTTATGTGGAAGGTTCGAATCTGCTTTTGAAGAATGTATAAACATATAGTTTGAATATATGTACAACCCATAGTTCTAGAAATTATAAAATTCACCAAAAATTATTTTAAAATAATAAAAAATTAAAAAAATAATATTTTAAGCAGAGTGACAGGCTCTGAACATACTAACGGTTCGTACAGGTATTCTAAGAGTTGACAAAGGCAACTTTATTCTTCCTCGTTTCTTTTATTGTTGGACATAATGGTACATGAGCGTGCCGAAATTTTAATTTTTTTGATTTTATTTATTAAAATCTTATTGTTTCAATAATTTATTATTTTTTTTAAAAATCTTTTTTTATTTTTCCAAA
The DNA here is from genome assembly GCA_947095535.1 of Poecilobothrus nobilitatus. Taxonomy (NCBI): domain Eukaryota; kingdom Metazoa; phylum Arthropoda; class Insecta; order Diptera; family Dolichopodidae; genus Poecilobothrus; species Poecilobothrus nobilitatus. Next base: position 49,093,556 of record OX352772.1, on the reverse strand, counting down.
AAATTCTCTTTATAACCGGTTGGAGAAAAACTTCATTAGTAGTGATTTTGGGCTGTTCTCCTTAAAAAATTATAAAATTCTTAACGAATGCTATTTTGTGTTTTGCAATTTATTAGTTCTTCTTTTTACAAAAAATTGTTGAATTGCTAAAACATGAATAAAACCTATACTATTTCCATTTTTTAAATATAATTTTTTCAAGAATTTTAGTTTTTAATATCTACTGTTTTTTTTTTTTTCTTTAACTGAAAATATTTTTACCTTAAGTTAGACATTTTTTAGTTTAAGTAAAGATTATTTATACTTCAAGTGAAGGTATTTAAAATTTAAAATAAAAATATCTTCACTTAAAATAAAAAATGTTCACTCAAAATAAAAATGACTTTATTTAAAGTAAAAATTTTCCACTTAAAGTAAAAATGTCTTCATTTAAAGTAAAAAAATTTCACTTAAAGTTAAAAAGTCTTCAACTAAAGTAAAAAAGTTACGTATAATAACTCAGTGTATATTTTTTTTGAACTAAAATTTATAAAAAATTAAAAATTTTAAATTTTATTAACAAAAAATTTTGTCTTTACGAATAGATCTTTTTCGAATTAAATATTTTATATTAGTACAAATAATATAAAGTACTTAACTATGTATAATGTATTTTTTTTTTTTTTTTTTTGTTTTACATTTATTAAACTTTATTAAACTTACACAATAAGACAATGAGCAGCTGTTAAGACCATATGTCGTGCAATTAATGAACCACCACAAAAATGTCCGCTTCCAGGTTTTTCATTTTCAAGAGGTACCAATCTAATCGATACCATATGTTCATTACCTTTTAATACAGCTGGAACTCCATTGACTATTTTTGGTTCAAAATCTGAACTATTAAATTTGCTTGTTATATTAGAATTACCAGATATATTTTTTGCTAAATTAATCAGACTAACATTTTCGGAATTTATATTAGAAATATTTAAAATTAATATTTGAAAAATAATTAAAACAAAAAATTTGAATAAAATATTTAAAGATAAATTAAACATTTTTAAATAATAAAAAAATTTGTTTCAATTTTTATTTTAAGGTATTTACGAACTTTTTTTTTTTTTTTAGTTCTATTCACTATTAGTTTAAAATTTGTACTAAAATATTAAAATAACTAAAATTAAATATTAATATATATTTTATTAAATTTTTTTTTTCTGCCATTTTATCTATAGTTATTATAATTTAATAATCTATTTAAGCGATAATTTTTTTTTTAATTTTTTCTGATAAAATTGGTTTTTTTTTTTTTGGGTTTTTTTTTTCTTGGCTCTTAAATATGAATATTATGAAATAAATTTGAAGTGTTGTTACAAAATATTAAACGTAATATCAAAAACACAAAAAAAAAATTTATTAAAATTTATTAATAAAAAATAAGATTTTAAGTAAAAAAATTTTAAGATTAAGTTTTGCTATTTTAAAAAAAATTAAACCACATTTTTTTTTTTTTTTTTGGTTATTCCGTAGTTGAATCAGGTAAAATTAAAATTGAATTTTTTTATTAAATCTATGTATGTACATATATATAGTACGTATATATGTATATACTTTTTTTTACTTTAACTAAAGATTTTTTTACTTTAAATTAATATTTTTTTAGTTTAACTGAAGACATTTTGTTTTTAAATGAAGAATCTTTAGTAATTTAAAATACATACATATTTAATTTTACGTAATACATATTATATTTTGCGATATCATATTTTATACATATATCTGATATTTATGTCAGAGGTTCAAATGGTCTAAACATATTTGATCAGTTCCAATCAATCAATAAAAATTTCAATCAAATCGGTCTATTATATAAAAATTGCTAATCTGTTTACTGATCGTTATCACAATTTTGTTCTACTGTGATTGTTTTGACTGTTGCGTAATTTAAAACAAATTAAATGATCGATCAGATAATATTAGTGATCGATCAGATTAAATATAATCAAATTGATATAATTATTTTATGAATTGTGTTGTGTTTTTTTTTTTGGTTGGATGATTTTAAAATGTTAAATTAAATTTATTTTTATTTAATTAATTTTTATTTATACCTCATTTAAAATATGATATTAAATTCAATTTTACTGTAACTGTATTACGTAAATAAAGTTTAATTTTTATAGCGTTTTAATTATATATAATACAATTATAAAAAAAGCTACAGTTATAACATATTTTATAGGTAATAATAAAACAAATTTCTCAACAGTAATAATATTTTCTATATAAAATTTTTCAACAGTATAGTAATTTAACTAATAATTTCTACATATATAAATAAAATTTCAGTCAAATGAAACAATCAATTTTCGATCAATTTAATCAAACCAAACAATCATATGATTATTAGACCGTAAGACTAGTAAATAATATAATGTGCATGACACCATATTATAATATTTTATAAACTGTTCTTCATATAACTTCTTATAAACTGTATATAAAATACATACAATACACCATACATTTTTGATTTATTTCAATTTATTTTTTATTACTCATCAATCATCAGTCATCAGTCATCATTCATCATATTTAATTTTGATATTTATGGATAAATACACACGCATAAGGTTTATGTTCAGTTGTTTGCAAATTACCAAAGTTGTGGTTTGATCTCAATCAAAAAAATTATAAAGAACCTACAAATTCTCTTAAAAATATTTATGGCTCTAGAGTTCTTAGTTTCTTAGTTTAAGTTATGGTGCTGGCGAACAAACCGAGAAAGTTAAATCAACTAATCTTTAAATTTTCATCCGATCCATACAAACTTGAGTGATGAGTTTAATTTCAATCATAGTTATTTCGATTTGCAAATGGAGGAGTAATTTTTTATATACTTGTGACTACATTAATTGCAACTGGTAAAAAAAGTAGATTTTGTCATGCAAATTCTTACCATTTTTTTTAAATACCTATATTATATCAATAATTAAGTGCAATATCATAGTCCACATGCCGTAAGACTATAATATGGATATCGTTTTACCATATATATAAATTGCTGAAAGATAATCCCAAAATATGGAACGGTCTTCGAAATAAAATTATTTTTTTCTGCTTTCAAAGCAACTGGAACACATTTTCAGAATGATTGCAGTTCTGCATCATAAGATTTATTGAATTTATAGTGGAAAGATGCATAGTAGAAAACATTTTGAACAATTTTAATGTTTTTTTTTTAAATTAAATTTATAAAATTATATTTTTCTAATAGGTGCATATTAATTATTAAAAAATTAATAAAACTTTTGTTTACTTTTCTTTTTTATTATACCACTTTTACCAAGTTGTTATCATATTTTCAAAAACACTTATGAGTGTTTTGTCCATATCGAAAACCAGTTTTGTCCTAAATAATAAAATAATTTATTGTGATTTTTTAATTATGATCAATAAAATTTTATTAAAATGTTAAGCACTCGGGCACTTATCGAGTATAATAAAATTACTCCTCCGTATGTAACACCTTGAAGTAAGCGAGCTAGATATATTTTCAAAGATGTGGATCGGATCAGAATCAAATTCTGAGTAGATTAAGGTTTGTCCGTCCGTCCGTCCGTCAGCGCGCTAACTCAAAAGCTAAGAAAGCTGGAGTATTGAGATTACCACAGAATATTTTTGAATCAATTTGTAGGCTCCCCATTTTGTTTGGTTGAGATCCGACCAAAACTTCGGGTAGCTCACGAAAAACTAAGTTTTTGATCTCCACATTTTTCATGCAAATTTTCCAAAAATTCTACATCGTTTGAAGTAGACTCATGAAATTTTAGTTACGGATGATAGATATCCTAAAAAAATTAATTTTATTGTAGAACTTTTTTCTGTAGTCCCATCCTTTATGGAGCTACAATCACCCAAAATTCAAAAAAGCTCTATATTTAAATTATTATAACACAAGTTCTATAAGGTATATATTCAATATGAAAATTTCAAACGACAGCTACAGTTATGAGCTTTACAAATATATATATAATAAATATATACTTGTACCACTCGGTGTCTTAATTTACAGTTACCGCGAAATTGAATGATTGCAAAATACTTTAACCCTTCGATCTTCTAAACGGCTTAAGTTAGAAACTTTGACAGAAGTTGGATCTTTGAAAATAAGTGTGAGTTATTTCAGAAAATATTTTTCTGTCGCTCCCCCCTTTTGGAAACGGTAAGGGGTCAAAAACTGAAAATGCCCTATTTTTAAACACCTGTAACTTGAACACCCGTTAAAATTTTTTTGAAGTAACACATAAAAATTAAAGCTTCAACATTATACTTTTATTAACTTACCTTAAAATTGACGAAAGTGTAACTTGATTTTTCTCAATTTTTCTAACAAATTTTTTTAAAGATTTTTTTTGAATTTTTTTTTACACGATAATTTAAAATTGTTGAGGATGATGCGTAGTGCAAAAGAATTTAAATAACTAAAAAATACAACGGTTGCTTGAAGAATTTATATTTATATGATATTGGTATCCATATTTATATACCATTTTTATTTACATATCGTATATGTCACTGATGAATTAATACATAATAAAAATATTGACATAATATGTAAGTAACGGCGTATATACGTACATATTTTCTTGTATTTATAAGAAATTATTCCATGATTGAAATATTCTTACAGAAATACTTAATGCAATCAATATGGCGATGTATAATAATATATATATTATTTATTTTATTTTATTTTAATTACCAAAGCAAGGTATATACATGTTTAAAAAAAAAAACAAGTAAATGTAACAGTAAGTCGATGCAACCGACTTATTAATACCCTACACCTGAATAATTCGAATTAAATTGAAAATCCATAAATTTTTTTGGCAGCTGCTTGAACTTCTTCCCTTTTCTGTCTTACTCAACTCGAATTTCAGGAACACAAAAGAGGCATCCTCTTGGGGTATGCTTGACACCTTTGCAAAAAATTTTAAGTTTCTATTTTTATTAATTTCGAAGATTGTTAGTCCTTGCGAGGTGTGTGTCAGGTACCCGAATTGCCACTCCAATTCATCGAATCCATCTCAGGAACATAAAGAAAACATGCCAGAACACCATTGTACTAAATTTAAAGGTTCCACTTTTGTTGGTTTTGGAGATATGCTCGTTGCTCTTGTGCTCGTCCGGAAGTTTCCAAAATACGTCTAATGGTGTTCCTTCATGTTTGATTTATGTTTCTGAAATTTGTGAGGATTTGGTCCATGGTTCAAATTCTTTCAAATGTCAGTTTCCAATTTTACAGAAAAGGAAACATAACAGAACACCTTTGTACTAAAAAAAAGCTCTATCTTTGTTGGTTGTGGAGATATACTCGTTTGCTCTGGGGCTCGTCCGGAAGCGTTCAAGAATTGAACCCATGGACCAAATCCTCACAAATTTCAGAAACATAAATCAAACATGAAGGAACACCATTCTGCCTAATTTAAAGATTATATCTTTGTTGCTTTTGGAGATAATATCATTTGCTCTGGGGCTCGTTCGGAAGCTTCCAAAATCCAAACCCATGGACCATATCCTCTTAATTTTCAGAGACATAAATCGAACGGGAAGGAACATCATTGTACAAAATTTAAAAGTTCTATCTTTGTTGATTTTGGACATAATCTCGTTTGCTCTGGGGCTCGTTCGAAAGCTTTCAAAATCCGAATCCATGAACCAAATCCTCTCAAATTTTAGAGACTTAAATAAAACATGAAAGAACACCTCTCTATCAAATTTAAAGGTTATATCTGTATTGGTTTTGGAGATAATCTCATTTGCTCTGGTGCTCGTTCGAAAGCTTCTTAAATCCAAACCCATGGACCCAATCCTCTTAAATTTCAGAGACATAAATCGAACGGGAGGGAACATCATTGTACAAAATTTAAAGGTTCTATCTTTGTTGGTTTTGGAGATAATCTCGTTTGCTCCGGAATCATTCGGAAGCTTCCAGAATCCGAACCCATTTACCGATTTTGTCCAGATTCGAACTTAGCCTTCCTTTCGTAATTAGTAACGTACTATATAAGTTTCATCAAGATAGCTTTATTAGTTTTTGAGTTATCGTGCGAACGGACGGACATCGTTAAATCGACTCAGGAGTTGATCCTGATTCAGAATATATTTACATGTCCATATCTAACTCGCTTCCTTTTGGTGGTTACAAACACCATACCAAAGTTAATATATCCTATACTTTAGGTGTAGGGTATAAGAAACACCATACCAAAGTTAATATACCCTATACTTTAGGTGTAGGGTATAAAAGAAAGACAAAAAATAATAGACATTATAACATTGATATTGAAAATATGATAGCAATTCTTAATGACTAATTAATATGTATAGTATTAAAAATATATTTCAGACTTAAAAAATAGAAGTTATACAATACAAAATTTGATTACCTACATAAAAACTTAAATTCTTAAGTAAACTTTATAATTCTTAAGGATATGTAAGTATGTAAACAATAAACAGTACTACTAAAAAGAAAAAAAAAAATAAAAATGAAACTTGATGACATAATCAAAAATGGTTTAAATACTTAATGTAGAATTATGAATGTACGAACATAATTATGAAATTAAATTACAAAAACTGTTTTGTGAAAATTAATACAAAAACAAAAAAAATTATACATTTGAATAAATTTATGAAAAGTATATTTATGAATTGGTTAGAATTAATTGTCTGAGGTCAGTAAATTGAAAAACTGTTGATGTAAAGTGTTTTTGAAGGTATTTCTGGAAATTGTTGAAGAATAGAGATAACTGATTTTATTGAATGTAATACAATATCTGTTTATCGGTTCATTTGTTCCGTATTCTGTACTCTGCTTATATTCCACCATAAATTTCGTGTATCTTGTTTGTCTAACTCTATCATTAAGTGTAAATTTGTAATTAAGTGATTGTATAGCAATATCATTATTTAGAATGTCAAAAGTAACACATGATGAAAATATTTGTCTACGTGAGGACAAGGGGAGCATGTTTAAGAATTTAAGTCTTGTTGTGTAGCTAGAAAGATTTAAAAAGTCTGAAGGGTTATATTGGTTTCTTAATGCAAATAGAATAAACTGTTTTTGAACTGATTCAATTTTGTTAGAATGAACCTGAAAAGTTGGATCCCATATAATGCTACTGTATTCTAATATAGAGCAAACTAGCGAATAATATAGAGTTTTTGTCACAGCTAAGTCACTAAATTCTTTAGCTCTTCTCTTAATGAAACCTAACATTTTATTTGCTCTTGAAATTAAGTGGTCATAGTGCAGATTAAAGGTAAGTTTATTATCAAGTAGAATTCCAAGATCACTAATACTAAAAACCTTTTCAAGTATTAGATTATCTATTCTGTAGTCATACGGTAAAGAAGAACGTTTACTGGTAAAATTGATAACCTTGCATTTCTGTATATTGAGCTCTAATTTGTTGGTTGAACACCAATCATGTAATGATAATAAGCTTGATTGAAGTAAAGCTGCATCAGAACTGTCATTTACGAATTGATATATTTTTAGGTTGTCAGCAAACGCTATGTGCGGTATGGCACCCAAATATACTGAAAGATGGGAAATAAATATATTGAATAAAAGTGGCCATAAATACATATACATATATGAATAGATATGCATATTAACATAAATATGTATGGTGTTTTGTAGTACGTTTAGTATAACATTTGCCGCTTAGTATTAAATAGTACTAGGTATATCAAATTTGGAAAAGTTTTGGATTGATAATCGTTAGGCGGAAGCTTAGAATCTGCTTCTGATGAATGTATAACCATATATAGTTTGAATATATGTATATACAAACCATAGTTCTAGAAATTATAATACTCACCCAAATTATTTTAAAATGCTGAAAAATTAAAAAAATAATATTAAAAGCAGAGTGACATCTTATGAACATACTAACAGGTTCGTACGGGTATCTAAGAGTTGACAAGGGCAACTGTATTTTTCCTCGTTTTTTTTCAGAACCAGCACGATTTTTGCTCTATATAAGCTGTATAATAATTTTTAATATGCTATAATATTTTTGTCCATTTGACACTTTTTCTCCAATTTTATAGAATTAAAACATATTGTAGTTTAAAATCCGTTAAATGCCCATTACGTCTAAACTAGTGGAAATGAAACTACCCAAATTTTGGTATATATGATCACAACAAAAAAAAATTGGTAACTTTTAAATTATTTCAAAAATTCTTGACTCCAGCTTTCCATACTTCCATACAATTGCCTCCCCTTTCATATAAGTTTTTATTTTTGTCGATCACCCTTTTTTAGAAAAACCATTAAGAACCGTCCACTCCGTATGATATGTAATATGTATTTACGGTATCGGCACATTTTCTTCGGCCAATATAAAATCGAATTGTCTGAAATGTGGCATTAGCTTTATTATAGCTGTGCAGCTAAAATATTCGGAAATTAAATGTTTAGAAGTTTTGCATTAAAATATTCTGGATCATAAACAAAAAAAAAAATGTTTATATCTTTTAAAGCAAATTTTGAAATAATCAAAAAGCCACAATTTTTCTTTAATTTTGCCATTTGAAAACATATCATATATCTACTTTTCACTAAAAACAGTATATTGCACTATGTCAGATTCAGTTGTACATGCAACACATCGCTTTTTATCTTTCACTCAATAAACTACAGTTTTCGTTATATGTTGCACTTTTATCGACTAAGTTTTAGCTACTTGATTTTGACATTTTGCTAACCCAAAGAAAATATCTGAAATTATGGAGAACATACAAATTGTTTGGTGGAAAGAATAAGCGAAAACATAAGAATGATCGTCATCAAAGCCAGTTCATATTCATCACAACTTTTTTCTATTTTTATTTTATTTAAATTTTCCTACCAAAGTCTCAAGTTTTTCTTAGTTTTTTCTTAAATCTAGGGTTTGCTCAAAATTTTAGGTCAGGCTATTCTAGATAAATAGACTTTGAGCTAATTTTCAAATATGTCATATAATATTATATAATATGGAAACTTAAAAATATTATGCCACTGAGTGCGCTCTTTATTAAAATAAATATTTAATATTTTCAACTATTAGATTATAAGATTGTTTTATTTATACATTAAAAAATAAATACAAACAAAATGAGAAAAAAGTATAGAAAATAAACTGTGTAAACTCCAAGATACCCGTATGGACATAATATCCAACATGCTGTTTCCATAAAACTTAATCATCTTTTATAAAATTTCAAATATTACACTTAATTAAGTACTGAGATATATTTGTCAATGTCAATTTTGGAGTTATATATGACAGCTTTTCAAACCCGTTGTCTCGAACCAACAATATTTTGAAAAAGTTATTGCACTAAAACTTGATCATCTTTTACAAGATTTCAGATGTCTGCATAATTAAATTCCAAGATATGCAAGCTACCACAAACTAGCACAATCAAATTTTACAGTAGTAGTTGGTGTGAAACTTAATATTTTTTCAAAAATTTCAGATCCATAGCTTCAATAAACACTGACAGCTACACAATCCTGTGACGTGGTACAAATTTCAGAATCCTAGCTCAGTTATTTTTAACTTATCGTGCGGACGGATGTATCTAGTTCGGCTGCTTTAAAGTGTCACAAACGTAATGGCAAATTTATTATATCCTTGATGTTCCATATGTTCGTACGGGTATATAACTGCTACTGTCGTTTAATTTAATTAATTTTTAACACATTTTTATTATATATTTGTATATTTTATTTTATTTTAATTACATATTTAACAATTATTAATGGGACATCTAATAAATTAATTTCAGTCTTTTAGACTTTTATGACATTTTTAATTTAAATAATTTTTTTTTAATTTAAATAACATTACCATTATATTATTGTACAAGATTTTAAAAATAACTAAAAAAATATGATATAAAAATGAATAAGAATGTTGCATTCTCTAAAATAATTTTATTTCCTAAATTAGTTATAATCCAATTTTTGTAGAAAGCTACATCGGTATATACACCGGGATAACCTGGTATTCCACAACCTTTGCCCCACGATACAACACCATACTGAATATTGTTTATTACAAGAGGCCCCCCAGAATCACCTGGATGATTAAAAAAAAATGTATTAATTAATAACTAATAAATTAATTTTGTATTATAAAATAAATTTAATAAAATTGGTAAAATCATTGTAATTTCATTTCAATGTAGTAAACTTTACATCTAAATTTAAAATAACAAATTTATAATAAGTTACGAAAAAAAAAATTCAGTAAAATTAACAATAATTTTAGTTCAATTAAATCATTTCCAGTTATTTTTAATTCCCATAGTGCTCTTTATGCTGATTAAGAAGGAAATATTTACTTATATTTAATAAAAAGTGAAAGATCTAAACCAGATACATCATATATATAAATATAAATAGATATAATTTTTTCTGGTAGAAGAGATGCGACTGACAAAATAGTATACATACTTTAAAAATACTACTCTGCTAAAATTACGGTTAATATCAAAAATGTTCAAACATTTTTTACTGTGGATGTTAACTACACAGTATACTGCTATTTGTCAAAAGGATACATTCTTCTTTGTACAGATAAATTAATATAATATAAATACATATTTTTCTTCTTTTTATTTATTTTTTTTTTTGAATATTAATATTACTTATTTTTAATTACAACTTTTTACCTGACTTATTCACCTGAGTTTAAAGAAAAGTAAAGAAGTTTAATGGAAAATCTACCACATCATTTTTATTTTCTGGAAGGGACAAAACATATTGAAATCGAGAAATAGTTGAATTTCAGGTTTTAAATAAAATTTAAATCTCGACGTTTTAAATATCTTTCGGTTCTATATTGTAGCGATATTATGTACAAATAAATCTCAGTTCTGGGACTAAAAACTTGCATTAATTTTTCCAATTCTTTAATTCTAATTTATTATGTAATTTTAGCTCATCTTACCTAGAGGCCAGACGAGACAGCACTAACAAGATAGTGCACAAATAAATTAACATTTTTGACAATACTATTACATTTTTTCAACTATCTTCTCCACTGTCTTGTCATTTTTCTAGCTAGTAATTGAGATACTAATTTGACACTTCGAACAATTAAAAATGGCAACAAATAGAAAACAACATTTATGTCAAATCAATTTTTTGCGGTTTTAATTTGATATTTTGTTTGTGTATATATTTTAAACATGAAATATTTTTAAAAAAACATAAAATAAACTTGAAAAATTTCATAAAATATAAAAGAAACTTGAAAAATTTTGATAAAATATAAAATAAACTTTGATAGTAAAAGTACCATACACACGTCCCACAGACAGTAATTTGATATTTCGTATTAAACACTCGCAAGATAGTAATAATGTCTAGTCTGGCTGCCGGGTTAAGCTATATAGTTTATATATCTATTTGTATAAACTTAAATATTATATTATTCCAAAAACGGGATTTTTATTATATTAAAATATTTTTATATATATATTAAAATTATTTTTAAATCCGATTATACTAGATATAGTGTACTTATTAAGTTATTATAAGTTATTAAAATACAGCAATATGTAATAATTTTATTAATTTTCGTGACTAAATTTATAAACAAGTTGACTGAAATTTATATTATGTACGTAGATACTTTTACACCTAAATGATTATCAGCGTTATCAGAATTTTTACATTCCAAATGAAAATATTTTATTATATAATGATAACTGTACAATATAATATAATTGATTTATAAGTACATATTTAATAATTTACATATAGGTAAACACAAAATAACAGAAGCACTAAAACCAGAAAAGGATAAATGTAGTATAGCGAACTAAGTATAGCGAAAATGACGAAGTCAAACAATCTGAGAAACTTCTCGGAAACTATATAACTCGAAAAGGTATTATATGAAAAAATCATAAGATTCAATAAAACTAAACTGAGAATTCGAACAGTATTCCTGTCGGGACACTTAACGAAAATTGAAATAGAAAATGAACACAGTTCTTCTTTTTGCCAAAATTTGCATGAAAGGTATCTGCAAATTCTGTCAAGAAGAAGTAAAAACTCTCGGAAACATACTAAAAAACTGTGCGGAGCTTTATTCCCAGCAAGATATGTGTATCTAGACGCATATTGCTTTGACGAAGATGAACTGCCTGCAATAATTCCTATACAGATTTTTACTTTCTTAGAAACAGTAGGTCTGACAGAAATATTATAAGTGGAGAAAAAATTAACAACACTTAATAACAAGGGAAGCTTATTAGATCTACATCAAAAGGTCATAGTGTCACTTATATTATACCCCTTAAATAACAATAGTTTAAATTTAAGACTTTTTATTACTTTATCATCTAATGAATTATGTATTTTAAATTACATTTAATTTCACATTTAATTAAAAAGTTACCTTGACATGAATCCTTGTTTAAGTCTGCAGCACAAAACATTGGTTCAGTTATATAATTTATATTCTGATAGGCTCGTTTACACTCGCTTTTATTCACTATTTTCACATCCGTTGTCATTAATATCAGACTGGTATTTCCTCTCTTATAAAAATATACATATTATGTAAATCAAAATTTAATTAATAAAAAAAATTTAAGATTATTTTTTTTAAATATATTATGTACTTGTACGGTTGCACCCCATCCTGCTAAATGTGCTACTTGTCCTGTACTATAATTTGAAATTTGTGAATAATTGATCACTTTTACATTTAAAGAAACTGTAAAAGATGAGAAAATATTATTAATATATTGATTACTTTTTATCAAAAGAAATACTATATAAAATTTTTTTTTTAAATTCAATTAAACTTTAAAAAATTTAAAAATCTTAGAAGTGCAATGAACAAACTGATATGTAAACTTTTAATCTTAATAAAAAAAATTAAACTTCAAAAATAGCTATGTTAAATGCATCAATAAAAACTTTATATACTTTTAGTTTCTAAAATATATTTAAAAAATATTTAACAGAAAGACCCATCAAACATAATATTATAAGTATCATTTTATTTAAAAAAATGGTTTATTCATTTTTGATGGTTTTAAAGATAAATTGCATAATATGAAGATCAAAACTTACGATCAAATGGAATTTTTAATATTAGAAGCCCAATATCATTTTGAAAAGTGTTTGGATCGAATCCTTTATGTATGATAACTCGATTCACTTCTCGTGTTTGTGCACCTTTAGAATTACGACGTTGCAGTATACCCATTACAGCTATCAAACTGTATGGCGTCCATTTAGTTGATGTATTCGGACTAATTTTATGTAAAAAGAAAATTGAAAAAAAAAAAAAATTAAATTTATTATTCAATTAATTAATTATAATTAATTTTTAATATATATGTATATGAAAAAATTAAAATTTGCAAAAAAAAATAATTCATTTTATCATATCTTATCAATAAATTAGTCATCTGTTTAAGTAACTGTTTTACGCATTTAACTTCAGAAGTAAAAAAAAAAAATAAAAATGTTAACCTTAACTTTTTGTATAATCTTTTGACAAAAAAGTAAAAAAAAAAAATTAATAATATTTTTATCTAATCTATCGAGTATAGGTAATATTTTGTTAACTTCACAATTTTCATTTAGATTTATTTTTTATTTATAGATTTTATCTAACTATACTTCTAATGTTAATAGAAATACAATAATTGTTTTACCGTAGCAATGAAAAAAAAAAAAAAAAATTAGTAATTTAATTTTTTATAATTATAATACTAATGAACTTAAAATTTTTCATATTTCATATAGAAAATAAGTTAGCATTACCACAATATTCTTATAGTTGAATTAGGCTCTGCGAAATAATGTCTAACTAAATAAGAAGTAAAAGTAAACAAATAATGAAAAGCAAGGATTTTCAAAAACGCACATTTCCAAAATCAAAAAATATTCCATAATAAGCCTACGGTAAAAAGTATAGATATGTATATTGAAAAATAAATTTTGATAAGAAATTGGTTTTTGTTTGATTTTTTTTTTGTTTTGGTACGAAAAAATGGAGAAAATTCAAATAACACTTTCGTCAATTATAAGGTAACCCTAAATAAAAAGGTAACCCGAAACAAAAATATAATGTTAGAGCTTTAAATTTTGTATATTACTTGAAAAAAATATGGACCCAAGTTATAAGTGTTTAAATAGGTGCCCAAGTTACAAGTGTTTAAAAATAGAGATTTTTCAGTTTTTCACCCCTTAAAGCTCCTAAACGGGGGCCGACACAAAAATATACCCTGAAATAACTCATACTGATTTTGGAAGATCTAACTCAAAATTTCAAGCTTCTAAGTTGAATCGTTTGAAAGATATAAGTAGTCTAAATGTTTGGGAAAATTGAATTTTACATTACGGTATATTAAAATACCGCATGGCAAAGCCACATATTTATTTTGTATTTATTTATAAAGTTTATAAAGCCAGGTATCGTTTGGCATTTTTATATTGAAAATATGCCTTATAAAGCCTGTGTTAAAATTTCATTGCTTTATTGGGTGTAGAAGTTTTGTAAACACCCAGACGAATGGACGGACAGACGGACAAATTGAGTGCTAAAAATGTTATTTCAATTGTTTTTAGGTTATACATATTTCATTTAAATATTATTCTATGGTGAATTAAGGTCAAAAATTGAATAATGAAATAAAATCAAAAAATAAATTTTAGATCTTATTTAATTTCCCTAAAAATGTATAAAATGAAGAAAAGAAACATTTTTATAAATGTACTACTGATGTAATGTAAATATTGATGTTTCTCCTGAATTTATCTAATGGATTTTAAATCCTCCAAATTCTGAATCTCGCATTCACATAATATTATAATATATAATGTATAAATATCCTGACGTAATACCTCCTGGCGTAATACCTAAAAGGCGTAATATCTCTATTTTTGTGCTAACTCTAAAATCACTGCCTAATTAAAAATTTCGGAAATACATGAATATTCTGCAAAAAAAATACCCTTGTTTTATAATCAACTCTAGAATACTTACTAATAATTTTTTAATATATTATACACTCAACACTAAAATATTTAAAGTAGTATTCTAATTAGGATGGATTTTATAGTTCGTTACAAAATGAAAGGAATACGCCTTTTACAGAATATTTATATATATAAATATATTATATATATATTTTCTTTTTGATTTAATATAAAGATTTTGTATTTGGGGATTTTATCTTTGAGGATTTTATTTTTGGAGTTTTCGTCTTGGGGATTTTGGCTTGTGAATTTTATGATCAATCCCTGCCGAGCCATTTTGCAAGAAACTTTGTAAGTTTTTATATAAATTTATATAAAACTTTTTATAAGTTATTTAAATGATTTTGTTTCGATTTTTGGAAGATATTTTTTTATGATCTTATTTCAATTTTTTTTAGTTTTAGATGCATTTGAATATTATATGTTGTTTCATTCATAATTAGATGTTATTTCACTAAAATTTTTAGATGTTTTTTCATTGTGAAATATGATCTAAAAAACAGCAAAATTTTAGATGTTATTTCATTTATACTTTTAGTTCTTATTCTTAGACGCTACTTCGCTGATCCGTTCAATTATGAGTAGGTACATTTTAAACAAAAATGAAATGATATTTAGCTAATGTTGCATTATATAAGAATTGCATATAAAGGGGTGGTCGGTGGTCTAATGGGTAAGAGCGTATAAAATACACTGCAAACACCGACATAGTGTGGGTTCGAAACCCACACACGTCGTAAGAGTAATTCCCCTTTACGACATGTACAGCCACGCCTGAAAAGAAATGGCTGTGTAATTTCCTTGTTACATTTATTTAGCAGTCAAATGCACTAAACATAAAAAAAAAATTGCATATAAGGAAGAATTAAATACAAATTTCGTAATATTTGTTGTCACGAGTTTTCTAACTTTTTATCAAGTCAAGTCAAAATATACAATGTAAAGATCCTACCTCTAATGTAGCCACTTATAAAAATAAATATTTATTTTTGAATTAATATACCTTTGTTTGAATATAACAGTTATTTGATAACAGTAATTTATCAAATTAATTTAATTTTATTAATACAGAGATAGTGATATTAAGTGTATTACAGGACAAAAAATTAAAATTTATTAGAAAATTTATGGAGGAGTTACGGAGTTAATTATGGTAGATTTTATGGTAGGTGGAAATTTGTTTTTGCAATTTCGGAATAATATATAATTTGTTCTTTGCTAAATAATGCAGTAAATAAAAAGAAAACAAGTTATTATGTATTTGCAATTTATATACACACTAGTAAAAAAGCCCGTCATACGACGGGTATAAGTAGAAAAATATAGCTTTTGTGAAAGTTTCCTCAGTTTTATGAACAATTTAATTTTAGTAAATTTATTCAAATACTTATATGTATTATATTTAGATATTGATAAATGTAAAATTTATTGCTAAAGTGTTTTAAATAATGAAAAACCTCAATGATGCTGTGAAGTAGTTTCTTTCAAAAATGTAATAAAAATGATTATTTAATAAATCTCATCTCTTGTAAATTTCTTTGTCAAGCTTTGGATTAAAAAACCAAAGGTTGGATTAAAAACCAATGGTAAATAAATTTTTGCCAATAGTAACAAAAATTTTCGCTTCGAAAAAAATACAGTATCAAACTTTATAATTTTGAAACTAAACTACACTGATCTGATGCATTTAGCTAATTATATTATATAGTACACTTGTTATATTTTTCTATGGTTGCCATAGCAAATGCTTCAAAACTTTCTTTGTTATATTTTTCAAACAAATTTTTACTCTATCCGTAATAATATTCTGTCTCTTTATCTATCGCTTTCTCTACAAAATCTTCACACCGTAAGTTTTACGCACCTTTTATGTAAAACAATAAAAATTGGCTGTGCATATAATGTTGAAGTTTTAGAAAATAAAAATCATAAAAGAAGCATAAAATTAAGAAAATGTTACACATTCAAAATTTAATTGAAAATTGTGATTCTATAATTTAAATTGCGCTCCTTTAAAAGCTTTGGTTTTACGCACCGCTTTATTTTTTTATAATTTCTACTTAAAAATGCAACTCTTTAAAAACTTTGATTTATGCACTGCCTTGTTTTTTCATTCTTTTTATAGCATAACATTTTAATTCTTTTTTTCTATCTGTTATGTACCTAAATATCAGATGTACGTTTCTTTCTTTTCATAGCATAACATTTAATATTTCTTTTTTCTATCTGTTATGTACGTAAATATCAGAGGTATGTTTTTTTCAATTAAAATCATAACATTTTAATAGTTCTTTTTTTCTTTAAAAATATTTAAAAACAGTCAAAGTAACATTTTTTGTTCTCTTTTTTTTCTATTCCTTTTTGTTTTTCTTCGCAGTATTACATTTATTTTTTTTTTGTTTTCTGTTATTTACGTACGCTAAGTATTTCTTTTATTTTTTTTAAATATTAAATTTATACATACAGTCTATTTAAATAATATAAATTACCTATAGAACATTTTGAATTTTTTTTTGTTCGTTTATGTTTACCGTCCATTCATATTAATAACTGTTGCCTATATAAAAAATAATAAATCTATAATAAATCTAATATATGTATACCCCTATTTTTATTCATATATCTATATTATGGGCTAAACTTCTGATTCTAAAATTGTACTATATTATGGCAAAATTTTTAAAAAATTAAGAAAATGTTACTTAGCAAAATTTAAATAAAAATATTATTGCAATTTTATAATATTCTACTTAAAAATCCGAGCCTTTAAAAACTTTGATTTATACACTGCCTTGTTTTTTCTTTCTTTTAATAGCATAACATTTTGATATTTCTTTTTTTCTATCTGTTATGTACCTCAATATCAGATGGACTTTTTATTCTTTTCATAGCATAACATTTTTTTGTTTCCTTTTTCTATCTGTTATGTAGGTACGTAAATATCAGACGTATGTTTTTTTCTTTAAAAATCATAACATTTTAATAGTTCTTTTTTTCTTTAAAAATATTTAAAAACAATCAAAGTAACATTTTTGTTCTCTTTTTTTTCTATTCGTTTTTATTATTCTTCGCAGTATTACATTTTAACTTTTTTTTTTTTGTTTTCTGTTTTTTTTTTTAAATATTAAATTTATACATCAGTCTATTTAAAAAATATAAATTATAACCTATAGAACATTCTGAATTTTTTTTTGTTCGTTTATGTTTACCGTCCATTCATTCATATAAATAACTGTTGCCTATATAAAAATTAATAAATCTATAATAAATCTAATATATGTATACCCATATTTTTATTCATATATCTCTATATTATGGGCTAAACTTCTGATTCTAAAATTGTACTATATTATGCCAAAATTTTTAAAAAATTAAGAAAATGTTACTTAGCAAAATTTAAATAAAAATATTATTGCAATTTTATAATGTTCTACTTAAAAATGCGAACCTTTAAAAACTTTGATTTATACACTGCCTTGTTTTTTCTTTCTTTTCATAGCATAACATTTTGATATTTCTTTTTTTCTATCTGTTATGTACCTCAATATCAGATGGACTTTTCGTTCTTTTCATAGCATAACATTTTTTTTTTCCTTTTTCTATCTGTTATGTAGGTACGTAAATATCAGATGTATGTTTTTTTTCCTTAAAATCATAACATTTTAATAGTTCTTTTTTTCATTAAAAATATTTAAAAACAATCAAAGTAACATTTTTGTTCTCTTTTTTTTCTATTCGTTTTTATTTTTCTTCGCAGTATTACATTTTACTTTTTTTTTTTTGTTTTCTGTTATTTTTTTTAAGTATTAAATTTATACATCAGTCTATTTAAAAAATATAAATTATAACCTATAGAACATTCTGAATTTTTTTTTT
Organism: Poecilobothrus nobilitatus; assembly: GCA_947095535.1. Lineage (NCBI taxonomy): Eukaryota > Metazoa > Arthropoda > Insecta > Diptera > Dolichopodidae > Poecilobothrus > Poecilobothrus nobilitatus. The sequence continues at coordinate 49,074,622 of OX352772.1, read as the reverse complement.
GTTCGTTTATGTTTACCGTCCATTCATTCATATAAATAACTGTTGCCTATATAAAAATTAATAAATCTATAATAAATCTAATATATGTATACCCATATTTTTATTCATATATCTATATTATGGGCTAAACTTCTGATTCTAAAATTGTACTATATTATGGCAAAATTTTTAAAAAATTAAGAAAATGTTACTTAGCAAAATTTAAATAAAAATATTATTGCAATTTTATAATGTTCTACTTAAAAATACGACCCTCTAAAAACTTTGATTTATACACTGCCTTGTTTTTTCTTTCATTTCATAGCATAACATTATAATATTTATTGTTTTCTATCTGTTATATGGGTAAATATCAGATGTACGTTTCTTTATTTTCATATTATAACATTTGTTAAATTAACATTTAACATAACAGTAGGGCACGCTACTCAGCAGCAGCAACTTGTCTTTTATTATATTTAGATACTCTTATCATTCATTCATCAGTAACATATACGATATGTAAATAAACATGATATTATATAAGTATGTATGTATATCAATATCATATAAATAAAAATTCTTCAAGCAACCGTTATGTTGTTTATTTATTTAAATTTTTTTGTACTACGCTACAATTTAAAATTATCGAGTAAAACAAATGCAAAAAATTTGTTGAACAAATTTGTTAGAAAATTTGAAAAAATCAAGTAACACTTTCGTCAATTATAAAGTAACCCTATATTTTTAAAAAAAGTTGTTAACAGAAATAAGAGTATAATGTTGAAGCTTTAATTTTTGTGTATTACTTCAAAAAAATTTTAACAGGTGTTCAAGTTACAGGTGTTTAAAAATAGAAAATTTTCAGTTTTTGACCCCTTACAGCTCCTAAACGGGGGGTGATACAAACAAATTTCTGAAATGACTCATACTTATTTTCAGAGATCTAACTTCTGTCAAAATTTCAAGTTTCCAACTTAAACCGTTTAGAAGATAGGGTTAAAGGATTTTGCAAAATTTGAGTTTCGCATAACGGTAAATTAAGACACCGTATGCCACAAATATATATTTATTGTATATATACTTTTAAAGCTAATAAAAGTAGAAATCGTTTGGCGTTTTCAAAATGAAGATATACCTTATACAACTTGTGCTATAACAATTTAAATATAGAGCGTCGTTTTTGAACCTTTGGGGAGCTGTAGCTCCGTAACGGGTGGGGCTACAAAAAAAAGTTATGCAAAATAAAATTAATATTTTTGTGAGATCTATCAGCAGTTAAAATTTCATAGCTCTATTTAAAAAAAAATGTGAGGATCTAAAAGTTAGGTGTTCGAGAGCTACCCTAAGTTTTGGTCCAAACTCAACCAAAAAAAATAGGGAACCTACAAATTACTCCCAGAATATTTTGTGTAAATTTCAAGATTCTAGCTTTCTTAGTTTTTGAGTTAGCGTGCTGACGGACGGAAATGGCTCAAACGTCTTAGAATTTTTTTCTGATCCGATCCATACCTTTGAAGGTATATGTAGCTCGCTTATTTCGAGGTGTTACAAACGAAGGAGTAATTTTATTATACTCGATCCTATCGTACGGGTATAAAAACTGATTTCAATATCAAATATTCCTATTCGATTACATTGATAACTAATACATACACAATTTCACTGGACAGCTATCGTTAAAAATCATTTTAATTACATTGATAACTAATATTTATAATAATAGTTGGGTGGTGGTAGATCGAAACTGCGACCGAATTTGCCTTGGGACGTAAGTATTTTTGTATATTTTTTTTATTGTTAATAAATGCTAATAAATATAATAATATGTATATTTAAAAATTAAATAAAACAAATTTGAGTTTATAAGTAAAAATGGCTTTTATTTTTTATACTCATATAAACGTTCAAGAAAATATAAAACTTACTCATAAAACTTACATCATCATTCATTACATTTACAATTTAGTGGTTTTTTTCAAAATGCAACTTATGAATTAGGTTCTTGTGCCCCATTCTTATTCTAGTAATAACAATGGAGTATCTTTTGTTAAGTATTTAAATTTTTCAAATGTTTAATATTTGATTTAATTTGTTTTAGCTTATTATTAATTGTCTAGTTTATATCTAATATCCATTATTTTATTGTTGTATATTTTATTATATTTTTTATTTATTATAATTTTCAATCTTATACTTCAAAGTTGATACATCTCGTGGTTTTCGTCGATTGGTTTAAAAAAAAAACTTTTGCTAGATTAGTTTGTCCACTTATCAGTATATTTTTTCTAAATTTTGAAAAATATTTTTTTAAATTTTTATATACATATATAGTTCTGAATTTTTATTATTACTTTCGAAATAAATTATAATAATATGTATACGAATAGAATAAATTAATTTTCAATATTTTCCGAATAGTCATAAGTCACGCATGTGATTTTAAACGTCATAAAATATGTTAAAAGTTTTGAATATTTTCAGAATTGCATCTGTTCTTAAACGTTATGCGTTCTTAAACGATCTTCTATTAAACGAAAATTAATCTCTGGAATATTTAAAATAGTGTTGCTTTTAAATGTTTTGAGTTCTTAACTAATGATGATTTTAAGCTTATTTTGCTGTATCTAATTTATATATTTGTTTGGATGTTGGTTATTTTTTTTCTTTGTTATATTTTTCAAACAAATTTTTACTCTATCCGTAATAATATTCTGTCTCTTTATCTATCGCTTTCTCTACAAAATCTTCACACCGTAAGTTTTACGCACCTTTTATGTAAAACAATAAAAATTGGCTGTGCATATAATGTTGAAGTTTTAGAAAATAAAAATCATAAAAGAAGCATAAGATTAAGAAAATGTTACACATTCAAAATTTAATTGAAAATTGTGATTCTATAATTTAAATTGCGCTCCTTTAAAAGCTTTGGTTTTACGCACCGCTTTATTTTTTTATAATTTCTACTTAAAAATGCAACTCTTTAAAAACTTTGATTTATGCACTGCCTTGTTTTTTCATTCTTTTTATAGCATAACATTTTAATTCTTTTTTTCTATCTGTTATGTACCTAAATATCAGATGTACGTTTCTTTCTTTTCATAGCATAACATTTAATATTTCTTTTTTCTATCTGTTATGTACGTAAATATCAGAGGTATGTTTTTTTCAATTAAAATCATAACATTTTAATAGTTCTTTTTTTCTTTAAAAATATTTAAAAACAGTCAAAGTAACATTTTTTGTTCTCTTTTTTTCTATTCCTTTTTATTTTTCTTCGCAGTATTATATTTATTTTTTTTTTGTTTTCTGTTATTTACGTACGCTAAGTATTTCTTTTATTTTTTTTAAATATTAAATTTATACATACAGTCTATTTAAATAATATAAATTACCTATAGAACATTTTGAATTTTTTTTTGTTCGTTTATGTTTACCGTCCATTCATATTAATAACTGTTGCCTATATAAAAAATAATAAATCTATAATAAATCTAATATATGTATACCCCTATTTTTATTCATATATCTATATTATGGGCTAAACTTCTGATTCTAAAATTGTACTATATTATGGCAAAATTTTTAAAAAATTAAGAAAATGTTACTTAGCAAAATTTAAATAAAAATATTATTGCAATTTTATAATATTCTACTTAAAAATCCGAGCCTTTAAAAACTTTGATTTATACACTGCCTTGTTTTTTCTTTCTTTTAATAGCATAACATTTTGATATTTCTTTTTTTCTATCTGTTATGTACCTCAATATCAGATGGACTTTTTATTCTTTTCATAGCATAACATTTTTTTGTTTCCTTTTACTATCTGTTATGTAGGTACGTAAATATCAGATGTATGTTTTTTTTCCTTAAAATCATAACATTTTAATAGTTCTTTTTTTCTTTAAAAATATTTAAAAACAATCAAAGTAACATTTTTGTTCTCTTTTTTTTCTATTCGTTTTTATTATTCTTCGCAGTATTACATTTTACTTTTTTTTTTTTGTTTTCTGTTATTTTTTTTAAATATTAAATTTATACATCAGTCTATTTAAAAAATATAAATTATAGAACATTCTGAATTTTTTTTTTTGTTCGTTTATGTTTACCGTCCATTCATTCATATAAATAACTGTTGCCTATATAAAAAATAATAAATCTATAATAAATCTAATATATGTATACCCATATTTTTATTCATATATCTATATTATGGGCTAAACTTCTGATTCTAAAATTGTACTATATTATGGCAAAATTTTTAAAAAATTAAGAAAATGTTACTTAGCAAAATTTAAATAAAAATATTATTGCAATTTTATAATGTTCTACTTAAAAATACGACCCTCTAAAAACTTTGATTTATACACTGCCTTGTTTTTTCTTTCATTTCATAGCATAACATTATAATATTTATTGTTTTCTATCTGTTATATGGGTAAATATCAGATGTACGTTTCTTTCTTTTCATAGTATAACATTTGTTAAATTAACATTTAACATAACAGTAGGGCACGCTACTCAGCAGCAGCAACTTGTCTTTTATTATATTTAGATATTATGTTTACATCCGGAATCGTACCAAAGTCAGACACACTAAATATGTATACTAATTAGAAGAAATGAAAAAACTATAAAAATATTTAAATTCCTATAAAAATATTATGTGATTAAAATAGCTAACTTAATGTAAAAAGTGGATAGTAATAAAAAATGATCATGCACGAAAAAGACAGAATAAAAAACAAAACGAATTGAAATTTAAACCAAAAAGAATAAAATAGTTATTTGGGTTGCCATTACTCGTATATATACACACCATTCTAATTTCAGCTATTCCTTTGCTAATATACATTATACTCGCACACCAATAAAATTCATTTGAGTAGGTACCCTTAATTTATCGTACGTAATGTATCGTAGTTTAAAAAAATAAAAATATTTCCAAATTAGAAACTATATCTATCTATATCTATACATTATAGCTATGTATATTTTATTTCTTTATACCCGTACGATAGGATCGGGTATAATAAAATTACTCCTCTGTTTGTAACACCTCGAAATAAGCGAGCTAGATATACCTTCAAAGGTATGGATCGGATCAGAAAAAAATTCTGTCCGTCCGTCCGTCAGCACGCTAACTCAAAAACTAAGAAAGCTAGAATCTTGAAATTTACACAAAATATTCGGGAGTAATTTGTAGGTTCCCTATTTTTTTTGGTTGAGTTTGGACCAAACCTTAGGGTAGCTCTCGAACACCTAACTTTTAGATCCCCACATTTTTTTTGAAATAGAGCTATGAAATTTTAACTGCTGATAGATATCATCAAAATATTCATTTTGTTTTAATAACTTATTTTTGTAGCCCCACCCGTTACAGAGCTACAGCTCCCCAAAGGTTCAGAAAAGCTCTATATTTAAATTGTTATAGTACAAGTTGAATAAGGTATATCTTCATTTTGAAAACGCCAAACGATTACTATTTTTATTAGCTTTAAAAGTATATATACAATAAATATATATTTGTGGCATACGGTGTCTTAATTTACCATTATGCAAAACTCAAATTTTCCAAAATCCTTTAACCCTTCTATCTTCTAAACGGTTTGAGTTGGAAACTTGAAATTTTGACAGAAGTTAGATCTTTGAAAATAATGAGTATGAGTCATTTCAGAAATTTTTTTTGTATCACGCTCCGTTTAGGAGCTGTAAGGGGTCAAAAACTGAAAATTTCCTATTTTTAAACACCTGTAACTTGAACACCTGTTAAAATATTTTTGAAGTAATACATAAAAATTAAAGCTTCAACATTATATCTTATTTCTGTTAACAACTTTTTTTAATAATATAGGGTTACTTTATAATTGACGAAAGTGTTACTTGATTTTTTCAAATTTTCTAACAAATTTCTTCAAGAAATTTTTTGCATTTGTTTTACTCGATAATTTAAAATTGTTGAGGATATAATGCGTAGTACAAAAAAATGTAAATAAATAAACAACATAACGGTTGCTTGAAGAATTTTTATTTATATGATATTGATATATATACATACTTATATAATATCATGTTTATATTTACATATCGTATATGTCACTAGTGAATGAATGATATATGTATGAAGAGTATATATGTATATTATATAGCGCCGTATTTACATACATATATGTATTTTATTGTACTTATAAGAAATTATTCTGTCAATGGAATATTTAAATATAATATAATATAATATTTAAAATTATATTTACTATTTTGTACTAAGTAAATTTAATATACATTTACCGCTTAGTATTAAATGGTACTATAGAATATTTGAAAAAGTTTTGGATTGATAATCGTTATGTGGAAGGTTAGAATCTGCTTTTGAAGAATGTACATATAAACATATAGTTTGAATATATGTACAACCCATAGTACTAGAAATTATAAAATTCCCCCAAATTATTTTAAAATACTAAAATATTAAAAAAATAATATTGTAAGCAGAGTGACAGGCTGTGAACATACTAACGGTTCGTACGGATATCTAAGAGTTGACAAAGGCAACTGTATTCTTCCTCGTTTTATAATAAAGGTGAGTAATTATACACCTCATATATTTAATAAAGAAAATTTCATTAAAATAAGCTTTACAACATCTACAGCAAAATTTTCAAGTTTAATTTATATTGACCCGAAAGTTTGCCCCATTATGTGTACTTTACACATCTGATTTGCTGATATCAATATACCCACATAATACGCTTCAATTATTGCTAGACATGAAGACATTTCGTCAAGTGAATTATAAAAAATATAATATAAGATAGTACTTCAAATATTGAGCAAGATACAAGATACAAGATACGGTCTCATTTTGAAAGGTTTTGTATAGGTGTTTAAGTCACAGATATATAGCAATAGCTAATTTTAAATTTTTGATCTCTTAAGTAATTTTCCGAGAAATCGTAATTCTACAAGATTTTCTTTAACAAGATTATGAAAAGATTATTAGATCTTAAAATTTCTAGCTTATGAGTGAAAGCGTGCCGAAGTTATGAAGAGAGTAAAATCTTGCAAAATTTTGTCATCACATAACCGTAAATGTAATTATACTAAATTACACAACATTATAAAATTTTGATGAAACTTGGGGATTAGGTTTTTAAATTGAAAAAATAGTTTGTAGAACCTAAGATATACAGTACACATTTCAGAATAGAGCTTGTTGAAATTAAGCAGGGCTTATATCTACATAGTGGGTTGTACTACATTAAAAAGTCGTTCCACAATATTAATTTTTTTTCGAAACCTATATACATACTTAAAATTTCATTATTCTGTCTTAAAGGGTATAAAAATTTTGTAAATAGACGGAGGGACAACATGAAGTTAATATGCAAATTTTACAATTTTTTTATACCCTACACTTAAAATATAGGGTATATTAACTTTGTTATGGTGTTTGTAACCACCAAAAGGAAGCGAGTTAGATATGGATATGTATATATATTCTGAATCAGGATCACCTCCTGAGTCGATTTAGCGATGTCCGTCCGTCCGTCCGTTCGCACGATAACTGAAAAACTAGTGAAGTTATGATGAAATTTACATAGTATGTTACTAATTACGAAAGGAAGGCTAAGTTCGAATCTGGACAAAATCGGTCCATGGTTTCGATGCACCTCCCATACAATTCCTAAAACCGAATACGCATATCTTCGAAATTAATAAAGATAGAAATTTAAAATTTTGTACGAGGGTGTGTTTTCCTGAATCACTTATATCCCTAAAATTTGAGATGAATTGGAGTGGTTATTCGGGTACCTCCCACACAACTCCCAAAACCGAACAAGCATGTATTCGAAATTAATAAAGATAGAATCCTGAAATTTGATACTAGGGTGTTGTTTCAGGGATTCTGATTTGTCCAAAATTTGAGATGAATTGGAGTAGTTGTTCGGGTACCTCCGCTACAACTCCCAAAACCGAACAAGCATATCTTCGAAATTAATAAAGATAGAAACTGCAAATTTGATACGAGGGTGTTGTTTCCTGAATCCCTGATTTGCCTAAAATTTCAAATGAATTGGAATGGTTGTTTGGGTATCTCCCACACAGCTCCCAAGACCGAACAAGCATATCTTCGAAATTAATAAATATAAAAACTTGAATTTTGATATAAGAGTGCTCTACCCTGTTCTCATGATGTCTCTAAAATTTGAAATGAATTGGGGTGCTGGTCCGCGTGCCTTCACACACTTCCCAAGACCTAAGAAGCATATCTTCGAATTTAATAAAAATAGAAACCTGAAATTTTGTACAAAGTTTGTAAAAGCATTTATTTTTTTAGCTTAGTTATATTAAATACCTAACTAAAATAACTTATGGATTTTTAATTTAATTTAAATTTTTTTGGTGTAGGGTATAAATAAGTCGGTTGCATCGACTTACTGTTACATTTACCTGTTTTTTTTTTAAATGTGCTAAAATTAGATATTAAATTAGCTATTCGGAATTGAATATCGAAAATATCTACTTCAATTATATTATATAATAAAATTTAATAAAACAAAATTCAAGTTTATAATTAAAATAAAAATTCAAATATAAAATGTACTCAAATTCTTTTACATCATTGCTAATTATGAATGCATTACGTTGCAAATATTTTGCTGTCTTTTTCAAATACAATTCTGAAATTTCGTCACATTCATTATGTCCACACTAGATCTCAAATGATCTCAAATTATAAAAATGTTAGTATTTAATTTCGCTTTCATAAATTTTCATTCAAAAACGCATAAAATAATTTTACAAAAATTGTGTTGTAGGAAAATTCACTTTGTAAAATAAATTTCCAACATATTGGTTTATATTATGATAATTCTTTTATAATTTTATAAGAGTAACTGGAAATCAATCTAAAGACGCGATATTGTGTGGAACTAACCCACTAAACACCATCTCCCTGTTTAATCAAACAATAGCTAAAGAAACTTTTAGTACTATTGTACAGTATGGGTAAGGGGAGATTTTGTTAATAAATTGTTGTGTTTAAACCAAATAAAAAAAAACCAAAATAACCTTATTACCTAATTTTATCTAAAAAAAAATATATAATTTATATAATTCAAACATTTTTATGTATTAACTAACTTACACGACTGCACGTGTGTTAATCTAAATTGATGCTTCAGGCAGATCTCTGTAAAAAGTTAAAATCAAATGATTTTATAACTGTAACTCATTTGATAAGTGCTGGTATACAACAGAAATCAAAAATTGATTTTAGGTTTAATAGGAATATAATAACTGGAGATGTTGAAGTTTTCCTTAAACCTTTGTAAATTAAAAATTCCCCAAATAATCATACCCAATTTTAGATAACATCATGAAGGGAAAGATACGCAATGTTCGCGGGGATACAAACAAATTTCTATTATGCTTCATTATGCTATTTTAATTTTAGAACTACGAATAAGATGGACAGTTGAGTCCTTGTTTTTCGTTAAGAAAACTATAAAACAAATCAAAAAATCCTTCTAAATGTGAGATACCAAGTGAAGAGATCATTTAGGTGACTATATATGACATCGTTTATTAAACATATTGCTCTATTTTACACTTTATCAGGAAATTTTTAGAGCCTCTTGTGCAAATATGTGGTCTTGTCCTTTATACTTTATCTTTGATCTTAAGCATCTTTGGTCAAAAAATTAAAAAAAAAGTAATTACATCGATACAACAAAATCAAATTATTCAATATTTAAATTTAAAAGTTAGATTCATAACAGTGTATATGCTTGCAAGAAATCCAAATTAATGAAGAAAAATTTAAATCTTGAATCACCTTCTATTTAATATTTTATATTCATCGTCATATACAACTTATATTCATTCATAACTTCATTAATTTAAAGTAAACTTTGATTTTAACGAATCAACTTTAGAAACACATGCTTAAAAATGTTTTTCATTCTTCAAGTTCTACTTTACACTTATTAACTAAAAACTGATAATTTAATATCTAAATATTATGAAAAGATAAACTAATAAAAATGTTGTAAAAAAAAAAATTGAAAAATTGTTGGCCTTGTTTACACTATTGGATTTCGTTACTTATAGTACGTTCACAAACACTTGATTTTGAGAAATCGAGATGATTTCAAAAATTAAGTTGATTTCGTTCTCTTTTTTTCTTGATTTCCCATACATTTTTTAAAAATTTATCTGTCAAAGAAAATCAGCTCGTTACTTGATTTTCTGAAAATCACCTTAAAATCACGTTGTTCGTCCATGAATTTTGAATTTTTTTTTTTCGATTTTAGATTATTTTTAAAAAACTTTTCATAACCCTTCCTTTTTTCAATTTGTTGTCAAAAATCAAAACAAAAATTTTGTTGATAGCAGCAGATTCAAAAAGAAAATATTTTCTATTGTGTGGACGGAAAAATAAAAATGGAAAAAAGATATAAAAAAATAATTTAATTGGAATAGGAATTTCCATTAAATTGTTAATTTCCAAATCTATTTTAAATTTTTTCAAATATTATTTTATTTATTTACTTTTAACAATAACTTAACTTTAACAATAAGTTTTAACTTTTTATTTACTTGAAACAATAATATAAACAAAAATATGTCAAATTACGTTCTTGATTTTCAAAAACGGTTTGTGAACGCTTGACATTTTACTTGATTTTGTACATGATAATCAACTCTATTTCGGAGTTTGTGAACATACTATGTAATGAATTGAAGTGATTTAAAAGTTTTTTGTATAATTCAATAGATATTAGTTTTTTTTTCAGTTATGATAAAATGTTTTCTTTATTGTGCATGAACACCATATTATTTAATGTTTAATGTTATCTTATGTTTAATTAAGAAAACTTAAAAAAAACCTTTTTTATACACATACATATATTAAATGAATAATTATTTGAGCTATAATATTTTTATATCTCTAATTTTTGAAAATTAATACAATATTAATATCAAGGTTTCAGTTACATATCTACCTATTTCAAAGGTAGAAAGTATTTCAATTATTAGCAGCTCAATATTATACTTTTTTTAACAAATGTTTTTAGTTTAAATCATTTCAAAGATAAGTGAATACAAAATTTTTAAATTGAAATGATAATTCAAGGGCAAAAAAATAATATTCCATATATGTTTTAATTTATAATTAATAAATCTTCAGATATTATCTATCGTTTGAAATTTTCATTTTTGAATACAGTAGAATTTATTTAAGTTACCATAAGTTACCTATTATCATTTTAAAAGAAAATTTTTTGTTAGATTTCAAGGGGCTAAAAAGAGAAGAAGTCCACTATTCTGAATTATATATTTATTTTTGTCTGAAAATCTCTTTGAATGATTCAAGACATCTCTAAAGAAATTGATCAAAATTATTAAAGTTTTTCTAGCAAAGGGCAGTATTTTTGAGAACTAAATGTAGTTGATTGATCACCTTTTTTTTTTTTTTGCACATTATTTTTAAAATCAATTGTAATTACATTTAACATATATGTATAGGAAATTGGCTATAAAGTTTAATCGATCGATAAAGGTTAATCGATTGATTTAATTAAAGTAATAAGTTTCAATGTATAAACCTATACAATAACTTCTTCTTTACTATTACATAGTCCTACTGTCAGTCGAGATAGTACTAACAAGATAGTATACAAAATGTATTTGTACACTATCTTGCTAGTACTATCTCAACAATAAAATACCATTTTTTCAACTATTTTCTGTATACTAGGTTGATATTTTTCTATAGCTAGTAATTCAGCTAGTAATTTGACATTTCGTATATTATGTATTTTAAAATGACGAATAAATAAAAATTCAACATTCATTTCATATAAGTTTTTCTCTGGGATTATAAATTATATGTTGTTTAGTGTTTTTAGCACATTTCCAAAATAATTTTGAAAAAATGTGCTTATTAGTTTCACCCTGTCCGTCCGTCCGTCCTTCCTCCCTTCCGACTGTTTACAAAACTTCTATACTGTTAAAGATAGAGAAAAAAAAATTTAAGCATGGGTGGGTCTCATAAAAAAATTTATTTTGTGGAACAACTTTTTCATGTTAGCCTCATCCATTACGGAGCTACAGCCCCTCAAACTTTGAAAAAGCCCTATTTTTATATACATATAAATATGATATAATATTAAAATTTTTTCAATTTGAAAATGTCATTCAACAACAGGTATTTTTCTTATCTTTGTAAATTAATATCAAAATTACACAATATTTTTAAATTTAGTATTTAAATTTACCGTTATCTGAAAACCAAATTTTGCATGATTTTTTACTCTCATAACTCTGGACCGCTTTTAAATAGGGACTTGAAATTTTGAGAGCAGAAAGAATCTTATTTTTTGCATCATCCCTGTTTAAGAGCTATTAGGGCTAAAAATTGAAAATTTGCTTTTTTTAGGCACCTGTAACTGAAGTATCTATACAAATTTTTCTTCTGCAAGACATAAAAATTAAAGCTCCAGAAATATAAATACGTGTGTTAACGGTTTTTCTTAGTTATTTAGGGTTTCGGACTTGCAGTCCCTCAATATTCCAGAAAAGCCTTATTTTCATATATTTTCTTATTACAAAAAATTTCTTATATTTTATTTCTGAAATTTTCAAATTTTTGTGCAAGTCACAATTCTAAATAGTTTGTATTGTCTTTTGAAAATGTTCGCTTTTAAAAACCGTTGGTTTACATTCTAACTTGTTTCAAATTAAAATAAAATAATTTTTGAATTTTAACTCAAAATAAAATAAAAATTTTAAAATAAATTAAACAAACATTTTTTTTTTAAAATTGATACATACAACATAAATGTCTTGATAGTAAAAATGTCACCTAATACGTCACCCAAATATTAATTTGACATTTTGTATTACACACTTGTAATAGTAATACTATATCTCTTCTGGCTGCTAGATAAAACGAATTTCGACTTCCATATATGTACATAACTTATATACATAATATAGTATTTATAAATTATAGCGCCTGCGCATATATTATGTAATATTATATAATACTATAATTAAAATATGCTCTAATACATTACATAATAATAACATAATAACTTACATTAAAAGGCAATGAGCAGCTGTTAATACAACTTTTGTTGAAATTAATGAACCACCACAAAAATGTCCACTACCAAATTCAGTCGAATCGACATATTTTACTCTTATCGATACCATATGTTCATTTCCATTCAATGTAGCTGGACGGCCATTTACTATTTTTGGTTCAAAATTTGAACTTATAAATTCTTTTGTTACATTATTTTTATGAGTTACATTTATTGTTGCCAGACTAACATTTTCTGATTTTATATTTTGAATATTTATTAGTAAAATTTGAAAAATGATTAAAATAAAAAAATTTAATAAAATTAATAAAGATTTAAACATATTTTTTAAGGAAATGAAATTAATTATTAAATTAAAAATAAAATACGATTTTTTTTTATCTGGTTGTATTCACTACTCTAATTTATAATTTGTACTAAAATCTTATTATTTCAACTCAATATTAGTATCTAGACACTTGAATATCTTAAATTATCGAAATTTTTTATCAAAAATAAAGAGTTATGTTTTCAATTTTATCAATAAGATAAAATTTAATTTATATTTTCTTAACATTCATAATATTATGAATACAAAATAGATTTTTAATGCAGTACAATATGATTTGAAAAAATGTTTATAATGGTATAATGAATTTTGTTTTTTACATTATCATGTAAAAATTATGTGAACAATGATTATAAAATAAAAGTTTATTAAAATCTATTTATCTATTAGATTAGATAATTTAATTTAGAAAAATATGATTTATTTAAAAAGCAAAAGGAGTGCAGTATAGTAGATTGTGTCAATTGTAGGTTACCCCTATAAAAATAATATATGCTGTTTTCCTTAAAACTTGATCATCATTTACAGAATATCAGATATTTTGCTTAATTAAGTACCGATATATATTTTTGTAAATTTCAGACTTATATGACAGCTACTCGAATCTGTTACACCGACACAACCACATGTTGCAGAAGTTAATGACATTAAGCTATGATCATCTTTTCGAGGATTTCAGATACCTAGCAAGTTTCAAGTTATGAAAGCTATTACCTCAACCTATTGGACTAGAACAAGCAGTTTTTAGAAAATTTCAGATGTTTAGCTTTATAGGTTACCAAATTATGAGGATATAAATTATGCTTACATAGAAAAAGAAGTTGTATGGCAGCTACCTGAATTTACTGCTCTAGACTAACCGTATTTTATATAGGTTGTTGGCATTCAACATAAAATTTTTTCACAAAATTTCAGATACCTATAGCTTCTTTATTTTTTGAGTTATCGAGCGGGCGAACGGAGAGACGTATATGACTTCATCGACTCAGAATTCGATTCTGATCCGATCCATGAATTCGAGTTTACATCTAGGTCAACTTCTTACGTATCACAAACATAATGGTACATTTATTATGCCCTTGAACATACGTTCATTCGGTTATAATAATTAAAATTAATATAATTCAAAAGTTATTTAAAAGATTCTTTAATAATTTTCGTTTAAATTTTTAGTACATAATATTATTTACTTCAATATTATTGCACTATATATTAATATTTTACTATTGGAATTTAATTAAGACCATTTCTATAATACTTGGGGTTCTGATAATAATATGAAGGTTGAATCTATTTAATGTTGGTAGATAAAAACTATATTGTTCTTCATTTTATTTACTCCGTTTTAAATATTTAATGCTAAAATAAAAATTTTTAAATATCAAACTGTCAGATCTCATTGTTCAGTACATAAAGTAGAACTGTATTTCAAGCAAAAAAGTCAGCTATGTCTACCACAGAACCGTCCGCTATTACACTAAAAGCTTAATGCGAAATTTTATCGATTTTTTACATAACAATTTATGTCAAAGCAAAATAAACTTTAATAATTTAATGAGATTTTCATCGACCACATACATTAATGTATAAAGCCTTTCCCAGACCGACGCATTTTTTTTTTTTGCGGTAGCAGTGTGTTGTTTTCCCGCAAAATATTATTACATGGTGGCTTATGAATATAACCAAACCAACAATATTTCGCGCGTTTTTAGAGCGTTTTCTTTGCAGCAAATATACTAATTTTTTCCTCAAAGTAAGCGCGTTTCACAACGTTTTTCATGCGGTCTATCAAACAAAGATTACAAAAATATAAGAAAAGAAGATGAAATATGGTTTTAGAAATTTTTCTATATCAAATGTTTTTAATTTTATTCTAAATCAAATATTTTTTTCAAATAGGAAAATTATTATTTTTTTCAAATTATTACGTTTATTTTGTAAACAAAAACACAGGTCACTCGATGTAAACAAATTTTTTTTTAAATTTATTGACAATACAATAATTTATTTCTCATTTTCTGTTCGTCAATGCGAATTTTTAAATTTTCAGTGTGAGCGGGTTCCGATTTTGGCAAGATTTATTTTTCGAGCCGCTACCGCGCCACTGCCATAAAAAAATGCATCGGTGTGGGAAAGTCTTAAAGTAGGTATTGTTATCACAGCAAAAATTTGTACCTGAACTTTTTTCAAATATGCACTACTCCGATGCGTCAAGTCTGAAAAAATAAAACTTGGGATATACTTCTGCTGAAGGATAATCATCGATTCAGATGACTTAATCATATAACTGTACTTAATATGTTCAAGTTTCCGAATATATATGCCATTAGTACCGATGTAAACTTTCCAAAAAAATCACTATACATGTAAAATTTTTCAAATACACTATATATTATTTATTATTATACCGTTAGAAAAGTCTATTCACACTCTTTTCAACGGTATATAATAACTACGGTATATATTGGTAAATAGCCGCACCAGAGGACACAAATGCGAAACTTAAACAAAAATTTTAATAAAAAAGCAAGGAAGAATATATTATATAGTTGCCTTGGTCAACTCTTCGATACCCGTACGAACCCATTAATATGTCCATAGTCAGTCATTCTCTGCTTATAATATTATTATTTTAATTTTGAGTATTTTAAAGTAATTTGAGTGAATTTAATAATTCTTAGAACTATGATTTATACATACATTCAATGTATATGTTTATACATTCTTGAAAAGCAGATTTTAATCTTCCATCTAACGATTATCAATCCAAAACTTTTCCAAATATGATATTCCTAGTACTATTTAAGCAAACCTAGTACAAAAAATAAAATAGAGCACATCTGCATAAGCAGAAAGTGCAGATCATCCCTAATGGATGTGAGAAACTGGCGGGGAGCTGAAGCTCAAACAGATCATATACTACTTACCTGTGACATAGAATTAAAACTAGCCAATCTTTTAGATAAACAGAATAAGAGAAAGAGAAAAGTAAATGTGTTGGACATAGACAGTAGGAAGATTCAGAAAGATATTCAGAAAGACAAGTGAAGAAACCCTAGGTATGATAAATTATGAGAGAAAAACCTGGATATCGGGCAACACGTGGAATATGATCCTGAAAACTGTGTCAAGTAAAGGTTTAAATAAAGAACGCCAGTAAGAAATAAGAATGGACAAATAATAATATCTTCACAACAACAACAACAACAACAACAAATGGAAAGATGGAGAGAATACTTTCTGGAAATTAATAACAGCAATATAGATTGACAAGACAATATTCGGGACAACCGAAACAACAATCCCAATGAAACTAACTCAAATCCGTCAACAACCAGTGAAATTTTCCATACGATCAATATATTGAAAAATAATAAAGCTAAAGGATCTGATGGAATAACTGATGAAATTTTTGAAGGTCGACTCTCTACAAAGCACAAGATCACTACAACCTATTATATCTAGAATTTGGGCAAGCGAACAGATAAGCCAACAATGTAAAAAAGGAATCGTAGTAAAAATTCTGGAAAGGTTTAGTGGATACGTTATGCTCCCTGGGGGCGTTGTAAGGAAAACAAAAACAGAAAGTTTGATTATAATTTAATTAAGTTTAATTAGCTTATATTATATATTAATGTGCATATGTATTCATACATATGTATTATTATATATCGCCATACATTTTATTATTTCTTTAAAAATTTTTCATTCATAGAATATAATTTCATATAAATACAACAAAATATGTATATACGTCACTATATATGTATATTATAATATATATAACAATACCTTATTATACATTATTCATTCATCAGGGACTTAAACCGATACGAAATATAAATAAACATGATATATAAGTAGATACGTAATATCAATATTATATAAATATAAATTCCTCAACCAAGCGTTATGTTTTTAATTTATATAATTTTTTTTGTACTATGCATTATATCCTCAACAATTTCAAATTATCGGGTAAAACAAAATGCAAAAAATTTGTTAAAGAAATTTGTTAGAAAATTTGAAAATATGAAGTAACACTTTCGTCAATTATAAAGTAACCGTATATTATTAAAAATAGTTGTTAACAGAAACAAGAGTACAATGTTGAAGCTTTAATTTTTATGTATTACTTCAAAAAAATTTTAACAGGTGTTTAAAAATATGAAATTTTCAGTTTTCGACCCCTTACCGTACTAAACGGGGGCAGTTACAAAAATATTTTCTGAAATGACTCATTCTTATTTTCAAAAATATAACTTCTGTCAATTTCAAGTTTCTAACTTAAACCGTTTAGAAGATAAAAAGGTTAAAGTTCACTGTTAAAGTTTGGAAGATAAAGGGTTCAGATTTATATAACGGTAAATTAAGACACCGTATGCCACAAGTATATATTTATTATATATATATTTATAAAGCTCATTTCAGATTGAAGATATACCTTACAGAACTTGTGTTATAACAATTTAAAAATAGAGCTTTTTCAAACTTTGGGGAGCTGTACCTCCGTAACGGCTGGGAATAATGAAAAAAGTTCTTTCATAAAATTAATATTTTTAGGGTATCTATTTGTAATTAAAATTGCATCAAACAATGTAGAACTTTCGAAAAGTTTGTATAAAAATGTGGAGATCAAAAAGTTAGTTATTCGGGAGCTACTCGAAGTTTTGGTCGGATCTCAACCAAAAAGAATAGGGAACCTACAAGTTGATCCAAAAATATTTTGTGTTAATTTCAATACTCTAGCTTTCTTAGTTTGTGAGTTGGCATGCTAACGGACGGACGGATGAGCAAAGCTTAATCGACTCAGAATTTAATTCTGATCAGATCCATACCTATATATAGCTTGTTTATTTCGAAGTGTTACAAATGAAGTAATTTTATTACACCCGATACTTATCGTACGGGTATAAACATTTTCATACTTTATTTGTCATACATTTATTTTGCCTTTTTGTTTTCTTGTTGGTATGTGTATGTAAAAATGTAAGTAGGATGCACTTTAGAGTTGGATACAATATCAAGTTGGGTTTTAATAATCTGTTTAAGGGGAGTTTCGAGGTGGCAACCCGCGCAATTTTGAAAGTTTTGTTGTTGAATTACGTATATAAAAATATAATTAGGAAGGAATTTAGAGTTGGCTACAAAATCAGAAATATGCGCTTTTTCCAGAATATTTAATATATTTATGTATATTCATAAGAATCTGAATTAGGAGGCATTTTAGAGTTGGATGCAAAATCAGGATTGCCGTTTTTTCCAGAATATTTATATAATATATATGATTATACCAGATTCTGAATCAGGAAGAATTTTGTAGTTGGTTTAGAATTTGTTATGGCAAATAAGGTTACCGATATCAAATAGAAAATGAAATAGAACCTCAAATTAGTGAAATAATTCTCCCTAAAAAATTTCACATGTATATTGATTTATTTTGAGTTTTATATCACATGTATATTGTGATTTAGTTTGATTTTTTTTTTTTTTAATAATTCCCACTTTTAACTGCAATATCACAGAAACGGTAGTACTGATTAATATGAAACAAAATGTATATTAACGATAGTATTATGCTCTACAATATTGTAGAAAACAGTTTCCGTTTATTGTTTATTCAGGGAAAAATATAATTAAAATAGTACAAAATATTAAGAAAATTTTGGAATACAGTTTTCGGCCTTAGATGGCAACATCGGTACTAATGACATATATATTCGGTAATTTGGAGATATTAAGTGTCGTTATATGATGACGTCTTCTAAATTGTTGATCACCTCTCTGTGGAAGTATATCCAAAAGTTAAAGTTAGTCGGATTAAAAAAAATTTTGTTTGGCAAAGTTTTTGCTCTTTATTTGTATAATAACTTTTTCTGAATAATTTTTTTCATAATATTTTACGAAATATTCGGAAAAAACTTAAAAATTGCAATACCACTTACGGTTGTCTGATTTTCTCCAATAGCTTAAATATCAATCCGAGATGTTTACGTCAAAACTTTAAATATTAAATTTCAAAAAATTCCCCTTAGTCGTTTAGGCTTTATACATGCCTACAGACACGCATCTACACAACATTTGAATTTGTTGAGGATTATGCGTAGTACAAAACAAATTCAATAAATAAAAAATATAACGGTTGCTTGAAGAATTTATATTTACATCAACAAACATAAAACCGATCATTTTAAAAATGTTTAAAGTGTTGTTCATAAATACATAAGAAAGGTGAAATTCTTAATTTGGAGGGATTTGATAGATTTTAATTTTTCACCGTTTTACAGGAAAATTTTGTTTAGATAAGTTGATATTAAAAAAATTGCAGGACTTACCTTTATACATGAAAAACAATCAGGCAATTTGCTTATGCCGTTATCTAAATAACAGTAAAACAGTAAAAGCACTAAAAAAATTCATTTTCCCGTAAACCAGTGATTATTATATCTACAATTTATAAGAAAAGCGTGTTTTACCGTTACGTAAAAAAATGTAGAAAACTGATTCTTCTTTTATTAAGTTTCTCTCTTATCAGCAATATTCGACTCTGTTGTATTTTTTTAATCCGAACTTTAGACTTATTATAGCATCAAACAAATTTTGAGTTTTCATTTTATTTAGATATATAATATACAGAAAAATGTTTTCTTAGTTTTTGATAATTATTGATGAACTGAGATAGTGGGACATTTGCATAATAGAATGTAATAAAAAGTGATAACAGAATTTCTTTAACTTAACAAAAGTTAACATATTTTCTAAATTTAGTTCATTTCTTTATACAAAAATATTTGCATTTAATTTTTTTCAGCTAGAATTTGATTCTCCTCATATTATCTACCGCGTGTAAAAATAAAAAAAAATGTTTTTATTACCTTAGGAGTTAGTAAATAAATAAATTATAATAAATCGTATTCTAGTATTTAACATTTTTACACAAGTATCTACGATAATCGCTTTATTACATTAATTGGAAACTTTCCAAATGCATAATTAAAATAGATTAGATTTAAAATTTTCACAATTAGAATAAAAAAGTTCTAACCTATATCTATATTATTTAGGTGCCCGGAAATAATGCCCCAGGAAATAAAGTTGATACGGCTTTATTTCCCTTCTGATGCGTATATAATGTCGAAATCGCGAATTTCAAAAATTCGGCTTTATTACCGCTCTAAAAAGGAAATAAAGTCGAATCGAAAAAATGTGCTTTTGAAAAAATGTGCTTATTAGTTTCACTCTGTCCGTCCGTCCGTCTGTTTACAAAACTTCTACACCGTTAAAGATAGAGAAAAAAAATTAACCATGGGTAGGTCTCATAAAAAAAAATAATTTTCTGAAACAACTTTTTCATGTAGCCCCATCCATTACGGAGCTACAGCCCCTCAAACTTTGAAAAAGTCCTATTTTTAAATGCATATATCTCATGTTCTGCTTAAGATTTTTTCACTCTGAAAACGTCATTCGACAGGTATTTTTTTACCTAAATTAATATCAAAATTATACAATTTATTTAAATTCAGTATCTAAATTTACCGTTATGTGAAAACCAAATTTTGCATGATTTTTCTACTTTCATAACTCCGGCACGCTTTGAGATAGGAGCTTGAAATTTTGAGACAAGAAAGAACTTTTAGAATTAGTATAAGTTTGCTCAGAACCACCCCCCCCCAGTTGTAAGTTTGCTTTTTGGACCACCCCCTGTTTATGAGCTATTAGGGTTCAAAAATGAAAATTTGTTATTTTTAAACACCTGTAACTTAGGAACCTATACACATTTTACTTCTGCAAGATATAAAAATTAAAGCTACAATAATATATTTTTACGTGTGTTAAAGGTTTATTTTAATTGTAAAGGGTTCCAAAGTTGCAGCTCTTCAAAATTGCAAAAAAGCCTCATTTTCAGATGTATATATCTCAGCCTCTGCGTAATAGCTTTGCAATCTAAAACCACCAAAAGACCGGAAATTTTATTATCCACATAAAGCAATATCAAAATTATGCAATATTTTGTAATTTACTATTTAAATTTACCGTTATGTGAAAACCAAATTTTGCATGAAATTCCTTTTTTCATAACTCCGGCACGCCTTTAGATAGGAACCTGAAATTTTGAGACAAGAAACAACTTTTAGAATTAGTATAGGTTTCTTTAAAAAATTTTTTTTCACCGCCCCCTGTTTAAGAGGTATTAGGGCTGAAAAATTGAAAATTTGCTATTTTTAGGCACCTGTAACTTAAGCACCTGTACAAATTTTTCCTCGACAAGACATAAAATTTAAAGCTCCAGTATTATATTTTTAACGGTGTGTTAACGGTTTTTCTTACTTATATAGGGTTTCAGACTTACAGCCCTTCAAAATTCCAGAAAAGTCCTATTTTAACATATTTTCTTATTACAAAAAATTTCTTAAATTTTATTTTTTAAATTTTCAAATTTTTGTGCAAGTCACAATTCTAAACAGTTTGTATTGTGTTTTGGAAATGTGCGCTTTTAAAAACCGTTGGTTTAAATTCTACCTTGTTTCTTTTGATTTTGACAGCAGTGATACATGAGGGATTTCTGTTGAAATATGCATAAAAAATTATTAGTAGGGATTTTGAAATTAGGGAAAGCGGTATCCAATTTTTATCCAAAACTCTAAAATCCCTCCAAATACGTTAGCTCTACATATTCCATTACACTCTTCTTTTAATAACAAAAAATAATATGGATAATATGGAATATCTGACCATAATATGGAAAATAAAAGTAGTTGTTCAAAATATTCGGATTTTATAATGGGTTACAAAATCAATGTAATCCGCTTTTTCCAGAATATGTAGCTATAAATATTCAAAAAATTTGCTATTAAGAGTTAGAAAATATTTAAAAAATTTTTTATTAACATTTATTGTCTTACATCTGTTATGTTACGGTGACCGGAAATAATGCCCCAAAAAATAAAGTCGAATCGGTATTATTTCCTGGGCTATTATTACCGGGCACCTATTATTTCTATTAAAGTAAATTAAAACCTTCTTTAATAAACTTCTTTAATAAAAAACTTCAATATTGATTTATTGAGATTAAACTAAAATGTTTTGATTCCTCCATTTCTAATATTGAATTTAATTAATTAAAAACATGTTGTGGTAAAAATTGATAATAATAATGCAGTATCCAAAATAATTGTATTTGCTGAACCTCTTTCAATCCATTTATGATAATAGGCTACATCAGTGTATACGCTAGTGTAATTTTTATATTCACAACTTACTTCAAGTGAAACAATACCATGCAAAATGTTACCTATAGTGAGAGGACTCCCAAAATCATCTAAAATAAATATAAAAATTAAAGAAAATAAATATAAAATTTAATCGAAAAATCAGGATCCTTAAAATTTTTTAAATTTAGTTGTATTATTATTTATCATCTACATCTTTTATTGATAATACCAGAACTGTAATGTGCGTATAAACCTGCTATTAATTTTTCTAACACCTTAAAGAGGACAACAGATAGATTTGCTATAACTCACTAAAATGTCTCCAAGTCAAACAATACTAATTACTGAAACTAATAAATAATTTACTCTTTTTCTTTTCGACCATTAATATATATCTACTCAAGATATATAAACTCTCGCAAGTTTAATTTTTGTTGGATTTAATTAATAAACACTCATTAAACTTTTCTAACAAATGTAGATACTCAGAAAAGTGCCGGCACGCAGTTTAACAGTATGAATAATAATAAAAATTTATAATAATAAAAAGTTGAAAATTTCTTTAAAATGTCGTATCGCTGAAACGTATTAATGGAACTTCCCAAATATTAGTTAAACTTATTTTAAACTTATTAAAACACCGGAAAACACTTTTTGCTTTATATAATAGATGTATATGTAAATATAAGGATGTATATGCATTTGAATTGTTAGATAGTATATACAATAAATCGTTTTATTTTTTAAAGAGGAACAGTGCAGTGTAGTGTTTTTTTTTGGATACCCGTATGCAAATAATATATGTTGTTTCCATAGGACTTGATCATCTTTTATCTGATAGACTTGTTTCCATAAGACTTGACCATCTTATATCTCATAGACTTGTTTCCATAAGACTTGACCATCTTATATCTCATCCGAAATATATTTATGTAAATTTTGGAATTGTATGACAGCTGGTTTGTTCGACCAGAAAATATTTATGCGTAAAATTTACTCATCTTCTGCAAGATTTTAGACGCCTTGCTTCATTTAAGAAGATACTTGAGACTTCCAAGATATGAAAGAAGCCGGTACCTGTTGCGTTAGAGTAACAAACTTAGATATTATTGAGAAGCGTAAGACATGCAAAACTCAGATGAGAAACATCTATTTCTTCTAAGTTCACTTATCAAAAAACCCACAATACAAAAAATCAAGTAGCAAATTTCTCACTTAACAAATGTTGATGTTATTTTGAAAATTTGTCAAACGGATGTTTTGACAAGTAAACATTTGACATATATGCCTTTTTTGATAAATGCTTTTTTCCGAAACTAATTTTTTGCCATTTATGCAATGTTATGTTTAAAATATGAGTTTAGGTTAACTGCGCTAACCCATATTATTGTCATTAAAGTTGGGCATTTTTTTTAGAAAATTTCAGATGTGAAGCTTTATTAAATACTACGTTTTGGAGATATAAATTATAACATGAAAAAGTTGTATGTCAGCTGCCTCAACCTGCTGGTCTAGATGAACTAAATTTTACAGAAGTTATTGCCAGTTGCTCATCTTTTACAAGATTATCTTTGACTTGACTTCTTTTCACGAAATTTGAGATATGTAGCCTAAATAGAAACTGAATTATTTCCATTTAAAAGAAGAATTTGTATGTCAGCTACCCGAACCTATTCCACCAGGCCCAACGAAATTTTACAGAAGTTATTGCCATAAAACTTGATCATCTTTTGTAAGATTTCATATGCTTAGCGCATTAACCTTCAAGATGTACAAGGTGCCGAACTGTTGGTCTAGAGCAACCAAACTCTATAGAAGTTAATGCCATTAAACTTAATCGTGTTTTAGAAAATTTCAGATAAATAGCGTTAATAGACATTGAGTTATTTTCATATAAAAAGAGAAATTGTATGGCAGCTAATAGAATCCCCCGGCCGAACTTGCTGGAGTTAAATAGCGAAACTAACAATTTTACAAAATTGACATAGCAAAAATTTCAAAATCCTATCTCCTTTATTTTTTTAGTTTAGAACGAACGGACAGACGTGATAATTCGATTCTGATCCCATCCGCACACTGCACACAAACGTAATGGCAAATTTAATATACCCTTCAATAAACATAATGTATATTATACTTGAATGAAGCGGTACAATTAAGATTTTTCATGTTTGCAAAAATTAGTAGCTTTCTAAAATTATTTTCTATATCTGATTTCATTTCATCAATTTATAAATTAAAACACCATTACAAACATTGTTATAAATATGAGTCATAGTTTTCGAGTAATCTCTGAATAAAAATGCAGGCTTACAATACGATATTTACATTATTTCGCAAGAGGTATTTTATTGTTGGTAAAAATTACTTTTTTAATCATTTCATTTTCAATTAACAATTCTTATGGCCTTTTCTAGATCTTCCGTCGGTTAATAGATCATGTGCTTAAACTCAAGATTAATCTCTCTTTCATTTTCAATATTTTTTTTAAATTTTATAACCGGTTAAGATAATTTAAATAAAATTACATCATCAATAGATACTAATGTTTCCTTTGAATTTGAAAGCCATTTGAATTTTTCAATTATTTATTACATGATATTTTTATACATGGTTATTTTTAAAAATGTCATGTTATATGACATATAATATAATTGTCGTTGTTTAGAGTAAGTATCAGTAGA
Source organism: Poecilobothrus nobilitatus (assembly GCA_947095535.1). Lineage (NCBI taxonomy): Eukaryota > Metazoa > Arthropoda > Insecta > Diptera > Dolichopodidae > Poecilobothrus > Poecilobothrus nobilitatus. The sequence continues at coordinate 49,049,304 of OX352772.1, read as the reverse complement.
TAACATACAACAACATTTTCTTTTTGTTTTGACCGTTCTTAAGTTCTAATAAGTTAAATTCACATATGCATTGGACAATGATTATAACATTTGAATATTCAAAAAAAAAAATACCTTGGCATAAAATTATATCATCTGATGCAGCACATATCATTGATTTTGTTACATGAAATAAAAGATTGAATTTGCTTTTACAATCATCTCTCTCAATTACTTCTAAGTTTATAATTACTAATATACTGCTATCTGATGGCTATAATAATGTAACACATTAAAAATACAACATTTTAATAAGAAAAAACCTCTATATGTATTTTGATTTACTTTTTGTTCAGGCTTTGAAATAGTTTCACTCCATCCCACTGCCACAGCTTTTTGACCTTTCTTATATTCAGCAACCGTGGCATATTTGATTACTTTTACAGTTTTGCTAACTATAAAATAAGAAGAAAAGAAGTAATGAAAAAACCAAGGATTTTCAAAAAAGCACATTTCCTAAATTAGTTTTTCGTAAACAGTACATAAATATTAAGTAGGTATTATTGAAAACAATAAATTTATAATAAACAAAATTTAAACGAAATCGTTAAAATAATTTGTTAGAGAAATTGGGAAAAATCAAGTCACACTTTTGTCAATTGTAAGGTAACCCTATATGCTTAAGAAAAATTATTAACACACACAAAAATATAATATTGGAGCTTTAATTTCTGTATATTACTTCAAAAAAATTTGGACAGGTGCCCAAGTTACAGGTGTTTAAATATAGAGAATTTTCAGTTTTTGACCCCATACAGCTCATAAACGGGAGTGACACAAATATATTTCCTGAAATGACTCATACTGAATTTAAAACTTCTAAGTTAAACCTTTTGAATGATAGAAGGGGTCCGAATTTTTGCAAAAATTGAGTTTCACATAACAGCATATTAAAATACCGTATGGTAAAGCCACATATTCTTTTTATACATTCATATTTATAAAGCTTATGAAATCAGCTATCGTTTGGCGTTTCAAAATTGAAAAGACGTCTTATACAACCTGTGGTATAACAATTTAAAGATAGGACTTTTTCTAACTTTGTGGGGCAGTAGCTCCGTAACGGGTGGGGCTTTAGAAAAAAGTTGTTCCACAAAATTAAGTTTTTTGTCGATGCCTATACGTAGTTAAAATATCATTGCTTTATTTCAAAAGGTGTAGAAATTTTTTAGACACCCAGACGTGCCGACACAGACGGACACAGTTAAACTAATAAGCACATTTTTTCAAAACTTTTTGAAAATGTGCTAAAAAAATTTTTCTTTTAATTTTGTTTAATGAACCAATTTTTTAAAAGGTAATACAAATAGTTTATAGCATATTGTGACTTGCATTAAAATTTCTTAGAATTTTACATGTATATTATATTTTATGTAAGAAATAATAATATTGTAAAAAGTTAACAGACATTTTCTTGGAAGATAAGGAAACGCTATACAATTAGGAAAAGCTGTTAACACATATGTAGAATCAGAAACTTTAACTGTTATCTTTTATTTTCAAAAACTTTGTAGTGCTCTCTAAGTTACCGGTGTTTAAATAGTTATATTTCCATTTTAACGACTAATAGCTCTTAAACAGAGAGCGGATAAAAAAAAGGCTGTGAGGTAACGTCCCCTAGTTCTGAAAGATTTTTATTTTCTTAAAATTTCCAGTTTTTACCTGAAAACTTTACGAAGATACAATTTACAAGAGAAGTTACAAGAGAAGTTAATATCTTGCAAAATTTTGCCTTCACATAACAGTAAATATAAATACCAAATTTTATAAAGTGGTATAACTTTGATAATGATTTTAAAAATTAAAAAAAATCTAAATAATCCTGTTGTTTGGCGTTTTTAGATTAAAAAAATACTTTACACAGAACTAATTATATACACATTTCAAAATAAGGACAAATAAAATTATATGAAAAGAATTTTCGTCTTTTCATAATCATGGCTATTTACTGCTCGACCGATTAAATTTAATCAACACTCTAGCTTTGTATGTACATATTAGATGCAGATCCTTTTTAGCACATTTTCAAAAATATTCTAACCATGGGTAGGTCTCATAAAAACATTTATGTTATAGAACAACTTTTCATATAGCCCTATCCATTACGGAGCTGCAGCCCCTCCAACTTTGAAAAGCCCTATGTTTAAATGCGTATATCTAATGTTTTACTTAACATTTTTTCAATCTGAAAACGCCATTCGATAAGAATTTTTTTTATCTTTGTAAATGAATATCAAAATTATATAATTTTTAAATATTACCGTTATTTAAATTTACCGTTATGTAAAACCTAAATTTTGCACGATTTTTCTACCTTCATAACTCCGGCATGATTTTAGATACTTGAAATTTTGAGTTAAGAAAGAACTAGTATAACAATTAGTATAAGTTTCCTCAGAACATTTTTTTGAACCGCTCCCTGTTTCTGAGAGTTTCTAAAAAATTGATATTTTTAAACACCTTAAGCATCTGTACACATTTTCCTTCAGTAAGCATACAAATTAAAGCACTAGTAATATATTTGTATGTGTGTTAACGGTTTTGTTAGTTATATAGGGTTTCAGAGTTACAGCCCCTCAAAATTGCAAAAGAGTCCTATTTTAAGATGTATATATCTCAGGCTTTGCGTAGTAGTTTTACAATCAAAAAACACTAATAAGAACGAAAATTTTCTTACGTCTGTAAAATAATATCAAAATTATGCAATATTTTGTAATTTACTATTTAAATTTACCGTTATGTAAAACCCAAATTTTTCATGATTCTTCTACCTTCACAACTCTGGCACACCTTTAGATTAGAACTTGAAATTTTAAAACAAGAAAGAACTTTTACAACTAGCATATGTTTCGTCAGAAAATTTTTTTTATCACCCCCTGTTTAAGAGGAATTTGCCCTTAAAAGTTGAAAATTTGCTTTTTTTAGACACCTGTAATTTAGACACCTGTATAAATTTTTCTTCGGCAAGACATGAAAATTAAAGCTTCAGTTATATATTTTTATGTGTGTTAACGGATTTTCTTAGTTATGTAGAGTTCCGAACTAACAGCTCTTCAAAATTGCAAAAAATCCCATTTTTATATTTTTTCTTATATGATATTTTCAAATTTTGGTGCAAACCACAATTCTAAACAGTTTTTATTATCTTTTGGAAATGTACGCTTTTAAAAACCGTTGGTTTACATTCTACCTTGTTACTATTTAATTTAATTTGAAAGTCTTTTTTCCCATTAATTAGTTAAAATTTGAATCTCTTCATAATTTTATCTTCTAGGTTAATAAATCATTATTAAACATACAAACACAGCTTATCGTTTCTTATTTATCGATTCTTTCTTTTTATATTAGTATCTATTTTTAAGTTTTTTTACAGATACGTTTTTTATAGCATAGATGTGTTATTCATCATGATAATAACATATTATATCATTAAAATTATATATTATTACATATTAAACTATATAATTTCGCATTTAGATCATTAGGATTTATTATTATATATTTAGATTCTAGATAACTGATTAATTCAGTTCATGTTATTTTCCATTAGAAAATAAATTACTTATTGAATTCCCAAAACAATTCTGTAAATAAGAATATTTTTATTAAAAGAATTTTTCTTATCTAAGAATGAAGAACAATAATTTAGAAATATCGAATACTTATCAAGATTGCTAATAGGAAGAGTGCAAAATTTCCATATTAGTTTACAATAAGAGAAATTAAATCATATTAAAACAATATATCAAAGTGTTTAACTTACGAATAAACGGTTCCATTGTATATAAGAGACCTATATCATTCTGTTTACTTTTGCTATTGTAGTATTTATGTGGAACACTTTTTGTTATATTTCTTTCCTGATATGTTTTTTTTAAATATCTGTCCAGTATACCCATAACAGCTAATATTGTTCTTGGATGCCTTAGTTCACCTTCACTAATCAGTAAAAAATTGCAAATTATTTAGTGATTAATTTTAAAACTATTTTTAAAATTTCGTTTATTTTAAAATGATTTAAATAACATTATCAAAAAGTGAATACATACAATATTTGATTGTTTCTAGAACTATAACTAATTATGTTTTAATCTATATCGAATGCTACATTTTTACTATAGCTGTTGTGATCAAAGATTATCTATTACAATAGGATGAGCCACTCTCAGCACGTGACCAAATTTTTCTTTACTACTCGAAAAAAAAAAAAAAAAAAAAGATAATTGAAAGAAATAGATAGTAATAAAATTTTATTAAAAAAAAATTTTTTTTTTATTGTCTTAGAATATTTAATCCAAAATTTTGAAAACTATTTACTGAAACAAATAATTTTATATAACAAAGGAAAGTATAAGGAATCAAAAATGATATTTTAAAATACATTATATTTATTTTTTACAAATATTGAACACTTATCATTTTATGTCTTATATCCAATTCTTTAACAATTTTATTAATATATTTTATTAAATTATGAATTCTAGCTATAATATATAATTATATAAAATAAATATTGTTACATTTATTACAACAGTAATAATTAAAATCATTTTTTTAAACGTTTATATAAATTATATTTTAAATTTTTTTCTGTACTAATTTCACTAAAATATTTAGTAAATTTATTTTCTAAACTATCTAAATAATATTTATGTACATAAAAGTTTCAGGAGGCCTGATTAAAATACATTTTTCATATTCAAATTTCAACACACAATTTAAAACACTTTCTATTATCAATTTTTGCCACTATGTACTTAAATGAGTCAAATAAAACAAAGTTGCGCCTTTAAAAAAGCATTGTAAAAATACTATACCTAAACAACATCTCGCTCATTTTCCCTCTGACAGTAATTTCAATAACAGTGGTTTGAAACAAAGAAAACGAAGTTTTACTTATTTTTACTAATGGTTTTTTTTTTGTTTAGGTAGTTATAAAAGATACATTAATATGTGTAAATTAGAGTGGCTGATCTTATTGTAATAGATAACGTTTGGTTGTGATTGTATAATTTTGTTTCGTATATCAAAAATCGTGTATAACATAAAATTAAGTGTATTTTTTTAGAAATTTTCTTGAAAACTATCAATTATATATAATTATATGTAAATTAATTTAGTTTGTCATTTGTAGCTTTATTTTTATAAATTACGTTTTCATTTTGTATATTGTTTTTTTATAATATTTTGGCCATATTTCAAATTTACCTAATAAGACATTGAGCAGCTGTTAATATTTTGTTAACAGAAATTAATGATCCACCGCAAAAATGACCACTTCCAAACTTTTTCTTGTCACGTTGTTGATTTCTAAGGGACACCACATGTTCATTTCCTTTTCGTTCAGCTGGTTTACCGCCTTCCATTCTTGGTTCATACTCGTTTGGACTTGGTTCAGGAAATCTTTGGAATTCTGGAATTTTTTGCTTTATTAAAGAATTATCATATTCATTTTTGTTTGTAGATACAAATTTGAAATTTTCTGAACATATTTTTTGACTGTTAAATATTAATACTTGAAATATAATTAAGCAAAAATTTCTCACAATATGTTCAATATTCATTTCTAACAATAATAGAAACTTTAATATTAAATTTTAAGAAAAATCCAAAATAAAAAAAAAAATAATAAATCTAAAACATGTGACAGTTTAATTTTTTTTCCTCAATATAAAAATTGTCAACAAAAAAAAAAAAATTTCCGCACCCTGCAGCAAAAAACTTGAAATAATATTTTATCTATCAAAAATCAAAAAATATTTAAAAAAAATTGCTTATAAGTTTCGTTCTACCCGTTCATCCGTCCGTCAATTTCTTTAAAAACCTTTACACCGTTAAATAAAACAAGAAGTAAGATAGAAGCATGAAAGATAAGTCTCTCGAGAAAATTAATGTTGTAGTTTATAGAACAACTTCTTTTTTAAGAAGTCCTACCCCAGCTGCAGCCTCTTAAGCTTTGTGAAGAAGCCTTATTTTTCAAAGGGTATATTATCTTAAGTTCTGCTTAACATTTTTTCAATCTAAAAACGTCAGACTACAGGACTGTTTTTTAGTTTTATAAATCAATATCAATTATAATTAAACAATACTAGTATCGCCCAGCGCTCGAAATTCGAGCAAATGTCATCAAACACTCAACATTTGAACGGACTGAGTTTTTTTTTCAATGGGAGGTAGAGTCTTTAACAGACACAAAGAAAATCTATACACTCTTGGTAGTGTGGAGTTTTTGCCCACTGAACCACCTTCCCTCGTAACCATAATTAATGGTTTTAAATTATTATTTATTTGCATAGCTTATAAATACACTAAAAATAAATTTGTTTATTATTATACTAAGTGAAAAAATGTATTGCAACCAATTTTTATAAACAATTTTTTTCATAAATACGTGTCCATTATTAATTAAATGGTCTTGACCCCTGGTGCTCTGAAATGTGGAAAGAAAAACTTTCAAATGTACGAACTCAACTGGCTGTAACGCATAACTGACCATAACTGAATACTGGAAGAATATTTACTTTATCAAAAGTTTGCAGTGGTATAGATATGGGGGCTCTGGATAAAAAACTCATAAGCTTATAGAACTCGTCCGAAAGCTTGAACTAAGTATAAAATTTTTAAAAGAAATGAAGTAAGTATTTAATATTAAGAGTTTTAAAAACTTAATTTAAAACTATGTCACTATAAGTAGGTACTAAAAAAGAAAAACTTGATTTAATATTTTTATGGAGAATTATAATTATGAGAAGTTAAATTAAAAGTAAACAAAGTAGAATGTAAACCAACGGTTTTAAAAGCGGACATTTTCAAAAGACAATACAAACTGTTTAGAATTGTGATTTGCACAAAAATTTGAAAATTTAAAAAATAAAATTTAAGAAATTTTTTGTAATAAGAAAATATGTGAAAATAACACTTTTCTGAGGGGCTGTAAGTCCGGAACTCTTTATAACTAGGAAAAACCGTTGACACACGTAAAAATATATTACTGGAGCTTTAATTTTTATGTCTTGTCGAAAAAAATTTGTACAGGTGCTTAAGTTACAGATGCCTTAAAATAGCAAATTTAAAATTTTTCAGCCCTAATACCTCTTAAACAGGGGGTGGTGCAAAAAAATTTTCTAAGAAAACTTATACTAATTCTAAAAGTTCTTTCTTGTCTCAAAATTTCAGGTTCCTATATAAAGGTGTGCCGGAGAGCACTTATATACACGCAGAGCCTGAGATATATACATCTGAAAATGGGGCTTTTTCGCAATTTTGAAGAGCTGTAACTGTGGAACTATATATAACTAAAATAAACCTTTAACGCACGTTAAAATATATTACTGTAGCTTGAATTTTTATATCTTTCCGAAGCAAAATGTATACAGGTTCCTAAATTACAGTTACAAAAAATAGCTGTAAATGACGTTTTCAGATTGGAAAATCTTAAGTAGAACATAAGATATATGCATTTAAAAATAGGGCTTTTTCAAAGTTTGAGGGGATGTGGCTTCGTAATGGATGGGGCTACATGAAAAAGTTGTTCAACAAAATTATTTTTTGTATGAGACCTACCCATGGTTAACATTTTTTTTCTCTATCTTTAACGGTGTAGAAGTTTTGTAAACAGACGGACGGACGGACGGACAGACAGACAGACAGAGTGAAACCAATAAGCACATTTTTTCAAATTTTCTTTGAAAATGTGCTAAAAACCAGTTTTTTGCAAACAGCGGTGCTTTTAAACCGTAAAGTACAAATAAAAAGATTTGTGTCTTTGATATTTTAAATTTGTGAAATGATCTGATATTCTAGCTAAAAGTTTTTAAAGTTTGGTTTAAATACGAAATTATTTAAGTTTAAACTTAATTTAATATTTATATTTATATAGTTATATTTGAAAATTAAGCAGCCAACAGCAGTTTTAAAGTTCAAAAGCTTAAAAAAGCTATGGAGATTTTTTATTTGATTATTAACTTAACTAAAAAAGTTTTGAAATTATAGGTATTGTTAATAATATAAGCCTTGATCATGAAATACAAATTGCAAAGGTGATCAAGTTCAAGTTAAAAGTAAATAAAAACAAATAAAAAACTTGAGTTTGAAAAGTTGTTTTTAATATTAAGTAATATCATTGCTTTGTTTTACAAAAAGTTTACAAGTTATTATTCATTAATCTGACTCATGGCGCAGTGGTTAAGTCGCCAACCTTTCAATCGAAGGGTCTTAGGTTCAAACCCCGGACAGGTCATAAATAAAAAATATGTAGTACTTTTATATCGTAATAATGTATATCGCATAATTAATATTAGTAAAAATAACAATAATAATATTAATAATAATAATAATAATAATAATAATAATAATAATAATAATAATAATAATAATAATAATAATATTAATAATAAGTGCTACAGAGGAGCCATCTTTGGTTATGGAGCCCTCAGATATAAGTTCAGGTTTTTACAATTAACGTCTAGTCATTTAAAAAACCTGTACTAGACTTTAAAAGACCGATACCAAAACCAGACTTTAAAGGACCGGAGCTGGATCTTGAATGACCAAGACCATACCGGAAACGGTTTCGTATCCAGGCGGCCCCACGAGTTGCGGTCGCCCGGTTCTAGAGATGCTTAAGAGTCCGTTACCGGACTTTGAAAGACCGGTACCTGACTTTAAAGGACCGGTAAAGGATCATACTAGGTATAAAATAGAGGTTTTCGAGCCTATTTCGTACAGTAATATATAAAATGAGCAACAAAAAGGCAATAGTGGATTTACAATTTGTTATTTGTAAACAATAATTAATATAATCAATAATATATATAATAATTATTGATTATATTAATTATAACAATAATTAATATAATTAATATAATCAATAATAACAACAATAAATATAAACAATATTTTCTTAAGGAATTGGTTTTTGTAGCTGATGGTTCTCTAGTACCAATGCTAGTTGCGTTTAAATTAAAGCACCGCATTCGTTTGAAGAGTTAAATAGTGATGCTAAACAACAAAATGAATATAATAAAATGAAAATTAATGATTTTGACTGGGATGATGGATTTATGGAATATTTAGAAATAAAAAATTTCTTAGAGGAACATTTAACAACATTCGATGTCGTTTATGTAAAAGGATATAAAAAGAAAGAGTTGTTAGACAAATTTATTTCCAGTTCAGTAGAAGTTATCAATTTAGATAATACAATTCCACCTCTACAAAAACTAAAGAATTGCATTAACAATTTGTCCTCACCATCATAATACGGAAAACTTGCTAAAATGTGCTGTAAAAAATTGTATGAAGTTGTATATGTATTTAATAAAAGACAATAATTTATTTTGAAAAAATGGTTGTTTTATTTATTGTTGAGCAATATATTTTTTCTGATAAAAACATTGGTATTTCATAAAATAGTCTGGAATTGTTACACTGAGTTATATGTAAATTCATAGGAATGTAGAAATCTTCTTGTTCGAGCCTTAGTTTATTTTTTTCAATACATTTTCCAATACATTTAAAAACATATTCACGTACATTTAATTCAGCGCCACTGTTGTATAACATTACTGCTTGAATAAAATCCACCATGAGACAAAAGTCAGTGTACTCCTCCATTTGTAGAGTGATTGTTTTTAGTTTGTTCATTAGTATTAAATATTATGGAAACTGCTTTAGACGATAAGCTGCCTTCGTGGTTAATAAAGTTCTGTCTGTTCTGTTCTGAAAAAGTTCTGGTTTGAAAATCTGTGGTCTGTTCTGAAAATCTGTGGTTTGTCTCGAGGATTTTTGAAAAGCACTAAATATTTACAATTTAAGGAAATATCTCTTAAAATTTCCGCTGATGAAAAACGTTTTGCGTTGATAATACAAACGATAAATTACGATGGTGCGAACCTATAGTAAATAGTTCGCATACCTGTTTATTTGCATTTTATTTGCATCTGGCATTAAGTCATCTAAAACAATTAAAGTAGGTTTGTTTTCATTCACACTAAACTCTGTCGAGGTACTGGTCCGGGAAAATCCATATTTTCGGAATAGCAGAAATTTCTGGGTTACACAATTTTATTGTTTCAATTTTCGGATAAATCAATCTGTCAATATGTATTTCAATTAAATTACAAACAAATGTTGTTTTCCCACATCCAGATGGTCCCGATATCATCATTGTAAATGGATGAATAAAATTAATCATTTTTGGTCTGTGTCTGATAAGAAACTGAAATTAAAATACAATTAAGAGACAATATAAAAGCAGCGAACATATTCTTAGTACCGTCACTTTGAATTATGGAAGTAGAGGAGTTCTTAAATATTTATTCCTCCGCCTTATTAGATGATCATGAAAAACTAATATTACATCTATACAAACACATTGAAAATTGTTCTGGAGTAAATAAGTATACTTCAATTTATCGTACTCATTTTGCCCTTTGTCCATGGTCATATGATAATTCTACTTCTGGCCCGAATACATGACACTCATACTATAAAAAATTATAGAATCACTTTGAAAAATTTAATTAAATGGTACGAGAATATCGAGTTTACAAGTTGTGTCAGAAATTCATAGAGGTGCTAGAAGAAAATTTACACGAAGAAAGTTTATTCAAGAGGGTTTAAATGATACTTGGTAAATTGATTTGGTTGAAATGTTTCCATATGCAATATTTAACAAGAGATATAAATATTTATTAACAGTTATAGATACATTTTCAAAAATTTGCGTATGCTGAACCGATTAAAAACAAAGGCGCCGATAATTTTTAATTGCAATGAAAAATATTTTTAAACCTAAAAATTTACAACTCATCAAGGTACCGAATTTTACAACAAAAAATTTCAAAATCTAATGAGGAAAAGTAAAATTAAATAGTGTACATCTTGTCCGTTTTCGAAAGCCGAAACTGCTTGTCTGAGTTTCGTGATGCGTAAGCGAGGATTCGTTCTGTTTCAGGGATGGATTAGGTGTTACAGCTGTACTACGACTTTAGCAAACCGCAAATTATTATTACCAAAATGTTAAACTAAATAAGTACTTTAAAGAAAATTATGTAAAGAACTATGTAAATAAATTATGTAAATTAATGTAAAGAACTTTTAAATTATTAAAAACAAATTCTTAAAATTGGACTACATAATATTATACCAGGTATACATATATTAATAAGAGAGTCACATATGAAACATTTCATAATTACAATTACTTTTTTTAATTACATATTATTTTAAAATTTTCATGTAGACAACTTACGGCCCACGCTTTTATATGCACAGTAAGATGATTTTATATGCGCAGTAAAAAGCCAGAGAGTTCCAGTACGGAAAACATAAATATTTTTTATTGCATTAAAAAAAAATGTATTAAAATTTTTTGAATTCATAAATTCATATTTATATATGTATTATTAATTCTTATAAATAAATTTATTATAAAATAAACTCAAAAATCTATTATTATAATACCTACCTATGTATATCAATGGGCATTTACATATTAGTTCTTAACTGAAACTCATAAAATTTGCATTTAATATAAGACTTATTATTTTAAAAATGTTTCAATTCTAAAACTTTCAAATGTGCACCCCATACATGTATCAGCAAAAGCAAAAATGTATCTATTATTTAGTAAATACAGTAATACATATGTATGTATACGTACTTATTCTTTAACATTTTAAAAATTCACACTCGATCCAGTCAAAAAGAAATCGATTTTACAATACTTACTAAATTGTAATAGTAACCTTTTTCAACATCTTTGATATTTTAAATTTCAAATATTTTAAATGAGAGAAGCTGTTGAACAGTTTAAAAAGAGTTCACCACTGGACTGGCACTGACCACAATACAACATACACATAAACAAAATCCTATAAACCAAAAAAAAGTAATCATTTACTTTTAATTTAAGGAACAAACATTTTTTACTGTCTCTTAAATTTTCATATTGTTATTGTTAATATTGCTATGTCTCCCATCATGTGTACTCTGTAAATCAGTACTTGGTTAGTACTGTATTGTGCCACTCTTTAAATGACAAAATAATATAGATAATATGCAAGACCTAAGTAAACAGGCCAAGAACTGAAAACACATGAATGTAGTTGTGAGAGATTTGCAATCGATTCTCACGTATTGCGCGTATGAATAATTTAATAATTGATGTGAGTCTCGATTATAGCCATATAAGCGTGTACGAAATTTTAAAGTATGAAAGTAGTTTCGACGTATACTATTACGATATTGAGGTTAATTAATTTTACGATTAATTTATCTTAAGAAGCTTTTAAAATAAAAAATTTAAAAGAAGTCAATTTTTTAAATGCATATTTATGAATGAAAATATTATATTTTAAAATATCTTTCTTTAATGAATTATGTAAAATATATGCGTCTTTAATTTTTTCTTTGGACCAAATTGAATAAAGTAAATGGTTTTTGTGTTATTTCAAGATTTATAGTCGGCCCTCTATTTTTTTCCATAAGACTGCATGTAAATTTGTTAAAAGCTGGCCCCTTATTAAGCTTTTACTCTCTGCACTTCATATGGCCTGATAATTGATATGAGTCTCGATAATACGTACCACAAATCATACTCATGGGCCTTGGCCATAAGAGCATAACTGCATAAAATACTACATTACATTGAAATTTGAACTTTTTAAAATAATATATTAATATACATTTCATTCTCTAAAATTTTTCCTAATATAAAATATTAATTATTTTAGTACTAAAATTGTAAGTTCTAAATTCTTCTCTCATATTATTGATATTATTTCTGTACGCTAACATTTTTATACCCGTATGAACTATGTTCAAGGGTATAATAAATTTGCCATTACGTTTGTGACACCTTAAAAGAGTCGAGCTAGATATAGTGTCAAAGCTATAGATCGGCTCAGAATCGAATTTTGAGTCGATTAAGCCATGTCCGTCCGTCCGTCCGTCCGCACGATAACTCAAACAATAAAGGAGCTGAAATTTAAAAATAAAGGAGCAGGCTGAAATTATTTTTACGTCACTTTTGCAAAATTGTTAGTTTTGCTATTTAAATCCAACATTGTCGGTCGCCGGGTTCGAGTAGCTGCCATACAACTTCTATCTTTATATAGAAATAACTCAGTATCTATTCAAGCTAGGTTTCTGAAATTTGCAAACTTTTGCAAAATTTGGTTGTGCTGATGCAACAGGTCCGGGTAGCTGCCATACAACTTCTCTTTTTAAATGAAAATAGCTCAGTGTCCGTCCGCACGATTGCTCAAAAAATAAAGGAGCTAGGAGGCTGACATTTTTTTTACGTCCTTTTGCAAAATTTTTAGTTTTGCTATTTAACTCCAGCATTTTCGGCCGCCGGGTTCGAGTAGCTGCCATACAACTTCTTTCTTTAAATGGAAATAACCCAGTGTCTATTCAATCTAGGTATCTGAAATTTTGCAAATGATGATCAAGTTTTATGGCAACAATTTCTGCAGAATTTGGTTGTGATGGTGTGACGGGTGCAGATAGTTGCCATACAACTTCTCTTTTTAAATGAAAATAACTCAGTGTCTATTGAAGCTAGCTATCTGAAATTTTGTGAAAAAGTGTCGAGTTGCATGCCAAAAACTTTTTTAAAATTTGATTGGTCTAAAGCAGCTGGTTTAGGCTTCTTGAATTTTTTGGAACTTAAAGAAGCTAGGCGCAATAGATTCGGGTAGCTGTCATACAACTCCACAATTTACATAAATATATCTCTGTAGTTCGGTACTAAAACATCTGAAAGTTTTTAAAAGATGATCAAGTTTTATGGAAACAGGATATATTACGTTCATACGGGTATCCCAGAGTTGACACAGTCTACTCTACTGCACTTTTCCTCGTTATTGTTGTTTTTAAAAAATGCATATGTATGTATATGTATTATCCTACTACAGCTAACACAATTATTTTTTTTTTAACTTAAAAATTTCTATTTATTAATTTGAATCAAGTTTTAAACGTAAATATAATATATAAGCAAACATATATACATTCATATATAAACAAACATTATATACTTTCACATTTAATAAAAACGTTTCAAATTTATTGTTGTTGGTTTAAGCATGAAATTTAAGTTTAAAGTCCAAAGCGCATACTTACATAATATGTATGTATGAATATTATGAGATGACATTATGTATTCATGTTGTAAGTTGTAAACATGAATGGTTACATTACATACATACATTCGATGATTCGAGGTATTAGAAAATAAGTTTTTTTTTATTCTTATTATACATGTATACATACGACTTTACATATTGTAAATCAAAATAGAATCCATTTTTTTGAAAAATTTTATTTTCTAATTTGTTTTTTTTAATTCGGTATTAAAGAATATATTGTGAAAACTCACTTTGCCGTAATTGTGTACTCAATAGATTATTGATTCCTTTAAAGATTTTTTGTAGACAAATTATCTCTAAATCTTCGCTCTGTTTATTCAATTTAACTAAATGTAATAAAAATTAGAATATTAACTACCAGTATCTGAAATTGCATAGTAATACGTGAACTATATTAATTAAATTATATTAACTCAAAAGCAAAAGTTAATAACTTTTATTTCATAAAGCCGATCGAATACTCCGGGCAACGCCAGGTACTCTGCTAGTCTAATATATAAAGCAGAAATTATGTTTGTTTGTTTGTTTGTTTGTTTGTGCCCTTTTCACGTAAAAACCACCAGTCCGATGTAACCAAATTTTGCAGGAACATTTCTACGACCCCGGAAAGTTTTATAGGCTATATGGTGTTTTAGTTCATTAACCCATTGCGGCCCGAGAGCCATTTAAAGCTTTTTCGTTTTTTCGTTGTCCTGCCTAAACGGTTCGATCGATTGAGTTGAAAATTTGTACAAATGTTCTTCTTAGCTTTGGACGGGTGCCGAAGAAATTTGGATACAATATGTTACTCGGATTCGGCCCGGCGGGCTTCCAAAAAAAATTTTGTTTCCGATTTATGTCCAATTTTGTATATTGGTTTTATGGTTCGAAAAAAAGCCTGTGACAAATTTTTATGAAGTTCCGTTAACCCGTTTGGGCAGGAGAGCCGAACGAAGTTCATTAAATTTTTCTGTTGTCCTGCTTAAACGGTATGACCAATTGACTTGAAAATTTACAATAGTGTAGCTCTTTACCAATTTAGCTCAATAGTGTAGCTCTTTTCACTGAATTGATTTGGTTTTGATCCATTAACCCATTTCGGCATCAGGGGTCAGTGAATTTTTGTAATTTACTTAGTTGTCGCACTTAAACTGTTTGGCCAATTGAGTTAAAAATTTATCAAAGTGTAGCTCTTTACCACAGGAGCTCACTGAGGAGATTTGGTTACGATCCATTAACCCATTTCGGCACCAGAGCTCAATAAAAATTTTTAATTTCTTTGTTGTCGCACTTAAACGGTTTTACCAATTGAGTTGAAAATTTACAAAAGTGTAGGTCTTTATAACAAAAACTTTCTGAGTTGATTTGGTTACGATACATTAACCCATCAGGCTTCAGGCCATAAAGTGTCTCATTTTTTGTTGTTGTGCTTAAACGATTTAACCAATTGAAAATTTGCACAAGTATTGCACTTTGGCACACAAACTCATTCAATAAATTTTGTTGTGATACATTAACACATTTCGACACGATAGACTGTCAAAAAAAATAATATACACTTATTAATAATATTTTGCATAATTTTGTGTAGTGTTATTATTATTAAAAAGATATTTCCAACACTCTTTACTTTTATCTATACTGTTTCTAATATTCAATAAAAACCTTTCAATGCACATTTCTAATATAGAACAGTAATTAAAGTAACCTTATTAAGTATCTTAAGAATACTTTTTTTAAGTCTTAACAACATAACATTTTCGGCCGTTGTTAAAAAACAGAAGCAATCTCCTACATTAGACAATCATCATATCATCATTCAGAAATGCATTACTTAAATGTGGTCTTTACATGTGGTCTACCTATATAAGATGCATGTGTATAACATGTTTCCCATAAAATATCATTGAAATATGTACATATGGTATGTATAATATCCGTATATTTAAAAATACTATAAACTTAATCAATTAAATTAGAAAACATATTCACATTTCTGTACATCATTTAATCAAAAATGAGTAGGTACATACATATTTAAAGAACAGAAAACCTAACATTCTTATTCATATACAATTTTTACACATATTTTTAGCCAATCAATTTGGAAACATAATTTGAAAAACTAAACGAAAAAAAAATTCTGGTTGATTTATAAAGGTAAAAAACAATCATGTATTTTTTATATTGAAAATATGTTAAACAGAACCTGAAATGTACGCATTTAAAAAGAAGTTTTTTCAAAATTTGAAGAGCTGTCGGTGCTGTAGGATCTCCAACGGTGAGGGTACATAAAAACGTTGTTCTACAACATTACTCTTTTAAGAGACCTATGCAAAGTTAATATTTCATTGCTCTTTATTAAATAGTATATAAGTTTTAACAGACGGAGAACAGAGCGAACTTAATAACAAATTTTTCAAAATGTGCTTAAAAGGATAATTCACCAAAACATGAAGTGACATTACTTACAAAAAAAAATTGATTACATTATGGTCTTTTATAATTTAAATACGATTTTATGTTTCGGTATTAACGAATATTAACAAATATATAAGTTTTGAAAACAGACGGAGGGACAGAGCAAATCTAATAGCAAATTTTTCAAAATGTGCTTAAAAGAATAATTCACAAAAACATGAAGTGACATTACTTACGAAAAAAAATGGTATAATTGAAATGCGATTTTATGTCTCGGTATTAAAGAATATATTGTGGAAATTCACTTCGCCGTCAATGTGTAGTCAATAGATTATTGATTCCTTTAAAAAATTTTTGTAGAAGAATTGTCTCTAATTCTTGGCTCTGTTTATTCAATTTAACTAAATCTAACAAGTAAATGTAACAGTAAGTCGATGCAACCGACTTATTAATACCCCACACCTGAATAATTCGAATTAAATTAACAATCCATAAGTGTTTTTGGCAGCTGCTTGAACTTCTTCCCTTTTCTGTCTTATTCAACTCGAATTTCAAGAACGTAAAAGAGGCATCCGCTTGGGATATTCTTGACACTCTTGTACAAAATTTTAAGTTTCTATCTTAATTATTTTCGAAGATTGGTAGTTCTTGGGATGTTTGTGTCAGCTACCCGAATTGCCACTCCAATTCATCGAATCCATCTCAGGAACATAAAGAAAACTTGCCAGAACACCATTCTTTTAAATTTAAAGGTTCTACTTTTGTTGGTTTTGGAGATATGCTCGTTGCTCTTGTGCTCGTCCGGAAGTTTCCAAAATACGAACCCATGGTTCAAATTCTTTCAAATGTCAGTTTCCAATTTTACAGAAAAGGAAACATAACAGAACACCTTTGTACTAAAAATAAAAGTTCTATCTTTGTTGGTTGTGGAGATATACTCGTTTGATCTGGGGCTCGTCCGGAAGCTTCCAAGATTTGAACCCATGTACCAAATCCTCACAAATTTCAGAAACATAAATCAAACATGAAGGAACACCATTCTGCCTAATTTAAAGGTTATATCTTTGTTGCATTTGGAGATAATATCATTTGCTCTGAGGCTCGTTCGGAAGCTTTCAAAATCCGAACCCAAGAACCAAATCCTCTCAAATATCAGAGGCCTAAATCATACATGAAAGAACACCATTATGCCAAAAGTAAAGGTTATATATTTGTTGTTTTTGGAGATAATCTCATTTGCTCTGGGGCTCGTTCGGAAGCTTCCAAAATCCAAACCCATGGACCACATCCTCTTAAATTTTAGAGGCATAAATCAAACTGGAAGAAACATCATTATAAAAAATTTAAAGGTTCTATCTTTATTGGTTTTGGAGATAATCTCGTTTGCTCTGGGGCTCGTTCGGAAGTTTCCAAAAGCCGAACCCATGGACCAAATCTTCTCACATTTCAGAGACTTAAATAAAACATGAAAGAACACCACCCTGCCAAATTTAAAGGTTATATCTTTGTTGGTTTTGGAGATAATCTCATTTGCTCTGGTGCTCGTTCGGAAGCTTCCAAATCCAAACCCATGGACCAAATCCTCTTAAATTTCAGAGGCCTAAATCATACATGAAAGAACACCATTCTGCCAAAAGTAAAGGTTATATCTTTATTGGTTTTGGAGATAATCTCATTTGCTCTGGGGCTCGTTCGGAAGCTTCCAAATCCAAACCCATGGACCAAATTCTCTTAAATTTCAGAGACATAAATCGAACGGGAAGGAACACCACCCTGCCAAATTTAAAGGTTATATCTTTGTTGGTTTTGGAGATAATCTCATTTGCTCTGGTGCTCGTTCGGAAGCTTCCAAATCCAAACCCATGGACCAAATCCTCTTAAATTTCAGAGGCCTAAATCATACATGAAAGAACACCACCCTGCCAAATTTAAAGGTTATATCTTTGTTGGTTTTGGAGATAATCTCATTTGCTCTGGTGCTCGTTTGGAAGCTTCCAAATCCAAACCCATGGACCAAATCCTCTTAAATTTCAGAAGCCTAAATCATACATGAAAGAACACCATTCTGCCAAAAGTAAAGGTTCTATCTTTATTGGTTTTGGAGATAATCTCGTTTGCTCTGGGGCTCGTTCGGAAGTTTCCAAAAGCCGAACCCATGGACCAAATCTTCTCACATTTCAGAGACTTAAATAAAACATGAAAGAACACCGCCCTGCCAAATTTAAAGGTTCTATCTTTGTTGGTTTTGGAGATAATCTCATTTGCTCTGGTGCTCGTTCGGAAGCTTCCAAAACCCAAACCCATGGACCAAATCCTCTTAAATTTCAGAGACATGAATCGAACGGGAAGAAACATCATTGTACAAAATTTGAAGGTTCTATCTTTATTGCTTTCCCGGAATCATTCGGAAGCTTCCAGAATCCGAACCCATGGACGGATTTTGTCCAGATTCGAACTTAGCCTTTCTTTCGTAATTGGTAACCTACTATATAAATTTCATCAAGATAGCATCATTATTTTTTGAGTTATCGTGCGTACGGACGGACGGACGGACGGACGGACATCGCTAAATCAACTCCGGCGGTGATCCTGATTCAGAATATATATACATGTCTATACCTAACTCGCTTCCTTTTGGTGGTTACAAACACCATACCAAAGTTAATATACCCTATACTTTAGGTGTAGGGTATAATAAAAAATAGAATATAAACTACCAGCATCTGTAAATGCATAGTAATAAGTTAACTATATTAATTAAATTATATTAACTCAGAAACAAAAGTTAATAATTTTTATTTCATAAAGCCAATAAAATACTCCGGGCAACGCCGGGTACTCTGCTAGTGTACATATGCATTTGGTTGTTAAAAAAAATAAACACTGTTTATTTCTATAGGGTGTTCAAAATTGAGGTATCATTTTAATTTTAATAAAAAAAGACTTTTTTTTTTGAAATATTAAATATATTTTTATTTTAATTTATTACAAATAGGTTCCGGTTAATAATGAAAAATTATGTCGGCCAAGTGGCCCCCTCTACTACTTCGGCAGGCTGCCAATCTTTTACCAAAATTCTGAATCACGTTATTCAATAAACTGTTCTCAATGGTTGAAATCTGCTCGATAATGTTGTTTTTAACCTCTTGAATGTAGTAATTTTATAAGTAAGTAGAAATTCATATAATTTTCTTTTTAATTGCAATCATAATGTATGTGTAAAAAAGAGACAGCAGTAATTTTTATAATATTTCTTGTAAAGCCATCGTACGAAATCCAAAATCTTGGATTCTATTGCGACATTGCATCTGACATTGTAAAAAATGTAAAAATTAATAGAATTTTAAAGCATTTATAACAATAATTAAAATAATATTGAAAAAATGTAAAATATAAATAAATTAATGAAATTCTAAAGTATTTATAAAAATAAATAAAATGATATCTCGAAATGTAAAAAATTTGAATAAACCAATAAAATTTGAAAAAATAGAGTGATTTGGGCAAATCTTCGGTTCATATTTTTTTTTCAACAGTAATTGAGTTTAAAAAAACTTAAGCTCGCATCAATTACTATAAAATTGGTTGAATTGATTTATTTTTTTCAATTTATCATTTACACTCAGTTCTATGTTCGAAGAAAATGCATTTGTTTTAACATTTGGTCCATTTATACTTTTTTTATATACTCCCATGTTTTTTTTGACTCATACTCTTCTCTCGTTTTTCTCTTGAACGTAGTATATCTATTTAACCAATACAAGTATCTATTTAGTTTTAAAATATTGTGATTCTATGTTCTGCTCTGCACAAAATTTACTACATTTTTTTTATTTTTCTAGAAACGGCAGCCCTTTTTGATATATTTTTGACGTGTGATGTCAAATCATTAGCAATTTCATTTACGTAATTTTTATTAATATAGTAATCTTTCAGATGTTCTTTGACAATTCTATAGTTAATTGTTTTAATCGGATTATAATTGGTGTTTACTTTTTTTTGTATTTTGATATTTTTTACTTCTGTAATTATTCCGAGATGATCTGTCATGGTGGAATAGTGATACCTGCACATCAGCTTTAGGTCGTTCATTATTATATGATCTAGGCAAGTATTGGATTTTGGCCAGGTAACTGCTTTGTGTAGGAAAAAACATGCATTGGATTCAACTATTGTTTTATACACTTGAAAAATATGCATTGGATTCAACTATTGTTTTATAAATATCTCTCGTAAGTATTGTAAATATTAAAATTAAAATTCCCTATGACTAAGCTATTATTGTTTTTTATATTCTCCAGGCAAGTGCTAAATTTTTCAAGAAATACATCAATTTGTGAATTTAAATTTTGCGGTGGTCGATAAATAGCTGTGATATTATATGTTCTTTTATTGGAGTTTATTATTGTGGTAATAAATGCTTTTGTACTCATCACAATACTCGTTTTCATTTTTATAGCTTACACTTTTATGAATAAAAATAGCCGCACCACCACCTAATCTTGTCTTCCTACACGAAAATGTTGAGTAATCTTTAATATTTACTAAGTCAACATCTACATCAACAAAAGTTATATTGTCTACTTTATGTTTAAGGCTTGCATAGAATCTTAAATGAGTCTTCTTTTTCCAAATAAATGTCATCTATGCTATATAAATTGGTTTTTACTTGGGATTTGATTGGCAAATTATATGTTATATCATATGACATTGAGAATAGATTCTTGCAATACACGTTATTTTACTGGTAGCACACATTATTTTACTTGTAGCAGTCTTTCTTACAAACAATTTACCATCCTTCACCCAAGCATAAACCAATTTCTTTTCTTTGTTTAGGTCTCTTGCTTTTTTGAATAATAGACTAAAATATGTGATAAGTTTTTCATTTATAAAAATTGTTAATGATGTTATTGCATTATTACCAATATCTGGTGAATTTTCGGTAATTTGTGGATCTTGAGAATCTTGTGAATCAAAGATCTTAGTTGTTATTTTTTTTGTTTTTTATGGCTTTCAGATTTTCACTTTTTAATTTTAAATTGTTAAATTTTATAATAGTTTATCTGGCTCACCTGAATTTTTAGCTCGATTTTTAGACTTATGTATGTATTTCACATCATTTGCTTCAATTTTCACACCAACATGATCAGCTACCTAGTTTGTTCACAACCGTGCGTTCATCGACTGAAAATTCTGCTGGGATCCATTTATTTCAATCTCCTTTTTTTTCCACATATTTCAATTTTTTTTTGCTTCATTTTTTTGTTCATTTTTTTTCAATTCTTTTGTAATATATATCACTTTTAAGAGTTTTAATTTCATTTCTCAAACATATATTTTCTTCAATAATTCCATCGATGAATTCTTTAATTTGAGTGATTTCATTTTTAAATTTTTGAAAGTCAGCTAATTGTGTTTGCTGATTGGCAAGTATAAGTTATATTTTCTTATCAATTGTTTCAGCATCAATTATATTATCTGTTTTTTTTTATTTATGCTGAAGTACTTGATGTACTGGGTTTATTTATTGATTTTCTTTTTTGTTGGTTATTTTTACACTGACGACAACAACAGATTTTTTCATGATTCTGGGTAAATTCTTTGACGTCTTCAATATCCAACCCGCAGCAAGTATAACAGAACCATTTCTTGCAATCTCCAACACATTACAGCCCGCCATTCACTATAAAAATTTTTTTTTTGTTGCACTTTTTACAAATTTTACTATCGTTCGCCATTGTTGTTTTATAGCAGGAAATCTAGTAAGACAATAAAAATCCGTTGGGGAACTGCCGTTTGAAGTGCATTGACAAAGTATCAGAGCAAAGCTTTTTCGAAGAATATTGGTCATTAGCAGATAACTCGAAACATTCCGCTTGAAAAAGCAAAAATATTCCGCTTTAAAAAGCAAAATAATATTCCGCTTGAAAAAACAAAAAACAGGTGCAGGTACTCCAAATGCTTTTCATTTTAAAATCAAAGGTTAAAAAGTCAAAGTCAGATGTTCATAACAAACACTATAAAAAAAATCAATATTTTCTGTCTCGGGTGTTCTGCAGCACGATAGAAGAGGTCTTACATCTAATAATAAACATTCAGATGAAACAATTGGCTTTGTGATTCAGCATATTCTTTCATTTCCTTCTTACGAGTAACATTACACTAGTCGCACCAGCAATACAAAATAATTAGCATCTTTCTTGAACCAACAAAAAATGTAAACAGGGAACAAATTTCCAAACCTGTTTAGAGAAAAATATGCTCCAGAGAATTTCACAATTTTAAATTTAAGTTTTAGATACTCCACCACACCACATTCATGGATACCGCATACGATACAAAAAACATTAAGAACATTTGACTTTGACCTCCAACAATGTCTTCCTACTCCATGACTTAACACATCAGTTGCTTTTTATAAGTGCCAATTCTGTACCTATAACCTCACCATCCATAATCATGGAAATGGAGAAGTTAAGTGTTATATGTGGCATGAAGCAGAAGGAGGATGTGGAACTAACCAAATAGCAACTGTTTTATATGACGAGCTGATTAATCTACCCAATGATATTAATCATGTTATATTATACTGCGACACATGCGGAGGAGAAAACAAAACTTCGCATGTCTCGCCGATGTTTTTGTACCTTATGCAACATTAACCGACTTTGGAAATAATTGATCATCAATTTCTGGTCAGCCGACACAGTCACATGAGGTGCGATATAGACCATGGATAATTTAAAAAGAGAAAAAGAAAACTGAATATCCTATATCGAATCCTTATCATATGATTGATTCGAGTTGGTTTGAACTGTGCGGAAAAAAAAAGTTCCTCGAAAAAGAAAATGAAGTATGATCAGTTTTTTGATTACGCATCATTACTAAAATTCGAATTAGTTTTAAGAAAAAAAGATTCAGATAATTCGATTTTTAAATAGCATAAGGCAAAATGGTTAAGTTATAATAAAACACCCGGAGAAATTAGTTTTAAAACCAGTTTACAGGTTTTCAAAACCTTAAACTTTATCCATTTAAAACTTTATCCTTACTAAGACGAGGAGCTCCAAATCCCAAACTGTAACCCAAAAAAATATATTTGAGTTACGCTTCCAATATCAAAGAAAAATGATTTGTTGAGTCTCTAGCAAATTTTACGAAGAACTAAAAGTTTCAAATTCTGCGCAAGATATGTTACCAGACATTGAAGTATTTGAGAAGAAACAATAATTCCAAAAATTGATTTTGTTATTATTTTAAAAAAATTGAATTCATTATTTTTTGCTACCTAAATAAGAATATTTTGTTACTAAAATTTTGGTCTGATTATAATATTTAAGGAAAACTGATATTAAAAAATCCATTAGGTCTATTTAATTAAAACAAGGAAGAATACAGTTGCCTTTGTCAACTCTTAGATACCCGTACGAAGCGTCAATTTTAAGGTAACCCTATATTATAGAAATTTGTTAATCGAAATAAAAATATGGAACTTTAATTTTTGTATATTACTTAAAAAAAATTTGGACAGGTGTTCAAGTTACACAGGTGTTTAAAAATAAGGAATTTTTTAGTTTTTGACTCCATACAGCTCCGAAACGGGGGGCGATACAAAAATATTTTCTGAAATGACTCATATTTATTTTCAAAAACCTAACTTCTCTTACTGAAATCTTAAACGTAAACTTTGAAATCTTTTTCTTTATACTATTTATGAAGTGAAGGTAAGCTTACAGTTAGAAATTTTCCAAGATCAATAAATTCAGTAATTTGTTTTATTATTAAATATATTTCAAAAGGAACTAACTAAAGAAGCATTCAAAAACTGGCTTTCAAAATGCAAGTAGGAACTGTGGTAGATACTTTAAGTGCACTGGGTTATCAATTGAGGGATTGCGGGTTGAAATCCTCCACTCAATAAGAGTTTTTAATAGGAACATTACTGAAAACGTAATTTTTATTTGCATAAGTTATTTTAATATTTAATATATATGTTTATTATATTTATTTAAATAGTTATTTTTTTTAGATTTATTTAATATCAGTTAATTGCATTTCATTTAGTATGAATTATACATTTTTGCTGTTAATTTGAATATGTATTAAATATAATTATGAATTATAAAAGATAATTTTTAGTAAAATCTAAGTTATTTCTAAAAACGTGATGCACTAACACTAATAAATTATAACGTGCGTTTACGATTTTTATTTGTTGCATGAGTACAGTGTTATCGTTATAGGCAAATATTTTTTTACTTACGGGTAGTACATAGCTAATATAAAATAACTAACTTTATCCAACAAATGTTAAGTAAGAAACAACATTTCTAAACAGTTTAAGGATAATCAGTCGAACCGCATGCGCAGGATAATAAACATACGAACATTTAATTTACCAAACTGTTTTTTAAGGAGTTTAATTTTAAAAAATATTGGCATGGCGGTACGATAATGAAATAAAAAAAAGTATCGTATGGCTGTAACGGGTTCAAAGAACTTAACAAAAGTCGTCAAGCTTATTCTTTAAAGCTGTCTGAAATTGAAGTAGCCTGAAAAATTGGAACTCAATCGATCGAATAGTACGTATAGTCACTATGATAAAAAACTAGAATTTCTTTAAAGTACGGTACTCCGAAATTAAGCTCGATTTTAAAAAATTTAACACGATTTGGAAATTTTTTTTTGACAATCTGCTTATTGAAACACGTTAACGACTCCTGACTTTATCAATCTAGCGAATTCTTTTGTTAGGCAGCTACATACGTTTTCACAAAATTTAAAATCAATCGATAGAACTACATTAGAAAAGAAAACTGAAAAATGATTCTGTATAACTTTATTGCAATTCTTACTTATAGACTTAGTGAATCATGTATGCTTAAAAATGAAAATTTTCAATCATCAAAAGTAAATTTAAAAAAAATCAACAAATTACTAATGTAAATCATTATAAAAATATAAAAGGGGCTTCGGTAGCCTAGTGGGTAGGCGTGTGGCATATTAACCGAAGGAGTGTGGGTTGGATCCCTGCACAGGTCGTAAGTGTTTTTTTCTTTACATACCTCCTTTACGACCAAATATAATGTAAATATATAGTATATAATGTAAACAAAATAAATAATATTAGTATATAATTTAATAATAGTATAAAACCTATAATGGCCATAGTAGCCGATGGTTCAATAATATTGCATTACATTTATGTATGCAATATTAATAAAAATAAATAAATAAATAAAAATATAAAAATATTATTAACTATAACAATTTTTGTTCTTAAACATCCTGTATCAAAACCGTTGAATATCTTATAACAATATACACATAATTGAAAGGCAAAGGCGTAGGTAGGCGTCCGTAATTTAACAAATATAGGTGCTACGGTTCTTTAAATAAGTTGCCGATATGAGTTTTCAAAGGCTTTTTGAAGCCCTAAGTGTCCCCATCGCTTAGTTGGACACATATAGCGTTTCATCACGTTATTCAGATTATCTCTCAGTAAATTTTGAAAAGGATCAATGTACCTAAAATAAAATACATCCAAAAACTCGTTTCATCACTGTGCCCAGATAAATTACACCATATAAAGAATTTTACTCTATTCCTACTAGTGACCGATTAATTTATTCAACTAGTGTTTTATTAAAACTTTAAACTAGATACATATGTACATATGTATGTTTTTTTTTTTAAATTAAATTAAAAATATTAACTTTAAAAATCTCTTTTCTTTTAAATAAAAACATAAAAAAAAAATACAAAAAATAACAGAATTTCTTGTCTGTTTAAAAATAAATAAAAAAAATATAATGTGGTCACAAAATGGGTTGGGTTAATGTTAATACAATTTTTTTTTCTCTCTCTTTTCAACTTTACTTTATTTTGAAATTTTTTTTTAGAATAATTTTATTTACATACCTTTTCTATTTTTTAAAACATTTTGTTTTAGTTTTCGTTTTTATTAAAAAAAAAAAAACGCTTTACAAAATTAAAAGAAAAAAGTGACTGTTATTATCAATACAGAAATAAATTTTTTCTCACAACCACTAAAACAAATACATATACATTATAAACACATTTTATTGAATATCATATAAATAGCTATGTAGGTATATAAAAAAATTGTTTAAAAAAATTGTAAAAAATAAAAATATAACCAGATATATAAATAAATAATATATAATATGTACATGCATATATACATAGATATGTAAATATAAAAAATTTTTTAATTATGTATGTTTGTAGGTAAATGTTGTAAAATGCTGCAATATCTAGTTATAACGGTTAACTGTAATACAAAAAACTTAAACTGTAATTTGATTATTAGAACTGAAATTGAAAATAAAAAAATATATTATATAATATGTATGTATGTAGCAATTTCTGTTATCATGAACATAAGTTTCCTTTACATACCATTTGTTATCATTTTTTGTATAACAAAAAAAAAAAAGCTTTTTTTAAAACCGCAAAAAAAATTTGCATAAATATTTATATATATTATGTATACAGTGCATACTCACTTTTAGAATTTTGAAGTATACATAAACATACATACATATGTACATACATCATCTAAAATAAAAAATAAAATAATCTGAAAGGTGTGGGAACTGGGTGTGTGTTTTGCAATAATGATATTATGGTGTGCAACAATTTTGTTTATTTTTTAGATTAGCACAAAACTTTTTTTAAAAAAAAAAATGTTCCTTATCCTTGTTTTTAATAATTTCTTTTCTTATTTTATTTTACTTTTTTTTTCTTTATCTTTCTCTCTTACACTTTATCATTATGTATTTTTTTTTTTTTTTTAATTTCCTTTTTTAATTTTTTTTTATTTAATTTATTCTCTTAATACAGTACAAAGTACATTTTGAATTTCAATATTATCCTTAAAACATATCTGTTACCTGTTAAATGTTATGTGAATAATGTTAATATTAGTAGTTTGAAATTTTGTTAACATACAGAATACTGTTTACAAAATATTATAAACATTTGAGAGACTGGAGAAAAAAAAAATTGTTTTTTTCTCATGAGCGGTGATGGCAGATTCAAAAAACAAAAAAAAAAAAAAAACGACAATCAAATACCGTTAGATGGGAAAAATAAAATATAACACAAAAAAATATAGATTGTTTTTACTTTTTTTTTTGAATTGATGTTTTTGTTGTTATTGGTGGTGTACTAATCACAATTTTTTTTTTTTTGTCTTCAACTTTGATTGTATTTGTGTATATTGTATGCATGTACATAATATAAATATGCACATATATTTTTGTTTATATTCTGTTGTTGATGTCACTTTCTTTTTTTCTTAAAAAAAAAATTTTTTTTTTTTGCAATTTTCTCTTTTACAAATCAAAAGTTTCTATTTGTAAGAAAAGGATAAAAAACACGTGTACAGGCGGAGCCGAAATATACCGTTAAAAAAACAATAACAATGTGTTTTTTGATTGCGTGCAAAAGTTAGGTTATTGTTTACATTTTTAATTTTAACGGTATATACGTTACGTATATATTACGGTATATATGTACATATGTATATAACACTGGTTATATTTTTATAAAATATTCTTATTAGGTACTTGTTGTTGTTATTTATAATTAAATTTTTTTTTTATTAATTACTACATAATTATAATAGAAATAAAAAAGAAAAAAAAGTAGAAGTAAAAAAATAAAAAACAAAATTTAGCGCCACAAAATAATTACTTTAACGTATATAAATATATATATTATAGGGTACAGTTTTTTTTTTTTTGTATTATTAAGAGAATATGGAAAACTTTTTTAAAATAGAATCCACTGTTGCAGTAATATACCTACCTACAAAGTAAAATGTTTGCCGCCATTTAATTTAAATAATTTTTAACACAATAAATTGATCAAAACAAAAATTAAGGTACATGTATGTACATACATATGTATAGGACTTCTTAAATCTTAAAAGAAGTTCCTGTAAGTCATTTCGTCCGAAAAAAAATGAAAAAATTGTTAATTTTAAGTGGTTTTATTAGAAAGAAACAGAAAACAAAACTTTAACGGTAACGGTACTTATATTAAAGTACAATAAGAAAAGAAAATCAAGCTAAAAAACTTTTTTTTTCTCTTCCAGAAAAGAAAACCACAATATGTGGGTGGGCTAGAAAGCAGGCAGACATTGTAAAAATAAATTATAAAAGTAATCGAGACACATACCAGTCCAATAAGAGTACCCATGTAATATAAAAGAAAAAAAGAAAAATAAGTGACGAACAAATGAAAGAAGGAATAAAAAAATATAACCGGTTTCAATTTTATAACTAAAAAAAAAAGAAATACCTATAAAAAAAAAAAAAAAAAAACTAAATAATAACATAAATTAATGTTATTTTTAAAGGTATATAAAAATATGTAATAATATTACAAGTAATGAAAAGGAATACATGCGCTCTTCTTTTTAGTTTTAATATATAATATTTTTTTTTTTTTTAATTTATACTTTAATTTAAGTTTTTTTTTTTCCAATTCCCATTCTACGTGATTATTACAAAAAGATGCTAAACTATAACTAAAACAATTTTTAGTTATTTAAATTTAAAAGTACTTTTTTTTTCTCTAAAATCCGGTTCATTTTTTCTACATTATCCGGTTCAAAACCGGAGTTACCTATATGTATTTTAAATTACAACAGTCGATATTGTTTTAATTATTTTTTTGATTTGCAGTATTTGAAATATAAGAGGTAACATTGGTATGATTGTTAAAGCGGAGAAATTTCTTTAATTTATACAGGATATTTAAGATCATATTATTGATTTTTTATTAATTGTACGTGAGACAACTTTTATTTATCATTATTATAATCATTATTATTTATCATTATTTATTATTATAATTAGAACAGATTTAATAAAGTGATTCTAATTTCTACTGCATAGCTCAACTAAAATTTGTCTGACACTGATTTTGGAAGTATATAATTTTTTAAAATAAATTTGAATGTGTTGTAATTATTGAAAAAATTTGGTCAGAACAAGATGAAGAAATATAATATTTCGGAACAATTTAAACTAGAACTAGTTTTTAAATTAATTGATCAAAATATATTACGATATTCAATGATAATAGATTATAAAAACGATTCGATAAATGATTGTTGATCTAAAATTACATCTATACGAACTTCTAAATCTAATATTTATAAGGAAATTAAAAAAGTAAACTTAACTGCTCTTTCACAAAATAATGGATTCGAAAATAAGGAACAGAAATGTTTTAAAATGAATAGATGAGATTATATTATAATATTAGGATAAATACAACCAGCACCACACCAATAAAAGTAAATGATACACCACTAGAACATGTGTCGAATTAAAACTACCTTGGGTGCATAGTTACAACAGAAAGTGGAATATTACAGGATGCAGAGGCTAAAATTAAGAAAGCTAAAGCGGGGTTTGCAAGACAATGGAAGGATGGCGATCAGCACAAATTAAGAGAGCCACAAAATTAACAATATTTGAAACATGTGTTAAATCGGTCTTGCTACTCGGCAGTGAAACATGTCTGGTCACAGAAAAAATAATCCACAAATTACAAGTATTCATCAACAGATGTTTGCGAATAATATGCAGAATATTCTCGCTACAAAGAATATCAAACACCGACCTGTGAACTATAATCAATCAGAAACCCATAAATTTGGTCATCAGGGAGAGGAAATGCAAGTGGATTGGCCATGCACTTAGAAAAAATTTCTCTATAGCCAAAGAGGCCCTTGATTGGAAGCCTCAAGGAAAAAGAAAAGTTAGAAGACCCAGAATTACGTGGAGGAGGACAGTAATAAAGGAGATAGAGGAAGCAGGGAGAAACTGGTCTGAAGTGAAACTGCTAGCAAAAAATAGAGTTAGATACAGAGACTTTGTGAAGTTCCTATGCTCCCCAAAGGAGAAGGAAGAAAAAAAAAAATATAATATTATCATTTCAGATATAGTGTTAAATAGATTATTTTAGAGCAACCTATATTTTCTGAATTAAATATAACATATTATGCTAAGTCTAACCTATATAGAAAATATTATTGAATCAATCAAATCGTTTTATACAAATCTGTTTAATCTTTGACGAAATATTTTACTTATTTTTTTTCTTTTTTTTACAAGGATTAGTACAAAATATCGAAAGTCAGGTTACACTAGGTTACTTTGGATATAGTGTTAGACATAAACCATAATAAAAACGAACCGCTATTAAAACCAAACTTTATAGGATCGACCTTTAATAAAAATGTACCGTTATCATTTTCGCAATACATACATGTATAGGCAGGGTGCTTGGAAAAAGAAGTTTTGGAAATATAGAAATTGTGAAGGATGGGGGAAAATTTAGAGGGACATTTTGAAGAAAAATATAAACATTTTTTAAACTTAGTTGTATCATAAAAATTCTATATATATACAAAAACTAAAATAATAGAATAGATTTTAGAGAATCACCATTTTATTAAGAATTATTTGTTATTTGTTGCGTTAACTGTTGATTAAATTTTTGCTTTTGTTGTTTAAAATAATTCAAATTTAGAGAATATATGTGGATGCCAAATGGTTCCGAAAGCGACGTACGATGGGAAACAATTTATCATAAGCTATAATTTATTATACTAGTATATTTCGTAGCTAATAAACAACACTGAAAAACTTTAATATATAATATATAATACTAGGGTCCCCATCGATATCCTGAAAAAAAAAATCTGGAACAAAAAAAATCTTGAAAAAAAAAACTTAAAAAAAAAAATCTTGAAAAACAAAAACCTGAAAAAAAAAATCTTGAACAAAAAAAATCTTGAAAATGAAATCTTGAATTAAAATTATTTATTTTTGAAATGATGATTTGAAAAGAAAAAAATGGGCCCCCGTTAAACAAATTATTGGAACTCTGATTTTCTATTCAATTCTAAAATTCCCTGTAATTCTATTTTTTACATACATATTATATTTAAAAAAAAAATTTTATACTTTTTAGGGAGATTTTTTAAAAAATATCGTAAAAACTCGAGAATTTGAAACACAAGTTTTTAAGACACGAGATTATGACACGCGAGATTTATAAAGATTATGATACATGAGATTTTGATTCGCGAGATTTCAATACGTTCACTTTATAAATACATTATAATATATAAATATATAGTTTTAATTAAATTATCAAAACGTATTCTTTTGAGAGTTTATATATCAAGTATTTAAGCACGTCACTAAAATTCATTAAACATAATATGGCCTATAACGAAATCCCGACAATTAAAATCATACATATACATTAATATAAATATTCTGGAAAAATGAAATACCCTAATTTTTAAATCAACTCTAAAATCTCTCCTAATTGAGAATCTTGTACATACATATAATTAAATATTATGGAAAAAGCGTATAACCCTGCGCTTTTGAATCCAACTCTAAAATCCGTCCTAATTCAGAATCTCGCATATAGATTTGCGCGAAAAAAAGAACAATCTTGATTTGGTATTTTTGTTTTGTTGAAAAACTTTTAATTTTGTTATTTTTTTAGTTAAAAAATATTTTTTTGTTTTTTAAATATCTTGAAAAATATTTTATTTCAAGATTAAATTCAAGATTTATTTTTTCAAGAAATTAATATTAATATAATATTAATATCCGATACGATTTAATCAACATACGATACGATTTAATAAACATCGAATTAATTAATTAAAAATAGACTGTTATAACATTTCTAAGTCGATTTTACAAAATATGATTTAACTTTTAACTGTATTTATTTTAACTTTTTATATTTATTAAAATACTAGGTAAACCCGGCATAGCATACGCCAGTCTGGTAATCAAAAAATATAATATTGGTTAATAATACTGGTATTTTAGCAATCTAGAAATAATATTGGTTTTTTGTCACTTAACTTTTTAATGAAATAAAAAGAAATATGTTTCTGTTCTAATATAGTTTTTATTTATCTTAAAAACGTTTTTTGAGAGCTATGTTCCTTTTATTTGTAAGAATACTTAACTTTTTACAATAATAATAAAAATAAATTTAAATCAACGTAAAAATATGTAGTAATACTAAGAAAACTAAAAAAAAATTTTGTAGTGGGGGTTTGGGCGCGACAATCACCGTTCCTTCAAAAATAATCTTTTTTTCATAAAAAGATCTAAATTCGAATAAAATTCACTATTTTTTAAGTGAAATGTCAAAATTGAATACTTTTGTATGTGAAGTTTTCAAAATTAATTATTTTCCATATGGAAATGTGAAAATTTAATTTTTTTGAATGAGATTGCTATATTGTGTATATGTAATATGTGTGGGCATACTGTAAGTATTAATAGTTGGATTCAAAATCAGAACCCTTTTCCGGAATATTTATATCCATATATGTAAGTCTACGCGAGATTTTGAAATTTCGGGATTTTGATTTTCGGAATTTTGTAATTTCGGGATTTAAATTTTCGGGATTTTGATTTTTCGAGATTTTGTTTTCGGGATTTTAAATTTGAGATTTTGATTTTCGGAATTATGTACCCAACCCTATAAATTTTCTGTTTTTTTTTATTCTTTTTTTCTGTTATGTGCAGTATTAGTTTTTGCTATGAAAAATAAAGAAAATTGTTGCAAACGTTTAGGGCTTTTATATAATAGATTCTGAAATTTCGTTATCGACATATCGTATCTGACATTTGGTATTATTTCGTATCTGACATTTCGTATTATTACATTAACATTGAACAAAAATTTGTATTTGCATCCGCTTTTATATTTAACAATGGTAAATTTGTTTGGAGAAAGAAATCAAAAGTTTTAATTTGTAAAAAAAAAAGAATATATAAATGTCTTATTCTAAAAAAAAAACAAAAAATGTTAGTCTCATATAACTGCACCACAAAAGGTCTTTTAAAGACTATCTCTTACAAATTTATGATAATTATAAATTCAGACCTATATACATATTACATGTTACATGTTATGTAATACTTACGCTATTATATAACATCTGCATACAAAAATAAAACAATTCAATGGTCAAATAAGCAAGAAATCATTTGATCCCAAATTTAATAAAATCTTTTATTTTTTTTTACCAGCCAAATTTAAAAAGAGTAGGGGATTGGGATTTAAATATTTCTTTAGACCCAAAATGTTTTTCAAATATACTTATGTTATATATGTATAACCAGGTATAACCATTTTGTATTAGGTTAGTTTTTTGCATATAAATCATACATATGTATATATGTATTATTATGTACTTAATAGAATTTATACGGGTACTTTTAAAAATTATAATTTAATTATGGATTATTGATTTTATTTTGAATTTTAAACAAACGTAAAATGACACCACATCACATAGTTTTAATGTAATATTAGAGTTGCTTCGGCTACCAAAATCATAAATGTTTTGACTACAAATAGTACTATTGTTTAAAACTAGAATCCAATAATCATAACATACCAAATAAATATGACTTCATCCAGATATTGGCTATAAGATGATTTATATCTTTTAGCATTTCTAGTGTCTAACTATACTTGTTTGAAAGATGGGAAGAAAGGAAGAGGGGGGAAAAAGGTTATTTGATAATTTACAAAATGTTGATTTCACATTAGAAATTCAACAAATTTAAATTTCGTTATAAAAAAAAGTGGGGGATGACTTAACTTCCACGGACATAATTGATTTAGGTTCTATTGTGCTTATGGTCATTTTTAAATGGACTTAAGTTCCATGGAAGTTCTGGCCACTTTTTGTTGGAAATTAAGTTTCAATAAAATGGCCATAAGTTTCGCACTTTTTTGTTGGAGATTATGCCTCAAATAAAATACCCATAAGTTGTACTTTTTAGCACATTTGCAAATGAAATTTTCAAATTTTTGTGCAAGTCACAATTCTAAACAGTTTATATTGAGTTTTGGGAATGTCCGCTTTTAAAAATCGTTGGTTTACATTCTACCTTGTTTAATATGTATGTAAATAAAATAATTAGGAAGAATTTTATAGTTGGTTGTAAAATCAAGGTTATAAGCTTTTTCAGAATCTAAAATCTTCCCAATGCAGAATAAATAAATATGTATAAATATTTTGTAACAAGAAAATTCCTTCTTTTTGAAATTAACTCTAAAATCTGTCCTAATTCAGAATTTCGTAAATGCATATGTATAAATTTTGATTGCTAAAAGCAGGATTGCTCTTTTTTCAAGAGTATAAATATCTCTCGAAAAAGGAGCAATCCTGCTTTTGTAGCATTCAGAATTTTTTTCAACAAAATTTAAATTCGGAATTTTTTTCGATAAAGTTTCATACACCCAATTCACATACATATATTTATATATATATTATATATATATTATATATACATATATAATTCTGATATTTCCACAAATTTTATAAAATTTAAATTTGATTTTATTCGTTCAATAGAACTTATGACTTAAACAAAGTGATCCTAATTTCAATGGAACTTATGTGTCATAGCAAATTGGTTATAAATTCCATGGAACTTCTCTCTATTTTAATGAAACTTAAGTCCATATTTAAATACGGACTTTACTTCCATGGAACTTAAGTTCATTTAAGAGGACAAACTTTATGGAACATATGTCCGTGGACTTTAAGTTATAAAATAAATGGTATTACTTTGTTTAATTAAAAAAAATACATTGTTTGATAATGCTTCTACGTCCCGATATGCTTCTAATGTTTCGGGACGTATAGGATTATTCAGGATATAAAAAAGTTGTTTTACAACGTTATTTTTTTCATGAGATCAATCAGATTCTTTGTTCTGTTTTATCTCAAATGGTGTAGAAGTTGTTAAAATAGATAAAAGGACGGGCGAACAGAATAACATTAACAAGCGGATTTACTTTTCTGAGGCGAGCATTTTTTTTTTAAATTTATATTATTTAGAAAATAATATAAATTGAAATATATATTATTTTCTTAAAAAATTTAAAAATTATAAAAAAATTCTTTCAAAAATATTTAATTTTATAAAAAATGAAATTCCTTTTAAAAAAACATTAATTTTAAAAATTTATTTTTTCTTCTTAAAAATTTCTTTTCAAAGCGAGTTATAATTTAAAATAATTGATTTAAATAAACACATATTAAATATTTCATTATTTAGTTAGCCCCTTGTACGAACATAGTTCTCACTTCTCAGATTATATTCAATTTTGTGACTTCTTAAAAAAGACTAGCTAGATATGACCGAGAAAATACATATACTCGGATTTATGCTCAGAATCGAATTCTGATTCGATTTAGTCATGTACTTCTGTCCATGCTTCTGTCTGCATGATAAATCAAAAAAGAAAAGGGCTGTGAGAGTAGGTTTCAGAAAATATTTACAATTTCACTTTAGCAAATTTAAGTTGAGCAAGTTCAATTCAACATGTTCGAGTAATTTTTATATAACTTCTTTCTTTATATGGAAATAACTCAGTGTCTCTAAAAGTTAGAGTCTAAAATTTTAGGAAAAGATCTGAAGTTTTTTGCAAATAACTTTTGTGATGTTTAATTTTTCTAGCGAAATAGATTCATGTGGCTGTCATATTTTTGCACTTAATTAAGTTTTACGCCATTTAAAATTTTATAAAAGATTCAGTTTTATACAATAATTTCTGTAAAATTTGGTTGGTTCTTGGCAATCTGTTAGAGTTGCTATTATACAAAAATGCACATAAATTTTATAAAAACAAATATTATATTCGTAAGGATATCTCTGTGTTGGCACAGTCTACTCTACATTTTTCCTCGTTTTTTTTAATAGATTCTCTTTAGTTTGTGTTTAATAATTATAATTCGACAGATACAGAAAAGGAGAAAACAAGTAAACTTTTATCATCTTTTTTGTTTTTTAGATAAAATATTTAAGATAAAATCCAAAATAAAAGTTTATGCAATCGCTTAAAATATTAACACAGAAATGGTTGGAATAGTATCAATTATAATTAAGCCCTTTAGTTATTATACAATGTGTTTATTCACAGACAAATTTAAATATTTTAATGATAATAAAATAGCCTCTGCTATATCAAAGTAAATAATCATTTTTGATTGTTTGAATAAAAATTCATAGCACTATTATTTCTCTTTCCTTTTTAAATCTTAGAAATCTTTAGGGGCCTCGGTGACCTAGATAAGAGCGTACGTTGTAAGCACCGAGGCAGTGTGGATTCAAATTCCACATACGTTGTAAGAATAATTCACTCTTACGACAATTTACGCCTGAAAAGGAAAGACTGTGTAATTTCCTTGTCACATTTATGTGGCAGGGGAATACACAAAAAAAAATAAAATAAAAAAATCTTTAATATAATACCTATACCTAAATTTTGTTTTTATATATGGAATTTGCGTACCAAACAACCCATTGTGAAACATTTTCATTTTATATTACTATTTAAATTTAGTAACTTTTGAACTTTAATAATACTTTTTTTTTAGAAAAACATCTATAGTTACTTATTTATTTAATGACCCAAAAAATTTTACTGAAGTTATTTATTGGCATTAACTTGACTTCTTCTCACAAAATAAGATACCTTCCTTCAATAGACACTTAAAGGTGACAAACTAGATAGGGCAAAGTATTACATATAATATATTCTTGCTCAGAATTAAATTCTGAATCAATTTAGCCATATAATTGTGACCATCCGTCTGTCTGTGAACACGATAACTCAAAAAATAAAGGAACTAGAATTTTTAAATTTTTACTATTTCATCTTGCGGGTTTGAGCAGCTGCAATATGACTTGAAAATAAATAAGTATCTACTGAAACTAGGTTTTCGAAATTTTGAGAAAAGAGATAAGTTGCATTGTAATAACGCTCGTAATTTGATTGATCTAGAGCAGCGGATTCGAGTAGCTTTCTTTATATGGAAATAACTATCTATTCAATCTAGGTATCTGAAATTTTGCAAATGATGATTAAGTTTTATGGCAACAACTTCTGTAAAATTTGATTGTGATGGTACGACAGGTTCGGGTAGCTGCCATACAACTTCTCTTTTTAAATGAAAATAGCTCAGTGTTTACTGCAGCTAGAAATTTGAATTTTAGCAAAGAGGTGTCGAATTACATGCGAACAACTTTTGTAAATTTTACAAAAGTTGGTTTAGAGCACCCGGTTCAGGCTTCTGCACCCCTTGGAACTTAATGAAGCTAGGGGTGTGAAATCTTATAAATGATGATCAAGTTTTATGGCAACAACTTCTGTAAAATTTGGTTGTGCTTGTGCAATAGATTCGGGTAGCTGTCATACAACTCCACAATTTATATAAATATATCTCTGCAGTTAACGTCTGAAGGTTTTTAAAAGATGGTCAACGTTTATAGAAACAGGGTATATTATGTTCATACGGGTATCCTAGAGTAGACACAGTTTACTCTACTGCACTCTTCCTCGTTCAAAATGTAAATCCAGATAAAACCAAATAGTTTGTCACAAATAAAAAAATTTTTGGTTCAACCTAAATAAATTAAGAATTTAAAAAAAAAAAAAATTAATAAGATAGACGGATATTAAAACAGTATTAGGCTAATGTTTTGTTTTAAAATCCTTTAATATAGTTAAAAGAAATGAAAAAGATTTTAAATAGTAGTAAATATAAGAAAATATTTATAAATTATTTATATATTATAAATTCTATCCAAAATTTTCTTTTTATTAAAATCTATTTGTGTATGCATTTTTTATTTTCATATCTTTTCATTCTTTCTCTTTCTTTTCCACTTTTTCTCTTTCTTTATAATAGAAAACTTTCTAATCAGAATTTAAATTCTTCAAGGGTTCATTCCGGTTGACCAATTTATGTTATACTCATTCTAATTTAATAAAAACTATTCAACATGTATGGACATCCTTGCATTCACATTCATACACATGTCCTTTTTAATTATACTCGTAAAAAAAAAATATAAAAAAGAAAGAAAAAAACAAATAAGAGAAAAAATTATTTATTTTCATTTTGGAATGATCGGTCAATTCAACAATTCTTGTTAGATTTACATTAGAATTTTTTGAATGAAATGAAATGGGAAGGGAATTAAAATAAGAAATGGAAAGGGGAAAAAGACAAAAAGGATTCAGGTTTTTTTATATTCTATAATTGCTATGTAAATTTATGAGAATCTTCTTAGAAAATATTGTTGTTGTTGTTTTTATTTTTAGTTCTTAATATTGCCGTTCTGTATGTAACGGTTGTTACATTTTTTTTTAGGAAAAACAGTGGCTCTTAATTTTTCTAAAAGGAGAAGAGGCAAGTAAATATGTTTTTGTGGCGTTAGAACGTTTGTTTTAACGAAAAAAACATGTAGTTTCTATAAGTTTCAAATTTCGTGGCGTAACCCAAAATGAATATTTTAAAATAATTGCTTTCAATAAATATGTTTATAAGAAATTTATGTATGCTATATATATTTAAGATCGTAACTGAAATTAAAGTGAATTACTATTCCGCGTATTAGAAAGATCTGACTTCAATATGCACTTATGCTGTAATTTCCGGTATTCAAATAAAAAATCATTTTTTATTCAATAATCAGATTTATATATATTGTGATTAGCGATGATTTGAAGCTTTTTTTCGTGGTTTATATTTAAGTCCTTAACTAAATGTCTATTATTGTCAGAGGCAATTCGATTTATACATATTATGAGACATGAGAATGTATTTTATGCTGATGCAAAAATGGTATTTGGATTCCCTTTATTCGACAGGTTTTAAACATTTAATACAGTATGCACGTACAAATTAAAAACCACTGTTTTAGTTTCCCTTAATAATTATTCTCTGTTCCTTTTTTTAACTGAAAAACAATAAAAGAGTTAACAAACGATGGGTACAACTAAAAGAAAACGTTAACATATTGAGCATAAATTATTATTAAGTACCACAGGACATTTGCATAAGAATGGTAAACAAAACAAGATTTTTTAAATATTTTATTCTTATTTTGGATAGTGATAGTTAGCCAGCCTTGATTTCAAAAACCTTAAATTAAAAAAAGAAAAAAAAAATCATTTTTAATTCCAAAAAATTAATTTTTATTGAAATATTTTTTTCCCTAATTTTGACTCCGTTTGACCTTTTTATAAGATCTAAAATGTTAGCCTTTCTTTACTCTTAAATTTATTTCAAAGGATAACAAAATTTATATAATTTTATTCTAACAAGATAATGATGATGATGACCATTAACTATAATAATATGAAAGTGTAATAAATAGTTTCAAAGCATTTTTAATTAAAGAAACCATTGAATGTTAAAGTTATGGGTGAAATAATTTTATAGGTATTTTAAATAACCCTTTTTGATAATTCAAATAACGTACGAAAAATGAAAGAATATGAAAGTGATTTAAATAAAATATTAAAGACACCTTCTGGAAAAATGTATTAAATTTAATTTTGTAATTTTTTATTCGGAAATTTTCAAAACTTATTTCATGAGACTTAAAATTTTCTTTTAAATTATATGACTTTAATACAATTATTTCTATAATGCTTTAATTAAAAACAATTCATCATTCAGTTTAAAAATATTTTTTAAGAATCAAATTAAATTTTGTTAAAAAATATACCTGTTAATGTATGTGTTTTTAGTTTTGACCAATGTCTTTAGGACTCTTTTTACATTGTATTTCGTCGGTCCGTCTGTTTACAAAACTTCTACATCGTTAAAGATAGAGA
Organism: Poecilobothrus nobilitatus; assembly: GCA_947095535.1. NCBI lineage: Eukaryota > Metazoa > Arthropoda > Insecta > Diptera > Dolichopodidae > Poecilobothrus > Poecilobothrus nobilitatus. Next base: position 49,008,967 of record OX352772.1, on the reverse strand, counting down.
AAAAAAAAATGTAAGCTTGGGTAGATCTCATAAAGAAATTAATCTTGTAGAACAACTTTTTCATGTAGCCCCATCCATTAGGGAGCTACAGCCGCTCAAACTTTACAAAAGCTCTATTTTTAAATGCGTATATCTCATGTTCTGCTTAACATTTTTTCAACCTGAAAACGCCAAGATTTTTTTTTACCTTTGTAAATCAATATCAAAATTATACAATTTTTTTTAAATTTAGTATTTAAATTTACCGTTATATAAAAACCAAATTTTACATGATTTTTCTATCTTCATAACTCCGGTACGGTTGTAGATAGGGAATTGAAATTTTGAGAGAAGAAAAAACTTTTAGAATTAGTATAAGTTTCCTCAGAACATTTTTTTAAACCACCCCTTATTTATGAGCTATTAGAGCTAAAAATTGAAAATTTGCTATTTTTTTTTAGACACCTGTAACTTAAATACTTGTACAAATTTTTCTTTGGCAAGACAAAAATAAAAGCTTCAATAATATATTTTTACATGTTACATGTTAACGGTTTTTCTTAGTTATATGTGTTTCTGGACTTACAGCCCCTCAAAATTTCAAAAATGTCCTATTTTGACATTTTTTCTTATTGTCTTATGAAATTTTCAAATTTTGAAGCAGAGTCACTATTCTAAACAGTTTGTATTATATATACCGTTAGTTTACATTCTGCCTTGTCTTTATTTAAAACGTTAGTAGTTTATTCTTTATAGGGCTCTAAGCTAACCATTTAATGTCCGATTTGTTGTTTTATATTCTAAGCTATTAATTTTATTCGCTTGTTTTTATTTGAAACGTCAATAGTTGATTCTTTGTAGGGCTCCAGTTAACTTATTAATGTACCTGTGATTCGATTATTGATTTGTATTAAATATAATATTAAACGTTCGTTATAATATCTTAATATTGAAGAATATAACACAATATAACACTAATGTAACTAATATTCTTCATAATATTAGTTATATTAGTGTAATAAACAGAAACGAATTTGAGGTATATATGAATAAGATGTCTGTTCCGATAACTTACTATCTAACGGTTCCGATAACTTACTATCTAATGTCGATCATCGATCACTTTTATGTACTAGACTATAAGTTTTTTATTTTATCTTGTTTCAATAAAATAAATAAGGCACATTTTTCACAGACCCCAGACCAGCACATTTTTTTGAACAAGCGGTGCGTTTTTTTCTGCAAAATATTTTACATGGCAGCTTATGAATATGACCACACCAACTATATTTTGCCGCGATTTTACAGCGTTTTTTTGCAGCAGATATACATACGCATTTTTGTCGCACAGAAAATGCTGCTGATAGCGATTTTCATGCAATTTCCCCTAACAAATGTCAAAACATTTGTTTTTAAAAATAAACAATCGTAACGAAGGAGAAAATGGAGAACAAAACTGAAAAATTATTTTAATAATTCATTTATTTTAGAAATTTTTTCAATTGTTTGGAGTTTTTATATTTTTTGTTTGACGTATAGTATACGTATTCTGCGCAATTTTTACGAGAACTTTCTTCTACGTTCATGCCACAAAAAAATAAACGTATTAGTCAGGACAAGGCTTAAACTGTTTGATTTGCATCATTCGATATTTTTTTGTGTTATCGTGGAATAGGTAAAATTTGTAAATACCGTCGAATATTTGGGTTAAATGATGACATGATTTAAATATTAACAACTACTGTTAAGTAAACATTTGAAGAAACGAAAATATGATGAATCGTCATATGATTTATTATTTTTTGATTTTGATTAAGATTAACTTTTAAATGAGCAAAGAAGTCAATTCATTCATTCTAATTTTAGTATCTATTTGTATTTAAATAAATGTTTCATTAATACTTTTATTTCGCTAAAACTTTTATGATGTCGACCGATACAAATGTAGTCAAAGAACATATTTTTTTCTATTTTACTAAAATTTAACACATAAATTTGTATGCTAATTAAAAAACTAATTAACCAGAACTCTTTTTTTTTTTTAAAGCAATAAAAGTATTTTTATCATCAACGAATGCATCTGTTTGTTTATGATTTCAACAATAAAATTAAAAAAAACAAAAAACATCTTCAAATGTTGGGTCTAATGTCGTAACATTTTAGTATGCATATTAAAAGAGTAAAACAAGAAGTCAAATGATAATTTTTCCACTAATAAATCAATTTACTTATTCCACGTACTAATAATAATACGGTCTATGGTAATTTGTTTTTGTAATAATTATGAAAGCAGAAGGCATTATCGGTAGGTCTTTAAGGATCAAAGATTAACATAAAAATCATATGTTTTTCAGTCGAGCATCAAACAGTTGTTGTTAATTTCAATCAAACGTTAAAAAATTATTATTTTGTATGGAAATATTATAAAATTTGAAAAATGATAATATAAATAACATTTACATACACAATATAACGATTAAGATGTGGTGTAAAAAAATAAAATTATTAATATTTTAATTGATGTAATTTTAAAATATAGTAAATCTTGAATTTTATTTTTCTATAGTGATAATAATTAATTATTTATTAATTAATTCTTTAGAATAATTAGATTATTCCTTGATTGAAACCTGCTTTGCCTCACAAAATGGTAATACGTTGAGTGTGATACGTTAAGTGTATCATCGATGTACATTACTTAAATATTTCAAAATCCCGTGGTCACCGGTGAATATTAAAATAAACCTGCGTTAAGTCACACGAGTGAACATTGCTAAATTGTTCTTCAAAATCTCAAAACAATTTAATGTACAAATTTTTACCATTAAAAACGTTCACGGGTGATACTTTGGAGCTTAAGGCAAGTTTATTTTTATGTTCAACAGTAAGCACAGGATGTTGAAACATTTTCATGATGTTTACAAATGATACACGTGGAACTTGACGTCAATTTTTATAATATTCACCGATATCCGTCGAACTCAACATGACATGTGAGTGTGTTATAAAGCGTGCGTTTCTTGAATGTCAACAGAAATTAACAATGTAATCACTGTGTGTCCAATGTATACAATTAATGTAACTAGTATAAAATGTTACACTAACTTTCTAAAAAACCAAAGACAAGTTTAAAAGATGTTTTATCGAATCGAATTAAATTATTTTTATTATCTTCAAAAACCTTAAAGCTTACAATTATAAATTAGGTCAATTAAAAATAGGATGTTAATTAACTTTTTTTTCCCTACCAATTCTCCTCATTGCATATGCAGACTAATATCAAGGAGTTGAAAAATGTTCAAAAACTAGTCGTATATATGAAATGTATAATTTCATAATTATTAGTTTAGTATATATATGAAATATATTATATACGAGTAGTACTTGCTATGTATTAGAAAAATTCTAAAAGAACTAAGAGAATAGGTCAGCACTTCTCAACAGCTTGGAGAAGAATTTTTGTATACAAAAAAGAAGTGACAGAAAAGGCAATATTTCAACTTTTAACTGTAATTTCAAGAAAACAATTACAACTCAATTAAATCTCTTAAGAAAGAGTAACAAATGAGTAACAAAATGTGAAGATCATCACATCAATAATTGAGAAATTTTTCGGCCTGAAAAATCTTTTCAAAATTTTAAAGAAATTCTTAATTTTTCTAACAATATGTTTCTGTAAAATAAGAAAAGGTTGTAATTTATTCCAGTGAATCTCACCCCAAACATATAGTGCCATATTGCAACTTAGACTGAAAGTAACCGTAACAACTGCTAACGAAAGTACTGCTTCAAAGAATTAGTATATGAAATTTATGTAGTTTCATATATGTACGATACAACGATATTAAGAAGAACATGGACATCCTTCTTCAAAATAAGTCTCCAAATTTTTTCGTTCATCTTCCATGAGTAATATTCTAATTATCCCAAACCCAATTTCCCAAGTAATCCTTTCCTTATCCTTTTACCCAAAACCAAACTATACATTATATCACTATGTATTAAATCCATCCTAGAGTTTGGTTTTAAAAGAGGTGCTTTTAATGTCCTACACTACCCAAAAGAACCTCGTGCAGTTCTTTTGAGTGACTTTCGATGTTTTCCACCGTCCCTCTTAAAAACAAAAAAAAATTATCAATTATAACTCTCAAATACTTGAACTGATTCACAGTTTTTATATTAAAACAATTATCACTGGCTAAATTATAATTAAATGTTTTATTATAACTCGAAGACAAATATGGTAAAATGATGGAACAGTTGAAATCTGACGAGAACGAGTGAAATCTCACTTGCACAAATATTATATTGTATCTATGAGGTTATAGGTTAAAAAACATTATTTTTGTCTTATTGCTTATTACTAATTTATGGTCTGCAAACCAATTTCGTAAGAGATGCCACTCATAGGTTGTATTGTAAACTAAATTTAAGATACTGCTATACTTTAAGTAAACAGTTAACAGTCTTAATTCCCTTACTTCAATTCAAATAAAGGAATAACAGTTAAAAATAAGATTCGACCGTAACTAGAGTCTTGTGGTTTAGGTTTTTTAAACTTTAATTTGTAATTCATAGGTAGATATTAGATACATATAGCTATTCTCGAATTATTAAAAACAAACAAAAAATTTTTTCTATTTAAAAATATCCTGTTGTAATGTTTAAAGGCAAATTATACAAAAATTAAATAATAGCTTAAAAAATATGAAGCTAAAAAATGTCTACATACAAAAAAAAAATGCAGATTGCAGAAAAGTAATAAAAACCATTTATGGAAAAAAAAACTTATTATATAAACAATTTAAAAACTTCAGTTTAAAACTCTGTAATAATTTAAAATCATATTATATGACAATATTCTATATTATAAAATATTTTAATTTAATTTGCTACGACACCATTTATTGTTTTGGTAGTATCGTACCACACAAGACGAAAAATTAATATGTAATTTTTAGTTTTAAGCTTTATTGATGTTCTCTTGTAACTATATAATGGTAATTACATATAATACTTATATATAAAGGAAATATATTGTATTGTATATATGCATTAAAAGATAAAACACTTTTAAAGGCCTTCACATAGTTTTAAAAAGGGAAGTCTTACTTTTATTTTAAAAATTTTGTCTGTTTTGCTAAAATTTAATTGTATGATCTGTCTGTCCATTATTTTTTAGATAAATTTAGATTAATCTTCTTTTTCTTCTTGTATCTTATTCGCTCCGAACGTTGGCCAACATGATCACTCTTTTCACTTTGTCTACTGCCGCTCTAAACAAGGATTTAGTGCTTGTGTTGAACCCTTGTCGTAAATTTTTAAGCTAGAAAATTCTACGTTTCGCAGGTGCACGTCTACGTCTATCATGTTAAATTTTTATTAATAAAAAATAATTCTTCCAGTATTATTTTTAAAAGTTCATATTTTTCTGGATGCCGTAATATGTGCCTAAAGTACTCTAATTTTCTGGTTTTTATTTTTTGTATTATTTCAGGCTTTTTTTTCAATTCGTAAGAGAACTTCTTCGTTTGTTATATGTAATCTACCCAACTTTATTTTACTATATACAATTCATTCGATTTTTATAATTTATAATACAGTTAGTCCATCCAGAACGCCATACCTTACGTTTTTAGAGAAGAAGGCAAACTCTTATGCATCACACTTTAAATAATGTTGCATCCTTTTACAAATCTGAATTTAAACTAGATGCTTTTATGCCACGTTTGTGTATGTTCGTTATAAAAGTATTGAAATTTTAAAAATTCCGTATTAAATTATGTTTTTTATAAAATGGTAAAATTCCCATTTTATATAGGCATAAAAAAGTGGAAAGAAAATCGTGTTATAGGGGCAATAAATCGTATTGCAAGAGAAATTTCCGGAATTCATAAATCGCATGGAATCTGTAAACCTATCGCGTTCTATTCGCTTTGGAAAAAAAAGTTCAGTTGCGATTCATATTAGCGACCTATGATAAATGCCGTAATTAAAAAATAACCAGCGTCTTTCTTTCGAGGGGATTTGGCTATTAAAATATATAATTTTATTGCATAAAATTCATTTATATTCTGAATCAATTATAAAAAACATTTCCTATTTGAAAGTTAATCTCGTGCGTTAAACTATTTTATTAATTTAAAATATTCTTAATTTTAAGTTGACTTAGATCAGTTTTATAGTTTAGCTTATAAGTATGTATAAATTATTAATTACCTAACTTGAAATAAATTTACATTATAATTCCTCTAAAATTTACCCCTTATGTTATGTTTATCTTTATAACACTTATGGCATAAACTAAAAAAGGTTTCTCAGTTCAGCAAAATGAAATTTTATATTGATGAGGTCTAATATCAGGAGAATAAAAGAGACGAAAAGTTCATGTTACTATTAATAGTAGTTAACCTTGATATAATATTATGCAAGACTTTGTGTTTATATAATATACTTTTCTTAATATATATAAAACTACAATCACAATAACGATAAAACTTTTGCTTCTTAATTTTTTTTTCACAATGTTTACTAACATTTTAAATTTTAAAAACAAAAAAAAAAAATTATTGGAGCACGGTGGCGGCGGTGGTCTTTATAACGGCGTAATTTTCTTTTGTTAGAAAATTTTCTCAATGAAAAACTCTTTTTCCATTTTGTTGTATTTTTTTTTGTTTTTTTTTTTTTGCGGTATATGATTTGTTTATAATGAAAAAATATGAAAATACGGAAAAAATTTTGATTTTTTCTTAATATTATACGGCTTTTTAAGAGCATAATATCTTTGATCTTTTATACAGTGTTTTAAACTTTTTTTTGCTTTTTTGAAAGATTTTTTAATTAAAAATATGATTTTATTAAATGTTCCTTAAAATATTATTGTTTACATATTATTATTATATACAACATATAGTTGCATTAAAATTAAAATTAAAATAAATGAAAATGCTATAGAAAATTTTTAATTTTTAGATTTTTATATAAGAGTAATAGTCTTGAACCTTAAACGTCTCGAAGTGTAGAAAATCTCCAATATATAATTCTTATCTATGTATATATTTCATGTCGATCTTTTTTCAGTTTATTCCCCTGCCACATAAATGTGTCTAAAAAATTACACAGCCTAGGTGTGGCTGTAAATGTCGTAAGGGAGAACTATTCTTATGACGTGTATATGGGATTCGCACCCAAACTGTGTTTTCACCGTATTTTAAATGCCCTTACCCACTAGACCACCGAGACTTTGGCCCTATTTTAATTTTATTTATTTATTTTAAGAACGTCTTCTAACGTATACAATATGATACGGTGAGTGAGCTTCTCTTTTTCGGTGGTGCGGTAGGAGTTCTTAATTTAATTGGAAAATATACAACATTTATTAAATGATCAAACTATGGGATGTTGACTATACCTCGATTATAATTTCAATTAGGCTGTATTTTGTTTTAATATTCAGAACTAAAATTTTAATTTTTTTGACAAGGATAGATATTTACAATTTATTAAATTCTCAGTTTATAATTGACAAATAAATTATTATTAGATATCATGATAGATTATTTATTAGAAAGCATGTTCTTCCTTTTAGATAACAATATCAATTCTCAAAAACCCTCATCATATTTTTATCGAAATTTTATTTCTTTTACTTTTAACGACCAATTCATTAAATTGGGTATCATTTTCCTTCCGAATTATATTGATGTGCTTATAAAGAATACAAACATTGCTTCGCTTTTTCCGACCGCAAATGTCTTTGTAAAAATTTACAGAACCATTTGAAATACCTCTTATCACAAGTAACTGTCAGTATTTATGATTCTGTAACTCTCTGCTATTTAACAGCTTCGCGAGGGATTGGAAGAAGAATACCATTACATATACTGTATTTTTACTTTTGTTGCTTAAAAATTAATACTTATGTTATGTGGTTCCAAAGTTGTTCTATTGTACTCTACTAATTACAATTCAAAAAATTTTTTATGAATATCTTTATTAAACACATTTCGTTTTTTTTCTCCGAAGAAAGTTTTCTTTCTCCTAAGGGAATCTTCCAAAGACACCAAGAATATCCCGTTGGTAATGTTAGATTTTTACTGACTAATGCCACCTGCCTTTCCAACCTATATAACGGGATGAAAGCCCCAACTTCTAATGTAATATGAAGACATAAGAGATAATAGGACAAGAATGGGGAAACTGTGAATTGGAGAGTGAGACTTAAAAGGAAGAATGAATTTATTTAATATTGTTACTATTTTACTATCAGTGACGAGGCCAATTGTTAACAATTACAACATGCAGTAGTATAAAACACAATTCTGCATGATATAACAATTGAAGGCAGCTGATCTACTGTCACTGTACAAGCTATTAGTATTAGTATTAGTATTATTAATTAATAATATTTGCTGACTTGATTGACTTTAGAATCAAGTGGAGATAAATAAAATTTTTAACATTTTCGAAATTATAATAAATATATATAGCTATATAATATAGTAGCTATATATTTTAAGTCCTTATTTATAAAACCAAATTAGAGATCTCAAAGGCCTAGTGGATAAGAGAGTATAAAATACGTTGTAAAAACCGAGAGAAAATTGGTTCGAATCCCAAATACATCTTAAGAAAAATGTTTCCTTACAACATATACAGCTATATCTGAAAGGGAAAGCCTGTATAATTTCTTTGTTATATTTATGTGGCAGGGGAATAAACTAAAAACAAAAAACTAAATTAAACTTAAAAGTTATATATATATATATATATATATACCTTTTTATTAAATGATACGATTTTTAAAACAGTTCTGAGGCAATTTAATAATCATCCAATCATCATAAAAACTATTATTTACCAAAAAAACAATAAAAAATTTTAAGATAAAATTTAACTTTAGGTACTTTATAAACTTTTCTAAGGAAAAAAAAAAAAATAAAATTCATTAAAAATTTTAACTAACATTTGTACCATCTAATTTTGCCTTTTTCATGGATTATAAATTCAAATATCATATCATTTGAAACATTTGAACACCTTAAATTTAAATTACAATATTATAAGTATATAATATAAGAAACTTTTATAAATTGTACTATTATAATATAATTTGTGACCCAAGGAACTGATATCATTTGTCTCAAATTTAGTACAGTTCTTTTACATACACACATACATATAGTTAATTAGTTTTATACGGTTAATTTCACCAATTTTCTATTAAATAATTAAAATAGTTTGTTTTTTTTTCTTTTTTTTTGTTTTTTTTACATTTAGATCCTTATTTAATACTTTGCATCATTTTTCTTAAAGCTTTTTTTTTGTATTTTTTATTTTTTTTTTTAAATTAAATAATTTTTCAAATTAAATTTCTTTTTTAAGAAAAACGAATACCTTTTTTTTTTTTTTATTACAAAAATAAAACTAAAACTTATAAAACAAACACAAAAATTAAATTTTACATGTCTAGCATGTGAAAATTTCCCAAAATATTATTATCAAAAAAAAAAACAGAAAACAAAAAAAAAGGATTTATTGTCCTTGCACATCATACAACGAACAGAACATATATTATCGTTAAGTCAACATATTAGAATAATTAAAAAGAAAAATTAAACTAAAATAAATTTTATATACATACATACATACATACATACATATACATGAATATGACTATATTATATTTTATTATTTATATATACATACAATCATTTACAACCTTATACATATAACAATAAAATAAAAAGGACATTTTCTTCATTAATTATAAATTCAAAGTTAAAAACGAAAAGAAAAAAAAACAAAAACAGAAAGTAAAAATAAAACTAAATTGAATCCTTGAAAACAATTAATCATATTCACTAAGTTTAACATATTATTTTAGAATTTAAATTTTATACGAAATGCACAATACACGAATATACACGTATATATATGTATGTATAAAGTTTTGTGCATATTATATATATATACATATTTAAAATATTTATAATTATTTCATTTATGTTACAAGTCAGAAAAGAAATTCTCATTAATATTTTCTATAGACTTAATATAGTAAAAAATTTATCCCCCTATCAGTCAGTCACCAGTCCAAACTTGAAACAAAAACATATGAATAATATCGAATACAGTCAGAAATAAAATAAAAAAAAAAGCAAAATAAAAAAACAGGACACACAAATTTTAAGTATCATAAGTGAAAGTACATAATATTTTAAAACGAAAAAAACAAAAAAAAAAATGAAAAAAACATTGAAGAAAGGATAATATTTAAAATCTTAGAGATTAATTCTTAAATATTGTTTGCGTTTACAGTTAGGAGAAAAATTAAATTAGTATTTTTTGTAGTCCAAAATGGTGAAGTAAACGGAATGAAAAATCAAAAATATCTTATCGATAATGTTAAAAAAAAAACATTTGTTTCAAAACCGCCAATTACCTACCTTCAAAGTTATATAAAATATGATCTCCAAATTGCCATTTAATTTAATTTTTCTTTTTTGCATAAGGTATGTGGGAATCATTCAAAAACACCAGGAATGAAATACTCTATTGGTAGTATCAGATTTTAACTGAATAAACACTCATCTCCTTTCAGTCAATGTAATGCGATGAAATATTTAACTACTCACATAGTATTTTTACATTTCTATCCTTACCTATTCCTACTGATGTCAAGTGAGTTGGAATAGGAAAGGATCAAAATGCTTTGAATTTGAGAACTTTGAATTTGAGAATAGAATTGAATGGGAACAATGAATCCGACTATTATTATTACTATTTTGCTAACAGTGACGAAGACATTTACAGCTAGTATACATCTTCAATATACAGTAGTATATATAAGTTCCTACAGGATTCAATTAACTTAAGGCAGCTTTATTTTAGTAGTTTTTACAATAATTATTGTTGTTATTATTATTTGCTATAGAAACGAAGACATCAGTTAGTTACAATATGCAGTGTAGTACCAGGTCAACAATTCGCTAAAAAAATGTTCAGTGGGTATCAATGTTGTACCCTCGTATGTAATTTTATGGTTTTTTCAGATGAAGAATCTATCTGGATTTTTCTGGATTAAGGGGACATTGATTTGTTGAACTCTTTAATATATTTCTGTTATTGAAATAAGCCTGTACAAAAAAGTATAATATTGTTAACAGTATGTATTTAAATATAAATATTTTTCTTGATGACAATGTATTTGGCTGTTTGAGAGTATAACCAAAACCCAGTTCTGTGTTATATTATTAATTAATTGAACAGCCCAGCTAGACTTTTATTTAGAAATTATTAAATTAGATTTTTCCAAATGTCATTTTGATTTTTATTTATAAAATTGCATATAATGTATAAAACGCATATAAAAACGCAAACATAAACAATATGTCAAACATATAGTACTTTAGTTATCTTCAGCAGTACCGCACTGCAAATATTTCTTTTTTCAAAATAATATTTTTCGTATATTTAAAAACAAAGTATACATTTGTTGAATAAAATAGAAACGCTTTATTGCGTTGTGTTGACGTTCAGAAATATTTTTGAATTATAGTTAAATAATTCACAGATAGCAACAAAAATATTGAAGCGCATCAATATCATTTTGTGTCTAGAGAAGATTTCAGACGATAACCAGAAACCGATAAAAGTACTAAAACCGTAAGAAAATAAAATCTGGAAAATTTTAACTTCCAGATTAAAATAAATTATATTAATACATAGTATTAATATATTATTTTTGTCACCAACTGTATATGCATATAACTTGAATATATGCATATTAAAAACAGAACAAAAAAAATGAAAAGTTTTTAAAGTAAAAAAAAAAATCAAAAGATAAATGATTTTAAAATTGTCATTTTTTATAGTTAACACAAAAAATGAACTCTTAGTTGTTTTAAAACATTATAAGGATACAAAAAGAAAATTTTTAATTTAACTGTAACTATATATATATACCTTTAATATTCGGAATAATTTCGAAAAACTTTCCCCATATAAAGAAACACAGACCATAAAATGGTATATAAAGTTTTTTTTTTTTGTTTTTTTTTGGAAATTTTTCTCTTTAATTGTTTTATTTTTCAAATCACTTTCAGTTTTCACTATACATCTGTTAGGACATTGTACTTTTATAACAGACTGCTGAGCACTTCGGACACTATAATTATAAGTCTCCTAGGACTTAATAAATGTTTTAAGAAATAAAATGAAAAAAAAAAAAAAAAAATAGAAAGGAAACAAATTGTTTTTATATGATGCAAAAAATTAAGAAAAAAAAAAAATAATTTGTCGTCCTTTGTCAACACACACAATAATGTACAAGGAATTTAAATGATAATATATGTTCCATATGCGTTCGGATAGGACTTATGTTGACTGAATTGGTGGTTTTTGAAATTTTTTTTTGCTTTAAAATGGACACCTTTAGGGAATGCAAAAATAGAAAGCAACAGGCTTTCATTCTTTCAATAGGTATAACTTTATAATTATACATAGGTATAAATTTAAAATATTTGCACATATATGCAGTCAGATACATTCATTATGTTTGTAGAAATGTAAAATGCACTCTATGTAGAAAAACTTAGGCTATATTTTATTGGCAAGGATTTTTTTTTGTTTTAAACAGAAAGGATACAAAAATACAAAGTTATGGAATATATATAAAGTCATAGAAATAAATTAAAGAAAAAGGACATAATTTTAGGTGCAATAATAAAAATAGAAAAACGCATATTATTAGATTGGGAAACCACATACACGACAGGCAGGCAAAAATGAATACGCATCGAGTTTATATTTTTATGCAAATGAATATTAAGAAAGCATTATTTATATGCGATTAAAAATGTTTAAAGTTTTATTTTATTTTTTGTTTTCATTATTATTGTTAAGTTGTTTAGTGAAAATATAATGAATTAATTAATAAGAATTTATTTAAAGTGTAACTTTTTTTTTTTTTATTTTTGAAAGATTGTTTGAAAAGTAATGTAAATTTTATATTTTAATTTAATTGACAATTTAAGATTTTGGGTTAAAGATTTTTATTTATTTAATATAAAGTGAAGATATAAAAAAATGCATTTGATATAGTATATAAATACGATAAAGCTAGTATAAATACAATAATAAATGATTGTAAAAAAGTTTAAATTTTATTTGGGGGCCTCGGTGGTCTAATGGGTAAGAGTGTGTAAAATACGCTGTAAACACCGAGGAGGAGTGTGGGTTCGAATCCCACACACGTCGGAAGAGTTATTCCCCCTTACGACATTTACAGCCACGACTGAACAGGAAAGGCTCATGTCCACATTTATGTGTCAGAGAAATGCATTAAAAATAAAAAAAAAATTTTATATTTTCTAGTTGTAGACATAACCGAAAAATACACATGGGAATTCTGGTTTCTTTTTTTGTATTACTTTCCTTATAGTATTAAGAGGATTGTATAATTTAAACGAATTTTCTTTTTAGTCCATTTCCAAAAAAAAAACAAAATTTGTACCACCCCCGCTTAAATGGTATTAAGGCCTAAAAAAGAAAAATTTGCTGTTTTTAGACACCTGTAACTTAGGCACCATTATTTTTTCAAAAACAAAAAGGCTATAATTAAAGCTTTGATTTTATAATTTTACATATTGTGTTAATAATTTTTCTTAATTATGTAGAGTTCGCTTAAAATTGATGAAAGTGTCTTTTTATTTTTCACATCTTTTTTTATTATATGAAATTCTAAGAAAATTGTCAAATTTTGATGCAAGTCATAATTCTAAATAGTTTGTATTGTTTTTTGGAAAATGTGCGTCTTTAAAAATTACTTGTCTACATTCTGCCTTGTTTTATAATGGAAATCGTGTAGTTAACAACTTTTACTCACCTTAAATCAATCATGATTTATTTTAAACAATTTGAACACCAGAGTTTTTTTTTTTGAAAAATCCGATTTAACGGCAGAACTACTAAAATACGAATCGTTCTATAATAAAACGTGCTCCTTTCTGCTGGTACTCAATGTTATTATAATTTCCAACAAATCAAAAAACATCTTTATATAGCAAATTTTAGATATGCTATATGTTATGTCTATTACATAATCTTTTTTCTTTTTTAATTCCTAAAGTATTTAAAAAGATTGTGATTTAAGTGTATGACATGGACAGAGACAACAAACAAATTCGAACGAGATCTTCTTTAGCAATTTTTGTTTTAAATTTTCACACACTTTTATAAAAATCAAATACAATGACCCTTAATACTAAAGAAAATGTCAAAGGATAAAAAGGTGATATGATTTTACAAAGAAGAATATATGAAATAAGTGAAGCAGAAGCATATAATTAATTTATGTCTGTATCAATTAACAGGTTTCTCTATATTAAAGTTATCCAAAATTTTTACGCGTTTTGTTAAAATATTTTTGTAATAAGAAACAATGATTATACTTAAATTGACATAAGAAAAACAATAGTTAAAACAACTGCCACATCTATATCATATTAAATTACAACAGTTATTCTGTCTAAGTATGATTTTTGTACCAGAGATTTACCAAAAGTTATTGTCAAGGAAATTATAGTTTATCTCATTTTCATACCGAAAAACACCAGAAATTATAAATAAATATAGGATCACTATGACTTCTGATATCCAGTAGCAATTTATTTCTGTTATTTCCCTTTATTCATATTTTCCCTAATCCCCAAAATCAACAGTTGATTGTACAATAGGTTTTAACCTAATGTTTGATATAAAAGGTAGGTGGCAATAAATACTTATATTGAGTAGATAAGGATTTATTGCACTTTTAAAATTATAATCACAATTTAAAATCAAAACTTCTTTTCGTTTTCTTTCTCATTCCAGAGACATTTCATACTGATTTACATTTAGGATGCTCATATAATTATTCTCCATAACGTGGAAAGATGGTTTTACTGGATAAAAATCCTACACTATCAATGAGGCATAGGTTTTTCTTTAAATCTTTTGGAAAACTAAACCTCCACCAGAAAGAAAAACAAGTGAACGTAAAGCAATTTTATTTTAATCAGTAAATTTATCGCGGAATTAAAAAGCTTATGGTCGAATCGAAAAAAAGGATAAATGGTAATATTTCTACTAAGTAACTTTGCTTAATTCAGAAAGGTGTTATATTATAGTATTGTATTATATCCAGCCGATGTTGTAATGGTTAAGACACCCGCCTTTCATACAAAAGGTCTCGGGTTCACACCCCGGATTGGTCATACAGATTAATAAAAAATAATATAGATTTTTCTTATAATATATAATTAATATAATATAATTAAAATTAAAAAAATAAGTACATATGTATATACATATGTCTTATAAATTATAATTAATATCATATTGTAATAGATAATAGCGTAATAGCTATATAATAAAATAATAATAAACCATAATTATTGTATAAGATAATAAATGGTAGAAATAAAAAAAAAAAAAAAGAAACGTCTGTATTGTACAATAGCTACAGCTGAGTAATCAACGGTTTAGTGAAATTAATGATTCGCGAAACTGAATAATAAATGGCTTATTGGATGCCCTATGCTCCTCAAAGGAGTGGCAAGGACAAAAAAAAAAATAGTTTTTTGTATAACTGATAGTAAAATAATAATAATAATAAGCGAATTTATTGTTCACTTACAGTCCCACTCCTCAATCCAAAGTTTCCGCATCCCTGTACTCAACTTTCCTATCCATACTTCCTACAGCCATTATACAGTGTGAGCTATTAAAGCTTTCATACCATTATATTGACTAAAGAAAGAGATGGGCTTAGTTAAAAAGAAATAAAAATCTAACACAATACCAAGGGGATATTCTTGGACTCTTTAAAAAATTCTGTCTTCCTTACGGCAAAAACAATCAGGGTCTTTTTGATAGTAATACTGTGTTCATAGTCTAGTAAAATTTAAAAACTTAGTAATTAAATTGTGATCCTCTTTTTAAATTTGTTTTCAATTTCAAAATAACCTTTTTCAATTTTATTCAATTCGAAGACTATAATTTTACTTAGGTATAATATTAATTGTCCTAATATTGTCCTAGTCATTATAAAATACTTATAGTAAAATTTATATTGCCTTATAAATGAAACCTTTCAATATTTATTTTACTTATCTAAACAACCTTATAAAAATATAATTTTAAAACAAATATAACCTATATTCATCATCATTTTTATTTTTATAAAGTTATTAATTATATGAAGTTCCGACATTGTGATATACGATAATTCCATGACAAAATTAAACGAAAACATCCCTAAAAATTAAAAAACAATTAATTTATAACCAAGAAAAAAAAAAAAAAACAAGAAAAAGATGGAAAGTGATAGTAAAGAACAACAAATAAAGAAATTCGAAACAATAAAAAGAAAGTATAAAAGGATATCATACCAATATTTTAATTTACTGTTTACATATTTTAAAAATTTCGTTACCTCGCAAAAAAAAAAAAAAAAGAAAAACTCACATAGTGTGCGGTCTCACATTATCTTCATATGTGGTCCTTGTTTTTAAAAACGCCAAAAATAAAACAACAATAAAAGAAAGAAAGTAAGAAGTCGCCAAACTGTCTAATGTATAAATCTGAAGTTACATATTATATATCCTGCATGATACATGAATTCCTGCATGTCCACTTAAATAATTCATCTTCGTTTTGTTATAAAACCAAAAATATATCCCTGATCGTTATGATATCCTTAAAATCTCACATTTCCTTCAATATATATTACGGTCAAAATGTGTGAGGTCTTTTTCATATTCATCTGTTAAATATTAAAATTGAAATGATCCTTTAGTAAAACAAAACATATTATGCCAATTACCACCTCTTTAAGTTAAATTTTCATGGTATAATTTATACCGTAACTGATTTTTTTCATTCATAAAAATGAAGTATGCGGAATGCAATAAAATCGGAAGAAGATAATATATGTTAAAGTTAAAAAAAAAAAAATATAATATCTGTTGAAAAAGAAGAACAGGAAGTTTATGCCCAAAAAAATATTTTATATATATTTAAATAGTGTAAATATAGTGTGAAACTTCAAGAGATTTTTAAAACGAAATTTGAATCTTTAGAATTTTAAAAAAAATTTCATTCAATAATTAAAACAATATGCAATACAATGCAAATCCAACTAAAAAAAAATGAAATATACCGTTAGTATGTTGAAGAAGAATGAATGAAGAGTTAATATTGTCAGTTAAAAATTTATGTCTTATACTACGAGGATTAAACATAGAAATTCAAGATGTTTGAGAGGGAGGTAATTTTTTTATATTATAAATTTGATAAATTAAAAATTATTTACATTCATTCACATCAGCATATTATCAATTTCATTTAATTCCATTCCTTTAATTTCTTCCCATTTAATTTCAATAATCTTTTCAAAATTAAAAATCTTTTTAATCCTTTAATATTTTCATTTGATTTAAAATAAAATTTATATTCTATTACACCTACTAACCCTATGCACCAAATATTTTGCAACTCATCTAAAATAATATTAAATTCCTCATTAGAATTACATTTCATATCTATATATTTTTTTACACTATAACTCGCATTACAATAAATTATTTTATAAACCATTCCATACAAAATATTTTTAACCCTTTACTTTCAAAAAAATATTTCAAGATGTCGCCCTTATATTGTATAATATAACGGTATTATATATGGGAATAACTGTAAAATGATAGAAAAATTAATTTTTTTTTTTTCATTTTTAAATTAAAAAAATTCCATTGGGAGCTGGTTTTTGAATGAAAATTGAACGGGTTCGTGTCTAAGAAATTTTTTAATATGAAAAATTTTTCACAGAGGGAAGCTGTGTTGCATGCGCATGTAAAAAAAAAAAAATGTTTTTATATTTTTAAATTTTTTTTTTCGTTTTTGTTTTTAATTTAAATTTTTTTTTTTTTTTTAATGGGTGATTTTTTTTTTTTTTTTTTTAAATTGGAAAAAAGTTGGGGAAAAAAAAACTTATAATGGAAAACGATTTAAATAAAAATTCTTCCAATTACATATACATACATATACAACCTACGTAGCCTCTTCATTTATACTATACCGGTGGAAAAGAAATGTAAATATGAATGGATACATTTTATGTATACATGTATGTATGTATTATGGTTGTAGATAAGAATAGAGGGAGATTTTACGAGAATGAAAGAGTTATGCTCCCACAATATTTAAAGCGCATGGAATGGAAGAAAAAGTTTTATTATTTATTTTGGTGATTGTTATATGTATGGATGTATGTACATAGATAAATTTAATATATATGTCGGGAAGTGATTTTAATTTTCTTAGCATAACGGTTTTATTGGTGTTTATACGGTTTTTATCTTGAAAAGGGGTAACCAAATAAGCGAGTGATTATTGTTGTTAATATTTTCTTTATTTGACAGTTAAGAAAATTTTCTTCATTTTGTTTTTTTTTTTTTTTTTGATTTCTAAGCTTGAAATTTGATGATCTCAGGTGGATACTTATATATGGATATATAGTAGATAAAATTTATTTAAAGAAAATATAATTTTAGATTATTTTAAATTAGCTCGGATATACTGTATAATTTATCTCTGTAAATTATTTGTTTATTGTTATAGGTATATGGAACAAGCTACATTTTAAAGTTCATTATTAGTTGAACATCAGAATATTGATAAAGTGGTAATTAGATAGTAATTAGAGAACAATCGAAGGTTGGCGGAAAAAGTACCTATAGAAATTAAAGTAGAATTATATTTTGGATATAAATCCAGTGTATCTAATTTTATCCCATTAATTTAATTTTTTGTTTATTAATATAACATATTAGAGAGAGAGACAAATCTATAATACTCATCGGAAAGTATCTAGGTTATATTATATAAAAAAATTGATCAAAGATTTTAATATAATGTTAGATTTTATCCTAGAAGGGTAACCTATATAAAATATATTCCCATTGCTAAAGAAAAATTGAATATTTTTTTTTATTATTAAAAAAAAAGTACAATTTTGTTTCTTTGTAAGAATTTTTTTCAACCATTTTTTTTATTAACTATGATGTTTAGTTTAAATAAGTTATTGATTATTAATTGATGCATTTTAAAGCATTCAAAAAGTATGGTATTGGTGTAATTTTTTTTCCCATTATAATAAAATAAAGTCCCAACATTATAATAAAATAAAGTTGTAGTCAAACCATTATCTAAAGTAATTTTTAGATTGAAGTAAAAAGATCTGATTCACTTTTATTAATAAAAATTTAATGACTGGTATTTCCAATTTCTGCGTTAGCAGAACATTAAAATAATCTAGATAAAAACTGTTTAAGAAAAACTATTGTCAAATCAGGTAAAAATTATGAAAATATGTAAAAGTTCATATATTATGTGATTTCTGTCACTATTTAAAAAAAAAAATACTTATACCTAGGCCAATATAGAGGGGATCTAGGGTGACCATCGATATTTAGGAGCTTCGACACAAAGAAAAGCTTAAATTCGCAAATATCGAGAAGATTGGGATAAAGTACAGTTAAATACAAAAGAAATAGTAAAACTTCACAAAATCTCTGCTGAGTTTCAAATAACCTGAAATGTCAAATCTCAATGTTGATGTTGAGAAACACTACAGAATCAATGTTTTCTTCTCTAATATTAATTCTGACGACGTGTGTGGGATTCGAACCAACACTCCCTCAGTGTTTACAGTGTATTTTATATGCTCTTACCCACTAGGCCACCGAGGCCCCAAAAAATATTTATAGAATAAATTTTGACATAAATCTATCACCAGAAAATTTACTGAAAAGTATTGCTGAAGCAAATTTAATTCAGATGTTTCGAAATTTAACAAAATATTCTAAGAATATTTCAATTTTATCTGGTTCTGTTTTGATTCTATTGAAAGAAGCTTCAGTACCTACATTAAAAAGAATGAAAAATTTCAATAGATCGATAATGTTACACGAAAGACTGACTGGTTTAATGTAATGCTCAAGATAAATTGTGATTACGCACAAAAACTGGGCTTTTCGAATATTATTAAACAATTTGCAGATTCTAAAGCGCACAAATTATGGTACCTAAAATTATCTTTTCTTACTCTATAAACTAAAAAAAAAATATAAAATTAAAATTAAAAAGAAAATTCAAAGGATTTATAATAATATTCAAAGCAAATTTTATCTTATTTTATAACACAAAAACATATACGAGTATATAAAAAATAAAAAAATAAGCAAACAAAAACAAAAAGGTATAGGTCCCTCCAAAAGTCGTTTGTTCCGGGTCCAATTGATTCTCTCTCAGGGTCTACTTATACCACCACATTTCTTTAATTTATTATACTTTATTATAATTTTAATTACAATATACCTACTAGCATAAACACAAGAAACACTAGCTAATATATCTGAAGTTTTTTTATTTAATTTTTTTTTCGTTAAATTTTATTTAATTTAGTTCGAAAAAGAAACAAGAATATTAAAATTGTATAAACATTTATCAACGCATTATTAATTTTTATACAAAGAGTAAATATTACTTATAATTAGATCTAATGTAATAATTTTCAAGCTATATAAGCAATATAATTTTAAAAGAGCTATAAAATAATCTAAGTGATCTGATATTTTGAAGAGTTGAATACCATATAATTAAACAATTTATCTAAATAAGTATTTATACAACTTAGTCTCAATACATAAGTAGGTAGATACTTGCCTATGTTTTCTGCAACCATCCTAGTTTTCTCCTCTCAACCAGATTTCCTCATAATGTGTAGATATTATACAGTTTATGTGTTTCTCTATGTATCTTATCTATGTATGTTTTTTATCAGGTTTCGCAAATCTTCAGCATTGAAATTAGGTTAGCACTCTTAATGAAAAAGAAGAGCCCAATCAGTGGTAAAGTTATATAAACTTTAGAGTGTCCGACGTTAGCTTTTATATAGAGCAGGACGTGATTGGGAGCATCACAACGAACAAAAAATTCTATGGAAGGAGGCGATTTATCTCGAACAGATGATAATTAGAGAAATAATTTAGAATTTTAAAATGTAGTAGTTTCGTAGCGTAAATTTTTGTTCATTGTGATGCTCCCAATCACCTCCTGCTCTATATAAAAGTTAACGCGGGACATCTTGTACATTTTGTCAATACAATACGTTTGATAACAATCAAAGCACTGTAATTGTTAATAAATAATATAGGGGCACTGAAATAAAATCATTCGAAATAAAGCCGTAATAGTTTTATTTCACTTTCAAAAGAGAAATAATACCATATCGTTGATTTTTTTCTCCTATATTTTCTAAAACCATATAAATAAAATATTGCTTTTTATTAATGCAATATATGAAAAATATATTTAAAAAAACAGTTTTTTTGTATTCTTTGTTATTAAAACGTTTCTATGAAAGAAAATAATTTCAACAATAATATGAATGAACATAATTTGCTACCCAGTTATATGCAGAAACACGTTGAATATGTTGATGGTTGTTATTATTTACGGAACAGAAAAGATTTTAAGCTACAGCTATGCAAAAAAACTAGTACACTATATACTCACTTATGTACAAAGGAGTGCAACTTTTCAATGAACTACCCCATAATATAAAAAATTCGTATATTTAAGAAATTAATACTAGAGCATATAATGTATAAAATATAATTTTAAATTCAAATTGTAAAAATCGTAAAGTTTCTTAAAAATCAATAAAATAAATCTAAATTTAACAATTAGAAAAGATTTTATAGTTGGTAACAAAGTCACCATTTAAATAATTTCTTTCATGGGCCGCTTTTGGCGGCGATGATTCCCTTATTTTAAATGCTTTATGGAGTTCCCAAATTTTGACTACAGGAATTAATACCATATATGGTATTATCAAATTTTAGAATAGTCTAATAATGCCACAAATACAAGAGAATTAATGCTGCCGAAAAATGCCGAAAAATTTATATTACAAATTACGCTTTTCCCAGAATAGGTAAATGCATGCATACATATGTGAGATTCATTTGGGAGGCATTTTAGAACTGGCAGCAAAATCAGCGTTTTAATAATTTGTTTAGTGGGGGTTTGGGACGGCAGGTCCCATTAAAGTATTGTTATTAAAGTATATATTTAAAAAAAATTATTAGGAGGGATTTTAGAATTAGTTGTAAAATCTGTGTTTTAATAATTTGTTTAGTCGGGGATTGTCCCCTACACATTCAATTTTATGTTTTTAAAATGATAATCCAATCATCTTTTGTTCGACAAAGGTTATTAAAAAAAAAAATATAGGAGTTTGCTTAATAGATAGAAAATAAATAAATATAAGTTATTGATAACTATTTTTTAGAATTTGTAATAAGTCCAAATTTTCGTCCCATTACATTCTTCAAATAGTCTCTACGATTCTTCAACTCTCTACGATTCTGTTAAGATAACCAAAAAAAATAAGATATATCCTAAGAAGTTGTTACTTTTTTAAGGCTAATAAATTTTATAAAATTTTTATTTAGATTTAAATAATAGGAATGTAAAAAAGTAAAAACAAAAACATTTTAAACCAGGATAAACCATTGATTTTCAATAAAATCCTAGTAGAAACAATTTTTTATTTTTTCAGTTTTTTTTTTTTTTATTACGACATATCAGCTTTATAAAGTTAAAATAGGACCCTTATTCTCTGTTTTTTTTTACATTTAAATGAAAACAATTTAAAGATATAGAAAATATTTTGGTCCTTTAAAACCATTTATCATGTACAATTGATATAAGAAATAGTAAAAAACAAAAATCAGGACAAATAAAAAAAATAAAATACTAATTTTATTTGTAAACATTTTGGGTAACTGGTACAAATAATAGCACCAAACATAATTTTTCTGTTTTTTTTTTTTTCAATTCAGTAAATTTTAACAAAAGGGTATTCTAAAATGACATCTTAACTAAGAACAAAAAAAAAAACTATGTATATATTTTTCTTTTTTTTTTAAATAAAAAATAACTACAAAAAAAAATAAATTTCTATAATAATAGCAAATATCTAGAACTGAATTAAAAAAACATATAAATAATATATACATGTGAACTCGCGCCCTTTCTAAAAGTCAACAATGAAACGAATGAAATTTTAAGGACGAAAAGAAAATCAATTTGTTTGTTTGTTTTTTTTTTTGCTTTTTTTTCGAAAATCATAAATGCAATAATGTAATATTGTATACAATTATTATTGTATTAAAAAATTCAATATTTTCATAGATAAATGGTTGAAATGATAATAAATTAAAGAGGAACAAAACTCATATATATTTTTAGTATTGTACTGATTGAATACAAAAAAAACCCAAAAGTAAAATATTTATAATTTTCCTCAATGTTCAATCACACGTCTACAAATAGATTTTATTTAACTATTATAGATGTTATAAAATTTAGTTTCCAATTTATAAAAAACAAATTTTGAGAAGAAATGAAATTTTCTACTAATGACAATTTACTATAATATCCCCTTTATCGCCAATTATATTTTAATTACTATTATAGCGACCTTAAATATCTCTTTCATACCTGATGTAACTCTAAACATTTGTAAATTAAGTATTGATTAAAAGTACATATTATAGAAAATATGTCATAATATATTTATATGCAGCTAAGTAGTTAAGACACCGACCTTTCATTGGAACCCCGTTTGTTTAATAAAAAAAAAATAATATAATATAATAAAAATATAAAAAATAATATTTATATAATATATCATATAATAAATATCAATGTGATCATATCCTAATATATTATAATAAAATAAAAACAAAGTAATTCTTGTATAAGATAATAGATGGTGCACAAATAAAAACATTTATGTTTTATATATAGTCTTATACAATATATGTAGTTACAGTCGAATAATTAACCTAATTTTGAAACCTATTAAACCTAATAGTGAAACTAATTTTTCCAGAAATTGAAACTTAGTCAAATATATATTATAAATGACTTAGTGGATGACCTTTATACTCCTTATAGAAGGGGAAAGAAGAAACAAAAATGTATCCATTGTGAATGTGATGAAGAATAAAACTATTTAATTTAAGTTAATTTGATACTTAGTCTAAGTTATTTTATCGAATCGAAATTAAAACATTTTAGATTCTATAAATAAAAAATTGTATTGTGAGTATTAAATTGTGCTTATGCTTCCAATTTTTAAGTAACGTCTTATATAGTTTTATTAAATACCAAAGTTGTAATCATATAAATGATGCTTACATATAAAAAAAAAGTTGTATGGAAACTATTTGAATCTTTTGTACTATAGTATAACCAAATTTTGCACAAATTCATGATATCAAATCTGTCTTTCTCGCAAAACTTCCTCACGAAATCTCATTTAAGAAAATTTCAGATACCTTAGCTTCAGTAGATCCTAAGTTAAGTTATTTTCATATAAATAAAGAAGATGTAAGGTATCTACTCGAACATGCCGATCGAACTTGCTTAATTTAAATAATGAAACTAATAATTTTACGGGCGGACAATTTTACAATTTTAAGGTATCACGAAAGTCATCGCATATTTATTATACCTTGAGAACTACATTCGCACGGGTATAAAAATTAATAAAATTATAAAAGAAATATTAATTATATGTTTTTAAGAAAGGTTTTATTAGCTGGTACCAATCCAAGCCCAATTCTAAATTCATTAGAAATTTTGATGCATGCATGTTCCTTAGTTATTTTTACCGATATCTTTAAAAATACTGAGTTTAGAGTTATTCTTACATAATAAAAAATATATAATACTTCCGTATATTTCTTGTACAAGAATTACTAAATTAATGGGGTTTAAAAATTATATTTACGTATTTTTATGATTTGAATTACTTTGAGTTATGATAATATGCAAAAATCTCATTCCTACATATAATTATCCTATTGCCTTACTTGTAACAATAGTATAATAATTTTTATACAATTACGGCACACTATAAGTAAATAATCAAAGATTAAAATAAGTCGGCTGATGGTACAGAGGATAATTAACGTTACAATGCTCATAAAATTAAATTTCATCCTCTCACCCCATATATCCTTGCTCAAATAATGAAGGTAGTATTTGAACAGAGTTAAAGTCGAAAACAGTCATAAAAAATGGTCATGTTCAGGAAAGAGTACTGATTTCGAAAGGAAAAAACGTTTTGAAAAGAAAAAACTTTTAATCTATATATATTTATAGTGTATACACAAAGTTTTATTAGTCATGGCATAGATTAATCCTTTCAATAGGACGCATTACATCAAAGCTTAAGTTAGACTTACAGAATTTTTGATATTCGTTTTATTTTTGATGTAAAAACATGTTCACACCTTTTATAAATGTTGTCTTGTTTTAAAAACTGCATAACGGACTTGAAAAAAAAAAACGTTCTAAATATAATTAGTACACACATGGAAATTTATATAGAGTTGGGAAAGTCATACATACATATATATAGAGTTGGGAAAGTTCATATGAAATGATTAGTAAAATGTAAAATCTTATCTAAATGTTATAAATATATTATAATTATATTGAGAATCTTTATCTTGCATTTCTACTATAAACTACATAAAATATATATAGAAGGCTATTTTTCAGATTAATGTAAAATTCAATTCATTTTTTTATTAACTTTAAAAGAATGAAATTAAGTTTAAGAATTTTGTATTGAAAAGTGTATAAACTGTAAAACATAACAAATTTATGAAAAAAAAAAAAAAAAAATTTCTTTCATACTTTTTTTTTTTTTTGAATTCCTCTAATGATAAATTCTTTTTACCTATCGTTCTTTTCCTCTTCAAATTTTCTTTAAATTTATATTTTGAAATTAAACATGGTACAGGTTAAATAAGAAAAATTGCCGCAAAGGCTATAAACAAATATTTGAACAGGCGCAAAAAACAAAAAAAAAAACAAATTACAAAAAATTGCGCATACAATAGCTCAAAATAAAGCAATCACTAGAAATTAAATAGAACAGTAACAAAAAGAAAAAAAAGGACGAAAAAAAAAAAGGATAAAAGAATTCATTCTTTTCTTTTGAACCAAAAAATTTTTTTTTAATTTTTTCTCTTAGAACAGTAGAAACCAGAAAAGATTACATGACATTGCCTCTGGATATGGGCAATAACAATAATAAAAGGATGTTTCATAAAACAAAAAAAAAAAAATCTATACAAACATATATGAACGTATAGGTATGTTATCCTTTCATTTTATAAATGTTTTATAAATGTTGTGTCTTCGGTGTTAGATTTTTGTTTTGTTTTTTTTTTTTTTTTTTTGTAAGAAATCAAAAGACATTTCTATCTTTTGTGTTCCAATTTTACCTTTACGGTATGGATTCAAAATGAAGATGTTAAAATGACATTAATAATTTAGATTTTTTATTTTTTGTTTTTCAATTTTTTTGTAGAACATTTCTTTTAAAAACAATTTTTAATTTATTGTTACCTAAGGTTTTAACAATTGTACTAATGGAGATGTCATTTTTTGCTATCTAATAAAAAACAATATGAAATTTCAATGATCATTTTGTTCTATTGTTTTTTTTATTTGATATCAGGAATTTGGAATTTATTTTTCAATCGCGTACCCGAGATTTATTTTCAATCTAACGAGATTTATTTTTTTAATAATTTTACGTTCTAGAATCCAGCTAGGCTATAAAAACAGTTAAAGCTTATACTTAGATAAAAACTGGAATTTTATATTGCTTTTTTTTCTTCCCTCCTCCTTCAGTATGGGAATCTTCTAAAGACATCAAGAATACCACCTTGAAAGTGTCAGATTTTTACTGACTAAACTCACTAAACCACCAAATATTATATGATGAAACTTCTAAATAACTGCTAATGCAGTATATTGGATAGGAAGAAGGGATAAAAAGAGAATAGGACAAAGATGCGGAAAATTTTAATTGGAGAATATCACTGTAAAAAAACAATGAATCCTCTTATTGTTATCCATCAGCAGTTACAACATAGAGTAATATATAACATCTTCCTGTATGAGGTAATAATTGAAGACAGTTTCATTGTCATTAATGTATAGCAGTTATTATTATTAGTATTAACATTAATTATTATTTTTATTACTATTTACTACGTATATCTAACTATAAAAAGTGAAATCTTATACAAGATTATATTATGGTTTGGTCATATGTAGAAAATTATGTTCAATTTTCATTGCCATCGGAGTTCAGAATATTTTATTTCAAAATCTTCAATTCATTCATTAATTCTTTATCAAACTTCAATTTACTTTCTAGATAACAAAAATATAATTCTAAATTAAATGATTGTTTAAGTAGAGATAAATTTCGTAATAAATTTGTGCATTTATATATCTATTATATGTTTCATTTAATCTAAAGATTATATTAGATTTTCCATAGAAAATTATGTCTTGAAAATGAAACTACTTATAAACTTCGAATAAACTCAGTCGAGTATAGGGTGCAGAAACTATTACCACTGAAAAACCTCTGCATTTACAGATTTTAGTTATATTTTTTTTTTTTTTTTTTTTGCGTTAACAAAGTATCATTTCCTTTGCATTTTCAAATTTTGAAAAATACCTTTTATTTAAAAAGGTAGACGGTATGTCTACAATAGAAATTATAGAAAAAGATGTAGAAGCTGTTATTGACCAGAAGTCCAGGAAAAGAACAAATTTATTCTCCACTTCGGTTTTTTTGTTTTTGTTTTTGAATTCTTATGAATAAATGGTTAAATCGGTTTTTGGTCAATTCGATCACTTTTGTTTTTTTTTTTTGTTTTTGTTCAGTTTTTATTTTATGTCCTGGTAATTTTCAAAGAACTAAAAATAAAAAATTCTTTTTTTGCTTTTTTTTTTGGTCATAACATTAAAAAAAAAAAAAGTTCAATAAAACATAAGTGATTGTCTATTATTATTATTATCATCACCATTCAGAAAAAAAAAAGGTATCTATAGATTTTTTTTTTATAAAGTTGACATTTTAAAAGAAAAAAGGATTTGTTTTTTTTTTTTTTTTTTCTTATTATTTTCTTTCTGATTAATATCCTTTTATCGTTATCTTTAGAATTTACAATTTTATTGTTTTGTTAGTTATTGTTAAATTGGTATTATATCAACCGATTGATTTGTTTAATGTTTAGTAAATATTGACTTTATCTTTATCACAAAAAAAGAATAAAAAAGAAAAAATTCGCAAGACAATTTTACAAAAGATGGGATGAATAATTACAAATGAGAATTATTTAAAAGGCGGATTGTTTTTTTTTTTTTTTTTTTGTAAAACTATAAACAATTTCATGTAAAATTTAAAAAAATTTTTTTCTTTTTATATCTTAAGAACAATTAATTTGTTTTATATAGAAAATATAATTTTTTAAAGTAATGAATAGATAGATTTCAAAGCAAATTGAGACATTATCAAATTTTTAATTTATAGATTCAAATGTAAGCAAAAGATTTTTAACATAAATTTTGTTGTTTGTTAAATTTAAGAATTTGTTTGTGTCATAAAATCGGTAAAATTTTATTAAATATAAAAGATTTCATTCTATACAGTTCAAAAGTTATAATTCTTCAAATTCTAAACTGAAAAAAAAAATTGTACTGTAGATATTTCAAATGTTTTCGTTATCATGTTGTTTGTTTTGTAATACTGCAGCCAAATGAAGGAGTGATACAGATGCTGTTGAATTTAAAGAAAACTATAAAAATAAAAATAATTGCAAAAATATGTAACTTTAACTCAAAAACCAATTATTGTCATGGAAGACCCAATGAAAACCATAAAAAATAAATACAAGCGATTACATTTTGGTTTGTTTTGTTTGGCGTATAGGGTGTAGACAAAATATCTGTTAAAATATAATAAAAATCTAAAGATTTAATAAGGTTGTAATCTAACTTTTTTTTTTTTTAATGTATTATAAGTATATTCAAGTTGTGGTACTGAAGTTAAATATCTAAATATCTACTAAGTTAAATATACAAAGAATAATCTCTTAGTTGCCAGGATCCTAGTTTGAATGTAAGCCGATTACATTTTATTGATTTTAGATTCTTAAAATGATGTTAGTTGAAGGCTTTTCGATTACTTTCTATGTGAATAAATTCATTTATTAAATTTAGGCCCCTCCAATTTCAAATATATATTTCTATAGCCAAATATAATTGTTTGGTATGGCAATTCCTCTTTTCCTTTTCATTTGTTGTATAAATATTTTTATGTAAATGTTATATTCGCTATTCATATATGTATTATCAGTTGCAAAAGTTCATATTTAATATTTGGCATCATATGCTTCAAATGTGCAGTTTTTGTTCGTTTTGTTTGACAATTTTCTTTGAAAGAGTTTTCTCTCTTGACCTTCTTTAGTATACGTCTTAGAATATCGCAGTATTTCAAATATGGTCTAGGCATGAAATTTTTTATCATTTTTCTGTAAATTCATATTTCTAAAGATTCTATTGTTCATATGTGAGGTCTTTAATGTTCATGATTCTAAGCCGTATAATAGAACAAACGTGTAATAGAAAAATGTCAAATATGGCTCTGGTGATAGTATAATACATGCGATTAGAGCAATAAAAAAAGCAATTAGGAAAAAAAATATATTAGGTTATATAACAAAAAAAAATAAAGTTAAGGAGATAAAGAAGTTTATATATTCAATGATAAAGGAAAAAGTGTTACCCAAAGTGAGAATAAAAATGTTGAAACTAAAATCCAAAGTAAAAATAGAAAAAAAACTTAGTAAACATATCGAAATAAGTGATGTTGATGTAAGTCAAAACCAAAAAGATGCACTGATTATAATAGTAAAAAGTGGAGGAGTTAATAATACTGAAAATTAAATTAAAGATGTGTATATGTAGCAATAGCTAAAACAAAAAAATTAGGTGAGCCCGGTTTTGGATGTAGTTGTTTACTCTATCTACTAGTACTATATAATGCTAGTTTTTTGTGTTGTCTTACACAACAAAAATATAGAGAAATAGTAGAATGCTATAGACGAGATTAAAAAAAGCAAAAACAAAAAAAGGGTATGGGAAACTTTTTTTTCAATTTATTATTTAAGAAGACATTTTATATTGATTTTTAAAACTTTTATTTTCCTTTTTATAAATGAATTTCTGATTTTGATTTTTTTTCTCATCTACATTAAACTAAAATTTTCATTTACATTTTTACACAACAATTTCATCAATTAGTAGATTCATAGCTTCCTTCTTTTCGACTAAAATATAAAGTTTATTTTATCTTAGAAAAATACATTTCTACATAACCAAACTTCTAAATTAACAATTTTCTTGATTTAACAGTTTTTCCGGATAGAATAATGGGTTAAAATGTTATTTTCTCATTCAATAATACAAAAAACAAAAATTTGTTTTTTTATTTCTTTAATTAAAACTCTTAGAGAATCCTCTAGAGATATTCTCGTTCCTCATATTTAAGATGCATAAAATTATTTTAATTCGCACCATTAACTCATTTAAATGTTTGCACTGTGGTGTTACAATTAAAAAAAGTCATTTTTTTTTTTGCTAACGAAATAATTAAAAAAAATATATTGTATCACTCTTGTTGCGTTAATGTAATGATACTCTTCTTCTTCTGTATAAATAATAATAATAATATTCGTTAATTAAAACGCGAATATATTATTATGAGAATTTCTAAGTGTTATTTCTTATTACTATAATACTGCCATAACCACTGCGTAGTTATTTCAACACTCTGATTAATTTTTTTTTAGCAGATATAATTCTGCAACCACTGTCAATTGAGATTATTACACATTTGGACAAATAACGGTATTTCCCCTTTCATTATATTTCTTTAGGTTAATAAGGAAGAAAAAAATAATGGTATTTTTTATTTCTATTTCAGTTTCTTTTCTTAACAGTTTAATACTTTCATCTTTAAGATTGATAATAAATATAAGTATTAACTGGTAAAACAGTTAAAAGTAAACATAGGGTAAAATTCTGTTAATTTCTTAATTATGTTAAAGCGGCTTTGCACAATATTTATTTGTTACCATTTAAATAAAATAAGAGTCGCGAGAATACCGTTGGGGGTAACAATTTTTTTTTTTTTTTTATTAATTATCCAGTTGTAATTTTGCCCATTTTTAATTATCCCGTTATTTTTTATTTTCTTTCTTTTTTTTATTTTTTCATCGAAATTTTGTGGGGAACTGAAAATATCTTCATTAAAAAGTTTTTTTCTTCTGATTATATTTTATTTTATTGCAATGATTTTACTTCTTTGTTTTGTTTTTCCGCGAGTTTTTCCTCGCTTTAATATTTTAATTTCTTTCTTTTATTATTTTAGATGAATGTTTCTGGATTTAGCGAAAGCAGACAAAAAAAATATAAAAAGAAAAGTTTTAATGTTTATGCCATCGGTTTTATTTAATTTTTATAATATCTACTTTAAGAAACAAAAAGATATAGGAAATCCTAAAAATATAAGAAAAAATTTGTTTGTTTTTTGTTGCGATGTTAAAATTTTCTTAAGGAATTAAAAGAAAAGGTGTTTAGTGAAAAAACAAACAAAACAAAATGACCCCTGAGGGAAAAATTTTATCCGCACATTAACAGTTGACAAGCATTTTCTTTGTTTTTCTTATACACCGAAAACACAATGTTGTCGGGAAATCACGTATTTTTGTGACTTTATATAAAAATTATTTTTTTTGTTTAGTTTTCTTTATTTTTTATACTTATAGGTATATATTATTTTTATTATATTTTTAATGGGCAATCTCAATTATTATTAATGATTAAAATGTATTTTAAATAGAATTTAAAGGAAATTTTTAAGAGTTGTATTTAGTGAATATATACTTGTATATTTCGTCATATAACGCGAGTTTTTTTTAGAATGATAGAACTTTAATAGAACTTCAATCTTAATTTAAATGTGTTTTATTTCAATTTAAAGTTCTATCATTCTAAAAAAACACCCTGTATAATAGATTATTATTTTATATATAGCCTAATTTAGTAAGCCTATTTATAAAATTACATCCCGAAATTTACGATCCGACTTTCATTGAAAATTAATGATGTAATATAGTGATAAAACTGATATTGTTCACAACCACTGCATGTTCGAATCAGTTAAGACAATTCCATTTTTAATCATAGATTTGCAACTTTGATATTTGTTCATTCCTCTCTTACGTCTCCCATAATGTTTATTAGATTCCGTAAGTGAATATTCAATATAAACAACTGTTAAAAATATTCAATTTTTTTTTATTGGCTCAATCGCATGATATTATCAAAATTTATATTCTCACAAAATCATCTAACAAATTCTTTGCAAAATTTGAAATTTTATCGTTATGCGTTAAAAACAATAGTAAATAGGAAATTAATTGGGTACCAATTTGTTTTAATACAAATATTTGAATTAAAAACTAAAAAAAATCCCGCTTCTGTAAAATGTCAAAAAATGACTTATGTACTTTTTGTCCACCAGACTAGTACACAAAATACCATTTTCTTTCAGACAACAAATATTGCATAATACAATATACTTGAATATAGTAGAATAGATCTGCGACACACTAAGTGAAAACTTATGGTAATCTTTTATAAAATTAATCAACTTTTTGAATAAAGTCAAATTTCGATTGATTGGATAAGATTGGAGTGAAAAAGGAAAAGCGCCTACTTTTTAACATAAGTAAGGGGTGTTTTAGAATGATAGAACTTTAAATTGAAATAAAATACATTTAAATTAAGATTGAAGCAACATTTTTGTTAATTTAACTTCCGTGACCATTGGCAAATTATCATGGAAAGACTCACGCCGCAACAACGTTTACAAATTGTTGAAATTTATTTTCAAAATCAGTGTTGATCATGATTGGTAGCCGTATATGGAGCGAAAACAATCCTCAAGAAATTCAGCATTTTTCATTGCATCCTGAAAAATGCACCGTATGATGTGGTTTACACACTGGAAGCATCATCAGTCCACAATATCTTTGGAAAAGATGCTGGAGCTGGAGCTGGAGCTGCAGTGAATGGTGCTCCTTACCGATCGATGATCAATGATTTTTTTATTTCAAAATTTGAATGGTTAGATCCAGAAGTGTTTTGCTTCCAACAAGTTGGTGCTACACTTCATACTGCTACCGCAACAACAACCGAAAGAAAGATTTGGTGATACTATTACTTCGAGAAATGGTTCAATTAATTGGCCTCCATAAGATCATACGCAATAACACCACTGGATTATTTTCTTTGGGGGTTATGTGAAGTCATTGCTTTATGCTAATAAACCAGAAACAATATAGACGCTTTGGAAGCCAACATAACCTGTGTTGAATAACTCGAAAAGGTGGTTCAAAATTGGTCTGAACGAATGCGGTTCCTCAGAGCTAGTCGTGGTGGATATATGCCGGAAATTATTTTAAAAACCTAAATGTCATAAAATTATCTTTTAAATAAAAAATTTGGCTTCAATCATAATTTAAATGTGTTTTATTTCAATTTAAAGTTCTATTATTCTAAAAAAATCACCCATTATTTTAAATTTATTCCTTGAAACGTTTTTTGACGTCTCGATTAATTTGTAAGTATTATAATATGGAGTGATTAAGGAAACCCATTTTTACTACATTAAAACACTAAAAGGAAATACTTATAAATCAAATTTGCCTTATTTGAATGCTTAAAACTAAAAGTAATTAGATTAATTTCCATTTAATTAAATAAATTTTGTTGTTTTTTGTTAAAATGATGATTGCTCATCATAAGATAAAATTGTTTATTTGTTTGATATAGATAATATGATCCATTAAAAGAGTTTTTTTTTTTGAGGCAAAAAGCCTTTAAAGACATATTTTTTATATAGTTTAAAATTATCTTTTTCGTTTATCGTACCTTTCATTTTTATGTTAAATGCTAAAATCTTGATGTTTTTCTTTATTTTTCTTCTGTTATTTATTTGTTTGTTTGTTTTTTTTTATTATTTATTTTTGGAAGACATTTTTTTTTTCATTCATATCAGATTATAAATAAAAATAGATTGGTATGGTGTTAATATAATATTCATCTAAAGAAAATTTTTCATTTTCACTGTTTTTAGTTAATATTTTTTTTTTTTAAGATTTTCAAAAGATTAAACGATTCGGGTTAAGAAAATTTTGTATTTTTTAAGGAATATTTATATGATGTTTTTTCAAAGTTTAGAGACAACACAAAACTATTTTTTTTTTAAATATTGTTATTAAAAATATCAAAATAAGATCAAGAAAAATTTATAATAAATAAAATTATTGTGACTCACAAAATAAAAGTTTATGACTTCTATAATAATAGAGACAACATTAAATTGTAGACTAACAACTTAAAAATTAACAGAATCTGTAATCAGAATCAGAATAAAAGTAAAAAAAGGCAGATGTATTAATTTCTTTTTAATCAAGAAAAGTTAAACTGCTTTCTTCAGAACAGAGAAAATATCTTTAAACCAAAACCATCTTATTCCGGAAAAAGTGGCGTAAGCACAATGAATAAATTTTGTAGTTTAATACTTCTCTTAGGTGCGTTGGATCATTGACAAAAAGTAATAATTAATTTTGTTAGGACGCCTTCTAAAAAGATAAAAAAAAAAAAATGTCTGTCTTGTAAAGATTTATGACATTATCATTTTCTGTACAAGAATAATAATTAATAGAATTTTTAATAGGGTATAAGCGTTAATAAAATTTACTACTGTTCTGTAAGATTCCATAGAACATCTTATGGATCAACTTATTAAATTCTGAATCAGACTTATCCTCATCTCCTCCTAACCTCATTATGTATATTTTAAGTAACCATTATTTACTTTTATAAAATGGTCAATGTTTTACCATATCGCCCTAATGATTTCTATCAATCATTTTTTTTTTTTTTTTTTAATACTTATTTAGAACTAATGGCTTTTAATATGTTAGAGGTGAATTATTGCGGCACGCCTGAAATGTTTGGAATTCTTACAAGCTTTGAAAAAAAAAAAATGACAAAAATAAATTTTATTTTATATCCGGACATTTTTATAATGTCACGTTTTCTATTATTTTAAAAATAAAAATATATATAAAGTATTTTAAAAACAAAATAACAATAAAAAGTGACAACATAATAATTACAAGCAAAATATCAATATATGCATTAAGAAAAGTATATTAGAGACACGCGCAACAAGATTAAATAAAATTGTTTATTAATAGGGTAAGGATTAATAAAACTAATTTAGTAAATATAAGTGTTTTCATGTTATATATTTATTAGAGAAAATCTTTTGAACTAGAATTGTAATGTAATATTTTAAGAATGAAAAATTGAGATTTTTATTACTTAAAAAGATTTAAATAAAAAGTAATAGCTAGCTGCTTTTTTTTTTTCATTTAAAAAAATTTTCTCATTTATTGTAAAATGATATACCAAACGTTCGTTAAACAAATTGAAATCTGCTATTCTTAACTTTCACAGTTCTTTTCAGAATTAATTCAAATTTACGACACTTACGATTTATATGACTTGCTATGCCATATTTTCAAATACCATACCACAGTAATAACCCAATGAACATTAACCAAAGATAAAAATTTAGTTACTGCAACTTTTTTGACAGTGTTTATTCCCGATAATTTTTTTTACATAGACCTGAAAATGGCGCGTATTTTGAATAAAAATTAATTTCAAAATGTAGAAATTCGTGTATTCTCCATATGTCATTTTGTATTGTATGAAAAATATACTAATCCAAACTTCTAATCTTCTTATGTAAATAATATGAAGAGTATAATGCGAATTCATACTCAACTCTTTCACATCTTTTGTCTAATATGGAGAATATACGAGTACACACTTCATATCTTTTTCAATATCTTATAATATGCAGACTTGTAAAATTTTGATTACGATTATGTAATGATTACGATTAGGAACTCGGTAATTGTAATTAAAAATTTTGAGTACGATTGCTATGATAATTTTTGATTATGATTATTAATAATCAAAAAATAATCTATGATTCTTATTAGATTATTATATTATTTTGGATTACTTAAAAATAATCTAAAAGTAATCCTGATTATTTTTCAATTATTTTTGATTACTAGAAAATAATCTAAAAATAATCTGCATTATTTTTTCATTATATGAGATCATTTTTCGATTATTTCAATAAAATTTATATAGAAAAAAATTAACTAATAATTTATTTAAATTATTTATTTTACTCGATTTTAATATTTACAAAATATCACATAGGTCATAAGATAATGTAATATTTTTAAACCATCGGAAATTAACATCATAATGAAGGTTGAATCCCATTGTTAATTTATATAGTATTATTTATTTTGTTTATATTTTATATTATACATTATTATATATTCATATTATATTTGAAGCAGAGGGAATTTGGTCCAAAAAATTAGATTTTTAGAATTATTACTTCCAATTAAAAATACTTGGGATATGTGAAGAACAATTTCAACCAGTATTCCCTCGACCATCCACTTGCTCATCGAGGTCCCTATTTTACATTAATTTCTGAATGTTATTCTTATATATAACAAAGTAGAATGTAAACCAACGGTTTTTAAAAGCGCACATTTCAAATAGATAATAGAAACTGTTTAGACTTGCATAAAAATTTGGAAAATTTAAAAAAAATTAAATTTAAGAAATTGTTTGTGAGAGGAAACTATGTGAAAATAGGAGTTTTCTGGAATTTTGAGGGGCTGAAAGTCCGGAACCCTATATAACCAAGAAAAATCGTTAATACACGTAAAAATAATTACTGGAGCTTTAATTTTTATGTCTTGCCGAAGAAAAATTTGTACAGGTCCTTAAGTTACAGGTGTCTAAAAATATCCAATTTTCAATTTTTCAGCCCTAATAACTCTTAAACAGGGGGTCCTGCAAAAAAATTTTCTAAAGAAACTTATACTAATTTTAAAAGTTCTTTCTTGTCTCTTTTTTTCAGGTTCCTATCTAAAGGCGTGCCAGAGTTATGAAAAAAGAAATTTCATGCAAAATGTAGTTTTCACATAACGGTAAATTTAAATAAATAAATAAGGTTGCTTGAAGAATTTATATTTATATGATATTATTATACATACTTATATAACTCATGTTTATTTACATATCGTATATGTCATTGATGAATGAATGATATATAATACATAATAATGCTAGTATACATTATTATAGCCGCTATTAGTGGAAGGTTAAAATTTGCTTTTGAAGAATGTAGAACATAGAGTTTGAATATATGTACAACCCATAGTTCTAGAAATTATAAAATTCACCCAAATTATTTTAAAATACTAAAAAATTAAAAAAATAATATTATAAGCAGAGTGACAGACTATGAACATACTAACGGTTCGTACGGGTATCTAGGAGTTGACAAAGGCAACTGTATTCTTCCCTGTTTTTTTCTAAAGATGATCATAATCATTTCCTTTACAGCTGTGATTCTGGTACAATAATATTAAATTATAATTGTATTACTTATTTTGATTACATTATATTTATATAATGTAACTATATATTAATCACCGTGGGATTTATACCAAAAACCTTTCGAGTGACATTGCAGAGACTTAAACGTTCATTAATTACTAAATGTGTTTTAATTCATTGGTAGATAATAATATGAAGTAATATGTTTTTTTATATTCGAAGTCAAACATTTTTCAAAGTAATAACATCTTCTACATATTAGGTTTGGTTTCTCTACTCAAAAATTTTTTTTAAATTTTCCATGTTAGTAATCAAATGTTTATGTGCTGAGCCATAATTTGGCAAAACAATTTTGACATCAGTCATCAATGTACAAAAAATAAACACATACCAAATTTTTATTTAGTTGTATATATGTAAAATGCATTGCAAGTAAAGTACTGATGGTTACAATGATTACTGATTAAGATTAGAAAGAAAACAAAAAAAAAGCCTGTCAATACAATGTCAATTTTGTTCTATAAACAAAATTTTGTTTTGACGACTATCAAAAAACTGATGCCTCTTTCATATTATTTTTTAAGAATTTTCATTACCTTCTTTTTTTTATTTGACGTCAAATATTCTAATTTCTGTTTTAATAGTTTTTCTCCAGTTAAAACACAACAGTAGATAATATTGCGTGACTTATTATAAATTTTTTAAATTTAGTACTTAAAAAAATTAATTTAATAAATTTCTTTTTTTGTTTTAAATGAAAAAAATTTCGAGTGTTTTATTTTGTGTCTTACCAGATATTTACAATTTTTACCAAATAACCAACCAACCAAAGCAACAAAAATAATAACAGAAATGTTGTATATATAACACAATACAACCGCATCAAATAATCAAACACTGAACAAAAACGAATTTATTGGAAATTTTGCAAACTATACTTTCTCATTTGTTCCTGCAGTATATTTTTGTTAACGTTTCACCCCTGTGAAATTAACCTCAGTCACACTTAAAATATTCTACAAAGCATGTCTACATTATGATAAATGTACGTAATGTGCACGAAACATTAAAACAAAACAAAAAAAAAATACATACTAAAAGACAAATTGAATTGCATTGTATGGCATTGCATTGCATTTAACCTAACTACTAAGGGGTAACCATTAGTGGTATTGGTTGCACTAACATTGACTGCATACACTGCACTTTATTCACTGTTGTATTTCTTTTTTTGTCGTTTTTTTTTAAGCAAAATTTATTTTTCCGCTTTTCGCGTTTTTTGATTTCGCGTGTATTTTTTTTATTTTATTTTGTTTTTTTTTTTTTAGCGTTTGATAGTCGTTAAACGACTGTCACTCAATTTGGTAAAAAAAAAAATTGAGTTCAATAAAAAAAAAACTATAGGTTGACTGACTGATGGAGTGTTATGTGATCACATTTTCAAGGATTTGGTAATTGTTCACCTCATTTTATTCTTCTTGTGTATAGCTGGTACTTTATGTGCATATTTTATTTATTTGAATGTTCAATAAAGCAATTTTTTTTTTGTTTAATGTAAGTAACTTGTTAATAAATTGCATTGAACGTACATTATTTAAAAAAAAAATTCGAAACAAAATACAAATAATAATAATAAAAAATTGTGTTTTTTTTTTGGTTTCGTATTATAAAAATAATTTTATTTACGTTTAGAATATCTTTTAATTATTTACTCTACTAATAGAAGCTAGAAATTATTTTTTAGTGCTATAGATACTTCAATCAGTTATATCTATAGTTTCAGAACCAAATTGTTCCTAAATATGACGACGACTTTTATACGTATTCAACGTTTTTTTTTTAAATGAAACTACGCATATTAGCCTATAAGTAGAACTTAATAACTCTGAAATTACAAAAGAAAGTTAATGAAAATGTAAAAAAAAGTACTTACTTATGAATATTCGACCCTGTATGTCTTCAATTGTAATCTATTCCGTTCCTATGACTATTTGTTGCTTTCCGAAAATCTTAGTGTCATCACATATTCCTTTTATTGTTTTTCTGGTTTTTCATTATACACACTCGCTTTCGGACTTTCAATTTGTGGATATAGGTACTCGTATTTTATTATAGTATTGATTTAGTACCTTGACTATTATAGAGCTTAATTTAAAGTTTGATTAAATGTGGTGCTTCTTTTACTTTCTTTTACTTGATTTAAAAAAGAAGTACTTCTCCTAAGTCTTAATAATCTTAAATTTTTGAAGAACAAGATTGACCATATTGGATTTTTGATAAGAATAAAAACCTTAAAAAATTTTTCTAGGGTTTAGTTTTTAAGAATATTCTGTTCGATCCACTTATTCTTAAAAGAGACAATGTATATGGTATTTGCTCATATAAGCAGTATGACTATTGAAGATAAATATTACATATGAATATGCTGACTTCAATTATCATCAAAATAATTTGGTATATACAACTTTTTTAGTGGTTTATTTTGCTATTAATAAATAACGTAAAAGTCAAAACTGTGTTTTGTCAAAATATATATTTGATTAATACAGGAAAGCCATAGGTTACCTATAAAATAATATTTACTGTTGTTTCTAAATATTTTTTTTTTTTTTTTGAAATAATATAATGTATCCTATTGTTAACATTTATAGTTAAATTTACACCTTTTAATTATTAGATATTTAAATGAAGTATTCTTTCTAATACACAACTTTATTGTTCTGTCACTGTCAATTTTGAAAATTTTCATTTAGAAAAAATAAAATAAAAAATGAATATAAATTTCTAGATTGTGGAAACACGCAAAATGATATATGCATTGTAAATGTTTATAGTAGAAATCAATAGACAATATCGCGGAGAACACTATAGTATTACCAACAACAACAGCAACAACACCATCAAATCTATCAATTGCCACACCATAATATCTAATTATTGTTTATTAGTTAGAGTTGGAAGTTGCAACCAATGAATTTTATAATAAAAAGAAAAAAAAAATTTAAATAAATTACCAGTATATATAAGTACGTATACATTTTGTAATATTTATTAATTTCTTTTAATAGGTTAGAATTAAATTGCTGAGTAACATTGTGTACAACACGATAGAATACAATAATAAACAGAATACAATAATAATTACATTATATAGATGACGAATATAATTGGTAATTGGCTGGTATATACATCTAGTATCTATCAATGTGTGGATATTATATTGAAGGTATTAAAATGTGGCAATAATCGATATATTTGGTTTTATTGTTTAAGGAACCTATAGCACGGTTTTGGTTCAATTAATAACATATGTAAATGTA
This sequence comes from Poecilobothrus nobilitatus, assembly GCA_947095535.1. NCBI lineage: Eukaryota > Metazoa > Arthropoda > Insecta > Diptera > Dolichopodidae > Poecilobothrus > Poecilobothrus nobilitatus. Next base: position 48,968,090 of record OX352772.1, on the reverse strand, counting down.
CGCGAAAAAAAATTATACCAAAAAGCGTTGCAGCGTTGCGCTTCGTTGGTCAAGTTAATTGAACACGGGTTGATTGGTTGGTTGATTCGTTTGTTTCCGATATTCAAAAATTAAAAATGTAATGGGAATTAAAAAAAAAAAAAATGTATATAAAATGTTTAACTAAAAAAAAAATAAAAACAAAACTTCACTGTCCCTTCTTTTACTTGATTGAAAATAAACAATACAAAATAATAAAGAAGGATATTATAGTAATTTCTTAATTGGAAAATAAAATTACCCTATGTAAATAGGGTAGTTAATAATAATTGTCTGTTGAATTCTTTGACAGCTTTCTTCTTTTATTTTAATGTACAGTTTTAATTTTGTTTTTTTTTTTAAAGACAAAAGGAAGTGTCCCTATAATTAAAATAGTCAGAGTCGATTCATTCAATTTTACAGAAAAATAATAAAATAAGACTTCGTTTTCATGGTCATTGAATGGTTTTTTTTTTGTTTTTTTTTGAAATAAAAATTAATTAAGATTAATATTTAAAAAAAAAAACTAGCATGAAATAAAAAATATATTAAAAAAAAAAAAAGTAAACCTAGACAATACAATTTTCAGTTTCTTTGTTATTGACAAAATTTTTTTTAAAGAAAACAAAGATATCATAAGACTTACAGTATTATTAGTTAATAATTGGTCATGCTCGACCCGGGATTGTATTTTTGTTTTCAAACAATTTTTTTTTTTTGACAATTTACTGCGTGCGAATCGGATGTTAAATGAATTTCTTAAACGAGAGAAATTTTCAATTATCTGATAAAAATCATACTATTACAAATAATTTTTCCTTGTTTATGAAACCCCTAAAGAAGTTGAAAAATCACTAAAATATTGGTAGAAGAAGTTGTAAAAAAATTATGTTATATTTTAATTTAACAAAGTCTATGAAAAAAGTAAGTCTTAAAAAAAAGTTAAGTAACCCCAGAATAGAAGGTGGGAGGAAATAACTTCATGCCGTACGACCAAGAAAATTTGTTCATCGTACGATAATAATTGAACAAACAATCTATTGTAGCTTCTTCGTCACGACATTGCCAGAACAATAGGTGTGTTCACGGGACACTGGCCAATTGGCAAACATGCAGCCATACTAGGTATCCCACTCAATCTATCATGCGGCAGTTCTGGCGAAGAAAATGAGAAAGAAACCATTACACTTCACCTGTAAATGGCTACCGCTAGCAAGAACCACAAGAATAGATCTGGGCAACCATGAATCCAACTATCCTAGCAATCTTGGTGGTTAAGCAACCTGTAGAAAGGGTAAAGATTAACATAAGTCTAGTGGTCACCGAAGTGGTAGCAAAACGGATCTAACGAGCTACTTGGGGTCTTTGTCACGACCGAACTTTTGACCAACTTCTTTCATAGTGATCATACATAGCTTGAAACTCAATTGATTTGATCCACTAAAATATATATGTTTTTAGCATATTTAGAAATAAAATTTCAATAAAAATGTGTTTATCAATTTCACTCTGTCTACCAGTTCGTTGGCCCACCCAAGTTTACAAAGCTACAACACAGTTTGTCTTATATTTATAATTAACTAGTATTTTTTATTTTCCAAAGTTATAAATAACTGGATAACATTTCGCGACATTTTCCACTAGCATGCGATCTATATTGTAATATTAAATTCAATCTTATACTAAAAAGTCTTGAATAGTAATGTATGCTGAATGAAATACAATAGTTGAGAATCCCTAGAACAAAGTCTATGAGGAGCCGTAATACACCTAATAATCATTTTAATCCTTTTAGCATTCAAACAATAAATATCCGATACATAATCTTTAAAAGTTATTATAGACTAAGTTGTGGTGACCTATAATCTCTAAACATCATAGAAAAGTTTATTATTAAATAATATAAGATCATAATTTTTACGATTGAAATTCAACCTGTCGCTTCCAAAATTTTAAATATCTTTTTTTTTTTGTTTCATTGATCCCAAAACAATAAAAAAAAAATGAAAAAAAAAGAGTTGTGGAACGAATGGAACCAATATATTAGAACAATATTCAGAATGAATCAATATATATTTCTAGTTTTTTTCTTTCTTTTCTTTCTTGCATTATGAATGACCTTTAATTTTTTGTGGCGGCGTCGACTTTATTTTAGCCATTAATAAAAATTTCATTTGTCCCCTAATTAGATTGTGTTAAAGTCAAGGTGGGCTTTAAAATTTGATGTGATCTGATGTCCATTAACAGAACGAACATATGGGTCTCATTAAAATTTATTTTATATTCGTATTTCAATTTATTACATTGACTTTCTTTTCAACAAGTTGCATTTTTATTCTAGATCTTGAAATATTAAAATTAGAAAAGAAAGGAAAAAAAATGTCCACAAAATTAAGAAAAAGAAAATAAATTTGTAAATGAAAAGAATAAACGACATGGCGTTTGGTCATTTATAAAAAAAAATTTTATTTTTAGTTTTCATGGGACATCAACAAGCCGATACAAAAAATAAAAATAAAAATTATTCTAGTAAAAAACAAAAGATATTATTGCAGTAAAAATGACCGACAATAAATGAGAAGATCTTATGCCTGCTTGTTGTTTTAATGGGACCGAAGAAATTAGAAATTTTTCATAAAAAAAAAAAAAATAAATCGATTTTTTATGATTGAATTTTGATTTTATAAAATGTAACTAATAATAACTAATATTAAAAATTATGTTTTTCTATTTTTTTTTTTTATTGCATTTTATAGAAAATTTACAAGTCGTTAAGATTCTTACCACCATGAAGTTCAGTTTGGTTGACAATAATAAAAAAACAAAAAAAAACAGTTAAAAACTGATTTCATTATAAATGCGTGGTTCAGATAATTTAAAATAAACTGCATTATAATTTTTAAAATTGTATAATTTTTCATAAAAACTGTTTCAGATATTCTGTCCATAACAACAAAACCAAAATTAGATTAGTGTCGTTAATTAAAGTTAAAGACATTTCTTTATGCTCTTCTTAACGATTCAAGTAGCAATAATTTTTACACTCGTGTGATGAACATACTTCAAGGGCATCTTTAATAAATATGTCATTATGTTATGTTACACCTTAAAAGAAACGAAATTGATATAGGACAAGCATATTATATATTTCAGCTGAGTATTAAATTCTGAGCCGATTTAACTGAGTGCATCCTCAAAATTCATAAGAATCCATAACTCAAAAAATAATATGAAAATGCTATTAAAACTGAACAAGTACGATCGATGGGTTTGAAAGGCCGCCCTACGAGTTAATTTTTAATATTAACATAGGTCAGTGTCTAATTAAACTAGATATCTGAAATTCGTCAAAAGAAGTTAAGTTGCTAACCACTGCTACAAAATTTGGTTCCTCTAATGCAACAGGTTTGGGTAGCAACAAAATTTATATGCTCATATTAATTGTACTTAAGAAAGGGTTGACATTTTAAATTTTGGAATAGATGGTCAAGATGTTATACAACTTTGAAATTCACCTAAATAAATCTCAATACTTAATTAAGTCAGATATCTTAAATTATCTTAAAGACGATTAAATTTTATGGAAACAGTTTTTGAGCGCATCCTAGAGTATATCCAACTAACAAGTATTCAACTCTGCACTCCTTCTATACCTATTTAAACCCTTCTACCTAAATCCTTCTATTGTTTTATTCGTACTTATTCCCATGGATATCAGTCAAATTCCCATGGATATCAGTCTTATTACTGTTCTTTGAATATAATTTTCTCTAGAATCAAAAAAAAGATTAACAATATATTTTATAAAATAACTGTAATTGATAGAATAAAATAATTGGGTTAGATATTATTATTATCGATTGGTTTTTTCAAGGTCTTTGAAATTTAAAAGTATCACGAAGTCTATCTAAGCGATTAAAAAATTTATTTTAATAAATATTTGACTGATATAACTTCATTTTAATCCACAGCTTGTCCTTTAAAAAAAGAAAGGTATTTTCCCATGTATTTTTTCCCATAATAATTGTAAATTAAATTATTCTTATAAAATTGGTGGATGGTATCTTAAAATTTGTAAGCCTAAGCATTCTTCGACTTTTCATGAGTTAACATCGAATATTTATTCAAATATTTTCCTGAACTGGTCAATCATCTTTAGAAAATTCTATAGTTTTATACTTAAATTTATTCTATGGGATGCGTCTATGGTTCAGTTTATGATTTGTCTTTTGCGTTATACATTGTTGCAAAGTACAATTACCCTAATACGATACCCTAACGCGATCTTAGATGTCTCAGTATACAATGTTCTCTTAAATGTTCTTTTAAATACATTTTATTTAATTGTATGTGCGATTGTATGAAAAACCCTTAACATTTTTACAACATGCACCACAACATTAAAGAAATATATCTTATAGTTTGACAGAATAATTTTTATTCAACTCAATCAATTTTTTTAATTCTTATTCTTGAAAAGAAAATGAAAAGACTTAAAACATTTTCAAACCAATTGAATTTATTAAGATATCTTGAGGTTATTATAACAAAAAGCGTTAAATATGTGATTTTACAGATTATATTTAAAAAATTTAAGAAATATAATTTTTAAATAATTTTACAATATTAAAATGAAAATTTAATATGGTGGCGTTTATTGTTATTAAATATTTTAATTTTTAATTCTTTTTAAAATATATTCGGCCGTTTTTTTTTTTTGTCGGAGAAAAAAGTTTTATATAATAATTAGCAGTTTAGTGATATTCTTAATGGAAATAATAAATATATTTTTAAATTAACTTTATTAATTCGTTTATTAAATTAATTTAATAGAAGCAAAGAATTGTAAAGAATAGTCATTATTACCGTAAATAAAGAGTTCCGGTTTAGTATTATAAGGAATCTCAATCTTTATCATAAAAAAAACCGTTATTATGTAAATAATTTATTGTGAATAAAGAAGCTAACATAGAACTTAAAAACGGGAACCTCAATTCTAGAACAGTTAGTAGAACAAACTTATATATTCTCGGAAATAACTTAAAACGAAGAAGAGTGCAGTAGAGGGCAGTAAGAGTGCAGTTTACAAAAGGGTTTAGCATGTAACTCGACACCTTTTCACTAAATTTCAGATAGTTAGCTTCAATAGATACTGAGTTATTTTCATATAAAGAAGAAGTTGTATGGCAGATACTCGATCTCGGCGACCGAAAATGCTGGATTCAAATAGCAAAACTAACAATTTTGCAGAAGTGACGTAAAAAAATTTTCAGCGTCCTAGCTCCTTTATTTTTTGAGTTATCGTGCGGACGGACAAACGCACGGATGTACATGCCTCAATCGATTCAGAATTCGATTCTGAGCCCATCCATACCTTTGACACTATATCTAACTCGACTCCTTTAAGGTGTCAAAAACGTAATGGTAAATTGATTATACCCTTTATAACATAGTTCATACGGGTATAAACATACTTTTAAAAAGTAATTTTTTCAAAACTTACAGTTTTCCAGTTTAAACTTTAAGTACCTATTTCAGTGTATGGAAGATGCAGAGGTTAAAGACTGGGCAAAATTTCAGTTTTAGATAACTGTAAATTTGTTTTTTGTTGCTAATATACTCCAATAGTCAGACTGATAATTCTGTCTCCACCTCAGGTATATATTAAGATAAGATGAAGGATATGTTAGAAAAATGACGGATAATTGGTGAAAAGTAGAAATTTACACTCAATTAATACATGAGGCAGAATTAGGTTTTATCGCATGTAGAATTACATAGATTGCAATAGATACAATTCAATTTGTTTAATGTTAGATATTTATTTGTTTACGTGAATGTTATTTCTTTATTTAATTTAGAACGATATCTATGAGTTATAAAGTATGAATTAAAATTATTCAATTACATTTAATAATTGCTTTAATTATTATTAGCCATTAACTAAAACCCTTTCACGAATCAAATCTCCATCTGGTCAAAAATGTTAAGAAGAAAGTTTACCCATTTAGTGGAACTGCGAGGTGGCGGGTCCAGAATAATAGACGGGGGCTCTCATAACTAATTCATCATGCCATATAAATTAAAATAAATTGTAAAATAATGTTGTAAGTTTGATGCCATCAGACTGAAACCATTATCTGTAACCTTGTAAATATTGGATCCCACCTATTTCCATTATCGCAAAAACTACAGTTATATTTCTAATCTTGATAAATCACTAGTATAAGGCAAATATAATACAGAACCCAAGACACTAAACTTGAGGTACACTTTCTTTAAGTTCTCTAAGTATTGAAAATTCTTCATCCTCTTTAATTTTGAACAGTCAGTATAATGAGAGTAAATTAGAGAGTAAATTATGAGAGTAAACATAATATTTAGGTAATATTTCTCTTACTATATAAAATATACCATACTTTATCAATTAATGCATGAGCTATGGGTAAAAATTAATTTAATTCTTGAATTTAAAAAGATCGTAGAACATATTTGTTTTTCTTCTACAGTCTTTTTAATTATATCTGTAATTCTGGGCACTGGATCCAAAATTGAATATTACTTACTTGAACTTTAACAAAGTTTCGCACATTCTATTGAATGGAAACATTGCAGACTTGTTAATGTATAACAAATAAAGATCTGTTTGTACAAGTTTGATGATGGATTAAAAGTATATTCTCTGTAGAAATTTTTCTTAAAACCCTTTCCACATGCATATCATCGAAGTGGGTATGAATAATAAGAGTGGAATTTGAAGGTCCGAATCCCAAGATACGCCCGTTGCATTTAGCCTTAGGAATGTGATTTATTTCCTTTTTTCCTACAAATTATTTTAGGTACCATTTTTTGCTACTCTCCGAGGTCAGATGGTATAACACATAAATGTTTTTAAATTGGTTTGAACTTAACTAATTTATTTTCTACACCAAAGTATTTTTTTACCGACCGCATACATTAATGTATAAGGTAGGTATTGTTTTCATACTAAAAATGTGTACCCGAGATTTTGGCAAAAATGCACTACTCCGGTGTGGAGAAGGCTGTAAAAAAATTTTCAGCATGATGTCCGTCTGTGTGTGTGTCTGTGGGCATGTGTACAGCTTAAACGACTGAGCGGAATTTTTTGAAATTTCATATTTAAGGTTTTGACGTAAATATCTCGGATTGATAAGCTTTTGGAGCAAATCCGACAACCGCAAGTGGTAGTTTACTAGTGTACTTTTTAAGTTTTTTACGAATATTTCGTAACAGAAAAATTTGGTGAGAAAAATTATTAAGAAAAAGTTGTTACTCAAGTAAAGAGGAACAACTTTGTCATAGAACATTTTTTGATCCGGCTAACTTTAACTTTTATTTAATTTTTTCCAAATTTTCGTCCACTAAATATGAAGTGCAAATTTCATACGTGAATGAATTTATACGTCCATATGAATTTATATGAACAATTTCATACGTCCATATGAATTTATATGAACAATTTTTTTTTTGTTTTTTTTTTTATATCTCTAAAAATTTTTATACATACATATGTATGTACTTATATCTATGCCAATGCATATTATTTATTCATTTGTTGATAACATAAAATTAAAACGGTAAAATTTTTGTTAGCAGATTTAATATTAATCTTATGTTTGTTTTGTATTTGTTTACAGTTTTTATTATTTTTTACTTCTAATATTATTTTTTGAATGAAAAAAAAATCATGTATCTACATTACAATAATAATAAATGGATGTATGAATGAATGTACATATATTTTTACGATTTCATTGCATATAATTATTTTTATTGAATAAAACAAAAAGTTGTTAAATTATTAGAAGTTATTTTGCTTTGATATAAATTATTATGTAAAAAATCCTATAAATTTTGGCATTGTACTTTTTGTGTAGTGGCGGTCGGTCCTGTGGTGGAGATAACTGATTTTTTTCGTTTAACATTCTACCAATCTCTTGAAAAGGATTCCTTTATGTAATTGTAGGTTATTGTAGGTTTAGATAATAGGCAGAGGAATTAAAATGAAATAGAATGATAAAGGAGAGTTAGAAAGTAAAGTGGGTAAAAATCTGTGCAGGTTCGGTTTGAAAAGTTACAAATTATATAATGTGCCATATCTATCAGACGGGTACACATTGAATGTTCTATAATTTAGCGGCTCTTACCGTTAACGAGTTTCTATAACCACTTTTAAAACACCTAAGAATTTCTAAGGTATAGAAATGAGCTGTTAAATTTGATATTCCTACCATAATTTTGTGATAGTAAAAAGAAAGTTTTAAAAAGTTTTTTTTCTATTTTATAAATATTTTTAAAAACGAAAAGTTTCTTTATTAAATGTACGCTAAACGAAGTGCCTTTCGAATTTTCAAAACATTCAATACAAAAATTTTGAATGAAAATGAAAAATTACAAATTTTAAAGGAAAAGTTCAAATATTTTAGAATGCTTTATTTTAACATATTGTCCTTTTGGAAATGTGCACTTTAAAAATTGACTTGTTTTAAAATAAATTCATATAAAATATGAAGAGTTTATTGATCTAATAAATTTTATATTTTCAAAACCTTTGAGTTGGTTCTGAAAAATTTTCATTATAATATTTTGATCTAATTTCTTTCTTTTTAATCCGATTTTCTATCTTATATTTTAGTATAAAATTTAACTATGATTACATTTATTTAATTTTTTATAACAAAACTTAAGAAAGCGCCATTAAAACTCTTAAACTTCTTAATGTAATTTAAATTCTTTTGTTTAAAATTACTTTGAGTAATTTAATAGTTTTAAGTTTAGTTATACTTTGTTGCCAACAAAATCTATAAATAAAAGGTTATAAGTAGATTATCATGAATGTTCTCTAATTTTATCATTAAAGCCAATCTACCGATCATTATTCATAAAACATATATCACAATAACTTTGAGTTTTTTAAAATTTTTTACCAAAAAAAAACCAACAGAATCAAAAAAAAAAAACATATATACACAGAATCTTTAATGAATTGTAATTTTTTCTCATGATCTCTAAATAATGAATACAGAATAGTGCATTTCAAAGTTACCTAGTTTACCTTTTGCTTTGACAAAAAAAAAAAATAAAAGATTTGATATTTTCTTCTATATAAGTTTCTTTATGTTCAAAAGGATGAGTATCATCCTTTTTTTTTTTTTTTGATGGTTTTTTTCTTTTTTTTTATTTATCCGGTACTCAGTCATCTTTTGATGTTTGAATCGCATAAATACAAGTTTTAATTTTTGTTTTTTTTTTTTTCAGTGTTACCACAATGAAGTTAACCGTGCGTAATTTTGTCACAAAAATGCCGCTTTATATCTTTTATCCTCTTATGTGATTATATGACAAAATAACAAAACAATCATTTGGGTGTATCCCATTAGAATAACTGATCCATCTTTTTTTCTTTCCATTACTATTCAATAAAAAAAAAAAAAAGAAAAGCATTAAAAATAATAATTGAAATAAATAAATTTGTGTAAATGATACTTGTTTAGATCCTTTTTTTTTTCGTTTTAGAAAAGGATAATAATAATAAATAATGATAATGAATATATCAAAGATACCTGTTTTAATTGTGGACCCATATAAGTGAATTATTTTAATATATGTATGTATATAGGCGTTTCGAGGTATGTAATTAATAAATCTACATCTTATGAATGAAATTTAGTTTTTTATTCATTGAGTAGTTTTTTTTGCACAAAAAAATGATTTTTTATTTGGAAAAGAATATGTGGGTATATGTACAATTAATTTAATCTAATTCATATAATATCGTAACTACATGAGTACATATTATTATGTAAGTTCTGTAAATAAAAAATTTTTAGATATATCAATTTACGACGGATCTTTAATTTGATCAAAGGAAATTATTTAACCTTATCTAAGCGTGTACAAAATTACCAATGTTATTTTTTTGCGTTATACCTAAAAATGGGAGATATCAGATCTTTAAAATGTTATATATAATTTCATGAAATAAAGAAAATTGAATTAAACATCTGTTAAGTTAAAAATTTCATTCAGAAACATATTTATATAATTTTAGGTTTTTAGCACATTTCCAAAAAAATGCTGAAAAAATGTGCCTATTAGTTTCACTCTGTCTGTCCGTCCGTCTGTCCGTCTGTTTACAAAACTTCTACACCGTTAAAGATAGAGAAAAATAATTTTAACCATGGGTAAGTCTCAAAAAAAAATTAACTTTGTGGAACAACTTTTTCATGTAGCCCCATCCATCAAAAATTATATATATAGTTTTTAAATTTAGTATTTAATTTACCGTTATGTTAAAACCAAATTTTGCATGATATTTCTGTTTTCATAACCGCGACACGCATTGAGATAGGAATCTGAAATTTTGAGACAAGAAGAGACAAGAGGCAAGAAAATTAAAGATTCAATAATATATTTTTACGTGTGTTAACGGTTTTTCTTAGTTATATAGGGTTCCGGACTTACAGCCTCTCAAAATTCTAGAAAAGTCCTACTTTCACGTTTTTTCTTATTAGGTACATGAAATTTTAAAATTTTTGTGCAAGTCACAATTCTAAACAGTTTGTATTGTCTTTTGGAAATGTGCGCTTTTAAAAACCGTTAGTTTACATTTTACCTTGTTTGTTTTTAACTTAAATTAATAGTATGTAATCAGTTTAAATCTTAAAGTGTCTAAAAGATTTTGTTTGGATATTAATTTGTTAAAAAATATAATAGACAGCCTTCTTCATTTTAAATAATATCCACTTTTTTCTTTATTAATGATTGTTGAAGTAGAGTATTAGTAATCACTAGAGCTACTATAATAGACCTTAGACCCATAGTGCCGCTTGAAACATAAGAGAAGTTATATCAAGAATGCTTGTAATCTTATCTCAAGGATTTGAATCGATACGCTCTCGATTAATCAGAAATGTGCTTAAACGTTTAGTCACCAAGCTGTTTTAAATATATGTTCCACTGCAATTAAAAGACTTGAAACCAGTCAAAATAAACTTCATAGAAATGGAAAATGAAAAAAGCAGATATTATATATATTTATATTTTTATTCGGTTTTAACGGATCTAGTATAATTTACTAGTAGATAAATACAGATTTTTGTCTCTGCTCCACCTATTATTTTCTATTTTATATAGTTAATTTTTAATTTGTTATGACCTAATCGGTGTTTGAACCCATGATCTTTGAAGTTAAATGCGGCGATTTATTGGACCATATTGATTCAGAATTCAAATTAATCATATTATCAAAAGTAAGCAGCAAAAAGAAGTTTACGGAAAAATTTAAGATATTTAAATTAACAATGACAGAAATTAATTTCCGAAATCTTTTATAAGGTTTTCAACACTTTTTTAAACGCTCAGTCATGCAATTTAATTTCCTTGAAACTTTCTAGTTCTTTATATATATTTTTTTTCAAATTATAAATTGATTTACTTATTTTTCGAAATATTTAAATTAAAGATTTAGGAAATTTAAAAAATTTAAAAAAAAGTTTGAACGTATGAAGGTAAACATGTATTTATCTAATTTTTTGGTTTATTTTTATTTAAATCTCTCTAATGTCATATGTATTTTTAGAGAATCTCTAATATCATATTGGATCAACAAAATGCAGTTAATATAAGATCAATTTTTTTTGGGTTTAATATTTCAATTCACATATATTTTTATTATGTTTTTAATATAAAGCTAAATTTGAAAAATTTGTTAGAAGTTGTCTAATTAGACAAAGTTCAATTGCATATCTACTGACAAGTGCAATTTCAAACAAGTTCTAATTATTTTTTATGTTTAAAACACTTAAACCTTGGATAATATTCGGTCTTCTTTTTAAATTTTTTAAGTTATCTTTGGCCAAAAGTATATTATTACTTCTTCAATCTTAGGCTTATACTTTTCATTTCCAACTCTTGACCAACAACTATGTATGTAATACTAATAATAGTGTTTGTCTTCTTCTTACTTGTAAGATTGGTAAGGTTACGAGTTACGACACAATTCAAATTCAAAATTCTGAATTAATAAATTTGAATTACAAAATTAGAGTTTTTATAACATTTATGGAAAAAACACAAATTTAATACTCTATAAATAATATACTTTACTATATACTCTATATATAATATACTTCAGACTGTGTTTCACGATGTGCAAATACAAATTTACATTTTTATTTTCACTAATTTAATTTCTTCACATCACTAATTCTCACTTCTCACTAATTTAATTTCTTCATATTTTCCACTGACCCTAGTCATAAAGAAAAGTCAAAATTTGAAAATTTCAGATATTTACAAAACAGTATAAAATATATTGATGCCACCCCTATTTTTTTTGTTTGAGGAACGGTGGAAAACATTGAAAGTAATTCAGAGAAACTGCACGAGGATCCTCTGGGTCCTTTAATACATAGTGATATTATGTACACTCTACTTTTGTGGCAAAGGATGAGGGAAGAATTACTTGCGAAATTAGGTTTCGGATAATTAGGATTATGGAGGATGAAGTTTGGCCAGTTATTTTGAAGAAGGATGTTAATGTTCTTGATAAATGATTTTAAAATACTATAAAAAACCACTAAAATAATTGTGTTCAGAGTGTGAACAAAGAAAAACCATTGAAATCCAAGACAGAAACTATTGAATCTTATAAATAAAATAAATTAAGATCATTATTATATGTACATTAAAAATAAAAATATTGTGAGACCATGTGATAATTCCATTATTTTCACCAATATTCACAAATAATATATACAATAATAAATATATTAATTATTCGAATTATATTATTCTGCTTTTCTTTTTATACTTTTTTGTATTTTTTTCTCTTTCCTTTTATCATTATCATAAAAATATATTTATGACACTTAATCTGGTAATGAATATTTTCACCTTCATCACAGTGTTAAAATTACTGCAACATAGTTTTTCATAATTTTTTGTTTTCTTTTTATGTTTTTAATTTTTCATATATTAAATACCATAAATACCATAAATTTACACTTAATTCGTTGTGATTTCTGTGATTTTGAAACAAAGGAATTTATTGGTTGCTTTTGTTTTATATTGATAATAATAATATGGTTATAGGATCACTAAAGCGCTATGAATAAAAATCATATTGTCATTCAAATAAGAAATAAAGTTAAAAGGACGGATTTTAAAATTACATAGTAAGAAATAAAGGTAACATTTTTTTTGACAATAGAATTTTTATTGGCACACAGAAGGTTGTGCAGGGACTTTTCCATTACAAGATCTTCAATGATATAACCTTGTATACAAAATTTTTCTTTAGAAAATTGACAATTACAAAATTTATTTGATCAATAAAATCTATATCTATATATAAATATGATATTGCATATTAATTGAGGCGAAATTGAAAAGATGGGACCATTCCATCAATAATCAACTGCAGCCCGCGAACCTGCAAATATTTTAAAATTAAAATTCAAAATTTGATTTTATTTTCAATTGGCAAGTGAAATAATTCACATAAGGCTTTATAACATTTGGTGTTATTTTAGATCACCATGCAAGTGCTGTAAAAAGCAATCAGGATTTAATGAACTTTTGTAATACATATAGGACAAGCATATATGTTTTTATTTTTATTTGGTATTTGCTAAAGAATCGGGAACATGAGTTCTCTTTTTGTTATTTAAAATATTGCGTTAATAAGCAAAATAATTACATGGCATATATTGGATGCTTTCATTCATATAATTTACAAATAAAAATAAGCATGATGGAAAAATTTTTTAAGAGGTGAATATAAAAGGTGGTATTTAAAAGTTAAAGGATAATAAAGATTCTGAAATTCTTTCTGATTAACTGAGAAAAAAAGAAAAAAAAAGAAAATTTTTTTAATATCTCTTTAGCACCATTCTTGTTCGTCAAACACTCTTATGTAATTATTTCTGGATGAAATAATATATAATGGTGCTGTACAATTTTAATACCAAAAATTCCATAAATAGTCAAAAACTTTATTTAATAATTAAGACTTTAAGGTAATAATGAATGTATGTGTATATATGACATGTATGTATGGAGATATTCATGTGTTAACTCTTATAAATAATTTTTAAAATTGTGGATGAATCTTATATATTATAATAATGATTATATCATGTTATGTTTTATTTAATCGATTCGATTTTTATAATATCTTAAGATTTTTAAATTTCTTTGATAAAAATTTGAAATTAATTTAATATAGATTTATTAAAATTAACAATTATGTAGTTTAAATTTCCAGATGGCATAATTCGGCTTATGGAAATTCATTTGTAGTACGATCATCGCGAATGTGGAACCAACTCTCACAATATGCCTGCCAATTTGAAATCAATTTTCATTCCTTAATTCAACTTTCTTTGATCAGGCAGTACATGAGTACTAAAGGTCGTATAACCTATTGTTTGGTTAAAAAAGGGAGGTAATGTTTAGTGGATTAAACACACATTTATAGAGGACTCGTGCTCGTTTTACCCTTGTATAGTATCTTTCGATGACTCCTATCTACCCTCGGTGAAAAAAAAAAAAATTAACATTCCATTAAATATATATGAAAATTTAGCAGAAAATTAGGCAAAGCGTAAAGAAACAAAATTGTTTAGATGCGGTATATGTATGAAGACTCACTGTTCTGTGAACACATGTTTAAAAATTTAGACTTTTTTGAACCAAAAAATTCCTACCAAAACTATTTATACAAAAAAGAATTTAAGTTTGTCAATTCATTTTTATAGTGTTCTGCTTGAAAAAAAGAAAATGTCTTTTACTTTTCAGTGATATGTGTCTTTTTTTAACCGATTTTGGAAGGATGAGCCGGCTGAATCGGATGATGAACCATAATTACATGGATAATTTATTGACAAGAATTGTTTTAGAGTATATTTAAGTACCTTCTTATATATTTAATAATCTAATTAACATAATTTTTTTTTTTTTTTTAAATTAATATCATTATATAATAATTTATTTAAAAACTAAACTCAAACCAAAGTACTTTATAAAATACTTTCAAACCCAACTCATATACTTATAGGAGTTAAATCATGTGAAAAATACAATTATAAATTACTGAACGACGTTGTTATTTAGTAAGATTTTTAAGCTTTTTTGTCAATATAAACAAATATTTTTATTGGGCCATTGATATTGCTTTATAAATGATATCTTTTAGGGAAAAACCTCTGTTCCAAGAAATAAGTCCGGTAATTCGTTGACGTAAGATTTTCTTATGCGAAACAAGGTGTGCAGCAGATCCCCATCGCGTTTATGGAATCAGATGGTATTGCATGTTTTTTAAAAGTTGGTACTCATATATGTGTAAGATTCACTAAAGTTTAAGAACAACATTAACATTTTTCTTCAAAATTGCTCTACAAAATTTCCCTAATAATCGTAAATTTTTAAAAGCCCATATATCCTTAAAATCAAACTTTACATTCGTATTAAACTTCCCATCCTAAAGTTTGAATTTGAAGTGGGCAGTTGTTTTTTTTTGGTTAAAGTCCAACAATATCGGGAAGAACCACATATAATTCCTCTTGGTGAATGAAGTATTTATGCATAAATTCTATACAACTAATGAACGTAGAACTTTCGAAAAGGACAGTAGAAATCTACTTACATATTCTATTCGCAGTCTTCCACCCCAATTTCTAACAAAACGTTTTAGTAATATTGTGTAAAATAGTTTAGTTTCAAGTTGTCACAGATTCATAACATCTACATCATAGATCTACATAACAGATTCTTCAATAGAACAAAAACGTTTTGCTTCATGATTTCTCTATCAATTAACTTTAGAAATTTTTCTTTTTGAAGTGCATTTAAGTGAAATAAAATTAATCACTTGCATATACGTATATTTATACTTAATTTAATATTAAAGAAATATTTTAAAATATAAATATGTGCATATATATATATATATATATATATATTTGTATATCATAATATTAATAAATAAATATTATTTTCATATTATTATTCCATTATATGTAAATAAATTTTACATTTTTTTTTTTTTTTGTTGTTGTTTTATTTTTCTTTTTAAATATACAGAAAATGTAATAAACTTTTACGCGTATTTTAAGTGCAAATATTTTAGGCATAATTTTCTTCTTTAAAAAAAAAAAAAACAAGCACAAACATACACTCGTCTACCCTCTCTTACATCCACTCCAAGAATTATTATATTAATTTATATATTATATAAGTATCAACTATAGGAATATAAATATAAATGTCCTTTAAAAAATACGATAACATACAACCATACAAATAATATAATAAATGAATGGATTATTATTGAATCAACGCAAAAAATAAAAAGAAAAAACACAAAAAAAAAATAATAACGCGAAATTTGTTCATAAATTGCACAATGAACCAACAGAGAAAGTGGTAAATTTTATGAACCCCAATATAAATATTTAATATGAAATAAATTTTGATTTAATGAAACAAAAGAGGATATAAAATTATATTAACAAATTTATAAATATATATGTATGTATGTACCTACATAATTATATATATATATATTTATAATATACTCATAATAATTCACATAGATGGCGCAAAAGATACAAGAAATCCAATGGGTTTTAAGTTTTTTTTTTTTTTTTTTTTTTTTGTTTGTTTGTTAAAAATTTTCGCAAATAATATTTATAATGAAAAACCACGGTCCATTGGGGTTTCTGTGTTCTCTTTGATCATTAGATTAGGTTTGTTGATGTTGATAATAATTTGTTAGTATAAAATGATTATAAATATTATTTATAAAATGTTGATTTTTGATGACGTATGTATGTGTGTACCCTATATACAATTCTTATAATAAAATTTTTATTTTTTGTGAACAAACAACACTTATTACAGTATCCCTCAATAAATTTACTTTCTATATTATATATAACATAAAATAATAAAGTATATATGTATATATGTATATATATATATACATATATATATTATATAACAAATATAATATATAAATAATTTACAATTTAGAATTTTTATTAAATTTGGAAATTTTTTTCATTTTTTTTTTTTTTTTAGAATTTTCTAGCTAATTTAGAATTTTCGCGAAATTTTATTTTATTTGTATTTATGGGTTTTCTTTTTTGTTTTTTTGTTTTTTTTTTTTTGTTTTGGGATTTATGTACTAAAAAATTTTCTAATAATAAGTGAATAAAAGCCAGAAGGCCAAATTTTATTAAAATTTTTGTTTTTTTTTTTTTTTCAATATTGATTGTATTTTATTAATTTTGTTTAAATAAATTTTTAAATTAAATTAGAATTGAATTATTTTATGGTTAAAGAAAAAAAAAAATAAAATAAAAAAAAAAAATAAAGAAAAATAAATTTTTTGAAGTGGATTGAACACACGCACTTCAATTTAATTAAAAAATGTTTTTTTTTGTCTAATATCTATTTGAGTATACCTAAGTTGTTTTTAACTTTCCTACACATATACATATACGATTTAAAACTGTATTATATATTATCCTTTATATATTTTATTTTATTTATTAACAGTTATGTTTTTCGAATATATTAAATTATATTTTTAAATTATTGATTAAAAAAAAAAATGTACGTATAACATTATATGTGTAAATTCAGGTTGATAAATGAACAAGGTAGAATTTAACCAACGGTTTTTAAAAACGCACATTTCCAAAGCACAATAAAAACTGTTGAGAATTGTGACTTGCACAAAAATTTGAAAATTTAAGAAATTTTTTGTAATAAGAAAATATGTGAAAATCTGACTTTTCTGAAATTTTGAGAGACTGTAAACCCGGAACCCTATATAACTAAGAAAAACCATTATAACCGTAAAAATATATTACTGAAGCTTTAATTTGTATGTCTTGCCGAAGAAAAATTTGTACAGGTGCCTAAAAATAGCAAATTTTCTATTTTTCAGTCCTAATAGCTCATTTACACAGGGGGTGGTCCAAAAAAAATTTCTGAGCAAACTTGTACTAATTCTAAAAGTTCTTTCTGCTATCAAAATTTCAAGAGTCTATGTAAAAGCGCTGCGGAGTTATGAAGGTAGAAAAATAAAGCAAAATTTGGTTTTCACATAACGGTAAATTTAAATACTAAATTTAAAAAAATTGTATTTATAAAGTTAAAAAAAATACCTGTCAAATGACGTTTTCAGATTAAAAAAATCTTAAGAAGAACATCAGATATATGCATTTAAAAATAGTTGTAAATAATAAAAATGTTGAAAACCAGTCTTGAAAACCAGTATTCCGGTTAATAATTTCCTGATATTCAATACGAGTATTAAAGCAGTAACATTAAAGCAGTAAAGCATCGCCATATTTCGAATACATAAATATTTTCCCCTTACGACAGTTACACCAACGCTTGAAAAGCAAAGACCGTGTGGGATTCGAATAATTTCACCTCAGTGTTTCACCGAACCCTCACCCCCCTCTCTCGTTGTTTAGAACGTATTTCAAATGCTCTTATTCACTAGGCCCTCTCTCATTAAGTTGTATTATTCATTATGTAACTGTTGTGCATTGTATATTAATTCTGTAAAGTGATGATAGAAATAGTTAATTTTTAAAATTTCGTCACTTTCTTGTTCACCATTTATGTGACAAGGGAATGTATCTAAAAAAAAAACAGAAAAAAAAATACTTAGTAACAATATCAAAAAAAATATTTTACTTCTAGAAGTATTAGATATATCAATTATTGTACACACTGTATACAAATTATTCTAGAAATGTTTACACACTTCATATAAATTGTGCTGGCATGACGGTTTACTTAGAAAAAAAATTTTTTTCAAAGCTAGAATTAAAATTTTCAAAATCTTCAGATGTACCTAAAAAGTTTTCCCCGTATATAATTTAGATGATTTTTTTTTTTAGGAATGTAGATATTGTAAGTCATTAAAATATAAGAAAGTGACTGATACTAATTGCTGGCATATAGACAAAATATGTTATGTATCCGTTTTACTTAATAAGTTTCCTATAGTATTAAAAACTCTTCTTACTAGTACTAATAAAAAAATAATACATTTAGGGAAGTTTATTCGCCAGCATCTATGGCAATTGTCCAATTGACACGAATTTTTTTAGTTTTTACAAGAAAAGAATAAAAGTATATGAAAATATCGTATAAAAGTATAGTTGAATGAGTACAAATGAGTTTGACTAAAAGAGCTATATTGAAAACAGCTGATGAAATATGGCAAATATCCTATTAAATTTAATTTTTTTTTAAAACTTCAAAAATTGATAACTTATCGCATTTATATACTTTGCATTGATATTGACTTAGAAACTTTATTACACTTAAAATTCACTTATTACATTTTAAATTTTACAATAGAAACTTTGCTTTTATTTTATTATATTTCAAATATAAAGAGAATTTTTAATTTTTTATGGAATATATCTATCATAAATATTAGAACACACTTTTTAAAAATATAGTTAATCTATTTAAAATGGAGTAAACATATTAGAAGTATGTATAATATATGACGAGGACGAGGGTACTAAGAGAATATATATGTATATATATCTATATACAAACAATAATTTATGATCTTCTTCTTTTAATACATCGTATAAGCGTAAAATCGAAAGAAGCTTTTTTTTACTGCCCGTCAAATACGCGCAAAAATTCAGTCTAAATTAAAAGATGAAAGTCTGATGATTTATGCTTTTTATGCGATGCAGTGACATAACACCCGACGAAATAAAACCTTTTTTCCACAATATTTACTAATATGTATATGTGCGAGATTCTGAATTGGGAGCGATTTTAGAGTTCGTTACAAAATCACGATTATATGCTTTTTCCAAAATATGTATATAAGTAATACTTCTATTGTCAGGGATTTTGAAAGGGATTTTTGGGAAATTTTTGTTTAAATGTTCGGTATTGAATACTGGGATCCCCTAATTATATTTTTCAATACTGTGATACCGCTGTTAAATTTTCGTGGCACCATTTTACTGGCTAGAACCTACTATGTGACAGCTATAATATGATAAGCAAAATTAAATGTTTGATATAAATATAATAAATTTTTATTTTAAGAAATATGGCGTGTAATTTTTATAAAATATATCTTTTTCCAGGATTTTTTAGCAAAAGTTTGATTTTGTTCTTGAAATTACATAACTAAGATTTCAAACTTAAATCAATTAAATTGTTTGCTCCATCAAAAGAGAATTAAAGTATTGATGGGACAATCTGATGTTAACTAAGAAAATATTGGATACATTAAACGAAAACGTTTAACTTATACGTCAAAATAGGTAAGTGATACAAAGGATTTAACGTAAGGATTTCTTTAATATTTTTTAATAAAAATGTCATATATTTTCAGATTATTTTTTAGTTTTGGATTTTTGATTTAATTTTGACTTTTAGCACATATTTAAACCACTTTCTGTTCTATAGATTAAAACTTAACATCATTTATTTGTAAAAAGAAATATTTTCTGATTTTTCATGAAAAAACACTTTTGAAAATGATATAAAAGGTGCGTTTATTATTACAAATAGTTGTAGTTTCATTTGACAAGTTTATTATAGTTAAAAAACAATAAAGGAAGACAAAAATCTGAGTAAACTTTAAAATAATATATATTTTTTTTTATTATTACATTATTTAATTATTTTTATCTTATTATTGTTTTACCTCAATTAATTTTATACAAACAATTATTTACAATATTGTTTTAAAGCCCAGATCTTGCGCTATATAAAGAGGAAAGTTTCTGGCGAAATTTTAAATAATCTTTTTTTAAATAACCTTTTCGATCTGCCACAGCTGAACTTAATCAATTTACAGCGCTTTGCAAGAATCTCCAAATGGAAGTAATTTGGAGAACATACTGATCCAGCACTTAAATTAACCTAAATGTGCATCTGCCTACCTATCTACTAGTCTTTCCCTTCCTATCTCCCTATGTATTGTTTACAACATCCATTTTTTTTTTTTTTAACAGCTAAAAAGTTAACTATTTTATAACACTCCACCGACTATAGTTGAACTATTTTGGCTAATATCTAACTATTCTACCGAACTATAGATCAATTTTCTTCAATTCATTTTGACAACTGCCTTTATATAAATTATTATTGTTTTCTACCACCTATTCATACATTAGTTTTGTATTCTGTCACCTATTTATGATTTCACTTTCAAAACATTTATTCTACTGTAATGGACTGAAGGCACGAACGACAAATGTGTTGCTGATTTTTCAGCTGATTCACAAACATTTAACAGCGAAAATAAAACAAAATGCTGACAGCGAATACTAACTTAAAATCTAATATTACAAATTTCAGTGAATTTAAAAAAATGTATCGTGTTTAGAAATTACTAATATAAAAAATAATGAAGTTATTCACCAGAAATAACAAGAAACTCTTTGATGTTTTATAACGAAATATCTTATATCAAAAAAAAAAAAAGAAAAAAATTTTAACGGGATGCACGCAATTTATTAAATGAATCCAATCAATAATCAAATTAGAAAATAAATTATCCTTTAAATTTCATTATTGATCCTGTTTCTTATTTTTTGTTTCTTTTTATCACTTACAAAGAAAATTTACTCTTTTTGTAAATTCAAAGAAGTTTCTTATTTTTTATTTTCTAAGCAGTAATCAAACGCCACCGCTATATTACAATTGGAAAGAAAATTGAAAAGATGGGATAATAAGAAAGTGATAGCAAAAAAAAAAGAAAGAAACAACAAAAAAAAAAAATAAGAAAAGAAAAAACATACAAGACATTCCACAGAGAATTGGTTTTCCGCATTACATGCGGATATTTTTCCACATACATACAATCTATATATTGTCATGATATAATCGATTTATCTTATACCAGTCTGCCTTCCTTCTATTATTCCTTATTTTTATACTTTACATTTGTAGCAAATGTAAATGGGGTTGGTGATGAATTTTTCAATTTTCTTTTAGAAAAACTTTTTGCTTTTTTTTTTATTCTTTCTAAATGATAATAACGACTTCCCCACGCCAAAAAAAAATATAGAAAATAATTTTTTTTTTTTGTTTTTTTTTTCAAAAATCGCGTTCTATTTACAAACAGCAGTGTTCATATCATATTAGAAACAATTCTTTTGTAAAAAATTTTCCTAGAAAAAAAAATAAAATAAAACATTGTAACAAAAAATAGCAACAGCATCATATGAACAGATTGCTTTAATGTATTGAAATTTTTATACAAAAATAAAAAACAAAAAAATCAAAAAAATCGCAGAAAATAAGATTTGAAGCAAAAAAAAAAAGAAAAAACCAAGAAATCATAAGCTATCGCGCGAATATTCAAGATGATATCACTATTAAAGTCAATTGTGTGGAAAAATGAAATAAATTTCCCAGAAGTATTGATTTCCTCCATTAAGCTTGTCATTTCTAATATAATTTTTATTTTTTCCATCTTATTTTTTTTTTTATATAAAAACAAAATTTATTATGATTGTCTTTAAAATTTTAGCTTGAATTTAATATTAACAATTTAATATATTTTTTTTTTTTTTATGAACTGAGAGACAGTTTGTTATATGATAGCTCTTTAACTGTAATTAAATAAAAAGAACTTATATGATTCTAACAATACTAATTATTTTTAAAGAAATAAGGAATTATAGAAGTATTTCAAATATTAAGAGAAAGTTTATTTACATATTTATAGTGCGTACATTCATTTATATATAGAAAGTCTACTTCCGTCCGGATCTGTAAATAAACTAAACTGTAATAAACAGTTCCACAATATTAAAAAAGGATAAAATTAAAGCACTCTAAAATAATGAGTTTTTGTTTTACACAAATTCAGTATACCGTTACTGATCTAAGTAGATAAATATACATTAACATCAAATTATTTGTAAGAGGTTATAGAGGTAAGAGATTATCATTGGGTTATCTTATATCTTCAGAAACTTAAGCGCCTTTATTTATTTTGTTCGTAAGGAAAAATCATAGGTCATAATAGAATAATTTTTATTGTAGATATCTCATTGCCTATGTCATTCATAAACTCTTTTGTATTCTAGAATGAGCCATATGTTTTAATTAAACTATTGTCACTTTCGACACTCGTTGAAAATATATGTAACGAAAAAAGTTCAAACATATTTATTCTAAAATTTTTCACTTCACATGCATATTATAGAAACTTATCGTTTTAATGTATATAATAATGTAATTATATATATAAATAAATAAATCTCTAACAACTCCAAAATACATGTAAATCGGTTGAAATTTATACAAACATGTTGGTTAAACGCATGGGTAATACACTCTGACATAAATCAGCAAAACATGCCTTCAAAACATTCTTAGTAACTTTGATGAAGTTTTTGATCGAGATAGCTAAGAAAACAATAGTTATACGTAGATCATCCAATCTAGGTTGCAGATCTAAAGTGAAACCAAAATCCTTCTTCAGGACGTATCAGGAGATATTATGTTAATTGCAGTGCACAAAAAATACAATTGGGAAACAAAATAATATTCATGGATTGCTAAAAACGTCATTGTGCAAAAAATGTTTTACTCTTTACCTAACTATTTATTGAATATTTTTTATCTTGGGTTACTAAAAACGTTTTTTTTTATTTTGTTTTATTTTATGCTTATCTTATTTTTCTAAAAGTGTTTATGTTTTTTATTATCTAATATTAATGAGTTTTTTGTATTATCTAAAAAAAAAGTTGTTATTTATATAAGTATACTAGATCGACGAATGCTATAATATTACACCACTTAAAATATTGACTGGTATATATTATACCACTTAAAATCCTGACTGGTATTTTTTTTACCACTCCTCTCAGCGAATCTTCCCATTTGAAGGACCAAATTGTTGATATGGAATAACATAGACGGCTAAAACCTAAATGAAAATAAAAAATTGACCCATTCTCACCGATACGAATTGCGTGTCGAAAACATGCATGGTTAACAGTTTTAATTCAAATCCGTTAAATCAGAAAATGAGAAAAATTTTTCAACTTACTGTTGGACTCAAAAAAATAATTGGAATTTTCGACTTTTTTTGTACTATACCCGAGTATAAATTATATAATCATCACTGCACTAATTATTAACTAATTCTTTTTAATTGTTAAAATTTTCATTTATTATTATTTGGAATTTTATAATTTTTTTATGTTTTGATCAACATTTTATAAAATCTTTAACAGCTTTATTTAGTTTGGAACAACTATGTTGCAATTAAATATTGCTATTGACAGTTGAATTTTTTTATGTAAAACTCGTTTACTATAGTTTATTATATATCTGTATACAAATATTGATTAAGTACGTTTCCATAATAAATTTGGCATTAGGTTTGTCACATCTTAAAGAAAATAAGATAGATATGCAGTAACTGCCATACACCTCCTTTTTTCGTATGGCCACAATTCAACCTCTTTATAAGCTAAGGTTTTAATATTTTGTTATCTAGCCATTGGGGCAGTGGTTGACGCACCGCTTCTCATTGATAAGGGAATGCAGGTCTCGGGTTCGATTCGCGGTTGGGTACAATAATTATAATATAAAAAATAAAAAATATTGATATATCGCAATATATAAATACTTTATATATCATAATATCTCGTACACCCCACATTCTTACCAGGAAACAGGGGTTATAGCTACCTGGAACATTTATGTACCACGGTACCTGGATATAAATAAATAAATAAAATATTTTGTTAAAAAAGTTAATTTTATTCTAACAATTTTAGTTAGTATAACGCAACAGATTCGGGTACCTTCGAAATTTATATATTCATATATTGGTATACTTAAAAAAGTTAGCCATCTCAAATTTTTTAAAAGACGATCAAGTTTTAAGGCAATCATTTCTTTAAAATATTATTGGTATGGCACAATAATGACGAGCAGCTATCACAACATAATATATTTCAGTACTTAATTAAGTCAGATAACTTAAGTTTTCTAAAAATTGATCAAATTTTATGGAACAGTATATATTATATTCATTTGGATACAGTACACTCTACTTTCTTCCTCATTTTTATATATAAAGAAATAGTTGTAATAAATAGTTATGTTTCCAGAGTAGCTGATATTAAAAAATGTTTAAAGAAAACAAGAATTGTAAAGAAAATAATTTACTTTCATACAATACCGGTACATTGTTTGAACATGTTACCCTATAGCAAAACCCTATAGCACTTACAATTTGTACGCTTCTGCAAAGAAAAAATGATTTCGAAGATATTTAATGAATTTAATAAATACAAATAACCCTTTTGCAGTTAGTTACCCATTTTACATTTAAAATCTATAATAATAATTTTGTAAAACATTACTTTTCTATAAAATGAAAGTTCAAAGTGCTAAACAAAAGGAAATTTCTTTACATCAAATTTTTTACACAGTTCGTACGTATCAAATAGTTTGAATAAATAAATGAAAAGACTTAAAAAAAAATTATCAAAGTTATATGTTACAAGTTTAAAAATGTATTAATTCCAAACAATTGCAGAATTCAGAAAAGAAATATATTGTTTCCTCAAGCCATGAGATACTTAACAGAACCTGAAATTTTCAAAATATTTGAAGAACAAAAGTGTTAGAGTTTATTAATTATTGTATATTTTTCAAAACAAAAAAAAATATTTGGCCTTTTAAAGGGTATCTTCAAAATTATGCAGTGGTTTCTTAAAAGTGAAAATTATCAAAACAATTATTTTCGATGTAAAAAGTTTTCTCGCACTTATCGCAATTTAACATATGTATCTCTTTAATGAAAAAGACAATATCTTTTACGTATCTGGATTTTTTTTTTGAATAATGTCCCATTACATGTTAGTACAGAAGAAAAACTTCCAGATATGGAATTATGGCAGAATACAAGTGGGAGGATATTAATATTCTATTTACCGTTCGTCAAAATTGTAGCACTACGCAGTTGAGGTAGTCAATTTCCTAGTTTCACAATCTACCTCCAAATGAAGTGCTTCAATGTTTACCAATGTTTGATCATGAATTCGTGTATGTCTTTTTGGAAATATCCCTCCTATCAAAGGTGTTTGTATAAAATTGAGGCTAGACTAGTATAAACACTTTATTTTTTGAAAAAAATAATTTTTTATAATGGTATTTTGTTATTTTTACGGAACAATATTATATTAAAAAGATACTGGAATGATGAAAAAAATATTGCGTCAATTTGCCACCATCACAAGACCAACATTTTCGTTTCGACTTAGCCACAGGAAAAAAAAGAATTACGATGTCGATATTATGCCAATAAAAATCAATACATTGCTTCTTTTTAAGTATTTAAACAAATTTCTTCTTCCTTTATTTACTCAAAATTAGACAATATTTTATGTTAATCTAACATAATTATGACCTAAGATGGTTGTTAATCTAACATGGTTGAAGAAAATTTGAAATGACTCAAATGCACCTTACAAAATCTCTTGTATTAGGAGAATGCTTGTCAGAGATTATGAGCCTATATATTGTAATACCAAAATTCTTATTTTCAAGTATTATAATTTGTTATTAAATTTTTTATTTATTGAGGAATGTACTGTATTTAGAATTATTCAAAATATGTATTTTGCAACATGTTCTTTTTTATTTTTTGAAAAATAAACAAAAACATTTCAAAATCAAAGAAAATTTTATAGTTTTAATTATTTATCGAAAGATAATTAATGGATTTTGTTGTGGTAAAATAATACAGAAAAAACTAAACATAGAAATTCAAACAAATTATCACATAAAATTTAAATATTCTCTTTTCTTTAAAGAAATACCTAAAAAAAAAACATATATGTGTTGCATGTCATAAAACAAATAAATACCGTTACAACTATAAAATCAATAATAATGTGTTTGTAAGTTTATTAAATCAATTTTGAGTTTATTGATTGAGTACATATCGATTAATTTATATTAGGCGTATATATACATATGTATATACATTGCTATGCATTGTAAATATTTATATGTGTAGCACAGTACAGTAAGGAATAAAACTGTCAAAACAAAACTCATGACTTTTCCTGTTAAT
Source organism: Poecilobothrus nobilitatus (assembly GCA_947095535.1). Taxonomy (NCBI): domain Eukaryota; kingdom Metazoa; phylum Arthropoda; class Insecta; order Diptera; family Dolichopodidae; genus Poecilobothrus; species Poecilobothrus nobilitatus. Next base: position 48,940,927 of record OX352772.1, on the reverse strand, counting down.
TTTAGTTATGTAATAAATATTTCGTAAAATTCGTTTTTAGATGCAGGAAGATGTTATAATTATGTATACTACACTTCTTATAATCCACTGATACTTCTTATAATTCACTGATGGCTCTGACTTTACAGTAAACAATAATAATATTAATAATTAATACTAATAATAATAGCTATATTATAACAATAATGGGGTAATGACAGTGAAGTTGCCTTCAATTATTAGCACATGCAGGAAGGTGTTATAACTACAGAATGTTGTAATTGGTAATTTTGTCACTATCGCAAACTAGTGATAATAATTGGCGAATTCATTGTTCTCTTACATTTCCACTGTCCAATTCAATATTTACGGTTTCTTGTCTTATCCTTTCCTAAACCTTCTCCCCAGTCAACATACTGTGTTAAGGTTTTAGGGTTTAGCGTTAGGGTTTTAATCAGGGTTAGGGTTTATAGCCAACATTACTAAAGAGGGTGGTTGATTTGGTGAGTAAGAATCTAACACCACTACAAGGGGGTATTGTTGGTCTTTTTAGAAGATTCTCACCTCCTGAAAGAAGAAAAAAAATTATTTTAAGCATCATAATATTAAAGTAGACAGTTAAAGTAGCCTGCAATAGAACTTTTTTACGCTGTAAAATATACACTGTACTAATATACTTATAGTGTAGTTCTCGATTGCTTCAATAATTTGGCCATTTTAAAATAATCTAAATGTTAAAAATATGAAGTACAGTTTAAATAGTACTACTGAGTTTTAATTCTGAATAGTCCAAACATAATTTAATTCTAAAGTTTTAAAAAAAAATATAGTTAGAGAAAAAATAATTATTTTGTCTTTTGATCGATACCCTATTTAGGTTGTGGTGATTCATATTGTATTCTATTCTCTCTGCTTAAGAGCATATTATATGCATTTGTAACTCCTCAGATTATATAAGTTATCTTCTTCTAAAATGGCGTATATATATCAGGTACAAATTCAGGTAAAATCAGGTACAAATTCGCCCCATGACATTATGAGGGTTAAAATTAAAAATGACGTAGCATTATATTTCAATAAGTTCAATAACCAATAAGTACATTAGCTAATTACCATTTAATTAAAATTTTCTTTTTCAGTTCCAATATAAATTAAGAAGGATGCACATAACAAACAATTATTAATCCAGTAATCAATTTAATTTTATAAAAGTTATATAATAAATTATGAAACATTATCAGAGTATTATATTTATAAAAAGATTGTAATTTATTGCAAATCATCAACGTATCATCTAAAGTTAAATTAAATATTTCTCTTAGGACGTATATATATTTATATATTATATATTTCATAGTTTTAATATTTTAAGGGTTAGAGTTATTAAATGCTGGGGCTTAATCTACTAATTTAAACAGAAGTTCATGAAATAAAATTCAGAACTGTTCTTCTAATAATAGAGTTTTTTTTTCTCTTCACTGCTATAATCAGCATATGATATCAATTAAGTCACTTATTATTAATATTAGACTGAGCTTCAGTTTCTTGAATCATTATTTCCATTAAACCGTTGATTACTCAACTGAAGCTATTGTATAAATTTATGAAACCGTAATATTATATTTATGCATGGACCATTTACTATCTTATACAAAAAGAAGTTTACATTACAATATAACTAACTAATATTCGATATGACTTGATCTGGGCTAGAACCTAAGATGGTTCGATTGAAATGTCGGCGAATTTACCGAAAACTCTATTCATATAATCAATTACCTAATATGAGGCCTCGGTGGCCTAGTGGGAAAATGTATAAAATACGTTTTAAAAACACCGAGAGAGTATGGGTTCGAATCCCACACAAGTCGTAGGAATAATTTTCCCTTACAACATTTACAACAACGCCTGAAAAGGAAAGGCTGTGCAATTTACTTGTCACATTTATGTGGCAGGGAAATGCACTAAGAAAAAAAAAAATTCCCTTATATATTATGTACAAAAGCTTTTTAATCAAGTCTTTTCAACTAAATTCTTTATATAAAATACATACTTTGCAAAGTAGTAAATTAAGGTTTAAGTTAGAGTACCGAAATTTAAATTTTTAGTAAAAAAGAAATTCATGTAGGATATTAATATAACCTATTATTATATATACATTTATTATAATATATACATTTTGCTCATTACTGTATACTGTTTCCAAATGTATTTTCACACGTTATTGCACTTGAAACATTAAATTCAGTGATTGAGTCCAATATGGGTGAAAACTCATATTTTGAAAACACACTATTAAAGAAAAACAAAAACAAAAAATAAAACACAAAACGAATTGCTTCCCAATGTTTATTTTATTTTCTGTAAAATTTTTATTGCTCAAATTTATCATCTAAAATGTTTTTTTGGAATCTTTTTTTATTTTATATATTTTTTTTTTATTTAATTTAATTTTGAAGTTAGTAAGAGATAGGCTACAACAAAAAAAAAAAAATGGAGCTATAAAACGCAATCATAAATCCATCTGATTACTTTAAATTCTCTGCGTTTTTCTTTTTTCCTCCATTTTAGTGTAATAAAATTGACGCCACTAAAGTTATGAGTTTTTTAGTTGATCGATTATTTCCGAAAAAAACTTATAGAGACAAAAGAATTAAAAATAAAAAATTAAACTCAATTTAGATAAATTATGATCTTCTACCAATTTATGTAAATATTATATAACAAAAAAGGGGTATATTTTATTACAAACTTTCAATTTTGTATGTTTGTTTAAATTTTGTGTGTTTTTGGTTACAAAAAAATAAAATTACATCATTAACACTAACATCAAGCGTCTAAAATCAAATAATCGCTTAAATAATTTAAAATTTGCTTTTTTTTTGTTTATTCTACTAGAAAATTTTTAGGAAAGAGTACTTTAGGTTCTTGTAAAAACGAGGTTTGGTTGAGGTTATAATATTTTTTATTGCTTTTATCTTTTTTAACTTCCTGAAAACTGAATCTGTTCTTTAGAAACATAGAGATTATTTTTGAGGAGTCTATTATATTATACGGTATTAATATATTATACGGTAAAAATATATGCATGACTATTTTTAATTTTCTTTTTACACGGTAACTAAACACTAGGAGCGAATTCATTTATACTTATATTGGTTTAGCTGAATGGGAAAGAGGAACGGAAAGCAAATAAGTTATTAAGGTAGTGTGGGAAGGGAATAGTGGGAAGGGATACGTTATTAAGAGAGAGAGAACCTAAAAACTTTGTTTTTGAATTGCAAATTGTAGAAAGAAACATTATTGACAGAGAGGAACATATTTGATGAAAAAATATTTCGCATTCTAGCAATTATCACAGCGAATGAGTTCCTAACGTTAGTTTTGCATATTTTCCCCATATAAAATTTGTAGATATTCGCTTATGTATAATTAATCGCTCTACCAACAAAAAAAAATAGAAGGAGATATAGAAAACTTGGTATAAAATAATTTCCCATAAAGCGAAATATATTCGGGATATACTACAGAATTGTTAAAAGAATTAAAAATCTTGGTTATAAAAGTTTAACTATAACATTTTCTTGTCGCAGTGCAAAATTTTTACAGTGTTTGTCGTACAAGACTCAATTGAATGTACACAGTCAGAAAAACTTTATGAGTTCCTTTAGTTGCCATATCATGGACTTTTATAACTTAGAGAACTCTTTTAAGCCTTTCTTTCCAAAACAATATAATTTAAAAATGTATAATTAAGACGTTTTTATTAAACTACTATAACTTTAAGGAATTTTTGAGATCACTTAGCCTATTCTATTTACTTTACAAGTTCCAAGAGGTGTAAGAAGCCTGAACTGACTGCTCTAAACCAACCAAATTTTACATAAATTGCTGACATCTAACTCGACACCTTTTCACTAAATTTCAAATACCTATAGTTTCAATAGACACTTATTTATTTTCATTTCAAAAGAGAAGTTGTATAACAGCTACCCGAACCCGTCGTACCAGCATAATCAAGTTTTACAAATGTTGTTGGCCTGTAACTCAACAATATTTTGCAAAATTTCATTTACGTAGCTTCAATGTATACTGATTTATTTTCATATAAAGAAAGAAGTTGTACTGCAACTATTCGAACCCGGCGGCTGAAAATGCTGTATTTAAATAGCTCCCTAGCTCCTTTATTCGATTCTGAACCGATCCATATCTTTAACACTATATCCATGGTGTCACAAACGTAATGGCAAGTTTATTATACCCTTAAACATAGTTGATACGGGTGTAAAAATTGATAACGCTTTCTCCATACTTAGGTTAAGTTCAAAGATCTTCATTTTTACAAATTTGATGATTTGAAAAACTTCATTATGAAAACGAACGTATATAAATACCCATCTTATTGATTTATCAAGTAATGGAAATAAACCACAAAATTTAGATAGGTTCCTATAGTATATCCATTTTAGATTCAAGCTCTCATAACCTTAAGAAAAATAGAAAGTTTTCACAACTAATATATTATGCTAAACAATAAACACGTCTTTAATATTAATAAAAGAAAAAATAAAAATCCACAAAATTCCAATAATAAGAAAAAGAAAAACATATTACAAAATTTTTTTAATATTGTTTATTAAATAACAAAATTTCTACTGGCGACATCATACTTAAAATTATTCAAGTCAAAACATCTGTTATGCCTTCGGAATAAACCGTGCTACTAACCAGAAAGAAAAAGAAAATATATCTAACATCTGTTCTTAACATTTTAATATATCTATAGATAATTAAAAATTAATATTATTTATATTATTATAATATTATAATACAAGATAATATCTAAATTTTATTTATTTGTTTATAGCCGACAATATTAACCCAAAATATAAGATACAAAATAAAAAACACTTCACGGAAGTACATAATATCAAATAATGGTTGATCCTTTATTTAAACTATATAGGATAATCTCTTTTGGTAATTTTTTTATTTTTCTAGTTAAATCCAAATTATTAACATTTTCTAATAATGAAAACAAATCAATTTAATATCCTCTAGTAATTATTGAACCATACATTTTTATCCATCATAAGATTAAAATTTGTTTGTAATAAGATTCGGGTTTTTGAAAAATTTTTGGTTTCAAAAAAAAAAAAACCTAAAACTAAAAATTGTATCGATTTTTTTGGTATATTGTGCAACTAATTGAACAATTCAAATAACGCTTCTAGCATAACTTTTGAAATATTGAAGTAAAAAAAATGTAATCTTAAATCTAACCAATCATCCAACCGTATATGGTTTAACTAAATAATTACATAAAATTGGATATGCTTGTTAAAATATTATTTATTTATTATAAAATTGACTCTACATTCTTTTAAAGACAAGGGCTAAGAATTAAAAAAGAACAAAAAATTTCTTTATTATTATACAATATACATGTGCGCCTCATATTTTAATACTAATAATTATTTTTAATATTAAATAATTACGCTTCATTTATTATTATTTCCTTATAAGATTCAATTAAGGTTTAAGCATCATTTTATTATAGTTAAGAGCTTCTACTTAAGAAATAAAAACTATGTTTTTTTTTTTATGTCAATTAGAATAGTAGAAATATGATAAAAAACAAAGAAGAATAAAGTTGCATTTAGAATATAGGTCTGTGTCTGAAGAATATAGCTACCTATTACATTCGTCAACTCAAAAGTACCCGTACGAATCCTTAATAGTTTTTATAATTCAATTATTCTGTAACTCTGCTTATTATTATTATTTTCGAAACTTTCGATTATTTTTTTATTATTTTGTTTTTTTTTCAGTTCATTTCCCTGCGTGACAATAAAATTACACAGCCTCTCCTTTTCAGGCGAGACTGTAAGTGCCGTAAAGGGAAATTATTCTTACGACATGTATGGGATTCGAACCCGCACTAACTCTGGGTTTACAACGTATTTCATAAGCTCTTACTCACTAGGCCATGGAGGCCCTTTTATTATTTATTTATATATTTTATTTTCTTTAGTTCCCCACCTATATAATGTGATGAGGGATTAAATCAACTTTCCTCTTTTGGATGTGGTTGCGATATATTCTTTACATTTTTATTATTATATTTTGTATAATATTTTAATTTGACCTCTAATCTCAGATGTCTCGAAGTAGGGACATTTCGCCTGAAAATTTTTATTTTTAAAATAATAAAATTTTGTATGGGACCATTATCCAATGTTCGAGTAATTATGGGTGTTTTTCCTGATGTTCATGTAATTTCCAGTTTTATAAATCCACTTACTCTCACTTGTCTCTCACTTTGCTATTTTAAATTTCATCTTCGTTCCAATGATTATAAATCGAGTCGAGAAAATTGTAAAGCAGGTACTCGAAATTGTGATCAAATATGATAAAACCATTTCGTTATTTTCATCAATTTAAATTTTGCCAGTCTTATTTACATTTATTTTTTATAAATTATTTATTTGTGATTTTGTGAAACCATAGTGACTTTGCAAAATTGCAAATTAAACTTTAATTTTGTGAATTTTGTAAATTCACGACTGAGTAATATAAAATATCTAAAGAGAAGAAAGTAAACCATTTTTTCTAAAATTCGGAATAAAAAGTCTATTGAAAGAAAACACGATCAAATTTGTTTTACTTCCGACATTTAAGAACAGTTAACAGACTGATGTTTATTATTAAACCATAATGGTAAAAAACAGATTAATACAGAAATGGAACATAAACGAAATACTCTGGTCTAGTATACGGTCACTCTACATACAAGTCAATCTACAGGCATACTACTCTAGTATAGATTATTTATGTTATGCATTACAATTAAATTTTCGGTTTAAGATAATCCGATCTTTTTACTCGAAAATACTTTTAATCAGTTTTTTGAACTGACTCTTTTCTTATTGAATAAAAATAATTAGAATCAATGAAATGTTCATAATATATAAATGTACAATACAATAAATCTTAAATGTTTGATAATAGCTCTAGAGCAAAGAAGCTTCTAGTCTTAATATTACTAAATAACATAACTATAAATTGTTTTAAATAAAAAACAACAAAGCTTCAAACATTTTTAAAAATTTATTTAATAATAAGATTTAAATTTCTTTGATTTGAGACCAACAGGTATGCAAATAAATATAATAAACAATCTGTAGGTTCTACGATATATGTTAATGATAAGGTATAAAACAATTTTTATACAGCATCTTCTTTTTTCTTTTTTTAATGTAACAAAAGAAACTAAATCACCATTAATATACCTTTGAAAACGAGATTTAAAATACATATTGAATAGTAATTATTTTTTGATACTAAATACAAAAAAATAATACCTATTCAAGGTGGCGCTTCAAATTTGAATAGAATCTGTTGTTCTTTAACAAAAGATATGCAATGTATTAGAATTGAAATGACTTAAAATGTCTAAAAAATATTTTAAATGTTAATATTTTTAATTATTTTTTTGTTCTTTATTTTTTAATACTATTAGAGAGTTAAATTTTTTTTTGTATGGGATTTGAAAAGGTAAATAAATTCTATTATATTTGTTTTAATAACAAATAACGAAATAAAAAAAACTGAAGCAATTAATTATATACAATTTGTCAAAAAACTGCTCAATATGGTTAGTTTAAAATACTTTTCAAATTAAAAATCCAGCAAATCATACAATTAAAAAATCAAAACAAACATATAAAGGACATTATGCCCCCAAGGTTTTATAAAAGATATAAAGTTTCCATGAATGATATCATAACGAAACACAAAATTAAGCGCTGTACCGACTTCATTTTGCTAAAGTATTTGGTAATACTTCGAACTTTAGAATTTAATTTTCTTGATTTTTAAATTGCAAATAATCTTTTAATTTATTAAGAATGTAAGTGAACAGGACCGAATAATAACAAAATCCTACAAAATAATAACATCAGTTTTAGAAAGTTAAAAGAATACCACAGTAAAATACGACTTAGGACAATAACAGAATACATCCTATAAAGAAAATTCTTAAAAAACAATTAGGAAAGCTTAGATGTCTTTGAGAATATGTGAGAATTCTATTCATTAAACGCATCTCCCATAGTAATTAGAATAAAGCGAAGGAATCTTCAAACTTTTTTCTCAATCTAAAAGGTATGGTATTTGTATTCTTGACGGGAAATATTTTCTACTTAGAGAACCAAAAGTATGAAACGAAAAGAACCCTTTTTTCAAATTATAGTTTGTTAAACAAACATTAAACCAGTTACGCTATTTTAATTTAATTCTATTAACTCACAGGAGATTTCTGTAAATTTTTATACTAGAGCTAGCCAAAAAATTTTGAAATTTGGTAGTTGTCTAGGTCTAAGTAATTCAAAATTACATCCCTACTGAAAAGCTCAGGTGTTGAAGAGTGAAACAACTCCCATATTTATAAAGTATCTGTTGCTTTGCTAATCTTTAGTTTATAAAATAAAAATAAATAAAAATCTTACTATACAATTATTGAAATTCATATCTTAAGATGTTGTGAACAACAAAAATTCATTTTTGGCAATAAAAATACCAAAATTAAAATTTATTACAACAAAAATAAGTAAACACATAATAAAATTTTAATAAAGTAAAAAAACAAAAAAAAATTTTCTATTTTTCTTCACTTTGAATATATTTTTTTTTCATCTCCATTATATTTTCCTTTCATTTTTCTCCAATATTTTTGTCTTTTCATTTCAAATTTGAAAACTTTTTCAGTACCTTAACATAAAAATATTTTCTCTTCTCTATCTCTAAAGTACAAAAATAATAAAAGAACAAAATGTAAACCCTTTTTTAGTCTTTTATCTTTATTGATTATTTTTATCTATAATATTTCAACTTAAATACAGAATAAAGCATTGATAAACTATTTTTCGGTATTTGAATCTGGAATTAAATATGGCCCCATCATTTCGAAAATTATTTAAGAATTTCATTCTCAATCAAGTTAAAAAAATTTTGAAAAAATTCGACAGATGGGCCTAAGAAGTATAGTAGTGAAGAAAAAGCTGTGCACCATGACATAAGCAAAAGTACCAGTACCAGTAATGTACCATCAGATTACTGAAGAACCAGCACGATGCACAGCAATTGTTCCAAAATTTTGTACAAATAATACAACCTAGGATTTTAAACTTTTATTATAAATTTAATATTAAAATTAACTAAAACCAGGACCCTATCGCTTCAACAACTTATAAAATCAATAACCAAATAATCATTATTTTTATAAATTTTTGTTGCACTAAAAGCATATTATTGGTAATTAATTACTAAAGAAAGTTTTGATCAGTAAAAAAAAAACACTTATCAAAACGAATTGAGTACTTGATTAGTGATAAGTGGTTGCTGTAATAGGGCCTAAATAAAAATTTTCAAAACGATAAAATTGTACATGACTGCATTCAATTCCTTCTTATCAAATTTCAACATCATTAGTTGTATTGTCACCAAATCGACAGGAGCAATATAATTTCAGCTTCATTCAAGTTTTTATTAAAGCCTTCAATCATTTTTTAAAACACCTAAAGAAAATTTGGGTATTGGCGCTGGTATTAGTTTTTTAAAAACTATTGCTAGCATTAGCTCTCTATAATGTTTCATTTACATTAGCTGATATATCGGCAATTATATTATCAATCTTTGTTAATTAAAGTGTTAACACCTGTTAACACACACACTATGACAATTATTGTCAAAATGCATATCAGCTCAAATTTTTACCTATTAATTAACAATATAATTGACAACGTGTTATTTAGTGTACAGATATTTAGTGTGGTATTACAACTCTAAAGAACTGCAACACTACTAGAACATCGTCGACGGTCAGGATTTTGATTAACCAATACAAAAATTCAATTTTCAAAATTGCAAGTGTTTTTAGATCTTTCATTATTTAAACTTAACATTTTTTTTTTGTACCAATACAAATGATCACGTTGTTGAGTCTAATTAAATGACTAAAAATCTGAATTATTGGCGAAACTTAAAATTATATACAGAAATTATGCCATTGTTAATACCATGGATCACCAGGTTAATCAGTATTTACCTAAAGTAAAGTTATTTATATATATATTAGCTGATTATTCAAAATCTATCTATTTATCTCTATTATTCAAAATGTGTATGCATGTATTGGTTTTTATAGTGATGTGTGGAATATAAAATAAAAGAAAAAAAACATGGAAAATCATTCAAAAAATTTCAAATTCCAGAATATTGACTTCTTCATATATGTGTAATTTTTCTTTCAGTATATAAAAAAATTTTTATCTATATATTTCTATCTCGTTCTTATTTTCATTATCTGTTTTTTTTTCTATTTTTATACTATTTATAAAAAAATCAAATCAGTTTTTGTTTTAAACCAAAAATTGTTACCGCACCACACAAATATCAAAAACCTTATATGGTAACCATTTTCAGTGCCACAAAACGAACTCGACTCTTATGGTTTCTATATTCTGTTTTGTTTTAGTGTTTTTTTTTTTTTGTTTTTCATTTTATCTGGTATCCATTTTGGTTTAATATTGGTACATTTCTAGGTACCTACATCTATTCTATTATCCTATAAGTTTATTTTACGAATAAGAATATTTAAAAACAAAAAAATAAAAATTTTTTTTTAATATAAAGTGTATTTTTATGAGATTCCAGCCTTTAGAATTTAGAGTAAAACCAAAAAAAAAAAAATTAAGGCAATATTCAAAAGATTTTAATCGAGTTAATATATATATGTATACATACACATATAATATACAAATGTATAAAATATAAGGCTTTAATAAAAACAAATCAATGAAAACAAAAAAAAGGATAATTCAGGAAAGAGAGTATTTTATGAGTTTTAAGGATGACATAATTTTGTTACAGTTCGTTTTTTTTTAAATCAAAAAAAAAAAAAAAATAAAAAAGATTTGTTTTGTTGTTTTTTTTTTTCTGTTCTTGTTAAACTTTATTAAAAAATGAAATAGTTTTCTATTTAAATAATTTCCAAACCCTATCAGATTTTTTCTTCTTTACATTATAGTGGCTTTGCAAGCAATTCAAGGCAATTAAAATAATTCAACTTTGGAAAATTTTAATTAGGTAGTTATTCACGTTTTCAAAGTGACAAGAAAAGTTAATTTTTAAGCCGAAAAAAAAAATCGGCCTAAGTGATTCATGAGAACATCTAGCATATGTCATTAAAGATAACTTTGTGTCACTTTAGCGACAAAAGTACTAAAGACCTTGCTCGTTTAACTACTGTTTTGTGAACTTATATAAATTTACCTAAAGTTGTTCTCATTTGTTGAAGCCATTTATTTCGAGTTTCAGAAAAGGTTTTTTTTTCTTCTCAAATTAGGTTATTCGAAACCTTTTTCTGTCTTACTGCCTTGTTTCATGTTTTACATAATATTTTAGTTTTTTCTTTATAAGTTCAATGCCTAAAATTAATTTTTTTCACTCATTGCAGTAATTTTTTATTTCTTCACAGTTTTAATTATAAGTTTAGCAAAATAAAGTTATTGATAAATTGGATATAGTTTAAGTAGCTTGTCCCGTCGATCGTCACAAAGATCCCAAGTAGCGTGTTTCCACCATTTTGGTATCTACAGTTAACACAAGGCTTATATTAAGACTATATAAGGTTTAAATTTTTAGATCCATTTTACGGATTTCAAAACTTTACCATTTCTGCAGGTTACTTAATCACTAGTTCGATAATATCGTTAAATTCATGGCTACCCAAAGCTACGCTACTGGTCCTAACTAGCACCGGGCATTTACAGGTGAAGTATATAATGGATTATTTGTTATTCTCTTCCCCACAATTGAAAGTCTGGCAACAAAAAAAAGTTATAGTAAATTTATTTTTTTTAATTGGGCCATTACACCTCTTAAACCAAGGTTATATTTATGAAAAGTTACTTAAAAGTGATAGTAATAGACAACACTAATACGTACTCTTCACATATCTATAGTGCACAAAACAAATACATAATACGAACGTTTAAAATAATTTTTTTCTGATAATTATCTTCAGATGACATAACTGAGAGATGAATACGTAAGCAAAGGACACTTAAACGTGTATACAAAAATGTGATACAAAAAAAAAAAACAAAAAATCAAATTTTAGGTTTTAAAAAAGTGAAACAAAACCTATTTTAATATTATTTTATTTAAACATAAACTCAAGAAGCATATATTTTTTTAAAACAATTCAAAATAACTCTTAAGTCTATTTATTAAAAAATAAATAATGATTATATTCAAAAAATAGCTTAGAAAACTAATTACGGCATATCTTATTAAGATACATACTATGTTTTTTTTATTTTACTATCCTTAAAATATAATATGGCACTCATGTAATACTGTTAGATTAAGGACAATAGAGAACGATTGGGAGGAAAGTGGAAAATAGATTGGGAGAAGAGATGTATTATAATACAACAATTTTTTTTTTTAACAATTTGTATCGTAAAACTCCCTACTAATTCATTTATTGTACCACTTTTATTTTTGTGCCATAAGAATATGGAAATATTCTTTTGGAAAATAGGTATAATAGGTAATAATTATACAGTGAAAATATGGGCGTCTATCACAGTCCCTGTTTCATTTCTTTAGAACAGTTATTTATTACTTACCTGTATGATGAATTTTATTGCGTTTATATTTTAAGGAGAACACCGTTCTTCTTGAATTTTCTTCATATTTTGGACATTTGAAACTATCTCCTCTTAGCGAAAGGCAAAATATCCAGTGAAGGGTATGAGGTGCCTCCTTCAAATTAATACATATATTTTTTTTTAAGGGAATTTACAATATTTACTTTGCTGTAGGAAAAACTCTAAATTTTGATTTTAATTGCCTTCTCAATGGATTTAGAAATTATATTCATGCAGCGCTTTCTTAACATTTTGAATAAGTTGCAATTTGCAAAATTAAATACTTTTAAAGATTATAGTTTTTACGTTTCTCTTTTATTTTTCTGTAATTTGATTTGTTTTTTCGCTGGATTTGAATAAGCGATAAAAAGTAACCAAGTATTCATCAAGAAGCGTAATAAATGTTCATAGAAAAAATAAAAACAAAATATCAAGCAAAAAAAACAAAAGAAAAAAAAAGGAAAAAGAGGAAAAGAGATTCACGTTTTCCCATTAAATTATAGTAAACTCTTTTGTTACCATCAAAGTGGGGGTTTAATGTATTTATTTTATGTTTTGCAAAATACATACTAGCATATAATCACACAAGCAAAAATATATGTGTAGAATATTTTCATGTTAGTAATAGAGCAAAAAAAATATAAATTTCAAACGCGAATCCCTTAGTAGATATTTTATAGACTTTTATTAAGCATATCATTTTCGACTTTTTTTTTGTTCCTTTTATTTTCTATTGAATTTCTGTTCATGATGGCAATAAAATGTATCAATTTTTTTTTTTAACAATTTAATTTTTTGTTCTTTTCTATTAGTGGGAAGGTTTCGTATTTGTTTTAACTATAAGTCTTGTGAAATTACAAGCTGAAAATAAGAAAATTTGAATTTTTTTTATTCCATATTTATATTTTAAAATTAAAGATTTAAAATTAAAGTCGGTTTAAGATTTTTCGTCGATTAGATGGCAAAAATTGAAATTATGTTTACCAGATCGCAAACGTTCTACTGCTCAAAGCATCACTAAAAGCTAATGACTGCCGTCCTTAATAAGTTCTTTAAATATTTTGCTATTTTTTACTACATTTTTTATAGAGCTGCTAAGTTTTATGTTACAAATTGAAATTAAAGATATTGTAACCTAAAGATTATACAACAGTTCAAATATTATAACAATGTATCGGTTTCAAGTTTATCAACTGTTCCTAAACGAATTTTAGTTGAGTCCTTCTACCAGAGCATTCGCCCAGTCTTTAACATTGATATTTTTTTTAAGATCCTTGTGAAATAACCGAAAAGGAAAGTCTTACCCATTAAATCAGATTAATATTATTGTTCCACATAATATCAATTATTTTAAACCAGAGGTTCAAAAAGTATTTTTTTATATTAAAATTAAAAATTTATTTTTCTCCTTAATTTTCAGTTCAATAATCAATACAAATTCACCCTGTAGATTTATTTTTTTTTTATTCAGATATCATATTCATTATCCTTTTAAAATAAAATCGGGAAAAAAAAACAAACCGAAGTTGGGCTGATTAAGTATCAGAGTAATGTATCTTATATTTTATATATTTAATACTAGAATTTTATAAAGATGAAAGTAAATTTTAACATTTCAAATTTTTTTATTAGGATCAGAAAGGTTCAAAGTAAAGTTCCAAAAGATGAAATTCAGAAATTATAGATATCGATGATTAAATTTGATCACATGCACTAAATATAAATTATTTTAAAAAATGAAATTTTTGAGGAGGTAAATCAATTTTTTTTTAAATCGTCAGGAATCGTAATTAAACAGGATTTGAACAAGTTCACTACAAATATTCCGTTTCATTCTCCATAATTTTTAAATTTACCAAATTCCATTCCTCAAACACAAATCCTACATTTTTATTCCTAAAAACAAACATTTCTATTATGGTTTATAAATTGGTTAGGAGATACCACCGTTTGGTGAAGGTAAATCAGATGAATGAAGACTATCAGATGAATCTCCTGTAGATCTGCTGAGTTTTTTTCGATATTTTCTATCAACCCTCGTACAAAAAATGAATCAGGAAAAAAATGACAGAATTCTCTCAGTTTGCTTTAAAAACAATATTCATCTTTATTTAAGAGGTCGTTATTAATTAGCTTTCGATATTCGATATTAGCTTTATGATTAGCCTTTAATCAAGAACTTGTTATAAAGGGATTCCATGCTCCCCTCCCCTTCCTACTATATAATATTATATTATATTTATTAGTCAGATTGTATTTTTTAATCTTACATGACCTACAGGACAAATTTACAATTTTTATTGCTCATAATTTATCTTATTTTATGGTCATAATTTAATTTGTTTAATTTTCTTTTAGTCCCTTATGTGCGGTTACAGTGATTACGATGAATCCTCTTGTGTTATTGCATTTGTTATTAGCACAATATTTCTTTTCGTTTAAGTTTTTGCCTGTGGAAATGATATAATCGTAGATCTGCAATATAATATCGAAAGCTAGTCAACTAATACATACTTAGGACAGATTTTAGAACAAATCTTTAGTATAAATCTTTTGTAGCCCATACTTTTGTAGAAGAAAAACTTTTATGATGTATTCCTCATATGCATATATAATTTTTAAAATGTGATCATGTACATTTTTGTTTAAAATATAACCTAAAATATATTAAAACTCTTTTTTTTTGCCAGTGTCTCAGTACTTTACTTTATCTTTAAATAACTTTGAAATGAATTGTTCTATCATTCAACAAACATATTTTTTTTTCAGTTCATGTTTTTACAATTCTTTGATGCATGGTTTTTAACGTTTTGTGATTACCATAAAATTTAGTAAAAATCACATCGTATTGTTTTCAATTGATGGTGTTCATACGTTTTTATCTTTTCTCTCTTTTTAATTTTTATTTTTCTTTTGTTTTTTTTTCTTTTTTTTTAAGTTTTTAATGGAGAAAAACATTTTTCCATTCAATTTTATGTCGCTTTTGATCGTTAATGGTATTACATAAAATCGTAAAATATAAAAGAAATAAAAAAAAAAAAAACAAAACTATTTTAAGGCAACACAGAAGAAATGATTTTTTTTTTCCAGTATCTAAAGCTACTTTAAAATTTTTTTAGATGTGCACATTAAATTATAAAATTGAATGAAAAAAAAAATTATTTTTGGAAATCTTTTTTACATTTTGTCACATTTTTTACATTTTCCTTTCTTGTACTTTGGTTTGAGATTTGTGGCTATACGAAATTATTTTGGTAAAGTAAAATGACATTTATTTTTATCCCATCTACACGCACACATTTTAATGTATTGTATATGACTTTTGATCCTTTTTAAAAGGTTAAAAACTTAATTCAAATCCTTTACTATATTTTTGTCTTAATTAAATTTTATAATAAAAGTTTTTTTTAATTATTTTAAGAATTTGATTCTTAAAATAGATTTTTAATTTGAGTCAAAAGAAAACTATAGCAACTCCATCAATTAATATAATGTTTATATTTAGCAGTGGATTAATAACGTATGGGTTTTTAAAAAATTTTTTGACATTTGAATTAATGGTCTAATTTTTTTTTAAAAATTTCATTAGCATTTTTAACACTAAAGTAAAATGCTCCAATTCCAGCCTCAATGTATTTTTTTAATTATCAGTAGAAACTATGTTAAAAAAACACAGTTCTTTGCCAGAACCGGAGTTTTTATCATTTTATGGCGCCGAATTACCTTGGAGCTATTATCATTTAATTTAGCAGTAAAAAATCTGATGAGTATACAACAACTCTTTATTGAAATTATTGTACAATTTGTAAATACTAAAATTCATATAAAAATATCAAAAAACAAGTAATGAAAAAACTAAGGCTGTTCAAAAAAGCACATTTCCAAAATTAGTTTTTCGTAAAGAGTACATTAATATTAAGTAGTTATTTTGAATAAAACAAATTTATAATAATACAAAATTTGAACCAAATCGTTAGAATAATTTGTGAGAGAAATTAAGAAAAATCTTTGGGAAAAATCAAGTCACACTTTTGTCAATATTAAGGTAACCCTATAATCTATATTATTAAGAAAAATTATTAACACAAACAAAAATATAATGTTGGAGCTTTAATTTATGTATATTACTTCAAAAAAATTTGGACAGGTGCCCAAGTTACCCAGGTATAGAAAAATAGAGAATTTTCAGTTTTTAACCCCTTACAGCTCCTAAACGGGGTCGAAACAAAAATATTTCCTGAAATGACATATACTGAGTCATTTATTTAAAGATCTAACTTGTCTCAAAATTTCAAGCTTGAAAGATAGAAGGGGTCCGAAATTTTGCAAAAATTGAGTTTTGGTAACGGTATATTAAAATACCGCATGGCAAAGCCAAATATTAATTTTATATATATTTATAAAGCTTATAAAACCAGCTATCGTTTGGGGTATGAAACCAACTTATGAAACCAGCTATCGTTTAAAAGTAAGCCTTATAGAATCTGTGTTATAACCACTTAAAGACAGGGTTTTTTTGAACTTTGCAAGGCTGTAGCTTCGTAACGCGTGGCTACAGAAAAAAGTTCTTCCACAAAATTAGTTTTTTGGCGATGCCTATCCGTAGTTAAAATTTCATTGCTTTATTACAAACGGTGTAGAAATTTTGTAAACATCCAGACAAACGGGCAGATGAATAGAATGAAACTACAAAAGTTTTTGAAAATGTGCTAAAAATTGAAGACATCAAGACTTAACATATACTTGGGCACTATAGGAAAAAATGTTTGTGCTGTAAAATTTATTGTATGTTATAAATCGTTTGCTCTGACAATAATTTGAAGACTGTAAAATGTAAATAATAAAATAAAATTATAGTCTAAGAAAAGCTTAAATATAATATTTCCTCTAGCAGTCTTTAAATATATATGACTAATCCAGTCAAGGTAAAATTAATCTCAGGTTCTACCTAATATTTTTCAAATTTAAAGAACGACAAAGATTTTACAATTTTTTGCAATTTACTATTTAAATTTACAGTTATATAAAAAAGATTTTACTTTTGCTTCCTTCGTATCTCCGGAACGCTTTCAGATAGAAAAAAAATCTTTTAAACACCTGTACACATTTTTTGAAATTAAAAGGTAATTCTTAAAACCCCAACATTATGTTTTTACATAAGTTAATAGCTTTTCTAAATTATAAAAAATTTTCTTAAAATTGAAGAAAGTGTCTCTTGATTTTCCACGAATATTCTTACTTATAAAATTCTAAGAAAAATTACAAATTTTGTGTGCATGTCACAATTTTAAACTGTATTTATTGTTTTTTGGAAAATGTTCACTTTAAAAAACCTTTGGTTTACATTTTATCTTATTTATTATTATAAAGGTTCTATTTAGTTATGCGGTATAGTTTAAATCAGAGACAGTAATATAATTACATCACCTCATAACTGTTTGTAACAACTGCAGTAGTATAATGTTAAGACTAAAATTTAAAAATGCTTCCTTTGATTTTTGAAAATATTATTATTATTTCATCCTCAAATGTTGTCATATTATTTTTAAACTTTTAAATTGCTCGATAAACATTGCCTGGTGCTGAGTAAGAATAGTGAATATGCAAGATGATATGCACCATTATATTTCAATCTTATATAGTTTCTTAAAATTAAGAAAAAATTTTAGTGTTACTTAAGTTATTTGCAAATAATGCCAAATCTTTTTTTAATTTGTAAGGAGAAAAAACGAAAATTTATTAGTTTGGGTATTAAATGAAGTAATTACCTAAGAATAAAAGTATATTCAAAAGTGTCAAAAAAAGTATAATTTTTTTTTATCAGCTTCCTAGAAGTATCTAAAAATTCATTTTTTTAACCCTTTCTTAATTTTTTAAAAATTAAGAAAAATTTTTTACAATATCTTTTTAGACAGTTTTTACGCATTCTGAGAATAGGAAAACATTTTACCTACTTACTTATAAAAAAAGAAATTAAAAGAGTTAAATGTTAAGATATATTTTTATATTTATATCTTCTGTTGGCTACAAAATATTTCTTTAAAAAAGTTCAAAATTAATATAATAAAACCAAAGAGAACTTTAAAATAATAAAATTGTCTTCCAATACTAAATGAAATATCTAAATGACATTGCATGAGTTCTAAATTCTTTATATGATTAAAGTAATCTAAGCATCATCTGCCTAATTGCGAGTGTAAAGAAACTGCAGAATCTAACATGATAAATAAAACACTAAGTGGATTACTTACGCTCGTTAAAGCAGTGAAAAAAATAATCTAAATACGAAACTGATGTAGTTGATAGTGCGGTTTTTAGAGCTTTTGTAGTGCTTATGTAGAAAATCGAAGATATCTATCAAAGCCAATCAACGTTTGTAATTGCAATATATATTACACGCTTCAAAATGAGTTATTGTTGCTTAGATTTTTCATTTGAACCACAATACAGAGTTCTTAGAAATAAGGTATTTTCGAAATTCTTCGAAAACTTTTTAGTGCTTATGTAGAAAATCGAAGATATCCATCAAAGCCAAATCAACGTTTGTGATTGCAATATATATTACACGCTTCAAAATGAGTTATTGTTGCTTAGATTTTTCATACAGAGTTCTTAGAAATAAGGTATTTTCGAAATTCTTCTACATATTCCTGTCCACTCCTTTTTTTTCCTCCCTTTTAATAGGTAGTTTCATATATAATTGATTCCAAAAACTGCTTATTAACTTGAACTCGAATTTGACCAATACCGAAAAAAATTAAAGAGTCTTCGATAGAAGTGGTTTACATCAATTTTTCTAGAAACTCACACATGTTATAAAGAATTTCATTAAAGACTGTTATGAACCGTACGGCTTAGTTGAAAGTTTAAAATTTTAAATGATGTTAAACGATATCCTATATTAAAATTTCTTAAAAAATTGTTTCTTTTACAGAAAATATTTTTATAATTTTGTTTTTTAACCCTTTTTTTAGACTGTAATTTTTATTTTAGTTGAATAATAAAAAATAAGTAATAAAAAATTTTACAGTGTTTTTTTAGGTATTTGAGGGATAGACTATTAAAGTATCAATAATACCGTAATATATTAATATTTATATTTTATTTTTTAATAAGTGGAATAAATTTTAAGATAAAATAGGAAACGTGAATAGTCAAACTAAAAGAAAGAATTGAACTTGTACAGTTACACCAAATTATAATGGCTTTAACATAATGAATGTTAGAATTCTTTTCTTATGATATTCTCAGCTTAAAAGCTGTAATAAACAATATCTATACAGTTGCGTACTAGTCATTTTTTTTTGTAATTGAATATATCAATTTTATAAGTATTAAATTTTTATGCTACTATAGCATCAACGGTCTTCAAGTTTATTACAATGACTTTAATCCACCTTGTTACTTTAGTACTTTTACTATTGTCCTTTTAATTTTACATTTATTTTGGATTGTTTCAAAATTTAACTCAAATATTAAAAAACATTTTTTCGTTTTTGAACATGCCGGCAAATTCAGCATCCTGAGGTAAATAACAGTTAAGTTGTTCCAACCATATTTCTGATTTAGCTAAAAAAGCAGTTAGATGTATGGATTTCTTGTATCCTTGCAAAGCCTTTATTTAGTCTGCTGATATTTTAAACATCTATGTTATACATCTATCTAAAATATATATAACATCAAAGATGGACTACAATGTACAAATTTAGGCGGGAGCCTACGAAATGGCTTTGATATTTCTGGATAAAATGCAATTCAAAGCAATTATTCTAATAAAGAATTTCAATATCGCCTCCGCCGCATGAAAGAAACACGTACTCTGTTTTGTAAATAGCTTGTAGGAGTGAGTACTTATTCTGACGAGATCAAAAGCCTGACACCATTAAAAACATTCCAACAGAAACAAGTAGAGCTTCTTCTACCCATCTCTATACAGTTAAACTTCCCAGATGGCATAATTCTGCTTAGGCAAATTCGATTGTAATTCAAGCATCACGAATTTCGAACCTTCTCCCTCCTTATGTGTTCTCCAGAATTGATGAGGATTACATGTACAATGTTCAAGGAATCGAGCTGAACTTTAACAACTTTGTTTACAATAATCCTGTCTATTTGAAATCAACAATTACAATAATCCTGTCTATTTGAAATCAATTTCCATTCAATATTATTTACTTCCCTTCGCCAAGCCCTACATTAGTACTAAAGGGCAAAGACCAATACTAAAGGGCATATATCTTAATGTCTGGCCATAAAATGGAGATGTTTTTTAGTAGGCTAAAGAGCTACATAACAATTGTGGATGCGAGAGCCCTTTTAATTGTTGCTTTAATTAAGTATATTACTTATTTAACTAAATTCCATGTTAAAATATTCATAAAAAGATAATTTTTTAATAATAAGTTTTAATGTAAATAAAAGACAAAATATTAAAAATTGCTTCGAATGTAAATTTGTTTACCTGTAGACTTTTACATAAACCAATACTAAAAAATATATTTCCTTTTTAGCTCAGTTTTATGAGCACTTTGGTAATTGCTAGAAACTATTTATTGACTAAGTAAATTAATTATCAGCAGCTTTTATATTTAATCAGTAGTTTAAATTTGTAAAGGAGCCGTTCATTTTAATTTTGAAGAAAACAAAAATCAAATTCAAGTACAAATTCCATTGAGGATAATTTAAAATGGCTTTGTTTCTACTTATTTACCATTAAATATTTACTATTATAAAATTTAAATATTCATTTGTTTTTTGTCGACTCTTATTACCGAACAAAATTTAAATAAATTTTGCTTCTTAAACAAAAAGGGTTTACCGACTTATAAAAGGGTTTACCGACTTATAAACAAAACTGGATAAATAAAAATCTAATAAAAGAGTTGGCCACATAAATGAAAACCAAATTCTTTTGAAAATCAATTTCCGAAACCATTTTAAATTACCGCCAAAATAAAACATACAAAAAGGACGAAAATATTAAATATTCTAAAATTTATTTTAGCATATCCTTGTAATAAATAATATTTAAAATTATTTACCTAAATTGTTGTCTTTCACCTGAATATTTATTGTATCACATACAAATAATAAATTCCGGTTTAGTAAATAAGACTTCTTGGAATCAGTTTTTTAAGATGTTTAAGTATAGTCAGAATATCGCAATATAGTTTATATAACATGTTTTGTGTATTTAGGATTTCATAAAATAAAATTGCATTAATTGTATCAAATTTTTCTAAATGTTTTAATTAAGAGGAGCACATTTTTCGTTTGCGAGAACAGTAAATAATTGTAAAATTTATTTTTCTTACTTTGTTGAAAGTTTTAAGGATAGTTTCAGTTCTATTTAATTTTTTTAAAAAGTATTATTCATTGTTATTTTTCAATGAACAATGAACAATCATATAGTCCCATGGACTTGTTGAAACTTTTTATTCTAATGACTTGAGTATTTTCTTTTCTAAGACTCATTCATACAAACAATAAAGTAATCCTCTACTGGGAACCGAGACACCTAGGTATAAAGGAAAATGAGGAAGTGGATCGACTAACAAAAGATAGAGCTACAACTTCTGTTACACGTTGTTAACCTTTTTGTGACAAAGGTAAACACAAAATAAAAAAGCACGAAAGATCGAAGAGAAAATCTATAGGAGCAATCTATTGAGTGAAAAATACGGACTCGGACAATATAAGGAGATTTTGAGTAACTATAACCGGAAAAAAATAAAAAAATTATATGATCCAGTAAAAATACTCTAAGAATTCTACCAGAATTTTTGTCGGGACACACACGTAAAGAGAATTAGAAATAGAGAATGATGCTGCATTCAAATCCTGTCAAGAAAAAGAAGAGACTCTAACATATACTCATAAACTGCGGAGCTTTACTCCAAGCAAGATATGTTGATGTAGGAGCATACTAGTATTTAATTTCTTAGAAGTAGTAGAGCTAAGAAAAGTATTATAAGTAAACCAAAATCCACAACGCGTAATAATAGGGGTAGTACCATAGATCTACATCAAAAGGTCGCAGTGTTATTTACCCCTAAAACAACAATAATCTAATTTAAGACTAATTTTATAACACACGTTCTTAAATGTTCAATGAATACCGATATCATGGGTATCCATATAATCTAACGTAATACGGATTTATATTTAATTATACTTCCTATGATTGTAATGAACAACTTTTATTTCTTTTATAGATTTTCTTAATAAAAATCTCTTTAGTTTAGTTAAAATTTTTCTTCAGTTTCAAATTCAAATAGTTTTTGGCTATATCTATGTCGATTTTCTTGTTAAAATCGCTGAAAAAACATTTTTCAAGCAAATATATGATTAAGTCTTGTTAAAATAATGCATGTGTTAATGCAAATTTATATTAATACAGAGTGGTAAAAAAAATTTAAATTATTATTATGAAAAACAACCGTATTAATATAATAGTTATTGTAAAAAATTGAAATGTACATCTCCTTTTAACTGTCATTAGACTTAAGTTAATAAATACATAATATATAGAAACAAGCAAAGAATTACTTAAATTATTTTCAATGTTTCCCATTTATTTGTTATTTCTTTAGAAATTTAGAATATTTTCTTTAAATTTTCGCTTTATCAAATTAAAGGTTTCATATGAAGCAGTTTCAAACACTTTTAATGTTATCATACTGTTATTTAAAATATGAAAAGAAAATTATTTGGAGTTCTTGGAGATACATAATACCTATATAGTCTGTAAGATATTTTTTTCTCTTTAGCTAAGACTTTCATGACAGATTTCTTAAATAATTATTGAATTATCCTTATTTGAACACTAATATAATATATAATATAACAATTTTGTAACACTCTGTACAACGCTAACTCTAAAAAAAATCTTTTAACCCTATCTATCGTTATCATTGATTCTGTTAAAAACAAAAAAAAAAAAAATTAAAATGTAAAAAAATCCGCCGAATTAAAAAAAATTTAGTTTGTTTTTTTAGGATCACCGTGAGACACAAATCATTACGAAAACATAAAAGCTGATATTATTTTATGGTAATCAGAAAAAATTTTTATCATAATATTTGTGTACCTGATAATTCTAGAAAATAATTTACAAGAAAACCAGGTCAAGTTACAATTTTTTTTTTTTTAATTATTTAATTTTATTTTTTACCGATTTGTAACCCTTTAATATTCCGCCAGTTTGCTTTTTTTTTTTTTTTTTAAGGAATACATTGTTATAATTTAAAAAAACAAACTTTCAAAAATTTAAAACAATAGACCTTTAATAAAAAATTGAATAAAAAAATGAATGGATTGAAATTTCCACGAATTATCTTTTGCTTCATTTTTTTAACTCTTTCGCGTCCTTCAAGGGAATTTTTTAAAAAAAAAAAAAGCAAATACAATTGAAATGTAATAAAAAATCATTATGCAATTGAAAGAAAAAAAAAATAATAAAAAAATGTTACAATTTTTTACAACTGTAAAAAAAGAAAAGACAATATAACTGTATCAGTATCTTCGAATATCCTTTTTTTAATCCTTTTTTTAACTCTTTCACTTTATTTTTTTTTTTTTGTTTGTTAAGAACTGTAACAAAACTAATGTAATAAAATAATTTTGAATGTTTTTTTAAGCTTTAATTGTTCTTAGAAAAATAATAAAATTAAATAAAAAAATAAACAAAAAAAAAAATTTGAGATCCTGTCAGAACAGAAAGGATAAAAACACAGTGAATCTATTTCTTTTTTATTAGACGATAATAACTTCGAATTTAAAAAAATAAAAAAAAGGGTTATTCAGGAAAATCTGAAAATTGAGTTGCACTAAGAAACGGTATTCGTTTTTTTTTTTTTTTTGTTTTTAGTTACATTTAATGATTTTGTCAATTAGTTCCTGAGAAAATTATTATTATTTAATAAAAAAATTCTTTGAAGTGCTCCGATTTATTAAAACTAAAAATCTAAAATAAAAAACTTTAAAAAAAAATTTAGAATGAATTTAAAAGAATTCATGGTTTTCAAAAATTTGTTTTTAAAGAGTAGCGTTTTCTTTTTCAAATTTCTTGTACAATTGTCAGGATTGCGAGAAAATCTTGATTATAGATGTATCTGCTTCCTAAAATTTCGTTTAGGCAGGAGAGCTGCTTAAATAACATGTTTATTTTAAGAAAGAAGATTTTAGGAATTTTGTGTCCAATTAACATATTATGTAAAAAAATTGTTTTAACAATAATTAAAAAAAATAAAATATTCTAATTATTTTGCTGTTATCGAATGAACACCTTTTTTTTTACTAGTCTTTGAATTTAGAGCCGATAGTGTAGTTAGTAAAACACCAGTCTTTCATTTAAAAGGTATTGGGTTCAAACTATGGCTGGGTCAAAACAATATTATAGATTTTTTTTATAATATATAATTAATAATTAGTATAATATTGATTAGTATAATTCTTGTATAAAATAATAGATAGCGCAAAAATATAATATTTACGTCTCACAGTCTTGTACAATATCTACAACAGAGTAGTTAACGGTTTACTGAAATTAATGATTCCAGAAACTGAAGCCTAAGTCAAATATCAATAAGAAGTTATTTAGTGCTCGTTATACAAGTGGGAAGGAAAAAAAAACTTTCAATTAATATAAAGTTAAACAAATACAAGAAAGCGTAACACTTTAGCTACCATTGTGATTTTTATTAACACCGGCACGATGGCAACAAACATTATATATGCATACCGAAAAACTTTACGTACTGTTAGTAAAGTATCACATGGAGTATCACTCGATGAAGTTACGATTTATAGTTAGATATAGTTTCCGTATCCATTTCCTATCCTTTCCTATCCCTATTCCCTGGCCAATATGCTGTGTGCGCAGGTATGGGTTTCATCCCATTATATTGGCTTAAGGGGGAGGTGGGTTTAGTCAGTAAGAATCTGACACTACCAAGGGGGACATTCTTGGTGTCTTTGGAAAATGCTCACCTCCCTTAGGAAAAAAAAAAGATGGAGTCTGATTTCTCCTTTTCTCAAAAATTTCTGATTTTATTTCTCAGGCTAATTTAAACTTAGCTTTATATAAAATTTTATTTAAAATATTTATTTTTATTAGATTATTAGATATGTAAATAGTACGTTTTTGAAAACAAAAGTTTGACTATAATATTCTTTGTCCGTTAAAAAAGCTTCTAAACCGTTATATTTAAAATTTTATTGCTGCATTTATGCTGCAAACCTTATGCAAATTTTAAATATAGATAGGTCTTATTGAATCATTAATGTTGTGGAACTACTCTTTTATATAGCTGTACCCATTACGGAACTATAATCTCTCAAAAAGCACAAATTGAAAAAAATCTTTTTTTAAAATGTTTATATCTAAAGTTTAGCTGAAAATTATTTCAATATAAAGAAGTCAAACGTGAGGAAATTAATTCTTTTTATAAATTTTATATAAGCCTTTATATAATATAATATAAGCTGTTACGTGAGATTATAATTTTACAAGTTTTTGGTTCCTCTATGTTTCGTCATTAATCATAACCTGGAAATGCTAAGAAGAGGAAGATCTTTATCAATCAGTGTAATTTAATTTAAAAAAATTTTGGAGTCCTCTCTTTGTAAAAATTTCTAGGAGACAAGCATTCCCTATTTTGAGGCACCTCTAACTTGGAAACTTGTGTAAATTTGTTGTAAATAAGACAAAATAATTAAAGGTTATTATATTATCTTTTTACATATTGTGTTAAAAAATTAGAAATTTTGATGTGAAAGTAGTCACAATTCTAATATACTTTTTATTGTTAAATGTGCACCTTTTAAAATGTTTGCCTTTAATATTATTGCCTTGTTTTTATTTAAATTTTGAAAGCTTCAGAGCACCTAAATATAAATAAATAAATAATACCATGATTTAACAAACAAGGAATGTGAATGAATAATATTTTCTAAACGTTTTCTAAAATATAAATAACACCGGTACTTTGTTAGATACTTAGATATTACTGTACAAATTTCAGGTGATAGAGCTACTAAAATGTTTTCCAATAATAAATGATATTAGTTCAAGAATTAGAACAAAAGGAAAAACAAGAAAATGATGACTTCTTGATACAGTAGAAAATTTCAAAACATAATATAGCATATAGAATAGAAGGTACAATAGCATGTTCATAAGCATAGAAAAAAATAAGGAGGCATAGCAATGTTATGTGCTTCCTTGTATCGAAGTGATTTTTTTGTGAAAAAATAAATAGAAAATTCATATTAATATTAAACTTATATTTTTGAGAGTCAAATAAAAAAATTGTATAAAGGCTGTGCTCAACTATAATCTTTTTAAAAGGGATATGACTTTATTCTAGCCCAAAATGAAAAGAGACAGCATGTAAAATTTAAACTTTCAGTACAGAAAGAGTTCAAATTTTCGGGACATTTTTGACATTCCGAATTTTTTTGTTTATTAGACACTATTTATGTGTAAAATCTGTACAAAAAATCTTTGCTTGTAAGTTTTTTGTATTCTAAACAAAAATATTTTAGTATAAGGTTAAATTTTATAATTAAAACAAATACATAGTTATAAACTTTAACATTTTAACTTCAATATATAGTATTTAAAATTCCCACCAATTTATTATTTTACTGACACATTAAAATTATGATTAAAGTCAAAATGACGAAGTATGTCAACTTAAAACTACAAAAAATTGCCCCACATCAACTTGTTTGGAGAAACAATCACTCTTTGTTTCGTTCAACAACTTTTTATTCAGATACAATCACTTTTTGTGCGATTCAACAATTTTTTATTCGGATTCAACAATTTATCTTCGCAAAAAAGTCATTCTCTATTGCTCGCATGCATTTTTTGTATCTTTCATTAATTCTTCTCCAAAAAAGTTATTAATCACTTTAAAAAAAAAAAAAAACCTAATGGGGCATGTCCTTAATTCAAAAATCACAAAACCCGGTTTTAATATTTTGGTTTTTCCTTTTGTTTTTAATTAAATTTCTATGAAAATATCTATTTACTAAAGCATTAATTTGTAACCCTAAAATATAACCAATAATATCTAAAGATATAAAATGTACCACTAAAACTTTCCAATATGTTTATTTACATTATAAACAATATAATATAATATCTAATGTTTACTCTTTCTGTGTAACAATTTTGTAACAATTATAACAAATATTATATATAATATACAAAATCATACATATTTATATGCACTTACATTTTATTTATTAAAATCTATATACATATAATATGAATCCCTTTTTAATAATAAAGTAAATAAATTCACAGGATTCATTATATCCTTTTTCAAGAAAAACAAAAAAAAAAAAACAAAAATTAAATTTTAAGAATTCAAAATACAAATAATAAATATGAATATAAAGAGTAAACTATTAAATTTGAAAATACGGGTTGATTTAACTAATAATTTTTTTTTTTTTTTTGTTTTTTTGTAACCAAATAACCATCTAAAGGATTTATATAAGGACACAAAAAAGGATAAATGTTTAAATAAAATATACATAATATATAAAATTAGTTAGTTACCCAGGTAAACCATTAAAGAGAGGATTTTTGGTTATCCTAGCGGGAAAAAAATTGCGTTTCATCCCGCCAATTTATATTCACAATCAAAAACCATTTTGTTTTGTTGTTTTTTGTTTTTTTTTTTTTTTTATCCTTTTTCTTGCAGGAAATAGTTTACAAAATTGGATAAATTAAGAAATTATTTTGTTATCATAGTATAGTTAAATTGAGGAGAAAAAAAAAAAAAACAAAATATAATTTTAATGATTATGACAGGACCTTTTAATAAAAAAAAAAAAACAAAATAACAACAATTGAAAAAAAAAATATTTGTTATAACAAAACAAAAAAAAGATCCCTTCAAATTTTAATATAAATTTTAAAAAATTTGATGGCCTTCGTTTCAGATCATTTATTGTATACCTTTTTATATCATCAAAAAAAAAAAAAAAAATTTAAATGATATAAGATATTCACATGTGAACATTTATATATATATATGTATATAAAAAAATTTTAATTTTTCAAGTATATATCCTTTTATATCCTATTTTATTTCAAACTTCCTTCGTCTTTTCTTTTTTGCTTTATTAATGCATAAACAAAACTCTAGAAGCTAATTTTATACTCATGATTCACTTTTAATAAAGTAAATGTATATAACGTCTAATCATTATAAATTGAATGAAAGAAAAACTGAATAATTTTATGACCACATGATTAGTTAGAATTTTCTTTTTGAAATACTTTAATTAGATAATTAATAAGAAAAAAAAAAAAACTATCAACCGTAAAAAGGATATTCAAAATAAAAAAAAAAAATTTTTTAGACCACCAAAAAGAAACGTAGCAACTGATTCTATAATAAACTAAACTTAATTATCCTTGTTAGTGAACCAATTAAAACAAAGTTTAACTAATTTTGAAATCCTTATGATATTAGAAGGATTTATTATGAAGGACTATTAATTTCGAGTATATTTTTTTTAGAATAATTTTGTAATAAGCAAAAAAAAAAGATAATTTTTTTTTAAAAAGGATTTTTGATTTTTTTTTTTTGTTAGAATAATCTTAATAAATTGCTTTTTAACTAAAACTATGATTTAGAACAAAATCTTTCAAATAAATAATTTACAAATAAAAAAAAATAAATGAATTATTGTAGTACATAGATTAGTAATATCCATCATTAAAAGTCACCTCGTAATATAGCTAACTCATTTATTTAACTTTTGTATTTTGTATGGTTGAATGGAAATAATGGATTTTTTAAATAAAAATTGGCAAAGGAGAGTTTTACTAAATTATAATATGTTTTGATTAAATATTTTCTATATAATAACTCTAAAAGTAGAACAATTATATTCCAGCGAAAAATTATGTTATATAGGTAATTTTCCTTCCATAGGTACAATTATTTGAGGTCTTAATACATATTTACTACTTCATGATCTTAAGAAATTTTTTGAGGAATTCAAAAATGTTGGTGACATCATGGAAAGTTATTTTTTTATTTTTTGTTTTGTTTTTTTTTTTAATGCATTTCTCTACCACATAAATGTGGACAGGAAATTATACAGCCTTTCCTGTTCAGGCGTGGCTGTAAATGTCGTACGGGGGAATAATTTGTACGACGTGTGTGTGCCACCGAGGCCCCGGAAACTTATTTAATGCGGTTACATCAAATTCAACTAATAGTTATCTGTAGGATATTAGGATTAGGAACATTTTTTATTAATAAGGGAATTTCAAATTCGTTCCTTAAAAGTTTGAAGAATTAACATGTAATATTGTATTAAACGGATATTAATGCCAAAATTTAATATTTCTTATAATAATAATAGCTGCTACATTGTTACTAACTTTGGTTACTTTATGCGGAAAGATAATTTTGTATATACTACTGCTTGTTGTATCCCACTAATGGTCTTAACTATCAAATAGTAATAATAATAATAATAATTAATACTATATAACTAATAATTGATTTCAGCACTGAAGCAACGATAATAAAGTTGTCTTCAATTATTACTAAAGAAAGATGTTATATACTGCTGCATGTTGTAAATGGTTGATCTCTTCATCAAAAAATTGTCCATAGCAAAATAGTAATAATAATAGGCGGATTCATTGTTCTCTTACAGTTCTACTCCCTAATTCAAAGTTTCCGCATCCTTGTCCTATCATATCGTACTCCAAATCCCTACTTAATATGCCACGTTTGCAATTTAGGGTATATTTCTTAATAGAAAGTAGGAAAATATTTCGTCCACTTGGAAGACCATGAATACTTTTTTCAATCACAGTTTTTATTACTGACTTTAGTAATTATTTTTTTTGTTTTTTTAATATTTAAACAAATCGAATGAAGATTTAGTTTAATTTCTTTAAAAAATTATATGACAATTTTATATAGTATTATTTTTAAAATAATATTTCAGTCCTTTGTGGCTAAATATACTTTTTAAAAATTTAAAATTTTCCACGTTAACTTTTCAATTATATTCTATAGCTAAGACTTTTTCCTTCTTCTTTTCAAATTAGTATGTTTCTCAGAACTTTGCAAGACTTTCTTAATATTTTATATATTTTGATAACATTTTTATTTAGTCTCACTTAATTTGTTGCCATATATAGGTAGATCTTGAGTTTGACTTGGTTCTTAATAAAAAAAAGAAAATAGCCTCGAGGCTAAATAATGGTGAAACTATTAATAAAAAAAATTTATTTAACAAAAAAATTTAAAAAATATTTTTAAAAATCATAAAAATTAAATAAAAGAATTTATACCATTCGAAAGTGCATTATTGTACTGCTGCTATAAACTAAACTCCAAGTAACAAATAGTGGCTAAATTAGACGAATAGAGCCTATTGTACTTCAATTGATGTCAGAACAATTTAAAAGCTAGAAACACAATAAAACGATAACTACAAACATTGATACTGTCAAAAAAATGCTCGTCCCTATTTAATTAAATACAAACCCACTCAATAATACCTGAACTTCAAAATTATTTTACTTTTAAATTTTTAAGTTGTTGCCAGTTATAGTCTAAATATTGACAATTGACTTTAGAGAACAATTGAATAAAATGACGTGGGAAGAAAATTATAATTATTTTTAATATTTCATTTAGTCCATTTTAATATCTTGCGCAATTTTTTTCTTTTAAATTTTTCTTTGGAAAAAAAACTAATATTTTGCTTCAGTAATTAGTTTTAATAAATAAATTATCTTTTTTCAATATCAAATATCACAAACAAATATTATTTTTTTGATAATTATAAAATATATATATTTTAAAATACTCAAAAATTATATTACTACGTGTGCTAACCACTATTCATTGATACAGCACAATTCTTTCAAGTATTTTTTTTTTAATTTTTAAGTTTTAAATTTAAATTAATAGTTCTTTAATAGTTCTTTCTCTAATCTATATTAACATATTTTAGTTCACAAAAAGAACATGGTTCTCTTAAATTAATAAAATATAATTTTAAAACAAAGTAAAATCAGGTGGCCACAAATAATTTGATACACCTATAAAAACATTAATTTTTATTGTTTTAATTATCATCAACTTAAAATATTTAATGAGAATTAATAAAACTAACGTTATCTTTTATCGAAAGAGTAATTAAACCTATAAAAATGCTTTATTTTTAATGTTATACCATTTATAATTCATCATGACACGCGGAAAGCTAGTTTAGGAAGAAATTAAAATTTCAATTATTAAAAAGCACAAATCTGGATAGAGTTAGGGTGAAATTGCAAAAGAAATTAGCTAGCGCCATTATAGTAAACATTATAAAAAAATTTAAAATTCTTGGCTCCCCGGCTACAAGTGTTAATAAAAGAAAGCGCAAATGTAAATTAACACAAAGGGATATGAGGACCTTGACTTTTGTTATTCGAAAAAATAGAAGAAGTATTTGGCCAAAGTATGGTCAAATAAAAATTAGAAGAAAGTAGGCAGAGAATGGACTAGGCAAACTCTTCATAAGTTTGGATATGCCTTCTATTAGGTATTAAGATAAAAGCATTTCAAAAAAGTATAACATTTAGCATATTTCAACAAAGGTTTTTAAAAACATTTAAATTTTCAAAGCAAAAGAAAAACCTTTTTTAACCTTTTTGCAAAAGATTTATTATGGGCAAAAGAAAAGAAAAATTGGGTACAGGGACAGTGGAGCAGCATAATTTTTAGCGATGAATCTAAGTTTAATGTTTTCGTGGGGGATGATAGAAAAAGAATTATCAGAAGGAAAAGGACGTGTACCATAGAGACGGACTAAAGCGCACTGTAATGTTTTTGACCACTGTCATGGTATCGGGTTGTATGTCTTCTAAGGGCGTAGGTAAATTACAATTTGTTGATGGAACCATAAATGTCGAAAAATATATAAATATTTTGTCAGGAATGAGCCGCAACCAACTATAGTTGGATTGAAAGAAAAAAAAATCAAGAAATATGGTCTTCCATAACCTCAAATGAATGCTAACATCTTATGGATTCAATGCTGTATAACATCTTGTGGATTCAATGTTTTTATAACTGTATCAATTATTAATGGTCACCTGACTTTACACCTACTTAATAATGTGATTTTATTAACTTTAGCAACGATTGTTAATTTATTGAATTAAAATATTTTTTTGATGTGGAATTGTATATTAAGAATATGACTTTCGAAAATATATAAATAACAATTAAAACACTTACTTGAGTATTTAAAAATTAATCACAAAAATAGCAATATATGGCAATAAATATGCTGTATCAATTAGTAGTGGTTAAGGCTCGTAATATCTAATCCTAATGTCTAATTAAAAAAAATACCATTACCATTCAACAAAAAGTTTTATAAACTAAATTTTTAATAAAAAAAAAAAAAAATGGGAAAAATTATAAATACAACTAAATATTATTCCATATAATATAAATAAAACGTAACCTAAAACCAAAAAAAAAAAAAATATTAATGTAATCTACAAAATCCAGATTTAAAAACAATATTCGTTTTTTTTTTTTGTTTGTTCTGTTTGTTATGTTGTTACCATTTTTTTTTGTTTTAAATAAATAATTTCACAAAAATTATATCTAATATTCAAAAAAAAAAATTTTAAAAAAAAAAACAAATATGTAGTAAATCCCTAATCTAAATCCCACTGGGAAAAAACCATAAAACCATGATGAGAACCTTTATTTTTCCAAAAAAAATATTTTTTTTTTTTAAATAATGGGAAGCTGTAGTCATTTTTTATACTTTTCGTTATATTTTCTTTTTTGTTTTCTTTTATTTTACCTTCAATTTTTAAATTTTGTTTTTTTTTGGTTTTTTTTTGATTGACTCAATTGAATAATCCGACAACATCCATAATAACAACATCAACATATTTTTTTAACGTACATATTTTTTTTTTTGTTATCTTAAAGATACAAATTATTTATAACGGTGCATAAATTACACAAATAAAATGGTAATATATTACGCGAAAGTATTATAAATATATCCACTCACTTAGTAAATATTTATATATACATATGTATACGTACTTACATATTTATTTCAATATACTATTAATGTACATGTTATATACATGAAGGGGATGATGATGAAAGGTAAAGTATATACATACATATAAAACCTAACTGTTTATGCACCTTTTCTTTTGTTGATGTTTTCTTTTTTTTTTTTTGTCTTTTTTTTCATTGCCTTATTTTGCCTTATTTTATTTTATTACTCTAATAGTGACAATTTACCGTTTCATTCTATTTTCATTTTTAATGATTCAAGACTCTTAATGGAAATTTTTTTTTTTTGTTTCAAATTGAGAACAACTCGATTTTATTATTTGACTATTACCCCTCTTATCATAATGCATCCAAGAACGAAAAAAAAAAAAACAAAAAAAAATTGGTCTCTTCATCTTACAAAAATACAATAAGAAAATTTTTCATAAAAAGAAAAATAAAAAAAAAAGAATCAAAATCAAAAAATTATGATTCGCGTATATATAAAGAAAAATGATACAAAAAGAAAAATAGCAAAAAAAAAAAAAAAAAATTTAAATTGTCATCAGGATCAAAAATCATCATAGAAATTATCCTGGTAAAATTTAAACAGAAAATAAAGATTTAAATAATAAAAACAAACAGAAATATAAATGACCCATAACAAGGATATCTTTTATTCAGAGATTTTCTTTGACAAAATAAATGCATATAATTTTTTTTTTGTTTTTTTGTTGTTTTGTTTTTTTTTTTTTGTTAAGTTTTACCCTATTAAAAAAAAAGTACTTTAAAATATTCTTCTACCAAAAATTGTTTTAATTTTTTTTAAGTGCTATAGAGGATTGTTACATTATGGTGTTATACCCAAAATACATTATTAATATTATACCTCATCTACCACTGCTACGTCATTATCATATATAAGAACATTTTATTTTGTTTTTTTTTTTTTTAAATTGAATTATTTCCAATATTTACTTTCTCATTTGTTTTTATTTCATAATGATTTCATTGCACTCCTGTACATATTACAAAATTTGTACAATAGTACAAAAAAAAAAAAACAATATCCAGAAGATTCTGTAAAGATGAATAAAAGAATAGTTTATGCACATTTTTTTTTAGAAATTATAAAGATATATATACATGTATGTATATATGGTATGTATGTTCGTATATAATATACATATGATTTCAAATTCATATAACATTAACCCTATTATTTATTATTTCTAATATATTTTTGATTTTTATAATATATTCATACATATTATAACATTTACATTTATTTTTTTAAATTTTTCAAATAAAATAAAACAAAACAAAAAGGAGCACCAGGATAACATCAAGAATATAAAATTACACATTATCCAAAAATTTCTCAATAAGATAACCGCGCATAAATATATTGCAAAAATATTATTGTATATATTTTAAAGGATATCAAAAAAAAAAAAAAGTGAAAAGGATATAAACAAAAAATATAAGTTAGTAATAGAAAAAGGGATTTGTTTATGAGGACATTTGAAAAAAAAAATATCATTACCATATTAATTTTGAAATAATCTAAAATCATGAATCTCAATATTAAAACACTACTGGGGAGCTCTTGATTCTCTCATGTCGGAAGATCAATCAATTTTAATTTTACACTATATAGTAGATAAGCAACGTTATGCTTATGTGCTGTTTATTTTTTTTGTACATAAAAAAATTAATTGGTTTAATTTTAAATGTACGAGTCTTCGATTATTAAAGGAAATAATTCAGTACTTAAAGAAAGTTTGCTTAAAAGTGGCCAACCATTAAAAGTTCTTCATACAAAATTATTACCTTAGAAATACATTTCATAAAATACTAAAAAGTGAAAACTAAAAATGGTCCATAACGTTAATAGTTCTTTAAAAATTTTTAAATTGTTTATAAAATATAAAAATAATAAAAGGCCTAAAGGAAGCAAATACCATATATACATACTGTCACATAATAATTAATGATGTACGTTAGCTTCCTTCTTATAAGAATTATAAAAATTTAAAGCCTATCTTATAATCTTCAAGAAACTTTTGTAAAGAAAAAAATATTTTAACTTATAATGTACAATAAATTATAAATGACTTTACGTTTATGTTTCCAATCTAATCAGTTTTCTTCAATAGTCAAAATTACCTAAACTGTATTAGATAGGGCTTCAAAATTTTGAATTTTGATAACTCATTAAAAGAAAATACATGGATTGAAAATATTTCATTTATTGTTAACTACTAACAATTATAATAAGCAACCTCATCTCATTAATATTAAATTCGAATGCCAACACTCAAAATTTGTTTACGCGAAAAAAGAAGTGCAACAAATACTCACCCCTATGATGTGTTCCACAAAGTTAGTAACTTATATATGTACCATTAAGTAAAGTTTAAGAAGAACATTAATATCTTTCTTCAAAATATCCTTACAAATTTTTCTATCCATTCTATACATAATCCTAAATTATTCACAAAATCCTTTCTTCCAAAGAATTCATCCTCATTTCAAATCAAAGTATGATTTAAAAAGGGGTGGTTTTGGTTGGTTTAAGTTGTCCAAAACTATTCGGTAGAATAACGGGGCTGAATTTTGAAATTTTGCATCGATCTTTGCAAAAAAAAACTACTTTTTAGTTTATTATGCCAACTTTCATAAAATTTTTGTATCTTTCATACTTTAATTAATACATATATTAAATAAAAATTTTATGAAATGCATGAAAAAATCATTAAAGTTTGTCATACACCCACCCATTCATTGTCATCCATAGTATTTTCTAAGAAATTTCTAAAATACATACTATCTCTTAATTCAATACAATTTTCATTATAGATTGTCGAATCCTTATATTTGTCTTATACTTACTGAATAAACAGTACCATATTATAACTAAGGTCTAATGAAAGTGACTTAATTTACGAAACTAAAGAACCTATAGATACTTTTAAACTTTTTAAATTTAGCATTCACTACTGTATAATTTACTGCTTTACATTCTTAAGTCTTGCTACTATTATTTTGATTTAATTTAATTTATAAAAACCATTTCAAGGCTTAAATGTTTCCAAAAAAAAAAACCCTTACAGTAGATTTTAAATTAGATTTTAAAATCTAAAATCTGCCTAGCTTATAAATTATAGTTACCAACGAAACAAAAATAAATTTTAATATTAAAAGAGATGGTCGGACAAATTATTATATATACGACAAGACTCCTAAATATTATTTGCATTCGTCAATATTCTTTATATACATATAATGTCCTTAAAAATTTTAACAGTAGGTATAATAGAAATGAATGCAGTAGCATTTAAAACACAAATTGTTTGTTGCTAGTTACAGACACGTATATACACACACACAATATTGTGTATGTTTTTATAACTTTATTATAATAAGGCATTACAATAACTTCAAAAGGATAAGGAAATGTATATATATTGAATTCATTGTTTAATTTTTTTTTTTTTTTGTAATAACAAAAAGAAAAGGATACAAATAAATAATATATTTTCAAATGTTGAATTTTATCTGATTTGATATTTTTAAAATGACATCTTGATGTAGTCATCACCTTAAGATAAGACGAATAAACAAAAAAGGGAAAACTTTGAATCTTCTTTAAAAAGAAAAATATGCAAAATGATTTTTCTTTTGTTTTTGTTATGTTTTTTTTTTATTGTTTAATCAGGTATAGTTAAAACAAATAAAAAATGTAAAGGGTCCTGATCGTAGCACACTTAAATTTCTTTTTTATTTTTTGTTTTAATAATTTTGTTTTGGCTTTTAAGAGAATATTGTGCAATTTCATGTATGCATACAGACTTTTTCAAAGAACATTTATATTAAAGATATTTTGGACAATATTACAATCGTTGACTATTCGGCAAAAATCTTTTTTTTTGTTCTTAATTAAAATGTTTATAAGTTAAGTTATGGGAAAATTTTAATTCAACAAAATGTAAATTATTTGTCACACGTACAAATTCTCAAAAGTTTTAAAATTGTATCCCTTACAGTATATGTTAGTATGATTTTAGTTTTTTTAATGCGA
Organism: Poecilobothrus nobilitatus; assembly: GCA_947095535.1. NCBI lineage: Eukaryota > Metazoa > Arthropoda > Insecta > Diptera > Dolichopodidae > Poecilobothrus > Poecilobothrus nobilitatus. Next base: position 48,903,068 of record OX352772.1, on the reverse strand, counting down.
TTTAATTTGATTGCTGGTTATGTGAAGTATTTTATATATTAATTGTACTCAAACTTAATTTAATAGGTTTAAAAAAAATTTTTTTTGTTAGGTCAAATAAATTTTTAGGATTAACTTCTGTTTTTCCGTTAATATATGAAAGAAATAATTCAGATTTAATTTGAAAGAAGGGGGCTTCGGTGGCCTAGTGCGGGTAAGAGCGTATAAAATACACTGTAAGGTTAATTAAGGTTAATTCTCCCTTACAACATGTACAGTCACTCCTGAAAAGGAAAGGCTGTGTAATTTTCTTGTTACATTTATATGGCAGGGAAATGCACTAAAAAAAAAGAAAAATTTAAAAGAAATTCTCTTTCATTGTGAATTTGATCTATTCATACACAACTGTCAATATGGTATATAAAATTTTCCCTTAGTAGCGTTAATTTTATATTTTAAGTTAACTGTTTCTTCTTGTTTGTCAAGCGAATCATGGCGTTATATATACACTTGTTGACAGGCCGCCAAAATTGTCTAGATCTTATTATAAAATATATGATAAGGGTTTTTTTTAAACAAATTTGAACTTAACTAGCATTTTAATTATATGCGGTAAAACTGTAATTGTAAAACGTTACCCTAAATTTTTTTTTTTATTATAACGTTGTAAAAACGTTATTTTTAGCGACGCGATGACCTTAAAACGACACAACTTAAAGCAACACATTTTCAAAAAAAGAATGGTAAAATTAACTTAGATAGAACAATGAAATTGATAGCACAAGGCTTTTACAAAAATAATGTTGTGGTGACAAATTATTTATGTCACCATACCGATACCGGGTTACATAACAGCCCCTTCAAGTTTTATCTTTAAATATGTATGTATGCTTCAGGTCCTGCATTTTTTCAATCGAACATATTTTCAATCTAGAAACGCACAAAAGGGCGGTTTTTTTTTAGCTTTATAAATCAATAGAAAAATTATACAAATTCTAGTATTTAAAATTACCGTTATGTGAAAGCAACATTTTTTTTCCTTCATAATTCCGACAAGCTTTTAGAACCTTAAAATTTTAAGAGAAAAAGAGCATAAGTTTAGCAGAATTAGGGTAAGTTCAAAAAAAAATGTTTGTAGCTGCGACTGTTTAAGAACTATTAGGGATCAAAAACTGGAACTTTGCTATTATTTAGTCACCTGATGTAACTTTTCATTTGAATTTAAACCCAAACTTTTGTATTCTTAAGATTAATTTTTCATTTCATATATTATTATCATTCTGAAAGAACAAGAGAGTCTGATAACTTTATTAAATTTTTATTTTAGTAAGAATCATTCTGTTAAATAATGCTACAATATTTAATTTATTACAGAATAGAAAGAAATGTTAAAGATAACAAAGAAGCAAACTGATTAAACACGTGTCTTAACTATAGCAGATAATATAGAAAAGTTCAAAACAACTTTATTTTTAAATTTAAAATACAAAAAAAATAATATAATCCTCATTGTAAATTAAGATAAATTGTTTTCTTTTTTTAACATATGTATATATATTTTCCAACTCATATGTTTGCATAAACAGTAACCAAAAACATAAACCCTGTACATAATTTGATTGTAGAAATCTATTATTTAAAAAATTCGAAAAAAAAAAAAAAATAGGAAAACAGAAAGAGATAGACATTTAAATCGGTTTTTCAGGATTATTTAACACGTTAAAATCCTGAAATCGACATGTTAAAATGTGAAAACTATTTTTAGAAAACATATTTTTAGTTATAAATAATTTTCGTCAAATATCTGGTGGTTTTTCTTTATTCATTCCAAATGAGAAATAGAATTGTACTTCAACTGATTTTAGAATGTTTAGAACAGAATGAATAAAGAAATACAAAAGCGTAAATAGAATAAAAGTTGACAGCTGACCATTATATATACATAATATATTGTATCATACTTATTTCATTATAAGTAATTTAGTAGAATAAGAACTAACAAAACATATTGAAATTTATTTATTCAGCTCTTTAATTTCTGCACTCAACAAGCATTGAAACTTTGCTAAACTTTAATTTGTAAATATTATAATCTGTCTTTATCCAAATAACAATCTCTTAACACTTTTTTTAAAAAACAAAGTGATTATAAATTTCCTAATTAACTTTATTCCTATTTTCTCCAATCTCCAAACCAAACGGGTACGTACATTGTACCATTCGGTTGAGGTGCCGCTTGATTTGTCAAAGTTCAAGAATTCAAAATTTTCAAAGAGAATTCGCGCGTTAATCTTATTGGATTGTTAATCTTCGAAGATTGAGAACTCACAAAAACAAAAAAAAAAAATCTCGTTTAATGGCAAAGGTTTTTAAAAAGTTATTAAAGCATATTAATGAACATTTCTTTATATATTTATTCAACTTTTCAATTTCTACACCTAAACATAGCATCTTTCTTAAATCTTAATTTATAGATTGTAATCTGTCTTTATCATAATAACAACGAAATAAAGAATATTGTAACACCCTCTTACTTTTGAAAAAACAAAACCATTATAAATTTCTCATTTTCCTATATTCCCCTTTCTCTATTCCTATTTTCCCCAATAAGCAAGCCAAACAGGGCATTGTACCATTAGGTTTTAACCTAATATTTAATTTTAAATGGAGGTGGAGTTTGATTTGTTCAAGTTCAAGAATTCTAAACTTTCAAAAAGAATTCGCGCGTTGATCTTATTAGTGTGTTAGGAAATTGCCACCAAAACTCACAAAAACAACAAAAAACATCGTTTAATAGCAAAGATTTGTAAGAAATTATCGAAACATATTAATGGCATATCTTCATTTATTAACTATTTCTACACCTAAACGTGGCACCTTTAATTTCTTGATTGTATAATCTGTCTTTATCCTAACAATAACCAAATAAACAGTTTCGTAACACCCTTTTATTTTTGAAAAAAATAATTTTCAATATAAAACTTAAAGCATCCTTTCATTCAGACACAGTAAATGGCTAATTATTCTATTTTCTTCTTTAAAACTTTAAACATTTTTTTCCTAAATATATTTAATATTTCAAAAATTTAATTATTTTTTATAAATTCTTCATATTTATTCTACTAATTAAATTCATTTGAAAGAATTTTAAAATAGTACTTATTATTCATAATAGATACATATACAATTGTACAATCAGATACAAAATCTTATTAAAACCCTCATTTTTATGTAATATTCATTTCAATGAATCAAAAATTAATAAAAATATAAAACAATTAACACTTATTTATATGTATATATATATATATATAATATATATATACATAGGTTATTAAAAGCATCCCTAAAAAAAACCATCATATTGGAAGACTAAGAGGTGGTATATAATTATTTGGTAAAAAGAATTTTTAGGCGTGGATTATAAAAATTAAATGAAAAATCAAATTATAATTAAATAATAAATTAATTTAATTAATTAATTTATTATTTAATTATCCATCCAATCCATTACCAATCCATTAATGGTGTCAATATTTTTCCTTAAAAATCTAAATTATGAACTATAATACCAATTTTATTAGTGTGAGTACGTGTGTGGATCTGTTGATACATTATATTAAATACATACTTATACAATTAAAAGATTACTAATAATTCATTCAAATATTTAGGCTTAAATTTTTTAGATATTTCAAAACACTTTTCAAAAACAATTTCTTTTTTTTTTTTTTGGATTATTATTTTTATAAATTCAAATAAATATTTCAAAATTTATCGTAGGTATGTCAAATAATGTAAAACTAAAAAAAATAATTTTGAACAAATGTTTTTCAAATAATTTAAAAACAAAAACAAATTTAAAAGTATATACCTACCTAATTATTAAAATAAATATCTGCAAATTTTAGAATTTAAAAAATTTTTAATTTATTTAAAAAGGGATTTAACAACCCCCTCAAAAAAAGACAAAATATCCACTCAGTTATATAACAAAATTTAATTATTTTTGTGTTTCTTGTTTTTAATTTTGCTACAAAGTTTTTGATTTGTTCATTTGGCTTTAATTAAATTGCCCTGGGACTCTATAACTAGTAATGTATGCTTTGCATTGCAAGCGTTAATACAGTTGTTTGCATCCCATGATATTTAAAAAAAGATCCCATGATATCTATTACTGACTTTTATAGTAAGGTCTTAAAAACTCCCTCAGCATACAAGCAGGTCGATCTAGAACCATGGTCTTCAAAAAAAGTTGATGGTCTTCAAAAAAAGTTGCAGAACTCGCCAAGATCTGTTTAATGGTATAGCACAATATGATGATATATCGCTGACTTTTATAGTAAGGATTTAAAAATTTCTTTAGCACCTAAGCATGACGACCGGGAACCAACATCTTCAAACAAATGTTATAGAGCTTGCCAAAACCTGTTCAATGATAACCCACAAAATAACAGATGTCATACAAGTAAAAAAATATATATATTTGTGTTTCATAGTTTTGTACATTAGCTACTAACAGTCTAGTAATCAACAACTTAGTGAAACTACTGACTCCAGAAACTGAAGCTTAGGCAAATATAAATAATAAATATCCATTAAATTATTTACGCTATGATCTTGAGTGAAAAGGGGAGAACAAAAATTTACGAATAAAAGGGTATATGAAATTATGGATTATTGAAAATATTTTCGACACTCTTAAATACATTCGACACTCTTAAATTACACAAATTAAATAATTTATTTTGTAAATTTTTTTCACTGTTCTTAAGAAAAAATACTATAGGTTCTCAAAAGTTCATATTTTGTATACATAAAATATACCTTATAAAATATATTGTAGGTTTAGAAAATGCGAAGAGTAAATTAAGAGATATAGGACAGGAGAGGAGAATTGCGAGGTCAATTGAAGACATGTATAAGTTCTTTTTAAAATGCTACAAATTATATAATAGACCATATTTATTAAAGAGGAACACATTGGATGGAACCGTCTACTACATTTTAGGGGTTCTGACAATAAATAAAATACCAGTTTTAAACCACCTCGAAATTTTCACGATGTAGAAATGGATAGTTGATGCTTTTCTAGTGTTCCATTGGAATTGTTTTAGAGGAGACATTATTGATTTTAATTCAATAGAATATGAACATGTACAAAATATCTATACAAGAGAGATAATACCCCAATATTTTGACGAGTTTTAAGAGGAGTAAAAAAAAACTGAAGAATATGGTCCCCGATCTAAAATAAAACCGTATATAGTCATATTATAAGCCTTGTGGTCACAAAAGTGGTAGAAAAACAGTGCTAACGCACTAATTAGGGTCTCTACCATGAGTAGCGATGTCCAGTCAGCTAAACCAATCTACCAATCAGGGTCGCTGATTAGGGTTGCCGTAGATCGAGAAACAAAAATGCACTTAACTTTAGTAAAAAAGAAGAGGACATACGGGCAGAGATTAAATGATAAACAAATTACAATTTTATAAACGACCTTAAAATATTTTGAAAACTATAATAAATATCCCCTTGTTTTCATGCTTTAGATATTTTATACAAAATATTAATATTTTATAGAAAATATTTTTAATTTGTTTGCAATCTGGTTTTTTATTTATTATATATTTTAATTAATTTACAATTTTGTTATGTATTTATAATAAAATTATTTCAAAAATCCAATTTTTTATTTTTATTTTTCATAATAACATTTATAATAATAAATTGTACCCACGTCCTTATAAATCCCACTTTAAAAACTTATAATATCATATTATTTTTTTAATTTCAGTTTACATTTTTAAATAATAAACAGTTTAGCCTTGGGATTAAGGTTTTTAAAATATCATACAATAAAATATTTAATATTCATCTAAAAATATTAAAAATAAATTTTAATACCCATTAAAAATTAATATTAATATTTTTCATTTTGATTTCATTTTAATTTTGTATTTATATAAATACATTTGTACATATTTATATGTTAATGCTTATATATGCATAATGTATTTGTATCTATAGTAATCCTATCATGAATTTATTGTATTCTATTTTTATTAGATACGTATTTCAAAACACTTAACAAGACTATTTAATTGCGTATACAAAAATTCGAAATAAGATTATGTTGTTTTGTTTTTTCATTCAATATATTTTTTTAGATGTGGGCTTTAACTTGTTAAATGAGGCTCCAAAGTTCCAACTAAGCTTCCTAAACAAAAAAAATCTTATCCATATAAACTAGAAGCGTTGAGTTATAAGGTGGATCGCGAAATACTTTTTGGTACTTAAATCTTTAGTATCTTCCATTTTTTGTTTAATTTTTATTTAAGTTTGTATATTGTGTTTGTTTCTTTCCCATGACACTATGAAAACATAATGTGATGACGTTGCGCTTTTTGTTTTTTTTTTTTTTGACAACGTCAGAGAACGCTTTTGATAGTTGTCAGGATTAGTTGGAAATTTAATAATTGAAAGAATTAATAAATGTAAACTATAAAATTTCAAGATACAAGATTTAATTTCGAAATTCGTATGGCGTTTTCAAGATTTTCAAGAAACTTGAAATTGTAGTTTTATTTACGTTCCTTCTATTCAACAAAAATTTAAACGCAGATGTTTTATTACATCTAATACTTTTTAGTTTACTTCTAACACTTTTTGTGGAAGCGTATGATATGCATGTATTTTATTGGCCTGTGTTATTTATGTTACAGTGTTATTTGACTGTATTTTTTGGAAGTTGGCTGTATTATCATTTGACCTTATAGAAAACATAAAATTAAGTGGGGTTTTAGAGTTGGTTAAAAATCAATAATTAAGTAGAGGTTCAAGGGCAGAAGTATCCATTTGTTGTGTGCAAAACATATTATTAGAGAGCGTTTTAGAATAGATTACAAATGAAATCCAGTTAAATAATAATACAAGTAGATAAAAATACAGGCAAGTGACATACAGTCAAATGAAATATGTACAGCCTTGTGATAGTAATCCCTTTTTGTATTTCTTCTAATACTTTTTTTTCTAATTCTAACATTTTTTGTATACATGTGGGAAAATCTGATATACATATATACAAATATTTTATAAAATAAACTTCAATTCCATTCAACACATTATTATTTTTTCATTCTTTTAGCAAAGCAAATTTTTATTTCTAAGTTCTAATTTCTTGGAAAACTTCTCTAAAACATAATGTGACTAGTGACAATTATAGTCACAATTAAATACATTTTCTTACGAAATCAACTTTCATTTGACTTACGAAAAATTTAAATCAATCAAATGGAATGTTAATTTTTATTATTAAATATTTAAATATTGTTTAGCTTTAGCTGTGTATTAGGCGATTTAGTGAAAATTTCAATTCAAAAAAATGAAACTTAATCGTATATATGAATAATAAGCAACTTATTAGTGAATGCGTTTCACTAATCTATCATCCACCATTCTGCACTTAACATTTTTCTCCGCCTCTGTATTTTTATATTTTCTTATTTTTTTCATTTACATTTAATTTGTTGCCAAAATCTAATATCAAAAATAAGAACGAAAATTTAAAAATACCAGTAACCCTATTTAGGTACTCTATTTTCTAATCTGCTTTCAAAAGTGTTTTAATAAATGTATTTAAGCCCTGTTATTATCACTTTTATATTTTTCTGATAGATTTTGAAATTTTTTTATTAACAAGACTATTAACTATATAATTACTTCGATTAAAACAAATCTACTAAACAATATCTTATAATTTACACTTTTTTCTTTATTTCTTTTTTATATATTTTGTGTTCACAAATTCATTTTTTTTCCTTTCCATTTCTTTAACAAGTATAAAAAATTTACCAAGTCGCTTATTAAATTCATATTAGACTGAGTCGCACATTCTTGAATAATTAGTTTCATTAAGCCGTTGATTACTCGGCTGTATAGCTATTGTATAAGATTATAAAACACAAAAACTATAAGAATATTATTTAATCTATTTATTTTATGCTACTGTAAAAAATGAAGTAAAAAAACAATGTGTTTATTCTTTGAGTTTTTATTGAGAAGTAAAATGTTTAGTTCATAACATGTAATAATTCATCTCTTTTAATTATAATCTATTAAAAGTTAGAATAGGACAAATATAAATATTATATAATGTATTTATTGACTGGTATAAATATATAAGTTGTGTAAATGGCGTTGCCAGGCCTAACAACTACGATATCAATTACTTTAATATAAACTAATATGGTAAAAATTACTACTATAGTACCAGGATTGATCTGACCACAGATTTGAATGCAAAATCTTTCGATGTAAAAGTTGGTGACTTATAACACACTACGTCATCAGCTAGATCTACACATTCTTTAGTACACCCAATATTTTTTTTGTCCTAATCAGTAATTTTAACTAAATAATAATTTAGTTTTGAATTTTACTACTATTATAAAGTGTTTGATTAGTTTGAGTCATAGATTTTGTTTTCTTGATAAATATTTAAATATTCTGCAGTTGCATACTTACAAATACAAAGGTTTGGAAAATGTAAGTATACAGTAATATTTAATGGTTGTTTTAATTTTCATCGTCTGCGAATATATGATATTTTATTTGCATGAACCTTTTAGAGGCGCCCATAAAAAGATGTTTACCAATTTTAAATTTTTTAGGGCTAAAAAATTATTTAAATCACATACTTTTTTAATATGCTTTGTTTTTATCTTCAAAATACTGAATTTACTTACTATTTTATTTTAAAATTAAACTTCCATTAGCTTTCTTAGTTACAACTCTTACTATGAAGCTTATACTTAAGTAATTATATTTAAACTTGTATTTTATATCTTTATGACTACATTATAACAAGCTCTTTTAAAATAATTCTTAAAAACATTATGATAAAACATCAGTGATATCCTATCTGTATATATATATTAATATTTATTCGCGTTTTATTTTAAAAATGAAGACAGAAAACCGAAGGACATCAATTGATTGAAATAAAAGTCAAAATTTTCTTAAATTAAATCCCTTTTCTTTAAAGAGTTAAGCTATAACAGGATATTTTTCAATCGATGTCAAATATTAAAATGTCATTTTACTTTTTATAGAGACGTTAAACGATGATTTCCAATACAAAAATGAATAAAAAATTCAATTTTTCTTTTATATTTTATAAAACTTTAAAGCTTATGATTACAGATAAAAACACTCTATACACACTTTGAAGCCCCCACATTTTCTATATATCATAAGTAACACTTTCACTTAAAGTAACTGTTTTAACCCCTTTAATCTTTTATCATACAAAATTAAAATAAAAAAAAAGGCAGTTAGTAGCAAATATACCTATACGTAAAAATAAAAAAACAAAAATAAAAAATTCGCGATAATTTTATTTTCTTTTGTTTTTATGCAAATTGTTTGTTCATTTTGTTATTGTAATTATTGCTTACCTTTAAATCTTAACATTTGTTATCTTTAAAACACGCAAAAAAGTCTCCAAAGTGAGAGTTGTACAAGGTCTGTTATAATTTTTTTTTTTTCTGTGTCGTGTTATCCTTTAGATCAACCCTTTTCTTTCTTTTTTTCCATTAATTTTTGTTGTTTTATCTTTATAAAGTTTCAGTTTTTTGTTTACTCTTCTTGATTGTTTGTTGTTTTTTGTAAAGTATTTATTCCAGTACTCATTCTATTTCCTTACATTTCAATCCAAATTTTTTTACCTTATGTTTTAGTTCTATTTTATTTTATTTTTATTTTTTACCACCACGACTACCAAATATTTTTACCATGTAAAACGAATAAATATCAATTTAGTTAGAGAAGCAGTAGTGAGTCAGCTCCATTCATTCATCAATCCTCTTGTAATGTGTCAAAATATAAATCTCATAATAATTGCACACGAATATTCTGATATAAAAAGATTGCCAGTTCATTTAAAACTATATCAAATTACTTAATTACTTATTTATTGGTAATAGTGACTGTTGTCCCTCAAGATCTATCTCAAATATTAAACAGAGTTTAAAAAATTTGTAATAAATCTATTAATTATAATGCATCCATAATTCTGCTTAGGCCGTGTGCGAAACGATCGCACTTCGCACTAAATGTTAGCTAATCGCACTAAATTAATTCCGAAAAACTCTGAAATTTTTTTAGTGCACTTAGTTGTCTGATCGCACTTGATTATCTGACAATCTTTTAGTGTACTCTCGACTGCACTATCAAGTGCTAGTGCGATAGATAGGAAACGGCCTTAAATATTTAATTGAAGGTAAGGATTTTATTTTAAAAAAGTTGTTATACAAAGTTTTGAAATTTTTTTTTGTGCGAAACAAAAAACAGGAAAAAATATTTTAAAATAATAAATTATGAAATTACTACAAGGAAAGAAAATTTTATTACTACAAAAAGAAAGAAAAACAAGGAAGGAACCATTTATATGTTGACTAGTCTCTAATTTTTCGATTTACAATTAGAGTGACAGTTGTGATCTTTTTAAAAATAAAGAAAGGTTTTAGAGCTTATTTTTAATTTTACAGTTTATATTAAACAAATGGAAAGGTAAACAATTTCCCTTCTATTAAAATGAATGTTATAGTTAGAAATCCATCATAAAAGATCTAAAGGGTAGGCAATCTTAATTTTGACTGATTTATATGATTTGCATCATTTACGTACTTTAACATTTACATACTCATGCCTTTATACAAATATTGTATTGTACATACCGATTTGTCGTTTTTATTTTCTTATGGGTGTTCATTTACGCGAAATTATGGCTTAAGGTCTGACGCCGAATGAGTTCTGTGTTTTGTTTCACCATACTTTTTTATGCTTTTTTTTATTTTTCATTAATTCTAGTGTGGGAGCAATGAATAGGATATAATGTAAAAATAAAACTTTGACTAAATGTGAATTTCATTCCAATAATTCACAACATACAAACCCTTTTTCATTTTTAAAAACAGAAAAAAAAATTTTTTTTTAAATATATATGACATGGAATGATAGTATAATGTTTATTGTAAGGGCAACATTCCAACCTATGTACGATGATTTAAATTCACATTACATGACAATAAAAGGCAAGACAAGGAACAAAACACAATAAAAAAAAATGGAGGTTAAGTGGAAGGAACTCTCAGTGAATCCACTTTGTATTTTTTATGTAAATATTTTTACTGTTCTTTCTTTCCTTTTTCTTACTTTTTTTTTTGTTTTTATTTTTTTGTAACTGTATTTCAATTTTTTTGTTCCGTTACATAAAACAAAAAAGCAGGAAAAAAGAAAGAATATTTTAACAAGGAATTACAGTTAGGAAAGACAATTTTTTTTTCCTATATATTCGCGTAGAGTGGGAGAGATTTACATTCACTTTCTGCAATTTTTACCATTGTTATTTTTTCTTCTTATAATTTTTTCTTCTGTTGTTGTTGTATTGTTCAATTAACATTTGGTTGTACACTGGGGTTTCAAATTATTTTTGGTATTCAAAAATTATGGCAATCTAGATGTTTTCTGATTGTCTGTTGTTTTGTTGTATTGATAAAAAATGAGGGGGATTTATTGAAGTTAGAATATGTGTAATCAAAACTGTAATTTAAGACAAGGAATAATGTTTAAAAAAAAATAGATAGGAATAATACATAACTTACAAATGCAAAAAAAAGGGGTCGCAATAATAATCAATTGATCTGTAATGGTCATGAATTTTTTATGAATTTTTTTTTTATATTTTTTTTTGTTGAAGGAACACAAGTAAACCAAAAGTTAACAGATCTGACCCCTTTTTTTCAAGTTTCTAAAGTTCTTTAAAAGTATACAAATATTTTTTTATCGAAGAACATACTACAGTTGCAAACAATGTAGTATAAAAGTTTATATTGAAAGTTATTTACTTATCATATGCATATAATCTGAATTTTGATTTTAATAAATATAGAATTATAGATTAAACCGTTACCCACCTAATCATTTTTGGCCGAAACTTGATCTAAATCTTGATTCATCATCTTTAGTTTTTGGCTATTATCATATTATTTAAGTCATTTTCTAGATGGGAATGTTGGAACATTCTAATTTTTCGTTTTACATTTCCGTATATCTTTGGCCTTAATCCTTCAGCGTACAGGTTTTTTTGACCCAAATATATATTTTACAAGTCGCAAAAAATTTTTTTCTCAAGCATGCTTTTCATTTTACCAGTAGATGAGTTTTAATATATTCTGATGGAATGACTTGACAGTCATTTTTCTCATTGATTTTTTGAGAACTTTTTTCATATTTGCAATGTAAAAAGCCATCTGGGTCACTTAATTTTCGATTTCCTAAAATCATTATTTATTTTTATTTTGAATTTTTTATTCTAAACACTACTAAACTTCGTATTAAAGAAATGTTTTTCTATTAAATTTTACATAACAGTGTAAAGTTTCATAAATTTTAGTGCATGTTTACAGTAGCTGCTATAAAAAGTACCAAAAATGCAAAATATACGTGCAAAATATTTTATACCTAAATATTTTTATTTTCAAAATTTTTTTTAAATTTTTCTTTTTGTTAAATAAATTTAATTAAATATAATAAATAAATGTTAAATTTTTTGTAAAAAAAACTTATCTTAAAAAAAAATTATTCATATGATATATTTATTATCAACGCTCATTTCTATATTTTTAAGTTTGAGTCAATATGACGAGTACTTATGAAAAAAGCGTGACCCAGCGCGACTACTTATGAAAAAAATATTGCGTGAGCACTGAAGGGTTAACGAAATCTCCAACCTAAATGTAAGATAGATAAACTAAGGGTTAATAATAACAATAAATTTTTAAACAATTATTCGCTTCTTCGTCATAATTTAAGTAGTAATCAGTAAAAATCTACGCGGATATTCTCATGCCATTATGGTTCAGCCCAATCAGTTCCATTAGTCTTATAGAAGACATTTTAGAGTAAAGCATGTGTGAAGTATACAGAAGATATTTTGAAACTTATAAAAAAAAAAAACAAAAGTATCTAAATATATATTTCCAATACTGTACGCACTATACACAGTAAATATATTGTGATATTGTTGTAACACATATGATTAATGTTGGGGCTTTGTTAATTGGAAAATTTTGTCTTTTATTTTCCACTGAATTTTAATTTCAATGTAAATTTTTATATGAAAGATACAACATATGCAAAAATTCCTCTTTTTCTTCTCATAACTTACAAAATAATATATTATGTTAGACCTCTGGAGTTAATTAGCTCAATTTATGTGATATGGTTCAAATATTTGTACATATAAAAATCCTGCAAAAATAAATACTTTTTGTATATTGAAGATTTTAAAGCTTATAATTGGCCTAAAATAAAATGGTCGCAAGAAAGGAATATTTATTGCAATTATTGTGAAAGCAAGGATAATTAAAAATATTATAATAATATTTAAGTATAGAATATGAGTGTAACAAGCATTGTATTATCTAATTTAAAATAGGTATATAAATTCTTTCATTGAATTAAAATTTTAAATCTTTAAAAATATAGGAGATGAGACATTCTTTCGATCATTTCCCGATTCGTTAATAGAGCACCAGATGTATATACATGGAATGTATGTAAAAATTTTATTATTTAATTCACCTCTTAAGAATTTTATTTTGCTTCTATTCTTCTTAATAAGTGCTTAGAACTGGAATTATTATTTTTGTTCTTTACAAAATTACAATACTCTTACAAGTAAAATGCGGTATGCCAAACAATTCGTATGACAAATGACAACATTTGCAAAAAAAACTTGAAAATTATAATAGGAACAGATATAAAAAATAATTGGATCCAGTAAAACTAAACTAACAATTTAACAGGCTTTCTATCGGGACACTACCAAGTAGAAGGGCGCTTAAAGAAAATTGGAATAGAAAATTACGACCCATGCAGATGCTGTCAAGAAAAAGAAGAATCTGTAGGATACATACTCAAAAACTTCGGAGCTTTACTTCGAGCGAAATATGAGCATATTGTTTTATAGAAGTTGAGATGCCAGCAATAAACACTCTACAGATTTTTAGTTTCCTAGACGCAGTAACGCTGACAGAGCACAGTAGATCTACATAAAAAGTCGCAGTGTTACTTATATTCTGTAAATAATAATCTAATCTAATCTAACCTTGGAATATCTAGTTGGTAGAAAACGAGTCTCAAATATGTTCGTGCCTGCTTTAAAAACTTTGGAAAATTGAATATTTAAATTGAATAGAAGTTAACAAATCTTAGTACGGTTTTATTCAAACTAAAATGGATAGAACATAAAAATTCTTCACTAGCGACTTACCGTAACCGTAATTTCTTCATTTGATTTCATCTACTTTATCAATTGCCGATATGACAACAGGTGGTTAGCAATTTGATCTATAAAGTCTTCAGATAGATTTGATTTAGATAAAATAATTTTTTTAAGTAAAAAATATAAAATAACCTTTAACTCGATTAATCAATAAACGTCACAACTTTAATTTACATATTGTGTAATATTAACTAGTGCTATAATAATTTAACTGCGAGTGAATATTAATCCAATTCAAGTTCACCTTCTTAGGTTATATGAAGATATCATTAATTTAAATATTTTAAAAGATCTATATGTAAAAATAATAATTTGAACATTTTCCGAAATAACACTTAGTCATAATACTTAGAATATTCACAAAGGAACTTCAAATATTAATAGTGTCCTCTCTGTATTTTGGTTTCCCTTATTCCAATAAATATCTGTTATATTTAACAAAATAATTGGCAAAAATTATAGTGTTAATGCATCTTTACTTTCTTACAAGAGTAGAACCCATACTGAGACAACAAAAAAAGAAAAAGTTGAGGTGACTAGGCCAAACGCTAAGGAAAAATCACAAAAATATAAACCGCATGGCCTTGGAGTGTAATCTCTGAGGAATTAGAAGACGTCAAAACGATACACGGAGACGCAACATAATAGCCAATGTAATCTAAACATCAATATAATCTAAAAAATGGTACCTAGAAAGAATGCAAAAACAACAAAAAGAAACCAACAAGAAGAAAGGGATGGAAATGTCAAACGGAAGCCATTTAAAAAAAATTTTATTTCATTATATTTTTTGGTCAAATGTGTCAAATTCGACTGACTTTAAATTGAATTTCTTTTAAATGAAAATGTGTTATCTAATATTTTGCTACTGATCAATATTGTACAAATGATTGAATTTTATTATTCTTCCGGACAATCTTTAATATCTATTATTTTGTCAATTTTATGTTAGAATAGCACCTAATGTAAACATGATTCAAAATTACAATATCCATTTTAAGCAGTGAAGGCCGAATTTGGTTTGGCTTCCTCGTTTACCTAATTATCCCAATGTTGCGAATGACATCATTTTGTAAAGTGTTTTAAAGAGAGGGCTTTACATCAGCAAACCATAACCAAATCTGAAAAACTGAAGCAAAATAATTGTGCAATATTAACAAGTTTGAAGCCAAAAAGGTTGTGTGCATTAATACGAAATTTTGATTTTGAAATAGCCATTGTTTATCATCAAGAAAAGTCAAAAAAATATTCACAAATTATTTTAGATTTTTTTTTTAACGAAAAATTAAAATATTTCAAAAGTTATATATATTTTTTTTTACATCAATCAGTTGAATTTAATGGAACACCCCGTACCATAACAATCTATTTTAAAAATAATTTTTAGAGTCATACAGTATTATAAAAATTACCTAAAATAAAATCAGTTGAATTTTAAATCTATCAACAAAAAAAAAAAAAGAAAAAAAAACAGATGTTTCAAATTTATTTTTAAGATCACTTCACCAAATCTGGTTCTATAATTGAGTCATTCATATAAATACTTACTCAATAACTCTTCAATATTACTTAATTAATAATAGTTTATACCGAATGAATATAAACACATTGAAACCATAAACCCTTTCTAATAAACCCGTTGTATATAATACAAGAAAAATTATTCAAAAGTCGCTATAAATATCAACAAAAATTTATCATTATTATTACAATTATTTATCCTTAAATGCACAATAAAATTTTTTGTTTTCACCCAAATCAACTTAAAATCGTTAATTAATAAAATTTTTGTGCAATTTTATTTTGCAATACGTTGAAATAACTAAAATAGCATCATAATAATAATAACAAAAAAGAAAAAAAAAATTAAGTATATGAACCTACAATAATTATTCGAGCATATAAAATGTTTTTTATAAAATTTTGTTCTTTCTTTTACAAATATAATAGTTCAATCCTTGGTATATCCTTATATTACATTAATGACCTCTTCAATGACTCTTATTTTAAAAACTTCAATTAGTTTTATTTTTCATAATGAATTTTTTTTTTAAATTTAATAATTCATTGCACCCTATTTATCATATTATTTACCTACAAAAAAATAATACAAAAAACAAAACAAGCACACTTATAATACATATACCAAAATATTATATACAACTGTGTGTGTGTAGTTTTTGTAGTGAAATCAGCAAACACAAAAAAAAAAAAACTGTTAAATTATTACAAAAGTAATTTTCATCTATTGATGAAAATAGAAACAGCAGGATAACAACCAAATCATTTCTACCGTTATTCACACAATAATTCACAGGACACAATGTGTATGATGTATGAAAATTAAATTATAATAAAATTCTGATATATATAAGAATTATATTATAAAAAATCCTTTATAGTTTCTTTTTTTGGTTTTTTTTTTTTTGTTTTTTAAAAATTTTAAATTTTAAAGTGTGAAATTTTTTCAATATTTATTTATTGACAGAACACTATTAGTTTTAATAATTATATATATATATATATACATATTTATATTTATTTATTTTCTTCTTGTTTCTTCATTTCTTCGTCCGTTCGTTTTACTGGAAATAGTTTATTTGATTTATTAACAAAAAATTATTTCATAATCACGAATATAGCTGTCTCGCTCTGAACAAAGTACCGCATATTTATTAATTTTTATTATTAATTGGTTGACTCAGGTTTAAATCCTGATAGAAACTAAAACTTTTAACGTAATTGTATTAATAATTTTGTAATTGATTCCAAAATAATGACAACAAAATTTTAAAACTTACAATATGTTCCAGCTTGATAAAGTGGACAGCAATCTGTTGTATTAGAAAAATCTATGAAAATTTTAAGCTTCTTATTCCAGTTATACATCATGTCCCATGTTCATAAAAGAAACAGAATCTTATTGTTAATTTATTTATAAATTAATAAAAATAAGAAATCAATTACCATGAATGTGAACCGAAATGTTAATTTATCGAAAAATGTTTAAAATATCAATGGATGGAATATAATATTTCCAAAGAAATTCTTTGAAAAATCAACAAATCAAATATCATTCAAAATATCATAACATAGACAAAGAAGTAATAAATAACGAGGAGCCAAAAATACGATTAATTCCAGTTAATGCTATATAATAAAAATTGTGCAAAAAATTCAATTGTGCAAAAAATTCAAGGAAAAATAGGTATCAGTATAGCAAGTAATAATTGTCATGGTTGTAATACTTAAGAAATTAGACTGGGGACAAAAGTACGCTCAAAAATATTGTAGAAAACATAATAACGGGTGTTTTTTTCCATTAGATACCATTTAAATTTGGAAACAAAACATCATTGATCATCGATCTGTAATGAGCACCATTCACTGTGACATTAACTCCAGCGTCCTTTTTAAAGAAATATGGATTAATGATGCCTACAGTGTATAAACCACACCATACGGTGCATTTTTCAGAATGCAATGAAACTTGCTGAATTTCTTGATAATTGTTTTCGCTCCATATACGGAAATTTAGCTTGTTTACGTATCCGTTCAACCAAAAATGAACTTCATCACTAAACATAATTTTTCGATAAAAAAGTGGATCAACTTCAAGCTGTTCTAGGGCCCAATGAGCAAACAAACGAAGCTTATTATGGTCAAGTGGCTTTATTATGGCAAAATGGCTTCTTGAACCAGGTGAATCTTGTAATAGGTGTAGAGTTGTAACCCAAGATCTTTACGCGAAATTTTCAATTGGTGGTTGCACACAATCGAACTTGTTGTGAATCAAGTCAACGAATAGACAATTTTCGATCTTCATCAACACTAGCTATATTTTTTTCTGTACGTACAGTTCTTTGTCTTCTTGTTGTTGTTGCATCGACTAGAGAAAATGTTGTCCGTAATCTATCGATAGTTGGACGAATAATCTGCTCTAATGGACGATTATGTAAAACATAAATTTCACAAAGTGCTCTATAAGTTTGGCGAATAGAACACTGATTTTGAAAATAAATTTCAACAATTTGAAAACTTTGTTGCAGCGTAAGTCTTTCCATGATAAATTGTCAATGATTACTGAAATCAAATTAAAAAAAAAATTTGGTTTCAATCTTAATTTAAATGTGTTCTATCATTCTGTGTTCTATCATTCTGTGTTCTATCATTCTGTGTATACTAAAAAATGTACTCAAATCAACTACACGTCTATACACTATTATCATAATTACGTTAGAATATTTAACTTTTTACTATATATTGTATATTTTGGGCTATTGTTAAAAGGTATTGAAAAACTTATGATGAATGAACAAAATGACTTTTATTTATTTTATTTTTTTTTTATTCAATTCAAAATTTTTTTTGTTTTTTCTTTTTTAATATTTAAAATTTAATAAATATTTTATGAAAATACAAATAACAATACTAATATAGTTATATTACAGTAATATGAAGAAGTTATTAAAGAATTATTGAATGAATTATAAAAATGTCAACACTCAGTGGAAGCATAATATAATGTTTTTTTTTTTTTTCATTCTTTTATATTTTTTGTTGTTTTTTTTTTATTATTTTTGAAATGAAAGGTAAAATTGTACTTTTTATTTAAATTTTAAAAGAATTTTATCACAGTATTAGTGTAATATACAATATTATTAAAAAGAGAGAAAAAAAAAGGTGATAAACATAAATATTGATTGAATAACGAATTATGAATAATAGGTTATATTTATATTTATTGGGTAGAAACGAGTTTTTTTTTGTTTTTTTTTTTTTTCTTTAAGAAACACTATGAAACAATGAGAAGTTTATTTAAAGAATCACTCTTTAGGTGATTTCAAACAAGTTTTTTTCTATTTTTTTGTTAAAATTCAATTTTTAAATTTACTTGTTAATAGTAATTTTGGTTAAAATGGGCAGAAAATTATGGTAAAATTACTTGGTTGGAGGTCTTCAAAATCTTTATTGTTAAAAAAAAAAAAAACAAAAAAAAAAAAATAACAAAATTCCAGAAGCTGAGTTTTTTAAAAAATTTCAAATTTCTTTTGTAGATTCTTATTTTTAGCACATTTCCAAAAAAATTTTGAAAGAATGTGCTTATTAGTTTCACTCTGTCCGTCCGTCCGTCCGTCCGTCCGTCCGTCTGTTTACAAAACTTCTACACCGTTAAAGATAGAGAAAAAAAATTTTAACCATAGGTAGGTCTCATAAAAAAATAATTTTGTGGAACAACTTTTTCATGTAGCCCCCCCCCATTACGGAGCTACACCCCCTCAAACTTTGAAAAAGCCCTATTTTTAAATGCATATATCTTATGTTCTGCTTAAGATTTTTTCAATCTGAAAACGTCATTCGACAGGTATTTCTTTTATCTTTGCAAATTAATATCAAAATTATACAATTTTTTTAAATTTAGTATTTAAATTTACCGTTATGTGAAAACCAAATTTTGCATGATTTTTCTACTTTCATAACTCCGGCACGCTTCCAGATAGAAGCTTGAAATTTTGAGGCAAGAAAGAACTTTTAGAATTAGTATAAGTTTGCTCAGAAAATTTTTTCGGACCACCCCCTGTTTATGAGCTATTAGGGCTTAAAAATTGAAAATTTGCTATTTTTAAACACCTGTAACTTAGGAACCTGCACACATTTTACTTCTGCAAGATGTAAAAATTAAAGCTACAATAATATATTTTTACGTGTGTTAAAGGTTTATTTTATTTGTAAAGGGTTCCAAAGTTGCGGCTCTTCAAAATTGTAAAAAAGCCCCATTTTCAGATGTATATATCTCGTGCTCTGCGTAATAGTTTTGCAATCTAAAACGGCCAGAAGATCGAAAATTTTATTATCTATATAAAACAATATCAAAATTATGTAATATTTTGTAATTTACGATTTAAATTTACCGTTATGTGAAAACCACATTTTGCATGAAATTTCTTTTTTCATAACTCCGGCACCCCTTTAGATAGGAACCTGAAATTTTGAGACAAGAAAGAACTTTTAGAATTAGTATAAGTTTTCTCAGAAAATTTTTTGGTGACTCCCCCTCTTTAAGAGTTATTACGCCTCAAAAATTTAAAATTTGCTATTTTTAGACACCTGTAACTTAGGCACCTGTAAACATTTTTCTTCGGCAAGACATGAAAATTAAAGCTACAATAATATATTTTTACGTGTGTGAAAGGTTTATTTTAGTTGTAAAGGGTTCCAAAGCTGCAGCTCTTCAAAATTGTAAGAAAGCCCCATTTTCAGATGTATATATCTCGGGCGTTGCGTAATAGTTTTGCAATCTAAAACCGGTAGAAGATCGAACATTTTATTATCTATATAAAACAATATCAAAATTATGTAATATTTTGTAATTTACGATTTAAATTTACCGTTATGTGAAAACCACATTTTGCATGAAATTTCGTTTTTCATAACTCCGGCACCCCTTTAGATAGGAACCTGAAATTTTGAAACAAGAAAGAACTTTTAGAATTAGTATAAGTTTCTTCAGAAAATTTTTTGGTAACGCCCCCTCTTTAAGAGTTATTACGCCTCAAAAATTGAAAATTTGCTATTTTTAGACACCTGTAACTTAGGCACCTGTAAAAATTTTTCTTCGGCAAGACATAAAAATTAAAGCTTCAATAATATATTTTTACGTGTGTTAACAGCTTTTCTTAGTTATATAGGATTCCGGACTTACGGCCCCTCAAAATCTCAAAAATGTCCTATTTTCAAGTTTTTTCTTATTACATGAAATTTTTCAAGTTTTTGTGTAAGTCACACTTCTAAACAGTTTGTATTGAGTTTTGGAAATGTGCGCTTTTAAAAACCGTTGGTTTACATTCTACCTTGTTTTTTTTAATTATTAGCCAAAATACTGACTCCCAAGTACTTTTTTTTTTTTTTTCAAAATATCAAATATATAGGTATATGATTAATGATATATGTATGTATTTCTAATGATTTTACTCCATTTTATATAGGTATTTCAGAAGAAAAAAAAATTCTTCAATATAATACAAAATTTGAAAATAAATTTATTTGGAATTATAAGATGATAATATGATTTTGTCAGGAACCAGTTTTAATTGTATTAAAAAAAAATTATTTTAAACAATTAATGTTCAAATTTTAATAAAATATGTAAGGTCGGTACTTAACTTTTTAGTAAAAAGCAAACACAATAAAAGTAAATTCTTTTTTGAATATAAATGAATAGGTTTCTACAAAGATATTATATAGTGTAAAACCAGGAGGTCTATATCTAACAAACTTGTAAATATGACTTTATGAGTGACTTTTAGTCTAAAAAATCTAGATCAGATTTAATTTTTGTTAAATATGCATATATGTATTTATAATTGAATTTTTGAACTATGGAAATTAACTATTACATAGACTTGTTATATATAGTATATATACACTTTTTACTTACTGCAACTTCTTGAAATATATATCCTGATGCAATACGTAATAATATCTACAGTTGATTGTAGAGAGAAACGAAAAAATATCATGGCATAGTTTTCCCTTCAATGAAATTTATTTATCTGTTTACGGGTAACCATAATAATTCAAAAATTTTAATGATTAACAACTTAGTCACATTACACATACAATATGTAAATAAATATTTATTATTTTTGTTTTTATTGATGAAAGATAAGCTAACGAAACAGTAATCACTAGACTCATGGTCTGTGTAGTGCACATTTGAATTTAAAAGGATCCATATAAAAGAATTATTATCGAGTTTTTTTTTTTTTTTTAATTAATGTTACGATGATCCTGCTCTGAAGAAAGCAGTGTCTTTGTAAAACACTACCAAAATATTTCCATTGGTTTTTCAAAAAGTGATCGCAGTGACTTTTTCCCTGTCATAACGAAAATGTTTGCTACATAAAGAAAATGTTTCATATTCATTTTAACATAAACAGTTAGTTTTTATATGTTCATTACAAGCTTTAAAAGAGTAATTTAAAATGACAAATTAAAGTTAACTTACAGTAGACTATCCCATCTTACAGTCCAGATAAACCCTCATTTAGACTATTACTATTATTTACAAAGAGTATACACTATATGAAGTTCAATGACCTCATTTTTTTTTTTAATTTTTCTTTTTAGTCCATTATCATTTAGAGCTCTTCTACAGCTGAGATTTTATAAAATGAATTATAATAAAAAAAAAGCCTGAGTAGCTATAACTTCAGCTCTGGATACATTGAAAAAAGGAATTTAGCTAAAACGAAGTATTTGATGCAAAGGAAACTTTTTGAATGTCAGAATATCTATTAAAAATTATCAATTGACATTACAGTTAAGAAAAGCATAAAAAATAAATTATGATATTAAGCCAATTAATTACCGTGAATGAAAGATCTTGCATAACACTACTTTCTTTCCTAGCAGATCTAAATTTTGTAAATTTATATATTTATAATTTTTTTAAATTTTATGCCTTGCTTGTGCCAATTTTTTTAATATTGTCAAGCGAAATGAAATGTATATATCATAATATTACAACGGTTGAACCATAAAAATCGTAAATGACGATTTGTGAAAACTTACGAGAGAGCAACCTGTACTGTGGCAGCTAAGAAAGAAAAAAATGGAAGTTGATCGAGGATAGACCACGCAATTAGATAAAATTGAAACATCACAACCTAAATGGAGAAGGGAACCTTCAAGATTGAATCAAACTGAATCAAAGCTTTCTAAATTTAAAAGTGGGCTTTATGTGCGGTTCATTATATCTATAAAATGCCCCATTTTAAAATTTTAACATACAAATATCATTTAATAGATTTAATTTCTGTGGCAATTTTTCTTCAGCTTCAATTTTTATCTCACCTTAATTTAAGCACAAAAATAAATTCCAGATTATTTGCTTATGTATAATATTTTTTAACACAAATTACACAAACATTTTAAAAACTTTTTGAGATCACAAATAAATATTTTAATAGTAAAAAATTTGCAACACCTCATAAATAAAAAAAAAAAAATTAAATTTTAATTTAAAAAGAATTTCATAAGAATTTTTCCAATAATAAAAAGGCGGTTTTATGTTTTTTTCTTTATTTTTATATATAATTTTTATTATCAAAACAAATATAATTTTTTATAATGTTTGCAAATTTTTTTGCAAATATTTTGGTAATTTTATGAATTACACCCAAAATATAGGTATATCGTGTTTTTATTTATAAAAACTTTTTTACGCCTCTCATCCATTCCATTCAATATAATCGTCCCGTAATTCTTTTAAAAATATTTACTCATCTTCTAATTTAACGAGTCCCATTTTTATCCAGGTCATTTTACATATTATATATTTAATTCATTTTATTTCAGGTATACACCGTTTTCAAAAACAAAAAAAAAAAAAACAGAAAAATCAAAATCCTTAACAAATCCTTAATATTTATTCCATGAAATGAAGTGGCAGCTTCTTTATTACAAAAAATAAAAACCAAAAAAATCAATTTATTTCGTTGTTGATTTTATACAGGGCAACGATTTATAATATGACAATAGATATGTAACCTAATCCATGTATCCTAGATATAACGAATATTTAGCGGTTTCCTTTGATATCCTTTTTGTCTTTTGTTTTCATATTTTGTATTTTTGTTTTGTTTTTTTTTTTTTCGTTGTTGATGGTATAAGGATAATTCTAAAGGATTTTAAAAACAATTGTTGCAATTTTTATTACGATCTAACCAGAAAATTTGACTACTTAACCTATTATTTAACGCGGACTAATAAAATTTTGTAATTGTTTTAATTTTTTTTTTATTTTTCGGGTCTATCATTGTACCGCGTTGGTTAAAAGAAAAAAAAAAAATTACTATTGTTTTTGTGAGGTTTCAAAAATTTAATTGAAATTTTCAGTGGAAAAAACTAAAAAGTTATTTTTTTTTGAATTGAAGTTGATTGAAAAAAAAGAAAAACAATGGCAAAATATCCGACTATATGAGTATAATAAAAATTTTGTGTTTTTTGTATAAATAGAATTTAACGCACAGATGAAAATGGATTAGGTAAAAAAAAAAAATTTGATTGTTAACATATTATTTTAATTTTATTATAAACACTAAAAATATAGTAGCACTATGTAATTTTGAATAAAAACTTAACTGTCAATATTTTGCAATAATTTATAACTTATAGTTTTAATTAATATTTTGAGGTCACGTCAGTGGTAGATTTTTGATTCTTCAGGAAAGTCTTTTAGAAGCTTCCATTTTGTGCAGTATCTAATTCCTAATACCTTTATTCATTATCTCTTCTTCTACTGAAACACTTTTTTTTTTTTGGGTTCTACAATAATGTCTTGCATTAACGATTTTTTTCTTCTAAATCTTTTTGATGTTCTTTCATTGTGCATATGAAAAGCATTGTGCTATGTGCTTAGTGTGAAAAGCATTCTCCGATTCTCTGCATGCTTCTGCAATTTTTGTTGATTCTTTTAAAAAGAAGAGGTTATAAATGCTTTGAATTAAGTGTAAACATTCGTATTGTGAAATTTTATTTTTATTGAAAATTATTTTTATAAATGCTGCATAATTATTGAAGACTGTAATCTTAGCGCACCATTTACAGTCATCAGTTATTCATTTACAGTCATAAGATAATAAGGATTTCTTTAAATTTTACAATGCTGCAATTAATTTTTTCAGCAGAAGTAAAAAATTTTTTGTTCAAAAAATATCATTAAAAAATAGCCAACAAGCTTTCTTTTTAATCTGTTTCAATTTTTAAAAACGTTACTTTTGAAGTTTATAATTTTTCTTCAGTTTTTGAGAAGTGATTGTCTTCAAACTGAAAAACTGAACACTTTTCTTCATTTTTTCCTTTATTTATTCATTTTATTTATTCATGTTTTAACTAATATCTTAGTTTTACCTTCTTTTTCCTTCCACTGATATTTTTTCATTTTCCATTGAAGCTATTCCTTGTAATTTGTTGGATACTTTCATTTATATTCTTAGTTAGTAAAGAATAGTATAAAACAGGTAATGTAAGTCACGTTTACACGTGAAAAATGTTGTGTAAAAATAAATACAGTACAATAGATGAAAAAAAATGAACTTTTAAAGAGGAAATAAAATGTCTATTGATGCTATAATATAATGATCCATTTTTTTACATGCTAACTAAACACTTGGAACGGGTTCCTTCATTTTAAAGTTAGTTTAACTAAATGGTAAAAGGAAAACGGTAGGGAAATAAGATATTAAGAGACAGTAAGTTAGGGACATTTGGAGAGAAAATTAGAAACGAACCTAAAAAAATTCTTTTTAATTTCTTGCAAATTGTAGATTAGGACGTTAGTTGGGAACATATTTGATGGAAGGATATTCCACATAATAGCAGTTCTCATAACGAATAAATTTCCATATTCAGCTTTGATCCATCTAGCTATTATGTTGAAATGAGCATTTGCTACTCGCATCCTAATAGTCTCTTCTTACTTCTACGTTGGTAATGTTTCAGGAGAGGCATAATTTAAGATCAATAAAGCAAGTGTTATTACTCCCAAGATAATGAATAGATGAATAATAGAGTGAAATTACACCAATATTTCGACAGATACTAATAGAAATTAGTGTTACTATAGTTAGACAGATTATTAATATATATCTAATAATACAATAATACATTATTTTTTGTAATAGATAATACAATAGATCTTAAGTATAAATAATAGATATAGATATATAATATAGCCGAATAGATCTTAAGTATAAATTAAATAATTTTGTAGCTATATTTTCCACACTCATTTCTATCTAATAATTCTATATTCTTGGCTTTCTTTTTAATCGTCTTTAAACAGATATAAATCAGAAATGTCTTATTTTTATCAATCTTACTTTGTACAGTTTAAAATGTTAATTTTCTAAAACAACTACATTTATATATTTTTATTAAAATTTATTTATTTATTCATTTTTATTTATATTCATCCTACTACAACAGAAATACTAAATTTTAAAAACAATTTATTTTTATACATGCATTTTATATTATATATAGAAACAGTACCAGCATCGTATATTATTACATGTATTATTAATGACATTTATTTTAAAATAAATACATACATCAAATTTATCTTTAAGATTATATTTGAAAAATTTCTATTCTCAAAATGAATCCTTTATTTTTGATACGTATTACACCTTAGTAGTCTTCAAAATGTAAAGTTTATGTTGAGGAATACAAAAGTTATCATAGATTTTATAAAAATTCTTATATTATCTTCAATATTCTCTACTTAACTATAATAAATTTTCATATAATTTTTACATTTTTTTTTCAATTTTATTTTTAATATAATGATGGCAATATATAAGTATATATTTAAGTATTAAAGGATTTTCTAAACGCAGTCATATTATAAAATAAATTAGGCATTCAAATATTTAAATGTGAATAAACAAGACAAAAAACTAAATCTCGAAGGATTTTACAATAACGCAAAGTATACCAGAAGTATTAAGGATAGTAAAGTGTTCTCTTCCTCTTCTTTTTAATTTTTGTCATATTATACATAGTGTTAAAATATTCCGAAAAAGGGTTAAAAATCTTAGTTAATACAATGAGAAATTTTCCCAATTGTGAAGATTAAGACGTATACATATATATTATCATCTATGTATATGTATATATATATATATAGAGAGAAAAAAGAAAAGAAATGTTAATGAAGATGACTCTATATATATACATATATATAATGGGTATCCCTTCAATTTATATTATTATCCTTTAAACGATTAACACTAAGTAAGTGAAATTAATAATTCAACACTTTATAAATTGAATTTTCTCAACAAGAATTTTTTACTTTCTTTAATTTTTTCTAATGTTTTTCTTCTTTTTTTTTTGTACATGGTTTTTAATATTCTATTGTAAAAAAATTCCCCTTTTTAGCACATTTTCAAAAAATTTTGAAAAAGTTGCTTATAGGTTCATGTTCGTCTGTCCGTCCGTCCGTTCGTCTGGGTGTTTACGAAACTTCTACATCGTTTGAAGTAAATCAATGAAATTTTAACTGCCGATAGGCATCGCCAAAAAACTAATTTTGTGGAACAACTTTTATCTGTATCCCCACCCGTTACGGAGCTATAGCCCTACAAAATTGGAAAAAGCCCTATTTTTAAATTGTTATAACATAACATATTTAATATAACATATTATAATATAAAGGCATATTTTCAATCTGGAAACACCAAACGATAGTTGGTTTCATAAACTTTACAAATATATATATACAATAAATATCTGGCTTTGCCATGCGGTATTTTAATATACCGTTATGTGTAACTCAATTTTTGCAAAAATTTGAACCCCTTCTATCTTTCAAACGGTTTAACTTAGAAGCTTAAAATTTTGAAAGGAGTTAGATCTTTCGAAATCAGTATGAGTCATTTCAGGAAATATTTTTGTGCCGCCCCCTGCGGCCTGCAACTTGGGCACCTGTCCACATTTTTTGGAAGTAATATAGTGTAATTATTATAATTGACGAAAGTGTGATTTGATTTTTGTCAATTTTTTCTTACCAAAAAAAAAAACAAATCAAACAAATTTATTTTTCAATATATCTGCTCTTTACTCTAGCTTTATTATGGAATATTTTTTAATTTGGAAATGTGCTCTTTTGACCCATTACTTGTTATATTAGCAAACACTAAAAAAATCAAAAAAAAAACTAAAAAATAACTGCGATAGGCAACAACTGCATCAAATTTTAACAAAGTAAAAGAATGTAAATAGAGTACTTTAGTAAAATGAAACTAATGTAAAAAAAATTAAAAAAATACATTTTTTTCTTTTTAAAAGACTTCCAATAATTTTAAATAAATTTAAAACAAAATACTATGTCATGCTATGTCATAGTAAAATTAACCGAGTTGGCAATCGACTTTTATAATATGATGGGAAAGGAATATTAAATTGCGCCTAAGAGTTTAGCTTCATTTTAGTTGATGGTAGCAAATTGTTGATGAAAACGATCTAAAATTAGTTAGGTTATTAAAAAATACATTTTTCGAACTCATTCCTTAAAGAAGCATATAGTTAGCTCTTATATAAGATTATTAAACATAAAACGGAATAAGATTTTTTTTTTGCGCCAACTATTAACTTAACCAAGAATGATATTTATATATATTTATGCTTACATATATGTGTTTATTACTTTAGTACAATATTTATACCCGTATGAACTATGTTCAAGGGTATAATA
This sequence comes from Poecilobothrus nobilitatus, assembly GCA_947095535.1. Taxonomy (NCBI): domain Eukaryota; kingdom Metazoa; phylum Arthropoda; class Insecta; order Diptera; family Dolichopodidae; genus Poecilobothrus; species Poecilobothrus nobilitatus. Next base: position 48,874,475 of record OX352772.1, on the reverse strand, counting down.
AATTTACCATTACGTTTGTGACACCTTAAAGGAGTCGAGCTAGATATAGTCCCAAAGTTATGGATCGGCTCAGAATCGAATTCTGAGTCGATTAAGCCATGTACGTCGATGTAGCCATGAAATGATGATCCAGTTTTATGGCAACAGCTTCTGTAAAATTTGGTTCTGCTGGTGCAACAGCTTGGGGTAGCTGCCATATAACTTCTCTTTTTAAAGGAAAATAACTCAGTGTCTACTGAAGGTAGGAATCTGAAATTTAGTAAAGCGGTGTCGAGTTACATGCCAAAAACTTTTGTAAAATTTGATTGGTCTAAAGCAACGGGTTCAGGCTTCTTGCATTTCTTGGAACTTAATGATGCTAGGCGCAATAGATTTGGGTAGCTGTCATACAACTCCACAATTTACATAAATATATCTAGGTAACGTGCGGAACCGGTACTAAAACATCTAACGTCGGTACTAAACCATCTGAATGTTTTTAAAAGATGATCAAGTTTTATAGAAACGGGAAATATTACATTCATACGGGTATCCCAGACTATGGTAAAAAGTTATGGTTTTTGGCTAGAAGATAAAATAAGTCAATTTTTCAAAGAAAATTGTGAAAATCTTATTTTTTCAGAGTTATTTCGGCTCTTCCAGAATATTTATATGTATATATATGTGAGATTCTGGGTTAGAGGGGATTTTAGAGTTGGTTTTAAAATCAGCATTTAAATAATTTATTAAGGAGATTTGAGGACGGCAGCCCTGACTATATTAAATTCAATGTAATTGAAATATGTATGTAAAAATATAATTATTAAGGACTTTTGGAGGTTGGTTACAAAATCTGAATTATACGCTTTTTGCAGAATATGTGCATACTATATATTGTATATATGCGAGATTCGGAATTAGGAGGGATCTTAGGGAAGGATTCAATATCAGGATATTCCTTTTTTCCAGAATATACAAATTATTGCAACCCTGATTTTGAAATCAACTCTAAAATCCATCAGAATTGCACCTTTACACACATATTTCAACAAAAAAGCTAAAATTTTCAAAATTGCATTTTTTATTAAAATTGTTGTTTCAATTTCGTATTTATGTCCTCTGCTGAGGCTATTTCCCAATCAATACCATACTTGTTACATACCGCTTAAAAGGGTATGCCTTTCTAATTGTATAACGATAAATATAGGGTGTCTTTGAAAAGTTCACATGTAGAGTGAAAGTTCACAAAAAAAGAAAGTTTTTTTGAAAGTTCGAAATTTTTTTTTTACCTAAATTTCCAATTTTATTTGCTATATCTCAGAAACAGTACCACCGATTAAGATAAAACGAAATGTATTATAAATGCTCTAAAATATTGTAAAATATTGGTTCCTATATATTATCGTGGACGAAAAATTTAACGGTTTAAATAAAATACTACAAAATGTAGGAAAATTTCCAAATAATCAAATGTTACTAGGTACCGTTATTTAAAATTCCAAGGCAATCGGACAATGTACCTAAAGTATATCCAAGGATAGATATTAGTGTCAGCATGTTATTATAACATGAACGCATCTATTGTGCTCACACCAATATTTAAATTTAATTTCTTTTGTCAACTTATTTTAAGAATATAAATTTTTTTGAAATGACGTTCGAATTCTTTTTAAAATTACTTTTCGACTAAATCATATTGAAATCATGGTAATTTAAACAATCATATATACATATTTACCTATATTGAAAAGTAAATTTTTTTGATTTTGTGTCAAAAAATTAAAATACATAATAGATAAATAATATTTATTTTATCTTTTATGCTGCAGAGTGCCGGAAAAAACGATTTTTGTTGGCTGTCATTTTGAATTTACATAGGGATCATAAACAAAATACAAAACTGTCATATCTAAATTAAATTTGTAATTTTTTATTTTTGTTTTTATTTTGAAATTTTCATAAAATTTTTTGTTATAGTTATGTAATTTTTAAAAAATGATTATTCAACATATTGTTATATATTTTTGCATAATCATTTTTCAAATATTAATATGTAACATTCAAAAAATACATTCAGAAAACTACAAATTGGTATCTATCAATAAAAATGATTATAAAAATTCTTCTATAAAGCAAAAAATTCAAGAAATCCATACACTTTCTCAGCCAAGAATAGTAATGGGTGTTCCAGCTAAAATTGAAGGAAATGAACATATGGTGTCCCTTAGAGTTAAAATAGCTGATAAATTGAAGTTTGGAGAGGGACATTTTTGCGGTGGTTCATTAATTTCTGTTGACAAAATATTAACAGCTGCTCATTGTCTTATTAGGTAAGTTGAAAATATGGGGCAAGAATAATACAAATAAATGATTAAAAAATGAAAACTTATAATTTATGATAATAATGGTTCAATAATATATTTTTACGTGTGTTAACAGTTTTTCTTAGTTATATAGGGTTCCGCACTTACAGCCTCTCAAAATTCCAGAAAAGTCCTATTTTTGCGTTTTTTTCTTATTACATCAAATTTTTGTGCAAGTCACAATCCTAAACAATTTGTGTTGTCTTTCGGAAATGTGCGCTTTTAAAAACAGTTGGTTTACATTCTACCTTGTTTATACAATTTTAAATTTTAATTTGTTGATTTTTACTCTTATTTATTTTTAATATTTTAAAAAATTACCAATTTTAATATAGATTACTGCAATGTACGCGTTTGACAGTCTCGCTTGCCATTGAAATTCCAGCAAACCAACAATTCTTGACCTATGTGAAACTCAAGTTAATGGTCAGAATTATAATTTTAATATTACTGGTTACACAATCGTTTCACATTTGGTGTTTAAAAGAGGTATCGCCATTTATATTAAAAATGGCATAGCTTTCAACACTCTTAATAAATTCAAATGTTCTAGCCCAACTTTTAACTATGTTTGAGAAAAACTCCTCGTTTGAAAGCAAATCATACATTTCTGTTTCTTATACAGATCACCCAACTGAAGTGAAGAGGAGACTGTTGTGGAAATTGAAAATCTCTTAAACCAGATCAAAGAAATTTTGGATTCATTCCCAGAAATTGAAATTGGTCTGGCGGGCAATTTCACTATTCGTAATAGAGACTGGCTTCACTTTTCTAACAACACTTCTCTGAGTGGAGACTCAATTGGAAAACAAGTCGAACTATTCTCATCTCTGTTCCATCTTTTTCAACTTGTCCAAAAGTTTTTCATCCCCGACCGTGCTGAATAAGAACTGCGATAAAGAACTTTTTCAGATCCTTTGATTGGACATTGTGCTTCCGTGATAAGAATGTCGACTTTGCTGCAAATGCGATTTGTGAAACAATTTTACTTGGAATGAGCTTATTTATTCCTCACTCCATCAGAACGAATAAAAAAAAGTCCAAAGTCTTTGTTTAATCGCATCTGCAGTGAAGGAATCTTAAAAAGGAAGAGGCTTTTATACCGTACCAAAGCAATAGGTCGGAGGCTCTCAGAACAGATACAAGAGAATTATCAACAGGCAAAAATTCTTATTCAACCTAAAGTTGAAACGCAAACTTATCCACATGGCAAAATAGCATATCCTTTTGGACATTTGCTAAAAGTTTAAAAGAGGACGTTAGCGGGTCTTCTTTCAACCCTGCCTCAGTCAACTCTAAAACCACAATTTGTTCTTGAAGTTAACTACTCCTTCCGTAAAATTTACTTTATAAGAGCAGTGATGAAAATTTTGAAAAATCTTGTTACAAAAAAATCAGCCGGTCCAGATGGTATCACTACCGTGGTTCTTAAAAATACCTAAGTATTTTGAAACCTCTACGCAACCTTTTCTATCTTTCCTTTACTTCGGATGTTTTCCTTATTCGCATGTTCCGCATGTTTTCCCTATTCCAAAAAAAGGTAATAAAAGCGATCCCTCTAACTACCGTCCTATTGCTATAGCCTAAGTCTATAGCCCAAGTGCTATAGCCTATTGCTAGCCTAATAAGTTAGTTTAAGTTTCTTTCTAAAGTAATGGAGAAAATAGTAAACCACAAGCTTTTAAAATATCTGGATCGTAGAGGTTTGCTTCATGATAGACAATACGGGTTCAGAGCCCGCCGTTCAACCGATGATCTCATGACTTACCTTTGCGAAAAGTTGAACATCAGCCTTCACCATTATGGTGAGTCTGATGTAGTGCCTCTGGATATTTCCAAAGCTTTCGGCCGAGTCGGACATGATGCTTTATTCGTAAAATGCAAATCATTAGATTAAATAGAGTATGATTCGGGTACTTGTCGATGGATATTCATCTGACAATTTTATAAAAAATGCTGGTGTCTCCCTGGAATAGGTTTTATCCCCCACTCTCTTTTTAATATTTATCAACGATCTTGGAACTTCCTATAAATTTCATGCCGCTGTAAATTTAAATACCAGATTAATAGAAAAGCAAGAAATTTCACTATCAGTGAGCTAAATAATGTTTTAGCGGAAATCCAAAAAGAGAGTTGATGTCAACACACAAAACATGCAATGCTGTTTAATCTCGACTAAAATCGCCACTAATACACCCAACCTGACATTTGAGAGTGAAGCTCTGCAGCACTCAACAGATTTCAACATTCTGGTCATCAAGTTAAAGCAAAAATTGGCTTGGTCAAATCATATTTTTAGTATAGCTAAAGATGCTGCTAAATGTTTGGGTTCCTTGTACCGTTGTAAAGCTTACTTTTCATCATCCGATCTTCTCAACATCTATAAAATATACATTAGGCCGAAAATGGAGTATAACGCACATATTTGACTTCCCAAACAGCGCTGGGTTATCTCTACAAAGTACAAAACAGAGCTATTAGTTTTATTGGCAAATCCAGTGTTATATCATCGCTCACTCCACCCTGACATGTCCGTGCTGTTGGGTTATTGACTCTTTTTTATAGGCACCTTATAGGGGTAAACACCTGTTCTAAAGAAATAAAACAAGTAATCCCTCCACTCCATCTTCTTCATCCTCTTCAAGTTTTCCAACGTGAAATGAGGATGCAACAGATGCCCTGATACACTGTCGCAATTTCAAGATGGCGTAATAAAGTATTCGGAAATTCGTTTGACATGTGCATGTCGCATTTATAGAACCTTACGTCCGCACATGTGTTGCTAAAAGTTGGTAATTCATTTGTGTACGATATAACGAACTTCAAGAAGAACATTAACATCCTTCTTCAAAATAATTATTCAAATTTTTCATTTCATCCTCCACAATCTCATTTATCCAAATCCAATTTCCCAAGTAAACCTTCCTTCATCGCTTTCCCCAAAACCAAGTTGTACATTATATTATTATGTATTAAAGGACCTATTCTAAAGTTTTGTTTTAAAGGAGATGGTTTTGTTTGGTTAAAGTGCAAAACTACCCAGAGGAACCTCATGCAATTCCATGCAAAATTAATGAGATTGTGAAGAAAACAAAGATACTTAAATTGAAGATAATTATTGAATGTACAATTAAGTATACATTTAAGCACATTTGATATACCGTCAAATCTTTGGCGGTTAGTAACAAACCTCATACATGCATTAAATATTACATTAAGATCAGCACCAAGATTAAGATAAGAATATTACATTAAGATCATTACATAATTTCACCGGCACTGATAGAGGAGTAAAGTACATCACAGTAGAAGAAATGTGGTAAAATAAGTGCTTTTAATAACCTACACTTGGTCTGAAAAAATACCAAGTAGGCCAATTTCAAAAGTCTGCGAAGTAAAGGATGCACTATTGGCGTGCTGTTTAATCTGCTCAGCCCACGTAAGCTTAGTATTAAAAAAAAACACCTAGGTTTTTGTCATTATCATTTATTTTAAGTTTAGTAAGTTTTATTTTTTTATTTTAAGTAGTTGGAATTGTTTTTGAATAAATAACAAGAACTTGGGATTTAGCTACGTTTGATTTAAGATTGTTTGTCACATATCCAATAGAATATTGCATCAAGCTCATCATTCATTTTGGTAACACATGATGAAAGCTTTCAAGAGTGTGAGTTCATAAATATCTGAGAATCATCAGCATAAAGTGAGCTTCACTCAAGCATTTGCGAAGGTCATTTATAAAAATTGAAAATAAAAGTGATCCCAAGATGTCTGCCCAATAGATACAACATCACCAACCTTTGATTAACTTTTAATGTTTTCCGCTGTCCCTCATAAGAAAAAAAAACTTGCAGACACTATAATATTATTTAAATCGATTTAAAATAAACAAACTAATTCATTTAACAATTATTTTAAAACTAGCGTCATAGAATGACAGGGTTAATTATGGTAGATTTTATTTTTATATATGTAATACATTTGTTTTTGCAATTTCGGAATAATGTATAATTTATACTTTGAAATGCAGCAAATAAAAAGAAAATGTTATTATTTGTATGTTTTTATTATTTATATAGGTACAAAAAAAAATTATTATGTTTCTATCCGGAATCGCACGTGCGCACTACCTTGTCAGAGTCCGATACTCTAAATATGTACTAATAAGAAGAAATGAAAAAACACTATACAAATACTTTGTAACTAAATTAAGCTAACTTAATGTAAAAAGTGGAATAGTAATAAGAATTTATCATGCACGAAAAAGACAGAATAAAAAAAAATTATTTAAAATAAAATATTCATTTGGGTACCCACTACCCATATATATAAACAAAAATTCCAATTTCAGTTATCTCTATACCTAATACATTATACTTGGCAGTTGGCACATTAACAAATTCATTTGGGTACCCACAAAAAAATGACATTATAAAAATATATAGTGTTGTTTTTATACCGGTACGATAAGGATCGGGTATATTAAAATTGCTCCTCCGTTTGTTACACCTCGAAGTAAGCTAGCTAGATATACCTTCAAAGATATGAATAGGATTAGAATGAAATTCTAAGTCGATTAAGTTTTGTCCGTCCGACCGTCAGCAAGATAACTCAAAAACTAAGAAAGCTAGAGCCTTGAAATGAACACAAAATATTTTTACAACAATTTGTAGGTTCCCTATTTTTTTTGGTTGAGATTCGACTAAAACTTCGGGTAGCTCTCGAACATCTAACTTTTAAAACCCCACATTTTTTTTTAAATAGAGCCATGAAATTTTAACTGCTGATAGATATCATAAAAATATTATTTTAATATTAATAACTTTTTCCTGCAGCCCCACACGTTACGGAGCTAAAGCTCCACAAAATCCGAAAAAGCTCTATATTTAATTGTTATAACACAAGATGTATAAGGTATATTATCTTCAATTTGAAAAAGCTAAAAGATTACCGCTTTTATGAGCTTCAAAAATATATATACAATAAATATATATTTATGGTATATATATTTATGGTCTTAATTTACCGTTATGCGAAACTTCAAATTTTGCTAAATTCTTAATTCCTTCTATCCTCCAAAAGGTTTAAGTTAGAAACTTTAAATTTTGAGAGAAGTTAGGTCTTTGCAAATCAGTACGAGTCATTTCAGAAAATATTTTTGTATCACGTCCCGCTTCGGAGCTGTATGGGCTCCAAAACTAAAAAAGTCCTTATTTTTAAACACCTATCCAAATTTTTTTGAAGTAATATACAATAATTAAAGCTTTAACATTATATTTTTATTTCTTTTAACAACTTTTCTTAATAATATAGGGTTATCTTAAAATTGACGAAAGTGTGACTTTATTTTTCTAAATTTTTCTAACAAATTTGCTTAACGATTTTTTTGCATTTTTTTTTACTCGATAATTTGTAATTGTTGAGGATGATGCGTAGTGCAAAAAAAATTAAATAAATAAAAAATTTAATTTTTGAAGAATTTTTGCTTTTGCTTGAAGAATTTATATTTATATGATATTAGTATACATACTTATATAACTCATACTTATTTATATATCGTATATATGTCACTGATGAATGAATGATATATAATACATATATGTATAGTATAAATTATTATACATTTGCTGCTTAGTATTAAATTGTACTATAGCATATTTGGAAAAGTTTTGGATTGATAATCGTTATGTGGAAGGTTAGAATCTGCTTTTGAAGAATGTATAAACATATAGTTTGAATATATATACAACTCACAGTTCTAGAAATAATAAAATTCACCCAAATTATTTTAAAATACTTAAAAATTAAAAAAATAATATTATAAACAGAGTGACAGGCTATGGACATACTAATGGTTCGTACGGGTATCTAAGAGTTGACAAAGGCAACTGTATTCTTCCTCGTTTTATAATAGAACACATCCAACACAACACTTTAAATTGAATGCGTTTGTTACACATCATTTTACTGGACAAATATTTATATTAATTATTGCCTATATAACTTTCACAATTTATTATTAATTAGGGGTAAAACGGATGCAAAAAGAATAATAGCTGTTATGGGTATACTGGACAGGATGAATCGAAATGGCGCTCAAAAAAGAAATGTTTTAAGGACTGTGGCACATAGAAAATATAATTTCAGAACTATGAAGAATGATATAGGCCTTGTATTTCCATCAGAACCGTTTGATCGTAAGTTGAATAATTTTTTTTTTCTTATTTTAAATTAGTATGGAAATTTTCGTAAATCGCTAATGGTATTCGCAAAATTTAGATAAATTTGGTTTTGTCTTCAAACAATATTAAATGTGGATAAGCAGTTACTACGTACGCAATAATTATATTACATTATAAATTTCGTTAAAAATATGAAAATTCACAATAGGAGGCAAACATAATATTAGGATCATAAAAGAACAATATTCAATAAAAATTAGTAAACGTTGTAAGAAGGAATCAACCATATTGGTGAATTTTACTATTGGTGAATTGAGACAATCGAATCGAAAATAAATTAACATTTAAGTCTTATACAAATATTAGTATACAAGCAGATTTTGATAAAAAGTTACTTTATAAATCTAGAATCACAGAAAAAGTAGATGTTTGTTTTTTTGCAAATATTCCTTTTAACCGAACTCAGTTTTCCGATTGTGATAATATCATATACAACTTTTTTTTTAATTATGCGTAGTTCATTATGAGTTTGGCTTTTGTCCTTGTATTACGAATATAGGTTATTTAAAGTTTAAAAATACGATTACTTTGTAGATATACTAAAAATTTAAAATCTAATTTTTTTCTTTTTACTTCGTAGTTACCCAAAATGTAAAAATTATCGAATATGCCACGGTTGCAGACTATAAGGAAAATCAAGAAATCAGGATAACAGGATGGGGTCACACTAGTGAAAATGTAAATCAAAAGACAGTAGTGTTTTATTATTAAAATGTTAAATTTGTTACATAGGAAGAATCAAGCGAAATATTACTTACTGCAAATGTAAAAATAGTTAATAGAGACTCGTGTAAAGAAAGGTATTTTTTTATGGCTCGCATAACATCCGCAATGTTCTGTGCTGGAGGTGGTGGTAGAGATTCGTGCCAAGGTATTTTTTTTTAATATTAAAAATATATAATACTAGGTATTGGCCCGTCATAGAATGACGGAGTTAATTATGGTAAATTTTACTTTTATATACCTACATATTTGTTTTTGCAATTTCGGAATAATGTATAATTTATACTTAGCCAAATAATGCAGTAAATAAAAAAAAAGTTATAATTTGTAATTTATATACAAAAAAAAATATTATGTTTCCATACGGAATCGTACCTATACACTACCTTGTCAGAGCCAGTCACACTAAATATATACTAATAACGAGAAAGAATACAGTTGCCTTTGCCAACTCTTAGATACCCGTACGAACAGTTAGTATGTTCACAGCCTGTCACTCTGCTTACAATATTATTTTTTTAATATTTTAGTATTTTAAAATAATTTGGGTGCATTTTATAATTTCTAGAACTATGGGTTGTACATATATTCAAACTATATATTTATACATTCTTCAAAAGCAGATTCTAACCTTCCACATAACGATTACCAATCCAAAACTTTTTCAAATATTATATAGTACCATTTAATACCAAGCGGTAAATGTATATTAAATTACAAAATAGTAAATATAATTTTAAATATTATATTATATTAATGCGCACATAGTGTATTTATATTGTTATAAGTATATACCTTCATACATACATACTTGGCATACGGTGTCTTAATTTACCGTTATGCGAAACTAAAATTTTGCAAAATACTTTAATCCTTCTGTCTTCTAAACGGTTTAAGTTGGAAACTGAAATTTTGATAGGAATTAGATATTTTAAAATAAGTATGAGTCATTTCAGAAATTTTTTTTGTATCACCCCCCGTTTAGGAGCTGTAATGGGTCAAAAACTGAAAATTTCCTATTTTGAAACACCTGTAACTTGAACACCTGTTAAAATTTTTTTGAAGTAATAGGTACCCAAAAATTACAGCTTCAACATTATACTCTTATTTCTGTTAACAACTCTTTTAATAATATAGGGTTACTTTATAATTGACGAAAGTGTTACTTGATTTTTTCAAATTTTCTAACAAATTTCTTTAACGAATTTTTTGCATTTTGTTTTACTCAATAATTTGAAATTGTTGAGGATATAATGCGTAGTACATAAAAATGTAAATAAATAAACAACATAACGGTTGCTTGACGAATTTTTATTTATATGATATTGATATACCTACATACTTATATAATATCATGTTTATTTACATATCGTATATGTCACTGATGAATGAATGATAAGAGTATAGATGTATATTACATAGCGCCGTATTTACATACATACATATTATGTATTTTATTGTACTTATAAGAAATTATTCTGTCAATGGAATATTTAAATATAATATAATATAATATTTAAAATTATATTTACTGTTTTGTAATTTAATATAAATTTACCGCTTAGTATTAAATGGTACTATAGAATATTTGAAAAAGTTTTGGATTTATAATCGTTATGTGGAAGGTTAGAATCTGCTTTTGAAGAATGTATAAACATATAGTTTGAATGTATGTACAACCCATAGTTCTAGAAATTATAAAATTCACCCAAATTATTTTAAAATACTTAAAAATTAAACAAATTATATTATAAGCAGAGTGACAGGCTGTGAACATACTAACGGTTCGTACGGGTATCTAAGAGTTGACAAAGGCAACTGTATTCTTTCTAGTTTTTTTTCTATAATAGAACACATCCATCACAACACTTTAAAATGAATGCGCTGATGTATGCTGATGTATTTATTCTTGTATTTAAAATGTGCTGCAAAACTCTCGCGTTAACATTAAGTTGCATTTTGCAATTGCAACTTTATATGTGTGCGTTATCATTATAACTTATTTCTTTGACCTGTTAAAATTTTTTATTGTTTGATAATATTTTTATGTATTGGTGACTTGCAACAGCTAAAGCAGCTAAATTTTGGTTAACGAAAATGAATAAAGATTTTCGGAATTTTACGCATTTTCGTCGTTTTTTTTCGCTTTTAATTTTTTTTTTGGGAGAAGCGAGGAAGTGGGAAAGAAAAAGAAAAAGTTGCAACTGAATAATGCAACCAGTATAAACAGGCAATTTGTTACACATCATTTGTCTGGACAAATCTAATAAATCTAACAAATAAGTTCACGTAAAAACCACCAGTCCGATTGCAACCAAATTTTGCAGGAACATTTCTACGACCCTGGAAAATGTTATAGACTATATGGTGTTTCGGTTCATTAATCCGTTGCGACCCGAGAGCCATTTAAAGCTTTTTCGTTTTTCCGTTGTTCTGGCTGAACGGTTTAATTCATTGAGTTGAAAATTTGTACAAATGTTCCTCCTAGCATTAGACGGGTACTGAAGATGGTAATGAATACAAAAATGTAATTTTTAAGCTTAAAAGAAAAAATTTTTGAATATTATTTGAACACTATTAAAAATGCCCTTAAAAAAATATATAAAGGAACGGCTTAAATAAACGAACTTATTTCACTCTATACTCTAAATAAAAAAATCTGGATAAAACTCTGGATAAAATTAATACTGATATTCATTCTAATCTCACCATATCCTTGGATTCTGATCAGTTACTAAGCTTAATCTAGAATTTCTTTATGGTGAACTATGGTTCTTCAAATACAATTTTGATTCTATAAAAGATGTCATATTATTTTAATAAACTTAACTAACTTAACTTAACATTTCTGCACAGTATTTAATCAAAAAAAATGAGTACATACATATTTAAAGAACAGAAAACCTTGCACTCTTATCCATATACAGTTCTTACACAAATTGTTGGCCTTATTCAATACTAATTTGAAAACATAATTAGAAAAAGTTGACGTAAACAAATGCTGGTTGATTTATAAAGGTAAAAAACAATCCTGTATTAAACAGAACCTGAGATGTATGCATTTAACAAGAAGTTTTTTCAAAATTTGAAGAGCTGTGGGTGCTGTAGGAACTCCAGCGGTGAGGGTACATAAAAAAGTTGTTATACAACATTACTCTTTTTAGAGATCTATGCATAGTTAATATTTCATTGCTCCTTATTAAACAGTATATAAGTTTTAACAGACAGAGGGAGAGAGCGAACCTAATATAGCAAATTTTTCAAAATGTGCTTAAAAGGATAATTCACAAAAACATGAAGTGACATTACTTAAGAAAAAAAATTGATTACATTATGGCCTTTTATAATTTAAATTCGATTTTACCTTTCGGTATTAACGAATATATTGTGAAAACTCACTTTGTCGTAATTGTGTACTTAATAGATTATTAATTCCTTTAAAGATTTTTTCTAGACGAATTGTCTTTAATTCTTCGCTCTGTTAATTCAATTTAATTAAATGTAATAAATAATAGCATATTTAACTACCAGCATTTGTAAATGCATAGTAATAAGTTAACTATATTACTTAAATTATGTTAACGCAGAAACAAAAGTTAATAATTTTTATTTCATAATACCAATAAACGCCGGGCAACGCCGGGTACTCTGCTAGTCTAATATATAAAGCAGAAATTCTGTTTGTTTGTTTCTTTGTTTGTGCCATTTCACGTAAAACCACCAGTCCGATTGCAACCAAATTTTGCAGGAAAATATCTACGTATCCCCGAAAAGTATTATAAGCTATATCACATTTCGGTTCATTAACCCATTGCAGTCCGAGAGCCATTTAAAGCTTTTTCGTTTTTTCGTTATCCTGCCTAAACGGTTTGACCGATTGAGTTGAAAATTTGTACCAATGTACCAAGAATGCAATTTGTTACCCCGATGCGGTCCGGCGGGCTTTCAAAAGATTTTTTGTTTCCTATTTATGTCCAATTTTTTATGGTGGACTTATGGTCTGAAAAAAATCCTGTAACAAATTTTTATGAAGTTCCGGTAAATCGTTTGGGCACGAGAGCCGAACGAAGTTCATTAAATATTTCTGTTGTTCTGCTTAAACGGTTTAATCAATTGATTTGAAAATTCGAAAAATTGTTGCTCTTTAGCAGAAAAACTAACTAGGTTAATTTTATTACGATCCATTAACCCGTTGCGGCACCAGGGATCAGTGAGGTTTTTGAATTTACTTTGTTGTCGCGCTTAAACGGTTTGATAAATTGAGTTGAAAATTTACAAAAGTTTAACTCTTCACCCTAGAAGCTCACTCAGTAGATTTGGTTACAATCCATTTACCCGTTTCTGCACCAGGGCCCAATGAATTTTTTTAGTTTCTTTGTTCTCGCGCTTAAACGTTTAAAATTTGGAAAAGTGTAACTCTTTACCACAGAAGCTTACTGAGTTCATTTGGTTATGAGACATTAACCCATTTCAGCATCACTCCTCAATGAATTTTTATTTTTTTGTTGTCGTGCTTAAAGGGTTTGACCAATTGAAAATTACCACTCTAGAATCCAGCTAATGGTGTAGTTGACACCGGCCTTTCATACGAAACGTCTCGAATTCAACCCCGGCTGGGTCATATAGATTAATAAAAAAAATAATATAGATTTTTCTTATAATATATAATTATTTAAAATATAATTAAATTAAAAATTAGTATATATGTCCTATAAATTATAATTAATATCATATTGTAATAGCTATATAATAAAATAATAATAAACCATAATTCTCGTATAAGATAATAGATGGCGTAGAAATAAAAGAAACGTCTTAGTCTTGTACAATAGCTACAGTCGTGTAATCAACGGCTTAGTGAAATTAATGATTCAATAAACTGAAGCTTAGTCAATTATGAATAATAAATGACTTAGTGGATGCCCTATACTCCTCATTGGAGTGGCAAGGTACTGCACGAGTACCAATTAAAAATATTCTGCCCCATTTTTTGTATTGTTATTATATTATTAAAAGATATTTCCAACACTTTTTACTTTTGTCTATATACTGTTTTTAATATTCCATAAAAACCTTTCAATGGGAATTTTTAATATATAACAGTAATTAAAATAACCAAATTAAGTATCTTAAGAATACTGTGTTTAAGTTTTAACAACATAACATTTTCGGCCGTTATTAAGGAACAGAAATAATCTGCTCCATACGACAATCACCATGTCATCATTCAGGAATGCATTACTAACATATTGTGGTCTATCTATATGCATAAGATGCATGTGTAATATATTTCTCAAAAAATATCATTGAAATATGTACATGCTATATGTATAATGAGCTTATGTTTAAAAATACTATAAACACAATCAATTAAATTAGAAAACATATTCATATTTCTGTACAGTATTTAATCAACAGAATATATATACATATACTGGGCATACATATTTAAAGACCAGAAACCCTTACATTTTGGTCCATGTACAGTTTTTTAAAAAATTTTTTTAATGCATGGTTAATATTTCTTTGTTCTTTATTGAACAGTGTATAAGGTTTGTAAACAGACGAACGGACAGAGTGAAACTTTTCGATCCTTTGCTTACGAGGATAATTCATAAAACATGAAATGACATTACTTACGAAAAGAAATGTATTACATTATGGTCTTTTATAATTGAAATGCGATTTTATGTTTCGGTATTAGCGAATATATTGTGGAAACTCACTTCGTCCTAATAGTATACTCAATAGATTACTAATTCCTTTAAAGATTTTTGGTAAACGAATTGTCTCTAATTCTTTGCTCTGCTTATTCGATTTGCTAAAACAAATGAATTAAATGTAATTAAATGTATAATAAAAATTAAAATATTAACTAATCAACATCTGTAAATTCATAGTAATACGTGAACTATATTAATTAAATTATAATAACGCAAAAGCAAAATTTTTACTTCAAAAAGCCAACAAAATACACCGGGCAACGCCGGGTATTATGCTGGTTATATTATAAGTTTGAGTCACTCTTCAGAGCATATATGCATCCACCTTATAAGAATGTTTTAAACAAAAATAAAGTGTTTTTGTAGGTTAGGTTACCAGTTGCTACTCTAAACGACGACAATTAGATAATATTATATGAAATTTTTTAAAAGGAATATGAACTAAATTGAAAAAATTTAAAAAGTTTTCCAACTGAAATGAAACATTAGTACATTGATTTTACTTTTAAAAATTGCGTAATGAATTATGTTTATATTTTGAAATAAAAGAGCCCTTGGTGGTCAACTGGTTAAATAAGTAGCGTATAAATGGAGCGAAAATTCTTCGCAGACCATAACCATTTTTAATCAAAAGAAAAATGACTAAAACAGTAATTTTTACCAAAAAAGCGAGCAAATAATGTAAATAAAATATTATCAAAATATAGGTACCTAAATATAATAAAAGACAAGCTGCTGCTGCTGAGTAGCGTGCCCTAATCTTAAATGTTATTTCAACAAATGTTATGCTATTAAAAGAAAGAAACGTACATCTGATATTTACCCACGTAACAGTAGAAAACAATAAATATTAAAATGTTATGCTATGAAAAGAAAAAAACTTATATCTGATATTTAGGTACATAACAGATAGAAAAAAGAACTATTAAAATGTTATGCTATGAAAAGAAAAGAAAAACAAGGTAGTGTATAAATCAAAGTTTTTAAAAGGTTGCATTTTTAAGTAGACATAAAGAACACTATAAAATTGCAATAATATTTTTATTTAAATTTTGAATTTTACTATGCAACTTTTTCTTAATTTTTTAAAAATCTTGCCACATATAATATAACAATGTAACAATCAAAAGTTCAGCCCATAATATAGATACATATATGAATGAATATATGGGTATAAATGTAGTTATAGATTTATTATTTTTATTAGCAATAATTATATTTATGATCGGTAAACATAAACGAACAAACAAAAAATTCAGAATGTTCTAGAGGACCTAATAAATTTCTATTTCTCAAACAGTCTGTAGGTGCTACTGTAAATATTTAAAATTAAAAAAAAATAAAAGAAGTACTGAATTTTTAAAAAGTTTTTTACATAATACGTATTTGAATGAATTTACTAAAATTAAATTGTTCATAAAACTGAGGAAACTTTCACAAAAGCTATATTTTTCTACTTACACCCGTCGTATGACGAGCTTTTTTACTATAGTACATGTATAAAACAACATTATATATGTAAATAAATATCTACGTATATAAATTAAAATAGTATTGAAACTATTATGGTAACGATTTCAGTAATATTATAAAACCCTACGTGATATGCCTACTTTCATAAATATGTTTGGACGTGGATAAATAAAAACGTTGACGCCATTATGAGAGTCAAAAAATCTGTCAAAATTTAAGAGGCTGTAAAGTTTAATTAGGAGGCACTTCTTCATATTTTCTTTAATTAATTGGTCTATTGTGAGAATATGTCAATGATTTCAAGATTTGCTTCCTTAAAATATTATGCGCTTTTATGTTAAAAATGTAAAATAAATAGATTTATTACCGAAATGAAAAAAATTAGGATAAGGAGGAAATAGAGGATATCATCAGTGATAAATGTGTTAAGATTCGGCTTGAATTTTTGCAAATTGTAATTTTCTATAGGCCATCAACTTCTGGGAAAACATCAGTTGGTAGTAGATTTCATATTTTTGCAGTTCTGGCAACAAATGAATTTACTATGCCCGGTAGAATACCATTTAGGTAGATCCACAAAGTAGGAGAGAGCATTTGCAGTACTTCTGATTATGCGTTGGAATTGTCTGTACTCCATTTTTTAATAAATAATTCTTTTTAAAAATTCAGAACATTCAAATTAAAAATAAACACTTACACTTTAATAGTTCGGGCATCATTAATATATAGGTGATACACAATACACCAAACATAGGTTTAGCATTTAAAAATTTTTAAGGATCTTGATTTTTGGTTTTATTTTGTAATTTTTATATTTATTTCAGGTGATTCTGGTGGTCCTGCCTTGATAGATAATGTTCAGTATGGCATTGTTTCATTTGGAAAAGGTTGTGCAGATCCTCAGTACCCTGGAGTATACACTGATGTAGCTTTTCATAAAGAATGGATTGACAAAGGTTCAGCCGTTACCGTTATTTTAGATACTACATTATTACTATCAGTTTTAATACTAAATTTTTTAAATTAAATTCAATATGTTTTTATTGGAAATAGAAGAGTTAAAAAATTTTATTTAATGTCAATAGTCAAATATGTATATAAAAACAAAAGTTTTTTAAATAAACTTGAAAGTGATTTTTATAAAAAAAATATTGGTTTAAGTGCTTTTACACTTTCTGATTGTGCATATTTCAAATCTAATCTCTAATGATTCTATAAGCTCAAAAAGTTTTTTATTAATTTAATATTCATTACTCTCATAGATCCTTTGTGTAAAAATACAAGATTTTGGATTAAAATATAATATTTATTGTAATTTATTTGCCCTATTTGCCCTATAAAATAATTTGTTTTCTTCTATTTTGTACAAGCGGTAAAAAACATTGCGATCACTAAATACACCAAAGAAAATTATATACAAATTTCCTTTTAATTGTGGAGGGATTTTAAAAATTTACCAACATACATCTTCTACCCCTTTAAAAGCTCTTTTTATACCGTATACTTTGGTATGGTGTTTGTAACCACAAAAAGGAAGCGAGTTAGATATGGACATGTATATATATTCTGAATCAGGATCACCTCCTGAGTCGATTTAACGATGTCCGTCCGTCCGTCCGTTCGTTCGCACGATAACTCAAAAACTAATAAAGCTATATTGACGAAATTTATATAGTAGGTTTCTAATTACGAAAGGAAGGCTAAGTTCGAATATGGACAAAATCGGTCTATGGGTTCGGATTCTGGAAGCTTCCGAATGATTCCGGAGCAAACGAGATTATCTCCAAAACCAACAAAGATAGAATCTTTAAATTTTGTACAATGATGTTCCTTCCCATTCGATTTATGTCCATGAAATTTAAGATGATTTGGTCCATGGGTTAGGATTTTGGAAACTTCCGAACGAGCACCAGAGCAAATGAGATTATCTCCAAAACCAATAAAGATATAACCTTCAAATTTGACAGAGTGGTGTTATTTCATGTTCAATTTAAGTCTCTAAAATTTGAGAGGATTTGGTCTATGGGTTTGGATTTTGGAAGCTTCCAAACGAGCATCAGAGCAAGTGAGATTATCTCCAAAACCAACTAAGATATAACCTTTAAATTTGGCAGAGTGGTGTTACTTCATGTTTTATTTAAGTCTCCGAAATTTGAGAGCATTTGGTTCATGGGTCCGGATCTTGGAAGCTTCCGAACGAGCCCCAGAGCAAACGAGTCCAACCAACAAAGATAGAACCTTTATTTTTAGTCCAAAGGTGTTCTGTTATGTTTCCTTTTTTGTAAAATTGGAAAATGACATTTGAAAGAATTTGAACCATGGATTCGTATATTGGAACCTTCTGAACGAGCCCCAGAGCAAACGAGATTATCTCCAAAACCAACAAAGATAGAACCTTTAACTTTTTTACAATGATGCTCCTTCCCGTTTGATTTATGTTTCTGAAATTTAAGAGGATATGGTCCATGGGTTTGGATTTTGAAAGCTTCCTAACGATCCCCAGAGCAAATGAGATTATCTCCAAAAAAAACAAAGATATAACCTTTAAATTTGGCAGAATGGTGTTCTCTCATGTTTGATTTAGGTCTCTAAAATTTGAGAGGATTTGGTTTACGGGTTCGGATTTTGGAAGCTTCCGAACGAGCACCATACCAAATGAGATTATCTTCAAAACCAACAAAGATAGAACCTTTAAATTTTTTACAATGATGTTTTTTCCGTTTAATTTATGTCTCTGAAATTTGAGAGGATTTGGCCCGTGGGTTCGGATTTTGGAAGCTTCCGAACGAGCCTCAGAGCAACTGATATTATCTCCAAAAGCAACAAAGATATAACCTTTAAATTAGGCAGAATGGTGTTACTTCATGTTTGATTTATGTTTCTGAAATTTGTGAGGATTTGGTCCATGGGTTTGGATTTTGGAAGCTTCCGGACGACCCCAAGAGCAAACTAGTATATCTCCACAACCAACAAAGATAGAACTTTTATTTTTAGTACAAAGGTGTTCTGTTATGTTTCCTTTTTTGTAAAATTGGAAACTGACATTTGAAAGAATTTGAACAATGGGTTCGTATTTTGGAAACGTCCGGACAAGCACAAGAGCAACGAGCATATCTCCAAAACCAACAAAAGTAGAACCTTTAAATTTAGTACAATGGTGTTCTGGCATGTTTTCTTTATGTTCGTGAGATGGATTCGATGACTTGAAGTGGCAATTCGGGTACCTGACACACACCTCTCAAGGACTAACAATCTTCGATAATCTTCGATATATCTTAATAAAGATAGAATCTTAAAGTTTTTTACAAAGGTGTCAAGCATATCCCAAGAGGATGCCTCTTTTACGTTTCTGAAATTAGAGTAGAATAAGACACAAAAGGGAAGAAGTGAAGTTCAAGAAGTTCAAGCAGCTGCCAAAAAAACTTATGGATTTTTAATTTAATTCGAATTATTCCGGTGTAGGGTATTAATAAGTCGGTTGCATCGACTTACTGTTACATTTACTTGTTCTCTAAACGGAATGACCTAGCAATCAGCAACAGAAAGTAGAAATATCTGATTACAACCGTATTGCTATATAAGCGCTTCAACATTCCTAAATTATTTGAACTCATAGTGAATGATCTATGTTTAGATCATATTTTATACTGAGTATCAATTTTAATTCCAATATAATAAAATAAACTGACAATTGGAATAAAACGAGGAAGAATACAGTTGCCTTCGTCAACTCTTAGATACCCGTACGAACAGTTAGTATGTTCACAGCCTGTCACTCTGCTTACAATATTATTTTTTTAATATTTTAGTATTTTAAAATAATTTGGGTGAATTTTATAATTTCTAGAACTATATGGGTTGTACATATATTCAAACTATATGTTTATATGTACATTCTTCAAAAGCAGATTCTAACCTTCCACATAACGGTTATCAATCCAAAACTTTTTCAAATATTCTGTAGTACCATTTAATACTAAGCGGTAAATGTATATTAAATTTACTTAGTACAAAATAGTAAATATAATTTTAAATATTATATTATATTAATGCGCACATAGTATATTTATATTGTTATAAGTATATCGCCATACATTGCAATATTTCTTTATAAATATTTCCATTCATAGAATAATTTCTTATAAGTACAATAAAATACATATATGTATGTGTGTAAAAAGGGCGCTATATAATATACATCTATACTCTTATTATTCATTCATCAGTGACATATACGATATGTAAATAAACATGATATTATATAAGTATGTATATATATCAATATCATATAAATAAAAATTCTTCAAGCAACCGTTATGTTGTTTATTTATTTACATTTTTTTGTACTACGCATTATATCCTCAACAATTTCAAATTATCGAGCAAAACAAAATGCAAAAAATTCGTTAAAGAAATTTGTTAGAAAATTTGAAAAAATCAAGTAACACTTTCGTCAATTATAAAGTAACCCTATATTATTAAAAAAAGTTGTTAACAGAAATAAGAATATAATGTTGAAGCTTTAATTTTTGTGTATTACTTCAAAAAAATTTTAACAGGTGTTCAAGTTACAGGTGTTTAAAAATAGGAAATTTTCAGTTTTTGACCCATTACAGCTCCTAAACGGGGGGCGATACAAAAAAAATTTCTGAAATGACTCATACTTATTTTTAAAGATCTAACTTCTATCAAAATTTCAACTTTAACCGTTTCCAACTTTAACCGTTTAGAAGATAGAAGGGTTAAAGGATTTTGCAAAATTTGAGTTTCGCGTAACGGTAAATTAAGACACCGTATGCCACAAATATATATTTATTGTATATATACTTTCAAAGCTAATGAAAATAGTAATCGTTTGGCGTTTTCAAAATGAAGAAATACCTTATACAACTTGTACTATAACAATTTAAATATAGAGCTTTTTTGAATCTTTGGGGAGCTATAGCTGCGTAACGGGTGGGGCTACAAAAAATAGTTATTAAAAATAAAATTAATATTTTAGTGAGATCTTTCAGTAGTTAAAATGTCATAGCTCTATTGCAAAAAAAATGTGGGGATCTAAAAGTTAGGTGTTCGAGAGCTACCCTAAGGCTTGGTCCAAACTCAACCAAAAAAAATAGGGAACCTACAAATTACTCCCAGAATATTTTGTGTAAATTTCAAGATTCTAGCTTTCTTAGTTTTTGAGTTAGCGTGCTGACGGACGGACGGACATGGCTCAAAAGTCTTAGAATTTTTTTCCGATCCGATCCATACCTTTGAAGGTATATCTAGCTCGCTTATTTCGAGGTGTTACAAACGGAGGAGTAATTTTATTATACCCGATCCTATCGTACGGGTATAAAAATTAAAATACATAATTTTTCGGAAAAACGTGTTTTCTTGACTGTCATTTTGATTTTACATAGGGATCGTAAACAAAATACAAAACTGTCATATCTAAATTAAATTTGTAATTTTTTATTTTTATTTTAAAATTTTCATAAAATTTATTATAATTACCTACATATATAATTGTAAAAAAATGAATATTCAACGTATTGTTATATATTTTTGCATAATCATTTTTAAAATATTAATATGTAACATTCAAAAAATACATTCAGAAAACTACAAATTGGTATCTATCAATAAAAATGATTATAAAAATTCTTCAATAAAGCAAAAAATTCAAGAAATCCATACACTTTCTCAGCCAAAAATAGTAATGGGTGTTCCAGCTGAAATTGAAGGAAATGAACATATGGTGTCCATTAGAATAAAAAAAAAAGATTTTATTAAGTTTGGAAACGGCCATATTTGCGGTGGTTCATTAATTTCTGTTGACAAAATATTAACAGCTGCTCATTGTCTTATTAGGTAAGTTGAAACTATGGGGCCAGAATAATATAAATAAATAATAAAAAATGAAAACCTATAATTTATGATAATAAAATTATAAACGACAATTTTTTGTCATGATAAATATTCGTTATTTCAAAAGGCAAAATTTACGGAAAAATTTGTAATTGATTATTTTCAAGAAATTCCTCAAGGGCAGACTTTTATTATATGCTAGATGGTTTTATACTTGCATGAATGAATGGTCAGGGGTATAATAAATTTGCCATTGCATTTGTGACATCTTAAAGCAGCCGAGCAGGAAATACACTCAAGTGAATAAATCGGATCAGAATTAAACTCTGAGTCGATTAAGCAATGTACGTCTGTCGTCTGTCTGTCAGCACTAAACTCAAAAAAAATATAGAATTCTGTAATTTTTACTACATCACTTTTATAAAATTGTTAGTTTCACTATTTAAATTCAGCAAGTTCGACCGGAAGGTTCGAGTAGCTGTCATACAACTTCAAAATTTAGATAAATATATCTCGGTACTTAATTAAGTAAAACATCTGAAATTTCATAAAAAATAATTATCAAGTTTTATGGAAACAGCATATATTATGTACATATGGGTATCTCAGAGTTGACTATTCTACTGTACTCTTCAACAATTTAAAGTAAAATTAGAATTTATTTTCGATCTTAGATAAAAAGAAATTTAGAATATACTTCTTGGAAAAATAAAATCTTGCATGATTTTTGATTTCTTGCATTGTTTCTTCTATAGTTTTATTGATTTTCTATATTTAGAGACAGTCATAAATGATCAGACTGCTTATTTCAAGACAACGGTTAAGATTTTAATTTAGTTTATTAACCTCCAAACATTATAATGAAATAAACAAACTAAATCATTTAAAAATTATTTCAAAATGATTGACTACATAACT
Organism: Poecilobothrus nobilitatus; assembly: GCA_947095535.1. Classification (NCBI taxonomy): domain Eukaryota; kingdom Metazoa; phylum Arthropoda; class Insecta; order Diptera; family Dolichopodidae; genus Poecilobothrus; species Poecilobothrus nobilitatus. Next base: position 48,851,198 of record OX352772.1, on the reverse strand, counting down.
TTTACATTTTATTATTAATTAGGTTTAATAAGGATGCACAAAGAGTAATAGCTGTTATGGGTACATTGGACAAGATGGATCCGTCACACGCTCAACAAAGAAATGTTATAAGAATTGTTCCACATAGAAAATACAGGTCCGATACCATGAAATATGATATAGGCCTCGTTTTTCCATCAGAACCGTTTGATAGTAAGTCGAATAATTTTTTTTACGTATGTTTGTAATTTTTTTATGCGCATAATTTTGAGATAGTCTGGTTTTGTTTACGTTGCAAACGAAAGATATAACAAGTAAATGTATAGGTGTAACTGAAATCCACACAACAACTTTTAGACTTTAAGCTTGTAATAGAAAGCCTTTATAGCTTTTAAAAGAAAGAAGATAGAAACAAATTTTCTGAGATTTTTTCTCAAATCTTTCAACTTATGCTAATTCTCAAAAATTTTCTGTCTATCTAATTAAGAGGGTTCCGGAGATACAGAGGAGCCAAAATTATGTAAAACTAAAGTTATGTACATAACGCTAAATTTAAACACTAAATTTCTAAAACCTGTTTTGTTTTTATATTGAAAAATAATAGGATACAATAAAACTATTAGGATCCAATAGCATATATATAAACAATTGAAAATAGGGCATCTGCAATGAAATAAGAGTTATTGAAAAGTTGTTCCACAATTTTTTTTTGTTTTTTCCTTACTCCTATAAGGAGCATAGGGCATCCACTAAGTCATTTATTATTCATATTTGACTAAGCTTCAGTTTCTGGAATTATTATTTCACTAATTCTTTCATAACTCGGCTGTGGCTCTATTGTACAAGACTAGGTGTTTCCTTAATTCTACGCCATCTATTATCTTACACAAGAATTATATTTTATTATTATTTTATTATGTATTACATATTAATTATAATTTACAATACATATACATATAATACATATTTTTTAATTTTAATTATATTATACAAATTAAATACTATAAGAAAAATCTATATTATTTTATTAATCTGTATGATCCAGCCGGTGTTTGAACCTGAGACCTTTCGTATAAAAGACCGGTGTCTTAACCACTACACCTTTGGCTGGATACAATACAATATTTATTCCACGATACAATATTTATATTTTTATGATATTTATGGTTAAAATTTCATTGATCCATCGTAAACGGTATTAAAATTTTGCAAACAGACGAACGGACGGGCAGAATGAAGTTACTAAGACAATTTTTAAAAATCAAAAACAAGAGATTCTGAATAATTAAGATATTCTTTATTGACAAATAGATTAACAACACTAAAAAGACAAAAAGTGGATTAACTATTAATTGTAACAAAAAAAATTTCAAATAGCGAATGAATCATGACCCAATAAAAATTTCGATAATATACATGGAATGTAGCAAGAAAAATTTTACATAGAGCAAGAAATAATAGAGATTGTTGAAAAACTATATGAGAGGGAATGTCCCAAATAATAACAAGTAAATGTAACAATAAGTCGACGCAACCGACTTATTTATACCCTACACCTAAAAAATTCAAATTAAATTAAAAATCCATAAGTTATTTTAGTTAATAAAAGCTAAGAAAAATAAATGCTTTTACAACCTTTGTACAAAATTTCAGGTTTCCATCTTTATTAAATTCGAAGATATGGTTGATAGGTCTTGGAAAGTGTGTGAAGGTTACCGGACCACTACCCCAATTTTAGAGACATCATCAGAACAGGGTAGAACACTCTTATATCAAATTTCAAGTTTTTATCTTTATTAATTTCGAAGTTATGCTTGTTCGGTTTTGGGAGTTGTGTGGGAGGTACCCGAACAACCACTCTAATTCAACTCAAATTTTAGCCAAATCAGGGATTCAGGAAACAACACCCTAGTACCAAATTTGAAGTTTCTACCTTTATTAATTCCGAATATATGCTTGTTCGCTTTTGGGAATTGCGTGGGAGGTATCCGAACAACCACTCCAATTCATCCCAAATTTTAAAGATATCAGGGATTCAGGAAAAAAACACCCTCGTACAAAATTTTAAGATTCTATCTTTATTAATTTCGAAGATATGCGTATTCGGTTTTGGGAGTTGTATCGGAGGTACCCGAACGCATAGTCCGATTTAGTCCATTTGCAATCCCCGCCTTTTAGTTATTGTTAACCTACATATAATATAGTATAAATTTCATCAAGATAGCGTCATTATTTTTTGAGGTATCGTGCGTACGGACGCAAGGACTAACATCGCTAAATCGACTCAGCAAGTTATGCTGAATATACATACATGTCCATATCTAACTCGCTTCCTTCTGGGGGTTACAAACACCATACCAAAGTTAATATACTTCATAATTTCGGTGTACGTTGATAAAAAGATGTAGATAAAATTACTACATGAATCTAGAATCACAGAAAAAGCACTTATTTGTTTTTTTTTTGCAAATATTCCTTTTAACAGAACTCTTTTCCGAATGTGATAATATCATATACAACATTTTTTTATACCCGTACGATAGGATTGGGTATAATAAAATTACTCCTCCGTTTGTAACACCTCGAAATAAGCGAGCTAGATATACCTTCAAAGGTATGGATCGGATCAGAAAAAAATTCTAAGACGTTTGAGCCATGTCCGTCCGTCCGTCAGCACGCTAACTCGAACAACTAACTTTTAGATCCCCACATTTTTTTTGAAATAGAGCTATGAAATTTTAACTACTGATACATCTCACAAAAATATTAATTTTATTTTTAATAACTTTTTTTTGTAGCGCCACCCGTTACGGAGCCCAAAGGTTCAAAAAAGCTCTATATTTAAATTGTTATAGCACAAGTTGTATAAGGTATATCTTCATTTTGAAAATGCCAAACGATTACTATTTTTATTAGCTTTAAAAGTATATATACAATAAATATATATTTGTGGCATACGGTGTCTTAATTTACCGTTATGCGAAACTCAAATTTTGCAAAATCCTTTAACCCTTCTATCTTCTAAACGTTTGAGTTGGAAGTTTTGATAGAAGTTAGATCTTTGAAAATAAGTATGAGTCATTTCAGAATTTTTTTTTGTATCACCCCTCGTTTAGGAGCTATAAGGGGTCAAAAACTGAAAATTTCCTATTTTTAAACACCTGTAACTTGAACACCTGTTAAAATATTTTTGAAGTAATACATAAAAATTAAAGCTTCAACATTATATCTTATTTCTGTTAACAACTTTTTTTAATAATATAGGGTTACTTTATAATTGACGAAAGTGTTACTTGATTTTTTCAAATTTTCTAACAAATTTCTTCAACAAATTTTTTGCATTTGTTTTACTCAATAATTTGAAATTGTTGAGGATATAATGCGTAGTACAAAAAAATGTAAATAAATAAACAACATAACGGTTGCTTGAAGAATTTTTATTTATATGATATTGATATATATACATACTTATATAATATCATGTTTATTTACATATCGTATATGTCACTAGTGAATGAATGATAAGAGTATATATGTATATTATATAACGCCGTATTTACACACATACATATATGTATTTTATTGTACTTATAAGAAATTATTCTGCCAATGGAATATTTAAATATAATATAATATAATATTTAAAATTATATTTACTATTTTGTACTAAGTAAATTTAATATACATTTACCGCTTAGTATTAAATAGTACCATAGAATATTTGAAATAGTTTTGGATTGATAATCGTTATGTGGAAGGTTAGAATCTGCTTTAGAAGAATGTACATATAAACATATAGTTTGAATATATGTACAACCCATAAGTTCTAGAAATTATAAAATTCACCCAAATTATTTTAAAATACTAAAATATTAAAAAAATAATATTGTAAGCAGAGTGACAGGCTGTGAACATAATAACGGTTCGTACGGGTATCTAAGAGTTGACAAAGGCAACTTTATTCTTCCTCGTTTAATTATGAAGTTCATTATGAGTTTAACTTTTCTCCTTGTGTAACGAATGTAGGTTATTTAAAGTTCAACAATGCGATTACTTTGTTAATATACTAAAAATTTAAAATCTAATTTTTTTCTTTTTACTTCGTAGTTGCCCAAAATGTAAAAATTATCCAATATGCCACGGTTGCAGACTATAAGGAAAACCAAGAAATCAGGATAACAGGATGGGGTCGCACTGAAAATGTAAATCAAAATACAGTAGTGTTTTATTATTAAAATGTAAAATTTGTTACACAGGAACAATCAAGCGAAATATTACTTACTGCAAATGTAAGAATAATTAGTAGTAGCACGTGTAAGAAACGCTATTCATCAATGTCTTACATAACATCAGCAATGTTCTGTGCTGAAGGTGGTGGTTTAGATTGCACCGGTATTATTTTTTTATTATTTATTATTTAATATTTAATATTTATTATTTAATATTTAAAATGTTATACTATAATTATGAGTCATTGTTCAGAGCATATACCTAACTTATAAGAACGTTTAAAACAAAAATAAAGTGTTTTTATAGGTTAGGTTACTAGTATCTACTCTAAATGATGCCAATTAAATTATATATGAAATTTTTAAAAAGGAATATGAACTAATTGAAAATATAAGATGAATAGCGCTGATAAGATGAATAGCCCTGAAAAAATAGATGAATTTTGGATTAGCTCGGTATAACACAAGGAATTAAATGAGGCGCCAGCCCATATATAGGAGTTGTACTCCATCTTTTAATAAATAATTCTTGTGAAGAAATCAGAACATTCAAATTAAAAATAAACCGGCCCAGATAGCATTACTGCCACTTGCGAAACCATTGCGTAATCTCTCCCGTTTATCTCTTTCTTCGGGTAGATATCCTACCCAGTGCAAGACAGCCCGCATTCATCCCATCCTCAAAAAAGGGACAAAAGCGATCCCTTTATAGCTTAAAGCGAAGTATAGCTCAAACTACCACCCTATTGCTATCACATCGGTTCTTTTCAAAATAATGGAAAATTTAATAAATAGGAAGCTTTTAAAATATCTACATAACAAAGTAATAATTCATGATTGTCAATATGGGTTCCAAACCCATCGGTCAACAGGTGATCTCATGACATGCCTCTGTGAAAGCCTCAACTGTCTCTGTGGAAGGCTGGAGTTATCGCTTTGGATATTTCTAAAGCTTTTGACCGAGTTTGGCATGATGCTTTAATTGCTAAATGTAAAGTAATGGGCCTCGGTGGTGTATTTATAAAATGGATTGTAGATTTTGTTTCGAATTGTTCGATTCGTGTACTGGTTGATGGTTACTCTTCAGACCAATTCAAAGTTAATGCTGGTGTCCCAGGAGGATCTGTTCTCTCCCCGACACTTCCTAATATTAATAAACGATTTATTAAGTATAACCTCCAATCCATAGTTTTGTAAACGACAGCACGCTTGTTGCTTCTTACGAAGACAACGCCACCAAATATTCTGCTTCGCTTGAGCTAAATCTCGATTTAGCCAAAATTTAGAATTGGGGCAAAATTAACACAGTAGATTTTAACTCTAAGAAAACTCTGTGCTGTTTAGTCTCTCGGAAAAAAAACACTTCGATCGCAACTTACAAATTTTCCAAGGGGAAGTTTTGTAACATACGGGTCAGCTCAACATATTGGGCATGGAGAAAAGTTAAGTTGGTCCAATCATATTTTTGGTCTAGCTAAAGATGCAGTTAGGTGTATGGATTTCCTGTATCGTTGTAAAGCCTTTTTTTCATCTTCTGATTTTCTTAACATCTATAAAACATATATAAAACCTAAGAGTACAATGATGGAGTACAATGCACATATTTAAGCGGGAGCCTCGAAAACGGCATTGGGATTTCTCGATCAAGTGCAAAATAGAGCAATTCGTTTAGTAAACGATGCCACTGTCGCCTCTACGTTTTTCTCCACTCAGTCTCCGTCGCCTAACAGGAATACTTGCCCCGTTTTATAGATACCTTATGGAGTTGGGTTCTGGTTCTAACGAGGTTTGATGCCTCCACTCAAAGCATTCCAAAGAGAAACAAGGAGAGCTTCTGCTGCGCACCCCTATGTAGTTCAAATTCCCAGATGGCATAATTCGGTTTATGGAAATTCGTTTGTAGTACGAACATCGCGAATGTGGAACCATCTCCATCCAGTTATATATTCAAAGTTGTAAACTTTAAGTATTAACAATGTTTTTGAACTTTGAATCAATTAACCTTGATTAATATAAAAGTACTTTAAACTCATTCACCTTTTGATAAATAAAGTTATCAATAACAGGAAATGCAACTTAGCATTTCTTTAGTAAATTTCAATTAATAAATTTTAATAAAAACAAATCCATAATGTTATTGTTTTATGTTATGAAATGCTTATGTTAGCAATAAGTATAATATGTAAATTTTAATATAAATAAGTAAAAGATATAAAATAAAAATCAGTCTTAAGACCACACTAAAAGCAATCGTTTTAATTAAACAAAAAATGTAATTGACGCAGTCGCGGTTTTTAAAAAAAACAAAACAAAAAGACAAAATAAAAAAAAAAGTTTAACAAGTGAAAAAATTTTTAAATAATCCCGCCTTCCAAATAACCACCTGCCGCCAACCTTACGTGGTTATTTTTAATAATAATAAAAAAAAAAGAAACTAAATAAAAACATAATTATATTATATAAATATTAAATTAAAATAATAAAACATAATATTTTTTAGAAATTTAATATAATAAAAAGAATTTTTTAATAATTTATTGTTAAAATTAATTAAAAATAATTAAGAAAAAACGAGAAATAGGGATTTTCTAAATAAGCTAATTACAATAAAAACAAAATTTTTTTTAATAAAAAATTATTTATTAAGTAAATTAGTGTAATTAGGTACTATTATTAGATGACATTTTTTTTAAAAACATTAATTTGGTGAATAAAGAAAAAAAAAATACATACAAATAAATATAACTCTGAATGAACAAAAGTCAGAGACAAGAAATATTCGATAAAAATCAGGAAATAAATACAATGGAAGGTGAACTAGAAATTCTCCGCCAGGTGCCAAATGGTTCTTCGTCAAGAGGCTCAATTAGAAGAATTTATGCAAGAACGACGACAACAACAACTACTCGCACAACAACAACAAATCGCACAACAACAACAAATCGTACAACAACAACAAATCGCACTACAGCAACAAGCAGCACAACAACAGCAATATCAACATCAACCTAATACGTTTAATTTTTATCATTACCATTTTCGAGTTTAACACTTGTTCCGGTGTTAATTAAATGGTTAAAACCATTTAATGGTAAAAATTAATACACTCTGCTAGAATTTATAAAGGCAACTAATAAGGAAAATTAAGGAGAAACGTAAGTGTAATTGTGCAATTTAGTAAACATTTTTAAGGAAGTATATAAGTAGAAAAATGAAATACCATACCAAATAATATTATTATGTAAAGTTCACAAAAACAAAATATTATTTATAATATTATATTGATAATAGATTGAATAAATATATTATTTTAAGGTAATAGAAAATTTTGCAATATTATACCCGTACGATAGGATCGGGTATAATAAAATTACTCCTCCGTTTGTAACACCTCGGAATAAGCGAGCTAGATATACCTTCAAAGGTATGGATCGGATCAGAAAAAAATTCTAAGACTTTTGAGCCATGTCCGTCCGTCCGCCCGTCCGTCCGTCCGTCAGCACGCTAACTCAAAAACTAAGAAAGCTAGAATCTTGAAATTTACACAAAATATTCTGGGAGTAATTTGTAGGTTCCCTATTTTTTTTGGTTGAGTTTGGACCAAGCCTTAGGGTAGCTCTCGAACACCTAACTTTTAGATCCCGACATTTTTTTTGAAATAGAGCTATGAAGTAACTGCTGATAGATCTCACAAAAATATTAATTTTATTTTTAATAACTTTTTTTTGTAGCCCCACCCGTTACGGAGCTACAGCTCCCCAAAGGTTCAAAAAAGCTCTATATTTAAATTGTTATAGTACAACTTGTATAAGGTATATCTTCATTTTGAAAACGCCAAACGATTACTACTTTTATTAGCTTTAAAGGTATATATACAATAAATATATATTTGTGGCATACGGTGTCTTAATTTACCGTTATGCGAAACTCAAATTTTGCAAAATCCTTCAACCCTTCTATCTTCTAAACGGTTAAAGTTGGAAACTTGAAATTTTGACAAAAGTTAGATCTTTGAAAATAAGTATGAGTTATTTCAGAAATTTTTTTTGTATCACCCCCCGTTTAGCAGCTGTAAGGGGTCAAAAACTGAAAATTTCCTATTTTTAAACACCTGTAACTTGAACACCTGCTAAAATTTTTTTGAAGTAATACACAAAAATTAAAGCTTCAACATTATACTCTTATTTCTGTTAACAACTTTTTTTAATAATATAGGGTGACTTTGTAATTGACGAAAGTGTTAGTTGATTTTTTCAAATTTTCTAACAAATTTCTTTAAAACGAATTTTTTTCCATTTTGTTTTACTCGATAATTTGAAATTGTTGAGGATATAATGCGTAGTACAAAAAATGTAAATAAATAAACAACATAACGGTTGCTTGAAGAATTTTTATTATTATTTATATGATATTGATATATATACATACTTATATAATATCATGTTTATTTACATATCGTATATGTCACTAGTGAATGAATGATAAGAGTATATATGTATATTATATAGCGCCGTATTTACATACATACATATATGTATTTTATTGTACTTATAAGAAATTATTCTGTCAATGGAATATTTAAATATAATATAATATAATATTTAAAATTATATTTACTATTTTGTACTAAGTAAATTTAATATACATTTACCGCTTAGTATTAAATGGTACTATAGAATATTTGAAAAAGTTTTGGATTGATAATCGTTATGTGAAAGGTTAGAATCTGCTTTAGAAGAATGTACATATAAACATATAGTTTGAATATATGTACAACCCATAAGTTCTAGAAATTATAAAATTCACCCAAATTATTTTAAAATACTAAGATATTAAAAAAATAATATTGTAGGCAGAGTGACTGTGAACATACTAACGGTTCGTACGGGTATCTAAGAGTTGACAAAGTCAACTGTATTCTTCCTCGTTTTCATTTAAATTCAATCGATTATTTCATATAAATAAAAAAAAAAATAATAATAATTTATAAAAATTTTTTTTTATCATGTATGTATCATGTATTTATGTTTTTTTTCTAAATTTAGCATTTTATTTTAATTTTTACTATATAAATCGAGTTTATAATTAATAAAATATCGAATATCAAATTAATATACACTAATTTAATTTATTTTATATTTGAGAAATATATTCCTTGAAAAATATTTTGTATATATAAGTACTATTTTTATATAAAATATATTATAAAAAAAATAAAAAAAAAAATCAATTGTAATTAAAATTTAATAATAATTACAAAAAGTTTAACTTATTGCATATGTAAAACTCATTAAAATGAAAAGTAAATATATTACTTTAAAAAAGTTTACATACCTATATTGTAATATATTACATAAAAGTGTGATTTTTATAAAAAAAAAAAAATTGCCGAAAATTTGGGCAAACCAATAAAAAATTTTAGGTAAGTACAAGAAATATTGTTGAATAGATTTCTCTAATTTACAATTTTAATGAAAATTGTAAAGTAAAAATTTTATTTGTTGTATAAAGTTTCTATACAATATTTTAGAATTAAAAAACAAAAAAAAAAATAAAATAAAACATAAACAAAAACAAAGTTCCCTTTGAAATATGTCTTAAGATTAAATATTTTAATATACTGTTATAAACTATTATAAAAATCTAAAGTTTTACTCTGAAGAAAAAAACAGAAAAATTTTCAAAGTAGGTATTAGTAGTTTAGAAACAAAACAAGTAAATGTAACAGTAAGTCAATGTAACCGACTTATTTATACCCTACACCTAAAAAATTCAAATTAAATTAAAAATCCATAAGTTATTTTAGTTAAGTATTTAATATAAACTAAAAAAATAAATGCTTTTACAACCTTTGTACAAAATTTCAGGTTTCTATCTTTATTAAATTCGAAGATATGCTTGTTAGGTCTTGGGAAGTGTGTGAAGGCACGCGGACCACCACCCCAATTCATCTCAAATTTTAGAGACATCAACAGGGTAGAACATTCTTATATCAAATTAGTAACCTACTATGTAAATTTCATCAAGATAGCTTCACTAGTTTTTGAGTAATCGTGCGAACGGACTGACGGACGGTCGGAAGGACATCGCTAAATCGACTATATATATCGAATATATATACATGTCCATTGTCCATATCTAACTCGTTTCCTTTTGGTGGTTACAAGGAATATACCCTATACTTAATGTATAGGGTATATAAAAAAAAATCAACGTAACTCTTAAGAGAACGTCTTTTACAAAATCTATATTCAGCATTATTTCTTTACTCTAAACTTTAAAAACCAAAATCAAATTCATTAATGAACATTTTCTTATAAATAAAAGAAAAAAAATTGATTCAAAAACAAAAATTTATTAAGAATATAAATAGGATCAATAAAAAATAAGGTTGGTATGCTGATTCCACATAGGACTAAAAGAGACCTGATCAACCCAGTTGGTACTATTTGGAAATGGCTTTACTGGCGATAAGATATAAAGATCGTCAAAATATCAAAACGATTCTGTAATACAAGATCAAAATATTCATAATACAATTTTTAATATTGTATTTTTTAGCACATTTCCAAAAAAATTTTAAAAAAATGTGCTTATTAGTTTCACTCTGTCCGTCCGTCCGTCTGTTTACAAAACTTCTACACCGTTAAAGATAGAGAAAAAAATTTTTAACCATGGGTAGGTCTCATAAAAAAATAATTTTGTGAAACAACTTTTTCATGTAGCCCCATCCATTACGGAGCTACAGTTCCTCAAACTTTGAAAAAGCCCTACTTTTAAATGCATATATCTTATGTTCCGCTTAAGATTTTTTCAATCTGAAAACGTTATTCGACAGGTATTTTTTTTAAATTTATAAATTAATATCAAAATTATACAATTTTTTTAAATTTAGTATTTAAATTTACCGTTATGTGAAAACCAAATTTTGCATGATTTTTCTACTTTCATAACTTCGGCACGCTTTTAGACAGAGGCTTGAAATTTTGAGGCAAGAAATAACTTTTAGAATTAGTATACGTTTGTTCAGAAAAATTTTTTGGACCATCCCCTGTTTTTTTTGGTAGCACCCGCTCTTTAAGAGTTATTACGCCTCAAAAATTGAAAATTCGCTATTTTTAGACACCTGTAAAAATTTTTCTTCGGCAAGAAATGAAAATTAAAGGTTTAATAATATATTTTTACGTGTTTTAACGGCTTTTCTTAGTTATATAGGATTCCGGATTTACGGCCCCTCAAAATTTCAATAATGTCCTATTTTCACGTTTTTTCTTATTAGGTACATGATGAAATTTTCAAATTTTTGTGCAAGTCACAATTCTAAACAGTTTGTATTGAGTTTTGGAAATGTGTGCTTTTAAAAACCGTTGGTTTACATTCTACCTTGTTTTTAGTTTAATTTTTAAGTTCTAATTTTAACTGACCTACACTAACAGGCAATTTAAAAAAAAAAAAAAAAATATAAGTCAATGTAATGTAGAGTAGATATAATATTAAGTTACTTACTAATAAAAAAAAAAAAAAAAAAAAATTTTTTAAACTAAGATAACTCAGTTATAAAAACAAATTTTTCTTTAATTGAAACTTAAAACTTAAGAAAAATTTTATTAAAAAAAAAAAATTAAAAAAAAATTAAGAAAAAAATGTTAATATCTAAGAATTAAGTATATGTATAATTTTATAATCATGTTTCTATTTTTAAATTGTAATAATTTTAATGTAAATAACTATAATTTTAACGACTCAGGAGAGTCTTTTATCAAGGAGTGGTGGAGTTATATATTCAAGGGTTTGAAAACTATAAGTATTAACAATGTTTTTGAACTTTGACTCAATTAACCTTGATTCAAAAAACTAAACTGATAAAACTCATTCCCAAACCTCATTCACCTAAAACTCACCTTTTGATAAATAAAGTAATCAATAACAGGAAATGCAACTTAACATTTCTTTAGTAAATTTTAATTAATAAATTTTAATAAAAACAAATCCATAATGTTATTGTTTTATGTTATGAAATGCTTATGTTACCAAAATAAGTATAATATGTAAAATGCTTATGTTAGCAATAAGTATACAAATCAGTCTTAAGACCACACTAAAAGAAATCGTTTTAATTAAACAAAAAACGTAATTCACCTCATGTGTTCTCCAGAATTGGTGATGATTACATTTACAACATGCAAAACATTCTAGGTGAATATTAACAACTTTGTCCACAATATGCCTACCAATTTGATATTAATTTTCATTCCATAACTAAACTTGCTCTGACCAGACAGTACATGACTACTAAAGATCGTATAACCTATTGTTTGGTCAAAAAGGGAGATAGTGTTTAGTGGGTTAAAGTCTAACCACTCATAGAGGACTCGTCCTCGTTTTCACTCCTCTATTGTGTCTTTCGATGATTCCCACATACCCTTGCAAAAACAAAAAACACTTACACTTACACTTTAATAGTTCTTGTATCATTAATATAGGTCATACACAATACACCAAACATAGGTTTAGCATTTAAAAAATTTTAAAGATCTTGATTTTTGGTTTTATTTTTTAATTTTTTTTTATTTATTTCAGGTGATTCTGGTGGTCCTGTCTTAATAAAAAATGTTCAGTATGGTATTGTTGCTTTTGGACAAGGTTGTGTAAATCCTAGTAATCCAGCAGTATTCACTGATGTAAGTTCTTACAAAGACTGGATTGCAACAGATTCAGCCGTTACCATTATTTTAAGATACTACATTATTACTATCAGTTTTATTACAAAATTTTTATAATTAAATTCAATATGTTTTAATTGAAAATGGAAGAGTTAAAAAATTTAATTTAATGTCAATAGTCAAATATGTAAAAAAAAAAGTTTATTAAATAAACTTGAAAGTGATTTTTATAAAAAAAATATAAAGCACTTAATTTCGCATTCTGGTTGTGCAAATTTCAAATCTAATCTTTTATAATTTAATAAGCTCTAAAAGTTTCTTGTTAAAATAATATGCATTATTCTCCAAACCAAATTTATCAATAGACATCCCTTTCAAAGGCTCTTTTTCTGTAAACGATATGACCTGGTGAACAGTAACAGAAAGTAGAAATACAAAATAAAAAGTTTTAAAAAGTTTAAAATTCCAATTTAAGGTAACCAAATTTTGAAATATTATTAGCCATCGTCGTCAAAATCCATTTTTGAAACTTTTGAAACGGAATTAAAATTTTAAATTGCCCGTATATTTATTAAAAATTATATAGATTATTTCTTATTTTAGAAAAAAAACAATTTGAGTTAAACAAGAGTTATAAGAGTTGTACTGTTATAAATACATATCACCATTTTTAGTTGTAAACAAATTTGAAACAGTTTTTGTATAAAAAAATTTAGTTACGGAATGAGCTTATTTATTCCTCACTCCATCAGAACGATTAAACGGAAGTCCAAATCTTGGTTTAATCGCATCAGGAGGAGGCTTTTAAACTGTTCCAAGCAATAAGTCCGAGGCTCTCAGGATAAATTATATAGTGGTTCGGAACAGATGCAAGAGAGTTATCAACAGGCAAAAATTCTTATTCAACCTAAAGTTGAAACGCAAACTTATTCACATGCCAAAATACCAAATCCTTTTGGACATTTACTAAAAGTTTAAAAGAGGACGTTAGCTGGTCTTCTTTTCCTCCACTTGTTGGTATTAACAACAGAATTGTATCAGATTCTAAAGAGAAAGCGAACTTGTTTGGTAAGCAGTTCTCTTTCAACTCGACACTGCCTCAGTCAACTCTAAAGCCACCATTTGTTCCTGAAGTTGACTACTCCCTCGGTAAAATTTACTTTAGGATAAGAGTAGTGATGAAAATCTTAAAAATCTTGTTACAAAAAAATCAGCCGGTCCAGATGGTATCACTACCGTGTTTCTTAAAACAAAAACCTAAGTATTTCAAAACCTCTACGCAACCTTTTCTGTCTTTCCTTTACTGCGGGTATTCAACCAACCAAATGGAAGGTTGCGCATGTTTTCCTGATTTCAAAAAAGGTAATAAATGCGATCCCTCTAACTACCGTCCTATTGCCATAGCCTGTTTTTCTTTCCAAAGTAATGGACAAAATAGTAAACCACAAGCTTTTGAAATATCTGGATCGTAGAGGTTCAAGTCATAATCGATAATACGGGTTCAGAGCCCGCCGTTCAACCGATAATCTCATGACTTACCTTTACGGAAAGTTGAACATCAGTCTTCACCATTCTAGTTAATTATAGTAAAATATTTCTGCTTCCTATAATAAAATATTTGTTTGGCCCTGTTTTTATACCCGTACGATAAGGATCGGGTATATTAAAATTGCTCCTCCGTTTGTAACACCTCGAAATAAGCTAGCTAGATATACCTTCAAAGGTATAGATCGGATCAGAATCAAATTCTAATTCGATTAAGCTTTGTCCGTCCGTCCATCTATCAGCAAGAAAACTCAAAAACTAAGAAAGCTAGAGTCTTGAAATTAACACAAAATATTTATACAAAAATTTGTAGGTTCTCTATTTTTTTTGGTTGAGGTCCGACCAAAACTTCGGGTAGTTCTCGAAAAACTAACTATTAGATCCCCACTTTTTTATTGTAATTGAGCCATGAAATTTTAACTGCTGATAGATATCATAAAAATATTAATTTTATTTTTCATAACTTTTTTCTGTGGGCCCCCCCCTGTTTGGGAGCTACAGCTCCCAAAGTTCCAAAAATCTCTATATTTAAATAGTTATACCACAAGTTGTATAGGAAGATATAACTTAGTTGTATAGATATTCCTTCAATATGAAAACGCCAACGATTACTGTTTTTATTAGCTTTAAAATTATATATACAATTAATATATACTTGTGACATACGGTGTCTTAATTTACTGTTATCAGAAACTCAAATTTTGCAAAATTCTTGACTTTCTATGTTCCAAACAGTTTAAGTTAGAAACTTGAATTTTTAGAGAAGTAGGTCTTTGAAAATCAGTATGAATCATTTCAGAAAATATTTTTGTATCGCCCTCCGTTTCGGAGTTGTATGGGGTCAAAAACTAAAAATTCCTTATTTTTAAACACCTGTAACTTGAACATCTGTCCAAATGTTTTTGAAGTAATATACAAAAATTAAAGCTCCAATATTATATTTTTATACCCGTATGAACTATGTTCAAGGGTATAATAAATTTGCCATTACGTTTGTGACACCTTAAAGAAGCCGAGCTAGATATAGTGCCAAAGGTATAAATCGGCTCAGAATCGAATTCTGAGTCGATTAAGCCATGTACTTCCGTCCGCACGATAATTCAAAAAATAAAGGAGCTAGGAGGCTGAATTTTTTTTTACGTCACTTTTACAAAATTGTTAGTTTTGCTATTTAAATACAACATATTCGGTCGGCGGGTTCGAGTAGCTGCCATACAACTTCTTTCTTTATATAGAAATAAATCAGTATCTATTCAAGCTAGGTTTCTGAAATTTTGCAAATGATGATCAAGTTTTATGGCAACAACTTCTGTAAAATTTAGTTGTGTTCGTGCGGCGGGTTCGGGTAGCTGCCATACAACTCCTTTTTTTAAATGAGAATAACTTGGTGTTTATTGAAGCTAGGAATCTGAAATTTAGTAAAGAGGTGTCGAGTTACATGCCAACAACTTTTGTAAAATTTGGTTTGTCTAGAGCAGCTGGTTCAGGCTTCTTGCACCTCTTCGAAGTTAATAAAGCTAGGCGTCTGAAATCTTGCAAATGATGATCAAGTTTTATGGCAAAAACTTTTGCAAAATTTGGTTGTGGTGGTGCGACGGGTTCGGGTAGCTGCCATACAACTTCTCTTTTTAAATGAAAATAACTCAGTGTCCGTCCGCACGATAACTCAAAAAATAAAGGAGCTAGGAGGCTGATATTTTTTTTACGTTACTTTTGCAAAATTGTTAGTTTTGCTATTTAACTCCAGCATTTTCGGCGGCCGGGTTCGAGTAGCTGCCATACAACTTCTTTCTTTAAATGGAAATAACGCAGTGTCTATTCAATCTCGGTATCTGAAATTTTGCGAATGAATGTTATTAAATTATTAGAAGTTATTTTGCTTTGATATAAATTATTATGTAAAAAATCTATAAATTTTGGCATTGTACTTTTTGTGTAGTGGCGGTCGGTCCTGTGGTGGAGACAGCTTTTTTAATTAATTTCAATATGTTTTTATTGGAAATGGAAGAGTTAAAAAATTTAATTCAATGTCAATAGTCAAATATGTATATAAAAACAAAAGTTTATTAAATCAACTTGAAAGTCATTTTTATAAAAAAAATATTGGTTTAGGTGCTTTTACACTTTCTGATTGTGCAAATTTCAAATCTAATCTCTAATAACTTTATAAGCTCAATGCAAAAGTTTCTTATTAATTTTATATTCATTACTCTCATAGATCCTTTGTCTAGAAATACAAGACTTTGGAGTAAAATATAATATTATTGTAATTTATTTGCCCTATTTCCTATGTTAATAAAATAATTTGTTTTCTTTTCTACAAGCGATAAAAACCATTGCGATCACTAAATACACCAAAGGAAATTATATACAAATTTCCTTTTTTTATAAAGGGATTCTAAAAATTTACCAACATACATCTCCTACCCCTTTAAAAGCTCGTTTTCTCTAAACGGAATGACCTAGCAATCAATAACAGAAAGTAGAAATATCTGATTACCATCGTATTGCTATATAAGCGCTTCAACATTCCTAAATTATTTGAACTCATAGTGCATGATCTATGTCTAGATCATATTATATACTGAGTGTCAATCTTAATTCCAATATAATAAAATAAACTGACAATTGAAATAAAAAAATGCAATTAGTAGAAAGAAAAAATAAAACTCACAAATTTGTCGCTACCGTTGATAGAAAATAAATGCGTTTATTTGAAAGAAAAAAAATGATTAATACAAAAAATGTGTTGATACGTACTACTGCCTAAATCGATTAACAACTTCAAAGAGAAAAAAGAGAAAAGAATATGAAAAGATACAATTGAAAAAGCTGCAGGTGATCCCGGTAAAAATTGGCAGTACAAATAAGTGAATCAATAGTAAATAAATTAATAAGTGGATCGAATGTGAAAAGTTTGTGTATCTACGGGTGAGGGAATATGAAAGAATAGATATAAGTGTCACCATATTGATATAACACGAACCGACCCATGCTCCCACCAATATTTAAATTTAAATTCTTATGTCAACTTATTTTAAGAATGTAAATTTTTTTGAAATCACTTTAAATTTTTTTTTAAAATTACTTTTCCACTAAATCATATTGAAATCATGGTAATTTAAACAATGATATATACGTATATATATATATATATTGAAAAGTAATTTTTTTTGATTTTGTGTTAAAAAATTAATATACATATAGATGAATAATATTTATGTATTTCATATTTTATGCTGCAGAGTGCCGGAAAAACGTTTTTTCTCGACTGTCATTTTGATTTTACATAGGGATCATAGACAAAATACAAAACTGTCATATCTAAATTAAATTTGTAATTTTTTATTTTTTGAAATTTTCATAAAATTTATTATAGTTATGTAATTGTAAAAAAATGAATATTCAACATATTGTTATATATTTTTGCATAATCATTTTTAAAATATTAATATGTAACATTCAAAAAATACATTCAGAAAACTACAAATTGGTATCTATCAATAAAAATGATTATAAAAATTCTTCTATAAAGCAAAAAATTCAAGAAATCCATACACTTTCTCAGCCAAGAATAGTAATGGGTGTTCCAGCTAAAATTGAAGGAAATGAACATATGGTGTCCCTTAGAATAAAAACAAAAGATTTTATTAAGTTTGGAAGTGGCCATTTTTGCGGTGGTTCATTAATTTCTGTTGACAAAATATTAACAGCTGCTCATTGTCTTATTAGGTAAGTTGAAAATATGGGGCCAGAATAATATAAATAAATAATAAAAAATGAAAACCTATAATTTATGATAATAAAATTATAAACGACAATTTTTTGTCATGATAAATACTCGTTATTTCAATTTTAAAGGCAAAAGTTTACTGCTAATTTGTAATTGATTATTTTCAAGAAATTCCTTAAGGGCATATTTAAATTATATGGCAGATTGTTTTATACTTGTATGAATGAATGGTCAAGGGTATAATGAATATGCCATTGCATTTGTGACATCTTAAAGCAGCCGAGCAGTAAATACACTCAAGTGAATAAATCTGATCAGAATTGAACTCTGAGTCGATAAAGCCATGTACGTCTGTCGTCTGTCTGTCAGCACTAAACTCAAAAAATATAGAATTCTGTAATTTTTACTAAATCACTTTTATAAAATTGTTAGTTTCACTATTTAAATTCAGCAAATTCGGCCGGAAGGTTCGAGTAACTGTCATACAACTTCAAAATTTAGATAAATATATCTCGGTACTTAATTAAGTAAAACATCTGAAATTTTATAAAAAATAATTATCAAGTTTTATGGAAACAGCATATATTATGTACATATGGGTATCTCAGAGTTGACTATTCTACTGTACTCTTCGACGATTTAAAGTAAAATTAGAATTTATTTTCGATCTTAGATAAAAAGAAATTTAGAATATACTTCTTGGAAAAGTAGAATCTTGCATGATTTTTGATTTCTTGATTTGTTTCTTCTATAGTTTTATTGATTTTCTATATTTAGAGACAGTCATAAATGATCAGACTGCTTATTTCAAGACAACGGTTAAGATTTTAATTTAGTTTATTAACCTCCAAACATTATAATGAAATAAACAAACTAAATCATTTAAAAATTATTTCAAAATTATTGACTACTTAACTTTTACATTTTATTATTAATTAGGGGTAAAACGGATGCAGAAAGAATAATAGCTGTTATGGGTATATTGGACAGGATGGTTCCAGCAGACGCTCAACAAAGAAATGTTATAAAAACTGTTCCACATAGAAAATACAGGTCCAAAACCATGAAATATGATATAGGCCTCGTATTTCCATCAGAACCGTTTGATCGTAAGTCGAGTAATTTTTTTTACGTATGTTTGTAATTTTTTTATGCGCATAATTTTGAGATAGTCTCGTTTTGTTTACGTTGCAAACGAAAGATAAAACAAGTAAATGTATAGGTGTAACTGAAATCCACAGAACAACTTTTAGACTTTAAGCATGTAAAGTGTTAGATATCTAAAAAATAATGATGGTGTAAAATAGAAATTTTTGTATTAGTAGAAACAGCTGATATCCATCAGTAATATTTAAATTTTAAGAGGTTATAAGTGTCTAAAAACAGCCAATTTTCAAACCTATAGCTTTTAAAAGAAAGAAGGTAGAAACAGATTTTCTGAGATTTTCTCTCAAATCTTTCAACTTATTAAATCTTTCAACTTGCTAATTCTCAAAGATTTTGTCTCTATCTAACTAAGAGGGTTCCGGAGATACAGAGGAACCAAAATTTTGTAAAACTAAAGTTATTCATAACGCTAAATTTAAACACTAAATTTCTAAAAACTGTTTTGTTGTTATATTAAAAATATTAGGTAGGATACAATAGGATATATATAAACATTTGAAAATAGGGCTTACAACTTTGAGGGGGCATAACTCCGCAATGGAATGAGAGTTATTGTTGTTCCTCAATACAATATTTATATTTTTATGAGATTTATGGTTAAAGTTTCATTGATCCA
This sequence comes from Poecilobothrus nobilitatus, assembly GCA_947095535.1. Lineage (NCBI taxonomy): Eukaryota > Metazoa > Arthropoda > Insecta > Diptera > Dolichopodidae > Poecilobothrus > Poecilobothrus nobilitatus. Next base: position 48,831,266 of record OX352772.1, on the reverse strand, counting down.
TCGTAAACGGTATTGAAATTTTGCAAACAGACGAACGAACGAACAGAATGAAGTTATTAAGGCAATTGTTTGAGATTCTGAATCAATAAGATATTTTTTATTGACAAATAGATTAACAACACTAAATAGACAAAAAGTGGATTAACTATTGTAACAAAAAAAAAATTCAAATAGCGAATGAATTATGACCCAATAAAAATATCGATAATAAACATGGGATATAGCAAGCAAAATTTTACTTCGAGCAAGACATAATAGAAATTGTTGAAAGAGTGTATGAGGGGGATGTCCTAAATAAGAAAAAAGATCCAAGTGATAAAATTGTCAACACCATCTTCATTCAGCAAAATAATTAAGACATTTTTAAATACATAATTTGACTGATTATTTTATTTTGCAAACCTCCTAAAAAGCTATTTGTTCCTGTTGATAAAAAGGTGTAGATAAAATAACTTCATGAATTTAGAATCACAGAAAAAGCAGTTATTTGTTTTTTTGCAAATATTCCTTTTAACTGAACTCAATTTCCGAATGTGATAATATCATATACAACAATTATGAAGTTCATTAGGAATTTAACTTTTGTCCTTGCCTTACGAATGTAGGTTATTTAAAGTTCAACAATGCGATTACTTTGTAGATATACAAAAAATTTAAAATCTAATTTTTTCTTTTAATTTCGTAGTTACCCAAAATGTAAAAATTATCCAATATGCCACTGTTGCAGACTATAAGGATAACCAAGAAATTAGGATAACAGGATGGGGTCACACTAGTGAAAATGTAAATCAAAAACAGAAGTGTTTTATTATTAAAATGTTAAATTTGTTACACAGGAACAATCAAGCCAAATATTACTTACTGCAAATGTAAAAATAATTAATAGTCGCAAGTGTAAAGAAAGCTATTTATCAATAGCTTACATAACATCAGCAATGTTCTGTGCTGGGGGTGATGGTAAAGATTCATGTCAAGGTATTATTGTTTTTTTTTTAATATTTAAAATATTATACTATAATTATGAGTCATTGTTCAGAGAATTTATCAACTTATAAGAACGTTTAAAACAAAAATAAAGTGTTTTTATAAGTTAAGTTACTACTCTAAACGATGACAATTAGATTAATTGATAAAATTTAAAAAGTTTTCAAACTGAAATGAAACATTAGTATAATGATAATGTGATTTTACTTTTAAAAATTTCGTAAAGAATTGTATTAATAATATTGAAACAAAAGAGGCCTTGTTGGTCAACTGGTTAAACAAATAGCGTATAAATTGAGCGAAAATTCTTCACAAATCCTTGCGATCAAATGATGTAAATAAAATATAATCAAAATATATATATATATGTATAATACATATCTACATATATAAATTAAAAAAAGTATTGCAACTATTATGGCGACAATTTCAGTGACTTTATAAAGCCCTACGTGATATGTAACCTAGGCCACCAACTTCTGGGAAAACATTAGTTGGTAGTAGATTCTACATTTTTGCAGTTCTGGCAACAAACGGATTGCTATACCCAATATAGTACAATTTATACAATTTAGGTATTTCTTGGCACTACTTGAAGTACTTCTGATTGTGCGTTGGAAATATCTGAGAAATGGCATCAGAGGTTTTATTTCAACTGAGCTAGTGCCATTGCCTACAAAATATCTATAAAAATGAGAACAAGCTCCAATATTACGACGGATGTCAAATGGAGTAGAGGATTAGTCTCGACGGTGTCGTCAATAAGATGAATAAACCATTTTTGGGATTCGCTCGATATAACACAAAGAAGTAAATGAGCCGCCAGGGAATAGAGAGGAGTTGTACTTTATCTTTTAAAAAATAATTCTTGTGAAGAATTCAGAACATTCAAATTAAAAATAAACCGGTCCAGATGGTATTACTGCCACAGTTCTTAAAAATACTTTTCTACTATTGCGAAACAATTGCGTAATCGCTTCCATTTATCCCTCTCTTCGGGTAGATATCCTACCCAGTGTAAGGTTGCGCACATTCAACCCCTCCCCAAAAAAGGGGACAAAAGCGATCCCTCAAACTATCGCCCTATTGCTATCACTTCGATCCTCTCCAATATAATAGAAAATTTAATAAATAGAAAGCTTCTAAAATATCTATATAACAAAGGATCAATTCATGATTGTCAATAGGATTTCGAACCCATCAACAGGTGATCTCATGACATGCTTCTGTGAAAGGCTCAACATTAGCCTCCACCATTTTGGGGAGTCTGATGTTGCCGCTTTGATATTTTTAAAGATTTTGAGTTTTGCATGATGCTTTAATTGCTAAATGTAAAGCAATGGGCCTCGGTGGTGTGTATTTGTAAAATGGATTGGAGATTTTCTTTCGAATCGTTTGATTCCTGTATTGGTTGATAGTTACTCTTGAGACCAGTTCAAAATTAATGCTTGTGTCCCGCAAGGATATGTTCTCTCCGCGACCCTTTTGCTAATATTTATAAAGGATTTATTAAGTATAACCTCCAATCCAATTCGTCTCTCGAATTCGCAATTTGTCTAATAAACGATACCACTGTTGCCTCTACGCTCTCTCTCGTCGCCTAACAGGAACACTTTTATAGATACCTTATATGGTTGGTTCTGGCTCTAACGAGATTTGATGCCTCCTCTCAAAGCATTCCAAAGAGAAACAAGAAGGGCTTCTGCTGCCCACCCCTATGTAGTTCAAATTCCCATATGGCATAATTCGGCTTATGGAAATTCGTTTGTAGTACGAACATCACGAATATGGAACTATCTCCCATTTCATGTGTTCTCCAGAATTGGTGATAATTACATTTACAACGTGCAAAGATTAAAGGTGAATATTAACAACTTTGTTCACAAATTGCCTGCCAATTTGAAATCAATTTTCATTCCATAACTAAACTTCCTCTGACCAGACACTACATAAGTATAACCTATTGTTTGGTCCAAAAAGGGAGGTGGAGTTTAGTGGGTTAAAGTCTTAAACATTCATAAAGAACTCGTGCTTGTTTTCACTCCTTAGTGTTTCTTAATGGTTGTTTTCACTTTTCACTGTCTTTTGATGATTCCCACCTACCCTCGCCAAAAAACAAACACTTATACTTTAATAGTTCTGGTATCATTAATATTGGAGGACACAATACACCAAGAATAGGTTTAGCATTTGTAATGATCTTGATTTTTGGTTTCATTTTTTAATTTTTTTATTCATTTCAGGTGATTCTGGTGGTCCTGCCTTAATAGAAAATAAACAGTATGGTATTGTTTCTTTTGGACAAGGTTGTGCAGATCCTCAGTACCCTGGAGTATACACTGATGTAGCTTCTTACAAAGAATGGATTGCAACAGGTTCAGCTGTTACCATTATTTTAAGATACTACATTATTACTATCAGTTTTATTACAAAATTTTTATAATTAAATTCTATATGTTTTTATTGGAAAATGGAAGAGTTAAAAAATTTAATTTAATGTCAATAGTCAAATATATAAAAAAAAAGTTTATTTAATCAACTTGAAAGTGATTTTTATAAAAATAATATAGGTTTAAGTGTTCCGGATGTGCAAATTTCAAATATAATCTCTTACAATTTTATAAGCTCGAAAAGAGTCTTGTTAAAATAATATGCATTATTCTCCTAGATACTTTGTCTAAAAATACTTGATTTTGGTGTAAAATATAATAGTTATTGTAATTTGTTTTCTTTTTTTAGAAGCGGTGAAAAACGTTAGATCACAAAATACGCCAAATAAAATCACATACAAATCTTTTTTTTTGTGAAGGAATGAACGAAATTTACCAATAGACATCCCTTTTCCCTTCAAAGGCTCTTTTTCTGTAAACGACATGACCTGGTGAACAGTAACAGAAAGTAGAAATACAAAATAAAAACTTTTAAAAAGTTTAAAATTCCAATTTAAGGTTTAGGAAATTAAATAAATTTAAAAACACATCTATGCCTGCTCTTAGGCAAAAAGAAGTAGTAACCAAATTATGAAATATTATCCATCGTCGTCAAAATCCATTTTTGAAACTTTTGAAACGGTATTAAAATTTTAAATTACCCGTATATTTATTAAAAATTATATAGATTATTTCTTATTTTAGAAAAAAAACATTTTGAGTTAAACAAGAGTTATAAGAGTTGTACTGTTATAAATACATATCACCATTTTTAGTTGTAAACAAATTTGAAAACGTTTTTGTATAAAAAAATATAACTTCTTCTGGCAGAACTTTTAATTTCTTACTTATTTGTCCTATGCCCAATAAAATTTATAAAAATATTCTGTTTTTGAGTTATCGTGCTGACCAACAGACTAACGGACGGACGACCAAAGAAGCAATTTTATAATATCCAAGACTATCGTACAAGTATAAAAATTTTAAAAACCTATCATTGAATTCAATTTATTTTTTTAGTATTAAAATGAAATGTCAATCACTTATTGAATATCATGCCATCATTAGTATCGTAAAAAAGAAACATTAAAACCTGAATCTAGAACCAAATGATTAATAAACAAAGAAAAATGTTTAATATTGTCAAGTCATTTTTGTCAGTTGTTAAAATATAAAAAAACAAAAAATCGCTTACTCCCCTTTAAAAATCTTCTGTTAAACCATACAGATACTAAGTTTTCTTGTAACTTTAGTCTCACCCCTCAATTTAAATTACAACAAACTATCATCAGTGATCAGATAATGAATTTTTTAATATTGTGTTTTTATTTTTTGTTTCTTTATGATTACTTGATTCTGTTAAATATGTTTTAGGAAAAACAAAAATAACGCCATCATGTCTGAAGTTAGAAAAAAAGAAAAAAACACTGTGGCAGCATGAGGTTAAATAAGAAAATCAAAAATCTTTCTCTGTTTTAAACTTATCGTTTAACATTTTCATAATCCTTAAAACAAAAAGAAATGGAGGGTTGACGTTTTTTTTAAATTCCATCTTTTTTTTTCATACATAAGTATTTTCTTTTTTTATTACTGTTTCAGATGACGATAACAATCATCATTACGAGTTTAATGAATCGATATCGTACCGTATCGCATAGTATTGTGTTTTAGTATTTAATTGGAACTTACGCGACAATTTATAAATATTTTTTTTTTTTGTTTTTGCTGTACCACATGTATGTTGGTTTTTACCCCCTTCCATTTTTTTGAATTAAAATATTTTTCAATAAATTGTATATTTTATTTCTTAACAACCGTTCCAAGTAACTTTAAATATAAATGGATTCCCAAGAAAAATTCAATGTCAGATTAGTAAAAAATTATGAAATAGTTCGTCCTCTATATTAATATTATTGAAACGGTACATGATTTTTATAATCTCTAAAAATTATGTATTTTTTTATTTTATTTTTAATGCACTTCAGTTAAAATATCATTGGCTTCAACAGAAATTGAATGGAGGGAAGTGACTTGGCATGATGTCATATATTGAGATATTTTAAGTACGTGCATATTTTTCAATCATTTCTAAAACAAAATTTTTTATTATCCTTTTTAAATTCTATATTTATACTCCTGCTCAAAAATAAATATAAGTTACTAATACTGTTGTTCCTATTGTTGCTATTAATAATTTCAATATGTTACCAAACCTTCAAAAATTCGATAGTAACATTATAATTCTTCAATCGGATTATATAAAAAAAAAAAAATTTTAATTCTCTGGTTCACACCACTCGTACAGTCGGTACCATCATCATATTTTATGTTTATGAGAAATGCTAAGCAATTTTTAATGATAGATAGCTGATTAGATTTTTACAACTTAATAAAGTATTATAATTTAAGATATAAGTGTTTTTTTTTATATTTTATAAAAATTTCATTATGTAGGCACGAGACATAATAGTTGGAAGTTGTACAATATCAGAAGAGATAATTAATATAAGCATAATTTTTAATATCGTAAAAAAAAAATAATCCATTTCTTCAATCAGCCATACTAATAAGTTGTAAAGTGCTGTATATATATATAAAAATGCTGTATATATATTTTGCATTAAGGCACTTTTTCATCTATTCCTTGATTTTGAAAATGTGGATCCTTTTAATTGCGACACAAAATACACCAAATACAAAAATCCTCTAATACAAAACAAATTTATAACAATAATTAAATCAGAGCTCTTTTACAAAGTTGATTTTAGCCAACAACTCAACATAGACATAGAATTTAAAAGGGGTAAATAATGTGGTTTGTCACTATAAGATCAACTACAACCCAGGAAATGTATAAAAAATATAAAATAAATAGAACACATATGCAAAAGTAAAAACTGAAGAAAAAGCCAATCACTGATAAATAACAATACAATAAATAGGGTTGCATTTGTTTTATTATTGTTTATCATTTATTAGTTCTATTTAAAAACTAATCAAAAGCTAGCCACTTATCTTAACTATCCGATTCATTGGAAAACTATCATTTCACTATTAAACTATTGGATTCATTCTTAACTATCATTCATTCACTGGAAACGAATTATTTGAGAATTGGCTGAGTAATCAAACAAATAAAAATTATTTGGGGGAGCGCCTATAATGTCAAATCTTAGACCTCTGTCAAAACAGTTTTTGAAAATCAAATATGATAAATAAGGGAACTGTACAAAAGCTATGAAAGTAGTTTCTGAAATTTTAGCATTTTTATATTTCATGTTGAATTGACTGGATCCCAAAGAATTCAACCTTCAATTATATATCGATAAAGTTTATAATCAAAAAAGGTATAGCTTTTAATGACTAAGAATTAAATAAATCTATAAAATCAGATTAAAAAGTTGCTTACTAGATGCATAATTATAATTTAAAAAATTCACTCTCTTAAAAAAGAATAAGCAGATATTATAAATCTAATTCATGATTTCAAACAAAAAATAATGACACAGCTTATTTCTTTGACTTTTTAACAACGCTCATTTTTTAACAATGGTTTACATTGCAGCCATTGAAAAATATTCAAAAATTCGTAGTAAAATGCAAAAAAAAAAATTTAAACTTAATAAAAATTATACACAACATAGGTTGACTGTTTCTCAGCATAAACGGATCAACATAATCAATCTTAAACATTTAAATTAAAAAAAAATTAATAAAAGTTATCAGTGAAAACATTATTATTCGTATATTGGGTTGACTTTAAAAATCTTAACAGAAGCATTTTATCTCCCTCAGCAATATAATATAAGATGGACACGCGTTTTAATATTGATGATATCTTTATCTAAACAATAATAAGTACTTTAATATTATATCTGCATTACGATCTGCATTTAATTCTTCTAATAAGTAATTTATTTGATTTTAAAATAACATTTTTTTTATTTAAAATAGATTTAATTAAAATACAAATTGACTGTCTGTTTTCAGTTTTATAATACGAATTTTTTAATAAGTACATAGTATTATATACAGTAACATAGTATTATATGTCGAAGTAAGATTATAAAGGCGCGCTTTTATTGAAACTATGATAAGTTAAAAGAGCATTGATTCAATTTTAAAAAAAAAAGTGATTTTTTATTGTTGACAAAAGCAAATGAAAAATAAAGATTTTTCGATTTAATTCTCTACTCTACGATCAACACTCAATTATCACCACAACTCCAATATAAAAGCGCTCTAATACTCTAATATAAACCCATACTAATATCCGGTTGTTAGATTCGTTTCTTCTTCAAAATTTTTGAAAAATTAAATGTATTTATATTTTAAATGTGAAATTAAATTTAAAAGATGTGAATAATAGTGAACAGCTAACTAAAGATTGTTATTTCCATTCTATACTAAATAGAATATAGTAACTATATATAGATTAAAATAAAATACAACTACAAAAATAGAGTTAATTAATATTCCAGATCTCAAATCACAAGTTTAAAACCGTATTCTAGATAGTATTTTCCGTAAAAAATTTTCCAATCTAAAAGTCTTTGACATAATTCTTCTTGTTTTTAACGGAGGTAGGTCGGAATCATCAAAAGTCGCTAAAGAGGAGTGGTACGAATACGATTCCATTATCAATGTGTAACACTTTAACCTACTAAACTCGACGTTCTTTTTAGACTAAACAATAGGTTAATAGACCTTAAATACTATTGTATTGTTTCGGCAAAGGAGTGAATTCTGCTATGAAGTAAAAATAAGTTTAATGTTTGCAGTAATGTGAAGAAATAAGGTGTTCATGTTCTCTTTAAATCTATATAAATTGAAAATATAATCACCCCCAATTTTTATTGGGAAAAACATGAGGTGGAAAATGATTCTCCATTTTCCATTAGCGATATTCAAGTTACAAACGAATTGACATGATACAAAATAAGAGCTTCACATCATTTTTTATTAAAATTATGATTATAATTTTTTAAAATAAAAATAAATGTTTTTTTTTAATACTGCAATTACAACAACAGTTAGACATAGTTAGAAATTAATTTTTTTATAATTGTTTTTTTAATATTACTTATAAGAACTTCCGGTATTTTTATTCCATTTTTTTTTTTTTTTAGAAAAAACAAACGAATCAAAAATATTTCCCATAAACAAGGAACTTGTCTGTATTGGATAGAACACAAAAAAAAAACAAGAAAAAAAAACATTTTTTATATATTTCGTTTTTATCGTTTTTGATTATGCAATTAACACAAATTTTTATGAGCGTTGTCTGTTTTACATATTTGATATAATACCGCCTCCTTCCGCCTTCTTCATACCATAAACCTAAAACTATTATAAAATTTATAGTACAGTACAACTTAAAACTATACATATATATATAGCTTTTTTATTAATAAAATAATTAAAGCTATAATTTTTTTTAACCGACTTTGTTGATGCAATATCTGAGAAAAAAAAAATATGGAAGAGTTTATTGTAAATTATAGCATCTACATAATAATATTATATAATTTTATTTTATTTTGTTTATTTAAAGATAGAAAATATTAAAATATACGAGAATTCTTGAATTTTTTTTTTTTTTTTTTTGATAAATATTTAATATATGTTTGTAGTATTTTTATTTTTAAACAATGTTGCCCCATTGTTTATAACAAAACATATGAAGGAATAATTTTAATACGGATCTATTGGAAAATTGAAAAAAAAAAAACAAAAAATAATTACTATGGGTGTTAAATTTTAAACGGTTATGATGGGAAAATTAATTGTTAATTCAATTTAAAAAAAAAAAAAAAGAAAAAAAAAAGCAAAAGTTCTTATAAATTAAGAATAGGAAAACTTTAATTCGATCAAAGAAAAATAAAATAGATTTTTATTTTTGTATGAAAAGAATTATGGGTATAAAAATCCCAATAAAAAATGGTCTTTGGTATTTTTATTTTATTTTTTTTGTTTTTTTTTTGTTTAGATAAATCAAAAAATCTGTAATTAAAGTTTTTATTTATAAAAATGTTAAATTCAAAATTTATTACATTATGTAGAGAATTTTTTAAAAAGTTTTTCCAAAATTATTTTTTTTTTATTTTTCGACAAATCTCTGGTTGGATAAAATCATTCGAGGTGGCATAATCAATTAACTTGAATAAATATTTAATTTTGCTACAAAATTAGGGTTTTTGATTTTAAAAATAATTTTTAATGTATTTTATTTTAATACGTTCCCCATACCGCATATACAATTTGATAATTGACGGAAGTTCCGTTATACTTTGTATAGGTGCAGCTGAAGTGTGAAAAATTCTTTTAGGAAAATATTCAATTTCGTTACAATTGCCAATAAGCTCGCTGCAATCGCTAATAAGCCAGTCAGAATTTTTAAAAATATCAAGTTTTCTGTAAATTCACTTTCACAAAATCTTATTTCAGAAGATTTCTTTTCTAGGTGAAAATCTAGTTCTTCTCAGCTCTCTTTAAAAAAAATAAAAACGGAGAACATTTAAAATGACATACATAATAGTTCAATAATCAATTACCCTAAAAAATTACAAACTACCCTACAAATTACTCTACTTTCGGTAATGTCATTTGCGCTGCAAGCATCAAAAATTCAACTGTCATCGAACTTTCGGTTATACAGTTGAGAAGGCTCATGCTTTCGGTTGTGAAAAAAAAAGTCGAAATATGAATATATTTTTATTGAAATGGATTTCGATTCTGTATATGTACATATGTACATATATATAATACGTATATGTACATATATAATTTCGTATATGTACATATATATAATTTCCAAAAAATAATATTCTATAGCTTTTAAAACATGTATAAATAAATATTCTATCTAAATTTTTAATTTTTCCATATTTATAATTTCAGAACAACCAAAAATAATTAATTATACTAAAAAAAAAGTATTTTGTTTTTGTTCGGTAATGTCGCTTAATGTCGCGTCAAAAATTTGCAAAAGTCCATTTGACAGTTGCTTAGTTGAATCAAAATCGAATTAAAAATCATTTGAATGATCGTCATCTTACACTAGCAGGGTTATATGAAATTGTCATATTTTTAAAAAAAAAATGTCATGTTGACATAGCCATTTACCAAAACATAATACTTATGTCGAACTATAAAGAAACTATACTATATAGAGAACTCACGTAGAACAAAAATATTAAGCACTTTTCTACAATTTTGAATCATCCCATTGGGATGTTTCGTGCGATTGTATTGATATTTTTAGTACATATTTAAATAATAAATCAATCGCACAAAACATCCAAATTTGCTTATAGTATTATACATTAGCTGGGATATTTTGTGTGACTGTATTGTATACTATAGTAATAAAGTTAAGTAACAACTAACAATACAACAGAGAAAAGAAGTAGAAATAGAAATACATAGGCAAATAGTGCAAATAAGCACATATACATAAAAAATAAAAATATGCATGCTTTTAAATGAATTTTTTTTTTGAATGAATGTTCGTATATATGTAAATATGTACATATTTTTATAAATTGTTTTATTTGAGCGGTCTTTTTTTTTCTCTTTGTGTTATTTTTGTTTGGTATTAAAAATTTTAAGGGAGCATAAATATTAAAGTGCTTAAAAGTGCAAAACTAAATTTATAAATATATACATAAGTATATGCATATGTACTTATTATTTATATTTTATATTTTCAATGGTCCAGCTACTTGAATTTTGTAGAAACTATGAATTGTCTTAAATATTTGAACTTAGTTATTTAGTATATTTTTTGTTTAATGTTTTTCTTATATGTTTTGTAATATTAATATTATGTTAATTAATTCAACTAATGTAACTTTATTTTATACCTATTTATAAATTAATTATTTTGTACTGTTTTAGCTTTTAATTTTTAAAAACTTAACTTTATTCTTTTCTGTTCTAACGTTTTTATTTTTTTCTTAATATATATTCTTTTCTAGAATCTATTAAAATACTAAAAATCAATTGATTTGATGAAAATCAAATCAAAAAACTTTATTCATCAAATCAAAAAACTTTATTATTTAATCAAATCAAAAAAATTAAAACTATTGCTTACTAAATTTTAAGTAAATACATATTAAATTTTACACTGTGTTCTCAAGTGCGACATTTTTATACTACATTCATCTCTTTCAAATAAAATGCTTTCAAATCAAAAATATTTTCGAAGTATATATCACATTTACATATTTTAATTTTTCAAGTATGTACCTACATATTATGTATGTGTATGTACCTATGTGTATTATATTATACGTATGCATGCATATTACAGTATGCATTGCGACGTGTAGTAAATTTAGATAAAGTGAAATTGAAAAAGTGGTCAAAAAATTTTGTTCTAGATGAGTACTCTATATAGTATAGGTAGTTTCTTTATGGTCGAACCATAATAACATCAGCAAACATGAGAACCATAACAAAGAAAAGAGTTATGTAGAAAATAATTTTTAATAAATAATAATAAATTATTGTAACATTTTAAGAAAAAAATAAAAAATGAGCCAGTTTGAAAGCCAAAATGAAAAACTGTTTGACATAATTAAAAGTTTACAAGATATAATATATATTAGACAATGAAAAAAAAATTAATAAAAATGAAATGTCAAATTTACTACGTAAATTCGCCTTTCTGATCGAATTAACATAAGAAGAACTATGTTTAACGAAACTTAACGAATCTAACATAAGCTTAGTATGGGCTATAACATTAGGTTTCCATAATCTGAACTGAACATATGCCACTACATTCACACATGTCGAATTATGTCATTTTGGCTACCACTTTAAGATGTTGAAGAGAAAAGAAGAGAATTTTACTTTTTGTTACATATAATTATATTACAGTGAAAAATCTAATCAGCCACGTCTGCGTGTTACGTCTGACCATTAATAACGCACAAATGTGTTATTTTTGATTACTTGGATCTAATATTGTACTATTCGACTATTTAACTCATATTACATTTCTCCCTTTACATGGAGAGAAACGCAGTATGAATGAAGTGTTGTATCTCTGTATACTGTGACGTCATCATATTAATAATTTATGATTTTAATTTATAATTTACAATTATCACAGTACAGGATGCTTACACAATGTTTAACTTAACGCATCAGAAATCATTATATTCTAGAACCGCAGCGCAGTGCATATTCAAAACGTAAGAGAAACCATTCAATGAAATTTAATGTTAAATTTATGCCAGGATGATATCACTCTGACGGAAGATGGTTTGAAATTTTCTCAGATCCATATCAGAGAGTTCACCTAAATCTTAGGAAAAATCAATGCTTAAATAAATAATCACTAAAAACAAACATTTGTTAGTATTTAATTATATTTTTTTATTAAGTTTGTTGTTTACATTTGATATTTTCATCTGTATATGGCTTTCATTTTCTATAGTCTTTATATTTATTTAATATTAATTTATAACTATTTGCAGCACTTTTACTGGGACTCGAACATGTCCCTTAAGCGAAAGGTTGGTGTGTTAACCCCCTTGCTATTCAACTAATATAAGTTTTAGAAAGAACTCAAAAGAGGATCCTTATTCACTGTAAACACCTAGGGAGCGTGGGTATGAATTCCACAAACATCGTAAAAATAATTCACCCTAACGACATTTATAGCGACACCTAGAGAGGCTGTGTAATTTTTTTGTCACGTTTATGTGGCAGGGGAATAAACTAAAAATGAAAAAGCAAAGTAAATATAATTTTTCGATAAATTTGTTCATGCTGTAACTTGATTATAATTAAGAGTTACCGTTAAAAGTAAACCTTAATTATATATTTCTTGAAATTTTGTCTCCAAAATATTCTTGAAATTATTCCTTGTTTGACAAAATCAGGTCATATAATAAAAGTTTAAATAAAAAAAAAAAATCATTGTTAAGGTCACGTTTTTTTACTATTTTATTCAAAATCTAAATGGAGCGACATATGTTTTAAATGGTTAATGTTCTTTAAAAAAAAAAAAACATATTTTAATTCAGAATTTTGTCATCTGTTCTTATAAAAAAAAAAACAATTAAGTACCTTAAAAATTTACGGAAAAAGAACTGTTATTTATTTTGGTAAACATATCTCCTACATAATTAACCGCAATTAAATTACCTGTTGTAAAGTGAATATTAAATTACTGATATATATATATATATATATATATATTTATGTCTACAAATATGTTAATTACAATAATACATAACAGGCAATATTTAAAATAAAAATCTTTGTTGAATGAATGATAATTTTTTTGAACGAAAATGTTACCTGTTATCAAATACATTATTATGAATGAGTATATTTTTAAATACATAAATCATATAATGTGTTCGGACATCTGTTTTGTTTTATTTAACTGTTAAGAAAACTTTTTAAAATTTTATGTTTCTTTGTGGCTAGAGATGGGAATCAAAATGGAAAGTGAATAATAAATTCAGTTAACGGAATTCGTTTACCATTTATAAATCAAATTTTAACCGTTTACAGAAATAAATTAAGACTTAAGGCATAATTCTATGATTTATAAATCAAATTAAGGTATTGGGGTACAATTAGCCAACGTTCGATAATAGATATGACACTTAACGAGAAAATATACCATAAATATGCATTGTAGCACAGACTAGATAAACTATACAGACGATCAGTTTCATATAAAAATTTTTTGTTTTTTTTTTTTGTAGCCAGACTAAGCAATTTATGGAGCTGGACTAAGTATTTTAGAATATTTAAATGACAAAAATAGAAAATACAAAAGAATATTCTATAAATTTTTATTTTTGCTTTTTAAAATACTTAGTCTGGCTCCAAAAAAATGTTCATGGTGGCTCCTAAAATTTTTATATGAAACTGTTCGTCTGTATACAGTTTATTTAGTAATGAATTCATGTTTTCCTTTGGTATTTTACGGTTTTTGCGATAGCAAAATCTTATATATGTGTATATTCATTAATTCATATGAATTTTGGGGATATAATATTTTAAAATATTATGTATTTTTTTCTATTACTGAAGGACGAGCTAATGTGTCATTAATCACTATACTGTACGTCAGTGGTGCACGTAGAAAAACGTAGAAAAATCTATTCGACAAGAGTTGGTGTTAAGTTTTGCTAAATTTATGTCACCATTATACTACTCTAATACAAAAAAAATCAAATCTTCTGAGATCCATGTCAAAGAATTCACCTAAACGGTAGAAAAAGAAACTATACCGAAATATTTTGCCTTTTCTTAACAGACTGGTACACGTCCAGATTAAGTGCTCTACACTTTTGCAAGAATTTCTTTACAAAATTTCCAGTTAAGATCTACATGTATACTTATCCTTTTAGTCTGTTTACCGATAATGTAATGTAATGATCCATAATACCAGCCAATTATGTTATTTCAGATTTAGAGAGAAGGAGTATTCGGATATGTATGTTAAAATGAAAAAGTACGAATTGTGTGTGTTTAATTATGTCCTTAAGATACACTATGGAATATCTTTTAAAATTTTAATGTAATTAATGCAAATTAATGCAATTTTTTAAAAAATGAGTAAAATATGTTTGAATAATGAAATTTAATTGTTTGAGTTATTGGGACGAATACATAAAACTGAACTTAAACTCAAACTGTACCTTTTCAAATAAAACCTACACCTGAACTCGTAAATCGATAGAAATATCATTTAAATATTCTCATAGATAATCGTGCTAAAAGGAAAGATTTATATTTAAAATGTTTAAAGACTTAAAAATTAAATAATCATTTTCACTTTCAATCTGAAAAAAACTTAACTACTGAAGATTTTAAAAAAATTTTTAGACTAAACTAAAATTAAATTTTTATAGTAATAAATAATGATTAAATTCAGCTGTTTAAGTAATTTATATTAAGGTATACTTAAAAATAAAATAATATAAAAAAAAAAAAAGTTTTTTGCTTTTATCGAAACAAATTTAACTCCTCCTATATAATAAAAGAATATCACAAATCATTTGTGGTTAGAGTTAAATTACAATCATCATAATAACCTTCATAAATAACCAACTATTAATGTTGTATAAAAAAAAAATGGAAGCCAAATGAATTTATAAACAAATAGTCACCTTCAAGTTAGTATAAAACAATATTCTTTTTTTATACTCTACGTGTGAACAGTGTGTCACAGACAGATAAAAGGACAGTGGCGTGTTTATATGAAAGAATATCATAATTTTTTTAATTTGATCAAAGGCATTCATCATAAAACATTTTGCGTTTTTAATTAATCAACCAGAACCTGTATATAATTAATATTAAAATTTCCAAACAATTACTCACCATTTCACAGAGAACAAAAAAATTAAAAAAAGAAATGTTTAACAATATTTGCATACTTTTAGGAAAATTGTGTGTGTTTTATATTCTTTTAATAAATGTGTTTCTAAATTCTTAACATAAAGAATATTACATTTTACTTTTTACTTAGGTAAAAAAAAAAATATATATTTAACTTACAAATTATCAATATATTCTGTATACAAATAAACCACCCAAAGGTAAACATTTATTTATAAACACAAACGGTATACAAATTAAAGATTGCTAAAAAAAAAAAAATTTTTTTTCGTCCCTTTTCTTTTTGTTTTATTGTTTTGTGAATATAAAAATTCTGAAATATTGTCAAATACCATATTATTATGAATATAAAAGCTACCTATTTTATTTTCTGAAAAATTTTAAGATTTTTGTTTTTGTCTGTTCTTAGAATTTGTTTTTATTAAGAGGTCAGTTTTTTACTGACCTATAATAATATCTTAAGATAATTTTTAATGGTGACATAAAAATTTTTAAATAAAAAGGTAAAAATTAATATAAAATATGAATCGTGTATGTATTATATTTTTAAACAATGTATTTTAGATGAAATTTCGTTTTTTCCAAAAGTAAATTTTTAATTAGCTGGCCTCAAAAGGACGAAAGTAAAAAAAAAACCTTACCTTAAAAAATTCCATGAAAATTTTTTAAACAATAAAAATGAGAAAAAAAAATGCTCTAAAAAGTATGCAAATTTTTTACTACTACTTTTTATTGCATTTTTACAGAGCGTTTTGTTTTCTTTTTTTGTTTTGGACATTACAATAT
This sequence comes from Poecilobothrus nobilitatus, assembly GCA_947095535.1. Taxonomy (NCBI): domain Eukaryota; kingdom Metazoa; phylum Arthropoda; class Insecta; order Diptera; family Dolichopodidae; genus Poecilobothrus; species Poecilobothrus nobilitatus. The sequence continues at coordinate 48,814,686 of OX352772.1, read as the reverse complement.
TGCGTATATGATAACATATTTTGTTTGTTTAAAAAAATTAAATTGACAATAATTTTAAGAAATATTAAAAAAACAAATAGGTTTTGTCAAAAATTGTAAGATTTTTGATTTTGTAAATAAAAAAATGACCTTAAATAAATTTAGATTTCTTTATTACTAAATAGTAAAAAAATTAAACTAATAAATTATCAATTTGTTTAAAGAATTTTTGTGTTTCTTAGAAAAATCAAAAAAAAATCTAAGATATTTAAAAAAAAATTATTTTTGGCTATATGCAAAGTCATCATAAATATAATCAACAATTCCTTTCAATGAAACAAATCGAAGGCTGTAACTACAAATGCTAATTTTTGAAATCAATTCACAAGCTAGTTAAAAAAACAATTATGTACATGTTTTTTTTTTTAATTTAAGCAATTTTATACAATTTAACTTAAATATTAAATGGAGTATTGGAGGAAAAACTAAATTACATAAAAGTTAAATTATAAAAATGATATGAGAATCTGACAGGATATGAGACGTAATAATCCTGTAAATAATAATATAGAACTCTATAACATGAAAAAAGATTTGAAAAAACATTAAAGAATTGAAAACTTCGGCTCAATTTTGGAAAAAAATTGAGAAATTAATAATCTGATATATAATTAGAAGGCATTTGTCTTGCAAGGACATTGTAGAATTACGACTATTTTAGATGTACTTTGAAAGAGCGACAGTTTATATAAAGAGAATTTTTTTTCTCACTAATTGTTAAAATTGTTAGTTTTTAATAATTTTTAATCTTTTGATCATTCTATAACAAAAATTAAACTAAATTTTGGATATTACATAACTTATTTAAAATTGTTTCACTTAATTAAAAGATAACAAGATATAGATCCTTGAACGTTATTATGATCTACAAAATTTTCTCGCTCTCGCTCGCTCGCTTATTGAATATTTTTTTGAGTAACTTCCCCAAGTTAATTTTTGTAAAACCAATTATGTACTTTTATTTTTTTCATAGACTTTAACTTTAGAATAAAATAGGCTGATATCTTTAAATACTTTTCTTTGTCACTTTTGATATTAAAAAAATTTCTTTCAATCTTTACTTTAGATAAGGTAAACAAAAAATACTCGAATATTGTATCCCTTATTTTACAGAAACTCCAAATTATCAGTTGAAAATAAATTAATAATTATGTAGACCATAATTCAGTCAGTTATTTGTTTCGCAACATTCGTCTGGAAAGATAGCGCTTCCACTTATACACAGAAACTACAAATAGTGCAAAATAATCAAATTATAAATGATGATGAGACTTCACTTCTATTTTTCAAGACGAATACTTCACAATAAAACCATTAACTATATATTACAGATGAATATTAGTTGGTAAGGTAATCTAGGCTATAGATTGTAAGCTTTTTCTGTATAGTTCATATAATAGGATTTTTCTCACATCGGTTTTTATTTAAAAACAAAAAAAAGAAAATATCTACTCATCATATAAAGGTTTAAAACAGTAAAAATAAAATCTAATTATAAGTTGTAAAGAATAATAATATTTGTGTCACTATAAATAAAATATCCTTTATAAATAAAATTGTGAATTTAAAATTATTTAAAAAAAAAGTATATAAAAAGTTTTTACTTAATTAAAATATAGGGGCCTCGGTGGCCTATTGGGTAAGACCGTATAAAATACGCTGTAAACACCGAGAGAGTGTTGTTTCGAATCCCATACACGTCGTAAGACTTATTCTCCCTTACGACATTTACAGCCACGACTGAACAAGAAAGGCTGTGTAATTTTCTGTCCACATTTATGTCGCAGAGAAATGCAATAAAAAAAAAATATCATATGTGGGTCCTTGAAAATTATTAGGTTATGCAAACTAAATAACTTTACTAGTGTAATCTTATAGGAAAGACATTTTTAATTCCAAAATTAAAGAAACCCCAAAACGTCGTTGTTGTTTTGTAATTTTATTTAACAGGTTTTTAATAACTATTGGATGTTGCACTCTAGAAATGAATTTTCGATACACTTTCATTTGACTTATGAAGGCAGTTTGGTTCACGGTGACAATACATGATTCTAATATATTCATATCAAAAACACAGAAAAAGTTAATAAAATCAAAAAAAATATACATACAAATAATAGATATTAGGGATACTTTTAATAATCATAATATGGAACTTAAGTCATGTCGTCATGTCATCTTAATAGTATCTTTTATCTTTTTCTTTTTCATAGTATCATATTTATTTTATGAAACCACATCTAAACTCTAAATACAAAAAAATAAACTGCTATACACATAGAAACTTGCACTTATACAAGTCTGTGGATGTGCTAAAATTGGCTTAATAAATAGTATTAAAAAGTTTTCAAAATAAACTTTTAAGACAAGCTTTTACTTGGTTTATAATAAATGTAATGTATATCTACATAAAGATCTAAAAAATTGAAACAGTCTTTGGGATTGCTAACATATGTCCTCAAAAGCTCAGTAATTGCCTACATAATTAAGTAAAACAAAAAAACATAAAGCTAAACAACTATTTGATCAATATATTATTAATGAGGAACATGAGACTAAAACGTATAAAATCTCATGAACCAGTTTTATAACTCAACAACTTAAATGGATGGAATTGGGTGTTTATATTAAGTGCAGTTCCACAAAATTTAATGAAACTTAAAGTTAAGTTATTTATTTTAAACTTAAGAGTTATTCCCCCTTACGACATTAACAGCCACGCCTGAACAGGAAAGGCTGTGTAATTTGCTATCCACATTTTATGTTGCAGAGAAATGCATTAAAAAAAAAACATATAAACATATTTTATTGATGTTCGTTCATAATAAGATCGCTATGGATATTTGTTTTTTTTTATACCGTTAAAAATATAATGGTAATTCTACATATTTGCAAGAAATGTTTCATACATAAAGTAAAAGAATGCTAATACCAATACTTTTTTTTATAACAACACCAGTTTTTATTTTGATCCCGACAGCTACTAGTTACCAAACACATCATGCACCAACAAGGAGTATATCGAAATCTCGTGCTTTTTAAAATTTCACGTGTCAAAATCTCATATTTGAAAATCTCGCATTTTCGCGTTATTTTTAAAAACTATCGCGAAAAAATATAAATTGAAAAAATACAAGAATCATTAGAAAGTAGCACTTTTTGTTAACAAAACACGTACAATAAAAAATGTCGAAAATTACGGAAAGTTTTAAAATCGGATACAAAATCTGGGTTCCAATAATATGTTTAGCGGGTATTTGTAGGCGGCAGCATCCACTATATTTAATATATTAAATGCCTTGTTCTTTAAATACGTACGCAAAACAAATAATTAGGAGGGATTTTAGAATTGGTTACCAAATTATAGGGTTTCAATAATTTGTTTAGCGAGAATTTTGGAGGCGGCAACCCTCACTCTTTTAAAAGTCTTTTTTTTTTTAAATATGTATGTAAAAAGTATAATTAGGGGGATTTTAGAGTTGTATTGAAAATCAGGGTATTCGTCTTTTTCGAAAATATTTATATTATATACCTATGCATTATTCTGAATTAGAAGGGATTTTAGAATTTGATTAGCATTATACGCTTTCTTCAGAATATTTATATATATATGCATATGTAAGATTCTGAATTAGGAGGGATTTTCGAATTGCATCAAAATCAGGATTGTCCTCTTTTCCTAGGAAATATCACCAAAAAGTAGAAATTGAAAAATGTTTTGATGCACCACTGATATATTAATATCAAAACCTATGTGCTTATTATATACATTATAAATATGTAAAAAAAAACCAATAAATAAAATAAAATTAAAAAAAAAAAACCTTTTAAATTTATTACGCAAAATTTAAAAACGCAAGATTTTGAAAAGCGAGATTTCGTAGCCAACCTGCACCAAACATCTAACACTCTTCATTAAGAAGCGTGCTCTAGAATTTGTCTCCCATTTAGTTCATCACAAAAAACGCATTTCCGTAACCGTGTAGGGTTTCAAAAGCCTTTATATTATACAAAAATTTCTTTTTTCAAACGCAGTTGTTTCAATATTTACTCATTTAAAGAAAGATTTAATTTCTCATTAAATATTGTAAAACCCTTATAATTTTAGTTGTTAAAGAAAAGATTTTTTTTTTCAATCTAGAATCATTGTAAATTATTACTATACTTATTTGTTTACATCTAATCTAAATACAAAAAAAAAAAAAACAATAAAAATGATTTCTTATAATAAATCATTAATTCAAACATATTTTAAATATCAAATTTTAAAAAAAAATAAAAAAAAAAAATTACATGATAATGAATGAGAAATATTTAAATATAAAACGCATATTAACCGAACAAAATTGTAATAAGATATTGATGCATATTATAAAGATATTCTAACTGTTTTTTTTTTTTTCAAACCTTTATTTTCCTCTATTTTCTATTTTTATTTTTTTTTTTATGATACAACATGACAATTCTTTACTTACAAAATGAAAAAGAACAAAACAAATCGAATATAAAACAAATAAAAATAACAAATGTTTCATTATTAAAATCTTTAACACAAAAAAAAAAAAAAAAATAACAAAAATTAAATCAACCCTCTTATTATTTTTCCTGTTAATATATGTACATATATTCAAAAACAAAAATCCTAGTTTTTTTCCTTGTCAGGATTTCAATAAAAAACAGCAGTTAAAAAAAAATAAAAACAGAGAAGTAAAATTCACCCTCATTTTAATTTAGTTCATTGACAAACACATACACACTAATACGTTATATTTATATTATTTATATATATGTAAGTATATATTAAATTTATCTTATGCAAACAAGACACTATAGATTCTACAATTTAGATTATATTATTATACTATACACAAAAAGGATATAAACTAGATTAATTTTTTATACATATGTCTGAAAGTTTGCAGAAGGTCACTGAATTTAAAAAAAATAAAAAAATTTTTTTTTATATCAAAATTACATATTTAATAAAAATTATAAATTTTCTAGATTTTTTGTAACTCTTCTTCTACAGTTTTACACACTAAAAGTTAAATTTTAAGTATTTAATGATATTCCCTGGCGCAAAAAAAAAAATTTTTTAAATTCTAAAGTAACAATACGTCCAGAGCTAAAGTACAGAGCTTTTACTGCTGCTTAGCTGCCTTCTATGCTGCTATTTCACATCTCGCATCATTTTCTACTAATATTTTTGTAATCTTTCATGTAAGGTTGAATTACCTTTGAGGTAGCTTTCTTATGGTGTGGCTTCAGATATTATTTGGACTTTTATATCTTCTACTACAAGTCTATTCCTCATTCCTCTTAAATTCTGCCTTTAGATTGGGATTTATTGATCTTCAGTTTTTTCTTTCTAAGCCTCAGTATTGGTTTCTTTGTTGCAGGTCTCTACAAATATTTGTGAATGATATTGATGGGTCAGAATAATTTTCATATGATACCAAAGACATTATTTTATAAACAACTACCGATTGATGCCCTTACTTTATTAAGTCTGCTGTATAAACATCTATTACCTTACATTCCGTCTTTAGTCATCATTATATATCTAAATAGGTAGTTATATTTGGTTGAAGTATTTATTTTGTTGCGTTCATAGCACTAAAACACATTAAAAATAATTTCAAAATTAAAAAAATGTTCTAGTACAGTATGGATTCAATAATTCTTGACTACTCAGGATTGAAACTTTACACAAATCAGCTAAGAAAAGTAAATATTTCGTTACAAACAAGTAAAATTTTTTGTTAAAAAAAAAAAAAAATTCTAATAAATTCTTTTAATTTTAGTCGATAGTGTAAATTCATTAAGAAGAATAGAATAAGAAATATTTTAATAGAATATGCAGTAACGCACCCCATTGATTGAAAAACCTAAATAAAAACAAGAAAAAAAAAATGTTAAAATTAAAAGGATATGGTCATATTCATACTACAATAATTTCCATTGGATTTTATAAAATTCAACCATCATTTTTAACACACAAAAAAAAAAAAAACAAAAAAAAAAAAAACAGAAATCAACCATAGTTGGGCTAACCAAACATTCCATAAAAACTACAAAAATTCATTATCATCCTGCAACCAAATTATATACATAACCATTTTTTTTTCTTTTTTTTATTTATTCTGTTGTGTTCTATTTATTACTAACTTTTCTTTTGTTTCCTTCCATGTAATTTTTTTTTTCTACATCCATCTCTTTCTTTCTATTTATAATAATAAATGTTAGTATTATTTATATATATATGTATATTCATATATGGAAAAAATCAAATGTATATATATAAATTTTTTTACCATTTCCCTTATATTAAAGGAATATTGTAATGATATACCATTGTTGTAATAGAAATAAGAGCAAAAATGCAACAACAATGTACATATACCTATTTACTATTATAAAAATCACCCTCAACATTTTTTTTATTATACTTTACATAATATACACTTTATAAGTTTTATTGATAAAAACATGAAATTTATATAACATTAAAAACAATAAAAAAAAAAACAAAAAAAAATAATAGTTACAACACTATTTTCTGAAGTAGTTGAAGATATAAGGCACATACTAAAATATCACTATTGAAAAAAGATATTGAAAGAAAAGAATAATGGCGGGTTTTGTTTGATAATTTTGAATAGTTTTCTTTTTTTTTTTGTTCTTTTCATTTCCTGACACATGATTTAAATATATATGGATATATGTATATATGTACAACTTAATACAAAATTATTGTTAGGTAATATTCTCTATAGATTTCTAAATACAGTGGATTATGTGATCAAATTTGAAAATTGAATAAAATAAAAGATATGATTCTTATCAATATTTTCTTTAGTAAACAATTCCACATATTTTTTTATATTATACTTCTAATTATGTATGTATAGGTATATTAAAACATTACTGATATTTTAGTAATTTTTTATATGGTCTCAACTTCATAGTATTTAATATGTCTAATTTTTTTACATTAAGTGAAGTCATTGGGCCATTCCACACCAATAGTGTCCTCTTTCGTTATTTTTTACTTTTACCTTTGTTTCATTCCGTCTTACCTGTAAATTAAATTTGTGGTGGGGATTTTTAGGAGAAATTTTTTTAAACCAAAATTTTAGAGTTTAAAAATTTAGCCCACTAACACAAACAAAATCTCAAATAAAAAAATTTTTTAGGGTCAAAAAAATTTTATATGTACATACATACATTTTATTCTCGTATTTATTATCTACCTCACACAATCAATTTTTTTTTAAAATGAAATATTTACGCACACATATAAAAGTAACAACAATCGAGGGGCACAGTGTGGAAATAAAAAAAAGAGGAAAGTAGTCACGAAACGAAAGAAGACACTACTCGTATGGAATGGCCCGATATTTAGAAAAAAAAAATACATATAATATAGGTACGTATTACATATACTTATATATGGTTGCATACCGAAAAACTGTGGAGGTTTTCTACAAGCCAAATATGTACACCGATAGGAGCATATTGATGCTTTACCGAAGATTAACCGCCGAGCAATAAACTTTCTACAGCTATACTTTTTACTTCAGTTTCTAGAGGCAGATGGGCTGACAAAAACATTATAAATGGAGGCAAAATCCACAACACACACAGTAATTAAGGTGAGCATAACAGATATATCTTTATCAAAAGGGCCACAGTATTGCTTATATCGCTTAAATATAAATGGGGGCAAAATTCACAACACATACACAGAAATTATGGTGAGCACAACAGATTTTCATAAAAAGGCCGCAGTGTTATTTATACTTAAATAGTCTAATCGCATACATATATGTAAGATTCTTTATTCAATATTATATGAATTAAATAAAAATATCTTCATTTAAAATAAAAAATCTTCACTTAAAGTAAAAAAATTTCTCTTAAGGTAAAAAAGCATTCAGTTAAAGTGGTACACATTATTAGTAGTATTATTGTATGACTCAGAATAATCTCAGAATTTTAAATAAATTTCCTTCTATAAAAATTAAAAAAAAATATTAATTATAAGATAATCCAATCTGAGTTAAATAAGGTCATAAGGAATTTGCAAAAACTGGAAAACCAACTAATTTTACCCAAATAAAATCGCAACAGTACTTTAGGTTGATGTATTGAATAATATTGTATTTGCTATAAAAACAATTAAACAACATTTAACTCCTTACTTCCTCTATTACTAAGTGATAAAGCAACCTCTTAGTTCATTATATCTTAAATGCATTTTCTGACTACATATATTATGCAACAAGGGTTCAAATAAATTTTTTTTTTTTTTGGTGATTTAATGTACCCCTTACTTGTATCTATTGGGTTATTTTCAATATGTAACAAAAAGTTTAATGTATACCATTAAAATCAGTCTAATTTTTTAAATTTTTATAATGAGTATTGACTGATGTCATTGAAGTCATAAATAACTATATACACTTATATTCTTCTATATGATATAAAAATTTTAAATTGTTTTATGTATCAGTCATGTAAAACTGATTACTGATTATGGGAATTTTTTTCGTAAATTTGAAATAAAACTATAAATGCAAAAAAATATTAACAGCCTTTTGCTACCAACCAGTTCTGCATTACGATCAATTGATTCTGCTAAAAATATATTGTTTTTTAAATACAATGTTATAATCATTGCCTGCATACTAAATCTGTACCAATGACGAGCTAAAAGAAATATTAAATAGTAGGTACTTAAATTCTTTTTTCTATAAATCTTCAATTCAAAAAAAATCAAATATTCGATGTATTGAAAAATAAATTTTTAAAGAAATCTACAAATATAATTGTTAACTTCTTTACTATTCATTTTTTATTAAGAAAAAATTAAAATATATCCTTTCAATTTAAAACCAAATTAAATTTTTAAAGGTCTAAAAAATAATGTGAAAGAAAAAAAAATTTGATTTGTTTAAAAATTTAATTTTCACTACTTTTTTTTACAATTTTTTTGTTTTTTTTTTTTTTTTAATCAAAACAATCCACTACACATTTTTATTCTTGTCAGGCCAATCATCCAATCTAACCTAATTTTCTAATTATACCAATCTGACACCCAATTCAATGGAACCCAATTTTTTTTTTTTTTTTCGCAATAAAAAGAAAATTTAATCTATTGTCTCCTTCCAAAGAGCTCTTAAGAGAGGCAATCGATGTGAATTGTGTTGACTGTTGAAGAGAAAACTTCCTAAAAGAAAAAATAATATAAAAAAAAAATTTTTTTTTTTTCATTGAACCAATTACGAAAAAATAAAACCCTTACCCATTTCCATCTACACAAAATATGAACACAATATTATAGCCTTACAAAAATTATAAGGATAAAAATCGCGGATCACCAAATTTTATTTACACCAACACATTTAAAAACGTATGTGTAGTAATACTCACGACTCACGAGTCACAAATCAAAATTGTCTTTTCAATCATTCAAATTTAATAAAAAAAAAGAAACATTAACTTCTCTTTTACAACGAGCAAACAGTACTATTCTATTAGCTATTCTATAGTCTATACACAATCATATTCTCAAAGAAATGCAAAAAAAAAAATCTTTTTCACGAACACAATCAAAAAACATTCAAAAAAATATCTTTTTCCCTTTATAAAAATTAAAAAGAAAAAAATATTCCGCAAAAAGAAATGTTTTTTTTCATCTCTCATCAATATTTTTCTCTTCATTCCCTTTCTTACACGGGAGTTCAGTTAAAAACGCTATACATTCGTTCCTACCAACACCAAAAAGCTACCAAACAACTCCTTCACATAGCCAAGCAAATAATCAAACCATACCATTAATAACCATTCAAAGAGAATGAAAATTAATCTCCTCAACAAAAGTATATATCTTTAATATATATATATATTATATACCATATAAATATAGGTGTATATAATTTTTTTTTTCTCTTTATTGTCAAAGAGAAAAATTCACCATTAAAAAAAATGTCAAAAATGAGAAAAAATTAGAAAAAAATTTCCCAAATAAAAAAAAAAATGGGATTTCTTTTTTCGTTTTCAAAAAAATGTTTTTTTTTTTTTTGCAATACTCTTGTTAACAGTCAAATATTTTTATTTTATCATGGTATTGTATACGTTACTAGGGGCGGGGTAATTTTTTTTCTCAACCACAAAAAAAAAAAAAATTATTTATAGCAAGTATCGTTAACTCACTCTTTAAATCTGTTATAGGATTTTTTTTTTGTTTTTTTTTTTGTATATTTATGTTACATGGGCTCAATCAAACTGTCAAACCCGCCCCTCTCTCTTGAAATGTTCTCGTATTTCTCTTACAGTTTTGTTTTTCACTTAAAGAAAAGTAAAAAAAAAAAATATAATTTTATTTGTGGTGTTTAGTATAGCGGTTTTTTAGCTCTTCATTGTAGTTAAGACAATTTTTTTTTTTTTTTGGAATGTAATTTAATTTTGGGGGACTATTTAATTGTTAAGCTACTATTTGGATAGGAATTGAGGAATGGAAAAATGGAAATTTTTATTGGGAAATTTGCGTTTATTTTATTATTTTTATATATTTCTGCTGTTCGTTTTTTTTTTATTTTTTGACTTGTGCTCAACTACAACCACAATATTTTCTTATTATTATATTTTAGCATTTATTTTAAATTGTTTCAGTTATTTTTTTTTTCAGGTTTGTGTATTTTTAGAGAAATGATTTTTTTTTTTTTATTTTATTTTTTTTTCTTTTTATCTTATTGTTTTGAAATTTATGTGGTCAATCAAAAACATTCCAATTTGATCAGCGAAAAGTGATTGACGGTGTTTATTATTCCGAGATTTTCATTTAAAAACATTGACAATTAATATAATGTAGGTACATATTATAAATAATGTACTCGTACATATTTTTAAATAATAATTATATATCTTATGTACTACTTTATATATTATATTCATATGTATATAAATACATGTAAATATATACTCACAATTCTTTTATAAAAACATCAAAAGATTTTATTCCTTTGTGTTTTTCAAAAAATTATTGGGAAAATTTAAAACTCGTGTCTTGAAGGTCGTAATAAATTATACAAAGAAGAAACAAAAAGAAAAAAAAATGTTATTAGTAAATTAATAAATTTTTGACCGTAGAAATAATAATAAAAATATGATTAAAAAAAAAAAAAATATTTGAAATTTTTATGATAATATTTTAAATATTTTGTGGTTTTTATTATTTTAAAAATGCTGGTTTTTTTTTTTGATAATAAAAAATGTATATGATTGTATTGTAGGTATGATTTTTGCTAAAAAAAAGTGATAAAAAAAATAAAGAATTTTTAAGTTCTGTTATTGTTTTAAATAATTTTGATTGAATAAAATTAAGTATGTAAATGATTAAACAGCTGATTTATAAAAACAAAAATATTAGGTACTTTGAAGATTTTAAAAATACATATGTACATATGTATGTATGTTTAATTTTTTTAATATGATTTATTAATTTGTAACATAACGTACCTAGTTTTCGTAAAATTTAAACTAACTGATCGTTTAATTTTAACCGAAATTTTTTTTTTTTAGTGCTTTTCTCTGCTACATAAATGTGGCAGAGTATTTGGCAGAGAAAATGTGTTCAGACGATGGCTGTAAATGTCGTAAGGGTGAAGTATTCTATTCTGGTATTCGAACCCATACAGTTTCAGTGTATACAACGTATTTCATATGCTCTTACCCACTAGGCCATCGAGGACCCCCGAAAAATTTATTTTTTATAATATAGATAATATACATGTGTATGTATGTATGTATATATATTTCATGAATGATAAGATAAAAATTTTATGGTAAAGATCCTAAAAAAAGTTTTCATATTAATATCTTATAAAAGTTGGAATAATTTACAGTTAGTTCAGTTTTAAAACAATTTAAACAAGTTTATAGGCTGTTTCACTTTCAAATGTGGGTTATACTTTTTTTATAAGGATTTGCTATACTTGTAATTATTATTCTTAACTTTTAATCTTCTTAAATTAATTATTTTCGATTTAAATAAGTGAAGTAAGTGACAATATGAGCAAAATATATTAGGATATTAGGATACTTGGACAATTGAGATATTTTTTATTTGCTAATGTACTCGTTCTAAATAATAAAAAAAATTAAAAAAAATTTGAAAAGTAAAATATCCCTCCTATTTTAAAAATACATTACATTATACATAAGTATATATATATATAAATATAATATAATATTTTATTTGAAAAACCCATAAAATTCGCTGAATAATGAATATTAAAACCGTCATATAACTTTTTACTGTATATGAATTGACATTATTGACATTATGTTAAACAGCTGATTAGTCAAAATTGTATAGAATATCAATTAAAATATATTTTGTGTTAATTTTTTTTATATTGTCATTTTAATTTTATTGTTATTGTATGTATTGTCAAAGTTTATTTTTTCCTCTGCAGTTAAAGGTGTAAAATGTAATTATTATTTTGACTAAAAAAAAATTTTTAAATACATATTTTATATAATAAAATAAAATTTACATTTTTTTCTTCTCATTTTGTCTTTGTTTTTTTGACAATAGAAATGTCAATTAATCTTTTTGTTTACATTTGGACTAAAATTGCAAGTCATACATGACAATTCACATATAGTCTGAGGTAATATTTTTATATTATGATGTTTATGATCTGTTTATTTATATCTCGATATAGTTTTATATTTGAGGTATAAGATATAATGAAAAGTTTGTTGTTTTGATCTTTGAATATTTTTTTTGTAAAAATTATAGAATATTTTGATATTTGTGAGTTATAAGATAAATATTAAAATTAATAATTTATATTTGATATTTGGTTTTGTTATGTTTATATTTTTTTCTATTATTGTTATAAAAGGTGATTCACTTTCGGTTTTGAATACTTACAGGGTGTTATTTAAGGACCAAAACGAAAAGAAAATTGCTTTGTAGAGCGAGGTCTATTTCTAACGGTTCTTGAGAGAATTAAAACTTTAGGTCTTTAATTCTAATTTAATTTCCTTATATCTCAAAAACTAAACAACTAGAACCACCCTTTTCTGTTCGTTTTGGTCCCGGAAATATACCCTATAAATATTCAAGATCAAAAAATTACCACCCTGTTTATAAATTAGTAATTATTATTGTTTTGCCATTAATAAAAATCTAATTACGAATTGTTGCTGAATCAGTTCGATAATCAGATAAAAAAGTTTTAGATTTTAATGCGACTCGAATTTCCGCCCTCTGATCGACCCTCTAACCACTGTACCATCTAGTCGTTAAGCCGCCATTTCGGTAATTCGATGACATTTTAAGCCGTTATTTTGGTTATTCAATAACATTTCAAGCCATCATTTTGGTAATTTAATGATATCATTATACATAATAAATACAAGATTAAATCCCCAATAAAAAATGGAAGCTAATATGGTTTTTAAAGAGCTTCGTGGAAATTTCAATTTCAATTTATGAATTCACTTACATATATGTATGTAGTAATAATCCTTCCTTCCTTTATTTTAAAATTAAATTAAATTTATTATTATTTAGATTCTTCCTTGTTTATTGTTTAATGATATTAAATGTGCATTCTATCCTTAGAATGAAATTTATAAAATATATTGGAAACTGATATATATAAGATAAAAATATTTATATACAGATGCCATAACAACTAAGAAAGTGGGGATTAAATTCATGAAAAAATCTTTTTATTGAAATATTCTTTGAGAGCAATTATTACAAAATGTAATCATATAATTAATTAAAATATCTATTCATAAAATTTAAAGGATCCAAATTAAACATGTTGTGTACAGTAACTGTCAAAAACTCGAAATAAAAATTTTCCACAAAAAACCAAAATTACAAAAGCGAAATAATTTTTTTAAACACTTTTAAGGCTTTCTAAACGTATAGTCTTAGGAATTAATGAAAATCTTTGAATTATTTTTAAATGAAACATTCTACCACCCTTTCCCTTATTAATGTTTAAATAAATTTGGAATTTCTAACGTTAACAAAATGACTTTCAAAAGTATTTATTTATTTATTTATTTTGGTTTCCTCACCACATACAGAAATTATCACAATGTAATGAAGAAATAATTCATCCGTTCCTTTTCAGTTGTCCGTGCGGTAAAGTATTAAATAATAATTATATATATATTATTTATTTACATTATATATTATTATATTTTATATAATATTTTAACCTGACCGGTATTTGAACCTAAGACTTTTATTTGCAAGACCGGCAACTTATGCACTGTGTCGTTGGTCAAATATATCGAAATTAAAGAATAGACTGATTGAGTATTAAAGTCAGTTCTAACTCGCTATACATAGGAAATTTTTAATTTTCAACTAGATTTATTTTATATGTAGTTTGAAATGCTTTTTGATCTTTAAAATCAAATTTTTACAAGGCACATTACAAATTTTCAAAACTCCTATGTCAATAACTTCTAATTCAATAAATATTTTTTTCCCTTGATTTGAATCCAATAAATATCAATTTTTTCCCTTGTAAAACAAAAAAAAAATAAATCAATCAAAATTTTTCTTTAGCATAAAATATATTTTCACATTCGTTTTCAAGTTGTTGTTGTTATTGTTTTTTTTTTTTGTTATTCTTCTGTTCAACAAAATTCACCTATAAAGTACAATAACACAAAAAAAAAAAAAAAAAAAACAGAAACCACCAATTACCAGACTTTCTTTTACCACACCACACAAAAAATAAAAATATATCCTAAATACATTTGTAGATACATTTTAACTTATATCCATATATATATTCCATATACATTATTATAAACTTTCACCTAAACCAGATCCTATATTCAAACAATAATTTTCAATTTTCTCTCTCATTTTCTCTTTACTTTAAAATAGAAAAAAAAAAAAAAAAAATGGAAAAACCAAAAACAAAAACTTTAATTTCTTTGGAAAAACTTTATTTTTTCCCACAAAATCGGTTCCCATATTATTAAGAAAATACAAAAATAAAGCAAAAAAAAAAATTAAAATAAAAATTGCTAGGAAAATATATAGGTACGTAAATTATTCTCTTTTTATTAACCCCAATATACTTTCCCACAAAAAAAATATAAATTTTTAGATACATTCATACAAAATACAAACACGCATTAGAAAATAAATAACTTGTGTACATAAATAAAACACCAAACCTTGCCAACTAATGTGGTTACAAAAAAAAAATGTATATATATATATATATATATATATATATATAAATGAATATATATATGTATATATAAATGAATATAGAGATAAATAAATAAATAAAAATGAATAAGTACTCGCCCACAATTTAAAACTGCGGCGACGTTCTAACAAAAACTATCTATAGATACATATTATAATATATACATATATTATATAAAGTGTTTAGTTGTAACCTGAAAAACCGCACATACAATATAGGAGTGAACCCAAACAAAACTATTAGAATTTTTTTTTCTTTAAAATATTCTTTTAAATAACGGATTTGTGAAACAAGATTGAGACAGAAACAACAAAAATTTGTTGGTAAAGGATTCGTTGTTAACATATACATATATACATACTTACATCACACGCCGTTACTTTTTAATATAAAGGATTTTCATATTTTTTATAATTTTTCCAATAATTTTGTGTTTTCCTTTCTTATATATACCTATACTCATATTAAAATGTGAAAATTATTCTTTGAATGTGGTTTTGTAATACACTCTTAAGATTTTTAATGGTATAAGAAAATATTTTTTTTTTATATCATTATTGTATTTATCAGATACATGAGCATTTGAATACAAAGAAAATTATCAAATCCTTATTATATCTAAAACTTACGATAAAGAGTGAATAATCAATGAATGAATGAAAGAGAAAAAAAATATATATAAAATAATAATTATATAAGTATATATTCATAAAATATATTATTAACTATATAATACCAATCTAGGTGTTCCCATATGGGTTAGCCCCAAAAAAAAATAAAAAATAAACAGAAGGAAATAAAATGTAAAACAAAACAAAAAATAATAAAAAAAAAAAACAATACTTGTGGTATACCAATACATTTTTAAGATTAAAACCATAGAAATTCAAAATCATCAAATCAACGTACTCTATTTTTTTTTTTTGCCCCCCCTGATCTATACATAATATATTTACTATTATTTTATATATAACAGTTATAATACCGTTATACATGTATGTTTATATGAATATGTAGGATAATAATTTTAAAATGCAATTCAATTGTACGATATAAAAAGTATAGATATTAAGAATTGGAGGTTTATAAAATACAAAATATATATACTATATATATGTAAGTAAGTATGTTTGTATAGATATGTGCGTAAAGTAGGGAATTTTCAATTCCAATGAGCTTCATAAAAATAAATATTTCACATAATATTATATTGTATTTGATTTTTATTTTTTTTTTTTTTTAGATTTAGTTTAAATTTTTTTTTTTTTTTTTGTTTTTCGTACTTTGGTGGGGAAAAAATAATTTTAGTTTCAATTGAACATTTTGAAATAAATGAAACTTTGGTATATTATTTCGATAGTACCCAAAAAAAAAAAAAGAAACAATCAAAAACAGCTAACATGTGTTTGCATACTAATTGAAGATATTTATTAAAAGTATGGAAATAGAATACATTCTCTCAAAATTTGAAGGTATGTACATATTGTAAAAGTACCTTTCATCAAAAGTCGTTACACAAAACAGTGAACTTCGTAAATTTTCATTTTACAAAAAAAAAAAACTTAAACACCATTTAACCACATTGAGTTCACATTTCGCAAAAAACTGATTAACTAAGAGACGATTCATATGTCATCCAAACAAAATGTATGGCTGGAAAAGTTAAAACTCAATTTTTGTGATCCGATTCTGACATCCTCAGTTTCTTTTGCTGTTTAACATAAACATAAATAAATGCCACCTTTAAGCGTACGATTTTTGAAAAAGTTAATCAATTTGTAGATGCCTACTCCTCATATGCAATTTCTCATTTTGTAAAATTTATTTTTTTGAGAAAAGTCTTTCGATGAAACATTTTTTTTTTTTTGTAAAATGACTTTTGCAATTTGTCGTATTCGCTAAAATAATTGAATTTTGGTTTTTTTTTCAGATTCAAATAAATTATGATATAATTTAAACCTAAACTTTTATGTGCATATTATGGTACAACATGTCCTTTAATTTTTATTAAATTTTAAAATATGCTAATTAACAATTAAATCAATTAATTTCTAATATTAGTATTAAAAGAGGATCAAAAAATCAAAATAGTTAATATTAAATTTCTCAACCTCTATGAAAAACATATAACAGAAAGAGAACAGAAAATCTATTAGAATATTTTCCCACATTCTTACAAAAATAAAAAAAAAAGGTCTTGGTAAGGATACCTCGAAAAAAAACTAATAATCGCTTTAAAGCACATCTATAGAAAATGTATGCTCGTTAATCTTTAAGACATTTATTTTTATTTCAAATATACAAATATCAAGAAATTATATTGGTTGGTTCAAGAGCTGAACATGACTATATATAGGAATTGTTTTTGGAACTGAATATTAAATTTTAATTTTAGTTCGAAAACAATTCTTTTTATTCCAGATACCTATAGAAAAAATATTAATAAATAGTGTTTTAAAAGAGTCATCCTTAATATCTTGAAAACAAAATCTTGAAAGTCAAAATCTTTTCGGGACAGATCTTCAAAAAAATAAATAAATATAAATTAAAAAGAAGGGAGATCTCACTTAAGTTATTTGCGTAAAATTACCAAGAATTTAAACCTGTGAATAATTTGTTATTGTTATTTGTTTTAAAATTTTTGTTTAAATGAAAACAAAATTTAAATTTATCTTATATATAATTAAATTGAATTTTAAAATTGATTTTTGTTTTCCAAAAAAAATTTAATAACAAACTTTCTCCAGGGAGATGAATAAATTCAAAAAAAAATCTAGAACAAACGAACAAATGTATTTATTGTAGAAAAATCGCAAAGAATTTTTTTATCAATATAAAATTGTTTTTAATTCAAAATCTCACATATATATATGTATATAAATATTCTGGAAAAAGCGTATAACCTTGCTTTTAAATCCAATTCTAAAATATCTCCTTATTCAGAATTTGTCATATACATATGTATATATATATATATATATATGTATACATAAATATTCTGTAAAGAGTATATAATTTTGATTTTGTAACCAACTACAAAATCCTACTTTAAGCTTTTTTATATCCATATATGTATGTTCTTCGACAACAAAACATGGGCTCAAATCTCCGGGCTCAAAAAATTTATTGAAATACTGATTATTACTATTTATTAAAATCGTCTCTAAATTCCTTCAGAGTATGAAAGTATTTTTCAACATAAACATTTTAACAACAAAAAACATTCAAGATTTTGTCCATTTAAGATTTGTTTATATTAAGATAAGGACGGTCGTGATCCTATTTTAGGAAATCCAACGATTAATTTCACTAGTAGGTCAAATAAAGAACAGAATCTGATTATTTCATTTTTTCCATTAGAATACGATTTTTATAAATACAATAAAAAAAAAACTATAGGTATAGGTATATTTAAATTTTTCTAAGTTTTAATTTTTTTTTATATTTCATATATCCTATTACGTATATGAATGTTTTATTATTTTCAACAAAAAAAAAAAATGTAGATATAAATCCTAAAATTATTTATTTTTTTCTTCATTTGATCCTATATTTTACATTTTAACAACAGCAATATATCGTTTTTTTTCTTTCACTACAACTCCTGTTTTTTTTTTTTTTGTTGCAATATAAGTGAGTCAAAAAATCACAAGGACATCTTTCCTCTATTATTTAATATAAAAAAACAAAACAAGGAGAAAACAATTAACTACAATATAACCCACTGGCTGACTATTTATTTTATATCAAAATAAAGATTTACCAACACAGTAACACCCACACTTTATTTTTTTATTTATATTTATGTATGTATGTTTTTTTTTTTAAATAAATTTTTTAAACTTAAATTTTTTTAATTTAATGAACAAAAAAAAAGTTTTTTTTTTTTGTTTTACTAAATATTGACTATTTATTTCTTTTGTAATTGTTCTCCTCTCTTTTCCATCCGCTTACTTTTTTTATATTCCTCACCTTTCCAATATTTTCAATCAAAAATTTTTGGTATTTAGTAACTATATATAAAATATCGCCAAGTAAGAGAATTTCAAATCTAATTTTTTAACATAAAATTCGAACATGAAAAATTTTTTCTTTTAGATTTTTTATACTCCATTTTCTTCTCTAAAAGACCCCTTTTCATTCATTCATTCCATTTTATTTTTATCATATATAAGAGTATTCCAAAAATTTTGTGGAGGGGGCCGCGAAATATAAACGATATTTTAGTATAAATATATAATATAAAATTCTCTCTTCTATCATCCAACCAAACAAAAATATTAAATGTAGATATTTTGTTACATTTCTTTTTACCTCCAACCCTAATTTAAGTAACGGTAAAAAAAAAAATTCACTACCAAATAAAAAAAAACACACAAAATTTTTCTTTTATGTCCTTTTTTTTTTTTTTTTTGATTTTTATATTATGTATATATGAAAATATTTTCCGTTTTCTACTATTGTTGTTTGTAAATGTTTTTATATATTTCTGAAATTTTTATATATATTTATAAATGTAAGCATATCTATATACTATAAATGTATTATATAAAAATGAAAACCAATACCGCAGCAATAGCGGTTATTCGTAAAGAAAATTTTCTGTTATTTTTTTTTTTTTTTTGTTTTTTTGAAAAAAAGAAAATTATATACAAAATATAACAACAATAAAATTAAGAGAAGCTAAAGAAAATGCTACAACTATACCAAACAGAATAAAAAGAAAAAACAGAAAAAAAAAATAATAATAATAAACATTGAGCGCAACCAAACTAACACTCCTTAATATTAAATGATTACTATTCTTATGACATCTTATATCTTGTGCCATCCATCCAATATTTACTAGCTATAGTAACTATTTTTTATATCCATATTAAATGAAAATGACTTATTATAAAGACTTCATAGTTCATAGTATATACAAACATACATAATAAAATAATAAAGAAAGAGAAATAAAAATTGCATTCAACACTAATACTATTACAAATTAAAAGTAAAAACAAAAAAAAAAAAGGAATAAAAATATATATTTTCAGTTTAACCACAACGGTATGACTATGATGGAGGATTCATAATATTCTCTTTCACTTTTTTTTTGCCTTTTTTATTTTTAATAAAAGTTACAAAACCCAATCTCGTGAACCCACAAAAAACTCAAAACATAACAAGGATATTTTTCTTTTTTTTTTTGTTGTGTTTTGTTTTATTATTTAGTGCTTCTGCTGCTGCCTGCTACTGAAATACAACAACTGTAGAATGCATATACAAATGTACATTTAAGTCTATATATATACATATAATTTTTTTTTTTTTTTGAATCGTGGAGCGTGCATATAAAAAAAAATTTTTTTTTATTAAAGGATATTTTTTTTTCTAAAGAAATTCTCAAACACAAATACACTTACAAAAACAACAGCAATAATAAAAAACAAAAAAAAAAGGAGGAAGAAAGAAGAAAGATAAACTGTTTTTTTTTTTTTTATTGAATTTGTTACTACATTTGGCATGTTTTATGGTTTTCCTTTTTTTCCCTCAATTTTTTTTATTTTTGTTTTCATTTTATTATTCTTGTTGTTATTTTGTTTGAGTGCAGAACACATTGTTTAAGTACTGTGAGCGAGAATCGAGCGCATTTTTTGACGAAATAAATGCACACTTTTAAAAAAAATTTTTTTTTATAAATAAATATGGGATCTTTTATTTTTCTTTTTCCTTCCCTTTTTTAAGTTTTTTTTTGTTGCTGTGTTGTTGTTTTTCATTCATGGTAACAACGGCAGCAATACCGCCACCACTCGACGACATCGACAACTGAACAAGAACTGCTAAAGTAAAACAGTTACAGTTAGCTATATTTGCAATTAAATTTATTGTTTTTGTTCTTGTTTTTTTTTTTTTTTTCGAACATGTTTTGATGGACACATAAGGCAAGAAAAAGAAAAAAGATGACAGAAGAAGAACAATAACAATAACAACATATACGTGTACTCAGAGAAGAAGCAAGAAATCATAATGAATCGGGAGGGATTTTTTTATTAAAAAAAAAATTTTTTTTTAACCTTTTTCTCTCATTTTTTTTAATTTTTTTTTTTTATTATTATTATTTTTGGTTTTTTTTTTCTTGCTCGCTACTTTATTATAAACAAATTTATATCTGTATTAGTGCTCATATTATAGTATATATATATATATATATATATATAGATATTTGTATTGTATGTTTTCATTTTTGATATGGCAGTGATTTGACCGATGTCGAACCCTCTTTGTATCTTTTTAAATTTTTTTTAAAAACAAAAATAAAACGAAAAATCCATACAACAACAAAAAAAATGTACACTCGGTAATTTAAAAAAAAAAAAAACAAAATAAATAAATAAAAACATAGAGAGGAAAAAAAATATTTTGTGTGTTTTGAGTTGTTTTTAAAGAAAACCAAAAAAAAAAAGTTTATATACATATATCTATCGATACATTAATGTATGCGTTATAAGTATAAATATATATATATATATATATTATATAGGTATACAAATATAAAATGTATGTACACTGTTGTATGTTATTTTTTTGTGTTAATTTTTGTTGAATTTTTTGTGGTTGGTGTATTTTTTTGAAAAAAAAAAAAGAAGAAAAAAA
The DNA here is from genome assembly GCA_947095535.1 of Poecilobothrus nobilitatus. Lineage (NCBI taxonomy): Eukaryota > Metazoa > Arthropoda > Insecta > Diptera > Dolichopodidae > Poecilobothrus > Poecilobothrus nobilitatus. Next base: position 48,792,733 of record OX352772.1, on the reverse strand, counting down.
AGAATTTTTTTTTTTTCCTTTTCTTTTTTGGTTTTTTTTTTATTTTTTGTTATTTTTTTTTTTTATTTTTTCGTTTTTGTTTTTTTGTTTATTATATTATCGATGAAGAGAAAAACTTCTGCGACATAACCAAGAAATGATCAGTTCTGTCTGAGACTTTGCGGGTACAAAACATGTAAAGTTAAAAATATTTTTTTTTTTCAAATTTTATTTTCCTCTCATAAAATATTTTTTATTACACGTGATCTGAAATATCTAATAAAAACAGAAAATAAAAAAAAAAAAATCTATCACGAAAAATATTATCAATAAAGTAATTAATACAGGAGTAAACAATTACTTCAAAAATAAAGGATATTTATAAATAAAAAAAAAACTTTGAAATAAATAAAATATTAACAAAAAAAGGACTTAATAGAAATTCAATACTATTTGGAATATTATAATAAAATTACATGATTTTATTTAGAGAATTATTTGACACGTTCGAAACATACGAAATATGTCCTAAAAAAAAGAAAAAATCGATTTTTTTTTTTAAATTAAAAAAGTGTGATGTAAAAATTAAAAGAAATTAAAAAAAAAATTAATGTGTAAATGAATGAAAAAAAAAAATAATTAAAATTGTAAAATAAAAAAAAAAAAGAAATTAAATAGTGAAATAATGTGTTAAATCTAAAAAAAAAATTGAAATTTATAAAAATAAGTCAATTATTAGAATCTATAAAAAAATAAAATAAAATTTAACTAAACGTTCTTTGGATTAATTAAAATAAAATAAAAATTTCGAAAGTAAAAAGAAAAATAAAAATAAAATACAAAATGCATTTACCAGGACCAACATTAATTGCAAATCCACATCATCATCATCATCATCACCATCATCATAGTCATCATAATAATAATACATCACCACGTAATAATCATAATAATAATCAAAATTCACCATCATCAAATTCAACAAATAATAATAATAATAATAACAATAATAATTCATCATCATCAAATAATAATAATAATAATAATAGTAATAATTCATCATCAAATAATAATAATAATGCAAATAATAACAATAATAATAATAATAATTCAGAATTACCACCATCAATGACCGATATGTTTGCTAGTTTACATGAAATGTTACAAGAATATCATGGTGAATTGGTACAAACTGGTTCACCATCAATATTATGTTCAGCTTTACCAAATCATTGGCGTAGTAATAAAAGTTTACCGGGTGCATTTAAAGTAATTGCATTAGATGATGTACAAGATGGTACATTAGTTACAATTAAATGTGGTAATGATGAAAATTATTGTGGTGAATTACGTAATTGTACAGCAATTATGAAAAATCAAGTTGCTAAATTTAATGATTTACGTTTTGTTGGACGTAGTGGACGTGGTAAATCATTTTCATTAACAATATCAATAGCATCATATCCAATGCAAATAACAACATATACAAAAGCAATTAAAGTAACTGTTGATGGACCAAGAGAACCAAGATCAAAACAAAGTAATTATTTAATTTTTAATATTCATTTTTTTTTTTTTTTTTTTTATTATACTTAAACAATTTGATCTGAAATTTTGAAATTTATTAACGAATATTTTATTTTCGTTTTTCTTTTTTTTTCAAAATTAAGGTTACGGATATCCACATCCAGGATCATTTAATCCATTTATGTTAAATCCAGCATGGTTAGATGCAGCATATATGACATACGGTTATGCTGATTATTTTAGACATCAAGCAGCTGCTGCTGTTGTTCATCATCCTGTTCTATCAAAAGGTAATTTTAAATTTTTTTTTTTTTTTTTTTCACTTTTATATTAGTTACCTACTTAGTTAAATATAGTTAGTATCTAATCGATAAAGACTATATATATAAAGAGAATCATTTAAGACTTAGAGAATACCTATTTAATAAAAAATCTTAAATTTTAATTTTCTAATAATTTAAAAAAAAAAAAAGCCGACGGCAGATTAGAAGTGTTTAGAAATATTCGAATAAAAAATATATACATATATATATATATATAAATTCTTCCTTGACCTACATAAGATAATTTTAACTTTTTATATTACCTTTAAAAACAAATTTTTTAAATTCTATAGGATTCAGTTTAAATGATCATTAAAAAATTTAAGATTATAAAATTTAACTTAATTTTGAATCAAATTAAAAACAAGTCATTAATTCTATAACTTTAGTTTTTTTGTCTTAAAAAAATTTTAATTTTTTAATGTGATGTTTTTTTTTTTTTTTATAATTTTATCACCTAAAATTTTTAATTTATAATTTTTTTTATTATGATTGAATAAAATTTGAATATTTTAGTTATGGTCTAAAATCAAATAAAACACAAAAAAAAAACATAATAAACGAAAATATGGTAAAAAATAATTTTGGACTTTATTTTACTATATATATATTACATATGTATGTATTTAGTAGAATATGTACATTCTAAAAAAAAATTTTTTTATATACAATCCAAAGTATAGGATGATTTAGAAGAACATTTACTATTTATATAATAAATTTTAAAAATACTTCCAAGGATTAATAATATAATATAACGCCTGCATGCATCTACAACGCACGATCTCTTTACGCTTTCTATACGTATCGAAGTGTCAAAGTATACAGTTAAATGTATTAAATTTGTATGAAAAAGTGACGAGAATAAACGCTGCTGCTGTGGTGCAGTCATGAAAAAAGTTATTCAGATTTTAATTTTTTTTTTGTTTTCTTTAACACATTAAAGTGTCGAATAATTAAATAGTATATTAAAAGAGAAGGTATTTTTTGTAAGTACTTTTTACAAGCTAAGATTTCATTGTCGACACTCTGTAGTATATAGACTGCGTTAAGAAAGCGTATAACGAGAACGTTGATTATAAATACAGCATAAATCTATTACAATGATATTTGACAGTCAAAGTAAATACAAGACAAATCAGTTCAGACCTTTTGATGAGAAAAGTTTGATCAAATTAAAATTTTTTAACCGATCTTAACAATTTTTTTAGTTCCATAAATAAATTTACTGACATCCTTTTTCTCATCCAAATAAAAAACTAACAGATTTTTTTTATAAAAAATTAACAAATTTTATGTTGTCCTTCAAAAATTGTTTAAAGACTACAAAATTTTTAAAAATTAAATTAATGTTAAACATTTTTTTTTTTTTTTTTTTGTTTTTTGGTTTTATTTTTTTCTTTATTTTGAATTTTAATACACTTAACGTTATCCAAAAATCCCAACATTTTGATGTATCCATTTAATTTTCCAATTTTTTTTTTTTGGTTTGTTTTTTTTTTTTGTTATTAAGAACAAAAATTGTATTAAACATTCAAAAATAAACCAAATTGATAATGTATATGTATATAATATACATATATGTATATGTACATATACGAGTATTATATATATATATATTTTTTTGTAACAATTATTGGTGATTATTATAGACTAAAATCACCATAACATGATAACAAAATATAACAAAAAAAAAAAAAAAAAAAAAATAGATTGAAATCATAGATCCGGAACTACCATATAATAATTCCGGTTAAATGCATATAATACGTGTTCATCTATGGTATCTTTTTTATGTTATCATTTTGTTTTTTTTTTATTATTTTTAATATATGTATGTTTTTTTTTTTTCCACGCACATATATATAAAAATTATAAAAAAGATTTTTTTTTTTGTGTTTTTTCTTTTTTTTTTTTTTTTGTTGAATATGTTGTATGTTGAATTAAAAATTGAGTACAAAAATAGTTAAGTTTTAAAAAGATACATTTTTAACAGCCTATAATCCGATGAAAGTTTTCATTTTCGTTTTTTTTTTCTCAATTTTTTTTTTTTTTTTTTAAATTCTTTTTTGGAAATGTTTGAATATGTACGCATATAATGATATTTTTTTTTTTTTTTTATTTATATATACATATATGTACAGCTATGGACAGATAATTGAAAACTATATTAAAATTTATTAAATTAAATAATATAAAAAGAGGTATAAGAAAGGTTGACACTATAAGGCTATATCGAATTTAAATTGTTCAGTACTGGTCACAGTGGTGTATTCAGGAAATATTATTAGTAGGAAATATTTGAAATTAAACAATCCCGTTTTTTTGTTTTTTGTTAGCAAGTGAAGGACAGTAGTCAAGTGGAGCACTAGTCTTTTCCATATTTCTCTTTCTAAATAAGACCTAAGGGAAAGCGGCTTTTTAACAAAATTACAACTAATTATTGTACATAAATACTTATATCTAACTTTTTTTTTTTGTTAGCAAGTGGAGGACAGTATTTTCTCAATTTCTCTTTTTAAATAAGTCCCAAGGGAAAGCGGCTTCTTAATGAAATTTAAAACTAATTATTGTACAAACATATCGAAAATTACAAAAATTCCGAAAAAAAAAACTTTATAAAAAAATATTTTTAAAAAATGTTCCAAAAAGTTCTTAAATGATGGAGTAAAGTAGAAATAAAATTTTTTTTTATTTTCCTTTTAAAATAAATAAAAGTTTTCATATAATAAAAAAACATTTTTTTTTTAAATATAATGTAATTTGTAACAAAAATAATTATTATTTTATCGATATTTCCTATCCTGCTTGTCAAAAAATTTCAAAAACTATTTTCAAATAAAAAATTTTATAACAATTATATAATTTAGAAGATCAAAAAATATCCTTTTTATTTTAAAAATCTAGATATATATATATATATATATATATTTGTTAACACAGAAATTTAGAAAAAAAATAAATAAAATTTAAACATATGCAAATACAATAAATAAATTCGGATCAAGGATCAAACAATATATTATATTGGTATTTTATATTTATATATGTATATTTCAATATATATACTGAAGGATAATTTTCAATGGGGGGTTTTTCACAATATTTTTATTTTTGCAAGATTTTCTTTTTTTTTTTTTAATTTTTTTTTTTTTTGCCTTCTAATTGTTGCTGTTCTAATGTTTTATAACGGTTTTTTTTTTTTTTTTTTGTTTAATTTCCTTTTTAATATTGCACCCACCATACTATTATATTTAATTTTATTCTTAAATAAAAACCTATAAGTCCTTATATGGTACATGTGTAGAAAAATCTTTTTGGTTTACCAAAAAAAAAAAAAAATAAAAATAAAATGAAATTGAAGAAATAAAAAATTAGATGAAAAATCCTGCCTGCAAGCAAGTTTTCAAAATAGAAAAAAAAAATGGGGTGTCAAAAAATACAAATTTTTAATGTTGAATTGTATTTAATAAGACAAGGCAGTTATTTTTTTTTTGCTTTTTTTGATTTAATTTTATTATTGTTGGATAGAACGTGTGCTATGCACTCACTATTCATCCTTAATTCCTGTTATAAGAACCAAAAAAAAAAAAAAAGAAAAACGAAAACAAGAAAAAACAAATATAAAAACCAACTCTTAAAACCAATACAAGTGTGTGTACAAAAACCACTTTTATTCATATATAAATAAATTATTTAGCAAATAACTAATACTTTCGCGGGTGAATGTCAGAAAATATATATAATATAAAAACTTAAAAATAATTAAAAAAAAAAAAAAAATCAAAAAAAAAAAAAATAAATAAAATATTATATTGAAAAAGGATAATGCAAAATAAAACCATAAAATCCTACTATAAAAATAGAATTTTCTTTTTGTTTTTTTTTTTTTTTTTGGTAAAATTTGGCGTATGCCTTTCAATCCACAGGACATTATAAACTTGGTTCAATGTTTTTTGAATAAAAAAACAAGAAAACATTTACAAAAATTAAATAAAGGGATGAACAAAAAGAAGTATTTTGAAAAAAAAAAAAAAACTTGAAATAAAAATGCCTATATTTGAAAAAACAAAAAAAACGAGGAAAATTGTGAATAAAAACTGAATACAAAAAAACCCACCACCCGTTTCATTATTTTGTTTTTTTTTTGTATTAAAAATTAAAAGGGTCACATAGCCTAGTTTAGTAGTATTGTTGTTGTATTGTATTGTTATCGAGTAAAATTAACCCTTATTTTAATTTTTTTTTGTTTTTTTTTTTTATGTTTTTGTGGATAAATTTATTTTCTATTGTATGTATAGTTAGTTGTTCAGTAGTTATTAATTAGTGCTGTAAACTACATGAAAAATTGAAAAAAAAAAAAAACTAAAAATTTATTAAAATGTACCCAGGTTACTTTCAATTAGTCTGAGACTTTAACTGAAACACCTAAATATAATTTTATATATTTTAAGGACACATTTTAAGGACAATATTTTTTATGTATATTCCACTCAATATTTTTTTGTATATTCCACTTTTTTTTTTTTGTATAGGCCACCGAGGTCCCAGCTAAGAATCTAAAGCTTTCCAAAGATTTTTTTTTACCACATAAATATAAATATTATAAATTAATTTTAAGACTTTTTAAATTACTGCTATTACTGCATTGTATTTAACAAAATGCATTTTATATAACAGTAATTTTAGATATTGTTACCATCTCTCTCCTTTTTCTGCCTTTCTTTTTCCTGTCAAAAATTAATTTTACAAAAAGAATTAAAAATCGTTTCACATATCAAGGAAGTCCTTGAAATTTATTTTAATGGGTGAAAATATAAATAAACGTAACGTACAAAAATATGAAAATAAATGGATTTAATATGAAATATGGCATGAAATAAAATTAATAGACTTGCCATATAATGAAAACTCTGATATTTTGAATATTTCTATTTATTTGGAAAGTTTATTCATTCATGATTAAAAAGAAATCTATCCAAAAAAAAAAGTGTGTTACTGCCATTATACCCGAGTAATTTAGAAGAATTAAATAGAAAATGTTCATATAAGTAAAGGATTCTTAGTAGATACATTAGAATTTAGTTTTCAAATATCCTTGTTATTAACCATTATTAACGAAAATGTGGCAACTTTTATTTCTATATAATTATGTATGTATAAATTGAACTGAATACTTATAAGGGTTCAAATTCGCATCCTCCACTTACACATTCAATGTACTTATTATTTTATTATATACTGTATGATGAGTGAACATTACAATAAATTACAATAACGGTAATAACGAAAAACTAAAAGGGAACTAGCGCAGTCAGATGGTTATGCAGGATGATAACAAAATTAAACAAACCTGGAAAAATATGAATGATCCACCCCATTTTTTGTAGACATTTCAATTTTAATTTAAGCAGATATTTGTTGTTTCTTTTGAATTCACTTCTTTTGAATCACTTCTTATTAAAGTCTTAAAAAGAAATAAAAATTTTTTTTTTTATGCTTTTGACCACCACTTACTAGCGGTTAAAATAAATTCATATGAAAGATTTACTATAATGTTTTCGTTTTTTTTTAAGTTTTATACTTTTACTTCTTTTTAATATTTTTTTATTTTTATATTTATATGTGTTTCATTTTAAATGCTATTTTTTCAAATAAAAAATTTTCAAAAATTGCATTTCATGAATTTTTTGTATACGTTTTAATTGATTTTTAATTTTTATATTTACAGCATCGCCAACTGGTCTTCAAAATACAGTGCCTGGAACAATATTACCACAATCGGTTATACCTCCACCTCCGCCACCACCACCACCATCAGCATCATCAACTCAATCTGAACCATTTTTATCACCACCAAATGGTGCTACACCACCGATACAAAATGTTCCATCACAAACAGCTTTAATACCAACAACACCACCTGGTCCAAATCCACATACAACACCATTAAGCCTAGTATCATCACCACCTTATTCCATTCCACAATTTCCATTTGGAGCTGGTGGACCACCATTAGCACACACTGATTTATTACCAAAAAATCCATTCTTCCCATATAATTTAACATCATTACGAATGCATAGTATGAATGGTTTACATCCACGTTTGCCACCATTAAATGGTAATAATGGTAGTAATATTGGCAGTACAAATGAATCAACAACAATTATTAATCCAGCTCATTTATCACCGGCTTCATCAAGACCATCATCCTCAAGTCCACCAACAACAGTAACAACAAATACTTCAAATCATAAATTAAATGCATCACTTGAAACAAGTTCAACACATGATCATTCATCAGTTGAAGATTCTGATGATGAACAAATTGATGTTGTTAAATCAGCATTTATACCAATTTTACGACCAAATAAAATAATAAAAATTGAGGATTCATGTGATAAATCAATGGATTCAACATTATCACCACAAAATAGCCCACAATCAAAACAAAATAGTCATAGTCCTCTTCATATACCATCAGTAGCACATCATCATTTACATAATCAGCAACATCATCATCATCATCATAATAATAATCATCATCATCATCATCAACAACAACTTGAGTTACAGCATCAGCATCATCTTCATTCATTACAACAACAACAACAACAACAAGAACAATTGTCAAATATTACAAAACAAAGATGTGAATTAAAAGCACCATCAGCTATGAAACCAAATCTTCATGAATCGTCTAGTCAAAGGCAACAATCTAAATCTCCTGATACAACAAAATTGAAATCAGACATTGTTGTTCAACAAAAAACCGTTTGGAGACCATATTGAAAAGAAAAACGAAAAAAGAAAAAAAGAAATGACAAATCGACAAATTGAAATCATAAAAAATTTAGAAGGAAAATCCATTGAAACAATAAAGCGAACAAACAAACAAAGAAATACAATCAACAAGAAATCAAATAAACAATATGAACGAAACGAAAAAAAAAGAAAGAAATACAATGTTAAAAACCATAACAAGTGACACAGGATCAGATTTTTATTGAGTCAAAGTGGATAATAAGATACAATACAAATGGATCCAGCAAAAAAAACAAAATTGTGGAACATTTCGTCCCTCTTATGTTTTCTTCAGCACCAGTAAAACATTTTTTTTTTTTTGGGTAAAAAAAAAGCAATTAAAGGATTTTCATTTTATCTGTATACATATTTGTATGTAAGAATGTATAGATCTGGTCATTTTGGATTTAAAGTAATCCAAAATGAAAATTGTTTCAATTCTGCTTCAATGAACAGAATCTGGATACCAGACATATCTTGAATTGATTTTAAGAGTAGCACTGATCAAAACCATTACCAATACCATCATTTTTAGCACAAGAAAAACATTTCTTAAATTATCATAGGATCTAATTGAAAACAACCAAACACATATTGTAAGTCTTAAAAATAATTTAAAAAAAAAAAATTATATAGATTTCACTTAAATGTAGTAATAGAAAGATTGTGATACTGACTAGATTAAATTGAAGCAAAAAAAAATTAAAAATTGTTAAGGAACAAGAAAAGTAAAAACAGAATATATAAAATAACAAAAAATTGAGTCTGGACTTAATTATTAAGACCAATAATGTATACGTTAATTAAATTTTAATTTATAAAAAGAAAATTGTAAAAAAAAAACTCAAAATTTCACTCAAATAATATTCTATTTGAGTAAAGCGTATTCTTCGATATAGAAAACTTTTGTTCAAGAAATATAAGTTTTTAATATTGTATATTTGTAATTAAATATGTATATAAAAAACAGATTTAGAAAAATGCTAATAGAAAACAAAAAGTAAAAGGTAGTAGAAAATAAACTAACTGTTTTCAAAGGAAAAGCATATTAAAAACGAGATACATAAGAATTAAGTAAAATTAATAAGAATAAAAAGAGTAATTTTTATGTTAAATATTGTGATAATATTTGTTAAGATTTATGAAATTAAAAATAATTAATTATATAATAGAAAAATAGATATAGAAGAATAGACAAAATTAAAAATAAAAAAAAACCCAAAAAAAAAAAATATACTTATATAATATAAATATAAAAAAAACTATTTTAGTCTTTATTTCACTCAAAATCGAATTATTCTGAAATTATATTTAAACTATATAAGAATTAATTTTCTTTTAAAACCAAATCATTGTATGCGAAATATTTAATATTATTATTTAATCTGAAGTACTAATTACGATCTCTGTCACGTGTTACAATATTAATACAATCCGTTATAATACTGATGCACTTTGTTACAATACTAAATGCACTCTGTTGAACTCAATATAAAGCATACCTAAATGTTTTGAACGAATTGACTTTTCGTTTTTTTTTTTTTTTTTTTTTTAAATAAATTTGATAATCTATATAGCTAAGAAAAAGTTTTACAGTTGTAAGCTAATAACAATCATTAGTAACTAAACTAAGCTTTGATTATTGCACCTCTATTGTCAGTAATTTTTAATTTAAAATAAAAGGCGTAAAACGCATTTAAAATTTCACCAGTTTATTTCAAATATTCACATTTTTCGAAATATTACTTGGTTTGGAAACTTTTTTAATCAAAACTTTACAAACTATTCTACTTTCGTTTAAAATCTATTACAATTTTAAGTACTTTAGATTAAAAATATTGCACAAAATTTCATAAGAAATCTAAAAACAAAAAAAAAATAACCGTTTTATTTTATTCTTGTAATTTTTTACAATTAATTATTAAAAAAAAAGAAGTTTATTATTTTTTGTTTCTCTTTTTTTTAAATTTTTAATTTTGTACAAATAGTTGGTACCTATTCGTTTTTAATTTTTAAAAAATAAAAATATATTTAAAAAAAAAAAATTGAAATTTATTTATATTCAAAAATTGCATTAATAATAAATCTTTTGTTTTTTTTTTTTTTTTTTGAGTTAAAAATTTTATATTTAGTACAATAATAATTTACACACAATAGAACCAAAAACAAAAACAAAAAAAAAACAAAAACAAAAAAAAAAAATATGTCAGAGCTATTATTATAAAAAACAAAATGAAAAAAGTCTATTACATATGTACTTATATATAAAATATATTATATTAAAGTTGTATTTTGTATTATAGGAAAAATTATAAATAAATAATTTAAGAGAAAAATATTAAATTATAAAAAGAGAGAATAGAAAAAACCGAAGAAAAAGAAAATATTAAAAAAATTAAAAAAGAAAAACTTAAAAAAAAAAATAAAAAATTAAAATTTTTAAAAAAAATAATACATATGTTCTATTTTTTTACGAACAACTATACAGAAAATTTTTCAGAAGACATTTACGGGGTTCCGGGTAACATATGCGGGTACATACGGTATTTTTCCGAAACACATTTTACCTACAATCATTTGACAAAAAATGCACTTCTTTCAAAAAAACGCATTTTTCACAAAATTATAAAACAAAACAACAAATCTTAAAACTTGCAAGCTGCAAAACTGTCGCTTCAAAACTGTGACAGCAAAAAGTGATAGGGTAGGCAGCTATTAAAACTTGTAATATTTTGTAATGGAAATATTTGTAAATATGGCAATAGAAATTACAGGGCTACAAAATTTTATAAAAATGTAATAATTAGGAAAAATTCATGCAATTATCAGAAAAACGTAAAAATAATCTTTTCGAAAATTTGTAGAAAAATCAGGTAAGTTAATTTGTGGATAAAGACAGCAGATGGTTATATACTTTTTCTTCGTAATATATGTGTTTTTCAGCCACTTCTCTGTGTGCAACTTTTTTTCTTCCTGCGGGAAATGTAGCTCTTCAAAATACAAAAATAAAATATAAGCCTGCTTGGTAATGTTTGATTTTTTAGCTACTAAAACCACTTCCCTCGTATCCAGTATAATGGGATAATCATCCTAACTGAAAAACGAGGAAGAGTGCAGTAGAGTAGACTGTGTCAACTCTGGGATACCCGTATGAACGTAATATATCCTGTTTCTATAAAACTTGATCATCTTTTAAAAACATTCAGATGTTTTAGTACCGAACTACAGAGATATATTTATGTAAATTGTAGAGTTGTATGACAGCTACCCGAATCTATTGCGCCTAGCTTCATTAAGTTCCAAGAAATGCAAAAAGCCTGAACCGGCTGCTTTAGACCAATCAAATTTTACAAAAGTTTTTGTCATGCAACTCGACACTTTTTCACTAAATTGCAGATAGCTAGCTTCAATAGACACTGAGTTATTTTCATTTAAAAAGAGAAGTTGTATGGCAGCTACCCGAACCCGCCGGACCACCACAACCAAATTTTACAGAAGTTGTTGCCATAAAACTTGATCATCATTTCCAAAATTTCAGACACCTAGCTTCATTAGGTTCCAAGAGGTGCAAGAAGCCTGAACCGGCAGCTCTAGACCAACCAAATTTTACAAAAGTTATTGGCATGTAACTCGACACCTCTTTACTAAATTTCAGATTCCTAGCTTCAATAAACACTGAGTAATTCTCATTTAAACGGAGAAGTTGTATGGCAGCTACCCGAACCCGCCACACCATCACAACCAAATTTTACAGGAATTGTTGCCATAAAACTTTATCATCATTTGCAAAATTTCAGAAACCTAGCTTGAATAGATACTGAGTTATTTCTATATAAAGATAGAAGTTGTACGGCACCTACTCGAACCCGCTGACCGAAAATGTTGGATTTAAATAGCAAAACTAACAATTTTGCAAAAGTGACGTAAAACAAATTTCAGCCCCCTAGCTCTTTTATTTTTTGAGTTATCGTGCGGACGGACGGACGGGCGTACATGGCTTTAATCGACTCAGAATTCGATTCTGAGCCGATCCATACCTTTGACACTATATCTAGCTCGACTCCTTTAAGGTGTCACAAACGTAATGGCAAATTTATTATACCCTTGAACATAGTTCATACGGGTATAACAAGAATATAATAAGGAAAGGACTGGATATTTCCTGTAAGATGATAAATTTAGAACTTTTCAATTTTAGAAGGGGAATTAAATGAGAAATTTACCAGATGCAAGTTGAGTTGAACGACGTTATACTGTCTTCAGTCTTCAGTTTACTTAATTTATTTATTTATTTAAATACTTTCTCATAGAATGTGGTAGGAAAGAAAACTCTTCCTTTCCCTTTCAGGTGTGGCAGGAGTTTTATTTTACATTGTTTAAAAAGTTTTCTAAAATCTTGTTATTATATTGCATGTTATATCCTTTTTTAGACGTTTAACCTATTTATGTAATTGTTATTAGACTTTCTTCTATTTTGACTATTTTCGTGTTTATAGTTTTTCCCATATCTGGAACTTTCTGCATATTTCTTTGATTTGACTTATCTGGCTGCTGTTGTCTGTCTTCAGTATTTCTAACGATGGCTTCGGATGGAAATTTGAATACACCATAAGCATGTGTCATATTGAAAGTGGCTCTACACAAAAGATGCACACAAAATTTGTGGTTGTGAGATGAAAGATGTATGGATGTTGCTAAAGTTGTTTCTGTTATTATCCTTAGCAGTTCTAATTTGTTCTAATTTGTGTTCTTAACATGTTTTTAAAAACAATCTTGTTTAAGTTTGGCTGTACTGTTTTGACTATTGCTTCATTATAGTTCCAGTCTATTTGTTTTTGTGCTGGGTTATGTGTGGTTAACTACGCTTTAATTTGGCAAAAAAAGTTTAGAATATTGAATTATTGATGGTGTTCTTATTGCTTCTCTTGCTGACTTGTCTGCAAATTCGTTACCTTCAATGCCAACGTGTCCGGGGATCCAGATTACCTTAATTTTGATATTGGCTGTGTTAATTTTTGTTGATATTTTTCTTTTACTTAATTTATTTTCTCTTTTCATTCCTTAATTTTAATTTTCTGGCAGTTCTTTTTTCTGTCTAATTTCTATAAATTACTGTTTTTGTGAAATACTTTATAGAGAAATCGTTTTGGAGACACAAATCAAAGTTATTTTAACGTTTTATTGTCTAACTATTGTAAATTTTTTCAAATTTACAACAAAAATCTTGGAAAAACTACATATTATTGTGATATGTGTATTTGATAAAAATTTAAAATAACTTTGATTGTAAATTACGTTTTAAAAAAATAAAAGAAAATCAAAAAATAGCATTTTTCTTAAATTCGGAATAAAAATCTGTAATAATAAAAGAAAAGAGACCTATAGGAATTATTTTATTTCCATCAGTTATGACAGGTTACGGGGCTGATGTAATTATCACATCAGATATAACAAAAGTAAATTAAAATTAAAATACTTTCTTTGAATATAATATTGAATATTATTTCTATAATAAATTTGTTTATTAAATGTCCATTCTTTTGTTTTTTTAAAAAAACCAGTAAGTATTGAAGTAGGAGAGAAAAGTTATACATTTTTAAGATGGCATTTTATATAAATTAATATTTTTTTTTTTCCTAATTGACATTCTGTTAAAAAAAATGAGAAACTTGCTAAGTATATTTTTTTTTTTTGGTAATTCGATTTTTCTTTTAAATGAACGTCGGAATATTTTCGAAATTTTCTGAAATGTGTACGCTTCCATATAACACAATGTGCTAATCAAATATGGAGTAGCAATACATTCGTACAAAATAAAATGAGAAGCTACTTAAGCTGTATATTCAAATAATAACTGTAAAATTTCAAATTATGTTCATATCATACAACATAACCTATACAATAATTACTGTTAGTGCAAATTCTATTTTAAATTTTACAGAATTATTGAATTTTTGCAGGAGATTGAATTTTTGTTTTAGTTGTTTTCAAAATTCTTTTAATTGAAGGTTTTTTTTTTATTGAAAATGGTTTTTATTTTATCTTATTCTGTATCTGATGAATAAAAATATTTTTTATTGAAAAAGGTTTTTATTTTATCTTATTCTGTATCTGATGAACAAGTACTTCGTTTTTAGAGTGTATAGTCTCGAACATTTTTTTTAGAGATAAAGTTTAACAGATGGATCAGAAATGTAAAAAAAAATGTCAAAGCATAAATAATGGTTTGATATTCATATTCGTTTCATATTCGAGCCTATTTATTAACATTATATTTTACACATTTTTAAATTCTACCAAATTTAAATCTTTCAACGTTCTGCTATTAAATATGCACCTTAATAATATTTCCCAAAAGTTTATAATTTAGCTTGTAATAAATTCTTAATAAATTAGATTTTTTTTTTGTTTTTTGTGAAAAGTTTGAAAAATCATCATGAATAATTTTCAAGTTAAAATTTTAATTTCCTATCCTAAACCATTAATTTCTAATTTTAAATTCAAATCCAGATCGACGCTAGGACCGTGTTCTCAAGTATTTTACAGGATCTACTAAAATACATTGTTATTCGTCGTTAATTTTTCGATAGATATGGGTATGGATAATCTAATGCCTTTCTCTATATGCAGGATCTTTCTAATAACTGGCTAACTTATTGCTGTAGTTTGATTAGTAAATCTTCATTTAATATTTAATTGAGAAAAGTGAGTGAAATGCCAAAATATTTCACTCACTTTCCTCAAACAATTGACAGAAACTTAATAGTCTAAGTATGACAGTTCGTGTTAGACTGACGAATATCAATACTGACATCAAATATCCTTAGTTTAATAAAAACAAATATTTTATTCTTTTAAAACCTTTTAACTAAAAAAAAAAAATTTGAAAAATAATAAAATTTTAGTTATACTACGAACTTAAAGCCAATATTATTTATTCCGAATTCTAAATTCATTAAATGGTATTTTGTTTTTGGAAAATTTTTAAAAATTGTTTAAATTAAAAATTAAAACCATAAAATCAAATTTAACTTAAATTTGTAAATTTTTATAGAAAATAACCAATATTTTCAATTCATCTTCCTCAATATTTGCATATTTGATGGTTTTTAAAAAACAGTTCTTTGAAACATTTTTTTGGTCAAATATGTTTTTTTTTTTTGTTTTATTTCAAATGTATTTTACTTTTTAGCCTTTAGTTTTGCTCATTAATTTCTTTATGACCATCCGTCTCTTTGTTTGCTTACAAAACTTCTACACGGTTTAAGATGGAAAAATTAAATTTTAATCGGCAATAGGTCCAATTAAAAAAATAATGTTGTCTAACAAAGTTTTTATAATACCCACACATAGCGAAATTTCAGCTCTTTAAATTTTAAAATTTTCCTATTTGTAACAGTTTATATCTCAAGTTTTCCGAAATATTTTTTCAATCAAAAAGAAAGTCAAACGAGAGAAAATTTTTCCAGATTTATAAAATTTGTTTTCTATTTAGTATTTAAACTTACCGTTATGTAAATTTTTGTTATTACGCAGCAGCGGTATGCCTTTTTGTCAGGGCCTTCTTATTTTGAGAGGAGAAAATTCTTTAAGAATTTGTATATGCTAGGTCAGAAAAGTCCTCCATTTATTAGAAAGCAAAAATTGAAAATTTGCTTGTTTTAGACACCTGTAACTGGAGCATCTATGCAAATTTTTTAAAGTAAAAGACCAAAATTTGGGACTCGGTGGCCTAGTGGATAAGAGCGTATAAAATACGCTGTAAATACCGAGGGAGTGTGGGTTCGAATCCAACACACGGGTTCGAATCCAACAAAATTTATTCCCCGTTACGACATTTACAGCCACGCCTGAACAGGAAAGACTGTGTAATTTTCTGTCCACATTTATGTGGCAGAGAAATGCATTAAAAAAAGAAAAAGACCAAAATTAAAGTTCTAATATTATATATGTATACATGTTTGAACGACTTTTCTTATTTATTACAGGATTCCCTTAAAATTAAATCAAATGTTTTTAAATCATATTTTCATGAATTCCAACAGTTTTCTAATACTAAATTTATTGTCGTTTTGAAAATGTGCGCCTTTTAATACCTTTGGTTTTACATACTACCTTGTTTTTTTTTTTTTGTTTTGTATTTTATGTTTTATTTGTTTTTATTGTTTATTTTATAAAACCAATAGGAAAATAGTCGTTACATGATAGACTTAATAACAAAATTCCAACAAAGTACAATTAAATCACAAAATTTTCATTAATTACAAAAAAAAAATCAATAGCCAAAAAATTTAAGTTAGAAAAAAAAAGAGAATATACGAAAATATACCAATAATATTGTGCAAAAAATTGTTGTTTTTCCTTTCGCAAAAAAAAAAAAACAAAAACAAAAAACCAAAACAAAAACAAAAAACTACCCAAAAAAATTTTTCATTAAAATGAAAATTACCGTTACAAAAAGCGTTAACCACTGCACTACAATTTTTCATATAACATTATTAAAATTGAACCGAATTTTAACTTACACTTTGTATCATATAAAAAACCAAAAAAAAAAAAATGTTTTTCTTTATACATTACTAAATGTGTGTACACATGTTGAAATGTATATGTATGTATATATTATATATACGACCTATATTTATATTTGTATATTTTATACAAAATATTGAGTACGTAATTTACATTATCGCCTGGAAAATTGTACATAAAAGAATAATGAAAAAAAAAATAAATTAACTAGCAAGGGTAGAAGCCCTCTATCGTTGAACCAAGAATTTAAATAAAGATTTTTAATTTAATTTTTAACGATTTGTACTTAGTGGCTAAATTAAAAAAATAACTGTTTAGGATATTTTGAAGTTTTAATCTTATGTATGCAAGATTTAAAATATAATAAATGGTAAAGTAATAAATTATTGTTGCTATAACATGCACTCTAAGTGATGCAGTATAACTTCCGATACTGGTGAGCGGTGATAAATGTAAGAAATAAACTTTTTTTTTTTTTTATATCTAGATGGTTAAATGATTTGACCAAAATGACTAAAATTAAAAAATTAAGTTGTTGGCGATAAATCGAAAATGCTTTTCTGTCATTGTCAATTCTGAGAATTTAAAAGTGACAGTTGATTTTGACAAAAAATTTAATACTTGACAATTAAATTTTGAAAATTGATATTTTGACAGTTCATTTTAAAATTAATTATTCGACACAACCAGTGCTGAATTAACCTAGAAACAAACTAAGCATTTGTTTAGGGCATCATGACAATTGGGACACTACAGAAATTCTGCAATATCGTACTATTTAATTTTTTTAGTGTAAACGAATTTCATACAAAAAAATTTTAATCAAGTTATTCAATCGAAATTTTACTCAAGCTATTTAATCGAACACTGGCTATTATAAGTAACCCTATAAAATTCTTGTACTATTGTACTCCGACTTCTGATTCCCAAAATACGGCGGATATTATGGATAGTCATAGATTGTTTTTGAAAATTTCTATATTTATTATATAAATACATGAAAATTTTCGCAAAATGTGACATATTTTTTTATACGGCATTTTGACGATTAGTGTCAAAAATCTTAGTTTCAACAATTTTACATCGCTAAAATTCAAGAGTGCGTTCATGATTGTAAAATTGTATTAATTTTTTAACTATTGTAAAATTTTGTTAATTTTTTTTCTTAGAGCATCTATGGGTCCTAATGCGGCCGTGGACACAGCAATAATTTATAGAATATATAATTAGGCTGTGTGCTAATCAATAACTTTTTAGTTTCGGCTGCTGTAAAAATTTACTGAAGTGACGAAAAAAAACATTTACTGTGAAACATTAAATAAAAACAAATTTTGACATTTTAAAATTTTGACAGAAGTATTCAAGTTTGTGAACAATTAAGATTAATTGTTATATTTAAATGAACAGAATATTAAGAAGGTATTTTTCATTACTGTTTGCAATTTTAGTGAAAATCGAAGCGACACAATTGCTTAGAAATTGATTATTAATTTTATATGTGTAAAACGGAAAGAAAAAGTTGTACTGCTGTACTTATGTAATTTTTTTTTTTTTTATAAATCACTTTATATTTAACGTATTTTTGGAGTATTTTTTACCTTGATTCCTCAGTTATATTTTTATTTCTTAATTTAAATATTTATGTTCACCCTTCACTCAGCTGATTACTCAATACCATTAATAGTAAATTAAATGAATAATCATAATTCATAATGTCTTATGTCATTATTTTACCAAACTAGGTGGCTAGGTAAAATTTTGACTAAGTAATCATTCTTTTTTGTTGTCAAAATTTTTCTTCAGCAAATTAAAATTTTACTCCCAGAGTAAAAAGTTATAGATTGGCATAGGAACAGCATTGTAAATATCTTTGAAACAAAATCTTGTCGTTAGCAATAAAAAATTAATAACCGCTGCGAAAATGAGAATTTGTTGAACCGTTAATATATAGCAAAAAAAAATATTACCATTGAATTAACAATATAGTAACCTTTCGGAGCGATAAATTATTTCATTAGGAAGAATTGTGGATAATAGTTGCCTATCAACTAATATATTTTATAAAAACTTAATTACATTTTTAAAAACTTTTAAAACCTTACTTTAGTTAATGTTAACATAGTTTTGACGTGTAAGGAATTCAATATTCGGCGTTTTTATTTCATAAATTTTGTTGAAAATTAATAGGATGATTCATAATAATTTTGTTTGCCTCTTATTAATTTTCCTACCCTTTGAATTTCAAATATTTTTCAAACCAAATTCAACTATTATAGTCAAATATTGAGGCATCGAATTGCAAATACATCATGATCAACCTAATTCAGTATTGTAAAATTAAAAACTTAAACCATTCCATTTCATTTATGCCATACGATTTTAAATACACTCTTTACAAAAGTAAAAAAATGAAAAACAGAATAAAGTATAGGACTAGATTTAATAATCAACAGAACAGATAGACTAAAAACTTTGTGCCAACAATAGACTCCAAGAGACTAAAAACAGTTCAATCAAATTTATTGGTGCCTATCAAAACTAAAGTGGTTTCAATCAGTTCCATTACTTCCATTTATTGAATTCAACATTATTTAAATTTTTAATAATAAAAATGAAAATTATGTAATATTATTTTTATTTATTTTTTACACACTATACCCAAACTTTAAGAAAGGATTCCTTTATACAAAATTATTGTAGGTTTAGGTAATTGGATAGAGTAATTGAAGAATGATAGAATAAAAAGGGAGATTTGGAAGGTAAACTGGAAGCGAATCTGTAGGTACAAATACTTTTTGAAAAAGGAAATATAATATAATAGACATTCTTATTAGACACATTAGAAGATTAGGGAATACATTAGATGGAAGCATATTCCACATTTTAGCAGTTCTCACAATAAATAACTAATTTCTATATTATCAGTTTTAAACCATCTAAGGATTTCCACGGTACAGAAATTGGTATACTTGTAGCCTCATAGTATTGTGTTGGAATTGTTTAAAATGAGATATTATTAATTTTAGTTCAATATGACAAGTGTCGTTATCTTCACGATATCCATAAAAAAGAGATTATACCCTAATATTTCGATATATGTTAAGAAAAGAAAGGATTACCTGAATAAAATGATCGCAAATTAGACTAGACTAGACTAGACTAGACTAGACTAGCGGTAATCTTGTAACCTAAAGAAGATAAAGAAATGCCTGTTCATATGTGGAAGTTGTACTATATCTTAGGTTGAATAGGTTGAATTACCCAAATAAGACCAACAAACCCAACTGTGAGACTTGTTATTGTAAAGCACATTTTGCATATTGTAAAATGAAATCGTCCCTAATCTTAAATTAAATAAATAATCAGTAATAAATAATAAGTGATCTTTACTGAATTATATTATGTATTTTAGATATTTCCTAATACCTAACAATTATATAAAATATATTAATTGTATATTAACAGAGAAATTGTACAACAGTTTTGAAATTATTTAGTTTTAGATAATTTAAATTGGATTGCATTGATTCGATTTACGTATCTTTTGAAATTCTTTTAAGTTTTATTGTATTCTTATTTTCATTATATGTAAAACATTGACCGCGAACAAATGGACAAAATACAATCAAAGAATACAATATTTTATTAATTGTTTTAAATTAAATCTAAAAATAGTATAAACAAAAAAAAAAAAAAATTTCCAAATAATTTTAACATCAGAGAAAAAAATAATACATGAAAAAAAAAACTTACTGGAAAATATAATGAAAATTTTGTTCACTCATAAGTTTCTTTTTTATTTCACTTTATTTTTATACTATACAAAAAAAAAAAAAAAATCCATTCTTTATTCATTTCTTTTTATTTACATTTTTTTTTTTTAAATTGTAAACTATTTATGTATTATTATCTGTATATTATGTATTTTCATTTTGATATACATATGTACTAATGTAAAACAAAAAAAAACAAAAAAAAAACCATTTCTTTATAAATTGAGTCCTTCAAATAATTAAAAAAAAAATATATACATATAACGCATTGGATTGCATTGATTCGATTTACGTATATTTTTATATTATACATCATGTGTTACAAATACAGTAATAACGATGATAATAATATGTATATCGAAATGAATTTACGATTCGTGATAATATTATGGACAAACTATTAAAGGTCAATTTTGCACGTTGAATTTTAAATATTTATGTATGGAAATAAAAAAAAGGTAAAAATCTTGACCACTTCAAGGTAACCTTTTGCAACTTTAAGATGTTAGTTACTAATAAAGTAATGAAAATGAACTTAACGAACCAAAACTTTCTTCAATTTGTTTATGGAAATATTTACGCAACTCATGTTAAGAATAAATAATTAACACTCTTTGCTGTTATGCATTTTTTCTCTATTTTGCTACAATTAAAACACCTCAATTTTTATCCTTGTAAATCCTAGTGCATATTCTTCTAAAATACATTTCTATACAATTATAATTTATTGTCTGTTTCCGGACGTTTCTGTTTTTGCGAAGGACGATGGAAAACATCGAAAGTCACCTAAAAGAGCTGCAGTACATTCCTCTGAGTTACATTGAACTTTAACCAACTAAAACCATTTCATTAAAAACCCCAAACTTTAGGATGGTTTTTGTATACAAAAGTACAGTTTGTTTTTGGAATAAGGAGATAGGTCTAAGTACCTTATGTTTGATTTATAATATTATATATTTATTTATTCACTTTGGTTCCCCCAACACATACAATCTGATGAATAAATCCACCCTTCATTTTCATTATATATTTATTTTGTTCACATTATACTATTATATTTAATATAATATTTTGACCCGATTGGGGTTTTAACCCGAGATCTTTTTCCTAAAAGACCAGTGACTTCCATACTGCTCCATTGAACAGATTTGTAATATTAATATACAAATAAAAAAAAATATTGGATGTAGGAAGGATGATTGGGGAATAGATTTTTGGGTATTTCAAAATTATAAAAGACAAAGGGGGAAATTTGAAGATATTTTGAAGAAATATGTTAATGTTCTTTTTCATTTTCATTATATCATTAAAATTAAAATCCCTAATTTATTATTCAATAATCACATTAGTTATGAATGGAAAATTTCTCTGTCAGATTTTAATTTTCTCCCACTAAATTCACATTCATTCATTTTCGTTTTAAAGCTAGTTGTTTTGCCAATGAGACCATTATTGATTTTTCATATTCGCCAAAGCATTTTGGTTTGGTTCGGCGACAGTGAAACTTCTTAAAAACATTTCTTTATAGTATATATTTCATTTATAGTATAGTGCATAGTGTAGAACATCTCATCCTTATTAAATAAAAAAAAAAATAGAGATTGTTCGAACTTTCTTGATTCCAAAAGAAACTAGGCTACATTCTCGTAATAACATTTGATATAATCTATCATTTCTCTTAATATTTACTTAACCTTTCTCCTTCTAATGTACAAAGCCTTATGTGGTATTCTTTTTATTATTTCCTTTCTATGTTCCTATTACAAACTGAAACTTAAATTTTCAATGTTTATTATTAAAATAGTCAAAAAGAAAAAAACCAAACAACAAAACAAAATTTTTAAATTGGAAATAAAAAGAAAACTTTTAAAATTCAAAGTACAAAAAATAAAAAAGAAAAACAGAAATAAAATAAAGAAAACATGTAAAATAAAACGACTCAAACTTAAATTCAAAAAAAAAAACCCAAAAAATTTAAACAAAACAATAATGAATAATAAAACAAAAAAAAAATTATACATACACCAACAAAAAAAAATAAAAAAAAATTTTAAAAGATACAAAAAATAAAACATGAACAAAAAAATCAGGCATTTAATTAAAATTCATTTGGGGATTTGAGGTTAAGTGCGTTATTGCAAATTTCTCCAATGATCCAATATTCGGTTTTGTGTACTACTTTTGTATTTATCCTTTCTTTTATTATATAGATACAAATATGTATATAATACATACTAATATATATGTATATATATAATATTTAAAGGTATACAATATGTATAAATAAATGTATTGTGATAATAGCACTGATGATATTTCTGATGATGTTCATGATAAAATGATTATAATAATGAAAATGATTGTATATAGTATTAATGATGAGTTACACTGTCTGCATACAAATATTCTCTCTAATATCACTATAAGATTTAATCATTCATACATTTATTTTAAAACAATACACTAGCATGCGAACTAATAGAGTTATATAACAACTATTAGACTAATGGAGACTTTCTCAACTAATAGAGATAAATTAACAATTTATCGGATTTTTATATCCTACACCTAAACTATAGAGTATATTAACTTTGGTATAGTGTGGGTAACCACCAAAAGAAAGTAAGTTAGATATGGACATGTATATATATTCTTGAACAGTGTCACCTCGATTTAACGATGTCCGTCCGTTCGCACGACAACTCAAAAACTAATAAAGTTATCTTGATGAAGTTTATATAGTAGGTTTCTAATTACGAAAGAACAATGGAGATTGGGAAAAATCAGTGCATGGTTTTGGATTATAGTTTGATACCAACTTTTAAAAACCTGTAGGTCATTAGTTTCTATAGTTACTTTCCGTAAAATTTGACGATTCGCATCCTTGAAACGTATGTATTACTTGTGTAGTAGGTACATATTAAATTCTTAATCAACTCATATCTACATTTACTGTGGGGCAAAAATCTTTGATATTCATATTCTGTTCAGTTTCATGGCTTTTTATTAAATTCTACAGCATCCGTCTTCTTTTACATTGTTAGGCAGAAATCAAAAGAAATTTACCCTCTCATAAGTAATTTTCAGAATATAGATAAAAAAAAAATCTGGAAAGTCATTTGTCTTCAAGATTAAAAACCTAATGTGAGGGAAGTTACAAGATCGCGAAATTTGAAAATCCTTAGCAAATTCAAACAAAGTTCGGTTCCTCGGAAAGAAAATTCAATTTATTTATTTCCATATACTTCCGAAAAATATTGTAAGAGATAAGGTTTAACATTAAACCTTCCACTGTATATACAGGCAAATTGTGTATAATATATAATTTTTTAAATAGTATTTTATAGAATTAAAAAAAAAATAAACTTTATTTTTTATTTTATTCTTCATTTTTTGATTCTTTTATGAGAATAACGGTACATTTTGGTCAATTAACGGACGGATACATTGGTTAAACCTTTAGGATATATTATCACATCTACATATATAAAATATATTTTTTTTTATTGTATATGTCCATTCTACAGTTATCATTTTATTTAAAAATATTATTCAGTTTTAGTACATTCAGTGTCAGAATTAATGATAAAAGAGGAGAGAAGTGCGAGAAAAAGAGAGAAAGAGTGATTGTTTTTGGGACATTCTGTTTCTGTTTTGATATAATAGTTAAATAATAGGAAAAAAAACAAAACCGAAAACAAAAACAAAAAATAAATAAGTAATCCTATCAACGAAAAAATTATTGGGAGATATTCATTTAACCAACATTATTCCCGTGGTTTGGTTTTTGTTCTGTTTCAGGATCAAAAATTAAAAAAAAAATTTATCCAAAAAAAAAAAATCAAAAAATAAAACATGAGCATGAATGAAATGTACACGCATGGGTTTTTATATTGCTATTAAATTCTTTTTTTTTTTTTTTTTTAATTAAATGTATTTTTGTTTTTTTTATTATTTTTAATCAAAGAGTTAAAAATAAAATTCACAATTTCATATTATAAAATTCGACCTGAAGGAAAAAAAAAACTCTTATTTATTATTTTTAAACTATAATACCAAAAATTTATTCCAAAATTTTGCCAATTAAAATTAGTTTCTCTTTATGATTATTTTGTATAAAGAAAATTGAAAATAAAATATAACTGTTTTTTTTAATGTCGAGATATGTCAAACGAATTGAACTTGAAGAGAAAAATTGAGGTACGATGTTGAATTTGAAACAGTCCTCAAATAATGATTATTAGACATTAAAACTAAAATTGATGCCAATTAATTAGATGAAAGATCTAATTGTTACTAGAATGTAATATTTTAAAATCTTGGTACCTTTTGTACAAAAAAATATTTGATCACTTTTTTTACTTATAGATATACAGAGATATTTTAGAGATATTTTCAGTATAGCCGCCATATTTTTTCTGATCTTTTTTTGAGTGTTTAAGCAGAATAACAAAATTAACTACAGCTCTTTCTAATTTAAATCAGAGGGTAACAAAATTAATGAACTCAATTTCATTTACTTTTCAATATTAGAATTGTGTATAGAGCTTCCAAATAGTTTAACTTCCACCCAAAATTTTGTTAATAAGTTCAGTCTCTTTTACATATCTTTCTCAAATTGTAGAAAGCTTACTTTAAATTTTGCGATTAACTTTTGTTTTTGTTTTGTTTTGTTTTTTATTAAACCTATTATGATTTAATGTTGCCACAAATAGAATTCCTTAAATGGAAATTTTCCAATCTGTTCGACAATCGTCTCTTCATTAATAAAATCTTTTTTGCTATTTGTATTTATTTTCGAATAATAAAAGGAGCAGAGATAGTAAATTTTTTTGATTAAGTAGACGGTTATATTTCAATAATGTTGTCACTTTTACTAATTGATACCAATCAAAAATTTTTATATAAAAATTATTTAATCAATTAGATGTAACTTTTATAATCTATTCAGATAACACTCAATACATATAGATTAGTTTACATGGCTGCTTTCTGGAATACTACATTATAGAGAGCACAAAATAGCATAGACGAAGTACTGTTTTGATACCATTCCAAGTATTTTTGGTTATCAACTATGTTCTAAAACTAACTCATAGAGAATTCAGTAATAAAATTAC
Source organism: Poecilobothrus nobilitatus (assembly GCA_947095535.1). Taxonomy (NCBI): domain Eukaryota; kingdom Metazoa; phylum Arthropoda; class Insecta; order Diptera; family Dolichopodidae; genus Poecilobothrus; species Poecilobothrus nobilitatus. Next base: position 48,766,672 of record OX352772.1, on the reverse strand, counting down.
TCAAATTTTATTCCGAGATAGCTGCTTTAAATCTGTAAAGGTAAGGAATCTCGAGATTTTAATTTTGACCGCAATTAGATCCGAAGATTTGCAGAGAAATTGACGAAAAGTTTCTTCCATTTTTTCCTCTACATTCTTCCTCTTATTCCTCTTTTCAACTTTTACGCTGTCTGTTCTTAGGAATATTCATCCTGCCTGCATGAATATCTACCGGTGAAGTAACGCTACGAATCTAGCATTGTTTACAAATATGTAGGTTAGGAGTTGTGTGGGATTTTTAGGTTAGGTAACAGTTAATCTTTAATATAATTAGTTTTCCGGTATAACATTGCTTTCCCGGCCAACTGATCAATTTTTCTTTATTATATAGTTATAATCTTTACTATAGTCAAAATTTAAAAATCGAAGTAAAATCAACAAAATAAAAACAAAAAAAAAAAAATTACATGAAAAACCATAAGTGAAACAAGTTACAATTTGTGCATGGTAATGGTGGTTTAATTTTGATCACCTCTTTAGTTTTAATAATTATATTTTCTCTAGAGCATCACAATTATTATCATCATTTCTACATAATATGATATATCTTTTATATATATTGGTACATATTAATAGATATATATATATACGATATATACATACCCATATGAATCAATGTTCTAGTACAACTGAAATCTCATATCAGAACATATTATAACAATTTTATCAGCTCATTTCTCTTAAAAAAATTTTTTTTTTTGAATTCATCGGTTTTGGTAAATTAAATGTGTTGTTTTTTATTTGTATGTTTGTATATTCATTGTTTTTTGTTTTTGTTTTTATTTTTATTTTTTTTTTTCAGCTTATCATTCACAAAATACACGTACTGATTACGGTTGTGCATCATCATGATGCTTATTATCCTGATTAAGTGATGCATAAGGAAATTATGAAAAATGCTGTTTGGTTTTATTAATGAAATGCATTTACATCGAAACATAAATAAATATAAATATGTAAATATATGAAAAATAATATAATGTATTATATAATGTATAATGAAAGGTCATTTTATGTTTTTTTGTATCATTTTTTTTTTTTTTAATATTTTCATTGATTTTAAATATTTATATCAATTATCAGTTTAAAAAATTTGTTAATAAATTTCTTGGATGCTTTAAAGAAATCAAAAAAATTTATTATGATAGGAATTAATTTAAGACGCTCTGCCACAGCCAAATTACACATCCTTTCCTGTTCAGGCGTGGCTGTAAATGTCGTAAGGGGGAATAACTCTTACGACGTGTGTGGGATTCGAACCCACACTCCCTCGGTTTTTACAGCATATTTTATACGCTTTTATCCGCTAAGCCACCGAGGCCCCCTATAATTTATGAAAATAAAATTTTCGAAATATATCTGTCTACAGTCAGTTCTCCGTCAAATCCTATGAAGCTAGTATATCATTCCTTTTCGTCAATTCTTTTTCTTCAATTCATCAATTTTCACCAATTTCAATTTTCTGGCAATCACTTTCTACCTATTTTAATATAAATTGACACAACTACCATAACTGGAAACCTATAAGTATAACATAGCGATTTTGAAATTTACCTTACATTTTGCTTTAATTATTGTGATTTTTTTTAATGAAAATTCAAAAAAGAAAAACGCTTTGATTATAAATAAGTGCTCGTAAGGTAATGGTAAAAATTTAAATTAGAAAGACTTTTTCAAATTTCAGAATATGAAGTCTAATGAAAGATAAAAAAATTATACGATTCTTGTCAACTATTAGACAAACTGATGGCAAAACCAACTCTCGCTCTATTTTTTTTCAAACTATAAGAGGCGTATTTTAAATCAGGACTTTACTTTTATCTATAATAATTGAATTAATTATGACCTTTTGAAAAATTTCAAAAAGCAGCTTTTTGTTCAAAATTTTTTTAATTCATATCGAAAGCGAAAGTTAAAGTGTAATTCTTTAAAAAAAATTACTAAACTTAACGCTAACATAAAGACAATATTCTTCATCATAGTTTTGTGTTATTTTAGATTTTCTTTTTTACTTATTTATTACTTTCCTTGTAAAATTTACGATAAATTTTTAAGAAAATATTCTGTGATAAACAAAAAATTAATAAAAAAAATAATTAATTGCATTTAGTTTATTTGTTTTTTTTTTTTTAGTGCATTTCTCTGCCACATAAATGTGAACAGGAAATTACACAGCCTTTCCTTTTCAGGCGTGGTTGTAAATGTCGTAAGGAGGAATAACTCTTACGACGTGTGTGGGATTCGAACCCACACTCCATCGGTGTTTACAGCGTATTTTATACACTTTTACCCACTAGGCCACCGAGGCCCTCACATTTAGTTTATGAGTACCCAAAATGTGTACGCAGAGTTGAGCTAAATTATCATGGACAACTCAATTAATTGTACACAATTATATTGTGGTTATTCTAGATAAAATTTATAATGGCTCTGATTTCGATAGTCATTTCATAAAAATGAAAATAAAAAATTTCATTTCATTTTAATAATTTGTTGCGATTTCTATAGTCGGGGAAAATGAAATGGAATTTAAAATTAAAATAATTTATATTTATTTATTTATATTATGATTATTTTATTTATTTATATTTTTTTTTAAAACTGGCAATACTTTCTTATTTTGAGGTTTTATGACCTCTATAAATACCTGTTGTTATTTTCGAGAAGGCTCCGTATCTTGGGAGCAAGAATTCAGACCAATATGATTTAAAAAACGTAATTTCCTAGTTTTTGGGTTCTGTCTTTTGGGGCGGGATTAAGAGTTGAACTTTTCTATGTTTTTTTTATGATATTTAAATTTTACGACAAAATCGGTGAGTACTGAGTACGTTTTTTTTAATAATGTCGGAATGACTTCTAATTCACAAATTTATGGGCTTCCTTGCAACCTATGCTATCGCATAGTCATAGGTTGCTTATAAAAGTTCCTATATTCACATAAATATAAAAAAAATACTTCATATTTTTTTCCTAAATCCATTTTTACAAGCACAACAATTTCAAAATGAGAAAATTTGACGTTTTAAATGAGTATATTCCTAAAAAACGACTATCAAAATCAGCTTCTTTTTATTTTTTTCAATTTTTATGACTATCGAAATCAAAAATTTTGTTTTTCATAAAAAAATGTAAGTGATATGACTATCGAAATCAGGGCCAATATATATTAGTTTCATATTATGTTAATTCTATATAGGTATAAAATAAATTATTGCAATAAAAACGCAAATTTCGAAAGAAAGAATGAAATATTTAGAAAATTCAGAAAAAATTAAGAGAGCTCTAGAAAATTATTAATCATACAAAAACCAATCAAATGTTCAATTCATTATATTAGCGGCTCTTTAAAAATGAATGTCTTAAAAAGTATAGCTTTAATATATCGTTTGACACATATATGAAGTCGTCAACCTAATTGAATAGTATAGATAAGATGTATAATTAGTTAATTCACCAGCCTTTAAATCGAAGGGTCTTGGTCTCAAATCCCGGTCAAGTCATATAAAAAAAAATATGTAGTAATTTTATATCGTAATAATGTAATTTTATATCATATAATATAATATAATTAATAATACAATAATAATAATCACCATATTAATAATAATATCTACTACAGTGGAGCTATCTTCGGCTATATACTACTGCACGTTGTAATCCACTGATAGCCCTGACTCTGCAATAAATAATATTAATAATTAATACTAATATCAATAATAATAGCTGCTACAGTAACAGCAGGATTTCAGTGACGTAAACAAAATAGTAATAATAATAGACGGATTCATTGTTTCGTTACTGTCCCACTCCCAATTCAATATTTTTGCATCCTATTGGCCTATTCTTTCCTATCCCTACACCTTAGCGAATATACTGCGTTAACAGGTAGGGGCTTCATCCCATTATATTGGCTAAAGAGGGAGGTGAGTTTAGTTGGTGTCTTTGGAGATTCCAACCTCTCTTAGAAAAAAAAAACAAAAAAACATTTAATATATCCTATACAAAGTTTTTCATTTTTTATCTTAAGTATATTAAGAGTATCTGTAAGTTCGCTTTAATTCTATTTTGAAACTCAAACAATTGTTTTGTTCTAGAAAATTAATATTAAGAGCATGAATATTTTAATATAAATTAAAATCAAAATCAAATATTCTTTTAAGCTTAAACAAAAACTTTTAAATTCAGCATAAAATTGAAGTTTACAAATTAACATTTATATATTTACAAACAAACATCCTCTTCTATTTTTCCAAAAAAAAAAAAAAAAACAATAACAAACAAATTTTCTAAGAAACTGTTAAATCCTGAAAACAAATTTTTATTGTTCTATAAACATTTCTTATAAAAGAATTTTTTTTTTTTTTTGACTTTGGTCATATAGGTTCAATTATACTAATGTCCTTGAACATAAAACAAAATATGTAGTATACCAACTATACTAACATTGTACTACTTTACAATTTTAATCTCATTAGCATACCGTTACACAGCAAAAAAAAAAAAAAATTCAAGAAAAATATTAAATTTTCAAATATATGTAAATTTTATTTTATTATCCTATTGTCCTTTTTTGGTTGTCTTTTTTTTCCCTTGTCATTAGGATCAAAATCTTGATCAGTGATGTACATATTATATATATTGCATTTCGACCTGAATATGCAAGTGCAATTTAAGGATACAAAAACAAGGATAATTGTAATTGTATATTAGAAAAACAAATAAAACGGTAAAAGAAAAAAATACAACAAGAAAATACAAAAAAAAATTAAAGAAATTATTTCAATATCTAATTCACTACTATGAGTTTAAAATACAACAGGCAAGGGTTAGCATAAAATTTCAAAGGATTAAAAGGAACACTATTTAAGAAAATAAAATTGTTTTAGTTTTTGTAACTTTCTAAATTTTTCACCTTTTTAAAAGAAAGTCTAATAACAAAAAATAAGAACAGAAGGAAAAAATTTATGCCGATAAAAATAGATTCCGATTCCGGCAGTGACATGCAAATTAGTTTAGTACCGTTTTTTTATATTTAAATTTTTTTTTTGTCCAATAATAGAAAAGAGTTTATTAGGTTACTTTGAATATTTAAATATTTACTTGCATATCCTAATAAAAATAAAAATATTCTTTCTTTTACAGTTATTATATTTATTTGTATTACATCCTTTTAATCCTTTTTTGAATTTATGACTTTTTGTTCAAAATAAATCACATGTTTTGAATTTCTTTGGTTATTTTCAATAGATTTATTTTTCATTGTATTGGATATAAAAAATTACAGTATTTTAAATAGTTTTTGCACATAAAATAATTTTTATGGAAATACTCATTGTATTATAAATATGGTAATACTCATTATAGAGGACAAAATCTTTACATAATATTATTTCTCTGTGTCATCCAGTACGTACCAATACAAAAATTCTGAGGGATTCAAATTGGCTACACTAATTCAGATTACCTTGCTTATACTTACCCGTTAATTTATATGGGAGCGCCACGAAATCCCAAAAAAAAAAAAGATCAAATGCCAAAATCCCAAAAAAAAAAATTCCCAAATTCCAAAATCCCGAAATACCAAAATCCCAAAGTAGTTTTGATATTATAGTTCGTTTTGAATTTAGAGTTGGATTCAAAACCAGAATTGCCGCTTTTTCCAGAATATATGTATATATAATATGTATATGCCAAGAATTAGCAGGGATTTTAGAATTAGGAGGGAATTGGTTACAAAATCGGAGTTTCAATAATTTGTTTAGCGGGGGTTTTATAAGAATTATAAGAGACTATTATAAGAATTTTATTGTTGAAACATACATGTAAGAAAAAAAAAATTCGGTAAGATTTTATAGTTGGTTTGAAAATCAGGGTTTTAATAATTAAATGGACATCTGATATAAAAAAATTCAAAACGAATTATGATAGCGAAATTATCTTATTACATTACATATTTTACGCTCATGTGAGAACTTTAACACAGAATTTTTATTGTTTAGATACAATATATTTAAAAAGGATAATACTTTTCAGCTTGACTGTTACATTTGAAATGATTATCATAATAAATCTTGGAAAATATTCATACAATTGGATAGAATAATCTTAAAAGATGCTCTAATTACAGCAGCTTTAAACAATATTGAAGAAAGGATTGAAAAAAATTTTTAAAAAAAAAAACAGTTACAAAACTGTAAAGGAAATGGGAAAAATAAATTAAATTGTTAATTCTTACGAATATTTAAATTAAAAAGAAAACGAAAAGAGTTATTTGCATTCAATATATGTATTATAAAGAAAAAAATTTAAATAATTTTAACTAAATTTTAATTTATTTTCTTCGAATATTGCTTAGAAATTTAGAAAGTGCTAATTCTCAAGAAATTCAATTTAGAAGAAAATATTTTTGTTATTTTTTTGGGAATGATACACGTTTTTTCCAATTCTAATGTTTATTTAATTTTAGTTACGTAGGTATTACATTTATTTTAAATTTATTTTAAAAGAAAATATGCTACTAAACTTTTTACTATAGTCTAGTAGTTAAGTAACTTAGGCAAATAACATTGTCTTTTAGATACTTAAGTACTAGACTGTAGTAAAAAGTTTAGAAGCAAATTCTTTTAATTAAAATGCAACTTCAGAGTTAAGTATTTTCTACTTGTTCTTCTTTTACTTCCTTTAACCTCTATTGGAGCAAAAGAAGCTCAGAAATTGTTTCCAGCGATTCTGATCATTGCTCGGACGTTTAATTCATGGTGGGGTCATGGTTGTTCTCCAAGTTTTGTTCTCATTCCAAGTTAAAAATGTTTTGGTATTTAAACATCGAACATTTTTATTCTTATCCTAAATTTTGTAAGAAATCATTTTAATAAAATTTTTTTTTCAATGCGAAATTGAATTAAATATAGTTATAAAAACTACTGCATTCTTTTTCAAAGAAAATAATATGACATTACAAAATATTCAGAGGACGCGAACCTCACTTAATTGACTAGACTTTGAAATTTAATTTTTAGGACATCATGAATTTTTATCCAACGTATTTGAAAATTTATTTCTTGACGAAAGTAATGGTAATGTAAATAAAACTATATCTGTTGTCCTTTTGACTCCCGCACATAGCATAGGATACCCACAAAGTTATTTATCATTCAAAATTAGTTCAAACAAAGTAATTTATCATTAGTTTGACTATAAAGTTTATGCAAGAATTAAAAAATAAGTAGGTACGTAAACACTTTACTTTGCTAAGTACTAAGTCTTTATGTAATTCTCCTCCTAAAAGTTTACTCTAATTTTTCTTGTTTCCATGTTCGGTCATACAGTGAAACGGGATTTATGAGATTGTATAAAATTTTTTTAAAGATCACATTATCTTTTAGGACAAAAATGTGAGACTATTTAGATTGCTATTTTTGTTTTTTTTTTACAATGGTAGGTGGGAATCATCGAAAGACACTAAAAAAGATCGGTATACGAACAGCATTCCTTTATAAACATGTGGAATTTTAACCCGCTAAACAAAACTTTCCTTTTTGAACAAAAAATAAGTTAGAACGTTAGAAGGCATTTAGTACTATGTCAGTACTATCTATATATTAATTTTTTAAATTTCTAGATATTGGATTTCAAAACGAACTCAGACTTATATATCTCGAAATAATATCTAGTTTTTGATAAAGATTTTAAGCAACATAAATTCCTTCAGTTGGTGATATACTTCCAAGAGAAAAGTTCCAGTCCAAAAGCAATACTTATTCATAAATGTTTTATACGTAATCTTATAATCGATTAAAGTTCATCTAGATTTAAAAATATTTTTGTACTTAGCAAGCAAAACAGATGTAATATTTTGTCACATACCCTAAAAATGAAAAACAAATAAATCATATCCACTTTAATTAAATTATTTATAAAAATTTTCAAAATTTAAAATAGCTAACTATAAATCATCTTATAGAACCAACCGCAACAACCGCGAACACAACATACTGAAAATACTTCAACCAGTTCAACTATCTTGGTAACATTATAACTATTGATAAAGGTGCGGAGGCAGATGTCAGCAACAGACTGAATAAAGTTAGGACAGCATTCGGACGATTGTACCCAGTATAAAGGAACAACTCCAATTTCCAGAATAACAAAACTAAGAATCTTCAATGCTTGCTTAAAGACCGTACTCATGCATGTTAGTATAACATGGATAATATCCAACAGTATCACTCAGAAATTACAGATGTTCACTAATCGGTGTCTACAAATCATATTTAGAATATTGTGGCCTGCAAGAATAAGCAACGAAAAGTTATGGAGAATTACAGGAGAGAAACCCATACTGATGCAATAAAAAAAGAAAAAATTGAGATGCATAAATCACCACACTTAGAAAACATCCTAACAAACAACATAACCGGCATTGCCTTGAAGTGGAACCCTCAAGGAAGCAGAAAAGCGTGGGCGTCCAAATAACACATTGAAACGCTCATAATTTGCAAACTTGGCCAATGCTACACCATATGGGAGAATACAAAAAACATCGGCAGAAAACTGCGTGAGATGGAAATGCCAAATCTAAGCACTATTTTCCCTCGTGGAATGCAATGGTCGAAAAAAAAAACTATAAATCTTATATTCGTATTACGAATAAATTATTTAATAATGAAAATTTTATAACAGCAAAAAAAAAATACTCTCCTCCAAAATTTAAAAAGAGGATTAAATTAACAACATTTTCAATTAGTCATATTTTCCCAAGTTCATATAATACATACACACATATATATATTTTCTTTATCTATTTATTATTTATATTTTAAATAATGACTTATTAACATTAACTCAACTTAAATATAATTAACACTTCACTTAAGTAATATCTAAAAATGAAATTCATAATTTTTTTTTTTTTTTGTTTTTTTCTTTTAAATCTACTGGTCCTTTTTAATATAATTGGATTATTATTTTTAATCCTTTTATGAAAATATAATATAAAAATAAAAAATTTCACCATAGGAATAATATAAAAGACTGTAAAAGGGTTAAAAAAAAAAAAAATAAAAATATTATTTATAATATGAAGGAGTTATATTTATAAATTTACTTATGATTTGTTTATTTTTTTTTTTTTTTAATGAATATTAAATAATTCTATACTAAATATATAGACAAAACTATGTATATATACATATTTTAAAATATGCTTAATTAAATTGTCAAATATTTACCTCAAAAATATACAAAAATATACAAAAATTAAAAAAAAGAATTAAAAATAATGAAATTAATACATATAGAATATCCTAGACATATTATAAACAATATATGTATATACATTTTAACTCTTTCATTGTAAAAATAAATTTCATTTTATAAATAAAAAAAATTACCAAAAAAATTAACCCTTTCAATAATTTCAAGTCACGATTTACCGCCTTTTTATAATAAAATTCACAACAACAAAAAAAAAAATAACTTAAAATTTAAAACAATGAAAAGAAGTGAAAATGTTTTATACCTTTAATATATACAGTAAGTATATATAGTAAAATATATAGATATAGCAAATCCTTTTTTATACCATTTTGCAAAAAATAGAAGTGTCTATAATTTAAATGTACCTGTGAATCCATTTTTTTTTGTTTTATGTAAAGTAATAACAAAAAAACCCAAATTTTATAACAATAATTTGCATATTCTTTTTTAACACTTTATCTGTAAGTATATTTTATATAATGCTAATTATACATATAGGTACAGATTGTAACAAAAATAAATTACCAATTCATTCGTTTTATTTTAATAATTATTTCAAACATTGCAAAATGTTATGTATGTTTTATTTTGTATATTGATTATAAAAAACTGATCGATAAGGTTTAAAATGTATTAAATATGTATTATGTTATGTATTTATGAAACAGGATGGGTTAAAGTTAAATGTACATATGTAATTAAATATTTAATTCTGATTTATACGCATTTGTTCGTATTCATCCGACCCGTATTCATAATACAATCAAACCTGTATAAGTGAAATCTCTACGGCCAAGTAGTTTTATTTCACTTAAGTTCACTTATACAGTTTTTCAATCAAGCCAGATTTTTTATATAAATTGTGCCAATTAAAAAGGTTTCTGGAAATTTGAAAATATGTATACTGTATTTTAAATTATATATTATAAATCGATTTATCAAGCTTAAGGCTTGATTTCGGAACATTAAATTTTACTGGAATTAGAAACGTAACATTCCATCAGAGAATTTGAAAATTTTTTAATTTATCGCTTACAGCAAAAGTTTTCATTGTTTTTTTTAGATTTTAACTTGTAACTAACCAATTAATAAACTAAGACTAACAAAATCTGAATAGATACCTATTTTAATCCAGAAAATAGAACTATGTTTATATCAAAAAACATAAAAATAGCTGTTATTTAACGTAAACATTTTAAATTTAACAAAATTTAAAAAAAAAATGTTTCTAATGTTCCACTGAAAGAGGTACAAATTATAAAGTTTCAGTTAGAGAGCTAAAAATTTTAAGATCGAATTATAGAGGTCAAAAAATCACAGTTATAGAGGTCTTTGTCCCCAAAATGTATGGATCAGGATGAAAGTTCTATTTATAGAGGTTTCCCACTTATCCACGTTCCACTTAACCAGGTTTAACTGTATTAATGTACAATTCCTTGAATTACATTTTTCTTCTTTACCTAAGCTTCACCGTATTCTAAAAAAAACATATGAAAACCAATTTAGTACCATAACTTTTAAAAAAATTCCTTCAAAAAAAAGAACAGGTATGTGATGTTCGGTAGGTTGAACACCAAAAACATAAAAAATCAGTTTTTTGTTACTTCACCTTTAGAAAAACTCCACCTTTACAAAAAATTAATAAAAATTAGTCATGATTCTTCAATGATCTGAAAAATTTGTCATATTTTCCATAAACCTAGACAAGTAGTATTATGATTAAATCTCAGATTTCTGTTTTAAACATAATTTTCCTCCATATTTTTACCTCACTCAACATTTTAAAAATAAATCCGTTAAAAAACAAAATTTATGTTCAATCACTTTTTATACCCTCTGTAAATTAAAGAAAGAAAAATAAATTTAATGCTATTGCTAAATTTAAGATCTTATATAGAAAGTTGAATATTCTTTCGCGATTTCAATAACTGATCGCTTTAAAAGGATTCTAGTAAAAAAACTTAAAATAAAATATTCAAAAAAAAAAATAATAATAAAATCGAAAAGTTATAAAATAATTTTTTAAAAGCAAACAAAAAGGACAATGGAAATTAAAGTATTGTTTACCCAAATATTAGAAATAAAACAGTTAAAAACTTAATAATGGGTGGTACCGCACAATATTTTAAATAAAAGTAATAAAATCAATTCGGTTACAACCCTTTTTTAACTCCTTTGAATTTACACATTTTAAAAATTACCATTAACTATAGATATTTTGTTTATTTAAAAAAAAAAAAAAATAGTGGGCGTTTGTGTTATAAAATTTATTTATAGTGTTGTCATTTTTTTCTTTTTAGATCTTTTCATATTTGAAATTCTAAATAAAAGATTTTGTCAAAATTAATAAAATAAAGTTTTAAAAATTTTATATAAATAAAATGTATCTCAAAAAATGTATATATATATTTTGCAATTTTGCAAAATAATAAAAATACAATAAGTTTTAAAGTGATGAAGAAAATTGTGAGAAACCGTCTAATTTTGTACTAATCTTTTCCTTTTTTAAATATCTTTCTAGCATAATAGATGCACTTTTAGCAACATATTCATTTTTGATGCACTTTTCAGCTTTTTTAAGATAAATTCTTCTTTTTAAACCATTCTAAAACATTTTCCCTTTATTTACTCTTTTAAGATACACAGGTCTCTTTTTATTTATATTAGGGAAAAGCACAGTTTCTATAATCATTAGTTTCATAATATGGTTGATTACTCAGTTGTAGCTAAAATATAAGATTGTAAGATATAAATACTCTTTGAAAGCGAGCGTTTTAAAAGCTAGTGTCCCAAAATCTTGCCTCATCCTAAAATCACTAATTATATTTTAAAATTTCGCATCGTATAACCTCCTCGCGTGTCAGAATTTTGTGTCTCAAAATTTCGTCTTTTAAAATCTCGACGATATTTCCCATAAAAAATATCGCGATAAAGCAGAATTCTGTTTCCTCACTATTTAAACTCTTTAATATTTGAATATGTATGAAACAAAAATAATTAGGAGGGATTTTACAGTTGATTCCAAAATCAGGGTTTCAATAATCTGTTTAGAAGGGGTTGGTAGGGAGGTGGCAGCTCTCACTATGTTTCTGTCAGACTAAATATTACACAAGAGTTTGAAAATGAAACGAATTTCTTCGTATTCTTAGTTAAGTTACAAAAAAGAGGATTTCAATGAAATATTTTTCCAAATAGTGAATTTGATTGCTATTTTTTTGTCAGCCATTGATTAATATAAAAATATTGTCAACACAATTTATATCGGTAGAAATTATAAATTTATAACGAAAATAGAGTATTCCTTTTTTTCCAAAATTTTTATTTTCACTATGAAAATTGCAAGATTTTGAGACCCGAGATTTTAAAACATGAAATTTTGGGAGACGAGATTTTAAAACGCGAGATTTTAAGACGCGAGCTTTCGTACCCGACCCTCTTTAAAATAATTAAAATTTATTAATTATCTGGAAAAGGAATTTTGTATTTAGTTAATTTGTTATTATGACTCATCGATAAAAGTCAAAACTAAAATCCTTGTAAATCTATTGTAGATTCTAGTGGACAGCAAATCTAAAATATAAATTCTTTAAAAATCTTGAAACATGCATTTATAAATTTTAAATAAATGCGTGTTTCAAGATTATAACTTAAAAAATTCAAAAAAGATGTCATGATACGGAATACACCACTTAAGTTGTGCATTTCATTGTTTTAGAAGAGAGATTAGTTTTACAAAATTTCATGCGTTTTTAAAAAGTTTTTAAAGATAATTACTAAAGATTCAATAATCCCAAATTTCTTGTTAATGTTTGCAAAATCTAATTTCTAAAGTTTTTGTTTAGTTTATTATGTGACAAGAAAATTAAAATTACATAGTCTTTTCTTTCCAGGTGTGTCCGTAAATGTCGTAAAGGGAAATTATTCTTACGCCGTGTGTGGGATTTGATTATTTATTACGCTCATATCCACTAGGAAAGCGAATACCCAGTTTCTTTTAAAACACAATGAATCTTTTAAAGAAATTTGTGGGACGCTTTACTTTAGGATTTGGGTCTAGATGGTTCATAGCTAATAAATTTAAAATATAGTTATTGAACTTAATATTTAACATTTCTCAATTTTTAAAACTATAAGAATAAGAAAATTCAATTGCAAAATGAACTTGTAGGAGGAAAACATCCAAATTCTTTCAAAGGAATTGGGCGAGGTTTCTATGAGTAGTGTTGAACTTTAACCAATCAAAATCACCCTTTTAAAAATTAATCTTTAGCATGGGTTCCTTAATACATAGCATAACATACACTTTGCTTTTGCGGATAAGGATGTGGAGAGGGTTTATTGGGAAGTTGGGTTTGGAATAATTAGGATTATGGAGGATGAAGAGAAAACTTGTTGCTTTTTTTACGAGGGTTGGTGGAAAACTTTGAAAGTCACCCAGAAGAAATGCACGAGATGGTGTTGGACTTTACCTAACCAAAATAATTCATATACAGTTTGGTTTACGGCATAGAGACGCAGAAGGGATTCTTGGTATAAAGAGATTTAGGAAAAACAAATATTTAGGATTATGAGCGATAGGTATGAAAATTTGAAGGAATATTTAGAAGAAAGATGGTAATGTTCTTTTTAAACTTTACCAAATCGTATACACATATGAGATACTAACTTCGGAGAACATATGTGATGACATGTGGTTCCACGTTTGCGACGAATGCGCATGCCAAACGAATTTCTATAAGCCGTGTTACACTCTCTTGGGAGTTCTACAGTGTAGTGGTGATCATCAGTCGCACTCTTTATTTCGCGTAGTTGTTTCGCCTATTAACTGTTTCATTTCTTTAGAACAGGTACTTATTCCTACAAATATCTATAAAATAGAGTCAATGAGCCAACTGTACGACTATGGCTGAGTGGAGTAAGCTTGAAATAACACTGAGATCATTAATAAGGCGAATATCTCTGTTTAGTCCTGTATATCTTAAAAAGGCTTTACCTAGATCTAAACCTTATGCTTTACATTTTGCTAATAAAACATCATGCCCGACTCAGCCGAAAACTTTGGAAATTGCCAGGGCAACAACTCAAACTGACCGGAGTGGTGAAGATTGATGTTAATTTTTGCAAAGATAAATCATGAGATCACCGAATGAGCAACGGGCTCTGAACCCGTATTGTCGATCATGAAGCAAACTTTTACAATCCAGGTATTTCAAAAGCTTTTGATTTACAATTTTGTCCATTACTTTGGAAAGGACCGAAAAAGATTTGGAGAGTTATTTTGAAGAAATCTGTTAATGTTATTCTTAAATTTCGTTAAATCGTACACATATGATTTACCAACTTTTAGGTATAAGGTTCCATAAACACGCTGTGTGGATGACAAATAAATATTACGCTGTGTTACGCTTTCTTGACAGGCCGTTTATTACACTTTGATAAATTTTTTAATTATTTTGACATAAATTTAAAACAAAAAAGATCTCTACAAAAGAAATTTATAATAACAACAAATATAAAATATTCCTTTATAAACTTAATTATACATTGTTTATACTTTCACATTTAATTTAAATTTAATTCTTAAAATGCCTCTAAAGATTTACAAGAAAATTTTGTTCTCACATTTCCATATCTTTCAAAATATATAATTAAAATTAATAAATAAAATTCAATTTGAATATTTGTAATTTAATATTTCAAAACCTATTTTTAAAACAAAAATTTTTTCCATTTCTGTTTTCTTTTTTTTGTCATTTTTCATTTAGTTCCTGTCCAATTTAATTTACTAGATTCAAAAGTCTCATATTGATAAAAAAAAGGAATAAAAAAACCCTTTACCCAGATCGCAATACACATACTAAATTTTCCCTTTTAACCCTTTGATAAAAAACAATCTTTACTTTTTGACCGAAGGACAAAAATTTTATGTTTTATTAAAAAAAAGCAAAGAAATACAATATAATATGCAAAAAAGAAAAACACAAAAAAGGTCCTGAAAAACGAATCAAAAAATATTAAATGTCATTTTGCCTTATTAATTTTTTACTTTTTTTGTTTTTTTAACTCGATATTTAATACACTTCAATTTGTTATAAAAACAAGTAAATGTAACAGTAAGTCGATGCAACCGACTTATTAATACCCTACACCTGAATAATTCGAATTAAATTAACAATCCATAAGTGTTTTTGGCAGCTGCTTGAACTTCTTCCCTTTTCTGTCTTATTCAACTCGAATTTCAAGAACGTAAAAGAGGCATCCGCTTGGGATATGCTTGACACCCTTGTATAAAATTTTAAGTTTCTATCTTAATTATTTTCGGAGATTGGTAGTCCTTGGGATGTTTGTGTCAGCTACCCGAATTGCCACTCCAATTCATCGAATCCATCTCAGGAACATAAAGAAAACTTGCCAGAACACCATTCTATTAAATTTAAAGGTTCTACTTTTGTTGGTTTTGGAGATATGCTCGTTGCTCTTGTGCTCGTCCGGAAGTTTCCCAAATACGAACCCATGGTTCAAATTCTTTCAAATGTCAGTTTCCAATTTTACAGAAAAGGAAACATAACAGAACACCTTTGTACTAAAAATAAAAGTTCTATCTTTGTTGGTTGTGGAGATATACTCGTTTGCTCTGGGGCTCGTCCGGAAGCTTCCAAGATTTGAACCCATGGACCAAATCCTCACAAATTTCAGAAACATAAATCAAACATGAAGGAACACCATTCTGCCTAATTTAAAGGTTATATCTTTGTTGCATTTGGAGATAATATCATTTGCTCTGAGGCTCGTTCGGAAGCTTTCAAAATTCGAACCCAAGGACCAAATCCTCTCAAATTTCAGAGGCCTAAATCATACATGAAAGAACACCATTATGCCAAAAGTAAAGGTTATATATTTGTTGTTTTTGGAGATAATCTCATTTGCTCTGGGGCTCGTTCGGAAGCTTCCAAAATCCAAACCCATGGACCACATCCTCTTAAATTTTAGAGACATAAATCAAACTGGAAGAAACATCATTATAAAAAATTTAAAGGTTCTATCTTTATTGGTTTTGGAGATAATCTCGTTTGCTCTGGGGCTCTTTCGGAAGTTTCCAAAACCCGAACCCATGGACCAAATCTTCTCACATTTCAGAGACTTAAATAAAACATGAAAGAACACCACCCTGCCAAATTTAAAGGTTATATCTTTGTTGGTTTTGGAGATAATCTCATTTGCTCTGGTGCTCGTTCGGAAGCTTCCAAAACCAAACCCATGGACCAAATCCTCTTAAATTTCAGAGACATAAATCAAACACGAAAGAACACCATTGTACCAAATTCAAAGGTTCTACCTTTGTTCGTATTGGATATAATCTCATTTGCTCTGCGGCTCGTTCGGAAGCTTCCAAAATTCGAATCCACGGTTCAAATTCTTTCAAATTTAAACCCATGGCCAAATCCTCTCAAATTTCAGAGACTTAAATCAAACATAAAAAAAAAACACCATTCGGCCAAATTTAAAGGTTATATATATTTGTTGTTTTTGGAGATAATCTCATTTTTTCTGGGGCTCGTTCGGAAGCTTCCAAAATCCAAACCCATGGACCACATCCTCTTAAATTTTAGAGACATAAATCAAACTGGAAGAAACATCATTATAAAAAATTTAAAGGTTCTATCTTTATTGGTTTTGGAGATAATCTCGTTTGCTCTGGGGCTCGTTCGGAAGTTTCCAAAACCCGAACCCATGGACCAAATCTTCTCACATTTCAGAGACTTAAATAAAACATGAAAGAACACCACCCTGCCAAATTTAAAGGTTATATCTTTGTTGGTTTTGGAGATAATCTCATTTGCTCTGGTGCTCGTTCGGAAGCTTCCAAATCCAAACCCATGGACCAAATCCTCTTAAATTTCAGAGGCCTAAATCATACATGAAAGAACACCATTCTGCCAAAAGTAAAGGTTATATCTTTATTGGTTTTGGAGATAATCTCATTTGCTCTGGGGCTCGTTCGGAAGCTTCCAAATCCAAAACCCATGGACCAAATCCTCTTAAATTTCAGAGACATAAATCGAACGGGAAGGAACATCATTGTACAAAATTTAAAGGTTCTATCTTTGTTGGTTTTGGAAATAATCTCATTTGCTCTGGTGCTCGTTCGGAAGCTTCCAAAACCCAAACCCATGGACCAAATCCTCTTAAATTTCAGAGACATAAATCGAACGGGAAGAAACATCATTGTACAAAATTTGAAGGTTCTATCTTTGTTGCTTTTGGAGATAATCTCGTTTGCAGAGATTATCTCCAAAAGCCGGAATCATTCGGAAGCTTCCAGAATCCGAACCCATGGACGGATTTTGTCCAGATTCGAACTTAACCTTTCTTTCGTAATTAGTAACCTACTATATAAATTTCATCAAGATAGCATCATTATTTTTTGAGTTATCGTGCGTACGGACGGACGGACGGACGGACGGACGGACGGACGGACGGACGGACGGACGGACGGACATCGCTAAATCGACTCCGGCGGTGATCCTGATTCAGAATATATATACATGTCTATACCTAACTCGCTTCCTTTTGGTGGTTACAAACACCATACCAAAGTTAATATACCCTATACTTTAGGTGTAGGGTATAAAAAACAAAAAAAAAAATACTCAAATTACAACACTTCTTCACAGGACATGCATGTAAACATATACTATATGAAATCCTTAAATTATTGTTTTATATGTTAACTTTTTGCTTGTTTTTTTATTTTTTTTATTTTTAGAATTTTTTTTTATTTATTTATTGTATAATCGCTTCCATGACCCGACCCATTCAGGTAACTAAGCTACCAAAAAAAAAAAAAAAACACTTATTTGCTTTTTAATTTTTATTTTATTAAAAAATAAAACAAAAAAACATAGAAAAAAACTTAATTTTATTTAAGTTTTCCTTGCATATCCTTAATCCTTGTTAGTTATACTTGAAATAGTAAAGTAAGTGAATAACTCAAGTATATAATACATATAAAGGGGAAAAAGTATTTTATATTATTAATAGTTTTTCGTATCGCATTTACATTGAAAAAAGAAAATACTAAAGAAAAGGACATTCATTTGACCAAATAATATATAAGTGAAAATTTTCACCTTTGACTTGAAATTTTTCACCCTCTTGAGCATTTAAAATATCAAAAAGAAAAAATGTAGAACTGTTTTTTTTATTTTTTTCTTTATATTATGTTTAATTTTTTTATTTTAATCCTGGCCATTTGAATCCTAATTTTAGCCAACTTAAAACTGGTTATGGAAACTCATTTGTTATGCGTCATTCGTTTTTCCTCTGTCAGTATAATGTTCCATGCTACAAATTTCAAACAATTCAAAAAGAATCTTTTGAGAATAAAGAATATTTTTTGATTCAAATTTCCACTCCAACTCTCTGTTAATGTCCAATTTTCCTGAAGTTTTCCCTCTTCCATTTAGTTAAACCTACATTAGTTTATAAAGGAACCCACTCGTAGTACAAGTATTTAATTACCGTTTACTTTAGTTAACAAAAAATATAATTATAAAAGGAGAAAAAAATTAAATACTTATTACAATGTCGTGCTTGAAAGCCCAGATAATAATAATGAAGTTGTGACCACAATTTAGTATAATAAAACATTAAAGGCAATTGTAAGTAAATTTAAAAATCAAGTTATAGATTCTTTTAAAGACGTTTCATTTGGATCATCAGTACCCAAACTGAGAGCATTCGTAAAAGACTTTTCAACGTTACATTAAAAAGAGCATTGATAGCAGACTTATAAGGAAATGATAATGCTGTTGTGGACAGACTATACAAATATAAAATGATAAATCATCGTTATAATATTTTCATGAGTATGGATTGTTAAGTGTTTGTTAACAAACCATAATAAATTGCCACAAAATATTTATTTCGTTCAAATAAGATTGTAAACATTTAATTTCTCTGCTTCAAAATTAATACTTTAAAAAAAGACAAGTGTATTGATGCAATTGTATATCCCAACTTTTTCTTTGAACTCCCTTAAAACCTAATAACCTTCCCAACATTTGCCTCATCCTTCACAAGGGTAAACTAAGTAGTGAATTCAAAAAAAAGTTTGAAAAAAAAAAAAAAAAATTAGAATCACTAAGATAAAATCTGATTTAAATAGATATAATTCATAAAAACTTCTTTGGTTTGAAGACACAACAAAGATTTTATACTTCTAATTTTTTGCTTCCACAAAATTTTCATCAACAATATCTTTAGTAAGAAAAAAAAAGAAAAAAGCCTTTACCTTATTCCTCTTACCTTTATTGTCATTATACTGCCCAAATTATTTGAAACTTTTAGGAATTGTCCAAAATCCCGGAATCAATAATGTTATTTTAATTTTGAATATTTATATTTTAAAATTTTTATCATATATGAATTTTAAATTAACATTTATTCAGTTGAATTCGGTTAAATTTGACGTAGCATATTTAAGTTTTAAGAAATGTTTTGAGGAAAAAGAGTGTTACGAAATGTACCATCATATTACACATTATTATGTTTTGAAGGCAAATATTTTAAAATTATTTATTAGAAATCAAAAAAAAAAATGTATTATATTCATTACAATCTACGTTCTTTAACTCTTAAAGCTTTGAAGAAAGGTGATTTTTGACGTCATTATAAATTTCCCACAAATTTCTTCTAATGTCACTGATATATTGTTTTATAGCATATCATATCGCAATATTATCAAATAGTTTAATCTAATATATTAAACTGAACTTGTTTCTATATCTTATTATTTTTGTTTATATTTTATACATGAATATTTATGTAACGGATATTGCAACACGTTTTTATGGAGTTTTAGGGCTTTTGTCATCAGGAGATATTCGAATATACCTTTGCAATGGTTAATGAGATAGTCACAAAAATATAATTTAGAAAAGAATGATATCATAATAAGAATATCTTCCACCTAAGTTTGAAGAAAATTTGAATTGACCTCGGTCCTTTTATTTATTCAATTAAATAATTTTGCAAAAAGAAGTAGTTGTTTGCTTGATTTTTTAATCTTATGCTTTCGATGGTTTTTTTATCCCCCATTTTTACTAGTTGTTTGAGTTTTTTCGTTTTCTAGTATTTCTTTTGCCAGTGTTCTGAGCCATGTTGTACGAGGTTTTCTGCCACTTCAGTTTTCTTTGTGGGTTTCACTTTAGTGATCGCCGAACAATTGTTTCGGCAGGTCCCCGCAATTTATTTTTGTTTTGTTATCTGTATTATCACAGGTCGTACCTGTATTATCACAAAGAACAACTGGTCATAGTTCTTCATTACTTAATCTCCTTGGCCTGCAGATTCTGCAAATTGACCTTAAGTATTTGTTTATAAGTACCTGGATGTTATTAATATTTTTATGGTTTGCTTACCTAGATTTCACTACCCTATAATAATGTTGATTTGATGCACGCGTTGAATATTCTTAGCTTTGTGCTCCTCGCCAAGTAGGAGATCTCCACATGCAATTCTAGCTTATTTTTTGTTTTTTAAACTTTTATTTACTTGTCACATAAATGTAACAAGGAAATTAAACAGTTTTTCCTTTTCAGGCATGGCTGTAAATGCCGTAAGAGGGAATTATTCTTACGACGTGTGTGGGATTTGAACCCACACTCCCTCGGTGTTTACAGCGTATTTTATACGCTTTTACCCACTAGGCAACTGAGATCCTTTATTTTATTGTATTTGTTATGTTTTCTATACAGCCACCTTTAATAGAGATTACTACCAAGTACTACCAGAGATTACTAGAGTACTACCAAGGTAGTTGCATTTTCACAAATCATCAATTGTTGTATTGTTTCTTACGAAGTGAGTGGTTGCTGTTTATTGTATTAATCCTAAGTGATTTTGTTTTTCTTATATTGATTAGTACTTCTAAGCTGTTTTTACTTCTACCGTATTATTCATTTACTTTTATTTATTTGTTCTTATTTATTCGCTCTTATTCTTTCACCCATATTTGATGTAACCATTTTTTTAGAAAATAAATAAAAATTTCAATTTTTTCTTAATAAGTACGAAATTATTTATTGATAAGGGTTTAAACTCTTAAAAAGTCCTTCTGAAAAATAAATAGTTATATTAATAATATTATTTGAAAATTATATTTGCATATTTTATAAACATCTTGCACTTAATAGTAAACAATTTACAAACAAAAAAAAAATAAGGAAAACTTGACAAAACATTTTCTTAATACACTTTCATATCAAAAATAATTCAACAGAAAAAAATATAGGAAGCCAACAAATATTTCCTTTTAAAGAAAATCCTAAAGGATTTTATATACCAAAAAAAAAAATATATATATATATATAAAGAAAATAAACAGAAAAGAAAAAATTTGGGTGACTTTGTCAAGGTGTTTTGTGTTTAATTCAATTCATAACGCCTGACATAACTTTTCTTTCATTTTTCTTTAATTTTATTATGGGTATAATAATGAAAGGTCCATTTAAAGGATGAAAATCTACGTATACATTTATAATATAATATTTATCAGAAATTTGGATAATTTTTTAGCACATTTCCAAAAAAATTTTGAAAAAATGTGCTTATTAGTTTCACTCTGTCCGTCCGTTTACAAAACTTCTACACCGTTAAAGATAGAAAAAAAAATGTTAACCATGGATAGATCTCATAAAAAAAATAATTTTGTGGAACAACTTTTTCATGTAGGCCCCTCCATTACGGAGCTACAGCCCCACAAACTTTGAAAAAGCCCTACTTTTAAATGCATATATCTTATGTTTTGCTTAAGATTTTTTCAATCTGAAAACGTCATTCGACAGGTATTTTTTTTAAATTTTGAGGCAAGAAAGAACTTTTAGAATTAGTATAAGTTTGCTCAGAAAATTTTTTTGGACCACCCCCTGTTTATGAGCTATTAGGGCTTAAAAATTGAAAATTTGCTATTTTTAAACACCTGTAACTTAGGAACCTGTACACATTTCACTTCTGCAAGATATAAAAATTAAAGCTACAGTAATATATTTTAACGTGTTTTAAAGGTTTATTTTAGTTGTAAAGGCTTCCAAAGTTGCAGCTCTTCAAAATTGCGAAAAAGCCCCATTTTCAGATGTATATATCTCAGGCTCTGCGTAATAGTTTTGCAATCTAAAACTGCTAGAAGATCGAAAATTTTATTATCTATATAAAACAATATCAAAACTATGTAATATTTTGTAATTTACTATTTAAATTTACCGTTATGTGAAAACCACATTTGGCATGAAATTTCTTTTTTCATAACTCCGGCACGCCTTCCGATAGGAACATGAAATTTTGAGACAAGAAAGAACTTTTAGAATTAGTATAAGTTTCCTCAGAAAATGTTTGGGTAATTCCCCCTCTTTTAGAGTTATTACGCCACAAAAATTGAAAATTTGCTATTTTTAGACACCTGTAACTTAGGCACCTGTAAAAATTTTTCTTCGGCAAGACATGAAAATTAAAGGTTTAATAATATATTTATACGTGTTTTAACGGCTTTTCTTAGTTATATAGGATTCCGAATTTACGGCCCCTCAAAATTTCAAAAATGCCCTATTTTCACATTTTTTCTTTTTACATGAAATTTTCAAATTTTTGTGCAAGTCACAATTCTAAACAGTTTGTATTGCCTTTTGGAAATGTGCGCTTTTAAAAACCGTTGGTTTACATTCTACCTTGTTTGTTTTTATTTTTATATTATTTTTTTTTTTTGTTTTCAGGAAGGAAAAAAAAATTTACTTCCTTTCTTTAATTTTATTTACATTCTGGAGAGTAAATCAAAAATATTTTTTGGTTATTTATAAAAATATGTATATGTACATAGACATATATATATATATATATATATATATATTTCTTTTTTATTTTGTTTGTTCGGATTTTGGATTTTCTGGAGAGCCCAAATGCCATGACCATATGGTTTCCTTTTATCATTGGTAAAATCACAAAAAAAAATAAACAAAATGGTAAATAAAAATTATTTTCTTGGAAAATTTATTTGATTTGATTGTGCATTTTGTTAGTGTATGGTTGTGTGTGTATTGAATTTTGATTTCATATAAAAATTTTCCTTCTAAATTAATGCCAATGTTTCGTTTTTTGCTAAAAAGAAAATTTTTAAAAAAAATTTGTTTTGTTATTTTTCTTTTAATTTAATTTTATTGATTATAATTTGAAAACTCCTCATTTTTTTTAGATATGAATTTAAAATGTGGAAAAAATAAAAAAAGTTTTTAGTATTTAATGCCAGCTTAAAAAATTTAAATCGTTTAAAAACCAAATAAATGTTTAACCAATTGATTAGTCAATTAAATGGCAATGGCAAAAAGACACAAATGAAAGTAAATGAAATTAATTTAAATGACTAAGAAAGTCTTCTTTTAAAAAACGATTAAGAAATCCTAGATTACCTTGGCCAATCCAAATTATTTCCCAGTAAACCGAAATCTTTTCGTAGCCAGCATAATGTGTCCCTACACCTTATCTGCTAGGAACATAGAAACTCAACAGGAAGAAAAGAGAGTAAATAAAGGAAAGAAAAATAGTGAATCAGAATTAGGAAAACAAATTGTGAGTAAGAAAAAGGAGAGGTAGAGATTTTGAAGTGGAGCAAGTTATGGATATTTTTCAGTTCACAAAATATGTTTGCCTGTATATTTATTCGATCACGACAAGTGCAACATTTTTATTATTCTAAAGTCTTAATACTAACACTTGAAAATAATCAATAATTATTATATCTCTTGTTTTCTGGATATTCTTTTAAATCCGGATATGGAAAAGGAGGACGATGAGTGAATGATATGTTATACGAAGATGTGAGAATAATTATTGTTTAGGCGTGGCCGAACGAATGTTTTTTTTATATTTGAAGCAGATTAAGAACCTAAAATATTGTTTTGTACTACTAAAGAAATTTAAATATGTATATGTTTATATCGTCATCTTTTAATAAAAATAAGAAAATATTCTTGGTTATATAAATTATATTAAAAAGTAAAAATAGGTACTGGTGTCATAGGTTGCACAAAAAAGAAATTACATCAAAGTGAGGTATGAAATATTTCAAGATTGGAAATTTCAACAATTTTAGTACATTAAGTGGCAAACTAAGGGAACTTTCACAAAATAAAAATTTTTTTTTTTTCAAATTAATTACTATAGGTACCGTGTACTGGGTTACTATCACAAGCCTGTATTTCACTTGCCTGTATTTTCATTTGCCTGTATTTCATTTGCCTGTATTTTCATTTACCTGTATTTTGCAGAATTATTTTCAGTTTCATTAATATTAGCTAAGGCCAAATTAATTTAATTGATAATTCAATGCACTACTCCCATATCTGATTAACATTGCCTATATGATTAATCTTTTCATATATGATTATGATTAATCTTTTATGCCTATATGATTAATCTTTTATGGGCAACATTTATAAGCCATCATCAGTTCCGAATATTAATTATATGTACAATTTATAGGTCATCCCTGATATCTTTAAAATTAAAAAATTGAAAGCCAAAATCTTGAAAAACAAAATATTGAAAACCAAAATCTTTTTGGGACAAAATTTTGAAAAAAAAATCTAGAAAAAAAAACAATCTTTTTAGGACAAAATCTTGAAAACCAAAATCATGACAAAAACAAATGAATTGAATTTTTTGTTACATTCTTTTTTACTTTTAAATATAATATTATGTAAGTATTCAAAAATACGAGATATTTAAAATCAATTTCGGTTTTGTTTATTTTATTATACAAAAACAAAAATATTATATTAAAAAACTATAAATTATGAAACACCAATAAAATATTACATATTCTGTAATATTACAGAAGGTTATACAAGTACATATTGTGGAAAAGGCGTATAACCCTGCTTTTAAATCCAACTTTAAAATCCCCCCTAATTCAGAATCTCACATATACATATGTATTATGTATATAAAAATATTCTGGAAAAAGCGTATAATCCAGATTTTGTAACCAACTATAAAATTCCTCCTAGATATTTTATTATATTAATATATATTTTCAATAATAAAGAACTTCCAATAGTGGGGGCTGCCGCTCCCAAACCCCCGCTAAACAAATTATTGAAACCCTGATTTTGTAACCAACTCTAAAATTTCTCCTAACTCAGAATCTCACATATAGATATATATGAATATTCTGTAAAAGGCGTATAACTTTGATTTTGAATTCACTAAAGTCCCTCCGAATGCATATTCTGCCATATACATACATATAAATATTCTGCAAAAAGCGTATTAACCCTGCTTTTGAATCCAACTCTAAAATTTCTCCTAATTATCCATAAAATTACAAAAAGATTTATCTAGGCAATGTAAATATATGACACGCTCCCCGTGTACTTTATAATAAATATCAGTGGGACATTGATTTGGGTATTTAACTTTGCTAAATTCTTTCACAATTCTGCTAAATCCCAAAATTTTTCTAAATTATAAACCCATTAGTTTCTTTTTGGATATTAGATTTTTCTGAAACTAAAACGTCTTTCTATAATGAAACTGAAATCATCAAATCAATTCTCTTTAATTAAAATTGAATGGTTAAGTCAATAAGAACTCCATGTGTTCCTTTCGTTTCAATGCCTTGAAAATAATCTAATAGGTCTATTTAAAATTCTTGTGTACTATAAACATAAACAATTCAGACAAAAACAAGATTGATATGTTAATAAATAAAACCTACAATCTTACAACTCTGCGACAAATTGATTTACAAGTATTTTTTATATACGCAAACAATAATGCTAAAATTATCCTTAAATCATTTTTAAAGAAAAGGAAGATGAAGGAAATTAATGGTTAAATTATTGTCGCTGCGTTCGATGACATCTTTTCAAACAATTTCAGCTATTACGTAAATATTTCTATCTATTGATCGTGAAGAAGCTAATTTTTTTTCGATGTTATTTTTCTCAACAATAACACACATTGTACTTAAATTCTTAGTTTATTTTATATCCAAAGATAAGATTTCGGAAAAACCTCAACGTTAAATTTTTGTTTTGCTTTCAAAAATATCTCGCTTAGCTAAGGAAAAAATATCGCACTTAGAAATGTAATTTGTTCACTTATTCCATGCTAAAACATTATTTTGTTAACTGCCTAGTTTAAGAACGAGAAATATGATTATCTTTAAAAATAAAATAAAATTAAAAATACATCAAATTTTACTTTAACATCCAATTTTTTTCATAAAAAACTTTGAAAGTTTTAGTATTTTATAAATATTTTCAAAACAAACGGAAATGCTTTTCACTTATTTCAAACTTTATTTTTATTGTTTTTCTTTTTTCGCCAAATTCATTAAACTCATAAAGTTTGATTGCTCCAAAAAACAAAAAACAAAAAAGAAAAAAACACCAAATAAACTTAAAACTAAAGAAATTACCAACAAAAACAAACAACATCAGAAAAAGAAAAAAATATTGAAATAGAAACACTTAAAAATAAACGTCAGTGCAAACTAGTTAAAAAAAATACAAACACTCTAACAAGAAACAAAATAACAACAACAATAACAATTAAATTTAAAATTGCATATGGCTCTTTATCGACTTTTCTCATTCATTCAAACGACCACTTTACTATTTCCTTCTCTTTCTATTTTTTTTTTTTTTGTCAAAACCTAAATTGAGGCACACGTTATAAATAGTGACCCAACCAACGATCACTTTGTATAAATTGATGATGGTGTTAAATTGCAACATCATATGCATACATGCTTTTTTTTCCCACTCTCTAACATTATCAACTCCATCTCCAGTTCAATCAAAGAAAAACAACATGAATTTAACAAAAAAAAAATTAAAAAAAAAAGGACACGGTTATTGTAAAAGTCAAAGAATTCCACACGGAAACCCCAAACATTGTGTAAAGAATTGCAATATGTGCACTATTCATCCATATTTCCCGTTATTCTATCCCGTTATTTTTACACACTCATATTTCCATTTTTACCGTTATATTTAACTGTTTTTCTTTTTTTTTTTTGTGTTGTGTTGTGTTGTGTTGGCATGCAATTAGATTGCATCTCTACGACTCCACTTTATTTTTAACTTTTCACTTTTTTTTTTTTTTCTTGTTATGGTAGTGTTTTTGTACATCTGTTATGAAATTCTACTGCATTATAGAATATAAAAAAAAAAAAGGAAAAGAATTAAAAAGATTTTCAAAAAATAAATAAAGTCTAGGAAAAATAACAATTTCTGGTACCGTTAGTACATCGGGTACATATACCTATCTAACAAATCGGGAGCAAAATAACAAGATAAAATAAAAAGATAAAAAAAAAAAACAGGAACGTAACTAACTATCTTTACATCCTTTTTGTTGAATAAATAAAATTCGCGGAAATTCGTTAAAATTTTGCCAGTACAGTTATGAATAAAAACATTGTAGCAAGAATTAGGGTTTTTTTTTTAATTAATTAAAAAAAAAAAAAAACGGAATTATAGGGTAACCCACTGAAAATCTCTATTTATTCTATTGTTTCTACTATATTTCTAAAACTTATAATATTCCAAGAATAAGACAAAGTATATAATATCCTGAGTATATAATTTGCAGACAATTTCCGTTTATACTTAAAACTCACATATATAAAAACAATTCTAAAATATAAAAGAAAAGAAAGAAAAATATGATTTTAGAACCATTAATTAATTAACAAAAATATTACAAAAAGTAGTACGGAAATAAAAAGAAATTAATTAATTTCTATGAACACAAATCTGTATTTATGTTTGTTTTACCACAAAATATATATGTATAAAGAACAACACGATATTATAGAAAACCAAAAGTTTCAGAAGACGATCTTTATTAAAAAGACAATAAAAAGGATTCTAGAATTGTGACTATTTTGCATAAATATTTTTAATTTTTCATAGAATATTTAATTTATGAAAAAATTGTAAAATCAAGAGAAACTTTCTTCAGTTTTAGAGAAACTCTATAAAATTAAGAAAATCCTTTAACACATATAAAAACTGGAGCTTTTATTTTGATGCCTTACTTTTGACAAATTTGCACAGATGCCCTGTGAAATATTTTCTGACGTTATATTTTAAGAATTAGCATAAACTTGAAGATTTCCCTCCTCTCAAAATGTCAAAGTTATACCTAAAAGCGTTTCTCAGATACGGAGGAACTAAAATCCTGCAAAATATTGTATTCGCAGAACGGTAAATTTATATATAATAAATTGCAAAAAATTGTATAATTTTGACAATTTGGAATTTGATTTATTTGATTTGTAACCCTACGGCCAGATGAAATAGTGCTAGCAAGTGCACAAGTGATACATCTTCTCTACTAGCTTGATATTTTCCTAGCTATTATAGAAAATTGTAATTAGCTCTGGTCCAGCTGTTTGGTAAAACTAAAACATTTCTAGTACTTTGGCATTCTTAAATTGAAAAACTAAATCTTGAGATACAAACATTTGAAAATGAGACTTTTACCAACTTTGATAGACTGTACCTCCGTAATGGGTGAGACTACATAAAAGGTTGTTCCACAGCATTCATTTTTTAATTAAACTTATTCATAGTTAAAATTTTATTGCGCCATCTTAAACGGTAAAGAGGTTTTATGAACAGATGAATGGAAGGACGGACTGACAAACAGAGTAAAATTAATAAGAAAATGTTTTAAATATTTTTTTGAAAAATGTACTAAAAATTAATGATTTACATTATCAACATTAGAGGTAATAATATATACAAGATTCCTGTTTTATAGGTTTGAATAACAACCTGATTCTTATATAAGTTTAGGTTAGCTAAGAGGTAACCAACAAGAAGATTCAAATAAATAATAAAGAAACAAAATTTTATGTTATTAAAATTTATTCTCCTATAACTTAAACTTTAAAGAAAAATTATAGTAATTATATCTCTAATCTTTTTGTCATTTTTTATATAGTTAGGGAAATCTTTTTTAATTTTAATATTTATACAGCTTCCCTTAGATTTTTTTTAATGGAGTATAAAGATAAAAAAGTATAATTATGCTTAAAATTTGTCCAATTTTTAGGCCGCTAAAAATAAATTTGAAAATTATTTACAAAATAAAAAAAATTATTGTTATTATTTCATTCATAACTGTTATTTGACAGATGTTTACAAAATTTTTGATATGCAATTTACAGAATATATTGCATTTGCAATGTATTGGTCAAAACAACAGTATCATTGATGATAGAGTGGTGGCTTTTTAAAAATGGTGGTTTCTGGTTATTTTTTTTAGTTTTTTTTTTTTTTTTTTTTTTTGTAATATAAACAACAAAAATGAATCAAATTTGGTTTTCTTTTATTTCTACTGAATATTTTATATAGAAAAGATACTTTACAGCCAACTATACAACTCCCACCTATATAATTTTTATTATAAAAATTTTTAATTTTACCTCCT
Source organism: Poecilobothrus nobilitatus (assembly GCA_947095535.1). Lineage (NCBI taxonomy): Eukaryota > Metazoa > Arthropoda > Insecta > Diptera > Dolichopodidae > Poecilobothrus > Poecilobothrus nobilitatus. The sequence goes on along the minus strand of OX352772.1, from coordinate 48,736,876 downwards.
TGTTTTCAAACACCATGCCAATTTTGATCATTTCTCATCTCTAAAGAACATAAAACATAAAAGATAGAAAAAAGCAACGAAAAAAGAAAATATTTGTTGTACAAGTACAGAAAGATACCGCAAATCAAGTTATGCAATGTAATGTGCTGTATGCAATATTGCAATTGCAATTTTGCATAATCAAATTGTAAAATTCACAAGTAAAATAAAAAATTTAAATTAAGAATCCACGAAACTGTTTTTTTTTTTATTCCTTTTTGTTACAAAAGTACAAAGAAGATAGATAGATTGACATTAATTAGATAGAGAATATATATAAAATGGATTAAAATTGGATACATTCTCAAGCCTCAAGGCTTTATATACTGTTTGCGAATTCATTTTGTTGCCAATCAAAATTCTGAATGATACAACAAATAACAGTAAGTAAAGTAATAAATGAAACAAAATAAAATAAAACCACAACAATTCAAATAAAAACCACAGTATTCACAAATTGAAAGTTCCTTTGTACTATTTTTGATATTGCCAGTTTTACTGGTGGTACAATAAAATAAACGTGGTGTATCTTTTCATTTAAATTTGGACAGACATTGCTAAAATTTATTTTGAAAATCACAAAAAAAAAAAAGAAACAAATGGTTTTTTTTTTAATTTTATTTCTAAAAACGGTTAAACGTTTCCGTTCGAACAAGAAAAACAAACTAACGGTAGATTGGATGATGACTGTTGCAATTTCGTTTGAAAATTTTTGCGAATTTTTTTTTTTTTTATTATTCTTTGTTTTATAAGTAGAAAATTGGGAAAAACTTTAGTTTATTTTTTATTTTTTTAGTATGTTGGCCTATAATATGGCCTATGCATCATGCATTGTACATGCATTCAACATTTTGAAGTTTTCCAAAACTAACAAACACAGTCCTTGTTGCAGTTTTTTTTCGCTTTTGAACATAATAAACATCGCTTTTTTATTTTAGTCTTTTTTTTTGTTATGAAGAGGTTGGGTACATAAATGTGTATATAATAATATATAATACCTAATATAGTAGGATGTATATATTATGTTATAGTAAATAATATTTGTTTTTTTTTTTTTTTGTTGATTTCATTAAGTCGTGAGGGTCACGAGAAAGACAAATTTGCGGTGGTGAAAACTCATATATAGAAATTTGATTATGTAAAAAAGCGGTCAAGAAGGAAAGAAAAATATTATTTTTGTAAAAATTTACAGTTGTTTTAAAACTAAAATAAAAAAAAATTTAAATAAAGTAACATTAATATTTGATTGTACGTAACAAGTACTTGTAATGTAAAGTCTTACTAGAGAAGGTAAGGAATTCTTAAAGATATAGGGAGTGCAAAAATGTCAGTGAATGTTTGGTTTTAAATATTTATAAAATATGTTAAAAATTGCTTTGTTATTGAGTATCCTAATTATTTTTTGATCTTCTTCTACTATTCATATTTCCGAATATTGAGGGTCAGTTTTATTAAATATTATGTATACCTTTCTTCTACTGCTCGAATGTTACTTTTCCCTAGTGAATGTTAAGTAATTATGTTAGTAAGTAAAAATGTTAAATAAGTAATTAAGTGAATGTTAAGCAAACTGACTCTTGACGTAGTGATTAAGTCGCCAACCTTTCAATCGGAGGATTTTGGGTTTTCAAATCTCTGTCATGCCATATAAATAATATGTAGTAATTTAATTATCTCATGCAGGAAGGTGTTATAATACTATTATGTGTTGTAACTGTTGATGGCTATAGTCATTGTTAGCAAAATAGTAATAATAATAGGCGGATTCACTGTTCCTTTACAGTCCCACACATAATTCAATATTTGCGCATCCTTATCCTATCCTTTCCTATACCTACTCCCTAGCCAATATACACTGCGTTAGCAAGTAGGGGCTTCATTCCATTACATTGGTTAAAAGGGATGGTGGGTTTAGTCAATAAGAATCTCACTATCAAGGGAGAATTCTTTGTGTCTTTGGAAAACTCCAACTTCTCTTAGGAAAAAAAAAAATTAGATTTTATCTTTTTATGGCTTTATTATGTATTTTTACTTGAAAGGCTACTTAGAGATTTGTGTTTCTAATTCCTACAGTAGCTACTGAATTTTATGAAAATTGATTGATGCAATCGTGTTTCAATTTTTATATTCCAAGATTGAATTTTTTTTTAATTTTTTCTTCATAATATCGTAAGTTAAAATTTTAAAATTTAAGGTATTAGTCAGTTATAGAATTTTTAGTTACCGGGGAACTTAAATTAATTCTCACATCAACTACCTTTTGTAGTGTCTTACTTTATCCCGTAATATCAATTTTATATTATGAATTTTTTTTTTTTCTTTCATAATTGAGAAATAATTCCAACTTTAGGACCTCGTATTTGACGCTGCAGCTTTAATTATAACCAACAGAGAGTCGAGGCAAATTGAAGCTTTTCATAAATTTATGCCATTTGGTAAGTAATACATATGTAAACAGGTGATCTTTCAACCATTTTATACAAGTAGTCATACAAGTATATTATTACTTAGGTAATGTTGAATAAAATTAAACAAAACTTTAAATTGATGCCGCGGAAATCATTAAAATTGTCTGAATTTTTCCTTTACTTTTATGGAAATGGTTATAAAGTACTTCAAACTCAAAAATTTTTAAACTTTTACATTTTTGAAATAACTGTAAAAAACAAAACTGTTTTTATATTGATCTTTTTATATTGAATCTTAAAAGCAAATGTATAAAAATTGAAACAAAAAATATTTGTAGTACCTACATAAAATTCTAACGAATCCATAAAATGAAATTGGATTAAAAAAATATCGAAGTTATCAAAATATCAAAACAAGTCCTTTACAGAAAATCTACAAAACTCATATGATTCATAGTTAACCTTAATATTAACAAAAAAAAAAAAAAAAAGGAAAAACAAAATAAAATATACCTACTGCTTTTATATTTGAAAGTTTCATTATTGCACCAACGATTTTTCGTTAACGAAACGCTTTATTGATTGTATCAAGTCGGGCATAAAGCAATCATTGCAATATTTATTAGAATCAAAATGAAGCTGAGTGCATTTATTTGTTTTTTTTTTTGTTTTATTTTTTTATTATCTTAACATTCAAACAAACATTTATTTTAAGTAATTTTTAGTTAGTTCCACTAACTGGAATGTACTTTTTATTTTAAAACATCATTTTTTAATTTTTTTTTTACTTTGCTTTTATAATCTAAAGTTTTTTAAGCTGTCAATAACTCACTTAAAAAAAAAAAACAACTTCTATGAATTTATTTAAAATAAATGGAAGTTTTTTAAATGTTTTGTTTTTTTTTTTCTGAAAGGATAATAAACAGAAAAGTATCGCATAATACACTTGTATACTATTTGATATAGGTAGGCACATCCCCATATGCATAGGTACTAATGTGTTGATTGAAAACATTTAAAAGGATGTATTGAAATGCAGCTCTTGCATTTTTGAATATACCATAACTTTAAGCATTTTATATTTATCCAGAAACGTCATTTCTAGGTGTATATAATTTATTTTATTTTAAAGTGGTAATAATTTAATTTTTTAATTTCTTTTCTTTAAAATATTTCGTAACCATAGAATATTTTGATTTTCATAAGATAATGTTACGATGGTGCCTCGGTGGCCTGTGGATAAGAGTGTATAATACGCTGTAAACACCGAGGAAGTGTGTGTGTTCGAATCCCACACACTTCATAAAAGTTATTCCCCCTTACGGCATTTACAGCCACTCTTGAACAGGAAAGGCTGTGTAATTTCCTGTCCACATTTATGTGGCAGAGAAATGCATAAAAAAACAAAAAAAATTTTACGATATAGATTTAAGTTTAACTCAAGAGAAATTAAGTTTAATTTTAAGAGTGACGACTTAAAGTTAAAAAAATAGAAGTTATTCGATTTCAGTATTTGTAATCTATTAACCGTGGCAAAATATAATGCAAATATAAACGAAAGAATAAAGAAAAGAAACCCATAATATTTAATGTAAGAAAGACAAAATGGAAAACTAAAGATTTTTAAAATCGCAAACGACGCTAATCAAAAGACAATTAAAAACAGTTGAGTATTTTGTAACTTGAACCAAAATTTCTACATTTCCTTAGAATTTTATATTCACATGTCAAAAAAATTATGAAAAATCAAGAGAAAATCACTTTCTTCAGATTTAACGAAAGCCATTATAATAAACAAAAACTATTATTGTTGACGTTTTAATATTCACGTTTTACTTTTAGAAAATTTGTGCAGATACCTAAGTTATAGATGTCTAAAAATTTGAAATTTGCAATCTTGATCTGTAATAGCTCTCAACACTCAAAATTAGAATAGAAAGTGTTCCGGAGATATGAAATATACAAATTGTTGCAAAATTTTATTTTTATTAATTGGAAAAATATTAAGCATCAGAACTGGAGATTTATACATTTGAAAATAGGGCTTTTCCAACTTTAAGGTTGTAGGTCCATAACGGATGTGGCTACATAAAAAAGTTGTTCAACAATTTTAAAGTTTTTTAGAAACATATACATTTTAATACATTTTACATACGTAAAAGCAAACGTTTAGAAGAAGCTCTTCCAAGAATTTTTATACCCGTATGAACTATATGTTCAATGGTATAATAAATTTGCCATTAGGTTTGTGACACCTTAAAGGAGTGGAGCTAGATATAGTGGTATGGATCAGCTCAAAACCGAGTTCTGAGTCGATTAAGTCATGTACGTCCGTCCGTCCCCACGATAACTCAAAAAATAAAGGAGCTAGGACTTAGGAGGCTATAATTTTTATTACGTCACTTTTGCAAAATTCTTAGTTTTACTATTCAAATTCAGTATTTTCAGCCGCCGGGTTCGAGTAGCTGTCATACGACATCTTTCTTTAAATGGGAAATTACTCAGTGTCTATATAAGCTAGATATCTGAAACTTAGTGAATAGGTGTCGAGTTACATGCCAAAAAGTTTTGTAAAATTTGATTGGTCTAAAGCAGCCGGTTTAGGCTTCTTGCATTTCTTGGAACTTAATGAAGCTACGCGTCTAAAATCTTATAAATGATCATCAAGTTTTATGGCAACAACTTCAATAAAATTTGGTTGTGCTTGTGCAATAGATTCGGGTAGCTATCTTACAACTCCATAATTTACATAAATATGTATCTGAATGTTTTTAAAAGATGATCAAGTTTTATAGAAATAGGATATATTACTTTCATAAGGTTATCACAGAGTTGACACAGTCTACTCTACTGCACTCTTCCTCGTTTTAAATAAAAATAAAATTGTTTGTCAGAGATACTTTAAAGCTTTTACCACATCACATTTCTTGAGAAAATATAGAATAATATATCCTAGACCTCAACCCTACTGCATATTATAAATATTTACTTTTTCATATTTTTGAAATTTGTTTTTATTAATTTGACATTATTAAAAGATACCCAATCAACATTTCTATGTATATAATAACAAACATTCCGCTAATAAAAATTCAATCAACATTACTGTCATCGACAAATGTCTTTACTTTGCAATTTATATTTTGCATTATGTCATTCACGTAATGTAGCATTTTTGAATTTTATTTTTCGTTGATGCACTTTTACATGAAAACCCTTTGTATTAAAAAATATAAAATATGACATGTAATTTTTTTTTTTCAAAAGCATTTACTTGAGAAAATTCAAATATGTAATATAACGGTAAGACTATATAAAGGTGGAAAGTTATCTTATTTTAAAAGTACTATCTCAAAAATACATATTTGTTTTTTTTTTTTTTGTTTTCAGAAAATAAATTTTTCTCAATTTCAATTTTCACAAGAATCCATTATTTCGTCTAATTTTTCCTTCATTTTATACATATATAAAAGTTTTTCGAATAGAAAAACCAACAACACTTTATTTTTGTCACCGATAATATTTTTGTCCAAAAGTTTTACGGGAAAAAAAAAAAATGTATTTATGAAAATTTAATGCAAAAAAAAAAACAGTTTTATTTATTATTTTTTTTTTTAATTAGATAAGTAGTTCTTTTAATTTAGATACAAAAAATCTAATATCATAAAAAAAATATAAATACGTATACATATGTATGCATATGTACATAAAAGGATAATAATAAAATATAGATGTCCAATTTTTTTTTTTTAAATATTATAGGTACTGCCTTTCAATTAACAAAAATACAAGTTTTAGCTTTTACCATTAACAATTTACATTTATTTTGATTTGTAAAGTCCATATGGCAATTAAAAACTCAGTTTTTGGGCATTTTTTTTTTTTGTTTTTCTCTTTTTCTTTTTATTTTTATTTAGTTTATTCTGTAACACAAACTTATAGACACACATGCACATACACAAATAATATATAACAACATTTCAATATTTGCGTCATCTAATTCACTAACATTGCATTTTACTATGTCATATAAAGTGCATTTTCTTTGGATTCGATATTACACCAAAAGTATATTTAAATATTTTTATATAATATTTATGTAGTTGGCTATAATATATGAACACTTAATTTAATATTGATACATACACACACATATATATATTGGATATACATACATATGCATGTATTTATGTATGCAAAGCAATACTAAATTCAATTTAAAAAAAAAAAAAGCACATTAGTGCAAAAAGCAATTCGTATATCAATGTCCAGTTAAAATGTAATGCAACAAAAACAAAAAATAGTAATAAAATAACAGTAATACAAACAAACATTAACAGTAATAACTGTAATAAAAAACAAAAAATTAACGGATAAAAAACAAAAAAAAATACAATAATATGTCAAAATCAAAATCGTTGATTGTTGCAAAAATTTTAGCTTAAAATAATATAATAACAGTAGACGAAATATCACATTTGTACATTTTCCTATTCACTAATTCTATTACAACATTACTCTCTTTTTCAATCTATCCGATTTTATATATTTTTTTTTTAATTTCTTTATTTCTTTTGTCTTTTTCTAATATTTTATATATTTATTTTAAATTGCCATGCAATTTTTTATTCAATTGTAAATATTTTCAAAACTTAGCTTTTAAATAAAGTGTATTGGTTCTTGTGTTTGTGTAGGTAGATATTTACATAAAAAAAAAAAAAAAATCCATCATGTAACAAAAAAACAAAAAAAAAACAAGTTGGAACTTTATAAAAGCACTCTTTTAAAATCCTATATCCATTAAAATGATTCTGCACTATTTTTGTTTTTCTGCGCTTTAAAATTTGTTGTTCATCTTTTTATCAAATTTTCCAATGTATTTTTTGGATATGAAAAAAAAAAAAATCTTTTAGAAAAAATCAAAATAACGGTTTTTTATACACTTACATATTTAATGAATATAAACTTTTTGAAAGGTTATTCATTTTTTTTGTTTTTTTTTTTTGTATATAACGGTAAAGTTACTTAATACTGTCATAGAGATTGATATTAAGATACTCAAAAACTTCCAAATAAAAAATGCAATAAAAAAATATTTACATTAATATGAATTATATAATGATAAATATTTAAAAGTATCTTATAGTATTTTAATTTTTTTTTTAAGTATAAAATATTTATTTACGTACACCAAGCAAAAATTTAAAACCAAAACATTTATAAAACATTTCCTCCACAATTCGCGCATTTAATACTAATACTTAAGCAATACACATATCTCTACACATTGTTTTTTTTTCCTTACTCCTCTAATCCATTAGACTAGGCAAGCGTCAATTACGGAACTTATCTCACTAGTTTGACTACGGGGACAGTTGGATTTAGTAAAGCAAAATCCCACAATACGAAACGGTCTTACGTTTTCTTAGTGCTTTTAATGATTCTATCCTCGTTTAGGATAAAAACAAATATTTAAAGTTTCTGAAGCATAACTGTTGAGATAAATATTTTCAAACGCTGAGGTCAAATTTTGGTAACTGTGGATTGAAAAAAATAGGTTTTTCTAGGAATGTGTCTCTTATATGATTTTGTTGCTTGCCCAATAAAAAAATAAATATAAACATAATCTTTCTGACTAAAGTAAAACATCTTTAAAAGTGCTTTCAATATTTATAGTATTACTGTGCTCATTATTTTTCTTCTTTTCTACTCCCTTTGGAAGTTCTTTCCACAAAGTAGGCGCATCTAATTCTATTTTGGGCTATTAATTTAACTTCTGCCCATGTTCTCCCTTCTGTTTCTATTTCTTTTCCAATTGTTCTTTTCCAAATGTTTCTGGGTCTGCCTACTTTTCTTCTGCCCTGGCAGTTCCAGTCTAATGCTTGTTTAGCAATCAAGCCTCTTCTCAGTATGTGTCCTATCCACTAGTATTTCTTTTTCTTTATCTGTATGCGAATAGGCTCTTGTTTTTTTACTAGTCAGCGTTCTTCATTCATTTTTCTTCGCGGTCAGAAGACCCCCATATAATTTGAAGACATTTGTTGATGAAAACCAGCAAATTGTTTATTTGGTATTCGTTTATTAGCCAAGTTTCGCTACTATATAGGAGTGTTAATTTTACGCAGGAGTCGAATAATTTTTGTTGTCCCAGCTATTTGTGTAGATTTCCATATTCTCCATATTTTGTCGAAAGCTGCTCTTGCCAGATTTAGTCGGTTTGTCATGTCTATTATTCCATTTTTTGTTATTATGCTTGACATGAAGTTGTATCGGTGTATCTCCAATTGTGACGCTAGTTGTGTTGTTCATATTTCTTCTCATCAGTTTTGATTTTCTCATATTTATTTCTTGCTTCATTTTATTTAGCTTTTCTTCTAAATTTTGGTGAGTATGTGCAAGTAGGTATATTTCATATGCCTAGTCGAGGTATTCTAGCTTGTTTATAAGTTGCCAGTGCTCATATTAGCAATTAATTATTTTTTTAATATACATAGATTTCAATGTCAACAATATATCTTAAAATTTTCTTTTAATTTTCATTATACAGAGTTAAAAAAAAAATTAATATAATCTTAAGTTGATACCTTAAAATAGATTAAATTAAATAATATAATACCATGACATACAATCAGTAGTGATTTTTTTTCTAACGGAGGTACACATCTTTCGAAGATACCAAGAAAACACTCCTGATAGTATGAGATTTTTACTGACAAAACTCTAATCCCCTTTTAGGCAATATAATGGAGTGAAACTTCTAAGTGTTAATGCAGTAGTATAGTAAGTATGAAGTAGAGATAGGAAAGGGTAAAAGCAGGATACTGAGTGGAGTGGAACTCAAAGAAGACCTCTTTCTTTTTATTATTCGCCTAATATTTTTATTATTTTTCTATTAGTGAAGAAGTAATCTAACTATTAATTAAAGCATATGCAATAGTTTATAACACTTTCTTGTTAATAATTGAAGACAGCGCTACTATGTCTGTAATAGCTATTATTATTAGTACGAGTATATTAATAATTATTATTATAAATTAAAGTGGGTCATTTATCCCACACCATTATTGAAATTTTTTGTAATATCCAGTTTCAAATCTAATAGGTATAAATAATTTAATTAATATTCTTAATTATTTTTAAATTTCAAAAATCTTCACTCTAGAATTAAAATATTATCCGACTGTCTCGAAACAAAATAAGTAAATATTATGCAAAACTAAAAAAGAAATGCAAAATGGCAACAAAGCTATAGAAAAATGAAAACTAATCATTTAAATGTATTGATATATTTCTATATTAATATATTAATATATTTCTATATTAGATGTAAAAGGTCAAGAGGTTTAATTTTTTTATTGTATTCACATATCAATGAATGTCATCAAATATTTTTCTTAAATGCTGAGGCAAAACTCATTTATACAAAAGAATGACTATGATAACGACATAATATAAAATGAGATAATATTAAAACCGACCAATATAGATACACATTTTCTATAACTTTTTTTCTATTATCTCTATTGAAAATATAATATAATTGTTATGCTTAGATAATTCTTTTTTTTTTTTTTTTGCAAAATTGATACCCATGCAACCCTCTTTTATTGATATTTTAATAAATACAATAAGAAAAATAATCATAACTACAATTCCCTTCAATATAAATTTTATCTAATATACACTATTATATTGTACCCTACCGTAAGGCATATAAAAAAAAAGAAAGACATTTTCAGAAAAGTACTCACACCATCAAAACAAACCTATAGGATTTAACAAAACAAAAACTGAAAAGAAAAATAAAAAAAAAAATGAATTTATAAAATTCTAAAACTGTGGGATTTATTGAATCAGCAGTTACAATCATTTGTGCACGCGTCCCCTCTTCAACAAAAAAAAAAAAAACTAAACAAAACAATAACATTTTAGCCTGAGTCAAGGCTGAATTATTATAAAATCTCGAGAGAAAATAATATAACTTATAAGGTATACCATTGAATAAAACATAATATTATGCATGTTATCCTAATCTATTTTTATCCTTGTCCTACATTATCTGTATTTTTTTGTTATCTCCCTTTTATACAAGTTGTCTGACGGGTCATTATAAATTATTGAATGTAAATGTTGCAATATTTTGAAGATTGAATTGTTAATAACATGCTGAGATTTGATAAAAAAAAAAATGTCATGTGTCAAAACAGATCCCATCGCAGAAAAAACTAAAAAATTAAAAATCTACTTTTTCATTAATTTTTCGACTGACTTTATAATTTCTATGATATGTCATGTGTTTGTTTAATAAAAGTACCTATAGAATTTAAAATATTTTATTAAACTATACTTTGATTTGATTTTTTTATGTGATTTTTTTTTAACTAATGAAATTAATTAAAATGTTAATTTAAAATATTATTTTAGGGCACATTTTTTAATGTGAGAAAAAAATCAGTTTTTGGTAAAGCATACAATGTTCATATGTACATATACTGAGAAAAATAACTCATTTGGATGAGGTTGTCAGAAAAACTATTCAGTTGTGCTTATTTCATCTTTATTACTAACTTACAATTGGTCTAATAACATTAATATTGGTGCAAATGAACTGCACCAAGTAGTAAGTAGTATAGAAAGAAATAAAAACCTATGATCTAATTATTATTTTGCATTATGCGTTGTGAGAACGAAATAATTTTCTTCTATGCAAATGAAATGTGATCAGAGCAACGGCATGGGTTGTTATAGCAAATAAATGGTTTGTTATAACAATTAAGCTTACATGAACCGAATCTTAATGTTTTTGCAACAATATTTCAATTCAGCTGATACGTTTTATTTAGTTATATATACAATCTTTATACATATAATTTTTAATTTTGAGAAATTTTATAGCATTAAAATAAATCTTCGTTTTACAAATCTTTAGTTCATATAATACTATAGAAAATGAACAGCTTTCTGATCTATGCCTAATCGTTAAAAGATAGTGGAGATTGTATAAACAACGATACCCGCTTTTGACATATCGCTTGACAATTAAGAAATGTACCATTTAATTAACTTAGAACAGTGAAAACATACCTCTGATAAGAATCAAATGTCATGAGGCAGCGAATTTGTGCTTGGAAGATTCTAACGTATTTTCTCAACGACGATAAATAGATCCTGTAACCTATCACGAATTTTAAAATTCGGTATATAAATGAAAATATTGCTATTATGTCTCAATGAACTTAGATAACAACGGAAAAACTATGTTGTTTCTTGTCATTATATGTCACCAAGATATAATAAAAGAAGAACTAATATATTACAGTTGCAGAATAAATATTTACAGAGGAAAAGGAAGAGTTTGAGTTTTAAGCAAATCTTGTTTTAGATACCAAAAAACTTACAAGATATTTATAAACAGTTAAATACAACACTTAGTTATTTGTTTTTGGTTTTAGTTGATTCCACTGTCACATAAATGTGACCACAAAATTACACAGTTTTTCCTTTCCAGGTGTGACTGTAAATGTTGTAAATAAAATTATTCTTACAACGCATGTAGAATTCGAAGCCATATTTTCTCAGTGTTTAAAACATATTTTATGCGCTCTTACTCACTAGGCGACCGAGGCCTCAATTAGTGATTTATTCAGTTAATTTTTAAACACCGAAGGTTCGAATCCCACAGACGGTGTAAGAGTTGTTTCCCCTTACGACATTTTCAACCACGCCTGAATAAGATAGGCTGTGTAATTTCCTGTCCACATTTATGTGGCAGAGAAATGTATTAAAAAAAAAAAAATTTTAATAAATAATAAATATACCTATACAGAGGAGTAATTAATGGCTTAGCGAAACTAAAGATTTCAGAAACTGAGATTTAGTCATATATGAATAATAAATGACTTAGTAGACGCCTAATACTTCTTAAGGAGGAAAAAAATTACATATATAAATACACGGCTTCCGACATTCATGTGCATAGATATAAGATATTAAGAACTTAATTTGATTTAAAGTTCTCATGTTAAATATCTTTAAACTAATAAATGAGTGTTCTTTTTTTACTTTAAAATTTTTTTTTTTTTTATAAATTTCTTGTAAAAAAAAATTCAAAGTAATAAAAAATACAAAGGATAATGAAAAAATGAAAAGGATTAAAGAAAAACGATAATTTCAGATTCTAAATGGAATAATAACAAACTCTTTTAAAAGTTAAAACATTAAGATTATGCAACTATTTTGGCCAACTCTTAATTTATAATCATCATCAATAGATAATCAAGCTTCAGTTTGTCTAACAGTTGTTATCTATGAAGTTATTTAACTTCATACCATACCAAACTTCAAATTAAATTAAATTTATATATATTTTTTTTAATATTTCCATCAGTTTCCTTTCAACCATAAAATTTTTAATGCAAATTTTTTTTTTGTTTGCTTGCCCTTTTTTTTATTTTTTGTAACCTGAATATTTTAATTTACAAAATAAAATAAAAATAAAAATAAAAATGATTTTAAAATAAATTCTTTATTTGATTATTAATTCAAATATTTATTAAATTTATTAACACTGTGTTAATCAACCCAAAAAAAAAAAAAATAAAAAAAAGAAGAATTTTGTTTTTTTTACTTTTTTGCTATTAAAATCAAAACCGAAAATAATGTTACAACTTTGTAAGTAAAGATGATTTTTTAAAATAGTTTCAAGCCCTTTCAATATAATAGGTACACATTATTAATCAACAAAACTCAGATATCCTTAATATAAATCCTTTTCGTAATTTTCTTCTTTTTTTTTTTTTATTTTATTTTAATTTTCAGTTTGTAATAACAATAAATAAGACACAGAAAGTATTAATATATAATACATATAATATTACGTACATCCCAGTAGATCATCTCTGTTTATCAGAGGTAGGTTATTAAAAGTTATTTTGCGTGCCAAATATTATACAATCAGCATTTAAAATTCAAGAACAAATAACAAGAAAACCCAACTGAAAGAAATATACTTTTTAAAATTTTGCACAGAATTTCATAAAATTTTGCCAATATTGCGAACAATCTTTAATCGCTTATTCATCAAATCAATCAAAAAAAAAAAATTCTGATTACCTCTAAAACCAACTCAAATTATTTATCATATGTTGTTTTTAAACCTTATAATTATATTCGATCAATGGTTTTGTCTGATTAGATATCCGAATAGTAAAGCTGTAATCGACTTATTATAATAATCAAATTTAAATGTACTCTGTCACCTAATTGCATATGGCAAAGGAACAAATCAAGACAAATCTGATACAGTAAACTAATGCAAAGAAAAACTAAATCTTATATCTATGTATTTAAAAAAAATTAATATTAGATACTAAAGATAATATAACTTTGGAATTAAATAATTTATGATAAATATATTTGGTGCAACCATCAAAGAGGATTTACCGTTATGATGTATTCATCAAAATGGGAGAAAAAATAATTTTGCCAAATAAAAACATGTAATTAAAAGTGTACCAAATTAACAAAAATATTCGAACCATTGATTTTAAATCACTGAAAAATGTAGATTTAATTTATTCTCTTACAATTTTAGTTTTTATTTAAAATTTCACGCGCACATGTATAATTCAAATGTTCAAATAAAATGATGATGTGTTTAAGTTTCCAGCCCAACAATCACCACATTAAATAATAAACGTATAATGTTACGTTAAATAACATTAGGGTTTGAGAATAAAAGGGGAAAATTTGAAGTTTTCATTAGGGAATGTGTGTAATTTTAGACTGATTCGGGTTAAACAATAACATAAAATAAAAGATATGTTTAGGCTGAAAAAATAATGATGAAAACCCCAGTTGCGTATAAGAAAAATTTTTACCTTCAATCATTTTATTTTTTTATTTTTTCGTTTTGGTTTGTTGAATTCTTAGCAAAATAAAAAAAAAAAAAAAAATTTTATGGGTTTTATGTGCAACCATACTTAATGCGAATATATGGGAAATTTATTAGAACTACTGTTACCATATTATTACTGTTTCTGCGTTACCGATTTTTTTTTTTATTTTTTTCATTCAAGCTGATACTTGATATTGAATTTTTTTTTTTTTTTTTTTCACTTTTGTATTCGGTAGTTTTTTTTCGAATTCATTTTGTAAACATGTAAGTGTTGCCGATTATAAACAGTTTTACATTTAATAAAAAAGTACAACTAAAAAATTTGCATTTTTGAATAATTTAAATATTTAACAACTACGATTTGTAATATTTTTGTATAAATAAAGATTCAGTGTAATTAATATTGAAAAATAAATATTTTTAAAATGATATTTAGCGTAAAGGAGTGTGAAATCGACGAAAATAACGATGTTAAACAACTTTAAAGAACTGTAAAAAACGGTAAAGAACTTTAAAATAATGTAAATTATTTATATAAACTATTTAAAAAAAAACTTTGATGACAATTGAAGAAAATTTTTCCGTTAATTTTTAATGTTTCATTTTAATAGTATTGAGACTGGGAAATAAGTATAGGTTTAAATCCATTTCTTTCTCTTAATATTTCGGAGTTAAAAACCAAACAAAACAGTACATTGTACCATATGTAGGTTCTAACCTAATGTTTGGTTTAAAAGTGAGGTGACATTTGGTTGATTAAAGTTCAACATTACTAAAGAGGATTCTCAATTTGATCTCATTAGTGTTTTTCGAGATTTCCACTTACTCTCTTAAAAAACAACTATGTTAATAACTATATCTATATTAAATTATATTATATAATTTTTTTTTTTCTTCCCACTCCTATAAGTTGCATAGGGCATCCACTAAATCATTTATTATTCATTTTTGACTAAGCTTCAGTTTGTTCTCCTAATAATTTGCTAAGAATTTACTTTGCCAACACTGGACTAATCATTTTTCAAAAAATTTATAACTATCGCTTTATTTTAATTTAAAATAAAATCATTATAACAAGAAATTTATTTAATATGGCACAACAGTTTACCCTTTACAATAAAATTTTCTTAGAAGGTAACACTTTTAATTACCAATATATATGTAATCATTTTTTTTTAATACGCGACTCGCGAGTACATCAAATTTAATTTCTGAAATTATGTAATGGTTATTATTTTTATTTTTACTCCGTTTTTATCCTGTTTTATTTTTTGTTTTTATTTTTTTTTTTTTATAGAATTGTTTCTTTCTAATGAAAACCAATAATAAACCGGAAGAAAAGGAAGTTGGACGGCACAGCATTAAGATATTTTTTAAAAAATAAAAATAATATTCGTTAAAAGTTAAAATTTAGATCAAATCAAAAAATTAGCAAAAATTAGTTTTTAGATAAAGAATTTCGTGAGTTACTTTGCTACTTTTTAAACCCAAAATACTATATTTATTCTCCTAAGCTTGCCCATAATACAATACTTTTACGTACTGGCTTAAAATCAGAAAACTTTTATTTAAAATCTTAAAGAGAAAGTCATAATCACCAACCTATAATGTTAAAAAGCCCCAGAGAATGAATTTTCCACATCGAAAAAATATATGCATTCTTCCTTTATAACATTAATAACGAATAAGTATAGCGAGCAGATTTTATAGAAAAACAGAAAGCCAAGAAAATAATTTTATATGAGAACTAAAAATATATATATGTATGTATGTATATAGAAGTACATATTATGTATATGCAAAAGTTTAAAAAACAAAAACAAAGATAATCAAATAGCTAAAATATAAAAGGCGGATATAAAAACAAACTTAAAAACCGTATCATTACGAGTATTCTTATTATTTTTCATAAAAGAGGGATGAAACATTACAATGAAACCATAAGGTCGCTTCAGACTACGTGTATTTTACATTTGACATTTTTGAATAAAAACCACAGAGCAAAAATCAAATAGAATTAGAACCAGTTCTAAAATAAAATTTACATATGTAATTACAACTGACATGTTAAAATTTCATTTTTTCACTCTGTTTTTCTGTCTGTTTTTACAAACATATAGTCTGAAGCGACCTTAATATGTATTCAATAATAACCATATCTTACTAGTAATTTCTAATTTTTAAAAGAATTTTTCCTTGAACAATATATATACTAAAGGTCCATTAAGTTAATGTTTAGTCAAGAAAAGAGTTGGTGCTTAGTGAGTTGTAGGCCCACAGGTTCATAGAATAAAGTCTTTCAATGATTTTGAACTACAATCAGGAAATATTAGCTAGAAATCTTAAAATCTAAAACAAAAAAAATGTTCAACAATATTAATTGAATTAAAAAAGCAAAATAAAATATACACGTAAGTACATATATGTAACTATACATATGAAAAAGTTATGCATTATGAATTACAGATATTTTTCTGTGCATCATTTGTACAATTTTATTTTGGTTGAAAAAATTAGTAAACTTTACATTAACTTCATTTACATCATTTTCTTTAATTAGGGTTAACTATAGTTTTTTAATAATTATTTTTATGAATACAATCGTAATTAACATAATAATAATTATGAACAGTACTTAGATATAAGAAAAATTTAGAAAAATGCAGCTTATATTACACAAACGAAATTCTATAAACGGAATACAAATTTCAATGCGAAAATTTATTAGGCTGGCGTTACACCATCCCCAAAAGTATGTTCCGTTACACATTCACCAAAAGTATGTATATTTTCTGATAAATCTTTACTGAAATTCTGATTTACTTTACAAATCATTCACCAACGTTTTATAATAACTAAAAAAGATTAACAATAGTTTGATCAACAAAACGATTTGCCCAATATTGATAATAAGTTAATTCGTCATTAACCTTCATATCGAATAGAGAAATATTGCTATATTAGTAATCAAATGATTTACCATTCAACTACATACAAACATACATTCATATATACATATCTTACATCAATTAATCTTTTTGCATTTTACTATAAAAAATAAAAAAAATATAATAATGGACTAAGTGGTTTCCGAGAGTAGATGTTAAAGTTTTGTGTACAAACATCATATCTCACCAAACCTAAAAGTTAAGGGTATCATAAAGATGGAATATCTCACTCTCTGAAGTTCAAAAATATTTTCATCAAACAAAATCTTTGGTTTTAGAGTTCTGAAAAACTATATAATTCCTATAGTTTATTTTTCTTTTTCATTCAAAAGACTTTGTTTAGAGAAAATTCAAGAAAAGAGTTTGTTTAGAGAACAATTTTAATAGTGTGTTCACAGCTTTATCACATTCTTCAAAAGCCTGTTACTCCTACATTCTAACGACTACATTACTTACATAACTAAATAAAATATTCAGGGCAGTTCTTTACTAAATTTTGCTATGACTAGTTAGGATAGTTAGGATATAGGAGAATTGCTAGTTAGGATATAGGAGAATATCAGAAAGTAAAAGTTTATAAAATGTTTTAAAATGTATTTCCTTAACTGTAAATACATACATACCTACATTCTTATTTTTTGTATTTATTATTGAATATTATGATTTCATTGTAATGTTTCACCCCTCTCTTAAGAAGAATAATTAAATTTCTAAAATATAAGAACATATAAAATAGATTACATAGATGTACATACAATGTTATATACCTACAAACAATAATTCATAAACCTACATACATTTATTTTAATATAAGTACATTAGATTTATACTTAAATATTAAAGATGTCAATTTTTTTTTATTTTATTTTTCTTTTTTTTACTGAATAAAATAAAACTGTAAAAATTGTTACTCGTACAGCAATGATGCTGTCAATGTTAATGTTGTAGCTACCGTTAATATTTCTTTTTTGCTGTTGTTATTGTTGTTATTGTTGTTTTTCACAATGAATATGAAAAATTGCATCACTGATTTATTATTATATTGTTAAACGTAAAAAAAAAAAAATGAATAAAAATGATTTGGTTATTTTATTTTTTTTTTCTTTTTAGTGTTTGAATCTTTCGACTCTGTGTAAGTACATTAATACTCATTCACAGTTATAAATTGTGAAA
Source organism: Poecilobothrus nobilitatus (assembly GCA_947095535.1). Classification (NCBI taxonomy): domain Eukaryota; kingdom Metazoa; phylum Arthropoda; class Insecta; order Diptera; family Dolichopodidae; genus Poecilobothrus; species Poecilobothrus nobilitatus. The sequence continues at coordinate 48,718,412 of OX352772.1, read as the reverse complement.
TTTCACTCGTTTTATTTTTTTTGTACTTTATTTTATTTTATTTTTATTATATTGTAAATGTTAATGGGCTTCAAGTTTTAATTTTCCTTGTTTTTCATTTTTTGAGTACAGGATTCATGTTTTTTGTTTTGTTTTTTCTTCTTTTTTTTTTTTAAAAGTTATACGAGTTCAGTTATATGAGTAACTGTTTGCATACAATGATGTATCTGTGTATGTTTGTACATATATGTATGCGAATGTAATTTGTGAAAATCTTTTACACCACAGTATGTTCTCGGCCTGTCAACATTATTAAATGGTAACATCTGGATATGTAAATATTTATAACGATGAATTAAAAATAATAATAATAAAAAAAAAATAAAATAAAAATATAAAAAATAAAAATTACAATAAAGAGAAAAAAAAATTAAAAGGACAAAATTATAAACGAGAAAAAAAAAATTATTAAAGCCACAGCACTTTTTTTTTTGTTTTTGTTGTCATTCATTGTCTCCTGATGCTTATTGTATATGCGGCAGACTGTCACTTTAAAATAAAAGAAAAGATCTATTTAATCACGGTTGACCATTATACAAAAGTTACAAAAGAGAGAATATTGGTTAAATCAAAAATACATAAACTACATGATATACATAGTTACATGATTTAATATAAATGTGTTAATATGACATATGTGAAAGTACATAATATATTATATGTATGTGTTTATAACAAGTGAAAATTTATAATAATAATAATTAAAATAAGATGTAAAGAAAAAGAACATTTCATTTATGTTATTATCATTTATTATATAAAATGCATTTTGGTTCTTTGTTTTTTTTTTTTTTTCGTTTTTTTTGTATAGATGAAGAACTGTATTTCAATATTTGGTCCTGGATTATTGATGCTAATTTTTTATACTCTTTTGCAAAATTATTTACAATCCATATTTAAGTTTGACTTATAATATATTGTAAATTAATTTCTATGTTCGATACAAAATATTAAAATTGTTTGATAATTTGTTCTTCTAACAAAATATTTTTAAATAATTATTATGACAATTAAATAGTTCAATAACAGAAGTTAAATTAGTCAGAGCTGCTGTTGTTCAAACTATTTTGACAAATGGAGTGCGTTTTGTTTCTTACTCTGAGTAGAGTTTATAAAGTTAACTATCATACTCACATTCAGAGTTAACTTTTCAACCATTTCGAAACCATTAGAATTAAATATGTATTTGAACTGTGAAGATGGGGATCTTTATTTATTTCAAACAAATAATGAAGCCTTCAAAAAATTTTAATTTTAAGATATATTCAAGATATATCTTAAAAGTTAAGATAAGGTAAAATCAAGATAAGTTCAATTGAACAATTTCGTTTAAAATTATTTTAATATGTAAACTCATAACATTAAAATTTCAAATAAAAACAAAAATAATACTTCATACAACTTTGACATTTGTAACACTCGTTAACTCTACTTCCGAATAGGATTTAAAAAGTTAACTCCGTTAACTCAATTCCACATTTCGAAATGCTATTTGCGTTGCGACGTCACTGAAGTTAATTAAAATATACTCCGTCATTTCGAAGCGATTTTATCTGTCATTGAGTAACTTCAACTCCAGTAAAGGAAGAAACAAAACACACTACTGCGATTTGGGTTCTTATAATATGCTAAATAAGTCAAAAAAAATGCAAATACATTTTAAATTTCTAACTTAAAATAAATATTTCCTTTAAATTTTTTCTTCTAGTTTTCAGTATTTAAAATTAGCATTATTTTAATAAAAATCTTTTTGGAAATAATTTTCAATATATAATAAAAAAATCAGCTGTCTCCACCACAGGACCGACCGCCACTACACAAAAAGTACAATGCCAAAATTTATAGATTTTTTACATAATAATTTATATCAAAGCAAAATAACTTCTAATAATTTAATAACATTTTGTTTTATTCAATAAAAATAATTATATGCAATGAAATCGTAAAAATATATGTACATTCATTCATACATCCATTTATTATTATTATTATTGTAATGTAGATACATGATTTTTTTTTCATTCAAAAAATAATATTAAAAGTAAAAAATAATAAAAACTGTAAACAAATACAAAACAAACATAAGATTAATATTAAATCTGCTAACAAAAATTTTACCGTTTTAATTTTATGTCATCAACAAATGAATAATATGCATTGGCATAGATATAAGTACATACATATGTATGTATAAAAATTTTTAGAGATATAAAAAAAAACAAAAAAAAATTGTTCATATAAATTCATATGGAGTGTTACGTATGAAATTTGGACTTAGAAAAAAAATTAAATAAAAGTTAAAGTTAGTCGGATCAAAAAATGTTCTATGACAAAGTTGTTCCTCTTTACTTGTGTAACAACTTTTTCTTAATAATTTTTCTCACAAAATTTTTCTGTTAGGAAATATTCGTAAAAAACTTAAAAAGTACACTAGTAAACTACCACTTGTGGTTGTACGATTTGCTCTAAAAGCTTATCAATCCGAAATATTTACGTCAAAACCTTAAATATGAAATTTCAAAAAATTCCGCTCAGTCGTTTAAGCTGAGGCACGTGTACCCTTTAAGGCACGTGTACCCAAAGACATACCCACACACACACACACACACAGACGGACATCATGCTGAAAACTTGTTTACAGCCTTCTCCACACCGGAGTAGTGCATTTTTGCGAAAATCTCGGGTACAAATTTTTAGTATGAAAACAATACCTACCTTATACATTAATGTATTGCAGTCGGTAAAAAAAACTGTTTGGGAGTTTTTAAAGTTTTAAAAAAAAATAAAAATAAAAAATTTAAAATTTTGCGTTAACATCTATTTTGATATTATTGTAGCAAGAATTACTTTATTTGTGACTATTATACTGTTTATACCTATTCTACGTACGAAACATAAGTTTAATTTAACTTGACTTTATTACTATTAACTAATTCGATCTAGAGCTAACTCCAGCTAAATTTTTGGTGTGGTAACACCATAGCGAATCAATAATCATAGAAATGTCAAATCATACAGCAGCTCAAAGAAATTGAACAATTATATTTTTACTATTATACATTATACTTATAAAATATTATAAAAATAAAAGATTTGTAACTCTACTAGGTTTTGCTACATTATCTTTTACGTCAAAACCTAATGCGACAAAATTTTGCATAAAAAATCTTGCTTTGGAAAATCTTTTTTCCAAAATCTACTAGAACAAAATCTTGCATGTAATTCAGAATGTCACATATTCTTAGATATAAATATTCTGGAAAAAGCGGCAACCTGCTTTTGAATCCAACTATAAAATCTCTCATAACCATGCTTTTGAATCCAACTCTAAAATCTTCCTTAACTATTTTGTTTATACATACTTTAAAAACAAAGCCACAATCTACTCCTTTAAAAATATTTTGTCCCTGAAAGATTTTGTAATGCAAGATTTAAAATTACTTGGAAAGTATATCCATTTTATATTAGGGATGAAATCAAATGTTCCAACTTTCAACTTATTATAAAACTATTTCAAAAATAAATTCAAAACTTTTTATTTTTCCTTAAGAATCTCAACAAAAACACTTCAAACCAAAATTTTCAATTTAATTAATAAAAACTTTCTAAATTAGTCAAAACCCATTCTTAAATTAACTTAATATAAATCTTTTTCATACCTTCACCCTTTCTTAATGAATTATTAACAAAAAATCTCAATCTTTAGTAATTATTTTCCAGTTGTTCAAGATTTGTTATACATTTTACTCCTTTAAAAAAAAAAATTCCATTTTAAAAATGTTCTGCATCTTTATTGTTTCTAACAAAAAAAAAAAAAAAGATAAAAGATACATAAACATTAATACAATATATGAAAAAAAAACATAAAAAATTAAAAATTGAAGTAAAAATACTTTTACAATATTAAGTGTTTTCTTGTTCAATGAACAAAAATAAAACATAAGAAAAAAACTGACGGAAAAACAAATGAAAAACTTTGTTAAGAGTTGGAGATGGATGTTAATAAAAATGTTTTTTTTTTTCAACTTTTTGATCAACGCACTGCCCTTGTTCATCAGTGGCATATTTGTGGAGCCATTATGAGTGAAAATAAAGCGTCATCACTGAAGGTAACTTCCAACCATTATTTTAGTGGTATATAAAAAAAATAAAAATAAAACAATACGAGTATAAAGAAAATATAAAAAATAAAACTTGAAAAATAGCACATTACATACAGAGTGTTTGTAAAACTGTTTTACATATTTGGTTTTGTTTTCTATTAAACGTTTTTTGTATTTATATATTTATAATATATACAAATTTATATTAAATTAATCTTAAGTGCAAAATTTAATAATGTGGCAAAGCTGTTTACGTTATTATACCCGTACGATAGGATCGGGTATAATAAAATTACTCCTCCGTTTGTAACACCTCGAAATAATCGAGCTAGATATACCTTCAAAGGTATGGATCGGATCAGAAAAAAATTCTAAGACGTTTGAGCCATGTCCGTCCGTCCGTCCGTCAGCACGCTAACTCAAAAACTAAGAAAGCTAGAATATTGAAATTTACACAAAATATTCTGGGAGTAATTTGTAGGTTCCCTATTTTTTTTGGTTGAGTTTGGACCAAGCCTTAGGGTAGCTCTCGAACACCTAACTTTTAGATCCCCACATTTTTTTTGCAATAGAGCTATGAAATTTTAACTACTGATAGATCTCACAAAAATATTAATTTTATTTTTACTAACTTTTTTTGTAGCCCCACCCGTTACGGAGCTACAGCTCCCCAAAAGTTCAAAAAAGCTCTATATTTAAATTATTATAGCACAAGTTGTATAAGGTATATCTTCATTTTGAGAACGCCAAACGATTACTACTTTTATTAGCTTTAAAAGTATATATACAATAAATATATATTTGTGGCATACGGTGTCTTAATTTACCGTTATGTGAAACTCAAATTTTGCAAAATCCTTCAACCCTTCTATCTTCTAAACGGTTTCAGTTGGAAACTTGAAATTTTGAGTTAGATCTTTGAAAATAAGTATGAGTCATTTCAGAATTTTTTTTTGTATCACCCCCCGTTTAGGAGCTGTAAGGGGTCAAAAACTGAAAATTTTCTATTTTTAAACACCTGTAACTTGAACACCTGTTAACATTTTTTTGAAGTAATACACAAAAATTAAAGCTTCAACATTATATTCTTATTTCTGTTAACAACTTTTTTTAATAATATAGGATTACTTTATAATTGACGAAAGTGTTACTTGATTTTTTCAAATTTTCTAACAAATTTCTTTAACGAATTTTTTGCATTTTGTTTTACTCGATAATTTGAAATTGTTGAGGATATAATGCGTAGTACATAAAAATGTAAATAAATAAACAACATAACGGTTGCTTGAAGAATTTTTATTTATATGATATTAATATATATACATACTTATATAATATCATGTTTATTTACATTATCGTATATGTCACTTATGAATGAATGATAAGAGTATAGATGTATATTATATAGCACCGTATTTACATACATACATACATAAGAGTTTTATTGTACTTATAAGAAATTATTCTGTCAATGGAATATTTAAATATAATATAATATAATATTTAAAATTATATTTACTGTTTTGTACTAAGTAAATTTAATATACATTTACCGCTTAGTATTAAATGGTACTATAGAATATTTGAAAAAGTTTTGGATTGATAATCGTTATGTGAAAGGTTAGAATCTGCTTTTGAAGAATGTACATATAAACATATAGTTTGAATATATATACAACCCATAGTACTAGAAATTATAAAATTCACCCAAATTATTTTAAAATACTAAAATATTAAAAAAATAATATTGTAAGCAGAGTGACAGGCTGTGAACATACTAACGGTTCGTACGGGTATCTAAGAGTTGACAAAGGCAACTGTATTCTTCCTCGTTTTATTATATTTTATATATTATTTTGACCTGACCGATGTTTGAACCCGAGACTTTCATCTAAAATACCGAGGCCCTACGCACTGCACCATTGATCAGATATTTTACATGTCATATATGTGACCAATGATCCCAGAAAATAAAAAAATAAAAATTTAGTAGCCCTTTTTAACATATTTGTTCCGAACCTGATCCATAAGTACAATCCTTATTAGAAATTGTTTGTACTTAGAAGAGTATTCTCCTAAAATTCTGCGTATTTTATTTATCGATTCCTTTATTTCTATTTCTATCAAGCATTTGATCTCTTTTTTACTTTTCAATATACCTTCTTCGTTATTAAATTATAAGATTCTTCACATATTGCCCCAATGTGGATCTATTTTGTATCATATGTATCAATTTTGCTGGTTTTTTATTCTATTCGTGTAAAATTTATCTGATCAACAGATAGGAGATCGGTCCCTCGCTCTTTTTCCACTCACTTTTCCTTCCACTACACGTTTCTCCATTTTTTCTGATGGTATCAAATACCCCTAACTATAATGATCATATGATGTCATATGATATCATATGATTTTATACGATTGTATGACATTTCATATAATTAACTGTAATAGTCATAACAATCATTCGTTGTCATTTAGAAAAAATTCGTCAAGTCATAGGCATATCAAAAAAAAAAGCGTATACACCATAAGTAATTTTATGATTTGAGCAAACTAAATTTGAAAATTTGAAAATTTTTTATAATTTTTGTTTGAAAAGAATTTCAAAATTTCAAAAATCAGACTCAGACATATTTATACATTTAATTTTTTTACGTTTTACAAGATAAATTAAATTTAAATGCGTAAACAAAAATTAAAAAACAAAAATACTTTTTGAATTTTGACGTTTGAGTTTTGCAAATGATTTCTAATGATTATTATAGTTAGGGTTGTGATTTTGCATATCATATATAATCATATCGAATATTTATCGAATGCTCATATGACATCATATGATCATTATAGTTAGGGGTAATAACAATGTGACCAAAATATCGGAGATAAGATTATCTGCCTGCATCACGATTCACGTTTCAATGTGATATTTATCTCTCCAAAATATGAGAGCATTCACCAATGTTAATTTTATTTTTTTCACCAATATCTCTATCTTTAATTATTTGCACTTTTACAATTGTTAATTTCCTTTTAATTTCATCGGTGCAACTTCCTTGGTTAGATATCATCGAACCGAAGTATGTGCATTTTTTCACTCTAATCAGCAGCCAATTGAAATTTTGATTAATTATCATTTTGGTTTATCAATTATCATGACTTAAGTTTATTTAGGATTAATGTTTACTGATTGTTCAATGATAAGAAAACTAAAATGATTTTTCAAAAATGAAGTGTTTAAATTGTTTTCAATGATGTAACAAAATAAAAAGGTTATAACTGCTAAAAGTAACCTATAAATAAGTATAAGAAAAAAAATATTAATTTACTTTAAAATAACTGACTCATTTTTTTTTTTTGTTTCCTAAATATAAAAGAAAACTCGTAATAAAACGGATTTAAATTGATTGAAGTACAGCAAGTTTATGTTAAATTATCTTAAAAATGATAAAAGTATTATACAAACTGTGACAACGTAAATAAAAACTTTGAAAATTTAAAAATAAAATCACCGTTATATATTCGAAAAGCAGCACAAAATTATCACAATTTTCCAAATTAAAAAAAATTAATAATTTTGCAACTAAAATAACGATTTAATAGGTTATAGAATATAGAGGATAATAATACAGAAATAGTAGAAAAAATATCACAAAAAAGATGCAATATATTTATTTACCTCAGTGGCGTAAAAAAGAGTGATTTTTTTATTTACTTCAATAAGGCAATTATCCGGGATTCGGACATTTATCTTCCCTGGTTATTACTTAAGAAATCCTACATTTTTGACGAGGTAATTTAATTATCCGAGGGGTACTGTACTTTGAATACCGGTTATCTCAAAAACCATTAAGAATAAACCTCATATGAAATAATTTTTATATTTTCATTTCAAGAAAAACTATTTAGAGTCGAAACCTCTGTATATCTATTAACTATCAAATGACATCGATGACACACCTACTTATATTAAGATTTCAAAACATTTATAGAATTAAGATCAATAAAAAGAGAAATATGTACTATAATTATTCCAAAGCTCTCGCGTACAAAATATAAAATGAATATAACAAAGTTTATGCATTTGTTTTTCTTTTATATACCTACACAGAAATTAAATTTAAGATTTTTTTTGAGGCTTCGAAAAGTAGAGATACAAAAATTTTGTCAAAAAAAAAAATACAAAACAGTACTACAACTTTTTACCATACTATACTGAAAAAATTTTTCTTAATAAAAAAAAAAAAAAAATTGTACCTCTTCCGCATTAATTTAACGCTTTTACCACTTTTAACATTTATGATGGCATATAAAAAGCAATTAATAAAAAATATAGGACGCGAAAGTACCGTTGTTTTTTAATGGCATTGCTGCACAACACATCATAAATATAAATATAAATAATAATAATATAATATATATATATCTATGTTTTATATATGTTTATATACTACTCGTACTATATATTATGAAATACATATATATACATATTATATATATATATATATATATATATATATATAAAATGCAACAGCAAGAAAAATAAAATAAAACGACAAAAAATAATATACCAATATGTATCTCTACACAACATATGTACCTATATCTTTATTTATATGTACATATCTTCATATCTTTTAATAAATAATTTATTTATATGTAGGTACATAATGCATATATATAAGTACATAAAAATAACAATACAAACAAATGATGAAAATTTTTATTTTTCCTTTTTTTCAACATTATTTTATTCTCGTTAATTTTTATTTTTTCTTTATAGAAATTTTTTTTTTCATTTTTATTTTTCTTAAAAATGTTTTTTTTTTTTATTTATGGTTTTTTCTTTTTTTTTTAATAATTCATATTTTTTTTTCTCAATTTTTATTTTCAATTCTACTCAGTATATTATAAAAGTGGCACTTGTATAAAAAAAAAAACAAAAATGATGATTTTTTCCTCATTAATTGTTGTTTTTTTTCTTTTATTTTTACCACTCGGCGCTCTGTTATGTTCTGGTAAATCAACGCATTTCCACCCCTACAATCCATTAATAACAGTTTTGTTTTTTTGAAGCTAACATTTTTTTGTTTTTTTTTTTTAATTTAAGAAGAAGTTTTTTTAAGAACACCCCATTATACCGTTATAATGATACTTCCACATGACATGAAAATTACCCATTGTTAATTGCTATACAAATCTGCACATTAGCATTAATTTGTAGTGTGTGGGTGTGTGTTTATGTTAAGGAAAATATGAATAACTTTAGATATTTTGTATTTGAGAAAAATATTTTCTTTTTTAAGAGATATAATTCTCTTTCTCCCCACTTATCGTTCAGAGTCGTTTAGTTCCACAGTATACAGGTGTTTTCTATTGTATATTAATGAATAGATATCAACTTGTAATTAGCATAAGTATATTAAACAGTATAAGCACCCCACTAAGGTGAAAATATTTTTTGTTTTTATGTTTTTGTCATTTTATTGTTGAGTGTGTTTGGGAGGCAGAGACTGCAGGAAGTGTTTAAGAGGAACAGGAACAAACATTTAATAAACTGTTGGTGTTATTATGGTAGCAAAACAAAAAAAAAAATAAATGCCAAAAGTTATGGAAACAGTTATTGAGTGTTTTATACTTTTAATATTGAAATTAATTAAACAAAAAATATTTTCGTTTAAATTAAATAATAAAAAATATTTTATAACAGTTATTAGAAATTATATGATTGAACATTATTTAGAAAATATCATTAAGAATTTTTGTTTGGTTTTTTTTTTATTATAAGGATTTACTTTAATGAAATTTCAAGGATTAAAGAAATGCCAAGTTATTTTTAAAAATGAGAATGTAAAAACATTGTTAATTGTTAATACAACTAGATATTTCAAAAAAAAAATTTTTAATTGATTTTAATGCTACCTTTCCTGTTATTATATTAATAATTTTCAAAATTTATAGGTACATATTTTAGTTTTCGATGATTTTTTATGTTAGTCGATTAAACTATGTTCATTCGAGGAAGGTAACCATAAACATACGCGAACTAAAGCCATTTCACCGTTTTTTTTTGCGTATGTATGGTTTTATTTCAGATTCAAATGCGAGAAACCATAATGTTTCCTAAAACATTACGAATTACAACCACATAGAATATATGAAAAATGTATTAAAAAATAAAAAAATTTTTTTTCAAATTGTTTGTTATCAAAAAGTTTTTATGTAAAAAATATTTAAGAAATATCTTAAGACTGGTTACAAAATCAGAGTTTCAACAATTTGTTAAGCGGAGATTTTACAATATTATGTGAAATAAAGCCATAAGCAAAAAAACCTCCCGATTTAGCTTTATTTCGCATTCTATTAATAAATAAAGCCATTATAGTCTTAATTTGAATGACTTTAATTCACGACCCCTTTCATTCGTTCATTATCCAATTTATACAAAAGCTTTTTAACTTATAGTTTGTTATTCGTTGAATTAATATGGCCTATTTCTAAAAATATGTATCTTTCTATGTTTTTTCATAATTTTTTTTTTTTAAAGAAGTACTTTTCGTGTTCTTAAGTTGGTTTCAATTTCATTTGCCATTTAGGAATTATCTTCATTACCATTGGTCTGGTAACTGTTTTACTTATTTTATTCTATGAATCACTAGAATCGATTAAATAGCTTTAGATACATGAGTTAAATATATGAAAGTTTTCTTCCTTTTCTACTTCTTCCAAGTTTTCAAATTTGAGCTATTATATGGCTTGTTAATACTTTTGTTGCTCATCCACAGTATTCTGATTCTCGATGAAGTAAGTTTAATAGAGAAAAAAAAATCAATATCAAGAAAGTTTACAATTTCTGGAAAATTATTGAAGATTATCACTTAGCTTCAGGAAAAATCAAAAAGGTTAAAATATTTTCTTACCACATTAATTATAAATTTATATAAAAATTTCAATAAGTTAAATGATATTATAAGAAATCCAGTTTTAACTTAAATTTTAGAGTTCCTTTAGGTAACACCTTCAAAGGCAATGAAAAAAAATGAAATGCAAATTATATTTATAAAATATTCCTATTTTTCGCTTCACGTTGGTTATTCCTACAATTGTAAATTGAACTTGTTCGGAGTCTCATTAGTAAAAACTTGAAACCATATACCAATCACAAATATGTGTTTTAATACTGCGGCACCAGAGTTTTACGTTACGTTTTATGTGAAGACATGATGCCTTTTATATCCTACATGGATCATGCATCATAATATTATAAATACATTCTTTAAATAAATCACAATTATTCAAATTAGAAAGAGTATCAATTATTTACTTACTTCTATTACCAATTGGTATTTCACTTTTTAGAAATTTTACACTAATATTATTATATCCGTAAGAGTCTGGTGGTCATGGGTAAATTAAAATTGCTCTTCCGTTTATAACGGATAAAACTATGCATAATAAATATATTATAACTGAAGTGTATGAATTCTATCAGTATCGAAAAATTAGTCAATTAAGCTATGACCATTCTTTTATCTGTTACTACGAGAACTTAAAAAACTAAAAAAGCTAGAGTTATGAAATTCTTCTACAAAATTTTTTTTTAAAACAGTTTTTAAGTACGTTGTTGTTTTCGGTGAAGATCAGACAACATCTTCTGGTAACTGTGATGAAAATTTCTGTACTCAGTTTCATTATTTCCAATACATTAAGAAGGCCAGAAGGATGAAAATTAAAATGGCCAAGTTATGTAAAATGGCAATTATTTTTGCAAATTTTCAAATTATTCGAACCATTGTTTTGCGTAACTGCCATTCAGATTTCTGTACTCGATTTATATATATTGAGAACTAATAAGACAAAAAAGTGTAACATGGAAAAAGGTTTAAATTTTTGAGCCCCTACAACTTATTTTTACAATATTTTAAATTTATTTTTGTACAATAATGAAAGGTTCAAAAAATAATACACATCCTAAAAACTCAGGGATAATACATATTATTTTAAACACTATATTAATGTGTTCGTAGGTACTGCTAGTTTAGAGTTGACAAGGTAAACTTTATTCCTTCTTGCATTTTTTTTTCCGTTGAAAATTTTTTAGTCCAATTAGCAAAAATTTAACCAATTATCATTCAAAAAAAAAAAAAAAATTTTTTTTTTTTCATTTTGTAATTAATTAATAATATTTAGACAAGTGTAATATAAACAAAACAGAAAAAAAATTTACTTGTCAACTCCAAATATATATTTGATTTTTATTTTATCACTAACAAAGTTAATGAAAAAGTAAAGGAGAACTCACTGTTCTTAATTAAAAGGACATAATTTTTTTGTTTTCTTCTTATTTTTTTATTGTAAACAAATAAAAACTCTTTTTGGTTTTTTTTTTTCTGTTTTTTAATACCAATGCTAAAGTCAATCGAAAAATTTAAAAAAAAACAAGACAAAGCAACGTTTACATTTTCATTTAATCATTGAAATCAAAATGCCACTCAATTATCCGAGACTCAATTCATTAATTTCAACAAAAAAAAAAAAACAAAAAGTAATCACAATTACTTACAAAAACAACAAAAAATCATTCAATCAGTGAACTAATAACTCAATTACAAATACAAATATAAAATAATAATAATAATAAAAAAAAAGGACCAAACTTCAATTCCATAATTGACAAAGGATCAACAAAAGGACTTGCAAAAATTACAGAAAAACAAAAAAAAAAATGAACATCCTTTTAATTTAATTCATTTTCAGTTTAATTTTGTTTTTTTTTTTCATTATAATAATATTATCATTTCAGGATCGTACATATCTTCTTATCAACCGTCAACCAGAGTTTTATCATCATTATCTTTTCCATTCTCTTTATTAATATTGTCCCTACTTAACAATATATTTTATCTATCGTAATTTCTTACACCCACCTCTTCTTCTAGAAATATATAAAAATAGAAAAAACAAAACAAACAAAAAAAATCATTTATTAATCAACATTGTTTAACATTCAAATTAAAAATGATTAAATATTGGTCTTGTTGTCTCCTCAACATTTTTGGAATTGAACATACCAATAACCATATAATAACAACAACAAAAACATTCAACTATTTAATATATAAGTACTATAACGAAAAAAGTTCAAAAGTAATCACTAAAGGTGTATATAGTTATTGTAATCACCGGAAAAATTAAAAAAAAATTAATTTTTTTTTCAATGAAAAACACACGAAGAAAAGCCAATAAAAAAAAGTTTATTACTTTTTTTTTGCCTCTCTTTTTTGAATTTCTTTCTTTTTTTTTTTTTTTGTGACATCATAATAGTCTGAATATCAGAAAGAGACAAAGCTACAAACAATAAACAAAAAAAAAAATATTGAAAAGGACAATGTATAGAGATAGTTAAGTTCTTAATGAACTTTTACTGATTACTAATTGACATGTCAAATAAAAATGTTGGCCAATTTAGTTAAACGGTTCGTTTTTATTTTTATTTTTTTTTTATTTTTGTCCTTTTCAATCTTTCTTCTTGTTAATTCTCTTCATTTTTCTATACACTATTTAAACTTGTACCACTTTCCAAAAAAAAAAAAAACATAAAAAATAAAATTTAGTGATTCATTTAACAAGTAGCAATAAATTGAACAAAAAATAAATATTTTATCCTATATAGAAAACCTAAAAATTGTATACCAGTGTCCAAAGAAATGACAGAGGTAAAAAGATTGAAAGTGTTGTAGCGAAAAATAGTAGACAGGAAAGAAAATGAGTTTAAGTAGAAAAATAGATTTTAAAAGTTGTCAATTTCTTTGTTATATTTTTGTTTTTTATTCTTTTGAAAATAATTGTCCACGACTACTACTGCAAAAAAAAGTGTTGATGATGTTGAATACAAAAAAAATTCTTAGACATTTTGAAGAAAGGTGCACAAAAAATTGATTGTTTTTTTTTTACATTTTTAAAAATCGTTTAGAATACCCAGATATAAAATATGATTATTTTAATAAATCTCTATGAATATAAAATGAAATTAATTTTACATTTTCAAATGATTTGAGAGGTTTTTTTTTATTATTTAACGAAGAATAGAGCTAGGATATAAATTTGAATTTACAGACTTTGAAATTGATTCGATTTACAAACCTAGATATGCTTAAACAAAAAATATTAGATCAAAGAATGAATGCGGACAAAAAAATTTAAATATGTTTAAAATCATATTGTGTAAAACTGGCTTAATAGTTGAATCATACATAAGTGAAGTTGCAAACATAACCTAGAAGAGTGCACATTAGAAAAATTAAAACTAAATATGCAACTTGTATTCTAAAGTATTATTTATCTGGCTTGTAAACGCGTGTCTTCTTAGAAACAAAAATCAAGAGTCGACAAATAAAATCGTTATTTTACTTAGTTCTGAATTGAATCAGTCATTGAGTCATCACTTATGATCGTTAGGTTATTAGATCATACATTATTTAATTATTACCTACGATTTCTAAAAAGAGAAACTTAATCCTCATTATCATAATAAAGTCCACAAAATAATTTATGTATTTAAAAATTTATCTTTAATTTTTTTATCTTATTATAAAGTCCTTAAAGTCCTTAACAAATTCAAGCAAAACCAATATAAGTCTTATTCAAGAAATTAAAAAAAAATTCATATCCTACAACTGCGTTACAAAAGTTATAAAAGCCGTTATTTTTTTTTTCTTTCATTCTAACAAGGACATTAGTAAAACTATGTTGAACATTTTTTTTTTAAATTATTAAGTGAGAAAAGGTAAAATTTCTCATTCTTCTAATATTGTCACGTCTTTGGGTAAAAACAAAAATAGAATGAGAATAAAATGAATTGATAATCAATTAATACATCAATTGTAACATTTACCATCGGTATCTTATGGAGAAACACAAAAGTTATAAAAGTGTACCTATAAAAAAAAAAACAATAACTTTAGATGAATAGTAGATAAATTTCTCTGCTCCTAATAAAGATTTAATATTTTTGAGTAAAATGTACAATGTTCTAAACGAATTTTTTTTTAAACCTATTTAAAGATACTTCTTATATATTGAAAATTAACATAAAGGATCTAAGAATTTAAAAAAAATATAAATTGTACAATAGCCATTCTCTATAGGAAATTTTACTACATATTATGAAGCTGTGATTTAGTAAAACCTAAAGCAGATAATTTAAAAAAAAAATCACCTCAATGATTTTAGATACTAGATCATCCATGACACTAGATCACCACATAAAAAAAATTATCAAACTATCATTCAGTTAGAATATTTTTATTACTAACGAAGAAATGTATAGAGGAGACTGTGTCAACTCTAGGATACCTGTATGAACATAATATATAATTTTTGCAGAAAACTTGATCATTTTTTAGAAAATTTCTGATGTTTTATTTTATTAAGTACTAATATATTTATGCAAATTTTGAACTTGAATGATAGCTACTCGAACGTGTTGCCTCGAACCAAGTACATTTTATTATACAGAAGTTATTGCCATAAAACTTGATAGTCTTTTATAAGATTTCAGATGCTTAATTTAATTAAGTTCCAAGATATATAAGCTACCTGAGCACCAGTTTCAGTTTGCACAACCAAATTTTACAAAAGTTGTTGGCATGCAACCTGATATCTTTTCACAAAATTTCATATACCTCATTGCAATCTCACTTCAGATACCTCACACCAATGGCAGCTACTCGAACCCTCCAGTTGAACTTGCTAGATTTAAATAGCGAAACTAACAATTTTACAAAAGTGAGAAGTTAAAAATTTCAGAACCCAGAAAAGATTAGAAAAATTTCAGCTCCTTTATTTTTTGAATTATCATGTGGACGGACGCACGTACATGGCTTAATCAACTTAGAATTGATCAACTTAGTTTTTGATCTGAATCCGATCCATACACCTGAGTTTATGGATATTGATTGATAGCTAGATAGATAGCTAGATAGATTGATTATTTATTGATTTATTTGATTTATTGATAGCTCGGCTCTTTCAAGGTGTCACAAACGTAAAGGTAAATTAATATATTGAACATCATACTCATACGAGTATAAAAAACCTTCCATCTACGACAAGAATCTATTCTAGATATCGCAGTATACTTAGGTAAAACAAGGTAGAATGTAAACCAACGGTTTTTAAAAGCTTACATTTCCAAAAGACAATACAAACGTTTAGAATTGTGATTTGCACAAAAATTTGAAAATTTCATATAATAAGAAAAAACGTGAAAACAGGACTTTTCTGGAATTTTGAGGGGCTATAAGTCCGAAACCCTATATAACTAAGAAAACCCGTTAACACACGTAAAAATATATTACTGAACCTTTAATTTTCATGTCTTGGCGAAGAAAATTTTTACAGATACCTAAGTTACAGGTGTCTAAAAATAGCAAATTTTCAATTTTTGAGGCGTAATAACTCTTAAACAGGGTGTTCTATCAAAAAATTTTTCGAGGAAGCTTATACTAATTCTAAAGTTCTTTCTCGTCTCAAAATTTCAGGTTCCTATCTCAAAGTGTGCCGGAGTTATAAAAAAAAAATATCATTTATTTGGAATTTATTTGAGTCCTAATAGCTCATAAACAGGGGGTGGTACAAAAAATTTTCTGAGCAAACTTATATTAATTCTAAAAGTTCTTTCTTGCCTCAAAATTTCAAGCCTATTTCTAAAAGCATGCCGGAGTTCTGAAAGTAGAAAAATCATGCAAAATTTGGTTTTCACATAACGGTAAATTTAAATACTAAATTTAAAAACTATATATATAATTTTTGATGGATGGGGCTACATGAAAAAGTTGTTCCACAAAGTTAATTTTTTTTTTGAGACTTACCCATGGTTAAAATTATTTTTCTCTATCTTTAACGGTGTAGAAGTTTTGTAAACAGACGGACGGACGGACGTACGGACAGAGTGAAACCAATGGACACATTTTTTCAAAATTTTTTTGGAAATGTGCTAAAAAGAAGGAGAAAGCGGTTAAATTTAAAAATCTAAATATGAAATCGAAGCTGATAAATTTATTGACAAATTAATTTAATTTCAAAGGACAAAAAAATTGATGACACTTTAGAGTGTACAGTGCAGTTGATAGTATCATGCATTACTTCTAAAATAACCTGGACGTAATTTTAATACTATTTGTGCAAATGAATTATAAATTACGTATTTTAAAAAAAAAAAATTAAAAAACAAAATTAGAAAATATTAAAATCAACTTAAAATTTTATTTTAGATAAGAGACAGATAAGTTAACAGACAACAGATAACTTAATTTTTAGTGCCTTTTTTTGTGGTAGTAATGAATTTTTTTTAGTAAAAAAAACTGACCAACTGCCATAAGAATTAAGACAAACAGAATTCTTTGATTAAATCGAAATCAACCTATACCCAAAAACAAAACAAAAAAAAAAACCACAAAGGCTACAGGTTAAAGATCATTATTGTGTATTATTTTCATTCTGTTTTGTCATTTTTATTTCTTCAGCATTTGACCAAATGAAAAAAAAAACTATGAATTCAATTTAAAAATTCAAAATCTAAACCACAAATTTTAACACCATTTCAATAAAATGGTAACAAAAATATACAAAAAAATATAAAAACCAAGAAAAAGAAATAAATGAAAAACCAAATGAAACCACAATTTAATAAAAATATTTGCGTGCCACATAATCTATCAGAAAAATTCTGTTCTCTTCACCTTCCAATTCAGATTTAATTTAACCGCAGTTTATTTAATTTTTTTATTTTTTTTTTGATATTTAATTGGTCAAATTGATGACATTCATTTGAAATCTGAAATATATTAATTGAGTGTATATTTCTCATTTATAATGACATGATATTACATTATATTTGATGGTACTTGATAGTTAAATTTATTGATTTGACAGGTTCTAAGGTAAATCATCTAGAAGGAATTAATTTTATTGTGTGCCTCACGCGATTATTATTGTCATTTATCAGCAGTCGTAGCCGCAATTTAATAAAAAATTTTATTTTTTTTGTCACGAATATATGTTTTGTCACATATGTATGTACTACGTACATATTTTTTTAACGGAAGATTTAGACACCTTCAGAGACAATTTTTTTTTTTTGAATTGTCAAATAAAACAGAAGAATTTTTAACATATTCAACGTATGTGCATATTCTATACTTTAAATTTGATACACCCACCTCAATTTTTTTTGATGACATGAAATCTTTTCTGTTTTGCTATAAATCCCGTTCTATAGAAGTTTATAATTTAGTTTTTTCGCTACCTTTTAACCATAAAATAATTATGGACAAAATAATTATATCAGTGGTAAGTTGGATTAGCAATCCTATTACCTTACTTCACCAATGAGCTACAAATCTCAAATCTTCGCTTCGCAATTTTTCAATTCATGAGAAACAACCCTTGACCTTCTTCACTTTTTGAAGTTTATTGTGATTATTGCCAATAGTATTATTATTTTCTCAAATTTTCTTTTTATTATACCCGTATGAACTATGTTCAAGGGTATAATAAATTTACCATTACGTTTGTGACACCTTAAAGGAGTCGAGCTAGATATAGTGTCAAAGGTATGGATCGGCTCAGAATCGAATTCTGAGTCGATTAAGCCATGTAGGTCCGTCCGTCCGTCCGCACGATAACTCAAAAAATAAAGGAGCTAGGAGGCTGAAATTTTTTTTTCGTCACTTTTACAAAATTGTTAGTTTTGCTATTTAAATCCAACATTTTCGGTCGGCGGATTCGAGTAGCTGCCATACAACTTCTTTCTTTATATAGAAATAACTCAGTATCTGTTCAAGCTAGGTTTCTGAAATTTTGCAAATGATGATCAAGTTTTATGGCAACAACTTCTGTAAAATTTGGTTGTGTTGGTGCGGCGGGTTCGGGTAGCTGCCATACAACTTCTCCGTTTAAAAGAGAATAACTCAGTGTTTATTGAAGCTAGGAATCTGAAATTTAGTAAAGAGGTGTCGAGTTACATGCCAACAACTTTTGTAAAATTTGGTTGGTCTAGAGCAGCCAATTCAAGCTTCTTGCACCTCTTGGAAGTTAATTAAGCTAGGCGTCTGAAATCTTGGAAATGATGATCAAGTTTTAAGGCAACAACTTCTGCAAAATTTGGTTGTGGTGGTGTGACGGGTTCGGGTAGCTGCCACACAAATTCTCTTTTTAAATGAAAATAACTCAGTGTCCGTCCGCACGATAACTCAAAAAATAAAGGAGCTAGGAGGCTGATATTTTTTTTACGTCACTTTTACAAAATTGTTAGTTTTGCTATTTAACTCCAGCATTTTCGGCCGCCGGGTTCCAGTAGCTGCCATACAACTTCTCTCTTTAAATGGAAATAACCCAGTGTCTATTCAATCTAGGTATCTGAAATTTTGCGTATGATGATCCAGTTTTCTGGCAATAACTTCTGTAAAATTTGGTTGTTATGATATGACAGGTTCGGGTAGTTGCTATACAACTTTTCTTTTTAAATGAAAATAACTCAGTGTCTATTGAATCTAGCTATCTGAAATTTAGTGAAAAAGTGTCGAGTTGCATGCCAAAAACTTTTGTAAAATTTGATTGGTCTAAAGCAGCCGGTTTAGGCTTCTTGCATTTCTTGGAACTTAATGAAGCTAGGCGCAATAGATTCGGGTAGGTGTCATACAACTCCACAATTTACATAAATATATCTCTGTAGTTCGGTACTAAAACATCTGAATGTTTTTAAAAGATGATCAAGTTTTATAGAAATAGGATATATTACGTTCATACGGGTATCCCAGAGTTGACACAGTCTACTCTACTGCACTCTTCCTCGTTTTTTTTATAAAGAAAACAATAATGTTTCAAACCAATTAAATTTTACGACCCGCTCAGGAATATCTTATTCTTTAAAATTACCATTTATAAAGCAATATTTAAAAAATTGAGCAATAACAAAATTCATTGATTCAATTTTGTGATTAACTGCATAAAAAGTGCAATTTAATAGTTAGAAAGTTTAGAGACTTAATTTCTGCTGAAAGTTTCAGTTTTTTCATATTATTTATTCATTGTATCATTGTGCAAAATTTTAGTTGTACGGATATAATTTTGTATACCCGTATGAACATACTTCAAGAGTATAATAATTTTACTATTACGTTTGGGACGCCTTAACGAAGACGGAATTGATATGGAAAAGAATATTACCTTTTGCTCAGTTCTTGCTTAGTGATTAAATTACTAGCTTCTCAATCAAGAGTCTTGCGTTCAGAGTTCGATCAGGTCATTTAATAAAAACTAAGTAGTAGTTTTATATGCTAATAATGCATATTGTATAATAATAAAAATATTAATAATAACAGCTGCTAGAATGAAGCTATTTTTCATTAATTCGTGCAGTAACGTGCTAGATACTATATTTCATGTTGTAATCTACTGATTGTCTTGACCCTGTAGCAAAAAAATTATAATAAGTGCATGAAAGTATTATAGGTATTACTTATATTCTACTACATGATGTAACTGTAGGATGGCTTCGTCGCTGATAACAAACTAATAATAATAATTCAAAGTTTCCGCATTCTTGTTCTATCCTTTCCTATCCTTACTTCCTAACCAATATAGCGTTAGCCATATTGACAATGGAATTGCTTTCAATTATTACCTCATACAGAAAGGTACTATATTTTACTGTATGTTGCAACTGTTAATGGCTTCGTCACTGATAGCAAAATAGTAATAATAATACAAAGTTTTCCATATTTGTTCTATCCTTTCCTATTTTTAATACATAACAAATATAGCATTAGCAGTTAGAGGTTTCCATTCCATTATATTACTTAAAGGAATATTAGTTTAGACAGTAAGAATCTAAAACTACCAAGGAGGTATTCGTGATATCTTTGGATAACTTTTACCTCCCTTAGGAATAAAAAAGGATCAAATTCTGAATTGATTTAGGCGTGTACGCCTATTCGTCCGCACGTTAACTCAACAAATAAAAAGGTTGATATTTTATGAAAAAACGTTAAGTCTTATGCCATTGACTTTTGAAATATTTGGTTATTCTAGCAATTGAATCGGGCTGCTACAAAATTTATGTTCCCATACCTCGGTACTTAATTAAGTCAGATATCTGAAATTTTATAAAAGACGTTTAAATTTTATGGCAACAGCATACATTTGTGGGTGGAGTATCCTAGAGTTGACACAACTATAAACTCTTTCTCGCATGACTTAGTCTTCCTTATAAAAAAAAAAAAATTTCTTTCCAATGTTAATCTTTTCTTAAAATTCTTATATCTTTAGTTTTTCTTTAGGTGTCAATTTAATTCTTTAATAACAATCAAATTAATCGTATAAGAATACAATTTCAAATCATCTATTCACGAATGGTTTTCTTTCAGATTCAATAGAAAAATCTAATACAAAAATTGAATACATTTATAACAACAAGTGTAATTAATGTGACAAGACACTTGTAATCAATGTTTAAGTTTTCATTCTTGTTTCTTTTAATTATATTATATATATATCTATAAAAAAAAACACCTTAACATCAAATCACTTAACAACATTTTTAACATTTCCTAATTACCATATACATACCAATTCTTTTTTCGTTCTGAAAAACCAGAAAAAGAAAGAATGAGATATTTTGTAAGTTAAAACCACTCAATAAAACTTATACTTATACATATTTATCTAGATAGGTAGAGGTAGGTACATATAGAGAAAAATTTTCTCCAATTTGTTGTTTCATTTGTCGTTTACAAATTGGCTTAAAATCTGTTGTGTTATTTTAAAGACAACCAAATCCCAAAATACTTAGTTGTTTTCTTTATTATTATTTTGTAATATATTGTCTGTTTCTGACCCTTACTACAATTATACACAATATATAGATAAATATGTTACTTATTATTTATACCAATAAAATTTATAAATGTATATATAATAATAATATGTAAATGTATGAAATCTATTGGTAGGTTACCGAATCTACTCATCATATTGAGGCTTAAAATCTCCCATTAATTTGCACGCAGAAATGAGCCCAGAAAAAAGTGGACACAATAATTGACCTCTTTGTGGAGTTTAATAATGTTTACTTGTCATTTTGTTTTTATTTTTTTTTTTTATTTTGTAACTATAGGATGTATCTGCATATGGATATAATATATACCAAAAGGATTATCTGGTTTAAACATATTCTTTTGTTTGTTTTTTGTTTTGTTTTTGTTATTATTTCTTATATATTCGTATTATTATAAAATATTATGAAAAATAAAAACCAATGTAATGTAATATAGAGTATCTGTGTATATAGTTTATTGTAATCTATGTATTTTATATCCTGAGGCTTTTAGTATTTTGATTTGTTTTTTGTTGTCATCATGATCACAGTTTGTTCTATTTAGTTGAGGCTTTCTTAGAATAATACTTTACGAAATAGAAAAATAAAATAATGGTGCAGAATAAAGATTTTATTTTGATTCCTTAATTTAACTATTAATGGTACTAAACAGATCTACTGTATGATCAACTATATAACAATTAAAATTTGATTTAATGATCCGTTACTATATGTTATTTGTTCCAAATGGAACCACAAAAAGAAGAAGTTTCTGAAAATTATGAATCTTTTATACAAAAATTTGCCAAATATTATTAGTAATTTTCCACAAGTAGGTACGTCGGTCTAGTCTACAGATAGGTATGTCTCAAGTCTTAGAAAATGTAACAATAATAAACAAAATAAAAACTAATATTGGCGATCTGTTTAAAAAATTTTTTTTTTCTCTGATAAATAACAAAAATAAAATCTAAAGTCATGGAATTAGGAGATAAACAATTGCGTTTTGATTAACAAAATTGCGTTTCAAAAGTGTAGTACCCACTAGACACCGCACAATGCCAAATATAAATAATGATTTTAACAGTTTAAGGGATTGCCAATTTAAAGAAAAACTTAGAATTAGTAAATCGACTACGACCAAGTGTCACTACGCCCTGATTAAAAGTATTGGTAAGACAAGAAAATAAATCGGTTGCAGAATACATTTTTAATATTTCTGAAATATAGGACACAGCACCCCATAAATAATATATTTAATATGTAAACCAATGGGATTTTCCACTACCTTGGAAATATTAATGACCGCATTTTTTTGACATTATAATGACAGATGATAGTAAATTACAAGCAGTTTGCTCCAATAGTAATATGTTATATGCTGTCTCTAGACCTTTTTATTTAAATCACCCTAATATTACATCACAATCATAAATGTATACTTTCCTATCTCATCCTATACATTTAAATACTCTATCAAATTTTATTGTTCTTGTTCAAATGACTCATAATGTAATGATATAACTTAATTGTTTCGAGAAAAAGGAAACATATTTTATTTACAAATTCTTTTTTCTCAGAAAAACAAAAAAAAAAAAAAGAAAAATTTTATATGGATAATGTATTTTCTATACGAGGTTTTATAAAGTAGATATTAAATCAGTTCCAACCTCCTCGTCACCTACATTTTAACCAGTAAATACCATATAATCAGATGAAGCGTTCAGTTTCATTTGTTTAACATAATAAAAGGAGATTATCGAAATTATTTCTTCTGATACATAGTGATTGGTTACATGCTGAAGTAAATGTTAAAAAAATATAATATAGAATGAATTGAAAAACAGTAGTAAATAAATATTATTACATATATGAAAATGTATGTAGGAGTCCTGTATATATTTATTATATTAGATATGTTTATGAGTATTTGAGAATATTAAATGGTTCATTAATTATTTTAAATATTCCATTTTTTTTTTTTCCTTTTTTGTAATTTTATTGTTTTATTTTTACTGAGTCTTAAATTTTTTGTATAGCTAATCAAAACATAAGTCTTGTGACACCAAACTATTTAATTAAAGTTATAGTTAAAATTATTGGAATAAATAATATATTAATTTATATAATACAGTATCGGAAAAGATTTTAAAGAAAATTATTTTAAAAATTATTTTTAATTGGTGGGACACAGAGATAAGTGTTTAACTGTGATTTTATTCAAATAAGTAAATATAGTTAAAATGTACAAAGGATACAGGATGAACATTTTATTACTTAAAAATTTGTATAAAACTTTTAAAACCTTTGATTGAAATCCCCAAAAAAATGATGCCCTAAACTAGAAAAATAAGTTTTTTTTTCTGTATTATTAAACAACGAAGCTTTACAAAAGGAACAACGTTTAAAAATAACCATCCACTTTTTTTTTTAAGAACAAAAAGGTTTTAGATACCATTTTTAAAGTACCTATCCGTATTTTATTCCACCATTGATTTTCCTATTTTTCAAGTTTTCTTTCTTTATCGACAACATAATGCAGCATTACCATGAAAACGAATTAATAACTGTATCATAATACATAATTAGTTCTTACAAATCACTTTTTCACATATACACATTACATAATAGAGTTTTTTTTATTTTTTTCTTTTTATTTCAATGCCTTAGGTTTTAGGTGCATTTCGGTCGTGGGAGATTGGCCGATATTTTACCATGAGTTATACTGATTGTAAAACTTATCTTTAAAAACTCTAAGTTTCTTCTTTAAGTGCTATATCAATTGTCCATCGAATGTTGAGTCATTTTCTAATATTGAAGACTAATGCTGTTTTTCGTTAACATTATTCATAATTAAATAATTATTTTATTTTTGCGATCGCCACAGGTTCAAAACTGTTACTCAATTGAGATTTTTTCTAACTTTAAATCAAGAATAAATGATGAAATTTAAAGATAACCGCAGAAAATAATTAAAAATTATAATTTGTAAAACAAAAATTTATAAGTTTTAACTTCCTATTAGACAATTTTTAATTTGTATTCAGCCAATACTTAATTTTTAACAATAAGATATAAAATTTTTTTTCCCTCAATACATTGAGGCGATTTCTAGCTTTTCTTTTTCTTGCGAGGATTGGTGGGAATCATCGAAAGACACTATAAATGGGTGAAACAAGCACGAGTTCTCTATGAGTATGTGGGACTTTAATCCACTAAACACCACCTCTCATTTTTACCAAACATTATGCTCCCACCAAACAATGCTTGATAATGACCTTTAGTACTTATATACTACTTGTCAAATTCCATAAATTTCAAGAAGTTTAGGGAATGAAAATTGAATTCCAATTGACACGAATATTATGACAAAGCTGTTAATATTCACCTTGATCTTTGCATGTAGTGGAATCCACTACATGCAAAGTATCCACATTCGTGATATTCGTATCACAAATAAATTTCCGTAAGCCGAATTATTCTATCGTGGAACTTGAACCCCTATGTAATTCAGATGAGCAATAGAAACTCTCCTTGTTTCTATTTGGAATACTTTCAATGGAAGCATCAAGCCTTTAATATTGTCAGAACAAAACCTACTCCTACAAGGTATCTACAGAACGGGATAAGTGTTCCTTTTAGGTAACGAAATCGAAGTAGAAGGAACGTTGAAATGATATTGAGCGTTGGGCTTAATTTTGTTGTTCTTAGTTTCTTTCTGTCAAAATTTTCGCGGAAGTTAAATTTTAAACTATGTAGAAAAAACTTCCACCCGAAAGTTTTTTGTTTAAAAAAATGTTTTGGTCAAAAAATGCGACATTTCTTAATCATTTATTCAAAATTATAAAAAACAGACTTAGTTATTATAGTTATTATTTCTATATACTTTTATCTGTCACTGTATAAATCTCCATATATATGTAACGTATCTCTATCAGGTTGAGTTGATACCTTATTCTAATAATAAACAATTATATAATTTTACGGTGAAACTTTTAAACCCCCTGGCGGTTCGATTTACCACCGCAGACTTATAGTGTATAAGTATATACATCATACATACATACAATGACATAATATACATTCATGTTATTTATATTTTAAAGACTTTGTACAATAAATGTTTGCATTTGGTAAAAAAAAAAAAATAAAAATCATATAAGTTTCTATAATCTGATTTTGGAAAAAGAATTTACGTTTTTATAGGATTTGGGATTAAAAATTGATCAATGTGTTGAGTTATTTCTCTGTCCAGTTTTATTGTTCTCAATTTGTATTTTATTTTTTATTTGTTTTTGTATACACAATTAGGAATTAAAAAATAATTAGCACAGATTGGATTAAGAAAATTTAAATTTACTTTACGTTTTTTGATTTATTTTTTATGCTATTTTTTCTATAATTTTGTTATTTTTTACACACCATATGTGGACATATAAAAAAAAAAAACAAAAATCCGTCCTTTTTTCTTTTGCATATGTTGAATGTTTTTGTTTTTTTCTAATTACTTTTGGTAATTTTAATCAGGCCAACTTAATCTGATTTTAATTTGCTTTGTGTTATCAAAAAACAAAATAAGTATTTAAATACCAGAAACCAAAATAAAAACTGTATTACTAAGGTTTTAAATTTCCTAATTAAACTACATAATACAATTTTTGTTTTAATTAAATAAATTATATTTTTATTAAAATATTTAAAAGTAATAGGTAAGTAATTTTTTTACCTATACTATTTATATATATTAAAGTTCAAATCCAAAATAATACTAACCGTTGCTTTTTACCTTTTGGTTTAAAATACCTTTCATTCATTGAACCACTTAGAGACAATTAACTTTAAAGCTGACAATAATTCGTTTGTATCTAATAAACAAATGATTTTTTAAATAGTATCTTATGAACTTTTCTTAATTAAATATGAATCCTCCCATCCAAAAACTTCTTAATATTTACTATATGAGTGTCCTTCCATACAAAAACTGCTTATATTTAATATATGAGGTCACGAGAAAGGAGGTTATAGAAGAGATCAAAACTAATAAGAAATTGTTCCTAAGAAGAGGGGTATATTCTTAACAATTTTCGATATAACGGCATTAAAAGCATTTTTGCTAAGTTGTCTAAAAACTTATTAATATTCTTGTCCCTGCGTATAATGTCCGTAAAACCTCAACTGCAAAACCTCAACTGCGTACAACCTCAACTAAGAGAATTAAAAATTTTAAGATCGCTTTTAAATAAGAGATTGCAAAACGAAAAATTTGTTTATTTTTTTTTTTTGCTCATTTGAAAAAGTATCAAAGTTTACGTTTCACGGTAATCATGGTTTCATATTAAAAAAAAAATGTTTTAACAATATTTCAATAAAGCACAAGTTAATACAGAATTTTCTTTAAAATGGTAAAAGACACAAAAAAAAAGTGTTGATGACATAATTTTTTCCGCAATATAATGGTTTTGATAAGTTAAAAAATATAATAAAATTATAAATTAGTAACGGTTTTTTATAATATATTAGTTAACGATTACAGTTATTTAGAAAAAAACATTGAACGATATCAATATTTTTCAATTTTAAAGACATATATCTAGCCGATACAACTATATAACATAAAGACCCTTAATTTCACCTATATAACGAACATCCCTACAATCTCCTTTCTTCGTGATCTTTGAGTCCCGGATAACCAGCATATATTTTATTGAAAAGTACTTATTCATATCTTAAGATTTGATTTTGTTTTCATTTACGAACAAAGGATTTAAAATCTGTAAAGTGATCAACTCAGGAGCAATTCTAAAGTGCAATAATTAATGCAACATAAGATAATTAGAGAATAGAGAATGTCCCGATAAAAAGCATAACAAACTAATGGCAAAAAAATGTTCGTACCACATTGTCAAGTAGGACGAATGTTCGAAAATTTGTCAAGTAGGACGATTGTAAGTTTATACTAAATAAGTCTACTTCCATACACTTCAAAACTATTAAGATTAATTCTAATAAATAGAATGTATATATATACATACATATGTGTTTTTATTTACTTGTGTATACCCATATAAACCTCCAACATATTCCCACTACTCCTTATCCTTTATTCATAATATTCCTATTTTCACAGTAAACGTGTGATGCAGATAGAACCGGCCTCTTAACCGTTAAACAATTAGCTGGAAAACAAAAATATAAATAAAAATATAAGGAAAACAAAAAATTTGTTAGATCTTATATTTATATTTGGCTTTTCCTTATATTTATTTTGGCTTCGACAAAATATGTGTACATTTCACTGAGATTTCAGAATGTTTAAGTCGAAGATTTTTTGATAACAGAAATTATAGTTGTTATTGTCAAGGACACAGTCAAATCTCGATTTGAACCTGTTTCTAAAAAAAACTTTAAGAATTTAATTATATTAATTGGGTTAAGAAGGTTTAGTAAAAGAAAAATATTCAATAGTCTCACTCCTCTTATTGAGTAATCTTTATTTTTGTATAAATAACGGGTCAAACGTTTTTCTTTTCTAATGATTTTCTCAACTTATTCAAATTTTTGTTGAAGGAATTTAAATGTTGTTATAAACCACATTAACAAATTACCGTTTCTTCTCTGTGACAGTGCATTCTTGCTATACTTAGAAAATACTTAGCCAAGTATAAATTAAAATAAAAAGTATTTGTGTTACAAATGACATGAGAGCCAGCTATTTGTATACATTACCACATGTTTTTTTAGTGTTTACTAAATCGTTTGTTTTTTTTTTAACAACTTTAAACGTTAGAAAAATATCGCGTGCACATTATAATATTATTCATGTGAAAATTCCTTTTAAAGTTTACCGATTCATTAAAAGTATAAATAGAATTTATAAAATCGTATTTAAAAGTAATTGACTACAATATTGTCGCGTGTTATTTTAGATTTTACATGAACGTTTGATGTTCAATAAAAACTCTGCTTAGCTGATAAAACCATTTAAAATCCCTGTAATGTTATAATAATCTGAGGCGATGAAAAACTTTTGAAGTATGTTTTCTATTTCCTTGACATGTTAATTTCTAAAAGCGGAAAATTATTTTCTTAAAGATATTCGATAACTGTTTTGATAATTCCAGATTAGTACAATGTATTAGGTATACATTTTTAATATTATAATGAAGTACAATTTTAATATAAAAAAGAAAATCGTTTATAATGAATACAATTTGTAAGTGATTTAAAGTAATTTTAAATTGATATGTTAGATATTTAACTAGAAAGTTTATTTATTTGTTTTTAAGTTAATTTTAAGTGAAACTAAAAAGCTTGATGACAATAAAATTTTGGAAGGATTCTTTGGAAACTGTTATATTATCTCAACATAATAATTAAATCCTTTGACTATTCAAATTTTAGAAGTGTTGTACCTTGGCAATGGTGTTTACTCAGATAATTTACATTATGGTTACGATATGTTAAACTATCCATGGAATGTCATTTCAACAATTTTTTTTTTTATAGACAACTGTGCCAAATATTTTTGTTCAGTTTCGCAATAGTTAAACATACTCTTCTCTTATTGTTATACCATATTGTTTTAATGTTTGAAATTTTCCACCGACTCTTGTAAAAAAAATTAATAATTAAATTAAAGTGTAAAAACAAGTGACACCAAAACTTTGAAGAATTTGTTTTAATACACTTTCTATTCTTACAGCTTTGAAATAAATCACTTAAGGAGAACCTTCATGTATTGGCACTTATTGAAACCCACCTGTAGGTTTATTTTATGGTGCTGTAGGAATATAACAACTTGTGCTCTTACTCCGCAAACCATTCTACCACAACCTCAGCGAACTTTCCAAACACAAAATCAAAGAATAGACTACCAACTACAAAACACAGGTCACCTAAGTTCAGTAGAATCAAAATGGCACAATCTAGTACTAACTGAGGTCTTCACGAAGTATTGTGAAGATCACTAACTTATCTATCTACCTACTAGGTATATAAGATTTCTTTTATCCAGATCTAGTTTCAATCAATAGTAAAACATATTGATGACAAAATGTCACAAAACCAGCTCATATTAACCATTTTAGTATTGCATCTGTGTTTTCTATAAATTTAACACTACGAATTAAGAGATCATCATCTTTCAAGTATTCAAAAAAATAAAAACTCAACAAGAAAATTTAGCGCAAGTTCCTAATTTTATTCTATACCACACTTATGAATTTTATAACTCTTTTATGCAGTTATACAATTCATAACTCTGTTTAACCAATTACATTTTGATCAGATGCTAGAGGTGCATCTTGTTTATACTTCTAATTTGATAAAACTTTCATTGGATTACAGTTATATTTGTGAAATAGCTTTTCTCTCGTAAAAAGTACCTTAAGAAAAAAAAACCAAGGTACTGTCCACTCTTCTATACAATAGATATTCAAATCGTTTTTAAGTATGGGTCATTGGATTAGTTATTTATCATTGCCATTGTCATTTTTTAAGTATCGGTCTAGATTTAAACTAAATAGTTGTATAAATCAAAATAGCTTATGTAAGATAAGCTAAATTAATTTTTCAATTCGCGTTCAATAAAAATCGTTTAAAAGCAAAATTTAATATGTATGTACTTATAAAATAAAAACAAGTGAATATCCTTTTAAATTATTTCATGAACAAGTTCCAATATTAAAATCTAAAAATGTAGAAAGAAATTCAATTTTTGATTACTTCCTAAATCATTCTTAAACCATTCAAATAAAATGACTATAGATACGTAATAAAATTTTCTCTTAAATCATATAAGTTCTTTACTTTTAATACTTACGTACTTACAAAATTGATATCCTTAAAGGAATTTACTTTCTTTATCCCATTGTAATTCACTTCAATACCGTAAAAACAACGTTACAATATTATAAAACTTACTGTTTTTTTTTTTTTCATTTTAAACTTAAAAACTATACTAAAAACAATAAAATTCAATAAAAAAAAAAAAAAACAAAAAATTTAGAATATAAAATTTTTATTTTAAAGATTGTTTTTTTTTTTTATTTACAAAGAAAATTTATTGACAATCATAAAATTTAAAACAAAATATTTGAAAATATATTTAAAACTGAATTATCCGCCATAAAAGTCATAAAAGAATCGAATTGTTTTCGTCCTTGAAATGAAAATCCTAACAATTTAAAAAAAAAAATACATATACATAAAAAAAAAAAGAGAAAGATTGGAACCTATAGCTTCTGTTTATACCTGATTTTATATCTTATCCTATTTTTACATTAGATCAAATATTATTTTTTTAATGTCAGTACCTACCTTTCAAAGGTACATTTTTAGTTTTGCTCGTGTGTACAATTTCATTAAAGGTTCAATATTTTTTTTAAGGATATGCTTTCTTCGAAAGCAGTGGCAAACCTCATCAATGGTTTTTTTAACTGTTTATTGTTAGCAATAATGAAAATATTAGAAATATGTAATTGGTAAAATATTTTTTTTTCTAACTCATGTTAATAAGGACAAAAATATTTTTTAACATTGAAACAGGAATAAAGATTTTCTCCGATTATCTGTTAAAGAAATTTTGAAATGATTAAAAAAATCCGAAAAATTTTTATATCAGAAAATTTTTATTTCCCATGAAAATATTTTGTAACTTTGGTAAAAATTTATAGTTACGTAAAATGGAACTTTTCAAAATACATTTATAGCTTTGATAATAGGATAGGTACAGTTTCTGTTTAGAATATATTAGGACGTTTTCAGACAGAAATTTCCTAGTATTTAGTAACAGAAAGAAAAGTGTCTGATATATTAATAATTCAACGATTCAGTCATTCACATTGCTGGGGCATTTTTAAAAAATTTTATTTTACTGGGTTCATTGATTTCAGTATTTAAAAAAAAAATTAAAAAATTAAAAGAGATATGAAAATAATTTTTATTAAATTTTACTTTAAATTTTTTAATTGTTTTATTATTTGGTGAAAAAATATTTTCTTCTTATGCCACTGCATAAAATCAAAGTACAATGAATTTATCCGTTCATGTATCTGAATTATTTTAAAAATCATTCAGTCATATTGTAGTTCAGTCACATTTTAGTCATATTTGAAGATCAATCAACTCATTGCTAGGAAATTAATATTATAATTCACATGTATCATTATAAGGGAATTTAGTGGATCTTATAGTAATAATATTTATTATATCAGTGTAATAAAGTGATTGTCTCATTTTTAGCAAGATGATGCTACAGTTTATACTGACATTTAAACAGATATATTAAATTTAAGATCCCTAAGTTAATGATGTAGTAAGAAAAATTTATAAATACACCCCATCACTATAACACGCTTTTTTATTATAGCAGTTCGTTGAGCCAGTCAATACCCCTTAAAAATCAGACGATCACATCGGAAAAATTTTTTTAGTAGTCCTCTTCTTTTTCTTTAGAATTGCAGCTTCGGGTATTTTTTTACGAAATACGTACAATACCGACTTTACATCCTGCCCACAATTCTATACACATTCCTGTGCCGGCTCTGTCAATTTTTTCAGCTTGTGCCCTTAGTGTCAGATACCCTTACTGATTCCGATATAGAATCTGAAGTTTGTTTCAGAACTTTCTTCGTTTTTTTCGCAAGTATCCAAATAATTAATTCTGTTATCAATCTACCCTTTTAACTAAAATTGAAAACAAAAATTGAAATCTAAGAAAGATAAAGATAGTACATACCTCTTATTAAATTTTATCTTATTTCTTAACTATTTTCAGTTAATATAAGATAATTAATAAGATTTTTAGATCCGTTCCAAGTCTTTGAGACTATTTAAGATTTTAATATAGCAATTAGATTTCTTTTATGTGCTTATCGTTTAAACGCTCACATTATCACATTATTGTCTTCACACTTTAAAATTCCATTATTTCATCTTATCTTTATTAAGAAAAAAAAAACAAATTTTTCTTATTTTCCATTTTAAAAATTTGTTTCATTTCTATATTTTATTGATTTGTCGTCATAATAATTTAAAAATTGCCAAAAACGAAACTAAATAACAACTGCACAAAAAATAAAACAAAATTTCCTTACGCGTGTCTTACATTTTCAATTAAAATTTAAAACAATGACAAACAATATTCAAGTAGAAAAAAAAAAATCATTTTTGATGTAATAAAACACAACATGATATTAAATTAACCATGCAAATCTAATTAAAAATGTACAAAAGACAGCGAAGATAACAGAGTTTCATACCTTATATATGTACATCAATTAAGTGAAAATCATATATACTAGTTCTAGCCCTAAAAAAAAATCAATCAGAATTAATTTTTTTTTTTTTGTTTTTGTAAGAAATTTCATGTTGAGTAGGTCTTACGACAATTTTTTTAAAATGCGTGCGTACATATTGTAAAAAATAAAAACAACCTTTTGATTTTTAAAATTCACCTTAAAATATAATCCTACCTAAATATCTCACTAATTTAGTATAGAGATTTAAAATTAGGAAAATAAAGACAATTAGAAATTACACGCATCTCTGTGGAAAAAAAAGATTCCTTACTGTGCGGGATGATGCATTTCATTATGCAGAAATTTATGATTTGAAAGAAAAACAATCCAATGAAGAGCAAATATACACATACTTCCGCGAATTTTAAAAACAAAAATTTCCTTTCTAGAATTTTAAAATTTTGTATTTAAATTTAGTCTGTAATAGCCTTGCAAAATTTCTGAATTTTTTTTTTTTGCCCATTTTAAAACGAAAGACAAATTTTTGTTTTCATCAAAGATTCCTGCCAATTTTTATTATTATTGTAGATTTCTCATGAAGAAAAAGATCATTTTAATTCGTCCTGTGAAGCAATAAAACGTTTACTTTACATTTTTTTGTTTTTTTTTTTGTATTTGATTTTATGAAAATTATAGTATTAAATGTAAAGAATGGTTAAAAATAAGTTCCTTTATGGTTATTATAAATATGAGAAATATATAGGTATAAAAATACAAAAATTCAAACAATGAACGGTCGCGTGTTGTAAAAATCCGTAAAATTATTTATTTTCAAATGAAAACTTAATAAAAAATTCTCAAAATTAGAATAAGAAAAATTAAAATTATTTAAAAATTAAAAAAAAAAAAAAACTTATATATAAATTGAAATTATATCTAATCTATAATTCAATTAATGTTAAAATGTTTTAATTTCATAAACTGTTGGAAATGGATGCTTCTTGTTTTCACAATGAAAAAAAAAAAAAAAACAACAATAGATTTTTAGATTAAGACGATTTGTTTTTGTCAAGGACATAGTTTTTTTTTTTTTTTTTAAAGTATTCTCTGCCACATAAATATGGACAGGAAATTACTACACAGCCTTTCCTGTTCAGACGTGGCTGTGGTAAGACGTGTGTGGTGGTAAGGGGAAAAACGCTTACGACGTGTGTGGAATTCGAACCTACACTCCCTCGGTGTTTACAGCGTATTTTATACGCTCTTACCCACTAGACCACGGAAGCCCCAAGACAAGAGTTTAAAATCATCGAGATAAAACAACCGAGAGAGTGCAACTTCATGAAAACTGGATAGTGCAGTTAATGCATTAGTAATCACTAGTCTAGACTGTGAGTCCCTAACGCTTCTTCAAATGTAGAGCCTATATATAAAAGTTTAGTTGTTGAATTTCTTTTGAATTTATGTCCTGCGAATTTATATCTCGATCTAATGCAGTTTTAAAAATTTCTGAAGTTCATGTCCAAGAGGTCCTCTAAAGCTTGAGAAAAACCTCTATTTAGGTAAGTTGAATAAAAGTTAATTTTCGTTTACATTAAATTAGAAATTTTAGAACTATTGAAAGAATATTATTCTGCTTTAATGAATGCTACTTCTCCTACAGTTTTTCCTTAATTGATCACTGGTAACCAATTTAGTTTAATCCAATAAGTTGACATGATGTAAAATGGTTGGAGTTTCGTAAATGTATTTGCCCAGGTTTTATATAAATTGACGGTATCAAAAATTGTTAATTTTAATAATACTCTTTTTTCGACCTCACATCTAATTCCAAAGTTCCTTTAAAGTTCTATTTTGCATTTTTTATAATAGTACTTCAATTAAATATTATTTGAAATACCAATATTACTTGTTTCTCAATAGAACTTGAAATTGCTATTCTTCATCGAATAATTATCAGCTTTATAATAACTAATAATAATATTAGGATACCTAATTTCAAATCTGTTTCATATGTTCCTTTTGCATTTAACTGCCACAAAAATATTAATAAGTTTCATTAAGTTTTAAGTTTTTGATTTTTTCTTTTTTTCATGGTAACTTCGTGTTCATTATTCTCCATTTATATGGAAGGGTTAAAGATTTACGTAGAAGAGAGTTAATAATAATTTTTATACCCGTACGATAGGATCGGGTATAATAAAATTACTCCTCCGTTTGTAACACCTCGAAATAAGCGAGCTAGATATACCTTCAAAGGTATGGATCGGATCAGAAAAAAATTCTAAGACTTTTGAGCCATGTCCGTCCGTCCGTCTGTCCGTCCGTCCGTCAGCACGCTAACTCAAAAACTAAGAAAGCTAGAATCTTGAAATTTACACAAAATATTCTTGGAGTAATTTGTAGGTTCCCTATTTTTTTTGGTTGAGTTTGGACCAAACCTTAGGGTAGCTCTCGAACGCCTAACTTTTAGATCCCCACATTTTTTTTGAAATAGAGCTATGAAATTTTAACTACTGATAGATCTCACAAAAATATTAATTTTATTTTTAATAACTTTTTTTTGTAGCCCCACCCGTTACGGAGCTACAGCTCCCCAAAGGTTCAAAAAAGCTCTATATTTAAATTGTTATAGCACAAGTTGTATAAGGTATATCCTCATTCTGAAAACGCCAAACGATTACTACTTTTATTAGCTTTAAAAGTATATATACAATAAATATATATTTGTGGCATACGGTGTCTTAATTTACCGTTATGCGAAACTAAAATTTTGCAAAATCCTTTAACCCTTCTATCTTCTAAACGGTTAAAGTTGGAAACTTGAAATTTTGACAGAAGTTAGATCTTTGAAAATTAGTATGAGTCATTTCAGAAATTTTTTTTGTGTCACTCCCCGTTTAGGAGCTGTAAGGGGTCAAAAACTGAAAATTTCCTATTTTTAAACACCTGTAACTTGAACACCTGTTAAAATTTTTTTGAAGTAATACACAAAAATTAAAGCTTCAACATTATACTCTTATTTCTGTTAACAACTTTGTTTAATAATATAGGGTTACTTTATAATTGACGAAAGTGTTACTTGATTTTTTCAAATTTTCTAACAAATTTCTTTAACGAATTTTTTCCATTTTGTTTTACTCAATAATTTGAAATTGTTGAGGATATAATGCGTAGTACATAAAAATGTAAATAAATAAACAACATAACGGTTGCTTGACGAATTTTTATTTATATGATATTAATATATATATATACTTATATAATATCATGTTTATTTACATATCGTATATGTCACTAGTGAATGAATGATAAGAGTATAGATGTATATTATATAGCGCCGTATATACATACATATATGTATTTTATTGTACTTATAAGAAATTATTCTGTCAATGGAATATTTAAATATAATAAATTATAATATTTAAAATTATATTTATTATTTTGTACTAAGTAAATTTAATATACATTTACTGCTTAGTATTAAATGGTACTATAGAATATTTGAAAAAGTTTTGGATTGATAATCGTTATGTGGAAGGTTAGAATCTGCTTTTGAAGAATGTACATATAAACATATAGTTTGAATATATGTACAAGCCATAATTCTAGAAATTATAAAATTCACCCAAATTATTTTAAAATACTAAAATATTAAAAAAATAATATTGTAAGCAAAGTGACAGGCTGTGAACATACTAACGGTTCGTACGGGTATCTAAGAGTTGACAAAGTCAACTGTATTCTTACTCGTTTTGGATACAAATTACTTTTTGGCTTATGTACCAATATTTTTTAATGCCGCCCTAATTTTATGTGACCCTATTAAACTAATTTTTATCATTATGTAGTCTAATTATTTGCTATTGCTTCTCAAAATTCTTTTTTTTCCATATGAGGGACATACTACTAATTATTTTTTAATTCCTTCTGAGAAGTAACTTATTCAGCCTCCTGTATACATTTATAGATAAATGCTGAACTCGATCAACAATTTTTTCTTGGGTTTTTAACGAGATTCTTTAAGGTTCACATTTTTTTGCAATTTGCCCGAAGTGAATCAAATTAGAACTTCTATTGTACAGGGTTTAAAGTTTTAGATTTGTAATGACTTTTGTGTAAATTTTCATGATGATTGGAGAAGCTTTAAGTTTATAATTTTTTTGTTAAAAACGGATTATGTTAAATTGAAGTTTCATTTACTTTTACAAAATAATTTTAATGGCAAAACGTAAGTCCTTAAGATTTTTCATATATTTCGTTATTTAAATTGAACTGTACAAATATCTTGTGTACAATTATAAGATTACAACGTTATTTTAATAGTTAATTAATAGAATTTTTTTTTTGCATTATATGGGCACTTAATAAAAATTCATTTTGAATAATTTCCTTTTGAATTAACTTTAAAGTTGATTTTTTATGTTTTTTTTTTACTTTTTTTCTTTACTTTCGCAAATTTAATTAACAATTATCTCTTTAACATTTCAATAATTTTATGTTTTTTTTTTTTTTTCAATTTAAATCTTGTCCATACTTTCATTCCCATTTTGAAATCTTTTAAAATTATCAATTCCAATACTTCATTTTCTTTCGGAAATTCAAGTGTATATCTATATCTGTTGTAATCATAATTTCTTTTTCGATTCCTTCAATTTACGATACTTCTAAGTGTACACAAATATAATCAACTTAAACAATTTTAAACTATTTCCATTTCATTTACTATTTTATCATATATTTAAAATTTAATGTAAAATTAGACATTTTTAGTTGATATTACATGTATATGGTTTCATCCCCTATTTAACATAACTGCTGTGTTGCTTCAAACATTAGTTCAGAAATAGGAGACTGCTAAAAATGAATTGATTCCTTTTCCCATTAACATACGAGCGACACACTATTTGCTTTCCTACATTTCGTTGTAGGAAAATTAATTACGAAGCCGCCTCCTGTAAATTACAGTCCTGTATAAGAAAGAAGTCTTTAATTTCTTCTAAACGTAATCGGAGGTTGACAATCGTTTTAGATAAGGTTATTTCCAAAACAAAAAACCATATTAAGATGAAAAAATTTACATAGTTATTTTATTCGAAAATAAAACAAGGCAGGATACAAAACCAAAGGTTTTCAAATGCGCATACATTTATGGAAACAGTTTAGAATATTGTGACTTGCACCAAAAATTTATCATTTTTCTTCGTTTTATATGTAAAAGAAACTTGCGACAAATTTGTCAATTTTAGACATGGAATTTTAAAGCTTCAAATTGTGCGTTTTTCTTTGAAAAATCTTGTAAAAGTGCCTAAGTTATAAGTGTCTAATAGCAAATTTTCAATTTTCGACTTTTTGTAGCTCTAACAAGGAAAGGTACGCAAAAGTTTCTAAAGTTGCAAGATTTGAAAAGATTTTTTCTCTTAAAATTTCAAGCGTTCTATCTAAAAGCGTTTCGGAAATATGAAGAAATAAATATTTTGGAAAATTATTTTCCCATAACGGTAAATTTAAATACGAAGTTGCAAAATGTATAATGTTAATATTAATTTAATAAAGGTAGAAAATTTTTTTGTTGTTTGGCGTGTCTAGATTGAAGCAGAGCCTGAGATTTACATACATTTGAACATAGGGATTTTTCAAAATTTAAGAATCTGTAGCTCCGTAATGGGTGGGGACTACATAAAAAAGTTGTTTTACAACATTAATTTTTTAAAAGACCTATTCATGTTTAAAATTTCATTGTTCTAATATCTATCTTAAGCGGTATGGAATTTTTTAAACAGACGAAAAGATGGACGGACAGCATGAAATTAATAAGCTAATTTTTAAATTTTTTTTTAAAAACATACTAAAAACTAATGGATTGCATTATCCTGTTGAAAAACTGTTCTCCTATTCTATATCTATATAGTTTTCTGATTAAAACACTCAATTTATTAGACTACTTTTTATGTCTTACTTAGATTTGATACTCTTACGTTTTTTTCACAGACATTTCTTATATGAATATAAAAAAAAGTAAAAAATATCTCAATAAATTTACAGTAACATTAATAGATACTTAGTTTAGTCCACATTAACCATAAATGAAACGGTATAAATTTTTTGCATTTTTAAAAATAAAAATAAGAAGTCTATAGTATAAGTATATTTACAATTACAAAATTATATTAGTGATGTTAAAAACTTATTAGTCGAATAGTCAAGTCAACGAAATAGATAATTTGAAAAGAATCCCATGCAGCATTTAATGTACAGAATATATTAATGTCATTACATTTATATTGTTTCCAAAAAATATGACTTAATTCAAAATTTTTGTATTTAATGTTTTAATCGAAAAAGAGCCTTAGAGTATAACCATATAGAGAGTCTTTTTCTTCATGTCCCAAACATAATGACTAAAAAAATTTTAGGAAATACCTCAATTTTGAATCGTTTCCTCAGTAATCTACTGACTGGTAAATGTTAGCAGGCATTATTTGTGGTAACTACTGTTCAATTTTGAACCTTAACCATTTGTGATGTTGAAACCTCGAATTGTTAGCACTGATATCTTAAAATTCATCATTCTACTCAGAATATTCCGCAATTTACCCCATAAGAACTAGACCCAAATCTACCAAAATGAAAATTTAAGAGCCGTATACACCAAAAAATCAAACAAAATAACATACACTAACATTTTGAACGTTGATTTTTCTTAAAGGAAAAATTAAGAATTCTGTCACCTCCAAGTATCAATGTTGAAATCAATCTTTCAAACTAAAATTATATATTTACTTATAAATTCTGTATTTTATATAAACTATTCAATTATAAATAGGTACCTCAAATAATTTTTTGTTTAATTTTAAGAAAAGGGAGTCAAAATTTTTAGACTTACATTTCATTCTACTTTTCATTTTTAAGCTCCATAATTTTACTACTGATTAAATCCATTTCAATTAATATTTATGGAAAATATTTTATTGCAGCATATTAATTCTTGTGTAGTAATTAATTGGGGAGCCTAAGTTACTCAAATAATTTCTTGCTGCTTGGGATATATGAAGAAGTACAACGAGGAAAATTAAGATAAAATCTTTTTCGAATAGTTATACCTACATAGCTAAACTAAAAATATTTCACTTTGTGTTTTTTTTTTCTCGTGTTTTATTTTATTTTTTTTTGTATTATTATTTTTATTATATTTTTATTTTTTTTATTTCCTGAACCTTGTTTTTAACAAATGAATGAAAAAAAAAATTTATACAAAAAAATTCATTTATACAAAATATAATACAACACATATTTGTAAAATTAACTTTTGATGACATGATGCAATATACAATTTCTATATATAAATGTAAATGTTAATGTCCTGTCTAC
This sequence comes from Poecilobothrus nobilitatus, assembly GCA_947095535.1. Taxonomy (NCBI): domain Eukaryota; kingdom Metazoa; phylum Arthropoda; class Insecta; order Diptera; family Dolichopodidae; genus Poecilobothrus; species Poecilobothrus nobilitatus. The sequence goes on along the minus strand of OX352772.1, from coordinate 48,677,781 downwards.
AGTTCAACCCTTTCATGACAAAAAAAAAACGTAAGATTTCCAAAAAAAAAATTGAAAATTAAAACAAAATAAAAATAAGATTACCAAAAAATATAAGCCAATTTTCTGGCCAAAAAGACCAGGGTGCTAATGTGGCCATACATTATATGTTGTGTTATTCCCCATCCAACAAAGGTAACTCAACATTATAATTACGTGTACATTTATTTATTTTTATTTCTTATGTTTTAATTTTTTCTCCCAAATTTTTATATCTTTTCCATTTCCAGCTCATTCCTATCTACCTGTTTTCTCAAATCCCACCACCCATAATGAATTTATCTTTTTTAAAAGAGACATCAACAGGCAAAATAAAGGACAGAAATACCGTTATGCAAAAATTTACTTAAAATTAGATGAGTAACAAATCAGGAACGTATAATACTTTTTTATTTTGGAGATAAATTTTTATTTATAAAGATAAATCGGAAATAAATATAAAATTAAAAAAACATTAAATTTTAATTTGACAAAGAACTTGTGGGCTTTTGATTTATAATTCCCAATTTATTATTCAATAAAACTTTATAGTTTCAATTTTATCTTGGTGTTGTATTTTTTATAAAAAAAGATTACTCGAGATAGCCAACTCCTCCTCTTCTCAAATTATTAATAGAGACATTTTCTGGAACAGTAATCTAGTCACTAAACTCTGGGTCGGTAGTACACATTCAAAACGTAGGATAACTTATTTGACAAGAGTTGGTGTTAAATTTTTGTTAAATTTATAGCGCAATCATGCCATTCTGATGGTTTATATTTTTGAAAGTTTAACAGATCTATGTCAGAAAGTTCACCAAAATCACACTGGAAAAAGAAATTACTAAGATATTTTTTCCTTTTAAATATAAAGTACTAAAAGAATCTGTATTACAATGATTTTTGTGGTTCCGTTAAAGTTCAACTACGCAAAAAAACCAAGTCTAGCTCCAATAGATGACTTTCGATTTTTCTCTTTAAATATTCTGAAATATTTTTTAACATTACAATAATTAGATAGTTTTTCATCTAATTTCTATCTATAACAATAATATTTCTGTTTAATAGCAGAAAAAAGTTTTCGAGTTCTGAAATTTACATATGTTTGTTTCAAATATCATATTATTTAATATGTTTTCCAATCACTTTTATACAGAAGTCATTCTTTGTTGTTTGCAATTTCAAGTTGCCAAAGTGTTTTTTACGCTTCAAAAATAACGGCAAAAAAGAATAAACCTTTCAAGACGAACCAACCATATACTGAATTTTCATTTTAAACAAATGGCCTAATGTCAAAGCAGAAACTTTTCTTATTTTCATATTTACCGTTTACGTCTCTGACAATAATTTGTACTTGTAAGAGTAATAAAGACAGAACTTTATAAAAGATGGAACAGACGGTAGTGGTTGCTACAATTATGAAATGTACGTCATTTGAAGTCACATACATATCAAATAGTAAAAAACAAAATATTTCGGGTATGATTATTTCAAAAAAAAAAAAACAAAACAAAAAAAAAACCAAATAAATAATGAAATAAAAAAGATGAAAAGAAAAAAAAAACAACAAATAGTACACATAAAATGAAAAACCCATTTTGGTAGAGCGGACATAACATGACTAATTGAAAAAAAATTTTCCGGGCAACAAAGTATATAACAATTTTTTTTTTTTGTTTTCTACCAATTTTCTTTTTTGTGCCCAATTTATAATTTAATTTTTTTTAATTTTTTTATTTTTTATTTGAAATAAAAAGGAAATTTGAATGATGACATTTTCTGTGTTAATGTTGCCATCTAGTGTGTGTTTTTTTTTGTTTTTTTAGGAAAAATATAAAAATTAATTTTTTTTTTTGTTGTTATTTGAAATTCTATAACAGAATTTATGATTTTTTTTTTTTTTGCACAGATGTTAGGTGGTAGAAAATGGTAATTTTCTTTTTAATTACTTGTTGTTTTTTTTTTTTTTTTGAATTTTATTCAAGATTAATGATGTGCGGAAATGATCAGAAAATTGAAAAAAAAAAAATTTATTAGGTTGGTTCAATTATCATTTTGTTTTTTTTTTTTGTTTTTTGATCACCTTTTCCGTATTAAGTTGAATTTTTTTTTATTAAAGATAGAAATTGAATTTAATATATAATATATATACGTATATATATGGTAAAATTGATTTTTAAGTAGTTTTTAATTAAATGATATTTTAATTATTAATTTTTTATTTCGATTTTTTACAGGAAAAGTTACTGGGAAGTTCTGCAATAATTGAAAATCTCTTTAATTTTTTAATATGAAGGATTACCATAAATTAGGACGAAATAAAATATATTATTTTACTATGGCCCCTGTCAGTAGCTGGTGTGCATATTTTACCGTGACATCTAAATTACAAAAAAATCGTATTCGTATACAAAATTTCTTGATTTCAAAAGAAAACAAAAAAAAAAAATCATGATTCTTAACATACATATGTATATATGTTATATGTGTAGATTTTGTAATAGAAAATCGTATCCAAATATGTACTTGTATTTAAAACTTAGTGGAATGTCATAATATTTAGTGTGTGGTTGAAAACTACTAAATTATAATTGTAGATCCTTGAAAGAAATTATTAAATTTAGATTTAATAATTTTATAACAGCGACAACAAGTTGGTAAATAAATAACGTTATCATTTTTACATTTCTTGCATCATAATTTCTATCACATTCTATAAAATTGTTAAAAATTGCAAAAAAAAAAACAAAGTACTCGAACCCTTTTCAAATTCAAATCGATGATGAAGACATTCGCCTTAATAATTGAAACATCTATTAAACTGTAGTTAATGAATGATTGACAAATGATGATGATTTAAAAATAGAATTGATTACCAAAAAATGTGTCTTAGACATTAACCCGGAAGAAATCTAAATAGAATTTCTAAAATTCTAGATAATATGAAACAACTAATTATTATTAACAAAGAAAATTTGAGTAATAGTATTATGTATCCCGCTGATACTTTTTCTTATACACATATTATCAGGGAGTTAAAGATATATTTTGAAATTAAAATGCAGTAATTAGTAATTCGCATAGATTTTAAACCTGCAATCAAATTATCTTTTTAAATTGTGCAGCAACAGAAAGATTAAACTAAACAACTATTTAGAATTTAAAATAGAGGCGAACGTTTATATAGTATGGTACAATTGAAACTCTTTGTAAAATTAAAAACTCTACAGCAATCTTTATTAAAATCAGAAAAAAAAATAAAGAAACCGAAATGTAAACTTAAACTATAACCAAGTGAAATTAACAAAAATATAAAAACATTCCATCTTATCATTCATGTAAAATTACAAGAAGGCACAAAACGCACAAAGAACAGAAAGATTTGGTAACTAAGACACTTAAGCACAATGATATTGGCAAAAACAAAGAGAAAAAAAAATTAGAACATTACATGCAAAAAGAATTTCAATTTAATCTAAAGATAGTTTGAATTTAAATTTAGCAATTCTACATATGATATTAAGGCCTAGTCTATGCCCCAAGTATTAATTTTAATTATAATTTTTGTTTTTCGCTTATTTTTCTGAAGTTATTTATTTTATTAATTTTTATTATTAAATAAATTAAATTAATACACTTAAATAACATATTATATACATATTTATTTTTTAATGACAACTAATCATTCCAGTCAGTCCATTATTTGACTGCGGTGTCGGAATGACGTTTGTTTATGAACTGTAACTGTATCTTAGACAAGCATTTGTTTTATTACCTATGTTTTGTCCTGTGAATGTACACTTCGTTCAGATTGGTAAGTGCAAAAAAAGAATTGCCTTTATTGATTTACCTTTATAGCTGCAGCAGAGTTAAACTGGTAAAGTTATTTTATATGTAGTTTTTAGATTTAACAGTGAATGATTTGATGTTGCCTGCATTTTAAATGTCTTGAGACAATCTATTATATAACCTTATTGCTGATGGTATTAAACTGTTCAGATGTTTTTGCGTTCTGCTGAATGGGATGTCTATTATTTGGCTCGTCTCCGTGTTTCTTCCAGTATCGACAGCTCTTATTGTGAGATGCTGATTATTTTTTATAAGTTCCTTTTTTTCATTTTATATATATATTTAGCCTTTTCTAGTGCTACAACGTTACATAGTTTGTTCAGAATCAGCTCCCAACACATTAGTTGAGCAATATCTAGTATATCATAGCCAAATAATATTTTAGTGGCTTTAATCACTATCCCATTGCATCGATTTAATAATGTCTGAGCTCCGAAAGTCTTAAATCAATTTTCCAGAAATTCTAAAAATGCCCCAAAAATTTTAAAAATTTTTAAATAAATTAATTTATAAGAAGATATTAAACTTTTACAAAAATTATTAAATTATTATTTGTTTAAAAAAAAGCTCTGCTCCATGCAAACTTGGAGAAATAGATTAACGTCACTAAGAATAAATATCCTTCAGATTTTCTCAAATAAAACTTCTGTTAAGTTCCACAGCAGCTAATTTTTTAATTTATAATCGATTAAATAATCAATTATAATCAAAATCCAGTTGTACTTTTACACTTTTTAGCACTAGTCAGTCTATTATATATCTAGATCAACAATTAGAATCTAAAAAGTTTTTTTTATGTAGTATTTCAATTTAAACTTCAATTATGAAAGAAATCTTTTACAGAACGGATTAGCAAAGTTTCGGTGGCGAAGGACGAGGGATCAAAAGGAGAACAAATTGAGAGTCAAAACAAATTAAATTTTCCGTTCCTTTCAAAGGAAATTAAATTTTCCTTTATATGCTACTACATGTTGTAACTGTTGTAACGGCTATAGTCACTGTTAGCAAAATAGTAATAATAATAGGCGGATTCATTGTTTGCTTACAGTCCCACTCCCAATTCAATGTTTCCGTATGCATTCCCTATCCTTTCCTATCCCTACTACCTAGCCAATATACTGCGTTCGCAGGTAAGGGTTTCATCCCATTTAATATTGGCTAAATGGGGAGGTGGGTTTAGTCAGTAAGAATTTGAATCTATCAAGGAGGAAATTCTTGGTGTCTTTGGAAGATTCTCACCTCCCTTTTCATTTCCAGTTCCAGTATATTAAATTATAATTATATAATTTATTTTGTTTACATTATATTATTATATTTTATATAATAATTTCACCTGACCGGCGGTTTAAACCCGACAGTTTTTGCCTGAAAGTCTGGTGACATTCGCACTGCATCATTGATTAGATTAAAACATTTTATTTTTTTTTTACATGGGTAGGTGAGCAAATCGAAGACGCCACTATGAGATCAACGCACTAATTCTCTTTGGTAATGTTGAACTCTTCAATTCAAACATTAGGCTTGAAGCTATAGTATACTTCAAATATAAAATAAATCTTTTACAGAACGGATTAATTAAGTTTCGCTGGCGAAGGACGAGGGATCAAAAGGAGGACAAATTGAGAGTCAAAACAAGTTAAATTTTCCTTTAAAATGTATAAACTGGGCACAATAAAAAAATAGTCAGAAAATTTTTACCGAAAGAAATTAATTTTATTTTAATTCTTTTCGGAAAGTTTAGTTTAAAACAATTTATTTTGATAACTTCTCTTACTCAGAAAACAGATAATCAAAATTTATTTAACTTTCCAACAAGATTTCCTAAGAATTACTATCACTTCTAATTTAAATCAATTGGTTCTGAGCAGTAAATCAAAACTAATTTACTTTCTGAAAAATTCCCGGGTTAGAATTATTTACCTTCTTGTTTTTTTTAGCTAAAGGTTTATAAAAATTTTATATTCTTTTTATTAAAAATATTTATTAGCTGCAAGAGATCAATAAATGTCAAAAAAAAAAAAATGGAAATTACAACACTTCTATTGTTTAAAAATCAAATATTTCAACAACTTTATTATCCATTTCAAAGTAAAAAATTATTATTTTTTTTTTTTTTTAATTTATAAAAAAAATATTTAATAAAAAATTTTAAAAATTTTCTTTTCTAATAATTGATGATATCTCTTGAGACATCATTTTATGGCAAAAACATGCCAAATAACCGTAAGAAAAAAAAAAATGGCATTTCTTTTGGCAAATCATTTTCTTTTGCAATGAACTTTAGTTTTTTTAGAATTTTTTCTTTTTTTTTTGCAAATAAAAACCTCATTAACCACATCCGTCCCCTTTTTTACATAGTATTCTAATAACTGTTATATGTTAAAAATCTTTTTTACACGCTATTAAAAATATTATTTATGAAATTATTAAAAAAAAAAAACAAAAAAACAATCATTTGACAATTTCAATTTAATTTTGCACAAGAAAAATCCCTTTTTAAAAATAAATCAAAATTTTAATGTGGTACAATATTGCTCCTTTAATAAAAATAAAAAAACAAAAAAAAAATATAAATATAAATAAAATAAATTCTTTTAGGAAAGGCAAAAAATTTATTTCTCCCCTTTATTTTAAAATATGACAGCTTGCAGAATCTTAACAATGTTCTCTTAACATTAATTTCATTTAATGTACCTATTTATTTTTTTTAATAATTTTGCAAAATTCTTTATTAATATAAATTTAATTCAATTTAACACCAAATAAAAAATTCACTATTTTTATATCTATATATTGAACACCATTTAAGATTAAGATTAAAATTTAAATGGTTTACAACATCCAAACTGTTGTTGTAATTTTTCTCAGATTACAGTCAAAAATATAGAAGTGGATTCGTTAAATATTGTATTAAGAGTGTAGTTATGATTATAAGGAAGAATATAATAAAAAGGATGGAATTAATTGGAGATTTATTGGAGACTCTTTTAAAAACTTATTAAATACGTACATTAAGTTTTACAAATACAGTAAGTTTTTCTTTTTTGATTTTTATATATATTTTACTAAATATAATGTATTCAATATACAATGATATTAGAATATAAAGTGAAGGAGCTTTTTTGCAGGAGGTTGGTAGGTAGATAGAGCTTGCAGATGCACACCTGGACCAGTTTAGACCAGATGTAATACCCTGCATCAGTATTTCTTCTAATTACTCCTTTGGGAGCATTTTACAATGCACTAATCTAAATTAATTCAGTTCACCTTTGACGGATCAAAAAGATTATTTCAAAAAAATTTCATCGGAAACTTTCTTGTTTTTAGTGCTAGAGCTATAGGCATTCATACAACAGGTACAAAATCCCACAGTTTGTGAGTGTATTGGGTTGATATTTACAGGTTGTAATAAGAACACTTCTTGCAATAAATAAATAAAGAAGATGCAATTTTGACAGAAAGGTCTATTCTAGATGTATTTATATTGGGGTAACTCAAAGAAGTTAATATTGGAGTGAATTGGACCAAATGCATAAAAACGGAGCTTGAACTCAAATTTCACTTTTTCAAACAAAATCTACTCTTGGACTTGTACTTTTGTTCGAAAAAGTTAGATTTGAGTTCAAACTCAGTTTTATGCATTCGACTCACAGTCTAGCCAAAATATATATACATATATAAATCCTCCGATAGTAAAATAAATTTTTAAAGCCGAAAAGAAAATCAAGAAAATCACCAGAATATATTTTTATATATATATAGCAAAATATATTTTTATACATGTATAATATACTCGTAACTGTGCTTTTAAAATTCATTAAAACAATAATTTTCTAGTTACTAAAAACAGAGCTTCTGGTTGCTATTAGATCTTTAGTTTAGTTTTAGTCTAATTAAGTTTAGTTTAGTGTAGTCCCTATTAGTTACTAAAATGTTCTAATCTAAATATAAATAAGTAAATATAACAGTAAGTCGATTCAACCGGCTTATGAATACCCTACACCTGAATAATTCCAATTAAATTAAAAATCCATAAGTTTTTGCCAGCTGCTTGAACTGCTTCCCTTATCTTTCTTATTCAACTCGAATTTCAGGAACGTAAAAGAGGCATCCTTTAACACCCTTGTACAAAATTTCTAGTTTCTATCTTTATTATTTTCGAAGATATGTTTATTAGCCCTTGGGAGGCGTGTATCAGGTACCCGAATTGCCACTTCAATTCATCAAATCCATCTCAGGGAAATAGAGAAAACATTACAGAACACTCTTATACCACTTTTAAAGGTGCTGTATTTTTGGTTTTGAAGGTATGCTCGTTTGCTCTTTGGCAAATTTGAAAGTTTCCAAAATCCGAACACATGGTCCAAATCATCTCAAATGTCAGTTTCAAATTTTAAAAAATAAGAATAACAGAATACCCTTCTTTGTACCAAATATAAAGATTCTATCTTTATTGATTTTGTAGATTTGTTCGTTTGCTCTGGGGCTCGTTCGGAAGCCTCTCAAATGTCAGTTTCTAATTTTACAGAAAAGGAAACATAATGGAATTCCCTCGTATTAAAAAAAAGGTTCCTATCTTTGTTGGTTATGGAGATATACTAGTTTGCTCTGGGGCTCTTTCGGAAGCTTCCAAGATTCGAACCCATCAACCAAATCCTCCCAAATTTCAGAAACATAAATCAAACACGAAAGAACACGATTGTACCAAATTTAAAGGTTCTATCTTTGATATAAATCAAGCATGAAGTAACATCATTTTACCAAATTTAAAGGTTCTATCTTTGCTGGTTTTGGAGATAATCTCGTTTCCTCCGGAATCATTCGGGATCTTCTAGAATCCGAACCCATGGACCAATGTTGTCCAAATTCGAACTTAGTCTCTTCCTTTCATAATTAGTAACCTACAATATAAATTTCATCGAGATAGCTTTACTAGTTTTTGAGTTATCGTGCGAACGGACGGACGGACTGACGAACGGACATCGACATTGACATCGACGGAAATCGACTCAGGAAGTGATCCTTATTCAGAATATATATACATGCCCAAATCTAACTCGCTTCCTTTTGGTGGTTAATAACTCCATACCAAAGTAAATATACCCTATACCTTAGGTGTAGGGTATAAAAAGACTTGTACTGATATTTGAGGAGAAAAAAAATAACTGCTGCAGCCTAATTGTAATTTTTTTTTTTGTTTAATTACTAAATTCAATAAAATGTGTTTTCAAATAAAATGTGAAAATTTCAAAATTTTGAATTCGTTTTCAAATAAATGAAAATTCAATAAAATGTGTTTTAAAATAAATTTAAGCATCGCACCATCGTATATAATGGGGAAAGAAATCAACCACCCCTTACGGAGCCTAAATATATGAAAACGTAAATTATTATACAAGCAGAGTTTGTTGAAGATTAGTTTTCAAAAAAATTTAACATACAGTTACTTATATAACAATATACCTATTACTTATTATATATAACTAGAAATTTACTCCTCTTTATTTGAAAAAGAATAAATTATCGGCGCTCTAAAATTTAATTGACAAATATTTTAATAAAGAGCTTTTTAAAAACGTATTAAAATGTGTTATTTTCCAAGGCTATGATTCATAATATTATTTATTGTTGTAGCGCTGCAAAGATCAATCAAATGCGATGCAAATAGTTAATTTACAATGAAGGGCTTTTTAAAATTGTATTCTTTGAAATTCTTTGAAAAGAAATTCTTTTAAGTTCAATAAAAATCGAACCACGTAGAGGAGTAGACAGGAAACAATTATCATGAGCAAGAAATATTCCAAATTGGACTAACTCGAATTTAATATCTATTTATAGAATTTATTAACATTTTTTTGCAGCAAGTAATCGAGAAGCCTTAAACAACATAATTTTAAGAAACTAAAATCAATAAAATGTGAGTGCTTGATCAATAAAATGTGAGAGAAAGAAAGTACAATTTCCTAGGATTTCACCTAATCATATTTCTAATTAACTCCTAATTGAAAATGTTCTCCTTAGGAGAAAAAAGAATTCTGTCCTAAACTTAATTTTAGAATTGCAATTTGAATGATGGGACTTTGGGTTTTAATACCATATTTATTAAAAGAAAATAATGAAATATGGTATTAAAACAGTGAATAACATTATTCTACAGAAATTATTCTGACTTTGGTGAAGAAAAACTATAATCATCATAATGGTAAAATTTCAACATACTTAGATAGGTAACAACTGTTACACCTTTCTTGTCTAGTCTTTTTTTTTTGTTTTTGTTTTTAAATTAGGTAAAAGGGTTTCAACTTTTAATATAGCAAAAAAAAATCCCCTTTTATACCGCCTGATGTGTTTTCTATTCCATAATTTAAACATACATACATTCTGACACATATACATATATTATGTTTGTATACATATGTATTTTCGAATGGTGTAAATATTATTAAAGAATCAAAAAAAAATAAAACAAATTTGTTGTTATTTATTAAAAATAAAATATGAAATCAAAGTATTTTCTTTAATTCTTTACACACTATACTGCACTTCTTGTTAAATCCTTTAATAAAAGGCGCTTAACAAAATACCAAAAAAGTAAAAGTGTGAATGAGATAAAATAAAATGTTAATAAACAAAATAAAAGGGTTTTTGAATATAATATTTAATAAAAAGATTTTGCACAGGATTTAAATTAAAAATAAAACAAAAAACACAAAAAAAAGGAAAAACAAATAAAAAACAGGAAAATGTCTTTTTAGAACATTTTTTTCTTTTTAAATTGAATAAAATATGCTTATTTGAGATATTATATATAAATCAGTCTGGCAGTTGAACTTGGGTATCTGCCCGTTTATTTACAAAATCTGCAATGTTGGAAAAAACAATAATAAAATTTTAATTCTGAATATCTCGAGAAACTTATTAATTAAATATGACTACAAATCAAGGAATTTTTTTTGCCTTACTCCTCTTAGGATCATAGGGCTCCTCGCGCGGTTTTGCTCTGATATTTTAATGTTATCCCAGGAGATCTTAGATTTAGATTGTTCTTGGTGGATTGTTCTGCGAAATGTATTGTTAGCGTTGCTATGTCTTCTTGTTTCCTGAGGGTTCCACTCTAAAATTGTACTCGCTTTACTTGTGTTTGGTTTTCTAAGTGTATGGCCAGAATATGCAGTGTAGTATTCTCCAGCACTTATTAATGACGACTTGTAGTTTGATTCTGTAAGCTAAGTTTCACTGCCATTTGTCAGAACAGATTTTACACACGCTGAAATACTCATAGTTTTGTTACTTTGAATATCTGTGATGGTATATTATCTTATTATACCATCCTCCGCCGGTGGTTATTATGCTGCCCAGATAGCAAAAGTTATTAACAAATTCTATTTGTTCACCTTTCAGTTTGAAGAGGCCAGTGTTGGTCTTATTTATATTAATGTCTAATATTTTATTGGTTTTTCAGGTTAATTTCTAATATAGTGTATTTGGCAACTTTTTCAATGTGTTCTAATTTGCTTTCTATATCACTGAACTTATACGATAGCAGACAATATCCTCCGCGTGGTCCAGATCTTCAAGTTGGTTTGTCAGACCTCAAGTTCAACCTATCTTTATTAGGCAGACTTCCCTTAAATTAAGTTATTCTGAATATTTTTTTGTTTTATTCAAGTTATATCTTTTTTATGTTTTCTCACCTTTCTTAAACAACTTAAAAAATTCTTAACTTTATTAGCTTCTTTTGTTTTCTCTTTTTTACTACTATAAAAAGTATAAGGTATCCACTTATTATTTATAGTTTATGAAGCTTCAGCTTCCTTTCTGAAATCATTATTTTCTTAAGCCGTTGATTATTCAGATGTAAACTTTATTAATAAAAATTATAAAATAGCCTTATGATTTTTGAAAATGAATTCTCTACAAAAAAAAATCTAAGGAAAATAATTCAGAAGAAACAGTACATTTATATTAACAATTTTGAAATGTGCATCCTTAAAAATCTTTTGTTCCTCATACTGCCTTCTTTTATATTATTTTTTTTTACTTTTTCATTGTTTTGAATTTAACATTCAAATGAATACCACTAAATTTGTACCTGTGTCCGTGTATTGATCAAACTTATTATGATTTGTTGACAAAATTTACGTTTATTATGCTGTTCGACTACCCTCTTTTTAACCATTTATCTATAATTTTCATAGAAAATTTTTAAGATGATAAATTTCCTTAGATATTTTCTTACTTTATGCTAAAACGTACTAAATTCATTTGATTATAACTTCACCGGGCAATAACTTTAAGACTCCATTGAAATAAGAAGTTCCAGTGTTACTATACTAACCTGAAATAATTTGTTATTTAAAGATTAAGAACACAACAAGAAATATTAACTTGATCTAGTAAAATTACGGTAACACACAGGCGGTTATACTCAAAACTATTATAACCAAATATCCAGGAATAAAAATTTCTTCAATGCATGCATAAAGACAGTTCTAATGTATTGTAATCAACCCTGACAATGAAACAATGTTTATATCCTTAGCCAATGATGATTATAATTTATAAAAAATTTTATCCCATACTAAAGTCAGAAACGAAGATTTATGGATACTTACCAAGATTTGTCGGCACGGTGTCAGGAACTTACTCATTACTCATGTTTATTACATTATTTAGCTATAAGACAGAAAAAATTAAGATGGTTTCGTCAAGGACACAGGAAAGATCTAAACAACACAAACCAAAATGTGGAACTTCAAAATAGTAAAAACAACCGGTTATCGAAACAATATCTACTTGGAGACGCAGTACAATAACCGAACTAAGACCATAAATTTACAAAACAAAATCTTGAGTGAGTCGTTTTTCTAATTGATATAAAAACTTTTAGAGAGATTTAAACACTTTTTATTATCGAATATTATATCTCTCATGTTATCCAGAACTGATTCCTATAAGTTTCAAGAAATAAAATCTACTCCCACTTTGATTTCTAAATCTATTCGTAATGTAAAGAAACAGAAAAAAAAAAAAAACAACAACATATCAGTGCTAGAAATTTGGTTTTAAAATTTTTTTTTCATTTTTTTTTTTGAATTAAATTGCAACACAAAACAAGAAAAAAAAAAATTATACCGTTGATTTTAATCCGCAGATACAAAAATAAGACAAAATGAATGAAAAGTCATAAAAAAACATTTTTGTTTTGTTTCAAAATAATAAAAATATAAAAATGGATTTTGACAGATATTTGATGGCTTTTCATATTTTTTTAGTTTTTTTCTTTTTTTTCCGGGGGCTATAAAGGGAATTTGTTAAACGAGTTTCTAATATCTTCCTGTTAACATTTATCATATGTGCAATTTAGATATTTTCACTTTTTATTGTTGTATCTATAGAATAGAATTAGTCAAAAATTCATTTTATATTCATAACACTGTTGTATTTTTTTTTGTTATCCCTTTTTATAAAAATGTTGACAATAAAATCATATATTTTTTTTTTTTTTATTTTCAAATCTTTTGTTATTTTCTAATGAAATATTTAATGAAACAAATGAATAAAAATATATATATTTTTATTGTATGAAAATGATGTATACTATAAAATATGAAATTTTATTATATTGTAAATTCTTTTTACATAAATAAAAAAAAAAAAAGCCATAGAAAATGTTTCAATTCAATTAGAAAATTTATTATTTAAATAAATACTAATATTAAAATTGATTAAACAAAAAAAAAGAAAAAAAAAAATTAAAATAAAATAAAAAAAAAAATTTAAAAATGGCATGTGACAATGCAATGAAATTTGTCATAAAGAATTTATTACAAAAACATTTTAAAATTGATTGAAAAGGATTAAAAATATTTTTTTTTTTTTTGTAAAATAACCATATCAATTATGAATAGAATTATATTTTATTGATATTTAACTTTTTATACTACATACAGTTTTTCAAAATTGAATTTGAGATTAATCAAATTGATTTTTATACATAAAATATAAATTAGAAATAGAAATAGAGAAATTAGAGCAAACATCTTATATTTATAAATAGTTTAAATAAAAGAATATTTTAATCAAAATAAAAAGCTAAAAGGGCTAAAACATATTTGTGTGGCAACACTTTGATTATTTAGTTATTTTATACACTTTATCACTAGTAACATTTGTTATACGTGTTCCACCTATAGATGCCTATTTCTAAATTATCTTTATACAGTTTTAGATTTTGTCATCAACTTAACAGAAAAGGTCAATGAATATTTAAAAAGAAGAAAGCTTTTGTATAATTTTTGTTTTTTTACTTGCCATAACAGTTTAACTGTTAGACTCATAAACCTGCTTTACCTACAGTTAGATGTCAAAACAAGAGGCATGGTATGTTAGAGAAACGGGCATATTACTGGCATATATATAATGTAGGAAGTGGGAATATCTTTTTTTTTCGCCTAGGGCAGGTGCCAATCTTCCATAGACACTGACTAAGCTTCCATAGACACTTCCATTCTTACTGACTAAGCTTACCTCGACCTTTATTCAATATAATGGGATATAATCCTTAACTGCCTACTCAATATATTGACTAGGGAGTAGGGATAGGAAGGTATAGAAACACTTCCTCGGTGTTTACAGCGTATTTTATACGCTCTTACCCACTAGACCACCGAGGCCCCGTAGTTTCATATTTATTATATGCCTATATTTTTCTGTTATCGTAATACAAAATATTATTAATTTGAACCCACTGACAAGTGTTATAGCTGAATCAGGTCGAAAGGCAGATAAAACAATTTCATTTTAATTAGATTTCAATCCTGAACCATACCAATAAGAGTACGGCACCACTGTTACATTTAGATGTTCGACATATTCATATCATTGCTGCTGACTTTCTTTAATTAAATATAAACAAGATGTATGGTTTATTATCTTATAACGGATTTCAATTTTATACAAACAAATATTGAGTATTGACTATTTAAACTTTGTTTTCTTTCCATCTTTTGTAAGCTCAAATTAACATACGATATACATTTCATTTATACATTTTACATTGATATTCACATAGAACATTAAGCTTGTTCCAATAATTAAAGAAAACGAATTAAAATTTTTTTTATCAGAGTTTGAATAGTTTTACCTTAAAATGTTTAACCGATAATAGACTTAGACCTCATAATTATAAAACCTACTATTTTAAATTTATAATGATAAAAAAATAAGCGGTAATAAAAACCTTTCCCCCTGTTAGACCTTCTAACAAAACTTTTCCTGTTACTAATTATCCTGTTGAAAGAACAATTATTGTATCAACAGGTCTATTAAATAATAAATCTACTTAGTGAATTGCAAAAGGATACTACCATAAAATTAAAATTTTCCAAATTGTTTCGCTTAGTAGGTAGGTATTCTTCAAATTCCCCACCTTTTCCAGTTTTCCTTTGCACAAACGAAAAATATGATGGCAATGTGGCCATAAATATTTTTATTTCATCTCTAAAAACAAAATATTTAAAGTACACATAAAGAATAAATAATTTTAATATTAATTTAATAATTTTTTTAAATCTCTTAATTAAAAAGACAAAAATAAGTTTTATTTCAAAAATACATTTTATTTGTATCCTATTCATATATTATTAACACCTAAGCTAAACTATCAACAACAACTTCAAAAATTTAGAAACTTTTCCAGGATTTAAAATATAGGAAAAAAAGAAAAGAATAAAAAAAGGACTAAAAATCACTATTGGGAACGAGATAAGCATGTATTACCTATAGCACAACAACTTATATACATATATATAATATATTTTTGTACTGCAATGCACTGTTGAAAACATTTTTTCAAATATATACCATTAAAATTTTACATAAATAGCTTCAAGTTCAAAAATTCAATAATTGAAATTGGGATTTAACCAAACAAGCTGGTACATCATCATGATTGCCTCGTTTTTTTTATGTTTTTCTAAATGTTTAATATTTTTTTTGCATTTTTTTTATTAAATCCTTCAATTGCATTTTTAACCATTTTATATGATTGTCAAATATACAAAAGAAAACCGGAAAATAGAAATACATATACAAAAGAAAACCTAAAAAGAAAAAAAAAAAATAAGAAAAATCAATCTAATAAAAAAAACAAATTGCATTCTATCGTTAACCATCGCATCATCAATCGTCTCTCGCACACATCTCTAACTAATAAAACAAAGATATGTATTTCTACAAGCCAGCTACTCTATTTAGAATTACTAAATTCTTAAACTAAGTATTTTAACAATTTTTTCAATATATTTTTCAACATATACATACAAACATAGTTGAAAATATGCACAACATAAACTGTATATAGTTAAAAACGTTGTTGCACAACAAAAAATCATGATGACGCCAATAAAATAAAAATATTTAAAAAACAAAATACAAAAAAAGAACGAAAAATGTTCAAAATAGTACAGTATAGCGGAAATCTTATCTAGGAAAATGTAAAAATAGCTATACTTGAATATCAACGGTTGATATCAACAAATTAAAAAAAAAAAAATCTAATAAAAACAAGTAAATGTAACAGTAAGTCGATGCAACCGACTTATTAATACCCTACACCTGAATAATTCGAATTAAATTAACAATCCATAAGTGTTTTTGGCAGTGCTTGAACTTCTTCCCTTTTCTGTCTTATTCAACTCGAATTTCAAGAACGTAAAAGAGGTATCCGCTTGGGATATTCTTGACACCCACCCCTTGTATAAAATTTTAAGTTTCTATCTTAATTATTTTCGAAGATTGGTAGTCCTTGGGAGGTTTGTGTCAGCTACCCGAATTGCCACTCCAATTCATCGAATCCATCTCAGGAACATAAAGAAAACTTGCCAGAACACCATTCTATTAAATTTAAAGGTTCTACTTTTGTTGGTTTTGGAGATATGCTCGTTGCTCTTGTGCTCGTCCGGAAGTTTCCAAAATACGAACCCATGGTTCAAATTCTTTCAAATGTCAGTTTCCAATTTTACAGAAAAGGAAACATAACAGAACACCTTTGTACTAAAAATAAAAGTTCTATCTTTGTTGGTTGTGGAGATATACTCGTTTGATCTGGGGCTCGTCCGGAAGCTTTCAAGATTTGAACCCATGGACCAAATCCTCACAAATTTCAGAAACATAAATCAAACATGAAGGAACACCATTCTGCCTAATTTAAAGGTTATATCTTTATTGCATTTGGAGATAATATCATTTGCTCTGAGGCTCGTTCGGAAGCTTTCAAAATCCGAACCCAAGGACCAAATCCTCTCAAATTTCAGAGGCCTAAATCATACATGAAAGAACACCATTATGCCAAAAGTAAAGGTTATATATTTGTTGTTTTTGGAGATAATCTCATTTGCTCTGGGGCTCGTTCGGAAGCTTCCAAAATCCAAACCCATGGACCACATCCTCTTAAATTTTAGAGACATAAATCAAACTGGAAGAAACATCATTATAAAAAATTTAAAGGTTCTATCTTTATTGGTTTTGGAGATAATCTCGTTTGCTCTGGGGCTCGTTCGGAAGTTTCCAAAACCCGAACCCATGGACCAAATCTTCTCACATTCCAGAGACTTAAATAAAACATGAAAGAACACCACCCTGCCAAATTTAAAGGTTATATCTTTGTTGGTTTTGGAGATAATCTCATTTGCTCTGGTGCTCGTTCGGAAGCTTCCAAAACCAAACCCATGGACCAAATCCTCTTAAATTTCAGAGACATAAATCAAACACGAAAGAACACCATTGTACCAAATTCAAAGGTTCTACCTTTGTTCGTATTGGATATAATCTCATTTGCTCTGCGGCTCGTTGGGAAGCTTCCAAAATTCGAATCCACGGTTCAAATTCTTTCAAATTTAAACCCATGGCCAAATCCTCTCAAATTTCAGAGACTTAAATCAAACATGAAAAAACACCATTCGGCCAAATTTAAAGGTTATATATATGTTGTTTTTGGAGATAATCTCATTTGCTCTGGGGCTCGTTCGGAAGCTTCCAAAATCCAAACCGATGGACCACATCCTCTTAAATTTTAGAGACATAAATCAAACTGGAAGAAACATCATTATAAAAAATTTAAAGGTTCTATCTTTATTGGTTTTGGAGATAATCTCGTTTGCTCTGGGGCTCGTTCGGAAGTTTCCAAAAGCCGAACCCATGGACCAAATCTTCTCACATTTCAGAGACTTAAATAAAACATGAAAGAACACCACCCTGCCAAATTTAAAGGTTATATCTTTGTTGGTTTTGGAGATAATCTCATTTGCTCTGGTGCTCGTTCGGAAGCTTCCAAATCCAAACCCATGGACCAAATCCTCTTAAATTTCAGAGGCCTAAATCATACATGAAAGAACACCATTCTGCCAAAAGTAAAGGTTATATCTTTATTGGTTTTGGAGATAATCTCATTTGCTCTGGGGCTTGTTCGGAAGCTTCCAAATCCAAACCCATGGACCAAATCCTCTTAAATTTCAGAGACATAACCCAAGTAACAAAATTTATCTCATAAGACTCTAGTAGAGTGCTATGAGAGTTAATTATGGGAGTATTACTCTCATAATTTACTCTTGAAGAATTCTATAAGTGTCTTATGAGATCTTTATAAGAGTTAAAGGGCGCAGTTATGAGAGTAAATTAACACTCATAACAAGTCTTTAGCTCTCATTTTAAGAGTTTTAAAAGTATATCACTCTCATAAGAAAACTACTATGAGAGTATTGAAAAACTCTCATAAGATACTCAAAAGGGTGTTATAATAGTAGCTTATTCTTGTTATGAGTGCTGGTTTCGCCTTATGAGTGTTGTTAGAAAGAGAAACCAACATATTATAATATAAATGTATCCGTTTTACTTTTTAGAATTATTGTAGCGATTAAACAAAGTATAATATGTATGATTAAATATATGTGTGTGTTTAATATCATAAATAAGTACATATGTAAGAATTTAATATGAACATAAAATTATAGGAAACTAAAATAACTTTTTCGTCAAGAATATAAGCCAAAATTATACTGCCATTGAAATTTTATTAATAAAAGTAACCATTTTAGGTCGAAAAAAAGTAAAGCGCACTAAAAATAATCTAAATTTAAAAAATTTAAATAATTCTTTTTTAACCCTTTAGAGTCTTATTATTCTACTTTTACCCATATATCTGATCATTTGAGTAAAACTAATGTAATAGTACATATAAATTTCAATTAAAGCTAAGTTATATTGAATTTAAGCTATAATTTTGCGTTTTAATAATTTAAATTTAATCATTTTTACAATAAATATTTTTTCATATTTTTTTATTTAATAAAATTACTTAATAACATAAGGGTTAAGATTGAGAAAAATAAAGAAGATCAATAATATGGCCGCTGATTGATAAGTTTTCTTATAAGAACAAAACTCTTCATATGAGAATAAGTACACTGAAAAAAATGTAGGTACACAATATGAAATAATTTATGAAACTTTTCACATTTTTGACTGCCGTCCTGTTCATAAAAATGTCATAAAATTATAAATAAGTTTAATACAAAACGAGGTTCACAAAATTTATGATTTTGTTCATATAATTAGTTTATGAAATTATGAAATTTACGAATAAAATAAAAAAAATTATTTTAAACTCGTACAATGCTGTAAAAAGTAATTATTTATTAAACGGAATTAAAGAACAAAATTTGTAAAGACTTCGATGTACATTTTTCATGTTTTTAATTATTAAATCTCTTTAAAAACATAATTTATAAATATTAGTTTATATATTATTATATTAAAATTTAATTTTTATATAAATTCTTACGACAGCATGACAATTTTATCTAAAGTTTTTGCAATGCTAGATTCTTTTTGATGCTTTTAAGATTTTTATATTACTTCAGATTAGTTAGAATATTATTATTCACATCGTTAATAATAATAATTAATTGTTTGTAATAGTTCACTAAATTAACAATTTAACTGATGCTTGGATTAATACCAATGTCGGATACAAAAAAAACACTAATATTGCTAAATTTTTATTTCTACTAATTTTTAAATTCTTCGATATAACGTATTGTAGAAAAATGTTTTTTCAGTGTACAACATATTTCTTTTTATCAGAAAATTATTATTGTATTCTTAATTCCTGTACGAACAATAGCCACAGGTATACAAAAATGTATCCTCCGTTTGTAACAAATAGAACTTATTATATTAATATTGATAACTCTCGAATATAAACTCTGAATTATAAAAATATTTGATATAAAAGTCAGAGTACATGTGCTATACATGGGCGTTTTTCTTTTTCTCATTAGAGCAGATTCAGAGCTGTCAAGCAAAAAAAATTGTGTTTCTTTTTATGCTCAGATTATCCAGATTATCCATTTTGTGTTTCTCTTTTAACTCGGACTGTGATCAGAGCGCGATCTGTGAGCTCGTAAACATTTATCAGATTTCACAGAGTTTTCAATAAATATAACGTCAAATTAAGAATAAAATAATAAAAATGTCAACAAAATAAAATTTCGTGCATAGATAAACATTTTTTTTTAAGTTTTTTTTTAAATTTTATTAAATGAAATTTTACGTAAAATAACTTTGTTTTATTTTATTTCTTAAATAAATTCCTTTTAAAACTATATTATTACATTTAAAATAATGAAATAAAATAAAAAAAAAAATACTGACGTTAGAAAATAATTTGGATAAAAATTGACAATTTGTGCTCTGAACGTTTCTTTTTTAACTCAGAGTGGTCAGAGCTCAGATAAAAGTTTGCTCTGAGCGCTCGACATCTGCTCTGAGCATTAATCTGATGACAAAAAGAAAAACGCCCCATATAAATATACATACATATATAAATTACCTACATAAAATTATGAATAATACAAAAAATTGAAATAAAAAAATTTTAACCCATGTGTAATAATGTGTATTGTGGTCACATTGGGTAGAAGAAACAAATGTCTTTAAAACCTATATCTCAATTTTTTGCTTGTTTTGACACCCTCAATCATTTCCTCACTTAAGCAAAGTTATAGTATAAATTGTTTTGAATATTTAGTGTTGACAAGGGCAACTGCTTTTTTTTAGTGTGACATATTTTTTAAAAACAATTATGTTTGATGAACTAAATCAAGTTTTTTTACTCTTATATCAGAATATTGATCTTATTACAAGAGTATTGGTCTTCTTATGAGATTAATTTCATTATAATGAGAGTTTAAGTTTTATTATAAAGCCATAACTCTTATAATAAGATTTAAATTCTTTTTCCAAGTGTTTTAGATTTTAAACGTCAAATTGTTTTAGTCGAAAAAAGGCTGCTAACTTCTTTTAGATTTTAAACATTGAATTGTATTAGTCGAAAAAAAGACTGTTCATTTTTTTTAATGAATTTTTCTTATTATTTTTTGTTTTATTTTGAATAATTGACTTCAAAAACAAGTTTATCTTTTGCCATAATTTTAAAATATGATTATTTACTTAATAGTATAAAGTAAGGGAATAAAAATGCTTGTATATCTCCTGAGGTAAACGATCTTTCAATAATACAACTACTATATAATATAGAAATGTAAGGTATTCCAAAGCTTTCCAATGCGCCGGCCAATCTAATCTTTTGTTTATTAAATATTTCGAACAATACTTTTGTATTAGCTGTCTTATGTTAAACGTAATTTAATCATTTCTAAAAACTTCATCCTTTTAAAAAGTTCGCTGTCGATCAGCTGATTTTTATCATCCTCATCATAAACGCTAAAAAAAGTTCGCTGTCGATCAGCTGATTTTTATCATCCTCATCATAAACGCTATGTCATCATCCCGTTTTTTAAGATAATGCTAACAAATATACTTGAATTATTCAAAGACCTATTTTTCTTTCGATTTAAATACCTGAAACTACCTTAGTTAGGACATCTTTCAATATTTACTTCTATTTTGTTTTGTTGACTTCTATTTCCAGACCTTATTTTTATTCTTGAACTCTAACAACAATTTTATTACAAGTAGTTATTAAAGTTTAATTCTCATAAAGGAATCCTTTTAAGAACACAATTCTATAAGAGTTGAAACCTCATAAAAAAGGCTTTATGAGAATATAAATTTTCTTGCGCTTAATGGAAGTGTTGATATCTTATTATAAGTACTCTATAAGAGTTAATTTAATTCTTATAAAAAGAGTAAAAGTATTTTTAACAATATAAGTATTGCTATCTCATAAGAAGAGCTTTATAAGAGTAAATTAATTTGTTATAATTAGAATTATGTTATGAGAGTCTTCAAGTGTGTTATGAGAGTCTTATGAGAACTTTTCCCAATTTTCTAGAGTTTTACTCTTGGCAAATGTTACTTGGGAAATCGAACGGGAAGGAACACCACCCTGCCAAATTTAAAGGTTATATCTTTGTTGGTTTTGGAGATAATCTCATTTGCTCTGGTGCTCGTTCGGAAGCTTCCAAATCCAAACCCATGGACCAAATCCTCTTAAATTTCAGAGGCCTAAATCATACATGAAAGAACACCACCCTGCCAAATTGAAAGGTTATATCTTTGTTGGTTTTGGAGATAATCTCATTTGCTCTGGTGCTCGTTCGGAAGCTTCCAAATCCAAACCCATGGACCAAATCCTCTTAAATTTCAGAGGCCTAATTCATACATGAAAGAACACCATTCTGCCAAAAGTAAAGGTTCTATCTTTATTGGTTTTGGAGATAATCTCGTTTGCTCTTGGGCTCGTTCGGAAGTTTCCAAAAGCCGAACCCATGGACCAAATCTTCTCACATTTCAGAGACTTAAATAAAACATGAAAGAACACCACCCTGCCAAATTTAAAGGTTCTATCTTTGTTGGTTTTGGAGATAATCTCATTTGCTCTGGTGCTCGTTCGGAAGCTTCCAAAACCCAAACCCATGGACCAAATCCTCTTAAATTTCAGAGACATAAATCGAACGGGAAGAAACATCATTGTACAAAATTTGAAGGTTCTATCTTTGTTGCTTTTGGAGATAATCTCGTTTGCGGAGATTATCTCCAAAAACCCGGAATCATTCGGAAGCTTCCAGAATCCGAACCCATGGACGGATTTTGTCCAGATTCGAACTTGGCCTTTCTTTCGTAATTAGTAACCTACTATATAAATTTCATCAAGATAGCATCATTATTTTTTGAGTTATCGTGCGTACGGACGGACGGACGGACGGACGGACATCGCTAAATCGACTCCGGCGGTGATCCTGATTCAGAATATATATACATGTCTATACCTAACTCGCTTCCTTTTGGTGGTTACAAACACCATACCAAAGTTAATATACCCTATACTTTAGGTGTAGGGTATAATAAACAAGAAGAGCATTGTAACTGTTTTATTTTTCTTTTGTTTTTATTTTGAATAAAAATTTAACTACTAACTACTACTGTTTATTTATATCTTCTTAGAATTTTTATAATATCAAAGTAAAACTCGATCGTTATCCGAATTATATAGTATATTACCTATCCTAACGATTAATTCAAAATCTTAGTCTGTTTCTCTGTACTCCTCTTTAAAATGATCGGTTTTCAGCATCTCATTTGATTTTAGTTAACCCAATATTTTTTTTTAATTTGGAAGATATTTTAAACTACCCAATGTCATTAATTAATTTACATCTTGTTTTTGAAAGTCATCAATACTCTAACCATAGGAACTAAATGAGATCCCCTTTGGTAATGTTGAATTTTAACGAACTAGCTCACTGTCTTTAACGAACGAGCTCAATGTCAAACGAAATAAATCACACTGTCAAACGAAATAAATGTACTTTTTAAAACAAGGCGGAAAATAGTTATAATAGTTAAATATGTATTTATTGAACATGGACATAAAAGTTACTTCAAGTTATGTGTTAAGAAATAAAATGTTTGTCCATCGGAATTCTTCAAAAAGAAAAGTTTAAGAAAAACTTTTATGCTAACGGTACAATCTTATTGAAACAAACAACAACTGTACAATCTTATTGATTACAAACTCGTTGAGTTACTCTAAAAGGTAATAGAAACTATGTAGCCAAAAATGTTTGAAATTCTTTAAGTTATTTTAGTCAAAAACAACTCATTAACTAAGCCAATCAATCCCAATTCTCAAAATAAACCTTTACCATTATTGAAGTAACTCTAAACATTGTTTGTTAGGTAAGGACAAAGGTATTTTTCTTAGATGTATTGCCATTAAAATTAGTTAAAACTACATTTTCAGATTTTTTACACCTCTTTATGCTTCATATAGAATTTTCAGTTGAAACTTTTTAAACCTCAGAGCAAACCACATTCTTCTTTTTCCATTTGGAGTTTTTGTTGTATATAATGCATAACACCTTCTCATTGTTTGAGGAAAGTTCAAAATCCACCATTTATAAATATTGTAAGATTTACAAAGAACTTGAAAACAGAACAATCATATCAGTACAGTAAAATCTAAAAAAAACTTGGTATTGGTTCCATTTTTATAACAAGATTTTAAGTAGGTAAGTGAGTTTGACAGACTTCTAATTTCCAAATAATACGAGTATTCTGTTAAAATTTAAAATATTATCTGAAAATTGGTTCACAAGTAAAATTGCACTATCTATGTACATATAAATATAAATATAGCGAAACAGCTAAACAAAATTTCATCATTTTCCTCATGTTGTATTTTCAAATATGACCAACGTAAACAAAAGACAAACAAAACAAAACAAAAAACAAATTTGAAATAAACATTTTGGAGGAATATCTGTCAATGTAAATATCCTGTTTTTTTATTTTAATTTATTTTCCTTTTTTTTTTTTGTCTTATCTCATGGAAATTGGTTAAATTGTGACTGTTTATTTGTGATGCAATCAACAATTTCATATAAATGTTAATAGTAGTGCAATAGAAATGGTGGTACTGTGGTAAAAGTTTCGCTAAAATGCTTTAAATATTAGAAAAATAAAAATAATTTTTTTTTGTTTATAGAATAACCACGCATTTGAAGAGAAGGAAATGCATTTAACTGATTCGTTCACATTTTGTTTTTGTTTTTGTTTTTTTTTTTTATAAAATGCAGTATAACTGTTAAAAAGCAACAGATTTAAGGGATGCAAATTTAATTTGATTGAGAAAAAGTCAAAGTTGTAAAAGGAAATTTAAAAATGTCCTTTTCCTTGTTTTTTTTTTTTTTGTTTATTTATCTAAAATAAACAACCATTCAGTAATGGTTGACCACGATAAGAAATGTCATTAAGTTTAATTGTTTAAGCTGAATCTAACAAAGAAACTTCATTTAAAAGCCTACATAAAGGATAGTATTAGTAGAAAGAAAAGTAGTTAAGTAGGAAAAATAAATATTAAAATATTTTCTTAATTTTTGATGAAAAGAACCTAATCCACTGGACAACTGTTTTGGTGGGATTTTCAAATGTTGTTATTAATATATTATATCAAAATTGCTTTTTATATTCTATCTAACTTTTAAATTTTATTCACAAACAAATTTCTTTTTTCAACGTTGAATTTAGTTCACTTCATTGTTTTCTGTTTCAAATTTTGATTTTTGACTAAATGAATCATCGTTCGTCAAAAAAGAATAAAACCTCTCAAAACAAATTATTGAAACCCTGATTTTGTAAGCAACTATAAAATCCTTTCAAATTAGATAAGGAAATTAGCCCCGCTAGACAAATTATTAAAACCCTAATTTTGAAATCAACTATAAAATCTCTCCTAATTGAGAATCTCATAAATAAAAATATTGTGGAAAAAGCGTATAACTCTGATTTTGTAACCAACTATAAAATCCTTCCAAATTAGCTAAAGAAACATATTTTTAATATCTTGACAAATAGATATTTGCGAAATGCAAATCTTTTAAGTAAAAACTTGTTAATTGAATTTTTCCATTGTGCGTTTTTTGATAAGTGGACTTAGGCGAAATAGATGTTTGTCATCCAAGTTTTGCCAAATGTTACGCCGCCATTTCAACTACACTACTTTTAAAATAGTCCCCCAAAACCTCGCTATAGACAAATTATTAAAACGCTGATTCTGAAATCAACTACAATCTCTCCTAATATAAATCTATGCATATCTTTTTTAATAAATATTTATTACAAAAATATTTGTTTGTTAATAATATTAGTTTGTTTAAAGTCTTTTTGCGAAGTGTATCTTTTATTAAAAATATTTTTGGCGAAGTGTCCCTTATGTTAAAAGTCTTTTTCTGAAGTGTCTCTTTTGTCAAATGGCATTAGGCAAAGTGTCTTTTTACGAACTGGATTTAAACAAAGCTAGCCTACAGTTGAGCTATTATTATTAATATTAATATTAATATTACTTATTATTATTATATTATTATTTTATAATAATTATTATTATAATAAAAAATGACTGTCATTTTTTTTTTGTATGATCTGGCCGGTGATTACCACGAAGACACTACCATTCAAAGGCTAGCGGCTTAAAACCCCTGCGACATGAGTCAGATGCATAATCGTCAAGAAACCCATTAATATAACAACATTTCAAATTCTTTTCCCATTTGAATAATTTATTTGGTTTCCAACTCTCCATACATCAATCCAACTCATATACGCATATTGACATATGTCTATCTGACAGTTAACTTATACCTGCCTGTAAGTAAAAGTTAGCATGAATGCTAATATTCAAAAATTAAAAGAATTTAAACCTAAGCATTTAATTTCTTAAAACAATATTCATAAAAATTGATTCATAATATTCATAAAATACCGAATTTAGTTTAATTTACACTAATACAATACCCCAACAAAAAATCAGATTCTTTTACAATGCATTCAGAAGTTTTATAATAAGTGCAAAATTTTTATATTCTGATATTAAAAACGTAAAAATAAAATTATAATAAGATTTTTAAAATAATTTAATATTATAAAACATCCTTAAATTAACGATATTAAGTTTAAATAAGTGTGTATATATATAAATATATATAAATATATACAATGGATGTCGTACAAGTCACTGCACGTAAAATACTCATATGTTTAAAAAATGGGTGCACATTGAAAACCAATTTACTACGGTGTCACGTGTTTTTAACGACTTGAAAGTTGTTTTTTTTTTCGTCTCTTCATTTTTCGCAATTTTTTACTCATTTCATTCTCCTTCAATCTTTTTATTACGAAATTTATTTTCACTTTTATTTGATTTTTGTTTTATATTAAATTTAACTTTATTGAAAATATATTTTGAAATTTAAAGATTAATTAAATGTCACAAAAAAAAAATTATTTTAAGTACATATGTTTAGAGTTGGAAAGTGTTATTAAAATATTTGATTTTAGGTACAAATAAAGTTTTTTTTTATAACCTTGTCTTATAAAAAAGTCTAAATAATTGAACAAAATATTTATTTTATTTTGGTTTAATGGGAGTGAAATACATCGCAAGGTTTTTAAAGTAAGCTTATACGCATATTTCAGTGCGAGTTTTAAAGTGATAAAAAATTGCAACACGCTTATATTTCTCTTTATAACAGTTACGGTTATTTTAATGAATTAAATTAGACTACGATATAATATATAAGAAGATAATCCGAAACTTCCAAACCTTATTAAATATGGCAACATGTATAAATTTCATTCTCACTTTCATTTCAAAATTTATCAGGTATGGAAAACCGTGTAAGATTTTAAAGTTTTAAGGATCTTTTAAATCAAAATTTTAATAATTTTTAAAACTCATATAAATATTTCATATAGCATACAATCTTTCAAAAATTGAATGTTTGCACTTAAAAACCGTAACCGTAACTAATTACAAAAATCGTAATAAAATCCGTTCATAATATTAATTTTACTCACTAAACTCCCCCTTGTAACCAAGGAGAAATACCCTAACTTGTGCGCACTATAATGGCTGTATAGTAAGAAAGAGAAAGAAATGTAAAGGTACAAAGTAAATACTTAATTAAAAATATGATTTTTTTAACATATCATGGTTTAAAAGTTTAATATATATGTCAAGTGTTAAATTTAATTAGCAATTATAAATGACTATCACAGGTTTTTAAAATACTGATAACTTTCCAATCGTTTTAGGCATTTTAAGTTTCTTTAATGGCTATGCTTATACAACACAATTTTAAATAATGTTTAATAGCAACAATAATACAATATGACAATAAGAGAGAGATAATGAGATTGAATTGCAAACTTTTACAAAATAAAAAGAATAGGGGCCTTGGTGGCCTAGTGGGTAAGAGCATATAAAATACGCTGTAAGTTTTGTTTTGAACCCCACACACGTCGTAATACAGGAACGCCTGAACAGGAAAGACTGTGTAATTTCGTGTCCACATTTATGTGGCAGAGAAATGCATTAAAAAAAATAAAAAGAATAAAAACATGGTAAACACTTGTGCTGCATTTACACAAAGTGAAACGTTGTCAATTACACTGTTAATATATGTCAATTTAAATGTCAACACCTATGTCTATGTCCAATTTTTTGTCAATATTAACAAAACTTAATAAAACATATTAAATTAAATTATTGTCAATTGATTGACAATCTATCATTTAGTGTACCACTAACCTTAATGGCTAAATAAGACGTGCATCATAATATCCGAAGCAAAATCCACATTTGGAAGTCTTTATAAAAAGAAATTATGTTCAAAATTTGTATCTTCACAATAATATTTTTTTTTCATCTATGTTAGGAGTGTAATTTTAAATTTTATAAATACATACACATATAATTTTTATTAATTTTTTTTAGCACATTTCAAAAAAAAATTTGAAAAAATGTGCCTATTAGTTTCACTCTGTCCGTCCGTCCGTCAGAGGACTACAGCCCCTTAAACTTTGAAAAACCCTATTTTTAAATGCGTATATTTCAATATCAAAATTATATATAGTTTTTAAATTTAGTATTTAAATTTACCGTTATGTGAAAACCAAATTCTGCATGATTTTTCTACCTTTATAACTCCGGTACCCTTTCAGAAAGAAACTAGAAATTTTGAGGCGAGAAAAACCCTTTAGAATTAGTATAAGTTTGCTCAGAAAATGTTTTTGTACCACCCCCTGTTTATGAGCTATTAGAGCTCAAAAATTGAAAATTTGCTATATTTAAACACCTGTAACTTAGGCACCTGTACACATTTTTCTTTGGCAAGACAAAAAATTTAAGCTACAGAAATATATTTTTATGTGTGTTAATGGTTTTTTTTAATTGTATAGGGTTCTCAAGTTACAGCCCCCCAAAAATTGCAAAAAGGCCCTATTTTCAAATGTATATATCTCAGGTTCTGCGTAGTAGTTTTACAATCTAGAAACACTAGAAGACCGGAATTTTTCTTACCTCTACAAAACGATATCAAAATTATGCAATATTTTGAAATTTACTATTTAAATTTACCGTTGTTAAATTTTGTTACCGTATGTTAAAATCACATTTTGCATGATATTACTTTTTTCATAACTCCGGCACGCTTTGAGATAGGAATCCGAAATATTGAGACGAGAAAGAACTTTTAGAATTAGTATAAGTTTCCTCAGAAAATTTTTTGGTAGTATCCCCTATTTAAGAGTTATTACGCCTCAAAAATTTAAAATTTGCTGTTTTTAGACACCTGTAACTTAGGCACCTGTAAAAAGTTTTCTTCGGCAAGACATGAAAATTAAAGGTTCAATAATATATTTTTATGTGTGTTAACGGTTT
This sequence comes from Poecilobothrus nobilitatus, assembly GCA_947095535.1. Classification (NCBI taxonomy): domain Eukaryota; kingdom Metazoa; phylum Arthropoda; class Insecta; order Diptera; family Dolichopodidae; genus Poecilobothrus; species Poecilobothrus nobilitatus. The sequence continues at coordinate 48,648,173 of OX352772.1, read as the reverse complement.
TTCTTAGTTATATAAGCTTCCGGACTAACAGCCCCTCAAAATTTCAGAAAAGTTCTATTTTCAATTTTTTTCTTATTACATGAACTTTTCAAATTTTTGTGCAAGTCACAATTCTAAACAGTTTGTATTGCCTTTTGGAAATGTGCGCTTTTAAAAACCGTTGGTTTACATTCTACCTTGTTTTAGGTTATAATTCCTATTTCGAAAAACTTTTAAACATTTTGATCATAATAACTTTTATAATACTTACTGTCTATAACGCTTTATGGTGCAGGGTAAAAAACAAATATATATTCAATAAATTTTTCTCTTTCCACAATTTCCGCAATTTTATTTTAGCTTCCATATTAAACATAAATAATATTCTTTGTATCCATGCTCTAAATACCCATATTTAGAATTTTTTTTTTTTAAATATTTCTCTGGTACACCATAAAGATTGAGGCCAAATGAAAACCATATACAAATTCAAAAAAAAAAAAATAAATTCAAAAAACAAAAACAAATAAAGAATTTTTCGTTAAATTATGACAGTTATAAAATGGCCCATTTGGCATTTTGGTTAAAATTTTTGGCCATTTTTTTTTTATTTTTGAAGAAACGAACGAATAAAAATAAAAATTTCGATTTACGAATTATTTATTTGCTTAATACATAATATTACATATGGAAGTTAAAACATTAAAGAGAAAATAAAAATAAAATTTTATTAGATACCATTATATTTTATTTATAGGAACATATAAGAATATTTTTGTTAATACATCGAAACTCAAAACAAAAAAAAAAAACAATAACTTTTTAATTACAAGACAAAAAATTACTTTGAATTTTGTACTATTTTTTATTATTAGCTTTTATTGAAAGCAACAAAAATTTTGAAATTATATAAATGTTGTATTTATGACTTTTAGGTAGACAGAATGTCTATATTTAAGCAACTCTTCTTACAATATTAATGATTAAATATAAAAATTCAAATATATAATTTGTATCTATAGTTTTATCTTTTACATCTCAATGCTCCATTCTTCAATTATGTTTATTGTCAATAACATTTTTACATAGTTTTTTTTTTCCAAATTTTCATGACCAATTCAAATAATTCTCGAAAATTTTGTAATTCTTCTAATATAGTCACAGCTTCCAGTTGAATTTTGCTTCTGTCTAATGTTTCATTTCAATTACTATAACTGTTGCATATTTTTTTCGGTGTGCATCAGATTGTGTTTAGATTTGTTTAAATTTTGCTTCGATTTTCTCTGTTTCTTTCCACACATATTCAGTATTCTTGATAAAATTCTCACACGATCTCGATTTTCAAACATTCCTATCCTTCATCCTCTTCAAATCCTCCATTTCACTATATTTTTGGCGTTAATCTTTTGGGGAATTTGTTTAAATCTTCGACTTTTAACAAAAATATACCTTGATTATGAATAACTTTTGTATTTGATTGATGGTTTTGAGGGAAATTAATGTAAGGTACAAGTAAATCCATTTTTAAATTATTTACAAAATCAAATCTCTCTTAAAATTTCTATTTCAACTTTCTTGTATACACGTAATATACATGGTAAATGAGCCCTTTTAATTTTGTGATTAAAATTCAAAAATAAAGATTAAAATATTTTTTAAAATAGACTACAAAATTCTTTTCTAACATATATCCTTTCGATATCCTTTTCAACTATTTCCTTCAATCCTAAAATTTCTTCTCAATATGTACGTACACATTTTTTTCTCCCAACCCAAGCAATATTTTTGCTCCAAAAATCTGAGCCTAATATTTAATTTAGAAGGGAGGGATTATTTTGGGGGAAGGGAGGGAAATTTTATAGAAGAATTTACAAGCTAAAGAGAACTTTTCATAAATGAACTAAATAATCTAAGGTTAGAAATAATAATACAGCATAACATAAGCATATAATATAAGCATATATTTTTAAAGTCAAAAGAATATGAAACAAAATAAGCCTAACTTAAATCATAGTCATATCAAACACATAAAAATTATACCTATACTTAACTGCAAAAATAAAAATTGAAAATCTAAACTTTTCTCTAAAAAAATGTCTAGTCTAAAAATAACCAAAGAGAAGTTGATAAAATAATGTTAATATTACTTCTGAAAGTTCTCATCAAAAACGAAAAAAAAAATTGTTTTCACATTAAACAAAAAACAAATCAAAACAAAAACAAAAATCATTGTTAGAGAGTGATAACCATAACTTTTAACATTTATTTTATGAAACAAGAAAAAACAAAAACACAAAATAAAAAAAAAAAATGGCGAACTTTGAAAAATCAAAAAAAAAAAAATCTAAACCGCCAGCATATTTTTACGCTAAATAAATCTTTAAACTTCAAGTCTATAAATACTACCGGAAAAATTGTTGGTTGGTCACATAAGGCTTTATGTGCATCTCATCTATTCAAATTTTTTTTTGTATTTTTATTTTTCTTTTTTTTGTTCTGAAAATTTTGGACTTTAAACTCTATTACACTGCACACATAAATTTTAAAAGAAGAAAAAAAAAATTGTTCTGAAAAAAAAAGTTTACAAAAGTTTAATTTTTTTTTTTGTATATTTTTGTTTAATAAAAAAAAACCGGAATGGTACCTTACCATATAAAAATTCAAAAGTTTTTATATGTTTTTTTTTTTTACATTGATGCATTATGTATGCATATTGAAAGGTATCAAAGGTATCATATTAAGTAATAGTAGTTAACATTTACCTCTTCTGTCCAATATGATCTGCTACTTGCTACATGTAGTTTGTATTGTAAAAATATCTTCTTTCCTAATGCATTGTTACCACGTAATGTTTTTAAGGGGTTGGGTATGGAAGCTTGCACTACAAAATCTTTCCAAAATCCTGTATTAGAAAATCTGCAGCAACAAAATCCTGCATTACAAAATCTTGCATTACAAAATCCTGCATTACGAAATTTTGCATTACAAAATTCTATCATGAAAATTAAGCAAAATCTTGCATTCAAATTGCGGCGCGGCGCAGAATTTTTTTCGAAAATAATATATGGCATACAATTGAACTGTGCCTAAACAATTAATTAATCCGTTATCATTTATAAAATAAATTATTTATTAACATCAATTTTCTGTTACTCTTAACAATAATATATATATAAACAGGAGAGAGATTTTAATAATATAGAGCTATAGGTGTTTTAGTCTTTGGCACACATCCAGGGCGCACATCCATATGCACAGATGGACAGTGAAACACAGCTCCAGAATTTTAGGGCGCCAACTTGTTTGACATAGAAATCTATGCGGGTGTGGGTCTATTTGTTGAAAAACAAAATGTCTAATTTAAAATCTTGAAAAAACAAAATATTGAAAAAAAAATATCGAATAGGGAAAAAAGTTGAAAAATAAAATGTCGAAAAAAAATGCTCAAATAAAAATATCCTCGAATGTAGATTTAAAATAATTAATTTTATTTAACACTCCTAATACACAATGTCACATATACATACCTATATATAAATATTCTAGAAAAAACGTATATCTAACGCCGATTTTGAATCCTACTCTAAAATCCCTCGCAATTATTTTTTCCCATGTATATTTTAAAACAAAAGCATTTCATATAGTGAGATTTTTAGCACATTTCCAAAAAAATTTTGAAAAAATGTGCTTATTAGTTTCACTCTGTCCGTCCGTCTGTTTACCAAACTTCTACACCGTTAAAGATAGAGAAAAAAAATTTTAACCATGGGTAGGTCTCATAAACAAAATAATTTTGTGGAACAACTTTTTCATGTAGCGCCTCCCATTACGGAGCTACACCCCCTCAAACTGTGAAAAGCTTCATTTCTAAATGCATATATCTTATGTTCTGCTTAAGATTTTTTCAATCTGAAAACGTCATTCGACAGGTATTTCTTTTATCTTTGTAAATTAATATCAAAATTATACAATTTTTTAAAATTTAGTATTTAAATTTACCGTTATGTGAAAACCAAATTTTGCATGATTTTTCTACTTTCATAACTCCGGCACGCTTTTAGATAGAGGCTTGAAATTTTGAGACAAGAAAGAACTTTTAGAATTAATATAAGTTTGCTCAGAAAATTTTTTTGGACCACCCCCTGTTTATAAGATATGAGGGCTTAAAAATTGAAAATTTGCTATTTTTAAACACCTGTAACTTGGGAACCTGTACACATTTTACTTCTGCAAGATGTAAAATTTAAAGCTACAGTAATATATTTTAATGTATGTCAAAGGTTTGTTTTAGTTGTAAAGGGTTCCAAAGTTGCAGCTCTTCAAAATTGCGAAAAAGTCCTATTTTCAGATGTATATATCTCAGGCCCTGCGTAATAGTTTTGCAATCTATTACGCATAATAATAAACGAAAATAACAATTAACAAGGTAGAATGTAAACCAACGGTTTTTAAAAGCGTACATTTCCAAAAAACAATACAAACTGTTTAGAATTGTGACTTGCACAAAAATTTTAAAATTTAAAAAATAAAATTTAAGAAATTTTTTGTAATAAGAAAATATGTGAAAATAACATTTTTCTGGAATTTTGAGGAGCTCTAAGTCCGGAATCCTTTATAAATAGAAAAACCATTAACACACGTAAACATATATTGCTTGAGCTTTAATTTTTATGTCTTGCCGAAGAAAAATTTGTACAGGTGCTTTAGTTTGCAGGTGCCTAAAAATAGCAAATTTTCAATTTTTCTACCCTAATACCTCTTAAACAGGGAGTGGCGCAAAAAAATTTTCTAAGAAAACTTATACTAATTCTAAAAGTTCTTTCTGCTCAAAGTTTCAGGTTCCTATCTAAAAGCGTGCCGGAGTTATGAAAAAAGAAATTTTAGGCAAAATGTGGTTTTCACATAACAGTAAATTTAAATAGTAAATTATAAAATATTGCATAATTTTAATATTTATTTAGGTAGATAATAAAATTTCCGGTCTTCTGGCGGTTTTAGGTTGCAAAACTATCACGCAGAGCCTGAGATATATGCATCTGAATTTACAAAATTTTCAGATTGAAAAAATCTTAACGAAATATAAGATATATGCATTTAAATAAAATAATATGTAAAAAAAATATTTTTTAAAATATGCTTTTATCGAAACCAAATTCGCCCCCTAAAAAGTAGAAAATAAAATTGATTGCAAAACTTTAGCTTTTTTGACTGTTATAATATAAAAGTGAATTGCTAGTGCAAGCATTTTGGACTGTTATAATATAAAAGTAAATTGCTGGAATAAGGTTAAATAAAAATCTGAGAAATTTGGAGTTCGTGTTTCTTTTTTATTCCAGCAATTTACTTTTATATTATAACAGTCCAAAATTCTTGCACTAGCAATTCACTTTTATATTATAACAGTCAAAAAAGCTAAAGTTTTGCAATCAATTTTATTTTCTACTTTTTAGGGGGCGAATTTGGTTTCGATAAAAGCATATTTTAAAAAATAATTTTTTTACATATTATTTTATTTTAGACTTTTTAGTTTTAAATGAAACACATAATTTGAATTTAAAAATATGGGATATTTTTTATTCATACATACATTAATTATTGTTTCTGATCTAAAATACGTTTTATAATTTTATACCAAATGTTTAAGTAAATTAAGAGATGTTAAATCGATTCCATTACAGCAAGAGTAAAATTTTTTTATTCCAGTATGTAATTCATAAATAAAGAAAGTACCTCGAAGGGTAAAATATGTACCAAAATACTGTGATTATATAAATATTACAATCCAACAACATAACTCGAATGAAAATGATATACATAAATGTACTTTACTGTATATTTCTATAGTATATTATTTAGTAGTATATCGTATATCCAAACAAACATCTAACCTTGAACACCTACCTACCTAATCGCTTAATAAGATCATGCAGTAAAAAATGTTGACAAATATCTTGATTTAAATTATAAACAAATGGAGCGGAACAAAATAATTTAGGAAATTAGTTTAACATAATATTACGTGTATCCAGCCATTGATGCAGTGGTTGATGCACCGCTTCTCATTCATAAGGGAATGAGAGGTCTCGGGTTCGATTCCCGGCTGGGTACAATAATTATAAAATAAAAAATAAAAATATTCATATATCGCAATATGTAAATACTTTATAATATATCATTATATCACGTACACATTCCTACCAGGAAACAAGGGTTATAGCTACCTGGCACATTTATGTACCACGGTACCTGAATATAAATAAATAAATAAATATTATGTACATACGTACGTACATATTTACATACGTAGTTTTAATTTTTTGTGTTGACAAAATTTTGTTTGTAAATCATAATGCGTAATGCGCAAAAGCATAATTTTGTAATGATCTTTACTTTTTATATTCTTTTCTATGTACAAAAATAATATTATGTATGTATGTAGTTTGAATTTGGCAATTGGAATTATTTTGAATAAAATTTTATTTGTATATCTATATACACAATATACATAATAAATGTTCCTAAATAAAAAACATAAAACATTAATTTTTAACGCCATACATATTCAATATGCAATAAAGAATGTTGACAACAAATATTCTGATTGAAATCCTAAACAAATGTTTTAAAACAAAATAATTTAGCAACATAAAAATATTGTACGTATATATTTTGTGTTTTGCTAAATTCTAATACAAAACTCATGTGCACATCAAGATTGATTGAACTAAATTATTATAGCAGCAAAGATCAAATACATGTGTATTGTATGCATGAATTATGAATAAGAAGAAAAATAAAGTTTTGAATCTATTATACATAAAATTTTATTTAAAAAATATTGATGAATAGAGTTAAAAAAAAAAATTATACATATACGAATTGGATTCGAACCACAGTCCACACATTAACACTCTCTTTCAAGACCTGTACACTATCCTCTGCACCATATATGCATTAATTCAATATGCATTAAAGAATGTTGACAGCAAATATTTTGATTTAAATACTAAACAAATGTTGTAAACAAAATAACTTAGCAACATACATAAAAATATTGTATGTATGGATTGTGTTTTGCTAATTATGCTAATACAAAATAATTATGCTAATACACCGTGAAATAAAAAGCGTGACAGAATGACAAATAAATAAATAAATAAATAAATAAATAAATAAATAAATAAACCGACAGCGACGAGTTAATATAAAAGCATATAAAATAGGGCTTTTTCAAAGTTTGAGGGGCTGTACCTCCGTAATGGATGGGGCTACATGAAAAAGTTGTTCCACAAAACTAATTGTTTTCTGAGACCTACCAATGGTTAAAATTGCTTTTTTTATCTTTAACGGTGTAGAAGTTTTGTAAACAGACGGACAGACGGACGGACGAACAGAGTGAAACTAATAAGCACATTTTTTCAAAATTTTTTTGGAAATGTGATAAAAAGCAAGATTTTGTTACTGAAAAATTTTGTGATGCTGTCTTACATACCGCTCCCTTTTTTAAGATCTTGAATCATTTTAAATTTTAATGTAGTCGATATGGTAAAGGGTCTTACCTTTAGATCAGTGAAATGCCTTTCTAATCGATGTTCTTATAGAGTTTTTGATTTTTTATGGAAGCTCTTTTAATCCTCGTTTCTTTCTAATCCGATATATATGAGCAAATCATATTTTAGATTACTGATTCCATCAATCAGAAAAGAATTTTCTGATTCCAGAAAAAAAAAATGTTTTTTCTTTTTTATGGAATAAATGAATTTGGGAAAATGGGATACTTTTATTTCCATACAATCAAGAAGAGAAGAGCCACAGATACAATATTGTTGTTGTGGCTCTTCGCTCTACAATAAAAAAAATAAAAAAAAAATCTTCATTTTGTATTCCCAGAGGAATTAACGTTACGCGGATTATTTATAGGCTTTTATATATTGTAATTTAACAATGTTTGCATAGCTATAGACATATTCGTGGTCTTTTTTCAAACTTTTTTGATTCTTTTTTCTATTTTCTTTTTTTTTTATATTTTTTCTAAAGCAGTTAATGTTTTCTATGCAAGTACTTACATATATAAAATGCACTTTAGATTTTTATTAGAAGTGGTGTTTATTGTTAAATCCATTGTTAAAAATAATGAATTATCTCTTCATTTTGTTCTCATTTTTTATTTCTGTAACTAAAGTGACTGATACTTGTTTTTTTTTTTTTAAATTAGATTTTAATCTTGGATAAAAATTTTGGGATAAAGTATTTATTGAACAAAAATTTTTATTAATATGTACTGAAAAATAATGATTTGACATTTGTATACTTTATAAAGTTGGTTGGGGTTGAAATAATAATCATGAAGTGTTTTGGTTTTTAAATAATTCAAATAAACTTTAAAATATTTGTTATTCTCTTATACGTTAAAACAGTTCAATATCATTTTCAGATATCATTCAAGATTCACTGCACTTCCACATATATGTATAACTTCACTTCAGGGGCGGGATATATTGACTATTCTGGAAAGTAGTAAGGCTCTATTCAATATTATTAAAAACTTTTCATATTTTTCTCTAAAAATTTCTTATATAAAAATTTCTTATGGAAAATTTATTTGATTTTGAAAATAAAATAATATTACATAAAAACGTGCGTTAAAATAATACCTTATTGTTTTGCCGAATTAAATTTATTTTTCTCTATATTGTAATTTTACTCTTCAGCACACTTATAAATAAAATTTATAATTTCGAAAATCCCTTTAATTATTTATTTTTTTTTTTAATGTCATTTTAAAAGATGCTGGTCTAATTGATTCATCTTAAATAAAATTGAAGAACATCTTTTTTAGCTAATTATTAAATATTTTTCAACTATTTAAATTTATATTGCGAGTGGACAGATGTTTGTGTATTTTCAGTAAATTTAAAAAAAAATGCTCTGTTTTAGTAACAAAAAGAGGAATGGAGTCGCGCACATTTGGAGAGGAGTTCCACAAAGAGGATTGGATACCTAGATAAAGTGAAAAAAAAAAACAATTCGTTTAATAAACGACCTAATTACCGAACGATTTTAAACGATCCACACTAGGTACTCGACGTGTCATTGAAGCACTGACTCTGTTTTATAGATATTTTATTGGTTTAGAAACCCGTTCAGAAAAATATAAAACCTTAATGCATGCCAATTAAAAATTGTAACCGAGATACAATTGGGTAATGCGTATAACGCGAATATGGAATAGCTTGCCTCTGGGGGTATTCTCAACATTTGACAATCATAACGTGTACAATAAATTCAAAAAGATCGTCAACATCTTAAACATTCTAAACATTCCTTCCCAACATCCATTAAATTCCCATATTTTTCATTTTCTTTTATTCCCAATATCCCCAATTCTCAAAGCGAACCATAGGTACTATAGATTCAATTTATAAAAGTTCTACATAACATAATATTTGGTTTAAAAGGGAGGTGGCATGCAACCCCAGCAGTGCGAATTCGCGCGTTGATTTCATTAGTACATTAGTACCTTTCCTGATTTTTCATTACCTACCTTTAGTGTCTTTCCTACCTTCGCTATCTACCTAAGAAAAAAAGAATATCGAAAAATTAGTCGATTTAGCTATGTCTATGCGTCCGTTTGTCTGCCTTGTCTGTCATAAATACAATTATTGTTTTGAATCACAATTTGTAGTTTCATTATTATTTTCGATAGAGATCGAACAATATCTTCGGACTACTACCATACAAATTTCTGAAACCGGTTTATGTCTCTTATATCCTTTATATCTTGTTTTTTTTTGTAAAATTGTATTTCTATAAGTACAACCAAGCAGTACATTAGTAGATACTTTACTTTTAATAGTTCCAAACCTATTGTTTGGTCATTAAATAAAGATTGTGTTTAGTCGATTAAAGTACCATACACTCATAGAGGACTCCTAAGCACAAGCATGCTACTTATTTACTGTGCCTTTCGATGATTTCCATCCACCGTCACAAAATAAAAAAATTAAAGTTGAAATAGGAAGGAAATTTTTCTTTTTAGAACAGTGTTGCAATAGACCTATCATAATTATAATTTCTTTCATTCATCAATGTATAATATTAGTTTTAAAAAACAAGAAAAAGTTTTTATATGTTAAGCCTTTCAAGTATCAACAGTTTAAATTGTTGTCATAATCAAAAACGACACAATGCTGCTGATATTCAGATACAACATATACAACAAATGACAAATTTTAAAAATAGATCTTTAACGTATACAACACATATATATATAAATGTTTTGTAATGCACGAAGAAGGATTTATTATACAACCTTGTTGGTACATAATTAGAAAATATTCTTAAGATAATTTTAATAAGTTTTGAAGATTTATAGGGGAAAGTAAATTATATCTATAACTTTATATATATATATATATATATGTATATTATATACTAGATTACAAATAATGTGTTTTTAATACCAAGATTTCAAAAAAAAAAAAAATATTGATGATTGTCGAGTCGAACGTGGATGTTAATTGACTCAATTTTTAAAAGTGAATAAATAAAAACTTTTAAAAGTATTTTTTAAAAAATGACAAAAAAGGATTAGAACAAAAGGTTTTTTGAAAATATTCATAAAAAAATAAAACATTATAGAATTAAACAAATAGAATTAAAATATTGGCTTTAGTTTTAAAGAAAAATTTCTTAAGAAAATTATTTTATTTTCTATAATAAATCTGTCATAATAGAAATTTTTTTATTTAAAAGGTATTAAATAAAATTGATCTGCCTATTCATTTAATTTATTATAAAAATATACAAATTATTTTAAATTTATTACCAAATATAATACGGAAAAGGATTTACATAGAAAATTTCTTCAATTAGAATAAAAATTCAAGGAAATTTTTATTTAAATAAAATTCTTATCAGCTTTTAATATTCTTGCAATAATTTTATATAATCGCCTATGTTGCAGCATTCTCAAGAATATGAATGGAATGTGAATTAGACATTCTCTGCAATTCACAATAGGTTTTGTAAGCTTGTAGCATTCTCCCGGATTTCTATCCAGCTATCCTGTTATTTTATTAATTTTTTTTTTTTTTAGTTAATTCCCCTGCAACACAAATGTGACAAGGAAATTACACAGCCTTCGCTTTTCAAGCATGGCTACAGTAAATGTCGTAAGAGGGGATTATTCTTACGACATGTGTGGGATTAGAACCCATACTCCCTCGGTGTTTACAGTCTATTTTATACGCCCTTACTCACTAGGCCACTACATTTTATTATTAGAAGAACAAAATAAACGAAATAAATGTAAAAAGAAAAAATTAGAAGAAAATTTTAAGAGAAAAGGCAAATGCATTTTCGATCTTTCTAAATCTATTTAAAGTAAATATTATTAAATCAGGCCAAACTTTTCCTTTAATCCTGTGAATTTTAAATAATTATTACTGAATACAAATCAGGAAAATGTAAACATTTTTAATTTACTTTTTTATTTCAAATTTAACAATATAATTTTAACAATTTTTTTCAATTCATTCGATACACAATTAAAGAACAAATTCTATTTGATTCATATTCTCAAAAAGAAAATGACAGAACACCATTTTATTCATTTTCGAAAATTTCATTCTTTAGGAGAATGTGTAATTTTCTAAGAGAATACTGGAACACCAGTATTCCTATTCTTCTATCAAATTCTCTTTTTATAGTTATAGGGTGAATAAATAGGATTACAAAAGCCTCTGATTTTGTTTGTCATAACTTCTTTTAGTGCATAAAATAGCAAGCTATAGATTTATTTCCTAAATATATAATTAAAATTATTTACAATTTCTTAAAAAATAGAAGTTTTATACAGACACATTTAATTCAAACCAATTGGATAGCAAAAAAATCACTGCAGAAGTGCCACAAGGCTCCACTTTTTATTCAAAATTCTTTATAACATACTCATCTTAGACATTCCTAAACCTTCAAATTGTTAAATTGCTCTGTACGCTCTATTATGACGAAACTATCCTCTATTAACACATTCGCTACACCCTACGGTTATTATTAGGTACTTAAAGAATGATTTGACTCTGCAATCTTAAAATGAGGTTTATGCAGTCTTAAAATGATGTTCTTTTAATTTTCTGAAAAATGATTTTAATAAATCATAATATCAGATCTTTCAGTATAAAACTTATTAAGAGAGTTCAAAATCCCGTCTTTAAATAATTTTTGAAATTATTAAAATGATAACCGTAATAGTTTCATTTAAATGATTACATCATAGATCAATGATCATACATCAATGATCTTAAATGTAAAAGATCATAGATCTCACTAAAATGATAACTGGTTTGGTATAAAAAACCAGGAACATTATTAGATCCTGTTAGCTTTAGAGTTAGTAACATTAAAAAGTAACGTATAATTGATTTGATCATATCAAACAGTTGGCAATAAGAGATATTATAGTGATTTTAGTATTTATGACACTTAAACTAAAATTTCTTTTAAAAACTAAAATAAATCATCATTGACTATAATCATTAATTTGTTATTCACATGCAACTTGAGTTCAATACAATAACAATTGTACGGTTTAATACAAAAAATAAGGGGTACGTGTACGTTCGTTTTAGTTCGTCTACGTTCCAATGTTCGTTTTAGTCGTTGTTTGCGTTGCATTGCATTGTTTCTACATAAATGTTGTAGAACAGAATAAATTTCAGATATTATGGCGATTATTAACTATATAATATGTATAACATACCATTAACTTCGATTATTTAACTCTTTGTATACAATCCTACAGCTAAACACAAGTCAAAAAATTATTTTTAAATCTAAACAAATATTTTAATGATAATTTTAACTTTTCTTTGGAAATTAATTTCATCTAAATTGATTCACATAATTCCACTAATCACTTGAACAAATCTGAATATTTCTAAAAAAAAATATTTTGATTTAAATTTGTTCTACTTAATTCTTTTAAATTACACATGATATCTAAGATTTTATTAGATACCATAAAATCAATTTCTATAAAATGTAAATCTATAAAGAATTCAAATACAATATATATATCTTAAATCCAATTCATCGTTCAATTGATCTAAAATTAGGCAAAACACCAAAAAAAAAATTACTTTTGCAAAAAATTATCCAAAGGAAAAAACCAATATTAAATTTTTTTTTCAATATTGCACAAAAATAAAAAAAAAACATATCCAAAACAATAAATTTTATTTAACATTTTTATATTTCCTTAACCCCCAACAAATTGATAAATCAAACTAATAATACACCACTCTCCTCTTCTGTAAAAAAAAAAAAAAAGCATATATTATATACACTTCTTCTTTAATTTAAAAATGGTCCTTGAAATTGAAAAAGAAAAAACCAAATTTCTTTTAATTTTTTTTTTATTTTTTATTTATTTTTTTTCAAATAAAATTCAAATGAGGCAAACCATAATAACCAATACGGTCACACAAAGATTTTCCCTTCAAGTAATATACATACCATATACAATTTAAAAAAAAGAAAACTATAAATTTGTAAAAAAAAAAAAAAAGGACATTTCAATAAGATAAATTTTCCTATTCTTTATATCCTTTTTTTTTTTTGCATTTATATATTCAATAAATATGTCTATAAGAATGTATTTGTTGTAAGGATTTTACTAAATCGAATTTAAATAAAAAATCGTCTTCTATTAAAGTGCAATAAAAGCTGTAAAACTAAAATAAAGATCAATAGGATAACGCAATAATAATAAAATTCAAAAGAAAAAAAAAAATCAGAACTAATCTGAATATATTATTATATAGATAATAATTTTTTATTCACAGAAGGGTTATTTGTTGTATATTTTTCTGTTTTTTTCTTCTTTTTCTTTTTTTGAACTGTTACAAATGATGTGTTGCATATAATGACAATTTTAATTTAATGTTACAAAATTTAAATCGAATTTTATATTCTTTGCCCAAAAAAAAAAAAAAAAAAACATTAACAAAAAATGCGTTTAAATGTCCTTTTTTTTGTCGTTATGCATCATTTACAGTAATGGAAAAATCTTTCTAAATTATAAATTTTAAATGCAAAATTTTTTATTAGATATTGCTCATTATCATCATAGTTAAATAATTAAAATAATTGAACCGCAAAATTACGCGAGATGCCGTAACAATAAGAACTTCGTTTTATCCTGAAGTAATTAAAAACAATTACTAGATTAATATTATTAAACCTTATTAAATGCATTATCCTTCATTCAATTAGTCTTTCTTCTTCGGCTTTCTTTCACTCCTACTGGGTTACAGAGCCTTCACAAATTCTTTCCACGAATTCCGATCATTGACCAGACGCTTGATTTTTTGCAATGTCTTATTTTAGCAAGACTATCGTTTGGTTTCCCCTGTGTGTGTCTAATCCACCTCCATTTTTTATTGTCGGATCTCAACGTCAACCACCTTCTTTAGTGCTTCACCATAGTTTTTGATTTGAAATTATGTTCGGCCATCGTATCTTCATGATAGCAGCGGTTGATGTGGATGTTTGCTAATGTTTTTTGTGACTTTCCAGGTTTCACAGGCATATTAGAAAACAGATTTAACATAACTGTCAAAAAGCGTAAATAAAAGAAAATTTTATTTGACTGCCAGATTGGTGAGAAATTACTGGTTTCATATGCGTGATTCTTCGACATCAAGTTCAGCTTCTCCATCTCCGGTTAAAATACTACCGAGATAACTAAAGTGCCTAACTTCCTCGATTGGAATTCGAACTAGTAGTTGTACGCTAGCACGCTTAACTTCGGTTATGCTTATGTTTATTCTAAGTCTAAATGAAATTACATTTTAAGTTTCTAAAAGGAAGGGTAGACTTAATATTTATTAAAATCTCATTATTTAATCTTATAAAAGCTTAATTAAGAATCCATGAGAAATTTTAAAATTTATGTGTCGTTTATTATTATTTTTTAGAAAATTTTGCTATGAGTCTAGTATATAACAGTATTTTAACAGATCTTATACTATAGATAATGAAATTTTGAAAATATCTCTTTTTTGAACAAAACTTATTAGATGTAAACATTTTTTTTTATAATTAATATAGAAATTATAATCTATAATAAACTTAAGTATTTTTAAAATATAATAATAATAGCTACTAAAGTGGAGCGTTCATCATGCAGGAAGATGACTACTACACGTTGTAATCCACTGATGGCCCTAACTTTATAGTAAATAATATTAATAATTATTACTAATTATCAATAACAATAGTTGCTATAGTAACAGTGGAGTTACCTTCAATTATTAGTTCATGCAGGAAGATGTTACATCTGTATGTTGTAACTATTGATGGCTACTGTCACTGAGGGGTTTCATTCCAATATATTGGTCAAAAGGGGAGGTGGATTTAGTCAGTAAGAATCTGACACTATATAAAGAGGGAATTTTTGGGCATTGGAAGATTGTTTCCCTTAGGGGGAAAAATAGCCTTATAAAAATGATGAATAAAATTGATGATTAATTTTTAATGAGGACAGCATCAATTAAAGAACTTTTATATTAAATTTTTATAAATAATATTATGTAGTATAATTGCCAAGTACTATAATATGTGATAAATTGAAAATTATTTTCCATAACTGTCATTCATATAATACATATATCTATTTGAATAATTTTTTTTTTTTTAAATAAATAGTCGTAGTTTAATTTTTTTATTTTGTTTCATTTTTGAATTTTTTTTATTTTTTGTATTTATTCAAAGTCCAAAAATCCAACCAACCATATAAACAATGAAACAAACAAACCAAGTAACCAATCAACTAACAAATCAACTGGCTATTTTGGCTGAACGGAAAACATTCTTTAGGAAAATTTTGTCATAAAAATGTCATTTTCAATATCTTATTCAAAGAAAAAAAAAAAAAAAATCTATTGTCTTTTTTTTTTCTCTTTCTCTTTTGTTGAATTTGTTTTTTGTTCTTCATATACTTCTTTATTTGTTTATTTATATTTAAATTTTCACTCCATTTAAACAAATTGTTCTTTGAAGTTTTTTGTTTGATTACAGCCAAGTTTTTCTTTGTTTATTTTATTATTTTCTTTTTTGATTTTTTTGATTTTTTATATGTGTTTCACACTGGACACATGCGGAATGAGTCAAATTTAAGTCAAAGCCTATATTCTGAATTTATAAGTTTATATCCTTAAAGTTAGCCATTAACTTTGATATATGACCAATTTAGTACTTCATACTCAATTCTATTTTCTGTGTTTTTTTTTTTTTGTTTTTGAATTTTTACAAAGTTTTTCTTCCATATGAGTTCTTGGTTACATTTTCTTTTGAAAATGTTTTTTTTTTCTTGTTTTTGTTTTAAATTTTAGGGAAATTGTTTGCAATTTATTTTCAGAAAAAGTTTTCACTTGAATGTTTCTCAAATTTTTTTGGTAGATATTTTATTATTGTTATCTTATTGTTATTTTATTTTTTTTTTGTCGCAAGACACTAACTTAATATTTATTAATACGTAAATATATTTAATATATGAACACATTAAATTTATTTATGTAATTTATATATATATGTATATATAAAATATGTATGTATATGTATATATAATATATATTTGTATATATAATAAGTAATTTATAGAAAAATACATTTTTAAATGCTTTAAGGGTTTTTGTTATATTCCGGAACTGTCCAACCTAAATAAAAACGTACGACGTATAACGTCTTTCAAAATGTGTTCATGCCCACACATTTTATATTAACGTACCGAAATTTGCGACGTATAAACGCTGAATATTCCAATTCTTGTTATGTATTTATTTTTTTTTTAACATAGCTTTCATATTTTAGATATGAGATTTGTTTTATTTCGGGAGACGTCAACATATCAACGTCCGGCGTTTATACGTCGAACGTCGTACGTTCTTATTTAAGTTGGGCAATAATGAATAATATAGTTGTTTTTAAGCTGCGGAAGCCAATACCATCGATTTTTATCTACTTCCGTATTATCTAAGGTAATATATTACTTAATCTGGTACATTGCATGATCTTTATTCTGGTAGATTACATGTTCCATATTCTAATTTATCTATAAAGGAACTATTATTTATACCTATATAAACCTAATTTTATCTAAAAGTTTTGTCGCCTTAAAAGTTATTAAGCCGCTTAAGGATTTTTAATTTCTATTTATCATTTTATCATGGGAACAATAAGTACAGATGTCCTAAATTTTCACAGAAGAATTTTAACATTTTCTGATCTATAATAGAAATCCTTTCAAGCTAATTCGTATTTAAAAAAAAAAAGGTTTAGCGTAAAAATTGATTTACCCCATTTTAAAGTATATGTTACTTTTCTTTTCTTTCCCATCGTAAAATTCTAATATATTTAAATAATATTTAAAATAAATAAAAGCTTTTAATAACTTAAAAAAATTTAAATTGGCTGAAATGATTTCTAATTGTTGTAATGTATTTTTTCTTTACGTATACGTTTTAATTAAAAATACCTTTTAAGAATGAATGACCAAAATATAATAATTTTGATCAATTTTATTTTCTATTAGTATCTTATTCGTATTTCGCCAATATATTCAGTTTTTCTTTGATAAGTCAGTCGACTTTTGTTTCATTTTATAAAATGCCCTAACTCTTGTTTTATTAAGAGTTAAATTTTAACCTTAATAAATTTTTGTCTACATCATAGAACATATTGAACTGTGGTGAAGTACAGACTGAGTTGTTACAAAAAATCAAATCTTTCGATTTATGGTTCAAAGTTTTCAAGACCATAGCTTATTGTATCATAATGTACAGAAAATTTGAATTAAGTGAAAGCTTAAAACAATGGAGGTTTTGCAACAACAAAATTTAAAAATTTTCTTTCTTCTAACCAATAATTTTCGTGCTCCGATGGATTCGAAATACTTTAGCTGTAGGACAGATGACTTAAAAGAACTTATTTTTAAAAAAAATTTCTGACCATCAAAGCAGTTATTTTTGTTTTTGTTGAAAATAAAAAATAGTTCAATTTTTTTTTAGCACATTCTTGAACAAAAATTATCTCCATGAGAAATAGGTATAAGACCGTCCCGATATTTATAGTAAATAGGATAATCATAACCCACTGTTTCGATATATTAATAAAGATGCAAAATGTAATTATTTTTAGGTCCATTTTCAAGGTTCGGTCTGGCAAGACAAGTATACAATGATTTAAGAACATAAGGATAAGAACATTAAGTAAACGATTATTTATTAATGCACCCGGTTTTAAAATTTATTCTATGTAAATATTAGCAGATAAACCTATTTTCTTAGCTATCTTAATACTTTTAAAGAACCTCTTTCAAACTACCTCAAAATTGAGTTCTTTTTTTTTTTGGAAATTTATTCTAAAACTAAAATAAATTTTTAGTAATTTTGTACAATTTTCTAAATCTATATTTTAAATTTTTTAATAATTGTTACTCGAACCCGAAAAAAAACCAATGATATCTAGATATTTTTTGGTGAACATTTTTAAATACATGCATACATATATAATTTAAAATCCAGTCCTTTGATTTATTTTATAATTTCTGTCACGTATAAAATCGTAAAATTTTACGATCATTTGTCTATTAAAAAAGAAAAATTTTTACTAAGTTTTCACTACAAAACTACAATAAAATTACAAAAATAGAACCGATTACCATTTTACGATATTATTAGGATTTAAGAGAAAATTAAAAGTTGAATTATTTACTTTTAAATTTAAAATTGTTACAATATTTTAAAAGAATTAGATATTTTATTTTAATTTTATTTTGCAAACAATTTCCTTTTCCGTTTAATCTGTTTATTTGTCCTTTTCTTAATGGTGAAAAATCGAAATGAAATAGTATAAGATATTTTTGTAGATGAAATTACAAGTTGCAATCATGTTTTTTTTTTTCGCTTGTTTATTAATATAGTGAAAGGAAGTGGTCCTTTACAAGAGAGACTTCTACTGATTTTAGATATAAGTTCTCTGGAGAAATTTTAAACACAATTTCTTGCAACATAGAATAATAGACATTATTCGTTTTGTTACGCGAATAAACTGAGTAAGTAAATATCTTTTTGGTTAAAAAAGAGAGAAAAAGCTGAATCATCGAAGGACAGAGAAACTCATGTGTAAAAGCTGGTACTATGAACATCATCCACCTATACATGTATAAATGCTGATATATGTAACAAGCTATTTAGACCTATATAGTAACTATAATTGTTGTAAAATGTTAGTTTAAAATAGCTGAAGAGAAAAAATAATTTTAGAGAACCATTAATCATGAACCATATTTTACAACTTGATTATCATTATAGTATAATTTTATAATCTAATTTTTAAAATTGCGCAAAGAGCTGTAAAAAAATATCAAACATAATAATGCTTTCTAGAATTATATACAAAAATCCATTAAAGTAAAAAGTGAAATACTCGAACGGACAGACACAAACAGTACAAAAAACTTAAAATAATTTTTATACTTAAAAAACCAAAAGCCAACACAATATGAAAAAATAAAAAAAATAAAAAACATTTTAATTCTAATGTTCAAAAGTCAAATCAAGCGTTATTAAGCTAGTATTCTATTTCGTTATACCTTGTATACACATATATATTCTGGTGCAGTGACAGAACGCCCGAGGAAATAAATCCCGCGTGCTTTAATTTCAAAACTTTTGGAATTAATGCCCGTGGGCTTTAAATCCTTTTCAAAAAAGAATTAAAGCACATGGGTCTTAATTCCACTAGATCGCGGGCTTTAAATCCATATTGGAAAAGAATTAAAGCCCACTGAGTAAAGCCCACAAAGGCTACTATTATGACTCTATATTTCAGTTGACTGGATTTTATTTGGTGATATGTCAGAAGTCGTATAGTTAAAAGTCCCATTGTTAAGGCCTAAGAGATTTTGAGAGGGATTTTACAATTGAATTCAAAATCAGGATTATACGCGTGTTACAGATATATGTATATTCGAGTTTCTGAATTAGGAGAGATTTTAGAGTTGGTTACAAAATCAGAGTTATACGCTTTTTCCAAAATATATATTTGTATATAATCCTCCTAATTCAAACATCATATTCATACATTTAAATATTCTGTGAAAAGCGTATAATCCTGATTTTGAATTCAATTCTAAAATCCCTCTCAAAGTCCCCGACAAGAGGAGTATCGAATATACGCATTACCTATATACATATTTTAGAAAAAGCATATAACTCTTATTTTGTAACCAACTCTTAAATCTTCCCAATTCAGAACCTCGCATATATACATATTAGTAAAGATTCTGAAAAAAGGAGATACTCCAATTTTTATCCAAAACTCTAAAATTCCTCCTAATGAGTTTGCTCTACATATTCTATTACTCTCTTCTTTTAATAACCAAAAATAAAGTGAATCAATTCAAAAGAAATTAAAGCCCGTCGGTTTTAATTCTTTTAATTGTGGGCTTTAATTCCAATTGAAAAAGGAATTAACGCCCGCGGGCTTTATTTCCCCGGGCGTTCTGTCACTGCACCATATCTTCTACATACACACCTTTACTTTCAATAAGCTAATTTTTTTTTTTTTGTCTTTTACTTTTTGTAAATAAAAAATTCGATAAAGTAATAAAAAAAAAAAGATTTTTCAAATTTTATTTGTTTTGTTCTTGTTTTTTTTATTTTCCAATTTTGGTGAAATTTTTTTAATGTGGTCGAACGAGCGGTTGCACACTTGGCCACATCAAATGTCTGAACATGTGCCACCAACAATTTAAAAATAAAAAACACCAAACCAATCAAAAGAAAAGAAAAAACCCTTTCGAATTTTCCAAAAACAACAAAAAAAAAAAAAAAATCCTGGACACAAGAAAAAAACATGCCAAAAGAAAAAAACATGAAAAACAAGAATAGCAATAACCAAAAAAAAAATTGCAAAATTTCTTTCTTGCTCTGATTTTATAGGTTTTCATATCTTTCAAATAAATCTGAATGAAAGAAAAAGTCGAGGGTCCCTTTTAAAGAAAAAATAAAAGGGTTTCAAAAATAATAAAAAAAAAAAAAAGAAACATTAAAATTGATTTGATCACAAAATAGTAGATGTGAATGGCGAAATAATAGTGTACTTTTATAGATTTTTGAATGCGATAAGTAAGTGGACCCCAGAGATTTATACAAAAATTTCTTTTTACGGTTTTTTTTTTTGTTTTTAATTTGAAATTACAAAAAAAAATTATTTAACTCTTTTTTTTTTTCAGTTTTATGTGTTATAGCAAATTAGAATTAAAACGTGTCTGAATTCTGATTTAATTTTGTGATTTAACGGACTATGTGACTTAAATAATTTTTGATTTCTTGGACAAGTATATAAGTTGGCTTCCTTATTGTTTTGATATGAAATATTAATTTCGAATGGAAAGTCTTAAAGTATAAAAAAAAATTTAAAAAAAAATTAAATTCTGTTATTTTTACTGTTTTCTTTGGAATTGTGAATTCTATGATATTTTAACTGTTTCAACTATTTTTTTCAAAGAAGCACTATTTCGAGTTAGATTGTTAGTTCATAATTAATTTATTATGTAAAAGTATTCTTATTTTCTAAGCCATATTCCTTATGAGGGCATCAGGCAGACCCTATTCCAAATTTAATCGCACAGGTAATGTAAAAATAGAAATCTCTGCACAATTTTTGTTGCGAGTTTTTTAATTTTGCGGATATATTTTACTTTAATTATATTTTTTTTTTTAATTTTTTGTTCTGAATAAATTCCGCAAAATATAAAAATATGTTTTTATTTTTGAAATAAAAATATCATAGAACAGGCCAGAGGAGCGCATAATCACTACATCCGCGATGAATTTTACAATACTATAAGTAACACATTTTGGGTTTGAAAGAATTTTATAGTTGGTTACAAAATCAGGGTTATACGTTTTATTCAAATATATAATATGTATATAACCTTGATTTTGTAAGCGACAATAAAAACCCAATTTTTATGCATATACATAATCTAAAAAATTCTATAATCTTCATTTTGTAACTGACTACTTCTCCTCCTCCTCATTAAAATCCCTCCTAATTCAAAATCTCCCACACATATAATATATGTATCAATATTCTAGAAAAGTTTATTATACTGATTTTGTAATCAGCTATTAAAAATCCATCCTACAAAATCTGCAAAAACAATTTAAAAAATTTAAACTCTTGCTGTCTCATTTCATATATACTGAAATATCAGAATAATCGTAATGAAAAATCTCCACAATATTTTTTAGGATCGTTTTTAGCACATTTCCAAAAAAATTTTGAAAAATGTGCCTATTAGTTTCACTTTATCCGTCCGTCCGTCCGTCTGTTTAAAAAACTTCTACACCGTTAAAGATAGAAAAAAAAATTTTAACCATGGGTAGGTCTCATAAAAAAATTAATGTTGTAGAACAACTTTTTCATATAGCCCCATCCATTACAGAGCTAGAGGCCCTCAAACTTTGAAAAGGCCCTATTTTTAAATTGCGTATATCTCATGTTCTGCTTAACATTTTTTCAATCTGAAAACGCTATTCGACAGGTATTTTTCTTACCTGTAATAGGTATAGGTAAATTAATATCAAAAAGATACAATTTTTTTTTATATTTAGTATTTAAATTTACCGTTATGTGAAAACCAAATTTTGCATGATATTTCTTTTTTCATAACTCCGACACGCCTTTAGATAGGAACCTGTTCAGACAAGAAAAACCTTTTAGAATTATTATAGGTTTCCTTAAAAAATTTTTTTGTACCACCCCCTTTTTAAGAGCTATTAGGGCTCAAAAATTTAAAAGTTGCTATTTTTAGGCACCTGTAACTAAAAATAACTAAGAACCTGTACAAATTTTTCCTCGGCAAGACATAAAAATTAAAGCTCCAGTAATATATTTTTACGTGTTTTACCCGTTTTTCTTAGTTATGTAGGGTTCCGGATTTTCAGCCCCTCAAAATTTTAAAAAAGTCCTATTTTCACATGTTTTCTTATTACATGCAATTTTCAAATTTTGGTTTTAAACAGTTTGTATTGTCTTTTGGAAATGTGCGCTTTTAAAAACTGTTGGTTTACATTCTACCTTGTTTAATTTTTGTGGGGATGTATATTACTTCACATTTTCCGAAAATTTTTCATAATGAAAAAATTCGACATTTAGTGCTGAGATATTTCACGGGGCCAATAAATTAACAAGTGCTAGTTGCCAGGTCTATCGGCTAACAACATTTTTACTTTATTATTAATTTTTTTATTTTAAAATTTTGTTCTTTTAATTTTAGTTTTTATTTTTATGCTTGAATCTTAAACTTATTGAGAAGTGTTAAATTGTTCTTATATTTTAAACATCTATATTTTCGTTTGTAGAGAAGTTCAGATGTTCTAATTGATTTGTTAAATATGATGGTTTGGAAGAGGTTCATACATTCAGATAGGATGAGGTGTTGAATCTTTAGTGGGAATCTGTTGCAGAAATGGCAAATGGATTTAGTTTCATGTTTGACGATACATGAGTGGATTATGCTTATATGGCCTAATCAAATTCTGTCATAATATTGTGTTTATTTTTACTAATGCTGTTGTAAGGATCTGAAAGTGAGTACGTTTGTTCTTTATTGTTTTTTATTGGTGCATATAGACTAACTATTCATTTTGACATCAAGTTTAATCTTTTAATTTTAGTACTTCTAACAGTTTTCAAAAATTCTATTAAAAAATTTCATAGCATTAGCTGGTTACCAAAATAATGTGATACTCAACTATCGCGACTTCAACAAAAGAATTATGATGCATGAGTAATACTAAAAGAAATTACTGAATTTGTTTGCATTATAAACAATGTATATTCTAAGTTAGGAAGCTACGTGATACCAGTAATAATACTTAATAAATGATAAAAATAAATGATATATAAAACACTAGCGGCTTTACCTGGGAATTAGTCGACGTCCATTGAAAAAACAATATTGTTGTTCTCATAATGAGTTATTGACAAGTAGGACAAGAGATGATATAGTGTATAACCTGACGAAAGAATCACATATTTTTCAATTAGTTTAATAATCATCTGATATAATGGTGTTGTAAAAGATCTTAGAAATCATGAAAATTTTTTTCCTGTCACTAAACATATACTAAACACATAAATTTTAATTATTATTTTTTTATTTTGGTTGTACAAGTAAAATATTTGTCTTTTTATTTTTCCTAAGGGAGTTGAGAATCTTCCAAAGACACCAAGAATTTCCCCTTTGGTAGTGTCAGAGTCTTACTGACTAAACCCAGCTTCCCTTTAGCCAATATAATGGGATGAAACCCTTACCTGCGAACACAGTATATTGGCTAAGGAGTAGGGATAGAAAAGGATAGGGAATGGATATGGAAACATTGAATTGGGATAAACATTAAATAACTCATTATAACTTATTCATCAACAAAAAAAAAATTCTTAAAAATCTTGTACAACTTTTAATTATATTTTTAACTTTAAAGCTAATAAATTTTTCGATTATTGACATGTGTTCCAGTTACGATCTCTTTTGTTTATTTAACCTTTTTCTATTCAATTTTCCATCAACACAATTTTGAAGTAATAATTAATTTAAGTTTTTCAAGTTTTCATTTAATAAAAAACCTTGTACTCATGTTTGAAGTCTGTCTTTAGCTGATCTTAAACTTTAAACTCAATTTAAAAGTTCTGAAGACTTCTTAAACTCGAATTTAAAATAAATAGTTTTTTTTTTTTTTTGATGAACACTGGGCCAATGCCCATAAAGTCTAAATTCATAGTGCATCTTCTAGCGTAAGAGAAGTCATCAAGAACGCTTCAAATCTATGAGGGATTTGAATTAGCAACCTCTCGGTTAATTAGCCATGTGTTTAACCACTCATCGACTGAGGCTTCAAATCATTTTCCATATTACTACTTGCATATAAAAATTTCCTGAAAAAATGTATTAAATGAAAATGATAATAAAAACTTATTATTATTTTGCTCTGTAATTTCCTAAATCCTAAAGATAAAACACAATTACTCAATATTAATCAACAACAAATGAATTTTATTTATTCAAAATCTATACATATGTTCGAAAAAGAGGTGTCCTATCAGTTAAATCTAATTCAATTAATTAGAATAAAATATTTTAAAAAAATTGAGTATAAATATGTGTAACTTGTAAAAACAATCACACATCCCTTTCTATTAAAAAAAAAAACAAAAAACTAACCTAAATATGTCCTTTGAAAATTTCGGTTTATCCTTAAAATAATAATAAAAGCAGATGACAATTTTTTTTTGAATCCGTATTAAAACTTTATTAAAAAGTAGCACCTTTTCGGTTGAATTATATCTGATTTTAATTTACAATTTAAACCTATGGAAAAACTAAGATGAGGAGTTAAATAGAATGTTTTAATAGGAATGTTTTAACACATATGTATATAGACATTTATATATAGATAGTAGTATTCATTTTCTAACATTTAATATTTTAATCAAATTGATCCAATTCTATTGTTTTTTATTTCTTCTTCTTATATTTAAAAAAAAATTCTCTTTTAAATTTAAATCAATGGAATTAAGTTAAAAAGGTCTTCAATATTACAAATTTGAAGAGAAAAATAAGCAAAAAAAAAATTTATATTGAAAAAAGATGCCATAAATAAGAGTTTGGCCACAGTAGTGGCAAACCATTATGTAAACATTCAAACAAAATAGATAAAAACCTTTTCTTCTTAATATGTTCTTATTTATTTTGATTTTTTTATTTTTTATTAAGTTCTTCCAAAATAAAATTTAATTTAGATTTAAAAAATAAAAAAATAGAACGTCGAATTTTTTACTTTTTGTATTTCGTACCTTATTTTAATAGGATAGAAGAAAAGTTTTCGACAAATTAAATTGTTCAGTAAATCTTTAGCACCAGTAGTATTTTGTTTGTGTAAAAACTTCCTTTTTTCTACATTAACTGTCAAAATACTCGTTTATTTTTAATATCTCAAGTATTAAACTCAGTACCATGAAACTTATTTTAAGATATTCAAAGACGGTGATGATTAATTTAAGTTCACGAAATGCTAACTATAACAGTTGAACATACAAAATAATAATTCCATGTCTTCTTACTTTTTACCATTATAAAATACTCTTTATAAGTTGAAACCCTAGGCCTTCTGCAGAACTTCTCTGAAAATAAATGTCAGTGATTAATAAAACTACAAATAATAAATTCATTGTGCGAATAACAAAAACGAAGAAAAGAGTAAAAGAAAATTTTAAAATAGTAGTCTGATACTGCTCCAGAATCATACTATAATTAAAATAGAATAGTTCACATTTAAAAAAGAATTCCTTTTTTGTGTTTTTGTTATTATTTCTCTTAGAAACATAGGATGCTTACTAGATATCTTCATCGGACTTATTTTGGAGCAGTTGTATTTTCTATCTCCGATATATTATTAGTTAAAATCAGCTGCTGCTACTCTTGATATAGTATTTTGTGGTCTACACCCTATCTAACACCACGTTTTTTTTTCTAATTTTTTTCCTAACTGGTTTCTTATTGGCAAGCTGCCAGAAACTTCAGTTGCTATAATATTTAGAAAGTATATTCCGAATATATCCTTAGACATTTATTAAACCGATAATAACTGTATCATATTATTTGTGAATAACCAGGATTATATTGACTTCCATAATATGTCAAAAGTATCTTTAAAAAATACATAATATTTATTATTGCAATTCTTGTCTCAATAATTAAATAAAACTCTCGCATTTATTTGGCTACAATTTTTCCTCAAATAATTTTTGCATTATAATAAGTACTTGTCTTTGCTATTAACAAAAATCAGACAGATGTGGATCTTAGAAACATTTAACAGAATACAAGATTTAAAACACTTTGAAAAGAATTTATTAGATCTTTAATTAAAATAAAAACTGATTTAAATTAGTTTAACAACAATTGATTCGAATTTTTCTCATCAATTTACTCACTTAGCTACTATAACCTATTCATTGATGATTTCAAATTATTTTGTGGCGTCAAAATTTCAATTAATTTTCATAATCAAGAAACTAAATTGAAGAAATTGATATTAAATCCATTTTTATTATATTAATCATATAAGAAAAAGTTGTCATCCGGATCCTTTAAAATAATATAAAACAACAACAACAATAACGAACACAAAAAATTTATAAAATAAAATGACCAAATTAACAAGAATCCAAGAAAAAAGGACACTATTTAATATAAATAATAGGGCTATAACAAAAAAAATATATATATATAAAAAGTTAAAAAGTAAAGGATATTTTTTTTTTTTTTTTTTATTGTGTTCTTTTTCCTGACCCCAAGTCAAAACCAAACAAAATAAAATAACACAAAAAACTGGATGAGTTATTGCGGGACCAAATAATTTTTTTTAATATATGAATGATACAAAAAACCAAAAAAAAAAAAAAAACAAAAAAAATAACACCATCTTGGTAATTGTTCTCCTAACTCTTTGTTAGGAGACAATTGTTATCTCTCTCTTTCTTTCTATTTTATATGTCATTTTTTATTATTTCGTTCGACATTTTAATTTTCAATATTTATCTTAAGAATTGTTACTATATTTAATAGTCAGTAAAATGCCATTTAAAACATATAATTGCATTCTTTTGGATCCAACAAAGAACCAATTTATTTATTTAAAATATAATAATTGTATTGAGTTTTTTTGTATGTATATGTATATGCATTAAAAATAATATATTTATTTTATATAAAATATACGCATTGCAACAATCACTTTATTTAAAATAAACTGATCAAACTTTACTTTGTTGTACTTTAGTTTTTTCAGAAGAAGTTTTAAAAGACAAAGTGTTTGGCTTAAATTTTTGACTGTCTGCCAGTTTATTGAATTATTTCCTTTAATTATTAAAAAAGTGGAAAGGGATGTTTGGAATAAATAGAGGGATTCCTATTTCCAACTTACCACCGGCCTAGGAAGTCTAATGTAATAAAATTGAATTAAAACCAAAAAAAATTTATAAATGAGAACATTAATTGTGAAGTTTTTGCCCAGTATCAAATCGCCCAGCGTCAAAATGAAATATGAATAATATTAAATTTTATTGCTTCAAAATGTAATCTAATAGATTGTCAAGTGATAAAATTAGCTTTACCTTTCTATAGGATAAAGCTGAAAAAAATTTCTTGTTCGGTTGATTGACAGAATAGAATAGATGGTAATTCTAGACATATTAGTGTATTAAATGAAAATCCAACAACTGCTGAACTTTTGAACAATCGACGACATGTCCTCTTCCTTGTTCATTTAGATTTTACCAAAAATTGACTATAGTTCACATAAAACTTAAATTTGAATTCCACAATTCTGTACTTCTATAAAGTTGATTTCTTATAAAAAGTTTCTAGAAATATTAAAAAAGATCCTAGACACATATTAGTGTATTAAATTCAAATCTAACAACTGCTGAACTTTTAAACAATCGAAGACATGTCCTCTTCCATTTTCGTTTAGATTTTACCAGTAATTGAAATATTTCACATAAAATTTAAATTTAAATCCCATAGTTCTACTAATTTACTAACATTTAAATAAAATTTCGATTACATATAAACCTTCATATAAATATAATTTCATTGAAGAATGACGACTCTTTATCCAGTTTTAACCAGTGAGTCGTAGTAGGAGCCTATTTTCTAGGTACAAAAAAGTAGGAGTCGGAATCGGACTTGAGTAGGTAGTTTTCATTCCCGACTCCTCAACACTGATCTTCACTATTAAAATATGTATTGGGCCACTTTACAGGTTCACAAGATTAAATTCAAAATATGTAATACCGCTATTCTGATAACTATAAGAAATTTAACTTGGTATTTGTTTTTTTTTTTTTTTGTTTGTTTGTTATTTATTTGTTGTATATTGTCAAAGTTAGGATGTAATTATAAAACTTTTTTAAAAAAAAAAAGAAAAAAAAAAATAAATAAAATTATAGTTTTGCAGAAAAACAAAAAAAATAATTTTTTCAAAATTTATACTGCGGAAATACAGTTGGAAATTCTTTCTTTCTGCCAATAAAAACCCCAAAAAAATAAAAAATAAAAAAATAAATACAAAACAGGACATCTATATTTTATCTTGTAAATAATATATTATTCTCATATATCTTATAATATTTATTATCTAATTGATCCTGCATTTTCTAGGATAATATAATATTTTTGTTTCTTTTTTGTTTTTATTTAAAAAAGGACACACACTCTCCGAGTGTCCTTTATTTCCTTTGTAATAAATTTATAGTTTGATATCAAATATAGTCTTGGAAGTACGTACTTTTAATTTTGATTTTTTATTTTTTTTATAAATTGCACTGTTGTTATTTTTTTTTTTTTGGAAATTGAAGTAACGTAACAACGTAAAGAATTGTTTACGCTTCCGTTTTCATGGGTGGTTTTAGCATTTTTTTTTTTTTTTTATAAAAGTTAAAAATGTTTTTGAAGAAATTTTTATACTTCTGTACTGTAGTATTAAAGGAATAAAAGAAGATAATAAAAAAAAAAAAAAAACTATACATTAAGAACCTAATAAATCAATATTATAATAATATACAATTTAATAAAGATAAATAAAAGATATATTTTCTATATATATTTATTGTTATAATAATTTTAGATTAAATTTATATTAAGTAAATGACCCTTAAAAATTTGAACAACTCTTAAAACTACAGTAAGAAAAGAAATAAAACTATAAAAGATTATAAGAAATAATAAATAAAACAAAAAGGATATCCATTAATAAAATAATTGATTTATATGTACATTATTATATTTAATATAATAAAAGATATTTTATATTTTAATCTATTATAAACTAAAATTAAAGATATTTTACCAATTAAATTCTATTAATCTTCTAAATTTCTTTTAATATTAACGAATATCAAATCAACAGCTTAAATCTATCATAATTAAAAGAAAATGTTTAAAAATGGTCATTGCTATATCCTTTTGTAAAAGCTTTTTTGAACACTTACAAAAGCGTGTTAATAGTAAGACAAAAGAAGAACGTATAAACAAAATATCAAACATTTTTAACGACTATTTTTAGGGTCCGCGAAAAAAAAAAAAAAATCTCCTAAATATAGTTTAAATTTTTTTTTTTAAAAGTTAATACATATTACTAGAATTTTTTATTTGTTCCGGAATAGTGATGGCACTGTGTTTCAGAATCTTTAGTTGCTTTGTTGTACTCGCTTTAGGAACTTCAAGGTTATATCTTCCTCGTGTATTGTGATGGTGAATATTGTCTCTTTTTGTAAGGGTCATATTTAAATCTTGTGAATATGTGAATCTTAAATAAGATTCTAATTACTATAATTTTTCCAACTTGTTCAACATGAAATTTGTTGCATTGACTCCAACTGGTTATATTGTATCTTATTCTTGCGAGAATATATCCTGTGAATATTAATTTAGCTACATTTTCTTTAATATATCCAATTCTTTTTATCGCATTTAATAGGAACGATAGATTTTTTTAATTTTTTTATATGTAAATCATAATTTAAGTTTTCATCTATAACCATGCCTAGATATTTTGTATGGTCGACTCTTTTTATATCAATGTTGTTTATTGTTACATTTATATTAATGTCTCTCTTTTGCCGCACTTTATTTTCGGTATAGTTTGTTTTTTGAATATTTATACTAAGTCCATTTTTGCTAGCCCATTCAAAGTACATCTTCATGTCGTGATTTATTTTTTCTTCTAATTCCTTTTCTGTTCTTGCTGTTGTTATAAAAATCGTATCATCACCGTAAATATTGTATGTATAGATTTGAAACTGCAATTTTTTATATTACTTGTGTATAATAGATACAGTCTCGGGCCAAATATAGATCCTTGTAGTACTCCAATTTTATTTATTAATTCATGACTGTAGACACCATTCTATCTAAATATATGAGGCCTGTTTTCAAGATAGCTTTCTATTAATTTGTTAGCTACACCTCGTATACCAATGTCTCTCAAAATATTTAGTAGTTTACGATGATTAACAAGGTCGAACGCTTTTGATAAGTCAATAAAATGGTTGCATGGCAACTAAATTTTTTTTTCATCATTCATTTTCATCGAAAACATTTATCATTTTATCAGTCAAAAAAAGTTAAGTTAAAAAGTTAAGAGATAAGCCATTGCATCCAGGATCCAATTCAGTTTGTGTAAAACAGAACAGTTAGTGTCATCACAGAATCATAAGATAAAACAAATCTAAAAATCATCATTGTAAGATAAACATAAGAATATTTTGAACCATACTAGAAAGTTTTTTTCAAACTAATTAAAACATTGAACAGCTTTAATAGTTGCAACGTCCATAACTATTAATTAAAGAACAAAAAGTAAATGTCATTATTTTTGATCAGAATTATTCCATTTGCTTGTTGGAATTATGAAAACTATACACTTATAGGTTTATTAGAAGACTTGTATAAAAGAAAAATCCAACAAAATTCAATTTAAATTTTTAATTATATAAAAGATTTTATTAATGTTCTAACGTAGTCTTTTAACATGCTATAAGTGACGAAAGTAATATAAATTCTTTTTTCATTATTAAACACTTTATTCTGAGTTAAAGAAAATCCTAATTTACTTTTTTTCATTCTTTTATTTAAAATCAAAGTGTTTCTTTTCTAAGTTTTCCGAATAAGTAAAACATTTTTAAGTATAATCCGTAATAATTGTTCAACTCGATGGGGTTTGTGTCCGTAATAGATTTCCTTACGATTACACAAATAATTAATTTATAGAGTATATTATGTAAAACGGAATTGCGAACTTGATGAATTGAAAAAAAGCTGAAAAAATACTATACAGTAACACTATAGCGTTACATATAGAAATAGATAAAGACAGATATATTACAAAAAATACATATATATAAATTTTTTAGTTAAAACAATATTATTGAATTTTAATTATATTATAGTTGATACTGCCATAAAATGAATCAGAATATTTTTAACATGTTTTCCAAAAACAATTTGAAAAAATTATTCTTATTAGTTTCATTTTTTTCTTCTGTGTGTTTACAAAACTTTTACACCGTTAAAGTTAAAGCAATGAATTTAATTTTATTTTAATCATGGATAAGTCCCAAATTCGATTTTTCGGAACAAGTTTTTTTTTGCGCAGCCTCATCCATTGAAGAGCTACAGCACCTTGAAATTTGAAAACGCTAAAATTTTCAAATTTGTATATATCAAGTTCTGCTTAACATTGTTTCAATCTAAAAATGGTGAACGATAGGATATTTTTGCTTGAAAAATTAACATCAAAATTACAACAATTTCTTGTAATTTAATATTTTAATACACCGTTATGTGACAACAAATTTTTTTTAAGATTTTGTTTCCTAGAAAGAAATTAAAAGCCTAGAAATTAAGGAATATCCTGTAGAACAAATATAAAGTATTGCTTTAAAAATATGTACCTTCCCCTGTTTAAGAGTTACTAATTAAGGGTTAAAAATTAAAATGTCCTATTTTTAAACACCTATAACTTAGACACCTACACAAATTTTTTTAAAATAAAACACTAAAATTTTATAATTTTATATGACGTGTTGACAAGTTTTCTCCTATAGGGTTTCCTAAATATTGAAGAAAGGATTTCAGATTTTTCACAATTTTCTCATACATAAGAAAAATTACAAGATTGGATACAACTCGCAGTATTATAAATTGTTTTTATTGTTTTTTGGTAAATGTTCGACTTTAAAAACCTTTGATTTTACATTCTACCTTGTTTATATTTATTTTGGATATAGAGTTCGTTTGATTTGGTTATCTATTGATTTGCTTTTAAGTTAATTTGAAGGCAATCATTAAGTCAAATAAAAATTTTCGTTCAAAGTAATAGTCATCTCTCAATATAAACTATAGGTATATGCATGATTAGGATTTAAAACAAAAAAATAAATAAATTTATTCAAACGTATATAATTTAATATTCTAAAAACAATTATAATTTTTTCAAATAATGAAATATTTATACAACAAAATAAAATTCAAATTATATAAAAAAAAATTTTCTTTGTCCTATCAAATTTTTGAAATTTTAAAATCATTTATTTTCACTCAATATATTTTAATTACAATATTCTTCTAAATCATTAAATAGTTGTCTTTTTTTTGTTTTTTTTTTTATTGATAAAATTCTCCTTTTGAACATTAATAATTTTCGACATAATAAAGTCATAATGATTCAGTCTTAAAACATAAAAATTTATGTTTAAACTTGAAAAGATGTCATCAAAACAACAACAACAAAATTATATATAGAAATTATATTTTTAATAATCACATCATCACAAAGACCAAACCCTTTAATTCATTTATGAATCCTTTCTCCCTTTAACTATATAAATACTAAAATAAAAACTCATAAAAATTTGCATTAAAAATCACCATTTACTGCTTTTAATTTTTACTTCTTTTTTTTCCGTAAAGAAATCAAAACTAAATCCAATCCATTCATACCAATTAAATGGGACGACAACAACAAAAAAAAAAAGTAGAGGAAGGAGAAACAAAATAAATTTTTATAAGATGTTAAACTTAGAAACGACACACTTTAATAAATGCGTCGCGGCGTCAAATTTCACCGTTAATATAAAAAAAAAAACAAAATGCCAAATAAATGAACTGGACAACTGAAATGATCAGATTGGATATTAAGTTGGGTAACCAACACGGAAAACATTTTCTATCTATCTATCAGTTACACCAACCAGTACATCTGAGGCCAGTAAAATAAAAATAACATAACGATAGTATATTTGTCTATTCCAGTTGTTTATTGTTGGTATATTTAAGAGTATGAGAATTAAATTATTATTACAAGAATTTTGAAGGCGAATTTTATATAGAAGGAAATTTGCGTTCCAAAATAGACGTCAATATTACGCTGTTTTGTTTTTTTTGTTTTTTTTTGTTTTTTTTTTTTTTGTTTTAATTTTAACTTTTCTCAGAATTATGTATTGCCGCAATTATAGATGGACAATGAACAGACACTGTTTTCTTGTTATTCTTTTCTATACTTTCTATAAAGAACATAATAGAATAGTTTAGTACTATTACAATCATTTATACATATATACATATATTGAATATGTATATCCTTAAAAGTTCATTACAAATAGATTGTAGAATTGAGTTGTAATAGGACGATGAATTTATTCAAGCGAATAAATATGGCTTATCTGGCGACTAGCAAGGTGAACTATTAATACAATACAGATCATAAACTTGTTACAGAACATTTGATATGGCGATACAATTTTTAAACTAAAATAACAATCATTTACTTTCAAAAAAATTTTTTTTTTTTTTTTTATCCTGGATATACCAATTTCGTAAATTAGATTTAGTTGCCTCAGAATAAAAATAGAAAAAAGTCAAATAAAATAGAAGGATAATGGAGGAATGTGTTTTATAAAATACAATTTGTGCGTTCGATAGTTATATTTTTAATAAATACAACATCTTTGTATTTTGAATTTTTTTCTTTTTTAAATAGATTTTTGTTGTACAATGAAAGAATACAAAATAGATGTAATGTTTATGATCATTTTTTGGGCCAAATGACAAGTTAAACCTTGACATTCTACAAGGAATTTTTAGAAAAAAATTCGAGTTCAATTATAATGAATTAAGGAGTTCTTCAAAAATTCAATCATAAAATGTAAATAAAGATTAAAGCTGCATCTAGAATAAATGTTTTTGTTCGCTCTCTACACTCATCCAATTGTCAAAGTTAAATTGAAATAAAATAAATTCTTTGAAAGTATTTACAATAAACGTAGTATTTTCGCAGTCATGGAAAAAGTTGTTTAACTGCTAAACTTTTTCGCTTTCTGTACAAAATCAAATGTCAAATAATTGAATAGTATGAAAATAAAAAGAAGTCAATTTTTTAGTAGGTGTATTTATTTTTTTATAATATTTTTAAAATAATTCTTAACTCTAATTAAAATAATCAAGAAAAAGAAACAAAATATTAAAGTAAATATTAGTTAAAATATAGAGAGAAAGTCAAATTTAGTAAAATTGTACTAAACCAAAATATTTTACATAATTTTTTATCTCAAACTCAAATTTTATTATGGATATTCTTTTGAAGACTGCATTAAGACTGCATCTAGAGAAGAAAACTAAAGCGTTACTTCTAGATCCAACATAAACCTAACTTCAGTGAAACAATTTACAAAAAAAAAAGCTTTTCTAAACTAATGGAAACAATCTCATATATTCGTTAATCAGTGAACATATTTACCACTTCAAAATATATTCATAAATATCAACTGGTAAACAGACAAAAATATCTATTGAATTCCGGCTGACACCAATAATAAAAAAAAAGTGATGACAGCAACTCTTAATCTTGCCGCATTTAAATATGATTAGTAGTTGTAGCTTCCTTTTGTAGTCTCTTAATAATGTGATTCTTTCTAGTGATAAGCAACTTTTTTTCAGCCAATTAAATACATTAAAACTGTTTAACATATTTGTCTATACATTTTATATTGGTTGGTATGAAAAGAAAATTATATATTTTAAAATTTAAAGAATTCAAAAAATTTATCCTACTATAGTCATGACCTATACGTTCAGTCTTACATTACCTTAGTCTATAACCTAATAAACATTTTGTTTTACTATACTCCATATAATATGCGCTGGTTTTGTTTTTTTTCTTTCAAAGTTAATAAATGAATCTAATATTTTCAAATATATGTACATACATACATATACCTAACTTGCAACATCTATGTAAAGTTTATTTGTTAAAATTTATCTCACGACTGAACACTTAAATATCTACTCATATAAAAAAAAAAAAACACTTCATACGTTTAACCAACCAACCAACGAACCAACTTAGTGCACATAAAAAAAAACTGAGATTTAAAAGAATGTATGCGAGGATTTGTTGGAAAAAATTACCATAAAAAATTCTGTTTCATATAATAATCGTTGGGTACCAAACTTTTTCTTTAAAATAGTCCTTACAATACACAACAAGTCAGAAATCGTTGGAATATCTTTAATATCTGAAAAGTTGAAAGTTTATAAAAGCAGGAGACAAATGAAAAAAAAATTCCTTCCTCTAAATTTGTTTTTTTTATTCATTTTTCCTAAGCTTAACCAACGAAACCATTTTGTCTGGCCTATTTATGGGCAACTGATAATAATGTGCTATAATAGTCTCAAATCTTTTTTTTTTTTTTATTCAGTTTTAGGTTTTGCATTAATTTCATATGCAAAGAAGGAATAAAGGAATTCAAAAAAAAACTGAACTAATCCTTTAATCGTTTATATTTTTATTTTGAGATTACAAAATTTTTAGATTTGTTACTTGAATTTGTTTAACAATCTCAAAAAAAAAAATCAGCTGTCTCAACCACAGGACCGACCGCCACTACACGAAAAGTACAATGCCAAAATTTATAGATTTTTTACATAATAATTTATATCAAAGCAAAATAACTTCTAATAATTTAACAACTTTTTATTTTATTCAATAACAATAATAAGCAATGAAATTAAATACATACATATGTGCATTCATTCATACATACATCCATTTACATTATTGTGTAATGTACATTTTTTTTTTTTCATTCAAAAATATTAGAAGCAAAAAATAATAAACAAATACAAAACAAACATAAGATTAATAATGAATGTGCAAACAAAAATTTTACCGTTTTAATTTTATGTCATCAACAAAAGAATATCATGCATAGATATAAGTACAATATGTACATATATAAATTTTTTTTTTTTTTAATGCATTTGCCACTCTGCCACATAAATGTAGACAGGAAATTACACAGCCTTTTCTTTTCAGGCGTGGCTGTAAATGCCGTAAGGGAGAGTAACTCTTACGACGTGTATGGGATTCGAACCCACACTGCCTCGGTGTTTACAGTGTATTTTATAAGCTCTTATCCACTAGGCCACCGAGGCCCCCATATATAAATTTTTAGAGATATAAACAAAAACAAAAAAAAATTGTTCATATAAATTCATTACATCATTCATTGTATGAAATTTGGACTTAGAAAAATAAAAAAAATAAAAGTTAAAGTTAGTCGGATCAAAAAATGTTATATGGCAAAGTTGTTGCTGTTTACTTGTGTAACAACTTTTTTTTAATAATTTTTCTCATATATTCGTAATAAACTATTCGTAAAAATAGTTTATTACGAATAGAAGTAGAAATATTCGTAAAAAACTTAAAAAGTACACTAGTAAACTACCAAACTTGCGATTGTCCAATTTGCTCCAAAAGCTTATCAATCCGAGATATTTACCTCAAAACCTTAAATATGAAATTTCAAAAAATCCGCTCAGTCATTTAAGCTGTACACGTTCCCACAGACATACCCACACACACACGCACCAACCCAGACACACACACACACTGACGGACATCATGCTAAAAAATTTTTTACAGCCGTCTCCACACCGCAGTTGTGCCAAAATCGGAGTGCCAACACCGGAGTAGTGCCAAATATTTGCCAAAATCTCGGGTACAAATTTTTAGTATGAAAACAATACCTACCTTATACATAGTTGTATGCGGTCGGTAAAAAGAAATAAACTTTGTTTTAAAATGTAAACGGTATAATTTTTTATTATGGATTTTTAGTTATTTGTTTTTTTTTTGTAGAATTAACAGTTCTTTGTTTAAGGATGGCAAAAAACAAAGAAAAAAACAATTTACAGGTCAAAAAAAAATCTTTATAAAGTATAGCAACTTTTAAAAAATGGAGCAGAGATCAATCGTTAGAACTTTCCTTATAATATGTAGTTTCTTAGGAAAACATTTTAAAAAACTCTAGCAGTACAATGTTTACTTCGTTTTACATCGATGTTAAACTTCAAATTTTTCACCAATTATTCTCCAGATTTCTATCGAATCCAATGCATAACGGAAAATCGTTATTAAAAGTGAATAACAATTGCATTTCAATTGAAAAAAAAATTTGAAAACATTTCGAAGCAAAACTTTAATGCTTTACAAATGTCAAATATTATTTTATTTAATCTTTAAACCTACAAAGAGATTTAACAAAAAATTAACAGTTAATCACTTTTTGGCTAGTTTTGAACAGGGCAAACAGAGTTAAGTTTTCTATATCCATGTTATCTGGGTACCAGAATATAGTAGTTTCTCATGCAATTGTAGAGCTGATGAACTCACTAGGAGTGGCACGAACCTTCAAAATATCCAAAGAAAAGAAAATCTCGAGATTGCTATTACATCCTGTAACACAACAAGCCAAGCCAATATACTCACTTTTCAAACACAACAAGCCAATATACTCACAAGCCTTAGGTAGTTTCTCATAATGCAAGCTGAACAGATCTGGCGTATATTAGATTTCAAACAATCAACTAAACTCTTTTCCTTGAATCGCCGCAATACCGTTAATGCAATGAGAGGTTGCAACAACAGCACATACTCTGATCAGCAGACAAGCAAGAAGATTAGGATTTGCCTGATATGACATCAATGCAGAAACCGCAAAGATGAAGAGGAGTCAATGTTTTATCTATAGAATAAATGCCCGACTCTAGCTCTAAAAAGAAGAAAGTTTCTGAGGATATTCTTTTTAAAAAACATTTTCGATTTGTCGAAGATAGACTTAATCGATTTACAGCCTTTTGCGATTTAATCTCTTAATGGTTTGTTTAGGAGCAAAACCAGCATATCACAGTGCATCTAAACTGTCCTGAGCATCTGCAGCCCCTTTCTTCCTACCTACCTACCTATGGCTATGTAGCTTTAATGTACATAAATATTTTAGTGCACAAACTCCTATAAAGGAAAGGAAAATAAAAACTTCCGTTTTAACAGGTATTTAAAAGAACAAATGGCTAAGCAACTGAAAAGAACATTAAAATAATAATTTAAAAATAGACCATTAAAGCGTTAGAATTTCTAAAAAACAATTCAAAATCCAATTATCATATTCAAGAGAATACTATCGCTAAAGATTAAAAACTATTACAAAATTATATACCTATGTATTTAAAATTATATTTAAAAAAATTGTCATATGCTAATAACCATAATAAACTCCCAAACGAAGATGATGAAACAAAGACACCTTATTCAGTTTAGGTTTTATTACTAATCAGTGAAACCAAATTTTTTCTTTTTTAATTTATTAAAACCCCAATTTAATCTATGGTATACCCAAAAGATTAATCTATTCAATATTCAACGGTACAATTTCTTTATTCATTAAATTTGACAAGATATATTGATAATAATTTACAAATGATTATTCAGCTGTATATTTATTTGTAAAACATTCCGATAAAATTAATTACCATAAAATCCGCAAAATCTATTAAAATTTTTTAAAAAATAATCTACTTTTTGGATTAAAAAATACCATATTGTTAAATGTTTAATATTGTAAAGTCAAATTTAAAATAATTGAATTAACAACAGAGCATTTTAAATCTGTCATGATTGAGAATAATAAAATTTTCTTATGAAAATAATTAAAAATTTTTCATCACACATAACAACTACTTAAGATTTGATATTCTTAAGTCATTTTCATTTCATTAATGACATTTTTTTTTTTTTAATCTAAAACCATACCGAATTATATGGATTTTAATCCTAGTCTTAACATTT
The DNA here is from genome assembly GCA_947095535.1 of Poecilobothrus nobilitatus. Classification (NCBI taxonomy): domain Eukaryota; kingdom Metazoa; phylum Arthropoda; class Insecta; order Diptera; family Dolichopodidae; genus Poecilobothrus; species Poecilobothrus nobilitatus. The sequence continues at coordinate 48,608,367 of OX352772.1, read as the reverse complement.
ATTCATAAATGTCAGAATTCTCATGTCATTCAATTCATTGACATTTCAATTTTTAAATTTAGTATGTGCATAATGTACATATATGGGTAAAAATAAAACTTAAGTCTCACTATAGAGGCAAACAAATATTTTAACCAAATTTTCATTCAAATCATAAAGTCGGGATTAATTTGTACCAAAAAAGTGTGAATGAATAAATAAATGAATGAAAAGAAAAACTAATGAAATAGACAAATCCCACTTTTGTATTATAATTATTTTTTTTTTTTTTTAATTATTAATAATTCACAGGTTTATGTTTTTTAAATTTTAGCAAAATTAAAAAATTGCAAACATAATAAGTTAAGGTAATATTTTAGTAAAGTATTGAATGTATGCTAAAAGCCAAAAAAGAACAGCAGGATATCAATATTGTATTTTATTTAGTTTAAAACATATCTGCTGCATACATACTTAAATAAATGAATTTGTATATACATATACACATCAAAATACAGCTTATTAACCGTTAAAGGAATAGCGATCAATTGACATAAATTTAAGATGACATTTATACGCAACTTAAGAAGGGACTAAATGACATGTTATTCAATAAAATACTCATACATCATTATCAACTTTATAATACATATGTATATAAAAATCAATTTTGGCAGGTAGATAAAATATATTTTATCTTTTCTCTGAGAAAGTACATATTACTGAAAGTACACTGACAGTCAAAAAAAAAAGGATGAATAAGATAATTTAATATATTCTAGTACATAATTATTTATTTTCTATTTCTTAATTTAGAACAAGAGAACACAGTTATTAGGTGGTCAAGCCGATATAAGACAAATAAACTCATATATTATCGCTTGTGGCCATATAAAAACAAACACTTAAACATGTTTCTAAAAGAAATAATTTAGCAATTCATATCAAATAGACATTATTATGCGAATTTTAATTGAAACAAGGTGTAGAAAAATGCGGTTAAAACATACTCTAGGAAGCTATTACTTTAAAATACTGACGACTCAAATATATGTATGTAAGTTATAGAATTGGATTTTAAGTTTTAGGTATTTTATATTCACAAAGAAAAAGTTAACTCAAAAGTGAAGTGAAGTGCAAGTGAAATGTTATGTTTTCTAAAATATTTTTATGTCAGGTACACGGAATTCGAACACTATTAGTTAGAGGAATACTGAACAACTAAATTTGTGATTTTATTTGTTCTGCTAATTTTTTTTCGTTTGCTTCGCCTTTTAAAAATATTACGTAGAAACGCAGAGACTCTAATAAAACATGACTGCATGACTTAAACCCAAATTGGTCGAACTAAATTCATAAAGCTGTGCAAAAAATAAAAAGTATATTGCATATAAATATATGCATCTTGAAGAAAAATTACTTTGTTAAGTTTTTTATAATACCGACTGTAGATTTTGAAATGTTACTTTCAAATTTATGAGACATTTCTGTTTTATTTTACGCAAAATATTATACCATAAAAAGCATTTTTAAAAAGATGGGCAGTAAGAAAATCTTATTAGGTTTATCACCAGGAAATACAACGGATACTCTAATTTTTTTTTTTTTTTGTTCCTTCGAAAGAAAAATATTATTTAAATGCCTTATTTTAAAAATAAAAATTTGATTTAATTGTAGATGTTATGTCAAAAATGTTAACGTTATTACGATAACATAAAAAATTTGTTTTTTTTTTCATAACCATTGACCACTAGTCAATTAAGAATTGTAATGTTATTGGTTTCTGAAGTTATCATTTATTTATTTTTAGGATTGTGATTGGCAGAAAACTTCACTCAATGAATCACAGCTTCTCAGACGCGATATTAAATGTTTGATCTAATAATTTAATTTGTCCTACGAAACGATAATCGGACGGACTGATAAAATATCAATTGAAAGATTAAAACATAAAAATATTATTATATTTTTTAATAGTAAAAAAACTTTCCTGAAAATATAAACCAGATTTCAAATTACGATAATATGGTGGACCTTTTCTTTGCAAAAAACAAAATAAATAAAGAAAAAACACCAAACAATCCCTATTCATCATAATATGTGCCATATCAGGACATAAATTATTATGTATGTTTTCACTTATCTTGATTTTTAAAAATAAAAAAGGACGAAAATAGAAAATATTAAAAAGGATAATTTAATTTCAAATCTGTCAATACTCTCACAATTCATGTGTTCATGTACGTGAGACCAAATTATTTGTAAAAAAAAATTTCTTTTTCATATTTCACACATTTTTTCAAATCTACCCAACTAACTTTTTTTGAATGTAAACAATTTCGAATAATACGCTTTTCTTTAATCTTATATAGAATCGTCATATTGAAAGTTTAAATATTAAGTATACATAAAATTGTTACAACTCCATATTAAACGACCTTAAAAAGACAACAGCCTTAAAATTCTTTTATTAAATTAATAGAATTTTATTATGTACACCTTTTTTCGAATAAATTAATTGAATTCATTGGTAAAAGAAAAAGGTATACTGTACCTTAGGTACATTGTCCGATATTTTTCAAAGTTCACTGAGAGATACCTTAGAATAGATCACGCGATGAAATGCTATAAAGACCCAACTAAGCGATGGGGAGACTAAGGGACTCAAAAAACCCTTTAAAAATCTATGGCGGCAACTTACTTAAAGAGCTGTAGCATCTACTTTTCTGGAACTAAGGACCCCTACCAAGATCTAATAATTTCTTTTCCAAAAACATTTATAATGTTATAAGACATTCAACAGTTTCGATACAGGGTGTTTAAAAAAAAATATAAAAAATTAAAATGTGGTTTTTATTAAGTTAAAAAAAATATAGTGATACAACGGTACATTTTTTTGACGTGCTATGGCAGTTTAAGTAAATTACCCCAATAAATTTAAAAAAGGCTTTTTGATGCACTTAGTGTTCCCATCGCTTAGTCAAACGCATATATCGTTTCATCACGCAATTTAAGGTATCTCTCAGTTAAGTTTGGAAAGGATTGAACAATGAAACCTAAGTAAATTCTATCCAAGAAAAACATTGATGATCTTATTAATAAATTGTTACACGGGAACAAACTTCATTCACAAATTTTTTTAAAAAAAAAAGTCCAAAACAAAATAGTAAGTGACGTACAAGTAAAAAGGTGTAAAATTCAAATATAAAAGGATTTCTTACCACGTTCTGCTCATTTTATACAATATGATTGGATCCGGATCAAAGTAATAAAATATTTTTATTAAAGAAAAGAAAAAAAAAAATTTTCGCTAATTAAATTCTTTCGAAACATCCGCAAAGACGGAAGTATAAAATATTATAACCCATATTTCTTTGGATGTGGTGTGGTATTTGTTAAAGTAAAAATTAGATTATTTTTCAATTGAAAGAAGGGTTTTCGATATTAAAGGTTCTAAAGATTTCTTCTTTACATTTTATCTTCAAGATTTTCTTAAATTTAAACAAATTTTTTTTTATATTATGAATGTAAACAGACTTGACAAAATATAAAAAAAATACTTATATAAATTATAACAAGATACCAACAACCAGTCACCCTGAGCATCAAAGAAAGGGGCAGAATCAGCAATCAAAATTGAGGTAAGGTTGTTTTCAAAATTTTTAGCGATTTAGAAAACAAAAAAGATATTTTTAGAGAAGTGCCTGTTTATGTGGATGTACATTATATGTATGTGCATTTACAAATTTTGTGTTAGCAAAATTTCACAAACACTTAACGAAATAAACTGAAATTAGACAGACGAATTTTACTCGATGATTACAATTAGGTGTAAAAGAGCCATGCACTAAATCCAATGACCACAAAGGATACTCTGATATAAAATGACCGAAAACTCGGTAGCTTAAAAACCATTTAATTAAATTTTTTTTAATTAAACTTCACGCAAGAATTCATATCTTTCTTTTATCATTTGAATTAAAAGCAATAGTTTTATGTTGCTTTATAACCAAAATCATCCACACATCTTTTAAAACTGATAAAGATAGAACTCAAACATCTTTTAAAACTGACCTGAAACTCTTTTCGATTCTAGGCATTTATGTTTTATATTAGTTTTTCAAATTTCTTCAACCTTTTAATTACTTTCTGTCGAATGTTCTACTTATAGTTCAGAAGGTTTCTAATTTTTTCTGTCGAATGTTCTACTTATAGTTCAGAAGGTTTCCAATTTTTTTAATGACTTCTTTCCAGAATAATAGAATAGAATAAAAATATGGTAAATAATAAATATATTATATCCGTATGAACGTATGTTGAAGGGTGTAATAAATTTGCCATTACGTTTGTGGCTCCTTAAAGAAGCCCAACTAGATATAGACTCAGGTTAATGAATCGGATCAGAATCGAAATATTAATCAATTATTTTATAGGAAAATAATTCAGTATATAACTAAGCATATGAAAAGATGTTAAGTCTCATGTTAACCACTTCTGTAAAATTAGGTTGAGCTGGTGGAACTGCTTCCGATAGCTTCCATAAAACTTTTCTTTTTATATGTAAATAACAATAATCTCTATTGAAGCTAGGTATCTTTTAGTTTAGTTTTAGTTTTAATTTTCTGAAAAGATGTCAATTTGCATGCCAACAACTTTTGTAAAATTGAGTTGATCTAGACTCTAAAGCAGCAAGCATAATTTATTTATTCATAATTTGGTAAACTCACAAACTAAGAAAGCTAGTCTTGAAATTAACACAAAATTGGAATTTTTTGGAATAGAGCCATTTTAAAATTTTAACTAAATAAATAAATAAATTTTAACTGCTTATAGAAATCATAAAAATATTAATAAAATTAACAACTTTTTTCTGTAGCCCCATCCGTTACGAAATCAAAGTTCAAAAAAGCTCAATATTTAAATTGTTATAACACAAGTTGTATAAGGTATATCTTCTATATGAAAACGCCAAACGATTACTGGTTTTATTAGCTTTAAAAATATACATACAATATATAAATACTTGTGGCATACGGTGTCTTAATTTACCGTTATGCGAAACTCAAATTTCGAGAGAAATTTCGGTTCAAATTAGAAACTCGAAATTTTCAGAGAAGTTAGGTCTTCGAAAATAAGTAGGAGTCATTTCCGAAAATATTTTTTGTATCGCCCCCCGTTTCGGAGCTGTATGGGGTCAAAAACAAAAAAAATCCTTATTTTTAAACACCTGTAACTTGAACACATGTCCAAATTTTTTTGATACTGGTAATACACAAAAATTGAAGATCCAACATTAAATTTTTATTTCTATTAACAACTTTTCTTAATAATATAGGGTTACCTTAAAATTGACGAAAGTGTGACTTCATTTTTCTAAATTTTTCTAACAAATATTTTTAAAGATTTTTTTGAATTTATTTTTACTCGATAATATGAAATTGTTGAGGATGATGAATATTACAAAAAAAATTAAATAAATAAAAAATATAACAGTTGCTTGAAGAATTTATATTTATATGATATTAGTATACATATTTATAACTCATGTTTATTTTCATATCGTATATGAATGAATGATATATAATACATATCTATAGTATAAATTATTATACATTTGCCGCTTAGTATTAAATGGTACTATAGCATATTTAGAAAAGTTTTGGATTGGTTATGTGGAAGGTTAGAATTTGCTTTTGAAGAATGAATAAACATATAGTTTGAATATATGTACAACCCATAGTTCTAGAAATTATAAAATTCACTCAAATTATTTTACAATACTAAAAAATTAAAAAAATAATATTATAAGCAGAGTGACAGGCTATGAAAATACTAACGGTTGGTACGGTATCAAAGAGTTGACAAAGACAACTGTATTCTTCCTCGTTTTATATTAAAATAAATCAGTGTCTATTAAAGCTAGATATTTGCAATTTTGTGAAAAAATGTCAAGCTGCATGACAATAACTTCTGCAAAACATACAACTCGAAAATTAACTTAATTCTGTACAGTAAAACATCTGAAATTTTGTAGAAGATTATCAAGTTTTATGGAAACAGCATATATTAGGTTCATACAAGTATCCCAGAGTTGACACAGTCTACTCCACACTCTTTTTCGTTTCTTTTAAGAAAGTTATTCTAAATATGTATTTTTTAACAAATCTCATTAATTATTTTTAAGTTAGATAATATTTATTTCCTTGTACTTGTACTTTGGTAGTCTAAGAAAAGTACCTTCAAAATTTCTTTTCAATAAACAATGATCTGCAACTTCTAAAAACAAAATATTTGAGATATATATCAAAATTGTATCCTAAATCAGTTTATTTGTTATGTTATAATATTTTGAGACGATTAATTACAATAGTGCGAAGATAATCCTTTATTTTAATGACAAAATACAAATAATGTTTTTATTTATTGTTTATTAATTTTTAAATTTTAGTACGTAATACCAAACTAAACATATAAAATAATAAAGATTTAAAAAAAGAAAACTGTTGTATAATTCAAAAAAGTTTAAATTACATTGTCTAATAACTTTTAATAATTAAATTTAATCTAGACACTTACAGAAATAATGCTTTGGATTATTGCTGCTAATATAATTGATACTTTTATGAGTATCAATGATGACAAAATTCATATATCAGATTAGTTTGAACATTTATGAAAGAATCTTCTGGGTTATTTAACTTTTATTTAGTAAAAACTTTGAATTACCAAAAATTACAACTCATCTATTCATTAGAATTATCCTAATAAAAAATTATTGATTAATAACTGTACTTCCCCTTCTTTAAATTTTATCGTATACCATATAAAATTGCAAATTTTATACTAATTGTGTTTATTTGTTTTCTATAAAACTTATAAACCTTATAAAAAAAAACATGATATAAAACATAGATAGATACTAAAATAAGTTTGGAAAGTTTTTATTTTAACAAATTGTTTATCATCAACTTTCAAACCTTTTTTCTTTTTTTATTTTAAACAAAAAATATTAAAAAAAGCTTACTTTATTTTATTGTCTTCGAACATTCAATATTTAATTTTATGTGCAATGAACTCCCATTTTTTTTTATTATTATTTGAATACATATATTTAAAGTGCATCGAGCAGTGTAGATTTTTTTTTTTTTGAAGCACCCCAACTCTTTTTTCTTTTTTGTATTATTTTTCGGTACTTTATTTGTTTTTTTTTTTTAGAGATTTGCATTTGCATCGGAATGCAATTGTGACCCCAAAAACACGCAAAAAAACTGAAAGCTATAGTGAATCTAAATTTAAAATTGCCAGAAAATTTGTTTAAGCACATTTCTCACTTCTTCCTGCTTAATCATTGGTTACAAACAGTATGATGTATTAGGTGGTTATTTGATAATGAAAATTGTATACAAAAAAAAAGAACACAAAATATTCCGAAAAATGCAAAGAAAGAGACAACAGACAAACAATGAAACAAAAACAAAAGAAAAAACAACAAAATAAAAAATCAAAAAAAAATAACAAACAAACCTAAATGCGGGCCACCACATAAAAAACCCGAAATGTTTATTGGCAACTAGCCGCGTAAAACCATTTTCAGGATCAAAAATGAAATGCTTTTTTTTTGTTTTTTGTAATCATACACCAGTTTTTTTTTTTTTTTTTTTTTGGTGGTTTTATTTTTTGTATAACCGTGTAGTTGTGTTAATTCAAACGGTTTCAACAAAAACAGAAAAAAAAACAGAATAACTGTTAATTTTTTTAAGCAAAAAAAAAACAAATATTATTTCCAAAAAAAATTCTGAAATGTGTGTACATTATGTGAATGTTTATAAAGTTGTTTTGTTACTCGTTCTCTTTATTTTTGGTTGTTTTTTGTTCAAATTCAGATATTGGATGCGGCCTACCATACCAATTTATTTTTTTTTTTTTTCAGTTTATTTTCTATGTTTTTTAACTTTTTTGTATGTCTATGAAAATTTAAAATTAAAAATCAGAAAAATAAAATGAAAAAAAATTTAAAAACATTAAAAAAACGTGTGGATAGTATTTTTTTAATAAAACGCATTCTTTATTTAAAATTTGGTTATACATACATACATATGTACAATGTACATATATGTATGTATGTGTGTTATATGTACATATGTATATATAAATAATATTTGTAGAATGCATTCTAAAATTTTATTACAATGAGAAAAAAATGTTGACCTATATTGTTATAGTAAATTTTATTTTAATCAAACTAAAAATAAATCCAGTTCCTATGAACCCTAGTGAGTCCTTTCAAATAAGAACACTTACCCCTACAAAACGACAACAAGAACAACATATATATATACATATGTATATATTATATAGCCTGTCTACAATAAAATATATTTCCCATGCATACAATTTATTATGAGTCATCACACAATATTACTCATGAAAAGGAATATAAAAATACAAGAAATAATTAAACTAGCTTTAATTATTAATCGTCATGGCTGATATTAAATGATGACGTAACACATTTGATGTCAGACTTAAATATGACAGCAAAAACTTTTGCCCGCAAATGACATTTTGAGTTTTTCTTTTACAGGATAAGTTTCGAAAGGAAATAAAACGCTCCTACCCACTATATGCCACCGAGGCACCTATTTTAAATTACTAACGAAAATCTTCTTTCTCATTCTAAATTTTCTACAACTTAACAATTAAAATAAAACTAGAACATCCCCTGTGCAATTGCACAATTTCTATAGATGCAAAAACATTTACGTTATCATACTGACTCCCTAAATAAACTTCCTAAAAATTTGATTTTTACATCAGCACCATTCAAAAAACGTTGGAATCACTTACTTGATGTAATAGAAAAAAAAAAATTTTTTTTGCCCATCTGAAAAATTTATATTTTACAATTTTGTAGCGACGAAATCAATATAGTAAATAAAATGATTAATGTCAATAATTTTTAATGTCATTTTGTTAACATTCGTAGATAGGTTAAGATAATAATATGTCATTTGAAGAAAAATTAATCGAGGAAGTAATAAGGAAAATAATAAATTAAATGCAGACACATTCATTCTTGTTAGTTTCAAAAAATGTTCTTCATTCTTTTCTTTGATTTCCATATAATATTTTACTAAGAAATCATCTTGTTTCGATGTTCATTTGCTATGAAATCCGAATTGACCCACCAACAGCTACGACATTTTTTTGTTACATTTAAAACAATTCCAATAATCGAAATAATTTTAATATTTTTTAAAATTTTACTCTCAATTTTTCTTTAGTTTTAAAAAAATTTTTTATGCCAATAAAAAACAACTGTTTTCGCTGCTAAATTTTCGACCCGAAATTCTGCCATCGCCATCGGTCGCCGCCCTGAATGTCTTTTTGCCTTTTAGCTCGAGCTGAAACTTTATGCTTTCCATGTGGAAATTCACACGAAATTTAAAATAATATGACACTTGAACAAGTCCTATTATATAATTAGTTTTAATTTTTTTTTTGCAAAAATATTTCTATCAATAATAGTATTTTCGGAATGACATATTTATCTAAATATGCCGAATTTTACATTAAATTAAAGATTTTAATTTTTCTACATTATATCAAAAATTTTAACTTTATTTAACCAGATTTAAAAATACTTTCAAGTCTTTTGCGTTTATTTTTTTTTACTTGAAAAAAATTTTCTGAAATTATTGTATTTAAATGTACTTTGGAAAAGGTCTTTGGTATATTTAATAAAAGATTCATGTCTCTGATAATGAAATTTCACAATTTTTCGGGCGCTTTTTTTTGTGACGGTCGTTTTCTACAACTTTCTAATTAATCTTAGAAAACTGTCACGACTTTTTTCTGGTGGTGAAATCTTATCCGCAACGGAATTCACACATACTAAGGAATTTCAAAAACTACCTATATCTGATCTAATGATATCTAAAAAATCTAAGTTTTTCCATGGCTAACAATATTATTAATGGTCTAATAATAAATTAGTACAAAATTATGAATCTCTTGTGAGAGAAGGCTTCTAAAATGATATTTTCTATGTTATTTTTTTTTAAGAAAGCTTTGTGTCTCGAATAATACTTTTAGTCGAAGATTTGTGTCTTTGATAATAAAATTTTAAATTATTACATTATTTTTAAATTATTAAAATTTTATTGTCAGAGACACAAATCTAAACACAAAACTTAAATCAGCTTAAATAAATATACAGAAATATCATCATTGCCAGTTTAGTTTATGTTTTCTTTTATATGTTGGCAAGGTCTCGCCAACATCTTGTGTATTATATTATAGATATCTTCTTCTTATACACAATCCTAGCCAAAAAAAATCTATGGTAATATTCAAAAATATTAATATACAAAAAAAAAATTCTTCAAAGACTTATTTATAATAATATTTACTGTGACTCATAAAAGAATTTTTCATAATATAACTTTTTTTTAATCTTATTTACAAAAATATGTAATGACTTGGGAGGAAGATTTAAATTTAGAAGTGTGAAAAGGGCTCTATTATAAAACATGTGTATAATAATTTATTATCTGATCAATGATGCAGTACTGAAGTCATGGACTCTTCAGTCGAAAGATTTCGGGGTTAAATCTTAGTCAAGATATATCTAATTAAATAAAATAATTGTATATACAAATTAGCAATAGTGGTTGCTCCATATAGATAATCCATAAAATATAACAATTAGTTTTGATACTAGATCGTTATAAGATAAATAAATATGTATATATTAATTTATAACATATGAGTAGAGGCAAAATTAAATTTCATTCTTAGTCAATTTGATTAAAACTTTAATCTTGTACTTTTTACTGTGATATTGGTGATATTTTTTAATCTTGTTTTATATATTCCAAAATACGTCCTTAAGTAATGTTATATCTCATATGATCCGGTCTCATTAACCATCTTATCAATTTTAGTTTACTACAGTTGAAAATTTCCTTTGCATACTTACAAAAATATTATGTCTAAGGAAGCATCAAAATTTTCTAATTAAAACTTTTCCAATCATATTTCTTTGATGCTAACATACGAAAGTAATTTAAACTCCATTAACTTTTACAACAAAATGGTGAGGCAAAACTTCAAAGCTTAGAATTTTTTTTATAATTTCTTTTATTCTAAAATTAAATAAAAAATTTTTTTGTAAAATCAATTTTTTTCGAATTTTTTTTTTATTTATTTTTTATTTTGTTCTCACGGTTTTACTTCACTTTTTTTTTCTCTTATGTGTTGTATGCAAATGTGATGCTGATGTTCTTCTATTATTTCTCTCTCGTTCTTCTTCTCACTGTTCTTTCAAATGTTAAGGACTTTTAAAACATGACTCTATATTAGATTTAGATAAATCCCAATAGAAAGTCAATGAACACATTACTGCTGGTGATGCTAACGAAAGAATTTAATTAAATTATTTATTAGAATGGAAGAATTTTATAGAGTTTAGTTACAACAAAAAAATTAAAAGAAAAATGAATAATTAGTTAAACATCAATTTTAATTTGTTTTCTTTTTCTTTTGAGTTTTATATTATATTGAAAGTATAAGTTGTTAAGTATAAAAAATTAAATCGATTGAAGAGGTCAATGTTCAAAGGGAAAATGTATGAAAAGTATAAAAAAAGAGTAAATGAATAAATAGATAAATTTTAAAAACTGATCAAAATGCTATTTAATTATTTATTTTTGCTCTAGCTTTTCTCAAAGGAATTCCATTAAAGAAAGAAAGAAGTAGTTACACAAAAACATGATGTTTTATCGAATAGCATCACATTACAAAATATTGTACAGTACAAAAAAGATTTTTTTTATTTATTATCTAACTTCAAACACTACAGCTAAACAAATACACTAATCCTTCAAGGAAAAATATTTCGAAATTATATTAACATATAGTAGCACTGGCAACATTTTTCTTGTTTAATACAAAAATTGTAGTAGCACTGGCAACATTAAAATGTCATTTGTTGATCAAAAGTTGTCAAATTGATAAACTAAAATGTCAGTTAAAAAAAATTATAACTTGAAGTGGATAAGGAAATTTTCTTGGGTTATAATATTAAATTTACTGGGGAATGCTATGCAATCTTTGCAATCTATAGTTTAAATGTTAACCATTTAAAAATTAGGCAACTGGTATAAAAAGAAACTAATAAAGTTAAATTTAGTTATATTACACTAAAAAAAGTTTCAAAAATTTAAATTTACTGATGCTGCGAGAACTTAATAAAACATTTATTTTACTACACATTTAGATGTGAATCTTAGTAATAAAATTAAATAGAAAACTAAGAGCTTGTCTTTAAAAGCTGGATCAGTCAGTAGAATACTAATTTGCTTCAATATATATCATTCATAAAAATACATAAGACAAGGAGATACATAAAACAATTAGTCTAAAGTAACAAAGGGTAGTTCAAAAGTTTATAGACAAACAATTTTAAAAATATGTGTTTTTAAATTAGATATACTGATTTTTAGGTAAGATACCCTTAGATCCCAAATAGCACATACTTTGATAGTTAGCAGCACATACTTGGACTCTGTTATCACTACATACTACAGCATTAAATTTTAGTTTCTAAATTAGTGCTACATATATATCATTCACTATTCGATGTGATAATATTTTCAACCATATATGTGCTTATATAAGAAAATACCAGTAAACCAAAATACGGGAAATTTTTATATAGTTCTATAGTTCTAAATAGCATAGCCAATTATTAACATTTATTCACCATCCAGCCAATGGTGTAGTGGTTACGACACCGGCCTTTCATACGAAAAGTCTGGGGTTAAAACCCCGGCTGGGTCATACAGATTTTTTTATAATATATAATTAGTAGAATATAATTAAATTAAAAATAAGTTAATATATATGTCCTATAAATTATAATTAATATCATATTGTAATAGCTATATAATAAAATAATAATAAATCATAATTCTTGTATAAGATAATAGATGGCGTAGAAATAAAAATGAAACATCTTTCTTATACAATATCTACAGCCGAGTAGTCAACGGCTTAGTGGAATTAATGATTCACGAAACTGAAGCTTAGTCGAATATGAATAATAAATGATTTAGTCATTAGTGGATGCCCTATTAATAGTCCTCATAGGAGTGACAAGGAAAAAAAACAAAAAATTCAGTTTTGTAAAAATTATATCAAATGTTGTAATGAAATTTCAAAGTTTAAATTCAATCATCATTTAAAAGCAGGTAATCAAATTTTCTGTAAAGTATAACCAAAAAAAAAATTGTTATAGAAATTAGGTCTGTGCAATGCATTAGATCTCTGTAACTCATTTAGAGCTTTATCTTTTTTGCTATAGTCTTTTTTTCCATAGGCAGTTTAAACCTAAGAATTTTCATTAATATGGAGGTTATCACTACAAAAAAAGGGAAATGTTAAGAAGAAGTGGGAGCTAAGGAGAAAAAAATTATATTAAATGAAATAAAGAAAAAAAATTAAAATTTAAGAGTATATAGGAACATGAAGACAGTAAATTGAAAATGGTAATGGAATTTTTTTTTTTAATGCATTTTAATGCATTTTAATACATAAATGTGGACAAGAAATTACACAGCCTTTGCTGTTCAGCTGTAAAAACACATATTTAAAAATGTCGTAAGGGGGAATAACTCTTATGACGTGTGTGGGATTCGAACCCACGCTCCCTCGGTGTTTACAGCGCACTTATCCACTAGGCCATCAAGACCTCCGCAAAAAAATCAGAAAAGCGAAGAAAAAATTATGAAATTGATAATAAATGAAAAAGTGTTAAAAGAACAAAAGAATGCTATCAAAAGAGGTGAACTGATCAGTTGCAACAACTATCCCTACTAAACAAATGGTTACAAAGTCCATACATTTGACGTAAGAGAGATTTAGAGATCATATATGAATTCTATAATTTGAACTGCTTTATTCTCCATTAATATTTTCTTCCTAATCAAATATCATATTATATTATATTTAATTTTATTAAAGATTTAACTATTTATAAAAGAAAATTAGAAATTTTATTTTTTGTTCTATTCTTTAATAAATTTTAAAAAAAAACTTTCACTAATTTTATCCACTTAAGAGTTTCAATTATATAGTGGTATTAACACTAAACTAACCTTTATAAATATATTATAGTCCTCTTTTATTAAATTGCAAATATATATTTTAATTATAACCATTTTCTATACATTCAACTAATAAAAATGTCATTATTTCAATATACCGTTATATTATTGGAAATATATCAAATGGCCAAAATATACTACATATATATATAATATAGTATAATGAATTTATTCTATCTCTAATGATGACATTAAATTAATCACTTTCATAAAATGGGACATGTGTGCTGTCAGATAAGATAAATCAATTTTTCTCACTATAAAATTTCAATTTTAACTTTTAATATTTTTTTTTTATGTTTTTGTTATTTATTTGTTGTTATTTAAATGTACATTTTGTTGCGGAATAGTTCAGTGGTCTAATATTAATCCATTATTAGAGACTTAAATTGAAATGCATTTAGAAGAGGGTCACCGCACCAACAAAAATTTAATCAATAATTTCTATATTTATTTTTTTTTATTTTTTCATCATACATAATACGAGTATGTACATATCTATAATATTCTTCTTGCATTCATATAATATGGTTACATCTTTTTGAAAGGGGATCATCACTATGTATATATTGTATCGATTGCAATTATATATTAAATTATTTTGATGGTCTGCCTATTCTTTGAATTAATTCAATTTTTATCCTATATAACTATTTATTATATAAGTACGTATATGAAAGATTATTTCATATTGGAATATAAATTGTTTTTTGGTAATTTTAGATTATTTTCGCATATGGTAGGATTTTTTTTTTTTTAATGTAGAACTAATATTATAATAATGTATTTGATGGATATGATTGCCCAGGAAATTTAATCGAACTATCAGATGAACAAATAAGAACTAAAGTTTATAATTAAATAAAAAATGACTTATATAAGTATTTTAGTGGTACTAAATTGAAGTTTTCTGTTTTTAAAAACAATATATGGTAGTTAATCTAATATTACAATGAATGAATGTGATAATTTAAATTGCATTTATTACCAAATACTAAATAGTATATTTAATATAAATTTAAATCATCTTAAATGTTTCATTCGTTTTATAAAAAAAAATTTAATTCTATAGATAATAGAGAAAATGTTATACTGATTAGTGATCTAGGTATTCTATTTTAAATTAGAACCCATATTTTTAATTGAAATATGATCAAAACTTCTGATATGTAAAGTAAAATATTTCAAAAGGTAAAAATTTAACGCCACAAAAAAACTTTGCCGTCTTTTCACCCACCAAACATTGATTTTCTTTTTATTAAATTATTAGGGCATTATGACTCAATATAGATGCAGTGACAGAACGGCAGAGGAAATAAAGTCCGCGAGCTTTTAAAACGTTTGGGATTAACGCCTGTGGGATTTAAATAATTTTCAAAAGAGAATTAAAACCCATGGTTGTTAATTCCACTAAATTGTGGGCCCGCTGGCTTTATTTCCTCGGGCATTCTGTCATTACACCCTCAATATAACTTATAAGTGAGTCAAATTACCCTAAAATACTAGTATATAACACATTACTAATAATTCAGAATCTTGTACATATGTACATATATAGTATACATATTCTGCAAAAAGCGTATAACCCTGATTTTGTAACGAACTCTAAAATTACTCCTTATCAGAATCAAATACATACATATATATAAATATTCTGGAAAAAGGAAATACCCCGATTTTGAATCCAAATCTAAAATGCTTCCTAAATAAGAATTTCACATATATACAAATATACATATAACCCTCGTCAAACAAATTATTGAAACCTTGATTTTGAAACCAATTTTAAAATCTCTCCTAATTATTTTTCTTACATAAATATTTTAACTACAAATTTTTGTAAAGTAGTGGGGATTCCTAAAGGCTTTTTCTATTTTTTTTTTCAAGAATATGAATGTGTTATAATATACATTATATGCATTATATATATTATATTATATAATATACATTTTTGTCAAACTTTGTAACATACCTAATAAATAAAATAATTTAATTAATAAATTTAAGTTGTTTTATTTTTAATATTTATTTTTTTTTTATTTAGAATTTTTTTTTGGCTGAGTCATACTATCCTTTATTATGGCATTTTCTCCCAGTTTGTTGAGTCATAACATCAAAAAACAATAAAAATTATTATGGTCTTATGTCCTACCAATTTAAGGGTATTCTGTGTCACAGCTAACGAGACATTGTCACCAAACTAAATTTGTCCATTATATCTCACGAATGGTGAGCCATAACACCCAAGGGTATAATGGCGCGGCGCCTTATGACACGTCGCCCTAAAATGATTATAATAAAAATGAGATTATTTTATCAAACTCTTAATGTGTTAACTCTTCAGGGAATTGCAAACTAATGGTAGAGGAACTTTTTTATGGATTATTTAACTAAAAACGTGATACATTGATGAATAGTAAATACATACATAGACATAGATTTAAAATCAGATAAGCAAATTTGTTTTTGGAAAGAATAAGAAGATAGCAAAGTTTTAAATGTTAAAATTCGTATAAAATTTTTTTAACATATCTACTTCCAGAGGCCTCTGTGACCTCGGTATAAAATATGCTGTATCCAACGACGAATTAAGGGTTTGAATCCTACTACATTGTAAGAAAAATACCTCCTTCCTTTCCTGGAAAGGAAAGGCTGTGTAGTTTTCTTGTTACATTTATGTGGCAGGGGAATAAACTAAAAAAACAAAAGCCTCCTTTCAATTTTCAAATTGAAAAATGATTTATTTAGAAATTTCCTTTAATTGAAAAAAAAGCTTTTTTATATTCAGATTACGATTAAAGTTTAAATAGTTTTAAATAAAAAGCAATAATTCGTATAACATGTATATACTTTAAATAAATATACTACTCTAACTTGCATATGTGTGCCGATTTCTGAAAAGCTTTTCTTTTACACAGTATTTCTTATTTTTTGTATATATGTGTATATCAAAACAACAAACTTATTTTCTAACTCTAACTAGATGACTTCTAAATATAATTATTCTAATTCTAGTTTGAGTACATTTTATTTAACTTCTTGAGTTAACTGAAGATATCTTGAGAATTATGCAAGCAATTGCCTTACAGTTGCCAATGACAATCTATGAATTTAAAAATAATTGGAGACTATCGGTGATGGTTTGGTCATGGTTACCTCTGAAATAGGTAGGTGTCGGTCATGGTTTGGTCATAATTACCAAACTGTATATACTTCAGAGGTATCCAAAGTGAACTAAGAATAGATTTATGTAATGTGGCTAAATTTTCATCCTTAGTTTTTTAAACAACACGAGAAAACATTGACTTTACGAGAAAACACTGACTTTACGAGAAAACACAAAAACTCTAATAACCTCAGACCACTTAACACCTATATTAAAATCGTTTGAACAAAATCACTGCAACGAAGTTTTAGGGGAAAGAGGAAATAAACTCCTATTCTCTGATTAATTAATGACAAAAAAGGAACTACTTAGTAATTCAGTAGTTGATTCTTCTAAACAAATAAAAATATTATTCTAAATTTAAAATGTTCTTAATGTATTATATAAAAATCAGTTCAAACAACGTTCCGAAACATTGAAAACAAATTCCAAAAAATACTTTAAAAAAAATATTAAATTTAAACTTCTGTTTATTCCCCAAAAAAAAAAAAATTTTAATTTCAAAAAATTTGCCATGCAGTTTACAATGTCATAAAGTTTACAATAACAACCGAACTAAAAATGGCATAAAATTTTAAATTAAACGTTTTATTTCACCTTAAACAGAAAATGATACCAAAATTTGATGATGGGAACTAAAAAAAATAAACATTGCGTAACAAAATTGAATTGTTTTCAGTTGGCCAAAAAAAAAAAAAAAAAGGATTAATTTTATATTTACAAAATTTAAAATTAAATTTTTCATTTAGTTACGGTCTGTTTTTTTTTTTTTTTTTATTTTCATGAATTAAGAAAAAAAATGTAACAAATATTAGTTTATAATTCACCCTCCTTTTATTTTTTTCTATATAAAAATGGTTCTAATGTGTATCTAAAGTTTTTTATTGGATTCAGTTAAAAAATATTGTTTTTTTTTTTTTTTTTGTAATTAGATAAACCGAAAGACAACCGAAACAAAAATTTTATCTAAAAAGAAATGCATAAATGTCAAAGAAAATTGTCATTACAGCATTTTTATAATAAAGGTTTTCATTTATTTTTGTTTTTGTTCAGGGTGGTTTTTTGAAAACTAATGTATGTTGTTTATCTATTGTCTTCTTTTAATATTGATTAGAATGAATAAATTGTCTTCTTTTAATATTGATTAAAGAATGGTACATAAAAAATGAATAATTTTATAGAAAGGTATTCAATTTATTTGTGATAAATGGCATTTTGAAGGCATAATATGAATTTTTAAAGCAAAAAAAGATGAAATCTTATCAATGTTATGAGATTTAATAAAATGATCTTTAGAATGTACTAAACTTAACTATTATCGTCATTCTGTTCTTTACTTCAATAAGTTTTTGTTCTTATTTTATAATAATAATTTTATTAATTCTGTTTACATTTTGTTAACATCAAAATCTCCTCCAAATTTTTCAACCCATCCTAGATAATCATAAATTTTCTAAATCTCATTTTCACAAGAGTCCCACCCTCACCCCACCAAACTGTACAGCTGTATAAAGATACCATACGAATGTCTATTTTTAAAGGTGGTTGCTTTAGTTAGTTAAAGTTCAACACACTACCTAACACGTTCAAATTGAAATTAAATTCTTCTTTATTTTGCAATTGTGTTTCTTATACAACATCTATATCAGCCTTTGTTTTTTTTGTAAGAGTATGTAAGAATAATCGTATACATTATAGACGAGAAAGAGCACCAATACTTTATGAGGACATTAACTAGAATTCTTAAGTATTGGTGGTCTAATGGGTAATACTATAAATATCAAGAGTTCAAATCCAACACTCGCCGTAAAAATAATTCGCCCTTATAACTATACCTAGAAGGGAAAAGCTGTGTAATTTTCTTGTGATATTTATGTGACAGAGGAATACACTAAACAAAACAATTTAGAACTCTACTTTCTTTAGTAGTATAATAATTGATCAAACAATATATGTTATAAGACCTTTCGTACATTTAATACTATTTGGACAGTCAAAATTGTTTCAAAAGCGAACGAAATTTGTATGTTCATCTTTTAAATCTATTTCTATTAAAATTTACACTATACTTAACTCAATTTACTAGAACAAAAACAAATCACCATTCGTAATATTAAATATTACAATCAAATCTCATTATTCATATTTGATCTAGAAATAATTCACTAAGTTCAATAAGATTTTAGTATTACACTTTTCATATAGCTTAGAGGCATATTAATTTAAGCTAAAATTTTTAATCTGAATTATAATAAAATGTTATATGCTATTTTTGACACTTGTGTATTAATCACTTTTTTAAAAATGATTGAATTATCTTTTTCCTCACTCAATACTTGTTTTCCTTTTAATACCTTGCATTTGATATAATGCAAGGTATTAAAAGGAAAAAAAGGTGAAAAATTTTTAATTCTTTCCTAAAGGAAAACAAAATGTTGATGAAAAATTGAAAAAAGATGTAATAAAATAATAAATTAGAAAAATTAGACCAAACAAAAATTATTTTTCAATATTTCAAAAAATTTATAAGTAAAACCCAATCTAGTGGAGTAACACAAATAATAAAATTGTAACTACTTTTTAAATTGGTCAAGGAACCGGGTATTATAAGAAGAACTTACAAAATAGTCAAAACCATGTGGCTAGATTTGAGGTTAAAAACATCCAAGTATATTCTTTCTCTCTGACTCTCCCTGACTTTTTGACTTGATCAACAAACATGTTGCTAACAGACTTGTTATTTATGTGAATCTCGAACTGAAGGTTTTACGGAGGAATTAACGCTATTGAACTCGTAGATCTCTTTTCTGTATCTGTCAAAGAAAATGGTAAAAATATCTAGATAGTTTCTTTTTTTAGGTAAAAATTTTTGAAAATGAATTATCTGTAATCACTTATTTAACCAAACATTATATGATTTAAACAAACCTTGATTCATTTTTAAAATTTTTTTACTGAAAATTTCTTACAAGAAGCCTATTTTAATTTTATTTAATTTAACGCTTCAGTACTCGCGTACTGGTTTTTCGACCCAATTATATTTTAAGAGAGTATTTTTTTTTTTTCTTAAGCTTAATGCTCTTTATTTTGCCAGTATAGATGAGTTTTATTATATTTTCTGAAACAAAAACTGTCCTTCTCTCGTCAATTTTTTGAAAACTTTATTCATATTTCCAATGTGAAAAACAGTCTGGCTCACTTAATTTCCAATTTTCTAAAATCTTTATTTCTTTTTATTTTGAATTTTTTGTTCTAAACACTATTAAACTTCGTATTGAAGAAATTCTTATTTTAGATAAGACTGTAAAGTTTCATGAATTTTGCTGTACTTTTACTGCAAATGCAACAAAAAATGTCAAAAATGCAAAATTATTTTATGAATGTAAATAAAATTAATTAAGGATATAGGGGGTAAAGTGATAAGTAAATATTTTATTATTTGTAAAAAAAAACTTATCTGAAAAACAAAAAAAAATATTCAGATAATATCTTATGTTATTAACGCAAATTTATGTTTGAGTTAAGTTTGGGTCATTATGACATAGAGCGAGTAGTTATGAAAAAAATATTGCGCGAGTACTGAAGGTTTAAATAAACAGGGAATCATTTGTAAAATTAAAAAAAAAAATTGTATCACACAGCATCGAAAGTTTTTTGGATATAACATTTTTAATTTTATTAAATTGACACTATAGAGAATTTTTTTTTGTATTTCTTTTGCAACCATTGCGTTTTTTTTTTTTGTAAAATATCTTTATTTGGTAGGACATTTTGGACAAGAGCATTTTATAAAAAGAAGATTCCTTTTTTATATGTTGTTATGTTTATCGAATTTATCGCATTGCAAACAGATTTTCTAATTATTATAATTTATAACTTTTTTGTATTTTCCCATTATTTAAAATAATTTCTCACCCCACATTAATGACAGATTACCTGTAACTTCTGCTGTTATTGTTTAAACTTAAACTTAAAAATAGAAAAATCATTGCAAAAATTCACAATAATTAACAATATCCTATGATATATTATAAATGTTATTATTAACTTTGATAAATTGACAATCAATTTAAGTGAATTACATCTCAGGATTCATTCCATCTCTTTTAATAGTATTTATCACCTGTATCTCAAGTTTATATATCTTAAGATATTTTGTATAAATTTTTTTCTTAAATATTGTTCTAAATATTACTCAAACCAAACCAAATCAAATCAAATAAAACGAAAAAATAATAATGTTGTTCCTGTAATACTGCATCCATATAAGTAGGTAATTATTTACTTAAATTATAAAGAGGAGGAAATACAATCCATTGGATATCCATTTTTATTCATTTTTTATTGTTTAATTTTTTAGTTTATCATTTGTTTTGCTTTTTTTTTTACATTTTCACTTTTATAAAAAGGATCCTAAAATATATCTAAAGGATATATACAAAGGATTCAAATAAAAATATATATATATTTCATTATAGTGGTCAATTGAGTTGTTTCTATACATTGATATTTCAATAAACCATGAGAATAAAAAAAATTGACTTTTATTATAATAATTGGGTTTTGATTTTTTTTTTTCTTTTCCTAAATTTAAAGTCAAAAAAAAGAAGAAAAGGAATTCAATCTTCTTTTTTAATTCTATGAAATTGAAATATTGAAAAATGAAACACCCACTAAAATATTTATTTAGAAATTATCGGTTTTTTTTTTTTTTATATAAAATAATTTTGTTTAGGTGCTTTATATCAAAATATTTTTAAATTCATTTTATATAATTGAAAAGGTTTTTGGATTTTTTTTTTTCTTTTTAATTTTATGCTGGTAAACAAATGCATATTACTTACCTTTTACCTATATGAGTAAAAAAATAACCTGTGGATTTGAACAGGTAGCAAAATTTCGTTAATGAAAATGTTGAATGAAAATCTAAATAAAATAAAATTATCAAAAATAAAAGAATAATTTTAGTTTTCCACGATTTTTTGAAAATATGTTTGGAAAAATTTTTAATAGCAAAATCTTATAGTTTCCTTTTTTATATTTGATGCATAGCAAGACAATTACATCAAATTTTGACATATAAAGTTAAGACTAAACTGCTTGTTATATGCATACAGTATCTTATTTGGCAAGGATTTGATTTACTGTATATATTTTTTATGGAAATTTTTTTTGCGTGTAAATTAAGTTTATATTATTAAAATTTCCTGTAATGTACAAGAGTCAGGTACTCACACAGCGGATGAAAGATGAATACCTCTTCCTCTTTATTTTTGCAGCTTCTGTAAAAACCTTATGAGGGAAGTCCTAGTATTCCGGCAATGTCTCGTTAAAACCACTATTACATTACCGATGTTGTAGTGATTTAGAGACAAGACTTTAGTTAATGATTTAAGATATAATGATGCCAGGTTTGTTTGGCCACAGCGCAAGTTTAAATAGAGAATCACCTGAGGTTTGTGAGTGCATTGCCCTTTTATTCAAACCAATATCTACAGTTTAAAATAGGAACCTCGAGATTTTCCTTTTCTCGGAACTCGGCGTACACCATATTAAGCACTTTGTAGTTAGATGAATGAGTAAGAATAGAAAAAAATGTAGCGTTCGATTATTTTCGATTCAATTAATTTAAAATTTTGTTATATTAACATCCTTTTGAAGATTTTCAAAAATAGTATTACAGAAACTGCAATACAAACTTATTCAATTAGATATTTTTTAATTTTCTAATATAATATTATACAATATCTATATTAAAAACCATCATTCCTCGCATTCCACAAATAAATCTTTATTTTTTTTTTTTTTTTCAATAATTTTGCACAGTGGTTTTATTATCGTTTATTATAAAATAAAAATATAGTATAAAAAAATAAAATGATTTCTTTTACTTTTAAATCCCAATTAATTGAATAAAAATTTCTTTTTTATTTTCTTTTTAAAAATTCTATTTCTAAAATTTATTTCACGCCTGTTTAAAGTTCTGATCGTTACAGCAAGGGTAACAACTAACTTTTTAACTTAAAAAAAAAAAAAAATTTTTAACCATAGATTTTATTTTTAATTGTTCTCTTTTCGATCCTTTTTTTTTAATTCTACAGTTTTTTTTCGATATCGCTACAATCATTAATCATATATATTTTTTTATTAAAAAGAGATATCAAAAAAATATCAAAAGGATATAAAATAATGTATCCTTTTGATTAAATATAGTACATAAATAAGTATTGCTGTACATATCCACATACTTACAAAACAAAAATACATATGTATTTTTTGATGATAGATAAGAAAAAAATTTTAACACCTTATACAAACTCTTAGTTTTTTTGAACTCTTAATTTGTTTGAAGAAAATATAATAAAAGGATCAATATTAAATAATTACTTAATTCAGAATGACGGGACAGATTTAATGTCACTATATAGCATGACTAGAGTATTGGAAGAAGAAGATGAATATATTGAATTCAATTTGATGGCAGTAAATAAGGTCCAAAAAAAATTATTTTATTGAAAATGATTTTAAAATAAAACTAAGCGATAAAATCACTAAATTAACGGTAACTCCTCAAGTTCAAGCTGCAAAATTTAAGTGAAGCAAGTCCAAGGTACAACTTTTGTAAGTTTTTTACAGTTTGAACTTGTCTTTGTTGTATTTTAAAGACTTGTTATTAGGCTAAATGAAAAATAGAATTTTAGACTGCTACCAATCCAACAATGTGGACTGAAACAACGTGGGTCTAAAAACTTATTGTTACCAATTAGACTAAATGAGAGTTTTATTTTTAAATTGCTATACCAATCCGTCAAATTGTCCTGAAAAAATACGGGTCTAAGAACTTTTTCAATTTTTCCCCATAGAATTGTGCTAATATTATTATTTAATAATTGGTTTAATAAAAAATATTTTCTTAATCAAAAGAATATCCTTATAACGAAGGATATTCAAGTTAAGATATATGCGAAGATATTAATATTGATTAAAACTATTGATTATTCATATTTTCATATACTTAATTTTCTTTTAGAAAATTTTATTACAAGATATTTCATAGACAGAATTAATGAGTAAACTTAACTTTACTCATGAACAATAATTTGCTTAACATAAAAAAAGCTTACGTGAACTCGTATAACGTGTTACTCCGGTGATTATAGCTCAAATCTTTCAAAATGTCATTTTTGAACGTAAATCAAAATACATTAAATTGTTTCGGGATTTTGAGAACATTCAGCAATGCTCATCGTTAATACACATGTGACTTAACGCAAATTTATTTTTATGTTCACCGGTGAGCACAGGAACATTCGAGTGATGTTAACTGAAGATACAAGTGCGATTCAACGTGTTAACGGGTTATAGCAACTTTCCTAAATAAAATTTAAACTAAAATTTCAAAATAATTTACTTTTTTTTAAATCTGGCATTAATTGACCATAAGAAAACTTTCCAAACATTTCGTTCGCATTTGATTTAATATACAGGAGTACAACAAAATTCAAATTTTTATATCAGTTTAAATTTTTAAGAAGCATTACAATCGAAATACAAATTGTAGAATGTAATCATTTTCAGAACATGTTAATAAAGATACGGGTATTGATCTTTACAAAAAAAAAAACATGATTTTTTTTTTAATTTAATTGTTTATTGTTACACAAAAAATTAAATAATCGTATATTTTCTTCTAATATAGATGACAGGATCGTCATCATGCCATCTAACATTTTGAATTAACTTTATTGATAAGTACAAAAAATAACTGACATGATTAATGATTACTTTTTTAATTTCTTTTTTTTTTTTGATTTTTTTTTTTTGATTAAAATGTTTGAAAAAATTTGTTGTGTTTTTTTTTTTATTATAACTCTTAAGGTTTTTTTTTTTTTGGTAACGATGGCATCTAACATTGGTCAGATTTAGGGTTTTGTAATCCATCACAAAATACACAAAACTTATGGTGAAAATATTAGTGTTATATGCTAGTAAATGTCTAGGGAGACTACAAATTATAATACACACATATATACATATATTTGTATATTAGATATGTGTTTGAAATGGTAAACGGTAGCAGATGTAAATGATTAACAATTTTTAAAATTAAACTTAAGTCACTAAAATTGTAGATATATTCTTCCAGGAATCGTTACTAATTGTATAATCATTTAGTTTGAAGATTTAATAATAATTAATGGAACCTTAATATTATGTCTTTAATAAGATTGAAAGGATATAATTTTGGTTTTAGAAACTATTTCTATATAAGGTTCATTTATTTTTATACTCTATATATAATTAATTGATATACTCATAGTATTTTAAAATGTTTACATAAGTTATTAAGATTTTTACACTATACATATTTATATACTTTGTATTATTTCATCATTTTTATGATCAAATCAATTAAATGTACCATAATTCAGGTATAAATTTTTGGTTTTAAGAGTTTTAATTGAATTGTAATTAATTTTGTTGAAGGAATTTTTATTAATGAATTTTTGTTTTTCTTCCAAAAATCCAAATTTACTACAGATTTTTGACAAATTGCAGTTAAATAATTAATTGTGTATCTTTAATTAATCTTTTATCTATCTTTTATTAATTTAACATATGTATACACTTTATCTTGTTACACTAAAAATATAAATCACTTTAATTCAATTTTTAAAAAAAAATTATCTTTAACTACAGATGTATCTGTTTAGTTTACATTTAAATGTATAGGTAATTTTTTTAGATTTATAAATTAGTATCAAAATTATACAATTTTTTTAAATTTAGTATTTAGATTTACCGTTACGCTTTTAACCGTTACCGTTAAACTCCGGCACGCTTTTAAATAAAGGCTTGAAACTTTGAGAGCAGAAGGAACTTTTAGAATTAGTATAAGTCGGCTCAGAAATTTTTTGGACCACCCACCCACCCCCCCCGTTTATGACCTATTAGGACTCAAAAATTGAAAATTTGCTATTTCTAAACACCTGCAACTTAAGCACCTGTACAAATTTTTCTTCGGCAAGACATAAAAATTAAAGCTCCAGTAATATATTTTTACGTGTGTTAACGGGTTTTTTTTTAAATACAGGGTTCCGTATTTTAGTTATACAGGGTTACAGCCGCTCAAAATTCCAGAAAAGTCCAATTTTCACATTTTTTATACCCGTACGATAAATAATTTATACATATGTATAGTATAAATTATTATACATTTGCCGGTTTTAAATGGTATTATAGCATATTTGGAAAAGTTTTGGATTGATAATCGTTATATGGAAGGTTAGAATCTGCTTTTGAAGAATGTGTAAATATATAGCTTGAATATATGTACAACCCATAGTTCTAGAAAATATAAAATTCATCCAAATTATTTTAAAACACTAAAAAATTAAAAAAAATAATATTATAAGCAGAGTGACAGGCTATGAACATACTAACAGTTCGTACGGGTATCTAAGAGTTGACAAAAGCAACTGTATTCTTCCTTTTTTTTATTTTTCATCCTATTAGGGGTATATTGCATCCACAAAGCAACGAAGATTCAAATAAGCTTACTTTCATGAATTATTCCAGTAAAGGTCTCTTCATACTATATTATGTATTTTACTTAATAATCCTGAATTCAACGTGTCAAATATAAAAGCAAATAATATGAATATAAATGAATGAGACTGGGGCTTATGATTGAAAACATGTGGAAAATGCTTCGTTCAAAAAAGATTATTCACCTTCACTCTATATGTTGATATGATTAAAAACGCGTGATTAAATTTTTAATTTGAATCAAATGACAGTTGTCAAACAATTTTTAGTACCTATAATATAAACGTCAAGTTATAAGGCAAAGAAAAATATTTTTTTTATAAAATTTTAAAATTAGCTTTTAGCTTTAAAAATAAAAACTAAATTTTTTTTGATAAAAATTGGTAAAAAAAAAAATTGCATTTTGTTGATTTTAAGGTAAAAAATTTGTAATTAACAAGTTTTTTCAATTGCAATTGATTTTAAAACGTGAATAGTTTCTTCTCAAAACGAAGTTTCATTTAAAGGGTTAGAAGTAAAAAATTATTTTCTTTTACCTTTCGTACAAATTCAACGTGTTTTGTTATTTTTTTTCTAATCACAAAAGGTAAAACATTAAAAAAGTTAAATTAAAAGACTTAAATTGTTCATTTTGTTTACTTAAAAGATTTAAAATAAATGAAAAACTTACTTTATTTTTTTTTTAAATTTTTTTTAAAACGCGAACACATCTAGTATCAATGCGTTTCACTTATACACAACAAACTATCGCTGTGCTTTTTCAATCATACAAATAAATAACTTCAAAAAAAAACATTTTTATCAATCATACGATAATAGTTAATTTGACATTTCAGTATTTACGTTTTCCATACGTTTTCAATCATAGGGCCCATTATATATGTAAATTTTTATTTACATTTATACAGAGAAGTATGTTTGGTCGCAGATAATTCCTATAATTACCAAAGAGCCAAAATAATTTTTTTTTTTGTCATTATTCATGAATAATTTTTGAATATTTTCTAAAATAAATTTGACAAAACTAAAAGAAATTTTATTTAGTTTATAAAATTTATTTAAATCAACTGTCAAAACTGCCAGATATGTGTGAACGTTAAATAAACTGTCAGATATGTGTGAACGCAGAAAATTAAAACGATATGGAAAGATCCATCATATAATTGTCTAATCAGTTGTTTTCCTTTCGTTTTTAACTCAGTCTTGTCAGATGTAAAATATATATAGTCTGAAGCAACCTTAAGCTATTGATTGTGTAAGATTGTGAAACACAAGTACTTACGCCACCTTTCATATAAGAATTATTCGTTTAAATATTTATAAATTATGCTTAAACAGAATTTTCAACAAATATAGAACGATTTTATTTAATAAATCGTGTAACCATACCCATTTCAAATTATTATCAATGATCTCGATATTTCCAACTTTATATAGATAGAAGAAGAAAACATAATATGTATAAAAGATAATTTTCTATAACATAGTTTCGATTTAGGTTATACTATAAAGTCAAAAGACTATAAAAAATGTAAATATGGCTTATAAATTTAATAACAAAATGTAGCCCACAAATTTAAAGCACTGATGAAAAATTAAATAGCTTGTAATGTTGTAAAACTCACAATATCCGAATTTAAAAAACTGAACTGTAGCAGATCAAATAAATGAAGCCTGAGGGAATTTACACGTTCGTAAATGCTATAATTTGCAATAAAGTTAATATTGTGCAAACCTAACGAGCCAAATCTGAGCATAAATAAAAAGTCTAAACAAGCCAAATAAAAGTCTTAAATGAGCAAACACAAATAAGTATAAAGATTTAGTCATAAAATTGTATTAAAAAGAAAATTCAAATAATATCCGAAGATTCAAATAATTCGTCAAACTATAATTTATAGGATTTTATCTACATTCTAATTAAATTTCGGTTTTGTAACAGGAGATAAATATTTTCCAGAAATTAAATTTCAATTTTATGAAAATAAAAAACTAAAATTGCAAAAAGAAAAAACAAATTTTCTTCAACGAAATATGAATAAC
Source organism: Poecilobothrus nobilitatus (assembly GCA_947095535.1). Lineage (NCBI taxonomy): Eukaryota > Metazoa > Arthropoda > Insecta > Diptera > Dolichopodidae > Poecilobothrus > Poecilobothrus nobilitatus. Next base: position 48,579,462 of record OX352772.1, on the reverse strand, counting down.
AAAATCTAAATCATAAAATTATTTCTCCACAAAAAAAAATTTAAGTAATTCCGTGGAAAAAGGCATATAAAATTTCATTAAAAAAAATTAAAATTTTATTTCATTTTAAAATTATCCGAAAATCTAAATTTGATATTGGGAAAAAAAAAATTGAATATCTCTAAGATACAAAAACATTGACAATTAAAATTAAACCAATGTTTGTGTAAATAAAAAATAATAATAAAAAAAAATGGTTTCAAATTATTATTGGAAATAGAGGCGCTTAAGTAGGTGTTGAATTACCTCAACTTGACAACCTTATTAGTAACAATAACAAGATAAAAAATTATGTAATAATATTAGGTAATCATAGACTTCCTAATAAATTTCCTATTTTTGATATATGATACTATTTAATTTTAATAGTGAAAATTGCTTTCATACATATTTAGTTAAAGTGCTATTCCTTCTATTTTTTTTCTTCATAAAAATGTTGACACTTTAAAACACCTACTGTGAAATTAATGAGGAATGTTTAAAAAATTATATGTTTTTTTTTTGTTTTTTAAAGAGAAAATTATTTGTTTATTGTAAAACCAGCTTTAAAAATTAGCTAAAGCAGTTTTTCACGCATTTGAAAATGCAAATATATAGTTGACTATGTATAGTCTTTATATTGAAATGAAACTTTAATGATTCTGAATCGAAGAACTTTAATGGAACTGATGATGATAAATCTAACAAAGTACATAAAAAAATAAAAATACTTAATGTTTATATAATTAATATTTCATTCCACAAGCTGCAAAAAGATCTTCGAGTGTTCAAATAAAATGCTCATTCTCTAATACAAAAACTTTTAAATTAAACAAAACAAGAGTATTATCTGTACTCAATCTGATGAATAACCAAATTTAGATTCTCCTTGAAGGTGTGAATGAACAGAATGAACTATAACTAGAAGTAATAGTTGAAGAAAGCGAAGTAATGTCAGGAGTTTGTGATAAAAGAGACTGCAGATTAAAATTAATCAAGAAATTTCCTCAGATTTAGTACATACATCAAAATGCTACTCTCAGTTAAGTAATCAAAATTAGGTAAACACATTAACTTATGTATGCGTAAGTTATTTAATATGAATATCACCGGACACAATCAAATAAAATATATAGTTACATTCTAAAATATACATTCTATAGTTACATTCATGAACTCACAGGCTTATTAAAGTTGCATAAGACTTAAACAATTGGATAGGTAAAAATATTATACAGCAGATATTTTACGAAGAAGATTTCTAGGATGTAAGCAAAAGCAAGGGAAAAACCTCTACAAACCTTAGGTAACATACAATAATCCAAAATTCCCGTAAATCCCGTATGTCCGTTTTGTAATCTCAATAAGCGATTTTCAAAAACTTAAAAATAAACGATGTTATTTTTTTAGGGCTTCGTGGAGCCTGGAAAATACCATAGTAAATGTCATCTACAATTTTTAAAAAATGTTAAATTCAAAAATTAAAGTATTCATCTGCATTAAATAATAATATACATATGAATGGATAAAACTTGTACAAATTTATTGAAATCCAACTATTGCAATTACATAAAATCCATAATAAAAATAAAATAAAATCTAAAAAATCATACCACACGACTAAAATTTAAATTTTTTTTTTTTTGGTCCTAATCATAGACTTCTTAATTTTTTATTATTTTGGCTTATAAAACCGAAATTCTTTTAAAAGTTTACACAATTGTAATAAAAATTCTTACAATTGTGTGAAAAAATATTTTATAAATAATTGTATTGGCAAAAGGTTTTATACCCATATATCTATAAATTAAGCTATATATTAAGTTAAAGAAAAAAAAATGATTTTTCTTAATAAAGATACAAATTTTACTGATTACCTAAGTAACTCTTCACAAATTGCTTAATACAACGTAATACCCAGTTATTTATGAAATAAACCTTAGAAAACAATGAAAATTATATTCACTTCACTTTCAATTTTTGTATTATAAAAAAAAAAAAAAAAATTTGCAATGCTAATAATTCTTAGTAAAAATAAAACCCATTATTATAACCCATAACAATAACCCTCCCTTCCTTTGCAAATCTAAAACTCATAAAAGTTACAAATATCTTAAATTACAAGGATTAGAATAAGTAATAAAAAAAACTACAGATATTTTAAAAAGAAATGATTTCTTATCTCTTTTACAGTGCATTCTCGTCTCTATATATACAGTTGAATACAAAAAACTAACTGAATAATTCCTTTAGTATCGAAACTCAACACAACGAATCTAAAGCTGTTATGACAATTATTTTTTTTCACATTTTTAATGCATTGAAAATAATCAAATTATCAGCAAAGTATAAAAGAGGCAGAATACATATATATTGAAAATAAATGAATATATGCATGCATTTTATTAAACGTCATCTGTCATTTAATTTTGCCATTTGAAAAAGAAAATATTATTATTATGGTTTATGGTTATTTATGGTTTTAAATATTAAAAAATGGGAAAAATATTATGGGAAGATGTTTCTTGATAAATCTTTTGATTAATCTATTTTTGATCTTCTAAATAAATTTTCAAGTATTATTAAATTTAAATTTATTGCTAGTATCCATATATATTTTAAATAAAAGCTGATTATTTAAATAAACAACTGAGAGGTCTCGGTGGCCTAATGGTTAAGAGAGTATAAAATATGCTGTAAACAACGAAGCAGAGTGAATTCGAATCCCACACACGTCGTAAGCGTTATTACGCCTTAGAACATTTACAGCCACGCCTTCACATTTATGTTGCAGAGAAATGTACTAAAAAAAAAAAAAAGAAAAACTGATTTTCCAAAATGAAGTTACAAATGTCAAATGTATAAAAATGCATTAAAAATAACATTTATACATTTTTATTACATTTACTCTTTCTTTTCGTACCAATGCAAAATTTAATCCTATCACATCTTGTTGCATTACAAATGCATTAAAAATAGTAAAACAACAAGAAGTGTCATAATGCTTAATATATTAACTACCACCATAACTTCCAAGACTTTTCTAACATTAAAAAACATATCCCAATATATATAGAAAGATAATTACAATATTAATTCTTAGGTTTCCATTAATGTTTAAACTTATTCTTAACTGTAACTGTAACAAAAACTGTAAAATCGACAAGATAGTTTGATATTTCTTTTTGAGAGACTCAAAAATAAATTTATTTTTATATCCAAAATACGTAAAGGGTTGTCCAAATAAGAATGGAAATATTGCAGCAGGAGATTCCTCAAACTAAAACCAGAAGAAAATTATATGTGAATCAAGTGTTATTTAGCAATTAATAACATAAAACAAGAAAACATAAAAGTTCCAATATGTCCAAAATGATTGATAATAAATCCCCCCCAGTTCCATACAATTAATTATCAAATTAGTTTCAGTAATCACCTCCACTTATGCAGAACATCTAGTATAAATTTGATTGAATAAACTTTTGATTTTTGTTAATCTATATTTTGTCCTTAACTGTACATTGAAAATCAAATTTAAGAACTCGATTCAAATTACAAATTATAAATGATACTATATGAATTCAGTTAAAATTACAATATACGCATATAATACTAGAATCAGTTACAGTTCATTTTGATCCTCTGTTTAGATTCATTTGCAAAAAAAAAAAAAAACAAACAATTAAATCAGGATAAATGACAAACAAAGATACCTGAGATATTTTTACTCAACACAGGTAAATTTTTAATATGTAATAAAATACAATTTCATTGTTTTGCAAAATTTTTAGAAATTAAAACAATAAACATTTTCTTATGCCACAATTTACGCAAGTTACTGTCAGTTTTATGTAATGCAAAATTTTTATTATTATGGTGCAAGAAAAATATGTACCTATAGGTATTTTGCAAATATTCAAAATGGTAAAATTAGAAAAAAAATCAAACAAAATAAATTTTAATTACATCACAAAAGTGTTATTTAAGAATTACTTTTTTTTTTGTTACTAAGAAAATTTTAGAACATGAAAAGAAATGACAAAAATTTTACTTTTTGTTTTGTGGCTGACAAAAATTTTTATTACTTGCGTTCTGCCAGTTTTTACTTTTCTACAAACCAAAAAGTTTGTTTTTCTAGTACTTATTTGCGAAAGGGAAAAATAGAATAAAGATACAATAAAAAAAAAAAAATTAAGCAAACCAGTAAATTTTTCCTTTTTTTTTGTTTTTTTCTGAAAAATTATTTAGAATTTTATTTAGTCAAATGTATTTTTATGACATTTTTTCTGTATATTTCAAACAAAAATAGAAGTGAAGTAAGTTTTTATTATTGAACAAAGAAAAAAAAAAGATTGTGAAAGAAAAAAATTTTTGCGGATTGAAAATTAAATCACAATTTTTTTAAAATGTTATTATATAATTCCGTCGATATGAAGGAATAAAATATTTTGATTAGTCAACAACTACTAAACTATGCTCTAGAGCAGCGAAACAAACAACCTTATTATGTATCAGGAATCTGGAATACTAGGATAAGGGGAGAATTTATTGTTGAAATCTTTTATTTTTTTTAATTGGCTATGAAAGTATATCTTAGGAGGGACCTCGGTGGCCTAATGGGTAAGAGCGTATAAAATGCGTTGTAAACACCGAGGGAGTGTGGGTGCGAATCCCACACACATCGTAAGAGTAATTCCCTCTTACGACATTTACAGTCACGACTGAACAGGAAAGGCTGTGTAATTTCCTGTCCACATTTATGTGCCAGAGAAATGCATTAAAAAAAATTAGTACCTTGCTCTATCTATTATAAAAATTGAAAATTTAAGAGACTCAAATGTTGAGTGTTTATTTAAATATTGAAAAGTATCGAAAGTTTATATGCATACCTTATTTTAAGAAAATACCTTATAGCTATCTTATTTCAAGGCAGTATATTACACACAAAGATTTTTGAAGGTTCACATTTTTCAAAAGACAATAACAATATTTGCACTAAAATTTGTAAATTGTCTTAGAATTTTATATGTAAGAAAAAATTGTATAAAATGAAAAATCACTTTCTTCAAAATTAAGAAGATCTTTACAATTAAAAAAAATATAATGTTGGATCATTAATTTTTCTGTTTTTTTTTTTTTTTTGAAAACATTTGCAAAGGGGCCGAAAAATAGGAAGTTTTCCATTTTTGATGCATCTTAAACTTGCAGAAGTATTAAAAAATGTTCAGAGGTAATTCTAAAAGACATTTTTTCTCTCTTCTCTCTTGTACATTATACTGACCTGGAAAAGATATTTCTCTTTTCAAGTTTCAAAGTTCTATCTGAAAGCGTTCCAGACAATGGAATTTAACGTTCAACGTTCCAAACTTTGTTTGTTATTAGTGATAGTTATTAGTTATAAAACTAAACAAATGGGTGTTTGACGATTTGAGATTAAAAAAAATATTAAGCAGAGTCTGAGATATACACAAACACATAAATAGGACTCTTTTTCAACTTTGAGTACGGCTGTAGCTTCGTAATGAGTGTAATTACATAAAAAAATTATTTATTTTTTGAGATACCAATCGATTGTTAAAATTTCATTGTTCTATCTTAAATCGTTTAAAAGTTTTGTATTTTCTGCCGATCCGTCCGTCTGTGTATTTGGACGGATCGGTAGAAACTACGTAAATAAGAAAATTTTTCAAAAATTTTTGAAAAAAAGGGGTTAAAAAGAAGTTTAAAGTAGATTTTTAAATTGTTTTACATTTTATTATGAGTATTTAGATTACAATTACAAGATAATAAAGATTACATAGGTTTCATGCATCATAAGGTCCCAATCCGTCAAATCAATTATTCGTGGCAATTGAACTTCATAAGATGCCAATCAATAGTTATGCTAAAACTTTTAAACGCACCAACAAATATGAATACTGTAAATACTGACTTTGAGTATTTTTCACAATCTTAAAAAAATGTACTCCTTGTAAAGAAAGGAATTTAGAAGAATTTATATTATAAGATCTTTTTAAATAGAATGAAATGAGCAGTTCAATATTGCATCTAAATTGTTTGAATAACAGATTATTAAAAATTTTAGAACAAAATTTATTAAAATTTTAATATTTAAATGAAAATCACATGTTATGTGATACTCTATAATGTAATCAAATAACAAGTTTTAATATTCTTTCTTAGTGAAACCAATTTTATGCTTAACAATTCACTTTTTAATTAATAAAAAGGAACGTTAAACACTTTGCAAGTACTGAATAAAGTAATTTAACACCAAATGAAGCGCCAATGTTAAATTATAATTCGACACATATTTTTTTTTTTTGTAATTTATACAATTTTTGGTTTAGTTTTTTTCCTTCCTTCAATTAATTACTTCTGCGGAAATATTCAAGTACCTAGCATATTTAAAAAACAACAATATACATTAAGTAGTAGCAATATGACATTAAGTACTTAACAAGTTCAGTTTAGTATTTAAGTGTTTCCAATTACTAATAAAAATAAACAAGTAAAGAAAAAATCAAGAATTTTGCAAAAAGCAAATTTCTAAAATTAAAAAATAATTCTATATTAGGTTTTGGGTAAAGAGTACATAAATAGGTATATTAACTAAAATAAATTTATAATACCTAATATAGAAATTGAAAAAATTTGGGAAAAATCAAGTCACACTTTCGTCAATTTTAATGTAACCCTATATTATTAAGGAAAATTGTTAACAGAAATAAAAATATAATGATAGAAATTTAATTTTTCCACATTATACTTCAAAAAAATTTGGACAAGTGCTTGAAAATAGAGAATTTTCCATTTTTGATTACTTACAGGTCCTAAACGATGGCGACACATTTTCTGAAATGATTCAACTAACCATACCAAAGGTCTAATTAATTTCAAAATTTCTAACTTCTAACTTAAACTGTTTGGAAGATAGGAGGAGCTAAAAATTTTGCATAAATTGAGTTTAGCATAACAGTAAAATAAAAGACTGTATTACAAAAGATTATATTTATTATACATAGTTAGAGAATTTATAAAAGCAGATATCGAATAAGATTGGCGTTGATTAAAAATATTCATTATAGGACTTCTATTATATAACAATTTAAAAATAGGGGGAGGGGGGCTCTGTCATTGCTCTCTATTAGTGTAGAAGTTTTGTAAACAACCGGACTGACACACATCAGACAAAGTCAAATTAAAAGGAAATTAACATTTTTTTTTTTTTTTGAAAATGTGCTAAAAAGACTAAAATTAATGTTACGTAGATAATTCTGAGAGCATTGTTGAAATTAATTTTTTTTATGAAATAAAAATAAAAAAATCTTTTCGATTTAAAACAAAGTTCGACATTTTTATCAAAGATCAAAATGTGAAACTCCAGAAACTTTTATAGACTGTAAATTACTAAATCTAATTATTAAAATGATTAGTAATCTGTCCAAAGGTTTATAGTAATAGAAGGATAGAAAGGACCAATAGAAGGATGAACTTTTATGACAAAGATCAGAATTTATCAAAAAAGATTACGGATGAATAACAACTAATAAAATTTTACCACTCAATACAAAAGCACTTCTATTAGTGAGTTGGATTTCTTCAAAGTCAGAGCTTGCTCTATATTTAAAATATTATAAATTCCAATTTCAATTGAATAATTTTACAAAACTGAAAAGATAAAAAAAAATTTTTTAAACTAATAAAACCAAATCTAAATGGTTGTGGTATTAAAATTTGCCGTTATGTAAAAAAAAAACAAAATTTGCAAAAATTTGGGGAACCATCTCTTAATTGATCGTAAAAGATTTAAATTTACAAGTTAAAGAAAAAACATTTTACTCCGTTTAGAAGTTATGAAGAGACAGAAATTGAAAATTGAAAAACATTAAAACTCATACGTTATATTTGACTTAAGACATATTTTTATATTTCACCCCGTTTAAAAGCTATGAGGAGTCATAAATTGAAAATACTTTTAATATTTTAAAGGTTGTAACCTGAATAAATGTGAAACGAAAAAATTAAGACCCATATATTATATTTTAACGTGGCACATAATACAGCGTAAAAAAACAAAATTACTAAATAGTTATTTAAAAAATTAATTACTTATAATATTTAATTTTAAAACGATTAGGTTTAAAACACTTTACATTATAGTACACAAAAAACTTATATAATATAATGTATAAAATAACCACTTATCTAAAATGTGTTTATTTCAAATAGATTCAGATTACCTTCTGTAAATTTTTTTAATAATCTTTTATGTACTACTATTTATTAAAATCTTAAAAAACGGAAAAGAGTGCAGTAGAGTAGACTGTGTCAACTCTGGGATACATGTATGAAAGTAATATATCCTGTTTCTATAAAACTTGATCATCTTTTAAAAAATTTCAGAAGTTTTAGTACAGCTGTTAGCTACCGAGATATATTTATGTACATTGTGGAGTTGTATGACACTTACCCGAATCTATTGCACCAGCGCAATCAAATTTTACAGAAGTTATTGCCCTAAAACTTGATAATTTTTTGTAAAATTTCAGACGTTTAGCTTCATAAAGTTTCAAAAGGTGCAAGAAGCCTGAACCTACTGCTCCAGCCCAACCAAATTTTACAAAAGATGTTAGCATACAATTTGATATCCTTTTACAAAATTTCAGATACCTAGCTTCTATAGACTCGGAGTTTTTTTCATTTACAAAGAGAAGTTGTTTAGCAGCTACCCAAATCTATTGCACCACCACAACCAAATTTTTCAGAAGTTGATGCCATAAAATTTAATTATCATTTGTAATATTTCAGACGCCCAGTTTCATTAAGTTCCAATAGGTGCAAGAAGGCTGCTTAAACCAACCAATTCTTACAAAAATTGTTGGTATCTAACTAGAAACCTCTTCACTAAATTTCAGATACGTGGCTCAATAGACACTGAGTTTTTTTCATTTAAAAAGGGAAGTTATATGGCAGCTACCCGAAGATGCCGCATCAGCACAACCAAATTTTACAGATATTGTTGGCCTGTCACTCGACACCATTTTACAAAATTTCAGATACAAGATTTCAAAATAGATACTAAGTTATTTCTATATAAAGAAAGAAGGTGTATATATGGGAGCTACTCGAATCCGGCGTCCGAAAATGCTGGATTTAAATAGCGAAACTAACAATTTTGCACAAGCGACGTAAAAATAATTTCAGTCTCCTAGCTCCTTTGTTTTTAGAGTTACCGTGTGGACGGACCGACGGACGTACATGGCTTAATCGGCTCAGAATTCGATTTTGAGCCGATCCATACTTTCGACTCTGCCATCCATCTAGCTCTACTTCTTTAAGGTGTCACAAACGTAATGACAAATTTATTATACCCTTGATGACCACAGTTCATACGGGTATAAAAACCAGATACATCTGCAATCAATTAAATCAACACATACTATTTAAAGTGGTATCGCTAACAATATGTATATTACTGTATACTCTTTGATGCAATCAACTTTAAGCGCATCAGATTACAATAAATATTAGAATTTCTAGATCATCTTTCATTCTTCTTAAAATTATATTTATACACTACAGTGTATTTAATGACAGGATATAACCAACCATTAAATAATATTGTTAATTAAACAGGATAAAAGGATAGTGTAAATTTTGACACTTGTATATGTAAACAATATATATATTTTTTTTTCAGTTTTTTAGATATTGTGAAACCAAAATTAAATTCAGTTTAAATGAAGCAAGTCCTTTGTTATAACATAATAATATTATTTAAGATTTATTTTATTTTTTATTTAAATTCTAAGAAAAGATTTTTCTCATTAAAAATTGTAATAATATGTTTGAATAAATTGAATCAAGTTTTATTGTTTAATAAATATAACAAAATTTTTATATTAACAAAATTGAAAGTACAACTTGTTATTTGAAATGCAATTAGATCATATTACCACATTAATAATACCTTTAATTGGTTTCTAAAATGAATTTTAAGTGAAAGAAATTTTATAAATTGTAAGAGTGTTTATATTATTTTTTTGTGATTACACCTTTTTTATAACTTGGCTTTAAATGATAGCATACTTGAAAAAAAGACCCGTAGGAGTAGAATTCGAATAGGTGATAATGCCTAATTCCGAAAGTTGAAGTGTTGGGTATTATTAACCATTCGATTGAGAAATAAGGTTTGCTAGGTTTTATTATATAACACAAAAATATTAATTCTGGAGAAAATAAATTAAAATTTTGTTACTGCTATAGAAACATATGCGAGATTCTTAATTAGAATGGATTTTAAGTTGCTTACAAATTCAGGGTTTCAAAAATTTGTTTAGTTGGAATTTAAGGGCGAAAGGCTCGATTATTTTAAATGCTATACTGTTAATATGTACAAAAGATAGTTTGGAGGGACTTTACAGTTACTTATAAAAACAATTTGTTAAGCGAGGATTTGAGAGTCGAAGACTCAATTATTTTAAATACTTTTTTTGTTTAAATATATAAATATGTACAAAAAATAGTTAAGAAAAATTTTAGAGTTGCTAAGATAAAATCAAGATTTCAATAATTTGTTTAGCGGGCTATCCCTATTCCTGCTATTTTAAATGTACAAAATATATGTACAAAGAATTATAAGAAAGGAAAGGAAAGGATTATTATTATTATTATTTATAGAAAATTTAAAAACTTATGAAAATTTTACACTTTTTCCAGAATATGTAAATATTGTAGGAATGGTTTTGTAGTTGTTTACACAAAATTAAGGTTCAACTATTCAGAAACCCACACTCCTTAGGTGTTTACAGCGTATTTTATACTCTTAGCTACTAGGCCACCCAGACTTCCCAATTAAGTTAAAATTTGTGAATTAAATTATGAAGAAAAATATATTGCAAAATTTTTTATTCAAATAATAAATTACAATAAATAGGCTCGAATGGGAAATAAAATCTAACATAGAAGTTTTGCGGATAACACTTTATTACTAAGAGTTCCTTTATTAGAACTATTAAGCCTTATTTCGTTAGATCTTATACCCCTCTGAATGTAACGCCCCCATTTTTGAATGTAAAATTTTAACTCATTTTAAAATCAATTCCATAACTGTTTCCCTAAAAAATGTTTTATTTTTTAATCTAAAACCATATAAATTAAATTTAATAAAATTCTTTTAAATAGATAAAAATAAAACAACTACATATACATTTAATATATTTTTAAGCATATGCCCACATCCTTAATACATCCGTATTTATATGAAATATTATGTGATTATATAATATAACATTTGCCTAAAGTTATATTAAGTAATTCGTTCATATCCCATAATATGTAATATATATGTACGTATATGTATATCGAAATGTAAAAAAAAAAAATAAATCTAAAAATAATACGCATTATTACCTATTAAGCTCCATCAAATCAGCTTTAAATTTAACCATTTTACCATGAAATTACATTTCCCAGTAGAGAGCATAAAAACAATAACGGTAATAATAATAACAGTATAATATAAAAATAACTAAATAGCGAAATCATGTAAAAATGAAAAAACAAAACATAACAACAATTGCATTATTAGAAACAAAAAAGGACATTAAAGGACTTTTCTCGCCTAAATATCCTGATTTGAGGAAAATAAAAAAAATTTTTTTTTTTGTGTAAAAATTATAAAAGCGCATCAGCACAAGCAAGCAGTACAACTTACAGTTTCATTAATTCACTTGACAAAAAAACAAACAATAGTGAAATAACAAAATCTTTTAAAAAGTTATTAAGGTAACCAGATTTCTTTACAAGAAATACAGTTCATTAAAAATTCTTTACAATTTCTATTTTGAAGATTTGAAAAAATTGAAATTTTTAAAACGAACTGCGTATAAAAAAATACGCAATATGTATATACATATTTATTTTAATTAATATTTTATAACTCACATTATTGATAAGAAATATAGACTGGATTGACATAATCAAATATTTTATTAATTAATAAATTGATTAATGTTAAATAGTTGGGATATTTTCGAAATTAATTTATGCGTGCCGTTGTACCAAAATATAAATGAGATACAGGAAGGCTTAGAATTAATTTCTTAAAATTTTCACATATAATATTTAAATAATGTTCAAATTATCGAATACATATATTTTTAAAAGTTTTAAAAAAATGTTTTATCTGTTATAACAACATTTTTTGTCATCTATCCGATTCAAGAATTGTAAACATTTGAAATACGGTACAATATTTTAATACAGTTATTAAAAAGCAGTACACGAATATATTAACAATTTTGGTACCAATGGATGGATGGTTGGAAAAAAAGTAAAATCAGGTCTCATGTGGACAAAAAAAAAACTAAAAACAGTAAAAATAGAAAACAAATCTTGACAGTAATTTAATTTTCATTTTTCTTTTTTTATTTTTTTATTTAACCCATCCCATAATAATATCGGACGTCACATAACCATTACGTCGACACTAAAAAAAAAAAAAAGGTGTCAAAGAAAAAAATCCTCTTTTATATACACATAGCTACTTAACCCTTTCTTGTCTATTTATTTCAATCTTTTTCCGTATTTTAATTTTTCTTATTCTTTTTTTTTCTTCATTAGCTTCTTTTTCATGCCCTATCCCATGAATACAGTATTTAGAGGGGGACAAAAAAAAGGATTAATTTTATCCTTTTCTGTATATGCTGAACAGAATCACTTAGTATTTATTCTGGGTATTTTGGCACATCTTTTGATGACTAAAATAGACTACAACATTATACTTAAACACATATATATATAGATATATATATGTATACATCTACATAGCATTGTGTATACTTATGTAAAATGTATATTTATTTAGAACCCGACATATGTGGACAGGTCAATCCCATGGGTGGTTGGATTTTAAGGTTTTAGTGATTTTCTTTTCTCTTTCCTCACCGTTGTTTTTATTTTAGTCCTTTTAATGCTATACACATAATATGTATATAAATATTAAAAGCGAATGTGTTCTACAGTAAAATAAAATTACCTTAAGGCAAAGAAACAAAAAAATTTTATAATTTTTTTTCTTTGTTCACTTTTATTTATTCTGTTTTTGCTTTTCTGAACTGTGCAGGAAGAAAAATCTCGTTGAAATTTCTTTCACATTGAAGAAACTAAAAATGTTTTTGATTTTCCAATATTGTATATTTGTTATGCAAATTAATTTTATACAAAAAAAAATAATTTTTTTTGATTTGCAACAGGACATATTATACATCATTTTCAAAATATAATAAATATATGTCTATAATTTTGACAAATTCGTCGTGCAAAATTTTTTTCAATCCAAACTTTTTGCAATTCAACCCAGTATCGTTAATCTATTAAATCATAAATCATAATTCAATAAATTTGAAAGTACATCATAAATATGTAGTAGAACTTACTCAAATTAAAGCTCTAAAATAAAGAAATGTCATATATCTCTAAATTATCGATCAAATATTACCGGCATCTATATTTTTAATAATATGCAAAAATTTAGAAACAGTCAAAACAAAATTCTTAGTCCTTCTGGTTCTAGTCGAACCCCTCCTTCTTGTTCAACGATCTATGCAACAAATATAATGTTTAAATCATTAATACTGTGTAAGAGATGTAATATGCAAATATTTAATTCGTAGGTCCTAACATTTTCTAAATATCTTTTATAAGTTACCCCCTATTTTCAATAGGGAAAAAAAACAATTTCTTCAACAAAAATAAAAATAAACGGTAAATCCTTTAAAAAAAAATGTTTTTCAATTTTTTTTAAAGCAGTTGAAATTGCTAAGAACTATTTCAATATTAATTTCAATTTATACTGAAAGTGAAAAACTATACCTAATGCTACACATATAATAAAAAACAGATATACATATAAGATAAAATACACATAAGATATTTTTGTATTATTTTGTTAAATATGCAATTTTTTTTAACCTACACATGAAATTGTACATTTCACATCTATAAATATAATCCCCTGTAATACTGAATATTAAATGACAAAAAAAAAAATTTTTTTTTATCCAGGAAACACTGTTGTACAGACTTCATTACTAGAATTCAATAAATATCTAATAAAGGTTGCAAATAACAACAACAACAACTAAAAACAATCAAATCTTAAAAAATTCTAAACCTTAGTTAAAAAAAATGATTTAAAAATTCGTAACCAACAAATCAAAAAATAAAAAAAAAAGAAGTTAGTAAAAATCTTGTGGATTGTTTCCTGTTCTCTTTATAACTTTTATCATCATCATCATCATAATCATCATAATAATAACAAATAAAATAACAATATAAGGATCAAAAAAGACGATCCAAAAAAAAGCAACAAAAATATTATATAAAATTTGTACCAGTTATCAGTTTTTTTTTTCCTTTTTTTTATTCATTTATATGTGATTTTTGGATTGAACAAAGTGGTTGCAGTTTTTATTTATTTTTTATACCATATATGAAAAATTAAATCCATCATCATTCATCACTATTATTAATAGTAAATATGTATATCAATTTCACTATATGTGTGCATTGTCCTTTTTTTTTTGTTTGTTTTTTAATATTGTCTTGTGAATGTTTTATTCTACTCCCATTTCCTTTTATTATATTTTTTTCTAAACGCTCAAAGTTGACAAACATACAGAGGAAAGTTGACAAACCATCATTTGAAAAAAAAACAATATGCATAGATTTAGTAAACATCATATCTACGAAAAAAAAAACCTTATTATAAGTAAGGGATTAAGAAACTATACTGCATAAACTATAAATTGGAAAGGTACAAACAAGTACAGGAAAAAAACAAGTAGAGTTAACTGAACTAAATTTAAGATACTACAATCGAATTAGTAGAGTACGTTTTGCTTTGAATAAAATTTGAAGCTTTATAATTGCAAAAAAAAAACCAGCTCAGGATAATAATAATAATGATAATGATTAATGATAAAAGATAACAATCCCCTAACATCATATCGTTTTTAAGTCATGCAACGGCACCAGTGCAATTTTTAAAAACATAGTCAATAATTATGATATTTTTATACTGCCGACAATTTTATGAAAGATTTGACAAATAATTTAGAAAATGTTCTAGATTTCCTCACTATAATCCACAAATTCTGCGTAACAGTTAAATACAAAAACTAGTTTACTTTCATATTCAGTTTTCGATAAAAATACAATGAGGAAATACCGTTATTTTTTAAAATTATTTATCCTGAAACCATTTAATCCATAAAAATGGTTTCAGGATAAAAGAAAATAAATAATTAGAAATATTGAAATTAAAATCTATGTAAGCAATATAAAAGTTTGTAATTAAATATAAATAAGACAATTGGAAACCAAATATTGTGTACTAAAGCAACATTTCAAGCATTATTGACAAAATGTTACATAAATTATAAAAAAAATTGGAAAAATTCTTCAAAAAATAATTCAAAAGATATAATAGAGTAGAAATCCTAAGATTTTTGCTTAAATGGGTCTTAAGATTATGCATAAACTTATATTTGTAGGATATATTTGTAGGATATGAAGACAGTTTTTAAAATCAAAGTAAAGACTTTAAATTGGAGTAAAAAAATGCAATTGCAACCATAATATTGTATACAGAATGCAAAATTCTAAGAAACTTTTAAAGAAGATTCTAAACTAAAAATCTATAGTTTAAAAATAATATAACGAGTTGTATTTACTTTAACTAAGTTGAATTCTTTCATTTTTTCACCTTGTAAGTCCTTGTTTTAACCAAAACCTTATTTTTCCTAGTTAGCAATGAAAAAAAATATTTAACAAAAAAAAAACAATTTAATGATAGTATGAAAAATTTTGTACTATTTAAGAACTTATATGTGTATATAAATATAGTTTGTATTTTAAAACACTGTATAATATATAGATAGATACAGATATATATATACATTTAAAAATGTATATTTACATTGTTTAAAGTTATACTTATATACACAAAAAAAATATATGGTAACCATCAATGTGGCCAGTATCTAAGCCTTAAATTATATAAACATATATGTACATATTTTCTCTATATGTATTAGCAAATATGCAGGAGTGCATCTTCTTCAAATTGTAGAAACATATTTTATATATAAATGTTTGTACATACTTCATAAGTAAATACATGCCTGTATCTATGCCATAGTCACATAATGAAAAAAATAAAAAAATAAAAAAAACAGTGTAGTATCTAGAACTAAAAGAGTATTATTTTCATGTCCGCATTGTTTGACAACATTGTTTTGTTATTTTTTTTTTTTTTTTTGTACTTTTCTAGAATTTTTTTTTTATTGTTATTCATCTACTATAATTTTTTTTATTTCTCTATTTCTTTTTTTTTTCTTTTTATAATTCTTCCTAAAGCTACATAATGTGAATAAAAATAAGTACCTATCTTCATATAATATGAAATGCATATATTTTGATAAAATACTTTGATCTAAAACACAATGACCTAAAATAATTCCGTATAATTTAAAAACACCATGACAATGCAATTTAAAGATTTTAAGTTTTCCAAATTAAGCAATTTATTTATTATTATTAGATTAATTACAACGAAGGCATAGTGCTAGATTAACCTATATAATCAAACTAAATAGTTGTTTAGGACATCATAAGAATTGGGGCACCACAGAAATTCTGCAATGTCGAACAGTATAACTTTTTTTTTTAGTGTAAAAAAATTTCATACAAATAAATTTTACTTTGGTTGTTCAATCGTACACTGACTTTAGCTTATTGTAAGTTAAAATTTGACATATAAATACTTCATTTTGTCAGGGGGTTGACATATAAATACTTAGTTTTTAGACATGGGGTTGGGCTTAAAACTTAAATTTTTTTTTTTTTTGCAATGTTTAAATTCTACCACAAAACCGCTGAGTACCTTTTTTAAATCATGCCGCTCCGACTTCCTCTTCGCAAGATACAGGGGCTTCTTAGCAAGAAAATACAGGGGCTTATTAGTAAGAGAATACAGGGGCTTCTTAGCAAGAGAGTCCTATAGGTTGCTTATGAAAATATCTATATTCATATAAATATAAATGCATATAAACCTTCGTAAAATGTGGTACGTTTTCTTTTAGAGGATATTTTGAGGAGTAGTGTCAAAAATCTTAGGGTTAATAATTTTACATCGCTAAAATGCAAAAGTGTGTTTGTAAGATTATGTTATTTATATTTTTTTAAGTGCTTACGGCATCTATGGATCTTAATACGACCCTGAGTGAAGGTACAGTTTATGATTTCAGAATAATCAATAAAATAATTGCTGAAAGGATCTGCTTTAATTCCGAGATGGTGTTCTTAACACAAACATGCTAAATTTGTGTAAATAAAATGAAACCATTTTCAAAAAATCGTTTATACATTAGTACTTCATATGGGAGTACGTATGACTCTGAAGAGATGTCCCTGGGATCTGAGCCAAGTTTAAAAGCAAACACTGTGATACTCTTGATAAACGCTCAATCAATATTTAAAAAAAAAAATAATTTGATTTAATAAATTTAAATAAAATTCCAAAAACAAAGTAAAAATTTTAAAACGCGACTAGAAAGAAAATTGTACTTCTTTCAAATTATAAACGGTATTGAAATAAGTTTAATTTCAAACTTAATATTTTTAAGAATGAGCAACCAATGAAAATAAACAGACAGAGGACACAGGAAGCCCCTGCCATACACAGACGCTAAATCAATAAAAATAAATTACAACAAAAACACATTATAGCAAAATGCAATAGACCAAATGATTTTATACAAAATTTCAATAATTTGCAACATACATATGTGTACAAGATAATAAATGTGCAAGGGATCATAACATCAAAGATAGGGTTGGGAAAGTGATCCAAAGCAGTAGAAAAAAAAAATGTAAAATTAAACAAAAAGTGGTACGGATGCTGTACAAAATATCCCCAGTGTATGCATTTAGTTCACATAAATCCCAATAGAGTTTATGTTTTGTTTCGTAATTTTTTTTTTTCGTATTTCTTTCATTATTTTTTTAAAACTGAATTTTTTACTTAAATGGAAAAAAATAAGAGAATGAGTAAAAAAGAATAAAAAACTTTTATTCAGTTTGCCATAGTTATTTGCAAGTGGTGCATTTTTATTTCATTCATTGCAAAAATAAAAAGACAAAAAAATGAGAAAAATGGGAACTATCTTACTTGAATCCATATAATATATATATATAAACTAATATATATATATATACACTTTTTGAATTCTGTGTCCTCATTTGTGTCCTCCGTTGCTTTTTCGTTTTATTTTGTTTTTTTTTTTCAAAAACTTATTGAAGAGTTGAGGATTGAATACAGTGTTCATTTGTTTTTTTCCATCATTTTGAACTTTGCTCTTTGTAGCCAGAAGTCGTTAGTTATTTGAAACCTATAACAAATGATGATGGTTACTATGAGTTATAGAACCGGAAGACAAAAATACACAAAAAAAAAACAAAAAATAAAAGTTACCATGGGTGGTATGGTTATGATGGGTTTTTTTTTAACTTAAACTCTACTACCACTCATCAGATTTTATTAAAAATAAAAAAAATAAAATTGGGGAAAAGAATAAAAAAAATTGTATCGCTATTTTCAAAGTTTAGAACTTTTTAATCTTTTTATTTCGCTATTATTATTTTTGTTGTTATTTTTTTCAATTACTTTTATTTTTTATACAATAAAAAATAAAAAGTTTTGTTATAATGGCGGTATAAAAGTGGTAGTTTTATAATTTTTTCTTTTTTATTATATTGTTAAAGTGGACTCTTTTTTAAGTGTTAAAAACTAAATTTCTAAAATAAAAGTGTCATCAATGAAAACAAAAATGAATAAATAACTATAAACAAATCATGTTGATAACAACCACTTTCATGTTAAGAGTAGGTAATTTAGTTTTTTTTATTTTTTATGTTTTCTTCATTTTATAAATTTTATTTTATAGGTATATTAAATTATTTTCATTTATTAAACAGATAGTTAAAAATTAGTAATGATTCACGAACCCTATAAAAGAATTTTTTAAAATGAGCATTACTATATTTCAGATTCGTTGTCATTAAAACCTTCAAAAACTTGCGGCTCTTAGTTTTTCCCTTGACAAAAATTATGCGTCAACAGAGCGTTCTATAAAGACAAAAGACATTATATACCAGCTAGCAACAATCGTTTTTTTTCGTTTTTTACGAGGGACGGTGGAAAACATTGAAAGCCACTCAAAGGAACTGCACGAAGTTCTTCTGAGTAGCGTTGTACTTTAACCAACCAAAACCACCCCTTTTAAAATCAAAATTTAGGATGGGTCTTTTAATACTTAATAATATAATGTACAGTATCATTTTGGGGCATAGGATGAGAGGAGTTTTACTTGAGAAATTAGATTTAGGATAATTAGGATTGTGGAAGATGAAGGAAAAACCTTATTTTAATAAAATAAGGATTAGTTGACACATATTTTTAAGACAAACTAAAATGATAGGAGATTGCAGATCTGACGGAATAAACTAACGTCCTAAATAACAAATATCATGACTGAAGAAGAATTTTTTTTCTAGTAAGATTTGCAGCTGAAAATTATTTTCCAAGTGAAAATCTTAACGATTTATTCATATGTTTAAGATATATATTTAAATACATGTAGACGTATGTATAAATAAATACATATAGAGATATGTTTAAGACAAACAAAAATCATAGGAGATTGCAGATCTAACGGAATAAACTAACGTCGTAAATAACAAATATCGTGATTGAAGAATAATTTTTTTTCTAATAAGCTTTACAGAAATCTTAACCAAAAATGTACTCTCTAAATAAGGCTCTACAAGACTCAGATAAATTCTTCATTGATCTCTATCTTGAGCAGCTGTTCTTCAGACTAATATTTCGGTAATTCTGTTCCACTTCTTCTTTCTATCTTAATTTTGGTCTGCCTCTACTACAAACACCATATGAGTTGGATTCAAGAACCATTCTCATCGGACAACTTTCTTTCCTTCTTACAACAGGTTCTAGCCAACGCAATGTTCATATTTTTACTCTTTTGACTAGGTTTATATTGTACGCATTCTAGTACAGTTCTTGGCAATATCTATGCCTTCAATACCCTTTAATATTTATAGGACCAAAGATCTTTCGTAGGATTTTCCTCTCAATCTTTTTAAGAATACTTACTATTAAATCTTAGTAGTGCCTAATATTATTTGATGATTATTGAGCAAAATTTTTCAAACATATATAAAATGACTTTAACTTTTATATCGTTTATATTGTCATAACTTCCAATTGTAATGAAAGGTACAAGTAAAATACATATATTCCTGCATTTAATTTTAATTTAAATTCTATTTATTTGATTTTTTAAATGTATTTATTAAATAGTTTTCCTTTTATGTTAGATAGAGTCTTAAAGGTTGGATAATATTAGGATAATCCTGGCGCTCGTTTTTCATTATATTTAAAAGACTATTAAAGTATTCTATATACTGACCAAATTATTTCTTTGTTATTTTGCTTAATTTAAATCTCATCTTTCTTTTATTTAAAATATTATTTTCTATTGTGTGTATAATTGAAAACAACAATACATAACAATACAAACAAAAGAAAGATTAAATCCACCTACCTTTTTTCATCAAAATTATTATTTATTTTAGTATAAATAAAAAAAAAAAATTTAAATAAATAAATTTGAATTCTTAAGATAGATAATCTGTTTTTAAAATTATACTTTTATTCTGTTTTATAAGAATACTTTATGAATTGCTATAATACACATATTTTTGCACTACAGTGCTAAATAAAATTGTTTAAATAATAAAGTCTTAATAAATTTAATATCGCGGAGTTTTAATGAAAAACCAAACTAATAAGTAAGAACTCAGACTTATTCTAATGCTGTATTTGATACGAACTTTCTTAAATGCAAAATCACCATAAAAATAAAACTTAAGCTTAGCTGAGTTTGATTAACAATTTTTTATCTTTAGAGCATTTGTAACTGTTCTGTCAAATTAAGAAAACAATGTTTAATATGTTAGGAGGAGCAGTTTGTCATTTCATCATTACTGGATTCATCAGTAGGCATCAATAATTCATTAAAAACGAATAAACTAAAATATTACTTTGTCAAACAAAAAGTACCCTTGAACTCCTATTTTTTCTTTGAAAAATTCAGTTTTGAATTCCAGATCAGTTTTATGGAATGTCACTGCGTTGTCAGATATTTTCAATATTACATGTATTTTACTGTACATTATGTTTAGAGCTTGATATTTAAATTAAGATTGCAACCGCTGTAGAGTGACTTGTAGATATCCAGAAATACGAAACTTAATATATCTACTACATGGGAGCAAAACTTAACAAACATTAAATTTGATCGGTAACAATTAACAAATTACAAGTATTTATCAATAAGTACCTAAGTATCATAATGCAGAGTATTGTGGCTGAGAAATAATCTAACGAAAACAAAGGTGGATTAGGCACAAACTTAGAAAGCAATGAAAAATTTGACTGAAGCTTTTCAGTTTTAACATATCGTTGGAGAAAATCAGATAAAACGCGAAGCGAGTTCAATGAAAATGTCTAGTAGAAGTCCAATACTCGAAAGAGTTTAAACATTCTATAAAAATACAACTTCACTGAAATATCATTCTAAAAAGTTTAAATATTTATATACGTATAATGAATAATAAAAGTGAACCTTCTTTCTGGTGAACCTTATAATCAATAATAAAAGTGAACCACAGGTGTAAATATAAATCTATTAAAATTCCCTGTGTATATTAGCATGTCTGGTTAATTTTATGCTTTAGCAGAAATCTTACAGGTTGTAGGTTCAAAGTAATATCTTGTAGGTTTAAAGTAACTGCACAGTTCTGTAACCAATCGTGTAGTTCTTTAGTTTAAATTTATATGGAGATTTATGAATAATACTATATGAGTTATTGGTATATTACTTATAATTCTATTTCACATTATAATCCTATTTCAATAATATATAGGTACTCAACTATTTTTTGAAATAACTGTAACAATTTCATTTAGATTGTGATTAAACATCATTATACTCATATACAAACAATTGTAAATTGTTAAATAAAAGAAAAAAAAATATCCTGATGATACAAAAAATTATCTTTGATAATTTAAAGTATAAAAATTCTGAACCAAAGAACCAAAATTCAAATTACCACTAATATTGGCTTAATGATCAGTAAATTTTGATGTATATATATATATATATAATATATATATGTATATATACAAATAAATTATAAGTATACTTATTTTTTTTTTTGGTTTTTTTCCCTTTTTTTTTGTAACTGGATAAGAGAATTGGCTCAGTTCAGGTGAAACAAATTTTGAGATGAATTTCATTTAAATAAAATGAATAAAGAATAAAAGGACACAATACTAATTACAAGTATTTGTTAAGTAAAAAATTTTTCATTATAAGTGCAAATTGATCTCTAAATTATGCCGCAAGAATGTACAACAATAAATTCTTAGTAATGGAAATGATTTTTTACAGATCAATTTTTTTTTTAAAATTCATTATTTTTTCTCTGGTACATGTTTTTTTTTTTTTTAAATAGCAAAAACAAAACCTATATTTGAATTGAATAATTTGAGACCTCATTTAAATTGAAAAATTGAAAAGCAGCATGATTTTTTAACTTATTTATTGTTCTAAAAAAAAAACCAAAAAAAAAAAAAAATTAAACAATTGTGACGACATATTGACTTTTTTTTTACCAACTATAAGCATTCTCACACTTCTGTTATGGGTATTTTATTATTTTATTATTATTGTGTTAATAACGTATAGTATAAATATTTTAAAGATTTCGTTTGATTTTTAAATTTTGCATCGCTTGCCGAATTTCTAGAAACAGCATTATATCATCTCCCTGAACAGAATACCTATATTAGTACGCTTCTTCCATTGATGTATTTTTAATATAATAAAATTTTATCAAAAATTTTGAAAGTTTATGTAATGTGATTTTATTTTTCATGCTAATGGTTCACTCTGCCTGTACCACATGTTGTAACAAGAACGAAGATATGCTAGGAATATGCAGATATTATGAATAATGGATAAGGAAATTGGGAATATGTTGGCAATATATTGTTATTATTAAAATTGACATCAATTTAACCAGGTTTCACTTAATTACAGTACTAGCCCTTATTATATGCAAAATTGCTTAAATTGCAACCGATATAAATTGGCATTAATAGATTAATTATATTTGTCATTAATTTAAGCTCTATAAACGAATTCAAGTTGAATTAAGTTGAAAATCAATTCAAAAAAAAGTTCTTGACTTTTATTACTATTCGAATCTTTGAACAATAAATAAAGAAACGCTCTGCAGGGTGTCTGGACACGAAAAAGGGAACTGTGGAAGCAAAATCCACAACACATCCGATTAGGTCGAACATAATAGATCTACATCAAAACATCGCTGTATCACTTACACCCCTTTAAAATAATCTAATAAGTATAATCTAGTATTCTAATCTGGGCCACCCGAATGAGAGATCGGCACTCTAACCACTGTGTCATTGAACTGTATAATAAGTTTGATACATGAAACTGATATTAAAATGAAATACTTAAATAAATTATTTACACCATTTTAATAACGAAATTTTATTAAATTTCTTTTAATTAAATGCATAAGATTCTTTTTATCTTCTTTTCTGGCGCTATAATTCTGTATTGACCTCCGGTTCCTTAACGGTCTTTTTCTAGCTTACCTACCTTGATTCTACATATTTTTTTTTTACTGAGCCACTGCAGTGTTTTCTAAATCTAAACTTGGCAAAATTAATACACAGCCATGTGTATTATGTGTATATATTGTCATTTATATTTTCTTCTTACTTGAAACACAGACGATTCTCTTCCAATTTGACAACCTTTTAAATTAATTTTTATTCAGTTTTGCTAATTTTGTCTATGAATTAGACAAAATTAAACATTTTCAAAAAACTTTCCAAAAATGTGCTTATTAGTTGCACTCTGTCTGTCTGTCCGTCCGTCCGTCTAGGTGTTTACAAAACTTCTACACTATTTGAAATAAATAAATAAAATTTTAACTATGGATAGGTATCGCCAAAAAACTTATTTTGTGGAACAAGTTTTTTCTGTAGCCCCACCGGTTACGGAGCTACACCCCTACGAAGTTTGAAAAAGCCCTATTTTAAATTGTTATAAAACAGGTTTTGTAAGGCATATTTTCAATCTGGAAACTTTATAAATATATATAAAATACATATGTGGCCATGCGGTATTTAAGTGTACCGTTATGTGAAACTCATTTTTTGAAAATATTTGGACCCCTTCTATCTTTCAAACGGTTTAACTTTAAAGCACGAAATTTTGAGAGGCATTAGATCTTTGGAAATAAGTATAAGTCTTATAGGGGCTTCGGTGGCCTAGTCGAAATCTAAACACCGAGGCAGTGTGGATTCGAGTCCCAGACACGTTGTAGGAGTTTTTCCCCCTTACGACATTTACAGTATCAATATATCTACTCTTTACTAGGCTTACTATGCAATATTTTTTAATTTTGGAAATGTGCTTTTTTGAAAACCCTTGTTTTTTTCCATTACTTTTTTTTTCCTTTCAACTTCCACAGCGGCAATGAAAACCACAGGCGAACCACATTAAAAATTGTTTTTATTTTGTATTCGACACTTTCCAGGAAAATTAAGATGTTATCCTTTTTTGTTTTATATTTTTCTTTTAAAGTGTTTTGTGTGTTTTTTTTATTTTGTTATATATATGTTATTTACTTTGATTTATTATTCTGTCTCTTTCTTTCTTTGTATTGAGTAGTTTAATGTTATTTTTGCCGCAATAATTAATAGAATACTTAAAACAACAGAACAGAAGAAAAAAAACAATTTAGCATTACTGCTGCTGTTATTGCTGCTATATCGTCTCCTAAAGATAAGAATAAGACTTATGCAATTTTTCAAAAAAAAAAACAAAAAAAAATTATTCTTTTTTTAAAACAACATGTTCCCAATCAATTTTTAAGGATTTTACAAGTTTTTAATTTTTCTTTTTTGGACTGTATACATACAAATTTAATGAATGTATGATCACGAGTCTAGAAAATATTATTATTTAGTCGTCATCGGTCGCCATATGATGATCAAGAACAAGATTAAAAAGAAATAAGGATAGAAAGACAGCAGGAATAGAATACAAAAAGAATTAAAACATTTTAAAATAAATTAAAATAGTGTCCATTTATTGTGTTTTTTTTGTTTTTGTTCTATTAAAAAATATTAAAGAATAAATGAAGGACATTCTTATCTAATTGTCTATTAGTAGATATTCATTAAATATTTTTAACAAAAAATATAAAAACGTTTGACATTTTATTTTAATCTTTAATATTATATTTCTTATATTCAACAATTATTTGGTTTTATTTTGTTTTTATTAATACCTGCTGTGGTTTTAAGGTGTTTTATTTATACATCATTGCCTAAATTAAATATTAATACATTGTATATATTCTTTTATTTTAAATCTATATAAATTCTTTATTATTTTCTTAATTAAAAAATTTTTTTCTTGAAAAACAAACAAAAAAATATGTACTTCAATATTTGTGGATCTACCTTATGACTGTCTACTACCGCGTATCGACATAAAATATTTAGTCTCGGAACATCTTTATCCGTTCATTTTGTTTTAAGCAATTTTATCAAGCAAAATTGTAATTTGATTTTCTAATTTCAGTTGCTTATAGCTTAGTTTTTGAAAGTTTTTAGTTTTTACCTTTAATTTAATTTTTGGAAAGCTTTTCGTAAAATTTTGTAAAATTTAAAATTTTCTTTAAAAATAACAAGCGGTAATAGGCAAAGCTTCTGTAAGCTGTAGAGGATATAAATTACCCTGATCTATACAGAGTTATAAACTAATGTATGAATCAATTCAGTATAACAGAAACTCATAAGTAATTGCAACAAACTATACTATTACTATTAAAATTAAATCAACAATTCAATTAATAAGTTGTAGGCATGTTGTGGGCAAGAGGCAGAAATTAAACATACTTTGCCAATACCTAACTGTGGAATCTGCAAAGAGAGCAATCATGGGAGAGAACTACTAAGAAGATTTAATCAAAATGAGGGAGCTTGACCAGGGAACCATTGTCCGATTCTTAAGGTGCATTGAATAGCTAGATGAGACGCTGTCAGTCGAGAGATAAACGAGAATCTTATAGAGTTGGCGTGCACAACAGGTCGTAAGGCGTAGATGCGAGGAGAGTTGTCTATCCCCCCAGTAAACAACCAATATCCAATACTTAAAAAAATTAATGAATGCCCCACTATAATTTAAAAAAAAAATAATACACATAGAGATTACTATAAAGATAAACAGTATTTTAGAATTAACTTTTAATTTTTTCAAACTTACCAAACATTAATGCATGACTCAATTTGACGATTTATTTTTCAAATATCTCAGGTTCGAACATCAGCAAAATATATCGATTACCATTGTGCTAAAATTAATTGTGCTATTATTAAAAAAAAATATTATTAAAAATACAATTAAAAATATAAACATATAACACAAATATAAAAATGTAAACAAAGAATTCTACCCTTCTAACCCATAATATAAAAGGATACAAAAATAGAAACAAATACATTTATTATATTAATTGTAACTGCAAAGAACTTTTTGTTATTGATTGTAAAATTTCTTAGAATCAATTATATAAAAAATCATCCAAACAACGTAGTCCTTTATCCCAAAATATTCATCACATCCCGTCACATTTTTCTAGACTATACTTTCGTTTTTGTTCAAAAATCGAACCATGACTTAGACACGCTTATCTTATTATTGAATAATAAAGTCAATTAGTCCAAAAAAAAAACGATAACGTTAATAAAAACTTATTTGGTGCTTTTAATTGGTAATTTGATTTTCCAAATTGTTTTACTACTTTGTGTTTGTACGATCTAAAACTCAAGAAACATAATTTCCAAAAATATTTGCTAATATATGAACAACGAAATTAAATTTGTTTCATTTTTCCTAATTTTTCATATTGGAATTGAGAGTTTGAACGACCCATAAACAGACTTCTTCAAATCATTTATTATAAAATAGATTTTTTTAATTTTTTCGAAAAATTAAAGAATCCGTAAATAAACTTTAAATCACATTTCAAAAATTATAATGTTAAAATAATTTGATCCTTCTAATTTCTTTCGATAAATTAAACAAACTCAGCTTTGTTAAAAACTAAAATTTAATTAAATTAATTGAAATTTAATTTTGACGAGCCTGGGGTTGGGGTTGAAGAACAAAAAATCGAATTTTAAAAAATTTCAAATTAGAACAACGCCGAATATGGTTGACGATGACAACATGTTATAAGGGGTTTAAATATTATGTCGTTAAATTGTTTTTTTTTTTTTGTTTACAAGGGACGGTGAAAAAAATTAAATATTACTGAGTCACTTAAAGGAACGTCACGATTTTTCGCAGGATAATGTTGAACTTTTCCCAAGCAAAACCTATCTAAATATAACAATGTGCTTAACTGAAATTTTGTTAAAAAAAAATATTTTCCATATTGTTACACAAAAATAATATAATTAGGTACTTGGTAAGTAAGCACAATTATCTCGAAAACGGTAAAAGATAAGACAAAAATGTATTAATTTAAATTGAAGCTGAGGAATAGTTGATTTTGAAAATGCAATAAAATTGATACATTAATAACGGTTTTTTATGCAAAAATTACAGTTATTTTATAAAAACAGTGTAAAATATCAATATTTTTCGTATTTAAAACATTGTAACTCTTCATCTATGAAAGATAAAATTGGATTGGAATATTAGTGTGAAAGCTCAAAACTTCAGCTAGCTACCGACACTTAAAAGAATCTTTTATGTTGTACAGGAGCAAAGATGTTATTATTTCTTTAAAAAGTTACCGAAATTACTTTTAAGGGTGGTATCTCGGAAACCGTTAGAAATAGATCCTCCCCTCCAGAACAATTCTTTGTTTGTTATGAACTTCTCTATCATATCCGTTCTTCGTGACCTTTGAGTTTCGGACATCCTGCATATGTATGCGTCTTGGATAATGCCAAACTTTTGTATGTATGGAAAAAAAAAACATCAGAATTAACGCAAGCAATTTTTCCAAAATTTTTAATTTCATATGTTAAATTTGATTCGAAATAAACTATTCCTAACTATTTTTCTATTTCTATTTTCCCAATCCCCAAACCAAACAGTACATTGTACTCTATAGGTTTTAACCCAATGTTTATTTTAAAAGGAAGGACATTTAGTTGATTAAAGTGCAATACTACTATAAAGAGAATTCGCGCGTTAATCTTATTGGTGTCTTTCGAGATTCTCACCTACCCTCATAAAAAAACAAAATCTATTAAAATTTTATTTTCTTAATTTACAATCAATATTAACCCATCAAACAATTTATTTATTTGTTTATTTATTTATTTATGTTATAAAAATAACAAAATTATTATAAAATCTAAAGGGTAACCTCGATTTGCACGAGCAAAATTTCCACAATACATTTTACAAAAGTTCTTGTAAAAATGTTAAAAAGTTTATAATAAATTCAAGGTATTTAATTTGTCAGAAAATTTTTTATTGACTTTATTTTTTTTCTTTTCTTTTTTATTTTATTTTGGTTCACCTGTTTTAGTTGCCTTTTTACAATACGAATGTATTGTATGTATATGTATATTTTATTTTTAAAAATAAATTAAATTTATTTTTTCTATAATATAAATATTTAAATTGTGATTTCGTGTTTGTTAAAAATTTTTTATTTAACACTTTGCTATAATTCTTTTTTTTAACATGAAAATTTAAATAAAATAATAATAATAAAAAAAAATTTTTACTTTAGCAATCAAATTTGACAAACAAATTTTGTTCAATATTGAAAGAAAGACTTTTTAAAAAAAACGAGGAAGAGTGCAGTAGAGTAGACTGTTTCAACTCTGGGATACCCGTATGAACGTAATATACCCTGTTTCTAGAAAACTTGACCATCTTTTAAAAACTTTCAGACGTTTTAGTAACGGGGTTAACTACACAGATGTATTTATGTAAATTGTGAAGTTGTATGGCAGCTACCCGAACTTATTACACCAGCAGAGCCAAATTTTACAGAAGTTGTTGCCATAAAACTTGATCATCATTTGTAAGATTTCAGGCGCCTAGCTTCATTAAGTTCCAAAAGGTGCAAGAAGCCTGAACCGGCTACTTTAGACCAACTAAATTTTACAAAAATTGTTTAGATTCCTAGCTTCAGTAGACACTGAGTTATTTTCATTTAAAAAGAGAAGTTGTATGTCAGGTACTTGAACCTGTCGTACCATCACAACCAAATTTTACAGAAGTTGTTGCCATAAGACTTATCATCATTTGCAAAATTTCAGATACCTAGCTTGAATAGATACTGAGTTATTTCTATATAAAGAAAGAAATTGTATGGCAGCTACTCGAAAACGGCAGCCGAAAATGTTGGATTTAAGTAGCAAAACTAACAATTTTGCAAAAGTGACGTAAAAAAAATTTCAGCCTACTAACTCCTTAATGTTTTAAGTTATTGTGCGGACGGACATGGCTTAATCGACTCAGATTTTGATTCTGAGCCGATCCATACCTTTGACACTATATTTAGCTCGACTCCTTTAAGGTGTCACAAACGTAATTGCAAATTTATTATACCCTTGAACATAGTTCATACGGGTATAAAAAAAGGGTTGAAACGAAATGGTGTATATTTACCTCATCATTATAATAGATTTAATACATTATTATCTATTTTATTGGTATAGTACTTCTCTATACGTATATATATATATATACATATCTTTTTTATTTATTTATTTATTTTATTGAGTTTTATTGAAGTATTAACACAACAATTTTAAATATTGATCTTAATTTGTACATTTTATTGACTAAAGGTATAAGTATTTAATATGTATGTACATATGTATGTAAAATTTTAACTTTTTTCTATTATATAAGAAAATTCAAAATATTAGAAAAAATGTTGTCTTTTTAGTACATGACTTTTAAAATTAAAGTTCTTCTAATTTTTATTTAAAAGAAATTGTACCTATTATTGTTTTAAAGGGTAGGGGCAAAAATCTATGATGATTTTTCCCACAAAAAAAAATTCACAATTATTTAAATACTATACCTAGTTCTTTTGTGGCCGGCAGGCACACTATTTTAAATTCTTTGATGAAATATACGAAAAAAAGAACTATAGAAAGGATTTTACAGTTGGTTACAAAATCAGGGTTTCAATAATTTCCTTAACGGAATAACTTGAGAGCGACAGCTTCCATTATTTTATATTCTTTGATATTAAAACATGTATGCAATAAAAATAATTAGGAAAAACTTTAGAGTTGATTACAAAATCAAAGATTTTAGCTTTTTTTCAGAATATGCTTGACACATTTTTGATGATTTTGAATTTGTGTATTCTTGTTTGTGGATTTTTTATTGTTCATGTTTTTTAATAAATTTTGGTTTTTGGATTTTTATTTATGGATTTTTGTTTGCGAATTTCGTCACAAACCCGTTTTAAATACAACAAATCATACTTTTAATTTAATTCTAGTTTAATTTAACCAAAAAAAAAATTAAATAAAATAAATAAAATTTAAATCACTTAAGTAAAAAGAATTAGATGTTTGTCTATGTAGAAATACATATTCGTATTTATCGTTAAAAAATCGGCATAGGTTGAAAAATGAATTTTAATTTTTTTTTATAAAGTATGTATCTGTATTTTAAAAAAATTTCCAAAGTACAGCCCAGAATTTTACTTGACACATCACTGATATTTTCAGTCATATTTTCTTCTAATCGTAACAGACCGAGAACAAGCATTTAATATTAAATGCAGGTTTTGTGGTAGTACACTCCTTCACAATAAATGAAATGCGGCATAATTAGTGCCTCAATAATTATTCTTTTATTCTTTTAGTGCTTCCACAATTTAGAGAAGATGGTACATGTATATTTAGGAAAAATTAAACTAAACTTCGATATCACGTAACTTACAGTAACAATAATTTACAACTTTTGGCGATGAATTTGGTTTGAACTGAGAACCTTTTAGTTAAACCACTTCGGTATTGGAATTCATTATAATACTTTTCTACACAGAATAAAGCAAAAAAACAGAAAAACTTCAGAAATAACTTGACAAAATTAAGTCACAATATAGCAGAAATTTTAGTTTTAGAAGAAGTGGAGTTTACAAAATCCTAAAGTTAGATTAGACATATCTAACCTAATCTCCAGATAATTGTATATTTCTCACCATTTCTAATTTTAATACTCATATTTTCATCTAGATATTTTGATACCCTTAGGAGCAAAGGAATCGATTGGTAGTTGGATGTATTGTCGGTGTTTGATTCTAAAAAAAACTTGCTCTATACGAAAAGTGTTGTTAAACCAGTTGCGTTACGTTGTATAATTCGTATTACATTTTATGCTAATGCTGCAACTTATTTACGCTATGCTGTAGCATTTTATGCTAATGCTGCAGCTTATTTACACTATGTTGTATCATTAGCATAAGCATATATCTTAGGCAGGTTAATTATGTTCTTCATTTATTTTTCACCTTCTCAGTCCTTGATTGTCATTTGCTACAGTCCTCAATCAAAATAATGTACATATTTTTCAATGAAAAGTGATAGCCTATTATTTGTTATGTTCAAACCCCAGCTAGGTCATATACATTAATAAAACATAATAGACATTTTTCTTATAATATATAATTAGTAGAATATAATTAAATTAAAAATAAGTATATATGTCCTATAAATCATAATTAATATCATATTGTAATAGCTATATAATATAATAATAATAATAAACCATAACTCTTGAATAAGATAATAGATGGCGTAGAAATAAAAGAAAAGTATCATAGATTCTTGTACAATAGCTGCAGCCAAGTAATCAAGGGCTTAGTGAAATTAATGATTCCAAAAACTGAAACTTAGTCAAATATGAATAATAAATGACTTAGTGGATGCTCTATATTCCTTAGAGCAATGGCAAGAACAAAAAAAAATTTTTTTTATTATGTATGATATCTGGTTACATGTCACTACCATTATATTTGAATTATTTTCATCACAGATGACTTATATATTTTTAATATTTGTAAGATCGATTGCTGGAGTATTCTAAATAAAGCTTTCTTTAATGTATTCTTCATTTCATATGGCTACTTCGCTGATGAAAGTATGCTGCCAACGTAGCTGCATGTTTACAATCTTAAGCTGTTGGACCATCAAAGATCTTTAAGACCTGATGAATACGCGTTTAATTGATCAGTATTATTAATTATTAGTCTATTACATACACTAAAAAGATTTTTCTATGCTTCAATTTCGAAGTTAATTATAAAATTCACCTACACCTATTATTTTTTCAACGATTCTTTTAAATTTTATTAATTTCTCATCGAAAAACAAATCATCAAATTTTTAAATCAATTTTTGATCAAAAATTCTTAATATTACAAAGTTATATTAAATATTTTTAAGTAAACATATCCTAGCAATTAAAATTTTGAGTCCTAGTTTTAATTTAACAAAATACCAAAGTAAAAATTACAAAATATTTTTTTTTTTTTTCCTAACTAAATTTTAAACTTTGAAGGCTTACCATTCAATCATTGCCTGTTATTTGTTATATAGCAAATTAAAATTAAAGGACGTTAAATAAAATCACTTTTATCAATACTCAGAAATCAATTTGTAATTTTATCCAATTTAAAATTACAAAAAAAAAAAGAAAAAAAATTGAATAATAAATTCATAAATGATTTTTTTTTTTTTTTCTTTTTGTTTCAAGTACAAGCATATAAAATTGTAGAACCATTATTTTTCAAGATCCACCTCCTCTTCTGCTACTGAAGAATCTTTTTTTTTTAAATAATTCGTTATAGATATACAAATAAGACGATTAGTTGATTAATTTTTAAGAAATGAACGTTCGTCTGTTATTTTTCTATATAAAATTTTTTTTATTATTTAAAAAAAAAAAAATGTCCTTGCCTAGAGTCGCTTTAATTGTAATTAATCTAATCAACCTATAGATTTCTAGTATAATTTTTTAACAAAGTAAACAATATGAAAGGAAAAAACATTTTTGAATTTTAATTTTCTCAAAAGACAATAATTGAGAATAGAATGGAATTTGGAATGAGCAAAAACATAAGGTGTACAAAACAAAACGAATAAAAAGGACTATATTAAAAGTAGAGAAGCTTATTAAAAAGTTAAACTTTAAAATAAATAAGAATAAAGATTAAAAGGGAAATCTTATAGCAAACTTTACAAATTATTTACTCAAATTTACGAAAATAAAAAAAAATAAAATTTATCACAACAAAAACATTGGGCTTAACCACATCATTCGAATAAATTCAAATATTCCTTTTAAAATACTTCTTTTTTAAGCTACCCTATTTCGACTAACCTGTCAAAGCATTACTTTAAGAAATAAATTCGACAATTAATAAAAACAGATAACATGTCTTATCAGTTCTGGAATACTTTGGATAAATATTTCACGATGAAAGTATTTAAACGTTTATTGCATACTTCTAAGAATAAGCAAATTGAAAAGTAAAAACAATTTTTTGTTAAATAATAGGACGAATATCATTTATTTTGGTTTTTAATACATTTATAACCGAAACATTTCAATTTTATCGCTTTATAAATATTTTATAGCACTAAGCTTATCTAAAAATTAAGCTACTGCAATCACAATAACAATATAAATTTTAGTTTTGTAGTTTTTTTTTCATATAAAAACTGTGCACTATAAACTCGTTTGAATACTTACTTATTTGTTGCTGCATTTATATTTTATTCATTCTTTTTAGTGAAGTTTATATATTCATTCATTCATTCTGTTTTATATTCATTCATTCATTATCCCTTTGTTATTTTCTATATTAATTCCCTTTATTTCATTGCAATTTCCTGTTTTTCTAATCTATTTTTGTTTTTTTTTTTTTGCCTTTTGTTAGTTTTTTCCGGTCTTCATATTCTAATCAAAAATTTTAACAAATATACAAAAAATAAAAAATAATAATAATAATAAAAATTAAAAACAAAACTAACAATATTGTTGAAAATTTATTTTAATCTTTATAATCTCATCAGTATTAGTAATTGTAGTAGTTATATGTATATTATATATTACGTGTTATTGTAAAAAGTAGGACCCTTTTCAATTAACAATAAAAACAAAAAAGCAAAAAAGTAGAGCAGTTGTTGCATTATTAGCTGAATAAAATTGGATATAAGATGAAAAGCCCATATTGATGTCAAATATTTGATAAGAAAATAAAATTATTTTTAAATCATTTCTTTATATTAAAAAATTATTTTTATTTTTTTTTATAATTTTATATTTTTTTTTTTTAATAACCATCAATTTTTAAATAGTTTTAGAAATTAGGGAATTAGTTTTAAAGATTTTAATGTCCAGTTTAAAACATCAAACTGCTGAGTAAAATTTATAAAGGACAATAATATTGTAGATTCCTAAAACTCTTAATTTCCAATAATTTTTTTCTAAGTTTTAGTTCCTTATCTACATCTCTTAGGAGTATTTCCCATCACCTCTCTTAGGAGTATTTCCATGTTATTTTTAAATGTAATAGACTTCAGTTAAATTTATTATTATATACGGTAATCCAGTTATGAGTCGTTTAGTTAGTGGAACGGAAATATTTTTAAAATTTGTATACATTTATATATTATTTGGATTTTACTTTTCATATATTTGCAAATCTTCAATATAAAGGCATAATTTAAAATCTAAAAAATTAATAATTAAAGTTTCTTCCAATTTTTGATTTTCGATTTAAAAAGGATCAAATTAATATTACCTTAAAAACCAAAAGTTCATTAGAAGTTGTTTCGTCCTTAGTCTGTTCTATTGATATATAACTACTCGTCCTTCTTCAGTACGTGTATAAAACGGTCATAAAGCCGTATGTCATAACACCATATTTTAAAAATGTGGCTTTAAATACACTGATTTTTTAACCAATTCTAAAGTCCCTGTAAGTCAAAATCTCGCATATATATATATATATATATATATATAAATATTCTGGAAAAGCAGAAATACCCTGATTTTGTAACCAACTATAAAAACCCTCCGCAATATCACATAAATTATTCAATATTTTCAAAGATTTCAAACAATTCTCTCACAAGCGAATGGTGAAGAACGAGGCGCAGTCAGAATTTAATATTTTTCGTATGAAAATTTGAAACCTTTTTTTTTTACCCCCATGATTTCAAATTCTTTGTTCTGTAAAAATGAGATACAAAAATTATTACAAAATAAAGGTTGCCTTTTTCCGGCTTCTGCCAATATATGTATCCATTTGGAGGATTTTTATAGTCGGTTACGAAACCAGGGTTGTTCCTTTTTCCAAAATTAATAAAAAGATTTGTGAATTGAAAAAATTCATCTAAAAAAGTTGGTTTTAGAAAATTACACATTGATAACCTAATCATAACGCTATATAATATACTAAAGGTTATCAAGTATAAAATAAATACATAAGAAATTAAAAAAATCAGAAAAAAAAACAATGTTTGACCGAATTCTTATCTTAAAAATAAATCCTTAACACAGTTCAACATTAAAATAAGTAAAAAGTTGTTTTAATTGCAAAGCCCTGACTTGTCCTAATTAAATCTTAATAATTCAAAAAATTAAATAAAATGAATGTTTGAATTTGAAGTGTTTTGTATATACATATGTATTTTGATACGATATCCATTATAAAAATGGTCCTCCGGTAGCACGATCCGAATTTAAAAGAAAAACAAAATATATTTTCCTCAAGAATGTAAGGTGTAGATCATCTTTTTTGCAGAATAATTCATATTTTCTTCCCAATGTAAAATAAGAAGTTGAAAATTCCATAATTCCATAATTATAGGATCGTCATTTATACAAAGCAGCTGTACATAAGATAAAAATTAGTAACAATTTCAAAGAACTCGCAAATGGTTTATGTAGAAATTCATTTAAGTATTAGAATAAATTAAAAGTTTAAACAGGAGTTGTCTAGACAATTTCAACATTAGGAATGCCTTCTGATGAAACGACGAAACACTCGTAACATATTGTGAAATATTTATTTCAAAAAGAGATAAAAAACTACTTTTTCTTGCATAACTGTCTTTTTTTAACCGTTATTTTTAAACATATATTTCTTATTACATTTAAATAATTTGATAATTTTTTTGTTTTCTTTTTTTTACACTTTAGCTAAACGTTAGGAACAAGTTCCTTAGATTGTAGGTTTAGATGACGTAGGTGGGTGAGCTAGGGAAATAAGATATTAAAATGACGTTGAGACGTAAAATAAAAATGAACCAATAAAATTTTTATAAATTTTAAAACGAAACATTACTTATAAAGCATAGAACTGACTGAATTTACTCACGATAAATGAATTTCTATATCAGTTTTATTACCCCATCTTTTTATTAAACACTGTGCAGAAATGATAGCTGAAGCCTTTCTGATGTTATGTTACGTTAAAGTTATTTGTTGAACGCATAATTTTTTTTTTTTCAATGCATTTCTCTGCCACATAAATGTGGACAGCAAATTACACAGCCTTTCCTGTTCAGGCGTGGCTGTAAATGTCGTAAGGGGGAATAATTCTTACGACGTGTGTAGGATTCGAACTAACACTCCCTCGGTGTTTACAGCGTATTTTATACTCTCTTACCCACTAGGCCACCGAGGCCCGCTGAAGGCATAATTGATTTTGACAAGTGTTATCTACAAAATATTTATAAAATACAGTTATTTTAGTTACTAATAAAATATTTAAAGCCTTTATTGAACAACTAATGCTTTTTATAAATTATTTTCCTTTTTTAAATTAAGGAAAGTTTTAAATATTTAAAATAAAAAATAAGACAATTAATAATAAACAGTTATATAACTGTTTCAAACAAGAAATATAATCAATTTCAAAGGTTGAAGTTCATCAATGAAATCAATTATTTTACACCCACTTTACCACAAAAACAATTTTTTTTCATATTAACATTGATTAATTTTAATTTTAGTCTGAAGGTCACAAATGTATAGCTTGTCTTTTTTCTTTCTTTTATAAATTAATTTTTTTAATTATTTTCTTTTATTTTACTTTTTGGTTTTAGGTTTTTATTTTATTTTGTTTTTGTTTTTTGGTTTTAGGTTTTATTTTACCCCAAATAAAGTATAATAGATTTTGCACTCAATTTTAATGGTTTCATGTACAGGCCACATATGCCCTCTTTTATTTTAATTATCACTATTTTCTTATAAACAATATTTAAATGACATGTCTTCGTTTTTATTCAAAAATCTAAAATATATTTTTGTACCGTTAATATATCATCACCCCTTTTTATTTTCATTTACTACATTTTTAGTTTTAAAAATTTTCTTTTATTCATTTTTTTTGCGACATACGCAAAAGAAAAATTTTTATTCCATTTATATTGACCAAAACCAAAAAAATTTCATTTTTTTTAACAGTCGCCGACATTAATTTAATATGCAATAATTGTTTTGATTTTTTTATTGCATTTCTCTGCCATATAAATGTGGACAGGAAATTAAACAGCCTTTCCTGTTCAGGCATGGCTGTAAATGTCGTAAGGGAAAATAACTCTTACGACATGTGTGGGACTCGAATCCATACTCTCTCGGTGTTTACAGCGTACTTTTGATGCTCTTACCCACTAGGTCACCGAGGCCCCAACTTTAGACTATAAATCGTAAGATAATTTTTTTTAACAACTCAGTTTATACTTCACCACAGTTCGAAATGTTGTATGATGTAGACAAAAATTTATTAGGTTTAAAATTTAACTCTTAATAAACAAAGAGTAATAAAATAAAACCAAAGTCGACTGACTTA
The DNA here is from genome assembly GCA_947095535.1 of Poecilobothrus nobilitatus. Taxonomy (NCBI): domain Eukaryota; kingdom Metazoa; phylum Arthropoda; class Insecta; order Diptera; family Dolichopodidae; genus Poecilobothrus; species Poecilobothrus nobilitatus. The sequence continues at coordinate 48,541,317 of OX352772.1, read as the reverse complement.
TCAAAGAAAAAATAAATATATTGACCGAATACGAGTAATTTAAAAAATAATAAAAGCTGTTCAAAAAAGAAATTGCTTCAAAAACAGGATTTCTCGACCCTCCTAATTTGTGAATTTTACCTCGCTAATCGTACCTCAATCGTTCATAGTAGGGAGAATAATAGGATGATCTCCTTTATTTTTTTACGAACAGTAAAAAAAGAAGAGGGATCAGAAAAGTAATAGGATTAGATATAATTATAGAGAAATTTTAAAAGAAAAATATTGATATTGAACTTTTCCTAAAATTTTTCAAATCATATGAACAATGTGCGTAATAGCACGCACAGAAACTTCTTATATATCAGAGCTATATCATCAGAACGTCTATTCCGAATTCTGATGAGGAGAAATTTATATAAAAAGAAACTTCTTTATTTTAACGATAACATAAGAACATAGTAAGGCTTTTACTTTATAATTATTATTTATTTTATTTTATTAATCTTTTTTGTATCTTCTTCAGACACTGAAGAGCAAAATCCCGCATAAGAGTTCTCAAAATGTGAAAATTATACTCTAGTCGTTAATTAAAGCTTAATATATTTCAAACAATAAAATATAAATTTTTTTGCAATACGATCCGAAAAAATATAATTGTTTCATTTTCACATCTTTAAGTTTTAATGAGTTAAAGTTTTTAATATTTAAATTTTTCAAATAATTAATTAAAGAAAAATAGAAGAACCATTGCTTGAATTTTTAAAGCACCTTCTTTTATTGATGAAGAGTTGAGCTAACGCGTCAGTAATCACTAGACTCTAGGTCTGTATTGTATCTTCAAAACGTTGAAAAACCAATTCGGGCAGAGTTGCTCTTACATTTCTTTAAATTTATTCCAAGATGTTACCACTCTCACGAAAGAAACTTTAGAAAAGTATCTCAGATCCATGTTAGACAATTGACCTAAATTTTGGAAAAAAAAAAATACATAGATATTTCCATCTTTCCTTGTCAGACTCGTACAGGTGCAAAGAAAGTGAATCCTGTTACAATTGATAAGTTTTTTTTGTGTTACAATTTTAAATGCAAGAAAACATTTTTATAGATACAAAGTTTTTAATAAGCTACTAATTATTATTCATTCAATATATTTTTTTTTTGAAAAAATGTTAATTTTATTGAAAAGCAATGACTTCCAAAATAAAAATAAATTTAACTCCTTTCTTAACAAAAAAATAAAACCTAAATTTTATCATTCTATTGAACAACAACAACAAATTACTTTAAATTGTTTTAAAAGTGTTTAATTATACGTCCGTAACTGTTGATTATTACTTATTTTACCTTACAATTTTTTTTTTTTTTGTAATTTTACTTTTCTCATTTAATTTCTCCAATTGCTTTTCAAAACAAATCAAATTAAAAAAAAAGGATTTTCTTAATTTTTATCTTTTTTTTCTTTTTTTTTTTTTGCACGTAATAAGAGATTTCTTATAGTCGTCCTTTCATTAAAAAGAAAAATGAAATCAAAAAAAAATATAGGTACAATACCTTTACCCGAAATAGATATTTTATTAGAGTCGGTTTAAGTACAATGAACAAAAGAAATCTGTTTTTGTGTTTTTTCTCTCTTTCATTTATTTTGTTCCTTTTTTGTATTCGTTTTTTATTTCTTCACATTTTTATTATTTTTTTTTTTTAGTTATTAGGAAGTCCGAGTCCTGATAACTTAAACATTACGTACAAAAGAAGTTCTGGTTTAAGATCAAATTACGATACGGGATTAAAAAATAAAGGAAAAATAAAAACTATGAAAAAAATGAAGCAGAAAATTTTTAACAACTTAAAAAAAAGGATATGTGTAATTTGCTATTGACCTCCACTTTTATATGCAGTATTGGACAAATATTTTTGAATAGATTTAATGGATTACTTATTTCTTATCTACTAATCAAACCAATATTTGCAAAAGCAATAGTAAAGACTAATAGTTTGTGTAAAAAGTGCAACTGCTATATAGAGAAGTTTCTTCCAATTTTAAAAAATAACGCAATTCAATTTTATTTTTCTAATTCATAACTGTTCATTTAAGTCCTTTTAACATAATATAAATTAAGCTAATATAAAAGTATGTATTATACATATATTTAAAGGACTTTAACAAATTAAAAAAAAAAAAAACAAAGTTCTTCCTATATAATTTATAAAAGATATTCACTAAGAAATAAGTCACACACCAGCTTCAGTTTCTTGCATCATTATTTTCACTAAACCGTGGTTTGTTGATTGTATCTATATTGTACAACATTATGATCAATAAGTTATAGTTAAAACTACTTTTTCTTTTTTATTCGTCTTGAGGTCCAAATGCCCCTAAACATTTCCATTTTAATTTATTCAATGCAATTATTTTTGCACTGTCCCAGATAATGTATTTGACGTTGCGTTGAAGTGCGTTGTAGTTGAAGTGCGCAAGTCTTCTGGAGTCTTAAATTAGGTCTTAGTCTTAATTAGATCTTGCTTGGATAAGCAAGTCTTCTGGAGCCTTAAATGTTCCGCTCGATGGTGATTTTCGCATTACTGAGTGTGTGTCCTATCTAAATCCTCATCTTCTTTTTAGTTTGTTTATTATTTAGCGTTTTTCCAAGTATTTTCCACAGTTATTCGATGTTAAGTACTTTCAACTAAGTTTTAATATTAAATCTTAAAATTTTAAAATTTAATGAAGCTCAGATTCCTAAAAAATAAAATATAAGGTAAAAAATTTAATATCAAATGAATAAAATCTGAAAAAAAAAACAAAAGATTGTTAGAATATTAACTTAATACATCAAAATCAAATTCTAGAAGAAGGTAATCAAAATTAAGAAGATATATTCTCCATTCTTCGCAAAACACACAATTACAAAGTTAATGTTTTGAATGTTGAATCGTAATTTATTATAATAAAAACTTTTAATAATTGTACAAAAGTTAGCGTAGCATATAGTAGTCCAGAAGTGTGAAGCAGAAATAATTGTACTGTCATTAAAACGAAGATTCTCTGTTAAGTCTCTAAAGTTTAAATACCTGTTCTTATAAAAAAAAGTTTTAAAACTTTAAAGTAAAATTAATGTCTCGGTAGTAGCCGAGTAGTAGTAATTTTGATTTAGTAAAATCTAGCAAAAGTTTTTTGTTTAAAATTATAAATTCTTATCGACACTGTTAATATATGTAAGGATAATATATCCTTCTAAATATTAAACACTTAATAAAAACAGTATTTAGTTCCACAGTAAAAAGTAAGTATATATATATATTATGTTTGTTATAAAAAATAAAATTGGTAACCGATAGTGAACTACTAAAAAAGAAAATTACTTTCAATTACACATTTTTTTTTTTTTATTTTTTTCTCTCTTTCTATTCTTTTAAATTTTTTTTCTTCTTTATTTTAATATCCTTCTTTTTTAATTTAATTTGGTTTGAAAAGTTCCTTTTCTTGAGCTCTACAATAAAAAAAAAAAGAAGAAATGATTTAACTTCCACTCTTCAAATAAGTTCAATATTTAGTATTATATTATATACTATTATATGTATAACTTTATATAACATTAATCGAATACGATATCATATACTTTATAAGGGATACAAAATTACAATAAAGTGACCAGTTATTCATTTTTAATTGGTATTCTCTTACTTTTTATAGATCTGAATAAAAAAATAATTTAAGAAATTTTCGAACTTATTTCATAATATTCAATCTGACAAACAAATAGTAAAGTGATTCAAATGTCGAGCTTTCATTAGAACGATTCAAACTGTAAATAGATCATATCACAATAAATCATATAATTATATAAAATTAATAGTAGTATTATGATCATATTCAAGCCGTACAGATTTCGAAATTTTATCAATTACTCATAATTGGGAAATTAAATAAATATCCTGACATCGAAAATTTATTTACGGCTGTATGTTATCAATTTTCCATTGATCTGTAATTGTCTCAAAAATATTTTAAATTGTGCATGACACGTATGGACGGATTTTTTTTTTATCTGATTTTTTACGATACACAGATGTGTAAATGACTTGTAATATGTTAAAGTTGTTTTTAAAAGAAAGGTGAAATTTAAATAAGTTTAATTTTTTCCCCCAAACATATTTAATTAAGGGTTTAAGTTGAATTGTTATCTATTGCACAGGTATATATTGGTTACATATATCTAGAAATAGCGATTTCTTCAATTTTTGACTCCTAAACGGAACTTTAAAACGGGGAGAAATACAAAAAATTTCTAAGGTGACCTATCTTATTTTTTTTTTTTTTAATATTTTCCCCGTCTCAAAAATTCATGATTCTAACTAAAATTATTTCGGAGATACAGAAAGGGCAAAATTTTACAAGCTTTTTATTTCGCATAACGTTAAATTTAAAAACTAAATTGTAAAAAATTCTAAAATTTCCTGACTTTTGTGACGTTTTTAAAATTTAAAAATTAATATTATGTAGAATTTAAGATACAAATACCTATTTAAAAATAGAGATTTTTCCAGCTTTGAGGAGCTTTACCTAGATAATAGGTAGGACTGCATAAAAAAGTTTTTCTACAAAATTTATTTTTTTTGCGGTTTTAGATTTTATAGCTTTAAGCAGTCTGCGAATTTAGTAAATAAACAGATAAACAAACGAAATGATATAACTAAATAAATTTTTAAAATTGTTTTTGAAAAATGTGCTTAAAAATGAAAAAGCAAATGATCATGTCAAAATTCATATTGTTTTGACAATTATTTCAAAGACAATTTGTTAAATTTGACTGGAATTGACAACAACAAAACAAATGATTCGCTTCGAAAATGATATTATATTATTTTTAAGTAAATAACGGGTGAAAGTATTTTTTCTTTTTACCGTTATATCGCAATTGTAAAATTTTTAACTTGCAGAAATTTAAACGGTCAGAATATTTTCATATATTTTTTTAAAAAATGTATAAAAAATTCAAGTAAGAAATAAAAAGAAGCGAACAAAGGACCGCTGTTATTAATCTGTGATTATTGTAACTTTGGCAAAAAAATGTTGATATATTTCAATTTGTATAGAAGGTTTCTAAGTTTCTTCAATAATTTGTTGATGTTCAAACACCATTATCGCTGAAACTGCAGACACATGAGATACATTATTTTATATAACATAATTATTGCAATCTAATATTAATTTCTAACTTTCAAATGTAATTATCAAAATTTTTAAGAAATTTAAATTTATTTCCACTCTTTTTTTTTTATATTCATTAGGATTCATCGACGTTCTTCTTTCCAATTTGTTGCATATAGTATCTTGAACAAACTAATTTCTCAATAAGGATATCAATTATGTTACATAAAATAAAACAAGGAGCAAAAAAAAAACAAAAAATCAACAAAAAACAAATTACACAAATAAGTGTAGAAAGAAAATTATATGATCGAAAGAACAAAATATTGATATGTGAAATCGAGGGTAAAAATATTATCAAATTGCTATAGTTATTTGCTAAAAATTCAAAAGGAAAACGTCAAAAAGAAAACTAAAAAACAAGCAAACATTAAGGCACAAAAAAAAACAAAAAAAAAATCATTTAAAAAAATGGAACAGATTGATAGAAGGATATTGATAAAAAAAAAGAAAATAAAAAGAGAAAAAACTAAAATAATACACAACTAAATTAAAATCCTTATAATAAGAACTTCAAAATCCTTCAAATCAAAAAGAGAAGATTAATTTCTGTGATCTTATCTAGAAGTTAAATTAAGTATATGGTGGTTTAAATTTTTGGACAATGTTATTTAAGTTTCTTATATATGTGAAAAATGCGTAATGATTATTGATGCACTTGGATATTAGATTGTAGCGGTTATTACAAAATATTAAACTGTATTCTTCAATAAATATATGATATTAAACTACACAATTCTTTTAACAACCTTAATTTATCTAGATACAATTTTTAACATTCATCATAAAAAAACCAGAAAGGTTCTATTCCTGAAAATTTTTGAATAAGAAAATAACTATTACTGGCTGTATAATCAAAATGATGATCAAATAATTAATTAATTGTATTTAACATGTAAAAATATTGATCTAAATTCCAGACTCCTATAAGAATTATAAATCTTTTACATTTTTTTTTTTCTTTAAATATATACATACATATATAAAAGAAAATATTATAGATACATACTTATATATAAAGTTTATATCGGAGAAGAAACATAAATAATAGTTTTTAAAGATAACTATGACAGAATTTACTGGTCAGTCAGCTGGTACCAATTTATTTTGATATCTTTATCACAATTTTGTTTTTTTTTTCTTTTATATTTTTTTTTGTCTTAATAATGTCTGAATTTTGCTCTACATATTTCTATTATTTATTTTTACACTTATAATAAAACGTAATATTGAAAGTTATTATAATTTTAACTGTAGGTTTAAATGTTGTTAAAAATAGACGAAAAGCATTTAAATATTACTTATTCTTTTTAAAAATGACTCTAAAATTCTTAAATCAAATGATTTAAGCGAAAAACCTTAAACTTATTTTATTTAAATAATTTCTACAAATCTTACATCTTTTATGGACTGAATCTACACCAAAAGAATTTTGTCTGTCCACAATCTATCATAGTCTAAACTAAAAAAAACACATCGGTTTTTTTCCTTTTTTTTTTTTTGTGGCACGAGCACAAGTCATATATAAGTGTACTTTCTACTGTAACTATGTACTGCATTTAGCACTCTTTTACTGCCTAGTCAAAGTAATCCGTTTGAAAGTAATTGAGATGAAACTGTTATGGATTCAATTTGAACCATCATTTTGCAGCTAAAATCTTACAAAAAATTACATTGTTTCATTACATTAATTTCTGTGACGTGTATTTCAAACAACACCACTTCATATAATCTTAAGATGGTGCAGTACAACTAATTTTTTTTTTTTAATTTCACAAAAAAAAAAATTAAACAAATTGACATTTTTTTAAGACCTGACAAAATCAAAGAAAATTTATTGGATAATTTGTAATAAGATTATCGATTGTCAAAGCCCTTTATAGTTCAAATCATAAAGAAATAAAATAAAACATAACAAAAAACTTAACTTAAAAGATAGTCAATTCAGACAATTTTTTAAATTTTTAAAGATTTTCTTCTTTATTTGACTAAAAAAAAAAAGGAAAAATCATTTAATACTGTAATACTTTAACATAACAATAAAAAATAATTAATGAATATTATAATCGGTTTAATTAATACGAATTCCTTATTAATTTGAATACTATATAATAACAATTGAAGATTTATATCCATATCACATTAGATTTGTGATATTTGCCAACAAAATAAGACAGTACAGTGCTATAAAACATTTAATTCTATTTTGGCACAATAAGCCATTTAGTTTTATGTGCCCAAACTAAATTAAAAACTCCATGAGTCGAATCCCAATTCAATGTTCAACTTTTTCTAGCATCATGTTAATTTTAAAAACTATGGGAATAATTTGTTACTTACTCAACAAATAATTTATAAGAAGTTTTAATTTAGTTTCTAAATATTTTTTTTTTAACAAGCTGCAATATTGTGTTTATTCGACTTCTCTATTGTATATCTTTTTCCTATGTATTCTATATATTTACTTCTCTATATGTATCTTTTTCCTAGATGAAATCTTCTTTTTTAGTTAATTTATAAATTTACACATTTTATATACACTGAGAATAGAAAAATCAAACTTAAAATACACTTTGAACTTTAATTTATAAGAAAACAATCGATTTTGAATATGAAGAGGAATTAATCTTAACAATATCAACATTTATAACATTTTCTTATAGGTAAGTACACACGGGAGACTAACATTGGTAGAGCTCTATGGAAATAAAAGTTTCCTCTACCGAATGTTTTTACACGAGAGTGTAACTCTACAGAAAATTCGCTCTAAGAAAATTTTGGTAGACAAATTTCTTGTAAAGTTGTAGATTTTTCTCTAGCGACTGTTTTTCTCTTCAAATATAAGTAGACGATATTTTGTACATGGTAGATCTGTGGTAGAGCAATAAATAAAATTGAATTGAAAATAGATTAGTTTGTTGCAAATAGTTATTTTAAAAATGAGTTCCGAACAATTAAAAGCTGCGGCAGCTACCGTGTGTTATATAATTATTAAAAAAAATAATAAAAAAAAGAGAAATAGAAAATATTGTGTTCAAGAATGGATTCAAAGAAGACATACTGTTGGAGTCTATAAAGATTTATTAAACGAGTTAAGGGTTGAGGATCCAAATTGGTATAAAAATTTTTCACGTATGAAAATTCAAATTTTAATTTTTTGATAGGAAAAGTTAAACAAAATATTCAAAAACAAAACACAAACATGCGAGAATCAATTTCAGCTGGAGAAAGATTGGCGATGACGTTAAGATTTTTAATTGAGATGTAATTAAAAAAGTTCGATGAGTTTATATCTTTGCTCCCTGTTCCAGACATATTCACTGCCACTTCGATTTTTTTTATACTCATTTTTTTCAAATTTATTTATTTAAAAATTGTAATAGCTTACTATTAAAAAAACGTTTCTTCATTAATTAAATTTAATCACGTAACTTTCACTATTCAACTTACAAACAAACACAGATTAAATAATTTAATTTTATAATTTTAAATTTTTAAAATTACAAAAAGTACTAAATTAAACATTTGACTTATTTTGATTAATTTATTGATAAGGAAGCTTGTTTTTATAAAGCAAAAATTCATGATTACATGAAAATCTACAAAAAGTCTGTACAGATATCTACAGTTTGTAGATACGTTTGTAAATTTGTAAAGTCATCGTAGACACAAAAATCTCTCTATACTTGAAAGTGTTTACACGGTAGAGAAATCTCTAACAAAAAATTTCTGGTGAAGTCGATGTAAAGCTCTACTGTAGAGCTCTAATATCTCTAGATAAATTTTTATCTCAACTCTACCATTTTTGCTTTCTCGTGTGTACTTAGCTTATCAGAAATGTAGAGATTAAGATATCTACTGGATTCGATAAAACTTTTAAAGAATGCACGATGATTTTTATGACAAATGCAAGTAATAACTTTAGATATATAGCTTGTTTATTAATTTTTTAATAGATAGAACTATATTTCATAGAAATGAACAGACAAGGTTTTCAACTGTAAGTTTTATATAGAGCATGAAGAATATCGAAAAAAATAATGGGAAAAATAATAAAAATTCTATGGAAAAGAATGTCTATTTAAAACGGTTTTTAAAAAGAATATCATATAGAAACTTAATTTAAGATATTTTAAATATTCAGGTTATAAGCTATCATATAAATGCTATCATAAAGAAACTGTATAAATAGAGTATTTATCCAGTACAAAATTTTCTAATCAATTTCTTAAAAACGTTTTGTACCCAAAATTACTCAATATTAAAAACTAAATTATAGGGGATTCTGAAGGAAGTGTTGTACCAGCGTAGGAATTAGTTTAAGAAAAATTGAAAAAAAAGAAAAACATAATTGAAAAAAACATAAATACAAGAATTAAATATATATATACCTAACAGATCGCCAGATATAACGGTTTATTTACAAAAGACCAAAACAACAAGGATACTTTTAAAAGTCCTTTTCATCCTTAAATGATAATATGTGCGATTAACGAAATATACTTCATGAAAGCTGGCAATATCAACTATATGTACTTGGGATATAGTCATTTGGTCCTACGCGGGTACAAAACTTCCTTCAGAATTCACCTTTACCAAGACAACTTCTAAATTATTTCTCAAAACTCACAAACCTTTATATTAAAGATAAAATGATCTGTGAGTTTAGAGAACAATACATAAAAACCCAAAAAAAGTTGAAAATAATAAATTATTTATATCAATACATTATATCAATTTTAATATTATATAAATCATAAATACATATGTTAATAAATACATAGGTATGTATGTTATCTCAAAGATTATTATGCTTACATATGTACATATGTATTTTCTTAACAAAATTATAAATCAAATTAAAAAAAATGTCAACCTTTTAACGGAATTTTTTTTAAACAAATATGTGATTACTTTAAATTTAATGTTGGCAATGATTTCATATAAAATCTATGTATGAAAATACCAAATAAATTAAAAACTAACAAATTCATAAAATAACTAATTTGATCAATTTAAAACAAAAAATACCTACTATATATGCACATATATCTAAGTAAACAAAATAACATAAAACCAGAATTTAGTTCTACCCCTTTTTTTAAAAGTTCAAATAACATTAATATTTCATATTTTTCATTATTTTCTTTTTATTTTTTTTGTTTCTTTCTACTTTATATTGTCAAATTTTTTAATAATGCGATTTATCAAAAAATATATACGTTTTTTTTTTTTTTAAATATCATATTTCATTTCTCATATTTATTTATGCATAATTTTAAACATATGTACATACATGCATATACACATAGATACTTATATTATAATCTTTTAACTAATGTGCGTTTTGATCTTTAGACGCAATCCCATCAGTATTTCAAATAATTTAAATAAAACAAAAAAAATTTGGGGTTGTGTTTTTCTTTTTTTTGTCACAAATCTTTCAAATGTTTTTCATAATTTGCATAACAAGTTCAGAAAAAAAAAAAAAACAAGAAAACAAAACAAAAAACTTGAAATCAACTGAGAATAAAACAAAAAACAACAACTTAAAATAGCAGAAATAAAAAATTTGCCTAATTCACTTTGTTGATGCAATTTCACTTTTGATTCAATATAAAAAAAAAAAAAAAAAATCAAAACATAAAATTGACCAGAGCATAAACTCATATATTATTATATACAAATATATATATATATATATGTATATACGATATATAAAATTTTTGTATGTTTAGATTAATAAAAACCAAAAGGATTAACCAACAGTTAAGAAAATATTCTTTCATAAACCTGGGTCCGTTTAAGGCGAATAAAGTAAATAATGTTTTTCAATTAAAGATAATGAATTTCTAGTACATACATAATTATTATATAAGAGCTGATATGAATGTTATTATATTTCTAAAAGCACATTATTTACTTTGAATTGATTGTTTAAAGACTTTGAAAAGAAATTTTAAGATAAATTTGTTTGAATACCTCTTCCTTTTGCCAACATTCAACACATCATTTTTTTTAAATTGAATTTCATATCTTAAAATTTTAAAAAAAAAATTAACGCTTTACAGATCAAATTCTCTTCACAACAGATAAGGAAGTTCTCTTCACAATACATAAAGAAGAGGAATAAGTTCAGCAACTCGCATATGCATATATCTAAATATTCTATAAAAGGCGTATAATTTTGATTTTGAATTCAATTCTAAAATCCCTCCCAAAATCTCTGTGACCTTAACAATGAGACAAAAGTCCCATGAGTCTTCTGACTCATTGAAGCAAGTTAAATGTCCTAATGTGACTTCTGACCATGGGACTTCCGACATATCACTAAATAATATTCCATCAAATGAAATACAGACTCATGATAGTAACTTTTGTGTTACTCAGTAGGCTTTAATTCTTTTTCGAAATGGACTTAAGACCACAGGCAATTCCAAATGTTTTGGGTTTAAAGCCCGCGGGCTTTATTTCCTCGGGCGTTCTGTCACTGCACCGCAATAGAAAATTTTAAAGTACTTATGTACATGTGTATTTAGCGTTATCAACGCGCCATCATATAATAAAAAAAAATCCTGAATTGTATCAGATTGCTTTCTTTCTTAGCAAGGTGTAACAAATTTTAAATTAGGATTTTTGTAGATAATAAAAAAATAAGAATTTCGAAAATTTAAGGTTCGAACAGCATTTTATAATTGAAGTTAATTTTGAAGCATTTAAATAAATATATTATAATTCCAACAACTGTCAAATCGATTAAAGATTTGATATGTAATCGATTTGCAATCAAAAACTGTAAATTCGATTTCCAAGAGTAGATTACAAACAAAAACATTTATAATATTTTTTATTAAATTTTTTTTATAAATTTTAAAGCATTTTTTTGCCAAATAAATGTGGACAGGAAATTTTACAGCCTTTCCTGTTCAGTCGTGGCTGTAAATGTCGTAAGGGAGAATAACTCTTACGACGTGTGTGAGATTCGAACCTACACTCGCTCGGTGTTTACAGAATATTTTATACACTCTTACCCACTAGGCCACCGAGGCCCCGTTTTTTAAAATGTTTGATTATTATATGTATTTACAACAAATTAATAAGAATTAATTTGTTTAAACAATAGGGTGTTTTAAATTCATTATACTCAACTATACTATCTTCCTCCCACCAACGCAGTGAAAACTTAGATAAAAAAATTAACGAATTTTAAGGCACCTGGAAAACTTTGTTGAATTGTGGAATTGTTCCTCGAAATAGGCAAGAAGAACTGCACATCGTTGCTTTAACAATATTTATTAATTAGAAGACTCTTAGGCCCCACCCACGCAAAAAGCGGGCTGGCGATATTTTTGCGGACGATTTTTTTAAAATTATATCAAACATTCAGGTTTTCAAACAAGTGGCCATACAGGAGAAGGATAAGAAGGCGATTTTTTTGCGGCAAGTGGGCAAATTTTTTAATTTCAAAATTATTTAAATCTTGTAGCGGCAAAACTGCGATAAATGAAGAATTAAAATTCATTTTTTAATTCAATATAATGTATTTATCGGTTTATATAATTTTTAATTGTAATAAATGATCATGTAAACAAATTACATAGTAATTTTAATGTTTAGTGGCACTCTCATATATTCGAAAAATTTTTCTTGATCTCTTATTTTCTTAGACAGATAATGGAACTCCTCAAAACTGGCTCGTTCCATATTAATAAAGTGAGCTCCGTATTTTCGATTATTTTCAAAAATTAAATTTTTTAGTAAATAATAATTTATGCTTCACAAAATAAAATTTTACGAAGAATCGGCATTTTAATGAATAATTTATTTGAAATCTCGTATGGAACTGCCCGCTTTCTGCGTGGACGAGACCTTAGTGTTTAATAATTCATTACAAACAGCGAAACAAACTAAGCATAACAAATTATGTAACAAATTTTGTTCTAAATTAATTTGATGAAGGCTTCAAATTAACAACTATCAAATAAAGAAACAAATCTGCCTAATAAAATGAAAAATTTCTTATCTTATATTTAACATTCAAAATATATTAATTCTCATCATCATAAAAATATTCTAAAATGTCACATAAACTGTTCAGATCTTTATTTTAATGGAAATTACACTATTAAAAAAAGTGTATAAATTTATACACCATACATTTACATATAATAAAAAAAATTGTCCAAGCTTAGACATTTGTTTTTACTTACATTTTACTTTTATACTCGTATATCACAAATTATATTTCAACTTACCATTTATATACCAATCATTTGGTTATGCATATTGTACCAATTCCAGTTTTGATTTGTATAGGCTTACCAAAAAACAAAAAATCAACCCATAAACAATGAACAAAAGTAAAAAATATACGCAAAAATAAAAAACAACCAAATCATTTGAAAAATCATCAAAAAAATATTGTGAAAAGAAAAGGGGTGCGAAAGACAAATGACGGGAAGTGTCGTTTGGTTTACTTGAAATATTCTGTGGCCACATGGTAGAAGTCTTTTATTGGTTTTTTCGTTTGTTTTTTTAGTTTTAGAAAAAAGAAAAACAAAAAAAAAGTAGAAAACAAGTTAGTATTTGATGAAAAATGAATGGAAAAAGGATTCATCAAGGTTTTCAAACTTAAATTTTAATTTTTTGTTGATTTTTTTTTATAATTTTTTTTTTTATTATAAGCTACAAAAGGCTACTTCTTTACCATAATACATACCCAATAACTAAATTCAATTGGGAATTCTATTTCACTTTTTCAATTTTTTTGACAATTTAAATTTATCTAACATTTGTGTGTTAAGAGATTGATTTATTTTTGTGTTCCAAAACAAGTAAATTTTTAAAACTGTTTGTCCGTCTCAGTGTGTATCTTTTAATAAGTTTTTCGTAGATTTTATATCGGTCTAATAGTCAAGCATACCGAGGAAAATCATTCCATCTAATATGTAATAAAAATTATTTTATATTAAAACTATTAGTGATTACTTAAGATGATTCTTTAAACCAGGGCTACAATGGTAAACAACGGTAAATTAGGCGTACAACGGTAAACAGTTCAAATAGCTATGCTATGTAATTTTATTTATTAATTTTTTAATAAATTTTCTTTTAATTTTATGTAGGTATTCTAAATTTTACATTTCATAGAGAAGTGAATTTTCAAATTTAATGAATTCATTTTTTTTGTTAATTTTTTCCATAGTGTTTAAAATTTTTTATTTAAATTTAAATATGTACAATAAAATTAATATTTTTTAAATATGTACAATAAAAAATTTGAATATAACAGAAAAATAGATGAAAGACAGTTTTTCAAATGCAAATTTTTGAGCAGCCTATTGCAGTTCTGATTATTTTCTACAACATACCTATGGAATCTAAGTTTTTCAACTCTAGTTTTAATAAATAAAAAAATGATAAGCAATCATACTTCTTCATGCCTTGTTGACCAAAATCTTCATATTGCACTTCTAAATATCAAATCGCATATAAAACATGAAACAAGTACGTGATACCTGTGCTTCTTATTAATTGAGTCTTATTACTTATAGTAATAGGGTATTCATTTTACAAAAGAAAATAAATATAATTTCTAAAATATTTTCTATTGTGTTGTGCTCAGAATTTTCAGAATAAAATAGTATACCTACCATATGCGAAAAAAATGTTGTGGCGCACTGCTTAAAGTGTCTATTCTTTTTCAAAATATAATATAATAATTTCGAGTAATAAAAATTCAGCACAACACAAAAATTTGATTTTATAAATGAACATTACTTTCTTTTATATAGTCTTTAACTCGAGATAAATAGCATGCATTAAATTAAAAAAAATATTATTTATAGAACATATAGGTATTATAGAGTCGATTATTGTCTCAGTTAAAGTTATAAGCTTCAAATTCAAAATAAAGAAAAATTTAGAAATCTTATAAAAAAAATAAAATCACATAAAGGATAGAAGACCCAACATTTTAAGAAACAAGAGTTTGAATTCTTTATTGTAACATATACAATCTATTATTTTTGTAAATTTAAAAATACAGGGCTATATTATAAGCTTTATATATTACAGCTTAAAAAATACTTTGTAAAAACTGTTTTTGAGATTCCGATCAACAGAAATTTGATATTTGAACCGAATACCGTTATTTGAAACGAATATCTATTATTATTTTAGTATTATTATTATATTTTTTTATCCAAAAAAAAAAAAAATTAACACTACTGTTATCAAAATAACGGTAAAACATTTAATGCTAATTTTTTTATTTTTTTTATTTTTAATTCTGTTTAAAAATCATGTTAATATGTCCGTGAAATTAATGAAAGAAGTGAATCTTCAAATGTGACCATCAATTCAACATATGAGCTTATTATACCAAAGGGAATTATTTTCCTTTTTTTTTTGTTTTTCTTTTCGTTTTACATTTATTTACATATTATATTAAAAAACTAACCTAACTGTATATTATTATAAAATGTCCAAATCGTTGGCTATCTTTGCTATCTTTCTATTCCCTTTTAAGTTTAATGAATATTTTATAAAATTGAGTCAACAATGAACATATTATTTTTCTAAACTACATATGTATATTTTAAAAAAAAAAAGATGTTTAAAAGTTATGTTGTGGAAAATTATGTTATAAAAATCATATGATTCAAATAACGTAAAACGAAAAACTAGTTTTTCTTATATAAGTTAGTTTGTTTCTATATAAATGTATATAATATATATAAAAGTTTTTTTTTTTTTTCTTTCTTCCATTTATATAAATGGTATTGTATACACAGTGTTATAAGCTTCTTGAGACAAACAAAAGAGTTCTTAAGAGGCGGTTAATTTGTTCACATAACAAGAGTAGTTTTTTTGTTGTTTTTTTTTTTTTTATTCTCTGTTCTTTCGGTTGATTATTCTTTGGTTCTTTTAAGACAGACAAAAAAGGAAGGAAATATTCAAAAAAACAAAAATAAAAATCAGATTTGAATATGAGAAACCAATGAAAGAGACAAGAATACAAATATATGTATAGGGAACAAAGAAATTCTAAAGAATATTTATACTCGTATATAAAGATGAAACTTGATTGTATTATGTAAAAAAAGAAGTATGTAATATATTATTTAAAAAAAATAAAATAATTTTGATACATTAATTCAATGAGTTATATAATAATAATAAGTATAAAAGTGGCTTTCATTTTTTGGTAAAATAAGTGAATAAATTCATCATAATCAACATTCAAATTAAAAAAAAAAAAAAAGAAAAAAAGAAGAAAGCCAATTTTCTTATAAAGAAAAGGAAAAAGGGGTTGTTTCTATCGGTTTCAGAATAACAATCAAAAAATACTTGAAAAACAAAAACAAAAAAAGGAAAAAGAAGTATATTTGTTTTTTTTTTTTTTTTGTATGCAATGGAATAAATTTGTAAGATTTATTTATGGTTTATGAGGTAACATAAATATTTTATTTAAAATAATAATATTCAAATTTTTCTTTATTATTATAATTTGTTCAAAAAAAAAAATTTTAATTAGAAAGAGGGAAAATATTTATTTAAAAAAAAAATGTAGATATAATAATGAAATATGGATACAATTTTACTTTATAGAAAATTTTGCAAATTATTGAATTTAAAATTAACCTTTTTAGCTGGTAACAAAAGAATTTCCGTTCAAATTTATTTTTTAAAAGTATTTAAAAGACTAATAATATAATTAAAAATATTTTTGAATATTAACTTGTTCTAAAATAATTTTAATTTTTTTAAGTTAGATATAATATTTCTCCATTGTTTTTCGCTGTTAAATACAAGTTGAGTTCTCAACTTTCTAAAACTTGGAAATTACTGAAGATGTAATCAAAAATGCGTGCGGATGCATTAAACATATTATTAGCACCCCTTTTTTTTTTTTTTTTTTTTTTTGTTTTTTACAAGACTGCTGAAAAACATCGAAATATACCGAAAAGAACTGCAAGAAATTCTTTTAGCTAATATATTAAACCTTAAGCGGGTGGTACCATCATTAATATATATAGTTAAGGAAGTATGCTTAGAGAAAGGCGTTTTGATAATTTGATTATCCTGCGATGGAGGGAACATTTTAAAAGAAAGATGTTAATATTTTTCTTAAATCTTTCTAAATTGTATTAATTTATTATTTGAAAACTATATAACAATTAATTGCTAACTTAAAAAGCTTATTATGTACTTATTGGCATATGGTTCCATAAACGCGATATACAAAAAACAAACAGTGAAGAGACATACTATACCCAAAATCAAGGAAAGCATAGATTTTTACATGTACAATGTAATTGTGGGTTTAAATAATAGGGAGAGAAATATGATAATAAGAGAAAGTTGTAACATAAATTGAAAGGGAACTTATGCAGTTTCTTTTTAAAAAGGTGCAAATTATATAATGGGTCATATCTGTCAGACGAAATTATATTGGATGGAAGTATATTCCACATTACAATAAATTAGTTGGCACAATAAATGAGTTTCCATAACAAATTTTGAATCACCTATATAGGAATTTCCATAATGTAGAAATGGGCCACCATAGTGTGGCATTGGAGCTGTTTATAGCGATACATTATTATATAGTTCAATAGAACAGGTATTATTACTCACAAGATATCTATAAAAGAGGAATAGTATCAAACAACTGCATCAAACAGTCACAGTAACAAACAAAAAGACAAAAAAAAAATTTCAATTTAATAAAGTTGTTATAGAATGTCGTTTTTTTTTTTTGTTTTAAAATTCGCATTATAACTTTATAATAAAAACCTTAAAATAATAATTTTTACATCTTGGTTTACCACTGAGTTAAATTATATAAAAAAATAAAATTAAACCTATACAAATACAATCAAAGAATATATTATAGATTACCACGCATTTACCACGCATTTTTACCCATATTAAATTTATTATACAACTATTCAGCTATACAACTATTCAGCAGCTACTGGTCACAGTGTGATATAATAAATTTCAAAAAAAAGACAACACAAATTACATCTGTCTTATTCTCTATTCTTATCAATAATATAACCAAAAATTATTCAGAACCAATTCATACAATATCTTTTAAATAAATAATTTAATGCATTTTAGTTACGGTTACATCCCATTGAGAAATTAGTTTGGTCAAAAATACAAGAAACAAAAAAAAAAATCTCTTTTCAATACATATTGCAAAATTAAACAAAAATGAACAGTTCCTGCTTATTGCATCATATCTTAAATTCTACAATTTTATTCATTTTTTCTAAAAACAATAACGACGCCACATTTCTAACTATTGTGGTATTATCATCATTAAAATGTCAGATTTGGTTTGAATTGTGACCAGATTGTAATAATTAGATATCAAAGTGCCTACAATTTTTTTTTTTGTTTTAACTTCAATAGATGACACTCAGCTGGTTTTTTACAAACCTTTTACAAAACACATATTCTTAAATATAATTTTAAAAGTGTAGTAATGAAGTGCTCGAAGAAGTCCTTTTCTAATGAGTTAATTTTAGAAAATATATACCAACACCTGCATTTTATATTATATTGCACACATATTGATCTAAATATATTTCCTTGAGATTTTCGGAAGACAAACAATATTAAGTTAAAAGTGGGTGCATTTTTTTTTAATACAAATTTATGAACAGCCGACATTATTTCAAGTACATGCGATTTCTTTACGAATAATTATTAAAAAGGCAGAATGTAAAATCAAAGATTTGTAAAAGCGCAGAAGGACAATAAAAATCATCCTTGAATTGGAGTCATTAATTTTAGCATCAAAATTTGTAATTTTTCTTAATATTTTTTCTATTCTGAAAATTATGAAAAATTAAGCGTTATTTTCTTAAGTTTTAAGCAAACCCTACATAATTAGAGAGAGCTGTTGATATAATGTATAAACATAGTGTTTGAAATTTAATTTTTTGCATTTTAACTTTGAAAAATTTTCTCCAAGTATCCAGGTATTAGATAACAAAAATTAGCAAATTTTCAATTATTGACTAATTATTGCACTCAAAACAAGGTTAAAAACCAAAATATTGTTAAAGTAATTTATGTTTATTCTTAGTGACTTTATCTCCCTCAAATTTCATGTTTTTAATTTTAAGCGTTTATTACTAATGGTAAAAAATATTTCGCAAAACGGTAAATATATATAAAATTAAAGCTCAAGTTTTGTATAAAGTCTTTTATGTTTACAGATAATCTTTCCACGGTATATAAAGAATCATTATGTGAATTAGTTAGAAGCAATAACCGATTTTGTGATAATTATATAAATATCTGATTGTGGTAATTGACAAGGAACAGAAGACTTTAGATATAAATCAGATAATAACAGATAAAAAAGGCTAAAACAGTTGCGAACATTTAAAGCACATTCAGGCGCATTGACCAAAATACTTCCAGAATACTACCAGAAATAAACTAACTCATTGTAGAAGACGTTTGTTTCTTCTGCAGTGATCTTTTGCAATGATGTAATTTACTCCTCAAAGAGCGCAAATATGAAAGAGATTTCTTTATGTAATATTCAATGAATGTATGAAATTTTTTACTAATCGGAGAACATTGGACAGTATATCTGATGTGTCAAAATATTTACAAAAATTTACTATATCTATCTTTAAATATCTTTACTTCTTGCTCAAATTAATTACTTCAGTAAGTCCTCAGTACTTATAAAACAAAATTTGATTTTGGTAAATCCTGCAGATCAATAATTGTAAATAACCTTCTTTTGTCATAACAATTCGTCACTCATCCATCCGTTATCCAACGTCGTCAAAATTGCATCCCAATGGAACTCCCAATTGCATCCCAATGCATCCCAATGGGAATAAAATAGAATTTAATTTTAATTTAGGTTAGTTTACATAATTATTCACTGTTTTTCTAATATATTGAGACACTTATATTCACTAAAGTTTAAAATCATTTTCTATGAACATATATATATGTGTACATATTATTAAGAGTTGACGTCTCAGTTTATATTGCAAATAGATAAATAAATATTTGAAAAGATAACCAAACGAATTTGAAGATCAGACTTTAAGAGATTATTTTAAAGCTAATTCCATTAATATTTGAATTATGCCATTGTATAATTAATATGATATTTCCAATCGCATACTTATATGCCATTATGATATATATTGCCACTATTAACTCAAATTCACTCTGTGGTCACCAAAAGAATATTAAATTAAATCTTAAAAATCACAATACGAGAAGATTTAGGGAAACTTCAAATACATATAGTCTCAAGAAAGGTAAAATTTAACCGTTTTAACTTAATCTAAAATTTGGTCTACAAATATTATGTAATGAAGCCAGCCAGATGAAATAAAAAGGGCAAGCAGCTTGCAAATGTTTAAAAACAGAAAATTATTAACTGAAATTTAATAAATTTAGAATAATTATTTGTCACAATTAGGAAAAATAAAATATTGAAAATTTTATTTATTTATTTAATTAATATAGCAAGCGGTAGTTAATATCCAAAGCTATAAAGAAAGGACCCTTTGCCATGAGACATGTGGGCCAGTAGAATTTTATTTAATAATTTTCATTATAGCTAATACTTCATATAAGGTTAGTTTACCAACTCATTATACTCGCACAAACGTAATTCTCAGAGTATAAGAAATTTGCCATTATATTTGTGACTCAATATTTGTGACTCCTTATTGGAGATATATTTCGGAAATTATATTTATATCTTCTTTCTCAGAATCAAATTATGAGTCGATCTACCTATGTACATTCGTCTCCATTGGACCTAGGTCATTATTTGTTGACTTACAGTGCTAGATATGATATACTAAATCAATTCAGAATTCAATTTTTGTCTAATTATACTGGATATCTGAAAGTTTTTCAAAAGAAATTGAATTTTATAACAATCAACAACCTCTGCAAAATTTGGTTGGAATTGTACAACAGTTTGGGTAGTTGTCATACAACTGAGAAATTTATATCCTTTTTTATATTATATATATGATATTTAATTAGACTTATGTAATTTTGTAAAATATTATCAAATTTTTTTTGCAATAACTTCTGTAAAATTTCGTTGGAGTTGCTTAACGAGTTCGAGTAAACTCTTAAATTAACATAAATATATCTATGATGTTCTTAAATAAGTCTCATCTACATTTTAAATTTCCTAAAAATGATTAAATTTTATATTAAGAGCATAATATACTACATTCGTGTGGAAATCTCAAACTTGACACGCTTATGTATATTTTTGTTACACTAAATTTTCTAATTTAATAAATTTTTTATTACCTACATACAGATAACAATAAGTACATCTTTTTTTTTTGAGAATAGATAATATGGGAATTATCGAAAAACACTATAGAGGAGTGTTACGAACACGACTGCTCTATGAGTGTATACAGCTTTAACCCACTATACCTTTTCAACACATCTCTTTTCTAATCAAACAATAGGCTATATATGATCTTAAGTATTCATATATGATGTTCTGTCTGGTCAAGAGAAGCTAAGTTTAGGGAATGGAATGCAAGGAAACTTACATTGCATATTTCTTCTTTATCTGAATACATTTCTTCAGATGAATTAATAAATAAATAAATAATAGAGCAAATAAAATGAATACCATATAATTAACACATCAAAACAACAAAAAAAAACAAAAACTTATAATAAAATTAAAAACTTCTGTTAAAATTCACGGAAATAACTATATAAAAAAATACCTATTCCTTTCAATCATTTTTTTATCCTTGTTTTTTTTATTTTTCTAATATTATTGCTTTTGCAATTTATAGAATATTTTTTAATAATATCAGCATAGTACGTGTCTACATTTTATGGTTTATTTTTAGAACTTAATAAAACCAAAAGAAAATGTATGTGTATTTCTTGTATTTCTTAAATATATGTATTTTTTAATAAGTGTCTAAGTAAGAAAAAGATTTAATAATCAAAGATCAAAAAAAATTTTTAAATAGTTCAAATGAAATCAATTCATTGCAACACTTCATCATTTACACTTAGGCGTAATAACAAAAGGCGTGCGACTAACTAAAAAATCAAAAATATTAGATATATCCCCCTATGGTCTATACAATAATACTATATATTCCTTTTAATTACATTTCCATTAAAATGAGATGATAAAATTTATACAGCACACATCCATATATATGTATGTTTATGTAAGTATATAATATAATATACGAAATTCTTATATCATATCATATAAAATAATGGTTTGATCCTTTAATAAACCGACAACATGCCACTCAGCATGACATATTTTTATAATGCACATTTAAAAACAAAAAATAATGTGAAAAACTTTTCTTTTTTTTTTTTTTGTATATTTTTCAAAGTACAAAGAATAGATTTATTTATTGTAAAATATGAATTCCTATACAACTTCAAAAAATTATTTTTATTGTTTTGATTTTTCTAGATTGAAATTTATATAAAAAATATTTTATTAAAATAATATTAATTTAAATCAAAATGAAAGACGCTACAAAAGTTTTAAAATATACGAAATAAATTTTTAAAATTAATTTAAGCAAATTTAAATATTTATTTATTTTTAATTTAAACGATTGTAAAAGTGTAAAGTTGAATGTGTCAACTCTAGTATACGCGCACGAACATAATAGTATATTCTGTTTCGATCAAATTGTAAATTCAGAGTTGAATGACTCGAATATACCGTTACGCTAAACCAGCTAAATTTCAGAGAAGTTTTTACCCATAAATGATTATTTGGTTTATTTCCAGCTTTTTTAAGTATACAAGTAGTGTCTTACGATAGATTAAGTAAATTTTGCAGATGTCAGTTATATAGTTTCAATTTCTTTTGACGGAAACTTAACTTCTTTTGACAAAATTTGAAATACTTATTATAAGCACTGAATTATATATACATAGATGTCGCTCATATAAAAAAAAGAATATATTTGACAGCTATATGCATACTTCTTGCGCTCTATCAACCGAATTTTGCATGTAGGTTGTTGCTAACCTTCAATAGCAAAACTGACATTTACATATAAAAATGAAATTGTAAAAATTTTAGAACCGTTTTGCTTCATTATTTTTAAAGTTTTTTTTTTTTTTTTTTTAAATTTAAAAAAAATTTAAATTTTTTATTTATTAATAAGTTTATTTTATTACATATTCCTAAATAAAACTTAAAAGAATGAATTTAAATTTTATATCCTACTTAACTCATGACTGAGTATTGTCAGCTCTCAAGTTAATACATACATAGTATTTTTATATTGTGTATTCACTTAATCTAATTTTTTATTTTTATAATTTATATTATTTTATTATTTGTTTAAATTGAATAATTGGTGAAAAAAAATTTACAAAAAAAAACCGCTACGTACGGACGGCCACACAGATAACCGGACGGCTGCGCATAGTTAAATTTTGAGCAAGAATATAATATACACTTTTCCATGCCTATTATTAAGGTACCCTATTGTATTAAGGTATTTCAAACGTAATGGCAAATTTATTATACAATTAAAATTAGATTTATTATACAGGGTGAGTCAACCCTGATTAATGTTCTTCACGAATAATGTTCTTCATCGCTCATAATGAAATTGTTCAAAAAATTGTTCGTCCGGAAACATAATAAAATTCAACAATTTTTACACGTTCTTGTATACTGTGACCATACTCAGTCACTATAAAATTTTATAAAATTCTTTATTATCTGCAAAAAAATAAAACAAAAAAATTATAATAGCATTTTAAATCAGTCAATCCAAGTTGGCCCACCCTGTACTATTACAATACAAAGGTACTTTTTATATATTACGTTGCACCAAAACTGCATTTAGTGATTCGAAATTTCCAAATTTTCTATTTAATACAGTTTTTTAGAAAAATAAATAATTTCTAAAGTTTTAAATTTTTGCACTTTAAGTAGTTATGCAAAATCTTATTTTATGTCGATGACTTGAGTCAAACATACAATTGCAATTATATGAATGGTATCATTGATTGCTATTCTTAAACTTGTTCAAGATCAAAATCTATACTTAATACAAGTATCAGATAAATATATTATTTCTTTGGTGATTTTAGATTTATCAATTGAGATTGAATATGTTAGTACATAAAACTATATATATAGGTGTTAATTTATTAGTTTTGTATATATTTAAAATTAAAATTGTTTTAAACTACTAAAGTTAAACATTACGAACACCATGTTTTCAACGCATAGATTAGTCATGTAAGTTGTTTAGGTTTATACTAGCATAAAGAATTAATTTCATATCAAAAAGCTCAGACAGTAAGTTGATCTTACTTGGCATTCGCTAACTTGTTCAAATCTCCATATTCCGTAATCTATCGTTTGAATATTAAAGTGTTTAACCGATCTTAAATTGTTTGTATGTAATATATAACATAATATCGCTGCGAATAACTTATCGAACAAATAAAATGTCCGCGATTAATAGGCGTGACTAGAGGCAATTGAGATTAAACAAAATTTTATAACATTTAAGTAAAAAAAACGAATCATATCATTAAAAAACTTTTGTTGTACTGATTCAATATAGAAATTATCTATAACATTGTTCTCCCAAATATCTGTTCAACACATTTGTAAGTGTTGTGTAATGCTGTCGGGAGTATCGAGGATCAAATCCAATTCATATCCAACTTTATACTTACCGTATATCTATACTTTACTAATAAATATAATACTAATAAATCTTTATACTTATTAATAAATATCTGTTCAACACATTTGTAAGTGTTGTGTAATGCTGCCGGGAGTATCGAGGATCGAGTCCAATTCATATCCAACTTTTTTTTTTTTATATCACGATACGAAAACCAATGCTGCCTTGAATATAAAAGAATTAGTCTGACTGAATTAAAAATTTTTAAAGCTAAATTTTTCTAGGATTTCCTTATAGTTCAGTTTTTTGTATTGTAAAGGGCTAATACACCAGAATCCCCATATAGTATAGAGAAAAATCTCCTCATTTACACATATGCTTGAATTCCAATATCCTATAGTTTTCTATTTCATTTCCCCATACGCCAGAACTGCCACATTGTAATTACTTACGTATATAATCATTTGGTTGATGTATTTTTGAAGAAATACCTTTGAAGTTTTTAAAATGAATATATAGTCAGATACTTTCTTTGACTTTAACTTTTCAATTATCGGTTTATTTTGCACTTAACAGAGCAGAAATTTTATTTGAAGTATGTTGTGCTGACTGTTAGTATATGAAATGCGATTTTATTCGAAAATTATGTTATTAAAATTAAAAGTTATTAATCCTTTATTTGATTCTCTTTGCTGGTTATGAAAGATTTTTGTTTTGTTTATATCAAATGAGCTTTAATTTAGATCTTTATATATTTTCTATATTCTTTTGGAAATCTTTAAAAAAAAAATGCATACCAAATCAAATTGTAATTTATGAGTTAATTTCAAAACCTATTTCTAAATTTGTCAGCTCTATATATAAATTGCTGAGGAAAAATGTTAATTTGAAGAAGAATTTATTAAGCCCTTGTAATTTTACATTTCATTTTAGAGAAAATTACATACTCTCCTTAACAATCTTAACTAAATAGAACTTACTACCGTTATTTTGTTATTATACGCTCAATGAATTTAAATAATAATTTAATCCTTAACTATCTTTAAAAAATCCTTTCAATTCTGCAAACAAAACTAAATAATTTTATTTTTGGATTAAAATCATATTTTTTAAAACAATTTAATAAGAGTGAACCAATTTTTAAATGATTATATTATTTTTCTATAAACATACACCTAAATTCATAAAAGGATTCAAAAATCAGATCCATAAAAGAACAATTCTTTCAGTATAACGCACGCTGTGCAGCATCTGTTTGTAAAATTATGAAATACGAAATTTGTAAAGAAAAATTTTTTTTTTTTTTTTATACATAAACTTTTGGTGAAAGTTAAAAAATAATCGGCGATTTCTAGTAGAATACACCAAAATAAAAGCATTACAAAGAAAATGGGAGACAAGATTAAATGTTGTTGAGAGTATTATAAATGTTTCTTGAGCAGAATTTTCAATTATATCTTTTATATTAAAAATAATTTATTGAACCAAATTTTTGCTTTTTTTTTCTAAAAATCCATAGTGAAATGGGATTTAAAAATAGAAAACACTTTCTTGAATCCTTTATTAAGATCAAAAGTAAGACAATAATCTCATAACGACAAAAAAAGAAAAGAATTAACTTAAAAAGAAAGGACACTCCAAATATAACAATGAAAAACAGTTTAAATAAATATTTATATTGACATTAAGTGTATTATAATAAACTCAAAATTATAGAATGAACATATAAAAAAATATTATATTAAAATAAAATTTCTTGATACAGATTACATACAAAAGCCCCTCTCACATATTCTTGTTTCTTAAAATCTTAAAGTATTTAATTTATTTATGGTTTTCTTTACCATATTTAATTCATTTTATAAGTCATCGATCGAGTTGGTTGTCTAAATTTAAATATTGTAACATTGTTTCTGGAGCAATAAAATGTTGACTAAATTATTGATAACCCGATTTTGTGGCAAGAACTCTCGTACTCACAGTAATGTTTTTTTTTTTTACTTTTTTATCTTTTATCCTTAAAAATATAATATAGTAACCGTATTTTAAGATTAAACTTATATTTTTGTACAGTACATCACTGCCCGCTTCAAATATCCACTAATCAAATTATTTTAATTCTAATTGCCAGAAACCCTGAAATCCTCAAAATATTTTTTTCTTAAAATATTTGCTTACAAATAAAAAAAAAATAAAATTTTGAATAAACAAGTAAAAAAAGGAATTTAATAAACCGGATTTTTAATAAACCCATTAGTATGGGTTCCAGATCACAGCGGAATCGTTGGTAATGAATTGGCAGATAAAGAGGTTAAAATGGCTATAAAAAGTCCAACATAGTGGTGGTTACATAACAGATAAAAACAAATCAAAAACATTATACAACACATTAAACAAATTAAATGGACTGGGTAGCTGCAGAAAGTCTGAAATTAAAATTTGCCGTATAAGACTAGGTCATGCTAATTGTATGTATACAAAAAATTTTCTCCTTGAAAAACCAAATCCACCGATATGTCCACTATATGCACATATTTTATCAATAAAACACATTTTTCAAGAATGCAAATTTAATACAAATTTAATAAACTCTACACAAACAAATGAATTTTCTTAAACCCAATCTTAAAAATTTCCATACAATAAAACAAATTTGCATAATATATGACTTATAATATAATGAGAAACTATTTAAATCAACTTGGTTACATAGACAAAATTACAATAAAATTATAATAATATAAGTTAAGTAGTAAATAAGTATGTATAAATTTATTATAATTTTTGCTAATTAACAATATTCAATTCTCAGCTCATAATGATCCTAGCACCCTATAAAAATTTAGATTGTGTGAGATGAACTTTCATGGAGCTGTCCGTTACACTTGAATACAAGAAATAATTATAATTTTATATTGTATTCAACTACACAATATACAATATTTATAAAGGCTCTAACAAGAAAAGAACATAATATCGTATTATCTTATTTATTAATATTACAAATCACAAAGAATTTAAAAATGCAATATTACATGATTTTTTATAAATTTTCTTTATTGTTAAAACATAATTCTTTTTTCTTTTACATAAAAAAAAGCTTTACAAAAATTTGTATTTGTTCTTATTATTAATCTTATCTCTAAACCACATTAAACCTTAAAAATAAGGCTCAGAACTCAACATATTTTATATGCAATGCAGTTTTACAATAAGAATTGCATAATTTTCGGCTTATGAAAATTTGAACTTCTCAAATTTAATATAAAACTGAGGTTTTTTAAATTTGCTAAAAATGTTCTCCTGTAATTATGCAATAGCTTTTAAGGTTTTTAATCAATTTTAGAAAATAGCATTCAGGGGGGGCTGCGGTAGCCTAGTGAGTAGGCGTGTGGCGTATTAACCGAAGCAGTGTGGGTTCGATCCCTGCACAGGTCGTAAGTTTTTTTCTTTACATACCCCCTTACGACCTAATAATTTAATTAGTACAATTAAAGCTGATTTTCATTACACCGATTTAACCACGAAACTGTTAGAACATAGATAACAGATATAAAAATGACATGTGTGAAAAAAAAGACAAAACTCTATAAAAAAAAAATCCTCCCAGCGATGTTTTCATATTCCGACAAATCCTCCATAAAATTCATCAAATGTAAATTGTTTAGAGTTGGATGTTTTGCTGAATTTTATCGATGATTACTTTACCCGCACACTACTTTATATTTTTATTGAAAGTTGACATTTCAATTTAAAAAGTGTCAAACTAAAAAAAAAAGTAAATATTTACATTTTTACAATTTGTGCGGCAAAGTAAAAGTTTTGTGCGCGTTTCATAAAGTTTAAAGTTTCATTTTGAAATTGAATCAAGTCCATATTTTTTAATTAATATTGTGTATTGAAAAATACATACAACATAGAAATAGGTTATGTTAAAATAGCTTATTTTAGCTGTCAAAATCTTGTCAGAAAAGTGCTGAATACCGTAATATTTTTTTGACCTCTTTCTTATTGATAGTATACTATATTTTACTCTTTCTTTAACGACGATAAATCGCCGATAATTTTTCAATGAAAATCGGTCTTTAAAGCCGCATTAACCAACCAACCAAAACAAGCTACACAGCTTTTAGTTTTTATTTTGATGATTTTTTTATACAAAATATTATGATCACTGACTGCTTCATTCAATTGCTCAACAGTATCGATCACAATAAATAAATGTTTGCTAATTAACACAATATTAAAATGTTCATCGTGTGCTTTTTTATTCGTCCAGAATAAATAGAATATTCTTTTGCGTTTTATTATTCATGCTTTCCATTCATTCTGAGTTTTTTTATTCATTCTCTACATTCTAGACATATTCTTTTAATTTTCGCTGCTTTCGGGTCGCCAGTTATAGCTATCATTGAAATGCTTCCCAAAAAAACGTTTCATTGAAAACTTATACTTTTTTCCGTATAGGCGATTATAGCAATCAGAGAAAACTGTCTGTTAAATTATCCGTTAAATGGCATATGACAATAATGAAGGCAAAATAAAAATAAACGTAATTTAAATTTAAATTGTTGTTAGCGTTATTTCCATGTTTGCAAAATAAAGTTTTATTTTAATTTATTTAATTATTATTGATAGAAAGTGGTACTAAAGAATAAAAAGAGATTTGTTTATTTTAAAATGACATTGGCTGAATTGAGAAGAATAAAAAAGTATAAATTTTCTGGAATTAATTTTTTTTTTTTACCTTTTTTGAAATTTTTATTTTAAAACAAAAAATTTTAAAACTAAACTTAAACAAAATAATAAAAAAACAAATTTTAAGTCTAAGGCGCCAGTTATAGCTATCATTGAAATGCTTCCGGAAAATGTTTATTTTCTATTTTTTTGCAGCAAAGACATATAAAATTTAATAAAAGTGTTGATTTAAGGATTAAATAATTTGTAAAGAATAAATTCTGTTACGAATTTTTAAATTTTAAGTTAAATACTTAAAAAAAAAATCAATTTTATCATTTTCCGGATTGGTAATTACTTTCCTGAACAACTGATCAGTAATTTTGCTAATGAAACAAAATTGTTTCAATGACATATGTCTTATTTCAGTTTGTCATTGAAAAAAATTCTGATGCAATTCTTGATATATTTCTAATTTCTTTACGATTTTGTATTTTAATAAGTTTATATAAATTCAAATATGTACTTAAAATTTTTTCCTACCAATTTTCCAAACACTTACGAATTATTAATTACATTTGGAATTTGAAAACCTCAAATATCATTTAACGCCGAAAAAGTTAAAAATTGGTTCAACTATAAATTAGTTTGTAAAGGTATAACGCATGCTAAATTTAAAAAACACTATATCTTAACGAGACGTGGGAGTGGGAAGTGGAAAGAAAATTAGACCATTTGATTTTGAAGGCAAAACTGTGAAAATGTTGCAGAATTTTTTTTTGAGAAACGAATTCACCAAATCAAACGAATTTGAGAAAAGAATTCACCTATTTCAAGAGGTTTTGAAAATTAAAAAAAAAAATTTCGAGCGTTTTGACCATAGATATATTACTAATAGATAGGCAGTGAAGAAAATATTTTCAGCCAATTTTGAGAAACAGCTGAGTGAACCGTGCGTATGCATTGCTTTAGTTTCCTCAGAAATAGGTTCCTAAAAGATGAAATAAATTAATTTTTAATTTTTTTAAGGATTTTATCACTAATTTTGTTATTTTACAAGTAGCTAAAATTTTGAATAAGCTTAATTAAACTAAATTTTAATTTTAAAAACAAAATATATCAATTATTAAGTAATATAAAAACTTAAAATCTCTGAATGAAACTGGTTATGAAAAACTGCTTTACATTATTTTAATAAATATAAACAGCTGAGTGAACGAAATGTATACATATTATAAAATACATATGTATTTTTTTGACTGAATACCTTAAGATAGGAAAACACATAAGAAGAAAAGAAACGAGTATACCTAACTTCCCATCTATTAGTTAACATATCTATGGTTTTAAGGTTTTTACAGACTAAAAATTTTTAAATTTTGTTCTAACAACAAAACCTAATACTTTTTAAAACAGTTGAAAAAACTGATCTTATCTAACAAACACATTTATTTTCAAAAAAAAAATAAAAATATTAACAATAGTATTTAACCTATAAAAACTTTATAATCTAATCGGCATGTTTTAGAACTACATAATCCTAAAATTGTATTAAAATAAAATAAATACATAAACAAACTGAAATCTGACAGTTATGAGAGAAATGGAAATCTGACTTAAGTTTCGAGTGACATTACATTTTGAGTTATAAAACATATTGGTGTAATCAATCACTCAAATCTGACATTACAAAAAAATCAACCATAAAATTTTCTACTCTGCTCGAGTCAACCAGCTAATTTATAGTTTTATGTTTTTTTTTGTGTTAAAATGGATAGGGAAATTGAAATTAATTTAAAGAATAAAGTTGTAGGATATCAGTTGTTAAATTTTATTAGAGAATATAAGGAAAAACCTTGTCTTTGGAATGCTAAATCTAAAGGATACAAAAATATAGGTAAGAAAAAAAAATGTTATGAAGAATTGGCAAATAAATTTCATATGAGTGTTCCTGAAGCTAAAGCAAAAATTAACAATTTAAGAAGTAATTTTAATAGAGAATACAATAAGGTAAATAACATTTTTAAATGTTTTTGTTTTAGTTTTATTATTGTATGCATTAATTTTAGATGGAGAAATCACTAGCTAAGGGAAATGATGATGAACTTTATTTACCTAAATTGTATTGGTATGATGAAATGTCTTTTATCAAAGATGACGTTCTTGCTAATTCTTCTACAAAATCAAACGTAATTTTTTAATATGTAATTTTGATATCGTTTAAAAATTGTTTTTCCATCAGTTTATTTATATATGAAAAATTAAAAGAAACTGAAAGAAATTTTATGTATAGAGAATAATGAATGTTTAGTAATCAATTTTATCATGACAGTTATGTATGAAAAATTCATATGTACTACATATCCCATGTATTAAATATTTTAATTTCTGGTATTGTGTTTACGAATGTGAAAAAGTGAGAAAGTAATTCAAGAAACTAAATTAAAAACAAAATTAAAATTATGGTTCACAAAATCACAACAATTATTTTTTATTAGAAATCAATTATAAAAATTTTAATTTGATAATTTAATATGTATCATATTTTAGATATTGTATTTGGAGTCAACAACACCTGAAAAAATCCCACCAAGGAAATACTCAACAAATTCATCAGAAAGAATAGAAGAACAACAAAAGTTGAGAATAGAAGAAGAAATGTATAGTGATTTAAATGATTTTAATGATTTTGATGATTCAAATTCTATGAATGATGATGATACAATAAAAACAATAAAAAAGCCCTCTTCACCACAAAAGTCAGATGAATTTGATGAATATTTTAAAGGTTTAGCCGCACAGGTAAAAACCTTACCAAAAACAGATGCATATGAACTGATGTTAGAATGTCAAACATTAGTAACGAGAAAAAAGATTGAAAATGAAAAAAAGAAAAAATCATTGAAATTTGAAACTATATAATAGAAAAGGAATTTAATCTTACATTTTTACTTTTAATTTTAAATATAGATTTTTTATCTTTCATATATGTATTTTGGTCTTTAATAATTTTGGGTGTTATGATTATGTTTTATTTAAGTTTAGGAACAACGTACTATAAATGAATATTAGTTTTTTTCCTAAAGAATATAAAACAAAAAAATTTCGCAAATAGCTAGTCATTGAAGTAAAAAGTAACACTATAGGTACATATTATTCTTTTATGATAGAGGTTGTCATTGTGTATGTGCATATTGTTTATTATTTAATTATTTGTATCTAATATATCTGTTTTTTCGAACTAAATAATAAAGTTGATGGATAAAATATTACTATACTAGATGTATAAGCATAATAAATGCCGGTAATTTTAACCGAGATTCACAATAATTATTAAGCCACATACTGCAGAGAGTAAAAGGTTTAATTATAGGCCAGTTTTGAATTTTGAATAATTTAACTGTAGTTTTGTAAAAATGCGTAAAAAAATTAGGGGTCGGAATACAAATCTTGGAATTACACAAAAACCACTGATTTATTCAATATGGTCCACAGAGAATATTTCACTTTCTTAACATTTAGTAAAATAATTTTATAAAATAAAAAAAATTCCATTCATAAATGCTTACATAAATCTTTTAACTATTCAATTTAAACTTAAATTCACCATTTATTAGGAACAAAACATCGAGAGTCGTTTATGTTTCGAATTTCCATGTGTTATGTAATTGCAACAAGAATTATTTGGTTGAATTTTTTTCCAAGGAAGGACATAATATAGAAATGATTCTTTTGCTATTCATTTTTTCTCGGTTCATCCGTTTTGCTTTAAAAAAAAACTCATGAAACAACATGGTTTATGAATACAAGTCTTCTAGTCTAGTACTTTAGAATTTAGATTTAATAATATCTAAATAACTGTTATTTCACATAACATTTATTTCGTTCCGATATTTTTACACAAGCTTAAATAAAGGTAATTGATGTGAGTCTCGTTTTTACATATTAAATTATATTTTTCGGTTAGTAAGAGCTAGGGTTTCCAGAACATCTCTTTTAAAGAAAACATTTCTCTTTTTATGGTCGTCTCTTTTTTAAATTCTTTTTTATACTATTTTCCTCTTTAAGTTCTCTATTTCAATTTTCATTTAAATATCTATAATTATAATTCAGTAAATTTTACGATTCGACTATGTATTATGAATTCCGTTTTAAGCTTTGAACATCAGAAAACAACAACTTATAAAACCTATATAATAAAACATAACGCATTTCATATTTACATTACAATAGTATGGTATTACGTTACGATAGTCGGTAGCTAGTGGTACAAGTACAGTGCATAGTATACAACAACAGTGCACAGTATTCAACTTTGTTGAATATCGCAGTAAAATACAAATTTCCTGCGACATTCAGGAACTCGGTTATTATCTTTGTATCCTGTGATGAATCGAATTTTGCAAGTTTTTTCAGCTCTGAAATCATATTTCTTATCTATTGATAACTGTCCCTTCATTCTGAAACAATTTTTTATGTATTATGAATTCCGTTTTAAGCTTTGAACATCAGAAAACAACAACTTATAAAACCTATATAATAAAACATAACGCATTTCATATTTACATTACAATAGTATGGTATTACGTTACGATAATCGGTAGCTAGTGGTACAAGTACAGTGCATAGTATACAACAACAGTGCACAGTATTCAACTTTGTTGAATATCGCAGTAAAATACAAATTTCCTGCGACATTCAGGAACTCGGTTATTATCTTTGTATCCTGTGATGAATCGAATTTTGCAAGTTTTTTCAGCTCTGAAATCATATTTCTTATCTATTGATAACTGTCCCTTCATTCTGAAACAATTTTTTAACTCGAATCGTGAGACTTTTTTAAATTTTGTTCATTCAGTTCAGTATGTATTTCACGAAAAAACTAAAAAAATGGAAATGGAATACAATTACATCAACCAAAACAATTTTCCAAAAATTAATCAAGTACGGATTAGAAACTGAATCTGAAGTTACTTCTTTTAGAAGCGACTGTATGATGTGCTATCAAAAATCATTAGAATACCTAGAAAAATGGACTACCGAACTCGATGAGTTCAGTGCTTTTAATTGGTTGAAATTGGACGAAGTGCCTGAATGTACAGTATAGTTGAACAGTCTTTTAAATATATAACTTCAAAAGGTATTAATTGGACTTTCAGTGATTCAAAAGTTTTGATCAACTTTGCAACACAAAAATTTGTAAGAGAATAAATAATAAATGTTTATCTAATTAAAAATGGATGCACTATTATGAAAAAAACACAAGCCTAACAAAAATATTATTCCGAACTTTTAAATATTTGTCAATTTTTTTTTTGTGTACTAGGGCAAAATGCAAATGTCGAAAGAATTTTTTCTGTAATTGGAGCTCAGTGGACGAAGAAGCTCAATCGATTATAAAAATTTCGTCAATAAGATTGATACTAACGGTCGAATTAAATTTACTTTTGCCAATTTTTCCTTTAGTGTTTCAGCTCTAAATAATGACGAGATTTTTTTTTTTTATCACCGAAAATATGATGTTTTTTATATTTTTATAGAAATATATTTTTGTTTTATTATTTTATGAATTTAAATAAAAAGACTTATTGTTTATTATTAAAACTCAAAAATAAAGTTTTTTCTTGCTTTTATAATGAATTTTTAAAAGGCAAGGTTAGATCCTTCTTGCTACAAAAATGTCATTTTTTTGTTTTTACCATATGGACACCCTAGTAAGAGCACGAACACTTTATTATTTGAATTAATTCTTTTCAAGACTCAAGCTTGATCCATAAAAAAAATATTTTTTTATCCATACTTTACTTTTTCCTCACTTTGTAATGGCTTGGGTCTTTCTATTATTTGTGATTTTTAAAAATATTTAATATGGATAAATAAAGATACGTATGTGTATGTATATATGTATGTATGCACACATATGTAATTTAACAAAATAAAAAGTTCGTTTTGAAAGTTTACTACTTTTCCCACCGTACTAACGAGAAGGATAACTTAACCTTAATTATATTCTAATTACTGATTACAGTATGGGTGGCATGGGCTAGAAGAAGTATTAGATGGTATTAGTTTCCCTCCAGAGTTAAACTTGTCAATTTTTATTTTATTCTTAAACATTAACGAAAGTCTGAAAGAAAAGTTTAAAAAATATATCATAGGAAATAAATTAGTTAGTAATTAATTAGTATCCGTCAAATGAGATTCCCAGTATTTTCTGCAACATGAAGACTCATATGAAGATGTTTACGTTCTACAACATGAAAACATTCGCGTTATTACTATTTAATTGTAGATTTTTTTTCCTAAAAATACAAAGAATGTTAGTGCTGGTTAAATAAATTTACAATGACTGCTGTTAAAGATAAAAAAAAAATAAAGTTTTTTTTACTATGTACCTACATATGTATATGTTAATATAACTTAAGGACTAATGTTTATAAAATAGAAAAATAATTATGATAAATTTGGTTCTACACCCAATTAGAAAACTATCCAATAGACACTACCAGTAATACTGGTTCACAAAAAGCGGTATGAGCGGATAGGTGTTTTATTTTATTTTCCGAAATGACTGTTTGTCATTGAGTTTATTAAGAATTTATTCTCTGCAAATTATCAAATTTTTTATATGATCTTTGAAGATGTTAAGTCTTGACGCGATTTAATATGAAAAGGTAACTCGTTGAAAAGTTTCACGCAGTTGAACATAACATCGTTGCGGTCCTTGTTTGTTCGGTCCTTGTTTGTTCTTCTAGTTAAACGTAGAAGGTTAGAGCTGCGTGTGTTGTACTTGTGAACCACAGCGTTATTGAGTAATGTTAAATTATTCTTCATCATGACGTTTTTCATTTTATAAATTAGTTTGCAATTCTTAGAACAGTTAGATCGACTGTTCAAGCGTAAGCATTCGGCACATTGGATAAAGGTGGGAAGTAAGTGTATCAAATGGCAATCTGAATAGAGTTTTAAGAGCTCTGCTAGGTAGGACATGGATGAAGATTTTGATGTGGGTAGATCCCTGACTTCTTGTAGATCCTGAATTGGTGATTAGGTAACTTATTTTACTTTGGAAATAGACAAAGAATATCATTCTAGCGGTGTCCTGCCTTAACGGTGAGCACCTAGCTATAGCTCCTATTAGTGGTAGTAGGGATTTCCTTCGATCTTCAACATGACGGTGCCAAGATAAGTTGTCATTTACTATTAGATCCAAATATTTCGCAGCTGTTACTCTTTTTAGAGAAATATAGTCGATATGGATATTTAAATCTATGCCAGTTTAGTTTTTTTGCTTAAATACCATGTATTCAGTTTTATTGGTGTTCAAGGTTAGGTGATTCCTTTTAAACCATCTGCTTTAAGCATGATAGGTCACGATTGGCTGTCTGCTCGAGGAGTGATCGATTTTTCGCTTTGAAGAGCAGAATGGAGGCATCCGCGAACATAATGTACTGTTAGACCAACCTTTGTTGAATATTTCAAAGGTTTAGCAGTCCAAGTAAAAATATTAACAAAAAATAATAAAAAAATTCAATAATATTGGTTTTGGTTTTCAAAATCAAAAAAAGGATTATTATATTATTATATATTAATAGAATATTTCTTTCAAAACTTTTAAAAATAAGTCCTATGCGTTTCATAGCATTTTATAGTTCATTAGAGAATCGAGATTTTAATATTTTGTTTAGCAGCAGTTTGATTGCTACAGCATTCACTATTTTAAATTACATATGTATGTACATATGCATTTGTTTGTTTGGGAAAAATAATTAAAGATTTTCGTTTTTGTTACAAAACTAAGTAGCGTTATGAATTATGATGTGCTTTGTCAACATACATACATATGTATGTATGTATGCAGTATGCCCTTTATCATTCCTACCTTCCTACCAGATTAAAATATTCAATACTAAATATATTTAAATAAAATACTAATATTATTAAAATTTTTTGTTTTAAAACGCGTTATTTTGCTCATAAGTGTGAAATTTTGATTTATTTTTATTATTCATAAATTTGATTTCAACCTTATAAAATAATACATATTTTTAAGTAAATTACTAAAAGTATGTACATATGTATGTATGTATCTTGCCCAAGACATCTTGCCAAAAACAGATTTTTAATATTGTGAACCAGAGTTGTGAACATAAAATTCTACATATGTTTGTATGTAAATAAGTATGTACTTATGTATGTACATATTTTCGTAATCTTTAAATTGCTATAAATGAAGATGAAGCCGATACAGGTTTGTTAAAATTTTACTTTTTTTTTTTAAATACAAACATACGTACCTATCTACTTATTTATTATTTTTAATTTTTTGTTTTAAAAAAAAAATTTTAATTTTTTGTTTTAAAAAAAAAATTAACTCAAAAATCGCTACATACATGTTAACTTAATGGCACACTTCAATTCAAAACACATGCTGCAAATTCCATTGTCACAATTCTGCTCCTTTTGTTTACAATTTACAAATATTAAAAATATCTAATTTTAGATTAAGAATGTCTGAAATTTTCAATATTTTAGAATTATTTAGTGGAATTGGTGGGATGCATTTTGCATTGAAACGTAAGTATTCACTGATAAATTAAAAATTGTAATTTATCTTCAATATAAATACAGTTATCTTTCTCTAATTTTCGAAAAGAATCTGGAGCTAATGGTGAAGTGAAAGCTGCAGTTGATATTAATCCTGTTGCTAATAATGTTTATAAGTATAATAATCCGAAAACAAAATTATATAGCAAAAATATTCAGGGTGTTGATATAAAATTTATTCAAAAATTATTCATAAATATGATATTAATGTCACCACCATGTCAACCTTTTACTAGAGTTGGAAAACGTAAAGGTTAGAAACTGTTATAAATGAACCAATCTTGTATTTTTATTAATAATATGAA
Source organism: Poecilobothrus nobilitatus (assembly GCA_947095535.1). Taxonomy (NCBI): domain Eukaryota; kingdom Metazoa; phylum Arthropoda; class Insecta; order Diptera; family Dolichopodidae; genus Poecilobothrus; species Poecilobothrus nobilitatus. The sequence continues at coordinate 48,502,846 of OX352772.1, read as the reverse complement.
ATTACCTATAAATTTATTTTAGATTTATGTGATAATCGAACAGATGCATTAAAACATTTATGCAATTTAATACCAGAATTAAATACAGTTGAATATATCCTAATGGAGAATGTTAAAGGATTTGAAAAATCAGAAGCTAGAAATTTATACATAGATGTACTAGTAAAATCAAAATTTTATTATAGGGAATTCATAATTAGGTAATTCGAAATAAGGATATCTTAAATTACATTTTTAATGATAAATTATATTATGTCATGTTTAGTCCATCTCAATTAGGAGTACCCAATACAAGACATCGATATTTTTGTTTAGCAAGAAAAATTAAAGATTTCAATTTTGATAACAAATTATGGGATTGTTTTCCAAATAACAAAAATCTTAATGTACCGTTTAAAATTGGAAAAATTATTGAACCAGAAGATAATATACCAATGAATATGATATTATCAGATGATCTATTAGGAAAACGAGTTATGTTGTTGGATATTGTTAATATGGAAAGTACAAATTCAATATGTTTTACAAAAGCTTATACACATTATAGTGAAGGTACAGGTTCAGTTTTTTCACCTTTAAAGGATATTGAAATCAAAAGTATATTCAATGAAGCTAAAATAACTGATAATACGAAACCCGAATATTTGAAAATGTTAAAAACACTAAAATTAAGATATTTTACACCACGTGAGACATTACGATTAATGTGCTTTCCAGAAGATTTCAAATTTCCAAAAGATACAACAGATAAACAAAAATATAGACTATTAGGTAATAGTATTAATGTATTAGTTGTAAGTGAATTAATTAAACTGTTGATTAGTTAGTCAAAAAATTAAAATAAAAGATGAAATTTATATTTGATATTTTTATATTTGTTTCAATATTGTTTTTTAATTAATTAATTTTGAATTTCTTCTTTTCTTAAAGGTTGCATTAATGCAATTTTACGATGGGATTTTCTTCTATGATCAGACAAAATATAAAAGAATGAAAATTTTCTACCACACACATCACATGTATACTTTTTATTATCATCTGGTAAATGAATATCCATATGCTTTTTTAATGAAGACATATCACGATATGCTTTACCGCATCCTGGTTCAGTACAGATTTTATCTTTAATATCGGCATGTCTTTTCAAATGTTGTTGCAAATGGCCTTTAATAACATATGCATGTTCACATAAATGACATTTATATGGCCTTTCATTGCGATGAAATCTTAAATGTATTTTTAATTCTGTTGGTGTACAATAATTTTTGTCACATAATTCACAACGATATTTTCGTGGTCTTTCTGCACCTAAAATTTTAATCAAATATAAAGTACAAACAATATTTCAAGCATATTATATTAAAATTACCTGCATGTGAAAATCTTAAATGATTTGTTAAATCACTCTTATGATTAAATGCCTTTGGACAATATGGACATTGAAAATCTCTTTTATTTTTATGATTAGCTATATGATAATTAAATTTCGTTTTTGTTGGAAAATTTTTGCCACATTCTGTACAAAAGAAATTATGCTTTTTTATATGTTCAGATTTTTCCGATCTACTATTAAATCTAGCATGACAATATTCACATTCAAATTTACCATAATAATTTTCTAAATTTGATTCTAAATCTATTTGTTCTATTTGAATTTTTTCATGCTTTTCTTCCATTTCATCTGGTGATTTATTAATACTTATTTCAGTTTCTACATTATTATCTTCTATCCACGAAGTTGAAATATCTTGAGAAATAGAATCAGATAAAATTTCTTCTAAATATTCATCAGAATAATTTTGAGAAATTATTTCTAAAAATAGAATGAAAATCAAAGATCTGAATAATCATTAAACGTATGTATTGAAAATTACCATCTTTAATGCTCTCTTGATCTGAATAACCATTATTTCTGGGACATAACTTTTGTTTTAAGTTTCCATAAGATTGTTTACATTTATCCAAGAAAAATCCAATTTCTTCTACGTTACACAGGCACGTATAACAAATCTTTTGAGATATTTCATCCTTGTCTATATTCACTACCAATAAAAGCCAGTCTAATATTTCATTACTTAAATCAGAAAGATTTGATAAGTTTATTTTTTCTTCTGCACAAAAACGACAGTAATTTTCCATTGTCATTCCTTTTTATTAATCCTTAAAAAAAATTAAAGTTTAATTTAAAAAAAAATATTTCTATTTATCAACAAAACAAACCTTTACATCAATCAAATGTCAAATTTTCAAAAAATACATAAAGAAGCTGTGTTCAACAGCCTTTTATGAGAAATAAAATTGGGATATATGAAGAGCTTAATATGGCAAATAATCGAATCGAAATAGGCAGATGAGTTATTTATTAAGCATACAATCAGTATTGATAAATATAAAAAAAAATTATTGAAGTATTGATAAAAAATAAAAATTTTAGTGCACATTTTGTTTTTCAGATCACAATCACGATTCAATCATTATTATAATCTTCCAGAGTTACAAAAATTTTAAAAAATGAATTTATGCAAAAATTTCTACAAAACTACAATACTCAAACATTAGTGATTTATATTATATTAAATACACGGCTAACAATAAAAACAAAACAAATAGTGTAAGCTGTGAAATACATTCTCTGGTAGTCGGTAGACAAATCTGGTAGTCGAACAAAACAGTACTGAAAACATGATATATAGGATTTTCCAATTTGAGTGATATGATTTCTAAGTGACGTTTCGTCCCTTTGTAGTATGTTATGATCTGTCTTTATTTGTTCATTGTATTCATTAATGTTGACAATTTCATGGAGAGATATACGCAAGAACAACGTTTACAAATTATTCAATTTTATTATCAAAATAATCGTCCTACAATTGCAACTTCTCGTGCGCTCACTTTCATCTGAGTGGTGCGGTAAATAAATTAAACTGTCGATTCTGGTGCGAAGAAAATCCACAAATTATTCATGAACAACCATTACATTCACCTAAATTGACAGTTTGGTGTGGTTTTTGGTCTGATGAATCATCAGTCCGTACTTCTTTCCAAATGAAGCTGGTAACACCGTTACTGTCAATGGAGAGCGGTATAGGTCGACGATAACAAACCTTTTATGGCCAAAATTGGAAGAAGTTGATTTTGACAACATCTGGTTCTAACAAGACGGGGTTACGTACCACACAGCACGTGCAACAACCGAATTATTGTGAGAAAAGTTTGGAGATTCGATTATTTCAAGAAATTGTGACATTGAATGGCCTCCAAGAAGTTCTGATTTAACACCATTAGACTATTTATTGTAGGGTTATTTGAAGTCATTGGTCTTTAGCAATAAACTAGACTCTCTTCAAGCTTTAGAAGTCAATAATGAACGTGCTATTCATGACATTCGACTTGATTTAATGGAAAAAGTGCTCGAAAATTGGGTTCATAGAATTCGTTCCTGCAAAAGAAATCGTGGAGGCCATTTGAATGACGTTTTATTCAGAACTTAATTGTAACGATTGCACTTCACATTAAATAAAAAAACATTTGAATTTCCTTAACAATAAGTGTATTTTTTTTTGAAAAGACATCATATCACTCAAATTGGAAAACCCTGTACTAATGCAAACAGGATTCAGAACTGAGACCATGTTGAATCAAGACTGTGACAAAACAGAACATTGAAAACTGGAATTATTTTATCATATCTATTAATTTCTGCTTAAAGCGGTAGCCTACACTGTGCCAAAATATTAGGTATGACCTTTTTGGTTAAAAACAATGTTACAATATTGTATTTTAAAAGATAAAATATGTATATCTGACTCATGGCGTAGTGGTTAAGTCGCCAGCCTTTCAATCGGAGGGTCTTGAGTTCAACAAAAATGCAATAATTTCATATCGTAATAATGTATATCGTATAATTAATAATAATAATAGCTGCTACAGTGGAGCTATCTTTGGTTACATCATGCAGGAAGCTGTTATATACTACTGCACGTTAAAATCCATTTACAGCGCTGCCTTGACTCTGTAGTATAATAATATTAATAAGTAATACTAACACCAATAATAATAGCTGCTACAGTGACAGTGGGGGTTGTCTTCAATAATTACCTCATGCAGTAAGGTGTTATATACTACTGCATGTCGTAACGGCTATATATTAGCAAAATAGTAATAAGAAGAGGCGGATTCATTGTTTCCTTACAGTCCTATTCCCAATTCAATGTTTCCGCATCCATTTCATATCCTTTCCTATCCTTACTTTCTAGTCAATATACTGCGTTAGCTGATAAAGGTTTCCTCCTATAATATTTGTTAAAGGGGAAGGTGGGTTTAGACAGTAAAAATCTGAATTACCAAGGAGAAATTCTTGGTGCCATTGGAAGATTCCCACCTCCCTTACAAACAAAGAAAATAATAATAATAAAAAAAAGGGCTTGACTGTGGCTTTAGGAATACAAAAACGATAAGACAAAAATCATGGTTTCAATCATTTACTTAGCAAGAATTAATTTAAAAATGATTATTTTTAACTTTTTTTGATGAATTGTCTAGTTCTGTTTTACCTATTTAGTTTTGTCACGGTTTTGATTCTGATTTTATATGTTGTTTTTTTTCATAGTCAAATGAAGTAGGAATCTCCACTCTCATTCTCATTTAGATCACTAATCTAATCTAATCTCTTACAGACGTGAATATAATATATAATCTAAACAACTATCAGCAAGACTTTGGATCAGTTATTATATTTAAAGAATTCATTTAATTAAATAAATTGAGCCATCATTGCATTTTTTAATTAGATTAATTTTATATTATAGGCTATAGCTCAAAATTCAAAAATTATAATAATCTAATGCGAGACCTCTGTTTATATATTTAAATAAAATAATTCAATTTGAAGCATTTGTAGTCATATCTTTATTTTTATTCGTTTATTTTTTTTTACTTGACGTTTAATGACATTTTTGACAGTTTTTGTTGTTTATATTTTTTTCTCATATTTTTAAAAAGGAAGGAAAAGGAATCCTCCCTCATTCCTCAATTAGTAAATTAGTACATTTATTTAATAAAGTGATTGAATGTTTCTTTTCATAAATAAGTAGAATATATATATTTTTTTTTAAATATACATGAAAATTAAAATCTTAAAAATATTATTTTTCGATAAATATGGTTAAAAAATGAGTGGACAAAATGCAAAATATAGATTATTGGAAGAGCAAAATAATCCTGGGTAAGTTCTCATTTAAATTCTAGACTTATAAAATTTTATATGCCCTTTATTATTTTATACTTTAACATTTTGATGTTATTTATTTTTGCCAAATATATTCTAATTATATTGGTGTGAGGAATTTATTTTTAAATATGACATTGAAATAATTATTAGTATGTAATAAAATTGCGATACTTGGTTACCTTCTAATATTAACTTTTGCAAAAACAAATATTTTTTGATTTAAATATATTTTGCTAACTAACAATTATACATATTTTTTTAGACCCAGTTACAATTGGTTTAGACTATGTGTTTTATTTACAATATGCACTATTTCAACATTAGCAGTTTTTACAATATGGAATACAATACTTGATTATAGAGACGCCCTTAATATACCCCCAAAAGTAATTGGTAAGTCTAAATTATAAGTTTAAAATTAAGTTAATTTTTTTTCCGTAAAATTAAAATTTCGTTAATTTTTTCTTTAATATAATTTATTTTACTTTTTCAAAATTTTTTTGAATAGTAATTTTTAAAATATCACAAATTTGATTAGAATTTGTATTTGTTTTCAATTATTTATATTGTATTTAAAGTGCAATATTGAGGCGAATTTACAACAAAATATAATTAAAAATATTTTTGCATATATTTATTTAGTAATAATTATTAATACGTAATTAATTAATAAATGCTAATATGTACAACGATATAATTTTCATTTCTTTGTTTAGAGAATAAATTTATTCTTATGTGTAAATGTTTGTGTAAATATATATACATATATATATTTATATATTTATAACTTTATTGCAATATTTAATTTTGAATCTGTTATCAATCAAATAAATAATTTAACAAGAATTTAAAATATGTTAGAAAAACCAATTTTATAATCAGCAGATAAAAGTTTTTTACAAAATATTTTCTTTGAAGTAATCAAATATATTTTTAATTTATATATTTAAAATTTTATAACTTAATTTATAGATTTGCCACCATGGCTATCCCAACGAATCGATTTATATACATCATACATACAAAAAATGTATTCGTCGAATGTTCATTACGATTATCGAAATTTTCAAACATCTTATGTAAACGAATCAAATATAACGGTTAAAAAATTCGATGATGAAACTATTTATTTATCTAAATGGGGTAATTTTATTTACCCAGATAATTTAAAAAATAAAAAATTAGTATGTTATTATTCAGCTCCAAGCTTTTTATCATTAAGTCCAAGTGATAATTTAAATATTAAAAACGTTGATCCGTTTTTATGTACACATATAAATGTTGGTTTAGTACATGTTATTGATGATCGTTTAAATATAACAGATGAAATGAAACAAATTTTTAATGATACAAGAACATTAAAAATAAAAAATCACGATTTAAAAATTTTAATTTGGGCTGGTGGTATTAATTCAAAAGGATTTGCTCAAATGGTTCAGAATCATGCGCGTCGTAAAACTTTTATACAATCATTAAAAAATATATTACGTAGTTACTATTTAGATGGTATTGATATTGATTGGGAATTTCCTACTGCTTACAATAAAGAAAAACAACATTTTTCCCAACTATTACATGAAATACGTAGAGAATACCAAAGAGAACATCGTACATATATATTAAGTGTAGCTGCAGCTGCACCAGAAGGTATTGCATATTTTGCCTATGATATTCGTGAATTACAAAACTATTGTGATTTTGTTAATATTATGTCATATGATTTTCATTTTTATACAAAAGCTGCTCCATTTACTGGTAAATATTCATTTAAATAATTTAACTATATTTATATTTTGATAATAATTTATCATTTTAGGTATAAATGCTCCTTTATATGCACGTAATAAAGAACATTCAATTTTAGCTACACTAAATATTAATTATACTTCAAATTATTGGTATAAAAATGGGCTCGATAAAAATAAAATTATAATTGGTTTACCAACATATGGGCATACTTATAGGTAATATAATATATTGTTAAAAATAATATTACTTATTTAAATAATTTTCTATATTTTTAGGTTAGTTAATCCTTTTAATCATGGTATTGAAAGTCCAGCAAAAGGTTTTGGTATTGTTGGAGAAGCCGGTTTTGCAACATATTCTGAAATATGTTGGTTTGAACAAAATAATGTATATGTTAATGTAAAATTTGATAAAGAAACATGTTCACCATATATGTATTCTGGCTTAGAATGGATATCATATGAAAATTTAGATAGTTTTGAATGTAAAACTCGTTTTATTTTAGATAATAATTTTGGTGGAGCTATGATATTTTCTTTAAATACAGATGATTTTTCTGGAAAGTATTGTTACAATCATAAAACTAATAAAAATAACAGCACATTCCCCTTAGTAAGAAAAGTTCGTTCGATTTTATTCGATAATGTATTATCTTAAATATACATTTAAAATAATTTTATAAGATTTAAAATTGAATTTAAAATAATAATAATAAAAAAAAAAAGCTTTATGTTTTTATGACCAAAAAAATGTGTTAAAAACCTTTAAAAATTCAAATGAAATTGCATTCCTAAAAAGAATATTTAAAAATAATTTTACGATACCAAAGGTTAAATTAAAAAATAAAGTATAACAAATATACGGCTATTGATTAAGTTATTTAACCTAGTGACACCTTAAGATATAATTAGCAAATTAAAAAAAAAAAAAAACAAAAACAAATAAATATTTTATAGATGAAATAAATAACACAACAATTAAGTAAATTAAATTAAAAAAAAAAACAATGATCATTAGTGTTAATTAATATTAATTATTTTAAATATTTTTTTTTCTTTTATTAAAGCCGATTATTCCGTGCTAGTTAAATATAATATGAGAAATAATATAAAATAAAATGTAATTTTATTAATCAAAGAAAAAAAAAAAAAATGGAACGGTATTATAAGATTTTAATTATGTTCAATTTTATTTTATACTACAAGTTTATCTTACAAAAATTAATTTAAATTAAATTTTAATAATAAAAAAATGGAAGCTTTAATAGTTTTTAATGAAAGAAAAAAAAAAATACAAAACTCTTGCTGTAATTTATTTGATTTAAGTATTTGTTTTTATATTGTTTTTTAATTTTTAAAAAAAATTTTTTAAAAGTTTTTTTTTTCCTTATATTTTAAATGTTGTCTAGCACGTCGTCATATTAATAATTATTAATTCATATTTTTAGCCATTAAATATTTGTATCCTAGTCCTAGTCATAAAATATTACAAAAAAAAAAAAATATTTGTTTTATTTTGTATTAAAATACCTTAGATTAGATTTAACATAAAACATTAATTTTAATTATGTTATAATTTTATTAACAACCAGAAAATTATATAATAATTACATCATTTTTCAATTACATAATAAGAAAGAAACACACACTTGTTTTTTGAACATAAAAATTTCTTAACACTTTTGTTCATTTATATATATAATTTTTTTTATATATTTTTTTTAAATTAAATTACAAAAAAAAATATATTTTGTGTAAGTTTTAATAAACTTCTCAATAGTTTTTTTTTTAAATAATAAAAATAAATAAAAATAAACTCTTTGGTACAAAATAATAATATGTATAGGTTAAAAAAAAAAAAAAAAAAATTATTTTAATATTAAGTAAGAATAATTTAAAATTCATATGTATAATGACTTTACATATTATGTTAAATATATATTTTTTTTTATTTAGATTTCCTAAATAAATTTACATTTAAAAACATTTTTTTTTTTTAATATTTCTTGATTTTATATAAATGTTATTTTCTTTTCAAATTATGTTATATTATATTTAGTCTTATTATTAAAAATAAAAAATCAGTAATATCAGTGTGAAAAGACCTCAATTTTTTTTTTTTTCTTTACAAAATAATCTACAATTTTATAAAAAGAATGCAGCCAGCTTCTGCTTGAGTAAATTCAATTTTATTAAAATGTTTAAATTATAGAAGATAAATATCTTTGAGTTTTTTAAATACTACTTTTTAGTGCTAATCGTCGAACAAGTAATTACTACATATATTTTTAAAAGTAATAAAGGCGAAGCATTATATTTTTGTAAGGGTGAATTTTTTTGATTAAACATCATAAAATAATTAATAAAACAAAAAATCTAAAGATTTCATAATCTTAACTTTTATTTATTCATTAGTTTAAAAGAGTCTTAATATTAATTTGATATTTACGGCAGCTAATATAAAATTGTTTGATTCACTATACGTGAAGTTGAAAAAAATATGGAATAAACTTGAGCAGATTTTGACTGTAAAAATTTATTAATTTGATTGTTGTAACTTTGAAAATATATATATTTTTTTTTTTATTAAGTATATAATATAATATATTAAAAAAGTTAATTCACTTTAAATAATACAAATTAATATATTCTTTTACAATTTAAAAAAAAACATGGTAATATAATTATCTTTTCTTTTTTTTTTATCTTTTATAAGAAGCAAAAAATTTGAGGTAATTTGTTTTTTTTTAACTATAAAAAAAACTTTTCAATGTTGTGTTAAAAATATTAATTAAACATAAGTAACAATCAGAATATCTATATCTCACTATTTTATTTTTAAATTAACACTTAGAGCATTATAGAAAGATTTTTTTTTTCTTTTTGTATTAAATATAATATTATTTAAATCTTTGTCAGAAAATAAAATTATAAACAAAAAAAAAAAAATCTCAAAGAAAAAATTTCTAAAATAAAACTTAAAAAATTTTATTAATATTTTTATTTATTTAAAAAAAAAAAATTAACAATTTTAAAAAGTTTATTTAATTAAATATTAATCAAATGATGATTCAATTATTTTATATTTACATAAAAGTTAAAAACTTCAATTTATCGTATAAAAAAAAGAATATTAAAACCGAATTTATTATTAAGTATTATGTTTTAAATTAATTTTAAAATTTATAATAAAATTTAATTTTAAAATTTATAACATTTTAAAGCTCATATAATTATCTCAATATTTTTTAAAATGAAGTATTTATTAGCAACTATATGAAACCAGAGAGTTGATATGAGTAGATTAATTAAGTAAAAAATAAAAAAAAAAAAACAATAGAGCAAGGATGAATATTTTATTTGAAACAATAAAAGGCTTATTTATTTTAGTTGAAAAAAAAATTTTTAAAAATTTATTTTATTGAAAAAGAAAAAACAATATGATAAATTGCACTATTAAAAACAATTGGCACTTTCTATTACTTTTATAATTTTAAATTTTTTTTTATTGTAATGCTATAAAAATAAACAATACACATTATATACACTTTTCTTATTCTCTTATACAAAAAAAAAAAAAAAGACACTTTTTCTAAAAAAAAAATTAAAAAATTAAAAAAAAAAACGTCTAAAAATTAAAAGCTTTTTTAAGAATTCTTAATAATTAAAAATAATAATAATAATAATTGTGCCTTTTTTATGAGCAGGTTAAAAATAAAAATAATTAGAATAGATGTTAAATGCAAAATTAATAAGCAAACTAGCAAAATTAAAAAGCTACTCTCAAGAAATTAAAAGTAATTAATAAATATAATTGCAAAATAATTACAATACAATAATATATGAAAACATAGAGTCCACGATGATATAATTGCTTAATAGAATATAATCAACATTAAAAATAAAAAAAATACAAAATAATTCGTTTAAAAAAAAAATGTAATCTCTATTTTTTTTATATTTCTTTCGTATACTTGAGTGAAATTTAAGAGTTGTGCAAAAATATTCATTAAATATTATTCTTAATTTTTTTTTTCACATAATCAAAAACAAATGAATGTTCGTTATTTTTATAACAATTTCTATTAATTTTTTAAACTCGATTTTATTTGCGCTATAATAGTTAGCTCGGCCTATTCTCTCCTATCCATACAGCCTAGAATATACCTTGTTAGCAATTTTATCCCATTATATTGATTAAAGGGGGAGGTGGGTAAGAATTTGACACTATCCAAGGGAGAAATTTTGGTGTCTTTGAAAGATTCTTATCTCCCTTAGAAAACAAAAAAAAAGTTTGCAAATTTTTTTTTATAGTTCTCTTAAGATACAATGATGTCCTATTACAAGTAAAATTGGGTTACACATTATTTCTTCTAATCACTTTTTTTCCTCTCACATATAAGCGAAATAATAACTTTTTCCATTTCAATCATGCGAGTCGATTTTAGTTGAAATTTCCCTTTTATTAAACTTAAAACTTATCACTGACATTTATATGAACTCAGAGCTTTTAAAGAATTCTTAAATCCTAAAGACATTCCAAGAAAGAAAAACAATTTCACTCACCGTTTTATACTGTTGAAAAATTACAAAGAGCTTTTAAATTAATTTAAAAACAACAAATTAGAATAACAATATTAATAAACATAAATTTTAATTATTTATATAAGAAAAAAAAAATAAAACAAAAAATATATAAAACATTCTAAAATATATATATATATATTTTAACTATGTATATATACTACACAAAAAAAAAAATAAAATAAAATAAAATTATAAAATCATAAATTATTAATAAAGCTCAATTTTAATACATAAATTATATATGTCAATGTGTAACGAATATTTTAATTAAAGCAGCAAAAAATATTTCTTAAATTATAAAAAAATTATATATAAAATGATTTAAAAATATGTAAAAAAATTTTAATCAATCTTTTTGTATAGATTTTTGAAAACATGCACTACCAGTGATAAAAGTAGTTCCTATATGTACGTACATATTTATATCAAAAATTGTAACGATTAAATGAAAGAAAAAAGGTATTAAAATTGTAATAAGTTTATAGTATGTTTAAGATTTTTTTTTTTTATTGATTGATTCAATAAAAGATCAATATTGAAAATTTTAAAAAGAAATTTGTTACACGGTATAATTAAATAACAATCAAAAAGAATTTTAATTTTAGACCAATGCCTCTATACTACAGTTGAAATACAAACAATTATGTAAGATAATTTAGGAAACTTTTCTTTTTTTTCTTTTCTTTTCGATTGTTCTAACAAAGATAATATAAACCATTAGTTATATATTATCTTTGGTTCTAAGTAGCATTCGTATGACTGTATTCTAAAAAAGTTTTATGACCAAAAAAAAATTGTTTTTTTAATTTAAAAAAACTGTTTAACACGAAAATAATAACAAAAATTAAATTTCTATTTCATTTCGAAAATTAAAGCCGAAAGCTTGTAGTATAGAGGCATTGATTAGATACATAAATTTAAATATGGAACTTAAAGACATAATTTCATCACATCAACCACAATTTTTTAATGAACTTCATCAAAATACAAGTTGCTGTCACGAGAATCAATAATCGACGTCAGACATAACATTAGCTTTAATTTTTTCTCTTAACAAAAAAAAATGTAGTTGATTCTCAAAGTCGGCCATTTAGACTTTGAGAATCAACTACATTTTTTTTTGTTAACATTTTATTTTATGGATGTTCTTGTTTTATACAACTTTGTTGTTGTTGTTCAATTTGTCATATTGTTTTTAAAATCTTATTATATAAATACAAAATCAATAAGTTAAAACAATTAATTGAAATTAAACTAATTGACTTTATCTACCTTAGGACTTATTTTGTAGTTGACTTGAAAAAAAAAAACTCAAAATTAACCAAATTTAGTTGTTTCTCACGACAGTTTCACCTACATTTAAATATATATTTAGCTCACCATTTGATCACTTTGCATATATGTTCACTTTATACAAATTTTTTTTTTTTTTTTTAATTTTAAAGAATTCGTCTTTTAATCGCTTTTTACTTTTGCTTCTGATCTCAACATCATATAGAAGAAACAATTTGAAAAAAGTTAACTTTTTAATTAAATTACATATAATTAATTATATACGATCAATGAATTTATTGATCATCCTTTAAACATTTAAATATATATGCTTTAATTTAAAAATTTTAAATAAATTGAAGAGAGTATTTAATTCTTGGAACACTTTAATTTTTTTCATATACAAATACATTTTAAATTTTAACTGAGTGAATTGTTTGATATTAAAAAAAAAAAAAAAAAAAAAAAAACAAAACTGGAGGAACCACTAATTTAAAATTAAGATAAAATAACTTCAATTTAGATGTGTGTAGTGCATGAAACCTCAACATATCGTTATTCAATTAAAAATAAAAACAATAAAAAAACCACAAACAATTTAAGAATATTAAAAATAAAAAACTTCAATGTTTAATAAAAAAATAAGACAAAAAAAAAAAAAAAATTGCTGCTCTGTATTTATTCAATAATAAAAAAGAATAAAATAAAAAATAATTTCTCTTTATTTTTTGTTTTTATATTTATTATTATTACATTAAAAATTTCAAACGATTTTAACAAAACATAATTCAAACTCACAGGGTGCCAAAAAAAAAAAAAAAAAATCATTAATTTCCCATCAAAATAAAAAAAAAATAAAATATAAAAATGTCCCACAGGTAATTTAAATATAATTAAAAAAAAAAAAATATGATTTTCAATAAAAAAAAAAACAAAAGAAAAATTTTTATTTACAAATTTTTATTTTGGTAAAACAAAAAAAAAACATTTATAATTGCTTTAATTTTAATTAACTTATAAAAAAATGGTTGTACACAATTTTTTTTTTTTTCTAAATAAATTAAATGTATTAAATCTTTCATTTCCTTTTTTTTTTTGCTCTCAATACAAAATATAAAAAAAAAAAACGCAAATAGAAAATACAAATAGCAAAATAATCTGAAAAATAAAAATAAAATAAAAAACAATATTGTTAAAATCCAGTTCACTAGTTAAAAACTATGACATTAATTTTAAAATATATACATACATACATACATATATGCATGTATAAATATATATATATGTAAAAGGTATTATATAAATTATTAAAAATAATAAATTTTAATATGTACTAAAAAAAAAAAAATTTTTTTTTGATTATCCTTAACACTAACTGCCATAATAGTCTATCTAGAGATACCCAAGACTTTTATAAGCTTTTCAGTATTCCGAAACAATTCTCTTATTAATTATTTTATTGAAACTATATTTTAAATTATTTGTTTAGATTCTAAATTCTAATTTTATAAAATTATTTAAATTTTTTTATATTGATAGTAAAATCTTTTAGATCTGTCACAAGAATAAAAAATTTAAAAGTAATCAAAAGACAAAAACTTAGCATATATACATACCTTAATATCATTGATTCTGATTTCTGAACTGTATAACAAAATTAACTTAGAATAAGGGTTGGTGGTGTTATCTCGTAACTCAAAATCCAGCAACACAAAATCTAGTAAACACAAAATTCAACAACATAAAATCTAGTAAACACACAATTCAGCAACATAAAATCGTAACATAAATCCAGAAAAATTTATTAAAAACAATTTCTCACTCTCGCGTTTATTTATTACATTTTACATATACATACATATGTACATATTTCAAGATCAAAGAATTTGGAAGAGTGCCGCCTCAAACCGCCGCTAAACAAATTTAATAGAAATAGTGGGGGCGTTAAAACCACCGCTAAACAAATAATTGAAACCCTTATTTAAATTTTGTAATCAACTTTAAAATTTTTCTAATTATTTTTTTTTACATAAAAACGCCCCGCAAAAAGGCCTCTCATTGGTAAACCAGATTTAATAAGATTTTTAGGAAAACTCTTGAAAAAAAAAACCAGTTCGTACAGTTCTTAAATTTCTTTTGTTCAAATTTAAAATCCATAAATAAAAATTTTTAATTCTGTGGATTTTGTGCTTACTATATTTTGTTGTGCTGGATTGCTATATTTTGTTTTGTGGTCCTCTTGAAAATATAACAAAGAATAAATATTTCATTCAGTTATTTCTTTATAACTTTCAATTTAACCCAAAATAGAAATTTTGAAAAAAATTTTTTTTTCGAAATTGTTATGGTTTTGTTGTTTCAAAGGGGTTTCAACTGCCCTTACACGTAGTTCCTATGACTCGTCACTTACATAGTTTCATCGAGCCAATTTATAATTTCGAAGTAAGTTTTATATGATGATGTTTATGGAAGTTATAACATTTCGTCCAACGTAAACTGTAATTTCTTCAGAAAATTGAGAATGAAATGGTACTTGCGATAAACCAATAAAAAGTTTAAATACTGGTAATTCTATAAAATGCTAAAAATTTGCTAAACAATTTGAAGAAATTTAAAAAAGGCATTCCATAAATAGTTATTGAAAATATTTATGGATAGAAATTAAATTCAATAATAAAATTTGGGATGGTGTGATTCCAAAAAAAAAAAAAAATTACAAAATTACAAAATTCCAAAAACAAAAATTCCAAAATCAAATTCCTGAAATCAAATATTATTTTTGGGATTGACGATAAAGTTTTTTAGCAAGCTCTCAAACACCAAACTTTAAAAATTTGATTAGTGGGGTGGAAGCGGAAGCCTCTACTGTGCGAAAATAAAAGCGGGAATATGGGGGTGATAGCCTTAATTATTTTTAATACTTTGGTATTAACATATGTTGGTAAAAAAATAATTAAGAATAATTTTAAAGTTGGTTATAAAATCAGGATTACACGTCTTTTAAAGAATATGTATAAATGTGTATATGTGTCATTCTGAATTAGGAGAAATTTTAAAGTTGAATTAAAAATCAGAGATTCTGTTCTCACTATATTAAATACATTGTTGTTCAAATATGTATTATAAAAAAAAAAGAAATAGGTGGAATTTTATAATTGATTATAAAATCATGGCCCCATTAACTTCTTTAAGAGGGTTTGGGATGGTAGTCCCCACTATTATAAATGCCTCGTTGTTGAAATATGTATCTAGAAAATGTTAGGAGTAATTAATTTGTTTAGCGGTAATTTAAGCGCTATTTAAAGTTATTCCCATTAAATTTTGAACTTTGGAATTTATTTCAAGTGGAAGTTTTTTTTTCTGGAATTTTTTTTTTGGAATTTCGTACCCAACCCATAACATTTAATTAAAATGTAAATTTAATTAAAAAAAAAACTTTTATAAAAAATTTTAATTGTCATGTTAATATAACTTCAATACATATTGGAGAATTTTTTTTTTGTTTGTCAGAATTTAATAATTAAATCTCTTATTTTTTATTTTTTTCCTTTTTTAATTTTAGTTATTTGATTAAACCATAAAGTCTTGCTTTACTCATAAAATCTGTTCTTGAAATATAACATCCAGTCATAACACGTTCACCAGAAAATTCATCTCTTCCATGTAATAAACGCCAATTATCAAATATTACAACAGTACCTGGTTTTAATTTAAATTTATATATATTTTTATCATCATTTAATATTTCTGTTAATTTTTTTAAACTTTTATAAAATGATTTTATATCATTTAATTCAATTCCAATAAAATCACTACGATCATATAAATTATAACGAATTTGTTGTGGTTGTCCTGTAATTGAATTTATTTGAATTATTGGCGCTGAATATTTATGATGTTGATCTTTATCAATATATTCAGCTGGTACATTAATTTTTGTTAATAATTTAAATGATTCAATATCATTTAATTGTAATTCTTTAATAGCATTAAATCCATCAACAAAAAATGAGTCAC
The DNA here is from genome assembly GCA_947095535.1 of Poecilobothrus nobilitatus. Lineage (NCBI taxonomy): Eukaryota > Metazoa > Arthropoda > Insecta > Diptera > Dolichopodidae > Poecilobothrus > Poecilobothrus nobilitatus. The sequence continues at coordinate 48,485,992 of OX352772.1, read as the reverse complement.
CACCATTACCATTATATTTAATACAATGAAATATTTGTAAACCAGCTGCATCACAAAAATATGTATTATCTGTATGTGGTCCTAAATATTCTGTTGTATATGCTGTATCTGCTCTATCTTTATTATTAGTAAATGTCCACATTTCACCGAATAAAGTTTTTTGAATTGGAAATAACCTTGAAAAAAAAAAAAAAAAAAAATTATGTACGTGTGGGGTACTTATTGTAAAAATGAAAAAAATCGAATAATCATATAGCAAAGATTAAATTGTCTTAGCTTTTATCAAAATTAATTTTACTATTAATTGTTTTTTTGGGAAATTTTACGAATAATTTTATGAATGAAAGACTTATCTAACTTGTTTATATTAAAGTGATTTGTTCTTAAATAAATTAAATTAAACAATTAATGCATTATCAGCGTTATCAGCATTTTCTATAAAATAAAACAAAACAGTTTTTAATTCTTGATATTCTTAAAAAAAAAATTTTAAAAAGAAATTGTAAAGTTAGTCGTTGTAATTTTTATGAAGATTTTTTTTTTTTAAATAAACGATAATGGACATTAAAAATTTATTATCAAATTAAACGTTTTAATAATAAAATATAAATTCTAAAAATAAGAAGGAAGATATGAGATTAATTAAAATAGGAGAGACCTATTATATATCAAAAAAGTCGTTTACAAAATTACGTTTCAAAATAGGCCCATTTCTGAAAGAAAAAGGGGTGGGAAAAAAATCTGTCATGCAAATGCAGTCATATACAAACAAACAAACAAACAAACACACATTATAAATTTCATCAAAAGATGTTTCTCATAAATCTCTACCAAAAAAAAATCATTTCATAAAACATCATACGTATTATATACTTGTGAATTTGGAAAAGAAAATTACATTGAATTTGTGATAAATTGATTGTTTGATTGATTAGTATATACTTTAGTATAAATGTATGTATAATTAAATCATAAATCAAAATTGATTCACTTTTTCTAAAAATGTTTGGTAATAGATTAAACGTTACAAAATCAAAGTTTCAATAATAATTTTTGGTCAAATAAATTTATTGTGGACGAGGGAGGGACTGCCTCTAATTGCATTTTAAATAAAAGTATTAAAGTCTATATACATATATTGATATTGTGGAGAATCTTTGCTATTTAAGATTGATATTGAGCAGGAAAGTTAAATGGATAGATCACATTCATCATATCATTTGCAAAATAACGCCATATCTGTTCATCCTATATGTCGTATTTTGGGAATACATATCTCAAAATGCTCTATACTCCATATATATTCCTCTTTCATTCTATCACACATAATCTATTTTAATCCAATTTGGAGCGAAGGTGGAGCTAACCAACAGATATTACACCAACGAGATATCATGCACATATAGAAGGCGCAATTAAAATCATCCATGGTTATTCGAATATTTTTCGTTAACTCAAAGTATGAATTATATGTAAAATTTATTATATAATTTAAAATGAATTTAAAATAAAGTAAAAAAAAAGAAAAAAATATGTTAAATTCAAAAGTTAATAAATTATCCAAATTATTAAAAGTTAATTGTTCAAAAAATAAGAAAAAATCTGAGAGTGAAAATTATTTTTTCGATTTCATACTTTTCAGATTTCTCATATTTGTGTATTTTTGTAAGAATATAATATTTTCTTCTCTTTAAAAATATAGAAAAAAAATATCTTTGATTCGTCGTATCAAACGTATACGTCGTATCGTATGAATTTTTGTTAAATATATTTTTGTCAAATATCTGTTTTTGATAAATGGATTCTCACTAAATATTCACTTTTATCAAATTTGAGAAGCTTACAAAGTGACTTTTGTTTATTTGTAAAATGATTTTTAATGAAAAATGTTATTGCATTATTCTGATTTTTGATAAAATGTACTCTACCCAATTAAAATTACATTCAAAAACATTTATATTTTTTAACTAATTATAGAAAATATTGTACAGCCTTGAGTTGCGTCGTTTCAACTTTGGTCTCTGGAACGCATTACCGACGCAACTTGAGGCTCTGGATATAGAAAAAATAATCTTGTAATAATCTTTAAATGTTAAAGGCAAAGTTGTACATATTTTAATTATTATTCTCTATACGTATATCTGGTGAATGGCGTAATAAATAACTTGTCGGTTTTTCAGGCGACGTCTCAAAGTTCGCGGGTTTAAACTGCGGTGAGATCAAAATATTGTATAAAATATAATAAGATAATATAAACAGAATAAATAATAAAATTATATTCTAATACTTGCATACCGTGACCATATATATACCTGAAAAAGGAAAGCTTGATTTATTTTCTCACTCACATAGTAAATGGTGGCAGGAATCAAAATAAATAAATAAATAAATAGTTTTATGTTTTCCCAATTCTCATTTTATAAAACAGAAAATCCTTACAGCCTATATATTATATCAGTGATGCGCTTTATTTTATATGAGTGATGCGTAAGTTGGAAATTTTTTGTTATATAAAATAAAAATATATTTAAAAAATTTTTCCTTTCCTTTTTTTTCCATTTCGTTTATTGTTTCCCGCCTTTTTAGCAACTTAATTACGAAATTTCATTATGTAATGGATTAAACGAATAAATAAAATTTTTCTTCACAAAAAAAAAAAAAAATTTTTGTGCAGATATAAAAAACGTTTTTTAACCAGGTCTTTAAATATATAAACATTCAAGAATTTAGAACTTATCAGAATAATAATAATAATAAAATAATTAAAGTTATGTTTGTTAATTGTAATTTGGTTATATACGAACAGGGTGTTTCCTAATTAACGTTTCCTAATTTCCTAAATATCATTTCTATGTATCGCTGCATAAAATCTTATGAAGATGAATTTTTTTTTTGTTATAAAAGCTAAGCTGAGCCTCTTTTAGTTTCGGAGATATGGGGACTCATTTCTAGAACATGTATATGAAAATGCTGTATTAAAAAGCGCATTAAAAAGCGCATGAAATTTTCTTTTAAACGATTATGTCTTAATTTGTCTATTTTTTTACCATTTTATAACTACGGGCTTCTAAAGTTATAAAATATAGAAATTTTAACAACTTCTTTTTTTTTTTTTTAAATATATTTTTATATGCGTATTATTTTCTACAACAAAATGTTACAAAATTTACTGCCTGCTGAATTTGTATATAGATCTAAAATATGATCTACTGTAAATTAAAGCTGAAGACAGATAGAGTAGAAATATTGTTAAATTTTCAATTGTTTTCATGTTAAGTCATAATATAAACATATGCATTTAAAAAAAAAAAAAATTGTTAAAATTTTTACATTTTATAACTTTTCCCATCTTTTAAAAATGGGATGGGAATTTTAAAGAAGTCCCATCTTTTAAAATGGTAAAATGGTACATAAATATAATATATGATAATTTCATTTAAAAGTCTTCATATACTTTGAAAACTAAAAGAGGTCAAAGGTTTTAGCCTCTATATACAAATAAAAAATACCTACTCATAAGGGTCTATGCAACGGTGCATAACAATGTATATATATGTATATATATATATATGTAATTCATTAAGAAACATCCTATTTATATGCATAAATCGTTTATAAGAATAGAAACTAATTCGGAACCCCTGAACTCAACTCTACTCATTAAAAGAATTCAAACATTTTTTAATATGAAATTCATTTAATTTTAAGTAATGTTAAAAATTAGAAGTTTTAAAAATTGAAAAAATTAAAAAAAAAAAACATTTATTAAAAACCGCTAGTAATAATTTAGTAAATAATTTAATTAAATTACATGTTAATTAAAGTTTCAAAATTAATCGATTGTTTATTGCGATTTTTTACTTTTTTTTTTGTTTCTTGCTAATTTCTTCAGTTAATTTAATTAACAGTTTTTCAAATTTTTCACTTTCATTTTATATTTTTTAACAATAATTAAAAAGTTTTTATTTATCATCATTTTAAATTTTCTTTTAATTTGAATAAATATATTATTATTAAATTTACCTTTTTATTGTCATTTCAGTCATATCAGTTGTTGGTGGAACATTTTTAATAAATGCAAATCCATATTTAATTAAACTTGAAACAACTGTTAAAGATAATTTTTCATCACTTAAAAAATTACCAAAATCAACTTCAGCAAATTTATTATCATTATTTTGAAGTATTTCTTTATTCCATGTAAAATAATTAATTGAATTTAATGAAATTTGTTTTTTATATTGACTTTTTAAAAGAAAATCAATATCATATTCAGATTTGTGTCCATCATTCCCTTAAAAAATAATTAAAAACAAAAAAAAAAAATTAAAATTAAAAAGGTGAAAATTAAATTAAAAAAAAAAAAAAAAAAACACTTTACTTACATTTAATAAAAAGTTTTCCATTTTTAAATGAAGTCTCAACTGCTACAATATCTAATGGAATATCCAATATATTTGTTTTCCTTTGATATGTTTCAAAATTATAACATAAATTACATTTACAATGATCTCGTAACCAAAATATATTTATATCTATATCATCTTCATAATCCGGATGACTTATAGATATAGTAGAAACATCTTCTTTAACTGTTATAGAAACCATATTAAAAATAAATTTAAAATGAAAGAATGTAAAAAAAAAAACTCAAAAAATTAAATAATATTAAGTGACTGTCACCGTTGGTTATAATAAAATAAAATAAAAATTTATTAAGTTTGGTATTTATACTAAAGATAATTATTATAGAAAATTCTTTTTTTTTGTTTTTATTTTTATTTTTTTAAAAAAAAATATGCTAATTAGTTTCATTCTGTCCAAAGGTTTATCTGTTTACAAAAACTTTTATACCATTATATTTAAAATAAAAGTAATGAAATTTTAATCATAAACAGATCTAATTATTAATTTTAAATGAAAGCTTTTTTTTGGTAGTCTAATCCTGTACTCTATAATCCTCCGTAGAAATAAAAGAAATATTTATATCTCAAAAGTCTTGTATAATAGCTACAGCCGAATAATTAACGGCTTAGTAAAATTAATGACTTAAAGGGGCCTCAGTGGCCTAATGGGTAAGAGCGTATAAAATACGCTGTAAACACCGAGGGAGTGTGAGTTCGAATCCCACACACATCGTAAGAGTTATTTCCCCTTACGACACTTACAGCCACACCTGAACAGGAAAGGCTGTGTGGCAAAGAAATGCATTTAAAAAAAAAAATTAATGACTTAAGAAACTGAAATTTATCCAAGTAACAATTGAAATCCCAAATAGCCTTGCGCAAGTTTCATAAATATTTTATAATGAATTATATTCTGCCAAATTAATTTATGAAGACGTTTTAATTTACCTATATATAATAGCTTTAAGATTAAAAGGTTTTATAATACAGTTTTATAGAACCCTTGAAGACTTCATAATATTTGTATTTTTCTCATCAAACCATTTGATTTAAAGTTTGACTTCCAAATTGCTTTCCAAATAGTATACTATGCGATGTTTGTTAAAACAATTTATAAAGCCATAATAAAACTAGTATCATCATCTTGAGAAAGTCTTATCATTGTGAGTTCACAAGTTCAACTATATGTTTATATCTAATTTAGTCTTAAGAATTTTCAGTCTTCTTTAAAATCATATTAAAATAAAAAAAACTTTTTGTTAGCCATTAGGCTTTTGATGCGGCCACTTGGTTTTATTAATGTAAGCAGAGTAGAGTACTAAAAATTATTTTATTATCATCGTGAATTGGCAAGAATGGTATAAAACCTGTGTTTATATCTAATTTAGTCTTAAGAATTTTCAGTCTTCTTTAAAATCATATTAAAATAAAAAAAAACTTTTTGATAGCCATTAGGCTTTTGGTGCGACCACTTGGTTTTATTAATGTAAGCAGAGTAGAGTACTAAAAAACTTATTTTAATTATTAAATTCGTCGTAAGAGTTTTTGAACTTTTTTAAAACTAAATCAAAACCAGAAAAGCTTCAAAAGTGTTACTTGGTTTTATTTATGGCCATTTTTATTGCTTTAGACGCAAAAAAAAATTTTGAAGTGTAATATAGAACATTTAAGAAAAAAAAAGTAAAAAAAATATAAAAATATTATAAATATGAAATTTCTTTTATGTAAATCAGTAACTGAAAAACCCTTGGAAATATCTTGTATATGAGGGAAGCAAAAAATTTTCAAAAAAACTGAAAACTTTTCTATACTAAGTAACCTTAAAACAGACTCTTGTTTTCCTAATTACGCTCGAATAAATAAAAAATTTTTTATGATGGTTATATTTTAGACTTATACATGAGACCAGAAAGAAATTACATAGATGTAGTTTCGATGACTTTACCCGTAGAGATGGCGTCTGCTGTATTAAAACCAATTAAAAATAATTTTTTTCAATATTTCTTGCAACTAACACAGTCACACAAATTAACACAAACAAAACTACAGTACCAGTACGATACAAACTATGCATTTTAATATAGGAGTACTTAATATAGGAAAGAAAATTTTGTTCGCAATTTTTGTTAATAAGGTAAGAAATTTTTGTTAGGTACCTTCTACTTACAAGTTTTTTTAATTTTAATTGTGAAAAAAGAGATTAATTTGGAAACATTTAATACTTAATATAAAATTTAATACACCTAAATTTGCTTTAAACAATTAAACAACATTTTTTTTTTTATTCAATAACAATATTTTTATAGGCAATGAATTAATTGTAAAAATATCCTATATTTCGCAGGTTTAAAAGATTAAAACTCGTTATTTCAATCGAATCAAATTTTTTATTTGAAAAAACATGGAAAAGGGAAATTAAAATGTAATACCTACGTGTGAATTAGTTTAGGTCTCCTTAGGCATTTATAGTAAATTAAACAGTTCTTTCTGTTTCTTTTATTGCAAAATAAATGTACATAACCAAACAATTAACCAAACCAATTATTTCAATATTTTGTTGAATTGTATACATGCATTGATAATATTTAGTAATTAAAGTACAATCTGAAGCCTTGGAGGAGGAAATTTTCAAAAAACACCAAGAATACCCCTTTGGTAGTGTCAGATTTTTACTGACTAAAACCACCTACTCCTGTGAAATACATGAGAAACCCCTAACTGTCCACCTAGTAAACGAATTATTATTCTAATTATATTCAAAATCAAATATCTTAATTTAAAATCAAAAAATTGTCAAAAGTTTCTCTTTCTGCTTATACGATTGGAGTCTACCGCCCCTTAATAAAGCCTGGGTCAACGCCAACCGCGACTTCATCATCGATTTACCCGATTATTTCGAGTAACTCTCGAAAAAGTGATCCAGGCTAGTTGCTTATTATTTTGTTATCACTTTCTTTTTATTTTTGTCAAATCAAAATCAAAAATATACCTAAACTATTAATGCTTATTTTATTTTTCCTAGTGTTAGTCAGTTAGTGTTTATTATTTTCTTCTTTCTTTTGTTTTAATCTTATTTTTTTAATATGTCTTTTTAATCTTTTGAAATATTTCCTTGTTTTTATTAATTTTTATTTTATATTTAAATTGATTGATTTGTTTTGTTAAATATCTATTTTATTATTTTTAATTTATATACGAGTATCGCTTTTTTTTTTTAATTTTGACTTTATCACTTTGCGTTTAATATTTTTTAAAATTTGTTTTTTATATGTATACTATTCCAAATTCCGAAATGGACCATTAGTCTTTTTGTTTTTGTTTGTTATTTAATAAATGTATCAACTTAGATAATAAAAAAAAAAGCATTACTCAATTATACATACATTACCTGATATTATCATATATTATTTACTATTTATGTTGAATATTTCTTAATTTTTCTTTTGCTTTACTATTTATATTTATAGGAGTTGGATAATTTTTTTTTTTTTTTTTTTGATTCTAATAATTCTATTTTTTTGTCCTTTTCATGTTCTAGAGTTCTTTTATATTTTTGTGCACCCTTTCCTTTTGCCATTTTGTGTTTTTTCGTAACAGTACTAAGATTATGATCGTAACAGTGCTTGTATTGATCATCGAAATCTAACATAAATTTATGATGATCAATAACTGTAATCAAACCATAACGGAAACGTTTTATCTGTTTCTTCTATAAATTTGTTTATAATTAATATTTTTTATTCTAGTACAATGAGAATGTTTGAAAAACAATTCTTTAAAAATATTGATTTGTTATAATCAAACCATAATAACCAAGTTATAATGTTATAATATTAAAAATAATTCAGTAGGAGGTACCAAAGAACCGAAATCAGAGTTTTCATTAAATGATTTTGAAATTATAAGTAATTCAGACTCAGCATCGAATTTTGAAGAGGATTTTATTAATGGTTTTGAACATAATTGACAAGGATCTTTCAGTTTTTTAAATAATTTAAATATGCAATAACCAGTAAAGTATCTAGAAGAGCATTCTGAAATATTCTCTAAGGTGGAGTACTGATGAGTATTTTCCAATCTGATTTGCTCTTTATGGTGAGTGTTAGGATTTTTACTAGTTTGCAGATTTTGATCATTATTTATATTATCACTATTTTCAATATCTCGATTTTCATCGATAAGGGTTGTCCAATCGATCTCTAAGATGTAATCAGTATCTTCTTCACAGCTTCAAAATTGATTGGAATAAATTAATTTCAGCGACATAATTTTTCCATATATAGCACTAAATTCCTTAGCATCTAGATTTCTTTTGTTTGAATTTCTACCTCTAATATGTGAGAAAAGGTTCTCAAATGGATCTTGGTTTAATCTTCGAACATTGAGTTTCTTAACTTTAAGATTTGTAAATAATTCGTTCGATAAGTTCATTATTGACGTTATTGTTTTAACCAGATACCTTGAAAGCAATAAATTTTTTTGGTTTTCACGGTGAGAGAAATCGCAGAAATGTAAAGTTTCATTTCATTTAAGAATGTGAAATCTTTAAAGAAAACAGCAGCAAAAGCTCGAAGTTTGGCTTAGAGTTGAATACAATTTCGAATTTATAGTGATCTGATCACAAGTAATTGCTTTTACCGTTAGCCCTAAATTCTCGCAAACATCAATGGTTTTAAAAATATTTTCTTTTAAAATAACATTTGGACAAGCATCACCAGATATAATATAAAATAAGGGTATCTTGAATTTAACTAAAATGCTTCGAATTATATAAATACACAAACATGTTTTGCAGAAACATTACATCTTTCTCTATTACCATAGTCAACAAAGCCATCAATTTGATCATGAACTTCATTATATGAAAAATTTTCTTGGATTTAAAACCCAAAAAGTTGAAAAATATTTTTTGAGATTAGTTCCTTTTTTTTTTAGATTAGTTTCTTTTTTTTTGGGGGTTAGTTCACATTAATATTGTGTAGTGTAGGTAATTAGTTCATAATGACCTAAGATCCAAAAATATTGGTAGTTAGTTCATTTCTCTTTTTATGGGTTAGTTTGTGGGTCTGCTTTTTTATGTAAAAAAATTAATTATACAAATAAGGTTTAACATTTAAAGTTGGTTACAAAATCAGGATTTCTTAGGCGATTTTTGGGGGCTACCACACCGCTCTATTGAGTATTATTTTAAATTCTTGTTGTAAAAATATGTGTGTAAAATATTAGAGGATTACTCCACAATACCACGTAAGAATAAAAAAGAAAATAAGAACGTAACGTGAACAATATCACACATTCTGAACTGATTAATAACAATAAAAAAATGAAACTGTAATGAGGCACTGTAAGAAAGTGCCTCAATTAGCCTAAAATAGAAATTTTAGTTGAAGCTTGAATGGTCATTTGTTCTAAAGCACTTTTATGTTAATTTTAATTTCATCAAACTCGTTGGCTAGTACTTCTTCAGATAATAAAAAATCAAACGTAAATCAAGTATTTATTGTAGAATTGAGTCAACCGTAATAAAAGCTTGCAAAGAGTATAAAGAGAAATTGAAAAATTTCAAAAGAATGAAATTAAATTAAAAAATAAAATTTAATTAAAGGTTTTTGTTTTTATAAAAAAAATTATTTTTAATTTTATTTGTCTTGTTAACAAATTTTCAATAAATATTAGAGTATTTTTTTTTTTTTGTTAGAATTTAATAATTCTCTTATTTTTTATTTTTTTCCTTTTTTAATTTTAGTTATTTGATTAAACCATAAAGTCTTGCTTTACTCATAAAATCTGTTCTTGAAATATAACATCCAGTCATAACACGTTCACCAGAAAATTCATCTCTTCCATGTAATAAACGCCAATTATCAAATATTACAACAGTACCTGGTTTTAATTTAAATTTATATATATTTTTATCATCATTTAATATTTCTGTTAATTTTTTTAAACTTTTATAAAATGATTTTATATCATTTAATTCAATTCCAATAAAATCACTACGATCATATAAATTATAACGAATTTGTTGTGGTTGTCCTGTAATTGAATTTATTTGAATTATTGGCGCCGAATATTTATGATGTTGATCTTTATCAATATATTCAGCTGGTACATTAATTTTTGTTAATAATTTAAATGATTCAATATCATTTAATTGTAATTCTTTAATAGCATTAAATCCATCAACAAAAAATGAGTCACCACCATTACCATTATATTTAATACAATGAAATATTTGTAAACCAGCTGCATCAGAAAAATATGTATTATCTGTATGTGGTCCTAAATATTCTGTTGTATATGCTGTATCTGCTCTATCTTTATTATTAGTAAATGTCCACATTTCACCAAATAAAGTTTTTTTAATCGGAAATAACCTTGAAAAAAAAAAAAAGCTTTAATTGTAAAAAAAAAAAAAAAATTGTAAAAATTAAAAAAATCGCATAATCATATAGCAGAGATTAAAATATGTCTTTGATCATACATGGCCGTTTATCAAAATGAATTTTATTAATTATTAATTTTTTTTTTTTTTTTGGGAAATTTTACGAATAATTTTAAGAAAGAAAAAGACTTGTCTAACTTGTTTAGATTAAAGTGATTTGTTCTTAAATAAGTTAAATTAAAGAATTAATGCAATATCAGCGTTATCAGCATTTTCTATAAAATAAAAAATATGATGTTCTTTAAAAAAAATTTTACCAGAAATTAAAAGTCATACATATTTTTCATTTTAATATTAAAACAAAAATTTATGAAATTTTATACGTAATAAAATTTACGTGATTTTAGATAGTACCTAATACAATTTTTAAGGTAACGTTTTTTCTTAACAGATTTTAAATAACGCTCCATAACTAATTTTTACAACGTTTTATAAAAATTTTTCTGAATAACAATGAAAAACAAAAATCTCGAAAAACAAAACGACAACAACTTAATCTCAAGGTCGAATGCATAAAACTGAGCTTCCACTCAAATCTTACTTTTCCAAACAAAATCACGAATTCGACAATGGTTTTTGTTTGAAAAAGTGAAAGTTCAATTTTAGAAGTTAAAATTCAAACTCAGTTTTATGCTTTCGACCCTAAAAATATAATTTTATTCGAGATTATTTTTTAACAAAGTGGAATAATTCGAAAAAAAACGTTTTTTTTAAAGATGTTGATGTATATAAAATTATACAATATTTAGCGATTAGATACATGTAACACAAAATAAGAAATTAAACTTTTTTGAGAGCGTATCAAATCTCGCGAATTAAAATCTTGTGTCTCAAAATTTCGTGCTTTTATAAATTTTGTATTTTAAAATCGCCAGTTTTTAAATCTCGTGTGTCAAAATCTCCTGTCTCAAAAACTCGTGTCTTATTAAAGTATATTTTAGAGTTGATTACAAAATCAGTTTTTATCAATTACAAAATATGTATGTATGTACAAAATTACGTAGAATTTTAGCATCGGATACAAAATTTGGGTTACAATATATGTTTAGGGGGGGTGTGACGGCGGCCGCTCACACTATTTTAAGTTTATTTTTAAATATACATACATATATGTAAAAAAAATTAGGAGGATTTAAGAGTAGTATTTAAAATCAGGGTATTCGCTTTTTCCAAAATATTTATATTATACATAAGAGATTCTGAATTAGGAGGGATTTTAGAGTTAGATTCAAAAAAAGGGTTATACGCTTTTTCCAGAATATTTATTTATTTGTATATGTGAAATCCTGAATAAGAACGGATTTTCCAGTTGTATTGCTCAATAAATCAGGATTAAAATCAGGATTGCTCTCTTTTCCAAGAAAATATTACCAAAAATTTCTACTTTTTAATAGAAATAGAAAAAGTACAAAAAATATTGCTTCTTAAAAAATGATTAATCAATTTTCCAATATTATATATTTTATAATATTTATTTTTCAATTGTATTATTTAAACCACAAAAACCTATTTGTTTAATGAAAAGAATTATTTGGTTTTAAAATGAGAGATTTTCAGACACGATATTTTAACACGCGAGATTTCGTAGCCAACCCATCTTTTTTTTTTTGTTATTTTATTTAGAAAAATTTTAAATTTTTTAAGAAAAAATGACACCTTTTATAACTTATATAAGCTACACTTTAATACTTATTGAAAATATATCTGATATGGATTACGAATCACGAGCTATTACATAAAATTGTGTTAGATTCTAGACGAAAAAGCCGAAGTTTTATACAAAAAAAATTTTTTTTTTAAACCTTACATAAATTAAATTATTTTTTACTTTTACAGAAAAAAATCACATTTATAGTTTATAGTAAGTACCCTTTTCCCGAAATCAAATATTGGTATTCATAAATTATTTTCTATATTTTATTCTTTAAAAAAATTTTGAAACAATTAAATTTTGTTTTAAATCATATTTTTTTCGAAAATTAAAATTATTTTATTCCTAAATATTATACTTTTTTAATTCGATTTTATATTTTGCGAGATTTTGTATTAAAAATTTTATTATTTTTTAATTATAGCTTCATATTAAAACAATTCAGAACTCAGTACTTCATTTTATTTAGATAAGGTCAAACATTTTTTAATTCAAAATTCATTTAATGCTAAAATTTAAAAAATTCTCGATATGAAGAACTTAAAAAACAAATGAGATATTTCAATTATTATATCGAAAGCCATCATTAATTAACAATTTTTGTATTAACATTTAACAGTTATCACCTTTAATTATATTTTCAAAAATAATCGATTATTGGTTTTTGTTTTTTGATTTTTTTTTGTTTCTTGCTAATTTGTTCAGTTAATTTAATTAACAGTTTTTCAAATTTTTCACTTTCATTTTATATTTTTTAACAATAATATTAAAAAGTTTTTATTTATCATCATTTTAAATTTTCTTCTAATTTGAATAAATATATTATTATTAAATTTACCTTTTTATTGTCATTTCAGTCATATCAGTTGTTGGTGGAACATTTTTAATAAATGCAAATCCATATTTAATTAAACTTGAAACAACTGTTAAAGCTAATTTTTCATCACTTAAAAAATTACCAAAATCAACTTCAGCAAATTTATTATCATTATTTTGAAGTATTTCTTTATTCCATGTAAAATAATTAATTGAATTTAATGAAATTTGTTTTTTATATTGACTTTTTAAAAGAAAATCAATATCATATTCAGATTTATGTCCATCATCCCCTTAAAAAATAATTAAAAACAAAAAAAAAAAAAAAATTAAAAGGGTGAAAATATTTAAAATTAAATAAAAAAAAAAAAAAAAATTTTACTTACATTTAATAAAAAGTTTTCCATTTTTAAATGAAGTCTCAACTGCTGCAATATCTAATGGAATATCCAATATATTTGTTTTCCTTTGATATGTTTCAATATTATAACATAAATTACATTTACAATGATCTCGTAACCAAAATATATTTATATCTATATCATCTTCATAATCGGGATGACTTATAGATATAGTAGAAACATCTTCTTTAACTGTTATAGAAACCATATTAAAAATAAATTTAAAATGAAATTAAAACAGAAAAGACAAAAAATATTAATAAATATATAAATTATTAGTGACACTGTCACCGTTGATCGTACCAAAATAAAGTTAAAAATTCATTAAATTTGTTATTTGTACTTTATACTTTAAATAATTAGAAGATTCTTTAATTAAAAATTTTTTTTTTAACAAATTTAAAACAAAAAGATTTGAAAAAATGTACTTAAAATACTTTCACTCTGTTCGTTCATCTGTTTACACCATTTAAAAAAAAATGATAAAATTGTAATAATACATGTATAGAGTATATACATATATCTTTTTTGTATACTCTCATATTTGTTATGCTAGAATTCGCAAAGTTTGAAAAGTTTCATATTTAAATAATAGAAACTAAAGTTTTCCAAGAGATTTTTTCAGTACAAAACACCAAACGACAGAAAATTTCTTAAATCTTATAAAATAAGAATTTTTAAATTTAAATCTACCCTAATATTGAGAGCGAAAATTTTATAAAATTTTGAATCCCCTCATCTTCAAAATACTTACAAGTTAAGGAATATTTTTTAAAGGTCAGAAAGATGAAAAAAAAAACTCAATAAACAAACATTAGATTTTTAACATTTGTAAATAAATTTTCTTAATTACATTCATTAAAAATAAATTTAAGTGCTTACAAAATTTTTCATAATTTCGTTTGCAGAGAAAACCGAAAATTATAATAAAAATTAATTGAAAAATTGCAATTCCAAATTACTGTGCAATTATCATCTTGTAAATGTGAACTTTAAAAATCCTTGATATTATATACTGCCACATTTTATTTTATTTCTTATCAGTTAACGTTATTTATACTATTCTAAATATAATTTTTTTTTAATAAATTGATCAACGAACTTTAGACATGATCTAATTTTTAATTTTTTACAAATTGAAATAGTTTGTAGATAATAATATAATATACAAGTATAGTTTAATATAGTTTTTAATATCGCTCTATATATTGGAAATATTATATATTTATATATAATCGCTCTATATATATATAAATATATTATATATATTTATAATATATTTATTTCACAAATAAAGCGATAAGGAATCGAGTAAAAGCTTCTAAACGAATGAAAGTTTTCATTTATTATAATAGAAAAAAAGAAAAATTGATTTTCTTAAAGATATTTCTGTAACATGTGTAGTAAACCCATATTAGTTAAAAATTAACAAATGTGGAATAAGGACAAAAAAATAAAGAATTTTACAAAGCTGAACTATGAATACAAGTAAAAATAAGAAAGCATGAATTTATATTAACTATCATTAAGAAAAAAAAGTTAAATTTATTTGTCAACATGTTTTTGGAATACAAAAAAAAAAGAAATTAAAACAAATTTGTTTGAAAATAGATTAAAAATATTAAAAGAACAGATTATTTAAAAAGAAAAGGAAAAATTGACATTAGCAAAAAAAAAATTGGATCAATCTATTTTCTTTTTTGTTTTGTAATAAAAATAATTAGCTTGTTAATTATAAATTTTATTTCCGATAAATAAAACATTTTTTTTATTTCTTATCTAATATTCAAAAATTTTTAAATTATATTGTTTTGCTTAAGATAATCAATTAAAATATCACGACGATTTCCATTATTTTTCGCAGAATATTCAATGTTTATTTCCTCCTCGGTTTCATTTAAGTGGAGATTTTTTTGAATTTTAATATATCTGTCACCCATTAGAATGCATATATTATGTAAAACACAAACACTTATTACAATATTAGTAATTGTACACAAGTCAGTTTGCTCATCGAAATACAAAAGTCTTTTAAATCTACTTTTTAATAAATCGAAAGTATTTTTTACCACAATTCTGGTAGCGGAATGAATGTTATTAAATGCCTTTTCTGTATCATTAAGTGCATCGTTATCTATAAACGGTGTAATAAGCCAATTAGTTGCCGTATATGCGGAATTTCCAAATATGAAACTGTTATATGGGAACATCTGTTTTCGGTTACTTTTAACATTTTTATAAAATCGCGATCTTCGAAGAACCTTATTTTTATGTATTGATCCTGGTTCACCAAAATAAACATCTATAAATTTTTTATCAGCATCCACAATTGCTTGAAGTATTAAACTATAATTGTTTTTATTATCACAATAAATTTCTTTATGATCTTTTGGTGCTTTTATATTTATATAAGTACAATCTATTACTCCAATTACACCTGGAATTTCGTTTTCATCTTCATTTTTTTTTAAATTTTTTTTTATAGAATTTACATCTGGCCATTTAACAAATTGATGACCAATTGATATCAACCATTTGCACACACGTTTAATAGAATTCCAAGCACCTGTTTTGGAAATACCAAACAAATTTGCAATTTGCCTAAAATCAAACTCATTTCAAATATATAATATAACTTATTTTTAAAAAAAAAATTACCTAAAAGTTAATGTGTTAGTCATATAACATATATATAAATATATTTCTCTTTCACATCCTATTCGCCTACGTCGTCCTTTTCGATATCCATCTAATACATGATCACCGATATAAATTTCTAAAATAATAGCATAATAGTGATAATAGTTAAATAATTTTTATCTTTTTGGTATTGTATACTATAGATAACATACCAATTAAATATGCAACTGTTGAACGGTGTAATCTAAACTGAGATTTAAAATCATCATCTTTATATCCTTTTATAGTTTCAACAAAATTATTTATTTTAATATTTTGTTCTCTTTTCTCATAATCACGTAAGTTATCAAAATTTGAATAAGATTCGGATGATGTACTTGAATCAAAATCTGAAGAAGAATCTGATGATGTGCTGGTAACAAATATATTATCCGAACTGCTGTTACTACTGCTAGATTCATCAAAAAATTGATTTAAAATCTAAAAATAAATCTATTTTTATTAAGATTTATGTTTGAAAATCATGTTGTAATACATACCGCATAGTACTTCATAATATCCATATTTTCGTTAATTTTGGATTTTGAAATTTTTTCTTTAACAGGATTTTTTTTTTAAATTCAAAACAAAAATTTAATGTTAATATTTTTAAAAATAATATCAAATATTTATTATTACTTTAAAAAATTGCGAATGCGAATTGGTTTTTTTAACTATTGGAAGCCAAATAAAAAACATAACTAAAACGAGTTCATCATGTCTGCGATTTCGGTCTTATTTTTCATTAATACTTGATAAAATTAACTCAATTCTAAACTACATTAGGCATTGATTAATGGAATTTGCAGATCATATTTAAAGTTTATTTTTAAATTCTAAACTACATTAAACATTGGTCAATGGAATTTTCAAATTCTTTTTTAAAGTTGATTTCTAAAAAATTTTTGATTTTTCTTTTCTTTTTTTGTAGTAGGATGATTTTAGACTTTTCGTAAAAAATTGCATTTTCAGATCCATTAGGGTGTTGATACGATAAACAAAATACATTTAAAAAGCAATTTAAAATCAAACTTAGGCACATCGAAATGAAACCGATATTATTTTGTAAAGTTGTGGCTCAGCATTTTTTAAATAAATTCAAGTTTTTGTAATTGATTGTCAGATCGGGTTCAACATGCTAACAGATTAAAAATTACTGTGACAAAATTAAAAAAGAAAAAACAAATAAAATTAAACTAAGCTAATATTATTACAAATTCAAGAAAAAACTTGTATTAACTTTTTTTTACAAATCAAATTGGGTGATCTAATCGACTTTAAACAAGAGTGAAAATCATATTAATGATTTAGTTAGAACGGTATACAAATTAAATATAATTTAATATATTAACACTTACCATCAGAAGTAGATTCTTCAATTGGCAGCACAGATTCCTGATTTTCACTTATTTCAATATATTCATTTTCAATATCATTATCAACATCATTTTCGTTTGAATTCTTTTTAGATACTTCTTCCGTATCAAATTTTGTTCTTTTATTTTGTACTACATCATTTAGCAAACTTTTTAAATGATTTTTTAATGATTTTTTTCTTAAATTTTGTACTGATTGTGAAACTGTAGTATCATTTTCTTCTGTATCAATTTCATCAATTTCTATATATAATGGTGTAATATTATCATCTAAAGATGCACCTTCATTAGAAAAAGTTTCATGTTCTAAATTTATACTTATTTCTATATTATTCTCATTTGTAGTCAGAAAATCATCATTATCATCATCATTTGTTTTTTCTTTAATTTCATTATTAATACCTTCTTGAACCTGCCATCTAGATGAAACCAAATCTAATTCCTCAAGATCTTTAATATTTAAACTAGGAACAGCAGTAGAATTTAAATGTCGTGATGTTGGAAATTTATAATCTTCATCACGAAAATGTCTAGTACATACAAAATATGATCGAAGTAATTTTTGTTTTGGAATGTTATACAATTTTGGTATATCAAGTGCTAATAGCCATTCATCGCATCTTTGTTCATTAGCAGGAAATCTATGAGTAAATGTAAATTTTTCATAACTACATATTGGTACACAACAGTTACGCTCAACTGGATCTCTAAAAATTAATGTAAATTATATTTTTGATTTAAATTAAATACATAAAATCATTGTTATATCATTCTTACTTTGTCACTTGAAAAGGCATTTTTTTAAAGTAAATATTTATATATATATTGATAAATTGTATCTTATTATTTCTGTTTAAATTTAAAACAAAAAATAAAACAAAATATTTTCCAAAAAAGTATTATTTATATTTACCAATTTATGTGTCGATATTTTAATGTTTATAAAAAAATGACATTTAGAATCGTTTTTCATTTATGTATTTTAGAAATCGATTTTTAGAGCTGTTTACATGCCTAAATTAAAATTGAGTATCAGGATTCAGGATATGGTAGTATAGCTTGTTTTTCACACTGACTTTGCAGTAAAATTCACAAGTTTTGATGTTTCGGATCGATTTACTACCACATTTACTCCATCAATCACAAATATAAATGACTGGTAACTGGTAGTGATTATGACTTATGAATATGATGTACTAATATCATCTGCGTAGTGCGTACTTTCCAAAAATATATATCATGGTAAAAAAATGAATTATCTGATTCATGATAATCTAAGCTTGGCAATATTATTATATGTAGCTTTGCATATTAACTTCCTATTAGAATAATGTGTCTCAACGTGTTGCCCAACATTTTTTTCGGTGTATCGGTGTAGCTTCCCACCTGTATAATCTAAGCACAATTGGTTTTCAAAAAAGTATCAATTTCATTGAAGTGTTGGAAAAAGGAAAACGGATTGTAATCACTTTTATTTAGAAAAGTTCGACAAGAAAAAACCTTTTTTGAAAAATTTAATCGATCTAGTAAACTCCAAATTGAAGTTGACACGTTGACAAAACTAAAATTTTTAATGACTAAATTGGTTAAAATACTGCTAAATTTTTTTACTGACTCATGCTGGCAAAGAGAAACACTTCTGCAAAGTTTAAATTCTACCCATTAAAATATTTATTTTAAAAATTAACATTAATTATAAATCTAAGCTTTTAACAAACTGTTGCTGTTGGGTCGGAACGCAATAGGCAGGTTAATAAATTGTAAACAAATTAGTAGGGTGCCTCTGATAGTAAAAAGTAATGAGTTAACTTTAAGATAATTTAATACTACTTTAACTCGCTTGACACCAATGGCAGGGAAAGAATTTGAAAAAATCATTAATCAAATGTATTGTCCGAATTGTGTAAATTTTGCACTCAATCGCCATTGGTCAAACCATCAAAATTGATTAAGACACTCAGACGCAGGCCGGATAAGTAAGATTTATTTATGACTGCAAGTAAACCATCCTGCCAAATCGGACAAACATTTTGGTAAACCGCAAGACAAGACCAAAATGCATAGGCAACTAATTAGAAGCAAACTTTTTACATACGAGTTTTGAACTTATTCAAAATGTTGAATAAGAACAACGGAAAAAGCTGAAAACTTGTAATAGCTCTAAAAAAGTTTCTGTAAAATTTTAATTTCATTTGGATCGATAGTTTTTACATTTATTTTAGCAAACTATTACTATAATAAATGAAAGTGAAGTATTAAAATCATGTAGTAAAATGAAATCAATTAAAATAAAATAAAATATTTCTCCTTTTGAGGTGCTTCTAATATAACAATTATAATATATGATATAACAATTGATATATTTAAAATGCTGGTATATACATAATAAAAACTATTTATTTTTTTTTAAATTTTAATAAAACTATTACTGGGATTTATTCATTTCATAAATTTACAGTTCAAAATGTTTATATCCTGTTACATGTACGATAACACAACTTCTTTTGTTGCTTTGATTCAATTAACAAGATGAGTGATCCTTTTTAAATATTTATGGACGGAAAACAAATTTTTTTTTTTTTAAATACAACTAACATTTTTTTACATCCCGGGACAGTTACGAATTATAAATTAAAAACCGTCCAAAATGATAATGCAAAAATAAATTTGATATTACCAGAGACAAACAGAAACTCTTTGCTTATCTCTGATTACCACTTCATATTATATCCTATTCAAAAATGATATTATTTTTTAGAATAACAACTTTAGTGAAATAAATTTATAATTTTATGAATAGTAAAAATATATAAAAAGTAATCAAAATAATAACATTTAACGATTTTTCTTTTAATAATTCTGTATTGAATCAAGAGTTGTTCGCATCTTTTTTGTAGCATTGCGAGTATTTCCTGAATCATTTTCAATATTTTCTAATTGGGATTTATATCTATTATTTTCCTCTTCTAACATTTCAATTTCTTCTTGAAGTCTTTCTAATTTTCTTTCATAAATACCCTTTAAGGCTTCAATCTATAAAAAAAGAATATTAATTATAAATAATGGACATTAATAATAGAGGAATAATAATTTATAAATTTAAGCACCTTATTTTCATAGTATTTTTTTAAAGTTATTTCACTGTTTTGTAATCTTTCTTCCCATCTTATTGTTCTCTTTTTACCATCGGCTTCAAAGTGATTTACGAGTTCCTTTCTAAGATCAAGTTCTCGTTGTAATGCTTCCTTCTCTAAATTTTCTACTGTATTAGATAATCTTTCAATCTCACTCCTAAGCCTTTTAATTAAAAAAATAGAAGGAATAAATTATAAACATTTTGCTGCAGGATTAATTTCATTATTTTTAAAAACATACGTGCAATTTTCGTCCCATAATTCTTCAAACTGTTCATTACTGTATGATTGTTCAACAGTATTAGCCATCCAAGCAAATCGTGTTGCTTTTCGTTTTTCTTCAACTTGTTTATACACTATATTTCTAGCTATAGAAGAAAACGTTAAAACATTGATATTTTCTTCAAAATATTCTTCAGTTGGTGTTATATTAACAATCATTGTTATTTTTTCTTTTCCTTGTAAAGGTGCTTGTAAAAGCATAGTTAATTTTGATTCACGATATGGTATTATATCAGCATGCTTTTTATTTTGATTAGTATATGCTGCATCTAAGCAACGACCTAAGACCATTAATGATTTATTAATTTGTTGTGCTTCTTTTAATCGAGTTCCTACATTTCCAGTTTTTCTTAAACGTTCAGATCCGGCTAGATCACAGAACTTATAACTAATATGAGTAAATATATCTGGTTCATTATATTTAATAATATCAATTATAAATATACAATGAGAACGACTGGAATTTGCATTAATTGTTGTGGAAGCATAAGTAACCTAAAACAAAAATATTTTATCATTTTAACATATTTAATACATAAATATATGAAACTTACTCTTTTTAGACCATTCCATAATAACTGATACGCTTCAAAACTACTTTTAACAAAAACTGATGTTATATCTTTTACAAAAACTTTACCATCGTTCATCATAACTTTTAGTCCACTTCTTTTGCTACTTGTACCAACTCCAACATTTGGATTACCTTTCGGACTTAGCAAATCATGAACGATTTCATTATAAATTTCTATAAATGAGCAATAAATCAAAATTGATTCATTTTCTTGCGGTTGTTGTATAAATGCGTTTTCATTTTCAATTTTTATACGTGCTTTTTCATAATCCTTTTTAAGTTCTAAATTGTTTTCCAGCAAAGTTTTTCTGAAATATTTACACTCTTGGAGATATTTATCATTTGATATTATAATTTCACCATTTTTTATTAAAACTGATGGTAATGAATATAAATTTTGTGCATATTTTGTAAAGATATTTTCAAGCGATCTAGTTATTATACCTGGTTCATCTGGTGTACCCAATAAAGTAAATGTTTTACCAGAACCTGATGTACCGTAAGTCATTACAGTAAAATTATTTTCAGTTTCTATTTTATCTTTAATACAATTCTTGTAAATATCACCTTGCTTAACATTTTCATTAAATATATGACTGAATGTAAATTGTCTTTCAATACAATTCTGTACATTAGCTGTATTTGTTTCAATATGATTAGTTACTAAAACGTGTTCTGATATAGTATATCTTGATAAGACTGGATTTAAAACTGGTCTGATTCGCAAATAAACTAAAGCATTTTCAGTATTTTGGCTTTTATCATCGTTCGATTCAGTTGTTTGATAACTTTTTTCAGAAACATCGCTTTCATATGAATAATCATTTTCATTGCATTGTACTTCATCAATATCTTCTTTAATTAAATTCAATAGATTTATCCGTTTGTTTGGTTTTGGTCTAAAACGTCGATCAATACTAGGATCCCTTGGAACAAGAAATGATCTAGTTTCTTTCTTAAGTTCATCCATTTTAAATGTTTTTTAACTTTAAAATTATCAATAAAAATATTCACAATACAATTCAAATTATTGATATTAAAAATAAATAAAATTTAAATAGTTTTTAAATATTTTTTTTTTTTTAGAAATAAAAAGCGCGACCAACTGATAAATTATTGAACGAACGGCTATAAATTTGAATTGTATTGTATTTGGATTTTGGTTGGAAAAATTAAAACTTAAGTCTTTTCGTGTTCTAAATATTTTGACATATGAAAATTATGGTAAGACTATGGTAAGACGGATTTTTGCAGACAGAAAAATAGACAGATATTTTGTCAAATTTTGTTTATAAATTTATA
This sequence comes from Poecilobothrus nobilitatus, assembly GCA_947095535.1. Classification (NCBI taxonomy): domain Eukaryota; kingdom Metazoa; phylum Arthropoda; class Insecta; order Diptera; family Dolichopodidae; genus Poecilobothrus; species Poecilobothrus nobilitatus. The sequence continues at coordinate 48,462,926 of OX352772.1, read as the reverse complement.
TTGATTTATATATAGTATTATTTTTATTTCGTTTTTCAGAATTCTTAAATTGTATACTAAAATAATTAAAATTAAAAAATTATTAGTATGGGTTATTTGTATATTTGTATATGGAAACTAAAATTAATATTTCAAGCTAATTGTGTATGTATGTATAAATAATGATTTTCAAACAGATATATTAAATCAAGATACATACATATGTACATGCATTGATCCATATATGATTTCATTGTTCATTTTTAACAGATATATGATTTACATCAAAAAATAACAAATGAAATTATTTCAGCAGAGCACTACAGCAGCTGTTATCATCGATAATACAGCCATGAGGCAAAACAAATGTAGTGTTGCTGTTTTGCTGTAAGTTTGTTTTTGTCGTTCTGTGGTTATAAAAAATGTAGTGTCTGTAGAAAACAATTTTATTTCAAATGTTTGCTTATATTTGCAATTTACATTCGAAAATTTAAACTAAAAACGTACTGCAATCTGCATTAATTAATTTGAGCAGGACGACAAATTTTAAAATTATATTTTATAATGAAGAATTGCGACTCCAAGTGGAATATTTTTGAATTAATTCTTAAAATTGAAAATTATCAATGGAAAAGAAACAAAAAAGAATATAATGTAAAAGTAAAATTAAATATGAAAAATAAAAAAAATTTAATTTTTAGTACAAGATGATATGTAATTAATAATATTTAAAAAATCAATTTAAATAATTTTTAATAAAATTAAAAATTCATAAAATAAATAAATATATTTATTAATAAAATAAAATTCATTTTGTTATTTAAATACGATCCCAGTAGATGGAACTTAATGTCTAATTTTTTAAAGATATTTTTAGCGCTTCAAAAATATATTTGTCGCTTTTCCTATAGTTTTTGTATTGGACAAAATAATAAACGCAAACTGGAAAGACGGAAAGAAATACAAAATAACATTCGTATTTGAAATCGTAAGCAGTGAAGTTGTATTGTGTTATTATCTTATCTGTGTAGTGTTGATAAAAGTAATTAACAAAAAGGTAAAATAAAACAAAAATTATGTATTTTTGTTTTTTTATTATTTATATTTACATTGTAATATTTAGAATTAATTTTAATTTTTAATATATTTCAATTTATTAATTTAATTAAGTTTGACAGCGGTAGATTTAATATGTTTTTAAAATTTTGGGGAATAGAAAAGAGACGCGATCTCATTTTATTTAAGAATTGGTTTTTAAAATTAATATCTTGGAAAAAAAAAACCAATATGGCTACCAAAATGTTAAAGACAAAAATTTACAAGTTACAAAAATAAAAATGTAAAATTTTTCAAAAAATTTTTTTTAACTTAGCTACATTTTAATTCAAATTAAAAAAAAAAAAAAAAGAAAATCTTGAAAACATTTTCCAAATTTATCCCGCTTAAAATTAATTAAATATATAAAATTAAAATTTTAGTTGACCGAAATAGAAAATTGAAAAAGAAAAATATGTGCAATACGAAAATGAGAAATGACATGATGAGACTCCGCTAAAAAGTTGAGACTTCTAAGTTGAATTCTGAATTTTAGTACAAAAACAAAAAAGTATCTACATACATACTATATATCGGTGTACAAAATATATACATATGTATGTACACGCTATATATTAATATATAGTAAAGCACAATTGTTTAGCGCGATAAATTGGCATTGTGTTTCTTCCCTGAAATAGGTTAGAAACTTGTATATTAAATGAATTGATTGTTTCGTTGTGACAAGTTTATTTTTATGAGGGGTGAAGTAAAAAGGGTGGACGATGAGAGAAGTAGAATATGTATTTATGAATCAACAATGATTATGAAATAGGAGCTTGTGTAGCTTTAAATTGATATAGAAGCAGAAGGATTTTATTTTTTGTTTCTAGAAATGTTTGGTTTTGTGCATTTGCGTACCATAGATTTGTTTTCAATAGAAACGAAATATTTGGTATGGAATTGTTAAGGTGGTGAATAGGTTTGATTTATTTTTGGTGTAGATACAGAAAAATATTTCATGTGCACAAGAGTTGAAAAGAAGAAAAAGAAAAAAAAATTTTTTTAGTAGAGTTTTTTTTTGTGCACATCAAAATAATTAGTAAAAACATATATGGTGGGTTAGTACTGAGTAGATTTAATTTTCAGAGAATTCTGAATTATATGAATGCGTTAAGTTTAATAATTATAGGTAAAATGTAATTTTGAAGTTTTTTTTTTTAAATGAAATAATATATTATGCTAGGGTGTCCATATGAATGGGTATGAATATGTATGTATGCATATATGTACGTAGGTATATACATATATAATATATCAAATGTATATGGAATTGTTAATATGTACATAGCTATATACTTATTAGTTACAGAAAGTAGTTTGTATAAAAATATGTTTGACGTAATTTTGTATTTTTCTGATGTTTAGCGCGCAAAATTCTCTCACATGTCGAAAAGAAAAAACAAAATACATATATGTATGTAATTGATACAGAAAATTTTTTGCAGATTAGGTTATTTTTGGCGCAAAAGTTTTTTAAAGTAAGAAGTAGAAACGTGAAAAAGTAATGTAAAGGTGTTTTTTTTTTATAAATTTATGTCTTAATGTAATTTAATATACAATTGCATGTTGTATGAAAAGTGTTTTATAAATTTTGAGGATTATAAATTTGGAAAAAAAAGCGAGGATTGTATAATATCATAATAGGTTTATCTATGTATTAGTGCTATGGTATGATTTTGAATCATTTGATTTGTTAATCTATTATTAACTAATATTCGATTTATAGGTACATAGGCATAAATTGTATGTTTAATTAATTAATTAGGATCTTCGCCTATTCATAAAGATGAGTGATAATTCATAATAAATGAATATGGATGTACTTATACATACATATTATATATATATATATTTATTATGTTTGTAATACATATGTGATAGATGCAGTAAATATTTTAACGAAAAAAATTATGAAAAATTAATTGACACGGGTGGGGGGGAAATTATTTTTGAACTATTTTTTTTTTTTTTTTTTTTTATGTATGTACCTTATGTATACTAGTTTTATTTGTTTTACTAGTTTGTTTTTTTTTTTTTTTTTCTTATTTTTTGTTTCTGATTTTTTTTGTTATTTTTTTTGTTATTTTTTTTTTTTAATCATTTTTGTTTTTTTTTTATCTTATTTTATTTTGTTTTTTTATTTTATTTATTATTTATCGAACCCGGGTAAAAGAAAATTTTTATTGCGAAGATAAAAAGAGAAATAAAAGAAAAACTGTAGATATAATTATTTATGAAAGCAGATGAAAAATTTATGAATTTTAAATGAATGATTTCAGATCGAGTGAGAGGGAAAATAAAAAAAAATAAAATAACTAGATACATAGATACTAAAATTTGGTTAACTGTTCTGTTCGTGTGAGATAAGAAAAAAAATTTTAAAGAAAAAGTTTTGTTATTTATTACTTATTTACATATATGTATGTATGTATCTATAATATTTTATTTGAAACTAATATGTATATTCAAAATGAATTATGTTTTTAAGATAGCTAAAAACGAAATGTTTAGGGCTTTTATAGATTTACTAGCTATGTATATGTCTACATATTTATCTTAGAATGTAGTACAATGCTCCCATTTTGAGTGGAGTCATCCCATTGGATGTTGATACGTCAAGTGTCATTAGAACACGATATTTTGTTGGTATTGCAACATGTTCAGAAGAAATAATCTTAATTACTTATCTTCAAAATTTCAATCGAGATATAAGAAGATTGCATAGTATTTCGATTGAAATTTGTATCCAAATTAATTAAATTTCATTTTATTAAACTCCAATACTTAAGATTTTTCGTACTGTTCAAAACGGATAAACTTGCCATCAAAAGTATTTCCAAAAAATGGGATCCACAACATGGTCAATTTTTCTAAATTCAAAAACGCATCTTTGTTTTAAACATTTGCCACATCTTCTTTAATCCTATTTTCCCCCCCAATCCCCAAACCAAACATTACTTTGTACCATAAATTTTAACCATTGTTTTGACGATTATTTTCTTCAATAAAATTTTAATATGGTTATGCATAAGTCCGGTGAAAAAATTGTTCGAATGAAAAAGTCGTTCTGTATTCGAAAAAATCCGTATGCTGAAGTCATAGGTATAATATTAACTAGATAGACAACTAAGCCACTTTATGAGCAAATACCATTAAAAAAAACCTTCGTGCTTTTTTTGATTATAGTTTTTTTTTTTTTTTTTTTTTACAGGAATTAAAAATTTTTAATTTGAAAATAAAGCGTACATTTCTATATTTACATCACAATAAAATTATTTTTTCGAAAATTCTCTAATCCAGCCTTTTTATCTTCTGTTTTAAATATCTTCATAAATATACTTCGCCATTTAGCCTTATGTTCGGTGGTAATGTATCTTACGCGATGTATCATATTTGATATTATGTTATTTTCGTTCGACAATTGAAAATGCTGAAATATTTACTTTCGATTATGAATAATTATTTTTTTAAATTATTCTCTTACCTATTATTTTTCTATTTGATTTATTATTCTGACACATTTTAATTTTTGTTTTTAATTATCATTACTTTTATTACTGCTATAAAGGGGTCAATCATGAAAGTTTTGTGAGTTAAGACTTTTCTAAGTAAAAAAAAAAGTCACGCAATCATGAAAGTCTTATGAATTTAAAAGAAAAGACTTTGCTTTGTATGGAAAATTTTTGATGTTAAAAATATAAACTGCATTATCTTATTGAAAATAAAGACAAATTTTTTATATGAAATTTTGTGGATTGAAAATATTTTATTTGGAGTTCCATTTTGGTTGAAGAGATTGAAGAAATGGAAAGGGAAGTAAATACCATTTTGTACCGTAAAACAAGATACCTAAGAGACTTTTTGAATTTTTGGATACACAGATAAAAACAAATTGGACTTTGAAAAAAAAATTATAGTATAAATATAATATCTCGGCATTTTCATATCTATGACTATGCAATAGCGTAGGTTGCTAAAAGCCCTCGTAGTTTGGGAATCAGAAGTCGGACCAACATGATTTAAAAAAGGTGCTCACCGATTTTGTAATAGAATTTAAATTAGTAAACAAATAAAAAAATTCGACTTTTAAGCCCGCTTTCTTTTAACTTTCCGGAACTTTTTAAAATTTTTTTTTTCGGGGACTAGGTTTTTTAAATCAGATCGGTCCGACTTCTGGCTCCTAAGATATAGATGTTTATTGTTCAAAGTCCACAGCTAAAATGCGTGTGACTTAAAAGTCTGAAATTATGAAAAAAGTCATACAAATAAAGATTTATGATAACGAAAAATAATGACTTTTTTTTTTCTTAAAAGAAAATATTCCCATGAGACTTTCATGATTGACAATTACTGACTTTTTTCTAAAAAAGAAAAAAGTCTTAACTCACAAGACTTTCATGGTTGACCCCAAAATTAATGATAAATAGTACCTATTTGATTTTAGAAAAAAGAAATTGTTCTGTATGCTTTACGAAGATCAACTGTATACTGCTTATTATGGAATATTTTTTTCAATGGCCGCCAATTCTGGTTGTCATAGTATAAACAATAACAAAGAGAATTTTCTTAAGAATGACAGGTTCATTTAATGGCAAAATTTTGAATTTGTCATTTTTTATATCCAATTTATTTATGCTTTCTAAAAATTTATTTATGCTTTCTTCATTTTTTACCGACTTTTATAAGATTATTTAGCAGAAGCAGATTAAGTAGCAGAATGGATCATACAAGAAAAGAATCCATATTTATAACATTCCAAAAACCTAAGTAAAGTTTTATTTTTGTATATAGTGTTAAATACTTAACTAATGAACTACCTATAACATTTTATTAATAAAATAATTAATCTATAATATAATATTTAATTAATATACAAAAAAAAAAATTGTAAATTATTCTAATTAGAACCCATTAATTCGCAAAGATTTAATATAATTTCCGGAATCCGCTTTAATAATTTTTGCTTGCAATATTGCAATTTTTAAAAAACTCTAAAAAATGTATAACAATTTATGTATCGATAGTAATTTGTTGTTTAACCCTAAAAATAAAAAAGCAAACATTTTACAATAGATATCTAAATTAAAATTTTTTTAATTTATCTTAAATTATAATCTACAAATGAATTTAAATATTGAACTTAGTCCAAATATAGATCAATAAAGTTTGCGTTCAATTGTCCTAACACTGACCAAACCAATTACAGTGAAACTTCTGTAACTCGAACTTTCTAAATATTCGGAGATTGGTTCGAACTAAAGAGAATTCGAATAATAGAGACTTAAAAAAAATTGCACAAAGCATAAGTATAGTACAGGTTATATCTCAGCTCAAAAACAAAAACATGAAAAATATGAAGATTTTTACTATATAATATATAGTAAAATATATAGTAAAAATATTTACTATATAATATATAGAATACTATGCTTTAAAGATAAATATTTTAATTTTCTACCGGGCATTTTAATTTGAAGTTTACAACGAATGCAAAAAATATGTTATTTGCCTGAACTGAATAATAAACATAATATGTAAACATGTACAAGTGTGTACCTACATGCACATCATGTGAACAAATAATGATGAAAACTAAAACAGAAATGAGAGAATAATAACAAAAAGAATAATAAAAGTTAATTTTGTTTTCAAGTTAATTCCACAAAACGTTCGAGTTAAGGAAACTTTTACTCAAAATGACATTAAATAGTTCGAGTAAGAGAAAAGTTCGAGTTAAAGAGATTTTCGAGCAAGAGAAACTTATTTGTATAAATAATTTAAACAAAATTTGAAATGCATCAAACTAGTTCGAGTTCAGGAGAAGTTCGAGTTTAGGAAGGTACGAGTTAGGGAAGTTCCACTGGGCAATTACAATCAATATGATCTTCGAAATCTACTGTTTTGAAATATGTATTTCAATTTGTGGATGTGAGATATTGTAAACAAAAATAAAATAATGTGGAATAAAATGAGAACTTTTCGTTACAATAAAAATTTGTTTCAATGGTTCCAGTTAAATTCAGTTAAAAGTATATAAGGATTTAATTCCAACACAATCAATTGATATATTTTGAAATCGTGTGGATTTCGCGAATCCCAAGTATTAAAAATTATTCGAAATAACTAAAATAATGTAGTAGATATTAAGTTATATTTTAACAAAAGAAATCTTACCTACTTGATTGCATTGAAGAATTTTTAACGCCTTAATATTTATACAGTCCTATATATATTCAAAAGATCCCATGTATATGTATCCACCAATTACTTTAACAACTTGTAATTTATTTTCCAGATCTACATTTTTATTTTTTGGAGTAAATATTAAATCACTATGCACTGTAGTGCTTTTTAAAGATTAATCACTAGCTTATTTTTCTATATTATAGTTAATTATTCGAAATAACTAAAAATAATGTAGTATTAAGATATATTTTAAATAAAAGAAATTTTACCTACTTGATTGCATTGAAGAATTTTTAATCCCTTAATATTTATACAGTATTGTATATATTCAAATTATACAATACTTATAATTTTAAAAAATAATGAAATATTCAATTTAAATTTAAAACCTAAAACTTCTGTAAACAATGATTGCGCCAACCAGACTTTGAATGTAATAAGCAGGCCTGTCGGTATATATATAGGGGGTTTAATGTTTTAACGCATTAATTGTATACAATCAAAACAGCTGACTTTGTATTAAACTAAAACATATGCTAATTTTTGGCTAAAAATTGATGAATAGAAAACACATTAAAGAGAAAGAGAAGCTGCCAAAATATATTTTATTATATATATGGCTGAAGTCCATTCACATATGGTTTTTACATCTGCAAACACTTTTTGCATGATATCATGTCATAGTATTTTTTGGTAAATCATTTTTTTTGTTTGAGTTTCGATGATGAATTTTGTAGCGCCTTTAGAATAATTGGAAATTTCAAATTATTTGCGTTTGGAAAGCAAATAGCTCAAAATATTTTTTTTTACGCTGAACAATGCACCGATTTAAAAAAAATATTTTTAAATTTATAACTTAAAAAAAAAAACTTATCAAAACAAAAATTATCTTTACTTTTTGTCTTTTAAAAAATAAAAATTATTTTGCACTAAATAACACTTCTTTCTTAACTGCTTGCTTTCGAGTTTCGAATGATTAATTATATCGAAAGGAATATCATTCATTTTCATTTATTTTCCATTTCGATGGACTACATCGTACACAAAAAAAAGATGAAAATTCGAAAAAAATGACTTTTTGCAACCGTGAATTAAACTCTGATTTCAGCATACATACTATATGTGAAATTTTTGTTCATCGAAAAATTTCGACAGCATAACCATATAAATCCGTTGCTTTTTAGTAGTTTGTTATTTCATTTTTGGTTCAAATCTAGGACTAGCTAAAGAGAATTTCCGCGTTGATCTTATTGAGCTATTTTCCACATAGTCGCTATCAACCACTTTCAATGGCCGCATTACGACTAAATCCGTTTTCCACTTAGACTAATTATTCCGCCTTACTTATCTGTGTATAAAAAAAATCATTTGAAAATTAAATTTGAAACGAGAGGTTGACGTATAAAAAATATGGAAATATGGATAACGGAAGGAAAGGAATTGATATAAGTACATAAAATGACAACTGAGATTGATTTAAACATTTTAGTTTGTAAAATAATTGATAGATACATTTTTCACTTTTTTATTTGATTTTATTTTTGCTTTCATTATTTAAACAAGAATAAATCATGCGTATACATACAATTTTTTCTGACCCTAATAAAATTTCATAGTACAATAGGAACGTTCAACCGTAAAATTTTGGTTGAAAATTTATTTTTTCGTGCGGCCTGAAAATCCCCTCCACACAAAATTTGTGTGTCGGTAAGAGGATAAAAACGTATGTTAAAAGTGGTTGCGGCTACGTGAAAAATAGCTTATTGGTATCCTTGGAGAATCCCATCTACTCTTGCAAAAAAAAAGATTTACGGCGATACTACGATTTTTCTTGAAATTTTTTGCCAATAAAGTTCAAATAAATCAAATTTAGTTGATACTAGTGAGAGCACTCTTACTTAATTATTACTATTTCAAAGATCTAAAATATTAGCAAACTAAATAGTTTCAGATGAAATACCTTATTTAATAATTGATTTCTGTCAATTCAATTTTTTTTAACGTTAAATTTTAAGTTAGTACGTAAAATCTTTGTTAAAAATATTTAATTTTAATTGAAAAGTACTAAGTAGGTAATAGAAATTAAAAGAAAAAATAATTGAACAAAAATTGTGGCTAACCGGAATTAGCTAGAAATTTAATGACTAAGTATTTTAATTGAATTTCAATTGAAAACTGAAAAAATCGACATTAAAAAACGTATTTAATATAACATATTATTTGTATCTATATGTATATTAAGCCTAGTTAAATAATTGTACATTTATCATATCATTATTTAAAAAAAATTTTTATATTTTTATTTTAAAACAAATATAATGAAATTTTTTTTATTTATAGATATTAAAAAATGGCTCGTACTAAGCAGACAGCTCGTAAATCAACTGGAGGTAAAGCTCCACGTAAACAATTGGCTACAAAAGCAGCACGTAAATCAGCCCCATCAACTGGAGGTGTGAAAAAACCACATCGTTACCGTCCTGGTACTGTTGCCCTTCGAGAAATCCGTCGTTATCAGAAATCTACTGAATTGCTCATCAGAAAATTACCTTTCCAACGGTTGGTTCGTGAAATCGCACAGGATTTCAAAACAGATCTCCGTTTTCAATCGGCTGCTATTGGAGCTTTACAGGTAATATTTTAAACTTATATAATATTCATTTGATTGATTATTACTTACTAGGTAGTTAATTTAAATTTTACTATAAATATTTTAGGAAGCATCTGAAGCATACTTGGTTGGTCTCTTTGAAGATACAAATTTGTGCGCTATCCATGCAAAACGTGTAACCATTATGCCAAAAGATATACAATTGGCTCGTCGTATTAGAGGCGAACGTGCTTAAGTTGCTTCATTCATCATTTATTCTATATTTATTAGATTTAATATTTTAACAAAAATTCTTCTCTTGGTATATAGGCATATTCTCTTAAGTAAATACTTTTCAAAGCATTTATATACAAAAACAAATCAATTTTTAAAAGAATATGCTAATAATTTTTATTTTTATAATTAAAATGAAAAAACTTACAAGATTTATAAAGAATATAAGACAAAAAAAAATATATAAGTTAAATTATAATTTAATACAGAAGAAACATTATTTAACATATTTAAAATAGAAAAAAAAAAAGAAAATTAAAAAAAAAATTTAAAAATATAAAAATGTAAAAAAAAATATTTAGATGTAGATCGGAAATCGATAATTCATTTTTGTACAATTTTCTTTTGATTAAGGTTTTTTTTTGTTTGTTATATAAAGAAAAAATTTAAGTAACGTGTTCTCTAAAATAAATTTTAATTTTCAATCCATATATAAATAAATAAATATGATTTTAATATTTGATTTATAATATATAATATATATTAAATAGTTTGATTTTATCTAAAGAAATAATTACATTCTTTTTTAATATTTTAATTTTCTGTTCTTTTGAAGATAAAGGAAAAAAAGTGGATTTAATTTTGTAAATTTCATTTTTTTCTTGGAAACAAATTAAAAAAAAACGAAACAATTTTCATAATTTAGATATAAAAATTACTTAAATCTATATGGTATGTAATCTTGTAGATCTTAATAAATAAACGGGTAAATAGTTCTATTTACCCAAAAAAAAAAAAAAAAGATGTTTACAATTTTATGATAAAACAGGTAAATGTAACAGTAAATCGTTGCAACCGACTTATTTATACCCTACACCTAAAAAATTCAAATTAATTTAAAAATCCATAAGTTATTTTAGGTAGGTATTTTAATATAAGCTAAAAAATATTAATGCTTTTACAACCTTTACAAAATTTCAGCTTTCTATCTTTATTAAATTTGAAGATATGCTTATTAGGTCTTGGGAGTTGTGTTGGAGATACACGGACAACCATTCCAATTCATCTGAAATTTTAGGCAAATCAGGGATTCAGGGAACAGCACCCTCGTATCAAATTTGCAGTTTCTATCTTTATTGATTTCGAAGATATGCTTGTTCGGTTTTGGGAGTTGTATGGGAGGTACCCAAACAAACACTCGCATTCATCTCAAATTTTAGGCAAATCAGGAATTCAGGAAACAGCACCCTCGTACCAAATTTGAAGTTTCTATGTTTATATGCGTATTCGGTTTTGGGAGTTGTATGGGAGGTACCCGAACCAATGGTTCGATTTCGCCCATTTGCAATCCCCGCCTTACTTTAATCATTGTTAATCTACAGTATAAATTTCATCAAGATAGGATCATTATTTTTTGAGTTATCGGACGTTTGGACGTCGTTGTCGGGCGGACATTGCTAAATCGACTCAGGAGGTGATCCTGATTCAGAATATATATACATGTCCATATCTAAGTCGCTTCCTTTTGGTGGTTACAAACACCATACCAAAGTTAATATACCTTATACTTTAGATCTAAGGTATTATAACGAATTTCTGAATGAGTAAACAAATGAGATTTTTCGACTAGTTAGACATTATCAATATTCCGTTAATGGTGAAATCGAATATAAGACCTTATACATGAATGTTTTATTTAAAATATTTATTTCTTAATATTTAATAAAGAATCATCTAATACATGAATTATTTTAATCGATACGCTATTTTGCAGCCCTAAATAAAAATAATCCAGCCAATGGTGTAGTGGTTAAGAGACTCGCCCAAAAGGTCTCGTTCAAATCCTGGCTGGGTCATATAGATTAAAAAAAAATTTTTTATTTTTCTTAAAATATAATTGAGAATAACGTAATTTTTGTAGATCGAAATTGTAAGTTAAAAAAAAGTTGTCCTAAGTCGCATTTATCCAACGTATATTTTTATTCTCCATATAAAAATTAAATACCGTAACTTACTTTGACATGTTTAATGGATTAGAATATTTTTAAGTAATATATAGTAAAGTATTTTTTAAAACTATGTTGTTTGGTATGAAGCTATTACTAGACAAGCAGAGAAAATATGATTTTTGCTTCTAACGCATTTATAAAGCTCAAAAGTAATGTACAGCTTTTTTTATTTTTGGTTAGATAACTGCTTAGAATAAAAAGTTAACGCTATACATTAGTTTCCTAATTAGATCGTTACTTTTTCAGATGACAGAATTCTAAGCATTGTGGAGTATATTTGAGGGATTTAATACATTAATTCTGCCAAATATAAAAAAAAAAACATTTTCTGAGGTAAATTTTTTTTTCAACTGCCGTAAATAGAAATCCAATTCTTCACTCAGTAGAAAAGTCTGAAGTTTGACATTTTTAAAAATCGTTTATGTATTGTATGCAATTTATTTAAATCCTTGTTAAAGTAAAAATAAATATAAAGTAGGATGGAAGTTATAAAATTAATGTCTTAGAATAGATGTTTTCTTGATGCTGTGCTAGAAAAATATATTGCCAACAGACAGTAAAATAGTAGACTGTTTGATATGTTGATATTTAAATATGTATGCACTAAGGATATTGAAAACGCTGTTAATTGTATAAATCTAAATAATGAGTCAAACCCAGGATAAGAAAATCTAATTTAATTTCAGTTAAAAAAGCATCATTTTTATTTCATTTTTATTATAATTTATGTAAATGCACATACACGATTTGATAATCTTAAAATTAATTTAAATTCTAATAAAAATAAGAATTAATAAATAAAATAATGTATATCAATATATAAAATCGTCCATTTTTGTCATTCCTAATTCTTTTTCTAATTTTGTTTTTTCTAAAAAGAGAATTTGAAGTTTAAGCTCAGATTCGATTTTATCACGTTCTTCTCGTTCTTTAAGAATTTTTAATTTCTCCTTTTTTAATTTGACCATTTTTCTTAAATGATATCTTATTTCTAAAGTTAACTTATCGGCTTCTTTTGATTCATTGCTCAGTAGTGAATTGTTCCCATTAATTTCTTTTTTAAATTTTTTATGTTTTTTTCTTGTCTGTTCTTTCGGTTCTACTATTTTTCCAACTAAATTTACATTTCCATTTATAGGCGTATCTGTAAAAAATGTTTCTTCTGAAATAGATTGTGAATCTATTTCAAAATTTGAAGTTGAAGTACAAGCGCTGGAGTTCTCAAGAAAAGAAATTTCAAAATTTTCTATTTGACGATCTACCATCTTATTCAATGATAATAAATTTATCACTCTTTCTTCAATATCTGTTATATTTTTTAATCTGTGGGGCTCATTTGTAGCATTCATCTCTTTATTGTATTCTAGTTTTTTTTTTGTCTTTAATTTAAAATCATTCCAAACCTTGAATTTTTATATTTATTTTATTATTTTTATAATTTAAATGTACTCATTAAAAAAAATTACCTTTTGCCAACCTATTGATTGTCGTAGCGGCGGACCTTCTCCATTTAATTTAGATGTTATATTCTCCCAGATATTTAAAAAACTATTAGAATCTTCTGCGTACTTAAAACCTTTAGATGCATATGGATACTTTTCTAACAAACTGATGAGAAGATCAAATTGTTTTTTATTTGTTATTTTCATTCTAAAAAATTATTTAAAAAAAATTTTTATTTAAAACTGATTTAAATTATTTAGTAAATATAAAACAATAATAAAATATTTAAAAATATTTTCTACCTTCTTGAATGATCCATTTTAATCAATCTTAATTTATATACTTATAAACACTAAACAGGCAACACAAATCTTTTTAGCTAGATTAAGTCGCTTATAGTCGTCACTCAAAATTCAAACTGTCATGTGATGTGATACGACAACGACAAATCAAATTACTTAATCTGCCAAACGGATGAGTTGTCGCTTAAAGTGATTTTTAGTTGAGTTGAATGAATATGACACATTTAAAATATATATTTATATACTTATGTATATGTAATCGAAATTTTAACTACATAATATTGTAATTTGAACATAAATTATATATATTTACAATCTTACATATATGCACATTATTTCTCTGTATTTTATCTTTTTCCTATAATATATTATGTACTAGACAAACTTTAAGTTTTGTATTTTTTCCGCATTCACTTAAAACAATGGCTGATAAGTGACTTAAAGCGAATACTCTTACGACTGTCAATACATTGATTTTTAGTTGTCATGTATTCATGTCACGTTCATGTCACATGGCAGTAATAGTAAATGTTGGCAAAAACTTTATTGTACATTGTATAAATAAGTAAAAACATATTGAATTTATTATGTAATGTGTTAATTTAACCCTTTTAACAAAACTGGAGTGTTTTTTTTGGATGATTCTTTAAATATATTTTTTTGAATTTTATAAAACAAATAAAATCAATTTTGGACAAAATTATGTATGCTATACAATGACGATTTCGACAAAATTATATTATGTATGTATGTACATATATAATTTACGACCGCATACAAAATAAATCATAAAGAAAAGTACAAATTAGCCGATAATATTGTCCGTTTTTTTCAAGGACTTTCAAAATGTTTTGAACAAATAAAACTATTTAGACATGTCTGTTTAGTGTTAAATCTCTACACAAAATATTGTGGGATCTTTACCCTTTTATCTTTATAAAAAGTTCAAAATATTTTCTTTCTTTTTTATTGCTTTTATTTTACAAATTTATTTTATCGTATGCATATAATATGAAATATACTTATGCACATAATTTATGATTCTTTGCCAGTCTGGTGGGCATATGTGGACTAAACGGAATCAATTTATTTCGTATTTTCTTTTTTAAAAATTTGATAAATAATAAGAGATCAATTTTCAATTGGATTATGAGTTTAATCAAAAATTGAATCGATATTTTTAATGTAAATTGCTTAGATTTCTTTCATTAATTTCAAAGATTTTTATATGAGGTTTGTTTTTAGACCATCTTTTAAGTTAAATCAGTTTCATAAGTTTCTATATATTATTTAAAATTTTTAAGAAAATATTTTAATTAAAAAGAATTAAATTCCCAATTTTTTTACAGTGACATCATTATCCAATAATAATTTATTTGTTAATTAGCAGCTTCTTAGAGATTTTTAGTGATCAAAACAATCTTATGATTTTATAAAGCATCCGGTATTTTCTTTCGTAATGAAATTTTCATTAGAATTACCAATTCATTTTTTGCTAAACCAGTCTAATTTTGTGTCTAAAAATAGGGTTGCGTTTATATTGGAGCTGCGAAAAGTGTTAAGAGCATCGATGAGAAAATTGATAAGAACATAGCTTTTAGCTTTTAGCTATGTTTTTATGTGGTGTTAATATTAGAGCTTCTAAAATCATAAACATACTTAATTATGCATATGTATGTATATCTAAAATACCCTTTATAATGAGTTAATCTGAAACTTTCGGCCCAAAAAGAAATTAAAATATAAATTAATTTAAATAATTGAATTCCTTAAATTTTTTATTCTTCATTTTTCAATATAAATTTGTTTTGTTTATTAGGTTGAATACTGTTATTTTAACCTTAACAGCCACTTCATTTCATAACTTGTGGAGAATTAATCCGATTATGGTGATTTTTATCCATACTTGTCCTATATTTTATGCCTACTTCTCCTATATTACCAGCACGTTCACTAGAACTAAGTGGCTTTGATTATTTTCTATATGGGTTTATTCCAAAGTGCGAGTGTATTTAAACAACAATCCTCAAACTATAGAACAACTAAAGTACAACATTGAAGTTTATAAAAGGTGAATGAGCTAATAATTTATATTTAGGTTAACATTATTATAATTATATGTTAACATTATAATAATACATTATTATAATGTTAACATTACAAAACATTAACATTTACATAATGTTCATATATGTAACTCCCGTTACTTTGCATGTTGTTATGCAAAACCCCCATTTAAGTGCCCAATTGAACATACTTAGATGAAAATGGTGGTCATCTATCTAACATAATTTTTTATAATTAAAATTTAAATCATACAAAATTCATATTATATTAAAAAAAAAAGAAGAAAAATAAAAAAAAATAATAAACATAAAAATTTTCAGTCAATTTTTACACCCTGCCGTGATTTTTGACCCATCCTGTACTATATTTTATGCCTACTTATTCTATATTACCAGCACGTTCACCAGATCTAAGTAGCTTTGATTATTTTCTATATGGGTTTATCTCAAAGAGCGAGTGTATGTAAACAACAATCCTCAAACTATAGAGCAACTAAAGTGCAACATTTAAGTTGAATTCAGAGCAGTAGAGGCTGTTACTTTGCAGGTTGTTATGCAAAACCCCCATTTAAGTTCCCAATTGAACATAGATGAAAATGGTGGTCATCTATCTAATATAATTTTTTATAATTAAAATTTAAATCATACAAAATTCACATTATATTAAAAAAAAAGAAGAAAAATAAAAAAAAATAATAAAGTTTTCAGTCAATTTTTACACGAAGGCGTGATTTTTGGCGCACCCTTTACAACATTTAATATCATGTATACCTTATGTAGAGGTAAATAGTTAAATACTAATAATTTATCTATTCTATATATTATTAAATATCATTTTCTTTATCTTAAGTAAAACAAAACGTAGATAAAAACTCACCTTTTTAAAGTTTTCTTTTTTGGAAAATGTACTAAAAATGCACTTTTTTTTATATTTAAAATGATCTGGTCACAGGCCAAAATTCGGCAATTATAATAATTGAAACAAAAAAAAAGTAAAGAAAAATTTAACTTTGAAACTAATTTTTTTACAGACCCTCAAAATTATATTGTTTGTCGGTAGGTGAGGTTATTAGGTTAAGTTACTATGATAGGTTACTAGGTTGGGTTGCTACGTTAGGTTGCTAGGTTAGGTTAGGATTCATAATAATAAACATAACGGTTTCGATTTTTTATTTTTCTTTATTGATAATTATATATTAATTCAACAAAACAAAAAAAATATACATATTATAACGAAAATATAGATACATAATGGAACTATTAAATTTAATAATATATGTAGTTATTAGCAAGAAAAAAAAAAACAAGATAATTAATCTAAATAAATAAATTAATTAACTGTTTTGCACACTTTAAAGTTCAATCTTGAATAATGTAATTTTTTTGCCTATTTTAATATTTAAATTTAATAAATATTTTATATTCAGTGTTTATTAACTGAAGGTTCCATTACTAGTATGAGTGTTATAGTTATTTATTGAGTATATATATATTAACATATACTCTATTCTTCAGTCTGAAATACTTTACAATTATTTAAAAAAAAAAAAAAATTTATTTGTATCTAAATATATTTCTTAGGTGAACAACGTTGAAATTATAATATAGTTCTTATTTCCATATATATATATAATGTATATACTTAGACTTTCTTAGTTAGACGTTTCTCAGACATTCAATTTTCATTTTATTGAGGTACATAGATATAAGAATAAGGTATTTGTTTTGTAGTATTTCTAAGTTTAAATATAGATGTCTTTGGATTTAAATAGCCCTTAATTTTTTATACAATGTTGAAAAGTCAGATTCAAAAAGTCAGTCAGTCAAAAAGAGAAAAATCAATATTTACGCGCACTCTTTTATATTATTTCGATTTTTAGAATTATTAATTAGATAATAAATTATAATTTAATGAGAAAAAAAATATATAACAATCACAATCAAAACGTGTTATAGAGTGTCTATACCTTTTAATCCCTTTAAAAATTTTTAATGAAATTTGACGTCAAATTTTACATCAAATTAGATTTAAAGGTTAGATTTTAATTAATAAAAAAAATTAAAAATTGATGAGAATTTATAGAATTTTTCTATAATTTTCGTTAATGAATATCGGTATAGAATAAATTTCAATATATTTTTGAAACGAAAATTTTATAGTGACTTTTAAAAAATATATGTTTCAAATTATTTCTTTTTATATATTTGCACAATTATAATTAAGTATTTTAAACCAGATTAAATAATGTTTATTCTTTTAAAATTTTGATTTATTTTTAAATTTATTTAAAATATACAAAATGGGAAATGTACTTTAAAGGACCATCTTAAAAACGATATTTTTTTTTTAAATTGTTGAAAATTCTTTAAGATTGTCACTAATTTAAGAATCTTAAAGAACAAAAACTGGTTAGCAATTTTTAATTTATACGTTAAATTACCATTTTGATTTATACGTTAAAATCAAAATGGCCAAGATTCTATTTTTAATAATTTAAAAATTTATATATAAAGAAGTTTAGTTTAAATTGTAATAAACATGTTTATTGCAATAAACGTTACGAACGTAATTGTTCGGCATGTGTCAAAATTTGTATTCTGTTAAACGCGGCCTGATGATGTCGCCATCATTTTACTGAATATTGTTTTGGTACTTTATTACACGTATAGTCAAGTTTTTGTTGCATTTCATATAAATATTTCTTCGCAACAGTTGAGTCGCGGAACATTATATTATAGTTAAATTAATAATAATTTTTATTTTTTTAAAACTTTTTGTTAATCGATTTATTTATTGTTTATTCTTTATTTTATTTATTTTTTATTTCAAACTATTCTGGTAATTCTTGTTCATATAAAATTGTGGCAAAAAATAGCACATAAATAAAAAAAAAACTGTTTTATAAACTGTAAATAAAGCGTCTGTTATAGCTTTTATTGAAATGTATACGGAAAAAACTTTTTATTGAAAACTAAAATTTTTTTCGGTATAGGCGTCAGGCGATTATAACAATCAGAGAAAACTGTCAATAAAATTATCTAACAAAATGACAAATACTGTAACCAAAATAAAAGTATTTAATTTAAATTGTTGTTAACGTTATTTCAATGTTTGGAAAATAAAGTTTTATTATTTTAATTTATTTATTCATTATTAATAGAAAATGGTATTAAAAAAGAATTAAAAAAGATTATTTTATTTAAATATTATTTTATTCAATGACAAACTGAAATGGGAAGAAATGAAACATATGTCTGTCATTGGAACAATTTTGTTTAATTATGCAAAATTACTGATCAGTTGTTCAGGAAAATAATTACCAATTCGGAATATCATAAAATTTGAATTTTTTAAATATTTAAATTAAAATTTAAAAATTCGTAGCTGAATTTATTCTTTAGAATATATTTAATCATTAAATCAACACTTTTGTTAAATTTTATATATCTTAAATATAAATATATAAATATTTTTTTCGAAAATGAGCAGGGTGCAACTGCGTGGGGAGGGACATGTTTTGCGCAGGACTAGCAGAATAAACTTGAATAACAAGAAAACAGTTTGATTTATTTCATATATATTTTTTTTAGTATATAAATTAATGAATTGTAATTGTATTTAGTATATAAGAAAAAATTGTCTATTAAGTATATGATTAATATTATATTAAGTATATATATAATATATGATGTATATGTATATAGTTAGTAACATAGCTTCTGCTTCTAATAAACTGTAGGATTTAGAAACTTAAAACTTTAAATAATTTCCACATTGTTGGTTAAGCTTAAGTTTAAAGTGTGCGAGAAATTCTAAATTTCCTTGTTTTTGTTTTTTTTTTTTAGTTTTTCGACTAATGAAAATTATTTTTTATACCTATTATATTGTTATATTTTTAGTTAGTTTTTTTTTTTTTAAATAACGTCATTTATTTTTATATTATTTTATTTACCTCAGCTCTATAAATTAATTGCACGTTTTTTTTTTTTTTTTTACTTTATATTAAAAAAAAAAAAAATTAATTCAATTTAATAAAACAAAAATTTAATTAAAAAATAAAAAAGCATCATATTTTTTTAAAGTTTATATAATATAATAATTAATAAATTGCACTGTTGTCCATTAAATTATTTTATTCTGACAAAAGTTTTATAAAAAAAAAAAAATTTCTTTTTTTTTATATATATATATATAATTTACAAAGAAAAAAACAAAATTTAAAGAAAAATAATATAATATGTATAACTAAAATGTATATAATATAGTATATTATGTATATTAAATAATTAAACAAAGGATAAAATAAAGTTAGCAACATTGAAAATTATTTAATATATGTATTAGTATATCTTTTTAATTTTAAATAAACTGTAACTATTATTTTCATGTGTATATATATATGTATATATTAGTATGTACATGTTTTTTTTTAAATTTTATATATATATATATATATATATATGTATACATATAATATATAAAAAAAAATTTAACCAATAAGACTTAGTCTACTGTTAGTTTTTCTGAGTTGAGCTCGCCAAGGTATTATATTACCATTATCATCATTTTCCATTGGATTACTATTACTATTACAATTATTATTTATATTATTATTATTATTACCGTTATTACCATTATTACTATTATTATTATTATTATTATTGTTATTATTACAATTGTTACTATTATAATCGTTATTATTATCATTAGTATAATCATCTGTTAATTGATTATTATTACTATTAGTGTTATTAAATTGTTCTCCTTTATCATTTTCATAATTGCCATTATGTTGCCAATTTGTTGGTATTGGTGTTGATGTTATAATTTGTGTTGAACATGAAAAATTTATATTATCAATTGAAACAGCTCTTTGAGTATTTTTTAAACGCCATGTATCTGTTATTCTAGATGTTTCTTCAACACGTGGTGTATAAATTGTTGCTCTAAAAGAAGAATAAAAAAAAAAAAAATGATTTATTTTTTCTTTTTTATTGTATGTAATTATAATTTATATAAGATTTAGTTATTATAATTATATAAATATATTTAATAAGCTTTAATTTAAATTCGAGCTTAAAAGTATATACATAAGCACAAGCGTATTATTATAATTTTTTTTTAATGCATTTCTCTGCCACATAAATGTTCAGCCGTGGCTGTAAATGTCGTAAGGGGGAATAACTCTTACGACGTGTGTGGGACTCGAACCTACACTCATTCGGTGCTTAGAGCGTATTTTATACGCTCTTACCCACACATTTCTCTGCCACATAAATGTAGACAGGAAATTACACAGTCTTTCCTGTTCAGGCGTGGCTGTAAATGTCGTAAGGAGGAATAACTCTTACGACGTGTGTGGGACTCGAACCTACACTCATTCGGTGTTTAGAGCGTATTTTATACGCTCTTATCCACTAGGCCCCTATATATTATTATATTATATATAGTTTGAAATAAAAAAGTTGAATATCGTTTTATTGTAGATACACATATATTGTATACTTTCTTTAGCAAGAAAAAGTTCGCTATGCTTTTATTGTATATAACATATACATATTATGTTATTTTATTGTATTTAAAAATAATTTTATAAATTATCAATGAAGAGAGCGATGATTCCTGAAACTAGAAGCATGGTATCTATTATCAGTTGTTTTTCAGATATTGGGACTTTTATGTTTTTCTGTTTTATATTATTAATTGCAATATAACTAATGATACACATGCTCTACAGATGTAGACTTATAGTCTTGTTTGAAAACTTATTCTTTAAGTTTTTAGAAGCTGCAGGATTTATTATCCTGGGATAATTAACTTTCTAAATTAGAGCTGTAATTAGGAATATTTTGTATTTTTTTTAAATATTTTTTTTAAAAGTAACAGTGTTTCTTTCAAAAATGCTCTCTTAAGTTACCGTTATTATATAAAACGTAGAATGTTCGTATCTCAAAAAATTCGTTTTATCAAAATCTCGTTGTTTAAAATCTGGTTTTATCAAAATCTCGTTTTTTTTTAAATTTCGGTAAATCTCCTTTTTTTTCAGAAAATACAGAAAAAATAAGAAATTGTAATTTATAATTTTTATCGAATAATAATTTAGGAGGAGTTTTAGAGTTGTATTAAAAAATCAGGATTTTAATAATTTGTCTAGCGAGAGTTTTGGGGGTGGCAGCGCCACTTATACAACCTTATTTTTATTTATACGACCTATATTTGAAAAAGTCATTTATTATTTGGAACAGATTCTGAGAATCAGAACAATTTTTAATTTGATTCGACTTTTCTATTTTAAACTTTCTCGATTTCCTACCCGGTACAAAATTTGCATTCAATTATATTCATAAAGAAATTAATAAATTCTTACTTCAATTTATTCTCTGCTTCCTCTCTTCTAGCTAATAAATCACGTTTCCATTGCGGTATTTGTGATAGACGACGATTTTCTGCTTCAATGGCCATTCTTTCTTCAAATTCTTTTTTAGCACGTTCAGCTGCTTTTTTAGCTAACATTTGCCTTTTCCAATCTGGTATTATATTGCCAGCTTGATCTTTATCAGGTATCTGAAATTGAATCTTTTGTTTCGTTTTTCAAAAAACCAACAAAAAACACAAAAAAATTGCAAAAGAAACAAAAATAGGAAAAGAAAAGAAAAAAAGTTTTTTTTTTGGTGCCGTAATTTAAACACTCACTTGATCAACAAATTTGCTAGCTGTAAATTGTTTCGATAATTCCGTATAATGTTCTTTTTCAGCTTGTTTTGCTTTTTCAACTTTAAGTTTTTTAATACCAGAAATATCTTTTGACATTTTTAATTCAGCAATTAAATCTGTCTTAAGGAAAGCTTCATTTGTAGAAGATAAACATTGCATACTAATGCTGCGTGTTGGTGCCGAAAATGTTTTTGAAAGCATTTTTGTATCAGTTCGACGCAACTGTCAAGGAAAAACAGATTAGAAAGTGTATTATTATTTTATGGCTTTATAAAACTTTTGGAAAGGGGGAGGCTTACCTGAACACTATTCAAATCTTGTATTGATATTGCTGATAATGGCTGATGTTGTTTGCGTGTCACTGTATCTTGTATGGGTGGTGGTGGAGGAGGAATTCCGCGATTTGTATTTTCATTACCATGTAAGGGTGGAATTGGTAATGGTGGTGGTGGTGGTGGTTTTGGTATTTCGGGACCACCACTTGAATTTTGATGATGGTGATGATGATGAATTGAAATTTGCATGTACTCTTCTGTATCGGTTGACCTATATTATAAAATTGAAAAAAAAGAAAAAATTTAAATAAATATTTTTGAACTTAAAAAATAATAATGGTAAATAATGGACTTAATTCGATTTTATATTATTTATAAATATTTTAATATACATTATTATATAAAACTTTTAAAAACTATCAAATTAAAAAAAAAAAAATTCTAAAATATTTTAATATAGGCATTTGGTTATGTCGAATTTCTTTATTTTTATGTTCTTAATTAAATTACATAATTCGCAAAAACAAATTTTTCAAGCTAAAATAGAACTTTGTTTATAATTGCTTGCTTGCATCCTCTAAATGGGAGCCTCATACGTAATGATGCTTTGAAATGAATTTACTAATAAAAAAGTTGGCTTTTAATTTAAATGGTTTAATTTATTGTAGGAGTATTTTTGACGAAATAATGTGGAATATGACTGGAGAAATTTCAATTTAAATTAATTTATTTTTAATTTTTTATAACGCATATATTAAACACTCATTTAGATGTCAAAGTTTCACCATTTTATGTCAATATAAATTTATACATAAAATTAATAAAATTACTTGTCAAAATCATCCTTTTGAATTATTCATAACGAAATCTGGGAGCCGGCATTTTTGTTTAAAAAAAAAAAGGTTGAAAAAAAAATGTTGAAAAATAAAATATTGAAAAACCGGTTCTTAGAAAAAAAAATGTCGAAAAAAAAAAAAAAAGTCGAATTACAACAAATTTTTCGACATTTTTTTTAAAGTAGTATATTTTAGGGGAATAGCTATTTGTGTAACTAGCTCTAAAATATGGGTTGGGGTCGAAATCCCGTAACGATATCCCGGACCTCGAAATCGGGGAATTTTAAAAATCCCGGAAATATTTTTTGCTAATAAAAAATCCCGGAAACTCGAAATCCCGGAACTTGAAATCCCGGAAATGTTTTTTTGCATATAATAAAATCTCAGAGACTTAAAATCCCGGACTTCCGCGATTTTTCCGGGATTAAGTTTTTATTTGTTTTTTTATATTAAAATTGAAACTAAATTCAAACTTTATTCAAACAAAAAAATTATTAATTGAAAGATAAGTAAAACAAATAAATAATAGCTTAAATTCATTTTAGAATGCCTTAAAAAATATTTATATACTAAATTATAAAATAGAGAGTAATCATCATTAACGTATTACATCGAATTACAGTGACAAATTTATTGCAATTCCTTTTAAAAAGTCAATTTCGTTGGAACTTCCAATATTTCGGAAAACTCGCTGAAGTCTTTCGTATTTTTGTACTTGTTTCTCGGTTTGTTTTTTATTTATTTGCCCGTATTTTTTCTTTGTTGTTTTAACTTCGGAAATTCAAAACTATTATTCTGCAAACATTTTTATTAGGTATTTTATTTTTGGCCGGCCACTTTTATTTTTTTCTTTTACTTACTATTCCGGGATTTTGAGTTCCGGGATTTTAAGTTCCGGGATTTCAAAGTTCCGAGATTTCGAGTTTCGGGATTTTATGTTCCGGAATTGCGAGTTCCGGGATTTCAAATTCCAGGATTTCGAGGTCCGGGATATCGTTACGGGATTTCGACCCCAACCCATATTTTAGAGCTAGTTACACAAATCAGCTTTTATAATTCACGAAATGAGTATACTTAAAAAATATAAGAGTTTCAATAATATGTTTAGCCGGGGTTTGGGGCGACAGCTCCTATTGTTATATGTGTCTTATTGTTGAAATGTATATGTAATAAAAACAATTATAAGGAGTTTAAGAGTTGGATTCAAAATAAGCCAATCAAAGTATTACAGGGTATTTCGCTTTTCGGGAATATTTATACAAGTGTATATGCAAGATTCTGAATTAGGTGAGACTTCAGAGTTGCATTCAAAATAAGGGTATTCTCTTTTTCCAGAAAATGTATGGGAGCGCTATGAATGCTCGTATTTCAAAAACTCGTTTTATCAAAATCTCGTTTTTTTACAAATCTAGGTAAATCTCTTTTTTGTTTAGAAAATTTAGAAAAAATAAGAAATTGTAATTTTTTTATCCAATATTAATAGGAGGGATTTTAGAGTTGGATTCAAAATCAGGGTTTCAATAATTGTTTTAGTGTCGGTTTGGGGGCGGTAGCCACCACTTTTAAAATACTTTTGTTTTGAAATATACATGGAAACTAAATAATTCCGAGGGATTTTAGAGTTGGATTGATTGGATCGGGGTCATACGCTTTTATGTATGTGTGAGTATGTGTAGGTGAGATTCTGAATTAGCAGGGATTTTAGAGTTAGATTAAAAAGCAGGGTTATACGGCTTTTCCAGAATATTTATTGACATTGTGCATTAGGAAAAAAAATTGAAAAAAAAATTATTTTAAATCTACATACGAGTATATTTTTATTTCAGCATTTTCTTTTTCAACATTTTTTTCGACAAATAGACCTACAGCCCGAAATTTACTAAAAATTTATTTTGAATGCATTAAAAAAAAAGAAATTAATTAATTAATAATTGAGGTTGAACTACATACAAGTTTTAGAAGCATTGGAATTAATAAAAAAAGTTTAAAAAAAAAAAAAATTTGGGTTAAACTTTCATTCAGTTGTAATAATAAGATTGAGTGTCATATTTTCAAGGATGTAGTTTATGTATTATTAATTTAATATCTCGATTACAATATTAATAAATCGATTTTTAAATAATAATTTTTGTATTAAAATAAAAATTTTTATAAATTGAAAATAAATGCTTATTACTTAATTTAAATATTTTTAATAATACTAATGACAAAAGTCTTTATTTTTTTAACCTCGTACAAAACAAAGTTACGAACTAAATTTTTGAGTAGGTCACTTCACTATATGATATAACTTTTTTGAGTGTATTACTTAGGTTAATTTTATTATATGATTAGTCAAAAGTAGATTGAATGTCGATAAAAATCTATTATGTGTTCATTGCAAAACCGTTTTAATCGTTATTGTAGAGAACGCTACAAATGCTTGTATCTCAAAAATTCGTTTTTTAAAATCTCGTTTTATTTTTTAAATCTTCTTTTTTTTTCAGAAAATACAGAAAAGATAAGAAATTGTGAATTTGAATTTTTATGAAATAATAATAGTTGTAGGGGGTTTAGAGTTGGATTCAAAATCAGGGTTTCAATAATTTATCTAGCGCGGGTCATCGGGGCGGCAGCCCTTATCTTTTTAAAAATTTTGATGTGAAAATATGTATGAAAAATTATAATTAGAAAAGAGTTTTGAGTTGGTTACAAAATCAGCTTTTCAATAATTTGTTTAACGGGTGTTTAACGGAGACTTACCTTTACAGATTTGTTAATGTTGAAATATGAATGAAAAAATATAATTAAGAAAGAGTTTAAAGTTGGTTACCAAATCACGATTTCCATAATTTCGTTAGCTGGGGTTTTTAAATTTAAATAAATTTAGCAGAGAAAGCAGAGCAGAGAAATAAAAAATTTTAGTGAATATGATAAAGCGTAATTTATGTAATTTATTTATTTAAGTATTTCGTCTAACTTTTTGTTTTATTGCAGGATGTGTATTGATAAAATTTTTCAGCTTTTGGTCATATCATGTACTAAACATTACTAAAAGTTGGTTTAATTACGCCAAAGATCGGATAAGGAAAGGAAAATGAATAAATTTATTTAATATTTGTTGTTTTATTTTATTGTTATTCAAAAGAGACAGAATTTTACAGATCCCTTGGCAATATTACGACATTTTAGAGCCTTACGACATTTACAGCCACGCATCATTTTATCTTAATTTTACAGTAGCCTGATCTAAATAACGTACAACATACGATGTATAAAACGCCATACGTCGATACGCTGGTCTGACTCTGCTGGGGTTTGTTAATTTTTTATGTTTTCAGAGAAAAATAAACTCAAATTAAAATTATTTTAAATTGACATATACGCAATTATGTAAACAGTAAAACAAATTTATGTATGAGTAAAAATACGTCGTGTCAAAATTGGAAATTTGAATGTCGCGTCGGGTGTTTCTATAATCTTCATATAAAATGTATGTGTATAACCACATTTTGACAGACGTTATACGTCGTACGTTCTTATTTTGATCTGGCAGTAGGATTTAATTTTCATTTTTTATAATTAATTGGATTTTTGATTGGATTAAATGATGCCTAAAAATGTTATACACGTACGATAAACTGTATGGCATAGTTTTCAAGTTTGAAGTATTTAACTTATAAAAAAAATTAATTTTAAAGATAAATAGAAAAAAAAATTTATTTTAATATTATATCATTAAAAGAAATTTGTTGTTATTTTTTAATTATATGTGATTACATGATTGTATATATGTTATAAATTTAAAAACAAGATGTGATTAATATAAACATACGTATACACATGTATACATATTATAATCCTTACAATTTAAATAAATATATACTTGTGCTTAAATTGAATATAGTTTAATTGGTAACATGCGTAGACGAACAGGATTTTTGTTTTTTTTTTATATCAAAATGCAATATTAATTTAAAGTGAAAATAATTAAAACAAAGAAAAATCAGATCAAAACATTTTTTTTTTTGATCAAATCACAAAATAATTAATTTATGAGAGCACACTATCTTTATTTTTATATTTATTAAATATTTATATATTTTTCATTTTTTTGTTATTAATGGAGTTCATGTTTTTGCTATCATGCGTTTAATGCTATTTAACTTTTCCGTTTTAAATTAAATATTTGTTTTTTTTTAAATATTTATATTAATTTATTCAAATAAAACACTTTTTAGTATAATTGTATTTTTAAATTTTTCAATGTTTATTTGATCAAATCGTAATTAATTGTTTTTTAATTATAATTTTTAGATTTTTAAATGCGAAATATATTTGAAGCATTTTTTGAATTCTCTGTTAACTAAATCTTGACTTTTATCCAAATATGTACATATAAAATTTTTACTTTAACTGAAGACATTTTTACTTTAAATGAAGACTTTTTTTTATTTTTAATGAAGGCATTTTTACTTTGAGTAAAAATTTTGAAGACATTTGTAATAAATGTTAAAAGTAAAAAAAAATTCACATAAAATACATGTATGTATATACATAAATATCATATTCAAATATATATATGTATGTGTATTACGTAAATTAAATATATGTATATTAAATATTTTATAAATTATAAATTATTGAAGTAAAGATTCTTCATTTAAAATAAAAATGTCTTTACTTGAAGTACAAAATATTCACTTAATGTAAAAAAGTTTTCAGTTAAAGTAAAAAACTTACATATTATATAAATGATATTATATATAAATGAAAAGGTGTTTTATACTGGAAGTAAACTATAAAAAGTTTTAAGTAAATATAGTATTACATAAAGTATTGATTTTTCATCGAAGGAAAAATTTCCTACTTTACGTGAACAACTCGTTGTAAAATATAAATTGCAAACTAAAAAATTACGCATGACATGATATGTTGATTGGTTTAGAGAAACGTTTACTGGTATCTTTCCAGAAATGTTGATTGGTATTTTTAAAAAATGTCAGTTGGCATCTATTTGGTACATTATATTATTACATATTTGAATAAATATTTATTTTTCACAAAAAAATGCCAAAAAAAATTTTTAAAACATTTTTATAGTTTATTTAGTCGAATATGTCATTTTTATTTGATGCACTCCCAATAAATTCCAAAACCAAAACCAAATAAATTCTTAAAATGAATGACTCATTCCAATTAACTTCAAAAACTATCCTCGAGTTAATTTCTTTGAGCAAATAAATATGCAATAGGGTGAAGGTAAATGATATTTTAGTCTAGGAAAAATATGTACTGATCCTCTAGTGTATATTTTTTATACATGAAAAAACAATTTACAACAAAGCAACAACAACAAAAAAAAATTTTCTCAAACCTTCCGATGCAAGACTATAGTTTGCACACTAATGCGAAGATCCCTAATAAATTTCGTAAAAAATATAACTATAATTTCGTGAGCTTCAAGAAATAATTTTTTTTATTCCGTTACTTAAACCAAATCAAAACATTGAACATAGAACTTTAGAATTTCAAATTAAAAATTCTTTAAAAAAATATGCTTAAAGGTGGAATAAAATAAAATGCCGTTACCGTGTTACAATAGTTATTATTTTTTGTTTATTAAATTAAATAAATTTATTGATAATATTATTATAGCTGGGGATTTCTCATCTATTAAACTATGCAGATTAACATTGTTTTTTTAAAAAAAAACTGTACTTTTAGATTTAAACCGTTATAAATTATAATAAACTTTTTGCATTAAAAAATACCCTCCATAGTAATTACGAAAAAATAAACTTATATAATGTCTAGCACCATATTTTGTCATTGTTCACATATATTTACAAAATAAATAAATAATAAATAAAAATATACTGATAAGTTTTAAATTTAAATTGAGATTTTATATTTTTTAATATTTGTAATACTCAAGTTCCATTTCTATAGTCAATTAATAATTTTTTTCACAAAACACAATTTAATAATTTAAAAATTTCAATTTAATTTAAAAAAAGACCTGAATTTAATTCAGAAAAGTTATAATTTAATTTAAAAAAAAAAACTGAATTTAATTCAGAAAAGTCTCAATTTTATTTAAAAATATTTGATTTTAATTCAGAAAAGTCACAATTTAATTTAAAAAAATCTGAATTTAATTCAGAAAAGTCACAATTTAATTTTAAAAAATTTGATTTTAATTCAGAAAAATCACAACTTAATTAAAAAAAAAAAAAAAACTCAATTTAAAATAGAAAGTTTAAATTTATTAATGCGAATTTATTTATCAATTTTATTCAATTGTTTTAATTTTTTTTTTATTTTTTATTTTATATTTTTATTTTAATTATTTATTTATTTGAATTAATATAAACAGAAAAACAAAAAAAAAAAAATAAATAAATATTAAGCACTATTTAACATTTAAAGTTAATCTTGAAAAATCTTTTTATATTATATTTGTATTTTTTTATTTTTTATTTTTGTATTTGTTTTTTTTTTTTAAATTTTCCAACCCAATTATTTAAAATAACATTTAAACATTTAACATAATTTAACACTTAATTATTTTTTTCATTTTAATTTCAACTTTATTTTGTATTAATTAAATAATTAATTTTGTTTTTTTTTTTTATTTTTTTCAAATTTTTTATAATTTTTAAAAGTTTTTTTTTTTATATTTTTAATTAATATTTTATTATTTTATTTTAATATAAAATAAAAAAAAAAAAAAATTCTTACCTAGCTGATGATGTACAAGATCGTTTATCGCTAATACTTTTTAAATATTCTGATGGTTTTATTAAATGTGTTATACCATCTGGTGATTTATTTGGAAAACTTGGTGGTACAAATGGTAATACTAATTGTTTATTAACTAAATTTGGTCCACCAGGACGTGAATTTGGACGTTCATAACCGATATGTGAATAATTTGATGGTTGATAATCACTACTACCGTCACTACCACTATTATTACCAGATAAATGTAAAAATGAATTATTTATATTATTATTATTTGTATCTTGTTGATTATTTTGTTGAAAATGTTGTTTTTGTTGTAATTGTTGTTGTGATTGATTTTGAAAATGATGTGATGAATATAATTCCGAAATTGAATTATTATTATTATTGTTATTGTTAATATTATTATTATTATTATTAAGATTTTTATTAATAGTTTGTTTATGACGTTGTTGCTGTTGCTGTTGGTGCTGTTGTTGCTGCTTCTGTTGATTATGCCCGACTGAAGATCCATTCAATAATTTAGCTTTCTTGTTCGCTGAAATTGAACGAAAAAAAAATAAAAAAAAAAACAAAGAAGTTAATTTTTAAAATTCAAAACTTATACTAAAAAAATATTTAATATATAAATGTGTTTGTCTGATTGTGTACTTATGTTGTGCAATGCAATGTTTTAAAAATATTGTACAAAAAAAAAAAAAAAGAAAAAACAAAATAAAAAACCTGAAGCGATTTTTTTTCATGTTTAAATAAATTCAAAATATAAAAATTTTATTTTCTTTTTCTTTTCTTTTTCGTTTTTTTGGTTTTTTTTGTTTTTTTTTCAAATAAATTGTAAAGTTAGCATATATATTTTTTTTCTCTTTCTATTCTTATGTTTCTTTTTTTCTTTGTTTGTTATTGCTTTTCCATTTTGTACAATTTTTAATCTAACCTCTATTTTGTAAGAGTAAAATATATTGTATTTATAATTGCAAACTTAGCAAAGTTGAATTCAACTGAATTTTTTAGTGAATATTATGTTGTTTGTTTTATTTTTGTTTCGTTATGTTTTTTTTTTTTTTGTTTTTTGTTACATACAAAATGTTTACTTTTAATAAATTGATAATAAAATAATTCTTATTATCTCTTTCTCTTTTTTAAATACAATTTTTTTAAAATATACATAAAAAAAAAGCAAAAAAAATAGTTTGTACATAGTAATATACTTTGAATACCTATATTTAATTAATACATATTTTATATTTTCTTCTTATTAATTATTAAAATCGTGCACAACATACACACAACATAAGACATAATCAGGGGAATACCCTGAATTCTCAGATATTTATTCAATAAAATGTGCGTGTTTAATTATAAGTAGAGTATATTGTATACAAAGTATAGAGAAGCTTAGAGTAGAGAGAAAAGGAGAGAGGTTGATCAGCACCGGAAATGCAATCATTTCAATTGTCATAAAAAAAAAAAAAAAAAAGAGTAAAATAAAATTTTAAATGATACGCGGTATTATAGATATAATAATATGTACGAATCCGTTTAAATCATTTAACCATTAAAAAAAAATTTTTTTTTTGAAAATCGTATTTGATTTTTCATTTTATCAGTTTAATTCTACTTTGTTTAATTGAAATTTAATTTTGGAAATTAAAAAAAAAAAAAAAAAAAAGAAAAGAATCAAATTAATTTAAAAACTAAAAATTTTTTATAGTGTATAATGGTCGAAAATTAATTTTTTGTTTTTTCTTTTTAATTTTATGAATTTAATTATTGTAGGTAAGTATATAATAAAATTATTGAACCTGAAATTTTTTTTTTATTTTCGGAAATATTCTTTTTTTTTTTTCATTTATAAAACGAAAAAAAAAATCATTGATAAGCATTTTTTTTTTGTTTTTAAAATATAAGTCAGTGTTTAAATTATGGATTGGAAAAATGTACATTTTTAGGAAGTTGTGTTCATACATATAAAAATAAAATGAGATATAATGGAAATAAATAATTTATTAAGTTAATTAGAAAAATTTTTTATTCATTCAATATTATTAAATTTTAAAGCCTAAATCTTTTATTTTGAATAATGTTAAATTTGTAGATCAAAACTGAACTGAACCATTAAAAAGAAAATCTTATACGTATGTGATATTTTGTTTTTTTTTTATTGTAACATTTTTGCAATTTTATAATATAACAAAAAAAAAAAACATTTCATTATTTTGAAAATAAAGTTTTGAATATTTTTTAAAAAATTTCAGATTTAAAATTTTTCATATTTTTAAAATCTTTAGTTTTCACAGGTTGCATCAGGATCTTTTAATCGTTACTATATATTGGCTAGAATTCTTTAATATTTTACATCTTGTTTTAATTTAAAATCATAAATTTGTTATTTATTTTTTATTTATTATCCTTGTTTTTTAAATATATCTTAAGAAAAATTGCAAAATTGATTTCAATTATAAATGCTTGCAGAATCTGTGGAGAATTTGAAATCGAAATGCTTCGATTAATATACGTCCAGTAAGGTTAGCCGAGGGCTTTATTGTATTATTTTTATTTATTTATTTATATTAATATTACAAATCACATATGTATATTACAATATTACGTAACCATCGGCTACAAAGCCATTATAGGTCGATTACTATTATTAAATTATACACCAATATTATTTATTTTGTTTATATTATATATCATATATATTTACACTATATTTGGTAGCAAGGCGGATTTGTTTTAAATTAATAAAACTTGCTACCTGTACAGGATTTGAACCCACACTCACTCGGTTAATTGACCACCTGGTCTGTTTAACCACTAAGTCACCGACGCCCCCATTTTATTATTTATTTATTTATATTAATATTACATACATAAATGTAATGCAATATAATTGAACCATCGGCTACCAAGGCCTTTATAGGTTTTTATACTATTATTAAATTATATACTAATATTATTTATTTTTTTATATTATATACAATATATTTAAATCATATTTGGTCATAAGGGGGGTATGTAAAGAAAAAACACATTTAAGACTTGTGCAGGGATCGAACACACACTCCTTCGGTTAATACGCCACACGCCCACCCCCTAGAATCTGTTTTTTATTTTTTTTTTAAAAATTTGCATACTTTCGGGCAATTTTCATTTAATTTTTTCTTAATTCATCAAAAATTATAAAAAATTATATTAAATTATACAATTATTAAAATAAAAACTCAATCAATAATATCTTATATTATTTTTTTGAAAACATAAGAAAACTATTAGACAGATGGATGATTTTTATATTAATATTGAAAAGAAAAATAAAAATTATATTTTTGTCAGGAAATACTTAATAATTTCTATAAACATTTCAGAACAATTAATTTAAAGTTGATAATTTAATTTCAATAATTTCAATTTTGAATGAAAGTAAAAAAACTACAAAAATAATGTAAAATTTTGGGAAAAAAGTGGAAAAAAAACTTACATCATTCCAGTAATTTACAATAAAATGACTTTCTAAAATTGTTTTCAATAATTTTTTTTTTCCACAATATCAAATGTGAAAGTATTTTTTTTAAAAATAAATAATTTGAAAAATTTTTAATAATTGACTTAAAAATGTCTTTAGCACTAACGACGATTAATTTTTAATTATTTGTCCTCGCCGCATTAGAATTTTCATTAATTTCCCCATTGTGATTTTGAGAATTTAAATTTTCTTCTTGACAACAATTTCAAAAATTTTTGATTAAAATCACATGTTTAAGATTAAAAACACATGTCAAAAAAATGAGTCATTTTTAGCTGGGAATCACAAACTCATATATGTATATACCTATTGTATTATTAATTTTATACATTAATAATGACCATTTAATTATAAATTAAAATGCTTATTTATTAAATTTAGTATAGGTTCATTCACTTTAAGTTTTTTTTAAATAATATATAAATCTGCTGATAAATGTTAAAATAAATGCATTAAAATGCAATCTGTGCACTATTATGTTAGAGTTTTCAAAACCTAATTTAGAATTAAATGTAATTAAATACATATTACTCTAATTTAAGTTTATGTTACAAGAATATAAAAAATTATTAATAATTATTGATTAATTATAAATTTATAAAAAATTTCGAAGCTCCATATATAATACAATGAACACTTTTATTCGCTCTCTATACGCAACCAGCTGTCAAAATGCCACAATAAACACACTCGTTTCACAATTGTAAAAAAGATGCTAACTATTTTTTTTTCGCTTTCTATACGAATTCAAATGTCAAATAATTGTTCTACAATAATTGAGCAGGTATCAAAATAAAAAGAAGACATAAATATTAGTTAAAACAGAGAAAAGATTTCATGGTGGATACTGTTTGGTAGGCTGTGTAAAGGCAGCGTATAAAGAGTGAAACAAATACGTTAATTGTAGATACATCAAAAATAATTATTTTTGGGTATAATTTAATTGTTTGTATAAAATTGTCAAAATAGAAAATTCTTTAATTCATATAAAATTAGTTTTTTTTTTGAACAAACTTCTTTGTTCTGATACTTTAATCGAAAAAAAAAAATAATTTTTTTTAGCCAGACAACTGATATTAAATTGTAATGCCACAATTATAATTTAAATATTTAAACACCTAGACTATTTCTATATAATAAAACGACGTTAAATACTTTTTAAACTTCTAAAAGACTAAAACGAAACTGAATGTATATAGAATCTTCTATAAAAAATGTCAAGTTTAGCTTTAAATATTAATTTAAACTAAAATAAAATAGTTATAATGGGATTCATGTTGCAGCCGAGTAATCAGCTGAAAACAGCTTTGTAAAACTATAATGAATCTAGAAACTGAACCCTAATCATAGAACCTTAGTCGATGTTTCTTATAGAAGTGAAAAGGAAAAAAAAATTTAATCCGTGTAGAACAGAATCCAGTGTTAAATGACTAAAAATGTTGGACTATA
This sequence comes from Poecilobothrus nobilitatus, assembly GCA_947095535.1. NCBI lineage: Eukaryota > Metazoa > Arthropoda > Insecta > Diptera > Dolichopodidae > Poecilobothrus > Poecilobothrus nobilitatus. The sequence goes on along the minus strand of OX352772.1, from coordinate 48,427,492 downwards.
TTTTAGGCGCGCGTTTGCTGCATAACTGAAACTGAATGAGAAAGGCAAAAAAAAAAAGTTTCTTTTCTACAAAATTATTTGTATTCTAAGGATTTTACAAAGGTTTTTTTTTTTTTGTATAAAATACATCTTACAAAAGAAAGACCGGTATGAAAGATTGCACTTGGAATAGACAATTATTAGTTTTTAAAACTTCCAAAAGTTATTTTCGAAATTCTTCGAAAATATAATATATAAAATGTATATGAAAAAAATAAGAAATTTTAATTAAATATTATTAATATTAATATAAAAAATATTTTTAATATCGTTTCCTTAAATATGATTAAAACCACACAATTAATTTTTAAAATTTTTTATATAATACAAAATTATTTTTTTCTTTCATTTATATTTTTTTTTATAAGGTTTTTAATGTTAATTAATGTTAATTTATATATTTATTTATTTATTTTGAGTACTTTTCTTTTCTATCTTCTCCTTTAAATTGTGGTTTTCTTTATAAAAATATATTAAATGGCGGAAACTATAAAATATTTGAATATGAATAAAAATTAATAATACTATATAGTGTAACTCTGTACTATTGTAATCGGATCTCTTAAAATAAAATAATAAAAAAAAAAAAACCTCTGGGAATTTTAAAAAGACTTTATAACTATAGTATTTCAATCTTTTGAACCTATAAAAATTTATTTAATTAAATCAATAGTTATATTAAATAGTATAATTATATAATATAAATAATAGACGTATATATACTTTTCTTTAAAAATTATTATAAATACTTACTAACGGTATAGATTAAAACGAATTAAAATTTCAATTTCTTAAAAGCACTTGGAATGTCTCACATTTTATCCGCTATATACAAAATGCTTTGAAGTAAATTATTAATCAAAATAGTTTCTGGGAAATGGTTTTTATTTTCCTATTGAGAATTAAAATGATTACTTTTGGTTTTGCAGAAATGAATTTTCATTATAAAATTTTAAATTACGCAACAATGTACATGCAGTTACTGAGACCCAACACAATTTACAGGTGGATCTCAGTAGCTGGTTAGTAAAGGTTTTATTAATCATGACAGTGCGGACTTAATATTATCACATATATTTATCACATAGTTCGTATATTATCACATAGTTCGTAAATCATCTTGATTGCCAATACAATTTTTGAAGGCACAATACGAATTTAAAGTCTATAATGATTACTGATGTGTTCGCTCAGTTTTAATCAATAACAAAAAAAAAACAAAAAAAAAACAATTTATGAGCTGCAGGAATTAATCATTTTACTGTTATTGGTAACATTAAAAAAATTCTTGTTAAAAATAAACAAATAATTAAGGGTCTCGGTGGCTTATTTGATAAGACCTTACGAAATATGCTGTGTCTGTGTACATAGAGAGAGTGTGAGTTCGAATCTGACACACGTCGTTAGAATAATTCCCTCTTCCGCTGTTTATAGCCACACCTGGAAAGTAAAAGGCAATTACACAGCCTTCTCATATTTATGTGGCAGAGGAATAAATTAAAAAAAAAAAAGATAATTAGTTAAAAGTATCTATATATATCAAAAAAAGTCAAAAAAGTTAGAATGTTATCCACTATGATAATGAATGTTTAATAGAATCAGAATTTTTTGTTTGACATGATCATGGTTCGAAACATGTGATATATGGGACTATCTTAAAAAATGTTAAAATAAATAATTGAAGTTTGAATAGCAATAATGCATTTGAATAAAAACCATTTTATCTTAAATCGTATATTGACTTTATAATAATTTAATCTCTATAGGAGAATAATCAGTGATAATTTTTAGCTAATAAGTATTGAAAAGTAAGATATTGTATTACATACATATATACATACAAGGAATGTCAATTAAAAAAAAAAATTTTTGACTTATACTAAATTAAAATGTGATGTATTAATTTACCAGATTATATTTCCTGCTTTAAACATTTTAGACAGAAAAAAAAAAAATCTTTAGATACTTGTATGAATATAGATCATAATGAATAATAGATTTTCTTGTTACTACATAATCTACTGTATATACTTGATGTGTATCCGACAATACATTTCAAATTAGACATTAAGTAAATTTTCTTATAAAATAACATGTAAATTATTTTTTTTATTTGACAGAATAGAAGAAAAAAAAAAAAGGAAGTGCAATTTAAATATTTCAATTTTAATAACATGTTATATTTTTGTAATCTTGACAATAATCCTATTTTTGAATACCAAAAAAAAAATAAAAATAAAAAAACAGGTAACATGCAATATATGCATTCTTTTCACCTTTTGATTATCTATAAAATTGACTTATGTTGTATAAAATAAATTAAATTTTTTTTCTTTTATTTATTATTTTGAAAACTAGTTTGGAGAGTAAAAGAAATTACTTATACATATTATAAATGGTTATTTTTTAAAACAGTAACAGTTATAACATTACTTTAATTTAAAGTGAATAAAATTTAAAATAATAATATTTAAACTAAATATAAAAAAAAATAAACATGATTAAAATAATTGTGGCAAATTTAAATAATTGTTAAACATTATGAAGAATATTGTGTGGCTGGTTCTAATAACTGATCACCAATTTTGAGAACTGTTTCGCTAAGATGCAGTTACAATCATAATACTCTATACTCTCTATTAATTATACCCTAAGAACTATACGTTCGAACTTGTAATCATATCATTTACATTTACGTTTCTTTACGTTTTACATAATTTGCCATTATATGTGTATGACATCATAAAAGAAACGCGATAAATATGACAAAGTATATATTATTATATTCAAGTTCAGAATTGAATTCTTAATTGATTTAATCGATGTACGCCTGTCCTCCTGTCCGCAAGATAAGTTTAAAAATAATGGGGATAAGCTTCCGAATATTTACCATTTCATTTTTGTAATATTGTTAGTTGCGTCATTGAAATTGAGCAAGTTGGAACGACGTGTTCAAGTAGCTGGTCTACAACTTCTTTCTTAATGTAAAATAACTTAGTGTCTATTGAAGTTACATGACTTAAATTTTGTGAAAAAAGGTTAAGTCTTATGTGAATGATTTATGCTAATTTTCTTGCTCTAGCAGTAGCAGATTCGGGTAGCTGTCATATAACTTTTTTTTTTATATACGATCTAAACTAACTAGTTATATAAGCTGAGATAATTAAAATCTTGTCAAAAGAATTTAAGTTTTATGCCAACGACTTCTGTACAATTTTGATATGTTTAGAGCAGCTGGTTCGAATAACTATGATACAATCTCAAAATTTAAATAAATAGATCTCGAAATACTTAATTAACTCAGGTATCTAAGATTTTGTAAAAGATGATTAATATATTTATGTTAACAGCATAACTTATGTTTGTACGGCTATACAAGGGTTGATGAAGCCAACTATACACTCTTTCTCATTTGCCATTGTTTCATTATTTATTTTGATATGATTTAACCAGAGTTTAAACACAAAATCTATGGTCTGAAAAGCAATGATTTAAGTGTCATTTGTCGGTCAGACATAAATATGTATAAATATGTAATAAAAATTATAAAAAAAGTTATGATGATCCACATTTTTTTCTTTTTCTTTTCCACTCCTATAAAGAGCATAGGGCATCCATTAAGTCATTTATTATTCATATTTAACTAAGCTTAAGTTCTGGAATCATTATTTCACTAAGTCGTTAATTACTCGGCTGTAGCTTTTGTACAAGAATATAAGACATTTCTTTTATTGGCTGGATGATGACCCACATAGGAAAAAGTGGACCCACATAGGGAAAAGTGATGACCCACGTGAAAAGGACTTACAGTTTACAATTGTTGGATTTTCTAGAAAAAGAGATGTGCTAACAATAAAAGTAATCTGCAACACAGATGAATTTTGTAGAACGTCTAAACGTATACTTAACCTTAATCTTAAGTTACTGATACTAATTAATAATTAATGATGTTGATGATTATGAAATATTTCTAATTGAATTAGTCATAAGTATTTATTAGATATTAAGATGTTGCAATGGTATTGAAAAACTTAAAATCAAATGTATCAAATAGAAATTATCATAAAACAATTTTGAAAAGAAGTTTGGCTAACTATAATTAAACGAATAAAAGCGCAAATTATAGTTTAAAAATATTTTTAAGGATATCTGTAAGATAAATATTAAAGATAGTTCTTTAGAAGATATATAAAATCAATCAATTCTAACTTGATGTTAAAAAGAATTACAAAATATTAATTAATGAAAATGAAGAATTTAGGAATAGAAATTAGATTTTAACCTGTTAAAAAATCGTTTCACAATTTTTCATAAACTTATATTTTTAAATTTAGAATAACCTATATTTTTTAAAAAGTACTTTATTTAGTCATCGACGTTTTAATGGAGGAAGCATTGCGAAAACATGGAGATAATTTATTAGACAAACTGTGGTGCATACAAATGTGCAACATAATTTAATTTTGCAATGATAAATATATTATATAAATATATAAGTTTAATAGATATTAGTTTTACCTGAATTTACACAAATAGTATAATAACAGTTTTTCAAACTACTCTGATTTAATACACCGTTATAATATATACATTAATACATATATAATATTAATACATTATATTAAGTATTATATAGTATTATTTATGTATACATTGGATATATTATATGAATTAAAAAAAAAGCCTATTTTCTTGTCAAATAAAATATTCTTTATTGTAAGGATAATTTAATATTAAATAAGACACGTCCAGTTATTTTATATAGAGAAACGTTTATATATTCAATTTTATTTTAATATTAAAATTCAAGTTTACAACTTGTTCCACAGTTTGTATAAAATACAATGAAAAAAAGCATACACATCTGTACAAACAATATTAAATGTGATCTGTTAAATTTTTGTTCATTTTAAAAAGAAATTGCTTTCACTTTGTTATAAATTTCGCACTAAGAGACCATACAATATATTCTTGTATATATACATTTTAAATGCATCACTTGAATTTACTTGATTCCATTTACTTTTATTTTGTTTTTGTTCGTTTTTTTTTGCACCAAAAAAAAAAAAAGAAAAAATGAAATGCTACAATTGTATGACCTTTACATAAATCTTGAATTGTCTTAAATTATTGTTATACGGTTTGATTGCATCAAAAGAAAAAAAAGTAATTGTAGCAACTAATTTGCGAAGACAATTTACAAGCGGTTAGACCTCTATTTATTTTAGATATAGTTACATACATACTTGTATACGAATAATATTTGTTCTCTTTTTTAAATCATTATACGGAATCATAAACCGTTTTAAAGAGTAAAAACTTGAATATTCATATAATGTTCACTTGTATCTGAGTTTTGTTTTGGATTTTTTTTTTTTGATAACGCCACAAATGTATATAAACATATAACTGACAATCAAATGGATTGTATCATATAAAAAAAAAATTATTAGTGCGAGAGAAAAAACATTTTTTGTTTCATTTTTACAAATGGATGCACAAAAAATATATGTATGCATGTAAATAAAAAATTTTTAACTAATTAAAAATCAAAAAATAATGAAGAGAAAAATAAACTCATAAATCTGTCTAAAATTTGGTTCTAATTTCTATGATTATGTATGTATGTATAGATATGTACATCTTAATCACAAGAAAAAAAAATTTATTTTCAATTAATAAAAGGGGCAAACATAATTGCATAATATTAGATTTTGTTATTTAGATGGTTCATTAATTGTCCATTTCATTGTTGTTGATTTATAGGCTATAAACAATTAAACGAAGAACTGTATATAGGAGAAACAGATCTAAGGCTAAAGATTCTCAAAAAAGTGGAAACAAGTTCGTAAAATACCGTACATCTAGTCATGGATTGGCAGCAGAAGAAGAAAAATCTAATAAATTTAGAACTATTACTGCAAATTTTTTGTATGGTTTTTTTTTTTTTAAAGTCGATGAAGAAATATATTTATATATATATATATATACAATATAGGTACTAAAACTAAATTTGTATATGTTATACAGTTTTAGTATCTAATATAGTTTTAGTTTACGTAATAAATCCTTACATGGATTTTAATAGTATTAAGATATAAGATTTAAGATTTAAGTTATTTACATTTTACATTTAAAGTCGACTTAAATCAACCATGCTCTGTAATGGTTCCTAGCAGAGAGGACTGGTCTAACGAAAATCACTTATCTATTTTCACAGAGTGGCAAAACAAGTTTTAGAGTCTTGGAATTGAACAGACATGTTTCAATAAGATAGCCTGTATTGACTATTACAGTGATTTTTAAGTGGAAGCGCTGACAAACCAAGTAGATGCTAACCTTGCATTGGTAAAGATAATTTCAGATAACAGAATTATATTCTACTATGATAGTAAAATGTTAATAAAATCCTTAGCAGAGAAACTTACCATTTTTAAGGTGGTAGACGGCTGTCGAGAAGTGTTGCTCTCAATACGGAACACTATCAACTTGAACGTTGGTTTAACTATATAATTTTGTCCTAGTGCACGAAGGTATTACAGACGACGAGCCAACGATTAGCTAGCAAAGCACGGATCAAAGCTTGATCTAAGCGTATCTGCCAACACTCCATGTATTCACGTATACAAATTCTCAAATTGAATATTATAAATACCACTTCTTTTATTTGCCCAAGAAATACTGGCTTGCAGGTGCAAGCTGGAGGACAGTCACGGCCTCGTGACCGGATTTGAATTTAGAAAGAATACTCTCATTTGCCAGATTTGAAAAAATGCAATTAGTTGGTGTTGTTGCATGCCATTATCTGATCGGCAGATAAGTTAGAAGATTAGATATATGCATGTGGATCTTAAAGATAGATTTTGCAAAGGAATTGACGCTATAGAAAGCTTGAAGTACTTTTATTGCACCTGTCAAAAAAAAAGATGGAAACATTCAGGTAGTCTCCTTTTACAAGATTTAGGTAAATTCTCTAACAATATCATCATGTCATAAATCTAACAAAATTTAACATTAATTGTTTAAAAAGGCTCTCTTACGTTTTGAAGTAGTGCACGGGCCTAAAATCTGATGATTACTGACATGTTAGTTCAGCCTTAATCAATAAAAAAAATATGCATTTTCAGGCTTTTTTTTATTAAGAATTAAAGTATGTATAATGTTTTTAATTTTGTAAGAAGAAATTCAAACCGCTAGTTGTTTTTCTAAATGTTTTCTATAAAATATTTAATCTCTTAACTAAAATGTCTCTTAACAATATTAATTTACTCTTAATTTGGAGAAAAATTTTAACAGAAATTTAAATTTATGTAAAATAAAAGTTTTCATTTTTAAATTTTTGATGGAATCATTTGGAAATCTATACTTTTTAAAATTTTATTTAATTATTTTATTAAATTTCTTAGGTTAATATAATCCAATATAATTCTATGTACTTATCCCGCTTATTTAAAAAACCTCACATTTTAACCTTTAAATATATGGGAATTATCAAAAGGTAACGAAATCTTTTAATCACAACGAATAAAGAACATTTTAAAAATTTTTAATGAAAAGAAAATAAAAGTACCTATACAATTCTTGGAAATTTCGTAAAATGAAATATATCTATTGTAATAAATTTGTTTTGAATTATATTTGACAATAAACCTAGCATCAAAAAAAAAAAAATATAAATTATTTTCCTTTATTAATGCTTTTCTGTTTTTAAAATTTGCCATTAATGTGTATGACATCATAAAGGAAACGATAAATACGATAAATATGACAAAGTATATTATTATATTCAAGTTCAGAATTGAATTCTTAATTGATTTAATCGGTGTACGCCTGTCCTCCTGTCCGCAAGATAAGTTTAAAAATAATGGGGATAAGCTCCCGAATATTTACCATTTCATCTTTGTAATATTGTTAGTTGCGTCATTGAAATTGAGCAAGTTGGAACGACGTGTTCAAGTAGCTGTTCTACAACTTCTTTCTTAATATGAAATAACTTAGTGTCTATTGAAGTTACGTGACTTAAATTTTGTGAAAAAAGGTTAAGTCTTATGTGAATGACTTATGCTAATTTTCTTGCTCTAGCAGTAGCAGATTCGGGTAGCTGTCATATAACTTTTTTTTTTATATACGATCTAAACTAACTAGTTATATAAGCTGAGATAATTAAAATCTTGTCAAAAGAATTTAAGTTTTATGCCAACGACTTCTGTACAATTTTGGTATGTCTAGAGCAGCTGGTTCGAATAACTATGATACAATCTCAAAATTTAAATAAATAGGTCTCGATATACTCGAAATACGCAACTATTCTAATTTGTATGTTGTTTTTTTTTTTTTTTTTATTAATTTAAAATAATTGTTTAAAAAAGGCAAAATAAAGCTGAAGAAGAAAATTAAATATAAAGTTTTAATTAAAATTCATAACCTAAAACAAAATAATAATTATAATAATTATTTTAATAAACAGTTTTTAATACAACCTTCATACAATATAGGAAATAATTTTGTTATAGGAAAGGTCTATATTTATTCAAATAGTAGACATTTTTCTTTATATGCTATAATTTTGGTTCAAAAAAAAAAAAAAAAAAAAAAACCAAAATATTTAAATTAATAAATTTATATTAAAATTTATGATTACATCATTAGCAATACCTACCCTATAATTAAAATTGTTAACAAAAATGAAGATGAAATTAAAATGTTTTTTTTTTTTTTTTTTCAAATTAGTGTGGGACAAAAATATAAACTTACTTCCATAATATTTTTACAGACAAAAAAAAAAATAAACACTTTCACACGTTATTTTATTATTACATATTATATACTTTTTGTTCCTGCAGCATGTTGCTAGAAACATCTTTAAAATGTGTTAAATTATATTGAATTAAAAAAATCAGGTTAATTTTAATTTATAACGAGGAAGAGTGCAGTAGAGTAGACTGTGTCAACTCTGGGATACCCGTATGAACATAATATATCCTGTTTCTATAAAACTTGATCATCTTTTAAAAACATTCAGATGTTTTGTACCGAACTACAGAGATATATTTATGTAAATTGTGGAGTTGTATGATAGCTACCCGAATCTATTGCGCCTAGCTTCATTAAATTCCAAGAAATGCAAAATGCCTGAACCGGCTGCTTTAGACCCATCAAATTTTACAAAAGTTTTTGGCATGCAACTGGACCCTTTTTCACTAAATTTCAGATAGCTAGCTCCAATAGACACTGAGTTATTTTCATTTAAAAAGAGAAGTTGTATGGCAACTATCCGAACCTGTGATATCATCACAACCAAATGTTACAGAAGTTGTTGCCATAAAACTCGATCATCATTTGCAAAATTTCAGATACCTAGATTGAATAGATACTGAGTTATTTCTATATAAAGATAGAAGTTGTATGGCAGCTACTCGAACCCGGCGGCCGAAAATGTTGGATTTAAATAGCAAAACTAACGATTTTGCAAAAGTGACGTAAAAAAAATTTCAGCCCCCTAGCTCCTTTATTTTTTGAGTTATCGTGCGGACGGACGGACGGACGTACATGGCTTAATCGACTCAGAATTCGATTCTGAGCCGATCCATACCTTTGACACTATATCTAGCTCGACTCCTTTAAGGTGTCACAAACGTAATGGCAAATTGATTATACCCTTGAACATAGTTCATACGGGTATAATAAATAAATATAAATGTATACATATATGTATGTATGTATATTTATATACTTTTACTTAAATCGGAAGTGGAAATATTTTAATTTTATATTTTTGTATAAAATACAAAATAGAAGAAGAGAAAAAAAAAATTTCAATTTCCTGTACTGAAATCTTAAAATTTGCAATAAGCGTAACCAATTGTTAGGTATAGCTACTGACTCACAAAATAAATTAAAACTATTAAAAAATTATTCAGCCATTTAAATTGTTTTTTTTTTTTTTTGTTTTCTTTTTTAGTTTATTTTTTTTTTTAATATGAGAAAATATTATTTCAATATTTATATTATTGCATATATCAAATACTTTTTTATATTTAGTTGTATTTAATTGTTATTATAGACAAAATATATACTGAATTATTTGCAAAGATTTTGTAATTTGATTTGTAAAGTACATAAAACAAAAAAAAAAAACAACAAAAAAACAAAAAAAAAAAAAAATTGCATAATTTTGATGACTTAAAAATTATGTTTGAAAGAGATATTTTTAGTAATGTTATTATTATAAATTAATTTTTGCAACATAAGTCATAATAATTAAGAAAAAAAAAAACAAAAAAAAAATTCATTAGATTAAAGTTATATTACAATTGGAATTGCCCATTAATGAAATTTAAAGAATTATATTATATCTTCATAATCGATTTAATAATATATTATCACTTTGTCATTTGTTATTTATCTATAAAAATTTGAAACTTCAGCTATACGATATTTTATTTAAATATATAACAAATAAACAAATTCAATCAGCAGCACAGGCTATTAAAATTATGTCTCTTAAAAACGTATACACTTTTTTAGTAGGTGCGGGATTCAAAAATATTAGGGGTCCGTGCCCGTTACTCCAAAGCAAAAAATTTAATGTAATACCGTTTCATCGGAAATGCATTTGCGATGTATTTAACACATCGTCTTATGATCTGAAATGACAAAAAAAAATTTTCAGGATCTGTTATGATCGAAAATCGTTTGATAATATGTTTGCGACATTGTAAATACTGAAATATCAGACAAATTAAGAATTCAAAATTTTCTGTTCACTCATTTCAGTTCTTTGTTATTTTGAGTTTTTTTTTTGTTGAATAATGGACGAATCTAGGCAAGTTTTGATGAAAATAAATTCTTATTCATTTTTTTTCAATTGAATTAATTTTTAATAATTGAAAATAATTTTTTATTCATTTTTAATTTGTTATAAACTTCAACTTTAATTTCAATTACATAAATGGCGGGCATCGCATAATTTATGATCGAAAAAGTCAAATCAGGCATTGTGTTATTGTTGTATTGTATCGACAATTTAAAATGAAAATTTTAATTTTTTCGATTTTCGACAAATCAAATACATTTTTTTGACTTTTCCGATGAGACCGATACATACTTTATATCTTTTAAAGTAACCAAATTTACAAAACAAAATTATCATAACCTATAATATGTAACCTAAAACTATATGTTGCCCAAGCTATAATATGTAACATGAATTTGTAACTTGAAACCATTAAGAAAAACTAACTAAGGAAACTTTATTTAAAAATGTAAGTTGCTTCAAATTAAATTCAGTTAAACCTGCATGCTTTTGTTTGTCTTTGGAGATTGAGAAAACGGAACTGTAATACTCCATAAGAAAAAAAATTTCATTGATATTTTAATTTTATCAAAGGGACCAATTTTTTCACTAAACTTATGGAGATCTACTTAAATTTATTCGTACAAATTAAAAGTTTTATTAGTTGGTTCGATTATGAAGACCATGAATGATCTAGTATAAGGTGTGTGTCAGTGTGTTATTGTTTATATTTTATTATAAGGAATAAAATTTGTGTTCCTCTTCTCAGTGATTTGCTCTTCACTTATCAGGCACAGTTAGTCTGTGGATTCACGAGTTAAGTTCCCATGAAAAGCCTCTCAAATCTGTTCTATTAAGCTTTGGAACTTTATTTATCTTTTTATTGTCTGGTTCATTTCAGAAATCATTTCGTGTATAACGATCTCGAGGAACGAAACCACTCGCAGCGATTGGTGACTCAGTGTTTTGCCCAGAGTGCGATAACTCTACGTCCGCAATATCTATCAACGTTATGGTTAGATTAGACTTTACTGTGCCATTTTCGATTTCGTTTCCGCGGTATGTTTATAATTTTTCTCCTGATTATACAGTGGTCAAATTCTCTAGAAGCGTGCTTTATTGTGATCGTTTCACTTTTTTAAATAAATTAAAGGAACATTTATACTAAATAATTGAATTGTATCATATAAGTACTCAATTGTAATTGTACCTTCATTAACAATCAATAATGTCTATATATTTACATTTTATATTATTTAGCATATACCTATGTATCTAGCAGTACCTATGTATCATGAAATATTATTTTCACAGACGATTGATTGAAATAATTATATATAATGTAAATCATTATAAATCAGAGTCATAACAATAGATTGTTTAACATTCTAACTTTGTAATAAATTAATAATGATTTCAAAGTTAGAATGTTCATTATAATTAATTTTAAATGAATACATTTGATTGGATTTTTTTGTTTTTTTATTAAATATCTTCAAAAAAATTTTGTAAAAGTTGACATAGTAATTGTAATTATATTTTGCAAGCCATGAACATTTTATAAAAGTTACATATTAATTTGTTGTAATGTAATTTGAGTTTCGAAGTGCATTCTATAAAAAATTTAATGATATGTTAAATAAAATATTAAATTATACGTGAATTTGGCAATATCCATAATTATTTCGACTAAATAAAATTAGAATTCATATCTAAAATGTAATTTACAAGTATTCATTATTTGATAATTTATTACAAAACTACATCTAGAACGATTAACTCATATGCTCTTTAAAACATTAAGACATAAGACGTCATAAATACTGCTTGAAAAATGACAACAGCGTGTTGAAAACGTCAAAAATGCCGTTGTAACTTAATAAAATTTTCAATGAAGTATTACATTTTTTCGTTGTCATTTTTCTAATATAATTTTTTAATGTTTGTGAGTTTTAATGAAAGATGAAAGAAGGCTGAAAGAACTTCGCTGATTTATCTGAAAAATGCTTCTGTAACTGTTAATATCGATGTGTCAAAGTAGCAAAAATATTCTGTCTATTGATTTTAAAATCGAGTTAGAGTTAAAAAGCTTTTGTATTCCTATATAATCCTTAATTCATTTTTATCCTTAGGAACATAGTTCAAGGGTATAATGTATTTGTCATTACGTTTGTGATATCTTAAAGTGGACGAAATAAATATGAAAAAGTATTTGAAGAATATATTTTTATTCATGATCGAATTCTTAATCGATTTAGCTATGTACGTCCATTAGTCCGCACGAAAACTCAAAAAATAATGGAGCTAGGATTCTGAAATTTTTATTGGTTTCACCATTGAAATTGAATAAGTTCTACCGACAACTTCTTTCTTTATATGAGCTTTTTTCAGTGAACTAATTAAGCTAAATATCTGAAATATTGTCAAAACAAACTAAGTTTTATGGTGGATCTATAATTAATGATCTTCTTTGGCTTACTATATGTATAGCCTTTACGGAGTCTACAAAAGAGTATCCATAATAAAATTTGAGTTTGAGAGAAAAAGTTAAGAAAAATAAAATTTTTACTTTTACTAAATTTTGACCTTTCTCTATTTTAACTAATATTTACTTATATCTTGTTTCTTTAACATTTTAAAATGAGTTTGAAATTTTTTTTAAAATTATTGCAAAAGACGAGTTCTTTTTATATTGATACTATTCAATTATTTTAGCCTTGAATTCGTATAAAAAACGAAAAAAATTAAAATTTAAGTAACTTTTCCACAACTCCGAAACGACGACCGACGATTTATAGTAAATAATTTCATAATATTTAATACATTTCAATTTTATTTTGACAGCTGACTGCGTATATAGAGGTGGGTGTGTCTATAGGGTGTGTATATAGAGGTGCGTATATAAGGTATCCATTATGAATGCAGCATTATGGCAAAGATCTCTTAAAATTTTGTTAGCTGCAGGTTTGGGTAGCTGTTACATAACTTCTGTTTTTTTTTAAATGAGCATAATTAAGCTGGGTATTTAAAATGTTGTCGACTTGTTAACGAAGTTAAGTTTTAAGCACACAGCTTCTGGGAAATTTGATTAGTCTAACGTCAGAGGTTCGAGTAGTTGTGGAAACCATAATTAAAAGATCATCATTGTTAAAGGTAAAGGCACAATCGATTTGTTTTCTCAAATTTTCAAGTTTCTCACTTGACTCTTATGATATAGTAACGCGTGGTCTACGACTCATATACATAATTAAAATATATTTTTTGAGGACGCAAGTACATATAATGTGTTGTATATGAACAACCGATTTTCTTGCTAGTATGTAATAATCAATGGGGCCTTGGTGGCCTAGTGGATAAGATAAGATAAGGTGGCCTATGCTGTAAACACCGAGAGAGTGTGGGTTCGAATCGCACACACGTCGTAAGATTATTCCCCCCTTACGACATGTACAGCCACGTCTGAACAGGAAAAGCTGTGTAATTTCCTGTCCACATTTATGTGGCAGAGAAATGCATTAAAAAAAAAAATAATCAATTCGAGGATTAGTTGTTTTTCTTATATTACAAAATGTTTATATAAGAATGAATTTAGTATAATTTATTACAGCAATAAAAGTAATAAATTCAGAATTGTCATATTTAATTTGATCTTCAAACGATCCTCTACTTAACATACAGTGCTTTTAGTATATAACATATTATTGTTTACTTGGCAAATTACCGGTAATGCTAAGTAATATAATTTTTAAAGATTCACAATTTATTAGCCAATATTTGAGATGATTTAGTAGAATAAAATGTATAAGAAATGTAATTCATAAAATGCATTATTGGATGTTAACTGATATCACATACATCTGAGAATCTTCACAAAATTCTTTTTATAATTTTTTTTTATTTTAATTAGTTAAATATTTAATTTTAATTTTGTTTATATTTTTTTTTTTTTAGCATGCTCATTTGTTGCCTTATAATGAAAATTTAACAAAATAAATTTAATGCTTTATTTATTTAATCCTTATATGATATCCTTATGATTATCCTTTTATCAAATTAGAATTATTATTAATATAGTAATCACTATAGTTATCACTTACATAATGCGATAAATATATCCAAATTTTGTAAGCGAGCAAAAAAATTTAATATTGCATTCATCCTGAAGGATAATTAAAATTGTATTTAGAAATCCGAGGATAATGCAGTGCAGATCACTATAATCAAACCGTTAATAAAATAATAAAAACAATTTTTAATTTTTTATTTTTTTTTGTAGTAAAAGAATTTCTTTTTATACGCGACTCTTGATCAAAGACAAAATCAACACTGGAAATAGGAAAAAAAATTTAGATCGTGATTTGATTCAAATCTTAAAAAATGAAACCATGAAAATAAAAACAAACAAATATTATATTGTATGATACATGTTGATTATATGTTAGAGATGGTTTTAATGAAATATTTCTGTTTTTGTTTTTGCCATCACTTTCAATCTTATTAATATTTAATTATTAATGTTGTTGTTATTATATGTTTGTTTGTTTGTTTGTTTGATATTGAAGTTGTTTATAAGTTGTGCTTGCGCGTTTAATTAAAAAGAAATCCGGATAATAAAAATATACCCGTTACAGCATCCCAACTAAATACTATTAGTATTATTATATACAAGTATATACACCATTTTCTAGATACAGGTTTATCTTCAATATATTTGAATTTGAATTTAATGAGTATTAAATTTTTGCATTAAACAGAAGAAAAAAAAAAGTAAAAAAAAAGAAAAAAAATTATTGCTATATTATAAATTAAAAAATGCATCAATTTGTTATTTTATTAGAAAATTAGTTATAGTGTAATATAAAAATATTTCATTTGTTGCTTTATTTAGATCAGCATTTTTATGTTGTGAGAAAGTTGTTGAACCAGATCGTTATATGTTTTTATTTTTTTTTATTGTTTTTTTTATAGTGTGTTAAAAAATTCATTATTATTTTTATTTGTATACATTGGAATGAATACATTGGAATGATATGAGAGTATGAGACGTATTATATATTTTTATATATAAAAAAAATAATACCCCATCATCTATCAAATATCTATATAATGTCTATAGATATCGACCGGTACTTTAATGAAACTTGTAGATATCGTTTTTCCTTATAAAAAATTGTTTTTTTTTTTTATTTTAAATTATAATTTATTTCAAGTAAAATTGTTTGTGTTCATATTTAGACTATTTAGGTTTTAAACTTAGGGTGATCGAATGTTTAAGGGACATATAAAATTAATTATGTATGATTATACAAAGAGTGATCGAATGTTTAAGGGACACATGAAGCATTGATTATATGCTGTTTTGTAACCGGCCCTATACTATGATATATATTAGAATAAAGAATGAATGGTACATGTAAATTCTGTCAACAAGAAGAAGAATCTTAAGGACAGATACTCAGAAATTAACGAACAAGATATATGTACATAGGAGCATATTCCTTTGCCGCAGATGAACTGCCAGCAATAAATCATTTTCTTAGAGGCAGTATGAGAAAGTCAGAAGTTTTATAAGTGGAGGCAAAATTCACAACATGTAATAATCGAAGGTAGCAAAATAGATTTACATCAAAAGGTCGTAGTGTTACTGATATTCCTTAAATAGTAATAATCTAATAATAATCTAATCTAATGACTTATACTTCATGGCTTAGTTGCCAAGAAACTTTAGGTCATTTAATAAAAGTGAAATTCATTTTTAAATGTTTAACACTTTACAGTGGATTATCAAATGCTTAAGGGACGAATGCAAAAATTGCTGTGTGATTATACAAAAGGTGTGAATGTTTAAGGAACATATGAAGTATTGATTGTATATGCTGTTTTATAATGAGCCTTATGTTATGACATATACTTCATGGCTAAGTTGACGGGAAATTTAAGATGTATCTCATTTTTGACATTTTATATTAAACTGTAATTAGAATGATAAGAATGTTTTTTAAAATAGAGATAGATATATAGATTAAATATTAATATAAAGATATGGTTATATTTTGCTAAGATTTTACATTACTCTTAAGTGCTGAACGTTATTCTCATGAACGTCAAAACATTGAAAGAGTAAAAAGTAAAATAAACAAAATACAAACTATTATTTCGTTTTAAGGGAGAAGAAGTTAAACTTTTATTTTGTGGAGCATTAAAGGCATGTGATTGAAAATTGCAAGTTTAATAGAAAACAATTGTTGGTCTATTGTAAAAATTAATTAAAATGCTGTGTGATCTATAGTACTAAACGGAAGAAGGAAGCTGAAGAAGAAATTAAAAAAGGTATAGTTATGTTATAACTAGAGAAGTATTCTGTTATACAATTTGATTGTATGTATTACATATATATATAGTTCTATTCTCATATGGTATTCTGTACTTTGGAATTAAACCACCTTTTATTTATTTTGATAATACTAAGGATTAGATTACTATTAAAATTTCCTATAAGTATATACCATTTTCTGAGATAATCAAACACATACCAGCACCAAATTAATCATTATTAGGAAGTACTTAACTTTATAACAACATGTATAACAATAAAAACAACTGTTGGATCAATGACTTTATATTTATGGTAATGAATTGTGAATTTTTATATATATATATATATATATTTTTTTTTTAATTTTTCCTGATTTTTCCTTTCTTTTTCTTTTATATTTATTACTTAGCAATATTTTATAATTTAATTATGGGGTTGTTATAACGAATATAACTAAAGTTTTCAAAACTAATGTTGCTGATGATTTAGTTAAAGTATATGTAATTGAAAAACATGTTAAACAAGAAATTTCAAATTTCAAGTTTATTGTTTTTAATTTCATTTCAAAAATATGATAAGTTCATAAATTAATTTTTTGTTGCAAATATAGTGAGGGGATTATAAAAAAATTGAGGTAGGTTTTTGTTTATAAAAAAAAAAATATTAAATTTGTTGTGAAAAATATTAGATTGAAAGGGATTAGATAATTTTTAGAATATGTATAATAAATTACATGAAGATTGAGTTCAGGAAATTCATTTAAAACTGAATACATGTTTGCAGAAACAATTATCCGGTGTTTCATTGTGTTATAAAAGATCTACGTTATTTTGTAATTTTCTTATACGGTAACAAAGATTTTATAAATGCTTTCTATAGGAAAAAATATTTTGTTTTTATAATCTGTGTAAGGTCTTAAAATCTCATTAACCTCAGTCAAGTTAGCGCGTTTTTTATTGTATTACTACAATGAGTTTATAAGTTAATATTTTCACTGTTTCGTTAAATTCAGTCACAGTAGTGTGTCTGTACTTTATATAAAAAGTCACTTTGAAATCGAATTCTTAGTGATAGTGAAATTTTTTCAAATCACTTTAAAAATAAATGAATGTCTACAGGTTTTTCGAAACTTTGTAAGTCGCAAAAAAAAAAAAGAATAGAAAAATCTTTTCTCCCAAAATAATATTTGTGAACATATTCATCCGATTAGAAATTAAGAATATACTAAATCTAATAATAAAATGTTTGTTTATATATGTGTTTGTTTGTCTTATAAATTTACGTGAAAACCACCGGTTCGATTTGGCAACCAAGTTTTGCAGCAACATTTTTGGAAGTCTGGAAGAAGTTATAGGCTATATCACGTATATCACGTTTTTGTTCATTAACCCATTGCGGCACGAGAGTCTGTTAGAGTTTTTTGATTTTTTCCTTGTGTTGTCTAAACGGTTTGAGCGATTGAGTTTAAAATTTGCACAGGTTTTCTACTTAGCTTTAGGGGTGTACCGAAAAAACTTAGTTGCAATATATATGCCGAATTTGGCCCGGCGGGTTTCCAAAAAAATTTATATTTCCGATTTATGTCCTATTTTGTAAGGTGATTTCATTGTCTGAAAGAAAACCTGAAACAAATTTTTATTTAGTTCTAGTAACCCGTTTAGGCACGAGGGCCCAACGAAGTTTTTTAAATGTTTTTTTTTTTGTCCTGCTTAAGCGACTTAATTAATTGATTTGAAAACTTGCAAAATGTTTAAAAAGATCAACCTCTTTAGTACAAAAGCTCACTAAGTTAATTTGTTTGCGATCCCTTAACTTTATGGGTTGATTTTTATGTTTTTTAAAAAGGTTTTGAAATTATTGTAAAAAAATTGTAAAATAGTCAAAAATAAAGAAAAAACAAAAAAAGATGTTTTTCCTCAGATTATATCCTCCTTAGATTTTTTGGTTTCTTAAAGTTTTTTAATGACTTAATCAAACCTAAAGATTAAGCTGGGTTTTCACAATTGGAACACCTTGAGTAACTGTTAACAATGTTTAAAATTTACCTCATAAAAAAAAATCTCATATTTAATATGTATTCGAATTCGATATTTCAAATAAAATATTTAAAAAGAAATCTTTATGATTTAATATATACATACTGCATATAATATATATATAATATATTTTGTTAAATTTTGAAAAACTGAAGGCATTTATAACGAATTTATAAACAAAGTTCAAGTTGAATGTTACTTTTAAAAACTTGTTAAGTAACATTTTTTTTTCCATTCAATCAAGAAAATTATCTTCCATTTATGGCAAATTATTTTTTTCTAAATAATATACAACTCTATTAATGGATATATATATATACACATATTTGTATATATATAATTAAACTTCTGTTACAAATTGATGTTTAAGTAGCCAGAAATGTAAAAAAGTAATTATTTTCATATTTAATTTGGCTGACTGTTATTTACTTTTAACTCGAATGCAAAAAAAAGTTTTTAATAAAGACAATAACTATCTGTGGTTTTAATTTTAAAAATTTGTTTCTGATAATAAATTAGTAATAGAAATACATTTGAGAGTAATTGAATATGTCTGTAACGCGTTTATATTTTATAAACATAAACGAATATTTAGAATTATTAAAAGAACTAATTTAACTAACTAACTCTGTTCCAACCATCTAAGTAGTTTATTTTGAAATTTTTCATTAAAAGACACCTAAATTTTGATGTTTTCGAACTAAAAATCTATATAAGTATAGATACAGCCTGTATTTTACATATTAACAATTTTATATTTATTTGAAGAGTTATGGATTTTATGACAACACCACAATGTCGTGATCTTGAAATTGTATCAAGAAATTGCATTTCGACTTGTACTAAGTGATCAATACTAATTGAACTAAGTGATCAATTGAAGAAATTAGACTGTATGAAATATTGTTGTGTAGCAGGGAACTCCAAAATTAATATATAGAAGTAAATATATTAATTTTACTTTTTATTTTTACTTCTCGTTTCTTAACATTTGCCTTAGAGTAAAAATTTGATCTTCCAATGATTTGGAAAATGTATATTGATAGTTGTGGAGGATTTTTTCTTATCATATTAATTTTCTTAATTCATCGAAGCTGCGTTTAATCGTTGTTTGATTTCGCCAAGGAGTTCTATAGGAAAAAATATTTTGTTTTTATAATCTGTGTAAGGTCTTAAAATCTCATTAACCTCAGTCTTTCGTTAACTTCTTAAATTATGCTGTTTAAATTTTCTTTAAAATATCCGAACTATCTGTCAAGAATAATATTAGAGTTCATGAGGAAATCATCATTTTTATTTATCTTAAATCTTTCATGATACTTTTCAAAAATTTGCTTATTAGTTTTATTTTGTTCGTCCGTCCGTCTATTTACAAAACTTATACACCGTTTACGGTAGGGTAATGAAATTTTAATCATGGATAGGTGTCAACAGCACCTCAAAGTTGAAAAAAACTTTATTTTTAAATGTTTATATCTTATTAAATCCTTTTTCATATAATAAAGGCACACGACAAGAAATTTTTTACATATTAATTCAATATAAAGATTGTATAATTTCTTGCAGTTTATAGATTGTGAAAACAATAAAAGAATTTCGTTGCTTTGTATTATATTTGTATTTAGTTTTCAAGACCTTTAAATTTTAAGATCAGGAATTAGCATAATTTACCTCAGAAAAAAAATTTTGTACTTCCCATTGTTTAAGAGTCATTAGATGTTAAAAATGGAAAATAATAATTATTTTTAGAGATCTGTGAATGTTCATCGTATATGTAAGATATAGGATATATATTTAGATATTATGATACCTTTTCTTAATTATATAGGGTATTGTATTATTATATAGGGTAATTCCGTCAAATTAAAGAACGCGCCTCTTGATTTTCACAATTTTTTTTTACATTTTACATTCTATCAAAAATTAAAGATCTTGATGCAAAATAAGTACAATGGTTTATATATATATTATATACATATATATATATACACATATATATCTATATATATATCATATTATTCATAATTCTTAATCAATTGTATATTTTGATATAATCAAATAAATTACTTAATATGGAATTAAATTGCGGTCTTTTTGATTTCCAATTGAAGAATTTAGCCTTTAAGTTTATTGGGTGGAAAAAATTTTTATGATTGCTGGAATAATTATTTTAATTAATTTTTACATTTTTTTTGTGATACGTTTGCTACCTTAGTACCTTAACCTGTCAAGAAACTAAAATATAATTTGGAATATCTGCTATATATCCTGTAAGTGTATATTCCGCATTAGAATTTATAAGACTTTTTTAAAAAAAAGTGGAAAATTTATTTTATTTTCATGATGTTGATAGCAAAATAATTTCGATGCAGTCAATTATAAAGTTAAGCAATTTAATAGAGATGCAATTCAGTCATTTAACTTTAAAGGGTTTATTAAAGGGTTTATTATAGTAGGGTAAGTTTTAGTTACGAATTTTTAAAATATACTAATATCAATGGTAATGTTTTGATAAAAATAAATAATCAAATCTAAGAGTTCTCTAATTCATAAGAAAGTGTTAGCCCAAAAATTATCAGAGAAAAATTATCTTTCTTTAGTAAATATATTTAAAGCTTTTGGAGCTGTATAGATATATAACATAAAAAAATGGTTAAAATTTACTTTAAGAAGGAAATCATTAAAAAACTTTAGTGTTAGAAGGAAGAGTGAAATTTAACGGTTATAGGTTAAACATTAAGTTCATGTGTTAGAAATATATTTCTATAGTTAATTCTTCATAATAAAATTTTACTTAAACGAGGAAGAATACAGTTGACTTTGTCAACTCTTAGATACCCGTACGAACCGTTAGTATGTTCACAGCCTGTCACTCTGCTTACAATATTATTTTTTTAATATTTTAGTATTTTAAAATAATATCAATCCAAAACTTTTTCAAATATTCTATAGTACCATTTAATACTAAGCGGTAAATGTATATTAAATTTACTAAGTACAAAACAGTAAATATAATTTTAAATATTATATTATATTATATTTAAATATTCCATTGATAGAATAATTTCTTATAAGTACAATAAAATACATATATGTATGTAAATACGGCGCTATATAATATACATCTATACTCTTATCATTCATTCACTAGTGACATATACGATATGTAAATAAACATGATATTATATAAGTATGTATATATATCAATATCATATAAATAAAAATTCTTCAAGCAACCGTTATGTTGTTTATTTAATTACATTTTTTTGTACTACGCATTATATCCTCAACAATTTCAAATTATCGAGTAAAACAAAATGGAAAAAATTCGTTAAAGAAATTTGTTAGAAAATTTGAAAAAATCAAGTAACACTTTCGTCAATTATAAAGTAACCCTATTTTATTAAAAAAAGTTGTTTACAGAAATAAAAGTATAATGTTGGAGCTTTAATTTTTGTGTATTACTTCAAAAAAATTTTAACAGGTGTTCAAGTTACAGGTGTTTAAAAATAAGAAATTTTCAGTTTTTGACCCCTTACAGCTCCTAAACGGGGGGTGATACAAAAAAAATTTCTGAAATGACTCATACTAATTTTCAAAGATCTAACTTCTGTCAAAATTTCAAGTTTTCAACTTTAACCGTTTAGAAGATGGAAGGGTTAAAGAATTTTGCAAAATTTGAGTTTCGCATAACGGTAAATTAAGACACCGTATGCCAAAATTATATATTTATTGTATATATACTTTTAAAGCTAATGAAAGTAGTAATCGTTTGGCGTTTTCAAAATGAAGATATACCTTATAAAACTTGTGCTATAACAATTTAAATATAGAGCTTTTTTGAACCTTTGGGGAGCTGTAGCTCGATAACGGGTGTGGCTACAAAAAAAAGTTATTAAAAATAAAATTAATATTTTTGTGAGATCTATCAGTGGTTAAAATTTCATAGCTCTATTGCAAAAAAAATGTGGGGATCTAAAAGTTAGGTGTTCGAGAGCTACCCTAAGGCTTGGTCCAAACTCAACCAAAAAAAATAGGGAACCTACAAATTACTCCCAAAATATTTTGTGTAAATTTCAAGATTCTAGCTTTCTTAGTTTTTGAGTTAGCGTGCTGACGGACGGACGGACGGACATGGCTCAAAAGTCTTAGAATTTTTTTCTGATCCGATCCATACCTTTGAAGGTATATCTAGCTCGCTTATTTCGAGGTGTTACAAACGGAGGAGTAATTTTATTATACCCGATCCTATCGTACGGGTATAAAAATTTCTTCAATTTATTAGATTAAAGTACAGTTCTTTAATATACACGCCATATCATTTTATTTGTTTACATTTTTATTTTATAAAATTTTTTCGATTTTAATAACAATTATTTTTAAGTGAAATATGATGGAAATTATGCTGCAATATCAAGCAATCAAAGTTTTAACCAATTTTTTTTAATATCTACAAGAATGAAAGTATTTTGATTGATTGTGTATTATATAGGATATTTTGATTTTAAAAAAATTATAAAGAAATAAAATGAGATACAGGAAGTAACAATAATCAAGCAATCATGGAGGAATAGGTTTTATTCTGATACCATATACCTATTCAGTTCAGATGGCCTTTTTAACATGGTATAATATAGATATTTTTTTGTATTCCAGTATTCTATTGAAAGTAAAGTTTTTATTTTTAAAATTTTTTCAAGCAACACGAATGCGATAAAATTTACATTTATTAAAGACACAGAAAATAAAAACAACTGAAAATCCAAGAAAAAACAGAAAAAAGGTATCGAACACATATGATGTCTTCTTTTTTTTTTCTTCAGATATAATGATTGTCATAAATATCATCAATGATTATTATCACAATCGAATAATATTATTTAAAGTGGGGCCAAGGTGGCCTAGTGGGTAAGAGCGTATAAAATATGCTGTAAACATTGAGGGAGTGTGGGTTCAAATCCCACGCACGTCGCAAGCGTAATTCTTCCTTACGACATGCACAGCCGCGCCTGAACAGGAAAGGCTGTGTAATTTCCTTGTTACATTTATGTTGAAAGGAAATGCATCAAAAAAAAATTATTTAAAGTAACTACTATACTAATGTATTATTGAGTATATGATAAACGTTTTATGATGACCTATTCAATCTTTATTGATGTCCTTTTGATAGCTTCAACAAAAAAAAACAAAAAAGTATACCTAAAACCGGATGTACACAGAAAACACAGTATACATAAGGATGTACAAAATTTTTAAAATCAAATTTTGGTGTTTCCATGGTTTTAAGTTTGTAATTCAGAGATTTTACATTTCTAAAAAATTAAGTTTGTGCTTAATAAGTAGAAAAATTTTAAATGATACGATTCGGGTAAATCTTAAAACAATTTATTTAAGTTTAGGTTTTACTTAAAAATAAATTTAAATACCTTTAATTTGTAAAATTTAAGAAAACTCTGTCGATCTCTTTCAATCCCGATTTATTTTTTTCGCGTTAGGAAAATATTTGATTAAACTTCAGATATAATCATTTAAATAAGGTGTATCGACAACTTTAGATATCTGTAGCTAGCTAACAATTCCTCATAAAATGAATATTTTAATAAGAAATATTGTAGAGAATACGCGTAAAAGCAACGCCATAAATGGCATAGACTATTTGCTCCTAAGAATTGTCAAAAAGCTATTTATTCCTATATTTATTTCAAAAAACTTGAAATTTTACATTGATTAAATTCTTTCTTGTTGTGACAAAAAATTTTATCAATCCGATTTTCGAAATTTTCACGTCCTATCTTCGGAATTTTTAACATGAGTAGAAAAAATAAATTTTCAATATTTTCCGTTTAGACATAAATGGCCAATGTGATTTTAAACGTCATCATTTATGCACATTTCATGCGTTCGATATGCTCTTAAATTTTTCAATACAGAGTATGCGTACGATGTGCTGTCAAACATAAATTAATTGTAGGTATTGAAAAATTAAAGAATTATTCAAAACATCATTATATGTTGGTTTTAAACGTTTTGTGCTTTTAACTAGTAATTTTTTTAAGCGTATTTCACTGAATATGGTTAAAACTACATTTTTATTTTTTTTATTTTATTAAGAGGTTTTTAAGTAGACAT
Organism: Poecilobothrus nobilitatus; assembly: GCA_947095535.1. Taxonomy (NCBI): domain Eukaryota; kingdom Metazoa; phylum Arthropoda; class Insecta; order Diptera; family Dolichopodidae; genus Poecilobothrus; species Poecilobothrus nobilitatus. The sequence goes on along the minus strand of OX352772.1, from coordinate 48,402,177 downwards.
TTAGGATAATGATAATCGGATAGAATGGCAAACATAGAAAATTAATATGTTAATTTTTACAAATTCTTTAGAAATTTTTTTTTTAAATATTTGTAAGGCTTTTTAAGGCATATTTATATACTGATCAAGATGATTAAAAATTAATAATTAATGAGCACAGTATTTACTGTTTATTACTTTACTTTATATATAAGGATTGAAAGTTATTTGAACAAATTACTGTATTATAAAAGAAGATTCTTAAATAAAAGTTAAATTTTGTTTTAATTTTTCCTTAACAACAAATATTTAACTTAAAATGAAATGCACTTTTTTGCACAATGCAGATATTTTGCAAAAATGCACAATGCAGATATTTCTTTAAGAATTACAGGCAAAAGTAATTTTCTTCTATGGTAATTTATGTATATGTGTATATATATGTATATTTGAGTAATAAAATTTTATTTTGTTACGCAAATACTTGGAATACAACGCATTTATAAAATAAAGTCGCGGTAATAACGATTTATAAATAAAAATACTGTTATTTTTTTTTTTTCTTTCTTCGAAATTTTATATAAGTAATAAAGTATTATTATTAAAGAATTTTATTGATTATATAGTAGATTTTTCTTGCCATATAGTATATAATCCATATTTAGTTAAATTTTAGCAACTTGAGTTCTTTTATTTAAGAGAGTTTTTTTGTTCAAGTTATTAAGATTAATTAAAGGAAATTCCTGAATAACTTTTTGTTTAATACAAGTTTATGACATAGAAATTTAAATAAGATGCTAATATAATATTATAGTTTTAAATTGAATTTTATAGGTTAATTAAAGTCTATTTTAAAGTATATAACATGTATATGTATTTAATGTAACATTATTTTAATTAGAAACTAAAATAAAATTTTTTTATAGTTAAGAAAAACAAGTTTTTATCACTTAATCAAAAAAATATTCTCTAATTGTAGTGAATAACGATTGAATTACAAAAAAGTGACAGTAGAGGTAATTAATCTGTGATTTGATGAATAATGTTTAATCTCTTTACGAATTGTCAAAGCAAGAAAAAGAAGTCCTTTAAAGAAGAAATAATAATGGAAATAGAATTATTGAGTTTTTTTTCCTCGTCACTGTTATAAGGAGCATATAGGGAACCCACTAAGTAATTTATTATTCATATTGGACTAAGCTTCAGTTTCGTGAATCATTTATTTCACTAAGCCGTTGTGATTACTGGACCTTTTGTATTGTACAAGACTAAAACGTTTCTTTTATTTCTACGCCATCTATTTATCTTATACAAGACTTGTTTTTATTATTATTATTTTATTATATATTACAATATGATATTAATTAAAATTTATAAGACATATAGATATATATATATATATATACTCATTTTTAATTTAATTACATTATACAAATTATATATAAAAAGAAAAATCTATAATATTTTTTGTTGATCTATATGACCTAGCTCAGGTTTGAACCCGAGAACTCGAGAAAGGCTGATGTCTTATAACAACTACACCATTGGCTGACTATGGATATTGGCTGGAATCAGTTAAAACCTTCTAATTTTAGAAATTTTCTAAAATTTTCAAGAAAAATTCTCAAGGAAATTCTCAAAAATTTTCAAGAAAATAATCTTGTGAAATTTTAGCTAAAAACTACGCTTAGTATATAGGTAACATTTGTTTAGGAAAGATCTAAAACATTAGTGACAAACGTTAGCATAAACGTAAAACCCAAAAAATTAATAAATAAGAGTATAAAGTAAAGTCCGACGACTACGGAAATATTAGTTTTTAACTATAATAGCTCTTGAACTGTAAATTTTTGTTGTTTTTCAGTTAAACGATAAATTAGAATATTTTTATTTATATTTGAGCCAATATTTATTCTAAAGTAAGCTATTGAAGTGATGCTAGTAAGCTTAAATGAGTTTTTTACAAAGAATTTGTTGACTATTTTTAAGGATTACTAAGACAATTATTTAATAAATAAAATATGTTTTACTAATTTAAATTTTAATAAATTGAGGTTATAAGTTTCATTTTAATAAATTGAGGTTCGTTCATTCATCTGCAATTTTGTTTGCTCGTTTTCTCATTTATTTGTCTATTTATTTAAAACATCTTAACATTATTTGCGCGTTTTTTAGATCTTTTTATGTAACTTTGTTTAAAGTTTAGGTTTGAATAGTTTTTTTTTCCAGATCGCGGAATTTTTGGCCCTAGTATTACTGAAAGAGTCGTAAAAAGTCTATATATAAATTGTTTCAATACTAATTCTATTCAATATATTTTAGATTAAAATGTTAAACAACAGGTAATTTTTATTAACCTAAAAGATTCTATTTAACTAAATAAAATTTTTATTAAATTTAAAGAAAATACCTTTTCGAGAAAATGTTGACTTGAGAATAAGCTGTCAAACAAGATTAAGTTAATTTCTGTAGAACTTGTGAGTTAAAAGTTATGCGGCAATTAATAATGTAAAGCGGTTGCATGGAATGTCCAAGATAAACGAACAACACCAAACATCGAACAATAACGCAAAAAATGAGCAAAATTGGAAAGAAATAAAGATGATCGCATACAATAGAAATCAATGGAAAAGGCAAGTTGGAAATCAATGGCCAAATGCCCCAAAGTGGAAAATTGTAAACCAATATCTTAAAAACGACTGAAAATAAACCTCCACACCCTTCCATACGATATTTTTCTAGTTCATAGGTATCAATCCCTATTTGAAATATTTAGATTCATATGCAACACACCATGTATAACATTATATAAACAAAAATATTCTTGAATAAAATATATAAAAAAAAAATTAAAAATAAAAATCGAATTAAAATTAAATAAATATATAAATACCTGATATTGTTGACATAGTTCTATTATGATTTCCTTTAACTAATTCAGATGGTCTTAATGTTGGTTCTTCAATAACTTCTAAACCGGAATCTGAGTCTGGGCTATCACTTGATAAATTATTATCATTACAATTATAATCGTTACCATTACTGTTATTGAATTCATTTGAAAATGGAATACATTGTGCTGTTGCTTTTAATGGTGGCGGTAATGGTGGTGGTGGTGGACCATGCACTAAAAAAAATATTATTAATATTAATAAAATAAAATAAATTCTATTTATTAAATATAATTCTAAAGTAATTTGTATTTGTATTTATATTTTTATTTTTATTTATTTTTTTTAATTTATTTTACTAACCTTTTGGTGTAGTTTGTGTATGCGGAGCAGATACAACCCGTTTTAATGGCCTACTATTTGAATTACTTTTACAATTTAAATTATTATGTATAATTGAATTATTTTTATTTGCTTGTTTAGTTCGTTCTGCAATATCTTCTGGAGGACAAACACTTTCATATGTATCACTTTTAATACCACTATTATTATGATTATTATTTGTATTAATTTGATTTTTAATATTGACATTCTTTACAGTATATGCATCTTTTCTTGGTGCATCATATTTACTGCTATTTAAATTACTAATTGAATTTGATTTATTACGTTTGCAAAGTGATGATCCACGATTATTGAGATTCTATAAAAAAAAATATATATATATACATAATATTATGTTAGATTAAGTTAATTTCAATTATAAAATTACTTTAAACTAGTTTTAATAAGCATTAAAAATTTTCGAAAGATTCCAATTTGACATAATATCTAATCAAGTGTTGAGTTATTTTTAAAAATATGCAATTCTTTATATCTTTAAATGGAAGACGTAAAATAGAATTAATCGAAGAAAAATAGAAATAGAAAAATACTTTAAAAAATATTTTAAAGTATTGCTTGGAATAAGAAAATCCCGTGAAGCTAATTTTTGATTTATGAATAGTTAGTACTTTTATTTTTAGCCCATTTTTTAATTTGAAAAATTAGCTTATTAGTTTCACTCGGTCTTTTCGTATCTACGTCCGTTTGTTTGTTTACAAAACTTCTACACAGTTTAAGATGGAATAATTCAATTTTAACCATGAATCGGTTTTTAAAAACAATTTTTTTTTTGTAACTTCGCTCATTACAGAGCGGTCTTCATTACAGTCCTTCCAAGGTGGGAAAATATCCTAATTTCAAATATATTTTTCTTAATATTTTTTCAATCTAAAAACACTAAACGACAGGAATTGTTTTTAGCTTATACATAGTTTAGAATTTTACAATTTTTTGCAATTTAATATTCAAATTTACGTTATATGCGAACGAAATTTTTGCAAGGTTTTGTTTCCTCTATATATTCGGAACGCTTCCAGTTAGAACTTTTACGCTGAAGCGTTTTCGATTTTTAGGGAATAAAGATCATTTAGAATTAAAAGCTATTAGCTGTCAAAAATTGAAAATTAGCCATTTTCATACATCTCTTTTCATAATTTTAAGGGGGTGTTCTTAAAACTGAAGAATCTCTTAATTTTCTTGCATATATATAATTTTTTTAATGTACATATACCATTCTAAAAAAACTTAGGAATTTTGGTGCAAGTCACATTTTTAAACTGCTTTTAATGACTTTTGGAAAATGTCCGTTTTCAAAATCTTCGGTTTACATGTACTGCCTTGTTTACAAATTACTGCCTTGTTAATTTTAAAGACATTATTTCAGAAAAATATTTCTTAATAAAATTCTTAAAACAGCATCATAAGACATAATTTATTTAGTCTTTTGTAAATTAATATATGAGTGCTAAAAAATATGCCTAATCGATTTTTGTTAATTGAATATTTGATATTTTAAACAATAAAATTGTATGACAGCGAAAGGGATCATAAATAAATATAAGATCAAAGATTCATTTTCAAATTTTAAATTGAAATTTAAACCATTCAAATTTCGACGTTATTTTTATAATTTTCAAAGTATTGCTTAACTTTAAATTGTATATCTTGCTTACAAATTGACACATTTTTAACTTACATGACTTCCATACTGAACAACAACATCATTACTTCTTGTTGAACTAGCACTTGCTGAACGACTATGTGAACCACTATCTTTTGAACGACTTCTATTTGGATTACTATATCTATCTTTAATCATATTACCACCAATAATTCTAATATTTGTTTTATTAGTACCATTTAATCTTGATTCTTCTCTGACTAAATAAATATCTTCATAATCATGATTATCATTATTACCATTTTTAATGGAACCACCAATTTTAGAGCTTTTACAGCTACCATTAATTGAAGTTGAAAAATTATTACGATTATTTTTATTATTATTATTAATTAATTTTCCATTTGATTTTGGTGAATCTGTACTTGAACGAATTGATAAAGATTCATCAGAACCACTTGCAGCACCACTACTACTCGAATGAACTTCAGCTTGAACTGTTAATGCATTTGAATGATTATTTAAATTTTTTGTTCCAGTATGACCATCTTTACTACTACTACAATCTGAATCAAATATATCTTTAACACGATTATAAATAACTTCTTGTGGATCATGTAAAAAGAATGATTCACCTGATATACTACCATTTGGTGATGGTGGTGTTATTGAACCATTACGCATTGGATTTACATATAAACCATCATTTGGCATAACACCAGTATATATTTTTTCTGATGATGTTCTTGATTGTGTACCATATGATGCTGACGAATCATGACTTTTTCTTGCAGATGGCGGATGTAAATAAAATGGTTCAACATCTGAACTACCAGTTGATGATTTTGATTTAATTGTATTACTACGACTTGATTTACTACTAGCATTATTATATTTTAATCCAGTTTTTTGTCTAATGCTACCAAGTTTATTGCTATTACCATTCTGTGATACATAATCAACAGTTGTACCATGTTGGACCAGAATGTTTAAGCACTAAAATACAAGAAAAAAAAATGAATGTAATTAATTATAAAAATATTAACAAACAATAAAGGAAAGAAATAAATCTATATATTTTGTTGTTATTATTTTAAGACATTAAAAAAACAAAAATAATTATACCTCAACTTGTTGATTTTCTGCAGCATCATTAATTGGACTTTTACCGTATTTATCCAATGATAATTTCGCACCATGATTTAATAACCATCTAACTGACGATAAATGACCACGGGATGCTGCAAAATGTAATGGTGTGGCGCCATCACCATCACGTAAATTTGGATCAACTCCTTGTTCTTCAACCTAATAAGAAAAAAAATTTATGGTATATTATTTTATGTAAGGTACAAAAAATATTTATATAGAATAATATCAAGAGGTTTTTAATTAATTACTATTCAGCTGCCATATTCTTCTAAAAGAAGATGTTGATGTTTTTTATTCTTGTATATTTAAAAGAGGAAATTATTTTATATTTTTTAAAATATAAAACTTTATTGTCTGCATTTTTAGTTGTTATAAGATAAAAGACAGAATTATACCATTTACAGTAACTGGTTAATAACTTTAATCTGTTCTTATGAATTAAAAACTACATGTAAAAGTTTAATAAGAGTGAAAAGCATTACCATCCAACGACATATTAAAGCTATTCGAAAACGTAGAGGAGTGTAGAGTAGACTGCTTCAACTCTACACAACATACCCAAGCACAAGCATAACATATTTATAATGTTTATTAAAAATTTAATCCTATTTTAAAAAAATTAATAAACGCTGTATCACAACTATTCGATGCAATTATCCCAAACCAATCAAATTTTACGGAAGTTGTTGCCATAAAACTTGATCATATCTTATAAAATATGAACCAAAATATAAGATAATTTTGATTCTACCGTAAAATGGGTATGCAAAAGTTGTTTTACACTTCTTTTAAATTGTATTTTAAACACTCAGATTATAAAACCACTGAGTTATCATATCATATAAAAAAGAAGTTGTATGATAACTATTCGAACTTAATACTCTAGACTAACAAAATTTTGTACAGGTCATTAAACATAAGACACAGACATAAAACTTAACTTGTTTTGACATAATTTAGGATATTTTGCTTAAGTAGACGCTGTGATTTATCCTTATATAAAGAAAGAAGTTATTCGCACACGCCGATCCAACTTGTTGAATTTCAATAACGAAATTGGCATTTTTATGAAAATTTTAATGATAAAAACTTTAAAATCCAAAATACATTATTTTTTTTTATTTATCGTACGGGCGGACGGACATACCTATATAGCTAAATCAACTTTGAATTGGATTCTGAGAAAGAACATACATTTATTTTTCCATATTAAATCGTCTTCTTTAAGGTGTCATAAACGTAATGGCAACTATGTTCATGCGGGTATAATAACCCATGACGGGTATTTTTAACCCATTTAAACTGTCGAACCGTCTAATAAAATATATTAGAAGAAAATTTAAACAAAAAGACCAATAAAAGTTTTACATTGTTTTAGATAAAATTATATATATATATATACATGTTAATATTGTAATGTAAACTGTAAGTTTTATAACATTCCTGTAATTGTTTCCTGTTTAGCTGAATATAACTTGTTTAATTATTCAATTTAACAACTTGCAATTAGTTCAAGTTAAATCAAAATTAACTAAAGTCATTGATGTTTTTTTTCAATACATGCTAAATTTCACTATATAAACAGTTATTTTTAATTCTAATAGAAATCTTTAATCACTATTTAACATCATATAAATATATGTATGAAGCAAAATAAATTATAATATGAATCATGTTAAATCTATATTCAGAAATTCAGCTAATCGTAAATGTGAGCAAGGTCATAGCGAAAAATTTATTCCATGCAGAAAAAAAAAAAAGAAAAAACTAATGGTTTTTTAATATACTAATGTATACCATATCAGTTGTTAACTATTATAATGACTTTAAGGTATCTTTGAAAAGTTTTCTTTTTTAGCTTTCTTATTCTTTCAGCTAACAGTTAACAGTAAAAAATGCACGTTTTTTTTTATATATATCATTGCAAAAATTGATCTTATTTTTTTTTTTAATTTTTTTTGCTTTTATCAAAAAATCATGACCATAACACCAAATATTAATAATGTTGAATGTATGCTGAAGATTCATTCAATGAAAATTAAAATTAAAAATTATTTTTGGTTCGTTAATTTTGAGAAAAAAAAAAAAAAGAAAAAAAAAAATTCTTCAAATTGGAATTAAAAATCCTCACTCCCCACTGAAAACGAAAAAAAAAAAAAATGATAATAAAAAAAAGTTTTAATTATTATTAAAATACGATCATCATTAAAATGTGTGGAAACAGTGGATAAATGTAATCATAAGTAGAATTTTCTACCGTTAAAACAATAATTGAAAGTATCTTTTAATATATTTATTCATTATTTCTGTTTTTACAGTTTGATGTAAGCTTTGATGTAAGCGCCTTAGTAGTCATTTATATATTATGTCTGTTTTATTTTTTTTGTCTTTTGTAGAAGTTACGTTCATGAAATTTTTGGCTTTAGAAATAATGTCTATATTATACTTATTTTTGATACTTGATTAAAGTATAATAATTGCAAAAGATGGGATTAGTAGTAAAAATTGTCATAAATTAAGATAAGTTTTAAACGTTTCTAAACGTTTTCGACCGTATATTTGATATCACGCGATAAAAACGAGAGCTATAAGTTTCTTTCAAAGAATATTTCAGGAAAACTCGCGAAAAAGGGGGAGGCAGTTGGGGAGATTTTAAGAACGTGAACTAAACATTATCGACTGCATATTTAATATCATGCGGTAAAAAACGAGAGCTATTAGTTTCTTCCAAAGAAATATTTCAGGAAAATTCGACAGGAAAGGGAGGAAAGTAGGGAGTTTTTCAGAACGTGAACTAAACTTTTTCGACTGTATATTTAATATCATGCGGTAAAAAACGAGAGCTATAAGTTTCTTTGAAAGAATACTTTAGGAAAACTAACAAAAATGGGAGGAAGGTGGTAAAGTTTTAAGAACGTGAACTAAACTTTTTCGACTGTATATTTAATATCACGCGGTAAAAAACAAGAGCTATAAGTTTCTTTCAAAGAATATTTTAGGAAAACTAACAAAAACGGGAGGAAAGTGGGGATATTTTAAGAACTTCATCTAAACGTTTGCGCCTGTATATTTAATATCATGCTGTAAAAAATGAGAGCTATGAGTTTCTTCCATAGAATACTTAAGGAAAACTCACAAAAAAGGGAAGAAGACTTTTAGGGGGAGATTTTAAGGAATCATCGGGAAAAATAAAGTTGAGTAAAAGTTATGAATCAATTTTAATGGATGCAGCTTTAAAAATAGGTATAATCTTATATCACTTACGCATACATTAGTAAAATAGATTTCTAAAGACTGTAGATGAAAGAAGAATAAAAAAATTACATTAATGCATTAATGCTTAAGTAAGTCTTTAGAGAAAGTAATTGATATAATCATTGTATCAAGATAATCTTATAACTAACACAACATGAGTTTTAATGATAGCGTTGAATAAGATAGCGTAACATGTATAGGTGAGAAAAAAAATGTTTTAGATAAATGTTTAATATGTAGTGTAATCACCTTTTCTTGCAATCTTTAAACTTTATCAAATCAAATCATTCAATGTCTTATGATGATCTAAATTAATCAAAACCAAAAAGGAGAGAGCATATTTTGCTCGCAAAAATTGTATAACAAGTGTTATTTGATCAAAGTTGTTGTATATTTAAATCCTTTCTAACACTCAAGGATATTAGCGCTTAGTTTTAATGATTTGTGGCTTTAAAAATATTATCGGTACGTTCCCATAATTAAAGCTTGTATTGTATTGTATTTAATTACGTAAAACGAACATATACCTAAAGTGTTAAAACCCAAAGATTCATTGAAACAGACAGACAGTCTATCAAAATGAAAAAAAATTAAATATTTAATGTTTTGTTAAAGTGTTTCTTGATTTAACCAAATGCACAATTCATGCTAGCTAAATTATATTAATTTTGAACAATAATTTAGAAAGTATTGCGGTAAAATTTATTATAGATCAATTTTAAAGTGGTGGTTGTGATGGTGGTGAATATGTAATGATAACATAGGTTAAATAAAATCAATTTACTGAGGCATAATCTCATTAATTCTATTTAATATTTAAATAATAAGCAGCGGTTTTCAGTTCTATTTGTAAGTAATTTTAAAAAATTCTATTTTGTTTTTTTTTTTTATTTATTTTAGAAGAAAGTTTGGTTTTTTAATTAGAAAAATATAAATATGTATATAAAAGAAAGAGAAGACTTTTACATTTAAATGTTAATAAATGCTTTAAAAAAAAAACTTTCATTTTTAATGAATTCAAAAATATTGAAAAAAATTTGTAAAAAAAAAAAATTTTAAATTTTTATTTTAATTAATAAATTGTTATAATTGAAGATTTGTTATTATTGAAGTGCTAGGCAACCTTTTTTAGCATTGTGTTGTGTAAATTACAATTTTTTGAGTTCTCTACTGGGTAACTAGGCAAAAAAATATCTAACACTCAATTTTTTATTAATAATTAATTCATGTTTTTATTAACCTATGACATATTGAAAGAATCAGTTTAAACTTTTATTTGTGAAAATATGTGCTCATAAATATTATAACTGGAACGAAAAGCTAGTATTAGAAAGAAAATACAACTTTTTTTGGTACAAAAATCTTGAAAAAAGTGATGACGAATAGTCTTGAAATCTTGAAAATAGTTCGAATTTTTCTAGCCAGATAGAATTGTGTTTTTAGAATAGGCTCTATAGTGGTGAAGCGTTTTATTCAAATAAATATATATTATTAATATAAAATGAAATTTAAACAATATTTTTTTTTAGGTTACTATCACAAGACTGTATTTCTTTTGAGCCTGTATGTCATAGTATTTCATTTGACAGTATTTAATTTGTAACCAACTCTAAAATCCCCCCTAATTGTACGTTTTACATACATATTTCACCAAATCTGTACGTCTTAATCGAATTCTGAGTCGATTAAGCCATGTACGTCCGTCCTTCCGTCTGCACGATAACTCAAAAAATAAAGGAGCTAGGAGGCTGAAATTTTTTTACGTCAGTTTTGCAAAATTGTTAGTTTTGCTATTTAACTCCAGCATTTTCGACCGCCGGGTTCGAGTAGCTGCCATACAACTTCTTTCTTTAAATGAAAATAATCCAGTGTCTATTCAATCTAGGTATCTGAAATTTTGCAAATGATGATCCAGTTTTATGGTAACAACTTCTGTAAAATTTGGTTGTGATGATATGACAGGTTCGGATAGTTGCCATACAACTTCTCTTTTTAAATGAAAATAACTCAGTGTCTATTGAAGCTAGCTATCTGAAATTTAGTGAAAAAGTGTCGAGTTGCATGCCAAAAACTTTTGTAAAATTTGATTGGTCTAAAGCAGCCGGTTCAGGCTTCTTGCATTTTCTGGAACTTAATGAAGCTAGGCGCAATAGATTCGGGTAGCTGTCATACAACTCCGCAATTTACATAAATATATCTCTGTAGTTCGGTACTAAAACATCTGAATGTTTTTAAAAGATGATCAAGTTTTATAGAAACAGGATATATTACGTTCATACGGGTATCCCAGAGTTGACACAGTCTACTCTACTGCACTCTTCCTCGTTTTATTTAAATTGAAATTTAAATAAGCCATATTAAGCTTACAGTTAAACATGCTTGATATGATATTTTATTGCCATAAATAACTAATTAACATTTTATTTAAAAAATTCGATAAGTTACAAGCAATTAACCATAAATAATAAATATCAAATCAAATAGGAAAAAAAAAATTAAAAACAAGTTCAACCATTTTGAAATTGGGTACAATAATGATAAAATGAGATCTGAAATATTAATGTGTCACAAATTATTAATAGTTTTATGTTTTTGTACTAATTTTTTTTTTTTAAATTATTATTTTTTTTTAAACATTTCTCATAATTGACAGCAAATCTATTAATTCTTGTAAATAATATAAAAATATATTTTGACATTTCGAAAGTTTTGTCGTATTTTTTCCATATACGACATAACCTGTCATAACATATTAATATACTACTTCATTGTATGGATTTACTTCTACATTTTTTTTTTATATTTAAAACAAATTTTTATATTTTATATTTTGACTGTCCGCATTAATTAACCATTTAAGGATTCTTAAAGATTTGTTAGCATTGTTACTTTTGTTATTTTCTCTAAAAACTTTGAAAAGCATTTCTACAATAAATTTATTAATCCTTTTAACAACTTTAGAAATTTTCTTAAATTTTAATTTAAACATTAAATTCTTTTATCAGCAAAATGTCTGTAACTAAAATAAATAAACAGGAAAATATTTTAAAAATTAATCAATTTATCATTTCAGAATTTATTGGCGGATTTGATCCTACACAATTTGGGTAGTAAAATAATATTTGAAAAAGGAGAGGACAGACGCTAGGATGTTTATTTAGTTTTAGCCATTTATTTAAATCCATCGTTAGATTTATCGATTATAGTGAACTAATGAGGCAGGTGCTATAAGCCATTTATCACAACAATAGAACTCCCATCTATTTATTTAGAAATTGAATATTCTTTTGAAAAATGTATCGTTTCTTGATTGTTCGTGACAATGAGGTAGTTATGGAAGAATTGAACGAATAATTAGTTGTATAAGATTCGGCTTTCATCTACAAAAAATTTTCATCGCTATTAAAGATAAACTGATAATAAATATATACTTTGTTTTATTTTATTTTAAGTGCATATCCTACTGCTGCATGGAATTTGAAAGGAATTTGAAGCCCACCTGTCCTTCTCCAGTGCAGCGGAAAAAATATTAATTTTATGAATAAAGAATTTTATATTCTACTCTAACTCTGATTACTGTTTAAAAAAAACTATTATTCATATAAAAGGAGTATAAAATCAAAAGTAGTTGGTTACCAAAATAAGTATTCAAGTTCCTGTATTTTATATTTCGAAAGTAAATTTTTTTAATTTTTTCAAAGAAAATTTTTTAAATGATAGTTTTGAAAAATTATATCAATCGGAAAATTATTTTATTTTTAATTTTATCAGAAATAGTTGAAAAATTAAATTTTATAATTTACAGTTGCTTTCAAAATTTTTGCCAATACCAAATATTATCAATAAATTGAATTAGTTTCTGGAATCATGTTTCCAGTGAATCAGTTTCTTTTGGCAACTTTGATTCATATGTTGTCATTTCCATGTGTGTTATCATTTGGTAAACCGCTATTATTTCAGCGACATGAGTGCTGAATCTATAAGACCAAGTTTGATAGGCACACTAGGGTAGTCAGATACATTACGGAAGACGCCGTTCATTCGCGTAGACGCCTTTTGTAGCCGCTTCTAGCATGGAGAATTGACACAACATTGTTTGCTTTCGCAGTTTACTGTTCCTAGTCTTTGGAAATCCAATTCCATGAAGTGCAAGGCTACATCTTCACGCTCCATGCTACGATAGGGATTAAAGGAAGTATAGAAGAAGAAGAAGAGAATGCTGATTTTTTAAGTTGTAATATGATTCATTTGATTCTAATGTTTTGTCTTCAAATGTGCTGTTGGAGTTAAAGAATTTATTAGTTGTGTAATTTTTAATAAACGTATTTATACAGAAAAGAAAAATTTAGAATTGTAACAAAGATCGTTAAATTGCTTTAATATTAAATTAAACAATTTGTTTAGATCCTAATGTGATGAAAATTAACATATTATGCAGAAATGTGAGTTTAAAAAAAATTGTTAGATATACTTTTGTTATCGTGCAAACTGTCTGGAATAACGACATATGGTACCACACCTGCCTGACTGATGGTAAAACACTTTTACAATACACTGTATTTTCTACATAATATATAGTTGTTTTTTTTTTTTTAATGACGATATCTAGCATTACATTTTGCTTTAATTTTATTTCAGTTGAAATGAACCATCATTATTAATAACAATATACTGTAAACAAGTTCATATCCACCTATATTTATGTTGAAAGTCAAGGCCATCATTATTATTTTTCACTGATCACAAAAAAAAAATGGCATTATTTTTAATCGTGATAAAAACAGCGTAAAAAACCCAACAAAATCATATATAAACGATTAAAAAAAAAACCAGTTAATTTTTTTTTTAATGATTTAATTTATCTTTTCTGTACGATGTATAAAATGCTTCAGGTATGAAATTTTGTAAATGTCGCAAAACCAAGTTATACAATTTCACCAATGTAATGTTAAATTTTTTAATTTTAATATTTAGTTTAAAATGGTACATACAGTAAATTGAATCCTTCATATAAAGAAGAAAAAAAATCAGCTATCTCCACCACAGGACCGACCGCCACTACATGAAAAGTACAATGCCAAAATTTATAGATTTTTTAGATAATAATTTATATCAAAGCAAAATAACTTCGAATAATTTAACAACATTTTGTTTTATTCAATAACAATAATAAGTAAAGAAATCGAAAATATATGTGCATTCATTCATAGATCCATTTACATTATTATGTAATGTACCTACATGATTTTTTTGTTCATTCAAAAATATTAGAAATAAAAAACTGTAAACAAATACAAAACAAACATAAGATTAATATTGAATCTGCTAACAAAAATTTTACCGTTTTAATTTTATGTCATCATAATAAGAATAATATGCATAGATATAAGTACATATGTACATATATTGTAGGTTGTATATTGTTGTAAATTTTTAGAGATATAAAAAAAAACAAAATAAAAATTGTTCATATAAATTCATATGGAGTGTTATGTATGACTAAATGTATGACTTATGTTATTATGTTGGACTAAAAATTAAATAAAAGCTAAAGTTAGTCGGATCAAAACATGTTCTATGGCAAAGTTGTTGCTCTTTACTTGTGTAACAACTTTTTCTTAATAATTTTTCTCATAAAATTTTTCTGTTACGAAATATTCGTAAAAAACTTAAAAAGTACACTAGTAAACTACCACTTGCGGTTGTCCGATTTACTCCAAAAGCTTATCAATCCGAGATATTTACGTCAAAACCTTAAATATGAAATTGCAAAAAATTCCGCTCAGTCGTTTAAGCTGTACACGTGCCCACAGACATTCTCACACACACACACACATACACGCACACACACACCTTAAAATATGAAATTGCAAAAAATTCCGCTCAGTCGTTTAAGCTGTACACGTGCCCACAGACATACCCACACACGCATACTCGCACACACACACACCAACGCAGAGAGACATCATGCTAAAAAAATGTTTACAGCCTTTTCCACACCGGAGTAGTGCATATTTGCCAAAATCTCGGGTACTAATTTTTAGTATGAAAACAATACCTACCTTATACATTAATGTATGCGGTCGGTAAAAAAACAAAAACTGTAAATCGAAGTCGCGCGTAAATACAGTTACTTTTTTCTAATACAAGTTTCTTTGTTTCAATTGTTTTAAAAACAATACAAATTTTTTTTTTTATTGAGTCAAAAAACAAGTTTGTTAAACACATTACTAAAATATGAAACAAAGGATTGGTAAGTGACTAATGAAAGCTTTTATCCTATATATGTAAGTATGAAAGGAAAGTGTATTTATACCCGTACGATAGGATCGGGTATAATAAAATTACTCCTCCGTTTGTAACACCTCGAAATAAGCGAGCTAGATATACCTTCAAAGGTATGGATCGGATCAGAAAAAAATTCTAAGACTTTTGAGCCATGTCCGTCCGTCCGTCCGTCCGTCCGTCAGCACGCTAACTCAAAAACTAAGAAAGCTAGAATCTTGAAATTTACACAAAATATTTTGGGAGTAATTTGTAGGTTCCCTATTTTTTTTGGTTGAGTTTGGACCAAGCCTTAGGGTAGCTCTCGAACACCTAACTTTTAGATCCCCACATTTTTTTTGAAATAGAGCTATGAAATTTTAACCGCTGATAGATCTCACAAAAATATTAATTTTCATTTTAATAACTTTTTTTTGTAGCCCCACCCGTTACGGAGCTACAGCTCCCCAAAGGTTCAAAAAAGCTCTATATTTAAATTGTTATAGCACAAGTTGTATTAGGTATATCTTCATTTTGAAAACACCAAACGATTAATGCTTTTATTAGCTTTAAAAGTATATATACAATAAATATATATTTGTGGCATACGGTGTCTTAATTTACCGTTATGCGAAACTAAAATTTTGCAAAATCCTTCAACCCTTCTATCTTCTAAACGGTTTAAGTTGGAAACTTGAAATTTTGAGAGAAGTTAGAAGAAAAGAAAATAAGTATGAGTCATTTCAGAAATTTTTTTTGTATCACCCCCCGTTTAGGAGCTGTAAGGAGTCAAAAACTGAAAATTTCCTATTTTTAAACACCTGTAACTTGAACACCTGTTAAAATTTTTTTGAAGTAATACACAAAAATTAAAGCCTCAACATCATACTCTTATTTCTGTTAACAACTTTTTTTAATAATATAGGGTTACTTTATAATTGACGAAAGTGTTACTTGATTTTTTCAAATTTTCTAACAAATTTCTTCAACAAATTTTTTGCATTTGTTTTATTCGATAATTTGAAATTGTTGAGGATATAATGCGTAGTACAAAAAAATGTAATTAAATAAACAACATAACGGTTGCTTGAAGAATTTTTATTTATATGATATTGATATACATACATACTTATATAATATCATGTTTATTTACATATCGCATATGTCACTAGTGAATGAATGATAGGAGTATATATGTATATTATATAGCGCCGTATTTACATACATATATGTATTTTATTGTACTTATAAGAAATTATTCTGTCAATGGAATATTTAAATATAATATAATATAATATTTAAAATTATATTTACTATTTTGTACTAAGTAAATTTAATATACATTTGCCGTTTAGTATTAAATGGTACTGTAGAATATTTGAAAAAGTTTTGGATTGATAATCGTTATGTGGAAGGTTAGAATTTGCTTTTGAAGAATGTATAAACATATAGTTTGAATATATCTATAACAACATATATATATATATATATATATACATATAACAACCCATAGTTCTAGAAATTGAAAAATTCACCCAAATTATTTTAAAATACTAAAATATTAAAAAAATAATATTGTAAGCAGAGTGACAGGCTGTGAACATACTAACGGTTCGTACGGGTATCTAAGAGTTGACAAAGGCAACTGTATTCTTCCTCGTTTTATAATGGGAAAGTTTGTTTTATTTAAAATTTAAATTTTTGGCTTCGAAATTGCGATAATTTCCGTTTCGGCTAGTCTATTAAAAATGTTTTTTGTTGATCTGGCTGAGTAATTTGTAACTTTAAAAGACTTCAAACTTATCAAAAATTTTTTTCCTTGTAGAAGGAAATCATTAGGAAAATTATGTATTAAGTTTGTATGAAAGCAAAATGTATAAATTGTGGGATAGATGGTGGGATTCTAATCTTTACAAAAAACTACATGAGATAAACTTTTGTTGACTTCAATTAAATCATTTCCGGTGCGGCAAATTATTATTAATTTTTAATTTTTTTTTGTTTTCATCGTTTAACTCTTGCAATTTTACCTTCATCCTATCAACTTTTAACTGTTTCACTGTCGATGCTTTATAACACTGAAACACTAGATGTTAATTAAAAATGGTTTGAAATTATTTGTTAGTTAATTCTAGAAGGTCATGGTGTTCTGAAGGGTACCTTTAATAAATACATTAAACTTATAAAACTTATGGCCATCCTATTCACTTTATACTTTGTAGTAAAAACATTTTAAATTGGAAAAACCTTTTAATTATCCCAATTAAGGAGAGATGTTTATATTACAAACTTTTTTCAAATATACATATAATAAAACATTTTTAAATACAGTGAAATTCGGACAGTACAAAATTCAAAACACTTGAAAAAAATTTCGTGCTAACAACTACGCGCTAAGAAAGTTATAGAGTAATGTACTTAATAAGTAATAAGAAATACATTTCACCATTTTTATCAATAAATAAAAAAATTTCATAATATCATTCTATAGTTATGTATTGAAATATGAAGTGATTGAAATGTGAAATAATGCCTTAGAAGAATTTATTACAAAAGACCTTATAAATGCCTCACCGAATTTTAATAATAAATAACTTAATTCTTAATCCTGAATCCTTAAGCGATAATTCTTGTTAACAATTTTTTCGTTTTAATCTGTTTAGTAGGAAAATAAAATAAACAAGGAAGAACGCAGTAGAGTGGATTGTGTCAACTCTGGGATACCCGTATGAACGTAATCGTCAATAAGACTAGATCATCTTTTACAACATTTCAGATATATTAGTACAAACGTTAAGTATACCGAGATATATTTATGCAAATTTTAAAATTATGGTATGGCAGCTACCCGGATCTGTTGGACCAACACAACCAAATTTTACAGATGTTATTACCCTGAAATTTCATAATTTTTTGTAAGATTTCAAATGCCTAGTTTTATTAACTTTCAAGATGTGCAATCTATCTGAACCTGCTGCTCTAACTCCTTTATTTTTTAATTTGATTCTGATCTGATCCATACCTTTGAGCTTATATCTAGCTAGACTCCTTTAAGGTCTCACAAACGTAATTTATTATATCCTTAAACATACGTTCATGTACGGGTATAAAAATACAAGAACTGGATTTTTTTTTATTTTTATCCGTTATTTCACGTTAACCATATAATAAACGTGTTAATTGTGTATTACTGTAATTGATTAAATTGAGAAAACATTTATTTATATGTTATGTAAACATTTAGTTATGAAAAATATTTTTTTTTAAATATTTGAATAGCGTATAAAACATTTTCCATTCTTAAGTTAGCCAAAACAAAATCTTCTAGAAAAACATATAATATGTGTATAATATAATTGTATATACATATGTATGTACCTATACATATTCAAAAATGAATTTTCAGTTTTTTTTTTTTTGTAAAATATTCCAAAAAATTATATTGCATTATTATTAAATTTAATAAATTATAGAGGACTTATTACTATGTATCTACTAGGTATGTAGCTATATCAAATGACTGTGCAATTTTTTTAACAGTCATTTTATGTATGTATGTTTATTTGAATTACGATAGTTGTTATCCTCTTTATATTTTTTATTTTATAAAAACAAGTACCCTTTCTTATATAGAAGAGAAGAGAAGCGATGCGATGATCACGTTTATTATTTTTTTTTTATTTTGATAAATTTGCATCTTATGCAATGCTGTTATTTTCGTCCCATCTGCACTCCAACTCCTTGTCTATGTATATATGTATGTATATGCTAAGTAATAGAATTCTTTTTTATCTAGAATTTTGCATTTTATATATAGAGACTGGTTTTATTTAAAATTTTTTTAGGTTAACACGATAAATCCAGTTATTTAACTTTTTTTTTTTTTATACCAGTTTGTTTTTTTGTTTTGCAATTATAGAATTTAAAGTTATTTAGATCTAATTACAGTTAAGTAACAGTGTTCTAGATCAATTTTTGTTTTTATTTATTATCATTCAAATCGATTCGCTATTTATTAATTTGGAAGAATTTTGATTGTGTGACGCTAATTAATTTTTATTGGATTTAATTTAGAAGAAAATTCTATATATGTACCTAGAATGTAGAATCAATTGAAAAATTAGAATATTGTATCTGTTGTCCTAGTTTAAAATTTTGAATGTAAATTTTTATTATATTTATTTATTAAAAGTGGAGTATATTTGTAATTTGATTAAAAAAATTTGTGTATATAAATGTTATTACCGTAATCAAATAAAATTTGTTTATAAAACTAGCAAATGTTTTGAATTATTGGCTATTGGATTCGAGAAAATGAAAAGAAATTATTTAAAAAATTGTAAAAAATAGGTTATGTTTATTTATTTGTAATAAGAATTGTAGAAATCTTTTAAATTTTTACTAGAAAAAGAAAAAAACGGGATTTTAATGTAGACGTACATTATTTTCAGTTTAACAAAAATTTTGTTTTATATTTTCGTCTTGATATAAATTTATTTATTTTTATGATAGTAAGCTATCATTAGTTTTATATCATTAAATTTATATCGGTATTACTTAAAGTTTAGCTTGTTCTGATGCTTTTCTTACATAATCTTTTGCTTCTGAAATAAATAAGAATTAGGAGTAAAATATTTCTAAATAATGCCAGTGAGGAATTCTAAAATCTATATCTATGTATATAAAATGGGTCTGGTACGAAATCTCGTTTTTCAAAATTTCGTTTTTAAAAAATCTCGGTGGACAAAAGCTCGGTGGACTATAAATCTATAGTTTTTTTTAAAATTCAATTTGTAATTTTATATTTTTTTTAATTATGTCAAGATTAAATTTTATTTTTTTGTATTTTTGCTAGCTTTAAACAATTTATGTTACAATATAAGTACATAAGTATAAATATTCTGTAAAAGACTATAACCCTGATTTTGAATTCATTTCTAAAATCCCGCATCATTTGGAATCTGGCATATAGATATAATATATAAATATTTTGGAAAAACGGAATACTCTGATTTTGAATCCAACTCTAAAATCTATTCTAACTGAGAATCTCGCATATTACATAAGTACATGCCTACATATATATAAATATTCTGTAAAAAACGAATAAGTCTAATTTTGAATACAACTATCTAAAATTTCTCCTAATGATATTTTTTACAAATACCTACTCGTAAGCTATTTTAAAGTTAAGCCAAAAAATAAGATTTTGACAAAAACAAGATTTTCACAAAACGAGATTTTCAAAAAAAGGAGATTTAAAGAAAAAAAGATTTAAAAAAAAAAACGAGATTTATGTCCATTTTAATACCCTTTCCCTACATCAACTTAATGAAATTCATATTTTACTTTTCTTTCAATTTTAAACTGTAAATTACAATTAGTCTTCTGGTTAATATGTTTTTAGATATTTATTAAATTATTTTATAATTTCAAAATTTTTAATAATGGGGAATAGATTCAGACAAAATTTGATAAATTTCACTTTTATGTTGATTTCGATTAACTAAAAAAAATAAATATAGTTTAAAAATTAGACAGCATTCAGATTTATTCTAGTTCTTATGATGTTACTTAATCTAGAGTTTTATGTTACTCTTACTCTAAATCTACATTTATTCTCAGATTTACTCTTTTTTTATACTCATATATTTTTTCATAGGTTATTTCTTGACATTAAATTAAAAACAATCAAAGACGTCAAACTTTATTTAGAATAATAAAAGCACTCAAAATCAAAAACATCAAGTCAATTGACAAACATTTTCTACTAACCAGATACCCAGCTAGCTACTAACCAGATACCAGATACCCAACGTAATTGATTGCAAACAAAAGCATGTTTATTCTGTTTATTATCTATTGATTTTTTTGATGACGATAGTAGTCACTAATTAATTACTGCTCGACGCTTTGTTTTGTGATGTTCAATTCAATTTAAATTTTGTGACATACGCATGTATTATGTTAAATTTAAATTAAATAAATTATTAAATAAATTATATATAAAGTATAAAGAATAAAAATTGTAAAAAAAAAAAAATTCAAAGGGTAGACAAAAAAATTTAGTGGTAAAATTTGATGATTGAAAATATCTACAGCAGAGAAAAATTGAAAATAAAGAATTTTACATATGGATTTTACATGTCCCTATAACTACTGCTGCCTTATGAAAATTATTTCAATGTACTGAGCAAATGCATTTCAAATGTGTTCTCCGAAACTCTTCTGAATGCATTCGCCATACTCACTTCTATTTTATTTTAAGGGGAAATGTATTACGCAGGCGAACATTTGTGACTGATAATTCTTTGTAAAACATATTTCATACAATGCATTCAAATATTATGAAGAATATATTCTGTGCTGCGGGTAGCTGAGTAGCACTACGGTATGGTTAAATAAATCCAGTTGAATCCGAATTTAAGAAAAATGCTAAAATACTTTCCTGTCAATAATATATTTATAATCAAAGTGTTTCTTTAATTTATATTTTATTTAAGATTTTGAATCTGAATTAAAAAAAATTAACGATAATAACTAAGTGCAATATTCAAATCGATATTTTTTGTCTCTGTAATCAAATTAACCACGATTTTATAAATAAGATGTTTATAGAAAAATGGCAGCACTATAATATCGTTTTCCCACAGAACAGACTAAAGACCGTGCTGAAAACATATTAGATTAGATATGTATACAATTGCAAAGAGTCGTTTTCAAGGCTACAATTTTTGAAAATTTAGTTTTTTAGTTTTAAACCATTTTCAATATTTTAAATTTCATTGATTATTTGACCTCATTATGTAGATAACAGTTATTGTCAATTGTCAGTATGTAAATAATGAATAAACAATATGAAAATATATAAAAAAAAATGATACCGGTAAACTTTATCTTGTAAAGAAAACGACACGGTACGTTATGAAATAATTTTGCATTATGGGATTTTTTTTTGCGTTATAATTTGACTAGAGTTTAGAATGAAATAACTGATTTGATTAGATAATAATGACGGATATATCAATTATATAATGATGATGCAATAACTGTATATTGTCAGTATCTAGTACTTTAGATTTTAAAAGCCTTCCTTTGCAAATTTTTCTCCTTGTATATTGATTTTAATATACATAATATAATATTAAGTATAATTTTAATATTTTTCTCAGCTGTTTCCGTTGTATTTTTTCTCGCATAAACTGCCGTTTAACCAAACAAAAAATAAAATACATATATTAATTCTATTAATTTGAATTTTTTAAATGCAACAAAGATTTAAAATTTTTTTTTATTTTTGTATAGTTAAAATGACAATAAGAAAAAAAGTAGTAAATTGTTCCTCATGTCTATACCTTAAAAAGAGGAAAACAACATTTTATATTATGTTGCCTACTATTTATAATGGTTTGCTTTTTTTTTCTTTCGATATTTATTTATTTTCTAAAGTTTATTTTTATTTTTTTTTTATAGGACACATAATATTTTATCGTTTATTGCGCTGTATTTATTTTAGAAATGGTCCACTTTTTATTTCTTCTATCGAATTAAAAATGTAATTCTAAATACCCACATATGGTAAATGGTATGCAATTGAGTTAAGTTGTATGTTGCAATTTAAAAAATAAAAAAAAGAATAATAACAAATAGTATAAAAAGTCAAGATTATGCAGTTATTTTAAATGGCAGTAAAACTGGTACACCTATTTAAACATATGAAATGTTTTTTTTTTTTTTTAGAATATTTTCCAGTCTTTTTCTTTTTCATTAGAAAAAATCTTTAGGAAAATTGTTTTTCTTTTTTTTTTTTTGAATTTCATTAAGAAAAAAAATAAAAAAAATTCTTTTCAAGAACAAGTTCTTTATATAGAAAATTAAAATTTTCTAAAATTGGGTTGGTTGGCCTTGAAATTTTATTTGAATTGGAAAAAGCAGCACAGTTTTTTTTTTTTTGGTATTTAAATTTTTTTTTTTTAATTAACTTACCATCCATTTAAGACAATCTAAACAACCCATTTGGGAGGCAGCATGAATTGGTGCCATACCATCACGTGCTCTTACATATAAAGAACCACCAGCTTCTAATACTAAAAATTTTAATACTTCCAGATGGCCTTCTTGTGCTGCTAAATAAACTGGTGTAACATCATTATCCATTTGAGTGTTTGCACTAAAAATTAAATAAAAATTTTCATTATTATTTATTATAATATTTTTTGTTTTTTTTTTTCTTAAATAATTACAAAATTTATTAAATATTGTTTAATTTTGTAAAGTAATTTATAATTTAATTTTATTTTTATTATTTTTAAATTATTTATGTATGAACGTATTTTTAATGTTTGATGTGTCAAAGAGCGCAAGTTCATAGTTTGTTACTGTTATGAAACAACAGAAAAGAATGTTGGTATCCATCCATTAATAAGATTAGGAAAAATAAGTTCTATATTATTGATTTAATTCCAAACAGTTTTACACCTTTAGGTATACATAAATATAATAATATGAACA
This sequence comes from Poecilobothrus nobilitatus, assembly GCA_947095535.1. NCBI lineage: Eukaryota > Metazoa > Arthropoda > Insecta > Diptera > Dolichopodidae > Poecilobothrus > Poecilobothrus nobilitatus. Next base: position 48,378,120 of record OX352772.1, on the reverse strand, counting down.
ATTCTCAACTAATAGTTAATTTCTAAAGGGTCTCAAAATGAACTAAAAGAACTAAATTAAAAAAAAAAAAATTAGTTATCTTTACTTTCAAATAAATAAATGTGGTGTTTATAGCGTATCATATATACATGTATCTATATCCGAAAAGGAAGTTTCATTCCTATATTTCATTAAAACTTCGTATTTTAAGAGATAACAAATTTAGGAACATAATTTAAGATGTATTCAAAATTTTAAAAGAGTACATAATGCTGCCTATAGATATAATTAAGCTAAAGTTATATTGGCATTTATAAAAGTTATTTATATAACCAACGATTTGCTTATTTTAAACATTAATAATTTTAATAATTTTAGATTATATGAGGGAACATTAACTTAGATTATATGCTTACTTATAACCTGAAAAATATAAATAACTAAACAAGCATATATGTATTAAAGTTTCTGGTTGAAAAGTAGTCTTTAGAAGCGCTGTGAACCAATCAAAAATAATAAAAGTTTAGAAGTTCGCTAATTGTTGGGAACATTCGAAAAAATAAGATACATAACTGTAAAAGAAATTTTCAACTTATATTGTATACTTCAGCAATTTATAGTAAAAGAATAATTTTTTATATAGGTTTACGTACGTCCTTTTACTTGTTTTGATTGAAAAATCTTGTAGAGGAACCTTTTTTCTGTAGTCCACCCGTTACGAGGCTATATTGGTGCTAACATTTTGAAAAAAGGCCTATTTTTAAAAGTTTATATCTCAAGTTCTTATATAATTTTTTTTTATTCTTAAGTTAATAGGTATATGCACACTTAGACAAATTTAGGCCCGTTTTGATACCCTGGATCAGTGTTTCTCCAAATTTAACCATTGTGAGCTTATTATAAAGCGATACAAATTTATTAAGTCAACCTCCGACAGATCGAAAAGGTTGTTTAAGAAAAATTTTCCAAGAAACTTTGTTCTTTTTAGAGAAAGAACCGAACATTCACACAGCAGATGAAAGATTGATTCTTCTTCATTTTTACAGCTTTTCAATTTTTAAATATCATTTAATTTTCAATCTGTTTAAGAGTTATTAGGGGTCAAAAATTGAAAATTTGCTATTTTAGACATCTGCAATTTTGACAGCGTGCGTGGAAATTTGTTTAAAGTAAAATAGAAAAAAGTTTCAACATAATATTTTTACACGTTCTTATTTAGGTATATAAGATTTCTTTAAAATTGAAGAAAGTACTGTACTGTCTTTTGATGTTTCACAATTTTATCTTTTATATATCTATAAATAAAATTGTAAAAAAAATTTTGATGCAAAAGTAAGCAACACTATTCAATACTGAACTGTTCCTTTTGTTTTTTGTGGAAAATTTACGCATTTAAAAATCTTTAGTTTATCAAACTGTTTTGTTTAATTTTACTTGAAAATCACATTCATTAATATAATATTTTATTACAAAGTAACGCAGGCATTCCTTTCAAGTTAAATAAATTCAAAATGTTATGTTAGCCATATGCAATTTTTTGTAAACATTCAACCGTTATTTCAAGTTTTACAGATGAAAAATTATTTACAGTGTTCATATAAATTGATTAAGTGTTGATTCCTCCGCCTACCAGATTTTAAAAATCTTAACTAATTTTGACTATAAAAAATAACTAGTTTGGTGCATCAAATCTTAAAAATTTCAAGATGGGCAAATCTAAAAAGATTGTTATTTTTTGGCAACACTTTTTTTAAAGCTATTTTAAGAACGAATTTAATTATTTTAAAAAAATTAATTAAGTTTCTCTCAAATTTTTCTGTTTTTTTTTTTTTTATTTTATTTATTAGGTTGTTAAACTTTTGTACAAACTTTTTAAAGTTTATAATAATAAAAACAAAACATTTTTTTTTAAATAAATTTATTAATAGTGCAGTAAACCTAAAACATGCTTAAATAACTTTTCTAAAAAAAAACAAATAAACAAAAACAAACAAACTAATAATAGAAAATTAAACAATTTTAATAGAATTTAATGAATATTTAACATGCAAAAAAAAAGAAAAAAAGGCAGAATGTAAACTAACAGTTTTTAAAAGCGCACATTTTCAAAAGATAATACAAACTGTTTAGAATTGTGACTAGCAACAAAATTTTAAAATTTTATATAAAAAAAAAATGTGAAAATCGGACTTTTTTGCAATTTGGATGGGCAAAAAAGAAACCGGCACGTAAAAATATATTACTGGAGCTTTAATTTTTATATCCGAAGAAAAAATTGTACAGGTGCCTAAGCTGCAGGTGTCAATTTTTGAGCCCTAATAGGTCTTAAACAAAGGCGGGTGCAAAAAAAATTCCTGAGAAAACTTATACTAATTCTAAAAGTTATTTCTTTTCTCAAAACTTCAAGTTCATATCTCAAAGCGTGCCGGAATTATGAAAAAAGAAATATCATGCAAAATTTGCAGAGGTAAAAAAAAATCCTGTCGAATGTCGTTTTCAGAATTAAAAAATGTTAAGCGGAACATGAAATATGCCCATTTAAAAATAGGGCTTTTTAAAGTTTGAGGGGCTGTAGTTCCCTGATGGATGGGGCTATATAGACATATAGACACATTTTTTCAAATTTTTTTTGGAAATGTGCTAAAAAAAAACAGAAAAACCAACTACGTAATTAATGAATAAAAAGCAAATCAAATTTAAAAACAAAAAAAAATAAATATTGCCTCCTTACTACATATTAACAGTATCTATACATAATACCGTTATTTCAAGGAAATATGATTTGTTTGTACTACTTTAATATAGATGGTATCTTTGTTTGTTGATTTATTTATTAATAAAAACAATAACAAATAGAAAAAAAAAACAAAAAAAAAAAAAAAATAAAAAATTATAGAAGCATAAAATTTTTTAGTGCGCAATGATGATTTTCCAGAATGCATTCAAGATTACCTGTCTATAATTGCGTTTTTGATTTTTAGTGTTAAAAAAAATCATAAATACATACATATACATTCATATTTAATAATTAATATGATACCAATGTTTAAATATAATTTGAAAATAAAAAATTTAGAAAATTGTTTATTTGTTGGTTTATTCTTTACACGAGTATTATATTGAACATCGTTGCGGCGCTTTCAAACAAGTTTATCGGTGTATAAAAAGCATCGACTGACTGGTTTTTTTTAATTTTGCAAAAATTTCAAGAAAAAAAAAAGTACATATACGTACATAGGTTAGTTATTGAAACATTGCTTTGTAAAGTTTTTATTTATGTTCTTATTTCCTATACTAGTTTTTATTTTTGTATATGTATAACCTATGTGCTTAATTTATTAGGTGTTTTATTTAGCGAAACCCCTTCAAATAAATTAGTTTTTTTAAGTTTGAAAAAGAGTAATCCGGTGTTATTCTATAAAAAAAAAAATTATTTTATATGAAACTTTATACATATAGTTTCAATTTGTTTATCTATTCATCATTATTAATCTCTGCACATACATATATTTATTTAAGATTATTATCTGAATTAAAAAGTCTTTATTAGTTTTTCCAAGTAATATCAGGTAGTCGAAGGCATAAAACTAAGCTTGAACTCAAACTCATTTTTTTAAACAATACCTACCCAACTGGTAAAAGAGGACGAAGAAATACGCAAAGAATCGAAGACATTGGGTCGAATGCATAAAACTGAGCTTGAACTAAAATCTCACTTTTTTAAGCAAAAACTCGGTTTGACATTCTAAAAACTTCAGCTTGAGTTCATACTTGTGTCATTTTCTCAGAGAGTGAGATCTTGCTTAATAATTAAAATTTCCCTTAGCTTAAGCTTAATTCTGCAAAAAATTTAAGTTTTTATTATTTTTCTTAGTTTTTGAGTTGAAGGTTATGAGTTAGTTATTTAGTTGCTCGAATTCGAAATGGCAGAGTTTATAATAATTGATTCATCTAAAATAACTTACAATGAAAGAAAATTTCATGGACATTATTGTAAAAATTTGTATAAATTTTAAGAAGAAAATATAATATTTTTAGTGGACTCATTTTTGGAAAAAAAATTATGAAACCAGTGTTGGTGCACTGACAAATTTCTACAAAATGCTTATATTTTTAAGATATATTGGTGATCCTGAGTTTCAAATTGGTGTAGGAATAGGGAATTCACCAATCAACAGTTTCTAGAACAATTGAAGAATCAAAAATTGTAAGAAAAAGTAGGCAATAGATTTATTTTCCTATGACTCCAGATAATTTTGAGGTCAACATATTTAAAAATATGATACGCAACACAACATTTTTAAGAGTATGATTTATGGTATATATTTTCTTGTTATTTATTTATTTTTTGCATGCATTATAAAAATTATAATGTTATAATAAATTAATAGTTAAAAGAAAAAACATTTAAAATTAATTTTGTTAAAATATGTATTCCAGTTGAACAAGACATGTGTGTAAATATTGTATTCTTACAAGTTGTGCCAAAGTATACTTCAATAATTAAAGTAAACAAAAATTTCGCTTTGAGTTTAAGCAAATACGAGCTTTATCATATTTTTTTGCATACGGAATCGAGTTGAAGCAATTGCTCTTATCTAGAACTTTTTTTTTTTTTTTGTTTTTTTTTTCTCTCTTTGAACTCTTTTGCTTAAACTTTGAGCTTTAATTTAAATCTCACTTATTCAAACAAAACCTATGAGTTCAAGTGTAAATTTGGTTTGAAAAAGTGAGATTTTGCTTCAAACTTGGTTTTATGCATTCGACCCCATAAAACTCAGTTTGAAATCTTAAATATTCAAACAAAATCTATACAAAAAATATGTGAGTTTTGAGTTCAAAGTAAGTTTTATGCATTGTGTCAATTGCATAAAACTTTGATTACATGTAAATCTAATTTTTTCAAACAAAACTTACGAATTCCTACGAAATCCTACGAATTCGAGAATGGAAAAAGTGATATTTGAGTTGAGTTTAAGTTCAGTTTTATGCATTCGATCCATTATGTTGGATTCTGTCCTTATTTATTCATTTTATATTGCATGTTTAATTATTGTGAAATTATTTAAATATACTCGTAATTTAATTATTGTTACACAAAAATAAAATGAGTGGTTTTAATACATTTAGCAATGCACCAAATAATTTATAACTAATTTTATATATTTGTTTAATTTTACATAAATTTGTAAATTATGACATGGTTTTGATAAGTTCAAATGAAAATTTAACGCTAATTTTTTATATAAAAGTTTTTTTTATGCTATGCTGTAATACTAACGGTTAAATTATATTTTTAAGAAGTTGGAATAAAAATTTTTTTATATAAAACTTTTTTCAAAAACATTTATTATACATAATATAGAAATCTTTCCCTGAAGTTTTTTTTATTTTTTTTTCCATTCTCATTTATAAGAAATCAAACATGGTTGTTAATATTTAAACATTGTTGTCGGGTATGCCTTAAGGAACAAAATTCAGTTTTATACTAATAACTGTTCCATTAAATTAATATTGAAAGCTTGACTTCTTAATTTATTAAAATCGATTCAATTATCTGAGAGATATTTATACATACTTATTAGAGTGTGTAACTAATGAGAAATTTCACAGAAAATATATTAACAATTTTTTTTTTATTTTACAATATGTTACTAAAAAATATTAAATTAATCAACGATAAATACAATGTAAAAATATATAAATTAATACCAAGAAGGATCCCGAGGGAATTTACAAGTAGCAATACATAAAACTAATGAAAATCATATTATTTTTATACCTGTATGAAGGTACATAATGGTATACTATATGTAAGGGTATACTAAATTTGCCATTACGTTTAGGACACCTTAAATCAGTCGAGCTAGATATAGACACAATTGTATGGATCGGATCAGAATCGAATTCTGAGTCGATTAAGCCATGTACGTTTGTACAAAAAATAAAAGTGCTAGAATTCTGAAATTTTTACCATCACACTTTTGTAAAATTGTTAATTTCGCTATTTAAATATAGCAGGTTCGGGCGGCGGGTTCGAGTAGCTACCACATAACTTATTTATTTATATGGAAATAAGTGTCTATTGAAGCTAGGTATCTTAAATTTTATGAAAAGATGTCAAGTTACATGCCAATAACTTATGTTAAATTTAGTTCAGCTCTATAGTGCAACACATTCAGGTAGCTGCCATACAACTTCTTCTTTTATATGGAAATAACTCAGTGTCTAATGAATATAGGTATCTAAAATTTTCGGACAAGATGTGAAGTTGTATGCCAACAACTTTTGTAAAATTTGGGTGGTCTAGAGTAGCAGGTTAAGGTACCTTGCATATCTTGAAATTTAATTAAGCTAGCCATCTGAAAACTTGTAAAAGATGATCAAGTTTTATGAAAACATCATATATATATGTTCGTACGGGTATCCCAGAGTTGACACAGTCTATTCTACTCTATTTTATAATTAGAATTATATTCAGTTAGAAATATCTTGTCATTTTTTACTTCTTCTAAATTTTTTTTTTAAATTTATAAAAATTGTAGATTTTATAGAACCAATTAAGCTTATGTTTAAAAAATTCTATACCTGATATAATACAACATATTATTATATCATATATACATATATTCTTTTTAAATTATATTTCCAAGATAATAAATATATTTCCAAGATTTAGGTGATATAGAAGATTTACAAGGTTTTTGGATCGCAGAATTTTAAAAAACCAAGTTAAATATATCATTAGCAGGTGGTAGTCGACACATAATAATGTTCGAAAAAAACTAATAAAAATCTATGGGAAATTTTGAAAGGTGAAAAACCCTTTCAAAAAATTGTATTAAAATATAGAACGCTCTTAATGAAATTTAATGAAAAATTCAATATTTCGTGTATTTGTTTATAACCTGGTTTCCGTTATTTACTTTTAGTGTAATTAATTTTCCTTACTTCTTTTACCTATGCTTAGACCCATATAGGACTTGTTCGGAGATAAAAGAAGTAGAAAAGTTTTTCTATCATTCTTTCAAAATGAAAAACATTTTTTTTAACTAAAAGAATTTATCTTTGTTTAATTTTAATTAAAAAGAAGTAACATTATTTTTCAATTCAAAATTTATTAAAATAATAAACTGCCAATTAAAAGTGAAACATCATTCGAGTATTTAATTGACATAAATCTAAATCATAATAAATTTTATTCTATAGGGTTATTTTTCTTTGTATAAAGTAAGTAAGAGGTTCTATTAATTAATACAATTATAGATAATAGGATTGTCAATTAATTTTATTTGTTAATGTAATAAATCATTGTCAAATGGTCATGGTCATTTATATCATTAAATAAATAAAATTTATTTTATATCAAAAATCTTTAAAATTATCATTGGATTTACAGTTAAGTGAAAGTTAATTATAAAATTCCTTTTTTAGATATTTTCTGTTATTTCGGATACTTTTTTGGTCATTTCTGTATATCGGATCCTTGATATTATTTCGGTAAAAAATTTATTTATAGTTATAAGTTATTTATAGTTAATTATAAATTTTAAAATTGATAAATATTTTTCATGGTACAGTGACGAACCGCCCGTGGAAATAAAACCCAGCGTGCTTTAATTCTTTTTTGAATTGAAATGAAAGCGCATAATTAAAAGCAATTTTAAGTCGCGGGCTGAATTGGGAGGGATTTTGGAGTTGGTTACAAAATCAGGATTATAAGCTTTTTCCAAAATATGTATATATATTACTCCTATTGTTAGGGATTTTCGGAGGAATTTTAGAATTGAATTCAAAATCAGAATTATATGCCTTTTACAGAATATTTAGATTTATGCATATGCATATGTCCGTCTGTCCGTCCGTCCGTCTGGGTATTTATAAAATTTCTACACCGTTTAAAGTAAAGCAATGAAATTTTAACTACGGATAGACATCGTCAAAAAATTATTTTTGTGGAATGACTTTTTTCTGTAGCCCCCCCCGTTACGGAACTACAGCCCTACAAAATTCGTAAAAGCAATATTTTTAAATTGTTATAACACAGATTCTATAAGCGTATTGACAATCTGGAAACGCCAAACGATAGCTAGTTTCATAACCTTTATATGTATATATTTTAATATACCGTTATGTAAAGTTCAATTTTTGCAAAAATTTCAACCCCTTCTATCTTTCAAACAGTTTAACTTAAAAGCTTGAAATTTTGAGAGAAGTTAGATCTTTGGAAATAAGTGTGATACATTTCAGGAAATATTTTTGTGTCTTCCCCCGTTTAGGAGCTGTAACGGGTCAAAAACTGAAAATTCTCTATTTTTAAACTCCTGTAACTTGGGCAACTTGTTTAATTTTTTTTGAAGTAATATTAAAAAATGAAAGCTCCAACATTATATTTTGTTTGTGTTAATAATTTTCATAATAATATAGGGTTGCCTTAAAATAGACAAAACTGTGACTTGATTTTTCCCAATTTCTCTAAAAAATTATTCTAATGATTTCGTTCAAATTTTGTATTATTAAAAATTTATTTTATTCAATATAACTACTTAATATTTATGTACTATTTACGAAAAAATAATTTTGGAAATGTGCTTTTTTAAAAACTCTTGATTTTTTCATTACTTGTTTTTTTGATAAATCTTGTATTAACATAAAATAACTCACCCATTAGTACTAACAATTTTATATTCAAGACAACTGATCTTGACCTGTTGTAACGTTTGAGTTGTCACACATATAACTTAAATGTAAACTGTTGTGAATGGGAATAGAAGGTATTTAAACTTTAGAAGTAAATATAAACCACTTAAGAAAAATAATTAAATGTTAACCATATTATATATTTTTAAAACATCTTTTTTATGTAGCCCCGTCCATTAGTACTACTGCATTTTGCCTAATTTTTAATTTGATTAAGGAATCTCGAAAAATAAATTATAAATTATTTATTTAAAGTATTTAAACTAATAAATAAAATAAAATAAATTTATCATAAATATTTATGACAATTTATCATATCATTTGTATACAGTTTTTTGAGAATGCGATTTGAAAATCTATAATTAGTTGGTACCTGATTTAATCTGAGTGATCTGAATGACCCATGAAAATGAACCATGAAAATAAAATTTTCTTTTTTATGTAAATGCTAGGTTATATCTTCTCTTATTTTTAAAGTGAAGCATGAACATAGACTATTTGAACATTAAATGGGCTACATACATATAAAAACTGATGTGGGACTGATGTGACTGACTGATATTTGATATAAGAGGAATAAATATAAGGTATATATATAAGGCTTCTATCGATACGTCATTTTTTTTGGCGTTTTTGTCAAATATTTTAAGATTTTATAAATGATAAATTACAGTTTAATTTAAAAAAAAAAAAGAAATTATATTGACAATTGTTCAAAATAAACATGCCGTAGTGTTATTGACTAGTGATTCAAAAATTTGCCCAATTTCTAAACTGTTTTTATTTTCGAACCCTTATCGATGACGGCATTAGAGAATCTACTGCATGGATTACCTTTAAATAAATTTATGATATGATTTTAAAAGATTGTAGATTGAAAGTGCGTTGAAAAGCTTCTATACTATGCATCTTTTAAACGAAAAAATTTTCAATTTTTACATAAGGAGCAATAAAAAAAAAATCGACAATTTGAGTGAACAAATGATAAAAAACCATTCTAATCCGAATTTCTCAAACATATTAAAATCATTTTAACAAAAATTAAAAATTGAGGATATGATCTGAATCTCCCAAATCTTATTTTATTTTATATTAAACGTATATTATTGATAGAACTTTATAATTTTTTAGTTCAATTAATTTTTTAATAATTAAATTTTTAGTTCAATTAATTTTTTAATAATTAAAAGAAGATGTTAATAACAAGAAAATCGAAATTGACATATAGAATAATATCTAATCAATTTCTAATTTTTTTAAATTAAATTTCAACTTCCAATTTGTTTAGAAAATTAAAGAATAAAATTTATTATAGGTGCTTGTCATTATTGGACTTAATTTTCTTTTAAAATCATATCCTAATCATAAAATATATTAATAAATTTTAAAAATAATAAATATTTATTTCTTAAATATTTATTAAAAAAAAAAAAAATTTACTTAAAAATCATTTTTATTTACTGATCCAATAAATCACTTTTATTTTTACGCCTATATATTTTAATTTATCATCACTCTAAATGTTGCACTTTAATTTTGTCCAATTATTGTCATATACATAAATTAAATGAAAATTAACATATTAACTTAATATTCAACTATATATGTATGTCTATATTTTTAAATTTTAATTATATTGTTACCAATGTTACAATATTTAAAGCGCTTTCTCATACATAACTTTTTTTTTTTTTACAAAACAAATATTTAGTAAGCGACTGTTAATTTTTCATTTATCGCAGTACTATAAAATTCCATTTATGTATGATTTTTATGTAAAAAATTTAATTCGCTAATCATGTTTTCATCAAGAATACAAAAAAATAAAAAAAAAAAACAAAGAAAATTATGTAGACAACTATTTACACACATTTTCTATTGGCAATAAAATGGTAATTCACGACATAAATTCAGATTTTTCTTAATTTTTCATGAAAATTTTCATTTCTTTTTTTTTTAAAAGGAGTACGATTTTCTTTTTATTTGGATTTGTTTATAGAAACAAACACAAACAAATATGAAAAACAAAAACAAAAAAAAAAATTATATAGTAATTTGCTAAAAGAAAAAAAAGAAAACTTTCACTTCTTTAAGATATTTGTTAATTTTATCTTTTACTGTATTAGTAACAATTTGTTGCTAGAAACTGTTGTCATAACTTCTTTGTTGCTGAAAGATATTGCAAAATTAAATGTTAGGATTTAAAAAAAAAAAAATTGAAGATAACAGTACTGTTAAAAATCTTTTGAACATAATTTAACTATATATATTTAGATTTTGAAGCTTTTTTTTTTATTAAATAACTTTAATTAATTATATTTAAATTATGGGATGATAAGTTGTTAGAAGAATTCGGACAGCAAAACGAAAGTTTGAGATAAAAAACAAAACAAATACATAATATCTTAAATTATGTGAGCAAATATTGAGGAAATGTACTTGAGTTGTTATTTATTCGCAATTGACTCTTAATTTATGTGATTTATTTTTAAATTTCTACTCCTATAAGGATCAGAGGTCATCCACTCAGTCATTTATTATAATTATTATTATTCATGTTTTACTATATATGTTTCAGTTTCACTACGCTGTTGATTACTCAGCTGTAGCAATTGTACTACAAGACTATAAAACGCAAGTATGTATTTTTATTTGTGCGCCATCTATTATCTTATACAATAATTATTTTTTATTATATTATATGTACGATATGATATTAATTATATGATATAGGTATACACTTGTTTTTTATTTAATTATATGTTATACTAATTATAAATGTTAAGAATTTATAAAAGAAAATTAATTATGTTTTGAAATTTCGAAAATTATTTATTGAAAATTAATTATGAAAATTATAAATGTTTATTAAATTTATATTATTTTTTCGTTCGAATAAAAACCAATGTCTTAATCACTATACCATTATCTGGATAATTTATGTGATATGGTAATATGAATGTGATCGACTTTAATGCCAGTTTTTTTGTCTTTTAATATATATATTTTTTATCTTTTAACCGGCTTTTTTGATTCTTGTATTTTGTTTGTACAATACAGTAATTGACGCCAAATCAAATCAGAACTTTGCCTGCACTAAGATAAATAAAACAAAATTGTTACATCGGATTCCAGTTCCAGTCGCAATAACACCTAAAGTATTAGAAGGGAAGTAAAAAGAGCGAAAGATTGTTTCGCTTTTTTTGGGGTTATACCGTTATATCGCATCGCTGTATAACCCCATTTATACAGCAATGCATTTATTCATATATTTTAAGCTTTTAAAGTCAATTTAAAATTATGTATTATATAGAATACAAATTAAATAATATGAAAATCTGACTTGAAAAAAAAAGATTATTTTTAATGTTATGTCAATCAAGGCATCTTTTTTTATTTTACGAAAAATGATAATTTGACTTATGATAATTAATTTTTAAAATATTCACTGAGTAATATTTGTTTTTATATTGGTTTTATCCCATTTTGCTGCCTTTTAACGTCATTGTATAGATGTATCATTTACTCTGTATTAAAATTTTTACACTGGTACGTAGAATAACAACTGATTTGGATGTTTCGATGCCTGTTAAACAGCGTAGACTGAAAAACAAAATCCCAGAACAAAATGCAAAGATTTTCTAATAATCCTATTTTTAAAATTCCAACACTTCTTGGAATATGATATACTATAAGTTATCATGATAAGTTTATAGGTTTAATGAATAAATTACATATGTGAAAAATATAAGTAGGTAGTTTGTAAAATGTAAAATATCTAAAAGATTGATGCAAGCAAATATTAATGTATATGAGTATTCAATTTTAAGAATTAAATTTTTGGAACACACTAAATTTGATAAATATTTTTCAATGAAAAATTAAACAAAAATTGTAATAAACTGTATATTATTTTAAATTACTTTTACAGCACTGTTATAAGTTTGTGTGAACATAAAGGAATCTGTTAAAATAATTTCTTTTTATTTTAAGAAATTGCATAGCTCAAAAACATGTTACATATATGAAAGGAATATTTAACCATTAATGCATGCAATATGAAAAAATGCAACCAGCTTTTAAATTGCAATCAATAATTTCTGTTAATAAAATTGGTAACCACTATCTGCAGGGTTCTTTTATGACCTAAATTAATAATTTTTTTTTTTCTGAATAGTTTTTAAATTATCTATGAATTTTGTTTGTGAAGTTTATAAAAATATGGAAATATATGTAGTCTCCTCATTAATTCAAACACTTGATAGAAGCAGAAACAATAAATAAATTTAGATAAATATCTCATTTTCATTTTCATTAACTGATCTTCAATTGATCTTTTAGGCAACATGATAGAAATTATGAAATTGTGACTTATGTAATGCTATATATGAAGTACTTCTTTCTGATTATGATTGAAAGCGCACGGAAAACGCGCCGCTCGAATAAGATTATTTACCTTAACGCTATGTTGGTATAATTGAAAACGCGTTATTAAATTTTAATTCGATATTAAATGACAGTTGTCAAAAACAATTTTTAGTATAATATAAACGTCAAGTAGGTATAAAGTAGGTAAACAAAAATAATTTTTTTATAAAATTTCTATAAACATTTTTTTTTTGATAAAAAGTTGTAATAAAAAATTTGTATTTTGTTGATTTTAAGGTAAAAAATGTATAATAAACAAGTTTTTTCATTTGCAGTTGATTTTAAAACGTGAATAATTTTTTCCAAAAAGAAGTTTCATTTAAAGGGTTAGAAGTAAAATTTTCTACCAAATTATTTTCTTTTACCTTTCGTACCAATTCAGCGTATTTGTCCTGTTTTGTTATTTTTCTCTTAATCCAAAAAGGTTAAATATTAGAAAAGTTAAATTAAAAAACTTTAATTTTTCATTTTGTTTAAATGATATTTTAAAAGATTTAAAATAAATGAAAAACTTACATAAATGTTTTTCTAATTTTTTTAAAACGAGAACATATCCACGCGTTTAACTTATACACAACAAAGTAACGCCGTACGTTTTCAATCATACAAATAAATTAAGTTCGAAAAACGTGCGTTTTCCGTGCGTTTTCAATCATACGATAATAGTTAATTTGACATTTCGGTAGTATTTACGTTTTCCGTACGTTTTCAATCATAAGGCCCTTTTTTATTTTGGTAGACAAACATATTATTGATTATCATCTATCATATGATTATGATGATTATAACTATATCGTCGTGATAAAGTTAAGATAGTGATAAGCAGTATTTTATTACTTTGCAATTCATTTTCTTTTAAATCATTTAAATCATAATATTAACAAAACAAAAATACATAATATTCTAAAAATAATTGTATTTAAATTTAAGACAAAAGGCTGTATTTCTTCAGCAGACAATTAAAAAAATAGAATAAATAATTAGAAAAACTTCAAAATGTTTTCTATAATGAAAAATGCTGATGCATCACTTAATTCGTTTAACTGTGGTTTTTTGTTTTTTCATAAGTGGAAATTCAACATTTTCATTTTAAAGTTTCAATCCATAGATTCATTTTGTTTTCAACAGTTTTTCGTCCCAATTTTTTTTTTTGTGTTTTTTTTTGAATTATTTGTCTTCTTTCAATTTGGTTTTTTTTATTTCATTTTCAGATCTAATTATCTTTAAAATTGCGGTCACAATTATTATTTATGTTAGTGACCATGAAATCATAATCTCATTTTTAGAATTATTTGGTTTGTTTTTTTTTGTTTGTTAAAGTCAATTTGATGTTAAAAGAGGTATTTAGATCAAATAAAATTGGTTACAATATTCACATATGGGTTTTTTTTTCTAATTTGAGGAAAAATAGAATGAAGTGTTGAAATATTATAGGATGCTGCTGTACAATGAGATTAATGACTAATGAATAATGATTTATGAAGAATTCTATTACTCTCTACGAAATGAAATTTCACCATTCATCAAGACAGAGATATGAAGAAACTTGTCCAAAAAATTGGAGATCACATATAGGTACGTACAATTTAAATCAAACTAGAATTTAAAAGTAGATATTAAAACTATCCTAAGTTGTCACTGTCATCAAATAAATTTACTTGTCATCGAATAAATTATTTCAGTAATAAGTAAGATAGAAAGAATGAAAAAGTAAAATTATGTAAAGATATTTTGATGTAAACATTCTTTCTTAGCACATTTTAAAAAAAAATTTCAAAAATTTATTTATTAGTTTCATTCTGTGCGTCCGCTAGTTCGTCCTCCTGTTTACAACATCTCAACACTGTTTAAGATTGACATTTTACCCATTGATAAATTTCTTAAAAAAATTAAAGTTGTAGAACCATTTTTATCTAGCCACACCTATTAGGCATTACGAAGTTACAGTCACTCGGACAGGTGCATATTTACGCTAGATAATATTAAAGAACTAGAACAAAATTATTTCAATGTTCGAACTTATTTCATATAGCAGAGAAATGTTGCCTATTTTTCTCATTGTCTCAACGATTCTCATTAATTTTTTATAATAATAAATATGCCAATTGTTATTTTATTAAATAATCATTTTACTGTTTGCATTTTTAGCAATTACTTTTGTAAACTAAATTGTAATTATGTAAACCAATTACTTTTGTTGATTTACATTGTTATTTATGGTTACTTTCACCAAATAAGTGATCCAATGGCTCATATATTTTTAATTTCAACTTTATCATTATTAAAATTATTTAAAAATTTTAATTGTTAGATTTAGGCGTGAAAATTATGATTGAGAAATGAAACAAATTAAAATTTAAAAATAATTTGCTGTTAGTAAAATTCTTAAGGCTAATATAATCAATAGCTTAACTCTTTTCTACTTCAATATGAATCTATAATAAAGTAGTTTTTATTATTATTTTATTATTTTGTTTATTAATTGATTGCTCGATCCAGATTGTATAACTAAAACAATTCAATGTTTAAAATTTCACTTCATATAGATTATTAGTCGAAGTACTTGGCGTTACATGAAAGGCTGTAGATGTTTTATGCTTTAATTTTTTTAATTTAATCAATTAATAACAAAAAAAAAGAAGATTTTTATTTTTTAAAGTAATTGATGACGTCTCTATATTAGTAGGTATTTTTTTAAGTCTATGGTTAGGAAAGGATTAAGATAATGAGTCAGGTTTAAGTTTTTAGTCAATCAATTTCTTTAGCATTAAACATTACTATTTAGACTAAGACTAGTACTTCAGTAAAATTTAAAGTTATAAGCTAAATACAATTAGCTTTGGAAAACTGAAAGAACGACAAATTAATTATATGGGATCTTTCAAGTAGTGGAGATAATTTTTCTGTATAGAATGTTGTACCAATTATATTGAGTTTGGAAAGAATACGAAGGCAAATTAACAAATATATAAATACAACATATATGTATATAGGCTGCATATAAATTGGCCGATTCGCATACAACTTCAACAACTCAACTTTAAAACATATACCCTTATCGATTCAAAAGTGTTAAATTTTTTTGTAATGAACTTCACAAGACTAATAAATTGCTCGTCAGATAGTTTGTGTCATCAATAATTCATTTTAATTATATTGATGATTATAAAATGTGTTTAAAATATTAATTTATCGGTAATTTTACAATTTTTTAACTAAATTTGTGAGGTATAAAGAAAATATAAAAAATAGTACTTTAAGCTGCAACCTGTTAACATTTTATTTAGTTAAATGTTTATAGATTGTGTATGAATTAATCGTTGTCCTATCCTTTCCTATCCGTATTCCCTAGTCATTATACTGCATTAATAGGTAGGGTTTTCATCCTATTATATTGACTTAAGAAGCTGAGCGAGATGGGAGTTTGACACTACACTATCAAGGGGGAATTTTAGGTGTCTTTGGAAGGTTCTCACCTCCATTAGGAAAAAACAATAGAAAAAGATTAAAAAAAATAATTTATTGAAATATAATTTCAAAAAACTTAAAACTTTTTGTAAACAAGCAATAGTAATTTAGTAATAAC
Organism: Poecilobothrus nobilitatus; assembly: GCA_947095535.1. NCBI lineage: Eukaryota > Metazoa > Arthropoda > Insecta > Diptera > Dolichopodidae > Poecilobothrus > Poecilobothrus nobilitatus. The sequence goes on along the minus strand of OX352772.1, from coordinate 48,361,427 downwards.
AAATCTAATATTATAATAATAATATAGATTTCGTAATTATTTTTAATTTCGTTTTGCTTTTGTTTTAAATTCTGTTCGGTTTAGCGGGAATATTCGACTTACGACTAGTAAGTTATTCCTTTAATTTATATAAACAAAAATTTCCACAACACAACGAATTTCAATTGTTTAACTCTTTAAGATTATTAATTAGATTCACTGCACAATATCGTATACTCCAAATATTTTGTTTTTCTCTCTTTTAACTAAACTTAATGTTATCACTTTTTCTTTTGGGAGAAAATTCTGTGCTAAATCAAAGAAAATCTTTAAATATATTATACAGATATACATATTTAATATTCATTTGATATATTATGTACATATATACATTATGTACACCAGATCTCTTTAAAATTAATGTGAGAATAAATGTTGAATATGACAGAAATGATAGCTTATTAAAGTTACAATTTGTATATATGGTAACATTGTATTGTTTATATGTTAATTAAATAGATAAAATTATTGTAAAATATATAGGTAAAGAATAAAGGTAGGTGTTATGCAAAAGTTAACAATATAATATATTGCATTATATTTAATTACAAATAGGAGGAAAATAAAATTGTAAAAAAAACGAGTGAATGTATGTATAATAAAAAATGACATGTGATAATTTTCAAATTTTAATGTAGTTTATTTTATTTTGTTTTTTTTTTTTTTTTTTTTTTTAATGCAGAATACAAAAATTAATGAAAAAATAATAAAATTATAGATAAAGTTTTAATTAGGATAAAAATACAAGAGGTATCTTACAGTAAAATGTCAACGTTTAGAAGGAACAAAAAAACACAGGCGTAAAAACAAAATGTTATGACAGTTTGCGAAAAAAAAATACCGTTATGTATGAAGATAAATAGTATCATAATTTTTATAAATACTTGTAATATTTATAAGTGAATGACGTGCTTTTACGACGTTTGGAAATGTCAAAAATATTTTTGAAATGTCGCATAAAAATTATGTGTTTGAAATTTATTGTGATTACTGTCAATGTGATTGATGTTAAAACAAAACAAAATATTTACCATCTTAATACATATAAATAAATTTTAATTATTTTTCTGAAAGGGTATTATTATTTGTTTTCTAAAATTATCTTCGCTCTTTTTCTTACTGACAAACAAAGCAAAAATTCAATTTTTATTATAAACAAACAAATATGATATTCCACGGCGTCCTGAGTATACTTTAAATTAAAATATAAATTGATTTTGCTTTCTCATGTTACTAAAGGTTAGCCAGGTCTCTGAGTGTAAATAATAAATGGTTGACATTTCAAAGCGTTATGAGCACGTCGTGAGGCTTTTTAATTATAGCGTTAAAAATAATTGAGTTAATTAAATGACAACTAAAAGTATATTTATCTACATATTTTTAAGTGATCTTTCATCATTAGATTTTTATTGTTATACGCATTTATCTCCAAAACAGATAAACCACTCCCTATATCAAGTTTTTATTTTTTTTTGACTTCTCTTACTGAATACTACAGTTCCTATTTTCTTCTATTGTGAAATATCCTGTATTATTATTACATATATTTATTATTTATGTATCTACACTTTTTGGTTTCCATAGTAACCGAAAAAATTTAAATTAAACATTAATTTCTTTAAGAAAAGAGTGATAGTTTTATCTGATTTTATATAGATCCTGAAAATTGGAAGTTTCGTTGTTTTTGTTGCTTAATAATTTTAAATAAAAGAAAGAAAAGAGTTGAGTTATTGTTATTAATATGAACTTAATATATTACTTTATATTACTAAAATTATTATTTTGGAGAAATATAAATATAAATGTATAAAAACTAATTAAACGGTATAAAATCGAAATTAAATATCGTTTAAAGTGAAAGCTGTACAACTGTATTATTGCAATATATTATCAAAAAGGGTCAAAATTCTTCTTATTTATTTTTTTTTCCTTTAAAAGTAAACCTTATAAAATAAAATTTTTACAAAATTACATTTTTAATTTTATTTAATTTGTTTTTTTTTTTTAATTTTGTACTTTAAATAATATTTAAATTTTACTTTTTTTAATTTTTTAAATACCGCGGTCTTCTGTTCGGTTTTTAAAAATTTTATAAGGCAGGTTTTGCATGGTAAAGTTTTACGTTGAAAATTATTTTAACATTATCTTTTAATTGTTATAATGACTTCAATTAATTGACATTTTCATAATATAGAAAATGCATATAATACAAATACACACAATCTTATATAAACAAAAATAATTAATTTGGTGCAGTATGTTATCTCAAGATTAAAACATACATATATAGACATTATAGTCTTGATCTTAAAATAAACGGAACGAAACGAATGAATAAATAATGTTTTCACGATCTATTTGATAATTAAAGTTAAAAAAAAAAAAAAATAAATAAATTAAAGAAAAGAAAATTTAAAACTAATAATGATCAATTGTTATTGAAGTTAAACGTATAAAGTGTAAGAATACGGTAGTCATTTATTTTTAATGATTGATTATTGGTTAACATTTTATTTTATTTGTAATTTTGTTAAATCTTCAGACAGAAAAAATTTTTTCACTTTTTTTTTTACAAATTTTATTAATTTATTATTATTATAAAGTATTATTGAAATGAAAAGGGATAATAAAGCATTTAATACGACGAAAACCACATCATTTATTAAAAAAAAATCTATGTAATAATAAAAATTACGGAACAATTTTTTAATGAGTTTTATTAAACCTTTTAACTTATTTTGTTACTTTTTGTTACAACTAAAACGTCGTCTCAATATTAATTAACATTTTTGTTTAACTTTGAAATTGAATTATGTTGACTTAATTTAATATGGTACATAGCCAATGATGTAGTGATTAAGACATCGGACCTTTTATTTGAAAGATCTCGGATTGTGTCCCCTATTGAGTTATATAATAAAATAAAAAATTAAATAATTCTTGTACAAAATAATAGATGGCGCACAAATAAAAATTTTTATTTGCATTTAATATTCTTGTATAATAGCTACAGTTTACAGCCGGGTAATCAACGGCTTTCTGAAACTAATGATAATAAAATTCTAAGAAACATACTGCTAGAGAAATAATCCCACATTTATAAAAGAAGTAATCCCACAATAATTATAAAAGATTTCTTTTATATTAATTGGTTTTAGTGTAGCTCTGGCAATCTGTAAAGACAAATGATCTTTCATTATTTCCTATACTAAAATTCTAAATTGAAATGGAAGAAACTGAAACTGAACAGAAATATGTACATATAAATATCTGAGACTGAACTGAGACTAATCTGACGGTATTGAAGCTGAACTGAGACTGAACTGATATGTGTGAAATCAATGTTTATTAAATTTATATATTGTAGAAATTTTCAACATGAGAAACAGCCTCTTTAAACTATAGCAACAAATATCAATTATTTATTTTAATTAAATTTTTTTATTGAGTTAATAAAATTAAGTAAACAAAATTAAGTAATTAAAATTGTAAATAATAATTATATTAATAATATATTAAATAATTTTTATTATTTTTTTTTTTCTAAATTTTAATTACTGACATTTTATTACTTCATTCGACTGTTATTATAGAGTTTTTTTTGTTTGTTCAAAATATTTACAATTTAAAAGTAAAAGTTTAATATAAATAATAAAATTTATTTAGTATAATTAAAATTTTTTGTTTCATAATGAATATATTAATTTAATTTATATATATAATAAAATATTTAATAATGATTACCAATATGATATTTACTATATATTATTACCTTACAACACCTCTTCTTGTATTCCTTTCTTTTTTTCCAATAAATTCTCTATTTTTATTACCGTTATTACTGTTATGTTCTGTATTTTTTTCATAATTTAATAATTTATTTGTTGTATTATTAATACTATTATTATTAATTATATTTTTATTAGTTGATTCTATTATTTCTTTATTATTTTTATTATTAATACTATTGCTATTACTACTACTACTACTACTACTACATTTATTTATTGTGCTCTTTTTTGATGATATTGGTGATAATTTTTTATTATCATTTATAAATTTATTATTATTTTGATTAGTATTTATATTATTACAATTTGTATCATTAATATCATTTTTTTTAAAATCATTACTATTATTATTAGTATTATTAATACCATTATTGTTAGATCTATAATTAATATGATTTCTTTTTATTTGATCATTTTTTTGTTCAACTGTACCATTTGTACTAGTTGTACTAGTTATACCGGAATTTGACATTTTATTTGTATTACAATTAGTTTTTTCATTAATAATTGTTTCAATATCATTATTTGATTTACTTTTAATTTTATTGCGTCGAAATGACGCTACACTAGTCATCTTAACAAATATATTACGTTTATTTGCATTTAAAGATTGAAAATAACCGAACATCTATAAGATTTTATTTTTTTTAAATGTTTATTTAATTGATTTTTTTTAAAGTTTTTTATGAATGTTTCTTTGTTTCAAATTGATAAAATAAATTTTTTGTAAAAAATATTTAAAAAAATTATTAATTTTAAATTATAGTTTAAATATGAGATAATTTTTATACATATATAAAAAAAAAAGGATAATAATTAAAAAAATATTAGAGTGCATCCACAATTCGATAGTATTTTTTTACATCCCTATCCCTACAACTTAAATGTGCCTACATTTAAATAAGTCAATTGAATCTATCTCTAAATTACTCTTTTTCTGAGTACAAATTAATTTAACATTTTAGTATGTAATCGATTTGTTATTCAAAGTATAATGCAGATTCTAAAAATATGCAACTTTTAATATTTATAAATATTAATAAAATAATAAAAAAATATTATACAAAATAAAAGAATATTTACGGACTATATGTATACTTAGGTATAATTTGAAAGAACATTATTTAATATTTTGGAAAATAGAAAAGCAAATGGTTACATATCAAAAATAATTAACTGAAATGTCAAAAACTAAATCATAAATAAAAAGCCTTAATGTCAAATTAACATTTTAACTGAGAAACCATTTTAAATTTACGAATTTAATGGTATAGATCTTCCAGGGATCTAATTAATATCTATAAAACTTATATCTGACTCGATATGGAATACAACTTTTATATGTATGAGTTGTCGCCCATATTAATAGTAAATATATCATATATCAAAAAGGAATATATCAAAATGAGCAATTCATCTTATTAACAATCCACTGAACTGTAATACTCTAATTTCTTTTGTCATCTCATGTAATAATTGAAGCCTTTCTATATTTTATTATAGAAAATTTGAGGGTAATGAAACTTGTTCAGTTAAAATAAAATCACCAATTTCCATCTCTCAAATTATTCGTACAAAAAAAGTAATAATAGAAATGTTTTAAGTGATCATTTCTATTAAGTGATCATTTCTATTCTAATTTGTTTGTTGTCAGAATTGCAAAAATGTAGAATTTACTACTGTCCAATGTTAATGTTAATATGTCAATGTTAAGTACATTTTACCGAAATGGATGGTCAAATTTTGTGTTTTGTTTTTTAGGTTATTCCCCTGCCACTGACAAGGAAATTACACAGCCTTTTCTTTCCAGATATGGCTGTAAATGTTGTAAGATGAAGTTATTCTTACGACGTGTGTGATATTTCAACCATCGGTGTTTACAGCGTATTTTAGACGTTTTTATCTCCCTGAATGGTTAAGAACCTCAATAAACTCATCACGCATTTACGTTCCAACTTTCCTTTTGATTAATGATATAAAAAAAAAGTGTCTAATTCACTCTTTTCAAAACTCTAAAACAATAATATATATAAAGTATGGAGAATTCAATTTTTAAATTTAACAGAAATTAATAAAACTCAATTAAGTTTAATGATAAAAAAGTTAATAAAATGTTATAAAATTTTAATTAATAATTTATTAATATATTTAATTAAATATATTAATATATTTAAAATAATAAAAGAATATTAGGATAATATGTATGTTTTAAAAAATTAAATCATTATTAAATCATTAAAATTAATATATCTATTTTTAAATTTGTATTCACAATAATAAATAAATATAATTCACAGTAGTTAAAATTATAGTTAAAAAAAAAATTTATTCATTATTTAAATAAATGAATAAAAACAAAATTAATCACATAATATTATAATTTTTATATTTTTATTATCACTATTTAATATATTTTAAACCATTTCTAAAATTAATATTATTATATTTATATTATAATTATATTAATAAATAAATAAAAAAAAATATTAATTTATTACTTATTTCCATGATTAATTCTTAAAATAAACTTCTTTATGATTTCAAATAAAGTAAATTATTTTTTTATACTCTTTTAATATTGTTTTAAATAATTTTCATAATATTTAAACAATTTAATTAAATTTTATTTCAAAAATTTTATTAATAATAATAACATTATATATTAATTTTTATAATTAATTAATCCATTTTAATTGTTTTCAATTTTTATATATTTTTATTTAAAGCTTTAATTAAATATTTTTATGATATAAAAATATGATTTTATTTAATTTAATTTGATTTAATAATAATAAAATAAATTCGTAAGAAAACATTAATAATTTAATGATTGTCCCGCATTAGCGGACAATCAACGACTGTATATTAGAGTAAAACTGTGATATTAAAACAAAAAAATAAAAATAAAATAAAATTGAAAAAAAACTGAAAAAAAAATTTAAACGATAAGAAAAATTAAAATAATAAGAAAAAAAAAAATTAAAATCACCCAACTTTCTTTATTTTCATATATCCACCTTTTTCTTATACTTATTATGTTTTTTTTTTTTTTTTTTTGTTATATTCCTATCAAAAGATAAATGAAAATTAGATCATCGCCCAGGTGATCGCTACTACTAAACATTAACAATAATAAAAAAAAAAACAACAACAACAATAAGTATTATAAATAATATCGCGCTTCGCCAATAATTCTTTTGCGCTTTTCTGCAATTTGATTTTTGTTTCTTTTATGTTTTATGTTTTCTTTTTTTGTTTTATCTTTTTGCATTGGTAATATGAAAATCTTCCTAGAAGATTTTATTTCGAAAATATAAAATCTTGAACAACTTTAAGAAAAAATAAATTTATTCAGGAAATTTCTAAAAAACAAAACCTTAATTTCAAATTTTTTTCACACTAAACGCGCATGTGTAAAAAGTCCTATATAAGGGCTGAACGAAGTGTAATTATTATTTTATATTGACAACTCTTACTGAAAAAAAAGTTCTGTTTGTCACAACTTAATTTCTTAGTTTGATGCTTCATTCATTCCGTCAGAACATTTAGTTCCTAACAAAAAAAGAAATATAACTTCGCTCTTGCCGTCTTGTAATAAATTGTTTTTTAGGTGTGAGAAATGCCAAAAAAATTAAAATTGACAGCAAAAAAAAAAAAAATGGTTCTGAAATAAAAAGTTAAAGTTAAATCAACTTTTCGAAAAAAAAAAAAAGTTCTAAACTTTTTTGAAAATTGAGAGAATTCAAATTTCTATATAGAAATCATGAGCGCGCATAAATTCAGAACAAATTTCTGAAACAATGAATCCAGGTTGAGAAAAGGATGTAAATGAAAAATTAACTTAAAAAAATTTGTCTTTTGGAAAGATAGGAAGTCAAAATTTTAGGAGTGTTTCGTCCTACAACATTACTTGGACTCTTCAGTAATCAGTAGGCTTCGTAATGTTGCATTGCTGAGACAAATCCTGATTTAAAATTTTCGATTAATCTTATACTTTATATGAAATTTTATCAAAATCATCTCCGAAGTATAAAAAAAAATTAAGGTAGGAAGGTTGGATTAATACTGAAATTATTATTTTACACTTGTAAGTAAGTCAGTCAGTTGATACATATCTATCAACTATCTGTATTTGGTGGAAATTTTGAAAAAATATGATGAAAAAATAAAACTAACCTCACATTTTAAATTATAGTATTAAACCACAAAAAAAAAAAAGAAACAAATGTTGTTTGTAAAATATTAAATTTGAATTTATGCTAAAAGGTAAATCTTTATGTTATTATGACAGTCAATGAAACTAATAAAAGAAACTAATAAAAACTCAAAAATTATTGTTCGTACTAACTAGACTGACTATAGTGGATCTAATGTGATCATGCGACTAATAATAATAATAATATGCAGTATGCGGGCAAAAATTTCTTTTATCAGTTATACAAACATCTTACTGAAATATACTTATATTTTTAATAGATTAGCTATCTTTATTATCTAAGTGTTATATTTAATTATAATGCATTCACAAATTACACACATTATCAGTTCAGTAGCCAGTTTGATAATGCAGTGCAACTGATGAATATCAAACATTTTTTTGCTATTTTAATGAAAACTGACAGTTTTACAAGTACCTACACATTATCAGTTCAGTTGTAAAACTGACGGCTGAAGTCTGAACTGACGAGTGGCGACTGAACTGATAATGTGAACCGTAGTTAAAGTCAACTGCAATTGAAATGTATTTTCAAGATATTAGTTTTTAAAATTTTAATTTTTAATATAATGTTTTGAACAGAAATTGTATAATTATCATTTTAAATATATAAAATGTATAAAAAAAGTAATGATAATAATAATGAAAATATATAATAAACATTCATTTTGTTGGTAGAAAACAAAAATATAATATGAAACAAAAAGAACAAATAACAGTTAACGATTGTGCAAAAAAAAAAAATAAATAAATAAAAAAAAAGTGCAGTTTAAAACAAGAAAATTCATAAATGCATGAAATGAATACTTAATAATAATCATGTTTGTTGGATGTTTTTGTGTTAATTTTTTTATTTTTTTTTGATTTTATATTTTATATATTTTTATTAACTTGAATTTTTATTCTTTTTATTTTTTAAATACTTATAGGCGCACGATATTTCATTTTACAGGTAAATAATGTTCGTTACTTTTTTTTTTGTCTAATTAATTTTTTTTTTGATTATAAGAGGGATGTGTAGTGACATGCACTGAGTAAAAAATTGTACGCATCAGAGAGCAGACATTAGTCTTATTATTATTTATTATTAAGAATTAATACATATATTATTATTTAAATAGTGTTTATGTGATGATTATTAGTGGTAATATATATAAAGTGTTTTATTGACTTCAAAACAAATTTAGGGGTGTTATTATAAGTTATAATAACTAATATAGGTATAGCAAATACTTTATATTATTTAATTGTTAATTCATACTACTCCAGTTAATTTCTGCTACTTTAGTTTTGGTTTAGTTAAAATAAAAACTTGGATATGTCTAAAAATATGTTTATTTTAAAGATGTGTCTAAAAATATATAAAATATATCATCTGGTATTTTTTGATGACAATAGCGTCAATCAGTTAGAGTAGCATATTCTATTCAGCCACTTTTTATATGTATAAATTTTCATATTTATTTCATTCCGTCTGTAAATCCGCCTGTTGGTTTACAAATCTATTACACGGTTCGAAATAGGAAAATAAAAGAGACATATAGATAGATTGTATAAAAAAAAGTAACAGTTACAGCTCCTTTTGTTTTATGTAACTCCATTCGTTGCGGAGCTATAACCCTGCATAATTAGAAAAACCAGGATTGTTATAATTTAAATTATACTGGACATTTTTTTAATACAAAAGTCAATGCAAGTAGGTAACCCTGCTCTTTGGGATGGGAAAAACTCAACCCATATTGCACGACATGCTGACCTACATTTTGATTGATGGGTTTAATGTCAATATAGTATAATCAATATAATGTAATATAATTTTCTAGGCAATTCAATACATAATGTAAGAAACTAAGACCAAAGATAAGTTAATAAAAAAAAAAAAAAAATTACCGCATCTTTAATAAACGGTCAAAAATTAAATTTGCTAATTTTAGGTAGGAGCTGAAGTCTGGCAAACTGGGGAAAATTTTTCAAAGTAAAACTGAAAAATGCAAAAGCAAAGTCCAAACATTATAATTTAATAATATAAGACTTAAATTTGCATTATAATTTAATTAATAAAAAATATTTGCATGTAATATTAAATGCTTGAAATTTAATATTAAATGCTTCAATTCAAATTAAAATAGAAAAATTTCTAGAATAATTTTGAAGCTGAAATAGTACTAAATCAAAAATGTTTTTGGGGGGCCTCGGTGGCCTAGTGGGTAAGAGCGTATAAAATACGTTGTAAACACCGAGGGAGTGTGGGTTTGAATCCCACACACGTCGTAAGAGTTATTTCCCTTTACGACATTTACAGCCACGCCTGAATAGGAAAGGCTGTGTAATTTCCTGTCCACATTTATGTGGCAGAGAAATGCAATAAAAAAAAAAAAATGCTTTTAAGAATTGGACAGTTATTGTTTTTAATCAAGACAATCAAATAAATAATCAAGAGTGTTTTACAAATGAATAACTTGGTTATTATTAGAAGTAAAAGTATGTGAGATGTTCATAAAATAAAAAGTCCAACTATAGATTTGTCCCAAATCTCAAAATTTTGTTGTAATATAAGTTTTTAAGAACCCTATAGAAATTAAAGTTTTAGAAATGCATTTTGAGCAATAACAAAAAACAAAATTTAAGAAATCAGGTTTAAAAAACATTTTAATACAATATAGAAAATAAATTTTATATAAAAGGGAGATAACCCTAAAAAATATTTTGAATTGTAAAAACACGTTAACTGCCTCCATACAAACTTTTTTTTGACGTCTCTGGGGCCATATTAGTATTTTTTTAAACGATTTAAAAAAAATCTATATTCTACTATAATAGGGTTTATCATATCTTGGCAGTTCATCAAATTCTGTGTGGGACACTCAATAGTTTTGTTTTCAATTAAAAATAGCTATATCTTCTAACAAATGTGTAAAGATAATTGAAGAAAGTGTGATCTAAATAGTACCTACAGAAATAGTATTTTAGATTTTCGAAAGAAAAAAAAAATGTTCAATCATCTGACTTTAAACAAGTTAACAAGTTATATATAGGAACAGATTTCAAAATACTGTCAAATGAAATAAATAATTTTAAAAATACTAAAACACGATTTCTGTGTATGTTTCTGCTATTGGACTATAATCTTACAAGTTTTAATTTCTGTTAAATACTGAAAAAATTAAATACTGCATAAAAAACATTTAAAATGTATTTATTTTAAAATTATTCTCTGCATTTTCTGCATTTAAATTCTTTTCGTAAAAATTGTTTTTTTTTCCGTGCAATTTTCTGTGCCAAAAATGAAAGAATAAAATTAAAATGAGAAAGGCCATATCAAAATTAAGTAATACTATCAGTTATCTCGTAGGTGGCCGTATACGAGATATCAATATACGGATATCAAAAACGAGATAACTTGTAGTTAGCAGCGAATGCGTTATTATAATTACTACAATTCAATAAAAAACAAAAAAAAAAAAAACAATATTGATAAATTAAATATTTTTTTTTTGTCTAAATTGTTTTCCGGATCCGGTATCAAAAATAATTTATTTTGTATTCCGTTTTTATTTGTAAAAAGTACTTCACTGTTTATGTTTGTCTTATATATATGTATATATACATTATATTGATTGTGTTTTGCACTCCAACTCTAATTTAATAAATAATTAAATTATTATAATATTCTTTTAATTATATTTTCAAAAAAAAAAAAAATTTTCTTTTTCTTAATCCTCTTTTTTATTTGTTTATTTTTTTATTTTCTTTTTTTAAAGTCAATTTTTTTCTTTTTTTTTTTTTAAATATGTACTTGCGTTTATTATTTATTCCTTATATATAAGATTATTAATATTTAATTAATAACAAAAAAAAAAAAAAAAAATTAAAGCACTGAATTTGGTAAAATAACAGTGCATAACAATTAAAATATTTTAACTTTTTCGATTTATTTCGCGATTTTATTATAAATTTTTTACAAAATTTTTTTTTTGTTTTTTATTTTAGTTTTTAAATTTTTTTTTTTTTTTTTATTAAAATGTTGATTTAATTAATTTTTACTTAAAATTTAAAAAATTAATTTAAAAAAAAAAAAACAACTTAAAAATTCAAAAAATTTATAACATACATATCCAGTGCTGTGGAAAACCGTAATTAAAAAGAATGATTTGTGATATTTTTTGGTTTTTCTTTTTTGTTCTTTTTTTTTTTTTTTGTATTATCGTTTCGGACAATTTATTAAGTTAGGAAAAAGTTAAAAGAACTTTTTAAAAAAAAATTTGATTTTGTATTAAATATATATTATTAATGAATTATTAATGAATTATTTATTAATTTTTTGTTTTTTTTTTTAATAACAGAATTTAATAACACAAATATCAATGATATATCGGAATTTGCACGTTATTTTTTTTTTGTTATTTTTAATTGAACCAAACAAAAAAACGATCTTCAAGATACAAAAATGAACGGTTTTCCGTTTTTTACACAATATCTATATAATATATAACAAAAAAAAAAAAACAAATTCTAGAAAGAGAACAAAAACAAAAAAAACTTGAGAATTTTCCGCAAAAGTAAACGCAACAATAGTTCATCTAGAATAGAACTAAATTGAAATTTTTTTACCATTTTTTCATCTAATGATTTTTAATAAAGATACGATCATATATTTACGATATTAAAAGTACCTACCATATATAATATTTAAGAATTTTCTTAAATATTTTTATTTTTTTGATTTTTGTTTTTTTTTGTTTTTTCTGAACTGGATTTTAGACGATCTTTTGGAAAATTTTAAATGCTTTTCAATATTTTTATTATAGTTTTCTTCATGGATTTAAACAAGATATCGTGCTTAGATTAAAGAAAATTCATATATAAATACTATGTTGATACATACTTGTTTTAAATACATTGTGCATGTAGTGTCTATGTATAATTATATCGTAAAAATATTATTTACAGTTGTGGAATTTAGTACATAATAAAAATTTTCGGAACTTAAGTTTAATTCTATTAGAAAAATTTCTGAATAAGGACGAAAACTACTGCTCGAGTGACAATTAAAAGTTCTACGTAGTAAACTGCCTAAGTTATTGGTAGGTAGGTAGGTGTATCGTAAAATATTTCGTATGTTAAAATAATGATTTTTTAGAAAATTTTATAAAATTATGTAAATTTTATTTGAAACACAAGTATCACAATATTCTAAAATAATATCATGTTCATATTGTATCAATAGTCTAAAAGAATACCTAATGATACAATAATTTACCGTGACACGAATATTGTAATACGATAATATAAGGAGTACTTACTGCTTGCATTGGATGTCGAGCAGAAACTATTATGTTTAAAAATATTTAAAATTTCTTTTCTTTAAATTAAATTGATTATTATAATAATATATTTATTGTTGGTATTTTGTTGTCTTCATTTTGATATGACAAAACTTTTATGAAGTTATTCAGAAGTGATAATAGTAAACGAAAAAATGTACGTAAAGAAAAAACAAACTTTAAAATAAAATTATAGAGCCTTTTTCAGTTGATCAACTGTTAGAGTCCAACAGTTGATTGGCTATTTATTGCATTTCTGAAAAATATAGTTAATAATATATAGAACAGGTTCTTCCCTTTAAAATATTTGTTAATTGTGATCTTGTTCTTAGCGTTGAATGATACAATTTTTAATGAGTAGCTATTCAATCTCGTATAACTCGCATTCTTCTTAAAACTTATCTTAAAATGCCATTGTAGGGGGTTAATTTTAAAGTTATATACTGAACAAGGACCATATTCAAGTAAAATATTAAATAAATATATTATTCTCACTTAAACTTTGTGTCTAAATATTATTCTTACTTAAACTTCCGAAAAACGCCAATGTTCTTAAAACAATGGATTATTAATCATAATTTGCAATACAATTTTTTCAGTTATTATTCGAAATAGTAAAATTGAATTATGTATTGTACTTATTTGAATTATGTATTGTAATGTACTTATTTATTTTTTTTAAGCTTTAAACATTTGATCTTTCTTTTCCTCCTTTCTACTCCTAAAAAACAAAAAGAGCATCCATTGGGTTATTCACTAGGTATTAAGCTTTCATTCTCTACGTCTCCCTAGATGATTATCTATTCAGCTTTAGTTTCTGAAGTCAATAGTTAATTATTCAGTTTCATAATTTATTCACCCGTAGTTATATTGCATGCAAGACTATTAAATGCAAATAAATATTTTTATTTGTGCGCCATCTATTATCCTGAACAAGAATTATTTTATTTTTATATTATTGTATTTTTTATAAGTCTATATCACCCAAACGGTGTTTGAACGCGAGTCCTTCCGAATAAAAAATCGATGTCTTAACGCCTTCACAATTAGCTGGATTAATACATTTAATCTAATTGTAAAATATTTTTTTATTTTATTTAAAAAATTTGTTTAAATGATTTTCACAATAACACTTTAACTCACTATAACTGTAAAAATAAGATACTTACAAATTAGATTAAAGTGATAATTTAATAATCTGGTAAATTGTTGTTCAGTTGTTTTTCTTTCGTATAGTGTTTCTAATAAAAAAGGCATAAATTTATACCAAGATATTCTGATATTATTGTTTGCTTAAGAATCATATACGACATTTACTGACCAAGAACAATATCAAATAGCGAGCTGTGGATGCTAACAAAGATTCTGTGGCTATTTAGTTAAGAAGGAAAAAATAAAAATGGATAGAGCATATATTAAGGTGTCCTTTAACATCATTGGCACATCATGCTTTATAGTGGAATTTATAGGGCAAAAGAAAGTTAAGCAGATCAAGAAGAATGTGGAGGAAATGTGGGAAGAGAAGGGAATGAAAAAAGAAAAACAAAGCAGTATTGTTATAATATAATTATAATTAATATAATTCCTAAATAGATTTAGATACCATCAAATAACACATTACTCAAAAGGATATTTAAAACAGTCAACAATAATATTTCCACAAGTGTATATATAACATAATAAATAGATTGTAGTACATATTTGCCGTTTAATACCTGAACATCTTTGAAAACAGGAAAATTATTTGAACAGATTTATTTCTATCATTTACATGTATGTCAGTATAACCATAATTGAAAGTTACTTAATGTGTATATGTTGCCTGTATCTAGGAAAATTCACCAACTCATTAAATTACAAATACAAAATTTCTTTTAAAATTTTTGTTGTTTTTGTAACAATATTTATTGCAGTTAATTATGGCAAAGTCAAAGGAGTTTCTCTAAATTTTTTTTACCATTAAATACAATTTATAGATATAAATGACTTTTTAATTTTAGAGTTGCCAACATTTAGGTAAAATATAAAAAAATAATGAAGAGTGTAAAGTTGATTGTGCTAACTGAAGGATACTCGCACGAACATAATGTACAGGGTGATTTGTTAATGAGTCAATACCACCCTGTAGGGAATAATATGGAGACAAAAGTTGAGTCCAATAGTTTCGGAGTTGTGGGGTCTTAAAGGAGATTTAGTGCATTCTTTTTTGTTTTAATTAAAATACCCATAACTTCTGTTACGAACACGTTTATAGCATTCTGAAAAATGTTTTTAAAATTATGAGAAAGGAGCTTTTCTAAATGTATTTTTTTTAGGTCTCTATCTTTTTTAGTTTTTGCTCTAAAAGGTTTTGAAGTTAAAATTTAAATTTTTTTAATTTTTGATAGAAGAAAATGTCTATTTTCTTAGTGACATAATATGAAATTTTTTTTTATGTATTTAAAGCTTCAAATAACCCATTTTCTAAGCTTTAATTTGGTATATCATACCTTAAATTAGCTTTTACCGTTTACGGTACAGATACAGTAATATAAAAACTAACTTCTTGCTAGATCAACCAAATTTTGTAGAGGGCTTTGGCAAAACTTAACTTTTTTTGATTTAAGGAACTTAATTTCAGATACCTAGCTTAATAAGAAACTTGGTTATGCTTATATAAAAAATGAAGTTGTATGGCAGCTAGTCAAATGCGCCGAACTTGTTCAATTTTAATAGCAAAACTAGCATTTGCAGTAATAAATAGCAATAGAATTGAAAATACGCCTAAATTGTACGGACGCCTAAATTTAAATCAACTCAGAATTCAATCCTAAACAATCATATATATACATTTTTCTCAAAATATATACATATCTATTTTGTCGTTTTTAGCGATATAGGAAGTTAGTTTTTCATTAGCCAAGTGGTAAAATATTAAAGTAATAAATTAATATAAAGTTTGAAAAACATTGTAAGAGTAAAATTTCTGTTAAGAATTGTTCTACTAAAGTTTTACTAAGGATTTACATCACAAACCTAAAATTACCTATAATCCAAATACTGAAAGCATTTACGACTAGTAGAACAAAAACGCCGTAGAATATACGCCAAATTTGAGTTGTTAATACAATTATGAACGCTAAACAGATTTCTCTGCTTTATTTGTTACAAATTTATTGACCAATTTATTCAAAGTAAATAACACCTGCTCAGCCAAATTAAAATTAATAATGGCTCTTTTCAAACTATGAACATTTATAGTTGGTTCAAAATTGATTGTGAAAAATCATTAGTAACGACAACTGTCAAAATGTGATAGGAAGCACTATAAAATGTGTCAAAATTATGAAAAATCATTTGTAACGACAACGCCCAAAATCTGATAGGAAATATTATAAAATGTGTTTTTTTCTGTTGAATGTTATTATGCACACAATCTTATTATAATTTCTAACTATATATATGTACATATTACATATTATGTATATGTATATGTATGTACTTTCTTTCCAATTTGCCCATAATCTTCTTTTTAGGTTAATAACCAATCTTGTAGGTATATAAATAAAACCCTCCAGCGGTATTTGTATTAAATATTAAATTGTACTTTATTATAATTATGTACAGATGGCAATCTGATATTTTTTTCTCTTTAAAAAAAGAAAAAGAGATTTGCTAAGACATGTAGATTTAATTAGAATGACCTGAAATTATATAGTACTGATAGCTAGTTCTTCATTAACTAGTTATCAGTCATTTGAATTTATAGCGGATTTTATATCATCTTATCGTAAAATTTACGATATTATTAAAAAGATTTTCAAACATAAGCATTTATTAATGTACATATAATATAGAGATAAATTTGTATTGTGAAGAACTCATTATATTTTAATTCGTTTAAATCTATTTTAATATTTTATTATAAATGTCGTTATTAATCAAGTAGAATTAAAAACAGTTGTTTGATCCTATTTATAAGAAAAAAAAAACACTTAAAATCTAGAATAGAAGGTTACTTGGAAAAATACAGTTTTATTTTTTATAATTTTCATTAATCGGAAAATTAATGGACTTTGAATTAAAAGCATTTTATTCGTTTATAATGTTCGTTAATGTTCGTTTATAATGAATTTTTATTATGATTTAAAAGAAAAAAAAAAAATTTTATGAATTAGAAAATAATAAATAAAAAATTAATGAAAATTTACCATTTGAAGTTTATATCGTAATTCTCATAAGATATTGTAAGGAATGGGATTAAAATTTCTAAAATAGATTTTTTTCTACTATTGTTGTATCTATACTAAAATTTGTTAAGAATTTGAACAGAAGAACTGAAAAGTTATGAAATATTATGAGTTATGACACTAAAATATTTAAAGTGTTATGTTTTATAACACTGCACTCCCTCTTAAATCTATACATACTAAAACTGTTAATTCGTTTGAAATGTAGGGATTTTTTAAAAGTTGTTTAGCAAGTCAAAAAGGTTTTTTCTTTCAAAATATTTAATTTTTTTTTATTTTATTTCCTTGCAAGACGAGGAAATTATACAGCCTTTCCTTTAATGGCGTGGATGTAAATATTGCAAGGAGGAATATTTCTTTTGATGTGTGTGGGATTCCAACCCACACTCTCTCGGTCTTTACAGCGTAGTATAATGCGGAATTATAATTACGTTTTTCATGACGTGTTGAGAACATCAACTTTTTTAAGTTAACTTTTTTCAACTCACACACTTTTTTATTAATTTTTAATATAAAGGTTTGTCAGTGAAGTGAAAGTTTTTTTGAAAATTGGGTAAGATTCAGGTCTATACCTACCTAGGAGACCACTATAATGATAATAAGAAGAAAACAATTTCTAAAAAAACTTTTGATGTTTACTAAAAGTGTAATTTCTTTTATTTGTGGTACTTCTGCACTTCAATGTTAATTCTTGTCCTATTCAATTGAATGTCTAGTTTGTCTTATCTTTGTCCTGTTCAAAAAAGTTCACTTTTATTCCGGAATTTTAATTTATCTTCAGTATAACGTTGTTAATTAATCTGATTTTCAATAATTTTCAAAATTTTTGGTGTTAATTTAACTGAAATCGATAATTTTCGCGCCTGCTCTTTTAGTGATTTCTCTTTGTTGAAAACTTTAAAAAAAAATATAACTATTCAGCATACCCTGAAATAAAGTATACCCTTTTATACCGTTGAGTTCTTTATGTTTATTACTAAATCGTTATTACCATATATTTTGTATAACTTAGTGTTGTGGGGTGTATTCTTTATTTCTCGCGATGGTTTTCTAGTTTTGCATTAGCTTTTTTTTTAAGTCTTTTAAATCATTTAATTTTATTGTATTGAGGTGTTTAAAATTTGTAAAAGTAAAATGTTATTAATAAATTTCAATATCAATAGTTGATTGTGCTTTATAAATTCAAGAAAAAAAGTTAAACAAAACAATTTTAATAAATAAAATTGAATTTTGACCATACAATTAAAATGGTATTAATAAAATTTTTTTAGTTTTGAAAAGTAGTAAAATAATTATGCCGTATATATAAATTTTGTTTTGTTTTGTGTATAGGAAATAAAAACCAATTCAATTCAATCCATTTAATTCATGAATTATTTTGTGTTGGTTATAAATTTTTAATGTTATACATTGGGTTTAACAGATTTTAAAATAGAAACTGATTTTAAATTTGCCGATTTTAGTAGGTGTTAACAGAAAGTATAGAAAAAAATTAAAGTAGGTGTTAATTGAATAAAACTTTTTTTTTTTAAATAAAATTTCAATTAGTTTTAAAGATATCAGTAATATTCTGAATGGAAAAATTAATCATTTATAAAAATTAAAAATTTATTATATTTATGTATGTACGCATCATAGAACACTTTGATGTTGAATGATTTCAGAATAAAAATTCAAATAAATTATTTTTAATAAAAATTTTTAAAAATTAAAAACGAAATAGTATTGAATTGGAGCATCATGCACTCACTATTAAAAAAATATCATCATTATTAAAAATATAAAAAAAAAAAAACAGTTTTTATAGAATTTGGCTTTTTTTTGGGCAAAAAAAATAATTAATATAAAACAAATAATTAAAAAAAAAATTGACTGTTTAAAATTTAATATACCTGTTAATAATAAATACCTGTTAATTTTTCAACTTATCCTTAATTTATTGACATTTTAAGATGTGAGATTTTCTTAAGTGTTTTTTAAGATTAGCAACGTGTTTTTTGTATTGTTGAGCGTTTTTATCAAGTTTACTTGTAAAGAATAGGAGCCTAAATTAATATCAAGTACATTTGTGTTTATATTTATCTTTTTTTAATAGCCATATGAAAGTATATTCAAGTGTACTTATAATAAATTTACCATTACGTTTGTGACACCTTAAAGGAGCCAAGCTAGACATAGAATTAAATGTAGGGATCGGATCAGAATCGAATTCTGAATCGATTTAGCCCATTTATCTGCATGATAACACAAAAAAAATAAAAGAGCTAGGTTTCTGAAATTTTGGCTACGTCACTTTTGTGAAATTGTTAGTTTTTCTATATGGAAATAACGCAGTGTCTATTAAAGCTATATAGGTATCTGAAATCTTCTAAAAGATGATCAAATTTTATTGAAATAGTATATGGGTATACCAAAGTTGACACCATGTACTTTATTGCACTCTTGTACTCGTTTTAAATTAATTTAAAATTGATGCCTTCAATGTTGTTCCGTTCAAAGTTAGGAAATTAAATTATCATATTTACTTAATATGTTGACTATACATTACTTACTAAAAGTTTTTATTTTTTAAATAAATACATTTAATTTTTAAATATATACACTTTTGTCACGCTGCTGTTGTAATACTTCCAAGTAGGATTTACCTTGAATATTTTTCTAACTTTATACACAGATACTTTGAAGAATTTAATTTATTTCTGCCTAGGGCCCGGTTGGAGCGAACATATTTAAAAGGGTATGATGTTAGTTTAAAAATTTTAGTTTGTAAGTTTACTTATATAATTCAGATATCTAGTAGGTACATAATTTAAGGAAAATACTGTACCTTTTAATGCATAAAGTAGAAGACAAAAAATTTTCCTTGTTAATAAAGATGGTCAAAGATGATTTAGCTAAAGATTAAATTTTTTATATTTAACATCTATTAAGTTTAAAGAAAAAAATTTCCTACTTAAATATATCTTTTTTTTCTTACTAAATTTGGCAGATAATATGAAGACAAAAGTTTTTTAATAGTTGTAAAAAAATGAGATGCTCCTTCAAAGTATTGACCAAGGGTAGAGCTTGTATTGGTAATAATTTAGTTTGGGGTATAAAAAAATCTATAGTTTCATTTGGTCTGGCTATAAAAAAATGGTTTAATTGCTGATTTATGGTATTACAAATTTTACTGATTAAAGTACTAATATTACTTCAACCACTTCTTTTACATCTTGAACTATTACAACACTATCATATATTGTGTATAACGATTTAAATATTATTAATTGCATGCACTTCCATTTTATAAGATAATATGAATTTAATGACTATAATTTAGTTTTTTGATTAATGTTTTTTAATTTACATATGTATTTTTCACTCATTCTTATGTGGTTATTTGGTAGATGTAAGAAATATCGTATTTCATACTATAAATACTGAACAATAAAAATTTAAATTTTTAAGAAATTTTAATAATTAAATATTGGAATTTATTATTGCCCATTACTTTTAATTTTTTCCGTCTGTCTGTCTGAGTGTTTATAAAACTTTTACACAATATGAAATTTTAACTACGGACAAGCATAACAAAAAAATTAATTTTATGTAAGAATATTTTTCTGTAATCTCACCCGTTACGGAGCTACAGCTCCTCAAAGTTCGAAAAATCTCTATATTTAAATTGTTATAACACAATTTCGGTAATATATGTATATTAAAAACGGGAAAACACCGAACGACTGCTATTTTACTACTTTTACAACATGGTATTTTAATTTACCGTTATGCGAAATTCAATTTTTACAGTTATGCGAATAAAATTTTTCGATTCTTTTTATTTCCAAACGGTTTAAGTTAGAAATTTGAAATTTTGTTTTTATTATTTTGTAGTTATTATTATGAGTATTGAAAATGTGCTTTTTTCAAAACCCGTGGTGTTTTTCATTACTTGTTTAGGTTAGTATTTACGTGACGTTATGCATTAGTATTCTATCTCTTCTCTTGCCTTCTCATAAAAATGTGATTTTATTAACACTGCAATGCACACTTCTAGGATTTACTCTACAATTTTATTTT
Source organism: Poecilobothrus nobilitatus (assembly GCA_947095535.1). Classification (NCBI taxonomy): domain Eukaryota; kingdom Metazoa; phylum Arthropoda; class Insecta; order Diptera; family Dolichopodidae; genus Poecilobothrus; species Poecilobothrus nobilitatus. Next base: position 48,339,766 of record OX352772.1, on the reverse strand, counting down.
TTACTAGCTATATCAGGGTTAATAAGACACACCCATATTTGATTTTATAAATTTTTTTCTGTATTAAATATTTGGAGATATCAAACTTTTTATTCGTCAATGTCATGTCAAACATTTCACATCAATGTGAAAACAATATCATAAATTGGTAGCAAAAACTTTATTAAGATACTAAAACGACAAAATTATTGGAAAATGTTTGATAGTAAGTATTTACCTTTGAATTAAAATAACCGAAACAAAATATTGAAGATTAGATGATGATGAATGATGATGATTGTTTGAAACAGAAAGGTAACTTCACTTTTTGACTTTCCTTTTGAATTTGACCTTCAAATTTCTCACTATTTAATCCGAAAACAAAATTTTTCAAAGGAATACTTTTCAGTTTTTTAATTATTAAATATATTCAAATTTCTATCCGATTATTTTTTACGTTGAACATTTAAATCCCTTAATCCCAAAAGAAAATTTTTAAAGGAATACCTTTCTATTTTTTATTTTGGTTACTTTAGATTTAAAAAAAAAAAGAGTTATTTTTTGTTGATAATGATTTTTAAAAAGTTTACTTTGTTGCTATGTCATCTCATCAGTAATTGTATGATGCAAATAGTGAAATTTTGCGTGATAAGAGTATAAAAACTATTAATAAGTATCTAAGTTTGATTTATAAATTTCTTTTAAAACTAAAATATTGTATATATTTATTCTTTTTCTTTAAAATTTTGAATTTAAAGTGTTAATGTTTTTAAAACACGATTTTCAGTGATAACAGTGAATTAATATTATGTTGATTAGAAAAAAAAATTTCAATGAACCACAATTTTAGCGTTTGAATATTTATTAAATTTAATATTTATTATTTTTATTTTAAATTATTTTAAATTTAGTAAGATCATGTAAAAAATTTTAAGAATATTAATTAAAAATATAAATTGTTTAATAGAAATTATAATACATATATGTATGTGCCAACATGAAAGAAACAGTCGTTTTTTTTTTGCATATTTAACTTTACATAAAAATGCATAGATATGTCATATATGTATGTATATACAGACAATATCGGTTATAACGAAATTGCAATTTGGTCGTTATATTCAATAGGTCGTTCTAAACAATTTAAAATTTTTCTATAAATAAAAAGAAGTTATTATTTATTTATTTGTTAAAGTCTTTATTTTAGAACCTCGATGGCCTAGTGGGTAAAAATTGTTGTTACGAATATGCATATGGTGGGGTTTTTGGTCTGGTGGAATCATCGGTCCATACTTCTTTCGAAATGAAGCTGGTAACACCGTTACTGTCAATGAAGAGCGGTATAGATCGATGATAACCAACTTTTTATGGCCGAAATTGGAAGAAGTTGATCTTGACAACATCTGGTTCCAACAAGACGGGGCTAAGTGCCACACAGCACGTGCAACAACCGAATTATTGCGAGAAAAGTTTATTGTTTTATTTACCAGACTCTAATCGCCAAACAAAAAGAGCCTTGTTTTTGAAGCTTAACTATTCTATCTATATTTTTTATTCATACTAAAAGTTTCAATCAGATTGAGGTATGTATCTGTACTTCTAAAATTTTATACTAGTGTTGTTTGTTTTAAAATAACTGATCTAATGTAACATACATACATGCATACATAAATAAAAATATTAGAAATATCCAACTCGCACAACGGCCAGGCGACAAGTAGGAGGGTAGGGTAGTCCATCATCTGATACCTTTTTTCTTAGTTAATAATAATGTATGTACGTATGTATGTATTTTTCTTTATTTTTGGTTTAATTTTGGTTCGGTGTTATAACTGATAATTTTTTCATTTTTTTAAATAAAAATAATTCGTTATAAGCAATATGTCGTTATAAGCGATGTCGTTATATCCGATACCAATTTGTTTGAAATTATATGAATTTAAAACCGGGACTTTTAAAATTGATTGAAATAATCGATATTTTCTTATAATCGATTTTGACTGTATTATTATATATTATTATTATTATTTTTTTTTTATTTTTAAATAATTTATTTTTTGATATTAAGTCAAAAGTTTTGCAATTTATAAATTATGCTCGTTGAAATAAAAAAGAATCACTTTAAAATGACTTTAATAAATAAATGATAAAGTTTGATGTATGGAATTGTCTTTTCAAATCACTTTTTAGAACGTAGGTACATATTTATTTATGACACTTTTATACACCATATTGTAATTTCTTACCTGAAAGAAATTGAAAGTCATGTCCAATTTTATAAATTCAGAAATCATTTAGAAAGAAGGAAAAGAATGGATACTCGCTCGAACTTTAGTTATGTTGTTACCATATCTTGCTTAATTATGTATGTTTGTATATATGAGATATAACAAATATGTATTTATGTGAAGTTTAAAGTTGTATGACAGTTATTCAAACTTGATGCACAAACTAAATTATTGCCTCAATAATAAAATTTGATTATATTTTAAAAAATTTTAGATGTCTAAATTAATTTAAGTGCCGAGATATGAAGATTTAATACCCGAACATGTTGTACTAGAGAAACCAAATTTTGCAGAAGCTATTGGTATATAGGAATTAATTTCAATTTACGCTATTTCAGATATCTAACTTCTATAAATATTGGGTTATTTGTATATAAAAAGAGGATTTGTATGTCAGTTATTCCAACCCGGCGATCTATGTTCAAATGGTTTGTTATAAAAATATAAACCTAAGACATGGTATTAGTTTTTCTTTGTTTTAATGATGATTTTTTGAAATTAAATTTAGATAAATATTTTTTTTTTTAAATGGTATGTAGAATTTTTAAAAAATAAATATATTTTTTATTTAAAATACCGTTTTAAAGTGCTGTTCATTGTTCAATGACTAGTGACTATTCAATTTATTCAATTTTAAATTTTTCAAAAAAGAAGTTTTTTTTTTAAAATCTAAGACTTCTACAAATATTATCACATTAAAATCCTATCGGTTTCAAAAGATTTTTTTAAATTAAGCTAACAAAAGTAAATGGACTGCTTAAAGTTTGAATATTAAAAGAATGCTCAAATTTGTAGAATTTATTTTTATTTTGTGTATATATATGGCAATTTCTTTTATTTTATTGTTGTATGTTGTATGTTGTATGTAATATGTTGTATTATAATATTATAATAATTTAGTTTTAAATTTATAATTTTTTTTGCAGTATAAAGAAAATTTAACATGAAAAGAAGAAATTTACGAACTTCAGATAACAAATCGTCCGTTAATTTTGAAGCCTTAATTTTTTTTAAATGTAAAACTGCATTATTTTGAACAGAAAACACAAAAGTGCTTATTTTTTATTTCAAATTTAGAATCTAGTCTAGTTTATTCTTATATTAAATTACATTGTTTTCGCATTTCCCTATATTAAACAGTAATATATTTAATATTCACCTATTAAGAAGTCATTCTCGCTGATATAAATATTTGTGGAAACTGATACTTGTAGAATCTTTAATAGTAAAATAAAGCTGCAATTTATGGCTTTTTATGTCAGTAATATCTGACCAATAGCGTAATGATATCTGATCGTAATTTTCAATCGAAAAACCTTAAATTCAAACCCCAGTCATCGGAATAGAGTCTATATTCTATATATCGTAATATATATCGTAATATACAAGTATATCGTAATATTTCTACTTTATAAGTAAATGATTCTTGTATAAGATAATAGATGGAGAAGGGCAAAGGCTTGCCGAAAATAATGTTTCAGAAAGATAAAAGTATAAAACTTAGTCTAATATAAAATATAGGGTTTTCCAATTTGAGTGATATGATTTCTAAGTGACGTTTCGGCCAATTGTAGTATATCATGATCTGCCATTTTTTTTCATTGTATTCAGCAATATTTACAATTTCATTATGGACCACCATAAACGTCGTGAATTTGCTGATTTTGTCTTGGAACAATTTGAAAACGATAACGATTTTTTAAGAAAATCATCTTCTCCGATGAGCCTTACTTTCATCTGAGTGGTGCGGTAATTAAACAAAACTGTCGATTCTGATGCGAAAAAAATCCACAAATTATTCATGAACAACCATTACAATCACCTAAATTGATAGTTTGGTGGGGTTTTTGATCTGATGGAATCATCGGTCCATACTTCTTTCGAAATGAAGCTGGTAACACCGTTACTGTCAATGGAGAGCAGTATAGATCGATGATAACCAACTTTTTATGGCCGAAATTGGAAGAAGTTGATCTTGACAACATTTGGTTCCAACAAGACGGGGCTAAGTGCCACACAGCACGTGCAACAACCGAATTATTGCGAGAAAAGTTTGGAGATTCGATTATTTCAAGAAATTGTGACATTGAATGGCCTTCAAGAAGTTGTGATTTAACACCATTAGACTATTTCTTGTGGCGTTATTTGAAGTCATTGGTCTTTAGCAATAAACCAGACTCTCTTCAAACTTTAGAAGTTAATATTGAAAGTGCTATTCATGACATACGACTTGATTTAGTGGAAAAAGGGCTCGAAAATTGGGTTCATCGAATTCGTTCCTGCAAAAGAAGTCGTGGAGGCCATTCTTGATCTAACAATGTCATGAATTTAAGCTTAAAAATTAATGTACCATTTCTTTTTTTTTTTTTGGTTATAAAGTGTTTTGGTTTTTTAAAATTAACAATTAGTTATTTATTTTATTATTTAATTTCATATTCACTTTTTTTTTTTTTAAATATAAGGAAATAAATTGAAATGCCAATAAAAATGTTAAAGGAAATATAGGTAAAACACTACCTATCACTATTTTTATTGAATAAATTATTAAAATTTAAATTGATATTTTAAATTTATTATTACCACGATGATACGAAATTTTTATTTCCGAATATTTAGTAATTTTTATATTTCTCAAAAAAAAAAATTGTGTTTTTTATTGTCTTAAAATTATATTGAAAAGAAGTTTTTAATTTATTTTCTATGTAAATATTACGATACTTCACGCAATTAAATCTATAAAATTAAATAATAAATTACATGAAATTGATTGCAATACTTGCAGGTTTATGGTAAGTGTAATAAATGTTATAATGTTATAATGTGTTTATTTTTTATGTTTTAATAAAATTTATAACTATCTTTTTAAATGCATGTAACAATTTAAACACTAAAAACTGTGTTATTTCAATAGACTAAGTATTGTTTTAGCTAATTCTTTATTTTTAAATATAATAAATATTTTATTCCACTGATGCAAATTATAATTTTTTGAAGAAATTTGATTATATCGATTTATTTTATTATTTTTTCATATTTGAGTTGAGTTATGATTATGATTTGATTAGTTTGTTTGAGTTATGATATGATTTTGAACTGCATAGGTTTAACAAATCTTTTACCTACTTTTTTTGACATTTTCCAATTAGAATTTTTCATTTACAACAGAATTGTTCTTAGGTTTATAAATGTATAGTGTGAATTTGTAATGTGTAAAAATTTCGATTGTACGAAAGATGCGTACAATGGAATCTCGACAAAGGATATATAAATAGAGAATTAGCTTTTCTATGGAAAACTCAAGCAGTCAAAAGTCAAAAGGCACTAAACTCGCAAGCAATTAAATCTCAATTACCTTGAGAAAGCTTAGTAAAACTAAACACTAATTGGGAATCTGGACACCAAGGTATAAAGAGAAATGTGGAAACGGATCGACTTGCAGAAGCAGCAGCTTCAACTCACTTTATACATGCTTAATCTTTTTGTGACATAGGTGGAAACAAAATAAGAGGAGCGCTTAAAATCTAAAAGGAAAATTATAGGAGTAAACTATGAAGTGAAAAATTCTGACGCGGACAATCTAAGGAGGAAATAATGAAAAAATCATAGGCTTCACTAAAAATATACTGAAAATTCTAGAAGGTTTCCTGGCGATTAAAGGGTTACTAAAGAAAATTGAAATTGAGAATATGACGATACACGCAGATTCTGTAAAGACTCTTCACGATACTTACTCAAAAAGAGCATATCGTTAAGTTACCCTGAGCAAAATATGTGCACTTAGGAGCATATTACTTCGCTGAAGATGAACTGCCAGCAATAAATTCTTTACAGATCTTTTGTTTCTAAAAGGTAGTAGAACTGGCAAAAGTATTATAAGTAGAGGAAAAAATTCATAATACATTATAATAGGATGGGCACTTGAATTGTGATGTCTTTGTAATAAAAAGGCCCCTTAGATTACACTTTCGATTATGTTGAATATCAGAAGGAAAAGCCTATTTATTCATATTATTTATAGCATTATAATAAATAAATTTATTTTAATAATATCTACATAAAAATCACTAATTAAATATCTCATAACTTACAAAATATAGATATTTTTTAATCAATTTACATTATGTTATTGAAAAATTGTAGTCAAAATAACTCATAATGGTTAATTTTTTTTTTTTTTTGGTTTGAGGAAATGCAGAAAATCTTTTTTATCATTCTGTTACAAATGACACTGCAATTACAACTAAAGTTTATTTGTTATAGGTCAAACAAATTTCAAGTATTCAAGTACACTAACATAATATTTTAAATAAGTTGACTATTCGATTTAGATTATAAAATAAATCGAGGGTTGTTTTATTTTAAAATAAGTGTTATTAGAATAAAGAGGTTTAATTTTGTTAAAAATTAACTATTGTAAGATTTTTGTTAGTTTAGTTTTTTTTTCTGGTTTATATCTGTGTAGGAAATATTATGTTTTTTCTTATTATATATACTTATGGTAAATTTTCTTTTCTTCACATTTTTGAAGCATTGACACTAAATTATATAATTTTGACATAATATTGATGTTTAATAATAAAATATTTCCTTTTTTTTGTCTAATATTAATTTTTAGCACATTTCCAAAAAAATTTTGAAAAAATGTGCTTATTAGTTTCACTCTGTCCGTCTGTTTACAAAACTTCTACACCGTTAAAGATAGAGAAAAAAAATTTTAACCATGGGTAGGTCTCATAAAAAAAAATAATTTTGTGGAACAACTTTTTCTTTCTTCAATTTTCTTCAATTTTGTGGAACAAAAAAAATAATTTTGTGGATTCCGGAATTACGGCCCCTCAAAATTTCAAAAATGTCCTATTTTCACATTTTTTCTTATTACATGAAATTTTCAAATTTTTGTGTAAGTCACACTTCTAAACAGTTTGTATTGAGTTTTGGAAATGTGCGCTTTTAAAAACCGTTGAAACATTCTACCTTATTTTTTTTATTTTTGGATTAAATTTTATTAATTTTAAATTATGACTGGAAAAAAACTTAAATGTTTTATGTAGTCAATTTATCAAAAGAAATTAAGAAACAAAAGGAAGTACACTAAGGTTAAAAGAAAATCTACCAACAATGTAGTAAAGATAAAATGGTAATGAAGTTGTTAGACTATCTTAGATATAACATTATCTAGCGAATAATGAAATTATTAACATAAATTAAAATCATTTCAAGTCATTACTACGGTTATACATGTCGCATATGATTAAAGTAAAAAATATTTGAAAGATTAATCGATTACCTCGATTCGATGTAATAATTCAACATAAAGGTTAATGATGTGCTAGAGGAATTTCCTTTAAAGTTTTGCACTATTGATATAAAAGTGTCTTTATTGATAATAAATGTTTGTGAAGTCTTGAAAGTACCTTATTTTAATTTTTAAAATGAATTTGAGCAAATTGAATAAAAGTGATTTCTTTAAAATTAAATTCTTTTCGATATTTCTTATTGATTTAGAAGTGGTATCAATATTTAAGTCAATTATGTCCTTACTGTTGTCATTTTTAGTTTGTAAAAATTTAGAATTCTTCAAAATAGTAATTATTTGTAGTCCTAAAATGAATGGTTATAAAAAAAATTTCAGAAAAAATTCACTGCATTCATAAAAAATTCCACACTCATGTTGAGATTTAATTTAAAAAACCTATAATGTATTCCTCAGTTATAATATAGTTCTATAGATGTTTCCTTTTCTCCTTTCCAACTCTATAAAGAGTATAGGGTTTCAATTCAACTAAATAATTTTTCATTTATATAACTAAGATTAAGTTTCTGGAATTATTAGTGCTACTAAATCGTTGATTCAAGTCGACTCAAACACAAATGTTTTTATTTGTTTTAGTTTTAGATCTTAATGAAAAATCTTAACGGAAATCTTAGGATTTTCAGTTACTATTGGCTTAGTATCGATAAAAAGTAATTATAAGTATTAAAATTATAATAATACTTCCTTAAATAATACAATAATGGCAGAAACCGAATTTAAATGAAATTAAAAAAAAAATTATTTCTAATCACATAAAACTCAAATCAAATTAGTACTTTTTCTTCAATTACATACCATTAAGTTGTACATATTTTATTAATTGCATCTGCAATGTAATAAGTGTTAAATGCAATTTATTATCAAAGAAATGTTTTTTGTTTTCTGTTTTTTTTTTCAGAATAAAAGGAATTCGTAATAAATCATTTTTATGTCATTTTACTTTTTTCTTTTTAATATTTGCAATAAAAAAAAACTACATATAAAACTAATTTGGGTCATCAAAGGTTACTTGTTATTAGGTTATAAATTTCTTAATACTTACCTTTATTTTTTCCTTGAATTGTTTTATAATATCATAAAAAAATTGTCTAAAAAAATTGTCAGTTTACTTACCTAATTTCTGATGTTGCTTCAGTCAATAAACGTACACAATCAATACAACCTCTTGCAGCTGCATAATGTAATGCTAAAGCGCCACCACGAGGTCTTTCAGTTGAAGATGATAAGTTACCATAGGAATCATATGAATCAATACTATGTGCATGCATTTTTGAATTACATTCATTAAATTGTCTAACACAACCAATTGTAGCTCTGCAAAAAACGAAAAAAAAAAACAAAGAAATAAAATAAAAAAAATATTAAAGCAAAGCTAATTAAATGTTACTATTATTACGTAATAATGATTTAAAAAAAAATTACAATATGTACTTTTATTTTAAACAAAAAATATATTGCATATGTTTAGGCTGATTTAAATTTATAATAAAATTATTGCATATTATCTTTAGTTGCTAACGGTTACTAGCAACTTGCTGTTAACGCAATTTTTTTAACTATACACCTATAACAGTACTGTACAATAAGTTTGTTGTTAAAATTTTGTTGATTTGATGAAATAAATAAAATTTACTGTCACGATAGTGTTGTTTTAAAATTTACTGTTACTAGTTTATCAGATTACTTTTCAAAAATAAATATAACCTTTTCGCGTAGAAATAAAAATAACCTTTCGCGTAAAATTGATATTGTTGATAATATGTATATATTTATTTTTTTGATAACGAATTTTAAATACTTATAACAGTTAAATTCTGCTTAAAGAATAAATTAGAATTTTAAGACCAGAATTTAATGAAATAAATAATTTTTCCTGCATCCTAAAAGTCCTAGTTAACAATTAGGTACTTAAGACCATGCTTCATCAGTCTTTTTTGTAAAAGAAGTGTTAATGACTTTTTTGTAAAAGAAGTAATGAAAGATACGAAAAACAAAAAACATATCAGGGATAGAAACGATTTATTTTGAAAAAAAAAAAATGGTTATACTTATCTAAATAAAAAATTGTTGTATCGAACAAAACCTGGTTGTACCCGAAGAAAAATTGTTGAATCGAACAAAAAGTGGTTGCGTTAAAAAAAAAAGTTAATGTTGGACAACTTTTTGTCCTTAAAGTTGACGTTGGTCTTTTCGATTTTAATATAATGCAAAATTTAATATAAAATCAATTTTATTATGTTACGTGAAAATTTTGATGTGCGTGTATAAAGTAATAAAATTAATTTTCTATTAACTATTAAAGTTAAGGTGCTAAAGTTTTCAACATAAGTTTTTTGTTAAAACATTTTTATACCCATATGAACGAATGTTCAAAGGTATAATAAATCAGAATCAAATTTTGAGTCGATTAAGCCATGTACATCCGTCCGTTAACAAGACAACTCATCAAAAACCTGAAAAATTGTGAAAATATTGTCGAGTTGCATACTAACAACGTCAGTAAAATTTGATTGACCTCTGAAATCTTGTAAAAAAATTATCAAGTTTCATGATAATGACTTCTGTAAAATGTGGTTGATTTGGGGTTTGGGGTAATTAAGTAAAACATCTGAAATTTTTGTAAAAACAATGATCAAGTTTTATGGAAACAGCATATGTTATGTTCACACACATATACCGGAGTTAACACGGTCTACTCTATACTGCATTTTTCGTCGTTATTAATAAAATTTAACCTTATACTAAAATTGTTTTGTTTAACGATACAAAAAATTAAAAGAAAAGTTTTTGCGAAGAATGAAACACTTGGTTATTTGTTGTACTAAAAATTAAAAATTTTATTATTTATACTTTTTATTTGATTTTAATAAAAGTTAAATGGTTCTAAGAATGTTAAATAATGTATTTTTTTTTTTTATCTATTTTGATACTTTGATATAAATCTATTTTTTTAACTTTCATCTTAAATGAATAGAAATGTGGCCGCTGTGAATTTAAGCTAGGCCAATGTCAACCACATTTACTTACACCACAATGTTCGATCGCTATTTTTTGCTTAATTGTCCATTGAACATAAATCATAATTACGACAGAAAAACAGGTTAAGAGGTTGACATTTAACTTTTCGGATGCTATGTGATCATAGTATCGGATCAAACGGTCATAGTATACAAAGAGGTTAAAAAAAATTGTTATTGTTAAATAGTATTAATTAACAAAAATTTCAGATATTACCTGATTTGTAAGAGTTCAAAAATTAAGTACGTTATATCTAAAAAATTAAAAAAAAAAAAGTAATTTTAAAATTATAACAGTAGTAATCTAAATGATTGTACAACCAAGGTACAGATCGAAAAATAAGTGATTAAATGAAATGTATAAAAATAAAGATATATGGACAGAAATATGAAAGAAGTCCAAGTTCCTGTTACATTTTATAGGTGAATAAAACGAAATTTTTGTAAAGATCAGTTACAAGATTACAATAACAAATATGATAAACCACCTAAAAGCACAGTTACAAAGCGATATAATATAAAGAATTTAGATACTAATGCTGGATTCACTACTTCAATACATTTGTTTCGAACTCATGCGCGTGCATTTTTTTTTTTATATGGAAATTTGAAGTGAAGTGGAAGTTTTCAGTATACGTTCAGAACTTTTTTTTTCTCTCTGGAATAAAAATTGATTTAACTTTAACTTTTTAGTTCAGAACTTTTTTTTTTTGCTGTAATTTTTAATTTTTTTGACATTTCTCAAATTTAAAAAAAAATTTATTAGAAAACAGACACTCCGCAGTAATATAATATTTTTTTTAAGTAAATAACAGTTTAAGTTCGGAATAGAAAGTTCTGAAGCAATGAATCGTTAGTGTTAGAAATCTCTTTTAAAAAAATAGTTGTGAACAAATGTACTGATGCAGTGAATTCAGCATAAGTAGACAAAATATTTATAAAATGTTTAAAGTTACATTGTTTTTAAATAATGTTGATAAACATTTTTTAAATATTTGTTTCTTTTTTTAATTTTCTTTTTTTAACTGGCAACATTACAAGTAATATTGTAATTAATTAATTAATTCTCTTTTTGTTTTAAAAGTAAAAATAATGAATATCATGTTGTTGGGCATTGGCTGTCTTAATTTTGCAAGCATTTTTTTTTTTTCGGTAAATAAAAGAGATTTTTTTTTTTTTTTTAATAAAATGTTAGTGATATGCAATTATTATTATTAATTTAATTATAAATTAAAGAATCTTGTTAAATTTCTCTTTAAAGTGTAAAAGGTAAAGATGAGGTGGCATAAATTATACGAAATTTTATACTTTAGTTATTTCATATATTTTGTTTTAATATATATAAAATGTGAGGTTAACATTTAAGGTTTGTTTAAATGTTAATTATAAGTTAAAAAAAATCTTATGTGCTTTATAAACATTATAATTACAGGTGTAATAAGAATAAGAAAATAAATTATGTCATAATACCGTTTTTATATGGATGTCTTGTAATTAAGGACATGGTATTTTTACTTAAAGTTTTCAATGGCCTATTTAAATTTTTAAAAGATAATTACAAGTTTATTTAGTTATTTAACTGTTATTATTGTAAAAATTGAACTAAAGTAGTAGTAGAACTTATAGATGATGTTTTAATATTCATCTTTACTTTTTTATTTTATTATTTTGTAGACAATATTAAATTTAATCTTAGTAAAATTGACGTTTAAATTGACGTTTTTTGACACAGGCAGTCAAGTTTCAGATGGGTTTATAATGTACATATTATTTGATTCTTCTTCTTATATTAATTTGCTTAATTCAGCCAAAAGTTTTATTGTAAAATTATCGTATGGTTAAAGCAATATTCATTATATTTTGGATTATGACAATTTGCGTTTAGTTTGGTGAATTTTTTAAATTTTTTTAAAATATATTTTTAATTTAGTTACTTTCATACTTATCCAACTTTTTTAGGAGTCAAGAAATTGTTACTTATATTAAAACAATGTCTAAAGTAAAAAGATTTTAAGTAAAGCTATTAAAATGTATATTTAAATTGATATTTTTATATCTGTACGAGCATAGTTTAAGTTTATATTAAATTGGTTGGTTTAGATTATCGGTCTCAAGTAGCTGTTATGCAACTCAAAAGTTTACGTAAATATATCTAGTCAGATAGCTTAAGTTTTTAAAAGATGATTACATTTTTTTGAAAACAGCATATATATATATATATATATTATATGTTAGTGAGAGTATATTCTAGAGTTAACACTGTCATCTACACTTTTTCTTATTTTTTCGTTCAATCAATAATAGTAAAAATTGTTATGATTATATTTATGTCTACAATTTTGTCCAATCAAAATAATAACAGTGAAATATATTAAAAATTATTTTTGAAGTATTTTCCCCATAACCGAGCGAAATTGTTTAAAAATCGATATATTTTTATATAAATAAAATCGAAGGGGCCTCGGTGGTCTAGTAGGTAAGAGCGTTCGAATCCCAAACACGTTGTAAGAGTTATTCGATATTTACAGCCACGCCTGAACAGGAAAGGCTGTGTAATTTCCTGTCCACATTAATGTGGCAGAGAAATGCATTAAAAAAAAAAAAAAAAAAATCGGATACATTTTCCACGTTAAAGTTAGTAAGAGTATTCTATTTTCAAATAACTAATTTAAGCAATGGAAACTATTCTTCGAAAGAGTGCGGTCTACATAAACTTGTGGCGACTTATGTACAATAATCGATATACATTAGTTCGCTGATGATTTACTTCAGCTGCAGTTTTTGTTTTGTATATACATATAAATAAAATCAATTCTTTAAATTAGAAACTATTTTAATTACTAGAAAGCTAGTAAAAACGGATATGAAATATTCTACAATGCCGGCACACCAAACAAGGCAGAATGTAAACCAACAGTTTTTAAAACCGCACATTTCCAAAAGATAATACAAATTATTTAGAATTGTAACTTGCACCAAAATTTGGAAATTTCATATAAGAAAAAAATGTGAAAATAGGACGTTTTGAAATTTTGCAGGGCTGTAAGTCCGGAATGCTATATAACTAAGAAAAATCGTTACTACGAGTAAAACATATTATTGAAGCTTAAATTTTTATGTCCTGCCGAAGAAAAAGGTGTACAGGTGCCTAAGTTACAGCTGTTTAAAAATAGCAAATTTTCAATTTTTAATAGCTTTCTTTAATAGCTCATAAACAGGGGGTGGTTTAAAAAAATGTTCTGAAGAACTTATACTAATTCTAAAAGTTCTTTCTTCCCTCAAAATTTCAATTCCCTATCTAAAAGCGTGCCGGAGTTATGAAGGTAAAAAAATCATGCAAAATTTGGTTTTCACATAACGGTAAATTTAAATACTAAATTTAATAAAATGTATAATTTTGATATTCATTTACAAAAGTAAAAAAAATCCTGTCGAATGGCATTTTCATATTGAAAAAATGTTAAGCGGAACATGAGATATACGCATTTAAAAATAGAGCTTTTTCAAAGTTGAATGAAAAAGTTGTTCTACAACATTAATTTTTTTATGAGACCTACCCTTATTCAAATGTTTTTTCTCTATCTTTAAGGGTGAAGAAGTTTTGTAAAAAGACGGACGGCCGGACAGAGTGAAGCTAATCGGCACATTTTTTCAAATTTTTTTTGAAAATGTGCTAAAAAGTTTTACTGAGGTTATTATAATAATAAAATCAAACTAAATGAATCTAAATCTATGCATGTAAACTTTACTGACAAAAAAAAATATTCCGATTCCAGTCTAAATAAACGATGTCACAATCCCCTATGAATATAAAGCAAAATATCTGAGTATGAAATTCGACATGAATTGTAAATGAAATGAGTATGTTACGAAAAAAGGGATCTTTTTTCGGGCGTAAGTCAAAAATACCAACTTACAATAAACTTTTAATATACGCGGGATATAGGTATAGGGTTGCGCTAAACAGCTTCATACTGCAATTATTCAAACGTTTGAAAATAAAATATTGCGAAACATAGTTAAAACTCCCCTGTTTCATTTCTCTCACCACTTCAATGTGGAAGCAACGCGACTCATTGACAATCAGACTTTATGAGGAGGCTTAAACGAACAAAGACTTTAGAAGACTAAAATAAACAGAGAATAATTGTTGCATTATGGATTTACTCTTATACTAAATAACGTGAACGAAAACTTGAGGATTAGTCTATGTTTACTAGTTTCTAGTTACTAATTTCAGTCTTTGAATCAGGAGGTGTTGTTTGGTGTGATAAAAATTCTGACGGTAAGATTTGAATAATCGCGCCTAAGTCGCAGTCGCTTTCAAGGTCCTTACTCCCTAACCTCAAAGAAAAAAAAAATTGTGCAAGAAGAGTTTTTGTTTTTCAGTAATTGTAAAAAATTGTAATTGTAATTGTAATTCGTAATAAGAGTTTTCTTAACACTAGAAAAGTATGACAACAATCTGGATCTTTAAAATAAATAAATTAAAGAACAAAATACGAATTCAATTAATAATTAATAATTGAAAATCTTATTTTAATTATTTCGGCGTTCCAGTACAGTATAATACGAGAATGAGTATCTTCTATATTATGAGGTTTAGAAAATATCAACGGCTGACGTGAGCAGCTTTTATCTAATAAAAATAAAAAAGTGAAAAAGAATGCTACCAGAAAAATTTATGGTATAAATTGTTCATTGTACAAGAAAGAACTAAATAAATAGAGCATTTTCACCTCGAAACAACATATAAGTATTGAAACAACATAGAGAAATTTCAAGAGGTTTTCATATCAGGCTTTTTTCTTTGCGTCTACTTAAAAAAAAAAATTTTGTTGAGTGGTTTGTTTGAAGCAAACTTTGGAACATTTAAAACAAAACATACGAGTAGATTGTTTTATATACTACCTATTTACTTAATACCCATTATATATACAATAAACATTCTGTATACTATCCAATTTAATATATTTTTCCAATTTAACAAAGAATGAAAAACATTTTTTACTCAAGTACATTTTTGTTGTTTGTATGAAGAAACAAGGTAGAATGTAAACCAACGGTTTTTAAAAACGCACATTTCCAAAACTCAATACAAACTGTTTAGAAGTGTGACTAACACAAAAATTTGAAAATTTCATGTAATAAGAAAAAATGTGAAAATAGGACATTTTTGAAATTTTGAGGGGCCGTAAGTCCGGAATCCTATATAACTAAGAAAAGCCGTTAACACACGTAAAAATATATTATTGAACCTTTAATTTTCCTGAAATTTCATGCAAAATGTGGTTTTCACATAACGGTAAATTTAAATCGTAAATTACAAAATATTACATAATTTTGATATTGTTTTATATAGATAATAAAATTTTCGATCTTCTGGCGGTTTTAGATTACAAAATAATTACGCAGAGCCCGAGATATATACATCTGAAAATGGGGCTTTTTTGCAATTTTGAAGAGCTGCAACTTTGGAACCCTTTACAACTAAAATAAACCTTTAACACACGTAAAAATACATTATTATAGCTTTATTTTTTATATCTTGTAGAAGTAAAATGTGTACAGGTTCCTAAGTTACAGGTGTTTAAAAATAGCAAATTTTCAATTTTTAAGCCCTAATAGCTCATAAACAGGGGGTGGTCCGAAAAAATTTTCTGAGAAAACTTATACTAATTCTAAAAGTTCTTTCTTGCCTCAAAATTTCAAGCTTCTATCTAGAGCGTGCCGGAGTTATGAAAGTAGAAAAATCATGCAAAATTTGGTTTTCACATAACGGTAAATTTAAATACTAAATTTAAAAAAATTGTATAATTTTGATATTAATTTACAAAGGTAAATGACGTTTTCAGATTGAAAAAATCTTAAGCAGAACATAAGATATATGCATTTAAAAATAGGGCTTTTTCAAAGTTTGAGGGGCTGTAGCTCCGTAATGGGGGGGCTACATGAAAAAGTTGTTCCACAAAATTATTTTTTTATGAGACCTACCTATGGTTAAAATTTTTTTTCTCTATCTTTAACGGTGTAGAAGTTTTGTAAAAAGACGGACGGACGGACGGAAGGACGGACAGAGTGAAACTAATAAGCACATTTTTTCAAAATTTTTTTGGAAATGTGCTAAAAAAGGTTATATTATTTATAGAATTCAGCGAATTAAAACTGTTTTAACTTATTTCTCTTGTTTTGCACAGTTTACTAACCACTAAATTGTCAAAGTGACCTTCAATTTCATAACATTGCAAAATTTTTTAATAATTCAGTATAATAAATAAAATTGACGAAGTGTGGAAATGAAGCATCAGATAAAAGATTATCATATTCTATATGTTTGCTTAGTTTGTTCTGGTTGTTTGTTTTTTGTCCATTGAATCTATCTGTCATTAAAAAAGCATTGAATTATAATATTTGTCAAAGCAAACCATAAGTAAATTAGATATGATTTAAATTTTTACTTTGTTTCTCGTTTAATTTTTAAAATGTTATTGAAAATAGGAAATAAGGCTTCAAGAAATTTGAGTTCGGTTACCTTAAAGTAAATTTCAGAATAATTTAACAGATGTTCATTACTTTGTTTTTTCTTTTGAGTTTTCTAAATATTTTCATATATTAGTTTTATATTTTAAATTTTACCTAAATGATGGGTTGTTATTCTTTTTTAAGACTTTAAGTAACTCACTAAACACCATCTACTTTTTATCGTCAAACAATAGGTTATATGTCCTGTAGTATAAACACCATCACTAAGCACCATCTACCTTCTATGTCCAATAGATTATATGTCAATAGGTTATATGTCCATCTTCATAAGAAACAACAAACGTGCTGTCGTCTGCAAAACTATGTATTGAATTTGAGGTTTCCCTTAATAAATCATTAATAAATATTTGGAAGACGATTGGGAAAAACAGATTTTTGTAGTAAAGCAGCATTAATTTTGAATTGATCTATCAACCAGAACACGATTCGAACTATTCCAAAGAAAATTTCCAATCCTTTTTACAAATACACTACCGGAGTTGCTTTGAATTTGGCAATGAGTGCATCATGTCAAACTCGGTCAAAAGCTTTAGAAATATCCAGAGTAATAACGTCAGACTTATTCAAATGGTGAGGATTGGCTATTTTTGGGAAGATGCAAAAATGTTTTCGCAACCCCCAGTTGTGCAAGAACTTTTGATTGTTGGTATCTCTCCTACACCATTTTCTAACCGCTGTATAGCAAGCCTTATTACTTTCAGTCCTATTACTTTTGTGATTTTGAGAAGCTCCCTCCGTTTTAAATATTGTATTTGCACAAATGTGGTTGGACCAGAATTTGAATAACCTTTTTAGGTTGCCAAACCAATATAATTATTTCTCGAAAAGAGAAATTTGTGTTAAATATGAGTATAAGTTTAGCATAATCAAAACAATTTCATATGCCCGTATTTATAGTGTCTTTCGAATGTTTTTATTCACTTTCACAAAAACAAGTTAAATGACTTAAGTTAAAAAGTTGGGGTGGAGCAGTTTCCCGATTATTTAGTTTGATTTTAAATAAGATCTTTGTTAAATTTTTTCATCTAGTATATAAAACAGAAATTCTATTTGTTTGTTTGTTTGTTTGAGGCATCATCGTGTAAACACCAGCAGTCCGATTGCAACAAAGTTTTGCAGGAACATTTTTAGGAGCCTGGAAAGAGTTATAAGCTATATCACGAGTTATTAACCCATTGCGGCCCGAGAGCCTTTTAAAGCCTTTTGGTTTTTTCATTGTCCTACATAAAAGGTTTGACCGATTTTTTTTTTGAAAATTTGCACAAATGTTCTTGTTAGCTTTGGGGATGTACCGCAGAAATTAGGTATATTGCAACCGGATTAGGTATATAGGTTAATATACCGGATTAGGTATATTAACCGGATTCAGCCAGGCAGGCTTTCAAAAACTTTTTTGTTTCCGATTTATGTCCCATTTTGTGTGGTGGTTTTATGGTCTGAAAGAAAGCCGGAAACAAATTTTTATTGTTCTAGTAATCCATTTAGGCACGAGAGCCGAACGAGGCTCATTAAATTTTTTTGTTGTCCTGCTTAAACGGTTTAATCAATTGATTTAAAGATTTGCAAAACTGTTTCTCTTTAGCAGAAAAACTCACTAGGTTAATTTGGTTACGATCCATTAATCCGTTTCGGAATCAGGGCTCAATTAAGTTTTTTTATTTCTTTATTGTCGTGCTGAAACATTTTGACGAATTGAGTTGAAAATTTACAATGTCCGTACCTTTAAAAATACTATAAACACAATCAATTATATTAGAAAATATTCACATTTTGGTTCAGTATTTAATCAAAAATTAGTGCAAACATATTTAAAGAACAGAAAATCTTACAGTTCATTACACATCTTAGCCTTATTCGATATCAAACATTATTACGTATTACGAAAAGTTAGGAAAAACGGAACGTCTTACGGAAAAAATTTACTGGAGGATCTTTTATAATAATGTGTTTAATGTTGGTATTAGCAAATAAATTGTGAAAACTCATACTTCACCCTAATAGTGTACTCAATAAACTTCTGATTCCTTTAAAGATTTTTTGTAAACGAATTGTGTCTAATTATTCTAACTAAATGTTTTGTTTATTCAATTTGCAAAAAAAAAAAGAAATAAATTCAATAAGTCATTTATTATTCATATTTGACTAATCTTTAGTTTCTGGAATCATTAACTTTACCAAGCCGTTGATGAATCTGTTAACTATTATAGCTACCTATTGTACAAGACTATATGGAAATGTGAATATTTCATTATTTTTAACAATAATTAATTTATTATTATTTTATTATATATTACTAATATGATATTAATTAGTTAGGGGTTAAACAGTCAGGATTTGAACTCGAAATATTTCGAATAAAGGCGTGTGTCTTAACCACTACACCATTGCCATTGGCCGGATAAATTAAATGTAATTAACTGATATTAATTAAATATAAAAGAAATTAAAAATATTAACTACCAGCGCTAAAACTAACACTCCAAAAGTTTGGTGTACTAAAGCTAATTCTCATTCATTTAAAATAACATAATATTCCTTTTATGTTTTTTAGTTATATTAAAATGAGAATGTTCTGTAATTTTATTATTGATTAGATTCTGAATTTTTATTCACACATGATATCTTTTGTGTTAAACATAATAATATTGTAATATAAAGTTCCCATGAAATCAAGAGATAAAGATAGTCAGTCACATGAAAGATTTTTATATTATAAAATACACACACTTCTAAATAAAATAACATATGTATATAATGTATCCATAAAATATAATGATTGTAAAGCAACACAATTGAAAATAAAAGTTAAAATATTTTTAAGATAAAATAAAACTTGTTTTACAAAGACTGGATTTTTGTTTTTTTTTATACTGCATATAAGAAAGTGCGGAAGTAATTAAGTATAAATCTTTTATTTTAATTAATACCATTTAAATATGAATATTTATTATAAATTAAATAAAAGCCTATCATTTCACTGTATCATAGATAAGAATGTAATATCAGATAGTAAATTAATCTAGTTTTATCATCCCATAAATTATAGTAATTTTAATAGCTTGAATTGAACATGTTTATAAAATGCAAATTGAATAATCCAAAATTACTTAACCAGTATTTATTAAACATTGATAAGTTACGTTTTAGGAATGGAAAGCAATTACAAGTAAGAGATTTTAATATTTTTTTTTTGTTTTGCAGCTCATTTAATGGAAAAATGCAATACAAATTTTTAAATTCAAAAAATAAAACGTATTATGTGTGCGTATTATGTGTAACGAAATTGGACTTTTATATAACCTGCTACACTTTGATGAAATTATTACCAAAACCGAAACTAAATTTTAATTTACAAACAATTTTTGACGAAAATGATACACCCTGTAGTTAAATTAAAGTTTACTCGAAGAGTTTTGTTTTTATGTTTGATTTTAAAATTGTTTTATATGATATGATAGCATCAGTGAATAGCACACACAGGGGGATAGCATCTGCATTCACCTGCGTTATATGAATGCAGATGCTATCTCCCGCTCGTACTAATAGCGGGGGACAGCGTACGACAGCGGGAGATAGCATCTGCATTCAACTGCGTTATATGAATGCAGATGCTATCCCTCGCTCGTACTAATATCTACATTATAAGTGATATACGAAAATCTTAAAAAGTTATAAAAAGTAAAGTGATTTTATAAGTATTGCTTAACGTTAGTTTATAATAAATATCGAATTTTTTAATAAAAATATATATTTTCTAGTTTTTTTCTAGTGTATAGGTAGTAAATTGAAAGATACTGGGGCTTTTGATTGAAAATGCACGGAAAACACGCTGTTCGAAAAAGATTATTTACCTTCACTCTATGTTCGGATGATTGAAAACGCGTGATTAAATTTTAATTCGAAACTTTTCAAAATTAAATGACAGATGTCAAAAACAATATTTTTATAATATAAACGTCAAGTCATAAAATAGAAATAAAAATAACTTTTGTATAAAATTTAAAATTTTAAGATTGACTTTTAGAATTAAAAATAAAAATAAAGTTTTTTTTTGATAAAAAGTGGTAATAAAAAATTTGGATTTTGTTGATTTTAAGGTAAAAAATTTATAATAAACAGATTTCAATTGCAATTGATTTTAAAACGTGAGTAGTTTCTTCCCAAAATGAAGTTTCGCTTGAAGGGTTAGAACTTAGAAGTAAAATTTCCTACCAAATTATTTTCTTTTACCCTTGATACTAATTCAGCGTATTTGTCCTGTTTAGTTATTTTTCTCTCAAACAAAAAAGGTAAAACATTAGAAAAATTAAATTAAAAAAACTTAAATTTTGGATTTTGTTTATTTAAAAGATTTAAAATAAATGAAAAACTTATATTATGCTTTTTTTTAATCTTTTTTTAAAACACGAACATATTCGCACGCGTTTCACTTATATTAAACAAACTTATGCCGTGCTTTTTCAATCATACAAATAAATAACTTCGAAAAAAATGTTTTCCGTGCGTTTGCGGATTTTACTATAATAGTTAATTTGACGTTTTCCCTACATTTTTAATCATAAGACCGACTATACACCAACGTATGAGTGCCATTTCATCATGAGTATGTACTATGTAATCTATACTATAGCCCACCCCACCCCAAGAACACAATTCCCAATTTTTTTGCTATTTAAAACATATCTTTAATTGAAGCATAGCATTTCATATAGAAAACCATTTCATATTTTGTGTTTTATTTTTTTTTTAAAACAATACCTCGTGGATCTTAAAAGTTACAGAAAATTAAAAATAATTTAACAAATGTTTTATAAAACAAGATAGGCAGTATATAAAATCAGAGATTTCGATGAATTTTAAAGGTAAATATTTTTAAAAGTGCTAATTGTGAAAAATCAAGAGACACTTTCTTCAATTTTAAATTTTATATAATTAAGAAAAGTTTTTAACTCATGCAAAATTATAATCTTGAAGATAGAGTTGTCTAAAAATTGTGTAAGGTGTAAATTTTCATTTTTTGATCCCTAAAAGCTAGTAAACAGAGAGGCACAAATTTTTTGATGTAACTTATACATTGCAATTTGGAGGGAAGAAAGATCTTTTAAAAATAGATCTTTCTTCCCACCAAATTGCAATGTTCTCTCTAAAAGCGTTCCGGAGATATAAAAGAAAGCTAAATCTTAGGGACGCATAAAGTGAAATTAATAAGCGAATTTTTCAAATTTTTTTTTTTTTAAATGTGCTAAAAAGCATTTTACCGTTTAGCATATAAAAATATAATGATTTATCTTTAATTTTGTTATTTACTTTTAAGAAATTTGCACAACAGACTGTTGTGTCAAAAAAGCAAATTTTCAATTTTTAGCAACTTGCTTTTCAAATGGAAGGGACAATGGAAGGAAGGGAATTTTTAAAAACAACGAATCTTAATGCTTTTAAAAATTTTATATTTAAAACAAAAAACCTATATTCTAACTTTAGGCGTTGGGGATGTAGAGTAAGTTAAAATTTACAAAAATTTTCAAAAAAATTTGATTTATTTGAAAATATATTCGGAAGAACTTTTGTTATACGTAACTTATTAAAAATAGAGCTTTTCAACTTCATCGTAAAAGAAGGGTCACATAAAAAAAAGATCATGTATAAAATTATTTTTTTAAGAATATTTAGTCATGATTGCAATTAAATTAAATTGCTTCATATCAAAGAATGTAACTGTATTATAAACAGACAGACGAATGGATAACATTTTAGAATAAGTAAATATTTTTCAAAAAATTTTCAAAATGTTCTAAAAATAAGATTAATATGAAAAACTGTAATAACTAAAAGAAGAATTTAAATTACAGATATAATATAAAATTTAGATAGAATTTTAATGTACCAAAACCAAAAGAAATTAGAACATATTATATGATCACTAATAAAAGTTCCGTATTGAAATTGTCTTATTTACTTCTTACCTTTTTTTTTTATTAAATTAAAGTAATATAGGTAATTGAAATTGTTTGTTTTAATGATTTTATAATTTACACCATTCTTCATTATGATTACATTAAGTATAACATTAAATTTTAATGCATTCTCACTCATAAAACATAAAAAAAAAAAAAATCTGGTAACTGTTTTAATATATTAAAAAAGAAAAAAATAAAATAAAAGAATGTTGTAAAAAAATTACCGAAATATGGTATGCTTTGTAATATCATTCTGTAAAATGTTTGCTTGTTTTTTAAATATTCATAGCCTTTGTCATAATAAATTTAATTTATTTTAAAATTTTTACTGTTATTTTAGTTTATATTAAAAGTTTCTGAAATATTTTGCAAGATTTTGTTAGGAATACGGAATACCTTTATAGTTAGATATAAATTTTTTTATTTATTGAGAACTAAAAACAAAGATATTGTGATAAATAAAATATATTGGATTGTGGAAATTAAAATTGAACTTGTTTTAATAAGTTATATTTAAAATAATTATTAATATTCAGGAAAAATATGAAGAAATTCAAATTTTAAATAAAAAAAAAACATATATTTTCTTTCATTATTCAGAAATTATTCAGTCATCAATTCAAACTGTCAAATTACAATAAATTTTAAAACTAAAACAAGATTTTTATTACAAAATTTTCAAAAAGTATCGTTAAGCGCATCTTTAATTAATTATGGGAAGATTTTCGCAAAAAAATTCCGAAATATACTGTACGTTTTAACTAACAAAATATAAGATGTATATTTATATCCAATAGCTAAAGTATATAATAAAGTTTGGGGTGGAAATACAATTGCAATGGAAACTATTCTTTAAAGCTTTAAAAATATTTCTTAATATGGCACTTGCTAATTGGTTTTTACTTTAATTTTAAATACTTCTTTATGATATAATGTGGTGAATTTTAAAGCTACCCTGTGCTATCATATGTCATTGATTTATGACGTTGTACTCAAATTTTAAACATAATACTTTTACAATTATAGAAATCATAAAATCCTTTTTATTTAAGATGAAATAAATAAATATGTCGTATACCATTATATGTCTGTCTGTATCACAATGTTGATATTAAAGCGTCAATAGAAA
The DNA here is from genome assembly GCA_947095535.1 of Poecilobothrus nobilitatus. NCBI lineage: Eukaryota > Metazoa > Arthropoda > Insecta > Diptera > Dolichopodidae > Poecilobothrus > Poecilobothrus nobilitatus. Next base: position 48,315,539 of record OX352772.1, on the reverse strand, counting down.
TCTGAATTTCGTTTGGTGAATTAAAGCTCATAGATAAAAGTTAAAATCATTTATGTATCTATTCAAAGTAGAGACTAATCACAAATAATTAAATAATATATTATTAAGAATTATTAATTTAATTTTTAAAAAGTATTTATTCCGAATTTTGTTTTGAATTAATAATAAAATATGTGTAAATTGAATAGTCTTTTTAGATCGACTCCCGAGAAAAATAGTTTTATATATTTATTTTTCCAAGAAATTCATAACTATTATTCTAAATAAAACAAAAAAATGTATTTTAAAAATTATACTAAGCCTGTTAAACAAAAACAAAAATCCATTAATATCATTGACCGTAAGAAGAGTTGCTTCAATAATCCAAAGAATAAAGCATTAAATCCGTTGTTTTATGTAAACAAATTATTTTATCCATGTTAATATTATGATGCAATCCTTTAGATTCACTTTCTATATATTTATTAATATTTAAAAATATATAAATATAACATTTCTTTTTTTAAACACGTATAATTTTTTAAATTTCACAATTAAAAACATGAAAAAAAAAATAATACTATGGTTTTGAAATCAAAAGACTTAAGTGGGAAACTTTAATACAATAACTATTTTTTACATTTTTAAATATCACATTTAATTTCTTATTCATTTTTAATTTTGTGCTTAAGTTTTAAATTATTTTCTTTTTTTTTTTAATTATTTTTTAAAAAATATATATATATATTTTTAGGATATTTTAAATACCTTTTACTACATTTGCCACATGGCACCATATCATCACTTAATATAATAACACCACCATTTATTCTTAAACATTCATTTATTATATTACGATAATCACATCTTTGACTTAAATATGTTAAATGTTTTTGTAATAATTTATTTTTTTTATATTTATTTAATAATTTTGAACGATTTGTATAATTTAAATAACCATTTTCACTTAAACTTTTATCATAATTATATAAATAATGTCGTGTTAGGGATGGTAATATCATTGTATTAATATCAGTTTCAGTTGAATTAAATAATGATGTAGATGTTGCCGATGTTGATAATTTTGAATTTGTTGATTTTAATAATTTTTTAGATTTTGATTTTAATTCTGAACGTTTTAATATATCCATTCTTTTACTTTTTAATTCAATAGAAAAAATTAAACGTACTCTTGTTGAATTTTTAAAATTTTTATTTTTATTTTCACTTAAAATTCGACGTAATTGTTGACGATTTTTTCGATTTTCAATAATTTTATTAATTTTTTTTAATGAATTTTTATCTTTTGTTGTCAATTCGAATTTTGTATTATTATTTTTATTATTTCCGCAATTTTCTTTTTGTTGCAATTGTGATAAATCATTTAATAATGTTGTTGTACGTTGTTTATTATCGTATTGCTTTCGCCAAGGTACTAAATCAAAATGGCAAAATTTTTTTTCACCTTGATATGACCATGGATGAAAGTCTGTTTCTAATTCAGAATACCGTAATATCCAACAATCATCATCATTATTTTGTTGTTGTTTCTGTTGCTGTTTCTGTTTCTGTTCAGCATTTATATTAACAGCAACAACTTTACTATCAATGGATTTTCTGTTTTCATTATTTTTATTATTCATAGTATTACGATTTTTATTTAAGTGCCGTTTATTAAAATGATTTTGATAATCATTTTGATCATCACGACTATTGTGAATGTCTTCATCATCAAATAAAATGTTTTTATTACTATTATTATTATGATTATGATTGTGATGATGATGATGATGATAATAATAATATCCATTAGTACTAGTACTATTCTTATTCCGGCTATTTATTAAATCTGTTGTAAAAGATTTTGTTGATGATGTTGATAATGATAATGATGATGGTGGTGTTGATGAAGATGATAAAAATGATTGTAATAATGATGAATTTTTATTGACCTTAGCAGTTTTTAAAGCACTAGCTGTAGATACAACAATATTTGAATTTTGTTCATGTTTTGACTGTTGTTGCTGTTGTTGTTCTAAAGAGGTTACTTTTGTTATTGTTGCACCATTATTAAAATTACAACTATTACTACTTTGAATTTTATTATTATTGTTTGTTTTAATACTATTAGCACTTTCTTCTTTTTGTGTAAAATTTTTTTCTATTTGTGCTGAAGAAGATAATGATGATGTTGATGATGATGTTGATTGACAACAACTGGAGCATTTCATATATTGGGATTGTCGGCTTTGGCACTGAAAATTAATATTTAAATTTTGTTGTTCTTGTTGTTGTGGCTGATGCAATTGGCAGAAGGATCGTCTTTTATACTTTTCATGCTTGTAATTTTGTTGTTGATGATGTTGAACTGTTGCATACAGCTGGTGTTCCTGTTTACTTGTGTTATTTAAATCACGATTTGTTGTATTACAACAAATACCGTTTCGATTTTCTGCAACTGAATTATTTATATTTTTAAAAGTTGTTTTTTTGTTATTATCATGTTGAATATTATGTTGATGTTGTTGTAATGTTAGTTCTGATTCAATTCGATTTGAATTTGTTTGAATATTTTTATTACTGTTAAAGAATAGATAACTATTATTCGATTTTTGATTAGAATTTTTATTGAGCATTTCGATTTCGATGTTTTTGTTGTTGTTAATGTTGGATATTATATTGTTGCCGTTTGTACTATCGTATTTTATTAAAAATATGTTTGGTGTATGCGATTTCGGGGACATTTTTTAATAACAACGTAAATAAATCCATTTAAAATAAAATTAAAAAATTTGTTGCCCGGCACTAATTATTATGTTTAACATTTTTATTTTAATCCAACGGCGCCATAGATAAGCATTTATTAAAAAAAAAAAATAAAATTGCGTAAATTTAATTATGAAATTTTTTTTTATTTTGTTTTTTATTATTTTTCTTTCTTTTAATTATTGCGAATGGTATTCAAAGAATGTTATTTTGTTGTTTGTTATAAATTTTTATTGTAGTGCGACACGTCCGATGGTCCCGATAGACAATTTTACTCTGATGACTTTTTGACTTTTTTTGCATATATTTTTTTTTTTTTATTTGTTTGTTTATTACACATTTTGTGTTTTGTTATATACAATAATGATGTTGAAATTATGCTTCTCCTAATTTCCATAAAATATATATATAATAAAAAAACAGCAAATATTCTGCGGATTGAATTTACACTGAGAGAAAAAAATGGCATGGTTGTTATTTTTGTATCTTTCCTCATTTTTATTTTGTTAACTTTTAAGTAATGATAGTTGTTATGTTGCAGATAATACGTAATGATGTTAATTTGAATTAAATTAGTTTAAATGGTTTTAAAAATGTAATATTAATGTTGCTGTTATATTATTTCCTTATAGATTTGTAAAGTATGGTGAAATACTCCATAAATATCTATTTTAACTTTAATTAATGTAAAATTTTCAGTATTTTGATATTAATAATATTAAACAGGTAGGAAAATTTTAGTATTTTATTTGATGCAATATATATTTTGTTGGTTTAAATTTTGGTATAAATACCATACTATCAAATGTTATATAAACTCTGAACTTGAAAGAAATTTTGTTCAGTTATGGCTATAAATACTTTTTATACTCTTTTCCATTTTCCTTTCACTAATCAGCTTTTATAGGTTCAAACAACTTGTTTACCTGTCTTTGCCTCTATTTGTTTCAGTTAATTTATTTAATTTACTTAATTTTTTTTTAGATTCATTGATTTTTTGTGATTTTTACTTAAAATTTTGTACAAAACGTAAAATAACTTATTCTGCGAGAGTTGGTATTAAGTTTTCTTAGATTTATACCAAAATGACTGCACTCTGACGGAAAGACGCTTTGACAGCTTTTCAATTCCATCTCAGACAGGTCACCTAAATATAATATATATTTGTTAATATATTTGTAATGAATGTTGGAAATAGAAAATATAGAGATATTTTCATATTTTAGTTGACATACCGGTACACGTGCAGAAAAAGTGCTTCACTAACACTATAGCGTCAATTCCTTTGAAAAATCTACATGTCTACTCATAGAATGGTCCGTAATAACACCAACCTCTTATATTATTTTAGGTCTGAAGACACAGGAAGACACTTAGATCTTTTTAAACTCAAATCCGGCCAGATGGCTCTGGTTCTTATTTGTTTGTTTAGTAAATTCCATTTGCAATTTTTACAACAATCTTAGGGTAATTAAGAGTATCATCTTATTAAGAGAAAATTAAGTATCAGAACTATAAATATTTTAAGAAAATGTAAAATATCCTAAAAATTACAAGCTCTGTGTAACAGTTACATTCAATTTTATTTAACTTTCAACTACAATTTCTTAACATTCTCAAATTAAATTGAATTCAAATCTGTTTATAATATTTTAAATATTTTATAAATATTATCTGTGAGTTGTAAAATTGAAATAAAATTATTTATTATTTTTATTTTTGATTATTGATTTAAAAGAATAATTTTTTAGAAGTTTTCAATTTTAATTCAATTCCTTGGCGATTACTGATTTTATTGGCTTTAAATTAACAAAAACAAGGTTTTAAGCTTTAACGACATTTGAGTTCACATTCACATCTTAAAGAAATGTCAGTTTTAAATTATAGTTCCTGATTCAAGCGAATAAATTACTTAATTATATTTTTCATTTTAACTAAGTTAATATGAAATATGTAATTTCGGCATTATTAAGATTCTAAATTAAAGAAATGGTGAACGTATGTTCTTGTTCTTGTTCTTAATACAGTTTAACAATTTCAGTAAAAAAAAAACTGTATGATATATTACAACATTTAACATTTTAAGCAATAAGAGGGTTTAATTATACGAATAAAATAAGACATCTTAAAGTTAGTCCATGCAGTTGGAGGTATTAAATCAGAGTTTAAAAAACTTAAAATCTTTGAAGTCTACATTATAAAATTTACCTGTTTTTATAAAGCGCTACTAAACTCTAACAGATGTAAGACTTAATTTACTGGAATTTAAAAAGAACACGATTATTCTTATTTGTAGATTATGTTTTTAGAACACGTTATTAATTTTTTTTAGTGTAACAGGTTGTAAAAAATTTTCATATAAAGCTTTTCAGTTCAAAAAAATTTCACAGGTTCAGAGATGTGTTTTTTTTTTTTTTATTTTTTTGATTTTTTTTGTTTTATGAAGTTATTTCTCATTTTGACGTTTTGGATGGTTGAATATCAGCTATGAAAAATATTATATTTCTTATTTTTCTATTTTTTTTGTTTTTTGTTACTTTTAATTTTTTTATGATTGTATTAAAATTTTTGCTATCATTGCTGAGTTATTATCAAATTGTTATGGTTTTTTTTATATTTTTTTTTTTCTTCAGTACCTACTAAAAATAAAAACCTGGAACAATCTTTTCTACCATATAATAAATATTTTGAAGAGGGTTTTTCTATTTTACGCGGCCCAATTTTATCTTCTTTTTCTGTTTTTTTTGTATTTTTTTAAATGTAATGTATTTTGATTATTGTCCGTTAGTTGCTTGACCTTAGTCAATAATTGGTAAAAATATTTTAATTTTTAAAGCAATACAAAGAAAATAAATTTTTTGTTTCTTGATCTTATTATCGACAATTGATCGTATTTCTGATATCTTTTATTTTGTAGGGGTACAAACGTTAATTTGATGGTTTTTCGTAATATTTATTTATTTTTTTATAGTTTACATTTTAATTTAATTTGCTAGCAAGGGAGATTTATTTTGAATTGAAAGAACCTTGCTATCTGTACTTTTGAAGTTGAATTCGCTCTCTCTCCGTTAAAATGCATTGTGTCTACTCGTTCGCCGAGGAGCCCTTATTTAATTTTACTTAATTATTTATTTATTTAAAGCTAATATTATCAAAAATATTTTAATAGTATTAGTATAGGACCTCTGCTATTTAGCCCATTACGTGCTTTTTATTTTTCTTTTAAATATATAAATAAATAAATATATGAATTAATATATATGAATTAATATATATGAATATATATTAATATTCATATATTAATATATATTAATATATATATATATATATATTAATATATTAATATATATATAATATATATATTAATATATATATAATATATATTAATATAATATTATATAATATATATTAATATAATATATATTAATATAATATATATGAAATGCATATGAATTTAAATATATGAATTAATTGCATATTTATAGGGGTGAATTGATAATTTTTCCTTAATTAAGATACAGGTAATTTGTAAAATCTTAAAAACTTTTTTTCTTTCAAAAATTAAATTTACTGTTATCATAATAACGGTAAAAAATGATATCTATTTATGAAGTATTATCGGGATTTGATAAATTACTGATTCATGTATTTTTCTTTTTACTTTAGAGATGAATTTGTTATTTTATAAAATTTTGTATATGTATAAGTGAGTTAGTGAATATACGAATGAGTGATTGATGTAATGAGTAGAGTAGTATAATATTGTTTTTTTTTTTTTCAAACTAAATATTATAATGTATCAATGAATGTGGAGATGATGTTGAAGCTTTGTCACCATCATTCAAGCATTTTATAATTATATTATAAATTTATTTATATATGTATACATGAATTTATGTAACTTTTTACAGTTAGGGAAATATAATCAAAGAATTTTTTTTTCATAATATTTATGATGGTAATAAAACTAATTGAATCCAACAGATTTTTTCTTTGCAGTCGAATAAATTTTTTTAATTTGAAATAGAAAAACATAAAATAACTTACTTTACTTTTTGATCATTTTATTATGCCTTTTTTTGCCTTGTTTTGAAAAAAATATATGTATATTCAATTTTTAGTTGAATTAAAATTTAAAATATAATGTGCTGTTTTGATCACCAGATATTTGTGGCAACGAAAATATTAATTATTAACCCCATTTATTAACACACTCCTGAAGGATTTAACTCATGTAACTTTTGCAGAAGCCGCAAAAATAATTGATCCAAAGTATCACAACAGACTTATTTGTGCATCGGCATTCCTTTTCTATCTACCTATTAACACCAAATGCGACACATAAAACACATCCATTTTTATCTCTTGTGCTGGTGATCGATTTTGATCTAATTAATGAATTATTTATGATCGATTCTCTTTCATGAGTTGTGTATGTTTTTTCCCCGTATTGATATTTGGGAATGATTTTTTGCTTTTCTTCTCTGAAAAATCTTTACTTCTCTGTTCAAAACTCAATTTTTATTCTTTTATAACATATTGTAATAAATACTTGGTGTGTCTATTACAATTTTTTTGATTGATGTTTTCTTAATGTACGTAATTAAATGGAAATTAAAAAAAATATGGTATGTATTTGAAACTGTGATAACAATTAGAAAGTTAAAATTTTAATCAAATTAATTAAAGCTCCTAAAAGTACAAGTTTTTCAGACATTTTGGAATAAAAACTGCAAATTGAATATCGCAGACGTGATTAATTTAATTATTAGGGGAAAATATTAAAGAAATTACTTTCTATATTATATTGAAAAAATCTGTCTTTGAAGGTTACTTGCACCATTTTTTTTTTAACATCGAAAATTCCACGAAAAACATGCATTGTTTCATTTCTGGTTTAAGTATTTGTTATTGGAAGACAGAAATATGCTAAAAATGTTCTACAGCATTAATAATACATCAAATACGTTGCGCCCTATTCAAAAACGTTTGGGCCTTTTGCTTTTAGATCTGGGGCATCTAAATACTCTTAATAATTTATATAATAATATTATTTATTTTCTTTATATTACACATTATATATATGTATGCTAGATACGGTCATAAGGGAGATTATGTTTTACCTTTTCAGAAAATTTTCATATTCAAAACTCTTACCAATGCTGAATTTGAACCCCCACTCTCCCTCTGGATAAGCAATGCGCTTAATCACTCAGACACTAAGAGCCAGATGAAAAGTTAGGTGTGTCAGGTTCACAAGTATTTCTAGATCAGAGTTTATAATACTCAGGTAAAATTAGTAAAAGAAAATGTTAAAGTTTTTTTTTAAAGTATCTTAATGTCTCAAATGGATTTTCCGATATATATAGTGGGATGCTTCGACATTCGATTAAGAATAGTATTGCATTTTTTTTAAAACAAAGAAATAAAATAATAGTTAAATAAACATTATAAAAAACTTCTAGTAATACATTTATCTATAAAAGATTTTGCCAAGAATTGATACTGTGCTGACAGTACAATTCTTGGACATTTTTCCTAAAACTTTACAGATTTTAGGTAATTTTTATTCTTTGTTTATTTCTTTAAAAAAATAAAACTTTGTAAAAATTCTCATAAATATTAATATTCATCATTTTTTTTTTCCACAACTGTATAATAAATAGAATGTGATATAATGTACAAAATTAAAAATATAAAATGTAGTTTGGTTTTTTTTTATTTATAATTTTCTATTTGGTTTTTTCAGAAACTTTTTTTAATATTTTGAATGAAAAATTTTATGGAAAAACTCAATTTTCAAAAAAAAAAAGAAAACGAACAAAAGAAGCAAAAAACTGAGAATAAAATTAAGAAAAAAAAAAAATTAATTTAAGTCTAAAATTCTACACACAAAACTTTGAATGATTTGAAATAAAAATGAATCAAATTTAGTATTTAAGTTTTTTATTTTTTTTTGTTGCGTGAGAATTTTTTGAGGTTATGATTTGATGTGATCCACTAGACAGTATTTTTTTATTTTTTTTTTATTTTTATTACATTTAAAGACGGAAAAGGGCTTGTGATTTTAATATAAAATTTATTATATTGAAATGAAATTAATTAATAATATTAATAATCAATTTGAAGGTGAAATTTTAAGGTTATGTTTTTTGAAAAAAAAAAAAAAAATTTAAATTAATAAAATAAATAAATTAAACAAAATAACAAATTAAACATTGATGAAATTATATTAAATAATTAGCATATCAATACTTATTTTTATTTTATTTAATTTTTAGTAGAATGGATTTAAAAAAAAAAAGTTTTATGGTTATAATAATTTCAATTATATCTAGGCATGTTATAAATTTATTTAATAAATATAATAAAGAATTAAATGTTAAATTGAGTTCATTAGGCATATTATAGATATAACCTTCTCTGTTTTTGTTTTTTTTTTTTTTTTTGTTATCGGAAGCAAAATGTCACTAAACATGTAAACATGATGGTACCTTTATATTAAGTTAAGTTTTTTTTTTTATTTTTTTTACTACGTTTAACTAAAATTATGTCAAATATGTATACATATTATATAATGGTTGATTTTAAATATATAGGTAAGTACGTATTTACAAAAAAAAAACCTAAGGTTAAAATTTAAAAATTAAAAAAACTAAATTGTTTTTTTAAAATTTTTATAATAAAATTTTAATTGAAAATAACAATTTTTTGATTTTGCTGGAAAATATGAAGGCTGTAAAATTTAAATTTTAAGCATAATATTAAAAGCACAATGAACTAATTTTACTTTTTTTTAAATATTTATTTTTACTTTGTAGACTAATTCGGCACTGATATATCTTAATATTTAAATTTTTATTAGATTTTATACAGGTATAAAAACGCATTTGTCAAAAAAAGTACATGTCAAATTTTTACTTTACAAAAGATTCGTTTGACAAATTTTCAAATAACATAAGTATATGTATGTATATAGGGAACATTAAGTATACGTATATTAAATGCTTACAGTACAGCCCTGATTTTTTAACTAAATCTAAAATCTCTTCTTATTCAGAACCTCGCATATACGTATATATAAATATTCTGTAAAAAGTGTAAAATCCTGACTTTGTAACAAATCTAAAATTCTTCTTAATTCAAAATGTCGCATATATACATATTCTGCAAAAAGGAACCAACTTAAACCAACTCATACCAAATTAAATCTCTTAAAATTTCTAATAATTTTTGTAACCCCTGCTAAACATTTTATTGAAACCCTGATCTTGTAACTAACTCTAAAATCTCTCCTAATTCATAATCTTGCATATATATGTACATATATTTGAATATTCAGTAATAGGGGGACAAATTTTGAAGAGTATTAACACATTAATTTTACTATATACAAAGTCTTTGCTAAAAATACAGATATTTTTAATTTTTTGAAAAATCGATATTGGCGAATTGTAAATTTATTAAGTGAGAAGTTTGCTACTCGATTTTTTCCATTGTGGATTTTGTGATAAGTGAACTTAGGAGAAATATGATGTTTGTCATCTGAGTTTTGTTAAGTGTTACGTCCTCATTTTATACAATATTTGTTTTTAGGTTGATTACAAAATCAGGGTGTTCAATAACTTGTTTAGAGCGATTTGGAATGGTAACCCCATTATTTTCAATTCTTCAGTATTTAATTTACATATTCTTGAGGACTACTAAAACGTTGAACATGCTTCCATCCAATGTGTTCGCCTCTGATACATATATGGTTCATTATATAATTTATAGCTTATCAAAAAGAAGGTTTGCATCTTCGTCTATAAATTTACCTTCCAATTTTGCTCTCTTATGCCATCTGCCTCTAATTTATCTCGCTATTACCTAAACCTATAATATGTGTAGAAAGAAAAAGATTTTTAAAATGAAATTTCGCAGTAGACCCCTACACTCTTTTGTAACAAATTTCTATTGCTATTAAGCCAAATTTTAAAGTTTTTCGAAGTAAATCCATATTACAAGATATTTGATTCAAATTTCTTTAGAAGTTTACGAGTGCAAATTAATACCGACTGTAATTAAAAAATCTCTAAAAACTTATAAAAACTTAACTTAAATTTTTTATATGTGAAACTTTTATAAGAAATTTTTACACTTTGAATAAAAGTTTCATAATGAAGTCCATATGGATTTCTCACATTATGCGTAAAGTGTTGCAATGAAAAGAAAAGTAAAAATGCATTGTATTTTATGGTTACCAGATAATATCATATTATACACAAATATTCTCATAATAGAAATAGCAAAAATACTAATTTAAATTTTTTTTTGTTTCTACATTTAATTTTTTTTTTTTATAACAGATAATCGGTAGTTTGTAACTAGTATTTAAGTAAATTTTAAAGAGTATTATGAAAATATAAAAAAAAATTATTTTGAATAAATTTTAAAATTCTAAAAATGAATTTCAATATAAAAAGAAACAATAATCGAGGTTATTTAGTTAGCACTAATTTTTAGTACATCGGACTATCAATTTTTATCACCCCCCACTGTCAAAATAAAACACTAGTAAAATAAGCACAATGTTAATATAAATACACTCTAATAAAATAATCTAATCGAAAATATCATAAATATCTTGCAATTAATAAATATTATAAAATATTATAATATACAGGGTGTATTGCAATAAAGCTGACACAGAACAGCTGAACTGATGATTCAGGAGACCAATACAAACAAAAATTTGTATTAGACGATAGCGTTTATTCTCAACAGTTTGGAAGAAATGAGGTTTTAGAGGACTTTCCACTACCAAAAATAGTTGGTTTAGTTTAATGTCTGTATAAAATATTAACCACATAAGATAGAATAAAAAAGAATTTAGGATTTGAAAGCTTATTAAATTTTTCTTTTTCATTATTAAACAGATTTCTAGATTCTTACAGCGAGAGCAATTGAAGCCTCAAATTAAAAATTATTAACTTTTTTTACCTACAACATATGTTTTTTAAATTTTTTATTAGAAAATAACAAAAAAAAAAATAACGGTATTAATATAAGAGTTTCTTTAATGTGCTTTATTTAATTTTTTTCTCCTTTACATTTTGAGCCAAGCCCAAAAATTACAGAACTGTTAATGAATTTATTAAAAACAAGGATAACAAAATTGTAATTTTTAGTTATTAACATTTAATTCAAATTTTTTTAAAAACTCTATCGACTCTGTCAACTTTTTCGTGAAACACCCTGTATAAATACATCATATGACATATGACATTGTACTAATCAGGAATGGTGCAGTAACTTTCAAAGTGAATATTTTACTTGGATAAATGTTGATATGGATGCAACAGCATGGAGAAGTGCAACGAGGAAAACTTTGCAATTGTTGATCGGGAATCAAATAGACAAGTGCTATCACAAAGTAGCAACAAGTAACGATGAGATTTACCGAAATTTAGACTTCAATAAAAGTCAAACTTACCTCAACAATAATTATTCAAAAAAAAAAAGAAGTAATTTCTTGGATTTTTCAAAATTAGGGCCGGTTGACTGGGTCTGAATGCAAGTAGATATCGTTTAAATGAAATTAGAAACTATGCTGTTCTTTATTACAGTTACTTGCCAAACACCAACAGATGACATATTATATGATTAGTTGTAAGTTCATTAGTATATGCGTAGTATAGTACCCATATATAAAAATTGACAATTTAATGTCATATTATAGGAAAATAAACGAATATTGTTATTATTATACTAATATCTTAACCTCAGGGATGGAAAAAATTTTCAATTACAATTTTCAGTTACATCTTCCAAAACAATTTAACGTAATTTTTCCACAAAGTTGAAAATATTTTAAAAGTATGCATCAAGCGGAACAATTTCTACAGTAGGCCCAACCCCATCCCTAGATATACCTAAATAACATTTAAAAGTAAAAGCATATAATATACTATTCGGATTCGATATAAAAATGTCTAGTGGACGTCTATTAATCACAAAAATTACCCCATCTATTATTATTATTCTAAAAAAAGTAAATTAAAATTAAAAGTCAATATCTATAGATATATTCAATTAAAAAAATCGATTTAAAGTAACTCATATAAATTCGATTCTTTTTCTTTTTGAGGTGACTTTTTTTTTTTTATTTTTGAGGTGAGGTTTTGAAAACATGACTTTTCCTTAAATAAAATATGATCATTGTTTTAAAATAAATTTTTATTCAATTATTAATTTGTTCTATTTAAAGCAGAAGTAATAGAAGAAAAAAAAATTCCATCTTTTATAAAATATGGACTTAATATACAATAATTAAAAAGACAACTTGAAGAAGAAAAAAAAAAAAAAAACTTTCGATTAGATATTTTTATTGTTTTATATTTTGTGTCAAGTCGTATATATAAAGTGACAAGATTATTCCTTTCATCAGATCTAGAAAACTAGAAAAAACAAAAAAACTAAAACAACTTCAAATTTTATTAATTAATAATAGAATAAAAGTTATAATTGGAATGTCGGTATAATTTTAGTACATACTTTTATTTAAAAAAAAACTTGACTAGAAAAAATTTTATTTCTTTTCATTTTAACTATAGGGGGTTTTTTTTTTTTTTTTTATTATTATACATATATATTTAAATTATAATACTGGTTAGTATCTATAGTACTAGTACCTGTTTTATAAAATTTCTCTCTTTAACTAAAATAATAAAAATGAAAAAAAAAAAAAAAAAAAAAAAAAAAAAAACTAAAACAAAAGAAAAATATTCTTTTTTTTACTTTTTTCATCATTGATTTAATAGTGAGGAGTAAATGAATAAATTCAAAGATAAACCCCAATTGTTTACACCGTGAAATATAATTTCTTTCTTTTTTTTTTTATTTTATTTTTTTTTTTTGTACACATTTAAAAGAACCGAAATGATACCATAGTTTTACTTTTTTTTTTTTATTACTATTATCTATTATTATTATTGTTATTATTTTTTTTAACTGACCAAAGAAAATAGATAGTAAGTAGTAGTAGTATTTCATTATATTTAGATTATCAAAAAAAAAAGAAAAAAACAAAAACAAAAAACTAAAAAAAAAAAAAAATAATAACAATTTAATAGTTTACTCTGACTAGGTCAATCACCGTGTGAGCTTTATAAAAAGGTGTTAAATAAAAGTGTTATGGAAGTTATATAATCGTAATAGAAATTGCTTTTAATATTTTACTTTGTATATCCCATGATTTTAATCAAAAATTTAATTTAAATAACATTATAATGTAGTCACGTATTTTTTTTTCTTTTTAAAATTAGTTTTGATTTTTAGATATATTTATATATATTATATCTGATTTCTTATTTAAAAATAACAAAATCTTTATTTTGAACTGTCAATCTCATTCGCCAAGCATTCTTACAACATCCATATCCTTAAAATTAAAATGTACATTTTTGTATAAAAAGTCCTATCCGGTTTTAAAGAGATTAATTTTGGTTCAGTTCATCTTCGTCTATCTTTTGCTGTTTTTTTCCAGCAACCTTCAGAAAAAAGAAACCTATCTATAGTTCAAAACTTTCATCTCAAATGTTAAAATTATACAAAATTAATATTTTTTTGAGTAGATACCTATTAGTTTTTGATACAGAAAAATTTTAGACTGCTATAAAAATAAGTATAAAGTATTAGTAATGAAATCAAAAATTCTGTTAGATTCTGATATGTATAATGAATGAGTGTTCAAAATTTTAGAAACTGCGAGTTTTATTTTTTATAAGATGTAAGCTTCAAAAATATTTTATCACTCAAATTACATTGAATGTGGATTTAGAAAAGAAGAATATACAGTTAAGTTTTAATTTTAGTGCTAAGATTTTATTCTAAAAATGCTTTTAAAATCGAAGTTACAAAGCAAATTCTTATATAATAACTAAAAGTAATAATTGATGGCTTTGTCACTGTTAACAAAATAGTAATAATAATAGACATATTCATTGTTCCCGTATTCAGTCCCACTCCCGATTCAAATATGTCCGCAACTTTTTCTTATCTTTTTCTATCACCGCTCCTTAGCAAAAATACTGCGTTTGGGGTTTCATCCCATTATGTTGTCTAAAGGGGAAAAATAGGTTTAGTAATTTGACACTACACTACACCACTCTATAAATATTCTTGGTGTCTATCGTTCCCACTTCCCTTAAAAGAACCAATGAATTTTTATATTGAATCCAAATTATTGAATTGAAAGTTAAGTTACTATATAGTCATTCATAATGTGATTTGCGTTTTTTGATGATTTGTATAATCACTCTTGTCTTGACAAAAGAATACACTTTAATCGAAATGCTGATGTTTAATTAAATTGAGTTGGTATCGTATCTCATAAAGCCAGGATCAAAAATGCATTAGAAGAAAGTCGAAGTATAGACATTCCAATAAACTTCTATTTAAATTGTTCATCTAGCTTTAAAGTGCAGCTTCTTGAAATAAAAATAGAAGTGATCAAACAAAATAAAGAAAATTTGCGTTAAAATAAATAGAATAAAAGATATGATATTAAAGAGAAGAGTGGGGAACAGTTTGGAATAAACAGAATAGAATAACAAATAACAAAACGAAAATTTATTTTTTGATTTTCTAGATGGTATAAATGGTGGAGTACTATAAAACCTTTTGTAGTAAAGTTTTTAAGGTTAATTTCATTGAATTACGAAACATTTAAGTTTAATTTAAGTTAAAGAACTATTTTTGATGTATTAAACGGACGGACAAAATTTTAAAATAATAATTTTGCAATTAAATGAACTACAAAATAGATAAATATCAAGAAATTGTTTTTTTTCTTTGTATCTAAAAAATTAATTTTTAATATTATAAATTTTCTGCTATAAAAAAATTTTTTTTTTTGCACAATTTACTAGCTATTCGTTTTTTTTTTTTTCTTATTTTTTTGCTTTTTCTTTTGAATCTTTTTGATAACTTGTGAGTTTTAAATTTTCTACAACTTTCGATTGTAGCTGTACTTAAAATAATTTCTATATAAAAATACAAAGAATTATCAGAGATACTTATTTTCAACAGAATTGAAAATTTCAAAACCTACTTTCAACACTTTAAGAATTATTAGTAAATATATAAATTTTAAGGTGAGAAAAAAATAAAAAGGAATCGTCTGCGACTTGTTGACCATCCACATATAATTTAAATAGTAAATTAATTTTTAAAATATTTTTTTTTTGATTACAAAATAACTTTTCTACAATTTAAAATTTCAATTTATTATCATGACTCATTTAATTCATAAAAATAAAGTTAATTGTAATTTTGAAATTATTCGAGAAAACTAAAAACAAGATATAGAACACAGTTTGATGTTGTCAATTCAAAAATACCTCTAAAATATCCTTATGAACTCCTTATAATTTTTAAAATACAACGTATCCGCTATCAGAGAAGATATACAAATTGGGTCCAAAAATTTGTAAGTCAGCCACTCCAAAACTTAGTTCGAATAATTTTAAGCTTTGCAAACACACTTGTACGTCCTGTTATTTTACTTCTCTATATTCAATTTTAATTACCAAACAATTGTTCGGTCAAAAAAGAGAGGTGATATTTAGATTTTAGTGGGTTAACATCCCACACACTCGTAGAGGACCAGTTCTAATTTCACTCCTCTATAATGACTTTCGATGATTCCCACCTATACCCTTGCAAGAAACAATAACAAAAATGTTTGTAATGTAAGTAATTATTGTTCCAACAAAATATAAAGCGAGTCCAGTAATTTGTATGGCAACTTTTCAAAAATATGATTTTTAATAATTTTAAACTTTGCTAAGGTGCTTCCACTGGTACATAACTTGCCATAATTTTGATATGCAATCTCTGTAAGCTTTAAAGATTATATATTTATATGTAAATTTGGTTTAAAAATGTGTTCTAAATATGGATATGAAAGTTAATCCCAAACGGATGGAAGTTATCTCAAACTGTGGTCCCATCACAGCCAAAAATTATTGAATATGCATAAAATTTTTCTGAATGAAACTATAGTTTTTTTGTTTTTTGAGTTAAGATACTGATAGCCAGGTACACATGAATTTGAATTTATATCCATGATACCGAGTTCTATGCTTTAAATGCAACTATAGCTTTTTTGGTTTTTGAGTTAAGATGCTGATATAATCATATAAAATTAAAACCTAAATTAATCTGACGCATTGATTAGATCTAAATTGTGCATTTGGATGCAAACCAGAAAAAGGTGATATGCTAAGCTAAAATTCATATAGAAGTAAAATTAATGGAAGAAAACACGGAAATTTCGAGAGTTGATAAATTTTAAATACAATTAGAAAACCATAAGTGCATATATATAGAGTGTTTCCGATTCGATAGTCTTCCTTAAAATGGGTAATCGGACATGTCGAGACTAGCAAAATTTTTATGGAAGGGGAGGGCCTATATTCATACCGTTATTTTCTTAATAAAAGGCCTTTAATTGATACTTTGTTAGAAATTTTTGACTTTAGGCCCTTATCTGGGACTGGAAAACTTTAAAGTAATGTTTAATAATGCTTTAATAAGCTTGAAAATGGTATACTTAGTTTTTTTTCTGTTTTTTTTGGTCAATTTTATCGAAATAAAACTAAATTATGATTGAAAAAGAGTTAAGACCTCATAGCTTCTAAATCAGTGAAAATAGATCCCTACTTTCAAACAATTTTTTGTTCGTTTCGACATGTGCGAT
The DNA here is from genome assembly GCA_947095535.1 of Poecilobothrus nobilitatus. Lineage (NCBI taxonomy): Eukaryota > Metazoa > Arthropoda > Insecta > Diptera > Dolichopodidae > Poecilobothrus > Poecilobothrus nobilitatus. The sequence continues at coordinate 48,298,051 of OX352772.1, read as the reverse complement.
CATTGATCATCGAGTCGCAAACATCCTGTATATAAAAACAAGTCTATATTTAGAATAAAATTGAAAATCTGTCAATATAATAACATCATGTAATTGCACCTTAATTTTATTATAATTATATAGAATTAAAAATTATTAAAAAAAATTAATTTAAAATTAACTCAATATTTTCCGTGCTTTACTGAACTTCTCGTAGAATAATTTTCAATTACAAGTAAATTTAATATTAATGTTTTTTTTTTTTTAACTCATCAATGATCATTTAATTATTTTCAATTTCTTTTAATACTTTAACTGATTGATTTTAATCTTTATACTTTATACTCTTAATTAGAGTTTAACGTAAGAGTGAAGTCAAATTATTTATAATTTGTAGTCAAATTATTAATAATTATAGAGATACTATATAAAAATCTTTACTTTATTTTTTGTTATACCAAAATAAAAACCGAAAAAATTAAAAACGCGGAAGATGTCTAACAATAATCTAACCAAGGTAAGCAAATCTTTTAAGATATATTTACATATATTTACAAATCGTTTATTTAGAAGTTTTATATAGTTTAGTTTTTTTTTAATTTATAATATATACACAAGAGATTTGTTTAAACTTTAAAATACAAAATCATTCCCCAACAGTGTTTTTAGCACATTTCCAAAAAAATTTTGAAAAAATGTGCTTATTAGTTTCACTCTGTCCGTCCGTCCTTCCGTCTGTTTACAAAACTTCTACACCGTTAAAGATAGAGAAAAAAAATTTTAACCATGGGTAGGTCTCATAAAAAAAATAATTTTGTGGAACAACTTTTTCATGTAGCGCCACCCATTACGGAACTACAGCTCCTCAAACTTTGAAAAAGCCCTATTTTTAAATGCATATATCTTATGTTCGGCTTAAGAGTTTTTCAATCTGAAAACGCCATTCGACAGGTATTTTTTTTAACTTTGTAAATTAATATCAAAATTATACAATTTTTTAAAATTTAGTATTTAAATTTACCGTTATGTGAAAACCACATTTTGCATGAAATTTCTTTTTTCATAACTCCGGCACACCTTTAGATAGGAACATGAAATTTTGAAACAAGGAAGAACTTTTAGAATTAGTATAAGTTTCCTCAGAAAATTTTTTGGTAGCGATCCGTTTTTAAGAGTTATTACGCCTCAAAAATTGAAAATTTGCTATTTTTAGACACCTGTAACTTAGGCACCTGTAAAAAGTTTTCTTCGGCAAGACATGAAAATTAAAGGTTCAATAATATATTTTTACGTGTGTTAACCGTTTTTCTTAGTTATATAGGATTCCGGGCTTACGGCCCCTCAAAATTTCAAAAATATCCTATTTTCACGTTTTTTCTTATTACATGAAATTTTCAAATTTTTGTGCAAGTCACAATTCTATTGAGTTTCAATTCTAAGAGTTTCTATTGAATTTTGGAAATGTGCGCTTTTAAAAACCGATGTTTTACATTCTACCTTGTTTGTTTTTTTTTGTAAACCATTCCATAACTTTGTTTTTTTTTTGTAAATTTCATAATTTTTAAATATTTTTTTTTTTGTTTATTAGGTATATATATGCACCTTAAAATAATAGAAAATTGATAATTTTTTTTGTAAATATTATAAACATCACCAGTCTATACCAGTCTATATATATACTCCAGCTCTTACATAAAATCAATTTTCGTTTTATCTTCAATTATGTCACTCTGGTTATGTTTAATGTTTTTTATTGTTTTTTTTTTTGTATTTTCTATATTAATTTGCAATTTATTTAGTTTCTTTGTTTATTTTTTTTTTTTTTTGTTTGTCAAATGATTAATGAAGTGATTATGACAACTCTTCATTTAAAGATTATCTGCTTTTTTTTTCGAAAATTACAAGATAATTTAAGATAAACAACCAATTTATTTAATATATTTATAAGATAGAAAGATATACCACCATCATATACGGTAAAATTTGTTTGGAATTATCTTAATTTCTTTTAGACGCTAATGAACAAATCATAAGCAAATATACGATAAAGATGATGATTGCATAAAAAAAAACAAAAAAAAAAAAACAGAAAACAAATACATACTATATAAAAGATTTATTTTATGCTCGCGAAATTTTTTTTTTTTTTATCTAAACAATTAGTGATCATTAAATAAAAAAAAAGAAAAACAAAACACAATAACAAAATAATAAAATCGTCGTGCACAAGCGTAAACGCGATGAGAATTGATAATGGTTTGCTTAGATATTGAGTAACAAAAAAAAAAAACAAAGCAAAAAAAAAAAAAATTCGAGCTTTAAACTTTTTGTAAATGATGAAAAGTAATTCTATTTTTACATTTTTTTTTTTTTTTTTTGACTTTTCGGATTCAGGTTAAAAGACAGTTACACCTAATTTATACACAAATATAACTAAAAAAAAAAACGAAACAAAAAAAAAACGAAGAAGTTTTCGGAGTTTTGGAAGAATTTCGAAATTTAGAGTGACCTTGGCTGATTGTTAAAATGTTGTTTTAAAAGAAAAATTTAAATTGGATTAATGACGCGCTTTTCATAATATACACGTTTGTACGACGGTTATATACATAAAGTTAATTTAAATACACTTTGCACTCTTAAAAAATAAAAAAGAAAAATTTCAAAAGATTACTTAAAAGCGTTTTTATAATAATAATAATAAAAAAAAAAAAACAAAAAAAAAAGAAATGAAAAAGATGTCAGTAAATAAAAAGGTGTAAATTGTGTAAAATGATGTAGGTACAATGTATTTGGAAGACAAAAGTTAAACTTTAATCATTCGTATATATAATAAATGCACTTACAAAACCAGATTTAGTCATTTAAATTTAAATACACTAACATAGTTAGAATTTGTCCTAATTATTACTATACAGGGTGTTCAACAATGATATATTTTATATAAAGGAGAGGATGTCGAAACAGAAAAAAAATTCAATGGAAAAGAATGTTTATTCCAAATGATTTTCGACAAAACAGTATTTAAAGTTTTTGGAAAAAACTTAGAAAATTTAAAAATGAATAAAAAATTTCTACAAATAATGATTCTTTATGAAAAAATCACAGTTATTTGGAAAAAAAAAGTTAAAATTATTACAATTTTTCCAATTAAATGAATTTTAATTTTGTAACTAAGATAACGAGAATATTTTTTAGGCTTTCGTATGATAGCTTTAAACCTTAAAAATTTAAAAACAAAATTTATAGGGCCTCGGTGGCCTAGTGGGTAAGAGCGTATAATAATCCCAAACATGTCCTAAGAATTATTCCCCCTTACGAAATTTACAGCCACGCCTGAAACAGGAAAGTCTGTGTAATTTCCTTTCCACATTTATGTGGCAGAGAAATGCAATGAAAAAAAATTATATCAAGCTCCTATATCTCAATTAGTTATCAATATATATGTATGTATGTATGATATTTTTTTAGTGCAATTTCGAAAAACTGTTATTTTGAAAGCCGTTAAAAATAGAGGTACCTCTTTCTATTGAATTTTTTGTTTGTTTTGACATTTCCTATCTCCTCTTTTGTGTAATTTATTATTGAACACTCTGTATAAAAAATTGAATTAATTCATTATATTTGATATAACCCAAAACCAGCAAAATTTTACATTAATGATTACGATACGATACATACCTAAAACAAAATTTTTAGTTATAATTTGAAGTAATTTTATTTAATTATTTGTGCAATAATACAATTATTATTATATTGTATGTAACTTACACCTTCAACCTAGACCTTAACAATACTGGTTTGACGCACAGCGCTGTGGTTCAAGAAAAAGAAAGCAAGTTTTGAAAGGAATTGATATTTATATTTATAAATCGCTTCTAATATTTTGCATAAAATAATTTAAAGAAGATAGATGCTTCATTTCTAGATGCTACTTGAAGTAGAGCGCATCAGTTTTATAAAATCAGATGTTGTTTAAGTTTAAGACAGTTTTTTTCAATACTGCAGTTTAATTTAATATTTCAAATATTTCTTCTAAAGTCATGCAGCTCTTATTACTTTTTTTTAACGGTTATGACTCATAATTATTAATGCTGATACATTAAATGACATGTTGTCAATTATATTGTCCATCAATTGATTAGTTAGTGGTCCAACTTTTAGTTAAAATTTAATTTTTTTTTCGTTTATTACTGAAAGGCTTCAAACTTTTCGAATAATTTGATTAAAATATAATTTCTTAATTAAAATATAAATTCAAAATCTTTATGTGTAAATATAGTGCTATGTGTAATGTAGTGCAGTTTGGCATATTCTAAAATTATATTTTTGTTTTATTGATGAAGGCTGAATTATCGCGTCAGTAAACACTAGACTATTATAGGTCCGCAGTGTAATTTTAAAATGTAGGAGAACCTATTCGACAAGAGTTAGTATTAAATTTCCTAAGACTTATGCCACGATGATACCATCATCTTCTGAAGAAAGAAGCTTTGAAAGCATCTTAAATCCATGTCAGAAAGTTCACCTAAATCTTGGAGAAAACTTCAAAAAAATTTCTGAAATATTTCCGTTTCCTTATTGACAGACTGGGACAGCTGCAAAGTAAGTTCTACCACACTCCCTATAGTGTCAAATTTTCTGAAAAATGTACAGTTAAGATCCTTAAGCATACCTAATGTTAAAAAAATTAAAAAAAGCCTTGAAATGGAAATAATCTCATTAGTTAGATGTAAATTTGTCTAGAAATATAATTAATACAAACTGAATTCTCCTGAACAAATAAATCCTTTATAATCATCTTAATAATTAATTTTTTATCTAATTGGGTGAATTAGAGTTATTCACTTATTCTCTTCTTTATAATGAAAAGCAAATAATATGATTCTCAAACTCTCACATAATGTCAAGGAAATAATGTCCGTAGAAAAAGAAACGATAAAGGATGTCGAAACATACAAAAATTTTCAATACAAGAGGGTTGTTCATTACTTGTGCGATAAATAATATAAAAAAATAATATAATTTTAGAATGCTTCAAGATTCAATTCAATTCTTGAGGATTAAACTGAGGATTGATATTAAATTCGCATAAAAATATTAAATCTTATGACAAAATTGCATGATTACATGATTAAATTTAGCTACAAAACAAAAACAAAACATTAAATGTTAGAATAAGAAGGTGTGCTCTACAAATGGAGATATCTGGCAATACCTTGGAAATATATTCTTGTTGTAATTGTTAGACAGTACTAGTACTTTTAACATTGAGACTCATAATGGGATCTTACAACCAAATATTCTGAAAATCAATAAAAATTAGTTTTCCTTCTCATAAAATTTTATATGCCACAAAACCAAAAAAAAAAGTGTTTTAAACGCCATGTTTTCTATTGCAAGAGGTTCACAGATTAAAGTAATTAAATTAATTTTCAACCAAATTATAGTACAACATAATAAAATTCTAATATTTATATTAAATATTTATATTTATATTATATTTCAGTTAATACAATTTAATATTAAAAAACTAACCTATGAGCTAACCACTTTTTTAATTTTGTTAAGTAAACAATTTTGATTAGTTATATTTTTTGAAAATCATTAACTTCTGAAAATTGAAATATCTTGAATTTTCCAAAAATTTCTTTTTACAAGATATTAAATTACAAAACAAAAATGTAATCAATATTTAATTAAAAAAAAAAATTTTCTCTTGAGATTTTCTTCATTAAAAACTCATTCATTATGACAATAGATATGGATATCCTTTGACAGCTACTGATATAAACCAATGAAAATTATTATCAACATTTTTAATGTTTTCATAAACGTAACGAACATTTTCATTTTACACCTACACAAAAAACTGGACATTACAAAAATGATTAAAAAATTAAAGAAAACACATTACTAAATATTAAATTTAATATAACTTATGGATAAGTTCATGTTATCATCTTGAATCCCATTAACAGTGCAACGAAAAACGCAAAAAAAAACATGACAAGAAAAGCAAAACAAAACATGACATTCAGTTAACATTTTGCAAATATTATACGTGTCTTCGTTTTGCATGCTAGTTGATATATTATCCATCTTATTTTGAATTCTTTTTTTTTTTTTTTGAATATGACTATCAAAATGACATTTGATTATTTCTGTCAAAATAATTTTTAAAATTTATTTGAAAATTTTTAAAATTTATTAAAAGAAAACGATAAATTAAATTAAAAAAAAAGTTGTTCTGGTCGATTTTAGGATAAATATAAGTATTGTGTAATGACTAATTGTAAATAATTACTATGTTCTCTGAATGAACACAAATATTTATCCGTCTATTTTGGAATTTAAGCTATAAATTGTTGTTTCTTTTAGCTTTGTACACAAGAGACAAAAAATTTACATTACATCACAAAGTCATTTAAATATCAAATTTAACATGTTGTAGAGTGGGTATAGCTTTAAACAAAATCAAATATTTCAAAATTTTATTATATTATGTTAAATTTTTAAAAATTTATAATAAAAAAGTTTAATTTTAAAAAAGAGGTAAGGTTGAATATGTATAATGAACTTTTATACGTTTTTCAATTCGCCGCCATTAACACATTTAGTAATTCTTAATAGAATTCAACATTTTGTCGTTTTTGTGAATTCAAGTTTTGTTTTCGCGAATCCAATATTTTATTCTTTATTTTGTCTATCTTCATTTTGTTAACAAAAATTTGTAGCACCTGCCATTTTGAATTTGTTGCATACTCATTTTAATTCAAATAGTCAGTTTGAATTAAACTGATTTAGCAGCACTACCATTAACATATAGTTTTATAATACTCTAACATAAATCTGTCAGAGAAAAATAATAATTAGATTGCGTAAACACTTGCTATAGAGAGTTACAGTAGAGGTAATATACTAAAAATTTCACATAAATAATGTTATATGTCCACTTCAGTGAGAAAAAATATAAGTAAAATACGTAGAAGTTCCATCTTTAACACGTCTAATAATAAATTGCCTATAAGGATACGGATAAAAAATGACACAAAATCTTTTGATTATGAAACATTTATTACTTATAAAATCTTTATTTATTTTTTTTGTTTCACTAAAATTCAACAAAATAAACATGTTACAAACTTTCAAACCAACTTATAATACCTTCATAATTAACAAAAATCATAAAACAAAAAACAAAACATAATAATTTCTTGTAATGCTGGTATATGATATCTATCATTAAACAAATTATAACTTACAGTATAATAAATTTAAATGACAAGCAAGTAAGTAAGTAGGAGTTCACCGGACGAGCATTACTCCATGAATTTTATTTTTAAATTTTGAATAAAGTTAAAGTTTTAAATTACAATGTATTGAAAATAAAATATAAATGTATCTTGTTTGATATATATATATATATATATATATATATATATAAATGTATTTTTAAAGTTTAAAATGACACTGCATTATAATATAAAGAAATAGACGCGTCGCAGAAATCATAAAGGAGTCAATGGGGTTGCCTTAAATTATTACTTCATGCCGGAAGGTATTATATACTAATATTATTGCATGTTATAACTATTGTTGGATATTATCACTGTTAGCAAAGTAATAATAATAAGCAGATTTATTGTTTCCTTACAGTTCCACTCCCAATTCAATGTTTCCGCATCCTATTATCCTATCCTTTCATACCTCTCCTCCCCAGCGAATATACTGCATTATCAGGTACGGGTTTCATTCTACTATATTAGCTAAACCCACCTTTAGTCAGTAAGAATCTGATACTACCAAGGGGAATCCTTTGTGTCTTTGGAAGACTCCTACCTCCCTTAGGAAAAAAAAAAAATTAGTCAGAGTATAATCGTATTTACACTTTAAATACATAGGTACCTTATGGTGTGGCTGTGTAGTAAAATGTACAATTATATAGTACGGCATAAACAATCTTAAATTTCAATATCAATATTTTATATTATCTGAAACTTATAAAAATTATATAAGATTTGTCAGTGGAAACACTCACTGAAATGTCTGAATACTTCCAAACAAAAAATTTTCACGGTGAAATTATAACAACTCATTGTAAACCAATATATTTAAAAATTTCTCGTTTTCGTATTATTTTCGGTAAGAGAAGTAGAAATTCAGGATTGAAATTTCAATTCATTTTTGAAATTTTGACTCAACCTATAATTAAGCAAAACAAATTCACCAAATAGTTTGCTATTTGGGTGTTTCCGTAAAAAATTAACCGCTCAGGGGTACAAAACTGACGAATTGTACATATAAAATGACTATTGAAAATTGAATAAAACAACTAGAAATGAGAAATTCCCAACACAGAGTGCGCATTCGGGAAGTTCGGATTCAGATTAGAATCAATATTTTTCAACATTCCATTTCACTATCCAGATGCCATTCGGATTAAAGATTTTTCCTGCCTTAATGATCAACTAAGAAAAAAGTTGTAAAAAATTAAACATTATATTTGTAAATAAAATAAAATATAAATTTAAAAGTGTCTTATAGTTGTCATGCTCAGTTTTTATTTTTGTTTCATTCACATTTTCTCGAAACTTCATTTCTAGTATTATCTGTAATTACTTATTAAATCTTTTTAATTATAATATTTTTTTTTGCTTCTGTAATTTTTTTTTTTCTTTTTGTAATTTGTAAGCATTTAATAAATTCCAATTTAATAAAAAATGATTATTTCAGTTTTAATTTGTAATTTTTTAACATATAATGTTTTGTTTTTTATTTTTTATATTTTGAATTTTTTTTAGGAAATTAGCAAATCACATGAGCTTATGAATTGGTCAGATTATTTAGACATGGTTCTAATACAGGAAATTTGATGATGTAAATTTAATTTTCTACACTGTTTTTTTTTTTTTTAAATTTGGAATTTAAATTGTTTTCGACATTCTATTTTCAGATAAAATTTGATTTTATATCAGAAAAAAGTCTGCTAATTTTTTGTTATCGTGATTTATTCTGATATTTTTGAGATTAATTTTTTGTTTAATGAATTTATTATCGTGGACTTAAGATTTGATTGCAATGTTATTTTTCTTGTAAGTTTTTATTTTAAGACTTTAAAAAGGAACGGAAACCGAAAAAAATTTTTTGTACATATAAGCATATAATATATGAGAAGTGGATTATAAAAGTAAACAAAGATTTTAGAAAGGCAATACCTACTATAAAATGATACTAGATCAGGAAGGATATTGTTAAGATTAATGATGAAAAATGAAATATTAAATGCACGACTTTTACAACAGATCGTAGGGCTCTCTATCAAACAAATGATTAAAAGATAACTTCAAACTATATACATGTATAAATTATAAATAGTGAGTGAGTATAATTGCTTAGAAATTGAGCCCAAGTGGTATTGAGCATATAGTTAAAAAATTCCGGATGGATTACTTGAATATTTTTACATACTGCAAGAGTTTTTTGTTTTTAACTGAATGTGTATTTGTTTGAACGGAAGTGCTATATGAAAGCGCACATCTTGAAATCTCACGACATATAATATGGCGTGTCATAATCTTGCTTGTCAAAATCTTGTGTTTTAAAATCACACGTTTAACGATGTTTTTCATATTTTCAATTATGCCTCTTTATTTTGACATATAATATGGTGTGTCATAATCTCGTTTGTCAAAATCTTGTGTTTTGAAATCACGCGTTTTACGATGTTTTCCATATTTTCTAATTATTCCATATACATATTCCAATCTCTATTTAGAATTTATATAGGTATTGAAATATGTATATAAAAATAAACAATTAGTAATGACTTTCTAGAGATGATTACAAAATTAGGATTTTAATAATATGTTTGGGTGGACCTTGTATCCGGCAGCCTAGAGGATTTGAATTAAATATTTTTTCAAATAGGGAATTTGATAAATAAATATTAATGAAATTTATAATGGAAAAATTATAATTTTATAACGGAAATAGAGCATTCGCTATTTCCAAAATTTTGGCATACGGGATTTGAGACGTGTGCTTTCATTTCCGATCCTGTTTGTTTCCTATCCTCCCAATTAACCAAAATTAACCGAAATTAACTAATCAACTTAAAATTTCCAAAGATCGTTTCGACAGATCCAAATACTCTTTAAATAAACAGAAAATTTAAAATGATAAGATATAATGCCGATGTTGATATGTGTCTAGAAATTAATTAATTTATAGACTAAAAAATGTTTATAAAAAATGGTAGAATAATAAGTTGCTCCAAAGTTTATAAAATCTATATAAAAAATTTTAGATTTAGATTTGAATTTAGATTTTCTTGACAAAATTTAGGTCTTATAATTTTCATGCATAGGTATAACATATAAATTAAAAATATACATATTAACAAATTGTATAAATTTGCTTAGTTTTGTTTCTTTACAGATTGTTGACAGACATTTTTAGAATTACATGTTGCTCAACAAATACATGTCAAAACAAAATTAAAAATTTATTATGAATTAAAAAAATTCAAGAAATTTAATAAGATTTTTATTGTTTGATGATTTTTTTGAATTCGTTTTTTTTTTTATTATTTAGTAAAAACAAGAAATATAAAATAAAACACTTTTTTGATAAACATCTCTTGAAAAAATATTTTAATTTAGTATCTAATTTCAATAAAAATTTATTGTATATTCAAATACAACTAGAAATAAATTTTAATAAAATAATTATTGCCGGAATAGGATTTTTTTTTTAATTGAAAAAAAAAAAAATTAATAAAATTTATAAAAAAGATTTCACCATATTTTAAATATTAATTTTAATTTACAATTTTTTTTTTTTTTTTGTTCGGAATTAAAATTGGAATCGAACCAGAAATAAAAAATAAAACCTGCTATAGTTTAAATTGTTTTCCAAACATTAAATCATATTACATTTTAGTATAAATAATGATAGTTTTGCTATGTTTAAATTTAATTGTTTAATCGGGTCATGAACTTAATTTAATAAATTAGAAAGTTACAGGTGGTTTGGAAATGTCTAAATTTTAGTCTGAATTAATTTTATGATTCCGGGTTTTTTTATTTAGTGCGAGGATTTCATTGATTACTTTTACCCGTTTTATCTAAGTGGTACTCTATTGCGGGTTATAGCAATTCGTTTATTGTTAGAACTGTAAAAATGTGGAATTTATTACCATTCATAGTATTCGCAAAAGTTGGCGATTTTGGTATTTACAATTTACCCATATATTAGAAAAATCTCAACAGATTCTTCTCAAATTTAAACTTCAACTACCCGTTACCCTCATTTGTTTCATTCTTATCCCATCCCATATAATCACAACTACTTCAAGCACAAAGGATCATATTCCTAGTTTGTGGTTTTAGTATTAAAAAAACAATAAATATAGTTATATACTGTGTTTTTACTTAAACTTTATTATGCTTCCTTGTGTTCTCTTTATCTTAACTATATCGGAATGAATACTTTTTTAAGAAGTTAATTTCGTATTTAAACTTTCAGGTATTTTTCAAAAGAGAAAATCATTGAATTAGAATTCAATATAAGTATTATAAAAGAGTTGATAATTAATAATTATTAACGCTCCATTAATAATTATTAATGCTTGATGAAATATTCAGAAAATATAACTAGAATGACCCTAGTATAGAACGTTGGAAACCGAAGAATAGGTCGACACAATAACACCAATTACGGCCGAACTAGTGAAAAACAAGTAAACTTGGTAAGAAATAAAAATCATCGCTAATAATCGAGACCAATGGAGCAAGGCAAGTTGATGCTCCCACGAGGTGTAAGAAGAAAACAAAAATGCTCCATTATTACAAAATGTTATTATCAGCAACTAAATGATTAACACCAGAAAAAATTTCTTAATTATAAAAAAATTTTATGATTTATTTAAATGAAGAATTTAATGAAGACAATAAAAACTGTGGCTACTTTTGCATTAAAATTAAAATGTTATTTAAAATTTCTTAAGAAAAATTTTCAATAATCAAAATGCCACATCAAGTAACCTTTGCTTAGTTTTTCTCTCTTCTTAATATTACCTAACTAAAGTCCAGACTAAAAAAGAAACCAAGCACACAAGAAGAAAGTAAAATTTTACAAAATATTGATCCCACAAAAAGGTAAATATAAAAAATAATAATTATAAATAATTTCCTTGTCGTTTGAAAATAAAATTTCTTCGAACTTTAACGAACTATAGCTCCTTAATACGGGGGCTATATAAAAAAGTCCACACAATTAATTACCTATACATGGTTAACGATAACTTAATAATGGATAAAATTTCATTACTATGTATGTATCTTGAACATCGAAGAAGTTTTTATCTTAATCATCGAAATATGTATCTTAAACCTAGAAGAAAAATACAAGAGCGGACGACGGATATGGAGAAAATAATTAGCAAACATTTTTTTCAAAAAAGTACTGAAAATAATGATATAATTTAGTAAGAAAATTAAACTATTCTTAAAATTATTTAAGAATTTAGCACATGTTCATCTATATCATCATTAAGTAGTTACCTCTTGATAATTAAAAACAATTTTTTCTTAATTTATTGCATCGATAAAAATGTAATTTCAAAATACACAAAAATGGAAGGTGAAACAAATTTTCATTGAAAATATAGAGAAGCAGAGAGAAAACCTATTTGGAGGGGTAACAAACAATTAACAAACAAGATGTGTACAATTAAAAATACGTACATACATAGAGATAAGTTATAAATTTCAATAGTTGAAGATCCAGTGAACCAATGAAGGAGTCTGGGGTTATTATAATTATATATATATACATAATCAAGAAGTAAGGAGCGTACCAAAATCTTAATTTTTTTAATCTTGTTATTTTAATACTTTATTTTTTGAAAATTTTATTTTTTCCGGAAAATCTTAGTTTTTTTCCAAAACAATTTTATTTTTTGCAAAACAATTGATGTTATTTATAACAGGGTTTCAAAAATTTTATTTGCAGGGATTTCGGCCTGTTGCGTTATATTTTAAATGCTTGAATATTGGAATATGTATATGTAAAAAAATAATTAAAATAAATTTTATAAAAAGAAACGGTTATAAAATCAGTGTCCAAAATCTGAGCTCCAATGACGGCCAACCAAACGATGCCATAAAATTGAAATACTTAGGTAAAAAATAATTAGGATTGATTTTAGAGTTGGTTTCAAAATTATAGAGTAACACTTTTTTTCATGATGTGTGTATTTATACGTATATATGTAATTTCTAAAAAAATGAAACAGAATGAAAACAAAATTTTCTTTTGGTTAAATAAGATTTTGAAAAATAAAATTCAATGTATGGAAATATGTACAGAGTTTAGAAAATCCAACATGGAGAAACTATTTAGTACTATTTAGTAACTATAAATATTAAATCTATTTATGCCTTAAAAAACATTTAAATTTTATTTGACAAATATTTTATTACACATTAAAAAATGAGGAAAAATTTACTTAAAAAAAAAAAAAAACTTTCATTTTCAAGATTTTCAAACATTTTTAAAATATATATTTACAAAAGACTTCTTCAAAAATATAAAATTTATCAGAAAGTGGAAAAAAATGCAAAATCTTTAATAAAAGACATTTTAAATTTATCATCAGTAATTTTTTTTTAAAGAACTCTTATTAAATTTTAATAAAAAGTTTGTAAAAATTAAATATTTTTTTTTAAAAATACCATGCATAGTTCTCTAGTATCATGCAATTTATTACTATAATTAATTTTAATTGCACTTGATCGCATAAAAAAAAACCTTTATTTTTTTTTTTTAATATTATGTTTAGGAAAATTTAAAATTCAAATCTTGTATACTATAAGATATCATTAAAATATAAACAAAATATAAAACAACCATTTGATCCATCTAAAAAGCACTATAGAGTTGTAAAATAACTTTAAACATTTTTAATCATTAATATTATAATTTGCTTTATTTAACTTTTGTACTGTACTGTACAGTGTATTAGCTGTTATACCATTATACCACAAAAATATGATCCGAAAAATTTAAGATTAAATTATTTGAAAATTGGTTAAAATATACAGACTTTGTAGATTAGGTAAACTCTCTAAATGTCAAATCAAAAATAAGTGGTAGAAAATATTCACAACTTATATGACGACAAATTGTCGAAATGAATTGAAGGAAATTAATCAATATTTTGTTTTTAATTTTTAATGTTTGATTTTTATTCTAATCATTTCATGTACTTGTGATTCTATTTAGCTATCTGTCATTATTTTTAATATTATTTGATATTTATTAAATTTTAATAAAATATATATGATGATTGGATGACACAGAGGTTAGGTTATCAAGCGCCAAGCTAAAGTAAAGCTTCATCTGCTTCAGCTCCCATTCTTCAATTAATAAATAATATTTTATATAACAATCATAGAAAAATATAAACTATAGTATCAAATATAAATGAACAATTTTTACTTATACCTTATAACTCACAGATATCCCAATATCCTAATTTTTAACAAACAAATAACTTTCATTATACAACTTAAATAGAATAAAAAATTATGAATTGTATGAATTAAAATTTAAGCAAATCTATATATAGCATAATATTAAGTACTGTTTCGTTTAATAATTGATTCGAAATTAATTAAGATTAATATGCTAATAATAAGAATGTATTTCTAACTTATCCCCATTATCTACCATAACTCAATTTTCTTAACATAGCTACCGCTTGTCCCCATATATGTAGCTGTTATAAAAACAGGTTGAAAAAAAAACCCAGATCTTTAAACAAGACTTAAAATAAATATATCGAAAGGGTTCTTTTATTGACTCTGTTCTGTATAAGTTCTATATAATATATGTAAGTATAAGTGTGTGTATTTGTATTATAATCATATTATTATATTAAAAAAAAAAGTTTTGGACAAATTAAATTACTTATATATCTATGTTCTGGAGTTTTTATTACCATCATATACCATATGACATTAATGAACCAGAACTGAAGTCGAAACCAATAATAGAATTACTACGAACAATTTTACTACCAGCATATCTCCCATCAGTAATCTTTTCTTATTATTATTATTATTACTATACATTTTCCCGCTATTGTTTGTGTTACCACTGCCAACAACTGAATTTTCATAATTCATATAATATTATTTTTGGTATATCAGTTTTACATGTTATTCAATGATTTTTACGCAAATCAATGTGGCATCTTGAAACATAAAACATATTTTACTACTTACTTTAGTACCTTCCTTACGATCAACAATACTTAGGATTTTTTTAACAAAATTCTTAATAAAAAATATGTACATACTTTCAGATTTTTGATCTACTGTGGCTCTACCAACAGCCACAATTCCAAAAGCAACAATTTTTTTTAACAAAAAACAGACTTACTTAGTTTTTTTAGGTTTTTGAATTACTATGTTTTTAAATATTTATTTTACATCGATCGCTAATGCTGATGGCCAGACTAAAATTTCAATGCAAAACTAAAGTTTGATATAAAACTCATTAACAAAGCTTTAACACCTTTTCTAAGGTATGATGATTACAAATTCCCAAAATTAAAAATGACTACAGACACAAAAACCACATCCCATGTTTACAAAAGAGGTATATTTTGGATTTTAGAAGGTTCAATCAAAACATCAGAATTCATTAAAATCTTAGAGATTTTAGTTTTTTCCCGATTTGAATTTTCACTTTATGTTCATACGATAAATTAAAAAAAAAACGTTCATTAATGAAAAAAATCAACATTTATATTGTGAATAATAAACCAGGGGGCTTCCTAATAAATCCAAATTAAAAGTACGTTGCATCTGTGGTATTTGAAGATAATCTTTTATTAAGGAACATGATGGACAATTCATATTCAGAAAATTTTATACAACTATTTGAAAAATCTGTATATTCACTAAAATCATTTTTGGAACCATAAATTTTTTTTTTTTTTAAGTGAACCTTAAATTGAATTTATACTAGTAAAAAGTGAAGAATTATTTTGGTAATTTCCAAATCAAGTCGTTTACATTAATTAATGCATAAATAGGCATTATAAACGAAAATAAAATTTATTCAAATATTTAAAGATTAACTTGAATACTGATACTGAAAATTATAAAATAGCTAAGTTGGTTCACACAGTAGTAAAACTAGATAAAAAAAAAAACTATTTAAAAAATTATTAAAAAAAAAAAAATTATCTTCAATTATTTTATACTAATAAAAGTGAATAACACTTAACATTATGATGTTGGTGTATTTTAAGCTGATCCAATTAAAAAACAAGTCATTCTCTATATATACAAATTACAAAGTAATTTGAAAGTATTCAATTTTTTTAATAATGAAATCTTTTTCTTTTTCCTATTAAAAGAGAAGGAAGTGAATATTTCTTATTTTATTTCCTTTAATAAAGAAAGGATTAAAAGAGTTTTGAAAATTATGTTAATCTTGGATTATTTGAAAAAATTTATTTATTATAAAATTTTGTTATTTCGATGTCAATTCTTTAATGAATTATTAATGAAAACGTATAGACTATAGATATAGGTACTTAACATATTGTTTGATATTATCTATCTCTTAACTTACTTCAGTTGATTCTATATTGCAAATGTCAATAACTTTGCTAGAAAAATCAGTGACTTTATAGGCATATATGTTATAAGAACATAGGTAATGATACGATATTAGATTACATTTGCCAATAGGCAATGATACGACATTAAATTATGTTTTGCTACTATATATTCAAACCGCACAGCATTTTTCTATATGAGGACGTCTAATAATTGTATATTTTATCCTCATTTTCCTGTTTTTAAGGGAACAAATATTTTGTTAGCAAACTTCTTAATAGGCTTTATGTTTGTGACAAGGATAAGTTTAATACAATTAGAAATTTACATCATTCTAGTGATGTGCATTAATAGTCGCGGAGTGTTGAAAAAAAGGTTCAGTAATCTTGATTGTTATTGTTGACGTTTTATCCCTCTTTTATATTCTTTTTATCTCTACTTTTTCTATTTTCAAAAAAAAACATTTTCTAAACAATTTTCATAGATTGTTAATCCTTAAATCAATCGCTATTATTGTCAACGAAGTAAAATTTTTCATAATTTATATATAACAGATCATAAATAAGTTTTTATAACTTAATTTTAAGTTTTTTCTATCTATATGATACTGCAACTGCAGGTATTGTTAATACAGTCAACATCGTTTTAAAATAGAATTTTAAAAATTTATTTTTCTTAAGAAAATCGCTATTAAGTGTAGGTATACTTAAGAATATCATCTTTATTTCAACATTCTAAAATTCCATTCTTGAGTATTTGGACAACAGGTATTAAAATCATTAAGATAATTTAGTTACAGAAAATTTAAGATCTTTAAAATATCGTTGAAATAAAATTATATAGAAGATGCATGTCTTTTCTATGAATATTTTATAGATTTCATCCCACATGAAAACAAAATTATTATCCAACAAATTTAATTCATCCAATCGTATATCACTTCTAAGAAGTTCACTTTTTAAGTACTTAAAAGAATATTTTCGAACCAGAACTGTGCAATCTAGGAACACATTACGTACCACGAGCTCTTTAATTTATATTATAAATATAATGTAAATTATATGAAAAAATGTAAGTAGCAGGTCAATATTTTTCTTTTCATATTTCAAATTGATCTCAATCCACAAAAATTAAACTTCTTTTTTCCTTCCTCTAACAACACTACAATGCATGCAATCGCTTCATTTGAATTGATCTTTGACCGAGACTATATTTTCGGTTAGAGAGCAAATTTTAAAATTACCGAAATAAATTCTGGTAAGCTTTTGAAGTGTTTTATGACTATGATGTGATAAGAAACGCATTTAGGTATGCCGAAGATTATTTTTTATAACAAAAATGGTAATGAACTTTAAAAGCCACATTATATAATAATATTTAGTTCTAAATAATAAAAAATTATTTCATTATTCTATGAAATTTATTGTAAATCTTCCTATGTTTAAATTACCTTTCGTTTTAAGGTTTTTTTGACTCACAATTACAAAAAAAAAAGAAAAAAAAAATAGATTTACAAATTGAAGTTTTTTGTTTTGTTCAAATTTAATAAAAAGTTCTCTTGTTATTAAATTTATAATTAAATTAAATTAAATACCATACAATAAAATAATAAGTCATTGATCCGTTTGTTGTCTTGTTTTCTAATGACTCTACTGTATTATATATACATAACTATTATCATTGTACCTTAATACAAAGGTGGTCTAAACTAAAATTACAATAACAAAAAAAAAAAAAGACCTAATAAAGTGATATAAAATTTTTAGCACTGTTTAGTCATAAACAAGTTGAATTTTTTTTTTGTAGTTATTGTAATAATAGAAACAGTAGTAGTAGTAATAAACTCAAAATGTTAAAAACGCACTGATGCATAACAGTGTCACTGTTATGTTTTTCTTTGTATTATATAGTATGAAAGATTTCCGCCCAAAACGTGACAAAGCGTTATTGTTTACGATCACTTTTTAAACTGTATCATCATTATTAGTTACCTTTGTTACTTTTTGATTCAATGGATTGTCTTTTTTTTTTTTTAATTTTAACTAAATATGTTCGTATGTAAATTAACAATTTTGTGCCATATTGTTAGAAAATTTTTAAATTTATTCTTATTAATAAGACCAAACAGTAAAATAAACTAAAGGACATATACCGTAATTATTGGATCATAAAAAGAAGATGATATTTAGTGTCTTGAAGTCTCACACTCTCATAGAAGACTCGGCCTCACTCCACTCTTTTATAGTCTCTTTCGATAATCCCCACCTACCCTCGCAAAAAAAAAACATTATTTATTAAATACGTAGTAATACCGTCTACATACAGAATAACTAACTAAAATTGATTTTTTTTGATGGTATACATATTGCCAGAAGGATAAGATTTTGCTCAAATGATTTTCGCAAAAAATTACAAATATGAAAAAAAAAACAGCAGTCAATCGTTCATCTTTAGTGTGATTGTCCACCACTTGGACTCAAAAAAAAAAAAAAGGTTTCTATAGATGAATTCTTCATAAATAATCTTCTCGAATTGTTCTTTGTAGAAATAATCGATGTATAGTGCTTTGTAAAAAGATCACAATCGTTTAATTAGGAGAAGGCAAATGCTATAGATATCACAAATGGTTTAAACTGGTCTAAAATTTGCATCAGAGGTCGTTTTTACTTATCTACCTACCTACCTAGACCTATCCACTTACATTATTACATAATCGATACTATATTCAGTTGTTAATATTATAATAAAAGGTCTGGTAAATGTGAGGATTTCTCTTCTGTTTCAAGTTAATAATAAGAAAATTTTATTTTGAAATATTTTATGCTGAATCTAAAAAAGAGATCTTGAGAGCATTAATCCATTTCTTTATCTCATGAAATCCCAAAATAAAAGTTATAAAAAAATTAAAGTTATAGATTCCTTTTAACGTATAATGAAATGGTTTTATTTTTTATTGTAATGTTTTGTCTTATGCTGATATGGCAGTAACAAAAAAAAATTGAAGCAGTGTCATAAAAAAGGTTTTTAAAACGTAAAAGGGGTAAATCTTTTCCAAGTGGTTGTGAGTAGGTATTAACATAATATAACTTAGAAGTTAGAACTAAATTTCTACAAAGAAAAGTTAAATTGCAAATTAATAGATGAAAAGTAAAAATTTCACCTTTATTTATTCAGTTACTTTCCTTCCTATTCCAAATGCTTAAGGCTTGTGCTGTGCAGTATTTAACTCGTAACATCGTCGTTGATACAGTAAGTTCTTAACCCTCTCACCACCAAGGCCCTTGAAAATAAATTCTTAATAAAAAAAATATAAATAATTTAAGTTTAAGAAACAATTTTGTCTCTCCAATAATAATGAATATCAATAATAATAAGAATTATATAATGATCCGAGATGGAAAACAAATAATTTACGATTTTCCGTCAAATAAAATTTCAGATATAATTTAAAATCTATATTGGCTCTAAAGAGTTGTCTCTAGCCCTACATGCTAAGTAATGTCTTAACTGAAATATAAATAACAAAATCATATAATAATGTATCTATAGTTGATAACAGATAATGCAAAAAAAAATATATTGATGAAAAACTGCTCAGCTAAAATAATAAGATTAATAAATGAATATCTTCAGTTAATTTTTGTAAATAAATCTGTAAATAAAAAGAAATAAACTGTTTTTGTGAATATCCAATTTCCCTAAGAATTAAATGTGAAATTGTTAGATACTAAAAAAAGCATTAAAGGTGATTAGTTTTCAAAAGGTAGGTAGGTTCAATGCTAAACACCCAAACTTTTAATAAATTTTAATTATATATAAATATGCAATATGATGTATGATTGAGGTAAAACGCTAATTAAATTTTGATTTAAAAAGATAATAAAAATTAAAAACAATTGCATCAAAATTTTTAATTTTTGTTTTTGAATTTTTATTTTAACCATATTTTATGTAAGATAAAATTTTTGAAAATCAAAAGACATTTTCTTCAAATTTATCTAAACCATAAATATTATCTAAGATATGTATATCATTAATAAAAATCGTTAACAGATCTAAAAATATAATATAGAAAAAGAGGACACATACAGATTGGATGAAACTTTAATTTTTGTATCTTACTTTAAAAGAAAATTGCACAAGTTTTCATGTTACAAATGTTTAAAACTAACAAAATTTTTAACCATTAATAGTTTTAAAACGGCGAAACTCGGTATTCTTATTATTTACACTTAAAGATCTTCTTGATTTTGAGATGCTTTAACTATGTAATGGGTCGAGACTCGGGCTACATAAAATTTCATAGCAATATTTTAAACGGTGTAAAAGTTTTGTGCAACGAAGAACACACTCATACAGACAAACGGACAAAGGAAAGAGATGTACAAACAGAGTAAAACTATACTAAGAATATTTTTTTAATATTTTTTTTGGAAAATATGCTAAAAACTAATTACAATTAACCTTTAAAAATCTCATTACATTAATATTAACAAAAGACTGTTATTTTTCAATTTTACCAAAGAAGAAAAAAACCTAATACCTAATGTATAATTAAAAAAAAAAACTTTGATATATGAATCATTTAGTATGATTGATGACCTTAGACATATAGTAAAAATATGTTATGTTCATTTTTACATATATATATATATATGTATATTTATAATACATACCTATGTATATTTATTTTTATTTTTATCACGCAAATTTTTACATAAAATTTAAATTTTCCAGCTTAGTTAAACATAAAAAATTTAAAAATATACAAACATGGTATACATATACATCTACTACATTATGTAGAAAAATTGCATCACATCGACATATACATATACTATATATAACAGTTTACATATTTAAATAACTGATGAATAATTAAATATTATTTATCTTTTATTTACTTTTATTATAGGTATCCAAGTTATTATGAAAAATTAAAAATATTTTTGGAACTTTTCTTTTTACTGAAAAACTAAATACAACAACAACTGAATATTGTGGAAACATCTAAAATTTAAATATACATTTTTGCTTTCTTTCAAGGTAAAATCGAAATTAAAAATACAAAAATATAATTTTTTTTTATTTTATTATTGAATAATTTTCTTTTAATAAAAAAAAAATTTTAAATAAAAAAAAACAACAACAAAAAAAAGGTTTTTTTTTTTTAATAATTTTCCAATTCCGCATTTAAACACTTAAAAAATTACCATCTATTAATTATTTTTTTCTATTTTTCCTTCTTTATTTCCCTCATAACTTTTTCAATATAAAATAATAAATTTTTTTTAAACAATGAAAATTTTTAAAAAAGCAATACTTTGTTGTAAAATTTTCTCACCAGATGGTGATGACAATAATTCAAGTACATATTATATTAAATATGGTACCTATATAATACATATACGATATAACTATAATATATATATATACATATGTATTATGAAAAGTTAAATTGACTCTCTCGGAATAAAATAGAAACAAGTCAGAAAAAAAAAACAGAAGAAAAACTAGCTATTCAAAATAGGGAGGGAGGGTTTAATTTTATGTAGCTGTCATGTTTTATCTCATATTTATGGTGTGAATTTTAATGCCGAAACATGTAATAAAAGAATATTAAAACAAAAAAGAAAATACGAAAACAAATTATTAAATAAAGTCATAAAATATATATTATGATTTATTAAAAGGTATTATCAGGTATTATAAAGATAGGGATTTTGTTTGTTTTTTTTTATGTTTAATTTTGTCGTCCTTTTATAAACTTTAAATTTAAAATGTCTTTGTTAAATCATTCATTGTTCATTGTTTGTTAAATAGCGAATATAAATTAAGTTTAAATGACACAGCCAATGACAAATAAAACAATTCATCATAGCAGTATATCATAGCAGTATATTCATATTGAGGGGTATAGCCTACTTAACCTAAACTCATATTGGAAAAATCACTTTGGAAAAAATCACTTGGCAAAAAACTTGTTTCGCAAAAACGCATTTATCAAAAACGGTATACATTATGTCAAAAATATACTTTGCAAAACATCCTTTTGATAAATTTTCAAATAACATGAAATATGTATGTATATGTGGAAGATTAAGTATACAATATATTATAAATGCTTACAACTCTGATTTGGTAACTAACTCTAAAATTTCTCTTAATTCAGAACTTCGCATATACATATATATAAATATTGTGTAAAAGGCGTCAAACACTTATTTTGTAACAAACTATAAAATCCTTCTTAAGTCAAAATGTCGCATATACATGTATTTCATATTCATATATATTTCATATTCAGTAAAATGGAGGTAAATTTTTAAGAGTTACACAGCGGGACAAATTTTCACATTAATTTTACTATAAAAAGTCTTTGCTAAAGAGAAATTTTTTTGAACTTTTTGAAAAATCGATATTTTCGGAATGCAATTTTGTTAAGTTAGAAAATTGCTACTTGATTTTTTGTATTGTGAGTTTTTTGATAAGTGGAGTTAGGAAAAACAGATGTTTGTCAACTGAGTTGTGCCAAGTGTCATGCGCAATATTGAAACAGTCACATAGAAAACGAGTAGTATACAGGAGTACCAACACAGAGTGTCAATCCATAAAAAACGTATAGTTACTTATCATTAGGCTTTTTATAATTATATAATATGATTGCACTATTACAGAAAATTAAAAGTTTTGAAATGAAAATTATCTGTTCCACTATGGCGTAAATAAGTGGTAAATAACTTTTAAAATCATTCACATACATTCCTATGTTAAAAGAAATATTTATCCCAATTAATTTTATTTAGTCGCAAATTTTTTAAGATAAATACATAGATAAATATTTTTTTTTAAATTATTAAAACATTGGCTGACATTTACAGCCGGTATTAATATAAGGGTATTTTATTCTTATAACGTCTGTCGAATCCACACTCCATCGGTGTTTACAACGTATTTCATACGCTTTTACTCACTTGGCCACCGAGTTTAGAAAAAAATTTAGTTGTGAAATGCACTTGTAAAAAAGTCTCAAGTTTTTTCATGTTTGTTTGTCCTGCCGCAGACCCTCAAAGGGCACCAAAAAAAACTCAAAAGGAGGCTTTGATAGTGTGGAATTTTTATACACTAAAAGCATATGCCTCCGTAGTCCCGTAGTGATAGCTCTACCATCAGTTAAATATTAAAAAACAAATTCTAAAATATTTTTTTAAAACTTGTTTTAAGCTTAACTCTTTTGTATAATCTTAATAATTTGTCAGACGAAAAAGTAACTGTAGGAAAAATTAAATTTTGTAAAGTTTTTTTCTGATTTTATCCTTGCAAAAAATTATTAAAACTTTTATTATTGATTCATTTACATAATAAAAAAAAAAATATATGTATACTTATGAGTTGTAACGGTACATAACGTTAGATAACACAAGTCTACTAACGGTACAAAAGTAAAATACTGTATAATTAATTGTTAAGTTCAAAGAAAGATCATTGTTTTTTCTTTTTTTTAGTGTTAACAATTAATCCACCTCTCAAGAAAAGATTTTATAAAATTATATTTTAAACTTTTATACAAAATAAAATATTAAAAAAGGAAAAAACCAATTGAATTTGAAAAAAAATATTTAACTATTAACAATAATTTAAAATCTACAGATTTAAAAAAAAAAATTATTTAAACCGGAAATTAAAATAATAAAATATAATTATTATTCTTTAAAAGAAAAATTGTAAAAGATGATTTTCTCCTTACTATTTATTAGTTGTCAAAATTTTCAAATTATAAAAAGAAAAATTATTTAAAATTTAATTGAAACATAAATAAAAATTCATTAATTAATTAATTATCTCTTACGTAATCTTTTTTTTTTTTTGTTTTTGCTAATTTGACTTCTCATTAATTAACAAAAAAAAAAAATTGAACTTTGTATTTAATAGGCTTAAATTCAATTTTCACTTTTCGAATTTAATAAATTACACTTTCTCTCTCTTTCTCTCACTTCAATTAGCTTGATTTCAATCATTAAAATTGAAAAAATGGTGAAAAAAAAATATATAAAATTTTGAGTCTTGTTATGATGAGAAATAAAAAAACAAAAAGTAATTTTCATTTTAATGATTGCCCCAATATATAATTGGATTAGTTTCTAAGTGTTATACGGGCACGTATTCAATATACTTAACTTTATTTATATTTTTCTAATTTACTTTATTCTTTTGAGAAAACTCTTTGAGAATTAAATAAAAAAAAAAAAATTATTAATAATTTAAATTATTATAGAAACTAATTATATTTCTTAAATTATTTTTAAGAAACTAAAATAATTTAAAAATTTTTGTATATTAATAAAAAATATAACGAATAGAACGACACACCAAAAAAGTTGTACATAAAAAAAAACATTAAATCATTAAAAAAAATCTGTCTTAAAAAAGTACATTTTACAAAAAAGGTAAATTGCAAATAGTACACTTTACAATTTGGATATTTCAACCGTTTACTAAAAAAATTTATTTTATAAAATGACATATTACATAATATAAAATAGTACATATACAGAATGTACGGAAGTTCAAGATCACGTAGAAGGAGGTGATATAACATATCAAAACAAGCAAAAACAAATTTCTGGAGATGTGATATTTTCCTAATGGTTTCCGAGATAATGGATTTCAACGGCCGTTAACGGTGTTTAGGTATCGATGACCTTTTAATATACTATGACCTTTTATAAGGTTAATGACCATTAATCGAAATTCATTAATAAAAATGCAAAAGCTGAGAAAGCTAAAAAATATTTAAGATAGTAACATAAAAGGAGGTGAGTGCCAAAATCCACAAAAAAAAAAAACTCACAAATTCAAAAATGTGCAAAAAATATTCTGGAAAATGCAAAAAACTCAGATTTTGTAACAAATTTAAAGTTCTTCCTAATTATTTGTATTGCATACATATTTCAACATCAAAAAATGTAAAGCAGAAGCCTCCGCTAATCAAATTATTGGACCCTGATTTTGTAACTAACTGTATATTTAAAATAATTGTGGATTTTATTTTTGT
Source organism: Poecilobothrus nobilitatus (assembly GCA_947095535.1). Taxonomy (NCBI): domain Eukaryota; kingdom Metazoa; phylum Arthropoda; class Insecta; order Diptera; family Dolichopodidae; genus Poecilobothrus; species Poecilobothrus nobilitatus. The sequence continues at coordinate 48,272,380 of OX352772.1, read as the reverse complement.
GGATTTTTTTTGTGGCAAAAACCGTTATGGATTTTGGAACTCACTGCCTTTTATACTACTATCTTAAATATTTCTTAGCTTTCACAGCTTATAACAGGGCTTTTAAAGTTGGAAAATATTGATATTTTTTAATGTTTTTTAAATTACTGTATTTTGTGTATAAAAAAGCGGTATTAACCCATGCTTTTATCTTATTTTCTAATTTATCAAAATCATAGCTTTAATATGTATCATAATTTTTATCCTATCTTTTACTGTTTTCGAAAAAATAATAATGTTCCCTTGTATTAGGTTAAAATTTTCTTAAAAAAATTTTTTTCCCATATATTACAATTTACGAAAATTCGAAAAACTTTTCATGCCGTTATCGCTAAAACCATTTAAAATATACACCCCTCTTCCGCAAATATTTTTTTTCTTGTTTTGATCTCACCTTCTTTCTTCGTGACTTGCGGACATCCTGTTCCTATATATGAATATAATTTTTCTAAATAAAAATTCTAAAAATTTTATTTACGTATTTTCTAAAAATTAAATTTTTTTAACTGATTTGGAAAGTCTCAAAAAAGTTAAAAATTTATACGCTTATTTTAGAAACCAAAAGGTGAGATGATTTCTTTTACATTTACGTAAAATAGCATAAGAAACTTTTCTGTGGTCATATAAGAGTTGGGTCTATCAGAGTTTTCTTCTTTTACAAATTAATTTTGTTTGTGTGTACATAAAATGCCTTTTTTAAATATAATTTTGTTAAATATAGTTTTTATTAAATTGCTTTTTGAAATTTGCAATGTAATGTAATTTGGAAAATTGTGAAGTCCTCTTTCTGCGAAAGGGAATATTTATATAAATATTTTTAAAGATTCTGTCTTAGCATCAACATCGCATAAAATATACACAGTTATCTATCCTCGCAGATGATACTTGTTTATTTAGAGTAAAACGATTCATTCTTTTAATTTCTGAAACAATAGCTGAAAGGACTAAAACATTAATAAGTCAAATGTTGTTTAGTAGATTAAGAATTGATCTAAACTTTTTTTAAATTAAGTTAAATATGTTAAATAGAAATTATAGATATAGATTATAGATTTCCTTTTAATACTTGCACTGTGACCAAGCAAACCTGGCCTACATTAGATCTTAAACAATCCACTAAACTCTTTCTCGAAAGTTCGCCGCTTCGATTTTCGATCATATCACAATCGACTTGTCGAAGTTGTAAAGGTAAATGAAGAGATTTCCTTCATATCGCAATCGACTGTCTTCATATCACTTTTATCGAAGCTGTAAAAATGAAGAAAAAAGGAATCAATTTTTCACCTGTTCTGTAAATATCCAGTTCTTTCCCTAAAAAGAAGAAAGTTTGTGGGAAATTTCTTCTTAAATAATCTATTCGATCTGTGGGAGGTGGATTTTATCAATTTGCAGGGCTTTGTAAGAAGTTGCAAATGATTTTAATTAAGAGAAAAAACTAATCCAGGGTACAAAGGTAACAACAGACATAAACTGGTTGAAATGGACATGTGCTGCGCCTATCTAACCAGATTAAATTAATTTTAAGTTTCTATAATAAAACGATAAAAACACATTAAGATTTTTCCGATTTTCCTTAGACTATATGTAATAATATCAATAATAATTTTAGGTTATATTAACTTCAGTTAATAGTCTGAACTCTGTATAAATTAAACATTACCGGACCATCGTTGAAAAATAAATTATGAATAAATATTTGGAAAATAAACTAAACAATAAAAAAAATATATATATATATCTTCGCAGATATATATATATATATTTAGGATGTTTTTATGTCGGTTACAATTTAGCTTTTGAACCCCTGTTTGAAGAAATATACTAATTTTTTATAATTCTTCTTTCTCGATTCTCCCTTTTTTCTTCTTGAGAGAGATTTGATACTTGTGATTAATTCTTTTGACATTTCGGTGCTAAATAGTCAATAGCTTCTTGTTGAAATCTCTGAAGTACTTTTTATTCCCTGAATGCCTTTTTATTGAAAAATTATGTAAATGTAAAACTATAATTTTCTTAATAGCCAAATTTAATTTTATACACTGACATTATGAATAAATTTATTAATGAATCAAGGTCAATTAGTCCGATTATAATAGAATTACTATTGCAGATTAAAGTAAATATATTAAAGTAAATGCACAATATTAGGAATAGTAAATCGAAGGAAATTAAAATACTTTGTACATGTAATTCGATATTCAGAAAAATAATAGTATTGTTTACATTGCATTCGTGAGTTTACATACAAGGAAGAAGGGTATGGCTTGACGTTCTAACAAAATTATTTTTCAGAATAGCGATAGATAAAATGAGAAGCTTCAATATGATATAGATAACCAACACTTTTTGATTGATTTGGCACTTTAAAAAATAAATACAAATACGAATGTGTGTATTTGTAATAATCAAAAATATTTTGGTTTTCATGCATTCAGTCCAAAAATATCAGTTAAAATTTTCTTAATTTTCTCAAATTATATTTTCTTAATATTAAGTTTCAAGTCATGTTTCAATTTTTTTTATATGTAACTACTCTTTCCGTGTGATTTTCTTATTATCTTCACTAAATTTTGTAGATTTTACCAAAAAAAAAACATGGTAAAGTATATTAATTTAAAGACATGTAAAACTTAAACAGAGTATAACTTTTTAAATCTATTCTACAAAAAGTTAACAACCTATGCTTATAATCTAACTTGTAACCTAAACAAAAACAATCACAACAAGTTTTTGACTCAATAATCAAGAATAACCTACATAAAACCCATTGTTCAGTTCATTAACCTTGTCTGACAACTTCCACAGTATCAACAACCTTCACCCAACTAGAACTTATAAGTTAACAACGCTCGCTTATAACTTAACTTGCTACCTTGGTCTTCGGTGCGATATGGCATGTTTTTTTTTCATGAGAAAGTGCCTATCTACTTACTTACGTATAGTGGTTTAGTGTTAACTTATCGACTTTTAACTAAATTTTCATATAGTTTATCATTATAGTTTTATTAATCGAATGCGTTTTCAATTCATTATTAAAAGGATTTTTGATAATCGCTTTTTTTTTTGTTTTTACAGTAAGTAGGTATAAATTTAATTATGCAAAACGAAAAACATTTACTTTTAATAATTTTAGGATATTAAAAAATAGAAAGTTAATAAAAAAAATTTGGAATTTTTTTTTTGTTTAAATAAATGCGTTTTTTAACTTTAAAATAAAATAATAAGTTAAATGTATAAAAAAAACCTTTCATTCAAGTTAATTAAATTTAAATTTTTGTAAATGAAAATTTTATTAAACACCTACTTCAAATTTTTTTTTCATTAATTTTCATATTTATATTTTCTTAAATCCACAAAAAAAATAAAAATAAAATTTAATTTATTTTCGTTATATAGTTAAACCAGGGGGGATGCAACAGTTCCATAGGCATTAAGTTCAGAATTTGAAATATGGACTTAATTACATTTCAAATGGACTTTATGGAAGAATTATGGACTTAATTCCATTTGAAATATAATTAAGACCATAAAGTGAATTATGGCCTTATTTCTCTTTTACATTGTAGGCCTTATTTCGCTATAATATGTTGAAAAATTTTAACAAAATGAATTAATATATTTATTTATTTACATATTATGTACATTCTATTAATTGACATATTTTTATATGTATATTATAATAGTAATTAATCGAAAACTTCAATTGTTCAAGGAATTAAAGTCCATAGACTGTAAATATAATCATTGATTTTGTAACCTACTATACATATGTTATATTCTGAAAAAAGTGGATAACTCTGATTTTTAATATATAACTATTATTTTATTATGCTTATTCTAAATAATCAAATAAAAGGCGGGAGGGGAGAGGCGCGTTGCGCGCGCCGTGACGGTTTCGTTCGCGGCGAGCTGGTGGAAAAAAAACATTATGGCTTTAATGCTCAATCATTTCTGATCTTAATACCAAATATAAAAGGGAAATAAAGCCATAATTTTTTTATGGACTTATTTCCATTTGAAATGGAATTAAGTCCATAATGGACTTATTGCCTATGAAACTGTTGCACCCCCCCATGTTTTCAAATGTTTATTAGTATTACAAAAAAAATCTTAAAAATTATTAAATATAAATTTTTATAACCAAAAAATAAATGATATCCAGATAAGAATTCAACAATAAATTGTGCAATAAATGGTGAGTTTTTTTTTTTTACCAGAGAAAGTTGAAATCGCTTAAAGACTAATGTAAACATATAATTTTAGTGGTAAAAACAGTGGGATTGCAACTATACTTATATATTTGTAAAACATAACTGTAAATTACAAAAAAAAAAGAAAAACAAGATTTTTAGTTTTTCTTATTTTACCTATAGGCAATATCCAAATCAATTTCAATTTTAAAACAGTTGTTTTAAAGTGCAATTTTTGATAATGAAATGTTATACACGTTTAAAGTTACCGAAACTTAATGCAGTCATAACATACAGTCTTTACATTAAAACAAAAAAAAATTATATAAAATTACTTAAAAAACGATACGAGTATGGATTTAGATATATTATATAGTCATAAACAAATTATTATATTATCTGTTAAGATTAATTTAACAGACCCATTCAATCAATTTTTAGTTAATAGTTTTTTTTTTTTCCTTAATATTTAATAGAAAAAACGTGCGGTTTTATGCAGGTATTTTAATCTTAAATCATGAATTAACAAAATTTGCATATTAAAATTATATAATAATTATTATATAGTTAAAGGGTAGACAATTAATTTTCTAATATTATGTTCGAGTACCTGATACCATATAATATACAACATATCATTAAGAAAAAAAAGTGTTCAAATTAGGATTGTTGTAATACATATTATATTTTAAGATTAATATCTTTATTAATTAATTGATATGCGGCGAATTGAATCAAATAACATAATATTAATAAATGCTAGAAGCTTTTTTTGAAAATTATTAAGTACATATTGATGAAGCCATCCATTAAATTATTAATACAACATAAATAGAGAACAACAACAACAACAAAATCAATTACAGTGGCTGCCTTATAATTAAATATCTTTGTTGCATCATTATTTAGATACTGTTTTGTAAGCAAAGTACACTTTAAAAACAAATTAAGCTTTAAAATGTAATTGTTAAGATTTATAACGATTTTTTTAATTTTAGTCCTTTTAAGGATTTTGTTTATTGAAATTAATGTATGTATCCGATATGATTTTCAGATGCATTTGAATATTAAAATTATTTTATTTTTCTTGCAATTAAAAACACTTGGTACCAAGGATTTAAATCCGCAGTCCCGCTTGCTTCCACATCTACATGCAAATGCTTCCACATGCAAATCCACATGCTTAATAACTCAGTCACTGAGTTACATTCTTATTTTTGTTATTTATATAAGTTTTGTTTTGATTCAAAATTTTAACAAAAAATTTATAAAAAACCAAAATAATATTTTTAATCATGAGAACATTTTATCGAAATTTTTTTTTTAGAATTAGTAAAAACAAAATGGTCCTAACCCATTTTTTTCAATAAAAAATTTTTACATCCTGTGCTGGATTCGAATTCGTACTCCCACAATTAATAAGCTATATGCTTGACCACTTGACCAACTAAACCTGAAAAAATAAATAAATGAAAAAAATTTAAATAAGTAAATAAAAATATTTGACCATAAATTGCATAACTTTAGGATGAGAATATGAAGATGTAAAACTGTAGACTATTGTTTTTTTTTTTTTTTTTAATATTTAAACTTTATTTTTCCCCCTTTATGTATCTTAAAAATATCTTAACCTACAAAAATTTAACAAAAACGGTTTTCCTTATCTTACAATTAACATTTAAACTAGTATTTTAATTTTTATATTAATTTGAATTAATTTTTTATTTTTATTTTAAGCATTGGCTAATACTATTCTTATCAATAAAAGTTAGGGATCATTAAAATAAAACCAATAATAATTCTTTTTTTTTTTATTTTTTTTTTATAAAACTTAGCCTAACTTATTCTAACTTATATAACCTAACCTAATTAAAAACAATTTGTATACAATACTTAAGGTTTTATTTATTTTTTTTATTTGAGCTAGTTTTAAGAGTTTTCCAACCACCAATAATCTCTTTTTAATAATTTATCTTTGTCTGGGATAGACATATCTTATTTCAGATTCTCTCCGTTAATTTCGGCCGGATTATATTATATGACTTTGCATGTAGCCTGTCTAATATATAATGATATAATAGAGGGACATGATTATGGTCTTGAATATATAAAGCCTGTGAGCAAGGTCTTTCTGATGTACTCCGTATTGTGGTAAAATATATGAGATATTTACATTTTCCGGAGTATTTTGTGCTCTATCATAATGATTTCTAATCAATTTTATTATAAAATTGTCTATTCTTATGATTTTTGCTTCCTTGTACAAGTATTTATTAGAGTAAAAATACTTGTGGTAGAACTCGGGCGTCCTGTTTATGTTAGTACAAACTATTATACACTTTCTTTCAAATTTTCGTAATGTTTCCATTAAGCTTACGCTTATGTTGTACCATATTGGTGCACCATATACAAGCGTTGGTCTAATTAATGTTTGGTAACATATTATTTTAACTCTTTTGCAAATATTTTTATTGTAAAATAGTTTTTTAACCGCCATAAATGCTTTGTTACCTTTTGATATACTGTATTTAACTTGATCGATATAATTTAGGTTTCTATGTAATTAGACTCCTAGATATTTAACTACTTTTTTATTGCTCAAAGCAATGTTATCTGGAGATTTTATCTCAAATTCTTTCCATTTTTTTCTTATGTTTGCATTTGTTTTATCAACTGTATTTCGAAACAAAATAGTTTCACACTTGTTATAATTTATTTTCATAAGCCACACTTAACAATAATCTCTGACGATGTTAAATAAATATTGTACTGAGTCTTTAATAGAATCAATACAGTGCATAGAATCAATACAGTGATATCGGCATAGTATATGATAATGTCATCCGCAAATGCTAATGCGTAATTACTACCTTTAACTCGACCTAACAAATGTAATAAATCGGCTAAATAAATTGAAAAAAGTATAGGAGCATTGACCGTACCTTGTAGTAAACCGTTGTTAATTGAAAACATTTTTTCATGTTTTTTATTTTTATTTTGAATATAAAACTTATTTTTATAAATCATATTCATTATTAAAGATATTAAGTTGTTAGGAACTTTTAATTTTTAAAGAATTTAAAAGTTTAAAGATTAGACCATCTAACCAAACCGTGTTAAAGGCTTTTTAAATGTCTATCAGACAAGCTCCGACTCCAAAGTTTTTGTTTATGAACCAACAGATATCTGATGATAATTTTGCGATAGCGTGCATTGCTCCATGTTTATGCCTAAATCCAAATTGGTTTTCTGGTATAATTTGTTTGGTAATTGAAAACTCTGTTAATTTATCATTAATGAGCGTTTCAAACACCTTACTTATGTTTGGCATTAAACTAATCGGTCTATAATCACTCGAATTAGTTGGTTTTTACCAGGTTTTTTTAGCAAAATAATTTTCGATATTTTCCATGCTTGGGGGAAATACGAGTTGACTATTGTGGTTATGGATGATTTACAATAAATAAATTAAAAGCGCAAGTATAACTACAAATTAATTAAAGCTATTTAAAAACAAACTCTTTCATATAACTATTATTTTAATTAATTAATTTTGAAATTTTTTATCAAATAGAAAAATATTTGTTTACAACATTAATTGATTGTAATTGAAAAATCTTAAAAAAAAATATAAAACATATTAAAAGATAATTATAAAAAAATAACCAAGTAAAATAGGTCAACAAGAAATGATTAAGTAAATAAACAATCTTTATATGAGTAACCTAAATATATTACATGGTATATGCAAAAACTATATATATATACTTCTTGTATTTCTTCAATTAAAAGTGTTTTCTTTTTCTTATTTGAATTTAATACAAAAAATATTTTTCATTTCTCTTTTTTTTTTTGCCAAAAAACATGTAACTTAAAACCGGCATCTTATAAACAAACAGAAAGAATGGATTATCATAAATATGTCAGATTATATTCTTATAGTCTCATTAATGTTTTACATCATATATATTTTGATGTGAATTATTTCCCAATTAACAAGCATATCAAATTCAGATTCTAAAGATTCTTTTTTTAAATAGGAAATAATATTAAAATACTTCAGGCAATAAAAAACAAAAAAAAAAAGAATACAAAAATGTTAACAAGAAGAATTTGTACTATAAAAGTAGTTTTTTTCCCCTTCCATAAATTGCAATTTTATAACTTAATAATAGAAAATTTTTAATAACATCATAGCATGCAATATATTTATTGCATGATAGAATAAAATTCGGTCAGACTTATATAAAACTTTAAATCAAATTATATATCTCTCTTTTTATTTTTTTTATTTTTTGTTATTATTTATTATTTGTTTTTTTCTTCTAATTGGAAAAATATAATTGTGAATAAGAATACAGTGTTTAAGTCTACACTTCAATAAATATTTAAAATGATACAGAAAAAAAAAGCAAACAAGGCAGAAAGTAAAACAACGGTTTTTAAAAGCGCAAATTTTCCAAAAGACAATAGAAACTGTTTAGAATTGTTACTTACGCCAAAAATTTAATTATTTTCTTAGAAACTCATATAATAAGGAAAACTGTGAAAAATTCTTCAATTTTAAAGGAACACTACATAACTTAGAAAAACCATTAACAAATGGGGCCTCGATGGCCTAGTGGGTAAAAATACGCTGCAAACACCGAGGAAGTGAGGGTTCGAATCCCACACACTTCGTAAAAGTTATTCCTCCTTATGACATTTACAGCCACGCCTAAACAGGAAAGGCTGTGTAATTTCCTGTCCACATTTATGTGGCAGAGAAATGCATTAAAACAAGTAAAAGTAACAGTAAGTCGATGCAACCGACTTATTTATACCCTACACCTAAAAAATTCAAATTAAATTAAAAATCCATAAGTTATTTTAGTTAGGTATTTAATATAACTAAGCTAAAAAAATAAATGCTTTTACAACCTTTGTACAAAAATTCAGATTTCTATCTTTATTAAATTCGAAAATATGCTTGTTAGGTCTTGGGAAGTGTGTGAAAGCACGCGGACCACCACCCCAATTAATCTCAAATTTTAGAGACAACAACAGGGTAGAACATTCTTATATCAAATTTCAAGTTTATATATTTATTATTTTCGAAGATATGCTTGTTTGGTCTTAGGAGTTGTGTGGCAGATACCCGAACAACCATTCTAATTGATCTTAAATTTTGGACAAATCAGGGATTCAGGAAACAACACCCTAGTACCAAATTTGAAGTTTCTATCTTTATTAATTTCGAAGATATGCTTGTTCAGTTTTGGGAGTTGTATGGGAGGTACCCGAACGACCACTCCAATTCATCTCAAATTTTAGGCAAATCAGGGATTCAGGAAACAACACCCTAATACCAAATTTGAAGTTTCTATCTTTATTAATTTCGAATATATGCTTGTTCGGTTTTGGGATTTGTATGGGAGGTACCCGAACAGCTCCTCCAATTCATCTAAAATTTTGGGGATATCAGGGATTCAGAACACACCCTCGTACAAAATTTTAAGTTTCTATCTTTATTAATTTCGAAAATAAGCGTATTAGGTTTTAAGAGTTGTATGGGAGGTACTCGAACGCATGGTCCGATTTCGTCCATTTACAATCCCCGCCTTACCTTAGTCATTGTTAACCTACAGTATAAATTTCATCAAGATAGCATCATTATTTTTTGAGTTATCGTGCGTACGGACGGACGGACGGACGGACGGACATCGCTAAATCGATTCAGGCGGTGATCCTGATTCAGAATATATATACATGTCTATACCGGACTCGCTTCCTTTTGGTGGTTACAAACACCATACCAAATATAATTACCAAATATAATAATACCAAATTAATATACCCTATACTTAATGTGTAGGGTATAAAAAACAAAAAAAAACAAAAACCATTAACAAATGTGCCTATACAGTTACAGGTGTTTAAAAATAGCAAAATTTCAATATTTGAGCACTAATAGTCCTTAAACAGAGGATGATGTAAACATTTTTTTGAAATAATTTACAATAATTCGAAAAGATCTCTTTCTTCTCTTAAAATCTTAAGGTTATAATTAAAAGTATGTCAGAGTTATGAAGGAAGAAAACTCTTTCAAAATTTTGTATTCACAAAACTGTAAATTTAAATAATAAATTACAAAACATTGCATAATTTTGATATTGTTCTTCTAGCATTTTTAGATTGTAAAATTACTACGCAGAATCTGAGATATATACATTTTAAAATAGGACCTGAACCTTAGAATCTAAGATATATACTTTTTTGCAATTTTGAGAGGCTATAACTTCATAACTAAATTTAGAAAAAATGTATAATTTTCATATTGATTTATAAAGGAAAAAAAAGGTCCTGCCGAATGAAGTTTTTAAATTGAAAAACAGTTAAGCAGAACTTTAGATATACACATTTAAAAACAGGATATTTTTTAAATTTGAGCGGCTTTAGCTCCGTAGTGGATGAGGCTATATAAGAAAGTTCTGCAACATTAATTTTTTATGGGATCCACCCATGGTGTCCATCTTTAATGGTGTAGAAGTTTTGTAAACAGACGGACGGATGAAACGACGAACAGAGTAAAAATAATAGTCAAATTTTTTTTTTTGAAATAGTGCTGGAACAAAAAATTCAAATAAAAAAATGGATTATGCTAACACTTTAATAATGAAAAATTTTCTCATCTATACTTTAAATTAACTGAGCAATTAAAAGAATTGAAATGTGTATCTGTAATTATATTTATATGAACGCTTTAGATTATTTTTTATTTGTTTTTTTTACATATTTGTTCTGTTTGTTAAATACACGCATTTTCTTTCAACACAAAAGTTCATCTAAATGTTTTTTTTCTTAATCCAACGCAATCTACAAAAAACAAAAGAGATTGTATTAAATTAATTTGAAAATGTTATTATATAGTTAAATAATTTTCGTTTGTAATGTAAAAAATATCATTGAAAAAATGCAATAACTTCATTAATGCAAACTTCTAGTTCAATTAAATAAAATCCGCTTATATACTCGACGCAAACAATATGCCCATAATACTTTAATATGGAATTCAAAAATACATTTTGACATTTCAAAATTTCATAGGCATTTCATTCATTTTGAGTATATCGAAGACGTCAAAAAACGTAAACATTTGATAATTATTTAAAAAAAAAAAAAAAAAAACTTTTGCTATGCATAGTTAGAATTCAAAGTATTTTTAAACCCATTTAGGTCGCCGATTTGCGTAGTGTACAAAAAATGCTACTACAATGAAAACGTTTAGAAGCGTAAAAATGTCATTCATTGTTTTGTTGATATTTGTTTTGTTTATGAAGTTTGTAAATAATACTGTGAAATATTGAAATATTTTTTTCTTTTTTTTATATAATAGAGGATACAGGATTTCTTTTTACTTCTTCAAACAATTTTTCTGTGACATTCATTTTCTCTGAGAAAAACAAAATAAATGAAAAAAGAAATTCTAGAATCTTTTATAAACCTACCTAAATCTTGGACTTATTTACCTAAAATTGGATTTGATTGTAGCAGCACTTTTAGTTTATATAGTAAAGTGAGAAAAATCGTATTAAAATAAGTAGACAAAATAAAAAATTCTTCGAGTAGCAATACATCTTAGAAAATCGTTTTTTAGACAACACAACTTCTATCCTATTATATTCAGTTCCAAACTTCTTTTCTATCTAATCAAAGAATATAGATAATACGTGACTTAAAATAGAAATAACCGTTGACTTTTAATTATAACAATAAATTTGAATAAAATTGTATGAGTTATAAATCAAAAAATAAATACTTCATACATATATAAGTAATAATAAAATAGTAACTATTTAAATCATGCCTAGGTGTAATGAGAATTGAAATTGAAAAAAATTAAAAAAATAAATTTCATATATTTAAAACTAATATAGTGCTTAAGTACTTACATATACTAGAATAAATTTATACTAAATATCATAAAAGTTTTATAAGCCCCTAAAGGTATACTCTTTTTACTTTGTCTAATTCAATCAAAATTATTTTCGAACTTTAGTTATTATAGTTATATGAATTGTACCAAAGGGACCTCGGTGGCTCTAGTTAGTAAGAGCGTATAAAATGCGCTGCAAACACCGAAGGAGTGTAGGTTCAAGTCCCACATACGTCGCAAGAATAATTCCCCCCTACAACATTTACAGTCACGCCTGAAAAGGAAAGGCTGTGTAATTTCCTTGTCATATTTATATGGCTGGGGAGCGAACCTTAAAACAAAAAGAAATTGTACTCAATTTTTCATTAAACGTAATCTCCTAAATAGACAAACCTTAACAAAAAAATTTTTCTGATCAGAATTCTTGTACGCAACAAAATTGAGTAAAAAATGAATCTAGAACAACAATGTATAATTTATTATAAAAAATATTTGCGATCTGCGATTTATCAACAAATCGTAATAGACTGAGCATTTGTGTTTTTTTGGCCGAGACAAAATATTTTGAAAGGCTTTTTAAAATTAAACAGCAAATAAAAATCTGATTTGTACATAAAACATTCCAATTTTTTGTTTTTTTTTAGACATTTCCTTTGGACTACAAATAAATATTTAACAATAAATAGATTATAATTTTAAAATGAAATTCAATTATTTGAAAAAAACTTTCTAATCATTTAAAACAAAAATTTTGAAGTTCAATAACCGATCTGAAAATAGTTTTAATATGTTGATAAGTTTTAATATTTTGTTTATTAAATAAATTTTTTAAATAATTTGTCCTAAATTATTATTTCAGTGATAAGCTTTGGCTAGTGTTTATCAACGCGTAATTTTTTTTTCTTCTACTAGCAATTGCTTTGTTAGTTCAATTGAAGCATTATGACGTAGTTATCACTTAGTTTGACATACATATACATATAAAAAAAAAAAATTTCAATCAAAATTTCGTGAAGATATTGATTCCAAAATCATATCGGTTAAGGACATTTGTTATTATATAATGAGGTATGGAAAAGTATAGGAAGTGAATAAAGACTAAAGAGCAAAATATATAACAAAGTGTTAGTTTGTTTTTGAATGAAAACTTTTGGATACAAAAAAAAACTTAATGTCTAAAACGCGAAACAGTTGTAAAAAATAAGGTCGCAAAACAATTTTTATTTAAATTATGTATAATGTAATTTTTTTAATATGGAATAATAGAAAATGTTTTGATATTTTAAAAGATAATCCCAAACTTGTAACATTAGCTAAACGTTGGCTAAAAAGCGATAATTTCCAGAAATAATCTACAGGAAAAATAAACTCATACTGCTGTATTTAAATTTAAAAAGACCAAAATGTATACTCTGTCTGTCTATAGCTGAAATAAGACGTTGTCTGTTTGTTATAGGTATACTAGAATATTAGATATGAATGTGGATCTTAACTATTGATTTTGCAAAAGAATTGATGCTATAGACAACGTCAAGCAATCTCTCTTCACCTGCCCCAGAATCTGTCAAGAAAAAGACGAAAGTATCTTGATAGTTTCTTTTTTAAAGATTTAGGTGAACTATCTGGTATGAATTAAAGAAATTTTCCAAACTTCTTCCAGCAGAATAATATCATCGTGGCATAAATCTAACAAAACATAATATCAATTTTTTTTTAAAATAAAATCTCTATGTTTAAAAGTGCACTGCGAATCTAAAGATCAGTGATTACTAACGCTTTAGCATATAGCCTTAATAGATAAAAGAAAAAAACTAAAAAAAACATTACGTAGACCAGAGCTTAGGTTGGGAATAACCTTTGGTCAACTTTAATAATACAAATTAGTTAAGAGTTATGGTTAAAAAAAAGTGAATATGTAATTATCATTGAATTTTTTGTTGTTTTGTTTTGAATTGTTGAATCCTATCTATTGGGATTCTAAAAATGAAGCACCTCGATAAAAAATTTATGAATATATAACTTGTAAATGTATTCTTCAGAGTAGAACTTGTTGCTACAACTATTGATCGTGGTAACATAAACGTAGTGATATCTCACTTCTTGAGATACTGCTTCAAATAATCGTTTTATGGTGTGTACAATTTCTGGGTGCAATATATAATTTTTTTGAAAACATAACAAGTAGAATTAATGAAGTTTATAAAAGATTTTTCATACTCATATAATTACTACAGATTTACTATTTGTCTATTTTAAAATGCAGTCTTTTTCAATTCACAATCACACCCTATATTTGGGTGTAGCTTAAAATGAAAATAATGGAATAAGGGAAGGGAAATAATGAATAAGGGAAGAATACAAAAAATAACTAGCTATAAACTTATATCCTTATTCAAAATTATTGCCGTTAGTAAATGCAAAAATTATGCGAGAAGAAGCCAATTAAAAATTACACAAGTAAAATGTAATTGTATAGAATTAGTAAAACGTTAAAATTAAGAAAATTGGATTCAAGAAAAGTAATAAAATTCTATCATTTATGAGAGTTCCAAACAAAGGCTTGTAGATTATGTCTCCATAGATTAATCCATACCTTATGATAGAAAAGAATTGATTTACTGTGATTTTATTAAATAACAACAATTTATATATACTTTTTTTACTTTAAGAAAAAAGATTTTCACTTTAAATGCAAGTTTTTTTGCAAATATTTAAATACAAGTATTTTCATTTCAAATGCAAGTTTTCATATTTAAGTACAAGTATTTCGTTTTTAAATGCAAGTTTTTGTATTTAGGTATAGTTTGTAATTGTTATAACTAATTATATAATTTTAATTATGTGTAGGGATACTCGTATTACTCTTATTTAGAAATTATAAATTTTTCACAGACTACAAGAGATATACAAAGGTTTTTTTTTATAAAATTTAAAACAATACACTCTTGAACTACATTGGTTGAACTTAAAAAGGGAAACGTGCTCTAAAAAAAAATTTACTTGCAATTAAAAAGAAATTGCTTGCACTTAAATTGTAAATACTTTTTCTTAAAGTAAAAAATGTATATATATTTTCGGAACAAAAGGTATAAAGTTACAGGTTTGTGTAAAGGTTTGTGGAATGATCCTTGAAATAGTCCTTAAAAAATATTTTATATATTTAATTGATATTTTAATCAATCAATATTTTCTAAATACAAAAAAATCCATTTGATATTTTAATTTAAAAATTATAAAATTTCAATTTTAATTTATAATTTAATTGAAAATGTATTTTAAATATTTATTTTCTTTTTTATTATTTATATTTTATTTTGTAAACAGTAGTTATGGAATAATTGGTGATACATTTTTAAGATCTCTTATATATGGTCTAACTGATGACAATGATGAAGAAAATATAAAAGAAATTAAATCTATTCAAATAAGAAATCCTAATAGAAATAAAAATTCGGAACTTTGTGAAGATAATATTATTTTAGTACATTTAGCTAAATTTGAAATAACAAGTCCTGAAAGAATAATTATTTTAACAGCAAGTAATAAAATAACAACAATGTGTCATCAATTAAGTCAAATGATACGAACTGTTGAAGAAGAAACAAAATCTTGTATACCAAATGATGAAACAAATAATTTATTTGCGAAACTTTATGCATCAGTTAAAGAATATCATAAAAATGTTTGTATTAAGAATTTAAATGAATTAAAAGAATATAGTGATTGTTTACGAGAACTTTCTGTCAGTTATATGGATTGTGAAGGGCCGCCAGATTGGTTTGAAAATACAAATCATACTGAATTATGTGAAACTTTTATTAATATTGTTAATTGTTATTTTTTACAAACAAATGAATTATGCGGTTTATATTTAGCTAATTTACTTTGGATTTCAACAAGAGATATTTTTAAACCAATTTTACCAACACTTTGTATAATTCCAACATCAATACAAGAATATCAAAATTCAAAAAAACGAAGAGAATTTATTCGTAGTATTATTTTTCCAGAGGATCGACATTTTTATATTATAACAATTATTGCTGGAGCAATTGCAATCAGTTTTACTATATGCATATTTATATGTGTATCAAAATTACGAAAAAAGAAATCAACCAAAAAATAATTTATATTTTTAATAGATTATAATTATTATTATTACATTTTAATTTAACAGAAAAAAGAAAAACTTGATTTTGATTTAATTAATATTTAATTTTAATAAATAGAATAATCAAAACTCTTAAATAAATAGTTTCTAATTACAGTATAACTGAATTACTTCAAATTTATTTCTTTAGATCTTTAGACCTTGTTTGGATCAAGGTGGATTTTATAGTATTATTGTATTAAAAATCTATAAAATCTACTTCTTGATCCAATTGTTGCTTGTATCATTATCATTACTTTCTAAAAATCATCGTATCAATATTTTTGATCTAGAAATATGCACCCCTATTCTGAATTACTACGTAATAATAATTTACGTAGAATCTACGTAAATTTGATTCTAAATTCCTTTGTAGTATAGTTTTTTTCGAAATTCATAATTCCTATTCTGGCAATTCTGAATTCCTACGTAGCTTAAATTAAATGTCATAAATCTACGTATGTCATAAATTTACATAGTGCTTTGATTTAGTTTGAATTGCTTTTATGTTTGCAGTAGGTTTTTAAAAATATTTTTAAAAAACTTAATTTGGATAAATTGAATTGAATACATGTTTTTAAATGATTTTTATTTTTGTTACTGCTTTCAAAATAATTTTTTTTTAACGTGTTGCTAAGAATTTAAAATTTTTTAATAAAAATTCAATCAAAAACGTCAAATTTTGAAACTTCGAAAAAAGTATTGCCATTGACATTAATCAATCTCTCCGGCGAAATTCAGAAAAGCTAAAAAAAATCCGACTTAACGTAGCTAATTTTGCGTAGAAAATCTACGTAGGAATTCAGAATAGGGACGATGTAATGTCTTCATTTTCATAATATAAAAAAAAACCAAATTTGTTGAAACTTTAAAATACGTAACTGATCTAAAATTTGACTTTCGTTCCTTATTTTTATAGTGTATATTTATTTTTTTAGTGTATAGTTACTCCATACGAAAGATAAAATCGTTACGAAATGATCAGAGTAGAGTTCAATTACCTTCATAAACTTACAATTACTGTTTCGTAATGGGGGGGAATATGTGACCTTCTGGTAGAAAAGATGAAATGTGTAAGACTGAGATTATTATATTATATTTTTTTCAATTTTTATATAAAATAAATATAAGCAGCTAGTCGTGAACTGAGTTTAATTAAGGAGTTCATTTTTAAAAATTTGTTATAAATATGACGAACCTGAACATAAAATAAAATAAAAAAAAAAATTTTCAAAATTAAACTTGTATTAAATTTAAAAACAAAAAAACTCTTTCATAAGACTATTTTTTTCTTTTTACTGATAAAGGCTGATGCAACGCGGCAGCCTAAAAATAAGAAATTTTAAATTTTTTTAGCCTTAATAGCTCAATAATACAAAAATAATTTCTGAGAAAACTTACACTAATTCTAAAAGTTGTTTCCTTCCTCAAAATTTCAAATCCCTATTTAAAAGCTTGCCGAAGTTATGAAGGAAGACAAATCTTTTTTCTTCACAGAACGGTAAATTCAAATAGTAAATTGCAAAAAATTTCATAAATTTAATATTGCTTTATAAAAGGTATGAAAAATTCCAGTCTTATAGCGTTTTTAGATTGTAAAACTCTTGCGCAGAATCTGAGATATATAAATTTTTAAAATAAGCTTATAAAAAGGGGATGGTACAAAAAAAATTTCTGAGGAAACTTATACTAATTCTAAAAGTTTTTTCTTTCCTCAAAATGTCAAGTTCCTATCTAAAAGCGTTCCGGTGTTATGATAAAAGAAAAATCATGCAAAATTTGATTTTCACATAACGGTAACTAAATTTAAAAATAATTCCATAATTGTCCTGTCGAATGGTGTTTTTAAATTGAAAAAACATTAAGCAGAACCTGAGATACACACATTTAAAAATAAGGCTAGTTCAAAGTGTGAGGTGTTCCGTAATGGATGGGGCTACATAAAAAAGTTGTTCTACAAAATTAAGTTTTTTATGAGACCTATCCATGGTTAATATTTAATTTCTCTATCTTTAACGGTGTAGAACTTTGCTAATAAATAAATCATTTTTGTTTCAAAAAAATGGCTCCCGTTCAAATTTACATCACATCAGGAGTGAGTTTTGTTTCTTATTTTCAGGGTTGTCGACTTACTCTACGACGACAAATAAAGTCGTTACGAAATAAACGGAGTAGAATTTAATTACCTTGATGAAGTCACAATTTATTAACTTTTTAAAATGCACATTGGTGGTTAATCCTATATAAACGCATAAATTCTATTCAGAGTAAGAAACGGAATGGACTTCAGTGCAACATAATATAAGATACAGTGTAAGCAATTAGAGTCTTCATTCTATTATTTTTTCTAATCAAACTTACAAGTGAAACTCTTTCATATTTAATTTTAGATTTGATGCATTTTTAAGATTACTTGTATAAACAATTAATATATTCATTTAAAACACTTAATAATCACTTTATATACATATATAGGTAAATACTTAAATAATATTTAATGTCAATCTTTTATAAGTTTATCTAATGAATTAAATAAGGATTATCCTTATGCCATGCGTATAAAACTACTTTCACTTTTTTTTTCAGCAGTAATCCATAATGATTATTAAATCAATTGTATTTAAAATATTTTAAAACAATGAAAAAAAAAAAAAAAACTTAATATATTTTTATTCCGGAAGTAATTTTTCGAATTTCAATATTTAAAATTAAAATTTATAAAAATAAATATTTTTACATACATATATACCTATTATTATATTTATTTAAATTTCTACAATTAAATATTAATAATTATCATATTTATTAAATACATACATACATACATATAACAACATATTCTTTTTGTCATAATTTTTAGTGTGTGTTAGTTATTAAGTAAATTAATTTTTTTCAATAAGAAATTTTTTTTGTTTTACGCAATTTAATCAAATTTACATTACACAACAATTTCTTATATATGTATATACAAATGTATGAAGTATTTATAGAGATCCTAATATACCTAAAAATTAATTATTACCACTTGTCAACTATAATTTGTTACAATTTAAATTTATATCTAAAAAAAAATAAAAAAATAAAAAATATCTTGTCCAAATGCTTACATTTGAATCCAAAGGCAAAATGGTTTGAAAAATGTATTAAAGACTCAAAAATGTATTAAAATTTTTTATTTCTTTTTGTTTTTTTATTTTGTTTAATAAAAAAAACTCATTCTTTTCATTAAAAAAAAAAAAAAACAAAAAAATTAAATTAATTTGTTAAATTGTTTGTCTAAATGAAAAGAGGTACATAATCTTATGACAAAAATCTCTTTAATCTTTAAATCTGGAACAAAAAAAAAATGACACAAAAAAAAAAAACAAAAACAAAAAAGTGTTAGATTAAATGTGACACATATTATGACACAATATAAAAGTTGATCTTTTCAATCTCAAAAAAAAAAAAAAAAAAAGAAGTAAAATAAAAAAAAAAATCAAAAATCAAAAACAGAAAAGTAGAAGTAAAAGTTAAAAGAAATAAAATGATGCGACTAGGTACATATATATATAATTTATGAGTTATTTGTAAAAAAAAATTCAGTTTAAATTTTTGATTAGATTGTTTATTTCAAATATTTTCATTTGTATATACAAAATTAAATGCCTTTTGTTTAATAAATAAAAAAAAAAACTTTTTATTTTGATCTTCTCTTAAATTACTTTAAAGTATATATAACACTTTTTTTGTTTTTGTAGAGTGCTTTAAGTATCAAACATTAAAACCTTTATGATATTTTGAATATACAGAGTTTGTAATAAGTATACTAAAAAAAACAAAAAATTAGGGTAACAGTGTTGGTAATGAAGACATAAATTTAATGTATGGTTAATTATTTACCATGACCTTTGACTAAGTCAGATTTACCATACTCATATTGATCAAACTCATATATATCATCATATTATACCAAATTAAGAATAAAAGAACCTTAAAAGAAAATTAAAAATAACCTTCAGTAAAACTGTTATACAATAATTGAGTTGGTTAATTGAGCTTCAATTTGTTGTACATTATTTGAGTTGGTTAATTGAAATTCATTATAAAGTTAATTAACAATGAATTTTTTTCGTGACATTTTGTGATTATATGACATAACTTTTTTCTTAATATGCGGCAATTAAGAATAATGAAATTTGTAAAGTAAATTTAATTAACTTTTTCTTTATAAGACTAAAAACAGCATTAGATTGAAATGCACAAGGTTGAAAAATTACATATATAGGTTGATCGAAAAATATCTGAAGATGAAAAGTAACAAAACGTACTCGAATACATACAGGAGAAGATGTACAGTTGCCAAAACTAAAATTAGTCTCCATAAAAAGTTTATCGAAACCCGGGTTGCAATTTAAACAATTCTATCTGACTATCTGGCGTAGTGGTTAAGTGGCCAGCCTCTTAATCGGAGGGTCTTCGGTTCAAACCCCGGTCAGGTCATATAAATAAAAAATATGTAGTAATTTTATATTTTAATAATGTATGTCGTATGATTAATAATAATAATAATAATAATAATAATAATAATAGCTGTTACAGTTGAGCTATCTTTGGATACATCATGCAGAAAGGTGTTATACACTATCGCTACTCCCTAGCCAAAATACTGTGTTAACAGGTAGAGGTTTCATCCCATTATAATGACTAAAGAGAGAGATGGGTTTAGTCAGTAAAAATCTGACACTACCAACAGAGAACTCTTGGTGTCTTTGGAAGATTCCCACCTCTTTTAGGAAAAAAAAAAGTTATCAAGAACAGAACGAGATGAAGAATTGGAAGTGGAAGTTTAATACTGTGATGAGATTAAATAAAGACAAAATATGTTAGATTTTGTTTTTTTTAAGTACACATAAATACGACAAGGAAATTATACAGCCTTTCCTTTTCAGGCGTGGCTGTAAATGTCGTTAGTTAAAATTGTTAGTTATTTTAATTAATAAAATTTATAATAAAATATGTAATAAATAATGTATGTATTTTTTTCTTCTTTATTTTATCATAGTTAATTTTATCATATTTTGCTAAAAGAGAGAAATAATCCAAGAGAACGTGCTGAAAATGTAGTGATAACAATTGTTAGAATTGTCAACTACACCCAGCAAGAATTCTTTCTGTAATTTTTGTTTTGTATTTCTGTAATTTTCTGTAATTTTTGTTTTTATTTTGTTTTTCTGAGTTTTATGTTAGACTAAAAATTAAATGATAATCATCTATTCAAAACTGTAATGAATCTAAAGAATGATTATATTTATTAAAGTTAAGTAATATAATGACATTTGTATCTAGTACCTCTTTAAAAATTGGAATATTAATTGTACAAGTGCCAGAAAAATTTTTAAAATAAACTCTAAACAAAACATCATAAAATAAAATTCTTATATAAAAATATAAGAAACCCTGTCATTCATTCTTAAATACATTTGTATCGGTTTCAATGAATTAAATTTATAACAATTATTCTTTGAAGACAACATAATTTAATGCTAATAAATAAAAAATAAAATAAAAACAAATCACAATTAATCAAAATACTTAAATGAAAAAAAAAAAAGAAAACAAGAATAAAACAATGGGCACTTTTAAAAAAAAAAATCGCAAATAAATTTTAATAAAATATCTAACGCAAAATTGTTTTCAAAAGAAACTAAAGAAATATGAAAATGTAAAGATATTTAAGGCAGATATTGTGAAGCGATATTATACACCTTCAACTTAACTGACTATTTTAAAAATAAAATCTTTCAAAAAAAAAAAAAACAACCTTTTTTTATCTTTCAAAATGTTGAATAGGATATACATATGTAGTTTTCTTTAAGCGGGTTTTATCTATACTTTTTTATATTAAAAAGATAACAAAAATTGTTAAGTAGAAAATCATCATAAAATATAATTTTTATTTTTTATCTAAACTAAGTGGAAAAACATGAAGTTTTTTAATCCATCTAAGATTATATTGTATAAAAATATCAGTTAAAACTATTTGAATATTATAGCCTATACTTTAAAATTAGTTGTCTTAGTCTAGTCTAGATTAGATAAATTTATAGAAGAAAACTTTAATATTACTGCACAACAATAACAAAATGTACCTACCCTTTATTCATTTTTTGCAATTGAGTGCATACTAGATTCTATAAAAATAACCCGGCATTTCGACTAGTAAATCATTTGCTACATATACAGAATTTCCACTTCACATTCAAACTTTTGTAAATCAAACTGAACCTTTTTCAAATCAAATCTACCTTTTTGCAAATCAATTTCAACTTTTTAAACAATTTCAAATCAAATTCAACTTTTTATAAAAACTGATTAAATGGTTTTATGAAGATTCTAATAAACTTCACTCCATTATACCCATTGTCATTCCAATGTCTGCCCTTTTAAGAGAAAGCAGATCATTGGATCGTCTTAAATCGGTTTTAGACCATATTAATCTTGCGACGTTGCACGAGGTCAAGTTTGACCATTTGTTATTTACCATATCCGTTATTTTCTTTCGAAGTAACGTTTTGCTTGTGGATAGAGGTACCCCTAGTCTTGCCCTATGCGGCGGGACTTGTATGGTTGTACCGATTCTTGCAAGTTCATCAGCCTTTTCATTTTCCGGAATACCTCGATGACCTGGTACCAAGCAAAACTGAATGCTAAACTGCCTGGCCACCTCACTCCAATTAACATCAAATTATTTGAAATTAGATGTTTTTTATTTTTTTTAAAATATAAAAAAATTAATTAGTAATTATAATTTGTAGTATAATTAATACAATATATGTTTGTATAAAAAAATTATTTTATTATTAATCATCTATAGTATTTCTGGCAACGACTAATAGCAATTACATATATGTGCCTAAAATATTTATTACAATCTCCAGGGTTAACAGTTGCCACAGCTTCTTCAATTACATCTATTTAATTCGGACAATTTACATCTTCAATGGGTTTCATTGGTTGTCATTGATGATGAATATGGTGAAGGCAATACAAGAGTTTGTTTTGTTTGGAGAGATCATGAATATTCTGAGTTTTATGGAACCGAACATTGTTTAAAATTAGCCTGCATGCTCCTATCATCATTAATATTTTAAATATTTTTTAAAAGGTTGAAATTGATTTGCAAAAAAATAGATTTGATTTATAAAAAGTTGAATATGATTTGCAAAATATTGAATTTGGAGTATAAAATCTGTACATGTATATATTTTATTAAACATATAATTAATCTTAACATAGATGCCACGTTCCTGGCAGTTAATCTGTAATTGATTTGACATATCGTAGAAAAAAAATTAGGTTAAAAATTAAAAAAATAATTACAAAAGTACCTTCTGAAGTTTTGTTGTTTTATCTTTGGGATTTTTTACTTAATAACATCAGGATATGTCAAATACTCAAGAAAAGTACATATATAAAAGAAAAATCCAAAATTATAATTTTTATTAGTATATTCTAATGTAATATGTATATTCATTTAGCAAGGAACTTTAAATGTCGCTATTCCAAACTTTAAGTTTATTTCTATTTTGACTTGTTTGAAAGTGTTGCGTCAGCTAAGTCAAAAATATTAAAAAATTTTTTTTAGATTTAAGAAGATGATTTAAATTCTTGTTTAGATTTTCAATATTTAACTCAATCTTTTTCTTTTGATTAGTTTTATCAAAATAATTTTGTCATTCTGAATTAGAGCTGCAACAATAATAAAAGACAATAATTGTATACACATTCCAGTCAATAAGTTTAACTTTATTTGGTTTAAATATGGTAACTGTGTAATTTTCTGATTTCAATTTAGAAAGTTTTTGTAGAGAAAATAATATTTTTAATGAAATTATATTGTTTTGAATAGGTTCTAAAACGAAATCTCATTTTAAAAAATCTTTTTTTTCTTTCAGAATTTACTTTTCTAGTAGTTGTAAGCAAACAAAATAATCGCGGAATTAGAATAAGATATTAAAAATGAAATAAAGAAACCCCGTGGACAAAATATAAATTTGTTAAGAAAAAACGATTATTATTAATTAATTATAGTCTAGAAAATAAATTTTTCTTTAGTACGGAAAAAGCTTAACTTGAGTTTTTAAGTCAACTTATATCTTCTTGCAGTAAACACGGCTTGTGTAAATACTGGGTAAATAAATTTGCTGGGGGGAAAAAAAGAAATTCTTAATGGAGAATTTTTAAAAAACATAGAGATTTTGAAAAGTCAATTCTAAAAAAGGAGTTTTAAAAGAAAGAAAATATAAAAAAAGGCATATTTTACACAGTGTGTGTAAACTCTCGGTAAAAAGAAAATCTTAGCTAAAAAAAATGGAGAATTTGAAAAGTCGATTTTAAGAAAGGTAGATTATATTAAAATAGATTTCGTCAAGCTCCT
Organism: Poecilobothrus nobilitatus; assembly: GCA_947095535.1. NCBI lineage: Eukaryota > Metazoa > Arthropoda > Insecta > Diptera > Dolichopodidae > Poecilobothrus > Poecilobothrus nobilitatus. Next base: position 48,247,667 of record OX352772.1, on the reverse strand, counting down.
CTATTAATAACATTGCATTTAGTAAATGAATAAAAGGTTAACAAAAAAAAAAAAAACAATAAATAATTATTTTACAAAACCCTTTTCTAACACCTCTAAATAATTTCTAATTTTTTTTTAGTAGTTGCTATAAATGTAGATATATTATATACATATATTAAATGTGTTTACATATAACATTTACTAATTTACAAATCACTTTACAATAAATCCATTGACATAGACATAATGAAAAAAAGCTCAAAATCATATAAAATAAATTATTATTTAGTTGAAACGGATTTTAACTGAATAATAAAAGAAAAATTAACTTTTAAATCACAACATTGATTATTTTTAACAAAAACAAAAAAAAAAAAAAAACAGACACAAAAAGTTGTAAATAAATGAAGAAAAGGCATCACTTTCACAAATCAAAAAAGAAGAAAAAACTTTTTATTGATTAGCTCATTAGGAACGCAATTCACTACTAATGATTGTTGGTGCACTGATCATCATAACCAATTTTTCTTGTTTTTTTTTTTTTTTTTTAATCTGTTTATGGTTTTTTATTTATTTTATTTTTTTTTTGGTATAATTAGCATCAAAAACGTTTATTGGGTTTAAATCTGTTTAGTTTCTTATAGTATATAATTGCATTCTACTGGTGTTTGATCCAATTGAAATTGCTGCATCACTACTGGTTATTATAAAACGATTAACAGTTGTCTTATATTAATATTACCTATAATAGCATACATTAATTATATTTTTTTCAGATTAAGAGATATATACATATACATTTTTGTGTTTAAATTAAAGTAAATCAAAATTGCAGTATTAAATTATTATCATAACGAAATCAAAAACAGGTAACTTTTGACATTTCAATTTCGTTCAAATTTGGAAACAATATCCTATAAGTTTTTAGTTGATTTTATAAATATGTGAAATGTGACCATTTTTTTTTTTTTTTTTAAGATTTAAAATAATTAAAATATTTTATTATTACAAAGTTAAAGATTTTTCAATTTTAACTTATCATTTATACTTTTCAATTAATTTTGAAATAATGTAGATATTTGAATAATATATTTGGGACTTGGGTTACCAATTAAAAAAGTCAATAAGAATTGTGTAAATTGTTAGGCCCCTGTTCCACATCAATTTTTCCAATAATTTAATAGTCAATTAATGGATTATTTAAATTAATGAGTTACTATACATAGGCATGTTCTTGTTGAATTATTTAATTTCGTATCCATCTGTTTGACATTTTACAATGACATAACTTGTAGGAGAACGTAGAAGAAAGATAGAAGTGACATATTGCAATTCTGAACAAATTAATAAACTTCAAAAAATCGTCTGAACATTCCCAAAAACTTAAAAAATAGAAGTCAATTTTACTCGCTCAGCTGGTTTTGACAGTAGATTGATTTATGAGATGAGAAAATTTATGAGAACTGGATGAGAATAGAACTATCATCAATTAATAGTCCATTTATTGGCCATCCTTGATGAAAACATTGATGTGAAATAGGCTTGTTAATAAAATGTATTCTAAAACTATACGATTATCTGACTAGTGACACTTTAATGTTGGAGTTGCAACGAATGATAAGAGCGACGATGCTACTGAAGAGTAGAAAATTAATTACTCGTATATTTTCTATGGAAGTTTTTATATTTGTGTAAAGCATTGAATAACGACCAAGGAAAAAAAACTCAAAAAAAAAAAAACTTTATATTTTCTTTACTTTTAGACTATACAAAATAAAAATTTTTTTTTTGTTTTAAAATTGATGTCAAAATATTTTTATTCAGTAGAAATACTTATATATATATATGGATATTGAAATTTAATAATCACCAGGTGACGTGAAAAGTAAGATTGACTATAATTAAAGTTTATTTTGGAAAAATTATGAAATAAAGTGGTTGTTAAATTAAATGTAACATAACATATTTGAAGTACAACCGTTTTTGTCAGGATTGTCTTAAATTTTAATAATGGTGAACAATTATCTTCAAACATAATATTTTTCTCTATTTATCGAATGTAATATGGTCGTCTATTATATGAATCTCATTCGTTACACATTTTTATAGCCGTATGAACTAAGTTCAAGGGTATAATAAATTTGCCATTACGTTTGTGACACCTTAAAGGATTCGAGCTAGACATAGTGTCAAAGGTATGGATCGGTTCAGAATCGAATTCTGAGTCGATTAAGCAATGTATATCCGTCCACACGATAACTCAAAAAATAAAGGAGCTGGTAAGTTAAAAAATTTTTTACATCCCTTTTGCAAAATTGTTAGTTTTGCTATTTAAATCCAGCTTTTTTGGTCGCCGGGTTCGAGTATCTGCCATACAATTTCTCTGTTTAAATAAAAATAACTCAGTGGCTATTGAAGCTAGGTGTCAGAAATTTTGTGAAGGGGTGTCGAGTTACATGCCAACAATTTTTGTAAAATTTTGTTGATCTAGAGCTTCCGGTTCAGACTTCTTGCACCTCTTGGAACTTAATAAAGCTAGGCGTCTACAATCTTGCAAATGAAGATCAAGTTTTATGGCAACAACTTCTGTAAAATTTGGTTGTGCTGGTGCAATAGATTTTGGTAGCTGTCATACAACTCCACAATTTACATAAATATATCTCAGTAGTTATAACGTCGGTACTAGAACATCTGAAATTGTTGAAAAGATGATCAAGTTATGTAGAAACAGGACATATTACGTTCTTACGGGTATCCTAGAGTTGACATAGTCTACTCTACTGCACTTTTCCTCGTTCGTAATAAATTTATAAAAATAAAAATTAACTTTTACTAAAATCACGACCATTATCTGTCACTGTTATATAAGTACACTCTAATCGTTTATCACAGCACGAAAATAAACATATATCTTTATAAACACTGTAGTTTTTTTTATTTAAATGTAATGAAAATGTAAGAAACATTTCTTTGATCTAAACCTTATTCATTGGTAGCCTTTAGCGAAGCGTTTTAGGAGATATTTAAATGTAATATTTAACGGGCACTTTCGTAACTGTTTAACAGGCATCTGTAAATTACGTTGAACATAAATTTAAAAATAGTTACAAAAAAATTATTATGTATCTAAATGGATGATGTCTCATCGTAGTTGTGGATGAGAAGATCGACCGATGGTTAAAATTGAATTGCTTTTTCTAAAACGATGTAGAAGTTATTAGAACAGAAATACAAAGAAACAGGAGGATAGAAAGAATTTTTGTTCTTTTTTGTTCTATGTGTAGTAAAAAGGGTTTGAACGTTTATAATTAAATATATATATATACATATATATATATAAATAAATATATATAAAATAAACGTGTTTTATAATTAAATACATATACTGAAAATTTATTTTAAAACATTTATATATAGTTTGAATAGTCGTATACCTATTAATTGTAAAGATATACGTTTGTTAAACGTAAAAAATATCGGAAATCTTGGATTTTTATTTAAATTAACAGATTTACCATTGTACCATAAATTGTAATATAGAATGTTTCGTTTAAAAGAGAAGTGGCATTTGTTTGGTTCAAGTTCAAAACTCCCAAAGGGAATTCATGCATTTATCTTATTGATGTCTTTCGAGGTTGCCACCTACTCTCGTAAAAAAAAAAAAAATTAAAGATTTAAAAAAACAGCAATTTTTTTTACAAAAAAGTGTTAGATTCAAAATTCATATACATATGCATAGCGTAACATTAGTAACGTGTTCATCTAAGGACTAAAATGTAAAGAAAATAATTCTAAAAACATACATATACAGTTTTATTTAATTCACGTTGTGTTTATTTTCAGATTATTGATATAAATTATTATTTAAACAAAATTATATTTTTTAATAACTAAACATTCATAGATATCTATTATAAAATATTTTTTTTAGCATCACTTTAATTCACTTACACAAAATTTAATTATCTTTAAATATTATAAATTTTTTACAATTTTTTTTTAATTTTTTGAACATTTTTTTTTTTTTTTTTTCAGAAATTTGTAGTGAATTAAATTGAACAGCATGTTATGAAAAATAAAAAAAAAATTTTTTTTTTGTTTGCATTCAGCATTGCAATATGCATTAAATGTAAAATTCATATTATTTTTTTTTTTTTGTTTTTATTGCGAATCACTGCTAACTCTAATCGTATTTATTAAGTGAAATTTAATTGTACATCGTAACAGTGCAATAATGTTTGTATTTATAATTAAAGTTGATTTACTGGTAATTTTATCATTAGATACGCATTTACATATACAATTAAAAGAAATATTATTTTAAATTTCTTTAATAATTTTAATTTTTACACGCAATATGTACAGAGTGTTAGAAAAATAATTTAAAAGATAATCCTTTATTGTGACATTTTGTGGATTATTAACAGCTATTCTAAATTTATTACATTTCCTTACATTTCCTTACACTTACATATTCTTTAATCGGTTTAAATATTGAATGTTTCCTATTTTTATAGTTTTTTATTTTGTTATTTTATTTTGAGATATAGGTATAGGTTTTATTTAATGCATTAATTTTTTATTAATTTAAATAATAACAATAGAATATCAAATTGAAACTTACGTAAAAAAGTCAATTTTCCAACTAAGAAAAGATTGGTTTTAATATTTTTATTTGTAGATCATTAAAATTTTAAAAATAGTCAACACTAAAATTAAATATAAACGAGGAAGAATACAGTTGCCTTTGTCAACTCTTACATACCCGTACGAACCGTTAGTATGTTCACAGCCTGTCACTCTGCTTACAATATTATTTTTTTAATATTTTAGTATTTTAAAATAATTTGGGTGAATTTTATAATTTCTAGAACTATGGGTTGTACATATATTCAAACTATATGTTTATATGTACATTCTTCAAAAGCAGATTCTAACCTTCCACATAACGATTATCAATCCAAAACTTTTTCAAATATTCTATAGTACCATTTAATACTAAGCGGTAAATGTATATTAAATTTACTAAGTACAAAACAGTAAATATAATTTTAAATATTATATTACATTATATTTAAATATTCCATTGACAGAATAATTTCTTATAAGTACAATAAAATACATATATGTATATAAATACGGCGCTATATAATATACATATACACTCTTATCATTCATTCACTAGTGACATATACGATATGTATATATATGTAAATATATCAATATCATATAAATAAAAATTCTTCAAGCAACCGTTATGTTGTTTATTTATTTGCATTTTTATGTACTACGCATTATATCCTCAACAATTTCAAATTATCGAGTAAAACAAAATGGAAAAAATTCGTTGAAGAAATTTGTTAGAAAATTTGAAAAAATCAAGTAACACTTTCGTCAATTATAAAGTAACCCTATATTATTAAAAAAAGTTGTTAACAGAAATAAGAGTATAATGTTGAAGCTTAAATTTTTGTGTATTACTTCAAAAAAATTTTAACAGGTGTTCAAGTTACAGGTGTTTAAAAATAGGAAATTTTAAGTTTTTGACCCCTTACAGCTCCTAAATGGGGGGTGATACAAAAAAAATTTCTGAAATGACTCATACTTATTTTCAAAGATCTAACTTTTGTCAAAATTTCCAACTTAAAGTTTCCAACTTAAACCGTTTAGAAGATAGAAGGGTTGAAGGATTTTGCAAAATTTGAGTTTTGCATAACGGTAAATTAAGACACCGTATGCCACAAGTATATATTTATTGTATATAAACTTTTAAAGCTAATAAAAGTAGTAATCGTTTGGCGTTTTCAAAATGAAGATATACCTTATACAACTTGTGCTATAACAATTTAAATATAGAGCTTTTTTGAACCTTTGGGGAGCTGTAGCTCCGTAACAGGTGGGGCTACAAAAAAAAGTTATTTAAAATAAAATTAATATTTTTGTGAGATCTATCAGTAGTTAAAATTTCATAGCTCTATTGTAAAAAAAATGTGGGGATCTAAAAGTTAGCTGTTCGAGAGCTACCCTAAGGCTTGGTCCAAACTCAACCAAAAAAAATAGGGAACCTACAAATTACTCCAAAAATATTTTGTGTAAATTTCAAGATTCTAGCTTTCTTAGTTTTTGAGTTAGCGTGCTGACGGACGGACGGACGGACGGACATGGCTCAAAAGTCTTAGAATTTTTTTCTGATCCGATCCATACCTTTGAAGGTATATCTAGCTCGCTTATTTCGAGGTGTTACAAACGGAGGAGTAATTTTATTATACCCGATCCTATCGTACGGGTATAAATAGCTTTTGAGATTTCAATTCTTAAATTTTTGGTTTTAAATTATCTTTTGACAGTTTAGTTTTAACAGATAGTAATGTTAACAGTTATTATAAAGTTCTTATAATAACTGTCCCAAAGTTATATACATATTTTATTAGTTAAATTAAGATTTTATTGTGTTGACAAACCTAAAAATATAGATAATATTATATAATTTTTATAATATTGCAGTCTTGAATCAGTTGCGTCTATGACAATGTAATGCAGCCGTGTCATGTTTTTTTATTTTTTTTTTTTAATTGATCAATTCTAATTATCTGGCAATGCTTTTGTACATATTTTTCTATAAATTAATTATTTGTGACACCGTAGTGAAATTTATTAGAGACACAAACCATATCAATTTTGACGTTAGCTAATAAATGTATCTTTTTCAAAATTTGGAATAAAAAAAGTCTAGGATTTATTTTACTTCCTTCATTTATGAACTATTTACATATACAATAAAAGTTTAGCGCATTTGAACTTAAAATTATCCTTTTTAAGGAAGGAAGGAAAGAAAATATTTTTTCTTTACTTATCAATGTCCCTTTTATATGTAATTTTGTTTTGGTTTAGACTGTTTATTAAAATTCTAAGAGAGTCTTTTTAATTTGAGCAAAAAACAAAAACGGTTTTTCTTTTTAAAACTATAATAAAATGATATATAAATCTAAATTTAAATTGTATCTGAAACCAGACTTTCTTGTTAAATGTAATAATTAATTTTTATGATATAAATTTTTGAAACAATGGCCAAAATACCGATAGAAACGACATTAGTTTTAAGAAATGAATATAATATTTTCAAGATATTTGTATAGTTTCGATTTTAAAATTTTGTGAAAATTTTTTGTAGTTTGATTTTAAATAAAATAAAAAAAAAAATTTACCAAAAATCTGAAGGAACGAAACCAGTATACGAATTGATGACAAATTAAAACATATATTCAATTATAATTCACTCTTTTGTTATTGTGTATATGATGCCAGTTATATTGATTAACTTAAAATAAGAACATTTTTCAAGGGACGGATATTGAAACAAATTAATAACAATTTATCCATTAACAATTTATTTATTTAAGGAAAATCAAAATCAAAAATTCTTTAATGTTTCGACATTCGCACGGAAGCATTTAGAACCAGTTAAAAAGCAAAACTTTTGTAACCAAAGAAAATTATGTATTACAACTTTTTGGACGTTTGAATTGTCTAGGAATGTTTGCATATAGAAAATAATCAAGAGCAATCGACGACACTATAATAATTACAAATACTATCGAAGACTTACAAGGACTAATAAATAAAGTTAACCATTATAGCAAAAAATTTGGTTTGAATACCAAAGAAAAACCAATTATATGGTCATATCTAAAAAACAAAATACCACATACAAACATCCTCATTTTCATCAAAAATGGCCGCATAGAACGAGTGACTAGTTTTAGATGCAGCAGAATCTGGCTATACCAGAGTTGGATAAGAAGAGTCTGATAAGAAGATAAAATTTTCTAAAAATGTTCTAAAAATGAGTGCTAACCAACCGATACATTAACATTCAGCTAAGACTATTTCTTATGAGGTGCTATGTATGGTCAGTTCTTCTGTGTGGTGATGAATAATGGACTCTAAAAGTGAAAAGCATGAATAGAATTGATTTGATTTGAAATGTGGATTATAGACGCATGTTAAAACTACCATGGACAGATAGAATCACAAATTCGGAAGTTCTAAACAAAGGAAACTATTTTCAGCCATAAATAAACGAAAAGCTGCCTATTTTGATCATATCATTAGCGGCCAGAAATACGAATTTCTACAATTAATTATACAAGGGAGAATCGAAGGTGAACGAGGTGTAGGAAGAAAACAAATGTACTGGTTGCGAAATATTAGAAATTGAACAAATATAAGAATGATGGAAAATTTAGCCCACATACACCCAGCATCGAAACTGAAAGAGTACGCTAATATCGTTGCCAACATTCGTTAAATCAATAAGATTCGAAAGTGCACGCTTACATTCAGTAGTAGATATGCAGAGGAAGAAGAACAACCCTTTCCATAGAGAATAAACAAGAAGACAAAACTTTTTATACCCGTACGATAGGATCGGGTATAATAAAATTACTCCTCCGTTTGTAACACCTCGAAATAAGCGAGCTAGATATACCTTCAAAGGTATAGATCGGATCAGAATGAAATTCTGAGTCGATTAAGCCATATCCGTCCGTCCATCCGTCAACACGCTAACTTAAAAACTAAGAAAGCTAGAATCTGGAAATTTACAAAAAATATTCTTTGTGCAATTTGTAGGTTCCCTATTTTTTTTGGTTGAGTTCCGAAGAAAACTTCGGGTAGCTCCCAAACTACTAACTTTTAGATCTCCACAATTTTTTTGAAATAGAGCCATGAAATTTTAACTGCTGATAGATATCATAAAAATATAAATTTACGTTAATATTAATTTTTCTGTAGCCCCACTCGTTAAGGAGCTACAGCCCCCCAAAGCCCCTAAAAATCTCTATATTTAAATTGTTATAACACAAATTCTATAAGGTATATCTTCAATCTGAAAATTCCAAACGATAGGTGCTATTATAAGCTTTGCAAACATGTATATAATAAATATATACTTGTGCTATACGGTGTCTTAATTTACCGTTATGCGAAACTGAAGTATTGCAAAATCCTTTAACCCTTCTATCTTCTAAAAGGTTTAAGCTGGAAACTTGAAATTTGGACAGAAGTTAGATCTTTGAAAATAAGTATGAGTCATTTCAGATATTTTTTTTTGTATCACTCCCCATTTAGGAGTTGTAAGGGGTCAAAAACTGAAAATTTCCTATTTTTAAACACCTGTAACTTGAACAACTGTTAACATTTTTTTGAAGTAATACAAAATTAGAGCTTCAATTCTATTAACAACTTTTTTTAATAATATAGAGTTACTTTATAATTGACGAAAGTGTTACTAGATTTTTTCAAATTTTCTAACAAATTTCTTTAACGAATTTTTTGCATTTTGTTTTACTCGATAATTTGAAATTGTTGAGGATATAATGCGTAGTACAAAAAAATGTAAATAAATAAACAACATAACGGTTGCTTGAAGAATTTTTATTTATATGATATTGATATACATACATACTTATATAATATCATGTTTATTTACATATCGTATATGTCACTGATGAATGAATGATAAGAGTATAGATGTGTATTATATAGCGCCGTATTTACATACATATATGTATTTTATTGTACTTATAAGAAATTATTCTATGATTGGGCCTTTCTACACGAGTAGTGTCCTCTTTCGTTTCGTGACTACTTTCCTCTTTTTTTTATTTCCACACTGTTCCTCTCGATAGTCGTTACTTTTATATGTGTGTGTAAATATTTCATTTTAAAACAAAATTTGTTGCGAGAGGTAGATTATAAATATAAAAAAAAAAAAAGCACGCATAAAACAAATAAATTTTTTTTTGTATTTAAGTAACATAAGATTTTTTTGCCTGTAATTTTTAAATAATATATATTATATATGTATGTACCTAGAAATAGAATAAACTCTGTACTGTGCACATAATTTTTTTTTGTCAATAGAATATATTTTAATAATTTCATCAAGTAAAAGATCAAAAATCACTTTACTTTTTTAAAAATTTGCTGCGACCGTTTCAAAAACTTTTTTCTTTAATTTTCCAAACGAGAATGAAACGTATGTACACATAAAATTTTTTTGACCCTCATAAAAATTTTTATTTGAGTTTTTGTTTGTGTTAGTGAACTAAATTTTTAAACTCTAAAATTTTGATTTAAAAAATTACTCCTAAAAATCCCCACCACAAATTTAGTTTATAGGCAAGAGGGTATGGAACGAAGGTAAAAGTAAAAAATGACGAAAGAGGACACTACTCGTGTGGAAAGGCCCAATGGAAATATTTTTAAAGAAATATTGCAATGTATTGCAATATACTTATAACAATATAAATATACTATGTACGCATTAATATAATATAATATAATATTTAAAATTATATTTACTATTTTGTACTAAGTAAATTTAATATACACATACCGCTTAGAATTAAATGGTACTATAGAATATTATATAAACATATATGTAGTTTGAATATATGTACAACCCATAGTACTAGAAATTATAAAATTCACCCAAATTAATTTAAAATACTAAAATATTAAAAAAATAATATTGTAAGCAGAGTGGCAGGTTGTGACATACTAACGGTTCGTACGGGTATCTAAGAGTTGACAAAAGGCAACTGTATTCTTCCTCGTTTTTTATTAATGTTATATATATATAATATGTACATATGTATGTACATATTACATACCTTATCCAGTGTTTTAAAATTTTTTTAGTTGACTAATCAATTTGAAATTAACCAAATTTAATATCAATAAAATCATTAATTTGCAAATTCATTCGATTATTTTCTCCAAAAGTTTTTTGTTTTGTTTTTAATTAATTAAAGTTTTCTACTAAAAAAAAAAGAAATTTTTTTTTTCTTACATAAACATGCAAAATTAAAAAATAACAATAATAAATTCAAATTTTAAGATAAGAATTTGCATTTAATTAATTTACTTTATTAATTTAAGTTTTATTTTAATATTAAACCGTTACTTTTCATTAAAAAATCAAAATATGTAACAGTTCGCTGGGTCAATCAATACAGTTATTTTTAATTTTACTTATTCAATATTTACATATATATTCAATATGTTGCAAAGAAGAGAAAAAAAAAAAAGAAAAGAAACAAGTTGCACCATTAGTGTGTATGGTTAAAATCAAAATAATCCCGTTTAAAATGAAATCGAAAGTAATTGACTTGTTTATTATGTATACATTGTATGCCTATGCGTACAAAATAAGAACGGTATATTTACGTACAACATATTTTGCTAACCTTGTTTTATCTTTTTTTGTATCAACTTTAAACTGATCGCAAAACAAAGCAATTCAATTTATTGATAAATTTCATCAAGTAAAAGCAAAGAAAATAAAAACTCCTTCTTTGGTAAGTAGAAATTATATCAGTACAATTGCATGACAAACATCAAATGTGATATCTATATATACAAAAGTGTTATCAACTATTAAATTGATCGTACGAAGATAGTTCTCTCTATAAAAAATTTGTCGTTACGTTTATGACATCCTAGAAGAAACGAGTTGGATATAGAAAAGAACATAATATTCTTGTTCAGAATTGAATTCTAAGTGGGGCCTCGGTGGCCTAGTGGCTAAGAGCGTATGAAATACGCTGTAAACACCGAAGGAGTGTGGGTTCGAATACCGCATACGTCGTAAGAGTTATTCCCCCTTACGACATTTACAGCCACGCCTGAACAGGAAATGCTGTGTAATTTCCTGTCCACATCTATGTGGCAGAGAAATGCAATAAAAAAAAAAATTCTAAGTTGATTAAGCAATACTCGTCCATCCTTCCGAACTATAACTCAAAAAATAAAGGAGCTAGGATTCTGAAATGTTTACCTTTGTAAACAGATTAGTTCTTAGTGTAAAAATCTTAGTTCCGCTACTTAAATTCAACAAGTTGGATGGGCGGGTTCGGCTAGCTTCCATTTTATTTCTTGTTTTACGATATGGAAAAATAATCAGTGTCTATTAAAGTTAGGTATGTGAAATTTTGAAGAAGAAAAGAAATCAAGTTTTATACCAACAGCACCAGTTAAATGAAATTTTGTAAAAGATGATTCTTTGTAAAACTAATATTCGTATCAGTATCCTAAAGTTAACACAGTCAACTATACACTCTTACTTGTTTTTTATAATTTTACGTTTTATTAATATTTTTATTTTTTTTTATTAATTAAATTATAAAGAAATTATAACAATTTTATAAAAAAAAAAAAAAGGAAAAAAGTGAAATAAAATAAAAACAAAAAAGTTGAAGTGTCTTTTATGAATAAAAACTCGACTTTTATAATAATCATTATAGGTAATGTATAATACATAACAAATTGTTATCTAGAAAGTGAAATTAAAATAAAAACAATTAAATTAATAAATATAGTATTAAATAAGTAATGTCTTTATATTTTAGTCTATATAATTATGATTATACAAATTTTGTTTTTTTTTAAATTGGTATTAATTATGTTTCAATAAACTTAATTTTGTTTTTTATTTTTGTTTTTATTTTTTTTTAGAAATTTAAAGGTGTGTTATGAAATTAAATGAATTTTTTTTATACATAATATATTGAATAATGTTTTATATCATTTTAAATTTTTTTTTTTTTAAATAATAATTAAAATATAATCTGCATATTAAAAAGTATCTGGATAGTATCTATGCATATTAAAAAATTTATATATTATTTTAATTTATTTTGAAACGGCATTCATTCATATAAAAATGTCAAATATTCATCGATTTTTAATATCAGTTTTATTTCGCCACTGGTACGAATGCCCCTCAAGTTGTAAGATCCAGGATCGACTATCTTTAATTCTAAGTACATAATTAGAAAAATAAAAAAAATAAATTGAACCGAAATTGATGAAAACCAAAAATTCGATGAAGAGCGTATATATAGTTGACTATGTTCATAAAATCCATATGCTGTTGCCATAATATTTATTTATTTTTTCCAAAATTCAGATGTCTAGCTTAATTAAGTACCAAGATATGAGACTAGACTAAACAAATTTTAATTTATACATTGTTGGTATAAAACTTAACTTCTTTTGACAAAATTTCAGAATAGATTCAATAGACACTGAATTATTTTCATATAAAAAAAAAGAAGTTGTATGGTAGCTAGACGAATCCGAAATTGTTCAATTTCAACAGCGAAACTAACAATTTTAAAAAGGTAAAATAGTAAAAATTTCAGAATCCTAGCTCCTTTAAGTTGAGAGTTATCCTGTGAACGGACGGACACATCGATGGAAGGATGTATATCATTAAATTGACTCTGCAGAATTCGATCCTAAGCAAGGATATTATAATTTACCAGATCTATCTTGTCTCCTTTTTTAACAAACGTAATGACAAATTTATTATACTCTGAGAAGTGAGAGCTAGGTTGGTACGCATATAAAGAAGATTTTAATATCAATAAAATCAAGAACTGCACCTAAAAATACATTTGAATAATATGCCTTTTTCTGTTAGTTTTTAGTGTTATAAATTTTCACAATTTATCATGATTCAGAATTTAATAATGGATTAAAGATTAAAGGATTGAATAAATTATTTTTAAAATATAAATATTGAATAATTAACATTAAACTACATTCCAACCAACTTATTTGATCCAAGCCACCTTTTTTAGCTGAATTTTAAATATAGAATTTCTAGTGAACATAAGATCTAACACATATTCCATATAGTTTTTAGAGTATTTCGAAGTGCAACCTCTCTACAAAAATGAGGGTATCATAATAGCACTAAGGACCATGCTAAAGCCCTCTGTATAATTTCATTTTAGATTTTTTAAAAATCTTAAATTTATAAAACTTAAAAATATCTAAGAAGAAGGTTGAATCTTTTTGACATAGTAAGAAGTTTTTTTTCGAAATTATTTTTTGATTGTATAATGTATATTGAGTCGGAACTAAAAAGGATGACCAGAGTTAATTTTTATATTACTATCAATTGTTTTGGTAAATTAGAGCACACAATAAGTTTAAATTATAATTGTAAAATATTTTAAAAAATATAATGTCCTTCAAATAACTCCATTAATTTTAGTTCTTTACTCTAAATTTTTTGAAAATAATATTTGGAAAGGAAAAGAGACTCTCTTTCACTTTCACTTTACACATTCCATTTCGAAATTAAGTTCAAGAAGAGTATGTTAGTTATTACTACCTAAATATATAGATTTTTGATTTTAAGAAAAAACCGCATTTCGATAAATAGCTGTGTTTTTTTTCATTCAGTTCAGGATCAACGTTTGATTTATAACACGTAAAAATAACAACAATATAACCCATATATTTATGTGGGTCAGTGTCTGTGATCTGTATAAAAAAAATTTATATAAAATTGCAAAAGATGGCGCATACATAGTTTTTGATATAGAATTTTTGAAAAAAAAACATTATTTTTTTATACATAAAAATAATTTACAAGTATGCATATTTAATTTAAAATGGACGAAAAAAGGTATGCAAAATCAATTTTTTATGATAAAAAAAAAAAAAATTGTTTTATTAGAAATGTTTTTTATTTGAGTGACCCACATCGTTTTTTTCAAACCTTGATACCTGGATGAAAAAAGACAGCTATTATATTATGATATTTTGACACATTAAATCGTCCTCATGAAACATAATTTCACTAAAAATTTTTTTTTGTTTTTTCTGTTAAAGGTTAATGTAATTATTTTAATTATTTTCTTCAAAAACTAAAACTAAATTAAACTAATAAAAGTGACAAAAATGAAAAAAAAAATTAAAACAAAAATAAAAAAAAAATTCATTAAAAGAAGTAAACCTAAACCAAAAAAAAAACATTCATATAAAGACGAATCCTGAAAATCCTGAAGATTGTTGATACAAATTTAAAAGATGATTTTATTTAATCAAAACTTAAAAAATGTTTACTCTTATTAATGTCTAGTAATTTATTTAAAAATTCGATTCGTCATTCTGATTCGATCAGACCATTACAAATGTCTTATAGTGAAAGGGATGACAAGTAACAAAAGAAAATTAATTAATTCTATATTTTTACTTTTAAAATTTATAAGTTATTTCCTCTTATAAAAATGAATATATAAAATTTAAAAATTATGTTTTTAATACAATTTAATCATAATTTCAACAATTTGCAGTTCAATTACTCCATTTTCATTAAATATACATCAGTTATCACTATATGAAACCATTTCTAAGTAACTTTAAAATATAATTAACTTTATAACTGACCAATTTAAGTTTAGAACTGGCTAATAGATGAAAAAAATCTATTATTATTTATAAATTTATTATAAATTTTGTACTTCAATTAAAAAAAAAAAAAAAAAAAAAGTGAAACACCATATTCTTTTTGTACTGCTATACATCTTTTTCCATTTTACTTTATTGAAAATAAATATTTAACAAAAAAAAAAATTTTTAATTAAGATTTTTATAGAATCTGTTTACAAGATTTAATCATTAACATGGTATAGTTAATGAGGAAATATATAGACAAATAATTTAAAAATTAAATAAGAAAATTACTAGTACAGAACAACATGATATTATATACATATGTAAGGTACATATAATAATTTGCCTTTAAAATTTTTTTTTTATTAAAAATACCCTCTGCAAAACCATAAATATGTAATTGTAAAATTAAAAATAAAAAAAAAAAACCATGAACCATAGTAATTATTATTTAAACATTACATTTGAAACAGTTTGTGATTTCAAAAGTTTTTTTTATATTTTTCTTTAACTAAAAAATTTTACATAATAATTAAATGCATATAATATGAAGGTATCATAACATTTTTGCTAAAATTTTAAAGTAATTATCTTAAATTTAGCATGAATAAAAAAAAAACATAAACCATTTTTTAACAGAATATTAAATATTTAAAATTAAAATTTAATTTTGCAATTTGTGTTATAATAGTGTATACAACTATAGCAGATCTTAATCGTGAAATTATTGCATTTCCTTCGTCCTTCAAAGTAAGCGATATTTATATCTAGAATAATTGAAAATATGTTAAGATGGATTTTTTTTTTCCTTGCCACTCCTATCCATTAACTTTGAAGAACGACTTGAAATGACTTAAGCATCCACTAAGTCATTTATTATTTATATTTGACTAAGCTTCAGTATCGGGAATCATTGGCCGTGGCCGAGTGGTTAAATGCATTGCTTATTAAAAAAATAAAACTGAAATCAAAAATTTTACTATAAAAGAAATTCTGAATCACATAAAAAACATTTATAAAAAGGAACCCTTAAAATCCTGAACAACGTTGACAGATTATCAATCAAGAGAGTGTGGCTTCAAATCTTGTACCAGTCTTAAAAGCTTTTAATAGTAAAATTGCTGAAATAGTAATATTTATTTAAATCTATATCTGCCTCATGGCGTACTGGTTAAGTCGTTAGCCTTTCAATCAGAGGGTCTTGGATTCAAACTCCGGTTAGGTCATATAATAATAAAAAAATATGTAGTAATTTTATATAATAGTAATATACATCGTATATTTAATAATGTTAATAATAATAATCTATAATAATAATAATAATAACAATAATAATAGCTGATACAGTGGTACTATCTTTGGTTACATCATGCAGGGAGGTATTATATACTACTGTACGTTGTACCCTGACTCTGTGGTAAATAATAATAATAATAATTAATACCAATACCAATAATAATTGTTGCTGTGGGGTTATGACAGTGGAGTTGCCTTCAATTAGTACTTCATAAAGCAACGTGCTATATACTACTGCATATTGTAACTGTTGATGGCTATAGTCACTAGTTAGCAAAATAATAATAATAGGCGGATTCATTCTTCTCTTACAACCCCACTCCCAATTCAATGTTTCCGCATCCTTATCCTATTCTTTCATACCCTATCACTATTCTTACTAAATATAATGGTCAGCAGGTAGGGGTTTTATCTCATTATATTGGCTAAAGAGAGAGATGGGTTTAATCAGTAAAATCTGACACTAGCAACGGGGAATTCTGGATGCCTTTGGAAGATTCCCACCTCCTTTATAAAAAAACATAATCCCTTTTACGACCATATATTATGTAAAATATATAATAAATTCAGAGTGTTAGATATAATGCAGCTATATATATACGGAAGTAGTGTATAACTCTAATTTTATAAGTTAACCAAATCTAAAATATTTCGTTATTATTTTTTATATATTCATATTTCCACAACCAAACATTTAAAACAAAAATATTTTTAATTTTTAAAAGTATAAAAACATATTATATTAACTATAGGGATTTTAAAATTTGATATTCTTTTTCTTGGAATTATTTTTTTTTGGAATTTTCCTTCCTCGCAATTTTGTGTCCTTCGAATTCCTTTTTTTGATTAGATTTTGAGATGTTGTTGAGCTCTCAAAAAAAAAATGGGTCAAATTATGGAAAGCCTGTTTTTAACACTAAGTCTAAAGCCCTCAAGTTTTTCTTATATTAAAAAAAGGAACATTTTTAAACAGATTTTTATAGCATAAAGGAAATTTTCAAAACACCGAAACTTTCAAAAGAGATTCAAAAAATAACGATTTTAAAAAGCGAATAATATGAAAACGGAGATTCGCTCCAAACTATTATTTTAGAATTTCATTATGAACTGAGTCAATCAAAGTTGATAAATTATCACTATTCATTCTTGTGTAAAAGATTTCTATATAGAAATTAAAAAATTCATCAAAATTGAGTAAAAAGAAGACTTCAATATCAACAATATTAATACCGTCATCTAAAGCTCCATTTTCTAATATTATATTCCAATATTGAGTTTTAGCGTTATAAATTTTTGACAATTAAATTTGTCACTCAATTGTTAAAAATAAAAAATACATTATCCATCTAAATAATGATGCGTGTTATAAAAATGTTGTCAATATACCAGAAATAAAGAAATATAAATGGTGGTATATTGGAAACGTAACCTTAAAAAAACAAAAAACACAAAAAAAGTATTCTATAAATGTCAAGATTATTTTTGTGAAAATTTCATTATTAGGAAGGATCAAAAAATATACTTGACTGATTAAAATAAACCAAATGGTATAGATCCATGCCCGTTGGAAAAATTTTACTAAAGCTATATTTCGATTCAGAATATAGAGAATACATACAGAATTACTAATATGAGTATACTAATCTAAGTATAATTTAAAATTATCTCAAAGATAATACAAGTTTTTTTTTATCAATTTTGCATTCTTTCAGAGTGAAACTTGTTTATGATTTTAAAAATAGCTGCATTCAGGTCATAATTAAAGTAGTCAGTACTACAGTTATTAAAACTATTTGGTATATGAAAGTGGCCTCTATATTGCTACAAATCTACAAATGTCAAAAAAGATAAATAAAAAAAAATATATTGTCTGAAAAAATAAATTAAAATGTAATTTTATGCATTTGTTATTTTGTATAAAAATCTATTTATGACATTTCTAACAACATTTATGACGTTTATTACTGTAATTCCTCAAGTTTAACTGAAGTTAAAAAAAATCATTAGATATTTTGGTTAGTTTAAGATAAATTTGAGTAGTGTTTATATTGAAACTATACAAAACGTTTTACTCCCAAAATTATTAGAATGCCAAAGTCAATCCAACTTATCTATATTAGGTACATATTGAATATACCGGTTAGTCTATTATTGGTAGTTCAGACGCAAACAGCCTCGGCTAAGGTCAAAATTAATTTCCACTTGAATGTAATGAAAATTGTTTTTTATCAAATTTATTTATAAATATCGTTTAAAAAAAAAAAGGAAAAAAAAAGTACCTATAAAAAAAATTTAGATTTTAAATATCCATTCTATTATCAAGTCATAACATTTTAATTAATATTATTTTAATTAACTTTGATATTTTAACATAAAATTCTTATCATCATTTATTTTTAATACTCATACATACCTATATAATCTTCTTTATGTTTTTCTTTAATTAAATAATCCAATTTCAAAATTAATTAAAGTAATAATACCAGTATATAAATAGTATTAACTTAATTTTTTTTTTTATGTGATCTTTAAATTACATATATACACTTTTTTGTGGGAAATTTTTTATTTAAAATAAAATTTCTTAATATTTTTTTAAATTAATTTTTATAAACAAAAACATTTAATGAAAAAAAAAATATTTTTTGTTTTTTTATTCCTATATAATACATATGTATGTATATATACATATATAAAATTCATTAAATAATCAATTAATTAAAGTGTCATTAATTTACACTTTCATTAATTATTCTTTTATGTTTAACTTTCTTTTCAAAATTTATTTCTTTCTAAGAATATCGCCTTTCTTAAAAAAAAAAAAATTTTTTTCACTTAAAAATTTAAATTTTTTTTTTTTGTTACTCCTTTTTTTCCACTATAAATTAACACAAATAATTTTGATTGATTTCAGAAAATTTTCATCAGCATCTGTATTGTAAAAAAAAAAAAAACAAAACAAACAAAATATGTACACGTTTTTTTTTACCGATTTCTTTCAAAAAGTTTATTCCGAAATCGTGTAAAATTTTAATTATCAAAAAAAAAAAAATTCCCATGAAAAAAAGTGCAATTTTGAAAATTTCTATAGAAAAAAAATACATTAAAAATTTTCGGAAATAATTAAATTAACAAAAAACAAATTCTCAAAATAACGGTAAATGTGCGAAATTATCGGTAGTTAATACAAAATATTTTTTATTTAATTATCCTTGTTTTTTTTTTTTTTGCACGTGTTATCGTAACAGAAGTTGGTAGACGTTTAATATTTATTTATTTTATCTTTTATTTTCGTCTTCACAAAAAAAAAAAAAAAAAAATATATACACTCTCCATTATATGAAATCGTTTCGTTATTCGTTTTTTTACCGTTTTTTATTTAGTTTTCCTCTTCTTCTTCTATATTTAAAATATTGTTACTTTTTCAACTTACATTTATTTTTAATTCTACCGTGTTGTTTGTAGGTAGGTTACATATTATATAGGAATAGGAGTACTATATAGGAGTTACATGTGTTTTTTTTTTTTTTTCTTATCTTATACATATTACATTTATGTATAATATGTATATATATATGTACATATACATACATATATTTATTATTATTAAACTTTTATTATTAAATTTGTTGTTGTTGTTGTCTAAATTATTTATTTGTTCGTTTGATTGTCGGAATTTTGTTATTGTTGTTGTTGTTATTATTAATTTTTCTTTGACCGAGAAGTGAAATGGTGTTGCCGTAACATAAACATCAACAATATAAAATCATAACGTATAACAGTAACCAGTTAATTATTATTGAAAAGTTATAAAAAAAAAATAAATAATAAATAAAAATACAACATGCTGATGAGAATCAACAATCAACATTTTAATATAAACATAATATACATATATAATCCTATGTATAAAACAAAATATATTATTCAAATATTATAGGTACATATAGGTACCTATATCTGAATTTAACTATTGTATGTAACATATCCGTATATATTTTATGCATGTGGTTATAAAATGAAGTACAGACGTGATAATAAAATTATTATTAATTGTTTTGTTTTGTAGTAAAAAGATTGAAAATCGATTAGTCTAATACTAATACCATTCTAATACTTACACTTTATTCTTTTTTATCATTTTCGTGTACTTTTTGGAAACTTATTGTTGTGCAATTTGTGATTAATATTCTATTTTTATCAAGTTCTAATGCTAAATGCGAAAGAAAATATACTTTTTTTTTATTGTATGTATAATCTAAATTAACTTCAGTTAAAATAAAATTGTACGGTTTTTTTTTTATTTCGGTACTATAATTTCGAACTCTATGTACCATCTTTGACACATAAAACTATAGCAACCCTGATTCTTCATTGAGCATAATTTTTTTTTTTTTTAATACATAAATGTGAACAGCAAATTACGCAGCCTTTCCTGTTCAGGCGTGGCTGTAAATGTCGTAAGGAGAAATAACTCTTACGACGTGTGTGGGACTCGATCCCATACTCCCTTGGTGTTTACAGCGTGGGTTTTATACACTCGTACCCACTAAGCCACCGAGGCCCCATTGAGCATAATTTAAATTAAGTTTTATTTATTTGAAAACCCTGTAAGTTCTAATAGTTGTATGATGTAGTGATAGGTCTATATGTGCTAATATTTTTTTTTTATAGAGTAACATTTAATATTTTTCTCAAATGTTTCTAATATCTATATACCATATACCATAAAAACTTTTATATTTACTTATATAACGTTTACTTAAAATTGGACGAAAGTGTATGTATATTATTAAAATTTAGTTTAAATGTTATTCATAACATTTTGTTCTTTAATATAGGCATTAAACTTAATTTTAGACTTAATTTTACAAACAAACCATATATTAATATTTTAATCGCGTAATTCTTTAAATATTAGAATTGAACCTCTTCTCAGGTCACAGAAACCTTTTCAGGTAAGTAACCCAGTAAGACCTTCACACTAAGCTGACGTGAATCATTCAATTAAAAAGTTTTGAGTTCAAACTTACAATTGTGTTTTATAATCTTGTACAATTGCTAGAGTCGAATCATCAAAATTCTATATTTATTGTCTATGAAGCGAATACTAAATTCGATACTCTTAGTGAATAATTAAGATAATACATATTACACAATTATTTTTATATGTTTACATAATGTTGTACCTAAAATAGAAATTTTAAAGACACTGTTATGATTTTTCAGAATACAGAGTTGCCATATTGTTATGAAAAATATGTTTTGTCTAATTATAAATTGTCTAATCTAAAAATGACCATCCAACAGTATAGTTTTTCTCTTTTGTCTGAAATTCTGACTTGCAGTCATTCACTTATGGCAAACATTTTCCAGATTTTATTTTGCTCTTTTAGTTTATTTTAAGAGTAATTTACTGAAACTTTACAAGAATCATTAATATTTAATTTGTATAGGTTAATGTTGCCACTACTCTACTTTTGTATCAAAAATATAAACATATATCTAATGTATATTCATTAAGAAATACATTACGAATTAATAACGTAAAGAGTGCAAAATAACAGATAACAGGTTGAAAAATCAAAATAAAAATTGTAAAAAGAGTAGATGATGAAAAAATGCATGAAAATTAACTAAAAAGAAAAAAGAAGATGTAATTTGTTGTTAAACATTTTGTTAAAAACATTTATAAAAAAAATATAGAGGAAGAAACTCGTGGTAATAAAATGTTTTCTTTATTTTTCTTATTTTTTTTTTTTTAATTTTTTTTTTTGTTTTTTTTTTTTTGGTTTTTACTCAATTGTAATTGCAAAGGTACGTTAGACTCATAGTCTCTGAATGTTTATGTAAATTAATAAATTATATAGGGATTCTGATGATACAAAAATTTATTTAAAGGTCTTTTTAAATATTTATTTATTTGTGGTTTTTCAATTTTTTTTTTTTTTATCGTTTTTCATTAAAATTTTGTAATTTTCTATTTGTAATGGTTGTAATAATATTTTTATTTCCATTGTGGTATTTGTAATTTAGGTTGACTTACATACATTTCAATATAATATAAGAAATATTTATTTTATTATAATTATTACTTTTACTTAATTTGATTTAATGTTGTAATAATTTTTCAATTTGTTTGTTTTTTTTGTAAATTAAAGGGTGCAATGGTGTATTTATTATTAAATTAGTAGTATTTTTTTTTTTGGTACAGAAAATATTTAAGAAATCGTTAGTTGGTGGGTTTACCTGGAGGCTGCTATTTATAATTCTAACTTATAGAGAGTAAAAATAATACAATCGATGTACCGTTATGAATCTTGTAATCTCGTTAACAACTATATGTTCTATAAGCATTCCGTAACAGAAAAAGTGATAAAGTTAGTCTCTTCCATCCCTTTCCCTACTTTACAACTTCTGATGCACAAAACAAATAAAGAACCTCATTCTGATCGCAGGGATTCGTACCAAGTAATTCGTTACATATCATACAGAATTTACACATTCACAGGTTTTTTATCCTATTCTCTTTAAAAGTGGTCCACACGTATCTTGGTGATTCGCAGTAACTTAAAGATTACGCCATCTATATTTTAAGTAATACGTAATACATAATAACACTGTTATTTATTATGTAATAGAATAGAAGTATGCATTATTATTATTTTTAAGAAAGAATTTAAAAAAATTAACAAAGTTTAAAATTCAGTTTATAATTGATGAACATTTAAAATGAAGCAGATTACTTATCAGTTTAAGTAACAAAATATCTAAGAACATATAAGAAGTTTTTGTGTTTTGATATTCGTAAAATTCAGAATAACCAGAAAGTTATCTTATAACAAAAAAAAAAAAACAATATAAGCTAGAGTTTCAAACAGAAAAGATCTTTGAAGAATCCTTTACATTATTCAGAATTCTAAAAAAATATGGTTTAATTTCCAAACAAAAGCAAAATGGGTGTTAACTATATAGAAAATCTCGCATTTTTCTGGAAAAGTGTAAAACTCTGCTTTTAAATCCAACTTTAAAATCCCTCCTAATTTAAAATCTTGCATATAATATAAATATTCTGGAAAAAGCAAATACCCTGATTTTGAATACAACTCTAAAATTCCGTTCTTTCAGCTCTTTTTTCAACTTAGAAATTCGATATTTTTTTTAATATTTCTTTTTCGACATTTTATTTTTAAACTTTTTTTGGCTATTAAATTAATAATTTTTATACATTTTTTTTCAACAAAAACCCTAGCTCCTAATAATTGTTGTATTTTTTTCACTTACTATTTTTTCACGAGATTTTTTCAAAAATGCGAGATTTTGATACGCAATATTTAAAAACGCAGGATTTTAAAAAACGAGATTTATTTTACACGAAATTTTGAAACACGAGAAATACGAAATGACAGTTTTAGCCTCCAAAAACTTCAAAACTTTTAGTCCTATTAAAATTACGAATGTAAACCATGGCTATACATATCGTAAGGGGGAATTAATCTTATGACGTGTGTGGAATTCGATACCACACTCCCTCGGTGTTTACAGTGTGTTTTATACGTTCTTACTCACTAGGTCACCGAAGCCCCCTAAAAAAAATTATAACTTTAAATATACAACAATATGTTAATAAAAGAATCGAAGTCCGTGATTGAAGGAACAGATGATAAATAATGAAATAGATAATAATGTAAAACGATTCACTATGTGAATCATAATCAAACTAGATATAGATTACAGTTCATAGTCGATATAATAATAAAATAGTTATCAAAAAAAGCATTTAAACACTTTGAAAATTTGTTATCGTTAGGTTAAAATTTTAGCAAAATTTAAATATTAGTATAAAAATAGTATAAATACCTATTTAATTTTTAAGGTCCATACTACTTCTCTTATATGAACAAGTCAAAAATATATTTAAAAAATATTTAAACTTACAGTTAACCAGTAGAACACTTATTAATTCTGTCCTCAATTACTATTCTATTTTGTTTTTCTTTTTTTTTTGGATTTTTTAGACTAAATGATCTGTTCACTTATATAAGATATTCTCTGAAGCATACATTCTTGGTATTTAAAGTCTACAAAATATTTTTCTATGACCAAATCGTTTTGTTTGATTGATTGATTAGTTGATTACTATGTTCATTGAGTTTACGACACATTTAAAAAATTAAATTCCTATATCTATACATACTATATATATAACTTCTCTATTTGCTATAAGTTGACCGATTTTATTTCAAAACATCACAAAATATAAAAAATACAAAAAAATGTGCCATCTGTTTTTTTTTTTTAAAACTAGATTTTAATCACAATAACTTGAATGAATGAATACAAGTTCATTAAAATTGTTGAAAACTTAATGTGTATAAAAATGAATCAATCAAAATATAAAACAAAATAAATAAGAAAAGGATATTAATATGGGAGCGGTACGAAATCTCGACATTGCTTTTTAATGTCGAAAAATCCAAGAAAATTTTCATATTTGTTTTTTCATAGATGTCAAAATATTATATGTATTTGTCAAAATAGAAAAAGAGGCGGAATAAATTGCAAAGATTTATAAATTTTCGTTTTTTTTTAGACAAAATAATAAGATTTGATTACAAAAATAAAATAAAATTAAAAATATGATAATTAAAATGTATGTGAAATAAAAGCTTAAGATCAATTTTTTACTTATCAATTAATCCAGAATATTTAATGAATCTAGAATATATATGTGGTAAATCCTCAAATTGCTTACATAGTATATAGTATACATACATATGTAGTTACAAAACCAGGATTGCTGCTTTTATTGGAATATGTATATGTCAGATTCTGAATTTTAAGAGATTTTGCATAGTTACATAGATACCAAATGAGGGGTTTGGAAATTTTAGCAAATATTATATATATGCGAGATTCTGAATTTTATAGTTGATTAAATTTTCCATAATATTTATTTTAAAAATTGGAATTAAAAATGTCGAGATTTCGTACCCCACCTTTTTAATAACTATAATAGTAATGTGAATAAATTTCACTTTTCAATTAAAACGTTTTAAAATTTTAAATCATTTGAAATAGAAAATATGCAGTAAAATGTCTTCTTAGTTTAGGAAAAAATATTATGAAAAGTGTAACAAAAGTATTATAACGCCGAAAAAGTATGGAGTACATATTTGTTTTCTATAAGATCTTCAAACTTTTCTTGGAGTTTCCTGTTTCTAAAATTATTAAATTGTATGCTTATTTGCGTGCATATACATGTAACATGTATACATGTATACATGTATAAGACAACCACTCAAAATCTTATTAAATGGTTTTTTAGTCAAAAAAACTTTTAATTTATGCGTCAAAAGTGAAGAAGCTCGGCGACTTTCATAAAGATATACATATACATGGAGTACAAAAATTACAAATCTGGTTAACGTCTTATTTAACAGCAGAGTTTAATATCCAACATATTTTGTCTGATCTCAAAGTATGTACTTCAATTTTAACAAGAAGTGTAAATGTTTATGTTGTTTATCTTTTTATGTTAGAAAGCTAACACATCAAGGTGGTCTCATAAATTTCTTGACGTCTTTCAAATATAAAAAATATCGTAAAATGACAGGTGCGTTGTGCTAAAATCGGATGTAACAAAAATAAAAAAATTATAATATACAATTTGTTCGTATTGTATTTTACTTTTGTAAAAAAAAAAAAATATTAACGGTAAAAAAACAATAACGGCCTTTTTTAGTTCTTCTATATAATCATAGATGTCATTTTTAAGATACTGTGAATGTGACAAATATCACCTGGCATGGCATTTAAAAGGTAGACATTTCTTCAAAAATTATTTTATTCGGTTTATTATAGTGTTTGTAATTTCTTTAAATAATAAAAAAAGTTAAAAAAAATATTTTAATGAGAACATTTTTAAACTTAAATACATAATATATTTATAGTACAAAATAAAGTGAATATATCATATCAATCAAAAAACAGTGATAATTGAGAATATATAAATAAAAGCTGATAAGAGGTGAATTTAGAGATTTTCACAATCACATATGATTTTAATAAGAACAAAAAATCTATAATAAAAGAGCAATTCATTATAATAACACTAACAAAGATTAAACAAACAAAATACATAAATTTATAAGTAGATTATTACGTAGCACATACTAATTAAAACTGGAAGTAGATCCGAATGAACTAAAAAAAAAAATTTTATATTTTTTTGTAACTAAATTTGATACATATTTTAATTACTAATAAAATTACATTTTATTATAATTTTTAAAAATTCTGAAATATATAAATAGCCCTAATAGCAGTTTAAGTGTTCAATAGCCTGGAAATGTTGAAATTTAAGCGTATAGTACCTATTTTTTTTTAGATTCTATGTATATACATATGTATGTATATACTTAGCGTAAAGAAGTGTAAATTACAAGTAAACAACGACAAATGATGTAATCAAAGAAAACAAAAAACTGCCAATAACTGTAAAATTCTGTAAAGAATGTAAAATCTGGTAATATTAAAATAATGTATAAAAAATTATTGGTTTTGGAAAAGAATATTTTTTTCTTATTGAAAGAGAATATTTTTACAGTTCAACAAAAATTTTTTCATTAGTAGTTTTTGTAGTGATTTAAACAATTATTAAGAGATATTAAAAATTGGGGGCTTAATGGTGGTGCTGAAGAGAACTTAATTTAAAATAGGTATGAATAAAATGCGTTTAAACTGCTTAAATTTAAGGTAAATGGCAAATATAGGCTAAAAGAATTACCTTTGTATATTTTTTGATCTTATGAGCTCAATTATTTATGTAGGGTTATGTAATAAAAAAAAGTAAATACATATATGGCACTAATGTGCCACATGTGATATCTGTCATTTAATTTAATTTGATTTCAGTAAAGAGTAATAACTAATAGGTGCGATTGAAAAAAACGACACCTATAAAAAAAAAAACCCTTTAAAATAAAGTTTTCATAGTGTTAAAAAGTGAAAGAGAACGCTCTTTTTTGTCTTTGGGAATTTTTTTTTTGAAGTTAGTTGTTTTATCTTATAATTGTTATATGATTTTAAGAATAAAAATAAATCTCTAAAATAAAATTTTATTTTAAAATATTTATTAGAAATAGTAATTTAAAATATTTTCCCACTATTTAGTTCAAAAAAATTAAAGAATAGGAGAATGGGGCTGAATACAGTCCTAACTAACGAGGCAGAAATAGAAACTGTAAATTGAATTAAAAATTTCCTATTTAATCAAAATTAATGATTTACTTAATCCTTTCCAACAAATCACATTAGAAGAGAAGGCAGAAACTCTATTGAAAAATGGCCGACCTGGAAAAAAATGGTATTAAAGTTTTATGAAGAGGTGACCAGAGGACAAATATAGAGCAACAGTAACAATAAAATTTAAAGAAAAATTGTTTTCTGACCTCAAAATTCATTTTGAGATTAAAAGATGAAAACAACAAAGAAAATTAACGGTTTTATTATAATTCAATGTTGATCGGCAGATTTTATTGCCAATGATTGTTTTTGTATACAAAATAATATCTAACAAAATCAATTTATAAAAACTAGTTTCTAAGAACTAGTAAAAGTAGATGAATGCGGAGTGACATGTTTTATGAATATTAGAGCATTGCATTTTTAGCTGACTAAAATAAATTGTATTACGCTACTCATAATAATTTTTGTAGATGGACACTAATCACATTTGACAATGAAATTAAGGCACTTTTGCTCAGAAATGGCAATTTTATGCGTTGCCTATAAAATACAATATAATTGTATGATGTAACTAACCAACGTAAGTGTTTTTAGGCCAATAAAATCGGAATAAAAAAAGGTATTTTTGCTTTTTTAAAAGAATCATCAGAATTAAAAAACCTTTTTATGAAGTTTAACTTTTACCCTTTATTGGAAAAGGTTTTATTTAACAAAGAAATTAAAAGTGTATTTAGAAATTACGAACTTTTCCCATTAAATTCAAATGAAATAGATTTCTCCTAGTGATCTTCAAAAATTAGAAAAACTTTCATACATTATTACTGCAAAATAATTTTTGAAAAACAATAACTGACTTACTCTTTTTGAATCGTGAAATAATAAATTAAAAAGGGGCCTCGGTGGCCTAGTGGGTAAGAGCGTATAAAATACGCTGTAAACACCGAGGGAGTTAGGGTTCAAATCCCACACACGTCATAAGAGTTATTCCCTCTTACGACATTTACAGCCACGTCTGATCAGGAAAAGCTGTGTAATTTCCTGTCCACATTTATGTGGCAGAGAAATGCATTAAAAAAAGTTAAAATCCTTATCCCGTAAATCATTTGAATTAAAAAAATTTGGTTTAAAAACGGGGTGGTTTTGGTTTGGTTAGGCAATCCTTCTACGTGACTTTGAAGTTTTTCACCGGCCCTCGTTAAAAAAAAAAATTACTATGTTTTACAAATGAAGCACTACAGTGTTACAGTTTGCAATGTTTTACCAATGAAGAACTACAGTTTAAATATGCACTTCCTGCCAAACAAAAAAAAAACAGAAGTCACGATTAAATCACATTTGATAATATCCCCTAATTTGGGGCAAACTTAAAAGGTTTCTAAAAAGAAAAAGGTTTCTCAAAAAGGTTTTCTCAAAAGGTTTCTTCTAAAAGGTAGGTTTCTAAAAAATTATAGTTTTTTCATTATTATAATTTATATATGTAGGTGTATAGGTGCATAAATTTTTCTGTGCTTTAGAATCCGACATTCCGAAGTGGCCAATTTCAAAATGAAAAATTTTTTTTATGTTTATTAACCCAACGCAATATATTTTAGAATATTTTTAAAATGGTCTTTTATATGCTAACTATTGAAAAAAAAGAAGAAAATTTTTTGGATTCTTCAAGAAGGAAAATCTGAGCAACAAAATACCGAAGCTCTATACCGACAACAACATTTTTATAATTATTTTATCACCTAAACTAAGAGCAAATGTTTCACCTTATTGAGTAAACATTTAAATTATCTAAGCTCAATGTTCAGCTTAAGAAAAAAAACGCTACAAAAAAACATTTCCCTTCAATAATTTCTTCCGCTGAATGGAGAGGGGTTTTTACCGATAAAAAAAAAAAATAGTGGAATCACCAGTAAAAAAATAAAAATAAACAAGAAAAACAAAAAAAAATGATAGTATCAAAAAAGGAGGCCAAACCTTAGAGACGATTTTCTAAAAGAATATTGGTGGTGTTGAATACCCAACCTGAAAATGTACACTATTCACTTATAGTAGGTACTGCATCATATGAATTTATTTATTTTTATTTTTTTAAATGTTTTTTATTTTAATTTTTTAAAATTAAAGTTTCTATAAATTCTTTTTTTTTTTTTAATTGAATCAATGGTTTTTTTTTATCATTGCCTTTGTCATTGTTGTTTATTATTTTTTATCATAAAATACTATTCCAATTAATTTGTCTGATTTTATATTTTATTGTCCGACTACTAGCATAAATGCAAATTTTCAGATTTAAAGACATATTTAAGAAAAACTATTTAATTTTTCAATAAAAAATAATATAAATGTAAATTTTTACTATTTTATATATTAATAACATAATACGTACAACAATATTATTATTCTTAGTTATTATTTTAAAATAATTTAAAAGAAAAATGGCAACTATTTGTCCGATTAATGGCGACTTGACAGATTTTTATTTTTTTAATTCTTCCTAAGTTTGAATCTTTAAATACCTTTAATTATTTTTATTTGTACTAATTACCTAATAAGGTATACGTTTAAAACAATATTTTTGATATTTTACATCTAATAAAATGTGTACATATTGGGCCATTCCATACGAGTAGTGTCCTCTTTCGTTTCTTGACTAATTTCCTCTTTTTTTTTATTTCTACACTGTTCCTCTCGATTGTAGTTTCTTTTATATGTGTGTGTAAATATTTCATTTTTTTCTGGGGCCTCGGTGGCATAGTGTGTAAGAGCGTATAAAATACGCTGTACACACCGAGGGAGTGTGTGTTCGAATTCCATACATGTCGTAAGAGTTATTCCCCCTTACGAGATGTACAGCCACGGCTGAACAGGAAAGGTAATTGTCCACATTTATGTGGCAGAGAAATACATTAAAAAAAAAATTTAATTTTAAAACAAAATTTGTTGTGTGAGGTAGGTAATAAATACGAGAATGAAATGTATGTACACATAAAATTTTTTTGACCCTAAAAAAATTTTTATTTGAGGTTTTGTTTGTGTTAGTGGACAAAATTTTTAAACTATAAAATTTTGGTTAAAAAATTACACCTAAAAATCCCTACCACAAATTTAGTTTATAGGCAAGACGAAATGAAACAAAGGTGAAAGTAAAAAATAACGAAAGAGGACACTACTTGTGTGGAATGGTACAATTTAAGTATGTACTATATGTATGTATGTATGCATATGCATGCGGTTAAATGTAGATGCATAAATATTTTATTTTAAAAATACATACATATGTACGCACATTATATATTCATAAAATACATATATGCCTACAAAGTACAAGAGTTAAACAAATTTTATTTCTTTATGCCAATTGTCAATATATGCATAGTTCAATTTCTTTTTTTAATACATGGGATAGATAAATTTGAAATTATAACGGTTCTCCTTAGTTCTTCTATATAAACATAGATGTCGTTTTTAAATGACAGTAAATATGACAAATATCACATATTATTATGTATGATTTAAAAGATACTTTGTTACTGCAAATATTATTTATTATGTTTTGTTTATTGTGTTTCCAATTTGTGTAAATTTTTAGAAACAAAATAAAATAATGTATTTAAATCAAAATAATATGATAATATATTTAAAGTACAAAATAAAGTGAATATATTATAATATAATATAATATATCAACTAAATAACAGTTATAATTGAGAATAAAATAATAAAATACAAAAGTTAATAAAAGGTGAATTTACAGATTTTTACAGCCTTATGCTTTTAACAAACAAAAAAAGAGCATTTTATTCTAAGTTTATACATATGTGTATGTATACAGGACTTGCGAAACATTAAAATTAAAACGAAATACATAAGTAGATTCTTACTACGTACCTGCTAATAAAAAAACTGAAAATTAATATCATTCCACTAACAATAAATTTAATGTCTACTTTTAAATACTAATAAAATTACATTCTTATTATAATTTTGTAAGTTTTAAAATTTATAAGCCTAATACAATCTTGATATTTTATATGTACGTGTAAATTATTCTGTTTTATGATGAAGTAAAGAAGTGTGAATTAAACAACGGCAAATAATGAAAACAACTGTAAACAATTGTAAAGAATTGTAATTTTTCTTTTGAGAAAAAAGTATTGTGGTTTAAATAATTATTAATGGATATTAAAAAGAAAAGAGGGTTTAATGGTGGTGCTGGAGGGAGACCAATCAAAAATAGATATAGGGAAAATGGATTAAGCTGCTTAAATCTAAGGAAAATGAAAAATATGCAGTACTATGTAATTTTATGAAAAACAATATAAAATTTTAAAAAACACTGCTGAACGAAGATTTAAAGGGCACAGGTAACATCTTTATTTTCATCTTAAGAAATTATGTAAACATTTTTATTGTTTAATTTTTTAAGTTTCTAATTTCTTTAAACAGGTCTTAAACATATCTTTTTATACATATGTATGTAGATATCTTATAGGTATATATATAGTTATATGTATGTATGTATCTACCTACTTATCTATAAAAAAAAAATTTTCCATATTTTTGGTGGGTGCAATTTAATGTACCTATGTATGCATGCATCTTAAATAGAAGTTTTTGTAATTGTTTTATTTTTCAAATTATAGTGAATATTCCATATGTAGCATGCAGGCAGTATCTAACTACTTATCTTATTCATTTTATAATATTTAACTAATTATAACTATAGATATGACTATGCTATATAATTTTTTTTAAAAGAAATCTAACAAAATATTTTTAATTTTAAAGTTTGCATTCAATATATAAATATATATATATATATACATACACATATGTACATAACACATAAATATAATATATTTTTAAATATACAGTATCTACGAGTATGTATGTATGTAATGTATTGTTAAAAAATTTGATTTCTTTATTTCAATAAATATGATACGCATGAGGTAGATAGATATAAAGGTATACATCTGTCAAAGGCCACGAAAAAACACGATTAGAAGACAAGGTCATATAAAAATGTAAACTACCTTCATTCTATATAAGAAATTATTTCAGTTAAATTTTTATGTATTTGTATTATGATTTATGACTATAAACAATTAAGACTATAATTGCTATAATTATAGTGTG
The DNA here is from genome assembly GCA_947095535.1 of Poecilobothrus nobilitatus. NCBI lineage: Eukaryota > Metazoa > Arthropoda > Insecta > Diptera > Dolichopodidae > Poecilobothrus > Poecilobothrus nobilitatus. The sequence goes on along the minus strand of OX352772.1, from coordinate 48,214,751 downwards.
AGTGTCACTATTCTCAGAATAGAGTCGAAAACACATACATACTTAAATGTGTGTCTGCATAGAATGAACATATCTATCTGTTTACACTGTGTTGCAATCATCAGTTGCAACTTCTTTTTTTTTTTCCCACTTCCTGACTTCGCCTAAAAAAAAGCTTTAAAACAAAAAAAAAAACCTGGTTAATACCCAAAAAAGTTGTTAACACTTTTGTTAACCAAAATTTAGCTGCTTTATCAGTTGCAACTCACCAATTCAACAACAATAAAAAATAACAATATATAAAAAAACAACAATAAAAAATTTTATTGAATCAAAAATATTTTTATGATACCTATACATACATACATATCTATGTTATATGTATTTTCACAAAATTAGAAAAATTTAAGTAATAAATAATATTAACGCACATATATAAAGTTGCAACTGCAACTGACAACATAGTGTAAACGCTAAGAGCTTGAAAGCAGCTAAAACAACAACAACACAGTAATAACCACTGTTGACTCGGGTATAAACAGGGCCTATGATACACAAAAAAATCTAAACTAACTTACATGAATTATTATAAACTGAAATAAGACCACAAAAACGAAGAAAGCAAACTCTTCCAAAATTTTATTTTTACATAACGGTAAATTTAAATATGTACTGAGATATGCTCTCTTTTTCAAATGGTCTGTCGTTTAATGTTTTTAGATTGAAAAAAGTTAAGTAGAATCTCAGATATACATATGTATATATGTATGTACACGTACAGTACACATTTGAAAATAAGACTTTTTCCAACTTTGAGGAGTCGTATAGATCAATTATAATGGGTTAGACTACATAAAAAAGTTATTTCACAACATTAATTTTTTCTTGAGAGACCAATAGAAATTATGAAATGAAAGAAAAAAGTTTTTAAAAACAAATTGACTTTTTGAAATAAAAAATTTACTGATTCACTTGACATAAATACCAATGCTACTCCAACTACCACTTCACATATTCCATAGTTTAACATATATAATAATATACATTATAATTTAAACAAAAAATGCTGTTTAATGTGGGATAAAATAAAATTGTTTTTATAATTAAAAATATGTGTTTAAAAATATTTAAAATTTAGAAACACAATAAATCAAAAAATAACAATACTACCAATAAAGAAATATGTAAAAAATTAAATCCATACATACTTCTAATTTATTTTTTTAGAAATATCTGCAAAGGTATTGTTAGTGAAGGGATTTCTTTTAAAAATGTAATAACCGGTTCCACAAGCGAAGATGAAATTCTCGATATTGAGAATTTTTATATAGAATCAGAATATGAAAATTCTGGTTCGCCAACAATAGAGGAATTAGATATTCTGGAGACAAGTATGGATATTGAATATATTGATTACATAAATAGTTTTGAAACTCCAAACTCCTGCCCATCATACTGTTCAAGTGTAAGAAACCAATCAAGCTCAAATTCGGCAATTCCTAGTGATTCGACATTGCGAGAGCAAGTGATAGGTTTGACAGCTATTTTTATTAAAGTTGATTATATAATTATTAAAGATTGTTGAAAATCGATCTTCTAAATCTTGTACTGGAACAGTTCCTTCATATCCAAAAAAATTAAAGCGATCACGTTTAAGTGATACTGATGGTGGTACGAAAGGAATTTCATCATTTATCGAAATTATGTCTCAAAAAGAAATAACACTAATTATTGAATCTATACTAATTTCTTTTATGGTTGTAATATCCCATTTAATGTATTATCCCAATTTGTTTCGGGATTTTATAGATAAATTACTTCCGGCATATTATTCAAAAATACCCAATCAAAAAATGCTAGCATCTTCTTTACTTGATGCAGCTTTTGAAAAGTGCAAATTCAAATCTGCTGCTACAATAAAGAAAAATTCTATCATGCTAATAGATACCTGGAAAAATCCGGCTTCGGATGCAAAAACAGTAGTTTGTATGACTTTGAGTCGATAAAAAAGGTAGGTTGTATGACTTTGAGTCAATAAAAAAGGTTTTAATCGATACATGGAATTTCACAGAAACATCGGATACCACAGATCGGCTTGCTGAGATTATTTGCGAAGCAATTGATGTTGCTAAATATACCTACAACACTGAAGTCTTTGCAGCAGTATCAGATAATGCAAACAATATGATTCGGATGGAAAAGAATCTCAAATATATAATTTGGCACTGTATATGTAACAGTTATACAGGAAATTTATTAATAAAAGACGTCGAGCAAAAATTATTGACATCCAATGTTTCTGAAATACTAAAAAATTTTAAACAGCCAAACTTAGAAAGCGCAATTTTAAACAAAAAAGGAAATAAAATTAAGATAATTTGCGAAACCCGATTGAGTACTTATAGAGACTCTTATAAATGTGTTCTGGATAATTTAAATCAAATGAGAATAGCTGCAGGCGAAAGTAGGTCAGGTTCAAGTTCAAAAATTAAATCTAAGGTTAGAAAGTTACTATTTGACAAAAATTTTATTCAAGATATCAAAGAAAATATAAAAATATTAGATCCGATTTGCAGTCTTATCAGTGCATGTCAAAAACCTAAAATCTCAGCAGTCGATGCAGTTAACTTATGGCTTAACTTGAAACTTCCTAGTAAATTCAAAGAAAATCTAGTAAATCGGCAAGATATGGCACTTAACCAATACAGCCTTACAGCGTACTATTTACATTCTTTTTATGAAAATAATATAATACCACAAACTAAAATGTTTATCATTAACAAGTTTCTACTTCCAAATTTAAGTGCTGGTGGTTTAGATGATCGGCATAAATTTAAAAATCGAGACGGTATCTTTGAAACTCTCTTCGAAAAAGGTATTAAATATCCTTTAATATTTTGGAGTACAGCGGAATTTTATGAATTATCGACACTTGCTATTAAACTTTTAAAAATACCGGCTTCATCAACTGAGATTAAACTACCTTTTTTAAAGTGGAACTTAATACATTCTCCTTTGAGGAATAAACTGTCATTTGAAAAATCAAAAAACTGATGCATTTATATTTAAGTTTAAGAATGGAAGACAAGTGTGACTTTGATTTGGAAATGGATGCCCAATAAAAAAATAATTTAATGTTACACTTCAATAAATCTTTTTTCAATATCAACGAAAAGTTTTTCAAAACCAATCACAACGTTTTCAATTTACATATCATTCAATTAAAAATCCACGGACCGGACTTGAATCTCCGATGTTGGAAATTTAAGGCGATAATAATAGCAATAAATAAACTTAACAGGTTTTCTTACTTTTAATAAAAATTAATAAAATAAATTTTTTTAAAAAAATTCAGTTGTTTTAGTACCGACCTTAACAACCGACATATATTTATGTAAATATTGTGGTGTTGTGTGACAGATATCCGAATCTATTGCATCAGCACAACAAAATTTTACAGAAGTTATTGCCCTAAAACTTGATCATCTTTTGTAAGATTTCAGACGCTAAGCTTCATAAAGTGGCAAGAGGTGCAAGAAGCCTGAACTGGTTGCTCTAGACCAACCAAATTTTACAACAGTTGTTGCAATAGAACTCGACACCTCTTTACTAAATTTCAGATTCCTATCTTCAGTAGACATACTGAGTTATTTTGATTTAAAAAGAGAAGTTGTATGATAGCTACCAGAACCTGTCGTACCATCAAAACCAAATTTTACAGAAGTTGTTGTCATAAAACTTGATCATCATTTGCAAAATATCAGATACTTAGCTTCAATAGATACTGAGTTATTTCCATATAAAGAAAGAAGTTGTATGGCAGCTACTCGAACCCGACGGCCGGAAATGTTGCATTTAAATAGCCCAACTAACAATTTTGCAAAAGTGACGTAAATAAAATTTCAGCCTTCTAGCTCCTGTATTTTTTGAGTTATCGTGCGGACGAACGGACGTACATGGCTTAATCGACTCAGAATTCGATTCTGAGCCGATCCATACCTTTGAGACTATATCTAGCTCGACTCCTTTAAGGTGTCACAAACTTAATGGTAAATTTATTATACTCTTAAACATAGATCATAAGGATATAAAAATACACTTCGACAGTAATATAATAATAAGATACAAATGGCATTACAAAATAATGAAAACAAAGTAGATTTCTTTTCTATTCTTATTTTGATTTTGATCAGCTTAAACATAAGCAAGTATAAGTTAATACATTTTGGAAAAGTCATATAACAACTATAGATGCATGTTCGACGTCGATATTTTTCTGCAACTATGAACATAAGCAAAACTTAAGTGACCTTCATGCAGCATTCGTATATGTAAATATTTCTTTGAATATACATTTCTATTTTTATGCATACATAAATATGTGTAATACTTTGAATAAAAGCTGAAAAACTTCATCATTAAACATATAAATACATAAAAGATTTTATAACATTAATTTTGTCATTGTAGACAGTTCTTTATTTAAATTGACTTTAAAAGATTCATAATTGTGTGTAACTATCGGTCATTTTATTATAGTATTTTTAATAAGCTGTTCACATTTAATTATAAGCTTTTAATACTTTAGATTATAGGAGATAGAAACAGAATGAATGCTTTTGTTATCAAATTAACACATATAAAAAAAAAAAACAAATAAAAAAAATAAAAATATAAAGGAAATTTTACTTTCACGCTATATACGTTCTAATCAGTTGAAAATGAACTATTAATCGTATATTAACAATTTCGGATCGGTTCGGTTGATACAAAAGAAAAAAAAAAATAAAGAAATTTAATTTTAATAAAAAAAAAAAAATAATAATTTAAATAATAAAAAATTAATTTTTTTTTTATTTTTAATTAATTAAAAAAAAAAAAAAAAACAGAATAAAAATATGCATATCGGTGTTATCGGTTGTGGTATGGTCGGTTTAACGACTGCTTTAGAATTACAAAAAGAATTTCGTAATGCTCAGGTATCAATAATTGCTGATAAATTTAATGAAGATACGTGTAGTTATGTTGCAGCAGGAATATTTCGTACAAGTACCAGTTTTACTGGACCAACAGAGGAGATAACATTGTAAAGAAATTAAATTAAAATAAAAAAAAATAAAAATAAAAAATTAAATTTTTTTTTTTAATATTAATTTTAAAATAAAATATTTAAAAAAAAAATTTTTTTTTTTTTTTTTTTAACTTTTATTAATTAGTAAATGGATACGTGATGCATATGAATATTGGGATGATATTCGTAGAACTTCAGATGCATCAAAAGCTGGTGTATGTCAATTATCTGGTTATATATTTTCAAAAAGAAGTCCAAATATTGTTAAGGTAATAGAAATTTTAATTAATTTTTGTTTTTGTTAATTTTTTAAAGTTAAATTGGATTTAAAAAAAAAAAAACAGTTTATGATTTTTTGTAAAGTGTTTATTTACCAGTTTTTTTGTAGATAAGAACTGCAGTAATTGATAATAAACAGCAGTAATAATTAAAAAAAATCAGAATAAAACTAAAGTAGATTGTTTAAAATTTAATTTTTCAATGTGAAATTTCAAATTTTAATTTTTTTTTTTGAATAATTGGAGAACGGTAAAAAGATATTTATGTATTACAGTTTCAAACATTTTTTCAAATATTAATACCAGAATACGAATCTTGATTTTTAATTTACAAATTGAAAATAAAGTGAACTTGAACCTTATGTTTCTAATTTCTAAACAATATTTTTTAAGCATATTTAAATGATAATAAGCACTTTACAATAATCCAAAGATATTCTTATTATTTCTTATCTATAAACAATTCAATTTTTTTTTAAAGAACTTTAAAATAATTCAAAAAAAAAAAAACTCAAATTTAATACAAAAAACTTAATTTGGTTACAAAAAATTGTTAATTAAAAAAATTGAGTGAAAAATTGAGTGAAAAATTGAGTATAAAGTTATTAGGTATATACTAATATTTTTTTATTTAAATCAATTAGAAAAAAAAAAAATTTATTTTTACAATTTATTGCAAAATTCTTATATTATTTATAATTTTATTTAGTGTTACATTTTATTAGATTTAGGACTGTAGATTCATTTGCTTTAAGAATATATATTTCGAATTTCGTTGCAATTAAATGCTGGATTTTATAGTTTTATTAGTTTTAAATCAGATCGAATAATTTTAGCGCTATTATCTAATCCTTAAAAAAATAAAACACCCATTTTTTTTTTTGGCTAAAATAGTAAGTTGTAACTGTTAATTTTTTTTGGGAATTTGTTCATTTTTTCATTTAAAATACTTAATAGAACGCTGCCCGTCTTTTGTCGTTGTAGTTGTCGTTGATTTTGTAAACAACTGTAAAATCCTTCTTGATTATTTTTTTACATACAACATCAAAAAATTTAAATTATTGGGTGCTGCTACTACTGCTACAGTTTTCTACATTTATACATATTATTTCAAAAACTCATTTTAAAAACTCGTTTTTTGGGGGTTAGTTCAATCTTTGTTCTGTGTTATTTAATTTTTTTTCTAGATTAGTTCATTTTTAGAGTTTGAAAATTTCCTTGAAATGAACCTCAAAAATTAAAAAAAAGTTTTTGAGAATTAGTTAATTTTTTTGGGAGTTTTTGGGGGTTGTTATTTTTTCTGATGGCGGAGTACATAATGAACTAACGCGCCCAGGAAATAGCCCCACAAGAAATAATTTATAAATAATAATAAAAAATTTATTCGGGGAATCTAACTAAAAAGTACAATAAATTACAAAGTATTTAAAAGAATTAAAATAAGTACAAAGAATTTAAAATAGTTGAGGCTTATAAAACCCCGTCCCCAAACACCGCTAAAGAAATTATTGAAACTTTGAATTTGCAACCAACTCTAAAATTTTGTTTTAATTTATTTGCAACCGACCAACTCTAAAATCTTTCCTAATCATTTTTTTTTATAAATATTTCAACATTTTACGATTTGAAAAAATGACCAACAAACTTTACTCTGCATAAATACTCTATATTATATGTTACTTTATGATAATAATTTATTCTACTAAAAATATAAAATATCTTAAAATTTTTAAATTTTAAACTTTTTTAAATTTAAAGAAAAATTTGCTATTGTGTATTAAAATTTTAAAATGTATTGAAGAACCTGCGATTTAAATTCGTTAAAGCAATATAAATTAAAAATGTTGTTAATTTATTAAATTGATATATCATCTCGTTATTAATTATTTGGGTAATTAGAAAATTGACTTTTTTAAAATTTTTGATTTCTTAAGTTAAACAAAGTTCACAAATCATAACCATACTAACTGTAGTAACTTTAACCCCCTTGTTTATTACATTTTTATATCCTACACCTAAAGTATAGGGTATATTAACTTTGGTATGGTGTTTGTAACAACCAAAAGGAAGCGAGTTAGACATGGACATATACATATATTCTGAATCAGGATCACATCCTGAGCCGATTTAGCGATGTCCGTCCGTTCGTCCGTACGCACGATAAAACAAAAAATAATTATGCTATCTTGATGAAATTTATGCTGTAGGTTAACAATGACTAAAGAAAGGCGGGGATTGCAAATGGGCGAAATTGGACCATGGGTTTGGGTACCTCCCATACAACTGTTGAAACCGAATAAGCATATCATCGAAATTAACAAAGGCAGAACCTTTAAATTTTGGAAGGTTCTGAACGAGCCTCAGAACAAACGAGATTATCTCCAAAACCAACAAAGATAGAATCTTTGAATTTGGTACGATGGTGTTCTTTCGTGTTTCCTTTTCTGTAAAATTGGAAACTGACATTTGAAAGAATTTGAACCATGGGTTCGTATTTTGGAAACTTCCGGACGAGAACAAGAGCAAACGAGCATATCTGTAAAACCAACAAAAGTAGAACCTTTAAATTTAGTACAATGGTGTTTTAGCATGTTTTCTTTATGTCCCTGAGATGGATTTGATGAATTGGAGTGACAATTCGGGTACCTGACACACGCCTCCCAAGGACTAACAAGCATATCTCCGAAATTAATAAAGATAGAAACTTGAAATTTTCTACAAGGGTGTCATGTATATCCCAAGAGGATGCCTCTCTTACGTTCTTTGAAATTCGAGTTGAATAAGACAGAAAAGGGAAGAAGTTCATGCAGCTGCCAAAAAACTTATGGATTTTTAATTTAATTCGAATTATTCAGGTGTAGGGTATTAATAAGTCGGTTGCATCGACTTACTGTTACATTTACTTGTTTTTATAATTATATTGGGATCATTGCAAACTAAATATTAGCATTACTGAATCAGAGTATTTCCATGTGCAACTATTACTAACATTTACATTTTGTCAAACACTATTTTTTATGGAATGGTAGTGAATAACCTTTAGTAAAGTTTTTAAGTTCATTAAAATTATTCTAAATTTAAAAATTCTTAGAAAATAATTATTAAAAAAAAATCAATATCGCAGTGTAGAAAGTAAAAAAAAAACTTTTTTTTATAATAACTCTTAAATTAAAGCATTGTAAAGTCACGAAATGTTGATTAAAATAGAATTTAAAAGTTTTAGATTCAATAACCTTGAAACTAATAAATTACTAAATAAAATTTATTAATGATTTTTAATATTAAAAATTTATTATTATGAGTATTGCATGTTATATTACATATGAGAAACCATAAAATATTTTCAACATGTTTCATAGTTTTATCTAATAGGCGCGAAAATCTTCATCATCTTGACATTGAAGACATTTGTCTTATCTATATAGCTAAACACACTGGTATTTCAAGTTTTTTTTTTTTGTATAGTGTAGAGCTAGTTTTATAGAGAATAAAAGTTTATAAGAGAGAAAGTTTTATATAGAGAAGCTAGTTTTCAAAACTAGGTACAAACTTCAAAATTCTAAAACAAGGATAATTTGAGTCCAATTCAAGGATAATCTGTACATATATGTCACAAGAATTCAATATACTCACAGATGGAAGTTTATAAGCACTTAAACTAATTCCACACAGATTTGGCCTAAGTTCGATATAAAACAATCTACTTTACTTTTATTTTTAAATTACGGAAATATTGGTAATGTAATAGGAGTTTTAAGAGGACACACTTTTATCGGTACAGATGTCAGAAGACTAACGCTTCTTTAAAATATTTTTTACAGAAATTGTAAAAAAGAATAAAAATCAACCTATGAACGGTATGGTTTATATCAATGTCCGGCCCTTGCACTTAAAAGAAAGAAGTCTCTTGAGAAATTCGTCTTGAATAACCTTCTCGATTTCTCGGGATGTAGATAAATAATCTATACATACAGTTCTTATATTTAAAAACTCACAATGATCTAATTGTAGAAAAATACATATGCTTGTAACAGACCTAAATTTGACATTAGAAATCTAAGTGTGCATCAACAGTACCTACTCTCTATTTACCTATCTACGTAGTTATATCTAGTGCATCTTTTTAAAAAATCATATTTAAAATGAATTTAATATTTTGTTTTGTGTTTTTTTTTTGTTTTAGAATGATGTCCTTGAGAAAATTTTACCAATTTATCGGCAAGCAGATGAACGTGAATTGAAATTGTGTAAAGGTGATTGGAAATATGGTTCTTTTTTTACAACAATTTTAACAGAAGCAAATATGTTTCTTCCATATGCTACCGATAAGTAATAATAACAAAATTTTTTAATTCCATTCTATATTTTAATAATTTACTAAATTGTTTTTTTTTTTTATTTTGTAGATTCATTCAACAAAATGGAAAAATCTATAAACAAAAAATTGATTCATTTGCAAAACTTCAAGGAAAATTTGATATATTGGTTAATTGTACTGGATTGGGTGCACGTGAATTATGTCAAGATAATCAATTGGTACCAATACGAGGTCAAGTGATTAAAGTAAAAGCACCATGGATTAAAATGGCATTTTATGGGGATTATGATACATATATAGTACCAGGTTTTGAAGGTGTAACATTAGGTGGATGTCGACAATATGAAAGTTATAATACTGAATTATGTAATTATGATAAAATGGCAATACAAGAAAGATGTTATAATATGTTACCAAGTTTAAAAAAATCACAATTTATTAGAGATGCATGCGGTTTAAGACCACATAAATCTGTTGTTCGTGTTGAACCAGAAATCTATGATACAATAACAAATGGTAAAATAAAAATTGTTCATAATTATGGTCATGGTGGTTATGGTATTTGTACATCACCTGGAACAGCAAAACATTCTGTTGAATTAGTTCATGATTTATACTCATCAAGTAATTTAAGTAAATTGTAAAAAAAAAAATTTTAAGTTTTTAACCCTATAAAATATTTGTCTTCCATAATATTATGACTGTTTTATTTGTTTTTGAGATTATATAGTAAAACTAAAACAAAAAAAAACAAAAATGTTAAATAAAATTATTAATATTTATTTTATTTCTTAAAATTGTTTAATAACTAAAAAAAAAAATTTTTTTTTTGTCTAAATATTTCGTTGTTCTAAAAATTTTATTTAACAATTAATAAAAGAGAGGACTTCAATGGCCTAGTGGGTAAGAGCGTATAAAATACGCTGTAAACACAGAGGAAGTGTGGTTTCGAATACCAAACACGTCGTTAGAATAATTCCCCCTTATGCCATAAGGAATCTTAAACTCCCTTATATGCCAATAACCAACCCCCTTACATACAAATAAGAAATCTTAAAGAGAAAACTTAATTAGAAAAAAAAAGGATTTACCAAAACCCAATAATAATAATACCAATACCAATAATAACAATAAATTATTCGGAAATTTTATTGGCCTTCAATATACTGGAAGGAATTAATTTATTATTCGATCATCTTAAGGCAAAGTAATTACTGGTCACTGGCAATCTATCTCATAAATCAGGGCTTATTCAATCATTTTTTTATTGGATATGATTAAATAAATTCTTTAGGGAGGGAGACTCTCTTTAGATCTTTTTGTTTCAACAATTTTTATTCGTAAATATTTCGCAGATTTTATTAAAATTTTTAGTAATAAGATCGATGTGATTGTTTTATTTCCTATAAAAGGTAAAGTTTTTAAATAAACTTAAAATAACAGGAAGACAAACATTTTAAAGTACTGTCATATATGATCGAGATTTTGACCAACAGTGAAAATATTCCATACAAAGTAAATTCATTTATTAATATGTTCCAAATAGTTTTTTGTTCCTTGACATTTTGTCTATATTAATTCTGAACTAATTCGCAAAGTGGGCCAACATTTAAAGAAATATAATACAGAATATACTTTTGCTACATTTAAAAAAAAAAAAAACGATAAATCCTGCTTTTGAAGACAAACTGCCACTACATATACTAAAACTATTAATATAAAACTATACATACAGAAAATATTATAAATAAATCAATAGTTAGCGTTTCCCAAAACTTCGCTAACCAAATTAATAAAATTATAACTTCCTGACCTAATTCTTGTATCTACATATGTATAAAGTAAATTTTTTTTTGCTTTTATACATATTTAAAATGGAATATAAATGCAGATTTAGTCAAAAACAAACAATTAATAAATAAAAGTTTACAGATAGAAATTAACTAATTTGTATTGGCAGAATTTAGAGATGTGATAAGTATAACAACTACAAGATTTTAAATAATTATTATATTATATCTGGTAATGCCTCTAATTTTTTATTTAATGATAAATTGTTTTAAAAAACAAAATTACATCCAGAAAATTTTTGACAATCTTAAAAACATTTTTTGTTTTTTGTTTTTTTCTTTTTTTGTGTACAAAGCAACTAAAACCCTGAAGTCCCTTATTGTCCCCAATTATTGTTGGTTAGAATTGTTGTAAAAATATAGAAAAGAGTTTGTAAACTAACTGATTGGTAGATTTTAGGAACATGTTTTTTTTTTGGAAAAGTTGAAAATTGTGTAATGGATCATTTTTATTGAGGGAGAGCACGTTGGATGAAAGCATGTTCCAAATTTTAACAGTACTCACAATAAATGGATTTCCATAACTAGTTTTGAACCACCTAGGAATTTCCATTTAGAAATAACCACTTGAGGAATGAGGCCTCCCTAATGTTGGTTTGAAATTGTTTAAACAGGTGCATTATTTATTACAATTCAATAAAACAAGTTTCATTACCTACAAGATTATCTACAAAAGTGAGATAAAACAATAAATTTTACTAACCCAAAATAAAATATTTGCTAACTTCAATTATAGTTACCTCTTCGATGATCCCACCCTTCATATTATTGAAAAAGTTCTGTAATATTTAACAGAAAGAAAACTGGTGACTAAGAAATATAACGAAAATTTTTTTCTATATTAATATCTTATTCAAGTTATTCTCTGAATCTAAACCAGATAAAAAGATTTAAAGACTATACAATCATCAGTTTATTTTCTTTTCAAACTAATCATTAAAAACTTGAACATAATATTTTTGGTTTTTTTTTTTTCTGTATAGAGCGTTAATATGATGTAATTAAATTAAAAACTAGCGCGTATCTAAAAACCAACTCGTTTTATCATAGTTTATAGATCATTTTAAATTTATTGGTATCATATGCTCAGATAAATTTACAACATCTTGAACATTTTGTACAGAAAGTGAGGTAAAATAAATGAGGAAAAAAATAAAAATAAATTAAATTATTGTTGATGTGGTCACGAGATTAGGTTCTGGTCAATGCAGGCTAGATATACGATTTTTATTTGCATGATATTTACATGATGATATTAAATAAAATAAAATTTTTTTCTATATAGAAAAATAATAATTTTTGCAATACCTTTTCATTTACAATTAGAATATAAAATGGAGAATTAAAACATATAATGATTATATGATGTTTAATTATGAAAAATTAGTTAACATTTAAAAAATTAAATATAAACTTAAATACGGTTAAAATTAAAATATGATACAATTACAATTTGTGAGTCTATGACAGCATAAAATCATTTCTTAAAAAAAAAAACACTTGACATATTAACCAGTTAAGAAAAAATAAAGTCTTTTAGCAAAATACTATACCTGGCAAACAGAAAATTTAGCATACGCTTTTTTTAAAGCATTTAAAATTGTTGGGGCTGCTGCATACTATATACTATTCATTCATAAGCATAATTCGAAATTACATACATCATATTTGTTTTATTAAATTTAATGCCACAAGTCTCTTTGTTATTATGTCTCTTATGTGAAATGTCCCATTAGTATAAATAGAATTTTGCAAAAAGTTTTTTTTTTTAAAGAATATTTGCTAAATAGTATAAAATACAAGAATGTCATATAATAAATGTCTTTTTGAAAACTTTCTTTCAGCCAAAGGTTGAGTTCATGTTTGCAGATGTTACGAAGTTCTACAAATGCAGAGCGTTTTTGAGGCAACACTGCAAAAAGTTAGCCATTTTTGTTTTAAGAACTTTAAAACATCCGCTGTCATATTTGCAGTATGAAAATTTATGCTGTCGATAATCAAAAAATAACATAACCTAAAAATACCTTTTAATTTTTTTTATTTTTTTTTTTTGAAAACTGTGTAACAGCATATTAATTATTATAAAATTTTGCGTGTTTATAAATTCATTTAAATTTTTTTTTTTAAATGTCAAAATACAAAAATTTAAATGTCATATACAATAAAGTAAGTGCAGTAAACTGTTTTTAAAGGTAGTGCTGCTTTTTGCAGTTTTTTGATTTTCTGTTGCAGAGTGGCGCGGACTGAATAAAAATTATGTTTTAAGATCTGCAGATCTGCATGAACTCAACCAAATTTGCTGACAATATAAAACTGTTATACGCAACTCAATAAAGATCTATTCCACTCAGTCATCGGTTTATTAGTACTTGCATTATTGACCTTGTTTTTTAGACAACAATGGTAGATTTAAAGAAACAAAATCAATTATTACCTCCGCTCAAAATTTTTCAACGAAAATTAAAGAGTACTATAGATGCTGATTTTTACACTGTACAACTCTTAAAAGACTTACCAGATATTATGGAAATTCATTTATCATGTACACTAAGCATATATTATTTAAAGCCTTTTACGCCATCGAATGTATCCGCCAAAGTTAAAATTCATTAAGTTAATTCTTGATCTTTAACAATTAATGAAATGTACCCAAACACCAATGCTATAATATCTTTTTTGCACCCTTATTGTAAAAACGAAACTGTATATGTTTTATTAAAAGTTCATTTTAAAGTTAGTTGTAAAAGCTATGGTTTTGGTTGATTAGTCTAAAAATACGTAGAAAAAAATCTGGATGAATGTCGATGTTTTTCACCAAAACATTTTTTTTTTTTATTCTTATTTCACTCTATAATCCTTCTATTCTTTATTATTACCGTTAATTAAGCTAAATTGTAATGTTTGTCTTTAAAGAAAAGAATGTATAAAATTTTAAGTAGTTTATACAAAATATTTCTTAAAGATATTTTTTATTTAAATTAAATTATTCTTCAGTTTATTATTTCTGTTTTATGAGCTTTAAGCAAATTAAAAAAAATTAAGGAATAAACTGAGATTGATTTTAATTGAAAATCAAAAATTAATAAAACTAAGACTGGTAAAACTGTAAAATATTTTTATGATCTTATCTGATTTTAGTTTAGGAAATCCCACTCGCCTAAATATATGCAAAATTCTTAAAAGCAAACTAGATTTAATTATTAATTTGTTTATTTATTTATGTTTTACATGGTTTTACTGATATATTATAAGTTTTTAACGGTTTTCAAGATAATAATGTTTAAAGTTTTCCATATATTTTTTAAAAATAAAAATTTTTTTTTTTTCGTGTATCTATCATAGAAAGTTGATGTAACATAAGTATTTTAAATATTAAGATAGATCGTATGACAAATCATATAAAAATCTAAAAAAACATCCTTATTTTCTTAGTTGTAATTTGTAAAATTATAAATTTTTGAAATACATAGTTGTAATTTTTTCATAAAAGAAAAATGATTATTAATGTCCAAATTTTATTTCATTTTTAAAGAAATCCATTTCAAGAAAGATCATAATGAATGCCGGGCCGGGGATCTTGTTTAATAAAAGTATATTTATAAAACAAACAAAATTTATATAACATCTTTCTTCGAATATGCATTCAATCTCGTATACGGTAGTCATACACATAATATTTTCAGATAATATTTTAATTTTTTGTTTTTTTTTTTCTTTTTGTTCTAGATATCACTTTAGAGTTTGTTGTAAATTTTTTACTTTAGTCACATTATTTTTCATTATAAAATTTTAAAAAAATTATAAACAATTTCGCCCACTCATATGCAATATTTTTTTAAATATTTGTATATATAAAAAAAAAAAACTTTCTCACTTACTCTTTATAATTTATTTACTTGCAATATTTTAATTAATAATACCTAATACATATATATTATTTGTAATATTATATTTAAATAAATAAATTTTCACTTACCTTGATAAACTTCGATCTTTAGTACAAACACAACTTAAACTTTTTTCTGATTGACATTTTGAACCACACATTGAATTTTCACAATATCTGCAACGATTATAACTAAATGATGATGTACATAAAGTACAAAATGAATCTAAACGATCTGAATCAATACGATCTGTTGTATTTGTTGCTGTTGTTGTAATAGTAGCTGTTGTTGATGTTTCAAAATCTGTTGATATATTATCATCATATTCAGCGCTACAATCATCAGTTTTTTCATCATCATCGTCATCATCATCATCATCGTCATCTTCTTCTTCTTCATTATCATTATCATGAATATTATCTTCATCGACATTATTATTATCATCATCATCATCATCATCATCATCACGATCATCTGATGAAAATTCGAAACTAACACTTTCAGATCCCCATTCACGTTCAGATTTCCGACGATATGAGAATGAATTACTCATAGGACTTGAACGAAAATTACCATTGGTATGAGGTGAAAATGTTCTTATATCATATTTACTCGTCATTGACAAATTCTCATTAAAATAGATTATGTTGACGTCATTATATTTATTTAAAAAATTATTATTATTATATTTTTGATGATGATGATGTCGATTTTTTTTATTAATTGACATTATAGTATTTTTAATTGATTTTTGTTTCTTTTGTTGTTTTGCTGCTATTGTTGATGTTGTACAAAATGATAATGTTGATGATGATTTTTTTTTATATGATTTTGATATTAAAGTTAATTTTAATAAATCAAATAAACAAAGTTTTAAATCCAGCATACCATTTTTTTTTTTTTTTTTTTTGTTTTTAAGAATGCAGTTTATATTATTGTTTGTTTTTAATATTCCATTATGATATTGGATGTAAATCTACTACTGTTTTATCTGTAAAAGTAAAATTTTGGTAAAATTTAATAAAAATAAATTAAAATTTAATATAAAAAAAAAATTATTTTAAAATATGTTATCTTATAATTGGATTCCAAATATTAATCTGTAATAAATCTTTAATATTTTAATTCTCTGATCGTATACCCACATTTTTCTACCATTAAAACTAAGAACAATTATTTTTAGGAAACTTTTAGGAAAAAAAAGAAAAATGTTTTTTGAATACACTAAAATAGAATATTTTTAGAGACCAAATTATTCTATGACGTGTATTAAAGTTAATTAGTCACAACTTACAACAAAGATTATACTTAAGTGAAATTTTTCATTACTTAAAAATATTCACCATTAGAATTTAAACAACAAAATTATGTTTTTAAAAAGCCATTAGCCAGTTATGATTCTCGAATAGAGTTAACTGAAAACATAGCCTTTACTGTTTTAGTAAAATTATATATTCTATCTATAATATTCTATATATTTTATCTATTTAGTTTGTATAAAAATTCCCTCTAAGTTTATAACCCTTTTTAATCTAAGACAGAATTATCGCTATAGAATGTTACAGTTGTTATAGTTAAAAACTATACGAAAGTTGTAAAACTAAAGAGTTTAAAAAGAGATCTAATTTTGCCTTATTTGAAAATTGAAGCAATTTAGTTAAATTTTGATTTTGCCACATTTTACGGCTATATTGTAGCGCTAATTAAAATTCACAAAGAATAAATAATATAAAAATTACATAAGAAATAGAGTTTAGGTGGAAACTTGTTCTTCGCTTCCCACTAAAAACAAATATAAATAAATGCTGCGATTTTAAGCTAATTTTTCAATTTATTATGCTTCAAAAGTTTATCAGTTTAGGTGGTTTAGAATTAGATACGTACATACATACATACATACATGCAAGTACATACTTCTTTTATCACAATTTTTCGTAACTGTATATGGATGGGTGTCATATATGGACTATATGTATGGATGGATGTCATAAAGCCATATGTCATAAAACCATAGTTTAAAAATATTCACCATTAGAATTTTAAAAATATATGGCTTTATGACCCATTCAAATGAGTCATAAAGCCACATTCCCAATATGGTGTTATGTCTCATTCGATTAAAAATACTTTAAAAGAAAAACTATTAAACTCTAGAATCCCTTCTCATTAAGAATCTCGTATATAAATATATGTATAAATACTCTGAAAAAGGAGAAATATCCTGATTTTATAACCAACTCTAAAATCCCTCCTAATTCGCAATCTCTTTTATACATAATAGGTGTGTTTATTAGATTTAGAACAGAACAGAACACATGTAAATATTCAGGAAACAGGAAAATACCCTAATTGTTCGACCAACTCTAAAACTCCTTTAAATCAAAATCTCGCATATACATACATATATATATAAATATTTTGGAAAAGAGGAAATACACTGATTTTGTAACCAACTATAAAAACCCTGCTCAATATAACATAAATTATTCAATATTTTCAAAAGGTTTCAAACAATTTTCTATCAGCCTCGTAACGGCCATCGCGGCTCTTTCTTCGAGCCACTCTTCACCCCTCCCTCAGCCTTGCCTTCACAACTACCTTCGCGCTTCTCTTGAAGGATTGGGACCTGCTGCATCGGAACGCGGGCGCGCTAATAAACGGGAACGTACGGAAGTTCGGACACGGGGGCAGCAGTCTTCATTTCATCTTTGTTTTTGTTTTTCATAAGAATGTCTAAATTTTCACAAAATTTATTATTATTTTTCACAGTCAGAATTTAATATTTTTCGTATGAAATTAAAACCTTATTTTTTTACCCCCATGATTTCAAATTATTTGTTCTGTAAAAATGAGATACAAAAATTATTTCAAAATATAGGTTCCCCTTTTGCGGGTTCTGCCTATATATGTATCTATTTGGAGGAATTTTATAGTCGGTTACGAAACCAGGATTGCCCCTTTTTGCAGTCTCTTTATATATATATATATATATATTCTGGAAAAAGCAGATATTCTGATTTTGTAACAAACTCTAAAATCTTTCCTAAGTATTTTCTTTTATACATACTTCAGCACCAAAGCTTTTGTAAACATTTTTCAATATCAATCGATCAACAACAATTATACAAAAAAAATTATATTTGATCCATAAACTACATAAACTATTTATGTAGTTTATGATTTGATCACACAATAATTTAATTATGGCTTTATGACACAAAATATTTTATAAAACTACTTATGGCTTTATGATCCATTCAAATGAGTCATAAAGCCATGTATTCCCAATATGACATATAAAGCCATATTTCACGAATATGGCTTTATGACACCCCACCTTATGTATGTACCTAAATAATACCAGAAAATACATATGCATGTATGAATATAATTATATTAGATTTGGTTGGTCAGGACACTTTCTTCAATTGCCTTCAATTGTGTTTTAGCACTCTTTAAATACTTTATGAATAGTCATTTTAAAACACAAATTTAAAAAATTTAATCAGTTTTTTTTTTGTGAAAAAAATATTTTTCGTTAAATCATTCGTTAGCGAACGTTAAATTAAAAATTCTATAAATTTTTAATTTCTTCTAGACAAAAATTGACTAAAAAATTTAAAAAAAAATAAGTGAGGGTTCAAAAAATCTATATAGTAATATTGGGCCCATTAACTGCATTTCCTTTTATTTATTTATAAATTCATCGATTATTGTTAATTATTAATTTCAATCAATAATCAATTATTGTTAATCATCATAATAAATTAATCAAAACTCATTGAGTAAATTTTAATTCTTTGGATTTATCAATTCAACAATATTTTTATAAAAAAAAAATTGAAATGTCTTTTTATTTGCAGTTTAGTATTTTTCCTATTCTCCAATAGATGTCGCGCCTTATTTTATTTTATTTTCAAGTTATTTCAATCAAATTGATTCATGTATATTCAAATTAAAAATGTCAATTTTGTTTTTGTATGAACTCAGACGTCATATTATTTCTGTTATTGACATATTTTTGTTTTGATTTTTCATACACGTTGTATAATTATTAGATTTTGATTTTGTTACTTCAAAATTATTGAATATAATTGTGATAAAAAAATAAATTATAATAAAAATGTAAGTAGAAAAATTTTTTTTTTAAATATTTATATAAATCAATCTTTTCAACATTTTTTTTATGTAGCAATAAAATGAGTACAAGTAAAGGTAATTCAAAAAGAACTCGTGCACAAAAATATCAAAACCGTACCGCTTTTAAAAATAATTTATATGATAAAAGTGATCAACAAAAAAAACTTAATAATTTACATGTATCTGAAGTTTGTACACATTGTAAAGGAATAATAGAATGGAAAATAAAATATAAAAAATATAAAGCATTATCACAACCTAAAACATGTACAAAATGTTCACAGAAAAATGTTAAAAAAGCTTATCATGTCTTGTGCCGACAATGTGCATTGCAATCAAAATGTTGTGCAAAATGTTTAAAAAGTTCTGAAATTGTTGAAATTATACCACCAGAACCAACTGAAATAGAACAACAAAAATTAAAAAGTGAAATGGATCAATTAATTAAATCATTACCAGAAAGAAAACGTAGATCATTTTTAAGGTATATGGCTAAAGGTCAAAAAATGGAAACTGAAACTGAATCAGAAGTTATTGAAGATAATGATAAAGAAGAAGGTGAAGGTAATTTAAATTTAAAACAGAAAAAAGATATTACAAGAATACCACATAGTCGTGAAACTTTATTGAAAAAAATTGAAGAATTAAAATTAAATGAAGACATTAATGATGATTTTGATTTTTCTGATGATGAAAATGATGATTATGGTGATGGCGATGATGGTGATGATGAAGATGATTTTAGTGAAGATGTAGAAGATTGTAGTGATGATGATAATGGCGATGGCGATGATGAAGAAGAAGAAGATGAAGAAGAGAATAAAAAAGTAGAACCAGTTAAACAAAGTGTAAAGAAGTAAAATAAAGGTGTATATTTAAATTTGTTTACTAATAAAAAACAAAAACTTAAATTTCAATTGCTTTCTATAATTTTAGAAAATTGTTTTAAGTACCTATTGATATTTTTTAATTGTAAACCTACAATCAAGCTAAACCAATAAAGTTTTTAAATAAATATTGAATTTTATCGCTTAATTTCCTTCAAGGTACAGAGATAGAATATTTTTAAATTTTGACTGCAAAAGTAAAACATATGAAGTTATCTTTGGCTTTATGTAAAAAATAACAAACACAACGTCCTATTAGTTTAACGCAAAAATAATTTGAATATTGTAAATAGTTGAAAACAAGGTTTTATTCATTCGTATTTTCGATACCTTGTTATTATTATACATATAATCAAGTCATGGTCATTATCATTTTCATGGTTAAGTAAAATTTTAACCATTTTTACAGATAAATTATCAAATTTTGTTTTTGTTTACAATATATTATGCAATATATTTTATGGCCCTTTGCCAGTATGGCATTTGGCCAGCGTATTTAAAAGTAATAAAATATGTAGAAAATATAGTAGATATTTTAAAAACAGACCAAAAGAATATTTAATTCTCCATAAACAATTATTCGAAGGTTGAAAACACCTTCAAACAGAAATTGTTTGATAACGCAAACCTAAAAGCTCAAAAAATTTTTAGTTCTTAAAATTATATTTAAAAATAATATTAATAAAAATAAATTTTAGTTTTAACAATTGGCATTTTTTTTTTACATTTATTTGAGATTAACAGAGTAAAATAGTTACATATGTGTTAGGGTATTTGGTATAAGAATACACGAATGAATATTTTAATACAACAGATTAATTTTTTTTTTTTTTTTTTGGTTTTTTTTTTTATAGATAATTTAACAATTACGCATAAAGAACATTTTAAATTTATTACAAAATTTATAAATGTAATTATATAGTAATTAAATTAATAACATTATTTTATTTTAAAATTAATAAAATTATTTAGCTTGTAGTTTTAATTTGTTAAAAAAGGTAAGGAAATTCTTATTTTTAGGTCAAATTTAATTATGAAATTTGATCAATGACGCATTTCTAATATTGATCTAATATCGATCTTTCAGTTGTAAGTTCTCTGATTGAAAATAATATATCTTATAAAAAAAAATTAATAATGATAATATTATTGTAACCACATCCTAGCAGAACTGGTTTCAAAATAATATTATTAAGTTATTTGTTATTATTTTTAATAAACTGGTGAAAATAAGAATAATAATTATAATTTATTAAATATTGCATATGTTTAGGCTGAATTAAAATGTTTGAAATATTATATTTTATAGTAACTTTTTAGTTTTGTTTTTTTTTTTCTTCGTTGAATTACGGTAATATTGTTATTATTCAAAGTAATTATATATATATATTGTATGTATATACGTATATATATATATATTAAATATTATAAATAATTTTTATTTAAAAAAATATTTAATTATTAATTTTTAAAAATTTCAAAATTTTTTTAACAATCATCTGTATATTCGATGTAAAATTATTAACAATAAGTATATAATATATTATAATATTTGTATGTTTGTACCTATTTTCTAAAATTTATTAAGATAAATTTTCTTTTATTTTATTTATCGCAAAAAAAAAAAAAAACAAAAGAACAAAAATATAATTTAGACATTTAATAAAATAGCACATTTAATTTTTAATTATTGTCATAAAATTTTTTTTTTTTTTTTGTAAACAGTCGTCTGTTTCCCTTAAAATTTCCGCATCCTGTTCAACATTTCAAACAAACCAATAAATCTGTATTCATATATGTAATATAGAAATAAAAAATTATTGATTTTTTCACAATGAATGACTCACAATGAATCAACACCCCAATTTAATACAATTAAGTATAAAAACTTTTCATTGTAATTGAATTTATTCAAATTCACTTTCAGTTTCACTTGTTTCAGTTTCATCAACTTCTTCTAATGTTTTTAATTCTTCAATTTTCCTCAATAAAGTTTCTTTAGAATGTGGAATTCTTCTAACAACAAATTTTTTTTGATATTGATGTGATACAGTTCCTGATGATGATGTACTATTAGGATTGCTATAATCATTATCATTTGTATTAGTAGCTTTTAAAATATGAGAATTAGCATGAGATTCTTTTGCATATGAATTTATTATAACATCTTTTGATGTTGTTTGATTAATAGAATCTTCTGGTATATCACCTAATGCCATATTTTGGGCTGTTGATGATGGTAATATAACTTTTGTTTTAACTTTTTTACCACGTCTCATAAAACGTAAAAATTTATTACGTTTACGTTCCGGTAATGTTTTTATTAATTTATCAATTTCTTTTTTAAATTTTTGATGATCTTTATCTATGGATGTTATTGGTGATGGAATACATTCATCATCTTTAATTAATTGTATACATTTTGAACAGATATGCTCTTTTATAGCACAATTATTACAAATTTTATGATAAGATTTTTCAACAGTTTTTTGTTTACATTTTTCACATGCTTTTGGATTTGCTAATGGTTTATAACCAGGACTTTTTATTATTATTTTTATTGAATCTTTACAATCATGACACACTTCAATTATTTGATTCATTATTATTAATTTATTATTTTAATTTCTATATTAGATTATTAAAACAATAGAAAAAAAAAATGAAAAATAATAATTGTTCTCAATAATTAAGCATCCTATTGAGAAGAGTATAATGTGACAACTGTTGCAAAATGAAGAATTAAGGATATAAAAAATGTCAAAAATGAAAATATTTTTTATAAGATATACATTATAAGGTAGAGAAAGAATTTGATTTGAAAGTCCTTGAATTTTTTTTTTCTTTTGTGTTTTTTTTTTTTTTGTTTTGTTCTTGAAGTGATTTATAATTTTAAAAAAGTCCTTTTAAGGAAGGAAGAGGAAATTTCATAATAATGAAATTGTTATTTTAGGAAATTAATAGTGATTGTCTAAAGGATGAAATTATGGTAGTAGTATAATATTATTGTAAGACAGATTACTTAGTACAAGCATCTAATAGGGAAAAAACGATCTCTTATATTGGTTAAGCTTTTCAAAGGTAAACGGTTTACATTGGAATACAGATTAATCATGCAGAATACACGTGTTAAACATGCTAGCGTAAAGTTTCACTCTTAGTGTTAGTTTGTTAATGTTAACGCTAATATCAAAAGGCTCAGACATCGAATTAGTCCATTTTAACATACGTGAAATATTTTCAAATTTGATATAGTCCGTAGAGCCGTGCTGACTGCTGACTGCTGTGTTATATTAAAAATCTCGACCAATCTCAATTATTTTGAATTTTCTTCCTTATACGTCATTTATTGGGAAATAAATTTATCAAAAATATGATGATTCATTATTTTATTCGTTATTTATTAAAAATATGGTATCAGTCATAAAAATAAATATGATAAACGGTGTTACTAGAGAGAATTTAAGTTAATCAAAGAAATTTAACCTCAATAAGGAAAAACTCAATCGGATTAGTCCAAACAAAATTCCGTAAATTTGATATTAAATTTGTGATTTTTATTTATAGATATATATTTCAAGTATAATCTGTTATAATCAAAGTAATTTATTAAATAAAATTCAAATTTTTTAGAATTTATATTTTTGTTAGTTTTCATTATGTTCTAAAGGCATAGGCATTAGGCAAAGGATACGCATTTAATTATGTTCTAAATACTTTAAGCCTATTTATTTTTCTGCTTGGCTGTAGTAAATTGGAAAGTAACTGCGTATAAATATACTCTAATATGTATGAGTGATATTATTAATATTTTGTATGCAAGTGAAATAAAAGTAAAAGAAATGAAGAATTGCCATATAATTAGAATGTTTTCTATACGAATATTCTTTGGTGATATATTGGTAAAATATTAATTTTTTGATATAATAACATTTATTTTTCTTTTCTCATTTCCTTAGGGAACATAAAACTGTCGCAAAATCAAAATCCAATTTTCCCTATCTTGTGCCAATCTTTTCATTTTCGGCCAAAATCTTCAATTATTCTCTATCTCTTTTCTCACGTTCTTTTTGCCTTGAGCATTTCAGTCTAATGCTTGACGTGCCATACTGATGTTGAGGATGTGGCCGATATTGACTGAATAATACCCGTAACTCTTTTTTGTGTATTCTTCTTGGCCAGAAGATTCTACCAGAAATTATAACTCTGCATATCATTCTTAGGCGCTTAGCGGTGAACATCTCATATATATCACATATTATGCACCCAAATTTAATATATAACATGTTTATTAAATTCCGAAAAAAAAAAATATATAAATTTTTTATTATTTGTAATAGCAGCCAAGTGTAGATTTAAAAATTTGCTCTTAATATGAACCAAATAGTAAAACAGTGATTAAATAAAACTAAAATGCCATATAAATAAATGGCATAGGGAGTAACTTAAAAGGTCACTTATTTAAATGGAATATATATGTACGTATAATATATTTACTTTTACTTTTTTATAAGTTTTAATGCGCCCCAATTAGATCGAATACGTAATCATTTGACTAAAATTAAATAATGTAAATTACGAGTTGTTTTTAATTTATAAAACGTTCTTTTAGATTGATCAGATCTTAAAAGTAAACTATATATAAAATTTGCAGCAAGTATACTATAATATGTATATAGGATTGTGTTATAATAATTCTATAGCGAACAAATTTTTATACAGCACAAATCCTATAAAAAACAAATTAAACTATTTTTTTTTTTTTTGTACTTTTATTGTTGCGTCTTGAAGTTGTTGTATAAATTGTGAATAATGTATTTTGATTTTTGAATGATGGCGTAATATTTTATGGTTTTTTTTCTTTTTTTTTTTTGGAAATACATAATAAACAAAAATAAAAAAAATTACAACAAATTTGATAAATAGAGAGAGAAATTTCTTTAGATTTACTATAGGTATGATAGGTACAATAAAATTTCCAAAAAAAATGGTAACAAAAAACAAATTTTTTTAGATTAATTTTGTAACATCAGATAAAAAGATCTAAGTTATGTATAATCATGGTGTCGGTTGTAATCGTTTTATTTTTTGAATTAAAAAAAATATTTAAAAATAAAGTGACAAAAAAAAAAAATAAAAAAAGAAAATAATTGCTATAATCTGATGAAATAAATTCACAATTATTAACTTTTGATAAAATTTCACAGTTTATTTTAAAAGCAATTTAAAATTTTAAATAAAAGATTTGTAGTTTAGGGGGTCCATATTTTTACTAAAAATTATTATTTAGATATTTGTCAAATATTATGTAAGATTTTTAAATTACTTTAGTTATAATTTAAATTATACATAATAAAGATTATATTATATAAAAAGAATTAAACTTCACTTTTACATGTAAATTACTGTCACTTGAAATATAAGTAGGAAATAGATAGGAATTTATTGTTTATTGAGAATAGAATTTGTTATATGAAAATTATTTAAAAAAAAGTATAAAATGTCAAATGTGGATATTTAATAAATGTTGGCCAACATATCTAATAGGCAAAGTTGTCATAAATATTGCGTGTTGGCATTTTTGTATCAAAAAAATTACACCCTTATAACATAACGAAACAATATCGAACATATGAATGTTTCGCGAAAAAAATCTCAATTTAATACATATACATAACGGGTGTTTTTTTTTTTTTTTAGAATGATAGAACTTTAAAGTGAAATAAAAAACAAAAATAAAGTAAGATTGAAGTCAAATTTTTTTTTTTATTTGATTTCAGTAAGCACTGAGCATTGACAAATTATCATGGAAAGACTCATGCCGCAACAACGTTTACAAATTGTTGAAATTTATTTTCAAAATCAGTGTTGTATTCGCCAAACTTATAGAGCACATTTTATCGAAAAATTATGTTTAGTAGATGAAGCTCATTTTTGGTTGAAAGGCTACGTAAAGAAACAAAATTGCCCTATATGGAGCGAAAACAATCCTCAAGAAATTCAACAGATTTCATTGCATCCTGAAAAATGCACAGTATGTTGTTGACATGCTGTAGTTGTTGACACATACTCGGTCCATATTTCTTTAAAAACGATGCTGCAGCTAATGTTACAGTGTATGGTGCTCGTTACAGATCAATGATCAATCATTTTTTGTTTCTAAAATTTGAATGGTATCGACTCGGAAGTATTTTGCTTCCAACAAGATGGTGCTACACCTCATACTGCTACCGTAACAATTGATTTATTGAAAGAAAGATTTTGTGATAAAATTATTTCGAGAAATGGTCCAATTGATTGACCTCCAAGGTCATGCGATATAATGGCACTGGATTATTTTCTTTGAGGTTATGTGAAGTCATTGATGTATGCTGATAAACCAGAAACAATAGACACTTTGGAAGTCAACATAACCCGTGTTATTGATGAAATAAGGCCTGAATTACTCGAAAAGTGGTCCAAAATTGGTCTGATCGAATGCGGTTCCTCAGAGCTAGTCATGGTGAACATATGCTGGAATTTATTTTTAAAATCTAAATCTCATAAAATTATCTTTCAATTAAAAAAAAATTTCGCTTCAATCTTAATTTAAATGTGTTTTATTTCAATTCAAAGTTCTATCATTCTAAAAAAAACACCCGTTACATATATATACATATATAATACCCCTGGGCCCGGATAACCTACAAGTACTATTAAAGTACTTCTGCACTACTGGGTTGAAGTAGTTATTTTCTACTGAAATTAATAGGAGAGATGAAAAAAAATTTAGCACTTTTGCACTAAGTTTCTCCTACCTTTCTTGGCAGTTTAAATAAAATATTAGTTTTATATTTATTTTTTAATAAAATTAATTTCACAGCATTGCAGTCATAAAATAACATAATTAAAATAAAATAAATTTAAAATTGGAATTATAACGTCATAATAGAGATTTGAATAAAATATTGTAAAAACTTAAAAAATTTAATAATAAGAGTTTAATTCAGTCTATTAACTCCAATCTCTATTGGTGGAATAAAGTAACTTCTCTTCTTTGTACTTCTGAATATTCAGTTCAGTTATAAAAAGAGAGCGATGTAGACAGCAACTATATTTTATTATTTTTGTTTCACTTAATTTAGTACTTTTTTAGTGCTGGCTGAATTAAGCATTTAAAATTACATGCACAATGCATAGAGATAATTTTTTTAATATATAAAAGAATAAAAATTCATTTGTATGGAGTTGTAACTGTTGAACTCAGACAGACTATCAGGGACATATAAGTATGTATTATGAATGGCTATAAAGAAATTTGAAAGCATTTACAATTTTCGTAAGTTTTTATATTACAAAATGTCATTGGAAGAGTTTCAGACTAGATTCAATAATTTGCTTAAAGGAGGTTTGAAAGTGCCAGAAGTAATTTTGTTGTTTTTAACTATTTTTTTAATTTTAATTGTTGTTGGAATTATTTATTCGGAAATGTTTACATTGAGCATTGCATTATAACATAAGCTCCTTAAATCGATTTTTCTTCTATTTTATATCAAATAAATTTGGCTCGCCAAACTGTAAAGTTTTACTCGTAGAAAAATTAAATAAATTAGTATGAGACATTTGAAGAGTAATTTCTTATCTAAATTAATGCCTAGATATTTGATGGATTCATTCTCCGAATTGATTTTATTATTATCTAGTATTAAATTTCTGTTTGGTAAGGGGCATACATTATTTAATTATTAAATAGGACAAAAATTAAAAGTTATATAAAAATCTAGATCCTTATCTATATTCTAGAGATTATAATAAAATGTAATCTCAACTATGAAGTTTTCTGGGTCTTAATTGTTGAAAAGTAATGGCAAATATAACTGAAAAGTTTTATTAGTATAAAAATTAAATAAATTTAAAATTGTCAAGTTCTTCAAATCCTTAAACCCTTTGCTAAAAAATGTTTCTAGTTATTTATGTGAAAAACGTTTTTTTCCTACATATACATAGGTATTTATTCTTATTATACCATACTATTTTAATCATTAAAAAAATTGTAACATAAAATTGTCCATAATAAATAAATTATAATTTTATTTTAAATTATAACTTGTACATTTTTTAAACATTTAACATTTTTATAAAAGCCTCAAGTTGCATTTCTCCAATTTTTTGAATGAATACAATAAATTAATTACAAACCAAATATTAATTTAAAATAAATAAATTTAGTATTTTTTTTATAAACAGCCTATACCTATTATTATTTTCAAATAAAATTATTTAACTTATAATAATTTGTAAAAGTTATCTACTTTACCCTATGAATACAATGGGCCATTCCCCACGAGTAGTGTCCTCTTTCGTTATGTTTTACTTTTATCTTTGTTTCATTCCGTCTTGCCTATAAACTAAATTTGTGATGGGGATTTTTAGAAGTAATTTTTTAAACCAAAATTTTAGAGTTTAAAAATTTAGTCCACTAAAACAAACAAAACCTCAAATAAAAATTTTATGTGTACATACATTTCATTCTCGTATTTATTATCTACCCCTCACAATAAATTTTCTTTTAAAATGAAATATTTACACACTCATACAAAAGTAACGGCAATCGAGAGGCTCAGTGTGGGAATAAAAAAAAGAGGAAAGTAGTCACGAAACGAAAGAAGACACTACTCGTATGGAATAGCCCAATAAATGTAACCAGTCACGCAAATAATAAGTTTGTAAAATGTCATGAATGTCAATCAAAGGAAAAATAAATTTTTTTAAACCCAACAGAATAACATCGTAGTGAATTTTTTTTTTCTGTGCTTTCCTAATAATAAAATCAAATAATCGACTGTAAAAGTAAAAATTGTTTTCTTATAATTAAAAGTTAATCAACTTCAGCACGATGTTACAACACTGTTCATAACTGTTTTAATTGTGGTTATTTTGTGTGAGTTTTTATAAATCTTAAACCACATGTTAAACTTTTGACATAGCCACATAGCCTTTCTGCGTCATGACTACGACCTGATGCAGAAAGCCTATGTGCTGTTAAGATATAATAAAGCAGCGATATCTATGCCGCTGTCGCCGCCATATTCTGTGTTTACTCATTGAAATACATTCTTCCTAACAGAAAATTATGCCGCTGCCGTGGTCGTCTGCTAGGTTCTGTTTCTGATATGAGAGTTATTATCAGTGTTATTATCTTAACATTTTTTTTTTAAATTCTTATCATTTAAAAGTGTTCTTTTATAAATATGTTTTTAGTGAGTGATAAACAACTGCGATTCGCACAATATTTTTAAATGATTCTATCATCCCTAACTAAGTAGGTACGTTTTGTTTATTACAAAGCACATTTTTGTAACTTCAAACAAACAGATTAAATTTCTTCGCATAAACAAATCACAATTAAATAGATGATTCTGCTCAACTGTATTTCTTCTTTTAAATTCAAGGGTAATTTTCTACCAAATACCTATTGTTGTATGTGATGTATAAATAGAATAAAAAATACTGCATAAAAAATGCACAACCATGCAGGAAATAGGTGTTACTTTGTAAAAAAAAAAAAGAAAAATATTATTACAATTGAAATTGTTATCAAGGCAGACAAAGTTGCACATATGTGATTGTAAAGAATGGATAATGAACCAGTTGAATGTTGCTGATAAAAACAGTCTTTTATATTAAATGAAAAATAATAAAGAAAAGTTTTTATCCCATATTAAAATTAGAGTTTACAGAAACAGAAATATGTAATACAAAAAATAAACGAAATATTGATGCAAAATGAAGATATTATAAGTTTTCGCAAATGCTAACGGATAGATGGACATATTATACATATACATACATTAACATATATGTAAGTAATAAAAATGAACGTGTATTGATAATTCCATAGAGGACTGTAGAGGAAGGTCAAGAACAAAAAAAAAATGTAAAAGGCAAATTATCAAGAAAATTGAAGTTCATCCAGAGATATAGTGTCATCATGGTGTCATAAGAATAAGAGCAATTTCTGCAATATTTAATATATATATAGACAAAAAAGCTTATCAGTACCAGAACCTTTCCTATATAATTTATTTACGGTGGAAACAGTGTGTTCAAAGTATTTGTTTGTAACGAAAGGTGTTTTTCTTGTTTTAATTTAAAGTTAATAAAAAAAAAAAAGTTTTTTCTTGCTTTCGAATAAACCGTTGTAGATTTCTAAAAATGTTTTAAAACATTTTTTTGCCATTTTTTTATTTAAAATTTATTCATTTTCCAAAATCAAAACTCAAAATTTATATTTTAGTTTTTCAAAATGAAAAATATATATTTATTCAAATAATAATATAATTTAACAGATAGATACCAACTAACATTTTTTAAAAATTCCAATCAACATTTCTTGAAAGATATCAATAAACGTTTCTCTACACCAATCAAATCAACCTCTACAGATGACAGTGTAATTTTTTAGGTTGGAATTTAAATTTTGCATCGGGTCGTTCACGTAAAGTAGGAAATATTTCCTTCGATGCACTTTTACGTGAAGACCCCTAATAGTTTTTAATTTCGAACTAAGAAAGATAACTTAATTTCGAAAATAATATGTACTAAAAGTACTAAAAGTAATTCATAAATATTTGACAGTAGCTTTTAATAAATGGTTGTCCAAGTTGGCAACCAAATTTTTTGTTATACCTTTAAATTACAATTTGGTCGAACATCAATTTTAGCATCTGCAAATTAAAAATAAAAAAAAAAATATCTAATAAATAATAAATTTATACAATAAATGCTTGTTAAATGTTTTTAAAAATAAACACTTAATAAATTCTCTATAAAATATTTAAAGTTTTTATGTATGTATGTACTAAAAATTATTATAACTCCATTTATTAAATCTTTTTTTTTTTTTTTTATAAATTATGATTCAAAATTATTAAAAGTAATTTTCATTTCTTTGTTATTTAGAAAAAAATTGAAACACTAAAGAAAGTGTTAAAAATTGCAAATTATTATTTACATATTAGTGAGTGTTTGTAACACAAATAAATTGGAGATAAAATCAAAAAAAAAAAATAAAGAAAAAAGTTAACCTGAAGGAATTTTAAATTAAAATGTTCACCTAAATATAAACTCCTTCATTATTTTGTCAGATTACCTATACAGGTTAATTATATATAGGTGTTTACTT
Organism: Poecilobothrus nobilitatus; assembly: GCA_947095535.1. Classification (NCBI taxonomy): domain Eukaryota; kingdom Metazoa; phylum Arthropoda; class Insecta; order Diptera; family Dolichopodidae; genus Poecilobothrus; species Poecilobothrus nobilitatus. The sequence goes on along the minus strand of OX352772.1, from coordinate 48,183,177 downwards.
GTAACATTTTACAATGTAAATAACAGTTAAGTGTCAAAAGTTGGTTTCAATATAATAGGTACATACATATATACGAAATCAAAAGTAACGTTTTTTTTTATTTTAACATAAATATGTTAATACAAAATCTTAATTCGTTAATCGAATTGCCATTATTAAAAAAATACACATTTATTGTTGAAACATGCTAGTAATCTGCTAGTATTACAAAAAAAAAAACGGAAATCTTCAATTATCGCCTTTGATAAACATTTTTTAAGGTAAAAAAAAAAAGGCAGCTATTCTGGTTTCTTAAGTTAGATTTTCTGATTTTAATTTCGATTGGAAAATCTAAAGATATTTTTCCTTTAATTCGATGCTTTCCGATCCTAACTGATAGATTTTCTTATATATTTCGGAATCAATTTTATCATTTAATAAATATAACAAAACGTTTTAATAATTGATTCAGACTCTTTATCTCTCAGACAATTTGAAGATAGTTTTCAATCATAAGTTGAATTAAACTTAGTTGAATGTAAACTTAGTAGCTGTTGTTGCTTTTTAGTATGTAACTCCGAAAAATTCTTCAAAGGCCTTTTCTAGTAAAGTTTTGAAAAAAAGTTTATTTTAATTTTCATTAGTACTTAAGATTTAAATATAGGCCGAATTTTTTAAAATGTATTTTAAGATTTTCAGATATTTCTTGACTTAAGTACTAAATAACATTTAAATGTCCGAACCTTCTATTTTATTAAATAATTTTCTTTTCTTTATTAGTTTCGCTCTACATCAATGTGTGTATATTCAAAATAGTGTCTTCATTACTTTTGCATTCAATATATCCCTTAACTCTTCTGTTCAATAATTATATAGAAGTGAGACGTCTTTAAGATACAATATAATGATATTTACTATTAAGTTATTAAACAATAAATTAATAAAAACATATATAAGAGTTGTTTTACCGATTGTCTTTAAACTATAGAATAACATTTTTAATAGCTACCTGTAATATTTTTTCCTTTAATTATCATTGCCAGACATATGCAGTACATGTAAAAAGAAATTAAAGAGAAAAATTTTTTTTTTCTTGTATCTTCAGATTATTTCATTTCCTAAATACATTTATGTATAACATTCTAATTAATGTATATGTATATGTATGTATATACCTAGATTAAATGTACTTATATGTACTAGATTAAAATGTAACCTTAATAATTTTTATTTTAAGCATAAATAGGTACAACAATAATATAATGTAATAAAATGTATAGAAAAAACAATATAAGTATGTCATTAAGATTTTTATCAAAAAATACTAAATGTATGGTAATAAAATTTTTTTAAAAGTAAAAATATAAAGTAAAATAAAATTAAGATTAACTCTTGTCTTATTTTAAAAGTACACTATACCTAATTAACAAAATCTAATTACAAGTATAAATCCATATATATGTATGTATATAATATATATATATTATGCACATATGTATAGCAGCATACTTTTATTTTTTATTATTTGTTGTGTAGATGCTCATTGAATAAAAATTATTGTCTGAACTGATCATTGGATTAAAACTTAATTTTTTATACTACTAAATTATGCATGTACAGTGTTGAGCAAAATAATACAAAAATATTTCTTTTTTTTACCGAGGGTCGGTGAAATACTTCGAAGACCACCCAAAAGAAATACATGTCCTTCTTCCCGATAATGTTGGACCAACCAACCAAAATCAACTTCTTTTTAAACCAAACTTTGCGCCGGGACTTTTGATACAATTATGTATAGTTTAATTTACGGAATAGGGATGTAGAAAGAATTTGGAAAACAAAATTTAGGATGGGTAAGAAAATTTGGACGAACATTTTAAAGAAAGATGTTAATGGATTCCAGTATACATAGTTATTAATTTTATGAATGATAAATTTCTAGGATTTCTAGAAATAATAAATTTCTAAGAAAAAAAAAAATGTTACTTCCGAATTTTGATTATATTTTTAAAATCTTTTACTAACTTCAATAATCTTATCATAATTTTGATATATGTATGTCTTACCATTTCAAAATAATTTAATATCAGTTTTTTGTTTTCCAAAAATGTTCACAAGACCAACTTTCAATAAAAATCTTTAAGTTCGATTAATTTGAGAACTGTTATAATAAGGACTCATTGACTGATTTATTAATCACATTAATACTTAATTAGGGTTTGATTTCGGAACAAGTCGCAAGTATATTCCTAATGACTTCTCTTACATTTAAAGTTGCACTACAAACATAGTGATATTGCTTAAATACCTTTTAAGTTCGATTAATTTGAGAACTGTTATAATGAGAACTCGTTGACTGCGTTCTTAAGAACATTAATACTTAATAAAAGCTTATACCAATTCATTATTCGAGCAAGTGAAGGTTTGATTTCGAAATAAGTCGCAAGTATTCTTGATGAGAACGTAAGAACGTAAAAGAATGTACGTTTAAAGTTACACTACGAACATAGTGATAATGATGATAGTGATAGTGATTATTTAGTTTAGTGGTTAATAATGCTTTAACTCAGAAGCATTTTGTTAAAAAAAAACAAAATTAAAAAGAAAGTATTTTATAGATAAATCCATTTTGTGTTGAAACTAACCAATCATTGCAGTGTTTCCTTTTTTAAATTTTAAAAATATACATACTATCAAGCTGTACTGAAATGTTAAAAGGTTAAACCAGTTACTAAAAAACGGCAAAATTTTATAAGCCCGTTACCAATTTTTTAAATTATATTGTACATAATAACAACACAATATAATATTTATTTATATTCATACGAGCACATTTAAATTATTTGATGTAACGGTTGGTTACAGGTATATTTTATAATAGGAATCACTAATTTCAAAGAAAAACACTTTATATGTACACATACATACATGCATACATACATAAACCTAAAGATACTTTTTCAGCTTCTCTTCTCTTTTTATTTTATAACTTTTCTGAACTGCTTAAATTTTTGTTTTAATGGTAATTAAAATAAGGAAATAAAAATGATTCAACGCTCTGTTTAACTTGACTCTGCAAAATTTCTACAAGTGCTATGAAATTTATTTTAAAGATTTAGAGAGAAAAACAAAAATTTTTCAAATATCTTTTCCATTTGAATTAATTGCAAATTTTTTCTTTAAAATAATTATTTTAAACATTTTATTAATTTTATAATCAAAAATAATTTATTTAGAAGTTAATTTAGAAATGCAATAATTGATTTTTCAATATTTTAGCATACTTAGCATGAGCTGTGGCATTAAATTTTTAGTTTAGATTGGTTTTTATGAACCATTTTCCTAAATTCTTCCGATGTGAGGCATAAATGTTAGTTTATCAAATTAAAAATAAAGGATTACGAATGAAAGGACGGTTGTTTTAACGGCTATTCCATTAACTATGCAATTAGGTCTATATATAAGGTCTATAATTAATAAATAAACACATTCTGTCATGGTCCGGATTGGGTATATAATGTAATTTAGGGAATGAAATAGAAATTTAAAATTTAATTTTACGATTCATATTTTTATTACCTATATTATATACAGGGTGTCCTGCGTTAACTTGCACATAGAGTAGGATGTGATGGAAGCATTATAACGAACAAAAAATTGTATTGGAGCGGTGTCTATTTTGGACCCTTTTCGAAATATGAGGGGTTAAAGATGTTTTAGCGACTTTTCATAAAAAAATCTATAACTTTTGAACGGCTTGCTATAGAGAGATAAAAAAATATATTTTGTAGAATAAGTTGTCAGCTTTAATTTGTGTGTATTAATGATACCCATATACCCAACAGTTACAAAGTTATGAAGGTTCAAAATAATTTAAAATGAAAAAAATTATGTTTCAAACTCAATTTTCTTTTGTTTGTTATAACACACAAAATATGTTAACACACCTTTGAAAATAACTCACTTTTCTATTGCGATTAAAATTAACACAGTGATTGAAAATAACACATCTATCTATAGCAAGCCGTTCAAAAGTTATAGATTTTTTATGAAAAGTCGCTAAAACATCTTTAATCCCTCATATCTTGAAAAGGTTTCAGAATAGACTCCCCCTCCCCACCCATACAATTTTTTGTTTGATGCTCCCCATCACCTCCTGCTCTATGTGCAAGTTAATAAGGACACCCTGTATATTTCTTTAACAAATAGGTCTATATTGACAATAAATATTTAATGCTAATTTTAAAGGTCTCAAAATCTCTTTTAGGTAAAAGAGTTCTTTTAGATAGAAGAGTCCTTTTAGATAGAAGAGTCCTTTGACTCATTTTGGAAAGTTTTTCCAATAGGTTTTTTTAAACAATGCAAATTATACCGTTTCTTATATACTTTATCTAATTTAAGAGAGATAAAAATACTGTTAAATCTATTTTACATTTTCAACAAAGTGCATATTTTTAGAAAGGATGTCTTGAGACTTTTCAAATAAGTATAAAATCAGTTTTCAGATAATAATAAGTTTTATTATGACTTTTCAGATTTACAGCGCTGTACATCTTACTACATCTTTATTGGTTAAAATTTTTCTTCGATCGTCTTCCACTGCCCCCTTCAGTTCAGTCCTTTTGATTAAAATTAAGTTCATTGCTTATATTTGAAAAAATTTTTGGGCAAATCCTAAGTAAAGTATTCAAGTATATTCAGTAGATATTCATACTATTTTTTTTGATTCAGAATTTTTACTTGCTATTGAAAGAAAATACTTTATTTAATAGTAAATTCATTAGTTGCTTTCTTATTACATGTTTTGTTAGAAGTTTGTTTAAAAAATGTTTTAAAAAAATACGTGCTGAAACAGAAAAATCAAATAGATACAGTTTCATCTTTAAAAATTTTTACGAAATTTGCGTATGTGTTTTTTAAGATCATAAAAAAGTTTTACAAATTATTTAATTTAAAATGTATGCGAAATTTTCTGTAACGGATTTTTTCCTTCCCACTCTTATAAGGAGCATAGAGCATCCTTAAAGTTATTTATTATTTATGTTTGATTAAGATTCAGATTCGGAAATATATAATTTCAATTAGCCATTGATTACTCGGCTGTAGCTATTGTAGAAGATAATGAGGCGTAAATATTTCTGCACCATCTATTACCTTATATAAGAATTATTTTTGTTTTTATTTTATAATGTTACAATATGATATTAATTATAAGATATATATATATATATATACTTATTTTTAATTTAATTACGAAAAATCAATATTTTTTTTTATTAATTTATATGACTCAGCCGGGTTTTGAATTCCAGACCTTTCAATTGAAAGGCCGATATCTTAACCACTATATACCATTGGCTGGATATTCTACAACAGATTAACGAATTATTATCAAATTAAATCAGTGCTTTCCTTATACAAAAATGAAATAATGCTTTTGCTATAGAGCTAAAGAAGGAGTTCCTAAACTAAACCATAAATAAATGTCAATTAAAAAAATATTAAAAGCAAATTTTTAATTATAAAATATTTATTTTTTAATACAATAAGAATTTTTTCAATCATACAGTTGGAACAATTACTTTAGGTACAACAATTTGTAATGGATTGGCACGATAAACATGACCAGTTGCAAAAGAATTAATACCGGAGACTCGTTGAGGTTTCCATTCATTTTTACTAGAAATTGGTTTCAAAACTGTTGTTTTTACTGTTGTCGATGGTGTTTGACTTGTAGAAAGTAAATTTTCCTCGGTATTTTCTTCAATTTGTTTCAATGTTGTTTTTTTCATTTGACTTATTGTTTCTGTTGTTATTTTTATTGCTGGTTCATCTGTTACATCTACATTTGGTTCATTTGTTATTTCTACATGTGGTTCATCTGTAGTGCTTACATGTGGGTCATCTGTTGTAATGCTTACATGTAGTTCATCTGTAATGCTTACATCTGGTTCATCTGTAATGTCTACATCAGGTTCATCTGTAATGTCTACATCAGCTTCATCTGTAATATCTACATCAGCTTCATCTGTAATACCTACATCTATTTCATCATCTTCATCATCAAGTGATTTAAATTTGTCTGAAAATGCTTCATCCGATGGCTTTACAATAAGATATTGTGTAATGGATTCTTCAGGCTCTTGATCATTTTTTTCTTGGTGTTCTTTTTCTGAAGATTGTGATTTTTTAGTTATAGTTTTTGATGAATATTTATGGTATTTCTTTTTTTTCCCAAAAGATTGTGATTTATCGGCTGTTGTTGATAAGTTCTCTTTGTCTGGATTATCTGAAGGTTGAAGAGTATACGTTGTAGTGCTTGAATATTTTTCGTTTTCATTCTTTTCTTCTGTAGATTGTGAAAATTGACTTTTCTTAATTGAAAGTTCTTTAAAATTTGATTTCTCCGTTTCTAAACTGCTTTCATCGATATGAGAATTGTCATTAGTTTTGTTTTGATAAAATTCATTAATTGTTTCAAATTTTTCGTTTTCACTTGTTTTATGAACTATTGTAGTTTCATTTGGTAATTCTGTAGAGTTTATAATGATAGAAATAGGTTTTGTTTTTTTAGTTTCTGACTTAATGTCAACAATTAAGTTTTCTTGGTTTGATGTAGGACTTGCTTCTAAATCTGATTCAGGAAAATCATCAAAATCATTTCGGAATGAATTTTGTAAAAATGTAGGATTTTTCGGTGAATTTCCTTTTTCATTTTTCATTGTTTTTCTAAAAATATGTTGGTTATTATAATTCTCATAATTATTTTGAATTGACTCTTTATTTGATATATACAGATTAGCTTCTACATTAGTTGTATTTGGATTTTCTTTCGTTACAATTAATTTTTCACTACTTTCTGCAACTAATTTATCATGACTGTTTTCACTGCCTTCTGCAATTAATTTATCATGACTGTTTTCACTACCTTCTGCAATTAATGTATCATGACTGTTTTCACTACCTTCTGCAATTAATTCATCATGACCATTTAGCGATTGCTGATTATTGTGATAATCTATTAATGCTGAATTAATAATATACATTTTTCCATCAGGATACTGAACATAATGAGCTGGTGAACCATTGGCATCAGTAAAAGTTTTTATTGGATTATTGTTCTCATCTACCAAACTATAAATATTTTCTGTTTCTACATCATATGGATTTTTTGGACCGTATACAGTTGGAACTTTAGAATTATCAAGTTCATCTTTTTTAACAAAGAATCCTGTCCAATGTTTTAATGTACCAAAAAATCCAGTTTGAAATGGATGAGTTACAAGTTTTCTTATAATTTCTAAATTTACTTGACCTCTTTTGATTTTAGAATGTATTTGATTTCCATCTAGAATTTTTGTTGTCTCTTCTCCTTTATTTTCTCTTCTTACTTTATTAGTTGGACGTGAATCTTCAATATTTTTTTCATTTAAATTTCTTTCTTCCCTGTTTTTGGCTCCATTATTATTAAAATTATGTTTTGGATCTGGAAGATCAATACTCATGATATTTGATTCAAGTGATTGAAGATTATTATAGTTATAATCTTCTAAATCATTTTCATTATTATTATTATTATTTAATTCATTTTCTGGAAATTCTTCAATTATATAAGATTTAATTAAATTTAAACCATAATCTGTTGCCGCTAAATCTAATATGAAATCAATAGTTTCTTGATCTGTTGATAATTCAAGATATTTTCTAAGTTGTGATATTGATGGCAGACCACGTGAATTATTATAACCTAATTTTATTGCTAAATCTTGTAATTCTTTCGGCAATTTATTATTTTCTTCACTTGAAGTTTTAAATACATTCATACTGTCCATATTATTATCATTTAATTTGTTTAGTTGATTGTTTTTCTGAACTGATGTATCTATATTTGGAATACTGACTGGTTGTCTTATATGATACCAAGGATAATTTGGATATTGATTTGAATTTATATTATTAACGGTGCCATAATTTGGAATTTTATTTAAATCTTTTAATGAGACAACAGAACTGTGTTTATTTGAATTGCCTGTTGGAATATAATACACTACAGGAACATAATCTACAGAATGATTTGGCAAATGTTCTGGTGATTTTATATCGGTAGGTATTTTCGTTAATGCTGGTGGTAATGGTGTTGTAGTTGTTGTTGTTGTTTCCTTACCACCTAGACCAAAAAATGATCCAATATATGATGTTATTCCACAGGTTGTATGACGAACATATGTAATGTTGATAATCAATAAAATGTACCAAAAATTTGATGGCTATAAATAAGTAAATATTATTTAATAGAAATTATATTATAGAGATTTAAAAGAAAAATCGTATCTTATATTAAAAAAGTTCAGATAAATTTTAAATCTAATTATTACAAAATCAAAATACAATGAAACAGTCAACGAATCAATAAGCTATAACAAAAAAATATCAATTTACCATAAATACTAAGAAATTGGTCATATATTTAGTAATAATAAATAAATTTAAAGAAAATTTAGAAAAATCAAACTACAAAATATCAAGAATAATTTTTGAATTAAAATAATGAACATTTTTTATAAAATTAATTATATATACCTAGGTAAATGAGTGCAGACTTAAAAATAATGCACGCAGTATAGAATACATAATTATAATACAAAATCATAAAAATTATAATCCAAATTTAAAAGTTCTATTTATTGTTTTTTTTTTTGTATTTGTATTTATTGTTCTTTTTAATTGTAAAATTTTAAATATTTTCATAAAAATTGAAACAAAATTTTCTTTTTTTCTCTATGGTATTAAAATTAAATTGACGCGTTACGTTAACTGTAGCAAAACGAAGCAAGCGTCGAATCAACACCTTAACAACATCAATCTTAGCTACACTATATAAATTTTGAAGAATTTATTTATAATTTATTTTATTTATATTAATATTACAAATCAGATATGATAATTCAATATTAATAAACTATCTGCTATATACTTAAGATATTTTAGATCTAATACTATATATTTAAAGGATATACCACTGTTTTTCTTCTAGTATAAAAGATTAAAATGTAAAATCTAGATTTTAATACTAAGGTTCCTTTATTGCTTAGGTTGGTTAAAGTTAAATTAAATAATTAAATATTTATTAAATTTATTTAAATTTTTATTAAATCTGTTAACCGTTTAGGTTAAATATAAACCTTTTAGGTAAAACAATTACCTTTTTTCTACATTTTTTTTTATAATGTCACGAATATACGTCATACATTCTAAAATTGAAATTTTCTAGATTTACATTAAACAAAATATAATATTAAACAAAAATTTTTTTTAACGCATTTGCATTTCTTCCAAAAAAAAAAAAATTATATTTGTACTTTACAAAAAAATTTTTTTAATATTGAGCAAAAATTAATTCAATAAAAACGGTCACACTACTGTTATTATTCTTTAAAATTAAAAAAAAAAGAAATTAATTATAGGTATATTATATGTAATTAAATAAATAATAAATATTGTATACATTATCTTTCAATTAAACTTCATTCTAAATGGTTTTTTTCTAAATTCGAAATTAATATGCTACTAAAAATCTAAAATATTTTGGTAATGTTAATAAAAATTAATAAAATTAATAAATTCACAAAACAAAGTTGGCACTAAGTTAAAATATTATTCGATTAAATGTTCAAAATTCGATACAATTAATTATACAACTTAGTACACACTATTATAAATTTTTAACAGTAAATTTTAATTTTGAGTGAAAGAAGCGTTAAAAAACATAAAAAAAAAACTTCTTAAAGAGCAGCCGTTAAAATTTAAACAGTTAAACAAAAGTTTTTCATTTTTAATAATAATTGAAAACTTCGATAATATATTCTTCTTTTTTATAAATTATTTTAATTTGATTTTGCTTAATTATGAAAAGTTTAATTAACAAGCAAGGAAAAAAAAAATAAAACAATTTTATTTATATTTTTACACAAGAACTGTGAATACACATAAATATATTTATATATACTTTTAGATTGTGCCATTAGATTTGAAAGGAAAATTACCCTATCCATTTTATAAAGATACAGTTAAAGATCCTCACTTGCATCACTTGGCTGCATTTTTATCAGTTGTCAAGTTATATAAAAGAACAAACAAACCAAGTTTTAGGATATTAAATAGATTTTGTTTTTTTTTTTTTAAATATCGATTATTACTAAATATCGACAAATACGAATAATATAAAATTATCACAAATTTTTAATTAAATAAATAAATACACACCTTTAAACTTATCATTTTTATATAATTTAAGAAAAAATTATAATATAATTTTCTTATATAATATTAACAATTTGTGTATTTTAAATTTAAAATAATTTTTTTTTTTAATATTGTTTTTTTTTTTTGTTAATTTTTAATAATTTGTAACATCGTCTTCGATTGAATTTTTTAAACTAAAATTTAATATTAAAATTTTTATTTAGAACAACTTTTAAAAAATTTTTAAAATGTCATCATTTCGAATAAATTCATTTAAAATGTAATTAAATTTTTTTAAGGTAATTATACTTATTATTAGATATTTATTGTTAATAACTAAATTATTAATTTTTAATGTAAATTTTTAAAAATGATTTTTGACTATATAGAAATTGAAAAAAAAAAAAAAAAACTGTTACTATTTCTGTCTGCTACCTTAATTAAGAAAAAGCATTCATATATACTAAAGATTTGTCTGAGGTTAATATATTAGGTCTGTATTAAATAGCATATATATATTTTTATTATGTATGATTTTTCCTTTTTTTTTTTTTTTTGAAATGTGATACCTGTTAATTAGTTTAAGATTGGAAAGTAAATGTGCGACGAAAGTAAATATTTTATTGAATATACCTGTACTATTTAAAAAAATCATTAGTTAAATCATTTTACATATTATTTATTTTAAATGTAATAATTTTTAACTAATATTTAATTTATATTTTATTTTAATTTATTGTTTTTATTGTTACTGTTATATATGTGTATATATATATATGTAAATAATTAATAAATAGTTTAAAGTTGTGAAATATTATTCGAATATATGTATACATATACAGGATGTTTACTAATTAAGTGAAAACTGTTATATACCGTTGTATAGACCCTTATGAGAAAGTAATTTTTTTTTTGTATGGGCGCTAAGCTGAGACTCTTCTCATTTCCAAGATACGGGAAACTTATTTATTTGTATCAAAAAGAAATTATCCAAAATTTTCCAACTAAAAATCTGTATCTCCCAAACGGTATAAACTAAGGAAATAAAAAGCACTGCAAAATTAAAGCTAAAAATTCTGAGATTGAAAATATTGAAAAATTTTGAAACTTTTTCATGTTACGTCATAACGTAAATATGCTTTTTTTTTTTTCAAAAAACAATTGTTAAATTTTTTATACATTTTATAACTTTAGAAGCTCACAGATTTGAAATGGTAGAAGATGGGAAAATTAATAGCTGATAGATAGATTTTAAAGATGACTTCTTAAGCTTTAGAATACATTTTACAGAATTTTCATATGTGGTCTAAAAACGGAGTAAGATGGTAATTTCTTAAAACTAAAAAAAAAAGTATGAAAATTTCATTTAAGTCCACATATTTTGAAAACGAGAAGAGCCACAGCTTAGTCCCCATACAAAAAATTTTCATTCATGTAAGGATCTATTTAGCGGTATATAGCAGTGCACTTAATTAGGAAACACCTTGTATATAATAAAATAAAACAAAAAAATGCAATATTTTATTAATAACTGCTTTTTAGTTACTTTGATGATTATTATATTCAGAATACAGTAGTTAAAAACGATCATAAAAAAAAAAAAAATATTTTTTTAATTAAGTAATTTAAGTATACTGCAATGTCTATCATAATTACTTGTATTTTGTAATAATAATATCTATAACCGTCATGTATTAAAAATATTAGATTAGAAACAAGGAAGAATATAGAGTAAATTGTGTCAACCTTAGGATATCTGCACAAATATAATATCACTATATGATGTTTCCATAAAATTGAATCATCTTTTAGAAAATTTAAGATATATTTGATTTAATTAAGTATATCGAAATATATTTATGTGAATTTTTAGAGTTATATGACAGCTACTCGAAGTCGAACCAGTTGTCCCAAAACTAACCAAATTTCACAGAAGTTATTGCTATAAAACTTGAAAATCTTATACAAAATTTCAAACCTCCAGCTTCATTATGTTCCAAGATATGATAACTATCTGAACCTGTTGAGCAATCAAACTTATTGGAATAAGTACTTACTTTCCAATACTTACTGATATTGGAATAAAAATTTATATATTTTTAGAAAATTGCAGATGTCTAGGTTTTAATTTAGATATTAAGTTATTTTCATATAAATTAGGAAGTTGTATGACAGCTACTTGAACGCGTTGGTTGAACATAAGTAAGTGAAACTAAAAATTTCAAAATTCTAACTCCATTAATTGTCAAATTATTGTGTGAACTGACAGAGCTAAATTGATACATGTCTAAATTGATTGAGCAAAAATGTAATATTCTTTGCCAGATCTCCTATTGCCTGTCTCCTTTGCGCGCCAAGCGATTTTTACAAAAATTTCTAGAAGACCAAGGCCTAAAATTTCAAATATATTTGTTTTCTTTTCTTTTTTAAAGTTATAGTTATATGGTAGCATTTTCATATGATTTTTAACAAATTTTAGTATATATTTTTAATTTTTTTTAATGTCATTCGTATTTAAATATTCCGATTCATGATAGATAACGATGTATAACGATTATAAATTTCATTGTAACAGAAACCAATAGATATGTATGCTGATCAAGCTGCGAGTATACTACAAAAAATCACAAACGAATCATGGAAGATCTACTAAATTGATTTCCCCAAATTCCGATAAAATTTTTAAAAAATTGTTTGGTTTGATGATGGGTTAGATAAAAATGATGGGTTTTGTAAACTGGACTCGATCGCAAATTATTAGCAAGTCAAATGTATCTGCAAGCAGAATGTTTTACCTCGAGAAGTCGATTTGAAGTTTTACATTGCATGATACATTTAAGTAATACTACAGTCTTCTAAATGATGAGAAAGGACCTTGTATACTTGTATGTCGATAATTTTAACACCAGTTACGATTTGGCAAAAGATTTCTTAAAAAACAAAACTTATGAGGTCAGCACTCTTATAAAATACGAATGACATAATATCTAGTAAAAGAATACCGCGCCATTCATATTTGAATAACGTGGCCTCATATGAAAATCAAATCTCATTTAAATATGAATGACGTGCATCCAAAGTGTTAATATGTCACAAACAGAATGGTACATATATTATACTCTAAGAATTATGTTCGCACGGTTATTCAACCGTATATATTATATTTAACAAGTGAACAACAAGTAAATATGAAAAACAGTTATATTTTAGCCATAATTGAAGAATAACATAAAAATCGAAGGATTATATATGAAAAAAAACTGATTTTTAATATACTCTTATGTGTATACTCTAATGTTTCTGTCAAGTGTCAACCTTTAAAAAATTTCTAATAATCTAAGAAATTACATGAAAGTTAAAAACAAACAGATAAATTAATTTATATTTTATAAAATGAAATGTCAAAAATCATATTATAATCATATAAAATCATATAATCATGTAATGTCATATAACTTATTGTTTGGTCAAAGAGTGGTGTTTTATACCCTCGCATAATATCAAAATTAGCATCAAACTTCTATTAATCTCATATTATATAAAATATAAATAGATATTAGATCATATTTATTTGAAATTCTTACTAAAAAGAATAATTTTTTTTTATAAGGGAGGTGGAAACCAAGAACAAAGAACAAGAACTTCTCCTTAGTAGTGTCATATTCTTACTGACTAAACCCACTTCCCCTTTAGCCAATATAATGGGATGAAAGCCTTATCTGCTAACGCAGTATATTGGCTAGGGAGTAGGGATAGAAAAGGATAGGAAATAAGATGCGGAAACATTGAATTGGGAAGGTGATGGTAAGGAAACTGTGAATCAGCCTATTATTATTACTATTTTCCTAGCAGTGACTACAGCCGTTACAACAGTTACAACATGTAATAGTATATAATACCTTACTGCATAATTATTAAAGGCAACCCCCACTGTCACTGTAGTAGCTTTAACAACGTGCAGTAGAATATAATACCTTCCTTCATCATATAACTAAAGATAGCTCCACTGTAGCAGCTATTATTATTATTGTGATTATTATTACTATTAATTTTATTATTATTTCTATTATTACTATTATTATTACCTCTAATACCTCTACCTCTATTAATAACTCTAATTGCTTAGACAGTATTAAGGAGATTAGAACCAGATCTTATTGTTTACATTTTTAAATTTTGGGAGTTCCAAAAATTATACGATAATTATAATACAGAAGTTGAGTTGAAGAGACGTGAAAACGTGAAAAAAAATTGAATTGTATTAAATTATATTGAATTTTATAACGTTCTTAATAGTTCCTTAAAGTAAGATTAAACCAAAATATTTAAAAGCATATTAACATTAAATCTTTTGAAGCATATTTTGCGCTTGTACGGGAGTAGGCACTTAAAAATTAAAAATTATTTAAATAACATGTATTGAAAAGTAGAATTATAGTACAAACTTTCTGTCAACTTAACTTTTAATATTTGCCTCAGAAACCTCCTAAAACAAATTGTTAACTACAATAACACTATAAAATATAGAACTTTGTGCAACTGACAATCTTTTTTGAACTTTCATTCTCCATAAACATGAACCAGATAGGAGCAGTACAAAAAATTAATCAAAACTTGAGAGTGTTGCTTACAAGGGTATAAGGGTATCATATATTATATTATATGATCTAACATATAATATAATAGATTGCCCATATAACTCTAATTAAGTAACTGAAAAGAAACATTAAAACTCAGCAATAACCTGAACATATCAAAAATTCCCACAAAATTAATTTTCTTTAATAATCAAAGTTTTCCAATTTTAAGAATAAATTTTAATTTTTTAAATACCTTACTCCATTTTTAACTGCTCTATGCATTTAATTCTATTTATTTTCACTTGAAAAAAAAAAACTGTTTAAAATAGAAATGATGCCATAAATTTGGGTTATTGATCAATTTTATTTGTTTACATGTTATACCATTTCTAATGTAAGCATGAATGATATGTACCAGATTTTTATTTATTTTAAATCAATTTTAGAAAATAACATGTATTCCAATTTAATTGGATGCATCACATTTAACTGTCATTTTTAATGTTATGTCTATAATGAAATCTGTCATATTACATAATAAGTCATAATAATATTATTAACATCTTTTAATTATTATAAGAAACTTTCAAAGAATTTTTTCGTATTGTTTATGATATCAATATTTAACTTTCTCTAATAAACAAAAATTAAAATAGAAACTGATATAACATTTCAGATATTCGTGTAACTTTTAGAATACATTAAACAGAATCCAATTAGTTTAAAATATCTATATATGACCATACATATAGCATTTTATTTTAATCTAGATATACATACATACATATGTATAAATTTTATGAAAAATATTTGACAAAATGTATGATCTTTTATATTTTTTACATAAAAAAAATTTACTCAGATGTATTAAAGTACTAATGAGGTTTAATTTTTGGTTTAATTGTTCAGAAAAAAATTAATTATTAGTAGTCTGACATAAAAAATCATCTTTGTATCACTTTTACTTTTTTGGTAAGGTTCGAAAGAAAGCGAAATAACAAAATTTTAAAAGATAATATTATATAATTGACGTTTATAATATTCTACTGTCATTTTATGTGAAATACTGTAAATATTTTTTTTATAACATATTTGGTTTTTATGAACGAAAGAAGTAAACTTCACCACAAGTTTTCTTAAAAACTCCACCTACACACGAAAATTAACTTCTAAAATACAAATTTTTAACGTTGAGCTTACAAGTACATAGTTTCAAACTTAAATCAATGTAATGGTAATTTTGAACCTCGAAGAACTATTTTATTTAGGATTACGTTATTGATTGAAAGAAAAAGTTAAAAGACACATTATAAACGACGATTTAAATGTAATATGCAAATATTTTAAAAAGTACTGAGTTATCTATACTATTCTTTGAAAACCCTTAGATAATTGAACACTCGGAACGTGTACAAAGAAATTACCATAAGTTAAATTACGCTATCTTAGAAGTTTAAAAGTATAAATAAGGACCTAGTGCTGATATCTTTGTTTTACGTTGGAAATCTTGAGTTAATTTTAGCAGAATTTAACATTTGTTCGTTCATTGAATCGCTTGTGTATAAAGAGACCCCTCTAATGATATTATTTTCGAATTTACCATTTAATCTATTTAGAAATGAAATTAATCATAAACAAGTAACTGTAACAGTAAGTCCGACTTATTAATACCCTACACCTGAATAATTCCAATTAAAATAAAGATCCATAAGTTTTTTGGCAGCTGCTTGAACCGGGACATAAACAAAATATAGCAGAATACCATTCTACTAAAGTTAAACGTTTAGTACAAATACACTTTTGTTGGTTTTGGACATATGCTCGTTTCCTCGTGGGCTCGTTCGGAAGTTTCCAAAATACGAACCCATGTTCCAAATCCTCTTGAATGTCAGTTTCCAATTTTACAGAAAAAGAAACATAACAGAACACCCTTGGACTAAAAATAAAGATTCTATCTTTGTTGGTTGAAGAGATATACTCGTTTGCTCTAGGACTCGTCCGGAAGCTCCCAACATCCGAACCCATGGACCAAATCCTTTCAAATTTCAGAGACATAAATCAAATATGAAGGAACATCATTGTACCAAATTTAAAGATTCTATTTTTGTTGTTTTTGGAGATAATCCCGTTTCCTCCAGAATCATTCGGAAGCTTCCAGAATCCGAACACATGGACAGATTCGAACCTAGCCTTTTTTTCGTAATTAGTAATCCACTATATAAATTTCATCAAGATAGATTTACTGGTTTTTGAGTTATAGTGCGAACGGACGATAAAAAAGAAAAATCTTAAAAGATAAATTGTTTTCAATTTTAACTAACTTGGGACTTTAAACTAAATTGAGACTTTTTATTTTGATGAACTATTTGGATAAGAAGTGATAAGATTGAAGAAAAAATAATGGATTATGAAGGACCTGAAGTAGGATATTTTAAATAAAAATTTCTAAAATATTATAGACATAATGGCTGATAAATATTTAGAATAATTATGGTTTTATAAATAGTTAGTGTTGTTTTATCACTGAAATTCAATAAAAAATCACTGAATCCAATAAAAATACATATTTCCTTTTCATATACAATTATACGGTATACCTAATAAAGTCCATCGTAACACTAATACATACAAAATAAAATTAAAATTAAGATACATAATTGATTTTTAAAAATTATAGAACCTCTATATTATACAAGAGGAATAATCTTACCTTAGCTTATCCAGATAGATAGTGTCATGTTTTTTATATAAATGACTGCGTAAGAGTTAAAACTTTAATAAATCATAAACTAAAAGTGAAAAACCAGTGAAAATCTAAAAAATAATGAACTGAACACAAAACTGAAAGTGTTCAGCATGTCAACACATCAAAAATATCATACATTAAGTTTACTCTGTCTTATAGTATTCAGTAAACATAACTAATTTTTTTTTTTTTTTTTAATTGAAAGTTATTAAAAAAATGACAACAAACCTTTTTGTTTTCATTTAATGATAAAAAAAAAAAGAAATATGTCAGTCAAAAATTTTAAAATTTAATATTCATTTGCTCATTAAAAATTTCACTAAATTAAAATTAAAATTACATATTATGTTTGTTAATTATCTTTTTTTTTTCTATTTTTCAAAAATTTCATCAGATTCGTCAAATTAAAAACTCAATAACTGTAACATATAAGTTCATTCATATATCTACATTCAATACTCATATACATATACCTAATTTATTATGACGGAGAATCCAAAAAGAAAGAAAAAGAAGATGTGATTAAATGTGATGTAGATGTTAACAGTTAGATAGAGAAAAAGAATGCGACAAAAATCAAAATTTATGTTTTATGTTTTATTTTTATTTTTTTTTTTTTTTTTGTTTGTATGAAAAAAAATTCTTCGTGTGCTCTAAATTTTCTTTTTGTTTCTTTCTCTTTCTTTTCTAATGTAAAATGAAAAATGAAAAAGAAATGAAAAGTGAAAGATGTCTTATGCTTAAATCTAAAATAAACGTCATTATTTATATTAATAAAATATAGTTTTTAGCACTGTAGTTTTTAGTATATATATGATGAGTATGTGTGTTTCTATTTCTTGAGAAAATTTTTATAGATTTTTCATGCGGTTTCTTTTCTGAAAACTTCTTCATCTGAAAATTTCATGACTAAGAAATTTTTTTAATAATGCCATTTTTTTTTTTTTTGTGTAATAATTTTACTTTATTTAATAATTAATTAATAAATAATAGGGATGGGAAATAATTTTAAAAGTAAAAATTGTTTTATATATTAAAGTGCAATTAAAATTATTGCAATTTTTTTTTTATTTTACCTTTTATAATATACTTTCAATTTTTAAGATATATATAAGTATGTTGGTATTAGATACCTAATTTCTATGAAATAATTATTTTTTTTTTTTTATTTTTTTTTTTTAATTTAAACGTAATATCGTGTTTGTTTTTATATTAATGATGCCCTTCATTGAATGAAAGTGAAATAAATGAAATTTTATAAAAATAAAATTTTTTATTTATAATTTAATTGAAATTAACTTATAAATATATTATTTTTGCGATTATTTAATATGAATTTATTCTTTTGTTATATCAATTTTGTATATCAAAATTTGTAAATTTTCTTAGAATCTTGTATGTAAGAAAACATTTTTGAAATGAAGAGAAAGAAATGAATGAAGAAACGAAGAAATAAAAAGTAAGTTAGAAAAAGAAGATGAAAGATTCCAATTAAGGGCATACCGGTGATATGAAGCAAACTAAATCTTGCTAAATTTTGTTGTCACATAACGGTGTATTTAAATGCAACATAAACGCGAATAAATTATAAAAAAAAATGCATAATTTTGATCTTGAATATTTCAGGTTCAATTTAAACACAGCACATTCGAAACTAGGGTTTTTAAAGTTTGGAAGGGGCTGTAGAGATGCCGAATGGGTGAGGCTACATAAAAAAGTTTTTCTACAACTTTAATTTTATCATTGTTCTATCTTAGACAAAGTGGAAGTTTGATAAACAGATGAATGGGACGGGCAGAATGAAATTATAATGCAAATTTTTCAAAAAAACATTTTTTTTATGAAAAATGTGCTAAAAACCATAATAATATTTTTTACTTGTTTTAGTGCAATAGCAAAAGATTATTTTATCAATTATATGTATATGATAATCTAATTAAAGTTTAGACTTAGAAGTGTTCATAACTATTTAAAACTTTAATGATTTTTATGAAAAATTTTAAATTATGATTCGGGCTCTTCCTTTAGCCATCTAATATCTTTCATTGATACCCTTCATTTAAAAGACTTAATATTGTTGTCCAGCAACTTTTATATGTATCCCCAAAGAAGATTAATGGAACAATTTTTTTTTTATGTCTCATCCATATGAGGAAAATGTGTGCCTTGTAATAATGTGATTTTGCTTACTGCTTTGTTTAGTTATATCGTTATATGTTATAGCTGTGTTCTTTTGCTTCGGTTCAAGGTTCATCCATATTATTTTTCATGCTTCGGTTCATCCATATTATTATACCCGTACGATAGGATCGGGTATAATAAAATTACTCCTCCGTTTGTAACACCTCGAAATAAGCGAGCTAGATATACCTTCAAAGGTATGGATCGGATCAGAAAAAAATTCTAAGACTTTTGAGCCATGTCCGTCCGTCCGTCCGTCCGTCCGTCCGTCAGCACGCTAACTCAAAAACTAAGAAAGCTAGAATCTTGAAATTTACACAAAATATTTTGGGAGTAATTTGTAGGTTCCCTATTTTTTTTGGTTGAGTTTGGACCAAGCCTTAGGGTAGCTCTCGAACACCTAACTTTTAGATCCCCACATTTTTTTTGCAATAGAGCTATGAAATTTTAACTACTGATAGATCTCACAAAAATATTAATTTTATTTTGAATAGCTTTTTTTTGTAGCCCCACCCGTTACGGAGCTACAGCTCCCCAAACGTTCAAAAAAGCTCTATATTTAAATTGTTATAGCACAAGTTGTATAAGGTATATCTTCATTTTGAAAACGCCAAACGATTACTACTTTCATTCGCTTTAAAAGTATATATACAATAAATATATATTTTTGGCATACGGTGTCTTAATTTACCGTTATGCGAAACTCAAATTTTGCAAAATTCTTTAACCCTTCCATCTTCTAAACGGTTAAAGTTGGAAACTTGAAATTTTGACAGAAGTTAGATCTTTGAAAATTAGTATGAGTCATTTCAGAAATTTTTTTTGTATCACCCCCCGTTTAGGAGCTGTAAGGGGTCAAAAACTGAAAATTTCCAATTTTTAAACACCTGTAACTTGAACACCTGTTAAAATTTTTTTGAAGTAATACACAAAAATTAAAGCTTCAATATTATACTCTTATTTCTGTTAACAACTTTATTTAATAATATATAGTTACTTTATAATTGACGAAAGAGTTACTTGATTTTTTCAAATTTTCTAACAAATTTCTTTAACGAATTTTTTCCATTTTGTTTTACTCGATAATTTGAAATTGTTGAGGATATAATGCGTAGTACAAAAAAATGTAATTAAATAAACAACATAACGGTTGCTTGAAGAATTTTTATTTATATGATATTGATATATATACATACTTATATAATATCATGTTTATTTACATATCGTATATGTCACTAGTGAATGAATGATAAGAGTATAGATGTATATTATATAGCGCCGTATTTACATACATATATGTATTTTATTGTACTTATAAGAAATTATTCTGTCAATGGAATATTTAAATATAATATAATATAATATCTAAAATTATATTTACTGTTTTGTACTTAGTAAATTTAATATACATTTACCGCTTAGTATTAAATGGTACTATAGAATATTTGAAAAAGTTTTGGATTGATAATCGTTATGTGGAAGGTTAGAATCTGCTTTTGAAGAATGTACATATAAACATATAGTTTGAATATATGTACAACCCATAGTTCTGGAAATTATAAAATTCACCCAAATTATTTTAAAATACTAAAATATTAAAAAAATAATATTGTAAGCAGAGTGACAGGCTGTGAACATACTAACGGTTCGTACGGGTATCTAAGAGTTGACAAAGTCAACTGTATTCTTCCTCGTTTTTTTAATATTTTAGTATTTTAAAATAATTTGGGTGAATTTTATAATTTCTAGAACTATGGGTTGTACATATATTCAAACTATATGTTTATATGTACATTCTTCAAAAGCAGATTCTAAGCTTTCACATAACGATTATCAATCCAAAACTTTTTCAAATATTCTATAGTACCATTTAATACTAAGCGGTAAATATATATTAAATTTACTTAGTACAAAATAGTAAATATAATTTTAAATATTATATTATATTATATTTAAATATTCCATTGGCAGAATAATTTCTTATAAGTACAATAAAATACATATATATATGTAAATACGGCGCTATATAATATACATCTATACTCTTATCATTCATTCACTAGTGACATATACGATATGTAAATAAACATGATATTATATAAGTATGTATATATATCAATATCATATAAATAATAATAAAAATTCTTCAAGCAACCGTTATGTTGTTTATTTTTTTAAATTTTTTTGTACTACGCATTATATCCTCAACAATTTCAAATTATCGAGTAAAACAAAATGCAAAAATTCGTTTTAAAGAAATTTGTTAGAAAATTTGAAAAAATCAAGTAACACTTTCGTCAATTATAAAGTAACCCTATATTATTAAAAAAAGTTGTTAACAGAAATAAGAGTATAATGTTGAAGCTTTAATTTTTGTGTATTACTTCAAAAAAATTTTAACAGGTGTTCAAGTTACAGGTGTTTAAAAATAGGAAATTTTCAGTTTTTGACCCCTTGCAGCTCCTAAACGGGGGGTGATACAAAAAAAATTTCTGAAATGACTCATACTTATTTTTATCTAACTTCTGTAAAAATTTCAAGTTTCCAACTTAAACCGTTTAGAAGATAGAAGGGTTAAAGGATTTTGCAAAATTTGAGTTTCACATAACGGTAAATTAAAACACCGTATGCCACAAATATATATTTATTGTATATATACTTTTAAAAATAATAAAAGTAGTAATCGTTTGGCGTTTTCAAAATGAAGATATACCTTATACAACTTGTGCTATAACAATTTAAATATAGAGCTTTTTTGAACCTTTAGGGAGCTGTAGCTCCGTAACGGGTGGGGCTACAAAAAAAAGTTATTAAAAATAAAATTAATATTTTTGTGAGATCTATCAGTAGTTAAAATTTTATAGCTCTATTGCAAAAAAAATGTGGGGATCTAAAAGTTAGGTGTTCGAGAGCTACCCTAAGGCTTGGTCCAAACTCAACAACCAAAAAAATAGGGAACCTACAAATTACTCCCAGAATATTTTGTGTAAATTTCAAGATTCTAGCTTTCTTAGTTTTTGAGTTAGCGTGCTGACGGACGGACGGACATGGCTCAAAAGTCTTAGAATTTTTTTCTGATCCGATCCATACCTTTGAAGGTATATCTAGCTCGCTTATTTCGAGGTGTTTCGTAGTTTTTTTTTTTTTTAAATGTTGGTAGTTATTAGTTATTCCTTTCAGATCGAATAAATGACATTTTCAAAAATTCAAAAAGTAAATAGGTAACTAAAATTTAAAAAAATCGATTTTTCTTTATTTTTTTTTAAATTAAATTTTTTTTTTGTATAATTCAATTTTTTTTAAAAACAGTTTTTATTAAAAACTACAAAACTCAAATTTTTATAGACTCCTTATATTAATTATTTATTTTGAAATTGGAACTGAAATGTCAGAAATCAGAACGATATTTTTTATATGTCAATATAGGGTTTACCAACTTAAAAAATTTATTCAGATCATTAACCCGAAACGTTCTTTGGATTTTTGTAAAATCCTAGTCTTGAACCAAATCAAAAGAAAAGAACATAGCTTAAGAACATAGTTTAGGAAAAAAAGTTATTTTATTATAGAAAGAATGTAGTTTTGCATTAGAAATGTATTTTAGTTTTAATTTGATAAATTTTTGATTAGCTCATGGAACTTAAAATTATTTATAACCATCGTATTAAAAAATTATACGATAAGTATTTCGAAAATTGAAAATACTTCACATCTGGGTTATAAAATTAATTACTTTTTTATGAAATTCTAATGCAGTAAATTTCAAAATTTATATTAAATTTTTTTTTTATATTAGATTTCATTTTTTATTAAGTGCGTATTCCAAAATACAACCTTTCTAAAAATTTTTATTAATTTTTGTATTTAACGAGGAAGAATACAGTTGACTTTGTCAACTCTTAGATACCCGTACGAACCGTTAGTATGTTCACAGTCACTCTGCCTACAATATTATTTTTTTAATATTTTAGTATTTTAAAATAATTTGGGTGAATTTTATAATTTCTAGAACTTATGGGTTGTACATGTATTCAAACTATATGTTTATATGTACATTCTTCTAAAGCAGATTCTAACCTTCCACATAACGATTATCAATCCAAAACTTTTTCAAATATTCTATAGTACCATTTAATACTAAGCGGTAAATGTATATTAAATTTACTTAGTACAAAATAGTAAATATAATTTTAAATATTATATTATATTATATTTAAATATTCCATTGACAGAATAATTTCTTATAAGTACAATAAAATACATATATGTATGTAAATACGGCGCTATATAATATACATATATACTCTTATCATTCATTCACTAGTGACATATACGATATGTAAATAAACATGATATTATATAAGTATGTATATATATCAATATCATATAAATAATAATAAAAATTCTTCAAGCAACCGTTATGTTGTTTATTTATTTACATTTTTATGTACTACGCATTATATCCTCAACAATTTCAAATTATCGAGTAAAACAAAATAGAAAAAATTCGTTTTAAAGAAATTTGTTCGAAAATTTGAAAAAAATCAACTAACACTTTCGTCAATTATAAAGTAACTCTATATTATTAAAAAAAGTTGTTAACAGAAATAAGAGTATAATGTTGAAGCTTCAATTTTTGTGTATTACTTCAAAAAAATTTTAACAGGTGTTCAAGTTAGGTGTTTAAAAATAGAAAATTTTCAGTTTTTGACGCCTTACAGCTCCTAAACGGGGGGTGATACAAATAAAATTTCTGAAATGACTCATACTTATTTTCAAAGATCTAACTTCTGTCAAAATTTCAAGTTTCCAACTTTAACCGTTTAGAAGATGGAAGGGTTAAAGAATTTTGCAAAATTTGAGTTTCGCATAACGGTAAATTAAGACACCGTATACCAAAAATATATATTTATTGTATATATACTTTTAAAGCTAATGAAAATAGTAATCGTTTGGCTTTTTCAAAATGAAGATATACCTTATACAACTTGTGCTATAACAATTTAAATATAGAGCTTTTTTGAACCTTTGGGGAGCTGTAGCTCCGTAACGGGTGGGGCTACAAAAAAAAATTATTAAAAATAAAATTAATATTTTTGTGAGATCTATCAGTAGTTAAAATTTCATAGCTCTATTGCAAAAAAAATGTGGGGATCTAAAAGTTAGGTGTTCGAGAGCTACCCTAAGGCTTGGTCCAAACTCAACCAAAAAAAATGGGGAACCTACAAATTACTCCCAAAATATTTTGTGTAAATTTCAAGATTCTAACTTTCTTAGTTTTTGAGTTAGCGTGCTGACGGACGGACGGACATGGCTCAAAAGTCTTAGAATTTTTTTCTGATCCGATCCATACCTTTGAAGGTATATCTAGCTCGCTTATTTCGAGGTGTTACAAACGGAGGAGTAATTTTATTATACCCGATCCTATCGTACGGGTATAAAAACTTTAATAAATTAATAAATATATTTTTAAATTTAATTAGTATACCTATACATACTTTTACAATGAAAAAAATAATTTAAATTAAAAAATTAAAACAAATCGTTTCTTTTTACAATTAATTTTTTTTATTTATTATAATAAAAATTTTTACAATTAAGTATAATAAAACTAAAATAGTAAATAAAAAGATTATTTTATATCTAAAATAATAATAAGAATTTTATTAAAAAAAAAAAAAAAAAAATTAATATATTAATTATTTAAATTTTTTTTCCCATTTATTTATTTATTTATTTTATTTTTTATAAATTTGATGTTGATAAATTATTAGTACTTGGTGACACTTCATTTAAACGATATGAATTAAATATTTTTTCCCTATAATTTCTAATTAAATTACTTGCAACCAATGTTATATGTAAAATAAATAATAATATAATAACAATTGTTATTAATGTTAAATTAATATTTATATTATAACCGGTATCTTTTATAACATAACTAATATTCATTAATGTTTTATGTATTAAATAATTTGTATTATTTATATTAGAATATGGTATATTAATTATATTATCATTATTATCATTATTATCATTATTATCATTATTATCATCATTATTCATATTATTATTATTAATATTTGATGATATTATTTTTAATTCATTATTAGTATCATTTAATTTTATATTTAATTTATCATAACAAGAAATACCATATTCATTATTATCACCAATTGGTTCATGATTATATGGATGTAATATATTAACACGAAAATATAATGCTTTTATTAATATTTTTAAATATGTACAATTCCATAAATTTTTTGTTAAACTTAAACTTAATTGTGAATTTGATTTAATAATACCACGATCATCATAATCAAATTCAGTTAATTTATTACTATCTAAATATAAATATTCTAAATTTTGTATTTTATATATTGAATGTCCATCAAATTTTATTAATTTATTATATGATAAATCTAAAATTTTTAATTGTGTTAAATTCCAAAAACCATTAAATGGTAAACGTTTTAATTCATTATGTGATATATTTAATAAACGTAATGATTTTGATATTAATGTATTTGGTATAATATCTTTTATATTATTATTTGATATATCTAATATATCTGTTATATATGATTTTTCTAATGATTTTGTATCATTTAATATATTATTTTTTAATATTAAATTATCAGTTTTAATTTGTATTGATTTTAATATATTATTATTTATATTAATTAATAATATTAATGCATTATTATCAATATTAATATATTCTAATAAATTATTTGATAAATTTAATTCATTTATTTTACCAGAACATGTTATTGTAAAATTTTTTATAAAATTATTTGATAAATTTATTTTTGATGTAAAATAATTTTTACATATTATTGTTGATAATATAAAATCATTATAACAATCAATTATATTATTATTACTTAAATCAATTTTATTAATAGTATATGTTAATAAACTAATATTAATTGATTTTATATTATTATTATTTAATAATAAATATGATAAATCACTTAATTGTATTATAATATCACTATTAAATTTTTTTAAATAATTACTACTTAAATCTAAATATTTTAAATTTAATGTTTTTAAAAAAATTTTATCATCAATTAATTTTATATAATTATTATTTAAACATAATCTTTCAATATTTGGAAAAGAATTAAAAAAATTTTTTGGTATATTTTCAATTTGATTAAAACTTAAATCAAATATATGTAAATTAATTAACATAATATCACTATATGTTAAATTTAATGTTTTATTAATATTTATTTGTAATTGTTGTTGTTGTTGTTGTTGTTGTGGTTGTAATTGTTGTATTAATGTTATATTATTATTATTTAAATATAATTGATTAAAATCATTAAATTTATTTAATCCAATTAAAAATATTATATCATTTATTTTATTATTACTTAAATTTAATATTTTTAATGATTTAAAATTATTAAATGTATTTAATTCAATTTGTTTTATTTGATTATTTTTAAATATTAATTCTCTTATATAACTATATTGTTCAATATTTATTAAAAAATTTTTTTCATTTAATTTTTGTATATTTGTATTTTGTATTATTAAATAATATAAACTTGGAAAATTAATAATTAATGTTGTTGGTAAATATTTAATAATTGTATTATTTATTTTTAATGTTTTAATATAATATGAAAAATTTTCATTATCTTCAAATAATGTTTTTGTAAATGTACAATTTTGTATTTCTAATGTTTCAATATTTTTAAACATATCTAATAAATTAATTGGTAATTTTTGTATACTACAATTTTGAAAACGTAAATGTATTAAATTTGTTATACCATTTGAACGTTCAAATTGTATTTTAATATTTTCATATAATGATAAATTAAAATTACCACATGTTAAAGAACGTTGATCTTGAAAATTTGGTAAATTACAATATTTTTCAAAATTATGAACAGTTGTTTCATGACGATATGATCCAATACCATGCATATTATTATTATTATTCTCAAATTCTTCATATTCTTCTGATTCAGATTTTTGATGTGAAATTGATTCAATATTTAACATCCAAACTTTTGTTAAAAATAATATAACATGTATAAATATTATTAATTTTAACATTTTGTTAAC
The DNA here is from genome assembly GCA_947095535.1 of Poecilobothrus nobilitatus. Taxonomy (NCBI): domain Eukaryota; kingdom Metazoa; phylum Arthropoda; class Insecta; order Diptera; family Dolichopodidae; genus Poecilobothrus; species Poecilobothrus nobilitatus. Next base: position 48,155,355 of record OX352772.1, on the reverse strand, counting down.
ATTACATTAATTATATAGGAATTAAAATAAAATAAATACCCCGTCCAATCAATAGGCCGAAAAAATTAAAACTAACTGCGGAAAAATATACATATAAATTATTTTTTTTATTATAAGTTAAGTTTTTTTTTTTTTTGATCTGTTGCATTTTTTGCATTATCTTGAAATTTTGAAATAAAGAACAAAAAAAATCATATATATGTATGTATTATGTATGTACATAATAATAAATTTTATTTGTTTTGATGATATTTAAAGTTAATTTTTTTTCTTTTTTTTTGTAATTAATTATGGGAACCCCATAAAAGTTAAGAATTAGAAGTTGTTATACCTATAATTATTTAGAATATTATGATGTTTCTTGAAAATATAAAAATTTCAATTAAAGCTGTGTACTAATTTTAAGTTAGACTTACATTTGAAACTCTAGATCGAATGAATAAAACTAAACTTGAACTCAATGTAACTTTTTAAAATAAAGCCTTTACTTTGTCATGGGTCGTATGCATCAAACTGAGCTTAAACTTAAATTTCATTTTTTCAAACACAAAACTACGTCTTAAACTCTTTTTGTTTGAAAACTTAAGATTTGAGTTCAAGTTCATTCACAATAATCAAACACAAATTAAAGTTATTGATGATAATGTTTATAAATTCTTTATGAAAGTATAACAATAATCTTGCTTTTGACAAACTTAATGCTACTGAAAAGCGATTTGTAATGGCAAAAGACTTTCATTAAACTGACACCAGAGCAATCAATACTTTTATCTGCCGAAATCATTTTTATCCTTGTATTACTTTTATTTCATAGGATTCAAACTTTAGGTTAATTTTTAACAGAAAATAGTTTCTTGATTCGTTTAGCATAATATGCCATGGGAATTGACATGTCTGAAAGCCAAATTCTTAACGTTAACATCAAACCAGATTTTAATCACGACGGTTCTATTTACCAATGCATATGCAAATGCAATTTATAATCATGCTTATTTTATTATTATTATTAAGATTATAATTATAAATCGCTAATTACTTTTCATTCTGAAAAAAACTTGCAATTGATAATCTTATATAAGAACTTATTAATTTTTTGGAATCCATCCTAAGGTCAAGTACACACGAGAGAGCAAAAGTGGTAGAATTGAGATAAAAACCTCGGTAGAGCCATCTACATGTGTATGAACACTCGTTAGTGCTCTACCGTAAAGTTCTACGTCGACTCTAGCAGAGATTTTTTGCTAGAGATTTGTCTACCGTGTAAACACTTTCAAGTAGAGAACTTTTTGCATCCACGATGACTCTACAAATCTACAAACGTGTTTGTAGATCTGTAGAGACTTTTTCGTAGATTTTGTGCATATTACATATATTGTTATTTAAAGTACTATATATATGTAATATGTATATGTATGTATGCTTCTATAAGTAATCAATGGTAAATATTTTGCTTTATAAAAACCGGTTTCCTTATCTACAAATTAATCAAAATAAGTCAAATTTTTATTTTAGAACTTTTTGTAATTTTAAAAATTTAAAATTATAAAATTAAATTATTTAATCTGAGTTTATTTCTGAGTTGAATAGTGAAATTTAATTAATAAAGAAACGTTTTTTTAATAAATAAGCTATTACAATTTTTAAATAAATAAATTATTTAAATAAATTATTAAAAAAGCAAAAATGAGTATAATAAAAATCGAAGTGACAGTAAATATGTCTGGAACAGAGAGCAAACATATAAACTCATCGAACTTTTTGAATTACATCCCAATTAAAAATCTTAACGTTATCGCCAATTTTATAACGTTATCTCCAGCAAATTGTTTCTCGCATGTTTGTGTTTTGGTTCTGAACATTTTGTTTTCCTAGCAAAAAATTAAAATTTGAATGGGACATACGTAAAAAATTTTTATACGAATTTGGATCCTCAACCCTTCAACTCGTTCAACAAATCTTTATAGAATCCAACAGTATGTATTTTTTGAACCCATTCTCGAACCCAATATTTTCAATTTTTTTTTTATGAATTTTTTTTAAAATTAAATACCACTACGGTAGCTGCCACAACTTTTAATTGTTTCGAACTCATTTTTGAAATAACTATTTGCAAATTTCAACAAACTAATCTATTTTCAATTCAATTCTATTTATTACTCTACCACAGACCTACCATATACAAAAAATATGTAGACCGTCTAAACATTCGCTAGAGTAAAATCTACATCTCTACAAGAAATTTGTCTACCAGAGTTTTCGTAGAAAGAATTTTCTGTTGAGTTACACTCTCGTGTAAACACATTTGGTAGCGGAAACTTTTGTTTCTACCAATTTTAGTCTCCCGTGTGTACTTACCTTAATAAATACATTTCCTGCATTATATTACGTAACGTTAATACAATTACAAACGCAAAGTCTTTGATATGTAAACTGATATATGTTACGTCTATGTTACGTCAAATTTTTGTCGTAAAGGTTTTTTTTTTATAACAAACCAAATTTAAATAAAAATTTTTGTTAAAACTAATAAAAATCATTCGGAAATTAAAAAATTTGATTAAAAATTTTTTTTATCAAATTCAGAAATTTAAAGGAGACAAAAATTATTTTTAATATCGTAAAAACAATACTGCTTAGTAAGTGTAAATTTATCAACAGTTTTTCCTTTATAATATTATTATATTTTTTTTTAAGTACAATTTGTGCTGACCTATCGCATTTCATTTTTAATTCCTGTATATGATATTAGTTTTTTATTTAATTATAAAAAAAAAAAAAAAAAATAAGTAAATAAGAAACAATTATAATAGTTAGTTCATGTGTGGGTGTTTCATATCAGTTTGTTATGTATTTTTTTTTTTTGCGTGAAGACGCCAAGCCAATGAAATTTTTCAAAAAAAAAGAAAGAGAATATTATATAAAAGAAAAAGAAATTTCATTTTATAAACAAAGATTTTCAGAAAACAAATTTAAGATACCTTAGTTTTTATCAAACATTACACAACAAAATATTCTAAAATATGTTTACGTGTATAACAAAACAAAAAATAAATAATATTTAATTATAGGTAAGTTAAACTCTTGTTAATAATAAATAGTAATATTAAATTGTTTAAATTAATATTCTAAAACTAATTTTATAGACAAAACAAGGTAGAATGTAAACCAACGGTTTTTAAAAGCGCACATTTCCAAAATTCAATAGAACCTGTTAGAATTGAAACGCAATAGAATTGTGACTTGCACAAAAATTTGAAAATTTCATGTAATAAGAAAAAACGTGAAAATAGGATCTTCTTGAAATTTTAAGGGGCCGTAAGTCCAGAATCCTATATAACTAAGAAAAGCCGTTAACACAGGTAAAAATATATTATTGAACCTTTAATTTTCATGTCTTGCCGAAGAAAAATTTACACAGGTGCCTAACTTACAGGTGTCTAAAAATAGCAAATTTTTAATATTTGAGGCGTAATAACTCTTAAAGAGCGGGTGTTACCAAAAAATTTTCTGAGGAAACTTATACTAAAAGTTCTTTCTTGCCTCAAAATTTCAAGCCTCCATCTAGAAGCGTACCGGAGTTATGAAAGTAGAAAAATAATGTAAAATTTGGTTTTCACATAACGGTAAATTTAAATACTAAATTTAAAAAAATTGTATAATTTTTATATTAATTTACAAAGATAAAAGAAATATCTGTCGAATGACGTTTTCAGATTAAAAAAATCTTAAGCAGAACATAAGATATATGCATTTAAAAATAGGGCTTCTTCAAAGTTTGAGGGGGTGTAGCTCCGTAATGGGAGGGGCTACATGAAAAAGTTGTTCCACAAAATTATTTTTTTTATGAGACCTACCCATGGTTATTTTTTTTCTCTATCTTTAACGGTGTAGAAGTTTTGTAAACAGACGGACGGACAGAGTGAAACTAATAAGCACATTTTTCAAATTTTTTTTGGAAATGTGCTAAAAAGGCTAAATTCAAAAAATCATATTTTCATCTTCCTTTTAATGTTTATACCATCGCGCATAAGTTATAAAATTTGAACTGATATTAAATCTAAAGATACAATTTTCGAGAATAATAAGGAGATAATGATCGAAACCTATAATAAAACAAGTTACAAAATATAAAAAGGATTTGATTTTTTTTTTTATTTGGCGTACGTTTGCGTAATTTTAAGTTTTGTTAAGCAAATTGCAATAAAAGGATTTTCATTACCTCAATTTTGTAAAATTCACAGTTTTTGTTTGGGGTTCAGATGAAATTTAAATAGGTAAAAGTGCTGTAGCTATACTTTATAATTTTTATTTTGTTTCGACATCCTATATCACTTCCTGCTTTGTATAAAATTTATTGTAGAATACTTTTGTATAATAAGCGTTTAAAACTATGTACTAATGAATAACATGCGATTACAATTAGTTACTATACTTAAGTATTGGATCACTGAATATTAATATATATAATTTAGAAATATCAAATGTCATTAATACATAGAAAAAGAGATAATAATAATGTAATAAAATACCGAAATACAAAAATAATAAATGTATATGTACTTAACTGTCGGAATGTTTTATTTCATATTGTTTAATAAATGTTATAAAGTTTATATATTATGGTTCTATAATAGGTAAGACCAATGCTCTTTCATTTTAAAACCTCGTCCACCAAAGGAAAAAAAAAAGTATGTATATTTGAACATAAAAATTTAATTCTAAATCTTCGTTTCAAAAAATTCACTTTTAAAAGTTACATATTACTTACGTATCTGACCATTGTCATAGTCGTTAAATTACCGATATTTTCTATCGAAAGGTGTTTGGTTCAAAACGAACCCAAATAAGCAATTTAAATATCAATAGTTATAACCAAAGTATTAATTTATATTGTAATGGTTTATATTGTAATATGAAATTTATAAATAATTTTTGTATAACATAATAGATGGCGCAAAAATATAATATTTGTATTTCATAATCTTAGACAATAGCTCCAGCGTTTATAGTAATCATACTCTATATCCTCTTTATATCGACAGCAAACGATAAGAAGAAAAAAAAAAATTTACTAAACGAAGAAATCAGAATTGATATAACGGCATTATTAGTAATAAATTATATATTTGTAAGCTATTAAACAGAGATACTGGATACATACTCTATTGTTTTATTTGAAAATTCAATTAATATCATATTTTAATCATTAACAGTCCTCAAGCTATAATTTTACGCAATTTTATTTTATTTGTTTTAATTTATCTTAAGATAGGACTTTTTTTTTTTTACTTTTAACTAGGTATATTAAAAAAAATAATGAAATGAAAATATTTCGTTGATTATAAAACACTTTCTATTCACTTATTATGTTATATTGCCCCTTTTTGTTGTTTTATTTGGCTTTGCTACGGTAGACTGAAATATTATTTAAAAAAAAAAAAATATCTATTAAGTTCATTTTTGCTGTGAATCTTCTTAGTAAATTTAATACAGCAAAAAAAAAAAAAAAAAAGAAAATAAAAAGAAAATTATAATTAATTATTTATTGTCTTTGACGGCACACGGTAATAGAAATTAATTTTAATTTCAAAAAAAAAAAACACTAATAATAATAAAAAATTAAAAATTCGCACATCTTAAGGAACTTTTTTTTGTCTGTATGTATGTGTATATAAAATACGCGTATAAAATATTATTGTAAAATAAAAAAATTACTCATTTGAATTTATCATCATATCTGTCATTTTATTTTTTTTTCTAAACAAAAAAAAAAAAAAGAAAAGAAAACAAATATATTTAAAAAGTAAAAATCAAACAAAATTATAAAATCATATTAACGCATTGTGATTTATAATTCGCTTTCTACACGATTTAGAGCACAATTTTGTTTTGTTTTTTTTTTGTATTTTCATTTCGATAAGGTTGACAAATTTTCCAACACTTCTTTTCAATTTTTTTTTCACTTACTATTTTTATTGTCTACTGAAAACTGAATTAACAATCACTGAGAACAAATCAACATTGGATATTTTTTAAAATTTCATAGTTACTGCAATATGTTTTATAACTATGTATATGGTCATCTTTTATCGATCGATCGATCGATCTATTTTAGCGTAAAAATTTTTAAAAAGATGGTTCTATACTAAAACTGAATTTGGTAAATCAGTTAAGAGTTTAAATTTCACAACGTAGAAAACTAATTTTGTTATAAATATTAATAATATATTATTTTATTTTAAAACAAACTGATATCAAACAAGTATTTTTGAAAAAAATACATATTTAGTTTCCTAAATCAATATCTTAGGAAACTTATTTAAAGTTTTATTAAAACTTTTTTTTTTGTATATGATGACTAAATGTGTCAGAAATATCATATGAAAAAAATAAATTTTAGTGTTAGAAGTAAGGTTAGAATATCGCTATTAATCCATTTTAATACAATATGAATATGACATAATATGTCATTATTAAGACCAAGAATAGAATTCCTTATAGAAATTTCGTTAAAAAATGACAAAGTATAGCAAAAGCTGATTAGTACAAGTAAAAAAAAAAAGTCTTCTTTAAATTTTTTTTTTTTTTTTTTAATGCATTTCTCTGCCACATAAATCTGGACACGAAATTACTCAGCCTTTCCTTTTCAGGCGTGGCTGTAAATGTCGTAAGGGGGAATAACTCTTACGACATGTGTGGTATTCGAACCCACACACCCTCGGTGTTTACAGCGTATTTTATATGCTCTTACCCACTAGGCCACCGAGACCCTCTTCTTTAAAATATTTCGAAAACTTATATTAGTAAACTCTTTTTCAATAACAACATAAATATTATACATATGCATGCATGTAACCATTAGGACTCTGACACAGACAAGGACACTTGTAAATTTTGATAAAGAAATGAATTATTTATCTTAAAAGTATTCTTTGATAAATTGTATGTATAAATGTAGATGTGTATATTTGATAATTGCATGTATGAGTAATGTAATAGATAAGATATATTTTAGGAAAATCCTTCTATAATGTTAAGCTAATTGTTAAATAAACGAACTTATCGCTAATCAATTTCAATAGCTATTGTGTTTTAAGAAATTTTATGAATTTGGCTTAGTTTTTTGAATGAGATGCGAAGCCAAAATCTAATCAAAACATATATATGTACAATGTAAATTTTCTTTAAAATTTTTTTTTTAAATAGGCATGCTATCCCATCTATAATGAAAATAAATATAATTTTAAAAAAAATTAAATAAAATCTTATCTTAAAAATATTTTATAAGTACAAAAATTGTATATTAATTTAAAAATAGTATAGAGTAGAGTAAATTATACGTCTAGTAACGTATTGAGAAAATTCAATCGCTATTATTATGGTAACGCTAAGAATTTGCTCCTATATACTCATTGTTATGATATTTTATTTTGTGTTAAATTTTTTAAATATGTTACAACATAATTTTAAAAACAGTTAAAATAAATTAAAGCAATATAATAAAAAGCTTAATAAGTTGCTATACAACTAATCGAGTTGTATGTGTACAAGTATTTAATTTTTATGTATGTATATTGTATAACTATTTTTAAATTTGTTTGTCATATTCATAATAAGTTGACACAAGTGACGTTTAAATTTTTGATTTCTTGGTTATTCATTTTTCTTTTTAATACAAATCGATTGCATACCAATTTCCAATTTTCAAATTAATCTATATAATTTAAAAAAAAGAGTCAAAAAAGAGAGAAAGAAATGAAAAAAATAAAAAAAAATTATTATAATTGACAAATAGGTCGCAATTCAATTGTAATTAAAATGAAATGAAAAATAAATAAAGAAAATTAAAAATTTTTGAAAGAAATTTTGTACAAAATTATTTTTTAACCAGATTTTTAAATTTATTTTCTTTTGTTGTTTTATATTTATTGTTTTGTTAATAATTATTAGTATTTTCTTTTACACGTCAGTCAATTTTTTAACTTTCTCATTTTCTGACAATTTTTAAATCAATGATTTTTTTTTTTTTTGATGACTTTATTAAATTTACATAATAATAAACCCGAACAACAAAAAAAAAATTAAAACTTTAAACAATTACGATCAAAAATCGAATTATTTGTATATTTATAGAAACATCCAATATTAAAGATATTTGTTTTCTGGTTATGAACAGAGTAAAGAACGTTTGTATGTCTGTTTGTTTGTTGTCGTTTTGTTCAGATAAACTCTATAATATTAAAAAAATAAAACTTAAAAGATAAAACGACTGAATGGCACAGTGATTATAGAGCTATGGCCTCTAATTCGAGGGGAACAAGATTAAATTCTACAGTAAAAGTGGAAAACTTTTCCTACCTGTAATAAATTTTCCACCATTTATCATTGGGTTGAAATTAATGGCAAATCATACTATAATTAACAATTTACTATATAAATAATAGGTATAAAAATGTAAACATAATATAACAATATGTAAATATCAAAATATGTAAACTAAAAATGTATAACTCACTTATAACTCACAGATAAACAGATCTTAAAATAAAATCAAACAATTTTCATTATACCTTAATATGATATTAAGGTCTAGCGTTGTACATTCTCAAGTAAATAATTGAATGTGAATTATATTGAGATTGCAGTAAATAGTATAAAAGAGTATATTTCCATTATACTCCCAATTCCTTTATCTATTATCCATAATATTCATATATACCCACCATAACCTTCCCTATTGTTTTAAAGACAGACTTATCAGCCTATAAGTTGCACAATTGAAAATAATAATTGGTGCTTTGAAAACAATTTTCAACAACATGGAGTACATTATGGAACATATAGAGGAAGAATTTAATGGCATAATTGATGACTCTGCTTATTTTAATGTACAGTATAGTAATTACAGTTCTGTGACTGATAGGGGGTTAACAACTTTTCTTTTGATACAGCTTTTTAATCTTTTTAAATACTCATATGATTTAAAATTCTGATGCCTACTTTTGTTTACAGTTTTTATTGGTATACAAAAAAGTGCAGATCTATAATTTGGTTTTTTCTGTAATTACTTTGTTTGCAATTATTAAAAAATCTCACATAATAATTATATATTATGCTTTCTTATATAAATTATAACACTTTTTTAAATAATCACTTTTGTTATCACTATACAAAAATAAAAAAAAATAAAAAAAATAAGTAAACTGTTTTTGATAAGCAGCAAATATTAGTTTTAAATGTAGAAGCATATACACATAATATGTATATAATATGTACATGCATATGTAATACTCATATTATTGAAGAATACAAAAACTAATGATGTAAATTACAGTTTTTACAAATATGTAACTATTAAAATAAATAATCAGTCACTTAAACAGTATTTAATTGATAGTTATATAGACCACTAGAGTATAAACTAATACTATAGACTTCTTACAATATTTACAGTTATACCTAATACCTAAATCTCCATTGTTTTTATTGATTTTCATTATTTTAGAATTTTTTTGTAATTTCCATTACCCAAAAATTAAAAATTTGTTTAAAATAATTGATTTTCATTATAATTAAAACATTAATAAGATAACGATTAAAAGAAAATACACATATTATATACATAAGACATACGTTATATACATTTACATTATATTTTATAAATTTGTACATAACAATAAAAAAAAAAAAAATTTACTTTTAAAATAAAGAATAATGAAAACAAAGAAAAACGGAGAAAGCTTCACTAAGAAATGAAAAAAAAAAAAAAACAAATGTTTAAACATTGTTATTATATTATAAAATTCAGAAAAAAAAAAACAAATAACCTAAACGGTAAAATCATATTAAGTTAAACCGACGGAAAATAACGACATTATAACTGAAACTTAATGTCACTTAAAAAATGTCATTATTGCTGAAACAAAACTATCATTATTCAGACAACAAAGAAAAAGCAGCATACATGAGAGTGGCATGAAATTTTTTTTACAAATTAAAAATTTCAATTTTTAAAGCAAGAAGTAGTGCTTTATTCGTATAGAAAAATAATTTGTATTCACATATTTCGAACTATATGTGAATACTATGTGAATACAAAACGCTATAGGTGTTCAATAAATTAAATTATCTTAATTTTCTATAAATAGTTTTAGCAAATTATTCACCAGGAAAACTTCTTATACTAAATCTCATGAGAATTTCTAGAGGATGAAAAAATCATCTGGAAAATAACTAAATTTATATCCTAATATTAACATGCAGACCTTTAATAATAAGTATAGTTTGTTTAAAGTTGAAAAGATTTTAATTTTCTAACTTTATTTTCTAGCATTTATTCTCTAAAATACTTTTATTGACTTTAAGTTTTTTTTTATTTTTCTTTTATTGCATTTCTCTGCCACATAAATGTGGACAGGAAATTACATAGCTTTTCCTGTTCAGGCGTGGCTGTAAATATCGTAAGAGAGAGAGAATAATTCCTACGAAGTGTGTACGATTGGAACCCACACTCCCTCGGTGTTTACAGCATATTTTATACGTTCTTACTCACTAGGCCACCGATACCTTCTAAATTTTTAATCATTTGAGTGAGATTTCGAAAAAACAAAATACCATGTTCATTGTCTACAAGTTAAATTTAAATTGAAATTAATTCATATAATTACATTTTTAATTACATTTTCACAATATTATATATGTTTTACTTTCCGTGACTGCACTGTACATATTATATGTATAAGAAATAATTCTTTATTTTTTCTCCACAAAATAAAATAATAACATTAATTAAACATATTATATAGACATATTTACGTATGTATGTATATCCACATGTGTATAACATAATAATGTAGATATATAAATATAAAATTTAATTTTAGATGTATATATGGCAAGTTTGTTTCTAAAAATTTGTAAATAAGTTTGTATCATATAATTAATTACAATGTTTTATTTTTTTTTTTTTTGGATGCCTATAATTAGATTTTGAAAATTAATTGCATGAAATATTGAAATTTTATTTAAATTTATTGAGTGAAAATATTCGTGATTTTTTTTTTTTTGTTTTTGTTTTTTTCTTTTTCATTCAGTTTTAAGCGAAATTTTTGCCGCGTATCAAATAAAATCATTTGGAAAATAAATTTTTATGACATATAAAATTGTTTGCGATATTAATTAATATTGTCAGTTTTTGACTGTTTATTATACCCTACACCTAAAGTATAGGGTATATTAATTTTGGTATGGTGTTTGTAACCACCAAAAGGAAGCGAGTTAGGTATAGACATGTATATATATTCTGAATCAGGATCACCACCGGAGTCGATTTAGCGATGTCCGTCCGTCCGTCCGTACGCACGATAACTCAAAAAATAATGATGCTATCTTGATGAAATTTATATAGTAGGTTACTAATTACGAAAGAAAGGCTAAGTTCGAAACTGGACAAAATCCGTCCATGGGTTCGGATTCTGGAAGCTTCCGAATGATTCCGGAGCAAACGAGATTATCTCCAAAAGCAACAAAGATAGAACCTTCAAATTTTGTACAATGATGTTTCTTCCCGTTCGATTTATGTCTCTGAAATTTAAGAGGATTTGGTCCATGGGTTTGGGTTTTGGAAGCTTCCGAACGAGCACCAGAGCAAATGAGATTATCTCCAAAACCAACAAAGATATAACCTTTAAATTTGGCAGGGTGGTGTTCTTTCATGTTTTATTTAAGTCTCTGAAATGTGAGAAGATTTGGTCCATGGGTTCGGGTTTTGGAAGCTTCCGAACGAGTCCCAGAGCAAACGAGATTATCTCCAAAACCAATAAAGATAGAACCTTTAAATTTTTTATAATGATGTTTCTTCCAGTTTGATTTATGTCTCTAAAATTTAAGAGGATGTGGTCCATGGGTTTGGATTTTGGAAGCTTCCGAACGAGCCCCAGAGCAAATGAGATTATCTCCAAAACCAACAAAGATAGAACCTTTAAATTTTGTACAAAGATGTTCCTTCCCGTTCGATTTATGTCTCTGAAATTTAAGAGGATTTGGTCCATGGGTTTGGATTTGGAAGCTTCCGAGCGAGCCCCAGAGCAAATGGGATTATCTCCAAAACCAATAAAGATATAACCTTTACTTTTGGCAGAATGGTGTTCTTTCATGTATGATTTAGGCCTCTGAAATTTAGGAGAATTTGGTCCACGGGTTTGGATTTGGAAGCTTCCGAACGAGCACCAGAGCAAATGAGATTATCTCCAAAACCAATAAAGATAGAACCTTTAAATTTTTTATAATGATGTTTCTTCCAGTTTGATTTATGTCTCTAAAATTTAAGAGGATGTGGTCCATGGGTTCAAATCTTGGAAGCTTCCGGACGAGCACCGGAGCAAACGAGTATATCTCCACAACCAACAAAGATAGAACTTTTATTTTTAGTACAAAGGTGTTCTGTTATGTTTCCTTTTCTGTAAAATTGGAAACTGACATTTGAAAGAATTATAACCATGGGTTCGTATTTTGGAAACTTCCGGACGAGCACAAGAGCAACGAGCATATCTCCAAAACCAACAAAAGTAGAACCTTTAAATTTAATAGAATGGTGTTCTGGAAAGTTTTCTTTATGTTCCTGAGATAGATTCGATGAATTGGAGTGGCAATTCGGGTAGCTGACACAAACCTCCCAAGGACTACCAATCTTCGAAAATAATTAAGATAGAAACTTAAAATTTTATACAAGGGTGTCAAACATATCCCAAGCGAATGCCTCTTTTATGTTCTTGAAATTCGAGTTGAATAAGACAGAAAAGGGAAGAAGTTCAAGCTGCCAAAAACACTTATGGATTTTTAATTTAATTCGAATTATTCAGGTGTAGGGTATTAATAAGTCGGTTGCATCGACTTACTGTTACATTTACTTGTTTTTTTTTAATTATAACTGAATAATCGTCAAATGTAATTTTCTTAAGGTGTATAAAATCTTAATATAAATGTTAAAATTTCATTTCGTTTTATAATTAAATTTTTTTGTTTTTTAACTTTTTTAAGCTAATAATTTTATAGTTTCAAAATGATTCCTGATTATAAGACTGTTATGTATATATATATGCCAAAAAAAAATAAGTCAACCTAATTTTTTTTAATTTAAGTTGAAGTTTCGTCAATTTCGTTTTAATTTCTTTAAATTTCAACAAGTCATGAATTATATTATCTCTGAAATATAATTCTGTCGAATTAAATAGATCAAATAGAATAATAACAAAACTACCCAGCATTTCAAGAGTTTCTTTCAAATACATATTTGATTTTTTTTTGTTATATGAAAAAATAAGAAATTGTACCAGTGCACCCCAAAAAATATGTTATGAATTCATATGTCATGATTTCGTTAATTATAAATATTACTTGTTTGGGAAGAAAGAAGCCATATCAAAAATTTAAAATCAATCGATCAAATCATTTAGAATTGAAAACGAAATTTGTTTTGAAAAGCTCATGTGCCACCAACAGGTTAATGGAACCAATAGCTTTGTTGAAGCACCTAATTCCTTTTGTATATAAACCTATACTCTTGTACAAAGTTGCAATTCGATTAGCCGAAGCATTTAGCTATAGGTGAACCGAAAAATATTAAATCTGTTAACATAAAAAAAAATTTAATTTTTAAATATAAAAAATTGAGATTTACTTGGGCCTTTTCAAAGCTTAAAAAATTCATTTTGAGAAAGGTTTCATTCAATTAAAAAATAATTTCATTTTATTGAAAAAAGGTTTTTATTCAATTGAAAAAAGTTTCATTTTATTAAAAAAAGGTATATAATTTAATCGGAAAATTATTAGGTATCATTTAATCGGTTTTTTTTCTTTATTTAAATGAGTCAAGTGCAACATAAAATCACTTAAAAATTAAAGGTAAGTAATTTAAATCCAATAAGCTGAAATGGTAGCTGAATTACATGAGAAAACCTATTAAAAAAAAAAAATTTCACCTTACTGGTGTTCGAATTTACTAATTCATCAAGAATAACCATCCGAATTAAAGGTCGAAATTCTAATCATTGTGTAACCCAGCTGATAATAACATATATTTAAAGTAAATTCATTATCATATTGACTAATCGGAAAACTACTATTCATTGCAGAAGTATATTATATACGTTTTACGAAAAAAATATAATAGCCAAGTGTGTTATGAATCTTATATAATAACATAGCACAGGATGCTATTTATATGTTATGTTATCGTATAATATTAGTAATAAATTACATTATGAATTGGGGCTTCAAACTTCAATGATAATACAAAAACTTGATCTTAACGGCACATATCTTTAGTCAAGGTATAGCAGATTTTAAATTTCTTTTGAAACTTCGAAAAACCATCTTAAATTAAAGTCCTATGAGAGACATGCGTCATCGATCATATTATAGTTCATAGTTTATAGAACTATATTGTACATGTTGTGATTTCTTGATACAAAAATATATTTCAAAGATATTGTATATTTTGCGTACTGAAAGATACTGTGTAATAACAAACAATTACAGTATCAGTAATTGATATTACAGTATACAATTGATATTAAATATTGATGTAAATATATTTTACAACACTATTCAATAATTTACACTGCACCAATTTTTCTTTATACGATCAAATTTTCTCTTCAGGAAAATATATAACAATATTGTTAAACGTTAAACAAGGTTAATATTATTGTAACAAGATTATAAACTCGTCCTCATAACATCATAAAAAAAGAAAAAAAAATTAATTATTACATTGTGTTTTTTTTTTTTCTATTTGTTTCATATAATTTGCATATAGAGTAATTTTTTTTTCTTTATTTACATGAGTCAAGTACAACATAAAATTACTTAAAAATTAAAGTTAAGTAATGCATAATTTACTAATTTATAAGAAACATAATAATACGTTGTTTTTTTTTTGTTGAATTGCAAATATTCATATCAAAATGTGTTTTATAGTAAGTATTTTAACACGAAAGCGTTTTTAAAAGCGTTTTATATCTTAGATTTTTAGAAAAATTTGACTTATTTAAAACAAAGCTTTTATTAATAACAACTAACTATCAAAACGAACTTTAGTACAATCAAGAAAAATATGCTTTTCTCTAATGTCAAAATGTTTATCTAGACTTTTAACAATCAAAAAAGTCAACAACATAAAAAGGCTGTAGATGGTATATACTTTCCATTTTTGCGGTTAAAAAGAAAATAAAATATTTATTTTATAAATATTATATCTTAATCAGAGTGAGGGTGTCGCCCTGTACTACATTATTCATATAACGTATTATCATTTAGTTAGAATAACGAACTGTGACTGTTACTGTTAATGTTACTGTTATTTTTACTGTTTATTATGTTATTTATTTTAAATACAAAAATAATTAAATATTTTATTAAATATTTTATTAAATATCTGATATCTTTAACATTTTTTATATAGAAATGTAGAAAAAGAATTTGACCAACATAATAACATTGTATGTGTAAATGTATTAGAATTAAATCGTTTTTTAAACACATTAACTGCACTTTAATTTTATATATAAACAATATTGATAGTAGATAAGCAATGAAGTAAATCTATAAAATCGTAATTAAAGGGTAACTGACGTATTTCTCCGATTCTATATAAATTGTAAACCATTGAGTTCAAAAATAACTTCCAAAATATATTACGAAACTTTGCCAAATAAGTGTATAATGACATAAGCATCTAGATTTTTAAAATTACAAAGATACTTTTACCAGTCAAATTGTGTTTGAACAAAAAATAAGGTATTAAATCTATCATGAGTTAGTAATGTGGTAAAGAAGTGTAAACTTCTATTTACTTAAAATTAGGTTTTTAGCATATTTTGCAAAAAAAAAAATTTTTAAATTTGTTTACTAATTTCACTTTGTTCATTGTTTTCCGTTCGTCCCTTCATCCGTCTATTTACACAACTTCTACACCGTTTAAGAAAGAAGAATGAAATTTTGATCATGAATAAATCTCATAAACAAATTAATGTTGTAGAAGAACTTTTTTATTTAGCATAAATTACTTCATAATTTCTTTTGTACAGGCTGGACGTTTTAAGAGTTATTAGGTAAATATTGAAAATTTGATATTTTTAGACATTTATAGGTTACGTACATATTTGTACAAATTTTTTAAAATAAAACGGAAATATAAAAAGAATATTATATTTTTACATGTGGTAAAAGTTTTACTTTTTTATATAAACTTTTATTAAAATTGAAGAAAGGCTCTCTTGGTTTGTTCAAAATTTTTTCTTATATATAAAATTTGAAGAAGATTATAAATTTTACTGCAAGCCACAATATTCTAAACTGTTTTTATTGTTTTTTTTTTTTTGCAAAATGTGGTCTTTTAAAAAATCTTTGGTTTTACATTCTGCCATTGTTTAATATAAATTTTATAATATAAATCTTCCATCCCAATTTACCATTCCAATTTTAAAATAAAGAAAAAAGAAAATAAAAAAGATAATAACATAGTATGGAAACTATAAATAAGCAATCAATCAACCATTTTTTATGTTCATGTTTAAAGCTATTATTATATTTGTTAAAATTCTAATGGATTTTTACGCCCAGATTTTTTTTTTTACTGTCAAATGAATCCATGGAAAATGATCCATTGTTTTTTTCATATAAGATAAGATAAAGATTATATAAGATAAGATATTGTCTTCTTTTTATTATAATTGCAATTTATACAATTTGCTTTAATTAAATTTTTTTATTTAACAGTTAGTAATTGTATATACATATAAAATATGTATCTATAGACAAGTAAATATTATACCTTTTGATAGAAAAATTCAGAAAGATAAAAAAGGCAACAGAAACTTACTGTTGTCCAATTCAACTATTCACTATTACTAGAACTTATTACAATAATAAAAAAAATTAAATTTGGTAATAAAAAACAGACTCTAATCTATCCAAATACTTTCAAAATAAATATTTGAGACTTGTTTATGTAAAAAGTAAAAAAAGAAAATGAAATTTGTATAATGATTGTTTAATTTATATTAAGTATCCATTTAGAATTGGAAAGACTAAATGGATAATCGACTAAAATGAAAAAATACCGAAAATTCAAAAATGAATAACCACTCAATCAAAATATTTGTATTCATTTTTATTTTGCAAAAAAAAAAAACTTAAATGAAATGTAAGAAAATCTAAAAGTAAAAATGAGAAATCGTCTAAAAATATGGGATAATTTTATTTATTTTTTCATATTTTTAAATGTTAAGTAATTCAAAATTAGGCATTAAAACTGTTTTTGTAAACTTTTTCTTAGGTTAAGCTAAAATAAGATGTGTGAAAAACGGAATCAAAAGATAAAATGAAAAAAATCGATAAATTTTACAAAAATAATAAATAAATGGATTGATGACATGAAACAAAAAATGCATGATGAAAAAATATATAACTAACTGTATATGATAACGCTCCTATATACGCTATACGCTTCTCACCTACATCATATTAAATTATTATTGAAATTATATGTTTATTAACGCTATTTCGATAGTATCATTATTGTTCATTATCCAAACCTGTTATCGATTTAATAAAATCCTGATTTTCTTTTCGAACTCTAACATGCATACATACAAACATAATCTATGTAAACAGTACTTGAAAAAACTGTATCCTTGCGCTTTTTGATACTGAGACAATACTGAGCATATGCTGAAGTGGTTGATTAAGCGGTTCATCTCATACAGCGTACTGTGTTGTTCTTCAAAAAGGATACATACTCGTATTTTCACTTTTCCAGAAATTTTACAAAAACTACCAACTTTTTTATAGCCGTATGAACTAAGTTCAAGGGTATAATAAATTTGCCATTACGTTTCTGACACCTTAAAGGAGTCGAACTAGATATAGTGTCAAAGGTATGGATCGGCTCAGAATCGAATTTTGAGTCGATTAAGCCATGTACGTCCGTCCGTCCGTACGATAACTCAAAAAATAAAGGAGCTAGGAGGCTGACATTTTTTTTTTGACACGTCACTTTTGCAAAATTGTTGGTTTTGCTATTTAAATCCAGCATTATCGGCCGCCGAGTTCAAGTAGCTGCCATACAACTTCTTTCTTTATATCGAAATAACTCAGTATCTATTGAAGCTAAGTGTCTTAAATTTTGCAAAATCGTGTCGAGTTACAGGCCAACAATACCTGTAAAATTTGGTTGTACTGGGCGACAGGTTCGAGTAGCTGCCATACAACTTCTTTTTTTAAATGTAAGTAACTCAGTGTCTATTAAAGGTAGGTATCTGAAATTTTGTGAAGAGGTGTCGAGTTACATGCCAAAAACTGTTGTTAATTTTGGTTGCTCTAGAACAGCCGGTTCACGCTTCTTGCACCTCTTGGAATTTAATGAAGCTAGGCTTCTGAAATCTTGCAAATGATGATCAAGTTTTATGGTAACAACTTCTGTAAAATTTGGTCGTGGTGGTGCAATTGATTTTTGTAGCTGTCATACAACTCCACAACTTACATAAATATATCTCTGTAGTTATAACGTCGATACTAAAACATCTCAAATTATTTAAAAGATGATCAAGTTATATAGAAACAGGATATATTACGTTCATACGGGTATACCAGAGTTGATGTAGTCTACTCTACTACACTCTTCCTCGTTTTTTTAAATTTGGGTTTTGTCAATCTTTTGGAAAAAAGTACTGCCATTGTTTGGTTTGGATACCTGTAGCCATTTAACATATAGTTTGCCTTTGAAGTTCATATAATAAGTTTCATGTCATGTCAAATGAAAGTGACAGTTAAACTTTTTTATTGAAAAAGAAATAGTACGGATAAAAAGAATAGGATGGAATGAATAAACAATACGGGTTTCAAAAAAAATGTTTAGAGTCAATTTTTAACGAAAGAGTGTTTTATAAATTAAACATATATTTTAGAACAGATATAAAGATAAAAGTTTTCAAATGAATTTAAGTTTCTCAAGCAGACCTTGTAGACCTTAGGTAAATTATTTAAAAGCATTTCTTTTTTCTTAGTTTATATGTAAAATAAAAGTTTAAACTGATCGAAAAATAAATTTAATTATTGAGTTTTGTAGATTATTTTTTTTTTTTTTTAATTTTTAAGATGGAATGAAAAACTGCGAAAAAACCTGTATTCAAAAACTTTTAAAATGATTCATGACCTAAATAACTAAAATATCTTAAATATGAGTACCTACAAAATATAATTAAGATAAAAATTGATTTTTGTTTTAATATTTCTTGTTTTTTATTTCTGAATTTCTTTTTTGTTTTGCTTTTGTTTTTTTTTAAAGTTCATAATTAAAAAAGTAATTTATGTTCGAAATTCTAATTGATCTCATTATAATTGATAAATTTTTTTTTTAAGTCACTATTATTTTACCGTCATTATTATTATGTTGCCCTCATTTTCAGTTCTCTTAAAAACTAAGAAGAAATTGTCTTTTCCTTTTAAGAATGATTCTAAAACATTTTGTTTTTCTGGATTGTGTTTTTGGTATATTGAATTAAAAAATTTGCTCATTAGTTTCACTATCTGTCTGTCCGTCATTATCTGTCTTTTTCACTATCTGTCTGTCTTTTTCAATATCTGTCCGTATCACTATGTACGGTTATCAGTCCGTCTATGCATCTGTTTATAAGGTATCTAAAACATTTAGTAAGGACCAAAGGAATTTCGATACATTTATAGAGCTGTTAAAAATAATTTTGTGAGATAACTTTGTTATTACTACCAGCACTCAGTTGAAACCCCTTAAAATTGAAAAAACGCTTTTTGTTTTAAATGTTTATATCAGAAGATCTTTACTAAATATTTTTTTAAAACTAAAAATTTCAAACGGCAGGAAATTTTTTAAACTTTATACATCAATATTTGTTTTTTTTTGCAATTTAGAATTTAAACTTAATGATTAATGTGTGTAAAACAAAAATTTAAATTTGAAAAAAGGGAATAAAAATGTTTGATTTTTTGAAGCAGTTGAGGTTATCTTAATGATTGTGATTTTATCCAAATTTCAAATGATTTGGGAGGTTCTTTTATTATCTTATAATAATTTGAGTTGCGCTTAAGATCTACCACCAATTTTATTTTCTACTTAGATTTGAGTGGATAAAAGCATGTTATTTAAAAAACATTTTTTTTTAACTTTATTTTGTTTTTATATTATACTAACTTTGTTTTTATATCAACCACACCTTAAAACAAATCATTTTCTAATTAAGCTTCGGTGTTTAATTCAATAAATCAGAATATTGATATTAAAACATTTATATTGAAAAGAATATGGAATATATTGTGTAAATCTATTTTTAATGATTGTTTTTGTATAATGTAAGTTTCAAATTGATTTCGCAAAATATATTGGCACTTATTTATTTCTGAATTAAACAACAACATTTTCTTTTATCTCTCGATTATTTGAAGCTTATTTATATATTATGTTTGAACTTCTCTGAATATATAGCTCTCATATTAAGCAACTTAACCATATAAACATAATGTAATAGATAAAAATAATATTAAAATATTTATTAATTTTAAATAAGACATAGTTTCAATCAGGCGAAAGTTATTTGAATTAAAGCTACAATCAATAGTTACATCAGAGATTGCATTTAAAAAGAAAAAGTTGCATTTAAAAATGAAATGCTTCCACTTTAAGTGAAATACTCTTTTTTTTTTTTTTTTAAATTAAAAAAGATATATTATTTATATATTTCATTTAATAAAATACAAATATCATTCAAATTTAACCTCAAGTTCAAAATAACAATGACATATTTTGACATTACATATAGTAATAGGAGCTCGAACGTTTTGAAATTATATATACTATACACATGTGCTATTTCAACGATTTCGTTTAATTTGTTTGACTGCGTTAAAGGGATTTTTTTTTAACTGTTGCTGGAAAACATCAAAAGTCACTCAAAAGAACTGGACGTGGTTCGTCTGGATAGTGATAAACTACAATCACCCTCTTTAAAACCAATCTTATAGGATGGGTTCTTTAGTACATAGTGACATAATACGGAATTTGCTTTTGAGGATAAGGGTGTGGAAAGGATGTTTGGAGAATTGGGTATGGGATGACTAGGAATTATATGGAAGATGAAGAGAAAAATTTGAAGAGTTATTTTTAAGAGTAACCCAATGTTTTTCTCAAATTTCTTTTAAAAATTTTTTGACCGATACCCTTTATATGGTCACCTGTTTATTATGGAATTTAATAAATAATATACCAACATTTGGTATTGGTAACTAATTAAATCATATTAGAATAATTTTCAATAAAAAAAATGTCAAAATGAAAAAAAAAAATACAAAGAACAAAATTAAATACGGAAGAAATTTTTATCATATGTTTCACATATTGTACTAAAAAATAAAAACAAATAACTTTTCGTTCTTCAATTTTTAAAGTGAATTCTTCATTTTGTTTTCTCTTTAATTTCTTTCTATAAGATTAATTGAAATGGTATTGGACTTGATTTTCTTTTTATATGTAATCTGATCATTATTTTAAAGACTAAATTTATGATTTCATAATAATTTTTATAATTTAAATGTAAGTAAATTTTACCATTTCTAGTATAATAGAAAACAAGTTTGACTTGACTTTAATAGATATGGTATTCTTGTTATATCACATTCAATTTCATTATTAATAAATTTTACTTTTTCAAATCTTCGTTATAATTCCTTTAAATAAAAATTATTTTCTTCTTGTTTTCATTTATAGTATAATGAATTATATTTTATTATATTTATTACGTTGTTTACAAAATCATAATTACTACACATTAATACAACGCTTTAAGACAGGTTTTCATTGTGCAATCTAATTATTAATTAATTAATTTGAAAACATAAATATTTTATTAAAAAAAGAAAACAAAAACAAAAGATTTTGCTGAAGTATATTGCTTCTAATATAAAAAAAAAAATATATATCTTGAACTACAAAAGTGGTCATACAGATATTTAAATATTCAATTAGAAGCGTTAAAATTATTACTATCTGTCATCTTGTATCTACATAGACACCTTGATCATGACTAAAAATCATTTAAACATGAAAAATGCAGCAATGGAAAAAAGACTCATAAATTATTTCAAATCTTAACTAATACACTCTTATATATTTTTTGCAACCTAATTTACATATTATTCACCATCAAAATTTTATAATGGAAAGCGTAATATTAAAATTCATAAATACTTAATTTTTATTTGAAAATTTTAATTCATACTTTGTACATCACGGACGTTAAAGAAAATGTTACATTAAAAGAAAAACGTTTAGATTAAAAATCTCATCTATTATATATGTGATATATATGTCTTTGGTAAAGCTTACTTGCTTATTTAGATCGCCTTACATTAGGCCATACAATTACTATCGATATTTAATTAGATCATCGATTTCGGCTTCAGTTATTATTTTCCATTGTTGATAAGGGTTTTGTAAGGTCTTCTATGTGCGGGCGTTCTTGACTTGGAATCAAATTCTTTCATTAATGTAAACTAAAGATAATTTGACTATACGCGTTCAATTAAAGGACGATTTAAATTTAATTGACAACATTATTGCAAATATACCTAATTCTCCATGGAGATTATATTAAATCAGACAATATTTTTTTCTTTATTATAAAACATCTAAATAAATAAATATATCCATATTATGGCGAATTTTTAGAAGTTCATTTTTGACGGTTTTTAATAGATTATATGGTTTAATTGTTATATGGAATCGTTTAAAAAATTAAATAAACATAATGGTTAGTTTTCAAATTAAGATCAAAAAAGGAGAATAAAAGGAGGAAAAGAAAGGTACAGAGAAATTTAATATTTTTTAAAATATTTTTACAATCAAAAGTTTTTTTTTTTTTATTATAACTCTTAGTTTACGGCTGGATCGTAATTATAGTGGCAACTACGTAATTATAGTGGCAACTAAGTAATTATAGTGGCAACTACGTAATTATAGTGGCAACTACGTAATTATAGTGGCAACTACGTAATTACAGTGGCAACCTCTCATTTGACAGGTTGATCAGGTTGAAATTTCAATAAAAATAAAACCTTTTTGTATCAGGTTTTTGATATGATTTAGCTACCATTTGCTAGTCTGTTCAAATATATAATAATTAATACATTATATATTAATAGTACAAAAATAAACCAATAATTTATTCCTTATAACTCACGGATTAACAAAATATCCTATACATGACGAAGTATAATGGAACCTCATATAGTAATTGAATACGAATTGATTGCGATCAATTCTAGATATCATCTCCTTTCCCTCTTACTCCAACATTTATCAATGGTGCAAACTGACTTATAAGCCAACATTTTAATAAGTAACAAGTACAAAACAAACAAAAAACCATATTTGATAAAATTTGGTTAATTAAAGAAAAGATTTAATAGAAATTTGACAGTAAATAAATGAAAGATTGTTGATTAGAGATATATGATGAAAGTAAAGTCAAAGTGCCTTTTTAAAACTCAAAAATAAAAAGTTCTAAAATATTTTCAAATTTTTTAAATATTAATTTTTTTTTGTCTTTAATTAATAGGTACTTTAATTTATATTCATTTATTTGAAAAAACAAAAAAAACTCTTAAGCTTTTAATATGTTATTAAGATATTGATCTTTTCTTATAGATTAAAAGATTAAAAACCAAAAAAAAAAAAAAACTGATTTTATATTTAAAAAAAAAATTATTTTAATCATGAAAAAAATTCAATTAGAAAATTATGATACATTTTTTTTCTATTCCCAAGTGTTTTTTTTTTGTTTTTTATCAACACTGAGAAAAATTTTTAAACTGCGAAACTAAAATTTGAATTAATTTGAAAAAACGGCTTAAAATTAACAAAAAAAAAAAAAAAAACAAAACAAAAAAAAAAACGAAAAAAAAAATGGAAATTTTAACTGGAAAATATTGAATCAGTTTCACTTTCATTGCGCGATCAAAGTATAACTAATAAATATATGTATATATATGTATGTATATATAAATATGTTCATTGTAATATAAATATTTTTAATACATTTTCACTATATTTTATATTATATATAGATTAAATAAAAATATGAACGAAGAAAGGGTCAAAAGTTTTTAAAAAAAAAAAAAAATTCAAAAGTAAAAGGGAAATTTTGAATATTCTATTATTTGTTTTTTATACTTTGAATATTCAAATCTTATTGCATGTCTAATCGTTAATTGCTTTGTTATATTTTTAAAAATGCAAATCTTAGTGATATTTTGATGCTATTGTTAATAATATTGTTAATTTTTTTTTTTTTTTTTTTGGATGGTGTGTAAAATGTAATAAAATTTAAAATACAAAATAAATTTGTATATTAAAAATTTATAAAAAAAAAAAAAAAGTGCATAAAAATGCATATAGATTATCTTAAAAGTATAATAATAAGACATAAACTTCTTTCATAGATTATTGAAAAATGTTATGCCATTTATTATGCCTAATTACATCTTTTTATATTTTAATTAAATTTTTAAAGTTTTACAAAAGGTTATTTTTTTTTAACATTTCAAAGATTATTTTTAATTTAATTTAAATTTTTATTATAACCATAATCCCAAAGAAGCATATAACAGTATATGTATGTATATGTTTTTTATACCATAACCTTACTAATTTACGATATCTAAAAATATTTATCTTAATTGATATTTTTAAAATTTATGAATGACTTTGATACTAAATTTTTTTTACAATTTTGTTAAGTATTTAATAATCATCGATGGGTATTTGTTTCTTTTTCTTTCACTAAAAGGAAATAGTGACAATCTAAACATAATTAAATCAATTGAAGTTTAACAAAACAAATTTTTACTTAAGATATAATTTTCTCTGAAAGTATAATGCTTTTCAAAACGTCAAAAAGAAGACGTCTATAAAAAAAAATGTTTTTATAAACATTTTTGACACTTATTACGAATTCTAAAAGTGATCCAATGGTTGTGTCGTCCAACGCGTCGCTTTAACGTTTAAGTAGTTATATGTCTATTTTATGGTATCTGATTCAATAAGAAGCACGAAACGGTGATAGATGTTCTAAGCGAAGCTAAAGTTGTTCTATTTTTTACTTTTACTCCTGATGACTGTACTTTGACTGTACATATTAAATATGAAAAAAAAGTCAAAGAAACATTAAGTAAAACTATTATAAAATCTTAAATTTCTTTTGTAACTATTTTTTATTTACTTTTTTTTTTTGAAACTTGAAATAAAGATTATTAGAATTTCAAAATAAAATTTGAAGGACGTTCGTTATTTTTAATTTTCTTTTTTAAATGACAACAAAGAAACGCTATAATAAACGGGACTATCGAAGCACCGCTTAAAACGAGACGAGAATTATTAGTTTACCATCTTAAAATTTTTAAATCGTCAAAAATTTTGAAAAATTAATACAACTATACATTTGATTTATTTTTAGTTTTGAATAATTTACAATTAAAAATGAGGGATATTGAATTTATTCAATTCGTTTCATTAAATTTATTTTTAAAATTTAAATTAAGTAAGAAAATAAAAAAAAACATTTTTAAATTAAAAACAAAAAAAAAAAAAATCTCAGATTATTTTTTTAAGGTGTTCATGACAATTGAAAATAAATTCCTAAAATCAATGACACTAAATCAAATGCAAATATCATTAGCATATGATAATCAAATCGTTGACGTTTTAGAGAAGTACAAATAAAAAAGGGTTTCTTGTTGTAAATCCGATAAGGCTGCTGAAAATACTAAATTTGATCTTTAATATTATTCTTAAATTTTTTTTTTTTTCTTAACAAGAATCTGCTTAATAAAAAGTTTTGCTTAGATATTTTGTTTTTCATCATACTTCAAGTTTTAACCAGATTTATTATATGTAGATATGTAGATCTGTGGGTGTTTTTTATTGAAAATCTATTTGAATATCTCTTTAATTATATGTTACATTGCCATTTAAATATTTAATACATATTTTGTTTAATTAGGGTTTTCTTGAAATGAAAAACAGAAAATCTTTTTATCAATGGAACATTTCAACTAATAAAGTTGGAAGGTCTAAACGGGAATTTAAACATAGGGTGTCACAATTAACATGTATAAAACATTATTGTCCCAAAACTACTATTCTTTGGAGAAATTATGTAAAAAAAAAAAAAGACAAAATAAATTTTATTATCATTATTAAGATAAACATCAATTTAAATGTTAAGAGATTTCTGAAATTTTAACCAGCCCATTTGTATAGCAATAAAAAACCGAAAAGTTATTAAAAATAAAATATTAAAACTTTGAAAATTAATTTTTTTGTTAGAATATTTTGAAAGGTTTTAGAACAATAGTTGGATAATTGCGGTTAAGACACCAGTCTTTCATTCGAAAGGCGTCGGATTCAAACACTGGTCGAGTCATAAATAAATAAATAAAAAATAGTATACATTTTTTTCATATTAAATTGTAATAATATAAAAAAAAAAATTAAAAATAAATAATTACTGCATATGATAATAGGTGGCGTACAAAATATTTATATGCGAACAATAGCGTACGTACATAAGTCTTCTACAATTTAAAATGTGAAAAGGTCGAAAATCAAGAGCTTAGTGAAACTAATGTTTACACAAACTGAAACATAGTCAACTATGAATAACATTTCATTAATTTAATGGATGCCAAATATTTTTGCTCTTTTAGGAGCGGGAAAAAGAAAAAAGGTGATTCCAAGTATCATAATTATTAATTATATATAGGTAAAACATTACAAAGTTTTTAATTTTTAATTTTCAATTTTAATTTCAATCAATTCTTATTTAACATAAAAAAAAAAAACAAAACAACAATATTTTTTTTACTTGCTACTTATGGCATCGACTCCGTCCATTATTAATATTAATTTAATTTTAATAAATCGCTTTAAAAAAATAAAAAGCAAAAATATCATAAGCCAGAAAATTGTATAATTTTTAAATAAAAAAATGATATATAAAAATTAAAAGTCAATTAAAAAATTAAAATAAACACCAATAAAGTGCGTATTATTATTGGATATCATCAGGTATTATATTCTCATCTGTTAACAGATATAATTTACTAAATGATTCAGTTTAAAGTTTTACATTTTCTTGTTCCGAGTTTTTAAAATAATTAATTCCTTTCTCGGTCAATAATCCTAATTATCAATTTGATTGATTTAAAACTCCTTTAACTGCTGAACATATTTTGAACATATCATTGCATAAAAAATTAATAACAAAAAAAAGTAGATACAAATATGCATTTAATACCAGTTAAATTGTTATATAAAATTTCGTTCTTGTTTCTCTTAATGTATAAAAAGTTTTTCTTTATAAAAAAAAAAAAAAAAGTTCAATGTCTGGTTTAAAATTATCTGTTTTGATTGCTAAATAATAAAAGATTTTTTTTTTTTTTTTATAATATTATAAATCAATTTGTAATGGAAGAAGTAATGACCTGCTCTGTTCGATATTGTGGAGTATTGTTTAATAATTTAAAAATTTTATTCAAAATTTAAACATGGTTATAGTTTTAAGTCTTTTTGAATGAAATAGTATAAATTTTTAGTGAAAGTGCCCCGAAATCTCTTTTCCTAAAATTCCATAGTTTCAAAATTTTAAAAATTTCAAAATATCGAAATTATAATCCCCAAATCATATAATCTCAAATCAATCATAATAAAAATCCCAAAATTGAAAATGTAAGCAAAATAAGAAAATTGTCATTTATAGAAATTATAAATCCTATAAGGTTTTAATAATTTGTTTTACGGCGGTTTGGATATGCTACGCCTCACGTGACTAAAGTACATTTTTGTTATTTAATAATTGTATATGTAAAATGCGTAATTAAGAGAAAAATAATGGTGGCTGTTGCCCCAAACGCCCACCAAACAAATTATTGAAACCCTGATTTTCTAAACAACTCTAAAATCACTTCGCATTTTACTAAAATCATCACTTTATGGTAATCTTTACTGTTGGTTGCAGCCACCTTTATTTTAAATACTTTTTTAAAAAATAATTAGGAACGATTTTGAAATTGGTTATAAATAAGATTTCTTCATTTAGGATTTTGTAATTTTGAATTTTTTGATTTAAGATTTTATGATAAATTTAAGAATTTTTTTTGTTTTATAATAGTATCCGGTACGTGTTGCTGCGCCCCTCAATAATTAAAACATATGAGTTTTTAATTGAAGATATGGATTAACAAATTCCAAGTCTGTTTATAGAATAAACTCCACTGTCAAAGAGCAACACGTATATAAAATTTGAAGTCAATCGATCAAACCGTTTTTATTTTAGAGCGAAAAAGTTTAAATATTTGAACCACAGCTCCAACTTGGCGGTCCGTTAGAGCAAAATTGTTAGCCGAAAAACACTCCCCGTATATCCAAAAACTTTTATATACAATTTTTCATGATGATTTTTCAGGAGTTTATAAAAGAGATTTTTTAGGAGTTTGTTTGTGATTTTTAGATTGTTTAAGAGTCTATAAATCACAAACAAACAGATAAACATTCGCTTTTATATATTATATCGATTTGGGATTTTAAGAAATGTGGTTTTTAATACAAACTGAAAGTGGGAACCTAACCCATTTTTAGTTCGTTTTGAAATATTTCAGATTGGATGACATAAAATTTTGTGTAAATTTTATAGAAAGAATAGTCATAATTGGATTAGCATTATTTTGTGTCCTCACAATATTAAATCTTCAATGGAACCTTCAATGTATATCAATCTGCCTAGCCAGATTAGAAAGCTGTTTCATAATAATAAAAGGAGCTGATCTTTAAAATCGGTTTCATTGCTTGAATTCTTTTTGCTCTTTAAATATACCACAAGAGCTTCTCCTAAGAAAAATGGTCGGAACAAAATTTATATAATCATTGTTGCGATATTATTTTATTTATTAATAGAATTAATCACTTATAAAAAATACTTTCCAAAATTTTAGATCAACAAAACCTCAAATTTCTTTATATAATTTGAAAACTTAAAAGTTTAATTACTTATTAAAAAAATTAATTAAGGTTAATTTGGCAATCATTAATCTGAAGTTTGATTTTTATCTTTTTGGAAAGAAAAACGTATAGCAAAAGTTTTCTTTTCGTTAATAAGTGATTAAATGCTTATACATATAAATCTTTCCTCAGTAAGGAGTTAATGAGTTTTTGTTTTTAATACTTAGAAGCTTATAAAAACATTAAGTGAAATTATATTAGGTTACGGGATAAAAGTTTTACCTAAAATTATAAAAAAAAGTTTAATTTATTTTTTAATATTTAGAGTAAGTGTGGTGATAAAGAAAGTAACAAAACCAGGAATGTATACGTGTAGGCTGTATTTCATTTGACTGGATTAGTTGCCACTGGTGGTTAAGCATTTTTGGTCGCCATCACTTATTATATATTATATTATATATTATATACATATTCTGAAAAAAGTGTATAACGTTGATTTTGCAACCAACTCTAGAATCCCCCATAATTATACGTTTCACATACAGTCACATGAAATGCAATTAAATAAAATACAGGCAAATAAAATCCATTCAAATGAAAATATGGGCATTTTGAAAAAATGATCTTATTTTGAAATTTGAATTTATTTTTATTTTAATAATTGACTTGCATGAAAGGTAATGCTCTAAATATATGTTAAATTCTTTAATCTAAACTTTATTAAAACTTTAATTTATAATTAATTTTTGAATTAGAATAAACAGCTCAGCGAAAAAGGAATATTTGCCTCCATGCAAACTCTATGTACAAAAACGTGAAAGTTAAGAAATGCTCAAGAAAAAAAAATTTGTCGTCTGAAAGTAGTACATGTCACCTGATAGTACTCGGTTCAAAAGGAAAAATGAATAATATTCTATTTTCCGATAGATAGCAATAGTAGCGTTGTATTGTATTTTCATTTGGATGTAAAGAAATTTTGACATTCTGATAGGAAAATTACAAAAATAAACAAATACATACATATATGTATGTACCTATGTAACAAATATTTAAGTACATTTATTATATTACTTTTTTTATTTACAAACTTTTTCAAAATAAATTTATTCAATCAAAAAAAAAATTTTTTTGTGGTGTCAATTTTAAACCATACCATAATAACGTTATCTGTCAAAATTACTTTTGTTCTGAAAAGAAATGAAATGTAAAAGTAATTTAGCCATCTTTTTACTTCTTTTTAGATGAGTATTAATAGAGTACCTACTAAGCTTACTGGATAAAATTTCAACACCTATAATACCGCTAGCCGCTAGGATATTGTCATAATACTATTATTATTATATTATATTACTACACATATATATCTTTTTTTTTGATATAATCTATAACCTGATATAACCAAGAATCAAAATTAATAAATTCGCAACCTTTCAAATAAAATGTCGGCGGTTTAAGCATTTTATCCATTAATCAGTTATAAAATTTAATATTCTTTATAATTTTGTATTTTTCATATAATATCTACTTAAAATATCATGATAAAAAGATATCTTTGTCAATAATATTAAAAATACAATTTGTTGAGAAAATATTTTTAAAAAAAATTAAACATTAATCACAAAAACTCGATTAATTTATTTCATCCAGATGTTATAACACTTCACATGAAAATTTATGTGTAATGGATACAGCGCAAATATTCCCAAAAGTTGGCAACGATAATGTGTACAATATTGTTAAATTCTAGAAGAACATCAACATCTTTGTTCTAAAGACTCCTCTCAACATTCAGTAACTTCCCAAATATTTCCCAATTTCTTTTTTTTTTTTTTGTGTATTTCTCTGCCACATAAATGTGAACAGAAAATTACACAGCTTTTCCTTTTCAGGGGTGGCTGTAAATGTCGTAAGGGAGAAAAATTTTTGCGACGTGTGTGGGATTTAAACCCATACTCCCTCGGTGTTTACTGCGTATTTTATTCGCTCTTACTAACTAGGCCACCGAGGCCTCCAATAACCAAACAATACATTGTACCATACGTTATAACCTATTGTTTGGTTAAAATAAAAAGGTTGCGTTTGGTTTGTTGAACACTACCAAAGAAATTTCGCGCATTGATCTCATTGATATCGAGATTCCCACCTACCCTCGCAAATACTTTGTAGCAAGTCTTTGTTTTTGTGTTATAAATTTTTTGTATGTGTATTTATAATAATTTTCTAATTTATTATTAATCCTTAAAAATTAAACAAGAAAATTTTGCAAAAATGGTTAACCATTAGAGACTTTAATCACTACGATTTACGAATATTAATTAACTTTAAAAAATATGTAGTAGTAAATATTTAATTGACTTACCCACCAAAAAAAAAATTTTTTTTTAGAGTTTTCCCTTTTATTTGTATAAAAAAAAAAAAATTTGTTATATTTTTAATTTAATCCACTTAAATTAATAATACCTGAATTTAATTTTTTTTTTTTCATTAAATTAACTTTGCATACAACTTATCTTTTATGTAAACTTTAACTTATTTTATAGATTAGTAGGTTAATAAAAATCAAAGAACGGAAAAAATGTTGAAAAAAATTTTTAAATTTAAAAAAAAACAAAAAAAAAGAACAAACTTTAAATGTAAACGTATAGGATTCTTCATTAACTACATGTAGTTTGTCACCGTTTTACTTTCTTTTCAATAGAACATTATTTATTTATTTGTTTTTTTTTTTTTTAACTTATATTTTGTTTTACAAAATTACAGGTATTTTTTTTTTTTCTTTTTTTTAAATATAAACTTTGGTTTTCTTTTTTATTGACACTTTTACTCAATTTACCTTAACTTTTTTTTAACATGGAATTTTTTTTTTTTTTTTTTGCGCACTGATTCAAAAATTTTAGAATTATTTTTTTTTCTTTTTTTCTCTTATTTTTATTTTGGTAATTTTTTTTTAATCACAATTTTCTTAAATAATTAAATAAAAAAAAAAAAAGACACAGCACTTTACCGGTTTTTTTTTATTTTTTATTTAAATGAAAATCCACCTGTTCTTTAATTACCATTCAATCATTATACAAAAAAAAAAAAGTTTTCATATATTTTATAAAAATGCATAATATTGCAACACACTAAAATATCTCTTTATTTTCTTAAACAGGTGAATCAAAAGAATCACTTATGAAAAACTAAACCGTTATTAATATATTAAAAAATTATTGAATTATAATTGTGTATGTTTTATGAACTCAAGTGTAACACAACAAAAAAAAAAAAAAAAACCAAACAAACCAAAAAGAAACAAACAAATAAACACGAAATAATTATATAAAATAATAAAAACAAAAAAAAAAACAACCAACTGGACAAATTTATAACGCGCACACTTTATTTCGAAACTCCGATATAAACTTCTAAAATTTCAAACGAACGCAACCAAAGTTATATTATGAATGAATCGGTAACAAGAAAATAAAAATTTTTTTGAACTGATTCAACTATATTACAAGAAATAATCATCATTATCATGATGATCAAGAAAAACTGATAGAAAACACAAGTATAGAAGAAGACTTAACTAATATATAGTATAAGGTAAGTGCTTTATTTTTAATTTAAAGTTTAATTTTAGTTTTGCTCAATTCAACATTGGCTGACTATGGATGCTTAAATAAAAAGAAAGTATATGTATATTAAGAAAGTAAATATGATAAAATAATAAAAAAGTTAATGTTGCTATCTATAAGAATTTTATTTTGGTTTTATTGAAAAATTAAAGTTTCAAATTAGACCGACCTTCTCGTTAAATGGTAATAAATTGAACTTAAATTTTTTGTTTGATTTTTTTTTTATAAGGGAGGTGAGAATATTTCAAAGACATCAAGAATACCCTAGTGATTGTGTCAGATTCTCATTGACTGAACCCGTCTACCCCTTTAAGTAATATAATAGGTTGAAATCTTTAATTGGTTATGCATTATACTGACCAGATAATAGGGATTGAAATGAATAGAACAATGATGTGAAAAATTTGAAGTGGGGAGGGGACATGTAAGCCAATAATTAATATAATTATTACTATTTAATTTTAATACAAAGACCAAACCATAAGTTAGTTACAACGTGCAATATATTTACTTATTTTTGTATTATCTGATCAGCGTTTGATCACAAAACCATCCGATTCAAAGATCGACTACTTAATCTATATGTCATGAGTCAGTTAATTTTGTTTTGCTAAGAATTTTTTTTTTTTTTATGATTATGATTTTATGATAGAAACCATTTACAATACTAGAAAAGGATATGAATACTTAAAAAAAAGTTTTGTGGATTCAAAAACTTTCTTGCATTTAAAGTGATATATGATATATGTATATATATATATATCTAATGTAAAGTTTTAGCAAAACAACAAATACGATAGGCACACCATAAAAAATATTAATTGTCTACAAAAAATATAATAGAAAAGCAAAATCTTGCGACAATATCAAAATAGTACTAAGAGGGCTTTTAAAAAAGATCAATGTGAAACAATAAGAACTTATCTATATTATTCGTAATTTAAAATTTGAAGTGGAAAATAGGATTTACTGATACTAAACTAAAATTTATAAATTTATAGTAATTTATATATACACCACTCTTGAACGGTTATATTTTGGTTCACAAATCTTCTAATAAGGTTTTAAAATTTTACAGACCGGCTTA
This sequence comes from Poecilobothrus nobilitatus, assembly GCA_947095535.1. Lineage (NCBI taxonomy): Eukaryota > Metazoa > Arthropoda > Insecta > Diptera > Dolichopodidae > Poecilobothrus > Poecilobothrus nobilitatus. The sequence goes on along the minus strand of OX352772.1, from coordinate 48,121,562 downwards.
TCTCGTATTATCTAGCCTATGTTTATTTAATGGTCGGAAGAGCCATTTGACATCATTATATACAAGGAATGAAATTTATACAAGCCTAAATATATGCAAAATTTTGAAATTTTTGCTTGTTTTAAGAAAAATAATGGGCTTCGGTAGCCTAGTGGGTAGGCGTGTGGCGTATTAATCGAAGGAGTGTGGGTTCGATCCCTACACAGGTCGTAAGTGTTTGTTTTCTTTACATATCCCCCTTACGACCAAATATACTGTAAATATATAGTATATAACACGTTGTAAGAGTTTCTTCTTATGACATTTACAGCCACGCCTGAACAGGAAAGGCTGTGTAATTTATGCATTATGCATAAATAAAACAATAAAAATAAGTAATGATTCATACGAGCAACCTAAATAATATACAATTAAAGCAGAAACAAGAAAAGCTTCCGCTGTCAGCTAATCAAACTTTTTCAAAGAGATACAATAAGAGCTTTCGCTGCACACCATTACGTAGAGTTCAAATTTCTACATGGCATAATTTAGCATATAGCAATTTGTATATGACTCGAATAGCGCCAATGTAAAATCATCCACTATAAAATTCTTCTGTTGTTCAAACAGTACAATATTACTAAAAGTGTGTTAATCTACTGTTTGGTGATAAGATAGGTGTCGAAAAGAGTGTTTAGTGGGTTAAAATCCCAGAATTTAATATCTCCTCTTTAGCGTCTTTCAAAGATTTCCACCTACTCCAGTAGAAAAAAACGAGCACATACGGAATATTAAAAATTTATGGGCATTGTGTTCGGTCTTCAATTTGATCTGATTTTTCTTTGATTTATTTATCCTTCACAATCTAACTGCCACTTGTGTGGAAAATCCTGTTGTCTTCTAACTATGTACTTTTTTTATTTTTGAGTTACCAAGCAAAGGAAATCTATGGTACATATTCTAAATCAAAAGAAGTTAACAATCAAAGTTATTGTTTTAGTTTAGAAATCTAAACGAATTTTCAATTTTATAATAATTTAATCGTAAGATTGGTATGAGAATAAAAAAAAAATACAAAGATGATAATTACAATAAGATTGTTGGTTTTTGTTACTTCTTTGAATATAATGTATATGTTATTTGTTGTTGGTTTGTTTCATGTTATTATTTCTGTATTTTATTTTTTAGCTTTAGCTTTTAATTTTTATTTAAGATTTGTGTTTACAATGTCTATATACAAATCATAAATATTATATACAATGTTAGAAACGGTGCGCTATGTTGTTTTATACATATATAGGATTTTCCGTTTCTAAATTTTTTTTTGTTTGTTTGTTTTTGTTTTTCACTTTAATGTATAAATATATATTTTTTCTATTTTATCTTTTCATTTTTTAGTAAATATATTTTAGGTTTAATATAAATTAAAAAAAAAAAAGTAGTAAATATGAAATAAGAAATGTTACATTTTTTAATCACAGTGTCATGCCCTTTTAATATTAGGTATATATGTACTTCTTTATATGTTCATAAATATATAAATCTCCTTTTTAACTATAAAAATTTTTACAATCTTTAATAAATTTTACTGAATTGGTTTTATTTTGATTGAATCAACCATATAAACTATATTTTGTTCGGAATTAACCATATTTCTGTTTAGATAAACTGACGATCTGCTTCTTTTAACGTTAATGAAATTTAATTTTAGAGAGAAAATACAAAAGAGGCTATTCGAATCAATTATAATGTCATAAAGCTAGTTTTTTGATAATACATACATAATATATAAGATGGAGCTGCCTAAATATGTTCCATAAATATAATTTAGGCAACTGCTTGTAGAAATTGAAATATCCAAACTTTTTGATCTAAAACTTGTTTAACAACAAAATCCTATTTAAATAGAATGGAACTTATTCGATCAAGAATTCTCAAATATGAGAAATCAACATTTTGTGACACGTATCTCAAAATTTTGAAACATATTACCATCAAATGTGTTTCGTAATTCTTATAATTTATAAAAATGTAAGACAGAAGTCAGCTTTTTGCTTTTCAATTCTTCATTTTATCTAACTCCTTAAAGAAATAAACATAAGTATTCCTCTACATTCTCTTTCCTTCTTTACTCCTGATCTATTATACCGTTTTGTTAAGATCTTTATGTCACTATTCTAACTATTCTAACCACGTTGAGAAGTGGGTTTAGTTAGTAAAAAGTCTCACATTATCTATTTCGGATATAAGAGATTTCGGATTTATTTGTGATCTTTGAAAAATTGCTTTAAAAATGCACCTTAATAAGAAAAACCTAGATATTTAAAATGATTAGTAATTCCCAAAGTAATGTGTGGTTTCCATCTACAAATCCTCTACAACAATCAACAATCATCTGCTCTCCTTTTTTTTTATACAAATCCAATGAAAAAGTGCTGTGTGTATCGTGACTTCAATCTCACAACGAATAGATACATTTACTTTTAATAAATATAGGACATAGTATATATAATATATATAGGCAGTTTGCCAACTTTTTTCTTTTAGCTAAACATCAATTTTCTGTAAAAATATCAGAAAAAATTTTGAAAATTCTAACCTATTGTTTATATTTTATATAATGGAAAGTGACTGTAATTTCTTATAATTAAATTGTTACTTCCGATGTTCCGATGTTTACTATAATTTTTTTTTTGTATTATTTAGGTTTAAATATGAAAATGTTTTATAACTATAGGTGTATATATGTATTTGTATGTTTGTATGCTTAAGATAGAAATAAAAAAAAAAAATATTTATATAAAATTTAAAATAAATCGATTATTTATTTTATATAATTTTTTTTTTTTACATTACTTTTCACTCAATATAAATGACTCATATATAAGTATAATGTCATAATAAAATAGAGATATAAATGATATTTGGTTTTAGCTTTTTAATTTTAATTTTAATCCTTATTTGTTATTTTTCTGTATGTTTTTAATATAATCTATATTAAAGCACTGATATCACTAATGCGCTTATTACACAAGCCTAATTTTTTCTGTCACATCCGATTAAATTGAAGTACATACCAGCACAACACAATAAATTACAGTTAGGTACAACTGTCAAAAAAGTCATTCGAAAAAAGACTCAAAAGGTAATTTTTATTTTGACGGGCTATAAATATTCCAAACTTTGGATTTTGATTAAGAATGTTTTTATTTACAACATAATTATTATAAAAACAATTGGCTCTTCTCCTTTCGGATATGGGTCATTAGTCAAAACTTTTATGTTGTGAATTTATCTTTTAACTTTTCGAGTAAATAAATAAAAATATCTTTATCGTTGTACCTATAGTCTAAAATATTTAACAAAACTAAAAACTCAAATGAATATATGTATGTTCAATTATTATTAAAATGATTTTTTATTCTTACTTCCCATTTTCTATCTCAAACGGATTCGAAATATTTCTTAAAAATTTCTATTTAATTTCATAAGAAGTTTCCTTTTTTTTTACATAAACATATTTTTTTTTTTTTTGAGCGAATTAAAAATATTTGTTGAAATCAGAACTTGAAAATATTTATAATGAGTTCGTCACGTACGATTAAACGTTAAATGTGTTTTCTTTATTATGTCAAAAACACAAAAATGTTATTTTGAAATGAGACAATTCTGTTAATTAATTTTACAGTGAGTCGAATGAGACTTGTAAAACTAATGTTAGCTTCGGACATAGAAATGAAAAATGAGACAAATAATGAGACAATGAGACAAAATGAGCATCTAAAACTCTTAACAAGCACATTTAATGTGTTTTTATTCTATATATCTAAGCAGCCTCAGTTGCGGAGTGTTTTTGTTCAAAGTGTTCCCTAAGTATCCCAATCAGTTCATGCAAAATATGTTTGTTTTAAGCTAATATTATAGTTAATACATGACCTTGAATAAAATAATTATAACTGTCGAATGGTGTTTGTAATTTTAAAATTGCACGTTTTATCATTTCATTTAAAAATTAAAACAGTTTTGAAAGATTAAATTGAAATAAAATAGGTTATCCACTTAAGTGTTAGAGGATTCAAATAAGGAAAATGAAAATCTTGATAAAAAAGCATTCAGTTTATAAAATTACTATCTTACAGTAGGCATGTTTAATTTAAAGGAAAATTACATTGCGTAAGAATTGTGTTTGCTATGAATATTTAACCAAAAGTATTAAAATTCAAAAAAATTCAAATATAACTTTTACCAAAGTTCATATTGGTTTCGTGGTTTTATTGACAAGTGTTTTTTGTAGTTTTTCATATCTATGGACGCAAGTATTACAATCATGAAAAATATAGACTGTGAGATATTGATCAGTTTTTAATTAATTCTGACCGAGATTCAATAACCGATTTATTATTTTTCGATAATCTAGAATTATTGTTTACGATATCCGAAATCAAAGAATATTGACATCACTACTTTTGACAACGAAAAATCAAACTATATTTTTGTTATAGAATTATTTATTTTTTAATTTATTTAATGTTCCGAATGAAATTTACGTTATAATTATTATTATTTTTTATTTATTTTAATACATGATAACTTTTTATTGATTTATTGATTTATTTTTATTAAGAGGAAAGGAACAGAAAACCTATTTTGACTGCAACGTAACTAAACTAATACATATAATTTGAATAATAATATTAAGGGAACATTTTGAATAACATCAAAATGATTATTTAAATAAATTTATTATTAGAGCATATTGAGAATCATTGCTCCTAAAAAAAAATAAGGATTTTCTATTTTTATTTATACTTTCGATTATTTTGACATTTGCAATGGCATGGAGTCTAACAGTAGAAAAGAAAAGAATTGTTTTTCTAACAAAAATTTTAAAATTTTATTTTGTTTAATTTGAAGCTGGACCAAGTGTGGTTTTACATATGAATCCCAATCCTCTGAACAACAAAGCATTATATTTTGAAAAATTGACTTATATAACAATAATTTGTTGTAATTGGATAACAGGGATTTCTTATTTATTAAAGGATATAAGTTGTTTATAATCATAGCACATTTTTTTAATTACAACATCGGTATGTTTATGTATGTGTATTAGTAAAGTGTATGACGTGTAAAAGAAATATTATTATTAATGCTAAGGTTATAAATGTCAGAAATGCGATACAATATTGAATTAGTATTTGACATATGTATCTTATAATGTTTATGATGTCTTCAAATCTATAAAATATTTTTCATTTTTCAAATCTATAAAATATTGATTTGGTGTTTGTTTGATTGTTGTAAACTAATGAAAAAATAGATAATACTAAATGTATGATATACTGCTTATATACATGTGATGCTTTGACGTTTGTTCGGTTGTTTCAAATTAATAAAAAAAATAGATAAAACCAAATTTTACATACATACATACTCTATATTTATTATTGCTTTGTCATTTGTTTGGTTGTTGACACAAAAATGTCGAGAAAAATTTTATAAAATAAAAATCAAGCGAAAATTTTATACAAAAATCAGCTGAAGAATTTTCATAATAAATTGAATGGGAAATTGAAGAGAAAAGAATATAGGCTCATATTTCACCAATAATCTTGAAATTGTTCAATTGAAGCCCAAAATATTTTAATGATTCTTCCCAAGTAAATACAATATTATTTATAGTATTGAATTTGATCTGGGTAATAAACCAGTCCTATATACACGTTTCATACTAAAAAGGAATGCCTTCTTGAGTCTTTGCAACATTTATTTTAATTTTTCATCTATATATGATAATAATTACTAACAAATTTATGTCCTTCTTTAAAGTTATGAGCTAGAATAGACGCATTGTTATGATCCGTATTAATTATTGTATCATCAGCAAATATTTCAATTTTACAATTAGGAAGATATATAGGAATATGTCGGAAGTAAAAATTTTGAATAACATTTCTTTTTTTAATTGTTTTTTATACCAACCAATTAATAGATAATTTTTCTTCTTTACATATTTGATAAAACGAAAAAGTCAAGAGGATGATAATTTAAGCTAAATTCTTAAATAAAATTTATAAAAATTGAATGGAAAAAAATAAACAAATCTCTTTTCTATTTAGCAAATTTTTTTATTAGATAAAAATTCTTTCTTTTATTACAAGTATTTTAAAAAGTGGTATTTCGAAACGCTTGAAAGAACACGCTACTTAAGTATTTTTTTATTTTTTTTTTTAAACATATTATAACTACTAAACTACATACTTAGAGTCCATGTGGTCAATAAATGATTGCAAATCAGTAAACCATCTTTACTACTGTTATATATTATTTTTTTGTTTTTACTTAATATTAACTTTTTGTTGTACATTTGCAAATGAAACGATTTTTTTCTTCTATATTATGTGAAAGATAATAAAAAAAAAGGGGGCTAATGGTTTAAAACTTAGCAGAACCTATGTAATAGTCAATTTTAATTTATTATAAACATGCAATGTTTAGTGTAACATTTTTATTTCTATTATACATATTCTAAAGTTTAAAAATTGTTTGTTAGGTTTTTAGAATGATTAGTGAAATAAATTACATCAAGCTGTTTACATTATTTAGATATATGACTGTAGTTTATAACATCATACGCATCAACGGTTTCAATTCTTGAAGCTAGCTAATGTCAGATCTTAAATGAAATTACATTTGAGACTATATTAATAAAATGTCCAGTTTCGAGACTCCATAGTTCTCCTTTCTTTTAATTTTACTTTTATTTTTCGGCAAATAATAATATGTAGTAGTAAATAATAATAATAATATTAATAAGAAATACTAATATCAATGATAATAGCTGCTACAGTGACAGTGGGATTGCTTTAAATTATTACCTTATGTGGGAACGTTTTATATACTGCTGCATGTTGTAACTGTTGATGGTCATTGTCACTGTTAGCAAAGTAGTAATAATAGGCGGATTCATTGTTCCCTTACAGTCCCATTTACAATTCAAATTTTCGCATTCTCGCCTTATCCTTTCCTATCCCTATTACTTAACAAATATACTGCGTTAGCAGGTAGGAGTTTTCCCTATTATATTAGCTAAAGAAGGAGGCTGGCTTATAGTTAGTAAGAATCTGATAGTACCAACGGGGAATTCTTGTTGTCTTTGGAAGATTCCCACCTCCCTTAGGAACAACAAAAAAAAAAATTTCTACGTATTATTAATATTTACCGTTAGATATCACTTAAAACGTTAAATATTACTCAATGTATTAAATTATTAAAAAGGTAAGATACATGTTATTATAACAATAATTTAGAATATTTGCTTCAAACAACTGAATTTTTTACTCTTTGAAGATGTTAAAAAGAAATTAAATTAAATTTAAAAAAAAAAATTCTACTTCAATTTCAATAACCGTGAAATATCGATACTCTTTTCATATGTTCATCGTATGCGCAAACTTTTTCAGGCATTTAAGCTTATACTAAACAGTTATATAAAATCTAGAAAAAATTAAAAAAATCTAGACTGTATGAATGAATATTATGAATGCAAAAGTTTTTTGACTGGTTTACGATATTCATTATTAGTTATTTAACGGGTTATTTATTTTATTTATTTTTTTTTTTTACATATTTTTGTATTACATATAAAAAAGAATAAATTATGTATTTTTTTAATTTGTAATAAAAATATTGAATATATAGTTGTTCATAATCTTTATAAGAAATATTGTTTTAACAATGGAATTTTCATTGTTTCAAGTAAGTGATAATAATTCAATTACATAATATAATATTTAAAATAACTGTCAATTTAATAATTGATAAAAAAAGGAGAGTCTTGATTTAATAATCAAAACCTTTAAAAAATTCAGTGATTCTAAAAGTCCCTGTTAGAAATTCCTACAGAAAGTAAATGATCTTTTATAATTTCAAAAAATAATCTAAAATTCTAGTCTAAATTTCTTAGATCAGGTTTTATCGTAAACTTTTTAATTACTTTGCCCTAAATAACAGATTTTAAAGTTTCCTAAGGAACTGTATTACCATTATTATAATCAATGTAAAACATTTCTTTTTTTATTGTCATATTAATTTAATAAATAATTGTATTATAAAGATAACTGGGAAATTTGAAGAGATATACCTCAGCGAAAATAGGTGGTAGGATATCACCTAAGATACCCTCGCGAACACAAATGGTACGCATGTTGTTAGCATAAAATTTAATCATATTTAAGTAAATTAAGGGTATCAGACTTAATTAGGTACGGAGATATATTTATAGAAATTTATGAGTTGTATGACAGTTACTTGACATCAAATATTAAGCTAAATTTTACGAATGTCATGAAGCTTGGCCTTCTTTCTATTAAAAAATTTTAGATGTCTAATTTTATTAAGCACCAATATTATCAGGATATAAATTTCATAGCTATCCGAATCTGTTGCAATAGACTAATTATATCGTTGGCATACTTCTTAATTTCATAACTTCTTTTGTCCTAGCTTAATTAAATACTGAGTTATTTTCATAAAATAAAGAAGTTCTATTGCAACTACTCGAACCAGCTGATCAAACTTATTCAATTTCGATCGCTAAACTGACATTATTATAAAAATGAAATGGTAAAAATTTCAGAATACTAATAGCTCTATTATTTTTGAATTATCGTGCGGACGGACAAATTGACGGCCACATATATTTAAATCGACTTAGAATTTAATCCAGCGCAAGAATATATTAACATATAGGTACATACTTTTCTATATGTATCTCGTTTTCTTTAAAGTGTCACAGTTGTTGGTGTCATAAACGTAAAAGAATATTTATTATGCCCTTCGTTCGTATGGATATAAAAACCAAAACATCATCTATTTTAAAAAATAAATTAAAAAAAATATATATACAGAATGTATATACACAATTAAAAACTTCTTTGGTATTAGAACTTTTAGCCATAACAAAAACAATTAAAACTTACATGTAAACTACTTTCAAACAATTAAACATTACAATTTACATTAAATCAAATTATTTTATTTTTATTTGAATTGTAATTTTTAAAAATTGTTTTCATTAAGGCTTTTGATTATATGGGTTATTTGAATTTATTTAAATAAATTATTGAATATATTTTTTTTTTTTAAATTAGTCAATAAAACCGTTTATTGTTTTATTTATTTTAATATATTACAAATCACATAGCATTATTAAAATGATTCGCGATCGGCTACTAGACCCATTATATATTAAATAGTATTAATTTATTACTAGTTCTATTATATTATATAACATTATGTATTTATATTATATATTTGGTTGTAATGCTTGTGAGCAGTTGTGCAGGAAAAAACAGTTTTGAAACTATTCAAATACAAACAAAATTTATTTGTTACATATTTGTGTTTAAAATTTATTTCACCTTTTATATCTTAGTACATTTTTTTATACTTCTATATTTTAGTACTTTTTGATTTTAATACAAAATCGTTATAATATAACCAGATATAACTCAATAACTTACTAATAAAAAGGTACTAATTATTATAAACTTTAACTCATATTTTTTATAGGTTAAAAATTAAATAATTGCATATATTTAGGCGAAGTAAAATGAAAAAGCTTCAAATTAAATAAAAGAAACGTGTAAATTTTTATTTTAAATTCTACACACCTATTCTTTTTTTTATTTTTTTTTTTCTAAAAAACAATTTATAATTTTATTTTAAAAACGCTAAACTAAAATTTTGAACATAATATTAAAATATTACATTTTTAACTGATCATCGTTTTTAAGACCATGGCTATGATTTATAAACTGCAAAAATACATAGTACCTAAATTATTTAAAATTGTATACTAAAATGCGTTCGTTTTGAAAAGACCAAAATATAGAATTGATACGTGTTCTATACACGGTCAATACTATTATACTTGTCCCCAAAAAGTTATATTTAATTAAAAAACAACCAAAAATTCAAAACAAATGCTTAAGAAGTTTTTAAATGAATTTCTGTGAAACTTCAATCATTCTTCCTTTTAATATACTTCATAATTGTTTTCTTTAATAGACAGAACTACTTTACAGTACAGTAAAAGTAATTCATTTTTATATTTTACCTACAATATAAAAAAAAAAAATGTATGAAATTTTAGTAAATTTAACTAATTTACAAATGGACATGCACGAAATTGTACAAAAAAAAAAAACCTATTCCTAAACCTAAAACTAAAGTATATTTAAAGTATATCTATAGTTAATACTTATAGTATGTACATTTGACAGTCATAAAAAAACTAAAAAATTGTAATACACCTTAAAACACATCAAAGAGGAACAAATTTAAAATAACACAAATTGAAAAATTATTAAAATTGTATTGCCTTAAAAATTGTATTGCTATTATTATTTTTCTTTTGAATGGCGATTTAAAGTGACAATCTTCATTTAAATTTTAAACCAAAAATAAAAAAAAAAAAAAAACAAAACTATCCTTAAGATATTTTTCAATCTTTCAATTTTTAACATTTTTAAAATTTAAGTACTTAAGAACAGTTTAGTTTTAATTGAAAATATTTTAATAGTTTTTTGTTTGTTAAAAAACTTCTTTTAGCTTTATAATTTAGTTTGAAAGTTATTTAAATTTTAGTTCAATTAAGCATATCATAATAAATACATATGTACATAAATATACAATTACTTATTTTAAATATTATTTGCATATTTTTTCATTAAAAATTATTAATTGCAAAAATAAAATAACAATTATTGCTTTAGTAGGATCCACATATTTATTGTATATATAAAATATGACTTAAAATATACAAATTTCATAAAATTTGTCGCACCGAAAAATACTATATGCTTCCTACCTGACATACTCTTCAAAGTTTCCGGCTCTGTGAACTGTAGTTAATCAAATACACTAGCACTTGTCGAATTTTTAATGTTTCTGAAACAGAAGAACTTTACAAATATCGCCTGTGTTTGCTTAGTTTCGCAGTTTTGAAATACAAAAATTACTAAAGATAAAAAATGTAAGAAGTTTTAAGAAAACTTAAATGAAAAATTTTAACTGTCAACATTTTAAACCGAAAACCGAAATTTGATCTTCCAAATATGATTACACCCAGTAATATTTCTAAGTATAGATAGGTAACTAAAAAGAACTGTTATGATACGCTTAGATCCGTTTGTGATTCATATGTAAAAAGAACTGTTGTGATACGCTTTAGTTCGCTATGATACACCCGTACCTGCGTTCTACTTTTATTATGAGTAATTTATAAAGTGCTGTATTTAGAATATATCTATTTCCAATAAATTCAGAAGAGAACAGAAAGAGAAGAGAATATGTATTATTTCAAGAGAAATTGCACTGAAGACATTCCTAATTTGAGTACAGAAGCGGAAAATTCACAAAATAGATGAGCGATTATTTTCTAGTACACATTATCAAATTTGGCAATAGTTATTTGAAGAAAGTCCTTACCTTTTGGTATGGACTATCCTCTTTATATTACTAATACTTTGACGATTTTTAATAGATGTTTTATCTGTTTTATAAACCATTTAAGATCCCATTTAAACCAAATCTGTTTGGTTGCAAGCCAAATATACTTATAGAGGACCATTTACGGTTTTGCACTATTCTTTTTTTTTGTTGATGAATACTTGTAATTTTGTTATATTCTCATGGAATTGTAATAGTTTAAAAAGTAACACTAATATGGTGTTTGAAACTTTAATAACAATTCCCGTTATTATTTAATAGTAAAATTAATTATTGTATGATATTATATAGGGTTTTCTAATTTGAGTGATATGATTTCTTTTAAAAAAAAAACACACTAATTGTTAAGGAAATTCGAATGTTTTTTTATTTAATGTGAAGTACAATCGATACAATTAAGTTCTGAATAAAACGTCATTCAAATGGTCTCCACGACTTGTTTGACAGGAACAAATTGGATGAACCCAATTTTCGTGCACTTTTTCCACTAAATCAAGTCGTGACGTTTTTGACAAACACCATATGACGTTTTATTCAGAACTTAATTGTATCGATTGTACTTCACATTAAATAAAAAACATTTGAATTTCCTTAACAATTATATTGTGTTCTTTTTTGAAAAGAAATCATATCACTCAAATTGGAGAACCCCTAACGTTTAGACAGGTATTTTGATAAATTAATTTTTCAAGTAATTTACTTAATTTTATAAGTTGTTCTTTTAGCACTTTATCTTTACATATAAAACATAAGAAATTAACATAACATTTTATCATATGAAATAATATTTTCAATTTTGGAAGTATACCAGTTTACCTAAATCCATTTTTTAAAAAGACATTTTATCTAATGCTATTTGACAAAAAAAAACTTATATCAAAATTTCGATTTCACAAAAAGATTTTTAATAAAAGGGGCATTTTGGAAAAGGCTTTTAGCAAAGTAACTAGTATGTAAAAAGCAAAACATTCAAACAGTAAAACATATTTATTGTAGACTTACACATGTATATAAAAAAAAAACTATTAAGTTAGAAGGCATTTGGTTACTCCAATATCTTTTTCGTCCTTAAAAGGTAACAAGCGTATATATATTTTTGAAAGGGTAATGGTCACAAAGTACCGTTACACATATTGATTTTGGCCTACGTGGGATCACCGTAAACTGCACAATATCCCCCTTTTGGCTAAGTGTCTTATTATGCCAAATGAAAAATTTGAAAATGTATCTTTCTCCCATATATAGATATTAGGAAAAATGTCATTTTGCAATTTAAAATTCAGGTAACTGTACATAAACCTATAATTTTCTATAGATATTAATACTAATTTTACATTCAAAATAACCTTGTTATACAGTTAGAAATTCTAATAAATAATAATATATAAATAAGCTTTTAACATACGATTGTGATTATGTATATACATGTATGTTCGAAAGTATCTTAAATATTCTTAAGTTATTTAATTAGCCATAATATTGTACATTTATAATTCCAGTTTTATATAATTAAAAGCTTAACTTTTATGATGATTTTATTTTTTATTTTTTTTTTTTTTGTTAATTTTATCAAACTTAAATAGTAGATAAATTTTTGTACAGATCATTTTAGTGATTTCATTCATCTTGGATAATATTGGTATGTAGATATAAATTCAACTTATTACTACTCTATAGTGACTATAGGAAATTCTTTTAATTAAACAATCACGGAAATGGTTAGAAGCTATCAATTAGATTAGATTTGTTATTTATTCCAATAATAGTTATCTCGTATTAGGTTTCATTTTAATAAAATTTAAACTTGTTATTAAATAAATATACTAGATATTAAAAAATTAAAAAAAACCAGAACGATATATAAAGAAAAATAAAATATAATAAGGAAATAATGAGTGTTTAATATTTATTAATATACTCGTGAGTTGAAATTTTATTTTATTTTATAAATAATAAAAAATATATTTATTTGATTTGAGAAAAGAATTTTTTTTTATTAACCTTTTATTTTCACAGTTAACTAAGTTTCTAAAATCACAATATAAGAAACCGAATTAAGACACTTTAATGTATGAGTCAAGTTAGTCTTGTATCGAAATTTAACTATAGTTTATAAGAAAAAATTAATTAGGAAGAATACTTTTAGACATTTTCTTTAAGTCTCTTGGCTCAGTAAAATATAAAGTTACATAAAATCTCTATATATTATATATATATATATCTCTTGGCTCAGGAATGGAAGCCATAAAAAATAACCGCCAAAAATGCAATCAAGTTAAGTCCTTAAAAACGAAATGTACATGTATGATAGACATGTAAAGTTATGTAAAAGATTCTTGGCTCAGTAATGGAAGCTATAAAAAAACCAACCGCCAAAGATGCAATAAAGATGAGTCCTTAAAAAGAAATGTATAGTTAATGTATAGATAAGTAAGGCTATATGAAGAAGAGAATATAGAACTTAAAGGAAAAATTTGACCATGGAAAAACATGATAAATAAGATTGAACATGATTATACGAAATTTTGACCAATTGTGGACCAATTGGATTCAAATCTAGTTCGATTAAAATTTGATTTAAGTTTGATTTCAAGGTTCAAGCAAAAGGTTGATTTTTTTTTATCACATTGTATGTGGTAAGGAAAGCAAAATAAATAAATAAATCATTAAAAAAAAATTCGAATAAACTAATTTGAAAACACAAATATTAGGGCAAAAATGCACAATCTGCTGTACAAGATCATCTTTGTTGGTTAAATTAAATTAAAATCAAATCATTAACTTTACCCGATTCCGTAGAACTATTGAATAAAGTAATTAAGTGAATTCGTGTAGTTACATTTGTTTTGGTAAAATAATTTAAGTACCTAGCTTTCTCCCTAACCCCGATATTTTAAGATGAATTTTCTGTACTTATTATAATAAACTATAACTAAAACGATTATTTATAAATACTTTGTCACTCATTTTACACTATGACTTCATTCTCTTTACTTTCATGTACTACTGAAGTCGTTTAATCGTTAAAGTATCTTCCTGTGTGCATATAGATTTTATTATAGTGACAAAAAAAGAAGATTCAAGCTTTTATGATCTGTCTATAAAAAACAGCAGATTTGGATTAAGTTCTACTTAAGGTTTAATATGGTTAAAGTTTAGTATGGTTTAGTCTTAATAAACTGAAGTTTAATCTGGCCTATACAGTTCCTAAAATATAATTTAGTTTCTAATACGTTGCCTTTAAGTTGGTATGTTTCCTTTGAATAATTGCATATTGGTGTAATGAATTTTTTCTCAAAAAGTGTGAGTTTTAAACAATTAAACATTTCTGTAACTACAATTCACTTACGCAAACTGCATTAGCAAAATATTATATCATTTAGAGTTAGCAACTAATTCAATTTTGTTATGATTTTTCTAACGCATTAATTTCAATGAAAACAATGTTTCTGGTTGTGGAACACTGTTTTGTGTAGCCTCACTGATTATGAAAAAAAACCCTATTTTAAAATGTTTATTTCTTGATTCTGATTAAAATATTTTCAATCTAAAATTACCCAACGACAGGTCTTTTTTTTAATCTTTATAAATCAATATCAAAATTATACAAGTCCATTAAATTTAGTACTTAAATTTACCGTTAAGTGAAAACAAAATTTTACAAGATTTTACTTTGTTCTTAACTGCGGCTCTCTCAGTTAAAACTCTAAGTTAAAACTTTAAAATTTGAGAGTAATGGAACATCTTTCAGAATTAGTATGAAAAGAAACCTTTTTCCTGTCCCCCTCAATTTAAGAGCTATTAGAGGTTAAAAATTTAAATGTTCCTATTTTTAGATACCTTTTATAGGTTAGATACCTGCACAAATACAAATTTTATTACAAATTTGAGGCACCTGTATATTTACAAATTTTAGTGTTAGTAACAGTATTCGTACTAGCATATTAGCAGTACGCTCAGACAATTCATTTCCGTATGATTCAGTTTGGAAAAAAAATTATTAATAAAATGAATTTTTGTTTTCTATTTACAAAAATTTTGTGCATATAAAATTTAAAATCAAAATAGAAAAAAAACCACTAAAATGTTTCACGGGTTCATTTTTGTTTACTATATTTTTCTTTTTCTTCTTCTTCTTTTTTTTTTATTAAAACTTTTGACTGTTAGTATTGAACTTGAATGAAATGAAAACTAAAAAAAAAAAAATTTGTTAGGTATGAAAGAATTTTTTTGAAAGCTTTCTGGTTCAGTACGTTTTTAGCATTTATTTGATACGGAAGCATTTTAAGTTAAACGAAGTTAACAAATATTTTTAACAAAATAACTATTGTTTTACTATTATTCAACATATCTAGACGTTGTTTTACCGTTTTACGTGACAATAATAAAAATTTTAGAAAAAAAATTTTTTATTTTCATACTTTTGTTGCAAAAAAAAAAAAAGAAAAAGTGTTATCGTGTATTTGTAATTTTGAATAAAAATTTAAAAAAAATCAAATTTATCAAAATGACAATATATGGTATTATTGTACAAATTATTTTAATTTGTTATTAAATTTAATAAATTAAAATACTACTTATAGGATTTTACATTAAAAATTATGGATATTTTATACAAATAAATTAATTGGTAAGTTTATTAAATAGGTTTAAAATTTAAAAGTCACATATGTTGTTACACTTATTATCTATTACTTTATATCAAATTTATTGTTAAATAGAACGACAATCATACAAAGATAATGTACTCCTTAACACTTCAAAACAATTTCCATTCTGCGTGTCCGATTGCTCCACTAATTATAAAAGTTCAGAACCTTCTTAGCTTTAAACCATTTTAACAATATATATAAAGAACATTTGTGTATTTAGTTAACTCTCTCTTTACTCTCCACAGTTTCCAAAGTTATAATTTTTTCAATTTGAATACATGAAGATTAAACAGGGTAATACTCATAAACAGGGTAGATGAAGGTTAAATAGAATAAATAAGACATAATTTATTATTCATAATTACTATTAGGGAAAAATAACTTTTTGCAAAATTTTAAATTTTGTCTCAAAAGTTTAAAGATTCTAAAATAATTTAAGAGTAATAGGTACAGTACTTTAAGTACGAACATTAACTTACTATAAAAAATAATTTGCCTCTTTTGCTCCCTTTTCTGAATTATTAGAAAATAAAAATTGAAAATTTTCCTGTTTTTACACATATAGAACCTTGACATTTGTTCAAGCTTTTTTTTTTTTAATGCATTTCTCTGCCACATAAATGTGGACAGGAAATTACACAGCCTTTGGCTGTAAATGTCGTAAGGGGGAATAACTATTATGATGTGTGTACGATTCGAATCCCTACTTCTTCGGTGTTTACAGCGTATTTTATACGCTCTTACCCACTAGGCCAACGTGGCACTAGTTGTTCAAATTTTTAACATTGAAATGTAAGTGTAGTTTGAACATTATATTTTTGCAAGTGTAAAAGGTTTTTATTCTGTAAATAATAAGGAATTTTATAAAATTGTAGAGAATACTATAAGTTTTTTAAAATTACAAACAAAAAAACCTTAAAATACCAATATTGGTATTTGTAAATTTTTTTTTTGCTAAAGTTGATTTTCACTTTTGTCTTATAAAACGAAGGTTATAAGACGGACAGTTTTATTTAATCAGAAATAAGCATTTAACAAAATAATTAGACTAAGATGCGGCTAAGTTGTTCTTTCACACTTTAGACGACTTTAAACTTCTTAATATAACGTTTGTATGAATTTTGTTTTGGTAGGTTGTTGTGTGTTCAAAATCTTTTCTTACAATTATTGCAATCGGATTTTTAATAACAAAACCCAATTTTAATTTTCTTCTGATTGCTTTGAGCACATTTTTCATCATTTTTTGCTATTTTTCAAAACATAAACAAATCTAGACTTTTTAGACTTAAATAAAAATTGTCAAGTTTTGTTAGAAACGTAAAATTCAATTTATAAATATCTATTATCTTATAAGAAGTGGAAAATAAAAATCAACTTGTAAAAAAGTTAATGTGAGGCTTTAAAAACAATTTTGTTTCATATACTGCCTCTTAATGTTTTAACTTTCGTTTTTTTTTTTATTGTTGAAATTCAAGACTTTGTCTAGATATTTTTATAAGTAAAATTATATGGACTCGAATGTGTAGTTCAAAAATTAGTATAGACAAATACGGTGATTTACCTAATCGTGTCTGTCCGTCCATGCGACCGTTCATCTATTTATCTGTCAACAAGATAACTTAAACAGGGAAATATACTTAAAATATTTTTCAAACATTTTGTACGTTCCTTTTGATTGAGATCGGACCGGACCACGACTTCTGGTGACTACCATGGAAATTTCTGGGCCTAATTTACATAATTTCAAAACTAATAATAAGACTAGGATTTTGTTAATTAAAATGGGAAAGTTATGTGTAGCAGTACAAGCATTTTTATAAAGTTGCTAATAATTAGAACCATATTTACGGATGACTGCAAAAAATAATTTTAAATCCGGTTTATATAATGTTGTTGAAACTTATTACTCATGTTAAGAAGTAGTCAAAATTTCAAAAAGAGAAATAAGGTAAAAGAGTAAGAGTTTTTGCAAAGTTTGAAATTATTTCAACCAAGGCTTAGTGTAAATGCCATAAAAATTTTTCTTTATCTTCAAGATTAACAAGTTTTGACAATGTTTCGTTGTATTATTAGAAGTTGAGTGACATGTATATAATATTTTAAGCACAATATCTGGTTCACACGCAATACGAATATTTTAGAGTTGACAAATGAAAGTACATTCTTCCTCGTTTTATTTTATAATTTCTAAACTAATATAATTTATTTATAACTAATTATATTAACCGAAATTAAAGATTTCAAATTAAAAACATTTAAATTTAATTAAGTTATTTTTTAAAATTCAATTACTTGAGTAATCTAATAAGCTATAGATCCCGGCTGGTTTATTTTCAAAAATATAATACTGTTTCAATAAGTAATGTGAAGCTATTAAGTTTCAGCTTAAGGTACAGTAATTTGTTTAGTTAATCAATTATGTCAAGATATGCCACCTATTTTCTTATATTACTTAAAAATTGTATTCATAATGAAAAATATTAATTAAGATTTTCCTTTTCAAGTAACAAGTCTACTAAAAAATGAATATGTCAGCATACACGTGACATATTTATTTAAAAACACTTCCAGCTCAAATAATCTGATGACAAATTGCAATAATTATTTAATCATACATTATAACACTTAAAATAAAAATATGAGTAATAAATTTACCAAATGAAGGCCATCTTGAAAATCAAAATTATACATATGTATACGCTTTAATAGTGGCGATGACTTTTTAGTCGTATAAAATTATATATATGCATTATTAGTGATGACAACATTCTTGATTTTCATAAATAATTTTCATTTGTTCCCTGTTTTTTTTTTTTTTCTGAATTTTGTGGAGGAGACAATTAAATTACAGAATAATAAATTATTCTTTGTCTGAGACAAATTTTTTTTTATTTAATACAAGCAAAAATGCGAGTCGAATTAAAAAAAAAAATTAATTAAATTAAAGTTAAAGATTTATTAACTTTACGGTAACTTAATTAAGCGGTCAGCGATTTAGTTAAAAATAATTAATTTTTTCATACATAATGAGATAAAACAACGTTATGCGATAACCCTTACGTTATGTATAATATTAAAATACAAATAGCTTCCTACAATTTCACACCAAACCATTTTTTCAATTTATAGCTTTGAATTATGATTTCTTTTTAAACCTTTGTTGAAACTTTTGTAATTATGTTTCAAATTGTCTAAGTTTTCGTAACACAATTTTTAGTATTTAAAAGATGCACTTCGCTTGATTTTCATGAACTGATTATAAAACAATACATATAATAAATTGCAAAAACTTAAGGATGCCTCTTATTAAGGCTAGGAATAAAGATTTATTTCAATTTTAACTATTTAGTCCTATTTACCGGTAATGGGTACATATTATCATGGAACAACACCAGACTTTTAAAATTTAACTCACTTTTATTATTTTTAGCAAAGCTCAAATAAAAGTGAGTTAAATTTTATTCTTCACAAATAGACAAGAAATCAAGATATATTTAGGAGCTACAAAAAGGATTAAACTGTTAATTGCTATAAATTAATATAAAACTTTAACCTAACCTATCCAAATAAAAATGGTTGCAATATAATATATTACAGTGCAGTTTTTTATTTTTAGCTAGATTTTAATTTCAATAGCTAGATAAATTTTATTGTGCAAAATTAAAAAAATAATTTTTCTTTAAGCAAGGCAAGGATCAATATTATAATATATAAAAAAACCTGTGTTATTCACATCTAACGACTTTAAATATATATCACGCCACCTAAAAGTATATGTAATCTAATAATTTCTATCTTCATAATACATTTAATTTAAGTTAATCAAAATTTTAAAAATAAATATTTTGCAGTTAAAATTTTGGTAATTATCCTGTTTGATTTAGAGGATATTGCTTTTGGAGAATATTTACTTGTTTGTCGATAAAAGAAAGTTTCCTGCTTGAGTCTTTCGATTTTAGAGGTCCTAACAACTCTAACAACTTTTTAAAAAATATCTGATATTTCATAAACAATAATAAACAAAAAAAATATAAACACATCTATACTAAATATGTAAATACTATCTGATATACCATAAATAATATTACATTTTAACACAAAATACTGAAAAATATTACAATATAATATAATTTTTTATAGAAAAAATGTTTTTCTTGTAGGATATAAATAAAACTGTAACTTAGTCCATTTGAATTTAAAATAACTAAATAAATAAATAAATTGCAGTTGACGTTCCCTCCTAATAGGGTTAAATAAGGGGAAAAATTTTTAATATAGACTTAATATTTATTAAATATTTAATTAATAATAGACTCTCGGTAGATTAGGATTCTAATTGAAAATATCTCTACATAGTTTACTTGACGTTAATAATACTTTGACTATAAAAACTTTCAACTAATTTATTGCTAATTATATAGAAATTTTGAAATAATTTTTCAGTTTATTGTATACAGCTTTTCATATTATAGAAATCATATTTCGGTTTAGATAATAAAAGATTTTTTTTATTAATAAGAAATAAAATTTCAGTATAATATTTATAAGCAGGATCGTAAATATCAATTATTTCCAAATAAAATTTATAATACTCACATAAATTTAATATTTTTAAATACAGGGTGTTTCAAGATAAACCTTTCATGGTTATAAAGAAAGTCGAAATAAACACAGAATTGTTTTAGAAGATGGGGTTTATACACAACCGTTTAGAAGATATGAAATATTAAATCTTTTTTCCTTTCCAAAATAAGCTGGTTTAGTTTTACACATATAAAATCGGTTAAGTAGAAAATTTTATAAGGTTTTTCATTTAATTTAAAACGAGTCAATTTTAACCTAAATAAAGAAAAATCGATCAATTTTTATGTTACTGTAGAAAACACATTTAATAAACATTTATAAAACTTTATTTTATCTTATTTTAACTTATTTTTGAAGTGAAAAAATCTTTAAAACACACATATCTCTCAAAGGGATGATAATAAACCACACCTTTTCTTGTACTTTTTTGTTTTTTTTTTTAATCTGCTAAATCACTATGTCATGTTTATTTCGAAACACCATGTTTATTTTACTTAAGTTATTAAAAACGAAAACAATAATATTTTAATTAAATTATTTGAAAATATTTACTATATTGATTGAAAATTATCTTTTAAATGACATTAATAATAAAATACAATTCAATTATTTAAAAAAAAAAAAACGAGGAAGAGTGTAGTAAAGAAGACTGTGTCAACTCTGAGATATCCGTATCAATATAATATAAAAATCCATGCTGTTTCCATAAAATGTAATCATCTTTTAGAAAATTTGAGATGTTTTACTTAATTAAGTATACCGATATATATTTATGTACATTTTGGAGTTACACGGCAGTTACCCGAACTTTTTGCACCATCACAACCATATGTTACACAAGTTATTGCCATAAAACTTGATCATGTTTTGTAGGATTTTAAATGCCTAGTTTCATTAGGTTCCAAGATGTGCAAGAAGCCTGAATCCGTTGGGCTAGAGCAGCCAAACTTCTCAGAAGTTATTACGATTAAACTTCATTATTTTATAGAAAATTTCGGATGTCTAGCTTTATTAAGTACCAAGTTAGGCGGATATAAAATATGCTTATATGTATGCCATGCAACTTGACAAAATTTCAGATATCTAGCATGAACTCAGTGTCTATAAAGTTATTTTCAAAAATGTATGGCGGCTTCTCGAACCCGCCGGCCGAACTTGCTGGCTTTAAATATCAAAACTAACAATTTTCCAGACATGATGTAAAAAAAAATTCAATCTTAGGAGCGGACGGACAGATTGACAGAAGTACATGGCTTATTCGACTCAGAATTCGATTCTGATCCGATTCATACACATAAATCTATATCTAGCTAGACTCCTTTAAGGTGCCACAAACGTAATGGAAAATTTATTATACCCTTGAACATATTGTTACATCTGGGATAATAAAAATAAGACCTCTATGAATTAGAGTTATTAAATTTCATCATTAATTTACACAAAAGTGACAAATCAATTTATAGTAGTTACATTAAATACTCTATAGTATTTTTATTTAAAAATTTTATTTACAATATTTAGTATAGACAATAAAAGATTGTTTAATTTAAAAAAAAAAGTAATGAAAACAAATTACTATTATAATTAAAATTGAAAAGTCCTAAAATAAAAACCATAGAGTAACCATTTATTTCGCAATCGACTTTTGTGTCTTTTTTTATAGTTTTGTAATATATATTATATAATTACAATATATAACAGCCCAACTATAAATAACGTAGGAAAAATGAATTGGGTGGCACCGTTCGAAATAATTAGAAAATAACTTCAGCGAACAACCAATTTTTGGACTCACTTTGCAAATAACATCAGAAATTTAGGATCAGTTAGGGATCAGTTCTTTTTAGAGGCACTATCTGATCATACTGTCGTAACCACAAGTATCTGCATCCCTTTAGATTTTAACCGTCTATTATTGGCCTCCACTTGGATATAGAGATATATTTGTAAATCGATATTGCCCAGGGTATTCCACTTGGAGAAAACCATGAAAACAAGCTGCAGATCATGCCAGATAGCAAGTACTAGCAAGCAAGTAGTTTTTCAAGACCAAATAGTATCGATAAAAATTAGAATCAGATGACGAAAGATGTTAATATCTAACTTAGTCAAATGGTTCAACACATCAAATATTAAAATTTTTTCAGAGCAGGGGAATCTACCAGAAATCTTCCCAATAATGATGATGTTTTCCAAAAATGGAGAGGAACTAAAAAAAGGAAAATATTGTAATTTTAAATATATATATATGTGCAAACATACATACACTTTAAATTAATAATTATTTGCATTTAAGTTTCCTTTTAGCTTAAATTTACAATTAAATTCTAAATTTGTACAAAAAGAAATTTTTAATATTATTTAAATCCCTCAGAAAGTACAAATCTCTTATAAATTTTTTTTTTTAGTAGTAAGTTAATTTTCATTTAAATTTATTTTTCAGTTTTTGTTACCACATTTGCAAAAAAAAGTTATTAGTTTAGTAAAAGCCTTTTTGTTTCATTCTGTCCATCTGCCTGTCCGTCCTTTTGTACATCTGGGTATTTACAAAACTACCACACTGTTTAAAATAAAATAAGCAATGATTTTAATTATAGGGATAAGTCTAGCAAGAAAATGAATTTTGCTGAACACTTTTTTTCTATAGCTCCACCTGTTACGAAATGATAGTCCCCAAAAGTTAAAAAAGCCCTGTATTTAAATTGTTATATCAGAAGTTTTATAAAGTATATCTTCATTCAATCTGGAATTACATCTGCTTTTATAAACATTCTAATTATATATAAAATTAATACTCCTATATATTTCTGGTATACGGTATTTTAATTTACGGTTATGTGAAACTCAATTTTTGCAAAATTCTTAATCCATTTTATTTTCCAAAAGGTTTAAGTGAAAAACTTGAGAAGAGTTAGATTTTTGAAAATAAGTATGAGTCATTTCAGAAAATATTCAGAAACAGGGAGCAACACCCGTTCAGAAGCTGCAAGAAGTCAAAAACTGATAATTCCCAATTTTTAAACACCTGTTAAAATTCTTGGATATACTTTACTTTAGGTACATTGTTCGATTGTGTTGAAATTTTACATAACGGTACACAGTGACGTCACCTGTATTTCATAGAACATGACTTTTGGCGCAAAGGTAAGGTCCAATTGATTATTTTTAAGTTCAAATAGATTATTTTGAAGTTTTCGTAACATTTGGTAGTATTTTACTGAAACCGTTATATTTTCGTCTACGATAGTATACAGGAATCAACTACAACATTTTGGGGCCTACTATTGTCTTTAATAAATATCTTGCTTTAAAACGGAATATTTTGGAATATTTTTTGTATAAAAAAAAATTTCTCTAGGCTTTCTAGAAATCACTATACTTTATAAATTTTCAAAGATACCTTATATTATTTTTATACTGTTAGATAGGTCTCTTCACACCCTTTTTTTAAAGGTATATAATAAGTTTGGTATGGCTTGGTAAATAGTCCTACCAGAGGTTAGAAATTCGAAATTGAAACAACAATTTTAATAAAAAATGCACCATTTTAGTCGCGAAAGTTAGATCTATAACCAATCCTTAAGATTATATACCTAAAATTAGTACAGGTTGTCTTATTTGAGTACAGAGTGTTTAAAACAAAAAAAAAAATTTTAATATGCACTTTTTTCAATATTTCATTTTAAAATTAAATATAACGGTACCTTTTTTGTGAACAAATGCTTTTCTTCTTTTCTTCTTTTCTTTCTCTTTCTATGAAGCCCTTATTGGTTACTCTGGTCCTTTTTTCTTTTGAGTTATGGTAAAATACTTTTGGGTAGAATGATAAAAAGTCAATTTTTCATATAAAAATGTGAATTAAAATCTTATTTGATCAAAATCTTATTTTTTTTCTGAGTTCTTACGCCTGTTATCGTTATGTAAAATTTCAAGGCAATCGGACAATGTACCTAAAGTAAAGTATACCCAAATTTTTTTGAAGTAATACATAAAAATTAAAGCTTCAACATTATACTTTTGTTTTTGTTAGCAACTTTTCTTAATAATATATAGGGTTACCTTAAAATGGACGAAAGTGTTTCTTAATTTTTCCCAATTTTTTGCAAATTTTTTTAACTACTTTCTTTTATTTTTATATTATTATAAATTTATTTTACTCAACATACCTATTTATATACTCTTAACCTAAAACTTATTACGGAATACATTTTTTTTTATTGTGAGAAATATGCTTTTTCGAAAACCCTTAATATTTTCATTACTTGTTTTTTTTTTAGTTTTTTTTTTAATCAATTGATTATTTAAAACTTTTAAAATCAGATAATTATTATTTTATTGTTGGAAAAGATTTTTTTATTGTTTATTACAAATTGCTGCAAAAAAAAACAAACAATTTATAAATTTTTTAGATTTACATTCCAAGACATATGTAACATTTCTAATCAATTTTTTCTCTTCCAAAATTGTTTCGAAATTCTATTTTCTATATATATATATATTTATATTCTATATATTAATATTCTATATACGCTTAGAAATTAAATTAAACTTGAAAACACCTTTTCTATATCTAAAATATTTTACAAAATACTTTCCAATTTTTACTGTTAATAAATATGACTAACATGGGTCAAAATTTGTGTCGATAAAAGAAACAAATCAAACAATAAATGAAAAAATGTTCTATAAGCTAATAGCGGGTTGGTTTTGATCAATGTAGGAGGATCCAATAAAATAAATAATATTTGTAAATAATGAGATGAGAGTTCATTATACTAAGAGTAAATTGATAAAAGATAATTTCTAATTTTTTTCAAATGTTCCAATAATTAATAGAGAATTCCCAATATTTATCTTAACCCATTATAAATTTTAAATAGAGGTATTACAAAAACAAGTTACAAGTTAATTTATACTTATTCTCAAAATCTTACAGCTATAAAAGTTTCAACTGACAAAAGCTGGATTTTTTTCATGCACCGTTTTTCCGTGACAGTTGTTTTTGACGTTTAATTAACCAATCAGAAAAAACCGTCGCGACGGTAAATTAACTTTATCTTTTCCATGACGGAATTCACACATACTAAGAAATTTTAGTTGACAACATAGAAATTTCATATGACAACTAATAAAAATTTGTTCTTTTTTCAACACAAAGGAGGTTATTTTTCAAAAATTTCTTTTGTATGCTTGACAGAAATTTGTCGCATATTGAAATCATACCAAAAAAATCGTCACGGAATTAAATTACCGACAACGAAAATGGGCGGATGAAGAAATCTGCGTTGAGTGTCTAATTTTAATCATTTAGGAAACAGGTGAAATATTTTTTATAGTATTTAAATACTGCAAACGATTCCGTTCGTCAATAACAATATATACAGAAATAAAATGCTGCAAACATTGTTTCAAACACAATGATTAGTCGCTGATGTCTTGTTTGTTCAACAGATGGTCCATGGAGATATCATTGCTGCATCTAGTCGAGATCAGATAAATTTTAGAGAGAAACCGAACAATTTTAGATTGGTTCAGTTTTTTAATATTCAATTTCACTCTACAGATTACGGGAAATTTGAACCAATGCCGAGAATACTAAGAGAGATCAGCTCACAATCTGAACTTTTCTATATTAATGTTAACAAATGTTAATAAATTAACACTTAAAGTCATACTGTACCTTAGCAGTATCATGAATACAATGTACCATGAATAATAGCAGTGGTCCAAAATAGTATAACTATTAATCATAGTTTACATGTTTTACATTCATTGCAAGATTGTTACATTCTTCGTGTGATGCCTAACCGTTAGCATATTTCTAGTAATTAAAATTAATAAATTAACATAACTAACTTATTATTTAGTATCATTTACTAACATACTAATACTTGTAAACGATAACTTAATGAGTTAAAGTGATGAAATAAAATGTAAAACAAACAATTTTTGAATCAGTAAGAGTTCCAAAGTTGCATAACCAAAAGTTGAAGTAAAAAATTCTACACCAAAGAATGATAAAATTTTTTCTAATGAACAATACAACTGATGATTGTATAAAATAACATGTCTGATACAAATAATATTTATTGGTATACTTTAAAAAATAATTTCCAATAAAAACAAAAATATAAGCATAAAATTAAAAAAAAATGTTATTTCAATCAATCATAATATTATTTTCTCAGTTTCTACTAAAATTTAATTATAATACAAAGGTAAGCTATTATAAATTGACTAAGATTTAATTTAAAAATTAAAATATCAAATTTTATATAATCATTAAATATCACATTATAGTTTACTTTATTTATTACTTCTAAAAATTAACAAAAACAAAGTCTATTTAAAACTGAATTACTTATTTTATTACCAACGTCGAAAAAAATATTGAAAATTTCAACAAATATTTTTTTTTCAATAGCTATAATTAAATTTTAATACAACCTTAGGATATATATCGAATTTAAGGATTACAAGTAATTGTTTTTGGTGCTCAGCGAATTAGTTTCAAACGAAATTGCATCCAAAAGTTAAAAATGAAATAAGATCCAAAGTATTTGTGTTTTTTTTTTTAATTTATTCAAAAAGGAAATAACATCGAAAAATTAAGGTGAAATAAAGTCGAAATAAGAATGCATACATAAATATAGGTCAAATACATAAATATAGGTCAAAATATATATTATAGGCTCGATAAAGATTCGGATATTAGGAGAGATTTCAAAATTGGATAAAAAATCAGGGTTATACGCTTTTTCCAGTGTTTGAAATAACCCTCGTTATATAACCAATTATTATTAAAATCCTTCCTATTTTATAATCTCAAGTACAAGTACATATTCTGCAAAAAATGTATAGCCAACTATAAAATCTATGCTAATTATTTTTTAAATACATATTTCAAATCTTCTCTAACCAAATTATTGAAACCCTGATTTTATGACCTAAGTTTCTTTTATATTTTACAATAATGTTTTCTGTTTTTCATACAAATTTGAAAACTAATTTCTATCAGCCATTTAAAATCCTCAAGATTTGGTACATGAACAACAATGTATACAGCAATAAAAAATATTTAATAAAGTTTCCGTCATCTCAAGCTGCTTACGCTCAAAACAAGAATGAAATAAGATCCAAAAATATTTTGCTATTTTTATCACATTTTCAGATAAATTTTGAAAAAAATGTGCCTATTAGTTTCACTCTTTCCATCTGTCTGTGTGTTTACAAAACTTCTACACCGTTAAAGATAGAGAAAAGAAAAGAATGTTACCCATAGGTAGGTCTCATAAAAAAATTATTGTTGTAGAACAAGTTTTTCATATATCTCCATCCATTTCATATATCTCCATCCATTATCAAACTTTGAAAAAGCCCTATTTTGCATGATTTTTCTATCTTTATAGCTCTGTCAAGCTTTAAGATAGACTTAGACTTAATTTTGAGGTAAGAAAGAACTTTTAAAATTAGTATAAGTTTCCTCAGAAAAATAGTTTGGACCAGTTCCTGTTTATGAGCTATTAGGGCTCAAAAATTTAAAATTTGCTATTTATAAACACCTGTAACTTAGTACATATTTTTTTCGGCAAGTTAGAAAAATGAAAGCTCCAGTAATATATTTTTACGTGTGTTAGCGGTTTATTTAAGTTGTATAGCGTTTCAGAGTTTCAGCTCCTCAAAATTTCAAAAAGCCCTATTTTCACATTTTTTCTTATTATATGAAATTTTAAAATTTTGGTGCAAGTCACAATTCTAAACAGATTGTATTATCTTTTGGAAATGTGCACTTTCAAAAATCGTTGGTTTACTTTGTTTTGTATCTTATTTCAATTTTCAGTTTTGAATGTTATTTCATTTGCCGCTTTTTCATCCAGCTCTATTTAAATTACAAATTAAATATATAAAAGAAAATTATAGCAAAAAAAGAAAAATTAATTTTTAATATATATATAAAAAAAAACATTTTTATATTATTTTCATGATTTTTTTAATTTAAAAGGTAAATTATTTGTTTAGTTTTTTAACAATATATTAAAATCACCATTAAAAAAATAATTTAATAATTTAAATAGTTAAATGTGAATGTTTCAATAATATTTTTAGTTAGTACCCTAAAATGTTTCTACATAATATTTTATAAGTGTTGGTCAAGCGGAAAATATTTTTTTTTATCTTTTTATGCAAACAAAAATCATAAAACAAAAACACTCACTATTTTATTTAACTTTTGAACAAGTAATAAAATAGGTAATAAAAATTGATTTAAATTTCAAAATTTTTATTTAGACACCTGTGCTCCTATAGATATTATGAAATTCATACTCTCCAATCTAAGAAAAAAGCACTAAAAATTTCTAGTCTAACAATTATTTTTATATGTATATGTATATGTATGTTTTTCATTAAAATACATAGTTATATAATCTAACATTTTTTTTTTCATTTCGTGTAAGATTTAGCAAAACCCTTTTTTAAATATTGTACTAGATAACCTATATAATCTATATCTATCTAACATAAAAAGTTTTCCTTTCTAAAAAAAAAAAAAAAGTGACAGGAATTGGAACAATTTCAATTTGTGTACACGTTCAAACATTTTGCTATTAGGTAATGGTAGCTTATAATAGCTATTAATGCAATTTAATTGCATTAAAGTTTTTTTTTATTCACTATTTCTTTCTTTTCTGCTTTTTAAAATTTGAAAATATCATTTTGCTCCTTTTAAAATGTTCAATAGATTTTTTTGCTTTTTAATATTAACAAAAGAAAAATTAAATTATGAAAATGTATATGAATTATCTTTTAACCCTTTGCATTCCAATTATAATTTTTTTTCTTTTTTCTTTTGAGAATTTACAAATTATCAGTTTATTAAGGCGAAAATACCAGAGTTATTTTCTCAAAATAGATTATTAAAGTTATAGCCTTGTTAAGTCATAATTTTGAAATAAAATTGGCGCATTGATAAAATTAAATGAATTATTTGATAATTTATGACTTGTACTTGCTTTCTAGCCGGCTTATAGGGAAATAGCACTAAGAAACGTATGTTATGTATTTTATGGGGCTTATAGGTATTAGTTTTAACCAGTAAAAATTTAATATTGATATCAGTATTAAAAACAGATCTGCTATCAGTATTGAGACTATATGTGATCCTAAAATACCACTCCAGTTTCATTTATAATAAAAATGACATTTTAATACCTGAAAATTGACATTTTATTTAAAAATGAATATAAAAAAAATATAAATTTTGATCTGATGAAACTTTAATAACTTATGGTAAATAAAATTATGTATTTTGATTTCTTTTTATGTTTAGATATAGTCTAAAGGAAATCATGAAATGGGAGTGTTCAAAATGATAAATTTAATCTCAAAATAATCATATAATTTTAAATTTAAACGAGATCAGGTGTAAAATGTAATTGTTGTATTATTTAAAAGATAAGACATCTTACCAATGTTGATATGACATGCTACCTCTATATGACATGCTGCACTACAATGGATAAAACATGCTACCTCTCAACATGTTACCGATGTTGTATTATTTGAGGGAAAAGACGATTATATAAATCAGCCCTTTGTGTTTTCCTATTACATTAAAATATACATATTTTATTTGAATTTAATCTTAGAAAAAATTTTTGCTCACTCCACTATATCTGAGATCATCTCAAAAATATTTTCTTTTGGATGATCAAAATTACGATGTATTTAGTAAATTTTAGTAAATGGCAATTTTAAATTTGTTTGAAAAAATTTCAATTAAATTTGGAATTTTAAAATTACAAATGACTGCATAATTCAACAACAAATTTTTTTTTTTTATTCAATTTTGTAGCTACCAAGATTTTTTTAAGCCAATACCATCCAAAATGGCATTTGTGTCGTTGAGCTTATAAGAGGTTAATATTAATTTTTTTTTGTTTTTTTAAGTATTTAAGTAAAACTCTAAAAATTACAATTAAACTTTAAAATATGGTGTAAGACGTGCAAATTCAAAATAATAGAAAGGAAAATTAAGTACAACTAGAATATACCTATTGAAATGATTGTAAAGTTCGCACATTCAATTTATTTAATTGGTCACCCATAAATTAAACATAAAAATTATTTTCCCATACCTAAATATATTATTACATAATTTAATTAAAATTGAATCAATATTTGAAAAATAATGTAAATTTAATATAAATTTTGTCGTCCAATCTAACAAAAGGGCCTAATTAATAATACTTATTAATAGTGTATTATTTTATATGTGTTATATTTTGGAGAGCTTCCTTAAAGATTATATATTTGCTTATTACTATAAAAATCTTAAAATGTAGGCTATGTTGCTTATAAATTGATAACCAATAATTTTGGCGTCTATAAATATTAAATTTTTCCCTTTCTTTTTGTATTATATTTAAAAATACATACTTACTACACTAGAATCTCAAACTTCTTATACACATATATTATATAAACAAGTAAATGTAACAGTAAGTCGATGCAACCGACTTATTAATACCCTACATCTGAATAATTCGAATTAAATTAAAAATCCATAAGTGTTTTTGGCAGCTGCTTGAACTTCTTCCTTTTTCTGTCTTATTCAACTCGAATTTCAAGAACGTAAAAGAGGCATCCTCTTGGGATATGCTTGACACCCTTGTTCTTAATTATTTTCGAAGATTGGTAGTCCTTGGGAGGTTTGTGTCAGCTACCCGAATTGCCACTCCAATTCATCGAATCCATCTCAGGAACATAAAGAAAACTTGCCAGAACACCATTCTATTAAATTTAAAGGTTCTACTTTTGTTGGTTTTGGAGATATGCTCGTTGCTCTTGTGCTCGTCCGGAAATTTCCAAAATACGAACCCAT
This sequence comes from Poecilobothrus nobilitatus, assembly GCA_947095535.1. NCBI lineage: Eukaryota > Metazoa > Arthropoda > Insecta > Diptera > Dolichopodidae > Poecilobothrus > Poecilobothrus nobilitatus. The sequence goes on along the minus strand of OX352772.1, from coordinate 48,089,951 downwards.
GCTTTAAATTCTTTCAAATGTCAGTTTCCAATTTTACAGAAAAGGAAACATAACAGAACACCTTTGTACTAAAAATAAAAGTTCTATCATTGTTGGTTGTGGAGATATACTCGTTTGCTCTGGGGCTCGTCCGGAAGCTTCCAAGATTTGAACCCATGGACCAAATCCTCACAAATTTCAGAAACATAATTCAAACATGAAGGAACACCATTCTGCCTAATTTAAAGGTTATATCTTTGTTGCATTTGGAGATAATATCATTTGCTCTGAGGCTCGTTCGGAAGCTTTCAAAATCCGAACCCAAGGACCAAATCCTCTCAAATTTCAGAGACCTAAATCAAACATGAAAGAACACCATTCTGCCAAAAGTAAAGGTTATATCTTTATTGGTTTTGGAGATAATCTCATTTGCTCTGGTGCTCGTTCGGAAGCTTACAAAACCAAACCCATGGACCAAATCCTCTCAAATTTTAGAGATTTAAATAAAACATGAAAGAACACCACTCTGTCAAATTGGAAGGTTATATCTTAGGTATACTTTAGGTGTAGGGTATAATGATATAGATATGGTCCATTATATAATATGTAATTTTTTGAAAAGAACGTATACAGGTTCTTAAATTTACAAATTTCGTCTCTTATCCTACTTCGCTCCCAATTCCTCTTCCCATTATCGAAACCTAAATAGTATCTTGTGTACAAAGGAATAATTTCCTACAGAATTTTGGATAACAAAAACAACCAAAAAATATTTTAGAATTACTATTAATTAATCAGAATTACTGATTAATTAATAGTAGATAGGTTATGTAAAACAGTTCTTTCATAAAAACTATCGAACCTTTATTTATTATAATGTCCTTTAAAATCAACCTTATTTTCGAGTCATAACTTGATTGGGTTTTATGGATTTTTTTCTTTCAACAATAAAAAATTTTAATTTGAGTGCAAATGAACTTAGGTTTAAAATTATATTAGAAAATGTACACACAATCTTGTTGTTGTTTTATTTACAAATTATTAAAAAAAAAATTGTAATACATTTCCAGTCATCAAAAAAGTCATCAAAAATATATAAATATAGATATGTGTTTAGAAAAAAATTTAAGTATTTATTAACGTTTTTAAACAAAAATTCATAAAAAAAAATATCTGTATTCTGAGTCAAAAGAAAAAACAATCGTTAAATCTTTTAATATTTAGGACCACAATATTAAATACCACCTCAATAATAGATAATATTTTTAAACTAAGAAAAAATGTATGGCAACAGATGGCTCAAATCTTAAAAAGGAAAAGTCTAACATATTTCAAATTAATATTTATAGAAAATATACTGGTAAATAATGCAAAAATTGTAGGAGAAAACAGCATCATTGAAGAAAATTTTATTAATATTAAGTATAGAGCTTCAATAGAATTGCCTAAATTCCTTTAAATACAATCCCATCAAAAGGAACCATTTTTTCCATACCATACTTGAAAATTATTTTTAAAGTTCAATAAATTAAATCCGATTAATAATTTTAAATTGAACGCAAATAAATGATTCAAATGTTATTATGAAATGCGTTATTTTGTAGTATGGAATTTTTTTTTTTTTAATCCTAGAGTTATAGGTAGATCCAAAAAAAAATATTTAATAAGAAAAAAATTAAGCTATTGAAAATAAATTTAAATTTAATTAAGCGGATTATTAAAGTTATAACAAATTGCGAATTTTATTCATAAACTCCAGACTGATTTATTTTCATTTTCTTATAACTTTACAATAAAATACTGAAATAAAATATTTATCAATCTATCACCATATTGATTATTTTCTTTTAGTTTTTTTTACTCATCAATTGAAAAATATCATTAATTAAGAGTTTATTAAAGAGTAGGACAAATTGATTCCTTCCTATATAATTTATTTTATTGTGTTTTTTTAGTCGTTTTAAAACCAAATCAATGTTGATTTATTTTTATTATATACTTTGTTCAAAAAAGTCAGACATCTTCAAGTTCTTTATAGACCAAAACAAATCAACCGCATTCGCTTATAGACAAAAAAAAAACTTTTTTTCATATCCTTTTCATAAACAAGTAAAAGTAACAGTAAGTCGATGCAATCAAATCGAATTTCAGGAACGTAAAAGAGGCATCCTTTAAAACCGTTGTACAAAATTTCAAGTTTCTATCTTTAATAATTTCGAAGATATGCTTGTTAGCCCTTGGAGGCGTGTGTCAGGTACCCGAATTACCACTTCAATTTATCAAGTCCATCTCAGAGATACAGAGGAAACATTACAGAACACTCTTGTACCAATTTTAAAGGTGTTGTCTTTTTGGTTTTGGAGGTATGCTCGTTTGCTCTTTGGCTAATTTTGAAGTTTCCAAAATCCGAACACATGGTCCAAATCACCTCAAATGTCAGTTTAAAATTTTAAAGAATAACTGAATACCCTTGTTTATACCAAATATAAAGGTTCTATCTTTATTGAATTTGGAAATATGTTAGTTTACTCTGGAGCTCGTTCGGAAGCCCCTAAAATACGAACCCATGGTCGAAATCCTCTCAAATGTCAGTTTCTAATTTTACAGAAAAGGAAACATAACAGAACTCCTTTGTATTAAAAATAAAGATTCTATCTTTGTTGGTTATGGAGATATACTCGTTTGCTCCGGGGCTCGTTGGGAAGTTTCCAAAATACGAACCCATGGTCCAAATCCTCTCAAATGTCAGTTTTTAATTTTACAGAAAAGAAAACATAACAAAACTTCCTTGTATTAAAAATAAAGATTCTATCTTTGTTGGTTATGGAAATATACTCGTTTACTCCGGGGCTCGTTCGGAAGTTTCCAAAATCCGAACCCATGAACCAAATCCTCCCAACGTTTAGAAACATAAATCAAACGCGAAAGAACACCATTGTACCAGATTCAAAGGTTTTATCTTTGTTGGTTTTGGAGATAATCCCGTTTGCTCCGGAATCATTCGGAAGCATCTAGGATCCGAACTCATGTACTGATTTTGTTCAGATTCGAACGTAGCCTTCCTTTCGTAATTAGTAATCTACTATATAAATTTCATCAAGATAGATTTACTAGTTTTTGAGCTATCGTGCGAACGGACGGACATCGTTAAATCGACTCAGGCGGTTATCCTCATTCAGAATACATGTCCATATCTAAATCGCTTTCTTTTGATGGTTACAAACTCCATATCAAAGTTAATATACCCTATACTTTAGGTGTAGAGTATAAAAAAAGTTTAAATGTAGTTTACAAGGAAAAAATTTAAAAATCTATGAAAACTAGGCCTTAATCTTAAAATTACTAAAATGGCCCCTTAAAATATGCAATAATTTCAGATAAGCTGTATTTTAAATTAATTTCGGGGCCTTAATGACCTAGTCTTTTATCACGTGGCTTATTAACTGACGAAATATCGGTTTAAATCCTACACAGATAGCAAATTTTATTAATTGAAAACAAATCCCTTTTTCTATGAAATATAGTGTACAAATATATAATATAATTGCCTTAGTAACCGATGTTTTGTAATATTGCATTATCCTATATTAGTTTTAATATTAATATAAGTGAAATAAATAAAATTAATCATCGAAAAATATTATTATTGTAATTTTTATTAAATCCGACTTTTAATCTTCAGTTTCAATATTCTTGAAAACCATTACAAATCAAAACCAATTCATTATATTAAAATTTTTCATCTCTTATATACCAATACCTGCTCTTTTTATTTACTTCAGAAAATATACATTGAAAAAAACATTTGTTTAGCTGGACCATTTTATCTATAGAAAGGTATATATAATATGTAAAAACTTTAATTGGTACAGAAAGATTAAAGAAACAAGTGTAGAAAACAATTAGTTACCTAAAATTTAGCAGCTCTATGTACTTAAAAAAGCTATCATCGTCTAATTTGACAATTTAGATTAGATTTATTAAGAGGTGTAAATGACACTGCAACTTTTTGATGTAAATCTATTGTGCTTCCTGTACGTATTGTGGATCTTGTCTATGCTTATAATTACTTCTGTCCGCCCTACTGCATCCATGAAAGTAAAGATAATGTATAGGGATTATTGCTGGCAGTTCAATTTGATAATATAAACTAAGTATTTAAAAAGACATCTGAGAAATGAATTAGATTTATATAGAAGCAAGCATTACATTGGTAATTTTAACCTAACTAATTATACAATTTAATAAAATTGACAGTTAGATAAATGTTAAAATGTTGCTGATATTTGATATTCATACGCAATTAACATTGTTTTTTTATTGAAGAGTTAGAATTAAACTGATTTTGTCAACTAAATTGTTAAATTTTATAATAAAAATTAAGCTTTAACCACTTTTAAAAAAAAAATATTGAATTTTTATAATTTATAACCATGTTTTTAATAGTTTTTAAATATATAACTGTAAATATTGTAATTAGAAAAAAATCATAAAAAATTATAATTTTTTAATTTAACATAATTGTTTTTTCATCAATTTATTGCATCATATTTTCGACCAATAAAAAATTAACGAAATATGAACTTAAATGATTTTACTTTTGAGAATATCAATAATTTGTATCTCATAAAAGCCATAAAACAAATTTTATTTTTTTCATTAGTCAGAATTAGGTACATTACCTTTTGCTATTTGCAACTTTTATTAAAAATTTGATAATAAATTGATTGCCAAATTTAATTTAACATTTTATCGTTTACAACACTCTGTTACCTAAATTCAATTAAGACAAACAACTGTTGTGTTTTACTTTTTTTCAAAAAGAATCTGTCATATATTTAAATTTTAATACTTTTGTAATTTGCAATAAAATTATTATTACAATTTAACCGTTTAATCGTTTAATTAAACATAATGTTGCAAATTTATTCAATGATAGTGATTTTATACTAAAGATAGTGAAAAAAAATTATCATTGCAATTTAAATGAACATTTTCATATTATAATAGTTGTGATTTGTGATTAGTTGATACAAAGTGTATTTTAATTTTTGCATTATTTGAAAAAGTTCAACGAATTATCGGAAGCTACAGATTTTTTGTCAAAAACTTCTAAACATTTTTTTTTTTTTATAAATGATGGCTGAGCTAATTCATTAGTAATCACTATAGTGTCTATATCGGAGAACCTACATAGAGAGTATAATGTTAAGTTTTTTTAGATTCATGGTATGATTATATTGCTCTGACGATGACCAGAAGTGGTGACCAGCAATAATGTTCCACGAAATAATGCCAAATCGGCTTTATTTCCATTTCGATGCGGAATTAAAATCGAAATCACGAATTTTGAAAATTTGACCTTATTACGTTTTGAATTACGTTTTTGAAAAGAAAATAAAGCCAAAATTGAAAAGGAAATAAAATCGAATGCTGGTCGGCTCTATGTCCTATGGGGCATTATTTGGCCACCGAAAAAGTTCTAAAAATTTCTTAAATCCATATATCTTGAAAAAAGAAACTGAAGAGATATTTTTGTCCTATACTTAAAAGATCAGGAGAGGTACAAAGAAATTGTCTAAACTCGATTAATGTAAATCTAAACTCGATTAAAGATTGTTGATATGAGAAAAAGCTAAAGATGGAAATTTGCTCAAACGTGTTATACATCTATAAGTCTCAAAAATTATCTAATTAATTTTGTATCTTCCAAACTGAAATTTGTCCGATTAAGAGATTAAATTTTTGTACATGAATAACTGTTTATTTCACTAATAAAATATTATGAAAACTTAAGGTTAAAGTTTTTCTGAAGTGTATTTGAAAACCCTCCTATTAAAAAAAAAAAGTTAAATTATATTACTTAGTATTTTATTTTTTATTCAATTTGTGGAAATCTATAATAAATTTTCATTTATATTAAATATTATTTAATTTTTAATAAATATTTCATAATAATATCGTAATTGCATAAATATATGATTTATAAATTAAATTTTTTTTGATACAATCACATATGATGGATTTAAACTTAAAAGATATTTTAATCCAACAGAAACTCAATTTATTTAAAGTTATTGAACTATAAGTTGTAATATTTACTGAAGAATGCAAATTTAGTTGTAGTTGGGAAATTATGAACAACGGGGGTAGGAATAAGGTGAGAATGTACTCTTATTAATTGAACTGATCTATATAACCTTTGTATTTGAGTTATAAAGATGAAATGAAAATGGTTTTTTTTCATATTTTATCATTTAAAAGCTTGTGTGCTAAAATTAGGATATTTCGTTACCTGTGAGTTGTATTGTATAAATTAAAATTATTAGTTTACATGGGATTGTTGTTTTTGGAATATGTTTACACTTTTAAACTATTAATTATTGTTTTACATTAATTTTAACCTAATAACAAAACGTAGCTGAATCAGGTCAAAAACCAAATAAAAACAGCTTATACTTTAAGGATTCGAACCTCGGCTCTCTCCAATGAGAAGTCAACATTCTAACCACTGTGACATCTAACCGTTAAACAACAACTATAGCAACATCTTAGTTGTATAATGATCTAAAATGAAAATAAAAAGCGAACTTATGAATGTCCTATGCTCGTTATGATGCACAAAAAAAAATGTAATTAGCTTCATATGAAGCTGTAATATGAGGCCCTGCGAAATAAAGCCCTGGTGTGTTATTACTCATTCAATATAAATAACATCCCGAGGTCTTTTTTCTCTTTCAACTTAATCTTCAACTTGTTGAGAAATAACATCCCGGGGGCTTTATTTCTTAATTACTATGAGAAATAACACCCCAAGGCCTTATTCCAAGACTCCGTTTCATATATTCTAATTCCTCCAAAAAGTATTAAAAAATAGAATATTGATTGTTTATTTAATACAATTTGTAATGTCAAGAGTTTTTAAAGTCTGTCTTTTAATGAACATTCATACAATAGTAAATTTCTAAGTTTAAAAAAAGATTTTATGTTAAAATATATTGTAAAAAGTGAAAAACACTCCAAACATTTCCAAACACTGTTAAAAAATAATAAAAAATTAATTAAAGTAAAATTTCAACTTAAAGTAATATTAATTTCCCATAAAATTTAAAGTTTTCCAAAATTACCACTCCCAAAAAATTACATATCTTAATATCTTTTTCTTCTCTCTTTCTATACAAAGTGAATTTCATTTTAAACATAGAAATTTCCACTAATTTTTTGATGTAATTTAAAATAATCACGTAAATTTCAAACATTTAAAGTACATCACCTACATTACGTGCAGGTATGAAACCCTGGACATATTATCTAATTTATTTGTAATTATAAAGCCAAAAATTACCAAATGACTTTTTTTTTAAAAGAAGAATAGATTCGTGAAACCTTTTTTTGTATTCCCATGACCACCATAAATTTAATCGATTTTTTTTTAACCAAATCTTTACTTAATGTAGTTTTCATTGTTCAATGTAGTTACCTCTAACTAAAAGTTCATTTTCTATTTACACTACAATTGCAAAGTAATGGATTTATTTTGGACTTTGGTTTTAATATTATTGTTAATTGTTTTTTCTTTTATTCCATTTATTAGTTAGTATGTGTATCTTGTTCACCATACCATCCACATCCACTCGTGACTTAAATTAAAACTAATGAATTACAATTATAATTCGACGCAAAGTGAAAAGTCCTATATTAAGATAAAGACTTTTACCTCTATAACAGTGAGTCAAAAGCAAACCTCTGTGAGTAACTATCTCACCCATTAAAGTGAGTTAAAAGCCAAATTAAAATAAATATTCGTTATTTTTCATTAAAGGGACTTCCCCCACGTAATTCCCTCACTACTTACTTTTTTTTGATATATAATATGTACTATGTAAATATGTTCCATGAAACTTTTAACTTTTTTCTTTGGAGCTTTTACATGCAGGCTTACAGTGATAAGCCAAAAGTCCCATGGTCCCATGCATCTTTTCACCATGCAACAATTACAATATTAGCTAATTTAAAAAATAGCAACTATTAGAACAAACTATGCTTTAGCTATCCTTAAATTCTTTATATTTGTAGATACGAAGCCATGAACTAATTTATATTGATCTACACTCAAGGTGTTGTGTGTCTAAAAAAAGTACATCAAGTGAACGTAAAATAGTTCTAAGTGAATTTAACTTTGACTTCCAATATTTAAATTTTTTGATTAAAAATTTTATTTGTCATAACCAAATTTATCTTCTCATTAGTGGTAATATCAACTCTTAGGCAGGTAAAATGATCAGCTCTTTAAAAGTAATTTAAAAAGATAAACGTAATCTAAAAGCCGATCAATGATTGTGATTTGAAGAAAATCATTACCTTCCAACATTTTTAGTCCCAATAAACAAAATTGTATTAAATGATTTCTAATTTTATTGTCTTGAATTTTAAGAAGGCATCCCATTATAAAATAAAATCTTCTTCAAACTTTGTTAAAACTTTCAGATAGTATTGTACATATTAAATAAAACATCACCTTCATTTCAATCATCTAAAACACACCTATATAAAAATTCATCTTATAGCTCTGTTAGTTTTAAAAACTAATTAACAAAAATAAAAACTTCAAACAAAAATATTTATTTAACCTTTTCTTTTTACAATTCATTGCTAAATAATAAATATTTTCTTAACATAGGTAAAAATAAGTTTACTTAGTAATATAGAGTTGAGTGTTATACTAATATTATATGTTACATCATAACTTTTGTTATCTTCCATGTTATTTCAAAACATTAGGATTGGGTCTAGTTTTATGTTATACAAATTTTTTTTATTTTATGCACTGTTTAGAATTTTGTACAAATATCGGAAGTTTCCACCTTTTTTTAGCTGCTAAGTAAATTATTTTTAGTTTTCTTTATACAAAATTAACAACACTATGCTAATTTTTTAAATAAATATTTATTACAATAATTTGAATTAATAAATTCAAATCAACCTGAACTTTTCAATCAATATTAGCATTAGATTTTAATTTTGTGTTAAATTAAATCTAATTTAAGGTTATAACCGAACTATACTTAGTACTTTTTATACATTTTAGAGTACAATGCATAATATATTTGAGCGCGCATTACATAAACAGTCTTGGGATACCTAGACTAAACGCAAAACAGACCAATTCGTTTAATGAAACATCCCTTTGCTATCTCAATTATGGCTCTACCAGGTCATCGACATGTCACTAAAGCACTCACTTTATTTTACAGATATTTTATAGGTACAGAAACTTGTTCGGAAGAAATAAAATTCTTAATGCTCCTGTAACCAATACATTTAGTATAAAAATTTACATCGAATTACAAGAGGGACTGCACAGGCTGATCCCAACACCTTAAAGATTCCCAAATACTTCTCACATGTAAATTAGTTTGCCCACTCCTTAAACCAAACAGTGCTTTGTACCATAAGATCTAACGGACCAAATAATTGATTTATAAGTGAGGTAGGTTGGTTCGGTATATCATTGATGTTTTTCGAGATTCCCACCTACCCTTGGAAAAAAAAACCAAATGAGTATCTGACAACCAATACATTTAGTATATGCTATGGGAATGGCACCTCTATTGTGATATTTTATTTTATGCTCTTTAAGGTATAGTTTTATAGGATTATTAATTGGTAATATTTTTAACCAAAATATTTCCATTAAGTTAATTCTCTTTTGCATTGACCCAATGATTCCCGATAATATTTGACCTGATTCCATTCCAGAATCAAGAAAATAAAAATTAAAATGATCATCAAAGTATACATTTTCGTAAAATAAATATTACAGTTAAATAAAGATTTTCAAAAAAGGTTCGATAAGTTCTAAAAAAGTTTCGTTAAGTTTTGAAAAAAATTTCGTTAAGTTTTGAAAAAGTTTCGTTAAGTTATGAAAAAAAATCTATTGAAGTGTTAATTTATACTTATATTTTAAATTTTTACTATTTAATTTATGTCAAAACAAAATAAAATTATTGAAATTTGCGCTTATTTCCCACTAATAAATAATCAATAATATACTGATATTTCTTCGAATATTTTTTACGTACCTATATCCAATTATAATTTCCGTGTCGAACATAATTTTTTTTTTAATTAAAAAACACCTAATGACCTTAACCTAGACAAAATTAACCTAGTGAACTAACAAAGGTTAAAAAATTTGAAAGTTTTTTTTTTAAATAAAATCAAAATTTTTAAACTTCTTCATATGTTTCTTTAACTTTTTGACAAATTAATTGATTTAATAAAAACGAAAACGAATTCATCAAAATTTTAATCAATGAAATTCGAAAATATTTTTTTTTTATTTTAATTTTTAACACTTGCATTAATAATTTGTAGAATAAAATAAATTTAAGGTGAACACCGACTCTTTTGTCTTTGAAAATAAAACAAACATTTTTTTAATTTTTTTATTATCGTTATAATATTATTAAAAGTATGAAAAAAAAACGTATATTTAATTAAAAATTTCATTGTTTAAAAAAATTAGGTTAAAATTTTGTTATATACAAGTATTGATATTGACCTCAGTTAAAACTTGAAATACTTTTCTAAACAAGAGAACGAAGAGAACGTATAATTTGAAAAAGTGATTTGCACAAAAAATTAATAAAATTATTGAAAAAAAAAAAATGATCAGACAAAGTAAAATAACGTTAAGCTATAAATAAATAGTTTTTAATTTAAACTTCTTCCAATTCAGCTATGCTTGTATGGAATATAATTGAAGAGTTATTTGATAATTGTTCGTTAAAATTTTGAAATCTTAAATGGGTTTAAATATCAGTTTCTACGAACTTATAAAAGTGGAAATAAGTACTTTAAGAAAATATTTATTTGAAATATAACCTACCAATTGTCGCTATTTCACTTTTAAATTTGAAACAAAGTCAAAATCGCGAATTTTTAAATTTTGGTCTTATTTCCATTTTAAAATTGTAATAAAACCAATAGACTTTATTTTCTACCCAGATTTTTTAAACAACTCCTAAATACTTCCTAATTTTTTATTTTAGATAATATGCATTTTAAATAATTAATAGTTCCTTTCAAAATCAGGTTTAAAAAAAATTGTTTAGTGGAGTTCTGGGGAATCACGTTTAGTAGTTAATCACCTTTAAACTACCTTGCCTCCTATGCATTTCGACTTTATTTCAGGTAACTTTAGAAAATCGGTTAAAACCGAAGAGTTTATTTATTTGTTTAAAATGCAATATGATTAGTCCGAGAGATTAAAATTCATGATGTATGTATGATGCTTAGAAAAGTTCTACAGCTAGTGGTTCGATTAAAGATTAATGTGAAAATATTGCCTTTTTTATGAATTTCCTTAAAATAATTAAAAGATTATGCTCCTATTTGATTAAATTTTATGACTTGATTAATTAAAAATGATAGGTTCACCCTTAAAAATGCATTTAAAACAAGACTTAAAAAAAATTTTTATACAATTTTTAAAATAGTGTATATATTTCCCTTTTTGAAATATTGTTCTGACTTTTGACATTATAATCCTCCTTCAGTATTTATTTCAAAACCATATGAACTAGTTGTGTCCTTATAAAGATGATATTATGTATATTTTTTTGTAATTTGACTTATGTTTTTGAGAGGATAGGTTTGAAAATCATCGAAGGACACAATATATTAGTGGCGAAGAAGCACAGCTGATCTATGAGTTTGTGGCATTTTAACCCACTAAAACCACCTCTCTTTTTTGGCCAAACAATAGGCTATATATTATTTAGTAATCATGCACTATCCGGTAAAGGGAGGTTAAGTTTAGTCAGGGAAGCTAAGTGAAGGGAATGAAAATTGATTTGTTATTGACAGACATACTTTGAACAATGTTGTGGTTCGCTAACAGGTTTTTTAGATTTTGCTTTAGTAGCAAACAAATTATTTCTTTAACAGAATTCTATTCATCATTCTATTTATATTCATTCTCATTTATTCTATAATTTAGAAAAATATTTAGAATATTATATTTCTAAAATGGCACATTAACCTACAAAGGAAATAAACATTAGTTCTAGTTGAAATCGATTTAATACAAATTTTTAATTGACATAGTAAAGCTTTGTTTAATTACAATAGCTTTATACTCGGTTAGTCCTCACTTTTGTTCACATTTTAGAACCCATCTAAAAATTATACAATTATATAGGTACTCGTATGTTAACTTCAAACAACATCAAAAAATTTAGTTCAAGTTTAATATAATCACCTTTAAAATGATTTTAACCTTGTAATAAAAATCTGATCAGAAAATTTTTTATTGTTATTAATCACTGTGTTTCCGATTTAATTGATAGATAAATTTAAGTATCTATCACACTTTAAATATATAACAATACGAAATAATATAAAATTGTTCGGTTTTATTTTAATTAAAAAAAAAAACAAAAACAAGGTAGAATGTAAACCAACGGTTTTTAAAAGCGCACATTTCCAAAAAATAATACAAACTCTTTAGAATTGTGACTGCACAAAAATTTGAAAATTTAAAAAATAAAATTTAAGAAATTTTTTGTAATAAGAAAATATGTGAAAATAGGACTTTTCTGGAATGTTGAGGGGCTGTAAACCCGGAACCCTATATAACTAAAAAAACCGTTAACACACGTAAAAATATATTATTGGAGCTTTAATTTTTATGTCTTGTCGAAGAAAAATGTGTACAGGTACTTAAGTTACAGGTGCCTAAAAATAGAAAATTTTCAATTTTTCAGCCCTAATAGCTCATAAACAGGGGGTGGTCCAAAAAAAATTTCTTAGAAAATTTATACTAATTCTAAAAGTTCTTTCTTTCCTCAAAATTTCAAGCCTCTATCTAAAAGCGTGCCGAAGTTAAATTTAAATACTAAATTTCTAAATTTAAAACGGTAAATTTAAATACTAAATTTAAAAAAATTGTATAATTTTGATATTAACTTACAAAGTTAAAAAAATATCTGTCGCATGACGTTTTCAGATTGATAAAATCTTAAGCAGAACATAAGATGTATGCAAAAAATAGGGCATTTTCAAATTTTGAGTAGTTGTAGCTCAGTAATGAATGGGAATGGGGATACATGAAAAAAATGTTCCACAAAATTAATTTTTTTATGAGACCTACTCATAATTTAAATTTTTTTCTCTATCTTTAACAGTGTAGAATTTTTGTAAACAGACGAACGGACGGGCGGAGGGACAGTGTAAAACTAATAAGCACATTTTTTCAATATTTTTTTGGAAATGTGCTAACAAAAAACTAAAATTTATTTTTTTATAGGATTTAATTTTTCAAGTTAAAAATTTGATCTAATCGAATGATACTTAAATAAATTGTGTAATTTTGTTAAAATTAAAAACAAAATATAAATAATTTATTTGGAATTAGATAAGGTTAATAACTTTATCTAAATAACGGTTTTGTAATAACAATCTTATGAATTGTACTATGTGGAAAAAACGCGTACATAATTTGTGTTTTTAATTTAATGCCTAATCATGGACAATTAAATATAAAATAAGCTTTCCGATATACATAATCAATTGCAAGTGTTAAATAATTACATCACCTTACAAAAGTTTTTAAGTTAACCGTTAAGTTAACCGTTATCATTTTATTTTTTAAGAAATTAAACAATATTGATATGTTATCTTTGAAACTTTACGAAAAATAAAATATGGCTGTACATGAAATAAAGTGTTCCTTAACAATAAAAGATTCGTGAAATTTGCCTCACATAAATAAAGCCATAATGGTCATACAGTAAATCTGCTGATTACTTACTTTTTTTTAAATCACATCCAATTATCCGAAAGTAAAATGAGAGAACCAATTTTATTTCTGAACTCTTCGGGTTGGTTATAAAAAGTAGTTAACAACCAAATATACGATAAGGAATGGTATCAAAAAAGCAACTTATATATGATAATTGCACTCTCTTGATAAATTTCTAGAGAGTAGCCATGTAAATCATTCAATCAAGTAAGAACAATCTTTTACGATGAAAAAATATAATATAGATAGATATTTTTTTTTTATTTTAGTGCAAAGATTCGAGGTGTGTAAAAATATTTAATTTTTAATTTTGTCTTTCCATTCTTCTTAATCTATAACTTTTTGTTTTTTGTGAGGTAACTTTCAAAATTATTAGTCTCAATTTTTAAGGATTTGGCAAAAACGAAATGATGCGTACAATTTTGAATAAAACTTAAATTTTGAAGATTAAATTCCAACAATATATTTTTCATTTGATATAATTTATGATCTTGAAATTTTCTATAGTTTTCGTAGATGATTAGCTATAGTAGTATGTTCCTTTCAGTTCTCTGTGGTTTGACGTTTTTAAATTGAAAAAAACTATTTAGCAGTAGAACTTGTAAAATTTCAGTTTAAACCATTTCAATATAAGGTATTTTTCAACTTTTTTAAAAGGCTGTAAATTCGCTTCGGCAAGGTTCTTGTTTTTATTAAAATATACTATACCATTTTTGGAGGCGCTAGTCACCCTAGCTGCGAAGAAATATAATGGCTGAGAAATAGAATGAGGAAACGAATGGGGATAAGGAAGAGCAAAAATTTAACTAAGATTGTAAGATTGTAGGAGTGGTTAGATTGAACTTAGATTCTAGGACTCCATTATACTTCAAGATAATTTTATATAAAATCCTAATATTCTCTTTTGTAAATTCGAGTAATTTTCTTTTCACATGAAAATCATAAGGCGCCAGAATATATACTAAATATAAAAGATATGACGCAATTTGACGCAATTATAATAACATAAATTTAAAATTTAAAAAAAAATATTTAAAATTTTTATAATAAAAGTCATTGAAAATTTAAAAATAATACAACAATTAACAAGTCATTAAAAGCCTCATAAAGTCATGTTACAAAAAAAAAAAAAAAATAATACGTTTCACGTTTTATGACAATTGAAAACATCAACATTTTTTAACATCTTTTTCCGTTATCTTCATTGTTTCTACAATTACAGTTTTATTGTTTTTTATTTTTACCGTTAAAATTTTTCTTGTAAAAAAGATCTTTGGATTAAATTGTAAAGCTTTTTTGTATTGTTTCAAGAATTCTATTAAGTTCATCTTTTTGTTGTTGCCGCGATTATCATAAATTTTAAATGAATTTGTCGTTATTAAAATATAAATGAAAAATATAATAACGAGTATATTTTTTTTAATAGGAATATTCGTAAATCGATATAAACTAGTCTTGGCAAAATGTGAAATTTTGCACCCTAGCAAATTTCAACATTTTGACAGCTAAAGTGTCAAAATTATTATTGTATTCATGTATATACAAAAATCGGAAAAATTTCGATACAATTTAAATTAAAAATTTTATTCAAATTTTTCAAAATTTTTTGTATCTATATCTATTTATTGTTTTTATTTATATCTATTTTATAAAATTTCTTTTTTAATAATAAATCAGAAAAATTTAAATATCTAATTTTTATCTAAACAAAACATCTGCCTTCTGTTCGATTTTTTGCAGTTAATTAAGCACAAATTTTCATAAGGTTGTTAACACGAGACAGTACAAAAAGGCATATGTTTTTTGCAAGTTACCAAATATTTGCACCAAATTAACTTAAGCTAAAAACTAAGAATATTTTTTTTCCCAGATGTTTTTAAAATTCAGTTCGTTTCCTTTTATGCTTCTCATTTTCCACGAGCTGTCTTCAATAAATCAAAATGAAATTTTTCCCATTATTGCATTTTTACTGTTTCTGTCTGAATTTTAGAAGAATATTTTGAACAATTCAATCAAATAACATATAAAAAATTACCAGAATGTTAGTGACATGCTACTGCCATTATTTAATTATAACCTTTTTTTTAAATTTTTTAAATAAATAATTTCATTTAAAACATTACATATTTTTGAACTATTCAAATGTATCATAACAGTTAGTAAACGATGAATTCATAAATTTTTTGTTAATTTATAAATCTTTTTTAATATATTTTTAGTATCATTCATCTCTAATTATCTTTTAGAGTAGACAACAATTGTTCATTCTTTTATAGACAACCATAATTATTAAATTATATATTACCTTTTAGATCATAATTGTCTTGCTTTGAATAAGAATTACTTTTATGGTAATTCTATTTAGTTCATAAATATTCTTAGACAACAAAAAAAAAATACTTTTGTATGTTTAATACGATGGATATACGTGTGTTTAATACATGATATTAATTTGGCTTCATAAATAAATGAAAATAAATGAAAAAATGAAAAATTTAAATTGTAATTTTAAAAATTAAATGCTATTTTTAAAACATTATTTGAGGCATTCTATTAAAATTACGAAAAATAACTGTAATTCCCCAAATGGTTTTTTTTTCTATATAAGGTATTGTATAATATAAATATACATAATATTTATTCTTTATTTCAAATAGTTTTTTTGATTTTAAAATTATAATTTAATTGTAACAATTAAATTGTTTTAGTTTGGTAAAAAAGCTTCATCCACCGTTGTAGTATGTATTACAGTTAACCTTTAAAATTTTTACACAATTTATCTATAATTTTAAATATAGTGATATCAAATTTTTATTTCCTTCTATTATTTTATACCAAGACTTATAAGACTTAGATTTTAATAAACACAGAATGAAGAAATTATTTACAAAAATTCAATTTTTTCTTTTTTTACTAAGGGAGGTTGGAATCTTCCAAAGACACCTTGGTAGTGATTGGTTAGATTCTTACTGACTAAACCCACCAACCTCTTTAGCCAATATAATGGGATGAAACCCTTACCTGCGAACGCAGTATATTGGCTAGGGAGTAGGGATAGGAAAGGATAGGGAATGGATACGGAAACATTGAATTGGGACTGTAATGAAGCAATGAATCCGCCTAATATTATTACTATTTTGCTAACAGTGACTATAGCTGTTACAACAGTTACAACATGTAGTAGTATATAACACCTTACTACATGAGGTAATTATTGAAGGCAACCCCCACTGTCACTGTAGCGGCTATTATTATTGGCATTAGTATGCTTATTAATATTATTATTATTTTACTACAGAGTCAGCGCCATCAGTGGATTACAACGTGCAGCAGTATATAACACCTTACTTGCATGATATACTTGCTATACTTTACTTTTTTAAATTTAATCCCAATAAACTTTTAAATTATGTTTTTTCTAGACACCCAAAAATTAACATAAATTTCAATGTTAATTGTGTAAAATATAAAAGATACACACTGTAACTCAATTTATGAATAGAATATTTTTTTTATTTATATTTATTTTATTTTATAAACTTCTCGTATTTCTTAATCTGCATTTTTACCACTAAAAAATATTTTAAAATGAAACAAGGAAAAAATTGTATTACAAATAGATGCTTATCTTTCATAACTTCCGAGATAATTTATTTATTTATTTTCTTATAGCCTTATAGATTTAATTTTTATTTTACCTACAAACTGAACATCAATGAATTTGGATTTCCTATATATAATTTAAACATTTAAGGATTGAATTTACGGGATAAAATATTTTAAAAACTATTCAAAATTAAACCTTTTGATAAACTAGGACCTTCAAATATGAGTTTGTATAGACTGGATCCCTAAGATAATTGAGTTTCCTTTATCGTGTATTGAACAGACCTGATAAGGAAAACTCAATAGCTCGCAAAATAATTAATATACACAAAATAAATTAGTGTTGTATAGAAATTATTATTAAAATCTTTTATTCGGGGTATCTAAATGCAAAAGATTTCGAAGGCAAGAAATATAGAGAAGAATTCTCTCTTTAACTATAATCCATATATATATTTTTTTGAAACTTGGCCCATCTAGGCGCGCTGCAAATTAAAAAATCTATATAATTTTATTCTTTATGCAATATTACAAAATTTAATTTAAACTTGATTTATATATAATATTTTACAGTTAAAAACAATTTAAAAATCTTCATTGTATTGCAAATTTTATCCAAACTTAATTTTCTTCCTTAAAGTTTCTCCCTTAATTCTTTTGTTTTGCAATAAAATAAAATCCATGTTATTTGCAAATACAATAATGAAATTTGGATATTTAGTATTTCTTATATCCTTCATAAACGAGAATTTAATATATTATTTTAAATCTTAATTTAATTTTAAAATAATTTTTTTAATTCCTACTTATATCTAAGATTTTTAATTGCTAGTAATTTTTTTAACATTATGAAAATTATTGACATTCAAATTTTTCAGCAAACAAAATTTTTTTTTTTTTTGTCATACTTTGTAATTAAATATTAAGATGTACGATAAAAGTTTGATATCACTATATATTTTGTTTTCAACAATTATTCAAATAATTGTTAGAAAATAAATCTACAAAAACAAAACAAATTTCTTGTCTTTGATAGAAGACTAGAAATTCATAAAAAAATGTTTGCTTGAATGTTAAGGTTATCGCATTCTAATGTTCTCACATGCGGAATCAAAACAAAACAGAAACTTGAAAAACAAGCAGAAACTTTATAAACTTTTTTCTTATAAAAAAAAAAAAAACTTTATAAAAAAACCCATTCTATTAAATTATAGTGACTAGTATACTTTTATTATTTTTAGTATTAAATGATTTACAACGTAAAAAAAAACTTTTTTAACTAACAGCAAAAATAAACCACAAGTCACAAATAACTAATTAAGATAATGTTTAATGTTGATTACAGCTTTTGAAAATACAACGGTAATGTACATCTATACTAAAAAAAAAAGTTCAAAGTATGTAAAAAAGTAAGTAAAAAAGAATTTTAGAACTGGTTGCAAAATCAAGGTTATACACTTGTGTGAAGAATTGTTTTCTTGAATCGTTGTTTTCTCCAAGAATTGTGTTGGGAAGAATTATGTTGAGAACAATTCTTTTGACAGAATTGTATAGAAATCGTATAATATGGCTGCGAAATTCTATGCTCTAAAACTAATTAATTTAAAACCAATGGCGAATTGCTGATAAATCTATTAAAAAAATGGGATAAAAATAAGTTTTGAGATTTACTTGGATTTAAATTTTTGTACCATTAAAGTAACTTTTACTAGTTAGCATGCGGGTTAAGTGAATTTATTTATAAAAATTACTGTTAAATAACCATTTTCATTTTTGCGTTAATATAAAAATAAATAATTAATGAATTATCTGCTATAAAAAGTCATAAATTGCAAAAACTACTAAAACCGTTGTAAATACCTAATAAAAGTAAAATAAAGAAATTCTATACGTAAACTTAAAACTTAAACGAAAATCCATATAAAATTTTACCAAAAATATTTTTAAAGATAAAATTATTAACATAAGCCAAGTATGGTTTTTTTTTTTCTTTTACCAGTTTTCTAAAATTGTCCACACATTTTCAAATTTCACATTATAAGAAAATAAAAACAGTCTACCCTTTTTGTTATTTTTTTTTTTTATTAAAACCAGTTAACTTAAAATAAACTTTTTGCGTACCATTCTAAATATTAAACAACTACACTTAGCGACAAAAAAACAATTGTTGTTGTGAACAGTTCAGTTGTGGAAAGATTTAAAAAATTGATACTAATTTTCGAATTAACTTAATTAACTTCAATTTACACTAATTTCGTTCTATGCTAACTTATACTAATTCTCAAAAAATATTTTTGTCTCGAAATTTTAAGGTTCTATCTAAAAATGTTGCGGGTAGATATGAAAGAAATTAAATCTTGCAAAATTTTGTTTTCACATAACAGTAAATGCTAATTGCAAAAATTCGTTTAATTTTAATATTGATCCACAAATCAACAATGTCCGTTGTTAGATTGAAAAAATTTTAAGTAGAACCAGAAATATAAAAATGGGTTTTTCCAAATTTTAAGGGGGTTTAGCTCCGTAATGGATGGGGCTATACAAAAATGTTTATTCACAACATTTTACAAGACCCTATCCATGGTTAAAATTTTATTGATCTATAATTTTAACGGATTAGAAGATTTGTAAACAGACAAAAAGAGGAGCGGACAAAATGAAATCAATAAGCAAATGTTTTAACTTCAAAGCTTTCACAAATTTTTCCGGGTGAATTTAATTGAAGGCGTTTGGATGTTATTTTATTAAATTGACCAGACCAATGGTTCTTCACTAAATTTCTGGATTTAATTTTTTTTTTTATTTTTGAATGCATTAATTTTTGTCATTCACTGTATATGTTTATGTTATATTAAAAATGTATAATCACATCATAAATTGTTTTATGCTTTATAAATTTTCAATAAATTTTTTATTTAAGTTATAAATCTCTGAATCTTGAACTTGATTCAATGTCAAAAACCACATTAATTGTATATATATATAAACATTATAATCAGGTTTTTTTTTTTCTTCAATTCTTGACAATGCATTCGATTCGACAGGTAAAAAAAATAACTTTGTGTTTTTTTTTGTTTTTGAATAAAAGTGATTCAAACCTGTTTTTAACGATTTTATGCATAATTTTATATGCATAAATGTTTATGTGTTTATGCGTTAATTCAGGAGTTATATTTAATACATATTACATCTCATGTTAAATCAATTAAGAAGTTAAAATAATAATTTATTATAATAATAAAAAAAAAATTGGAATATAATAAAAGTTTTTATGTTAAAATTTTATTCGGAAATGGTTAGTGGGTCATTAATACTTCAACCGAGTATTTCTCTCTACATACATTTAACATTTTGTTTATATTAAATAGTGCATTAATTGAGATTTTGCTCATAACCTTAACCCTGAATGTATGTCAAGTTTAAAACATCTGTTCATAAAATAAATAGATACAAATATACAAAAGATATACATTTTTGACCCAGAAGTATAATTTTTAAGAGTTTATTTTATTTAAATGGTTTTTTTCTTTTTAATTTTATTTTTCCAGTTTTTTATTTCCCCAATTATGAAATAAAGATTTAAAATTTAGACATAATATGTATAATTATAGAAATTTCGTAAGTAAATATGTATAAGAAAGAACGATCGCAAAATGAATACCATTCAGTATGTAACACTTAAATAAATAATAAAGGAAAAATAACTTTTTAGATATTAAATATCTGTTTGAATTAAAGAAATTTTTATAAAAGCATTAAATAATTATACATGTTTTCAATTCACTTACTTTTATATACCATTACCATTTTAAACTGTTTGAACTTGGACAAATTTATAAACTGTTAAACCTGGAAAATTTTAGTGTATATAATTGGTTATTCGAAAAAATATAATCTTACTCTTATTGTACTCTTTAAAAATAAATCTAAAATTATTAAAACTATTGAACACTTTATAATACTTACATTCTTTTTTCATTCATTAGTATAAAACTTCAAGCATTTCCATCTAATTTGGCATATTATTTCAATCCATGAAAGTTTCCATATAAAATTTGGGCCAACAACTTTTTTAAAGTTTTTCAACCTCCTTTTTCAAACGTTAACTCAAACCATGTACGCAAATTTCAACTGCCTAATCTTACTCATTTGTCTTCAATCTCTATAGATAGCATTTCACCATTTAATTTTTTATCATATTTTAAAAATCTAAAAGTTTTTACAAAACTTGGAATTTTTCTTTTTATAAAAAGACAAGTAAGATTTTATATCAATAAGAGAACAGGCGAATTAAAGAAATAAATATTCGACAGTTTTTCATCTGCTCGATGATTATTTTTAGAAAATGTATAACAACAGTATACTTTCACAGAGTCGGTTAAATTTTTATACCTGTATGAACTATGTTCAAGGGTATAATAAATTTGCCATTACGTTTGTGACACCTTAAAGAAGTCGAGCTAGATATAGTGTCAAAGGTATGGATCGGCTCAGAATCGAATTATGAGTCGATTAAGCCATGTACGTCCGTCCGTCCGCACGATAACTCAAAAGAAATGATCTAGGAGGCTGAACTTTTTTTTATGTCACTTTTGCAAAATTGTTAGTTTTGCTATTTAAATCCAGCATTTTTGGCCGCCGGGTTTGAGTACCTGGCATACAAGTTCTTTCTTTATATGGAAATAACTCAGTATCTATTCAAGCTAGGTATCTGAAATTTGGCAAATGATGATCAATTTTTATGGCAACAACTGAAATTTAGGAATCTAAAATTTAGTAAAGACGTGTCGAGCTACATGCCAACAACTTTTGTAAAAGTAGGTTGGTCTAGAGCAACCGGTTCAAGCTTCCTGCACCTCTTGGAACTTAATCAAGCTAGGGGCCTAAAATCTTAGAAATAATGATCAAGTTTTATGGCCACAACTTCTGTAAAATTTGTTTGTGCTGGTGCAACAGGTTCGGATAGCTGCCAATCAACTTCCTTTTTTAAATGAAAATAACTCAGTGTTTACTGCAGCTAGGAATGTGAAAATTAGGGAAAAGGTGTCAACAAATTCTGTAAAATTTGGTTGTGCTTGTGCAATAGATTCGGGTAGCTATCATACAACTCTACAATCTACATAAATATATCTCTGTAGTTAACGTCGGTACTAAAACATCTGAAAGTTTTTAAAAGATGGTCAAGTTTTATAGAAACAGGGTATATTACGTTCATACGGGTATCCCAGAGTTGACATAGTCTACTCTACTGCACTCTACCTCGTTTTTTTTTTCATATTATTTTTGTGATTATCGCTTGTCCTGATAATGACATCAAGTACCTGATTATTTTTTAAATCCTTTATAGCTGTTATTTTTCACTATAAATGGTCCTGGCATTTCTAGTCGAAAATCTGGAATATCTTCCCTTTTGAACTTAAAAAAGATTAATTTTGTGTAAATAATGCTATTAAAAACAAGGGTTCAAACCAAGTATATATATTATATGCCATTATGAGTTGTATACATTTTTCTTATGTTCATATTTTATTTATAAGTACATAAATCAAACTATTATCTACTTTACCCAAAGTATAAATTTTAAAAACTTTTCATCTTAATATAACCTATTCTTAATTAATTTGTGTCAACTCGACACCTATATCTGTGTTATTAGATGTTCTATATTTTAGTTTAGCTTAATTTTAAAAAATATTTTTTTGTTCATTTTTATTAAAGTCAAACTGTAACTAGCGGCTAATACCAAGATTATCAACATTCTTCTTAAGTATTTACTTTATTTTTCTCAATAAACTTTTCTATAATTTTCTATATATACATATTATATAGCTATGAATATTCAAAAGCTATGACGACAGATAATTTTGAATATTATAATTATATCTACAATTTAGATTTCGAGTATCAATTTAAGATTAAATGAAGAATAGAAAACCTGTTTTTTTCTTAGCTTGAATAATTAATTTCTATTCTGATGTCATTTTTTTTAAATTACATTTTAAAAAAGTTATGCGTAGGATATATTTTTACATTTAATATTTTTGCACTTTTTTAATACATATGTATACAAAATGAGGACTAACGCATGATACACAATGTATATAAACATTATATAATTTTATAAACAAGTATCTAAGATAAACAATGTAATATTAAATAGAGTAGGGACTCTTCTTAAACACTTTTAATATTTTGTCTCTCAATTGAATTAGAGATTGTAAACGAAAGGAAGATATTTGCCAAATGGTTTATGAGATAAAAGATCAAAAATTGTTAAGAACCTAAGTTTTGAAAATATGTTTTCATAAAATAATTTATATCTTAACAAATTCTATATGGAAAACAAGCCTGAATGTAAAAATCTAAGAGTTTTAAAGGCGCACATATATATTTCAAAGGACAATAGAAGCAGTTAAAAATATTGCAACTTGTACCAAAATTTGTAATATGTCTTAGAAGAAAAGGGAGAAGGAGAAAAAAAAATCAAGAAAGACTTTCTTCAATTTAAAGGAAACTCTATTAACACATGTAAAATTATAATGTTGAGATCTTAATTTTTATGCTTTATTTTGGAATAATTTCTTAAGTTACAGGTGTCTAAAAATAGCAAATATTCAAATTTTAAAAGCTAATAACTTTAAAACAGAAACAGGAAAAAAAAACTTATGCCAAAATAACTTATGCTAATTCTAAAAAATCTTTATTCTCTCAAAATTTAAAAATTCTATTCAAAAGAGTTCTGGAGGTATGAAGAAAGTAAAATAATACCAACATTTTGTTTTCAGTATAACAGTAAATTTAAATACTAAATGGCAAAAAAAAATGTATAATTTTGAAATTGATTGAAGAGCTAATTTTTATATTGATTAAAAAAATACTCTATTACTTGGCGTTTTTAATGAACTACCATGGGTTGGCCACGAAATCCCAAATACAAAATTCCAAAATGCCAAAATCTAAAAATTTGCAATCCCAAAATCAAAAATACTAAAATCCCAATCCACTTTCGTTATCATAATTCGTTTTGAATTTTTTTATTTTAGATGTGGATCGATTTAATGAAAAAAAAATATTGATTGTAAAAATTGTAGAAGAAAAATTTCCTCAAAAGATTCAACATTTTATTCAAGATTTCAACGTTTTTAATTTTTTAAATTTGCTTTTGTTTACTCTTCAACATTATTTTTTCTTACATTTTTTTGGCATCGAGACAGGTTAGGTACGAAATTCCAAAAAAAAAAATCAAAATACCATTTACAAAATTTCAAAAAAAAATTAATACGAAGCATTTTAAATAGCGCTAAAAACATCCGCTAAACAAGTTATTGGGACTCTATGATTTTGTAACCAACTATTAAATCGCTTCTAACACCTTTTTAGATACACATTTCAACAAGAAGGTGTCTAAAATAGTGGGCACTACCACCTCCAAACCGCCCTAAACAAACTATAGAATCCTGATTTTTTAATCAACTATAAAATCCCACCTATTTCTTTTTTTTACATATATACATATTTCAACAACAATATATTGAATAAATTGGGGGCTGCCACCAAACCCCCGCTAAACAAATTATTAAAACCCTGATTTTGAAAACAACAATAAAATCTCTCCTAATTTAAAATCTCACATACAGATATATAAAAATATTCTGGAAAAAGCGTATAACTATGATTTTGAATTCAACTTTAAAATTCCTCCTAATTCAGAACCTCACGTTTATATATATATATAAATATTCTGGAAAAAGCTGCAATCCTGGTTTTGAATCCAACTCTAAATTTAAAACAAACTATAATATCAAATCTACTTTGGGATCTTAGAATTTGGGATTTTTTTTTTGGGATATTGGCATTTGGGATTTGATGGCGCTCCCACTACCACTTCTCATGAACTTATAAATATTATAAAGAATTAGCTGCTTTAAATTACGTTATCATTATTTTTATTAAATGTATTTTAAGAAATTTTTTTAATAATCCTATATTAATTTTGATTTATATTAAAAAAATGTTTTTTTTTTTTTAATTTTTCTTATAGGATGAGATTAAATCAGTTTCTTTGGCGCATTTACAACTAAACTATGGAAATTTTATATTATAATGGAAGACATCACTACCAATTACCAAAACAATATTTCAATAGCTATTTACTGAAAATGACTTAATACAAAAACGCAATATTTATTTCTATATATATATATATTCTATCTATATATATTTATATTTATATATCTAAAACTACAGCAAATTTCAATAAATCTATTAGATAATATGGAAAAAATTGATCACAGATTATTTATGTTAGAAAATTAACAGAATACTTTAATTTTTATAAAAAAAAAAATGAAAAACTAGTCAAAATATATCTAATAGTAATAAATTATTTATTTATAATATTCAAAATTTATTTAAATGATTACTATATAAAGTAATTTAAGTATATTATATTATTTAAGTTAAAATTTAAAATTTTTATTTCACTTAATATTAATAAGAATTTATGAAGAAAATAAAATCTATTATAAAAAAAAAATCACTTGAAATTCTTTAAATTTTAAAGTTTTATTATATACTAGATAAACCTGGTGTAGGATACCTATGTATAAGTAATATTGGTTTATTAATTATTATCACTCAACTTTTTAATGAAATTAAAAGAAATATCTTTCTGTTCTAATATAGTTTTTATTTATCTTAAAAACGTTTTTTGAGAATTATGTTCCCTTCATCAATAAGAATACTTAACTTTTTACAATAAGAATAAAAATAAATTTAAACAAGTAAATGTAAAAGTAAGTCGATGCAAACGACTTATTAATACCCTACACCTGAATAATTCGAATGAAATTAAAAATCCATAACTTTTTTGGCAGCTGCTTGAACTTCTTCCCTTTTCTTCGCTGTCTTAATTAAATCGAATTTCAGGAACGTAAAAGAGATATCCTCTTGGGATATGCTTGACACCCTTGTAAATAATTTCAAATTTCTATCTTTATTGGTTTTGGAGATAATCTCGTTTGCTTCGGAATCATGCGGTAGCTTCCAGAATCCGAACCAATGAACTGATTTTGTCCAGATTCGAACTTAGCCTTCCTTTCGTAATTAGTAACGTACTATATAAATCATCAAGATAGCTTTACTAGTTTTTGAGTTATCGTGCGAACGGGCGGACAAACGGGCGCACATCGTTAAATCGACTCTGGAGGGGATCCTGATTCAGAATATATATACATGTTACATGTTACAAACTCCATACCAAAGCTAATATACCCTATATTTTAGGTGTAGGGTATAATAAACATAAAAACTAACAACACTAAAGAAACTAAAAAAAAATTATTGTAGTGGGAGTTTGGGGGCCACCGTTCCTTCAAAAATAATCTGTTTTTCATAAAAACTTCTAAATTCATATAAAATTCACTATTTTTTAAGTGAAATGTCAAAATTGAATACTTTTGTATGCGGGGGTTTTCAAAATTAATTATTTTTCATATGGAAATGTGAAAATTTAATTTTTTTGAATGATTGAAATTGGTGTATAAGTGTGAGTCCACTGTAAATATTAATAGTTGGATTCAAAATCAGAGTATTCCCCTTTCCCCTTCTCCGGAATATTTATATCCATATATGTCTATGTGAGATTATTAATTTCGGGACTATGATTTTCGGAATTACGTAATTTAGGGATTTTTAATGTCGAGATTTTGATTTTCGTGATTTTGATTTTTCATGATTCGGGATTTTTCGCGGATTCGTAATTTTTTGGATTTTGTTTTCGGTATTTTGAATTTGGGATTTTAATTTTCAGGATTACGTAGCCAACCCTCTAAAATTTTCAATTTTTTTTTTTCTGTTATGTTCAGTATTAGTTTTTGCAATGAAAAATGTTATTGTTGCAAACGTTTACGGATTTTATATAATAGATATGTATATAATATATAAATCTTTTGTTTATTTTATTAGCCAAATATAAAAGCATTATAAGTTTTAATGTTCTTGATTTAATATTAGCACTTAGCAAATAGCTTGAAGGTAGAATCAATCAACCATCAAATATTTATTATTTAACATAACTTGTAATGCATTAAATTAAAAAAAATAAAAGGTTAAAAGTATTAAAAACTGTTAAAGGTAGTTTTACAAAACCAAAACGTGAATCACATTTCATATGACATTTAATTGTATCTATGAGCATTACATTGAAGTTTCGTAAAAATTAGAGGATGTTTCTGTTAATTTAATTAAATTTAAATTATAACTCAGAGAATAAAAAGGAAGTGTGCCTCAAAGCAGTATTCTAGGTCCTACATGCTTTACTTGTTTTATACCAGATGTAGAAAATGTAACATTCGCTGACGATACTGCAATATTAGTAGTAGGATCATTATATTAACAAAGCTACAAGAAAATTAGAAAAACCAAATGACAAAATATGTTATTAGACAAATAAATGTGAAAATTAAACTTTATGAAAGTAAGTCTGAAGTAAAATTAAACACTTTAATTCAATCAACATCATAAAATAAAAAATTCGCATAATTATTCCCATCCACTTACCTTCTTTTTTAATGACAAATCATTTTTATACCAGTACGAACGTACTTCTTAGGGTATAATAAATTTACCATTATGTTTTTGACACCATAAAGAAGATGAAATAGATATGAAAAAGTATATATACATTCTTCCTCAGGAGCGAATTCTGACTCGATTTAACCATATGTATGCTTGTCTACACAGGATCGGGTAGCTGTCATATAATGGCATTTAATTAAGCTAGATATCTGAAATTTTATAAAAGATGATTAAAATTTATGCTGGTACTAGCATATAACTTAAGGTCGCGTACCCCACAATTGACACAGTGTAGTATATATATAGTATATATATAGTGTAGTATATAGTATATATATAGTGTAGTATACTATACAGTATACACTCTTCCTCGTTTACTATATTTATTTTCTTTAAAATTAAAAATATACTAAAATATAATTAAATAATAAAACATTTAAAAGATAATTATTTTTCTAATACATTTTATTCGGTTCATAAAATTTTATGGTAAAATATTATAATTATTATAAATTTTTTAATATAATTGAAATATCCTAACATTTTAATAATTTCAATGCTTATTTTTAAAAATATTTTAATACTATTTAAAGGTAATCCATTTTTTATTTTTTTTTTTGTATTTTATTAAACTATAAAAACTTTAAACTAAATTAGCGGCAAACTTTTTTTTTATCAAATTGAAAAATAATTTATTAAAGCAGTTACTGAAGTTTAGGTAAATTGATATTTCCCGGCACTTTGAAGGGAACTACATTGAATTTGTTAACCCTTTCTTTCTGCCTCCTCTTTTATTTGATGTTATAATATTTATGAAGTCTTATTGAATTTTGTAAACTCCTGAAATAAAAATAAAATATGGAAAAAATTAATTTAATTAAATAAAAATTCTTAGATATATTAAATTATGTAAAGGATAAAAGTATTAAAACAATGAATTAATAAACAATGAATCAGGAACACAAAAATTGTAGGTTTTCAGCCTTTTAAGGCTATCACGACAAGAAATAAGAGAAATATTATATGCAAGCTAATCTTATAAACCTGAATATGAATAACAGACCTGAATATAATAAAATTCTTAACGCCAAAAATCCCATTTGGACTTTTCGTCCACTTTAATTAGCCAGAAAACCCATAGAACTTTCGTCTCACTGCCAAGGACAGAACTCCCGATGGTAATTTACAATAGTGATATCGCCCCCAAATCCCTTCTCAACAAACGATTGCAACCCTCAATTTGTAACCAACGCATATTTAGGAATTTTCAACATTTACATATTACATTTTGTTAATGAAATATTCATTTATGTAAAAAAAAATAATTAGGATAGATTTTAGAGTTGGCTGCAAAATCAGTGTTATATGATTTTTTCAAAATCCAACTATAAAATCCATTTTAATTCAGAATTTCACATACAGAGGTGACATTGTCTTACAGAGATAACTCAAAATTCCCATAAAACTTTTGACTTTTTTCTCAATGAGCCTGAAACAATCTGAAAATGAAATATATAATTTAGTGTACACATACTTTTCAAAAATTTATAATTTAAAACACAAATTGACATTTTTAACAATTTAATCTTGTAAAACATAAGATATAATTATGATTTACGGGGGAGTTTTGACTCCGGAAGTTTTGGCACCTCGCCTATATACATATAATTTTAAATTGTTGGCATTATTAAATTGATTGTAAATGACGACATAAAATTTTTGAGATAAAAAATGTTGAGTTGGTTTACAATTTAACTCCTGTATCGATCAAACTTCATAATTTAGATAATGTTCTATATAGCTATCAAATAACCAAGATGTACTAAAAATATAAATAGTTTTTTTTATAACTAGTAACATATATACATAATATATTCATATAATATAAGAAAAATTACATTATAATATGCACAAACCCATCATATAGGGTAAACCAACAAAACGATTAAAATACGAATAAAACTGAATAAAATCTTTTAATAATGGCTTAACTATTAATTATTATTTAATTTTCATTTATATCAAAATTATTTAATATTAATAAAATCATCTGAATTCAACTATAAATAAATTCCAAGTGAAAAACAATCAATAAAAATTCAATAAAATTATATAATAATACCAGAATTCAAAAAACCGCTTATAGTTAAAATTATTACAATATATATAAAGTTTTTTTCTGCATATGTAATGACTTTAATTTTTGAATTTTCAAAAACAATAACTGTAAATCCTGAACATAAAAAAAAATTATATACGAAATTTTTAATTCTGGGTCAGTAGTGTAAGTGTTATAGGTAATATAATATTTTCACTTGTATACGGTGTCATCCTTATCAAGTTTTAATTATAGAATTTTCAATTATTTATAAGTACGTATCAACTAGTTCATTACATTTCAATAATAAAACCAGATTTAAATATTTTGTAAAGTATCTTGTCCAACATAAAAAAAAAAAGAAGAACCGATTTACTATGAATCTTTATTACGACAATAAATTAAATTTTTTAATTTCACACTTCTGATTAATTTTACGTATAAAATACAAATATTAATCCAATAAAAATTTTGAACCGCATGCGCGTGCGCTTTTAATTTTTTACATTATTTTTATTTAAAATAAAATTAAACTTTTGATATTTTTTTATTACTTTGTATTGTATACACACACACACCACAATTATTGGTAAAAGAGAGATATAAAAAGCACAAAATTAAAAACCTGATAGTTTCGTAAGTATAATAATGTAATGTAATAATGTATAGGTACATGTATATTCAAATCTGTTTTATGACATTGACTCAAGTTCAAGATGCAACTTTTATAGCTAAATATAACTTAAAATAAAAAAAAATGCATATTAAAAAATCTTTATCTTTAATATTATTTTATTAAAATACAGTAAGTACCAAAATTATATAAACAATTGTAAACAAAAATTTTAAATTTATTTTCACATCAGTTATCATCAAACATTTTTGATTGAGGAAAAGCATAAATTTCGTATTTTATAGAAATTTTTGATTATATGATCTAGATCGGGATATTATAGTTAACATATTATTATGGCAATGAACTGTGAGAAGCTTTTTTTTTGTTATGTTACTTGTGAAAAGCTAACTGTAAAGGAATAAATACTAAATGTATTCATATTAATACATTAAGTTAAGATGAGCTGTGAAGGTCTTTAACAACAACATTTTATCAATTACGATTTAGCTTAAAAGAGGAAATGACATAAAAATTTATGGAAAAATAATTGACAGTTTAATTTATGAAATGATTTAAAACAGTGAAAATATTAATCAAATTTCTCCTCAGAAATATCGATCAAAATAATAAATATTAAAAAGTAAGGAATACCTGCCAAAATTAAATAACCAAATACTGGTTAATTCATGAGTAAGACATTTTTTATAGCAGTTCTTTTTTTTATAGCAAACCTTTTGACATATAATAAGTATACTGAAACGTTCTCTTGTTATCGTAATTACTGAAATTTGTGTAGCACTTTAATAAAAACAATTTAATCAACTTATCTTGTACTGATGTCTGAATTAAGTACCTAATCGTAAATTTTCTTTATTTGTACAGTACAGTGCTAGAAATAGAAAAAGAATATCGGTAGAAAAATGCTTTTTAGAAGTGCTGTAATTTGAAAAATGTTGTTCGTTAAAAAGTTATATGGATGACAGAATCAGTTAATTATATTATTATTTTTTTTTGTGTAGAAGGTGTACTGTACATTTATTATTTTATTGGTAATCTTTTATAAATATTGTCCATATCTATGGTAACGTTCGGTTTTTTAATTTTTTGAGTTTATGACTAAATGTAATCCTCATCCAATTTTTTCATTTCATAACATATTTTTTTTTAGTCTGACTGATTCTAGATTTTAACATTTTTATATAAAGGCTTCAAGAGAATCTTTTTTGAAAATTTTGTTGCTATATTCTTTGTATTGGATATCCCAAAAACAGGTAATAGACCGCTATTGATAATTGATTCAATGAAGCATTTTTTGTCCTGTTGTAATACCATTGATTATACAAGATTTTCTTTTTTCATTGGCGATTGTATATATGCATATAGCATTCAACCAACCAAAATTATTTCAAATGTTGACAGTTGGAAAATATACAATACATGTACCACTTTAACAGTCGCACGATATAAATTGATACAATTGTTAATCAATCGTGGTATCAAATCGTGGCATCGTGTCAACATACAACACATAGGCAATACAAGAACTATTGATTTCTTTCCAATAATGGTATTTTCAGACTTAGAAAGACTCAAAAAGACAAAATTTATTAAAATGTGAAATTAAAATTTTTTTATGATTACAATACTTTTTATGTAAAGCAGAAAATGAAAATAACTTTTAAGAAAATTTTTTGCCGTTTTTTGTAATCATCAATTTCAATAGAATGACTTGTCTTCAAAATACCACATTTTGATAGAAATTGAAAGTAACATTTTAGAAAACTGGTTAATAATAATTGTGAATGTCATATATATATATATAAAATATCTATGAAGATAAGTATATAATTAAATTAGTTATAACTGGAACCATAACAGGTTTTTTCTATTAATTAATTCTTAATTTTATTCTAATTGATTTTGAAGTCTGCTAAATTTCAACAATCGTGTAAAGATTAAACCCAAAAAAAAAAAAAGTGGGGTATTCCAATTAATTGAATCAAATAATTTAAAATTAACATAAAATTT
Organism: Poecilobothrus nobilitatus; assembly: GCA_947095535.1. NCBI lineage: Eukaryota > Metazoa > Arthropoda > Insecta > Diptera > Dolichopodidae > Poecilobothrus > Poecilobothrus nobilitatus. The sequence goes on along the minus strand of OX352772.1, from coordinate 48,057,239 downwards.
ATTCAATTGTAGAATTAAAAATCAGTCAATCAAGCATTTTACTTACAACAAAATATGAATGCAAACGTGACTTATTGCACGTATTTCGCTAGGTGTAAAAAACATAGAACATGTGTTTTATTTATGAATTTATATGATATTGTTTTATGATGCATGTATTATAGAATTTTTTATTAAATTTTTAAAATAATTATTTACAATTTAATGAATTCTAAAATTCCATATATTATATAAACTTTTAAAGAAAAATACATAAGAAAATGTTTTTTTTTTATCTTCCGTTTAAGGAAATAATGTTCTTCCATAAATCTTCTCCAATTCTTTCTGTTTTTACAATAGTCTTTCAATTTGAGCTCGAAACTTTCTACTTTTTATGATCTCACTTTACACACATTTTCTCCCATACACATTAACAGTCGGTAACAACTCTCCACGTTTTTTCTCTCTTGAGGGTTGCAGTCCAACGCCTGCTCTGCGACTAATATTGTTTAATATATAACTGATCCATATTTAATATTTTAAATATTTTTCTAGACCAGAATATTCGGCACATTACATTCTTATAGGCATTTGTTGGTGAAGATTTGTAACTTATGTATATTGTTACGTCTTACCAATCGGGTCTCAATCCCAAATAGTACAGCAAATTTTACCCATCCATTGAATAATATTATCTTAATACCCCAAGCTATGTGTTTTCCAGGTTGTTCAAAATCTCTCAAAGACTCTTCTTACCTTCGTAATTCTGTGTTATATATCTTATTTGCCTTTTCTCCTTCAGTTGTGACAAAACTTTATATCATCAAGACAAAGGAAAGCAATTCGCCTTTTCCTAAAGTTTCATAAAAAATATCTTAATTTATTTCGTAAAATTTTTGAAAAAAATCACGGTCTACTGTTAGTCAATTTTTCACAATTTTATTATTTAAATTGATTAAAAATTAAATTTCAAATTTGCGACTTTCGTAAAATTTTAAAACGTGCCGAAGTAATTTCCTTATTCGGGGAGTTATTTCACTTTTATTTGGCAAATTATTTTCATTATAAAATATTTCAAATTGTGGGTACTGAGTTATTTCATTTTTAGGTGTGGAAATTTTTATCGTGAGATATTTAGCCGAAAATTAGAGATATAGAACCGATATTAGAGCTGATATTAGAGAGCCGGATATTAATGCCGAAAATTTATCTAAATTTTTGTCAATTCATCAAATTTTATTCATCATTTTCTAAATAAACATTCTCATAAATTATACATTTTTATCTAAATTAAATATAATAAATGAATACACTTTGAACTTGAGTATTTATTTAAATTTTTTAAGTATGCATAGATGCAAATGCATAAGTGTTTTTAACGTTCATAATAATTATTCTCATCAATCTCATTAAAAATCATTAACAGCTTGAATTATTGACTGATTTATTAAATTTAAATTTTAAAGGGAGCTTTTTTTAAGCAACTAAACTTCTATATCAAAAATAATGAATATACAATTATGTATACATGTACATACATATCTTGTAAACATTGTTGACCTATGCCAAGTAATAATTACCTATAAATACAATTTATTTTTTTATATTCCCTGATTTTCTCATATAAAAGAAAATATGTAGATTTAAAAAATTTTAGATAGCGACCTTAGCTTTAGATTAAACATTTTATATCAGAATTATTTTTTTTTATATATTTTTACATAACATTAAAATTATGTACAAATTCTTACATTCATAGTGTAAAAATAATTTTATAATATTGTTGAATTAATTATTAATTATTTTATTCGACATTTGAAAGGCTTCATGTAACATTAAAAAAGTTTGAACTATTAAAACCTTTAAAAAAAAAAAAGCTAGAGATTAATTATCAAATTAATTAAGGAAATTGTTAACATTGTGGTAAACATGAAATATAAAAAAGTAGGAAGTAATTGTAACTATGTATATCAGAATTAAAGATTAAAAAAAAAAATCTTTAAATATAAAAACTTTTAAAAGACGATCTGATATATTTCTTTAATTTTTGATATTTTAAATAAGGAGAATAATTTCATATCCATTATAAAATATGGAAAGACTATTCGAAAAACGATTAAAAGATTTTTAAGAAGGAGCGACAACAAGTAAGTATGAAATTTGACTAAAAAGACTAAAATTTGAAAGATATACAAATTAGGAAATAGAAAATGGAAGCCGGAATTCCATTGAAAATTCCATTCAAAAAAAAAATATATATATAAATGAAATTTTTAAACTATTTAAAACTATTTCAAATGTTTGGCCATTATATGAGAACCTTACAATTTAATTTCAAAATTAAAATTTTTTACATAGTTTTTTTTTTATTGTCTAATTTTATGCAAAAAAAAACAAAAATATGTTAATTGTTAGATCTCTCCGGTTGTAAAATTACATATAAGTCTGTTGTAAATTTACATATAGTCAATCTGTTTAAATTTTCTATACAAAATAAACCAAAAAGGCTTACTTAACAAAAACTTAATTAGTCAGCATTACTTTATTTAAAATGGAGTTCCGAGAAGTAAACTAGCAACCTTTTAAGTATTACTTCTTCTTTGTAATGTAAGAAGTTTTTTTTTTTTTTTTTAATGCATTTCTCTTACACATAAATGTGGACAGGAAATTACACAGCCATTCTTGTTCAGGCGTAGCTGTAAATGTCGAAAGGGAGAATAACTTTTACGACGTATGTGGGAATCGAGCCTACATTCCCTCGGTATTTACAGCATATTTTATACCCTCTTACCCACTAGGCCACCGAGGCCCCTAATGTAAGAAATGTTTAGTTCTACACTTTATCTTTTGTTAAATTTATTTCAAATTTCCAACTGTAAGTTTTACCTTACTTAATTTTTTTAATATGTTCATCATATATTTATTTTTTTTACAAATACAGAGTTAAATATATAGTATTAACCAATATGAGCAAAAAAATGAGCAGAAGCATGTTTATATCAATCAAAAAAATTGCCCTATAAAAGGGAAACCACCATATCCTATTTTTAGAACTTCCGGTAAAGGAAAATCATTTCACAAAAATCGAACATTTTACCAAAAAAACTTTCTTCAAAAAGGATATTTTAGAAATCTTTGATCTAACCTGACCTAATATTTTGTATAATGGACATGTATGAACAAAAAGTCATTTACAAAATAAAAAATTCATTCATAGACGCCATTTGTTTTAGAAAATTAAATATTGACATTTTTTCTAAAAATTCGATTTTTTGAACTTATTTATCGTTTTTTGTTCAACAATTTTTTATCAAATATTTTTTATGTTAAACGACTTTTTTGCTAAAATGGTCATTGCTCTCAAATTTCCCAACTAAGTTTTTGTTTCTTGGCAAACGAGTTTTGTTGAAATAAAGTTTTGGATTATTTCTTTTGATAAAGTGTATCTTATCCATATGATTAATAAGACTACGTACATTTAAATTTTACATAATATAATATAGACAAATTAATTTAAGTCAAATCAACAACATTTTTTTTATTCTATTAAAATGTCATTGTAAAAATGTCAAAAATATAATTAAGAACATTAACTACGTTACGCTATGTACTGTTATAAAACAATAAAACAGTTGTAAAACAGTAAGTATATATGTATGCATAAAATAAAAATCATTGAAACAAAAAAAAATGCATTAAATTTTTAAATAAAAAACAAAAAAAACAAAATAATAAGTTTTAAAAATTCCTAATAAAGTCATGTCGTATAAAAATTATGCGTTTTATGACAGTTGAAAACATAAACGATTTCTTTACATGTTTTTCCGTTATTTTTATTGTTTCTTTTAAAACAATTTTACCCTTTAATTTTAACTGTCAAAAGCTTTTGATTTTTGAATACAAAAAATTTAAATTATTTAATTATATTAAACTATTTAAAAAATTATTGTATTGTCAGATATTATAATATATTTTATGAAATTTCGTACATGTACATGATCTATATGGAAATTAAAGTTTAAAAAAATTTTTTTTTTTTTAAATTAAGCCAATTTAAATGTAAATTTTTTTGATATTAGGTATGGCAATTAAATTAAATCATTTTTCTTAGAATTTATTTTTACATTAATAAAATTTTGAAAAGAATTATTTTTTTTTTTTTTTTCAAAAAGAAATGACAAATAATGTTAAGTCACGAACAAAAAACAGAACTAATTCTCTTTTTTTCTTTGACAAATTATTAAGAATGTTGTGTGGAATCAAATTTTATGTTTTTCTTCTTCTTCTTTGTATTCTATTAGAAATGACACAAATTTATATTGAAATGAAATCTCTTTGGCTGGGTTATTTTGTTATTTACGAGATTCGGTTGGAAACGTCAATAGTTAGCCAAGCAAAACCACTCTCTTTTTAAACCATACTTAGGTTTAAACCTTTATTTCAAATTTAAAGTTTATGGTAGGTATAAGGATGTAGCAATAAATCTGGAGACTGTTAAAATTTACTAAATCGTATACATATGATTTTTAAAACTTGGAATAACATATGGTATGGTATTTGATTCCATAAACGCGACATGTGCAACACAAACGAAATTTCTTAAGCTTTGTTACGCTATTTTAGCAATTTTACAGTAATGGGTATCTGTCAAACTCCTTGTTTTGCGCAGAAAAACTTTGAGTGGAATCATTAACTAATATATTTCTTTAGAAAAGAACAGTTTCTATAAAATAAGGTCAATAACTAACTGTATGGCGATGGCTGAATACAATGAGCTTTGAGATAATACTGTGATTGTTAATAAGACAAATAGCTCGGTTTTGTACATTGTCGAAATAATTCAGTGCTGTTTGGGGGGCTCGACCAGTCAAAATGTATGCATTATACGTCTATATTTTTACCCTAATGTATATTTGATAGATTTACTTAATTTTGACGGTATAATCCTTTTTACTTGATTCTATGCTCATTAATATGGATTCAATTAAATTTTTCAGAAATGAAAAATATTTGTTTTTTTTATCAGTTTTTGTTTTTTTTTTTAAGATAAATTAAAATTTCAAAAAAATTTCTAAAAAGTGCGGAAATTTAAGCCTTAAAATTTTTAGGAGAAATAAAAAACAGGAATTTGAATTATAACAAAATAAATTAATTAAAAAAAAATAACATTGCTGGTTAATCTTTCACGGTTATTAACCCTAATTATTGCAAACCGTAGCCATGTAAACAGTTGTTAAGCTGAAAATAAAATAATGGAGAATAAAACATAATAAAATGAAAAATTCTTTGAAACTTGTACTCAGGGTTACCACTTTGGCTTAAAACAGCAAAACGTTGCTCGTTTTTTTGTTTTAAATTAATTTCGGCTTTTTGGCTTTTTCAATTTAAATTTGGCTGTTTTTTTTTTTTAAGTAAATCATAAAATCTCTTAAAAAAGTCAAAAACAGTGTTGTTATTATTTAAACAAAATAAAATTTGAAATTTGATCTAAAAATCTACATGTAAATCCGATATAGATAAGTAAATCAAAATATTTTTCTAACTGGAAAAGGTATTTTATATATAATTTTTTATAGTTATCTTAAAAGAAAAGGAAACGAAACTCGAAAACAAAAAGAAATTCTAAGTTCTATGTAAGTATTTTTATGAATTTAAACGTACACAAATCTACTCAACAAGACTAAAATCTACAAATCAAATAACTCGGTTCACTTTATATATTTTACTTCGACGGACTCATCAGATTCTGATGAAAAAGTCACACCAAATAAAAGTCAAAAAAGAGAATTACGGAATCAATGGGAAAGCATACTTTTCCTTGGTTAGAAGAACTAGACACACAAGCTTTTTGTAAATCATATAAGAAAACTTTACATTACTTATAAAGATAACATAAAATACATAAATTATATATGTATGTATATGAGTTACTTATTAAAAGTAAATAAAATAAATGCATTTCAAAATCAATTTAATTTGTTGTTCCTTCTCTAAGTACTACTCAAATATTTTGGCTTGTTTTTTCCAAAATTGGCTGTTTTTTTTTCTTAAATTAGCTCTTAAAATTTTTTATGAGTGGCAACCCTTGTACTATAACCCATTCTTATAATTATTAAAAAGCTGTTATATTTCATACTATACATCAGCTTCTAAAAAAACTTAAACGAAAAAAAAAAAAATTAAATACTAAACGTAAATTTTGTTGAACATGACAACAAAAAAACTTTAGAGTACAATTTTGTTCCATGACCGAAGAAATTTTTTTTTAATACTCGTTATTTCTAGTCTTGACATTCAAAATATAAAAAAAAAAAAAACTCTTTAAAAGTAATTGAAGTGTTTTGTTTTGAAATTCTGAAAAAATTAAAAATATTATACAAAAAATTCATTTTACATAATTGAAAGAATTTTATAAAATATAGTGTTTAGGCATACGAGTCTTTTATGAGAAATAGGAATTTTGAATTCAAAAAAACGAAAACTTGCTAATGTGAAGAGTTGAGTATAGAAGATTTGTATGAGCATGTATATGTGTATTGAACGAATAAAATTGTCAACTTTTAAACGTAAGGCAAGACAACTGTAGTTCTCCTTGCCTCTCTTAAAGAAGTTATTTGGAAAAAAAACTTCTAGAAATGAAATTAGTAGTGAAAGTGTTTTCTCCTTAAAGTCGTTTTAGACTGTATCTATACAATTTTTTTTGATATACAAACATAGATATTACTGAATTCAGCCTGTTAGATGTAGTAACAAATAGTGTGAACGTAATAAAAACAAATTTTTGATATATCAGACGACATTACATTTGATATTTTTGTGGCAAGGTCCAATAAAGGACCTTATAGCAATAAGGCCTAATATGCAAAATTCCGCGAATAGGCATTATTTCTCATTTCCAATTTAAATAAGGCGTAATTATTTTTTTAAAATAATAGAAATAAAGCCTAATTGTAATTTATTATTCCAATAATAACAGTTTTTAATATTTTTCTTTCATAATGTAATTCACATATTTCAGGTTATTTAAATAAGATAATATGTTCTTTTATTTTTTGGCACATTTCACTCTGTAAGTTCGTCAGTCAGTGTTTCTTCATAATAAAATAATTCGTTTAAAATCAACATTCAAACTTATTTCACTTTTTAATTTAATAATTTCATCCAGTTATTAGAGTTGGTTACAAAATCAGGATTGCCCTTTTTTCCAAAATTTTAATATACATTATAATATGCATTATGCGAGTCTCTGAATCAGAAGAGATTTTATAGTTGGTTTCTTTTTGAACTTATTTATTTTTTAATTTCTCGACCATATTTCATAGAGACATTTTAGACATTTTTATGAAAAAAATTAGTTTTGAAAGAATGAGGGCTACAGTGAAGGCAGCGGACCCTCTTCCTTCAAGGGAAGCACGGAAGGAGTAGTGAAGAAAGGTGCGAAAGCCGCGGGGCTGACCAGAATATGAAAAATTGTTTGAAACCTGTTGAAAATATTTGGATTTTACAGTCAGCTACAAAATTAAGGTTATACACATTCCTAATTCATAATTGCACATATGTATGTATACATATGTATATACAACTCTCCTAGATTTTTTTTTCCAAAATAATGGTTTTGGAATTGGAATAAAGCCTATAGTACAAAGTAGAAGCAGGTAGAAGTGTTTGGTCGCAGATAATTATTCCTATAATTACCAAAGAGGCAGACAAAATAATTTTTTTTTTTTGTTTATAAAATTCATTTAAAAAAACTGTCAAATAAATCAGATAGATAGATCAAATAGATCAGACAATGTCAGATAGATTATAGGGGTGAACTCAGAAAATTAAAATAATATGGAAAAATCTACATTTATCTAATAAGTTATTTTTCTTCTATTATTTATTCAGCTATGTGAGTTTTAAAATACATAATTATCTGAAGAAACAAAGTTTTTTTTTTAAACTAAATTAAATCAAATTAAATCAAATTAAATACCGCTTAGGATAAATGTTTTATTTTCGTTGTCATTTTTACTAAAGAATTTCCCAACTTTTTCTCAATACACCCAACTAAAACAAAAGTAACAAAATATTCATGGAACTGTTAGATTATCAACTATTTCTAATCTGAATCTAATTTTTATGTTTGTTTTAATTAAATTTTTATTTTTTTTCACCTTATTTTAAATTGCATAATATTGTGAAAGCACACACTAAAGTTACATTCGGAAAAGTCAATGAAAATTTAAAATAAAATGATAAATAAAATGAAAATATTGTTTACAATAAATTAAAAGAAAATAAAACCTAAAATTTTATTTCATTTTAATCATAATATTATCCAATAATTCAAAAAAATTTAATTCATTAAACACTGACCAACTTAAAAATTCAGTTAGATTAATTTTTCTTCTATCTATTAAATAAAATCGGAAACACGGTAATTAAATTTACAAAAATAAAATTAAAAAAAATTAAATTTCCAGATCAATTTTCAAACCGTAAGGTTAAAACGATATCAAAGATAAACTTGAATTAAACTTGAACTAAATTTTTGTTGACATAATACGAATCTAAGTTTTCTAATATTTTAATATGAATGGGTGGTACCGCGACTCAAAAACTGTTATTAGTTTATTATAAAAAAAAATGATTTTTTTTTAATATTTGGTTTATTATTTTGTTAGTCTGTTAAATTTTTTATATAATGTAGAAAAGTCAAATTCGAATTTAAATGTCAAACAAGGAAAAACGAAAATTAAAATTTTTTGTTATAATTACAAAAATTCTAAAAAAGGGTAATTTTATACAAAGAAATCTTGAGTAATATAACAACCTTCCGATTTGCGCTAATGTCATAAGAAGATATAACGGTAGTTTAAAATCAATTTTTTTTAAATGTCACTCAGTAGTTAAATCAATGGGACGATCTCTAAGAAATTTGGATATTTTTCTTTTTCTGTAATAAAAACTTTATTACTTTTCTTAACAATTGCACATATTTCCACATAAGTGTACGAACTATTGAAATTTTCAAAATACTTTTAGTCTATTTTATTGATGTTTGAAACCAAATGGGGAGCTAGAAATACATAGAAATTCAAATAAATTGACAATTTAACTTGCTCATGTAACAAAATATTTGTTTTGTCGAGTTTCTTAATTTTCATAAATAAATTCGTAAATAAACAAACGCTTTTTAATAATACCTTATAACTCACAGATCATTCCTTTAAACTCAAATATAAGCAAATAGAATTGAATCGATTGCAATTTAAGGAATTCCATATATTTGGTAAGGTACATATAGTAATTAAATAGCAATATTTATTGAGATTACTAATAATAATAATAGTAATAGCATATTTCTAACATCCAGTTTCTCTTATCCATTATATATAATACATCAATTTTCGTAGCATACCTTCCCTTTTGTTTCAATATGGACCTGTGATGGAGGCAGATTGAACAGCACAAAAAACAATCAAAAGTCTGTTAATATGATCAAATAGATATTTAAACTCTCGTATATTAATCTTATTGCCTTAATAATCAAATCAAAATGAGAACAAGTGAAATTAAAAACTCTAGACTAGAAGTAAGTCATAATTAAAATCTTGATGAATGATTTAACATTTTTAAAATTTATTATTTTTAGTAAAATGTACATTTGTCAAACCATCATTTTAAGCTTTAATTTCATGTTTGGTCCCCTTCAACTTTTTTTTATCATAACAAAGTTAAACACACAGCAATATAGGTCAGTGACCTTGTCTATAAGTTACATTTGAATCAATTTGTTATTCATAAATAAAATTTGATTTATTGTTTTTAAATTTTTAATGTTAATTTTTTTTTTTAATACATTTCTCTGTCACATAAATGTGGACAGGAAATTACACAGCCTTTCCTGTTCAGACGTGGCTGAAAATTTCTTAAAGGGGACCACACCACACTCCCTCAGTGTTTACAGCGTATTTTATACGCTCTTACCCACTAGGCCACCGAGGCCCCTAGGTTAATATTAGAGATGTTATATTAGGGTCTAACATGTAAGTAATTTTTAACAAGACAGAGTTTAAAGCTAGAAGTTTTTAAAATTTAAACTTAAAATTTTCAAAGGATTACAAAAGTAGTTTAAAATATTGCGACTTGCACCAAAATTTGTAAATTTTCTTAAAGTTTTATATGTAAAAAAAATTGTGAAAAATCATGAGACATTTTTCTTCCATTTTAAGTGAATCCTATTTAATTAAGAAAAGTTGTTAACACGTCATGTAAAAGTATAATGTTCTTTTTTCTTTTCTTCTGAATTTTTTTTTTCTAAATTTCTTTTCTAAATTTTTATTCTATTTTACATCTCGCAAATACTAAAAGTAAAATTTTAATTTTTAATCTGTTTTTACATCTCCAGTTAATTTTATTAAAATTTTATATAAAGCACTGCGGTGGATAAAAATTTAGTTGGAGTTGTCTAGGTAGTCTAACACTACAAGTTACCTACTGAAGAGTGCAGTAGTGTTTACGTGGACGAAACACTTCAAAATTAACTTCATTTTGAACTTTAAAAAAACAAACATTAAAAATGTTAATGATGACATGAATATCATGTTGAAACGCATTCGCTCATAAATGAAAGCTTTTTCTTTCATTTATATTTTGTGTAAAACCTTAAAGGTGTTATAAAATTTTTTGTATATTCAAAAATTAAATGCTTAACTTATAATGTTCGAGTTTTAATATTTATATTTTATATAGCAAAAATTTGTACGGGTGCCTAAGTTTGTATGGAAGGAGCAATAAAATTCCTATGTTAACTTATGCTAATTTCAGCTACATATTTCTTCTCTAAATTTTAAGGTCCTAACTAAAAGCCTGCCGGAGTTGCACTAAATTTTAAAAATTTTTCTTAGAATTCTGTAATGTATAAGGAGAAATCAAGAGGCATTTTCTTCAATTGTAAAGAAACGCTAAATAATCCAGAGAGACTATATTTACGGCAAGTAAAAATATAATATTGAAGTTTAATTTTTAGGTATTAATTTTGCAAAATTTAAGGCACCTAAGTTATAGATATTTGCAAAATTAAAATATTTTAACTCTGAATAACTCTTAAGCTATAAGAAGTGGTAAGGAAAGAAAACTTTCCTTACCCGAAAGATATTTCTCTCTGAAAGATATTTCTTCTCTTAATATTTCAAAGTTCTCAATAGTTCTATCTAAAAGCGTTCTAGAGATATGAAGGAAGCAAAATCTTGTAAATTGTTCTTTCACATAACGATAAATTTAAATACTAAATTTTAAAAACAATCTAAACTTTTAATATTGATTTATAAAGCTCAAAAAATAAAAATTCCTACCGTTTAGCATTTTTAGTTTGACAATTTTTTTGTTTTTTGAAAAATATGATTAAAATGGATTCTACATAGCAGGCATCATGTTATAATTTTTTATTATATTAGGTTCCTATTTCGATATTAAAAAATCAAGTTTATATTTTTTTAAGTCACTCTAGTCATTCGATTAGCCACGATTGTTATCACATAAAATGTTATTTTTATATTACATTATTTTTGAAAAATTAAAAAGTACCATTGCAAATTTTACCATTATAATAATAAAAGAAATAATAAATTTTTATATTTACACTAAAGAAATATTAAAAAAATATAGAATTTCATGCTCATAAATATAATCATAATATTAGTAGGTATTTCAAGGTTGTGTATTATACTATTGATTATAGTATTATTGACTTCTATTATATTATTTGGTTGGTCATTCAATTATTTGAAAAAAAAAAGTTTTGCAAGTCTTCTTAGCACATTTCCAAAAAAAGTTTGGAAAAATGTGCTTATTAATTTCACTCTGTCCGTCCCTTCGTCCGTCTGTCCATCTGTTTACAAAATTTCTACACCGTTAAAGATAGAGAAAAAAAAATGTATACCATGGGTAGGTCTCATAAAAAAAATAAATTTTGTGGAACAACTTTTTTATGTAGCTCCATCCACCAGGGAACTACTGCTCCTCAAATTTTGAAAAAGTCCTATTTTTAAACGCGTATATTTTATGTTTCGCTTAACATTTTTTCAATCTGAAATGGCATATTCGACAGGAATTTTTTTTATCTTTATAAATCAATATCAAAATTATATATAGTTTTAAATTTAGTATTTAAATTTACGGTTATGCGAAAACCAAATTTTGCATGATTTTTCTACCTTCATAACTCCGGTACGCTTTTAGATGAGGAACCTGAAATTTTGAGACAAGAAAGAACTTTTAGAATTAGTATAAGTTTTTTCAGAAAATTTTTTAGTAGCACTCCCTCTTTAAGAGTTATTATTCCTTAAAAATTGAAAATTTGCTATTTTTAGACACCTGTAACTTAGGCATCTGTAAAAAATTTTCTTCGTCCTATTTTCACGTTTTTTCTTATTACATGAAATTTTCAAATTTTGGTGCAAGTCAAAATTCTAAATAGTTTGTATTGTCATTTGGAAATGTGCGCTTTTAAAAACCGTTGGTTTAGATTCTACCTTGTTTGAAAATATTTTCAATTTTAAATTATACGTTCTCTTGTTTAGAAAAGATCTTCAACTGAGGTCAATAGCAAGAATTTGCAATAAAATTTGAAATTTTTAATTTTTTTTTTTTTTTTTTCTGAAAAAACAAAGGAGTTTTAATTAAATTTTTTTTTATCATATTATATTTTAAACAATTATAATATAAACTAGATTTACTTTCAAAGATAGAAAACCTAATAACATTCAACATTCGTGACCACCCTATATATATTAAAAAAAATATTTTCATGAATCACTTGTGAATGTCTTTAAAGAAAATAAAAACTAAATAATAATTTTTGGCATTTTACTTTATTTAGGACGTACCTACTCTATTTGATTTATTATTCGTTTCCAATTGACATTTGAATTAATTTAGCAACAACAAAATCATGGTATTAAAAATTATGAATGCATTGTACTTAAAAAAAACATTTTTTTTTTGTGGTTTACATTGTTGGGTTTACCTGGGTTAAGGTCATCTGTTATAATTTGAATTAAAAACATATTTAAAAAAATTCAAAATTTTCTAACAAAAAAAAAATAAAAAAGGAAAAAGCAAATAAGAGATACAAACATTGATTTTATAAAAGCACAATTCAAATGTGTTAATTTTATTTAATTTTAACCCTTTAGACTTTAACTTTCTTTACTTATTAAATACTATACGACTACTTATTATAGACATTATATACTCTTCAAATATTTTTAATTATGGCGGTTTTATTTGGTGGTAGGGAAAGACAAATTTCCTTACATCTAAGCGCTACAAACTCTTGTTCAACCCAATTCCATGAGGCACTTGTTTATAACCGCAGTTCGTTGAGCCAGTTGGTACCCCTAAAATATATCTTCAATTATTCATAAATTAATTATTAAAAGTTTTTTTTCTATCAGGTTATAGATGTTGGCATTTATTTCTCCTATAATTACCGTCAAAGCTTCTGTTAAAAATATTTTATGTTGTTTTCGATTTAGGGATTTTCTTATCACATACCCTTTTTATTTGAGATAAGACTAAAGTCCTTTGTGAATTTGTCATTTTTGGATTTTCTTATCATGTACCCTTCTTGTATGGGATAAAATTAAAGAGATTCATTTATTCTTTTTATACATGTTGATAAGAGGTACATTGTTGGGGGTAAGAGGTAAGATGTACATTGTTTCCTCAACATTTCTTAAGTAGATGAAAATATATACACTTACCTACCTTTATTATACATATTTTATATTAGAATAAAGCTAAATTACTATAATTAGGTACATTCTAGGTCATTGTCTACTAAATGTTTTTATATTCAAAGCATCAAAGAGATTTTGCAATCAAAAAGAATGTAATCAATATCAAACTAAAGGGTGTTCAAAATTGAGGTATCATTTTGATTTTGCCGCCATTTTTTTTCTACCTGGAATTTTTATACGAGGTTTCTTTAGGTATATTCTAAATACATTCCGGTTAGTTAATATGGAACATTACACGAAGGAACAACGTGTTTTTGTTATTACAAAATTTTTTGAAAATGGTAAAAGTTTTCAAGATGTAATTAGGAAAATGTTATTGTAATTAGGAAAATGATACCTCAATTTTGAACACCCTTTACTAAAGGGACTAATTATTTTTTTGCATCTTTTGATAACCATTTTCAACTACCATTGGAAAAAAAAAACAAAGTAATTTTAAACAACTACTTAACTATAAACTAAGCTTTTGAAATAATGACAACAAAAACCTCCTTTTTTAAATTTTAATTCTTCCAGATTTCATCTGCCTCGCTTTTTAGTACTTCTACTTCTTCTTCTACATTATCCAAATCTATTTGTTTACTTTTAAAAATCTTTTCTATTTAGAAATCTGATGTCTGAAAATCTTTTCTATTTAGAAGTTCTGCACCTTAGCTTGAAATAAATTTTTCTGACATTGTCTTAAATTTTAGTCAATCAGTATTACAGTATGATATCTTTTAAAAAGGAAAATAAACAGACATTTTTCCTTTAATTTTAGCACGTTTTTTTTTCAATTTGAATATTGTAAAATTTTTTTTGAAACAAAAACAAAAAAAATATTTAATTTGATGCGGATATAAAACCTTAAGATAGATTTAATTAAATACAAAATCATATTCTAATAATAGGGTTTTGAGTTAAGGTTATTTTAAATTATTGATTTCGATTTTTATTAGATTTATTTAAAAATTTTACATGAAGGTGTCAGTTTTAGTAAAAGGAACTACAAAAAAATAAAAAATTTATTAGACATGTAAAAAAAAAAACTTCCGATATTTATTTTAAATTTTAACCAGTGAATGAATTTAAAATTTCAGCAACTGAAAATTAAATTAAACTAACAGTTTCATATTATGTTTAAAGATGATAAGTATAAGAAAAGAAAAGAAAAGGTGACGTAACCCAATCATATTATCAACCACTGATCCCTAGCATTTAACAACATGAGATAACATTTTATTTTTTACAATGTGAGGGAAAAAAGGTTAAATAAATATTTTTTGTTAGCACTGTTTCATTTTTTTTTTTTTTTGCCTAATTGCTTTTCAAAACTAACAGACAAAGATTAAATGAATTCCAAATTTGGATATTTTAAAGGTAAACAAAATTAAGATGTTGTTATTATTTGGGTTCTTGAATATGTTAGTAAAATAAGTATTATAAGATGAATATTCAATTCAAGGTAATTTTTTTAGGTAAAATTTATGATGAATTGTTGGTTAGTGATTCACTGGAATGGTTTTATTTAAAAAATCAGCAAATTCTTTTTTCTTATACATATGTATATACCAGATAATTTTAAAAAAAAAATCGGACCTTTTATTTGTAAAAACATATTATATGTATACATAAATCATTGTGTGTATTATTTAATTTTACTATATGACTGATTTTAAGTTTCATACCTTCTTTTAATTGTGCTTTATACGTAACCTATAGTAAATCAGAAAAAATTTTTAGATATAGATTTTAAAATACTTATATAATCATATTAAAACTTTAATATACAACAGTAAAGTGGGAGTCAAATGCAAAATTTTCACTAACCAGAAGGTTGATAGATATTTCGGTTATAGGTTTATCCTATATTCTGCGGTAAAACACGCAAAACAAATCTGCACCCCAACTAATGTAAGAGAAAGTTAGTTTGGATCGCAGGAATCGTTGCACTCGAAAGATTTTTGGGGTGAAACAGACAGTAAAAAAACAAAGAAAATTTTAAACTTAATAGAACAGGTGTGAGATTTTTTTACGAAAATCAGCATAGGCCACCTAATGCTAAGAACGTACGACAAGATAATAGCTATAGCAAAGACTAACTTATGCGGAGGATGTTGGCAGGGGGCGGTAACTCTAATTCATGTTCTGTGTCAATCCCTGGATTTGGAACACGGCTTGGGGTTAGGAACACTGGTGAGGAATACGAAATGAACTATACCCTAAAGTGAAAGAGATCCTACGGATTATAAACGTAATAGATTGTCTCAATTAGACAACAACAAAATGACATATTGTCAATTGCATTGTCAATAATTTGTCAATTTTAATTTTTAGTCAAATTACATATTAACTTAACTTGACATAATCTGACCGGTATTTACATATTGACAATATATACAATATATATACATATTGACAAAATTGACAATATGTATACATATGACACTTAGTGTAAATGAAGTATTAACCAAAAAAGTTTAAATACAAGTTTTATAATATTATATCTTATGAGGAGCAGAAATATTTAGAAATATTATTAATTTTATAGGCTTAATGTTAATTTTTTCTTTCAAGAATTAATTCATAAAATTAAAAAGACCTATTCTTTTATACAAGTTTATTATTTGTTCTAAAAGCTGTAGGTATATGCTTTTATTTACTTTATTAAATCTATTTAATATCATTTGTGTTAGATCTAAGCAAATGATTCAGTTATAAATAATATAAGTTATATTTATTTTACAACATCAAATAAGTTATAATAAAATCAAATTACACAAAATTATAACCGTGTTTTAGAAGGCTAGAATGTAATATAAGCTTTAACTTCGAAAATGTCCAAAAAAATACAGTTATATGACGATCCTAAGCATTTTTCTATTTAGTTTTAATTTGCGGTATATTGGGGAATTGCCTTCGTCTTAGGACAGCGAAATTCTAAAAAATAATAATTTGATCTTTAATACCTTGATTAATTGAATTTAAGGAAACTTTTAAACAAGAATTTATTCAAAAACCAAAAAAAATTCAATTTTACAGAAAAATAAATATTTGTAAATCAAAGTGGTAAGGTAAGGATTTGGTAATCACAAATCTTCCTTTATTTATCTTCTAACTTAAAACCATGTCTCACAGGCTGCAACAACTTTCTACATTTTATTAAATAAATAGGACACGGGAATTATGGGTTTTTAAAACACAAGAATTTAAATTTATATTTAAATTATTTTATTTTTTTTTTTCTCAACTTTAAAGTTTGAGTTTGATCTTAAGACTGAATTTTATTTGACAAAGTTGTACTTATATATTAATTTAATATGCTTAAATTAACCTAGTGCTAAGATCATCAAAAAAATAATGTTGTTTTATTTTTTTGTTAAAATATAAAATATAAAAATGTTATTGTTAAAATATAAAAATGTTTAAAACAAAAAAAGGTGAATGAGCTACTATAATATTATGCCAACACAATACCATGCAACATTATATTAAGTTGTGTCAACATGATGTATCATGCTACATTATGGCAACACATATCTCATGCTACATTATGTCAACATAATATTATGTAACTCGGGTGTTACTTACTGAGCATATGGCTTATTAACCGACGAAGTTCTACTTCAAATTCTAAAAAGATCGCAAAGAAATTTTCATAATCTATCCTACGTTTGAAGGGGAGGTACGGATAGAAAGTATAATGATTACTATTACTGATGCTGATACTCTAAAGTACTTTCTATTCAGAGTTAAAGTTTGCATATAAAGGCTTGGCAAAAATGTATTTGTACATTTAAAGTTTTGTGGTTTTACTACTAAATAAATCTTAGTAAGTTTTCTTCAGTTAATATAAAAGTTTCACAATTTTTATAGTTAAAAAGAATGGTCTTTAAAAAACATCTTATCTAACTAATCTAACTAATGTTTGAAGAGTTGTTGGTATAGTATATAAATAACCTATATTGTGAAAGTAACAAAATTATCTATCAGATGTTTATAATGTTTTCCGCAGTTAATGATCTGATTTATTTTAAGTCATTAATTTTACACTTTACCTTTGCATATAATAAAATAAATTTTATTGTTTTTTTTTTCCAAATGTTGACAAAATATCAGTAAAATTTTTCCACCGTTGATAAAAAAATTATAAATATGTGTAAGTTAAAGGTAACAAAAGTAAAACTTATACTTTTCGTAAATCGCTACGTCATAAAACAAGAATTTATGACTATAGGAAATTATGTAATAATAAAAAATACATATGACATGACTTGAATTTATTTATTTAAATTTAATAAGGTGCAAACTTTTAACTGAAAAAAACAATGCTGAGAAAATATGTACAACAGTCATTCTAAAAATAATGCTGTATAACTTCATTAAAATAATTAACTAAATTATTAGTATGTAGCCATTCATTAACAACTAGTTAAGCTTATGATTTAAAATGTCATCACTTTTCAATTTGTATGTTATTTTTTTCCCACTATCATTAGCATAAAATATTTTCAAATATGAACAATTTGTAATTAAATTTAAAATTTAATGTTTAACTAAATGATTTTTAAATTGGCATCAATTTATTGCATGTTATAATCAGATCATTAAAAGTCAAATCGTTTAAAAAAAGTAATTATTAAAATTTCATACCTATAGTAGTTTTCTTGAGCCTTTATGGTGTTTGTATAATGTTTGTGTTCCTTTTACAAGAAAAAAAGTAGTTGAGAGTAGTTGGTAAGTGGGACTCTAATTTAATGTAACCGTATTTAGGCCTATCAATTCTTTATCAAAAACTGGTGTAGGTGGGAGTAAAACAAATCGAAATAATATTACGTTATCGTTAAATAAATGTGTAGAACTTGAAGATGAAAGATAAGATATAAGATATATCAGACATTCAGTAATAAACAAATGAATTATTACAAAATAGATAATGGCTTCGATTGAAATTTTTGAAGTCTCATAAAACCTTAACAAAGGAGAATATCTTTCTCGAGAATTGCATATTGTATATGTGCAAATAAATTTATTTTATATTTATTTATTTTTATTTTTTATTTAAGCTTAAATTAACTTCAAAAAATTTTGACTCAATAAATAAGTGGTTAAAAACAGTTTCCTTTTCGGTTTCCTTTTGATTCTGTTTACAACGATACATTTTCTCTTACTTCCAAATAGGAAAACGCATATAATAAGTACTGATGTATAGATCGGATATTTGTTCATAAGGATCGGATTATTGTTTTTGTACACGCTATCCAAATACTAGGATGGGATTCGTTTATATATGTTTTTGTAAGTTTGGATAAAGAAGAAAAGATTTAAAGGAAAATAGGATGTAAGGAGAGAATTGGAGACGAACATGTACAGATTATTTTCAAAAGATTTAAATTGTAAAATGGCGCATTTCCATCAGAGAGAAACACATTGGATGAAAACATTTTCCATATTTTAGCAGTTCTCACAATAAATGAGTTTCCATAACCAGTTTAAGACCATCCAGAGATTTCCACAGTGTAGAAATGAGCAGTTAAAGCCTCACTAGTGTTGCGTTGGAATTGTTTGTAGGAAAGTATTATTGATTTTAATTCGATAAAACAAGTGTCATTACCTACAAGATATCTATAAAATATGGATAAACCTCCAACATTTTGACGTACGTTAAGAGGGTGTGAGGGTTACTTGGACGATGGAGCCGCCAAATAGGTTTAAGGCGCGATTTTGGATTTTGACTAGGTAACTTAATTAAGTTTGGTGGCGTCAGCTCATGCGTTGTACACCATTTTAGGTCGAATTTATGCTTCATAGATATTGGACATATCTCTTAGATTGAATCCGATCCGATCATACATCCAATTGAAAGATCGAATCTATAGAAATTTATAAAGATCGATAATGCTTTCTGAACTCATCCATCGACCATCATATACCGTTATTTCTCAATTCGTTATTTCTAAAGC
Organism: Poecilobothrus nobilitatus; assembly: GCA_947095535.1. Lineage (NCBI taxonomy): Eukaryota > Metazoa > Arthropoda > Insecta > Diptera > Dolichopodidae > Poecilobothrus > Poecilobothrus nobilitatus. Next base: position 48,037,528 of record OX352772.1, on the reverse strand, counting down.
CCTTTAAAATTCTATGACAAAAATTTATTTTTTATATTATTTGACAGAATTTGTAAAAACAGCATATATTTACTTTTATTTTTTGCCGCAATGTCAAACATAGGTTGAATTAAAAATATTAATTTTAAATTTTTTGTTTTTGATTTAAAAATAATTTAAACAATCAAAAGTTGAATGACCAAAGATCTAAAATATTAAAAAAAAAATATACCCTGAGGTTGTTGTCCATTTTTCGAGTATAGCGTTAGTTCTTTTTGTTTATATTGTTTTAATATAAATTTTTAAATATCGAATATCCAAATATGATTAAAAATTTAAACAAGAACTATTAAAGATATTTTTAATTTAAGGTGAAAAATATTGAATAAAAGTTAAATGTTCATTTTATTGACATTTTTTTTGTTTTTTTTTCAAAAATAAATTATTTTTAAGTATATATTTGAATTTTAATTTAAGATTGTATACTTAAGCTTACCTATATTTAGATAAGAATTTTTGCATATTTTTAATTTTTTTTTTTAAATTAAGTTAAACATATTTTGCAAGAAGATAAGAAGAGAGCACAAAATAAATTCAAAAATGTCTATAAAATATGAAGATATACAAAAGAATTATTTTTTTTTTAACTGATTGAATGGTTTAATGCTTTATTTAATACTTTTTTAGAGTTTAATCCGTTTTTTTTTTTTTGTAAGGAAATTACTTCTTATATAGGGTGATTCTCTTTCGGTTTTGAATATTTATAAAGGATACTTGAGGAACCAAAACGTTCAGAAAATTCTTCTGAAGAGTGATCTATTTCTCTAGGTTCTTCAGATAACAGAGTCTAAAGTACATTTTTAAGCTTTAATTTAATATGCTTATATCTCAAAAACTACGACTCTAATTTTATAAGTACGATACACTGTCATAATATTCTGTATTTCGACCTTCAAACAATGTTTTTCTATATTTTAGATACCTTTCTTTATGTTATAAACATTTAAACGAAAAAAAATTGACAAAAACTAATTTTTTGAGAATTTTTTTTAATCGTTTCAAAATTTCTCCATTAAACATATTATTAAGCTATTAACTTTTGTAGCCATTTTTCGTTTACTAAAAAACAGATCTTTAATTTTCTCTAAAACTGTTTCTCTAAAATTTAGGTCCCATTACGTTTGCGGGCCCTTCAACCGCTTACGAATAATTGTTTATTAGTTTTGATCCCCTAAATACACCCTATAAATATTCGAGACCGAAAGGAAATCAAACTGTATATTAATTTTAAAATATTTCTGTTTGTGCAATTAAATAGTGACACTTCATATTTCGCGGAAATTAAATTTTTCTACATAGGCTGACAATGCCATGACAAAGAAAAATTACAAAGTTTGTTTATTGTTCTGACAAAAAAAAAACTGTATTGTTCTGCAATCATTATATTAAAGTACATATACAAATATGTATATTTGATTTGACATTTCTATTTCTTTATTTATAAAATTTTAAAGGCAACAAACAACAAAACGATAACAATTAAAATAGACAAAATATACAACCAAAAATGCAAAAAGGACCCTAATTCTTGCAATACCCATCACAATACGTGTTATATTTTAAAATTATGATAATAATTTAGCAAAATGTTGAAGTAAACTTCACAGCATTGATGAATGAAAAAAATATGTTCACCAATTTTGTATGGATTTATACTTGGAAGATATCTCTGTATAAACAACAATATTATAACTCTGAAACACAGTAAAAGTATCCATCACGCATCATACAACTTTATGACATCAGTTTAATGTCAAAATTTTAACTATATATAAAATTTCTTTAAACATAACGAAAACTGTTATAAGCCCAAAGATATTATTCTATTTAAATTCACCATTATTTATTCATTAATAACCCATTCGTATTTTTCCATATTTTTTTTTTTTTTTGTAAAATAAATAAAAATTAACACTTTCTAAACAACATAATGTTATTTTTTGCACTTAGTGCCATATCTAACTAGGTACTAAATATTAAACAAATAATTAAAAAATATTCTAAAGTAACTTTAGAATGTTATGTTAATAGAAAAAAAAAATTCTTAAATAAATTATGTAATAATGTCGACAACAGAATGTGTTTTTTATTGATTTTTTAAAAAAAAATTTAAAAATTTTCTTAATATTTTCACAAATTCTGTTTTTCTGTCTGTCCTATTTACTATTCAATATAAAGAAATTAACTTTAAGACATACCTACATATAGATAGAGCTTATAAAAAGAAGTTATAGAACAATATTTTTGTTTTTTTAGCCGTAGGTCGTAACTTAGCTACAGCCTTATAGACGAAAAAAAATAACTGTATTGAAATATGTATATAGTTACTCAAATTCTATATTAAATATTTTTTTCAATCGTAAAACGTCAAACAAACAAAAAAATTACTTAAACTTTATAAATCAATATAAAAAGTTCTTAAACTTTATAAACATTTATCTTTACCGTTTTTATTCTACTTTAGGCAATTTATTTGCTGTTTAGAATCCACCTACATTTGCTATAAATAAAAGTATAGTATAGAAACTTTAAATTCAAAAAATTTAGAATTTTTATATTCATCTCTCTTTTTGACAGTTATACATATATAAAGGGTGGAAATATTTCTGTTAAGCCTAGTAGACATCTAAAACGTGGAATATTTTTGTTTAATTGTCAAATTTTTTAATTCCAAATTTTCATTCACATATAGAACTTAATTGAGGGTGGCCTAGTGGGTGGCCTAGTGGGTGGCCCGCTGTAAACACCGAGAGAGTGTGGGTTCGAATCCCACACAAGTCGTAAGAGTTATTCCTCCATACGACATTTATAGCCAAGCCTGTAAAGGAAAGGCTGTGTAATTTCCTGTTCACATTTATGTGGCAGAAAAAAAATAAACTTAAAAAAAATAACTTAATTTAATTAAAATAATTCCATGTTTTTACTACTAAAACTACTACTTTAACACATTTCTAAAAAAAAAATTTGAAAAAATCTGCTTTAGTTTCACTTTATCTGTCCGTCTGTTTACAGAACTTCTACACCGTTAAAAATAGAGCAATGAAATATTATCCATTGATAGGTCTCAGAAAAAAATTAATGTTGCGGAACAACTTTTTTATGTAGTTCTATTTATTACGGGTCTACAATACCTCAAACTTTGAAAAAGTCCTATTTTTAAATGTGTATATCTCATGTTCTGCTTAACATTTTTTTTTTTCAATTTAAAAAAGCCATTCGACTATTTTTTATCTTTATAAATCAATATGAAAAATACACATTTTTTTTTTAAATTTAGTATTTAATTTTACCGTTATATGAAAACAAAATTTTTCAAGACTTTTTTCTCTTCATAAACTCGGCACACTTTTAGTTAAAACCTGAAAATTTTAAGAGAAGAAACATTTTTTGGAATCAGTGTATTCCAGTTTTCACAGAAAAATTTTTTCTTCCCCACCAAGTTAAAGGATACTTATTCGGTTCAAAAATTTAAGTTTTACTATTTTTTAAACATCAGTAGCTTAGGCACCTGTACAAATATTTTCAAAATAAAAAGGCGAAAATGAAAGTTTCAATTTTTTAATTTTACATGGGTTAATGGTTTTTCTTAATTATGCAGAGTTCCCTTAAGAATGACGAAAATGTCTCTTTATTTTTCACATTTTTTCTTGTACATAATATGAAATTCTAAGAAAATTTTAAAAATTTTGGTGCAAGTCACAATTCTAAACAGTTTGTACTGTCATTTGAAAAATGTGCTCCTTTAAAACCGTTGGTTTACATTCTATCTTGTTTTTTTTTTTTTTGATATTGATGTAAAGTAAAGAATTAAATAACCATATAGTGAATTTTAAAATTTGTCTGTGTTTAGCTTTATTTTGAATAGTACCTATTTATTATTACACTTGTCAAATGTCAATACAAAAAAAAGTTGTACATAGTTCGAAAGTAGTAAATAATTAAAACATATTTAAAAGAAAAATAAAAATTAATTCTTATTAATTAAATTTTTAATTATATTAACGTGTTAAACACAAACTCAGTGCGTATTTACTTAGAGTTCTTGTATCTGTATAAAAAAATTTATTTATTCTTGTAACAAAAAGCAGTCACCGGTTCTTTTTACGAAAACAAAAAACTAAAAAATGTTTAATCAAAATTAGATTAATTGTTTAAAACCGGTTCATAATTGCTTTTATAGTTAAAAAAAATTCTAATGGTTTTAAAAAAATATAATTAAGACTTGTTTATTTGGAACTTATATACAATCTATAGGCTTTATAAACCTTTGTACTTTTTTTCGAAATAAAATATTTTTTTATTTCAATATCAAATTTCAAAAAACGAATTTCATATTGTATAGAACTTAGGACCATGGTTTTTTGTTTCGCTTTCATATAAACAACATTGAGTTATTTTATTTTTGATAAAGAAAATTAACAATTTAATGTTAATATTAAAATAAATAATAATTTTTGTATTTTCAATGACGCAGAATGAACTTAAAATTTTGTACTAATTTATAAGTTAATAAAATTAACATTTTTTTTTTTTTTTTAGTACAAATAACTTCAAATTTTACCATTACAGGTTTATTATATATGCATGTATTAAATTTAGTGTCGATTATTATTGTAAAACACTATGGTATAAACATTTTTAACTTGTTTAAAATGGTTTAAAATTATATGTCCAGTTTTTTTTTTTTAATTGATAATTTTATTAAATAAAAACTTTTAAAACAGTAGAAAATATTAGAGTATAGAAAATGTTAATATATATATTATGTATATACAGAAATACGTCCCACAGATATAAAATATAAATTAAATTATGTATTATTAAGATTTTAAGGACAATTGCTAAGTTAAGTATAGACAGTGTTTTTTTTAACTAAAATTATTGTTTCTAAAATATAAAATCAAATGGTTCTCAACATTTGCTTTTAGAAAGAGGAAAACTATTTAAGTGATAGAAAATTAACTGAGAAATCGAATATTTCAAATTCTAATAGAATATATATATATAAATCATCTATATGAAGATTATGGTCAACATCAAGATTTTGCGTAATTTTTAAAAATTGATGCATACTAAAATGCTATTTTTTTTTTCCAACCAGGTACTTTTCAAATCAATTTCAAATTCACATAGCTGTTACGTTCGTTTTGTGCGGTCTCTTATACTTTATTATTAAAAAATTTCATGATAAAACTATTATTATTTTATTGGAATATGTCCAACTATTAGGATTATATAGGATTAACTATTATTTATTGGACAACATGTACTAAAATGGTTTACTGATGCTTCAAAAACATCAGAAGGAACTGAGTTTAGAATATAAAAAAGGTCAAAAAGCAAATACTGAATTGTTGCCACATTCTCTAACATATTCCAAACTGAAGTGTTGCAATCGAAAGATGCGTACAATGCAATTTCGACAAAGGTTATAGAAAAAAAAAATAGCTCTTCAATCAGAATCTCTAACAGCCAAAAAGCCATATAAAGGCACTAAACTTGCACGCAATAAATCCCAATTAGTTTGGAAGCGCTTATAGTAAAACTTAACAGCTTAGAAGCAAACATAAAAATAATCTTCTATTGGGTACCCGTACTCGTAGGTATATAAGGAAATGAAGAAGAAAATCGACTAGCAAAAGCAGAAGCCGCAACTATCCTTATAGATCCTGAACATTTCTATGACTAAGGTAAACACAAAATAAGGTAAGCACTAATAATGGAAGAGAACAACTGTAGAAGAAAACTGTGGAGAAAAAAATCTCTGCTTAGGCAATCTTCTTACTTCTGGAAAACTATATAACCCGAAAAGATATGAAAAAATCATAAGTTTACATCACATGATCGCAATGCTATACGTTTACTCTTTAAACAATAATCTAATCTATGATGTATAGATTAAGCATAAAAACTAAACTCTTAATAACTATAAATTATCAATAAATTACTAAAATAAGCTCTAGATAAAATTTACAAAGCCATAAATTTTTTGAGTGCTATCTTTGAAAATGACCCAGATAAATCCAATTAAATAGAGCTGATCTTATAAAGACCTACAGAACAAAGAAAAATGGACACGAAACTATACAGGAACTGTCCAATCACAAATAAATTGCACACATTTTATATAAAAAATTTTGAGGTAATAAATTTAAGGAGAAACCTAACTTTAACTTTCATCAAACATTAACATTAACATTAACATTAACTTTCATCAAAAAAAAATTTACTAGCAGAATAATAGCCTATGAATAACAAACTCATAACACAGTAAGAGCAAGTTTACAACCAACTGAGGGATATTTAAAAATAGAGTTCCAAACTGCCTTATTAAAAATTAATTGATGCCTCTAACATTTAATTAAAGTGGTACAAAAAAACTTTCAAATTTTGAAATCTTGAAATCTTTAATAATAAAAAATTATGACCGGAAGCTTAAAAGCCACTGTTTACAATAAAATTTCATATATGAAATGATTACAATATGTGTATGTAACAATTGTTTATAAATATAATAATAAAATAAAATTCTATTTTTAATATACTCGTAAGTAATCATTTATTTTATGCTGAGAAAATAATTTGTACACTTCAACTTTAACATGTTCAAAGGTTTTAAAAGAATTATTGTTATACTTTTAGGTTCCACAAAAAATTTAGTAAATTAAATTGTTTGTTTAAAAAGAATAGACATTTCAATACGTTTTGTTTTATTACTCACAATAAATAGAGCTATATATTTATAAATAACAAAGAACAATGAAACCCAACAGTTTTTAAAGGCGCACATTTTAGAAAAGACAATTCAAAGAGTTAAGAATACTTCGATTTACACCAAAATTTGTAACCCTTCTTAGAATTTTATATGTATACAAGGAAAAATGTCAAAATAAGAGATACATTCTTTTAACGAAACTCTATATAATTAAGAAAGGCAATTAACACATGTAAAATTATAATGTTTATAATGAATAATGAATTACATATATAATTATATTAGGTCTGTCTGCGTACTCAAAAACTTTACAAAAAATTGAAAACTTTATAAAGTTTTACGCCAAAAATTGTCTGCGTACTAATACACTTCCCCTATAAAATTTTTATAAAATTTTAGCCAGAGAAAATTCATCGGATAAAAAATTTATAAATTTGTATAGTTTTTTTAAAACGTCAAAAATATATGTTTTGACAGATCTTTCAGACAGAAATAAATTTACGTATACCTGAGGGTAGTTTTCATGTTGAATGTTTAAATTACTTTTTATATAAAGTTTTCATGTTGAATTTCCATTAAAATTATTTTTGTTTTCCATTTTTAATTAATAATTTATTTAAAACAACAATAAAAAAAGCCACTGCCAAAAGCCAAAAACAACAAAAATTAGAATAAAAAACTCCTTACAAATGGCATTAAAATGAGAAAAATATAAAATTTTACTTTTTTCTCTCAAAAAAAAATTAGCCAAAGAAAATTAATCAGGACAGTACGCAAACAGACCTATTGTTGAAACTTTAATTTTTATTTTAAAAAAATTTGTACAGAATGCCCAAATTATAACACCTTTCTAAAAATAACAAAATTTCAATTTTTGACCCTAATAACTCTTACATTATTAGGATTCTGAAAGATCTTTATTTATTTAGATTTAAAAAATATGTTAAGCAGAACCTGAGATATACATATTTAAAAACAGAACTTTTTCAAACTATTTGAAGCACTGTGTAGCTCCGTATAATAAAAAATGTAATCCCACGTAAAACATGTTGTTCTATAAAAAATAAAGTTCTTAGAGATCTTTATATATGATTAAAATTTCATTGTTCTATCTTAAACGATGTAGAGTTTTTGTAAGCAGACGGACATACAGACAGAATGAAACTATAAGAAGCAGCTAGATATAGTGTCAAAGGTATTGATCAACTCAGAATCGAATTCTGAATCGATTAAGCCATGTATGTCCGTCCGTCTGTCCGCTATAGTTATCTGAAATTTAGTGAAGAGATGTCGAATTACATGTCAAAAACTTTTATAAAATTTTGTTGGTTTAGAGCAGCCGCTTCAGGCTTCTTGCAGCTCTTGAAAGTTAATGAAGCTACACGTCTGAAATCTTATAAATAATAATCATGTTTTATGGCAACAATTTCTCTAAATTTGGTTGTGCTGTTGCAACAGGTTCGGGTAGCTGTCATACAAGAACACAATTTACATAAATTTACCTCGGTAGTTGATAAATATATCTCGTCGGGTCTAAAACATCTGAAATTTTCAAAAGTTGATCAACAGATAGAAACAGGATACATATTACGATTGTACGGGTATCCCAGAGTTGACACAGTCTACTCTATTCTATTGTACTCTTCCTTGTTTTTAATTTAAACTATTAAAAACATTTTATACGATTATAAGACAAACATTTTAAAAAGTTATTAAATTCTGTACATTTTTTTCGAATCAGACTTTATTGGAGTTTAACAAAAAATCTAAAACATTTTATTTATTAAAATTTATTACCTAAATATATAAAAAAATATTTGATTAAACTAAACAATAAGTACATATTCGTATCTATTAAGTATCTATTCATATAAATTCGAAATAAATTGCTTGAATCAATTATTTTTTAGACCATAATACATTTTTAGCACATTTTCAGTAAAACTAGAAAGAAAAAAAATTAAAGTTTTTTCTGAATTTTGTAAGGGTTTTAACATAATACATTTTTATTTTCTAATAAAAACATTCATAATTTTTAATAATAGTTTTAATTTTCCGAAAGTAAAAATAACAGATTTAAGAATTAGTTTTAAAAATAATTTGTCCTAATTAGAATTATTGGCAAAAAAAACTTTATTGGTAAAATAGAATCGAAAGAATGCAAAATAGGGGCCTCAGCGGCGTAGAGGGTAAGAGACTATAAAATACGCTGTAAACACCGAGGAAGTGTGGGTTCGTATTCCACATACGTCGTTAGAGTTATTCTCACTTACGACATTTACAGTGCCTGAACAGGAAAGGCTGTGTAATTTATGTGGCAGAGAAATGCATTAAAAAAAAAAAATGCAATATGTGGTACGTGTATGAAAGGATAAGGAAAGCTAATAAGTGGTAAGTGAAAAATTTAAAATGGGTCTGGAGATCAAGAAATAAACATTATAAAAAATATATCTGCAATATAAGTTGTTAAAAAGTTTGGAAGTTCAAAATATATCGAAATATATAATCGAAAAATGCTGTTATTCTATTTCTTCTTAACGAATTTAATAAAAATACATTGAATAATTTTAAAAGTGCCATAAGGAACATAATTATGTGAATATTACCGTTATGTGAAACAAATATTTTGTAAAATTTTTGACTCTCCGTATCTCTTAAACGTCTTCAGTTCTAAACATAAGTTACATCAAAAACCTTTAAGTCTTTCCGTCGTTTGAGTCATAAACTGAAAATTTTGTGTAATTTTAGGTAATTAGAAATCGGACACTAACAGAAAACTTACAACGTTAAGATGCAAAAATTGTAGCCCAAACATTATATTTTTACATTAACAGTTTTTCGTATTTATAAAAAGTTTCCTGAAAATAAATTAAAGAAAGCGTTATTTCTTATTAATTTTTAATAATTTTAATTTTCTTCCTTTAGATAACATTTTTTGAGTCAAAATAGTTCCAATTCTTAAATCCATTTTATTTTCGTTTCAAAAACATGTGCCTTTAAAAATCTTTGATTTTACTTACTGCCTTCTTGTGTTTTGTTTTTTTAATTAAAAAAAAATATTTTTATATATAGCAGTTTTCTTATTATTCAACTCCTACATACATATAAATAAGAGATTAATAATTTATTTATTGTTAATTCATTTTTCGCCCTTCTAGCCAAATTTAATTTGTGGTTTTAAAAAATTTAATTACTTGAACTAACGAAAACATTGTATACAGTACACATGTATACAGTGGTGTATAACAAAACGTTGACAAATGAATACAAATTTATAAATGGAAATAATAAAATAAGTACACAATTTGTTTTTGCTTATGGTGATTTATTTAAAAAAAAAAATTGGCCTAAATTAAAAACCTTTTTATTTATAAAATAAATCTTAAATAAAATCTATCGATATGTACAGGCGACTACGAAAGGGTTATTTTATAAATAGTTAATTCAATACCTGTAAAACTTTATAAAACTTTATTAAAAAAAAATTTTTGTAGAAAGTTTCGTTTTACAGGAAGAGGCACGTTTGATTCTTTTTAGAAATCCTCTAGGACAAAAGACAATATAAAATCTCCTATAAACAAAATACCCTGCAATAAAAGACCCACCTAAAAGATTTACATATATATATTTATATATATATACATATATGTATATATATATGTATATGTATATATGTATTGTATATATGTATATGTAAGATTCTGAATTGCCACGGATTTTAGGGTTGGAATCAAAATAAGGGTTTCACTTTTTTGCAGAATATTTATATATACATTCGCGAGATTCTGAATTAAGAGGGATTTAAGAGTTGCATTCAAAGGTAGGGTTTCAATAGTTTGGTTCTGCGGAGATTTAAGGGCGAAAACTCCCATTATTGTTTAAATATTATATAAAATAAATAATTAAGAGGACTTTTATAGTTGGTAAAATTATCAGAGTTTCAATAGTTTGTTTAGGAGGGGTTTGATTAACCCCTTTTAAATGTATATGGAAAAAAAATAATTAGAAAGGACTTTATTATGAAATCAGAATTTTACTCCCTTTAAAGAATATTTACATACATGTATATGCGATATTCTCAATTCGAAGACATTTTATACTTGGATTAAAATCAGAGTATTTCTGTTTTCCAGAAGAAATATGCATATATTTATATGAGAGATCGTGAATTAGGAGAGATATTTCAGTTTTTAACAAAATCATAATTCAGTTCTTCAAAAAAAAAATTTGATACACCACTCATGTAATATAAAATATAAAATTTTACTAAACCTTTTTCTTGTCTTTTTTTCAAATGTAACATTACCTATGTATTACTTATCAATGTACTTTCAATGAAAATGTTTAATTAAGTAGTTTTCCTTACCTTTCGGATGTTGTTTCATTTTATTGCTTTTAGGAGTTATATCTCTCGAAGAATATCTTTCCTGAGATTATCCTTTCTTCGTACTTTGATTTGCAAATTAACATTTTTTAATAGTAGAAAAACTAGAAAGGAAAAGTGAAGACATTTGTTATATTCTAGAACTCTCTGTTACTTTAGTACAGAAAATAAATCAACATTTATGTGAAAAAAAGAATTTCTAAAATTCAACTTTTTGATTAAACTGTTAATATTTTAATGTTTAAGCCAAATTTTGTTAACAGCTTAAGATATAACCGCTTGTATCAAACTTTAATTTTTATTTAAATATCCCAAAAAAAACTTATGGGTATAAATAACCTTGAAGCTATTAATGGTGAATTATTAAAATTAAATGTTATTTACTTTGGTTAAAATTTTTGTTGTATAAAAAAAAAACAAACAAACATTTCCTTAAAATAATATCGGCACTATTTAATTTTTTTTTCATAATTTAATAAATTAAAAACAACATGAAAGAAAATTTTTCAAAAAGAATTTTATTTATTGCTATGATATTTATAAATACACATAATGTGTGTTAAATGAAAAATTTTCTTCAGACAAATTATTTAAAAATTTCATAAATCAGAAAAATAAAATAAAACAAAACAGGAATCAAGAAACGCATCTTCATTAAACACCCATATATATAATTAACCTTCGTCTGGTTAAGTTCATTATTCATATTACTTATAATTGCAGGACTATTACACTTGAACATAATATATTAATTTATTGTTTAAATAAATTCGATAAAATTGATTTGCTGCGTAATTTTTTGTAATAAATTAATATTTAATTCACCCTCTACATGTAAAAGAATTTGTTGTAACGAAAAAACAAAAAACTTAAGAAAATTTTAACATAACTGTAAAGCTTAGTTTGTGAACCTAAGTTATCCTTGTACGGAAGAAATCTTTGTATTCGTCTGCTTTTTAGTTTTCCCTCTAACACTAGTGCGTTGGATTTTTGAAAAACAAAAATTTAAATTACAAAAACGATCATACATTTCAACCATTTAAGAACTTAAAAATTTTTACAAAACTTGAAAAATTTCTAAAATTGTAGGTGTACGCCTTATTTAATTTTTTTTTTCGCACTTTGCACTTCTACAAGAAACATAGACCAGCCATCAAGTAATTTATTATTCATATTTAAGCTGCAATTTCTGGAATAATTCATTTCCCTAAGTGTTAATTACACGGCTTTAGCTCCTACGGCTGTAGCTCCTTAAAAAACTATTAAATGTATAGGTTTCAAAAATTTCCTTCAAAAATTTTTCTTCGATTTAAATACAGATCGAATACAGAGAGTAGAAATTTACAATATTTATATTTTGAAAAACTTTAATACCTTATTCAAGAAATTGAAAGGTCCTGAAAAGATGCACTGTTACAAACACCACCATATTTTACTAAGGGTTGGTTAAGTGGGGATAAATTCTACTCTAATACATTCCCCATACTTTTTTGTTGTATTAAAAGTCTTAATTTTTATAAGCAACTGTAATGCATTACAACCATGATACGAGACAACGGGCTATCTCAGCCCATCAAAGGGTCTAATTACCTTTGTTGTTTATCAGAAACGTTTAATATTTTGACTTCATAATCCATTTCATAATTAAAGTTTGTAATATTTCACGATCAGTACATTATCGAACCAAAACCAAACTTTTTTACGTAAAAATTTCCCTAGTGAACAAGTGATTAAAAAACGCCATTAAATACAGTACTAAATTTTGATTCATCAATAGACAGACATCCTGTACATGAAAATATAGTCATCAACAAGTTCGAATAAAAGACCTCAAAAACTATTTTTTAACGATATATTGTATTTTGTTCAAATGTTTAATCTAAAGAATAATTTTAAAACCTACAAAAAGGTAATTTGTATATATTTAAAAAAAAATACCTTTAATCATTCATTTTGATTTTTCAAAATATCTATATTAACTGAATCTGTTTTTTGATCTTAATAAAATCCAAAAAATCATTTTAATATTTTAAATATCTATATTAATAACAAATTAAAATGATTTGTACAATAATTCCATAAATTGTCATTGTGATCACTTTAATAATTTTGGTACAAACACGACAACACTGTTTTTATTTTCTTTGCAAAAATTTAAAATAAAATTCAGTTTTTTATTTAAATTTAAAAAATTTAATTTTTTTCTAATTTTTATTATTTTTTTTGAAATTCTTCAAAACTTCAAATAAATTTTAAGGAATAAGGCAAAATTTTTTAAAACCAAAATTTTACTTAGTATATTATTTTGCTTCCATATCGAACAAATGTTAAAAATGTACTGAATATGAAAGCTTCGAAAAAATTCTTTCATACCTAACAGATTTTGTTTTTTTCTTTTCTCTAGTTACTAGTAATTTTTTTTTTTTTTCATTTTTTTTTCCTATATTCGCCTTCATATTTTTTCGTTCAAGTTCAATACTTAGTTTAGTTATGTTATAAGTAAAAAGAAAAGATCACATACCCATGTAACATTTTTAACTGTTTTTTTATACCCTACACCTAAAGTATAGGGTATATTAACTTTGGTATGGTGTTTGTAACCACCAAAAGGAAGCGAGTTAGGTATAGACATGTATATATATTCTGAATCAGGATCACCGCCGGAGTCGATTTAGCGATGTCCGTCCGTCCGTCCGTCCGTCCGTCCGTCCGTCCGTCCGTACGCACGATAACTCAAAAAATAATGATGCTATCTTGATGAAATTTATATAGTAGGTTACTAATTACGAAAGAAAGGCTAAGTTCGAATCTGGACAAAATCCGTCCATGGGTTCGGATTCTGGAAGCTTCCGAATGATTCCGGCTTTTGGAGATAATCTCCGCAAACGAGATTATCTCCAAAAGCAACAAAGATAGAACCTTCAAATTTTGTACAATGATGTTTCTTCCCGTTCGATTTATGTCTCTGAAATTTAAGAGGATTTGGTCCATGGGTTTGGGTTTTGGAAGCTTCCGAACGAGCACCAGAGCAAATGAGATTATTTCCAAAACCAACAAAGATAGAACCTTTAAATTTTGTACAATGATGTTCCTTCCCGTTCGATTTATGTCTCTGAAATTTAAGAGGATTTGGTCCATGGGTTCGGCTTTTGGAAACTTCCGAACGAGCCCCAGAGCAAACGAGATTATCTCCAAAACCAATAAAGATATAACCTTTACTTTTGGCAGAATGGTGTTCTTTCATGTATGATTTAGGCCTCTGAAATTTAAGAGGATTTGGTCCATGGGTTTGGATTTGGAAGCTTCCGAACGAGCACCAGAGCAAATGAGATTATCTCCAAAACCAACAAAGATATAACCTTTAAATTTGGCAGGGTGGTGTTCTTTCATGTTTTATTTAAGTCTCTGAAATGTGAGAAGATTTGGTCCATGGGTTCGGGTTTTGGAAACTTCCGAACGAGCCCCAGAGCAAACGAGATTATCTCCAAAACCAATAAAGATAGAACCTTTAAATTTTTTATAATGATGTTTCTTCCAGTTTGATTTATGTCTCTAAAATTTAAGAGGATGTGGTCCATGGGTTTGGATTTTGGAAGCTTCCCAACGAGCCCCAGAGCAAATGAGATTATCTCCAAAAACAACAAATATATATAACCTTTAAATTTGGCCGAATGGTGTTTTTTCATGTTTGATTTAAGTCTCTGAAATTTGAGAGGATTTGGCCATGGGTTTAAATTTGAAAGAATTTGAACCGTGGATTCGAATTTTGGAAGCTTCCGAACGAGCCGCAGAGCAAATGAGATTATATCCAATACGAACAAAGGTAGAACCTTTGAATTTGGTACAATGGTGTTCTTTCGTGTTTGATTTATGTCTCTGAAATTTAAGAGGATTTGGTCCATGGGTTTGGTTTTGGAAGCTTCCGAACGAGCACCAGAGCAAATGAGATTATCTCCAAAACCAACAAAGATATAACCTTTAAATTTGGCAGGGTGGTGTTCTTTCATGTTTTATTTAAGTCTCTGAAATGTGAGAAGATTTGGTCCATGGGTTCGGGTTTTGGAAACTTCCGAACGAGCCCCAGAGCAAACGAAATTATCTCCAAAACCAATAAAGATAGAACCTTTAAATTTTTTATAATGATGTTTCTTCCAGTTTGATTTATGTCTCTAAAATTTAAGAGGATGTGGTCCATGGGTTTGGATTTTGGAAACTTCCGAACGAGCCCCAGAGCAAATGAGATTATCTCCAAAAACAACAAATATATAACCTTTACTTTTGGCATAATGGTGTTCTTTCATGTATGATTTAGGCCTCTGAAATTTGAGAGGATTTGGTCCTTGGGTTCGGATTTTGAAAGCTTCCGAACGAGCCTCAGAGCAAATGATATTATCTCCAAATGCAACAAAGATATAATCTTTAAATTAGGCAGAATGGTGTTCCTTCATGTTTGATTTATGTTTCTGAAATTTGTAAGGATTTGGTCCATGAGTTCAAATCTTGGAAGCTTCCGGACGAGCCCCAGAGCAAACGAGTATATCTCCACAACCAACAAAGATAGAACTTTTATTTTTAGTACAAAGGTGTTCTGTTATGTTTCCTTTTCTGTAACATTGGAAACTGACATTTGAAAGAATTTGAACCATGGGTTCGTATTTTGGAAACTTCCGGACGAGCACAAGAGCAACGAGCATATCTCCAAAACCAACAAAAGTAGAACCTTTAAATTTAATAGAATGGTGTTCTGGCAAGTTTTCTTTATGTTCCTGAGATGGATTCGATGAATTGGAGTGGCAATTCGGGTTGCTGACACAAACATCCCAAGGACTACCAATCTCCGAAAATAATTAAGATAGAAACTTAAAATTTTATACAAGGGTGTCAAGCATATCCCAAGCGGATGCCTCTTTTACGTTCTTGAAATTCGAGTTGAATAAGACAGAAAAGGGAAGAAGTTCAAGCAGCTGCCAAAAACACTTATGGATTGTTAATTTAATTCGAATTATTCAGGTGTAGGGTATTAATAAGTCGGTTGCATCGACTTACTGTTACATTTACTTGTTTTATTTTAAAATAATTATTATTCTATGGATGTGTTCATGGAATGTTAAGATCAAAAAAACAAGTTAAAAAAAGGAACTAATCATTCCGCCCCCAGTATAGATACATGTTGAAACAAGAAGAAAGAAATACTACAGGCAAATAAAAAGATATTATGAATTGAGGAAGTGGGATTTAACTTTGCTTAATTATATGTTTTATACACATATTACAACAACAAATGGGGTTGCTACCCTCCCTTCTCCAAACCCCTGTATACAAATTATTTAAACTATAATTTTGTAACCAACTTGAAAATCTTTCGAAAACAAAATAATACAGACAACTTGCAAAACATATAATCAAATTACAAGCAAGTGAAGCACAGGCGTGCAAGCAATTGAAGCAGAGGCAATTATGACACCTTCCCATAGAACTGATCTAAATTAATTCGATTTAAATTTTTACATAGAACAGTATTAAACTTTATCACATCTAGGATTACTTAAAGTTAATATAATTCTACTTATTTATATTTTGTAATATTTTTAGATTATAATAGGTTCACACTCTAGCAACTGTACACTCATCGAACTGTAACTTTGTATTCTTATCTTAATTTTTAAATTCTTAAATTAATTAAATTGCCTTAATTAAACTTTATTAGCTTTTAGTAACATTTTGCTTGTTTTTTTTCCTAAGGGAGCTGAAAATCTTCCAAGACACCAAGAACTCCCCCTAGTTAGTGTCAGTTTCTTATTGAATAAACCCACTTCCCCAATATAATGAGATGAAACCTCTACATCCTAACGCAGTATATTGGCAAGGAAGTCGAGAAAGAAAAGAATAGGACAAGAATAAGAAAACATTTGGGATTGGGAATTTAATGGAACAATGAATCCCCCTATTATTCCGTTTAAACAGAAAGTGAAATAAAGTTCTAAACACAGATTAAATACACAAAGACTTTATAGCAGCTCTTATTTTTGTAGATTTCGAGAATGCAAAGTAATTGTCATTCTGTAATTAATTGTAATTCATTTGACTAGAAAACTATTTATGTAATTTCAAATATCCATATAGTAAGCATACATAGAAGCAAAAAATTAAACACCGGATAATCATAGTAGTTACAATATATAGTTATATAATATATAAAAGCGATCTTTTATTTAGCATTTAATATAATTTTGGAAATATTAATTCGAAAAAGTGCAACTTATAAATGGAAATAACAAAAAATTAATAATAATACAAATTAAAAATATAAATTGGGGCCTCGGTAAGCTAGTGGGTAAGAGCGTATAAAATACACTGTAAACAACGAGGGAGTGTGTGTTCGCATTCCACACACGTCGTAAGAGTTATTCCCCCTCACGACATTTACAGCCACGCCTGAACAGGAAAAGCTGTGTAATTTCCTGTCCACATTTATGTGGCAGTCAAATGCATTAAAAAAAAAAAAGAATAAATTAAACATAAACTTTTCAAATATCAACTTTTAAAATCCTTGGTCTGGCCCCTTAAGCGTGAATTGCTACAAATACAAATTGCATCAGAAGCAATTCTCGCATATATTATTTTATACAGTTAAACTAGTATTAAAATTTTAAAAAATTTAAACTTCTTAGTGCTGGACGCTGGCGTTCCTAAACTTAATTTCAACTCAAAATTATTTTGCAACTTAATATGATTAGCAACTTTTTCAAACTAGTCCACTTCCGTGTCGGTACCTAAACTTCATAACTATTTTTTCAAAATGGAAAAACTGAACGCAAAACTTAGCACTTTATAAACAAAATTTTGAAAAATATGCTAGTACATTATTTGCAAAATATCAAAATAGTTTAACTGTGTCCGCACCTCTATTTACTATCCTTTTAAAATAAAGGTTTTGTTTCAAAAACCTTTTACTACACGCCTACTAAACGTCAATTGAGAAAGAATTTTCGCTTTTAAGAAAGAAAAAAAAAAAATTAGTGATTTTCAGCAGATCGTGAGAAATTCAGTGTTTTTCGTTCACAAAGGACAAAATCTACTTAAAATTTAAACTCAATTGAACTCTCGAACTAAAGGGTTTATCGGAGCTCTATATAAAAACTTACCACTGGCTGCTTTTAAAACCATAAATTCCATCTGTAAAATTGGAATCAATGTAATCCATTGCCAACATAAAACGATTTTCTATCGAATTTAATTATTCAGAAAAACGAAAAAAATTCTTTAATAGATTCTAACGCCGAAAGAGAATTATGAAGCCGAATGTTTTTAAAAAACATTTCAATAAATTTTCACCGAAACCATTTGTGTATTTTTATATTATCTTTTTCTGTTATTTTGTTCGTTCGTTAAAAGTTCGTATAGAATTTTTAACGAAGAAAAGGGAAGAAGTTCAAGCAGCTGCCAAAAAACTTATGGATTTTTAATTTAATTGGAATTATTCAGGTGTAGGGTATTAATAAGTCGGTTGCATCAACAACTTACTGTTACATTTACTTGTTTTTTATTAAATTCGTTGTAATCCTTACATATTATAAAAATTAAGTGAGAAAATCAAATAATTTCTATGTACCTAGTAATTAATTACAAAAAATAAAGTATCTTGTTTAATTTTCATTTAAGATCTATCTAAGGTTTAAAATATACGTATTTTTGGATTTATATAAAATTAATCTGTAAAAATATTTAGTATTTTTTACTTGTGAATTTTTTTCATATTTGGATTTTTAATTATTGAAAAATAAAATTTTTTTTTTAAACAAATGCAATTTCTTATTTGTATTTTGACTGAAAAATAATTTATTTTTAAAAGTAAACTGATAAATAAATATTTAGTAATATTGTTATAAATAATGTTTGCATATATTTAGGCGATTGTTTAGTACTTTAAATTTTTGTTTATAAAACGAAGTTCCTAAACTTATTCAATCTTATACGTACATATCCATACATATTTACATAAAAATGTTTTTTATAAACGCTAGTCAATATACACTACACTACAAAGCTACAAAAGTAAAAATAATTATTATATTACCAGAAAATGGTCGCGTTCAGGAGAATCTAGCGCTATACTGAATTGCAGCGGTGTAGCATTTAGCGCTGCATGTTTGTACTGAACGGTTTGCAGTAAAATTAAATGACATCTAATTTTGTGGGACCATTTCGTATATTTTTATTTTATTTAAACCGTATTTTTGATTTTTAAATCTTATATTTTTTATCTTTTAATTTATCAATTTTTAAAAAAAAGCTTGAAATCCAAAAATTCTCACAAAATTTTGTAAACAAAAATTTTTGACAATAAATGTGAAGATATAAACGTCAATAAAAAGTCGCTACATAATTTAGCGTAAAATTTTCTTGCTGCAAAATTCATGTAGCGCTACATTGTAGCGCTAGATAAAAAAATCGTTCAGTAGAAAATTTTATCTAGCGCTGCATTTTTTTTGTAGCGCTAGATGCTACTGAAAGCGACCAATGTTGAATTATTTTTTTTTTTTTTGGATAATTAAAACGACGAAAGTTATGAAAACATAATTTAACACTGGGTTTTTATAAAATTCGAAAAAGATATTAATAAGATAATATTTTTAAAATGAAAAAAAAGTGTAGGTAAATAATAATTTCGAAATCAGTAAACATGGAAAATAAATCAAATGACTCTCATAGAAAATTTGCTTACATTAATCTTTTTTATGACTTTCTGCAATATAATTTATTTTAATTAAATCAAATTTAAATGAAAAAGAAAAAAAACCAATGCTCGGAGCTTTTCAAAAATAATAAACATTAGAATCTTAAGATAAAAAATTATATATTTTATGAAAGAGTTTTAAAAAAATAATCTTTTGGAAATGTGAATCATTGTTAAATTAGCAATTATTAAAGCAATTTTTTAAATATTGAAATCAAATTTTTAATACAGCTAAAGATGAAGCTAAGTATTTGCATTTTTTATATGACACCAAAACTTACTTTCTTACATCGGATTTTCACAATAGCATACATGTTCATAAAATGTATATCACCCTCAAACAGTACCAAGTTATAGCTTGATAAAATATAAAACGGAGCTATTATTCTGCAATTATTATTCTATCCCATACTATCCCAATTTTATTTCAACCTTCAGTCCATTCAGCAATCGCCGTGTGACTCTGATCGATTCTAAAAAAATAATACAATTCCTCTAATAATACTCAATGCTTTCTAACGAAAAATAAGGAGTTAGATATATGTCCATTATTTTTGTACTCTGTAGAATAGGTAAGATAACCATCCAAAAACATTAACATTTTTATTTAAAATATCTCTACAAATTTTCCCCTCCATCCTCCATAATCATCAAATTTCAAAACTCCTTTTCTCCAATCATTCGTCCTACATCCTTATTAACAAAACCAAATACGTACTACATTTGTATTAAAAGTCACCTAAAATGCTGTAAAAGTGACGATTCCAAGCTTCCATTCTTCAATCATCCTTCCTTTTAAAAGGTGATCGTTTTAAACCTCCATTCTCTTTTGATACTTCTTATATCCTACAGTTGCAAAATCAAACTCTACAAAGATCCCATTCTAAGGTTTAGTTGTAAAGGTTGTGATTTTGGTTCGTAAAAATTCAACACTATATCCAAAGGAAGATCGTGATCACTTTCGATATTTTCCACCGAAAAATTCAAAAAAGACTGAAATCTGATTTGCAAACGATTTAATTCAATTTCAAAAAAAAGGGGGAACGTCTCAAAACCCCAAATCACATAATCCCAAATTTCAAAATCCCAAAATTACAAAATCCCAAAATTAAAAAATTTCAACAGTAATTTTCAAAATTGATTTTCTTCATATACAAACAAAATTTTCAGTCAAAATTTTTAAAAAATTTACTACTTTTCATAGAAAAATGTAAAAATTTAATATTTTTGTACTCATTGACATACTGTTAGTATTGATTTTAGAATTGAATTCAAAATCAGGGTTTCAATAATTTTATTAGCGGGGGTTTTGGGAGGAGCAGCCCAATTCCTTCTAAATATATATCTATTATATCACATTTATCTATTTTTCATATATAAATATGGGAATATTTAATTATACCCGTACGATAGGATCGGGTATAATAAAATTACTCCTCCGTTTGTAACACCTCGAAATAAGCGAGCTAGATATACCTTCAAAGGTATGGGTCGGATCAGAAAAAAATTCTAAGACTTTTGAGCCATGTCCGTCCGTCCGTCCGTCCGTCAGCACGCTAACTCAAAAACTAAGAAAGCTAGAATCTTGAAATTTACACAAAATATTTTGGGAGTAATTTGTAGGTTTCCTATTTTTTTTGGTTGAGTTTGGACCAAGCCTTAGGGTAGCTCTCGAACACCTAACTTTTAGATCCCCACATTTTTTTTGCAATAGAGCTATGAAATTTTAACTACTGATAGATCTCACAAAAATATTAATTTTATTTTTAATAACTTTTTTTTGTATCACCCCCCGTTTAGGAGCTGTAAGGGGTCAAAAACTGAAAATTTCTTATTTTTAAACACATGTAACTTGAACACTTGTTAAAATTTTTTTGAAGTAATACACAAAAATTAAAGCTTTAACATTATACTCTTATTTCTGTTAACAACTTTTTTTAATAATATAAGGTTACTTTATAATTGACGAAAGAGTTACTTGATTTTTTCAAATTTTCTAACAAATTTCTTTAACGAATTTTTTCCATTTTGTTTTACTCGATAATTTCAAATTGTTGAGAATATAATGCGTAGTACATAAAAATGTAAAAAAATAAACAACATAACGGTTGCTTGAAGAATTTTTATTTATATGATATTGATATATATACATACTTATATAATATCATGTTTATTTACATATCGTATATGTCACTAGTGAATGAATGATAAGAGTATAGATTTATATTATATAGCGCCGTATTTACATACATATATGTATTTTATTGTACTTATAAGAAATTATTCTGCCAATGGAATATTTAAATATAATATAATATAATATTTAAAATTATATTTACTATTTTGTACTAAGTAAATTTAATATACATTTACCGCTTAGTATTAAATGGTACTATAGAATATTTGAAAAAGTTTTGGATTGATAATCGTTATGTGAAAGGTTAGAATCTGCTTTTGAAGAATCTACATATAAACATATAGTTTGAATATATCTACAACCCATAGTTCTAGAAATTATAAAATTCACCCAAATTATTTTAAAATACTAAAATATTAAAAAAATAATATTGTGAGCAGAGTGACAGGCTGTGAACATACTAACGGTTCGTACGGGTATCTAAGAGTTGACAAAGGCAACTGTATTCTTCCTCGTTTTTTATGAAAAAGGTATACATATATGGGCATACTTTAAGTATTGATTTTAAAGTAGGATTCATAATCAGGGTTGCCCCTTTTACGGAGTATTTAAAAACTAGTGTACGCAATATTCTGAATTAGGAAGGATTTTAAAGTTGGTTTTAAAATCAGAAAGTTGCCACTTTTCCAGAGTGACAACTTTTCTTATTATATATTATATATATTAGTGTATGCCAGATTCTGAATTAGGAGGGAGTTTAGATTTGGTTAAAAAATCAAATTGCGGAGTTTTTAAATATGTACTTGTGTATGGGAAATTGAACTAAGAGAGTTTTTAGTATTGGTTACAAAATCACGGTTGGCCTCTTTTCCGGAGTATTTATATATATCCGGATTTTTACATCATATTGTCTATTATTTTGATTGTACATGTTTGGATTTTGAAGGTTCGGATTTTACAAGTTTGAATTTTGATGCATTTGGATTTTAAAAATTTGGATTTAAATATTTGCATTTTGAAATTTGGATTTTCTTGCAGAACCCATGAGGTTAAGTTTTTCAACCTTTGATAGAACGGTCACGGATAGAAAGTGAAGAAAGATATTTGTTTTGACCGTGTTTAACGGTGAGTCCACCCAACCCGAATAAGATTTCACAATTTGGAATTTTATAATAAGTTGAAAATTTTTTGGGATTTTGTGTTTGGGATTTTGTGATTGGGATTTTGTGATTTAGGATTTCGTACCCAACCCTCTTCTAAGATATGGTCCAACCCAAAGTGAATGAGATATTAATTATTAAAAAAAAAAAGAAAAATTCTAATTCTCATTAAAAAAAATTTTTTTTTGGTTAATTTATTTTTGCAAAAAAAAAAAACACTTTTTTTTTATTCCCTTAAAAAACTAAATAATAATATTATAATAATATACATATAAGTATTAGATACGATATATCGAAATTTTTAATTATCATACAAAAATTATTTGCTATATACAAATAATACACATATAATATAATGAAATATATATAATTTATTTCATTATTTATTTATTACAAAAAAAAAAAAAAGTATGTAATGCAATTCTTTGCAACTCTTTTATTTATTTTTTTTTTTTGTTTTTACTTTTTTATTATTTATCACAATTTTCGATCAAGAAATTAATGAAAATCGAAGTATTTCAGCTACCTAAAGATACATTTACTTTACATATACATATTATGTTAATTTTATTTTGTTTTGTTTCTTCTTTTTTGGTATAATCTTTCTTAAATTTATTTTTTTTTTTTAATTTTTTTCTGATTTTAATTAATTTTATATTATAAATACAATTTTTTTTTTTTTCAAAATTTATGTGATGCAGAATTTAATTTTATTATATAAAAAAAAACCATTTAATTGCTATATACTATATAGGATCATACATATAAACTTGTATTAATTTAGGGTTCTCGTTATCTTTTTTTTTTTCTTTCATTTTATATTTAATATCAAAATTCATACACAAAAATAAAAATTTAATTTAATAACATTATTATATAATATTATTTATATATACTATATAAATATATACATATATATATATAATTAATTAACTAATCGTTCATCGTAACCAAATAAAAAATCATAATTTTCAATTAAAATTTTTGCTAAAGTATTCATTCGTCCAATATCTAATGGACCGGTTTTATCTGATAATAAAATACATGGTCCCCAAATTATTGCTAAATTTGATGCTGGCATACGATTTTCTGAACTATATTGTGCTACACTAAAATTATAAAAAAATTAAAAAAATTAAAATAAATTAATTGATTAAAATAAATAAATAAATAATGAATATATAAAGAAATGAAAATTTAAAAAAAAACTACTGTTTATAGTAATATAATGATCTATCCATACGGAACTAAAAACGCAGGCAAGTTTTAATCAAACAACGACTTATTAATACCCAACACCTGAAAATTTCTCCCTAATGCAACCTTGTTTCATATTCAATTTGTACAAACATTTACGTTTCTTTCTTTATTAGTTTCGGTTCGGAGATAATATGTTGATTAAGGTTTATAATGCGTCTGGCAGTTAACCGAACCACAATTTTTCTTCACTTCAAATTCAAAGAGATGGGGAAATATAATAGAGTATCTTTTGCAAAATTGCAAGAATCTATCTTTATTATTTTCAAAGATATGATTGTGAAGCTTTGGGAGGTGTGTGGCAGTTGGTTGTATCGCCTCCTTTTACTTCCTTATTCAACGTGAATTATTGGAACGTAAAAGAGACATGGTTTAACACCTTGTACAAAATTTTAAGTTTCAATTTTTATTAATTTCGAAGATATCAGCTACCCGAACCACCACTCCTATTCATCTCAAATTTTAGGGACATAAAGAAAACATTACAGAACATTCTTGTGTCAATTTTTCATTGTACCAAGATTTTATCTTTATTGATTTTAGAGCTATAGCTAGTTCAAAAGCTTCCAAAATCCGAACCCATGGTTCAAGTCATCTCAGTATTCAGTTTTAAAAGAAACATGACGTAGCACTCTTGTGCCAAATATAAAAGTCCCAAATTAATGGATCTTTATTGGTGTTAGAGGTATGCTAGTTTGTTAGTTATGCTGGGGCTCGTTCGGAAGCTTTCAAAACACGAATCCATGGTCCAAAACCTCTCAAATTTCAGGAACATAAAGGAAACATCACAAAACATCCTTGAACAAAATTTAAAAGATCTAGCTTTATTGAGTGCTTTTAGTAGGTTGAAATGCTTAAAATATGAATGCAACAAATGTTACTCACAGTATAATCATTTCTACCCTATGGAAATTTCTATATGGTTTAAAACCGATTATCTAAACTGATTTGTTGTTACTTGTGAAAACTGCTAAGACGTAGAATATGTTGCCATCCTGTGTCTTCTCATCTATGAATATTTTTTTCATTTTATATAGTTTTCGACTATTCAAAAAGAATCTTTTTATAGGTTCATTTCTAATTTAGCTGTCAGCTCACCCTTATAATCCAATTTACCCTCCCGTTTTGTCTTTGCCATTTAAATTCGCCTAAACATTAGTATTAAGGAATCCGTTCGTAAAAGTTAAAATATAAAAAAAAAAAAACAAAAATAAACTTATACGTGCGTCTTATTTTGAAGCTGCCAGTAATTTTCCCGTAACTTTACAAGAAAAAACAAAAAAACAAATTTCATTGAATATTCCATGATCCCTTATATGATTTCCTTGCTCTAACCTAAGTTATTCACTATTATAAATTGATCTATTACCAAACGAAGTTTATTTAAATTGAAAATAAAAAAAAAAAAAAGAGCATGAAAAACAAAATAAAAAAACTTACGTTGTTAAATGTCTCATTAAATATTTTAATGTACCATATGATGGCTGTGGTATACTATTCAATATTTCTTTAATTATTGGTAAACTATTACTATCAACTAAATTATCTGGTAATTTACGATAATATAATTCTGATACTAATGGAGTTTTTAATTCTCTAAAAAATAATTTTAATAATCCAGTTATTGTATGTATATCTTCATTTTTCATTAATAATTTATATTCAACTGTTAAACTATCTGTTAATTTTTTTTTCATTTCATCAATAGCAACTTTATTGCCAGATGCCCGATATAAACCATCAATTTGTATACAGTCTTTTTGTTCAATTATATCAATACAATCCATAACAAATTGTGGTACAATTTTATCAATTGTATTTTTAGCTACTTCATCAATTTCAACACCAAATATTGGTAAAGGTTTTGGTTTTTGTATACAAAAATCTTCTTCAATAAAAACACTATTCGTATTTATTCGTTTAAAAATTTCTTTAGTTTTTTTACCACCACTATCTTTTCTATCTCGAACATTTCTGAAAAAAAAAAAAAAAAATTAATTTAATATAAATATAAATACAATAAATAAAAATATAATAAATTATTGGATAATTGAGTCTAAACTTTTCTTTCCCTCAACAATTAATACATAGCTTTAGTCAGTGCATAGTACATAGTACTGAAGTACATATAGCTTTTAAGCTGATGTCTATTTTTATTTAATATTTTTTATATAATGGATTCTAAGAGTATCTTAACGTTGATTGAATAAATAAAAGGAAATAAAACGTTAATGCGTAGTAACCAATAAAACAATTTAAACGGCTAAATTTTTTACATTTAAAGGCCCTAATGAAAAAAATGCTGAAATGAGCAAATTGAAACTATATGTGCCTAGATATTTACCCAATAAAAATGGAATGGAAAATTTAAAAATCATTTTTTGTCATTATTTTTCATAGAATTATCTTAATTATGTTTTTAAAAATATTTAGTAGATTAATCTATGAATTATTTGACACTGTTTACTTATTTCTCTTATCAGCAAATTAAATCTAAAGAATAGTAGTTAGTGTTCGATGCCTTTTAATAGAAAAATCTTTGGGGTCGTTGTTCAATTAGTCGTTTTAGCATTATATTATATCATTATTAAATATCTCATAATATTATATCATTATTAAATATCTCATAAAAACCAAAATCACTAGGAATTAATAATTATCTATAATGACTATAGACTGTACATCTTTAAAAACTACCAATTTTTACGTAACTTACTTTCTTTTATTTACTTATATTACGTTATATAATTATATAATAATTTGACTCGATCATAGTTCGAACCCAAAAGCTATCGTCGCAAAAACTGACAGCATACGCACTACGTCAATTGTCACATCAATTGTCACATCAACATCAGACTTTAACTATATATACTTTAATTTATCGTGAGTGCTAGGTATCATGTATCATGAGGATAATATTTGATACTTATAGTAATTGTATTATATGCATAAAATTTTCGCCAATGATTATTAATAAGTAAGACTCAAAAAATCGCTAATAAAGACAAATATAGGTATATGTAAAAGATATTTAATACTTACAATTTTAGACCTCGTTGAACTGAAATAAAAAAAAAAACCAAAAATTAGTATAACTTTTTAAATATTTCATAAATAAATAAAAAAAAAAACTTACAAAGTTTATTTCGTAGCCTTTCAGCTATAGAAATTTTGTCTACAGCATCTGGAATTGTATGTAAATTATCAGTTGATTGACTTTTAAAACGTTGTAAACGTTGTGGTTCTGATGGCGGTTCTTTCAATTTTAAAATTTCATCCTCAGAAACAAACTGTAATAAAAAATAAAAATAAAATAAAATTTAAATTTAATTAATTATTTTAAAAATTTATTAATATGTATGTATTAAAAAAAATGGTAAAAAACTAAAGAATTCGTTAAAAAAAACAATTTTGGCAAACTACATTGGCATATGTACTACTATAAAATAGTATTAAATTTGTACCTATCTTTTATTATAGAAGATAACAGGTTTAAGCATAACAAAACCATTTGTTATATCGTTACTAATATAAAAAAAAAAGTATAAAAACTAAAGTATATTTTTAAAAATTGTTAGTAGATAAAATAATTAGCAGTATATAGCTTAATTAATATCTAATATTTATGTTTTATTTAATACAAATCTATTGTATAAAATTTATTGTGTGAGTTATAAGGTCTGTATTAAAATTTTTATGTTTTATTAAATATACTTGTTCATTAATATTATATTATTTATACATATTTATACAAATTTAATTAGAGATGAATGTTTTGATATCTCATATTTATATTTTATTTAATACAAATCTATTGTATAAAATTTATTGTGTGAGTTATAAGGTCTGTATTAAAATTTTTATCTTTTAATAAATACATTTGTTCATTAGTATTCTATTCTTTATACTTATATACTTATATATCTTTTATTTTTAATTGTAGAATATTAATTAATTAAGTTATCATTGAAATGAATTTAATTGTGAAACCTAAAGTAAGACCTAGAAGATATAAATCTATAATAAGATACCTAAATTATAATTAAAATTTTTATCTATGAATTTATTATACAAAACAAAATTTGATAGATAATTTCTTATTATTTATCAAATATATATTAATATATTTTCTTTATTTTTTCCCAATATAATATGTAGATTTTTTCTTTTGTTTATTAATTAATTAATTTATTTATTTATTTATATTAATATTAAAAAACACATAAAATGGTGTTGTAATAATAGTAATGTTGTTTTATTAAACTTCTATTAAGACCATTATGGTTTGAATATTATTATTAATTTAAGCATTAATATTATTTATTTTGTTTATAATTATATATTTTATATTTACACTATAAAGATTTTTATTAAAAGGTAACAAAAGGTTTTTATTAAAAAAAAAAATTAATAAATTAATATTAAATTTATAATTTTATTTAAAGTGAATTTTAAAATAATGACACTTGTTTACATTTTATTATTAATTAAACATTTTATTATTATTAATTATGTTTATCATTATCACTATAATTTATCACTATTATCAATTTGATCCTTTATTAAAAAGGTTTTAAATTAAATTAAATTTATTAATTTTAAAGAAAAATTTTTAATTAATATTTTAATTAATGAAATTACACATACACACACACATACACACACTTTAAATTATATTAATTAAATTAAATTAAATTATTATTAAAATATATTTAATAATATTATATCCTTTATATAATAATATATCCTTTACCCTTTTATAATTATTACAGCAAAAAAACATATTTTTTATATCCAATCTAATCTTCTCCATTCTAACATGCATCCTATTATCCCGTAGTCTGTATTAATAATAAATAAATAAATATTTTTATTTATTTTAGTATAAAATATTCATAATAGGTATTTCCGCCGTTCATCTCAAAGCTAAACCTAACTAAACAACAAGTTAAAACATAAACCAGAAAAAAAGAAAATACATATTTTGATTTCTTTGTACAATCATCAATATAATATTATTATATACCTTATGAATATCTATATTATATTAGTCATATATATATTTATGAATGAAAAAAAAAAAAAAAAATAATGTTATTTTATTAAATCACCATTGTCTCTCATACCATATATTATACCCATACTTTAAAAATGTACCTTTTGTTATTTCTATTTTAATTGGGAAACCACAGAAAAATTTAAAAAAAAAAAAAAAAAAAAAAACCCTGTATATGTAACATCGTATGTTAATAAAAAAAAATTGAATTCTATAAATTGACAAAAAAAAAAAAAAAAAAAAACAAGGAAAAAAAAAATTCGAAATAAAAATATCGGAATTTAAAAGAAATGAATTCTATAAAAAAGCCAAACCTTGAGAACCTCTGTTTTTTTTTTTTTTAATTTTTCTACGAAAAACCAATATTTATATTACCTATACATATATTAAATTATAATCAATCAAATGTTTTTCTCTGATCTCTATTGTGAATGACTATATTTTATTCTTTATTTGAGATTTTATTGTTAAACTAAAGTTCACACAATAAATCATTATGGGTCAGGATAGGTAGTCTTTGATGTTTTTTCACCACAATACAAATAACACATAAAACCCAAAAAATCAAACTGTTTGTCTAAAGAAAAAAAAGGAATAATTATTACTAAGAATTTAAGTTGTTTTAGGGGTAATAATAATAAATAATAATGATTTTGTTTTAAATCACTATCCGGCTACCTTATTTGGATCAAAATTAATTTCAGACAAGATTTTCGGTTTTTCCAAACATATACTTTCATAAAAATTAAAAACAAAAGTAAAAGTTTAGTCATATACGCAATTTTACATTTTACCAATATATTACATTTTAAAAGTTAAATTTTAAATCACAATTACCAAATTGCCCCCAGTCCCAATAAAATAAAAAAAAAAACAAAAATTGAATTACAAAAATTTATATGCTATAAATTTTATTACTTAAATACAGTTTTGGAAAAAAATATATTAAACTTTAGAATATTTTAAGAATTAAATATGAACGATCTTCGCATATTAGTAATATTAAATGCCAAAAATCGGCGAAATAAGTAAAAATGTTTGGATAGAAAAATACATAAGTATTAATTTTAATTTGTTGCAATGAATTATTTGTGGGTTAGCTAGATACAAATGCTCGTATCTCAAAAAAAAATTTTTTTTAATTTCGTTTCTTCAAATCTTTTTTTTTTTGTTTTTTTCTATTTTTTAAAAGAAATCAATAATTTACTATTAAATTTGGGTTTTAGTTCTTAAATTAAATTTAGGAAATCTTGCATATGCGATAATAATCATGGTTTTTTATTTAACCAACTGTAAAAAATTTTCTATAATTATTTTTTTAACAACATAGCATTTAAAATAGTAGAGATAGTAGAGGCTAGACTGACAAAAAGGAAACCCCCACAAAAGAATATAAAATATTTGAAACTAAGAATCAAGGAACCATAAGTATATTATTTTTAATGTATAGGAAAAATCAAGATCAGTTGAAATAAAAGAAAATGTTGTACAATTCCAGAATATATGAGAAAGTTATCGAAAATTATCCTAAAGTTTTTCAAGAGCAAGAGATAGAGAATTCTTCTCTTGTTCATGAATCATGTGTTCATGTATAATGGATTTATGGTTATATTTTTACACCTTTTACCGTTATAAGATCATTGAAGAAATTTTAACGCCAATATAAAAATTTGTATATTCTCTATACATATTTTAAAATTGAATACATACTTTTTAACAACATAATACAAAAATTTTATTCTATATATACATATATGTACATAATATATACATACATTAATTATTTATATTAATAAATCTCTTAACTATATATTTAAAATTATTTAAACTTATCAATTCATTTCATTTTAAATTTACTTTACTGTTTAAAATATTTTCTATAACTTCAATCATCTTTTTAGAACATATTCAAAAAAAAAAACCAAATACAATATTTTGCTCGATACTGTAGTCATAAATTTAAATATTACATATATTTATTTATATATAGAATTATTTGTCTTACATCATTAATTAGTGGATATGTAATCTTAAACTTTATGATTTTAAGTTCATGTGAAATAATCAACGATTTTTTCAAATTTAATGGGTATAAAATTTAGAAATGATTTTTAGAATGAAAATTTATTGAATATAATTTAAACAACCCTGAGACAGTATCTCGGGAAATAATTAAAATAATTAACACAGCCAATATCACAATTAAGATAATCTGGATCCCCGGACACGTTGGCATTGAAGACAAGGAATTTGCAGACAAGCTAGCAAGAGCAGCAATAAGAACACCATCAATAATTCAATATTCTAAACTTTTTTTGCCAAATTAAAGCGCAGATAACCACACATAACACAGAACAAAAACAAATAGACTGGAACCATAATGACGCAATAGTCAAAGCAATTCATCCAGATTTAAACAAGATTGTTTTTAAGACTAACAATCATAATAACAGAAACAACTTTAGCTACATCCATACATCTTTTCACCTCACAACCACAAATTTTATGCATCTTTTGTGCAAAGCCACTTTCAATACGACACATGCTTGTGGTGTGTTCGAATTTCCATCCGAAGCCATCGTTGGAATCACTGAAGACAGAAAACAGCAGCCAGATAAGTCAAATCAAAGAAATATGCAGAAAGTTCCAGATATGGGAAAAACTATAAAAACAAAAATAGTCTAAATAGAAGAAAGTCTAATAACAATTACATAAATAGGTTAAACGTCTAAAAAAGGATATAACATGCAATATAATAACAAGATTTTACAAAACTTTTTAAACAATGTAAAATAAAACTCCTGCCACACCTGAAAGGGAAAGGCAGAGTTCTCTTTCCTACCACATTGTATGTGGTAGGAGAATGTTTTTAAATAAATAAATAAATAATTTTTATCAATATTTTAATTAAAAATTAAATTGAGTTAAACTTAACATAAATTGATGATTTTCAATATTTTCTTAAATTTTTTTTTTTTTTTATAAATTATTTCAATAAAAAAAAGAAAAATTTCAACTCTATTTAGAAAATCATTTTTTTATTAACATTAATACTACTACAATTTTTTTTAATACATATTGCATATCTTGTAGAAGGAAAGTTGTGTCGGTTATGAAAATAAACTTCAAAATAAAAAAATTCAACAAAAACTGAATCAAAATGAAACCAGGATGTAAAATATACAATAAAAGTATCAAAAATAACACAAGAATATATATTTATATATTATGTATGTACATATATATAAATAATTTGTAATAGTTGTGAAATCAGTATAATTTTTTTTTATTTTTAAAGCTTTTTTACGAATGACACATAAATTCACACACATTACCCCTGTAAGCCTAATTATTCCCACCCTATATATGTATTTATATATTTTTGCTAAGATAAAAAGAAAACAACAGATACAAAACAAAATGGTGACCTACATCGTAATATTAATACAAACAATATAAAATAAATAATACTTATTTGATTTAAATGCATAATTTTGTTGATTTTTTAAATTCAATGCCTTTTAAAATATTATAGAAATATAAGTTTTGTTTTCCTTTTTTTTTTTTGAAAATTTTTAATTTTTAATTTTAAAATATGGGTAATTTTAGAATATGGGTATTTATAAAAGTTAATTTTAAAAAATAAATAATATTCCAATTCAATGTTAATTTTTTAATTAAATAAACATATAAATAAAAATTAAATCAAAGTTAAAAGTAATTTTAGATGCCTATTATTAGTTAAAAATAATCTAGAAATGTTTAATTTAAGAATTTATTTACAGAATTCTAAAATATATTTAGAAATAGACGAATGAGCAATAAATAAAATGAATATCTATATGATCTAATATGACGAATATCAGAGCTGCACAATTTTTTTTTTTAACTTAATGTAAATAATATTTAATTATTAAATCTAACCTCGGTTTATTTAACGGGTTTATTTAAAAATTATCGACTTTATTTAATTAAAAAAAATGTTGCGTTTTGGTTTTATACACAATTATTTTACCAATCAGCTAAGTCTTATCAAAAACAATATTATACTAGTTTTTTTTTATTCGATCATACTCCTTGTACAATGCTCTCTTTAGAAAAATTAAAACCTTCAATATTATATTATGTAGATATATGTATATCGTGGTTTTGATTCATTCATTAAACATCGAAAACCCATTTAATATATATATATATAATATACATATATAAATTATACACTTTGACTATAAAGTTAACTAATTGTTCCCCTACGCTACCGCTACGCTTTGTAAAATAAAATTCAAAAAAAAAAAAAAAAAAACTAAAAAACCTCAAAGTTTAAGGACAATAACAATCAACAAATTTTCTATTTTTACACGCTTTATCAAAATGGAAAACCTTCAAAAATCCGTATATTTATATAAAATAGCAAATAGGAAAACAAAGAAAACAAAGAAACCTTAAAAACATATTATTATTTAAATAATTAAATGAATAAAATAAATCATAAAAAAAAATTAATAAACACCTTTCCTATATAAATATGTAACGTCACTGATTGACATTTAATAATTATTATTTATATATAACTAAAAAAAAGCAGCACAACAAAAACAGAAAACCATTTTTTATTTTTTTTTTTACTTCACCTGACAAAATATGGATTAAAATTCACCTGACTAAAATAGTTTTTACCTATTAAAAGTTCAGTTATAGATTTATAAAATTTATCCATAATTATTGTATTATATGTATAAATTCACCTCTATTATGCATACGTACATACATATATGATATAAAGTAATATTATGCATATGCATAACAAATGAAGAAAACAAAAAAAACGGTAACAGGTAAGAAAAAAGTACAATAAAGGTTACTAAGATAATTGTTTTTTTTTTTTTTATTTTAACTTATTTTTTTAATAGATCTGCATATATTTAATAGACTACGAATAGAAACTATAATAGCTTAAACTACATTAAGGCTCTTACTGTATAGTGTATATGTATAATATGTATAATGTATGTAATATGTATCTATATATGTGTATGTCTAATATAACATTAAAATGTACATTTAATAAAGATTCATGAATATAATCATACAATTAAAAATAAGTACAAACTTTTAATATTTTATTACATTTACATTACGCATACAAACATATTTCATTAAATAACTAATGTTTGTATATGAAGTAAACAGCTATAATAGGTATGTTAAAAATAAAATAGTTACTGTTAGATTCCTAAATGTAATTTTTCTTTTTATGGAATCTTGAAGGCTATCTTTTACAGAAATAGATGAATGGATTGATAAAGTACATACTTCTATGATGATATTATTACTTCTATTTCTTATCTTCTTATTATTTAATGTTCTTTATTGATAAACTGGACCTATTCCAACAAATATTTTAAAAAATATAGCTTCAATATTACTGTATTTTCTAAGTGTTCACAAGATCAGTTTTAAGCCAAATGTAGCAATTTGGAAACACTGATAGGCATATGAATTACCAGCAATGGATTTGAATTCGTATCAATTTTAAAACAATCACAACACAAATCAAAAACCAATTGTACCATAAAATGAACTATACCTACATATTTATAGTTTAATAAGCATTATGTTGGGAATCCTAAGATTTATTAAGAACTATAAAATACAACTTTAAGGTACATACATAAGTATTACGGTTTTTGTCAGGTTTTAAGAACATTTTCTTTTGTTATCAATATGTTATTATGGAGTATTTTACAGTTTTAAACGGTAAAAACCTATCATGATATTCATCGTTTTTTTTTTAACTTTAACAGTAACAAATAGCTAAGTACCTGTACAATAGTTATACTTTTGCGTTTGGTTTTTTAAACAATGAAAATAATTTTATTGTTTTGTTTTATTTTATTCTGAAGGTTTTTTTCTATGGTGTGTTTTTGTTTTTAATTATTTGTTTTAATTTTTTTTGCCATGTTTCCGTATTTAACCGTATAATATAAAACAAAATTAAATTTTACTGCAAATTTTTATTGAAAATTTAATTAAACCTCATCTGATTTTACAATTATATATTAACATTGATTTATAAAAATTAAATTAAATTTTTAAATTTAGTTTTATGTTTTATTCAAATTTTGAAATTATACCTAACACCTATATATAGCGAAAACTGCAGTTAACCATAACTTATCGAAAATAACGGATTGGGTTAATTAATAACAATAAATATTTGGATTTTCTTTCTTGCTATGTGAAATTTATTTTTCTCCACGGGATTTGTTCATAAAACATACACCCATCGTAAGATGAAGTACAACTACATATAGTTTGGTTTCCTTGAAATTTCATTATAGGTTAAAACAACAAAATCCAAAATTGCGTACATAATTGGTTATTCCTTTCAAGCAATCTTTTCTCTATAAATAAAGATAGAAAGTAAAGATAGAAATATTAAAGTATTATCTCTATTTTACAGATATCTTGTATTTTAGGTAATAACGTTTGTACTATTTGTACTATTATTAACTAAAATCAACATTTCGATACACAGTTTAAATTCCTAGATGGATTAAAACTAGTTATGGAAACACATTTATTCCGAGAATTCTTTTCAAACATTCTTTTCGAAAATTTTTCAAAAAGTACGTATAACTTACATTCCAACTTTCACATACCTTCCTTTTTCTCTCCTATTAGATCCCTTCAATACTTTTCGTCTTAACCAAACTACAATAATTGTATACAAAAGAAACTTTTTCTAAAGTTTTGGAAGCATTTAAAAAAAAAATTGAACAATCAACATACACAAACAAAAATTTAATGCGAAATCCGACCTAAATAAATTTAGTCTGGTATTTTATTTGAATTGACCTAACCTCATTTTATTCTTTTTAAAATTGGTTGTAAACAACTGCGATAAGATACCACGGTATGAAAATTACATATGTTAAAAATATAGATAGCGATATATTAAAACAATATTTAATTTTTATAATAAAATAAAACAAAAAAATTTATACCGTGAAATTTAAAAATTATTTTTTATTGACTATTTCTAAATTTAAAATTTTATGACATTAAAACATATAATTAAAAAATTACCGACATAAGTACGGTAACAGTAAAATAGTACTAAAAATTCCCTAACCTATTTTTTAGTCAAAAAGGGATAGGAGAATCGTGCTTGTACCGCTCCTGTTTAACATCTTTCACCTACCCCCGATTTTCACCTACCCACGTAAAAAAACAAAAGGAATTGAATGGCAGTTAGGTAATCCTCAGTTAGGTATCCTTATAGTAGCTATAAATTAACATTATTAATTTAAATCGAGGACTTGTATTACTTTAGCCCACTAAGTATAAATTTTGAATCAATATAAGTTTTATAGCTGAATAATTCGAACTCTTTAGCTTTTTTAAGCGATTTTTATGTAAATTTAATTTAACTGAGATCATAATGTTTTTCTTGTTAACAGATTCTTCTAAAACACAAACGCACGTAATACTATATCTTTTTGGAGAGTATTTCATTTTCTTTTAAAAAATAATATCAATAACTTTAAAAATCAATTTTCAAACTTCTGTATAAATTGGCAATTTTTTTGTATTACGTTCAACAATAAAGACCAATTCAGACTGACTTTTTTTTTTTGGAATGTATTGCTTACGTTAAACAGCTGATCAGTCAAAAGTGTTTTGAATATTGACAGAAATCAATATCATATATTAATTTTTTTGTACTGCCATTTGTATTTTATTATGATCGCGTTGTCAAAATGTATTTTTTCTCCATAACTACAAAAGTTAAATTATTTTCAATATTTTGGCTCGTAAAAATGATTTTAAATATTTTTTATCAATTAAATAATAAAATTTAATATTTATATTTTGTTATTTTCACTAATTTGTCTTTGACATTTAAATCATATAAATGATTTTTGAAAAAATCGTTAAAATGGAATTTATCATTTATCACTATAGATACGTTACATAACATAAGAATGTCAAATGACACTTTTTTATGTTTACACTTAATGACTCTTTTTGTATTGTGAATTTTTTTCAATACACCACATTCTAAATCATATATGACAATACATACTTATTGGGAAGTGGCCCCAAATTAATAACATTAATATTGATTAATTATACTGTTCATTATTGAAATTTTAGAAATGTAAAACCAAAAATTCCTAATTTGTGGATACAATATACGATTCCAGCTCTAAGCAAAACTCACACTCTTTAATAAATCATTACCACATAAATTTTGACCTAATTTGGACATTAACATTAAAAAAATGTTTGTGTATCTATTTACTAAGTGCTTAAAATAAAATTAAATATAATAACATAGAAAATAGGTGCTAATTAAAGAATTTTTTCGTACAATTTCTTTTTTTTCAAAATTTTATTAAAAAAGTTACACTTTTCATGAGTAGTTTTTTTTTTGTCACCTAAATGGCCAAAATAAACCATGTAATTTTCACTAAAACTTGTATTTTCGTGATTCATATTAACTCTGAAATGTTCAGTTCAATTTTTTTTTTTTTCTCAAATATTAACAAATGTTTCTATTTTTATAATATTGTATTAACTATTTTTTTAATTATAATATTCAAAAATTAATCCTAGTCCTAGTGATTCGATCACCTAATATTAACCTATTTAGTCATTTTAATCATCATCATGATCATATTATGTATAAAATTTATAAGAACTTAATCATTTTCATCAAAACTCGTTATTTTAAAAAAAAAAAAAAAAACTTTTTTGAAATTAATACATAAATTAAAGAATAAAATTAATAAAAACAAAATTATTAACTGTGTAGATCCATTTAAATAAAATCTATACTCAGTTGAAATCACTATAAAACGAAATTTTTGAAATAGTCCAGTTTAACATACAATAATCAATAGAAAATTTTAAAATTTTTGAATTATTTTACACATCTATTGTAACTGACTACATACTGCACTACTTCACATATTTCTATCTTTTAAATGGCTATGAATTATGGATTGATGATTTAATTGAGAATGTTATTATCTAAAATTTAATTAACTTTTAACTTTCACTTCACCAAATTTAAAAGTAGGATAATTTATAAGTCATTTATGATTGAATCAGATTGAATAATTAGTAAAAAAAAAATATTTTTCTTTTTTTAAAATCTGAACAATTTTAGAAATATAATTTAGTTTCCTTTTACTAGCTTTTATTACATGGTACCCAAATAGTACGGCCAGACAGATTATGGACCAAATAATTTGTTTTAACGGTCATGGTATCTTTTTAACCTTTAAAATCTCTAAATATTTTACTTTTAATTATATTTACTGTATGTCAAAAATAGACTGAAATTCAAACATATATAAAATTGAAACCAATCAGACTCATTACAGCTATTAATGGGGGATGTTAGCTTAATGTACATTTTAAAAAGTTTTCAGTTTTCTCGTCTGTTTCATATAAACTTAATATTAATTCATTTTTTCATCTATACTTCATTATACCCGTACGAATATATTTAGTTCAAGAGTATAATATTATTTGCCATTACGTTTGTGACACCTTTTTAGTATAGCCGAGATTGATATGAAAAAATGCTCAACATCTAATTCTGATATGATTTTGTTTTATTATGTCCGTCCGCAGGAGAGCTAAGATTCCGAAATTTTTACCATTTCATTTTTACATAAATCAGTTTTCAATGTCAGGTTTGTTATTGAAATTATACAAATTTTATCGGCGGTTTTAAGTAGCTGCAGCTTCTTCCTTTTTATATGACAATAACTCAATGTCTAAAATTAAGTTACGTATCTGATATTGTTCAAACCTTAATAAATTTTGTAAATAGTATTTACCTGGTGCTAAATTTGATTTATTCGGGTGTCTGTCATACAACTTTTATTTTCATATGACTATAACTGATATATAAGCTGGATATTTAAAATTTAATCAAAAGAAGTTGAATATTACGCCAAAAACTTTTATGAAATTTGTCTAGTCTTATACGCAACAAGTTTGAGCAACTATACTAAATTTATATATAATCTAATATCTTAGTACCTAATAAAGCTAATCATCTGAATTTTTTTAGAAGATGATTCAGTTTTATGGCGACAATTAAAAAAAATTTAGTAAAAATTTTGTAAAATTTAGGTATTTTGGCGAAACGGGATTGAATAACTGTCATACAACTCCGAAAGCTATATAAATATATATATATATATATATCTCGAAACTTAATTAAGTGAAATATCTTAAACTTTCTAAAAGATGATTAAATTTAATATAAAAAAGCATAATATATTATGTTGGTGCGGATATCGTAGAGTTGACACAGTCAACTCTATCACGTTTTCTTCTTATTTTATGCTACTGCCATGCATTGTCATAATTCAGTTTCTTTCAACACAAAATTACATCTCAATTCTCAATTAAAGTGAAAGTCATTCATTTTAAAACTGTAAAATAAATTATTGAATAAAAAAGGAGATGTTATAAAAAAAAAATAATTGAAAAAGAAAAAATCATTTTTTCAGACAATTATTTATAACATAATAATCAGGTTAACAATTTAAAGTTGTAAATCCATTTTTTCTAACATTCCTGGTTTGGTTATATATAATGATTTAAATTAATATTAGATAAAGATTATATATATAGGAAATAAATTTATAGATACTCTAACTATTATATTTATAAAAAAAAAATTGTTTAAATTGCAACAACATATAATTTTAATTAATTTTCTTTCCTTATATGTATACGAATTATTTATATATAACTTTCATTCACTATTAACCAACTTAAAATTACATGTGTTATAAAAACTATTTAAAAGAAAAAAAAAATAATTCAAAAAAAAATAAAAAATTTGAAAAAGTCATCGAAAAACCACTAAAAATATTCTATGTTTGTTCATTCCTTCCTGTTGTATTGTTTAGATATAAAAAAAAAAGTATATTGTAAGGCCACCTGTTGATAAAA
Organism: Poecilobothrus nobilitatus; assembly: GCA_947095535.1. Classification (NCBI taxonomy): domain Eukaryota; kingdom Metazoa; phylum Arthropoda; class Insecta; order Diptera; family Dolichopodidae; genus Poecilobothrus; species Poecilobothrus nobilitatus. Next base: position 47,997,054 of record OX352772.1, on the reverse strand, counting down.
ACATACAACATACTTACTAGATGAGTAAAAATATCCATTTATTTAACAGTGGGAATATTTCCGTATCAAGTAAAACAAAAATACAGATGTCGTGTTAATGGAACACGTCAAAACATTCCAAAGGCACATATACTAAACATACTATAAACATAAAAGATACACCGACAATATTCAACTTCTATTTGATATAATTAAAACATCTGTCTGTTAGTGTTAAAATCACAGGCGATAGGGAGTTCTTTTTGTTTGTATTTTATTTTGTTTTTTAAATATTTTATTTTAGGGACTATAATGCGTGTATATACATATACTGTAAATATTATTTTTAAATTTAAATAGATTTTATTGTATAGAAAGAAGCTTTTAATGTAAATTTAATAAATATTTTGTTTTAATTTATTTCATTTTTAGTTTGTCCTTAATATTCTTTTGTTTTATTTTATTTACAGGTTTAATTTGCAAAAGAAATTTCATGTCTGTCAACTATTAATTGAAGAAGAATTTAACAGTATATTTAAAAATAATAATAAATAAACCTGTTTGTCACTAATAATCAAAAGTGACTAATTAAGTTTAAATTGCTATTATTTTATTTTAAACCATGAAATAAAATTCTAAGCAATGGATTTTCATATTTTTGTTTTATTTGCATTTTGACATCGAAATAAAGACAGTTGGACTTTATCTCGCTTTCCAAAAATTTTTTTTAAAATGTATACAATAAAAATTGAATAGCCTTTTTCAGAAATTTTACGAAAACCAAATTTATTACAGAAGAATTCCGTTTTTTTTGTAAAATTTCTGGAGAAAAGGTGTTGCAATTTACATAGAAGATTTTATTCAAATTTTATAGGTAGATTTTATTAGAACATATTCTGTAATAATGTAAGATTACGGTAGATTCTTTAAAGAAAAGTTCTAAAAGTATCTGCTAGGTTTTGTAATGTTAAAAAATTTTGTAATGGTAGATTTCATGGCCAACTCATTAAAAATTTAGAAATTATAATATATTGAAAAAATATTTTACTTTATTTTTCAAAAAAAAAATAATAAGGTGAAAATGATAAAATTCGCGGGTCTGACTTTTTTTCTTATTCGTAGGTGGGTCTATTTCAAATCACCCATAATGAATACTGTGGTGTTTTAAAACCAAAAATAAAATTTTAATCTATAAAGTTAATCCATATATGTATTTAAAATTGTGTAATAAGCCTGATGATCAGTCAGCTGATTTTTTTTTTCGATTCAATATGTTCAACTATTGAATATTATTTATATTTGTGTTCAATTTTAAACGACGCCTCCATTTTAAAACAATTATTATATTATTATCTTTCATACAGATTTACTGTTTGGTTATTGATCTTCTTAGAAGCAAAGTAGGTACTCTGGTACTATATAAGAGATAGTGTAAATCATTTGATGTGTTAAAGTATGTAAAGAAAGTAAAGGATTGAAATGTCATGTTTACAGGAATTATTTTCAATACTTATGAGAAAGAACATTTTTATCTTATAAGGTACCTATCCTTTAGTCGTGTGTTTAAATATAATTTATTCATTCTTGCAGAATTATAAACAAAATTTCACACATGACAGAGTACATAAAACAGGTAAGAAATGTCTAAGAGGTATCCATTTTCAATTAATGATTTAAATTAACCCTCGAGTACTCGTGTACGAGACCTTTCGACCAAAATCTATTTTAGAAGCCAATAACTTTTCTTTTCTTAAGCATAATGCTCTTCATTTTCCAAGATTGTAAAGGTTAAATTAATTTTGGTCTACGCTTACAGATGCTGCAAAAACATGTATCAGAAATGCAAAATATAAAAGTATAAAATATTTTATGAATGTGTTTTTATTTGAATATTCTTTTTTGTCTTTTAATTAAATATAATAAATAAATGTTTTATTAATCGCATAAAAACTTATATTATCCGAAAAAAAAAAATAATAGGATTATATCTTATATTATTAGCGCACATTTATGTATTTTTAAGTTTGAGTCAATATGACGCAACGCAAGTACTTATGAAAAAAATGTTGGGCGAGTACTGAAGGGTTAATATCTTTTACATTCACATCATGTTTGAACAAAGAGGAAAAAGGTTAACTTAAAACAAATTGAAGACCAACATTTTACTTATTTTTCAGGTTTTTTGTGTAAATGTAAATTCAGTCATTCACAATAATTATTCAAAATAAAAATATCATTCAACAGTTCTTAGACTTGAACTTCAGGTATGTGAAAAAAAAAGAAAAGTAATATTTAAACGTAAAAAATCCACGTCAGAATAAAATAAAACATATTTTTAACAATTTTATATATATATATATATATATATATACATATGCATGTATAAAAACAAAATATGACAATACAAGTTCATAAAGTGTGAGTAATCAAGTACTAAACTAAAGAATTTCTTAAGAATTTCAAAATGTCAATTTAGAAAAATAATAAAACAATTCTGTTGTAAAATAAACATAAGAATAATAAGGAAAACAAAAACACAAAACCGCTTTTCTCTTAGTAATTATTTAAAATTGCCAAGGTAAGTCAAGGTAAAAAGAAAAAATTATAAAATCATTATTAAATAAAAAGTTTAGGTTTTTTATTTTAATTTTTTTTGTTTTTACTGGAGGTAAGTCAAAGAAAAATGACGTCAAAGGTTATTTAAAAATTGTCTGAGAACTGCATGATTAATACACTATTATAATACACCTTCGTAGTAAAAAAGAACAAACATTAAATAATGATTTATTTTTATAAGTAAAATAAGACTTAAATTTTATATTTATTATTTACAAGATAAATATTTGTATTTTATACGTTATTGTTTTCATTTGTAATCATTTAAATAAAAAAAAATTACTTTTTCATTACAGAAAACTTAATGTGTCACAATAGAAATGGAAAAATACAATAGTTTTTAATAATCATGTATGTATAGCAAAAGAAAAATATTGTAATCTTGTTTTTCTCGAATAATGAATCTTATAGCTTTTTTTAATATTACTATTTTTTACAAGCGAAATTATATTCATTATCTATAACAGTAATTGAAAAGAAAAAACAATACAGCATTTGGAGAAAAATTTTGCAAAATTTTAGAGATCGTCACAATTTATCAGAGAATTGAAGAATCATCGAAGACTATGTCAAGTCAGTCATATTTACTCTATACAGAATTTAAATATGGGTTAACAACAACAAAATCAAAACTAACTTGCAAGTATTTCAGGTCAATAAGTTCTTGATGTTCTTTGTCAATAAATTCTTGATCGAAAACCAGAACGATTCTGTAAATGAAAAAGAAAATACAAGTAAATCGAATATGTAAGAAACAGCCGAATTCTTCGGTCCCATGCAAAATAAAATCAGTTAGGTTCAAAAATACTTGGAGAACAACAGTTACAAATAACTTAAAAGCAAAATAGCAACAAATAAAGTCAAATAGATAAGTGGGAGTAAGATGGGAGTTATGAAGAAAAAAACTACCAATAAAAGCATAATATTAAGCCAGTTATTTGTACGAGATGATTCTAATTTAAAATAATGCTAATCCTATATACACAAAAAAAACTGTAGATTATACGAAACTATTCTTAATTTTTAAATTGTTCAGCCGTTTTGTAAAAAAAAAAATAACCATCTCACAAGTATTATACATTTCTACTTCTTTAGCTGCGTATCCACAGCTTGATATTTGCGATTACATTTTTGAAGCTCTCCCTATCCTGTGCTGCGTGCATTAGTTCTACCACCGTTTGGACGCCCGTTTATAGCCTGATATTTCCGTCTCAGCCACCAGATTTGCTTTATGCCTTTAATTTTACCTTGCAAAATCAGCTGTAGAATTATACCTATAATATTTGTCATTGCGCATTATATAACCCAGATAAGTTGTTTTTCAGCGCTTGATTGTTAATAACAACTCACGGTCTCTATTCATTCTACTTAAAACATCACTATATTATGCTCACTATACATTTGTTTAAAATCAATTCAATATGTTTTATAAAATTATATTAAATAGAAAGCAGGCTTTACTTATTTCTCTCAAAGAAAATATAATTTAATAGATGCTGAATAACTTCGAACGGCTTTAATGGCAAATAATTCGACATATCTAGACACCATTTAACAGATTTTCAGTAAAAATTTAAAAGCTTACAGTCTTAACTTATATATTATAACCGATTATGACCGATTTGCGGTATTCTTTTAGAAATAATCAATTTGTAAAGTTCAAATTAATAATTTATCTACAAATTTTTTTTATTTTATTATAAATTATTATTAATTTTAATTAAAATTTGTAATTAATTAATTTAAAATTTATATACGTTATTATCATCGAATGCATGACGAATTTTTTTTATAGAAAAACTTTTAAAATTTATTATAAGTATATATAATAAATAAAACTATCAGATTAGCATTGAATTGTTATTAAAATCGGAAGTTATGCTTCTTTTGCTCTCAATTATCGACATATTGAAAAAATACGATTATAATCCCTTAAATTCTGACTTGTACAAGTACAACTGAGTAAAACAAAATGATTTATTGTAAAAGATTATTTTTAATTCACAAAATCTAAGAATATTAATAAATGAATTTGAAATATTTCCAATTTAATTTTGTTTTTTTCTTTTACACGCTAATTAAATACTAGGAACGGATTTCTTTATACTAATAAAGAAACAACCAATAGAAACAACTTAAAAATAATACAAACAACCTAAAAAAGTTATTTTTTAATTGTTGCTAATTGTATAATGGAATATTGGTAACAGAGGAAAACACATTTGATGCAACGATGTTCCTAGTAGTTCTCACAACGAATGACTTTTCATAACCCGTTTGGAGACACCTACAAACTTAAGCAGCTTTGGGAATCCACTAAGTTGTTTATTATTCATATTAGAGTAAGCTTCAATTTCTAAAGTCATTAGTTCCACTAAGTCATTGATTACTCTTTTATTGTAAAGTGTAGAAAAGAGCACTGGCGGCTACTCTAATTGTGTACAGAGTATAAAAGAGTGAAATTGCTCCAATATTTCGATGAATGTTAAAAAGACTTAATGTTACTAATTTGACACGATCGCCTACGATTTAGAACTTTGTTGAGGCAGTTTCAAAGATTCACTTTTGAACTGAAAGAAGTTTAAAGTGCGCCAGCCCCATATATGAGATTTGCAATATATCCTGTATGTTTGATCGAATGTATGTTTTATAGATATTTCACAGATTTCTTGGAGAATTATTTAAGATTAGGCATCATTTTTACATACATATATATCAAAAATATACTCATTCCACAGCACTGTTTATATAGAACTAATATTTTTTTAAGAATTAAAAATACATGTTTAATCAACATTTAATCAATTGATTTGTTAACTTTAATTAGAAATAAATAACGGAATCAGCAAAAATTGCAAAAGCAGAAATGTTCAAACATTGGGTTATTGCATAATCTGTTAAAGTTTAATACTAATTTTCTTTTTTTATTCATTATCACTTTTTATAAATAGAAAAATATAATGTTAATTAAGTATATAAATATAATTTATATACTTATTACATTAAAAGATTATATTGCTAATCTATAAATTAATTCCAAGAAAACAGAAGTTTTAAAAAGAAAAATAGTTAATAACAAAATTTTATGTAACATATTATTATTTACATTACAAGTCAGAGATAGATAAAAGAGTTCAAAAAAATTAGATAAGAGAAATGATTAAGTATAATTGCTTGCCATGTAACAATATAATATAATATATAGTTACAAGTGCAACCCAATGAAAATTTATGTACTAAAAACTAAATCTGAATAGAGATGCAGGGCAAACAGACAAAGAAAATTATACAGGGTGATTCGTAAGTAAGTGCATTGACCTAAACCATCGTGGAGGGGATAATTAGTATAGAGAAAAGTTTTGTATGAGGATTAGATTGTTGGCCCAATGGTCAGAATAGCTTTTTTTAGAATGCTTTAATCTTGTTTTTAACAGAAGTTATGGTCATTTTTCTCAAAACAAACAAAATTGTATGTTGAAAGTAAGTTCAAATATTTGTATAATTTTTAAATTTTTGAATTACCAACAGAAAGAGTACAGAAAATTTAAAGATTGTTGAAAAAAATAAAATGTTTCCAACAACAACAAATCCTTTGAGGCATAAAACAACAAATACTATAATAAATCAAACCTTCTATATAGAGAAATTACCATTTTTTTAATTATTTATTCACATCTGACCAATAATAAAATTTAATTATAATAATTTGGTCAATTTTAATAGAAGAATCAACACTGAAGGATCTTAGGACTTTCACCTAATACCAGCACCAGCTGTTTGGTGGATATGCCAGAGCTAATGGGCGTCCCCATACCTTCAATATTTTTTTGGCAATTTTTTCTTTAGATTATTAAGCTTGTTTTGTAATGTAAATTATATAATATCAAATTGTTGTAAAATTAGTTAAAATTTAAACAGATTTGAGAAAAAATGAAAGGGTTTTTATGCAGAATGGAATATAATACGTAGAATGAATCAACGTAGTACTGAAGGTCCTTCATACATCTTGTCATGTTGGAAGATGTGTGAAGGAAGACAGGTACAAATTATATGAACTGATATAATGTTTTACTGGTAAAAGGAACGCTAACAATTAAACATAGAAATATTTTTACTCATCTTGACATCTTGGAAGATGAGTCAAAATGATTGCGCGCTAGACTTGTATTTTGCGAATGATAATGTATTCCACTCGGCTTTTTCCCTTATTGAAATATGAAATACAAAAACAAAAAAGATGTAATTAAATTTAAATATTCATTGTAAAAAATTAAAAAATAAGAGTAAATAATAAAATAAAAAAAGCTATAATGGCCTTGGTAGTCGATGGTTCAATAATATTGCATTACATTTATGTATGTAATATTAATATAAATAAATAAATAAATAAAATAAAATAAATAAATAATAAAGATTTAAAATAAAAATCTATTAAATAAAAATTAAGACCTCTTATTAAATTATGAGAGGTCTCGGGTTCGATTCCCTGCTGGGTACAATAATTATAATATAAAAAAACAAAATATTCATATATCGTAATATATAACTACTTTATATATCATAATATCTCGTACACTCCACATTCCTACCAGGAAACAGGGGTTATACCTACCTGGCACATTTATGTACCACGGTACCTGAATATAAATAAATAAATAAAATTATAACAATAACATTAATAATATTTAATTCAAAATTTAATTATTTAATTATTTAATTTACTTAAACCACTAATGATTTTTATCCTGATGACTAAATTCTATTTTTTAACAACCATTATTAAAGCAACTAAATTTTTCTGCTCTAATTAATTTTAAAAACATTGAGCTTATGAAATAATTTTGTAATTTAATAATAATTTCGAATTTTTTACAATATTTAAAATATTTTTTTATGAAAAAAATTATATTAATGAAAAGAAAAATTTTCAAATCAATATCAGCCAAAGTTTGAGTCTCATAGAGTCTCCTGGGAATAGTCATAGTATAGGCACTGGAAAAATATTGTTATATTGTTTCTTATATTACGAAAAAATATTCTTCTTTACATTTATTATTTTCTACTGTGAGGAGGCGAACATAATTTTAATATAATTTTTTTATTAATTTAATATTGTGACATTATTAATTTAGACATGGACCTAACGAGAGTTTGCAATTAAAAAAACTAGCTGAGAACTTTCACACTGCGCCATTAGTCAGATATTAAAAAAATATTAGAAATAAAATAATTATAAGTTAATTTATAAAATTATTAAATTGTAATGCCTATTAGTGTTGAATAAAAAGATTTAGCTCAGAATTAATTTTGGGAAACTAATATAATATATAAGAAAACGAGGAAGAATACAGTTGCCTTTGTCAACTCTTAGATACCCGTACGAACCGTTAGTATGTTCACAGCCTGTCACTCTGCTTACAATATTATTTTTTTAATATTTTAGTATTTTAAAATAATTTGGGTGAATTTTATAATTTCTAGAACTATGGATTGTACATATATTCAAACTATATGTTTATATGTACATTCTTCAAAAGCAGATTCTAACCTTCCACATAACGATTATCAATCCAAAACTTTTTCAAATATTCTATAGTACCATTTAATACTAAGCGGTAAATGTATATTAAATTTACTTAGTACAAAATAGTAAATATAATTTTAAATATTATATTATATTATATTTAAATATTCCATTGACAGAATAATTTCTTATAAGTACAATAAAATACATATATGTATGTAAATACGGCCGCTATATAATATACATCTACACTCTTATCATTCATTCACTAGTGACATATACGATATGTAAATAAACATGATATTATATAAGTATGTATATATATTAATATCATATAAATAAAAATTCTTCAAGCAACCGTTATGTTGTTTATTTATTTACATTTTTATGTACTACGCATTATATCCTCAACAATTTCAAATTATCGAGTAAAACAAAATGCAAAAAATTTGTTGAAGAAATTTGTTAGAAAATTTGAAAAATTCAAGTAACACTTTCGTCAATTATAAAGTAACCCTACATTATTAAAAAAAGTTATTAACAGAAATAAAAGTATAATGTTGAAGCTTTAATTTTTGTGCATTACTTCAAAAAAATTTTAACAGGTGTTCAAGTTACAGGTGTTTAAAAATAAGAAATTTTCAGTTTTTGACCCCTTACAGCTCCTAAACGGGGGGTGATACAAAAAAAAATTTTTAAATGACTCATACTTATTTTGAAAGATCTAACTTCTGTCAAAATTTCAAGTTTCCAACTTAAACCGTTTAGAAGATAGAAGGGTTGAAGGATTTTGCAAAATTTGAGTTTCACATAACGGTAAATTAAGACACCGTATGCTACAAATATATATTTATTGTATATATACTTTTAAAGCTAATGAAAGTAGTAATCGTTTGGCGTTTTCAAAATGAAGATATACCTTATTCAACTTGTGCTATAACAATTTAAATATAGAGCTTTTTTGAACCTTTGGGGAGCTGTAGCTCCGTAACGGGTGGGGCTACAAAAAAAAGTTATTCAAAATAAAATTAATATTTTTGTGAGATCTATCAGTAGTTAAAATTTCATAGCTCTATTGCAAAAAAAATGTGGGGATCTAAAAGTTAGGTGTTCGAGAGCTACCCTAAGGCTTGGTCCAAACTCAACCAAAAAAAATAGGGAACCTACAAATTACTTCCAGAATATTTTGTTTTAATTTCAAGATTCTAGCTTTCTTAGTTTTTGAGTTAGCGTGCTGACGGACAGACGGACGGACGGACATGGCTCAAAAGTCTTAGAATTTTTTCCTGATCCGATCCATACCTTTGAAGGTATATCTAGCTCGCTTATTTCGAGGTGTTACAAACGGAGGAGTAATTTTATTATACCCGATCCTATCGTACGGGTATAACTAATATAAAATAAGAAAAGTACTTAATATAAAAGAAGAAAAGTAGGTAATATATTATAAATGGAGAAAAAGTAACTAAATATTATGACCGAACATGTTCTAAAAATAACAAATTTAATGTAAAAGTTATAAGAATCAGACATCATATCTTAAATAAAATTAATTTCATCACCTGTAAATGGATTAAAAACTCGAAATAAAATATATATAGAAAGATTTTTCATTTAGAGAGATTTCATTAAACGATACAGATAAAATAATAAAAGGTAGTTAATTGTTAAAAGATATATTCAACTTTGTAACAAAATTAAATGATACATAACTTAAAATTTTGTTAATTAAGTTTTGCACTAAAAGTAATGAACACTTTGTAGAGAAATAATACTTCGATAAAATAATCCATCATAAATAATGATACGACACAAATGATCTGACCAATAGAATAGTGGTAAAATTGCCGGTCTTTCAAACAAAAGATCTTGGATCCAAAGCCCAGTTAAAAGAAATAATGCTTCGATAGAATATGATGTTACGACAAAAAGGATCTGATCAATAGCATATAGTGGTAAAATTGCAGGGCTTTCAATCAAAAATATTGGGTTCAAACTCCATAGTCAGATTATATCCAATATTAGTAATTTTTACCGTAATATTTAATATCGTAATATAAAATAAATTGTATATGTTGCATATATTTTATAATTTGTACAATAGCTACAGCTAAAGAGTAATCAATGACTTAATACAACTAATAACAATAGACTTAATGAATTCCTTAAGTTCCTTAAAAGAGTAAAAATAAACAAATTTAAAATTAATTATATTACTTTCACTAACAATCTTTTATAATTTCTTTATAAAATTTCAATAACTAATAATCAATAACATTTTATTAAAAGTGGAAAATTATCGTTAAAAAAATAACAAAATATTACCCCTAATTTGTTAAAAAAAAAAATATTAGAACATTTTTCGGCTTTTTTTTTTTTTATATTTCCGGTATTAAAAATGGCGTAAAATAATAAAACAACTGTTTACCAATTATTATTTATTAAGTAATTTAAATTGTTTTCTTTTTTTTTTTTTTGTTTTATATTTTATATAATTGGCAATTATATTTAAGTATGACATACGTTTTTTATTTGATTTAATCATTTCTTTAGAATTTAACCAGATCTTACAAATATTTAAAAAGTAATAAATATTATTTTAAATAAAAAATAATTAAAAAAAAAAATTATTAATTTATTTTCGGTGTCAAAAAATTAAAGTTATTTTTAAATGAAAATCTATAATTAAAAATTTCAAGAGAAACAAACGCATGTGTTTTGTTTTTTTTTTTGTAAATATAATTAAAAAATTATAAATTTTAATTTAATTTACCTTAAAATAATTATTTATACACATATGTTAACATATTTAACAAAAAAAAATAAAAAGAATTCTGTTTTAATTTTAATGATAAAAAATAAAGTTTTATGACCCATACTAAAACTACTAAATTCATATAAAAATTTTGAAATTCTATTAAAATATCATGTTAACATATTGTTGCCAGGTTATAAAGTAATTAAGCTAAATGCTGAAAAGGTATCTAATTATTTTGTAAAAACAAATTTAAATTTACAATAAAAGATTTATACAAAAAATATAATCGGTCTTATATTTCATCTGATATTTTTAATCGGAATAATCGAACCAGATAGAAAATTTTAAGGTCATATAAATTAAGTGCAGATATATTTTTAAACTCACAAAATTGGTTATTCGTCTTATTATTTACTTCCTTTGACATTAATTAGTACTTAATGACATATAACCTATATTGATTGGTAAAAAAAGGACATATAGTATTTAGAAGGTTAAAGTTCCACGCACTAATAGAGAGCTCGTGATAGTTCTACTTCTCTATAGTATGTTTCGATGATTCGCACCTATCCTCGCAAGTCAAATAAAAAATTATTTTACAAAAAAAATTATTAAGAGACTAAAAAAACACTATTAAGAAACTAAAAAAAAATTAATGTCCGTGAGAGAGAGGGATTAAGAATTAAAAATTTTAAAATATTTTAAGACTTTATATGAGATGAATTTTATACAAGGATAAAAATTTTAAAAGTTACATTATAAAATAAAAATGAAAACTCATGGCAATTCTGAGGCGTTCCACTAAAAATTCTGATTTTGTGCACAATAATAAGGTAAGTCTGTGCACAATATTTGTCCTTTTTTGTTCGGTCAATCAGGAATATGGGTTTTAATAACAACATAGAGAAAATGGTTTAGGTTCACTCCATTATAAAATCTGCTATCTTTTCTTCATTGTCTTTTTTATTGATTCCCATCTACTACCCAAAAAAATCTTATTATACGTGGCCTCTTATTAAGGTTATTGCTTTTCAAAGTAAATACATAACACATTCTGAATTATATAAAAATAAATAAATGAATATAATTTTTTTTATTCAGCACACAATTTCATTATAAAAATTTACCCCCTAAAGGAAACCCTAATCTTTGACATTTTTTTTTATTTTATTTAAAAAAATTCTAATTCATTGATATGATATAGAACAAAAAAAAAAAAAATAAAGTGAGTCAGATTTAGACTAAATTATCATTATAAACAAATTTTTTTTAAACGGAAATATTATTTTTTAAAAAAACAAAAACTTCAAATTCAATTCAATTCAACAAAAACTGACCATAATAATAAAAGCTAAGAGAATACAAATGAATGAACAAAATTCAAACCTCAAAAATGGGCAGGTAGATAAAATACATACCTACTTAAATATACAAAGTAGAATTTTTAAAAAATTTAAAAATAAATTAAAATTGTCACTTTAAATTTCCTATATCAAAAAAAAAAAAACATAAAAAGAAAAATAGAAAAAAAAAAAGCAAAACACCACACATATATTTTTTTTTTTTTGGGGATCTCTTCCGCTTTTAATTTTTAACACATGCCTTTAATAGATTCCTAAATAGTAAATTATACCCTTGTTAAATATATTACTCATGAGTATAAAATTTTTTAAACAACATTAACTAATATAGAAACTTCCTCACATTTTTGAAAGCAAAAAAAAAAAAACAAAAAAAAAAGTGTTTAATATTAACTTAAAAAGGATTTCCCCTTTTTTTTTTTTTATTAAAATATTTTGATAAAAAAATATATTTAAATATTTTCATGTTTTATCTTAATACATATATACATATGTATGTATATATACAAACTCTTCATGGTGCCAACTCTTTTTATGGTTTTTCTCATGTTGTTTTACATTCTTTGTATTTTAATTTAAACAATTTTTAATTACAGACAAGCCCTTTTACTGCGTAAAAATCTCAGAGATGAAATTTTAAAGACAAAAAAAAAAATACAATTTTTGTATTAAAATTTAAGAGCTTTGCCAAAAATCAAATGAAATGTTTACCATGCTTAAGGTGTAATGGTATAACATAATGTATATTGTACAATACATTTTTTTAATAGAAATAAACGGTTTTAACACTAAATATGATATTTGTGTCATTATTTTTTAATTCTGCCTTGATGTTATTTAAGGCAAATATCAAACCAACATAGTTGAATTTTAAACCTTGACATCATTTTTAATTAACTCTTAGTTAAAATTTCTAGATGAATAAACAAATAGAAAGTTCTGAATTAAATGATATTTTTTAAGATAAATCTATAGATGATTTAGAAGATTTTTCTCTGTTTAAATCCAAATTATAAATATATTCGATTTTTTTCTTTTTATTTAATAGATTGAGATATGGGTTTTTCTCCATTACACGTCCGTTTTTCATTAAATTCAATTCAACTTAAACCATTGCAAAAAATTCAATTTAACTATCACAAATTATATACAAATCTTTTTAGTAAACAGGAATAAAAGAAAAGAAAATAGTCTAACAGTATAATAAATAATTTTGTTAAGCAGTTAATTATAAATTAAAAATAAAAAAAAAGATCTTATAAACATCACTGCACAATATTATATAAGGCTCAATACATTTTTTAATATTTTTTGAATTTGAATATTTCTATTTTTTCCCAAATGGTTAGTCTACGTCTAATACACTCTTAGGGTAATTAAGTTCATTTGTTGCAGTAAAAAGGATATAAAAAATATACTAACTATCTGAGAAAGATTTAAATTGCAGAACGGAAAACATATTGGGCCAAATCGAACGAGTATTTTCTGCAGAAAGCATTTTATTTCATACGGTTCTACACTGAAGTCGTTACTTTTATATGTGTGTGTAAATATTTTATTTTAAAATAAGTATTGTCGACAAATATAAAAAACATACGTACCTACCTATATGACTTTTCTGTTTGAATTTCGAAATAATAATAAAACGTGTCACATACACAAAATTTTTTTTAGGCACATAAAAATTTTTATTTGTGTTTTTCTTTGTGTTGCTGAACTTATTTTTAAAAACTCTAAAATTTTGATTTAAAAAATGAATACTAAAAAGCCCCATCACAAAATTAGTTTACAGGCAAGAGGGAATGAATGAAGTGAAAGAAAAATTTGCAGAAGCGAAATCACGAGTATAAATTACGAGTATAAATCTGATTTGGTTCAATTTGGCTCAATGAGTGTAAATAACTGAACTAAGTTTTTCAAAACTTATAATTATTCAAATACTAAGAAAATATTCAGTTTCGCCACTATTATTTTGATTCAAAATATTTTAATAAACATGTATATAGGTACAATGCATAAAAATTATAGCAAATATAAAAAAAAAAGAAATTTACTTTTTAATTTTAAATATTTTTGTACACTATTTCTTCTCTTCTACCCTCTTCTCTAATTACCTCCTCCCTGATCATAATTTTACATAAAAAAAATTAATCAAATTATTAGGTGCCTGCAATACATATATTTACATTAAAAAAAAAAATATTAAATTTTTTTAATGGCACCCTAAAACCTTTTTTCTTTTTTCTCTTTTTTCCTATCTATCTATCCATCTTTCTCTTTCTTTCATTATAAATAAATATTTAATTTAAGTAAAATTTCATAGTTCTCCCTAAATGATATTGTCATCATTGTATATATATCTTTTTAATATTCAAAATGCATATAAATTATAAGATTTTCTCACATAAACAATTAAAAACAAAGAAGAAAGAAAAAAATTAAATAAAATTCATTTTTTATTGTTCCGCTTAAAATTTTTTTTTTTTTGTAATATTTTTTTAATTATATTTTCTTCATAATAAACAAAATTCAAAAAAAAAAAAAACTCTTTCCCATCCCATTAAAATCACAAAATAAAAAAAAAAAAAAATTAAAAACAAACAAAAAAAAATCAAAATTGATCAGAAATGAGAAAAGATAATGAATAACGACATATTACAGATAGGTACTGTCGTGTATTAAATTTTTTGATATGTATCTATTCTTTATGTATATCTTATTTATCTATTGTTTACTAAAAATATAGTAAATACAATTAAAAAAAAAAAATAAATAAATAAACAAAGTAAATAATATTATTAAAACTTACCATATCTTCTTCATCTTCAAGATAATTTATATCCATTAATGTTTTCTTCCACGCCAATATAATACTATTATAATTAACACTTAATTGTTTACTAGTATTTAAAAAATCATCACTATTATTATTTTTCTTTTGTTTTATTAAAGATTCACTTTCTTCTAAACTACTAAAATTCGAAGCAACACTACTATTATTATTATTATTATTGCTATTATTATTATTATTACTATTATTCGTTGTTGCAATACTACAATTATTATTATTATTATTATTGGTGCTACTAGCAATAATGTCATTTAATATCATACTATTTCTATATGTTGAATTTCTAGCACCTGATATTGCTGCAACTGCTGTCATTTTACGCTTTAATTCAATTTCATGACATTTTCCAACTGAATTTGTACGAAGCATGACATTTGATTTATTTGTTATTATAATATCTGATTGATTTTTTTCAACTATTGCATTTTCTTTTGATTCATTTTGAATAAATGATGTTGATGATGATGATGTTGTTGTTTTTATTGTTGATGTTGATGGTGTTGGTGAATATGTTACATTATTTTTTGTGGTAAATATATTAAATTCATTATTATTTTTATTATTTATTTTCATATTATTATTATTGATATTATTGTTACTATTGTTGTTGTTGTTAATGTTGTAATAATATTTATCATTTAAATTAAAATTAATTTCATTACTATTATAATCATATAAAATTTTACGATATTTTAATACAGAAGGACTATAAATAATACAAATTGTTTTCCACGAATTTTCATCATTATCATATTTTGTCATATTTTTATATTGTTGTTGTTGTTGTTGTTGTTGGTAATGTTTTTGTTTTTCTATAATATTATTATCAATACTATCATCAATTTCTTTTGATAATTTTTTTAATTCTGGATCAGATTTTGATATTCTAATATTAATTAAATTATTATTTCCGCCATTTATGGTACTATTTCCGGTTAATGTAGATTCATCACTTGTATAATAATTATCATCATTATCATCATCAGCATCATTTAAATTTTTATTTAATTTATTTATTGTTTTTGTTGTATTTTTTGTTAATGTCATTGATTCTTTTATAGAATCATTATTTAAATAATTATTTTTTGAATTATTATATAAAGAATTATTTATTTTATTATTATTATTATTAATTTTTGTTTTTGTTGTTGTATTTGAAAACATAAATTCATCATCAGTTTCCCATTGACTATGATCTTCTTCAATTGTATTTATATTTTCAGATGTATGCTCTGTTGGTGATGAATCATCTTTTATAATACTACTTAAATCTAAATCATCATAATCATCATGTATAAATTTTATTGGTCTTGGTTTTAATGGTCTTTTTATTGATCTTTCTAGTTTTGTTGTTTTTGATTTTGTTGGTGGTGATGATGTTGATGTTGATGACGATGATGTTGATGATGATATTGATGTTGATGATGATGAAAGTACAATATCTATATTATATATAATAATATATTATATGTATAAATATTTGGAACTTATTTAATAAAAAAAAAATTTATTTTAAATTGATGAATATTTAATTAGATCGCATGCCATTGGTAATTATTATATACATATTTGTTTTTTATTGTGTTTCTTTTTTTTTTTTTTTTTTTGTGTTTTTGGAATACCTATTATCTATTATTTGCAAAATTATTCGAAAATTTAAAAAGAAAGCTTGTGAAGGAATGAAAGTTAAAAAAATATATAATTAATTAAGGGGGGTTAAAACAAAATAATGAAACATTGAAACTAATTTTAGTTTGATTTCACAATTATTACTCAATAATCATGACTTTAGTTAGACTCATTGCATCCTACTAAAAAAAAAAATCATTATTCCCATATTCGTATGTCTTATAAATTTCACTTGAATTTAAATAAATCACTACTTCTATATATATTTGATATAAATATTAATAGTCATTGATATTACCGAAAATTTTTATGAAAAAAATATGTGTACACATTTTTACTTTTCCTTCGGTAGTTGTCTCATTCTTTGTATGTTCGTTTGTTGGTGTAAGAAACTTTTACAAAGTTTGAAATAATCCGCAGTTATAGGTTCTTATTAAAATTTTAACTTGTTAGAAGGATTTCTTTTTCTCTGGCCAAAATTGTTAAAAGAATACATAAATTTTCGCAAGATTTTAAAAAATATACAAAATGTTAGATAGAAGTTATAATGTGTGTCTTAATACGTCTGTTTACACTGGTCTTCTCGGACTTACTTTTTTCATTATCATCATTATCGGACTCATTTTTTTACATAAGAAATTTTAGATTAAAAAAAAAAATTACTAATACAAAAATTAAATGAAATAAAAATTTTTTACGACGATCAGAAAAATTTTATGTACCTAATTGCATAATACACATTAATTTTTTAACAATTTTATATAAATATAAATTTTTCTTCAAAATTTTTTGTTTAAATACGCACACATATAAAAAATAATAAAAAATAATCTACTTTTTGAAGGCAAGTGTAAACGTGGATGTTCTTCGTGAAACGGATTTAGCATGAAAAGTGTAAACTTAGCCAATAAGACAATTTACAACCTAAAAATGTCAAACGTCATGTCATACGTCAAAAATTGAATCAAAAAAACGTAAAACAAATTTTTTGCAACTAAATATTTCAATTTAACCGTTATTTAAAAACAAAATATGTATTAACATTTTGGACTATTATGTCTTCTAAATCAAAAATCTAGAAACTTGAAAAAAAAGTAGTAAAAAAATCTAGAAACTTAAAAGTAAAGTAAAAAAGTAAAGTACTTACATATACAGGTACTTAATTGAGAATAAATTATCAAAAATTAAAAATTTTATACACTATTTTAAACCATATGCAAGGCGTTTGTTATTTTTATAACATTTTTGGGTGGGAACAGAGATACAAACATTAACTTTTAATATATAGCCTATAAGGCTTCTTTTAACTACAAAATTCTTTCCTTAGAATTAAAAAAAAAAATAATTTTTGAATTTTTCAAAACTTTCTTTAGATTTTTTGAGAAAATATTAATATTTTTAAATTGTTTTTAAATTAAGCACTTACGATAATATTAATGTTCGCGCTTTGAAGTTAGCGCGTTAAATCAAATTTTATTTTACAATATTCCTACATATGTCTATAAGCTAAACTTTCAAAATTGTTTTAAATTCCTATCCGGTAAATTCTTGTTAAAAACTATATTTAAAAAATCGAAACAAGGAAAAATTATTGGCTTATATTGAAGTAACGGTATTTTCCTTTATAACTAAAGTAAGCTATAAGTATACTTATAAGTTATACCTACTAGGTACCTAATGAACATTTAAGATAGAAAAAGTAAAAAGCTTACAAAATTTCCGTATCAACGGTGAAGTGCAGATTTTCGTTATTGAATTATACATATACGTATATATATAAAAATAAAAAATTTAAAATCATCCAAATTGTGTACAATATAAGAATACATACATGTGTGTTCTTGAATTACACAACCATTTTGTTTTTGATTTACGAATACATACATATTATATAATACGTATGTATGTATAATTTTACAAAATTTCATACAAGATAAGTTATCATTTATTATTTTATATTATAGATATGTATACATAGATAATATAAAAAAAAAAATAGAAATACGTACATTAGATCTATATAGAAATTTTTTCCAATTAGCAACATTAATAACGTGATCATCATAAAATTGTAAACATATTTTTTATAATTACTGATAAAAGAATTTTCTTTAAAGTATCTTATAATTTATCTATAATAATTAAAGCTTAAAAATTTCCACTCAAAAAATAATAATTAATATTAAAACAAATTTTCATTGCAGAAATATTGTTATACTTATATTTATATATGCATATAGGTATGTACATAGAAAATTTATTTAGTCACCTGTTAAAATTTAACAAAATATTTTGTAAAAAAAAACAGAGAACATGTAGGTAAAATGTATAGGCATTTTAAAAATTTCACGTTAAATTTCATGGTTCATAATAATAAAAAAAAAAAAATATATATAAAAATTTAAATTTTACACCTTTTTTTTTGGTGTAAATCAATTGAATGGTGAAAGTATAAAACTACAATATAAAATTCCATTACTTTTTTAAAAATTTTTATAAACGACAAATAAAACAAAATACAATAATTTCAATGTTGATTAAAAAATTTTTGCAATTTTTAACATTAACTAGAAAAGTACTATTAAATTTCTTACAACTACAGTTTTTAAAATAATTAAAAGAAAAATATTTAAAAAATATTTAAATAATAAAAAATTATTGCTATCAAAGAATTTATATTATTATAAATGCTTTCAATTATCTCTGACACCATGAAAATTCGAAAATTTACTCCTCGATTGATAATCAAAACGACAGCACTGATTTTAACTGAATTATAATCGTATAACTGAACTTAAAACTTAAACATTTAAATTAAAAATTTTACTTTTAATTAACTGCTATATTAATATAATATGTAGTATGTACATATGGATGGCTATATAAAAAGTGTTTTAAATTTTAGTTTTAATGAGAGTGTATATATAGGATTCACGTATTTCCTATATAAACAATAATAAGAACTTAGTTTGAAGGGTTTTGATAAATGCTTGCTCAATCAAAACATTACAAAAAACTTTATTAAAGGTAAAAATATTTTAAATTAAAATCTTTTTATATGTATTATTGCCTTTATAACCAATTTTTTGATTTTAAATATTTTATTATTAATTTATTTGACCAAAAACTTTTTGATTACAATAGAACTTTTACGTAGGTATCCCTAAATTTTTTTCCAATTTCAACTCCAATTTCTCCAAACTCCTTATATTTTTAACTATATAAGAGCAAATTCAAGTGCCTTGGGGGTGCCTGGGGGTGGTGGGGGTGCCTTCAATAATTACCTCATGTAATAAGGTATTATATTCCCACCTCCCTTAGGAAAAAAAAAACGATACATTATCCTATTCTTGAATTTCTCAATATATTTATAAGATAAGATATTTATAAGAAGACTAATTTTATTAAAAAAAGGAGAAAGACTGTATAGTTTATCGGTGTCAACCTTAGGATACCAGTACGAACATAATTAGTCATTCTGTTACCATACAATTTAATCATCTTTTACAAAATCTGCCTTAATTAAGTATACCAAGATATAACTGTTTATGTAAATTTTGGAGTTGTATGATAATTATTCGAATCTGAAGCTCTAGACTAACAAATTTTGTAGAAGTCTTAAGCGTTAAACTAAATTTTTTTGACAAAATTTCAGAGAGCTAAGATACCAGAGTTATTTTCATATAAGAAATGAGAAGTTGTATTGCAGCTACCAGAACCTGTTTTGCTAAAATATAACTAAATTTTACAGGAGTTGTTTTGCGGACAGAAGCACGAACGTATATGGCTTAATCGATTCAGAATTCGATTCTGATTTCTGAGCAAGTTTATATATAATATATAATTTTCCATATCTATCTCGACTCATTTAAGAAGTCACAAAGATGTTAAGATGTCATTTAAGATGTCAAAATTAAGTACACTCTATAGAGAATTACGATCGTACAGATATAAACAAAAATAATAAGTTAAGTGATAGCTTCAGAAACCTTAACCTTATTAACAAAATTATTATATGTTTAACGCTTGATTAAAGATTAATTTAAAAATATATAACTATATACATAATATATATTATATAGAATATTATTATTAACTAAAATTAATTTTAAAATTAAACAATAGTAATTAAACATAAAAATAACTTACACTGGTCGCAATTTATACAATTTAAACAAAACAATTGATTTCCCATTGCATTACAATTCAAAATAAAAATACATATATAAATAAATAAATGAATCACACCCATTCACCAAGTTATTGAAATTAAAATTTAAAAAAAAACAAACTATAACAACCACGTTCTTCAATTGAATTCATTGACCGAGAAAAAACTAAAACTTATTGAATACATTTTTTTTTTTTGTTATTACACCACTTATATATTATTAATATTAATTTTCCGAAATAATATTTTAAAACTTTTCTAATAGAACAATTAACGGACAATTAACGAAAAAAGAAGATTAAATATTTTATGTTTCCAATATAGATTATAAAACATGAATAGATAAAAATACGAGTATAATAACACCTTGATTCAAAGATAAAAAATTTATGCCTATACATTTTTTTTTTTTTAATGATAATGAATAAGTGAATGAACTAATGATGAATAATTAAAAAACGTATTAATAATATTAGAATTTAGAGAAATTTACCCTTTTAATAGACTGACGCCAAAATACCAAAAAAATAAAAAAAAATATTACGGAATACGTATATTATGTACTTATATATCTTAGATGTTTTTAAAAATGTTCATATTTACTTTGAAAATTAGATCATTTTCATGAAAATAAGATATATACATATACCTTTAAATAATATTAATATGATTGGCGCTTTAAAGGGCACCATTAATATCTTATCGTGTATGCCCGTGTTGATATTTAATATAAGAACATTCGATTCATAGAATCGATAAACGCAAATAACTAATTTTGATTACAAAGTATATAATCGGAAATTCTTTTTAATTTAAATGTTTATATACGTTTTATAATAACGATATTATATACATATGAGTAATTAATGTTTAGTAATTCCCAATTTTACTAAGTATAAACTACTGTCTTATATTTTTATATAATTATAAAATTACTTCTAAGATTATATTTTATCTTTAGATTTTATTGCATCTATATATTATTAGAATATGAATACGTAAAGATTAATTTTGAACGGAAAAGTCTGGAACAGTGTTATACTATAGCTATTTTTAGCACATTTCCAAAAAAATTTTGAAAAAATGTGCTTATTAGTTTCACTCTGTCCGTCCATCCGTCCGTCTGTTTACAAAACTTCTACACCGTCAAAGATAGAGAAAAAAAATTTTAACCATAGGTAGGTCTCATAAAAAAAATAATTTTGTGGAGCAACTTTTTCATGTAGCCCCCCCCCCCATTAAGAGAGCTACAGCCCCTCAAACTTTGAAAAAGCCCTATTTTTGAATGCATATATCTTATGTTCTGCTTAAGATTTTTTTTATCGGAAAACGTCATGAGATAGATATTTTTTCAACTTTGTAAATTAGTATCAAAATTATACAATTTTTTTAAATTTAGTATTTAAATTTACCGTTATGTAAAAACCAAATTTTGCATGATTTTTCTACTTTCATAACTCCGGTACGCTTCTAGATAGAAGCTTGAAATTTTGAGGTAAGAAAGAGCTTTTCGAATTAGTATAAGTTTGCTCAGAAAATTTTTTCGGACCACCCCCTGTTTATGAGCTATTAGGGCTTAAAAATTGAAAATTTGCTATTTTTAAACACCTGTAACTTAGGAACCTGTACATATTTTACTTCTGCAAGATATAAAAATTAAAGCTACAATAATATATTTTTACGTGTGTTAAAGGTTTATTTTAATTGTAAAGGGTTCCAAAGTTGCAGCTCTTCAAAATTGCGAAAAAGCCCCATTTTCAGATGTATATATCTCGGGCTCTGCGTAATAATTTTGCAATCTAAAACCGCCAGAAGATCGAAAATTTTATTATCTATATAAAACAATATCAAAATTATGTAATATTTTGTAATTTACTATTTAAATTTACCGTTATGTGAAAACCATATTTTGCATGAAATTTCTTTTTTCATAACTCCGGCACGCCTTTAGATAGGAACCTGAAATTTTGAGACAAGAAAGAACTTTTAAAATTAGTATAAGTTTCCTCAGAAAATTTTTTGGTAACACCCCCTCTTTAAGAGTTATTACGCCTCAAAAATTGAAAATTTGCTATTTTTAGACACCTGTAACTTAGGGACCTGTACAAATTTTTCTTCGGCAAGACATGAAAATTAAAGGTTCAATAAAATATTTTTACGTGTGTTAACGGCTTTTCTTAGTTATATAGGATTCCGGACTTACGGCCCCTCAAAATTTCAAAAATGTCCTATTTTCACATTTTTTCTTAGTACATGAAATTTTCAAATTTTTGTGTAAGTCACACTTCTAAACAGTTTGTATTGAGTTTTGGAAATGTGCGCTTTTAAAAACCGTTGGTTTACATTCTACCTTGTTTAATAGTTCTTTGGCTGTGTTGCCAATCGATAACTTTTTACCCAATTGAGTAAAATTTTGACTTAAAGAAGATAAATTTTGACATAAGTGTGGTGAATTAATAATGACATTACGTCTAAGCGTCAGTTAACATTATTTGATTTAAAAATTAAAAAAAAGTCTATATGTATATAAATTAAGTATTAAAAAATAATAAGCAAGGATTTTCAACCATTACCTTATTTGTTCTAAAACTTGGATCAACTTAAGTCTCTTTATATTAAGTACTTAACTCTTTTATATTATATTAAATATTAATATTGAGTAACACTAAAATAATAATAATTTTCTTGACACACAAATTAATGGATATTTATACAGTATTCTCAAATAAGTAAAGAAGAAAAAAATATTTATAGACGTCTACGATAATACTTAGATTTAAATAAATCAGCAACTTATAGATGAAACAGCTCAAGGCGAAAATACGGTTTTTCCAAAATATTTATATATATATAAATGTAATCTACATGCGAGATACACGAAGAATATCAAACTAAGATCTGTCAAATATGACAAAGCAACAACCCAACCCAAGAAAATATAGCTGGATGCCCCACAAGCTAACAAAAAAACAATTCTATCGCCAATTTGAATCGTTGGAGGGGGAGCCCTCGATTGGAATCTCTAGAGGAAAAAATAAGTGGGAAGGCCTAAAACTACATCGAGAAGAAGCATAACTAAAGAAATCAATTATGCAGGAAAAGCTGGACACAAATAAAGACATTTACACCAAATAGATTAGATACAGAAGCTTTTTGGAAGGCTATATCTCCCAAGGGAGTAAAAACGAAAAAAAATATGCAAGATACAGAATTATCATCAATTTTAGAGTTTGTTACAAAATTATGGTTTTAATAATTTGTTTAGTGGGAGTTTGGAGATGGTAGCCCCTACTATTTCTAATAAAAAAATGTGTAAAATAATACATATTTATTTATTTTTTAAATTTATTACCCATATATTCCTTACATATGTAATTTTATATAAAAAATTACGATTTATTGTTTGAATTTTATTTGGTATGGATTTTAGAAGATTGATTTTTATTATTTGAATTTTGGCCTAAAAGATTTTGGTAATAGCATTTTAATGACAGAATATTAGAATTTTTTCAGAATTTAGTAGTAATTGCATACAGTGACATTACTAGTAAATAACAATGATTTTAGAGTTTTGGTTACATGTTTTGGTATCATGTTTTGGTATGTTTTGGTATGGTATCATGGTTACAAAATCAGGGTATGGTATGGTATCATGGTTACAACAATAAAAGATTTTGGTAATAACATTTTAATGACAGAATCTTAGAATTTTTTCAAAATTTAGTAGTAATTGCATACAGTGACATTACTAGTGAATAACAATGATCCGACCAACCTTAAAAAAATGTAGATGTTTCTTATTTAGATTAAAATTTTTTATATAGAACTCATAAACGAAATGTTAGAAAATTGAATAAATAAAGTTTAAAAAAGGAGAATCCTCAAAGATGTAATCAAGAACTGAAGATTGAAGATTTTAACAGAATGGTGAGATGGTTTGGAACGCATAGAATTGTAATGGAACTAAACTTTGGTTTTACATAAAATCTCTTACACAATATATATATGTATATAAAAAATAAGTAGATATTTCTTTAATTTTTGTATCTTGTAATAGCAAATTTGCAAATTTAAACCATTCATTGCTCCCAAATAAAAACTTGAAGAATGCAAAAATTGGTTTTAAAAACAGTTTAAATTTATTTTTAAATTTTTGTCCTTTCAATATTACAAGTTTCTCAATCGAAACTTTCGGCAAATACTAGATATGGATCCAAGTTTTTGTTTTCATATAACCAAAATTTTTAATATTAAATGTCAAAAATTCTTAAGTATATTATTAATTCAAGTTTAATCTCATGAGTAAACATTAAGAATTACAAATTACATGTTTAACCGCATACAATCAGATTTTTTTTTTTTAATTTTCTTATGAATAATGACGTTTTACTTTAAAAAGAAATAATGACGTTTCTTAGGTTTTATAATGAATGACGTTTAATTATATTCTTAATTATTACTTTTATTAATTATCGTTTTAAAAAAAAAAAAACAGAAATAAATAAAAAATCCCCTAAGAAATTATAAATAAAAACTTGTATAACTTGATATTTTATTTAATCAACGTTAAAACAACCCAACCCACATTATTTTTAGTTCAATCATCTATGTATATGGCAATACAGTAAATTTTTTATTTTTTTTTTAATTTATTCTTAAATCACCAATTAGTAATGCGATTTGATCATAATTTAAATATTCATCAAAAAACAATATTTTTAACTTAGGATTTTTTTTTTTTAAACTTAAATTTTACCTTCATTATTCTTATTTGTACCCAATTGATCATTATTATTATTATTATAATATGATGCTCTTTTCTTTAATTTTAATTCCAATTCTTTAATAAGATTATTATTTTTTTTTTCGTCAGTAACAGCTCCTTTTGAAATTTGTGATGCATTAGAAACTGCTGTTTCAACTGATGAATTTATTGTTTGACATTTCCATATCGGTTGATATATATCATCATCTTTAAATTGTGATCTCATATTTGAAGATGATCTCAATTTTGGTAACGGTTTCGATGCCAGTGACAATAATGAAGATGATGATGATGATGATGATGCTGATGATATTATATTTTTATTATTCGATGATAATTGAATTGAAGGAAATGATTGTTCCTCTAATTCAATTGATTTTAATAGACTTTTATTACGTACTGGTGGTGTTGGGGGTAATGTTGGTGCCATATGAGTTAAAAATTTTCTTGGTGGTGGTATAGGTTTTTTACGTGTAATAATTTTATTATTATTACTGTTATTTATTGTTCCGTTATCACTTTGTTCACTATTATTATTTCTATTCGAAATTTCTTTATTTAAATCAATATTTACATTAACAAATGATTTATTTTGATTATTATTTGTAAATTCCGTATAAGCCAGACCGCCACAAATAAAATTATTATTATTATTATTATTAAAATTTACTATAAGATTTTTTTGTTGTTTATTAATATTTTTATTATCGTTCGTTTTTATTGATTTTTTATGAATTTTTTCTTTTTTTTCGGTATTTTCTAATAATAATAATGTTTGTTTATTGATTAGAAATTTTTGAAATTTTTCAAATAATTTTATTAAATATTTTTGTTTACAATTAATATATGAATTTTTTGTATTTTGTATATAATATAAAAATTCAGATAAATTTTTATCATAAAATATTATAATTTTATTTAAACTTTTTGATAAATTTAATATTATATATATATATTCGAAATTTATTAATTGATTATGAAATATTATAACATTTATATTATTATTATTTTTATTATTATTTATATTTAATTCATTATTATTTGTAATATTTTCTAATAAGTCACAATAATTTAATGTATTATTATATTTTTGTAAAAATAAATTAAATTTTTTATTATTATCAATATTTAATAATTTTTTATTATTTTCACTATAATTATTATTATTTTCATAAATATTTAATATATTTTCATTAAAATATAAATTTTTTATATCATTATTTATTTGAAAATCACGATTTATAATAATTTCGTTATTATTTGAATTAGAAATTTCACATATACTTAAATTATTATTATTGTTATTTGTTTCAATTTTTGTTTTTATATTTAATAATACATTGATTGATTCATTATTAATTATTGTATAATTTTCAATATCAGTTAATTTATTTTCAAGGTCACTACAAATATAATTACTTTCAAAATTTGTATTTAATATTATTTCTTCTATTCCTTTTTCTTTTTGTTCTGATTCGTATTCTTGTTGTTGTTCTAATTGTTGTTGTTGTTGTTGTTGTTGTAATAAAACTTCCGTTAAATTATCATCAATATTATCATGTTGATGTCTTAATTGCAACTGATCTACTGTCTCATCACCAGGTTTTAAATAAATGGCACGTCGTTTTGAACGTTTTTCTTGTTGTTCTTTTTCTTCTTCTTTTTTTTGTTGTTGTTGTTGTTGTTGCTGTTTATCGTAATATTGTTGTTTTTGTTGTTGCCTTAATAATTCATTATATTTTTGTTTTTCCATTAAATTCTTTTTAAAATTATCAACCATATTTTGTATATATTCGTCGTTATTTAATTCATTTATAATATCATCATGATCACTAATACTATTAATACTACAATTACTATTACTACTATTATTATTATTATTATTATTATTATTTTTATTACAACCACTAGTACCTGTTGCTATATTACAAATACTAGTATACAAAATTAATGTAGAATTATCATTTGTATTTTTTGTATTATTTTTATTATTTCTATTATTATTTTTATTAATACTATCACCTTCTTTTTTATTATTATTTGTTATTAATTGAGAATTTTCATATTTATTAAATTTTTTCTCTTTTAACTGTATTTTATTTTTTTCTTTTTCATTCTTTTTAATATAATCATCAAATGATATTGCTATCTCTTTTTTATTTATAATATTATCAACAATTTGATTATTACCGTTTTTAGATATCACCTGTTGTTGTTCATAACTTGAATCCAAATCAACTGACTCAGTATCTGTTATATTTATTGTATTATTTTTATTATTGTAGTTTTGTTGATTGTTGCTATTATAATAGCTGAATTTATGTGGTTGATATTTTGTAGTTGGCAACATTATTAATTGATCATTTTTTAATGAATGAGTTGAACTTAATTCAGTATTATCGCTATCAGTGCTAGTAGTAATAATCGCACCAGCAACTTCATTATTTTCATGTAGTTTTTGTTTATGATTGTTGTTATGATTTTCTTGTGGTAAATTTAATGTTTCATTTGAACTGTTTATATTATTATTATTATTCAGCATTGTATAAAAAATAGAATTACCAGATGATGTAGATTCATTACAATTAATATTTTGATCTTTTTGTTTTTTATTCATATTTTTAAACATTTCAATTGGACTTGCTGGATTATAATTATTAATATCTGTTGTTCCTGTTATTATATTATAATTATAACAACTTTTATATGAATTATTTGAATCTGATCTTGTTGTTGTTGTTGTTGTTGTAGATGCTAATGTTGTTGCTAATAAATAATTATAACCAAAATAATCATAATTTGTTATTGAACGTGATGGTATATTTTTAATACAAAATATTGAATCATCATAATCATAATTATAATAAATATGTTGTTCATTACGAATAATATTTAACCAATTAATAACACTATCAAATATTAAACAATAATCATCTGATGATGAATTTGTTTGTGTAGTACATGATGTTGTATTAAAATCTATAGATTCTGAAGAATGCATTGATAAAATTTGAGGTTTTAAATAATGACCACTTATAATATTAAATTTTTTTCTTTTTTTTATTAAATTATTAAAATTTCTATTATTATTTGCATTATTATAATTAACTTTCTCTATTATTTGTTGTTGTTTTTCAAAATTATTACTATTATTATTATTATTATGATTTCTTTTAATTGGTGTTGAATGTGAAAATGTTACTGAATTATATGATAATATTTCAACATTATTATCATTATCATCATCATGATTATCATCAGAAATTGATTTATAATATGATTTATCTTTTAATTTTTCATCATTATATAAATCTTTTTTTATATCTAAAGTTTTTATATTACAATTTAAATTTGAATCAGATTTTGAATCATATTTTATTATTTTATTACAATTATTTAATAATAAATCTTTGGTTTTATAATCACTACTACTATTAGAAAATGAATTTATTGATTTTGATTCATTTTTTAATTCAGAAATTCTTTTAATATCAAATGTATCTTTTGTATGAAAAACATTATTAAAACCATCAATATTATGTACAATTTTTAAACGATCAATTGATGCATTTGATTTTGAACTATTATTTCTATTAATTTTTTTATTTTGTTTAACTCTTTTTAATGTATCAATAATACCATGAAAAAAACGTTGTTTTTGTTTTTGATTTGATTTTTGTTGTATTTGATGATCATTTTCATTTGATGATAATATTAATTCATTAATATAAATTTTTTCTAAATCATTTTGTTCTAATAATAATTGTTCATTACGTATTGTTTGACAATTACGGCATAATTCTGTACCAAAACGACCATAAAATAATATACCACATTTCATACATATTTTATCTGGTTTTTTTAAATCTTTTTTTTTTTTAATTTTTCTTTTAGTTTTTATTAAATTAATATTATTAATAAAAAAATCATTATTATTATTATGAACAGTTGAAGAATTACATAAATCACATAAATTATTAATTGATGAATTATTTGTTGATTCATCTATTGATGATGATATATCATAACCACATTCATTACAAAAATTTTTATATATACATTCACTACTTAATATTGTATATTTTGATAATTGATCATCATCATTATTATCATTTTCATTAATTAAATCAAAATTAATATTATCATTTATATAATTATTATATTTTTTATTATTTGTATTATTATTATTTAAATTTCTTTTATTACTATTTAATAAAAATTCTTGTAATAATAAATTTTTTTCTAAATATTCTTCATCAAATTTAATTGCTTCTCTACGATTTGAATAACGATTTATACGATTTATATTTTTACGTATAATATGTTTTGAAATTTCTAAATCATCATTGTCACAATTAAAATTTTCATTATTTTCAATTTCAAAATGAAAATCATTCTGATCATTCTGATCATTTTGTTGATTTAATTCAAAGTTTGAATCATTACTGTTCTTAATTTGTGAATGTGTATCTTTTTTTTTTAATTTTAAGATTTTATTATATTGAAAAGGTTTTTCATATGATCGTTTATGATCTGTTATTGTGGCGATTTCATTTTCTGTTGCTGTTGTTGTTGTTGTTGTTGTTATCACATTATCGTCGTCTTGTATATAACTATTTCTTTGTTGTATTTTTTTCTTTTTATAATTTGAATGTTGCTGTTGTAGCTGATTATTTTCAGATTCATCAGAATTATTTTTTCCATATCGCAACATTATAATAATTCTGTTTTGTGCTTTTTGTTTTGTTTTTGTTGTTTTTTTTTTTTATTTGTATTAAAGTTTTAATTTTTATTTTTGCCTTTTTTTTATTTTATTTTTTAAAAAATCACTAAGAAAAAAAAAAAAACCGAAAAAAAAAAATAAAAAAAAAAAATAACAAAGTTTTTTAATTTACCCCATAAATTTATTTAAATTCAAATCTTTATCTCAGACGAGTTTTTTTTTTTTTTTTTTTTTATTAAAAATAAATATACAAATTTAAGTATACATGACAGTATACTATATAGTATTTTAGTAAATAAGTAAGTAAGTTATAGTAAGTAAATAATATCTTTTAATAAATATGCACAATTTTTTTAAAATGACTCATATTTTTTAGTTTAATTAAGAATAAACGACCAAAGAAACGACTAATTCGCGAAAAAAAGAAAAAAAAAAATTAAAAAATTAAAAAATAAAATAAAAAAACGTTATTTTTTTAACTATAAGCGGAGTTATGCTATATAAAGTATGTATCGCGACTTTTAAGTAAACTTTTTTGTTTTTTTTCTTTTTTTGTTTAAGTAAAAAAAGATGAACCGCTAAAATGATTTTTTATTTTTTATGTTTTTGTTTTTTTTTGTTTTTATGTTTCATATTCTTCGATCACGATCAATTTTGCTTTATTTATTTATTTTTGTTTAGTTTTTGTTTTAATTGTTTTTTATTTTCTTGCCTTTAAAAAAAAACATAATAACAATTAATTTATTTAACTAATCATTTTTTTTTTATTTTATTTCGAAGAAAAACTTTTAATAATCATATAATTGCATACATACTGTATCATTTAAACATTTTATAAATATTTAAATTAAACAATATTATACAATATTTTGTACATATATATGTATGTACTGTAAGTAGTGAGTACATATATTTTTTATGTTAAAAATTAAAATTAATTACAGTGAATGTCATTAAAAAGTGAACAAACTTAAATTTTTACGCTATACTACAATTTAAATATAACAGCTACAAAGTTATACAAATGTATACAGAAAGACTCCGATTTAAACCTCTTAGATTTAAAATTCTTCAACTTAAAACTTTTCGATTTATACTTTATTCTCATTTTACCTAATTTTTATTTTTTATACATCCTTTTTTCAATTTATATCTAGTTTTAATTTTTTTTTTTGACAAATATTTTTTAATTTAAGATAATATTTCGTTTTACGTTGATTTTTCCCTAATCAAAATTCAAAATTATTAACACGACGTTGACATTGTATTTTAAACTAAATTCATATGTGTTTATGTACATATGTACTTAATAATTGTATTTTTATATAAATTACATTATAAAATTTCCTTTCGAAATTTGAAATTTTTGTTTAGCTCGAAATTTGAGCTAAACAAAAAGTTTAGCTCAAATTTTATTGAAATGCTGTTAAGACTAAAAAGATCACTTACTTCATTTTATCTTAGAACTACAAGACAAAATTGAAGAAAGAAGAGATCTAGGAAGAAGGAGAAATTCATGACTGAAAAATCTTATGGTTTAACATTTCTATAAAATCCCAGTTAAGAGTTGCTGTTAAGTATTATAAGGCTAGTTGGACTGACAACTTGGTGTAAGGATGCACCAAGTACAAATAAAAGTATTATTTTTTAAAGAGTTGAACAAAATAGTTGTAGTCTTATAATGTAGAGTTAATTTAATACATTCAGTTATTAAGGTATATTTAGGGACCTCTTTTGTTCCAAAGTTTTCAGAAACTGAATATATTTTCTTTTTAAAGAAAAAACAAGAAATTTTAGAAAAGCTGTGTTTTAGCACTTACATAAGTATGGATTTCAGATTATGACAATACTTGAGTAGTTTAAGATTCTTTTTTAAATCTAAATTAAAGAACAGTCAGAAATATTTTTAAAAATTTTTTTTATTTAAAATTTTTAAATCGGCATATTTTAAATTTTTAATTAATATTTTTAAAAATTTTATTGATTTTATTTTCTTCAATTATTTATTTATTTATTTATACACAAGTACCGTTGGATAAATGTACCAGGCAACTATAACCCCTGTTTCCTGGTAAAAATGTGGGGTGTTTCTTTACAATAGAAAAAAATTAATAGGTACATAAATTAAAATCATAGCAAATTCAAAGCCTCGAAAAATCTTTCACTTTTTTGCCACCAGGCTGTGTATTTTGATGTGTTTACCACAGCTATGAGTGCTAGTCTTCAATTATAAATATAATTAATTCATATCAATTCAATAATAAAATAAATTAACTTTAAAAGCAGATAATTTTATTAAAGAAAAAAAATGTTTTAAAATATTCTCGAATTTTAAGCAAAAATACATAATTTTAAATTATAATAAAATTCCTATTATAAAATTGATTACAATTAATACACCTGTAATTATTCACCTGTACTCTATACCTGTACAATACCGAATTAACAAACAGGTGCAAAATTAATGACAAATCCGAAAATAATGATAACATATTAATTCAACTATCAATTTAGAAATAATTGTTTAAACACGGAATAATTTCCATTTGATTATTTTTATTTAAAGAATCTTAAAAAAATAAACAGATCCTCTTTTTTTTTTTGTTTTATTTAAATAAGATTCACTACAATCGAATAATCAACGGCTTAGTGGTGAAAAAAAAAATATTAAAAAAAACTGAAGCTTAGCGTAATATGAATAATAAATGACTTATTGAATCTAATCTTTTAAAATCTAAGCTAGTGAATCTATGTAAGCTCTATGCTTTTTAAATGAGTTTAAAGTAAAACAAAAAAAAATAACTTTAGTTTTGTTGTATAGGTATTATTAAATTCACTGAGTCATTAAATGTAAAAATTAAATAATACATATTATGAAATTCATTCACGCATTCACTAAATCAATTAAATTATGTACATACAAAATTATGCAGAAATACAAAATTATACAGAAAACTATCAAATTTACGCAATTAAATGAAAAATATTTAATATTTCTCTGTCTCATAATAAATATTTAGTAAAAGTCAAACCAAGTCACACGTTTTCAAATATAGTTAATTTCTAACCTGCTATACGTATAGTCTATTTTCTCATTTTTTATTTGTCACTCATTTTCTATTAATAGGTAGGTATCTTTTTAAATGCTAAAAGTAAAAACACTATAGTTCAAAAAAAAAATAATTTTTGGATCCATTAGATTGAAAAATTAGTGTATAGAGCTATTATACTAGTCACTTAAAAAGTTTTAAGTTTAAGTCAAATATAGGTTATAAATTTGATAAATTAAAAGTATACATTGAAGAACATATGTATATGTATAGGTTATAACAAAAACTAATCCTATTTATTTGATTGGAACAAAATATTATAAAATACACATTATATTTAAAATTATAATTAACAGTTACTTTTATTATATACAGTTTTGTTTAACTACATACTAAAATATTTAACTGTTCACAATTTAATGACACCGATTGTATTTTTTAGTAAACAGTAATAAATAATAATTAAATGTAATTATAATTACATTCGTTTTATAATATTATTTTTTTTAATAATATATAAATATTAAATACATGTTTTAAATCAATTTTAATATTTTTATAATATATTATATGGCACACAACATATCATGTTACATATTTATTTATTTTATTTATATTTATATGGTAATTGTTTTTTTTCCTTAAATTTTTATTATTATTTTCTATTTAATTTTTACTCTATAATAAACACGACGTAAATCGATTCAACTTTTAATTAAAATATACATTTTAAATTGTAGGTAGGTATAAATAAAATAAATAAATCTTAAGATTTTTATTTTTCCAATAAAATATTTAATATAATTTTTAATATTTTTAGCATTAAAAATCGTTATCAATATTTTTTATTATATATGTACATATGTATTTATGTTAATATTTTAAATATTTATTTTATAAAAATTCTTAAAAAAAAAAAATGTTAATTTTTTAAATAAATTTTATTAAAATCAGAAAATTAAAATAAAAAAAAAAAAAAAAAAGTTTTCAAATTTTTCCTTTTGTAATTTTAAACTGTTATTACAATATTTCGATCACGACTATAATAGAAATAATAAGACCGTATAAGACCGTCGTCATCGTTGTCCGTCTATCTCTTAAAGGGTGCTTAATCAAACTAATCTTTGCTCAACTTAAAAAAACAAAAAAAAAAAACAAACAGTTTTACAGGCCTTATTTTATTTTACTGTAACGACTGTGTAAAAGATGGTGTATAATGTATATTATATTATGGTGTATGGTTTTTATGTTTTTAATTTGTTTTTTTTTTTTTTTGTTTTAATTTTCTTTATATTCA
Source organism: Poecilobothrus nobilitatus (assembly GCA_947095535.1). NCBI lineage: Eukaryota > Metazoa > Arthropoda > Insecta > Diptera > Dolichopodidae > Poecilobothrus > Poecilobothrus nobilitatus. The sequence goes on along the minus strand of OX352772.1, from coordinate 47,962,330 downwards.
CATATTGTTGTACTCAGTCGTCGTAATTCAGTATTATACTTTTTCTACTGCCATTTGTTATTTTTATGTTTTTTTTTCTGGCAATTTTTTGTATGTTTCGTTTTTTTTTTTGGATTTTTTTTTTGTATCTTATTTAATAAAACATCTTTTAAATAAAAAAAAAAAAAACACCAGAATGAAAAACCAACCAAAAAAATACAAAAAACAAAAAAATATTTGAAATGAAATGAACGATTTATAGTGGCACACAATAAATAAAACACTTTATAACAAGCATTTAATATTAAATGAATTAATCCAAGTATAACTATAGGATATAATAATTTATTGAAAATTCAGGTTTCGAAAGTCTTCACTCTTACGGTTTAAAGATTTCTTCTTTTTCACTTTTTCTATAGAAATTATTTAAATGTTGTGACTATTAAAGAATATTTTTTTTCCATTGCTGAAAACTGAGCTAAAAAATTAGTAATTACTATAGATTCGTAACTACCGTAGCGTACATTAAAACGTGGAAGAGATCAATAAAAACACTGGCAATATATTCAGGATTTAAAATCTCTAAAAATCTATGGAGAATTGTAAACTCAGTCAAAGAGAGAAAATTAAATTACTTTGCACATGTAATTAGAAACTCAGAAAAAGATCACTTACTTCATTTTATCTAAACAAGGCAAAACTGAAGGAAGAAGAAGTATCGAGAGAAGAAAAATTTCATAACTGAAAAATCTTAGAATCTGTTCTCCATTTAGAGCTGCTGTTAATAAGATCAAAATAGCCAAGATGATAACCAACGTTCGTTAGCAGTTACGGCACTTAAAGAAGAGAAGAATGCAAAATTTGAACTTGCATTTTCTCAGTTAAAAAACTATGCGTTTAATCACTCTCCAACAAGGTCCAAAATTATATAAAAATGTATTTTTCAGGATGTTTTACTTATGTAACTTGGATTGTAGTTTAATTAAATTTCTTTTTTTTGTTTGAATAAATTAAATTCTTTCTTTATATACATACATACTACATGATTTTAATTTTTTCAATTTTCTAACTCAACCTCCCCAAAAAATTTTCTCAAAATTCTAATCCCAGCTCAATACTTCTTATTTTAAAATGTACTCACTGCCTGTCCTTCTAAAAGTGTAACTACTTTAGAATAATAAAAAGTATCTCTTAGATATTTTAAGATAAATTAAATAACAGACATGACATTGATAATTCTGCACGTATCTCATTATTTTAGAATTGAAAGATATCCCGAAAAACAAATTATGCTTTAACATAATTACAATGAATACACTTGAACATATATTTATGTTTCAACTAGATTCCACATCTGATTCATTTAAGTAATATCCAAAAATTTCTAAAGAATTTCTTTAGAATTTCATTCAAAAAGATGAAATTTTATATGATTATAAATGACTACTGAAACTGTTTCTGTAAATAACATAATCCAAAATAAACCCATTTATTTAACCACAAAATAGTAAGAATAAAATATTATTTGTAATTTTAATATGCAATAAAATTATTAAATATACCTATATACACTACTTATGTACATATATTCTACTATTTTTTTTATTCAAACCACATTTTTAATAGGAAAAAAAACCTTCCAAAATGTAAATTCAATATAATGATAGTTAAAAAAAATTTAAATTTATTAAAAATAAAAAAATATGTTTTTATTAATTATGTTTTTATTATCCCCCTCTACAATTCATCCACAATTATTACTTAAAAAAATTTATTAATTGAAGTAACATCACCACATCGTTACAATCAACTCGATAAAATGCTCATATGTTTCTAAATAATAAAAAACTATATATCCATTTATACAGTTACAGACATATAATTAGATGTAAAAAAACATACTTCTAAGTTTTAATCATTTTTGCAGATCAGATAATGAGCAGATCTCTAATAATTTGAATTATTCAATATTAAACATTTTAAAAATACTAAAAATCATCTGACCAAATTTTTGTTTTTAAATTTATTATTTTACTCCAATTAAAAATTAGAAGGGAGGATGATCTATACACAAAAATAATATAAATGATTAACGTTAATTTATATATCTAATATATTATTACTATAATCACTAAATAATCTTTCGTTTGTTATGTGAAAGTTGCAGCTCTTGCTTTAAAAATAATAAAATTTCTGGGGAAATTCATCTTAAATAACCTTTTCTATCTATCGTAGGTGGACTTAATTAATTTTATTCGCTTTGTAAGAAACTCTCAATTGTTTAATTAAGAGAAATATTGTTCCAGGGTATCACAACAGAGCTAAACTAGCCTAAATGTGCTACTGCACCTATCTAACTTACCTAATAACCATTAGAAATACATTTCGATTTGCGTTAGGTTATAATGTACTATTTTCAAAACATTTTTAGACCCATGTATATAAATTATAAATAACACTTTTTTCTAACAATAAATTTCTATATTTGAAACTCTGCAATGTCCTTATTTTAAAGTTATTTTTTAAGTTGTTTCAAAGAGGAACAAGAAGAGCTATTACTAGATGCACGTTTACTATTGACTATTTTGGATACAAAATATAATATAGCCATTATTAATTCGTTTGTCATGCGTATATCATGTATGTGTATATGAGTCCTGTTAGCATATGGGTTTTCCATTTTTATTAATTTCTATGTGATTAATATTCTAAAATTTAGATAGAATATGGACAAACGCTTCATTCAGAATATGTCTTTAAAATTCTTAGTCCTAACTGCTCCTATTTACCTTCTAAGTAATATGTATCTACAATATCATTTTTCCAAATTTTGATTTTATTTAATGTCCAAAATTTAATTCAATTTAAAGTCGAACACAAAGAAGCATGAATAAGGTACTAAAACCTCTTAAATCTCAGATATTTAAACGCTTTTCCTCCGAATTCTACAAAAAAATATTAATTCTATTAAAAACATATTTTAAAGAATTTCTAACTAATTTGACCACAACTGTACATTAACAAATTATTGTAATACATATGGACATAAATTTGGTATAAAAAAAAAAACAATGCAAAACAAAAAAAAAATGATACAAAAAAAATTTTTTATACGGAATTTTATTAGCCACAGCCCCATTCCGATGTCATTTTTAACTGACTTCTGTTCTTATAAATAAATACATATATATTTGATGTTTGTTTTTTATTCATTTCTTATTTTGTTTTTTTTTTCTTTTTTTTTTTTTTGTTTCTTTGGAAAAATAATGGAAAGTTTAAAAACAAAAAGAAAAATATTGTTTTAGTTTAATTTTTTAAATGAAATAGAAATTTATATGGAATACCGTTAATAAAGAAAAAATTTTAAGCTATAAAAGCAATTTAAAAAGAATTTTTTTTTTTTCTTCTTATTTCTTTAAGATTTAAATCTTCTCCGGTATCCAAAATCTAACAAAAAAACTAAAATAAAATAAAACAAAAATCATTACTTACTCAATGAAAATAAAGAAACAACAACCCAATGGACATAACAATTTAAATCATTGTATTATATTTAATTAGTACAGTTCAGAGATCAACGTTTTTACAGTTAACCAACTGAACCCATTTTTATTAATGATTTGTTTTTGTTTTTTTTTTGTTTGTTGTTTTTTTTTTTTTTATTATATTATTTTCACAGTTTTTTTTTTTTTCATTTATTATGAAGGTTATGCCGCCTATAAAATATTCAAAGTACATTTTATTCTAAAACAAAAAATATGTATATATATATATGTATGTATATATATACATACGAATATTTAAAATGAGAAAAAGAGAGCACTATTAATTTAAAAACAAAAAAAAGGAGATAAAATGCGCAAAAATGTAAGTATCTTATTTTTTTTATTATATTTTTTTTTTTTCTTTTTAAATTTAAATTTGTTAGATCTTGGATAGAATTACAATTGAATAGTTTGTAAGTATGTTTGTATGTACATATATAATATGTACATTATATTAACAAAATATAAAATAATACTAGAGTAAAATTTATATTACATTAATTTAAATGTTTAACGTTATTGAAATAGACAGAATTTTTAAAATAAATTTAATTTGCTTTTTATGAAGTACATTTTTCTTATTGACTTTTCTTTTACAGAAAAAATATTGATTAGCCGTAAAGTATGCAATTTTCATTTTAATTAATATAGGGTTAGAATATGGTCTTAAGGGGCATCAATGTCCTTAGTGGTTAAGCATGTGACTTATTAACCGAGAGTAGCAAATTTTTTTTAATTGAAAAGAAATTCCCTTTGCTACCAAATATAGTGCAAATATATAATACATAAGTAATATAAACAAAATAAATAATATTAATGTATAAATTAGCAATATAGTATTCGACCTATGTAATCCTTTTCAGCCGATGTTTTTGTAATATTGCATTATCCTATGTGATTTGTAATATTAATATAAATAAATAAATAAATTTAAGGAACCGCGATAGCCGTATGGTTAAGTATGTAACTTCTTAATATAGAGAAATTAAATTCTTTTCTGTTCAAAAGTTTTAACCTGATATTTTAGTAACATTCCATTATCATTTATATGTACAATATACGTAATATTAATGTATAATAAATAATAAATAAATATTCGCCCTACTAAAAACAGAAATCAAATATAAATCGTATTATACTAAATAATTATACCTATACCCCTATTAGTCATAATTATTTAATAGTAATAAAAGTTCATATATTTTGGTTATAATGAAAAGAAAAGTTCAATTGTACGATATCCTTTTCTTTTTTTTTTTTTTAGTGCATTTCCCAGACACATAAATGTAACAAGGGAACTACACAGGCTTTCCTTTCCAGGCGTGGGTGTACATGTGGGAATTACTCTGACGACGTATGTGGAATTCGAACCCACACTTCCTCGGTGTTTACAGCTTATTTTATACGCTCTTACTTACTAGACCACCGAGGTCCCATCCTTTTCTTTACCTACAGTAAAAAAAAAAACTAGTTTTATATGACATTTTAAGTTTTTAATTAAGGCTTTTATATTGCTTATAAATCTGAGTTTCTTCCATAATATCATGGTTAAGATTAAGGGTAAGTTTTAATAATATGTAATAAAGGTGCAATTTTCATTTTTTCATCATTTTATTAGCTCTTTTTTATAATTTTCATTTTAGTTAAATTTTTTGTAGGCACACCTCTAAATTTTTTTTATTTTAATTTATTTGCTTAAGAAAATAAATTTTTCAAAAGTATTTCAAATCCATCACCACTTTTAATCTTATTTTTAAAATTCTTTAGATAAGTACTATTGGACTACAACATCTCAAAAGAAGAACAAAAAAGAAAAATTAAACAGAAGAAAGAAAAAAAGCCTCATGTTGTTCATAAAATTTTCCCGACGCAGTTATAAGAACTGAATAGTTCACCAGAATTTTGGATATTCTTTCAAATTATAGTTTGAAATTTCTTCTAGTCTTATTTAGAAATCCAAAATATAACTAAAATATAATATTCTGAAATAAAAAAAATAAAACGAAACGTTCAAACAGACTTTAAAAACATAAACCCACATAAATTTTTAAAATTTATATATGTAGATCTGAAAATCTTGAAGCGTAATGCCGCTATAATTGCAACTTTATTTTTTTTTTATCTTTTTATTCTTTGTATTTTATTATAATTTGTTATAAATTTGACCATTTATTCATAAAAAGTCCCTCTTGTATTACAATATATATATATACATATATATATAAACAATAAATAGGTTTTTTTTTTGTCGTTAAATTCATTATAGATTTATATGAATGAGTTGCAAATTTTTTTTCTGAAATTAAGAGTGAAGGGTAGGGCATTTCATCTTATGAATGATAAATAAATAAATATTTATATATATGTACATTTATCCTGCTATTGTATTAGTAAAGAGTGCAGAGGTTCAATTCTTTTATAACTAAGTTGAAGAATTACAAGTGGAATTGAAATCTTTCAACAAAACTTAGTATCATATTTTATAACTAATGATAGAAAAATAATTGATTTTAGAAATAATAACAATGCTTATAAAAAAAATGATTTTAAAATTTAATCAATCAATAAAATTTTACTTGAATATAATTTTTGAAAACTTATTCAAATTAAAGAAAATGTTTTATACCCTAATTTCTAAAACATTTGATTGCATCGTTTTATATATGAATGTATCAGTTAAAAATCATCAAGTTATTGAAACGAATGTACATACCCAACGGGACAAAAGAGAAGCGCTTCCTCTGGAAGGTATCGAGAAGCACTCATTTAAAACAAGAAAAATCGTGTGATGAATGAGAAACAATAAATCATGCATTCTAAAACGCTTCTAAAGAAACGCTTCGGAAGCAAATGGGATCTTTTTTTATTTTTTTTTTAAATCGAAGCGAATGAAATATCTTTTTGTATACCTCTGAAGGGCATATGTATATACATACTTACATATTTTTATCATGGCTATGAATTTTTGTTGTTTTCGATAATGCCGTTACGAATGCCGTTGCCGTTATGCTTCTGCTTGTTTTATGTTTAAATAATAATTATTTGAAAAAAAATTAATAGATGATTCATTGTACTGTGATTTACGCTAGTGCAAGGTTGTAATTGATCTTTTTGGAAAGTTTTATCATATTGCCATTTACCAGTAAAATCTATTATATATAATATATATTTTATTCGTCCAATTTGGAGAGAATATGAGAGCTGGATTTCGTGCAGAAAAAATAAATTTAATGCAAAAACATTTAATATTTATATTTTTTTTTAATTTTTAAAGTAAATAATTTATGTATTTGTTTTTGGAATACTTATATTGAAAATTTTTATATTTTATAATCCTTATCGGGATAATTTTATGAACGATCAAATTGATCTAAAAATGTTTATATTAATAATATTAATGTAACTATTTTTTTTATTTATATAATATGTATGTCGATAAAATTATTTATTGTTATAAAATTTTAATCAAATTAAACTATTTTTTATTTAAAAAGCTTCATAAAAAAGTATAAAATAAAGAAACTCTTACATATTAAAAGGAAAACTTGTTTTTGTCATTTAATTTGTACACTTATAAGATTGAAATACATCCTTCTATATAGTTTATTAATTCATAGCATTCTACATGCCATTAAAGTCATGCATTCCACATGCCTTCTTAATTATGCATTCTACATGCCTAATAAATGCCTTCCCAGTCATGCCTTCTAAATGCCTTCACAGTCATGCCTTCTAAATGCCTTCCCAGTCATGCATTCTAGATGCCTTCCCAGTTATGCATTCTGAATCACTCAAAGGAAAGCTTATGAAGTAAAAGTACGAAGAAGTTGCTTCTTTTTGCGGACATCTATATGAAAAAAGAAGCAATAAAAGAATGGAACAGGAAGCGCTTCTTACCTTACTGGGAATGCTTGCAGCATGCATGCTGGAATGCTTCTTTTCCCCGCTGGGTAGGGTTAGGTGGTCGACTATACATTACTAAAATTGTTGATTAGACTGCTATACTGTTATACTATTTGAAACGAAATTGAGTAAATTAATATAATGTCTATTTATAATATAAGGAATTAAATAAAGTACCTACAATTTTTTTAAGTAGACATATTTTAGAAAAAAAATCATTTAAACTTGTCATATACATACATGCCATTAAAAAATTTCATATAACATATAGACATATTATATTAAGAACCATGGTATGACGATAAACTAAAAAAATATGAATTAATAAAAAAACCATTCTTTTCTAAAGCAGTTAAAAATAAAATTGTGTTTTCACCGAAAGTTCTTTCACTTTAAATATTTTAGGAAACCATAATCTAGACACACAACACCTTCTTCAAACCCACCTCAATAGAATAAAACTAATTCAAAAGATAGCTAGTGACTTTAATATCGCAGAAATACAATTTAAATAATAGAAAAAGAAGATAAAATTTGAAATTGAAACCTCTAAAATAACCTAAAAGCATAATAAAAACAAGTAAATGTAACAGTAAGTCGATGCAACCGACTTATTAATACCCTACACCTGAATAATTCGAATTAAATTAAAAATCCATTAGTGTTTTTGGCAGCTGCTTCAACTTCTTCCATTTTCTGTCTTATTCAACTCGAATTTCAAGAACGTAAAAGAGACATCCGCTTGGGATATGCTTGACACCCTTGTATAAAATTTTAAGTTTCTATCTTAATTATTTTCGAAGATTAGTAGTCCTTGGGAGGTTTGTGTCAGCTACCCGAATTGCCACTCCAATTCATCGAATCCATCTCAGGAATAAAAAGAAAACTTGCCAGAACACCATTCTATTAAATTTAAAGGTTCTACTTTTGTTGGTTTTGGAGATATGCTCGTTGCTCTTGTGCTCGTCCGGAAGTTTCCAAAATACGAACCCATGGTTCAAATTCTTTCAAATGTCAGTTTCCAATTTTACAGAAAAGAAACATAACAGAACACCTTTGTACTAAAAATAAAAGTTCTATCTTTGTTGGTTGTGGAGATACACTCGTTTGCTCTGGGGCTCGTTCGGAAGCTTCCAAAACCCCAACCCATGGACCAAATCTTCTCACATTTCAGAGACTTAAATAAAACATGAAAGAACACCACCCTGCCAAATTTAAAGGTTATTATATCTTTGTTGGTTTTGGAGATAATCTCATTTGCTCTGGTGCTCGTTCGGAAGCTTCCAAATCCAAACCCATGGACCAAATCCTCTTAAATTTCAGAGGCCTAAATCATACATGAAAGAACACCATTCTGCCAAAAGTAAAGGTTATATTTTTATTGGTTTTGGAGATAATCTCATTTGCTCTGGGGCTCGTTCGGAAGCTTCCAAATCCAAACCCATGGACCAAATCCTCTTAAATTTCAGAGACATAAATCGAACGGGAAGGAACATCATTGTATAAAATTTAAAGGTTATATCTTTGTTGGTTTTGGAGATAATCTCATTTGCTCTGGTGCTCGTTCGGAAGCTTCCAAATCCAAACCCATGGACCAAATCCTCTTAAATTTCAGAGGCCTAAATCATACATGAAAGAACACCATTCTGCCAAAAGTAAAGGTTATATCTTTATTGGTTTTGGAGATAATCTCATTTGCTCTGGGGCTCGTTCGGAAGCTTCCAAATCCAAACCCATGGACCAAATCCTCTTAAATTTCAGAGACATAAATCGAACGGGAAGAAACATCATTGTACAAAATTTGAAGGTTCTATCTTTGTTACTTTTGGAGATAATCTCGTTTGCTCCGGAATCATTCGGAAGCTTCCAGAATCCGAACCCATGGACGGATTTTGTCCAGATTCGAACTTAGCCTTTCTTTCGTAATTAGTAACCTGCTATATAAATTTCATCAAGATAGCATCATTATTTTTTGAGTTATCGTGCGTACGGACGGACGGACGGACATCACTAAATCGACTCCGGCGGTGATCCTGATTCAGAATATATATACATGTCTATACCTAACTCGCTTCCTTTTGGTGGTTACAAACACCATACCAAATATACTATACATATATATATAATAGGTGTAGGGTATAACAAAATGTGAATATAAAAACAAAATAAAACTGAAATTTATATATAAAAACATGAATTACAATATTGAAAGAAAATTTGTTAAATATTAAAATTAAATAATATACAGATTAATTAAGAAAGTAGTAAACCTAGAGATAAAGTAAGATACATTAAAATCAGGCCACAATGGCCCTGGCAGTCAGCCTGGCTTTATCAATATTGCATAATTCAGTGTAATACGTAATATTCAAAAATAAATAAAATTGTAAAGAAGATCAATTTAAAATTTAGGTAATTCTGATTTTTTAATATTAAAAAACTCTTATATTAAAATACCAATTAAATTTTATCTCATTTACATAATATATTTCTTTTATTAGAAAAGAAAATAATTTGTATGTTTGTTTTATTTTAGCAGTGTTCCGTCCTTCAACACTATTGGACTCTTCAATATTTTTATTTTGTTGCATTGCGTAGACAATTATTAGTTACTTTAAACTAATAATTTTTCACTTATATAAATTTTTATAAAAATCATCTGTGAAGTATAAAACGAATCGAAAATTATTTCTTTTGTAAAAGAAAATTGATACAAAGACATGATTATATGCCAACAGTTGTATGATATAAATAACAAGTTTTTTCGTTTATTTATTTGTTTGTTCGACTATACTGATATCCTTTTGATATTAGGTATAATCACTTTTTAAAACCAATCCTTCCCTCGTATTCTTTGTTTTAGGTTTCAAACTCTCCACCGAAAACCAAAAATTGAATTATTCATGTCCGAATCGTGTGAACAATTTACTTTGGTGAAAATTCACTGTACATATTTCACCGTGGATCACTGTTCTGAACAATTTATAATGTAGTGAAAAATTTACTGTATTAAAATCTAACTAAATATTTATTTTTTTACAAAAATTTTAGAAAAATCTCTTGAAATTTATTCATAATGAATTGTGCACAGTGAATTAACCTAGACTAATTCTTTTTATATGTTACTTACGCATTCATATTATGACAAATCATAATTATTTTTATGATATTTTATTCCTATAAAAAAAATGTTAATCCTTCTTGCTTGTGAAAAATATTTTAATGAAAATCTTATATAGGTATAATATCTATCATGATTACAATATGTTGTCTTGTGCTATAAAGACTATAATATATAGGTATTGTTTTAACTATTATAACACCCACAGCTAAACTATTTTTATAGTGGATGTTATAATAGCTAATGGTCCTGGCAGCTAAACCTTTTAAACCATTTTTTAAATAAGGCATATCCAATACGGACTAAATAGTAAAAAAAAAAGAAACCAACGTTAATTATTATTTTATTTTTCAAATAGGTTTAAGAATACATATAAGTTTTTTTTTTTTTTTGGAAAGGAAATTACACAGGCTTTCCTGTTCAGGCTTGGCTGTAAATGTCGTAAGGGGGAATAACTCTTACGACGTGTGTGAGATTTAAACTCACACACCCTCGATTTTTACAGCGTATTTCATACCCTCTTACCCACTAGGACATCATTGGCCCCTAATATAAAAGTAATATAAAAAATAAAAGTTTCTCATAATTTATTAAATATTCTATTTTCGCTTAGTCCGGTAACTCCACTCTTGCTAAATTATCTTTTGCTTGTTAATAATTTTCAAAATAAAAAACTTATTTTTAAATATAAAAAATTAAAAATTTATAACCTGATTTTTAAAAAAATTAAATAAACATAATAATAAGAGATTGGAGAACATAAATTTTTTATTAAAAATTAAAATATGGACACACCACACACATTACAAAAAAACTGTGTGTTTACTTTTCATTTGTTTGTAATCATGTTGAAAGAACAAATAATAAAAAAATTACTTAAAACGCTTCAACATGTGTCTATTTTTAAAGATTTTCTTTTTTTTTTTTTTTTTTTTTTTTTTTTACAATAAACAATAAATTAAGTCAACAATTTTTATTTAAAAATCGTTTTAATAATAACATATCACAATAAAAACCATATTTTTTAAATTACAGATGTTTGTTTGCAACATAACTAATGTAATCAATATTTTAGCATAAGAAATTATGGTCTAGTCATAATAATTTAAAAAAAAAAAAATTAATTGATTATTTTGCTATTCAAACTAATTTACAAATAAATTTTTTGTTTTGATTGTGTCCCTTTATGTCAAAAATTTAAAAAACTATAAATTTTAATTTTAAAATATTAAAAAAAAAATTTTTTTATTAGATTGACAGTTTTAATTCTTTTGTACATATATTTTGAGTCTAATTTTTCTGTCTTTCTGTACATATTTTGAGTCTAATTTTAAGAGATTGAGTTTCATTTTTATGATTTTTTAGAACACTTGTAAATAGTTTAACATAACGATGAATGATATGGTTTTTCAAATTTAAACCAGATTATTGAATTAAATTTTCCAAGGTTCCAAGATTTTTCCAATTAGATTGAATAAAATTTTCTATTCTATAAGATAATCTCACTTTAAGTATCCATATGTACACTGTGGGAATTTCTTGGTGGTTTCAAACTGTTTATGAAAACTAATTTATTGTGAGAAGAGCTAAAATGTGGAACATGCTCCCATTTAATGTGTTCGCCACTGTTGGCAATATTCCATTTTACAATTTGCACTTATTCATAAAGGACCTTTTTAAGTTCGTATTCAATTCCTCCCTTTTCTTTCATTTTTCTCCCTCACTTGCTCCCTTTATTTAATCAAACCAACAGCAGGAATATACAAAGGAATCCTTTCTAAGAGTTTGACTAGCGCTTAAAAACTGATAGAAAATTTCATTTACAATACAAAAAAATAAAGAATATTGTAAAAATAAAATTCAATAGAAAAGTTGTATTAGCATATGAATCTAACTAATAAAATAATATATTGATTCTCAATATATTACCTATACCTATAAAACAAAACCATTAAGTTTTTATATATATAAAGCTAGTGATATATGTGCTTGTATTACATTGTTCTATTCAATGATACTCCACCATGATTATATATCGCTGACTTTTATATTAAGGGCTTAAAAATTTTCTCAGCATCCAAGAAGGGCGAATTAGAACCATGATTCCCAAAACAAAAATTATAAAGCTCAGAAACAGTAGTAGTAAAAACAGACTACATGACGCGTATAAATATTGAAATATTCATACAACTTATAAAGAACTAAAAGGGCTCCTTTGGAATCGAAAATATTAAATTGCACTCCAAAAAATGCTTCATATTTTTGATAAGAAATAGTTTTGTTAGAAGAAGCTTTATATATATTATAATGAAAATATAAAAGTAATTTTTATTAATTTTGCTACAAAATCAGAAAACATTTTTCCTAATCACCGTTACTCGTTTAAAAGTATTCGAGTACTCAAACAAATACTTTTTGCAGAAAAAATTTTATTTTATAAAATCAAAATGTGATTGTTATATTTATTATGTAAAATTTTATTTTCAATAAACTCTTCATTCTATAATTTGACAAAAACTAAATATATAGTAATGAAGCAGATGTATATGTTGTTGAATATAGCAAAACACCACTCTTTAAAAATTATTACCCTAAATAACAACGGCATAATAACAATTTAATAAAAACAAAAGCAATAATTCTTAGTACATTTGAAATAACTTTTACATAGTTATTTTGGTAATCGAAATACTACTTCAAATCAATGCATTCAATGCATTTACTGCACCTACTCGACTGTGAAATTTCTTAATGGAATTTAAGAGTGATTTATGGTCAGCAATTCCTTACATAATTTCAACCTGTCTCTTTTTTTTAGTTATTTCTTGTAATGCATATTTAAATTCCACATTATAATCATAAGAATGTAATTTTGAATGCAATTTTGTAAGATATTTGTATTTTGTATTTACATTTAGAAAATTTCAATTTCTGATTCTAAAATTATAAATTCTTCAATATAATTTTTATTATTCCTTTCTTTGCGACAGACAGTTTTTTGGCAACACATAACTAATTTTAAAAATACTTTTCTGTAACCCAAATAGTAACTTAAATTTCGTAAAAACGGACTTAAGCTTATTATTTTTTGTTTTTCTTTCGAAGTGTTTTACTGATGATATCAATTAATCAGACTTTTTAACTCGTCAGAACAAGTATTCACTCCTACAAGACATCTATAAAATACCGTAAATTTTCGGAGGCCAAGTAGAAAAAGCGTTGTGAGACACTATAATTTTTTATGCTTTATACTCTGTTTTCTACTTTTTCGAAAAACCGAATTTTGTGGTTTCCCCCGAAATGTGTGCATCAATCTCCAGCATTTAGTCTTATATAAGTTTTATAAATATTTAAAAGATTTAAGGACGAAAAAAAGTTTTTGAATGTGTACGTGAAATCCAGACACCTATTTTTTTTTTTCTTTAGAAACAACCAAAATATACTATGACTAATTTCATTTTTATTTAGCTCTATGTACATTTTTTTAAGCTCACCAGAATGTTCCAATACCTTCCCATGATGTAATGTCAAGGTGCAGATCGAAAGGTTAATTTTAAGAGAAAGTAAACAGAGTTTTTTTTTTAATTAAAATTGAACTTTTTTATTTTACCGTTATATAAAATAGAGAATGATTCAACGATTTAGACGAATGTTTTAAACATTATATTTTTTCTTCAAGTTGATCATAACTTTCTTTGTCATTGTTTTGCATTGAAATAAAACCAATAGTAGAAAAAGTTTTACATATCCTTTTTTTTTAGATTCATATAAAAATAATGATTTTACTGTCGCATATAAATAATCAGCTTTTTTAAAAACTTATCTAACATATTTACAATCAATTTGAAAAAATCTAATTGCAACTATAATTAAAGTATCTTGTAAACACCAAGTCGCAATTATATTTATAAATTTTCAATTATAATATCACTCAATTGGCAACAATTTGAGTTAACATGCAATTTGATAAAAATCGACATAAACTGACAGGTGTTTATACCTATAAATGAACAAATCGATTAACAACATAATTGACAACATATACCACTTAGCGGTAATGAAGCATAAGTCACAATATAAATTGACAGTATAAATAACATTTATAAATTAAACAATATGTTTGACAACCTGTTAATTTTTTGATCCAAGTGACCTTATTCTACTTTTCTTCTTTTATTAACTAACTTTTAAGTTCAATAAAATAAGAGAAAATGATCTAAAATTTTCTTTAATCATATTTTGTATATACATACATATATTATGATGTCACCTATAATTATCCATAACACTTTAATATTTTTCACTTTAATAGGAATATGTATGTACATATGTATGTACAAGACATTAAATTAGTTTAACACTATAATAATATGAATTTGACTTTGTAATTAAACAAAAGACCCGGATCAAAACTTTTAACCACAAAAAAAAAGTTTAATTTTTGTCATAAAATATTAATTAATTAGGTACACATCGGTCTGGTACAAAATATCGTTTTTCAAAATCTTGTTTTTACAAAATCATGTTTTTTCAAAATCTCGTTTTGAAAAATCTGGTTTTTTTATTTTATTTTTTTTTTTCAATTTAATTATTTAATTATTTGTCTTTAATTTTTTTTCTCTTATTTTTCTTAGAATACATACAGCATTTTATAGATAATTGCAAAATTAGGATTATGTATTTATATACAGTCGAAAACGGATAAGTGAAAAATTGTTTTACAAATTTTTTGTTTCCCTTATCCATTTTTCCTTTAATCCGTAAGTGAAATTTCTTCACTAACGCGTAAGTGAAAGGTTTTTCAGTTATATGAAAAAAAAATTCAATTGAAATTAATTTTTTACTGGTACATAATTCATTTTTATTTTGAGGAAAAAATAAAATAATTTAATATCACAAAACATAGTATAAAAAGAACAAAAAATAACAATTTATCTATTCATAAAATTTATTTCTTAAACATATATTAATAGTATAAAAAAAATAATAAAGTGGAAAATATACAGGGTGTTCCGACTCGATGGTCTTGCTTGAAATGGATGATTGGGCATGTCGAGACAAATTTTTATATTCTTTACACCTCAAAAACAAAAACGGTTAGAGATAGAGAAAAAATTATTGGGTAGTAATTATAGGCCTTGAAAAGCTGTTTCGAAATATGCAATAAAAAGTACCCAAATACAGGGTGTTTTAAAAGAAAATTGAGTTTGAAACATAATTTTTTCATTTTAAATCATTTTGAACCTTCATAACTTAATATCTAATCATTAGTACACAAAAATTAAATCTGACAAGTAACTCTACAAAACGCAATTTTTTTTAACTCCCTATATATAGCAAGCTGCTCAAAAGTTATAGATTTTTTTATGAAAAATCGCAAAAACATCTTTAACCCCTCATACCTCGAGAAGAGTTCAAAATACACTAATTATATTAAATATGTATGTATGTATGTATAAGTAGTAAATGTCATAGCAAAAAAAAAAATTTTCACTTAAGCGTTTCGATATAAGTACGTGAAAAATTAATATATTTCACACAAAATATTTTTCATTTAAACGATTTTTTCAGTTAATCGTTTTTCACTTATCCACCAGATTGTATTCTGGAAAAAGCGTATAATCGTGATTTTGTATCCAACTTTAAAATTTCTCCAAATTCTAAATCTGGCATATAGATATACATATATGTATATAAATATGTATTCTGGAAAAAGGAAATATCCTAATTTTAAATCCAACTCCTAATCCATAATCTTGCAAATACATACATATGTATATAGGTGCATATAATATATAAATATTCTGTAAAATACGAATTCCCTGATTTTGAATTCATCTCTAAAGTCCCCCTTAATTTCGAATCCCTTATACATATTACCTATATATAAATATTCTGCAATATATTTATATGCAAAAATATTTTTAATAAATAAGTACTATTGTTTTTGGTTATTATCATAATCTCTATTAAATATATAATTAGAATTTCTTTTTAATATTTTGTTGTTTCTTTTCAATTTATCATCGGTTTTGTTGTAAGCATTTCTTATCTTTTTATAATATTGTAAAGTCCAAGTAATATTTTTTACTTAAAAACAAATAAAAAAAAAAAAATTGCACAAAAAAAAAAAAAGAAAACAATAGATTGAGTAAAAAATTAAAAACACAGACCGCTTTAATCATAATATAATAAAAAATATTTTTCGTTGAATAAAATAATCAACTAACCACATATGATTACAACGAAATTCGAAAAAAAATAAAACAAAAAAAAAACTGCGAAATAAAATTGCAAAAAAAAACAAAAATAAAGAACTAAAAAAAAATCATTACAAAAAGAAGAATTAAAAGAAAAAAATAAATATGTGCTTAAGATACAAATGTCATTTTTTTTTTAGCAATAAAATGATGATTCTCCACGATTGTGGTATTAAAAAATTCTTTTTTTTTTTTTTTTTTTTTAATTCTATTTCTTTGTAAATATAAAAAAAAAAAAACAAAACACATCATGTTACAGATTGAACCCGACAGTTTAATTTTAAAATGAAAAAAAAAATGTTCATTTTAATTAAAGGAATCATAAAATCGAAGAATAAAATTTCGATATATATCACGTGAGCAAATTAATTTTAAAAAATAATATCATTGAAGAATATTACATTTTAATTTCAAACCGAAAAATAATAAATTCAAAATCCTCAGCAAATAAAATCTATATACAACTTTATCCAAGTTGCTGAAAACTCCTGTAACTTTAGTAAAAAAAACTTACTAAAATTAGATATGGTGGCAATGCTGTAAAATGGGACAATTTACGTAATGACAAAATGTTTATAAAGAAATTTAAATTTTAAACTTAATTAATATACCTGCATACATAATATTATATTGACGTAAAAATGAGAGTCTTGGTGAGAGAGTGTTTCGAAAAGATAACTTATTAACCGAAAAACTGCAGGCTCAAATCATGTACAGTTCACAAACGTTTTGGATGACCTCTCCTACGTTTTAATATGCATTACGCCTCTTGTAGTGGACTGGTAGGTAGACAAAATAAATAAAATTATATTCTAAAAATAAGCACCAATCTATGATGCAATTAATTTACAATGTTTACCTTGTTCTGAAATCAGTGTTTTAATCAGAGAGTCTATAGCTATAACAATATAAAAATTCTACACCTAAACTAAATCTTTTCCTAATTTTTAGTATATTATATCTATATAATTTCCTTTTTTAACACAACATCCCTTAATATTTTCGAAATTGTAAAATTATTGAAATGTATAACTAGTATGCAGGATAAATAAATGTGGGAGTCACTAGTGGGAGTCATGAGTACTACAATTGGCATGAAACTTATTCAGTGTTTTATGCAATTAGTTATACAATATTAAATTAATAGATAAGATGTTGTGTGGTATTTAGTTATGTTCTGTAATTTCCATGTAAAAAAAAAATAATAAAAATATTTTATTTTATCTCTTCTCAAAATATATATATATATATATAATGTCCCTATGTACAATGTCTTTTAATTATATCTTAAACTTTACTTTTACTATTATACCCGGTTCTAAAAAAAAAATACCGTAATACAATTTTTATTCATTCAAATTTTTTAAAAATGATTGAACTTCATGAATGAATACATCCCAAATGTACATACATACATTCATTTCATACATATTCTTCTTCTCCAATATAAAGACTTTTAATAAAATATATAATTTTTGAGTTTTAAAGTGTTTGCACTTGTTTTAACATCACCTTTCATTAAATAATTATTACCCATTAAATAACTTTGTTAAATCTTATACACATGCATGCAATCAAAATTTAACAATATGTAATTAAAATTTTTAAATAATTTTCCTGAACATGCAACACCCATCCTTCAATTAAATGTAAAACAATTTATTTATTTATTTTTTTTTTTTTTGTTTATTTTTTTACATGTTTCACTAAATTGAGGTTTAAATTTTTGATAATTAGTCACAACCCAAAATTATTATTTTACTCGCCTTAAAGTTTATTGTAAATAGTATTTGAATGTATGATCTAACGTTTATAACATATTACTTTTATTTTATAAATGGACTGCTATATTTTTCGTGATTTTTGGTTTTATTTATTAGAACCCCATTTGTTTTTATATCGAACAAGAGTTTAATTCGACGACCAACACAGACCGACTTTTCATTTTAAGAATTTTTTTAAATCTTTTTTGTATCATCAGTATCTTTCAAACGTCCTAAGTTAAAAAACTTGAAATTTAAGTAAGATCTTTTAAATTAATAAGTGTATGCTACTTTAAAATATTTTTCTATACTATCTATTACGTTTAGGAGCTTAAATGGGCTGTCGGAAATTTACACATCTGTAACTTAAATACCTGTGCAAGTCTCTAGAAGATAAGATGAAAAACTTAAAGCTGATAGACTATTAAGTCATATGTGTTTACATCTTAATGGCTATAATCTTAATTAAATGGTATTTACTATATTAGGATTAAAGTAAGTTTTTCTTGATTTTTCACAATTTTCTTTTCACAAAATGTATAAATTTTGATGCAAAAATATACAAAATGATTTATATTATCACTGATCTTCTGTAAATACCTTTTTTTTTTATAATTTGTGAGCCATTAAATAAAGGAAATCATATTAAATAAAAGAATTCTAATTAACTATGTTGTGTTAAATTGAACAAAGATCGTAGTAGGCCCTTAGTAGGTAAAACATAATATACTATCTGATCGATCATATTAACGATAATACTGTAATAACTATAAATGTAGAGCTATTACGTTAAAATAAAATTCAAAAAGCTTGAAAATAAATATGTACATATGTAAATACAAAAGTTATATTAAGAAAAATACATATACAGGACTACAGGATATACAGAAAAAATATAGTAATAATCATAACAGAAGCATAAGGGGCAACGAATTAAAAAAATATAATTAAAAGTTATTTGTGAAAAATAAATTTACGTAATATAAATGTACATATGTATGTACATATGTAATTCGTAAAACCCATTAAGAGTACCAATATAATGTATGTACATAAATTTTGTTGAAAAAATATTATTCAAAATATCTATTCGATACTACAGCGTCCGATTCTATTCTTATTTTGAGAATAACCTGCAAATTGCCAGGATCAACTCTATTATCATATTTATTATTTTTCAAGTGAATAAAAACATAATATTTATTCATTGTTTTTCATTTTCATTTCTTTTTTATTTCAATAATGGATTACATATAATTTTATCATGGTGGGTGAATTATTCTACAACCCATTCATTAAAAACATACATAAAATTTAAAAAAAAAACCAAAAAAACATTTAATTTATTGACTCATATTTGAAGTTGAAAAGACTGGCTTGTTGACTAAATTGGAACTTTTAAAATTACAAAATCATCTTGAAAAATGAATTCCAGAGCAAAGAACAAATTCCACATATGTACATATGTACAAAATTCAGATATGTTCATACATGTGCGTATTTGAAACAGAAAGTAAAAAAAAAAAACTGTTATAATTTTTCAAAAATCTTTCGTTTCTTCATGAGTTTTTTTTTTATTTATATAATATTATGTACCTACTGATAAATGTATGAATATTTAATACATATACTACACTTGTATACATACATATACATACATACATTATAAAAATATTCGACTACGGTTTTTACTAACAAAGTATAAAAGCATATGGAGTTTTTTTATTTAAAAATATTAAATTTTTATTGCATCACTGTAGCAATAACCATAAAATGTTGGTTATTTGACAGCTTTTAACAGATAAAATAAAACCGCTACAAATTAACTTCATCATATTATATTATTATTATTATTATATGTACCATGCAGTCTCTGATACCATCTTTATTTGACATTTCATTTTATTAGTAAATAGTAGAAAATTTTTTTTTTTAATTTTGAATTAGATCACATATTTCAGCATTTAATTAAATTTATTCTTAAATTCACATATGTAATTTCCTACTATTGTATGTCAGAATATCAAACTGTGATAACAATTAATAAATATTATATTAAACATTTGGAGTTTTAAATACAAAATAGGTTTGCTTAATAGATTTGAAGATACAAATATAGAACGTTTACACAATTAATCTTTGAATGCTCTAAGAATGTAATTAAAAATTTAATGAATCCTTTTTTGTACTATTTTATTCTAAAATTTTAGTTGTCAAAAACTGACAGATAATTTTTGGTGCAACCATAACCTAGAAAATCAAAACAAATAACATAAAAACTTACATTACCATCTGCGGAATTTTTGTCAAAAACCTAACATTTTCGCACAACTTATAATAAACACGAGGCAAAATATTTTTGGACAACTTGTACTTTTCTGTTTCAGAACGAATCTAGAAAACTTATTAGAAATACCTAATATGTATACATACAAATAACATTTAATATACAGTAAAATAAAAATCAAAATATAAAAATAACAAGGCAGAATGTAAACCAAAGGTTTTTAAAAGCGCACATTTTCCAAAACTGTTTCTAAATACATACTAGGGGCCCTGTAGCTGGTGTGTAAGTATATTTTACCGTAGCATCTAAATTACAAAAAATTAGTATGGGATACAAATATGTTCTTGTATTCAAAACTTAGCGGAATGTCATAATACATAGTATGTGGCTGAAAACTACTAAATTTTAATTATTATTTATAAATATATGCACATATAGGTGAAAAAAATGATAACTTACGTACTATACTTTAATTTTAACCCAGTTTTCCAACATTTCTGGAAATTTATTTTAAAAAATATGAAACCTTTAAAATTTTCAAAGTTATTCTATGCATTTTATTGACACTGTCACTTTTGACATCTCAGTATTGTTTTCATCAGTATGTATTGTTTTCAGCATTGAAAAGATTAAAAGAAGATTAAACACTTTAAAAGTGCACAGTGGATATAGTAAATAAAGGTCGATTTAAACAGATATGTATAATATAAATATTTACATGTAATATCATATTATACGATCCGATTTGTATGGCTAATATCAATCGAATATACATTTGCATGATCATAAAGTTTTAATTTGTATATTATGTGTTTTATAAAAATCATATAATCCACTTGTTACCCAGTAAAGATTTACGAAGACCTAAAGGGACTGATCTGTGCATCTGATGATTGCTATTAAAACAAAAAAAAATTAATACTGAAAAATTTTTAATACTAAGGAATAAATAAATAATACTTTGCAATAAATCTTTTGCACCTTGTGTCAGTGGTAGCATAAAATTAAAAGTCTCAGATTTATTTAATAATAATAATTAATAATTTGTTACGTTGGAATAAGTATGGTATAAATTTAGATAAAGAAGATTTGATGGAAAGCAAATTTACATGATGAATATATTGAGATTCAAGTGTCATTAGGGCCGTCCAATACTATATGATAGATGCCAAGAAGAAATGAGAACATTAGTCTGAACTACGATCGTCAATAAAACAAATCGTTCATTTCTCAATTCATAAGAACTAAATGAGTCACTAACCCATATGATTTATATTCAATTTTGGATCGTTTATAAACTTATATAGATATAGATTATGTAGTTGAGTCCCTCAAAGAGAAATATAATTTTATCAGAAGAGAAAATATAAACATTTCGAAGCCCGAAGCTCTTATTGTTATAAATATCAAAAATGTTATCATTCCGCATAATCTTTTAATTAGATGCTTACCTAAAATGCTTAGACTTTCTTTGACCGTTTAATAATTTCTTTCTGGAATACCAGAAAAAAATATCAAACGAATATTAATTAGTAATATCAGATAACATTAAACTTAAATAGTAATTAACTTATCGTTGTTATACTTATAACTCAATTAGGAATTTTCATTATGTAGATGTTATGGTTGACAATTGATTAATTAAATAAATAAATAAAAGAAGTATCCCTAAATAGTCACAGTATCAGTAACATAATAGGGGTTTTATCGGAATATTATTCAATCAGCACGCATGACAGAACGCTACGACTTCCCTTATATGATTTTATCAGAACCTATACAAAGTTAAAGAGAAGGAGGAATCAATTTTCACCTGTTGTGTGAATATTCAACTTTTGTTCTAAAAAGAAGAATGATTCTGGGAAAATTCTTTTTAAATACCGTTTCAATCTATCGGAGGTAACCTTAATCAATTTACAGCCTTTTGTTATAGAAGCTTCCAATAATTTAATTAAGAGAAATACTGATCCAGGATTACACAAAGGATATAAACTGGCTTAAGTATGCATCTGCAGCCTCTATCCTCCTATCTACCTAAGAGCTGCTATATTTCTTTAATTTATTAACATTCAATTTTTTAATCCCACCCTATGATACTTTTATAACATTTCAAAGCTTTTAATTTTTCACCTTTAGAAATTATTTACGTTTATTTTCTTGAAATGAAATTTTTATCAAACAAACCTTAAAGATACATTTATACTTTTTATATTTTTTTTTTTATAAATCGCTTATATCATGTTAGAAAAAATTTTTTAAATATTTAGAATTAATTTAATATATTAAAGATCTAGACGCATAATAGAATTGTTACAATATAAATTATATAAAATTTATTTCATATTAAACTACAACATCCGACAATTCAAAAATATAAATCAATCCTAAAATATATATATATATATCTATAATTATACATATATATATATATATATATATATATGCATATCTATATATTCTTTTTATGTTTATTTTAAAAATTAAATCAAAAGATGACCGGAAATGTAAGTAAGTTATCTAGTTTTTATTTTTTTTTTTTCTTCTATTCTAAAATTCTACATAGAAAACAAAATAATTTACATCCGATGACTCAATTCAATTATGTTTTTTAAAATATTGCCTTATTATTCAATTAAATATGAAATTGTTTAAAAAAAAAAAAATTTTATTTTGAATTGCTTTATTTTTACAAATTTTTATGTACTAAATTTGAGTACATAATAATATATGTACATAAGAAAAACAAAAGAAAAACAATTGCATATTTTATTCAAAAGAAAAATACAGATCTGATTTTTCAAAATAAAATGCGTTTTTCAATATATATATATATATATATATATTATATAAAAGAAGTATAGAATTTCGTTTTTACATAAATAATACTATGTTTGTACAATATGTGCTTGAAAATTTATTTGTTTTTTTTTTTTATGGTAAATAATAAAACTTGAAGAAAAAGAAAAATGTGTTTTATAACTTACAATATACATAATTGCATTTAATAACTTTTTAGAATAAAGCGATTAACGAAAATTTTATTTAAGTAGAAACACTTGCAACATAATTATATTGAAAGAACATCATATTGCATAATATACACAATTACGTCAACACAATATTAACATTATATAATATGTTTTAATGTCTGACTTCTAAAATCAGTTGATTGACTCCAAATAACAGAAATTTTTAAATTTTAAAGATTTTCTAATCCTAAAAGTATGTAAAATTCTACTACCACTAGTGCAAGTTTAATAAATAAGTATACAAGGGCTTCGGTAGTGTAGTGGATAGGCGTGTGGCGTATTAACCGAAGGAGTGTGGGTTCGATCCCTGCACAGGTTGTAAGTGTTTTTTTCTTTACATACCCCCCTTACGACCAAATATAATGTAAATATATAGTATATAATATAAACAAAATAAATAATATTAGTATATAATTTAATAATAGTATAAAAACCTATAATGTCCTTGGTAGCCGATGGTTCAATAATATTGCATTACATTTTATGTATGTAATATTAATATAAATAAAATAAATAAAATAAATAAGTATACTAAGTCCGAAAATGAAAAACGGCACAAATGTACTTATGTATGTAAAATTTGTTTACTACTTATGACATATATGACATTAAAGAATGAAAATTTAAAAATTACATAAGTTCGAATTTATTTTTAACTTTTTTGACGAAAATGTCATAAGTTTCGAAAATTACAAAAAGAGAACAACATAAGTATACCATCTTCTAAAAAAAGGGTAAAAATCTGATTTTGTAACTGACCATATAAAATCCCTCTTGATTATTTTTTCTTACATATACATATTTTAAAAGCAAAGCCTAATAAGAATTTGAATTGAAAATAAGGTCTATTATTGTAATTTGTGTTTAGGGAAAATAATATAACTTTTTCTCGAAATTATACCACAAAACAATAAAAAGTTAAAAACGGTAAAATGTTTG
The DNA here is from genome assembly GCA_947095535.1 of Poecilobothrus nobilitatus. Lineage (NCBI taxonomy): Eukaryota > Metazoa > Arthropoda > Insecta > Diptera > Dolichopodidae > Poecilobothrus > Poecilobothrus nobilitatus. Next base: position 47,937,504 of record OX352772.1, on the reverse strand, counting down.
AAAAGGAAATATGATTACAAAATCAGGGTTATTCGCATTTTCAAAAATATGTATAAATGACTACGCAGGGTTTCGATTTAGGCAAGATTTTATAGTTGATTAGAAAATCAGGGTTATTAACTTTTTCCTTTTATGTATATCGTAAGTACGAAATTTTAATTTTTTCATATACTTTGTATTTTTTTTGCTTGCGGAACTTATATCAACTGACTTTTGAACTTATGACATAGCGCCAAAACTTACCGTAGTTAAAATAACGAAATAGACATCTTAAGTCTCCAACTACTTGCGTAATTTTTTATATAATGACAGAAACGAAATGGAAAAGAGAAAGAATGGTATAAAAAGGTGATATCGAATGGTTATAGAAAGCAAAATAAAACCAGAAAAGTAAAAGTGAATCGAAAGGTAAAGTAATTATGACAATAGGATATTAAAAGAAAAAAAGTTAACCTAATCAAAACTTGTTTTTTTTTTTTTTGTTCATTTAATTGTACAAAAGAACATAGGGTGCATCGATTTGGCATTCCCGTCTCATTCCTACTGATGTTTTAGCTTTCTTCCCCGTGAGATTGCATTGGCTAAGTTTGCTAATTATAGTACATCTCCACGTGTTATATAGACGCCCACGTTTTCTGCTACCTTGGAGGTTTCACTTCAAGGCTATGCGGCTTATGTTGTAAGCATGTGGCTTATCCATTTCCATTTTTCTTTTTTTGTTGCCTCAGTATGGGTTCCTCTCCTGTAACTCTCCATAGTTCCTCGAATTCCTTATTCATGCAGATCAGAATATTCTACATATAATACGTAGACACCAGTTAGTGAACACCTGTAATTTTTAAATGATGATGTTGGATATCATCCATGTTTCACTATCATACACGAATCCGGTCTTTACTCAAGCATTGAAGATTCTTAGTTTTGTTTTTCTGGAAATTTGTTTGTTCCTCTAAACTGGGTACAATCGTCCGAATGCTATCCTGGCTTTCTTCAGTCTGTTACTGACATCTGCCTCCGCACCTCCGTTAGTAGTCAAAATTCTACCAAGGTAGTTGAACTGGTTGACATATTCAACTGATTGTGTTTTCAGCATGATGTTTTGGCTACTGGTGATATTGATTTTTAACGTCTTGGTTTTACTGACGTCCTGTATCAAGTGCCAGTCTTTCTCAAAATTTTTATACCATTAGAAAATGAAATTAATTAAAACTTCTTTACTTCAATTAATTTTATTTAAATTTTTATAATAATTTATAATATTTATCATTCATTAGTACAATTTCGTTAACTTCATATTAAAGAAAAAGTTCAACGATCAAGTTAATTAAACTCAATATATGTACTTTAAAGTTTAATTTAAATAAAACCAGATAAAACCATTTTCTTTTTTTTTTGAAAAATTATGCTTTATAACAAAATTTTTTAAAATTAAAAAAAAAAGATTTATAGATGTGTTAATGTAGGTTAATAACTTTTAAAATACATTTGAATAAATTCGGCAAAAAAAGATTTTAATTTTCAGAAATTAAAACATATAGGTATTATGTATCTAATATACTTTAAAATATTTTATACATCCAGCAATAATAAAGTTCAAATAACAAAATTTTAAATACATACTGTCATACATCTTATGAAATTATTCAATTTTTTGCAGTATTTATTATATATTATCAGTAAATTTTAATGTACTTTTGATCATTAAAAAAATATAATAAATGTTATCAGTTCAAAAATAAAATTATGTCAGTAATTTTATTTCAACATGAAATTCAAATTTCATAATCAAATTTTTTTTTTTTTTTTTGAGAAAGTATCCATTCTTTCATTTTTTTGGAACAGAAGTCCCAATGGGTTTATCATTGAAGTGAGTCAAAAATCGAATTGAAATAAATAATTTTCGCAACCATAAAATTAAATAATCCCGCACAAAACAATATGTACATTTTGAACAGGTAATTTTGTTTTTATTAAAAACCAACAGCAAGTTCGCGCCAAATTACCACTTGCTGTAATTAACTATAAAATCCACCCTAATTATATTTCTAACATACATATTTCAAGAACAAAGTACTTCAAGTATAAATTAGGGGTAAATCCTCACTAAACAAATTAGTAAAGTCCAATTTTTTTGGTCTGGTCTGATCTCTAATACCAGTTAAGTGAAGTTTTACTCTAAGCACAGTTAAGTTTTTTACTTTTATATTTAATAAAAACATTTTCTATGCAAAGCCGAAGTTTGAAGGCGAAAAATACAGTCTTTTCCAGAATTTTTACAAAATATTTTTTAACAGTTAGTTTTTACTTTAATAAAAAACGAGGAAGAGTGCAGTATAGCAGACTGTGCAAACTCTGGGATACCCGTATGAACGTAATATACGCTATTTCTTGGAAATTAACCAAATTTTAGAGACGTTATTGTCCTAAAACATCATCATTTTTTGTAATATTTCAAACGCCTAGCTTCAATAGACACTGAGTTATTTTCACATAAAGAAAGAAGTTGTATGGCAGCTACTCGAACCTGCCGGCCGAAAATGCTGGATTTAAATAGCGAAACTAATAATTTTTCAAAAGAGACGTAAATATATTTCGGTCTTCCAGCTCCTTTATTTTTTGAGTTATCGTGCAGGCAAACGAACGGACGTGCATGGCTTAATCGACTCAAATTCTACTCTGAGCCGATCCATACCTTTGATCCTATACATCTAGCCCGACTCCTTTAAAGTGTCACAAAAGTAATGGCAAATTTATTATACCCTTGAACATATGTTCATACGAATATAAAAATGTAAGTTTCCATCCCATATCATTTTTAATCGTCTTTTAAGTATGTTGGTCTGAGGACTTTTGCCCCTGCACCTCTATGTTATTTCTAACAACATTTTATTAATTTTTTTCCTTAATTGTGTATTAATTTCTGGTCTTGATTGACTACATTCCTTCATTTAAGACACAAGCATTTTAAAATTAGCTTAGCCCAATAATATTTCTTAAATACTGTCTTCTTTAATTCTTTTGTTTGCTTTATTCTATATAAAATATAACTTAAAAATTTCATTTTAATATAAAAAGATATATGTAAATTATTAAACCCTATTATATTAAAGCCAATAAATCAATAAATACTTTAAAAAAATGTATGTATCTTTATTATTTTATTTACAATATTAACAAATACATTCATTCCTAAAAACTACCCATTAAAATATTGTATTTTATTCATTTTGTATCGTCTTATTATTTATTTCAACAATAGATTACGATCATTTTATAGCCTATTTTGTACAATACACTTGACTACATTCACATAAAGACAAATAGAATTTTTATAAAAGCGTTTTATAATTTTTATTAATTTTCTTCGTTTTTTTGTTTTTTTTTTTATTTTTCTTAATAAATTAAAAAAAAAATTTTACAGCCTTTTATAGAAATTTTCATTCATATTAAAAAAAAAACTCACTCACAAAATTTTGTATATAATATTAATTCAAATAATACAGATTGTACTTTCACAATTGGTGTTAATTGAACTCTTTTCGAAAATTAAAAAAAAAAAAACAAAAAAAAAAGAAGAAAATTATTATTTGTCTCTTTTTTTTTTTTTGTAATTTGTTCGCTTTGGTGTCACGTCTTCGGTCTTAAGGTCATTTATTCAAACAAATTTAAAAATTTTTATATATTTCAAAAAAAAAAACAAAAAGAATTAATTGACAATTTAGAGAATGAAAAAAAAAAGAAAAATCATTCATTGAAAGAAAAATAACAGATCGAATAAGAATTATTTGAATTTATTAAATGATTCATTCAACTTTTTACAAAAAGAAAACAAAAAAAAAAAAAACATTACAATTAATTTATTAGAAAAAAAAAATTAATTTTTAATTCTTTTCAAGTGAACAAATATGGAATTTAATTTTAAGCGTGCCGTTTTTTTTGTTTTTAATCAAACCGAAAAACTAAAATGATATTATAAGAGGGTGAACGTATTATCAAACACAACACACTTATGTACATAAATATTCACCTAGTTTTGTAAAAGTTAAACCCAATAAACTTTTTATGTCTTTTACTTCTCTCACCTTCTTTTTCTCTCTTTAGTTTTAAGTAAAGTAAGCTGAACTTTCGTTATCATTTTAGGAAATTGGAATACAGTTTGTTTGATATAAATTTGATCAAGAGCTAGTTTTAGAATTACTGTTTTAAACTATACTTCACTTAATAAATTTTTTTTTGGATTTTTGAAAATGGAACATTATTAGCAGCGAAGCGAGCACACATTTTTGATGGAAAGATATTACATATCCTGGTAGTTTTTACAAAGAATGAATTTCCAAAACCTTGATTTTAGTTCAATAGAGTAGGTTTCATTACCTACATACAAGATATCAATAAGAGAGTGAAATTGCTTCAATATTTCAACGAATGTTAACAGGAATTTCTGTTAGCAGTTCGACAAGGTAGTCTATTAGATGTAAGGCGCGGCTTTATACCTTGAAATTTAAATATAAAATTTAAACAATTTTTAAAGTGGTCAAAAAAACTGTTAATGGTAATGAAAACTTAAATTTTATTTCTTTATCTCAGATTTTTCCAAATTTTAACATTTTCAACCACGAGTAATAATTTTTAAACCAAATATGTTTAGATTTTAATATTTTATTAAACTAAATCATAACTTAATGGAAATTTAAAATTGAAGCAAAAATTTAACAGATTGCATTCTGGCATTTTCAGTAATAATTCACATTCAACCATATATTGTTATAAGGTATAAGTTTTATTGTAAAACTATTCTTCCGATGTTCCAGACAAACTTTTTCGATGTGCCAAGTATTTTCAAAATACGCAAGAATTATTTTATATCCTTTATCAAAAATGAAGTATTACATGTATGAATTATGTGAAAAGAATCTTCTAAAAATGAATTAGTACCAATATCTTCAGAATTTTCGAAAGAGATCAATGCATTTACAATAAACAAAATGTCATCTCAATATTCTACGTACGATTAATTTAGAGATTTACTGCATTTTATAAATGTTATACAATTATAATGCTTGTTATTTTGAAAGTTTCGCCAATACAAAACAGATTCAAGGAGATCCTCAGTCGTCTTTTTCTATACGTTGTTTTAGTAAGAGTGAAATTTTGTCATTTTAAAATCAAAGTTTTATGTCAAAAGCCAACTATATGAAAATCTTCTTAGCTACATACAAAATAATTCCGCATATTCTAACCGAAAATAAGTGTATTTTTTAATATTATAAAAATATAGTTTCCAATTTCAAAATTGTATACTTAAGCAAGCCACTGTACGTGTATCTAGGTTTATTGGAAAATCTGTTTTTTTTCATCCAATCCATTTTATTTTTTTTTATTATTATTTTATTCATATTTTTAATATAATATCGGATAATAAACTTAATTTGTTATGTTATTAATTTTTTTTGAGAGCGCCACGAAATCCAAAAAAAAAAAAATCCTAAATGCCAAAATCCCAAAAAAACAAAAATCATAAATTCCAAAATACAAAATCCCAAATTCCCAAATTCAAAATTCCCAAAATACCAAAATCCCAAAGTAGTTTTGATATTATAGTTGGATTTGAATTTAGAGTTGGATTCAAAACCAGGATTGCCGCTTTTTTTCAGAATATGTATATACATATATGTTTTTGCTAAATTCTGAATTAGGAGGCATTTTGCAGTTGGTTACAAAATCAGGGTTTCAATAATTTATTTAGCGTGGGTTGGTGGGGCAGTTATTGTTGTTATTGTTATTTTTGATTTCAAAATTCGGATTTCAATAATTAAATCGACATTTGAAATAAAAAAATTCAAAATGAATTATGATAACGAAAGTGTTTTGCGATTTTGGGATTTTGATATTTGCGATTTTGGGATTTTGATATTTGCGATTTTGGAATTTTGAGATTTTGCAATTTGAGTATTTGGGATTAACCAACCCTTTTTTTTACAACCAACAAAAAAAAAAAAAATTAAATTCAAATACTTGAATCATTTGGAAGCAGCAAATAAAATAAATAACCCTTTTAAAAATTTAATATCGTATAAAAATTAAAATCAAGCGTCTTCTTGACATACGAGTTAATTTCTTTTATTTAATTGACCCCAAAAAATAAAAAATTTTAAAAAAATTTGAAAACTAATGTTAATTGATCTTAAGACATTCATTCCCTTCACAGATTAATTTATTTTTTTTTAATATAATTTTATTTTGAAAATTCATATTATCAGTCAAAGTGAATCCGAAAATCAAAATTCCCAAGTTAATTTAAACTCAAGTTGCTGTTGAAAACACTTCAACTATATTAAAGTTAAAAAACGATCCTATGGGAATTGTATAAATATTCTAATAAAAAAAAATATATATGAAATTTACTTAACAATAATTTAATGACTAACCAAAAACTAAAACAAAAACAGAATAGAATTTAATTTGTGTTAAGTTGCTATTGTTTTTTTTTTTATCTTATCATTTTATTTTATTTAGAAAATAAAAAATTTAACAAAGATATCTTTCAAATTTTATTGAATATTATAAAATTATTGATTAAAATTTTTAATATATGTATGTATGAAACTATAAAAACCAAATAAAAAAACAAATAAACAAGATAATTAATTAAATTAAATTGAAATTAACATTAAATTTAGGAAAATCTCTAAATTTGTTTTTTTTATTTTATACGAAGTTTATAAACTTAGAAGTCATGATATATTTTATGGTAATATTGGATATTTTTGGTAAAATTATTTCAGGACCCCATTTTCCTCCATTATATACAATTTCCTTTCCTTTTCTAAATTATTCGATTTTTTATTTAACCTTTACTTAAAAACTCAGTCTATATACTAAATTCAGATCATTGAAAAAATTCTTTTTTATCTAGTTTTCGAACTGAATTAACTATCATCCACCATTGAGTTCAAATTAATGGCAAACAATTATGTTATGGCAAACAATAATAAAAAACTATGAACATATCAAAAAATTCAAGTATCAAAATGTTATTACTAACAAATTTTAAATTATTACTTATAACTCACAGATAATCAAATTTATTTTAATGCTAATTACGCTAATTTGATTATAGTAGGTAGGATTACTGTATTGAATTCGAAATTCTTTACTTAAATGAAATCATTAATACTCAAAATCTATTATATGAAGCTTTTTCAATAGGTTATTCCTTTTTGATTTGTTTTCTTTAACTTTATTCTGATACTTTTTAGCATATTTTCAAAAAAAAAATATTTGAAAATATTGCTTATTAGTTTCATTCTTTACGTGCCTCTGCCCGTCTGTCTAATCACAATATTTTTACACTGTTAAAGCTAAGGCAATGAAATTTTAAGCACGATTATGTCTCTTGAATATTATTTGGATATTGACATCTGTGGTGAAAATGTTAAAAATTATTAGCATGGATTTTAGAGTTAGATACAAAATCAGGGTATTTACTTACTTACATATTCATACTTTTTCGAATATATATATATAATATATATATGCATACTTTGGATTCTAATTATCATATATCTTATCATAGGTTACAAAATATACACATTCTGGAAAAAGAAGAAACCCTCTCTGATTTTGAATCCAACTATAAAATCCCCTAATTCAGAATGTCACACATTCATATGTATATAATTATTCTGTAAAAGACGGATAACTATGATTTTGACTCCAACTTTAAAATTCCTCCAAACTCAGAATCTCAATTCAGAGTCTCACACATACATATTATATATATATATATGCGTATGTATATATATTTGGGAAAAAACGTATAATCTGGTTTTGTATCCAATACTCTAAAACCATTTTTTATATTTTTTTTACATATGTACTTATTTGAACAAAAATTCCTTGATTTCGGTATTTTTGGTTTTCAGGATTTTTTTTTTCAGGATTTTGTAGCATTCAGGATGTTTTCCACCAAATTTGAATTTGAGATTTTTTTTCGGGATTTTTTTTTTAGCAAAGTGTCCGGAACTAGATAAAATTTGCAATTTTAAGAGATGAAAGATCTTTCAGAATAAGTTATCTTAGAATTTTTTTTAATTTCCCCTGTTAATAAGTTAATAAGTTTTAAATTAAGGGTACAAAACTTGGAATTATGTATTTTTTAGTACCCTATATCTGACTCATGGCGCAGTGGTTAAATCGCCAACCTTTCAATTGAAGGGTCTTGGGTTCAAACCCCCGTCAGGTCATATAAAAAAAAATATGTAGTACTTTTATATCGTAATAATGTATATCGTATAATTAATAGTAGTAATAATACTAATAATAACAATAATAATAATAATAGCTGCTACAGTGGAGCTATCTTTGGTTATATCTTGCAAGTAAGGTGTTACATACTGCTGCACGTTGTAATCCATTGATGGCCCTGATTCTGTAGTAAAATAGTAATAATGTTAATAAGAATACTAATACCAATAATAACAGCCGCTACAGTGACAGTGGAGGTTGCTTTCAATAATTACCTCATGTAGTAAGGTGTTATATACTACTACATGTTGTAACTGTTGTAACGGCTATAGCCACTGTTAGCAAAATAGTAATAATAATAGACAGATTCATTGTTTCCTTACAGTTCCACTCTCAATTCAATGTTTCCGTATCTATTTCCTATCCTTTCCTATCTCTGCTCCCTAGCCAATATAGTGCGTTCGCAGGTAAGGGTTTCATCCCATTATATTGGCTAAAGGGGGAGGTGGGTTTAGTCAGTAAGAATCTGACACTACCAAGGGGGAAATCCTTGGTGTCTTTGGAAGATTCCCACCTCCCTTAGGAAAAAAAAAGTACCTCTACCTGTACAAATTTATTCAAAGTAAAACCCTAAAATCAAAGCTTGAATATTATATTTTTACATTTTTCAAATTCTTGAAAGTCAATTCATTGCAAAGGCATTATGTTGAAAAAGTTTGAAACCCCAATTTTACACTTTACAAAAATGATCAAATTATCACTACGAAAAATATACGGCAGTACTAATAAAAAAAATTTTATTCATCCTGTAATGAACTGTAATATTTGAAATTCAATGAAAAAATTGTGTAAAATATATTTTCATTGTTTATTCATTCTACCTATATTTGTTATACTAAACACCTCGCCATAAATTTATTAAAAAGTTAACCAGCATTTTTTATAAACGACTAAAAGAGAAAATATCAACCCTTATGGAATGAATGGTATAAAAATGTGTGTACACTACAAATTGTATTACAAAATTATATTTTTATTCACTTTCATTTTCAATTTCAAAATTCTGGATATATACTGACTTTATGACACGTATGGATATATACTGACTTAACAGACAGATGTCAACTACTGGTCTTATTAAAATCCATAAACAATATTTACAATACAATGACGTGCTGAAGACACTTTGCATGTGCAATTTCTTAATTATTATTTGTTTATAATTTTTTATTTCCACCAATACAAATTTATTTACAAATCAACCAGGGAAACGACAAAAAAAAAATGCATAATCATTTTTTAAAGAAAAGAAAATTGCAAAATATATACACAAATACTTATACTGGTATACGCAATAAATTAATTATTTCATAAAATATGCAATTTGAAAGAGAATAAAATGGGGAATAATCCAAAAATAAAAAAATAAAAATTGTTTTGTCAAAATTCACAAGTGATCAACAAAATATTGAAAAAGAAACAAAATTCTTCAACAAGTTTTTCAATATTCATTGAAAAGGAAAAGATGGAGACAGTTCAATTACTAAAATGTACAATGACATAATTTTTTAACGACAGAATTATTATTTTGTTTTTTTTTTTTAGTGATGCGGTTAATTTAAATAATTTTTTGTTTCATTTTAAAATTGATTGATAACAAAACGGGTAAAAGAAATGTTTGTACTCTGAATTATCAAAAGAATTAGTATAAATTATAAAACATTCTTAAACAATTATATTTTCAGACAATATTTCACCAAAAAAATAAACTGTTGTCGAGTAGTGTCTGTAGATACAAGAGATATTCTAATGTTTGATCTCTATATATTAAGAAAATTCGGTAGATTATCGCATTGCAAGTTTATCCGAATGAAATTTAAGTATTTTAAAAACTGAAATATAATTTCTGTTAAAGTTTCTGAAGAAGTTAATTAAGTTAAAGAAGTTCAATCGTTTGCAATGCTGAAACGTGATAGTATTTCAAAAGTAAGAAAAAATATTATTCATGTTTCTAGGTTACATTGACTATAGTTTTAATTATTTACAAAGAGCAAAAATACTAATAAACAAAACTAATAACTTTAAGTATTTTCCTGTATTTTGTACAAAGCAGATAAGATTTCATCATAATCTACACGGAACCATCTAGCAATTCATCTCAAATTCCGTTAATATAAACCATTTTATTTTTTTTATCTGAGGGAAGTTTATAACTCAAGTATTTTAATTTCAATCCTCTATCCATAGTTCTTTGAAGTATATTGGTATTTAAATAATGTAAACTTTTATGAAGTCGATGCAATAAACCTAGATTTTAAAGATAACTCGATTTTAATTGCCTCAGTTGTTAGTAATCTGAAAACAGTGAGTTTTACAAGAGTTTTTTCATCATAAATTCAGAAAGAGTAAAAGATTCGGCTCTATATAACCATACGGAAAGTGATGATTTCTCAAAACCTAAAACAGTATTTTTACATCTCTACTGTAAAAGATACGATGTACAAGATATCTGACTCATTATGTGCAATGGCTAAGTCGTCGGTTTTTGGATACATAATAATAATAATATTAATAATGGAGGAAGGTACTATATACTACTTACTGCATGTTATAAAACTTACTGATGGCTTTCTCTCTATAACAAATAATATAATAATAACAATAATAACACCTGCTACAGTAGAGATAACTTCATTAACTAACTCATACAAGCAATTCTTATATACTATTGCATACTGTAACTATACAAGCCTTCGCCACTATTAGTATAGTAATAATAATAGGCGAATTTATTTCGTATCCCATACAACCACACTGTCCATTTAAAAATATTTAGCATTTGATCTCCAATATACTTTTCTAATTTTGCTCTCTACCCAGTATAGTACGTACATATATAGTGTTTTAATGCGACTGCAAGAAAATAGGTTTTAGTCATTAAAAATCTGACATTACCAAGAAGATATTTTTGGCATCTTTGGAAGATCGCCCCCTGAAGGAACCGAGAAAAACACCTGTACAAGAGCTGTTTTATGTTTATAATATATTATATGTACTCTGACTTTGATCTCTCATTCTCATTCTCCCTCTCATCTTCACTATCCGACAATTTCATTACTTTTGAAATAATAAAACCTTAATTTGTTGTTTAACTTATAGTGCCAAAATTTCTGCTCATTATTTCGTCTCTCTAATATTAAAAAAATATATACATATTATCATTATTAAGGAATTATAACTTAAAGAATCGGTAACAAAAAATAAAAGCATAATAACAAAAAAAAACAGAACTTCATACTTGAATTAGTCACTGATTTAGTACCTCATCACTTGATTGTAATTTAAAAACAGTTATTTTAACAAAAAAAAACATTAAAAGTAAAGAAAAAGTTTTTAGATAAACTGCATTTACATATATGTGCAAAGAGTTTCATATATACATTCATATGAAGCCAATTCTCAAATTTCATAACATTAAAAAAAAGCAAATTCTATGCTGAATCATTGAAATATAAGAATATAAAAATTTGTAGGCGCAATTTAAAGATGCCTTAAACAGATTTTATGATTCAAATATTGAATTGTTACCATAGTTAAAAAACAGAAAAGGAAACTTGTCTTAAAAAAAAAAAAAAAACACCAGTAAAAGAACGAAAAATTGCTTTTTATAATATAATGAATGATCCATAATCATGATTCATGATTCATGATGACATTCTTTGGGATTACCAAAAAAACAAAAATTCTTAAAATCATGTTTCAATAATAAATATTAAAATTTAATCCATATTTGTAAAAATAGCCATTATTTTAATTAATCAATTTGAATTTTATTTCTGTTCATTTTTTTCCTCCTAAAAACAAAAAAAAAAATTTAATTTTTACATTAATTTGACTTTTTAAAATAAATTTTAATTGGATAACAATCAATAATAAACCCAGTCACAAACTTCTTCTTAAAATTCTTTTAATTTTAAATTAAAATAAATTTATTTATTTATTTAATTTTTTTTTTTTTTTTTTTCATTAAACCATGTACATTTCGTTAAATTAAATATCTCTCGTCAATTAAGATTGACTTGGGTAGTCAATCAATTTTATGAATTAAAAACAAAAAACCAAAAAAAAAAAAATTAAGTTTTTTGGTGGTATACCGGAAAGGAAAACCTTTTTTCAATATCAGATAATAATAAATAAAATGATTAGACATCTCATATCTATGTATAAAAAAAAAAAAAAACAAAATATATTATTATGAAAATTATGATAAGAATACAAATGAGAAATTATGATAAGTAATCAAAATATTTACAAAATTCATTTATTTTTTTTTTTGGGAGTTTGGCAGAACGTGAATAAAAAAAATTTGATTGCACGACTTTTATAATTTTTATTACCTACTTTTATGTTGACATTTGTTTGTTGACATTTTGAATGGAAAATTTATGAATTAATAATAATTTACTTTTTTTTTTCGAAATTATAGTAAAATTGTTAAAATTTAGATTCTGTCTTTTCAATTATCATTATCATATTAAAAATTAATTTAATTTTTTTTCTAATAAAATGCAGGCTATTTTAAAGCAAATCTAATGAAAAATTAAAAATTAAAATGATTTAATGTTCCAAATAAATTCAAAATCTCATTTAGATTAGATTAGATTTATTTAAAAGGTATAAATGATACAGCGACTTTTTGATGTAGATCTATTGTGCTCCCCCTGTTACTACGTGTCGTGGAACTTACATACATTTACAATATTTTTGTCAACATTAACTCCTCTAAAAAAGTAAAGATTTGTATAGGTTTTATTTCTGGTAGTTAATCTTTTACAAAGCAGCAGAAGCTCCTTGGATTGTCTAAGTCCAGATTTTTCGTTTCCATAGTTTTTCTTTCTATAGTTTGAAGGTAGGAAGATAGCTCCTACAGTTTTCCTCTTCGATTTTTAATGCTTCTTTTATTTTGTGTTTTCCTATGCCATAAAAAGGTTCGGCACCTGTAAATTGAGTTGAAATTCCTTCTTTTTCTTTATTTCTATACTAGAGCTATTTATCTATTTCTATATACTTTATCGAAGTTGCATTGTACACACCTTTCGATTGGATACACTTCAGCTTGAAATATGCTAGGGAATTTCCCCAACCATTCTGAGTATTTGGTTCTTAGTCTTTTACTCCAGGCCCAGTTCCGTCCAATCTCATTTAATATAGGTAAATTTTCGAATCTCATTTAATATAGATAATAGGTTAAAATGTCCTTAAGAAAAATTAAAATTTCAAAACGACACAAAATTTATAATAAAATTCGTCATAATTTCTACAAAACAAATACGTAATCATCGGACAACAGTGATTAAAGTGACACAATACTGTTTAATGTCCAAAATCTATCATAACAACAATACGAATACTTAATAAACAGGATTTTTGTACCCGAATTTGAATAATTTATATATAAAAATATAGTTAAGTTGGTTCAATCATATTTTTGGTATAGCTAAAAATGTACCTATATAGATTTATGGGTTTCTTATACTTTCTTGTATTGTTGCAAAGTCTTTTTTCATCTGCTAATCTTCTAAATATCTATAAAACATATATACATATTATGTATAAAATTAAAAATGGAGTACAATATACATATTTGGGCGGGAGCCCTTAAAATAACATCGAAATTTTTTGATAAAGAACAAAAAAAGTAATTCGTCTAATAGGGATATCAATGTATCTTTAATGCTTCCTTCACTTGGTCTTCGCTGCTTAGCAGGAATACTTACCCTGTTTTATAGATATCTTATACGTGTGGGTACTTGTAAATGACAAGATTAAAAGTATGATTCAAAACTTTGCGAAAAGAAACAAATTTTAATTCTAATATCATGCATAAATTCTAAAACATAAACATATCCTAACTATCATATCACTACTTTTCAAAGCAGTTTTTTCCAATTTTTTTTTTAACAGATATTTTTCCCCAATTATATCATTTCGATTATTAAAAACTAAAAATTTCAATAACGAGGAACTGATTTTTTTTTAGCAATATCTAGTTGACAAGATGTCACTTAGTGTAAAAAAAAATATATCTAATATGTACTGATATATGGTAGTAAAATTACAAATAATATTTTTGGTTTTTTAAAGTTGTAGATTTTAACTCAAAGATTGTGATGCCAAGTTTTAGGTGAAACTTTTGTTCTTCATGTTTCTGTTTTTTTTTATACGTAAATCCGAATCTAGCAAATAGTTCCTTTGCATTAAAAATAATTGCGACTATATGGGATAGGATAAGGATGGGATGTGGGAAATGCATATAAATAGGAATTGGTAGGTAAGTGTATTATGAATCTTTTTGGTTTCATCTTAAATTTGGGCTGATTGTAAATTGAAAAATCACCAAATTTTTGGATTACATTTTAAGGTAATAAGTTAACATTTTTGCAGTTCTGACAATCAACAAATTGCTTTTCTCTAGCGGTAGTTTGAAATTACTTTCGAGACGAGATTTTCTCCCTGATACCTCACAATTGGATTATATTTATTAATATTAAACTCCATGAGGAACTTCGGTGGCCTAGTGGGTAAAAGCGTATGAAATACATTGTAAACACCGAGGGAATGTGGGTTCGAATCCCTCACATGACGTAAGAATAATTCCCCTTTAAGACATTTACAGCCACGTCTGAAAAACAAAGCCTGTGTAATTTCCTTGTCGCAGGGGAACAAACTAATAAAACAAACTCCATGATAGTATTAAACTCCACTCGCTGTTGTTAATACCCCAATTAGCAAATATGTCTAATTTGAACGTGTTCATTATAGTTAACCTTATTGTATCAATAGCGGTGGTTGTGGCTTTTGAATCCTATGTTTTCCTAGGAATTATTTATATATGTACATAATATATTATACATTAATTATTAGGGCTATTTTATGTAATTTCATTTTCAACAACATATAGAATCAAACTTATATCCCCAAACAGTTAAAAATCCAATTTATTAACCACGTGAGCAACTGAAGGTTGTATTATTAAAATAATCAATATTCAGAAATAGTATTAATGATGGCGTTAACAAAAATGGCAAAGCCAAAAAAAACACAAAATTATTTTCATTGCGTTATTCAATTAATTTCAACAGAAAATTACGAAATTTTACTATGAATGTATATACAATAATAAAAATTAATTTCGGTCAGCTGTAGAAATTTTATAATAGGCACACATTACATCCAAATATAAACTTCAAACATCAAAATATTTATGCGAAAATAATTTGAATATCCTAAAATGGAAATCACACATTACAAAATTATAATGAAACAGTTAAATTTAAAATATTTTGGAGTTTCCGTTTAAACAATTAACTTTAAAAATGAAAACTCATAATAAAATACAAATTTTTTATGTTAAATAATATCAAAATTATTTAAATTAAGCGAATTAAATTATTTATTCTATTTCATGAAAAATGAGAATTATATATTTTAATTTTCTGTTCTGTAAAACTTATGGCTGTTAAAATTTAAATTTAAAGCAATCAGTGAGGTATTTACTCGTATAAGCATATTAGGTATTAGGCGTATTTGTCTATTGGACCTCGGATCTACTACTACTTGTACCACTATTTATATGGATTAAAAAAAAAAATGTTATAAACTGTATTTCGAAAAAAATTTCCGTCCGTCCGTCGAACTGGCTTTTTACAAAATTTCTACCGTTAAAGATAGAGCAATAACGTTTTAACAATGGATACGTCTCCTAAACAATCAATTTTTTATATAGACCCACCTATTGAGGAACTGCAGCTGCCCTCAAACTTTAAAAAGGCCAATTTTCAAAAGTGTATACTCAGATTTTTCTCAATATTTTTTCAATCTAAAAGTATTAAACGACAGAATTTTACCTTTAGTGAATATTAAAATTATACAATTTTTTTACCTTCAAAACGTAGGACAACCTACTCGGTCAGAGTTGGTATTAAGTTTTCTTAGATTTATGCTACGGCAATGTTATTCTGCCTGAAGAAGCTTTAAAAGCATCTCAGATTCTGATTCTGAAAGGTTTAACATCAATATTTCAAAATGTTAAAATAATTCTAAAAAAGTTTATAATAATACTAATTATAAATGCGACCGCTGTAAAATCATTTTTGTTTATTTGTATAGTTAAACTGTTTTTTAAGAAAAGATACAAATATGCAATTATAAGAACGTAACAAATTTAAACCGGAATAGATTAAAACCCCTATTGCAAATTTAAAAAACCTAGATAGCTTCGGTTAAATTAACGGTTAAAATTAAAACGAAATAAAGTATATATATAGAACACTTAAGTCTTAAAGAATTTCAAACATATCTTGAACAAATTTATTATTTGGGAAAAAAAAAAATAGTTTTCTCATCATTTTTAGAGATTGTGTATAAATTTTTCATTGACATTTTAATTAATAAAAGTTGATAATTATAGGAAATATTAAGTGACAGCATAATAACTATTAATAAATTCACTCAAAATATCAAGAAGTGACTGATAACGAAATTGGGTTAATGATAAAAATATAATTTATTGCATTTAGACTCATATATAATATTCATCTTATATTAAACTTAAAAATGTTTCTAAAGAAGCTGAATTCGATATTTTTATTTACAGAAAAAGTACAATGTTAAAAGATGGAAGAGGTTATGTTTGTGGAAGGTAACAGTGTGAATGATTCTTAGCACTCTAATTTCATTTGTCAGCAACATTTTATGAAAATTTGACACAACATTATTAAAATATACAAAAAAAAATAGATTTGATGATTTGATTTTTTCTAAACTAAATTTTATACCTATTCCTGCTCATTGGAGGTGAGACATAAAATAAAAAATTATTTTTAATTTTTCTAAAATTCTTCACTTTTTCGACTTTTTATTGAGAATATCTGATAATGATTAGATTTATAATGAAACAAAATAAAACTTTCAAAAAATGCATATTTTAAAAAAAAAGATTCAATTTATGTCCTTTAAAAAAATACAACATAATTTTGAAACAAAAGATTTAAAAAATAAAACAAAACTTCAAGAAGTATTATTCAAATCAAATAAAGGGTGTGGGCGACGTAGTGGGTAACAGCGTATGAAATAGATTCTAAACACAGAGGGAGTGTGATTTCGAATCCCACACACGTCGTAAGAATAATTTCCCATTACGACATTTACAGCCACGCTTGAAAAGGTAAGGGTGTGTAATTTCATCATATTTATGTGGAAAGGGAATAAAGTAAAAAAAAAAATCAAATACCTATACCAACTAAATTTCTTTTAATTTTTATTTCTTACTCCTTTCTACTTGCTTGAAAGGATATATAAGTATTTTTCTATATTATACACAACTTTGTTGACACAAAACCACTAGAAATTTATTATTTGCATTGTGCATCAATATGTTAATGAAGATTTTGAAGTAATCCCTAACTAATGACGGTAGCAGAACAAAAGAGACGTACGAATTCTCGTTTTATTAAAATACAGTGTTTCAAAATTTTGTGTTTTGAAATTCCGTATTTGCAAACCTCGTATACATATATTCTTGCATTCCATAATATTTTTCAAACCAAAATAAAATAAAAAAAAATAATACATTATTTATTGTTTTAAACAAATATTGCAAAATAATAAAGATTATTGTGGGTGTGAGTTTAAGGAGGCAAAATTAGGGTCGAAGTTTAACGAGGGTTTAGGTTTAGGAGTGGGATGGGAATACTTTTTTCACAATCTGTATATATATATATATTTGCCAGATTCTGAATTATAGGAAAGATTTTAATGTTTGAAAATACGAAATTTTATAACACAAGATTTTAAGAACAGGATTTTGATACGTGAGATTTCGTAACTAAACCAAGCCCAATTTACCTTAAAAAACAAAAATTCTTTAATATAGGGTGAAAAATAAAAATATGATATTAAATTAAAAAATTGATAGAAATTAAATAGAAAAATTTATAAATAAATGGTCGTCCATGTGGTGCTACATTTAGTTACCTCACGCAGAAAGAGTTACAGTGGCTACCTTCAATTAATACCTCATGTCAGATAAGTCCATTGCATATTGCAACTGTTCATGACTTTATAACTGGTAGCAACATAGTAATAATAATAAACGGATTAATTGTTTTCTTACAGACCCACTTTCAAATTAAAAGTTTCCGTAACCTTGTTCTATCCTTTCCTATTCCACAATCTAGTCAATATACTGCATAAGCAGTTAAGAGTTTTCAGCCCATTATATTGAATACAGAGATGAGTTTAGTCAGTAAGAATCTGACACTTCCAAGGTCATATTCTTGGTGTTTTTGTGAAATACCTTAAGAAATTCTTGCTGTTTTCCTCCCTTAAAAAATTAAAAACCTGGTTATCGATGCAACTTTGAAAGTTCTACAAAATTTAATAAGAACACATCCTATATACTTTTGTTTAATAGAAAATAAATTTAGGAATACATTGATATCTTTTATAATTAAATTTAAAATTAGATTTAATGATATTTATGGCATTTTTTCCACTTGGATATGGGCCAATCTTATAGAATTAACTAAACTGCGTTTCTTTTTGTATTAAGTTTAATTTGATTTATACAGTATACTAATAGTAAATAGTAAATGTTTAAGTTTATGTAATTTATGTGTTATTGTAAATTAAATTGATACATAAGACAAACAAAAAATAAATGGAGAGTGTACACGGTATGTGTCCCAATTAACTATACTGTATTAACTATATGTACCACTGCATAAACCCTTATGAGTTGGTAACTTTTTTATATGTGGGTTAAGCCCATATATATATAGGTATAATTTCTACACTTTATAGCTTTAAAATGCAGTTATTTTAAAATAGTAAAAGATAAAGAAATAAATGTATATAATTGTTTAATTTGATATTTTGAGCTTCTAAACGCATTGTCCCATACATGATTTAAAAACCGAATTAGAAGCCAATTTATTTATTAAAATTAAAAAAAAAAAGACCAAAAATAAAATGTAAGACTCCACATTTTCAAATCTATCAGAATCTTATCTTAACATTCAAAAATTACGTATATATTTATAAGGGTCCATACAAATGTTTCATAGCAGAGTATATATAGTTAATTAAGAAACACCCTGTAAATAAATACATAATATAAAATAATTTATTACTTACATTTTTTTCTAAATTCAATTTATTCACTTGTATTTCTGAAACAAAACGTTTCATTGCATTAAATTTAAAATCAATAATTGTTAATTTTAATATTATTTTAGTACATACATAGGTATATGTATATTATTTATTAAAAAATTTTAATATTTTTATATTTTAATATTTTAAAACATTTGAATTAATTAATTTTAATATCAGATAACCGTTTAAAAAACATGCGTAACCATTATTTCATAAAGTTTCAAACTTTTCTACTAAAAATGAATACTTAAGAACAAACAATAAAAAAATACATTTCCTTTAATTGTTAACTATTTTAAAATAAATATATAGGTATAAAAGTGTATTAGACATACCGTATTATATACATACATTTTTGTATATATACAGTATATGTATATACATATTATTAAAATTAAATTAAATAAAACTTATCTAAAATTTTATATTACATGTAGGTACATACACATATACATACAGATAATAATAATACCTGATATTATTTTGATTAGATAAATTATTTGATATGATATTCATTTATTGCATTTAAGTTTATAATACTAGTATATGTATGATCGTTTTCAATTTAAGATTTAATGCTGAATATCATTACAAATTTTTTTCAAATTTTTCCAAATACACCAAGAATACTCCCCATAGGTAAAATTTTTACTAAGTAAACCCATCCTTCCCGCTTTAGCCCCATTAATATAATGGAATGAAGAAATCCCTATAACTGTTAACGCAGATTATTCACTATAGGGAATAAGGATAGACATAGAAAAAAGACCCGAAAACATTTATTAGGGGAATAGTATTATAAATAAGGAACAATGAATCCGCCTTATTGTTATTATTTTTACATGTTCCTTAGTTTCCTTTGATCAAGCAAAAGAATAAATAATTTTGTTCAATGTGACCGAACACTAACCAAAAATTCGATACATAAATTTTTTTTTTTTTTTTTGCGAGGGTAGGTGGGAATTATCGAAAGACACTATAGAGTAGTGAAAACGAGCACTAGTCCTCTAGACTTTAACCCACTAAACACCAGCTCCCTTTTACTTTTACTATATAATGGTTTACTTTTTACGTATAATGTCTAGCATATATAGAAAGGGCGGAGTATCTTAAAGTCTTAAATATATATTTAATGATGAATTAATTTCTGATTTCTCTGATTTTCTGATTTAGTTTCTGTCTTCTAAAAATTCATTATCTGAAATTGAATAAAGTTGTCTATTCAATAAAGTTATGAATTTTGATAAAAAACAATTAGATAGTTTTTTTTTTTTTGATTTCCTTTTAAATTTAATATTCTTGTTTTAAATCAATATAAAGAAGAGAGCTTTATGAATATGATAATTTTTGATTATCTAGGATAATATTTGAACTATCTTCGATCCTAACATCGTTCTTTAAATAAAGTGATGACCAAATACTGGCGTCGCTTTATATGAAATACTTTTAAATTCTGTATGTAAACTACAGTAAAAAAAATTGGTTGAACAACACGACTAAAAGTATAAAATTACTCTACTTTAGTATCATTTCAATGCGACACCTCTCGTGGCACGTTGTATTAAATCAAGTCGTATTTAAAATAATAATATATTTTATTTATTTAAAAGTCAAGTCTATTAAACACAAAATAAAGCATATAGAGAAGTTTATTACAAGATCCATTTTATTTTAATTATAATACATACATTTTAAGCCCTTGAATGATAAACTAATATAATATTATGTAGATTAAGGAATAAATTAGATTAAATTATTAAAAAGGGGTAAAATTAACACTGGAAAATGTATATATATACATATATATTGTGCTACTATTATTACTATATTCTGTAGATTTTGACTCTACTTATAATACTTTTGTCAGCCCTATTGCCTCTATAAGAAACTAAATATCTCTAAACTGTTTGTTTATTGCTGGCAGTTCATTTACGGTAAAGCAATATGCTTCTAAATACATATATCTTGCTCGTAGTAAAAGTTTGCAGTTTTTGTGGATGTGTCTTGGAGATTCTTTTTTTCTTGACAGAAACTGCATGTACAATAATTTCCTATTCCAACTTTCTTTAAGTGCTCCTTTAGCCGGCACTGTCCCGAGAGGAAACTTGTTAGAATTCTCAGTTTATTTTTAATGAATTCTATGATTTTTTCATATCTTTTCCGATTATAGTTTCCCACAAGCTTCTTAGATTTGAACATGAATTTTGCAATTCATAGTTTTGGAACGTGAGCTGTAAAAGACAGTTCCTTCTTTTGCAAGCCGATCCGTTCCTCATATTTATCTATGCCTAGGTGTCAAGGTGACCAGAGTAGAGGTTTATTTTATTATTATTTGTCCTTAAGAGGAAGTACACCTACTATGCACTTCCAAACTATAATTGGAATTTAATTGCTTGCAAGTTTAGTGGCTTTATGGCTGTTTGATGGTCTGATAAAATCTAGGTTTATATTCTAACATATTATATTATATTATATATCCTATAATTTGCTGCATTAATAATATTTCAAACTTCTATATTATATACACACTCAATTTTGATTGATTTAAATTTTTGTATAGTTGAACAAATTATTGAGGTAAATTAATTTATGTATTTACCTTTTATATCAATAATTTTGTTATCACTATTTATTTGATTTTATAAAAATAAAAATAAAAAGATAGCATTTAAGCTACAATGTGAAAATAATCAATTTAAAGAAAAAAAACTGATATGAATAAAATATATGGTAAAGTGTGATAGAACTTAAATATATAAATTAATTAGAAATAATTTATTTGATTTCAAGAATACCATATAAATCATAAGATCTATTGCCTATTTGTTACAAAAACAATATAAAAATCGAAAAACATATTAAATAAATCATATAATATTATATCAAAATGTACAGGAGGTTTTTCCCCTTGATTTTTTTATTAAATTTAGAAAAAGAAATTAGCCAATATATATAGTATATATATACACAAACAATTTTTAGAGGTTTTTATATAAAAAAAAAAAAAAACAAATGTATTCTGTATTCAAACAATTAGTGAACTAAGCTTTCATTATGATGCTACTATCATTTAATTTTATTTCAATCTATATAACTCACAACGAATATAAAAATACTTAAAATAAATAAAAGTGATAAGATTACAAGTTTACAGTAAATAACATACGTATACATACATTAATTACATAATTATTAATCAAATATGCTGAGTTTATGATCAAAATTATTCTATAGAAATCTTGTGAAATGTACTATACATATTACAGAATGGACGCCATTTTAAAATTATATTTTATTTTTTGGAAAAATTGAAATGTTAGGTAATATCAGCAAATCCCTTTTCCCATAATCCAAATATGAGGAAGTCACTAATTTTTTTTTTTTAATCTAATTGAAAAAATCCAAATAAGACAAAATCTAAGCTTTCAAACATTCAAACAAGGAAAAACAAAAAAAAGGCCAAAACGTGAACGAATAAAAAAAATTCTGAAATCCAAACTGGAAATAATTTGTAGGTAGGTAGGTAGGTTTGTTTTTAATTTTTTTGCGAGGGGCAATGGAAAACATCGAAAGTCACTCAAAAGAAGTGCAAGAGGTTCTTTTGGGTAGTGTTATGACTTTAACCAACCAAAACCACCCCCTTTAAAACCAAGCTTTAGGATGGGTATTTTATAACATAGTGATATAATGTACAGTTTGGTTTTGGGGAAAAGGATGAGGAAAGTATTACTTGGAAAATTGGGTTTGGGATAATTATGATTATGGAAGATGGAGGAAAAAAATTGGAGAGTTATTTTGAAGAAAGATGTTAATGTTCTTCTTAAATTTCGTTATATCGAACACATATAAATTACCAACTTTTGAGAACACATATGCAGGCATAAGGTTCCATAAACGCGACGTGCGCATTATAAACGAATTTCGGAATTTATAATTTGTTTAAAATAGCAACACTTATACTAAAATCAAACTACTAGAAATAGAAGATATACGTTAACAGTTATTTTGTTATACATTGTAAATAAAAATATTAAAGTAGTACTTGAAATGAATGTGAATTGATTAAAATATTAATATTGATTAATATTAGAATTTACATTACAATTTATAATATACAGTATACTTTTCTCAAATAAAGGAACTACTCTACTGTCAAATAAAGGGACAAAACAATAATTTTTAGACGGCTACAAATAATACTTAGATTTAAATAAATCAGACATTTATAGATGGAAGCGAAAGTATATGGAAGCTCAAAGCGAAAATACGGTTTTTCCCAAAATATTAATATTTGTAAGTTAAACATATATGTATGTATGTATACACAAGATACTGAATTAGATTGAATTTTAGAGCTCGTTAGACAATCAGAGTTTCAATAATTTGTTTAGCAGGCGTTTGGGGGCGATATTTCTATTAAATATAAAAAATCTGTTTAATAATTCAAATTCAACAAAATAAAATAAAAATAAGAAACATTATTTTAAATTTTTATACATAATTTTTTATAAAATATTACAATTTTTTTATTTGGATATTGTCTCGTTTGGATTTTGGATTAAGGATTTTGATTTAAAGGATTTTGGTAATAGAAAATAGCGGAATCTTTTAAACGTTTTGTTATGTAATATGTAAATATGTAAAACAAAATAAGAAAAAATTTTAAGAGTTGCATTCAAATTCAAGATTTCAATAATATGTTTAGGAGCTTGTATAGTGATTGCAATTCCCATTATAAAAAATAAATAAAAAATCCCTTTAAATCCAAAAATTATTTCACAGATTGAAATTTAATAGATTTCTTATGGAACAAACTTTGTACGAAAGTTTGTTCGGATTTTAATTTATCAGGTTCATGGATTTTGTCACAAATTTCCTTTCGAAACCTACTGCTTCTCAGCTCTACAAAATAACAACAAATAAAAACCTAACTAGAGAGACCAAAATTTTTCTACTTTTACAAATTCTTAAATACGAAACAAAAGACAAACTGAAAAAAAAGAAAAATTAATTTAAATTAAAAAATTATTTCAATTTTTTTTTTTTTTTTAATTTTTTATTTTTGTAAAATTATTACAAGTTTTCTTTCTTTTTATTTTTGTTTTTGTTTTTCTATAATACGAACCATAAAAATATTTTGTTTTATTTTTTTAATTTTTTTTTTTTTTTGTTTTGTGTTTTCTTTTAGCATTATTTATTAATTTTAATTTAAATTTAGGTTTTTTATTTTAATCTTTCTATTAATTATTTTACATATTTAATTTTAATTTTTTCTTTTTTGTATTAAATATTCTCGTTTTTTAGTTTTGATATAACCATTACATTATCATATATAAAAGTTATTTATTATTATTATTATTATTACTTTTTTTTTTTTTTTGTTTTTTTAACATTAATTTTTTTTTTTTTATTTATAAAATTAATAGAAAAAAATTTAAGCTATCGAAAAAAAAAAAAAAAATCATTTATCATCTTACAAAATTTAAAAAAAAAAAAAAAAAATCTTTTTTTTTTTTGAATAAAAAGAATATTTAAAATTTAAAACAACATCAAATTCTTACACTACACAAAGCATCTTTTATTTTTTTTTTTTTTTCATTTTTTCATTTTTTTATTTTTTTTTTTAATTGTAAATTGTTTGATTCTGAATTACACTGAAACTGAGTAATTTTGCTCAGCATAAACTTGGTACGAATTTTCTGAAATTAGAAGAAAAAAAAAAAAAAAAACAGAAAGGAAAAATGTCAAAAAAAAGATTGAATGGAAAAACCCAAATTTTTTTCAATATTTCATAAAAATTCAGTTCAGAACAAAACCAAATAAAAAAAATTATTAACATTAAAAAAAAAAAAAAACAAAACATAGATATAATCAAAAGTTTTTAAATTAAAATATTATTATATTATGATATTAGTTTTTTTTTTTTTTTTTAAATGATTATAAAAAATATTTAAAAAAAGCAAACCAAAAATATGGATATATTTAACAGGTTTTACATTTCAAATTTTTATTTTCAAATCAAATTTAAATACCGATCTAAACACCGAGAAGTGTGGGTTCGAATCCCGCGCACACGTCGTAAGAATAATTCCTCCTTACGACATTTCTTTGTCACATTTATGTGGCAGAGGAATAAACCCAAAAAAAAAAAAGGAAATTTTAATATGTATATGCTAAAAGTTTTCTTTTCGTTATAAAGTTTTACTGATTTTAACATTTTGAGTCCCAAGCTCACTGGTGAACATAAAAATGAAATTATGTTGAGTCCCACGTTTATAAGCGGTGAACATCACTCAATTTTCTTAATTCTTTTAAGTCTGACGCTCACATGTTAACATAAAAATAAACATACGTTAAGGACCCACTTGTACATTGCATCAGTCAGCAAAGATTTTTAAAACATTTGTGTGATGTTCACCGATGATACACGTTTGACTCAACGTGAGTGGATGAAAACATATGTATTTTCATCTACTCACGTTGAGTCAAACTTGAGTAAGTGAATGTAACGTGAGTGGATGTATATATGTTACTTGTATTTTTATTAAGTTTTTTGAATATAAGTTATACTTCTTCATGTAAATCATTTACAGATCACTTTAAATATAAATCATGTTAGTTTTAAAAAAAAAAAAAAAAAAAAAAAGGATTTAAAAATACCACACATTATTATAGTAAATCAATCCAGATTGAATGTACTTTTAAAATTTCTTTAAATAGAAAATTTAAACTATTATTTAAATTAATTAATCATTACTTATTTTTGTAGTGTAATGCGGGTACAACTTTTTTTTTTATAGGCAATTTTTATTCGTTTAATCGTAGTGTACAAAAATTATCAATATCTATATTTAGTTATATTTACTATAAAATAATTTATCGACAGTATATGGATTAGAAATATATTGGAAATATTTCATCGAGTAGAAAATATATAGAAATATATCATCGACCAGAAAATATTTAGTTTTAAATACGATTTGTATGTTAAATCCTTAAGTATACGAAATTACTAGTCTAATTATTTTACACTTTTAAAATTATTAACGGTGACATCCAACTAAAATTTTCGATAAATTAATGAACATTGAACCACCAAATGTCACCAGAAATTAATTGCACGTTCTACACGTTCTACATTATATTATGTTCTATTTGTTATACGTCTATTTTGAAAGTCAAATTTTAATAAATGAATTTAAAAGAAAAGTTTCGAAAAATTTATTTTTTTTTTTATTATAAGAACTTGAAACAGTTTAAAAAGTGATCAGTAACTGATTTACTAAAAAAAAGAAAAAAACAAAAAACTTTTCAACCCCCCGAATAAGTATATTTAATTTAATTTGATTTGATTTGGAAAATATGAAAGGTATAACCTGTAAAAAAAAAAATACTTATGAAAATATTAATTTTTCATTTTAATCAATTCCTCATACACAACACAATTTTATTTATTTATTTTGTTAAAAACTAATTACTTAAATTTTTTATGATTTATATAATTTCGATATTTTTTTTTTGTTTTTTAATAAAGCTGAGAAGTTAAAAATGCAAAAAAAAAAAAAAAAAACAATAAAAATGTAATTTAATTCTTTTAATACTTAAAAATTAGTTGGCTAGCTGGCTGGTTATATATTTCATGCTATGTGTTAATATATTGGCTATTTATATGTACAGTATGCATAAAAGTATTTAACATAAACAAAAAAACAAAAGAAAAAATCTCAAATTAAAAAAAGAAACCAAAATAAAAAAAAACAGAAAAATAAAAATACAACAAACCCCCCAAGATCTGCAATCAAAATATTAAATATTTCAAAATTAATTATTTTTTTTTTTTTTTAATTTTTAATTCTCTTCTCTGGAGTTGGATTCAAATGATGTAAGAAACATTTTTTTTAATTTTATAAAAATTACTATAGAATTATTTTTATTTTATTTTATTTTTTTTTTTGTATTTAAAATAAAATGAAAATATATTCTTTTCTTTTTTTTTTTTTGTTTATTTTGAGTATTTCTTTAAGATGAATTCAAAATTGCATCCTATTAAAAAAAAAAAAAAATAATTATATTTTGAAAAATATAAAAAAAAATTTATGTACTTTAAAAAAAAAAAAAAAAAAAAAAATTAAATTTATATTAAAAATTTGTAGTAACATACTATATATACAAATAGACAATAATAAACACAAGACAATACAAATTTACATATTAACATATAAAATAATTTCCTAAGCTGGGATTCAAATAAAATGAAACAATATAAATGTAATGTGTATATAAATTTAAGATCATAATTTGTTAGCTTCATTCTTTTTATATACTATTTTAAATATTTCTGAATATAAAAATAGAAAATAAATCAAAATTTAATCAAAAAATCAAAATTAATCATTTTAAATATTAAACAAATCCATCATATCCATCAGTTAATTTGTAATAAATTAATATCATAAAATTTCCATAAAATTTTACAAATAAATAATAAAAAAAATTATTTTAATGTATTTAAAAAATAAAAAAATAAAAATTAAAAAAAAATGTCAATTTAAAATTTAAGATTCAAATTTTACTCTTAAAATAAATACAAAAAAAAAAAAAATTCAATTCTACTTTTATATAATTTGTTTTTTTCAGTTTTCAAATACGGTGTGCACTTGCGATAACGTTAAACACGAAAATATTTTCTATTAGATATTGTTACATGTTAACAAAAACATTGAAACTTCTTATTATAAAAATTTAAAATAGAACATAGTTATTTATATTTTTATTGAACAGATTATGAAATGACTCAAACAGACAGACTAAATAAACTATACAGATGATCAGTTTCATATAAAAATTTTTAGTTTTTTTTTGGATCCAGATTAAGCAGTTTATGGAGCTAGACTAAGTATTTTACAATATTTAAATTACAAAAATAGAAAATACAAAAGAATATTCTATAAATTTTTGTTTTTGCTATTTAAATATCTAAAATACTTAGTCTGGCTCCAAAAAAATGTTCCTGCTGGCTCCTAAAAAAAAAAAGACTTAAAATTTTTATATGAAACTGTTCATCTGTATAATATAATATGTTTAGTCTGTGCACAAACATAAAATAATTAGAGATGAATTTTTTTTTTTTTTTTTAAGAAAATGGACATAACTTTTTTTGTTTTTAGCTATAAATGATTTATACCCATATCACATTAGACTTGTGATACGTATTAGCAAAATTTGTCACCAAATTAAAGATCGAACTATAACAAAAACTATTACTTTTATTTTAGCACAGTAAGTTATTTAACATGGTTATTTAGCTTTTTATATCCAAAGAAAATTAAAAGTTCTATAGATCGAACCACAATTCAATGACATATTTTAGTGATACGTATCACAAGTTTAACATGATATTAGTGTTAGTTGCATATTTTTATCTTTTAAGATTCAAAAATTTTCTTTATCCTTAAATTTTTTTTTTTTTTTTCCTTTAATGTTTATTACATTTTTAATTATAAATTTAAAATGGAATTTAAATTAATTCTTTAAAAAAAAAAAAAAAAAAAAAGTGTTAAAAATTAATATAAACCGGTGAAAACTAACAAATTAAAATTTTAATTGCAACATTTTATTTGAAATACCCTCCTATAAATTTCACTTTACAAAAACAAAAAAAACCTTATCAGATTAACCAGACTGCATTAATTTTTTTATGTTATCACGAGTGCCACTGTAATTATGCTATACCAATTGAAAACAAAAAAAAAAAATATTTGTATATTGTAAACCTCATTCATTTACTTTTTTTTTTTACTCTATACCAACTTTAAAAGAAAAAAATTTTTTTTTTTAATTTAATAGAAATAAAAACGCATGAGCATGAGGTAAAGAAAACAATAAGTTACACCTATGTTTCATCTGTAATATCAAGAAGACACGAACCAGAATTGTAAATTGAAGATTTCAATGAGTTTGCTACATCACGCCTAAACATCGATAAGTTTTGTGTAAATCTGAAATATAAAAAATAAACATGAATATAAATTAATAAATTCAATTAAAATTCAATTGTTATTTTTGATTAAACAAGAAAAAAAAAAAAATAAAATCAAAAAATTCTTTGTTCACCTTTCTCTATTCTTCATTGAAATATTTCTTTCAATGCCATCCATTAATGCAACAAACCATTGTGCCATAGTTGCTTGCTTTTCTATTGGTTGTGAATGTATAATATTTTCTTTAATCGATCTAAAAATAGAATTTCGAATTATATTTTAACTATACATATTAATAATATATTTCTTATTGTTTTCAATTTAATTTACCCGAAATAGTCTTCATATAAAAGTATCAATACTAAAAGTGGACGGGACATCGACCTATACACAAAAATACAATAAAGCAAAGTTTTTATATTTTTGAATTAGAATAAATATAAAATTTTTTTTTTATATTACCATTGATTTCTACAATCTTCTGACATCACTAAATTTAATAAAGTCGACATCATTCCTTGTAATATATCAGAATACATTTCAACAACCTACAAAATGCAATATAAAATAAATTTATTGTTTTTGAATATGAATTTAAAAACTAAAATTATTAAAAAATTATTACTTTAAGGAACTGTTCATTTTCAGGTGTAAGACCATGTCTTAACTTCTTTTTAGGGAATGTGGAAACTGTTGAAAAAAAAATGGAAAATTTAAATTTAAAATTACACTTTGATGAAAATAATTTAAAATATGTATGTAATATTATATTACCTTTAAGTTGTAATTGTTTAAAAATGTATGAAACAATATTATCTAAAGCAGAACAACAAACCGATGAATCTAAAAAAAATAATTACAATGAAATTTCATCTTCAAAAATATTTATATTTAAAACAACATTACAGGTTTCATTACCTAAAGCTGTAATTCCTTTCGATATACTTCCTAAAATGTATCCAAAAGCACGTGGTTCTAATGTAGCTAAAAATGTTATATGATCTTGTGCTAAGCAGTCTAATAATAAGTAATATGCAGCAGATAATTTAGGGTATTCCTATATTATAGTATATAAAGAAAAAAAAAATATAACAATTAATTTTTAAAATCTATAATTTTATATAAAAAAAAAAATATATATATATATATATAATAATTAACAATTACCAAAAGATCATTTTGTTGTATAGACATTATCATTTTTGCTGTAACATTTAAAACATTATCCAATGTATCATCACCATATAATTTAAAAACACCAAAATTAACATAATTCCCACTTAAAGCATGCTTTAGCATTAAAAAACAAACAGATATTCCTTTTAAACGCATTGGATATTGTTGATCACGTGATACATCTATATGTAATACTCTATTACCTAAATAAATAAATTAAAAATTTTTTACAATACTATAAATTTTCTATAGCAAACCTATAATTTAAATTTACCATATAAACAAATTAATTTTGATGTTTCTTTAAATAATAAAATTCCATTCGGACTAGAAACATTCCCTTGTAATCTTTGTGATCTACAATTAACAAGTTCAGCAAATAATTTTAAAATAGGTGTTGTAACACCTGGATCATGTGCCCATAATTCAACAGCTCTTATTAAAATTGGTGTATAATCAGGATATCTGAAAAAAAAAGTAAATAATTTTATTTTTAAATTAATATTTAACAAATTAATTATAAGAATTTAACTTACATCCAATCAAACAGCATCATATATGGACTTTTTGAATTTAATGAAAATGCTAAACCTCTTAAA
Organism: Poecilobothrus nobilitatus; assembly: GCA_947095535.1. Taxonomy (NCBI): domain Eukaryota; kingdom Metazoa; phylum Arthropoda; class Insecta; order Diptera; family Dolichopodidae; genus Poecilobothrus; species Poecilobothrus nobilitatus. The sequence goes on along the minus strand of OX352772.1, from coordinate 47,906,285 downwards.
TCTCTAGCTAAACCAATAATAGCTTTTTTAGCTTCTTCATTAGGAAAACCACTGGAATCCATCATTATGGAACCTAATGATTCAAATTGATCTATAAATTCAAAAAAAAAAAGAATATAAAAATCTGAAAATATAAAAAATTAACTGTTTTATATTTACTTGTTAGTGGGGTCATAAAACTATAAAATCGTTCTTCATCTTCACCCAAATCAACGATTAATAAACGACCAAGTGATGTATAAAACATACTTCTACATCTCATTTCAGTTAAAGAAGTATTTGTTCCCAAAAATGGAAAATGTTCACTCTATAAAGAAAATTAAATATTAATTTATCGTTAGGAATTTATTATGAAATTTATTGTTAAAAATATTACCGTATGATGAGTTAACATAAATTGCACTTCCTCTAATTTAGCCATTTTACGAATACAACTAAAATTCAATGACAAATCATTCAAAAGACATAAAGTTTTTGTAATTACTTGTTCAGATCGAACCCAAAATTTTAAATTTGTTATGCTAAATTAGAATTAAAATATTTCAATAAAGGTTTTAATTATACTTAATATTTAAAAAATTTATTACATTTTCCTATTAATCATGCTCAATAACATTTGTTCATCATTTAGGCCAAAAACTTCTGACAATCGTTTATAAACCTTTGCTTTATTACTTTGTTCACTAATATGAATTTTTCTAACTTGTTCAAGAAAACTTAAAAATGATAATTCTAATTTTTCGCAACCAGCTTGAGGAAGTCTTGCATCAGTTAAACTCATTAATTGCAAAACCTAAAAAATAATCATGTTAGTTAATTATGAATTTCTTTTTCACATATTTATAAAATTGTTACCCTTATAACAAGTTCACTATCCATTGTATCTTGTTCTTCACTAGCATTAAATGATAATCTTCCACCAATCGCTGAACCAATAATATAAACCAGCCATGTTAATTGAAGTTCATGAATTTTTACATCCAATGTATTGGGATTAGGATTTTGTAAAAGCTCTTGATATGCACGAGCTGTTTGATCGAAATGTTGAACCAATAAAGTACAAGTTTTCTCATATTCACAACGTTCAATTACAGATAATTGTTCAAGTTGTTGTTGCACCATACCCAAATCATCTAATGGATCTTCTAGATTTTCTCTATATTAATAAAAATAGATTTATTAAAGTGCATTATAAAAATTACTAATTGTGATATTTATTAAATTAAATGTGATAAAAAAAAGTACACAAACCTTACAATAACAGGTACAGATTCTAATCTTGAAGTAATATAAGCCTTTGTTAATTCTGGAGTATATGTTCCAAGTAAATGAGGTTCCGTAGTTTTAACATATGGAACTGAAGCAACCATTTTTTGCCATAATAACAATAAATAGTGTACGCTATTAGGAGCGAATTGCCACATCTGAAAAAAAATTTAATATATATATACATATATTGGTTTTCTAAATTACACATTATAGTTTATTTCACAACACACACCTGTAGAGATTGTACAGTAAATTTAGCAATTAATTGAATTGCTTCTGGATAACATTCTACCGATATCAATTCACCCAACTGGTAATTGGATTTTAACCGGGCTAAAAGGCGGCAAAACTCATGATAGTTTTCTGGATCATTTAAACCCTAGAATTAATTATTACAATTAAAAATATTGCTTTGCAATGTACATATGCATAAAAATTATTTATATTACATGTAAATTTTCTAAAATATTTTTGACTCCGTTTACTAAATGAGTAAGAAATTTTGTACGTTCAGAATTACTAAACAATGATCTTCTCACAGATGTCATCTGTAAATAATACACGTAAAATATTAATGAATTAAGTAATAGATTTTATGTATTCAAAAATACAAACCTGAACTAAACAGGAAAGTGACAAGCTAGCAAGACCATTCGGTAAAATTTGATACAAATCAAAAAATAATTTTAATGTATTTGAGTCAAGAAATGCAGGACGCCAATTTGCTGGAATCTACAAAAACAAAAGTTTTAATTATCATAGAAAATATTGTTAAAAAAGTTAAATACCTGAACACTACTCATATCATCAGTAGATTCATCAGTTGAACTTCCAATAAAATCAAAGCTTAGACAATTTTTTGTCAATCTCAAAACATGTGATATCCAACTAAAATAATTATTCCGACAATTTTTATTACTTTTTATTAAAATTTATTTGACTTTTATTATTTATATAATTTTACCTCTGTTGTGCTTCATCCAAAAAATTTAAAGTTTTATTGTTGTCACGAGCAGTTATCAAAAGAGAGCATGATAACAAAAAAATGTCATAAAGTAGTAAATCTCGAAATGAAGTAGCTATATTACGATTTTTCGAAAAAGTCAAATTAACATCAAGTTCGGCAGTTGAATTCATTTCACATACTAATTGAGATAAAATTTGTACACCAATTGTACAATGTTCAACAGATCCCTAAGAAAAATTAATATAAAAATATTATTTTCCTTCAAAATAATCTATTAAATAATTTAAGCGAACCTGAAGAAATTTCTTTACATCTTCAAGAATATTTCGAAATACATTTTCATTTTCGTATGTATCCAACCATCCATATTTTGTTATTTTTGCCAATAATATAACTAATGCTTGAACAACAAAATTTCGTAAATTAGGACGTGTTGCAAGATAATTCAAAATATAACTCCTACAAAATTATTAAAAAAAAATTGTTACTTTCTTTCAAAAATATTTAAAATAAAAATTGTTTTAAAAACCTGATATCCATTCTTTGTTCTAAGCTTAGGCCTTGACATAATTTAGTTAATGTTGTAGCTGCTAATAATTGAGCATAACTAGAATCTGCTCTATCCAAAAGCATTTGACATTTTGGTAAAGCATCCTGACTACTCACAAAAGAAACAAGGGCTTTTTCAGCCTCTGCACGTATTATTTGATCGGTCGATTCATAAAGTTGTTTGCATAGTATTTCAAGTTGTTGAATTTCCTAGAAAAGAAATTAAATAATTCTATTGATCAGATTTAAAAAAATTTTAAGCATTCTTTTATGTCTTTACATCACCATCAATATAATTAATAAAATAAAAAATGGATTCTAGTTAATCTGAATTAACAACTGAATTTTGTTTTAATTTACAAGTTTTAAATTTTCAATGACAAAAATTTTATAACCTATATAAAAACCGCATATAGATTAAACAAAATGTAACAATTTCGCAACCGTTTAAAAACAAAATAAAATATTTAATTTTTTAGTTATTTTAAGTTACAAATAGAAGTACCCATTAACTCTCTAAACATATACGCATCTTTTAATTTTCTAAAAAAAAAAATAATAAATGTTATGTTCTTTTCCTTTTAAACTTGATTGTGAAATTCTTTATATTAAATAGATCATAGAATTTCATGAAAATTATTAAATATATTGATTAAAATAAAAAAATAAAAATTGCATTACTTGCCGACAGATTATTTTTTTGATCCCTTATCGAATTTACACAAAAAAAAAAAAGAAATTTAATTTTCCGACACAAACATACGATGATATTATAATCTAAATTACAATATAAATTTTTCTTACCATTTCCACCTTATTGCTTCTTATATATTAATTATTTTTTGTAACAAAATCAATCACAAATAATATTATATTTTGAAAAATAAATTTATTTATTTTTAATGATTTATAGTTTCTTTTACCACCATTCTAAAAACGACAAAACATTAAACTTTGAAATATTGGCAATGATATTTATACCAGTAAACAATTAATATTTTATTCCAGGTAGAATCCAAAAATTAAATTCTGAACTGTCATTTTAATAATTCTTTTTTTCTGTTTGGGTTTTGTCGTTTCTTTTTTGGAAATGTAGTAGACTACATCATATCTACTAATAACACATGCAGAATGCAATGAATGAATTATTTTTACATTGAAAATCTCAATTTGAAACTAATCAATTTCAATTCTAAAGGGTTTAATACAATTATTCTTTAAATTTAAAAAATGTTTACCTTACAATTTTAATTATATTGGATTGCTTCATTTTAAAGTTTCACTATTTTGAAATGCCTAAAAATTTTCTAAAACAACAATCTAAATCAACACATAAATATGTTTATTTTATGATTATGCATTAATTTTAAAAATTTTATTTGATTTTTTATAATTTATTACAATTAAAATCAGTTTCGTTAAAGTGGAAAAATCTTCGTGCATCAATTTTGGATTTTAACATCTATACTCCAAAAAAAATTATTATGCCTTTTGACTTGAGTAATTGAAGTTTTGATGTTTTGTTAATAACTCTTTCGCCTGCTTTAACTCTTAAACTTAGGCCACAGTAAGAAAATAAAATAATAAAACTGGTAATTGTTCTTATCTTGTTATTTATATAAATCCTTAATTATATTAATAAATCTATTTTCATTTTGATTATTTTAATTCAATTTTCAAAATTTTTTTAAGTCTACATATTTATATTTAAAAATATGTACATTTAAATAATTAACTCTACCTTTTTAGTGCCGACTCTTATATTGAGTATTTGAATGACATTTGTAAAATGTTATTACATTATTGAAAAACCAGTATGTCAAAATAGGCTTTACTGTCAAAAAATCAAAACAAAGAAAATAAAAACATAAATGAAAAAATAACGTTTATATATATATATTGTATAAAAAAAAATACACAAACAATCAATTTAATTCAGCAAACATTTCGAAATTTGGTAGCGTACCTAGCTAAAAGTAGATAATTAGAAAACTGTTATACTAAATAAAGAATATGTATATATGTATGTGCTATGTATGTACACAGAGTGTAGACTGTAGAGGAGATTATTAGAGAATTGAACTAGAAACTAATAAAGAAAGTACTATATATGTCTATCTACAGTTTAGCTAGAGTTAGTAGAATATATATTAATATAAACATATATATGTATAACTATTTTGTATAGTAGTATAGTACTATACCATAAGCATAGGCATAGCTAGTATTTATAACCAACCATACGTCCATTTCCTTCCATATCTATAGGCATTAGGCACTATTGGTACTTACATAGTTGTTTTTTATTATAAAAGAAAAAACTGTTATATATATAATATATGCCGAAATGAAAGTTAATACATAGAACAAGAACTCTTTCGTTTTTTATTTCGTCTGTTCCAAACAATTTTGTAAATTATTTAATCAAAATGACGTCAAAATTTATTTTTTTAAACGTTAAAAGGTCAAAATTAATCATTCATTTGGAATATAAAAGTTATATTCCACTTTTTTTCCTTTTAATCTGTATCAAAGCGTCTCTTTATGCATTTTTTTTTAAATTAAGGAAATTAATTTTATTTTTAACAAAATACATAGCATATGGCTTTTCTAATTTTTGTATGTAGATCTGTGAAAAAATAATAATGGCTTTGAAATAGTTCATCAGCTAACTTTTGCAACATTTTTAAAAATTCAGTAAGCTATATTGTAAACATTAGATATTTCGAAAATTCTACGTAATTAAAAATGAATTATTTTTCTCATATAACAAACTGCTAAATCTCCAATTAACAAAATTTATATATGTAATTCCAAGTGACTCAAATAGCCGTAAACTTGAGACTTGAATAAATGTCTTGATAGGGAAATTCAATAGTAAATTTAAATTTCGAAAATAGCCAGATCTTTATGATCTCCACATAATTATCAGTACACAATATGTATTTGTAATCTATTTAAATTTTTTTGAATTCGTTAGGAAACTTTTATACCTAGATAAAATTTAATCTGAGCAATTGGTAAGCAAAAAAACCGGTTTCTCTTTTTCTTTAAAAGTTGATTTCTATGTGAAACTTTTTCCATTTATAGATAAAATAATTATTTACGATGGTTTTAATATAAAAATTCGCTTTTAATAAATAAAAAAAATACAATCAATTTTTTTTGGAATATATATTTATCAATGTTTGCATATATGTAACTACACATTTCACAATCATTGTAGATATGGAAACAATAGCTTATTTTGTTCTCTATTTTCTATATGTACCAAGAATTAACTTTTGAAAGTCTCGTTTTACAATTTTTTTTTTAGCAAACTATTTAGTTTTAAATTATTTTTTTTCCATTTTTTTCTTTTCATAATTTTTTTTTTTTTTTTTTTTTACTAAGTAAACTTAACACTAAATTGAAAAGCTCTCCAAGAATTTAGGAAAATGATAAAATTAAAAAATACTTATTTTGTAATTATAGATTTATATTCTTTTTTTTTTGCTTTGTCACCTGGCAGTCCCTATATTGTTTTTTGTTTCGTTTTTCATTTAATTATTAGGAATTTGATTAAGATGACGATGGATGATTCGATACATATATAGAATTATTCTGTAGCAGCCATTGCTCTAGCTTGTGCTCGTACTCTTTTCTCGTATTCCAATCTGTTCTGACAATAAATTGTATATGCTTCAGCTTGAGCTGGATCTTTGATGTTTGGTTCATTCAATAGATCTTGTATACCCAATAAAATCTGTTTGATTGTGATTGCTGGACGCCAGTCTTTTTCTTCATCTAATAATGACAAACATACTGTGCCTGATGGATATACATTTGGATGAAATAATTGTGGTTCAAATTTGCATTTTGGCGGGCTTGTAGGATAATCATCTTTAAAAATCATTCTTAATTTGTATAAACCACCTTCCCATGGTGTACCTTTTTTACCAGGAATAGCACATTCCCAATTCATTAAATTAAGTGTTCCATCTGGATTTTTTGTTGGGCGAGCAACAAAACCAAATGGATGATCTTTTCGCCATGCTTTCCTCTCCTCTCCTAAACGAGCAACAGCAATTCCAGACATATTGTTGTAATATAAATTTATTAAAATATTTTTATTTCACACTATAAAAATATTTGCTTAAATAAATTATAATATTAACTATCGAAAATATTATTGAAAACCCAAATATTTCTGTTATATTTTATAATTTTTCAAAAGAAAAATTATAATGTCAAAATTATTCGATGAATTATTAAATGATGTTGTTGCGTACCAGTATCCGATAACAGAAGCTGTTTAAGGTAATGACTGAACTGACATTTTAATTATTTAAAAATGTTTGATGTTGCTAGTTATTATAAAAAAATCTACATTAATTCCATCCAATGGTTTGTGGAATTGAATAAGATTGTATGTAATTTTATTTTATGAATAAAAAATTACAAAAAAATTAAGTAAGTAATATCATTTTTATAAGTAAAATACATATTGTTAAATTTAATTATTTAATAAATTATAACGGTTTTGAAATGAAAAAATTAAATATTAGTCCTTAAAAATTATATATTTCTGAATGTATTACATTTTTTTAACAAATTACCCCTCTGTGAATGTTGGTCACCAACATCCTAACCTCGTCATTGAATACAGTTTTTCTAAAGAACTATAGTTAAAATGTTTCCCAACTCAACTGGCTTACTACATGAGGACTTTCCCTTCCAATCATGCCTATTTCCTGCCTAAGGTTTTATCCTTGTTTTATTTTCTAAACTAACAGTTCATGTTTGTTGATTATATTAGATATATTTTCTTGTTTTCAACCTTTTTAATGTAATATTTTTATTATAAATTTATAAATATTTTACATAATTTTTCGAACTTTGAAGTTTGGATAAAACCTTCTGTTATATTTCTATTATCTTTTCTGACTCCAGCTTTTTCTTCCATGTGCAAACCATACATAACAATTTATGTATTTTAATTGTACGTCAATTTATGTAATTTAAATTGTACATCATCTAAGGTTTAACTTCAATTTATTTTAAAACAAGTAAAAGTAACAGTAAGTCGATGCAACCGACTTATTTATACCCTACACCTAAAAAATTCAAATTAAATTAAAAATCCATAAGTTATTTTAGTTAGGTATTTAATTTTTTAGCTAAGCTAAAAAAATAAATGCTTTTACAACCTTTGTACAAAATTTCAGATTTCTATCTTTATTAAATTCGAAAATATGCTTGTTAGGTCTTGGGAAGTGTGTGCAGGCACGCGGACCACCACCCCAATTCATCTCAAATTTTAGAGACATCAACAGGGTAGAACATTCTTATATCAAATTTCAAGTTTATATACTTATTAATTTCGAAGATATTCTTGTTTGGTCTTAAGAGTTGTGTGGCAGATACCCGAACAACCATTCTAATTCATCTTAAATTTTGGACAAATCAGGGATTCAGGAAACAACACCCTAGTACCAAATTTGATATTTTATAAATAAATTTTTTTTTAAATCTTGGAATATGATTTCATTTGCAAAAATAGAGTAACGTTTATCATACTGCTCTTAGGTAGCATTATAATAATGTTGAATTTATTTATGTACTTCACAAATCACAGCAAATAGAGCTCAGAATAAAAATTGTAAATACTTACTACATACATAAGTTGAAACTGTAGATAATACATATAGTTACATATTTTATTATAAATATAATTAAAATAATTTACTTTAATAATTCGCCTTAAAAAAGTGATAGATTTTGTAATTATCATATTACAAAAAAAAAGATTAATTTAAATTTTTATAAAAAGATCTTTATTGATGTTTACATAAAATTTAAATGATTTGATTTAAAAAACTAAAATGTTTTAAAGTTAAAACCATGAAAACTAAATATTTATCGGAAATTAAGGGAGCTGTTTGAAAATGGTCCCCATGTCCCCATGAAGTATTTCTTTGAAATGACAAGTAAAAAAAAAAATTGATAAAATCATATCAACACAACCAAGTAACTATATACATGGTCTATGACACAACACAAAAATCACAATTGAAATTAGATTCTACAGTATTATGACGTCATATATATAAATATAAAAGGGAGAATCAAAACAATCTTTGTTTCAAAAGTGTTTTAAAAGTTTTAACTATCAGTACAAATTAATTTTTCCTCAAATAAAACAAAAATGTCTGAACTTGAAATTGGTGCAACTGATCAAGAATGGGAAGAATATAAAATTAAATTCCAAAAAGTTTATGAAGGTGAAGAAGATAAATTAAGACGTTCAATTTATGTTGAATCAAAGAAAAAGATTGCCGAACATAATAAAAAATATGAAGCTGGTGAAGTAACTTGGACAATGGGTATAAATCAATTTGCAGATAAAAAATCTGATGAAGCTGTTTGCGGATGTATGGGTAGAAAAAAAGTAGGCGATAATAAACATTGTAAGAAATAAAGAATTAATAATATTGTATCAAATGATTCATGTTTTAAGAACTCGCAATAATATCGTGTTTTTATTTTATATTGTTGGTATTAGTAATTAAGTTAAAAATAATATACATATGTAATAATTAAACAGATATTTTTGTTATTTCGATTTAAATTTGGAATAAAGAAAAAAAAAAAACAAGTGGTGTACTGTAATTACTTTTATGATAAAGTTAAGTACGTGAGATAAGGGAAAAAAATTGAGTTATAATCCTACATAATCGTACTTTTATTTTTATTAAAAATTATTTAAGTTTATAATAACAAAATAAATTATAAAACTTCATTAATATTAAAACTTAAAAACATCTATATATTTAAATATTTAAAAAAATTAAAATTTGTTAACATTCCTCTTATTGTATTTCATATCTGGATTAACATTTTTTTGCATTTGTTGCATTTGATGTAATTGCATCATTTGTTGTTGTTGCTGCTGTTGTAAAATTGGTGGATGCATTGGACTGCCAGCATTTAATATTCCTCCAACTTGTCCACCCATTTGTGGTTGTGGTCCTGAAGTATTTCCCATTTGTACTTGCCTTTGATCAGGTCTAATATTTGGATCGTTTATTTTATTACAACTTTGTTGTTGCTGTTGTTGTTGAGTATCTGCTAACATTGCCTTCCATTCTTCTAATCTTTGATAATGCTTATTAATTAAAGCCGTTTTTCGTTTTATTTCATTATTTAACTCTTGGTTTTCATCACTAAGTAACATTTCAGGTTTTAAAGTTGATAAAAGATATCGTTTTTGTAAAAAGAATGCTTCCATTAAACGTGCAGCATCAATAAATTTATTTGCAGTTTGTTGTACTTCAACATCAATTTCATCTTTATCGACACCATTTGATGATTCTTGTTTGGTTAAGGCATGAAGACAAGCTTGAAATGCGTCTTCAAATTCATCCATTATATTACCGTTACCAGGAGTCGTTGAAACCATTCTAGAGTATTTTATAATTAATAAATTTTCTATAATTAAAATAAGGAATAAATTTTTATTTTATAATTTTTTTCAGTTATAAATATAAGATCGGCAATTATTTTATATGAAACCATATGAAATGAAACAAATATTAAAACAAAAACCAAACAAAAACAAAAATGACAATGCAAACTTGTAGAATGACATATACAAAATAGTCCTACCATCGCTAATTTAGTTATTGAAAAAAGGTGAATGATAAATTATATATAGTCCCTCTAAAAGTAAAAAAAAATGGATGTAAAATAATAGAAATTTTTTTTCGTTTTTAAAATTGAAAATGTTTTTATGATTGTATTTTAAATACTCAATTTAAGCCGAAAATGTTTTTTGTCTTCATTCGAAAGGTTTCGGGTTTCAACCATATAGATTAATAAAAAAATAATATAGATTTTCTTATAATATATATTAGTAAAGCATAATATAATATTAATAAAAAGTATTATTTATCTTACGATTAATATCATATTGCAATATATAATAAAATAATAATAAAATAATTTTTGTATAATAATATATACGTGTCATAATCTTGTACAATTAATGATTAAAAAGAAAATAAAGCTTAATAAAATATGCATAATAAATGATTTAGTGGGGGCCATATACTACTTACAGGATGTGGGAAGGAAAAAAAAACTATATAAAAACTAGATTCTTATAATTTGAAATATTTATGTTTAATTTAGTGCAAAACTTCAAATAAAATAAATTGAAAGCAATAAATGGTTTTAAATATAATATATATGACATTTAAAGAATTTGAAGTTGTTAGTTTGCGTTTAGTATTTTAAAAATCTTTTAAGTAAAGTTTGTAATTGTTTATATTATTAAAAGCATATTACAAGTTGACAGAATATAGTTTATGTCAGTCTACAAAAACCCCAGAAAAAAACTGGTGTTGAATGATTTCTAGTGGCTTCCTTCTTTGGTGTTTTTATTTTTAATTATTCAGCTTATTTAAAGTTTTTAAAATATTGTATTACTTATAATTATCTACATTTATTTTTAATATTAAATACTACCTCACACCTTTTTTCTGCAGCTCTTTTTATTTCGATTTTAATTTTAAATCTCTTTTAGTAAATACTGAAAGAATTACACTGCGACAACACGTTTCAAAAATGCGTATTAAATGCTTTAGCTTTATTTTTCAAACGTCAACCGATCATTTATTTAGAGTAGACCCATAGTAGACCCCATTTATTTAGTAAATGTTAGCGTTTGTATGGAAAATCGAAAATTGTTGAAGAAATCTTAAAATAAGTGAAAAATTAAAAAAAAAAAAAAAGGCGGGTCAGTGAAGGGAGTCACAAGGAATCATTCAATACCAAAACATTTAGGATCGAACCTTTTCTTCAGAAGTTCAGTGGTAAGTGGTTTCTACAGACTGATGTAAACTAAACGTTGTCTTCATAATTTTTGAATATTAGGAAGTTAAATTTTTGTCGTTTAAATCTTTTAATATATATGTATGTATATTTTCTGAATTTTTAAATTTGTGAGTTAGCGAAGTTTTGAATAGTTAGAAGTAAAATTAATTTATTTTTCTAAATTTGTAATATTTTTACTAAGTTAAGTTAATGTTTTTATAAAGTTAATGTAATTAAAGTTAATATAATTGGTAATCGTCTTTTAAGTAAAATATAAATTTGTATTATGACGTTAGGACGTTATATTTAGATTAACTTTATATTTATTTTTTTTTAGATTGAGGATTTTTCGTTCTTGAAAAATGGAAATTGGTCCATCTTTATTTGAGCTAAAAGATTTGGAGAACGACAAACTTAATGTTATTAGGCAATGCCAAAAATGGGGCCTATTACCGTGTGACGAGGAATTTAAGTGTCCCAAATGCGAAAAATTTATGACACTATGTGTTTATTTAAAGTAATTTTTTTTATTAAATATTCTAATATTTTTAATATAATTAATATATTTTAAATTTTTAGAAGTATCGATGGTTACAGCTGGAATTGCAACAGAACTATGTTGGTAAAGAAAAAAAGGAAACGGTGCGGTATTAGAATTTCTGTTCGGACAAAGACATTTTTTGAAAAGTCACATCTTTCCTTAATACAAATATTGGCTTTTGTATCGATGTGGGTGGAATCCTATAAGTTGAAACATATAAGTTTTCAACTTCGAATCAGCAAATGCACATCAATAGCTTGGTCCTCCTTTTGCAGGGAGTTTGCTTTTCATGCTATGATTGAAAACCAAGATCCGATTGGAGGTGACGGCAAGGTAGTCAAAATAGATGACTCAAAATTTACCAAACGGAAATTGGATGTTAGTCGCTTTGTTAGAGATAATTGGGTTTTTGGTGGAATCGAGAGGGGTAGTGGTAAAATATTCATGGTGATAGTGGAGGACCGTTCCCGTAAAACATTAATAGATATTATTAACACATGGATCCTCCCTGGTACCAAAATAATATCGGACTGTTGGAGATCCGACGATGAAAATGTAACTAAAATTAAAAAATTTTTTCTTTTCTTTTCATAACAACATCCACATTTTTATTATAGATGAACCAGTCGCTTCATTTCGTCGATCCAGTAACCGGAGAGCACACCAACAGTATTGAACCAGCGTGGAGAGCAGCAAAAATTTCGCTCTGTCCACCAAGCAAAAGTGATGAGAGCTTACCTGGTGATCTTGCTAAACTCATGTTGGTAAAAAAAGCAAAAGCGGAAGGGATGGATCCAGTTCTATATTTTTATAAATTAGCAGGCAATTTATTTATATATATATATATATTTATTAAAATTTAATAAAAAATAAATTAAAATTTAATAAAAAATAAATTAAAATTTAATAAAAAATAAATTTTATAAAATGTTTTTCAGGTCAGTTTTATAACCCTTTGGTGGAGAACGGAATCGAAATTAGAAGACCAGGTGAGATAGAAGATCTGGAAGAAGAAATAGATGAAAATGACGACTAACGAAATAACGATTAGTTTATTTTTTTTTTTTTAATTATTTTATTTTGTTAGTTTTGGGTGGGCTACAAAATCCATAACAAAATCCATAGTTCCAAAATCCATAATTTCGAAATCTGTAATTAAAATCCATAATTTACAATAGATGTCATAAATAAATAGTAATGTATTTTTTAGTATAGAAAAAGTCACACAGCATTATAATAACTTAATTCATCGTTTAAAAACAGAACAAATAATGCTAAACACTACAATAAATAAAATATGTGGAAAGCCCATTAAGAAAAGTGTTATACACATATACTTAAAAAAGAAAAAACTGATAAATATTCTTAACTCAAAAAGTTCATATAATCAAAATGAATATTTAGAAAGTTTGACGACAAAATTAACACTTTTTTAAATAAATTAGATCAGCTATAAAACAATATTAAGTTTTCTAAATTAATAATTTTTTTTTTAATACATTATAACTATACATACTTTATGTATAATATTTGAAATATTTTTTTGTGATAATGATTTTTCCAAGTTTTTTTTTTTTATTATGTTATGTTTTGTATGATTAAGTATTGGTTTAAGTTAACTTAATTTATTTTTAAATTTATAGCATTTTTGAAATTAAATAAATGAAGATTAATTATAAAAAAAAAACTGAAAGATTTTTCCAAATTTTTTCAATCTTTTATTATATGTTGTGCACATAGCAAGAGGTAAAAGTAAAACAGGTTAAATAAAAAATTCATAAAAAAATAAAAAAAAATTAAATAAAAAATCCATAAAAAGATTTTGATATTACGCATTTTGTAAAGTATGGATTTTGAAATTATGGATTTTGATTTTACGGATTTTGAAATTATGGTTTTCGACTTTGCGGATATTGAAATATCGGATTTTATACTCAACCCGTTAGTTTTATTAGATTTTATAAGATTTTGCTCTTTATATTTTTTAAGTTAATAAAGAAATAATTACTGTAATTTAAAAAAATATTTTTTTGAATAAAATATAAATTGCACTAACTATCTAAGTACATAGGTATACTGAATTAGATTGAAAATAAGGTTTCTAATAAATGGTATAAATAAGTCAAAATTAACTTTTTTATATGGTAGATATGCTTATCTTATTATTTATTTATTTATTTAACTTTATGGCTACATGCATTGAGACGACAAGTCTCTATCATATGCATATAGAATAAAAATAATTAGATACTACCTTAACCATCAGCTTCTAACGTCATTATAGGTTCAATTTATTTATTTATATTAATACAAACCACATAGGATATTACAACATTACAAAACCATCGGCGACTAAGGCAAATTACAGGTCCAATACTATATTTTTAAATTATAGACTAATATTATTTATTTTGTTTATATTTATATATTATATATTTACACTATATTTGGTAGCAAGGGGGATTTGTTTGCAATTAATAAAACTTGCTACCTGTGCAGGATTTGAACGCACACTCCCTCGGTTAGTAAGCCACGTACTTAACCACTAGGCCGCCGAAGCCCCCTGCATTTATTATTTATTTATTTATTTATATTAATATTACATACATTAATGTAGTGCAATATTATTGAACCATCGGCTACTAAGGCCATTATAGATTTTTATACTATTATTAAATTATATACTAATATTATTTATTTTGTTTATATTATATACTATATATTTACATTATATTTGGTCGTAAGGGGGTATGTAAAGAAAAAAAACACTTACGACCTGTGCAGGGATCGAGTCCGCACTCCTTCGGTTACTACGCCACACGCCTACCCACTAGGCTACCGAAGCCCCCTGCATTTATTAAAAAAACAAATACTGATAATATTTTTGTGTTTTAATTGCATAATTTTAGGCGATTTTAGAAAATATAAAGTACTAATGGTACTAAGAGGTACTAATAACGAAAATCTAACAGAAAGTAAAATTAAAAATTTTAAAGAATTTAATTATATATAATATTTAATATGAATATAGTATATACATACCAGAGCTGATGCACTAAATTATTTTTATACAGGAAAAAATATGTAAATAAAATTTTTGTATCAATATGTAAATCATTTTAAACTCTTCCATAATAATCAAACCCTTTTTTCATGATCTTTAGTTGCCGCAACCTAAACACTAACATTAATATTTAAATGTCAATTAAATTGAAGGTTGCAAGTTAATAAAAAGGAAACATTTTAAACAGGTTGTATTAAATTCTAGAACCAGAAAATAAAACTACATAATAAGGTTATAAGATTCGATGTGTGTACATACATATATACTTTTGACTAAAAAATTCTGATAATTAAAAGAAAAAATAATTATATTTTTATTGCCCTCCTAAACAATAAAAATGTTTTGTTTTTGTCTTTAAATAAATTTTAAAAATAAAAATAAATTAAATAGAATTAAATATAATATATGTACATATGTACACATATAAGTATGTGATTTTGTTTGTTAGTTCGTTTTCCCACATACGATACGATATTTATTTTGCTGTTTGGTACATTTGAAAACATTATGTAATTCCATATGTACATATATATTAAGAATAATATGAATTAATTCGTTTTGTTTTTATAACTTTTATTAACAAAATAAAAATCATGTTTTTAAATAAGCGCCGTACAACTAACAAAACGTGACTTAAAATAAAAGAGGGCAAAAAATAAATTTATTAAACAAAAAAATTTTTTTTATCATTTTATTTGAAAAATAAAAAAAAAAGTTTTTGGGTTTTTTGTATTATTATTTTGTTATACATATTATATTTTTTGTTTTTGGTTAAAAAGAAGATTTTTAATTATAATATAGTAATTAAATTTAAACACAAGCCAACTGATTATAATAGGGCAGACCAAGCAAATAGGTATAACAGAGACTAATCTATGCAGAAGATTTGAGGAGGAGGCGCTAACAGTACATCATGTTCTGTGTCACTGCGGAGCATTGGAACTCAAAGGTAGAAGAATCTTGGTGAAGGAAGACTGGAAGAACTTCTCTGAAGTGAGATTACTCAACCAGGTAAAGACCATAGGGTTTATGAAGGGTTATAAATTGTTTCGATGAGATGATATAAGTGACGAGTGAATTACTCTGTAAAGATGCATAATGAGTTGTAAGGACTAGGTGTAAAGGCAGTTAGAAGCCCATCCCTTTCGAAACAACAACAACTAAACTTAAACTTCAAAATTAACTAAATTTAAACTTCAAGATTTAGCCGAAGTTATATTATTTTTCGAAGATTGAAAAGATCAAAGGTTCTTTTAGGTTCTTAAACTTTTAAGATTTTCTTCATTACTTCATTAACTATTCTAGTCAACATAACCAAAATTCATACAAACTAATATCGTTGAATCAGTTATTATTCAGCGTGCGACTGAAGGGAATGGCAAATAATAAAGAATAATCCCATATAAAAAAGACAAATTAAACTAAAAATGGTTTTAGTTTTTTTTTTTATTGTTTCCAACCGCAGCAAAAAAATAAATAAAATTTTATTTTTGTTTTTTGTTTTCTTCTAGGGTCCGTGGAAAACTTCAAAAGTCACAAAAAAGAATTGCATATATGGTTCCTTCGCATAGTGTTGAACTTTAACCAATCCAAACCACTCTTTTTAAACCCGGACTTTATGATGGAATCTTTAATAGAAATGTAAAGTTTGCTTTAAACGATAAAGATGTGGAAAAAATTCACTTGGAATTGGAATTTAGAAAATTTAGGATTAAGATGGGTAATAAAATTCAGAAGAACATTTTGAAGAAAGATGTTAATGTTCTTTTTAAACTTTACTAAAAACATCGTACACGTATGAATTACCAACTTTAGGGAACACATGAGATATATGGTAAATGGTTCCATATGTGCGACATGCTAATTATAAATCTTAAAACAAATATTTAATTAAATAATACTTTGTATTAAAAAGATATCTTTCTGGTTAGTTCTAATTTGTTTTGACTGCCGTAGCATATGTATATTCAATTAAAGTTGTTGCAGTTAATTAATAAATATTTTTATTCAGTAATAAATGAAGTGCTTACAAAATAACTTTGCTTACAAAATAAGTGATGAAACGATAAACTTGTAAATATGAAAAAAATAATTAATCATGTTTATTATTATTGATTTTTTTATTGAACAGCGTGTTTCAATTAAAAGGTCAAATATTAATACTTGTATACAATCAGAAACTAGTCTCTGATACAATATATAAAGAGAGTCTAGAACTAATACTAGATGTTAAGAAAATGAAGAAGTAATAAAAGTAATTGTTTAAAATTTAATAAGTTTAAAGGTATGGTTTTAATAAACTGTTTATGTAATATGTACAAAAAAATAAAAAAAATGATTTTAGGAAAACATGACCTAAAAAAATTGTCATCCTATTATGTGATCCCTTTCTCTCGACATTTTTTCTATATTCGAAGTTATTTTAAATAATCTTTTGTAAAAGTATATACAGTAGGCTAGTGAATAGATATTTGTTGTCCTTTCCTTAAAATATGTAAGTTTAAGAAGTGAGTAAATTAAAAGATGTCACTGAAAAGCTTATAAACAAAACAGAATTAAACACTTTTTTTTTATTATGTAACGTACTTGTATATCAAAAGGAATATTTTTATAATATTTTGTTCATTAAATTTTTGAATTTTATGAAGTTCGTTAAATTTTTCCACTGAAGTATATAATTTTGAACAAAAGAATTTATGCACACATTTAAAAGTCCATTGAGATAATTTAAGTATAAAATAAAATGCCAATAAGATAAAATAATTTTTTTTTTTAAATACATTTCTCTGCCACATAAATGTGGACAGGAAATTACACAGCCTTTCCTGTTCAGGCGTGGCTGTAAGTAACTCTTACAACGGACGGGAGTAACTCTTACGACGTGTACGGGATTCGAACCCACACTCCCTCAGTGTTTACAGCGTATTTTACCCACTTACCCACTAGGCCACAGACGCCCCTTAAAATTATTTTTGTTTCTTTTAACTCATTGAAACAACTTTTTTTCAACGGAACACCTTATAGTATCACGTGTATATATATGTACATATATCAATTATGAATATGTCTTTAATATGGTTAAATATTTCAATGTGCAGATGGATCTCAATTAAACAATTTTAGCAAATTAACTTTATGAGTTGAGTTTAAAAGTGTGAAACACTGTTTTTGCAACTGTCTCTACTTAATAGTAAAAGTTAAAAATAACTCGACAATTTCTAATAGGAATATTTATGTGAACTCTCTGGCATGAACCTTAGAAGTTTTTTTTTGTATTTTTTACCATCTCATAGTATCATTGTTGCATAATTTCAACAACAACTCTTTCCATTCCACACCTAATAGGTCTGATGATGATGCAAACCTATTTATAGTGACTAGTGATTCATTTGTACAACCTTTATTAAAAATATATATTTTTTTACGACTATTTTACCTAAATGTGATAACTTACTACTATTAATATGATTGTGATAACTTCATGCGCTAATTGTTTTTGTTAAATGTACTTTAGTCTTTACTCTATACGCTGCTGTATAATTAGTTAATTATAAGTTATAATAATCAATCAATTAATCATATTACATAAATTTCTTTCAATAGAATTTAATTTAATTACATTATAATTCTAACGACTTTATTTTTTTTACAAAATTTAATAAAATATAAGAAGAGAAAAAATGATGAGTATGTATTTAAATGTGAAGTTTTTTTTCGATTTGCTGCAATAAGAGAAAATAAACTTTTAAAATGTTGAGCCATTCAATTTGAACAAATGATGGTCAATGGTGCCATATAATACTGAATTAAACATTTCTTTTAGTTCGATTCAGACTTTAACTAAATTTTGTTTTGTTTGACTTTAACTAAATTTTGTTTTGTTTTGTTGTTTTGTTTTTAGTTTGCTGTAAACCATGAAGACGACAAGCACTACAAGCAAGAAATTTTTTTTTCTTTCCGGTCTATTAAACCGTTACGATACGCCGACTTTTTCTAGTTTTCTTCATTTTATTTCAATTTTCTTCATTTTATTTTCCTTTTTAAAACCGGTTTAACCAATTAACTTTACATTTTGCAGAATTGTTGGTGCTTACCAAATAAATTTCGATGGTATAAATGGGATTAACTTTGGGACTATGGGACTACTTTTTAAATATTTTTATCATTTTTCTTCGTTTTATTTTCATCTCTAAATGGTTTAATCGATTGAGTTCAAATTTTACAGAAGCAAATATATAATATTACATATAGGAAATATAATACGCGGAGATTACATATAACGAATCTTTACAATTGAAATATATCATTTATGACATTAAATTTAAAGATATTTTCTTTACTATATAATATTAAAAATTTTAAGGATAAATGGAAATGGAAAACTAAGTTAATATATGATTGAATGATTCGATTTAAATCTTTTTTACCACATTTCCAAAAAAATTTTGAAAAAATGTGCTTATTTTCACTCTGTCCGTTCGTCTGTTTACAAAACTTCTACACTGTTAAAGAGAGAGAAAAACAATTTTAACCATGGGTAGATTTCATAAAAAAATCAATTTTGTGGAACAATTTTTTCATGTAGACCCATCCGTTACAGAGCTGCAGCCCCTCAAACTTTGAAAAAGCCCTATTTTTAAATGCGTATATCTCATGTTCTGTTTAACATATTTTCAATCTGTAAACTTCATGCGACAGATATTTTTTTTAACTTTGTAAATTAATATCAAAATTATACATTTTTTTTAAAATATAGCATTTAAATTTACCGTTATGTGAAAACCGAATTTTGCTTGAATTTTCTACCCTCATAACTCCAGAACGCTTTTAGATAGGGACTTGCTATTTTGAGGGCAGAAAAAATTGAAAATTTATTATTTTAAACACCTGTAACTTGGGCATTCGTACACATTTTACTTCGGCAAGATATAAAAATTAAAGCTTCAATAATATTTTTTGACGTGCGTTAATGGTTTCTTTTAATTGTATGGGGTTCCAAAGTTACAGCCCCTCAAAATTACAAAAACGTCCCATTTTTAGATGTATATATCTGAGGCTCTGCGTAATAATTTTACAATCTAAAACAGCTAGAAGATCGAAAATTTTGTTATCTCTATAAAACAATATGAAAATTATATAATATTTTGTAATTTACTACTTAAATTTACCGTTATGTGAAAACCACATTTTGCATGAAATTTCTTTTTTCATAACTCCGGCACGCCTTTAGATAGGGATCTGAAATTTTGAGACAAGAAAGAACTTTTAGAATTAGTATAAGTTTTCTCCAAAAATTTTTTAGTAGCGCCCCCTCTTTAAGATTTATTACACCTCAAAAATTGAAAATTTGCTATTTTTAGACACCTGTAAAAATTTTTCCTCGGCAAGACATGAAAATTAAAGGTTCAATAATATATTTTTACGTGTGTTAACAGCTTTTCTTAGTTATACAGGATTCCGGACTTACGGCCCCTCAAAATTTCAAAAAGTCCTATTTTCACGTTTTTTCTTATTACATGAAATTTTCAAATTTTTGTGCAAGTCTGAATTCTAAACAGTTTGTATTGCCTTTCGAAAATGTGCGCTTTTAAAAACCGTTGGTTTACATTCTACCTTGTTTATTTATTTTCTTAATGCATTTTTCTGCCACATAAATGTGGACAGGAAATTACACAGCCTTTCCTGTTCAGGCGTGGCTGTAAATGTCGTAAGGGGGAATAACTCTTACGAGCGAAGAGCAAAGAGCGAATTTTTCTACATTCCGGTGGTTTAATTTGGGTATAGCCAAGTTATTAAACTATAACTTTAATTAGATTTTTTTCAGCTTCTTGGAAAGTAATCGAAATTTTAAGATAGCACGTGTTAAAAAGTTAATTGTTTTAGTATTAAAATTTTTGAAGTTTATTGGTTTGGATTTAATCAAGTTCAGACGATTTTAATTTTTTCAATGTTTTTATTATTTCACGAATTTGTTTTAATTTAATTAAAAAATTTTCTTGAAGATTATTAATAATTTTCTTTACTAATATTAAAATTTAATTAATTTCATTTACAGTGCCTGTATAGTGTCCTAGAAATCGACAGTTTTTTTTATGTTTATAATAAGATATTCAGTAATTATAGGTTTGCTATTTCTTCGGTGGTATAATATTTTTACATTATAACCTTGAGAGATAGAATAGTTTTATTTTTTCTTTTTAATAGCTCAGAATATTTAAATATTAGGTTATGTCTAGATCAACTACATTTACCTGAATAACATAATTCCCGTTATGTTTTAAAATTTAAAGAGTTGTTTATTTTTTTTTTTATTTTGTATGTACGAAATTAAGAATTTAGGAATTATTCTAGACAATATAAACTATAGCCCTTAATTCGTACATCGACTTTATAACTTCGAAAACTTCGTCTATGTTGACCATTATTAAAAGAAACTCACAAGATTTCTCATACCCATTTACATTCAAACATTTTATTTACAGCGCTATTTCCTGCCATTGAGATCCTTCACCTCCTCCCTAATTGGGATGCTTTTTACTAAACATATTAAAAGAATATAATATATGATTAAAATCTGCCTTCGTAAATCTAATTTGTAATTGAATGTTGCCATAACTATAAAACTAAATGCTAACTAATTAATATTTCTACTTTCGAAGCTAGAAGAAATGCTGCAACTGTTTGTTGTCTGTATGTTTTCATAATATGATGGTTTAATTATAAATAGTAAAATAAATTGTCGATTTATTCTTTGTACCTACAATATTAATATATGCACCAGTGCATGACTTTAGAACTCAAAGATTTTTATATTTTGACCCTAACATTGAACTATAATCATTGTCTATTTGAACGAATTTCTTCTTTACAACATTTTGTTACTTATTATTGCTTTCCAATATTTGATATCACATATGGTAGATATTCATTTAGATTCTAATAATGCTTATTAAATTACAATATTAGTCTCTTTCATAAAATTATTAATTGAAATATTAGATTAAGTTGCAAAAATAATTTTTTCTTTAATATTGAATATTATTATTTTATTTAAATAAACATAAATAAATTTAAGGGATAGGGGTGAATCCATCATCAGTAGATTAAGAATAAACTTCACAGTATTTTTTTGGGAAAAAGTTCATCCTTGAAATGAACTAGTAAACTCGTGATGAAATAGCCCGGTAAGAAATAATCCTCCACAAAAAAAATTAAAAACAAAATTCCCCCCAACCCCCCAAAAATTTGTTCGAGAAATAATCTCCTATATCTAGAAAGTACAATGAAATAATCCATTTCAAATTAGAGGATTATGTCATTATTTTGGGGTATTATTTCGTTTTCTGGGGTCTTATTTCATATGAAATAATTCCCAAAATTTTTGCAAATGAAATAACCGGTTCAAACTACCTGTACCTGTACTACCTGTTTATACTTACTCCATCTACAGAATCTTAGATATACATATATCAACACATATCCATACACATATGCATGAATATGTATAACACTTATTGTTCTATAATTGTTTTCAGAATTTTTTTAAAATGAAATTTTATAATTCGCGATTTTGAAATTTGGGGAGATTTTGGATTTTTTTTTCGAAATTTTGATATTTGTTGTTCGAGGAAATGTACGTAGTTATTCCTTATTATTTAAGTTTTCTTAGTATAGATAACATTTTAAAAGAATTTGGGTGGATTATTTCATTTTAATTTGAAGGTTATTTCACTTTATTTCGCGAATATTTCATTTTAAATTTGGGGTCATATTGAAATAATCTTTCAACTTTTTTTTTGTGTTATTTCATTTTCTTTTTTGGGGATTATTTCTTACGGAACTATTTCCTGATCCACATTTATAATATATATTGTTTTTAAAAAGGGCTTCCAAATAGTTGACAATTTTAATTAAAATTTATATAATATATTAAAAGAAAAAATTAGAAAAAAATTTAAATTATATTTAGAATGACGACATTATTTAAAAATTTAATAAATTTTTCAATAAGATTAACACTTACTTAAGCCTAAAATTTATATCAAATGTATGTATTAATTTATTAATTTTTTTTATTTTTTTTTTTTGAAATTATAATTAAATATTTTATGTCATTTTAATTTATTTTCATTCTATATATACTTAACACCCATTTAAAAAATGAATATGACATACATAAGTACTTATAGAAAAATCTTCCTGTAATAAATTTTAATTTTATATGCACCTACGTAAAACTTAAATTTTTTTTACTTAAAAACTTTTAAAATTAATAATCTATATTTTTTTTTATAATTAATTTATATTTATTTTAAATATAACACAATATATATACCTATATTTAAATAATTATATTTTAATTTTATTTATTTCTGTATTTATATCATATTAGAAAGAAATTTTTCTTATAAAAATGTTGTCAAATTTTCAAAATTATTCATTTACACGCAAACATCTTATGAACAATACTGTTCGTTTATTGGCACTTTTTGAATATAGAATAATGGCTGAAACAGATGAATTAGAAAATGAAAATTTAGAAGTAACTGATGATGAATGGAATGAATATAAAAAAAAATATAAAAAAGAATATAATGTAATTGTTGAAGATGATGAAAGACGTAAATTATATGAAAAAACTAAAAAAATGATTGCAGAACATAATCGAAAATTTAAAGCTGGTGAAGTACCATTCACAATGAAAATTAATCAATTTGCTGATAGAAAACCTGAAGAAAGTCGTGGTGGTATTGGTGGACTTGGTAATATCGGTGGTGGAGTTAATAATGTTGGTGATATAAGTGGAATTGGTGGAGTTGGTAAGATTGGAGGTATTAGTGGCTTAAAATCACTAAAATAAAGTATTATATAAAATGGTGTTTTTTTTTTTTTTGTTCTCATAATTAAAAACAAAATATAATATTATAATAATAAAATAATTAATTAAATATAAGAAATTATTGGTATATAAATTAAGAACTAATTTAATATTATAACATCATGTATATTATTGTTTTTTTTTTTTGCTTGAATTTTAAAACAATTTTCCATAATAAACAAATATTTATTAAAAAAAAAAAAAATAGAATATTTTCCTTTCAATTAATTTATTAATTTGGTAGTGATATTTATTTAATAGTGTAAAATGGTGAGGTTATATAATATATTATATGGGTGATTATTGATTAAAAATTGACAATTTATAAAGTTTTAAATAAATATTTACAAAAATAATTAATTCTCATATTAGAATAAGTTAAAATGACAATATATTGTTATTATATTGGTTATGAGATAATATTAACTTTTGTGCACAACTGTATTTTAAATAAGAATTAAAATATGCAACAAAAGATAAAAGTTAATATTTTTCATCATTTAAATTATTATTAAAAAAAAAAAAAGTGGTTATTATTAAGAAAAGTATATATAGTTTAAGTTATGAATTATTATATTATTAGCGATTTTTCTTTGAGACACCCTATAATATATTAAATATTTATTTGATATCATTAGTGAATATAGTGTTTAAATATCATAAATACATCTCTTTATTATATTTTTGTCATATTTCTATCAAATACATTCAAATTTACTCATTTCCGAACATTTTATATTCAAATATCCATTTAATGAAACATTTTGTTTCCTACTGTCATGGTGTTAGAACTACTTTATGACATAGATATAGATTATGACATAAATAACCGAAAGAGTGCGTTGCGGTGTTTCTTATTCTTAGAGTGTTAGAGTTAATCTATGACAGATAAAGAGATTGTGAAATGACCAAAGAATTGCATTTCGTTTCATACTCTCAGTCTGAGGATGTTAGAGTTACTCTTTATGTTAATTCATAAAGTCGTTTCAAAATTATTGGAGTAGAGTTTAATAATCTCCATGACGTTACAATTAGCGTTTCGAAATGCAGATTAGAAAGTTGACAGAGTTAACCATTTTAATCTTATTCGTTAGCAGAGTTAACAAGTGTTACAAAAGTCAAATGAAGTTCATTATTATTTATTTCAAAATTTTAATATTATAATATGTTATTTAATAGATCTTATGTTATGTAAGAGGTCTTATGTTATTTAAGAGGTTTAAATGACCCTGTGACCTTTTGATGAAGATCTAATGTGCCCCCCCCCCCCCCCCCTGTTTATTATATTCTTAACAAAATCGTTCAATTGAACTTATAATACTTCGTGAAATTTTTTTTTTAAAGGCACCATTTATTTAATTTGAAATTGATTTTTGATTTTAACAATTCATTTTTTAACTCTAATCGTTTCGAAATGGCATTTGATTTTAACAATTCAAATTCATATTTTAACTCTAATCGTTCCGAAATGCCATCAGAGTAAAGTTAACTCTGGATGTAAGTTAGTAGTTAATTAAACTAATAAACTCTACTCACAGTAAGAAACGAAATGCACTTCTCGTATTTCATTAATGAAAAGTTTTTCTTATAATTCTATTTTGAAAACTTTTCAAAACATGGAAATCGTCAATAAATTTGCTTTCAGAAATTTTTGAACTATTACATGTGTTAAAATTGACGATTAACGGAAAAATGCTTCCAAGATTTTCCAAAAATTTTTACAACGAACGAATGGATATTGTATAAATAGATTGATGAACAAAACGTAATGAAAACATTGGATATACTTTACTTTAACTATATTGTCCGAATGCAATTTCTGCAAAAAAAGAATACCCTGATGTTGAATCCAACCGTACAATCCCTCCTAATTTGGAATCTCACATATATACAAGATATAGTATGTAAACATTCTGGAAAAAGCATATAATTCAGATTTTGTAAGCAACTGTAAAGTCCTTACTAATTATATTTGTACATACATATTTCAATAACATTGTATTGAACACACTAAAGCCCCACTAAATAAATTATTGAAACCCTGATTTTCAAACCAACTCTAAAATTCCTGCTAACTTAGAATTTCACATATAGAAATATATACATATTCTGGAAAAGGCGTAATAACTCCGAAAAAAATAAGATTTTAATTCACATTTTTATATGAAAAATTGAGTGTTTTTTATTATTCTACCCAAAAGCATTTTACCATAACTCAAAAGCAAAAAGGACCAGAGTAACCAATGGGGACTTCATAGAAAGAGGAAGAAAGGGAGAAAAATATTTGTTCACAAAAAAGATACCGTTATATTTAATGTTAAAATGAAATATTGAAAAAAGTGCATATTAAAAAAATTTTGTTTTTGTTTTAAGCACTCTGTATTCAAATGAGACAATGACCTATTCGCCAAAAGTCATGTTTTATGAAATATAGGTGACATCACTAGGTACCTTTATATAAAATTTCAAGGGAATCGAACAATGTACCTAAAGTAAAGTATACCCAACATTTTAAATGATATTTCTTAAATTCATGTAGAGTTTCTGCGAGTTAAAGTATCTTGATATTGCACTTGATTATTGCAATTATTTTAAAATAATTTAATTATGAGTTTTGATCATATAACACGAAGTCTTTTGCTCTTTCTCTGTTCGCTAATTTAAAAAAAACAAAAAGTTAGTTTTTTTTTTAGGGATAATTAACTTCAATTCTATATTGGATCTAGATGTAAAATGGGGAAAAAAATAACAAAGCTATTCCATAAATTACTTATAATAACACTTTCAAGTTGAATTAAATTTTTATAAAAGCCCGATTATAATACTATGTAATATATAAATAATCAATAAGGGGATAGTTGCAATTTCCTAAACTAAGTAAACACTGGAGAACAAAGATGTGTAATTGAGTGATCTATATGTGTGTAAACACTCGTCATAGCTCTACTATAGAGCTCTGCATCGACTCTAACAGAGATTTCTCTATCGTGTAAACAATTTCGAAGCATGGTTTGCTTATCAAAAAATTAATAAATCAAATATTTATTTATTCACGTTGTTTAAATTATTTAAATATGAGTTTGTTTCTAATAGATGAACAGTTAAAATTCCAATGCTAAAAATTCAAATTTGAATGGATATACAACAAAAATTTATATATATGAATGGGAATAGGAATTTATACGAATTTGAAACCTTCACTCGTCATATAATACACGGTAGCTGTAGTAACTTTTAATTGTTTCCAAAAAATTCATGTTTCTAAAAATGTTTTCAAAAAACTCGATCTATTTTCAATTAAATTCAATTTATTGCTCTACCCACAGATCTTGCATAGAGAAAAAATACATAGACCGTGTAAATAGACCGTGTTTAATAAAAATACATAGACCGTGTCGCTAAAGAAAAATTTACAGCAGCTCTAACGTAAAGTTTCTCTACTAAAGTTTCCGTAGAGCAAATTTTTTGTATATAGAGTTACACTCTCGTGTAAACACACCGTGTGCACTTACCTTAATATTTAGGTAACAAAATATCAAAATATTAAATAGTTCCAGCATTTAATTATTTTAAACTGTTCTGTTGTTATTAAAATTAAACTAGAAATTTAGTGGAAACACCTGTTATATTTAATTTTCTTTATAGAAGATCAATAATAACAAAAATTTTGTAATTAAAGTGAAAGATTTCAAAAATGAAGTCATTCAAAATGTTTTCAATGATTATTCAGTTATTAAATTAAATTGATATATTAGTTTATATGTAGTTATAGTACATTCACTGTATAAAAATAAATAACTGAATTTTCTAATTAAAAATTCATATTTTTTACAAAATAAAAAACTTTCCTATACATACATATACATATATACATACATATAATATATATACTTATTAATTAGTGATTAAAAGAAGAAACAAAAAAAAAAACATATAAATTTATTTTTAATTTATCAATTTAAAAGTAAAAAACTTGAAATGCAAATTAACATTCGTAATAAAATAATATTATAATAAAAGAAATATGTTTTATTAAATTTAAATTAGTATATTTTTAATATTTAACGTGAAAACAACTAAAAAAAAAACAAAAAAAAAATGTTCAAATCAAATAATTTAACATTTTTATTATTATTGGGTTTATTGTGTATAACTGTAAGTTTAGCTGCACCTGCAAACGAATCTAAACCTGATGATGATGCTGATTTATTAATTGAATATACAGAAGTTACTAATGAAGAATGGGAAGCATATAAACAAAAATTTGATAAAAAATATGAAGCTGAAGAAGATGCAGAAAGACGTAAAATATATGATGCAAGAAAAAAATCAATAGCTGAACATAATAAAAAATATAAAGCAGGAGAAGTAACATGGACTCAAGGAATAAATCAATTTGCTGATAGAAAACCAGAAGAACATAAAAGTGGTTTATTACATTCACCGATACCAAGCGCATAATAGTTAATTAAAACATCATGTTTTTTTTTTTTATAATAAAAAATTGAATATTAAAAAGATTACAAAAACAAAAAAAAAAATGTTTTTTATATCCGTACGATAGGATCGGGTATAATAAAATTACTCCTCCGTTTGTAACACCTCGAAATAAGCGAGCTAGATATACCTTCAAAGGTATGGATCGGATCAGAAAAAAATTTTAAGACGTTTGAGCCATGTCCGTCCGTCCGTCCGTCCGTCCGTCCGTCAGCACGCTAACTCAAAAACTAAGAAAGCTAGAATCTTGAAATTTACACAAAATATTCTGAGAGTAATTTGTAGGTTCCCTATTTTTTTTGGTTGAGTTTGGACCAAAACTTAGGGTAGCTCTCGAACACCTAACTTTTAGATCCCCACATATTTTTTGAAATAGAGCTATGAACTTTTAATTGCTGATAGATCTCACAAAAATATTAATTTTATTTTTAATAACTTTTTTTTGTAGCCTCACCCGTTATGGAGCTACAGCTCCCCAAATGTTCAAAAAAGCTCTATATTTAAATTGTTATAGCACAAGTTGTATAAAGTATATCTTCATTTTGAAAACGCCAAACGATTACTACTTTTATTAGCTTTAAAACTATATATACAATAAATATATATTTGTGGCATACGGTGTCTTAATTTACCGTTATGCAAAACTCAAATTTTGCAAAATCCTTTAACCCTTCTATCTTCTAAACGGTTTAAGTTGGAAAGTTGAAATTTTGACAAAAGTTAGATCTTTGAAAATAAGTATGAGTCATTTCAAAAATTTTTTTTGTATCACCCTCTGTTTAGGAGCTGTAAGGGGTCAAAAACTGAAAATTTCCTATTTTTAAATACCTCTAACTTGAACACCTGTTAACATTTTTTTGAAGTAATACACAAATATTAAAGCTTCAATATTATACTCTTATTTCTGTTAACAATTTTTTTTAATAATATAGGGTTACTTTATAATTGACGAAAGTGTTACTTGATTTTTTCAAATTTTCTAACAAATTTCTTTAACGAATTTTTTCCATTTTGTTTTACTCGATAATTTGAAATTGTTGAGGATATAATGCGTAGTACAAAAAAATGTAAATAAATAAACAACATAACGGTGTCTTAATTTACCGTTATGCAAAACTCAAATTTTGCAAAATCCTTTAACCCTTCTATCTTCTAAACGGTTTAAGTTGGAAAGTTGAAATTTTGACAGAAGTTAGATCTTTGAAAATAAGTATGAGTCATTTCAAAAATTTTTTTTGTATCACCCTCTGTTTAGGAGCTGTAAGGGGTCAAAAACTGAAAATTTCCTATTATTAAATACCTCTAACTTGAACACCTGTTAACATTTTTTTGAAGTAATACACAAAAATTAAAGCTTCAATATTATACTCTTATTTCTGTTAACAATTTTTTTTAATAATATAGGGTTACTTTATAATTGACGAAAGTGTTACTTGATTTTTTCAAATTTTCTAACAAATTTCTTTAACGAATTTTTTCCATTTTGTTTTACTCGATAATTTGAAATTGTTGAGGATATAATGCGTAGTACAAAAAAATGTAAATAAATAAACAACATAACGGTTGCTTGAAGAATTTTTATTTATATGATATTGATATATACACATACTTATATAATATCATGTTTATTTACATATCGTATATGTCACTAGTGAATGAATGATGAGAGTATATATGTATGTTATATAGCGCCGTATTTACATACATATTATGTATTTTATTGTACTTATAAGAAATTATTCTGTCAATCGAATATTTAAATATAATATAATATAATATTTAAAATTATATTTACTATTTTGTGCTAAGTAAATTTAATATTAGTATTAAATGGTACTATAGAATATTTGAAAAAGTTTTGGATTTATAATCGTTATGTGGAAGGTTAGAATCTGCTTTTGAAGAATGTACATATAAACATATAGTTTGAATATATGTACAACACATAGTCCTAGAAATTATAAAATTCGCCCAAATTATTTTAAAATACTAAAATATTAAAAAAATAATATTGTAAGCAGAGTGACAGGCTGTGAACATACTAACGGTTCGTACGGGTATCTAAGAGTTGACAAAGGCAACTGTATTCTTCCTCGTTTTTTTTGTTTTCGAAAAAACTTCAAAGACGAAAATTATCTTTTTATAAATAAGTAAATAGGTAATAGAAAATTAATCTTTTAGTAAAAACAGATTTGCTAATTTTTTTTTATTTTTTAATATAAAAAAAAATAAAACTCGGTGCAAGTGACTTAAAATTATTAGCAAATCAGTTCTAAAGATAGTTAGTTATAAAATGTTTTAACAAAATACGTCATATATTCAAAATGTTGGTTAAAAATTACAAAAATAAATGTTGCATGAAATAGTTAACATTCATATAGTTAATATAGTGAACATTCAGAAGTCCACAATGGGGACATATAGGACATATAGTTGGTTATAATACCATAATATTGATACAGTGTTGTGTCCTATCGGCAGTGGGTCATAACGCTACAAGTGATTTTGATGGCATTAGGCCTACTTAAAAAAATCTAAGTAGGTAAATTAAAAAAGCTTTTCGTTATTTTTTTTTTAATGGATTTTTACTTTTTTAAATGTAAAAAACATAAAAAAAACAAACTTAAATTGTAGGAACTTTCACTGAAACAAAAAAGGTAAATGCAATAGTATTTTATATTTTGGTTTTAAAAAGTTAGCAAAAAACTTTTAAGAAATTTATTATAAAAGATTGTCGCATAATCGCATTGTTTTTTATACATATGCGATTTTTTTCAGATGCTTTACAAACAAAAATTTTATATAGTTGTCATAAAGTCGATGGATGGAAAATTTGGGTATTATAGTTCATGAACTTTAATGCCTGGAATCTTATTTCACTCCACATAATTTTTAACTTATTTTAGTAATAATAAAATGTGTTCTTTTATTTTTTAAAAATATTAAATAAACTGGAATATTATTTTAATATTGACATCAGTGGTCTATCAAGGCATTTCTGAACAGTTGAAATCTCTTCCAATGCAGAATCTGGGTTAGATAGATTAGATATTCTGGAGTATAACCTTGATTTTGTAATCGACTATAAAATCCGAATATTTTCTCGATTCGTCTCCTGGTTCATGGTTACTCTTCCGACCAATATTAAATGGTATTTTTCATTTTTTATTTTTATTATATCAAGAACAGCTTCTGCTGCCCACCCCTATGTGGTTTAAATTCCCAGATGGCATAATTCGACGAATGTAGAACCATCTTCCATATTAATTGCTTATGCGAATGTAGTATTAATTACTTTTACTTATTACATTAATTGGTAATATGTATATTTATTAAAAAGTATTTAATATTACATCATTATCAGAGTTTACTTTTTCTTCTATACATATTGTCATAATTAAATTCACAATAAATTATAATGAAAAAATAGTGTATATATGGATGAAAGTTCATTTAATTAAAGCTTAGAATTGTTGTTTAGTAACATTTGATGTTTGTATAAATTAATAAATAACGTATAGTAGACGACAACATAATATGTCGAATGTAATGAGAAAGATAAAATCAGACAGGTTGTTTTTTTAAAATTAACCTAATAGTTTAAATACGATGATATATATAGTATTTTATCTCTAACTTGGTTGTTTTAACTTTATTAATAACTTATATGTTTAACCTTAGGTTTAACCTCGGAAACATGCATTTCCTGTTATACAGATTTTTATGTTAGGAAAGTTCTTCGCTAGATATCTTGATTCCACTTCTTTGCCTGATGTTATTTTTATGTGAACCTATATATAGGAAGCAATGATTTTCAGACAATTAAAGGAATTTGTTTTGCAGGAGTTTTGTGCTACCTTTTATAAATTGAGTTCTGATTTTCTTACAAAAAAAATTAAAAATTTACATAGATAAAAATATGCATTTTTGGATTTTTCCATTAATTTGTATTAAAAAAATAAAAATATATACATATGTATAGATTTAGTGATTTAGATTTGTTAAAGAGAACATACCTTATTATTACTGATTCTTCTCAGTCACAGAATATCCTACATATCATACATTATAAATATATGCATTTAATTTTTAATTTATATAAATATATCATTGAAATTAATCAAATAATGTTTTAGTATATATTTTCAAGCCTGCTTTTTCATTTCCTAGGTCTAAGGATTTTTTTATGTTCTTTTGGGTTGTTTGGTTAATATATTTTTCTACCTAGGTAGCAAAAATACTTAATTTATCATATTTTTAATAAATATACACATTAATGAGTATTCATATACTTAATTATTAGATCTTAACTCTTTCAACACTGTAGTGGCATATGTGTCCCAGTGATTGCTTTTATATTACTTTTAACCCAATTTATTTTAAAAATTGATTAAATATATGCTCATCAGTAATTTATACATTTTTATATATTTCTATTACAAAATGAACGTGTTAGAGTCTACTAGAAATGGGTAGGACACATTCGGCAACTTACACTTTGCAACTGGACATTTCGCCAAAGAGACACTTAACAAAAAGACATTTAGCAAAATGGACAGTTAGCAAAAGGACATTTAGAAACTGGACACTTAACATTTGAACATTTTGCAATTTTTATTTGTATAGGGGCCTGTACTTTTATTTGTGTAGGCGTTAAGGGAATTAAAAATAATAAAATTTTATTTTATTTATTTAATGTTATTATTGTAATACAATAATTTCACATCTTTTAAATATTTACCAAATTGTGAATGCATTAGACTACGACTTGTTTACTCACTTGTTTACTATGATAAACAGAAAAATAAGCTATCTGTAGCATTCCCTGATTTTGAATCCAATTGTAAAATCCATCCTAATTCAGAATCCATCAATTTAATAAAATCAAAAATCAAAAAGTTTTATAAGTAGATTATTTGCAACCCATATGTAATATAACTTAAGAGTTCGTTATAGTTGAAATACACTGTATAAATTATTTCATAAAAATATTAGTTATAGTACGTTCACAAACAATTGATTTTGAGAAACCGAGATGATTTCGAAAATTAAGTTGATTTCGTTCTCTTTTTTTCTTGATTTCCCATAAATTTTTCAAAAATTTATCTGTCAAAAAAAATCAGCTCGTTACTTGATTTTCTGAAAATCACCTCAAAATCACGTTGTTCGTCCATGAATTTTCGATTTTAGATTATTTTCATAATCCTTGCTTTTTTGTATTTGTTGTCAAAAATCAAAACAAAAATTTTGTTGATAGCAGCAGATTCAAAAATGAAATATATTGTGTGGACGGAAAAATAAAAATGGAAAAAACATATAGGTACATGATAATCAATTCGATTTCAAAAGCAAATCCATTTTTTTTTTTCAAACCAGGAACAACAAATTTAGAAAACAAAAACTGTTATTTTAAAATTGTTTCAGATAATGAAAGAGTGCATGATTTTTAATTCATATGAACTAAAAACAAAAATATTATAAAAATGAGCTAAAGTCATGAGTCAATGATATGAATTTCATATTTTTAATTTTTGATTTTGATAATTTATATATGTATATATGTATGTATGTATATGTTATAAATCATTACCGTATTTATTATGAAATAAAATTGAAAAAACATGTTAGGAACTAAGACGAAATGTTAAATGTTATAATTTTGTTACTTTTATGACTTTATGTTTAGTTCATTTATACTTGCATTTCCGATATTAATTATTTCGACACAGATTCATGCAGCCAATGATAGATATAATGAAATTGTAGAGTTGACATAAATTATATTGTTGATTGCTAAAAACAGAAAAATGTTCCCTTGTAAAAGTTGTTAAGTGTCCAAGTTGCGAAGTGTCCAGTTGTAAAAAGTTTTAAGTGTCAAAATTGCCAAGTACCCAGTTGTTAAATGTCCTTTTGCTAACTGTCCATTTTGCTAAATGTATTTTTGTTAAGTGTCTCTTTTGCGAAATGTCTTTTGCTAACTGTCCTTGTTGCTAAACGAAAGTTGCTAACTGACCGATTCCCGCTAGAAATATATAGTTATAAACATAACTTTTTAATTTGTAACTAACTGTTCGGTCATATTTGTCCAATTATAAAATACTGATGGGACATACCCTGTCCCAGGATCTTTACTCATCCTTGGAATGTTTTTTCTCTAAAAGCGCATTAAAATGGAATTAAAATTATAATATGACAAATTTAAAACACTTTTAAGATTATTTTTATCTTAAAAAAAAAAAAAAAAAGATCCGTATTGACAGAGTAAAAAAACCAAATGAAAAAATGAGTCTTTATCATGTTAAGAACCTAATAAAGGCAGTCTTTTGAAATAATATAAATTCAGGGTATATTAAATTAAAAGTTAATACACGTTTTACTATACCGTAAAATTAAAAACTTTTGTGTCTACATTTACATTTGTATCAATATTCTGTAACAATATGCTCATGATTTTAAAATGAATCAAAGCGATAATTTTCTTTTCGATTATTTTGTTTTTTTTTTTTCTATTTATTAAGCATTTAATTTTAATCTAAAATTAAATAAAAAATTGTTTTTTTTTTTTTTTTTTAGGTAAAACGAAATAAGTACAAAAATAAACACAAATATTTAAGTTTGTTTTGTCGGAAAAATACAAAGAATTCTAATATTTGTTTGTTAGAATTAATATTAGTTTGTATATATGTACATAGTATAACCGAGAATTTAAAAGCATTTTGGTTAATCATATTGAAATTCAAAAAAAAAAAAAATATTTAGTTACACAAAAAATTAAGTGTTGAACAATATTTACAATAGAAGAATATATATATATACATATATATATATTTTGATACACTAATTAAATCTGAATTCCAATAATATATAGGTATTATAAATGCCTAGCCCACCTTTCTGTTTTCTTACTGTATTTTTCTGGTAAGGACTTAACACACTTTATAGGATTCATTAAACCGTACGATATCTTGCATTTCAAAATCCTGTGTTATATAAGGCAAAAATTTAGAAGGAAATTTTAAAATTGATTAAAAAATCAGGGTTATACGATTTTTCTATAGAATTTCACTTATTTAAGCTTCAGTTTGTTCAATCAATATTTTCACTATAAGCCATCTTGTTTACTTGACTGAAGCTATTTTGCAAGATTTTGAAATACAATTAAAAAAATATTATATAAATATTAAATGTATGCGAGATTCTGAGTTACTGAATAGTTGAAAACATGGTATTTTAAAATACTAGATTTTAAAATGTCAAATTTTACCCATACAAACCCATAGTATTTTACTTTGCTTTGATGATTGTTATATATATACAATTCAATTTTTAAAGAAAAATACATGTCCCTAAATTTACACGATAGATTCGTTCCATCAAAACTGTGTAAAATCAGATGCAACAAAGCATATAAGAAAGGAGGATATGTGGTAATATTATTTTAAGCTAAAAGTTCAGTGCATTACTAGTTAAAATCTTCTTCTAAAATTTTTTGATCACCTTTTTTAATTTGTAAAATGCTAAAAATATTAACAATGGATGACACACAATTTTGATTTATAAAAAAAAAAAAAAAAAAATTTGTAATTAAAAATTTATATAATAAAATGGAATTGAAAATTTATTTAAGAACCCGGTTTAATGTGAATAAAAAAAGATCGTTTCAATGTAATTTTTTATATATATATATGTACATAAATAATTTAGACTGATTCAAAAAAGCTTTTTTCGTAACTTATATTTTAATAACACCGGTTATTTGACTAGAGTTTTGAACACTAAATTTTACACCTTTAACTGAAAGGTCGAATTAGGGTAATTATACCACGCACCATTTGTATAAAATAAAATAAAATTCAAAAATTATAAAAAAAATATAGCTGTTGAAAGTTGAATGCTATATACTGATGCAAAAAGTAAATAAAATTACAGTAAGTCTTTTTGATTTAGATTAATTTGTTATTTGTTCCTTTCAAGTACTTTATGGAGCATAAGGCATCAACTATGTCGTATTATTATTAATATTAGACTTGAGCCTCAGTTTTTTGAATTATTAGGTATATTCAC
Source organism: Poecilobothrus nobilitatus (assembly GCA_947095535.1). Taxonomy (NCBI): domain Eukaryota; kingdom Metazoa; phylum Arthropoda; class Insecta; order Diptera; family Dolichopodidae; genus Poecilobothrus; species Poecilobothrus nobilitatus. The sequence goes on along the minus strand of OX352772.1, from coordinate 47,869,600 downwards.
AAGGATGAATACTTTACTTAACGATAGTTATTGTACAAGATTATAAAACACAGATATTATAGTAGTGCGCCATCTATTATCTTATAGCAAAATTTTTTATTGTTTTTATATCAGTGATGTATATTGATTGTTACGATTTACTATATAAAAACCCCTAACTGGGGTTTCAACCCAAAATTTTACGATTAAATGGACGGCGAATCAACCACTACACTAATAGATCAGATAAAATTCCAAAAAGAAAAGCTATTAGATAAAATAAAAAATATAGCAAGAATTTTTAAAATCATTGACAAAAAATTAATTATTCAAGCAAAGTAAATTTTAATATGGCTAATAATGAAACAACTTTTAATTAAATTATTTACAAGTTTTAACACTTTATGATTGATTGAAGTTTTCTATTTTAAGTAAAATATTTCGCAAAAAAAAAAACTTCCCTGTTAATTACTTTATCGAAATGATGAGTAGACAAAAATTGAAAGTTTTGTATTTAAATATGACAATATTATATAAAGCAGTATTAAATGTTCAACTTTTATAAAGTCACATTATATGATCCAATTATTGCAAATAACAAACTCAAAATCAAACCATATTTATTTAACATATTTACTATAAAATTTTTGTTATTGTTTAGTTAAGAATAACTTTTTTTTTTTATCTTATTTACATAAAAAAGGTTAACTTTACATCTAAGGTTAACGATGTATATGTATCAATAAATTAATAATTACATAAGTACATATACATATTAGATTAGGTGATTAAATTTAAAAGGAAAACAGATAAGATCATATCAAAATTTTTTATTACAAACTTCTGAGTTGCAAAAATTTTTTTGTTTTTGTAAAATGTTGAGAAAATGTAAATATGTACGTATACGGTTTTTTTTCAGAAAACGTTTAGATATAAAGTGTTTGCGCTATATTGCCGAACAAATAAAGACACTGCTAATTTTAGGCACTTATCACAACTTATTCTAAAAAAAATTCGCAGCATATTGTAAAGTGCTTTTAGTAGAAATAGTATAAAGAACCCAATTAACCGAAATCAGCTCGGCGGGCTTTTTTGTTTCCGATTTATGAGCAATTTTGTATGGTGGTTTTATGGTGGTTTAATGACAAATTTTTATAAAATTCTGGTAACCCGTTTAGGCTCGAAAGCCGAACGAATTTCATTAAATTTTATTGTTGTCGGCACCAGTTTGGTTTTTTAATTTCTTTGCTGTCGCGCTTAAACGGTTTGACCAATTGAGTTGAAAATTTACAAAAGCTTTCAATGCAAATTTTTAAAATTATAATAGTAATTAAAATAACCTAATTAAGTATCTTAAGAATACTGTGTTTAAGTTTTAACAACATAACATTTTGGGCCGTTATTAAAAAACAGAAATAATATGAAACATAATTATGTTATTTTTGAGCAGTTAAAAGCAATTTTGAATTTTGTTAATAAAAAATTTTTTCATCAAATGTCAGAACAATATACACATACATGCCTACTATAGGTATTTTCATAATATAAAATTTCAAAAAAAAAAATATCACCGTTTTGCATCTCCTGAAAATGGTTGCAAAATATTCGTTAATATTACCGAAGAGTACACGAAATGTAACCGAAATAATTTTTGTATCTGGATGCATACATCCCATGTAAACTTATCCTAAATAACTACGAATTTGCAGAACATACGTGATACTTATCATTGAATTATTGAATTATAGAAAATTGCTATCGCTTCGTAGTAGCACAACTTGTCTTGTAAAAACAGAACACACGTGACACAATGCTTTTGATATTTGACAACACGTCAAATTTAAAACATTACTTTAGCGTCTTGCAGAATAACAAAGCATCCCGTCAGCGATACTCTTCGTATGATAAGTCTTCAAGAATATGGGTAATAACTTTTAAAATATTTGTTAATAAATGATGAATACATCACTGTTAAACTCTAAATTTACTGATTGATTCTAAAATATTTATAATTTACATATTTTTTTTTTTTATATATTTAGGTACATAATTTAATTTTATTATTTTATGGTAATATTATTTTTATTTACTCCCCCTCCTTCTTTTAATACAATAACCATATACATACATAATTAATATTAAACAACAACCAAAAAAAAAAACAATATAAGAAGAAAAAACGATATTTTTGTAAAGCTTTCAATCGATTCTTTATTTAAAATAAAAATCTAATTTAATTTTTAATTTAGTTTATCATTTAGATTTAAACAATAAACATAATCTAAAAATTGTAAAAATGTTCAAGTCAATATTATTCTTAAGTTTACTTCTTGTAGCTGTAACTTTAGCAGCACCAGTAGATGAACCAAATACTGATGATTTATTAACTGAATACACTGAAGTTACAAATGATGAATGGGAAACATATAAAAAAAAGTTTGATAAAAAATATGAAGCTGTAGAAGATGCTGAAAGACGTAAATTATATGATGAAACTAAAAAATCTATAGCTGAACATAATAAAAAATATAAAGCAGGAGAAGTAAGTTGGTCACAAGGAATAAATCAATTTGCTGATAAAAGAGCAGGGGAGAATAACCATGGTCTTCTTATACCTACCGGTCATGTATAAAGAAAATTAAAAAATATATATAAAACAATATGTAATTTAAAAATTCAATATATTCAATATGAACATTTTCAAAATTAACATTGTTTTCCTATTTTTTTTTTTTTTTGTTTCTTAAAATTGATCATAAATGGTAATTAAAAGTTGATATTCAGATGTGCTTAACCTATGTATGTTATTAATAACCTATGTCTGTTATTAATAACCTATGTATGTTATTAATAACGTATGTATGTTATTAAAATATGATAGTTACAAAGTAAAACTAGTTTTTTAATAAGACATGAAGCTATCATTTAAAAATATTTTATAAATTACATTAAAACAATGATCTTTTTGAATTCATTAAAGCGTTTTTTTAAATTTTTGTAATAAAAATTAAAAAGAGTGTTCCATCAAAATCAAAAGCATGTATCACAAATTAAACTGATTTTTGAATTTATTCAATTTTACAAAATCAATTTTTTTTATCGTACCTATTTCTAAAGAAATAAAAGGGAATAAATTGTTATTTAAAATTTGAGCTGTGCTTCTCTATAAAAACAAAATCCATATTGAAAATTTTAATTAAATAGGTACTATATCAGGTTCAGGTATACTATTTTAAATACATATATGTACATTAAAAGCTTATCTTTATGAAAAAGTTCAAATTGAGTTCAACATAATTTTAGAATGTTTAAAATATTCATTAAAATTATATAATTATTTATTATAGATTAAATATTTTCGTAAATATGTATATATGTATGTACAAGAAAATATTTTTACGTGTACACTTAAAAGTGTTATACTTATACACCGGTAAAACAGCGTAAGTTGCGGCAATTGAATTTTGTGTTAATCGGCATTTTTTGATTATCATAAATACGGGTTTGAGTTTGTGAAAATTACACAATTAATTGTGCAAACGGAATCAGTTTGTATGGATACTTCTTTCCGCGGTTGTCGTAATCTCTTTTTAGCTGAAGTAATTATGCATTCAGTTCTGCCAAAAAACAATAGTTGTGCAAATCCAATCAGTTTATCTGGCTTCGTCTTTCAGTGATTATCGTAAACGTTTTTCAGTTAAAGGAGCTGCTTATTTAGTTTTGCGAAATAGGTGCGTGATAGACTGTGCAAACAAAAATCAATTTCTATGGTTACGTCTTTTTGCGGTTTTTGTAACCATTTTTCAGATGAAGCAACTGCCCCTTGTTGTAACCATTTTTCATTTCAAGCAACAAATTGTTTTTTATTTGATATTCGGTTGCATCGGTTGGTTGTAGTATTGTTTCTGACCAGCTTTATAAAAATTGTAAATTTAATTTATAATAATTGTCTTTATAATAAATTAATTTAATTTTTGACAAGCATTATATTGTATTAAGTTTTTTCTATTATTATTTTAATTGTTAGGAATTGAAAAGAATTATAAACACAACTCAGTTACTACAAACGGGAATTGAAGGAATAAATATTTAACTTAATAAATCTGCCATAAAATAAATTTGTTTCGAACGTAGTATTACGCCGGAACTACAATATACTGTTTCCATTTTTTCAGTTGCTTTTATCAAACACATTTATTACCGTTTGTAGTAACTGAGTTACGTTAATGTTTATCTATAAATATAGTTAAAACCAAACCTATAATTAACTATAATTTGTATAATTATAACTATAATTGTTTAAAACTATAATTATTCAAGAGACTAAGAATTACAATTATTATAAGAGTTGGTTTGATGAATTAAATTTTGCAGTAACATCAATAAAATAATCATTAAATAAGTTAGCAATTTCCAATCACAATCGTAAAACACATAATATAATTATTTTTATTTTTGGGTTAGTTAAAAATATTGTTAATTACTTGCCTCGCCACTTACATTTCAGCTTACCTTAATTGATCGCCAATTCATTATTATAAAAATCATTCCTTCTAATATTTATTCTTTTTTGAAATATTACGAAGAAAAAAAGAAAAAAATATTTCGTACTTTTTACCTATTTAGCTGATATTTCAAATATTTCGTATATTAATTTTCAATATTCTCCTTCCTACTTCCATAAGAAGCATAGGGCTTCCACACAGAATTTCTTCCTTAAATATTAGAATTAGAACTAATTTTCGATTATTATAATGAGAACTTATGATAATTCTAAGTGATTTTTCTTCTCTCAACACTTCAAGGCTCTATCTAGAAGAGTTACGGAGATATGAAGGAAGCAAATATTGATTTATTCTTAAACTAATTTATCGAATTTCTGTTAACGCAACTGATTTTTATACCTCGTCACCAAATTACATTTACAACAACCTTATGGAGCTAAAAATTCTTTTTTTGTCTATATAGCGTATATTGAAATTGATGATATGGTGCAAGGTTACATATACATACATATAGGTATATATTTTTATATTAGTGTATATTCATATAGGGATTTGATACAAAAGGTTGAATGAGAAAATCTTTCGAATTAATTTTTTTTATCAATTTTTTAGGCTTAATCCATAAAAAAATACTAAATCTTTAAACCATATACAATTGATTATTAAGTTGGGACTTTATTTCTAACACTTTATTTCCAAAAAAAAACTTATTTTATTTCCAATTGTAATGAAAAATGTTTAAAAGCTAATTAAATTATTTTTTATTTAATCTTGGCAATTTTAAGCATATTTGATCTAAAAAAAATACCTTTAAAAACATTAGATTTTTTTCGTAGAATTATTTTTTACACACACTTAGAAAAAAGTTATCATATGTAATGCAACAGGTTATATATATAGGTCCAGTGGAAATTAGTTTTAGAAAAGAATACATTGCTTGCATCAAAAAATGTAATGTACCGTGAAACATATTTTTATGTAGTTTATATTAAAAAAATCACGTTTACTACATTAAAATCTGATGTACCCAAAAGAAAATATCAACTCTTACTGCTTTAAAATTTAATAGACTTTGAATACAAATTCAACTCTGGTTGAATTAAAATTTAATGCATTTAGAAATATAAATTCTAGTTTGACTGCAATCAAATCTAATGTACCTAGAAAACAAATTAAAATCTTATTGCATTAAAATCTGAAGTATCTAGAAAACAAAATACAAAGCTTACTGCATTAAAATCTGATGCACCTGGAAAGAAATATCAACGCTTACGAAATATAAACGATTTAGAAATATAAATTCAACGTTAGTTGAATTAAAATTTAATACATTTAAAAATACGAATTGCAGTTTGACTGCAATAAAATCTAATGTATCTAAAAAAAAAAAATTAAAAGTTGATTGCATCAAAATCTGATGGACCTAGAAAGCAAAATCGAATTTTTACTGCATTGAAATCTGATGCACATAGAAATAAAATTCTTCAAGTACTAACTACTAATAAAACAAAAGTATAACATGTAATTTTTCATAATATTGAATTTATTAAAAAACATTAAATTAAATTAATATTGTAGCTTAATATATATTTTTGGTCGTTTTTATTGCAAAATATACATTCACAACTCTGTTTGTAATTTATATCTAAATATTTTACATAGATTTTATCATCAAGTCCTCTGTCAAAAACTTGATAAGCACAATAAAATTTATTATATATTCCTATGTATTCACTTAAATAAAAGTAAAGCTGATTATCATTTTCTAATATTTCCTCAATTTTGTAGAAATATATAAGATTATCATCAACTTTTTTTTTAATTAAAAAAAAACCTTTTTTATAATGAAAATACTGTTCAAAAAAATTAATTCTGTATGTTGGTGGTACAAAAAATTGATTTTTAGTATCAATTTTTTTTCTCCCTTTAATGATTTGTTTTTCAAAACTTGAATTAATCCATATACTAGCCATCATTTCTTGATGCCTTTCAGAAAGGGTTTTGTAAATATTTGTACCTAGGTGCTCAAATACAGACAAATGCGCATATTGTAAAGTGCTTTTAGTAGAAATAGTATACAAAGCCTCGAAAAGAAAATTTTGTAATTCGATTTTGTAATTCAAAATTTTGAAATTTAGCACTTTTGAAATTCAGGAATTTTGGATTTCAAAATTACATATGTAATCAACTTAAGGATCGGACAGATTTAAAACTATAGTTTTATTATTAATATAGGTACATAATTTATAGTTATATTTATAAAAATTATACTTTTCTATTTTTTAAATGTTTGTATCAGTTGCCAGTTAAAAGCTGTCGATGACTGATATCACATACTTTTATTGATCTTTAACTTTAGAGATTTTAAAGTATTTTGATACACAATTTTATTTTATTTTTAATTATGAATATACTATTAGATTGATATTCGTAATACCAAATCTATTTAAATGTTTTTGTTTTTGTCAATAAATGTCACATATTTACGTATACATATACACCCATATTTTTGAAGACTCATCACTGAGGCGATGAAAAAATGTATCACGTCAAATGCATTTCTGGAAGACGCACGATGAACATTTTTTTTTTATATTGGTCGTACTTTAAATTTGAGTACTGTCAAATGAAAATTTTGTAATATTTTTTTTTTTTTTTAATAGCATTTCTCTGCCACATAAATGTTGATAGGAAATTGCACAGCCTTTCCTGTACAGGCGTGGCTGTAAGTGTCGTAAGGGGGAATAACTGTTACGACGTGTGTGGGACACTCTCTCGGTGTTTACAGCGTATTTTATACGCTCTTACCCACTAGATCACCGAGGCCCCTTTTGTAATATTTAAATGTAAACAAAAATTTATGTAGGAAAAATATTTTTAGAAGGAAGTTTTTCTATTTTTCTTTTAAATACATAGTTCTGTGAATTATATTTTTCTGTGGATTATAAAATTTAAAGAAAACAATTACCTAATTAGTATAAATTTGGAAAACTTATAATAAACTTAAATTTGAAAAAAATTTAAATTAATATTTAAAAAAAAAATTTAATTTAATTATTGATTAAAAAAAAAACAAAATAAAATAAATAAAATGTTTGGGTTATCTTCCATGAACTGTACAAACAGATAAAAGTGGTTTAAAATTATAAAACAAAATTAAACCACAACTCCAAATTTTAAAAATAAAACTTGGTGGGTATTTTAATGTTTACTTACATTTCTCTTCCTACTCCATACCCATTCTTTATTTTTACTAATAGGTAACAAAAAAAAAGTATTTCAAAAAATACCTTGAAAAACCACTTAAATAACTACGAATTTGCAAAACATACGTGATGCTGTGTTAGAAAATTGTCGCTTATAGGATAGGAATTTCCAACGAAGGAATAGAAATTATCGCTTCGTAGGAAAATTCTTGTAAAAACACGACACACGATGCTTTTGATATTTGACAACATGTTATTATAAAAACCTCAATTTAGCGTCTTACAGAATACCAAAGCATCGCGTCAGCGATACTCTTCGTATTATAAGTGTTCAAGAATATGGGTGATAATAACTAATAAAATATTTGTTAATAAAATGATAAATACATCACTGTTAAACTCTAAATTTACTTATTTTTATTTATTTATATATATATATTTTTTTTTATATTATATCGTCCAGATATATGTAAATATCTGCCGATATTTTTAGGATCCTTTTGCCTTTAACACGTGGGCCATCTCAGTACAAGTATTCAATTATAATTATATTTAATATTTCGTTTATAAAAATAATTATATTTTATATATTAATTTGGCTTGACCAGGGTTTGAACCCGAGACCTTTCACCTGAAAGACCGGTGACTTACGCACTGCACCATTGGTCAGATATTTATATTTTTATTAAAATTTTTATAATTATTTATAATTAATATTAACCCTTTGACGGACATTTAAAATTATATATAAGTTGTGAGAAACGCACAGTTGATAACTTTGTTTAAAATGCTTATATCAGCATTTTAAGTCAGTGTCAACTTTATAAATATTATAACATAATGTGATTTATATAGTTTTTATAATAAATAAAAGTTGACGGGAATAGTCGTCTAAATACTACAAAAAATCTGATTATTACTTAGCAGGAAAAGACTGTAATAGCCGTCGTGACAGATATAACCGTGTTTTGCGTATAATAATCGAAATCGAAATACAAAAACATTATGACTGGGTTTCCCGCCGTTATAGGTTTAGGTATTTTTTTAGCAAAATTAAAAAAAAATTAATTTAATTAAAATAAAAGATGATTTTTGATGATAATTTTTGTATATTAAAGACTTATACTAAAAAACAAAATAAAAACTCAATTTTATGTTATAACAATTCAATTAGGTAAACAAAACTAAAAAATATTTTATTATTTATTTAAAAAAAATTTAATTAAATCTTATTATGGTATGGTTCAAAACATGCTTAACACATTGGCGTTTTATCACATGTTTCGCAATGATAAGATGTTTCTTTTTTAACACCTATAGCGAAACATACTCTGCAACGCTGGAAATAAGTTTTTCGTTTATATCCTGGTGCAGTTGGTATTTTTTGTAAAAAGTGTTGCACAGTTTTTAATGATGGCATTGATGAAGTACTTGTGCAAGGTAAATTGATATTTCCCGACTTTTGGGGACGACCTCTGGATGATGCTGAATTTACTAGGTTTTTACCACTGGATAACTATTGTGGAAGCTGTAACATTGATGTAATAAGCATATCTCTAAAAACCAGGAATTTAGTATTCAGAGCCCTTCGTTGGGTATTGTGTTCAGCCAGAGTATGCGGCATATTATCCTGAGACACTTATTTACGAAAACCTGCAACTTGTGGGTTAGGCTGTTGGTTACAAGCCAGGTTTCGCATTTTGAGGATCGACTTGTAGTAATTCGGCTGGTATATCATCAATACATGCAACTTTGTTTCTTTTGAGATTTTTAATGGTCTCTCTTTAATGGACTCTCAGGTTCCTGTTTCTGCTATTGGCTTCATTGTTTGTATCTTCGTTAGTCGCTTGTTGATTATTGCTGACTGCTTCGATGTGCTGTTTCCATCTTGTAGTTCTTGTAGTTAGTATTTGTTAATATATCGCCGTTTCCATCTCTGATTAGATGAGCTGTGTTGCCTATACGATTTATGAGTTGGTTTATTAATCGATGCAATTCACGCATGTTGTTTTGTTTGGCGTCTTGTTCAGCTTGGGACGCTATCATGTCGAAGAATTTTCTTTTGTCTTTTTTGGCAGCTTTCTTGACCTGCTTTGCTTGAGTTCTATATTGTTGTTTCCCTGTATCGGTATTGGTTACCTGTTTCAGGATTCTTCTCTTATTTATGAGGTCCCATGCTTCGGCTGAGATCCATGTTTTTCTTTCTGGCTGTACGACCCAATTGTTTCTTCAGCAGCTTCTTGTAGTCTAGCCATAATGTTGGTCCATGTTTGATCTTGATCTGGTGGTAACATTTCGCGAAGTGTGGAGGCAAAGTTGTTTGCGGTCTGGCCATTTTGGAGTTTGTCGGTATTGAGGCGTTTGCGCTTGTTATTATAAGGCTTCTTTCTATATAATTAGATCTTGAAATCCCCTGTGACCAATTCGTGATCGCTATCTATATCTGCTCCTCTTGTTTTTCTCACGTCTGAAATAGAGTTTCTCCGTGTTCCGCTGACGTAAATGTGGTCAATTTGATTACTAGTGCGACCACTGGGAGAGGTCCAAGTATATTTATGGATGTCTTTGTGAGGGAATATGGTACCACAGATGACAAGCCGGAAGGTTTGGCACAACTCGATCAATCTGTCTCCATTATTGTTCTTAATCCCTAGCCAATGTTTTCTCATAACATTTCTTAAACCGGTATTATCAAAGCCTTTTTTGGAGTTTAGATCACCAATTACTATGTCCTTCTTGTGAATTCTCTCCAACGTGGATGTAAATTGTGTGTAGATTTCCTCCGTCTTTTCTGGTTCGGCTTCGGCAATATTCGCGGGTAATATTGTACGATGGTAATATGCCGTATTTTGCTGCGGAATCGAGCTAGGATAATCCAATCACCACTAGTTTCCAGCTATCCATGGTGTTCCTAATTTATTTCCCGATTAAGATACCTACTCCGCTTTCTCCTCCTGTATCTTTTCCGCTGAATAGCACGGTGTTCCCGTTGGTAGTGGTAATTTCACCGCTATTATTCCATCTCATTTCGCTAACTCCAATGATATTGATCTTATAGGATGTCATTTCTTTTTCGATTTGGGCAAGCCTTGATCATTCACGAAGATTTCGGACGTTCCATTGTCCTATTCATATCATTGTTTTGCTGCTGAAGGTCATTACTGGGAGATTATTTGTGTATTCGAGGCTTCTAGTGTTGTTGCAAATCTTTTTCTATTTTCCTAAGCAGGGGATTGACCTTACTGTAGGAAGAATGTTATTTGGTCTTATCTCTGACATTAAATAATTTTTTGCTATGTATATTCCTATATTATCCTTATCCATGGTGTTTTTGATAGTTCTATATTGAATCCATCCATCTGTCTGCAGAGGAACGACGTCAATGTTTTTCCCATCAGATGTCGCCGTGTTGTTTCATAATCCTGTCAGTTAGGATGCGGCGTACATGACACATATAACATCTCTATTTGACACATGCATATGTTGATATAGGTTAGTATTTATTATATAATATTTGTTATTAGTTTATAAAATATTTCAGGAACATGAGATATAGGCTTTTAAATAGGTAATTTATTTATATTATAATAATTATATATTTATATTATATAATTATTATATAATTATTATTTTTCATTTTAGATATTAGATAATATGATATAGAGTATTTATATATTGCGATATGTAAATATTTATTATTATAATTATCTACACCCAGCCGGGAATCGAACCCGAGACCTCTCATTCCATTACGAGTGAGAGGCGCTGGGTTAACCACTACATTATTGGCTGGATCTATACCATAGGCTGGATTTGCGCAATATTAGATTTAAAAATTGCTTTGTTGTATTTTTTGTGTACTTCTTCAAGTTGAGGATGATGAGCTGTTGTGATTGTTAAAATATCACATTTATCCTTCCACTTTGATACGTAAATTTTTCCTTTCGTCTTCCAGATAATTTTTCGTTAGTAATATCTTTAGGATTATCATTCCTATTGCTTGTAAGTGTATCTGTAGTATGAGTTTTGTAACTCAAAAAATTTTCCGACATTAGTACACTGTTATAAAAATTATTTATAAACAGATGTCAGCCTTTATTTAGGTATTTGCTCATCAATCTTTAAACAATTCCATCTGTTTTTTAGAACTTTTGGTATTTGTAACATCCTTCTCTTGATATATTTCAATATTAAGAACATATCCATCACTAGAAGTCAATTCGAATAACGTAATACAAAATTTAGCACGTTTTCCTTTTATATATTGTTTGAAGCTAAGTCCACCTCTGAATAATAAAAGCGATTCGTTTAAAGATAAATTTTTATATGGAACATAAGTATTTTGTATATTCTCAAAAATAACTTTTAAAATCGGGTTAATTTTATGAAATTTTATTCTATACTGCTGTTCATCCTCGAAAGAATTATAATACCCATTAAAACATCTAAGTATTTGCTCAAATCGTCTACCAGTTAGAGCATGGAAGAAAATAGGATGAAAATATAAAAAATTAGTTGAAAATAAATGACGAATCGAAGAAAAGTGTATTTGCCCTTGAATTAAACAGAGCCCAAGAAATTTTAATATTTCATTTTCATTCGTTTTGTCAAATTTTGTTATCCGATATTCTCTTATTTTATTCTAGTACATTGTTATAATTTCAGATGTAAAAAAATTTTAAAAATTTCAACTGGACTTGAATTTTCATTTATGTCTATTTTAATTCCCCAATCTTTATTATCAAAATCAAAATCTGGTGAGCTTTCGGTGTCACTAACCGCATCTGTATCATCTATAAAACTTTCTTCGGGAGTTCTTTTCATTGTCATGCAATATAAAATCCATATTTTCGAATTTAACGTTCATTTCATTTTCACTTTCATCACTTTCAGGTTCACGTGTAGGTTTATATGTGGGATCTTTGATATCAAACTCACAATCATCGCTAAAATAATTTGACTCACTATCTGATGTCACATCATAATCTTCGTTTTCTCCTCTTCATTAAATAAACCTAAGATTTTTTGCCTATCCCCCTTGACATTATCCATTCCTTTGGAAAATATATTTTATTTTCATAAAAACGTAAGAATAATATTGAAAAATAAGAAACATACCTTTTCTGATTTTTAACCAAACCAATAAAAAAATTTTAAAAAAATATCTAAAATACTTCAAAATTTTTAATGTGCACAATTGGACACAAGCGTTGGTGAAAGCTCACCAACTGATGTAAATTACATATAAAATATAACGGCGATAACCATTCTGTTGAAAAAAAAATTAAATACAGTTTCAAAATTTGGGACTTTCCTTAAATATAAAATATTTCTTAACAATCAATCAAAATCAATCAAAATTGAGTTCTGGCGGGACATTTTATTTGTTTTACTCAAATATAAATAGAGACGGTAATAACCGTCTTTTTCCTAAAACAAATTTAAATTTGTGACAGTAATAACCGTCATTTCCCATGTAACTTAGAATTTTATGACGGCTACAATTGTCATTTCCGTTAAAGGGTTAAACAACAAAAAAAATAAAACAATATATAAGAAGAAAAAACGATATTTTCATAAAGCTTTCAATAATTTTTTTTTTTTTATTCTTTATTTAAAATAAAAATCTAATTGAATTTTGAATTTAGTTAATCATTTAAATTAAAACATTAAAAATAATCTAAAAATTGTAAAAATGTTCAAATCAATATTATTCTTGAGTTTACTTCTTGTAGCTGTAACTTTAGCAGCACCAGTAAATGAACCAAATACTGATGATTTATTAACTTAATTAAAAGTTGATATTCAGGTGTGCTTAACCTATGTATGTTATTAATAACGTATGTATGTTATTAAAATATGATAGTTACAAAGTAAAACTAGTTTTTTAATAAGACATGAAGCTATCATTTAAAAATATTTTATAAATTACATTAAAACAATGATCTTTTTGAATTCATTAAAGCGTTTTGTTAAATTTTTGTAATCAAAATTAAAAAGAGTGTGCCATCAAAATCAAAAGCATGTATCACAAAATAAACTGATTTTTGTATTTATTCAATTTTACAAAATCAATTTTTTTTTATCGTACCTATTTCTAAAGAAATAAAAGAGAATAAATTGTTATTTAAAATTTGAACTGTGCTTCTCTATAAAAATAAAGTCTATATTGAAAGTTATAATTGAATAGGTACTATATCAGGTTCAGGTATACTATTTTAAATACATATATGTACATTAAAAGCTTATCTTTATGAAAAAGTTCAAATTGAGTTCAACATAATTTTAGAATGTTTAAAATATTCATTAAAATTATATAATTATTTATTATAGATTAAATATTTTCGTAAATATGTATATATGTATGTACAAGAAAATATTTTTACGTGTACACTTAAAAGTGTTATACTTATACACCGATAAAACAGCGTAAGTTGCGGCAATTGAATTTTGTGTTAATCGGCATTTTTTGATTATCATAAATACGGGTTTTAGTTTGTGAAAATTACATAATTAATTGTGCAAACGGAACCAGTTTGTATGGCTACTTCTTTTCGCGGTGTCGTATTTCGTAATAATTTTTCAGTTAAAGGAGCTACTAAATAGATAATAGATTCAGATTTACCTACCATATGATAGGATGTCGAAACGGAATTATTGTCTATGATTATGTGGTTGTGGTTATTGTAATTATTCTTCTCTACTGGAACCGCATTTTCAGTTCGGTTAAATTGGTGATAGGTTGTGGACGTGAAGTTAATTTTTATCTACTTCAGAAAAAATCGCTGCGTCTTTTTAGGACTATTGTAACCATTTTTCAGTTGAAGCATTTGTTTAGTTCTACCAATTTTTTTTTTATTTCATAAATAATTGCATCGGTTGAACGAGTTTTTAGACTATTTACGAGTTGAAGTAAAAGTAAAATTTCTGACCACTTCTCTTTATAATAATTGTTAATTGTAATTTTTGACAAGTTTGATTATTATTGTATTAAGTATCTTCTATTATTATTTAAATTGTTGGGAATTGGAAAGAATCACAGGAATAAACATTTAACTTAATAACTTCTGCTATAATTAAAAAAAACTTGTTTCTAACGTAATATTATACACAGGAACCAGGAACTACAATATACTGTTTCGATTTTTATAAGTCAGTTGCTTTTATCGTACACATTTATTACCCTTTGTAGTAACTGAATTGCGGTTATGTTTATCTATAACTATAGTGAAAACCAAAATTATAATTAAGTATAATTGTATAATTATAACTACAATTGTTTAAAACTATAATTATTAAAAAGGCTATTAGAATTACAATTATTATAAGAGTTGGTTTGATGAATAAAATTTTGCAGTAACACCAATAAAATAATCATTAAATAAGTTAGCAATTTCCAGTTCTCTATCGTAAAACACAATAGAATTATTAATTTCCCATCGATATCCTGAAAAAAAAAAATCTGCATCAAAAAAAATCTTGAAAATAAAATCTTGAATTAAAATTTTTTTGTTTCCAAAATGATAATTTGAAAAGAAAAAAATGGAGACTGACGGCCCCAATCTCTAAACAAATTACTTTAACCTTGATTTTGTAACCAACTCTAAAATCATTCCTAATTATTTTTTGTACATACATATTTCAACAGCAAGGGATTTAGAGTAGAGAGGCTGCCGCCCCAAACCCCTGCTAAACAAATTACTAGAAACCTGATTTTCTAACCAACTAAAAAATCCCTCTTAATTACGTTTTGCATACATATTTCAATATTAAAACATTAAAAAAACATTTTAAAATAGTGAGGGCTGCCAACCCCCGAACCCCTGCTAAAAAAATTATTGAAACCCTGATTTTGTAACCAATTATAAAATTCTTTCTAATTCAATGTTCAACTTTTGCTTTTTACTTACTAATACTGTATTTAAAATTTAAAAATATAAGTTTATAGTTATGCGTTTGTTACCTCCAGCTTTTATTTTAATTTCACAGACTTTAAAACTTATATATACTTATATTTATATATATATATTTGACATATTGAAATAAACTTTTTCAAAGAAATCTCCATTGTAACAATATAGTTTAGAAAATTACAGAAAAATTTGCTATTAAAAATTTATTTTCTACTTTTTAGTTCAAAAAAGCTGTTTTTTTTTAAATTTTTTTTATTTATTTTATTTTATTCTTTTTAGTAAAGACAAATATAAGTATTAAATTGATATTTGTTTTTTTTCCTTGTTTAATTTTGAATTTTTACAGTTGCCCTTACAGTCTATAATTATATTATTACATGTTATAATATAGAATATATTGAATTTTTTTATTATTAATTTATTGTGGCAAAATTTTTAAAAAATTAAGAAAACGTTACATAGCTAAATTCAAAATTTAAATAAAAATATTTCAATTTTATAATGTTCTTTATTTCCACTTAAAAATGCGACCCTTTAAAAACTTTGATTTATATACTGCCTTGTTTTTTCTTTCTTTTATAGCATGACATTTTAATATTTATTTTTTTCTATCTGTTATGTGTGTAAATATCAGATGTGCACATATACATAAGAAATAGCCTTAAAAATATTTAAAATCCAATCAAAGTAACATTTTTTGTTCTCTTTTTTTTCTATTCGTTTTTATTTTTCTTCCAGTATTACATTTTACTTTTTTTTTCTGTTATTTAGGTACGCTAAGAACTTATTTTTTTTTTTTAATATTAACTTTATGCATACAGTCTATTTAAAAAATAGAAATTATTAGCTATAGAACATTCTGAATTTTTTTTTTGTTCGTTTATGTTAACCGTCCATTCATATGCAAACATAAAATATTTTTTTTTTCGTTTATGTTTACCGTCCATTCATATAAATATAATTGTTGGTATTAAAAAATAATGAATCTATAACTATACACATATATACTGATATATTCATTCATATACATATTATAGTAGTATGCGTACTATATAATGATCTGAACTTCTGATTGTTATATTGTATTATATATTGTGGCAAGATTTTTAAAAAATTAAGGAAACATTGCATAGCAAAATTAAAAATTTAAATAAAATTGTTATTGCAATTTTATAATGTTCTTTATTTCCACTTAAAAATGCGACCCTTTAAAAACTTTGATTAATACACTGCCTTGTTTTTTCTTTCTTTTAAAATCATAACATTTTAATAGTTCTTTTTTTCTATCTGTTATGTGGGTAAATATCAGATGTGGACATATACATAAGAAATAGACTTTAAAATTACTGTTTAAGTAAAATATTACAAAATAATAAGAAAATTTTCAATTAATCAATTTGACCTTCAAATGGCCATGACGGTCAAAGTGGTGTTCTATGAAATGTTCGTGACGTTTCCAAGCGCCGTTATAATAAATTGCATTACAATCGGACGCGGACGTTAATCCAAACCATACCCAATAACTCTCTGAAATATTTAATACAAGAAAAAAACAAAATGAGAAAAAAATTAAACATAATCCAAGCAATGCTAATTTAAATGATAATTATGTAAGAATTAAAAAAATAAATCAATAAGTCAATAAAGAAAAGTAAGAAAAATTATTATGAGTATCGGTTAAAATTATGTGAATCTGATAAGAAAAAAATTTGGAATACTTTGAATGAATTCACAGGTAGGGTCCAAAAAATTGAAACAAACTTTTTAATAAATAGTGATAACATTTCTGTATATGAACCGCCTTAAATTGCTTAAGAGTTTAATAATTACTTTGTGAATGTAGGTCACAATGTATTATTAAATTCTTTTGAATTTAAACTATCAAAGTAATCTAATTTTTTTTAGAACACTCAATGATCAGTATCCAAACTTTGACTTTCTAGAAACTAATACTTTAGAAATAATGAATACTATAACGAATCTTAAAAACAAAAACTCAGTTGGTTGGGATAATATACCAACCAAAGTAATTAAATACTAAGTGAATACCTTTGCTCCTTGCTCCCATTATAAACATGCTTTGTAACACAATTATTAACAGTAACATTTATCCCAAATCATTAAAAATTCAAAAAGTTAGTTCAATATTTGAAAGTGGTAATCAATGTGATGGTTCAAACTATCGGCCTATTTCAGTACCACCTATTTTAGCTAAAATTATAGATAAGATCTTCTATAAAAGATTGTAGGCTATTTAACTAAATTTAGCACGGTTGCAGGAGTGTTTATCGACTTAAAAGAGGTTTTAAGTCGATAAACACTACTGCTACTATGAAGAAATTTGATACAATTAATCACGATTTGCTCCTTATTAAAATGGCTCATCTGAGTTTTTAATCGGCAGCGCTTATTTTAATGGGCAGTTATTTAAGAGGTCAGAAACAGTATATAATATTTAAAAATGCTCATAGCTCAATTAGGGATATAAATATAAGTTTTCCTCAAGGTTTCATATTGGGACCTCTTTTATTCTTAATCTTTATTAATGATATCCATAAGTTACCGCTCCTGAGTAAATTATTCTTATTTGCTGACGATTGTAGTCTATTCTACCTTAGCAATGATATCTTAACTGTACAAGCACTAATTAAGCATGATTTGTTGATTTTAGTTGAATATTTTAAAATAAATAGAATATCTATGAATATACACTAAAAACTAAAATGATAAATTTTAGATCTTGCCAACGAAATTTATAGACTATATTCGCATTAATTTCAACAATAATTATTTAAATGAAAACAGATGAGGTTAAATTTTTAAGGTGTTATATTTGACAAAATCTTACTTGGCTTCTACATATAGAATATGTAAACACCAAGCTAAGTGTTTTTAACGGTATTATGTATAAATATAAAAATAAAATACCAATTAATATAAAAATTAATATGTACCTACTTATGCCTTAATTCTGTTATATCTTATGGCACCGTTCTATGGAGTAATTAATGCTAATACCAGAAAATTACAAGTTTCTCGAAATAAAATCCTAAAAAATATAATACTTTAATAACATATTTACTTTTAATAGAAATATTTTACCAATAAAGGGACTCTACAATTTTCAATGCTAGGTACATAGATATAAAATCCTAAATAATATAGGTTATAGCAATATTACAACAATAGGTAGGTTTTCACATAATTTTAACACTAGATATAGAAATGGGGTTGGGTATAATATTCGAAAAATATAATTCCATTTCCGAAATACCATTTACATAATTAAAAAAAAAAAATTCCAAAAAAAAAAAATCCAAAAA
The DNA here is from genome assembly GCA_947095535.1 of Poecilobothrus nobilitatus. Taxonomy (NCBI): domain Eukaryota; kingdom Metazoa; phylum Arthropoda; class Insecta; order Diptera; family Dolichopodidae; genus Poecilobothrus; species Poecilobothrus nobilitatus. The sequence continues at coordinate 47,850,674 of OX352772.1, read as the reverse complement.
AAAAAAATCCAAAAAAAAAATTCCAAAATAAAAAATTCCAAAAAAAAAAAATTCCAAAAACAAAATTCCAAAAAAAAAAAAATTCCTATGTTTTCGGGATTTTGGAACATTCGAGATTTTTTTTTACAGAATTAAAATTCGGAATTTTTTCATTCGTGATTTTTTTTTCAGTGTCATAGTGTCATAGTTTCATAGTGTCATAGTGTAAAGTGTCATAGTGTCATTAAAGTTTTTGAAATGAAACCCCCGCTAAACAAATTATTGAAACCCTGATTTTGAAACCAACTCTAAAATCCCTCCTAATTATTTTACTTGTATAAATATTTTTGGTAGAAAGTTTTTAAAATAGTGTAGGCTGCCCCCAAACGCCAGCAAAATAGTTATTGAAACCCTGATTTTATAACCAACTCTGAAACCTATCATAATAATATAATATTCTGGAAAAAGCGTGTAATCCTGATTTTGTAACCAACAATAAAATCCCTCCTAATTCAGAATTTCACATATAGGTACATATACCAAATATAAATATTCTGGAAAAAGCGTATAATCTTGATTTTGTAACAAACTCTAAAATCTACGAATTTTCGTTATGGAATATTTTATTTGGAGTTTTTCTTTTGGAATTTTTTTTTTTTTGAATTTTGTTTTTTTGAATTTTTTTTTTTCATTGTTTGGAATTTTGTAACTTTGAAAATTTTTTTTTGGAATTATGACACTATCCCATAGAAATGATGTACACATTGGTTTAAGCCGAAGGTTAGTCTTTTTTTTTTTGGTTAGTAAGGTTAGAATTTTTTTTTTTTGGAATTTTTTTTTTTCATTGTTTGAAATTTTGTAACTTTGAAAATTTTTTTTTGGAATTATGACACTATCCCATAGAAATGATGTACACATTGGTTTAAGCCGAAGGTTAGTCTCCTCTCAAAGAATTTCTGTAACATGTTCAAGTTTATACAATCAATTACCAAGTAATATATTATAAAGGATATAAGAAGCTTTAAAAGATACAAAGATGAATTAAAAAAACATTTGCTATCAGAAACTGGTAATATGGACCTGAATCAAATTATTCCTATATTTGTTTAAATATACATATAATGATATATAATTTTATAATCATACAAATTTGAATGTTAATTTATTATATAAAATGTAAAATAATATAATTTTGCCAGAATTATTAGTTCCTATAATGACATATAGACGAGGAACATATTTAAAACTTTTTTTAATTTATAATTGTAAAATATTAAAACTATGAATAAAAAAAAAAAAGAAGTAAAAAGTCAAATTACAAAATTAGTTATTAGCAACTTTTATTATGAGAACGATTTTTAAGATCAAGAATTATTATGGGTACAAATTAAAATCTGATCTCTAAGTAAAGCAACATAAAGAAAAAAAAAAAAAATTAGGTGTTTGTAGAAATTTTTTAGAATATACAAAACGAACACTAAATCTTTAAACCATATACAATGGATTATTAAGTTGGAACTTTATTTCTAACACTTTATTTCAAAAAAAAAGAACTTATTTTATTTCCAATTTTAATGAAAAATATTTAAAAGCTAATTAAATTACTTTTTATTTAATCTTGGCAATTTTAAGCTTAGGTATCTGATCTAAAAAAAATACCTTTAAAAAAATCTTTATAATTAATATTAAAAAAAAAAAAACAAAGTAGAATGTAAACCAAAGATTTTTGAAAGTTTACATTTTCAGAGCGAAGTCAATCAAAGAAATTTGGAATAATGACTAAAATTTGTAATTTTTCGTACAAAATTTTGTAAAAATTAACTATTAATTTAACTAAAAACTAACTAAACTAAAAACTATTAATTTTTCTTAGAATTATATTGTAAGAAAAATTGTGTAAAGTCAAGAAACACTAACACTAACTTTTAACGAAACTCTTTATAATTAAGAAAACCTGTCAACATAATATATAAAAATATAATGTTAAAAAAATGTGTACAGGTGCTCAAGTTACAAGTGTCAAAAATAATAAATTTTCAATTTTTTTTTCCCCAATAAACAAAGTTGAAAAAGTTTCCCCTTGTTGAAAACAAGGGCCTACACAAAATATTTTCTGAGTTAACTTATGATAATTCTAAGTGATCTTTCAACTCTCAAAATTTCAAGGCTCTATCTAGAAGAAATTTAAATACTAAATTTAAAAAAAATATATAATTTTAGTTTGACGTTTTTAGTCGAAATCGTTTGACGTTTTTAGATTGAAAAGATATTGAGCAAAACCAGAGATATACATATTTGAAAATTAAACTCTTTCATACTTTGAGCGGCTGCAGCTCCGTAGCGACTCCGTACATAAAAGAGTTATTCTACAACATTTAATTTTCAAAACACACCATGGTTAAAATTTCACTGATATATTTTAAACAGTGTAGTATACAGAAGGATAGACGGACGGACGAACAAAGTCAAACTAATAAACAAATTTTAATAAATTTATTAAACAAATACTGTATTTTGCCGAATCCGTACTGAATGGTGTTTAAATTTTGAATAAATTTAAATATAGCTTTTATTTAATAATATTTGTAAAATCCCTTATTAGCGTATGTACTTATTTTATTTAACTAAACATTATAGAGTTTACTGAACTTAGTCTTTTATATATACAGGGTATCTCGCATAAAAACATAATGCATTCAGGGGTATATTTTTTTTTTTATTTTATTACGACCTTTAATTTTTTTATAATCGTAGGACCCTAAAACCAATAATAGAAAAAATATAGCAAGAAAAGGAAATGCCAGAAAAATGAAAAATGGGAATAATTATAAAATTAGCCAAGAAAGGAGATTTGACGGTGGGCAGAAATTGGAAAGGAATAACAGTGCTAAACAGTATAACAAAGATTGTAGCCCTAGTAATATATGACAGAATAGTGGAGAAATTAAACAACGGTATGAGAGAAGAACAAGCGGACTTTCGAGAGAACCGAGGGTGCACAACTACAAAGCTTAGAATAGGTTGATGACATTGTTCTACTAAGTTACTCAGCGGAAGGAATGCAGGCCACCATCAATAAATTGGTAGAAAAAACTAAAATAATAGGTCTTTGAATAAACATAAATAAGACCAAGTTCATGATAATCAACAACACAAGCTAAGTTAAGTGCCAATACTCATACATAATACCCAAATAGAAGAGGTATTAGAATTTTAATATCTGAAAAGCATATTAACGACAAATGGTGGTGCAAATAGAGATATAGAACATAGAATAGCAAAAGCTAAAAGTGAGTTCGGAAGAAGAACAAACATTATATTTTGTGTAAACATTATCTTCATAAACTCAGTTATATAAAGTTTCCAGTCAGTTTTCTTTTGAAACAACTTGTATTTGGAATACTTTTTATAGCATATTTTGAAAGTTCTTTAATTCTAAACTTTTGTATTTACTCCAATATCTCACCGTTTTCAAAATATAAAGAATAGAAAAGTTTGTTACACATTATATCTAAATAAAGCTCCCTCCCTAGAAAGACTACTAACAGACATTCAATCCCATACAAAAATGTTTGCAATGAAAGTTAAAAAGTGCTTGTAATATTATTGTCCCTCTTTTATTAATATTGAGTGTACCAGTTTAGATGTTTTTTTTTTTAATTTTTAAAGAACCAAATCAAAATAAAAGCAAACAAAAAATGTTTTGTTGTTGTTTTTTAAAATTATATACTATGGATTTTGTTCATTTAAATAATTTTATTTTTAAATTTCTTTATAACAATTAGTTTTTCTGTACATGGATAGAAAATGATACACAGACAAATAAAATAGCAGATAATAGTATAGTATCTGATAGTATGTTTATAAGCTAAAAAGTGTACACAAATTTGTTATTTTGAACGATTAACTATGTAAATCGGTAGAATGTAAACCAACGGTTTATAAAAGCGCACATTTCCAAAAGACAATACAAACTGTTTAGAATTGTGACTTGCACAAAAATTTGAAATTTCATGTAATAAAAAACAAAGTAGAATGTAAAGTAATGGTTTTTAAAAGCGCACATTTCCAAAACACAATACAAACTGTTTAGAATTGTGACTTGCACAAACATTTGAAAATTTAAAAAATAAAATTTAAGAAATTTTTTGTAATAACAAAATATGTGACAATAACACTTTTCTGTAATTTTGAGGGGCTGTAAGTCCGAAACACTTTATAACTAAAAAAAACCGTTGACACAGGTATAAAATATATTACTGGAGCTTTAATTTTTATGTCTTGCCGGAGAAAAATTTGTACACTTACTTAAGTTACAGGTGCCTAAAAATAGCAAATTTTCAATTTTTGAGTTGATAATAGTTCATAAACAGGGGTTGGCCCAAAAAAAATTTCTGAGCAAACTTATACTAATTCTAAAAGTACTTTGCCTCAAAATTTCAAGCCTCCATCTAAAAGCGCGCCGGAGTTATGAAAGTAGAAAAATCATGCAAAATTTTGTTTTCGCATAACGGTAAATTTAAATACTAAATTTAAAAAAATTGTATAATTTTGATATTAATTTACAAAGTTAAAAAAATTAGCTGTCGCATGACGTGTTCATATTGAAAAAATCTTAAGCAGAACATAAGATATATGCATTTAAAAATAGGGCCTTTTCAAAGTTTGAGGGGCTGTAGCTCCGTAATGGATGAGGCTACATGACAAAGTTGTTCCAAAAAAATTATTTTTTTTATGAGACGCACAGCATTTCTCTATTTTTAACGGTGTAGAAGTTTTGTAAACAGACGGACGGACGGACGGACAGAGTGAAACTAATAAGCACATTTTTTCAAATTTTTTTTTGGAAATGTGCTAAAAACTGAAAATAGGGCTTTTGTGAAATTTTGAGGGGCTGTAAGTCCGGGACCCTATATAACAAACAAAAACCGTTAACACAGGTAAAAATATATTACTGGAGCTTTAATTTTCATGTCTTGCCGAAGACAAATTTGTACAGGTGCCTAAAAATAGCAAATTTTAAATTTTTGCGCCCTAATAGCTCTTAAACAAGGGCTGGTATACAAAAAAATTTTAAAGAAACTTATACTAATTCTAAAAGTACTTTCAAGGCTCTATCTAAATACTAATTCTAAAAGTACTTTCAAGGCTCTATCTAAAAGAAAAAACTTACTTTTAGAGAAGAAAATTTCAAGGCTCTATCTAAAAGCGTGCCGGAGTTATGAAGGTAGAAAAATTATGTAAAATTTGGTTTTCACATAACGGTAAATTTAAATACTACATTTAAAAAATATATGTTGATAAATAATTTTGATATTGACTTATAAAGGTAAAAACAATCCTGTCCATTGGCGTTTTCAGATTGAAAAAATGTTAAGGGGAACATGAAATATACGCGTTCGTTTAAAAATAGGGCTTTTTCAAAGTTTGAGGGGCTGTAGTTCCCTGATGGATGAGGCTACATGAAAAAGTTGTCCGCCAAAATTAATTTTTTTATGAGACCTACCGATAGTTAAAATTTTTTTTCTCTATCTGTAACGGTGTATAAGTTTTGTAAACAGACGGACAGATGTATGGACGGACGGAAGGATAGTGTGAAACTGATAGGCACATTATTTCAAAATATTTTTGGAAATGTGCTAAAAAACATGTAAACTGGTATACTCAATATTAATAAAATAACAAAAAGGTTTGATAATGTAATAAAACGTTTGATAAATATTGATTATTTATTTGTGTTCCTGCTAGATGTAGCCAGAGACAATAATACAAGTACTTTTTAACTGTCATTACAAAAATTTTTGTATGGGATTAAATGTCTTTAGTATATAGTCTTTGTATATAGTCTTTGCTCCCTATCATACAATTTTTTTATTTTTTTTATGCTACGGGATACTCTGTATATTAAATACATTTTTTGTGTAATTTATTTTATTTGCATAACTTTTTTATAATTTTTTTCTCGTACCATGAATGACACACATGACATACAAGAAAACAAAAGTAAGGAAAGATGAGGCAAGTTAATTATAAATTGATGTTTGACGACAACAAATTAGCGTATTTAAAATATTAGTAAATGATTTCGCTCATAAAATTTTTCCTATATAACAAATTTGTGTTCTTAAACAAAGGTTTTATTAAATTAAATATTAGTATATTTTAAGATTTAGATGTGAAAAGTTCTTAGAATTTTTTTTTAAATTAAAAAAAAAATGTTGAAAATACGTTGTTTTATAATATTATTTGGTTTATTTTATATAACAGTAACGAACGGCCAATCTAATGATGATTTAATAACTGAATATATCCAAACTACAGATACTGAATGGGAGGCATATAAAAAGGAATATAATAAGCAATATGATGTTTTTGAAGATATGGATAGACGTAAAATTTATGATGATACGAAAAGAAAAGTAGCTGAACATAATATAAAGTATTTGGCAGGTAAAGAAAGTACAACTTGGGGTATAAATGCATTTTCTGATAGTAATTCGTTACCAATACAAGGATAGGATCTGGAAAATAATACAAAATAATTAAATATGCAAATATATTTTAAAAATAATATTTGTTGTTTGTTTTTCTATAATTTAAATTAATTTTTTCAAAGTAATCAGAAATACGAGTATATAATGGGTTTTTCTTTCATAGGGTATATTGAAGCCATCCAACATGTAGATTCTTTCATAAGGTATATTAAAGGCATTCAACTAGTAGTTTTCGCAATGTAGAGAGTTAAAGAAGGTTTTTATTTTTGCGAGGTTAGGTGGGAATTAACGAAAGACACTATAGAGGAGTAAAACGAGCACAAGTTCTCTATCAGTGTGTGGGACTTTAACGCACTAAACACCACCTCGTTATACGACCTTTACTACTCATCTACTGCCTGGTCAAAGGAAGTTGAGTTGAAGAAGGTTAAGTTAAAACGTTAGTGTTTGTTTTAGTTAAAGAAGTTTAGAAGTTAAAACGTTAGTGTTTGTTTTAGTTAAAGTACTTACTCAGAATATTATAGATCTAAAAAACGTGAGTACTAGTCCAACACAAATATGCGAATATTAAACCTACAAAAAATTATAAGTTGTTGCAACACAAATATGCTAAGTGTTTAGTTACAATATGAGAACTACAAAAATTAAATATTGTTCCAGCACAAATATATGATTAATTACAATATTAAAGCTATATATACAAAAATTGATATAAGTGTTCAGCAAAAATATTAATAATTGTGCTATAAGCACCAAATTTTCAAGTTAATAATATGCCAAGTCAACATAAGTGTGCTCATTATCATAAGTGTGATCTAAGTAATCTATATTTATATTTATAAATATAAAAACAAATAAAATTGCAAACAAAAAAATTTTAACTCGTACTTTATATTTCACAGAAATAAATTTCTAAAACGTAATAAAATTTGGATTGTACATTTATTTAAGAACCATAAGAACAATCTTAAGAATTGATAAAAAAAATTTTTAATATGTACTTTTAAAAAATGTAAATAGTTAATTTTTTTAAACCGTTTGAACCTATTTGAAAATTCTTACAAAAATAATTTATTATTCGATAAACCTCGATAGTAGAAAGTAACAAAGATAGCAAGTACAAAGAAAGTTAATTATTTATTTATTTTGGTTATCCCATCTTATACAGTTTGATGAGAAAATAAATCAACCTTTTCTTTTTAAGTTTAGCACCCATACAAATTTTAAATTATAGTTATATGTATATTATTTATTTAGTTTACATTATATTATTATTTTTTTTTATATTTGACCTAACCGGGTTTTGACGCTGAGACGTTTCAATTAGAAATAACATATAATCAATTAAACCTAATAAATTTAAAAAAAAGGATATATGTATGTATTATATAAAAAAGGTTTGATATAAATTTACGAATATCAAAACGTTCCTTACCAGATAAGGTATACAAAAGAAATTAAAAAAATTAACTGACAAATTTAACGGATAAAATCATAATTACCCTTTTGTTTCACCTTGTACATCATTTTATATTGTAATATCTTTGAATGCTTCCTAAAAAAGAATGCATAACCATATCAGTAATTTGTTCTATTTTGACTATGATTTTTTGGTCTATTTTGATTTGATTTTGGAAAACGATTTTGATTTCTTTTTCATAACTTTTTTTTAAAATTATAACAACCAAAAATTCAGATTAACCCTAATAAGGGGGTATTCTTAATGTTTTTTTTTTTTTAAATTCCCACCTCTCTTAGGAAACACAAAAAAAATTGTAAAGATTTTGTATTGGTTAAAAATTATTTAAAATATAGATAAATGAAACTTTAGAATAAAAACTTATCGCATAAAAATATGTTTTTTATATGTTCCATCTTTCATAGGTTTCATTGTACCCCGCTTAGTTCTTTTTCGACAATTAGATGCCAAAAGTTTTGGTTTATTCTCAGTAGTTATAATACATTTCATTTTCTCTTTTCCTTAAATAATATATGAAGCTAATAAACTTTATTTAATATTTAATACAATTTAATTGATTTTTAGAAGATCTAAAAGTCTACATACAACATCATTTTAAAAATCGATTAAAAAATATTAATATTATATCTACTTATTATAAATCGATTAAAAAATATTATATCTATTTTGGATTTGTCAACTTTGTCTGAAACACATCATTTTTATATATTAAAAAAAAAATCACAACAAACCAAAAAAAAAAAAAAAAAAAATCAATTTTAAAATATTTATTTAATAATTTAATTTTTTTTTTTATTCGAAATCAAATATTTTAATACTAAAAACAGAATTTTTTTATCCATTTATTGGAGATGAACTACTATCAGAAAATTCATTTATACCCCAATATGAAGTTTCTTTACCAGCCAAATATTTTTGATTTTGTTCTACAACTTGTTTTTTACTTGCATCATAAATTTTACGTCTATCCATGTCTTCAAAAATATCATATTGCTTATTATATTGTTTTTTATATGCCTCCCATTCAGTATCTGTTGTTGCTATATATGTAGCTAATATATCTTTAGCAGGTTTACCTTTCGTTACGGTAATAATATAAAGTAAACTTAACAATAATATAATTTTAAATGGATATAATTTTAACATTTTTTTAAAAATTCAAAAAATATTTTTAGATCTTTTCACGTATAAATCTATAAAAATACTAAAATATTTTTTATGTTATCTGTAGTTTTTAACAATAAATCTACATATGTATATAAGTATATAGTCAATTCAGAACGTTTAAGTTGACTATAAAGTCTTCTCATTAATTTTTAAATTTAAGAATAATTAAAAAGTTGTAAAGTGGGTAAATGGATATAAAATATTAATAAAAAAATACTAAATTAAAAAAAAAAAAATTAATTAAATATTCAAATTATTACCTAAATTTAATAATATTGAAGTATTTAATAGTTAATATATGAGGTATGGTGGGATTCCACATACGATTAGTCATAAAACATATACTTATATAAACTATACAAGAACCTTTAAGTCTTTGAATAAAAAAATATGTTAAAAAAATAGAACTTACTTAAAAGAACCTATTTAAAAGAGATTATTTTGAAAATATCTAAAGATATTAATTACTTGTATATTAATATTTTCTTTTAACATATCTAAATAAAATAAAAGACAAGCTGCTGCTGCTACTGTTTCTGCTGATTAGCATGCCTTACTATTATGTTAAATGTTAATTTAACAAATGTTATGCTATGAAAAGAAAGAACCGTACATCGGATATTTACGTTCATAACAGATAGAAAACAATAAATATTATAATGTTATGCTATGAAAAGAAAGAAAAAAAACACGGCAGTATTAAGTAGAAAAAAAGAACATTATAAAATTGTAATAATATTTTTATTTAAATTTTGAATTTTGCTATGCAACGTTTTCTTAATTTTTTAAAAATTTTGCCACAACATAATAAATACAATGTTCACAATCAGAAGTTCAGACCATGATACAGATATATGAATGAATATATGGGTATACATACATATACATATGTAGTTATAGTTATATGAATGGACGGTAAACATAGACGAACAAAAAAAATTCAGAATGTTCTATAGGTACATACTAACTACATAGGTAATAAATTTCTATTTTTTAAATAGAGACTGTAGGCGCTACTGTAAATATTTAAAATTTAAAAAAAATAAAAGTAGTATCTATACCTACTACTTTTGCGTTCTTTGAAAATTTACTTAAAAATATAGAAATCAAATTGACTTAAATAAGTACCTAACAGAAAACAAAACAAGTAAATGTAACAGTAAGTAGATGCAACCGACTTATTTATAACCTACACCTAAAAAATTCAAATTAAATTAAAAATCCATAAGTTATTTTAGTTAGGTATTTAATATAAGCTAAAAAAATAAATGCTTTTACAACCTTTGTACAAAATTTCAGGTTTCTATCTTTATTAAATTCGAAGATATGCCTGTTAGGTCTTGGGAAGTGTGTAAAGGTATCCGGATAACCAGCCCAATTCATCTGAAATTTTAGGCAAATCAGGGATTCAGAAAACAACACCCTCGCATCAAATTTGCAGTTTCTATCTTTATTAATTTCGAAGATATGCTTGTTCGGTTTTGGGACTTGTATGGGAGATACCCGAACAACCCCTCCAATTCATCTCAAATTTTAGAGATATCAGGGATTCAGGAAACACGCCCTGGTATAAAATTTCAAGTTTCTATCTTTATTAATTTCGAAGATATGCTTATTCGGTTTTGGGAGTTGTATGGGAGGGGATCGCCCATTTGCAATCCCCGCCTTACTTTAGTCATTGTTAACCTACAGTATAAACTACATCAAGATAGCATTATTATTTTTTGAGTTATCGTGCGTACGGACGGAATGACGGACATCGCTAAATCGACTCAGGAGGTAATCCTGATTCTAAATATGCATATGCATATCCATATCTAACTCGCTTCCTTTTAGTGATTACAAACACCATACCAAAGTTAATTTACCCTATACTTTGGGTGTAGGGTACAAAAAAAGTAAAAGAAATAAAAACGAATAAAAAGTAAGTTCGAATTCTGAGTCGATTAAGCCACGTCCGCACGATAACTCAAAAATAAAGGAGCTAGGACACCGAAATTTTTTTTACGTCACTTTTGCAAAATTGTTAGTTTTGCTATTTAAATCAAGCTTTTTTGGCCGCCGGGTTCGAGTAGCTGCCATACAACTTCTTTCTTTGGATGGAAATAACTCAGTATCTATTGGAGCTAGGTATCTCAAATTTTGCAAAATCGTGTCGAGTTATAGGCCAATTTTTTTTTTCCCTTGCTACTCCAATGAGGAGTATAGGGCATCCACTAAGTCATTTATTATTCATATTTGACTAAGCTTCAGTTTCGTGAATCATTAATTTCACTAAGCCGTTGATTTCTCGGCTGTAGCTATTGTACAAGACTAAGACATTTCTTTTATTTCTACGCCATCTATTATCTTATACAAGAATTATGGTTTATTATTATTTTATTATATGGCTATTACAATATGATATTACATAATTATAATTTATAAGATATATATACTTATTTTTAATTTAATTTTATTCTACTAATTATATTATATATATTATAAAAAAATCTACATTATTATTAATCTATATGACCCAGCCGGAGTTTGAGCCCGAGACCGGTGGGTATACAGGCCAGTCTATTAATAACTACACCATTGGCTGGATAATATAGGCCAATAACACCTGTGAAATTTGGTTGTGCTGAGGCGTAACTGCCATACAACTTCTCTTTTTAAATGTAAATAACTTAGTGTCTATTGAAGCTAGGTATCTGAAATTTTGTGAAGAGGTGTCGAGCTGTTACATGCCAACAATTTTTGTAAAATTTTGTTGATCTGGAGCAGCCGGTTCAGACTGTTTGCAACTCTTGGAGCTTAATGAAGCTAGGCGTCTTCAATCTTGCAAATGAAGATCAAGTTTTATGGCAACAACTTCTGTAAAATTTGGGTGTGTTGGTGTAATATATTTTGGTAGCTGTCATACAACTCCACAATTTACATAAATATATCTCGGTAGTTATAAAGTGGCTACATTGTTTAACTTATATCCGTCGTATGACAGGCTTTTTTACTAGTTCATATATAAATCTTAAACAAAATTTAATTTATTCACAGACTCTTCTCTTTCCCAAACAGAACAATATTACTTAACGTTTCTTAACTTATTATTTGCTCAAATAATCCTTGATCTGTTCCTAGTATGTATACCATATTTTAATGTTTCCAAAGTATTAAAAATAGTGTGGGCTGCCGCTCCCATATACAAATTATTGAAATCCTGAATTTGAAATCAATTATAAAATTTCTCTTTGTTATTTTTTGATACTAATTGTTTTGGTCTGATTGTTAAATCTCTTTAAAAAAAAAGAGTTAAATCTCTTTGAAAAAAAGAGTTAAATCTCTTTAAAAAAAAAGAGATTTAACAAGATTTAAAAAAAAACAATGAGATTTTGAGTTACGAGCGTCCGTAGTGCTCCCATTTTAATTGCTTCACTTGAGTTTTTTCTTCTTTGAATTTATAATTATTAAGCATATGTTTTTTATATTGTAAATTTAATCTTTAAATTGTTATTTGCTAAAATAAAGATTAAATATTAATATATATATACCCATTTCGAACCGAAAAACCCAAATTATTTTTTATTCTTTTAAATTTAATAAACTAATTAACATATTTGAAAATATGTAAAACGTGTTTTTTTTTTAACACATTCTGGCACATGCAGCAATCAACACGAAAGATAACTTTTATAACTTTTCTTAGAACTAATTAAATTAAAATAACACCGATTAAAGTTTTGATTAAAATATTATAGCTATTTAAATACAATTTTTTTTATTTATAATCAATTTTAAGAATTTTGAGTTATATTTTGGTAATAGAGCGGCAAATGATTATCAATAAACTCGTTTATATCTCAAGATGCAGTTTCTTCACGTGAGAAATATTGTTTTTATCTTCAGCTAATTTTTGTTAGAATCAATTTTAATTTATAAGTAAATTCTACGTCCATGTTTTTGACTTCCATGTCTTCAAAGACATTAAATTACTTATCATAATTCTTTTAAATTGCCTCTATATCAGCGTCAATCCTTTGGGATTTCATTAGTATCCGTGTATATGTATACTGTATAGGGGTATATAGAAGTGGGTAAAGGATTATAAAATACGCTGTAAACAACGAGAATAATTCCCTCTTAAGGCATTTAGAGCCACTCCTGAAAAGAGAAGGCGGTGCCAAGGAAATAAACTAAAAAAAAAATAATACAAAATAAACCAAAGTATTATAAAATTATAACACATTTTCATAATTTAAAAAAATAAAATGGAACAAAATTATTTATTTAAAAATTTCAATTTTTGTCAACTCCCAGTTCTTTAAATTTTGTTGATGACTGAGAGATTACTAGGTTCACTAATTTACTAATTTATAATAGGTTAATAATTACTAAATTAAGCTAGAGTCGCTCAAAAAGATACTATTGAAAACACGGTAATATACTTAAGTACTAATAAAGTTTTTATTTTTTTGAGCCTTTTCCCTTAAAATTTTAATTTTTGAATACTTCGTGCATCAGAGTTGTTTAATTTTCGAAAAAAATACGAAACATCATAATCTTAAAAATGTTTCAATTTTTGATGACTTCAATAATATAGAGAAAATCGGCGGCTGCCGCCGGTATTTCATTGTATCAATGAGATTTTGGAAATTAAAACATCGAAATTCTTTGAGATTTATTTCACTTTTGAGATTTAGGATTCTTTTACTTGCGATATTTTTTTCAGATATTTTCTTCCTTGGAATTTTATATTATTGAGATTTCTTTGGACTTCTCCCAGTTAGTTAATTTTTTTTATAAATTACCTTAAATTACTGTTCATTTGAAAATTGACTATTCAATTATTCTATTAAGAAATTTGAATCCAATAATTTAACTAAGTAGTGGTGGGACAAAACTATAGTAACTGGTTTAAAGCTTATAAAATCTGAAATAAATGTTAGAAAAAAGCAAAAGAATATAATATAATCTAATTTTAATACTCAGGATTCCAATGACCTATTGATGAAATTCAAATATTATATTATTTAAGTGAAGTACTACAGAATTTTTTTTTTTTTAATCTAAAAAGTACAAACAACATAAAATTTCTTAAACTATAAATCAAAAGGAAAGAAAATTTTTAGCACATTTCCAAAAAAATTTTGAAAAAATGTGCTTATTAGTTTCACTCTGTCCGTCCGTCCGTCCGTCTGTTTACAAAACTTCTACACCGTTAAACATAGAGAAAAAAAATTTTAACCATGGGTAGGTTTCATAAAAAAAATAATTTTGTGGAACAACTTTTTCATATAGCCCCTTCAATTACGGAGCTGCAGCCCCTCAAACTTTGAAAAAGCCCCATTTTTAAACGCATATATCTTATGTTCTGCTTAAGATTTTTTCAATCTGAAAACGTCATTCGACAGGTATTTTTTTTATCTTTCTAAATTAATATCAAAATTATACAATTTTTTTAAATCTAGTATTTAAATTTACCGTTATTTGAAAACCAAATTTTGCATGATTTTTCTACCTTCTACCTTCTACCACGCTTTTAGATACAGGCTTGAAATTTTGAGGCAAGAAATAACTTTTAAAATTAGTATAAGTTTGCTCAAAAAATTTTTTTGGCTCCTCCCTGTTTATGAGCTATTAGGGCTCAAAAATTGAAAATTTGCTATTTTTAAACACCTGTAACTTACGAACCTGTACACATTTTACTTCGGAAAGATATAAAAATTAAAACTACAGTAATATATCTTAACGTGTATCAAAGGTTTATTTTAGGTATATAGGGTTTCAGAGTTACAGCTCTTCAAAATTGCGAAAAAGCCCCATTTTCAGATGTATATATCTCAGGCTCTGCGTAATAGTTTTACAATCTAAAACCGCCAGAAGACCGGAAATTTTATTATCTACATGAAGCAATATTAAAACTATGCAATATTTTGTAATTTATTATTCAAATTTACCGTTATGTGAAAACCACATTTTGCATGAAATTTCCTTTTTCATAACTCCGGCATGCCTTTAGCTAGGAACCTAAAATTTTGAGACAAGAAAGAATTTTTAGAATTAGTATAAGTTTCCTTAGAACATTTTTTTACACTACCCCCTGTTTAAGAGGTATTAGGGCTGAAAAATTGAAATTTGCTATTTTTAGGCACTTGTAACTTAAGCACCTATACAAATTTTTCTTCGGCAAGACATAAAAATTAAAGCTCCAGTAATATATATTTACGTGTGTTAACGGTTTTTCTTAATTATACAGGGTTCCGGACTTACAGCCCCTCAAAATTCCAGAAAAGTCATATTTTTTATTTTTCTTATTACAAAAAATTTCTTAAATTTTATTTTTTTAATTTTCAAATTTTTGTGCAAGTCACAATTCTAAACAGTTTGTATTGTGTTTTGGAAATGTGCGCTTTTAAAAACCGTTGGATTACATTCTACCTTGTTTTTTTTAAATCTAAATTTAGTATAGTACCGTTATGTAAAATCAAGATTATCACTATCTTTCAAACGTTTAAAACCAGAAAATCGGTAAATTATTAGAAGTTAACAATTCAAAATTCACCTATATATAATATAGGTATATTTAATATTATATAGGTGAATTTTAGTATTATTCACCATAATAGTATTACTCACCATTTATCATATGGTTATTTGCTGGTGACTTTCAGATTGAATGGCCTAACTATTGCAGTTGAGTCGTCTCAATTATTTTATCAGCCATTACTGCCAAATTAACGTTTCGATCTCGGCGATTAATGAAATTAATTTACATTTTATATTTTGTATCATGCATTTTTTTTTTTAATTTTGAAGGTCAACTCAAAAACTGTTTTGATTTAAGAATTTTTTTTTTGAATTCCTTTTCATATTAGAATAAAAGACATGATACCATCATGATAAGATATCATTAGATCAATAAAAATCATTAGATAATCAAAAATAGTATTTTTATGCATCCAAAATTCCTACTTGGAAGATTATAATATTTTGTAAAGTAGGTACAAAATTTATATTTTATACATATATTTATACATTTTAAAAAATTACCATTTTGCATTTAATAACATTTACATTTAAATAAAAATCTTTTCAAAATAAATGAAATTTTTTCAAAGCCAAAGATAAAGTTTTTTAGCCCTTTTCAAAATCGATCAAAATCTTTTCAATTTTAATATAACAAACTGGAAAAGAAAAGATTATTATAGCTCTGGAAGTTTCTTAGTCTTTAAAGATTTTCTTCTAACTTTTCAAAACGAAATTCTATGGGTCTATTACACGATATTTTTCAAAATTTCAAATTGACATTTATGTTATTCAGAGTTAATTTTAAATAATTTAAATATTTACGATATTAATTCATACAAGTATTATATTAATAAAAACTTCATTATTTCAGACTCAATGAAATTTTTTGTTGTTGATTTGAAAATATATTTAAAACATAAGTTATAGATACTAAAAAATAATCTTTATCAAAACTTCCAATTGACATTTACGTTATTTAGAGGTAATTTAAAATAATCTAAAAATTAACGATATTAATTCATACAAGTATTATATTTATAAAAACTTCATTATTTCAGACTCAATGAAATTTTTTGTTGTTGATTTGAAAATATATTTAAAACGTAATTTATTGATACTAAAAAATAATCTTTATCAAAACTTCAAATTGACATTTACGTTATTCAGAGGTAATTTTAAATAATCTAAAAATTTACGATATTAATTCATACAAGTATTATATTTATAAAAACTTCATTATTTCAGGCTCAATGAAATTTTTTGTTGTTGATTTGAAAATATATTTAAAACGTAAGTTATAGATACTAGAAAATAATCTTTATCAAAACTTCAATTAATCATTCATATTATCTATAGATTAATTATTAATATAAAAATAAAAAAATAAATTTAATTTAATTTAGTATATTTTCGTAATTATTAGTGAAAATATAACGTGATAGCTTCAATATATTAAACATGTTTCTATATTATGAAAATAATTCTTATTTGAAATCAAATCATTTAACACCAAATATTCGTATATTATTCTTTGGATTACTAATATTATATGTAACCGTGACAGCAGCTAATCTTCAGGACGTTTTATTAACTGAATACAGTGAAGTTACAGATAATGAATGGGAATCATATAAAAAAATATTTTTCAAACAATATGATGTTGTTGAAGATATTGAAAGACGTAAAATTTATGATGAAACTAAAAAAATGATCGCTGAACATAATAAAAAATATGTGACAGGTGTTGAGTCTTCTGCTATGGCTATTAATCAATTTGCTGATGAAAAAAAAGAAGAAAGAGCACGTAGTTGTTGTGTACCACCTCCGCCACCCAAAAATTATTAAAATATAATAAGTTCAAATGTTAAAAAAGATAAAAATACATACATATAACAAAAAATATTAAATTTTATATTTAAACATTTTTAAAATTTTTTTATTGCATTCAGTATTTTTTGAAGAAAAAAAGTCTTATCGTATTTGTTAAAAACTCTCTCGTATTTGTTAAGAACCACCCTTAGTCATTAAAAAAATCATTCAGTATTTATCAAATTTTTTTTTCTCGAAACAAAACAAAAAATTCTATCCAAAAATAAAAACGATATAACTAAAAAATAGTTTAAATTATATTTATTATAGATTTCTATCAAATCAGAATCGGATCAGAATCAAACTCTGAGTCGATTAAGCTTTGTCCGTCCGTCCGCCTGCCGGTCAGCAAGATAACTCAAAAACTAAAAAAT
Organism: Poecilobothrus nobilitatus; assembly: GCA_947095535.1. NCBI lineage: Eukaryota > Metazoa > Arthropoda > Insecta > Diptera > Dolichopodidae > Poecilobothrus > Poecilobothrus nobilitatus. Next base: position 47,832,801 of record OX352772.1, on the reverse strand, counting down.
CTCCAAATTTTTCCATACAAATTTTTCAAAAGTTTCACATAGTTTGAAGGAGATTAAATGCGAATAATCCTAAAAAAAATTAATTTTATGGAACAACTTTTTTCTGTAGCCCCACCCGTTACAGATCTACGGCCCTTCAAAGTCCGAAAAAGCTCTAAATTCAAATTTTTATAGCAAGCTCTATAAGGTATATCTTCAATTTGAAAATGCCAAAGGATAGCTGCTTTTATGAGCTTTACAAATATATATGTATGTACATATATGTATAATAAATATATAATTGTGCCATACGATGTCTTAATTTACTGTTATGCGAAACTGAATTATTGCGAAATTCTTTAACCCTTCTATCTTCTAAATAGTTTTTGAAATTTTGAGAGGGGTTATATTATTGAAAATAAGTATGAATCACTTTAGAAAATATTATTGTATCGGGGGAGCGTTTAGGAGTTGTAAGGGATTAAAAATTGAAAATTCCTAAATTAAATTTTTAAACACCTGTAACTTGAACCTGTTAAAATTTTTTTGAAGTAATACATACAAATTAAAGCTGCAACATTATACTTTTATTTTTGTTAGCAACTTTTCTTAATAACATAGCGTTACCTTCAAAATTGACAAAAGTGTCACTTGATTTTTTTCAAATTTTCTAACAAATTTCTTTAACAATTTTTTTGAATTTTTTTTTACTCGATAATTTAAAATTTGTTGAGGATATAATGCGTAGTTGAAAAAACTGTAAATAAATAAACAACATAACGGTTGTTTGAAGAATTTTTATTTATATGATATTGATATACATATGTACATACTTTCATATATAATATTATGTTTATCATCAATAATATCAATGTTTACTTTTAATATCATGTTTACTTACATAATATTATATCATGTTGACATATCGTATATGTCACTGATGAATGAATGATGTAATAAGAGTACATATAGATATACTCGTATATACATATTGTATGTATATAGCGGCGTATTTATACGTGTTATAAGAATTGTAGTTATAAGAAATTATTCTATGAGTGAAATATTTTTAAAGAAATATTGCAATGTATGGCGATATATAAAAATACATAGTATGAACATATGTATATTATATGGATGAATGCATATGCATATATTAATATATGTATGTATATTTGGTATTTTGTAGTTAAGTTTAGTACAAATTAATAGATATATGTATGTGTATTTGCCGCTTAGTAACAAATGATAATAGCATATTTGGGAAAATTTTGAATTGATAATCGTTCGATGGAAGGTTAGAATCTGCTTTTGAAGAATGTTTAAACATATACATAGGTATGTACATAGGTAGTTTGAATATACATATATAAATACATATGTATGTACAAACCATAGTTCTAGAAATTATAAACTTCACCCAAATTATTTTAAAATGCCGAACTATTAAAAAAATAATATTATAAGCAGAGTGACAGACTATGAACATGCTAACGGGTTCGTACGGGTATCTAAGAGTTGATAAAGACAACTTTATTCTTACTCGTTTTTTATAAATATTAAAACTTAACCTAAATAATTAAATTTCTACTTAATTTTTGGATGTACTCTTGTTATAGTATTAAAAAAAAATCTTTCTAAAAGATCAAGCAATTAAAAGTACAAGATTTATTAGATGATATAAGAATTTTATTTAAATAGGTATACATATATTATACATGTAGGTAGTATACATATAAAAAATTAACAAAAATGTATGAATATATTAATTGTGTCACTTAATATAAAAGACAACTAATAAAATAAATTTTTAATATTGTTTTAGTTTCTGCAAATTTTTCTGTAATGATTGGTCTATTTTAGTTTTCTAAAGCCCCTGCCACATCAAGATATATTGAAGAAATATATGATGGATGATTTACTATGTTTGATTTCTTGTTTCATTCGAAGTTTTCACTGCAAATTCAAAAATTTTGAGATGTTTTCCGCGAACTTCCATCAAAATTAAAAAAATCTTTTGAAATTAAATTTTTCAATAAAACCCTTAAACTTTACTTTTGTCTTTTGATAGCAGTTACCCATTGTTTACGTTTTCTGCATCATATTTTCTTTTAGGAAATCATCTGATTCATAGCGTAGTGGTTAAGTCGCAATAATGTATATCATATAGGTAATTAATAGTAATAATAATAATAGCTGCTACAGTGGAGCTATCTTTGTTTATATCATGCAGGAGGTGTTATATACTACTGCACGTTGTAATCCACTGATGGCCCTGACTGTAGCAAATTAATAATATTAATAAGTAATACTGATACCAATACCAACAATAATAGCTGCTGCAGTGACAGTGGCGGGTGCCTTCAATAATTAGCTCGTGCAGTAAGGTGTTATATACTACTGCATATTGTAACTGGTGTTGGCTATAGTCACTAGTTAGCAAAATAATAATAATAGGCGGATTCATTGTTTCCTTACAGTCCCACTCCAAATTCAATATTTCCGCATCCTATATTTCCTATTCTTCCCTATCTCTACTTCCTAGCCTATATACTGCAATAGCAGGTAAGGGTTTCATCTATATAATAGCTAAAGAGGGAGGTGGGTGCTATCAATAAAATTCTGACACTACCAAGGGGTAATTTCTTTATACCTCAAACGTTTTACGTTATAGAAATTACGATGCGAACTGTACGCTGTGGGTAGAAGTAAACTGGGAAAATAACATATATGTGTACATAAATATATCGTCTGCAAAAATCAATTACATAATTTTCTATACCAGAAAAACATAATTTTTTTCTATCTATAAATTGATGACACAAAAAAAAAATGTTAAACCATGTTATCAGTAAATTAATAAACATTTATTTTAAATATTTAAATTATTTCAGTATTCAGTATAAACATAAAAAATGCTTAAATTTTTAATTTAAAAAATATTAAAATCACATCCGTTTATTATTATTGGATTAACTATAACAGTTGCAAAACCCAGTGATGATTTATTAACTAAATATACTGAAGAAGAATGGGAAACATATAAAAAAAAATTTTATAAAAATTATGGAGCCAGAGAAGATTCTGAAAGACGTAAAGTTTATGATGCAGCTAAAAAATCAATAGCTGAACAAATACAAAATATAAAGCCGGTGAAATAAGCTGGTCTCAAGGAATAAATCAATTTGCTAATAAAAGACAAGATGAACATAAAGGTTGTATTTCACCAATTCCAGCAAGTATATAATATATGAAAAAAAAACTTTTATATGCACATTTTTAGATTTTTAGATAAATATATACATAAAATTATGACCATGTTTTTGTATTTAAATTTTGTGGTTTTTTTTTAGATTTAAACTTTATACAAAACATATGTATTAATAAATTAAAAAAAAGAAACTCCTTTAAAATTAATATAACGACCTTTATTCATTAGAAAACACATTCATTGTTTATCAAATTTTTTATTCTGGAAAAAAAAGACTAACCAAAAATGAAAACAATTGAATTAAAAAATATTTAATATTTCTTTTTTTAAAACCAATCTATTTATTATTAAAAGTTTGATTAATTGGCAGACAAACAAATGGACAGACTAACAGATGAAGAGATGGATTGACGGACAAGTACCTTAAAATTAATAAGCAAATGTTTTTAAAAATATTTGAATGTGATAAAAAAATATGGAACTTATACATTTTCTTATTATTTATGCTATGAGGAAGCTACAATTTTTAGATGTGGGTTATAGTAAACGCTAGTAAAATTTTAAATTAACTGTCCTACTTAAATTCAAATTTTTTTTTTTTTTTGGGAATTCGAAGTAATCACCTATAAGCCTTTATACTTCTGCATTGGCGAGCTCTAGAGTAATGTCAGATATTGTTTTAGAAAAGAGTTTTAATATAACAGTTTTTAGATTCTACACTTTTTTTTCCAACATTTTTTGGCTCCAATTTTATTGAAATAAAACTAAATTGCATAGGTAAAACAAAAATGGCCCCATAACTTGTAAAGTAATGAAAATAAACCCTCTCTCCCGATCTCCCAAAGGAATACTATCGAGAGAATCCCAAAGTAATCTTCCAAAGGATCTCCCAAAGGAATACCATCGGGCAAGGAATACCATGTGCTCGATCTCCCAAAGGAATACCATCGAGAGTTGAACACCCTGTATATGTAAAGTCTGTAAACAACATTTACAATTTCCTATTATACGAAAATAACATAATTTGTTTTCTACATATAAATTTATGAAAAACAAAAAAACTAAACTGATAAGCCATGTTATCAGTAAATTAACTAAAATAAAAACATTTATTTTAATTTCAGTATATTTTTTGATTTATACATAGAAGGTGCTTAAATTTTTCATTTAAAAAATGTTAAAGTCACATCCGTTCATAACATTATTATTATTGGGTTTACTTTATGTAACTATAACAGTTGCAAAACCCAGTGATGATTTATTAACTGAATATACTGAAGTAACTCATGAAGAATGGGAAGCATATAAAAAAAAATTTGATAAAAAATATGATACTAAAGAAGATGCTGAAAGACGTCAAATTTATGATGATTCTAAAAAAATGATCGCTGAACATAATAAACAATATAAAGCCGGTGAAAAATCATATACCCTGGGTATAAATCAATTTGCTGATAAAAAGCAAGATGAACATAAAGGATGTGTTTTACCAATTCCAGCTAATTAAAATATTTTAATGTACATAACAAATATATAATATATTTACTAAAAAAAATTATATGCACATTTTTAGATAATTATATTATATAAAATTATAATTGTATGTTATTTGTATTTATATTTTGATATTTTTTGCTTGATTTTTTATTAGATTTAAGTTTTATACATATTATGGTATGTAAAAAATAAAATTAATATTTTGGTGACAAATAATAAAATATGTATGTATTATATCAGTTTTATTTTTATTTTTTTTTAAACGATTTTAAAATTGAATTTAAAAAAACGAGATAATCGGTATATAGTGGATATAGACAGTACCAACTCTAGAATACGAACATACTCTGAGATATCTATATATAAATTTTGAAGTTGTATGTCAACTACAACCTGCTACTCTAGACTAACCAAATATTGCAAAAGACATACTCATAAAACTTAACTCCTTTTGACAAAATTTTTAATACTCACCTTGATACTGAGTTATGCTCATATAAAAAAAAAAAGTTGTATGGCAGCTACCCGAACCTGCTACTATTGATCAACAAATTTTGCAGAAGTTGCGGGCACGAAACTTTACCTCTTTACACAAAACTTCAGAGGCATAACTTTAATAGACATTTAGTTATTTTAATAATGAAAAGTTGGATGACAGCTACTCTATCCCGATTAAATACCGAAACAAACAATTTTACAAAGGTAAAATGAAAAAAAAATTCAGAATTTCAGCTCCATTATTTTTTGATTTATCGTACAGACGTACATGACTAAATCTTTCATAATTTAAAATAATAATATAATATTAATAAGTAAATACTAAAACCAAAATAATAATAGTTGTTACAGTGACAATGGGGTTGCCTTCAATAATTACCTCATGCAGGAAGGTGTTATATACTACTGGATGTTGCAACTGTAAGTGTGTTATATACTAATAACTGAAGGTGTTATATACTACTGGATGTTGCAACTGCCTATTGTCACTGTTAGCTATAAATTGTAATAATAATAGGCGGATTCATTGATTCCATCTCACAGTCTCACTCCAAATTCAATGTTTCTGCATCCTATATATTGTCCTATCCTTTTCTATTCCTCCTCCCAAGCCAATATACTGCGTGAATAGGTAGGGGTTTCATCCCATTATATTGGCTAAGAGAAGGGGGTAGGTTTATTCAGAAGGAATCTGAAACTACCAAGTGGGAATTCTTGGTGTCTTTGGAAGATTCGCATCTCCCTTACGAAAAAAAGATTCTTAGCAAGAATATCATATTATTTGTCATATGCCATGTCTCGTCTTCTTTAAGATGTCACAAATGTATGTCTCATGCATGAAGAGGACTACAACTAGTAAGACGACTACAACTTAGTAATAAAACATCGTAGCACGAAAATGCTATGAATATCATTTTATCATACTAAAGAATTTTAAAGCCTTATGACTTGTTTTAAATCTTTTATATAGGCATTTAAATTTTAATTCATTGCGTTTGATAGTTTTTAATACTTGTTCTTTCAGAATTAACTTTGAAACAATTTTTAATTATTTTATAACATAATTTAACAATAATAGTATTTTAATATTTTTTTTTTTAATAATTATTTAAAAGGAATATAGATTTTTTTTTTCTAGAGAGGTGGAGACACCAAGAATTCCCCCTTGGTACATATTTTTACTGACTAAACACATCTCTAACTTTAGCCAATATAATGGGATGAAACCCCTAACTGGTAACGTAGCATACTGGATAGGGAGTAGGGATAGGAGAGGGTATATTGAATTGGGATTCTAAGAAAGCAATGCATCTGCCTATTATTATTACTATTTTGCTATCATTAACTATAGCCATCACAAAATCAAAAAGTAAATTATTGACTAATTATTTAATATTTTTAGAGTTAAAATAAATTCATGCAACAAACTAATTGAAATAAAGATATTCATTGAGATAAAGACCTGAATATTTGAGTAAGCATTCTTCTTTAAAAAAAGAATTATTTATTTAAAAAGAAAAAAATCTCGAAATTAAATTTTATTGAATGCAGCCAGAATGTCTACAGATTGTATAATGTTTTCAAAATCTTGATTTTTTCCAGTTAATAAATGAATAAGAACCTTATTATCTTTAATAGCACGTACATATTGTAATTTTAATTCCTACCATAATCAACTGGTACTAATTTTGAAGTACTTTCATAATAAAAACCATCCATTGTCATTATCCCATAGTTTACAATTTAAAAAAACTAATGATTTTGCAATTAAAACATATTGTTTTTTTTATTGTTTTTCATCATATGCGACAAAACGTTTTCCGCCGATTTTTTTCTCTTCTTTATCTGAATCGAAAAAATTCAAATCATAGTTTTCTCTACAATTTTTTTACCACGCATAGTGAAAGAGCGTTGATCCAAGACATCGTTTCGTGTTATCTAATACAATTTCTTTTTACCACGCTCAGTGGGAGAGAATTGTTTTACCAAGCAGCTTGTTCTTCACTAGACTTAAACTTATTGAAGATCTTCTACCTAGTCTTTACCTTTATTACTATAGGTAGAAGATCTTAGGAAATTTGACAATTGAGCAAAGTTTGAAAATTATTAATTAATTAGTGTTTGTAGATACATCAAAAATATTTTTTTTGGTTGAACGTTGGTTTGGCTGACCACGGGGAGGTTTAAAATAAATTTATAGAAGATCATTCCTATATTGAAGGATACACACATTGAAAGCAGATCTCTCGGTTTTGATTTAAACTGATTTATCTAATTATATATTAAATAGATTTGATTTAATGCCATAGGTACATTTTCCACCCGGTCAATAACTGATTTCAGATTTTTTTTTTAATTTTTACGCGAATATATTCATAATTATTTTTTTTTATTATGCAAAACATTTATTTAATTAAAAGAAAATTTACATAATTATTAAATATTAAAACACATTATCAATTTGCATAATAATATTATAATCAGAATTAGCCTCTGAATATAAAAGCAAATGTTAATGAAATGTATCTGCTGTTATTTTTTACTATATTTTTTTAATAAACAAACAAATTTATTATTAAGTTATTATTGACTGATTTTTACTTTATTTCCTTTTTAATTGTAAAATAAACATAACAAATGACAGATTTTTTTAAAATTATCTCCATATTTATCAAAATAAAAGATGTATACAGAGTGCTTGGCCTTGAATATTTATAGCTACCACTTGAGGGATGAAAACAAACAAAAAATTTCTCTGTACGAGGAAAAAAGGGGTGTATTTTCCTTCGATAGATAATTGGGAAATGGGACAACAATTTTTCTTCGTTTTAATTTAATTTGCGTCTATCTCAAAAATTAATAAGTTCGATACACTTTCAATAAGTTTTACAGTTCGTTTTATATTTTAGATACCGTTCGTTCAAAAGTTATTATAGCATTTAAACTTGTGTTCAAAAACTATTTTTTAAATATAACCAATTTTTAAGATTTTGTTTTATTTCTTTTAAATTTTCTCCCTTAAACATCTATGGCACACAAGATATCACCATTTTTTTTTTTGTTTAATTAAGCATAACTTTTAAACGAAAAATATCTGAACTTCCTGACGGTTTTTTAAATTTAATAATTAGTTGCGTAGTTTTTGAGACTATTTTTTGCTTACTCCCTGGCGGAGTATAGGTCTTCTACAAAGCTTTTCTATCGCACTCTATTGTGAACCAGCTGTTTGATTTTTACTCATGTTTCACCGTTACTCTCAATCTTCTTCGCTACTAACCTTCTCCATGTTATTTTAAGTCTACCCACTTTTTTTCTCCTATGGATTTCAGTCGAGCAGCTGGCGCAATATTCTCTGGCGCCTTCCGAAGTGTATGGCTTATCCACCTCCATTTCTTTTACTTTAGACATAGGGGTTTTAAGATATAAGCAGATTAAAACTAAAAAAAACTTTAGGCCGTATTATCTTAAAAATCGAGGGAAATTGATCCTTTTATAAAAAAATTTTTTGCCATTTTGGTCCACTAAATACACCATATGCATACATACATAATATATACAAGATGAAAGAGAATCGCCCTGATTAATTCTATTAAAAACATTTGGTACTTAATCACCTATTTTGAATTTATACAAAGTGTTTAATAAACAAACTGCATAACTCTCGCGAGTGATATAAACAAGTAAAAATTTGTTCCACCAGAGAAAGGGTATTTTTAATGGTTTTCGAGATAATTCGATATGGGTTTCGTGTATGTTTGCTTTTTATACACTCTGTAAATTAGTAACTTGTAACAAGATAACAATTTGATGTATCAAATAAAAGAATTTGCGTAATTTTCCACATATTAATAAAAAGTCAAAATTTAAAAACAAAACAAAACTATAAAACAAAATAATACTAAAATCGGTCGACCTCAAGTTTAACTTGATAATTATTAAAAAAAAATATTACTTTGTTTTTTAGTAGGCTTTGTATCTGTAAAATAAAAACTTTCTCTCCTAAATCTTTTTAATTTCATTTGAATTTTTGAAATAATGTTAGCTATGTATTCCAGTGTAAGAATTTTCTATAAAAGAATTCTATAAAACAACTTTTATTTAATCAAAAAATCTGTTTGTCCTTGACCTAGAAGTTCTACATTTAACATTTCATTTTAACGTTTTAGTATTTCAAATTTTACAATAACAATATTATATTTTAGCAAAATAAAAATTTTAAATAATATTCTAATATATACAAAGGGTCTTCAAATTGAGTTTTCAAAAATAAATAATTAAAAGATATAGAATTTGAATTGAAACTGGAAAAGTTTTTATTTATTTTTGAAGTACAATGTTTGCCATTTATACTCTGAAAATGATACCTCCTATGTGATCACTTTTTGCGTCTCTACAGTACCTGATTCTTTTATTAAAATTTTTGGTCACATTATGGCAAAGTTGCGGCTCTATCTCACTAATACCTCGAATAATTTCTGTTTTCAATGCTTCAACGTTTCGAGGATTATCCTTGTAGATCTTTCCTTTCACATAGCCCCAGAGAAAGAAGTCTAACGGTGTCAAATAACAGGATCTTGAAGACCAATCCACGTCACCGAATCTGGAAATAACACGGTCTGGAAACTTTGTATGCAGTAATTGCAGTATTTCTCTTGCTGTATACACCCATCTTGTTGAAACTACATGTCCTCAGTATCAATATTTTCCAGTTTTGACCATAAACCAGTTTTGACCATTTTCCAGTTTCTCTTGGATCACACGAGGATTTTTTGCCACCGATCTCGAAATGTAGATGATTTTGTTTTGAAAAATCGTCGCTTTGTTCCAGTATCCAATTGGCAAAATTCTGACGCATGGAATGATCTTGTGGCAGCAATTCTTGTGCCAATTGAACTTTGTAGGCCTTCAACGCTAAATCTTTGTGCATAATACAGCATACAGTAGACTTAGAAAGTCCCAATTGTCGTGAACGTCGGGAAATTGACATGGTGGGGTCAGCTGTAATACTATCACTCACAGCACCAATATTTTCTTGTGGACGACCGGCACGAGCATACTGATGTCCTTCTCGATCTTGTACTGCGCCAGTTTCTTGAAATTTCCGCACAATATTACCAATTTGTTGCTCAGTTGAACGATTATGTCGACCATAAACATCGCGTAATTTGCGAAATACATTTCTTACAGAACGACATATTACATATTTATAAAATAATTCAATAATTTCAACAGGTTGTTGTAATGTATGCGACTCCATTTTTATAAATGGCAAATCTTCAACTGTCAAAATGACATATAATATGGGTGCGTTCAATGTTTGAAGTGTGTTAGACAGGCGCCTACTTTTCAAAACTCATAATGTGAAAACCCCTTTATATATATATATAGAATTATTTTTACAGAGTGCTTTACATATTCTTTCGCTATAATATTTTTGACTTCTTTGGAACCTTTAATTAAACGTTTCATATTTTATTTTTAGCACATTCCAAAAAAAAAAATTGAAAAAAGTGCCTATTCGTTTCACTCTGTTTGTCTGTCGGTCCGTCAGTCCATGTCCGTTCGTCTGTCCGTCCGTCCGTCATTTTAACCATGGTAGGTCCAATAAAAAAACTTTGAAAAAGCCCTATTTTGAAATGGGTATATCTCATGTTCTACTTAATATTCTTTCAATCTGAAACCGCCATTCTCGACAGGAATTTTTTTTACCTCTGAAAATCAATATCAAAATTGTAAAATTCTTTTAAATTTAGTATTTAAATGTTCTGTTATGTGAAAACCAAATTTTGCATGATTTTTCTTTTTTCATAACTACGGCACGCTTTTAGATAGGAACGTAATTTTGAAACAAGAAAGAACTTTTAGAATTAGTTTAAGTTTCCTCAAAAAAATTTTTTGTACCACCTCCTGTTTAAGCGCTATTTTGGCTAAAAAATTTAAAATATGCTATTTTTAGACACCTGTAACTTAGACATTTGTACAAATATTTCTTCGTCAAGACAGTAAAAATTAAAGCTTCAATAATATATTTTTACGTGTGTTAACGGTTTTTCTTAGTTATACAGGGTTCCAAAATTACAACTCCTCAAAATTGCAAAAAAGTCCTATTTTTACACATTTTTTTCTCATTATATAAAATTTTCAAATTTTGGTGCACAGTCACAATTCTAAACACTGTATTATCTTTTGAAAATGTGCTCTTTTAAAAAAACGTTGGTTTACATTCTACCTTAATTATTTTTGTAACAATACAAAAATTTAGTGTTGAGTCGGGTAATTCTGATGTTCCCTTAAAAAAGCCCCTTTTATATATAGTTTACAATATTTTATAAAATATTTTATTTGATTTGAAATTTATTTTGACGACCGATATTTTTATCTATATAAAAGTTTTTCTTCTATTATCAATTCTATCAAATTGGTAAAAAAGTTTGGGTTACTATCACAAGCCTATGCATTTCATTTACCTTTATTTTCATTTTCCTGTGTTATCGTTTGCCTAAATTTCATTTGACTATATGCATTTCATTTCTCAATTTTTCATATTATACAAAAATAAGTATATTATATAAATATTCTGTAAAACGCGTATAACTTTGATTTTGAATTCACTAAAGTCCCTCCTAATTCAGATTCTCACATGTGTACATATATATATATATATATAAATATTCTATAAAAAACGTAAAGCCCTACTTTTGAATGTGACTCTAAAATTTCTGCTAATTTAGAATGAAATACAAGCAAGTGAAATACAGGGAAACGACACTTCAGGTAAATTGCAAGAAATACAGGTAAAGGACATAAGGCACAAGATACGCTCTCAACAACTTTCCTGTGCATCCATATTTAAAATTTATACAAAAAAAAATATGGATGCACAGGAAAAAACTTTAAAAAAAACTTTAAATTTTAACAAATAAAATCAATTTGTTTTTTTTTCTTAATTTTTTTTCTTAATTTTTTTTAATTAACGTTTAAACGTACGTAACAACGGTTAGAAACTGAACTCAGATCACGTAAAAACGACATTTAAAATTTGAACGAGCTTAACGAACGGAACAAAAGTGTTTATAATTGTGGTTAATTGAATATAATAAACTTTTTAAGTTTCGTTTCATTTCGTCTAGTTTTATATACCTCCTAACTCTTAACTTAGAACAATTAAATTCAGAACAACTATACATTAATGAACCTATGCTTATATCTGTTGAACTCTTCTATTTTTTATTCCGATTCGAAAAGGATTTTAAATTTTTGGTTAGATTTTCTGTTGTAATTTATTGCATCATATAATAAATGGTAGGTACGAAAATATGTTCCTTTAAATTATCAACAATATTAATTTGATCGTTATTTTTTTTTGTACTTATTATTAAAATCACTTTAGTATTTTATCACATAAATCCTTTGATTTTATCACATAAAAAGATCCTTTGATTTTATGTTATTTATGTTTTACCCTTTGGCTTTTAAAAGTCAATACTAAAAAAAATTTCATTAACTTGTTGTAGTGTTCGCTGTCAAAAATATTTTTTATTAAATTTTACTTTTAAGTTGTTTAAAAATTAAATTTAAAGGAAATTTTAATTGGATTTTATAAAAAAAAAAAATTTAAGAAAAACATAAAAAAACTGACACTACATAAAAACAATGTAATAAAAATTAATTAAATGTTATGTACATACATATGTATGTACATATATTATGTCAGTAATAGTTGAAAAAATATTTAAAATTTTTCTATTGCAAATTGATAACATAGAACTTTTTCACATGAATAGAGAAATTAAATACATATTAGAGTTAGCACACTTTGATAATTATTAAGAAAAGATAATTGAAATAATAACAAAATAAACTTTATGACATATTTGAACCCAAATATAGTAAAGGTTATCTTCTTACAGGGTAAAAATATACTAATTAAATTAAATTCTGTGAATATGCGATTAAATTTTTTTTTAATAATCATAAATTTATCACCACATTTTCAATATAATAATATTAATTGTGATTTTTAGCATTTAGAACAGGGTGTCAAAAGAGTTTATTTTGAAAGTATATACAAACAAACTTTACTTATTATTATTACATATATACATATACATACATATATTATATACTGTAGTAAAGAATTCTAATTTTTCTAGATCATTTTGATATTTATCAAAAAGTGAACAAAAAATTCATTCGAAAAGTGTTATCTTATCACCAATGCTTATTATGTTTAAAAATGTTAAATTTAATATATTGGGAACTGTTAAAACTTCATCTTAAAATATACAACAGATTTTTTTAAGAACAAAAAAAATTACGGGTTGGGTACGAAATCTGATTATTTATAAGAATCTCATATAATATAAATATAAATTATATAGGCATATATATATATATATATATAAATATTCGGCAGAAAGCTTATAATCCTGATTTTGAATTCAACTGTTAAATCCCTTCTAAACTTAGAATCTCGCATAAAAATTGCATGATGAATATCGAAAAAAAATAACCCATTTTTGTGTTTTTTATTTTTTTGTTGATGAAAAATTAATATTGGTTGAATTCATGTTTGCAGATCTTAAAACATAATTGTTATTCAGTCAGCGCCACTTTGCAACAAAATATCATAAAAAAACTGAAAAATGCAGCCCTACCTTTAAAAACAGGTTACTGCCTTTCATTGTATATGGCATTTAAATTTTTGTATTTTGACAATTAAAAAAAAAAAATAGAAATGAATAGGTATTATAAACAAGCAATATTTTATATTAATTAATATACCCAGTTACACAGTTTTCAAAAACAAAATAAAAAAATTCAAAGGTATTTTTAGGTTAATGTTATTTTTTAATTATCGACAGCATAAATTTCCATTCTGCAAATATGACAGCAGATCTTTTAAAGTTCTTAAAACAAAAACAGCAAACTTTTTGCAGTGTTGCCTCAAAAACGCTCTGCATTTGTAGAACTTTCGTAAGATCTTCAAACGTGAAATCAAAAAATAGAATTTCTGAAAAAGATAAGATTTTGATAAATTATCGCATCAGGTATATTTTTCATATTTCGCAAAATTCGTACTTTTGAAAATTATTTTTAACAAACATAGTTTATTCTTATGTGCTTATGGATCATTATTTTATAAATTTAATTTAAGTAGGTTGTGAATTTTTTACTTTCAATACAATTATTTATGTTTTCTATAACATCTTTAATATAAACGGTTTGAAATAAAAATTTCGATAAACGGAAATATTGCTGACACACCTTTTCGTTTTTAAACAATTACTGACGTTTGATTAAAATTTCAAAAACACCCTTAATTTTTCTAGCTTTGAACATACCATCAATTGCATTTTCTTTCTGCAGCTAAGTTCAACAAAAGTCTATCTCTTACATCCTCTTTGTTCTTTAGCATGAAAAAATGAAATTATTTATTTGTTCATTTTGTTCATTACAACGGTTTGTAATACAACTGACAGAATTCAGTTGTACGTTTTCGCCGTGGCATTTATTGGAAATCAAAGCTTTAAAATTATTAAAAATAAAAAAAAAATTTGTTTTCTAATTCATTAAGTGCAGATATTACATTTTATTTTAAATATTTACACTAAAAGCTTTTTTATTTCTATTTTCATGATTAAGATTTATATTCTAGGTACAAAGGTAAAGGGTCGCGGGCCCATTGAAAATTAAATTAATTTAGAGAAAACGTATGGAAAACGTAAATACTACCGAAATGTTAAATTAACTATTATCGTATGATTGAAAACGCACGGAAAACGTTTTTTTCGAACCTAATTTATTTGTATGATTGAAAACGTACGGCGTTAGTTTGTTGTGTATAAGTCAAACGTGTGGATATGTTCGCGTTTTAAAAAAATTAAAAAAACATTTATGTAAGTTTTCCATTTATTTTAAATCTTTTAAGTAAACAAAATGAAAAATTTTAGTTTTTTAATTTAACTTTTCTTATCTCTAATCTTTTGGGATTAGGAGAAAAATAACAAAACAGCACAAATACGCTGAATTGGTACGAAAGGTAAAAGAAAATAATTTGGTAGGAAATTTTACTTCTAACTGAAACTTCTTTTTGGAAACAATCATTCACGTTTTAAAAACAAATGCAAATGAAAAAACTAGTGTATTATACATTTTTTACCTTTAAATCAATAAAATACAAATTTTTTAATACAACTATCAAAAAAAATTTTTTATTTTTTTTATTCTAAAAGTTCCTAAAATTTTAAATTTTATAAAAAAATTATTTTTGTTTACCTACTTTATACCTACTTGACGTTTATATTATACTAAAATTTGTTTTTGACAACTGTCATTTAATTTCGAATTAAAATTTAACCACGCGTTTTCAATCATACCAACATAGAGTGAAGGTGAATAATCTTTTTCGAGCGTCGTGTTTTCCGTGCGTTTCCAATCATAATCCAATCAATCTTGAAATTTCCGCACAATATTACCAATTTGTTGCTCAGTTGAACGATTATGTCGACCATAAACATCGCGTAATTTGTGAAATACATTTCTTACAGAACGACATATTACATATTTATAAAATAATTCAATAATTTCAAGAGGTTGTTGTAATGTATGCGACTCCATTTTTATAAATGGCAAACCTTCAACTGTCAAAATGGCATATAATATGGGTGCGTTCAATGTTTGAAGTGTGATAGACAGGCGCCTACTTTTCAAAACTCATAATGTGAAAACCCCTTTATATATATATATAGAATTATTTTTACAGAGTGCTTTACATATTCTTTCGCTATAACATTTTTGACTTCTTTGGAACCTTTAATTAAACCTTTCATATTTTATTTTTAGCATATTCAAAAAAAAAAAATTTAAAAAAGTGCCTATTCGTTTCACTCTGTTTGTCTGTCGGTCCGACAGTCCATGTCTGTTCGTCTGTCCGTCCGTCCGTCATTTTAACCATGGCAGGTCTCATAAAAAAAGTTTGAAAAAGCCCTATTTTGAAATGGGTATATTATCTCATGTTCTACTTAATATTCTTTCAATCTAAAAACGCCATTCTCGACAGGAATTTTTTTTTACCTCTGAAAATCAATATCAAAATTGTAAAATTCTTTTCAATTTAGTATTTAAATGTCCTGTTATGTGAAAACCAAATTTTGCATGATTTTTCTTTTTTCATAACTACGGCACGCTTTTAGATAGGAACGTAATTTTGAAACAAGAAAGAACTTTTAGAATTAGTTTAAGTTTCTTCAAAAAAATTTTTTGTACCACCTTCTGTTTAAGAGCTATTTGGGCTAAAAAATTTAAAATATGCTATTTTTAGACACCTGTAACTTAGACATTTGTATAAATTTTTCGTCGTCAAGACAGTAAAAATTAAAGCTTCAATAATATATTTTTACGTGTGTTAACGGTTTTTCTTAGTTATACAGGGTTCCAAAATTACAACTCCTCAAAATTGCAAAAAAGTCCTATTTTTACACATTTTCTTCTCATTATATAAAATTTTGAAATTTTGGTGCACAGTCACAATTCTAAACACTGTATTATCTTTTGAAAATGTGCTCTTTTAAAAAAACGTTGGTTTACATTCTACCTTATTTATTTTTGTAACAATACAAAAATTTAGTGTTGAGCCGGGTAATTCTGATGTTCCCTTAAAACTAATTTTATATAAATATGATCATTACAAATGTAAATTGTGGTGTGATGACAGAACCCGCGGGCTTTAATTCCTTTCGAAAAACAAAAAAAAAAAATAGGGTGACATCCAAATTGCATAAAATAAAAGCGTCCGACGCAAAGTATTATGAT
This sequence comes from Poecilobothrus nobilitatus, assembly GCA_947095535.1. Classification (NCBI taxonomy): domain Eukaryota; kingdom Metazoa; phylum Arthropoda; class Insecta; order Diptera; family Dolichopodidae; genus Poecilobothrus; species Poecilobothrus nobilitatus. The sequence goes on along the minus strand of OX352772.1, from coordinate 47,815,802 downwards.
TCAAATTGTAAAACAAATGCTTTTTACAAAGTATCATGATCCAAAACAAATTGTATTCAGATTGCATTCTGCATTCTGTACACCCCGCCTGCAATGTACGTTTTCGTGACATCCAAATTGCAAAAAGAAAAACGTCCGACGCAAAGTATTATAATAAGTTTTTTACAAAGTATCATGATACAAATTGCATTCTGACCGTTTGTACACCGCCTACAATGTCCGGTTTGTTTAAAAATTTTTGCATCTAAAATCTTCTAAATACTTTTATTTTAACTATGACAATTTGAGAGTGAATTTGAATGAATTAATAAAACAATTTTTTTATGAATTCAATGAATTACTAAAATGAATTAATGAATTAATAAAACGCTTTTTTTAAACAATTTAGATTGTGACGGTAATTAAAACCTGCGGGCCTTAATTCCGCAGGCGTTCTGTCACTGCACCGTAAATTGTATCATAATACAAATACAAATCTTTTATATTTTACAAGAAATTTTGACAAAATAAAGAATAATAGTGAAAGTTATACCTAAAATTTTTAAAAATTTTAAAAGAAAAAAGAAAAAAAACTAACTAAATTTTTTTATTTTTTATTTGTTTTTTTTTTTTTTTTTTTTTAATATTAACACGTTAACGAAAAAAGGATTTTTTATTTTCATTTTTTCATTTAATTAAATTTCACATTTTAACTAAATTTTATTTTCTTTTTTTTTTTTTCTTTCTTCATTCTTAATTTTATTTTTTTTTAAATTTTTTTTTTTTTGTTTTTTTGTTTTTATTTATTTTTAATTTCTTTTATACATATTATATTATATTATGTAATATATATTTATTATATTTATTTATATGTATATGCTTATGTTTAATTCATTTTTATTTTTCTCATTTATTTATTTTACTATATAATATATAGGTTTTAATATTTTTAATAACTTACATTTAAAAAGAAGAAAAAAGATAAACATTATTTAGAAATTATTTAAATTTTTTTTTTTTTTGTTTTTTTTTTTTTGTTATTTAATTATTTCTATATCTATCTTGCTTTGATTTTAATAACAATATTTATTTATTATAATTGCATACTTAAAATATATAAACAAGAAATATATATATATATATGTATTAATAATAATAAAAAAAAAAAAAAAAAAAAGAAAAAAAACAAAAGTAAAAACAATTAATTAAAAAAATATATGTATATATATAAAAAAAAAAAATTTTCGAATAGAAGAAAATCAAAAAGAAATTATTTAATTTAATAATTAATATGTTACTTTAATAAATTTTATATATATATATATGTATATATATGTAATATATTATATATATAATTTTTTTCACTTTTAATTTTAATATTTTTTTATCACAGGTTAATTATGGTTTTTAATACAAAAAAACAAAAAAAAAAAAAATGAAAATGAAAATAAAAGAAAAACATATTAAAAAAAATTATATATTTTTGTTTTTTAATAAAGTAAATATTATTGGGCTGTTTTGTTTTTTTTTTTTTTTTTTTATTAAATTAATGATCATTTTTTAAATAATAGCATACAAAGATTTTATTTATAATAATATGATGAAAGATATTTAAAAAAAAAACAAAAGCCTCATTGTTATAAAATTATGTATATTCATATTTTCATATATTCACATGGAAATATCGATTGTATTTTACATATAATTTTGATATTATAAAAAATAAAAAATTAATAAATAAAAGTTGAAATAAAATTACAATTTTATTTAAAAAAATTACAAATAATTTCAAAATATTTTGATAATAAATTTACATTTTATTATGATATAAAATTTAAATCTTTAAAAAATCCTTAAAATAACTATACATTTTTTTTTTTTTTTTGAAATTTATTCCTTGTAAATAAATATTTATTCAAGTAGAAATTTAAATTAAATAAAAATTAAATTTTCAAATCTATTTTTACTCCACTTAGTCAAATTAATAAAAATGTGTTAAAGACATGTGACTCTGTGAGCCAAATGATGAATTCATTTCTCGAAAAAAAAAAATTCATGCAATATTTTGACAGTTTTACTATAGATATACATATATATAATAACCCTAGTGAATGAATGAAGAAAATATTTTCAGTCAATTTTTTGGGAAACATATGAGTGAACAGGGCCTTATGTATTGCTTTAGTTTCTAGAGGAATCTTTTACTAAAAGATAAAATAGTTTCATTTTTTAAGAATTTTATCATTTATTTTGTAACTTTATAACTATAATAGTGACGTTTGATAAAACTATAAACTTTTTTGACAGAAAAATTTTCTAAACATAGATACAGACATTTGGTGACCATCCTTACTCTTTTATGGAAAATTATGCCAAACAGCATTTTTTGCATATTTTATTTTTTTTTTTTTGAATATTTATTTACAACGAAAATTAAAACATTCTCGAATTAAAAATTATTTTCAAAAGATTTTTGGAAAATATTTTATAAATATTTTGACAACTTACAAAAAAAAAAGTTATATAACTTGTTTTTTGTGTTGTTGTTAGCAAAAATTTATTTAAGATGAAATATTCTTTTCCTTTTTAAAAACAGAAATGCATCCATCACTGCATCAAAAAATTTTTGAAGAAAAAATGACATAAGAAAATAAATGAAGAACATGGTTGAGTTCATGTTTGCAGATCTTAAAACATAATTCTTATTCAGTCAGCGCCACTCTGCAACAGAAAATCAAAAAACTGAAGCCCTACCTTTAAAATCAGTTTAAAGCACTTCATTGTATATGACATTTAAATTTTTGTATTTTAGCATTTACAAAAAAAAATTGAAATTAATATAAATAAGCAAAATTTTATATTAATTAATATACCCAGTTACACAGTTTTCAAAAATAAAATAAAAAAATTAAAAGGTATTTTTAGCTTATGTTATTTTTTGATTATCAACAGCATACCATTCTGCAAATATGACAGCAGATCTTTTAAAGTTCTTAAAACAAAAGCAGCAAACTTTTTGAACTATTTGTAGAACTTCGTAAGATCTGCAAACATGAACTCAACCATGTTTTGATTTAATAATAATAAACCATGTCAAAAATTCAAAATAATAATAAAAAATGTGTACGATTTCTTTCAAAAATTCTGACTTCGCAATAAAAAAAAAAAAAATCTGCAAAATTTTCTATTAAAGAAATAGTTTTTAATTATTTCATTGCTTTTATTTTTTGATTGCCTTTTTTTTAATTTATATATTATTTAAAATAATTAATTTTTAACAATATAATTATAATTTAAAATAATGCAAAAAGCGTTGAAAACGCTGTCTTATTTTTTGCTTTTTTATTTAACCATATGGTAATTAAAAAAAAAAAAATGTCCCATTTATTCATAAAATATGTACGCAGTACGCGTCCAATTATACATAAAAATTCCCCAAAATGGCTATAATCTCGTCAAACGGACTATAATTAAAATTTTTAATATAAACTTAATTAAATTGAATTTTAATTTTAAAAACAAAATGCATATATCAAATTATTAGGTAATATAAAAATTTAAAAACTCTTAAATGGAACAGATTATTAGAAACTTATAACAGAAATATAAACGGTTGAGTGAACGAAATGTATATATGTATGTATGTATATTATAAAATGCATAAGTATGTATTTTATTGACATAATACGTTAAGATAGGAAAATACATAAGAAAAGAAACGGTTATATCTAATTATCTGCATACCTTCCGATCAATTTGTTGTATATTTATGAGTGTTAACTTTAAATGAAATCGTAAAGTTTTGCATTATTTTTATTTTACCAACGAACAGAAAAAATTCTACAATTTTTTTTTTTTATAATGTTTTTTTGTGTACACTGCGCACTGTCATTTTATTTTGTTTTTATTAATAAATATTTTAAAATATAAGAAAATGTCGACTGCAAAGCCGAATATTAATAATATAATTTTAACTTTTAGAAGAAAATGAATATAATATTGGAACAAAATGAAAATTTTCTTCTAGCAATGAATAGTGATTGACATTTTGTCATTCTCTTCTAACAATGACTAGTGATTGACATTTTGTCATTCTTTTTTTTTTTTGTATTTTTTATTCTGCTGCCTGATTGTTCAGGCAAAAATTTTGAACCAGTCAAATATTTTTGGTGCAGAAAATGTTCCATTTAGGGGCAGAATTTTTTTTTTAAAACGAAAACAAATTTATTTTCATTTTCAAACGCAAAAAATACTGCATCCGTCAAAAAAATGCTGAATGAGTGTAACATTTCTTCGAGAAACGAATTCACCATATAAGAAAACCCTCCTTATGCACTTAAAAAATTGAAGCTTCAATTAAAGCGTATTCACTTTTGATGTTAAAAACCTTTTGCTAAATGAAACTTTTTACAAATTGAATTACAAAAATAAGTTACCTTGTTTGTTAGAAATTAATTTCTTAAATCAGAAGAATATAATATATTATTTTTGATATTAGATTAAAATATGCCAAAATTTTTGTTTAAGTTTCAAAGATTTCTTTAACTTTTTAAAGTTTATTTTTTTTTTCAAGTTCGGCGATTATAATAATCAATCTAATAAATTTCCCAAAAGTCTACAAATTATTATTTTTACAAGTTATCTTAAAGCAAAAAAAAAAAATTTTTTTTTTTTTTTTTTTGGTTTTAAACTATGGAATTTTTGAATTACTTATATATTTTTTTGTTTCTTTCCTTTCTTTTAATTTAAATTGTATTTCAACGTATATTTTATGTACAAATAAAATGTAATTAATGATATGTCCAATATTTAATTTTAAATGGAATATACAAAATAAAAGAAAAGAAAAATGATTTATTTTAGATTTTCTTTTTGTTTTATAAATCAACGCAAGATAGATTATTTAAAATATACACGTATAATATATAATATATATATACTTAATTTAAAAAAAAAAAATTAATTTCGCTTATTTTATATACTTTTTTAGTTTTTAAAAATTTTTTATTAGGTTTTTTTTTTTTTTTTGTTTTTTTTTTTTAATTTCTTTTTTTTTAATTATTTTTTTCAAAAAATTTTTTTAATACAAATAATTCTAATGCAACAATGTGAGTGTTGTTTTTTTTATTTTTTCTTTGTTTTTTATTAATTAAATAACTTGTGGAATAAGAAGCATAAACTATAATATATATATATATATAACAAAATAAAAAAGAATTTAAAAACAAAAACTAAATTTACATTAAAAAAGGAAAAATGATTACATTTACATCTAAAAAATTTAAGAGAAGAAAATGTTAAAACAAAAAAAAAAAAATAAACAATTAATTAATTTCTTTCAATTTTTGTTTTTTTTTTTTAATATACAACCAAAAATTAAATTCATTTTGAAAAATTTTCTTTTCCATTATTTTTTTTATTTTTTATTTTTTTTTTTGTTATTTTCATCTAAAACGAAATTTATCTAATAAAATATTTTAATTCAAAAAATATTTTTAATTTAAAAAATTGTTTTTTTTATATTCAATAGTAATTTAAAAAATATAGAAATTCACTTGCTAGTATTCATTAATTTATTTTTATAAAAATATATTTATATTATGTAATAATGTGTATATAATGTTTTTGACAAAAATATTTTGAAATTGTATTTTTTAAAACATACCTAATAAAAAAAAACTTTTAAACTTATATTTTAAATGTAAATTTTGTAATCTTCAAGACAAGTATATTATGTAATATAGAAAAAATTAAAAAAACAAAAACAAATGATAAATAAAATAAAATAATCTTGTATTTTTATATAATATATTATAAATAAATAATTTAAATTTGTTGAAAGAATAATAAAAAGTCTACTGAAATTTTTAGACTTAACTGGCGTATGTTACGTTTCTTATGAAGTGTCATTATTGTTAAGTGTCATAAACTTAAATATTAAAATAATTGTAAATAAAATCGTTTAATTGAATTTATAATACTTTAAAATTAATTTTCTTTGTTGAAAAACTCCATTATTTATTTGAAAATAAATGTTCCAATCTAATTTTGACAGTTACAATTCATATTTATGTCTAGTCGTTTCGAAATGACAGAGTAAAGTTAACTCTGCATTTGTGTTGGGTAGTTAATCTTATAAGAGCATAAACTCTACTCGCAGTAAGAATACAAAACGCACTTCTGTAGACTTTGAGTGATAAAAATCGAAAAAAAATAAATAAAAATAAGTAAAAATTTAAAAAGAAAATTTAATCCTGGCGGCTAAACAAAATAGTATCTATTAGCAAGATATTGCATGAACATTTTCGACAATACAATTACTTTTTTTGCATTTTGTATTTACATATTTGTATTTTAATGTAAAATAAAATAAATTAAAAATTAATTAAATAAATAAAAATGTATTGAACAGATAGTAATTTGACATTTCATATTACAAGATTAATAATACTAATTTTTAGCTTCTGGATAAATTTTTTTTTTTTCGAAATATTTTTATTTAGAAATTGTCAAAAGGCAGGCAACTAGAAAAAAATAATCTCTTTATATCTAAAAATAAATCTTTTTATTTAATTAAATTAAAAATACGTTCAGAAACACTTGATTTTGAGAAAAATATTTCTGTCAAACAAAATCTAGATTAGTACTTGATTTTCTGAAAATGTATAATGGACACATATGTCGTTCGTCCATGAAATTTCGAATTTTTTATTGATTATTTAAAAAAATTTATTTTTCATAACCCTTGATTTGTTTTTATAACTGTCAAAATAAATATTTAAATAAATCATAAATAATAAAATCAGTACTTTATTTTCATTCTAAAATTTTAATTGTTTCCCGATTTATATATACATATATAATTTAAATTAAAATTAAGTTAGCAATAACTAATTAAACTTTTTGTTTTATTTTTAAAATTAACTGTTTAACTTTATAACTTATAATTTTCAAACTTAAAAACGATTGTGAATGCGTTTGACTTTTAAATTAATTTTTTACATGACAAACTAGTTAATTTCGTAGTTTGTGAATAAGAAGGTATTAAAATCTAATTTTGACATTTAATTTTCGTACAATGGCAATATTTTTTTGAAAGTTAATTTCTAGTAGATTTTGTAGACTTTTATGATTGCGTATACGATTCTTTTTTTTTTTTTTGGTACTTTTGAAAATGAAATTTTTAGTACACTTTTGAAAGTAAATTCTATTCAATTTCAGTAGACTTTTATGATTGATTCATGTGAAAACTAACAAAAATTGTAATCTAATTGTGGAAATTAATTTTTTTTTATCTATTTAATACAAAATTCAAATTTTTTTCTTTCAATTCTAATTGTTACAAAAATAATTTTATTTCGGTATACATATATAGTATTCATTCAAATAGACTCTTATAGTAAACGCGTCTCAATTTAGTGAACGCAATATTTTTTTTAATTTATTACCCAATATAAGAAACTGTATAATATATATATAAAGATTTTAGATTTGAGTTAAGAAATTACAAAATATTTTTTTGTAAAGAAATTTTTAAAAATACAATACATTGCGTCAAATGCATAAAACTGACCTTGAACTCAAATCTCGCTTTTTCAAACAAAAACTGCGCTTGAACCATCTTGAACTCTTATTTTTGTTTGAAAAAGTGAGATTTTAGTTTAAATTTAATTTTATGCATTTGACCCATTGGGTCTGTCAAATGCATTAAAAACTGATTTTAAACTTAAAACTCACTTATTCAAGCAAAATTTACGAGTTAAGATACAGCTTTTGAGGCGAATGCATAAAACTGAGCTTGAGCTCAAATCTCGTTTTTTCAAACAAGACTTCGAGTTCAAGTGTAGATTTTGTTTAAAAAAGTCCGATTTGAGTTCAAACGGTCCTTCGTTTGTAAAGTGAGATTTAAGCACAACCTCAGTTTTATGCAATTGACCTATTATAGCTATATACCCGAAATTAATAATCATTGTTATAAAAAGATATTTTTTTGGAAAATTTTTATGTGAAAAACTATATGAAGTTTTGTTATTGCCAAATATCAATTTGAATGTAATAGTACTTTTATAAATTCGAAAAACGAGTTGATTACCCATTACAAAATCAATTGAAATGTCAAGTGTTTACAAACGTTTTTGAAAATAAAGAATAAAAATCGAGAACGTAATTTCACATACATTTGTATTGTGTTGATAAAGTTTTTAAAGTTTAATTTAAGAAAAAAACAGGCGTATTACAATGGCGCATTGGAAAAAATTAAAAATTTTAGAATTAAGTGCTAAAAAAGAAAAGAAATGATTTCATTTCAGAAAAAGGGGGGAAAATTTTCATTCTAATTAAATCTTTTTTTATAACAGAAACAATAAATAAATTAATTCTTGATTAGCTATCAAAAGTTTTTGTTTTGATTTTTTTGACAATAAATTCATAAAAACAACAAGGGTTATGAAATTTTTTTTAAAATAATCAAAAATCGAAATTTCATGGATGAACTACTTAATTTTAAGGTGATTTTAAAAAAATCAAAAACTATATGGATTTTGTTTGACAGATTTTTTTTTTTTTTGAAAGTCAAGAAAAAGAAGAACAGAATCAACACAGTTTTCGAAATCAACTCGATTCCTTAAAATCAAGAGATTGTAAACGTACTATAAATAAAATATGATGTAAAATTCTAATTTAAGGTTTCTTAATGTAATTTTGTATATGAATTTTCTTTAATATATTGTTAAATATTAAAATTTTTTTTTTAATTTTCGAAAAATTCTAAAAATTAACATAAATAACATAAAAAAAAATATTTAATAACTCCATTTATATATTTCTTGAAGAAAATTCTTTTATAATTAAAAAAAAAAAAAAAAAAAAGAACGAAACACATAGATATAATATATGTATATAATGATAGCAAATTATTTTTAAGTACGTATATAATACATTTATATATTATATATTATATAAAAGTAATATTTCTTTATTGTTTTAGATATTAAAAAATTATTTTTTCCTTTTAATTTTGATTTTTTTTTTCCTTTATAAATTGTTTTCTTTCTAAAAGTATGTTTGTTTATATGTTGGTTATTGTTGCTTTTAGTTTTTTTTTATCATAATTTCCCTTTTTTTAAGAATATTCATTTCATCGAGAAATAATTTATTAATATAATTTATTCATTCATATCTATACTAATTTATATGTATATATATATATATATATATATATATATATATATAATAAAGTTTTTTTTTTTTCTTTTTTTTAGTTATAATATTAGGATATTTTTGTTTTTATTTTAAAATACCAGCAAGTGTTAATATTATTAGTATAACAATATAACATTTTATTTTATTTTTTTCTTTTTTTTGTTATATAATTTTTATATAAATTTTAATACACATAATATATATACGTATAAGAAAAAAAAAGAAAATTAAATAAGAAAATTCTTTTGTTTTTGTTTATTTTTTTAATATTTATTTAAAATATTTATTAATTTTTTTTTTTTTGTTGACCAAAGAAATCTTAAACTGATATTTTGCTAAACTAATTCTAAAAATTTTACATACTATTTTATTAAATTTTTTTTTTTTTTTAATGAATTTTTCATTTTTTTTATTATTATCATTGTTCTTTATTTACACATAGGTTATATATTTGTTTTGTTTTTTTTTTTTTTAAATCTTTTTAATTAATTTTTATAAGCTAACATTTACTTAATTATTTCACGTACGAGTATACCAGTTATATTACAGTTTTTTTTTTTTTTCTTTATTATTTTTAATTTTTTTTTTTTTTTTAATCTAAGGAACGCCTATTATAAATCTAAATTTTTTTTTTTTAAATACTTTTTTTATATTCATCATAATATTTTATGTGAGATTTTAAATGTAATTATTATTAAAATTGAAAATAAATAAAGCATACAATAACCACAGTTTATTAAAAGATATTAAACATAATTCTAAAATTTAATTTAAAATAAAATCTAATATTAAATAAGTTTTTAAGAGATTGAAGAGAAATTCATTTAGTTAAAGTTTGAGAAGAACTGTATTTTTTTTTTTTTTTGTAGATTTGAATGCTTTCTACTGGACGATTTTTTCGTTTTGTTTTGCATGGAACATTTTGTAAAATTTAAATTTGACGTTTATTTTTAAAATTTGTATTTTTAATAATGATCAATAAAATAAAATGGCGATTCTTTGTTTCGGAAAAAAAATTTTAAGATTTTTTTTTTTTTTTTTGGGAAAATTGTTTTAGTTTCTGATATACTGCTGAGATTTGTTTTTTTTTTTCCGAAAGACATATTGGTTGCGATTGGAAACAAATCGGTCGATCGATCTTGACATTTTTGACACATGACAAAACATTTGTGACAAAAAATTTTTGACAAAAGTTGAAAACAATTTTATCTCATTTTTGTTAATTTAAACTTTAGTTATGGAAAAAAAATGTGTTCAGCAAGAAAATGCAAATGCCTCTTCAAAATTAAAAAAAAAATAATACTTTAATTTGTGTTACAAATTTTTACGAAAGGAAAGAATGCCACCATATAATTATAATATTTTTAAAACATATTCAAAATGTTAGATTGGGATTGATATCAGTATATCATTTTATAATTTGATTTAAAATCTCTAAAATCATAATAAACTGTGGTATGTCTATGCTAATATTGTATGTTTCTAATGGATTAGAAAAAAAAAGTAAGCGCTATTTTATTGATGAATTAATTATTTTTTTGTTGATTTATGAGTATGTATGTATGTGTATTTATATGTTTTTTTTTTAATGTGTATAAATGTAAATTACATTCTAAAAGTTAATTAATATATTGATATTTTATTTCAAGAAACGTTCTATTTTGTTTGTGTGAGGACAATTCACGTTAAAAGGACCATTCAATGTTAAAAGGACCATTCATGTATCGAAATATATCTCTTACAAGTTTTTTTTTTTTTTGGCTTTATTGGTTTAGGGTGGTAAGATAGTTTTTGTTTATTTTATATTATATGTAATTTACAAAATTAACTAAAGATTTCGGATTCTTAAAAAAATTATTATAAGTTTAAAAGAAATTTTATTTTATTGTAAAAGAATAATTATTGAAAACAGTCATTTAACTTTTGATTATACCGCCTAATAAATTTCTTTAATTTAAAGAGAAAGCAAGTTAACATAAGATAATTTTTAAAGAAAATATTAATACATATTAATGTAAGTATGTATATAGTATCTGTTTTTTTTTTTTTTTTTTTTATTTTTTAGGACACTTGATTGTCATTCTAGTTGTCTTTTTTTTTTTTTTTATATATAATTGAATCAATTTTATATGACAATGAGAGATCAAAGAAATGGAGTGGATAAAAGAATGATAAAATAAATGTTTTAATGTACAGTCAGGCCAATTTTTGCGATAAAAAAAGGAAAACAAATGTTTTTTGATTTAAAATTATACGATATTGTAAACCTAATAAAATATTTTAAACAGTAGAATATATACAATTCATTTGTTTTTGGATGATTTCTAATTTTTAAATTTCAAAAGTGTTAATAATTGATTTTTTTTTTTTTTTAATTTGGATCATATTAATAATTGAAATATATTATTAGCTGTCTATAGAGAGCTTATTGTGATCAAAACCATTTTTTTTTTTACTATCAATATGATAGTTATTATAAAACCAATTTAAAATATATACGTTTTTTTATTTTCTAAATATAATAGGATATGGATGGTGGAAATCTTTAGTTTCATTTGTAATATTACATAATTTTTAAATTTATTGTAGCACATTAATTTTTTTTTTAGTTTTAAGATCTATTTTTAATTAAAATATATGTATAATATTATATAATAATATTTGATATTTTTTTGTTTTTTTTTTCTATTTTGTGTTAATTTTTGTATATATATATATATATATATATATATATTTGTTTATTTGTTTTATATAGTTTTTTCATTGTGAATTTAAATAATAATATGGCGCTCTTTAATTAATTTCTTTGCTTTTTCTTTTTTTTTATAACAAAAATTAAATTTAATTTAATTATATAGTTTTTTTCATTTTTTTTTCTATTAACTTGAGAACAAAATTATTTAAAACTAATATAAAAGAAAATTCATCTCACAAAATTAATTTTATAATACTATAAGAATTTTTTTTTTTTGTTTATTATTTTTTACATATTTCGAGAAATTACTCTTACTACAATGATCGTTTTTTTCATAATATATTTTGAGAACAAATAAATTCCAAAAAAAAAAAAAAAACAAAATAGAATCTCTATTAGATTTTATGAGGATGATTTAATATGTTTTTATAATATATAACCCTATATGAAATTATAAACGGTATGAGTAAATATTGGATTTAATATAAATATTAACTAACTTATTTAATATGTACGTCACAGTATATTGTAAAATAAAGCATGATTTTTTTTTTTTTTTTCGTTGAGAGAGAATATTTTCATTTAATTGAATTTTATAAATAATACGTAAAATTATCAATGTTAGTTAGCTTTTTTTTTTTTTTCCTATTTATATCAGTTCTTTAATAAACGAATCTGGCTAAATTTGTTTTAAGTTATGTACCTGCTAACTTAAAAAAAAAATTTATAAAATGTATGTTTTTTGAAAAAATCGCCAAAAATTAATAAAATTCACAGCGATTTGATAAATAAACTAAATTTAAACGAATCATAATAATTTAAAAAAATTTATTTAAACTACGATTCTCTGATTTAAAACATAAAATTTAGAAGGAAGAATATAAAACAATAAAAATTAAATATATGTATGTTTTAAATAGAGGTTCTTAAAAACGGCTATTATGTACATTCTCTTTAATATGAATATTACACTATATGAATATAAATTTAATATTATTATTATTTTAATGGATGATGGACGATATTATATAGTTGCATGTTTAGTTGTTGCAACTTAAAAAGGATGATTTATATAATTTACATAAATTGTGTTATGTAGAGTTTATCTTATTTAGCTATTAGATATTAAATATTTTGAAATGGTTTCCCCTGGGTCTACCAAAAGAATGTGTGTGTCTTAATAAAATAATTTTTTTTTTTTTTTAAATATAATGGAATTTTTTTTTTTTTTTTTATAGAAATCTAATCGAAAATAATCTTTGTTTTTACATGAAATTAATGGTTTAGTATAAAAAAATAATCTTTTTATCTCCATGTGTTTTTTTTTTTTTTTTTTTCCAAAATGTATATATGCTAACCCCTTCATTCATTTTCAAAAAACTAAAAAAAAAAAATTTAGTTGTAATTTAATGGATATTTTTGAAATTTAAATCTTAAATATGTTTTGAAAGTTTATGTTATAATACTTTTCAAATAGAGTTTATATATTGATATTTAATAGAATTGATTAGTTGAGAAATTTATTGACAATATTACGTTAGTATTGCACAAAGATTATCTTTTTTTTGTTTTTAATAAGACTAGAACATAAAAAAAAAAAAAAGAAAAAAAATCAAATCTTGTATTTGTTTGAATCACACAATGGAATCATTGGAAATTTTAATTTTTAGAAAAAATGTTAGATTTGATTTCATAATGATAATATATAATTATGAAATATATCTACGTTTCTGTAGACCTTTGTTTATTTATTTATTTATTTTTTTTTATGTAGAAACCGATGTAGAGATTTTAACGATATAATATCTATTTCTATTTTAAAATATTCGTTTTTAGTTTTTCCTGTTAAGTTTTTGTTTTTTGTTTTTTTATTTGTCCATTTTTTTTTTTTTTTTTAAATTTATTCATTCTCATTTTTTTTTTTATTTAATTTACTAAAGCTTATATTTGTTTTTTTTTTTTTTTTCATTTTATTTTTATATATATATATATATATATATATAAATATACTTGAGATTACATTTAAAAATCGTCTAATTTTAAAAGTTTGTTTTTTTTTTTTGCAAATTTTAATAATGTAAACGCAGTATAATTTACTGTTTTTAATTAAATAATTTTTGTTTTTGTTTTATTATTAATTATTTGTTTTAACTACAATACAATAGATTTACTATTTTTAAATTATATATATATATATATATATATATATATATATTATATATGTATAATTTAATTTATATATAAATTTAGAAGTTTACAATGAAAATTTTATTATTAAATTTATTTATTTTTTTTTAGTTTTACAATTTCATTTTATTAAAACGTTTCCTTTGCTGTTTTTGTTTTTCTTTTTTCTTTGATATATAAATTATAATTATATGTATAATACTAATCACCATTTAATGTTTTCTTTTATTTAATTCATTTTCTTTTCAAGTTTTTTGATTTATTATATATAATTTTTTTTTTTAAATATAGATATACATGTATTAATCGTTTTCTTTTATTTAATTTTTTTTTTTTTTTTTCTAAAATAAATATTTTTCTTATATAGTAAATTTTTCTTTTATTTATTTATTTTTATTTTTTTTTTTGTTTTTTTTTAAATTTTATATAAAGAATTTATTGTATTATAATCATAATCATAATAATAATAATAATAATAATAATAATTCGTAAATCAATTTACAATAAGATCTAGTTACAAAATACAACAGGCCGTTGAACAACATCTACTAGAACCACCTTTACTTTTTTGCCTTTGATCTAAAAAATAAAAAACAAAAAAAAAAAAATATTTAAAAATTAAATTTTTTGAATGTAATTAATTATAAAATTTTTTTTTTAATAATAACCTTGAGAGTTAGGCTCAGGCAAATTATCTCTGGGAACTAAATGCATAACAGTCGTTTTGCCAAGTGGAAGTCCTAATGCACCTAATGTTACGTTGCAATGTAAAAATCTACCTTGATATATAAGTCGAAGTATTTCGGCTTTAGAAACAAGCTCAGATTCCCAATCTAAGGATAACGAAATAAAAAAAAAACAAAAAAAAATTAGTTGATATATTTAAAATATGTACAATTATTTTATTACAAATCATATTCTAGTTATAAATTTAATATAAGTATTTAATTTATTAATATCTCCCTCCAATAATAAACATTATAAACTTTCTATTCTTTTTAACTTAATTTTAATTAGAAATTAGATCTGTTAATTACTAAAGATAAAAACGAACTTCAACAGTACAAAAAAAAAAAAAAATGAAATCAATTGAATAATTAAATAAAATTGCATAATTTTAGGCGAATACAAATAAAGCTTTTCAAAAAGAAATGGAAATGATTAAATATTTTATATGTTATGCATCGTTTTTAGTTTTTACAATATCTTTCATATATTTTTATATTAAAAATATAATATAAGCTTTTTTTAATTTATTAAGAAAAATAAACCTATTTTAAAAGTTGTTCATATATAATTTTCAATTTGATTAAGGTCAAGCGGTATTTATCATCTCATCATTATAATAAATGACTATAGAATAAGAAATGTTAAGATTTTTTTTTATATTTACATATTGCATTTTTTATTCTAATAGAACTATAAAGAAAAAAGAACATTAAAATAATATTAATAAATAATATACTTTTATTTCTTTGCTTTTCCCATAATATAATAAGTATCTAATAAATTTCTTTCGTACAATTTCTTTCATTCATGTATATAATATCTATACGTGTATATTCTTTATAAACAAAATGCAATAGTAATAAAATAACAGATAATAATTATATATATTATATATATTGTACAAATACAATATGAAATTTAAGAAACATTTTTAATTATGAAACGCAATCCATAAATCAACAAATTTTTATATACATATGTATTTCTTTTAAAGTAACAAACAAGGCAGTATATGTAAAATCAAAAGTTTTGAAAGGAAATTTATAAAAAGATGAATTGTGACTACTTTTGCATCAAAAATTTTGATTTTTGTATGTTGAAAAGTAATAGTTCATCAAATTTACATCAAAATTTTCATATAAAATGGGCTCTATGAATTAAGTTAGTTAGAATGAACTAAATTAGAAAAATTTCTTAAAAGATTTTAGAGCTGAATTCAAAAAGAGGATTATTCTCTTTTTTCAGAATATTTATGTATATGTATTATGTATAATATGGTAGATTCTGAATTAGGAGAGATTTTAGAGTTTTTTTTTTCTTTACAAAATCAGGGTTCTATGCTTTTTTTCAGAATATGTATATAATCCTTCTAGTACAAAAACTCGCATATACATATACATACATATAAATATTCTGGAAAAAGGAAATACTTCTTTTTGAATTCAACTATTATTCTGAAAAAAAAGAAATACTCTCTTTTTGAATCTAACATTAAAATCTAAATTCTAATGAATATTTACAAATAATTATGAATTTGGAGACGATGATGATTATGAAAATACATGCGATGTATATATTGAAGTGAATCCAAAGATGAACCTATGTCTTCATCTCTTAAAAGCAATACTAGGAGAACCTCTTAAATGAATGATGTGTTTGTTTGGCAAATCCCTTTAATATTGTTTTGCTTCCTCCCGCGCTTCCTCCGTCATCTTGAAATATGTTACTTATGTTATGTCAGATGTTACTACAAGCGTACTTGCAGATATTCAAAACAACAATTACCTATGTCCGTACTGTAGAGAAATTTTTTAATATTTCACTCAAGTATTTACGTAAATTAAATTAAATATTTTTAATTTAAATAAAAATACAACTGATAAAATTCATATATAGTTGTTATTCTTTTAATTTTCTGACTTAATTGATTTATAAATTTTTTAAAATTTAGTTCATTATGAATTAAGTTAGAAAAATACAAAAAAAAAATTTAACTTAATTCTATTTTTTATACCCTACACCTAAAGTATAAGGGTAATAAATAAGTCGATTGCATGGACTTACTGTTACATTTACTTGTTTTTCTCTGAGTTAATTCCATTTTAAATTTTCTGATGTAGTTTATTGTCTAATTTATTCTAACTTTGTTCCTTTTTTTTCTAACTTAATTCATAGCACTTAGAATTCATAGAAAAATTATGTGATACTTTCTTTCATTTTAGACAAGTAAAAATATAATATTGGAGCTTTAATTTTGGTGTCTCGCTTTAAACAAATCCTACCAAATGTCTAAGAATAGGAAATTAGGAAAATAGGAAAATTTTGACCAGCTGGTAAACAGGAAATGTACCAAATTTTTTTTCTCAAAACTCCTCCATCTCTCAAAATTTCAAGATTTTTATTAGAAATTTTCCAGTGATACGAACGAAAAATTTTGTTTTCACATAACGGTAAATTTAAAAATGTACATATTAAATTGTAAAAAGTTATATATGTAATCTTTATGTTAATTTAAAAGCTTAAAAAAAATCCTATGCCTTAAATGATTTGATGTCTTGATATTAAAAAATACATTAAGTAAAACTACATTTGATGAAAATATATAATTTATCCCAACTCTGAGATGCTGCAATAGCTCATAGTAATGAGTAGGAGAACATAAAAAAGTTGTTTCACAAAAAAAGGATTTTTATATTCAGATTTCAACCTATCTGCGATTAATCTATTGTCCAATCTAAAAAAAACGGTGTAAAAGTTTTCTAAAAAAGATTCACGAACGGAGGGATCTCGACAGAGTGAGACCAAAAACAAAAATTTTTAAAAATATGCTAAAAAAAAAGTGCTTATAGAATCAGTTCAGTTTATTTTAAAAATTTATCTTTTTGAATTTGCACTTTACATAAAATGTATTTTTGTTGTATTGTTCAATTGTAAAATAATTTCCTTTACAGCACTGTAATTTTTCTTTTTTGTTTTTTTTTTTTCCTGTTCTTGTTAAAATAATTTAAAAGTATTTTGTGATAACAAATTTTAAGAATTTTGTTTTATTTTAATGTTAATTTTTATCTTTTGTTGGAAATATGTTTTTTTTTTTTTTGGTGTTTTTGATTTTTTTTTTTATTTTAAAATAAATGACTTAATTGATATATTATAAAAATAGACTTATTTTAACCCTCAAAAATATTTAATTAATACAAAAACAGTAACTCTACTTACTAGGTCCATTGAACGCATATAAAAAATTTAAATATGTATATGTATATGTATATTTATATTATTTATATATATATATATATATATATATACATTGTTTCCGGCGAAAGAAGATGATAAGAGAACAAATTGAAACAAGTTAAAAAATTATGAGACATCAAAATGATAACATTATAAAAACTAGAAATTCATGATTTTATTTTTTAAGTTTTTTAAGTGTGTTGCTACTTTTATGTTATCTGTACGATAAATTTCAATATTTTATAAGAAGAATAAAATTTTTTTGACTTATTTTTATTTTTAAAAAAATTATTTTATTTTAAAATGAAAATTATTTTGCGTGATAATTTGACTGCAAAAAAATTCTTAGCTTTATAAGTTCTAAAATATGTTCTTTTTATTTGTTTATTAAAAAAAATTTTAGCTTTTTTTTTTAAACAAATCTCTTAAAAAGTTTAATTATTGTTTTTTTTTTTTTTTTTTTTTTTGTTTCAACATATTAGAAATGTATAGAAATTTACTTTTAATTTTATGATTTTAATCATTTTTTACTTACCATCTGGCCAATTTTCAAATACTGTTTGTGCAATATCACCGGCGCTATCAGATGGACTAAATAAAAATTCCTTTGTTTTTCCACTAACAAGAATAAGACGAAGATTAATCTGAAAAAATAATGTAATAAAAAAAAAAAAAAAAAAAAAAGATTAATACAATTATATAAGAAATTAAATTACTTATAATTATAGTTATATTTTGTAATTTAATTTAAAAGATTAATCAATTTAGTATTTATTAATTAATTAAATTAAAGATTAAAAATTTTGAGATAAAAAGATGTACTTATATACAATATTATCACAAAAAATTTTATTTTTAAAACCGCAATTTATTCATGTTATTATTATAATCTTTTATAGCTATGAAATAAATAAATTATGTTCAACTCGATGCTTTACTTAAAATTTGTAATAAGTATAAATAGATAATAAAATAATGCAGTATAAACGACCTTTTTTTTCTCCTTCCAATACGCTGTATATACAGGGCAACATAAAGAACCTACACAAACATAAAATATAAGAGTATAAAATCGTTTATGGTTTTTGTTTCACAATAAAAAAAAAACAAAATTATAGTTTTATTTTTAATTAAATTTTTTTTTATCCATTTGATTACTGATGATTACCGCAAATGATTACTTTTCTTTAATCGCCATTTTCATGCTGTTCGGTTAAATTTAATTGAATATTTACTAAGGGATTCTATCCGAAGTAGAAGTAATTAATTAAAAGAAAGTTTAATGTTTGTTAATAATTTTGTTGGATTTTAATATGATTATTTAATTAAAATAAGTTATAGTTGGTTAGCCATATAATGCAGAAATTGATTGTATTATTCAATTTTATTTAGAAAATATGAGAGATTAATATAAATGTAACTTGAAGATGCTTTGGTATTTATATTTATATTTATATTTATATTTATATTTATATTTATACAATATATGTATGTATTTAAAGTGATAATTTGTAAATTATTATTTAAATTCTTTCTTTAGCACGCACCGTATTTTTTAAATTTCTATATTTGAAATTTATTTTTATAGTTAAGTAAGTCCTCAACCTAAATAAAAGCGTACGGCGTACATTTTCTGTCAAAATAATTTTAAACACATACGTATTCAAATGAGAACCACCGAAATACGAGACGTACAGTACGTTGAGTTTTTAAAATTTAAAAATTGACACGGCGTACAAATAATTTGTTGTAGTTTTTTATTATTTTGACAATTGATATTATTTGAAGAAATTTAAGTGCTGTGTAGACTTGTTTTTTTTTTTTTTTAAATTGTATTTACAAAATATAAATAAATTTGAAAAAAAAATTTATATTTTGATATCAATATAAAAAATCGGAACTATATTGTAGGTATTTATTTTACTTTTAAATAGATTTAGTCAAGATTTTTTTTTATTATATCGATTTGAAAAACAGTTTTGGAATTTTTAAAATATCCAAATCAGTGTTGCAGTATTGCAGAACCCATACTTTCCCGCGTTTTTTAACATTTCTTTGTTATTATTGCGCCTTTTTTTTTGCGTATCAATCTAATAACCATTAAAACTTCTAGCACTTCAATATCGTCAAGATCCATTTTATTTAACAAAATTTTTAATATGTAAAATTTTGCAATTTATTATAAACTTTAAAAAACACGTGTGGTACTTATTACTTTTTTTTAAATAGTGACATATAATAATGAATTTTTTGACAAATAAATTCTGGTTATGTACATTCCGGTTACATTATTCATTATTGTTAAAAAATATTTCTTCAAAATTTAATAAATTTTTTTATTTATTACATTTAAAAAAAAAATACTAATGCAAATTTGACGTTTAATAATTAAAGCTTAATAGAAAATTTCATGTTGAAGCTTTGTTTAAAAAAGCTTTGGGAAAACGGAAAATTTAAAAATATTAAAGAGTAAGAAAATTTATAAAGAAATTTTGAAGAAAGATGATAATATGGTACGTTCTCCTGAAACTTTATAGATTTATGTATATAGGTCTGCAGTATATATAAATGCAGAATAAAAATACATAATAATGATTTGTTTTTATATTAATTTGAGAATTTTCCCATATTTTCTAAAAAAAAAAAAAAAAAAAAAAAAAAAACAATATTCATCATTCTGTCATCAAATGTGTAAAGTTAATCATAAAATTCCTGTGAAAATTTTATTTAATAAAATTGACTAAAGTGCAAAATTAGACAACTATTAATTGAAGAAAATAAATTACATATTTTACGACTATATGATTTATCTTTAAAGCTGTTTACATACAAATATTACTTATATACTTTATATACATAGATACGAGTATATCAACAAGTAAAAAATGTCATGTTAGTAATAAACGATTGTAATGTATTGAATTAAATAAAAAGTTGTATTGAAATAATTGTCATATAAGTAAAAATTGTTTAAAAAAAAAAAAAACAATTTATAAAATGTACATAAATGCAATATAACATATAAGTAAAAATGTACGATATTTGAAATATGAGGAAATTAATGCATACTCTTATGTACACATATATTTACATGAAATATATAAGGTTATGAGTTAATAAATTGTAAACAAAAAATGTTACATATATACGTAAGTATGTATATAAAGAATGTTTTTTTTTTTTTATATAAAAGTCCTTGTACTTCAATTCATGTTTTTTTTTTTGTTTTTTTTGCACTTTAATAATTTTTCTGTTGAATTGAATTTATATTGCATATACGGAGGGATGAATTAATTTCCACGGAAATAAGTTCCATGAAAATAATGTCTTCTTAAATGGACTTAAATTCCATTGAACTTATGGTCATTTAAAAAAGGACTTAAGTTCCATTGAAATTCTGACCACTTTTTGTTGGAAGTTAAGTCTCAAATAAAATACCCATAAGTTTCGCACTTTTTTGTGGTATATTAAGTCTCGAATAAAATAGCTATAAGTTCCACTTTTCTAATATGTATGTAAATACAATAATTGCGGAAGATTTTAGAATTGGTTGTAAAATCCTTCGTAATTAATTGAGAATCTCGCATATATGAATTTATAAATATTTTGGAAAAGGCAAATTCCGTGAATCTAACTGTAAAATCTGTACTACTTCAGAATTTTATATGTATATTGTATTTGTATCTATATTATTATATATTACACTGAAGTTTTTTAAACAAGCAGATTTACCCTTGCTGTTTTTAACTAATAGAATAGGGGAAAATAAGAAAGAGGACAAAATTAGTATTTTTGAGATAAGATTTTTTTTTTTTTTTGATCGTTTGTTGTTTCTCTTTTTCGGCACTTCAAGAATCTATAATTATAATTTAGTAGTTTTCAGGCACACACTACGTATTATGACATTCCGCTAAGTTTTGAATACAAGTACATATTTGGATACGATTTTGCTATTATAAAATTTAAATTAACATAACATAAATATGTATGTTTAGAATCATGATTTTTTTTTGTTTTCTTTTGGAATAGCGAAATTTTGTATCCCATACGAAATTTTTGTAATTTAGTGTCACCGTAAAATATATTTACACACCAATTCTTATTTAGAATTTAATTTTAAATATAAGGGTGGGCTAGTGGGCAAGAGCGTATAAAATACGCTGTAAACACCGAGAGAGTGTGGAATCGAATGCCACACACGTCGTAAGAGTTATTCTTCCTTACGACATTTACAGCCACGCCTGAACAGAAAAGGCTGTGTAATTTCCTGTCCACATTTATGTGACATAGAAATGCATTAAAAAAAAAATTTTGTTTTAAATATGTACAATAAAACTTCTTTTTGTATTTAGTTTACTTCAAAAAATTATTTTACATAATACATAATATACCAAAATAAATAGGTAGATAATTTCAAAAAAAAAAAATTTTTTTTTGCAAATCCTTAAAAGAAACCTAATAAAATATATCTGATGCTATAGGTACGAATTGCCGTTTTTCGATAAATTGCATTAAGTTCAAACTGGTAGCTGTCGATTATATGAATTCGAATGTAAAATAAGATTTAATAACACATGAGCAGGGACCCCTAGTATTTTTATATTCTAGAAAAAGGAGCAATGTTGTCTTTGTAGCATTTGGAATTTTTTTCGGTAAAGTTGTTTACATCCAACTCACATACATATAGCATATATACATATACATATACATATATATTTCCGATATTTTCACAAATTTTACAAAATTTAAATTTGTTTTTATTTCGTTCAATAGAATTTATGTCTTAAACAAAATGGTCTTCAATGAAACTTATGTCTACATAAAAAATTGGTCATAAGTTCCATGTAATTTTTGTCTCTATTTTAATGGAACTTAAGTCCAATTAAAAACGGACTTTATTTCCAAGAAACTTAAATCTATTTAAGAGAACACAAGCTCCATGAAACTTATGTCCGTGGAAGTTAAATCATCACCCCTTGTATATACGCTTAAAATTTGCAAATTAAAAATAATCAGACTTTTTTTATATGTACATGAATGTAGGTGTTGCATATAAAATCAATTAATTAAAAATAATTTAAAAAAATTACTAAAATACATTGACTTATTATTTATTATATACAACTTTGTTTAGTGGTTTTATTTAAATGGGTTTTAATATTAAGTAATTTAATTATTAACATAAAGTAAAAATAAAAATTTTAATATTCCGTAAAAAAATTATTAATTTTATTACTTTTATAATCCAACATTCAGATAATTAACCCATCACTGTTCTAAATTGATAAAAAAAAAGACATTAATTGATTATGAATTAAACTTCTGTTACTTACAAAAATTGGTAAATTATTAACAGTCCCAAAAAAAAATCAGTTTTTAGGGTATTTTCCAAACAATTTTTGAAAAATGTGTTTATTAGTATTACTCTGTCTGTTAGTTCGTCTGTAGATCTCATTAAAAACTCATCCTGTGGAATAACTTTTTTTTATGTATATAGCCTTAACCATTGTGGACATACAGTCTCTAAAAGTTAGAAAAAAAGCCTAATTTTCAATATTGTTTATGTATACCCAGTTCTGCTTAATATGTTTTCAATATAACGAGATTTTTTTCTAATCTAACATATGGCTCTAACTAATTTTTAAGCTTTATATAATTAATTATGTATGTATATAATTTTATAAATGTTTGCATTTTATTATTGAAATTTACCATTATTTAAAACCATAATTAAAAATTTTGTTCCACTGTACTTTTCACTCTTAATTTTACACTTTTACTCTTAATTTTACTGAAACTTGAAATTTTGAAAGTAGGAAAATCTTTGTAAATTACAAAAAATTGATTAAGAAACATTTTTTTTACATGTCTCCACTGTTTCAAATTGATTAGGGGT
The DNA here is from genome assembly GCA_947095535.1 of Poecilobothrus nobilitatus. Taxonomy (NCBI): domain Eukaryota; kingdom Metazoa; phylum Arthropoda; class Insecta; order Diptera; family Dolichopodidae; genus Poecilobothrus; species Poecilobothrus nobilitatus. Next base: position 47,791,881 of record OX352772.1, on the reverse strand, counting down.
CAAAAAAACGATAATTCGCTATTTTTAAGACATCTGTAATTTGAAAACCCGTGGAAAATTGTATAGTAAGTAGGTAGAGCATGAAAATTAAAGCTTCAATATTATATTTTTACATGTGAAAATTAATGACTTTTCTTAATATTATATCGGATGCAATCGGGTTTCTTTAACACTTTTATATAGGGTTTCTTTAACACTGAAAAAGCCCTCACATGACTTTTGACAATTTGTTACTTATTTAAAAAAAAATTAATAATTTCTATCCAAAAATAATCACAATTCTAAAATATCTTTTTATAATTGTCTTTTTGAAAATGTACACCTTTATAAACCTTTGGTTTACCATTCTACTTTAAATTTGACTATAATGACTAGAGTTGTCAGAATAAAAATAGGGCAATTAATTAAATTAATTGAATTATTTATAATTATTCGTATTTGCATCAAAAATATGTAAACCTTTTGTAATGGTATAAGCATGATAAAAAGTTAAAAAAATAATAATTTAAATGTATCTATTACACAATAAAGCAGATCTAGAAGTTAACTAAAAAGAAATTAAATAAAAATGAAAAAATGAAAAATTTTAAATTACCGGAATTTCTTTTCATTTAGTTGACATTATGGAAGTGTATTGATATTTATGTGGAAACTAATGCTAAACTCAAGAAAATACTCAAACCATTAGAAATCTAAGCACTATAAGAAACTATTTTAAATTACGACTCTTACACCTTCCGCACCCCTCCCTCCCCCCCCCCCTTGCGACATTTTACATTAAATAATTACAAGTTATATGAGTACTTAGTATCGGTACTTTAGTTAAGTGTACTCAAAGTTCAAAATTTCTCTGCTTTTTTCCAATTTTTATCTATAGGTTAAGAGCTCTTGTTCTTTTAGAAATCATCTTTGTTTTAGAAATCAATTGTAATCATCTTTGTTTTTAATGCAGGGTCGGCCAAAAGTTGTTTTTTTATTAATATTAATTTATATTGTTTTTGATTATGTTTATAATGTTTTAAATTTTTTTTATATCAAACACACATTTTAAATAAAACATTCGAGCAGAAATAGAATCAATATCTGTAAAACCAATTGGCGTCAGTAAACGAAAATGTGTTAAAAAGAGCACAATTTTACGATCACTATGTGATCACCGATCAAATAAATATTTGTAATTTTTGAAAACTCAATGCAAAAATCTTGATTTTAACATCTTTAAAATAAATAAATCTTATATTCTCTTATATTTTGGCGTTTTTTATTTTTATAAAAAAGTATATTGAAAAAAGAAAATAGTGTTCTCCACGCAGTATAAAAATTGTACAGAATCTGAACATTACTGACATTAAAACATATTATTGATTTTTAGTTTTCAAATGAATACAACTGTTGTAACAAACAAAGCAATATCATATATCTTCTTTAATAATTTAAATAAAAAAATTAAAAGTTTTTTTTTCTATTATTACTAATGTTTTAATAGAAGAAGCCAGAACTGTCAATAAATTTTAAAAAGTTTACCGAAATTTACTTCCATATAATTACTTTTGTGTAAATTTCAATTAAAAATTTTAATTATTTTTTAATAAAATTTTGTAATATGATAGGGTATTTAATTTAAAAAGATATTTCTGCAACTTCCAACTTCCCCAAATAAAAAAAAATTTTCATAAGATTTACTTATACACAAATAACCTCCATTTTTATATACTTTTAAATAGTTTTTGTTCCAATGTAGGTTTTCGGCTTCTATTATAGAGTAATTGGGTTGAATGCATAAAACTGAGCTTGAACTTAAATCTCATATTGTCAAACTACGAGTTCAAATGTAAATTTTGTTCAAGCTCAAGCTCATACATTCGGTCCATTATTTTTATCTTAAGTATAGTTTAAATTTTGACCAAAATGCGTACGGTAACGCTGCAACAAGAAAAAATATAGATATTACATCTCTATAAAATTCATATATGTATTATGTTTACCCCTCATTCTTGCAGAATTTTTTCGATTCATTAAATAATTTTCATTTTAATTAACTTGAAATATTTTAATACAATTTAACGTTTTCTGCATCAATTATTTGAAAAATAAAATTCCTAAATAGTTATTTGAATAAAATGTCAATATTTTAATTAGTAACAAATAATTATCAAAGGAAAAAAAAAATATCAATCATTAATAAATATTTTATTATAAATATTTATTTAATTAATAAATTATAATTTGGTTCATCAATTAAAAAAAAATTCAATTTATTTACTCTCATTAAGGAAAAAAAATAAATTGTTTTTTTAACTTTTGAACAACAACTTATGAACTATTTTAAACCATTCATCAGTTATACTTGTAAAGTTGTAACTATCAAATTGAAAAAATAACAAAGTAGTTTTTTTCTAAATAAAAGCTTTTAAAGATGCCCGCTGTTCAAATTGGCAATAAAAAGTATTTTTTAGAATTGTGATATTTTGCGAAAATTTGTATTTTTCTTTTTTGCAGATAAGTACAAAATGCTAAAAGACTATAGAGAGACTTTCTTCAATTTTAAGGAAATCCTATAATTATGAAAAGCGGTTAAGTATGTAAAAATATAACTCGGGAAATTTAATTTTTGTATCTTGCTTATGTAAATAGCGAATTTTTAATATTTCACGTCTAATACTTCTTAAAAGGAATACAAATTATTTTTCTGATACATACATAATTATGCCTATAATGATCAGAAATCTTCCTTGTCTCAAAATTTTTCAAAGCACCTGACTAAAAACATTCTGCAGATATGAAGGAGCCGAAATTTTCTAAATTTCAACTTCAAAAACCGTTCTTCTTTACACTTTGAGAGACTGTAGAGCTTCATAATGAATGGATGGACCTACACATATATAAAAGTTATTCGACAAAATCAAAGTTTTTATAACATATTTATTTGTATCAGTCATTTGGTTAAACCTATCATCAGTTATGTTGTTCATTTAGTGTACTATCACAATTAACTGAAAAAGGCATCATTTACAAGGGTTAGTATGTTAGTAAATGATGTTAGATGTTAGAAAAACTTAATACATACTTATTGGTTATTACCACTGTTTTGTAACTATTTATTAATGTTAGTGATGTTATTAATGGTTAATAAAAAACAAAAATAAAATAAATTTTTTTTCTTTTTTTAAAATAAAAAAGAATCTAGCACTGCAAAAATGCAAAATAAATTGCAATGAGAGATTAATCATGCACCAAAAAAAACAAAAAAAAGAATCTAACATGGAAGTTAAATTGCAATAAAGAGATTAATCATGTAGACTACGAAAATTTACCATGCTCACGTAAAGTCTGGATTTCAGTGTTAATTTGGTAACGCTAATATCGAAGAGCTTAGATCTTGAGTTAGTCTTTCTCAACATACGCGAAATAGGCTCAAATTTGCCATAATCTGTTGAGTGGTGTGATACATTAAAAAAGCTCGACCGATCTCAAATTATTCTATACCTCATTTATTCGCGAATGTAGAAGGGCAGTTGATATCGCCGCGAACAATCTGCTGAACGAATATGATATCCGTCACTAAACGACGTGACTGGAGGACGGTTAATTTGCACGGTTAAAATTCTATTACTTCATTTCAAACAATGTAGAAGGTTTGTTTTGTGTATCGCAGAAAGGCGACCAGACGTACAAAATAAAACTAATTTTTTTTTGTTCTAAAATATGCTGAAAATAAATCATAAAAAATTTAAAAATTTAAATTATGTAGTAATAATTAACAATAATACTTTAAAAAAAAATTATCTATTCGCTTTCATTTTTTTAAATCATAAATGAAAAAAAAAAAAGTAAAATAAGTTTGTTTTTAATTTAATTTCCAAAATTATATTAAAAAAAACAAAAAGTAAAAATAAAAGTTAAATAGCCAAAAAAATTTAATAATGAGATACTTCATACTTCTAACAGTGTAGGTACAACTATAAAAGTCATATATAGGTACTCATGTGGAAAAATTTTATAGGCGGTTTTGTTTTTTCTTTTTTTTATATTTTTAATTTTTTTTTTTACTTTGTGTTCACCATTTTGGCAAATAAGGTAACTAACCATATAAGGTGGTTTTTTTTTAATTATATAGGTCATGCATTACATGTGTTGGCCGGAATATAATTAGATTTTACTGCTTGCAAATATAATGTTAAAAATAACAATTAAGTATGTATAAATGAAATAAAAAAAGAAAAAATAAAAAGAGAAATTATAAATAGGTATATTAATTGTTATCATACTAGCTATGTATGCTGAATAAATTGGTGGGGCGTCATAAAGCCATAGGTCATAAAGTTATATTTGTGTATTACGACTTTATAACTCTATGAGTTGTATGAATAAGTCATACACCCATATTCTCTTAGACTTTTCATACGAAGAATATCACTTACGTGACACTTTGTAATTCTGCAAGACTTAAAAGTGATAGTTTTTAATTTGACGCGATATTAGATGTCAAAAGCGTCATGTGTGGTATTTCTGAAAGACTTTTCCTACGAAGCGATAGTCATTATCTATCGTGTCAAAATTCTTGTACGATAAACATTACCTTTAAGCCATTGTTAGGAATTAAGTATTTTTTATTTTTAGTTTTTAGTTAAGTTTAAGTTTAAATAAAAATATATGAATGGATAGAGTGGAAAAGTAAATATAATTAAAAATAAATTAGTATTTTAGTGAATGTTGTTTTTGTTTAGTATATTTTACAAATTTAAAATTTTTTTTTGTTTTATTTATTGAGCTATTATGAAAAAAATTACTAATGTGAACCAAACTGATGCTGGTATAACATTTTCTAATTTTTCAAGCAAAAATTTAAACGTTTCTTTTGTTATTCTGAAATACTTAATAAGTAAATCTAAAAACAATTTTTGTTATTTGTTTGTGTCTCTTTAAAATTATTCAGAGTAAATTTTAAATTTTTTACTTTTAATGATAAAGGCAGCTCTAAGAGATTTGAGGTATCTAAGGTGAGATGTATCTCTGAGGTGAGGTATGAGATCTGGTTATCATAATATTCACATTTGTTTGTTTTTCATCCTCTGAAGAATCATAAACTAAAAACGAGCTCATTTTTCCTTTTTTATTTATAATAGCAATGAAATAAGTTTTAACTTGTTATTTTCTTTTTTTAATGTTATTTTATTTAAGTTTTATTTTAAACTTATCACTAATTCTTTTTTTGCTTACTTTTACAAGCCACAGATTCACGTAATTATTTAAAAATCAAACCTACTTTTTTAAATAATTTTAGCTGAATGTTTGTTGACGTTTAAATATGGCAAAAATTTCATTTGACAGTAAATAATTACCAATATAACAAAAATTTTCGTCGCCTGTCTAACAAAAATACATTTTGATCTAGGATCCACGTGATACTTTTTTTCATCGCCTCAGTGATGAGTCTAAGGGAATATAGGTGATTATGCCATATGATGTTATCTCTAATTCAATTAAATTCGTTTAAGAGGAATCAATTTAAGAAATCGCAAAGTACACATCAATAATAAATTTAATAATGAGTTGAATTTCTTCTTTAATAAGTTTCTTTAGATTTAATAATTTGGATGGAGTTCTATATCGCTTCTTCTCGATACCTATTTAATTAATTCTGAGGCACAATACTATGATAATGAAATTATGATATTTGAATTCGTGGGTTTATTTTCTGATGTTGTCATATACTATTCTCAAAAAATTCTTGTGATGATATAGAAAAAAAAATTATATTTGAATTGGAGAATAATTCAATTATTGCTTTATGGCACAATATTTTTGATAATAATAAGATAGTTATGTCATTTTTTAAATAAGTCATAAAGCCATGTTGGAATAATTTACGAATATGGTTTTATTACTCATTTTCATTTGAATGCGTCAGAAAACCATATTTGTAAAATTATAGCTATATGACTTATGGTTTTATGACATCTAACCAAATAATTCATAAATGCACAAGTTAAAATAACTTAAACTATTTATAACTATTTAAAATTTAATGGTTGTACCAGGTTCTATTATAATTAATTTATTTTTTATTTGATCTATAATAGTAATAAATAACTGGACAAAATTTCGGGATTTGTTCTGGTAAAGGTTTTAGGTAAAGGATTCATCTTAAATTTTTCTTATTACTAATTTATGAATGTATACTAGAGTTCGGCTTTACATTATTTTATATCTGTTGTTAATTTTGTTTAAACTTTAGATACTTATTTGTTTTACTTACTTTTATTTTTTTTAGGGTTAGTTAGTGTTATATGGTTAATTCTCAGTAGTTAAAAACTTATGAGGCTTTTAGTTATTCTTAGAGGTTTTATTTTTCAGTTGCTTTTTTAAGGTTAAGTTTGCTATATGTTGTTCAATATTCCATGCATTACATCAGAATGAGTTTGATCTTATCTTTTTTTTTTTAGGTTTGTTGAGTTCGAAAAAGCTATTGTTAGCTTTAAGTTGTCTAAATTCTATAAGACTATAGGGTATTCGTATTTATATACTATACTTATTATGTTTTATAGATAACATTTCAGTACAGATGGAGTATCTTGGTGATGTTATATAACTATATTACCGAAAATATATTTATGTGACGCGAAAATGCTTCTAGATTATGATTCTCGTTATTTTTAATCCTATGTGTTTAATCCTAAGTATAAGGTTTTGACCTATTATTTTATTGCGGTTTAATAATTATTAATGAATAGATAAAAAATTTACTTAATATTGCTTAACTGCCATACACTGACTCCATACTCCATAGTACTCCATAGAACAAATGAGGCGATATTATGAATAGCATTAAAGAATTAAAAAGTTAAAAACTAACTTTAGATATTAGATCTTAATTTATATTATTAGATTTTAGAAATACTGAAATATTTTACACTATAAGAACAATTACATAGAAATAATTCGTATTAATTAGATTGCACTACTTAGATTACATCACTGATGGTTACTGCATTGATGATTATAAAGAAATAATTAACTCATAAAAATTTAAGTAATTCGTTTCCACAAAAAGAAAATCATGTAAAAATACCTTTTTTTCTCAATATTTTCCACATAAGTAAATGAATTTATCCGTAAATTATGTTCCATTGTTCTTTTTTAATTATAAGGACTTCAAAATAATTTTTATTATTATAAATGCTTTATTAAAATGAAACTTTTGTTTAAAGATTTGTGTAAATGGAAATCACTGTAATTTTAATAAAAATTTAAGTATAAAATTATATACACAATCCGACAGATACAAATATATATTTGATTGATATGGATTAATAGATATTTATTTATTATAGTTATTAATATTATAAACAAATTAATTTTTATTTTCATTTATGGGCTCTCTTTTCCCTTAGGATATGAACGGTTCGACATTTAATTATTTATAAGTTATACTGTGGTTATGCTTAATTTGTCGGTTAGTTTGAATTAAAATGTTTAAAAAGAGTCAAAACAAAAAGAATAATTTGATATTTAAAAAATTTTATTAAAAAGCTTAAAAAAAACTGAAAAATTGTTTATGATAAACATTTTAAAAATGTTATTAAAGAATAACAGTTTAGAGTTTATGGCTAGAAAATAAAATGCAAATAACAATAACAATAATACATTAAATCAAAAGTTTAATTTAAAACAAGGCAGAATGTAAATCAACAGTTTTTAAAAGTACATTTTTCAAAATACAATACAAACTATTTGGAACTGTGACTTTCATCAAAATTTGAAAATTTTCTTAGAATTTCATATAATACACTTTCTTCAATTTTAAGGGAACTGTAAATAGCTAAGAAAAACTATTAACACAATATAAAATTATAAAGTTTAAGCTAAACATAATTTTTGTTTTTTATTGTAAAAAAATTTGTACAGGTGTCTAAAAATAGCAAAATTTTCATGTTTTCAGTCCTAAAATCTCTTAAATACGGGGTGCTAAAAAACATCTGAGGAAACTTATACTAAAACTTATACCCTATCTAAAAGAATGCCGGAGTTATGAAGAAAGAAAAATCATGGAAAATTTTTTTTTTCACATAACGGTAAATGAAAACATTCAATATCAAAAAATTGTATAATTTTATATTAATTTATAAAGATAAAAAAACTCCAGTCGAATGGGGTTTTTAAATTGAAAAAATGTTAAGCAGAACTTGAGATATACAAATTTTAAAATAGGTCTTTTTTAAAGTTTGAAGGGCTGTAGTTCCGTAATTCATTTATTTTTTAATTATTTATTTATACTACTTAACACAAACAATAATAGATCGGGCTATATAAAAAAGTTGTTCTACAACATTTATTTTTTATGAGACTTATCTATCTACTTATTACCCATGATTCAAATTTCATTGCTCTACCTTTAACTATGTAGAAGTTTTGTAAACATACGGATGGCCAGACTGAAACTAATAGCCATATTTTTTGAAAATTGTTTTGTAAAAGTGCTATGTAAAATTGTTTTATAAAATTTTTATGTAAATACGAATATATAGTTAAGAATAATATTAAAGTTTATCATCCCCGAAAATACTTAATTCGCAATTTACAGACTTTGTCATTAAAATATCTGCAATGATTACCTATATCATAATCCCTAATTATTATATACTGCGTTACCAATTAAAGATTTTATCAAATTATATTGGCTAAAGTACGAAATATTAAAAATTAAATTGGTAAGGCTAAAGTAGGTATGTATTATGCGGATTATTTTAAAAGTGTCTTGAATTTGATTTTTCAAAACATATTTTAATATAAAAATATCTTTTGCTTCAAAAACTTTCGACTAATTTTATTAGATATAAATATAGGAAATTTTAGAAATAAACATTTATGGAGGAAACCTTCGTGTGCCAAACTGAATCAGACGTATCTTTTCTATATCTAAATTAATCATACCAAAAAAGTTTTTATTATTTATATTGTTTGTAATAAAATATAACTATACAAAAAACAGCATCAGTTGTGGAATAGTGGGCTCTAAAACTGAATATCTCATTTGGAATTACATACATATATTAATTTTAGTTAAAAACTTTTCTAATTGATTTTTAATCATTTAAAAACTCTCCTAGTTGATTTTTAATCATTTTTTCAGAAATATTTTCCACAGTAGTAAGCAAACTAATTGGACACTTGGACAGTAACTTGGAATTTTCGATTGATTCTTTCTCGCGTTAAGCAATAAACAAAAAACATATTTTTAAGTACTAATTCTGATATTGTGCCTTTCTCTGGGTATAATCTAAGTAATAATTTTTTGATAATGTGGTTTTTTGAGTTTAAAGATGATTTTTTATTAAAAGTATAAATCTGTTGTATTTTTATCTATCTTTTTATTTCTTTCCTCTTTGAACATGCGTTTACGACTGCTTAACTGAAATTTGGTAAAAAACATTATTTTCCATATTGTTACATAAAAATAATATATTTATGTACTTGATAAGTCAGCACATGATTATAATATTTAGATAGTTATCTCGAAAATGGTAAAACATAAGAGAAAATGTATTAACTTAAATTGAAGCTGAGGTATTAGGTGATTTTGAAAATGAAATAAAATTGATACATTAATAACGGTTTTTTATGCAAAAATTACAGTTATTTTATAAAAACAGTGAAAAATATCGATATTTTTAATATTTAAAACGTTGGAATATTAATGTGAAAGCACATAACTTCATCTAGCTACCGAAACTTAAACGAATCTTCTGTGTTATACAGGGGCAAAGATGTTGTTATTTCATTAAAAAGTGAACGAAATTGTTTGTTATGAACTTCTCTATCACTTCCGTTCTTCGCCTTTGAGTTTCGGACACCCTGTATATGTACATGCATACATACTGCAGAAAACACTATTATGCTCTACAGTCTGCAATCATTTCATAAAATATATAATTTTACTAATTATATAACAAAATCAATCAATCAAGTTTAGAATTTTTCAATGTTTGTTTTGTTTTTCTATACATTATTTGACAATATTCTCGATTAGTGTCACGATTATTGACAGTTTATTTTAAATTACTTGTGATTTTTAGTTGACAAAAAAAATTTCTTTTGTTTTGTTTTAAGATTTTTTAAATATAGTTGTATATTTATATACTGTATACATATTAAAAATTGCAATCTCCACTTTACTGATAAAGAAACCCTTATTTTATATTTATTTCACTTAAACATTATAATAAGAATTAAAAAAACATCACGATCATTGAAAACAAATAGAATACACACGTGACATATTGTTTTTAAAATCCAATTTTGTATAAGTCACATGGATTTTGTTGGTTAAATTTCGTTTTGTATGCTTTTTTAATTGTCATTTCCTATTTATTTCTTTTTAGATTTTAATCCAATGTGACTTTTTTGGTTTTCGGTTTTTTTTTTTTTCCCCCTATACAAGTTATGCGGTCAAGTTTTATTGATTTTTTTTTAATAAAAATTTAAAATAAATTGTTTGTCATATACTTCAGGTGTGGTAAGTACATACTTATATAAATACATATGTATTTTATTTTAATTATTAAGGTAAATTTGTTTTTTAAATGTAAACAGTGAGATTTTGTTGTAATAAGTATATGTAATTAAAGAGTATATGTACAGCGATAATTATTGTTAATATTATAAACAACTCCTACATAAAATTTATTAATATAAAAATAAATATATAATAAAAATCTATTTATTACAATAACGTATAATAAAATTCCCAATAAACAATGAAATTTATTACCTTATAAGTTATAATCGTATATAAATATTTAACCAAAATAAGAAATTTTTCACTATTTTTAAAGATTTTTTTTATAACAATTGAATAAATCAAGGATTTCAAAAAGAGGATTCATTATGATGAACCATAAAAAATTAAATATCTAGAAAAGGAATTTTTTATAATAAAATCCTTGATTTATTTTATACTTATTCAAGTATGGTAGATACTTATTTATAAAATATCAATGAAACAATAAAAATTCAATACTTAAATTGAATTGTATAGATCTTAAATGTACGAAATATTCAATTTAATATTTACAAATTTTTAAAAAAAATTAAAAAATTAAAAAATTTTTGATTAATTTTAATGATTTTTAAATTATTCACACCTTAATTATTGAATTTAAAAAAAAAAAATAAATAAAAAAAAATGTAATTGTAATTTTTTTTTTGCTTACAATGGATGACACTGTGTGTACTATTATATAAGCTAATATCATTCTTATGGTGACACAAATTCATGAGTTATTTCATAGATACGAGCACGTTAATAAAAAATCTTTTTATAAAATAAAGTGGGATTTGGTACGAACGGTCGCTCTTCAAAATCTCGCCGAGACAAAATCCCGTTTTTTTTTTTTTTATTTATTAAAAACTACATAAAGCTGTAAATTTTTTTTGAAAATCTCACTTATACATATAATATATGTAATAAGATATTCTGAAAAAAGCGTGCAAACGCTGATTTTGTAACCAATTCTGAAGTTCTTTCTAAATTATATTCTAGAAAAAGGGTCTTATCAATTTATACCCAACTCTAAAATTCCCCCGAATTAATTTATTTTATTATTATAAAAATATTTATTTGTTCTTTTTTTTTATAGCAAAAAATAAAAATAAAATTCCAAATTGTAGCTATTTATAAAAAACAAAATATTTGCTTATCATCTTTACCTCTAATAAGAAATAAAAACCAAATCAAATTACAAAAAAGCGGGAATTTTAATAATATAGGGATTTTGTCTTAGCGAGATTTTGGAAAGCAGGATTACGTCCCGTTCTCAATAAAATGCCATTAACATAAAAGCTTTACTTTTATTAATCATTGTATTGCACCCCAAAATCTTTCGTAAACGATAATATAATCATTACCTCATATTTTATAATTATTAAGCTTAATTAAAACGGTTAAACAGATCTACTGCCACATTAACTAGTTATGTGTTGACCAAAAGAAATATATAAATATTAAAAAATATATAAATATTAGCTGTTTAAAAATTGCATTCATTAAATGTTTAATATAAATAAAATTGTGAAAAAATCAAGATTCAATCTTTTCTATTTTAACTAAACGCTATATTTAGTTAAAAATCAAAAATGTTTAACCCTAAAAAGCATAAGCTATTTATTAATATTCACGAACAACAGTGACTATTATTAGTCTGTTTTTAGTATGAAATGTTTCTATGTATTTGTAATTAAACTCAAATATTTATTATCATTTACTATAATCGAAAAAAAAATTTTTTTTTTTGTTTATTATAGACAAAATAGACAAACTCTATAAATTTGAGGAAAATCGAAAACTTAGTAAAAAAGATATTTAAACCTTTTAATTTCAAATAGTGGCTGATAGGTTCGCTGTTGTACTTTTTAGGGTTAACATATATTAGAATATACAATTAATTTGGAACATTATATTTTAACGAAAATAATAATTTTAGCTGAAATTTTCCAACCTCCCGACTGCTATTAAGCAGTTGACGACTATTAAATAGCTCTTTTTAGCAGAACTTCCTACAATAATTTATTATAAGCAGGTTATGCTTATTTTCAGTGATTTAATTGCTCTAAAAATTTCTAGTTTTAAATGTTTAGAAGAAGCAGGGAAGGATTCGGAATGAATCAAACTAATAAGTAATAAGACATTAAGATAGGCTTATAATATAAAAAAGAAGCCTATGGCTAATTACGCCTATCAAAAGAAAAAAAAAGAAACGTTAGGTTGCTTGAGCATAATATTTAATAGTTTTCCAAATAAAGTGTAACTTCATTGTCGCTTAATAATTGCCCGCCTATAATAATATTGAATCAAAAGCTGACAAATATGAAATTAAAATTACAAATTATTTAAAATCTTTTAAACAGTAGCCGCACTTTAACATATTATTCACTTAACTGATTTTAATATGAAAATATTAAAAAATTCATTAAACTTAAAATATCATTATATTAATAAAAAAACGTAAGAGCAGTTGCAGTATAATTAAAGTAAGAATCAAAATAAATGAAAAGAAACGAAACGAGACAGTTCGTCACTATTTAAACATATTCAAATTCAATGAACCACAATAAAATCACTATACAGTTATATATAGATTCTTGTTCCGTTCGTTAAGTTTGTTAAAATTTTAGATGCCATTTTTATGTAACGCTTTAACGTTCAGTAAAAATCGACGTTCAAGTACGTTTCCATTTACGTTCGTTTAAGTTTTTCTATTGTATTTTTTTTTAACTCTCTGGCAAACTTCCTTTCGTTAAATAGTAATCGTTTTGTTTCGTTTATTTTGATTCCCATTTCCCACTTAAAAAGTTTTCAATCAACTCCATAACTATCGATTATTCTGTATTTTGTATTTAAGTAAATAAGAATCTATTTAATAAAACAAATAATAATATATAAAATTAACTTAAAATTTGAATATCATTATACATAAGACACGTGTTACAGTTTATTATTTTTTTTTCTTTGTTTCTTATTTTTTTTTTTGTAATGTAATGTTAAACTTTTTTTTTGTAAATAAAATGTCAGATATTGTTATTTAAACTTAAGTAAAAAAAAAAAAAAGACAAGACGAAAAAAAAAACTTTTTTTATTCACGATTGATTAATTTTATTAATGTATGTTAATATTATTCCCACCATTGTATTCTCCTATTCAACTTAAATATATATTTTTCTAGGTTATGTTATTATTGATTCCGTTTTTTAATCATCCCTTTGTATTAACTCTCTGTTTTCTCTCACTGTAATAGTATTTTTTTTTTTTTTTTGCCGCCAATTTAATCGATTTTTTTTGTTTTATTTGTTTTTATTTTTTTGCTGATTTTAGTGAAAATTTCTAATTGAAAGGCTTAATTTTTTACCTTAACTGTTATTTTGTTGAATTAAATCGTTGTTGACATTGTTATTTTTCTAAATCTTATTATTTAGTTTATATTATTATTATTTTTATTTTATTTTTTTTCTCTACATGTTTTCAATGTCACGCTCAATTAAATTTTTTTTCAAAATGAACATGTTGTTTATTTGTTTTTTTGTTTTTTTTTGTAAACATTTTAAATAGATGTCGCTATAGTCAAATATTATGTATGTATATAGGAATTAGGAAATAGTTGAAATTTTGAAATACTAAATAAGTAAATAAATAAAATAAATTACTTTTACTATTATATAGGAATTCAAAAATTACATGTTGTGTAAATGATTTCATTTTAATGTTTTAATAGTTTTGGTATTTCAAAAAAAAAAATAAAAAAATTAGGCAATAATAAAATAAAGGAAGAAAAAACCAGGCCAAAAATTTTTATTTAAAGTTCATTAGGTCAATTTTATGGTTTTATTTGGTTTTTTTTTTTTTGTACATAGGTCACTTTAACGGAATTTTTTTTTTTTTTCTAAGGACAATTTTGTGTTTAGTTACAAGGATCTAATTTAATTATTAAGGGAAATTAATTACCGTATAATTTAATAAATACAGTTAGAATAATTAAAATAAATTAGAAACACCATGTGTATCCATATAACTGATTGCTAAAGTATATATTAGCTAAAATTAAAAAAATAAATGAATGTTAAAAAGAAACGGTTCTTGACCTTAATTTATTCTATTTCAAAGCATCTGCTTGAATTGAAATAATAACTCATATAGTTAGTAATTAATAGAATTAAGCAATAAAATTTAATTTATTTTCTCACACTATTCATAAGGAAGTTAAGTAAGTATATTAAGTCGAATAGTAATTTTATTTTTTAAATGAATTTGTTAAATGATAACAGAGAATGGTACTTAAATTGAATATTGTAGTTTACTAAGTATTTACTTTTTTGTTCATTTAAAACTGATTAAAGAACTTGCATAGCTTGTACTTGTATGATTTAAGGTTAGAGTTATTTAAAGGCGGGGGGAAATAAGGCCTAATAGGCCTTATTTCACTTTGGAATGAGAAATAACCCCTAAATCGCCAAATCGCCGCGTATTAGGCTTTATTTCTTATTCCAAAGTGAAATAAGGCCTAATTATTTTTTTAAAATAATGGAATTAAAGCCTAATTGTAATTTATTATTATAATAATAACATTTTTTAATATTTTTCTTTCATAATTTAATTCCCATATTTCAGCTTAGCTAAGTAATTGTTTTCAGTTTTTTTGGCACATTTCACTCCGTAAGTTCGCCAGTCAGTGTTTCTTCATAATAAAATAAGTTCGACAAGTTAAAAATTAAAAAATTTCGTTTAAAATCAACATTCAAACTTATTTTACTTTTTAATGTCATAATTTTGTCGAACTTAGTTCAGTTATTGGTTAAAAAATCTGGATTGCCTCTTTTTCCGTAATATTAATATACGGGTTTGCGGGACTCTAAAACAGAAGGGATTTTATAGTTGGTTACAAAATCTGGATTACAGCATTTTCTAGAATATTTATAAATAATTTGGAAAAAGCTAATAACTCTGATTTTGAAGCCAACACCAAAATCTCTCCTAATTAAGGCCTATAGGCTTTAATTCTCTTTGAAATGAGAAATGTGACCTACCGTGAAATTTTACGAATTAGACCTTATTTCTGAACTCAAATGTGAAATAAGGCCTATTAGGTCTTATTGCTCTGGGTTTTATTTCCCCCTGCTTATTTAAAGCATTTAGAAAATAATGCAATATTACAAAGCACACATATTAGAAATATGAAAGCTCTAAAAATATATTTTTCGAACATATCGCACTTTCCGCTAAACACTTGTTTATAACATTTGTTTTTTATGCGAAAATTACGAATAATATCAAGCGTTTTCGGACCATATTTCACTTCAAAGTTGTTTATCTGTCAAAAATGTTTTGTTATGACAACCACATTAGGTGCTCGCAATTTGCACTAAATTAAAAGTAAAATTTTCTTTGTTGTTAAAAATGAAAATTGAAAATAGTAAATAATTGAAAAATTATAGAATTGCTGTATAGTTATTTGTTAAAAAAATGAGAATTGGGAGAGTTGAAAGAGTAAAAGTAAATAAAGTTAATCTTAATTTAGTACTAGATGATGATACCATATATTATTATTATTAGTATACAAATAAAAACGTTGGTGTTCCATAGTCTTGTACAATATATTGCTGCAGACTAGTAATTAACAGCTTAGTGACACTATAATAATTATAGAAACTGAAGTTTAAGCATATATGAATAATAAATGACTTAATGCATACCCTATGCTTCTAATAGGAGTGGAAGGATAAAAAATATATATATTCTATACATACAAATTATAAAAATTGTGTCAAGAAATGACAATTGATAAATAATATTAAATATACATAAAATTTATCCAACTATTGCCATAATCATTATAAATATTGCTGAATAATGCTAAAATATTATAAGTAGCCAAATATAAAACGAAAATCAAGTGCTATGTTTGAAATCTTTGAAAAGCATTATTGTCAAGAGCTAGTACAATACGTTCGGAAATGGCCGTAAACTGAAAAATAGATAAGGTTTTATGGGTTGTACCTATTAATTAAAAATGGTTAGGAGTGAATTAATTATTAGCTCTTTAAATAGATATTTATTCCTTAAGCCTACTTCATAAAAGTCGCGAAAAATAAAACCAGAAGAAGTGAAAATACCGTAAAACGTTAAAAAAAATCTACGGTAAAATACCGTAAAAAAGGCACGCGAAACTTTATATCACCACAAGATATGTGCATGTTTGATATTAACATTTGAAAACATTTCTAAATTTGAAAATGAAAATAAAGCAAACAAAATATCAAAAAATAGTTATAAAAGTAAAGAAATCCATAACAGAGAAATTCAACTTAATTTTATTAAAATTAATAATATTAAATTGTTTTTATTTTTAGACACAGTTATCAACCAAAACAAATAAAGTGTCAATTTATATTCCATATACATAATTTTCTTACAATACTTACGATAATTATGATATGTCATTTATAGAGCATTTACAAAACGTCAAAAATTAAATTATTTTAATTATTACTTTTTTTTTTGTTCTTCTCCGTTTTACACGTTCGAAATGAATCAGTTTTATACATTTAATAAGTACATACAAATATTTTAACATTAAGGTTGTATTTTTTTATTTACATTTTTATATTTTTGGGTTCCATTTTCACGCTTTTTCTGAATCAAAGTAATCTAGAACAAGTAGAGTCAGCAAATTAATCATTGATTCTGCAAATTAATTCTTCATTCATGTTTGAATGAATTCCATTCCATATTTACATATATGAAAATTTGATTTTTCCCATTTTTCAAATTTAATGCAGCAGTTTTTTTTTTCTGTTCCGAAAAAAAGTTAATTTAACTTAAATTTTTCATGCAACATTTTTTCTTAAATGTCATTTTTATGATATGTTCAAAAAAGCAGAGTCATATAGTCATATAATCATTGCGAAAAATAGTTTCGTAAGCCTTTTAAAAAAAAAAATAGTACGGTACTAATATGCCGAAATATTGAATTTAGTACGAAGTTAAAATTTTCAAATAAGGGGTTTGTCTTTTTTTTTTTTTTTTAAATATTCAATATTTTTTTATAACAAATAAACTTTTGTAAATATTTCAATTGAAAAGACATCTTGTAAAACATCTAAAACTGTAACTAAAAAAACACTGTAAAATATCTAAATGTAAATGAAATTAATTATATTTAGGAAATAAATAAGTAAAAACTTATTTTAATTAACAACTTGAATTTTTTTTTAGTTTTAATACTTTATATACTTTATTTATATACATATATGTTTTATACTTTATTTATATATACAGTGTACTCATGATGGTACGAACTTGCGCGATAAAGTAAAACTTGCGTTTGTGTGAACACATAATTTTTAATATTGATCTCCATATAGTATGAACAAATTGACAAGTCGCTAGTTGGAACAACTAATTTAATAGATATAAAATGAAATAAATATATAGTACGTAAATATATATAGAACCGAAAAAATATAGTCTATATTTGTTTTTGTTTCACTAATTTACAGTTATCAATTCAGATAAATAAGTAAACTGACATTGTTTGTTTTTGATAATTTATTTTAAGATATTTTGTTGGTTGATTGCAGTTAAAAAGATCATAATTCTTGTCGGTGGCGTAAAGAATCTAAATATGAATTAAATAGCCTAAAAAACGAGAAATAGAAGTTCTAAAGAACCTGCAATCAAGAAAGGTTCAAACAACTATTACGTATTATATGTATCATTTTTATTAATTTACAATAAATATTGTTTATTTTGTATTGCAATTAAATTGAATTGATATTTTAAGGTTATTGTGTTAATAAATAACATTCACTGTTATCATAGTATTTCTAAAAAAATGTAAGTATAGTTTATTCAAAAATTATTAAATGAGATTTATTATGAACTTAAATTATAAAATCTTCAGATATTTGCCATCTTCGATAATGTAAACAAACTCGGTTTTGTGAACAGCCTTGGAATTATTGTGTTCACATCATCGCGAGTCTACTGTATTTATATATCTATCTATATATAACATCAAAAAAAAAAAGCATTAACATTTTGAAAATAAGTTTAAAAAAGCTTAAATGAACATAAAAAAGTCTTAACCTTAATATTGATAAATTACAAAACCATATGGAATTCATTTCGTGTTGAGCAGAGGATTCGTTTCTTCTTTATAAATTGCCTTACAGATTAAATGTGATTCAGTTTTATTTTTTTTTTTATTTTTTATTTCTTTAAATACATTTATGTAGATACTTATGTATAATGTATGTATTTTGAAGTTCTGCAATGAAATAAATTTTTCTTAATCTTCTTTAAATTTAACAAGTGTTTTTTTGTTAAAAGTTGACTAAATAAGAATTCTAATTACAATTTTTTTTTTCTTTTGGGATATTAAGAGAAAAAGAGTAGGTACTTTTAGAAAAATATTATTTGCTTATGAGATTTTATTAACACTTCGTTTCTAGTGTTTACGTGATAACAGCTGTATATTACATGTCAATCATAATATAAGTTTTATAGTTATACATTGAAGTATGCTAATATTAAATTGCAGTTTTGTGCGTATATACATATGCATAAGTAAAAATGTATTTGTTCAACATAAAATAGGAGCCAGTTGCTTGGTATAAACACTTAAATAATATGTGGAAAATTAACAAAAAATAAAAAAAAAATATGAATTAATACCGTTTAAACTGTGTTATCCACTTATATTATATTCCTTTACAGAGTGTTTACATTTGAAATCGAACTAAACTCGAATAGGAAGTAAAAGGAATTAAATGAAAAATTGACGACGTAACTATAAATAAACAAAATATTACTTAACAGTATTTAAGCACTTATATTAAAAAACTTTATAGAATCATAGTTGCCATTATCATTCTTAAAAATATTACATATAGGTAAATGTGGAATGGTCGGACCCGTGTAAAAGCAATCCGGTTAAGTGTATAACCCGTTTAAAAGAACGCAAAAATTTTGCACCATAAATTTAAACATTATTTTCTAAAATTTTTACTCGGATATTTGCAACTCGTTTAAATGCAAAAACCTTTTAAAACCACAAAACCACTGACTTATTAGCCATAATCCATAGAAAAAACTCTGTTAAACTTTCTACACATTCATTACACAACCCTTTGAACTTTTATAAACAAACCCTTTGAATTTTTACGAACAAACCTGTTAAATTATATGGCATTGACATATGTATTTTTAAATTACATATACAATACATATATATACAAATTTTTTAACATTAGTTTTTGAATTTTAAGTAAGGTTTGCATTATTAAAATCGCAACAAATCAATTATAAAAAATACGCACATATAAGCACATATTTGTGCTTATATCAAAGTTTTTTCTAAATACACGAATTTATCCGGGGTTTGCATTAATCCGGGCCTCGGATTAATGCAAAACCCGGATATGAGCATCAAATGTCAATATTTTTTGTGTGTGCAATTAAACGGGTCCGACTGTGCAAGGAATTTTAAAAATGTAAATTAAATTAAAATAAAAATTATATGCTTAGGACTTGCAAAGTTTAGTTTAAAAAATTTCAATATACATATGTATAAGCATTTGGTTTTAATTTTGAATTGATATTAATAAAATTTTAAATTGTTTTATAAAATTTGAAAAATATTTTAGGAACCTGACAGAAAGTTTACATTAACTAGTAATAAACAAAATCTAATCAATTGACTCATATAATAATATTTATAATTTGAAATGAGTTATCATTTCGTCACTACTCTTAGAGTACAGATATGTACTTCACATGGAGAAAATAATTCTGCGATAATATTGAATATTGTTAATAACTAAATTAAAATGATTGATTAATCTTGGATTGTCTTCTTTGAATTGAACGTACATGTTAAAATGGTACATAATATGTCAATCTTAAAAAATTAAACATTTATTCACAATTAGAATGGAATTCCGTTCACCAAAAGCGAACAACACCATTATACTAGAAATATATTTATACAGAAAACAAAAAAGGATGTGATACGTACTTTGTCTATACGTGACTACGTTCATCCGTAAGTAATGTACAGCAAAATAACTTATGTAAAAAAAGAAAAAAAGGGACCTTGGTGGCCTAGTGGGTAAGAGCGTATAAAATACCTTGTAAACACCAAGGGAGTGTAGGCTTAAATGCCACATACGTCGTAATAGTTTTTCCCCCTTACGTCATTTACAGCCACGCCTGAAAAGGAAAGACTGCGTAATTTCCTGTTCACATTTATGTGGCAGAGAAATGCACTGAAAAAAAAACAAAAATGAAAAGCAAAAAAAATATATATATATTTATGTGTAAGAGATTAAAGCTCTTTAATAAATTACCTGATATTAAAAATGTTTTATATAATATTTTTCATGTTTTATTTAAAAGGATTTAGAAGATTTAAAAATAAAATGATCTTGTGTCATAACTATACTCTTTTCCATGGTAATTCGTATAGAGATTGTGTATGACTTTTTATAGATTAGTGAATGAAATTTCTATTGTTTTCTGTGTTAATTCGCATCAGATATATAGAAATGTGACGCCAAGACAATAAATTCTTCAGCAGCAGAATAAGCTTTAAAAAAGACTATAAGTATACTTATGTGGTGCATGTATGGATGAAGAGCTTTTCACTAATTAATAATGTAAAACAAAAAAAAAAAACAAAAGTCCTAATATCTCGAAAAGGACTAATAAGATACCACCTCCATCAATACAATTTTTTTCTAGTTTTAGTCTCTGAAATCCCATTCAGAAATATTTGACCTCTTATGTGCAACATCCTGTATATAACATTAATAACTTACTATATTAAATCTTATTTTCATTTAAACAAATTAATTTCAATCAGAACAAATTTATATTATTATTTGTTTGCATTCTGTATGTTACAAAAAAAAACAAGGTAATTAGTTTGAAAAATTCAAGAATTGTAAAGACGGATATAAAAATAAAATTTTATCTATACTTTTGCATTAATATTCCTTTTTTTGGTTGATAGATCAAAAGACACTTTTCCAGTTTTAGGGAACCCTTACATATAATCAAAAAGAAATGTTAAAAAGTAGATTTTGGTTCCTTCGTATCTCGATTGGTTACATATAAAAATAAAATATTAGAATTATAATTTTTTTTTATCTTACGATATATGTGTACAAGTGTTTAAATATAGGGAATTTTCAATTTTTAACCCCTAATAACTTAACATGAGGAAGTACAAACATTTTTTCTTAAATAATTTTGATATTTATTTAAATTGAAAGATTTTTTTCTTCAAAAAAGTTCCTTGAAGATTTTTAAGTTTAAAATTTCTGAATGAAAAGTGTTTCGAGGATACGGAACAACCAAAATCAACAAAAATTTATTTTTCACATAACGGTAAACTTAAATACTAAGTTGCAAAAGATTATACATATGATTTATAAGGCTTAAAAAATGTCCATTTATTTTTAGATTGAGAAAATAAACAAAGCTTTAGATGTAAACATTTTAAAATACTATACTTTCGGGGCAATTAGTTTCTTATTGAGTGTGGGACTACATAAAAAAAAAAAGTTGTTCCACAATATTAATTTTTTAATGAAACCTATTATAACAGTGATTATAAAATTTCATTGCTTTTAAATGGCGTAGAACTTTTGTAAAAATGCGGACAGATAAAATTTAACTAAAAAGCTAATTTTTCCCAAAAAAAAATTTTTTTGAACGTACTGAAAACACAAAACATAAAAATAAGTAAATACATATGTATGTATATAGATTTATTAAGTTTATATAATAAATGAATGTTATATTAATTTTTATTTTGCAAAATTAAATATGCAAAACTAAAATTAAATTTATAACTTAAAAATATATGCATCATGATATTAATTTTAAAATTTGTGAAATAGAAAAAAAGAAATAAGGAATTCGCCAAAAACTGGAATCTAAAATTAATATACGTATACTGAAGGTGAATAAATGTAAACAAATATTTATTTTTAGTACCTAAAAATTAAATAAAAAAAAAAAAATTGTTAATGATAATGTGTAAACATTAAAATATAATCCATATTGTTTATAAATATTATCTTTAATTTAAATAAAAATTAAAATATGTGTGTAGGTACCTACATATATGTTTTTCGGGGGAAACCAATTCATTTTATTAGATGTATGTATGTACGTTGAAATTAATTTGAATTTTCCCAATTTAGAACAACTTAGCAAATTTTAACTTCGCATGATATTTTGGTTGCTTTAGAAATTTTTATTTAATAACTTTTAGGTTAATTATTTAAAAAAAAGCAATTCAAGAATTTCCGGAATTGGGGGTTTTTTTTTCTATTATTTTCAAAAACTGATTATGATGAGAACGATTCACTTATCAGTACGATAAGTTATCATCACAATTATAAGTATTGTAAAAAAAAACAACAAATAGAAAGAATAATAGGAAAAACCCCATTTCAATTAAATGTACATAAACATGGGTCTATGACACTTTACTGAAAAAAAAAATCAGCAACGAAAAAATCCCGAAAAATTCCAAATGATTATCTTGAGAAAAAAAAATCCCGAAAATACCAAAATGCCGAATAATATAAAATCTGGAAAACAACAACCCCGAAGAAAAAAATCTTGAATTAAAATTAGTGCTTGAAATATTATTTTTATTTTAATCATCTGAATAATATACCTACTAATTAATTATTACAAAGTAAAATGAAGATAAAAGAAATTATGACTTATATATAAATAAAATTAACTGTTGTTTACATATTTGTAATATATTTAGGTATGAACTTGAATATTATTTGGATATTGATATCAGTGGTGAACCAAGGAAATTTCTGTTCAAATATGTAAGTACATAATATGTTAAAAATGATTAGGATGGATTTTAGAGTTGGAAAAAAATCAGTGTACTTACTCACTTACATATACATATGCATACGCGGGATTCTAATTATCGTATATTTTATGGTAGGTTTACAAAATATACACATTCTGGAAAAAGAGGAAATCCTCTCTGATTTTGAAACCAACTCTAAAAACCCTTCTAATTCAGAATTTGGCATTTAGATACATATTTAAAAATATTCTGAAAAAAGATAATAGATACCCTGATTTCAAATCCAACTTAAAATCCCCTAATTCAGAATGTCACATATTCCTATGTATATAAATATTCTGTAAAAGGTGTGTAACTCTGATTTTGAGTTTAACTGTTTTACATAATATGTATTATGTACTTATTTGAACAGAAATTCCTTGATTTCGGTATTTTTGGTTTTCAGGATTTTTGTTTTCAGAATTTTGTAGTATTCAGGATTTTTTCCACCAAATTTAAATTAGACATTTTTCGGGACATTTTTAAGACAGACATTTTTTGGGATTTTTGTTTGTGATTTTTTCGTTTGCGATTTTTTTTTCTGCGAAGAGTTATACACCTCATATACATATACATATATATACATATATATAAGTATGTGATGTATATATTTTTTTTTTACTATAGGTATACGTAGCTGATAAAAAAATTTTCCAACTTTCGTAATAAGTTTAATACTACTTATGTAAAAAAAAAAAAATGATCTGTTAAATAATAATTAAATAATAATAATAAAAACATATTATGAATTCCCAGTTTTGCATTCCTAATAAAATTTACTTTAATACCTATAACTACCAAACATAATTTTTTTTTTTAAATTACTTTATGAATAAAATTTTTCTCACAAAAACAAATTACTTAATTCCTAGTATAATTTTATATTTTATGTAATATTTCTTTTATTCATAATTGAAAACATATATGTATTCAAATTCATCATATATCCACCAGGTGTACAAAAGGTGTACAAAATAAAGTTTATTTTAGCATCTGTAATCGATTTAAATCCCAGTTAATTAAATAAAAGCATGGGAATTTTAATTTTAACAAAAGGCGAGTTTTAAAATGCAAACATATATATACGTACATATTTATTACATATATATTACATACATATATATAATGTAATGTTAAAAATGATATTTGCATTTAAATCATAATAAATGGATATAATAAATTAATTTTCGATCAATTGGATTTTAGTATAAAAAAAAAAAAAATCAAAATTAAATTGCATTTAACGCCATTCAATATCGAATTTAATTGAAATGTAAATTTAGTTCTAATAAAGATTAATTTAAATTCAGATAAATTGTAAAATAAACAAATGATTGCATTTTCTATTGTACTAAAATTAAAAAATTAATACATACATACATACACATAAATAAGTATAAAAACTGTAAATGCATAGAACAATGGTATATCTGCAATGTAATTTTAATTTTTGTCTTCATATAAGATACACTGGCTTAAGTGAATGAATACTAAATTAAATACGAAAACAAGGTAGAATGTAAACTAACGGTTTTTAAAGGCGCACATTTCCAAAAGACAATACAAACTTTTTAAAATTGTGACCAAAATTTGAAAATTTCATATAAGTATAATAAGAAAAAATGTCAAAATATGATTTTTTTTGCAATTTTGAGACGCTGTAAGTTCGGAACGCTATATAACTAAGCAAAACAAAAATTTGTACAGGTGCCTAAGTTACAGGTGTCTCAAAATAGCAAATTTCCAATTTTTGAGCCTTAATAGCTCTTAAGCTTAAACTAGGTGTGGTGCAGAACAATTCTGAGGAAAATTATACTAATTCTTGTTCCCTCAAAATTTCAAGTTCCTATCTTAACGGAATTATGAAAGAAGAAAAATTATGGAAAATTTTGTTCACATAATAATAAAATTTAAATACTAGAAGTACTTACTTATAATATTGATTTATAAAGGTATAAAAAAAATTTCTGTCGAATGGTATTTTTAAATTGAACAAATATTAAGCAGAACATGAGATATTACAAATTTAAATTTTCAAAGTTGCAAGGGCTGTAGCTCCATAATGGATGGGGCTACATGAATAAGTTGTTCTACAACATTAACTTTTTTATGAGATCTACCCATGGTTAAAATTTCATACTGTATTCTTAACGGTCTAGAAGTTTTGTAAACAGAAGGACAGAGGGACAGAGTGAAACTAATAGGCACATTTTATCAAAATTTTTTACGAAAAAAAATAATTTTTGAGTTGTGTGAAAAAATAGACAGCAAAAGCTAAAACTATAATATTTCTATAAATAAATGGCTGTATTCAACTAAAATGAAGCAATGACGAATTGCAGCGCTTAAAAAATTGAACTCCAAAAATTTTACTGAACTTCGAAATCTTCAGTAAAATATAAATATGACACTTGCCTTCAGTGACCATTTGTTTTTTTTTATATATGAAAAAGTGTTTCTATACCATTAAAGCTATACGTATTATCAATTCCTAAAGTAATTTTTAATTTTTTAACTTTTAATCTCAAAACTTTTTGAAACCAAAGAATAAATAAAAAAATAAAAATGCAGAGAAATGCATTAAAAAAAAAAAAATTAAAAAAAAATCCTTAAAGCGCTTTACTCAACTGAACGTTCGATTCAATGTTCAATGTTCGATTTTTAGTGTATAAAAAATGAAGTAAAATTTAAACGTGGTACTTTTTCGATTACAGTAAAAACTGAAGTTTCCAGCAAATACTTAAAAAAAGTGAATAAAAAAGGGTAGACTGAAAATATTAATAGGTAAAAACTTGAAATATTTGAAAATGCTTATGAATGCTTATAATGAATTTTAAAATAACTACATATTTGTTTGCTAATCGTCGTGAAAAATGGCTGTTTTTGTATTATATCATTCTTAGAACTCATAGCGTCAAAGCTTAAGTTCTGAAGGATAAGCTGTATATATATAAAGTTACCGAAAATCATGTTACTTTGTCATCTAAAAAAAATTAAAAATATTTTTTTGTTTCTTTTAGCGACCCGGTTTTTCATATCAGTATAAACAAGGAAGAAGGAGTACACCCAACTTATTTTAGGAGTATACCCATTTTATTTTTATTAGAAAATTTTATTCTATTATATTATTCTATTAACGGTTTCTTTTTTTTTATGTAATTTACTCATGTAATTTATTAGATAAAGTTTTAATTTTCTTTATAGATAATAAGTCTTAGTTACTTTTTTTAAGCAAAAGCTATTAGTTTTAACTAAAACTAAAAAATTAAGTACCTTGTAAGTAAAAGTAAATACTTCATTTGTAGATAATCGTTTACTTTTACTATTATACAAGTAATTGCTGGAAAATTTTAAGTATGCACACTAAATATTTACTTCATTTCAAAAATAATAAATATTTACTTAATAAAATATGATAATTGCATCTAATGTGCGATGACATATGAATTTACATTTTTTTTTTGTAAATAAAAGCAAGAGTTGCGTAGAAATACCATATCCATACTATCACGAAGCAAACAAAAAGATCCATCCATAATGTGATATCATTTCGTTTACTCCGTTTCGCTTCTAAATCCTACTATCATGGACAATTCTTGGCCACTGTGAAATATGCTTGTATTATTTTCGTCTGCATAACAAGTAGATATATGTATCGTCTGCATAACAAGTAGATATATGTTTTCTTCTTTTTAATATGCGTGCAGTCCAACACATAAATCATAGTATGAATTTTAAAACGTTTATACAACGATCCTTTTGCTTCGTTAGATTAATTTGGGAGTTGATAGGAATTGAATCCATTTATTCACTTTCTCGTATATTTTTTTAAGTGAATAGTTTACACACTGTAGTACGATTAATTCCAAAATCTTCTGCTCTGGAAACCCGGATCACTCATGTAGCGTGAAAATGTCTTCATTTTTTTTTTTTGAAGTAGGTAAGTGATTCTCTCTAATTTCGATACTTTCTAGTAAAAATTCATTGCATAAAGAATTCGATTATAATATACGAAAATCTTAATAGACATTTCGATTTGTTAGAGCTTTCGATCATATATACATATAGATAGAGTATAAAAATAAAAATGTATTGAAATTACAAAAAAATTGTAAAAAAATTTTTTTTAAATTTTTGTTGAAAATAAGGTTTTTCCTTTTTTGCAATTTCTCCATTTAACCTTTGTAAAATTTGAAAAAAATCGGGTTTAGTTAAGTTGTATATATAATTAATATATTATTACTTTTTTGTTAATTAACATTAGTTGATTTTAACTTCGTTATATGGTATAAGTTCAGTAAGTTCAAGCTCAACTAAGTTCAAATATATATGGTTTAAAAAAAACATTTAACATTTTAAGAAAAAAATTTTATAAATTGAACAATACTATTACAAATATTATAAAGCTTTTCGAAATATTCAGGACAAAGAGCCCGATGGAAGAAAATTTTAAATATAGGAGCAAAACTTCCATATGTAATAGTGTTTACCAAAAAGGGAAAATCGTAAACAAATGGCTCAAACAAACGAAAAAATAAAAAAATTTTATTAAAAGCTCAAACGTAAATAAATCATGAAAAAAATTGGGTTTGCTAGATTAAACTACTACTCTTTTACTACTAATTAAAACTACTCTTTTACTTCAAAATCTAATGCGAATCTTGCATACAAAATCTTGCTTTCGAAAATCTTTTAAAACAAAATCTTTTTTCCAAAATTTACTAGGACAAAATCTTCCATGTAATTCAGAATGTCGTCACATATTCTTATATAATATAATTATTCTGGAAAAAGCGGCAAACCTGCTATTGAATCCAATTCTAAAATCCCTTCTAACTCAGAATCTTACATATACATATATATAAATATTCTTGAAAAAGCGTATAACCCTGCTTTTGAATCCAATTCTAGAATCCCTCCTAACTCACAATCTCACATATACATACATATTTATAAATATTCTGGAAAAAGCGTATAACCCTGCTTTTGAATCCAACTCTAAAATCCTCCTTAACTATTTGTTTATACATACTTTAAAAACAAAGCCACAATCTATTCCTTTAAAAATATTTTGCAAGATTTTGTCCGTGAAAAATTTTGTAATGCAAGATAAAAAAAATCAACCTTGCAGGTTGATTTTGGCGTGCAGGATTGTGACCCGCTCCCAAAAGAATTTATTTGATATATTTATTTTTTTTTTTTTTGATCCGATCACGGAACTTTCATGCGTTTTCATAATATAAATCGTTAACAGGTTTGAAAGTGATATTTGACAGGTTTTTGTTTTCAAAGTATGACATTTGACAGTTAACAACCATAAAAAAATCGGGAATTTTTATATTTTAAATGAACACTAAAATAGTTTTAAAAAAATAATACATAAGTAAATAGTTTTTTAGTTATTAAAAATTTAACAAATTATGACATCTTTTCAAAAAAAGTCGGTTAAAATTGTTGTTTAAATATTTTAAATATTATTTAAATATCAGATTTGCCTTAAATATCAGAGATACATCATACATTCTTTTTGTTTGCTTCACTTCTCTAATTATTTTTACGTATAAAATTCTACTGGCTTG
The DNA here is from genome assembly GCA_947095535.1 of Poecilobothrus nobilitatus. Classification (NCBI taxonomy): domain Eukaryota; kingdom Metazoa; phylum Arthropoda; class Insecta; order Diptera; family Dolichopodidae; genus Poecilobothrus; species Poecilobothrus nobilitatus. Next base: position 47,762,864 of record OX352772.1, on the reverse strand, counting down.
ATAATCCATTTTATTCATGATTTTCTTGAAGGACTAAAGGACTTTCTTTAATTAAAAAGGACTAAAAATCAATTAAAAAAATATTTTAAGGTTTCCTTTGACCATTATATAAATTACTGAAAAACTGCTTAAAATTCCTGCAATAATATTTTTCTTTTTTTATTAATAAAGGGTAAGACCACATCAGTAATCACTATATTCGAGTTCCGTAGACTTAATAGCGTACTTCAAAACATAACAGATCTGCAAGAACGCTATCGATCACACCAGCTATAGCTAAGAAAAATAAGTAGGTATAAAAAAAAAAAAAATAAGCATAATTTTAGAATTGCTATAGAGTCAAATAATTAACGGTTTAATGACATAAAAAAATTAAAAGCTTTTAAATTTAAATATTATGTGCATACTTAGATCCTCTTTTAGAAAGATAAATATAGGAAAAAAATAGGAAAAATTTATATCATGCAAGATCACTTAAATTACTTAAATTATTTGAGATTTTACCTCTTTAAAACAAATCATTTGTAACTGAGATAAAACATTTAATTTTATCACGATCGAAAACAGAAAAAATAAAACTGAACGAAAACTAATTGGTGAATAGTGATTACTGATTAGTGATTAACTGATTACTGTCTAAATTTAATAATATAAGGCTTAAAGTATTTTAAAATTTTGAACACACATAATATAATTAATATATAAATTGAATTTAATTTGTTACGCCTTTTTAAATACGGTATTAATTAAATTATATATTATACTTATTATATATTTATAAAAATCAAAGTTTGTTATGAAAACTAACTTACATTTTTATTATAGACTTAGTAGATAAAAGTAGATAATATTATGCAATGGGTGTTCCGCTGTTAAAAGAAATATAAAAAGAAGATGAGCTCATGACAACTATTTCATATATCTCATAATAATTAAAGTATTAATTTGCTCGTTTTTTTTTTTGCGAAGGTAGGTGAAAATCATCGAAATACACTATAGAGGAGTGAAAACGAGCACAAGTTTTCTATGAGTGTGTTGGACTTTAAGCCATTAAACACCACCTCCCTTTTTCGACCAAACAATACGAGCTTTAGTCGACTTATATACTGCCTGGTCAAAGGAAGTTGAGTTATGGAATGGAAATTGATTTCAAATTGGTAGGCATATTGTGAACAAAGTTGTTAATATTCACCTTGAATCTTTGCACATTGTAAATGTAATTACTACTAATTCTGGAGAAGACATAAGGTAAAATATCATTTCACATTCGTGATGTTCGTACTCCAAACGAATTATGCCATCTGGTTATTTGAATGTTAATACATTTTTTGAAACTGTACTGCAACGGTAAAATGGAACATCATAATATAATCTTAACTGTTTCTAAATGATATTGATTGCGGATAGGAAATTCATAATTAATTATCTTCATATGAAAGTTAATTTTTGTTTCTATATTATAAATTTTAACGGACTTTTTAAAGTATAGCAAAGAAAGGATTTTTGAAAACTTTAGATTCTCTCGTCTATTCTGCCTTTAGATTCTATCATTTATGCTAAGCTTTAGATTCTATAATCTATGTATCGTTCTAAATTATCGATACAATTATATTATTATTGCATGTTTTTCTTTTCTGATATTTTTATTCACTTAATTTTCGTATTTTCATTTTTTATTTATTTCTTCGCAATTTTCCAGAATGGACACCCGGTACATATAGTATTTGAATTTTTTTTTTTTGTTATAATACTTAAATACATTTCTTAACTTCATTTACACCCACGGAAGGATCAATGTACGAAAAATTAGAAAAATAGCCACAACAACTGACTAAATTATAAAAAACCAGAAAAATGAAATAAAATGCAAAAAACAATGCAAATAAAAATTCATTTGAGTAAATTACAAACAATGAAAGTGAAATCAAATATGATAAAAAACAAAAAAAAAATTTTAAAATGTATATATATATATGCAATGCAAAATTTATACATATTATGAAATTGTCTGAGTCGGTTGATTATGATTAGCGTATAAATACGCTGCGCTATATTATTTACTATACGGAGTACATACATACATACCCTTCAAAATAAAATGAAAAAATTTTTGTTTTTATTATTTTTGTCATAATATGAAAAAAAAACGAGGAAGAATACAGTTGCCTTTGTCAACTCTTAGATACCCGTACGAACCGTTAGTATGTTCATAGCCTGTCTCTCTGCTTATAATATTATTTTTTTAATTTTTTAGTATGTTAAAATAATTCGGGTGAATTTTATAATTTCTAGAATTATGGGTTATACATATATGCAAACTATATATTTACACATTCTTCAAAAGCAGATTCTACCCTTCCACATAACGATTATCAATCCAAAACTTTTCCAAATATGCTATAGCACCATTTAATACTAAGCGGCAAATGTATAAATTATTCATCGTACAGGTATAAAAAATGTGAAAATTCGACTTTTCTGGAATTTTGAGGAGCTGTAAGTCCGGAACCCTTTATAACTAAAAAAAATGTTAACACACGCAAAAATATATTACTAGAGCTTTAATTTTTATGTCTTGCCGAAGAAAAATTTGTACAGGTGCCTAAAACTAGCATATTTTAAATTTTCAGCCCTAATAGTTCTTAAACAGGGAGTAGTGCAAAAAAATTTCTAAGGAAACTTATAATAATTCTAAAATTGTAAACTAACTAATTCTAAAAAAATTTCATGCAAAATGTGGTTTTCACATAACAGTAAATTTGAATAGTAAATTACAAAATATTGCATAATTTTGATAATGCTTTATGGAAATAATAAAATTTTCGGTCTTCTGGCGATTTTAGATTGTAATAGTATTACGCAGAGCCTGAAATAAACACATCCGAAAATGGGGCTTTTTTGCAATTTTCAAGGGCTGTAACTCTGGAACCCTATACAACTAAAGAAACCTTTAAGACACATAAAAATATATTACTGTAGCTTTAATTTTTATATCTTGCCGAAGTAAAATGTGTACAGGTGCCCAAGTTACAGGTGTTTAAAAATAGCAAATTTTCAATTTTTGAGCCCTAATAGCTCAGAAACAGGGGGTGGTCCAAAAAAGAATTTCTGAGCAAACTTATACTAATTGTAAAAGTTCTTTTTGCTCTCAGAATTGCAAGCTTCTATTTGAGTGTCGGAGTTATGAAGGTAGAAAAATCATGAAAAATCTGGTTTTCACATAACGGTAAATTTAAATACTAAAATTAAAAAAATTGTATAATTGTGATACTAATTTACAAATTTAAAAAAAAATACCTGTCGAATGACGTTTTCTGATTGAAAAAATCTTAAGCAGAACATGAGACATATGCATTTAAAAATAGGGCTTTTTCAAAGTTTGAGGGGCTATAGAAGCGTAACTGGTGGGGCTACAGAAAAAAGTTGTTCTATAAAATTAATATTTTTATAATATGTATCAGCAGTTAAAATTTCAAGGCTCTATTTCAAAAAAAAATGTGGAGATCTAAAAGTTAGGTGTTCGAGAGCTACCCGAAGTTTTGGTCGGATCTCAACCAAAAAAAAATAAGGAACCTACAAATTATTGTAAGAATATTTTGTATTAATTGCAAGACTCTAGCATTCTTAGTTTTTGAGTTATCTTGCTGATGGACGGACAAAGCTTAATCGACTTAGAATTTGATTTTGATCCGATCCACACCGTTGAAGGTATATCTACTAGCTAGCCTTTTTCGAGGTGTTACAAACGGAGGAGCAATTTTAATATACCCGATCCTTATCGTACGGGTATAAAAAGATAAAAAATTTTGTATTACTATGTAATAATATAATCTTCTTTAATTAATTCTGATTATCACAATAAAAAAAAATGTTTTCATTTTTTTTCAGTATGTACATTTTTATATATTGTATATGTACGTCACACTTCCGTCGTCTGCTGCTTTAAATTTAATAGATCATTGAATTTTTTTTTATTTTTTTTTCTTTTATATCTACATCTACATATACATTATATTTATTCTTTATAATATTTATACATATTATTTTATAATGCATTTTAATGTCATTCATTTAGCCACAAGTCAGTCACTGAATTATTTCAGACACTCACTCTTAATCAGTTACTACATTCATGGTTAATTTAAATTTAATTAATTTAACTCTTTAAAAACTACATAATATAACTAGATACAGAATTAAGAATAAAAAAAAGGAAATACTAAAATATATTTACTTTAGGTTCTATAAAAACAGGTTTAAAGGTGCTTTAAAATATGAACAACTTCTTAAATAATTATCTAATTATTTGTTTTTGTTTTTGAATTTAAACATTTATAAGCCAATCGCCGAAGGATCTCGTCAGGTGTACTGAAACAAGGTATTAAAAAAAAAATTTAAAAGATTTCTTATGGCAATTTTAGGAATGAAATAAGCATATGTAGTTCTGAGCATTTTTTTTTCAAATATAAGACAATTACGAAGCAAATACCTAGTTGCTGAAAGGATTGTTATATTGTAATTTGTAAAGAAAGAAAATCATTACAGTGTTACTATAGTTAGTTAATAGTGTGGGAAGATTAGACTCCTTTCAATTATCAATTTTTAATTTTCGTATAAATAGCGCGGTCTTTATTTTACTCTTAAATGTCATCATTCCCTTTTTTTGTTTTTGAATTACATGTCTGCTGTTGATTATTTAGTCTTAAAGGGTTAATGGTATACAAGATAAATCTGAACAATTTAAAAATAAAATGAGTCATAGTAAGATTGTGCAATATATTCTTGCATATGTACATATTGTAATTACTTGAAGTTATTTATCTTTTTGCGTGTGTGTGCATATATTATGTTTATAGGTATAATTGTTGCAGCTTTTTTTAGTATTTCCCGTTGTACTTTTGATAAAAAAAAAATCTTTTTTAGTCTATTTTATATTTGAATTAAAATAAAAGAAACCTAGTAATGAACATTTATAAATTGTATGATTAGAGCTGTTTAAAATGTAATAAAAGCAAGAATTTTTGTTTTGTCGGAAAAAAATTTTGTTCGACCGATTTCGAATATTTTATTTCATTGCGGTTACAATAAGAGGACAAAACATCAACTGTCATAATTTCCAGAATATGTATGTACATTTTGTAGTTAATCATTAAAATTCGGCGCTGATTTCGAAAATTAATTTAGTTCAAGAATTTTTTTTGCAGGATATTTTTTTTTTCTTAAGATTTTTTTGTGAAAGATTTTTTTTTGCAGAAAATTAACATACTTTTACTTGACGCAGTAACTGAATGGACTAAATTATGATTTCGCAAATTGCAATTTCGTAATAGCTACATATAATGTAAAATTTTTGTAATTTAGAATTTTGAATTTGAGATTTTGTATTTTGGCATTTTGATTTTGGAATTTAATACCCATTCAAAAAAAAACTAACACTTTCAAATCACAAGTTTTTGATGAAACAAAATTTCGGGAAACGGCTTTTCGAAGCAAACCCACAAATTTAGTTGTGACACAAATTATGTGATCAAGATCTTACAAATAAAATTTCTAAATTTAGTAATATGAAAGATATGGAAAATCTTTTTACGACATTTTCAAACATTTTTTTTTGACATGTCTTGAATGTTGAGCAAAGATTAAAAATTCGGGTCTATGACATTTTACTGAAAAAAAAAATCCTGAACGAAAAAGTCCCGAAAAACAAAATTCCGAATGATTTAAAATCTTGAAAAAAAAATCCCGAAAATATCAAAATGCCGATTAATAAAATCTCAAAAAAAAATTCCGAAAAAAAAATTTTTAATTAAAATTATTACTTGAAATATTATTTTTATTTTAATCATCTAGTGCTAGTCAATATTTAAATATAAAATAATTTTAATGGCGTTTATTTTAAACAAATAATATGAACCGGGTTGCTATCATATCATCATATAATATGAAATTTTATGTTTGTTTTTTTAAAATGTGCTTCTAATTAATTATTATAAAATAAAATGAAGATAAAAGAAATTAGAACTAATACAAATAATAGTATTGTTTACATATTTGTAATATGAACTTGAATATTATTTGGATATTGACATCAGTGGTGAACCAATTTACAATAAGGGTACAAAGGGATACAAAATAAGGGTACTTACTTCTTTACATATACATACTTTTCCGAATATGTATATATATGTATACGCGGGATTCTAATTATCATATAATCGTATGGTAGGTTACAAAATATGTATACACATTCTGGAAAAAGAGGAAACCCTCTCTAATTTTGAATCCAACCCTTCTAATTCAGAAATCTGGCATTTAGATACATATACAATATAAAGATATTCTGGAAAAAGGGGAATTCCCTAATTTCGAATCCAACTCCCTAATTCTAAAAATTCCCTAATTCAAAATGTCATATATTCGTATATGTATATAAATATTCTGTTAAAGGCATATAACTCTGTTTTTTGGTCCACCTTTAATATCTCTCCTAATTCTCTCACATATATATACTATATAATATATATACATATATATTTTGAAAAAAGCGTACAAGCTGGTTTCGTATCCAATTTTACAAAAATCCAAAATGCTTTTATTTTTTTTTTACAAATGTACCTACTTATTTGAACAAAAATTGCTTGATTTCGGTATTTTTGATTTTCAAGAATTTTTTTTTCGGGATTCTGTAACATTCAGAATATTTTTCACTAAATTTAAATTCGAGTTTTTTTTGTCGGGATTTTGTCGTTCGGCATTTTTTTTTTTGCAGCAAAGTGTCATGCACCCTAAATATTCTCCAGACACTTGAAACTTTCAGATTTTAAAAACTATTTAGAGCACTTCCAAGCTTTGCGGGTGGAATTTCTCGTAACAAATAGCACTACATAATAAAAAGGTTATGATTATTTCATTTTTTTATGTCCGAAAATATACAAATTTTGTACGAGAAAAATTAAGATGCAGACAAAAGACAGACAGAATAAAAAATTATTAAGCATGTTAATTGTTAATTTTTTTTTTTTTGAAAATATGTTAAAAGAAACAATATTAAAATTATAGAACAACTTTTTATATATTTATAATCCCAGAATAAAGAGAACAAGAAGTTTTTGTTTAAATGATAAAATAATCAAAAATTACTTATTAAAGATTTTTTTTTTTATAAATTGTAATACAGATGATCATCTTTTTCTTTTTTTTTTTTCTTTTACCTTAACCTTCTTCGTCATCATCACTTGGCGGTTGTACTGTTAAAGGATTTATATTAGAATGGTATAATATTTTTCTTTTTTTTTGAAATTCTTCTCTTTTCTCTGCATCATCATAATCATTTTCTGACTTAGTATCATCATTTTGCAGACCATTTTTCTCTTTTGTCTATGAAAAATTTTTTTTATATTTATTATTAATAGTGTTAGATAAATATTTGTTAAGAAATTTTAATTCCAATTTATATTTTATGTTTGTAAGTATAGATTTTATATAAAATCAAATTCAAATCAAAATAAATAAGTAAATATATGTATATTGTATATATAATTGGTCTATTTGTCTTATAAATATTATACTTAGGTCGTTGCAAAATAGTGGATTTTCAATTTTAAGTATACGTATTTAAAGTAACATATTATATACTTACACATATATGTACACATGTACAGAAAATCTTTTTCATCATTTTCGATCTATATTCAGATTTATACAACAAACGCGAATAAATTTTTTTAGTTATATATATATATATATATATTGGCAAATATTAGCTTAATTATATTAAATTTTTCACAAATAAAATTAAATTAAAAAAAAAAAAAAAAAATTGAACTCTTACTTCAGCTTCTTCAATTTGCTTTTGCAATTCTTCTAATTTGCTAGCTAATATATGTGGATCAACTCCTTGATTTCGACAAAAGGGCGCGTAAAATGGTGTTTTAGGCTCATCAATAACATCAAAACCATAATCTTTAGTTGTTGGATGAAATGTATCTAAAATATTTTTTTCGTCAAAATGTGCACTTTTAGAAACCCTATTTATATTTCCACTATCTTTATCAACTTTAATAATAGATGAAATTAATGAAGCACTTTTCTTCTTGATATCTTCTGACATTTAATATAAAAAAAGTTAATTTATTTTTTCTTTTTTTGATTTTATTTTCTTTAGAACAAAAAAAAAAAATTTTTGAAAACAAAATTTCAAATGAATAATTTATTTAAAAAAAAAAAAAAAACAACAAATAAAATAAAAACAAAAAATAAAAACATCAAATTTTTGAGTCAAACATAACTATAAAAAAAAAAAAAAAATTTAAAAGATAAATAAATATGTCTATTTACTTTGATATTTTTAAATACTAGATGATACATATTTATAAATATTTTATTTGTATATAAATTTTCCAAAAATCACATTAATTCTTTAATCAGTTTCCTTTCTGATTATTTAACTACATATTATATAAATCTTATAAATCATATTATCATATAAAAAAAATATTTTTTTTTTTACAGATAATAACAATTTTCACGTTGTTTATTTTAACCTCCTAAGCACAATGAGCGTAACCATCATGCAGAAATAATACTTCAAAAGTTAAACTTAATGTAAAACAATACAAATACACACAATAAAAGTAACCATCAAATTTTCAACGCAGTCATCGCACAAAAATTTATCAACTTTTAACTTTAATGCAAAATTTCAACTTTGACAGCTAATATTGTTGGTTGTCTGTCATTATGCATTGTTTTGTGATTGTTTATTATTTCTTTTAATATGCAAGTTTTTAAAAGAAATAGAATATTAGAAGAAATTGTTAACATTTGAAAATGAATATTTATATACTTACATACAAATATTATAATATTATATTTATATTAATAAGGTTTATTATTAGGTAATTTTAATACTTTGTTTATTTTATTCACTCTATTTATACCTATTACTGTTTTTTTTATTCTTTTAAATGTCACTCTTTTGATTTTTCTTTTTTTTCTTTTAAATGTCACAAAGCTACGGTTTTTGACATTTTGCAACTTTATTGCTGCGTGATGATTTGTATACGTCATAGATATACACACAATGTAATAATTTTTTTTTGCACGTATTCTCTGTATCTACACTACACAAAATATAATTTGCAGAAGCGCAAACTATAAAATTATATACACATATGTATATGTATATTCGGTGGCAATCAACGTAGGCGACATACATTATTTGATATTTTGTTGAATTTATTTCGCTCGACAATTTTCTTGTGAAAATGCTGAAATATTCATTTTCAATCATGAATAACTAATTATTTTTTATAAATTATTTCTCTTCCTATTATTTTTCTATTATTTCATTTATTACTTTAATCTAGACTTTTATTTTTATATGTATTTTATTATAATTACTTTTATTGCTACTCCTGCTACTACTCCGAGTACTGTCAAATATATTTGGTTTAAGAAGAAAGAAACTGTTCTATATTCTTTAGCGCATAAATTGTACAAAATCAAAATAGCTGACTTTACATTAAACTTAAATATATCTTAATTTTTGGCTTAAATTGATTGAATATGAAACACATTAGAGAGAAAGAGAAGTTGTCAATCTATATTTTATTATATCTATGCTATACGATCATTGTGCTCAAAATATAAATAAAAATCAACCGAAAAATGAATAAAACAGTTCGTATTAGATTGTTAGATATATAATTAATATACTGACCACGTGAAAGAGCTATGAATGTTTTTCTATATTTTTATAATATGATTACTTGTTAGTACAATGCCAATTGTTATGTTTTTGTTTTCATTATGAAAGAATATTTGAAGACCTTAAACTTGAGATATATGTATGTATCAAAAAAAAAAACCCCTCTATATAAGTGCTTATTTTATTGTACATTAAATTAACCGTGTATGTTTTGTTTATTATTTATAATAAGTTTTGTAGAATTCCAAAGATTTATTTTAAAAATTAAAATTTTTAAAATTATAGGGACACAAATGAAGACATAATTGAATTTTGTTTAAATTGAAATTTAAAATTGATTGTACTTTCCTATATGTATTTAAAAAAAAAAAAAATATTTAAATTCGCAATTAAAAAAAGGAACAAATATTCTAATATGTATTTAACAGAAATTTAAAAACTTGCAAACTTCCTTCAAATATTTATAAGTTATAAAATTTAAAATATGTAACTAATTTTTTTTTTTTTTTTCATCTTAAGAATGTTTTCGATCACAGTTTCTTTAACTGTACGTCAAAAACATTGGAAAGAACCTACCTGTTCTATTATCTACATAAATATATCATCTACATATGTTATATATAGATATATGTGTATATATAATGAAAACGAAGTATGGAATTCCTGGTCCTATAGATATATAAGAAAATAACAGTTTTTCATAAACTGGGATAAAAATTCTACTTTCACTCGGTATTTAAACGACATAGAGTTTATAAAAAAGAGACAATTTGGTAGTAGATTTTAAAAGATTTTACTTTTAAAAATTTTACCTTCACATTAAACTAGATCAGTTCTTTTTCTGATCCAAATACAAGCATTAATTTTAAGAACCATATTTTTATTAAGGAGACAGTTGAATTTCATTATTAAGTATTGAAAGTTATATATATTTTAAGAGAACACTTTTTTAAGTAAATCATAGATTTGACAGAAATAAAACAACGGTCCATATTTTGATTCAATTTATTTTAGGGAAGCAATTTGAAACAATAAACAAATAAATTAAAATATCCTGTTAGACCTAGAAATAAAACCCTGTACAAACAAATATAAAATGTTAAGTAAATTTCAAAATCAATATGACTGAACAAAAAGGAATTGACCGATTGATGGAGATGCCATTTGACAGTATCCAGTACTAATCTTATTTAAACAAGATCACGAATTATTTAGCTTTAATATACCTACTTATAAGAAACTAAAGTCAACGAAATCTATATTATCTGAAGGTACATAATGTATATGTACGTGTATATGTATTTAGTTACAAAAGTTAAAAAGAATTTGCTCTTTAAACATATTTTATTTTTATATACATATACATACATACTTATTATTATTTATTACCTTACAAAATTGAATTACATAAAAATTTGTTTACCTTTCGAAAATATTGAAAAAAAATAAACAAAAATTTTCCTTCAATTGAAATAAAACGAATATGTATGTACACACTTACATACTTATTCTAAACTACATTTTTAAAAAATTTTATTTTAACTGTAAATTAGACATGTAACAAACGCATAAATTATGACAACTGTAAAATGAAAATTTTTTAAGAAATTCTTCTCTTGGCAATAAATTATTAAAAAATAAAATATTTATGTATATAAACAATGATTGATGGGTTTATGTCAAGGTCAAATTATAATTCTAAATTTGAAATTAACTTTACAGTTATATTTTGAAATAATTATTAAATTTTTAATTTGTTTAAATGCTTCAGATATTTTCAAGATTTTGACTTATTAATATTTTTTAAATTTAAATTTTGTTAAATTTCGTAAAAATTTGAAATAGGTACTTCTTATGTAATTAAAAATAACTAAAGAGATTATAATTTATTCATGCTCATATGATCTTCCGTTCCGTTTACTACGTTTGAATATAAAATAAAATAACAGAACAGATAGGTACATACAAATATGTAAGTTAGGTACGTTTAAACCTTTGATAAAGTAGCATCAGTTAAATAATTGAGTTATCAGCTTTTTCATATATGTATGTACATATGTAATATAAGTATGAGCTTATAAAGTATATTTTTGTTACTAGTTTATATCTCAATTTACAACATATATTACAGATGTTTAAACAAAATTATTCATACTTTAATTTATATATGTACATATGTATGTATGTGTATGTTATATGCCAATTATTATTATAATGATTATAATGGCGCTGTTTACACTTGTTAACATTTCTGTATGCAATGATGTATCCATTCTTGTATTTAAAATGTGCTGGAAAACTCTCGCGGTTACATTTCTATTTTGTAGTTGCAACTTTTTATGTGTGCGTTAATATTATAACTTATTTTTTTGACCCTATAACATTTTTTATTGTTGCTTTACATGTATTTGTGACTTGTAACAGCTATACCGCCTGTTTACACTGGTTGCATTATTCAGTTGCAACTTTTTCTTTTTCTTTCCGACTTCATCAGGTCAAAAAAATAAGTTATAATATTAACGCACACATATAAAGTTGTAACTACAAAATACAACTTAATGTGAACGCGCGAGTTTTGTAGCACAATTTAAATACAAGTAGAAATACATCATTGTATACAGAAATGTTAACAATTGTAAACAGGGCCTAATGTAAACGCGAGAGTTTTGCAGCACATTGTAAATAGAAGAATTAATACATCATTGCATACAGAAATGTTAACAAGTGTAAACAGAATCATAAAGCAGTTAAATTTTGTTTAACAAAAATTAATAAAGGTTTTCGAAATTTTACGCATTTTCGTCATTTTTTTTTCGTTTTAAAATTTTTTTTTTGGGAGAAGCGAGGAAGTGGGAAAGAAAAAGAAAAAGTTGCAATTGAATAATGCAACCAGTGTAAACAGGCGGGAAAACACACACGATTCTACATATTCTAATCAATTTTACTTATTATATCAATCTATCTAAATACAACTAATAACATTAAATTTATTAATTTTAAATTTCTCAATTTTAAATGAATTTTTTTTATTTTAATTATAAAATTTATTTTAAAAGCGTAATTAAGTAAATAAAGATAAAAGAAATGCAATTGTTAAAAAACAAAAATACTCATAACTAATTAATATGCAGTTTTAAAATGCAGACCCGTTTAGACATGTCACCATTATAAAATTAGCAAACATATACACATATAATACATAATATATATGTATGTAAATAAATATGTACGTATTATAATATTATATACTAAATAATTTTATAATAATAAAAGAAACAAGAAACATATGAAACGTAATTTAAAACATTGAAATATATTATGAATCATCAAATCGTTTTTTTTTTTTTTTAGGAGGAAATAAAAGTCTAGTCGGCGTCATAACAATGATTTGTTAACTGGCTGTATTTAATATAAATATAAACAATCAGTACTTTATAATAAATATTTCGAATCTATATGTATACGTAACGTAGTATACGTTTGTAGTTTGTATACGTATTATATGTAGGTACTATATCTATATAATTATAAATTTATTATCGGTTGGTAGATTACAATTGCACAGCACCATATGTGAAAATAATAATATAAGTATCTTTTTTGGCTTTTTTTTTTACTTATAATTATTAAAAATTTGCATAACCGAACCTAATTTATAGTTTTTAAACTTGCCAAAAAAAGAAAGCTATAATAAATTTTATATGTGTTCTTTTTATAAAAGAACGATTTTAAACGATTATTATGAATTTATTAAAAACTTTTAAAGAAAAAAAGTACGGTAGTGTTTTGTTACTGCATTTAAAAAAAGTTAAAGATATTTTCAAAAATCGCAAAACTGATATTAATATATTCAATATTTAAAATTATTAAGTATTAGGTTTCAATTTTATTAAATTTATTTCTACGTTATTAGCCCATTCAATTAAAATTATTAAACTAGTAACAATTTGATTAAAACTCAATTCGACTAAAACAATTGAACTATAGAACAATTTGACTAAAAACAAATCAACTTGCATAGGTACCTACTTACTAAGTATAATATAGTTTACACTTTTAAATTATTGAAATAAGTATGTTTGTAAAAAAAAAAATAACTAGAAAGGACTTTAGAGTTGGTTACAACTCAGGGTTTTAATAACTTTGTAAAGCGCGGATTTTGGGGACGGCAGCCTCCATTATTTGAAATTCTTTATAATCTATCTACATAATAAAAGAATTTCTATTATAATCTATACATCTATTAATAAAGTATGTAAGGAAAAAAAATGATTAGCGAGGATTTCAGAGTTGCAAAAATCAGGGTATTCCATTTTGCCGAGTATTTATATATGCAAATATGTAAGATTTTGAATTAGAAGGGATTTTAGAGTTGGATTTTAGAGTTGGATTTTAGAGTTGGATTTTAGAAAAAAGGATTTGAGGGCGACAAACTCCACTACTTTAAATTTTTTTTGTGTTGAAATATGTATTAAAAAATAATCAGCAAAGATGTTAGAGTTAAAACATTGAATTCCCACTACCCAAGTAAATTTACATAACTATACAAACATTGAATTTATTCAAATTGTAATTACAGAAAAATCCGCTTAAGTTCTCTTACAAAAATGTTAGCAATTTTGTGCACTTATCCGAACAAATCACTTAACCGAACTCGAATAAGTACTTCGAGTAAGGTACTTATTTAAAATTCGTTTAACTGCCTCGTGGTAGGTACTTATCCATAATTAATGACATTTTCTTACAGAAAGTAGATGTCTCTTGAGTCACATAAAAGTAAAATTTTAATCAAAAATTTAATATTTTTTCGGTATCAAAGGTAGATATCTCTTGAGGCACTTAAAAGTAAAATTTTAATCAAAAAATTTAATAATGTGCTTTGAAAAACAGAGTGCTTAAGAGGTTTAGGAACTTAAACGATAAGCACTTAAGCGAGTATATTTGTATGCAATTTTCAGACAATTTTAAAATGTCAATATTTTTGGTTTCTGAAACAAAAAAAGCTACTTATCCGGAACGCACTTAAGCGGATTTTACTGTACTTGTATTGTGTAGAATTGAGTTTAAATTGAATTGTTTTTGGTTGTATTGTTTTAATCGAATTGTTTTTAGTTGAATTGTTTTAGTCGAATGGGATTGTAGTCTTATTTTTATTTTATACATTTATTTTTCAAAAGTTTTTTGAAAAAGTAGCTTATTATTTTCTCTCTGTTGATCCGCCCTTCTGTATGTTTACATTAAACTTCTACTCAGTTTACACGTAGGTAAATCACATTAAAAAAAATAACATTATACAACGGTTGTCTGAAATAATATCCAAGAAATAAGGCCGAAACGGCTTTATATCCTTTTTAAAGTGATAATAAAGTCGAAATGGTGGTTTTTGTTTTTTTTTTAATTCGGATCGGTTTTCCAAATATTGCAATTTTAATCTTTGTTTCGTTTTGTATTCAGAATATGTTGTTTGTTGCGCTTATTATTTTATGGTAAACTTTCTGAAAAAAAGGGATATACCTAACTCTTCTAAAATAATTAGGAGGGATACTATTGTAAATGCCTTATTGTTAAAATATGTACATACATATATAAGAAAAATAAGTAAGAGCGATTTTATAATTGGTTACAACATCAGGATTATACGCTTTTTCCACAATATTTATATGTATTTACCTTTATGAGAGATTTTGAATAAAGCCTTCCTCAGACCGGCGCGAAAAAAATTCGCGCGACAATCGCGCGGAATCCGCATACATATGTGCCCACATTGAAAATTTGCAAAGACATAGGCGATAGACATAGGCAAACAGAAAACAAAAAATAAATTATTGTATTGTCAATAAATTTAAAAAAAAAATTTACATTGAGTGATCTGTGTTTTTGTTTACAAAACAAAAGTAATAATTTGAAAAAAGTAATAATTTTTCTATTTGAAAAAAACTATTTGGATTTATAATAAAAATTAAAAATATTTGATTTACTTGAAAAACATTTCTAAAACCATATTTCAACTTTTTTCCTTATATTTTTGTAATCTTTGTTTGATAGATTACGGATAGATTGCGGAATTGCGGAAAACAAAACGCACCGCTGCCCCAAAAAAAAACACACCAGTCTGGGGAAGGCTTAATAATGAATATTGTAGTTGTTTACAAAATCAGTGTTTCAAAAAATTGTTTAGCAGAAGTTTGAGGCCAATGATTCCCTTCTATTTTAAGACTATAATTTTATTAAAATAATTATAATAGGTATAATTAACGAAAATCATTCAAATTTAATAATAAGTTCTTTTGAGTATTTTTGTTATTGAATATTGCAAAATGTTGAATTACAAGCAAATATTTTTTTTAAATAATCAATATAAAGTTCGACTTAATATCCTTTCTAAATTTGACATTATTTCAGTTTCAAAACGGTAAAAAGGGGGGAATTTAAAAAAAAAAATTTAAAAAGGAGGAAATGAACGGTTTATTTCTGGAGACATTAATTAAAAGCACAAAACAAAAGTATTATAATTTTTTGCAATCGGACATTTAAGTTTACCTTTATTTTCTAGGTACTTACTTACATACTTATGTATATATGTATTATTTTTGTTTGTAACATTCATTTAAATATCAACACCTGGGCAAAAGTTTTTAAGACACAGCACCACCATTTTTAGTTTCAAATAGGAAGTTAAGTAGTTAACTATGTCGTAACTATAAGCAAAACAAACCATTATAAACTTTCAGGACTTCAACAGCAATTTGAAGCAACAGACTCAGTTCAGCATTAGTCAAATTTACAAGAATCCCCTTAAAATGTATTTCTTTCAATGTACTTATTGAGTATTTCAATCTTTTATCAATTAAAAAACAGAAACTTACCCATATAACTCATAAAGATATCTTAAATCATATCATAATTTTTTAAAGATATCTTAATTTTTTACTTAAATCGCAATCGTATTTTTTTTGATTTAAGTATCTTCGAACAGTGTTTAAATAACATGAAGAATAACTGTATTCTACTCTCACCGTATTATGAACACTGTTTAGTACATTTGTTTGTTTATAAACAAATAAAATATTTTTTAAATTGAAAAGTAATCAGAAAATTGAAAAGTAATCAAAATTTATAAATAATACTAGATCTTAGCTTTTAAAATATTTTTTCACTAATTCAGAGATATTTGTTTAAGCAACGGTTTTATACCTGAATTAATCTTTAACTTTTTCAGACTATCTGAAGTATCTTTAAGTATAAATAAAATAAAAATGGAATTAATTAAATAGAATTTTTATACTGTAATTATTATGAAAGTTTTCCAATTGAAAGTATGTTGAATATAAATAAAATTTTATTTTAAATAAGTACACGTACATACATACATATATTGAAAACAACTTTTGGAATTTAAATATTTTTTTTGTATTAACTGTAATAAACAAGAACTTAAAGAAGTTTTTTTTTTTTTTGAAATAGAATTGATTAATGAATAATTAATTTGCCGAATATGAAATGTATCATATAAACAATAAATTGAAATAAAATGCAATTTTGTAATTGTTATTTTTAAAAATGGTTTCAACAAAAATTTAAGAAATAAAAATAAGTTTCAAAAAAAAAAAAAAAATAACAGATGACAGCAGTAGTGAAAATGACTTACAGTGAAAATATTTATTAAGATTTTACAATTCAAATGATTAATGATAGAATATTATCTAAAAGTATAGGTAATAATTCTTTTCTTATAATTATATAATTATTTCTTTTTAATTTATTTTTGTATAACCTAATTCTAAAGCAAAAAAAAAATCAAAACATTATTACCAAGTTTTTCAATCAAAAATTTAAAATTAAAATAAAGTTAAAATAAACGTTTACTTTATTTATGTCTATGTTCATAGATTAGATGACAATGTAGATCTATTGTGTTCCTTCTATTACCAAATGTTGTGGATTTTGCCTCCATTGATGACAGTCCTATTGCATCTAAGAAATTAAAGATTTGTAAAGGGTTTATTACTAAGGCAGTTCATTTTTAATAAAGCAATATGTATTCCAGATGCATATATCTCGCTCGTAGTAAAGCTCCACAATTTTCGAGTATATGTCTCGGACATTTTTCAACTTCTTCACATAATATGAATGTATACCGTAATTCTCTATTGTCTATTCTAATTTTCTGTAAGTGCCCCTTAAGCCGTCAATGTCCTAACACGAAAGACAACGTTTAAATTTTTTTAGGTTTGTTTTTTAACTGTGTATTTCAGATATGCTTAATTTATGCTATATTTCAGGTTAATTTTCTATCTCGTTTAATAGAGTCTCATTTACCTTGAATCTCATTTAATAAAACAAAGTTTGTTATTTAAACGAGTAGTTAATTTTCATTTCATTATTACATCTCTTGGGAGCAAAGAACATCTATTACACATCCGCCTCTAACTCTGTTTGACATAGTTCTCCTTGGATCCGTTTTTTTCCTATTGAAGTTGACTTTTGTAGACTGTTGTACGTCTTCAAATGTTGTTAGGACATCCTCGCCCTCGTCTTGGTTTTGGGGATGTGTGCTCTATCCCAAACTGTTTTTTATTTTTTTTTATTTTTTACCTGATTGGTTTTCCTTTGCGAAGTCGCCAGTCTTCAAATTTATATTCAATATATTCCGTATATGATCACTAGACATTTTTTAATCAATAGCTCTAATTTCTGCACGATGTTGTTTGTGACTAATCGTGTAGATAATTAAAAGAGTGATGTCAAAAAATGCCAATTTTAGTTTTGATTTTTTTTTCTTAGATTATTCCCCTGCAACATAAATGTGACAAAGAAATTACACAGCCTTTCCTTTTCAGTAAATATCGGGAGAATTTTCTTATGAAGTTTTGTGGGATTTTGTTGTAGTTTAAACTATCTCTCTATTTTAAGCTTTGAAAAATGTTATTTAAATTTAAACTACATGTTTAATTGTCGGTTTTAAATAAACTTTAAACTGAACTGAAAAACCTTGAATAAATATTTATAAATAAAATAAATTATTGTAAAACGTTATTTTATTACGATTTCCATATTAACTACTGACAATAAAAAAAAAAAAAAAAAGCCACGTACATAAGTTTTAAAAATATTTTTTTCTTTTTTGTAAACTTAAAATTTCTTTGAATACAACATTTTCTTTATTATTTTAAGTTTAAAAGTTTATAAAATAATTATTTTTTTGTTTAATAAAAATTAGACAAAAAAAATAAACTTATCAATATACGCATGTAATCATTTTTTTTTGTTTTAAATAAGTCATTATGAATCAGTCATTTGTTTAAAGAAAATAATAAAAAAAACAAATTTATTTATTTAAATTTAAAAGAAAAAAAACAAAGAATATTTTTTTTTATACTTAAAATATGTGTTTAATTAAAAAATTATGTAAACATTAAATTATAAAGAATTTTCAACATTTTAACAATTGATTCAAAAGTTTTAAAATAAAATTTAAAGAATTATCCTTTTGACTTTTTAGAATAAACAAATACTGAAATATTTCTGGAATATATATATATACATATTATATGTATATGTATATATTATAAAAAATTTCCATTATTAGTTATTTAAAAAAAAATGGCATTTCATTTTGGAAAAATGTTTTTATCTGCTAGTTAGTGCTTTTAATCAGACCTGTATAATACTGATTAAAATGGTACTTTAGTACAGTTTCAAATATCATTACCTGATACTCATTACTTTGTCAAAGTACCAGTATGTCAAAATCGGTTATAACGACATATCGTTTATTACAACCAAATTTAAAAGTCTCGGTTTTAAGTTCATATAATTTCAAAAAAATTGGTATTGGATATAACGACATCGCTTATAACGATATATTGCTTATAACGACATATTTTTACTTAAAAACGGAAAAAAAAATCGGTTATAAGGCCCGGAAAAAATTAAAACAAAATAAAGAAAAATGCATATGTAGGTATAGTTATAATAACTAAGAAAAAAAACATCAGACTGACCCGTTACTCACCATTGTCATCTAATTGTCGCCTGGCTGTTGTGCGGGTTTGATATTTCTAATATTTTTATTTATATGTACATACATATGTATGTATGTATGTACTATGTATGTTACATTAGGTTAGTTGTTTTAAAACACACTACAAGTATAAAATTATACAAGAAAGTACAGATATGAATGAATGAAATTTTTAGTATGAATAAAAAAGTATATTAGTTAGCTTTGGAGAAAAGGCTCTTGTTGTTTGGCGATTGGAGTCTGGTTCTGGTAAATAAAACAATAAACACATACATATGTACATATTCTTAATAATGTGTTATGTTACGTTTTATACATAGAATGTATGTATGTATGGAAAGTAGGTACCTACATATTATTAATTTCCTAACCTTTAATTTTAAACCTATATACCTACTTCATTTTATTTATAAAAAAATTCTAAATTGTTTATAACGACCTATCGGATATAACGACCGAATTTGCTGGTTCGCTCAATGTCGTTATAACTGATATTAACTGTACTTAGGTTTCGATACTTATAAAATTTAAGTAAGGTTTTCCAATTTGAATGATATGATTTCTAAGTGACGTTTCGACCATTTGTAGTATGTCATGATCTGTAATTTTTTTTTTCATTGTATTCAGTAATGTTTACAATTTCATCATGAAGAGATATACGCAAGAACAACGTTTACAAATTATTCAATTTTATTATCAAAATAATCGTTCTCCAATTGTAACTTTTCGGCTCCCTTTCACCTGAGTGGTGCGGTAAATAAACAAAACTGTCGATTCTGGTGCGAAGAAAATCCACAAATTATTCATGAACAACCATTACATTCACCTAAATTGACAGTTTGGTGTGGTTTTTGGTCTGATGGAATCATCCGTTCGAAATGAAGCTGGTAAGACCGTTACTGTCAATGAAGAGCGATATAGATCGATGATAACCCACTTTTTATGGCCGAAATTGGAAGAAGTTGATCTTGACAAAATCTGGTTCCAACAAGACGGGGCTACGTGCGACACAGCACGTGCAACAACCGAATTATTCCGAGAAAAGTTTGGAGATTCGATTATTTCAAGAAATTGCGACATTGAATGGCCTCCAAGAAGTTGTGATTTAACATCATTAGACTATTTCTTGTGGGGTTATTTGAAGTCATTGGTCTTTAGCAATAAACCAGACTCTCCTCAAGCTATAGAAGTCAATATTGAAAGTGCTATTTATGACATACGACTTGATTTAATGGAAAAAGTGCTCGAAAATTGGGTTCATCAAATTCGTTCCTGCAAAAGAAGTCGTAGAGGCCATTTGAATGACGTTTTATTCAGAACTTAATTGTATCGATTGTACTTCACATTAAATAAAAAAACATTTGAATTTCCTTAACAATTACTGTATTTTTTTTTGAAACGAAATCATATCACTCAAATTGAAAACTATTTATAAGTAAAAGAATCATGTAATTCTTGTAATTCTTAGAAAGTAATTAAATTTTGAGTTTAATTACTTTTGCAATTATTTTTTGATACTAAAAAAAAGTTCGATTATTAGTGTGGAAACCCATAATTTTAGCTACCTACCGACACTTAAACGAATCTTTTATGTTATACAGGGGCAAAGATGCAGTTATTTCTTTAAAAAGTTAACAAAATTACTTTGAAGGCCTTTATCTCGGAAACCGTTAGAAATACTTATATGCGATGGGTCTGCCTCCAGAACAATTTTTTCTTTGTTATGAACTTCTCTATCACCTCCGTTCTTCGTAACTTTTGAGTTTCATACTGAATATGATTTCTTCAGAAAGGGTTTTTAATTTTTTAGAATTTTCCTTAAAAAACAAAAAAAAATGAAAAATTATCGTTTTCGGAAATGCAATCTTTCGACTGTTTACTAATACTGTATTGTTTTTAAATTTTTAAATTAAATGTGTCCATTTCAAAAAATGTGACTTTCGTGACGGGAACAATAATTTAATGACGTTTAACGTAAATAATCTTTTTATAACAAAGAAAAATAAGCAACGTCCAAACTAAATTTGTACATTGATTTTTTTTTTGGCTCTTACATTAACTTCTGGAAAAAGCTTGCAAAAATCAAAATACATAGTAGAATCATTTTTGATTGAATTATTGAATCATTTTTAAATATAAATTTAAATGTTTTTTTTTCGATTACAATACTTTTATAATTATGTATTGGGTCTTATAACATAATATAATCAAGAAAGTCAAAGAAAAAAATAAAAAATAAAATTATTGAAATGTTTATTATGTCACAAATTCTGTTCTGGAAATTGTTTTACGTTGTCAAAATGATTTTTTTTTATACTTGGAGTTAACAAAGTATAACAAACAAAACAAAAATTATTTTTTAAGTTAATTTGATAAAAAAACGAAATAATACTTAAGAAAAATTATGTTTTAAAAATGTTTTAAATTACGTCTTACAAAATATTTAATAACAAAAAACAAAAAATTGTTCTAATCAGAAATTAAAAAAAAATTTAAGTAAATGAAGTACATATCAAACATAATATTATTATTATTATTTAACTGGAAATTAAACTAAAATTTAAATCTTTGCTGGTTGTTTTCGCTTATAGTCCATCTTTTTTAGCTGTCAAAATATAAAGTCCACCTTTTAGCTGTCAAAATATAAATGATTTAGTTATACTTATTATAGGTATGATCATATCAATACCCACGCTTAAACTAAGTTAAATTACATTTAAAAGTAGATATACTGGTTTCAAAACTACTTTGACAGCTCTCATGTAGAAAACAAAAAGTTTCAGCTAAATTAAAATTATTTGAATAACACAATTAATAACCATTGACCATTCATCAAATTTCTCTTCGTTCAACAATTTTTCGTCAAATGAAACTTACCGACATACTTAATTGTTGCGAAACGAAAATATAGTTGCTTATTCAAAATAAGCAACGTTTTTAATTTTTGTTGCTTAGCGATAAATGTCAACCCAACCATTAATGAAAAAAGTACAATATTAATTACAATAAAAATACAATATTGATATTTTGGTTGGGCGTGAATAGTGTCAATTGTTTGTAAATACAATAAGAATGATGATTATTTTATTTTAACTTTTTAGTGCTCAACCTAAATAGAAAGCGTACGATGTATATTTTCTGTCAAAATAATTTTAAACACATATCCAAATGAGAGCCACCAAAATACGCGACGTACTGTACGTTGAGTTTTTAAAATTTAAAAATTGACAAGGCATACAAAAAATTTGTTGTAGTTTTCTATTATTTTGACAATTGATACTATTTGAAAAAATTTAAGTAAAATTTAAATATAAATACAAATAAAATAAAAAAAAAAAAAAATTTTTATATTTTGATATGGATTTGATTGCAAGTACAATTATATTGTAGGAATTTTACTTTTAAATCGAACTAATTCAAATAATGTTTTGAATTGTTCGTAATCCATGCGTACCGATTTGAAAAACAGTTCTGAATTTTTTTCTTTTATAATATCCAACCCAGTATTGTAGATACCATACTTTTCCCCTGATTTGAGGAGTTCTTTGTTACTTACTGGCGTTTTTTTTTTTTTTTTAGTGTAACAATGTCTTAACCATTTAAATGTTCTAGCACTTCGATATCGTCAAGATCCATTTTATTTAACAATATTTTTAATATGCAATTTTTTGCAATTTATTATAAACTTTAAAAAGCACGCTTGATACTTATAATAATGATTTTTTTTGAAAAATTAAATTATTATGCGAACGTACGAATTTCGGTGTACGTCGACGTACCGATGTACAGGCATACAAAAGATGTCGCCGTACGCTTTTATTTAGGTTAAGTACTTAGTAGTAAATTTTTCGACAATGATGGGAATTGTGATTATTATTTTAAAATCTTATTGAAAATATTTTCCAATCTAAGTAATAGAAAAATATTTTGGAATTTTAAAAGAAATTCAAAAAATTAATATTTTGTTTTTTTTTTTTATTTTGCATAAATATCTGTTTATTACATTTGTAACTATAAGTCATACAAACCGGTACTATGTAACTTATTATACCCTACACATTAAGTATAGGGTATATTAACTTTGGTATGGTGTTTGTAGCCACCAAAAGGAAGCGAGTTAGGTATAGACATGTATATATATTCTGAATCAGGATCACCCCCTGAGTCGATTTAGCGATGTCTGCCCGTCCGTCCGTACGCACGATAACTCAAAAAATAATGATGAAATTTATACTGTAGGTTAACAAATGACTAAGGTAAGGCGGGGATTGTAAATGGGCGAAATCGGTCCATGCGTTCGAGTACCTCCCATAGAACTCCCAAAACCGAATACGCATATCTTCGAAATTAATAAAGATAGAAACTTAATTTTGTACGAGGGTGTGTTTTCCTGAATCCCTGATATCCCTAAAATTTGAGATGAATTGGAGTGGTTGTTCGGGTACCTCCAATACAAAGCCCAAAACCGAGCAAGCATATATTCGAAATTAATAAAGATAGAAACTTCAAATTTGGTACTAGGGTGTTGTTTCCTGAATCCCTTATTTGTCGAAAATTTGAGATTAATTGGAGGAGCTGTTCGGGCACCTCCCATACAACTCCCAAAACCGAACAAGCATATCTTCGAAATTAATAAAGATAGGAACTTCAAATTTGATATGAGGGTGCTGTTTCCTAAATCCCTGATTTGCCTAAAATTTGAGATGAATTGGAGTGGTCGTTGGGGTACCTCCCATACAACTCCCAAAACCGAACAAGCACATCTTCGAAATTAATAAAGATAGAAACTTCAAATTTGGTACTAGGGTGTTGTTTCCTGAATCCCTGATTTGTCCAAAATGTAAGATGAATTAGAATGGTTGTTCGGGTATCTGCGACACAACTCCCAAGACCAAACAAGCATATCTTCGAAATTAACAAAATATATAAACTTGAAATTTGATATAAGAATGTTCTACCCTGTTGATGTCTCCAAAATTTGAGATGAATTGGGGTGGTGGTCCGCGTGCCTTCACACACTTTCCAAGACCTAACAAGCATATTTTCGAATTTAATAAAGATAGAAATCTGAAATTTTGTACAAAGGTTGTAAAAGCATTTATTTTCTTAGCTTAGTTATAGTAAATACCTAACTAAAATAACTTATGGATTTTTAATTTAATTTGAATTTTTTAGGTGTAGGGTATAAATAAGTCGGTTGCATCGACTTACTGTTACTTTTACTTGTTTTAAATTTAAACATATCGTTTTGTTATCGTATTTATATCGTAGTAGCTATACAAACATCAAATCATTTAACTCAATCTAATTTAAATAAGGAATAAACCTAATGTTGTAAACAATAAAGATAAAAGAATATTAAAAATAGTTGTCTGCATAAGAATACTATTACATTTAATTAAAATAATACAACATGAAAAATTAAATTAAATAAATATAATCCATCCATATTATGTTATTAATAAATACTTAAATTAAATAGAATATTTAGCTATTATCGCTCAAGGTTTTTAATTTTATAATGATAAGATTAATAAAGTAAGGTATAAACTTCTACATATATTATATATTATATACGTATAGAAATGAATCATCCAATTTTATTCTGAATCATTCAATTTTATTATGAATCTATTATTTGAAATTTGATTATTATATTAATTAAAATTTAAAAAAAAATTGTTCATGTCGTAACTATTGTGAGTTATAAAAAATATCAAAAATGATTACCGACTAAATCAACCGTTTAAAATAATCTTTATTCTGCATAAATAAATTTATGGTCTAATGAAAACTAAAAAAAAAAAAAAAAAAAACGTAGTTATTAATTAATATTCATGAGCTTAAAACAAGAGGAGCTACGAAATCTACACTTTCGACGTACATAGTTTAGTTAAAGTTAATTTTATCTATTCCAATTACTTTTTTCATAGAATCGGATGCATATTAACTAAGAATATACGTACATTAAATAAAATTAGTGTACGTAAATTTATTTAGTACAATTTAGTAGGGTACATCAAATTTTATTAGTAAAATTTCTAACATTGAAAATTCAAAATGCATTTGTCGAATTCATTAGATAATTGACATTATGTTCCATGTAAGTTCTTTTTTCTGTTACACGAATTTAGACATTTATGTATTTTACAATTTATCTACGGTTACAAAAAATGCGGTTAATTGTTTTTAAAATGTCTACAAAACAAAATAAATGCACTTAAACTTTATATCGTGTATTTATTATTTTAACTATGTAATGCTTATTAAGAGGTTTCAAAAATTGGTAATAAAAAAGAATTAAAGTATGATGGTTCAATGCTTAATTTATATCCTTCATTTCCTTTGAATACTTTGACAAACTAAAATGAATTACCAAAGCCTCTTATATATACTGACAAGCCTAGATAATTATTTTTAATGACCATCGTAGTGGTTATGAAAAATGTGAACAAAAATAAGTTATCATATATTTATCATAACCACTAAGGTGGCCATTTAAAAAAAAACTGAATGTTTAGGCTTGTCAGTATATAGGAAACTTTCGAATTACATTATATTTCTTATCATACTTCACCAAATGTGTAGAAATGTGCCTTTAAATACTTTTCAAATTTCACATTTGAAAATTTTGTCAATTTAACAAAACAAACTTTTCAAACTTGGGCTTTCTTGTAACTCTATTATAAATATTTCAAATTCTTTAAATCAATTTTTCTAGATTATAATATTACTTCATTTTTAAGAAAATAAAGCAACTAATTTTTGTTTATTTTTTCAAACCCAATAAAAAATATTTGTTTATTTTTCACAAAAAATGACACATGAAAAATTTCAAAACAACTTTTCACAGTATGCATTTTGTCAGTAATTATTTGAAGCTTCTCTGGAATACTTTGAAAAATCACCTTTAGTATTTAATAATAAATTTCTATATAGGAAAAGATTTTAACTCAATCTAAAAAATTTTGAAAAAAATAGAAGTAACAAGAAGAGAGTGAAATCCTAAATAACATTAAAAAGATAAGAATAAAATAAAGAATTTTATTAGAAAATAATTGATGGAGGTGGAGGAATATTAAACGGGTACACATAATCTAATAAAATGGGATTCGTTCGTATACTTCTTAAATATATGCTTTCATTTCTAATTAATAAAATAGTAAAGAAAATTTAATTTATTTTTATATTTTCTTATTTCATTTAAATTTACGATTACACTTTCCAAAATAAACCTTAAAAATTTGTAATTACAATATTTAATTATAATTTATTTTTAAAAATAGAAATAGATTTTTCTTTTTTAATAATCAACATTTTAATTTTACTGTAAATATTTTTATCCTGCAGAGAAAACTAAATTTTAAAATTAATTTGATATGGTAATTGTTTCTCTTTTTTTTTGTTTTTTGTTGGTATAAAATAATGTTTATTCTTCTTCCAGCTCAACTAGTTACCAAATATACCATTTATATTATATACTAAGTTATGTATTTTTAATATGGTAACAAAAAATTTTAAAACGGATGTAAATCCTGAATGAACACCAGATAAGTGGAAAAATTCACTAAAACATTATATAGGTATTTTTTTTTTTTTTTGTTATACACTCCATATCATTTACTTAAAACCATTTCAATTTTTTTTGTTTTTACATTTATAGTGCAAGCAGAGCCGGTTCTAAGTTTAAAAAAATTCAAATGCATACTTTCTCTCTTTAAACAGCGGAAATAAGAGAATTGGTTGATGTTAATAGACGTCATTGTCTTATCAGTAGAATTACTAGAAGATTAGATATGCATGAGGGTTTTAATTTTAGATTTTTCAGAGGAGTTGACGCAATAGAAAACTGTAAAGGAAAAGGTGGAAATATTTTTGGTAAGCAGTTTCTTTTTCCAAGATTTAGGTGAACTTTTTGACATGGATTTGAGAAGATTTCAAAGTTTTTTTCGTTAAAGTGGCATAATTGTGGCGTAAATCTAGGAACTAGATTTACATAACACCAACTTTGACCGAATAGGTTCTCTTATGTTTTAAAGGTGCACTACGAACCTAGAATCTAGTGATTACTGATGCATTAGCTTAGACTTCATTAATAAAAAAAAAAAAAAAATTCAATACGATTGACTTAAAGTAATCAACGCCTATAGTCTTATTATAGAAACCTGTTTATCAACCAGATAATTTAAGAACAAAATGAAACGCAAGAACAAATAAATGTCTATTATACCTATTTAAGTTAGATTGTGAAATGTTTAGCCATATACGCTAAATATTATCACAAATAATCAATGATTCAAAAGATTACTATAATATGTACGTGGATTTCAAATAAAATTAATACATTTAATGATAAAAAGACTTTCGTCAGTACTCATTAGCGTAGTTCGAACAAATGGTAACTAAAAAAAAAAGAAACTAAACATCGTTCCCTCATTCCAATACATACAGTTATCCGTCCGATTGCGTGGTAGTTCCTTTCCACAAAAACAGCGCGCAATACAGAACCGCGCAATGTGAACCCCATTTTGTATGAAAATGGGGGATTAGGTTAGAAATATTAGAAAAAATTCAAAAAAGCAAATTAAAAGTTTTTATTCAACAAAAAATTAATATAATATATAAGCTTAAAAACAAGTATTACTTCAAGAACTCCTTAAAACAGAAAAGAGTTTTTCATCAATTTCTATTTGCTTTATGATTTCCATCTTTGCTTCTAAAGTAAAACTTTTCTTTTTGCGGTTTTTTCTATTTTTAATATTTTAATGTTCTTATTTCTAACGTGACCACGAGAAAAGTGAAACTGTATAAAAAAAACTTAAAGAATATTTAAAATTAGGTGAATTCCCTATTTTTCAAATATCGAATATTATACTCTGAATTAGGTAATTTCCTTATTTTTCTATTGCCTTTTTTTTGCTGATCAAATATCCACATATCAATTTGAGGTAAGTTCCTTATTTTTAAACATTGGATATGGATACATATTGAAAATAAAACATCGAAATATGTATGGTAAATTCCCTTTTTTTATTTCATTGTAATTTTACGAAATTTAGCTACACATTCTAAAAAAAAATTTAAAATAAACGCGCAGTACGAAATTTTAATCGCGCATTGCGAAAATTGGTATTAAAACCTCAACTCGCGCAGTGAATAATCGCGCAGTGAATAATCGCGCAATGAAAAACTGCGCAGTCGGATGGATTACTGTATTTCTAAATTTGTTTTCTGTACTTCATTTTACTGTTTGTACATAGAATTCGGTTAGATGATGTACGATTTCCAATTACTTACTTGTTGCAAAAAAAAACAAATCATTAATACGAAAGTTATTAATAAAATAGATATTTTTTTAATTTCCCCTAAGTGCTTAAATACAAAAAAAAAAAAAAGCTTACCAGCTGTTGCAATATTTGACTTTTTCATATAATAAAAACGATGTCAATGTATGTGACAATACGAAAGTTATTTAAAAAAAAAACAGATATGTTCTTTATTTATTTCTTCTACAATTGGTAAAATTATCTTTTAAATGAATATGACCTTAAGTATTTGATACATACTATTAATTTTAGTGTAATGTAATATAATGTACATATATATACTTGAATAATTGTACATAGTTTATGTTTCAAAAAAAAAAAACAAAAAAAAAACAAATAAAACAAAAACCAAAAAAATAATTTCTTCCAAATAATTGAATCGATAAACAAATACTTTCCTAGTTGTTATTATTTTCCTTTTCCAAATAAATTATTCTACTAAAACAGGTCGCATGTTCAAGTGTATTTTAGTTTTTCTTTGTTTTTTTTTTTTGCTCAATTTCTTTAACTTTTTTTTTGTAACTTTTTTTTTATTTTGTTTTTATTAGCATAAAAAAGGTTTTCTATTAATATACAGGAAAACTTAAACCAATATGATATAAAATAAATTCTTATGTATGTGTACTCGTACTTAGTTATATAGAAATATACTATATTATGGATTATCCCAATATTAAACATACCTAGGTATGTATATATACTTAAATATACATAATATATAGTTTATTGTGTCACCTGTGTTTTACCCAGAAATTTTAATTTTTTGCAATATGGGAAATTCTGTAGAAAAAACAAAAATATTTGTATGGTATGAACACCTGTTAAATCTAATCTTACCTACCATTGCATTTATTTTTATTCAATATAAACATAATCTTCCGTTTTATTTTTTTCCTTTTTTTTTTTTTTGCATGTGGAAATAAAACTAAAATTAATCTTTCATCAAAAATATTGAAAATGTTATCAGGAGTTTTGTAACGGCAAAATTTTTTATTTTTTAGAATTTTCTTAATGTATGCACATATGTATTTACAAAAATGTTTCCTCTTTTAATTTTAGTTTAAATTTTACTTTCATATCGTGTGTTTTTCATTTAGAAAATAATCTTGATGCACATGATTAACAATGCTCAGTAATGAGTTTTAATATAAGTAGTAATTTCGTAGATAAAAAAGAAAGTTTTTTTTAATACTGAATTTATTTAATATTTGGCAATACTGTTCAAATTCAAACTATGTTTTGGTTGTCTCTCTGATGAAAAAGCTCTATATTCGTTTATATTGTGGTAACAGTTTTTTTAAACACTTTATATGTGTACGTAATTTTTTTCTCATGCAGTAAACGTCAAAGTAGAATAATGAAATACTAGTCGCAATATAGAAAAACCTCAAAGCACTGCTGGTTATATACATATAGGCAATCTCGTAGAGAGAGAATTTAAAAAATAAGATCCAAATTTTGGCAATTTAGTATGAAAAAACAGGATTTTGCAACTTAAATGTGAAGAATCTTATTGTTCTGCAATGGAAAATAATAAATGATATTATATTTATAAAATTTAGAATATTTTCTATCAACTTGGAAAATTTAATCATTTTCATGCTCAAAATAAAGTTTTAAAAAACTCTACTACTGAAATTGAAAAATACACACCCACTTCGATTAACGTGCTTAAACTAAAAGTATGACCCAATGCCAGCGTCGCTTAATGACCATCAAACAATATAAAATAGAAAAAAAAAAAAAAAATTTATTGTCAACGCGAGTAAAAGTAGAAGGTTGCTCTACTCTAGCGTCACGTCGTGAGGCGCTTTTAGTGTCGCTTTTCAAACTCCATTTAAAACAATGTATTCTACTTAAACATCAAAGCGAGAAGCTACGCGAGCATTGTATCATCCATCACCTTAAATAATAAAAAAGCGACGTCATGTTTTTCATTTTTATATGCACTAAGTAATAAGAATAGAAGAAAATAGATGAATATTATTTTAAGAACATCATTATGAGGCAGTCATGCCATATGGTCATATTTTATGCGTTTTTAGCATATTTTTTTTTAATTATGCCGAGAAAAAAAGCATAATCTATATAAAGAAGCATATTTTCAGCATATATTTTTGTATCAGACACATTATTTTAAACAACACCTATTTTCATCTATGATTAATGTACTACCTTATTATTAAATTTCTCTACCTTACCTTAAACTTAAATTTTACATTATGCTTTCTTGTTTCTGAACATACCCAATTTGTATCAACGCACCCAACATAATAAAGTTTGTTTTGTGTTGGCTGTTGTGTTGTGTTGTGTTGCATTTGCACTGTGTTTTTAAATTTTTAAATTAGTTGGTGTGAAAGACGGTGTTTGTCAATGGTCGGTCAATATTGTTTTTTATTACTTGACCGACCATTTTATGCTTAAAAAAAAGGCATAAAATATGCTACTTTAAAAAAAAAATAGCATAATCTTCTATTTAAGATCTGGCATCACTGTTATGAGCTGTACTTCGTTCCAACTTCGATTAAAATTTTCTACAAAATTGTCTGTATTATAATTTATAAACCAGCAGCGAGCAAAGCGATTATTTGACATTTTGACAATTTAAAAAGTTTATATTTGAAGTACTTATGTACATATAGCTATGCACATACATAAATATTTATATTATATACCTACCAAGTTTAATTATTTTTTTTTGTTAAATTTTTAGAATAAGAATGATTTTGTATTAGTGAATTGCGATTTTTTTTTTTAAGATATTTCAAATAGAATTTGATTCATAGTACAGTTCTCGATTTACTAGATCCATTTTGGAAAGATTTAATTGTTCATTATTTTAATTCAAAAACTTAAAATCCGAACATTTAACAGTTTTCTGTCTTAATATTTATAAGTGAACATCTAATATGTTCACTAAGCGGTTTTTTTTTTTTAGGTCAGAAGTCAGAACAGAGGTAATCTGTCAAAATGAAATTTCTGACGTTTATTTTTCTTGTCCGGGAACGCGTGCAGAGTTTGTAAATCATACAAGTTTTTAAATCAGAGCAAAGATCACATCATGCCAGAATGGGACCAGAAAAATCATACCACAAAACATTTTTTTTACAAAAGAAATAAGAAAATTTTTAGATATTTCAAAGGTTTTTATTAATAAATACCTACATTATAACTATGTATTTAAATAGTGATTTTTTAAGCAATATAAGCGATTTGAGTCTAAGTATCTGAGTATGATCTATTAATTTCAATTTGTTCTTATTTAATCTATTCAAGATCATGCACAGATTTATTATCGAACTAATTTAAAAAAAAAAAACACCAAATATAAGTATAGTTTATTATACCAAAACAGTTTAGTTATTAAAATTTGGCGTACTGATTATGCAGAAGCTACTAATAATAAAATTTAAAAACACAAAAGCTAAAAAAAAAGTAATTATGTAGTAATGTATGTATGTAGTAAAAAGTACTAGTTTTGCATTTTTAGTCTGATTAAGTAAAATTATATTTAAATTGATTGACTGAACAAACGCTTTTAAAAAATATTCAACTCTATTTTTTTTTTTGTTTTTTCAAATTTTGGTGTTTTGCGAATAATGACAAAATTGATACGGATCTAAAAGGAAAACTAATAAAATAACTGAATTATAACAACCTATTTTTGCCAACAAAATATCCGATGTGAAAATTTTCATTTTCATTTTTTGTTTTTTTTTTTTTTTAACTTTACATTTTGATAATAAAATTAAAAATAAGTAAGAATAATTATTTTTTACTCTAAATCACTCTTAAAAACTTTCTCTTCTTTTTTTTTTTTCAACTTTTTCATTTAAAAACTCATCATCCCTAATTGTAATGCCTTTAATTATTTATATTCATTTTTAATTTTGTTTTATTTTTGATTCGTAAAAAGTAGGGAAAAATTTATTTATATTCATTTAAAAAAAAAAAAAATTTCATAAAAATTGTGTAACAAATACTAAAAAACCACAAAAAAAAAAAATTATTTATTTTTGTTTTTGTTTTACCTAAAAAAACAAAAAAAAAAAAAACCCAAAAGGTATTAAATTATTTATTTCTCACGCGGAAATAAACCACAAAACCAAAAAAAAAAAAAAAAAAAAAACCGCGAATAATGAAACAAAAAACAAAAAAACATCTAAAGATAATAATATTAAATTTATCACTTTGTTCCATAAATAATTTCAAAAAATAATTTTCTAACTTGTTAAAAACTTTTAAATTTAAAATGAGTTAAGTTGAAAATGAGTAGAGTAGTTATATATATAGAGCTTGATTATAATATTATTATCATTATTACTAAGCATAAGTAATGTATATATTACAAACATATAATTTTAAAAGTCAGTGATTAATTATACTGATTTTTTATGCAATTGATTTTATTTCTAAAATTTTAAAGATAGTTTAGCGTATGCATTAAAATCACCTCTGTTTACTGCAATTTATTTTTATAAGATTTCAAACACTCGACTTGAATTATCACGTGATTCAGTAAGTTAAAATTGAATTATTTATAATAAGCCTAATAATCGTATAAGTTGAGGGTGAAAAAGAAGTGCTTGTAAAATCGCCAAGATCACATATGCTTACTAATAATTTTAAGATAACTCAGCAATATATTTTCTATTCTATTTGACATAAACAAAATGATTTCAGGGGAAGAAATGTCATATACACACATATATACGTATAAAACTACAGAAATAAATAAACGGTGAGTCACTATATTATACGTAATATGAAACATAAAGGTAATTGTGTTATACATAAAAATGAAAATGTAAAATATAATACATATGTACATACATACATATATTATTTATTCACAAATATGCAAACAAGAATTAAGTAAATTTTAGAAAAACTGTATTAAAATGATGCACTAGTACGTTTTTTATAAATAAATTCTCTTCAAAAATTTTATATATGACCAAAAAAAAAAAAAATTTAATATAACTAGCTATTTTTTTTTTTTTTTTTTTTTAAGAGGGAAGGTCGGAAGCATCAAAAGCCACCTAAGGAACTCCACGAAGTTCCTCTAAACTAGAGTTGAGCTTTAAAAAGGGTATTTAAAAAATACAAGACGTAAAATTTGTAGCGGTTAACTTCAACAGAAATCAATTAAGACAACTAAAAATTAATTTTAAAACCAAAAAATTTACAAGAGATTTGCTATAGAAAAGTATCTATGTATTTGTGAAGTAAAAAATTGGCTCAAAATTTGACAACAGATCTTGATTAAAAAGAAATATTTAGTTTTTTAATTATATGTACATTTATAATTTATCTACATTATAGTAAGTACATCGCGTACAAGTAATTAATTTTTATATTCTTATACCCCCATATTTGCATAATTTTCTTCTAATGGCATATTTAAATTTCAAAACTTGGATAAATAATCGAACTTTAACTCTTCCATTTTCGATATTATGGTTTAATTTTGCTTTGTTTTGAAATACAAAATCATTAAAACAATTGACAGATTAAATGAAAACGAAAAAAAAAAAAATTAAAAACGTCTTGAACATAAAATAAACAGATAGGCTAGTAAAATTTATTTTATTTTAGTTAGTGTACAAAAAAAAAAAAAGATGAAAAATTGCTTTATTAAAAATTTACTTTCAATACTAGTGGGATGACAACACTATTAATAGTGATATATGTATGTAATGAAAATCATACTTCAATAGGAAAATACTTATGTTATGTACTACTCTATAATTTTTTTTTTTATGTTGTCCTATAAACCTATTTACTTATTCATCCAAAAAATCAAAATCATTGCTGTTTTTTTTTCTTTTTTTTTTATGATTATTATAATTTTATTTTTTATTTTTATCATATCGCGCTATTTTATAATATACATACATACACCGTATTATAGATTCTATTATTACAACTACTATTTAATATTCTGTTCATCTTACTATTTTTTTTTTTTTTTGTTTTTTTGCTAAGGTAAGGTGGTAAGTATAAAAATTTATTTTTTTATTATTTATTCTGATATTATTATTTTTTTATTTTCTTTACATTGCATCCTCTATCTTTGTTTCTTTTGTTTTTTTTTTGTTTTTTTTTTTGCTATTTTTAGTATACAGAGTGTAAATAAAACACAACTAAATAATATGGTGTCAACAAAAATATTACAACCTGTAAATTATATCTCTAGATATAACTAAATCTATAAGTAAAAAAAAAAAAATTTGCCGCTGTCAGCAGCAACTACAAAAAAAAAAGCATTTATAAAAGAAAAATTTATTCATAAGATAATATTATAAAGATACAATTAATGCTAAAACAGTTTTCACACGATCGATGCATTTTTTTTTTTTTTTTTTGTATTTTTTTTCTTTTTCAATGTCATATAAATAAAAGAAAAATTTTGTATACGATTACATCATTCTGTATCGAATTGTTCAATTGAATCGAATTTAAAAATTACTGATATGCTGCTGTAATTATGTGTGGAATAGATTTAAAATGTAAATTACGGAATTTAGATTAGTTTGATACGTTGATAATATGTGTAATATGTATCGAAATATATTGCAGCCTTAAAGTGACGCAAGTGATGAAAAACTTTTTTTTTTTGCAAATTTCAAAAAAAGATTATGAGAGGAGACGAGGGTTTATATAGTTTTTAGGTTTGTACAATTTAGATCTAGATGTTCGATTTAGGATTCTTTAGGATATGAGGATATACATATAACAATAGGAATTTTGTTTGTTTTGAGTTACGTTGAGCATTTTATTAAAACTAAAAAAAACCATTTTTTTTAATAGTTCGGCATGCTTTCATCATAAGGTTATAATTATGTGATTTATAGCAAAAAAAAAATGTAATAAATATATAAAATTCATGTTTGCAAGTTGAAACCAGTAAGAAGGTATTAAATATAAAAACTTAGGTGTTAAATATAAAAAAAAACTTTATTCAATATTTTCTTTTTACTTTTTCAATTTCTTATTTAAATGGTAACTGAAATGATATCTATACTAAAAAATAATTTTATTACATTTTAGACTTTGTATATAAATATATTATCGATGACTCCAAATATAAAGCATTTAAGACTATTATGATGTTTTAAGAAAAATACGTTTAAAGTTATTAGTTTTTATACCCTACACCTAAAGTATAGGGTATATTAACTTTGGTATGGTGTTTGTAACCACCAAAAGGAAGCGAGTTAGATATGGACATGTATATATATAAGTATTCTGAATCAGGATCACCTCCTGAGTCGATTTAGCGATGTCCGTCTGTATGCACGATAACTCAAAAAATAATGATGATATCTTGATGAAATTTATTCTGCAGGTTAACAATGACTAAAGAAATGCCGGGATTGCAAATGGCCGAAATCGGACCATGGGTTCGAGCACCTCCCATACAACTCCCAAAACCGAATGCACATATCTTAGAAATTAATAAAGATAGAAACTTAAAGATGAATGAATTGGAATCAGATGAATTGGAATGGTTGTTCCCCCCATGGAAGATACCCCCACACAACTCCCAAGACCGAACAAACATATCTTCGAAATTAATAAAGATAAAAACTTGAAATTTGATATAAGAGTATTCTACCCTGTTCTGATGATGTCTCCAAAATTTGAGATGAATTGGGGTGGTGGTACGCGTGCCTTCACACACTTCCCTAAACCTAACAAGCATATTTTCGAATTTAATAAAGATAGAAAGCTGAAATTTTGTACAAAGGTTGTAAAAGCATTTATTTTTTTAGCTTAGGTATATTAAATACCTAACTAAAATTATGGATTTTTAATTTAATTTGAATTTTTTAGGTGTAGGGTATAAATAAGTCGGTTGCATCGACTTACGGTAAACATTTACTTGTTTTATTATAACTTTGTTGTTTTTTGAGTAAATTAAGTGAAATAATATTTAAAATTTAAAAAATTTTTTTTTTATATTTTCTTCCCACTCCTATAAGGAGCTTAGGATATTCACTAAATCATTTATTATTCATATTTGACGTAAGTTTCAGTTTATGAAATCATTAACTTAACTAATTATTGATTACTCGGCAGTGGCTAATATACAAAAAAGACTATGGGATGTAAATAAAATGTAATATGTTATAAATGTAAAAAACAACAACGATTTATGTTTAGGGTATATCATTCGATTAGCAAAAATTTTACTATTAAAAATGACGTAAATATGTATAGAACTAAAAAAAAAACATTTTTTTTAAATTTTGTTTCCGCTATGTATAATGTGTATAACAAATTAAAATTAAGTAAGTAAGTGTTTTTACATGAAAAATAAATGAAAATTTACTCATGATTAAGAATTATTTAAGCCTACTTGCATCGATTTAATAAAGAAAAGAAAGGTTTTCTTTCATATGTCAATTATCATTATTTTTAAGCGAATTTAAGAATATCCACTAAATTTGAGTGTAAATAGAGATTCAATAACAGGCACAGGCACTTATCAACAAGATTCAAACACAGCATATATAGTTAAATTACTAATCGAATATTATGTCCTATGATAATTTTTTTGATAAGATCTAATATTGCACAATATTAATTATACTTATAAATACTTAAGTTAATGTTTGAAATTTTTAACAACAAAAGTAATAATTTACACGTTTTGTTAATAAAGTTAAACTAATCTTCAGTTTTATTTTATTTTACTTAATTACAATTTTTCACATTAAATTTATTATTTAATAATAATTAATATTTTTTTGATATATAATTTACTTACTTAATCGATATTTAAAATTAATTTAAACACATAATTACCTGAAAACAAAAAAAAAAAAATTATTAATTAAAATATCTTTGGTATAGTTAATATATAAGTAATAAAATTTAATTATAAATGTATTAAGATAACAAATGTGATAAATATTGTAATAAATCATAAAAAGAATTATTATATATAATTATAAACCATTTTTTGTTTAATAAAAATTACTTGAATGGGTATATATGCATTTTAACTAAAAATATTTGTTAAATTTAAATTAAAGAAAAAAACTTTCACTTAAAATAAAAATAAATGTATACATATAAAATAATTATTATAGGGTTAATTTGAATGAAAACCATAAATAAGTTATAAGTACTTAAGTACTGTTTAAAATACGTTAGTAAAGCGTTCATTTCGCGATACTTAAAGGTTGTTCAATTGGTTAAATCAATTTACGTTGAATTAAAATTGATACGAAGTTGTGTTGATGTAACATTGTTAAAATAAACAATACAATCTGATAACAATTTTAATTCAATACAAAAAATTTGTGCACTCTCATATTGCTTATCATTTCAATGAAAAAGTTCAATTTAAAAATGTCTTATTTATACCTACAGATGCAAGAACTGTATTGGAGCAATGAACAGAAAGCATAGCTTAATCAATTATATCTACTATATCAAAATCGTCATAACAGTACTTCCAACTTTATTATTATAAAAATAGAAATAAAAGCTATTTCTTTAATTACAATATTATTTTAGTATTTACTTATATATAAAACATCCAGCCATTGGTGCAGTGGTTGACGCACCGCTTCTCATTCATAAGGGAATGAGAGGTCTCGGGTTCGATTCCCGGCTGGGTACAATAATTATAATATAAAAAAAAAAATATTCATATATCGCAATATATAAATACTTAATATATCACATAATATCTCGTACACCCCACATTCCTACCTGGAAATAGGAGTTATAGCTACCTGTCACATTTATGTACCACGGTACCTGTATATAAATAAATAAATATATATAAAAAGAAAATATCGATGTTTACATTAAAAATTTTAAATAAATAATAAAATCGTTTCAATTGTTGAACAATTCAAAATGTACGATACAATTTCGACGGTTTTATAGAACGAACGATTAAATATGAACATACGAACATTGAACGACTTAATATTGTTTAAACTACGGTGACAATAGTACATTTACAATACAACGGTTTTTCAATCAGTCGTTTCAACGGTTGTTCAATCAGTCGATTAAAATTAACTTTATTTAAATAATAAAACTTTAACTTTTGACAGAAAAACGGAAGAATTTTCGTGGAAAAGAGACACCATGACATAAGTATATATACCTTAATTTAAAAGTCAATATTCTTACTTAGTACTGCGACTGTCATACCAAACTATACTGACTCTCATATATCAAAATATGTTTAAAATAATATTACTTAAGTAGGATTATAGTTATTTTGCCATTATAAATAATAGTTAATATTGATAATATAGGAAAAATCATTATTGCAGAAACAACAAAATATATCTAAAAGAGATTTTTAGATTAATTGTATTGTTTACATTTTACATTATTAAAAAGAAATTCGTGTAAAATCAACTTTAAGTTTTTGTTTAACACTGAATTAAATATTATATATACATATACATAAGTATAGTTATAGAAAAATGTAAACAATACAAAATAAAAAAAAAAAACAATCGATTTTTCTATTTTATTTTTACTTTTTTTTTTTTCACTTTTTTCTTTTGTTATCCTTCCTTTTGCTTCTATACAGCTACTCTTTTGGACAAAGCCTAAAGTAATATTTTTTACAATTATTCCAATCTAAATAAAAATTACTTTGCAGTTGAAAGAAGTTAAATGAATATAAAACAAAACTAGTTGTAGACCATTTACCATTTTTATCTTCTGTTATATGCATATTTTTTTTTTTTTTCTGAATTAAAATTTATGGTGTTAAATTTATTTAGTTCTCTATTAAAGAAGTCATTTTGTTAAAAAAAAAAAAAAAAAAAGTATCTAAAATAAAAAGAAAAAACCTTTGTTCTTATTTTCATTGTGATTCTCTACTAATACATGTATAAAATTATACTTTAAATGTAAATAATTGCAAATAAATTGGAAATTACTAAGGATTATTAAAAATGTTTAAATTACAAAATATTACTTTGTTGGAAAAGATTTTATAATAAGTATTATTCTATTTGAATAAAAAAATCAAGTAGGATGATTTGATTGATTCTTTGACTTTTGTAATTCAACATTATAGAATACCAAATCAGAACCATATTGAAAGATTAAATAACATAATTGTTAATGAATTGTTATTTAAAACCTCATCATCATATTATCATGATCTCTCGATTCTCATCCTCTTATAGATTTAATATTTGATTTTTTTGAACACGGTACAAAAATTTTGCGAACTGCCAAGTTATTTGATATTAACCGATATGGTAATTATACTTAGATTATTAATCTTAAAATGAATTTTAACATTTTTTTTATTAGGTTTGGTATCTAATAAAAGGTTAGGTTTAGTATCTATACAAGAAACAAAATAGAAATTAAATATAGGAATTTTAAAGAAAAACAAAATGGATGCAAAAAATCCAAATATCGTCATTGTAATGGGTAATGGTATGATATCTGAAAAAAAAAAAATCTCTAAAGATTAAAAATTTAAAATACAAAAATATGCAAAAATAAAATCTGGAACAAAAACTCTTAAAAAAAAAAAAAAAAAATAAAAAAAAAATTTAGAATTAAGAAAATTATAACTAAGATTACCTTAAAACTAATAGACTTTTCTATTGTTGCAAAAGTTAAGATAAAAATGTATGAATGAGTATAAAAGTGGAAGTGTAAAATATACCATTACCCATTATGAATCAATATACTCACGTAATTTCCCGAAAAAGCCTACAAACATGGATTTGGGGGAAACTTTTGGAAAACTGATAACTAAATTCCATTTTTGTTTTAAATACATCATAAGTTTTATACAACGTTATATCAGTTAAATTTGATATTTTTATAAATCTTTTACTTTTTTCATCTTGAATCTTAAAAATATTTTATATAATCGTGAACCACTTCAGATTCATTTTCGAAAGGTAAAGTAAAGAGTATATGTACTTAGATAATAAAAAATAGTATTTTTTAATAATTTAAACTACTTACTTAATGGTAGAGAAACTTTTACCAATACTTTTTCCCAAAAAAAATGTATGTAAAGGCGACTGTGCTCCACTAATTTTTTTAAAAGTGATTATAAATGTTTTCTAGCCAAAATGAAAAGATACAGTGTTAAAAAATTTATTGAGGGCTTAACTTCGAAACCCTATATCCAACATAATTCATAGCGGCATAATATTTATTCTATTATGATTAAGGAATCAAAATAAGATTAATATGAATTTTAGAACTTCAAAAAAAAGTAAATTAAAATATTATTATCGTGAGAAAAGCTATAGACCTTAATATACAGCAAAATATTTTTGTAATATTTTTTCTCTAAGATTTTTATGAAAATTTTTGATGTTGGATATAGGGTTTTCTATCGATCGCATAGGGTTTTGAAGTTAAGCCCCCGTTATACAGTATACAAAAAACAAATTTTAATTTTCTATTTTCGAAACATTTTTGATATTCCGAATTTTTTGTTCTTTTCTATAAAGCAATGAAATGATCATTTTAATATTATTATTATATTTCATTTTAAAAATCTAATTTTTTATTTTGAAAATTTATTAAAAATTAAGACTTTTGCATTATAAAGAACTAAAAAATGACAAACAAATAAAAACTTAAATTTTTTTTCGAACACAACCATTTTTTTTTTTTCGAATCAATGAAATTTTTTCGGATACAATCACTTTTTATTAGAATACTTAATCGTTTTTTATTTTTGGAAAAAAGTCTTTCTTCCGTTTCTAGCGATCGTATGGGTTTTTCATATTTTTCATTACTTGTTCAAGAAAAAAGTCATTAACGCTTTTAGAAACGACTAATGATACACGGTCACGGTCTTATATACTTCGTTATTTCGATATTTTAAAACTGTTTTCCTGAATTGACAGTTTTTTTTTTTTTGAATTTTAATATACCTTATCTACTCTTACATATTTTTTATTTTTCGAAATTTTGTTTTAAAACTAACTAAACTGTCTCAAACTAAATTTTGTCTCTAAACTAAATTTTGTCTTGTAACTAAATTTTGTCTCAAAAATTTTGGGAAGAATTCAAAGCTATCTGATGTTATAATCATTTGATATTTTTATATATTTTATAGGTTTCTTTGTCATGTGCCGCATATTGTAACATTTAAAAGGGTAATGGTTTATTGCAGATAACAAGATTAATTGATTGATTAATTTATTTAATTTGTTTTATAAAATGGTTTCATATTATTTAATTAATTGACCTTTACATAATTAATTATATAATAGTAAATCACTTAAACAATAGAGAATTAAGTAATTAAAATTTAACTAATAAACACTTTTAGATTAAATTAATTTTAATTTTTTAGGTATAAATAACTACTTACATATATGTATACATAAATAGTTAGTGTTTTCAAATCTTAATTTCAAATCAAAATTCCAATTAAAAGAATGAATAGAAAAAAAAAATTACCAGACAAAAACCATTAATTGACACTCAGTGCCTATATAAATTAAATAGGTTCCAAAAACAAATAAAAAAACAAGTAATGAGAAAACTAAGGGTTTTCAAAAGAAGTCATTTTAAAAATTAAAAAATATTCCATACATAATAAGTTTAAAGAGTTCTTAGGTAAGTATTGAAAAATAAATATAAAAATTGAAAAAAATTTAAGTTTTGACGCTTTACACGTCTTAAACGGGAAAGCGACAAAAAAATATTTTCTAAAAGAATTCATACACATATTTCAAAAAATCTAACACCTCTGAAAATTTCAAACTTCTTACTTAAACCATTTGAAAAATTAAAGGAGTCGATAATTTTTCAAAAATTGAATTTTTGTATAACGGTAAATTAAAATACTGTATGGCAAAACTATATTTTTAATTTATATATAAAAGCAGCTTTCGTTTGGCGTTTCCAGATGTTACCTTATAAGAATTTGGGATAACTATTTAAATTTAGAACTTTTTCGACCTTTGGGAGGTTGTAGTTTCGTAACGGGTGGGACTACAGAAAAAAGTAGTTTCCTTCATAATATTTTTTTTTTTGCGATGTTTATCCATATATTGTTAAAATTTCATTCATCTATTTCAAACGATGTAGAAGTTTTGTAAGACGGACATCCAGACGAACGGAAAGAGTGAAACTACTAATAGGCAAATTTTTTTTTTGAAAATGTGCTAAAAATAACAACAAAGTAAATTATATAAAATCGATGTACATAATCCATACAAAAAAAAAAACCCCAAATTATTTTATTGGTTTCCCATACCTCCATATGCTATTTTTATTACAGAAGAATTATTGTAAAATATAGCTATATATATACCTATATATATACAATGTATATATATATATATATACGCGGTACAAATGGGTTTTGCGAATAGACTACAAGTTTACAACATTAGTAAAAATGAAAAGAAAAAAAAAATAAATTAGTTAGCAAAAATGTTTAATTAATTGTAAGTAATTAAATCTGTACTTAAACGTTTTGTATAGATATAAGTATATATATATATATATATATATATATATATAAAATTAATTTATTTTGCATTTTAATGTAATTTTAATGAACAATCAAATAATTACAAAGCCAGTTTTATATCAATAAAATAAAATTTAAATATATTT
The DNA here is from genome assembly GCA_947095535.1 of Poecilobothrus nobilitatus. Taxonomy (NCBI): domain Eukaryota; kingdom Metazoa; phylum Arthropoda; class Insecta; order Diptera; family Dolichopodidae; genus Poecilobothrus; species Poecilobothrus nobilitatus. Next base: position 47,719,198 of record OX352772.1, on the reverse strand, counting down.
ATATTTAAAAAATTTTTAGGAAGATAAAATTTTCATTACAATAATAATTTAAATAAAGTAAAAGTAAAGGTAAATAATATTTTTAATTAAAAATAACGAATTTAATATATTTTTAGTTTCTTTTTTCATATAATATTTAATAAAAAATAGAAGAATATCTTATACTAATAATTTTTAAAGGGGTCTGAGGCGAAATCTAGACATTTTTAATCTCGTTCTTCAAAATTACGGTTTTTAAATATTTTGCCTTTCTAAAATCTCGCTATTTTAAAATATAGCTTCTCAAAATCTCGCTTTTTTAAAATGATGTTTTATTTTTGAATTTATTTGGGCGCGCGCGCCAACAGATACGTTAAAATAGAAACAAATACGTTAAAATATTGAGTCACGTCAAAGACTGCCGTTTTTATAATTTTACATGATATACATATATACGTATATATATATATATATATATATAGATTATAGTTTTTATAGGCTATACAGTCTTTAAAAACTAATTAAAGACTGTAATCATAATAGCCTTACATAGTATGTATATAGTCTTCGTTTCTAATTTTTAATTGGAGAATATTATAATATTAAGTTGTCAGGCCCCTAAACGTATGCAATTTTAAATGGTAGCCGTAGGAATTGCGATATTTTGTGTGGCATATTAACCGAAGGAGTGTGGGTTCGATCCCTGCACAGGTCGTAAGTTTTTTTCTTTACACACCCCCCTTACGACCTAATATAATGTAAATATATAGTATATAATATAAAAAAAATAAATAATATTAGTATATAATTTAATAATAGTATAAAAACCTACAATGGCCTTAGTAGCCGATGGTTCAATAATATTGCACTACATTAATGTATGTAATATTAATATAAATAAATAAATAAATAAAAATTAATTAAAGAAACCACTCCAAAAATCTTCAAATTAATTTGGTATTTTTCTTATTTTGCAGATTTTAATATTTTTCGAGTGTTGTCGTGATTTTTCGATATTAAAAAGTAAGATTTTAAAAAGCGAGATTTTAAAAACAAGATTTTAAAAAACGAAATTAAAAATATACGATGTACAATCGAAATTACTTAAGGGTAATTTTATCGGTAAATTATTTTATCAATATTAGTATTTAGTTATAGTCTTATTAGTAACTTTCTCAGTAATTTTCCTTTCAATTAAAAAAATTTGCTTCATTTGTTGTTTAATAGGGCACGTGCCCTCTTAAGAAATTTAATTCACATACACCAGTTGGGAATTTTTAACCTTTTATACATCCCTCTCCCTTATACATTCTCACTATTTGTAAAGTAAGTATTTATTACCAAAAGTTTGTTTTATAGTTATATTGTGAAAGAATTAGAAAAGCCTTATATCGTAATGGTATGATAGGTTGCTATAAGTGTATATCAAGTAATTATTTCGACCAAATAGTTATATTTTTAATCTAAAAATATCAATTAAATAACAAAAAATTTCATAATTTTTATAACTATTTAAGACAATCTTTCACTTCTTCGAAATCCTTAAACTTTAAAAATTTGTAATGTTTCTCGAAGAGTAAATTCTTTTCTCATAAAAATGTATGTATTTGATTTACTCATAACTACGCTTAGAAACTTATACGATCAAAACTTGAAAATTTGGTACACATTTTTAATCTTGACGTACCTTTGCAAGTTATATTGGAAAACAAATAGATAGTTTAGATTTTCTTTTTACATATGTATGAAAAAAAACATTTCAAAGAAAAGATTTCTTCACGAAAGAAATTAGATGTAAATGTGGCACAGAAAAAACCAAAAAAATTTATGTTTCTCATGACAGGGTGCAATAAAGCCTATAGCAATAAGGCGTAATTATTTTTTTAAAATAATGAAAATAAAACCTAAGTAATTGTAATTAATTATTCCAATAATCAAAATTTTTTAATATTTTTCTTTCATAATTTAATTCCCATATTTCAGCTTATTATTACCTATATTCTTTTATTTTTTGGCACATTTCACTCTACATGTCCGTCAGTCAGTCTTTTTAGCACATTTCCAAAAAAATTTTGAAAAAATGTGCTTATTAGTTTCACTCTGTCCGTTCGTCCGTCCGTCCGTCCGTCTGTTTACAAAACTTCTACACCGTTAAAGATAGAGAAAAAAAATTTTAACCATAGGTAGGTCTCATAAAAAAAATAATTTTGTGGAACAACTTTTTCATGTAGCCCCCCCCATTACAGAGCTACAGCCCCTCAAACTTTGAAAAAGCCCTATTTTTAAATGCATATATCTTATGTTCTGCTTAAGATTTTTTCAATCTGAAAACGTCATTCGACAGGTATTTCGTTTATCTTTGTAAATTAATATGAAAATTATACAATTTTTTTTAAATTTAGTATTTAAATTTACCGTTATGTGAAAACCAAATTTTGCATGATTTTTCTACTTTCATAACTCCGGCACGCTTCTAGATAGAACCTTGAAATTTTGAGGCAAGAAAGAACTTTTAGAATTAGTATAAGTTTGCTCAGAAAATTTTTTCGGACCACCCCCTGTTTCTGAGCTATTAGGGCTTAAAAATTGAAAATTTGCTATTTTTAAACACCTGTAACTTAGGAACCTGTACACATTTTACTTCTGCAAGATATAAAAATTAAAGCTATAATAATATATTTTTACGTGTGTTAAAGGTTTATTTTAATTGTAAAGGGTTCCAAAGTTGCAGCTCTTCAAAATTGCGAAAAAGCCCCATTTTCAGATGTATATATCTCTGGCTCTGCGTAATAATTTTGCAATCTAAAACCGCCAAAAGATCGAAAATTTTATTATCTATATAAAACAGTATCAAAATTATGTAATATTTTGTAATTTACTATTTAAATTTACCGTTATGTGAAAACCACATTTTGCATGAAATTTCTTTTTTCATAACTCCGGCACCCCTTTAGATGGGAACCTGAAATTTTGAGACAAGAAAGAACTTTTAGAATTAGTATAAGTTTCCTCAGAAAATTTTTTGGTAACACCCCCTCTTTAAGAGTTATTACGCCTCAAAAATTGAAAATTTGCTATTTTTAGACACCTGTAACTTAGGCACCTGTACAAATTTTTCTTCGGCAAGACATGAAAATTAAAGGTTCAATAATATATTTTTACGTGTGTTAACGACTTTTCTTAGTTATATAGGATTCCGGACTTACGGCCCCTCAAAATTTCAAAAATGTCCTATTTTCACATTTTTTCTTATTACATGAAATTTTCAAATTTTTGTGTAAGTCACACTTCTAAACAGTTTGTATTGAGTTTTGGAAATGTGCGCTTTTAAAAACCGTTGGTTTACATTCTACCTTGTTTCATAATGAAATAAGTTCGAAAAGTTCAAAATGAAATAATTTCGATTAAATTCAATATTCGAACTTATTTCACTTTTTAGTGGAATAATTTTATCGAACTTATTTCATTTCAGTCGAACTTAGTTCAGTTTGTTACAAAATCAGGTTTGCCGCTTCTGAAAAAAGCTGAAATGATTTTGAAGCCAACTCTAAAATCTCTCCTAATTTACTGAATTTTTTCTCGAACATATTTTTAATTTCTCGCCCTTATTTCAGAGTGAAATTTAGACATTTTTATGAAAAAAGTTAATTTTGAAGAAATGAAGGCTGCTGTCCCCACGCCGTCAGGGTGGGCATAGGTTGGACATTCACCAGAATATGGAAAATGGTTTGAAACCTGTTGAAAATATTCGAATTTTACAGTCCGCTACAAAATCAAAATTACTTAGACGCCTTTCATCTTCATAATTTCGCATATATATATATATACAACTCTCCTAGATTTTTCTTCCAGAATAATATATGTACATATTATGTAGTTTTGGAATTGGTATTAAAGCCTAAAGCCTTGGAATTAAAGCCTGCAGCCATAGAATGAGAAATAAGACCTAACGCGAAATTTCCCAAATTCTTATTTATTACTTATTTCTCAATTCAATTTGGAATAGACTATAGACTTTTTGACACCCTGCCGTTTCTCATAGGTACACAATTACATAAACACAATTAAATTAAAAAGTAAAGTCAAATATAATATATTAAATACTCTAGAGCCTCAAGTTCATCGTATTTTTGTCTTCATTTGTATATACATATATAGCAAAACACATATGTACATATTATGTAACACAAAAATATAGAAAAAGGGAATTCCCTGAATCCTGATTATAAAGAATAGATAAATTAAAACAATAAAATAATTTTGTCATGAAATTTTTTCATTTGTTCAACATTCTTTCATTTGTTTGTTCAATATTCAGAATTTGTTCAACATTCCATTTATTTGTGCATATAAATATGAACATAATATTATAATGAATGTGTTGGTTTAATAAATACATATTTATCAAAATTATTTATTTTATATTGGTTTTATTTAAAATAGCTTTGAATGCGAAAACAGTATTAAACAAGGTAGAATGTAAACCAACGGTTTTTAAAAGCGCACATTTCCAAAACTCAATACAAATTGTTTAGAAGTGTGACTTACACAAAAATTTGAAAATTTCATATAATAAAAAAAAACTTGAAAATAGGAAATTTTTGAGATTTTGAGGGGCCGTAAGTCCGGAATCCTATATAACTAAGAAAAGCTGTTAACACACGTAAAAATATATTATTGAAGCTTTAATTTTTATGTCTTGCCGAAGAAAAGTTTTTACAGGTGCCTAAGTTACAGGTGTCTAAAAATAGCAAATTTTCAATTTTTGAGGCGTAATAACTCTTAAAGAGGGGGCGTTACCAAAAAATTTTCTGAGGAAACTTATACTAATTCTAAAAGTTCTTTCTTGTCTCAAAATTTCAGGTTCCTATCTAAAGGGGTGCCGGAGTTATGAAAAAAAAAATTTCATGCAAAATGTGGTTTTCACATAACGGTAAATTTAAATCGTAAATTACATAATATTACATAATTTTGATATTGTTTTATATAGATAATAAAATTTTCGATCTTCTGCCGGTTTTAGATTGCAAAACTATTACGCAGAGCCCGAGATATATACATCTGAAAATGGAGCTTTTTTACAATTTTGAAGAGCTGCAGCTTTGGAACCCTTTACAACTAAAATAAACCTTTCACACACATAAAAATATATTATTGTAGCTTTCATTTTCATGTCTTGCCGAAGAAAAATTTTTACAGGTGCCTAAGTTACAGGTGTCTAAAAATAGCAAATTTTCAATTTTTGAGGCGTAATAACTCTTAAAGAGGGGGCGTTACCAAAAAATTTTCTGAGGAAACTTATACTAATTCTAAAAGTTCTTTCTTGTCTCAAAATTTCAGGTTCCTATCTAAAGGGGTGCCGGAGTTATGAAAAAAGAAATTTCATGCAAAATGTGGTTTTCACATAACGGTAAATTTAAATCGTAAATTACATAATATTACATAATTTTGATATTGTTTTATATAGATAATAAAATTTTCGATCTTCTGCCGGTTTTAGATTGCAAAACTATTACGCAGAGCCCGAGATATATACATCTGAAAATGGGGCTTTTTTACAATTTTGAAGAGCTGCAACTTTGGAACCCTTTACAACTAAAATAAACCTTTCACACACGTAAAAATATATTATTGTAGCTTTAATTTTTACATCTTGCAGAAGTAAAATGTGTGCAGGTTCCTAAGTTACAGGTGTTTAAAAATAGCAAATTTTCAATTTTTAAGCCCTAATAGCTCATAAACAGGGGGTGGTCCGAAAAAATTTTCTGAGCAAACTTATACTGATTCTAAAAGTTCTTTCTTGCCTCAAAATTTCAAGCTTCTATCTAGAAGCGTGCCGGAGTTATGAAAGTAGAAAAATCATGCAAAATTTGGTTTTCACATAACGGTAAATTTAAATACTAAATTTAAAAAAATTGTATAATTTTGATATTAATTTACAAAGATAAAAGAAATACCTGTCGAATGACGTTTTCAGATTGAAAAAATCTTAAGCAGAACATAAGATATATGCATTTAAAAATAGGGCTTTTTCAAAGTTTGAGGGGGTGTAGCTCCGTAATGGGGGGGGCTACATGAAAAAGTTGTTCCACAAAATTATTTTTTTTATGAGACCTACCTATGGTTAAAATTTTTTTTCTCTATCTTTAACGGTGTAGAAGTTTTGTAAACAGACGGACGGACGGACGGACGGACGGACAGAGTGAAACTAATAAGCACATTTTTTCAAAATTTTTTTGGAAATGTGCTAAAAAATAAATTTCGAGTTGCGTCGTTTTCAACATGCGTCGTATTTCTCTGGAACGCATTACCGACGCAACTTGAGCCTCTGGTGTATATGAAAAAAAAAAAAAATCATTCCTCAGCCACATCTAAAATACTTATGCTAAACTAAAATAATAATAATAAGGAAGTAATTGAATTGTTACCAAAACTTTATACTTAATTTTTTTTTTATCTTGTTTTCATATAAGTACAAGTACATAAAAAATGTTAATTTAGTTCACTCCGAAAAACTACAGAAACTTTTTAAACTAAGTAAAAAAAAGTTGTTTTTTTGAAATGATATCACGTATTTTTTACTGTATCTTTTATATATTATACGAAATAAAAAAAAAGAGTAATAAGAACTAATAAGAAAAGATTTTTAATGAAGCAATTCTAATAAATCTAGAAAATAAAATTTGAATTAGTGCTATTTAAGTTTATGACACCATCATAAGAAAAAAGATAGATTAGAAAAAATCAAATAAAATAAAAAAATAAGAAAAAATAAAACATTATAATATAAATTTTATTTTGAAAAGAAAAGATACAAAACCCTTAAATTTAAAAAAAAAATTCATTTATTTAAAAGTTGTAAATGAAATGTTGTAATTTTTGTATTTATTTTTTTTATTATATGTAAGTACTTTTACTAGGAATAGTCTTGCCATCATATAAGTACTTATATTAAAAACTTTTATAATATTTTTAAAATTATTTATGTTACTAAACGTACATAATATATAGAAAAGATTGAACTGATTTAAAGAAAAAATGTCCATTAGTTACTATTTAAATATAATCGAATGTACATCGAATTATTCTTGAAATATGATATATATACAATTTTCTTTACCTTTTGATCAGATTAACTTTTGAAACTAACTTCTATTACTAAATACAGAAAACCCCGGTTAGCTGCTTTTCGGTTATGTGCACATCTCGCTTAAGTACCGTAAAATACAAATATTTGGCAATTTTTTTCAGTTTTTATATTAAACTACTTGGATTATTACCCCACGCATAACTAAATATTTCGCTTTACTGCCATTTATTATTGAATACTTTTAGTATTTTTTCATAATTTTTTTTGGTTAAGTGCCCTGACGGGAAAATATGTAACTAAATTTTGTCGTTATGTTTTATGTTAAAATGACAGTAGTTTTTATTGTTTAATATATTTAAAATCTTAATGAAAATGATCTATTTTTAATCAATGTAAAAAATAATCTGTGTGAAATTCTATGTTATTTTGCCTATATTAAATTTTTTGCTTAGCTGCCTAATGAGGCACTTATTGGAAGTATATCCATTAAAGTAATTAACCGAGCTCGCTTAATTGCCTTTTTCGGTTAAGTAACCTAAAAATCGAGCATTTTTGGACAAGCAATTAAACGGGGTCTTCTATAATATTAAAAGTACTCACAAATATTTTTCGAAATTTTAATATTTTCTTTTTTTTTTTTATTGTCGATATAAACTGTGTTTTTAAAATTTACATATATTATTAAGAAAATTAATGAAATGTTAATACAGAAGCAACTATAAAATTCATTCCTGTATTAAAATAATAATTGGTGATTTTTTCTTTAATTTCTACATTTAAAATGAAAAAAAAAAAAAAAAACTTTCAGTAAAGAAAAAAGTTTTTAATAAAGATGTCAACGACATTAAACATAATTATTAAGTACTTAAATTTTTATTGATTCTCAATTCAAATACTTATATGCATGCGGTAGAATATTATGCGATTTGATAAAAACAAAACTGTAATGAGTTGTCTAATGGAATATATATACATTTTTATATCAAATCTAGATCTCATTAGTAACTATAGGTAGGGTAAATGGTTAGGTAGGAGCTGCAAATATATATTTAAACCAATATTAGATCAGATATCAGATCAGACACCTTGCATCGGTATGCCGCCTAATTATACCATTGGAAGTTTTATACAAAGCACTTTTAAATTTAATTAATCCATTCCGACAGATCGAAAAGGTTATTTAAGAAGAAATTTTTTAAGAAACTTTCTTTCTTCCTTTCTTTTTGAGCAAGAGCACTATAAGTGAAAGATTCAATGCTCCTCCTATTCATCTTTGCAGCTTCTAGTAAAATTATATGAGTGAAGTTCTAGCCTTCTCGAATGTCTGCAGACAGGACAATGTTCCTCATTAGTCATTAGTAATTAACTAAATGAGCTTTAATTATTATAAATTGTAACTAATTTTTTGATAAAAATTTTACATTAAAGCATAATTTAAGGGACTAAGTATTATACATATTATGTATATCTATCTCCAATTCCAAACAAATGAATGGTGAAAATTAAAAATTTTCAACGAACTGATATTTGATAGCGAATTCAAGGATTGTAACAAAAAAAATGTTACAGATATTCTTTAAAATATTAAAAGCACAAGTATCGATTAAGATTTAAAATATTTTATTTCTCAAAAAAATTATAATGCCTTGACGTCAATGGAACACAACTGACAACAGCATTAATTAAAGTTGCTTTCTTAACTTAATAATACTATAAACAAACCTATGGAAAGTTTGAAATAAATTTGATAAAATCGTTTAAATATCTCGAATTGGTTTATAATGGCGGTATAAAGAGAGTAGATAAGTACACACATATTTAAGCAATTTTGCACTTATATACCTTACGGACTATACTTTAAGTAGAGTACACATATATAATCAGTTCAGTTGACAGTTTTGCCATTGACAAATTTTTTAAACTGACCATTACGCATTAGAAGCTATACATTATTAAAAGAGCAAAACTGTCAGTTTGTTATTAATAAATAATAAGTAGTTTTTTTTTGCATTAGCAATCAACATTTTGATAAGTTATCATGTAAGTTATTTAACTATACAATAAAATTATATAAATATGTGTATAAGTACTTATAATATATATAAATAATATAATGTAAATTTTAATATAATTATTCATTCGCGTCATCAATCGTCAAAAAATATTAGCACTGCACTCCACTGTGTATCAGTTCTTCTTTAAAACATATTATTCATTCGCGTAACTGTCAATCGTCAGTAACTGTCAGTCACCGGTTAAATCGCAATATTTGAACAGTCAGTTCTTAGTTTCATAGTTAAGGTATACGTTATCATTTTAGTGTTGAAACTGACGATTAAACTATTATTATCAGTAGAGTACACAGTACTTTATATACCTATAACGAATTACAGTAAATATTTTCAAAAGAAGGTACAAATAATAATTCACAAAATCAGTATCGATTTAAAAAACATTCTTTTTTTGTTTTCTTTAAATTTTATGATCAATCCTACCTTCAATTTATATTTAGAATAATAATCGATAATTCTTTCTTTAAAACACATAATATATTAATATTAGTTAAAAAGTATCTTAATATCTATAAGTATTCATATAATGTAGATAAGATATCAAAATGTAATACTTCTATAAATATATGTATATATTATATTTTATAATAAAAACTAATAATACTGGACCATGGGGTTTAAAACAGTAATTTTCTACATCTGGAATATAACATTATAAAAAGATTAAATTCTTATATTTATATATATATATATATATATATATATAAGTGTACGTACGTATATGTCTTTTATTTTACTGGTATGCATTTGTTATTAAATTTTATTTAATTGTTTCCTACATAACCACCAATCCACCCACTAAGATAATGTCGTACAATATAAATTTTATAAAATATTTTCTAGTGGACACATCTGAATTTAATTTCTAATGCATTAAAATATGTTAGGTTTATTATATTCGTATATATATATATATAAAAGTTCACTTTATTGTAAACTTTTCAACAAATATTATAAGTATCTTTTTTTTTTTATTATATTTTAAAATTTAATAAATATAATTTTTTTTTTTGTCTTTTGTCCTTAACATGGTTCATAAGATAAATATAAAAACTGGTTGACGTAATTATATAAAGAAGGACATATCTTTTCGTCATTATATACTATAAAAAACAAAGACAAAAAAAAAACTTTTATTATCCGCTAAAACGTCAAAGAAATGATAAAAATGCAAATATTTTTTTTTTTTTTTTGTTCAGATACTTATTAAGTTTATGAGGTCATGTCATTTGATTTTACGGTAATATAAACTAATTTGAATCCTCTTTGGACAGGAAACAAAAATGTTATTTTAAGCAAAAAAAAAAAAAAAAATAAAAAAAATATAAAAAAATTTAATAGTACTTAGTTAATATTGTTAAAAATTTTATGACATATGATATACTTTTCTTCCTTACCCAGTTTTTTTAACTTAGGTATTTAATATTTAGAAAAGACTGAGAAATGTCATGCTAATAATTAAAAATATTTATTTAAGATTGTGTGGTACGTATACAAAACATAGATATTTTAGAGAAGTTATAAAATTAATAGACAAAAAGCTGTGAAAAATCGAAACTTGAAATTTGTTTAAGAGATGTCTAATTTTGGTAAAGTTTTTTTTTGTTTTTACAGGAGTGGGAATTAACGACAGACGCTATTAAAGAGTAAAATGAGCACAAGTCATCTATTAGTGGATAGGATAACATACTAAACACCATCTCCCTTTATTGATCAAACAATAGGTTATAATAAACTTTAATGATCATTTACTGTATGTCTAAAGAAAATTGAGTTAGGGAATGAAAATTGATTTAAAATTGGCAGGAATTTTGTGAAAGTTGGTAGTCATAACCTTGAATCTTTGACCGTTCTAACTGTAATCATCGTCATCACAGAATTGGGAACACATGAGGTGAGAAATGGTTCCACATTTGCCCAATTATGTCATTTGAACTAAGCAGAAGCTCTCGTTGTTTCTCTTTGGAATACTTGGAAAGGAGGCATATAACTTTTACTTTCGTTTGAATAAGAACCCACTCCTATAAGGTATCTATAAAACAGGGTAAGTGTTAGGCAACGGAGACCAAGTGGAGAGAACGTTGAGGTGACATTCGTTTATTAGACGAATCGTAATGTTAAGTTAAAGAATGGAAATTTATTTCAAATTGACAGACATATTATGATTAAAGTTGTGAATGTTCACCTTGAATCTTTGAACGTTCTACATGTCATCGCCAATCATCGATCAATCATCGCCAATTCTAAGGAACACATGAAGTGGAAGATTCTTTATTATAGTAAAGTTCAGCTCAAAAAAAAATAAATTTAAGATCAGAATTACTTTTTCTGTATAATTTCGGACAGAAAAGAAATATGGACATGATAAATTTATGTAAAGTAAAATTTATAAGTTACTTATATGAGATATTGAAAGCTACTACGTGACGGTGACGTAATCTAGAAATTTTTAGTTCTTAAGTACAGTAGTAAGAGTTCTCTATAATACCTATATACCTCACTTAAGTCAAATTTTATTTTAAGTCAAAAATTTTCCCTTTGAACCACCCTCTGCAATTTTTTAATTGATATAGTTCCGCAACTGTCATAGATACAATGTATTGTCACTTTAGACAAAGAAGAACAAAAAAATATATTTAAAAATAATCAGTTTTAACATTTTTTTATTTAATTTCTTTTATACTGAATTGAAAAAATTAAATTTTACATTTTATTATATACCTATTCATATTTTTTTTTTCTTTTATGTATTTATTTAAACTCTTAAGTTTAAAATTACATTACAAAGTACATGTTAATATCCGAACAAGAACGCATTTTTTTTTTTTTTTTTTTTATATTTTATTTATATTATCAGGCGTTTAATTCAATTAAATTTAATTTAATTTTAATACCATGGTTTTTAGGTGAAGGTTGTAAAATTGTTTAAATTTATCATATCAAGTATAACTCATATACTCAGGTATTAAATATATTGTACTATAGTCACCGCTATTACAACATAAACAAATTAAAAAAAATACATTTTAACATTACATTTCTATATATTTAATATATATATATATATATATATATATATACTTATAAATAAGTAAGTAATTTAATAAAAAATAATGAATCATTAAAAAAAAAAATATATATTAAAAAAAATGAATGAAACTGATAATAGTTAACAAAAAAAAAAAACGAGGAAGAGTTTAAGTTGACTGTGTGAACTCTAGGATATTCGTCATGCTGTTAGCATGAAATTTAACCATTTTCACAAAATTTCAGTCATCTCATCTGATTTAGTTAAATAGCAATTTATATTTATATAAATTTTGTTGTATGATAGCTATTCAAACCTACTGGCTTAGTCTAACCAAATGTTGTAGAAGTTTTTGTAGAAGTCAAAGAAGATGTAAAATGAATAAAACTTATTTTCTTTTCACACAATTTCAGATATATGTACTTATATATATAGCTTCAATAGACACTGGGTTATTTTAATATAAGAAAAGAGAAGTTGTATGAAAGCTACTCGACCCTGCTGCTCTAAACTAATAAAATTTTGTAATAGTTATTGGCATGAAACTTTCCTAAAATTTTCTTTTAAAAAATTTCTTTCCTAAAATTTTAGATACTAGAAATTTAGATTTAACAAATACTAAGGTATTTTCATATAAAGTAAGTTGTACGGTCAAACTTGTTGGATTTCAATAGCGAAAGCAATAATTTACAAAGGTGAAATGGTAAAAATTACAGAATCCTTAGCTCCTTTATTTTATGAGTTATTGTGCCGACGGACGGTTTAATATACTCAGAATTCAATTCGAACAAGATATAATTTTCCATATTTATCTTTCCTTTAAGGTTTCACTAACGTAATTGCAAATTTATTATACTTAGAGAATTATATTCGTATGGGAGAGTTATTATTAAGGAACTAACTATATATATATGTATTGAATTATTTTATAAATACATACTAAGTGTTCATATTAAGAATTAAACAAAACAATTTTTGTTTTTTTATATTTTTGTAGTAACGGTTCTTAATTTTTAAAATATATCCTACTACGTTTTATTTGAACTTTTTGTTAACCTTGTGTTAACCTTCTTTTGAATTTTGTACTTAAAAAAGTTCTTTCAAATTTAAAAAGTAAAAAAAAAACACACTAAATACATACTTTGAGAGTATATTTTTTTTTTTTAATAAAAAGTTGATCTAATTTGGATTTTGTTAAAAATTATTTAAGGAGTGTTATCCAACTTCTAAGCAAATTTGTCAATCACTCATAAAAGTAAACATGTTTTTACTTACAAATCGATTTAAGTGAAATTTCACTAGCTATGATATATTAAGAAAAACTTTTAAGACTTTTCAGAAAACTTGTACATAATTTTTTGTCCAACATTGTTCTTATAATATATATTGTAAATTATCTTTGATAATGAAATTATTACAGTTCTATTTAAAAAAAAAAAAAAAGTATTCTATAGTTTATTTTTTATAATTTTTTTATTGCATTTTTTATATATGTATACTTAATAAATAAAGTTAAAATTATTTTTAGAAAATAATTATATTAATTTTATTAAGTATTTAATTCAAATTTATTGAAAAGCACTTAAAAATATTAATAGTCAACTTTATAATAGGAATATGTACTTACATATATTTCAAAATATAATTAAAATATGCAAAAAAAACAAAAAACTTAAATTTAATGAATTTATTTATACTTAATATTATATCTATAATGACAATTTTCTAAAAATTAATTTGGCCAAAATAACTATAAATCACATATTGCTAATTTGCTACCGTTACATCAGACCAACATATTTTGACGTTTCGGATGGATTATTTTTTGGCGTCCCTAAGTATTTATTAGTTTAAATTGCTTTTGTAATGAAAATATAATTTGTTTGATTCACTAACACGTATAAATTTCAAAAGGTATTATGAGATTTGAATTTTAAAAAAAATAAAAACGAATTAAGATACAATTACTTATTGCGTTTTAAGAGAAAATATATTAAAATTCTATTTTTATAGGGTTAACTAAGTATAACGTTATTTTAAAATTTAATTTTTTCATTATTACAATATTACGATATAACTATAATAATCCTTATCTCCACTTACACAAAAATATTCTAATCTCTAGTTAATGAAATATTTTATTATGTATTACATAAAAAAAAATCCGCTTAAAAGTGGTTCATATAAAAATGCAGGTTTGATTGGATTTTGTATTAATCGTTTTATTTTTGGACGAAATATAAATTTCGTCTTCATATAGTTTACTATAGATAATTAATTTCCCTCATTGTACACTCAGTTTTTATTTCTCCAATGTTAAATTAGTTAAGGGAAAAAAAAATTTAATGGGTCTAAAACATCAAACTTATAGCTAGAACTCAAATTTCACATTTTTAAACAAAAAACTATGAGTTGAACGGTGTAGATTTTGTTTGAAAAAGTGAGATTTCAGTTTAAGCTCATAGTTTTGTGCATTCGACCCATATATTGTCAAATAAAGTGGTTTTTCCTCAAATGATATATATACAACACAAAAGTATTAACGAAAACTTTCAAATGTCAATTAATTGACTTAAATGGGTTTAATTGTATATTATATTCCCGGTTAAAAAATATTTGTTTCGTTAAAATGAGCGTTAGCTATTTTTACAATTATTTCAGATTTTATCCCTTAGGAACGGTTCAGTTCTTAAAATTTGTTTTTCAAACTCTTATTTCGCCTAAGTAATGCTTTTTAGCATAACTATTTTTTATTTTACAAATACCAATTTAGAAAAAAGGATAATGTTATAGTTAGTTTATTTATTATATGGGATAGTTCGCAACTACAAAATACTTTTCATAACATTCAACTTTAAAATTTTAATAATTAACTAAAGTGTACCTAAGTATAATTTATTTTATTATTTCAGGATAAAGTTTTAAAACAAACTTTTTTATCAAATTTTGCAGATATAAAAGTATGATATTAAAGTAACTTTTTCAAATTAAGTATGTATCGAAATAATGATAGAAAACGTCAATAAAAAGTACATCACTTAACGGCAAAAATATAATTTAGCTGTCTTTTCCAGCAATTTTCGAAAACTATATTTTCCAACTTTTTCTGAACGTTCCAGGAATATAATTTATATTTTTACTTTTTCCTTTGCCTTTTTTGCCTTTCCCAAAATTGTTTTAATAATATTTTGCGAAATGTCTCATTATACGAAACAATTGGTTGCAATATGAATAAGTAATTCATTATACTAAAAGAAAATTTATAAAATGTCCTTTTCGTTAAAAAAAAAATTTCTAGATGATACTTATACTTTTTATCAGAATTAAATTGTTCAATTATTGTTGAAAATTTATTTCTTCTTTAATTAACTAAAAAAAGTAAAGGTTGTAGTTGTTTTTCACTCTTTTATAGTGAGTTCTTCCGCTGGACATTTCACTTGTAACTAATTTTTAGCACATTTCCAAAAAAAATTTTAAAAAATGTACCTATTAGTTTCACTCTGTCCGTCTGTTTACAAAACTTCTACACCGTTAAAGAGAGAGAAACAAAATTTTAACCATGGGTAGGTCTCATAAAAAAATTAATTTTGTGGAGCAACTTTTTCATGTAGCCCCATCGATGAGGGAACTACAGCCCCTCAAACTTTGAAAAAGCCCTATTTTTAAACGCGTATATTGGAAGTCACAATTTCTAAACAGTTTACGTATTGTCTTTTGGAAATGTGCGCTTTTAAAAACCGTTGGTTTACATTCTACCTTGTTTAATTAATAATTTCTCTCTGTACAATTTTTTTTTTTTCATATTTGATTAAGTATATGGAAAAACTTTCCAACAAATTAAGAGATAATTAATACAATGTACTAATAAAACTATCATCTAAAGATATGCAAAATTTTCTTTAAAACAACTTCTTCTATTTACAAGTTATTCATTAACAAAAACTTTGGAAGTAAAATTCTATCATTGGTATTAAACTTTCTAAAATCAGCAAAATTTTAATTAATAGATAAAAAAATTAATTTAATTAAAACTTATTTTAAAATAATTAATAAATTTATTGGTCATCCATTTATTTTATGATAAAAATTCGAAATTAAAAAGAAAAAACATAAATTCAAAATTAGATCAAATTTCAATTAACAGTTTTCTTAAAAGAATTACAACCTTCAATCAATCATATTAAATAATCAAATAATATATATATATATATATATATATATATATACATACTTACCTACAACAGCATTTATACTTACTTAATATTAGAGAAAATAATGTTTTATTTCAATAAAGAAATCTTTTAACAAAAATATTTTAACAATAGAGAAATTTTTGTAGATATACGAGTATTGCCATACCAACACGATATTAAATCACTGTTTAAGTATGTTCATTATGCATATAACAAAAAAATCTATTGTATTGTCAACTATAGTATTATTATTTCGGAACCTATGGAGGTACCTAAAACTGACTTCAAATTATTTAAAGGTTAAATAATAGAAAAATCAAATACTTATTAAAGATTTACAAAAAAAAAACAAACAAATGTATGCAATTCGATATACTTATACGTATATATACGTACGTATGTATATATATGTATACTTATATATAGACACATTTATTCATAAAAACTGTAAGATATTTGTTAAAGAATATTTATGTATATAGAGTGTTAATTGTATATTATGCAGTTAAACGAAAAATATTAGGGAATACATATTACATAAGTGAATGTGTATGTATATAAGCTTTGTTTTTTTTTACAGTATTCTTCCAGTTCGTATTACAAATTTATTCCAGTTATGTTCCAACGCAGAACTGAAAATTTTGTTTTTTAAACTTTAATTTTTGTTAAAACAATTTCCAATATTAGGAGTGCTATAAGAGCATATAAAATACATTGTAAACATCGAGGGAGTATGGGTTCGAATCACGTTGTAAGAATAATTCCTCCTTACGATATTTACAGCCACGTCTGAAAAGGAAAGGCTGTGTAATTTCCTTGTCACATTTATGTGGCTTAGGGAATAAACTAAAAAAAAAAAAAAATAAAGACGAGAAATATAAAATACGTACTTAACATCAATTAAATGTATATTAAAGCTACCTGAACCACCTTTGAATAATTTTAATAAAATAATTTTGAACAATTTCATTAACTTTAACATTTTCATCGTAAGGTAAATGCACATATTACCCTGATAGTATCTATTACTGCGATAATTTTTATAAAAACCGTTATAAAATTATAGTTGTTCAATAATTTTTGCAAAAAAGAAAAATATATGTATTAGTTTAGAATGTTTAGATATATTGAGTTTTCCCTTAAGGATGGTGCAATTTAAAAATTAAAAAAAAACATAAATTATTCAGTGAGGCCAAAAATTTGTTTTTATTTGAAAGGTTACATTATGCCATTATGTATGGAAAATAACATCATTCAAATGACCACCACGACTTCTCCGTACGAACTGCATTCTGTCAGCCCAATTTTTCATCACTTTTTCACATACATTTGGCTGTATTTCATCAATTGCACGTTCAATGTTGATTTTTAATTGCTCAATTGCTGTTGGATTATCAGCATAACCTTGTGACTTAACATATTCCCAAAAAAAGAAATCACAAGATGTTAAATCACACGACTTGGGAGGATAATTAACTGGACCGTTTCTTAATAATAATAATTTCATCACCAAATTTTGTTTTCAATAAATCGATTGTTAAGGTAGCTGTGTGGCAGATGTCACCGTCTTGTTGAAACCACATATTTTCTAGATTATTCTCACAACAACAGCAGGAAAACAAAAAATCATTTAACATTGTTCTGTATCGTTCCCCATTGACTGTTACTCTTCGACTATTTTCTTCAAAGAAATATGGACCAATCACTCCACCAACATGAATTGCGCACCACACAGTGACTTTATCGGATGTAATGGTGTCTGAACAGTTTCGTGTGGATTTTCATCACTTCAAATTCTACAATTCTGTTTGTTTACATAACCATTTAACCAAAAATGAGCTTCATCACTGAATAAAATTTTTCGATAAAAATATTGAAATGAAATGAGCACTGATTTTGATAAAACAATTTAACAATTTGCAAACGTTGTTGATGAGTGTATCTTTCCATGATTAAATGGAATAGCCTACTGAACACAAATGACATAAGAAATGACAAAAAATAATTCGCAGTGTTGCCATTATAACCATTTTAAATTGTATCATTCCTTTTGGAAAACCCTTTATAATTCATAAACCAATTGGAATTTTGTAAATAAATAAACAGGTGCATAAATAAATAAATTTTAATAAAAAAAATATGGCATTTAAATAGTATTAGGTCATAGTGCAAGCACGTAAAAATTGTGAAAATACATTTATATTTTTTCAAGCTCATTATCGATTTAAAAATAACTGTTTTCAACAAAAATTTAATTCATTTTATTTTTGGCAATTAGTTATTCAATTACTTTTTAAAATTTATAATGTAATTTTTAAACAAATTAAGTATTTAGCTAAAATAGAGAAAATAAAATACGCGGTAAGTTATAGATACAATATAACTTCAGCTTATTACCGAGCATGTTAAATATATATACCACTGTTGAATATATATCACTGTTTATAATTTCATTATGCACCTATTACCACTAAGTATCTCTCAAATATATATGTACTTATGTCAAATATTTTCAGACAAAAAATATAATCTCATCAAAAAGAAAAAACTGTATTCCCATAAAGACTTAACAATAAAACTAATAATGCTATGGTACTTTCCTTTATACAAAACCAGTAAGGTAGACAAGATAGCAGAATCTACTTTAAGGGATAACATTTCACAGCGTTGTGAAGGCAAAAAATGGACAAAAAAGCATTTTAATGAAAAAGAAAGAAGATCTTTTGCAGCAATGGATTCTATAAATATCGGACGTAAGATATCCAATTATCAAAGCTCAATTAATTGAGATTGATGAAAGTTTCAAAAAAATTGGTTAAAGGATATCAACAAAGGCACAAAAAAATATCAGAAAGAATTTTTTAAATATTATTATTTAAATCAATTGCATAAAATGTTAATTAAATGCATAACTACTAGTATTAAAATGTATAATGAATGTTTTATTCGAAGTTTATTTTAGCACCCGCTGAAAAATATAAGTACTTACTTAATTTTTTTATACTAATATTAGTCTGATTACTCATAGTTATATACATTTTTAAAGCTGAAATAGTTGTTACACTTACGGTAAAAGATACATTTACCTTATACCATAACCGGTTGAAGGATTGTTGTCATAAAACATTTAAAGGTATAACCCTTTCTGAATACATCAATATTTCTTTAATCAGATGAAGATTATCTGTACAGAAATGTAATGTCATTTAAGATAATATAATTAAAAAAATTATTTTAACATCCTTGATTTGCGTGGCGTTGAGTGGCTTTCATTCTCTTAATTTTGTCCAGATTGACTTTATTTCAATTATGTAACAAAGCTGTAATTGACTTTGAGATAATTCAGCGAACAATAATTTTTTTTTTGCATAAATATAAATTCCAAAATATAGTTATCACTAAATCAATATTTATTAAATTAAACATAACTAATACATAAAATTGTATTAAAACAATTTCATGTTTTTCTTCAAAAAAAAAAAAATTACTATTATACGAGTATATTGTATATCTATCTCACTACTAGATTTTATCGGACCATTTCATCAGAAATTTTGTTGGGATTCCTTTAAATTTTTCATATTTTATCAGAAGAGAAAAATTACTTATGTATATTGAGAGCCCAAAATAATGAACATAAAATATCAAAACAAAATTTGATATTCAGAAAATATATACGTAATGAAATCTTATTTTTAAGACGATTTTTAAATTTATCCTCGTATTGGCTGTTTCCGGTGAAGAAAATTACGGTGACGTGTTAAAAAGCGTAAAACAAATTTTAAGAGATGCGAGTACTGACAATAATTCAATAATAGCAAATGATTGAATTCGCTTCTGTTTTTTATAGCCAACCAGGGGTTGTTATATTTTATATTTTCTGTAGTCGCCCTACTTTAGCTTTGCTTCACCTTGCACTTAACTAACATCTATTTCACAATTTTAAAGAAGTAAAAAAATAAAATATGTTTTAAATCTTTGAACTCAAATTAGATTTTATTATTATGTATTAGATTTTTTCTTTTAGATACGAATATAAAGCATAAAACATAACAAGAACTAATACACTAGGTATATGACATAAAACAAAAGTATCTAATATGTACTGTCCAACTGACAACATGTATACGTACATGAATGTACTTTAATACATAATTGAATTTATTTTTTTTTATCTTAACCGTACAAATAATGATATTATGTGAGTTTAAAAAAAAAAAAAAAAAAAAAAAAAAAACGCAAATCAGGAAATTGATAAACAAAAAGAAAAAACAAAAAAAAATGGTAGCTTTAGATGGCATTGCCATAAGAGTAAAGAAAAAGAAAAAAAAACAAGAGAATGAAAGAAAACTTTTATGTTTTCTCATAATTTTGCTTTTGTACTCATCATTTTTTATTTTCTTCTTTTGCAATTCCAACTTTTTGTATGTTTATATTATATGTATATATATATATATATATACGTGTACATTTATAAAGCTATTAAGTGACCGGGAAATTTTTTTTATTGTTTGAAAAAAAAAAAAAGTTGGTAAGTTGTTATGATGAAGCCGTTTTGTATAACTGTCTTCTTTATCTTCTTTTTTCTTTTAATGATTTTTTTTCTTTTATTTTGTTTTGCAATATTTTATATACGTCTATATACGTCTATGTATGTATGTATATATAGGTAAGTGTACCTAGAAGATTTTATTTGATTATTTTAAAAGAAAAAAGAAAATTTTTCATATACTCGTATGTACCTATTTTAATCTTATTATTGTATGTACAAGTATATTAAATTCAGATATTTAAACATTTTTACTTCCTATTATACTCAGTTAATGTTTTTAAATCTCTGTTTATAATATCTGCCTAGTATAAGATATAAGTAATAGATATTGAACAGATTTTGTATATTATAAAAGAATAAGTAAGTAATAAAAACTTAAAAAAAATAATAAGTATGGCGAGAAAATTATTAAATACAAAAGTGATTAAAGAAGTGATATATTTTATAATGATTAAATGTAAATGTCTAATAAATTGACGATATGACAGTCTTTTTTTGTTTTTTTTTTGTAATGAGAACAACTAGGATATTTTATCAATGAAAAAAAAAAAATAAATAAAAAAGGGGGAAAAAATACTAGTATTAATATTAATTTTGTATTTTCTATTAAAGGAACACTGCAGAAGAAAGAATGCAATATTGAAGGATCTTACAAAATAGATATATATACCTATTAACCTATATATTATATGTTTAAATTAAAGGATGTATAGAATATTAATATATAATTTAAAATTATGTAAATTTTTTAGTTAAATTTAAAACAATAGAAAATTTAAGTTAAATTTATGTAAGTCACAAGTATTAATACTTAGTTAAATAAAAATATTTCACCATGTATTAATACAGAATATGTATAATATAATTGTATACACATATAATATAATTATACATACGCATATACTTAATACGTAATACCTATTTATAAATATTTAAATTTTTCTTCCCTATATTTGACACTTTTTTGTAGCTTCCACAGAAACTTCCATAATGATTCGGTTTACCTATCTATAGGTAGTATTATTTTTCAAGATTTATGTGAACTCTCTAACATGGGTTTGAGAAGCTTCAAACTTTATATCGGCAGATTGGTATTATTGTGGCATAAATCTAGGGAAACTTAACACCAACTTTGATAGATAGAGCCGAATAGATTCTATTACGTTTTGACGGTATACTATGAACCTAGAACCTAATAAGTGATTACTGAAATTCAGCCTTCATAAAAACAAAAAGAAAAATGATTCCCTTTTGTGATATTTTATATCAGTCGTACTTTTTCCTTTAAGATTATGTTGAGTTTCTATACTTCGTATGAACTTCTTCTTTCTTTCTCATAAGCGTATTGCTTTCAGATTCAACCAATCCATTATTTGTTCAGAAAAGTTATCTATATATATGTAGGTATCTTTTTGGGGAATGTAAAAATGATCAATCGAACTCATTTTTTTCCTTCATCGTTATTATTAAAAAATCTTATATGTACTTACTTGTTACTTTTATACTTACTTCTTTGGATCAATGTATTCTGCATGTGGGTGATCTGAAATAATTGTAATAAACTATATGTTTTCACTAGTTACAGTCAACTTCTAGTCAACTTCTGACTAGTTCTTCTTGAGACAGGCTTTATTCTTATATTTTCCAAGAATATATTAAACATACATTTTTAAATCAATTGAATTTGAACTACCAAAATCTTAGTCCTTAAGTTTTTTTTTTCTGTCAAATTTTTTTAAACTAAGGGTAAGCAAAAATTAAAGTTATCTTTGATTTCAACTAATTGATAATAGTTATTGGGCGTTTTCGATTCTATCGCACTAGCACTTGGCACTAGACACTTCACACTTTTTAATTAATTGAATTAATTTAGTCCTATTAGCTAGTATTTAGTGCGAAGTGTGATAGGTTCGGAAACTTCCTAAGTAAAGGTAACTATATTTGCAATTAAACAGTTTTCATTTGATGCATGTGTGATATTTATATATTTAAAAAAATGAATAAACTAGTTAACAGGTACATACTTTGATTAGTTAACTATACATAGAATAATTTTTTAAGTAAATAGTTAAATATACATTATTTGAATGTCTAATCTGCCTCAAAATCTAATAAAAGATGTTGGAAATGTTGGAGATTATGATGATGATGATGATGACGTTTATAATGGTTGAATGGTGACTTCCATCGACATATACGAGAATTTATATTTTTTAGTGCAATTTAAAAACAAAATTTATTTACTTAGTTAAGTAATTGAAATTAATTTATATTAAGTTCCTAGTGGAATCGACAAAAACCAAAACATTCATATTTTATTGACAAAAATCAAAAATAAAAGTTCCGACGATAAGTACTTTTTTTTCCTTGAAAATATACATATGTACGTTTCTTAGACAATTTTAAAATTCCAAGTGTATTTTATTAAAATTCTTTATACTTTTATTAATTATATTTTATTAAATTCTGATAATTTTATTAACAATTATTTTAGATTAACAATTTATAGTTAACAAGTTTTATGTTTTATCTTTGTTCTACGACTGCTCGACAAGAACTGTCTTATTTTATTTTATTAAAACTAACTACAACTATACCTACTTTCTCATGAGCAGACGGTTAGAACGAGATAGATTGTTTTGAAGGAGAAAAGGGTATTGATTTAATAACTGGTACATACCGATAATAGTTGTTTGTTACTATATAATTGACATTTTCTTAGTGAAATGTATTAAAGTTCAACTCAGCTGATATTGTAAAGTGGAATATTATTTATTTTCGTTACTACATACATATGTTCCGGGAACTCCTCGTTCTTAACGACTAAATACTATAGGCCATACGTATACCTAGTGACCATATTATTTAAAATTGAACCAAAAACAAAAATATTTAACCTTTAATACATTAAATTATAATTGAAATTTACTTACTATACACTTCCTTAAAAAGTTTTTTTCTTAAGTACTCATAAATGAGTACCTATTATAGATAATATTGAAAATTGTTCAAACAAAATAAGTTAAAAAATCATTTGTATAACTAACTTATAGATAAATTTTTAAAAAATCTTAAATAAATTTTATTAATTTTTTTTAAGATTGATAAATTTTTAAATATATTTTACATATTTAAATTTAAATAACAAGAAAAACAATTAAAAATAATTGAAAACCTTAATTTAAAAAATTTTTTTTTTAATTTAATATATGAAATATTTCATTTAAGAAAAAGATAATTTTAATTACATAAACCGTAAAAGTAAATACCAGGTAAAAAAAAAAAATTAAAACTTAACAGTAAGTAATTACTTAAAGTTTCCCAAATAAAATTATGAAATGAAAATTTATCTTTGTTTTTATTTTTATATTTAGAAATTGGGATGATGGAATGATGAGAAAAAATTATTTGTACATAAGTAAGTATATTATATTTGTTTTGTAACTTTTAGGTTTTTTGTACATATTGTTTCTAAATTGAATTTTTATGTAAAAATTTAAAAAAAGAATGAAATATTGTGGGATTTTTATTTTACGGTTTAATTTATATTAAATTTAAGATTCGCCCTACAACTTATAATTTTATTATTTATTTTTTTTTTTTTTCTAATGATTAGATTAAGTAAGATCTCTATTATTATTTTATTCAAAAAAAAAAAAAAAATTGCCTCTTTTCACTTTTACTAGACAGTAGCATAGAAATGCTATTGTAGTATTTTTTCTATTACACCACTGTTTATAATTAGACTGAATTTGTTTTTGTCTTATTGAATGTTTGTGAATTTGTCTTTGTTTGGTCATTTTTAGTTTATAACTTTTTTTTTTGCCCTGAAGTATAATTATGATTGCTGTGTGAAAATTGAACATTATTATGTTTTTGTGACTTGTGTCTATAGTTGTATAATTCATTGGGGATGGTGTTAAAATTAAAAAAAAAAAAAAAAAAACAAATTCCAAAGTTATAAAATTTCAAACAATGAAATAACAATTCACCAAACAAAATTTCATAAGCAATGGCTCTATTCTATAGATTATATAGTGGGGCCCCTGTTAATGGGGCCACTATAATGTTATATATAGGGGCCCCTGTTAATGGGTAACCAAATTCTATGTTGAATCCCAATTCATATAATAGACAGTTGCAGTTTAGAAAAATAGTTTTATGGAAAAAGTACAATCCGTAAAAAATCAGAAAGCAAAACCAAATTCGTCAAAACACTAACTGAAATTATTTTTAAAATAACGCCAAAACAGAATTAAAATGTATAAAGAGCCTGTAGTTGGTGTATTTACGTATATTTAGATTATTTGGCATTGTGAGTGAGGACTATTGTGTCTATATATTTATTGAGTTCGAAATAAACGTTTTAAAGATACGTGGGGAAAACAGAATAGATATCCGTAAAACATTCGTCAAATGCACAAACAAAGTTTGGAGCAAAATTCAGTTAAATTTTTTTTAAGCCACGTTGTCTGTAACAATATTACCGTTGTTCGTTTTACCTTGCCCTAATATAAAAAATTTAAAATCTGAAAAGACTGTATATTTGGCGCACAATCCTTGATTAAGATTGTACATGGTACAGAGGGCGAGAAAACCGTAGAAATATTACCACAATTATGCAAATGGTAGGTAACCCTGCATAAAATTGACATACAAAATACTTAAAAATAAAAAATTATTCAAATTTAATTTTGGTTGTAAGAACTGCTGTAGCTATACTAAAATTCAAGTACTTATATGAGAAGAAATTGAATTAAAAAAAGAATACAATTAGAAAAGTTTTCTAATAGCTTCAAATAATCTACAAACTCATACATAAATGCATTAATTTAATAGAAAAGTACAAATCCAAAACAATTATATATTTGAATTTTAAAGAGACTTTGTCCGCTGGTCATACATATAAGTACATACATACTTAGATACATTATTGATTATTAATATCAGATCAATATCATTCATCATTATTTAAAATTTCAATACATATTGTGATAAATGATGATTTTTATCAATTTTTTAATTTTATTCATTATACGTGCATACGTTAAAGAACATCACATACATATAGCCAAATTATAGTTGTATATAAGTCGACTTGAGCCGTTGAGATCGAGTCGGGAGTCGAGAGAAAAAAAAATACACAATTTTAAAGAGAGTAAGTGAGAGTGTCTCTTATAATTTTGTGTTTTTTTTTTTTTGTTATTCTGTTCTGTTGTGTTTTGTGTACGTTTTGTTACTATACAACTACCGCCTATCGTAGGTACCATAGCATAGGTACTACTGTAATGTAAATATGAAATGTGTTGTTTATGTTTTATTATTGTATAGGTTTTATAGTAGAAAAGTCGTAAAAAATATGTCGTTACTAATGTTCAAAGCTTGAAACGGAATTCATAATGCGTAGTGTGTGGCTGAAAACTACTAAATTATAATTATGGATAATTACATAATTAATATGCATGAGGCGATTTACGGTTACGAAATCTGGGTATTCTCTTTTTTCAGAATATTTATTATACTTACATATACATACATATGTGTATTCAAGATTTTGAATTAGGAGGAATTTTAAAGTTGAACTCAAAATCATAGTTATACGGTTTTTACAAGGTATACGTATATGGAGATATGCGTGTGAGGTTATGAATTAGGAGAGATTTTATAATTGATTATAAAATCAGAGGATTCCAATAATTTGTTAAGTAGGAGTTTGGGAGCGGCAGTTCTCACTATTTAAACTGCTTGAATGACTGATTTTGAAATAAATTTTTTGAAGTTATGAACTTAAATGGTATTTAAAAATTAGACTTTTTTTTTTGCAATTTTATATCCAATCCAATTAATTGTTATCTTTAATAATATAATACCATGTACCATCACAAATAGTTTGCAGAATGTGACTTTTGAATTCGGAAGGATAAACTTAGATGTAATAAACTCATAAAATAAAATTATATACAATATATGAATAAATAGTTGTACATACTTATACAATCAAATCGGTTAATAGAAAAAAATCGAATATGAATCATTTAAATCGATTGAAAATAAAATAGAATTTTCTAAAGCAAATTTTTGTAGATAAAAAATAAAAATCCTTTAAAAGAATACCAAAATGTAATTGAAGACTCACTAACCGCCTATATATTATGCGCTTTGTTTGCTAGCGAAACTATATTTTTTTTTTCAGTTATTGTAAGAATCGAAGAGAATTCACCTGACAAGTTTCAACTAATTTCATTAAATCGTAAAAATCCTTTCCAACACTGGACTAATACATTTTTCGGGTGACATTAAATAAGGCTCTGCTAAATTAAGTCGTCGGGATCTTATTTATCATTGTAATTAGAAGAACAAATAAGAATCCGAGTGTTATTTCATATTATCTATCTGAAATAATATCCCCGGGGCTTTATTTAGGACCTTATTTCATATCACCTATTTCTCGTGTGCATAAATCTTTAAAATCTCAAAAATGTTTTTACATCTATTTCATTTTCTTTGTTAAAAAATTACTATATTTTATCCTCTACATATATGCATATACTTATCAGGGAGAAAGTAATAATTTTTGTCCCAGTTACTTGCATTGAAAGAACAAAGTAATTGCTTTATCATTACCAAATAATGATGCTATCTTGATGAAATTTATACTGTAGGTTAACAATGACTAAGGTAAGGCGGGGATTGTAAATGGGCCAAATCGGACCATGCGTTCGAGTACCTCCCATACAACTTCCAAAACCTAATACGCATATTTTCGAAATTAATAAAGATAGAAACTTAAAATTTTGTACGAGGGTGTGTTTTTCTGAATCCCTCATATCCCCAAAATTTGAGATGAAGTGGAGTGGTTGTTCGGGTACCTCCCATACAACTCCCAAAACCGAACATGCATATCTTCGAAATTAATAAAGATAGGAACTTCAAATTTGATAGGAGGGTGCTGTTTCCTAAATCCCTGATTTGTCTAAAATTTGAGAGGAATTGGAGTGGTCGTTCGAGTACCTCCCATACAACTCCCAAAACCGAACAAGCATATCTTCGAAATTAATAAAGACAGAAACTTCAAATTTGGTACTAGGGTGTTGTTTCCTGAATCCCTGATTTGTCCAAAATTTGAGATGAATTGGTGGAGCTGTTCGGGTACCTCCCATACAACTCCCAAAACCGAACAAGCATATCTTCGAAATTAATAAAGACAGAAACTTCAAATTTGGTACAAGGGTGTTGTTTCCTGAATCCCTGATTTGTCCAAAATTTAAGATGAATTAGTATGGTTGTTCGGGTATCTGCCACACAACTCCTAAGACCAAACAAGCATATCTTCGAAATTAATAAATATATAAACTTGAAATTTGATATAAGAATGTTCTACCCTGTTGATGTCTCTAAAATTTGAGATGAATTGGGGTGGTGGTCCGTGTGCCTTCACACACTTCCCAAGACCTAACAATCATATTTTCGAATTTAATAAAGATAGAAACCTGAAATTTTGTACAAAGGTTGTAACAGCATTTACTTTTTTTAGCTTGTATTAAATACCTAACTAAAATAACTTATGGATTTTTAATTTAATTTGAATGTTTTAGGTGTAGGGTATAAATAAGTCGGTTGCATCGACTTACTGTTATTTTTACTTGTTTTTTTTTTGAAACGCTAAAAAATAACAACTACTTATTTTAAATTTGCTATAACAAGTACTTACTTAAGTAATTGATAATGTTTTTTTCTTTACAGTTAAATATCGGTGAAAAACTTTTTTAATCATTTAATTTAGTTAAAATTTTTATTACTGGGGTGGTTTTTCTACTTAGTGCAAGAGCATGAAAAGTTCTAAATTCATTGACTGAATCGAAATTAAAAGTGATTTTTTTTTTTGTTATTCTTAAATCACAAACTAGGAATATGTTTCTTTGTACTAAAAGTAAGTGTGACTACTTATATCAGATGGGATAAGGATGGGCAAAATGTGGATAAAAGAGAAATGTTGTTCTAAATATTTCTCCCAACATCCGGTAACTTCCTATCTCCCAATTTTCTTTATTCGTAATTCTTGTATTCCTATTTTCACAGTACTTTGTATCATAGGTTCTAACCTAATGTTTAGTTTAAAAGGGAGGTGGCGTTTAGTTAGTTAAAGTTGGCCAAAAAAAATTCGCAGTTGATCTCATTAGCGCCTTTCGAGATTCTCACCTACTCTTGGCAAACAAAAAAGGAGACCAGGAGGTAAATGAATAATGAATCTTTTTAACTAACTATATTAACCTTGCATTTCAGTAGATCATAAATCAACAAAATCGCCATTTTTTGACATCGCATTGGATGATAAAATAAATAGCACTTTTTTTGCAGTTCTGACAACAAACAAATTGCTATATTCAGTAGAGTACCACTTAGATAGTTTTACGTAGTATGAATGAGCAATTGATATCCCTCTAGCTGTACGTTGGAATTGTTTCAGAAGAGGAATTTGAGAGAGAATTAATTTTATCTGAACAAGTCATACCATAACCTCCTGCAAAATATCTCAAAAAAAGAGAAAGAGCTCCAATATTTCGACGGATGTCAAGAGAAATGAGAGTATTGGTCTCAACCAGGTCATCAATAAAACGAATGGCACATTTTTCAATACCTCTTCTATACTTAAGTAAATTTTAGCTTATATACAAGTATACAACACACTGTGTTGTTTTTGTTTTTTTCTAAATTATGAGTTTAAGTATACTCACTTAGTTAAGTGTAAGTAAATTTATTTTTCTAAAATTTTAACACATTGAACTTTAGTGAGACAATAAACAGATTTAAATTAAAACAATTTTTGTATAAATTTATTACGTTCAAATACGTAAATGTATGTACTTATATGTCATATTTAAATAAATCTATGCTATAATAAAATAATTTAAGAGTCAATGGCAGATTAATAAAATACTTTGAATAAGTATATCTTTATACTCGTAAATCCTAAACGGGGTTGATTGGCCTTTAAAAAAAAGAATACTTAAATAAAAGTGATATTGATATTGATTGGAGAATCTTTTTATTATTATAATCATATGCTTATTTATTATCTTTATTTGTTATGTACTTAGAACGAAATTTTGTATGAATTATGAATTATTTAAGTAATTACGTTACTGCGTAAAACGAATATAATACTTACCATTGTTTTGTAATTCTTTTTATTTTTTAATAATTAAAGAATAAATAAAGAAATTTATTTTATTTTTATGAACTATAAATAAAATGTTGACTAAAATCGAATAAAAGGTAATTAATATTTATACTTAAGTAAATTTTAATTTTAATTGACATTCACCTTTTCCAGTTGAACCTGAACAAAGTACATTTTAAAAATTTACTTTTTATTTTTTTTTTTTTAAATAAATATATACTTACCTATTGGCTATTACTTATAAAATAAAATGAATTATATTTATATGAATAAATGATTAATTAATGATAAAATTTTTAAAAAATATATTTATGGATAAGTAAGTAAGTCGAATATATGAAGTACATTTCATTTCAGAAAATTTAAGATTATTTACATAAGTACTTAGTTATTTATTTAGCATTTTTAAAAATCTTTCCTTTTTTTTTTTTATTATTTATAAGTTTAGAAGTAAGTATAAGATTTCTCATATCTAATGTAATTTTTTGCTATAAGTATAGTTATATTTATTTTTAGTTCTGTGACTATAACGTTATAGAGCTGTCATTTTCCTATACAAATTACTTATTTATCAAATCGTAAAGTAAAAACTAATTGAAGACACAAACCATATTGATTTTGACGTTTGCAGACTTCATTTTACTATTATACTTATTTATTAACTTTTTTCCAATTTAGGACTAAAATCTTAAAAAACTTAAGTACTTATGCACTCATTTAAAGATACTTAATTTAAAAAAAAAAAAAACGCTTTGATTGCACAAAAATTGGAATAATAAGTACATATATTTTAATTATACTTATGGGTTTTTTTTTACTTCCATCCGTATTATGAGAAGTATTATTTAATATTTGTCGACTTTTGTTATCATTCAATTGCAGTTTTTTTGAAAAATTTTAAAATTTATTTTCAAGCTAAAGATCTATATATATGACTATACATGTACACTTTTAAAATAAGATAAATATGTATGGAAGTATACATAAAATTAAATTTAAAACACTTAAGTACTTTAGTACTTTCCTAGAGTCATAAATTAAAAATTTTTTATCTTTTAGTTATATTAAGAAAGTTTATACTTAGTTATATATATGTATAGAGGGACTTTTAACAAAAGTTTAAACTTTGGTTAAGAATTTAAGGAAGCAGTTGGAAAATAAATAGAAAAAATAAATGGGAAATGAAAGATTTAGGAAATAGGTAAATGTAACTTATTAGATATACAAGTATATAGGTTATGGTTGTTTTAATTTGATTTTTTTCAAACTTGTTAGAAAATGAAAGGATAAAACATTTATTTATATCAATTGAACTCAAATTTCATATATCGTCAAGTAAATTCTGTTTTCGTCCATTATTATTTTTTATATGAAAATTGAAAGCTAGCGCATTATTTAGTGTTATGTTAATGTAATGCAACCTTCAAACATAAAAAATCTATAAGCATATAAAAAATTGAAGTTAAGTTTCTTTTGATTTATGTCACAAATACTGCTCTGGAAGAAGAAGTTTTGAAAGCTTCTTAAGTCTGATAGTTCACTTAAATTTTGAAGAAATTTCACCAAAGTTTTATCTAGAAAGATTAGGATAAGTTCAAAGAAAGTTTTCCTCTGCAAAACATACAGTATTCAATCTTTTAGCATGTCTATTGATCAGACCGTATGATTGATGTCTATTGAATTGCCCCGAAATCACACAAGAAATCTTTAAAAAGAGTACATTACACTTTGGAAATTCTTTTAAAGTCCGCCTACAAAATGGTTTTATTATCATGGTGTAATTTGGTCTAAATACATATATACAATAATATATACTTAACAGTTTTGAGAAAAGGAATTTTAAATTTTGTAGAAATCACTAGAATGATTAAAGCTTGTAGAAATTATAACACTTAAATTTTTAAATCTTTTCTTACTTATAGATTTTTAATTAGTTATTGAAATGTTTGAATATACATATGTATTACTTACATACATATATATACATATAAGTATATTATAATTTTATAATATGTATTTTGATAATATATATATATATTAAACCAACACATTCATTATATGTTCATATTTATATGCACAAATAAATATAATGTTGAACAAATTCTGAATGTTGAACAAATGAAAAAATTTCATCACAAAATTCTTTTATTTTTTAAATTTATCTATTCTTTATAATCAGGGAATCCCCTTTTTCTATATTTTGTGCTACATAACATTTTACTATAGTTATGTATATTTATAAATGAAGACAAAAAGAAGATGAATTTTTTGTCTCAATGTTGTCATAATCGTCGATTTTATTTCAAATTGATGAATTTCGAGTTGCGTCCAAAATACAACGCAATTCAAAATTATGGTGTTAAAATTTTTAGCAACATAAGTTGAAACAACGCAACTCGAAACTCTAGTGAACTGTAAAAATTAAAAATCACAGTAGATGAAGCCGTGAAAAACATCTTTTTTAATTCATTAAATAAATGGACAATTCAGTTGTTATACAATGAAGTTAAAGAATATTATTTTAATTACTTATGTATCTAAATTATAATTTGAATAAAAAAACAAAAGATCAAATTAAACTAGTAGATAACCAGAATAAAAATAGATTCACTAATCTGTAGTGTCAAATGACAGTATTTTAAACACTTGACAGTAAAGTATTTAAAACAAAAAATACGACAAAAGAAATTAAAAGTATGATAAAACAAAATATCAAAATTTCTAAAACAGAGTTTTTATACTTATTTTGCTTCTATATTTATTTTTTGTATTAGAAAAAAAAAGGAAACATTATTTTACTTAGATTACATTTAAAAAAAAAAACAAAGAAATCATAAAATAACTATACAAAATATACTAACCAAAAATATAAAAAAATTTGAATACAATTCGAATTTTGACCTTTTCATTTATATGATCATCATATCCTGTTTTTTCAACTCTTAAATCCTAGTTTTTTTTTTTTTTTTTTGTGTTTGTTTTGTTTTTTATTTTAGATACAATAAAAAAAAAATAGAATACCGCATTGTGTTAAATTCTGAAAGATTTTTTTTTTATATATATATATATTTAAGTATATATGCATATATATATATATAACCTGATAACTAAAGTAAAAAAAAACAAAATTACATTCACAGTAACTAAGTACAGAAGTATAAGTATATTATGTTTTTTTTTTTATTCAATTTAATTCTTTTTATTTATAAGTAAGTACGTTAAGTACAAGGAAAGTATTGTAAAGGCAAACAAAAATAATCTGACAGATTATAATACATTTCACAGCTTTAAAACTTTCTTTAAATCGAAAAACATCTAAATAGTTAAGTATGTGGTCTTCGAAAATAATTAAAAAAAAAGAAAAGAAAACTCTTTTATTTCATAGAAGAATTCAATTGGGTACTAAATTAAGACAGAAAATTTGGATTAAAAACTTAATTTTTGTTTTTCGAAAACATATGGTTCGATGATCGAAAGTGATGGACTGTTATGTAAAATCGTAATCGTAAAATAATGGCAAAAACGTTTTGAGATTTAGAAGATAAATTAAGATCGTACTGCAGATGATTTTTATATAAAAAAGAAAAAAAATTAACTAAGTATACTTATACTTATTTAGTTATCTATAATATAAAGTGGAAAGTGTGTTTAGTTTTTTTTTTTTTGTTATCAATACATTCCTATACGGTATACACCCGATTGTAAACAAATTTTGTACAAATGTTCCTCTGAACTCACAATATACCGTGCATTACTTTTTCTTTCTATCCGTTGATCTGCTCCGGCAGCAGAACCGCATTAAATTGTTTGTTTTTTATTTTTTCTTTTTCTTAACTATTGCATTTTCCGATTAAATGAAACCTTTTTCCAATTAAAAGAAACTATTTTTCAATTGAATGAAACCTTTTTCAAAATAAATGAAACCTTTTTTAAAGTAAATGAAATCTTTTTCAAAATAAATGAAACTAAAAAAATTACAAATAAATTTTATTTAAAAAAGTAAAATTTAATTCATTTATAAAAATGAAATAAATAAATACTACTAACTTGCAAAATTGCTTTTGGTTATGAATAAGGCAAAAATTCAGAAAATAGATTGCTCCAATGGACATTATCTTTAAGATTCCACAAGGTGCGGCGGATCAACCATTACATCAAATCAGATCTTCCAAAGCTTGCCGAATTGGAAATACCATGTCAATTTCATAATTAGAGCAATCGTTTGATATCATTTAATTAACATTTTGGTTAATTACATGTGGAAAATTATGCTCGATCTCAGTATTGCATAATATTGAACAACCACATGTTTTTATTTTCGAAAATAATTTTTTTTTATTGGACTGAACATTGACGAATAGAGTGGTCAAAATTTTGAAATACTCCCATTGTCCGTAATTATTTTTTGAATTGCTCGTCTTTTCTGAATTTTTGCCTTATCCATATAAGGTAGTAAACTTGTTACTACTATATCCATAGTAATAACAAGTTTCAATAGTTGCAAGTTTCATTTATTTCATTTTTGTAAAAGAATTAAATTTAACTTTTTTAAATAAATTTTATTTGTAATTTTCTTTAGTTCCATTTGAATTTTTTAAATTTCATTTCAGTTTTTTAAATAAATTTTTTTTTAGTTTTATTTATTTGGAAAAAGGTCTCATTTACTTTAAAAAAGGTTTCATTTATTTTGAAAAAGATTTCATTCAATTGAAAAATAGTTTCATTTTATTGAAAAAAGGTTTCATTCAATTGAAAAATAGTTTCATTTTCTTGAAAAAAAGTTTCATTTAATTGAAAAATAGTTTAATTTAATTGAAAAAAGGTTTCATTTAAACGGAAAATGTGATTATATAACGATCCACAGATTGTCTTCAAACTATGTAGAAACATAGTTCCTTACCGATGGAGTACGCTGGATTGATAAAGTTATGATACATTAGTTAATCTGTTACTTACACACCGACCTGTCAAAAAAAAAAAAACTAATACTATCCGAATCGTGCCCAATTTTAAAAGGTGCTTTAATGATTTAAAAGAACAAAGTTCCAACGCTACGATATTTTAATTTCTTTTCATGATCATATTTATAATGTTCATCATTCAAGATCAATTGTGTTCAAATTTTGTATAGAAACGTATAGTTTCTTATCGAAAGAGTTTGCTAGATTGTTTGCTAGATTTGATTGGAGATTATGACCAACACTTAGAACTTTAACCATTCTTATTTACTTATATAATAAAGTATAAATTATTTTAAATAGAATAATTTTTTGTAAGTACAAGCCAAAGGTCAAATATTTTTAGCGCTCCTAACATTATATACTTAGATTAATTTAGGTATTAGTTATTATGTAAATCAATAAATAAATAGTACTTATATAAATATAGTTATTCTGTAATCCGTAAATCTGTTTTTCAATACTTGCCGAAGTACCTACGTACTTATTAATTTTTTTTTATATCAATTTAAAGAGAAAGTCAATAGGAAATTTTTCTTTAGTTTATTTTTCTTCTATCTTTAAAATATTACACTTACTTACTGACATTATTTTAAAAATTTGTGTAAGTATCTAAAAAAGTTATATTTTTAACTTGAATAATATTTTTATGTAAGTATGTAAATATGTATTTTATTTACGAGTTTATTTTTAATTTAAAATTTACAGATGTTTAGTCTAATACTTTTTTAAACATTAGAAATTGTCAATTATTTAAGTATATTAAAACTTTTTTAATTTTTTAAAGTTGTATATTCATTTCAGAATTTTTAAATTATTAAATAAAATAAGAATATTAAAATTTATTTAAAGTTAAATTTTATAAAAAGGATACAAAATAAATAAGTACAAAATTAATCAAATAAGTGTGAATTTAAGTGCATTGTTGTTGAACGTTATGCAATAAGACTTTAAGACAAAATGTTGCAATAAGTAGGAACAAGAAACCATTTTAAATATTAATTTCTTAGTTTTTTGTGAAATAAGTAATAAGGTAAGAAAAACGTTAATTAATAATGACAAATTATTTATAACCCCAACAAAAAGGAAAAAGGAAATGATGGCGTACTTTTTTGAATCATACAACCCGAAAGAAGTTCAGTTGGACCTTAATAAAGATTGTTGCACTAAAATAGTAAAGAAAAAAACAAAAATGACATTATAAAACGATTACTTTACAATATTGTCTAGAATATTACATATTAGTATTACTCATGTAACTAAGTAAGTAAGTAAGTATATTTATTTCCTTCAACTAAGTTCATGTACTTAACTTTACTTCAATATAAACTTTTTTTTTTTCATTTATAAAACTACAATTAATTAAGTAAGTAACTAACACATTTAGTACAATATTTAAATTACCATATGTATTATGAACTTTTAATTCAAAATTTTCATTTTAAGGGAATAAAATTTTTCCAATTGTGCAATAGTAAGTACTTATTACTTAGTAGTTATGTAACTTTATAGTACACTGATCAACTATCTTACTAACAGGGTAAGTCGTCGGACTTACATTCGAAACTCTCGGGTTCAAACTGCGATCATGTCATTCCAATATTAATAATTTATATACTTCCAATATTAATAATTACTTGTTAATAAACAACCAAGTAATTAACGGCGTAGTTTAATGATTAAAAAGAAGTCACTTAGTGAATGCTCGTGTTCTTTATAGGAGTGAGAAAAAAAAACAACAAACGTACTGATGATCTAAGAATACTAAAAGTAAATATAGTATAAAATTAAGAAAACAATACTCATGATTCTTTAAAGATTTTTACAAAAATCAAAATCAAAAAAAAATCCACTTGAAAATTTAATTGCATAATTTTAGGAATAAAAATATATATTTTCATAAATATTTTTGTTTTTTTTTTACTGCAATACTTGTCAAAAGATTCTCTTCACAAATACTTAACTAAAGATAAAAATATAAGTATAATAATAATTATAAAATATCTTTAAATACAAATGAAGTGGGAGAAAATATTACTAACTAACTACTTACTATTAAAACACTTTAACAGACATTTTAGTTGTGAATTTTTCAATTTGTTCATTGGATTTTAAAAAATAAAAACAAAAATATAATATAAATTTGGCATATTTTCAAAATATTTTACAATGTCATTAAATATTGATTTATAGTATATATAGATATATTTATATATTTAAATAAAATATTATATACTTAAGATAAAATATAAAATATACTATATCCTAAAAGAAAAGATTCCTGTAAAATTTGTAAAATTTAAGAAGGATATAATGACATGTGATATACGGAACTGTGAAATATGAATATCATATGGATCTAAATAAAATATGAAGTTAGTATATATAAGTTCATGAAAGAAAAACCATTTGATATACTTAACTACTTAGTTACCCCAAATTCTTATAACTTAGGTACTTCAATAATAGAACACACAGTATTTTAAAATTTAAGTACTAAGCAGTTAAAACACTTTACAAAATGTAACTAAGTACTAAATCCTAATCTTTCAGACAAGATTATTAGAATTAATTATAAATTTTAGGCTAGAAGAATAAAGAAAATATGAAGCTGAAAATTTGAACTCATTTAATTTTGTAAAACGGCACACTTTTGTTTAATTTTTTTTTTTTTTTTTTTTAGTTCAAAGAAATTTTTTCAAAAATAAATTTCCGGTTTTCAGTCTGATGCCTTTTAATACTAAAAAAAACTGTCTAATATTTCGTGTTTATTTTTTTTTTATTATGTTTTTCTTTTGTGTAATTGTGTACGTATATATATTGTAATATTAGAAAGCGCCAAATAAGTATCTCATAATAAAAAAAAAAAAATAAAACAAAAAATAATCATAAGTATAAAAACCATATATACTAACGTTAAAAGAAAATATAACTAAAGTAATGAATTTTATACCCAAAATTTTCTTGTAATTTAATTTAATTTTTTTTTTTATTCTAAATTTTTTAATTTGTTTTAGAATACAGATACATTTTTGCAATCTTTTAATTATGCAAACTACAAAGTATATTTGCATAACTAAGTATCTTATATAAAAATCAAAAATAAATTTGAATATGTGGATTATTCTTATGATGGCATTATTTTCGTTCTAAATTTTGTTAATTATTTCTTTTATTTAATTTAATAATCGTGCATATGAATTTGTAAATGGTTTTAGTGTATCGTTTTTTTTTTTTTTTTTTAATCTTAAAGGAAATAAGGATTAAAAACAAAAATATTTATAGATACATATAATAATTTAATGTAACTTACTCAATACTTTTTGGAATTAATTTTGAAAAATAGACAATAGTTAATAGTTATTTGTTATATACGTATACTTTTAAATAATAAAACAATTTTGTGTTTGCGCAATTTGCATATGAACATAAGAACAGATTACATAAGTACATAAACAAACCATATACCTAAAATGTGAAAAATTTTTATGATTTGTTATACTTAAGTAGTTAAAATTTGATTTTACAAATGCCAACCTGATTGTATAGGGTGCTGAGTACCAAAGATGGATTTTTATATCATAATACAGCATATCTTAATTCCTATCGGCATATTTATGTTTTGTCGACAATGGCATCTGTTTACATCAATATGTCAATAATAGAAACATTATTTTTGACAACCATTATGACATATGACAACCATTATTTTTGATAAGTGGTTATTAGAAATTGATGAAAAATTTGCTAGACAAAAACGTAAGATTATACATTTTATTGATAATTGCCGTTGCCATGGGAAAAACATTCAAGATAAATTATTTCCTGTAAAATTAATATTTTTCGCCCCAAACATGATTTAAATATTGCAACCGTTAGATTTAGGAATCATATACAAAATTTAAAAGTGTTGTATCTAGAAGAAATATTTTAAAATTACATCTACAAGACATGGAATTAAATCGTAAAATTACAATTTCTTTACTGGATTTTACTCGAAATAAGTATATCATTTGTATGAAACGCTGAAATGAAAGCTAAAACAATTAAGAAATGTTTTATTAAAGCTGGGTTTCTTCATGATAATGATGAAGACGACATTACTTTAGCAATGTTAGTAAATGCAGTCGATGTTAATTCAAAAGATACAACCATTGATTTATGGAAAAAAATGCCAAGTGCAAAACACAGATGCTCATATAAATGTCGAAGATAAATAAGATTATTGTTTACTTCTTTTACATAAAACATACAGATACCAGGTATTCAATTTAAGTTTTGGAAAGATGAAAATTTTTCGACTCCTTTATAGCGAAAACTCTCTATAACAAATAAAATTTAATGGCAATTACAATTTCGCTATATAGAGTTTCCACTGTACTTGCTTAATTATTTCCATATTTTATTAAATAAGGCCCTGTGAACTTGAGAAGTTTAAACTTGTTCCAGTAGTCAAAAATAAAACTTAATGCGGGCTAATTATCTTCATCAACTAAATCCAAAAAAATGTTTCATAAATAGGTATATCATACTTATATCTTGGTAAATATATTTAAAGACAACTAAGTAAGTACATGTAGTTCTTTTTGTAGTCCACTACTCAATTGATTTCATATTTATGGGATTGTGAAAACGAAGTAAACGTGTGAAACTGACACCATTGCTCAGAGTAAACTGCAGGAACCTTGAGACGATATTGAGTTCATATATGCAGTTCACCAAAAAAAAGTATATAGTTATACTTATAGTTATAAGTTATAAGTAGTTAGGTATGTTATTTAATATACATATATATATATGAGTTTTAGTGACTAAAACTATACAATAAATATTATAAAATAATAGGAAAACAAAGGATTTCAAAACGTTTCAAAGAAAGAAATTTGTTGAAGCAACTTTAAGTTAATATGTACTTAAATTATGTAAATCACTTGCGATATCATTGGATCCCAAAAACAACGATTAAACGATAAAAAAGTTGACATAAATAAAAAGATTGAAGAAAACGATACTTACTTTGATGGAATTTAGTTTGAAAATGATCATAACATGTCACAATTATAGGAGCTTTCGCTCGATTTATTTAATAATTTGAACCCCATATTAAAATATCTAAAAAGTATTTTAATATTAAATGTCATTCAAGAAATGATGCTTGTATTACTTGTATTAAGTACTAAAAAATTAAATTAAAAAAAACAATAATGTACTTATGTATTTAAGTAATTTGTATACAGCATACATTATATGTATACTTCCGTTATACTATACCTACCGTTATTTGCATTTTGTGCTTCCGTTATGCCGTTAAAATGAAACACTTAAATTTTAATTTGATTTTGGGAATTAAGTACCTATACATAATCAATATTATGATTAATATATACATACATATTTGAATTTTATAAACTAAATATAAGTACATAATGTACTTACATATAACTACATATATACCAATATTTTTAAAGCTAGGAGTGAAATAAAAAGTAATTTTTGATGATACTAAACTAAACTAATGTAAAGACGAAAGTATTTATACATACCTATGTACTACTTATATTTTTTTAGACGAAAGTATTAAGTAATGAATTATTTATTTTACATACAATCGAAAAAGGAACATTTATACATATGTATAGTTACGTACACATGTTATTGATTAACAAAATTTATAATTAATATTTTAAAACTTTTAAACATATTTTTTGTAGCACATATGTTTTGTAGTAAATAGGTGTATGTATTTGGTTTAATAACTAACCACTTAAATTTTTCATTTTTGATTGACCTTCTATTCAACTTTTTATAGGCTATTCTGATTCATCCTTATTAAAATTAACCAAATTGACAAATATTTATCGCACGTGGGTTACTATAGCAGTGAACTTTTAAACATAAATTAAATATTTTTCTTTACATACGAATGATTTTTAAACCTTCTAAAAATTTTTCGTTCTATCTTTGTCCTAATAATATCAATAATATTATAATAATCTGATCACCAACTTTTGATTTGAGTTTTTTAACTCACAGAATTATTTGTTCAGATTTTATTATATGGTAAGTATAAGTGTATGTAATTCAGTAGATGCTCATACTGGAATTTTCGGTACAAAATAAGATGTGATACCTTCGACAACTTTTATAAACATAATTAAATTAAATGTTTGAATTTTAAAATTTAAAAGAAATTTCCAAAAGCTTCGAATAGTATCAAATATTTCTGTCAGAATTTAATTCAATTAATTAATTTCTATTTAATTTCATAAAAATAAGGAAAAATTACTAAGTAAGTACTTATGTATACATATATTAGTTATATAGTTATAACTAGTTATACTTACAAAAAAAAAAAAAAACTAAATATCTGGTACCTACAATAAAAATAGACAAAATAAAAAATTTAACTCCTAAACTTAACTAAAAAAAGCAATAAAATTACTTACAAGTTTATCTAAGTTAAAATCAATAAATATTTAATTTTATAAAAATATTTTTTTTAAAAAAAACAACAAACTTTTCAATAATACTTATAAGTATTTAGTGGGGGTTTTGGGAGGCAGTAGTCCCCACTATTTCAAATTCTTTGATGTTAAAATATGTAAGGATTTTAGAGTTGATTGTAAAATCAGGGCTATACGTTTGTCCGAATCATAAAAAAAAATAGAGAAATAGGAATTCCCAGAAAATTAGAATTGATGGAAATTGATGAATTATACGGTGTACAGAACTGATTGAACACAGATAAGTTAAGTGCCTAAGTAATTAGATTATAAAAATGATATATAACTACATAAGTATATATATATATATATATATATACTTATAACTATAGTTAAGTATATATATAAATATCAAAATAAATTACAAAATAATGATTTACCTAGTTACTTATAAGTATACTTAGTTATTATTTTTTGAGTTCCAATTTTGAGCTCAATTCCTTTGAATTTTGACCATGAACTCAATATCGTTTACAAATTCAAAAAAAAAAAGTACAAAAATATAACTATTAAATATAATAGTAACTAAATATATAATATAAGTAACTAAACTATAACTAATTGATTAGACACTTTCATTGAAATTGTAGATTTTTAAAAAAGTTTGCTTATTTTTGTTGAAATTATGACTTGTATTTATTATAGCTTGTAAAATTATTTATAGAATAGGATAAGTATATGTAGATATCCTAGATAGAATAAGATATAAGTAGATAGGATGAACCGAGAGTAATAAAGCACATAAATGGGGTTGTTTGAGATAGTTATATAAGCAAAAAAATTGTACGACACGGGAGGGTCTATTACGCATCCTTTAAAAGCTAAGGAACCTTAAAAGGTTTTTGATCTCAAACATATTTTTTTTGATTTCAGATCCATAAAATAGAAACCGTATAACAAAGAAAAAAAGTTATTAAGTATGTAGCACGTTTTAAGGAACTAAATTCCCTATATTTAACGTATTCTCGAGTAAATTTCTAAGACTATATTAGATCGTCAGTTGTAAGAGTCTAGAGCCAAATATATTAAAATTTTTATAAAAGAATATTTATTTCTTTAAAAATTTTCCATTTTGCATTAAATACTTACTTATATCAAAAAAGAATAAAAACGCGCCATTTACTTTTCTAGTTAAGTATATTGTTATAGTTAATATGGTTTCTATTTTATGCTCGTACTTATATACATTAAATTAAAACAAAAGATTTTTAATGCCCCGCAGCTTATAAGAAATATGTGATAAACTCTCCTTCCCCCTGACATACTTGTTTTGATCTCACCAAATCTCTTTTTCTTGTTCTTTATTATTCTCGATGCACCCTGTATATTAAAAAATAACTATAATTTCATTAAATAAGTAAGTGTTTACAATTTACACTTTCTCTTAATGTGAAATTCTGATTCTAAAAATGCATTTGAAAATTGTAACATTTCCTACTCACTTTTTAAAAAATATAATGTTGCAAAAAATTAAACTTTTCGCATACTTACATATAAAAATGTATAATAATTTCTCTTTTTTTATTTTTTTTGACATACTTAGAAATGAAAACTAGATATTTTTTTTTTTGTTTTCAATTTGTTTTAATTCAATTTAAACTTAAAAACTAAAA
Organism: Poecilobothrus nobilitatus; assembly: GCA_947095535.1. Classification (NCBI taxonomy): domain Eukaryota; kingdom Metazoa; phylum Arthropoda; class Insecta; order Diptera; family Dolichopodidae; genus Poecilobothrus; species Poecilobothrus nobilitatus. Next base: position 47,676,029 of record OX352772.1, on the reverse strand, counting down.
AAAAAAAAACAAAAACTAGAACATAAATATTAGTACAAAAAACGGTCACTTTATTTGATTTTTTTCTTTTAAAACAAAAAATAAAGTTACTATAAATAATAAATATAATAATTTCTAACTCCATTTATATATATATATATATATATACTTATATATATGTATATATATATAAGTAAGTAGTTATTATATCAAACTCTAACAAGTTCAATACTTAACTATATCTAAAAAGAAAAAAAAAGTAAGTACTTTTATATTATTATAGATAACAAACTAGTACTTAATACTTACTTTGTAGTTTCTATATATATATGATTATTATACATATATGTATACGTATATATGTAAGTACATAAGTAAGTAACCATCATAATATAAATGCAGTAGAAATTGACCTAATATAGGAAAAAAGTAATAATTTTATTTTGTATTTTTTCTATAAAAAAAAAAAGGCAAAAAATAGAACAAAACTTGAAAACTAAAACAACTCTTAAATAAGTTTATAATAAAATAAGAAAATGAATAAATTTTTTTTTTAGAAAATTCCACTTTAAATCACAATTAAAACCATAATATGTATTAGATTTAAAAAAAGATTTTTTTTTTTTTTGTTTTGTTTCCGTAAAGACTAAGTATAAGTTTTAGTAAGTTAGACAAAGATTAGACTTTGGAAAAATTAATTCTAGTAGCGTCATAAATAAAAATTTTATTTTAATTTTACCTTTATTAATTAACACAGATATACAATTTATATACATATATATGTATATGTATATATATAACTACTTATACTTAGTTAGAACAACTAAAATTACTTCATCATAAAACAATAAACAAAACATGTTTTTACCTTAATTACTTATAACTACTATTTAAACGTCATATTTATGTCAATTTTACTTAAATTTATATTTAGTTAAATCTAAAATGTATATAGGTAATACATATAACGTAATCCAGTATTAACTATTTACTTTTCTAAGTATATTGTATATATATATATATGTATATGTACATTTCTATTATTTATTAATTGATTATACCTATAGAAATTTTAAAATGTTGTATAAACTAAATTAATAAAATGACATGATTAAAAAAGAATGTTAACTGTTAGAATTATTAGTGATTTTAAGTACATATATATATTTATTATTTACTTATTTCTAATTACATACTCATACATTTAAATCAATCCAAAAATTCATTTGTATAGTATTTAATTTGAATTAAATGCGGTTAACAATAAGTAATTACTTAAGTAATTGCTATATACATGTACCAAAATTGGTAATTCCATAGCAAGTAAGTACTTACTTATATATGTATAAATTACTTAAGATTAGATTAGATTATTTTAAAGCTGACCTTTAAGAGGCGTGTAAGGGAAGCTTTTGATGTCGATCTATTATATTTCCTTATACACATATATATATATATATATATATATATATATATACTTATATTAGATTAAATAATTTTTAAGGGATGTAAGTAAGATTGCGATCTTTTGATGTGAATCTATTATGCTCTGCTTATTATATATATACTTACTTAAGTTACGTGTTGTGCATTTTGCTTTCGCTTACAATATATCTCTATTGACCCTACTAGGTACCTACTCATCTCTAAAAAACTAAAGATCTGTAGAAGATTTATTACTTGTAGTTCATTTTTAGTATGAATAAGTATGCTCCTATATAGGTGCACGTATATCTTACATAAGTATCTTGTTCAAAGTAAAGCAACGCAGTTCTTAAAAAATATGTATGTGCCACCATATGTATATAGTTAACTATATACATATATAATTACTGTATATTTTCATAGGTATTTTTTATAAATAAGTATAGGTACCTACTTATATTTAATAAATATTACATAGTTTGAAATTTTATTGAGCTCAGCAGCAGGCAATGATCGAAACAATGCACTTTATGGCTTTAATCCTTAATTAATAATTACTTACATACATACATAGTACTTAAGTATTGGGATTCTATTAAGTATAATTACTTATAGCTTTTAATGAATGAATACTTACTTAAGTATAATTAATTAAAAAAAAATGAATTAAAGTAATTAAGTTCTATTTAATATCCTTAAGTAAGTATATATTTATAGAGTGACTTACAATATTCTAATTTTAAATCTCAAACTTGATCTAATCTTAAAAATTAATATTTGATTAAAATCTTTAAATCAGTTATACAAGTATAAGTAGTTACAATTTGTACTTATTTATAAAAAAAGTGACTTCACAAACTTCTTACATTTAAAAATCAAATTTATTTTTCTGTTAGAGAGACTCTTTATGTTTAAGGTAGATACTTAACATAATTGTACGTCATAATCAAATTCATCAGAACTTAATAATCGTTCTGAACAAAATCGTTTACGAAAAAAAAATGCAAATCTATACTTAATTGAAATTATTTAAAATTACTTAGTTAGTTGTTACTTTTTCTTAAGTTTTTTTTTAATTTTATTTCATTTTTATTGTAGAAATATTTAATTACATATGTACATATGTATCTATGTATACAGAAATAATTATTAATGAAATGACTAATGAAAAACATTTAAAAACCTTGGAGTAAAAAAATTTAAAGATAACCACAACCTTGAATTAAAAATTTTTTGAATCCTTGAATCACACACTAAAACAAAATCAATAAAAAAAAAAAACCAAAATTAAGTAACTAAGTACATATGTATGTATGTATATACCTACATATCTTATATATATACATATAATATACCTATATACATAATAAAATAACTGAATAAAAGAAAATATTGTTAAATCTTTAAAATTAATTTTGATCTGAATACTTATTTATATGGAAAGTGGCAACATTTTCAACACAAGTATTGTACCAAAAAAAAAAACAAAACAAAACAAAACTACTTAAATAAAAAAAACTTTTCCGAACACAAAAAAAAAAAAACCGAAACAATAAAAAATACAAAAACAAAAAAAAAAAAAATTTTAAAAACAAAATAAATAAAAAGTATCATAAAAACTTCCAACTCTGATTCAATAATGATGGCACAATTTATAAATACATACATACATACTTACAATATATATATATTTATATATATATATATTAATACAATACAATGCAATATATATGATAATAATATATATATATGTATATATATTACAAATTATAAAAATATAGACATAAGTATATAATATTTAAATATACATACTTATACACAAATATAAAAGTTATAAAGTTATATACAAATGTATTAAAAGAGTTTATATTTAGTATAATAGAAATCTGATAAGTTTTGGGCCGGCTGCTTTTCATTGCAATCAATTTTATATTTGTTGTCTATTTTCAATAATAATTGTAAACTAACTTACGTAACAGTATTGAGAAAAAGAAAGTGTACAATGAATTTCATTTATACTACATATGTATAACATGTATGTATTTTAAAAAATTAGAACAAATTACGAAAACCTAGTTTATATATAGATAATGATAGTTAGTTAGTGCTTACACAATACCTTTGAGAGTCATATATGTAATACATTTCAAAGTTCAGTAACTATACCTCATTTACAAAAAAATTCTTATAGTTACATCATGGCAAATACTTTTTAATTCTAAAAAAAAAAAAAAAAAATTGCTACCTTCTCAGATCCGTTGGTATACGATAACGCACTGATCTACTGTACTGACTATAGTTGAATATAGAACATACAAGAAAATCTTACAGAACATTTAAGTTTATCTACTTATTTGTTTTTTAGTTTATCTATTTTACTTATCCGATTACTTATAATACTTATCAGATTACTTATTGGAAATCACTATAACTAATATAAGGGATTAACTAATCGGATTTTTTCAAGGCTATTTATAACATTATTAATAAGTAATAAAATTAACATTATTAATAAGTAATAAAATTAACATTATTAATAAGTAATAAAACCATTCAACATCTGAAATGTATACTTAAATACTTAAGTAAGTTTATTGTTTACTTTCGCATTGCAAAATAAATAAATCCTGTGGTGCTCATCTATAATTCGAACTGCTTTAAAGATTATGAAGCAAAACATTTTAGATATATTTAAAAAAAAAAGTATGCTCAGTGTTAGTATGTTTCAGAGTTATACTCAGGGAAGTCTAGTCAATGAATAGCATTAAGAAAAAAATGTTACATAAGTGATATATGACATACTTAAGTAAGTACATTAATTAATAATCAAATATCAATTATTTAATATATAACTATAAGTAGGTACATAATAAATATTTAGTTAAGTACTTTTTGTTCTTGCCCTAGATAAAAGATGTCGCACAAATCGTTTTAAAATAATTATGTTTTAACAATAAAATATTGTAAATAAGTAAGTATACATAGTTTAAATTGAAAAATCAAGAGCATAGTTAAATCAATGAGGTAAGAAAAGTAAATTATGAATATGTGAATAGCCTATAAGAAATGAGTAAATGAAAAATAAATGTTTAATATAAATCAGCCAAAATAAACGGTTCTGTGTGCAGTACGTTTTACGAAGACATTTCACACCCTATTTCCTATAAACTAATTTTATTGTGAGAATATTTTGAATTGAAAGAAAGAGAATTTGTTCAACCAAAATTTTACTTTCTGCACTGGATTCATTTACTAATACAAACAAAAAAATTTAGTTGTTGTTTTATGTTTTTGTTTTTTTTATAAATTTTTGAACTGTGTATACTTATAGTGAAAATAAAGAAAATATAAAACCGGAAAAAAATTAAAATATTTGTGGTGAAATTACATAATTAATTAAATTATAAGTATGTACCTAATTAAAAAAAGGAAAATTAAAAATTAAATTAATTCATTTTTTTTGTCTGAGACTGTTGTATTATTGTATATATAATACAACATATACATATATTTTATATACATTATTTACATACATATTCACAAACTTTAATATAAAATTACATATTAAAACAAAAAGTGCTACTTATAACCACTTCAATTTTAGATTTTTATTACATATTATAACTTTATATATTATATATATATATAGATAGTTATGTATATTATATATATATATATATATATATATAGTTATATATATTTAAAATATATATATATATATTTTTATTATTCTTATTGTTATATTTATTTTCATTTAAGTAAACCGAAAAAATATAGGTTGATTTTTCACACACTTGCACACATATACAGACACACGTATAACTTTATAAATGTAATCAATGGAATGGAATGAATATAATATGTATGTATGCTTATATATATCAAGTATAAATTCATTATGTTATCTTACCGTTATTATAATAACAAGAATGAAAAAACAATAACAAAAAAGAAAAACAAAAACAAAAAAAAAACCGTTGAAAGAAAATGAAGAGGAGAAAAATTGCGTTAAATATGTTAAATTATATAGAATTGTTATTGAATTGAATTCAAAAAAAAATAAATAAAATAAAATAAAAAAAAAAAAAAACAAACTGATGTGTTTTATGAATACATATACATATAAAAAAATATCTAAAAAAGAAAAAAAACTAATAAAAGTTTACTTATCTGTTATGAAAATTAAAAAAAAAAAATCTCCAAGAGAAGTAATTTCCACGAAATGTCAATTAATATTGACATATTATGTTATACATATTACATACATATAATACATACATACAAATACAATATAAAATATAGTGGAATAGGTTATGATTATTATGTTAGAATTATTTTAATAAAATATAAATGACATATTTATTAAAAAAAGAACTTTAAAATTATAATAATAAACAAAATTTAAATAAGTATGCACTTAAAATATTTTTTTTTATTCAATTTTCATTATTTATAAATTAATAAACTTAAATAAATTCTATTACCTAAGTACTTATTTACAAAATACGTACAAGTTTATATACAATTACTAAGTTAGTTAATAAGTAAGTACTTAATCAAATATTTTTCAATAAAATTTAGTTAAAGCTATTTTAAATAACACTCGAATTAATACTTAAAAACAATGAAATTCTATAATTTAAGTAATTAATTAAATAAATAAATAAATATTTACGTAAATATGTACGTTAAATTTGTACTTATATGTAAGTACTTAGTTACTATGAAAATAATTAACTTGTTTCAAACATTGATCCTTTTCCTTAATTTAATGTGCTGAACTGAAGCGTTACTGTTATTTTTCAAGTTTATTTTATATTTTTTCAAAATATTTCATGTTTAAAATAGACACAAAAACAAAATATCAAATTAAAAAAAATTTTTTTTTTTAATGCATTTCTCTGCCATATAGATGTGGACAGGAAATTACACAGCCTTTCCTGTTCAGGCGTGGCTGTAAATGTCGTAAAGGGAATAACTCTTACGACGTGTGTGGAATTCGAACCCACACTTTCTCGGTATTTATAGCGTATTTTATACGCTCTTACCCATTACGCCACCCAGGCTCCCTCAAATAAAAATAAAACATTCGCAAAAAATTTATTTAACATGAATGTTGTTTTCCATTTGTCGACATTTTTAATTCTTCGAAGTTTCAAATTACTATCTCAATTACTAGAAAAGTGTTAAGACAGTGGAGAAGATAGTTGAAAAAATGTAATAGTATTGTCAAAATTGTGCATATATTTCTTCTTGCTAGTGCTGTCTCGTCTGGCCTCTAGGTTACATACCTATAAGTACTTAGTAACTAAGTATTGGTTTAAAAATTTAAATCGAAGTAAATATGTAAGTAATTAATTTACTAAACACTAAATTTAAGTACTAAGTAGAAAATAGTTAAGAGATTAAGAGATTAGTAGAGATTAAAGAGATTCAATAATAAAGTAAACATTTTTTTTCATAAGTACTTACTTATGTATTTAATTCTGTAAATCAATATCAAAAAGTAAGTAATTAGTTAGTTTTTCATTTATTAGTTAGCTTTACCTTAAATGACAACTTATGATGTATTTTTAAAAATTATGCTTAAAAACATCTCTTGTTAAGTCTCTCTTTTAAAATACATATAACTCAGTTAATTCTAATTTAATGTTAGAAGTAAAGTACTTATAATATTATAACTAAGTAATTATTGAGAATATTATACCTCAAGAATTCTATAAAATCATTTGAACCTAAGGCTAGACATCAATGTTTTCTATCCCTTTTTTAATCCGTTTTCTTCTGCATTTTTTTTTAAAATGACAGGAGTCATAACTTTTTTGAAGAGTTTAAAGAATTGAGTTCAGAACTTCAAAAAAGTTTTCAAGTTTCATGTGTAAGAAACCCAAACCTAAATGTGTCAAAAAAACATATGTATATATATCAAAAAAGTGGAGATAAAATAGAAAAATTTCTTATTTCAGTTTCAAAAGAAAAAAAAAATTAATAAAAAGGGATCAAAAGTGAACGGTTTAAGTTTTAAAAAGTGATAAAAAGATGACGTCTCACCGCTAAGTAGTGCTTAGTTCCCTTAAAACTAAGATAAAATATAGTTAAGTAACTACATACGGCAATAATATTAGGTTTCATAACTATATAAGCATTTAATTTTAATTAAAGTACTTACTTAAGTAACTTCAATTAGATTAGCTACAAAATTTGAAAAATTCAAAATCTAGTAAAATCTTACATTTCAAAATCGTTTAGTTTTTCAACTAAAAAATCATACTGCCTGTTTCAAAATTTATACTTGCATATATATATAAGTATATCTAGGGACCTATATTATTCACCTCTTTTACTATTGGTAAAAGAGTACACATAACCTCGATTTTGTACCCGTCTACATATATAAAATGATTCCTAAGTAAGTATTATTTTTACATGTACTTAGTTACTTATATATTTCAATAACAAAAGAAAGTATTCAAAAAATTTGTGGCCGACTATGATATATTAAAACACAAAATTTTTAAACACGATATAAAGTACAATGCAACTAACTTTCAATTAACTATTTATGATGTAACTATTATGAAACTTAAAGTTTCTTTGGAAACAAAATTCTTTAATGAAAGGGTTAAAAAATATTTTTAAAATGAGAAAAATATGCTTTAACTATCAGATTAGCCAATTCTCCTTTTGGGAATATTAAATATATTTGAAGTGTATACTTTATCAAGTTTACTTATATAATTTAATTAAAGTTCATAAGTATAACTATTTCCAGTTTCTACTTTAATGGGCGAAATACATAAGACTAAGTTTGAAGTTAAATCTCAAATTTTTAAACAAAAACTACGAGTACTTATACACGTGTACTTAGATTTTATTTGAAAAATGAGAGTTCAAGCTCAGTTTTATGAATTTGACGCAATTACTTACTTATTTACTCAGTAAGTAAACGTATTTGAATAAAAATTCATTGAGTCCATTTCAAAAAACTTAAACTGAAATATAAAAGTACTTCATTTTAAGATGTATGTACTTAAGTAGGTATATTCAATTTTCCATTTTATTTATATTTATTTATTTAAGTATTTAGGTATACATATACATATAAATATAAGTAAGTAATACTTATTTAATAGTGAATTTATAGCAACAACAAATGTAAAATAATTGTAAATTATTGAGTAAGGTTAAATTGAACTAAAAGACTACATTAGTTATATATATATACTTATAAGTATATAGATAAACGAATACATTACTTATATAAAAGTATGTGCATGAAAGTAACTATATATATATATGTAACTTAGTTTATGTTTTAACTTTCTATCTACTTATATATTATTAAGCAAGTAATAAAAATACTAATAGATGCTTAATTAAATAGATATTATTGTCAAAATTGATATATATATATACAGGGTGTTCGGAACTCAAAGGTCACAAAGAACGAAGGTGATAGAGAAGTTCATAACAAACAAAAAATTGTGGGTTAGAATTTGGAATATTAGTGGAAAAGTTCATAACTTCAGCTAGCTACCGACATTTAAACGAATCTTCTATGTTATACAGGAGCAAAGATGTTGTTATTTCTTTAAAAAGTTAACGAAATTACTTTGAAGGCCGTTATCTCGGAAACCGTTCGAAATAGACCTCTCCTCCAGAACAATTTTTTATTTGTTATTAGCATCTCTATCATCTCCGTTCTTCGTGAACTTTGAGTTTCAAACACCCTGTATACATGTATACAAATATTTTAATAAATTTTTTTTTTTTTTTTTTACTTTATTTTGTTATTTGATTGCTTTGATATTTACTTAAAAATTGAATGGTTATTGTCATTTTTATTTACAAAATCATTAACATCATAAAGAAAAATTAATGAATGATATCTTTACTAAATAACTAAACAATATTTGGGTTACTTTACTTACTTGCTTACTATATAAATATATTTTAAAATTTTTGTTTTTGAGTGTTTATTTTGTTTTTTGGACTAACCCGAAGAATTATTATCAATTTTTAATGAACATTTTTATTTTTATCCAAACAAATTTCTTCAAAAAAAAAAAAAAAACGAAAAAAAAAGGTTTTCTTTTATTCCCAAAAGTTATTCGTTCAGTAGTCATTATAATGTATACGTATAGTTTTCAACTCACCATTAATAATTTTACTTAATTGTGACATTCTTTACTTCTCTTTTACATAATATATTACTTATATAATATATACCTACGTATTACTTATATAATATATAAGGTAAAAATGGGTATAGTGGCGATATAATTTTTCTAACAAGCCTTTGATAGTTTCTCAAACATTAGGTACTTATTTATTTTTTTTTAATAAGTAAGTAGGTAAGTAATAGATTTAAATATTTTAAATAAATTTTCGAAGCTGGTTTTGTGGATATAGGAAAAAAAATTTTGTTTGTTTAGTGGCTAGGCTATACAAAATAAGGGTTTAGTGGAGACAATATAACTAAATAAGTAATATTCATTAAGTAGTACTTAATAGGTACATAAAACAAGCGTTTAGTACAGATGCAGCAATTTTACTTGAAAAACATTTACTTACTTATTAGAAAAATGAAAAATAATATTTTAAATAATTATTTTTATAACATAAAAAATATTAATAGCTAACTATATAGGTATAATTCAGTTTAATAAAAAAAAAAACAATTTAAATACTTATAAGAAAAAAATTAAAAATAAAATACCCAGGTAACAAAACATAAAGATTTACAAAAAATTAAATTTAAAATATTATTTAAAAAAATTAGAACCTAAATATGCACTATGGTACTCTTTTTTAATTCTATACATATATATGCATTATATAATATATGCATGGAGATAATATACGATGACAGTTTGAAAAGTTTCCTGTAACGGCATCCTTTTGTCAATATTATAAATTTTTATGATTGCCATTTCAAAGAACAATCTTTTATGCTGTCTGTCTTAAATTTTCAAATCGATCTGTCAAATTGTTTATTGTGAAACAGCTATTTAATCAGTTAACTCTTTTTCTTTTCAGATAGTTAATGGATAAATTTCAAATTCGTGATGCAATTCATTATCTTTTTTTGAAAGGTTTATCAGCAACCGATATTCAAAATGATATGGATAGTACTTTAGGTATTTCATCACCATCATGTGAAACCATTCGTTTTTGGGTAGCTGAATTTAAACGCAATCGTACAAGTGTAAATGATGAACAAAGTAGTGGAAGACCAAAAACAGCTACATCCATTGAAATTATAAGAAAACTTCATTATGTAGTGTCAAACGATCACCGACTAAAAGTTCATGAGCTGGCATTAAAAATATCAAAAAATAGCGTTGGAGGCATTTTACATGATGAACTCCTTATGAAAAAGCTATCAGCAAGATAAGTGCCGCATTTATTAACATGAACAATGAATAGAATGAATCCAAACAATGAATAAAATGTGGTGGAAGTACGCCAAAGCAGAAAGCAAAAGCAAAAAAATCAGCAGGAAAGATTATGGCAACTGTTTTTTGCGATGCACAAGGTATAATATTCATCGACTATCTTGAAAAGAGAAATCCAATAAATGTGCAAACTAAATACTATTGTGCATTATTGGATCGATAGAATGACGAAATCCCAAAAAGACGACCACATTTAGCAAAGAAAAAAGTGCTTTTCCATCAAGACAACACACCATCACACACATCAGGTTTGACAACAGTAAAATTGAACGAATTACGGTACGAAATTGCAACACATCTACCATACAGTCCAGTTTTAGTCCCATTTTTGATTACTTTTTATTTCCGAATTTAAAATAATGGCTTGCTAGAAAGAGATTCACATCAAATGAAATGGCTATCGTTGAAACCGAAGTATATTTCGAAGACCTTAAAAAATTGTATTTTTCAGATGGAATTAAAAAGCTTGAAAAAAGTTTGATAAAATGTATTGAATTGGAAGGAGACTATGTTGAAAAATAAAAAAAACAAATCCAAAAAAAACAGTTTTTTAATATAGCACAGGAAACTTTTTGTATACAGAATGTAGAGATAAGATGATTGTTTAAATATTTATACTTTTATTGCATACTCATTAGGAGTCTTATGGTAACAAATATGTATAACACTTATGTCCATTCAATAATTTTATCAAAATTAATTAATATTCTATAAATTTTTTTTATTTTGATCTATGTAAATTGTTAAATTATTTATTTAATTATTTAATAAGAACTAAAACTATCACGTAAGAACAAAACTCATGTTTAGTGACGATTGTATCCTGTAAAACCACTTCCAGTAATTTATTTGTTTGTATAGTGGAGATACAAATTAATTATATTTAAAATAAGAAAAATTAGATTAGTTTAATTAAATTATTTAAAATACACCTAATTATTTATTTATTATAAAATTAATTTCAAATGTAAAAAATAAGCAAAAACTTTGCTGAGTTCTCTTAATGATTTTTGTAAGAAAACAATATCGCTAAGTAAATGGTAAAATTTGAAATCGCGACTAAGTATTTTTATATTAATAAAATTATCATAGAACTTAGATATTTTTTGTGTACTTATCTGCTTTAATAATTTAACCTTTCATTTAAAAAAAAAATTAAAAGTATAAAATATTTAATATTATCATATTTTATTTAAAAAAAACTTACAGATTCTCCATTATACCAGCACCTCTCTACTATATCCACTTTTACCATAAGTTAGTATTAAAAAAAAAAAATGTAGTTTCATTTTTATTTTTCTTTTACAAGTATAGGAACAATACCCACAGGTATAAAAAGAAATTCACCTATTGTTTATTAGGTATATGCATATGAATAATAGAAAACACAATAAAAACCTAAAACTAAGCCTAATTATAAAATTAATTTTTATGGTTTTTTGTTTTTGTTTTGTTTTTTTACATATTCCATTGTAAGGGTTTTTTTTTCTCCATTTTATCCTTATAACTATTGTTATTCATTTCATATATTTAGGACACCTTATAGACATTTATTCAAGTTAAAAGAAAAAAAAAACAAAAATGTCATAACTCATTTAACCTGGTTTATATATCTAATTAGTTTAACATGTTTATATATGTATATATATAGATATTGTACATAAAAAGAGAAATTTGTTTTTTGTTTTTTGAAATTAATGTAATTAAAGAGGTTTTATAAAAATGTTTACTTTATTTATATATACTTATACATATATATATATACATATGTAAGTAAGACAATATTGATTAAGTCTTGCTTAATCTATGTAATGTATAAGTAAGTATTAAGTCTTGCTTTATTTATGCAATAACTATTTCTCTTTGATTTAACATTACATACCTATGTATATATAATAAGTAATTAAGTAACTATTACTTAACTACGTATACAATTTTTTGTGTTTAAAAAGAATATTTATTTTCTTTCAAAAAGAAATGGTATTATTTATTTACTTTTATGAAGCTTGCCAGTTAGATATTATTGTTTTCTTTTAGGACTTCAAAATCTGTTACAATGTAATTAACAGATTTAATGTAATTTCTAAAACCTAAACCAAAACATTGTTCTTAGCAAATAATTTAAGATCAGACCAGAATATATTACCTATCTAGTATGTAGTTACTTATGTATATAATGTATACTTATATACGAGTATACATATATAATCTATTTCACTTGAAATTTCTCCTTCTTTCAATTATAACTACATTCGTTTTTTTTTTTTGACTTACTTTATTGATTTATTGAATCGTTACAATTTTATAGAAATTTAAAATATTTTATTAATTTAATGCTTTAATTAAGAAAATGTGTTTTTAAATTTTAAAATCCGTTGGTTAAATGTACACATTACTTATACGGCTAGCGTTTTCCTCTTTAGTCTGCTTACTGTTGATTAACTGTTATAACTCTGCTTACTGTTGATAACTCTATAACTCTCTATAACTATTCACTGTTGATAACTCTATTCTTCATTCAATGTTGATAAGTAACACTAAGTTTCTAGCAAAAAGATGTGAATTTAGACTATACACTTAGTCTAGTTACATACTTTAGTTGTATACTTGTATAAGTATTTGTCGAATAATTCTTTAATCATATTTAGTAGGTAAGAATGTATTTTCAGATTTTTATGAAATTGGCATTTTTAACGTATACTTACAATAATGCTTTTGATGATCATTCTTAAATTTTTTCTATATTACTGATTGAAGCTGATTTCAATTAGTTAGCATCCGTAAGTTTATATAGATTTTAGAATTTAAGTAGTTAAATACTTATATAAGTATAAGTAATTAACTAAGTACTTAATTACTTAATAATATTGTGAACTCGAAAATTTATCAAAGAATTTTTTCCAAGAAGTCAGTGCATATTAAGTATTTGTCTTCAAATTCGTCTTTTTTGCGCATTTTTAAATAAGACTTAAAAGTGTAAATTTTTAAACTCAAAAATTTTTAAATACTTACTTATTGTTTTATTACTAAATTTTTTTTATTAAGTATATTTAATAAGTAATTAATGTAATTAAATACAAAAAATATTTTATTTTAAGTACTTAACTGATATTTTAAAAGAAATTGAAAATATGAACGAATTTAATTTTGAAAAAAGACATAAGAAAATAGTTAAACTAAGTATATGTAATACTTAGATAATTTGAAAAAGGACAAATTTGTATACTTATACTTATATAATTAATAATTATGTATAACTAAGTACTTAACTAGAATATTATTTTAACTGCAATCTAATTTAAGAATACCTACATAGTTAGTTATTAAAATGTTTCACATTAATAAGTAATTAAGTAGTTAGGTTCCTAAATAATTGTTAAGAATATACTAAGGTTCATTAAGGCTATTTACATATATACTTTTTCGTTTTTATTCTCTCCGATTTATTAACAAATCCTCAAGAAAGCATTGTCCTCCTAAATAACGTATATCAATTAAACAAGCGCTCATTTTTTGTATTTTTTTACCTTCCTTAATTCCTTAAAATTTTCCAAAATTAGTAATTTTTTATTATTATTAAGTAAATTTTAGATTAAGAAAAAAAAAAAACTAAGGATTGGCCACCAATTGTTTTTTTTTTTTAAATTTAGGTACCTAACACTTATAATTAAGTAACTATAGTTAAGTATACTTTTCATTGTAAGGAAATGACTAGTGGAACCGGTCGCAGACTTAATTTTAAGGAAATTCGCCTATTCGCCTACAAAAACAAATAGGTACTTACATATGTAAATACTTTTCAATTAAATATTATTATTTCCTCAATTATCATCCTTGATTTTTTTTTTTTTTGAAAAACAAAAGTTAAAATATAAGGCAAAATTAAGTACGTAACAAATACTTTGTTTTATTTAGTAAAATCCGGATACTTATAGATAAGTATTATGTATATAAGTATGTATATTACTTATGTACTTAATCGACATAAGTATTTATTTTGACGATATTTAAAAAAAATAATTAGTTAAGAATAAAATTTAAAGAATACAACCTAATCTTTTTAATATCAATTTTTTTTTTTTTGAGAACATAAATAAATAAGGGAATCATGTTAAAATATTATAAACAAAAATACTTAATCAAATTAAATATTTACTTTTCACAAAATGTAATTGAGAATCATAAAATTTTTATAACCCATATCGTCACTATATAGTTACTACTAAACAAAATTCTATATAAGTATACAATACATAAGTAATTATATAAGAATACTCAAAACTATATACGAATAATCATGATAACAATTTTTGTATAATTATGACAGAAAGTAATTTTGTCTACTAATTAGTAGGTATATATATACTTATTTAGTAGCTGATTGAATAACTTTTGAAAATATCACACATTTATTACAAAACATTGTTATATGTAAAGTAATTCTCAATTAAGATTTATGCAAAATGAAATTTATGTAACTAAGTACTTACAATTATACATATAAATATACTAATTAGTATCTTTCATTTGCGTCCCTGTATATATAAAATAAATCTATAAGCGTTTTTAAATAATAATAAATTTAATTAAATAAAAGTAACTATTTAAGTATATGGAAGAAAAATTAACTTTAAAGCATTAATCTTGCCAGTTTAATTTTTTAAATATAAAGCAGAATAAGTACTGAAAACTAAGTAAGTACTTACTTATCTATAAACAATTAGTTATATACTTATATAAGTAACTAAGTATTTAATTTTTATTTAAATTTTTATATTTATTTCCACTTCTTCCATAACATAAAGAAAATTGTTTTATTAATTTGTCAATTTTAAACAAATTATCACTAGTCGTACTAAGAAAATTATCACTCATTTGTAATCCATACTTATAGTTATGATGACAAAATGTGAAATGTGTGAAGAATCAAATAATAATTTTTAAATAAATTTCTATTACTTATCTCTAAACTTTCAAAATTTACTTAAACTTTTATTTTATGAAAGTCATTTTAAAAACTTTCAAATTTTATAATTTAATACTTAATAAGTTAGTAGTTATTATAGATCTAAGTAGTACAATTATGTACATTTAGAAAGTATTAAACAAAATTAAGGGCTTTTTTGAATCTAAATATTAAGTATATTCGTATCAAATCACACTTGTTTAGCTGTTAAATAAATAACGAAATTATAAAAGAAAGGTTATATTCTATAATGAATGCAATTACCTTCGAAAAATGTTCTTATAACCTTATCTATAAGTACATAAAAAAATTTAGAAACATATAAAGATTAACACTGGAGTACTTAAATGGCAACTCATAGTTAAAAGTTAGTTATAGTATAAACTGACGTACATAAGTTTATTTATCTTCCACTTTTTTATGTCACTGTTCTGTTGCCATCAACATTCATTCTAACATCGTTTCTGGATACAGCTTTTCTAAAGATTTTTGTGATCCAAATGTGTTACCATTCAAACTTAGATTTACCACACTGAAAATTTCCTTTCAATCGCATCTGAGAACTTTTACAAATTTTTTTCATCTAATAAATTAAGGATTAAGTGGATTCAATTTTTTTATAAAAACATTTAAGAGTATGAAAATGAGATTTGAATTGAAAAACTATATTATAGTCAGTTAGATAACATTCAATACTTAGTTAATTACTTAAATATATAAATGCAAAGTGATTCTTTTTGAATCTTGAATATTTATGGGGCATATTTTTGAAATCAAAACGAACCAGAACCATTTTTTATTAAGGGTGATTTATTTTCCTCTGTTTTTGAAATAAAATTGGGCTTTAAGCCCAAAAATACTTTAAGTATTTTTTTTTAGTTAATAAATTTAATTTGCTTATAGTTATCTCAAAAACTACGTAACTAATTAATAAATTTGATTTTAATATTCCGACAGAAAGTTTAAATAATAAGAAAATAATAATAATCATTAAATGTGATTAAGTTATTATTAGGTTTAGTAAATTTATATATTTTTTTTATGCAAACATTGTAGAATACATACTTAGTCAAAATCATTTGGTAAGTAAGTAAATCTATTAATCACCTTATGTGAATACTTATTTATTAGAATTGGTTATTTTTTTTTTCAAAATTTTGCATATTTATGTACATAAGTACTTGCTTTTAAAATATTCTAAGCATGTAAATAAATAATTAGTTAAGAATTTGACTAAGACTAACTTAATTAACTATTTAATTATGTTAAATTTAAATCAAATTTATATGTATTTTAATATTTTTAAGATTGTATAGAAAACATTTCAAATAGGTTGAGTAAAAAGTCACCAGGCGAATTTTGGAAAGAAAAATACATACTTATAATATAGTTAAGTACTTAAATAAGTACTTATTTTATTTTAAAAAGTAGCTAACTAAGTATATGTACTTATATTTCATTTGTCTTAAATTTCAAAGTTTTCATAAGTTTGTAATTTTAAAAGTTAAGTACATAAATAAATAAATACATCTTTTAAAAACAAATTATCACTAGAGTTATGTAAATTATTAAAATAAAAATAAATTTAAAAACTGGTACATACTTAACTATTTTAATATTTAAATATTCTTTATGAGTTGAATATTATAATTAAAAAAGTACAGCTTATATAGTAAATATACCTATAATTAATAAATTAAATAAAATTTGTTAATTACTTATGCATATAAATATTATTTATTAATTTTTATGGATATTAATTTAAAACATTATCGTAACAAAAATCGTAAAAAACAAAAAAAAAAAAACAGAAACAAAATTAAAAAGATTTTTAATAAATTTTTCGCATAAAATCAATATAAGTATATGTAAGTATTCACACTTTATCATCAGTCAAAATATAATTAATTCTATACTTTTAACAAGTTCTTAATTTATTTATTTGTTTATAATATCAAAATATTTATAAACAATAAATTAGCAAATATTTCACATGTCTGGTAAAATTAAAAAGAAAAACCCCACAACAGATTGTTTATTTTTAATATTTTAATATAGTAATAAAAAATAAAATAAAAAGTATTAAATAGGTTATCAAAAGCTTTAACTATTTCGTAATCAAACGCCCACTTATTAAAAAAAAAAACAAAAACAAAACAAATATGTAATGGCATAAGAAATAAAGAGTAAAAAAACGGACATACCTAACAACATTTTATAATATTAAATAATGTTTTTGGGAAAAAAAAAAAAAAATTAGTTTTTATGTAATAAGAAGAATGTAATATGATATTATTATTGTTAATATAAATTTTCTAATTGACAAATTGATGTCCTTGTTTAATCAATACCAGTGTAAGGATCATCAATCATCCAATACAAGAAAAATTTTTGAAATCTTTCATAATAAATTAATGTCATGTTGAAACGAACATTTTGATAAAACATAAACTTTTACATACTTATAGCTAAGTACCTAAGTACTAAATATATATATACATACATATATTTTTTTCATTTCATTTTCTTTTCTATTCAACAACACATCTACAAATCATCTATTTTAATTAAGTACATATATATTATTTAAATTAATTTTTCTTTTTCTTTCAATATTCTCATAAACACGAATTCCTTTACAATCCTTTACAAAAAAATAAATAAAAGTAATTTTTAAAATGACTAAAAATCTAAAAAGAAATGAAATGAAATAAACAAAAAAAAAAAAAAAAAAAAAAAATACACATACCTTGTCTGAAGGAATTCCTCTAGGCATTTTTTGTGTTACTTTTCTACTATTTGTTGGCTGTGGCTGTGCTACAGCTATCCCAGTAGGGGGTATTGTTGTTGTTGTTGTTGTTGATGTTTGAGGCGCCGTAGCAGCAGAAGATGATGGTGGTGATGATGATAATGTAGGAGATTCAGCTGATGTGGTAGACATTTGGATAATATTAAATATTTTTTTTCAAAAATTTTGAATATTAGTGGAAATTTACTATCACAAAAAATATATTTTAATTTGAGGGAAAAAAAAAAAAAATATCACTAATTTTTTCCCCGCACTTTCTTCTTTTTTTTTGTTTTAACAATAAAACAAAAACAACAATTTATTTACGTAAATTTTGTTTCCACTTAAATTATTAAAAATTAAAAAAATATAATAACAAAAAATTTAAAAAACAAAAAAAAAAACCACGATTAAAAATTTTTTGTTTTCAATGAAAAAAAATACTTTTTTTTATTTCAATTTTTTTTTTTTTTTTTTTTTTACATGCGTATTATTGAAAAATTGCCAATATTATTTTCACTCCACTTTTTTTTTTTTTCTTTTAGTTTTTATTTTAATTTAGCAACCTTGGAATTATTAGAATCATAACGAATTTAAAAACACTTCATAATGATCTTGTAAGTCAAAAAATAAAAAAAAAACAAAAACAAAAAACTATTTATAAAAATAATTGAAATTTTTATTTATTTTACAATATACACCTTTTTTTTTTTTTTTTCTCTTAAATTTTTATATGGATATATTTATATTTATGTATATAATATATATATTTTTATTTTTTGCTATTAATAAACTGAAAACAAAATTTTCATTGCACCTCTTTTTTATTTTATTATGTATTTTTTTTATTTTGAAATTTTCTTTTAACTATGAAAATTTTTTTAATGGAATTACTAAGAAAAAAAAAAAAAATAAAAACGGAAAATTAAAATTAAAATTTTTTTTCCACTATCTTAATTTATTGCACATAATTATTAAAAATATTTTGTTTAGAAAATATATACTAATAATTTTTTTTTTTTTTTAATTTTATTATTGTATAACATTAACGTTCATTGATTTTCTATTGAAATGATTTTTTTTAGTTGCAAGGTAATAGTTGCAACAAAGGAAAAACGTCTTCTCTACATCGGAAAATGTTACAAGCACAATTTTCTTTTTTTTTTCCTGTTTGTTTCACTGAATTTTGATGATTTCGAGTAATTTATAATTATTATTTACAAAACCATTTAAAAAAATATTTTATTTATTTTTTTTTTTTTGTTGTATTTTCTACCCCTGCAACATTTAAATGCAAAATTTACTTTAATATTTTTTCCTCGTAATAAAATTACAAATATATAAAAAAAAAAAAAATATGTTTCTGTTCAATACTATACAATCCAATCGAGCGAAATGTCAATTTAGTTGTCTTCTTTGCCAAAAAAAAAAAAATTGATATATTTTCTGAAGTTATTTTGTTGTTTTTCGTTTGGTAAACAGCCATTTTATTTTGATAAGTATTGCCAGTTTATAAATAGAAAAATTTTCTAAAAATTGGGTTAATGTCTTCTCTATTAATTTTTTTTTTTTTAGGAAATATTAATTTTCTGAACAAAAATATTTAAATATTTGTAAGTATGTACATTTATTATGTTCATATAGTTTTAATTTATTTTTTGATTTTTTTTTAAATCAAATTAACAATGTTAAATTATTAGCAAAAACTTTATTAATAAATTTTTTAGAACAATTTTTTTTTTGCGGTGAAATTTTGAAACTTTGCTAAGCTGTTTTTTTCTATAATGTCAATAAAATATTTATTTGTCAAGAAAAAATATTTTTCACTTTTCAAAGGAATGAATTTAATTTTTATGGAAAAATTTTCAAAATATAACATGTATGCGACTAGACAAGGTACACCACGAGTTTTATAAATTATTTCAGGAATGATTATTAAGCGTTAACCTTTTTAAGCTTTAATGTTAACGCATCATTGAACATATCAGCTTACACATAGCTTTTCTTCTTTTAGGCGAAAGTAGAGAACTAGAGAAGAGTTTCCGGCAGCATCGAAGTAAATTATAATTAAGTTACTTAATTAAATTATAATTAAGTAAAAATTGCAATTTTTTATGTAAAAATTAATTTTGATCAAAACGAATATATAACCAGGAACTAAAAATATTTTAGTTTATTATTTTCATTTGTCAAAATTTTAAATTTTATACAAAAAATATCTTTTTTTCTGATTATAAAAAAAAATTGAAATTTTTAGAAAAATTAAAATATTCATTTCGTTTCAATTCTCATTATTCCTTATTTGTTTTTATTGTATTTTTAAATTTACCATTGTGAATAGAAAGAGCATTTTTCTTTTTTCAATTATGCAATGTAACCGTTATAAAGTTGTTTTTTTTTCTTTGTTTTAAAAACACTTTACAGATAAAATTAAAATAAATTTTTAAAATTATTTCAATTATATAAATTTTATTTTCATAAATAGTTACATAATTAACTTATTTAAATAGATAAGATAAATTATTTAAATATTAATTTAACAGATCTAAACAGTTTTCCTATTTTAATTTGTGTTGACATTATTAATAAATCAAAATTTTTTGCATACCATGATAAATTGTAGTAATAATGTAATTTTTTATTTTTATCCAAAAACTTTTTATAAAATTCGCTCATTTTATCAGCTGGAATTTCATCTACTCCATATTGTTGATTTATTTTAACAAAAATTTCCTTTTCCTGCAAAAAAAAAAAATGTAAATAGCTATTGTGTGAAAATTTATTTTTTGAACGTTTAGAAATAATTTTAACAATTTTAATTAAATGACAACATTGAATAAATTACATAAATACTTTGTTTATTTTTTCACTTGGTGTAAATTAGTAAATTTTGTAATGTTTTCAATTAAGAAAACAAAGACGCATAATAATTAGATAGTAATTTAGTAATTTTTTATCAAAATAAATCAATGATAAAAAAAAAATAGGTTGGTTCCAGTTTTGTAAGCAAGTAGTATTATTAGAAATTTAAAATATACCTCATAAAATCTTTGATTGTGACGAGACCAAAAATCTTGATTCCATAGTTCAACTTGGTTTTGTTTTTCTCTATATAATTTTTCTAAATTGGTTTCGTTACTATGTTCTGCTCTTACAATAGGCCTATAATATTTTGTATTTAATTTATTTTCTCTTGTGCAAATATTGTATTATAAAATATTATTTTTAATTTACCTTAAATTTGAGAGTTTATCTGGTGGTCCGATGTAATCTGTTTCGATAGTTTTAGGATCAGGTCTTTCTGATAAGCCAGGTGAAATTTTTTTTGAATTGTTTGAAAGCTATTGAAATATAAATAAATTTATTGCCACTTGATTTTTGTTTAAATAAAATTATTATATTTTATATTCATTTTAATTATTTCGAGAAAAACCATATAACCTAAATTTACTTAAGTGTTATCTAATCAAGAAATTATAAAATACAAGTTTTTAAATTATAATTTTTGAAAACTTACGTATCTAGAATATAAATTAAAATAATTTACACTCGTTCGTCGTAACATTTTAATTTATAAATGTTAATTTATTATTTATCAACAAAATATAAACAAGAGGATTGATGAATGTCATATCACACCATTGTCAAAAATTTATGCTGAATAAATTATCTTAAAATATCAGGGATGTGTTAGAATTACATTTTTATTTACACAAATCTTTTTTACACTTTTCATTGTATTTTAATTTTTTAACAAATAGGTGATAAACATTTTAGAAATCGTAGAGCTTTCAATTTAATTTAATTATTTAATTAAATAAATATTTTAAATATAACATGCTGTAAATAGTTAATTTGAATTGAACGTTATTTAAAGTATTGGTGCTTATGTATGATGATATTCCGCAATTTGCAGGCATAAAAACTTTGACAATATTATTATTCAGGGTAGGCAATCAAAAAAAGATATATGTCAAACTAGAAAAATGTCAATTTTTTATTGAACAAAAAAAAAAATTAATTTTTTTGCACTTTTTTTAAGTGAAACCTTTTAAAAAAAATGAATTTAATAATTAAAAGTTAAAGTTGAGTTAAACTATAATATATCACTCGTTTATTTCGAGTTTTTGCTAGTTTTTACACCAAAGAATTTAAAAATGGATGTCACATCAATTCCTCTCTTCATTGAAATAAAAAATGAAAATGATAATTTTGTATTTTCCGATAGTTCATTATCACAGCAAATTGAATTTATTCTTCAAGATCCAGCTGCGTCACCTGAAAAATCAGTAAAAGATGAAATAGGAAGCGATGAAGATTCTAAGATTGATGAAGTGAAAGAATTTATAAAATTCAATAAAAAGGTTGAAGAACCTCCACCTCCTCCCCCATCAACGGTTCCCTCATCGTCACCTATGCTTGTGACATTTACTATTAAGGAAGAAGTTACTGAAAAACTTGAATATGGTTGTGTTGAATGCTCAGAAAAATTTGAATCTAAAGAAATTTATGATATTCATATGTCTGGCCATGCCAATAATATGAAATGTGCCATATGTAATATGGTTTTAAAGAGTTTAAAAAATTATGAAAAGCATTGTCTTCGTTGTAAGCCCTATGAGTGTCAAATTTGTGGTCGAGTCGTTCGGTTTCGACCAAATTTTATAAAACATATGAGAGTTCATACAGGACAACAACATTCAGAACGCCACAAGTACAAATGTGAAGTGTGTCATAAAGAATTTATGAGTTTTGAATATTTTAAAGTTCATAAAAAAATTCACAACGAAAATGTTAATTTAACTTGTGAGATATGTGGAAAGGTATGATATTATTTAAAAACAAAATTAATACTGAAAATGTAAAAAAATATAATTATTGATTATTTTATATTAGGTTTTCAGTGCACTTGCATCATTAAGAGGTCATTCTAAATTGCATTCCGGAGTGAAATTGCACAAGTAATTTATTAGAAAACAAAATAAAAACTTTAATCGAGTGAAAAACTTATTAGAAAATATTGAATTTTTTTTTTTTTTTAAATGTTACCTACATAATCTATAATTTACAAATATATTTTAATATGTATTAAATTTTTAAAATCAAATATTTATATTTAGTTACTGAATATTACTATATAACTATTATTAAAATTTATAGTTATATTAATGAATTGTATTTTGCATATTTTTGAATAATTTTTAGATGCAATATATGTGGAAAAGGTTTTGGTCAACGCTATAATTTGAAAATTCATGCTCGCACTCATACAGGTGAAATTCCATTTGGCTGTAAATTCTGCAATAAACGTTTTCATACTCAATCGAGTTTACAAGCTCATTTATTAACACATCAACAGCAGCAGCAAGAACAACAGGAACAGCAACAAATAGATCATTCCAATGATACAAATAGTATTCAAGATCAAGATGATATTCATGAATCATCTTCATCATCACTTCCACAAAATTCAAAAGCACAAATTTCTCATAAAATTCAACCGCAGCAACAACAACATCATCATATTCAACAACAGCATCAACAACAGAATCAACAACAACAATTACAGCAACAACAAAAACAACAACGTAAACCACCACCAATGATGGCTGATGCATCCATTCAAATAAAAGAAGAATCATTTGATAGTGATGATGTTGAAGAAACAGCTCAACCTCATCCTGTTGCCATTATTAAATTCAATGAAAATGCCAAAATTGTTAATCACGTCAATCATGACGATGATTCAGATATGGAATCAAGCGCAAATGTGATAAAAAATGACGTACAAAATGTTGTTAGACCACAATCAGCAATGGTATCAACAATCATTTATAGTAGCAGTGGTAATAATATATCTGTTGGTAGTGGTTCAATTGCTCGTGCTATAAGCATAAATGGTAACGGGCATATAATAACTACAACAAACAGCAATCATAACAACAATATTAATAATAATAATAATAATAATAATAATAACAATAATAATATAATTAATAATAAGACTTCAAGTGTTATAACAGCAATACAACAACAATGTTCTTCTTCTTCCATTGAGTCATCTATGGATTCATTATCACCGTCCTCATCCGGTATTATAAGTCATTCATCATTACAACAGCATCACCATCATCATCATCAGCAACAACAACAACAAAAATCACAACAACAACAGCACCAAATAACACAACACCATCAAAATCAAAACAGTATTAATATTATACCAACTACGACGACCACCATTATAAAAAATGAACCAAATTTTTATTCAGCTGATAATTCTGTTGAATTAGTTATTAAAAAAGAAGCATTTTTGGAAAGTAATCAACGTTCACCACCAACACCAAAATTCCATTCAAATTTTGATGATTCAAATGATTTAACAACAAGTTTATCATATTCAAATTTATTTGAACCAAATTCTATACCAGATAGTATACCAGATGATATATATCCAGAAGAAGATGATTTTCATTTAGATCAAAATTCATTGGGATTTCAAGCAAGTACAGCACCCACCACAGTTTCAGTTGCTGTTGGACCAAATACATCAATTTCAACACCAGCAATTGTTGTTGCAACAACTGCAACTGAAGCATCAACAAATACAGATGGTAATTTTATTAAAAAAGAATGGGTATACAGTAATTATACAGTTACTGAAAAATTCGATGATGATGATGAAGATTTTGAAGCAGCTAATTTTATTTATGATTAAGAATGAATGAAAAGATAAGAATGAAAGCAAAAAAAAAGAAGAAATAACAAGAAAACTACAAAATTTAATTTAAAATTTATTTTAAACGTAATATGTATTTAGAATTAAAAAAAAAAAAAAGAAATGAAAAGAAAAGGAAAAGGAAAAAGTGAGAATAACCAAAATCATTAAAAATCCAACCGATAGTCATGGGGAAAAAAAAAATAAAAAAAAAGAATTTCAAACTCATATATTAATATACTTATTCTATATAAAATAATTCGAAATTTTATTAATATTTTTTGAAAATATTAATATCATTTCATTTTTTCCCATCTAAAACAATATATATATATATATATATATATATATATATAAATAAATATGTATATATATATATAATATATTAAGCTTTTCAGAACAAAAACAAAATATAACGATATTCAAAATTAAACAAAAAACAAAGCATAGTTTTAAAGAAACAGAAGAAAAAGAGAACATGTTTTTAAAAAAATTTAGATAAATTATTTTTCTTTTATTTTTTTTCTTAGATTTTAAGCTAAAAAAAAAGAAAAGTAAAAAAAAAAAATATTTAGAATAATTAATAATTGTTAGGATACAAGTATTGTTTCTATTTATAATATTAATATGTATAAATATTTCTAATATATTATATTAATAATATAAATCCATAAATACATACATAATACATATATATATATAATATAAATAAAAAATATAAATATTCATAATATCACTATTTAATATTAAAAACAAAAAAAAAAACATTTTTTGATATTTTATGTTAAAAAGAAAAAAAGAAAGAAAAAACAAAACAAACAAAAATTAAATTAACCCATAAAATGAAAGTATTGAACTCCTATATAAAAAAAAAACAAAAAAATAATAAATTTTTTTAATGCCCAATACTAGTAGTTATATACATATATATATATATATATATATATAAATATTATTATTATTATTATTAATTATTATTATTAAAAAAACAAAAAAAAAAAAATTAAATTACAAGTAATGGTTTAAAACTGGGAATTTGAATTGAAAAAATAAAATAAAAATTAAACACAATAAATAAATTCAATATTAAAAAAAAAAAAAAAAAAAACAAAAGTTTGAAAAATATAAAACTAGATGCATACATTTATGATATTAGTTGTGCAAATTTTTTTATAGTGTTTTAAGTAAAAACTAAAATACATAAATTATTTTATATTGTAAAAAAAGGCATAGGCATAGGCATTTTTTCTTCTAAGTGAAAATGTTTTATTTTAAATGAAGACATTTTTACTTTAAGTTAATGAATTTTTTACTTCAGTAATTTATAATATATAAATATTTAATATACCTATATTTTATTTTCGTATTTTCGTATATATATATATATATATATTTGGAACTGATTTTTATGTATGTATACATATATGTATATATAAATGTGCATTGTGTCCATTGTATGTATTTTTTTATTATAAATGTTTTCACTTTCACTAAATAAAAAAATTTCTGCACTTTAAGTAAAAAATGCCTTCCCTAAAACTGAAAATATAACTTCAACTTAAATTAAAAAGATCTTTAGTTAAATTAAAAAGATCTTCAGTTAAAGTAAAAAAAGGTTTAATAAAGGATTAATTTAAAGTAAAAAAGTTTACCCTATAAATTTTTTTAAAATATGATTTACATTATACATATTTATTTTATAGTTCAATAGATTCTTTTTCCGAATTAATGAAATAATATTCCATAGTTAGTATAATTTAATTAATTATAATAAAAATTTTAAAGTTATATATTAAATCATGTTTTTGTTTGTTTTTTTTTTTTTTTTTTGGATTACAAAACCAAAAAAATTAAAAAATTGCACAACTGAAATCAAAAATAATGTTTCTAGTTAAAAATCTATTTAATAATGCCAAAAATAAAATTTAAAAATTTAAAAATTAAATCTAAAAAACTCAAACTCATTTTTTTATTATTTTTTTTGTTTTTTTTTTTTTGTAAATTTTATTAAACAAGAAAAACTTTTACAATTTTTAATATTTATATTTATAAACACAAAAAACATATTTATAAAAAAAAAAAATTAAAAAAAAAAAAAAAAAACAATAGCCAGCCAGCTTTTATATAAATATACCTATTTATCTTTATTTCTTATTTTTAAAAAAAAAATTAATCATATTATAATTATTAATTTTTTGTAATATATATATATATATATATATATACTTTTTTTTTATTCTCCTATCTGTTTTTGTAAGTATATTTTATGATATATGTATAGTATATATTAAATATTATAAAAAAAAAAATTTAAATAAGTACCTTAAGATAAAAGAAGATTTTTTTTTTTTTTAATTCTAGACAAAATTTAACATCACATCAATTAATAATTAGTAATTACATATAAAATTTGTATTTAGAAGATTTTTTTATTTTTATCTTTTTTTTGTTTGTTTTTTTTTCTTTTTTAAATAAAAAAAAACATATAGAGACATAAATTTAAAAATAATTATTATTAAATTAAGATATATAATTGAAATACTCTCAATCTTTCTGTAATATTCTGACTGACTTATATAAACTAAGCATTTTTTTTTTTCATTACAAATTTATTAAGATTAATTTTTTTTTTTTCATATTTCGTTTTTAGTTTATTTGCAAATAATTGTGATTACAATTAAAAAAAAATAAAAAAAAGCAAAACAAAATTTTTAAAATAACACATTACTGATTGATTATTTGTATTGATTAAATTTTTAAATTTTTTTTTTCTTCCCACCCCGACCAAGTCTGTAATTGCAATCTAAAACATTAAAGTGTTAATTAAATTTCTTGTTGTTAAAAGGTATTTTTTTTCCCCTCTTGCTTCTCGTGGGGGTGTTAGGGTGTTAAAAGTATAAGCATAAGCAATTTTTTTTTTTTTTAGATTAATAATAACATATTATAAATTTTATGATATCAATTTTTTTCTTTATTTTTTTTTAAATATAGATTTTTTATCATTTAAATATTTCGAATGGATTCAATATGTTTAATTATACTTTAATGTTTTTTTGTTTGTGAACATAGATTTATTTAATGTCAGTAATAAGATTTTATTTTTATTTTGTATCTTTCATTCAAATTAAGATAGACTTTAAAAATGGTATTTATTACTTTTTTACAATTTGGTACAATTCGATATCATTAAATGATAGTTTAGATGCGCATTTTTGTTACAGTCGTAATTTATGATATTAGTTTTCTCAAAAAAAATTTTATTTTGTGGTGACAACTAAACAATGCTAAGGTTCTATAATGATACCGACGTATCATTTGTTAAGTCTTATCATAATTTGGTTGTTAATTAAAAATTAATAATGCATTAATGATCGGTAATGTGAATAAAATAAAAAGAATTTTTATAAAATATAATACAATAAAATATGTACAATACATTTTTTTTTTTTTTTTTCGTATATTATTATAATTTATTTTAATTTTTATTCAAATATTATTTAAATTTTTTAATTATGTATAATTAAAACGTGATTTATTTATTAAAAAAACAAAATGATGAAAATATAAAATTAGATATAACAAAAAATAACAAAAAAAAAAAAAAAAAAAAACCCAAGTATATAAAAGAAAAATTTAATTTAAGAAATAAAATAATTAAAATAAATTAATAAAAAATAAAAAGATATTTTTAATATATTTTTCAAAAAAGCTTTTCTTATATATAAAAAAAAAAAAACAAAAGAACAAAAATAATTTATAAGTGTAATAAATAAATATTCAAATCAGTATTATTAGAAATGAAATTAAAATTAAAATTTCTTAGTAGATAAAATTAATTTAAAACATAAAATGAAAATTTAAATTTAAATATTTTTTATTTTTAATTTTTTCGTTTTAATACAGACTGCAGTTAGACTTCCAATATTTTTAATTCATAATTTTTTTGAAAAACAGGCAATTAATTACCTTTGTTGGTTAGACACCACTATTTTATATATATATATTTATTTTTTTTTAAATGAAGAAATTGGTTCGAAGTGTCACTTTTTTTTAGACGTTAAAAAAAAAAAAAATAAAGAAATTGTGATTAAAAATGAATAGAATAGTGATGAAAACTGAAAAAAAAAAAAAATGAAATAGGAAAATTTCTAATTCAGTTTTTCAAAAATAGTGAAAATTTAATGAATAGTTAAGAAATAGTGATGTCTAACCGCTAAGACAGTGAAATATATAATTTTTTTTTTAACTCATTGATCGTTTTTACTCATTTAAAATAAAGTTCATTAAAAATACATAAGTGTAAAACAAAATTATTAAATAATTTAATTAAAAAAAAAAAATAAATAAATAAACTGTGAGAATTGAATATGTATTTAGTAAAAACAGAAAAACAAAAAAAAAATGAATGAATGATACACTATGTGTGTCATAAGTATGTCATAATTATGAGGAAAAACCAATAAAAATAAAAAACACAAAATATTGACTAGAATTAATCTAGTTAATACTTAATGGTAATTTTTTTTTTTAGTTTTTTAGAAGAAAATTTTCATTTTAATTCATTGCATTGCTTTGATTTTGGTAAAAATAAATGATGAAAATGTTTTTTTTTTTTTTTGTTTTCGTTATCGTAGTAAAAAATGAAATCATCTTTATTTTTACATCTTTATTTTTAGTAGGAAAAAAAAAAAAATTTAATTTTTAAATTTGAGATTATTGAGAAACTTTTTTTTTTAGAGATTTAATCAAAAAATGCTTAAAATAAATCTTTTTTTTTCAAAAAGGTATTTAGTACTAAAGCAAAAATCGTATTATCTATCTATTTTGTTAGTACTAAATATCTCTATCTTAATCTATCTTATATTAAATTTATACTAATTATTTTTAAATTTACTGATTTAGTAAAAGAAAAAGAAGCTATAGTTAAGCTTTAGAGGTATAGTACCTAGTTAAAAAAAAAAAAATAATTTAATTAAATTCTTAATTTAAAAAAAAAAAAATGCAAAATATAATATTAGAAAATACTAATTATATAATAATTAATAAATAAAAAATTAATAAATGTAATAATTTTGTTTTTTTTCTTTTTGATTTTTAAATAAATTTTAAAAATTGATAATTCAATATTAGATTTTAATTAAAAATTCATTAATACCATTAAAATACCATAGAATAATGATAAAAATGAATAAATTATATGTTTTATTAATATAAAAATCATTTTATTTGGTATATTTAAATATTCATTATTTTGTTTTTTTTTTTTTTTGTATCTAGTAGTAATAATCCAAAATTAAATTTGAAAAAAAAAATATATTTCTTACATTTTGAAATTTTATTTAAATAATTTTTTTTTATTTTTATAATTAAAAAAAAAAAAAAAATTTTGGTTGACTTCAAATTTATATAAATATTAAGAATATATACCTAATATATACCTAATATATTACATATTAAAACATTATTATAATAAAGAAATAAATTGTGTACAAAAAGGCTCAAATAAAATGATGTGTAAAAAAAATTATATGAATATTTATTTAAATTATAATACATTTAAAAAATGTTCTATAAAATGCTCATCAAATTTAATTTAAAAACAGAAACAAAAAAAAATATATATATATATATTAAAAATAAATAAAAAATTGTATAATGTATGTATATATGCATTAATGCATTTGATTTTTGAAATCAGCCATTATTTTAAGTACATTTTTTTTTTCTTTTTCTTTTTTTTTTTTTTATAATATATTTAAACAATTTATATAATGCTTATAAATAACAAAAAAAAAAAAATACTATAAGTTTAAAATATATTTGTATATGTATAATAAAAATAAAAAATAAAAATATCACTGAAAGGTCTTAAATTAAATAAATTGTTATTGTTTGAATATTATAAAAGAACCATTTTTAAACTTGCCAAATTTAATAAAATAAAAATGTAATACAAAAAAAAAAAAAAAAAAAAAAATAAAAACAGAATTTATCAAAAAATTTTAAAAATATATAATTTTACCTTTTAATTTTATTCTTAATTTTTTATGGATTTGATTTGAATAAATTTTGAATGGTTACATATACTTTTTTTTCTTTTTACACACAAAAATAGATATGTATATATATAAAATCATTTACAGTTTATTTTAAATGTTTAATAAAATAAAAAAAAAAAAAAAAAAAAACTAGAGTAAATCTTAAAAAACATCAAAATAAAAAAATTTAAAGGATTTATTAAAAAAATAAAACAATATTTTAAAAATTAAATAAATTTTATTTTCAGTTTTATTTGAATAATTTTTTTTTTTTTTGTAATTATATGTATAATTCAATTCAAAAAAAACTCTCTTTAAAATAATATATAAAAGCTTTAAAATTATATTAAGATAAATTTTAAATCTTTTTTTGTTTTTGAAATTAAATACAGACAAAAAAAAAAAAAATCTAAATAAATTCTCAAAAAAAATAAAAATTAATTTTTGTATCTCTTTTAATTTTTGTTAATAATTAACAGTATTATTATTTTATTAAATGATTAAAAGCTGATTGGGCGCACAAAATATATTCATTTTTATTATTTCAATATATTTAAAAATAAAAACAAAAAAAAAACACTCCAAAATACAAAAAAAAAAAAAAAATTATACTTATTTAGAATAAAAACAAAAAAATTCTCCAAAATACAAAAATACAAAAAAAAAAAGAATAAAAAACTCAGAAAAATAACCCTTTAAAAAATTTATGTCTCTGTATGTTAAAATTTAAATTTTTTATTTTTTTTTCCATTAAAAAAAAAACAAAAAAAAAAAAAACAAAACAACAGCAATAAACTAAAACAATTTTTTTTGTTAATTTTTTCTAATCTCTTTTTTAATAATAAAAAAAAAAAAAAAACAAAAAAAAAAAAATACGAAATAAATTTTTTGAATGTTTGTAAATTTTTTAAATTAATATTAAAATAAATTAAAAAAAAAAAAAAAGTAAAAAAAATAAAAAAAAAATCTGTCAAGTTGAATATAAAATAAAATAAAAATTTTTTTTTTCGTTTATAAAAATCAATCGAAATATGCAAAAATACAAATGCATAAAATATAATATTATATATTTTTGTTTTAATTAGTTTTTATTTTCTTATTTTTAATTTTTTTTTATTTTTTTTTGTTTTTAATTATGTAATTTTATTATTTTAATTTTAATTTTTGTAAAATTGAAATAAATACTCTTTTATACTCGCACAAACAAACAAACAAAAACAAAAATGCCAAATAATATGTGGACTTTTATTACAAAATAAATTAATAAATAAAAAAAAAATAAAATAGTTTTATATAAAAATAAAATAAATACAACATTTATTATTTATATACATATATTCAATTTTTAAATTGGGAATATAATTTTAAAAGTTAATTAAATTGAATTATATTAATTTATCTAAAATATTGAAAATGTAAAAAAAAAAAAAAACTATTAATTAAAAAATAATCTCAAACGTCAGAATATTAAAAATATACTGTCACAATCAAATGTAATTTAAACTGTAGCTATGATGGGAAGTGTTTGTCAAAAAAAGTCAAAATGTATTGAGTTGTTTGATTACTCTGATGTTTTGAAATAAGATTTGAAATGTCAAATGTGTTGAATGTTGCCATATTTGTTTGTTATTCACATTAATATTCATAATTATTTTGCAATACTTTATTTGAATTTCTTTCTTAAATTTTTTTTTTTTTGTTTTTATCTCAAACAAATGGACTTTACATAGAAAAAATGGATCCTTTTAATTGAAAAAGAGTAAAAAATAAAACACGCAGAGTATTTATTATTCAAAAGAAAGTTTATTTAAATTTTTTCAGAGTATACAAATTTCCAAAACAATAGATATGTCAACACAAAAATAAATGTAATTTTTATACTTCGAAACGTTTTCATTGTGACAGCCAATTTTTATATATATGGTGTAAATCAGTTGAAATGACTATATAACAGTTAAGAACACGATTCACAAAGCCTTGTATAGAATGAGCCAAGTTTTGTAAAAGAAAAAAAACTTTGATTGT
The DNA here is from genome assembly GCA_947095535.1 of Poecilobothrus nobilitatus. NCBI lineage: Eukaryota > Metazoa > Arthropoda > Insecta > Diptera > Dolichopodidae > Poecilobothrus > Poecilobothrus nobilitatus. The sequence goes on along the minus strand of OX352772.1, from coordinate 47,642,632 downwards.
AATCTTGTACAGTAAAATATTAAATAATTTTTATTTACTATAAATTATTTTTTAAAATAAAATAGAAAAATCATTATTTTAATTTATATTCCCCATTACGACTTTTACAGCCACGTTTGAACAGGAAAGGCTGTGCAATTTCCTGCCCACATTTATGTGGCAGAGAAATGTAATAAAAAAAAAAAAAAAATTATTTTAATTTACATTTGAATATTTAATTTCAATAATTAATTGTACATCATTATTTAATTAAAGAAATTTTGTAAATATTTTAATTAATTTAAAAATTTTTTGATTAAAATTAGACACATTTTAAAACTACCATAAAATTGTAATTGGAAAAATCCAGATTACAAAAATAAATTGCGTTTAAATAAGACTTGTTGTTACAAGTTAATGTGCCGAATGCATAAAATTCAGCTAAAACTTAAATCTCACTTTTTTATACACTCTAAATCTACACCGGATCTGAACTCTTTGATTTTCTTTGAAAATATGAGATTTGGATACTGACACAGTTTTATTATGCGATCCAATCAAGGCAAAAAAAAAAAAAAAATGTCCTTTTACTTAAATGATGTTTATTTTTTTTATTAAATTTTATTATAAATTTTAAAATTAATATTCATATTATGGACAAAATATTAATAGTTAATTTACATTTACAATATTTAAGAAAAATTTAAAGAAAATTATAATAAAAATTTCATTTTCAGTACATAAATACCTAAAAATGACAATCGTAAATATCATTTTTTTTTTTTTTTTTTTTGGTTTTTTTTTCTACAATTTATTATTAAATTAATTAATTAAATTCATAATTTACTTAAATAAATACATTTTTATACATTTTTCATATAAAATAAATAAAGGCTGTTTAATAACTAAAAATCACACATTCAAATTTTAAATCATTCAAATTAAGTATGTATGTATATATAAATATATTTTTTAAATTTCTCATATTCCCAATTTAATATTGAAATTTTTTTTTTTTCGTTTTTATCATTTCCGTATTTCGGAAGGAAATTATTCATTAAATATTACATATTTAGTTTTTTTTATTTCTATTTTCTGTTTTTTTAAATTGATTTAAATTAATTAATTTATAGCTTTAAATTAAATTTTATTATTTTGTTTTTATTTTTAATAATTAAATAATTTTTTTGCATTTAGAATTTAGTATTCAAAAAAAAAAAAACAAAAAGAAGAAAATTATAAGCAAAAAATTTAAGTATAATAAAAAAAAAAAAAATTTAAAATTGAATTTGACTATAAAACAAAAAAAAAAAGAAACCATAAAAATATTTATTACAAAATAAAAACTCTGGTTCGTGACAAAATAAAACAAATAAAAAAAAAATGAATTATGTATTTAAAATTTTATTAAAATTAAGCTGATACTAGATGATTATTTTAATGATTATTTTTTTTTTAAGTACATTACAATGATTTAAAAAAAATGATAAAATGAAAAAATAAAATTACAAAAATGTTTGCGTTCCTTTTACAGAACAAACAAGTTGCCATTTTCTATCTACTCCCAACTAAACATCTGTTTTTAACAAAGAGTAGATGATTGGAGAAAATACTGGAAAAATTTTCATGCAGGTGGGCTTTAATATTAAGAGTTTTTAATAAAAAAAAAAAGTCAGCTATCTCCACCACAGAACCGATCCGACTGCTATTAGATTTTTACACAATAATTTATATCAAAGCAAAATAACTTCTAATAATTTAACAACATTTGTGTTTTTTTTTTATTCAATAACAGTTTGAATTTTGGAATTTTACAGTTTGAATTTTGGGTCATCAACAAGAGAATATAAGAATAGATACATAAATTTTTAGAGATATGTTCAAAAGCTTATCAATCCGAGATATTTACGTCAAAACCTTAAATAAAAAATTTGAAAGAAATCCGCCGGGTCGTTTAAGCTGTACACGTGCCCATAGGCATACTCACATAAGCGCGGACATAAACACACACACACAGACATCATGCTAAAAAAAATGTTCACAGGCTTCTATGCATCGGAGTAGTGTATATTTGCAAAAATCTCGAGTACAAATTTTTGGTGTGAAAGCAATACCTTATACTTTATATATATATGCGGTCGGTAGTTAACGTTTCATTTACCAACTACTCTCAACTACGTTTTTCGTGTAAAAGGAACGCAAACAATAATATTAATAGAAAGAAAAAAAAAGGGATATTTTTATTTTAAGATTATATAATATATATGATTATTCAAATGATTTAAAAAAAGAATGGTATAAAAAATTTTCTTTTAGGGGTTGTAAAGATAAATAAATTATTTTCTTTTTTAAAGCCAATATCTCCTCTTGAAATTAATATTATCTAAATAATAAATGACTTAATAATCGATCTTAAAAAAAAAAAAAAAGAAAAATATCGGTTCATATTTAAAAAAAAAAATCTTAAGATTTATTTTAAGTAAATGTAAAAAATTTTCAAAATTTAAAATGAACTGAAATTTTTTAAAACAAATAGAAAAAAAAAAAATTAAAAATAAATCAATACATATGTATATTATTTATACTTTTTCAATATTATAATAATTAAAATTAAATTAAGAAAAAATAACTGAAATCGGAAACGTTATTTTATTTGAATCAGTTGTTCTTGCAGTATAATTTTAAACGCGCAGACAACTAAGTTAAATAAACTAATGCTTTATTCACCGCTTCGGCAAATTTATTCTGAACTATGAAAAAAAAAAAGGAATTTTCTAAAATGACGCAAATTCATTGCTTTAGAATAAGTTTTCTCCAGAAGAAAAAACATGTAGACAGATAAATGCGTTTATTTAATTCAAAAATTTTTTTTTAAAGATATCACAAAATGACAGTTGAAAAAAAGAGTTCCAAAGAAAAAAAACTTCAAAAATGATAGAATTCAAATTTCCCTATAAAAAAAAATGCGCGCGCGCTTTAATTCTGCTAACATGTCAGAAGCGATGAATCCAGCATAATGGTTGATTCTTTTGCACATATGAATGGTTGCTTTTGCATTTGATGTGAATATGACGTTTCCGATTTCAACTTAAAATTGATTTTTTTTTTTTTTTGTTTAGAATGAATACGTAAACATAAAAAAGCCAAAAAAAAAAAAAATAAATAATGAAACTTTAATATAAAAACTGAATTTAATATACATATCAAATTGTACTTTGAAATTGAATATTTAAAATTAAATTGAAAAAAAAAAAAAAAAATTAAAAATAAAATTAATATATATTAAAAAAATAATAAATTATATGTATATTAATATTATAATTGTATTAAAAATCAAAATTTAAAACAAAAATAATAAAGAAAAAGAAAAATATATAAAGAAAAAAAGAAAAATAAAATTTATTTAAAAATTTAATTAAATACAGAAAAAAAAAAAAAATAAATAAATAAATTGATTTCAATTTTAATTTAGTATCAGCAAACTTTAATATAAAAATTTAATATTTTTGGATATTTTATTTTTATTTTTTTTAAGTTTCGGTATTTTATTATTTATGACAAAAAAAAAAAAAAGGAAATTTATAAATTAAAACAATGTTTTTTATATATGTTATGTATATCTTTAAATAAATGTTCGAATATTATATGGTTATTTTAAAAAAAATTTAATATTAAAAACTTTTGAAATAACCTTTCAAGCATTTAATTCTTTTTTTTTTTTTTGTTATCAATATTGAATGATGCTACACAAGGGTGGATGTGTGTGTATGTGTTTATTTCAAAAGTAAAAATTTTAAATTGAATAAAATTATAATTAAGAGTTTTTTTTATTTTTTTTATTTGTATATTATATTCACTCATATTCTCTTAGACAGTGATGAGTCTACAGTGAAAGCTATAAAAAAATGTATCACGTCACGTCTAGTTAAAAATGCATTTCTGAAAGACGCACGATAAAAATTTTTGTTATATTGGTAATACTTTAAATTTGAGTGCTGTCAAATGAAAATTTTGTAATATAATGTAAACTGATCCAAAAATTTATGTAGATAGGTCAAATTATTTTTAAAATGAAGTTTTTCTATTTTTATTTTAAATAGTTCTGTCAATTATATTTTTGTGTCGATTGTAAAATAAAAAAAAAACAAAAATTAATTAGTAGTCATAAATTTGTAAAATTTATAATAAAGTTAAATTTGAAAAGAAGTTAAAATAAAGTTCACAAAAATAAAAGCACATAAACTTAAACAAAATAACATTTTTGATTAAAAATACAAAAAAAAAAAAAAACAACAAAATAAATTAAAGCAAATGTTTGAATTATCCTCCATTAGCTTTACGAACAGCTTAAACTGCTTTAAATTTCTGATTTTTATACAAAAAATATAAAACAAATATAAAAGAAAACTTTAAATGTTTAAAAATAAAATTACAATTTCTTAATGTTTACTTACTTTGCTATTTCTACTCTACTCATTCTTTATTTTTATTAATAAAAAAAAAAAAAATTATTTGAAAAATGAATGACAGATGTGATACGTATCATTAAATTATTTTGACGTTATAGAAAATGTCTTTATCGGTTCGTTGGAAAAATTTTGCAGAAACACCACACATGATAATTTTGACATTTGACATGAAAAGATCAATTTAGCGTCTTGCAGAATAATGAAGCATCGCGTCAGTGATACTCTTCGTATGAAAAGTCTTTAAGAATATGGGTGATTATTTTCATTCGGTTGTGATAACTCTTGACATTTAAAACTTATTAATATTAAAATCATTATTAATTCATTATAATTAAATTTCATATTAGAGTTATCCTAAACAAGTTGATTAGAATTAAACAACTTGTCGTTTATTATTATTTTATACTCTTTAAAAAACAATAGTTTTGATTTAATCCACTAGTTTTTTTATTTTATACTCTTTAAAAAAAAAAAAAAGTGGTTATTTTTTTGTAAAATTTCCTGTAAAATTATTATTTAATTTTTTTTTTTTTTTATTGTAAAATGCTTATAGTCAAATTTCTATTTTTTTTTTCTATTTATTTTATTCTATTAGTTAAAAAAAAAATACAAGAAAAATGAAGCCATGTTATTATTATAATTTTTGTAATTTAATTATGCACTTACTTGTAAATTCCTTTCTCCTTTAATTTGTTTAAAATAAACAAAGAGTACAAAAATTTTAAATAAATAAAAGCAATAAAATTTTTTTTAAATAAAATCACTCAACGAATTTATTAGAACCAAAGTAAATAATTTACATAACAAAAAAAAAAAAAAAAAACAATTAAAAAAAAATAATTAAAATTTATGAAATATTTAAATAAAGAATTTATTTTTTTTTTATTTGAAAATTTTTTTATTTATATAAAATAAAAGAAGAAAACACCAAACTTTCTTTCATAAAAATTAAATTAAACGAATTTTTAAATCCAATATTGTAAAATGTAATTTTTTATTAATTAGACTAAAAAAAAAAAAAAAACATTTTTAAAAAATTCGTTTCTGTAGCAACAAATAATAACATGGCTTCTTTTTTAATTATGTTTTCGATTTTCTTTTTTTTATTTAATAAATTTTATTAATTTACATAGTATTTTGAATGGACTAAAACGATATTAAATTAAAAAAAAATGTTTTAAAAAATTTGAATCTGTTATAATTAAAAATCTATTTTATTTGACTTTTGATGTCAGTTCTTTTTAAAAACGATTTTTCGTTTCAAGGTTATAATTATATTGAATTTAGTCTGTTGACGTTTAAAAATAAATTTCTAAGTCAAAATGTAAAAGTAGATTCTGAGTCCAAGTGATAAAATAAATTTATTTTTAATTTCAGTTTAAAAGTATAAATTTATAAAAATTTTATATAAACATAAAAAAATTCAATGTAAGAAAAACAAAAAAAAATAACCTCAAATACACTATTAACTAAATTAACTATGACACATTTGCACGGAAATTTGTAATGCATTACATAATATTCATTTAGAAAGTTTACTAAAATTTAAACCACTTTATGGTGTGTGCTATGGTATGTTTTATTTTTGAAAATACTTTATAATTTTTAGATAATAATATAGTAAATTTCGTTTATTAATCTACTGGATGAAAGTTACTCTATGACAGATAAAGTCAGGTTCGAAATGACAGAATAGATTGTAATAACAATAGATTGTAAACGAAAATTCCAGTGATGTTAAAAATAGTATTTCGGAATGTAGAATTGAATTATGTAAATGCAAAACAATGTTTGACTTTTTTTTAATTCTATTCGAGAGTAGAGTTAACGAAGTGTTACAAAATGTCTGTCAAAAGTCTTAAGAAGTGTCATTGTTGTTTTTTTTTTTTTTATTTATAATTTTATTATTTATAAACTTTCAAGTAATTAAAAGTGAAATCATTATTCAAATGAACTTACAAATTATAATACTCATAGTAAGAAACAAAACACACGCATTTTAAATGTACGAGTGTTTTTTTTTTAAGTAATGAATAGTTTATTTTTATTCATATTTTTCAGAGATGAGTCAAAATTTTTTAATATATTTTCAAAAATATTTCAATTTCCTAAAGACTTTCTTTTTATTTTTTTTTTTAGTTAAGTTTGTGATAATATTTAGACAAAAATTGGTTTAAGTCAATTTTAACCTTTTGTATTTGTTAAATTCTTTTAACTGTCAATTTTTTTAAAATGGCTATTAAATATATACGGTGTATTAAAAATTCTGTTTAATCAATAAATTGTTTATTTGGTCCATAAAATGCAAAATGTAATGTATGTAAAACAAAAAAAAAAAAAATTGTTAAATTTATAATTTTATAATTTTTTATTTTTTTCAAATCAAAATTCGATTGATTCCATAATGCTGTTTTTTTTTTGTTTTCATAATCGGATCTCACTTTGCATTTTTTCATACGTTTTTATTATTCGTATACCAAATACATATGTATATGTATATATATATATATTTTATATTAATAATCATTAGTTATATTTCATTGTCGTTTCTTTTTTTTATTTTATTTTTTTCTTATTAGAAATCTAAGAATAAAATTTAAAAAAAAATGTATAAAATTTTAAAATTTTTAATTAATGAAGAAAAAAAAAAAAATCAAACAGCTTGACAGAAATTTATACAGTTTTTATAGATATATAATTGTCTCTAACTATTTTAAATAAAAAAAAAAATATATATATATATATACATTATAAAAATTAATATAATAAAAATACTAATTATATAAATAAATCAAATTAAATTAATTAAAATAAAAATATAAAAAAAAATAAAATAAAAAAAATATTAAAAAATAATAAAAAAAAAAAAAAACAAAACAAGAGATTTATAAATAAATTAATTTAATATAAAAATAATATAAAAAAAAAACAAAAACAAAAAAAAAAAAACAATACAGTCTAGATTGAATATCCGTGATCTTTTTAATAAAATATATATGTATATATTTTATATACATATATGTATATATATATATATATATTATAAACATTTATTATTTTATCTTTTTCTATATTTTGTAATTAAATATGAAAAAATCCAATTATAAATAAAATATGAATTAAAACAAAAAAAAAAAATAAATAAATAAATAAAAATAAAAAACAAAAAAATATATTATAAAAATTAAGTATAAATTTAAAAAAAAAAATAATTCTGAAAAGTCGAAAATTTTAAATTTAAAAAAGAATTTGAAAATTAAATACTAAAAATAGTATTTTTAAGAAATATTTTATAATGAAATCATTTTATTTTTAATTAACAAACTTTTTCTTTCCATTTTTTTTTCCTTTTATATTACATTTCATTTATACTATACTAAAAAAAAGGTATATTTCAAATTGAATTGATTATACAATTCCTCAACCAAATCAAAAATTAACGAATAACGGTTAGACTGAATTCATTAATAACGGTATATTTGTTGTAAGCTGTTTTTTTTTTTTGATTTTTGTTTGTTATAATTTAATTTAAGAATTCATTATTTATTTTTAATTAATTAATTTGAATATTGCTTTATATTTTTTTTTTTTTTTTACATCCCGATACTTAAATAAAAAATGTACAAGTTACAATATGTATATATGTAGATATAAGTATATAAGTATAGGTTTTTACTTCTAAATATGCAAGTAATTGAAAGAAATTTTTTTTTGTGTTCTATTTTTGTATTGAAATAAAATAAAAATTTAAATATGTAATCATGTTACATTTCTGATATTTTTTAACAGATTTTTCTAAAAGAAAATGTTTTTAAAAAGTTACAAATAATGACAATTTAGACGTTTACGTTAAGTACAGTCCAAAATAAACGTAACAAGCCATAACGAGACGAGTGCAAAAAGTCTATCATTATACATGTAAATATACGGACATAGTCAAAACGAACGATAAAAGTGTCAAAAAAAAAAAAAAAAACTGCACGAAAAATTATGACATAAACGGAAGAAATGTCACATAAAGTCTATGTAAAAAGATATCATTACGTTTTATTTACGTAAAAAGTTTTGTTTACTCTTTGAATAATAATTTTTTTTTTTTACAAATTTTATATGAAAATTTTTGCAATTAAAGTTATTTTGCACATCTTTATTAGCTTTTCATGTTTCTCCATTTTAAAAATAAGTTAAATCTGGTAAATAATAAAATTACTGTTTAGAAATTTAACAAAGAAATTGTAAATAAAAGTATATGATTTTATCATCATTACATTTCATTTTCGTTAGTTACTCGTTTGTACTTTTCGAAATAAACTGTATGAAATTTCTTGCGTTTTTTTATCGTGACAATACGATAATACGTCTGTTTTGGGCTTAGCTTTAAGCTGTCACAAAAGTTTTGTGTTTTTGTTTTAATAATTTGAAATAGAATGCGCTCGCTACCTGTTTTCGACATTTTTATCGGAGTATAATACGATCGAATCAAAAATATTTTTAAACAAGAAAATCAAATTAGTAGAACTCTAGTTTAGGCAGATTCTGCTCAGGTTTCTGCTATAAATTAAAAAAAAAGAAAACCGAATTAGAAGTTAAAACATTGCCAATCAAATAAAAATTGTATAACTGTAAAATTTTGACATCATGTTGTAAATTGTATGTTTTTATTTTGGTATCACAATCAACTACTGTTATTTTTGTTATACGCATTATTAAAGCTATGTAATTTTTTAAGTAGGTACATTGGTACATAATACATAATATATTATATAATTTAATTTGATTTCATTATAAAATTCTCTTGACAACAAAAAAGGATTAAAAAAGGAAAACAAAAAATATAAATAAAAGATAAAAGAAAAATAAAAAAAAAAAAAAACAGAAAAACTATTAAAAAAAAAAATTGAACAAAAAATTTCTAGTCGTGTTTCAGTATTAAAAAAAAAAAATAAATAAATTAAAAAATAATACAAAAAAAAAAAAAAACAAAACAAGAAAAAGGAAAGCAAACAATTAATAAAAATATATAAAATAAATAAATAAATAAAAAATAAAAAACACAAAAACAAAAACAAAGTATATATATATATATAATATTATTAAAAAAAAAATTAAAACTAAAATAATATTATAAAATAATTAAAAAAAAAACAAAAAACTGATTATAGAAAAATTAAGCGATAAAAAAAAAATAAAAAAAAACTCTTGCCATGTGTCATTGTGTATGTAATTCAAGAATGAATAAAACAAAAACAAAACAAAAAAAAAAACAAAAACAAAATGATATATAAAAAAAAATATTGAAAAAAAATTACACAAAAAAAAAAGTCTTAATAATAATGAATAATTTATGTCTTTCGTCATTAGAATGGAAATTAAATGAAATTTTATTAAATCTCGTCTTAAAACAAAAATTTAAAATGTTTTTTTTTTTAATTATCTTATAATTTTACTTTAAGCTTTTCAGGGTCTCTTCTATCCCTATCATTTAATATCAAACATATTTTGAGAATATCGTTTGGAATGCCATATCAAATTTATCAAACTATTTTACAACTTCATTTTTATTAAAATTTTCAAATGAAACCTTTCTCTTCGTATGTCAAATAACCTCAATCCATATGTCAAACATCCAGATATGACAGCCAAGTTTGAATAGAAAATTTAAACTTTAAACTTTTTTTAAACATGTTTGTTACGAAAACCACTGTACTAACGAAACGACCAAAAGCTTAAGAGAGCAGGAATATTTGACAAAGATGTTTGAAGAAAATTAAAGGGCTCTCATGAAATGCTGAAATGCTGCCTAAAAAATGGGAGTTGAAATATGTAGGTCAATAAACACTGTAGGCTCTATAGGAGTGCTCATTCCTTTTTTTATATGTAATATTCTTTAATCTATTTTAATCTAAGAAGACTAAGTTCACAAATAGTCTACCCTTTACATTATTTTAGATAAATTCTTTAATTTAAATTAAAAGGCAGAAACTTAGAAGTAAATTGTGGTGTAAGCAAACTTAGATTCGTAATACTTAAATTTTCAGTAAACCATGTTAATATTCTTCTTTACTACGAGTTCAAACTTAGATTTTTTTTTTTGAAAAGTGAGATTTGAGTCCAAGTTCAGTTTTATACATTCGACTGTATTGCTCGTTATTCTGCTATATATTTGTGTTTTTATCTTATGTGGTTATTAATTTATTTCCTGAAATCATTAATTCATTTCCTGAATCCTGATTCCAATGCATTGATCTGGATTGATTTTCTAAAGAGTTCTTTGATTTTTTCCCTTTACATTTACCTAATATTGAATAGACAAAATCAAATTACAAATTACAATTTAATAATAAGCTGAACGAATATGTGTTTAAATTTGGGATAACTGTAAGCAGATTGTATATATAAATGTATACACATATACTGAACCATTACCCTATGAAGGGAACAGGGCACTTTTTGATTTGTATTTTTTTGTAAAATAAAAATATGAAACTTATGAAAATGTGAAAAAATATGTCCTATTTACCAAAAAAGGAAGTCTCATGTTACGCAAAGAAGTCAAATGTTAAAAAACATTTTTCGTAATGGAACATATAGTATATATTTTGTGTAGATGATTTTGATGTTGTTATGGTCATTTAGTAATCCCGATCAATTGTCTTTTTGACAAATGGCTTTAGATCAACAGGCGTGCTCTTAAGTAAAGAGATATTTAAAACTTTCAACCTTTTGATTTCGTAGCTCCCCATTTAAAATTTTTGTAATTTAGGTGCCAATTATTTTAAAATCCTGTTATTTTTAAATATTCTGTGGAATACACAAATATTTCCAGTCATTTGATTTTCTTTCTGTTTATTTGCAGACCATCTTTCATGTTTTCTGTTTTATTTTATTAAAAATTTTAGCTAGGTGGCCACTTTTCCTTATTACAAAGCTAAAGTCCACCGCCGATAAATCAAAAGGCTTATTTTACCAAAAATTTTTGCTGGAACTTTTTTCTTTTCCGAACAAGTACTGGACATCCACACATTAGGTGGAAAATTTATTTCTTTTCCTTTTGATCTTTATAGCATCTGCAAAAGTCAAATAAGAGAAGTGCTAATCTTCTGGCATTTCTGCGATCGAACAGTGTCCCATTAAAACTTCTATTACACTACCGATATTGTGGCGATTTAGGGATAAGAGTCTGGTTGATCGTTCAAGATCGAGCATAGGTCAGGTCTGTTTGGTTACAGCGCAATAATTATTGTTATTGAGACTAATATTTGCAGACTGTAGTAGGAACGAAGGACCCAAGAAGGACCTTACCTAGAAGAATTTGAAGATTTGTGCCGTTACTAGCGAGTTCATCAGTTCTAAAATTAACTATATCCGAGTAAAGGATATCGAAAATTTTACTCCGTTTATTTAAGGATGAGTGGCGGTTGCTGATAACCACTAAGCTTACCAAGTAGGATTTAAGAAGTTTAATGGCAGCTTGACTATCCGTGAAGATGCAAATTTTTTTAGTGGACTGCGTTTACTGCGTTTAATTTCAGTATGTTCAATTGTTTGGTTAGAATATCTGTTTTTTGTGAATTTATGCTCAGACTGCAATGTCTAGCGCTAGCCCATTTAGAAATAATAATGAGTATTTTTGCTGCATAAGCCGTCTATTACTATGTTTTAGTATTATATATATCCTTCCGCTTTACGGCGAGGCTCTTCACCCTCCATCAGGGGATTAATAATCCTGTGCCAGTAAGCATATGATTTATTATCGCTTTGAATGCTAAGTCGATCTTAAGAGAGCAACCATATGGTGAATTTTTTGGAGTGCAAAATTTTTTAATAATAGCGTACGCCTTACAAGTATATATAGGACAGTTACTACTGACCACCCTACCTTTGTTATAAGCGTGTTTTAAAGTTGCTAATTAAACGCATGCCTTGTATAATATCTTCAACCAAAAGAATATAATTTCTGAGACCTTTTGGAAACCGGCACGCAAAAAGTCATCTGCTCCTGGCGATTTAAAGGATTTGAAAGAATCCAAAGCTCACTGATTTTTTTGAGATGCTATTAAATCCACCCGGGATAGCTGAGTTCAAAAAGCTGAGTTCAAAAAGTGTCAATGTCTGTTCAAAAGATATTTTGAATTTTCCAAAAAGTGCGTGATAGGTAGAAGTTGTCATCAGATAATTTCGCATTAGTTGTATAAATAAATGAAAAATTTTAAATTTTATTTAAATATATATTTATTTATTTATTAGTTTTTTTTTTTCTTCCTTTAAATTTTATAATTCTTATATTGAATTTTAGAAAAATATTTACAAATTAAAAAAATGGCTCGAAAAATTTATACATAATAAATACATAAGGAATTATTGTTTTCTTTTCTTTTTTTTATTATTTATTTATACATAACAAAATACATTATATATGAATATGAAATCGAACATTAGCAGTTTACTTATACATAAGAAAGTTTCAATTTAAACTTGAAAAAAATCCAACAAGAATTAATGAAATCACGAATGTTCAAAAAAAAAAATAAAACATTACTTTACCAAAAAAAAAGGAGGTGGTGGGTATTAAATGAAAAAAATTAAATTAAAATGAAAAAATTATATATTTATTTAGACTATAACACAATATAGTTCCGATTTCCACAAAATAAAAATCATTTTATTTGATTTTAATAAAAATAAAATGAATTTATTTAAGATATTTCAGAGTTACAAAATTTTTATATCCCTGGTCTTTTGCCTGTGATGTCAATGAGAGCATCGGTAAGTCCATGCCCTATCTAATAAGTAATATTTGAAAGGAACTGTATTGAGTTCAATTTCTAATATGGCTCGCCTTAAGAACCGAAAAATAAATTATAAGACATTATTTAATATTTACTTAATAAAAATAAAACAAAATCTAACATTATAAATTGTATATATACAAGTATGTAATATCCATTTTAAAAAAAATATCAGGACGTTAAAGTGTTGTTTTTTGGAAGCTTTTTGGAAGCTTTGAACAATAATGAAAACATTAAGCGTGAAAAAATTTAATTTTTTTCGGAAAAACAAAAAAAAAGGAAGAGAAAAGATCTATTAAATTTTTCTTTTTATGAGAATATTATTATACAGTTACGAACAAAAAAATCCAGTGCATTTATAAACAATTAAAAAAAGTTATCAAATTTTGAAAATTTTTATTAGTGTTTTTTTTAGTTAAATCTTTTCTAAAGTTTTGTATTCGGTTGCATAAATTTTAAATGTCAATCTAAAAAGTTGAATTGAATATGCCGTACTCCTATAGAGGTAAACTGCCATTTTTAAACATTTTAAATTTCGAGAGAATTACAATGAAAGTTTTAATCAATTTTGTACCACTCTTACATGTAACTAAGTAAAAGTTTTGTGTATGATATTGCCACAAAGTATATTGTGACAGTATTCATCCGAAATATTATACAAACCATTTGCCATAAAATTAAAATGTGACAGTGTTCTTCTGTTTTATTAAGAAAACTATACTTAATTTTAAAATATCAAAACGTCACAAATTAAAAAAATGAAAAATAAAATTTATGTAAAGAAAACTGGCACAATCGTAAAAGATGCAATATATTTTGTAAAATCTAGTAGTTATTCCAGATGAAAACGTATACATATAAATAAAAAATTAGTCAGTCTTTCATTTTCACCAAAAATCTCCATACAAGTAAGCTGTAGAAAATAGTGTACAGCTGTCAATTTCTTAAATTATATGTTTGATGGAGTAGACTTAAATGTAGATATAATTAAAACCATGAATTTCTCGCCTATAAAAAATTTTTTTTTTTTTTTTGCATTTTTGCGGACTTATGGCAGTATTTTTCTTAGGATGCGCAATACAAAGATTTTTAATTTTAGTTACTTTTTTATATAAATTTTTAAACTCTTGTTTTTTTTTTACGCTACTTTTAAACTTTTAAATAAATTAACTAAATATACGTGTTGCTTATTTGTTGGAAAAAGATCGAAACATATAAGCAAAAAATGCAACAAATTACAGAAGTCTATAAAATAATATGGAAGCTTAAGAAAAAAAATTTGTTGAATTCTGCAGAAGTTCTTTTTTATACAGGCAATAAAAGACGAACCAATTTTCTTTTTGATGTAGAAATAAAGGCAAAATCGTGAGTTTTAAAAAATTTTTCCGGGCACCGGATGAATTAAATCTCTGAGTGAATAAAAATAACTCAGGGCTTAATCTAACTGAATTAAAAGTTTTATTTATATAATTTTAATATATTAATTTTTTTTACATTATTTTTTTTGTCCGTAACTGTATATACTATTGTCAAAAAAATTTATAATCTTTAATAATATTTAAGGTTTTTAAGGTTATTTATTTTAATATAATATTTTACAGTTAATTTATTTTTATATTCTTATGTAATAGGTATGTTTATATATGTATATATATTTTAAAAATATTTATGTGTATAAAATAACTTTTATTAAATTTCTAAAAAATGTGAACAAAAAAAAATTTTTTTTTTTTCTCGGCTTATAAATTAGAAAACAATTAATAAATTTAATTAATTATTTAATATTAATATATACTTATATATATATTGAATTATATAATATTATATACATATATGTATGCATATTAAAATAATTAAATCAAAAAAAAAAAAAAAATATTTAAAATATTAAATATACAAATAATTAATTAAGTATGAATTTTAAATATAAAGAAAAAAAAAAAAAATATAATTAAACATAAATTTTTTTTTTTTTTGTAATACATATAAAAATTTAGAAAATTAAATTTAATTTTGAAAAAAAAATGGCCACATTTTATTTAGTTTATATTTTACTTTTTTTTTTTTTTGTTTTTTTGTAAGAGCACCGCATAATTGGTTTTTTTTTTTATATAAAATATTATTATATATGTATGTATAGTTATATGTTTTTTTTTTTATTTTATTTTTAATATTAAATTTTTGTTTGTTTTTTGTTTTTTTTTAATTTAAATTACAAAATTAAAATAATAATAAAAATAATTTTTGTTTTTTAAATTATTATTTAAATTTATTATTTGAATTTATTATTTAAATTTGTAATTTTAGAAAATTTTTCCAAGACTATTAGTTCTTCGAAATGGATTCCATGTACTTGATGAAAGACTTCCTAAACGTGATTTTGTTCCTTTTATTCGTGATTTTGGTTTTGATGTTGTACCAGTTGGACTTGATGAACCAGATGAAACACCAGATGAACTAGCTGCTGATAATGTTGAAATTGATCCTTTTGATGACATTGGCTATAAAATTTTAAATACATATATTAATATTAGTTTAAGTTTAATTAATGTTGTGCATTATTCTAAATCGTCAAAAGCACGACGTCGATCAAAAAAAGTTTTCAAAAATATTTTTGACGCCACTGTCAAAAATTTTAATTATTTTGATCAGCAGCATTAACAGAAATCAATGCAATAGGCATATTTTTTTTTTTTTTGCTACTGCAACAAATATTTTCATTTCATTTAGTGTTTTCAATTAAAATGGCTGAAATGGAATTAAGGTAAAAATATTGTTTTTATTTTTTTAAATTATTATTATTTATTTCAGATTTTTGTTATGACAAAGTTCACGATGTATTTGAAACAAAAAAATTTACGAAAAATATTTTTCAGCTTGACATCATTTCAAATTAAAAATATAAAAAATATAAAATATCAATGAAAATTGCAAGTAATTGTTAAAATCAATGACGCTAAATCAAAAAGAAATATCATGAACGCAAGACTGTCAAATTGTCGACGTATTTAAAAAGTAGCATATAATAGGTCTGTTTGGTATAAAACTTGTAAAAACTTTAAAAAGAGAGCAAAGTGACGTCGCTCGAAAAAAGGAGATATAAAACGGTCATTTCCTCTCAATTGTAAGTAAAATATACCAAACAGAAAAACTGAAAAACTTTTTGTATTTTGATTTTGACAGTCATTTTCAAAGAAATTTAAAAAGATAAACAAAAAATAAACAACAAAACTAAACAAATTTTTTTAATGAATTTTGTAAAATAATTATGTCGCAAAAAGAAATTCAAAATTTCTTATTATTATCCAGCGATAGTGAATCGGATAAAAGTAGAGACTTAGATACAAGTGACTCTAGCGAGGATTCTGATATATTAATTATAAGTAAAATTTTGGCAGAAAATTATTGTGAAAATTTAAAACAGGAAAATAAATCGCAAGTAAAGATGTTACCCCCTTTGATCTCTTAGATGCACCAAATGAAGATGTTACCCTCTTTTTCCTAAAATAGATTCGATCCATGATAGGAGCAGACATTCTATTCCCCTATCACTGAGATTATCTATTTTTTTATATTTTAACTTATTTGTTTATGGAACCGAGGGTTTCTTTTGCTTTAACGGGAATGATGTAAAAATTGGTCAGTAGAAGTTCGCTTTTTTATAGCAAGTAGAAGTTTGCTTTCTTATTCAGTTTGGATTCTATCCATAAGTCTATCATATAGTTCAGTCCTAGACAAGCTTTATAAATTGCTTTGATTTTTTCCCTTTCAGAACCCTTTTGAACCCTTTTCTTTGTTGTTATTAATATGTATAAATCAATTTATTTACATTTAATTAACGTCGAACTATTCAAAATTTTTGACAATTAACCAACAAGACCTTTTGACACTTTCCATTTTATTGAAAAGTAGAAAATTTTACTTTTTAAAACTTTAAAATAAGGGGAAGTACATACGTCATCGTGACGTCACTATTTTCTCTCTTTATCCATCAAAAACCAAAAAGTTTTTGCATAGCAAACAGAAAACTTGCAAGACTTTTTAAAATTTTAAAAAGTTTTAAAAACTTTTCACATACCAAACAGACCTAATATGTATATGCGTTGTATTTAAATAAGGATCAGAAACTTAAATATATATATTTTCTTTAGGGAGCTTTTAATTTTAGGGATAGATTCGACGATTGCCTCTGGTTTTTCATAAAATATTTCGTGCATAAGCCGATTCACAATTCATTTAGATTGATTAATTAAAAAGGTTAATATAGGTCGGGGCAAAAATCCGCAAAAAACAAAATCCATAATGAATTTTGCTACAAAAAAAGAAAAAAAAATCCACACAAAAAAACGCATAAAATGAAAATCCAATTGGTTACAAAATCAAGGTTCAATAATTTGATTAGCGGCTTGGGAACGGTTGCCACCATTATTTAAAATTTTTTGATGTTAAAATATATGTAAAGAAGATAATTATCAACGACTTTAAAATTCATTACAAAATTAAGGTTTGTTTAGGAGGCGCTCCCACTGTTTTATATTTTTTGATGCTGAAATATGTATGCAACAAAAATAATTAGGAAGAACTTTAGAATTTTTTACAAAATCAGAGTTTTTTTACTTTTTGCAGAATTTTCTTTGCATATTTTTGAACTTGTGGATTCTTGTTTGTGGATTTGTATTTATGGAGTTTTGTTTGTCGATTTCGTCACCAACCCACGGTTAATATTTAAAAATATGACTGTCTCTTAACTGTTATTAAATATATTTTGTTATGAAGATTTTTATAGTCGACTAATTTCTCACTATTGAGACAAGGATTATTTTTTTTCTTTTTTTTTTTTTTAAATATATTTCTCTGCCACATAAATGTGGACAGGAAATTACGCAGCCTTTCCTGTTCAGGCGTGACTGTAAATGTCGTAAGGGGGAATAACTCTTACGACGTATGTGGGATTCGAACTCCCAGTTCCTCGGTCTTTACAGCGTATTTTATACGCTCTTACCCACTAGGCCACCGAGGTCCCACAAGGATTATTTTAAGTAAAATCAATCTAATGTCACTAATTGTAACGGACAGACAGAGAACATATAAAATATAATTCTTAATTTGTTTTTAAAGTAATCCCTATCAATATGGATTTGGTTATTTTTTAAAAAAATTTTAAATACTTACTTTTAAGTAATTTCTATCCATTGGTGTAATCATTTTTAATTCAAGAGTTGTACCAGCTGTTTGTATTATACGTACAACTTGTTGATGTGTATACCATTTAACATCAATACCAGATATTTCAACAATAAAATCACCTTCTTTAATTCCACCAAGCTAAAATTAAGAAACAAAATTAATTTTATTAAGAAAATAAAAATATAATTATACAGAGTAATTCTCTTTCTTGTTTCTCCATATACACTCTATAAATATTCAAGACCGAATGAGGATCACCTTGTATATATTTAATACAAAATTATATAATTAAAATACAAAAAATATACATGTAACTTACATCAGCTAATGAATTCATTTCAACATGTGATATTATAACTGGTGCATCACCTCTTATATGAAAACCAAAACTTTCCGCACTATCAAATTGTGAATCTTTTATTTCTTGATCACTTTTTGAACAATCTGATTTATGACTTTCATTTGATGATGAATAACAATGGCATATACCACGATCACTATACATTGATGATGAACCTTTTTGTAATCTAACACATCTTGGTGCTGTCCAATGACGTCTAGCTGAAAATATTGCAATTGGTCCTAATTTTTTAAATGGATCATCAACTTTATATGATGTAAAATCTGGTCCAGTTAATGTTAATGTAAATTTTGAACATGCTAAAAAAGAATAATAATTTATTAAATATATGATTAATTTGTTTTTTTGTAGACTTTTGGTAAAAAAAATTTTCAAATTACCATCAATTGATACTTCAACTAAATCAAAATCTTCTTCAATTTCTTCAATAGCTTTATCTTCTTCAAATTTTTCTAATTCTTCTCGAGTTCTATAGTGTGCATCTCTTAGAACTGATATTAGACTTATTTTATTCTATTATTTATAAAAATTTTTTTTTCATTATTATCATAAAAAGGAAAATTTGAAAATTTAAAATTTTATACCTTTAAATATCGACACATTCTCTGTAGTCTTTGTGCTTCTTCGTGACTAGCTAATGATTCCTTAATGTGAGCTAATTTTAATGCTGTTGCACTATGACTATTATCGATGTTATCTTTATCATCGATAAATGATTCAATAGTTGGATTCTTTTTTATTTTTGGTTTTAATTGTGACTTATCTTTTGCAATTTCTTTTAAATTTAAACTTTTTGATTCATAATGATGAGCCAAAGCTATAAATAAATTTAATAAAAAAGGAAAATTTTAGATAATTTTTGTACATTTTGTAAAATATAATTGCAGTTAAGTGTAATTTTTTGAAAAAGAATTTTAAAGGAACGTTATCTATTATGAAAAAGTGTTTTTATTTTTAATTTAGTAGAAGATTCTAGACTATTGTGATTTTTAACGCATTGACATCGGAAAATTGATGACATTAAATATCGTCAGAAGATTTTATTGATGCACAATATAGTCTCTCACTAAGCATTGTAAGATAATTAAAATCTTCTCTGCATAATAATATTAGACTACTACATATTATTAAATAATAAATAATTTTATTTGTCGCTTTGTAGTAAAAAGTAGTAGTATTTAAGTGCAAGATAATGTGATTATCACATTATATTAAGTTATCTTGACAAAATCCAAAATCGCGCCTTACGCCTCTTAATAAACGTCAAAAAATTGGAGCTTTATCCTTATTTTATAGATATCTTGTAAGTAATGACACTTGTTCTGTTGAATTAAAGTCAATAATGCCTCCATATAAATAATTCCAACGCAACACTAGGGAGGCTTTAAGTAGTCATTTCTACAATGAGGAAATTCCTAGATAATTTAAAACTGGTTATATGGAAACTCATTTATTATGAGAACTGCTAAAATGTGGAATATGCTTCTATTCAATATGTTTCCCCTCGGACGGAAATGCGCCATTTTAGAATTTACATCTTTTCAAAAAGAATTTGTACAGGTTCATCTCAAATTTACCTTTTAATTCTCCCTTTACGTTTTATTTTCCTCCAAATCATTTCCTTTTTATCCAAACCTACAATAATGCATAAAGGTATCTGTTCTTAGTGTTTGGATAGCGTGTAAAAAAAAATAAAAATATTGTCTGTCTAAAAATCCAACACTACCAAGGGTGCTTACATTTTTTTGGTATCTTTTGAAGATCTATATCTTCCACAGGAAATAAAAAGGGTGTGGAATTATAAAAATAAAGCCCACTAGTTTTTCATAATGAAATTTAGATTTTTCAAAAAAATGTTAACATCGGTTTTCTTTATAATAAATTGCGCCACTTTACAAAAGAAATATTTAACATACGAAAGGTTTAAAAAACGAAAATATAAAACAAATTTTAATGGTAGAGAATTCAACTTAAAATCTGAGCTATTATTACATAAACAATCATACAAATCTTTAAAACTTTACTGTATTGTAGTTGCACTAAGAATTGATGATTGCATTAATCGGATCGAACAATTTATTTTACAATCTAGTTTGTATTAGTAAATAAAAATTTTTTTTTTTTTTTTATTATTCATTAGTCCTTGATAAAGAATAAAATTTCATTAAAGTTGAACGGAAAATAATAATCATGAAAACAATTAACTATTTAGGTAAACCTTGAATGATTATTAATTTTATGTGAAATGAATTGATTTAAAAAAAAAACAATAATCTAACATTTCCATTAATTTTCAAAGTATTCAAACAAATTAAAAAAAATCGTTATAATTTACTTTGTAATTATTTTATTTTATTATTTTAAAAGTTATCTGGTGGTTTTGGTGTTTAGTTTTATCTGGTGTAAATACTAAACATTCTCAACAGAATATTTTTGATCAATAAAATTAAACAGTCAAGTAGCCATAAAAGCACTAAACGCGCAAGTAATTAAATCCCAACTAAGTTTCGAAGTACTTAGTGAAACAAAACCTCTTAGGAACAAATAATAAAATAACCCCCTACTGGGTATACCTAAACACCTAAATCTATAGGGAAATGAGGAAACGGATTGACTTGAAAAAAATGAGCCGCAACTGCCTTTAAATGTTCCGAACTTTTTCGTGGTAATTGATGAACATAAAATAAACGGAGAATTCCTTTAATACTTTAATAATGACTGTAAGTAATGGAGACAATCTGGAAAGTAAACAAAATCTCACAAGAGAATCAGAATTGGAATTGTAATGAAGAATTATTATGTAGAAATAAACCAAAAATGTGCAATATCGAGGTAATTGTCTTTGAATATGTACTCATGTCTAATTTTAATTGCAATTAAACTCACGACATGAATACATATTAATTATTTAACATATTAGAAAGAAACTAGTTCAGTTTAATGAGAAATCTTTGGAACAAGTGAAAAGCCCACATTTCCAAAAGATAATACAAACTATTTAGAATTGTAACTTGCACCAAAATTTGAAAATTTCATATAAGAAAATTTGTGAAAATAGCTTTTCTTTGTAATTTTGAGGGGTGTAAGTCCGGAACTCTACATAACTAAGAAAAACCGTTAAACAGTTAAAAATATATTACTGAGGCTTTAATTTTTATGTCTTGCTGAAGAAAACTTTGAACATGTGTCAAAAAAAGTTAATTTTCAACTTTTGACCGCTAATAGCTTTTAAACAGGGGGTGGTACAAAAAAATTTTCGGAGGAAACTTGTATTAATTCTTAAAGTTTATTAATTATTTCTTATCTGAAAATTTCAAGTTGCTATCTAAAACCGTCCTGGAGTTATGAATGTAGAAAAATCATGCAAATTTTGGGTTTCACATAACGGTAAATTTAAATATTAAATTTAAAAAGATTCTATAAATTTTGATATTGATTTACAAAGACAAAAAAAAATTCGTGTCGAATGGCGTTTTCAGATTGACAACCAATAGCAAGATGAAAATAACATTTTTACCGACCGCATACATTAATGTATAAGGTAGGTATTGTTTTCATACTAAAAATTTGTACCCGAGATTTTCGCAAAAATGCACTACTCCGGTGTGGAGAAGGCTGTAAAAAAATTTTCAGCATGATGTCCGTCTGTGTGTGTGTGTGTGAGTGTGTGTGTGGGTATGTCTGTGGGCATGTGTACAGCTTAAACGACTGAGCGGAATTTTTTGAAATTTCATATTTAAGGTTTTGACGTAAATATCTCGGGTTGATAAGCTTTTGGAGCAAATAGGACAACCGCAAGTAGTAGTTTACTAGTGTACTTTTTAAGTTTTTTACGAATATTTCGTAATAGAAAAATTTTGTGAGAAAAATTATGAAGAAAAAGTTGTTACACAAGTAAAGAGGAACAACTTTGCCATAGAACATTTTTTGATCCGACTAACTTTAACTTTTATTTAATTTTTTTTCTAAGTCCAAATTTCATACTCCATATGAATTTTTTTTGAACAATTTTTTTTTGTTTTTTTTTGTATCTCTAAAAATTTTTATACATACATATGTATGTACTTCTATGCCAATGCATATATTCATTTGTTGATGACATAAAATTAAAACGGTAAAATTTTTGTTAGCAGATTTAATATTAATCTTATGTTTGTTTTGTATTTGTTTACAGTTTTTATTATTTTTTACTTTTAATATTATTTTTTGAATGAAAAAAAAAATCATGTATCTACATTACTAAATGGATGTATCTACATTAATAAATGGATGTATGAATGAATGTACATATATTTTTACAATTTCATTGCATATAATTATTTTTATTGAATAAAACAAAATGTTATTAAATTATTAGAAGTTATTTTGCTTTGATATAAATTATTATGTAAAAAATCTATAAATTTTGGCATTGTACTTTTTGTGTAGTGGCGGTCGGTCCTGTGGTGGAGACAGCTGATTTTTTTCATGAATTTCATGAATGAATTTTTTAATGAAAAATTATGGGTACTTCTATTTTAATACCTATAGATTAATTGTTGTTGTTTCAATACTTTTATTGTCTCGAATATTCAACAAAACTTGAAATAGATTCCTCTTTTTGTTGTATCTTTATTTACGAGCTGACAAAGGTTTTCAATAATAACTCATGATAAATCTGCTTCTTTATTGTTCTTAGGTTATTCCTTAGATACTATTCTTTATAGTTTTATTATAGAGTCACAGTCCATTAATTTATATGATATTGATATGTATAAGTTCTATTCACTGAAGTACGTAATAATTAAGGCTTCTTCAGAAGTTAAAATGTTATAAGATGTATTCTACAGTAATTTATTGTTATTATACATTACCAAAATCTGTTACTCAAAACTCGTAACCGCTTAAGTAAACAAAAACATTTTAATATAAAAAAAAAAATGTATTCCATATATTTTTAAAATAAGTAATTTGTTTCATTATTTACTAAAAATGAAATCGAAATTTAATTGAAAAATTGTTTAATCTTATGAATTAAATATTATGTATTTTGAAATCTGAATTGAAGAGGAAAAAAAAAATACATGGTTTGAATATAAGAGTGGGCATTTTAAAGTTACATCATGTTTCAAAGTAAATCTATTGAATATTAAAAAGATATTTTCATTTATCACCATTAGAAAAACATTGAAAAAATGTGATTTGAATATGAACGCTGTTTTTTTGAATTGATATTTAAACTACTTTTTTTATGGTTATGGATTTTGTAAAAAAAAAAAAAAACATAGATAATTTAATTTTTACAAAAGTGATTTTTTGTTTCGTTAAAAAAAAAAAGAAGAAAAATAATAGTAATTTATTTATTAAAGTAAACTTTTTTTTTACCTTTATAAAATTCCGCTTTTAATGGTACCAAACCAGCCCAGCATTCAGGTAAATATGTATGGGTTTCATTTGATTGAAGATTTTTGTGCATTTCACTATATTCATATGATAATTGAGCTGCTTCACCAGCTAAATCCTTATGTAACTAAAAATAGCATAAAATAAATTTATTATTATAGTTAAAAGTAAAATATATTAAATATAAAATTTGTGTTCTCCAAATCAAAGTATTAAGAAATAAATTTTAATTTAAATTTAAAACCATAAACGAAATATAACAGTTTCGTATATAAGTTATATATGAACAATTCTGCAGAGAGATTCGGTTTAATCAGTTTTGCCTTAAAAAAGTTTAAAACATAATGGGAATTACCTGTCTCCGTTGAGGGAGATGGAAAGCTATAAGGGTCTTTAGAAATATATAATATGAATAATCAACTAGGTAACACCTTATATATGATTCCTCTTAAGTATTATTATGTATTATTATATCCGTACGATAAGTATCGGGTATAATAAAATTACTCCTCCGTTTGTAACACCTCGAAATAAGCGAGCTAGATATACCTTCAAAGGTATGGATCGGATCAGAAAAAAATTCTATGTCGATTAAGCCATGTCCGTCCGTCCGTCCGTCAGCACGCTAACTCAAAAACTAAGAAAGCTAGAATCTTGAAATTTACACAAAATATTCTGGGAGCAATTTGTAGGTTCCCTATTTCTTTTGGTTGAGTTCCGACCCAAACTTCGGGTAGCTCCCGAACAACTAACTTTTAGATCTCCACAATTTTTTTGAAATACAGCCATGAAATTTTAACTGCTGATAGATATCGTAAAAATATTAATTTTATTTTTAATAACTTTTTTTTGTAGTCCCATCCGTTACGGAGGTACACCTCCCCAAAGGTTAAAAAAAGCTCTATATTTAAATTGTTATAGCACAAGTTGTATAAGGTATATTTTCATTTTGAAAAGGCCAAACGATTACTGCTTTTATTAGCTTTAAAAGTATATATACCATAAATATATATTTGTGGCATACGGTGTCTTAATTTACCGTTATGCGAAACTCAAATTTTGCAAAATCCTTTAACCCTTCTATCTTCTAAACGGTTTCAGTTGGAAACTTGAAATTTTGACAGAAGTTAGATCTTTAAAAATAATTATGAATCATTTCAGATATTTTTTTTGTATCACCCCCCGTTTAGGAGCTGTAAGGGGTCAAAAACTGAAAATTTCCTATTTTTAAACACCTGTAACTTGAACACCTGTTAAAATTTTTTTGAAGTAATACACAAAAGTTAAAGCTTCAACATTATACTCTTATTTCTGTTAACAACTTTTTTTTAATAATATAGAGTTACTTTTTAATTGACGAAAGTGTTACTTGATTTTTTCAAATTTTCTAACAAATTTCTTTAACGAATTTTTTGCATTTTGTTTTACTCGATAATTTGAAATTGTTGAAGATATAATGCGTAGTACAAAAAAATGTAAATAAATAAACAACATAACGGATGCTTGAAGAATTTTTATTTATATGATATTGATGATATACATATATACTTATATAATATGATGTTTATTTACATATCGTATATGTCACTGATGAATGAATGATAAGAGTATAAATGTGTATTATATAGCGCCGTATTTACATACATATATATATGTATTTTATTGTACTTATAAGAAATTATTCTATGAATGGAAATATTTTTAAAGAAATATTGCAATGTATGGCGATATACTTATAACAATATAAATATACTATGTGCGTATTAATATTTAAAATTATATTTACTATTTTGTACTAAGTAAATTTAATATACATTTACCGCTTAGTATTAAATGCTACTATAGAATATTTGAAAAAGTTTTGGATTGATAATTGTTATCTGCTTTTGAAGAATGTACATATAAACATATAGTTTGAATATATGTACAAACCATAGTTCTAGAAATTATAAAATTCACCGAAATTATTTTAAAATACTAAAATATTTAAAAAATAATATTGGAAGAATGACAGGCTGTGAACATACGAATCGTACGGGTATCTAAGAGTTGACAAAGGCAACTGTATTCTTTCTCGTTATATATTAAATTTTTTCTAGCTTCAACCTGTTTTGTGCCACTATAGTGTTTTTCAAAGCTTTATAAATTTAAATTATCAACCCTCTTTTGAAAATATGTACTAAATAAAAAAAAATTACAGATGTTTTAAAACAGTCCCGCCCCCAAACAAATCCCCCCAATTCAAAGATTTCGCATCCTTGTCTTATTCTCTCCTATCCCTATACTCTCTAATCAATACACTGCGGTAAGAGTGTGGGTTGCAACCCATTATCCTCCTTTCTACGTCGCAATTATTTGAGATGGAATAAGTATGGAAAAAATTAAAACTTTTTAGAATACATTTCCAAATTTTGGTATAGTAGTAAATTCAGTATACTAGCAATTTTCTTAATAAACATATTGTCAATAAACAATAAGACAATAAGATAGAATATCGCTTATGAAGTATCACATTGTAGAAATGAACATCTGCAGCCCCTCTTGTAGTACGTTGGTATTATTTGAGATGTAGGCGTCAATGATTTTATTGCAACTGAGCAAGTTTCATTACCTACAAAGTATCTGTAAAAAATGAAAAGGGTTTTAAATACTACGTCAAATATCAAGGCAAGTTAGAGAATCACTTTGAACGGGATTGCCAATAAGACTAATGGACTCTTTTTCGATTCAATTCAGATCTGCAGAAATTACAATACTTTTATAATCTTTTGGCTCACAAAGTACGCCCACCCGGTTGTTGTATAGAAAAACTTTCTGTAATTTTTCTATAAAATTTTTGTAAATTTCTTGCAATTCCTTAGCCATATGTACTATATTTGTTTTGCAAAGAGAAGTTTACCTTATCATATTTAAGGGAGATTTTTATCATATTTATAAAGAAATTTATTTATGCTTTTCAATTAATTTTATTTTTATTATATATAACTTACATGACTTGAATTTCTTAATGCTAGCGATTCAATTTGTAATTGTAATTTTTCAAATAAACATTCACGTGCTTGTGATAACATCAATGATACAAAAAAATCCAATACTTGTGGTTTTAAATCCATTGATGGTGCATTTGTAAATGTATCATATATGTGACGAAATATACCGGCTGCTCTTAAAAAGCTATCAACAGCTGCATCTAAACCTTTTTCAGATGTTCGATCATGTTTAGCACCAATTTGAGTATATATTGAACCAAGATTAAATAATATACAAGCTTTTTCAAATGCTATTGTTCTTTGACATGATGGGACTCCTAGAAATTAGAGAAAAAACAAAAAATTAGTTGAGTTCAATGTACGATAAAAAATAATTTTAATTACGAATGTTTTTTATTTGTTTTTTTTTTGTAATATGTTAATTAGCATCATTTTCACGATTAGAGTTTCACTTGTTTAATTTAAAAGAAAATAGTTTTATATTTAAATTTAACTGGCTCACAATTATAAACAATGAATAATTCAGGAGATCCCAGGGAACGTTTAATTTTAGGAGTTTTAGGTGTTATAAAAAACAATATATTATGATTTGTATTGTTAATCACGAAGGATACATACATATATGCACTACTGTTTGTAGCAAACCCAATTTCTTTTTTTGATTTGATAAGCGATAACCCTATTTTAACGATCTTTTGCTTTTAAAATGACGTTTGATCTTATATCATCTTATTTTTCAGCTTCTTTCGTAAAACTGGTATCATCGTTAATACCAACTCCTGTCGAATAGTTTCGCCTACATTTTGAAGGTACACTACGGACGAAGAGTCTAGTGATTACTGATCCGTTAGCTCAATAAAGCTTCATCAATAAAGAAAACCATTTTGTTATTTTATACTTATTTTTACAATTCATACCTCGATGGGACGATTTCTCTTAATTATTTTAAGTAATTTATAAAATTATTCAGATTTGAATGGATCTTATGGTTTTTAGTTATAAGTTTTTTGAATACCCTTATAGTTGTCTATAATCAGGTTAGTATTTTAATAGTTATTTGTGTACTTAACTCTAAGTGTACAATATTTGTATTTAACTTAAAAATGCACAATCATTTCTTAATAATTAACTGTTGCGTAACGAAGATATATATTGCTACTGCTCTAGTAGGGGCCTTTTATAATTAACCTTACAAAAAAATGCAATGTCATAAAAGTATAAAAATTTCACAAAATTTGAATTTTCATTTGTTTTGGAACAAATTGTAGAAGTTCAGTATAAATTGAAAATATATATAAAATGAGTAATTTGATTGCCTTAATGTTGATAAGATGACTGAGATTCTTAAAACCGTTTAAATAAAAGTATCTAGCGGCTAATAGATAATAAAAGTTAAACATGTCTTTATTTTTTTTATTTCCTAATTTTTATAGTTTCAATATCGTATGAGAGAGCTCTAATCTACCGGCATGATTTTCTATAGAAAGCAGTAACTTCGATATTCTAAATGAGAGTATATCAATTTTAGAAAGTTTAAAGTGACCCAAAAAATTTTTATGTTAACCAAGTTTCGGTCTATATTAGGTTAGCAAATGCATAGTGCATTTGATGGATAAGCTTATTTTTTGAAGCAAAGAAACAAATTAGCTTCTAACTACATAATTTATTATCGCTCATTGCCTTATCTAAAATATCGTTCTGATGTAATACTCAAACGAGGTAAATGTAAGATACTTGAGGGACGACTATGTGGACCAACTATTAAAAAATTAAGAAAAATTTAACTGTTATTATATTAACGAAACAAAATATATCTTTAAATTCTTTTTTGCTTATTTATGTATTTATTTTTTTTTTTTAAATTAAAGATACACTAAGATAAACGTTGTTAAATGCAAATTTAAGAAGAAGCAAAAAAAAAAAAGATTTAAGTTTTTTTTTCTATATCAAATCGAGCCTCGCATCAAAACAATGGACAATTTAAGACATTTAGTAAGTTGTATTTTTTTTTCAACCTTTTAGTTTTCTTTATAAATAGTTTTTTTGTTTTTTGTCTATACTTTTTTTATTTTTTAATATGTATATAAGGGACTTTATAATAATATATGTGTGTATATAATATTTATTATTTACCTGTTAATGAATCATACCATTCGAAATATACACCTAAATTTCTATCTGGTGGAAAAAATCTTCTTTCAACATAATACAATAGATTATAGTATCGGAAGAGTAATGATACACCCTGTAAATCTCTTGTTGGAGTTCGTGCAGCCTAAATAATAATATTGATTATGATGATGATGATGATGATAATGATGACGATGATAATAATGATTTAGCAGATCACATATTTATAACCAAATAACATATGTTTGTTTAAATTGTTGTAGCATCGCAGACAATGATGAATCAAAATTCAAAAAATAAAAAATAATGTTGGTATATAAATGTTGATACAATAGAATTTAACCGTAATATAATGATGATAATAATTATTATTATATAAATAAAGAAACAAGAAAAAAAAAGAAAAAAAAAAGAGAATGAAAAAATGAAAATTAGTTTTTTTTTGTTATTTTGTTTTTTCTTCTTCTAATTAAAAAGAAAATTTCAAAATGAAAATATCTAAAATGATGATTAATTCAATAATAAAAAAAAATAAATAGAATTTACCTGTCGTGTATCTGTTATATCAGCTATAGCATCTGTATAAATTGATGATTCTTCACTATAATGTTCTAATATAAAATCTGAGAATGGCTCCATGAAATTTATTTCTTTAGTTTCTTTTAATCCAAGTGGTATCATTGGCATAATGCTTTCATGACTATAATAAATTAAAAATAAATAAAAAAAAAAAAAATTAAATTAAATAAAAAAAAAAAAAAAATTGCAATATTTAAGAATTTCATTAGCGATCAATTAAATAACGTTATATACATACAAAATATACGTACACATACAAATACAAGTTTTCTTAATTTGGTTGTTAAAAACACAAATTGACAAAGCTTTAACAGTAAAAATTGATTAATACCACAAAAACCAATATACGTATATATTTTAGAGCTCTTTAAATAGAATCTATTGAGTTCATAATCCGTTTGAATCTTTTCTTTTTCACTTTTTCTACTTTAGAACTCTTGAATAATTAAAAAACAGAAAAAAAAAACAGATATATGTATATATTTGGTTTTCTATGAAATACGGCTTATATTTGATTAAGTTCCCATGGGATAAAAGAACCTTAACAATAGTTCCCTAGACAGAATTTTACAAAATAAAAAAAAAGTAAAAACAAATAAAATGATCTGTGACCGTAAACTTACAATATTCAAGAAAAACACAATACAATGCATTCCAAAAATTCTGTTTTTCTGAACATGAGAATCTTTATCAGACACGCACTTCAAATTCAAACTCATCTTTATTGTTAACTCTTATAATTCATTAATTGAGAATTAAAATTAAGCAGGAAGGGAAAATACCGTTAACATTGTTTTAATATGAGCGTGCAAATTATAAGGGTATATATTTAGAATATTAAAATATATATAGTGAATGGAAAAAGGAAGAATATTTTTTTTAATTAATTTTTGCATAATGTTTTAAATCTTTATATAAAATATTTTATAATTATTTAAAAATTTAAATTTTATTGCACCAATTTAATAAATTAAATATTATCAAAAAAATGAGGAAGAGTGCAGTAGACTAGACTATGTTAACTCTGGGATACCCATATGAACATAATATATACTGTTTCCAAAAAACTTGATTATCTTTTACAAAATTTCAGATGTTTTACATTAATAGTGCTCAGATATATTTTGGAGTTGGATAATTTTTGGAGTTGTATGACACTGAGTTATTTTCATTTAAAAAAAGAAATTGTATATGGCAGCTATCCAAATTTGTTGCATCTGCTCAACCAAATTTTACAGAACATAATTTCAGAAAATTTCAGATACCTTTAGTAAACACTGATATATATTCTCAGATAAAAACAGAAGTGGTATGGCAGTTATTTCAACCTGGCGGCCGATTTTGCTGAATTTAAATAGCAAAACTAACAATTTTACAAAATTAAAGTAAAAACAATTTCAGGCTCCTAACTCTTTTATTTTTAGACGGACAAATGTACATGGCTTAATCGACTCTGAATTCGATTCTGAGCTGATCCATACACTTGCGTCTATATCTTACTAGACTTCTTTAAGATGTCACAAATATAATGGAAAATTTTTTATACATATGCTTATATGGGTATAATTATAATTTTTTTGTTCCCAGGGTATAGATAGGAATCTTGAAAGACTTCTATAACATTAAAGCGCGAATCTCTTTGGTATAGTGTTGGACTTAAACAGTTTTTTTTTTTTAGAATAGAGATTAGAATCAATTGTCACGGCAATAATTTAAAAGTCCCCAGATTGGTTGATGAAATATTGGTTCTGAATAATTGTTAATTAAGTTAAATTTTTTATTGCATTTATTAAATGTATAGAAACTTTATCAATTCGTCTAATCGTTCTATAATAGTCTGTTAGTGATGTTTTTTAATAATTTTCGATTATTTATATAGATATATCATGGTTATTGTATTTAATATGTAAGATAATATGTTTTTTTAAATCTATATGTATTTGGCATCACAACCTGGACAAATTAATACAAAATCTCCTTGATTTTTCTATATCGTCTATATTGTCTTTTGCATTACGTAGAATATTTTTTTCTAATTTTTTATCATTGTAGCAAATTACTTCCATTCATACGTCTTTTTCAACATTTAGTTCATTTGACTATATTTTACAACATTAACTATATTTTTTATGTTCACTACTGTTTACAGATAATGGTAACAAATACAGATTTTGATTACAGATGCTGATGAAGCTAAAAACCAGTAGCTAAAAATAAATTTTTCAATAATAATTTTCTTTTTGTGTTTATTTAATTTATTAAAGATCTTTAAATTAAAATTTGAGAAATAAAAATTTTCGTTTAGAAATTTGATATTATGAATATTTCTGCTATTTGACTTTAAGACCATATAGACTAAATACATTTTCTCTATATCTTACTACAACGATTATAAGTTGTTGTTAAAGCGAAACAAAATTAAAGTTCCAAATATTATCTTGCACATAAATTAGGACCTTTTTAAAGTAAGATAAGCATCACTATTCAGCAATAGATTAAAATGATAAAAGGACAACCAAGAAATATTTAAATTCGAATGTTTACTTTAATAATTAGCAGACAAAGTTAAATGAATTTGAGCAAAATTCAATGGTAGAAAAAATGATTGATATGACTAGGGACTGCAGAACTAAAAGGATTATAATGCATTTTAAAAAAAAGTATTTTTATGGTATTTTACATTGAATCAATTTTAATTATGGCAAGAGATGATGATACCTAAGTTTATATGACGAGTAAGTAATTAATGATTGTTTATACATATGGTCAGTCACTGAACATAATCAAACTGATGTTTAAAATGGTTCTAGGTAAACCTAAACTTGAGTATTTTATATTATAATAATAAATATTCAAAATTTTTTAGCTTGAATTTATATTATTTTCCGTTGCGGTTATACCATATGGTAACATATTCTTGACCCTTGAAAAATTTAAAGATTGGTATTTTTAAGTATTCATTTAATTATGGGAGCAATATGAGTTGAAGTGGTAATGTCTAATGTCTAAATATAATATGTTTTTAAAATTGTTTTATTTTACTTTAACGTTATATTAATCAACTATATATTCCCATTTTCGCTTATCCATTATTTATAATAACGCAATTTTTCCATCACATCTTTCCTCTTGTTCCATAACCTGTATTTATGGTGCATCTCGGCTTATCAGTCTAACCGTTGTAAAATATAGGAAGTAGATACAACTATATATGGTTTTAACTTAAATACATAATGCACAAAATTTCATATATATGACCATGTGCACTTAATAATATGTACTTTAAAACCATATACATATTTATATAAAATATATTATTTCTCTTTTTTATGTATAAATAAAAAGTTCTTGAAGACTCAAGAATGAATCATATATTCTATATATGTATGTATATCTCCATATAAATATTAAATCACATGTCAAAAACCATGACAGTTTTTTTTTTCTTTCTTTTATACATACTAGATTATACATACCTACAGATTTTTTATTTTATTGTCCAATGGCAAATTCAATTACTCAAAAAATCAAATCAATCACAATAATCTGCTTTGACAGAGCTTTATGAGTTCAATATTAGACGAATAAATTCTTGTTGTTTTTATAAATCGAGTTCTTACAAGTTTTGTTCAAATGAGGATTATCTTTTGTATACTAGTTTTTTTTTTTTTTATTCATGTTTTTCATTTTCTTCTGTCAATTTTTTTAATGTTGACAGGCAAACATTTTGATGACAGATTGAAGACAAAAACACCTTAAAAAAAAAGTAATGATTTAAAAGTGTCATATTGTCTTTCAAAATCAATTTTCTGCAAATAATATTTCTTTTTTATTTTTAAGGATATATTTTAAACAATTTCAGAAATAAATTTTTTCAATTGAATGAATCCTTTTTTGTCTCTTTTTTTTTTATCAAGCATTATAAAAAATTATGTAGAAGTTTTTGTAACCATAGTTTTACTCATATAAAATTTATAATATGATTTTATCGTGATGAAATATAAAATTTATCTCAACACTCCCTAAATTCATTTATACACTGTGATAGTTTTTCATTATTAAAATGATATTTTTAAATTGGGAATTCATTTGTCACATGAATATTAAAATTGTGGAATAGAATTAAAGAATTGTTGTTTGTGGCATAGAAGTACAATCTGTTATAGTAGACGGCTGTATCGAATTGAATGTTAATCAAAAAACTAATTAGAAAATCTAGAAATTTATTTATTTAAATTTAGGAACATTAAAACATATGTTCTGGTTTTCCTAAATAAAAATAATTAATTTTTTTGAGATCTAGATGTGTAGACAGGCAGATTAGAATCATTTCTTTCTCTTCTTTGTATCCATTTTCGAAATCTATATTCATGTTTTGAAATGTTAATATATGTTAGAACATTTAAATGTAATCCCCTTAAAGTGTTTTGACAACAATTAAGTATAATTAAGTTAATCCACTAATGGCCCTGGCTCTATTAATAGTAATATTAATAAGTAAATACTAATACCATATAATAACAGCTACTACAGTGACAGTGGAAGTTTCCTTCAATAGTTTACCTAACTCAGGAACGGGTTATGTACTACTGCATGTTGTAACTGTTGTAACGGCTATTGTCACTGTTAGCAAAATAGTAATAATAATAGGCGGATTCATTGTTTCTTTACAATCCCACTCCCAATCCAAGCATCATCTTATTGTCCTATCTTTTCCTACCCCTGCTTCGTAGCCAATATACTGTGTTAGCAGGTAGAGATTTAATCCTATTATTTTGACTAAAGAGGGAGGTGGGTTTAGTTAGTAAGAATCTGACACTGCCAAATGGTTTAATCTTTGCGATATATACCTAAACTGTTAAAAAATCTTTTTGTCTTATATTGTAGAAAGTCGTGAATGTAAAAGTTTTTGTAACTGACTGAACTATATTAGTATGCGAGTTGTCAGCATCTTTTGTTGAGATTTCAATAAAGATATTAGTATAACCCGAATATACAGAAGGAGTATAAACATAGCGAATATAGAACTATCACATTGAGTGGTAAAACGCGATACAAAAAACTGAGTCAAAAATCAGTGCAAGGGAAAGTTGTAACTTGCAATTCAGATACACGTTTTTTTTGCATGCAACAGATTTCTAGGTGAACCGGATAGTAATAAGAAAAGCAGATACTAATTTGAGTAAAACGGCCGGAAGATTTCAATGATTAATTTTAGAATTCCAATGAAAGATAACTTTTCGAAAGGGATACTGAAACCGCGTGTCTTCAAATCAAAGTAAGAGCATTCAACTATTGGAAACTAGTCCCATTTTTAAGTAGATTTGCTAGTTGTAAACCACGACCGTATTCTTGAGTAAGGATGCACAAAGAACAGTAAGGATTGTAAAACGCAGTTTAATACGTCTTTTGGAGTTTTAAAACTAAAGTTAACAAATTAATTAAGAATATTGATAAGAGTTTTTGTTCTTTGCTGCTAGTATAATAGATTTTTACACCGACGCAATAAAAATCTTACAATATCTAGCGTATAATTTTGTACCTTTTATTTGTATATATATATATATATATATTTATAAAATTTATTCACAAATTAAAATTAACGAACCGTCATATTTAGATATACGTATAATGCGCATAACAAACTATAAAAGTATTTAAAGCAATACAAAAATATACGTTTAATCAAGGAAAATATTAAAGAAATCTTTAAATTTAGTGATACAATTTAGTTCGCACTAACAATACAAAATGCAAAGAAGAAGAAGAAAAATAAAAATAAATATTATATTCGAAAGAAATTAACATTGTTGTGTCATGCAAGGATTTAATGATCTACAATTCAAAAAAAAAAGAAAATAAAATATGAAAAAACAAAAAATTATTTCTATTCCGTAGAGAATTCATGAAGCGAATTATACATGTATAAAGTAACCATAGTACTAACCTTTTTTTTGTTTTTGTTTTTTAATTCAATTCAATTTTATTCAATAATTATGTTCTTTCATGATTCCTATATCCATACAATTGTCATACGAAAAGAATTCAATAGTACTGTAGAATTTTTTTTTTTTGTTTTTTTTTGAATTGTTATGTGGTTAAAACTTACCATAGTCATCATCATCAAACCATATTACATTTTAAGAACAAAAAAAAAAAAGAAAAAATCATAAACTACGGTTGGATAATCTTTTTTTTTGTTTTTTTTAATTTTATTTTCCCCGGTTTTTGCACACAAAAAAAAAAAAACAACAAAATCATCATTCGTTTGGGTACACATAATCACAAAACTAGAAAAGGAGTACCTAGGCTCAGTAAGTTCTTGTATTATATGAGTATTTTTGGCATGCATAAAGTTTTACAATATGACTAAGAAAGAATCTTCACACTATTGTTTTAGTCGAATGACTTCAATAACATGCAGGTCTGTGGGGTCTTAATTTTTGTTATTTTATTATAGTATTTTTTTTTTTTTAGTTACGTCAGTTCGTTTTTTTCTTTTTATTACCTTAAGAGAACCTCCTTTTTGTACTTATTTGGATTTGTAATAAATAAAAAGACAAAGAAAAAAAATATATATATATATTAAGGTAGAAAATCAGAATATTTATATGATAATCGTTGAAAAAAAAAAAAAATGTTAAAGAAAACAAAATCGGGAAGTTCTACTTACTGTTGTTGTTTTGGGTTATTGAGGAAAAGAAAAAAATTCATTTAAACAATCAAAAATGGGATGAGATCTTTGTTTTTTTTTTTTTTTTTTAAACTAAATTCTTATATATAATCATAATCTATTTGGAATTTTATTCCCTTTGGGAGTATAGAGCGCAGTTGTTAGATGGGATCAAAATTTTATTCTTTAGTTTATAATACTTATATACTATTACATAGGTACATAGGAATAAATTTAAATCGATATCTTAAGTAATTTCAGACATTAGGCTTTTTTGATAAAGAAGTTTTTTTTAGGTATAGGAATTGGTTGCAAAGATACTAACGAACCGCTATAATGATTCTCTTAACAGAATGATAAAGAAAAACTGACAATAGTTTAGTTATATTGTATTGTGTATGCAGTTTGTTTCGAGTTTTCGACGTACTTGCTATAGAACTGAAAAATTGTGGGGGGTGAGATTATTCTAAACAATCTTGATGATATCAGCAATCTCCCAAATATTAGATATATTATACATTCATACCGCAGTCTTAGTAATTTTGTATTGATTTTGATAAGAAGAAAATCCTCATAGTTGATATTAGAGTGCGCACTTTCTTCAAAAATATGAAAATATATGGATGTTTTCTGTTAAGCAATAAAATCATATCGATGCCTTTAGTGGTGTTGAATAGTTTTGGATATTAGAGAGGATTTTATATATAGGATATATATTTCGAATATTTTTGTTTTTTCAATCTTCTGAATTATGACAACCTTATAGTTGTAATGTTATTTTTTTTAATGTTGTTTTTTCCAGATATACTCATTGTTATTTCATGGTTATTGCTTTTTACCAAAAAAAAAATAAAAAAAAATGAGGAACAGAAAAACAGAGTATCTATAGATTGTTTTTTTTTTTATTTCAACTACTTATATTGGGATTTGTTTAAATTTTTTTTTTTTAATTCAAGACTACTTTTTTTTTTTGTTTTGAATTTACTAGTCCACCTAGATCCGATATGAATTTGTGGTATTTTTGTACAAAAGTGAGTGATTTGAGTGTTAGTTGTTACTATTGTTGTTGGCTGTTTTTTGTTTTTTTGTCGTTCGGTACTTATCAAATCTGATGGTTGAAATTTGAATGAAAAAAAAAAATTATTATTTTTTTTTTTGTTTTTTGCTCTAAAATTTGTTAAAGTTGTTCTTTGTTGGTGTTTTAGAGAGTGTTCCAGTAGGGTAATATAAATTCGAAATTTTTAGTTGATTTTATTTTATTCTCTTGTTGCTTCATTTTTTTTTTTTTTGTAGTGTTTTTTTTTTGTAGTGTTTTTTTTTTTTTTTTGTTAATAGCTATCTCATTCTATTGTAATTTTGTGGTTTGTTGGTTTTTCAGATTTTATAATGAGCAAAAAAAAAACAAAAAAAAAAAAAAAAAATAGAAAAGAAGAAAAATATGAAAACCTGTTTGGTGTTGCTAATTTTAATATGTATTAGCATAACACGTTGCATCAAAACTTAAAATTTAAATATGGTTATAAAGCGTTTTGGTATATCGCATGACGAAGATGATCATGATCATGATGATGATGATGATGGAATTGAAATTGGAAAAGAAAAACTATACAGACAAAAAACAATAAATAAATGGAGATGTTTTTTGAGGAAAAGGCATATAGGGTAACAGAAAATATAAGAAAATTTAAATTTTACACAAATTTTTTTTGTGAGTTATGAACCATAACAAAGGTGTCTGTCATTTTATAATTTTTTTTTTTTTTGTTTTTATTTTAAATTTTAGTTATGAATAAAGATCTACAGGTTTAAGGTATATTATTTTATGTAGGTACAATATTGTACCTTTATAATAATTTTAAGATAATTTATAATATTATGATTCAGATTCTTTGTATATATATGCTTTAATACTTCTTTAAATGCAATAATATTTACTTGGTAATAATGATTCTAAATTGATGATAATTTAAAAAAAAAATTGTAATACGCACATTTTGATTGTTATAAAAAAAAAATATTTATGCAACCAACGGTGTCATTTTTTTTTTTTTGTTACTTACAGTCAATTAGAATTGGAAAGGTATAATTTTGAATAAAGAAGAGAACAAAAAATGTGTTTTAAGGTTCTTCGAGTTTAAGAACCTTAAAACGGAAAAACTAAAGTTTATATTATTATTTTCATATATTATGTTTTCATAATGAAACGTGGTATAAAATAAAGTGAAGCGCGCAATTTTTCTTTTTAGTTTTTTTTTTTACTTTTAAAAATTATTTAAAATTGGAATTAAAGATTTTTAGTTTTTTAACATGGTGGGAAATTTTAAATTGTATACTCATAGACTTTTGTATTTGCAGAATTTCATTAAAATATTTGTACTTTAGAAAGAATATCAGTACTTAGAAAGTAAATATGTAGCTAAATTAAAATATAGTTGATCTACTAAAGAAAATAGAAATTAATTGACATATTAAGTCATCATGTATCAGTAGTTTGACAACTTTTTCTAACTTTTTAACTTGTGTTGTACAGTGTTTTCAGCGTTTTATTCAATGTATTGGCAAAGTGTCAATTCTGCTTTGTTCTCAATACGTAATTGTCACATTTACATTTTTTTACATTACCTAAAAGATTTTCATGCAACGTAATTACATTTTACTCTAATAATCAAACGGTTAGTCTAATAATCAATCAAATCTAGAGTGGCCTAAAGTGGTCTGTCAAGAAGTAGTGAAAATAGAATATTATCGACCTGGTTTTTTGTCTCACACTATGAGGATATAAGTGGAACGAGTTGGCGGATGAGCTAATAAAGCTTCGTAGACATGCTAGAATATTATATGTATGCATATGTATATCTAAACGGTAAATTTTATAGAGAAATTGGTGCTATAAAAAGTGTGGAGTCAGAACAAAAATCCTGCCCCAGCCTGTCAAGATAAAGGTAAAAATATTTCGGTAGTTTATTTTTCCAAGATTTAAAGAACTCAATATAATCTTCCGTCAGAGTAGTATCATCGTGGCATAAATCTAGAAAAATTTAACACCAACTCTGGTCGAATAGTTTCTAAGAAACTTATTAATTTTAATAATAGAACTACTTATTTAAAATTAAAATACTTTAATTGCGCATTATAGCAAACTTTTACTTCAGTTTTATCAAGTCTATTTTGTATACATTGTCTTTCTAGAGTTCAATAAGATGTTGAATAATATTAATACATTAAAATAACTAATTTAACTATAGACTGGAGATGTGTCCATTTGGGATTTCATAATTATATATGTTTGTCGTATATAATCCTTAATTTCAGTATATTTCACATTCAGTAATCAAAATTTTCATCATGAATTAAATAATATTATCATAAAATGAAACATTTAATTTTCGATGAAATTGATTTGTAAGTGAAATTTTATAAAGTTGTAATTTTATAAACTATCCATTTTATTCTAAGTCTGTTTTATTGCTTCAATGTCCTACTCGATCTAACGGTTGTATTTTAGTATAAAATACTATTTTAAAGACTTAAAAGTTTTATTTTATTTTTTATATAGATTCAATTTATAACCGCCCCTATATTTGTTCTATTCAAATTTTCGTACTTTTGCTGATGATAGCAAAACTGTAACTTATATTCGTGATTGCGAGTTGCTGTTAATAAATGCGCATGTACAATTATAAACTTTTCAATGTTTCGAGCTATAACTTAACCATTAATAATGAATATCTTCTTAACTTCTTAATTACTTGATGATTAAAAGAGTTGATTGCAATTTTGATTTGCGTCTGATCTTTGATAATAGGTTGGATCGGATCTTCTGATTTGGTATTTGTTATTTTAAAATAATTAATTATACAAAACCTTCGTTTTTAATAAGAAATTGAAGGAAGATTTAAATAAAATTGTATATAATTCAATCTTATCCCTAAAATGACTATATGTATATACAAGTATCTATAATTTTTTTTAAAATTAATTTTATGATGGAATAATAAAAAAATTTTGTAACAAATTTGCAATTAAATATAAAATTTGTTATAAAATCACTTTACCATTTTATTGTTTTACAATCTTTTATAGAAATGTTTTTATATATTTATTTTATTTTTTTTTAAATTTAATAAATTAGCAAAGGGTGCAAATAGTTACTGGCAAATAAATTTGATTTAATTTTTATCCAAAAAAATTTTGAAAAAATGCGCTTATTAGTTTCACTCTGTCCGTTCTCTGTTCTCTGTTACAAAACTTCTACACCGTTAAAGATAGAGAAAACAAATTTTAACCATGGGTAGGTCTCATAAAAAAAATAATTTTGTGGAACAACTTTTTCATGTAGCCGCTCCCATTACGGAGCTACACCCCCTCAAACTTTGAAAAAGTCCTATTTTTAAATGCATATATCTTATGTTCTACTTAAGATTTTTTCAATCTGAAAACGTCATTCGACAGGTATTCCTTTTATCTTTGTAAATTAATATCAAAATTACACAATTTTTTTAAATTTAATATTTAAATTTACCGTTATGTGAAAATCAAATTTTGCATGATTTTTCTACTTTCATAACTCCGGCACGCTTTTAGATAGAGGCTTGAAACTTTGAGACAAGAAAGAACTTTTAGAATTAGTATAAGTTTGCTCAGAAAATTTTTTTGGACCATCCCCTGTTAATGAGATATGAGGGCTTACAAATTGAAAATTTGCTATTTTTACTTAGGAACCTGTACATATTTTGCTTCTGCAAGATATAAAATTTAAAGCTAGAGTAATATATTTTAATGTGTGTTAAAGGTTTGTTTTAGTTGTAAAGGGTTCCAAAGTTGCAGCTCTTCAAAATTGCGAAAAAGTCCCATTTTCAGATGTATATATCTCAGGCCCTGCGTAATAGTTTTGCAATCTAAAACCGCCAGAAGATCGAAAATTTTATTATCTATATAAAACAATATCAAAATTATGCAATATTTTGTAATTTACTATTTAAATTTACCGTTATGTGAAAACCATATTTTGCATGAAATTTTTTTTTTCATAACTCCGGCACGCCTTTAGATAGAAACCTGAAATTTTGAGACAAGAAAGAACTTTTAGAATAGTATAAGTTTTCTCAGAAAATTTTTTGGTAGCACCTCCTCTTTAAGAGTTATTACGCCTCAAAAATTGAAAATTTGCTATTTTTAGACACCTGTAACTTAGGCATCTGCAAAAATTTTTCTTTGGCGAGGCATGAAAATTAAAGGTTCAATAATATATTTTTACGCGTGTTAACGGCTTTTCTTAGTTATGTAGGATTCCGGACTTACGGCCCCTCAAAATTTCAAAAATGTCCTATTTTCACGTTTTTTCGTATTACGTGAAATTTTCAAATTTTTGTGCAAGTCAAAGTTCTAAACAGTTTGTATTGAGTTTGGAAATGTGCGCTTTTAAAAACCGTTGGTTTACATTCTACCTTGTTTTTATATTGAGAGATTCTCTTCCATATTGAAATTAAGGAATCTGAATTTATGATATTTAAAAAAAAAAATGATTTGGCAGATGCTTG
This sequence comes from Poecilobothrus nobilitatus, assembly GCA_947095535.1. Taxonomy (NCBI): domain Eukaryota; kingdom Metazoa; phylum Arthropoda; class Insecta; order Diptera; family Dolichopodidae; genus Poecilobothrus; species Poecilobothrus nobilitatus. The sequence continues at coordinate 47,600,553 of OX352772.1, read as the reverse complement.
GCAGTAATAATAAATTTTATATTACTGTCAGCTTTGAATTGGTAAATTTTATTGAATCAACCATATAATATTTTATTATTTTAACACGTTCATACTGTTGCTATCATTTTACTCTTTAACAAATAATAAATTAATATAATAAAACCTTAAAATTATACATATGTGCTAATTCCCTTTGCAATAATAAATCAAATTAAAGTAATTATTAATTATAAAAAATTTTGTTTATTATTAAAAAAAGAAAAATGAAACAAGGCACTAAAAGTTTATAAAAGTTGATAATTTTCAAAAAGACAATAAAAACATGGATTAGAGTTTTTTATGTAAGCAAAAATTATGAAAAAGTAATAGATACTATCTTTAATTTTAAGGAAACCAATTTAAGATAGCTGCACACGCATGTGAAAGCATAATATTGAAGCTTTTATTTTGATATCTTATTTTTGATAAATTTGCACATAGTTGTCTAAAAATATCGAATTTTTGTGTCTATAACGAAAGCTGATTTACCGAAATCCAGTTTTATCAAAATCTGATTTTAATCCAGGTTTTTAAAATCCGGTTTTTTAAAATCCAGTTTTTAAAATTCAGTTTATTGTTTAATGGGTTGGGTACAAATCTCGTTTTTTTAAATAGTGGAGGCAGCCGCCCCCAAACCCCCACTAAACCAATTTTTAAAACCCTGATTTTGTAACCAACTCTAAAATCCCTCCTAATGCAGAATCTTGCATATACACATATATATATATAAATTTTCTGGAAAAAGGAAATTCCCTGATTTTGAATTCAACTCTATAATCTCTCCTCATTCAGAATCCCACATGTACAAATATTCATATATTCTGGAAAAAGCGGCAATTCAGATTTTGTAACCAAAAGTAATATTCCTTCTAATTTAAAATTCTACATCTAAATTTTCCTGTGATTTGTTTTTCTGCGAATTGTCCTTTCTGGGAATTTGCGGCATACCCAAATATTTAATAAAAAAGAAATAAGTACTTAGTACATCTTTCACAGTTGATTTTAAACAAATAAAAAACCCGAATTTTTAGCAAAAACTGGAATTTAAAAAAACCGGATTTTAAAAGGCTGACTTTTAAAAAGCTGAATTTTAAAAAGCTGGATTTAAAAAAATCGAATTTTGATAAAATCGGATTACGGTAGACCGGATTTTGTTACGCTCCCGAATTTTTAAATTTTGAATCTTAATAGTCTTTAAAAAGTGGGAAGTAACATCATGGTATATGGATACCTTATGTTTTTATGCCTATACGATTTGATTTTGTGGACTGTGGTGGATGCGATTATTGTTAATAAAGAGTGTTAAGAATAATAGAACACTAACAAGGACATTAACGATAATCGTTCAAGATGAATGATTGATATACATATATATATATAGATATTTTAATATATTTTTTTTTATTAAATTAATTAAATTATCACTTACCTGTCATTTTGGTATATTTCTACAGATGAATTTAATTCAGCTAGTTGCTCTTTAAGCAATTGAAGATTTGAATTTACAAAGCTTAATTCTAAGGCAACTGTATCTCTTAATTTTCTATTTGTTGTTGCCTGTAAAATAAAAATCAAAAAAATTATAAAAATTAGATATTATGTATATATACATATACTATAAAAATAATATAAAAAAATAATAAAATACGCTGTAAACACCAAGGGAGTGTGGATTCGAATCCCACAGACGTGGTAAGAATAATTCCCCCTTACGACATTTACAGCCACGCCTGAAAAATTTAAATTAAGTAAATCCTATACAGATTTTATTTTAAAATTAATTTAGTAAAAAGAAAAAAAAAAGGATTTCTTTTTTTATCACTTATATATCATTCAGTTAGATTCACCAAAAACACAAAATATCCATAAACAAAATAAAAAAAAAAAAAAATAAAGAAAATTAATCTATAAATTTCAATCTAATTTGAATGACAAGAAGCATTTAATGGCAAAACATTTTAATGGTAGCTTATGTGGTTAAGTAATGGTACTTTTATAATATGAGTACTATATATATATCCATTTGACGTCATCTATGGATATTGATAGTTAGGTTGTTTAATAGTTGCCTGGATCTTGTTCGTTAAAAAAAAAAAACAAAAAAAAAAACGAAAAATTTTAACGATTTAGATCGTTCATTCGTTGTTTTCAATACTTAACAAAATGGCATTCAAAAAAGAAAAAAAAAAAAAAAAATACCCAAACAGAAGACAATAACAAGAGATCATAAAAATTTAAATTGGAAGAAGTAGGTGGTCATGAAACAAAAACAGTTTTTTTTTTTTCTTTTTCATTATTTTAAGGTGTACAACTTAAGATAAAGTTCTTAGAATTTTATTTATTTGATATTGTTAAATTGTTCTTGTCGTTTGTCGTTCTTGTTATTTTTTTTTTTATTATTTTAAATGTTTCAGTATGTAGTAAAATATATATTTTCAAGGTATATACATATATATACATACATAAAATAGATTCTATAAAATATAAAAGAAAGTCAATAAATTTTTAATTTTGTTTCAAAAAATGTTTAATGCAACAATGTTGCTATATCCTTTTTCTTTATTGGAACTTTAAAACAATGTAAGCATAATTGGAAAAGATTTGCAACAATGTATTGATATTTTTAAAAAAAATTTAATAACTAAATTTAAAAATAAAAAAATATGCATGATATTTTATATATTCGAATAAAATTCGAAACTATTATTGATAAGGATTGAATGAAAAATATGATAATTATCTTTTAAATTAAAAGATTCCGAAAATTGTGTTTAGTAATTCGAACCTAAACAGATCTGATTCGAAATTGCAAAATTCTTATAAAATTATAATTGACTTTTATAAAATGTAATTTAATTACATTTGAGTTATTTTAAAGACTTAATACTTGGCTCTATATATAATAATTTCTTATGTAGAAGAAGAGAAGAACAACATTTAGTATTGGTAGTATGCATTCTGCTTGTTTAACGTTTTCCTACATAAATCTAAACCGTTATTATCAAAAAATATAATAGTTTAAGTTGAAAATGTATCACGTGCAAAAATTAATTACATTTTTATCTATTATATTCATACATCTACGCGTACTTTAGAAAGTTTGGCCCAAAAATATGGTCACCACCGATATATTAAAATAAAAATTTGACTAAAAAATCTAGGAAATCAAAATCTTTTATATCTATAATATAATACCATAATACACAAGTGTTGGCGAAACCTTGCCAACATGTAAAAAAATATATTTTATATCTATAATAAAACACTCATACTGAATGTAAACTAAACTGGCAATGATGATATTTCTGTATATTTATTTAATAATTTAAAATTTTATTACCAGAGACACGAAACTTTAACTCAAAGTATTATCAAGAGACACAAACCGTTCATTAAAAATATAAATAAATTTAGTAAATATTATTACCAGAAACCAAATTATCAAACAATACTAGAAGTATTGTCAGAGACACAAACCGTTCATTAAAAATGAGAACAGTCTAAAAAGGAAAAGTTCATACTTAAAAAACACATTTTCAATAAAAATAAATTCAGCAAATTTTTAATTTTTAAATTTGATCGCCACATCCATTATGAACTGGTCTTAGCGATAAATTAAAAATAAATTATTAATCTTCTGTTGGCGTTTTCAATCTTTGTTTTGGAAAAAAATAAATGAAAATAGGTACTCTTAATAAAATTAAAACGCCTGAAAGTGAAAAAGTGAGAGTGAGCAAAGTTTATAGTAAATCTCATATTTATAAGAAAAAAATAATAGGCCGATTTTATTCTTGATTTTGTTTTCATTAGTATAAAAGCTGGTAAAAGCTTCGTAACAGACTTTAAAATAGTTTTGTTTATTTAGGTTGAAATTTAGATTTTTAAGCTAAATTTTCGGTAGAACTGGTATAACATAAAATATTCGAAATTTTTTTATTAATATAAAATTCGGCAGACTTAAATAATTATATTTCATAACAGAAGTCTGGAACTTACCAAATATTATGGAAATGGATATTTAAAAAAAAATTAACATAGAAAATATCATTTAGAAGCTTTCTTTCACAAAAGATTCATAATTTTGTACTAATTTATTATTAGACCATTAATAATATTGTTAGCCATGGAAAAAAATAAGATTTATTAATCAAATCAGATAATATAATACCAGGAATTAATGATTGAATTTCTGATAATATACACAATATTATTCACACAAGATGTTGGCCAGATCTATAATAAACCACTCACACTGAATATAAACTAAACTGGCAATGATGATATATATTTCTGTATATTTATTTAATAATTTAAAATTTTATGATCAGAGACATAAATCTTCGACTAAAAGTCTTATCAGAGACACAAACTTTTACTTTTTAAAAAGTACTTTCGACACAAAATTTAAAGCAAATTTTTAATTTTTAAATTTGACTGCGACATCCATTATGAACTGGTCGAAGCGGTAAATTAAAAATAAATTATTAATCTCCTTTTGGCGGTTTTCAAATGACTCTTTGTTTTGAAAAAAATAAAAATACTCTTAATAAAATTAAAAGACTTGAAAGTGAAAAGAGCAAAGTTTATAGTAAGCCTTATATTTATAAGAAACAAATAATACGCCGATTTTATTCTTAATTTTGTTTTTACTATTGTAAAAGCTGGTAAAAGCTTCGCAGCAGACTTTAAAATAGTTTTGTTTATTTAGGTTGGAATTTTGATTTTTTAAGCTGCATTTTTGATATACCTAACATAAAATATTCGAATTTTCTTATTAATATAAAATTCGGCAGACTTAGCTAATTATATTTCATAACAGAAATCAGAAACTTGCCAAATATTATAGAAATGGATATTTTCTTAAAAAAAAAGAAAAAATAACATAGAAAAATCATTTTAGAAGCCTTCTCTCACAATAGATTCATAATTTTGTACTAATTTATTATTAGACCATTAAATTAAAAAGCTGTCGAAAACGACCATCACAAAAAAGAGCCCCCGAAAATTTATGAAATTTCATTATCAGAGACATGAATCGTTTAGTAAATATACCAAAGACCTCTTCCAAAGTACATTTAAATAAAATAAATTCAGCAAATTTTTTTCAAGCAAAAAAAAAAGAAGTAAAACCAGGTAAAAGTAACAGTAAGTCGATGCAACCGACTTATTTATACCCTACACCTAAAAAATTCAAATTAAATTAAAAATCCATAAGTTATTTTAGTTAGGTATTTAATATACCTAAGCTAAAAATATACATGTAATAATCCCTCCCTTAATACAGGTAGTAAGGGAGTCATTATGATAACGTAAATGTTTTTGAATCTATAGAAATTGTGCAATTGCACAGGGAATTTTCTAGTATAATTGAAATATGAAGAAAAAAATTTTTTTTGGGACAAAAATCTTAAAAAGAAATCTTGAAAAATTGAAAAAGTCAAAACATAAATTAAATTTAATTTTAAGTATAGAATTTTATTTGTATTTATTTAGCACAATGGTACATAGTACCAAATCAAAATAGAACAAAGAAAAACTATATTTGTGCCGATTAATATTATACGGTTTGATGCTGTGTTGATATTTACATATTATATGTGTTTTCTAGAAAAAGTCTTGTAATCTTGATTTTCTAAAGAACTCCAAAATCTTTTCTTTTAATTTTTTTTTTCCATATATTAGGTATATATGAAAACAAACACAAATACACCAATTTTTTAAAAATTTTGAAAGAAATATTTGCTTTTAATATAAAGTTATAAATTTTTTCATTCTTATTGAGATTTTGTCCTAAAAAGATTTCGGCACAAAAAGATTAAAAAAAAAAAAAAAAAATTCAAGATTTATTTTTCAAAGATAATGTCATGATCTTCGCAAAATATACATTCAATTAATTATCCACAGTTTGGTGCATTAGCGAGCACTTGATCCTTGCAATTTTCAGATTTTTATAAACTTAAATTTGTTTTTTTTAAAAGTATAAATTTTATATTTTAAATAATTTAAGAAATTTGATTACTAAACTAAGGTTAAGGAGAAACTGTGGTCACAAAATCTTTTAATAATAAATTTTTAATAATTCCTAGATAATTAGTAAATTATCAATTTTATGCATAATTATAAACAAAACTATTTTAATAAACAAAGGGTTTGCTAATAAGTTGATTTGTTAAATTTTATTTTATGTTATTATATTCTCCTACAATTTAAGTTTAAAATTCCTCTTTTTTATTCCCTTTCCTTTCCACATCTTATTTCTCAGAAATTATACAACTTTACAGTATTATACTGCTTTTGGGTGACTATCCCATTAGTGGGTAAAAAATTTACACTACCAAGGGGTTTTATCCATTATTTAATTATATAATTTATTTATTATATATAGTGGACTCCCCCTAAATCACAAAAAAAAAAAATCCCAATGACACAAAACATCAAATAAGACAAAATCCCCCAAAAAAAAAATCAGCAAAACAAATCCCAAATTTCAAAATTTTAAGTTCAGGCAACTATTAAATCCAGCCAAGTATTAATGTTTTTTATGCATTTATCTGAATTAGGAGAAATTTTAGAGTTGGTTACAAAATCACGGTTTAAATAATTTGTTTAGCGGGGGTTTGGGCACGGCAGCCACCACTATTTTAAAATGTTATATGTCTTTTACAGAATATTTATACATATGTTATGTATATGCGAAATTTTGAATTAGGAAAGATTTTAGAGTTGTAGTCGTGTTCTAAATATCATTATTTTGTAACTTGGGATTTTGTAACATTGGGATTTTGTAACATTGGGATTTTGTAACATTGAGATTTTGCAATATTGGGATTTTGAAATTTGGAATTCTTTTTTTGGGAATTTTGGGATTTTGACTTATGGGGTTCGGACCCAATCCGTAATATATTATATTGTAACTTTAAAAATATTAAATTTTTTACTTACTTTGTATAAGTTTTCTGCACCGGCCCTTAGCCTTAACTCTTTATTTATTTCTTGATTTAATTTACAACGTCGATTTTGTAATTTACCTCGACATGTAGCAGCTCTTGGATCTGATCCCTAAAAACATAAAAAAAAAAACAAAATTAATATTATATTTTTTCTTTTTTTTAATTTTAAGTCTAATAATAAAGTATTTATATTATCAATAAATCAAATTAATTTTATTATATTACAAACGCTTTTAAAATTCTTTACAATTTCAATATCGTTTATAAACTTCTTTTATAAGCACTGAGTTTTGTAATTTTACAAAATTTTCTTTATTCTTTATAAAAGTCTTTTTTACGACGAACTTTTGATTAATTCAAAAACTTCTTTATGTTTTCTAATAATTTTTCATGTAATCCCAATATTTGTAATTTAGATCTAACTCCTTTCTAGGTTAATCCAATCCAAACATTAAAATATTGACAAAAAGTAAAAATAAATAAAATTATATAAACATAAAATGTAGAACAAATACATTATTGTTCTAATACCATTTTGTTTCGGCACATAAGAATTAAAAATTTTTATGTAAACATGAAGGAATGTGGATAGTAATGTATATTTTACTTTCATCTTTAAGATACAGTGGACAGTGGACAAATAAAACGATTAATCAGGATAATATATATGAAGATAATTCTGAATCAGGATAATATATATGGATTATGGCTCCGTGAATTAACGGCCAAGGAATTAAAGCCCCAAAAAAAAAAAATTAAATAAAACCCCAAAATTTAGGATCTTAATTAATAATGAATTAATACCCCAAAACAAAAATGAAATAACGCCTCAAACTATTTTTAATTTGTATTATATATATTATTTCATAAAAAAAAGTGAATTCTATAATATACAAAATATATATGAAAAGATCATCAAAAAACAAAAACATACTCTATTTAATACTCTATACACTGTAAAATGAAAAAATATCGACTTTAGTTCATTTTTTTTCTAAATTAATTCATACAACAACCATTGATGAAAATTGTAATTTTAAAAAAGTGAAATATGACCCCAATACTTATTTTTTGGCTTTTATTTCATTTAAATCTTTGGCCGTTATTTCATAAAGCCCCAAAAAACAAAAAGAAATAAAGCCTCAAATAATGAAATAAGACCCCACATTGGGATCTTATTTTATTGGAAATTTTGGGCTTTATTTAATTTTTTTTTGGGGCTTTAATTTCTTGGGCGTTAATTCACGGGGCCATGGATTATTTCAGAAGATAATAAGTGAATAAAAAAAAAAATTTTAAATTAAATAATTAAAAAAAAAATAATAGAACAAGATATAAAAATGAAAGAGAGATAAATGGAAGCAAAACATATTATAGAATAAAATAACAATTATCGAATGTCACTTAATTTATTCAATTTAATATCACATCATCACTTAATTTATTTGGATATATACTAGAAAAAGTATAAATGCGAGAATATATGATGTAAACTTACTACATATGTCTTTCTTTTGATGTTTCAGTAAATATTTTTTATGTGTGGGGTGCTGGTCTAAATCCTTTGCTGAAAAAGATATTTGGCATAAACCCAGTTGCCATAAGAACTTTTAACTTTTAACATAAAGCTAATTAACAAAAAAAAAAATTTAGAAAAATTCGATTTATACCAAAGGGACACTTAACATAAAAGCATAAAATCTTTTTGGCAAATGGGACATTTAGCATAAATCTTTTTAGCAAATGGAACATTTGGCATACATTTTTTTTGTAAATGATATATTTGTTTTTTGCTATAAGGTTGGTTGTGCTTTTCTATCTTAACTGTCATACACCCTTTTTTAACCTATATATGTATATAGTATATTTGATTTTTTTCTACTGTTTGTTTCTATGGTATCTTAAAAAGTAGAACATTAAAAAAGTAATTACAAACATAATAACTTTTAATTCAAGGAAAAGGGAAATTTTAATACAGAATTTACTTTTTAAGTTAAAAGTTGATTATCAATAAATAAATGTTTGTGTGATGGTTGCGAGAACTACGATAAGTTTATTTTTATTGGGGGGCAATAAAAATAGGTTTCCGCATATTACATTTTTGAAATTTCAATTTTGGGTAATGGCTACACTTATTGTATTTTAAGGATTAGTACTCAAAAATTTTAATCCAATAGGAAATAATCAAAATTCTATATAAGCGTGGGAAATTATAAATTTAATAACTGTTCATTTGATATTTTTGGTTTGATAAATATAGGTAAGGTATATAAAATATGAATAAGTATGTAAAAATAGTTATTCTATTAACATCATATAAAAAATGGCGCTTTGTTTTATTACCATGTTATCATTACAATTATATAATAAAAAATTAATTAAAATTGTTAATTAAAAAAACTATAATTAAATTTATTATATTAAATAAGATAAAGATACTAAAAATAAAAAAAAAACCAACCGGTACCTCCTTACAAAAAAATTACAAAAAAATTTTTTTGACCATGAGAGAAAAATCAAAAAAATTTTTTTGTTATTTTTAAAATTAGCATGGCAATTAAATTAGATTTTAAATCTTTAGTTTTTTTTGTGTTGATTTTCTTAAATATGGCATTTTAAATATTATCATTAAAATACCACTATTTAATTGCATATAAAGAAATTAATTTTTTTTTTTACCTAATAGGTAAAAAAAAAAATATTTTTCATTAAATCCACAATTGTACCACAATTATAATTTTTTTCTCCTCTCTTCTAAATTTTATGTACGATCTAATTTGGTTTTTTTTTATTTTTTTTTTAAATATTTTTACATTTTAAAATTATTAGCATGTGCTACATATTTGTTAGAAAAATTTAATTATTTTTAATTTGAATTTTTTATTTTTTTTTTAGAGTGTAGATACAGTAATAAGTGAGCGCTTATCATCTCGCTTAGGATTGTTATTACAAAGATATTTGTTTTTTGATGTATTCATTTGATATGTACTATGTACAGTTTGGACCAAAAATTTGAATGTATTATTTTAAGTTTGTTATATTTGATTGTATTATTGTTATAGGATTGTCAACTGGAATTAATTACTAATAGCCATTTTCCGGTGCTATTATCCGTTATTTTGATCTGATTGGGATTTTATTTCATAGGTACATGGTTTTGATACCATTATGATATACATAACATCGTGCAGCAATATGGGCAGCAATAAGTCGAAGAGTAATATTAATTTCTTGAAATTGTGTTCACAATTGGCGCTACAAGCAGCTGTTAAAAATTAGTATTCTTATCGACAATTTTTTATGGCTAATTGCCTTTTGTTAAATGTCGGACGTCACGGCAACGTATTTTTAATTCACAAAAATGTTTAAATTATATTAAATTTACGTTTGTCACAAAACATTGTTCCATTCACATGTAACAATGGTGTGATTTTAATTTTGTTTTAAATGTTTTATTTTTATTCATAATATACATTTCTTTTGATTATATACACTGTATACACTATACCGGTAACGACGAGGTAACAATGTTTTGCTGGCAAAAGAAAAATAGAGTTGAAAATGATATTTTAAATCACGGAACACGGAGGTACGGTGTCTTTACGTCCTCTTTAATATCGTTGTGGTACAGCGTGAGTATATATTCATAACAAAAGCATAATATCAATAAAACTTACATCACGTAGTCGCCATGGTGTCGTCATATGCCACTGTAATAGGCATCCATTTTAGCAAATAAAAACGGTGTGGAATTTATTGTGACTTGCACTAAAATTTATAATTTCTCTTAGAATTTTATGTACATATATTTGTACATTTATGTACATTTTCGGCAAAAAGCTGCTATAGAAGAACATATTTTTGCACCTTTAATTTTTTTTTTACTTTAAAGTATTTATAAAGCTGAAACATTCTCATGTCGTTTGATTTTTCGAACTTTGACAGACTGAAGCTTTATAATAGACAGAGCTACATAAAAAAGTTCAAAAGTTCTTCGACAGCACTAATTTTTTCTGGTTAATTTTTTTGTTCTAACTTAAACAGGGTAGAAGTTTTGTAAACAGGCGAACCGAGTGAAATTACTAAGCAAACTTTTTAAATTGTTTTTGAAAAATGTACTAAAATGCAATACTTTGAATACATTGACATTAAAATGTAGTGGTATAATCATATATTTGATTCACAAAAAAGTAATTTTGTTTTAGACTGTTTAAATTTTAATGTTTTTATTCTTTTTTTTTTTTGATATACATATTTTATTATTTTGTTACAGTACTGTCCCAAGTATCCAACGTTCATTAAATATTTTATATCATGAACGTTTCATATTTAGCTTTCACATTAACCGCCAATAAAAATAAAAATAAAAAAAAATTCCCATTTACATCGAAAAAGAAAGATCTCTAATAGATCATTATGGTGTTATCTATTGGGAGAAGAAAAAAAAGAGGGAAAAAATTAATTTAAAAAACGTATAGTAATAAAAATATCAGTTAATTCATTTTTACTTTATTATTCTTATTTACATATATCTAAAATCTAAGTTAATCTTAGTATGGCTATAAAATAATAAATCAGACAATATTTAATATAAACACAAAAAAAAAAGGAATGAAAGAAGGAAAACTTTATTTTTATAATATCATATGTATACATATACATGTATACATAAAATACAAATATGAAATATCATATTATGATGTGGCTGCAAAGAGTTATTACCTATTTTTCATATATATTTAAAATTAATTTGATGAAATTAAATTTAAAAATTTTTTTCGGAAAAAACAATCAAAATATACATTTAATTCAGGTATTATAAATCTGAACTTAAGTTTGAGTTTATAAGAAAAAAAAAATTGAATATAACTTTCACAATAAAAACGGAATTTTGTCATCTGGTTCGAGAAGATAAAAAGATTTCATACAATAATTATTGACCAGCACCTTTTCTTCATCTCTAAAATGTTTAATGTCCTTAATGTGATTCTTTGAAAATAAATTTCTGTCTTCATCCATAAAACACTTATATTAAAATTCCCTGTAAAAGTATTCAATAAAAATTTAGTTAAGAATGAGTTTAATTATTTATTTATTTTAATATTATTACATATTTTAGCAAATTTTTCTTCCAATTAAAACTGCTTGCTACCTGTGAAGTAATTGAATTTTCACTCCCTCAATTATTAGGGCATGTGCTTAACCACTCCATCATCAATGCCTTCCACATGGATTATAATTTGTTTATTTATTTATTTATTATATGTTATATATTTACAATATATTTAGTAGTAAGGGTTTGAAAAATTTGAAACCGCATTTCCTATTTTGCTGCACTTCCCCTATTAACATTATATCTTTGATAGCAAAGGGGTACCAAGTTTGATACTTTTTCAGAAACTTTCTTTTCAATTAAAAATGCTTTGTACTTGTGCAGAATTTGAAGCCGTGCTACTTCGGCTAATAAGCATCGTGCTTAATCACTCAGACGACGAAGCCTCGACATAGGATTTTTTTTTTTTATATTATATCGTCCAGATATAAATATCTGCCGATATTTTTAGGACTCTTTTGCCTTTAGCATGTGGACAATCTCGGTACAAGTATTCCATTATAATTATCTTTAATATTTTGTTTACATTATTTTATTATATTCTATATATTATTTTTGACGTGACCAGGGATTTTGACGTGACTAGGGAACGACATAGGATTGTTTATTTATTTATATTAATATTACATACATAAATATAATGCAATATTATTGAACCATCGGCTACTAAGGCTATTATAGGTTTTTTTTTATACTATTATTAAATTATATACTAATATTATTTATTTTGTTTATATTATATACTATATATTTACATTATATTTGGTCGTAAAGGGGGTATGTAAAGAAAAGACACTTACGACCTGTGCAGGGATCGAACCCACACTCCTTCGGTTAATACGCCATACGCCTATCCACTAGGCTACCGAAGCCCCCGACATAGCATTATTTATTTATTTATTTAAGTCTAACATTATACAATTAATTGTTATAATATCAGTAGAGCCCTCGGCTACTAAGGCCATTTTGGGCTTGACAGTGCTATTTACAGTTCAATGTTTTATATTTATTATATTATATTATACTATAAGTGTTATCTTAAGTTAATTTTTTCTTTTATATTTACATTATATTTGATTAGTTCAATAATTTTGCTAGGATTCGTTAGGTTTGTTGTTTTGTGGTTACAATTAGAATTTAAGATTTATTTACATTTATTTACTTTATTTACAATATTTTGTTTAATGACATAGGATTATTAAAATTCAATTTGTAACGCTTGATAAAAAATTGCCTACTTGTAGGCGTTTCTAAATTTTAAATCTTTTATTTCCATAATATATTGCTATTGATAAATTGTTTTTCTTCGTATTTGGAAATAATTACAAAAATAAAATATTTTTAAATAATTAAAATTGAATTATATTGCATTGAATTATAATATATATGTAATCTATAGCACAACAAATCTTAAAAAAAGCAATATACAATGTAAACACATATATCTCTAGTGACCTTGTGAGGAAGACTACTTTGGGGATTAAAGAAGAATAATATGATTAATAAAGCCAATAAAATAGCTGTAGTCAATAGAATCAAATCGAAATGTTTGATGAGATGATTATAATCTTAAGGAGGAAATTTTTAAGGAAAAAAAAAATTGTATAAGTCTTAAAACTGTTTTAAATTAATATTATCTCAATTGGGTTAATGAATTAAATGATTTGAAGAATCAATCGAATATTGCAAATCATATATGTGTAGTTCAAGAACAAAATAAATAACAGGTTTTTGTATTATTTTTATTTTATTTTTTTTTTGTTGTAAATCTTATGGTTACCAGATATGCATTAGCCACCAACATTTATAAACATTCTTTTGAAAAAAAACCATCTATGAAACGGTTTATTATTTGTATCATATAAGTGTACCAGAATTATGTAGGTCAGTAAACTCTTATAAATAACAAAACAAAAAAAAAAAAAAACAAAAAATCATTTTTATTTTTTATGTATATTAAATTTAACTTCTTTTTTAGATACTCATACATACATACTATGTAATAGCACATATTAATGCATATATCTAATCACAAACAATGATTATGCAATTTATCGATAAAATAGAAAAAAAAAAAATTTTTTTTTTGAATTGGTCAACTACAGATACACTTCTTTTAAGTGTTTGGGTTTTTAGTGATTTTTTAGATATTTTTTTGGATGAAAAATATTATTTTTTTTATTTTTTGTTTTGATATGGTTTTGAATTTTTATTTCATATATCGATTTTTTTTTCCTCTCAACAATTTATTTTTGTACGTGTTTATGGCAATATTTTTATTTTTTAACTTTGAAAATATTTGCAATTATCACATGACACAGAGTAACAAACAACAGCAATATTTGAACCAATTTTCTTTTAAAAATTTTTTTCGCAATTTTAATTTGAAATTAACCGATATTATATTTGATCAGGTGTTGTTCAGTGTTAGATTTTATTTTTGTTTTTTTTTTGTAATTGTAGTTTTAAACAGAGAGAAATAATGTTTTTTTAGCCCAGTTGGCATTAGAATGACGTTTTGCTTAAATAAAAAAGCTTACAATAATCGAGAATATTACAATATTAATAATTAATAAAATTAGATAATGGGGAAATCTATTTGAGAGTTCTGGTTTTCGATGGTGCTTTGTTAGATTTTCCTTTATTTTGGTACAACATTTCCTTGAGGAACAAATGAAATTATCTAACAGTATAACATGATTTTATATATTGATAGTCACTGTAAGGCTTTGCACAGAAGCTGTTAATAACTGCATGACAAGAATTTTATATAATAAATACATCCATTAACAATTTGTCGGGCATAATTTATTAAAATAAAATAAAAAAAAAACTGGAACTTCTTAGTATTCCTTAATCTCGATGGATATTTTTCGTTATCACTTTGATAATTAAACTTAGAAAGAGACGTCATCGATGTCATCGAAAAGGAATCGATGATCACTGTCAGGCCACCAAATTGACGATCAGCAGTAAATACAGATTTTATATTTTGATATGAATTGTACATCGAATCCTAGATAATGTATGACAAGATCATAATACAGTGAGGGATCGAATAATGTAGAATTTAAGGGTTAAATGTTTAAATAGTACTTTTTTACTTTCCAGATACCAAAAATACTGTTTTTAAATATAATACTACAAAAAAAATACTGAAAAATCAAAAATACTATTTAAGATTTTGCACCTCATTTTGCACCTCCTTTTGCATACTATTTGCACCTCACTGGAGATCATTCGGAGATTGTTAAAACCAATGTATCTTTTCGCGGTGTGAATTTTATTTTAGGCTTATACAAAAAAAAAAAAATCTTATAAAAATCAAAAAAATTATTTTAAGTATGTGGCCTATACAGCATACTCTACAGCATACAATGTGATAGAACAGTAAGATTCCATCACTTTGAACTTCGCAGGTGTGGTAAGAAACTTTCAGATTAAAAATATCATTTATTGAAGTAAAATATTGTAAGAAATACAATTGTAGTTGAAAAAAATATCTAATAATATTCCCAAAAGAATCTGTAAGGATTCAAATTTTTTATTTTAGCACTGCGTGATTGGTTTTTTTTTTGTTAAAGAAGAAAAGATATTTTACATAAATTTGGGTAAGGTAACGATTGGTATTTTATTTTATTACATTATTTTTTTTATTGATTTCAGAAAATTCAAATCAGAAGACAAAGTATCAAAGAATAACTGAACTCGGCTATAATTTACTTATTATAGAGAAATACATTTTTTTTATTAGAATCTTTACTATCAATATCCAATAAAACACCAAACCACATAACGATTAATTTAGTTTTTTTTTTTAAATTGTAAACCACACAATATGTACATATATTGTGTGCGTGTATATAACATCATCGATATATAAATATATATATATATATAGGTGGGCTCAATTTATCAATTCAATATAATTCTTTGATAGTTAATTTAATCTATATATAGGTTGTTTTTTATATATATTTATCTATATTACCATTTGTATTGGCAGATAATTGCAAAAAACCGCAACAAAAACCGCAAAAAAAAACAGATAATTTAAAAGTGGACACAATATTTAGATAACCCGTTGATAGTCACATTCCAATATTCAAAATAAAGGTATTTAGTATGGACAAATAGGAAGGAATTTTTTTTTATATACAATTGTTTTCAATATTAATAATTCTCTTTGTTTGTGCCTATTAAATTTTTAAAAAAAAGTCTGGTTTTTCTTACCTAGCTTTTTTCTTACCTATATTCTTTTTTGCCAGTTATTCTACATTAGGTAATTTTAAGAAATACATTTTTTTTCTTATGTACTTATAGGAAATATTTGAACTTTTTATGAATTAAATGAATACATTTTTATGTTTGAATTTTTAAAGTTCCGATTATGAGGGTATCACTTAAACTTTAAACTGTAGAATGCCTTATAGAATTATATAGGTGAATTTGTCATCCATCTGTTTACAAACTTCTACACCGTTTAAAATAGAGTAATAAATAAATGATTTAATAAAAAAAATTTTTTTTTTAAGTAGAGATCAATACGTTTACAGAACTGCAGTCTTCTGAATTTCGGAAAAGAACTTTATTCAAATGTAGTTGTAAGTTTTAATTTCAATTCAACTAAATATTTTAATTAAGTTAGGTTAAATTGATTGCCGAAAAGGCACACTTAAACCATATTTGGTCCATTGTGATACCATGCATAGAAACTTTTCTATCCCACTCTTTAAAACAAATTTATGCTTTTTGCAAAGCGAAGAATGGCTCTTCACATTTTTATCGCTGAGGTTGTTGAAGAGAATATTGTCCTAAATGGATTTTTCTTTTAGTCGACAAGGCTGGACATGTGCAAAGAAGACGAAAAGTCGTTTCTTCCTCTTTTCCAATATTATTTCAAATGTTTTTTTGAATTTGAAAATGTTAAAAGATGGGAAATTTATGTATAATCGTTTTGCAATTTAATATTTGAATTTACCGTTATGTGTAATCAAAATTATCAAAAACTTTGAAATTTAAATGATTAAAGCGGCAAATTTCAAATTGAAAGGAATTTAATTATATATGGTAATAAAATGGACATAAGTTACATTACAAGAAAAACAAATTTGTATTCGCTCAATACAAGAATAATGGGAGATGCAATAATTAAAGCTTAAAGATTATATAAAAGATTTTTATATTTGTACTAACATAGTGCACAGAGTTTGTGACACCTTAAAGGACACAAAATGGATATGGGAAACTATATATTAGTCGATTAAGCTATGTTCGTCCATTCACACGATAATTCTAAAAATAAAGGTATTATAGATTTCACTTTTGTAAAATTGTTAGTTTTACTATTCAAATTCGAATAGCTATCACACAATTTCTTTCTTTGTATGAAAATAATTCATTGTCTATTGAAGGAAATCAAGTTTCATGCAAATAAATTTTGTAAAATTTGGTTGCTCAGCGCAACTGGTTTGGGTAGCTATCATATTAATGTCTTATTTTATATAAGCATAACTCCAGTATCTAAGATGGGTAATAAGCTCGGTATTTAAAAATTTGTTGAAAGAAATTAAGTTTTATATCAAAGACTTCTGCGAAATTTGGTTAGTTGGTTAATAGCAGATTCGAGTAGCTGTAATACAATTCCAAAATTTACATAAATATATCTTGGTAGGTACTAAAATGCAATATCATTATTTTGAAAAGATAATTAAATTTTATGGTAACAGCAAGACTTTTATTCCTACCGATATCCTAGAATTGACATAGTCTATATATACTCTTAGTCTATATATACTATATATATCCTAGAATTGACATGACTATATATATACTCTTTCTCATTTCTAATTAAAATAAAATTTTCTCAAAATTGAAAAAGTTCCTTTTAATTTTTCACAATTTTCTTTATAAATATTAGAAATTTGAAAATATTTTACTTTATTCATTTTCAAATATGTACTTTATGAAACCCGAATCAAATGTACTTTATGAAATCCGTATATTTTGATAAAAGTTAACATCTTATCATATACATCTTAGTTATCATACTCTTCAAAGAACACTACTTTCACATATAATGTGCTTTTCAATCTCATTCTATTGAAATCACTTTGCCTCTGATCATATTTTCTTTTTTTGAGACTGAAAAAAAACCAATATAAGACTGTATAACCAATATGAGACTGTATAACCGTTTGATATCTCCTCTAACTTAATATCTTCTTTGTTTCAAAAATTGATAAACTTTTTATTATTACGATAATATGGCTTTAAAAATCTTTAGTGAATCCAAGACTTTGGTTACTATTCCAATTTATAAGAATCTGTTGGTTTTTTTTTATTTATTAATACAGAAGTCAGTAAAAGAAAAGATTCAAATCTAAACAGTTAGTAGGTGTTCTATAAAAGTAATAGAAAAGCTTATATAATGCTACCAGACCAGTTCAGTATAGAATCTGGGTAAGAAATAGGAAAAGAAGAATTTTTAAATTTGTAAATTAAGAAAAAATTTTATTATATCTCTTTAATATACAAATTTTCCCACCTTCAAATAATTTCTTACTGTTCAAAAGAGAAATTTTCACAATATTTAAAAAAAAAAAGCATATTTAAAATTTTATTTATTTTTTTTGGTTTTTTTTTTTTTTTATTTAAATTCCTGAATCTTATTAATTTGCATCTCAAATATTTATACACATTCTTCATTATTTCCAATACCGCTGGTTTTTTTTTTTATACAATAATCTGAGACTTATGTTTGGGAAAAAAGTCAAAGAGAATAGACATTTTTTTTTATTTAATTTTCTTTAAAAAGAAGAACAAGGAAATTTAGGAACGTACTTATTTAGTAGGTATATGTAAGAAATTAACATAGTCACGCAATGGCAACAGGAGGTGACAATGTTAAGATTCTGTTTTTTTTTTTTTCTGTTGTAGTTCTTGTTGTTGATTGTTAAAGATTGCGCATTACAGATTATATTCAGGTAGGTTATTGTAGATTTCTTTTTTGTATTTTAATTTTGCATATACATATGTATATGTATATATATATGTATATTTATACAGAGAGAAAGATTTTTTCTTATTTCTGTTTCTTGGTGTTTTTTCTCATCATTTGTTTGTAAACTTTTTATATACACACCTAAAGATAAACATTAAGAACTCTATAAATAACTGAAACAGACAGAAAAGAACGCATGTTTAACGTGACATATCATATATATACTTATTTTAGTTTATGGTATCTGCTTTAAGGTTTTATAGCGGCAGTGCGGGATGATCTCCTACGTTGTTAAGAATATTACTTTAAAAAACGCACTTGTATTCATTTGTTAGCATGTAAAAACAATGAAAATTTTTTTTCTTTTTGTTTTTCTCTTGTTTATTAAAAATGTACACGTTAAGAGGAATGATTATATGATAATATCTTATTTGCTTATATGTACATAACATATTATATAAAATTACTGTATTAAATATTTCAGGTATTATTTAATTTTGTATGCACTTATGCATGCATTTTTGGGGGAAAAAAATTTTCTAATGGACTTAATTTTTTCGATAGATATATAAATAATAAATAATTTAAGTAAATATTCTTAGGAAGTACTTTAAGTTTGAAGTGAGGTAAAGTTTCAAATTTTATATATGGTCTTACATTAATAATTAAGCTATAAACAACCATATTTAGCAAGGTCCTGCTCTTGATATAGCTGGAAATTAAATTTTTAATTTCTATCTTGTATAAAACTATTAAGGTCGCGCAAGAAACTTAACTAAATAGATTTACTTTTCACCCAGAATTAGCACGGACTATCTGATATTAAGAGGACACGTTTAGCAAATAAACAGAGCAGAGAAACTTATCGATAAAGGAAATGTTGACATGAAACGGAAACAGTATTGCATAATCTGTGCCAATGCCCAATTTCAGTATTCCAAAAAATGAGAAAATTGAGAGACGGATACTCAAATAACTTCTTTAGAGTGAAAATGCTCGATCTGGGATTATTGTACGATAGACAAGGGAATAGTTTGGCTCAATGAGGAGCTGTAAGTAACCAGTGTACGGTTTATTTGATAGGATAGTTATATGTCTCTCTGCAAAACAACTCTTACAACGAGTTCTAGAATGAAGAACATTTTTCTAAAAACACCTCACATATTCATAAAAATGAATTTTATAAGGAGCATAGAGCATCTACAAAGTCCCTTATTATCATCATATTAGACTAAGATTTAGTTTCTTCAAGCATTATTTTCCATTGTTGACTACTCGGCTGAACCTATAATATAGAAGATATTGAAACAAAAATACACTTTATTTTCTTAAAAACAACTTAATAAGAACCAAATAAATTAAGATATCGAATAAAGCATATTGTTTTAAAAAAAAAAAATTATTCTGTTATTAGATTGTATATAGCATTTCTGAAGCACAACCTAAAACATTAAAATGAGTAATAAGGAGATTTACCAATTGTTACTTCCTACCTCTAAATTAATTATTCCACATTATTTTCTGGGGAGATAGTTTTAGAATTTTAACTCATATACAATTAGCGTGCAGTTTCTTTTCGTATTCTTGAGCAGCTTCAGCTTATCTCGGCAAAAAAAAATCTTCTAGTCATTCAACTTCGCTTCAATCAATTTAGTTTTTGTTTGTTTTAAAGCTTTAGATCTTAATAATAAGTATAACTAATTATTCAGAGGTTGAATCTTAATTAAGATTTAATAAAAAATCAGAATACTGTCATAAATTAATTTGATTTTCGAATCTGTTTACTTTTAGACTTTGATTTTAATTTTATTATTCATTACAGCATAAAAATATTTTTATTTAACATTAATTTTCGTAAAAAATTTTGTAAAATAACTGTCAAATTTTACAATTGAAGTCATGTGACATGTATAAAATCAGTTAATGTGGGTGTAATAAATTAAAAAAAAAAATAATTAAAATTTTAAAAAATATTTAAATTAAATTATGATGTAATAAAAAAAAAAAAAATATTTTAAATATAAAAATAATAAAAAAATTTAATTTATTTCAGGAAATAAAATTTTAACAAAATGTTTGTGTTTTAATATAAAAAAAATTAAATTTTTGTAAAATAAAAATTATTACAGACTATAAACATTTTTTTTTAAAAAATACATAAAATAAAACAAAATTACTGCTTGCACATATTAATAAAAGTTTAATCGCGAAAAAAAAAAAAAAAATAATATATGCTCATCGAATCGATTGGAATGTTAGTTGGGTGAGTGATGCATAATTGCATAAAATATTTGTATTATATTCACAGTTATTTTAAAGTTAATACATAGGTCTTATTAGATAAAAATTCAAGGCAAATATTTAAAAAAAAAAAAAAAAAATTTAAAAAAGAAATTAAATGAAAGTCACGTGAAAAGTATTTAACTTTCCCTGAAAGTTATTTTTAAAATTCAAGAAAAGTCACTTTTATACTAAAGTTTTTTTTTTTTTTTTTTTTAGGTGAGGTTCGAATCTTAAGTGTTATTACCTTTGGAGACATTTTGTTGTTGTTGTCATTATTGTGTAAAAAAAAAATGAATTTACTCTAACAGGTTGCAATTTTTTTTTTTTTTTTCATGAATTTATTAAAATTACAAATTTGTAACAAGTGATCCATACTAATATGGTATGAATTAGATTGGTGGAAAATTGAATTAATAAAGTGTATTTTGATGTGTATTATTTTAAGGTGACCAGAAGTTCTAGTTAAGGTGACCAGAAATTATAATTAAGAATTTTAGAATGAAGTAACAATTTTAATGGTAATTCTTTAAAATATATATATATATATGTACATATATGATAAATGACACACCCCTGACATTTTTTCTTTTTCGCTTAATCAATTCCATTTAGATGGGTGGTTGTATTTGTATTAAATTTTTACACAATTAAAAATTGCCCAATTTGTTGTTGTTGTTTCTTAAATATAATAATAACATTTTTCTTTAATTACTTATTTAGTTTTTATTTTAAATTTAATTAAGTAAATTAATTAAATTATTTAATGTTATCTATTAATTATTTTATTTATTTTTTTATAACCTAAATTTTTAAAAGCTATTCACTTTATTCAAAGGTTAAAGTAGAGCATAGGTTATTTATACCTTTAAATCATAAAAAAGGAACGTAAAATAAAAAAAAAAGTAGGATTCTCTTTGGAGTGATTCTTAAAGTAACGGTTTTTTTTTCAATAAAACTAAATTTCAATTATAAAAACTACTTATTTTTAAGCTTATATCATTGATTCGAGTTTAATATTACGCAAGTCCAAATGATTTAAAAAATAGCGGAAATTGACAAAAGAAATTTGGGGAATTTCATTTTATGCAATTAATTGCATGCAACCTATTTCATATGACATGACAGAAATATATTGAAATTTTTAATTATTATGCATAGAAAATTATATGTTGCACTAATCACAATAATAAAATAATTTTTTGTTTACGATAATAGATGGCGTAGAAATAAAGAAATATTTACATCTTATAGCCTTGTACAGTTGCTACAGTCGAGCAATTAAAGACGAGTAATTAACGACTTAGTAAACTGAAGTTTAGCCAAATATGAATAACAAATGAGCTTTTTGTAAATTTCTATGCACATTTTGGATATAAGAGTTCAAAGAATTATATTAGTAATGCAAAATGTATCCTTTCAGTATACATGTACTAATGAATAATTTAGAACAAATGGTCACTATGTTTGACAAGAAATTCATTTAATTTTTTTTTTGTTTTTTATTAGTTACAAATAAAAAAAAATCATCATAAATAAATTTAAAAACAAAACAAAATTACAACTGTAGTTTTTAGGAAAAGGTGAAAAACAACAAGCAAAAATATAAAAAAAAACGTTTAAAAATGCTTGAAAGAAAAAAAAAACAACACAAAAAGATGCAAAAACAATCATGGATGAATTGGCATTTCACTAAAATATTTTTACAACTTTTAATTTTTATTACAACGCGAAGTTAAGGTATAAATGGAACGGTGATCATTAAAAAAAGAAAAAAAAAGTACAGGAAATTTTCCTTTTCATTGCTTGTAAATTATGTTAAATATTTTTGTTATTATTGTAATTATTTTATTTTTTATTTTTGTTTTTTTTTTTTCCTTATGTGCGCGGTTTATTTAATCGCATGTCAATTTCACTCTACTCTTGTTCATATTGTGGATGCTGTGCAGTGATGTCCGGTATTTTTTTTTTTTTGTAAATGCATTTATGTTTTTGTATGTGAATTTTTTTTTAAATTTGTTTTAAAATATATGTAATATAATATATAACTATGTATATATGTATGTAAAATGTACTTATATGTTTATTATATGTACATTTATATTTATGTAATTAGCTTTACAAAAACAAAATACAGTTTAGCTTCTCTCTTGTCATTTATTTTGGCAACTTTATAGTAGTTTCAGATTCTTACTGATTAAATCCATCTCCCCTTTAGCCAATATAATGGGATGAAACACCTACCTGCTAACGCAGTATATTAGCTAGGGATTAGGATAGGAAAGGATATACCACATTAGGATGCGGAATCATTGGATTGGGATTGAGATGGTAAGGAAATAATGAATCCGCCTATTATTATTACTATGTTAACAGTGACAATAGCCGTTATGACAGTTACAACATGGAGTAGTATATAACACCTTCCTGCATGAGGTAACTATTGAAGGCAATCCACACTGTCACTATGCAAAAGCTATTATTATTGGTATTAGTATTATTATTATTATTATTATTGTTATTATTATTATTATTATTATTAATTATATGAAAAACTTACGGTATAAAATTATTACATATTTATTTACATTTATGTATATGAACTGATTGGGGTTTGAATCCAAGACCCTCCGATTGAAAGGTTAGTGATTTAATCACTACATATTGAGTCGGATCTTTTACATTTCTAACACATAAACTTTATACAAGGTATATATAAGTTCATGTTTTGTAGCAGATGTTCTTATGTACAGAAATAAAAGGGGAACCTTCTTCCTAGTCAGTTTAGCGTAGTATTAAAATTCTAATTATTCTTATTTCTTTATTTTAATATTATTAGTTCTAAAGGGACTGAAAACATAAAAACTTTTTTTATTTACTATACATTTTAAAATAAACCTTTTAATAATTAAAGTTCAGGAACTGTACAAAATTTAAAAGCCTTTTGTGACATTGAGAAATAAATTTTTTATTAGAAAAGATTGAACTCACCAGCAGATAAAAAAAGACATTTCAATTTTATTTTAATGGTGTAGTTAAAACAAAAAATGTAAAAATGATAAATCAAAGCAAACTCAACAATTTTGCTTATGTAAAGATACATGCAGAAAAATATATAGTCTTCTACATCTCACTCCCGAAAAAAAAAAAATTCAAGAAAGAAGAGGACCAGAAAGAAGAACAATATTTAGGCTGAAGAATATCAGAAATTGGTTGAATGTTTCAACAAAATTTTTATTCATAGCAGGAATGGACAAAGTTAAGATAGCTGACATGGTAACTAACATCCGATATAGGATATGTCACTTAAAGAAGGAAAGAAATGGTGGTTTCAATTAATTAATCAAGTTTTTTCCTAATCTCTTTTAATACATTCAAAATTTTATCATTTGTTTCTCATCAAATTTTCCATTTTTAGTTTTTTTTTGATTTTTCCACACATGGAAAAATTTATTGAAGAAAAGGCTCCGATCTTCTGTAACGCTATATATGTAACTGTAACGCTATATATGATGGTAATAAAATTTATTTTAAATTAGGATTTTTTTTTTATAATTTAGTTCAGCCTAAAAAATGTTTTTTAAATATTTATATAATTTAGTAATAGTAGTAGATTAAAGCGTGTAGATTGTCTCGAAGATATACTGAGACGAGCGGATTATGTTATCAGGGGATCATAATGAGTCGCAGAACCTAGGTGTATGGCAGTTAAAATTCAGCTTTTCGAAACAACACCAACAAATAGTTAGTAAACTTAAACACCATTACTATACTGATTCATTAAATTTATTGTTTTATTTAATTATAATGATGGTAAAACAATAAAAATATTTTTTTTTATAAAAAAGTGAAATTTGATTGATAACAAATTATAATTTATAAATATTTTTTTTTTTTTATAGTCATTTTATTTAAAATACATTTTGACTTAAAAAGTAATAACATTTAAAACACAATTTTCAATATAAAATTATATAAAATAAATTTATTAATTTATATAAGTTATTGAACTATTGATTTAATCGTTGATTTAATTAAATCTTAAATACTTTCTTTAAATAATAAGTATAGCTATTAAAAAATAAGAAAATAATAATGGTATAAGATATTCGCCATCTATTATAAAAAAATGAAAGTGTTTTGTTTTTAATTTTTTTTTTTAATTAATTCACTAAGTATCTTAATTACAAGTATTTGATTATAAATAATATATTTATAAATCGTTTGATTGATTGATTGATTTGACAGTTCTCTCAAATGTTTGACGTTTAATGAAATAAACGTTGCACTGCTTTTCTCGTTGCATTTTTAAATTATGGTTTATTTGAGACTTTATTTTTATGAGATGTGGTTGTTTGATTTAAGTAACTCTTTCTCAAAATTAAGAATATGTTACAAAATCTTTAAAATATATTTTGAAAGTTTTAATGTAGAA
The DNA here is from genome assembly GCA_947095535.1 of Poecilobothrus nobilitatus. Taxonomy (NCBI): domain Eukaryota; kingdom Metazoa; phylum Arthropoda; class Insecta; order Diptera; family Dolichopodidae; genus Poecilobothrus; species Poecilobothrus nobilitatus. Next base: position 47,574,751 of record OX352772.1, on the reverse strand, counting down.
TATATTATTACTGATTTATTTTATACTATTATTCATTTTATTTATTTCATTTCTATAAGGAATATGGAGTATTCACTAAGTCATTTATTCATTATTAATATTTCCCTAAACTTCAGTTTCTGAACTCATTATTTTCACAAAGCCATCGATTAAACGACTGCGGCTATTATACAAGACTATTAAATGCAAAATAAATATTTTTATTTGTCTGCCATCTATTATCTTATACCAAAATTATTTTATTTTTATTTTGTTATATATGTATGTATGTTAGTATGTATATTTTAATATACAAATTATGTTTGTTATATAATATTAATTATATATACATATATTTGCCTTAGTACTTATTATAATTTATAAGTATAAGTCTATATTAATTTTTATTAATTAATATGACCCTGTCGGGGCGTTTTGAATGCGTTTTTTATTAATATGACACGAGGCGTTTTGAATGAAAGGGCGGATTCTCAATCATTATACAAATGGCTGGATATTTATTTTATATTGTTGTATAATTTATTTAGATAAAACCTGGTTGGGATTTGAATCCGAAACTTCCGATTGAAAGTCCAGTGACTTAAAAATTGCACCATTAATTAGATATAATGGAGAATTTAAAAGATATGAGATGTGTAATCTGATTTTTCTTTTTTAAATTTTAAGAGCTTTTCATTTATAAAATAAAAAAAATTATTTTTAAATTACTACGATAAAAAGATTATTATTCACTAAAACTCTTCTTATGGCAAATTAAATTAAATTATATAACAATCTTTTTTTTTTGAATTTTTTCCCATCACCTACACTTATACTAATCTTGAGTTTTAACTTTTAACCTTTACATATTTCCATCATTACAAAATATTTAATTTTCTACTTGTTTAAAAAAATAATGAGATGTTTTATGTAATTTTTTAATCGTCACCTGTAATTTTATATAAATAAACATGAAATGTATATAATTGAATTTTTGGAATATCATTGAGATTTGCTATTAACTTTATCAAAATATTTTATGTAGGCATTTTTTATTTATTTGTATTTAACCCCATTTTTAACCAAAATAAGTCTAACTTTTTTTTTCTATCTACAAATCTTCGATAGTGATAAATTAAATAATAAGCTATAAAAAAACTAAACTAGTCTTGGAACTTTTGAACAAAGTGTTTAGCACATGAAATAAAGTCATAAATAAACACTGAACGAAAATATTTCGTAGCCAAAATCAATTGATTACTAGGTTTTCTGAATAAAAAAGAAAGAATTGAAAATATGTAATAAAATTTTAAATACTTTGAAAATAGTTCTGAATAAATAGACTATATCGAAAAAGTTTCACACCTATTCTATATAATTTTTAATTAAGTCAGCCTATATTGAAGACTACAATAACAGTATATGTAGTAATATATAGGAAAATTTAAATTTGGAGAATACGGTAGGGCTATGGAATGAATATTTTATAAAAATATGTTATTTAAAACCAGAGAAGATACAAGTTTATATTATACATCAATCGCCATGGCTAGATTTCAATCACCCGGTAACTGCAACATACAATTGTAGAGTTTTCATTAAAGTGTAAAGTGAAGTGAAAGATACTACTATATATAGTATCTATTTTCTACTTATAATTGACTATATGAATATTTGGTTATAAAACCGTACATTGAGGCTAATAATTACATTATTGATAGAGGATTTTCAATTGCCACTAAAACCAAACAAACTACAAAAATATTTGATAATACCTCTTTTAGATAATTGCATTTCATATTAAGGCTATTGTTGTAAATTATTAATTGTCATAATATCTAGATTCGGTTAGATAATGTTTTGTTAAAATAGTTTCAGCATTCTATTATACACGGAACAGAAGCCTGAACTTTAAATGTCATTAATATGAATAAGGTTGAGGTTTTCAAAATGTAAATGTATACATTATTATACTTTATATTTGAAGGATATGAAGGGCCTGTAAAATATCTTATTTTGGAAGAAGAATTGCTCCAGTTAATTGTTTAGAGGAAAATTTAATAAAGATGACGTATCGGCAGTAAAAAATTGTCATGATTGCAAAACATAAGAAATTAAATTGGTGACTTGTGTGACTACAGTATAATCAACTGGTGACTTGGTCGCAGGTAGTAGTACCTTCAAAAATGTAGTTAGAAAATAACCGCTAATATACAGATTACAGGAGTAGATATAGGCAGCAGAAAAAGAAAGTTTCAGTTTATATAGGTTAATATAATAATTTTAAAATGCTGTTATTTTTTTAACAGTTATTATGATTTTGTTAAAATACAAAACTATATAATTCATTTATATTTCTTTTTATACTTTTAAAGGCGTTAATTTTAATTTCGAATAACTTTAACTCAAGTTTAAATTAATTCATTAAACAGCTTTTATTTTTAACTTCCTTCATTTTTGTTTTTTTTTGTTGTTAATTTTAAAATGTCAATAATTCATTAATCACTTTTCATTTTAACTTTTTTTGTTTTTTTTTTTTTATAGATTTTTTGTTATTCAGTTTAGGTTTCATTTTTCTTTTTTTTTTAAATATGTAAATATTAAAACAAAATTGTTGAAAGATAATGTTTAATATTTAACTCAGGAAGAAAGTAAGTAGGTAGTAGACTATGCCAGATTCAAGAAAAACAAAAAAAAAAAAAAAACAAACAAATATAGAGAAGCAATAGATTCAAAAGAAAAATAAAAGTAATTAATCAAAAGGTGTGACATTCAAGGATGATTCAAATAACTTGAATGACAGCTTTAAAATAAATACATATGCATATATTTATGTGTACATATTTATATATATATATATAATATAATAATAGTTACATTTTTACTTTTATTTAAAAATAATATATAAGAAAAAAAATAATACATAAAATAATTACAGTCAAATCTGGATTGGTGAAACTTCCAGGGGTCAGTAGTTTTATTACAGGGGTCACTTATAGAGGTAATTCACTTATACAGTTTTTCAGTCAGTCAGGTTTTTTATGTAAATTGAAGAGGTTTCTGAGGATTCCAATTAAAGAGGTTTTGGATTTCGGAACATTAAATTTTTTAGAAATTTGTAATTGTGACATTCCATTGAAAAATTTTTATTTTATCGCTTACGGTAAAAAATTTTATTTTTTTTTTGAATTTTTAGTTTATAATCACCAATTAACAAAGTGAAAGAAGAACTAACAAAATCTAAATAGATATTTAGCTATTTATATTTATCCAGAGTAGCACTTTTTTTATATAAAAAAAAACACAAAATAGCGGTTCTTTAACATAAATATTTTAAATTCAGTAAAAAAAAAAATAAAAATGTTTGTAATGTAAATAAGTAAAAAAAAATGGTTCCACTAAAAGAGGTACAAATTATAATATTTCAGTTAGAGGGATAAAAATTTTGAAATTAAGATCCACCTTAAAAAATCTCTGTTATAGAGGTTTTTTGTCACTAAAATGTAGAGACCAAGGTAAGAGTGCTGTTGATAGACGTTTCCCACTTATCCAGGTTCCACTTAATCAGGTTTGACTGTATGTATTTAGTTTCTCATTTGTTAATAACTTAATAACAATATAAAAAAAAAAGTATTTAGATATGAAGATATAGACATCATCGGTAGTACCATGTAATGATTATATATCATTGTGATCATCATCAGATTACTAATTACATTTCCGCAGTTTTTTTCTTTTTTAAAGCAATACAAAAAGAAAAGTATTTGCTGCCGGACAATGATCAATTAATATTTTTGGCATTAAATCCCTATGATTTTTGGTTTCGGTTTATCCAAAATAAAAAACATGCAATTATTGAATTTAAATTATTTTTTTTTGAATAGGAAATTTAAAAAAAAATGTTTGTTGATTGATTTTTTCAACTTTTATTTTTGGTAGTTGGTAAAATATTAAGACATGCTAAAATTATTTTAAACTTAATATGATTTTCTAATTTATAACAATTTTTGTTTTTACAATTCATTCACAAAATATTAAAGAAATATAACTGATTTGATTTATAATGATTTTTATTACTTGTAAAATGAATAAAGTATTCACGTTGTCAATAATTACTTAATAAATATTAAAATAATAAAATATTAACATAAACAAATATTTAATATGAATATAAAAATAATTCTTGTATGTGCTTGTAAGTATATCTGTAAATACTAAAAATCTATACCTAGAAAAAGTTTAAAAGTATTTATGTTTAATAATTTGCTACAATAGCTCAAACCAAAAGTAATCAATATTATTTATTGATTACTTATTTCTACAACTTTCAAATTTTTAGATGGTTTAAAACTCGTTTTGGATAGTCATTTGTTGTGCGAATTGCAAAAATGTGGAACATGCTGCCCCCGGTTTAGAATTGTTTGCGACATGCCATTATTAATTTTATCTACAAAATGTCTGTAAAAAAATTATAATACTCCAATATTTCGATGAATATTAAGTGAAGTAAGAATTCTTATACGACAGGGTCGCCTATAAGGCGTAAGGTGCGAGTTTGAACTTTATCGAGGTAACTAGTGATGTAATGTGATAATATAACAGACCAAATGTGAGAATTCTACTTCATTTTATGTCGAATCTGTGCTTTATAGATATTTAAGAGATCTGTAGGAGAAAAATAAGTTTTATAATGGGAAAGATAACACAAACATTTGGCAATGGGTTCTCTTCTATTGTTACACAATTTGCAATTATTTAAAAAAGAACTTTTTCAAATTTGTTGTCAATTTACTTTTTAATTTTCTATTGTTATCTTATTATCCTATTGCTCTCTCTCTCCTTCCTCTCCCATTTACTCAAACGTACAGCAAAATTGTATAAAGAAATACTTCCTACAGAGTAGTGTGTAAAAAAACAATTTTGAATAAAAGAAAAAAAAATGTGCCAATTATATTGGCCTATGTTTGAAAATGTCACAAATAGAGTGCTTATGATTTTCTAATCTAATCAGCTGACCACTACATTTTCTTTTCTAAAGAAGATTATGAAAGTGAATAGAAAATAACTTTAAATTTAGAATGCAGAAAAATAAGTAGAAAAAAATTCAGCTCTAATTTGTATTGCATTTTTATAAAAGTTAGGTGTTGATCTCTCATTCGAAGGAACCAGACAATAAAATCCTAGTAAAAATAAATTGTTTTTTTTTATATGGTTTTTGACCTGATTCAATTACTATTCGTTCATTGGGTTCGTATTAACGCCAATTTCAAATTAAAAAATCTTGGGACTAAAGCAATTTATATACAACTCATAGTGGATTATGTCGCAATAATTAATATTGTCATATAAAGACAAATATAAATAAAAAATTCCTGTATAGATGGCGATTTAGTGGATGTTATTTTTTTTTTCCTTTTCACTTCTAAGCTTCTTATAGAAGTGAAAAAGAAAAAAAAAATTATATATCAATAATAGTAAAATATAAACAAATAACAAAACAAATAGGTATCAAACGTAAACTTGTCAGCCGGACCGATTACGATCGAAATTCGATGTATTTATAAGCATGATAAGTATGATTATAAGCCTTTTCTTATAGTACATTTTTCAACAAAAAAATAATAGTTTATTTTTCTTTTTTCTTAAATTTTGAAATTAATTAAGAATATAATTAAATTATATTTATTGAAATAGTTTTCGATAACAATTTTAATATAAAGCTTCAGAAATTCGTTTAAAATTTTATTAAATTAAATTTAAATAATAAAAAATAAAAAATATGCATATTTTATGATAAATTTTCTGTCTATGGCTTTGTATTTTTAGTATTGTTTTTAAATCCGTTTATAAAATAATATGTTATAAACCAAATAGTATAATAAAAATATTATTTTTTATTATAATAAATATTAATTTTTCACTGCACATAATAAAATATTATTTAGAAAAAGAATAAAAAATTTATTTAGTGTTAATTAAGTGGAAGAATTGAAACATTTAATATTAATTCCGGTAAAGAATTAAAAATTGAAATAAATTTCTTTAAAGTTCCGTAAAAGAAAGAAACGTATAGGAAAAAATTTAAATAAGCAAAAAATTATCATTTTGAGGCTAAATATATAATGATTACGATTTACGCCTATATTTATGCAATTTTAGTTGAAATAAACCTTTATTTAGTTCAATGAGGGGCTTCGGTAGCCTAGTGCGTAGGCGTGTGGCGTATTAACCGAAGGAGTGTGGGTTCGATCCCTGCGCAGGTCGTAAGTGTTTTTTGCTTTATATACCCCCCTTACGACACAAATATAATGTAAATATATAGTATATAATATAAACAAAATACATAATATTAGTATATAATTTAATAATAGTATAAAAATCTATAATGGTATTTAGTAGCCGATGGTTCAATAATATTGCATTACATTTATGTATGTTATATTAATATAAATAAATAAATAAATAGTTCAATGATCCCAGACGAATTTTGTTCAATGATCCAAGTCGAATATTTCAAGTCGAATTTTTATATTTGCATTTTCTCAATTTAATGTCTTGTTAATCGAAGTATTTTCTTAAAATTTAAACTTTTAGCAGCTTTTACGACCTTAAGATATAATATGAAAGTTAATTTTTATTATAAAAAAAAAAAAATGGACTTATATGTGTAAAAAAAAAAGACTGATAGACTTCAATATAATTTTTTTGTTACATTATTATATACATATGCTTTTTAATAGGAAAACGGAAATGAATATAAAAGAAATTTTAACCTTCTTTATATACAAAAATTTAAGCCATATGTAAAACAATTTAAATCACTTTTTTTTTTTTTGTAATAAATTAAAAAAAAAAAAATGAAATAGAAATAAAAAAACAAAATGCTGATTGATATGGCGCCTTCAATATAAATAATCTCATTATATTTTTTTCATGATTTATTTCACTTTTTATGCCTTTATATATTTTTTTATGATAACATTTAAAAGACTTTAGAAATCGATTATATTTGTAAATTGTTTTTTTTTTTTAATATATATAAATTTTTAATTTATTGTCGCTTAATTTTATTAATTTTATTGTGTATTTTTGAAAATTAGCAAAAATTAACGTATTATATGTATTACACCCAATTATATATGTATGTATTTATTTCTTTGTAATAAAAATGTCCTTTAAGAAATGAGCACAAAGAAAGGAAGTTGTAGGAAGTGTAGAATAAGGAAATATTTTCAAAGATGGGCTGAGAAGTTTTTAAAGAAACTGTATTTCAAGATTATGCTTTTATGAAACGTATACCGTTAATGTTGGGCTCGAGAATCTAAAAAGGAGACATATTTTTAGAACTAAAATTTAACAATGACCAAGCAATGACGTATTAAGAATAATTAAATACACTAGCGTGGAGAACATATATAAAAGTTTGCATTGATTTTAAGCTAGTTTTAGTTAACATGTTTTTAAGGTTAGAGTAGGGTAAGAATATTTTAAAACTTAATGTATACGATTTCTTGACTTAGTAAGTCAAGTGACGCTACTATAAAAAACAATCTTACTAAAAAAAAAATTGTGTATAAAATTAACTATTCTTTAATATTACAGCTATAGTAAGTAAATAAAACTTCCGTAACCTCTAAGGAGTTATTATCACCTTCCAAAAATATTGTATTATTTATATTTATTTGTCTTTTTTCTATACCCCTTTCTAAAATGGGGTCAATGGTTTTTCTAGCTGTTTTGTTTGCTCTTCCTGTGAAGAGAATTTATTTTTTGCTGCATTTCCTATTACAATCAGTATCTTCTTTGAAAACAAAACATATCGAACGTCGAAAATCTGATGAAAAAATAAAAACAATGACATCTGTAGTTCTTTTCAATAAATTAATTAGCGGGTGTTTTTTTTTTTAGCAACAGTCCCATTCTTTCAAATGCTTTCTTGTTGATAAGAAAGAAAAACAATAATTTGGAGAGATTTTGTAGTTGGTTGCAAAACAAGGTTATATGCTTTTTCCAGAAAATGTAAATATATATGAATAGAAGAGAAAATATATACACATATGAATAGAAAGACATTTGAAGAAGAATCTTAAGATATTTCTTTTAAGGTACTGTAATCTCAGCCGGTTCAAAAGATATTTAAAGCAACATGAATTTGGTATTAATATTTTCAAAAGGCGATATTAACCCTTTAATATTTTTGACGTCAATCGAAACCATTATAGGAACTCATTATTTTTATTCAATTTCATTTCTGTAAAATTGTAAACAAAAATCGGGCGTGGCAGCATATTATTTACGGTTATACGATAAGTATAACCGTAAATAATAAGTATGTATATACGATCTACTGTAATTTGTTCAATAACCAATTATTAACAAACTGCAGTAGGTATAAATGTATAATTGCATTTTGTGTGGCAACAATTTTACTAAAATTAAAAAAAAAAAAATATTTTGAAATAATATTATGGCAATAATAAAAATATTAAAAAAAAAAAATTAATTTGTAGAATGTATAAGAAATAAAAATAATAAATAATAAAAAAATATAAAATAGAAACAATTTCTGAACACACCTGCATTTTTGTAGAAATCAATTGATATTAAAATGTAAATATTAAAAAACAACAAAAGAAAAAATAAAATGAAAAACAAGATTTGTAAAAATGAAAAGTTGTTCCTGATTGGAAAACAAAAAAAAATAAGAAATAACATGAAAATTGCAGATGTACAAATAACATGTGTTAATAAAATATGATATAAACTTAAGTTAACCTGGTCAACTATATACTGAATATGGAAAATAATCTAAAAACAATGTTAATAGTGAATGAATTTCATTGTGCTTTTTGGTGCTATTGTAATTTTGAACTAATTTTTTCTTGCTAAGTAAATCAACCTTTTCAACACCCTTATATATATATGAATGTGATTGTTTTTATCGGTTTAAATCTGAGACCTTTCGCCTGAGATTCCAGCGACTTAAGCACTGCATTTATGATCACATTCTACTACAGACCACTGTAAACTTTTACCTTATATGTTAATATTTTGTAAAAAGGCAGGATGGATATGTCTAAGCTATAAACTAATTCAAATTAGGTATTAGCGGAAAACTTCAAAAGTCACACAAAAAAATAGCACGTGATTCTTCCGAATAGTGTTAGACTTTAACCAACCAAACCTTTAATACAAACTCTTCATGGAACCTTAGGAACCTTTAATACAAATGTTATTTGAAGTTTGGTCTATAGAATAAGGACGTGGAAAGGATTCTTAGCAAAATAAATTTTAAAGAAATTTAAAATTATGTAGGATAGGTAAGAAAATTTGGAGGGACATTTTGAAGAAAATATGGTTAATGGTGATGTTAAGTGGTTAGTAGTTTGTCAAACGAACTTCTATAAGCTATGTTATGTCATTTTAGAAGTTCTATAGTGTAGGAATTGGCATCTGTTACACTACTTGTTTCGTGTAGAAAAACTTTGAGTGAAAATATAAGCGGTTTAATATCTTTAGAATAGGTGTTTATTCCTACAAGACATCTATAAAACAAGATAAATGACCTAACTGTACGGAAATTGTTATCTTTCGGTTTAGAAGTAACTCAGGATTTCTTTTGAACTTAAAACAGTCTCCTTAAATAGGTTTTAAGCATACCTCAATCATTAACTTTATATAATAGAAAGAAATATAATAGTTATTTGATTATTTTGTTTAAAAAACTTTTTTTTTAAAAGTGTTGCCAAAGGAATTTGAACCATTGAATATCTTTTAAACGTTACTTTGTATTAAATATTAAAATGAAAGTACTAAATTGTGAATAAATTAAAATGTAATTTATTCAATTTATATAATATATATATAGTAAAAAATTAAGCGTTTAAAGATTCTTTTTTGTATTGAGTTTTTGCTTTTTTTTTCAATTAAATTTAACTTTAAAATTTTTGTTTTCGTTTTCTTTAAGTACAGAAGAATTGTTTGTCATCAGATGTCTTTAAAAGAAAAAAAAAAATGTAATATTTGTATTTTTTTTTTTTTTTGCTTATTTTAATTTTCTTTTTAAATTTAAATTTTTGTATTATTGATTACAATGATGATAATGATGATTTATGATTTTTAATAATAATAAAATATATACAATCGTGTTTTTGTTTTTTTTTTAGAATTAATAACTTGTCTACATGTACGTAGTTATGAAAGGTTTGACCTTCAGTTAACTTCGCGTATTTTTATTTTTAATTTTATGTCAATATAAATATTATGTATATAAGTAATGATTATATAACATTAATAATATATAGTAGTTATTTTATGTATATAATGTTTGGTATAAGCGGATTTTATCTTTGATGAAAAAAAAATTAATAATTAAAGAATTGTGTCCAGTGCCTCTCATCGTTAAAATGAGTATTGATTTATTAAATATTCACAGTAAAAAATTGTGATTTTTTTTTTCTTATAGGTTATGTTTAAATTATTTATATAGAAGGGAAATTTATTCTTATTCTTTTATATGTCATGAATGAGTTCTTAATTAAATAATAAAAAAAAAAAATGAGAAATAAAAGAAACAATATATTTAGAATATTTTTCAAAATTTTTTGACAATAATGTTGACAACTTATATTTTTGAGTCGTCTGTAACATTGTTTATAAAAACTTCTACACCGTTTAAGATAAAAAAAAAGGAACTTTTAGAAGCAGATAGATATAATAAAAATAGTAACAGTTGTAGAACTACTATTTTTTATATTTCCATCCGTTTTGGACCTACATTTTCCAATGATTATAACTCAGATTTTTTTTCAATCTGAAAACATCAAACAGTAGGAAAATTTTCCTAAGCGTTTAATCAAGATAAAAGTAGCATATTTGACATATAAATTTACCGGTATGTGAGACAAATTATTTGCCTATAATTATAGTTTTTGTATTCCCTCCCGTTCGAAAGCTATTAGTGGTTGAAAATTGAAAATTCAATAATTTCGGGCACATGGAATATGAACATTAGTGCATATTTTCAAAGGAAATAATAAAATAAGAAAAGGAAATTGAAGCATGAAAGATAACATTATATTTTTATACTAGCCTCGTAACTCGCGCTGAAACTCGTGAGGGAAATAAAATAAATTCTAATTTTTTTTTCTTTCATTAGAATTTTTATTGCGAATTTAGACAAAAATGCTGATTTAGCTTTCTTATCATTTTATTTAATTAGAATCAAAATAGTTTTTCATTAACTACACATCAAAATTTTAGTTCTAAAATTGAAAAAAGAAAATCACTAGAGGAAAGTCTAATCTGAAAAAACTTTAAAATCGATATGGTCTTCAATCGATTTCACAATGTTTTTAAAAATAAGTTATTTGTACGATAATGTCAACAATATGGCGTTACATACAGAACTGAAGACAGATATATTACGAAAATGATTTAATTTACATGTTTTCTAATGGCTATTCTTAATTATATAGCGTTTTCTTTCAACTAAAGAACGGGGTCTTATTTTTTACAATATTGTTCACAGGTTTTTGTTTTGTTTAAAATTTTATGAAAATATTTTTGATGCAAAAGTTAAAGTTCAGTAATTCTAGGAAAAATTGTCATTTTGAAAATGTGCGACTTTGAATTGGTTATATACACTCTATTTCTTGCTTACATGGTTAACTCACTTAGGACACTGTAACTCTTATACTCTTATACACCAAAACCTCCGTTTACGTTGTCTCGTTCATTTTTGCAATTCCTTAAAAAAATGGAAAGAAGTGAAAACTATTTTTCGGTTTGCGAAGGTTTGTGATGTCGCAAATGTTTATTCTCAATAACAGTTTACGCTGTAATTGGAGGTTTGAATGAATTCGATTTTAGTCCCATGGAATAATAAGAATCGACAAAATCACAAAGTTCGCAAAACATTAAATGTTGTTATTCAACTTTAATTAGAAAAGTAAATTCGTATATTAAAACCTCTTCCATAGCGATGTATTAAAACTTACAAAATATAAGTATATATATAAGTACATAATTTTTAGTATTATAAGTAGCAATTTTTAGTATTTCAAATAAAATCATATTTAACGATTTTTCAAAGTGATTAAATTAGAACGTTAAAAATTGGATAATTATTAAATAAAAAAAAAAAAAAAACTGATGATCAGTAGTTTAACCTTAACTGCTTGTTAATAGTAACCATTATTTACTCTATATTACTCCTCAAGTAAAATTGTAAATATAAGTTATAATCAATCATTTTCAACAAATCGATTTATTATAACTGTATGAAATATGAGATATTACATGATCTGGAATAGTTCCATACATATTTTTTTCTTTGGTACATATTAAATTTAATGTTGGATTGTATTTTATTGTATATGCCTATACCCATAATTATAGTAACTTTTGAAATGTCTTCAACAGTTTATGGAATTATTGAAATAAAATGTCTACTTTTTCTAATCTATGCTAGGGATATATGGTTTAGAATTTGCTTAAAAATTTGAAAAGATTGATTAATGCAATTAACAGCATCAATCTATAAGTATGTAGTTAACAATAACTGATGATTTTTGATAAATTTCTAAACTGCGAAATGTAAATACCGTTCTCGTAATTTTTGCCTATAATATTTGATTTATTTCAATTTAATGTTATTTATCTAACTAAACAATTATTAACACATTAAGATCAGTAATGATGACTGAATCAGACAGATGCTTGTGTTAAATAAAGTTTCTGATAAAGTATCTGATAAAGTTGTAAAGTGTTATAATTTTCTATTCTTTATATCTATTCTATTCACATAGTAATCGATTTTATTTAAATTTATCCTTCAATTTTTGTAATGATTGGTTTGTATGGTTGCTCTCTAAAATTTTATATTAGAGAGCATAAATAGAATAGGCGATTTTATCATAAATCCCTGACTTAAATGAAAGAACTTTTCACAATACTCTTTTATTATTTTAGATTTGATTCAGACTGGATCAAAGATTTTAAGTACTGCTAACATAGATAGCAATATTATCGACAGTATTGTTGACTATTTCGATTTCATTTTATGCGTATAAAAATTTAAGATGTCGTTTACAAATTTCAATATTACTGTTAACATAATATCTATTTCGAATATTATGAAGGCGGTTTTAATCTATTAAAAGGGTTCAAGTAGACGAGAAATTTCTAAAAAAAATGTGTCCCTTTTGGCATTTTTATAAGTTTTGGGATAACATTTTAATTTTTTCTGGTTTTATTTACTATTTTTTCTGGTTTTATTTTAATTCAAATGAAGACGCACGAAGATAGTTTTAGTGAGTAAAAATACCACACTACCAAGGGAACTTAGATTTGCTTGGTGTCTTTCGAAGATCTATACCTCCCTCAGAAAAAAAAATGCTTTGGTTTATAAACCTGTTATTCAATATAATAGTTGAAAGGATATTAATATGAAGGAATGACAGATATAACTATTAAGAAATTAACTTTTCTTTATTAACGATTGCTTTACTATGTATTACCATACTTTCATTTCTTTAAAACTACATGCATTTATTTTACTAAAAAAAAAAACAATAAATGAATTGCAAAACGTTAACTTTATCTGATCACCTAATCGATTAGTTCATATTTCAAAGACTAGACATAAAAAACTAACCACTGTTTGTTCACTATCTTATATATACGGTATATATCGATTATAAAAATGTAGCTATATACTATCGATATTATATTATTTATGTATATTATGTATATATAATATTGGATTTTATGATGTTGATTCTTAGTGGTTATCTTTAAAAAAAAAAAAAAAAATAATAATAATAAACAAACAAAAATAGTAAATGAAATCCACACGGTAAATTTTAGTAATGTTGTTGTTTGACTTGTCGGTAATGGGCAATAGAACAGTAGCATCCACGGGTACTTATAATCGTATTCTGATAAACCCAGTAGTTGTTTTTCTATTTTTTTTTTTTTGTTTTTCTCTCTTTCAAGAAAAGATTATTATTATCATTTCCTTATGATCATAACTTTAACTTTTTTTTTTTTTTTTTAAATTAAATGGTATATTTTCAAAACAAAATGAATAAAAAAATGATGTGGTGGTTCTTTACTGATGATCCCTAGGGTGTTCAATGGGATATCAATTTTCGAAATAATTAATCAAGGAAATAAAAATAAAATATTATTTGCATATAAATTAATTTTTTTTTTTTTTACAAATATGTATATTGATATAATATATATATATATATATATGAATAATATAATAAAAATATAGGAAATTATAATAATTTTGTTATTAGCAATACATTCCCACATATTCGTATATAATCTCGTGTATAATGTATTTTTTTTTTTTTTTTGACGTATGAGCACGATTATAATATTGTTAGTTCATTGACATCTTCCGGTTTTAATGTGTAACTCAAACATCACAAAAAAAAAAACAAAAAAAACCGATTTTAAAAATTTTGATTAATCTTCTAACAAATAAAACTAAAAAACAAAAAAAAAAACTAATCATCTTTTTTATACTTTTGTTAATTTTTTTTTTTGAAAATTTTTATATCACTTTTCATAGTTAGCTGGTCACGATCTTTATAATGTCTTCTTCTTCAGTCATGACCCTTTGTTTTTTGTGTAAGTAATTATTTTAAGAGTTTGTTTTTTTTTTTGAGGAATATATTATTATATTTTTTGGAAATTTATTTTGGTTTTTTTTGCAACATCCAATATTTTTTTTTTATAACAAAAATTAAATATTCAATAAAATATGAAAATTTTCGTGTTTTCAAAAAAAATTTGTTAAGATGATTGATATAATAAAAGTCACAAATAAAATTTTTTTAGATTAATTCACAGGAGAGTGTTCGATGTTTAACTTTCATTTATCTTTAAATGAAATTGCTCCTGAAAGTATGCAAGTTTTTGAAGTTCAATTGATGGATCCGATTTCTAAATGGGATTAGGGGCTTCGGTAGCGTAGTGGCTAGGCGTGTGGCGTATTAACGTAGTTTGGCGTAGTGTGAGTTCGATCCTTGCACAGGTCGTAAGTTTTTTTTTCTTTACCTACCCCCCTTATGACCAAATATAATGTAACTATATAGTATATAATATAAACAAAATGAATAATATTAGTATATAATTTAATAATAGTATAAAAACCTATAACGGCTTTAGTAGCCGATGGTTCAATAATATTGCATTACATTTATGTATGTATATGGGATTAATATATATAAGATTTTTACAAAACTCTTTTAATATTTATATTATTGCCAACGCATAACGCTTTGTTTGACCGTAACCATAGTAAATTGTTTTATTGGCTGAAGTTATTGGCTAAATAAGTTAAGGTTTAAATGTTTTTTTTTTTATTTAAAACGTAAATAACTTAGTTGCGTTGTGGTCAGTTAGGAGAAACCTTTTAGTTCGAGCGATGTGTAATACGTTGTATTAAATTACTACAGAAAATTTTTTATAGGTTATTGGATATTAATTTAAATGAAATGTAGAAATAATCCTTCAACTTGGTCATAAAGCAAAAGTTTATAAGCAAAAAGTATAAAACATTTAATTTTTGGTTATTTAAAAATTTTAATAGACCATTTTTTCAAATTTTATATTATTAAATAAATTTTAAGATTTAAAATGTCAATCGAGTTTTTTAACAGATGAACAATTCTTTTAAATTTTTAAAAACATCTCATTTGGGGAAAGCGGCAACCTAAATGGTAGATCACTAGTAGTTACAAAATTATTATTTAATTTTAAAAAAATGCACACACATTCAGATCATCACACTTTCACAAACGCACATCTAAAAAATATTTACATTATACAAGAGAAAAAAGATATATAAGAGATACATAAAAGTTAAACTGTACAAATAAACTTAAAAAAAAAATTTATTTTTTATAGAAATTGTTAAATTCTAATTTCGAATTTATTATTGGTTTACCGCATCACTTATTTTATTACCACTTTTCAAAAAGTTTATGTAATATTTTAATACCAAGTTAGTTTTTTTCTAATGGGTTAGATGAAAAAGAAGAAAAAACTACTGTCTTTAGTTATACTTATTTTATTATAATATTAAATTTTAAATCACAGTCTAAAAGTAGAAACCAAAAAAAAAAAAAAAAATAGAAATTATATTCTAACAGGTGATTATTGTCACATGCATGAATCACTTATTTTTAAAAAGAATTAACGGATTTTTTAGGTTTAGAAAACAAAAACAAAAAAACTGAATTTAAAACGTAACAGTATTAATACAATTTAATTTTTTTTAAATGAATTTCTATTTACACTTTTTCAAAAAAAAAAAAAGAAACAATTTGATTATTATGGTTATTTTGTTCGTCTGTTTGTTTGTTTACAAAAATTTCTATATGATATTTGAGATTCTATTAAATAAAATAAAATTTTTTTTTTTTCAAGTTGCTATTTAAATGTACAGTTAGTTATGTGACACAGAAATTTTGAAAAATATGTTAAAATGTCAAAAAATACATTCTACATATAAACAGTTGAAATCTTTCGTTTTTTAGGTTAAGTGACGTATTTAAGAATATACATAAGTATATATTATATAGGTATAACTTTAGAACAAATTTTTGTATTGCAACCATTTCTTTGAGACGTATAAGGAAGAAGTCAAATATTGTACATTTGTAATTGTTTTATAACTGGAGTTTTGAGTTCCATGAAAAATTCTAACCTAAAGGTAAAAGGTAAAAATTAAAAAATAAAATATTCATTACTAAGTATGAAACAATAACTTACTAAAAATACTTAGGAATTTTTCACAATTTTCTTTATAAAACAACAAATGTTATAGAAAAAGGTAAATAACTTTTTGGAAATGTGCCCTTTTAAATATCTTTGATTTTTTACATAATACCTTTATTTTGTTTTAATTACATATTTACTTTTACATAAGAAATCACGTTTTTTTTTTCCCTATTTTAAAAGTGTGCGAAATGCATACAAATTAATATGTTATGTCATAAATAACGTGATCAAAATACAATTTTTATACGGTTTATACATATTTTAAAAATAAAAATTAGTTAGTATTGAAATTAGTTCTATTGGATTACAATTTTTAATTAAATGAAACGTTTTAATTCTATACTTTCTTATATAGTAAATTTATAAATGAAAAATCAATAAAAAGCACAAATAAAAATAATAAGAAAATTAAAAAATTAAAAAGATACAATTAAAAAGATTTCGGTATATACTAAACGTAAATATACGTATATGATATTTTGTTACGTTAGTCAAAAGGAGTTAGCTAAAAATTAGGTTTTTTGTTTTAAATCTAGGAAAGAATTCCTTGGTACATTATAGGTTTGACTAAATGGGCAGAGAGGAAGTGAGACAGGAAAATAGGACAAAAGGGGGGAAATATAGGATAAAATTGGATATGAGCTTTTTAAGTACTCTTTTTAAATAAGAGCAAATTGTAAAATGGAGTATTACCAACAGAGTGGAACACATTATTGGTGGAAGCATGTTCCACATTTTATAAGTAGTTTTGAAAACAAATGAATTTACATAATCAGTTTTAAACTATCTAGGAATTTCTACAGTGTATAGATATAGGTATTTTTGCCTCTCTTGTGTTACATTGGAGTTATTTGAGAGGAGGTATTTATGATGTAAAAGAATTTGTACGGGTGGTTTCAGACACAGGTGTTTAAAAATAGAAAATTTTCAATTTAGTAATGAAGTTTTAGCAATATATATCAATATCTATTAAAAATTTTCTTAACGATGACCAAACTCTTAACCGTAAAATCGCGACAGCACGTTTTGTCCTTTTAAGGTTTAGCTTACCAGAATGGGGTGTGATCCCTTAATGTTACTGTTTTATTGTATACAGAACCGCGTACTATTTACATCGAAGTTTACAACAAAAAATAAACAAAAGCAACAGAAGTTAAAATAAAAATGGAAACACGAAACTAAAAATAAATGAAAGTGAAAGAAAAAAGGATAAATGAAGGTATATCTTATATCGTAATATTATGATTTTCGCATTGTGCACCCTCCGAACCTTGTTACTTACTCATACCAGGAAAACTTTAATTAATCATATTTTTTTGTTTTAAAAAGAGGGTAGTTTAAAAAATAGTTATTTAAAAGATTGAATTTACTGTATATTGTTAAAACTAAAAATGAAACGCCGATTACGATGGAAAAAACCGTAAACAAAAAAACATTCAGTGCAACAGCAAACACTGGTTACAAAAAAATATCATCAAGACACTGTTACTATAGTTAATCACATTTACTAATGATTCAATGTCGCGACAGTAATATTTTACTTTACTTCTGATTCACAATTTTAATTTTAATTACTATGAAGGTAACTATTTAATTTTCTTCCTTTTTCAATTCAAATTTCAGGAATGTAAAAGAGGCATTCCTTAACACCCTTGTACAAAATTTCAAGTTTCTATTTCTATTAATTTCGAAGATATGCTTGTTAGCCCTTGGGAGGCGTGTGTCAGGTACCCGAATTGCAACTCCAATTCATCAAATCCATCTCAGAGACATAAAGAAAACATGCCAGAACACAATTGTTTTAAATTTAAAGGTTTTACTTTTGTTGGTTTTGGAGATATGCTCGTTTGCTCCTGCGCTTGTTCGGAAGTTTCCAAAATGCGAACCCATGGTTCAAATTCTCTCAAATGTCAGTTTCCAATTTTGCATAAAAGTAAACATAACAGAACACCCTTGTACTAAAAATAAAGGTTCTATCTTTGTTGGTTATGGAGATATACTATGTTTACTCTGAGACTCGTTCGGAAGCTTCTAAGATCCGAACCCATAGACCAAATCCTCCCAGATGTCAGAAACATAAATTAAAAACGAAATAACATCATTGTACCAAATTCAAAGATTCTATCTTTGTTGATTTTGGAGATAATCTCGTTTGCTCTGAGGCTCGTTCGGAAGCTTCCAAAATTCGAACTCATGAACTAAATCCTCTGAAATTCAGAGACATAAAGAAAACATGAAATAAGACAGGTGTACCAAATTTAAAGGTTCTATCTTTGTTGGTTTTGGAGATATACTGGTTTGGTCTGAGGCTCGTTCGGAAACTTCCAAAATCCGAATCCATGGTCCAAATCCTTTCAAATTTGAACCCATGGCCCAAATCCTCTCAAATTTCAGACACATAAAGAAAACATGACGGAACACCCTTGTACTAAATTTAAAAGTTCTATACTTTTGTTGGTTTTAGAGATAATCTCGTTTGCTTTGGGCTTGTTCTGAAGTTTCCAAAATTTAAGCCCATTTACCGATTTTGTCCTGATTTTGTCCGAACTTAGCCTTCTTTTTGTAATTAGTAACCTACTATATAAATTTCATCAAGATAGCTTCACTAGTTTTTGAGTTATCGTGCGAACGGACGAATGGACGGATATCGTTATATCGACTCAGGAGGTGATCCTGATTCAGAATATATATATGTATATGTCCATATCTAACTCGCTTTCTTTTGGTGGTTACAAACTCCATATCAAAGTAATATACCCTATACTTTTGGTGTAGTGTATAAAAAGGACCGTCACAATTTTGACTACTAATAGTTCTTAAATAGGGAGAAGTTACAAAAACTCAACTCAAATTAATTTTAAACGATCTTATACATTTCTTTTTATCTAATTATTTCATATTCGATTTCCATCAACATTTTATAATTACTTCACTATCATAATATAACCAAAAACATAATTTAAATAATGTATAATGTACATCAGTTCTAAAACACACCAGATGGTAAACATCAACACAAAATATCTCTTTTATAATCTTGTAGAATATCTATAATATAACCATTTACTAAATGATCGTCTAGAAAAAAAAATGAATGAAATTGAAGCTTTAATCTTTTTCATTTTATTTCCTTGTAACATATACATATACATATATATATATTTAATTTTTGTACAAAATACTATAACAATTTCATTCATTTAATAACAATTTAATATGAAATTAAATTTAATATGAAATGTTTTCTACTCTATTATTTTATATTGAACCGAACAGTCAATCAATACAAAAAAAAAAAAAAAACAAAAATCATATACTTATTATATTCTCTGGCACTGTATCGTTCGGTCTATGATAGTCGATAGTGGGAATTAAATTGAAAAATTATATGTTATCGGTAAAAAATAAAGTAATAAAAAGAAATTATAAAAGACATTAAAAAAGAAAAATAAAATTGAAAAGAAAATTATTATTAGTAATCAAATTATGAATTTTCTTCGCATAATTCTTTGTTTTTTCTTTTACACACCGTCTTAGAAAAATTTAAGGTACAAATTCACGTGAAAATCAACATTGCATGAAAATGTACAAACAACAAATAGTTTTTTTTTTTTTTTTTATAAAATTTACCATAGAGGCTCATTATTTTTATCATTAGTAATTGTTTTCAAGAATCAAATAAAAAGATGTAGTTTAAATACAAAACGCAGATATTTGAAACCTTTTTATGAAAAAAATGGGCGCATGTTGTTATTTTTTCGTTTTCCGTTTTGAGAAGATCTACACACTACAGGGCATTCACTAAATCGCTTATGATTCATATTTCACTAAGCTTCAGTTTCTTGAATTGAATTATTTTCTTTTAACAATTGTATATACAAGATAATAATTCAAGTTCACGACTATTATATTTGTACGCCATCTATTATTCTTTTAAATAATTATTTATTTATTTTATATTACGACGTTAGAATGTACGATATTACAATATTACGATATAAATAATACAATATCGTATTATAGGAATTTGATCATAAAACTACATATTTGTTCAGATATGCGGTAGGGTTTAAAAGTAATTAATCTGTAGAGTTGTAGTAATTTAAATCAAAATATTTATTGTTCCAAATTACTTTACTAGCTCTAAATACAAAGAAAGGAAAACATTGCAATAGATATATAAAGTAGAGCTAAACTTTCAAAGTCAAAAGGTGTATATATTCGAAAAGGAAATAATTGTACTCATAACCTAAGCTAACCTTTGAACTCATTGGGAAAAGCAGATTAAAAAATAGAAGCAGATAAAAAAGCAAAATAATTTTACTATGTTACCGGTGTTATGGTGTTACCGTTACCGGTGTCCAATCTCTTAGATTATGACCAGATTAGGTGACCAATTTAGTAAAGTTTTTATTGATATAATATTGAAGCCAATAATTTAAGGTTGCATTAATCAATAATTATAAATTGTTATAATATAATTTTAATAGCGGCACACTAATCAAATTTTTTGTGACGCACATAGATTAGGTTTTTAATCACTTAAAATTTTTTTTTTTTTTTCAAAAGAAGATGATGATGAGGTAATAGAAAATTATTTATAATAATACCCAACATATTTATGTACGATTATTATAAAAATATGTGAATAATGAATGTATATTATAAAAATATATGTATATCTAAAAATATGTATATACATATATGTATATATAAATGTATATTGTGAAACCATAGTAAAGTATTATACATTGACCGTGATTAAAGGTGAATAGCACCTTTAAGTATATTATTTTGTACCTAATATTATAAGTAAGTAGCTTAAATATAATATTAAGTATATATTCGTACACTTAATATGTGTGCATATGTATATATATGTTATATTTTTATTTATACTTGAGAACATATTTAGTAAGAGAGTTTAGTGTAGTGTATATATTTTGCACACTAACCATATAAGCGTTACATATTTGTAATTTTTACGTTTTTCTGACTTAATTGCTACGAAATTCTAATTTAAATGCAAAATCTTTTTCTTTGTTTTTTTTTTGCATATAGAAAGAGATAGAAAACCAAAAAAAAAAAACAAAAAAGAAAACCAAATAAGAAATGTTAAATAGGTAATAACGAAATATAATAATAATAAGACATGGGGAGAAAAAAATCATGGTCATGGAGTTTAAAAAGTTTATCTTTACGCATTGTTTGCACGATTTTATTTACAGGAAAGTGTGTAACTTACTTGTAATGTTAAATTTTTTATTTAATTATGTTATGATGCCTAATAAGTTAAATACCAACTAATTCATTTAATAATATTAACTAACTTTTAATTATTCATGTATTAATATGCTGTTTTACTTTTGTAAATTTCATAATATCCGTCCTAAAGATATAAAAAAAAGAAAAAAATTAATTTTTAATTATGTAAAATAGTATAGGGATTTTTGTTATGTGAAATTTTCAAAATTTTTTTTTTTTTTTTGCAATGATGATGACGAGACAATAGAAATTCCACAACAACTTGTACCTTAATGAAAGCCTTAATGAAAGCCTATTGACTTAAAATTCTTTTTTTTTTCTTGTTCCAGAAATTCCTTTTGCAAAAGAGGAAAAATTCGATTTTGTCATTTGTTTTATAAAAAGTATTTTAATATCTTCTTCTTCTTGTGTTGCCTATTCTTAACAGAATGTTAGCGTCATATGATAGTTTGTGTGATTTGCTTGTATAGTTCCCTGTCCCTTGCTGACTCTATCAGTGCACCAATTCCCGATATGCCATTCCAATTTCTAATATTTCGGAGCCAAGACAGTTGCTTTCTACCAACTCCCCTCCGTCCTTCAATCTTCCCCTGCACGATGAGCTGTAACATCTCGTATTTCGCACTCCTCATCACATGGCCAAAGTATGCTGTTTTTCGACGTTTGACAGTTGTGAGTAATTCTCTTGTTACATTCATTCTTGTGAGAACCTCCTCGTTCGAAACACGGTCTACCCATGAAATCTTGAGCATTCTTCTGTATGTCCACATTTCGAATGCTTCCAGCTTGTTCATGTCTTTTACTTTTAATGTACATGCTTCCACACCATATAACAAAACAGACCAGACATAACATTTGACATTCCTGGCCATTTCAATTCGGCACTTTATTTCCCCATTACAACTCCAGTCTTCGTTTAGCCAGCTTCCAAGGTACTTGAAAGTGGACACTTTTTCGATTTGAATGTTGTTAATTGTAATAGTCGCACCAGGATGCGGTTTTCTATTTCTGCTGACTATCATCCATTTCATTTTTTGAGTGTTGATGTTAAACCCAAAATTGTTACTGTAGTGGTTGACTCTATCTACTATGTGTTGTAAATCGATAATATTATCAGCTATTAACGTCGTATCGTAAGCATATCTCATATTATTTAAGAACGTGCCATTCACTTTTATGCCTCCTTCCACATTAGCTAGTGCCTCCACGAAGATAGTTTCCGCATATAAGTTGAAGAGCATTGGTGACAAAATACAGCCCTGACGTACCCCCCTTTGAATTGCAATGCTATCCGTTAAGCCATGCTGAGTTTTTACGTTAGCTGTTTGATTCCAATACAGATTTCTGATACAGTTTATAGTTTTTTCTTCGATATCTAATGTAATTTTAATATCAATATTTAATAAAACTTCAGGAAAAACGATGAAATAAAATTTCCTTTAGTGCCAAAAAAGCCGAAACCGTGTTAACATTATATTTGCATGTGTGATGTTTACATTAATTTCATGCTTGTGTTATAATTTCAATATGATGTTCCTTTTCACAACTTATACTTTATGTCAGTATAGGGACTAAAATCCTTAAAACTCGCTAATTTAATTATTTAAATGCTGATTATGTCCTTTGAAATTTTTACATTCGCGTGGAAGGTACTGACACTTTTCCAATGCTCGCTTAGGGAATTATTACAAACCTAATTGTCCGGTTAAACTTATATTTTTTCTTAAAATTTCAGCTTACTGTAAACAAATATTGAAAATTCTTAGAAAACAACGAGATTTGGAGTAGAAGAAATTTTAAGAAAGAAAAGTAAACGGTATTTTAAGAAATGATTACGATAGATTTTGAGTAAACGGAAATGAGATAGGCTGTCGTTCTCGTTTCTTGAAAGAATAATATAGTCTTCTGCTGCTATTCTCAATATTCGAAGCAGAAAAAAAAATAGAACATTTCTTTTCTAAATAAAAGATTTGTTTTTATTATTTTAGTCTTTGTCTATTGAGAGTGAATTTCGTATAATACTAAACAAATTTTCTGTTTAATCTATTTATTATTTATGTTCAAAAATTCTAAAATCTTTGATTGTTATTAGATAAAATTCTAGATTTTGGGTTGAATTAAACAATTTTAAATATTTTCTCAGTTATCTGAAATGAAACATTTTGAAAATACTATACTTAATTTTTATTTTTTTTGAAAATTACTATAATATTATAAGTTATCC
Source organism: Poecilobothrus nobilitatus (assembly GCA_947095535.1). Taxonomy (NCBI): domain Eukaryota; kingdom Metazoa; phylum Arthropoda; class Insecta; order Diptera; family Dolichopodidae; genus Poecilobothrus; species Poecilobothrus nobilitatus. The sequence continues at coordinate 47,550,480 of OX352772.1, read as the reverse complement.
TGGTATTATAAGTAAGATAAACCTGGGGTATCATACTTTAATCTGGTAATCAAGAAATAATATTGGTTAATAATACTGGTCTTAGTAATGTCTATAGGTTTTTTGTCACTTAACTTTTTAATGAAATAAAAATAAATATATTTCTGTTCTAAAATAGTTTTTATTTATCTTAAAAACGTTTTTTGAGAGCTATGTTCTCTTCATTTGTAAGAATACTTAACTTTTTACAATAATAATAAAAATAAATTTAAATAATCGTAAAAACGTAGATAGCAACACTAAGAAAGCTAAAAAAAAATTTTGTAGTTGTGGTTTGGGCGCGACAGTCCTCGTTCCTTCAAAAATAATCTTTTTTTCATAAAAATGTCTAAATTCGTATAAAATTCACTATTTTTTAAGGGAAATGTCAAAATTGAATATGAAAATTTTGGAGTTTTCAAAATTTATTATTTTCCATATGGAAATGTGAAAATTTAATTTTTTTTAATGCAATTGGTATATATGTGTGGGCACTGTAAGTATTAATAGTTGGATTCAAAATTAGAGCGCTTTACCGGAATATTTATATCCATATATGTATATGTATGTCTATGTGATATTTTGAAATTTCGGGATTTTCATTTTCGGAATTTTCTAATTTCGGGATTTATATTTTCGAGATTTAGATTTTCAGAAATTTGATTTGTGAAGTTTTTGTTTTAGGGATTTTGAATTTGAAATTTTGATTTTCAGGATTATGTACCCAACCCTATAAATTTCAATTTTTTTTTACCTTTTTTGCTGTTATGTGCAGTATTAGTTTTTGCTATGAAAAATAAAGAAAATTGTTGCAAACATTTACGGCTTTTATATAATAGATTTTATTACATTTCCGGAAAATTTTTGTTTAGTATCTATAATTTTATATTTATACATATTGTGATTCATAAATTCATATACAGTGAAATTTCAATAACTCGAACTTTCTAAATGTTCGGAAATTGGTTCGAGTTAAAGAGAATTCGAGTAATAGAGACTTAAAAAAAATTGTACAAAGCATAATTAAATTTTTTAGTTTTTTTTTCTTTTAAAGATAAATATTTTAATTTTCTACCGGGCATTTTAATTTTCAAATTTACAACGAATACAAAAAATATGTTATTTGCCTGAACTGAATGTTCATAACTGTCAAATATGTAAACATGTACAAATATTTACCTACATGCACCTCATTCTAACAAATACTGATGAAAACTAAAACAGAAATGAAAGAATGATAACAAAAAGAATAACAAAAGTTATATTTTGTTTTCAATTTAATTCAACAAAAAGGTCGAGTTAAGGAAACTTTTTTACTCAAAATGACATTAAATAGTTCGAGTAAAAGAGATTTTCGAGTAAGAGAAACTAATTTATATAAACAATTGAAACAAAATTTTAAAAGCATCAAAATAGTTTGAGTTCATAAACAGTTCGAGTTTAGGAAGGTACAAGTTAGGGTAGTCCCTCTGTATAAATCTTTAATGGTTTCTATAATATATTTAAGATAAAACTTACACATAAAATGGTTTCTTTTATAGAATACATGTTTTTAATATGACTCACCTGTAAAAAAAAATTAAAAAATAAAAAGAAAATTATTAGTTGTGTTTTAATTAGATTTTTTTTTTATTGCATAGATTTTTATCTGTTATTATGTTTACAAATAAAAAAAAAATATTTAGACTTAAAAAAATTATAAATTTGTTCTATAATTACTAAAATTTAAAGTAAAATTTATTACTCGTAAAAACTAGTTAATTTCTAGAATGTGAAAATTTATTCATATGAACTAAATCCCAAAAATTCTAAAAATATTTATTGAAAAAATATCAAAATATTGAAAATTAGTTAATTTTTTTTTGGAAAGTTAGTGCATTTTCTTCAATTCAAATAGTTAATAGAACGCTGCCTGTAATTTGTCGCCACCACATTTGTTTATGTAAAAGTGGTTTGTAATGTAACAGAAATAATTTGGCGGAATTTTGTAGTTGGAAGGAAAACCAGGCATATAAAACCCTGCATATAAAATATTTATAACTAATAATAAATTTATGATAGATTCTGAATTAGGATGGGTTTTGAAATTGGATTCAAAATCACGATGTTGCCTTTTTCTAGAATATTTTATATGAGTAAGTGACATTTTGAATTAAGAGGAATTATAGAGTTGGATTCTGAAAAAAAAAATATAACCCTGATTTTGTAATCAACTCTAAAATCCTTTCTAATTATTTTTTTTATATGTATATTTCAACATCAAAAACTTTAAAATAGTTTACAAATTATTGAAACCCTGATTTTGTACAGCCAACTCTAAAAACTCTCCTATTTATTCTTTTACATATAGACTTATTTAATTATCAAAGATTTCATCAAATTCATTATTTTTAGGATTAACTTTTTTTTTTTTTTTGGGGTTTATTTTATTTGTTTTGATATCAAGACGAAAAATGAAAGGAACTTAGTATAATTAAGGTGATCTTAAATGAAAACTTATTTAAAATGAATTAAAGATATTCAGAAATAGAGATATACGTCCTGAGACTATATGATCTGTAGCTAAATAATTATAAGATAGAGGTTTTATATATAAGTTATTATCAGAGTCTGATTCTATTATTCCTTTTAAAATGGCACACGGTATAATACTAATTCAATGTTTTTTTTTTTTTTTTTAAATTAATTTTGCAACTTCAGCTTTTCTAATCGGATAGCAAACTTCAAATTAAGTAACTTTGTGTACCAATATATAATTAGCTAAATATTATCCAAGTGTTAAATCAAGATTATAAAATTATAAAATATTAATATATAAAAAAAATTGTTTTACATAATATGCATAAGAGTTATGTATTACATATAATTAAAAATGTATGTTGCAAAAAAACCAAAATTGTAAATTTCTTATAATTTAACTTATAACTTCTCATAAGTTAAAGTTTTTTATGAAGTTTTTATTATTGTTGACTATTATAAATTATGGCTATGAGATTTTTTGATAAAATTTTTTTTTTTTACTAAAAATGCGTACAGAAAATCTTTACAATATACTCATAAAAGTATCATAAAATTCAATTAGATATTCTTGAAATTTTAGTTTAAGGCTGTAAAATCAGATTTAATTTTTTTTGCAAATATTTCCTCAAAAGTTATTATGGAATGTTAAAAAATAATTGGGACATTGCATTTTGTAATATTAAATTTGTTATATTTTGAGAAATCATAAATAAATAGATACTAGATTTTTTTTTTTTTTTACTCTTTATATCAAAGCGTCAAACGTATAACTAGAGAATTTTAATAAAAGAGCATTTAGGCGAGAATTTAAGATCAAATTAGCCTTGGAATGAAAGATCAGATTAGTCTTAGATTTTAAAATTGTGAAAAAAGGTAAAGCAATGAATGGATTTAGTTATAAATAAAATAAATTTTACAGAAGTTGTTGTCATAAAACTTGATCATCATTTATACGATTCCAGAAGTCTAGATTCATCAAGTTCCAAGAGGTGCAAGAAGCCTGAACCGGCTGCTCTAGACTAACCAAATTTTACAAAAATTATTGGAATGTAACTCGACACCTCTTCACTAAATTGTAGATACCCATTTCAAATAGACACACTTTTTAAAAAGAGAGGTTGTATGACAGCTATTCGAACCTGTCTTACCAGCCCAACCAAATTTTACAGATGTTGTTGGTCTGTAACTCGACATCATTTTGCGAAATTTCAGATACGTAGCTTCAATAGATACTGAGTTATTTTCATATAAAGAAAGAAGTTGTATGGCTGCTACTCGAACCTGGTGACCGAAAATGCTTGATTTAAATAGCGAAGCTAACAATTTAGCAAAAGTATCATAAAAAAATATTACCTCCTAGCGCTTTTATTTTTTGAGTTATCGTGCGGACGGACGTGAGGTTTATATACGGACGGATATGGTTTAATCGACTCAGCTCGACTCCTTTAAGGTGTCACAAACGTAACGGCAAATTTATTAACCCTTAAACATAGTTCATACGGGTATAATTATATTTTTTATTTACATATGTTTTAGGAGAACGTCAACATCTTCATTCATCATATGTCTGCAAAGTTCAAACCAATTTTTACGCCATAAAAAAATTCTTCTCTAACCCGAACAGTGCAATACACAGTACTAAATAAAGGTTCCCAAACCTATTGTTTTGTAAAAAAGGAAGGTCGTGTTTAATGGGTTAAAGTCCCAGACGTTAATAGAGGAGTAGTGCTTGTACCACTCCTCTTTAGTGTCTTTCGATGATTCCCACCTATCTTTGTAAAACAAAAAAAAAAAAAAAATAGTAATGATAAAAAACTTTTTTGCTTAATATTTTTACATATTTACTATATAAAATTTATACAATTCCTTAACTAATTTTGAAGAGTAATTTTCAGCTATACTTTTCTTTATGTTTGCATTGCTAAGACCTAATTTAAGTTTTATAACTGGGATAAAATGCTATCATTACTTTCATCCCAGAACTAATAACGAACATTAAGACAACTGTATAAAATATATTTGCAAAAATAATTATTTGATTTTTTTTATGACGATTGAAAAAGTGTTGTAACAAAGGTATTAAGTCTGTTACTATAATAATAATATTAGATTTTTTATTTCGAATTGAAGAAAACAAACATCTAATTTAGATTTTTATCATTCCTCTCAAAAAATTATACGTATGCGTATTTAATGATTAGTTTGTGTTTATTATAGAATTATTAAATATTGGTTTGTGTCTTCAATTAATTTCAGCAATAATTTCACAAATAAATAATTTATATTATAGAAAAAATCGGTTGAAAGATTTTACCAGAAAATTATAATTTATGAAAAGAAACAATGTGGCAGTACTATAGCATAGCATTTCAATAAAGAACTAAGTGAAGACAGATATTATATTAAGAAAATTCCAGAATTATTTTCTTTTAGTCAAAAAAAAAAATTACTATACACAAAAAAAATTTCAAACGTAAAAAGAAGGCGTAACTCTACTTCTTTAGAAAATAGGTAAGGTAATATATGGCCGTAGGTGATTTATGCAATTTCCACAAACTCGATTATTCTTTGTGTGTAGTTTATATTTTATAACAAATTGTGTTCTTAATTAAATGTAAATTAATTTAGATATCCAATCTCTACTGTTACCCATAAGTCATAATTCAGCTAGAAAGGGGCCTCGGTAGGGAGAGTGTATAAAATATGCTGTAGACACCGAGGGAATGTGGGTTCGAATCATAAGAGTTATTCGCCCTTACGACATTTACAGCCACGCCTGAACATGAAAGGCTGTGTAATTCGCTGTCCACATTTATGTGGCAGAAAAATGCATTAAAAAAAAAAAAAAAACAAAATACCGCTAGGAAAACATTTTATTCATATCAATTCTAGTCACACATTATTTAGCCATTCGAAATTGCAGTGACAATTAAATAATCAAAATGACGTCAATAGTCTAATTAACAGCTATTGTTATTTTTCTAAATAATATTTATTTTTTTTCTATAATAATTATGAATATTTGCCATCTTAATTTTGTGTGATAACAAATTTTTTCACCATTTTAAAAAAAAAATAATATTTTATAACCAGGTAAATCTTGATAACAACATATTATTTATAAACACTTGAATAAACAAAAAATTCTTAAGTTGTTTTTAAATATTTTGTTTAATAACAACGCAGCGTTTAGCGTTCATAATAAGCGTTTCAAATTAAAGAAAAATAAAACATTCATCTAGGTCAAAAATAATTAGAGCAAAATATATACTTGTTTTTTTTTTTTTTTATTTAAACTTGAATTTATTATTTATTTATTTTAATATTTTAGAAAATTTTAGCAATTTTTTTTTTTTTTAAGTAAAATTTTAATGCAAAAATTATTTTCTAAGCAGTTAAAAATTTACATTTGAATTTCTTTTATAACAAACGAATGATTCGTTTAATTACAATGATCAAAATTAATTTTTTTTTTTTGGTTTTTTTTTAAGAAGAGAAAAAGAGAAAAAAATAGATAAAGAGGGAGAAAAGTTACTACTATATAAATATTTTGTATTTTCTTAAATATTAATTAGAATTTTACAAATCTTATTTTTATTTTGCAGACTCTTTTAAGATAAGGGATGTTTTAATTACCTATTTACAAGTTCGTCTTGCTTATAATATATGTAAGCTGGGTTTGGGCTACTTTAATACATTTTTGAAACTTAAAATTCTTATAAATACACGCTACATATGTTGAAACCTTTAAGAAACTTGAATTGATAAAAATAGAAAAAAAAAAATTCTTTAAATTTTCTAAATTTTAGATCCAATCAGATCAACACCATGAAATTTGTATAAAACAAGTTCAGGGCAATAAAAGAAGGGGATACTGTTGACGTTAAATTAATATGGTTTTATAATTTTTGGGTTAGTTTTTTAAAACAAACACAGTGTTCTTCAGCTTCTAAATTATTATATAAAATGTTTTTTTCTTTAACATCAGTTTTTAGTTTTTTGCTTTTTTACTCTAGGGAGCATAGGGCTTTTACAAAGCTTCTGTATCTAATTATATTTTGTGTCCGGGCCTACAATTTGGACCCTAATTTGTGTCCGGGCCTTTACTGCTTCTTTGTATTCTTTTGTTATTGTTCTTCTCCATCTATTTTTAGGCCTTCACTCTTTTCTTTTTCTTTGCGGATTCCAATCGAGGGCTTCTCGGGGGATCAAGTGGTTTTTTTCATAGCGCGTGTACTATCCAACTATATTTTCTTTTTCTAAAGACTAGATCAATGAGTTTTTGCTTTGTCATATTGCATATGTCTTCGTTTGATATTCTCCTGTTCAGAATATCCTACATATAATGCGCAGACATCTGTAACTTTTGAATCATATTTTTTTTATGACCAGACTTCAGTTATGTCAACAACATACATATGTCTTAGGTTGGGTTGATTTTACTTCTATTCAATTTACTCACATAAGTCGTTGTTTATTGTGTTATCAAATCAGATAATATTTCTAAATGGTTATCTTTTAATCAAGTCCCTTAAAATATAATTATCCAATATGTGTTTTAAAATAGTATTTTTCTTACTAAGTTTTCATCTAATCATTAACAATCATTAACAATAAAACGTTTCCCCTAATTTTGATTGACTGATTATTCCACGTTAGATTATTTCAGTTAAAGCACGAACCCCAGAAATTTCTATCATTGGTGTTTTTTCTAACTTTACAGTTGACTTTACTCAGAAAAAATTTAGCATTTAAAACGAATCTGGAGTTTTTTCTAAGACAAATAATTAGGTTAATCGGAATTATGATCAAAAAATTGCTGGATTTGAATCTATGATCAGATTCGAACATTGACTAGTTAACATACCGCAACACTATGCCTTGTCAAAGAAATATTTTTATCGGAGAGGAAAGTACTTAAATGTCTCACATATTTAACGAAATATCTTTTCAATGTATAAATAATAAATATATATGAACGAAACACTTCAGTTCCATTAGACTAAAGACCTTCATGGTCTAATTTGTAAGAAAGCACAATTAATATTACAATGATAGTAATTTGTTCACATTTTTTTTTTTTATATGAACTTATTTAAACTATTATCGTTATGATAATAGATAAAAATTCAACTTCTTCAATTATAATTATTTAAAAAAAAAACGAAAAAAAACCAAAAATAAAATAGTTAAAAATACTATCATTAAATAATTTTAAATATTATGGCAAAACATTAAAAAAAAAATAATTATACAGGATAGCGTGTTTGTTTTTTAATAGTAACATGCTACTATAGTAGTTGTATAGTTGTCTTGCATGACGTTTAATTAAAACTACATTTTTGGTTTTTTTTTTTTTTAAATTATAAAATTTAGCAGACCGTGGCCATATATACATATATTAACTTAAAATTACTAATTAATTATTAAATTAATTACTAATTTTTTTTTTTTTTAATATAAAAAAAATCATGGCGTTTAACTGCAAAAAAAAAAACAAAAATATGTATGTTTTTTTTTTTTTTTATTTTTATTGTTGGAAGAGAGTATTATTAAAATTGATTATTAAATTTTATTGGAGGTGAAAGAAAAGCAATTTTTTTTATAGTAATTAATAGCAATTAAAAAATAATTTTGAAATTTTTTTAAATTTTAATTTTGATTGTCCGTTTATGCATTTCTTGGTATCTGTTACAATGTTTTTCCTTAATTATAACCTTATATTTGCCTCAATTCTTCTTAGCACTTCAAACAAATGTAATAGATATGTTATTATGCTTTTTAGATTTCATCAAATCATAAAAATTAACTCTTCTGTGAAAATGATCTCTTCATATTTAATTTAGACTGGAGTATCTTATGGCTTTCGTAGTCACCGGTCAGCTTTTAGCGTAACGGTGTCAAAAGTCCGTATTTACTAAACTTTAGGTTGGGACCTTTAATACAAATGTACAGTTTGATTAATGGGATAAGAAGTGCAAAGAATTCTTGAGAGATATATTAAAGAAAGATGTTAATGTTCTTCTCAAATTTTTCGAAATCATACATATATCAGTTATCAATTTCTGCAAACACATGCGACGGTATCTGATTCTAAAAACGTCACCTGGGCATGATAAACGAATTTCCAGAAGCTGTCTTATGCTAACGATGGTGCAACTTCTACAATGTTAGAGGCGGACATCTGTCGCAATCCTTCTTTTGCTTAGAAAAAATTTGAGTGGAGGCATTAATTGTTTTATTTTACCTACAAGATATCTATAAAACAAGATCAATGATCCAACTGTACAGCGATGGCTGAGTGGAATGATATTTGAGGCAACACTGCGGAATGATTAATAAGGCGAATAGGTCTGTTTTGCATATTTGTGAGATAACCCAGTACAGTTTGGGGGGGCTCCGCCCCAAATGTGTGCATTATATTTCATTTTTAGCCTAATGTGCATTTTATAGATATTGAGAAGATCATGATGGTGCTAGACTTTTTAAGAAAACTAATAGCAAATAAATTTAAAAAAAAAAAAATGAAATACAATTTTACAACATATTTTATTTAGCGGTAAGTGTTGTTATAAAATACTAAAGTTTGAAGCTTTTAAATATTGCTAAACGCTACTTTCTGTACTTTTAATATAACTTTAACATTTAAATTTAATATTTTGAACAGAATAAAAGTTCTGTTGGATCGTCTAAATGGATCGCCAGTGTAGAATGGATTGAACTGTTTTATTAAATTATAATTATAGATAAATTGGTCATTTAAAAAACTTGAATGAAAATTAAAAAACTTTAATTTATTTTAATAATAAAAATGATGCTTTAATTAAATCTGAATTTATTTTCTCACATTATTTTTAACTTTTGCTTAAAATATTGCAATTATAATTTTTTGAAGAAGAAAATTAACTAACTGTACCATTGAGCTCATTTTAATTACATGAAACTCCTACTGAGATTATTGATATGAAAAATTAAATTCGATACAGTAAAAAATGATCAAAACAAATTTTTATGCATAAATGTTTTTGGCAGAAACAATGCAGGTATCAGTTTTAGGTAAAACCCTTACTAAGACGTCTTTAAAAAGAAACCATTATTTGAATGAACTGAATGATAGTTTATTTTTAGCATATTTTTTCTTGAGAGAGTGTCATGCTGGATTAGATTTATTACAGATTTATTAATTGGACTGTGTTTCATTTGACCACATTTCAATAAGTTCTTTGTTGAACTTTATGTAAAAAAGTATTTGAGGAAAATTTCATAGTTGGATACAAAATCAGGATTATACGGAAACCCAAAAAGAAAAATAAAATATTTTGTTTTTCATGAGTTAGGGACGGCAGTCGCAACTAGATACTTGCTTTGTAGTTTAAATATATACCTTTAATATAAAGGAAATCATAAGTAAATAACAGAATAAATCTTCTTTTTATAGATGCACGTATGTATAAACTTTGGCTGTAAAATGTTTTTTTTTATACAACGTTTATATAGGCAAGTGACATTCAGTCTAATAAAATACAGGATTACGATAGTAACGGTTTTTTGCTTTTTATAACCCAAAATAAAGAATTTATTTTTTAAATTAATCTCACTAAAGTCATTAGATGTTAAATAATTTTAAACAATTTATTATGAATTATAATAAATTGAAAAATTATAATAATTTTTTTTTGTAAAAAGATGAGTTCAACGATGATTGATTCAACTAATTAGTAAAAATATATTTATATCTATTTTGCATGTTTATTTCCCATAGTTTTTTAATTATTCAGTTTTATTATTGCTTATTAATTTGAATAATAAGGAAGCATTATTATAACTGAAGATGAAGAAATTCTAATTTATATATACTGCTTATAATATAATATAGTTACTATAATTACCAGAAGTAAGAAATTTAGAAAAATTATTTTGTTAATTAGTGGTATTCTTATTGAATTCTTTTTTATTTAAAATTCTTGTAATTAGATATTGATTGATGATCTTCATTTTAACACGTTAGAAGAATGGAATGACCCAATGAAATTTTAATACGAAATACTTAAATGAGATTATATTTAAGGGTTTAACAAAGAATTTGTTTATACGTTTAACTATAATAAGGAGATAAACGCTATTGTCATTAAATATATATTATAACACATTTTGTAGAGTGATGATGTAAATTGATGTTTTGTAGTATGATGATGTAAATTAGTCTTTTAATAACAGGTAACAGGTTACAATGTTAAAAAAATTAAAAAAATTAAAAGAATGATGAAATAATAATATTTTTTTTTTTAAATCGAAAATTTTAACAATCATAAATTAAACATTACTAAACTATACTATCATAACACTTTAAAATACATAGAACTGAAATAAGACATTTTTGAATGGGTTGGTGTTATAATGGACCATTATCTTATCGGTAGACATGCTAAGAGAATTGATGTTATAGAGAGCCTGGAGTTCTCTGATTTCTCTCCACCTCATCTCGGAAGTTTTTTTTTCAAAATTAAGGTGAACTCTCGAAAATTTATGTGATATCTAAGGAGACCTAACATCAACTCTTGTCGAATAGATCCTCCTATACGTTTTTGAAGCTACACAGCGGACTTAGAGTCTAGTGTTTAGTGACACGTTTGGTCAGTCTTCATAAATAAAAAAAAAAGTATTCAATAACATATACATAAATAATGTAATTCATTTTTTAGATTTTTTTCTTCATAATTTTAGCATAAACATATCGGTTCAATTTTCTATCAATTTTCAATCGTAATGTAAACAAGTCACATAAGTTACACAACATTTCAGAAATAATTAAAATAACTAAAATATTTTAAATGGTTTCTTAATTCAACATTGTTATAACTACAAAGTCATATTAATAATTCAGAACTAGAAGAATTCGAATTTTTTATGTCACATTTCTACAAAACACAGATCATTGATTCAAAAAAGAAGAAGAGGCTTGGTGAGGGAAGACCCATCCTAAATCCACCTGAGCACCTGCTAACAACTAACCTCCGGAAGCAATAAATAATTTTAGTCCAATTTAATTTTTGAATATTATACCATTCGAATCTATGTGGAAAGTAGCTAAGGAAACACGTTTTGCTTTATAAGTTTCAAAAATATCCTATTGCATAACAGTAAGGGTATAGTAAAATAAATCTATAGGTAGTTTAATGTATATTAAACAACTTTAAATAATATAATATCGAAACTAATTTGTTTAATATATACAAAACATGATTTAACAACATTAATTTTAAATTTCAATTGAAATTCTTAATTAAAATGCCAGTTTAGTATTTTTATAGTGAAATAATTACCGGTACATTTTTAATTTACTGGATTCTGGGATTATAAACAGAAAAAAACACATTTCAGAAATTGTTAGATAATAATAGATTCGTTTGTAAATATTAAATATCTGGAATATCATATCTATATGAAAGCTATAGGAAAGAATTTGAAAAAGAAAAACAAGTTCGAAATCAACTTTTTTTTCGATTTTAGAATCATTCGATTGAATATAATCAAAATATTTTTCTTTTTTTTTTTATTTTTCTACAAATTTATTAACTGGATTTTTTTTTCTTTTTTGTAGCGCCATCTACAATTTAATGTAAATAACTTTTTGATATGAAATGTTATGACATTAATAAATAATAAATACAACCGTATATAGAAAATCACAGTAAACACGACACAGTTATTAACTATTTACTATTGAATAAAAATAAAAAAATATATAATTATTTTGTTGTGCATAATATAACATAAAACAATTACAGTTACAATTAGAATTTTCGAATAGAAAAAAAAAATATATATATATATATGTAGTTACATACATGTGTATAAGTAATAATTGTATGTAGGTTGAAGTAGTGGACGAAGTTTGTTAATTTTATGTTAAGAGTAATTTTCTGTTTAAGAATTTATTTATAGTTTTTGTGTCATCTTGGATATTAATTTCATTGGAACATGATTTTTTCTTTTCTTTTTTTTTTTTTTTTTTTATTTAAAAATAGTCACTAATAATTTTAATTTTTAACAATAATTTTATTTTTAAATAATAATTAATTATGTACAAACGTTTTTTTTTCACATATAGGTGTATAATGTTAAAATTATTTTAAAGGAAAATCCATGTGAACAAATATTTCTAATGGAGTGTTACCGTTTAAAGTAAAAACAAAATTAAAGTGTAATTTTATGTTAGTTTTATGTTAGATTAGAAAATGTTCCGTTATTTTTTTTTACTGTATATTATTGGAAAAAAAATATTATTAGAGATGGTTGATTTGATAGGTATAATATATGTATTTAGTTTGGTTATGTCAGAATGGTGTAAGTGTTTTTGAGAATTTTTAAATTAGCTAATTATTAATTATGCAAGGTTTGAAATTTTAAGTTTGCGATTAATTTTAAATTTTTTGTTGTGCTTAAGTAGATTATTCAAATTCTAATTTTCTACTCTGTTATTAAGGTATTAGTAATTAGAATGTACTGTTATTAAGGCATTAGAGTAGATTAGAATTTTTAAGGGGTATATAAGTAACACTGCGATCTTTTAATGTTGATTTATTGTGCTTATACTATTGTGCTTATACTACGTGTTATACATTTTGTCTTCATTTATAATACTTTTGTCAGTTTTCTTTTGCGAATAACATGCTTCTAGATGCAAGAAAGGTTTTTGAATATATGTCCTGGAGATTCTTATTTTTAGATATTATATAGAGATTATAGGCAAAGTGAGAATCATAAAGATAGAGTATAAATCATAAAAGAGCCAAACTTTCTCTTGAAACATATAAGTATGCAGTAGATATTTTGTAAAACGGACACAATAAAAACATGGGTCATTATACCCGTACGATAGGATCGGGTATAATAAAATTACTCCTCCGTTTGTAACACCTCGAAATAAGCGAGCTAGATATACCTTCAAAGGTATGGATCGGATCAGAAAAAAATTCTAAGACTTTTGAGCCATGTCCGTCCGTCCGTCCATCAGCACGCTAATTCAAAAACTAAGGAAGCTAGAATCTTGACATTTACACAAAATATTCTGGGAGTAATTTGTAGGTTCCCTATTTTTTTTGGTTGAGTTTGGACCAAGCCTTAGGGTAGCTCTCGAACACCTAACTTTTAGATCCCCACATTTTTTTTGCAATAGAGCTATGAAATTTTAATTACTGATAGATCTCACAAAAATATTAATATTATTTTTAATAACTTTTTTATGTAGCCCCACCCGTTACGGAGCTACAGCTCCCCAAAGGTTCAAAAAAGCTTTATATTTAAATTGTTATAGCACAAGTTGTATAAGGTATATCTTCATTTTGAAAACGCCAAACGATTACTACTTTCATTAGCTTTAAAAGTATATATACAATAAATACATATTTGTGGCATACGGTGTCTTAATTTACCGTTATGCGAAACTCAAATTTTGCAAAATCCTTTAACCCTTCTATCTTCTAAACGGTTTAAGTTGGAAACTTGAAATTTTTACAGAAGTTAGATCTTTAAAAATAAGTATGAGTCATTTCAGAAATTTTTTTTGTATCACCCCCCGTTTAGGAGCTGTAAGGGGTCAAAAACTGAAAATTTCTTATTTTTAAACACCTGTAACTTGAACACCTGTTAAAATTTGTTTGAAGTATTACACAAAAATTAAAGCTTCAACATTATACTCTTATTTCTGTTAATAACTTTTTTTAATAATATAGGGTTACTTTATAATTGACGAAAGTGTTACTTGATTTTTTCAAATTTTCTAACAAATTTCTTTAAAACGAATTTTTTCCATTTTGTTTTACTCGATAATTTGAAATTGTTGAGGATATAATGCGTACTACAAAAAAATGTAAATAAATAAACAACATAACGGTTGCTTGAAGAATTTTTATTTATATGATATTAATATATATACATACTTATATAATATCATATTTATTTACATATCGTATTATGTCACAATGTCACTAGTGAATGAATGATAAGAGTATAGATGTATATTATATAGTGCCGTATTTACATACATATATGTATTTTATTGTACTTATAAGAAATTATTCTGTCAATGGAATATTTAAATATAATATAATATAATATTTAAAATTATATTTATTATTTTGTACTAAGTAAATTTAATATACATTTACCGCTTAGTATTAAATGTTACTATAGAATATTTGAAAAAGTTTTGGATTGATAATCGTTATGTGGAAGGTTAGAATCTGCTTTAGAAGAATGTACATATAAACATATAGTTTGAATATATGTACAACCCATAGTACTAGAAATTATAAAATTCACCCAAATTATTTTAAAATACTAAAATATTAAAAAAATAATATTGTAAGCAGAGTGACAGGCTGTGAACATACTAACGGTTCGTACGAGTATCTAAGAGTTGACAAAGGCAACTGTATTCTTCCTCGTTTTTTAGGAATATTTACTGCATCGAATGTTAAAAAAATTAAGTAAAAATGAAGTTTATATATTAAAATTATAATAAAATAATTTTTCAAATGTTTTATTTTCATTTCAAAAAAATATTAAGTTAATTCCCCATTTTGGATGTTGCTTTTTCTCTAATTGATCAAAAAATAATTTGCTCATACAACAATATCGTTGTTCATCTCTTTTAATATCGTAATATAAAATACTTCTAAAGCGGTTTTGTTCGAAAATAAACGTGGATCAATATACATCGAAAATAAATTGATTTCTTCACTGAAAAATGACAACACATACATTATATGGTTTGAATTATATTTTTGTAATTATAACCCATTATAACTTATAATAACGTCGCAATAAAAAAAAAGATTAGTTTTTAAAAATTTGTCCACTCAATTAAAGGCACTGAAATGTGCGACTGTTCACTGTACAAAGTAGTTCAGGTACAACAAGTTCATTTGATTGTATTTGGAAATTCACTTGTATTTATTAAATTCAATTATGTTTATTACATCGAATATCTGCAGTATATTTGGGCCTTTGCTCTTAGGTTGGGTTAGGTTAGGTTAAGGTGGGTAGCAAAAATGCACACTTAGACCGTATTTGGTCCATTGTGATACCACATAGAAACTTTTCTATCCCACTCGCTAAAACCAATTTGAGCTTTTTGCTAAGCGAAGAATGCTCTTCATATATTTACCTGCTAGATCGCTAAGGTTGTTGAAGAGATATTGCTCCAAATGGGTATTCCTTCTTGCCGACAAGGCCGGACATGTGCAAAGGAGATGGAGAGTAGTTTCCTCCTTTTCTTCATCTTTGCAGGCTCTACAATAGTCGTTTGCGGATAAGCCAAGTCTTCTGACGTGCTTTCCTATTAGACAGTGACCGGTGATTATACCGATTGTCATTCCAATGTCTGGCCTTTTTAAGAGAAAGCAGATCGTCTTAAATCGGTTGTGGGCCATATCAATCTTGCGACATTGCACGAGGTCAAATGCGACATTGCACTAAGTCTTTGCTCTTAGTACCTTAATATTCGAACCTATATCAGTTTGAAACTAAATTTAACTATACTTTTACAATAGTAGGAACTCGTACTATATAAGATTTAATTTGTATAAATTAGAGATTTTCTCTTTTATTATTTATTTTTATATGATAAGATAAAATACGTAAGAAAAATATTTCCACATATGAATAATAAAAAATAAAACTAAAACAAAAGAATGTTAAGTAAATTTGTCATCTATTTCGTTCTAAAACTATTTTCTAAGTATCAGTTTTTATATATGAAAGATAGTTTTTATTTATTCTATGATAGTTAGATAATATTGTCTTATGTAAATGTTTAATCTTTATATTTTAATGGGATATTTTAAGAATGGGTCGTGACTTACTAGGTATATACGAGTAGATACATAATAAAAAAAGATAAATTTAAAAGAAAAATATAATTTTTTTTTTTAATTTTATTTTTATGATAAAAGCAGATGATTCAGACAAAATTATTACCTTATAATCCCTATGACATATCAGTTTTTTTTTCTGTTGATTTAATTTGTACACCCTTTTTATTTAAATTAACATTTTTATGATTTTTATGGACATTTTATTAGATAAGTGGTTATGATGAAATATTATATTTTATATGATTTTTGTAATTAAAGCTAAAAAGTAATAGAGGGCGGCCATATTTAATTCGTTCTTGATATACATATGTATGTATTAATAATACTTAGATTGCTTTCCTGAACATGTTGATAGCAGTTCATTCCGACGAATATGTTATCAAACATTGTTGCGTTAAGTTATATTGTCATTATTGCGGTCATATTTAATTCGTTCTTGATATACATATGTATTAGTAATATTTAGACTGCGTTCCAGAACATGTTGATAGAAGTTCATTCCGACGAATATGTTATCAAACATTGTTCCGTTACGTTATATCGTCATTATGTTGTTACATTATGCGTTACAATTTTTGATCGTATGAATATGTATGTATTATATGTTTAAAGGTTTTACAAGAATAAAATTGTTGTTAAATATTTCTTTGATTTTATTTTTCTGTATAATTTAAAAAATTTTCTTATGATCTGAAGTATATCTGAAGACTAAAGTATAGTATTTACAGTATTTAAAATAACAAAAGTTTAAATTCTTATCTTTCAGAGATTGCCCAACGAAGTCAGAAAGATTGATAAAATGAAATCTTCTTAATGGGTGCCAGATTAAGTATGTTACCTATTACTGCAGGGAAAATTTTCAAGATAGAAAATTTTAATCTTACGTCAACTTATATTTAATTGTAAAAATGCAGCTATCTATAAGAACCCATCACAGGAACAGAAAAACATAATATTTGTTTTTTTAATAGGGTTATTTACATTATATAAGAGCTACATTACATGTACATTTTGACGATTAAACATTAGTTGACTTACAATTAAAATTTTTGTTTTAAACATTTTTTCTGCAATAATAGGTATATGAAACATATACATATATATAGATAGCTATAATATCTGTATATTTGGACATTCCATATAATATTATCTATATTATATGTACATTTCATGTACAAAATTATAAAAAAGAAACAAAGTTACAGACAAAACTAATTTTGTACCTATTACTATAAAAATGACATACTAATAAAAAAAAATGGTGTGAAAATAAGGGCGAACTTTATCGGATCACTAAGTTTTCTATAAAAAACTTGTTCTTTATTTGTGTAACAACTTTTTCGCTTAATATCCTTTCTCATAATATTTTTCTGCTTTAAAATATTGGCAAAAAATATAAAAATTACCTTAGTAAAGTGGCACTTGGGGCTGACGGATTTCTACAAATAGCTTTTCAATTAGAGATATTTATGTCAAAGTTCTAAACATTAAATTTTATCGATTTCTGGGCTGCACCTACACGTGCCTACAAATAAAAAGACACACAGCAGAATACACGGACAAAAAGATAGGCACCACTCTAAAAACACTGAATTCAGATTTCTATGTATCGGAGAAATTCATATATGCAAAAATCTAAGGTTTGAAATTTTGATGCCATAAATACAATAACTTTCTTATACATAGTAAAGGGGCCTTAGTAAAGTGGCACTTAGGGCTGACAGATTTCTAAAAATAACTTTTCAATTCGAGATATTTACGTCAACATCCTAAATATGAAATTTTATCGATTTCCGTTCAACCATTTGAACTGTACACGTGCCTATAAAGAAAAAGACACACAGAATTACACACTGACACTTTAAAAACACTTAATGCAAGTTTTTAAGTACCGGGAATATTAACATATGCAAAAATTTTAGGTTCGAAATTTTGGTGCCATTACATAATAACTTCCTTATACATTACATGTACGCGATCGGTAAACATTTTTAAGGTGTAACGATAAACAATAGTAAGTAAACGGCATATCACAACAATTATTCAATAATTGAAGATATTTCATTCGAAAATGAGCTTCGAAAATTTATTATATATAAGTACAATAATGAGTCATAACAAAAATGAGATATAAGAAAAATTTGATTTACCCTCCAGAAAACTTAAACACACGTAACAAAGGTTGCTAGAGTAAAGGTGATAAAAAAAGAAAATAAAATGTGAAAATAATATTGTTAAGAATATGTAGGACTATAGTAGGAGTTACTTTTGTATATGAAAAAAAATTTTTTGAATAAACTAAGGCTTACCATTTTTTTTTTTTTGAAACTCTTAGAACAATTTTGATATCCTAACAAAATTATAACATTTATACAAAATTTTATAAATTCACAATTAAGAAGAGTTCGTTGTTACTGTTTCGACACATTTTAAAACAAATATTTTAGTTTTAGATTAGGTATTTTAATTTAAGATTAAAAATTAAAACATTTATATAAGTTTGAATTCGTTATACGTTTTTAAGTCAGATTAGAATTAAATTAAATGAAAATATTTAGGTAAATTAAAATTTAAGCCAGATTTAAATTAAAATATATAGGTACATAGATATCAGTTATTTTTAAATATCAAAAAAAAAAAAAAAACCGAACAGAAACCATTAATTTTATGTATAAAAAGAATTTTTATGTTTTTAATTAAATTTATGTTAGTAATCATATCTTGAGATATAAAAAAAAAATAAAATGATTTTTAATGAAAAATAAATTGCCTGGATCCAAATTAATGTAAACTTTAAAGAATTCAAAACTAACTTACAATAGTATCTTATTGTATCTCATAAAAATTCCTAACATATACTTAAGTATACGAAAAAAAAACCCCCATAAATAAGCATAAAAAAAAAGAAGAAGATTTTTAATTGTTTTGAAATTCCAAAAAAAAAAAAATATATATATTATAAATTGAATAAATTACTAGATTAAAAACAACTATTTAAATTATAATATAACAATTAACATTTTTTACACAATTTATTAATATTAAAGTAGAAAATGATCATTAAGATTTTGCCCTATTTTTTTTATATTATACATATGTATATATATTATATATACAAGATGTAAATATTTCTCTAACTTTAACTCTTTATCTCTTTTTTTTTATCTTTAATTTAAAATTTATTTTATTATTATTGCTTATAAATATTTATTACCTATATATATGTATTATGTATATAATATTTAATTAATAAAAATAAAATATAAATTTTTTTTTCTTTTGAAAAATTCTTTTCAAAACGATTTAAATTTCACACCTTTTGTTGAATTTTTTTTTCTATATACGTTTTATAAGTATGTCATCTTTAAATTTTGAATAGAATACAATTCCTATAATTTTTTATTACATATTATATTATATACTTCTTATATTTATACCATATCTATTCAATGTAAAATTTTACCACCATAATACCACGTATGATGCCATAAAATAAAAAAAAAAAAAAAAATTATAATTTTTATAATTTTAATTTTTTTTTTTTTTAATTTCTCTTAATATAACGTTTGTAATCTGCTCACCATTTTTATTATTATGATGGTTTTATTTAATTTCAAGTTTGCACATATTATTTATATCTTAAGAATTATCAAATATCTGAAATTTAAGATTTTTTTTTTTTAAGAGAATATACCGTTGTATAATTTTTTTTTTTTTAATTTTTATTATTGTAATGTGATTGTGGATTACAAAAAAAAAAAAAAAAGAAAAAAATACAATAATTCAAAAGGCGTGGTTAATAATAATAAAAAGGCGCGTGATAATCACCTTCGATTATCTTTTTCTTTTCTTTTCAAAATTTCTTTTCTTTTCAAAAAACTACAACAACAACAACAAAACAAAAATAAATTTAGAAATTATTTTCAACAAGACTTGATCATCGACATTCAACTTATACTGAATTAATATTATGTTATGTCCATCTTTACTTAACAACTGTTATCTTTGTCTTTTTATTTGTTATCTTTCTATTTTTATATATAGGTACTAAGTTGCAATTTCAATGATATCTTTACATCCCTATCTCTCTTCTATTTAACTATATAGTTGCAAACTTGCATTTTATTGTAAGAACAGTTTAACCCCTGAAAGGAGAAATCAATAAACGAGATGAAATCGAGTTTTTTTTTAATCTTTTTAATCTTTAGTTTTAAATTAATATTTCTTGGATTTATTATTATTTTTTTTGTTTTTTATTTTTTTTTTCTTCTCTTTATATAAATTGATTATACTGTTATCTGATTATATTCTATCTCTTTCTTTCAATTTAGTTATTAAATGGAATATAAAAGATTTTTTTTTTTTTTTTTAACATTATATTATAACAGAATAGAACAATATCAGAAAATCGCTATTATATAATACATATAGGTAGCCAATATAAAAATCATCATGTTTAATAATCATCATCACGATCATCATTATCATTTTAATCAATATTAATACATATTAAAATAATGATTATTTTTTTAAAAAATGATGATGATGATGATAATGGTGTTATTTGCACGATTTTTTAAAATTTTTTTCTTTTTTTTTTTTTTTTAATATCATGGTTTATATACTGTATACTATTGAAGTCAGCTGGCAGCATTTTTGATTTAGAGGATGAGATTTAGTTGTATAATGACTTTGCATCAGTGAAAAAACTAACAAAAAAAAAAATTAAACGTGAATTTACGGGACTACTGACATACATTCTTTCATAAGACCCAGTAGCCAAAATAAAAATAAATTGGACAGAGATGAAAATAAAAAAAAAAAAAAAAAGAAAATGAAAAGTAAGGAAATACTAGATAACTGGATAACTGGTAAAATAACCATAAAAAAAAATCAATAAAAAATTAATATTTAGCTATAAAAAATGAATTTAAGTAAATAAAAGAAAAAAAATTTCCCAATATAAAAAAAACAAAAACAAAAAAAAAAAAAATGTTATTGAACCAGTCTGCACTCTGCAGTGTCACATCACTTTGAAATATTAATAGCGTTACTATGTGATCACTGATTCCAGATTGAGAGCAGTAGAATTATAAAATTTTGGAAAAAAAAAAAATTAAAAGGATTTTTTATTTTTGTGTCAGAATTTTCTCTATAATAATAAAACAAAAAAAAATTCTTAGAACATATAGAAAAGAAATTATGGGATAGTAGAACGGAAGTTTGACATATTGAATTAATTTATTGAAAAGATTGAAGTATTTTTTTTTTTAACTGATTTTTTCATTAAAATATAACTGAAAATCATTAAATGATTGAAATTCAACTGAAAATCAATAAGACGGCTTGTAATTAAAAAAAAATTAATTACATAGATGGGATGTTGTATATAGTTTTATGCTTTAATTAAAAAAGAAATTTCTTTTAATGGAAATTCTGTTAACTCAGATAATATTTTATTGAATTTTTGACTTTTTGTAATAGCAGACATTTTTTTTAAAAACATTTTAAAGATATTTACATTTTAGTTGCATGTTTTGTGTGTTTTAGTTTATGTCCCATTTAGATGTACAATTTTTATTATTTTTATTTTGATTCAATTCTGACCATTTTATGATTACATTTAACCATAAAATTACCGAAATACTTTTTAAAATGTCAAAATCATATGTTTTTATTATTTATGATAAGATAAACTAAAAATTTTTTGAAGAGTAAAAAAAAAAAAATTAAAAAGAAATAATTTAGGATGGAAATATGTAATTTAGTCGCTTTTTTGGAATGAAAAATTTGAAGGATCTACTTCTCGATGGATGAAATGCAGCTTTTAAAAATTATATATACCTATCTTTATATTTAACAACGTTATATGATTTTTTGTTTTTTTGACATATTTCAAGGCGATATTTGACAGTCAACAGCCATAAGCAAATCAAAACGAGCCATGAAATTTTTTTATATTTTAAATGTACAATAAAAAAAAAATAATATGTTATTTTCTAATTTTTAAAAATTTTTAAAAATTATGGCGGAGAAACTACCCAAGTTCCTAAAAATGATGTATTCTTTTTGTTAAAATCAAAAATAAAGTTACTTTAATTTAAATAAATTTTTTATATTCTTATTTATGTCAAAATAAACTTTTAAAATCGAGTTTATTTTGCATATGTCAAAAATAGTTTCTCTAACAATTTAGATGTAATTCTATTGTGCTCCGTCTATTCTAATTTGTCTACTTATAATACTTTTGTTCAAATTTCTAGATTTATAAATTCCATACATTCGAATACCGGTTAACGTTGAACTGTATTAAATAGTTGACAATTAAAAAAATTATATATCGGTAATTACGATAAATTTAAGTATCTTCTTTTTAATGAATTTTCAATCACAATAAATTTATTTTTCCTCACAAAATTTATTCAAATTTCAGCTACAATTCCACTTCCTCTTTTGAATAGTAAAATGCGTTCGAAAATGTTCTTTCTGAATTGAATTGACTGATTTTATTAAATAACACAGGTATAAAAGAATTTTAGCCTAAATAAATAACCAGTACTAAAATTTTAACAGAAATATGAGATATAAATTTATTCACAATATATGTACATAATAGATTTATAGGCACAATCTTAAATGAAATTAGGTCATCTAATATGTAGTTTAGAATAAAAATTGAAGGTAGAATAGATTTATTTTGAGATTTAGGTTTTAAGATAACACAAAAAGAAAATATTCAATTTAAAAGTGTGTTATAAACAAATTCTTAAAACTACCTATGTATATCTATCAGTATTTACTTAATAAAAGGTTAAACTATGATTGTATCTATTTATAGCTACAAGCTAAATTATTTCTTTTTTTTTTGTTTTTTTATCTGACTTATTCATCTGTTTTGTTTTTTTTATACGTAATATAATATTCTAAAGTAAATAAATATTAATTTTTTTTTTTTTTTATAAAATATTAGAATGGTGAAAAACCTAATTAAATTTTATACTCGTAGTTAGTATAGTATATATTAAACTTATAGATACTTGCCAACTTTATATTATACACATTGAATATTGAAAGCTGTCAATTTAATACTTGATAAAAATCAGGCATCTTTTAGACAGCTCTCAAAGGTAAAACGTGAACTATTTTCTATTTTGATATTTTTACTTCCGCTATAGGAAACAAAATTTGAAAATATATATAGGTATCAAAAATTTTCCCATATTATGTTGTTTTAAACGGCTTTACAGATTAAAGCCCAAATATTTTGTTATTTTTACTTCGGGCGTTAGTTTATGAATTACAGCCCAAAAAAAAAAACAAAAATGAACTAACACTCGAAAAACTTTTATTCTGGCGTTAGTTCATTTTATTCAGGCATTACATAATTTTTTCGGACGTTTAAAAAGGTAATAAATTTACTCAAATAAAAAGTGGAGTCAGGCATATACATATGTACGTATGTAGAAATATCTGGAAAAAACGAATAATTGTGAATGGATTTAAGAGTTGGTTACAAAATAAAGATTTTCGCTTTTTCCAGAATATTTATGTAGAGATGTGAATTAAAGTGTATGGACTTTAAGTCCCAAACTTCAAGAAAATGAATTTTCAGGTAAACCAACAAATATTGTTTTTATTCCCTGTAAACATATGAAAACGGGTTCTGAATTTATTAAACAATTGGTCAATTACAACAATCAAAATAATGAAGTACAAGACTTATTATATTCATTTTATAGAAAACTAGTTGAGGAAAATATCCAAAATTTTTTTGTAGAATAAGCATTAACTTTTTAATTGTCAAATATAACCTCAAATGTACCTCAATTGTAAAATTATCAATAAAACTTTTATTCAACAATAATTTTAAAACTTCAGTGTTTGTGTTAATGAAACCTTTCGGAAAAAGGCCAATATATTTTCACTTTTTGTATTTAATGTCTGTTTAATTTTCTCGGGCTTTAATTTATTTTTTTCAGGTGTTTGTTCACTTGGGGTTCACTTGGTATTTCTAGAGATTCCTCATTTTAAAATTATGAATAAATACCGGAAAAAAAAAATGAACTAACACCCGAATATGTTTTGGTTTTCCCAGTGTTAATTCAAAAGTTCGGGTGTTATTCGATTCGGTTGTTAGTTCGTAAAGTCTTTTCAAACTACATAATGTATCTGCAGTACGTTTCTTAAGTTTGATTTTTTGTTCGTTTTTTTTTTTTTTGACACATATTTAAAAATCTTAAATATGGGTTGATTAGTGATACTGAATTCATCTTATTATTTTAATCATGACAATGTATTTTTTTTTTTTTTGAAATTTCTTTTGTTTTCCCTTCACGAAAATGAATTAATTACTCTGTAGTTACTTAAAACTATATCAGATTCAATATTTATTCCAAATGCTTTAAAACTTCTTTTATATGTTTATATTGATTTCTTGTTTAATTGAGGTTAACTGCGATCTATTGAAAGCGATTAAAATAATAATAACTACCATTCTAAATGTTTTACAAAAAATGTATATACATACATATATACAATAAAAAATTAAGTGTAAACATGATATTTATTATTGTAAATCTGTATTAAAAAAAACCTGATGTATACAATATTCATATATATAGCATAACACATATATATTACATATTACATGCACATATATACATATATACATATAGATGATGCAAGAGAAAATTCTTAAAGATATATTTTAAAGATTATACAGTTACGTATTTACTAACGTTATTATACAATAAAAATTAAAAAAGTAAAAAAAAAGAAAAAAAAAGAAGAAAAAATGAAAAAAAAAATTTACACGGTTCTTCTTCAAAAGCAAGTTAATATATACCATTTATTCATTTTCAACACTATTAAACAAGTTTTATATCATTTAAGATACATTTAATAGTGATAAAAATCACGTTTTTTTTATTTTTTGATTTTATAAAGAAAAAAAAAAAAATGTAGGTAATTCTGATTAAAAAAAAAAAATATATATCTATATAATCAAAAATAGAATTAAAAAAAAAACGTGCGTTCATATATATATATATATATAATATATATATAAAATATATATTATATATATAATTCTATAGAGACGATTAGTTTCATATAAAAATTTTAAGTTTTCTTTTTGGAGACAGCCTAAATATTTTTGTAGCCACATTAAGCATTTTAGAATAGTTAGAATATGGTGCCAGACTAAACATTTTAGAATAGTTTAGAATATTTAAATTGATGTCTGGCTCCAAAAATGCTTTGGCTGGAACTTTAGCAATAGTTTAGAATATTTAAAGACATCAATTCAAATATTCTAAACTATTCTAAAATGTTTAGTCTGGCTCCAAAAATGCTTAGACTGGCTCCCAAAAAAAAAAAAACTTAAAATTTTTATACGAAACTGATCGTCTGTATATAATTATTAACTCTATGATAGAACTATAGCTATCTTTAAAAATAAATCTTAAATTATATCGAATCTAAAACTTTTCGTTAAAGTATTATTTTTTTATTCAATGGGACTTTTAAAGCTGAAGTTTCATTAATTATATTACTTTTCCATATCTTCCATTTGTATTATAGATTAAAATATTTGGGAGATAATTTTTTCTGTTTTATTTAACGCTAAATTTAAGTACAAAATTTCAAAAAATAGTCGGAAGGTTGAAGAAATAGATAGATAGTATATTGTGAATCTGAAATTAAAAGTTTAAAAGTAAAAAAAAATTTTTATTTTCTTGTTTTGTTTTTTTTTTTTACGAAGGTCGGTGGAAAACTTCGAAAGTCACCTAGAAGAAATGCATGTGATTCTTCCGGATAGTGATTAGCAAAAATGTGCTATATTATTTTAATATAAAATATTTATTAAAGGTTAATCCAAAGGATTGTGCGAAAATTGTCTTCAAATCATAATGTACTGATTGTTTTATTTAATAATTTTCGAAGACACCCTTTTATTTAAGGATATATAAGTAGTTTTTCGATAATCTTCATATTGAATCTTGAAAATAAGATTGAATCTTAACTTTTGCATAAAATGAGGCAATCATTATATAACAATTGTCATATCTATATACATAAATACAATTACCGTTGTTGCAATAAATTTTCAATATTACATTCTCATAACATAATTGGGTTAAATTATGGTTATTGCAATTTGCAATTATATTTTCTATCTATTAAATGGTATTATTGTAATAAAGTAAAATTATAAAATTTTATTACTTAAAATTGCTAATGTTATTTTAATTTTTTAATTGTTCATTTTATATGTACTTTAAAAATCTTTTGATTTATTATTAAATTTATACCATTAGATACTGGCCATAATAAATTAAGAAAAATAAAAAAATAAATTAAATAGGTATAGTTATTAAATAAATTGATTAAAAATTATCTGTGACAGTCTTTTTTTTTTCTTCTTTGTTTTGTATAGTTTTGTAATGTTGATGATATTTAAGGTTTAATATCTATACTCATAAGTATATTATATAATGTTTGATATAAGTTCTGAGTATTTACTATGTATGTATTATAATGTGGTGCATAAGAAATCAATTTAGATGCGCACAGATTAAAAGCACCAGATAAATTATTCTATCTTGAAAAATTAAATCAAATAATTTGAATCAAATAAATGAAAAATTAATAGCATAACCCATCTATAGATACAAAACCTGTTTTCGGTAATGTAAAGTGACGATAATTCAAATGATTTTTGATTCAATTTTAATTAAACTAAGCAACTGTCAAATAGACTTTTGTAAATGTATGGCAAAAATGTAGAACTTCTTCCGAATTTATTATTTTGTTTTTTAATACGCTTGTACATTGTTAACAAATTTGAAAATTTCATCCAATTTTATTGAAAATTTGGATCCCTTTTCTACTATATTCTTCAATATATCTTTACCCATTTATTTTTTTCATTTATTACCAGAATTCTAGGCATCGTCATTTTCCAATCGGACTACAACTAATAACTTTATTTGATTAGAAAACCATATCTAAATTTGAAAACATAACAATTACTTATATTTTTATTACACTTCTTTTTCAGAATCAGAATCCATTTAAAAAAAAATATATTTATATTTCTCCTTTTGTACGGCTCACACCAAATAGCAATCAACAACATGAATTTTTACCCTGCATGACTTGTTCTTAACTGCATAATCGAAAGTTCAATGACAGTTAAATTTCGATATTACCGAAAGTAAGGAAAATAAGGTAACAAAAAAAAAATAGTTTTTAAAATTGATTTTAGGAAGCTCAATTAGATTATTTGTTTTATATTTTTCGTATTGAAAAAATATCGTTACTTTGGAGCTCAAAATATAGCATGAGGGGAAAATATTTTATTCAAATTTTCCAAATCTTAATTAGTTTTTCTACGATATTATTGTAAATTACCTTTATAAATTATATTATAAAGTTTGACAAATTGTAAGATTTGAGTCTGAATTTAAAACCGAGATATAGATTGGTATTGAAAGAATTGTTCGTCTTTTTAAGGGTTTTCAAAGACAGGCACTTTTATATTCTAGATTATTATTAAGATGGCGCCTCGGTGACCTAGTGGGTAAGAGCGTATAAAAATGCGCTATAAACACCGAGGGAGTGTGGGTTCGGATCCCATACACGTCGTAAGAGTTATTCCCCCTTACGACATTTACAGCCACGCCTGAACAGGAAAGGCTGTGTAATTTCCTGTACAAATTTATGTGGCAGAGAAATGCATTAAAAAAAAAAAAAGAAAAGTTATGAAGATACAGTTTTTATTACAAGTTTAAAATTTTCTCGATTTTAGTATATAGTTTTGTGTCATATTTCTTGTGCTTTCCAAAATAATTTAATATCGATCTGTTTGTTCAATCATAACTTACATTCATTTTAAAAGATCTGACCATTGGGAAAGGAAAGCTAAATAGTAGTCCTCTTTTTCAAAAAAAATAAATAAATAATAAGTAGTCTCATGGAAAACTATCGTAGTCCTTCTAGAAATCTGAAAATAACACAAAAACTACAGATTTTTTTTTCAATTTCTTCCAAAGCATTAATCTTCCATCTTTTTTGCGTCTTTTACTAAAAGTAAATTTTTTTAATTGTAAATTTTCATTCATAAATACGAGTATGTCTTTTAAAAAATGTCTACAACATTTAAACAAAAAAACCTGTTTAAACTAAGATTATTTGAAAAAAAAGCTTCTAAAAAACTTTTAAAAAAAAAACATTGATCGTGTACTCTCATTATTTTTTGACAGTAGGTATTAAATGGTGGCAATATGAAATGCTAGAAAAAACTGAACATTTTATTTCGCTGAAAATATGTTGAAAATTTCAAGTTAAAAGCTGAAATTTAGATATGTTAAAGAAAATATTCCATATATATATTCAGAATATTTCATATCGAAAATTCGAAAAGAAAATTGTTAAAAATTAGGATTTTTCCTAAAACAAAAGTAAAAGCATAAAAGAATAAAAAATTGTATGAAATGTCATTTTTCGAAGATTTTTCTTCTAACAATATATTTACAATGTGCACATTTAAGTATTTCGATGTCTAGAGCCCTTTTAAAAATGAATGTAGGTTATAAGCTTTGTTTCATAATCGTACTTAATTTTTTTTTTTTTATTTTATTCTCTTGCCACATAAATGTGACAATGAAATTCAACAACCTTTTTTCCCAGTAGGTGTGTATCTGTATATGTCGCAAGAAGAGAATTCTTCTTACAACGTGTGTGGTATTCGAACCTAAATTTCTCCGGTGTTTACAGCGTATTTTATACGCTCTTACTTAATTTACTAGGCTGCCGAGGCCCTCAAATAATTATTGTTCTTATATTTTTTTTCGAAATACGTTACATTTTAACCTTCTTTTGTCAAAAAAGTTTTTTTTTTACATTTTTTGATTTGCCTTACCTAGAATAGATTGCAGACGTCATCATTCATTTATTTTCAATTGAATAAAATTTTGATGTTTTCGAAAAGAAAAAGCGCAGTATTGTATATTTATTTACATTTATTTATGGTGTTAATGTAATATATGTATGTATATATATATATATACATATTATATTTTCTATACACAATAACAATAACAAAAAAATTATTTAAGATTAAAAATTTTTCCTTTATAATATATACATACATCTGACGCCTTTATTATGTTTTTTTTTGGTTTAAATCTAAAGATACTTTAATACCTACATACATACTTTAATTTTTGATTTTTTTTTTTTTTTTGCATGCTTATGTTCCAATTTCTACAATTGCACTTGATTTCGATTAAAACCAAAATTTTTTTTTTTTTCTTTTTTTAACTAAAATTGGAACAGTATTCAAATATAATTTAAAACATTACACCTGGCATAAAAAAATTAAATTAAATCAGAAAAAAAACAAAAAACAAAAAAAAAAAATTAAAAAAAAAAAACAAATAAAAATTTCTTATATAGGTATACAATTCCACAAATTTGAAAATTTTTCTTAATTCATGAAAAATATAATCATGGCGTAACTGGTTTAATTCTTCACTATTTTTTTTTTTTTTTTATATAAAAAACGAAAAAAAAAAAAATTAAAAATAAAATCACTTTATAACGGGTAAAAATTCTATGATTATGCTCATGATTTTGTACATGTTTTATGCCAGTATATGCATGCGAATTTAATTCATCAGGTAAATTTTATTATTAATATATATATGTAATATATGTATATAATATTATCTAAGCATATTTTTATATGTATCTTATAGATAGAGCCATGAAAAACGATAATAAAAAAAAACTAATAATAATAATAATAAAAAAAAAAAAAAATAATCAGAGAAAAAATTTAAAAATTAGGTTACGATTTTATGATTATTATATACGGTCAGTTGGTTAATTAGAATGCATTCTAGTCTTCCTTCTTTTCTTTTTGGTTCTATTCTGATTTGTTTTTTTTTTTTTTTTTTTTACATTTTTATGTTTTTATATGTTTCAATTCTATTAAAATATAAAAATTAATTCCAAATAGTTATAATAAGGAACTGTAGTATGCATTTATAGCAAATATGAAAGAATTTACGATATATAAGTATAAGTATAGTATATAATAAATGTTTTTATGATTATTAGAGGATAATAAAATGTTAGAAAATAAAATATTTAATAAATAATAACTTTATTACTTTAATCTTTTATCACTTGAATAATAAATTATATATATCTACGTATATGTAACATGGATTTGAGTGACCCAATTTTCTAATTTTTAATCTAAATGTGAAGTTATTAAAAAAAAATAAATCGTGGAAGTAAATTTCTTAATTACATACATTTTGATTTAATATTATTTCCGTATTGATAGCCAATTCTGACATTCTATCCTAAGCAGGATGAATTTAAAAAGTTACGGTCATTTTAATATATAATAAAGCTAATTAAACCATCATGGCTTCATTCCATTTAATGATATGAATTTATTGGAAGACTTCATTCCTTGAAATTCCTTGTTTGATTTACAAATTTCAAAATACAACGATGGAAGGATTGTGGCCTTTTTATCGTGATTTATTGATATCTGATATTGAATGTAACACAAAACTCCATGGATTTTAGAAAATTTCAACCAATATTGGAAATGTTATTCAGTTTTCTGCATAAATCTTTTAATATTCATATTAATAAGTTAACACATTAAAAATTGTGTTATTTTTAAGAAAGGGGGAATTTAGGTCAAAGTATAAATGGCATTAACAATAATCTGTGGTGTGTATGATTTATTTATACATTACGAGTTGTGTGAATAGTTCTTTAAAGTATAATCATTTTGTAACAATATTAAATATGGAACAATATGAAACACAGACAACTTTGTTTTTTAAAGTTAACGATTATTTACTGTAAAATCTTCAGAAATTAAAAAAAAATTTCAAAAATTTAAAATTTCCTTATACAAATTAATTAATTGAATCAATCAAATGGATATTTTAGTCTCAGAATTGGATAAGAAAACTGCCGTTGGAAAAAGATTGGAACCACTGCTGATATAATATTTGACTAAAGGCATAGTGGATAAAAACACCGATCTTCACAATCGAAAGGTTTTGGGATTCAAACCCAGATCATACCAATATTATAGTAATTTATATCATAATTGCTTATATCGTAATAATTAATACCATAATATAAAATAAATAATTCTTGTAAAATATTAACATATTAACAGATGTCACTTAAATGTAATATTTGTGTTTCATAATCTTGTATAACAGCTGCAGTGGCGAAGTAATAAACGCCTTAGCAAAAATAATGATTAATAAAAAGGAAATTAATCTTAAATTTGAATAATGAACGGCTTTGTGATCTTCATAGGAGCGAAAACGAAAAAAACAAAAGAAACCCTTTGGTTTATGTGTCTATACATAGTATAAAAACTCTATTTGACACATTTGATTTGAATGCATTGGGAAACATTGAATTGACACATTGGACCGAATGCATAAAACTGAGCTTAAACTCAAATCTCACTTTTTCAAACAAGTTTAGTTTTTATATAATATAAGTTAAGTTTTTGTTTGAAAAAAATTAGTTTGATTCCGAGCTCAGTTTTATGCATTCTACTCCATATCTCTACCGTTGACTCGAAAAAAGACTCTAAAATGTGCGGTGATTTTAATATAAAGAAACCGTAAGTGATTCTAATTTAAGTGTTTGCAATATTTCAAATTATCATGGAAAGCAATATTTCAAATTATCATGGAAAACAAAATATAACTTTATACGACCGTTTAGGGGGCTTAGATCTACGATATATTCACATGTCATCGGAAGATTTTAGAATGTTTAATTACGAATTGATATAATAAAATAGCAAAGATTATGAAAATTAAGTGTTGTAATTTAAACCGCAAAATTTAAATCTGCAATTTCTTAACAACAAGTTTAAAAGCAAAACAAATATAAAACTTGTAACTAAAGAATAACATACTGAAAACCGGGGTTATATGGAGGTTTAAATAAATTAAAAGAAAAGTAAATGTAATTGTATAAATATGTGAAATAACGTGTATGATTTTATTTAAAACGTGTCTACAGTTACATAAGACATAAATAAATGGAAAATAATTTAATTAAATTTATTCAACCTTATAATTGTAAAATTTAAATAATAACTTTTATCTAATTACTATTGTGGTTTAATATATTTATTATTTTTTAATGCAGTATTTAAGGTTTCATTTTTTTTTTTTTTTAATGTTTCATTGATTCATCAATTTATTACAAAAGTCATCAAAATTACCACAGCTTCAATAAAACTTATATAATATATAGAATTTTGTGGTTTTTTTTTTGTTTTGAACTTCTATTTATTTTAATATTAAAATATACAATAGGTATTAAATTTAATGAAAAGTACTTATTGTGGATTGTAATCAATATATATACATTTAAAGTAATTAAAGTTTTTTTTTTTTTTTTTTTTGTAATTTTTAAATGAAAATATTGCATAAAAAAATTAAAATTAAATGTAAATTGAAAGGAAAATAAAAAAAACAATTTTTTGTAATTTAATTCTTTTCTATATAGAGAGTAAAGTAAAAAAATAAAACTCTAAACAATATTCTTCAATAAATACCTACACAAGTAATTACATTTATAGTAGCACTATTTTTTATTAAATTTAGGTGAAGGTTTTATTTAAAAATTCAGTGACATTCACTCATTTTATACAATATTTTATGATACATGAACTTGTAAAATAAAAATTTTTGCTTTCATTTCAATGAAATGGAAATTATCTTAAAATTATAAGGCAGTCATCTATCATATTTTGGCTAATTCTAATAATTCTGGCTCCATCAGATATTGATTATAAAAACGCTCTTCAACGAAATTTTTATTGCTGATATCAGTCGCAAAGAATGTAATTATGGAAAAGTACTCACAGACTCTGATAAGTTGTTGAAAGACTATACTTTATATTATTATATTTTTACTAAAGTTATACATTTTTTTTACAGTAATCCTTTTCATAAAATGTACCTCTGGAATAAAATAAAATGAAAAACTAAATTTACAAAGTAGACCGGGGTTAATTATTAATCCTATATTAAAATTATTATGCGACATGTTTTCATTTCCTAATATGTACTTCCCCTGATCAAACAGTACATAAGAACTTAAGAACATATAACCTATATTGCTTGGTTATAAAAGGGAGGTGGGTGTTTAGTTGTTTAAAGTCCGAAAGACTCAAAAAGGATTTGTGCTCGATCCACTCATCTAGAATGTCTTTCAATGACTATGAATATTGCACGTTAAAAAAAAAAATACAAATAATTCTGGAAATATCAGGACAGTTGCTCATAATTATATGATGTACGATCTAATAAGTAACTCTCTCTAATGCGATACCGTCTACTAATCATAAAAAATTATGAATTCAAAGACAGTAGAGTCATATAAACTTTACTTAAATATTTTATCTTATATGAAAATTTAAGGACGGTAATTTTAAGTAAAATAAACAAAAAACAGAATGTAAAAGTTGCAACCTTGTCATATATTAAATTTCAGAATTAAAGACATTAATGAAAATTTTAAAAGTTTAAATAAACCAGTTAAAGGATAGTCTTTCTCATGATTTTATATATTTTTATATTATCGAAGGTCTATAAACAGTTCATGGCATTTATTTATTTTCCTTTCAATATCAGAACTTATTGTCTTTTTCTTCACACGAACTTAAAAGATAATTAGCTAAAATAATTAATTTTTTTAATTTTCATTTCGTTGAATATTTATTATTGCCAGTTTAATTCTGTTAATAATGTTGGATTCACCGCTTCGAATAATTTTGCCGCACTCATGCGGTCATTTTTTTTATATGAAAATTTGAATTCTCTCATTTTTCAAATTTAACTCGAAAATAAATTTTTTTTTCCGGAAAAAAAGTTGATTTAACTTTAACTTTTTGTGCAGAACTCTTTTTCATTCTGGCAGTATTTGAAATTTTTTTTCGATTCATCAAGTAAACAAAAATTTAAAATAATTTAAATGTAATTTTCAAATTTCAGCTGTCTAAATTTGTTTCTTCTGCAGAAAAATTGTTCTGAAGCGGAGAATCGTTGTTGAGAGAATTCTCTTTTTTTTTTTAAAATAGTTCAGAAGAAATATGTCGAAGCGGTGAGCTATGCATAAAAGTCTGATGTACCGAGCAGAAAAATATTTGTTTAATATTTTAATTTTATTTCGCTTTCAATTTGTTTACATCTTCTTCGATATGCCTTGAAAAACATTATTATAGAGAACTCAAAAATTAGAACAAAATAATGAATGCCAAAAAAAATTTCATATTAAACATTTCTAAGTTTGAGTAATCACGTGATTCAGCAATATATAATATGTAATTGTATTCTTCATGTGTTCTCATAATTATGACAGCTCGGTCTCAGAGTGTCACTGATAAATATTTTTTATTTCCTCTAACCTTAATTTTTCATTAAACCAAAAAAAAAAGCAGGACAAAAATAAAAACAAGGAAATTTTAATTAATTGAAAGGTCATTGTTAAAACTTTTTTTTGATTATAAAATTAAAATTAAAATAACAATTATTATTATGTAACCAGATTACATAATGTACATAGTATCTATATATTGTTATTCAAAACATTACCTATTAATCAAAGTCAGGTGTATTTTTTGTACATATAATTAAAAAAAAAAAAAAAACTTTTTAAAAGCCTGTTAATCACTTTATGTCTCCTTAATTTTAATCAGAACAAAAAAAAAAAAAACCAAAAAATTTGAAGGACTGACTGTTTTGTTTTTTTTTTTTCTTTTGGTTTTAAGTTTTAACTGATGTAAAGTTCAAGTCCGATATTCGAGAATGACATTCAAATTAAAAAAAGAAAATAAAACAAAAAGCGACAAAAAAAAAGAAAAAAATTTTTAATTTATTTCAATCATCATTGTTCTGTAATCAACTTGACTAGAAGTCATTGTTAAAAATATTAAATGACATTAAAGAATTTCAATTTGAAATTCAACGAACTTTAAATTATTATTAAATGAATGTATGTATGTGTGAATGTTTGTATATCCGTAAAATATTAGAAAACACTTTTATAATATGATTTTGTATTTATACAAATAACGAATAGTAAATTATGAATTTTTAAACACCTATATAAATGTAATTCTAATTCTTCAATTCTATACACTACGCCTTCTGAAAACAAAATTTAATTTTTTTTTTTAACAATTCTTTTGTCATATCATTTTAGGTTGAGACCACTCTACCTAATGCTTGAAAATTGGTTTTTTTTTTTTTTATTATTATTATTTTTATTTATGTGTTTTGATCGTTAATATTCATAAAAAATTTTAACTGTCATAACAAAAACTCATAAGTAATAAAAATAAAAGAAAAAAAAAAATCTAATCAAGTTTAAATTCTTATCGTAATATTAATAGTAGTGATCCACCCAAATAGTTTACAGATAAATGTTCGTTGATCTGGGATCATAAATGTTAACGGTTTTTCTATTATTGTAAAGATTCTGGGATACTTTTCAATTTCGTTCAGAATATCAATTTAATTGTAATGGTCTGTTGACATCTTCAAAGGTATGAAAAGTTCCCAAGAATGCAGTACGAGCTTTGAAACTGTAGTCTTTCGGTTAATAAATGATAGGTTTAACCCATTCAATAACAAAGGCATAAATTTTTCCTCCATTACTTAGTACATATTTATTTTTTCAAGGGGCCTTAGTGGCCTAGTGGGTAAAAGCGTATAAAATACGTTGTAAACACCAAGGGAGTGTGAGTTATGCCCTCTTACGACATTTACAGCCACGCCTGAACAGGAAAGGCTGTGTAATATCTTGTCCACATTTATGTGGCAGACAAATGAATTAAAAAAAAAAAATTATTTTTTCTATCTTTTATAGCTCCTATTAAGTTAATTTTAATTTTTAATTTTTTTTTCGACAAATTTGACAATAAATCTGACATTTAGGTCGGTTCCGAACCTATCGCACTTTGCATTTAATACTAGCTAATTGTAATAAATTTTCAAATTTTTTTAGTGCATTCGAAAATATCGTTTCCAACCTATCACACTTCGCACTAAATTAATTCCGAAATATTCCAAAAATTTTTTAGTGCATTATCGCACTCAATTAAGGCGAAAAAACTCCGACATTTTTTTAGTGCATTTGAAAATATCGTTTCCGGACCTACCGTACTTTGTACTTAATTAATTCCGGAAAACTTCAAATAATTTGAGGGCATTATTGCACTCAATTATCGAAAATATTGCAATCAATTAATTGATCACACTTGATTATCTGTCAAATGTTTAGTGTACTTTTGACTACACCTATAGATGTTCGCACTGAAAGAGTAATACAGGTAAGAAAAAAAGTCTAAACTGCTAGAGCGAACCGGTTCGGAAATGTTTTAAGTTTGTTGCTGCTTTTTCTATTTTATCAATCAAATTAAGTTTCCTCTTCCTATAACCTTGTTATTATAATTTATTTTCTTTTAAATATATTATAATATCTTAAAATTAAATTAAAATAAATAAGAACCTTTTAATAGAAGTGTTATAGAAACAGAATTGTTAACTTTTTTTTTTAATCAAACGTTTTTTAACAAATTAACTAACAACTTTTTAGTATTCTTGAAAATAAATTTAAAAAATCTATTGTTAAATGTTATTTTCTTATCCATTATTAGAGTATTAACCACAAAATAAACATTTGCTCAGTCATTTACTTAATTATAAGTACATTTTATTGAATTATTTATGATCACGTCTTTATTGTTGGTGTTATCATTGTCGTTGTCGTTGTTGTCGTCGTCGTCAAATAAATGTTTTTTTTTTTATTTTGTTGAAAATTGTGATTTTAATGTGAATAACCTTCAAGTGAACGTACAAAATTTGATCGCAATTACTACGATTGTTACTTTTGTAAAATTTGCATTTAAACCGATTTAAAAATTTTTTTTTTCTTTCTTTATATATTTTTTTTTTTTTATGCTATTATTAATATAGTAATGGTGTTTAAAGCTAACGCCCTCGATTTATGCGACAAGGGTTCAAAATATAAATTAATATATCATGTTTTTTTTGAATGAGCTTCATTTAAATCACGCATTCGCATATACGATTAGAGTATATGTATGTATAAAATTTAAGTTGCGTTGCATTGTTGTAGGTGAGATAGATTTAGTTTGTTGATTATAATATAATTTAAAGTATTTTATATAAAGAAAAAAAAAATGAAGAAAAATATTATAAAATCTTTTTTTTAAATTGAATTAAAATTAAGAAATATTTATAGGTTTGGTTGTTTCTTGTTAACTCTTAACCTTTTTACAACTTATGAATACAAATTAACTAAAAATGCATCAAAAATAATCTAATTTTATATTTAAGTTTTATCAGTTTCTTGATTATTAATTCTTAGAAAATTTATGAAATTTTAGGTTATAATTTATACACAATTTAGTTACTGCATTGAGTGCCAACTTCTCATTGTACCAATGATGCAGACATATTACAAATGCTCCTTATCGAAGTGGGAAGGAAAACAAAAAGCCAATTTCATTGCGTCAAGGCACACGAATACTTTGGAGAAATGTTTTCCTTTTTTTCATTTCATACCGTCCTTAAACAACAACATTAGTTTTTAAGAAAGAGGTATGAAACGATGTAAAACGTGCTTCTTAAATACTCGTGTGGCTTAAGGTATTTAGCTTTAAAATAAAGCGACACTGACAGTGTTACTGAACAAGCCTTTTTTTCTTATCATCTACAGTATCTTAAATATAAAGACATATACGCCTATTTTTAAAAGTTCTTTGTAATCTATGATCTAGGTGTAATCTATTCTATTCTACTTGCATCTACTTTACTCCCAACTCATACATATAATGTGATGAGAAAATAAATCAACCTTTTCTGATCTGATCGGGATTTGAACTCTAACCATTTCGCCGAAAAGACCGGTGACTTATGCACTGCGCTATTGGTCTAATCAAAGTAAAAACGTATATACTAAGTATATTGTATAGACTGTTTTTATAGGTTGTATTTTTAATCATAGTATAGATTCATAACACATTTTAAATTGTTTATTATATTGGAAAAAAAGAAAAAATTAGCGTCTTTTGAATAACTTTTATTTATAATTTGAATTCTGTTCAAAGAAAAGGAAAGAGAAAAAATCTGCCGATTATGACAAAAAAAATTTACTATAATATGACATGGTTAATTGTCGTTAATAAAAAGAAGAAAATTAAAGTCAAAAGAAAAATAAAAGAAAACCATTGATTAATCATAGCTACAATGAATCAAGATATAGGGAGCTATTCTAAACAATTCAAATTATGTTTCGCAACAGAAGGAAAATAAACTGTGTCGGTTTTTTTTAAAAATAATTTTACTCTATTAAAAAATGGTGTCCTTCCTTTAAAACTCAACTCAACTTGAAACAAGTGTCATTTAATTTATTTTAATGTTTTGGTTGTTTTGTTTTTTAATCATGATTTAATTTTATGATAATTTAAGGTTATTTTTGATGTTCTTGATTTTGTAAATACTACTTTAAATCATAAATATATATATAGATGTTGTTGTTATAAAGGTAAATTTGAGTATCTATCATGTTTTTACATTTACCTCTAATTTATTCAAATTACTATATGTAACTTTATTAGGTATTCTTTTGGGTTTATTTTGCCTTTGATTTGTTCTTCTTTTTATTTTTTTGTTAGCTATCTGTCCATTACTTTTTTAAAGGAACTAATAAAATATATTAGTTAAGATAAACTTTATTTTGAAATTGCAAAAATTTTAGGTCTTATAATCTTTAGTTTTTTAATGATCTCATCCTATTTTAATTTTTCGTGGATATAATGATCTTGGAATCATAGAAATTTAAAGAGCTAAAACGGAACAGAAGCAAAATAAGATGAAATATTGTCATTTCTTCTTCCTCATTTCTGTAATTTTCTGAAAAAATCAGTAATTTTGCAAAATTTGTTAAAAGCAAACCGCCTATGAAACAATGTTCTGCTATATAATCCTCGAACATAGGCTGGTTTGTGTTGTAGTGTTGTAAAGATTAATATTTTATTTTTGTCTATATTAGGCACTTTCATGATTCGACAAATATAAAAAAAGATCAAAATTTATAGGTATAGACATCAGAGTTCTAAATTTTTTCCTTTTTGCTCAACTGATCCATCTCACTGTTGTCTATCACATTACTTTGCCTTGGCATCTACATAAGGTTTTATGAAATATACGAAAGAGCTGCATTTATAGGTTTTTAATTTCTTCTTTTTGCCATCAATCTGACTGTTGCCTATGATATTATTGTGCCTTGAAATAGGTAAATTTGATTCTGTAATTTTCTATCAGCCAATTGATGATTTTATAATTGTTTTAGCCAATTTGATGCTATTAAATGATTCATCTTTGAGCAATTAAACTAGAAAAACTATGGATTGGTAAGAATTATGATTGGGTTAAAAATTAAAATTCTATAAGACGATTTTAGCCCATAACAAACAGCAAAAGAAGAGACAAAAGAATATATATTTAAAACTTCTGCACTTACATGTGTGGTAATTTTTCTATAACTTTTTATAGCAAACTTTAGAATAATTATTATAAAGTGGATTTTTGAATTTTTCCTTTTTAAAAATGATTCTTTAATTATCAATCAAATTCTTTTTTAAATTCTTTTTTTTAAAAAAGATAAATTTTTAAAATGAAAAAATTAAAATAACCAAAAAAAAAAAAAAAAAAAATTTAAATGGTCAACAGAATTATGTTCAATTAAATTTTGTGTCAGTATTTCAAATCTTTTCAATCGAAACTCAATAGATTTGAATAAAATCAAAAGAAAAAAAAAATCAAATTTTTTTAAATGAATTGTAAAATTATGTTAACTTAATTCAAGGTTTTGTCATTAATGCTTTAAAGTAATTAACAATAACCGAATAAATAAAATATTATAATGAAAATAATTAATATAAAGTTTATTTTAACAATTGCTCTGAAATTAAGATATATAATTTATTAAACTGATTTAGAGTTGATTGAATAGCCATTTTTTTTATTTATTACATTTTTCTTTTCACATACCTTTCTTAAAACTCATCCCATTGCCTACTTTTGTACATGTACATATACATATCTATTTGTCAAGTTTAGTTTAAAGATCAAGCATTCAACTTTTTTAACCAAGCATTCAACAGAATATTATTGAATAATCTATGATACTTATTAAAACGTTTTAGCTAATCGAAGAATCAAAATTTTGTCTTATAATCATATTATAATTATTTAGGATAAATTTAAATAATTACTGGTTTATTACTATGATATCCAAAACCCTTCTGAAAAATTTTAACCGTTCAGAAATCATCAAAACTATTAAAACAAGTAAATGTAATCCAGTAAGTTGATGCAACAGACTTATTAATACCCTCCACCTGAAAAATTCAAATTAAATTAAAAATTCATAAGTTATTTTAAGGGGCCTTGGTGGCCTAGTGGGTAAGAGCGTATAAAATACGCTGTAAACACCGAAAGAAAGTCGGTTTGAATCCCACACACGTCGTAAGAGTTATTCCCCCTTACGACATTTACAGCCACGTCTGAACAGGAAAGGCTGTGTAATTTCCTGTCCACATTTATGTGACAGAGAAATGCATTAAAAAAAAATGAAATAAGTTATTTTAAATAGGTATTTAATATAAAACAAAAATGTAAACGCTTTTACTAGCTTTGTATAGAGCATCCTTGTACAAAATTGCAAGGGTTTATCTTTATTAGTTTTGGAAATATGTTTGTTCTTTGGAAGGAAGGAAGCTTGAACCGCCTTCCTTTCCTTCCTTATTCAACGCAAATTTCAGGAACGTAAAAGAGGGGGGATTTAACACCCTTGTACAAAATTTCAAGTTTCTATCTTTATTAATTTCGAAGATATGGTTTCTTATGTCTTGGGAGGCGTGTGTCAGCTACCCGAACTACAACTCCAATTCATATCTACCAGGGAAATAGAGGAAACATTACAGAACACCCTTATATTAATTTTAAAGGTTCTATCTTTATTGGTTATTGATTTCCTAGTTCTGTCTTTATTGGCTATGCTCATTTGCTTTTTGGCTAGTTCGGAAGTTTCCAAAATCTGAACGCATGGTTCAAATCATCTAAATATCAGTTTTCGATTTTAAAGAAGAGAAAACATGACAGAACATCCTTGTACCAAAAGTAAAGGTTATATTATTGATTTTGGAGATATGCTGGTTTGCTCTTTGGCTAGTTCGGAAGCTTCCGAAATCCGAACCCATGGACCGATTTTTTCCAGTTGCAACCCCGCTTTTCTTTCGTAATTATTAACCTACTATATAAATTTCATCAAGATAGCTTATTAGCTGTTAAGATATCGTTAAATCGACTCAGGAGGTGACACTGGTTAAGAATATATATGTACATGTCCATATCTTCTTGCTTCCTTTTGATGGTTACAAACATCATACAAAAATTAAAAAGATTAAATATTATTGATTATGAATTAAATATATGTTGGACTGACAATATTTAAAATTAAGCTTAGTAAATTACAATTTAATGTAATAAAAAATTTACAAAATCTCACCGGAAATTCAACAAAATTTTAAACTAAAATACTTAGAGGAAAAAGACATATCACAAAAATTACAA
Source organism: Poecilobothrus nobilitatus (assembly GCA_947095535.1). Classification (NCBI taxonomy): domain Eukaryota; kingdom Metazoa; phylum Arthropoda; class Insecta; order Diptera; family Dolichopodidae; genus Poecilobothrus; species Poecilobothrus nobilitatus. The sequence goes on along the minus strand of OX352772.1, from coordinate 47,508,320 downwards.
ATAGACATTTATTAAAAACACTTTTCTTGGAAGTATACTTTGCCAAAAGACAAATTCCAAATGTTGTACTTTGTAACATTTCAATGAAAAGTCATTTACAAAAATATTTATTTTTTTTTTAAGATATACTATGGGATAAATTGATGGGTTTATCTAGTATCTAGTATCTAAAATTTTTTCGAAAGAAATTAAGTTTTATGACAGTACTTAATTTCTGCAAAATTTGTTTGGTGTAACGTAATAGGCTCGGCTGATAATTATGCTACTGCAAAATTTATATTCTCATATCTTGGTGTTTAATTAAGGTAGACATTTGATATTTTGTATAAGATGATCAAGTTTTATGATAACAACTTCTACGAAATTTGATTGACTTCTACAAAATTTGACGCTATACAATTCTGAAATTTACATAAATATATATCGTACTTAATTTTAATCAAAAATCTTTTGACAAAGTGTATCCTACTCATATTTATAATCATTAATGCTTTATTAAGACACAAATTCTATGTTTTATTAAGCCGTTTAAAGTTTTTTTTTTTTTATTTTACTTTAAAATAATTATTTAAATATTTAATGTTATAAAATTTGGTATTTTAAATCAATTAAAATTTAATTTTAATGATAATGATAAAAGTTAATCTCATTATTAAAATTTTTGTGCAGATAAATAAGGAAATCTTTTTCTGTTTTTTTTTTTTTAGTGTTTATTTTAAATAAGTTTAAAAAAAATCTTATAATTTTACAATAAACATTAAAAAGAAAAATAAATTTTTAAATTTGAATGAAAAATTTATTAAATATTTATAGATTTAAAAAAAAAAAATTTTTTTTTGTCGTAAGGTATTTCAAATTATAAGATTTTATTATTTTTATAAGCTTAGACTGAAATTAGAATAAAAATTTTTCAAATGGATTTTGTCTTATAAAACCCAACAGATTAATTTGTTGTTTATTAATTCTTTAAACTTTGTAATGATTAAATTCATTTACTACTATTTTTGAATTGTAGTAAAGTTATATGAAAATCATAATTTATTATGAGAAGATACTAAAGTACGGTTACGGTACATATTATCGGTTTAGTCGCCAGTTTAATAATGCAGTGTTCTGTGTAACTGATGAATACCAAACATGTTTGCTATTTTAATTAAAACTGACTTACAACTTACAACTTACAAGTATTGATTTACTGGTACAAGTTATCAGTTCAGTCGCAAAACTGACGGCTGAACTGACGACTGAACTGATAATGTGTACATACTGTGTACTTAAGAATTATATAAGTATGATGATTTATTCAATGTATTTTTTTTCATACCAATCAATAAAGAAAATATTTTAGGAATTTTATCTTTCTACTGATTTTCAATGGATATTTATTTTAATAGTTTTATTTTAAATTGTAAAAATTGATTATTATGGGAAAAATTAATGAAAAATTGTTTAAAATCTAAGTGTAAACTATATTTAAAAAAAAAAACAGCTCAATATATTTTAAATGTTTTTTATTTTTTCCGTTCATTCCCCTGTCAAATAAATGTGACAAGAAAATTACACAGCCTTTCGTTTTCAGGCGTGTCTGTAAGTGTCGTAAAAGGTAATTATTGTTACGACGTGTCTGAGATTCAAACCCACACTCTTTTCTTGTTTTCCAACGTAGTTTATACGTTTTTACCCACTAGACCACGGAGACCCCATTTTAAATGTTGTTCAAAGGAACAAAATAATAATATGATATGATATGTGAGAAAATTTAAAACGAATAAAAAAAATTTTTTTTAAATTGGCTCTTTTTTAATATTTTTTTTCGTTCAAATATTTATTACTGTTGAACGAAAAGTATATGAAATGTGAAAAGCCATTTGAAAAGTTGAAGTGCAAAGCTTTGTGACTGTGCACCAAACTTATTAATAGTTTTTGAGATATAACAAAATTAAATTAAAACTTAAACACTTTAGGTCTCATTATGTCAAGATCTGAGGGAAATAGACACCTTCCTCCTTACAAAATAATAATCATTTTGTTTTAACCCTCCAAAAACACCTTAGAAATATTCAAGACCGAAAGAGAATCATCCTGTATAAGTATATTCTTATTTTTTATTTCATTATATTATAATTATACTAATAACAAAACAACTACACTAATGGCTAAACATGTGGAGCATATTATTATTTAAAGAATAATCAGTTTTTTTATTTTTTCAGTGTAGAAGAAAGTAATTGAAACCCTTTTAATATATAATTTTATTTTTTAATTTGTAAAGATTTGATTTTTATTGAGGAAGTATCATTATTTATAAATTATCGATAAAATGAGAGGCACTCGTAAGTAGACTCAACAAACAATAGACCAAAAAAGGAAGAGTAAAAACTGGTATTGGGTCATCTATATCAGACGTATTAAGAGTCTATTGAATGGTTTAATTTCTGGTTCAATTAAGAAAACAATTGAAATAAAATTTAACATAGTTAGGTATTTAAATTTTCTGTTCGACAATAAATTTTTTAAATTTAATTTTCTTATTTTAAAATGAAATCGAAGTAGATTGTATATTAATTTTAAGAATTGAACATAACTATTGTATTATATAAAATATAACCTATCTTTATTTATTAAAAAAAAAATAAAATTAAAATATACAAATTCTTATATTAATTACCTGTAACGAAATCTTTTTAGCATATCCCATTTTAATATTATATTATATAAATTGGTTTTTTTTTCTATTAATTAAATACTAAATATTTTCTTCTTGATGTACCGACACTTACTTATTCTTAGTCACTTAATTTTCTTTTAAATATTAATACATAAAATTAAAATAAAAAAAAAAATAAAAAATATAGTACTTTTACTACAACAATATTTTATAACACATAAATATAAAAAAAAAAAAATCGATTAATCGATTATTGAAGTACATATGTCCAATTATAAATTACAAATCGCTTTCGGTTTTTTTTTTTTATACGTTTTTGATTGATTAATCGATTTCAAATAATAATATGATTTTTTTTTTCTAATTTTTATGATTTTTATTTCCTTTAATTCACTTTATCATAAGAATCTTTTTTAAAATTTACATGAGGTGCCAAAGAAACAACAAAAAAAAAAAAACCAAAATAATTTAAAATTAAGACGGTAGATGGATGATATTAGTTATAATTTCATATTAATGACATTTTAAACTAAATGTCAAATTCATAGAAAAATTTAAGCTTTAGTTCAAAATCGCATAAAAACAAAAAAAAAACATTTAAATAATCACAGAATACAACAGTTTACCGTTGAAACGATGTCGATCGAACAACAAAAAACCAACAAAAAAAGAAAACGTTTTCTTTTTATTTTTTTTTTGTTACCGTTGAATTTTCACCGCTAAACAAATCTTCAAATCGATCATTCCATTCCAGCTGATTGAAGAAACAGAACTGAAAAATTAAAAATTTTCTCCATTCACTTAAACTCGCCTGCTGTATGCTATAAAAAAAATTCTAAATCTAAAAAGAACTTTAAAAAATTCATATGCACACATACACATACACGCTAATCCAGGTATACATTTAGAATGTTATGACGATGATTATGATGATGATGATGATGATGATGGTGGTTATAAATGGATGTTATGGAACTTTTGAATTAAAAAAAATGTGAAAAATATAAAGAATAAGAGAAAATGTAAAAATAGACTATGTTGATTTTATGTTTGTTCTCTGTTACTTTTCTAGTTAATCTTTTCTATTACAAAAAAAATGCCTTAAATCTTTTTTTTGTGCTTTTTTTTTTAAAATAAAATTTTATATATAGTAGATTTGGTGTTGTAAAACTTTTTTAATTTTTTATTTTTGTTTTTTTTTTTTTTAGTTAGCTTTAAAACTTTTAAACAACCTAGATAGAGGCAATGTTAAAAATATTTTTCTTTATTTTTTATATACTGAGTTAAAAATAAACAGAATGGAGTTAAAGCTAAAGCTAAGATATCTAAGAATGTTTTAAAATTTTGTATTCTTGGAGTTCAATTAATCAAATAATAAAATTTGTTTAATTTGATTTTTAATATTTTAAATTTCAAAAATTTGAAAAAAAATGAATTATCAAATTTATTCTGTAATTTTAATTAGTTCAGCATTAGAAATTTACATTAAAAATAATTGATTTCAAGTTTTAAGGCGGATTATAATTATAAACTAATTATTTCATTTTTTCGTTTTGTGTTGAATGTAGTTAATTTCTCTATTATCAAGATCGCCCTTCATTCTTTATTTATGCAATATATTTATTTTAGGATTATGCAATGTTGTTAGAACTATTTATTTTATTTTATTTATTTATATTAATATAACATACATAAATGTAATGCAATATTATTGAACCATCGGCTACTAAAGGCCATTATAGGTTTTTATACTATTATTAAATTATATACTAATATTATGTATTTTGTTTATATTATATACTATATATTTACATTATATTTGGTCGTAAGGGGGATATATAAAGCAAAAAACACTTACGACCTGTGCAGGAATCGAACCCACACTCCTTCGGTTAATACGCCACACGACTACCCACTAGGCTACCGAAGCCCCTAGAACTATTTACTACTAACGCCGATATTTTGTATTTTTGTAAAATATATTATATTTTTTGTAGAATCTTCGTAGGAGAAAGCTTTGAGGATATAAATCCTTACTCCCTCGATGAATACTCTATATACTCATACATTTCAGCTTATGGTTAACGAATTTTCTCATGTCCCCTATTTTCTTTATTTATTTATTTATTTATATTAATATAACATACATAAATGTAATGCAATATTATTGAACCATCGGCTACTAAGGCCATTATAGGTTTTTATACTATTATTAAATTATATACTAATATTATGTATTTTGTTTATATTATATACTATATATTTACATTATATTTGGTCGTAAGGGGGGTATGTAAAGAAAAAAACACTTACGACCTGTGCAGGGATCGAACCCACACTCCTTCGGTTAATACGCCACACGCCTACACACTAGGCTACCGAAGCCCCTATTTTCTTTTAATTTTCTAAGAAACTAAGATTTAGATTTGTTAATGCATACTTTCAGGCGCATATATAGTTTCTCTTCTAGTTTCTGTTATAATTTCCTTTTAATGAGTTTAGATTTTATTGCAACAATAATTCCTATAAACAATTAATAATTAACACATTCACAAGAAGAATGATCCGTTTTTTAAAATGTTATTCCGATCTTTAAATAGTTATATGATGCGTTAATAGAAACTGTACATAAAGAAAAAGTTAGCTCTTAATCATTGTTTACACCGATTTTGAATAATTTTTTAATAAGAAATACATACGATTAGTTTCAAAAACTCAAAGTTAGTAGATGGTCGGTTAGTAATATTCAGTAATTCTTTATTATTCAAAAAAAAAGTTTGTCTTTAACGATATTAATTTATTTCTTTTAACTCCATCCAAAAAATTCAAATTTATTAAGTTAAGCTGTACTTAACAGACAAACAGCTATGTTTTCTTTTCCAATTTCATTCTCTTCTTTTTATTTTATTCTTTTTCTTCTTATTTAACATTATAATCGATACGCGAAGTTCTTTTTTCTTAACGCAACCTTTTTATAGCGCAACAAGCCTAAGATTTTATGAAAAAAAAAATTCATGATGAAGAAAAATACAGTATTCACATATAAGACAACAAAGATTTTGTAATATAGAAAAAAAGTGGAACGCGTGATTGAAACAGAAAAAAAAAACAAAAACACAATGAAGGGAAAATATAATGTGAAAAAGAAAACATAATAAAAACAAAAAAAAAAATACAAAAACAAAGAATAGAATAAAAAAAAATGTTACTTAGGGAAGAATATGAAACAAAGGAAAAGATCAAAACATAATAAGAGACAATAACGTTGTTCTTTTTCTTTTTTTTTTCTTGGTAACGGTTCTAAATTTTGTATACGGCGATCAAGAAGATCCGAAACATGAAACATTGTGCTCTTACAAATGTAAAAAAGTTTAAATAGTAAAGATAAGAACAACAGTACAAACAATATTAACTATAACAAAATAAAACAAAAACAATTGATAAGCTTAAAAAAGAATAACAATATAAAAATAAATAAAAACATATAAAATAATAAACATGTGAACAAAAATATATAGAGAAATAAAATAAAATAAAATTTTAAAAACAAAATAAAGAACAGGAACAGTAATAAGTAAACGAGAACTGCTAAAAGTAAACAGTAATATTGGAATAAATTAATATGTATTATGTTATAAAGGTAAGAAAAATATTATCGTTTTATTTACAACATATTATGTTTTACTACATTTTTATTCAAGAAAAATATGTATGTCGTAGGGTATATTAATATCGTTAAGTTGACATTCCAAAAGAAAATTACTCGGTTGTTGTATCTAGCTAAAATACTGCCCAGAGTCTACGTAGGTATACTCTCATCATATCTGAGTGACAGATTATTCGGAACTAAACAGAACGATGAACGTTTCCACTGTAAGAGAAATCAATGCGGGTGTGCCCCAAGGTAGCATTATGGGTCCAATCTTGTATTTACTTTATACAAGTGATTTACCATTGTTAGAAAATATTACCGTGGCTACTTTTGCGGACGATACTGCAATTATTAACGAGTACAGAGTATTAACGTTGTAGTAGGATCAAATATTGACGAAGCTACAGAAAAATTGGAGAAAGCAAGCGATAAATTATACAATTGGACTAAAAAATGAAAAATTAAATTGAATGGGTTGAAATGGGTGCACGTTAATTTTACAAATAGAGTTATTCAAAATTCCGTTGCTATTAAGCTAAATGATATAGAGAAAATGGCGAAATACCTGGGTATGACATTAGGGGTCAAACTAAGGTGGAATGAACATATAAAAAAACAAAAAAATGGAATGTGATTTAAAATATAGAGGAATTTATTGGCTTATGAGTCGCAGCTCCAGGTTGCCAATTCAGTATAAAATACATTATATAATAAAATTGAATTTAAACATTCCAAAATAAAGTTTTAAGAAACATGGTTAATGCTCCCTGATATATGCGAAATAGCAACTTACATAGAGACTTAAATATTCCCACTGTGATGCAAAATATAAAAAACTATGCAATGAAGCATAAGGCTCGATTAAATGGGCATATAAATGTACAAGCCGGTCAACTCCTATATTCTGATGGAATACGCAGAAGCCTTAAAAGAAAGGAGCCACTAGAAGTAGCAATAAATTCAGGTCCCTACACGGTTCCTGACATTTATCGCTAAACGAGAGTCTCTACGCGGGATTTTCTTGCAACCAATATATGAAAAAAAATTAATGGTTAGTCTTCACGACATTACATAAAACTAGGAGCCGGTTTTAGTTCGGATGAAGGTCCCACATATCTGCACTTTCTCCCAACAAAGAAAAAATTATTGTTGTATCACATAAGTTACAACTTTTGAAAAAAACAGTTTTAGTGGGCTAGAACTTTCTTAAACGGACAGCTTTGTAGAGCTCTAGCTAAAGAATGTAGTACATATTTTGATAGCAAATCATTTATTAGAAAAATGAATATTTTCAACAGCAGCTATAGAACGTAGATAATAGTAGGTATGGAATTGCAATAATATACATTAATCAATTCAATAATCATCAATAGATTGATCCATATCTTTGGCTTTTTGAACTAATTTCATGCAACAGTAATTAATAAGAAGTATTAACGTACCTACTTAAACTAAATTTAATTGTAGTTATGTTACTCGAAAAATTCAAAAGAAGAATTTTGAAATATTCATTTTGTCGCTACAATTTGAAAAAAACTCAACGACAACACTTATTGGTGTAAAGATATTAATTTTAAAAAGAAATTTCCAACATTATTAGATTTCCGTTCAAGATAACCGCTCACAATTTTATGTTTTTTTTCTTTCTTCCTAACTGTTATGTTATGTTTTGTTTTTATTAAATTGGAAGTTCGCACAATATTACAAAAAAAAAAACAAATGAAAAAAAAAAATTCTTAATACACTTATTCGGTTAAGTAACAACTAGTTCAAACATTGTTAAGATTAATACACCTGTCGTAAAATGTACGTGATTCGCAATTAGTTGAAAGATGACTTTTTATTTTTTTTTGTTTTTTTTTAAGTTGTTGCAATTAAAGAAATTTTTCATAGTTGCACTAATTGGACATGGAACTCTATGGATGACAGAAAATTAATAAGAAATGCAATTTTGTTTTATTTTACTTACAGTTTATTTTTTATGAATTTAATTAGATAAAGCAATTAAATGTGATATTAAAAAGTTTATTGTCATACAAATGACTTTATCAGATTATTTTGGTTTATTTTTTTTTTTCTTTGTCAAAATCAAAGCGGTTTTTTTGTTACTGTCATATAGAATATTTGTCACGGAATTTCTAAGAATAAAAATTTCAATTCAGAATGTTGATAAAATAATCGTACTAATATTAGATAGTTATCATTTTTATTTTTACCATACTCTGTAAATCTACAGCTATAATTTTCTTATTTTTCAACTTATCTTTAAACTTTTCAAATATGTCTAGTACGTACTAATATCTACTGAAATAGTTAAAGTTCAGTAAAAGTTTGACAGATAATCTAGTCCTATATTAACTAATTTAGTGCAATTTTCTGGATACTCTAAACAAAATTCAATTAGCTGATATTTAAGTGCGATAACTTTAGAAAAAAAAAAAAACTCTATCATCTTAAAGTAAATAAAAGTGTCATCAATAGTCAAATGTAAATCACATGAAAATTCTTCTAGCTTCTTAAATATAAAGAAAAATTAAAGAACTGAATCATAATTTGATTTAAGACAGTTAGGAATCTTCTAACGACACCGAGAATATAAAGAAAAATTAAAAAACAGAATCATAATTTTATTTAAGATAGTTGGGCATCTTCTAAAAACATCAAGAACATCTCCTTGGTACTGTCAGATTCTTAATGACTAAATCCACCTTATCATTTGGCTGTAATATAGTAGAATGAAACTCCTAACTGCTAATACACTATATTTGTTAGATTGTAGGAAAGGAGAGGACAAGGATGTGGAAACTTTGAATTGGAAATAGGTCTGTAAGAGAACCATCAATCCGTCTAATATTGTTGCTATTAGTAACGAAGCAGTTAACAGTTACAACATATAGTTATATGAAACATCTTCCTGCAGAAGGTAATAATTGATGATAACTCCACTGTAACAACTATTATTATTTTATAAGTATTTGTATCAATTATTATTATTATTACTATTTGCTACAAAGTCAAGGCCATCATTCCAAGAAAATCATTACAAGGAAGGTAAAGAAAATTGAAAATTAATTTTAAACTATAGAGTCCATAACAAATAATAGCAAGTTTTGATTTAAATTACAATGGTTATGAAAAATAATTTGTTACGGCTAACGAGTTTTAATTTAATTTATCTTGTAATTTCTATTATAGTTCCAAATAGTAATCAACACATTCACAAAAATAATGATTTGATCTTTAAAATTTTATGCCAGTCTTTAAATAATTAATTATTAACATATAATAATGATGTGTTAATATAAAATGTAGGTACATAAAAAAAAACTTAGCTCTTAATCATTCTTTACATTAATCTTAAGCAATTTTTTAAACAAGAAATATAAAAGATTAGTTTCAAAAACTAAAAGCTAGTAAGTGGTTAGTATTACAAAGTTATAGTCAGTAATTCTTAATTATTCTAAAAAATACTGACACTTTAATTTAAACGGTTAGGAATGTTTTCAAAATTCTGCACTTACGATAGATTACATCCAAACCTTTTTTTTATATATGTATATTGTATGAATAATGGGTTCATAGTTATTTTATAAATTGCAGTATTATTACATATGTTTGTGACTCACCTGTAAAGAAAATAATAAAAATGCAATAATAGTTATGTTGCAAATTGAAGTTTTCTTTTGTTTTTTTAGAAAGAAAACTGAATAATAAAACTTAAAATAAAATTTGAAGAATGATTAAACAAAATTCAAAAAATATTTCAAATCACGAATTGATATAAAAAACAAAATTCATAATTTGAAACATTTATTAAATAATGCAATGATTTGAATGGTGGTGGGGACTGATGAATTAAAGAAATTCACTAAACCATTTAATCATACAATCTGACTCATGGCGTAACAGTCCCACTCCCAATTCAATGTTTCCGCTTCCTTGTTCTATCTTCTCTTATATCTGCTCCCTAATCAATATATTACATTAGCAGACTTAGGACTTCATTCCATTATATTGGTTAAAGGGGAGGTTGGGTTTAGTCAGTAAGAATCTGACACCAGCCAACGAGGAATTCTTTCGAAGATTCCCACCTGCTTTAGAGAAAAAAAACAACAAAGTCAATTTTATTATTTTTTATTTAATAACCACTATTATAAAATTATTTATACCCGTATATACATAAAATACTAAATTATAAGATATATTTTTTAGTTTTAATTAAACAAAGTGATAACTATGAAATTTTACTACTTACCAACTGAATAAAAATATATGCTTCCCAGAACATAAGTTACTAACTAAATTCTTGCTGATAAGATAATTGATAACACGATGATTATTAGATTTCGATTATAAAAGTTTAAGTTTTATATAAATAAATAGAAAAGCTTTTACTAAAATAAACAGGAATAATCAATTTATGTTTATTCAAATTTATAAATAAAAATTATTAGGTACATTATTTTGTTTGGACAGATATCTTAACAACCTACTATTTGTATAATATATAATGACTCCAATATTTTCCCAAAGATAATAAAAACAACAGTTTAGAATTACTTTTCTTAGAATTTGATATGAAGGAAAAAATTGTTAAAAATAAAGATACACTTTCTTCACTTTTAAGGAAACCTTTTGTAATTAAGAAAGTTGTTAACTCATATGTAAAAATATAATACTTGAACTTTAATTTGAATGTCATAGTTACGATCAATTTTCACACCTTTCGAGAGTTACAAGTGTCTAAAAATAGAAAAAATTCAATTTTTGACCATAAACAGCTCTTTCCCCCTCTGGTACAAAAAAAAAACGGAACTTATGCTAATGCTGAAATATCTTGCTTCCCTTAATATTTCAAAGTTGTATCCAAAAGCATTGCGGAGATATGAAGGAAGCAAAATCGTTTATTATAACGTGAACGAAATGAACGTTTCTATATTGGAAAAATATTTAGTAGAACTTCAGATATAAACAATTAAAAATTTTACTTTTTGGGCTTTTCCAACTTTGAGCAGTTGTAGCTCCGTCAACGATGGGACTACATAAAAATCTTGTTTTACAACATTAATACATGACTAAAATTTCATTGTTCTATCTAGAACCAGATAGACGGACACAAAGAGTGAATCTAATAAGCAAACTTTTCAAATTTTTTTTTTGATAAATGGGTTAAAAAGAAAAGGTTCTAAGTTATAGAAGTAGAATTATATGAGTTATTTTAGCTTTTTTCTAAAACTTTTCTAATTATATACGTTGTGTTAACTTAACAATTTTTATTTTGTTTTAGTATATATGAAATTCTAACAACGCTAGGTGAGATGAAATTTACTCTATTATTTGATATTATCAAACAGAAACCAAAATGATTAATAAAGGATTTTTTTAAAAGAAAAACAATTAGAGATGTTAATGAATTATCGCACAGCTCGTTTAGATTTGGAATTAGATTAAGATTGCGTAAATAATTATTCAGTTCAAACTTATATTTCTATAAAAATTTGTTTTTTTTTACACTCTAGATAAATTTAAGGAACGGATTGTTTACGAATACAAATTAAGAAAAATAAGTAGAAGGAAAACTGAAACGAAATAGAATATTAGGTAGGGCCTCGGTGCCTTAGTGGGTAAGAGCGTATAAAATACGCTGTAAACACCAAGGGAGAGTGGGTTCGAATCCCACACACGTGGTAGGAGTTATTCCCCCTTACGACATTTACAGTCACGCCTGTATAGGACAGACTGTGAAATTTTCTGTCCACATTTATGTGGCAGAACTATGCATTAAAAGAAAAAAAAAAATAAAAAAAAAAAAGAATATAGGTAAGAGTTCTAGATTAAATTAGATATGAAGCTAAAAAGGTTTTGTTTTGATTTGTCACAAATTCTACAATCAAACATTAATGATAAAAGGAAACACATTTAATTGAAGGAAGTTCTTCATCTTAGCTGTTCCCACAACGAATGATCAGATTTGAGCCACCAAGGATTTTTCTATGTGTAGAAATCAGCACTTGCTGCCTCTATCGTTGTACGTTGAAATTGTCTTATGGGAGGCATAATAGATATTGGTTTAATAGATCATACGTCATTGCTTTCCAGATATTTATAAAAGAGTGAAATTGCTTCAATATTCTTCAAGTATTTGTAGAGATATAAAAAAAATAAAGGAATGGTATTCTCTGAACTTTAATTTTTGCAAATATACAAAAAAATTGACCGAAATTATCACAAAATTGACTACAAAAAGGAATTAAAATGCATAATACACTTTCAATAAGTTTAAAATTATATTAAACTTATATATGATACGGCATAACCTAACCTGGATCACATGAGGCTAGCATTTTTTTTTTAATTAGGAAAGAAGTTGAATTGAGAAAGAAAAAGACTGCATACCTGTAAAAACGTACCTGTTGCTGACAAAATAAAGGTAGCAAGTCTTTAATAACAAGCACTTTTTAAATGATCTTCAAGGGTATTTATAGGATATAGCAGTATAGGATAGTTTTAGTGATACAACGCTATTAATGAAGCTATATAAACAAGAATTTGTCATAATAAAAAAACCATGAACAAAACTTTATAAGCTATTTCGAATAAGCAAAATATTAAATGACTATTAACTTTAGAACGCATACGCAAAATTTTTATCAAATAAAAACATATAAATTCATTAGTTCACACTATCCTATTTACAACTATATATGTATACCTATGTTTTGTATATGTGTTTGTAATGAGATTTAGTAAATAATTACTATGCACATGTTTTAGAATTTCCTATAGAGAAAATTTAATTTCTTTGAAAAGCTGCTTCAATATAAAAGTAAAAGTATCTATATAGTATAACTTCCAATAATATGATGTTCTTCTAAACCTGTACAAAAAATAAAAAAAAATTATATGAAAAAAAAAATAATTACTTGATTAATCACAGTCACTTTAAAATAAACGATGATTGCTCAGATCATTTATAATCATTTAAGAACTCAGTAAAATACCAATTGATAAGAGCAAAAAAAAAAATAAACTAAATAATAATTCATAATTGTTTAAACATTAACGATGTGATGGATCTACATATATTTGTAATAATAGGCAATAAGTACAAAAAATATATATGAACATATAATGAAGTAAAAGAATCTTTCGGTTCTTGAACTTTTCAAACTATACAGGGTGTTGGGCTCTTAGTGATTTACCTTGACATGAGTGATCAGGGATGTCGAAACAAAAAAAAATTAAGGCTAGAGGAAAAACTGAAAGGATAGACGGATTTTCCTTGACATGAGTGATCAGGGATGTCGAAACAAAAAAAAATTAAAGCTAGAAACTGAAAGGATAGACGGATTTTCCTTGACATGAGTGATCAGGGATGTCGAAACAAAAAAAAAATTAAAGCTAGAAGAAAAACTGAAAGGGTAGACGGTAGAGGAGAGGAGTCTATATTATTGGCAGGCATACGTTGCTTTAAAGATCGAAGATATGAGGTCTTAAAGCCAAATATTATTAAAAAAAATATCACTTAAACCCACTTTGTTAAAAAAATAGCTAAATGAGAAAAAAAATGTTTAGTACAAATTATTTAAGTCTTCTTTGTTTGCATTTTGAATACACCTTGAGTGAGCACTTTGAGTAAGCTCTTTTCATACATATACATATTAATATATTATAGGCAAAGTTCTTGTTATCATACGCTTCTTTATATTATCGTAAATGCACTATTATCATATTGTCATCATAAATTTTAAATTCCAAGTCTTTTGTCTACATCAAAAACCAGTTTTCCCTAAAAATGTAAAAATTATCTATAATAAAATAATTATTGATAATTTTTTAGTAAGAAATTTTATTAAAATGTTGTTTAGGACTTTATGAAATAAATATATTATTTCATAAAGTCATAAGTTCTAAAGTCATGTTTTTGCTGTCTAACTTGAAATGGAAGAAAAGAACAGGCTTTATAATTTTATACTTTTTTTATGTTGAGACTGTTTAGTTGAAAATCAGTTAAAGCCCGTAATTTATAAAAAAAAAAGTTAAAGGGGGGGTAGCTTCATAACGTATTTGACTGGGATCTACCTATACGCAAATAAATTTTTGTTTGTCGTGATATCTCTGACCGCCCATTTAAAGAAAAACTTTTGAGAGTTAGACACCTTGTATAATAAAAACAAAGTAAATACTTTATATTTACATGGTATCCCAGAATTGATCTGACTTAAAAAAAAAAAGAAAAAAGATCATCAATACAAAACAGTAAAAGGTGTTTTAGATAAGATTCTCTTTTGTTTCTTTAGATTTTTAAAAGTTCTCCCATGGCGTTTTCCGCTGCCGATTTTATTTAAAGTCTTTTCTCTATTTTTGAACAATTTGTTTAAGATATCATAGATTTTAAAAAACTACTTAATTACCTAATTAAATTCTAGACATTTTTATTGATTTTATAATATAAAATATAATGGAAATCATAATCAAAATGATTTAAGAGTTAATTGAACCAACCCATAATAAGATTCAAGGATGGAAAAGCAACTAGGAGGAAGTTTTATTGTGAATTAAAACAATAAATGTTTAATATAAAATTTTAGATTATATTTTTTCAGCTATTCTTTCCAATGAAAATATTTTAGAACAAAGTTTTCAAAAAGGTCCCCGAAATATACAATAATCTTTTTGACCCACAAATATCTAGTAATGACTTCCTTAATAGTTTTAATAGTCCGGCGAGATAAGTTAAGAGTAATATTCTTTAGTTAGGAAAACAATTTCTTAACTTTAAGTTCAAAAATTATTATCGAGAAATATTAGTCAGCAAAAACTGGACCTTGAAATTTATGACAAGAAATGATGAAAATAATTTTTTGAAAAAGACTATCTAACTAAATTTATGAATCTTTATTATATTATGTAAAACTGACAAACTGCAATAATAGCGACCACTGATGCTTGAACATATAATTTTTTCTTCAGTCTTGATGAAAATAAATTTAAAAAAAAATGATTTTTTAAGATTAATTAAACTCTATTAACAGCGAAAGTGTATAGTAATTAGATTCAATTCACTTTTATAGCTTTAACTAATACCAATATTTTATCATTGATATTTAGATGGTTGTTTCATTTTCTTAACTCATCCCTAGAGAAAAGATAATTACCATGAAAAATATATACTTTTCGATAGTTTGTTGTTTTTCTTCCAATCGCTTTTAATGATGAAAAAGCAAAGGGGACAGGGGGATGGGAAAAAAAAACAAAAAAAAAAGACTGCCAAAGAACAAGCATCCTAAAATAAGAGAAGATGATTTTAAAAATGTTGAAAAAATTGTTTTTATTTTACAATACAGTAACAACCTATCAATTACAATTGGATGAAATTAATCAAGAAAGGAAACTGATTGTTAGAATTTTGCACGGAATCAATTCTTAAGGGAAATCATCTGTATTTTATTTTTTTTTTTTTATGTTTTTGCGGTAATTGTTAGTGGAGAGTTGTGAAAAATTAACAATAATCAGTTAAAAATTTTAAAAATTGATTTGATGCATTATTTATGCATACATGACTAAAAAAAAAAAAAAATTCTTGTCTTCAAAGAACGTTAAAGGTTATTATAACTTAAGGTTATGATTTTTATAATAATTAAAGTGGAGAATATAGTTAGTAAAGGAAATCAAATTCCTGTTAAAAATATATTTATTTGTTTATTGAAGTTAAGTGTATAATTAATTTAAGTGATAATTAATTGCATGTTTCTGAGAAAAGATTTTTAAATTTGTTATATTTTTTCTTCATTTTCACAATTTCAGTTGTAATTAAAGTAAAACTTTTAAAAATACTTTTTAAAAGAGTACCTAGTAACTAAAATTAGATTCGTAAAGCTAATAGCATAATATTCTTTGTGGCATTTATTTTCCCAACTCAATCGAAGCAAGGAGGAGAAGATCTAACGCCAAGTTCTACGAACTGTACAATGAGGTTGGCCTAGTTAATAAAATTAAGCGCATGCGACTTCACTGGTTAGGCCAAGTACAACTTATGCTCTAGCAAAAAGAATTTTTGAATCTAAACTTCGTAAAACGTCAAGGATGACTGAAATTCTTTGCAGTAACGAAACTTCGACGCAATTCACAAAGCTTGAGGTTTCCAAATGGAGAGAAACTGCCCCGAATCGTAAAACATGGAAGGATGTGTTGAGGCAGGGCCAGGAACTTCAATCGGCCATTAAGTAAGTAAGTAATAAAGATATAATTTTGTATGATGAGTCCATTGTAGACCGTTAGGTGTAAAAAATAAACAAAGCTATAATTAAAAACTAATTGCCTACTCGAAAATATCGATATTTTCGAGTAGGCAATTATATATATATATATATATATAGATATATATATTATCTGAGACAGAACTCCGGTTAATATATCTCGTTAGTTAATTAATTCTTATGTGTATATTTATATTTACTATGTGACTGTTATGTGAAATAAATGTTGAAAAATTAGATTTTTTGTGGAATAAAATTAGAATAGCCACAAAAATAAATTTAACTGAAACAAAATTTTATATTTCAAAATTAAATTACATCTAATGACATAATATCTAAAATAATTGAAGACACTTAATATATTAATGAGAATGAAATCCATTTTTATATTTTTTTTGACTAGTTAAGATGGTTAGATAGCTTAGAAAGAGATCTAGCTACGTTGACAGTAAAAAATTGAATAACAAGTGGAGGAAATATGTCGAGGAATTAATATCCTAGTTCACCTCTTCAAGTGTAATGCTGGTGTTCATGATGGTGATGAATTAATTTTGTAGTAATAATTTAAAATACATTCTCTCTTAAAACTCATTTTTTAATTTATCCCTAATTCTTATTCACATAGCAGTATTATTACTGAAATTTGACAAAATCAATAAAAAAAATCCACGCTAACTGAGGCTTTCTTTGCTTTTCACTTTGAAGTTTATTTTAATACTCATAAATGTAACTGTGATTTGAATAAAATCTATCATATATACAAATCATGAAATGATCAAAATACCTAATAAATCTAAACTAATTAAAACACCTTTTAAAATGGTTGATATGAATATACTCAATTGTAATAATTTTAGTTGTTTGGTTCATGTTATTTTCATGTCTTACATTTTATTTAATCTATAAAAAAAAACTTTTTTAAGATTCAATGATTTCATTTTTTTTCTAAGTATTTTCTATATATACCTACTGTAAATATTTCTACTCCATTTCTTTGCTATAGATTTGAATTATTTCTGTTTTGCACATCAAAAAAAAAAGAAGTTAGTTAGAAAACCAAGAGTTTTAGAATTACGATTATTTTTGAATATACACATACAAATGAAATCCTGTCAAATGAAATACAGTCTTTGGTTATATTATGCGAGGAGGTTAATGCACGCTGCACGTTGTAATGCGGTGATGGCCCTGTCTCTGTAGTAAATAATAATAATAATAATATTAATAACTAATACCAATACCAATATCAATAATAACAGTGACAGTTAGGTTGTCTTCAATTAATTACCTCATTCCTCATATACTACTGTAATTGTTGATGGCTATAGAGTATAGTTACTGTTAGCAAAATAGTAATAATAATAGGCGGATTCATTGTTTCCTTACAGTTCCACTCCCAATTCAATGTTTCCGTATCCTTATCATATCCTTTCCTATCCCTACTCCCTATCCAATATACTGCGTTAGTTAGTAGGGATTACATGCCATTATATTGGCTAAAAGTGAAGGTGGGTATAATCGGTAAGAATCCAATACTACCAAGGGGAAAATCTTGGTGTCTTTGAAAGATTTCTGCTTCCCTTAGAAAACAAAAAAAAACTTTTGTAAACAAATGATGGATCGGACATAGTAAAACTAATAAGCAGAAAAATATTTTTCAAAATAAACTAAAAAAGGAAGAAAAACATATAAAAAGGAAAACAAATGAATGAAAATTTTGTGATTTCTATTTTCTTATAGGTTGTTTGATAATTCTAATAAATTACGTTTATCATAAACATAATCATCATCATCATATGAATATTCTATAGATGGTCTTAGAATAACAGGAACATGAAAAATTATTACTTTCCTGCAATTATGTATAACACAAACAGTTTTAAAAAAAAAATTTCTATTTCAAGTTTTTTTATACTCGTATATGTATTTCTGATTCTCCCATTTTCATTTATGATTATATACAATATCTAACATATTTATAGATAAATTGTTCTAAAAGATTCATTATTAGATTAACATGGAAATAAAATAGAAAAGAAAATAGAATTCATGAAGAAAATTTTTTCTATTCATTGCATTTTTTGTTTTTGTAATTTATGAAAGATAACAAAAAAAAAGGAAATGTTATTGTAATTCTTTTGAGTCTTATATGAACATATATTTTTATTAAATTAAATTTTTGCATGGAGAATTCTCCTAAGATCTTCTTTTTTTTGTTTTTACTGAATTTATATTTCATTTGTTTTGTATAAGAATATGATGGTATGATGGATATGTCTAAATGTTTCATCATCCATGAAATTTGAAATGAACAAATGAATAATGAGAGCATAATAATTTTTTTAATATTTTTAAGTATAGAAACAAATTGGGTGTATTGAATGCAAATTAAATAAGTTTATAATTTTGGTTGGTCATGTGATCTCGTTATCAATTAAAAAAAAAACTCACAAAACCATAAAGTATCATCAAAGTTAATCTTTCAATACAGACCGACTTTAATGTCCATCGATCTATCTCTATTAAATATCATTTGAGATTATCCTTCCTAAGCAATATTGGTTAGGTATCAGTTTCCCACATTAATGTGAAAGTTCTCCAAATTTATATATCAAGTATTGTCTTAGAAATGACGTTGGAGAATTGAAAGAATTTTAGAGCCGTAGTAACTATCGTTTGCAAGTTATTATAAGTTGGATGCAGAAAGACTGGAAAATTAAATTATGTAAGAACAAGTAATGGAAAAAACCAAAAGTTTTCAAAAAAGTACATTTCCAAAACTAAAAAATTTTTATAAAAAGTAGATAATATATTGAAAAATAAATTTTGATAATAAATTCATCTTTGTTTAATTTTTTTTTTTTTGGTAAGAAAAAATTGAGAAATATCAAATCACACTTTCGCCAAATATAAGGTAACCCTTATAAAGAAAAATTATTAACACAAAAGAAAAAATAATGTTGGGGCTTTTATTTTTGTTTATTACTTCAAAAAAATTTGGACAGTTGGCCAAGTTACAGGTGTTACAGCTCCTAAAAGAGGGATAACACAAAAATATTTCTTGAAATGATTTATACTTATTTCCAAACATCTAACTCCTCTCAAAATTTCAAGCTTCTAAGTTAAACTGTTTGAAAGATAGAAGAGGTTCAAATTTTTGCAAACATTGAATTTCACATAACGATAAATTAAAATACCGCTTGGAAAAGCCACATATTTATTTTATATAAATTTATAAAGTTTATAACACCAACTATCATTTGGCGTTTCCAGATTAAAAATATGCAATATAGAACCTGTGTTATAAAAATTTAAAGATAGGGCTTTAGGGCTGTTTTTAATGTAAACCAAAATCGAATTGGATTTATAATATTTTAAAAATTTAATCCCACAATGGAAATCAAAAACTGAAAATCCCAAGCTCAAGAGCAGAAGTATATTATAGAGAATCATTGTATCAAAGATCAAAGTTTATAAATGGCTCTACCATCTATAAAACTATATTTTAGAACAAATAAATTAAAAAAATAAAAGAAGATCAATATTAAAACTACACAAGTTGTATTCTTTCAATTGGTATTTAACCATGCACAGATATCTTAAAGTTGGGATAAGATTTTTCAAATTTATTATTTCACATGAAAGGTTTTTTTTGTAAGAGAATTTTCTTATTTTTCTTTGAAAAATGTCGTTATTTTTAATATTTAAATACTGTTCCAAATGCAAAAAAAAATATTTTTCTTCTTTATTTAAAATTTTCATTGTAAGTGACTTAAAATTACCCTTTGAAAATATTTGCGCTTTTTTTTATACAGCCAGTCAGTATAAATTTCAATCGATTTTGATAGTGGCTCGTGTGTAGTCTAATATTTTTTATTACATTTTTTTTTTATTGTTGTTGTTATAATTTTTGTAGTATCATTGATGAATTTTTGTTTTTGTTTTTTTTTTTTTTTGTTTTTACGAAGGTAAACTTCTATTTAAGGAAGTCGTCTTTCCGGACTACTGCAAATCAATAATATATTTTTATTTTCTTTAATTTTTCAGCATTTTTTTTTTTATTTTTTCTTGTTTGTTTTTCTTATAATCATATTATGTTATTACGAACATCGGTAGCCAATTGAAAAGTTTGTATATGCCGTGGTACTAAAAATTATATTATTTAAATGGATTTATTAACATCTCATTGATTTCTATTGTAAATTTTAAAATGTACATTTAATACAAGATACAGATAACTATATAATATAACCGCAGATATAATTACTTTCATTTTAAATATAACCAGTTAATTTAAAATTTAAAGGTGATTGCTATTATTGGTATCTAAATATAAGTTCTAAAAATTTAACGTTTGAGTTGAAAAATTTCTATAAAACAAATAAATTGACTTAGAAATTAAAATTTGTACTAAAAAGAAAATTACAAATTCTAAGACATCATAAACTTATTTCTAAGACTTCTTCCTAAGGAACTTCTAAACATCGTGCTTTGTTAGCTTCTAAACTACCTTGTACTAATTTATCTAACTGTAAATTTATTATTTTTTAAAAATTATATGGGACAAAACAGGATAATTTAGTTCCGTATGTTAGATATGCATAAAAAACTTCTGGCGTAGAGGCAACATATGTATATCGCAAAGAAATATTGTAAAAATGGGCGAAGAAATATTGGAGGGACACTAATTTTTGGAATTTATAATGGGCATAAGGTTATTTAAAAGAAATATATTATTGGGGAAATTCTTTCATATTTTAAAGAATACACCATGATTATTAACAATTATTCATATTTTGGAAAGCACATGAGATCAATTAAAATGCCAACTTTTATTTAACATATATTGCAATAGAACCAAAATTGTAACAACTGTGACACCAGTGATATTAACATTTCTATTGAGATCGAAGAGGCATATTTTAAACCAAAAGAATGTTTTAAAAAAACGTCAGTAAATATTAGTCAGATCCTTTTTAGGTTTTTTTTAGTTGCTATTTGCTTCTTTTACAGTACTCTACAATCAAGAATCTTTTGATGCAATGAAGAATGAAGAATTATGGATATTTAAATAATTTACTGAGAAAATCAGACCAGCATTATTACATGGTGTATTTAACTTAATTATTTAGCTCCATAAAACAGATTCGATCTAAATGTCGTGACTAAGAAAAAGAGAAACTAAAACCGCCGATAAGCATTTCAGATAATTGGTGCTATCAATTGAAAAAAAAAAAAACGGAATGGATAAAAACAACTTTAAATTGAATTAAATAATGTGAACTTGATATTGATAGAACACTTCTTTTTTGTTTTTATATTTTGAAAAATCAAATGACGTTCTTTTCACTTTAACTTCCGTCTTATTCATTTATTATTACCGCATGAACATAAGGATAGGAAGTAAATAACAGGAATTTTTTTTTTTTTTTTCTATAAAGAAGATAATCTCGAGTCAGTTAATAGTTGGTTGGTTACTTTTCGTTTTTATAGTACTTTAAGAGAGCATTAAAAGAAAATATGAAAAAAAAAAAAAAATAAAAGTGCTGCTAGGAATAGCACTTGTAATGGCAAATAATTTAACACCATAATTATCTAAGATATCAATTGGTTGGATATTTTTTTGTTTTTTTTTTTTTTTTTTTATTCTAACTATAAATTATTTTATTTTTAGTTTTTTTTTGTTTTGTTTTTTGTTTTTTTTTTTTTCAAAACAGAAGTCATGAATATTTTTAAGACTTGTCGCATTAAAATTATTAAAAATCTTGTAAAAGGAAGTTGTAATTTTATTTCTCAACTAATATTGTGTAAAAAGATAAAAAGAAAAAAAAACTCAATGTAGATAGGCAATAGAAAAAAAAAAAAAGAAAACAAAACAAAACAGTAGCTCGGCGCATTTCAATAACAATTAATAATTATTAACTAAAAAGATTGATAGAGGAAGTTTAGGGTTCAGTAGTTAAGCGCCAGAAAGAAAAAAAAAAATTAAATTTATTATAATAAAAAGACCAGGAACTGTTTACAACTGTGGTAACATTAAAATAAATAAAAATTGCATTTAACTTAAAAAAAATTAGTGGAAGAAAATATTATAAAAATTTTTTTCCCAAAAAAATATTTAAACTTAGATGATATTATGATTTCGTTAAATTTATCTTATTTTTATACATACATATAGCGTTACGGAATCTAAGCTTCAAACTAAGTTTTAAATACTATTACTTTTTTTGTTTTCATTAATTAAGTTTGTTTATATTATTCCTTAGGATCTTGACATCCCTTCCCAAAATATCTATACCGAATTGCACCCCAATGACAAATATTCTTGTAATTATTATCGTCGATTTTATAATGGTTTTAGTTAACGATTATAGTTAAATTTAAGGTTGAGACTTGACGTTAAATTTATAACATTTTACATAAAATATAGAAGTAAATATAGAGAGCATAGTTTCCTGTAATCAAGCAGTGACATTCAATATATATTTATAATTTAAAGATCTAACAAAACATATGATTCATTTTCCTTTAGTTAGTAAATTGGCTCAAAAAAAAGAAAGAGTTCAAATCCACAAGTTATTAAATTTGACTTATCTTATCAAATTAAAGTCTGTCTATTGATCGAACAACTTGTATTATATAACTCCGCAAAATGAGATAAAAAATATTACAAAAAATAAAGGGAACATGAAAAATATTTACAGGTCTAAACTAACTTCTTCAATATCAGGAAAGATTTTTTTTTTGTAATGAAAGTTAATCTTTCTTACGGCAGTTAACTCGACACTTTAATAGCGCTTACAAAATATAAGTTAAATGAATGATATAACGTAAGATATAAATGTAAGATATAGATGTAAGATATAAATGAGATGAAGTAAAAGATAGTTAAGTAGTAAAAAGGAGTCATACTAATAAATGCTTATATTTTAGTACTTTTAATTTATACTTTACTTATATTCATTGTATTTAATTCATTTCATAATATTCATTTACTTAAAAATTTATTATAAATAGTTTTTACCAAATATATAAAGTACCTATTAAAAAAAAAATGTTATATTTTTAAAATTTTTAATTATCAGATTTTAATAGTTACTATTTAAAATTTAATTCAAAATTAAAGTAAAAAAAATTACTTTAGTTTATTAGTCACAATGATATATAATAAATGTGTATTAGACTACAGGCATTTATTAACGTATTAAAGTACATAATTTATTAGATGGGTAAGAAAAAGTATTAAAAATAATTATTACATAATAATTTGAACCTATTAAAATATATATTTTTATTGTATAATTTATATACATAAGTATATAATTTAAATCCTAATAAAGCAAAGACAATATAAGATATTAAGTAAGAAGAAAATTAAATCCTTGTCTAAAAAGGGAATTACATTTAAAATGAAAATTTTAATTTAAATTATTAACTTTTTTCTGAATTTTCATTTTATTTTCTAAATGATCTTTAAAAAAATCATCGTAAATTCTAGACGCAATTGAATAAAAAAGAAAATAAAATTGAAGCAAGAGAATAACCGTGATTATTATTGTTAAGCAAAATCAATGTTATCACTTACATCAAGAAAATTGTTCTAAACAATTTAGTGACGTTGTCTAACATGCAACATAACGTCAGATAATTGTAAAATAAAGTTGGCTTTTTAAAAAAGGTGTTTGTTGAAAAATTTACGAATCGCCTCAGTGTAAAATAAAATAACTTACAAAGTGATTAACTAGAAACTTTCTGTAAATAACAGTATGGTAGTGCAATGTAGACAGTAGACTAAATTATAAAAATTGAAGAATTGAAAACTGAAGACGGAAGAGTAAAGACTGAAGGAATGAAAATTGAAGACTGAATTTTGAAAAGATTGAATATTGAAAACATAAAAGATTGAAAACTGAAGAACTAAAAATTCTCTGTAAATAAAAACAGTAGTATAGGGTAATAAAGACTGAAGGCTAAAGAGTGAAGAATTGTTGATTGAAGACTGAAGATTGCGGAGTTAAGACGAAAAATTGAAGAGACTGAAAACTGAAAAGGCTGTAGACTGGAGACTAAAGACTGAAGACAAAAAAGACCAAAGACTGAGGACTAAAGACTAAATATTGAAGACTGGAGATTGAAGAACTAAAGACTAAGAACTTTTTATTTCCAAACTTCTGGATAATTTACAAGATAACAAAAATTGGAGGACCAAAGTTTTAGGAATATTTAAAACGAAAAAGAAATATAAAGAAATATATTTTGATGACGAATTGTATCGCAAAATGAATAAAACTCATAGTAACTCGTAGTATTTGTTGCAGCAAGGCTATTTGTTCAAATTTTTTTTTATAGAAATTTAAAATTTAATATTGAATTGTTGTATGAAACAATTACTACAACATTGAAATTCTATTTATTTATATTTTACAAAATATTATATTAGGAGTTATAAAATGTAAATTAAAGTTGTTTTCCGTTTAATAATGAAATCGGTCCTTTATAATCAAATCAAATAACCTAATAATATTCTTCGAATATTTCAAAATCTGCTCCTATATGAAAGGTTGACATTTTACTCATTATCCCTTCTCACCATTATCATATTATATTTTCACAAACTTCGCAAAATTCTTTATTTACGAAAATTGTAAAAAAAAAAACACTAGTTTTTTAAGATCTTTAATTTTTAAGAACCCGCGCGAGTTATATGATCATCCTAATATATAACCATAACTTAACTTAACATATAATTTAACTTAATATTGTATAATTAACATTTATTTTTATGTAAACTAAATTTCATATGTTGTTCACCTTTTTGTTCAGACGCAATGTCAGCAGAATTAAATTAGTTAATAACAATTGGGAAACTTTAAATATTAATTATCCAAATTTCTTTAACATAATATATGTTTCGCTGACAATGCATCCTTTTAACTATAAATACCTGTAATATTTTATTCTGAAAGTAATTATTATTATCATACCTGTAACCAGTAAAGTCAAATTAAAGAATATTTAAAAATAAAGTTTGTTTTTTTTTATTATTGTAAAAACGAAACTTATAAGTGGCGCAGTCGGTAGGATCCAAAAACAGTGATCCTTTTAATTAAAGTGTGTTCCGGTTAATATATATATCGCTTAAAATTAAATATCTAATAAAAAAAAATAAGAACTAATTTTAATAAATATATTATTAAAATAAAAAAAAACATTAAACTATTTTTAATTTAAATAAAAACATTTTAATAAAATTAAAATAAAATTGTGAAAATTTTTATAACAAAGGAATATTGTTATTAAATAATTTATTAAAACTGGAATTTAATACCACAAAGGAATATTGTGAAAAATTAGAAATCCAGAATTTTTGTGAACGTGAATAATTTGGAAGCAACAAGATTAAGCTGTATATTATATAAAGTGCAAATTGGAAACACATCAAAAGGTCAACTGGTGAACTTCAGTTCTTTAATTTGGATCCTAGAACAACAACGAGCCTACAGATACAATGAGTATTTTTCTTCTCATGCTCACGTAAGTCAAAATTTTTATTACTATCCTATACTTCCTTCCAAATCAATTCCTATTAAATTAAAGTAAGAGAAAACAAAAAATATAAGAAAATTATAAATATATAAGATAATAAAAAAAAAAAAATTATAAAATAAAAAGTATAAAAAATTAAAATTTTTAATATTTTCACTGTGATCAAGCCTATTCTTCGATACCTAAGGTGAGGCTGCCTTAGGCACAGTGAATTATTAAAAAAAAAAAAAAAAAAAAAAAAAAAAAAAAAAAAAACTTATTTCTTAGAAAAATATAAATGTTCAAAAGGTCAAAAGACTTTAAACCTAGAGTTGCTCCATATTCTCCTCGAAATTTATCTGAAAATTTATTAACTAGTACTCCTGCTTCCCTAGATTTCGAAAACAATAACCAAATTAATCTTGATAACTTTTTAAATTCAAGCTTAGATTCTGTTCATAGTTTTAACTCGTACAATTCGGAAATAACCATAATGCAAAACAGTGACGCTATCAATCGCATTTATAACAGTCTTAGAATACCAGATGCAATAAAGGATTTACCAAAATTCGATGGAAATCCAAGATTATTGCACGATTTCATCGACAATGTCGAAGGAATCCTAACTTTAATAACTGAAATTGACGGGACTTTGTATGACAAAATTATTCTTAGGGCAATTAGAAACAAAATTGAAGGACAGGCTAATGAAGTTCTAAATATGTATGGAACTCCATTAGAATGGGAAAAAATGAAAGAGAACCTGATTCTTCATTACTCTGATAAAAGAAACGAGACATCCCTTATAAAAGATTTGCATACGTTAAAACAGAATAACAAAACAGTAGAAAATTTTTATTCTGACGTTATAGAAATTCAAGCTACCATGTTTAATCATATAAACATACATGAAAAAGCTCAAAATGTTATAGCTGCAAAGAAAGATCTTTATAATGAAATGTGTCTTAACGTTTTCTTATCAGGACTTAAAGAACCATTAGGGTCAACCATCCGTGCTATGCGACCACAATCTTTAGCAGTTGCATTCTCTTATTGTATAAAGGAACAAAATATATTCTATACAAGAGTTTTTAATCAGCAGACTTCTAAAATAAAGCCCATTCAAAATAACAATAATTTCAGTAATTTTACAACACCATATAGACCAAATGGAGGACAAGGAATAATCCCAAAAAATAATAATAATAGTTTTACTCAACCTAGACCGAATAATCCTTTTAATTATCGTACCAACAACAATTTCTTTAACAACCAAAGGAATCAATTTGTTAGACCCGCAGCTAATAATCAGTTAGCACAGTATAACAGACCAACTACATCATATCAGCCAAGACCAACCCCAATGGACATTGGATCAGCCAGATCAAGATCATTAATTCGAAATCAAAATTCAACTCAGAGACCAAACTTTAATAAATTTAATAACTTTAGACAAAATACGCAATTACCCAACTTTATTAGCGAAGAACTTTTTAACGTAGAAGAACAAAATCCAAAAGATGACAACATTTATTCTAATAATCATTTTTATACAAACTTGGACAACTATTACAACTATAATATAGAAGAAGACATTTCCGAAAAACCTGATATAGAAGTAGATGATTCAAATTTTTGCTTACCTGCCGATTCAAACCCACCGGATACATAGATGTTAATAAACATGGAAATATACTACCATATATACAAATTTTATATAATAATAAGCCATTAAAATTTCTAATTGACACAGGAGCTTCCTCTTCTTTTATTAACCCCGTTTTAGTAGACCCAAATAACATAACCCAAATTGAACCAGTTACAATAGTTACAGGTTTAAATAAACATAAAATAAACAAAAAAATTACTTTACCAATATTTAAGGAATTTCAACAAATAGGTCAAATGGAACTTTTACTTTTTAAATTTCACGGCTATTTCGATGGACTCATCGGATTAGACATTCTTACTCTTCTAAAAGCCAAAGTAGATATTGCAAATAAAAAAATATTAACTGCAAATACAGAAATAAATCTTCACTTTAAACCTAACTTAACTTCTGAACAAATTCAAATACCACCTAAATCAAAATTAATTGTAAAACTACCAGTAGATTATAAAAATGGCAGCATTCATATCAATAACATTGAAATTTGTCCAAAAATATTAGTTTCAGAAGGAATTTATTTAGCAAAAGATTGGTATAGTTTGATAGAAGTTACCAACATTTCAAATAAAGAAGAAATTCTTTATGTAGACCAACCTATTAAAGTTCACCCATTTTTAAAAGAAGAATTTTCTGAAATAAATAATTTCAAAATTAATTACAATTGTAATTCAAATATTTCTCGTCAAGATATAGTAGATTTAATAAGAACCTCACATTTAAATAACGAAGAAAAACGAAATTTATTAGCAGTTTGTAAAGAATATGAAGATATTTTCTTTAAAGAAGGTCAATCTCTCACTTTTACTAATCAGATTAAACATAATATTAAGCTAACAGATGATTCGCCTATTTATGCCAAATCTTATCGTTACCCATACATTCATAAGAATGAAATCCAAACCCAAATAAAGGATATGTTAAATCAAGGTATAATTCGAAACAGTTACTCCCCTTGGAGTTCACCTGTTTGGATTGTTCCGAAAAAACGCGATGCAAGCGGTAAACAAAAATGGCGATTAGTAATCGACTATCGCAAATTAAATGAAAAGACCGTAAGCGATAAATACCCCTTGCCTAATATAAATGAAATACTGGATAAATTAGGTAAATGTATTTACTTTTCAACTTTAGATCTTGCAAGCGGATTTCATCAAATCGAGATGAATCCTGCAGATATACAAAAGACCGCATTTTCGGTAGACGGAGGTCATTATGAATATATCCGTATGCCTTTCGGTCTAAAGAATGCACCATCCACATTCCAACGTGTGATGGATAATGTTCTTAAAGATCTGGTTGGACGAATATGTCTCGTTTATCTCGATGACATTATAATCTTTTCAACATCTCTCCAGGAACATTGCGAGAACCTTCGGAAGGTATTTAAAAAATTACAAGAAGCTAATTTTAAAGTCCAATTCGATAAATCAGAATTTCTAAAAAAAGAAATTGCATTTCTTGGACATCTTGTAACAACTGATGGAGTTAAACCGAATCCTGATAAAATTCATGCTATAAAGAAATTTCCTTTACCCAAGACCCCAAAAGAGATAAAATCATTTCTTGGTCTTCTAGGATATTATAGAAAGTTTATCAAGGACTTCGCAAAACTTACCAAACCTTTATCTGAATGTTTGAAAAAAGGTAAGAAAATTATACTAGACGAACGTTATATTAAAACATTTGAAACCTGTAAAGATATTCTAATGAATGATCCAATCCTTCAATACCCGGATTTCTCTAAACCTTTTATAGTCACTACTGATGCAAGCAATTTTGCCATTGGTGCCATCCTTTCACAAGGAACAATTGGACAAGATAAACCGATATGCTATGCAAGTAGAACGTTAACAAGCTCTGAAATTAACTATTCAACCATAGAAAAGGAACTGTTGGCCATAGTTTGGGCAACAAAATATTTCCGGCCTTACATCTTTGGAAACAAATTCAAGATAGTAACCGATCACAAACCTTTAGTTTGGTTGATGAATCTTAAAGAACCCAACTCAAGACTTGTTCGATGGCGACTAAAACTCGAGGAGTTTGATTATGAAATTGTGTATAAAAAAGGCGTAATAAATTCAAATGCCGATGCTTTAAGTCGCATTAAAATAGATGAAATACATGCACACGATCTTGATGCAAATTCTACTGTACAAGGAACATTTGGATCAACTGTTCATTCAGCTTCAGAAGATATGAATGACGGAATTCCCATTGCAATACGACCGTTAAATGAATTTAACCATCAGTTAATTTTGTCAATCTCAGATAGAAAACCTCCAATTCAACTTGAAGTACCTTTTCGGAATAAACAAAAACGAACTATAAGGTCATAAAATCTTAACTATAGTTGACAAATTTTCTCGATTTGCGGCAGCCTACACGGTAACTAACAGAAATAGTTTAAATATGATAAAATCTCTAAGAAATTTCTTTAGCCTTCACGGCATTCCAGAAACAATTGTGTCAGACCAAGGCGGTGAATTCACATCAACCATATTTCAAGATTTTTGTGGACAATATAATATCAATCACCATCTTACATCATTTCAACAAACTAGTAGTAATGGCATTGTAGAAAGAATGCACTCTACTTTAACTGAAATATATAGAATAGTACATGAAAAATCAAGAGACAAAGACCATGACGACATCTTGAATGAATGTTTAATAACTTATAACAATGCAGTACATTCTACAACAAAACTGACACCGTACGAATTATTTTACGGAAGACCATACACCTTTCTAAAACAAATTTCACCTAATAACGAACATGACTACCTAGAAAAACTGAACGAATTTCAAAATAAGCTTTTCCCAGAAATAGAAAAATTAGTAGAAAATAAAACAAAAACCTTAATCGAAAAATTAAATAAAAATAGACAAGAACCAGAAAACTATCAAATATTTAGAAAAGAATTTAAAAGAAATAAAATGACACTAAGATTTTCAAAACATAGGGTAAAAGAAAACAGGAAAATAACAATTAAAAATCTTAAAAATAGAAAATTTCATAAAGCTAAAATTAAAAGAAAACTTAAATTTCAGAATAATAACAGTCAACGGACAGAGACTGGAAATACAAGACCTGACGGAGAATAAAATACTTACGTTAAAATTAGGCACAGCTAGAACAATAAAAGGTTACAACAATCTGTTACATATAGTAAGACTAGATACATACATAGAAACCATTGACAAAATCGAGGATACTATAAATTCTTTAAACAATGACTCTTTATTACAAGGCTCAATAAATATAACTAAATCAAAATTACAAAATTTAAATCAAAAATTAAATACTTTATATCCAAAATTAAAAATTAAAAGAGGTCTTATAAATGGCCTAGGTACCATGATAAAAACTATAACAGGTAACATGGATGCAAAAGATGCACATAATATTAACGAAGCAATTCAAACTTTAAATAGAAACCAACAAAATCTAAATAAAGAAATTGACAACCAAATAGGTATTAATTATTTAATGCAAGAAAGATTTAACAATATTACCAGACATATAAATGACCAACAAGAAACCATTTCGCTGTATTTAAGAAATTATCAAGATGAACTTAGAAATAGCATATTAAAATCAGGTTACAATGAAAAACTAGTAATTCAATCTCAATATATCAATCAAATTAACTACAATATAGATCTTTTAAATAATCACTTAACAAGTTTAGCAGAAGCAATAGTACTAGCTCGGTTAAACATTATATCAAAACAAATTCTTAGTATAAATGAAATAAGCGATATTCGAGAAAAATTTAATAATAATTCAATTCAATTCAATTCAGATGAGAATATCTACCAATTACTAGGTTTACAAGCCTATTATAATAATACTAATATTATTTTTAACATTAAAATTCCAATTTTATCCCCTGAATCATCCTCAATGATTCATGTAATCCCACTTCCTATTAATAATACAAAAACCATTCATACAAAACCTTTTTTAACATATAACCTTAATAACATTCAATATTTTGACGAAGCATGTCCAAGAGTAGAAAATATATTTTATTGTACTGAATCTACAAATCAAGAAATAACAGAAAAATCCAGCTGTATTGGCAAAATAATCCAAAACCTTCCAGCCAATTGCACATTAAGAGAACAACTATTTGTACCAAAGATCATCCAGCCAGAACCAAATTACATTCTTATCATGAACAGTTCAGAAATAACATTAAAATCATCCTGTGAACCTCATCAAATCAAAGTTAAAGGGACCAAGTTAATACATTACAATAATTGCACTATTGAAATAAACAATTTTTACTACCAAAGCTTCAATACAAAACATTGGGATGAAATTCATTTGTTACCTTCAATACCACTACGAATCAACTACTCAAACAACATCAAAGATCTAAACCTACAGAAATTAGAATCATTTCATATCGAAAACCAAAAAACAGTAAAACTATTGGAAGTTGCAACATCAGAAAAACAAATCATTAATTTTATTATAATATTAGTAACTCTATTTTTTACTATAATTATACTAATATACCTCTTTTATAAGAAAATTTCAGAAAAGCAATTTAGTATTCCAGTCACAAATCATATCACACAAAATGACATTCCAGGAAAACCAGCATCAACTCTTCGATGGCCCACACTTCACACAAAGGGGGGAGGAGTTATATGATCATCCTAATATATAACCATAACTTAACTTAACATATAATTTAACTTAATATTGTATAATTAACATTTATTTTTATGTAAACTAAATTTCATATGTTGTTCACCTTTTTGTTCAGACGCAATGTCAGCAGAATTAAATTAGTTAATAACAATTGGGAAACTTTAAATATTAATTATCCAAATTTCTTTAACATAATATATGTTTCGCTGACAATGCATCCTTTTAACTATAAATACCTGTAATATTTTATTCTGAAAGTAATTATTATTATCATACCTGTAACCAGTAAAGTCAAATTAAAGAATATTTAAAAATAAAGTTTGTTTTTTTTTATTAATGTAAAAACGAAACTTATAAGTCGCGGTTATATTTTGTTCACTTATCCGATAATTTTTTATCCTTTCACACAATTTTTTTTGTTTTATACCTTAGTGAAATTAACAATACAAAAAAATTTCATTGAGACTTTTTTAATTCAATGAATTTTTTTTTTTTTTTTTAAATCAATTAAAAAAATAATCATTGACCGCCGCCTATAAGTTCTAAGTTTAGAAAAAAAAAAATCCATTTAAATTAATAGAGATATATACATACATAGGTAATATAAATATATATATGCGCGTTCCTATCGCTTCAGAACTTTCTCACCTTGAGATATTCATTAACAAAATTAACTCAAAACATTTAGCGAATGACTCAAATGCAAAAAAAAAATTAATTAATGGCAATTTAATTAAGTGAAATTCATTTAAATCAATAAAGATTACAAAATTTTTTTATTTTTAACCATTTTTTTTTTCGTATTTTTTAATTTTATCATTTTTTTTTGTTCTTTTTTGATATTTCTTACAAATAAAATCCGATTATTTGTAAAATAGCACAAAAAAGTGAAAAGTTCAGAAAAAAAAAAAGAAAAAAATGGAGTGTAATATTAAGCGCAGTGTTGTTTTGTATTTACATATTATATACAGTGCGGGAAATTAAAATAATCTCACATAACAAAGGACCGCGAGGCATTCTTTTTTATGGTGTTAAAAAAGGCGTTCTTATATTGGTTTCCAAAAATTTGCAATAAAACTCACCAGAAAACTAAATTTTTTTACCTACCAAAATAATACTATAAAATAACAGTCAATGGACTTGTCAAAATTTAATAAAATATTAAAACATCTGCTAACACATAATCAAAACAAGTACAGCCTTTCAAATAAGTACGCTAACACTTAACATATGAAGAAAACAAGACAGAATGTAAATCAACGGTTTTTAAAAACGCACATTTCCAAAAGATAATAAAAACTGTTTAAAATTGTGACTTGCACCAAAATTGCAGAAATTTATATAAGGAAAAATGTTAAAATTGGCTTTTTTTGCAATTTTGAGGGGCTGTAAAACCGAAACCCTATATAACAAAGAAAAACCGTTAATTCACTTAAAAATATATTACTAGAGCTTTAATTTTTATATCTTGCCGAAGGAAAATTTATACAGGTGCCTAAGTTTCAAGTGTTTAAAAATAGAAGATTTTCAATTTTTGAGCCCTAATAGGTCTCAAAAAAGGGGGTGGTACAAAAAAATTTTCTGAGAAAACTTATAAGAATTCTAATTCTAGTTCCTAAAAGCGTACCAGAGTTCCGAACCGTACCGAACCGAAAAAAGAAATATCATGCGTACCGAAAAAAGAAATATCATGCAAAGTTTGGTTTTTACATAACGGTAAATTTAAATAGTAAATTACATAATATTGCATAATCTTGATATTGTTTTATAGAGGTAAGAAAATTTTCGGTTTCCTAGTGTTTTTAGATTGTAAAACTACTACGCAGAGCCTGAGATATATACATCTGAAAATAGAGTTTTTTTGTAATTTTGGAGGGCTGTCACTCTGGAACCAATTTTATAGGGTTAGAAACCATAATAGAAACCATTAACACACATAAAAATATATTACTGGAGCTTTAATTTTTTTATCTTGCCGAAGAAAAATGTGTAAATTTTCTATTTTTGAGCTCTAATATAGCTAATAAACAGGGGAATCCAAAACAATTTTCTAAGGAAACTTAAACTAATTCTAAAAGTTCTTTCTTGCCTCAACATTTCAAGTTCCTATCTAAAGGCGCGCCGTAGTTATGAAGGTGGAAAAATCATGTAAAATTTGGTTTTCACATAACGGTAAATTTAAATACTAAATTTAAAATAATTGTATAATTTTGATATTGATTTACAAAGGTAAAGAAAATTTCTGTCGAAAGGCGTATTTTAATTGAAAAAATGTTACACGGAACATGAAATATACGCATTTAAAAATAGAGCTTTTTCAAAGTTTGATGGGCTGTAGTTTTCTGATGGATGGGACTACATGAAAAAATTGTTCTACAATATTAATTTTTTATGTCACCTACCCACGCTTAAAATTGTTTTTCTTTAGCTTTAACGGTGTAGAAGTTTTGTAAACAGAACGACAGACGGACGGACAGAGTGAAAAAAATAGGTACATTTTTAAAAAAATTTTTTTTGGAAATGTGCTAAAAAGCATTGAGATTATATTAATTTCCAGCACTGTAGTATTTAGTGAGTAAATAATGAAATAAAAAATATAATCCCATTAAGGAATCATAAAGATTTATTTTGTAGCAACAGGAGTATTATTAGTATAAGAGAATTATTTACATATACCTTTACAAAGGTAGGTTTTAGTAATACCGTGGCGCAAGTAAAGATTAAAAGAGACATCGAATTTTATATTGTATATAGTTTCTTCTTCAATTTTTATTTATTAAGTTGATGGTTGATTCATTTATTTTTTTTTTTGTTTTTTTTTTTTGTTTGAAATGGTATAATATTTAAAAGGTGTGAAATAGAAATGAAACAGAATAAAGATAATTAGATAAAGAGGTTAATGTTAATAACATTATATGGAATTGGGACATTGGATGGGTTGGTTTAAATTTAATTGTTAACATTTAAGTTAAGATAGGTTCAACTATATACATATATATATAAAATCTATACTTATAAAAATAATTTCAATGATAAATTATTGAAAAATAAAAAAAAAAACAATAAAAAAATAAAGGAAAAATAAATAGGTACAAATGATTGTTAGTAAAAAAAAAAAAAATTTTCTTTTCTTTTCATTTTGTTTTGTTCATTATTAGATTTGATTGTTTTCTATACTTTGTATAATAACTTCGAATTAGGGTCATAAAACGCTTAAAGTATACGCACAAAGAATTTTTTTCTTCTGCATTTAAATACAAAATTTTTTAAGTACATATAATTTTCTGAATAAATCAGAAAAAAATAAGCCCATAAAAGGAAAAAATAATTTATATGAAAAATATTATTTAAAGAAAATATAAATTTTTGGTTTTTTTTTTTTTTGAAAAAGTCTTAAATTTAGGTTGATATCATATTTTCATATAATTGCATTAAAGATTGTAAAAGAAATACTAAAAAGTAAAAACATTTTCTGTTTTAAATATAATTTTAAATTTAATAGAGTACAAAATTTGTATTTGAATAACAAGGGATCGTTTTAATTAGTATATAGACATATATTAAATAGACCTACTTAAAATGTCGTCTAAAATGTATATAATTTCTTTTGTAAGATAAAGCTGAGTTTTTAAAAAAGTTGTTTGTTGAAAAAATTACAAATCGATTCGGTGTTATAAAATAATTTACAAAGACATCAACTAGAAACTCTCTGTAAATAAAGACAGTAATAGTGCAATAAAGACTGAAGACTGAATTGTGAAAACTGAAGACTGAAGACTGAAGGAATAAAAACTGAACACTGAAGATTGAATACTGAAGACTCAAGATTGAAGACTAAAGACTAAAAACGAAATATTGAAGAATGAAGATTAAAAACACTAAATACTGGAGTCTAAGGATTGAAGACTAAAGACTGAAGATTGTATACAGCAAAATGAAGATTGAAGACTTAAGAATTGTGGTAAATTGTGGTGTTGTTTTTTTTAAAAGTCTTAAATTTACGGTGATATCATATTTTGATGTATGTAATTGGATTAAAACTGATTCAATTGTAAAAGAAAAACTAAAAAGTAAAAAATTATAAACTTACTTAAAATTATAAACAAACTAAAAGTTTGTATTATAACTAGGACTCTTTTTAATTAGTATATAGGCATACATTAAATATAACTAAAATAAGGCGCTAATATTTTAATGGAATAAAATATTATACTTAAAAAAATGTGAAAAGTTTAATTTATCTATAAGTTTGATCATTTTCAAATAAGTGTTCTTATACTTTATCATTTTGATTTATGGAGCCCTCAAGTTTTTTAACTTTTGGAAATTTCCAAAGATAAGTTTTGAAAAATACATTTTAATATGTCAAAAATTATATATCAATATGCCAAATTAAAAATTACTTAAGTTAACAAGGTTATTCTTTCGTCAATTTGGTTGAAAATACAAAATTAACTGTAGGAGTGCAGAACAGTTCTTACATATGAAATATTAAATATTTTCTTGTGATTCTATAATTATTGATTATAAAAATTAAGGAAATCATTTACATTTTCACACATTTTGTCATTTTATATGATATATATAAATTTTGGTAATAGATGGCGCACACATAAAAATATTGCGTGTAAGAGTTCAATAGCTATAGGTGAAGCTTAGTGAAACTAAAGATTTCAAAAATTGAAGCTTAGTCATGTATGAATAATAAATGACTTAGTGGATGGTCTAAGCTCCTTATATAGCAGGGGAAAGAAGAAAAAATAAAAAAAATATAAAATATGATACATAATTGTACATTTTTTTTTTTTTTTGAGTCTTAGTGCGTTAAGTTACATTTATAAGATGTTATATTGGTATTTAATAGTCCTTTGAGGTAAAAGATATACTTGATTTGTAAAAGTTTCCTACGTTAAATTGTTGATGCTTTCTGACTACCGAAAGTAAATTTAAATTCAATAGGCATATTATACTAGTTTTCGATAACTAATATAATTGCTAAATATTATCCAGTCAATGGTGTAGTGGTTAAAACACCAGTTTTTTATTCAAAAGTTCTTGGATTGGAGTTATATATAGATTTAAAAAAAATATATAGGTTTTTCTTATAATATATAATTAGCATAATGGTAATAAAATAAAAATAAATGAGCTGTTGTATAAAATTGCTGAATATAAATGATTTTATTGCAATTCTAAAATCTCAAAAAAATGATTTAAAAACACTAAAAAAAACTTTTTAAATAAATTTGTTATTAGTGCCACTCTTTATATTTACATATAAGTCTTAGTAAATATATATGATATATTACCTTTCGATAAAGAGTTTCTGTCAAGTGCTCGGTTCCGAAAAATCTGTTATTTTCCCGATGGAAATAATAGATGGCGTAGAACTAAAGAAACGCCTAGTCTTGTACAATAACTACAGCCGAGTAATCAACGGCTTAGTAAAATTAGTGATTCACGAAACTAAAGCTTAGTCAAATATGAATAATAAATGACTTAGTGGATGCCCTATACTCCTCATTGGAGTCGCAAGGAAAAAAAAAAAAAAAGATTTCCTTTTTACTTTTGTAAAATGATTGTTATTCATATATACAAATTATTTTTATATAATAAGGTACCCACCTATTATCTAGTTTATTTACCTTTTTTGTAATTGTTAACTGCTTAATATAAAAAACGAAAAGAAGGGACAAAATAGTTAAGTAAAAATTATACAAATTGATTTAATTTTTTCTTGAAAGATTTTATATTTTTTAAATTAAAAAAACTGAATACTTATATTATAAAAAGTCAATTGAATTGTTTTTTTTTTTTAATTTATTTAAATTAAAGGTTTAAAGAAAGGAGGATCTCTAAAATATAATTAAAGTTTATCTTTAAAATGTACTGCAATAAATGATGATCTAAAATTCATCAGATAAATATCTAATTTGTTTTTTTTTACATTGATTAATTTGACGTCCCTTGAATAAAAAATTGATTTCATGTCTTCTTTAAAGTTTTTCATTACATTTATCCATGCAATACAAGTAAGTAGATGTAATTATTCATTTAAATATGACTCGTGCTATTTTTAGCAATGGTTTAATTATGAAAAGAAAAATTGCATCTGAAAGCAAATCTCATTTTCTTTCTAAATAATTAAAAGTTATTTTCTATAATATAGAATCAATCAGATTTAAAGGTAAGATTGGCGAGTGCCAGTTATAAAATTATAATTATTCAAAAATTTTTATTAAAACAAGAAACAAAAATGTTCAAATATAAATAAAAACATTCAATAGATTTAATTACTCCTAACAAAAAAGAAGAATTAATAAATTTATTGAAGATTTCGTAGTCTTTAATGTCTTGGATCTTATAGTATAATAATAATAATATTAATAACTAATGCCAATAATAATAGTTGCTACAGTGACAGTGGGTTTGTCTTCAATTATTACTTCATAAATGAAGGTGTTATATACTACTGCATATTGTACCTGTTGATGGCTATGTTAGCAACTGATGTCACTGTTAACAAAAATATAAATAATAATAGGCGGTTTCATTGTTCCCTTACAAGTCCCACTCCAAATTCAATGTCCTATTCATTCCTATCCCTACCCCTGCATTCTTGCCCTATTCTTTCTTATCCCTACCCCTTAGCCAATATAGGGAGTTTATCCCATTATATTGGTAAAGGGGGAAATGGGTTAGGTCAATAAGAATCTAACACTACCTAGAGGGAGTTCTTGGTGTCTTTAGAAGATTCCCATCTTCCTTTTTAAGTAACTTTATCATACAATTAACAATCTAACATTACATTCTTATTTTGAGGCTATGCAATATTGATTCTGCCAGGTGTTTTGCATTTAGATTTAAAAATTAGAAAAAGTTTTAAACCATTTCATCTTTATCAGCGATCTTTATTTTACTTCAAATTACTTCACTTCAAAATTATGTTTTTGAGGTTCTTGTTAAATAAATTCCACAATATTTAATTTTAAAGAAAAAATGTAGCACAGGTATTAAGTTAAATTAAAAATCGATATGCTTTGAATGTGTAGACAAGAATTTCACAAAAAATTTGTAAAAGCATTTCTGTATGTATTTTTGAAAGCAAAACAAAAAATACAATTCTAAACAATTGATAATGGTGCGTTTTTTTTTTAATTCACTCAATGTACAAAATATACATGAAAATCTGGTATAAATATGCATAAATATACGTATATGGATGTATACATCCAAGAATTTAGAATCACTCAATTGTGTAAACTTTAACTACGTATTGCATTGATTACATTCTGTAACATTTAAAAACGTAAACGTATTCGATAACAAGTAATCACCCCAGAAGTTTAAAAAAACAATGTAGAAAAAGGCTATAAATATCTTAAAAAAAAGTCACTTAAAAGCCAAAATTTTCTTGGGACTAAATATGGAAAAAAAAATATCGAAAAGAAAATTTTTATGAAATAAAATTTTGAGAAAACAAAAGCCAAACATATATATGTAGATGCCGATTAATATTTAATTTCGAAAGCTATAGTATTTATACATGTTCTAAAAGAATAATCTTTAGTTTTTAACAACCTATCAAATCGTACCAATTACTTCTTGAAATATATATATATATATATATATATATATACAATGAACTCAATGATCAAGAAGAGTAAAGGTGATAGAAAAGTTCATAACAAGCAAAAAATTATTTTGGAGGGGGCGTCTATTTCTAAGGGTTTCCAAAATAACGGCCTTCAAAGTAATTTTTTAAAGCAGTAACAACATCTTTGCTCCCGTATAATATAGAACGTTCGTTTAAGTGTCGACTAAATAGCTGAAGTTATGGGCTTTCATACTAATATTGCAACTTTTAATTATTTTTCATAGCTGAAAAGTTACAAGGCTTTAAATACGAAAAATATTGATATTTTTCACAGTTTTTATAAAATAACTGTAATTTTTACATAGAAAACTGTATAGGTCAACAAACAGTACAGGCTACCGCTCCAAAAACCTAGACTAAACAAAATATTGACAAAAAAAATAACATCAATTTTTCAAAAATCTTGAAATAAATATTTTCTTTCAAAAGTTTAAATATAATATATAGATTTTTTCATTTAAGATTTTATCTTAAAAAAAATTTTAAAAATTAAAAATTCAGGATTGCATTTTTTCAAGATAGTTTTGTGCTCCCTATAAAAACAGATACTTACTAAATTCTATAACTTTGGTTACTCTCAATTCAAATGTCATCATCCTATAAGTTACATACCAGAGTTTTTATTTCCATTTTTGTTTTTTTCTTTTTTTTTTGTTTTTATTATTAAATTGTTCGATTTTAACCAGACTTGGACTGATCCAAAAATAAAAATAAAAATTTTAAAAATAAATAACTAAAATAAACTAAAGACATAACAGCACTATTAGTAGCTGTAACATTAGTACTAGAAGTAGTAATAGAATATTGCATAGTAGGTATAGTATACAACATAATCTCGTATAGTGAATTGATAGCAACGAAATTACTGTAGTAATTATACAAACACTACTATAGGTACCGAGTAACTAGCATTAATATTAGTAAAATTTTGTTTTATTTTTCATTTTTCGTTTTTTCTTTTTTTAATTGACAAAACACCGACAAGTCGACATTTTTAGAAATAAAACTGTTATCTAATTTACAACAATAACAACGTTAAAAACAGAACAAAAATAAAAAAAAACAAAAAGAATAATAGAAACACTGTTTCAGTAGTAGAAATGTAAAGAATTGAATTCAACAAAAAAAAAAAAATTATGTTAAACTTGTAGGATTGGCAGGAAACAAAAACAGAAAAAACAACAAAAGAAAAATGTCATCAATATTAAATGGAACCGAATTGAAATGAAAATTTAAAATAGAAAAGAAAAACAAAACAACATTGGAATTTAATTTGTAAACTTTTAGTTTGTTTCTCAATAATATGACAGTAAAAAAAAAAAAAAAAAATTTAAATAAATATAAAAAAAAAAATTATACTTCTTTTTTTTAACTTTATTCTTCCCGAATTTGGTTCTTACAACATTCATTTTGGTGACCAACGATATTTATTTATTTTCAGATGCTGTACATTTTTATTTAAATTCATTGAATGCTGTACATTTTGAAATTTATTGTCTTGATTAAAAATCTTGTAAACGTAAATGTTTTTTAGAACTTTGATCAAGTGGATCAGTGGGTTATATTGACCCTGATCGTTTAATTATGACAGAGTAAAAGTTAAAAGGTGGTCTGACTTCAAACTCTTTATACAACTTCATACAACTTAAATAAATAGATTTGTTTTTAGCCTTTTAGGTCAAAATCCAATTTGGAGTAATCCAAATTTTTACCTATATTTTAAAGTTTCTTTCTGAGTTACTGAGTTACCTAAAAAGTTTAAAAGTATCATCTTAATGTTTTATGAGTTGTGGAAATTAGTTTTTATTCGATTACATATAAATAGGATTAATACACAATATATTCTTTGCTTGCTTTTTATTTTAAATTATAAATCTGATTCTTTTACATTTTAAATTCTCTATTTTAGTTTTTAGAAAAGGATACATGGAATTTCAGGAACTTCATCTTGTATGTATGTATTGTATATAACTTTGGATTCCATAAGATTTCAGAAGATTCATGAATTTTTTTTTTTTAATTTCCATGTATATTGTATTTCCAAAATACCTGTTTTAATGTTACTAAAAAACATTGTATAATTAATTTATCAAGAGGTAATATAGACAGTATCTGAAATGGGATATAGATAGGATTTTAGAGATTTTAAATTTTAAATTTTTTATCTTCTATGAGTTCTACGAATATTATAGTCGAGAAGAATATTAAACGATGAATTATTGGTATTAAACAATCAAGAACCTATCAAAAAACTCAAAATACAAATTCGAAGAAAATTGTGAAAATAAATCGTTCATATTCTCACACGTACACAACAACATTAGCGGCAAAAAAAGGTAGTGTACTCGAATCCTTAAGGTAGTAGAAAGGTGGGAAGTCCTAAAGTAACTTGAAGAAGTTGCATTCAAGGTGAGATATAACAGAACTGAAAATTAACAGACCAGCGCAAGACAGAGAGAATTAAAGATGATTTATAGAAACTCTATGTTCTCCAAGTGAATAATCAGAAGGCAACAAAAAAAAAAAAACATTTCAAAATTGCCTATTTTAATTAGTTTATAAAAAATAAGGTATAATTATGCGGACTTTTTCTTTAAAATTGGACAAATAGAAATAATCAGTATTTTAAATTCGTTTATAGATATTTTTAATATGTAATCAACATAATTATGTCAGTATGGTCACTTTAAATTTTTTATGAAATATTTTAAAACATGTTTAAAAAATTACATATTTACATTATATAAAAAGTACACATTTAATTTCTATGTACTTTTATATTTACATATAAATATAACATAATATAATATACGAATATATTATGTACAATCGTTTATGTAAATACGTGCATGTAAATGAACAAAAAAAAAAGAAAAAACATTTAGGTTGACTATATGTTGTTTACTTCCGTTCACTTTAACTATTTAACCTGTTGTTTGTATTATTGATGTTGTATTATTTTTTATGTTTCATTGCAATTTGTTTTTTAATTGAATGTTGATATTAGGTAATATTGAATTTCTTGACAGGTAAAGTGTTTCATGTCTTACGGATTATGTAAGTGAAAAAAAAAAAAAATATTTATTTTTGTCA
Organism: Poecilobothrus nobilitatus; assembly: GCA_947095535.1. NCBI lineage: Eukaryota > Metazoa > Arthropoda > Insecta > Diptera > Dolichopodidae > Poecilobothrus > Poecilobothrus nobilitatus. The sequence goes on along the minus strand of OX352772.1, from coordinate 47,465,128 downwards.
TCTTTTTTTATTTCTTTTTTCATTTATTTTTATTATCATTGTTTTAAATGTTACTGTAATACTTGTAGGTTAATCCATATTTTTGTTAAACAAAGAGTTATTTTTTATAATGTACATACATATGTATGTACATATAATGTTATAAATGTTTGTAAATAAAACAAAAAGTGCATTGACTTATCAGTCTAGTTCAAAGCATTTTAATTTCGAATTCCGAAAAGAAAAGAATTGGTCATACATTTACATAATAATATATAAACTTAATTTACAGTGACCGACAAAATATTTCATTAAAAAAATATTATTCGGTTAATTTCAATTTTAAACAATAAAGTTTTGTTTTTCTATAGTATTTTATACATTGAAATTGAGTACAACTATACATGTAAGTTGTATTAAAGAGCGAGTGCATTTAATATTTTAATCTTCATTTAAACTTAAATGTAAAAATTGTATTAAAATTAAATTAAAAATGGTATTTTCAAATTTTTTTTTTTTTAAATCGATTCGATACGATGAGGAATTACTAATTATATTTTTGAAGTAATAGAATCGTAAATGATAATCAGTGAAAGAAAACAAATCAAAAAGAATTTGAGAACAAATAGCTTAAAGAGGTGCGCCAATATGAATTTATTACCATCATATTGTAATTTTGGAATTTGTTGTAAAATATCATAAAAAAATTGATAAAAGTGAATAACAATAGCATTTGCTATTATTTTGTTTTAATATCGCTTTGAACATAATATGAGCATTTGATATTAAAAATGTTACTTAAGTTTTCTTCTAAATTATTAGGTTGACTTTGTGTTGTTTACTTCCGTTTTCTTCAAGTACATATTTTTGTTTAAACTGTTTAACATGCTCGTTTTCAAAAAAATTCAAGAAAATTATAAGAATTTTCTCTTTATTAATCAACTTTGATAAAATTCATTTAAATAAGAATTATTGACATTTATTATATGTCAAATGAATTTATTTAAATGTAAGTATGGTTTGAGTCTTTGATAACCATTTTTTAAAGTAAATTATTGAAATATTATATTTAATTTATTAAAAAAATTATACTATTTGTACTTTAACCTTTAAGAAAACCAGAATTTAATTTAATCAAATAACATAGTAGCACGCGCCTGTGTAGCGAAATCATTTTTAAAGTGGAATACAACCACAAAATTATTAATTAATTTGAAATAAATAATAATTTATGGTATATACGTGTATACTTCATTCCACAGCTATTATAAAAAAACTTTGAACTTAAATAATTTTACAACAACTCCCCAGTCCCTATACATATGTCTTAATGGTATATTAATATTGACGCATAAAATTAAATTGAAGGTGAAGTAGCAAATAAGAATTACATATTTCAAAGTAAAATTTTTATTTCGTCTCAAAGACTATTGTCAGTATATGAAGGGTTAAAATAAAATGTTGTTGAAGAAAAATCAAATGATCTTTCTTTAATAGATATAAACAATTTTGTAAGCTACTGTACATTTTGATGAACGAATAATAAATTTATATTATTTAACAGTTATTTTTGGAATTGCTGTTATTTAAACTACAAAATAAAAAATAATAATATTCAGAAAACTAAATAATATACGATAAATCAATAAATTAATCGATTTTTATTAATGCAGGTCAACATTTCTAAATACATATTATGTATGTATGTTTTAAGAACAATTTTAATTTTTTTATTTTTACATATAATTTTACATATGTATATGTACATATATAATTATAGATCTTAGTTTAATTTATAGATATTTAAATATTATAGATACCAAAAATGGCTAACAAAATTAATGAATTTGTTAGATATTTATTGAACTGAGGTGTGTTTATATTATGAGGTTCTTTTATAACGTTTATTTTTAAGCGTTGTCCTAGAAAATATTTCCTTATAGAGTTTGAATTATTATTTTTAAGTGTTAGAATTTTATTGCTTACCTAAGTAGTAAATTAACTCTTTCTTTTTTGACAATTTATTAATAACAGTTTGTTTTTTTAAAGATCTTTCAAAAGCTTAAAATAAATGTTCTGTTACAATTTGAAATAACAAGGTAGGTATTTTTAAAAGAAATAAAAAATGGTTTATTTGAACATTGTATTTTTTTTTGTGCTAGGGTAGGTGAAAATTATCGAAAGACACTACCTATATAGAGAAGTGAAACCTGTACGAACCCACTATGAGTTTGAGGAACTAAACACCAAATCTCTTTTCTAATCAAACAATAAGGTACAAGTCTATTAGTACTAATGTACTTTAAGAACAAGAAAATGTTAAGGTTAGCGAATAAAAAATTTTTTTTTTTTAGTGCATTTCTCTGCCACATAATTGTGAACAGGAAATTACACAACCTTTCCTTTTCGAGCGTGGCTGTAAATATCGTAAAGAATAACTCTTATGATGTATGTAGGGTTCGAACTCACACTCCCTCAGTGTTTACAGCGTATTTTATGCGCTCTTACCCACTACGCCACCGAGTCCCCCATAAAAAATGTATTTGAACTGTTTGTAGATTGCTGCATTAGGAATATGGTAAACGAAGTTAATGTATATTGAAAGAAATTAATTAATTTGCCACAGGTATGTCTAAAAATAGCAAATTTCAATTTTTGAGCCCTGGTAGCTCTTAAACAGATGAAATTGTAAAAAAAAAATCCTCAAGTTTTTCCTCATTTTTCAAAATTTTGACTGCTATAGTTTTCCGAAGACACAGAGGAAAAAAAGTCTTCCATAACTTTGTTTTCGGTACATAACGGTACATTTAAATACTAAATTCCAAAAATAAATATAATTTTTAATATTTATTTATAAAGCTTAAAAAATTTCCTGCCGTTTGACGTTTCTAAATTGAAAAAAATATTAAATAGAACTGGAGATATAAATAATTGAAAATTGAATATTTTTGAAGTTTGAGAGGTTGTATGTCCGTAATTGGTATAGGGCTACATAAAATTTAACTGTTTAATCCAACCATTAATCATTTCAATTTCATTACTGCATCTTAAAGGTTGTAGAAATTTTGTAAACAGATTACCGAACCGAAAGTAATAGGAACTTTTTGTACTAAAAAGCGTATCTATTTGATAAGTATTAAATAGACCAGCCAAAGAAATTTATTTTTAGGTTTCAAAATTTCTCTGTAAATGAATGCAAGAATTAATTAATGTATTTTTTTTTATTTTCTTTTTTTTTTTAATATTTCCAATGGTGTAAAAACTAAAGAACCGAATAATGGAAGTACTGAAACTGATGTTAATAGCATGTATCCATTTATAGTATTTACACAGAACTTAATTTTGGTTCTATAAAATTTCGAACCATAGTAAGATGCTGTAATAATTATTTATGGATTTTTGAATTGTTTCAATTTTACTGTTTCTTTGTCTGTTTGTTCGTTTATTGGTTTTTAAAAGACAATGTAATTTTAACCAATTTTAACATTTTTATGCATAATTCGATCGATTACTGATCGATAAATTCTTTATCGTAACCATCAATAGGTAGTCATCATCACAAAGTTCCAATTATTTTTAAAATTAAATTTTTAAAGTTCGGTATAACCTTATTAATTGTGCCGAATTTAACCATATTTACTACTCAATGCAACAAACATTACAAACAATCTAAATAAAAGAAAATTATGTTAAAAAATAAGATATTAAAAAAAAAAAAAATGATTTAAATAAAACAATAAATACAATTTATGCAAAGTAAATTAATTAATATTAACTAATCATGTATTCATAATATGTTTGACAATATCAAACAGCCAAAAGACATTGTACGTAATTTGTTAAATAAAATTTATGTAAAAAACGCTTTTAAAAAGTACTTTAATTATTTTTTCGTTTAAATTTTCAAAAAAAAAAGATTAAGTAAATAATTTTATTTTTAGGTAATAAATTAAACATTTACTTTATAAAATAATTTTTTTTTTTTTTTTCAATTTAACAGAAATTTATTTTAAATACTTACAACATATGTTATTAATATGAGACAATGAAATCAAAAATATGAACACTCACCTGAAAATAAATAAAAAAAAAAATATGTTTTATTAATTATGTTTATATTCAAAAATTTAAAAACAAAAAATAAAAATAATTTAAAATGAATATGATGAAAAAAATATATAATGACATTCCGAACATTTTTTATCTCTAATTAAAATTATTGAAAAAAATTTATGTAATATTTTGTTATTTAAGAGAATTAAAAAAGATACAAAACAATTTTATTTCATATAATATGTAATCATTTGTAAAAGATACATTAGATTTATTTATGGAACTCTTTGAAAGTAAATTACAATTAAAAATTCTTTCTGTAATCGGAAATAAAACCAATGTAACAGTTTGACAAGTTACCGTTACTTTGTCAGAGGATATTAGCAAATATAAGCATTGTATAAATGTGGCCGCATTTCAATTTAAAATTATCCAAATGAGTTCTTCTTTCTCTAGACCCGTAATAAGACAATATAGGTTGGTGTCATTACGAGCCATTATCTTATCGGTATAGAAATTTTAGAAGATTAACTGTAGATTTTGCAGAAGAATTAACACTATATAAATGAATCATTTTCTCTGCATCTGTCCCAGGCTGCCAAGAAAAAGGCGGAAATATCTCTGTAGTTTTACTTTTTCTAAGATTTAGGTAAACTTTTTGACATGGATCGGATAAGCTTTCAGAGTCAGAGTGATATCATCGTGATATTAAAATCAACTCTGGTTTGGTCTAATAGGTTCTCCTAAATGTTTTGAAGATACGCTGCAGACCTAAACACTAGTGATTACTAACGCTAAAATTGTTCAGCCTTCATCATTAAAAAAACAAAAATATTGCATGATAAAAAAAAAACTCTAACTAGTTTTTAAAGTTAAATTGAAAGCCTTACTTAAAATCTCTAAGATCTCTTCAAGATATTATTTCAATTTAATATCGCTAATTGAATTACCCGAATTTTCCTTAAGGGTGCCCTTTTGTATACCGATATAACCAATGCAAAAAGAGATTTCTAAATGTTCAATACTTTCTGCAATTTGATTAGACCTTAAGTAAAAGGTATTATTATTATTAAGATTATAGAAATAAAAACATACATTCAAGTTAAAAAAAACTCCAAAAATAGAATAAACACGTAATAAAGAGAATCCTAAAAAGGTATAGTGAGTTATTAATATGATGATTTTAAACAATTTTAACAATAAAAAATTTAACAATTACAAATATCAAATCCTAAAGTTTCAGATGTCTATGAATTCATATTGATTCGCATATTAAACAATAAATTATTAAATTAATACAAGTTTATATTATTATGATAGAAGTATACATATATAGCAATTTTTGGAAACGAACTGACAGATAATATTGGCTAATAGTGACTGATTTTCTAATTTTCTCTCAGATAAAAATATTCATTTCAATGAATTGGAAATTTTAGTTTGCAAAAATCAAAACACTTATGCTCGACATCATAATCCGCCAATTAATAAAGTCGATACATTGTCTCTTCTGATAGCATCATTTTATTGAAATAATTTCTCAGATAAGCATAAAGAGTTTTGTTTGCTAAAGCTTAATCAAAAGGATGAAGTATTCTATATACATTTTGTCTGGCTACCCAAATATAATTTTAGACAACTATGTAAAGTTGATGAACTCGCTAGAAGCGGAACAAACCTTCAAATTCTTCGAGTAAAGAAAAATCTCCGGATTGCTAATATAACATGTAGCTATTTATCTTAACACAAATCAATATACCGTAGGTTGTTTTATAATAATCCTTGCGTTGTGGCTAAACAGACCTCACCTATATTAAATCTTAGACGATAAACTAGACTGCCCGATTAGTAGAAATGTCATCAGAAGGTTAAGATTACCCTCATTTGACTTTTACAAAGATGAAGAGGAAGAGGAATAAATCCTACACCTTTTATGTGAATGCCCGCAGTTATTGTTCTAAAAAGAAGAAAGTTTCTGTGAAACTTCTGCTTAAATAATCTTTTCAATCTTTTTAGTAAGCTGTCAATTATTAAGTTAGGAGAAAACCGTTATTACCCAGAGTATCACTATTACCAACAGATCTAACCTGGCCTAAGTATGCCTTTGCAGTCCCTTTCTAGCTACATACCTTGCTAAAGCCTTTTATTTAACGTTTATCTATATAATATTATTAAATCGACTTCACGTTAAAATAATTATCGATCTAAATGCATTTAAATGCAATTTTCATCTGACATCATTTCATGAAAACATATTGAAATTTTAGTTTTATCTCTCAAAATATTATTATGTTGCAGCATATAAAAAATTTAAAACATGAAATGTTTGTTTGTTCAGATCATTTCAGATTGAAAAATTGTATAATGGTTAAATTGGCAGAAAAAGAAAAAAAAAAAAATTAAATTTATAAATTATGGAAGTTTGATAAATAAAGAGAAGAAAGAAACCTTTAGGGAATTTTCAAAATAATTTTGCAATAAGAAATTATTTTATTTTATTTTTTTTATTTATTTTAATTTTTTTTTTTGTTTTTTGAAATTATACAGTAATAAAAAAAGAAGCTATAAAATGCCAAATAGTTCTTAAAGCATCATAACCTAAAAAATGAAAAAATAAAGATACCAAGTAAAATAAAATTCTGATTTAAAAATTTGTTATTGCTTTTTTTTTTTTTATAATTTATGTATTTTTAAATTATTTTTTTTCTTTGTTCTATAACTCAAAAATAAAAAAAGTATGCCTCGAATAATATTATTAGTTTATGATTATTGAGTTAGGCACAAGTCTTTAAATATTTAAACTATATAATAACAATTTATATATTCTAAAAGTTTTAATACTATATATACTTACAAATGTATGTATTATAATGTATATATATTTTATAATCAAAATAATAATGACTAGTTTCAAAGTAAGAAATAGCATTATTTTAAAATATATCGAAATTACTTAAAAATTATAATAAATATTTAAGACAGTTTTTGATTAACAATCTATGGTGTAAATGATACAAAATAATCCTACCAAATAATGAGGCTAAGCGCCTCATGTTTACTTTAACTAAAAATATAGGAATAAAAATGGAAATATATTTGATCTAAATTGAATTTTATGCTATTGCTTTGTTAAATCTAATTACTAGGTAAATAATAAGCAGATTATATGATCTAAATTGATACAAGACAGAATATTAGTTAAGCCTACTGTTATTGGGTTTGACATACAAGTTTTGTACAATAATAAAACTAAAACTACTTTAAGAGGCATTGTAGAAAAGGTCTATCACCTAAACTTATAGAACATGATTTTATTAATGAATGATTAATGAAATATGAAATGAGGAATGAGGACTGGTTTTTTTTTTCCTATTATTCCTCTTGGAAATATTTGAAGTCTACTAGGCATTTTCATCTACTGTCTTTAGTTTCTTTTATATGTATTATTGAATTGAATTTTCCAGAATTGTCTGTCTTCAGTTGTTATTGAAATATCCTCGTCTTAGGCTTCCTTGTAAATTCTAATCTATATAGTATACGTGCTTTTCAAAGTGTATATGATTTATTCAACTTCACTTTTTCCTTTTAATTTCTTTTCCAATTAATTTGTTTTTCTTTGACAAGCGGCCAAAAATATCCGTTACTTATTGTTTATTTTATCAATATAACATATACCCATACTTACATAAGATTAAGTGAAAAACAGATGAATACTTAAAATAAGATATGGTTCATAGAATCAGTACTATCTTAATGTTCTTAAATGAATTGAAAATGTAGAAACCCTGAAGCAGTGAAGTGAAGTTGAATAAATCATATTCGTACATGGCTACTTAAAATAACCAATGGTTCATAGAATCACTACTATCTTGATGTAGTTAAATGAATCTAAAATATATAAGCCAATTATTTTGATACTACTAATTACTACTAAAGTAATATTAGATAAATCCTGTCAGATCCTTAAAACTAATTCAAACTAAAATAAAAGATAGAAAAGTCTTAAATAAAAGCAAAATTATATATATATATAGTTAGAAATCTGTTTTCTCAATTTGTTTTCGTCCAACTAACAAAATCATGAGAAACTTTGGGCCATTAGATATTACACCCAGAAGTTTTAAAAAGACAAAAACAGGATGATATTTCACATTTAAAGTAAAAGTAATTAGGAAGATTTTATTTTAAAATTACCATGTACATTGTACAATAATGGTATATTATGTAATAAAAAATTAAAAATTAATTCGTTGATTCGTTTTAAAGGCAATTATTGTATAATAAAAATATAAATAAAGTGTTTCTTGGAAAATATTATATTAAATAGGTATATATATGTTCATCTAAATTACTTTTAAATGACTTTAAAAGTTTAAAAGTAATTTTCACAATGTAATTACAAAAGATTTTCTTTAAATATTCAAAATCAAATTAGAACCCATATAATTAAAAGTTATTTTTTTTTTTTTTTGTTTTTGACTATTTTCTTATTTAATAGAACAACTTTATGATAATGATATTTATTATGGTTAATTAAGTTAATTCTTGTTTGATTTTCAACGCCTATCTGTCGACTTAATATCATTGTGTACTTATACCACCAACATTGAATAAAATATTATCTATAAAATTAAAACAGCAATGCGAAAAAAGAATAAAGGAAGATTCTAATTTAATTCCTTATAATGATATCTCAATGAAAGGTGAATCTTTTGTACTAATTTTTAATTTTTACGGGAAAAAAAAAGATGTTTTAGGTATTCCTTTTTAACTTTAGTATGAAATAATTTAAATATAAACAAAAAGGATTATACGAAAATTTTTTAATTTATTTATTCATTTTATAAATGCTACAGTGATCGAATATAAAATAGAAGCTGTCAATTTGCCGACGTATATTGGAAGGCATAAAAGCAAGAGCCGGATTTTAAGTAGTTTTGTTTAAACCTAACCCACTTTATATGATAGTAAAATAAAATTTAATATAATAAACTGCCATCAGCTAACGTAAATAATTAATTTGTCCTTTTTCATACTATACTCTCTATTGGACAAATGTATAAAATAAGATTATTGCAAGAATTTCTTATAACCTAATATGTTTTATAAATAACTCATGCTTTTTATAAATATATCAAAATACATTAATTTATATTACCGTAATTATTTAACTCCGCTATCCTATGATGATTGTGGGTTAAATTTACATAATTACTTTAGAAAATTGATATTTGTTATATACTATGATTTCTAACTAGTCATCACAATCCATCACAATTCGCAAAACATATATTATATCAACATGTCATCAGATCATTTAGCCATCACAAAACAAATATAGGTATTTTCCAAAATTCATAATTAAAATCGTCATTACTTCCTTAATCTGTACTCCGGCCAAGATAAATGCACCTACGAGCATATTGCCTTACCGAAGATTAACTGCAACTAGTAAAGTAAGCCATCTACAGATCTTTAGTTTTTTTAGAGATACTAGAGCTGACAAAAGAATTATAAGTGGAGGCTAAATCCACAACAGGTGATAATAGAGGAATCTCAATATATCTAAATCGAAAGATTACAGAGTTACTTCTGCCCTTTAAATAACATTTAATTCTAATAATATAGTCATCATTACTTAACCCAGGTTCCAGGCTGTTTATTGTCTATTTCGAAAGTTTCGGATTATTATTATTTTATTAATACATAATTGTAAATGTAAATTTATTGAAGTGTGTAGTAAAGAAATTAATCCAAAGGACTCTAGTTTGAATAAAATTTGTTAAACAATTCAGGAAGAACATTGAAAAGGTGAAATTTTTTGAATATGTTACACGTGCCAAAACAGATTATGATGACAGCTCATAAAATTTTCCCGATTCTAAATAACTTTAGTAAAAAATTTTGTTCGATATTTTCGTTTTTAAATAATGCGATATATGTTAGAAGATTGTCACTTTTATTCTGTCTTTCAATTATTTTGTCGACTGTACAATATCTAATCTTATAGATTCAATTTAAAAAAGAAAGAAGTTAAATTCGCGAGCGAAATAACAAAATGTCTATTTATATATATATAGATATATATACACAAATAACTGAATTTCATATAAATAAGCACCTGTCTCAAAGTGATAAAATATTTTACTATGGCATTCTTTTAAAATGTTACAACAGGACATACATAATATGTAAAGTATAATATGCATTTTTTTTTTTTAAATTTCTTATTTTCTTTACATTTTATTTTTTTTATATTGAATATAAAAATAAAAGAAGATGTTAAGAAAAAAAAAAAACGTTGCCTTAGGTTTAAAGTGTGATTCTAAACATCCACCATTATAATAATAATTCTGCTCATTTTTTGCTTTGCTGGTTATTCTTCTGATTTTAGAAATCTATGATAGTGCCTAAGAGTTTTATTTAATTCGGTTAATGTTAATTCTTCAAATTGTATATTTACTTTAATAAATATATGGTATGGTCTAAACCATAAATAAGGTTTTAGAAAAAAACAAAAAAGTAAAAAAAAGAGAGAAATTATAACAATGTTTAGTTTTTAGTTGAGTTTATAGAAAATTGCTTTCCATTTGATAGCTGTATCATAATTTAACTAATTTTTTTGACAGAGTAAGATTAAAAATAGTACTTAAATCCTTTAATAAATATACGAAAAGAGTTTCTAATAATTTGAATATTCTAAGAATTTTTTTTGTTTGATATTTATATACAAATGTAGTTAAAAAAGAGGAGTATTAAAGTGGCTGTAAGTAAAAGTATAAAGGAAAAAGTGTATGTAAAGACATTATGAGCTTAAATTTTCGTTTAAATGGGATTGCTGGTGCTTATGTCCTTCAGAACCTTGACACATATTAGAACTTTTGAAAATATCATTAATAATTTTAGTTATAGCAGAATTACCACCTTAAGAATTAATAGAGCCACAATATGTTATTTTATAATGTGACTATCTTTAACAATTGACGTGACATTATTCTTGTAGAATAGATACATCTAATTGATGTTAATGTTATTATTTATTTAGTTTGAGTATACTTAACATTTTTAAATTATCCCTTGAGATAGACATTCACTTTTTGTTCACTTTCATTCTTTGTAATTCTAGTTTTCTTTTCTTAGACCTGTTATAATTGTTATAACTTCTATTTTAAAGACAGCTTCAGTTCAAATATGAAAAAAAAATTAATATCATTCATAATAACACTTAGATTGAAGAAAGGAATTCAAAGACTGATATAATATTATGCAAAATAGTTGCAGAATTAAAATAAAAGAAAAAGAAAAACAGAAATTGGTATTCATACAAAAACTCCGGACGGATATTTATAATTTGTTTTTTTTTTTTTTTGGTTTTCTCTCAAATCCGTATCAAAATGAAAGGAAATTTTATGCCATTAGAAATAAAACCCAAAAGCAATGATAAATATTAAAATAAATATTGAATGCATATAAATATATATACATACTATGAAACATATTTTTATAGTTTTGAAATCATATAGTGAGCCCTTAAGTTAAAAGCTATGATCGTGATATTTTTAAGTTGAAGTTGATACTAAAAAAAAAAAAAAACTTTGCGATTATAAAAAACAAAAAATTAATATTTATATAATACATCAAAATAAAAACCGTTTTTGGGTTTTTTTTTTTCTTAAGAAATAATAATAAACCCATCTACTTCTGAAAATATTTAGAAAAAGAAAAAAAAATGGAAAATAGATGAAAATTAATGATTTGTAAAAGAAAATTTAGAGTTGCAAATTTCTTTGACCAGAGCGTAGCAGTAATTTTTTTTCTTCATTTTTTATGTAAATTTTTTCTGTATTTTACCATAAAATTGTGGAAATTAACGATTATAAAACAAAAGAAAAATATAAATCCAAAAAAAATGCCAAAGCAATTTCATTTTTGAAAAAGTATTATTATTATAATGAATATTAGTCTCATCATCAACATCAATATCATCTGAACAAGCAACCAAGCATCAAATACCACATTTTATATTTTCTTGTATACTTTTAAATTATGATCATTTCATTTTAGCTGGTAGGTATTTAAAATTCCACCACCGTCAACAACAATAACAATAAAAATAAGAACAACAATATAGTAACAAATCTTAAAGATGAAAGAAATAGAAGTTACAAAAACAAAAACAAAAAACGACAACTTTCTCTCTCGACCAGTTGTTGGTGTATTGACCAAAAAAAAAAATCTAAACAAGATTTTTTTATTTTTGTTTCTTTTACAATTTTTTTTTTTATTTTCTACTTGCCTTAATATTTTCTTTTTTTTTTTTTACAAATAACCATGTCTGGGTCCAGCCAATACCGTTATCAAAGCCGCAAAATCAAAAAATAAAAACAGAATATTTGTAAATACATGTGTATGTACCTGTGTTACCTGTTTGTATTATGTATGAAATAAAATTTTAAAAACGTGTGTTTAAAAACCGCAGATTTATTTTACAGGTGAAGTAAAAACAAAAATACAAAAAATCTATGATTGTTTATTTATCTTTTAATCTCTAAAGGTGCCAGATTTTTTTTTAACGATTTTTTGTTGACTCTTTTCTCTTAATTTTCATTTTTCTTTCTGTAAATTTTATTTTTGATTTTGTGAAATGCTACTAAAGAAATGGTATCTTTTAATATGAAGGAAAAAAAAACACGTACTTCGACATAAAACCTTAAAATTTATTATTTATTTTTTAAATATATGGTAATGAAAGTTAATTCAAGCTTATGATAGTTTGTAGTATGTTTCACTTTGTTGTAACATTATCAAGTCCAAAATGATTTTCAAAGGGTTAGTTATAGAGTTTCAATTTTCCGAAATCCAATTCTGAACTTTTTAGGCGTACAAGATCACTTTGCAGCGCTACAGAAATAATGACGGTTATCACACAAAAATATTATTATAATTTGAAAAACGGTAATGTTCATTACAGTATAGCTATATACTCCTATAAACTGTATTTTACTGAACCGCTCTCCAATCGCTAACTCATAAAACTAGTAATTATAGATGTTATTGTTAGTTAATTGATTGATTACAGAGTTATTGCTGGAAAAAAAATAATAAAAAAGAGAAACTGTTTCTTATTTTTGCTAGATTGTGTGTTGTCTAGAAAAAGATTTTCAGACCGTTTTGTCCCGAATATGAAGTCAATTAATTTGTTATGTTTTTATTACAATCCTTTGAAGCTCAAATACTTGGAAACAGCGATAAATATTTAAAACAAAAATTGTTCAAAAGCACAGATAACAATACTGAAAGTCAAACCAAGAAAAATCTATTTAAAAAACAAATAAAAGTGTGAAATTACTTAAAACTTCATAGCAGCGTAAAGAGTTGGACGGTAATCAAAAGTGCAGGGACTCTAAGTTTTAAAAAGTTTTAAAATGAAAAATTGTAAATAAATGAATTTTTTTTCTTTCAATCTTTTTATAAATAGTATCTAATTTACAATTGAACTTTATTTTTTATTTTAAAACAAAAAATTAGCATACATATGGCTAATCATAAACAATACCTGATACCATATAAGATTTATGACTCTATAAAAACATAAAACTTTAGTTTGAGTTTTTTATTCTTTATTCAAAACAAAGTTAAAGAAAAAAGTAAAGGGAACAATAAAATATATTGACAATATTATGGAATTTATTGATCAGGAAAAGTTTATTCATTTTTTAATGCATATTCTGCGAACAAAAAAAAAAAGAAAAAAAAACTAAATAGTGCTTCTGGTTGTTTTTTTATTTTTATGAAGGGGCAATGGAAGTTATGACACAACTAAAAAAAAACAAAAAAAATTGACATATGGAAATTAGAATAAATTAAATGAGAGAAAATGGTTTTATTTTTTAAAATTTATGGAAAATATCATATAATGATTTAGTTTTAAACTCTTGGTTTTTATTTTGTTTTCATTTTTCTTTTTAAGATTTGATCACGGAAATAGATTTAAACAAGTGTTATTTTAAATGTGTTCGTTTGTTTAAAATAAATTTTCTTTTATTTTATTTATTATGTTATAAGCCAGTGTTGGTACAGTGTTTGTTCATTTTTACATAACAAAAAATTTTAAAAACAAACCATGTACCTAAATGGTACATGGTTTTACATTTACATGGTACATTTTTTTTTTTTACTAAATTCAAATACAGCTCTTAGTAATGAAAGTAAAAACAAGTGAAAAATAGTAAAATTTAAAAAAAAACTACCACACTTGAAATTTTTAAATTTCTTAAAATCTTTAAAATCTTAAAAGGCAAACATTTACCTTCAATAATGTCTACTTCCAAAAAAAACATTTTAATTAGCCATAATTTGTTAGTATATTGGACTTCAATATTAATATAAATTGGTTATTATATAGTTATATTTTTAGTAACACCAAATCACAGTTTAGCAACACGCTAATACCAAATCACAATTTATCCCAATTTGATCAGCAAGGCAGATTTTTGTGTATTTTATTATCTTAATTTTAATACTACTTAACTCTTAAATGTCGAACTGATATAAATACTTCGTAATTTTAGCAATATTATAAAATCAGATGAAGTCACTAAAGAGGATATCATGACCATAATAAAAAAATACGAAATTCACTAACAATACATTTTCAATAAAACAAAAGAAATGAAACTCAAGTTTCATATTTTTAAATACAAAAAAACGAATATTGTATTCTAATATCGAATCAATTCCTTATAAAACAACCCAGCAACGTAGCTCGTCATAGCTGGTCATACAGCAACAGCTTATAAATGAATCGGAAAACTTCATAACAAAAAATGTCTACGATGGATTTTAAACTTTAAAGAATACATCGTAAATCATAATAAATTAATACCGCCACATTCATTAAAAAGGATAAAGGCACTTGATTAGTGACACTCTTAAAAAAGATAGATTTAAAATTCACGCAGTAAAATTCTAAAAATTTAAAGATATCGACTGAAATCGTATAAGAAAACGAATCCTGGGATATAATACCAGTAATATACAAAGTGTGTATAGCAAAATAAATTCTCAAAATCAAATGAAAGTATAATTAAAAACAAAATCTCAACAGGTATCTATCAACTTTTTCAATATAGTTATATACAGGGTGGTTCAGACCATGAGTATCAGGTTTTTAAGAAGGAAAGAAACCGTTATTTTAAAATATAAAATTATTAACTAAGTTTGGGGGTGCTCTATCGATTGGTGATATTTTAAACCTCCGAAAGGATCGGATAATAGGGGTTTTAGACGAGAAATTCACCGAAATCGAGATTTTCAAATGAGAACTTTAACTTTTCAATGCAAATACGGATCCTACGTCAAAAAATAAAATACTTTTGTCTTACTAAATTTTTTTGTTTTCTAACAATTTCCTTTTAAAATTAATAAAAATAAAATGAAAATCTTTTATATTTTTGCTTATAAATTTAGTAATTGCAACTTTTGTATGATACATCAACGTTCAGCAACATTTTCACATCATTTTGCAACTTTTTCATGTGGCAGCAACACGCATTTACATTTGAAAATCTCGATTTCGGTGAATTTTTTTTTATTTTAAAATAACGACTCCTTCCCTACTTGAAAAACTGATGCGTATGGTCTGGACCACCCTGTAAAGTTATATAAATTTCTATAAAGCTAAAGTGATTCTAAAGTGATTTTAATACATGTGTTTAATACATCCACATGAAGTCGATTTCATATTATGGGCATCTCACGTGAAGAATTAAAAAGCATTCACATGTACTTCAAGCATTGCGTTTTAGCAGAAAATTAATAAATCTTAAAAATCTAAATGAAACAATCATTTTTAACACATTTTTTTTTCATAAAATATTAAAAGTTTTTAAAATTATTTGACCTTCAAAATTAAAACCAATTACCCTAAATATTTAAATCAAATTAATTTTTTTAATGGATCATTTGTACCTACTTTATTGTTAAAATTAAATTAAATATCTAAATAATCACAAAAAAAAAAAAAAAAAAACCAAAAATATTGTAAAAAAGTTATAATCAATATTAATTATTTTTAAATTATAATTAATAGCAAAAAATATTATTAACATCACATCACAACCTTTACATTAAACTTATATGGATAAGAAAAAAATCTGGTTTACTCCTTAATTTTTTTATAATAAAATTTAAATTAATAAACAATTTAGATATAAACATAAGAAATATTTATATATTTATTTGTTTTTGTTTTTTTTTTTCATAATTGGCAGCATTTCAATTTATTTAGTGATTTCTCCAAGTAATAAATAACAATTTTTGTATCTTATAGTTATATATGTACATATAATACAGGTGCATATTAATAATGTAAAAGGTACACCTGTATATGCTGCCGCATTCATTCAAAAATAAACTTTCGCTACTTTTTTTTTGTTCATACGTATAGTTTGTTTTTTTTGTTTTTTTTTTTTCATCATTTATTGAGAAAACAATTTGAAATATGTTACTTTTGGTATTTTTCTTTTACATCTTAACAATAAATATATTATAACATTTTTACCGTTATTTCAGTGATAGTAGTTTGCATTTTTTTTTTTGTTTTTTAAATATTTGTCTTAGCTAAAAAAATATGCCCCAAGTAAGAATACTATTATTTTAATATCATTTATTAACTAAATACAAATATTATTCCATAATTGAATTTTTTTCAATTTTTTAAAAATTTACTCCGAGCGTTTCTTTTTTGTAGTCATGTCTTTTAAGTAGATTGAACAGTATTTTGCAATAATAAAGTTTTGAAGACACTATATTCTACAATATATAGTAGTTTCAACTCTCAACTTACTTCCTATATATTATTTAGTGTAATATTTAAATTTATATTCTAGTGAGGCGGTTAAAGTTTAAATAATATATATATTTTTTAACATAAATTTTGAAAATCTATAAGGTAAATGATAATATTAAACCTTTAGTTTTTTTTTAATGTCATGTAACAGTTCTTATGTAAAAAAAAAACAGTGACGTTTAAAGGAAAGAAAATTATCTCATAAAGTGCATTATTGACTATTGATTTTTTTTTTAATGCCTATACTAACATATATGTATAAAACAAAATGAGTAGATAAAATAATAATCAATTAAATAAAAAAAACTATCAAACAGAAATAACAATTAAAAACGAATAAAATTATGATCATAGAAAAAATAGACCAATAAATTAATAGAACAAATAAAATGTTCCAAATTAAGCATAATATAATGAATAAAGAGACAAATGATTATACGAACTTAATATAAATCAATTTTCAAAAAAAAAATTTTTTTTTTTTAAATACTTAGTTATAATAACTTCAAAAAAAAAAATAAAAACAAAAGTAAAAACTAGTTTAAAAAAAAAAATGTAAAAAAACAGTCAACAGAGTCAAGTTGATCGATTTATCAGGATTAAAAATATGAATGTGAAGACAACAGCAACTACTATAATAATAATATTAAATATGCAAACTATTGGGATACACCATAAACAAAAAATAAAATAAAATAAAATAAAAAAATAAAAACAACAACAAAACATTAGAGTTTAAAATTTACCGGTTATCTATATACAATGAAGACAAGAAAAGTGATATTTTTATTAGCTGATATCAAACAGTTAACATTTGACAGAAATATTCTTTCAATATTCTTTGTTCAACTTTTAATATACATATGTATATGTATATATATATGTATGTTGTATCTATCTTGAATGAATATTTATTTTTTTTTTTATTTTTTTATAAAGATCTAGTAGATTTTGTTTCTAGATCTTTCTAGTGTACAAATAGTCTTTTTAAAAAAAAATATTTTTTCCTCCATACTTTCATTTTGTTTTTTTTTTTTATTCTTTATGTCCTTATTTTTTTTTATTAAGGATTAATTATATCTGACGTTAACATTATAATGATGACGAAATATTACCAGTAACATGGCGATAAATTTAAGGATTATTTTATCAACTTTGATAATTTTACAAAAAAAAAAAAAATATATACCTATACAATATATATGTAAATAGTAAATGACTAAAATAATATAAGAAAAATTAAATTAAAGATATATAAAAAGGTAGATTGAAGGTAATAAAAATAGATTGTATAAAAATTATTTTTATTTTTTTTATTTATTTCTAATTAAAGTTAACATGATCTATAAAATTCAATGTATCTATAAGTATTTTTTTTTTTTGTTCATAAAAATAAAACATTGTCAGATAATTTTAAGATTTTATTTATGACTTTTACAATATAAAAAAAAAATTATCTTTTCAGTCTTAATATTTCTTATATTGAAATAAAGATATAAATTAGATTAAATAAGTGAGTCAAAGAATATTTTAATTAAAACAAAAAGAAAATTATTCAAAGAAAGTTTTTGAAAATAGATGTGGGAACTTTTCTGATTTCCAATAATATTTCAAAATTTTCCTTCATACAAAAAATATATTCATATAGAAAAAATAAAAGTACTTACAATTTTAAACCTAACTGTACTTCTTCCTTTTAAACAAAAACATACCATATAATGTTTCGGTAATTTATGATAAGAGTTGACTTATCTGACAGTTGTACGAAATCTTGCATTTCATAATCTATTGTGTTTCAACTATAAAATCTCTACTGATTCAGAATCTTCCACATTCTGAAAAAAGTGTATTTAAAGCGTATATTCTATATTTTTAATTCAAGATTTCGAAACCAACCCGGTATGTCGTTTTCTATTTGAAGTTTTACTTACATTGAAAAAGAAAATCAGAAATTGAAAAAGTGTTCTGATGAGACTTCTTATAATTATATGTCCTTTGCTTTTCGAATTAATAGCTAAAATTTTCTATGCAAAAATCAATGAGTAACTGATTCTATAATAATACCAATAAAGTTATAAAATTTTCTAGAATTTTTACAGTTATTTAAATCTTTTTTTAACCTATTCGACAAGAGTTGATATTAAATTTATGCCAAAATTTCAGCAGTCTGACAGAAGAAGTTCTGAAAGCTCATCAAATCGTTGTCAAAGAACATAAATTTTGAAAAAATAAATTTTTCTGGTGCAGAGAAAGTACTCCAAATGTCAATTGTCTACTCTCTATTTAGTATCAATTGCCAGCTGACTGATATTACAACTTGACTAATATTTTTTTTTATTAGATATCCACAAAATCACAAAAAATAGACTGATTAAGGTTCAGTTTGTTGAATCATTATTTTGACTAAGCCGTTGATGACTCAACGGCAGTTATAGTATAAAATTAACATATTATAAAAATTAATTGGGCCCTCTATTATCTTACACAAAGAAATTATTAATTTATTTATTTTATATTATACGGCATATAGATTATTATACGGTATAAACGATTACGATATAAACTTCAATTATTGTGGATGACTTGGATAATGTTTTAACCCAAAACTTTTTGATTGAAGGACCGCCAATTTAACCATTATATCGTTGGTCAGATCAAATATAAGTTGGATTTTAAGTGTTATGTAAACATAAATTAAAAGGTTGAAGTTGAAAGGTGGGTGTTTATAGCTATAGTTAAAAGAAATGAATAGATATGAACATGATAGATATGAATAGGCATGATTTAATTATAAAAATAGTGAGAACTAACTTTAATTAATTTTAAATTTTATTTATTAATTAGAAAAAATTGTTTTAAATTTTCATTAATTTATTAAATATTTTTTTAATAATTTTCTACTGCACACAACTTAAATAAAAATAAGGCAGAATGAAAATTGATGATTTAAGTGCACATTTTTCAAAAGATAGAATACAAACAGTCGCACCAAAATTTGTAATTTTTGTTAGAAATTAAAATTGTTAGAATTGTTAAAATTAATTTTAGTTTTATCTACACGAAAAAAATGTAAAAAATAAAGAGATCATATCTTCAATTTGAAAAAAATCCTATGTATAATCAAAGATTATATAAGTAGTACTACTTATATAATCCTTGATATAATTAAGAAAACCATTAACACATGTAAAATTATAATATTAAGGCTTTAATTTTTGTAATTTATTTTGAAACACTTTGTACAGGTGTGTAACTTCCAGGTATCTAAAAGTGGCAAAATTTGAAAACTTATACTAGAAAGATCTTTCTTCTCTCAAAATGTTAAAGTAACTAACTAGACGCGTGTCAGAGTTATGATGGAAGTAAAATCATGCAAAATTTGTCTTCACGGTAAAAATAGATATTAACAGTTCAACCTAAATTAGAGCGTACGGCGTGTGTCAAAATTATTCATGATAATACATTTCATATGAAGGTGTCTGAAATACGCCACTGCTGATACGCTGTAAATTGGAATTTTCAATTTTGACAAGCGTATTTTTGTTGTCATAACATTTTCTTGTTTATTTATGTTCAGTAATAATAAACATAAAATAATTGAATGCAAAGCTATTTTGCGGGCGTTAATTGCGGGTCAAGAAAGCGAATAGACTATTGACGTATTACACGTCGTACGCCGTACGCCCTAATTTAGGTTGGACTGTAAATTTTAAAAAATCTTATATAATTTTGTTATTAATTTATAAATTTAAACTCTCACCCATTTTCCTGTCGTTTGGTGTTTTTAGATTGAATGGGTTTTAGATTGAATGGTTCTTAGATTGAATGGTTTTTAGATTGATTATTAATCCGTCATTAAAATTTCATTATTGTTCCATCTTAATACGTTTTGTCAACCAGAGGGACGAAATGGTAAGTGAAATTACTAAGCAAATTTTTAAAATTTCTTTTTTTTTTTTTGAAAAATATGCCAAAAATTGAAAATAAACTAATTTATTATATAATCGAATAAACAAATTAATAACAGCCAATTAGGTACCTAATTATATGTAAATTAATTATATATACAGTGAAACTTCTATAACTCGAATTTTCTAAATATTCGGAAATTGGTTCGAGTTAAAGAGAATTCGAATAATAGCACACAACTTAAATAAAAATAAGGCAGAATGAAAATTGATGATTTAAGTGCACATTTTTCAAAAGATAGAATACAAACAGTCGCACCAAAATTTGTAATTTTTGTTAGAAATTAAAATTGTTAGAATTGTTAAAATTAATTTTAGTTTTATCTACACGAAAAAAATGTAAAAAATAAAGAGATCATATCTTCAATTTGAAAAAAATCCTATGTATAATCAAAGATTATATAAGTAGTACTACTTATATAATCCTTGATATAATTAAGAAAACCATTAACACATGTAAAATTATAATATTAAGGCTTTAATTTTTGTAATTTATTTTGAAACACTTTGTACAGGTGTGTAACTTCCAGGTATCTAAAAGTGGCAAAATTTGAAAACTTATACTAGAAAGATCTTTCTTCTCTCAAAATGTTAAAGTAACTAACTAGACGCGTGTCAGAGTTATGATGGAAGTAAAATCATGCAAAATTTGTCTTCACGGTAAAAATAGATATTAACAGTTCAACCTAAATTAGAGCGTACGGCGTGTGTCAAAATTATTCATGATAATACATTTCATATGAAGGTGTCTGAAATACGCCACTGCTGATACGCCGTAAATTGGAATTTTCAATTTTGACAAGCGTATTTTTGTTGTCATAACATTTTCTTGTTTATTTATGTTCAGTAATAATAAACATAAAATAATTGAATGCAAAGCTATTTTGCGGGCGTTAATTGCGGGTCAAGAAAGCGAATAGACTATTGACGTATTACACGTCGTACGCCGTACGCCCTAATTTAGGTTGGACTGTAAATTTTAAAAAATCTTATATAATTTTGTTATTAATTTATAAATTTAAACTCTCACCCATTTTCCTGTCGTTTGGTGTTTTTAGATTGAATGGGTTTTAGATTGAATGGTTCTTAGATTGAATGGTTTTTAGATTGATTATTAATCCGTCATTAAAATTTCATTATTGTTCCATCTTAATACGTTTTGTCAACCAGAGGGACGAAATGGTAAGTGAAATTACTAAGCAAATTTTTAAAATTTCTTTTTTTTTTTTGAAAAATATGCCAAAAATTGAAAATAAACTAATTTATTATATAATCGAATAAACAAATTAATAACAGCCAATTAGGTACCTAATTATATGTAAATTAATTATATATACAGTGAAACTTCTATAACTCGAATTTTCTAAATATTCGGAAATTGGTTCGAGTTAAAGAGAATTCGAATAATAGCACACAACTTAAATAAAAATAAGGCAGAATGAAAATTGATGATTTAAGTGCACATTTTTCAAAAGATAGAATACAAACAGTCGCACCAAAATTTGTAATTTTTGTTAGAAATTAAAATTGTTAGAATTGTTAAAATTAATTTTAGTTTTATCTACACGAAAAAAATGTAAAAAATAAAGAGATCATATCTTCAATTTGAAAAAAATCCTATGTATAATCAAAGATTATATAAGTAGTACTACTTATATAATCCTTGATATAATTAAGAAAACCATTAACACATGTAAAATTATAATATTAAGGCTTTAATTTTTGTAATTTATTTTGAAACACTTTGTACAGGTGTGTAACTTCCAGTTATCTAAAAGTGGCAAAATTTGAAAACTTATACTAGAAAGATCTTTCTTCTCTCAAAATGTTAAAGTTCTAACTAGACGCGTGTCAGAGTTATGATGGAAGTAAAATCATGCAAAATTTGTCTTCACGGTAAAAATAGATCTTAACAGTTCAACTTAAATTAGAGCGTACGGCGTACGGCGTGTGTCAAAATTAGCTCATGATAAAACATTTCATATAAAAGTGTCTGAAATACGCCACTGGCGTAAATTGGAATTTTCAATTTTGACAATCGTATTTTTGTTGACATAACATTTTCTTGTTTATTTATGTTCGGTAACAATAAACATAAAATAATTGAATGCAAAGCTATTTTAAATTTTTGTTAAATGACAAAAAACGCGGCGCGTTAATTGCGGGTCAAGAAAGCGAATAGATTATTGACGTATTACACGTCGTACGCCTTACGCTCTAATTTAGATTGGACTGTAAATTGTAAAAAATCCTATATAATTTTGTTATTAATTTATAAATTTAAACTCTCACCCATTTTCCGGTCGTTTGGTGTTTTTAGATGGAATGGTTTTTAGATTGAATGGTTCTTAGATTGAATGGTTTTTAGATTGATTATTAATGCGTCATTAAAATTTCATTATTGTTCCATCTTAATACGTTTTGTCAACCAGAGGGCCGAAATGGTAAGTGAAATTACTAAGCAAATTTTTAAAATTTCTTTTTTTTTTTTGAAAAATATGCCAAAAATTGAAAATAAACTAATATATTATATAATCGAATAAACAAATTAATAACAGCCAATTAGGTACCTAATTATATGTAAATTAATTATATATACAGTGAAACTTCTATAACTCGAATTTTCTAAATATTCGGAAATTGGTTCGAGTTAAAGAGAATTCGAATAATAGATTGAATAATATTATTCAATCATTCAAAAATTGTAAAATTTTAATTATTCGAAAAAAAAAGTGTTTTGTTTTTTGTTAAAAACATGTCGTGATTGCGTGGGTAGATTATATCATTTTTTAATATGTTGATTCCTGCCTAATTCATCTTCAATTAATTTTTGTTTTTTCTTTTTTTTTAATAAATCTTAAATCATTCATAATAAATCTTTAAAAAAATTAACTCTACATTAAGCATCAATTAATTTATTTAAAATCAAAATGATTATATTGTTTTTATATTTTTGTGTTTTTTTTTATGGCAATCACCAGATTTGTTCATTTTCGATCGTAATTTATGGACAACATAAGGCAAGGTTATTAAAATAGATCATTAATTTTTCAAATAAATGGTTGTATAATAAATAAATTTTCTTTTTTTAAACAGAAAAAAAATAAAATATTTAAAATTATTTTTTTTATATTATTTTATTAGAAAATAAAAAATGAATAACTTTTTTAGTAAAACAACTTCTAATTAAAATTTAGATTATTCAACATTCCAAAAATTTTATTTTTTTCTACCCAAATTTTGAAAAAAATTGAAATTAAAAAGAGGAAGAAAGTATCATTGGAAGTCTTTACTTTATTTCGTATAAATTCTGAAACGCAGATACTGTTAAAGTACAAGTATCTGTTGGTTGGTTGGTAAAGGTGGCTGGTCACCGCCGCTCATGGTAGTGACCCCAATTATCGCGTTAGCACCGTTTTGCTACCACTTCCGTGACCACAAGGCTTATAATAGGGCTATATAGATATCTGTTAGTTTTCTTATTTTAAAATAAATTACGGAGGAAACTTTGAAATATCCGAGGTTTAAAATTAATTAACAGAATGAAATTTTAGAATGACCTGATAGTTTTCAAAAGGTTTTAATTATATATTACAATTTAAACCTATAACTGTTAAAAGGCTATTTTTTTTATATATTATGTATCTGCTATATAAAGTAGAAAGTATGTGTGTTGGTTTGTTTGTTATTTATGCATTCTTATAGATAGAGTACAACCCATTGTACTACATTCGTACATCGTGCATCGTACTATTTTTTTTCAGTTCGTTATATCGTCTCAGCATCAGAGCCTGTTTAACGTTTTTCATTTTTTCCTTGTCCTATCAATACCGTTCTACCGATTGAATTCAAACTTTGTGGAAATGTAGTTCTTTATCGAGGGAGTTCACTGGGCTCGATGTAGTCCCGTTCCTGTTGAATCGTGTTCTACAATTTTTGGAAAATTCCGTTAACTTGTTTCGTCGCTCTGACGTTTTAAATTAATTCTTGTATTTTCAAGATTAAGCTTAAATTTAGTACAAACATAAGTCCTTATAAAAGGAATTCATTGAATTTTTATGGTTATAATCCGTTAACCCATTTCGGCACGATATTAATAATTTAAAAATATTAATTAAATTAAATTCACTATAAAAACGAAATTTAACAGTTTCATAAAACCAACAAAATATTCGGGGCAAAGCCAGGAACTTCTTCTAGTATATAATATCTATATTGATCTATTTAAATTTATATATACATATAGTGTGTTTTTGAGTGAGTGATGACACTGCTAGGTTAATATGGTCAATTTGTTTTAATTTAAAAATAAATACTTTTAATTTTTAATTGTTTTACTCAATGTTTCGTTTGATGTTTTCTGGAAAATATCGAATGGTTATTTACATGACGCGAATAAACTCTTAATATTTTACCTTTTGGAATAAATTTTGCTGCATTAGCTTACTAGAATAATAGAAAATATCAAACACCTTTCTTTTTCTTCCTAAATCTATAATATAATAAAAAATTAATTTAAGGACCACAATACAAAATAGTATTTTTGTTGCAACTCCAAAAGGCATGAGGCATATTATATAAATGGGTATCAATATTTGCTTTATTGAAAGTATAGGGATGCAATTTAGACAGTTATATATACAAATATATTATTATATCATCTTTGTATTAATTGTTTTTATTTAAATGTATTTTTATTAAATTTGTGATTAGTCAAGGACATAAGAAATATTCAAATTTGTCGGTTATTAATTTTATTATTACATTACAACTAATTTTTTAATAGAACAAATTTTAATTAGTATATTATAATACAGTCGAATACAATTTATTTTAAATTAATTTTTCGTTAATTAGTTTTGTTAGTTCCATATCTTCACAGTATTACCAGAGTACATTAATTTTGTAAGATTTATTTATAATATATAACTATTGAAAATTTAATAAAAACTGTAATAAACTAAAATATTTCAAATTAAAGTAATTTATTAACAAAATAGCGATAAATTTTTTATTTTCAAAACAGTATAGTTTTTAAAAATTTGACATAAAACAATGGCCCACTACTCCCTTTCAGCACATATCCTAAATATTGAATTTCACAAATTTTCTATTGATTTGAGTTATGGACGAATCCTTAGAAATGACAGCTGGTTTCAGCTTGTCTATCGAAAATAACTTTTTATTTAGGAAACTAAGTTTTATTTACTTTTTTATTTTAGATTTAAAAAAGCTAAGAAATATCATCATTTTATTTGTAGCCCATTGCTCGCACAAGTAATCAGTTAATTTATAAGCATTAATTTAGTTATATTATAAAAATTTTGAGCTTCAGGAAAAAGATTTTTAGTAAAATAATTTAGAAAACGTATATGTAAATAGTAATGCCACTATGCCCTGATTAGGTTATTTAAAGGAGAGAAAGAAGATTAGTAGTATACCTAAAACTACACTTACGAATTATTTTTTTAAATAGTTTTAAAAGATTAAGTAATTAATGTTGGGAGTACACATAGCACAACACGGTTTATTTTTACTATCAGCCATTACGTAACAAACTTCTTTTTAAGCAGTTGAAGCTCTGTCGATCCAATATTTAACCGTAAAGGAAGTATTACTATGGACTATATTGTAAGATCCTTACCCGTTAAAAATAATTAGAAAATCAATTATGCACGATATGAGCTTTAGGATCTAATAATTTAGTAGTTTTCAGCCACACACTACGTATTATGTTTGACATTCCGCTAAGTTATACAAGTACATATGATTTTTCTATACAAGTTGGATATGATTTTTCTATTACAAAATCTACTTTAACATACATATTATGCACATATATTTAGAATCATGATTTTTTCTGTTTTCTTTTGGAATCAAGAAATTTTGTATCCTATACAATTTTTTTTGTAATTTAGATGTCACAGTAAAATATATGTACAGACCAGCTACAGGTCCCCTAGTATATATATATATGTTATTTAAATGGCTGTTTTGTATTCCACTTTATATAATTTTATACTTGATCGAAAATCGATTGATGATTGTTTTGATCGAAACATTGTTTTGTAATATACGTTGTTTCAATTGATTTTTATAATTTTTTAGAAAACAATTATTGGTAATATTACAGATTTTAAAGTATAGATTATCTAATATACATATATGTAGACTTTCTATTTCCCATTTTAAGATTTTTTATTTGTGTATAAGTTATTGATTGTTTCTGTGAGTTATAAACTCAAAATGAAAAGTAAATTATTGTAATCAAATCCTATTACCCTAATTGGATTTCTGAACTAAATCTTTTTATATATATGAAACTTTTCAAAATAATCTTAATCAATTTTAATTTTTACTACTATAATATATAAATTAAAGGTATGTGTATATATGTATATATATCTATATATATATATATATCAAAATAAATTTTTATCTATAACCACTAACTTATAATTCTGAATTGCTACTATAATCTTAAAAAGATTTAAAAAAAAATTTTATAGCGTTATAAGTAAGTAAAGTCGCATAAGTTTAAAAAAAAAAAATCATAATCTGACAAAATGATTTTGTATAGGGTATTAACTTTATAAGTTAGTATAGAAGAGTCATTTTTTTTCCTTAAAACTTGACAACTTTTGAATTGTAAATTGTAATAAATGAGATTATTTTTGTTTTTATTTTTTTTTTCGAAATTGTTTTTGGCGATAAAAAGAAATTTGTTTTTTTTTTTTTTGTTCGCTATATACAATTCTAGTACGTGCTTTTTTCATAAATCGAATAAATCACGAACAGAATAACGCTCATAAAAATTGGTAGTATAATTTAGTAAAAAAAAATAAAAGATTTATTTTCTTAAAAACAAAAACAAACAAACAAAAAAAAAATAATAACTAATTAAAATAACGTGTAATTCGAGGTGTAGTACAGTCTAAATTGCTTAGAAGTTAAGTAGTTAAAAAATGTTTGTTCATATTGTATATTCTACAAATGAAAAAGTAATAAAAGAATAATTTCAATAAATCTATCGCAAATTAATTATATTTTAGTTGATGAAAAAAAAAAAAAATCATATAAAACAAATGTTCATTGTCCGTCCATTCTTTTAGTAGAATTTTAATAATAGTAGTGGGTCTCTTTGATTTTTCTCTTCCATTTTGTCTTTGAAGTTTCGTCCTTCTTCTGTAAGATAATTTAAATCACAATACTGTTTATTTTTTTAGGCTAAAAAAACATCTATATGTATATTTATAGCCTACAGGAACGTAAGCCGTAATAATTCTATTGCTACATTCGTTACAAAAATTTTAATTCTAACAAACACATTAATTGGAGTTTAGCATTGACATCTCCATATCAACAGTATTATTTCGAACAAAGCTAAATTTTTTACTCTCTAAACAGAAATTACTTTTATATTTAAATATATTAAAGATAATTTAAACATTTAAATAAATAAATTTCTAAAAAGACATTAGTAAACGTGAAAAGTAATTATTTAAGCATCAATTAGCTATCCTTAGCATGTAAATGAGTGGTACATTAAAAACTGTCTAAAAACATGATTTGTTCCTTTTGAGGCAGTCTAATACTTATATAAGTATAAATATATTGAAAATAATTATTGCATTTCAACATTGTATTGTAAAATACACACTTTATAAAAATAAATTCTGTTATATTTAAATATAATCAACATTGATAATAATGTGTTGAACTATGCGAATATTTATGAGAAACATTTTACTTTTAGTTTTATAACTCTATTCCCGATATAAACTGATTTTGTGCTTTAAGGGTTGAAGCTAAGAAACGAAATGTAAAATGTTTCTCATAGATACACGTGTGGCTTGGGGAAAATGAGTTGTTTAAGTATGATAGCTACATCCCTCCCAAAGATAAATGATTACTCATAGAAATCCTCATTTTTGGGAAAACTTATGATAGATTAAATATTTAGTAGGTAGGTAGTTTTAGTTAGTATAGGTATAGTTTTAGGTACATTTAAATAGGTTTTAAGTTTTAATTTAAAAAAAAAAGGAATTAAATGGATTTTTTTTGTAAAACTATCATAGTTTTTTTGATAGTAAAACACCCCTAAGTTAATAAATTAATCAAAATATTTAATTGCTTACAAAATAAAATTGTGAGAACTAGTAATTTAACAGACACGTAGGTACATTTCATTCTTAGCCAATAAGAATACTTTTTAAATTTTGTTTTTAAATTGTTTATAATGATTTAAAAAAAATCAATATAATGAACCTAAAAAAATATATTTATTTATTTATTTATTTATATTAATATTACATACATAAATGTAATGCAATATTATTGAACCATCGGCTACTAAGGCCATTATAGGTTTTTATACTATTATTAAATTATATACTAATATTATTTATTTTGTTTATATTATATACTATATATTTACATTATATTTAGTCGTAAGGGGGGTATGTAAAGAAAAAAAATACTTATGACCTGTGCAGGGATAGAACTAGGCCTACACACTAGGCTACCGAAGCCCCTAAAAAAATATATTTGTAATCAACAAAAAGTAAACAACTTTTAAGTGCCAGAAAATTGCATACTTTTAGGCATGTTTTTTTTTTTAAATTAGTATAAATCCTATTTAAATGTTATTTCCCAGTCGCACAGATTTATGATGTCTATTAACTATCTATGATTAATTGAAAGTAATCTACTGTTATTATAATAACGGTTAAATTTTAATTATAATTTTCAATTTTCTGTTTTTCTTTTTTTTTAACGAATTTTACAAAATTACATATAAGTTTTGTTATTCCAAATATGTTGTAAAGTAAAAAAATGTAATAAAAAAAAAAATACTTGACATCTTTCAAGAATTTAAATTAAAATTTATTTATTTTCAATTTAATTATTTTAAATATATTGTACAATTTTCTTAATAATAACTCTGTTATAATATAAGTTTTGTACTATAAAATAAGGAATTTTTTTTTTTTTTTTTCAATTCCATCAAACTTTTGTAAATTAATTATGTACCTATTGACAAAAAAAAAAAAAAAAAGTCAATTGCACAATTTATTCATTATATTCGTATTACTTTAATTTTCAATTAAAAAAATAAAAAAACGGAAATTTAAATCATTTTTATACTTTAATTTTTATAGATTTATATATACTTAGTTAACCTAAAGAATTTCTTTTCTGTTTTTTTTTTTTTTTTGTAGTTGATTGCAATGATTTTGATTTTTTTGTAGATTCCTTACAATCTAATTATTTCCGGAGACTGATCGGTGACTTTTGAATTTATTTATTATTTAAAAATAAGTAAAAAAAAAAAAAAAAGTTTTTAGAATAAATTAAAATACTGTAAAGATTTATTTATAAATGTTACATAAAATGAACTTTTTAACGTTAAATACCAAATAATGGGTACTTTGTTCAATTTGCGATTTCATTGTGGGATCAGTTCAAAATTCTAAAATTAGAAATTTCTTACTTTACGAAATTCTTTACTTGCTATCATAATATTAGATGTAATGATTGAAAACGCGCAGAATACGTTTTTTTTTTTCGAAGTTATTTATTTGTATATGATTAAAAACGTGCGGAGTTAGTTTGTTGTGTATAAGTGAAATGCGTGGATATGTACCGCGTTTTAAAAAACAAAATAAAAAATTTAAGTTTTTTAAATTTTTATTTTTATAATATTTTATCTTTTTTGTAATTAGGAATACAAAAATAACAAAATAAGACAAATACTCTGAATTGGTACGAAGGGTAAAAAAAAATAATTTGGTATGAAATATTACAGCTAACTTTTCAAGTGAAATTTCAGTTTGAGAAGAAACTACTCACGTTTTAAAATCAATTAAAATTGAAAAAAAACTGTTTATTAAATTATAAATTTTTCATCTTAAAATAAATAAAATACAAATTTTTTATTAGCACTTTTTATAAAAAAAAAAAAACAAAAATTAATTTTATTTTTAATTCTAAATGCCAAATGCCAATTCTAAAATTTTAAATAAAAAAAGTATTTTTATTTATACTTACTTTGGCCGTTTTTCTTTTTCTCATCAGATCAGATGCTCAATGCTCAGAGCAGATGTCGAGCGCTCAGAGCACATAATGTTCAGAGCAAACTTACAGCACAAATTGTCAATTTTTATCCAAATTATTTTCTAACGTCAGTATTTTTTTTATTTTATTTCATTATTTTAAATGTAATAATATAGTTTTAAAAGGAATTTATTTTAAAATAAAACAAAGTTATTTTACGTAAAATTTCATTTAATAAAATTTATAAAAAAAAATGTTTATCTATGCACGAAATTTTATTTTGATGACATTTTTATTATTTTATTCTTAATTTGACGTTTTATATTTAATGAAAACTCTGTGAAATCTGAAAAATTTTTACGAGCTCACAGATCGCGCTCTGATCACACTCCGAATTAAAAAAGAAACACAAAATGGATAATCTGGATAATCTGAGCATAAAAAGAAACACAATTTTTTTGCTTGACAGCTCTGACTCTGCTCTGATGAGAAAAAGAAAAATGCCCTTTATAACTTGACGTTAATATTATAAGTAGGTACTAAAAATTGTTTTTGACAACCTGTCATTTAATTTTCAAAAATTTCGAATTAAAATTACGCATTTTCAATCATATACCAATTCATAGAGGAAAGGTGAATATTTTTTTTTGAACGGCGCGTTTCCCATACGTTTTCAATTTCCATTGAAATTATCACTTTTATGGTTTAACCATAACCATTGAGTTTAACACATGGTTTAACTTAATGGATTAACCGAATAAAATTTAAGTTAACAATTATTAGAGTAAAGCATTGTGTACCATACAATTCTCATCGTTGACTTTATGTTGGTACATTCTATAATAGAATTAGGTGGCGCACGAATATCGTTTTATATTTAAAGTTAAGTAGATAAGACCATAATTTCATAAAAAAAAAGTTCCAGAAATCTAAGTAATGGTGTAGTAGGTAAGTAGCCGTTCTGTCAAGCGAATGGGCTCGCTTCCAAACCTGGGTCAAGTCAAATTATTAGATAAAACATAATATTTTTTAATATTTGTATACCGTACCTACATCCGAAAAGGAAAAGCTTATTTATTTCCTTGTCACATTAGCTGCGTTCTTTTGGTTCGGTTCAACATCAGGATTTTATAAAATTCAAAACAACATTTTGAGTTAACGATTTGGATAATTTTTTTAAGTTGGCAAACCCTATATTGACATATAAAAAATATCGTTCTAATTTCTGACATTTCAGTTTCAATTTGAAAATAAATAATCAATATAAGGAGTTTACGCAAATTTGAGTTTTGTAGTTTTTAATAAAATTTGTTTTTAAAAAAATTTTAATCGTATAAACAAAAATAAATCGATTTTTTTAAATTCGTTTATTTACTTTAATAACTAGTAACTACCAACATTAAAAAAAAAAAAACTACGAAAGCGCCACTTGTAACAAATGGTATTACTAAAATTTTTAAACCTAGATAAAACCCAGATAATTATATGGGTTTTGAATTACTGATCTAGACCTTGAATCGAAGCAAAAGAACACAGCTATTGTATGTAGTGGTACAACAAAAAAAAAAAAAAAAGAAATTCCAGAAGATCATTCCAAAGAAAAGCGAAATATTCGATTACTAATTTTAGCTTATTAAACTCCGTAACAATCATTAAAATAACCTAAATAATTGTAAAAGAGAAAGTAAAATTTTATTTGTTAACGAAAGTATGGAAAGTGGAAACAGCAGTTGACACTAAATTTTCTATATTATGAGTAATTTTTTAAATATTTACTTAGGATTCTAAAATTGAAGAAATACGACAAAAAAAAAAACCAGTTTATATAAAAAAAAATCAGATACAAATATAAAACGTATAGAATTTAAAGTATAAAAAAAAAAAAAGATTTGTAAAATATAAATTTAAATCATTTCCGGTTATTTTATAAAATACAATAATACCATATCCTTACTAGGAACAAATCTGTTTTTCATTCATAAAATTTTTCTTTTATACAAATATATATAAACGTTTATTTAAGTGCTAGATAATTTTTTTCTTTAAAGTGTCTGTTCTTTTATAATACTGCAATGTTTGTTTTCAGTTATTTTTTTTTTTTTTGCACTTTTACTCTACAAAAAACCTTAAGATATATATTTTTTTTTTGTTATCAATAAATTAATTTATTTTTAACTACGTTTTTCATTTATTTTTTATTTTTTTGATACAATATATTTTTTTCAATAATTTTTTCTAAAGTAATTTGTTACCTTAAAAAAAATTACAAAAAGTTTATCAAATACCATTTTTTTTTATTTTATTTACTTTGTTTTTCTTCAAATATTGGTCATGGTAAGTTCCATATTGTTTTTTTTTTTAATAAGTACTTTTTTTTTTGTTTTTGTTTAACAGAGGGATTTTTATATTATTAACTTCGATTAAAGCACATTCGTCTGTCTTTATAAGTTAATTTTTTGTAAATATTCTTGGAGGAAAGTCTGCTAAGAGGAACCTTGAAGTGACGGTACTTGACAAGCGGACAAATATTCACCCGCCAATTTTTTAGGAATATTAACTGTGCCGGTAGTGTCAAACAAGTTACACATTATGGTGTACAAGAGGAATTGTGGGATACAAGGGATCGGTCGCAGGGCCTAACTGTAAGAGAAGCCGGCTTTCTCCCCAACAATAATGTAAAATTTCCAAAACAAATTATCTTATCAATTTCTTTTTTTTTTTTTTTTGAACAACAAATTGTAATTACAAAAGACAAAAGTTAGAAATTATGCCCTTTAAACGTTGTCTCTTATGTTGTCTCGTTGGCTCATATACACAAATGAAGCCTTTATGCATAGCATAAACTTTTGATTTTAAAAATATTCAATATCTATAATTATAATTAGGTATGTAAATTTGTTCCTTAGAATTTGGCTTCATCAGTTTAGAACATAATTTTCAGCAGGTGATGAAAGTAATTAAAGTAAAAAATAACTGTATGTAAAAACTTTTTTTAATACTCCATCTTAGCTATAAATGGAAGGCTGAAAAATTTAATTTTCTTTAATAATCTTTAAAAGTTAAAATAATAAAAGTTATAATAATAAAACATAAAATGTAATTATACTGTTATTATAATAACGGTAATAACATTTACTTACTTTTTAATTAATTTCAGATAATAGAAAAATTCTTTAAAATGTATGCTTTAAATAAAACTAAATACGATATAAGATTCATATATTATATTATATGTACATAGTCGTGATTCATCATACCTAAAAATAATAACAAAAACAGATTTAAAATGGCGGGTATTAAAAAAATGAATTCGAATATATCTGTTATATTGTGTGCTACAAACCGATATTATTATTATTATTTACCTAAAATTTTTTAGAATTTTTAAATTTTTATTATTTTAAATTATTTTTCAAGGTTTTCAATAATAAATTAAAAAAAAAAAAAATTTTTTTTTAGGAAAACAAAAAATAAATAAACGCCAATGTACCTATGTACGTCGGCTGTTATAGTGTTATCGTCACTTATAATCAATTCATTTTTTTTTGTTTTTTTAGTAAAAATTTAAATAGTAGTTGGTTGTTTATGGCTATAAGCAATTTTAATATAAATTTTACTACTTGTATTTGAATTTTATCGAAAAGTCAAGGTGTAATAATTCAAAATATTCATTAAACAATTAATAAAAAATTATTCACTTTACTAAATTTAATTAAAAATAATGTGTTTTTTTTTTTTTTTTTTCTATCAACTGAATTTATTAATTAGGATTTTTTTTTTTCTTTTACAGGCATAAAAGAATATTATTAATTTTCCAAATTATTTTGTAAGGTGATTAGTTTTGTATGTTTTTTGTAAAAGTTCAAGTTCTATAGTTTTAGGGCATTAAAAAAAATTTTTATTCGGAAGTTGTAATTTAATTACCACCATATTGACGCAGAAAAAACTTTGTTTTAATTAATTAATTTTAAATTTAGTTAAACTCTGTCTAAAGACCCATCCGTCCGTTTGTTTACGAAATTTTTAGAGGTAAAACAACCATATTTCAATCATGACTTACTTGTACCCAAGCTACAGAGCTCAACAAAGCCTAATATTTAAATGCATAATACATAATATTATATAAATTTTATTTTTGAAACCTAATAATAATCAAGATTCTACATATTATTCTTAGGCACTTATTGGTGAAAACCTGTAATTTTACAGATTACCAACCAGGTTTCACTTCCATATACTAGTATAGATTTCACGCAAGAGTTTAATATTCTGATCTTAGTCGAGCGAGTGTTTTGCAGGTTGCCCATAATCTCGCAAAGATCCTTCTTACCTTCAGAATTCTGTGCTCTATATTCCGTGCAGTTCTTCCATCTATATTGATATTATTCTTGCAAGGTTTGATGCGTTATATTTATTTTCATTGTTTTTCTTTTTTTTCTTGCATTGATGCGGAATCAATGTAGAATCTTCTAACCGAGAAGAATACACAACAAAAAGTTATGGATAAAAAAATAAATAAATATTCAGTCAAAATCCGATCAAAACTCAAATAAGAAGTAAGAAATGGAGATGGAGATCAGCCACATCCTCAGACGTCCAAAAACATCAGCAGTACGTCAAGCATTAAACTGGAATCCTCGCGGGCATCTGGAATATGGGAAGACCTAGAGCGTCTTGGAAAATAAGTGTCCAAAAAGAGATAGAGAATAGTAGAACATCTTGGGCACAAGTTAAAAGATTGGCGCATAATAGGGAAAATAAGAGAGATTTTGTGAAACCCTATGCTCCGTAAGGGAATGCAAAAGACGAAAAAATAAATAATCATTCGAAAGAAAATCTCTTGTATAAAGACAATTTATAAAATGCCGTCATATAAAACAGGCTTTTCTTAACTAAATAAAAAAAGGTTTTCTTTACTAAATAGAGTTTTAGTCTGCTAAAAATAAAGTTAGAATTTTCTTCAGTTTGAAAAAAAAAAATCCATTAATTTTAAATGTTCCTCACAATTTATTTTGTTTTGTGTAAAAACAATTAAAATTTTAGAATGTTTCAAAAGTTTTGTAAGTGTATACACAGTGACTGTTTTATTGTAAAAGTTATTTATTGTCAGAGAAATATTTTAGTTTAGTCACTTCTACAAGTGTCTTCATTGTGTTGTTGTTAGAATTGTAGCACTCACTACTCATACTTACTCACTTACTCATGATACTCATGTCTCATATAATACTATTGTCTCATATAATACTAAAAAGTTATTTATTTTAATATGAATAGTTGATTACATTATTTTTTACCTAACACATACATGTAATGTATTATAATATAACAAAGGTATTATGATGGCACCAAAATATCGAACTTTAGATTTTTATATATGTGCATTTTTCGGGTACATAGAAACCTAAATCAAATGTTTTTGGAGGGATGCCTATTTGTCTGCCTGTGGACTCAAATAACTAAAAGTAAACATTTCATATTTAAGATTTTGACTTAAATATTTCGACTTGAAAAACTTTCGTTAGAAATTTGTCATCCCCAAGTGGAAACTTTAAATTATAATATTTTTATTAATTCCTTAGATTCTGTAAGCCCCTATTCTACGTTTTTTATAGGTACAGTACATTTTTATTTACGAACTTTTTTTCTTATTCAACGAACTCTGGAACGTATCAAAAACCGATCTATCGTGTCAAAAAAAAAAACCAAAAATCACATTTAGTTATTTAGCATTTTGAATCTTCAGATTTTTACTATTTTTATACGAAAATTTTGATTTTTAATTAAGCAGTTATCAAAAATAAAAGTTAAGTGTATTTTTTTGTAAAATATATTTATACCTATACATATATGTATGTGTAATTGGCATTCAGATTTTAAAATTAGCAAATAAAATAGGTTAAAAATTTTAAAGACTTAACGTAAATATTCAAAATATGTCAATATAAAAAAAAAAAAAAAATTGTAGTAAATTTATAGTCATTTCTTTTTTTATAACCTTTTTTATAAGTTTTTGTTTTTTTCTTTTCAAAACCTTTTTAATCTTTTAACACTTTTAACGAGAACAAAAGAATTCTTTTAAAGATTAAAAATGTCAACACTTAAAATTCTACTAAATTATTTTAATTAAACGTACATATGCTAATTAGTACTCAATAAAACTTATTCACCTCAAAATAACTTACAAGTCAAAGACGAAATTTCCCTTATGGTGTTTTTTTTTTAAAATATACATAATTTATAGATTAAATAACTTCTTTTTTTTTAATTTAGACTGTTTTACATTATTTTCTTTTTTTTTTTTGGAATTCAATGATTTGATTTAAAATTATCACCAATAATGGTTTAAAAGCAGATAATTTAGTGATAGTTGAAAGATTCTTTAGGAATAAATCAATAAATTTTATTTTAAATTTAATTGAAGACAACAATACAGAATATTTATATAGAAATCTAGTTTAGGATGTAACCTAGATTCTATATTTATAGATTATAAAAAAAAATTCTATTCTATTACCACCAACTAGCACTTATTTATGCTACTATAAAAGTTACTAGCACACGTTTTCAAAACGTGGTACAATTAGGTAATCTCACAAATATCGTTAAATATACAAAGATAACAATAGATGTTACTTCAATTTTAAGCAAAAACAAAGACTTATAAATTATAGGTACGTACCCGATAAAAGCTTTATTATCTTGTCACTTAAAAATGTAATCAATCAGAAGAACACTAACTATTCGTAATTTTCATATAAAATATGAGGTATACAACAAACAAATGATGAGAAATTTAAAAGCATAGATTATCTCTACAGGAGCCGCCTCATAAGATGGCAGAGAACTAAAATTAAATGTTAGCTTTACATGGAGTTAATTATTTCACGTATTCAAGAAAATTTCGTTTTAAGAACGAAGGGATTCTGGTAAACTATCAGCACGATATAAAGGTCCTTTCATCTAAAATCTGCTTGAATTTCGTCATATAGATTGATTAGAGGTAAAAAAAAAAAGGTCAGGTTTTAATTAATATAAAGACAAAAGTTACAATAGAGGAAGGCATAAAATAGGGTGACTAATTATGACTATAAAAACAAAAAATGAAAGGCTTAGCTAATATATTATCAGTAATTACTAGACTTTTGATCCGTAGTGTATATTCAGAACGTAGGAAAACACATTCGGCCTGAGTTGGTGTTAAGTTTCTCTAGATTTATGTTACGATTATACCACTCTGACGTAAAAAGCTTTGAAAGTTTCTTAAATCCATGTCAGAGGATTCACCTATAACTGGGGAAAAAATACCAAGATATTTCTGTCTTTTCCTGTGACACACTATGACAAGTGCAGATACAATACTACAAGCTCTTTATCGTGTCAATTTTTCTATAAAATATACCGTTAAGATCCACATGTATACCTACTTTTCTAAAATATCTACCGATAAGACAATGGCCAATAATAACACCAATCAATTATTTATTTTAGGTTTAGAAAGAGAAAGTATGTATTAAATCTTTTTAAACACAGATTCGACCGCAAAACTCTAATCGTACTGCAAGTTGTATCTGCTACACACTCCCTTCAAGTCAACTCAAAGAAATTCTTCTTAATATTGAATTTGAGGGTTTATTTTTGACATTGACAGTTCTAAAGGAAAATTAATAAAATAATGAAATGTTTTAAATTTTAAAATTTCATTGTGGTCAGTTTAATCTTATATATTTTGTCAGATTTTTATTTGCATCTAAAAGATATTCATCAATCATTACTTTTTTCTTATTTTTTCTTTTTGGTTTTTTTTTATTTTTGCAATTATTTTAAAACAAAAAAAAAACAAAAAGATAAATTTCTGTGTTACAGAAGTAATTCTTAAAACATGACTGCATAAATTCTTTAAGTTCTGTAATAAACTTCATTTAAAATTTAATTTTGTTTTTTTTTTTTAATTTTAATGGAAAATATTTTTTATATGACATCATTTTTCAAAAGAAGAACAAATACGTACATATTTATAAATTTTTTTCTGTGATTTTAATAAATTATTTTTTGTAATTTTTTTTTATTTTTTATTATTTACCAGAAGTTTACTCACCTGTTGGACTTTTGTTTTTTTGTTATTAATTACAAAAATAAATAAAAAAAAATACAAACAAACTAAAATAAAATAAATTTATTTGTAACCTGTTTAGATTTTTGCAAAAAAAAAAAACAATGAAAAAAAAGATGAAAAATAATAAAAAAATAAAAACAATCTGTAAATCAAGAGATCATTTTTAGTTTTTAACTTATGTATGAAATTATTGATTTATTAGTTAGTAGCATTTTGTAAAATAAAAATAATTTTTGAACAAATTTAAGGATTTGTAATAAGAACTTTTCCCGTTTCAATATTTTTAAAAATGAAGAAAATTTTTTTTTTAAATTTAATGTACCTATTACAGGTGAATTACAGCATATGACGTTCCGTTATGTCTTGTCGTTTAAAGTTTTTGTATTCCACTATTGTGTATAATACCCTCTTTTCATTATCTGTTGCGTTCTTAAAGACTTTTTTACTTCGTATTCATAAAATTTCTTATTCATTCTTTCTAAAAACAGGGTACACACTACAGAGTGGGTTTACAGATGAAACATTGAAACTGAACTAAGTAAGCTTAATACTAAAAAAAGTGTTATTTTTGTATTAATTAACGATCCTAACGATAACAGTAAACATATATAGTTTCCATCGAATCCCAGTTTCATTTTAATCTAAAAAGTATACAAGGTCAGTTAGGTCATGAAAAGAACTTTGGAATATCTCCTCTTGATCGTATACAAGGCAAGAATTGTAAAATTAAAATAAAGAAGAAGATGGATAATATAACATATAGATAATGACATATGAAATGACATGAAAAAAACTCCAAATAATAGAAAAAACATTTTAATATTTATGATTGAAAATTAAAGGTGTTGTAAATGATGAAGAGAGTCAATTTAATAAAGTATTTATAGGAAACAGAAAATTCTATTATATATTTGGAATGAA
The DNA here is from genome assembly GCA_947095535.1 of Poecilobothrus nobilitatus. NCBI lineage: Eukaryota > Metazoa > Arthropoda > Insecta > Diptera > Dolichopodidae > Poecilobothrus > Poecilobothrus nobilitatus. The sequence goes on along the minus strand of OX352772.1, from coordinate 47,425,188 downwards.
ATATTTATAAAGAGGATTATATAAATCTAACTAATCTAACCCTTAGCCAATGCCTTGAAAATGTTTTCTTTGGGATGAAATAAAAACAATCATACAATTGAAATTAATTTCCAAAATCTTGCTGAAAATACATATTTAATATAGGGGAGATGACGGTTGATGAAGTAGACACTTTTGACTAAAATTCGTATATGCCACGACCCATCGAAGTTAGCACTTTTTTTTTCTTTTAACCAAAAGGCCACATCAATTCTCCACAATTATGTATGAGGTGTTAAATTGTAGCTTTTATAATTATAATTTCTTTTATACCTACCTTTTTTTAAGTGAAGATATTTTTACTTTAGGTGAAAATTTTTTTCTTATATATACCTTTTTTACTTTAACTGAGAACTTTTTTTACTTTAAGTGAAAATTTTTTACTTTAGGTGAAATTTTTTTTACTTAAAGTAAAATGATTTCAGTAATAAGTTAAAGAAAAAAATATATATATAATATACATATATATATATATATATATATTATGCATATAGATAAATATTAAATACATAAATATCATATTATATACATAACCTACCTGTTATATATAATTTAAATATGTGTGTAGGTATATTAAATATATAACACATAAATTACTAAAGTGAAGATTCTTCATTTAAAATAAAAATGTTTTCACTTAAAGTAAAATAATCTTCACTTAAAGTAAAAAGATCTTCATTTAAAGTAAAAAATATTCAGTTAAAGTAAAAAAAGATACCTATCTATAAGAAAAAGCCTATATACAATTTTTTAAAGGTAGACAAAAAAGATTTAATTTAATTTTTTGAAATCACAAAAGACATTACGAAATTAAAGAAGACTGTGTAGACATTTTTTCTTAAATTTAAATCGAGGGATTTATAATTTTATAAATTTCATAAAAGAGTCTTAATGAAATAAATATACATAAATATGTATGTATATAAATAAATAAATCAAGGAATTTTAAATTGTAATGGCAATGAAATTTTTTTTTTTTTTAATCTACTTTAATAATTTCTGACCTTCATTAAAATTTATTATAATTATTATTATTTTCTAAAGTATAATGTAGACAGGCAGATAAATAAGTCTATACAATTTGGTTACATTGTGATAAGTATATTTTAAAAGTCATATAATATAAATTCTTAAAATTATTGTAATATTATGTACCTATTCATAAATTTTTTTTTTTGAATATTAAAAAGATAAACTTTAATAGCATATAATATACCTAATATAAATAATTTAGGTCAACTTTTATACATATATTTTATTTTCTTCAAATAAAATTACAAAAAACAATATTTTGATAATGAATTTATATATAAACACAAATAAATAAAATAAATAATAAAAAATAAAAATATTTGTACATACTGTACATATTTCGTGAATTAATAATAAATTTTTTTTTGTTTTTATTGTAATTTTTATAATAAAAAAAAATTTTTTTAAAAATTTTCCATTTTTTTTTTTGTTTTTTGCACATAAAAGTCACGAAAATTTGATTATTCAATTTGACTTATTGTAATTTTTTTGCCGCTTATTATTTATTTTACAAATTTTCATTCTTAAAAAAATATATGTAAGTATAAATTCTGTTTTTTTTTCTTTAAATCCTAATATAAATAAATACATATGTATACCTAACCTATGCATGTATGTACCTTTATGATAAATTTAACACAATTCTTTATTTGATGTGTTAATAAATCAAATTATGCTCAGTATAGATTTTGTATTATAGGTATAGGTATTATAAAAACAAAAAATAGGGGGCCTAGGTGGCCTCGTAAGAGTTATTCCCCCTTATGACATTTACAGCCACGCCTAAACAGGAAAGGCTGTGTAATTTCCTGTCCACATTTATTTGGCGGGGAAATGCATTTAAAAAAAAAAAGTTTAACGTTCGAACGTTCTACATATGTACAATACTTATATTATATATACGATTTTCATAGATCAAAAATTTGAATTTTGCATATTTGTTTTAAAGAAATTAACTCTCATCGTTTTTTCTTTGATTTTTTCGAAAATTTTAATGTTAGATTTTTTGAGCTTATTAACTATAATTATATCCGTCTCTTTTTCATAGATATCTTATAGATGATGACTATGATGAGTAATGACGCTTACTCATCATCTTATCTTCTCTCAAACATTTCCAAAGTACCAGTAGAGGTGCTACAATTACTCATTTCTATTATGTGAAACTACTTATGTGATACTCTACTGGTTATAACAAATCGTTTGTTGTTAGAACTGTAAAAATGTGTTCTCAAAACTGTTCAAAATTAATTTAAACACGTTCAACATTCAGTTACCTCCCAACTTCCACTTCAACACATTTTCCAATCCCTGTACCATCCCATATAGTTACACAATTACTTTTAGTACAAAGGGACTAATTCCTAGATTAATAATTCCTGGAATATGAATAAAAAAAATGTTGATTTTTCTTCAAAACTTCTACACCCTTTAAAATTGTGAAACAATGAAATTTTAAGTACGGATAGTATATTTAGTATAACATCACAAAAAAATTAATTTAGTGAAACAACTTTTTTAGATATCTAGCTGCTTTTATAAACTTTTCAAATATATATATATAAACTAAATATTATATTCAGTAACGGTGCATATTTTAGTTTACTGTTATGCGAAACACAATTTTTTCAAAATGTTTCACTCCTTCTATCTTCCAAGCGGTTTAAGTTGAAATTTTGAAGGCAGTCAGATCATAAAAAATAAGTACAGCAAATCATTTCAGCAAATATTTTTGTGTTCCCCCCTCCCCCGCTTCAGAAACTGGATCAAAAACTGAAAATCCTTTATAAGTAATACACAAAATTTTAAAGCACCAACATTATATTTTATTATTGTTAACAATTATTATAAATTTTTTTTTTCAATATACATACCTATGTACTTTCGCACTCTTTACCCAAAACTTATTATCGAATATTTTTTAATATGAGAAATGTTCTTTATTGAAGATCCTTGATTTTTTCATTACTTGTTTTTACGATCCTCCAAAGATTCAAATGATTTCTTTGTAACGGAATAGTTATTAATAAGAGTATGTAATATCGTAATTAAAGTACTAGATTAATAGGGCGTAATTTTTATTAAAATTTAACAAAAATATCCACGTAATCATTATCCACTGCACAAAATTTGTGTGTAAAGTGCTTGTTATAGATGGTGACATGATTTTAATTTCTATTTTAGTTTAAACTAAAGTGTAAAAATTTTAGTTCGAACAAAAATGTTAATTAAGCTGTGGATTTATGAAGAAGTGTTAAATAAGATGTGATGTTTAAAAGTATAGGTTTAACTAATAAAAAGCAAACAAAAACTCTGGACTGAATTGTTTCTAATAAGAGCAATTCAATACGTAGTAATTGAGTTAAATTTATTGAGATTATTTCTAAATAAAAAGAATATTTTTGCAACATATTTCCACTACCCTATATTTTTTTTTTCCTTGCCACTCCCTATGAGGAGTATAGGGCATCCACTAAGTCATTTATTATTCATATTTGACTAAGCTTCAGTTTCATGAATCATTAATCATTAAGCCGTTGATTACTCGGCTGTAGCTATTGTACAAGAAAGACATTTCTTTTTGTTTTTCTACGCCATCTATTATCTTATACAAGAATTATGGTTTATTACATGTTTTATTATATTTTATTATATTACAATATGATATTAATTATAATTTATAGGACATATATATACTTATTTTTAATTTAATTATATTCTACTAATTATATATTATAAGAAAAATCTATATTATTTTTTTTATCTTATGACCCAGTCGGGGTTTGAAACCGAGACCTTTCGTATGAAAGGCCGATGTCTTAACCACTACACCATTGGCTGAATATCCTATATACACCATCCATATTATAGTACTTTCATTTTCTCTAACATACCTTTCCTTTTTTTCTAAACCGTATCTGTTCTGCCCTACAGGCTTTTCAGCCTATTGTTCTAATAATTAAGCAGCAAATAAATGTTTTGTGAAAACTGAACGTATAAAAAAAAATTTAAATTTTTTGACAGTTCGTATTAAAGATCATATAATTAATCATACAGTGAATCTATATTTTTTCTCTATTTCATTATCATCAATAGTACCTATACCGTATACGTAATTTGTAAAAAAATCTGTGAGAAAATTTTTCAATGAAAGCTAAAACTGAAAAGATCTGAAAACAACAAAAAATTATTGATCAAAATTATTCTTCCTACTCATAATCATTGTCATCATCATTAAAACACTTTACATGAAATCTGGTCCATCTTACTTATGTCAAATTGTAAAGTAAAAAAAACATTTTAATAAAACTTTCACTTTATCATCTACTTTATTTATTCATAGATACATTTTCAACATTATTAAATCAATATTGTATATACTTTCTAGATCTTTAAAAGATTTTAAACATAACCTGTATGATTGGATTTGATATTATATAACCGTACTGGTAAAAGAATAAACTAAAAAAACATAATAAGTAAAAAGTAAAAATAGCAAAGAATTCAAGAAAGACATCAAAATAAAAAGATATCAAAATATTTTTTAGCAATACAAAAGAATCTATAGTCGAATTAATGTTCACTTTTTTTTTTGAATTTTTTGAGTAAAGGAAAAAAAAAATTGGGCGAAAAAAATTCGTGACAGCTTTCTTGGAAGCGAAATCAGGTCAAGTATTTCAAAAGAAAAGTATCAGTAGTGTTGTACCAAAACAAAAGTACTAAAAATAAATAATAATACATCATTATCATTTAAAAAATATATATAGTATAGATAAAGTCATCAAAAGTAGAAATTTTTAATAAATAAAAATATCAGAATGTAACAAAATATATATTTAAAATTGAATAAATAAAATAAAATAAAATAAAAGAAAAAGAGAACGAACACAAACAAATATAATGAACGGAAGCCAAAAATTAAAAAAAACACAAACAGAAAAAATGGCAATGGATTTTTTTGCTAAAAAAAAAAACACACAAAAATAAAATTATAAGTATAGTTAAACTATTAAACGTTTTTTTAAGAGTAGACTAGAAAAAAAAAATTTTAAAAATAAATAAAACTGCCAAATGCAAAAAGTCATTGTACACTTCTCAAATATTGAAATAAAAAAAAAACTTGAGTTAAGGTTACTTCAAGTTAATCTGTCGGAATAACAATAAGTTTTTAACTAAATTATAACAAAGAAATAAAAATTCTATTGAAATATTGTAATCTAGAAAACTATAGGCGTCTATCTATAGGTTATGAACAAATCAAATCAATTTTATTTAAATAATTTTAAATAATATTTTATTTGAAAACAGCCCGAAGTTTGGTGGTGTATCTAAAAATTCAGTTATTAAAAAATACTCTCCATATACCTAGTGAAGTTATTGTCATGTGAAATAACACTTATACTTATAGTATCAACATGTTTCATTTTTCAAAAAATTATCTTTTGAATGGTTTTATTTAGTGCAAAGATCTCAAATACAGTTCTAAATTTTAGTACAAACTTCTTATGCTTATACTTATTTTGTTTTTTTTATTCTGATATTATCCTTGCTATATAATGAGTAAATTAGTAACATGTAAAATAAAAAATGGCGTCTTTTTTTAAAAGTATCAAGTTCATCAAGTCTTTCCTTTATGTACCTGTAAAAAATAAGAATCCTAAAAATTGATTTGAAAAACAAAAAAAATAATACTGCGATCAAGTGGTGTAATACCTTACTTTTTCTTCCTTTATCGCTTATACCGATTTTCGAGAAATCCCTCCTATTGCGAGTCATTTTTTATAATATTTCTCTCCGTCGATTTCTATATTTAACCATTTTTCTTATAGTATGTAAAAAAAAAACAAAGTACTTCGCCCAATATTTTTTTTTTAATTTTGTGGAAAGTAAAACACTGACACTAAGTGTATCCTCAGGTGAAACAAGTTGTCTCGAAATTCGCCGAGTAATTTTTAATGATTAAAATTTTTAGATGCACCTCCAAAAAGAAGGGTTATTTTCAAATTTTTTTTAAATTTTGGTCTTTAAAACTTTATTACCTTACGCGAGAACATTCAAAGAAATTTTTATTAAATTTACCTTGGTCGATTTCCATATCGGAGAACTTTTCTTAAAGTGTGTAAAAAAAAAAATTTTTGTATTTGTTATCATTATTTTCTTAAATTTTGTCAACATTTATTAAAAAATTCTATAATATTACAAAATAAACATTCCCCTCCGGCGAGAAAAACAATAAATTTTTTTATTTTACAAATGAAAACCACAGTTTAATATAAAATGCTATCAAGGACACAGAATTTCAAAAGTAAAAAAATTTCAGTCAAGGTTAACTTAATGGTTATTTGTAGCAGCTCCAAGCAAATATCAAACTGTTATAATGAGTTACAACTTTCAGTAACAAAATGTGAAGGAATAATCTATGACTTTTGTTATAATTCAGAATGCCCAATCGCATTTATCAACTATAATAAATAAAACTTAAAATATTTCTTTATTTTTTTTTTAAATTAAGCCATTATTATACTTACTTATATCTATAATAATAATTTTTCTTACTTACATCTACTGACAATTATCAACTTTTTAATACAAACAATATTCACTTTATTATAAAACTATTAATTTATTTGAAGTTAAAAACAAAAGGAAATAATTAAGATCAAATTTATTGTTAGGTATTTCTTTTTTATCTTCTTTTTTAAAAATTTCAAAAATTATAAAAATTTTTTTTCTTTTTTATTGCCCTTTTTAGCACATTTCCAAAAATTTTTTGAAAAAATGTGCTTATTAGTTTCACTCTGTCCGTCCGTCCGTCCGTCCGTCCGTCCGTCCGTCTGTTTACAAAACTTCTACACCGTTAAAGATAGAGAAAAAAAATTTTAACCATAGGTAGGTCTCATAAAAAAAATAATTTTGTGGAACAACTTTTTCATGTAGCCCCCCCCATTACGGAGCTACACCCCCTCAAACTTTGAAAAAGCCCTATTTTTAAATGCATATATCTTATGTTCTGCTTAAGATTTTTTCAATCTGAAAACGTCATTCGACAGGTATTTCTTTTATCTTTGTAAATTAATATCAAAATTATACAATTTTTTTAAATTTAGTATTTAAATTTACCGTTATGTGAAAACCAAATTTTGCATGATTTTTCTACTTTCATAACTCCGGCACGCTTCTAGATACAAGCTTGAAATTTTGAGGCAAGAAAGAACTTTTAGAATTAGTATAAGTTTGCTCAGAAAATTTTTTCGGACCACCCCCTGTTTATGAACTATTAGGGCTTAAAAATTGAAAATTTGCTATTTTTAAACACCTGTAACTTAGGAACCTGCACACATTTTACTTCTGCAAGATGTAAAAATTAAAGCTACAATAATATATTTTTACGTGTGTGAAAGGTTTATTTTAATTGTAAAGGGTTCCAAAGTTGCAGCTCTTCAAAATTACGAAAAAGCCCCATTTTCAGATGTATATATCTCGGGCTCTGCGTAATAGTTTTGCAATCTAAAACCGGCAGAAGATCGAAAATTTTATTATCTATATAAAACAATACCAAAATTATGTAATATTTTGTAATTTACGATTTAAATTTACCGTTATGTGAAAACCACATTTTGCATGAAATTTCTTTTTTCATAACTCCGGCACCCCTTTAGATAGGAACCTGAAATTTTGAGACAAGAAAGAACTTTTAGAATTAGTATAAGTTTCCACTTTTTTTGCTAGCACCTCCTCTTTAAGAGTTATTACGCCTCAAAAATTGAAAATAGACACCTGTAACTTAGGCACCTGCAAAAATGTTTCTTCGGCAAGACATGAAAGTTAAAGGTTCAATAATATATTTTTACGTGTGCTCTTCTTAGTTGTATAGGATTCCGGACTTACGGCCCCTTAAAATTTCAAAAATGTCCTATTTTCACGTTTTTTTTTATTACATGAAATTTTCAAATTTTTGTGCAAGTCACAATTCTAAACAGTTTGTATAGAGTTTTGGAAATATGCGCTTTTGAATACCGTTGGTTTACATTCCACCTTGTTTTTTTTTTAAGTTGTATTATTACACTTATGCGTTTTTTCGTTGTTTATTTGTTATAATTTATTTTAATTAATTGTAATAATTTATTATTATTTTGTTATAATTTTTAATTTTGCAGACGGTATTTCAAATGAAAAATTTGTAAAGCTTTTCATTTTTTGTAAAATATTTTTGTACTCTTTTTTGATACATTGTTATAGAAAATCAAAAATGGAGTACAATGTACATACTCTGGTGGATGCCATCAATCCGATATTGAGATTTATTGATAAAGTGTAAAACAGAGTAGTTCGTCTAATAAATGATTTCAATGTCATCTCAATGCTCTCTTCACTTGGTCTTCGCCGCCTAGCAGTAGCACTTATTCTACTTTATATATACCTTATAGTAGTGGGCACTTATTTTGGCAAGATTCAAATTTTTATGCATCATTTGAAAACATTCCAAAGTAAAAGAAATGGCATAATACGTGCTACGAAAATTTGTTTGTTGCACGAACATCGTAAATGTAGAACTATCATCTCCCACCTCGTGCGTTCCATAGGATTAACGAATCAAAATTGTAAAAAAGCTCCATTTTCAGATGTATATATCTCAGGCTTTGCGTAATAGTTTTGCAATCTAAAACCACCAGAAGATCGAAAATTTTATTATCTATATAAAACAATATCAAAATTATGTAATATTTTGTAATTTACGATTTAAATTTACCGTTATGTGAAAACCACATTTTGCATGAAATTTCTTTTTTCATAACTCCGGCACCCCTTTAGATAGGAACCTGAAATTTTGAGACAAGAAAGAACTTTTAGAATTAGTATAAGTTTCCTCAGAAAATTTTTTGGTAACGCCCCCTCTTTAAGAGTTATTACGCCTCAAAAATTGAAAATTTGCTATTTTTAGACACCTGTAACTTAGGCACCTGTAAAAACTTTTCTTCGGCAAGACATGAAAATTAAAGCTTCAATAATATGTTTTTACGTGTGTTAACAGCTTTTCTTAGTTATATAGGATTCCGGACTTACGGCCCCTCAAAATCTCAAAAATGTCCTATTTTCAAGTTTTTTCTTATTACATGAAATTTTCAAATTTTTGTGTAAGCCACACTTCTAAACAATTTGTATTGAGTTTTGGAAATGTGCGCTTTTAAAAACCGTTGGTTTACATTCTACCTTGTTTTTTTTTTCCTCCAATGATCATGTTGTTACACAATATCAAATATTTTATATAAAACTCAAAAGAAATGTCAATTTGTGAAAAATAAAATTAAAAATAAAATATGTAACTATGTATGTATCTTAAATTTGTCATATGGGTGAAAAATTAAAAAAAAAAATTTCCAACATATTTGTTTTATTTTTGTTTGTTTTTGGTTTTTTCTTTTTTTGATTAAATAGAAAAAGAAATAAAATTAAAACTTGACAATTACTATAACTATACTTTCTTTAATTAAGCGAAAATAAAAAAAAAAAAAATAAAAGAAACCGGCAACATTTATCTTAGACAAGATGGGACATAAAAATTACTACTTACTTATATTTTTCTATTTTTATGATTGTTGTTAGTTTTTGTTTTTCTGCGTTAACATGTAAGTATATGTATACATAAATGTTTAATGCAATGAATTTACTTTCAAAAGAAAATTATAAAAATTTTCCAATTTTCACCGTTAGATAATAACGTTTGTTGGTTTTTTTTTTTTTTTTCTTTCTTTTGTATTTGTAATTTAATTTTTCTCATTAGTTGGGAATTTGTTACAATATTTACAAATAGAAATATAGAAATTTACACTGTCCGACAAAAATAAATTAAATTACTATTATTAAATGAGACGTGAAAGTATATTGTTGAGATACAGTTATATAAGACTAACAGAATACTAACCATACTACTAGATAAATACTAACCATACTATTGAATACTACCCAAGATCGTATAACAGAAAAATCAAAAAGAAGAATAATGAAGACATTATAGTCTATACTATACTAAAGAATAGTCTGTACCATGAAAACGTCAATCGCCTAATCTTCTAAACGATTATGTAAAAGACACCCGCCAAACCCAAAAAAAGTAAAATTAAGGAATTTAGTGGAAGTTCTTATTTCAAGCTGATCAAATTTTATTTAAACTATTTAATAAATAGTATACTAGGAGAATTCCTAATAATTAGTAAGAATATGTTACTTAAAATCAATTATTTGATCTATTCTTTTAACTCTACATAATATTTATTAAATTTCTTTAATTTTTGGTTAGATCAAATATTGTTATTTAAAATGAGTACTATAGCATTTTTCCTGAAACTTAAGGTATTATGTAGTATAAGTACGAAACCGTTTCATATCAAATGTAACTAAAATCAATTATCTTTTAGCGAAAATTAAAATGTAAATATTTTGAAAAATATTTAATCTTAAATCTATATTTTATTACTTAATTTATTGAGTAGTTCGAAACTAAAGAAATTAGGTACGCACCCTAGTACCGCAACGCAACAATCATAAATGATTTATAAAATTGTTCTGTAAATGAAGTGATTCAGCTGCATAGTAAGAAACACTTAAATAGACTAGACTTATTCATCCAAACTCATTGTCTAGGAAACTTAGAATAAACAACACTAAATATTGCAGGCTGAAGTAGTTTACATTTTTTGATCTAGTTACAAGATTTTAAAAGAATCAACGTTTTGCTTAAATTGAAAATTCAATTTAATTGACAGGTGTCAACGGACTTCTGACTATACAACAAATCACTAAACATATTGACAAATGATTTACTAAATTCATATCTAAATGTTAGCTTATAATTTTATTGTTTACATAAAGTAGGTAGGTATAAATGACGTTATTTTTTTTTAAATAAATACATACATAAATGTGGACAGGAAATTACACAGCCTTTCCGGTTTAGGCGTGGCTGTAAATGTCGTAAGTGGGAATAACTCTTACGACGTGTGTGGGATTCGAGCCCACACTCCCTCGGTTTTTACAGCGTATTTTATACGCTCTTGCCCTCTAAAGGGTATCGAGGCCCTTAAATGAAGTAAAAATGTACATTATTTTATCAATCACTGTAAGTACAAACATAATCACGACGAAAATATTTGATCATAATACTAAATGAACTATATAATTTACACTACATATATATATAATTTACAATATATATATATATTGTTAAAATTTTTAAATGAAAGTAATTTATTTTAATTAGAAATGTAGCTGACAACTGATATAAACATGCGTTACGAATAAGATTTAAAAATATTTAAATTCCATTTATATATTTAAATTAATTTATATATAACATTGTTTTTTTTTACATATATGTATATGTAAATATGTATTATATTTTTTGAATTGTTAAGACTTGAAATATATGAATATTTTGATTTGTTGATACAATTTACTTTTATTACTGTTGTGTAGAGTTGGGACACTATAAATATAAAAGTTTTTTTTTTGTTTTTTTAACGAGCTCTTACAATATTTTATGTATATATACATATATTATTATTTAAATACTTTAATTTATTAGTAATTATGTATTATAAATAAATTTTATAATTATAATTAACTTTAATTAGCAATTTGTTTATTAAATTTCTTTTTAAGAGTGAAAATCGTGAATAACGCTATATGTACATTTTACATCTATCTAATATCCTATTAAAATGTTACGGTCAAATGATCGTTATTTTTAGTTAAAATTCGCTTTCTCAAAATTAAAAATTTATTTATTTAAAATAAAATGTACTTGTGCAGCGGATACTATTTATCAAATATCGAAAAATTTAAATGATTGTATGTATGTAAGTTATTTATATAGCAATCGGTTCTAATATTAGCTAAAAGTATAGATTTAAACCGTTTACGTTATATTTATAAATTATATTTATGTCATTGAACTTTATATATATTGTATTTTATTTAAATTTTTCGTGCGAGGTTCACTTAATAATTTTTCTGTGAAGGTTTTTTTTTTTTTTTTTGTTTGAGGTTTTTTTGTAAACTGTTAAAAGTCTATAATAATGTGCTAACCGACATTGTCATAACCAAAGACAGAACCTTAAATTAAATAAAGGAGTCGGAATCTAATCATTTTTTTCATTTTAGATGATTACTATTCACAACTATTTTAATTTGACCAATTTTGAAAATTGCGATTCTTTAAAACTTTTTTAAAATATTTACATTTATTTTATATACACATTTTGGTATAAATCACCTTATAACAGTATGCCATCACTTTATTTAAAGACCCATTATATTGAAATTTTAAAGTTATCAAACTATATAATTTTATTTTATTTTTTTTTTGACAATTACAAAATTTATAATTATTATTAAGTTTATATATATACATATAAGTAAAATCAATAAAATACAACAATGTATATATATATATATATACAATGTCTGTAAAAATTCAAATAATATAAAATATTCATATAGTTCTTTTGGTTGTTTGTAAATGAACACCTTTAGGCGCAAATATTGACGTTCATATATAATCATAACATTTTACTTTTAACATAATACCTTTTATATAAGTATAGAGGTTGGACTGATCTGAACCATTTTATTAATAATCTAAATTTTATTTATTATTTTATTATTATTTTTTTTTTTTTCTAATGCAAGCACTAAAAAACGAATCTAATAAAAAATATAACTCAGTTTGATATCTCAGGTATAATATACCTGATGTATATCTATATATATATATTCATAACGCCTTTAATCTTAAAATCACTATTAGAAGAGCGAACATTTTTGTGTTAATTTCACTTTAAGGTGTAATTATTTGTTAATTTTAAGTTGAAATTTTTAAGTGAAATGCTATATAATTGAACTATATGAAAGTGTTTTTTTTTTTATCGCATTTTCAGTTTTTATAGATACATTTTTATTTTTCTTCTTCTTTTAATATTTTTCATATCTGTATATATAGTTTATTTTAGCAATATTCGCAATAAATGCGCCTTAAAAAGAAATTTCTCTTTATTTAATGGTCTATAGACATGTTATAGATATTTTCAAATGTGTACCGTTCAAATTTAGTTTTGTTAAAATTATCAACAGATGCTCATGCTTATATATATATATATATAATATATATATGTACATTATATTATCTTAATTATGCAAATTTTTCTTTTCATATGTTGAAAAATTTAAATTTTTAAAATTAAAATTATTATGTACATATACCTATTATAGGTAATCCGAAAAAACAATTTGCTTATTATATTCTTTGATATTGAGTACAGTGAGTTTGTTTGGGATGTTCACGAAATCCCAATTGCAAAATTTTAAAAATTTAAAATCTTAAATATGATAATTCTATATATAGAATTCAAAATCATAAAATTCAAAAATCTCAAACTTCAAAATCCTAAAATTTAAAATCCCAAAATTAAAAATTCCGAAAATTCAAATCATTTTTCGGATTCCTCATCGATATCCTGAAATCTGAAGCAAAATAAAATTTTGAAAAAAAAATTTAAACAGAAAAAATCTTGAACTCGTTCTAATACAATAATATATTCTGGAAAAAACGCATTTCCCTGAATTTGTAACCAACCATAAAAACCATGGTGATTATTTTTTACATATAATTAATTTAACCACAGAACATTTAAAATAGTGTGTGCGGCCGCCGCCAAATACCGGAACAGACAAAAAAAAACAAACAAATTTTTAAAATCCTGATTTTGAAATCAACTCTAAAATCTGTTCTAATTATTTTATTTACAGATAATTTATAAAATAACTTTAAAATACTTTTTTGAAATTTTGGAATTTTTTAATTTGGGATTTTAAATTTTTCAGAGTTTTTTTTTGGGGGATTTCATTATGCTCCCTAGTTTACCTGTTTCCTAATAATTTAACTCCGCAGTAATTTTGTAAATTTTCAATGACAAATAATGAAAACAAGCGATATTTATATCTATCTCATAAAATTTATATACACTCATTGAGTGACCGCAAATTTATTCAAATATGATTCAAAGTTAGGCTGTTAAAGCGCAATTCTAGATGGAGTCGATTATATATACATTTATTAAAATGTATTTATAAGAATATATATATATATATAATTCAAGTTGTAATCAAATTTATAACGACATGTCAAAGTGACATTTTACATATTTATATGTAATATGCAAATTAATTTTTTCTTTAATATATAATTTTTATTATTATCAGGTTAGTCAAGAAATGCTAAATACAAAATCCCAATTACAAAATTCCAAAATTCAAAACAGCAAAAAAACAAAAATTTCACAACTTAGAAATCTCAAATTTCAAAATACCAATAATTCTAATGATATACCTATAATGGACGACTTGAAAAATTTTCAACAATTTTCTATATATTTAGAATGTTTTACATTAAAGTAGTATTTAAAACTAAATCAAATTTCGAAAATTGTAGAAAAAAAACAAATCAGTTGAAAAACTCAGAAAAATCTAAAAAGCATTTTCGTTTGATATAAAAATAAAAGAAAAACTAACATTTTCTGAATATTTCAACTTATAGGTCAAGAATAGCTGATAGTTTTTTATTTTCGAATTTGTGTTCGAATAATAAATATATCAAATTGGATTCGAATCTTTACATACAAGTACTACAAGTAGTATTTCATTCAATTTCCTTTTATCGAATACGAATTATAGAATTACTTCTAAGTAGTCTAATCGATTATTAATCTTGGCCTTTTGTATTTCATTGATTTAACTTTAATTTTTGATGAGTCACCACTGTTTTCACTAGCCTTTCTCGAGCAAGTTAATAAGTATTAAGTTGTAATTGAATAATTGTAAAATGATATTTTAAATTATCGAATCTCCAAAAGAAACAACAGCTGTCAACATAAGCTGACTGAAGTTTAATGCAAAAAAGGATATTAAAATTAAAATGTTCAACAGGCACGATATATACTTCAAATCTCTAATTTAAACATCAATATATTATAGATTAATCTTTAAAATTTAAAGATTACTTATTTTAGGTATAAATTATATAGATTGTTATTTAATAGGTATAAAAGCGACATTTTGATGTAAATCTATTATGCTCCCCCTGTTACTGTTAGTAGGTTATGTTGATTTGCTTCCACTTATAATACTTTTGTCATCTGTAGCGGCTCTAAGAAAGTTAAAAAATTGAATAGAGGATTATTGTTGACAGTTCATCTTCGGTTCTGCATATGCTCCTAAATGCCGATATCTTAATTGGAGTAAAGCTCCGCAGTTTTTGAGTATATGGCCTGGAGTTTTTTCTTCTTCTTGATAGAATCAGAATCTTTATGTACCGTTATTTTCTATTCTAATTCTCTTTAAGTGTCCCTTTAATCGGCCGGCAGTTTTCTGACAGAAATTCTGTTAGAATTTTGAATTTATTTCTTTTTTGTTTTTCTTTTTTATGCATTTCTCTGCCACATAAATGTGGACAGGGAATTACACAGCCTTTTCTGTTCAAGCCTGGCTATAAATGTCGTAAGGGGGAATAACTCTTACGATATGTGTGGTATTCGAACCCACATCCCCTCGGTATTTACAGCGTATTTTATACGCTCTTACCAACTAAGCCATCGAGGCCCCTTTTCAGTTTATTTTTACTAAATCTTATGATTTTATCATATCTTTTCCTTGGTTATAGTTTCTCTTTTATATACTTTAGGTAAAATACGAGTATTAATTTCATTTAACACATAAAACTACAAACTTTAATATAATTGAGTATTTTTTAAAATAACATATATACATATATACAAAAAAAACATTGAATATTTTATTGGACATTTTTCACTTATATAAATTTGTTTGAATGTAAGATAAGGAAATATATAACAAATAATATATAAAAATTTTCCATCATTTAATCGCTTATAATATTATTCCTGAATTACTATAAAATATTATCAAATATGTAAAGTTATTTAACTAAATATAAAAAAAAAATATAAAATATGTATTTCAAAAAAAGTTACCATGACAACTATAATAGTTATGTCACTTCTTACTTCAGCAGTATACATATTAAAATTCAAAATGTTGTTATGAAATCAGTTATCAGAAAAGTTTAACAAAAACAAAAAAAAAAAAAAAAGTGTGCCAACAAACAAGAAGCTGCTGGAAAGTAACAAACTGGAAGATAATCAGGAAATAATATTAAAAATTCCCTAGTTATTTTTTTTTGTTTTTCTCCAATCTATTTTTAATATTTCAAAGGAAAAAGAAAAATTTTTATCATAAATTAAAAATATGTAGTAAAAAAAATGCAAATACTGAATTGTTTTTCTTCGATTAACAGTTAAAATTTACTTTAATAAGCCACAAGCAAGTTTTTTTGTTGTTTTTTTTTTTTTATGAATTAGTTTTTCGATTTCAATTTTTTTTTATGATGCAACAGTCGGGAAATTTATAAATACATTTTTTTTGTTTTTTTTTTTTTATTTTCATTTCGATTTATCTCGAAATTAATTATTACATTTTATTTTTAAAATTATTTTGAGTGTTTTATTAGTAAACAATTTTAGTTGATTATTGTTTTTTTTTTTTTTAATCGGAAAAAAAGTTATTTTAATTAAAAAAAAAAAAAAATGTATTGTTTAACGTTTTTCTTTTTTTGTTTCTATTTATTTTTTTTATCAGATTTCATTTTCAAGATAATCAAAATTTGTGGTTATTATTTCGTTTGTTTTTTTTTTTTTTTGATTATTTTTATACCAATTTTTATCTTTTATTTGTTAATATTTATTTTATTATTATGACGCATATTGTTTTGTTTTTGAATATTTTGAAAAATTAATTAAAAAAAAAAAAACAATTGAATGTATTTATAAATTATTAAATAATTTAAAATAATAAAACGGATCAGATATAAAAAAAAATTCATAATTAATTATTATGTAACTTTCAACTTTCAACTTTTTTTTTTTTTTTTTTACCAGATATAGGTGTTATAGCAGAGGTTTGTAATCTTTTTAGGATCGAGGAGCACGTTCAATTATATGAAACTCTCCCGGAGGATCAGAACTATAATTAATATTGATTCCAATAATTTGAATTATATGTATACGGTAACATATCTAATTTTTGATTTATTTAAAATAATATAATAATATAAAACCAACAAAAGTAAATTATTACAAATTCAAAATAACAATGACTTTTTTTTTTCTTTTTTTTTTTTTACGAGGATCAGTTGAAAACTTCAAAAATCACCGAGAAGAATATTGTACGTGATTGTTCCGTATAGTGCTGAACTTTAATCAACCAAAACCACCCGCTTATGAATCAAAATTTAGGTTGGAACCTTAAATACAAATGTTTCAGTTTGGTTTACGGGATGGTTAAGAAATAAGGATGGATGTAAAAGAAGGATTCTTAGAAAAGAATAAATAATATAATAGAAAATTCAATGAAATATTTGAACATGGTTCAGTTTTAGATATTACAGGTCTAATATGAGATATTGTTATCATCATTTCCCTCTTCTATATCTGTACGTCTTCTCGTTTTTGCTTTTTATATTGGTTAGTATTGAGAATCACAATCCACATAGACATAAGATAACAAAGTGTAATAAAATTTTGATTGCCTCCTTATATAAAAATGGGTATTCCTTCTTGAATGTAAATCCAAAAATTTTCATTTGATATTTTTGTGAACTCCATTCAATAGAATGCTCTATCTGTTGCTAATGAAATAATTTCCTTTTCTCTTCTTCTTGTAAATTGAATTCTGTATTCTGCATTGAATTGTTCAAAGATTGATTTGTCATAAATGGATATTTATGACAAATAAATGGACAGTCAAGTAATCAATCGTTTAGTGAAAATTATGATTTATAAAACCGAATCCTAGTTTAATATGATTTTGTAGATGCTGAAAGAATCTTTATAATAACAACTATGAAAATATTTATTATCTATCTCCTGTTTTAGAAAGAATTTAAGAAATCTTTTGAATTTGTTTAGGAAGCTAGGAGCTATTTAATAAAATTTTCATTTCAACCCTAAACACCACACCAAGATTAGGTATTCAGTTTTATCATTTAAAAGAAAGGTTTCGTTTTTATTTATAAGAAAAAACACAAATTATTTTGTAAACTATATTACGTATACATATATAATTATTATTAACTATCATCAGGCTCTCTCCATATACCACAGTCCATCGCCATAATCTGATTAAGTATTTTATATATGGCAACCTTTTTACTTAATACTATCATACAGCTCTGGAAATTTTTCAATTCAAAATATTCTGAATTCTTTATTAAATTTTAGAACAAAATTAACTTTAAACTAGAATGCCTCCTAGATGTTCGAAACTCCCAACTTAATACACTAAGCAGAGGAACTTAAGCACTAAACTTAACAACATTTTTTAAGTTCTTCAAGATTTTTTTAAATTTTTGAGCTAGTTATACAGCACTTATATAAAATGTGAAATAATCTTAAAAACCATTAATAAAATTTTGCAACAAAACAACAAAACTGAAAGCCAAAACTTGAAAAGACTAAGACTAATTTAACATGTACTCGCAATCTGAAAGAAAAACCCTTAATTCGATGTTAATCAAGTAAGGATATCGTTTAAAATTTTTTTTTATATAAAAGAATTTTCTTTTAACACTGTAATTTTTCACACCTTTTTTTGTGCAAAATTGCGCAACTGATGTTTATTTTTTGTACTAAAAAGTAATCTATTAGGCTATAAATTATTTTAATAAAGATTACGAACTATATGATAATATTACGCACTATCTGATAGTATTACGCACGTATTACTACAAATTTTCTCAAGGGTTTATTTTTTTGATACCTGAACAAAAATTGCACCGACAAAAGATGTGTTACTGGTTTAAAATTTATTTAAAAAATCATTTAAAATTATGTAAAATAACTTAAGGAAAACAAAATAACAAATTGTTATTAAAAAGTACAACAATAATAAAAGGTAAGTATACAAAAAATTATATCCTGAAATGAGTAAATTATATTTTTATTTAAGAAAGTTGTTTCTGGTTCAAACACATCAAAATCCTCTACAATAAGTATATTATATATATATAAACAAGTTTATGAAATTGGTTTTGCTTTTTATTTAATAAAATACTTTTATCTTAAAAAAAAAATAAATTATTAACGCACATAAAATAAGCGCCAATAAATAATACAATACTGTTTATCAATATAAGGATTTTTAATTTAGTAACCCTTGACCAGGCAATACATGTATACTAAAGAACATATATAGCTTATTCTTTAGTGAAAACAGGAAGTAATATTTAGTCGGTTATACACACTCCTCTATAGAGCTTTTGATGATTAGAACTTACCCTCGCAAATAGATTCTCATTTTGAATATTGCAATTAATACATACAATGTTTCTGCAGTAATTCTGCACCAGCAAGCATCAGATAAGATTCAGTCCATTTCGATTTCGCATACATAGTTCCAATAAACACCGAAAGATTTTAGTTACAAAAAAAAAAAAAAATGGTCAAGTTTTGGATTTTATAAACTTCCTGATAAAATATAACTCGAGCATAGGAAAAACCTATAATTTACAGGTGAACAAAAAAGGAAAACTTTTGAAAAGTATAGTTAAAAGTAAACATAGTTGAAAAGGGATATTTATTGTTTTAATATAAGTGGATACATAACGGTAGGAAAACAAAGTACTATAGCATATAGCTAAAAAAATATTAAAGTGCAATGTAAAAATTCTATACGAACACGACAAATTAAACAAGCACTTTAACGGGCTATAGATATGAAAACAATCCCCTGTTTCTAAAAAGGTAATTCGTATTTGAAATTCTGCATATGATGGTCAGATAAGAAAAAGCGCTATTATTCATCTACAAAAAATTACTTTAATTCTCTGATACTTCTAAAAACTCTGAATTTTATAGATCTTAGTATCCTACCAAAAACTTTGAATCTTTATAATGACATAATTGCAGACCATTTAACTTATATTTTAACTGTTCAAAAAAATAACAATACATTGTAATTATTGAATTGGCGGTATTCGTATAAGAAAAAAAAAATTAACAATATATCCTAAACTAACCTGTTTTCATATTTTTAGTACAATATTTCAAAATTGATATCATGAGACAAAATAATGACCAATGTAAAAATAAAAAATAATAAAAAATTATAAATTTTTAAATATTACCTTACATTTTCTTTTTTTTTTTAAATTTTTAAGATGAAACATTCCATAGTTAAAATTGATGAAGAAAACAAAAACAACAACATAACTACGGCTACTATTCAATTTATGTAAAATGTTTCAAGGTAAACTAGAGAATGCATTTTATGTAAAACACAAAATAAGTTACATTCCATACATGACATTACATACAATGTATTAGTGCAATACACGTTGGACGTATAGACGCTATATCTTTGTACAGTTGGGGTCATAAATAAAATGAATAAAGATAATAAAATAATTTTGATAACAACTGAAAAATATAATATGAAAACAAAACACGAAAAATAAGAAATAAAAATTTAACAAAAGAGAGAGGGAGAGGCAGATCAGAGATGAAAGAAATGGGTTATGATTTTTGAATATATTTTAGATACAAAAGCAAAAGTACAACACAGCACAATTACAATATTGAACTACGGAAAGGAAATTCTAACTATATATCAATATTCTTTAATTCATTTTGACATTTGTTTTTTTATATTGTTAAATTTTCTTATATTTGACAACTTATATATTGTTAAAGTTGTGTACGAAATTTCAAAAACTAAAAAATTACATTCCATTTTGGAACTATGACACCATCGCAAATTGTTATTAATTTTTACCAGTTGTTTATAAATTACTCGTGTTCTTTACGACCAATTTTTATTTGACGTTTAGGTAGAATGTTTAATCTATAATTCAAAAATTTTTAATCTTTTGTTAATATGAACTACATATTAGACTACTCTGAGTTGCTTATCCAATGCAGTAAACTAACAGATGATTATTAGGCGTGTGTTGTTTTTTATTAAAATGGTTAATAAAATGTTTGCTTAAACTGCCAACTTACAAATATTTGATACAAAATCTGCCAAAAACGTTAACGTTGATAATGTTTTATTATAATATTATAAAATAGCTTTTGTAGGCATACATAATTCAATTAAAGTTATAAAACAATTTCATAATATTGAATCAATAGTTTTTATTGATGTTCGAACTTTTTACTTTTAGTTAACGTTATTATATAGCTTTGTTGAAATATAAAAGCCTAGACAAAATCATAAAAAGATAACAAAAAAAAAAATTTTAAAAGTCAAACAATATTATTAACAACTATTTAAACAATTCCGTTCTTTTGTATTGTAAAGCACCGAATATTTTAAGATCACCACTGTATTCACAAGATTGTAGAATAATGACTACATATTACAACAGTTATTACAATATACAAAATGCGCGTTATTTCTTTTTTTTGTTTTTCAAATTTGAAAGCTTTTTGATCATTTCCCACTTGTCACAATCAATTTTTACAAAAGCGCGGCAATAATTTAATGATTTTCATAGTATTTTGTTTTTTTTTTTTTAAATATAAATTTTTTATAGTTTTATTATATTTTTGTTTTGTTTTATTTTTTATTAATATCCACATATTTTCAATTTTATAATAGTTTTGTTTTGTTTAAAAAAAAAAATGTCTACAGCATTCCATTCATTATGTATTTTCTCTCTCATTCTAATAAATAATAAATAACGGGTTACAATATTTTATAATTTTTTAAAATCAAAAATTGCTAAGGCAACACTGTAAATTGTTGTTAATGTTAAAAATTATAAAGAAAAATGACAGATTGCAAATACCTGTAACAGATTTTTTAAGTAATTTGTTTTCTTTTACAAAAAAAAATATTTTGTAATGAAAGTTGTTTTTTGAGTTGTATTTTTTTTTTTTTTCGATATAAGAAGCCAATTTAGAACTCATATTGAAAATGTTAGGGAGTTAAAAATCAAAATAAAAAGAAGTGACAAGTGACAATATAATAGAGAAATTTATGCATACAATATACAGGGTGGGCCAACTTTAACTGACTGATTTGAAATGCTTATAATTTTTTTATTTTTAAAATTTTTTATTTTATTTTTTATGGAGATAATAAAGAATTTTATAAAATTTTATAGTGTCATCATACTCAGTACAAGAACGTGTAAAAATTTTTGTTGAATTTTATTATGATTCTGGACGATAAATTTTTTGAACAATCTAATTATGAGCGATGAAGCACATTTTCATTTAAATGAATATGTCAATAAACAGATCTGCCGAATTTGGGGTACGGATAATCCGAGAGCAGTGCACCAGCGACAATTAGATTTTCTCAGATGCATTGTTTGGCGTGGAATTGTGGCTGATAGAGTTATCAGCATATTTTCACGAAAATGAAACTGAGCAGCCAGAAACCGTCTCTAGGGCGGCATACAGGACCATGTTGGAAATCCGGCAGTTCTCAATAATCGTTACATATGGCTCCAGCTCATACCGCGAGAGAGATAACGGCGATTCTGCGAAAACTTTTCAATGACGGACTTCAAGTTTTCGAGTGGTAACCTCGTTCCCCAAATTTGACGGCGCCTGATTTATTTTTTTGTGGGTTTTTTGAAGGAACGGGTTTACGTCAACAAATTGTGTCACAAATAACGTCAGAAATTGCGCAACGTAATCCAAAATGTCTTAAATAGAGCCATTACGAGCCAACAGGAGAGTGGAAAACATTTAAAGGATATCATTTTTCACACTTAGCTTAAAAATAATTTAATAACTTTAAACTTAAAAAAAAATAAATAAAATAAAAAACCTTAAAAATAAAAAAATTAAAAGCATTTCAAATCAGTCATTCCAAGTTGGCCCCCCTGTATATGTATGAATATATGTATGTAAGTATATATATTAACTGAATAATGAAATGTGTGTTAATTGCATCTTGCAATCCCAGTTTTAAAATGAATAGATCATTAAGCAATTTGGGTGTTGTTAGATTTTTTCATGAATCAGAATTTGAATGAAATATTAATTAAAAAAATTTAATTTATAATTGAACTCGTTTACAACTCAAGAAAATGCTGATAATTTAAAAGAAAAACAAAACAAGTTCATAACAATTTCTTAGCACATTTCCTTTTGAGTAAAAAAAAAATTGAATTGAAAGTATTAAAATTTTATTTAATCTGTTTTATTTATTAATAAAAATGTCTTCTTTCATGATTAGATTCTTTCTTTTTTAATATCCATTTTTATTTTAAGAAATTGTGACAGTGTTATTTGGCGCAAAACAGATCTTATAAAATTATAGTTGCCATATAATTTTTATTCAATAGAATATTATGAAAAAAATATATTTTTAAAGCCAATGCGGCATCTGGTGAAAAAGATTAATTAGTTTTATTTTTTTTAAAAATAAATAATAATAATATATTTTAAAGTATGCATGTGCTTATGTGTCCAGTCACTCAAGTACCAGTTATAATCGTATTATACCAAATATGCTTATTAACACAAATAACCCACATATTTCTTAATATCCATTGATAACTAATTTTAAAACCATTATTTTGAGCTTGAAATAATGTACAACATAACGAAATTTAAGAAGAATATTAACATTTTTCTGCAAAACAACTCTCCAAATTTTCTTCATCCGCCATAATCCTAATTGTTCCAAATTAAATTTCCCAAATAATCCTTTTTACATTTTTATCCCCAAAACATAACTGTACATTATGTTATGTTTTAAAGGAAGCGTTCTGAAGTTTCGTTTTAAAAGGAGTGGTTTTGGTTGGTTAAAGTTGTACACTACCCAGAGGAATCACGTGCAGTTTCTTTGAGTGATTTTGGGCGTTTACCGCCGACCCTTGTAAGAAAAAAAGATGATATTCTTTCGTGTAAAGGGTCTGCCAAAATGGTGTACATAATATAAATTAAAATTTGCAAATTTTAAAAGTCGTAAAAATTTTGTCATAAGCTATCTTTTTGCTACATTTAAAGAAAATCAAGATACAAACCTTCTCGGAGGTTATGTACACAAACCTTTCCAGAATTATATTCTTTTATTTCAGTTGTTATTAAAATTAAAATACTTTTGTTTGAAATTGAAAAACATATTATTGAAATTGAATAGGTTTTCATTGATTTTGAAAAGGTTTCTATTGATGCTCCATCTTTTTAGTCAGAATAAATAAAATTTTTGAGGTCAATTTTGTATACGTTACGTGTATATTTACGTGTTATGTGATAAACTCTAGTTTTTAAAACTGAAATTATTTTTTTATAAGAAACGAATAATAAACTAAAAAATTTTAAATCATATGAAGTTACATTTTAAGAATCCAAAAAAAAAAACTTAATTTATGATTAACTTATTTAAAAAACAAAAAAAAAATGGTATACAATTAAATAAAAACTGGTATCTTTCAAAAATATTGGGTAAAAACAACATATTGGCATTTTTTTTTATAATTGGAAATCATTAATTTAATTGTTTTTGGAGAAAAAAAAATCAAGTTCATTGAACAGATCTAAAACAATGGTTTGTTCATAAATGGTTTGGTTTTTTCCTCATTTTTAGCAATTTGTAATTTTATTTCTTTATATTTACTTGCATCAGAAGAAGGTTAAATCCATTTTGGATCATTTATTTGTCAAAGTTGTTTTTTTTTTTTTTTTGTTGTTCTTCGTATTAACACCAAAAACTTTAAAAACATGTTTATAATAAGTTTAAAATGAAAATTTTTACATGTTTGTAATTAAAAATCGACTTGTTTTCAAGTTTATAAGCTTAAAATGGACTGAATTTTATATATTCGAAAAATAGTTTTATTAAAAATAGTTTTGATAATTTTTGATTTAGATTTATTTAGTCAATGTTATCATAACCATGTTACGGTATAGAGAACACATTCTATACATTTTATCTTAAATGGATACGTTTTGCTATAATTAGCATTAGCATAGCACTTAGAAATGTCTTCAAATTCCGAAAAATGTTAATTTTTTCAAATTAAAATTTGTAACATTGAGAACAAGCTAATTTTATAATTAGCAAATTTTAGCACATTTTTTAAAAATTTTAAATTCCTTATAAGTTTTACTATGTCCGTCCGTCTGTCCGTTCGTGCATCTGTCCTGTCTTACTGTCTGTCTTTCGGTTTACAAAACTTCTACACCGTTAAAGCAAGAGCAATGAGATTTTAACCATATAAATAAATCTTGTAAAAAAGTAAATGTTTTACGCAATTTATTTATGTAGGCCCAACCATTACATAGTTACAGCTCCTCAAAATTTAAAAAACCCTACTTTCCAATATGATTATGTATCTCAGATTCTGCTTAAGATTTTTTTAATCTAAAAACATATAGTGGTCACTTTTTAAGCTATAAGTATATAAATCAATATCATTTTCAATTTACTATGTACATTTACAATTATATGGAAACAAAATTTAGCTAGGTTTTGCTTCCTTCATATCTCTGAAATGTTTTTAGATTGAACTTTAAAATTTTGAGAGGGGGAGATCTTTAAGAATGAGCAGAAGTTGCTGGAGAATTTTATACACCTTCCCCTGTTTAAAAGCTAATAGGAGTCAAACTTTTAGAGAAGAAATATCTTTAAGAATTATCATAAGTTATCTCAGACATTTTTCTTTTGTGTACCTTGTTTAAAAGCTATTTACTTAGGCACCTGTAATTTAGGTAGCTATATAAATTTTTTAAAGTAAAACATAAAAATTAAAGTTTCAACATTACCTTTTATACAATATCGTCGCCTCAGAAAATTATTGTTGTAGCAAAACATAGTTTGTGGTAAATCAACTTTGAAGTTTTAAAGAGGCATAGTGCTGAAACCGTACGGCCGCAATCCGTGCCGCAAACTTTGGCGGAATTAGAAGAGTTTTTACTCAAACAACATTTGTTGTATGTAACAATTTTCATAAATTTGGTTTGGCTATGTATAACATACAACAATTCTATATATGGAATGTTGTCGTATTAAATGAGAAAAACTAAAAGACACAAAAGCAAATTCCGTTTTGTTTTTTCCAATGGATTTATTTTATTTTATGGATTTAGTTATTTAGTACAGGAATAACTCCATAGAATTATTTTGCATATTTCTGGATTATCCTTGACAACATTATTTAAAAGTTTTATTAAGTCACTAAGCAATTACATTGACCGACCTACCACAGCAAATTTCGTTCCAAATTGAACAGTATAAGTTATTTTAAATTTATCGAACTTATTCAAAATTCCAGTCAAATTGTACACATTTAACTTACGGTTTTAATAAAAGTTATATCGAAACCTTTTTAGGAGCGAAAATTATTTTGCAAATCTAAATTTACATTATTGTAATAGGTTAGGTAATACATTTACTAATTCTCTGTAATCAGTTCTTTAACTAGTGCGGAACTAGTTTGATTTTCTACTAGAAATTATAAAATATAATATAAATGTATTGTATACATACAAAACTGAACAAATACAATAATAAATCATATTAAATATGCATAACATACAACAATATACCAGATATCTTTAAAACGGTAAAAGATAGCGAAAAACGGACAATACCATTAGAAAGAGAACAAAAAAAAAACTTAAAAAAATGTTAAAAACAAAAATTCAAAAAATTTCACATACAACAATGATTTTCTGAGGCGACGATATGTTAACAGCTTTTACTATTTATATAGGGTTTCCATAAAATTGAAGAAACTGTCTCTTGATTTTTCACTATTTTTTTCTTATATACATAAGTATATAAAATTCTAAGAAAAATTACAAATTTTGATGTAAGTCACAATAATTATCGTAAACTGCGCTTTTATAGTCTTTATGAAAATATGCATCTTTAAAAACCTTTGGTTTTACATTCTGCCTTGTTAATAATTAAGAAAGATTTTCTATAGAATTTCTACAATTTGAACTACAACATATATATAACTTTTATTTTTTCTTTTTTAAATATTTCAAAATACTTGATACAAAGTTGCGCCATATAACTTTTATTAAATTGAAAATTTTGAAAATAAATTTTCATTAAAATTTTATGCCTTAAGCAAATTTTATACAACATTTATTTTTAATTTTTATAATTTTTTTTTTTTTTTCAATTAAATTTTCAAAATGTAAAGCAAAATCATAAAATAACCAATTTTTAATTTTGGTTTTATATTTTTTTTTTTTATTTTCTTCTTCAGTTACACCATAATTGAATTAAAACTATCTTACAAAATTATTTTTCGTTACCAATTTTAATATTTTGTAAATTTAAAGATATTTTACCAATAATTTCGTAATTAAATAAAGCATCTTAAGATATAGATTCATTTGAGCAAAAAAAAAAAAAAATTGTTTTCATGTATATATAGTCTAATATAGAAAAGAATTAAATGTTAAAGAGTAGATATTCGAGCACTTAAAGATTGATCTTAAAAGAGTTCAAAAATTCGGTATAGGCTAACTTAAAAATTGATCTTTAAAGATTTCAAAAATTAATGAAACAAAATTAATTTACAAAAATTTTATGAATAGCTCGAAAAGTATAAAAATGTAATATCATAATAATAATAATAATAATATTACAACATCAACATTTTTATCCCATGTCAATCAAAAATGCGATCCCATGTTATAATAATTGACATTTTAGATTGAAAGAAATGGGAATGCAATGTAAAGTTAATGAAGTGGGAATGAAAAAAAAAATCAACTAATTATTAGAAACAAATTGAAAATTCATAATTAGTAATTTTTATTTTCGGTTTTATCAATTTTAACATTTACAGATAATAAAAATATTTACTTTTTGATTTTAATATGTATTTTATTTACTAGTCGAATCAATAGAATTATCTTTTTTTTCTTTTTCTTTTGCTTTTCGCAGCATTACGAAGCGGGTCATCTGAACAATTTTTCTTCATTTCATTTTACAATATGCCAATGTTTTGCAACTACTTGATTTTAAAGTTTCGATATGATTTTTCCAACTGACCTACTTTTTTAGTTCTTAAGTGTGTTTATTGTCGCTCATTTTCCTTGTCGATGTGTAAAGAATATAACAATGTCAGACTTCAACAAACTGGAAGTAAAATTCTATTTAATCTTGAATAACAAGCCATACTTTACAACAAGACGTGAATCTTCATAATTGTAAATTTTTCTGAAAAAAGTTATTTTGAAAAAATAATTTCAGTATTATTTAAGCCATTTTGTATACTGTAAGAAAAGTAAAATATATATTTCAATAATTTATGGCTATAAATACATATTAAAAAGTTTAAGTAAAAAGTTTGTCACATATTTTAGATGTAGCAATTTACACATTGATCACACACATTTCTGCAAGTGAATTTTCTTTAAAAACACACTTTTACATGCGGTATATTTTTACAAATATCAACCTTGGCGGAAAAAAACTAAATCATTTAAAAATGTCGGAGAATCTTCGAGAGATTGGAAGAAAAATTTCGTGATATCATTGGTCGTCATTTAATTATATTCAGTTAAAGTTCTTATTAGAAACAGCTGCGGTAAAACAATAAATAAAAAATTTAATCGAGGCTATATGACCTATCGTCAGTCGTCATTTGTAAATTAATCAAATATTCGTCATAGCTGTTGAAGTCTTAAATAGATAGTTTTTTTGGCTTCTGACTCAATTTGAACTATTCTAGATTGTCTTAATCCTTTGCCATGTAAAGTTTATTACTTTTGTTACACTATAAGCATCCATCTAAGAAAGTTAAATGAATGTCACTCTCAGTGTGTTTTTAAAAATTTACATTACCTATAAAATAGATTTCCTTTCATAAATTTAGAGAGGAAATGTACAGTATATTATTAATTCCCCTTACGAGAGGACTTCCACGTGGCAAAACTTCTCACGCAGTTTTGCGCTGATATTTTAATGTTATCCCAAAAAATGTTGCATTTAGCCAATTCTTGGTGGATTGTTCTGAGCCATATGGATTATGGAAGCATTGTTAAGGCGGCCACGTCTTCTTGTTTCGTAAGGGTTCCACTCTAAGGCTATTCGCCTTTATTTTGATATATAATCTAGTAACTGTTTGTTGGAGTTTCCCAATTTTGTTTTTTATTTAAGAAAAAGAAAATAACTATTTAAAAAATTTGTTTTTTTCTTTTCTTTTTTTAATCTTCATTAACTCAGTTGTACCATTTGATTTTGAAATTATCAATTATTATTACTTTCAATTTAAAAGTAGAATAAAAATTAAAGATCAATAAAAATATTGGCAAAAATTTTTGTATTTTTCAATAATATTTTTATGGATTCTTATAACTAGTATTAAAAAAAATTACTTTCTCTTTCATACTAATCTTGTATATTTTTTTTTTTTTTAGGAAATGCTTAGAAACCAGTTAAAATAGAAATAGATGTTAAAAAAAAAAAGTGAATCTAAGTATATAATTTTTTTTATTACAATTTTGATTAGTAACACTAATCATAATTCCATAAGAGAAATTTTAAATATATTTTTATACTGTACACAATTTTTTTTTTTTTAAATTATATTTACAAAATAATAAAAGTTTATTTTAAAGTATACACTTTAATTATATAGTTTATATTAAACTTCTATTTTTAAATACATTTTCTTAAATATATACAGTAAAATCTCGACTATTATTATTCTTCATCTATTTGTTATATTCATTATCCATTAGTTCAACAGAAAACAGATTTTAATGGCAGACAATAAATTTGAAACTGTAGTTCACCACATTATCCTATACTCCGATATCTACAATGTCATATCACTTCTTATTAGAATAATTCTAAATAGAAGGTAAGTAGGGGTTATTTTGTACACTGCAGACGGGTTATTTTGGAAATTTACTTCCTGAAAAAGTTGAAAAATTATTAGAAAGATTTTATATTTTCAATAAATCAATCTTAACTTTTAAACTGCTATGAATCTCTATATATAATTTTCTTATGATTAACATCTCATTTTAAGATTTAAAACCTTAAAAAACTATTAATGTCAATTTTATTATGATAAGTTTCATTTAGCTGTTAAAATGTTAAGTCTGAAACTAATTTGTGTTATACTACAAATATTTTATTACTAATTTAAGTATACTGGACACAATACAAAAAATATAACGGGAAATCCTCATCTCAAATCCTATATATTATTATGATATCATTTATATAAAGAGAAATTTATCTTTAAGAGAAAAAACACCAAAGCGTGATTTGACTGTAAAATGTGATGTATTAAAATAAAATTATTATTATTATTTTAAATAACCTATAAGTATAATTAACTTTTCCCTATTTCATCTTTTTATTTACGGTAAAAACAAAAGTAATAATTTTAAAAAGTACCACTTGATTAATCAAAGTAACACTTTTTTAATATAATATGTAGTTTTTTTTTTACTTATATTTTTTTTTTTGTTTATTATTTAACTTTTTTACTCCGATTTATTTTCATTTTCTAATTTTTTTTTTTTTTTATTTACTTTTCGTTAGTAGCACCACATTGTATCTTAAGATATACAAATAAAAGTTAATAACATAACCTATAATTGTGGATATACTTCAAAAATGCTAATGTTGAATCTAAAATCTATTTAATTGGAGAAAGACATATTTTATTTTGACCCCATTTTTGTAGATTTTTTTTTTTTTTTTTGTTTATCTATCTGTAAAATATTCTTTTATGGTTTCTTTCTTTTTCTATATGTCATTCGCATTTCTATTTAATCGGAAATATCATAGTTAAGTGTGTTTTTAATTTATTAAAATGTATAATTTAACAGTTGATTTTAACCTTTATTGAATGGAATCTATTAAAAACAAAAACTTTTTAAAATTAATTTTTATTGACTATTAACACTTAACTTGGGGCTTAACGTTAATGGTGTAAAAATATAAAATTTCTTATTAATTTTATCTACATATTGTATAAAATTGTGAAAAATTTTATTTTGTGTATCTTTTTATGAAATTTCATATTAGTTATTTAATATTAAGTACTGATGCTTAAACATAGTTTAAAGATAAATTTGAACGGTACTACCGTTGTAAGATTGCAACAAAACCGAACTGTAAAACTAAAATTTAAAAGTTTGAGATTTATGTACATGTATCTTTTAAATGTCAATTTAAAATTTCTTCCTTTTAATAACCTATTACAAAAATATCTCTAAGGTTAAGTCTAACGCCCTTAAGTCTTTAAGCTCAAGTTTAACACCCAACCTAGAAAATGATAAATGAACTGTGTTATTTAACATTTTTAGACCTTAGTCCTTTATTGTGCTTATAGTGTATGTTTAATCAAATTTAAAAGCTAAATTAAATGTAGGATGAAACCTTAATAAATAATCGAATTTGTTAAATAAATCTATAGATTGAATAATTTTGTAAAATTTGAGAATAATCGAATCGAATGCGAAAAATGTTTAAATTATTCAGTATTTGAATATGAATTTCTTATGAAATTCATTTATGATTTACATGTACACGTAATCGTATTTAAGCCTAGGTCTGAAATTTTATTATTACTATTAATTTGAGAATTGTGATGATTGAAGAAAAAGTATGTAAAACGAAAGGGTTTTAAATATGAACATTTTCAAAAAGGCAAATAAGGACATTATAAGTGTTAGACTTATAATTTTTTACTATAGCTTTAATTTCTTTGTTTTATTTTAAACAAATTTTAACTGATGTTCAAGTTACATGTGGCTGAAGTGGCTTTCAAGATTCTAACTCCATTCCGAAGATACGTATGGAAACGAATTGAGCCACATAACGGTCAATTTTGACAATTAATTCGAAAAAACGACATATTTTTTTTATATCAACTAATAAAGTATCTAAGGAGTGAGGATATTGCAGAGGAGTGAGGATATCTAAAGAGTGAGGATATTCTGTATGTTGTAATCAACTGATGACCGCGATTCTGTAACAAATAATAATAATATTAATAATTAATACTAATAATAATGGCTGTTACACTAATTGTGGGATTAGCTTCAATTATTACCTCATGCGGGAAGATATTATTTACCACTTTATGTTGTAACTTTTGATCGCTGTCGTCACCGGTAATAACCCGGCAACTAGTCACCGTCATCGGCAACTTGGTAATAATATAACTCGTCACCGGCAACTTGGTAATAATATAACTAATAGGCGAATTCATTGTTTTCTAACAGTCCCACTGCTCAATTCAATATTTTCGGATTCTTGTTCAATAAGAATCTGGTACTACCAAATAGTATACCAATGGTATTCTATAGTGTCTAGTTCTAATGTTCTTAGTGTCTTTGTAAAATTCCCGTCTCACTTAGAAAAAAAAACAGTGTAGTACAGATGGACGTTCTAATGGGCGAAATTAATAAGGAAATTTTTCGAAAAATAATTTAAAAAAATATATTAAATATAATTTAAGTAATTATTTATATGGCAGCAGTTTTTATTTTATTTTGCAGGCAAATTTCTATACCTCAAAGTTAAAAAAGTAAAAGTTATCTTAAAATTTTAAACTGTTGTTAAAAAATCATTTCCGTATCTTGACCCAAAAAAAAAAAAAAAAAATTTTAAAATGTAACCAGAACAATTGGTTTACATTTCATTATTTATAAAAAATAAAAATTTTGTATATTTATTTGAATCGATTGAATGAAAACAAAGAACAAAGTAATTATTTGTTCTCACTCTTTTTTTTTTTTCATTTCCAGAACTAAAAAAACTCACAAGAAAAACCATTGAAATCATTGAAATAGATCTAATTTTGATATTGTGGGGGACAGCAGTTAGTGTGGGAATTTATTGTATATATAGATATGAAAGGAAAGAAGAAAAAAACACAGCATTTTGTTTTTTGTTTTTTTTTTTTTACTCACTTAAATCACACTTTTTTTGTTTTTCTTTTTAACTTTAAATTGTTTTTTTAAAGTCATGAAAATCTGGATTTGTTTTAAAAAAATAATTGATTTGAATAAAGCGTGTTTTTTTTTTTTTTTTTGTTGTTGTTCTTTTTATTTTTTCTTCATTTCATTTCAATAGGATGGGAAATTCATGAATATCAATTTAAATGGGATAATTAGCATTGAGGTCGGGTGAAGTGTTCAAAAGTAAGTCTTTTGTGATATTGACTTTGAAGTATGAAATTATATTATGCTTTGCATTGTTTTTACCAAACTAACGAACTTTAAATTTTAAAATGAAAAAAAAAAAAAACCAAAAAACATAATTGAAAACATATATCTGAAGACAACCTGAATTAAGTAAAATTGCATGATTCAAATGAACGTTAATAGTTGAAAAATGAATTCTTTTATTGTTATTTAAGAAATTATTATTATTCGGCATTCAAATTAGTATATACAATAATTGTATACTTTTAAGAAAATATTTTAATTTATTATTTTCTATCTCTAAATATAACACATTTTTAAAGTACATATTTATATCTAAAAAAAAAAACAAAGGTACGATATAAAATTAAAGGTTTTTAAAGGTGTATATTTCAAAATACATTTTAAGATACTTTCTTACAATTTTCTTTTATACAAATTTGCATATGGTATAGAGAGATAAAAGAAGGTGTATACCTATTAATAGCAAATCTTTAATTTCAATTCCTCATAGATTTGAAACAAATGGGAATAGGGTTTGCTATATTATCTTTTACGTCAAAATCTAATGCGACAAAATTTTGCTTTCCAAAATCTTTTTTCCAAAATCTACTATAGGACAAAATTTTGCATGTAATTCACAATGTCACTTATTCTTATATATAAATATTCTGGAATATTCTGGCAAACCCGCTTTTGAATCCAACTCTAAAACCCTCATAACCATGCTTTTGAATCCAACTTTAAAACCCTCCTTAACTATTTGTTTATAACAAACAAAAAATAAAAAACAAAGCCACAATCTATTTCTTTAAAAATATTTTGCAAGATCCGTCCGTGTTTTTGTAATGCAAGATAAAAAAAAAAGGAAAATTTTGTCGCAGGTTGATTTTGGCGTGCAGGATTGTGACCCACTCCCATGGGAATAAGTACATACATATAATAAGAAGAGATAATTAATTCTTTTAAAATATTCTCTTCTCAAAACTACAAGTTTCTAATGTTAAACGCTTAGAAAATATTATTATATGATAGGTGGCTTCCAAAATTTTTCAAAATTTCACATCATATATAATGGTAAATTTTCTTACTAAATTACGATTAAGGATATATGGGCCATTAAAAACTGAAGAAAGTGAAACTGAAATATAGTCAAATATGTATATTAAATGACTTAGTGGATGCGCTCCTTATATGAGCGGCAAAAAAATATCGGTGTAAGCAATCTGTAAGTTCTATTATCAGACATATCGAGAGCTAAACGGACAGACAGTATAAACGTAATAGGTATATTTTTCTTTCATTTTTTTTTTGAAAACATGCTAAAAATAGGAAATTAGAAAAACATTTATTGTTTTGACTTTTTTTAAATTATTAATTATTTAAATGATGCGTCTTACATTTTACCTTGTGATTTAACAGACTTAAATCTGTAAAAGATTTAATTGTTTTACATAGAGAGTGCGTTTTCATTGTTATACTATTACCTATAACTGATGAATTTTGAGTTCAAACTCTGTAAATAAATTTCAATTATAAATTTTTCTTGTGAATTGAGTCACATTATATATATATGTATACATATATGTATATAATATACTACAGAAAATGGATAATACAGCTATATATATAGATTTATCAATCCAACCTTACTAATAATATGGCTTAATCCTATTTGAATACTACTATGTATTAATTAAGTATATTAAATAAAAAATATAAAATCTCAAATCTTATAACATACTTCATTTTTAACTCGTTAATTGTGCATTACACAATACTACTAATAGGCCTGAATAACAACCTTATCCATATATCTTATAATAAAAAATAAAAATAAAAACATTCTATCCAAAAATTAATAGTACCCCCAAGTCCTTAAAAACCAGATTTTTTTTTATTATTTTTTTGAGCAGTCGGAAATCATCGAAAGACGCTATATAGAGTATCGAAATGAGCACCATTTTTCTATACGAACGTGTAAAGCTTAAATTCTGTAAATATAATCTTCGTTTTTTATTTTATCTTTAAAAATAGGTTAAAGGATCTTCGTTTATAACTGGTTATACATATATTGCTGTTTTTAAGCATAATAAAGATTCTATTAATACTTTCGGATAGCATTTGAAATAAATGACTCAAATTCATCAAAAAAATAGTTTAGGATATTACTCAAATATACTTTCCTTATTTATAAGGAATGAAGGTTAGAATGAATATTGATTGAATTTAAAATAATGAATTGATGAAGTTTTGTCCAACAAAAGATTAGAAAAATTGATCAAATAAAACT
This sequence comes from Poecilobothrus nobilitatus, assembly GCA_947095535.1. NCBI lineage: Eukaryota > Metazoa > Arthropoda > Insecta > Diptera > Dolichopodidae > Poecilobothrus > Poecilobothrus nobilitatus. The sequence goes on along the minus strand of OX352772.1, from coordinate 47,389,596 downwards.
TTAAGTACTGATTCATTCAAAATTCATATACCAAAAATGCTTAAACAAAGCATGAATTAAGTTTTTTCCTTTTTTAACTTTATAATAGTGTATCTATTTATAGAATTAGAAAAAAAAATCTTGCTTCAAAAACTTCAATTTCCTGATTTATCTAAACAAAGACTACATTAATTAATTAATTAGCACTATATTTTGCTTTAAATTCTAACACAATATAAAATTTTAAAAATTAACACTCATCTAAAAGTGTTCAATTTTTTTTTTGTCAAAAGTATTTTCTGTCTCTCACTTAACCAATTAACAAAAAGTATCGATAACCCTTTTTAGCACATTTCCAAAAAATTTTTGAAAAAATGTGCTTATTAGTTTCACTCTGTCCGTCCGTTTACAAAACTTCTACACCGTTAAAGATAGAGAAAAAAAATTTTAACCATGGGTAGGTCTCATAAAAAAAATAATTTTGTGGAACAACTTTTTCATGTAGCCCCTCCCATTACGGAGCTACAGACCCCCAAACTTTGAAAAAGCCCTATTTTTAAATGCATATATCTTATATTCTACTTAAAATTTTTTCAAAACGTCATTCGGCAGGTATTTCTTTTATCTTTATAAATTAATATGAAAATTATACAATTTTTTTAAATTTAGTATTTAAATTTACCGTTGTGTGAAAACCAAATTTTGCATGATTTTTTTTTTTCATAATTCCGGCACGCTTCTAGATAGAGGCTTGAAATTTTGAGGCAAGAAAGAACTTTTAGAATTAGTATAAGTTTACTCAGAAAATTTTTTTGGACCATCCCCTGTTTATGAGCTATTAGGGCTTAAAAATTGAAAATTTGCTATTTTTAAACACCTGTAACTTACGAACCTGTTCACATTTTACTTCTGCAAGATATAAAAATTAAATCCACAGTAATATATTTTTACGTGTGTTAAAGGTTTATTTAAGTTGTAAAGCGTTCCAAAGTTGCAGCTCTTCAAAATTGCGAAAAAGCCGCATTTTCAGATGTATATATCTCAGGGTTTGCGTAATAGTTTTGCAATCTAAAACCGCCAGAAGATCGAACATTTTATTATCTATATAAAACAGTATCAAAATTATGTAATATTTTGTAATTTACTATTCAAATTGCCGTTATGTGAAAATTACCATTACCGTTATGTGAAAATCACATTTTGCATGAAATTTCTTTTTCATAACTCCGGCACGCCTTTAGATAGGAACCTGAAATTTTGAGACAAGAAAGAACTTTTAGAATTAGTATAAGTTTCCTCAGAAAACTTATACTTTTCCTCTTTTCCTTTTTTAGTAGCACCCCTTCTTTAAGAGTTATTACGCCTTAAAAATTGAAAATTTGGTGTTTTTAGACACCTGTAACTTAGGCACCTGTACAAATTTTTCTTCGGGAAGGCATGAAAATTAAAGGTTCAATAATATATTTTTACGTGTGTTAACGGCTTTTCTTAGTTATATAGGATTCCGGAATAACGGCCCCTCAAAATTTCAAAAATGTCCTATTTCACATTTTTTCTTATTACATGAAATTTTCAAATTTTTGTGTAAGTCACACTTCTATACAGTTTGTATTGAGTTTTGGAAATGTGCGCTTTTAAAAACCGTTGGTTTACATTCTACTTTGTTTTTGGTTAATATCTAATTGTTAGCTTCTTTTAATTTTATTTTCATCTCGTGATTCATTTTTTTTTTTTGCGTATTTTTTTATTTTATTTTTTTTTGTTTCATTATTTTAAAATTATTTGCCTATCAATCAATTTAATTAAACATAACCTAGTCACTAGTTAGGTATTCAACCTCAATATTGGTTTCTTTTTATATATTTTTAAAAATCATTTTTTTCTTAAATGTTTAAAAATAAAATCACAAACAAATAAAAAAGAGAAAAAAAATCAGATGGTTTTTCTTTTTTTTTTTGATTAAATATCAATTCCATTATTGTGCTAAAGTAACTATTGTTTAAAATTTAATTAGCACGAGCTACTTAAAGAGCTGCTCTTATAAAGAAATAACATAATTTTTGTTTTGTTTTTTTTTTGTTGAATATTTATTAGTTAGTGTTACTGTTAAGACTCTTAAGAGTATCGTGTTTTCAAATAAATGAAAGTACATACATACATACATATGTATGTATATTGAATTTTGGAAACTGGGTTTTTAATTTTTTTATAAATTATGTTTTTTCTGAGTTCTGCTTTGTGTAATCCTAGTTCAAATCTATCCAACAATTAATAAATGTAATACGAACATAATTCTATTAGTAACCACTAGAGGCATCGTTTCAAATTGCATCGCTAAAAATTTTAACACCATAATTTTTAATTGAGTCATATTTTAGACGCAACTCGAAATTTCTCAACTTGAAATGAAATCTATGATTATGACAATATTATTGGGCCTTTCTACACGAGTAGTGTCCTCTTTCGTTTCGTGACTACTTTCCTCTTTTTTTTATTTCCACACTGTTCCTCTCGATAGTCGTTACTTTTATATGTGTGTGTAAATATTTCATTTTAAAACAAAATTTGTTGCGAGAGGTAGATAATAAATATAAAAAAAAAGCACGCATAAAACAAATAAATTTTTTTTTGTATTTAAGTAACATAAGATTTTTTTGCCTGTAATTTTTAAATAATATATATTATATATGTATGTACCTAGAAATAGAATAAACTCTGTACTGTGCACATAATTTCTTTTTGTCAATAGAATATATTTTAATAATTTCATCAAGTGAAAGATCGAAAATCACTTTACTTTTTTAAAAATTTGCTGCGACCGTTTCAAAAACTTTTTTCTTTAATTTTCCAAACGAGAATGAAACGTATGTACACATAAAATTTTTTTGACCCTCATAAAAATTTTTATTTGAGTTTTTGTTTGTGTTAGTGGACTAAATTTTTAAACTCTAAAATTTTGGTTTAAAAAATTACTCCTAAAAATCCCCACCACAAATTTAGTTTATAGGCAAGAGGGTATGAAACGAAGGTAAAAGTAAAAAATGACGAAAGAGGACACTACCCGTGTGGAAAGGCCCATTGAGACAAAAAATTCATCTTCTTTTTATCTTCATTTGTATATATGTACATACATAGAAAAGCACATACATATTATGTAACACAAAAATATAGAAAAAGGGAATTCCCTGATTAAAAAGAATAGATAAATTTAAAAAATAAAAGAATTTTGTGATGAAATTTTTTTATTTGTTTAACATTCACAGTTTGTTCAACATTCTATTTATTTGTGTATATAGATAAATATGGACATGCATATGTATGTATAACGAATGTGTTAGTTTAATAAATACCAATATACCTACATATTATCAAAATTATTTATTTTATATTGATTTTATTTAAAATATGTACATACATACATACATATAGTATGTAGCTTTGAATGCGAAAACAGTATTAAAAAAATAAATTACGAACTGCTTCGTTTTCCAAATTTTGTAAAAGCTTTTATAAATAAACGTCCATCTTTACGGATTATTTACGTTGTTTAACAATACTGTTACTTTTATTTAATAAAACACAGTTCTTAGAGCATTTTCGAATTTATTACCACTTAACTTCACACTTGCACTTTTCCGACAATATTTGGTTATCAAAGATTTTTCTATTTTTTATTCAGTTTTGTTTTTAGAAATTTACGATTTAGTTAATAAATTTTTGAGGAGTAAAGTCAGTATTACCATTACCATTTTCAATATTTTTTATAGCATTTTAAAGTCAAAATTAATTTTTTCACAAAAGCAATCAGTTTAATTAAACAATAATTATGATGGGAATTGGTTTGGATTAGCGTCCGCGTCCGATTGAAATTAAAATTTTTATAACGATACTTAGTGATGTCATTTCATTCATTTCATCAACATTTCATAAAAGACCACTTTGACCGACAAGGTCATTTGAAGGTCAAATTGATTATTTGAAAATTTATTATTTTGTAGTATTTTACTTTATCCGTTATATCTTTCATCTACAATAATATACAGGAACCATTTTCTAGATCATAATACTATCTTTAATATATATCTTGTTTCATCTTAATCGGTATTACCGTTTTTGAGATATTGCAGTTTCAAGTAGAAATTTTGATAAAAAAAAAAAAAATTAAAACTTTCAAAAAAACCACTATACAAGTAAAATTTTCAAAGACACATTATATTTATTACTATACCGTTATAAAATTCTTTTCAACCTCTTTTCAACGGTATATAACAAGTATGGTATAGAGCGATAAATCTTCCCACAGTAGGATAAAAAAACTATATTGAAACAATGATTCAAGCACTGAATTTTAATAAAAAAAATTTCATTCTCTATTTTGTAGTTTAAATAAAAATATAATATATTACACATAATATTGGCATAATATATATTAATTATATTATATACATATTACATATTATATTATATATATATTTATTATATTATACATGTATATATTATAAACTCAATATAATACATACGTATGTATATATAAATTTAATTAAACATAAATATAAACAATTTAAATTTTATTATATTACAATAAGTAGTAAGTTTAATAGACTTAAATTTATGTTAAATTTTTACAGTAATTTTTTCTATTGTTTATTTTTAATTTTTTACATGCATATTGCAAATTATTGAAACCATGATTTTGAATTCAACTCTAAAATGCCTCCTAATTCAGAATCTCACGTATACATATGTATAAATATTCTGGAAAAAGCGGCAATCCTGATTTTGAATCCAACTCTAAAATCCATTCTAATTGAATTGAATAATTTTTACATATTTCAACAAAAAATAAACAGGTAAAATAAATGTATGAGAAATAAAGTATGGAAATGTATTTTTTATTAAAATTCTTTCCATTTCGCATTTGTGTTCTCTGGTAGGGCTATTTGTCAAGTCTTACCATACTTGTTATATACCTTTGAAAAGAGATTGAAAAGAGGTCTATAATTATGTAGAATATGGTTCCTGTATACTATTGTAGACGAAAAATATAACTGTTAAAGTAAAATACTACAAAATAATAGGAAAATTTTCAAATAACCAATTTGACCTTCAAATGACGTTACCAAGTGCCGTTATAATAAATTTCATTACAATCGGACGCGGACGTTAATCCAAACCATACCATTATCATGATTATGGCAATATTAATAAAATATTACATTGTACATATGTATACGTATGTACATATCTCAAATATCAAAATTACAAATTTACAATAATATTGAAATTTATATTTTTAAATTTTTTAGTAGGAAAGTATACATATAAAGGTATACATATATTTATTATGTACGTATATATACGTATATATATATATCTATTATTTTATTTACTATGATTTACTATTTTAATTAAATTTTAGCTTCTTCTTGTTTTCTAAATTTTAAATATGTTTTTTAAATTTTTTTTAAGTGCATACTTATTTTAAATTGAGCTGAAAATTATTTTCAAATATATTACAGAAAGCTAAAAAATATAATAGAAGTTAAGCAACTTTTCTACGCTGTAACTTTTCTATTATCACAAATGCTTTCATTCTATACATTTTTACTTTACTTTGACAGTTGGCTGCGTACAGACAGCGAACAAGAGCATTCATTGTAGAGTATTACTCTTTTAGTGCGAATATCTAGTGTAGTTTCGTATACACTAAAAATTTGACAGATACTTAAGTACCATAATCTAATTTAGTGCAATAACTATTCACATATTCAAACACATTAAATTTTTTTTCGAATTAATCAAGTGCAGTTAAGTAGAATTTATTGCGGAAATACCTTTAATAACAATATAATACAAATGCGTAAAGCGTATAGCGGTAAATTCAAAAATCAAATAATTTACTCCTTTAATAATTTACTTACTATTTTTTGACGTCAGAAATGTTCATTGGAGTGGAAATGTACCAAAAAAGAGCCAAAATCGATCGAAGGGGAAAAACTTTATTTTTTTTTTTTGTAAATTAAATAACCGGAGAATATTATTAATAATTTTAAGATTAGCTAAAACTCATCAGTAATATGTGTAAATAAAATCTAGTTTAAAAAACAATTAGAAAATTTTGTTAAAGATGCTGATAAGATAATAGGTACTATACAAGCTCTGTCAAATGATGCTCCTATATGTTATGAGACTTTTTTTTGGGAAATATTTAGTTTTAGAAATTCTTTAATTTTAGTGATGATAAACATAAGAGATTTTCTGAAATTTTCTGAACAAAGTACGAATTTATAAAATCCATTCCCCATATTCACCAGATTTTCCTACCTCCGACTTTAACCTGTTTTCCATTAAGGCTGTGTGCCAATCGATAACTTTTTATATTATGTAAAATAAGCTGAAAAAAATTTACTGCGGTGGAAAAAAAAAAAATAGAAATTTTACTGTGCCAAATGGAAAGAAAATTTAAATCAGAAGACAGAAGTATTTAAATCAATTTGGAGTTTGAAAAAATTTATTATTTTTTTAAAAATAAATTTTAAAATCAATAGAATTTTAAAAAAATATTTTCCTTTGCTGATGGCAATCCTTTTTGAAGTTCGAGCAACATACGACACAAGTGATTTGTTATTGGTATTATTGAATAAAACTGGAAGAAAAAGTCGTAAGGTAATATTTATATTTAATGGATTTGTTCTCCTTATTACTCAACATTAATAACTATGTATTTAGAAAATTATTCACCTTGAACCGAAAGTTATATCAGTAGATATCAATAATATCATTGCTGGGCTAGGTAAAATTTTGACAATTTTGTTTACCGCACTTTATGACAAAAAAATTTTTTTTTTGTACGTCAAAATTTTACAAAAGGTAAAAAGCACACAGCTTAAGAAAAAAAATTACTCTATATGGTAACATTAAACCACATTAAACATTGCTCTAGTTTAAATACCCGTAACATATTTAAACATTTATTTTTATAAAATTTTCGAATAGAACAAATTTAGATTATTATATTGTTGCTACCGAGAAAACTTTTTTTTTTGTCAATTGTCTAATCCGAAATAATTTAAAACCAGCTGTCTTTTAATGTTAAACAAAAAATTTTAAATAAGGAATATAATAACACAAAATTAAATTAATTAAATTCTTCAAGTCTTTATTTTTTGTACTAAAGATTCATTATTAAAACAATAATTTCTAACAAATGCATATAAATTTACATATGTATGTAGGTATGTATTTGGTAAATTTTAGTTTTGGTTTTGGTTAAAACTTTTGTTTTAGTTTTAGTTAAACCAAATTGATCATGATCATGAACAACACGGAAAAGTTTAAGAAAAATTAAAAAATAGGTAAAACAAAAAAAAAAAAAAGCTAAATACATTTTTTACCTAATTTTATTTCTTTTTTTTTCTTCAATCATTTTCAAAACAAAAATGAGAAATCATTTAATTTTTAACAACGACACAAGAAACGAAAATTATATTTCAACACTTTATTGTTCAAAAATATTTTCAAAATTTTTATTTAAAGACTTTGGCTTTGAAAATAAAAACAAAAAATAAAAAGTATCTACAAGATACAATAAATAGAAAAAAAAAAATATTTAATGATATTTTAAATCTTTTGTTATATATTTATTTTCTTTTTTTATTTAATTTCGATTATAAAAAATAAAAAAAAAAATTTCAATAGATACTTAATAGGTCTTATGTATGTACTTTTATATTATGTACATATATATAATATCTGTCAGATAATAAATATAACGTATATATTTACATTTTTATTTATTTTAAAATACTAATTTTTTTTTATGTATTTTTAATTTTTATTGTTTTTTTAATTTTTGTTTTATTTTTTGATAATTTTTTTGATAATTGATCGGTTTTGGTTAAAACTTTAAATTTTGATGAGTGGTTTTTTTATTTTTTTTTTTTAATATTTTTTTTTTTTAATAATTTTATTGTTTAAAAATTTATTTTTTTTTATGTATGTATGTATGTATGTACAATTTTGTTTTAATATTTCTTTTTATTAAAATTAATTATAAATGGTGATATGTACTTTAATATTTATTATCATAAAAGCGCTTAAAATAACCTGAGAGGTCACTATTGATTATTATAGTTTTGTATACATATATATGTATGTACATAATAAGATAATAGTTAGTATCGTAAAGTATATAATATTATAATTGTTAATATTATGGTGAAAATCAAATAATGTTATTCAATGTCATAAAAGGGGTAACATTGAAATGTCAACCCTTTGTTACATTGCTATAATACTAAGTCATACTTTTTATATTCAGAAGAAAAGAAAATTTTGCGGAACATTGTGGTTAGGAAACATATTATACCAATATATACTACATCTAAACCATAATCTTCAGAAACTAAATATATACCTAGTTAATAAAGAAATAAGCTTATATATAGTGATAGAATATGATTGTAAATATGCAGTGGAATATTATTGCCATTTATAACAAATTTTATTTTCAAAAATTAATTTCATTAATGCAATTTACTACTAAAAGAAAACCGAGATTTTTAAATATCTTTGACTGTTATATAAATGTATTTTAAACCGTTAATTTGAAATTAATGCTCAAAGTAAACCGAAAATTTTTAATATCTTTGACTGTTATATATAAATGTAATTTAATGTTTAACAGTATTATCTGTTAATTTCTTTTAAAATTACTTTTGATTTAATAATATTTTGTAGGAAGGCTTTTTTTTTAGTACACGTAATTGACCTTTTATCAATTTGAAGTATTATTTTAAATCAATCAAGATTATATTTCTTCCAAGACTAGGTTAAATTTAAAATTTTACTTTAATAACTTAAACTTAACGGAAACATATCCTATAATGAAAGTATATTTTTTATTTTTTTAATCTTTTATTCTTTAACTAAAACCGCGAAAGGTATCGTAAAAGCACGTAAAAGTCTTTGAATGAATTGTTGAAAAATAATTTGTAATTCAGGTTAAAGTTCAAAGTAATCTATATGGTTCCAATATATAGACCAGAAATATTCGTCAGGTTAAAGTTTAAAGTAAACTGATTCATCTAAACAAAATGATTCTTTCAAAGATAAATATCTTTTTCTTTATTCTTAAAACGTCACTTTAAAAAATTTACATTGGTTTTTTTTTTCTTCAAGCACAGAATAATTTTCATATATGTAAAAGTATAATCGATTGGAGACACAAACCATAGCAATTTTGTCGCTTGTAGATTAAATTTCAAGCATCATTGCAATCGATTAGAAATGAATGCATAAAGAATGCTGCATTCTTTATTGATACTACTGATACACAATCGTAATACGTTTTTTTACTTTCGTTCAATTTAATATAAATTTTTTGACAACACATTTTTTGTTTTCAATTTTGCTGTAAGAATAGACAAAAAAAGGTAATATGTAGTTAAATTAGATATGTAGTATAATTAGATATGTGATTAAAAATGTCTACGATATACAAAATATTTTACGTTTTTATATATTTTACATCTCGTTTAAATCACTGCCTTGAACAGATTATTCCAATGTGTTATTCAAAGTAATTCCAAATGTATTCTGAATGCATTCGCCAGAATCACTTTTGTTAACAGCTTTTATTTTATTTATTTTGTTCGTGATCAATAACTGATCAATAAACTGTGCTAGCTGAGACTTTACTATTGTGAATACTATTGTGAATTTTTTCAAAATAACTACTATCCTACTATATAACTAAAGTATTGAAAAAACTGCATACAGATTATGTATGTGTATTTAATGAAATTTCAAAAAACGCTTTAATTGTAAATAAAGGAAAATATCTATCAAAAAAGTAAATTACCATTTTTTTTAAATTAAGAATAAAAAGTTTAATGAAAGAAAAAAAACTAGGTATTTTATTTCCGTCTAATAATAATTTAATAATTGTATTCCAAACTACGTCCTAAAATGCAGTTCATTCAGTTACATAACTTGTAGAATATGGCTGCCGAAAATAGCCCTTGTTTTAAAAATAATCCCCAAAAAAAAAACAAAATTGGGTATTACTTCATTATGAAATAACACACCAACTCAAAATGAAATATTTCCGCAATAAAGTGAAATAATTCCCCAAATAAAAATGAAATAATCCCCCAAATTTTTTTTAAGATGTTATCTACTAAGAAAACTTCAATAGCATATACTTATTAATTAAGGGATCAGTAAATTTGGACGAACAACAAAATCCCGAAAAATAGGAGGGGTTTTAGAGTTGGCTACCACAACAGGCTATTTTTTTGCCCCAGAATATTTACATAAGTATATGTATATGAGAAATTCAGGAGAAATTTTAGAGTTGGACTCAAAATCAGGATATTCCCTTTTTCCAGAATATTTATATAAATGTATATATGCGAGATTCTCGATTAGGAAAGATTTTAGAGTTGGTTGCAAAATCAAGGTTACACATTTTTTCCAGAGCTTTTGGAAATAGGAAAAATTGTTAAAGTCTATAGGTTATAAAGTTCATCAAATCCTGTCTGAGTTCCCATAACTCTAGAAGGACAAACTTGAAACTGTAAATATTTAAAACAGATATAAAAATTTAATCAATTTTGCCATTTATTGAAATAAATAAATCAAAATAATGAAATAATTCCCAAAATATAGTTGTTTTAAAGCGTTATTTCATTTTCAAAAGTATTTTGTTTTGGATAGTAATTTCCTATGAAATAAGGCCCCAAAAAGAAAATGAAATAAAACCTCAATTTTTGCAGCGTCATTTTCCATACAAAATTTTGCGGTTTTATTTCATTTTTTTTTTGGGATTATTTCTTGCGGAGTTATTTCCGGGAGCCATAGAATATACGTAATATACGTAATACACTTAATAACACTATAACTAAGATTTTCAATACATTTTTTGTTACCATTACGAAACATGAAAGTCCGTATTCTGTAAAAATATTTATTTCAAAAGAATTTCATCAGCATTATATACAAAAATGTAAAGAAGACATGTAAGTACATATATATAAAATATATTAAACGTATTACGTGGTATTACTCTTGAAAATAAGCCTCATCTAACAAAATTTTTTTTTTCAATTATAATAAAATAAATATTATTTCTTCACTTGAAATTTTAAAATAGGCCCTTTAGGTACATATTTAGGTATTAAAAGTAAAATTAACCATTTCTTTTGTCTAGTCATTCTTTTGATCATCAAGGCCTCTTCATTTTCATTCAAATACTTACAAGAATATTATATTAAGAAATAAATACCCCAAAACAACAACAAAAAAGAAAAACAAAATTTTTTTACAACCTTCAAAGGTTAAAATTATACCAAAATAACTAAAAAATTAATTACCCCATTACAACTGAAAGAAAATTATAATCAAAAATAATATTCTGAAATACAAAGAAAAAAAAACACAAAATGTTGAAACTTTCTAATCTACTGATTTCACTGCGTCACAAATGAAAAAAAAAGAAGAATCATTATCCGCAATCCAACAACAATAGCTGGGAATAAATGAATGGATATACAAAAAAAAAAAAACATTACTAGCTATATGTAAGAGGATCTGTAGATTCATTATGCGTAGAAATGTACATACATATGTACATATATGTAGTTAGAAAAGTATGTAATATACTCAACAAAAAGTAATTAAAGTCAAATGTATCAAAAGAAAAAGGGGAAAAATATAGTTACTTGTAAAATAGTGAAGGAGAGAAAGAGAGAAGAATAAACATACGTATTATAAAATTTTGTAATATAAATGTGTATTTTGTTATCAACAATCTAATGTGAATATATCTTATATACATACATATATACTTATATGAAATTTTTATACAGGTGTTTAAAGTTATATCAGTTAATTGTAATAATTATGTATATTACAATGTGTGTACATATACAAAAAAAAAAAAAGAAATTAAGAACAGAACTATTGATATTAATATGCAAATTACCATGAAATTGAGGTCATTGGACATGTAATTGGTATCACATGGTATATGTATATGACAATTATGACATATGTACAGTTCAATCAAATCAATCTAAAGTTCAAAATATTAATTAAATATTTTTTTTTTTGGTTTTTTTGTTTTTCTTTTTTTTTGAACTTACGATATTTTAATGAATTGATAAAAATGTTGATCAAATCATGTAAACATGGTATAACAGAAGAATATTCAAAAATAAATTTTTAAAAGTCGTTAAACTCGATAGATTTTATTTAATGGCTGACCGAATAGAGTGGAATTTTCAATTATAAACTACTTTATTTTTTTTGGAAGAAGTTGAATTTGAACAGTATTATATGTAAATCTATCAAAGAACTTTGAAAATATTTCATTAGGGAAGAGATAACAAATGCATAAATTCCCAAAGTAGTACAAACTAACCTGTACTACCTTTCGACTAAAATAGTGAATTATTCGCGTACTTCAAAAATAATATATCGTATGTAAGGAATATTTCAAATGGTTATTAAATGCAAAAATTAATAGTAACTACATATGTATAGGAAAAATTGTATAATAAAAAAAAAACAAATAAAAAAACTCGAACAACGCACAAATAAAAAAATGCCCATCTTAGCTTAAAATGTACAGCAAAGTCACCATTTAAGAAAAGTAAAAATAATTGAGTTCAATTCAAGTTGAGTTTTATGCATTCGACATTCGACCGACCCAATACTTCTATAACTTCAATAATCAAGACGAGTATACTGGTCACTTGATTTTCTGAAATTTAACCGAAACATGCCGAAACTTAGTTTCGTTATTTACCTTCATGTCACGTGTGTATATAGTAATTGAGTGAATTCCAATTAAAAAATGTGGTTTTTTACTCAAACAAAAAATAATTTGTTATTGGTAGGTAGTAAAGTTTTTTTAAGAATGGTTGCAGATGCTATTTAGATGAAAGAAAAATAAATGGAAGCAAATAAAAACTTTTTAAATTGTCTTATACACACACATATAAATATTTGTAATTTGAATGTCAGTAACGACTACAGAGTAGATACTTAGTATATACCAATTTGTAATGTGAGAACGTACAAATGAGGGTGAGAACGTACACATTTTCAAATTGAGGTATTTCACACACACAAATAAGTTGTTCTAATAAAGAAAATAGCCCATAAAATTTATACACCAATAAGCTCCTTTCTACCAAAATTTTTCGGCTTGTAGTATATACAAGTTATAATAATAATTCTAAAATAATTTAAATATTTACAAACAATTTTTGTATATCGAATTGAATTTTTAAATAAAAATTAATAAAATTTTAGAAAACAAACAAAATCTATAAAATAAATATTATCTGTTTAAATATTCAACAGATGATAAAAATGTCAATACAATTTTTTCGGTTAGAACTACAAAAATATATAATTTAATTTAATTTTTGAAAATAAAGACAATGATTTTGAGATTGATAACTTTTATAATTTAATTTATACAATAAGCAGTTAGCATATCAATTTAACATAAAACTCCGAAAGTAGTTAAAATAACGTCCCAAGTTATTTCGATTGTCTTACATGAGAATTTTTTATTGATTTTAATTAGTCAGTTATGGTGTTTTGGTTTATTAAAAGGCTTTCTTGCCTTTTCATTATCATGTTTAAATAGTTTTGTAGCCCTAAAATATTGTTGCGTGTTTGTCGGTTCGCAATTATTTATTTGTTTTCCAATAAATAATAACACTTTACTTTATCTTTTCGGTTTATTCGATCTTAACTCTATCACATCCAAATTAGAACTCTCTTCTATTTATAAAAATTGGCATGTTACATGTTAATTTACATTTCTAATTTATTATTACTAATACTAATACGAAATATATAATGTTATGTAATGTAATGTTAATGTTGCTATTATTCTTAAAGCTATGATTATTTATTTCACTTATATTTCTGTATATGTAGTTCTAGATTATTTCTATTATGTTCTAAAATCTAGATTATTCCTATTATGTTCTAGATTATTCCTTTTCCAGATTGTTCTATTTATAACAGCTAATACTATTTATTTCACTTGTATTTCTATTTAATCCTAGATTAATCCTACTATGTTCTAGATTATTCCAGATTGTTTTATTTACTACTTTTCCAGATTGTTCTATTTACTACTTTTCCAGATTGTTCTATTTACTACTTTTTCAGATTTTTCTATTTACAACAATATGAAGAAATTTTATTTCTTGCCAAGTTCACAAAACTAATGATTCATTAATTTATCCTGCCCGAATAGTTTCACCGATTGGGTTTTAAATTTTATTGACAGTTTTTTTTATGAAGTTCGTATACTATTACACTATACAAAATAGTTGAAAGATCCTATAGAAACAAACAGAGTATTTACATTCATTTAAACAAAACATCATTTTAACAAAAAGAATATTAACATTAGGCTATTGCCCTGTAACAGTTGTTGTAACGTAACATACTTGCCCTGTAACAGGTGACATAACATAACATAAAGGACTTTGATTTTTTCCACCTTTTAATTCAATTTTTTCTTTAAAATTTAAAATGGTTTTTTTGAATCAACGTGGTTTTTTGAATTTTCATTAAATATATTTTTTTTTTTTTTTTATATACTTTTATATTTTTCTTTTTAATTATTTTTGGCTACATTGGGTTAGTAAAAAAAGCTTACAAAACTAACATTTATTTCAGAACTTAGAACTAAAACCTTAAACTATATTTTAGTGTTTCAGTTTTTTTCTTTATTTAATTTGTTTTATTATTATATTTCTTTTTTTTTTCTTTTTTCTAATAGAATTTTTTATCAAAGAATTTAATTTTGGAAAATTTATAATAAAAACCAAAATTAATTTAAATTGTATAAATAAAACCTTATACTAACTTAAAATTATGCTAACCTAAAACGTACTACCTAACTTAAAACCTACGCCTATTCTAATATTATAGTTTTTAAACTAATTTTTTATATTAATTACGAAATGTTTAACCACCAATGGTTTTTTGAAATTCGTTTATCCTTTTCTGGAATAAACATGTCGTACTTTAGTGAAATAGCCTCAATGTGGTTTGGGTCATATTCAATGCACTTGCATGTGGCCCGTCTATTATAGCGATATAATAGAGGGACATGCTCGTGGCTTTGAATATACCCTTTAGAATCCAGGTAAATAAAATGTTCGGGAGCAATAAAACCCGATTTTAAACTATTATTTATATACTCTTCATTATGGTAATAAATTTTGGATATTAAACCATTTTCGTTTGTATTGAGAGATCTGTCAAAATGATTACGAATAATTTTTATTTTTCATTAAATAGGTACCTATTGTATGGGGTTTTTTCATTATTTTAAAATTTGGAAATAATGAAAAAATTGACGTGAAATGAATGTGAAAATCTAAATACATATACATGTATGGTTTTGGGGCTCAAAACGATTTCATCGTAATTTATAAAAAAAATGGCAACACTAAATTATACTAGTGTTACATACAGAACTTAAAACAGATATACATATTACAAAAATTATGAAAACTATTTTAAAAATTATATTGAGTTCGAGTCCTTAAATATTAACTATAGTTTTAAATGAATTTGGTTTTAAAATCAAATGATTAATTATAAAATTGCATAAACAAATTTAAACCAATTTATTGTTCAATCATTTTCAAAATCATATGTTATTATCCGATTATTATAATAACATTTTAAAAATAGCTGAGTCAATTTATATCCAAGGATGATAACAAAAAAAAAAAGCAGAGCGCTACATAAACACGCGATATATTTACAAAAATAATATATAAAAAATTTTCATTAACAAAAACGTAAATTATTTTCACAATATGAATGAAAATAATTTTTGCGTTTCAATATAAAATCAATAAGAAAAATGATTAATAGCAAAAACCACTTACTTTTAATAATAAACTTAGCATTGACATTTAAATTTTCGCAAAATAAAATTTATTTTTAAATTTTCATGGTATTTTGAAACCTTTAACTCAAGGTTTTTTTTTTTATCATTTTTCTAAAAACTAAAATTATAGAATTATCTACTAAAATCTTTTAACTCCTAAAAGGGGCATTAGAAGGCAAGAAATTGGTAAATTAGTAAGGATTAAAAGGTTGGTTTTCATGAAAAAAAAATATCCACGAAAATGTTAGAGCATAGGCAGCAGATACAAAAATGACATGTGTGTAAAAGAGTGTAAAACTCTATAAAAATATCGTTCAAAGATTTTTTTATTTTGCTGAATATCGTTCATAAATTAACTGAATATCGTCTATAAATTCTTTAGAGAAGTATTTCTGAGTTTATGTATATTTTTTCTCCCTCTTTCCCATTGGTTTGGTAATACACTTTAATTTTTTCTCTTTCTAAAATTGCCATAGATATAATATTATAGATATAATATTAATTAGCTATAGACATAATAAAAATATTTAAACCACTTTTTGAGTAACAGCTGTTTTTGCATTATTCAGTTTCTCCCGGAAATGTTCCCGCTTAAAGAAACTTTCGCGCTTTTTTTTGACTTTATATTTTTTTTTAAACAAAAATCAAAAATATTTAATTTTCAATAATATTTAATTAATATTATTTAACAATGAACGTATACAATACAATACGTTGGTACAATATTATATTTGATATTTTGTTGCATTTATTTCGTTCGGCCATTTTTTTTGTGATAATGCTGAAATATTTATTTTCAATCATGAATTTATTTTTTTAAATTATTTCTCTTACCTATTATTTATATATTATTTGATTTATGACTCTGATCTATACTTTTATTTTGATATTTTTTATTATCATTACTTTTATTGATGCTTCTGTTACTCCTCCGAGGACTGTCAGATGTATTAGATTTTAGAAAAAGAAACTGTTCTATATATGCTTTAATGCATAAATTATACAAAATCAAAACAGCTGATTTTGCATTAGACTAAAATATATGTTAATTTTTGGCTGAAAATGGTTCAAGATGGTTGAACACATTAGAGATAAGTTGCCAATCTTATTTTATTATATCTATGGATAATATCCACAAAATTTCTCATGAGGATGAGAACCAGTCTTAAAACTATACTTGTAATTACGACCACTAGAAATAATTCCAAATATTTAAAGAAAAACTCTTTGTAATTAATTCTTTAATATAAAAACAAAATAAAGAAATATTAAAGGATTTTTTTAATTTAATTAAAAAAAAAAATATTTCAAAAGACTTTTTTTTTAAAAGCTACACGAATTGATTTTTTTTTTTTTTTGCATTATAAAATATAATTTTCTTAAAGTTTACAGAAATAATTAAATCAGATGCTTTATAATATGTATGTAGCGATTTCAAATCTTTAACTCATTAAAATCCAAAGCTTTGAAATGTAACATAACGAACTGAACCACAAAAATCGCCCTCACAATTGTGTTAAATCTGATTTTAAGCTATAGTTTTAAAGTAATAGTCGAAGATTTCATTTATACTAAATGACATCTTGTCAATTAACAATTGTTGTCAAATTACTATATAACACTTGTCAGTATATGATAATTTTTGTCAAATTACATATAGATACTAACCAAAATAGTAAAATTGTTTTCAATTTTTATTAACACCTCTTCGACTACCATTTATAAATTGAGCCTTTAAAGTGATGGCCCAATACGAATCCTTTGCTTCGTTTGCTTGTTCAAAGTATTCAACAGGAACAAAGTAAACAAAGTAAATAATGGCCCAAGGTATATTTTAAAAAGTTGCTTTGAAATTTCTCATATGTAATATGTATGTTACGTAATTTTTTGTGAAAAGTAAACTAAACTTTTTTATTGTGTTTAGAAAATTAAACAAAAATTAGTTGCTTTATTTTCTTAAATAATAAATAATATTATGACATAGGAAAAAGAGTAGCAAGAAAGTCCAAGCTTTATCGTATAAAATTTTATTTCTGTATTCTGTCATGCAATAAGCTTATCCCAATAAGCTTTGTCCCAAATATACATTTTTTTTTTAAAAATCTCCTAAATTAAGTTTTTTTACTTCCTTTTACTTTCTTTAAATTAAGCATTTCTAAAACTAATAAGAACATTTTTACGTTAAATTGTCAAAATATACAAATATGAAACTGTCAAAGTATTAAATCAAAATCATCAAATAAAAATTCAACAAATCGTTACTTTACTTCTTTCGATTACTTTGAATACTTTAAACATTTGGTTAAGAATCATAACAATGCAATTTATTTCAGCTGTCAAAGTTTTCGAAAGTACAATAAAGGAATCAAATTAGACATTGTGCCATCATCTTTACACATTTACGATTTAAATTTTAATTTGGTACCTTTGAATATCAAAAAGTCGACAATATTAAACTACTAAACTATTAATCCACAAACAAACTTTATAAATTTACATTTTTTCATTAATTTTCGGCAAACCATTATAATTATTAATTATATTGAAATTATTTTATTGAAAAAGAAAATATATAAAATATTTTTTTTTTTTAATTGTAATTATTATTATTTATTTTTATTTAATTTTATATTATAAAATATAACTTACCCTAATAAAACAGAATGGTATTCCATCAGTATTATTACTATTATTATTACTATTGTTGTTATTATTACTGCTACTATTACTATTATTATTCCTGTTATTATTGTTGTTGTTGGTGTTGTTGTTATTACTATTATTTATGATGGCTGTATTATTTTTTTCCATTTTGATTTGAAAATTTTTACTAATTAATTTTAATTTACTAATTTTTATTTAACAGATTTATTTTTTTTTTTTTACAACTATTTCCTTTTTATTTTAATTCTCTTTTTCTATTTTAATTAATATATTTTATTTATTTATTTTTTTTTTTTAATATTAATAATTTATTTTTATTATTTAATATTAAACTCGTTATATTCGTGAAAGTTTGTTGTTTTTTTTTTTTTTGTTTTATTACATTTTATTTTGTGAACTAATTATGTATAATTATTATTATATTTTATTTTAATTTTTTTTTTTTTCTTTTATTAAAAAAACATTTGTTAACGTATTTTTTCTTTTTTTTTTTTTAATTTTATTTCAATTTCTTTCATTTATTTTTTGTTATTCACACATCACTTCTTTTTCTGCAAAACAAAAAAAAAAAATAAAAACCAAAAACTAAATATAATTTTCTTTAATTTTCACTTTAATAATTTTTTTTTTTTTATATATATTTTTAATAATTTACTGTGTACATAATTTAAATAAAATCATTAAAAACAACACACAGTTTTATTTTTTTATCGAATCGTTATAAAAAAAAAAAAAAAGAATTTATAACGGTATTAAAATGGTTTTAAAACTGGTTAATTTAAAAAAAAAAACAATAAAATAGAATTAAATAGTTCAGTTTAATTATTTTAACTGAAAAAATATTAAAAATAAAAATTTATACAAATATAATATAATAAATCCAAATTATTATTATATTTTATTAATAAATTAATAAAATTAATTAATTTTAATTTTTGTTTTTTTCTTTCTTTCAATTAAAATTTAAAATTAAACAAAATTATATAATTAATTTTGTTTAAAAATGGAAATTAAAAAATATTTATACCCTCTAACAATTTTATTACATAAATTTGTTAAATTAACTTTTAATTACAAGTAAGTAATTTAAAAAAAATATGCGAAATTTTAAAATTTTATAATAATATTAATATTTTTGTTAAGCAATTTTAATATTAATCTTAAATCTTCTATTTAATTATTTTATTTCATCAAAAATAAAAGTTCTGTGTCTGTGCATTTCTCTGCCACATAAATGTGACAAGGAAATTACCCAGCCTTTCCATTTCAGGTTTGACTGTAAATGTTATAAGGAGGAATTATTCTTATGACGTGTCTGGGATTCGAATTTCGAACCCTAACTACCTCGGTGTATTTTATACGCTTTTACGCACTAGGCCACTGAGATCTCTGCGTTGTTTATTTCTACACGATACATATGAAACATAAGAAAAAATTGCATTCGAAAAACGATTTTGATTCAAATATTTCCTTAACCTTTAAAATAAAAAAAAACGTGTTGTAGACCGTGTAACAAAACAACAACAATCGTACATTTTGACTCTCAGTCCGCATAAACAACAATAACCGATTTACGAAAAATTTATAAATAGATATGTACATATATGCACATAAAGTATAGGTACATAAAAAAAAAATTTAACCATATTTTAATGTAAATTTCAAAAATAATTCTTTAATTCCTTTATTTATATTATTTCTTTTTCATTATTGGAAAATGAGAAATTATAGAAGAATGTATTGTATGTAATTGAAAATAACTAATAAAATAACTAATTTACTTTATTTTTAATTTGAAGTTTGAAATTAAAATGCATATAAATACATAACCGTATAACAAGTCTGATAATAAAACCATTTATAGGTATGACATAATTTTCTATTCTTAATTTAAATAAAATAAATCCTAGTTTTTCTTTTTTTCCCCTTCAGACCTGTTATTCCGAATTTAAAATTAATTTACTTTTTTTTTTTGCTAATCTTTTATTTACAATTAAAGTGTATTTTAAGTATAAATATCAAAATCGTTGTGTCTTCAATCCATTTCACCACGATTTTACAAATATGTAATTCATACAAAATATGTAATTCATACAAAAATAGATTGAATCGAATTAAATTTAGAATTGTCAAAAAATTGGAATTGCTAAAAATTGATAAAAAAAAAAAATGATATGGCAGCTCTATAACGTTATACCCAGAACTGACTGACATGTACTCATGCTTTAATTAATCGATAACATCTGCTTTAAATATAAATGAAAATTACCAAGTGTATTATTTTATTATCATACAATTTTAGAACCGGAAAAAGAATATATAAATTATATTCATATTATTTAAATTGTAAATGGTATATAATATAATAATTTATTGATATTAACTCATGTTTAGTATTGCCATGTACATAAAATTTGCTATAATAATTCTAACAACTTGAAATTGAACACTTCTAGAACATTATAAAATTTAAGAATATTAATTAATAACAAACATAATACATTTAAAAATTTTTAAGCTATTATATAAGTCAACGCTTAAACTTAATTCATAAGATACGTGAAACGCAAAATGCGAAACATAAAAAAAATATACAAAACATGAAAAACGCCTTATTTTGTATTTTAATTGGTACCTTTCATAAAAACTTAAAATGTCAAAAAATGTTATTATAGCTTTTGGAAAAATTTTTAACTTTAAAACTAAAATCAAGTAAACAAATAACTGGTCATGAAAATAATGAAATAAGTTCTTTGGGAGTCAACGAAACTACATTCAGTTTGCTTTTTATTAAAATTAGTAATACTTCGCTTCGCTTTGGTTCCAAAAAAATTTGTCGCAAGGGAAAAGTCGTAATTCAAAATGAACTTTAATATGGAATTTTATTAAAATATATGACAAAATCGTTTCAATCCTAAATCAAAAAAATGTTTACGCAAAAACATGCAACTTCAAGTTATGATTAAATTTTTTTGTATTAAAATAGAAAAAAAAAATTTAATTTATAAACAAAAAAAATTAAAACAAAACAATAAATTCATTAAAATACAAAATTAATAAAATTAAATTAAATTTTGAGATTCTGATTTAACATAATTAATGTTTATGGAGAATTAAAATAAGCACTAAATACCGACTAAAATCCCGACGCAAATTGTCATCACTTTTTAAACGGTTGTATTTAAATAACAAAAAACAAAAACATAAAAATTTAATTTTTTCTACAAAAATCAAATAAATTTAATACAAAATTTTTTTGGAAAATATTTGCAACGCAATATGAAAAAACGTAACCTGAAACGTCATAAAGCGAGGTATTGGGTGTATATTAATATCAATTAATATTAACTATATTTTTGTTTTTAAACAGAGGTCAACCAAAAACGACAGACTTTCGACTTATTTTTCATATAATTTGGCAACGTTATTTTCGATATAATAATATATAACCTCGATATACATATGTCATTAGTGCATATTCAAAACGTCAAAAATTAAGTTAAATTAATCTTTTATGTTTTATTTTGTGTAAGTGTAAAACGGCACTTTCGAAATGTATGAGTTTTATGAACTTAGAACATTTTAACTTTAGCGTTTTTTTTTTTAAGTGTCGATGTCAATACACGTCAAGCTTAAAGTTATCTTTGGTTGTTTTGATTACTTCTGTAAACATTAAAAAAATACTCTTTTCGTTGGAACTAAAACATTTGAGTATTATTATGTTATGAGTCATACATATTATAATGAGTATAATATAGTATAGTCGTAAAAGTAAAAATAATTGGTTACGGTTGTACCAGGTTGTACAAAATTATACGAGCATAGATAGAAAATAATTTATTATACCCGTATGAACTATGTTCAAGAGTATAATAAATTTGCCATTACGTTTGTGACACCTTAAAGGAGTTGAGCTAGATATAATGTGAAAGGTATGGATCGACTCTGAATCGAATTCTGAGTCAATTAAGCCATGTACGTTCATCTGTCCGTCCGCACGATAACTCAAAAAATAAAAGAGCTAGGAGGCTGAAATTTTTTTTACGTTACTTTTGCAAAATTGTTAGTTTTACAATTTAAATCCAGCATTTTCGGCCGTCGGGTTCGAGTTGCTGCCATACAACTTCTTTCTTTATATGGAAATAACTCAGTATCTATTTAAGCTAAGCATCTGAAATTTTGCAAATGATGATCAAGTTTTATGGCAACAAACTTCTGTAAAATTTGGTTGTACTTGTGCAATAGATTCGGGTAGTTGTCATACAACTCCACAATTTACATAAATATATGTTTGTAGTTAACGTCGGTACTAAAACATCTGAAAGTTTTTAAAAGGTGGTCAAGTTTTATAGAAGCAGGGTATATTACGTTCATACGGGTATCCCAGAGTTGACACAGTCTACTCTACTGCACTCTTCCTCGTTTTTAATATAAATGAACGAAAAATGCAATATGTGCAAAATATTTTATAAAAAAAATTTTTCAACAAAAAATGTACACAGATAACAGAGCGAAAAAATAGATCACTTACATTATAAATTAAAATTAAAAAAAAAAAAAAATTATTAAACGTGAAAATTCATTAATTATTTTCATTAACAAGCAAAAAACTTAAATTTATTTATTTTTGTCTTTTTTTTTTTAATAAATAACAAATTAAAACAGATTGTAAATAAAAGTTTAAAAATAAAAGAAAATGAAATATTATATATTACCCCGTATAACAATAAAAACAAAAATATATATATACTCGTACATATAAGTATATATTATTCAATATATATAATTAAAAATTAAAAAAAAAATTTATTATTGATCCGTGTGTACGGAAATAAATTATAAATTTTGAGAATAATAAATATATGATGGAAGTGGAACTTAAAATTATCAAAATTTATTGCCTTTCAATATTGTAAAAGATAAAATTTATTATTAATTTTATTTTAATTAAATTTATTCTTAATTTTGTTTTAATTTATAAACACATTTATTTTTTTTCTTATTTTAAAATAATTAAGAACGGTAATTTTTGAATTATCTTTTAATAATTATAAAAACTTCGAATTATACATAGATATATTACTAATAGATGGGCAGTTAGGTATAGCCGTTTCTTTTCTTCTTATGTATTTCTCTATCTTAAGGTATTCAGTCAAAAAAATACATATGCATCTTATAATCTGTATACATTTCTTTCACTCAACTGTTTATATTTATTAAAGTAATGAAAAACAGTTTTTCATAACTAGTTTCTTTCAAAGATTTTAAGTTTTTATATTACTCAATAATTGATATATTTTCTTTTTAAAATTAAAATTTGATTTAATTATTTAAAATATTAACAACCACTTGTAAAGTAACAAAATAAGTTATAAAATTCTTTTAAAAATTAAAAATGAAATTGTTTGATCTTTTTAGGAACCTATTTATGAGCAAACTAAAGCAATACATAAGCATGATTAACTTAGCTGTTTCTCAAAATTGATTGAAAATATTTTCTTCAATGCCTATGCCTAGGTGTAATATATCTATGAGATTATAACTTTAAGGGTAAGTTCACATGGGATGCAAAAATTTTATTGGTTGAAAATATATACGGTATTCATGACATGCTCTCCCTTTCGCCTATTTTAGATACAACATTTTTTGCATCTTCTAGAAGAAGCATACTTGATGCAAATTTGTTTTAACGTCAAATACAGAGGTAAAATCAAACGTCACAAATTTTGAACGTTAAATATTTTGAAATATTTTGAAAATGTATATAATTTTAATAATTATGTAATCTTATTATAATTTTATTAATTAATTTTATATGTGTATTAATAAATTATATTTATAATATTAATTAAAATTTTTTCTTACATAAAATAACAATTTCCTCTAGTTTAACCATTTTGTATTTTGTAAATAAATATACACATACTAGCTACTAGGTAATTTCAAATAAAACTTGCAAAATAAAAATGTCGATGTAACCGCAATAATTTTTGCATTTGGATGCATGCACCCATTTGAACTTACCCTAAAACTTCTCATGTACCTAATGAGAAGTTTAAAGATATGAATTTAAAGATATAAATATTTGAGTTGAATTGCATTTTTTTTTAACTCGATTTACCTTACGTTCGAGTCGGACTTACGTTAATTATTACTGAGATGATAACTAATTGTTGCCATCTTCAAGAAAAATCAGTTTAATGGGCAGAAGTTATATTAAACTTTTGATTTAATCATTTTTCATTACTCATATTTCAAGCACAGCTTGTACAGTTTCAAAATTAAAATTTAAATCCTATTTTTTTGTTTTTTTTGTCATTTATATTAAACTTAATTTAGTTTAAAACATAAAAGAGAAACTGAATATTTTTGACAGATGTACATTTAACGTATTACGTATATAATGCACTCTATCTATTTATACGAGATAAAAGAGACTTAGAGAGTATTATTTATTGAATTTTGAATATTTCCATAAATATAATAATAGTCTTTACGCAAAAGTGCAACGAAGAGAATAAAACACAAAAATGCTACATTACATGAACAACGGCAACGCAAAATATAAATTATTAAATTACAAAAAAAATTACAGATGACAGAAATGTTAATGTTAATTGGTTTAGAATTTAGATAAATGGTTATTGGTGGTATTTTATTATCTTTCCAGAAATATTGATTGGATATATGTAAGTATAATCTTTTTAAAACGTTAAATTAAATAAAAACAAACTTCAAAAATATGAAAGAGTAAATATTTAAAATATGTAATATGGTTATAGAATAAAATATCGTTGAATATTTTTTATATATTCTATAAAAACAAAACAATGCTTCAACTATAAACAATAACTTCAAATTTGTATTAACCAAATTGTCTAATTTTAAGTCTAAGAGAAAAAAAAAATTAGACACTAGAATTTTTTAAACTTAAAATTCGACCAACATAATTTTCTTATCCTGCAATTTGTTTTTGACCCCATTCCCCATTCCTTAATGAATTCAAAGAAGTTTTTTTTTTTAATATTAAACTTGAAGGTTTATATTGGTATATACAAGCACAGATGGTAGGTATATCATAAATTTTTATTTCAATCTTCAAAATGTAGTTTACTAGCTTATCATTCGATTTATTTCTGGTCCTCGAATTCAAAACAAGTTTATAGATTTTTATACTGATATTATTTTCAATATATCTTTCGTCAACAGTCCTGTAACACCTTAGATTTTCGAACTCTTAAGCTATGTATATATACTAAGAATCTTATTTCCCGAGAAGTCTATGTATTTGTCAATAGGAAGTAAGTAACTATGTATTTAAATTTATAGTATTTTTGCTTGAAAAGCTCTTCAGTATACATATAATCAGGCAGTTGCATTGAGAACACGAATAAAAGATATGCTTAACAAAATATGTATTAATAAAATTATTGATTTAAATCGATTCGGTTTCAATAACAGTAAGTTGTCAATTATTGTATATATATACCACAAAATTGTTAATTGGGAATGATTTTTAAAAATATTTACGCAAAGTGCGTGATTATTTGCGTATATGCTAAAATATATATATATATATATATATATATTTTTTTATTTTAATCCAGATTATATGTGCTTTATTTTTATAAAATTATAAATTTTAATTTTAATTAATTTTTTTTTTTTTTTGTATTTAACATTGAAAATATTCTTTTTATTTTTTTTTTATTATTTATATGATTCCAAACAAAATAAATTGTTTAAAATTTTTTCTTCCCATATGATATAAAAACAAAAAGAAGAAAAAAAATTTTTTTTTTAACACTCATCTTTTATTTATTTTATTTTTTTTTTATTATTAATATTTGATTTATAATATTATGTATATGTATATTAATTTTTTTTTTTTTTGTTTTACATATGTAAGTTAATTTGCATAAACATCTACTTTCTATTAGTTACATATATATACATATTATATATATTTAACAAGAAAATTTTCATTTGAATTTTCCTTACCATTTTTATACAAAAAAAACTTTTCTAAATTTTTTATCAGAAATTTTTTTTTTTAATATATGGGTATTTTTTTTTTTTAATTAACTTTTCACATTTGCATTTATTGCATTTATGGTATGTAGGTATGGTATGGTATGTAATTTCATTTAAATATGGAATTTTTTTTTTTTTTTTTCTTTAAATAAAAAAATCAATTAGAAAATGAATAAAATAAAAAAAAAAAAAATTATGAAATATGTAAAGAAAAGTGATGAAAGTTTAAATTATTGACCAATGATAATTTTTGTTTTCTTTGTTTTTGTTTTTTTTTTTGTTTTTTTCAAATTCAATTTATTGATCCATTAGGGATTAAACTTTCATTTATCATCCGTATTATATTATAGTACCATTTCTGGACGACAAGTTTTTTATTTGATCGTAAATTGTATAAATCATGTATTTTCCGGATGGAAAATATAATGAAATCATTTTCTCTCCTTTTTTTTTATATATTTTTTGTTTTTTTTTTTTTTTTTTCGTTTTTTTTTTTGTACTTTCTTTAAATTTTCTGTTTCTATTTTTTAATATACATAATATACATATGTATAAATGTAATTTTATTTATGGACAGATTCAATCAAGACTTCTATCAACATTTTAAACTAATAATTCCATATATGTTTTGTAGATTTGTAATTGAGCTCCTTGTTGTTTTTGTTTTTTTGTGATAATTATCAGAAAAATGTTTTTATTTTGTTTTTTTTTTTTTTTTGTCTTTTTTCATTCAAAGTTTTCACTCCTATATAATGTGCAAAAAAAAAATAATTTTCCCTTTTTTTTTTTTTCTTTTCTTTCTTTCTTTCAAATAAATCAAATCAGGTTTAACTATTTTGTTTTTTTTTTTGTTGTTTTTTTTTCTTGAATTCTAAAGGCAAAGTTGAAAAGTGATTAAAAAGGAAGATAAAAAAATTTTTTTAAAAGATATTAAATTATGTGGAAATTAAGTGATTTCACTCTGGATTTTCTAATTGTTGTTGTTGTTGTTGTTGTTGTTGTTGGTATTCTGTTTTTTGCTACTGCCCATATAAAATTTGATCTGTGATGATGATCTGCAATTAGAAAATTGAACACAAAATGAAAAAAAAATAAATAAAAATTGTAATGTAATTATCAATAATAAATTAAATTAAAATAAAAAAAAAATAAAAAATAAAAAATGTAATAAATATAAATAATAATTAAAATAATTTTGTGAGAAAAGCACGTATAAAATAGGTATTAATAATATACATATAGGTATAAAAAAAAAAAAATTGAAAAAATTTCCATAAAAAGAAAAAAATGGGGGGAAAAATAAAAAATTTAACTTTTCATTTTATTTCCATTTATGGGTTAAAATAATGATTGATTTTTTTTTTTTTTTGTTATTTTGTTATTTAGAAATTAAAGTAAAAAGAAAACAAGTAAAATTTTTAAGAGTTTGTTTTTTATTATCTGATTATATCGTAAGTATATATGTATATATTAATTAAAAATACATACACACGTATACTTATAAATAAATAAGACAGTATGTAAAACGAAAAGGTTTTTAAATGTGGACATTATCAATATTGAAAATAAGAACAGTTTAGACTATATATTTTGCGTCTATATATACTTTTGTGCCAAAATTTGAGTTTTTCCTTTTCTAAGAGACATTTCTTGTATTTAACAGAAAACCTTATACATTTAATTAAGCAAAGTTAGTTAATACTTATTTAAAAATGTTCTATGGCGATTTTGAAGGTTTTATTTTCGTGTTTTACTTTGAAAAAAAATTTCTACAAGTATGTCTAAATATAACAACATTTAGAATTTGTAACCCCTAATAACTATTATTTATTTGCGTTCAATATAGTCTTGTAAAATTATTATCGTTAAAGGCTTTGTGAAACTAATGATTAAAACAGAAACTTACAGAACATAACACAGAAAATTTTATAATAGTCAATGATCTATAACATGCTCCTTGTAGGAATGGAAATCAGGAAAAAAAATAGTCCTTAAACAGTGAAAAGTACAAAATTGTTTTCTGAGTAAGTTTTTATAATTATATTTTCAAAAATTTTCCATCTTTCAAAATTTTAGGAGTGTTTCGGAAGAAAAATTTTACAACATTTCATATAACAGTAAATTTTATTTCTAAATTCTAAAAAAAAATATGTAATTTTTATATTAGTTTATAAAGTTAAAGAAATTGCCTGTCGTTTTATATTTTTTCGATTAAAAAATTTTCAACAAAACTTGAAATCATTGCAAAATAAGGACTTTTTTCACCTTTGATAAACTGTAACTCCGTAATAAGTGCAGTTGCATATTTACATACAAAATTTGATTTTTTTTTTTATGACACTTATATTCACGGTTAAATTTTAATTGCTCCCATCTTAAACGGTGTAGAAGTTTTGTACAAACGGACGGACAATGTGAAACTACTAAGTAAATTTTTCAAAAAATTTTTAAAAAATGTGCTGAAAACAAATGCTTTTATTGAAAGGAAAAAAAAATTAGTCCACGTTTCATTTAAATTAAACACAAAAAAAAAATACTATCGAATTGTTTTGCAAATTACTGTAACTGCTGTTAATAAATAAATTAATTTTGATTTATTATCCGCTTTAAAGGAATATGAAATAAATTGTGATAAAATAAAAAACTTTTCTTTATTTTTAGAATATTGTATAGATACTAGATAGTAATTTATTTAGTTGATTTATTCATTGATCTTATTATAATTTGCATAACCAATTTACGACTAAAGATATAGTATAAAAATCAATAATAAACCACCGACGACTCTTCATTAACCTCTTTAAATTATTTCATTTAAAATCTAAACCCTCTGGAAATTGTTTTAAAATAAAAAAAAAAATTATTTAAAAATTGTTATGGAATTTTAATTGACCTTCGGCGTTCAGGCGTGGCAGCAAATCTCGTAAGGGGGATTCGAACCCACACACTCCCTCGATGTTTACATATACCACGATGTTTACAGCGTATTTTATACGCTCTTACCCACTAGGCCACAGAGGCCCCGGATACTAATATTTTCACATAAAATAAATTTAGGGTAAGCCAGATATATGTGTGATATTAATGATCAGATGATTTTTTTGTTTTATTTATAAGCTTTTATACTGTATATTACCTAATTTAAATTCATTTACAATGTTTTTTTTTATATTCAGTTATTACATATTCGTGATTGGGGCCTCGGTGGTCTAATGGGTAACAGCGTATAAAATACGCTGTAAACACCGAAGGAGTGTGGGTTCGAATTCCACACACGTCGTAAGAGTTATTCCCCCTAACGACATTTACAGCTACGCCTGAAAAGAAAAGGCTGTGTAATTTCCTGTTCACAATAATGTGGCAGAGAAATGCACTAAAAAAAATTTTCGTGAGTCCGGTACGAAAGATTTTAGAACACGAAATTTCGACACGCGAGGTTTTAAAAACGAGATTTATAAAAATGCGAGATTTTAAGATAAGAGATTTTAAGAGGCACTTTCATAGGACTTCCACGATTCGTACGCTAAAATCAAATAAGTTTTAAAGAAAAATATGTTTTGAAATTTATTGAGAAATTTCAATTACCGTTGTAAAAACTATATACTATACATAATAGGTATATATATATAATATTTAATAAAAAAAAATCAACAACCAGAAACCAGATTAGGTACAATAGCCTATGTAATGACAATACACAAAAAATAAAGGCATATAAATAAAAAGTAAATTTAAAATCCTCCTGAATACTGATGGATGCTGATAAATCTAAATTTTATCTTTTTTTTTTTGAATCCTAAGATTATATACTGTTATTCCCCTCCAATCATTATTGGGAAAATTATTTATATATACTTATAGAGTTGATAGGGTTCTGTACTGAAAGTACTTTCAAAAGTTACTTATTGACAGTTCAATTCCACTTTAGTTCTAGTATATCTTTCCGCTTAGGAAATCATGGTGTTCGCGTTTCTCTAAAATATATTTATGTTTTTACCATATACAATTAAAAGATAGAAATGTATAGTCAATTCATAAGTTAAATAATTTATAATTTAAAACCGAAATCAGAATTAATCTCTTCGTTTAGTAATAAATATCATCTTAATTATATAACCATTAGAATATTTTTCAAACAAAATTTTATTTTTTCAATAACTAAAAACTTTTATACATGCAGAAATTAATTTCACTAACTTTATATTGACAACTTTTAATAGTTTTTTTTTTTTAGATTTTAATAGCTTTTTTTTTTAATTTCCTATATATAAATGCAAATAATATCATTTTAATAGGTTAATGGTGGATTCTCTTGAGATTGTACCCATAAAAAAAAAAAAAAAAACAGGCCAATTCAATTTCTGATCCTTAAAATCATAATCGGATCGAACTCAATTTTTAAATTTTATAGGTATTTTTTATTTGTTTTTGTTTTTGTTTTTTCTTTAATTCTATTTCATTTTTTTATTTCCAATGATAATTACATTTTCTATCAATTTTTATATCATTTTTTTTTTTGTTTACCACAAATTGCTAATAATAACTATTAACAGCTTATTGTTAGAAAGCTTATTTTTTTTTTTTTTGTATTTATGGAAACACCTACGCAAACTTAGCCTGGAGATAAACAAACAAATAACATTTAAAAAGAAGAGTAAAATTCATATAAAAATGAATCTTAAGATATAACACAGCTTTATCAACGTAGCTTAACAAACAAATACACAACATTTTTACTTGTATATTATGCGGTTTTTTATTTGTATTAGTGGAATCATTAAATGACTTAAATGAATTTGCCATTTAGGATTTAATATATAGAAAAAGACAGCAAAAAATTAGAAAAGATAACATAAGACTTATATAAACAAAAAAATATTCCATAAAACATTCAAAAAGAGACCAGCTAAAAGACCAGGGAGGCTAAAAGAAATTTAAAAAAAAAAAAAACAAAAAAAACATCATAATAATGAACAACACAACGACGTTATATTTTGTAAATCATAAAAATTTGTTTAGTTTTTGTTTTTTTTTTGATTTTTTTCTTCAAATATTTTTGAACGTGGGATCAAATTTTCTTTGATATTTTAAAAGTCATTCGCGTCTAATATTTTTTTTTTTTATAGTTTTTATATGACGAATATTTTATAAAAAATTACTTTTTAAATAGACAAATAGAAAATTTAAAAATTTTTTTTATATTTTTTTTTGGAAATTAATAGTATTAACGGTATATTTATAAATTTATTAAATATGTTTAAAAAAAAAAAAAAATTATTAATTATTGATCGAATGTCAAAAAAAAAAAAAATTAAAATTACAATGTCATTTTAAATTTGAAACTTGGGAAGATTAAAACAATTATGTATATGTATTACCTGGTATTACATTACTAAAAAAAAAAGCTTTCAATGAAAATATACAGAGAGTTTAGAAAATGTGCAGACATTTTAACCATTATTGACAGTTATCAAACATTATCAAAATAAAAATTTTGTACACATGCTTTAATATTAATATACAGTGCTTGCTCAATTCCCTTTGTTCTTCATATGTTAAGTGTTAGCTTACTTATTTGAAAGGCTGTACTTGTTTTGATTTATTGTGTTAGCAGGTGTTTTAATATTTTATTAAATTTTGACAAAGCCTATTGACTGTTATTTTATAGTATTATTTTGGTAGGTAAAAATAATAAAATTTTTATATGGAAATTAGAATAGCCTTAGTGTACAGTTTTAAGCGAATAGTGATAAAATAATTATTTTTATTTTATAAAATTTTTAGTTCAATTTAAAGTTTTCTGGTGAGTATTTATTGCAAATTTTTGAAATGCCTTTTTTAACATCATAGAAAAGAATGCCTCGCGATCCTTTGTTATATGAGGTTATTTTAATTTCCTGCACTGTATTTTTCAAATCAATTAATTGTTTCTATATTCAAACTTAGGCTCACAACTATTTGTGTACATTCAGTCAAAAATGTTTGGAAATGTAAGGTTTTATCATACACGTCAAAAAAACTTCATTATAAAATTGAGTAAAAGACAGTTGAAAGACAATTGGAAAATGACACTTTTTGTAAAAGTATATTTTGGCATAAAAAATTGTTTTGTAAAATACTCATTAAACAAAATTATTAAACATTCACTTGAATTGAATTTGTTGAACAAGAACATTTGGCAAACGTAAGTTTGACAAATACTAATTATGTTTTTAGTATTGAAAACTACACTTTAGCATTTAGAATAATATTTATACATGTGCAGCTACCGTATCATATAATTATGTAGATATGTACATATACATCTACTTAACATTTAGAAACTTAAATGTATCTACATTTTCTCTTAAAAGCTTAATCTGAAAATTTACAGAATAATATTCTAAAAAAAGGCAAAAAATTTACATTTCCTAAATTCTGAGAATAGTTTTTGTAATCTTCTGTCAAACGTGATTAAAATTATGAAATGTGCCATATTCTAAAAGAAAGACATTCAAAGTGTACCAGTATTAGTACAAATTTGTTATAATCCATCAGGGTTTTTTTTTCAAAATGAAAGTTTATAAAAATTAAAAGTTTCATAAATAAAATTCAGCGAAACTGATAAAATTTGATAACTGGTCCGCTCCTTATAAAATTTATTGATCTGCTGCTTATCTACCGATCTAATTAACAACCCTATGACATAAAAATTCTAAGTACTTTTAAAAATGAAGAAACAAACTTATAATACATTTCCCTTTTGATATTAGAATTCTTATCTTCGACTCTTATCGAATTTGACCTTGTTCTCGATCAATTCAGCTCTTTTTCAATTCCCATATAATTCTAAACGCCTTAGTACATCAGTTAGTTTTCTGATTCCTCTGAACCAAAAAAGAAAATGTTTAGTTTTACTTGTTTTATTATTATGAATTTTAAACATAGACAAGAAGATAAATAGATCTAATATTTACATGAAAAGTGAAAGAACGTGAAAAATGTAAATTGTACAGTAGTGTAGTGACAAGAATGAAGACTTCTTTTTCTATATGCAAAAATGTGAACGTTATATGAAAATAGAATGTAGCTAATATCGGAATCTCACAACTGCATATGCATAGATATTTGTAAATTTAACCGAGTTTATAAAAGTGTTAATTTATTTTACATTTAATTTAATGCTCACAACAAAAACTCAGAACAAATTAAATAACATTTATTACGCATTTCCCATATAACACTACAGCTGAATTCATTATAACTTATGACTCATTGTTTATTAAATTCTGTTTATGCTGAAGTAAGTAAATTGAAATAAATGTGCAAAAGTGAAAGACGTATAAGGTGTAGGAGTGTAAAAATCAAAACTATATATATAATAAACTGTGAAAACATAAAAAAAAAATTATAATAAAAATTTAACAAAAAAAAAAAAAGGTAATTTTATACTTTAGTTATGACGTATTTTAATTGTGCAAGTCACAAAATAAAAACAACAAAAATTAATGAAAAAATTTACTCAAAAAGGTAAGCAAAATGCATGTTAAGTTCATATTGTTCATATTAATTATTTTTAGCATTTTTAAACAAACATTTTTATATATATTTTAATATGTATATGAATCAAATTACTAAAATTCTAATTATTTATTTTTAGTATTTACTATAAGCATTTATAATTATAAAAATATTTTTATTTCGAAGTCTAATTTGTATAAATACATATCCGAAAAAAAAATATTAAAATCAAATAAAATGAAATACATTTTCAAAAAAAAAAAAACAATAAAATTAAATTTTAATCATATGAATATTGATTAGTTTTTTTATTCACTCAAAACTCTTCCCAACATGCAGTAACTTCCCATATTTCCTTTGTTCCTATTATCTCCAATCCCCAAAACCTAAACAATACATTATACAATAGGTTCTAACCTAATGTTTCGCTTAAAATGGAGGTGGCATTTGGTTGATTTAATTTTAACACTAACATTTAGCAATGAGAATTAGCCTATCCTCAAAAAAAAAAAGAAGTTTTATTAAAAAATATTAAAATGTAGGAAATTTCAAAAGAAACAAATGCAATGTAATTTATCTCACAAATTTTGCAACATTCCAGTCTCGAATACAAGCCGACTCGAATACAAGCCGACATTTTATTTGGAAATCATTTCTTAAGTCTTAATTTATTCAAAATTGTCTAAAATGTAAACGTTTTATAATAGTACAGAATCCTTTGAAAATTATATATTATTATCTAAGTTTACCTTTACAACGTCCCTAATTCTTCTATATATATTATATTGATACACTATTATTTTAGCTTACAAAATCCTTGTCATTAATTTTATGTCTCCTTGGTACATACCAAATTTCGAATTACATAAGAAATTCCAAAATTCTTAATGTAAGTGAAGAAATAAAAAAAATGCATTAAAACCCGTTTAGAAAGGTACATAAATGTAGAAGCATCACTCTTACATTTCGAAAATACCAATAGAAGGCTTAAAACAACTAGGCTACTAGGTTTAGCGAAAAACGGAAATCACCTCAACGGAATTCCAGGTCTACTACAATTTCAGTAGATGTATAAGAGTAAACTTAAAATTAATCGTTAGTCTTTAACTATATAGTCTTTAAGACTATACGGAACTGAGGTGTTTAGTAAATTATAGTCTCACATAACTGTTTTGCGTACAGTATCTTTCGATTATTGTCACCATCCTTACCTCAAAAAAAAAAGCTGCTGGCCTAGTGGTACCTCAAAAGCTGCTGGCCTAGTGGTACGTACTGCATTTAACAGTTCTTTATTTATATTTTTATAAGTTATAAAGTAAAGTTTTTAAAATAAATTTAAGTATGAATAATTTATTTTATTTTTATAGGGCTATTTAAACCAAAAAGGCTGTTAAATATACGACAAGTTTTGGGCTACCCCTAGGTTAGCGGTTTTTTCAATTGCAATTCAAACACATGTTTAAAAGCAACCATTATTCTTCACTGATTAAATTAATAATAGAAATTTAATACAAGATATGTACTATTTTCTTGCAAAAAAAAGGTCCCCCGTGGAGAGATGTAACTTGGTTTAAAAATGTACCTCCACA
This sequence comes from Poecilobothrus nobilitatus, assembly GCA_947095535.1. Classification (NCBI taxonomy): domain Eukaryota; kingdom Metazoa; phylum Arthropoda; class Insecta; order Diptera; family Dolichopodidae; genus Poecilobothrus; species Poecilobothrus nobilitatus. The sequence goes on along the minus strand of OX352772.1, from coordinate 47,353,890 downwards.
TCTATCTTAGGGGAGTGAAGGGTAAAAACTGGTTTACTGGAAGGTTCTAACCTAATTTTCAAGTTTAAAGAGTGTATATTAAAATCTCTTGATTTTATCACCATGTTAATTTGGAGTTTTTAGCCCCAATAATAGGGCTAGGACTCACTTAAGTTTCCGGCCTCAAATTATTTTTCCATTAACTATATCGCAAGAGTAACATTTATACTAAATTTCAATCAAATCGAATAACAATACTATGTGCAGATTAGAGTACATATCAAATAATATTCGTATTCGGATATTTTAAGGCAGACCCACTGAAGCTACAGACTTCAAATTTCGTGTCCTGATGCAGGAGCGTAAGACCAACCTGTATTCAAATTTGATTGAAATCCGAGATTTTTTTTTTTGTCTAACCACGTGGTTTTTTTAGAACAAATCATATTTTATTGAAACATTATGAGCGGGTTTCACTACAATTTACGACCTAAAAGTTTTTTGCTATTCACAACACTAACTTCTATACAAAATTGCATTCTAATCGGATAAGAATTACATGAGTTATGCTGATAAGAAACTTTGGCGGAAGCGGATGCGGTATTTTAAAAAAAAATTTTTATTTTTTTGGATATACACCCTTAAAAATATCTAGAAAATGAATTTCAGCGAAATCTACTTTTTTTTTCTGAGTACCCATCCCAACACTCGTAGTATTTAATACTACGAGTACAAAAGAAAATTAATTTGAGACGAATTAAAAATAAATTAGGTTGAAAAATCAGTCAAAGAATTTCACTTTACATTATAAGTTTGTGTGCAAACTTTATAAATTCAAGACTATATTTAATCCTTTAAATTCAAATGAAAACCAGTTTTAAATCATACCTTGCAATAAAATCATTTAAGTATGTGTAAACAAATATTTAAACAAAATATTTTATTTTTAAACGAGTAAAAGATCAGTAATTATATAACATTCGAACTACAGTCTATACAAATTTTATTTTAGTCTGATATTAACAGATTTAAAAATAAAAATGGAAAAAAAATATTTCATAATTAATTTTTGTGGTATTCTTCTAACTAAAAATAATTTTAATAAATAGGTATAAGAATCTTAACGAAATTATTTTAAACAAGAATAAATATAAAAATCATTTACAATACCGCATGGATAATATTGTCATTTATATACCTACATAAGTATAAACATTACTTAAGACTTTTACTTTTATTATCATTTAACCCTTTTTTAACCTAACATCACTTTATATTATATTCATAATTTTAAATGCACTTAGCCTCTATTTACATACAACCAAAATCACTAACCTTGCCACAATCAAAATGTTGTACTCATAAATTATTTGAATTTATGGTTGAAACTTAAAAAAGTTTTTTTTTTTTTTTTTTTTTTTTTGTTGCTGTTTTAGATAAATGTAAAAACCACAGAATTGTAACAGAATTATTGTGACTTAAGTCAGATACCAAAAAAAAAAAAAAAAGAAAAATCACAAAAACAAAGAATGTTGAAAGCAAAAAAAATGAGAGAAAGAAAAGAAAAGGTAATTTGCGAGATATTCAGTTCTGTCAGATTAAAATCTATATAAAAAATTTTCAAACTCGTCAAAAACATAAGTAAAAGAAAAAGAAAATAATACAATAAAAAGAAAATAATTACCCTGGTAGTAATTGGTTTTTTGTTTTTTGCTTTTTTTTTTTTTACCCAAAACGAATTCGGGTATCATTACCAAATACATTAACATTTTCACCTCCATTAAATAATGTTAAAAGAATTACTAATGACTTATTGGAATTTCTTATACTAACGTGTACAATACATAGAGCCTGTAGTAACTATGTATGTAACAATTTCAAATTTTATTATCTCCTTAATAATTTAAAATTATGGTTTTAAGCAAAGATAAATTTGAAAACTTTTTATTTTTTTTTTTTTCAAAGAAAGTTGACGTTTTTACATTATTCTAAGATATTAACAAGAAGAATCAAAGTGTCGCCTCATTAAGGCAAACAAACGGTTGGTAATAAGTTCAACTCAAAAAAAAAAAAATTGTTTTTGTTTTTTAGTTTGTTTTTTTTTTTTTTAAATTAAATAATTAGGGTACATAATTTATAAATTAACCAATGAAAGAATAAAATTACAGAACACTGAACTCATTATATTTTGATTCCAAATACATTGGTATCTACGTATACATAATGATTAATGATAATATTTTATTAATTATATTTTTTTATTATTTCAATAATTTAAACATGAAAAATACAAATTAAATAGAGTTTAATCATCTTTTTTTGGTATATTAGCCAAAAGACAAGCCCACCCAGAAAATTGTAATTTGTTCTTAAAATGGTTATCATAATAACAACTGAGCCAGAAGGTATTATATTAATAATAATTGTTAAAAATAGAGTCACTAATGGATGATACCTAATATCGAAGAAAAAACGAGTTCTATAAGGTGTGCTACCATACAGTATTAATCGACTAACAAGTTTACAAGTTATAAAGTACATCTACTTGTGTAGGTTGACATAGAATTATTTTATTCTTTTTTTTTTATTCACATAAGTGAGTAAAAACTATATAAGTGACAAGGAAATTACACAGCCTCTCCTTTTCAGGATATATATATCGACTATAAATATCGTAAGGGGAAATTATTCTTAGGACGTGTGTGGAATTCGAATTCACACTTCTTTGATGTTTACAGTGTATTTTATACGCTTTTATCCACTAGGACTAGGCCAACGCGATTCCAATATTCATTCTTCAAATTGATTAACATAATTCTATTGTAAAAATAGAAAAAAAAATAAATAATACAAAGAATATTAGAAAGAAATGGTACCAAAAATTTTAACAGAATAGCAGAAAAAAAACAACACACGATTGAAACTATTTTTAAAATCAATAATCAAAAATGGACTTGGTTTGATTTGATTTAATTTAATTAACTTATCACCCTTATCGTTGCAAATAAGGACACAACTAGACAGGTATGTAGGTATATAAATAGAAAGGACTACAGATGCACCTCAGGCCAGTTTGAACCCATTTTAATAGAACACGTCTGTATTTTTCTAATTTAAATATTTATATTGATTATATCGACATATCGATTTTTGACAGATCGAAAAGATTATTTAAAAAGAATTCGGCCAGAGTTTTTCTTTTGAGTTTAAAAGATTTTATTTCACACAAAAGGAAACGATTGATTTTTGATATTCTTTACCTTTGCAACTCCAGCAAAAATCATATGAAGATTGAAGAAAGTTTTAACTACTGACAGGACACCACAATTTTACTCGAATCTCGAATTTTACAGAATCAAATAAAAATACCCGCAAAAACAAGAATATTTCTGATCTAATGATATATATCACAAATTAATAATCTAGTGATCATATATTTTACCGTTATATAAAATAGAGATCAATTAATTTTATAGAAAAACGATACGAGTGATCATTAGTGAATTATTTTAATATAAATTTATTTTTGCCTTCTAGATCATCTTGAATTTTTATTCAATACCCGCATTACTTCTTTTCTATTATACAAAAAAAAAAAAAATTAGTAACCCCAAAAGAAATAAAGAATAAAAAAATAATTTTTTGTTTTAAATAAAAAATGATGACATGCCATAATTTTTTTTTTGTTTTCAAATATTTTAACTTTGCGTAAAACCAACATTTTCGTTTAATTTTTTTTTAGTTTTTAACAAAATGATGTGCAAATCAAAAAAAAATGAAGAAAACAGAAAAAAAAACATCAGAATACAGAAAATACAAATGAAATACATAATAATAATATGATCTTTTTGTATTATAGTTATTAATTTCTTTTCAGGTGACGCTCAAATGTGTTTGTTTTCAGTTTTTTGTAGTTTTTTTTTTTAATCACATCACTCACACAATATTTTTGCGCATAAATCATGTAAATCTGTTTTCTTTTTTTTTCATATTTTATAAATTTTGTTTGTAATTTGTTTGTCTTTTGTTTGTTTTTTTTTTTGTTTTATCCATAAACGAATTTATAAACGTAAAATAATTTTAAAGAAACAAGAATAATTCTAAAATAACAGAAAAATATAATGCGAACCGATAAATTCCTATAATTATTTAGCCGGATTTAGTCAAGGTTAATTTTTAGACTGAACTTTACAGAACAAAAATGTATAGTTCTAAAAGAAAAAAAAATTTGACAACTTCGAAACTTAGATTCGAAAAACAGACTCTTTCTAACTTGAAACATTTTATCGAATAGAATAAGATTATTATAGATGTATAATAAATAATTATTAATCTTTAATTTACATTAAATGACATGTTGTCAATTATTTTGTCAATCTATATCAATTTAGTAGTTCTAAACGGGTCCGTATCGAAATCCCGATTTTCAAAATCCCGTATATCAAAATCCCGCCATATCAAGTTTTTTTTAAAAATAAATATGCTGTTTTTTTAGAATTTTTGCATTAATTTTTTTATGCGTAGCTACTGTTAGATACAAAAAGGAGAATATCTGCCTTTTCCAGAATTTTTAAATAAATCTTGAAAAATTTATTTGGAAAATGGTAAAATATTTAAGATCTAAAATATGGTAAGATCTGCAATTTTAGAATTTCAATTAAAGAAGAATTTGAATTGTCGAGATTTTTTAAAAGTCGGGATTTTTCAGTGGCGGATTTTGATATGGCGGGATTTTTATATACGGGATTTTGATATGGCGGGATTTTGATATACGGATTTTGAAAATCGGGATTTCGATACGGACCCGTTCTAAACACCTAACAGTTTATATCATTTTTTATCAAATTACATATTAACTCAAATTGCTGTCATTATATGATTGACAATATAATTGACAACATTTCATTAAATGTACCAGTATCATAATACATAAATAATATGTTATTCTCTATATACATAAATAATCAATCATTAATTTCTAATACATATGTAATTAACTAATTACTAATATATGTATTATTTTTAAGAGTATGTAAAAGGGAAACACTTCCGGTTTAACTATGTATATTGGCTTCCTTTAAATTTAATAGAAGAAATTTTAATTCAAAATCAAATATTTAAATAGAGAATTTCTTAATTCGCTTTAATATACAAAAGTTTACCAACCTCTGATCACTTTCAAATAAAATTTACACATACAAAAAATTCATATAAGATAACCATATTATTATATCCATATAACATTATGTACATATAGAAAATAATTCGTTAAGAATCTTAAGATAATTACTTGTAGCTTGATTCTGTATTCTTATTTATTTTTAAGATCAGGGCAAAGATGAAGAACCCACGCGACACACCTTTGTAGCTTTTCAAGCAACAAAAAATAAAATAAAATAAAAATTAAAGAAAATGTGAAAATGTGGTGGTATTCAGACCATGTCAAGCTCCAATTTTTATTATTATTTTGTTTCTCTTTTTGTTTTTGTTTTTTTTTCTTTTTTTTTTTTGCGGTAAAATGATGAAGTATGACATAATAAGATTAAAAAGAATTAAGAATAAATCGAAGATATAGATAAAGATAATAAATTAAGGAAAAAAAATAAAGATAAAAGAAAATAATAATAATAAATAAATTATATATATTTATATAATCTTAACTATAATAAAAGTAAATAAATAATAATTTATTGAGATTTAATGGTATTGAAACACAAATCATAAAAAAAAAAACAAAAATTGAAATAAGTAAAAGAATAGGGATAAAGGTATAGAGTATAAAAAAAAAATTACAATAAAATGTAATGAACTAATAAAAAAAAAACTGGTTTAAATGAAATAGAGTGACCAGTTAAAGAATTATCTTTTACAGTATGCATTGTTTATTTTATTAATTGGTAATACAATTGGTTATATAAGATTATAATAGTTCTTAAACCTTAATAAATGCGCAGTTTAAATCATTGTAACGTGAATTTTATCATTAAATCTATCTTGAATTACCGCGATGGAGCGATTAGCCCTTCAAAACTGTTAAGCGCAATTACATTTATGAAATTTGTTTTGTGCGGGTTTTCATATATTCATATATATTTTTATTTTATTTCAATTATTTACCACAAGTTGTTGTACAAACAGAAAATTTTAAAATTTTAAGAGTTTTCCAAATTTTTGTATGTATAATTTTATAAATTTTCAAAAAATTTTAAATGTCTTGTAAACAAATAATTTTTATATGTCAACAGATTGACGTCAAACATAATATTCATATACAGTTAAGCATAAAATTTTTTTTTCTACCGAATGCATCTCTTCATTCATTCTCTTCTCTTCTCATTTAAACATTCAATAAAAAATCGCAAGAAAAAGTGCAGTAATTTTGTAGCACTAGATTTAACTGAACATACCCAATGTTACGTATATGCATTTTTTAAGTTTCTTCCTTTCTTCTAACTATGCCTAATTGCGAATATAAAACCATAACCTTACTAGCTAACTGCAGAGAAACTAATGGAAACTGACTATAGAAATAATATTTTGTACAATAAAAGTGAAATCGAATTTTAGTAAAACTATTCAGTTAAAATATCTGCAATAGTTTTCAACATTCGAAATCATATTATAATATACATAAGTTAAGTATATACATGATCTGACTAATAGCGTAGTGGTTCAATCGAATGGTGTCGGATTTAAACTTCGGTTAGAATAAATCGTTAGATCATATAAAATATTAGTAATTTATATCGTAATAATTAATATCATAATATAAAATAAATATTCTTATATAATATGTATAATATAAAAGATGGCGTACCAAAATAATATTTATGTCTAATATCTCATAGTCTTATACAGTCGAAATAGATATAAACAGTCGATTAATCAATGACTTAGTGAAAATATAGATTCATGAAACTGAAGCCTTTAGTCTATAATGACTCTGTAGACGCCCTATGCTCCTTATAAGTTGAATGGAAAGGAAAAAATATAATAAAATACATATGTAAGTGTACAAGCACGTTTGTTTTTTAATTAATTTTAATCATTATCTATAATTATAATTCAGTAGTTTTCAGCCACACGCTACGTATTATGAATTCCGTTTCAAGCTTGGAACATCAGTAACTACATATTTTTTACGATTTTTCTACTATAAAACCTATACATAATATTAATAATAAAAAACATAAACAACACATTTAATTTTTACATTACAGTAGTATGGTACCTACGATAGTCGGTAGTAGTACCAAAACGTACACGACAGAATAACAAAAAAAAAAAACACAAAATTATAAGAGACATTTTCATTTACTCTTTTTAAAATTGAGTATTTTTTTTCCTCTCGAGTCGACTCGACTTTAACGGCTCAACTATTCTTTGGCTATATGTAAGAAATGTAGTATGTACTTTAACTTATGCATGTACATATACGGTGTTCAAAATTGAGGTATCATTTTAATTTTAATAAAAAAAGATTTTTTTTTGAAATATTAAATATATTTTTATTTTAATTTATTACAAATAGGTTCCGATTAATAATGAAAAATTATGTCGGCCAAGTGGCCCCCTCTACTATTTCGGCAGGCTTCCAATCTTTTACCAAAATTCTGAATCACGTTGTTCAATAAACTGTTCTGAATGGTTGAAATCTGCTCGATAATGTTGTTTTCAAGCTCTTGAATTGTTGTGGGATTATTGCTGTACACTTTCGATTTCACAAAACCCCACAAAAAAAAATCCAACGGTGTCAAATCGCACGATCTTGGTGGCCACATCACTCCTCCTCTACGAGAAATAATGCGATCTTCGAACTTTTCCTTCAAAAGATCCATTGTTTCTCTTGCTGTGTGGCAAGTGGCACCGTCCTGTTGAAACCACATATTCTCTACATCTAAATCATCAATTTCCCGCCACAAAAAGCTTCGGATCATCTCCCTGTAGCGATTTCCATTGACCGTAACCGCATTTCCATTTGCGTTTTCAAAAAAATATGGTCCGATGATTCCTCCTGACCACACACCACACCAAACTGTAACTTTTTGTGGATGTACTGGTTGCTCCAAGATAACCCTTGGATTCTCTTCACCCCAAATGCGGCAATTCTGTTTAATGACGTAGCCATTGAGCTGGAAATGAGCTTCGTCGGTGAAGATTATTTTGTTAAAAAAATTCTCATTTTCTTCTTGTTTTTCGATTGCCCAAGAAACGAATTGCCGACGTAATGCATGGTCAGTTGGTTTTAATTCTTGCGTCAGCTGGATCTTATAAGCCTTTAAATGAAGATCACGATGCAAAATGTTGAATAATATGGATGGTTTGATGTTTAATTGCTGCGAACGATGACGAATGGAAGTTTTTGGATCTTCTTCAACACTTCTGATCACAGCGGCTACATTCTCGGTTGAACGGCCACTACGTTGATAAATGTTGCCTCTGTTATCAAGGACAGATCCAGTTTCTAGAAATTTATCAACCATCAGCTTGATGGCACGATTTGTTGGAGCAATATTTCAAAAAATGTTGTAATAACAAAAACACATTGTTCCTTCGTGTAACGTTCCATATTAACTAACCGGAATGTATTTAGAATATACCTAAAGAAACCTCGTGTAAAAATTTCAGGTAGAAAAAAAATGGCGGCAAAATCAAAATGATACCTCAATTTTGAACACCCTATATAAAGAAAAAAATTTAAAAATTGATAGAAATCATCATTTATCACAATATGTATTGAAATTTTAAATAATGATGAATGATATTGATCTGATATTAATAATCAATATGTATCTAAGTATGTACTTATGTATGACCAGCGGGCAGAGTTTTTTTAAAATTCAAATATATAATTGTTTTGGTTTTGTACTTTTCTATTAAATTGTTGCATTTATGTCTGAATGTTTGTGTATTATTTGAACCGATTATAGAAAACTTTTCTAATACTTAAATTTTAGTATACACCAGTTCTTACAACCAAAATTATATTTGAATAATTTTTTATTTTTAAATATTTTGTATGTCAATTTTATGCAGGGTTACCGTTTGTACAATTGTGGTAATATTGGTACGGTCTTCTCGCCCTCTGTACCATGTACAATCTTAATCAAGGATTGTACGTCAAATATACTGTCTTTTTAGATTTTAAATTTTTTACATTAGGGCAAGGTAAAACGAACAACGCCAATATTGTTACAGGCAACGTTGTCTATAAAAAAAATTAACTGAATTTTGCTTCAAACTTTGTTTGTGCATTTTACGAATGTTTTACGGATACTTATTCTGTTTTCCCCATGTACCTCTAAAACATTTATTTCGAACTCCATAAATAAATAGACATAATAGTCCTCACTCACAATACAAAATATTCTAAATATACGTACACCAACTACAGGCTCTTTATACAATTTAATTCTGTTTTGGCGTTATTTTAAATAATTTCAGTTAGTGTTTAGACGAATTTGGTTTTACTTTCTGATTTTTTACGGATTGTACTTTTTCATAAATTCTATTTTTCTAAACTGCAACTGTTTATTATATGAATTGGGATTCAACATAGAATTTGACTACATATTAACAGGGGCCCCTAGTTTCAAATAAATTTTAATATGAAGTTAAGTCAATCATTTTAAGTTAAAGTGCAAACATTTTACCAAAATAAAAATTACATATTTATTATTTACTAATTCTTAAAACTTCAGAAATGGTCACCTTTATTTAAAAAAAAAAACAAACAAACAAAATATTGAGATAAAATCATAGGATAGTCTCAGTCTGTAATTTACATTTTTGACATATCATAAAAGATTTTTGACATCATTAAAAAAAAGGAATATTGATTATTTAACAGATTCTTTGGAAAAAAAACTAATATATTATATATTATGTATATAATATATGTATGTACTAGTATATAAACTTTGATGCTTATCTATAGAATAGTTAGACTAGTTTTTTTTTTTTTAAATATATGATTTGTTTATTTTAAATGCAAATAAAAAACAAAGGATTAAACTAAAAGTTAATTAAAAGATTGAAAATCATCTAAAATAAAGAAATAAATCAATCATTTTATCAATATACATAAATCATTTTGGACTCAAATAACCAATTAATAATTTATTTTTAAGATCAAAGAGACAATAGGTGATTATTAACAGATACTGATGTATACTTAAGTATATTTTATGAATATTTTTTTTTTATATATACGTATAATTATTTTAATAGTTAAAGTATAAATAGTTATAGAATTTATTATAATGCGGCCATTATTTTAAACCTACGAGTATACTCGTATATAGTTAAGTTGTTTATGTCATTTTAAAAATCTAATCGAAACAAATGTTAAATCTATGATAGAGATTATATTAGTATTGTTTTTTTTTTAACTCAAGAGCTTGTATATATATATATATATATATATATATACATATATATATTTTAAGTATATGTTTTCACTTTTCAGTGGGAGGACTCCAGTTGGCCTAAACCAATTTCTGAAAAAGACATTATTGGCATAAAAAAAACTTTTAGCATAAAAGCAGTTAACATAAAAAAATATTTAACATTTCATTTATACTTTTTTAGTGAATATTACGAAATAAAGATCTAAAATAATATAAAAAATAAACTAATGTGACATTTCGCATAAAATATTATTGACAAATGGGACATTTGGAATAAATATTTTGTAGAAGATCTCTTTTTTATTAGTTACCTAATAAGGTTGTTAGTGTTGGTCATGATTGATAATAAAAGCTTGGTATAGCTGCGATAGTGGTATTTATAATTCTATATTTAAATTTGTAATTTAGATATCTGTACTCGTAGACCTAAGAATGTTAAAGTTTAAAATCCATATGCGAAAATTAATAATAAATAATAACATTTTTTGGGGTTTCAATAATTTATTTAGTAAAGGTTTAAGTGTGGAAGCCTCCATTCTTTTTAAAGTTTTTTTTTTTTACATATACACATTTCAAAACAATTAAAATATTGAAATTGAGGAAATATTAGTTATGAAAAAGATAAAATTAGAAAGAATTTTTTAGAGATGGGTTTCACTAAATGGTTTAGCTGTAGTTTGGGGGCGGCAGTCACCACTATTTGAAATATATATAAAAAAAAAAAGTAGTTTATAGGAATTTAGAATTGGTTAGAATGTCAGAGTTCTATACCTTCTAGAACATACAGTTAAATGAAAAGGACATACAGTTAAATGGCATACAGTTAAATGACACACAATCAAATGAAATAAATGTCTTATGATAGTAACCCTTGTAATTTGTATTGTGAGTTGGGATTAACACTTATTATATAATAGTAAATTTTCATCTACGCTTTTTTTGGTTTAAATTTAAATACAGAATTATAACAGTCATGATCACCATTATGATTATTATAATCACCATTATGATCATCATCATCAACATCATGACCAACGCAACTAACCTTAGTACGTTAACAACAAAATACAAATCATCTACAAAAAGTTGATTGCAAATACCCCATTTGTTAAAAAAAATTTATGTCAAACGTCCTATTTACCAATAAGATTTTATGTTCCATTAGTATAAATGGAATTTTGCTCAACGTCTTTTTGTATTAACTGGCTTTATGTTAAAAGTCTTTTTATACTAACTGTATTTATGTCAAGTTACTTTTTGAGAAATGGATTAATATAACTATCATAGATCCATTTTAAATATCCATTACGATTAACCCCATTTCTATTAAACCCCACGTTCTGATTTGCTTTTTTAATTTTAATATTTCTTTACATACCTATAAATCGAGCTATTTCGAAAATACTGTATCTTAAGTACTATATACTAACTTATACACTACTGATTTTAGTGTTTGATTGTAGAAAATACGGGATATATACATATATGTTTGTTCTGATAAAAAAGAGTATTTTTTATTTACTCTTAAATCTTAATTTATTAACCCTTTGCTTCTTTGCTTTCGGTTCATTAACCTTTTTTAATACTTTTTTGAATAACTGTTATTGTAGCTAAATTGATTAGTTTTTTAAGCATTAAGATTAAGTTTAATTTAAACCTTTTCTGGTTCCCATATACCTTTTTCTCATATAAATTCTTTTTTTCATATTAGTTTATTTAACATTATAGCACATTATAGATAATTTTGCGATAATTTTGGGATACAATTTATATTCCAACAAATACTAAACGATTACAGTTTTTAAAAACTTCAACAAGAAACATAGTTTTTAATAAAAAAAAAAAAGGATATGAATTCTCACAAACACTGAGTTCCTTTTCACAAAGAAGTTATACTTTTAAGTATATATTCATTGTAATAATTCTAAAAATAAATTTTCATTATTTGCAAGTGAAAATTTAAAATTATTCATTCAATTAATTTTAATTTATCTTAATCAATATAACAGTATATGTATATATACCTAAACTTATACACAAGTAATTCGAAATCGAAAATAATTGAAATTTATCTGTGGAGTTTTGTTTTATGAAAGTAAAAATTCTTAAAATTAACAAAAAAACGAGGAAGAATACAGTTGACTTTGTCAACTCTTAGATACCCGTACGAACCGTTAGTATGTTCACAGCCTGTCACTCTGCTTACAATATTATTTTTTTAATATTTTAGTATTTTAAAATAATTTGGGTGAATTTTATAATTTCTAGAACTATGGGTTGTACATATATTCAAACTACATGTTTATATGTACATTCTTCAAAAGCAGATTCTAACCTTCCACATAACGATTATCAATCCAAAACTTTTTCAAATATTCTATAGTACCATTTAATACTAAGCGGTAAATGTATATTAAATTTACTAAGTACAAAACAGTAAATATAATTTTAAATATTATATTATATTATATTTAAATATTCCATTGACAGAATAATTTCTTATAAGTACAATAAAATACATATATGTATGTAAATACGGCGCTATATAATATACATCTATACTCTTATCATTCATGCACTAGTGACATATACGATATGTAAATAAGCATGATATTATATAAGTATGTATATATATCAATATCATATAAATAAAAATTCTTCAAGCAACCGTTATGTTGTTTATTTCTTTACATTTTTTTGTACTACGCATTATATCCTCAACAATTTCAAATTATCGAGTAAAACAAAATGGAAAAAATTCGTTTTAAAGAAATTTGTTAGAAAATTTGAAAAAATCAAGTAACACTTTCGTCAATTATAAAGTAACCCTATATTATTAAAAAAAGTTGTTAACAGAAATGAAAGTATAATATTGGAGCTTTAATTTTTGTGTATTACTTCAAAAAAATTTTAACAGGTGTTCAAGTTACAGGTGTTTAAAAATAGGAAATTTTCAGTTTTTGACCCCTTACAGCTCCTAAACGGGGGGTGATACAAAAAAAATTTCTGAAATGACTCATACTAATTTTCAAAGATCTAACTTCTGTCAAAATTTCAAGTTTCCAACTTTAACCGTTTAGAAGATGGAAGGATTAAAGAATTTTGCAAAATTTGAGTTTCGCATAACGGTAAATTAAGACACCGGATGCCACAAATATATATTTATTGTATATATACTTTTAAAGCTAATGAAAGTAGTAATCGTTTGGCGTTTTCAAAATGAAGATATACCTTATACAACTTGTGCTATAACAATTTAAATATAGAGCTTTTTTGAACCTTTGGGGAGCTGTAGCTCCGTAACGGGTGGGGCTACAAAAAAAAGTTATTAAAATAAAATTTATATTTTTGTGAGATCTATCAGTAGTTAAAATTTCATAGCTCTATTGCAAAAAAAATGTGGGGATCTAAAAGTTAGGTGTTCGAGAGCTACCCTAAGGCTTGGTCCAAACTCAACCAAAAAAAATAGGGAACCTACAAATTACTCCCAAAATATTTTGTGTAAATTTCAAGATTCTAGCTTTCTTAGTTTTTGAGTTAGCGTGCTGACGGACGGACGGACGGACGGACGGACATGGCTCAAAAGTCTTAGAATTTTTTTCTGATCCGATCCATACCTTTGAAGGTATATCTTATTTCGAGGTGTTACAAACGGAGGAGTAATTTTATTATACCCGATCCTATCGTACGGGTATAAAAAAGACTTAAAAAAATAATTTGTATGCAACGACAATATTTTCAACCGGATAACAATTATTTATTTATGTATAAAATATGGCTATAATTTTTATTTTATTTTACATGAAACACTATAATGACTTTAGTGTTAAACAGAATTTTAATCAAAAAAAAAAAAAAAAAAATCTATTGTTCAGCAAAGAGTACGAAACAATTGATTCAAAAAAATATTTCTTTAATCACTATACGCAGAAAAGCAGAAAGTCATTCTTAAAATGTAAGACTAAGGATTTCATATAGGTAGTAAATCTTTATTCATGGGATTCTATAATATAATTTGCCTTCCGAATCGCAGAATTTGTCATGACAATTCTGGATGTAAAGTTTTTGTGATTAAAATAATGAAAATTGGCTACATTTAAAAAAAATTCTACCAACAATTTTGAAAATTTATTTAAAAACAAATTAGCGGTAAATTTTAAAAAATAAAATGCAGAAGAAATAACTTCTAAAATACTTGATGACATCTTTCTTTTGACTTAATTGACTTTTGACATTATCAGAAAATTTTATATTGAATCCATTTTACTTAAAACATCTTAAAATTTTGGGTTTGGTATAAGTGACATCAATCATGAGATAACTAAAAAAAAAAAAAAAAAGATCTCATATCAACAACTGAAGATTATTCTTTTGAACAAGACATAAATTCATTGGAATTCTTAATGTTTTCAAGCATAAGAATCACATGACATAATCATTAAATTATTTTATAAAATTTTAAAATTATTGGGTGGAACAAAATTTTATGATTTATTTTAAAAAACAAAACAATTCTATTTTTGAATATAAATAATAAAAAAATTATTTATTAAAATAATTAATTACTTCATTAATTATCCTAAAAACTTTAAAATTTCACGATTTATTAGAAATAATACAAAAATATATCTGAAAAAATAAAAATGTAGAGGGAGGATATTCTTCATTTTATATATAAATGTACAGAAATTAATGAAAAATTTTTGACACAATAAGTGATAAATAAAATTTTTATGTTAGGTTTGTCATTACTGATATGTCATCGTTTCTAAATTAATTAGCCACTATATTTTTTATCCTTTTTTATCGCTTCTTTGTCAAAGAATTTTAAAATAAAAACTTCAAAAACATCCGGTTTTGTAATAATTGCATAACTATAATTAATTTATCTATATTTAATTTATCAACTATAACTATTAACTATAACAATAACTATTTTAATTTATCATAAAGGTTAAATCTAATGTTATTTTATTAAATAAATTTAAAAGATTTTTTTATATAAGTTTTTATTTTTCTCAAAAGTAAGTACATACTCCATAATATGAGAATTGTGAAAAGAAACTTTGACTGACAAGCGTTAACGACAAGGTTAGGTTAGGTTAAAGTGGTTGTCGGAACAGCACACTTAAACCGTATTTGATCCATTGTGATACTATATAGAAACTTACAAAGCTAAGAATGCTCTTCACATTCTTATCAGCTAGATCGCTGAGGTTGTTAAAGTGATATTGTCTCATTTGCGTATTTTAGCCGACAAGGCTGAACATTTGAGACTCGTTGCCTCCTCTTCTTTTTCTTTGCTGGTTCTACTGTAGTCGTTTGCGGATAAGCCAAATCTTTTGGCATCCTTCCCTATTAGACAGTGACCGGTGATTGTACCCATTACTATTTCAATATTCCCATTTTAAAAGAAAACAAATCATTAGAACGACAAACGGCGTTAACGTCAAACTATGAATTCAAATATTCAAACATTCATATAAGTAAATATGAATTTACATCTTATTAGCACGCAGTTCAAAACTGTACTTAACTTAGAGACACATTTAACGTTGCTGAAATGATACCATTCCAGCATTCAGCTTTAAATAATGACACATTAATTCTGTAGAGTGTCGATATAACATACAAGAGTGTAACATAAACCAGACGCCAAAATTACCTCTTATAACCGTTTTATTAAAATTTCGTTATTTCAAATTCTTATTTATTTATTTATTTATATGCAGTTACCGTGGTACATAAATGTGTCAGGTAGCTAACCCCTGTTTCCTGGTAGGAATGTGGGGTTTATGAGATATTATGTGATATATTTAAGTATTTATATATTGCGTTATATGAATATTTTTTTTTTTTTTATATTATAATTATTGTACCCAGCCGGGAATCGAACCCGAGACCTCTCATTCCCTTATGAATGAGAAGCGGTGCGTAAACCACTGCACCAATGGCTGGATTAAAATTCTATTTTTAAAAATTCCGTTTTTTTTTTTTTTAAATTCATTTTGCCAAACATTTGAAATACACAAAATTAAAATAAAGCAAAAAAATGGTATTTTAAGAAGTAGAATTTTGAATAATGGGATTAAATAATATAGACTTTTGTATTTAAAGTCCTAACCATTAATGTATATATTAAAATTATATCAATTACCATTTAACTTTTTCTGTCAAAGTGTCAAAAGGGCACTTGGGTTAAAGAAAGTTAACAAAATAGAGACTTTTAGAGAAATGCACAAAAAAGACACTCTGTAAAAATTGTTGGATGGATATTCTTGGAAATTCTGCATAAATCTTTCTGGCAAATGGAACACAAAACATATAAAACAAAAACTTGTGTCTTTTTGAAAAATTGCTTTAAATGAACTGAACTGAACAGCTTTCAACCCGCATCATTAAATTGCCTTAGGATGAAAGAGACTTTAGTGGTGCAAATTTACATTTCCTACCCTTCTTAATTACAAACAATTTCTGTATAATCGTCTTACAACAACTTTATGTATGAACAGTCAAAAATTGTTTACAATTAAGTATATAGGGTAGGAAATAAACTGTCAGAAATTGTTTGTAATTAAGTAAAGGGTAGGAAATGTAAAGACAGTTGTTTAAAACAAAATTCAATTTTTCTCATTAAAATAAAATACCAAAAAAAAAAAAAACAAACAAACAATAATATTGTTAAAAAATATTTTTCTAATTTTTTTTTTTTTATTACAATAAAATATGTTAAGAAAATTGTGCTTCCGTAATATGAAAAAAAAAAGTTATATGATGGTTGTTTCCTATCAAATTGATAACATTTTTGAGGCATTTTTTTTTCTCTTATTTAATTTAATTGTTTTTTTTTTTTTTTGTATGAAAACTGACTGAAGTAAGTAGTGATAAAATAATACAATATTATAATAAAAAAATTATTATTTTAAAAAGTAAATAATGTTAAATTAAATGAAAAGTCATTCTTTACAACTTCCTATGAAGATTATCTTAAAATTGTAAGCAACAGTGTGTCCTTCGTCTTTAAATAAATAGAAAATAAAAAAAAATTACAATCTACAATTTTATTAGATACTTTAGAATGCAATGAAAAACCTTCACACTTAAATTTGATAGTTTTTTTTTTTTTTTGGAAATAACTACAAAAATGATGATTACTTCAATTTCATATAAGGTATTAAAAATAATTGGAATTTATGAGATATTTTTTTTTTCTATTTATATTCTTTTGTCATTTAATACTTAATAAAAAAAAAAAATGAATTGCCTAAAAATTATAGTTTTGAAATCTTACAATCAATATAACTAAAAAAAAAAAATTATCTTCAGATATATCTTTAATATAATAATTTGAATCATTTACAATATAACTGAAAAACATTATTTTGTCGTTAGAATTTCAAAAATGTGGAGGTTAAATTAAATTTTTATTTAATATTTAATTTTAATATTTTTGTTGTATAGATCATTAATTATTTTTAATTAGGATTTCAACAGTTTTTTCTATAAATTGAGAAACTTCAATTTATAAGAAAAAAATTCTTTCCTCCATTTCAATTTTTTTTTTGTTTTTTGACACTTTTTTTTTGGAATACTGCAACTTTCAATGAAGCAAAATGTCTAAGTATCTCGAAATCAATCAGTTTGTTTTTCTTTCTCATACTTTTAGATTACGTGTGAAAACTTAAGGTCTCTGCTACAGATATTTTTGAAAACAATAACACCCACCTTATACACAATAGAATTTACACTGCAAATATTCTAAATTATGTGCTAAAATTTGTGTGCATTTTTGAATATTAATTTAAATTTATTAAATATCGGAAGCAGATGTCAAAACTTTCAAAGTTATTCAATTATTAAGAGGATTAAACGGTTTTAATTAATACAACTAATGCTGGATTAACAATTAATTTTCTCTCATTTTACTCTCTATAAACAGTCTTTACACAATCTACAAGAAAGTATTAATTTTATTAAATTTTGAATTTTGCTCTCTTTGTTAACTAATATTTACTTTAATATTTTGTTTCTTGTTGAAAATTATTTAAAAAATACATATTACAAAAAAAAAAAATATACCACAAACTAAAATAAATGGCTTCTTTTTTTTTGTTTTTTTATTATATCGTCCAGATATAAATATCTTCCGATATTTTTAGGGTCCTTTTGCCTTAAAGCATATGGGCCATCTCGGTACAAGTATTAAACTATAATTGTATTTTAATATTTTGTTTACATTATTTTATTATATTTTATATATTATTTTTGACCTGACCGGGGTTTGAATCCGAGACCTTTCGTCTGAAAGACCGGCTTTTTTTAATTTTTTATTTTGATACTATTAAATTTTTTAACACTTGATTTCGTAAAGAAAACGACAAAAAATTAAAAGTTAAGTAGGTTTTGCAGAGGAATTAACGCGATCGACAGCGGGCAGCATTTTTTCTGCACCTATCCTAGTCTGTTTTTCTTTTTCTAAGATTTAGGTGAACTTTTTGACATTGGTGTGAGAAGTCTTCAAAACTTCTTCCGGCAGAGTGACATCATCGTGGCATAAATCTTAAGAAATTTAAAACCAACTCTGATCGAATAGGGTCTTCTAGGTTTTGAAGGTACACTATGGACTTACAGTCTAGTGAATTCTGACTTCATCAATAAAAAATAAGTTTTTTCAGGACTGCGAAAAGCACTGCGTTCATTGTGAATACTTTCATACAATTTAATACTTTTTATACTTACTTTGACAGTTGGCTGCGTATAAAGCGCGAACAAATGTATTCATTATAAATGCTGTATACAGATTTTTAGGAGATACTATAAGGTTATTTTAGTTTGCTTTTAGAAGTTCTTCTTATATTTTGGAGTTTCGGTAGAACATTGGTATATAATATAAAAGAATGAATTCATTATTTTAATATATATGACTCGTACATTGTGTTTGTGTTACTTTTTTTTTGTGATTTATTTTTTGTTTAAAGAATAAATTTATATAAATAATAATGTCACGGAAATCAAAAAAATTGATAATTTCTTATGTTTTGCTTAACATTTTCAATAACTTATCAGTTTTTTCTTGGGAACACTGTATTTATAAATATGCACACATATATTTTTTTTATTATTTCTTATGTACATAAGTATATTTCAACATTTTGATTTTTAGGAAAACTTTTAAAACAAATAAACCTAAATTTTCTTTCTTATCTATCTTAAAAGATAAAAACTTGATCTTTATTATATGTTCATGTTAAAAATTTTGTCATTTTTTCAAAACAGTTTAGAAGCCCTATTAATTACCCCCATTCTATTCAAAAACAACAAATCAACAAATTACGAAATTAAATCAATTTTTATACAAGGTTCTCTTTGTTTTGTTTTTAAAAACATTCATTTTTGATAAACAAACATCAATATCTTAGATTTTTAATGTAATTAAATTTAAAAAATGAGTCAATTATCGTTTTAATTATTTAATAGGTACTTTAATAAAAAAAAAAAAATTAAAGAACACAAGCAATTTCGTAATACCATGTATAATACGTTGTATTAATAACAAATATGTTTTTAGTCTAGTACAAAATAGTGAAATAACTTTAATTCACTCTATACTACAGCGGTTATAACCCTTTCTATTACAGTAAAATAAACTGTATAACAAAAGTTGCAAAAGATTCTAACAAAAGCTGCCGTTAATAAAAGTAACAGGATTAATAAATTAGAATTAAAAAAAATTAGATAATATTTTTAAAGCTAGAATTGTTTTGTGACTGAAAAGGAACTATTATTGAACATTTTTCATTCATTCATTCATTGAAATTTCATTTCATTTTTGAACATTCATTTATTATTGAAATTTCATACATCAGAAATAATTCAACATACACATATGTAGGTGCAAAAAAAAGGACTTATGAAAGAATGCATAATTATCTATAATAGTAATCATTGAGGTGAGAGCGGTTGGATTAAACTAAACACTAATTATAGGAGTATAGGAGGAATTATAAAAGTAGCTTAAGTTTCCAATCGAATAAGAAACGTAAAATTTTTATGCTGTAAGAAAATATACACTCAAATTAAACAATATAAATTAATTGTTTACCAACGATATAGGAATTATATCTTAATATAATTTTAATAAGTACTGATGGGGCCTCGGTGGCCTAGTGGGTAAGAGCGTGTAAAATACATAAAAGGGAGTGTGGGTTCGAATCCCACACACGTCGTAAGAGTTATTCCCCTTACGTCATTTACAGTCACGCCTGAACAGGAAAGACTGTGTCCACATTTTTTGTGGCAGAGAAATGCATTAAAAAAAAAAAAATAAGTACTGACTAATTCTCAAAAATTAATAGAACTTAATATTAATTCCCATTTTTTCATGCATAGGTTCAGATTTTTATATGATTGTAAAATATTTTCTTTTTTTTTTTTTGCCTGCAGGAGGGAGAACTTCAAAATACACAAACAAAACCTAAGCCTCCTTGGTAGTCTGGAATGTTTACTCACTAAACCAAACTCCGCCCGAAACTAATGTAATGGATTTTCCCCCCTAATTCCAATATAGTATAATGGCTGAGGAATAGGATGAGAAAAGGAAAATAAAAGAAATAAGCAGAAGAAATGTTCAATTTAAATTGTGGGCGTGAGATTAAATGGGAAATTTAGCAGATGTAAGTTGACTCTGTTTCCCAGAACTTCTGCAATAGGAAAACATCTGTGGTAGTAATGTGTTTCACAATTTGGTTGTACGCCGATTTAGGAATGAGTACTGACATTTTTATCCATAATAAATCCACACGGCATATAGATTTTATGCACAATAAATGAATTATATGGATATCCACAATAAAAACTATATGATGCAGTACAAATATTTTAATTTATTTGTTTAACTGAATAACTGACTCAACTCAACCCGGGGCGCATAATTAAGTAATAAATAAAATTCATAAAAAATTCCTAAAAATGCTTATTTAAGTAAAGATTTTTTTTTTTTATAACAAAGTACTTGGACTACTAACCGATAATAAGGTAGGTAGGTAGGTATGGTGGCGACCTTCATGATGCTGCTTGAAGGCCTCAATTAGCACTAGATTGCGCCATTTTGATACCACTGCACTCATGTGACCCGTGTTTTTAGATTGTTTGCGGTTTTATATCCAACCCGAGCGGTTTAGATACAAGATCAGTTCTTTGATTTTGTGTTTAGAAAGCTCGCTGAGGTTGTGGAAGAACGGCTATAATAGAACGCTGAGGTTGTGGAAGAACGGTTGTGGAAGAACCGATAATAAACTTTTGAGTCATATATTTGAATAACAAATAAAATCCAAAATTGATTTAAAAATGTATCGTAAATAGATAATATATGAATTATATTCTGGTATTCATATTTTATTTATATATCTTAACAGTCGAATAAATAAATTTGAAAAATTAATCAAGATTATAACCTATTATTACAATAATATGATAATATTATAATCGTCTGTTGATAAAATTGATAACAATTTTCATTCAAAAATGTTTCAAAAACAATTGTTTAAGTCCTATACATTTATTTTATTTACCTATAAACTAAATTATTACGCATATTATGTATTCCTACTCCATAAAACCTCATAAATATAAATATTAAATATAAACTTAGATAATTAATAAATTTTATTGCTAATAATAATAAAACTATTATATGTGCATACTCGATCGACAATAGAGGTATATATAAGAGTTTTTACAAAAGAATTATTTATTTATTTTCTATATAATCATATTGAATTTATTTTTAATTCAATGAAAGCAACTATCTTAAATAAATAACTAAAAAATAATAAATATTATTAAAAAGTTTGCAATAGAAAATAAAACAACCATTAGGATAAGATTCACTTTTAATATTCTATCGTGCCCTTCAACCCTTTCGCTGGCAATACTTTTATTTTTAATATTATATGAGTATAATAATATGAGTGCAAGTGTATGATTATTTATAAGTATTATTTATAGTAGAGACAATTCTAACTTGAACGTTTGAACTCTAAAATACACCCTTGCAATATCATAATACATTGTAAAATTATATAAGTATGTTAATAGTCGAAGGTATGACTTAGGTTAGGTTAGGATAGATTAAGGTGGCTGCCAAAAAGGCACACTTAGACCGTATTTGGTCCATTGTGATACCACATAGAAGCTTTTCTATCCCACTCGTTAAAACCAGTTTGAGCTTTTCAAAAGCGAAGAATACTCTTCACATTTTTACCTGACAGATCGCTAAGGCTGTCGAAGAGATATTGCCCCAAATGGGTATTCCTTCTTGCCGACAAGTGCATAGGACATGGAGAGTAGTTTCCTCCTCTTCTTCATCCTTGCAGGCTCTACAATAGTCGTTTGCGGATAAGCCAAGTCTTCTGGCATGCTTCCCTATTAGACAGTGACCGGTGATTATTCCCATTGTCATTCCAATGTCTGCCCTTTTGAGGGAAAGCAGATCATTGGATCGTCTTAAATCGGTTTTGGGCCATATCAATCTTGTGATATTGCACGAGGTTAAGTTTGACCATTTGTAATTTACCATATCCGTTATTTCCTTTCGAAATAACGTTTTGCTTGTGGATAGAGGTACCCCTAAGGTACGACTTAACTTCGATGGACATAAGTTTCATGGAACTAGTGTGCAGTAAAGGAAGAAACATATATTCTGAGAAGTTAACTCATGCCTCCTTAATAGTCTTTTTTTCCTTCTTTTTTGTTTTGTTTACCCACAATAACATACAATGTGATAAAGCAAATCAAGTTTTTATTTCTAGGTGTAATTATGCGGTACGTACTCTTTTAAAGCAGAAGCAATACTGATTTTGTTTCCAAATGATCAGTTTCCAAACAAAACAAAAAATTTAAAAGAGAAATTAACATTTATCTTACTAATTTCATAAGTATACATAATCTCAATTTTCGAAATAAAAAGCCTAATTTCGTCCTAACTTCTTAATAATGTCCTATTTCTTGTTAACGATATGAGCTTTTTTTTTTTTTACACGCTACCCAAACTCTAGGAAAGTTTTCCGTTTTACAAAATTATTGTAGGTTTGAGCAAGAAGCAGAGGAGTTCAAGGGAAATATGAACATAAAGGAGAATTGGCAGGTAAATTGGAGACGAACCTGAATATGTAATTTATGTAATGTTAGTAAACTGTGTTGTATTGTAACATTGATAGTATTTGGTACGGCAGGGAAAATTTCAATATAATATTTTGCTCTAATTTTCTTTTTACATAAAATAAATTTGTGTGACCCATATGGAGCACGAATCCATTATTCTTCAACTATAATACATGACTTGCAGAATATATAAATATGGATGTAGAATAGGTTCTCGAGACTCCGTACAAGTTCATATATTGAAAAGACGTAATTACTGAGATTTTCGCTATAAAAAATATGAAATACATCATACGAATCAATTAAACGTTTGTACCTCAGTAGTTGGGAATCAATAAAAATGAAATAAAATGTATCACTGTGTATCATCTTAGTTAAGAAATTTTTAATCATTTTCTTTTGATTTCCATTTCAAAAATATTAAAAAATTTCTTTTATTATTATATTTTATATCCTCTACCACTTTTCTTTTTTCCTTCTTTACTTTTCATCCATTACAGCCGAGTAATAAAAGCTTTAATGAAACAAATGATTAAAGAAACTGAAGATTAGACAAACACTAAAGAAAATGACTTAGTTAATGCCCTGTACTCCTTATAGGAGTGGAACGGAGAACAAAGAAGTGTATAGAGTAGATATAGAAATAAAACAAAAACAACCTTATCATCCATTGTACTGCAAAAGAAGATACAATGTTTATCCCCACTATTCTGGCTATGGAGTAACGTGATTTTAACGAGTAAAAATCTTAGATTATCAAGAAGAGGAAGGTGGCGACTTTTAAAGATTTCCATCTTCCTTACAAAATAAAAAAAAATATATACATATATCAATATTTTAAAGTTAGAACTAATTGGAAAATGTTTATCATATACCTATGAGTTAGAAAACTTTAAAAGATTTACAATTACAATTCTCTCCTCTCCTCCGCAAGAAAAACAAAACTGAGGATTTTCAACGCCTGTGCCTGTGCTGTTATACGGAAGTGAAACTTGGTTAATTAGCAGCATAGGCTTACTAACAAATTACAGGTCTTCATAAACAAATGCCTCCGAATAATTTACCAGATATTCGGGTCAAACAGAATATCTAACGGCCAACTCTGGAGTATGTGCGGGGAAGATCTAATTGAAATAGAAATAAGAATAAGAAAATATAGATGGATCTGGCAAATAACTCAGCGACCAGAAAACATGATAGCCAGAGAAACCCTGGATTGGCAACCAGAAGGAAGAAGAAACATAGGCAGAACCATAAACAGTTGGAAAAGAACAATATTGAAAGAGATAGACAAAATTAACAAATCATATGGTCACAAGTTAAAGCTATATTACAAAATAGAAACAGATAGGAAGGCTTAGTGGATGCCCTATTCTCCCTGGCGGAGTTATAAGGGGAAAAAAAACTACAATTAGAATAATACTTCTAACTTTAAATCTCTTTTATAATATATATCTGATGCAATATGTTATGACAATGTTAAAATCAAATATGCCTTCTCTGATAAAATTCAATAACCGATGGATTAATAAATCAATTTTTAATTATTTTTTAAAGTATACATATATATAATATTATGTATTAAAAAAAAAAAACATATGTAAATAAAGTAATAACAAAACAAATTTCAATGAATAGACAAATTATATTCTATACAATATTATGTTATTATGTTCGTTTCGATTTCACTTATAAATTTACAAAAATCAAAATAATATTCAATCTTTTATTTCCATTTTTCTAAAAAAAAAAAAACCAAAAAAAAAAATTTGATCTCATAAAACAATAATTTTTTTTTACGCGACTCTGTTGTCTCTCTGTCGACTATAAAGAAATGAAATTCAATATTCTTTAGAAAAAAAAAAAATCGTGAATTTATTATATTTTCTTATAAAATTTTAATTGTTAATTAAATAATTTCCGTTTTTTGTTTATTAAAATATTATTTTAAATTATTATTCAATGATACGTATCATAATAAAATAAACACCTTATCATACTCATATATAAACAAATAAAATTAAAAAGAAATAAAAAAAAATACGTAGTATGAAATAAAATAAAAAAAAAATATATAAAAAAATTTACAAAATCCCGAATATTCTTTAAGAATTTGAGTCATCACTAATTTAGTGCATAGATACTCTACTTTATATATAATTATTATCTTTATTTGATAATTAATTTAATTTTTTATTAGTTTTATATTTTTTGGCGCCTAACATAGTTAGTAATGGTTATTTATTTCATTTTATGCTAAAATTTTTCCATTACAGTTAATTTATAACTCATGCATATGGACTCAATGTTCTCAATTCTGTTTTAAATTTAAAAATTAATTACATAATTATATGAGATTATTCATTAAAATCAAATTTTATGTCATGTCTAATAAATATGAGAGTACTGTACATAACAGTAACACAATCTGATAAACCGCTCTAATACTTTGGATACATATACGTATTATAATTGAAATAAAAAGAGGAAGTTCAAAAAATTAGATACCCCAAACAACAAAACATGATACCCCGCCTAATGTACATATATGTAGTATATATACCATATAACATGCTTCCTTTCAAGAGAATAATATATAAATGATGAAAAAAAAATCAGACAATCAATTTGAACACGAATTTTTTTCTTTTAATCCAGTGGAATTCGTATACATATTGAGTTGTATGTAATAGTACTTTTTTTTTAAATATCCCTTCAAATTCTTCCCTCCATTTTCGATAATTCTTTCAAATTTCCCAAAATTTTATTCCTCATTCTGTTATCATTAAAACTCAAGGCTGTTATCATTAAAACTCAAACTGTAAATTTTTATTAATAATTCATTCTAAAGTTTGCTTTTAAATATGGTTGATTTGCGTTAGTTAAAGTCCAACATAACCTAAAGGAATTTCATATACAATTCCACTCTGGATGACTATTTTTCATTATCCTCGCTTCAAAAAAATAAAAAATTAAAAAAAACATTGTCGCTAAAATCAAAAATTGATAGAATTAAACAAAAAGTAAATTGTTGCCAGATTGTCCGTTACTATACCGTTAATTTGAAAGAATATGCAATCTGTCTAATTGAAAAAAGTTTTTGTTTTTTTTTTTTTTTTTTTGTAAAATTTGTCATTTAAGGATACATTTTATAGAAAAAGGATATAAAATAGAATAAAATAAAATCAAAAGAATAGTATATTTATTTATTTATTTATTCATCCATTTCTTATTTAATACAAATAAGGTGCAAAAAAAAAATATATATTTACATACATACTTATATAAAATGAAATAACAAAAATTCGAAATTCATAAATTTACAAAATTGAACAAATACATTAATCGCTTTAAAAATTTTTATTTTTTAATATTTATTAATTCAGTATAATAATCAATTATTATTTTTAATTATTTTTAGGTATTTAAGTTAGTGATCAAGTTAGCATTAATAAATAAGTATTTATAAGTTCGATATATAAGAGTTTTAAATTCTTTTTTAATATTTGACGCAATGAACTGATTTTTGTAATTATTGTTTTTAGTTAATATTCTGTTAATAGGTTCGAATTTTCCAAACAAAGTTCTATGAAAAGGTATTATAAATAATTCAGGAGAACGTGTTCGATTATTATTATTTAGAGAAATTTTGTTCAAAATGAACGTTGAATCGGTGGTTTTATTTAAGATATCCGTGAGAAAAATTACATCCGCTATGTCACGTCTTCGTTCAAGCGAGCTTAAGTGAATCAGTTTTAATCTATGCTCATACGGGCGTAAGTTATTTGGGTCATCCCAATTTAAGTGATGAAAATCGAACCTTAAGAAATTCTTTTGAACCGATTCAATTCTGTTGATGTGTATATATCAATATATGGGAAACAAACTTGGCTAGCATATTCTAAATTTGGTCAAACTAGGCTAGTATATAAAGATTTAGTCTATCTAGTAGTATATATAACAACTAAAAGAGAAATTATAAAAGTAATTTTATAAAAAAAAAAAAATAATACCTTTTAATATCATTCAATTAATAACTAAATGATTTCATAATATATATGATAACAGCTAATCCCAATAAATGAAATGAAAAAATGCGAATTAATCCCAATTTTTAAAAATTATCCTTAATTATTTAGTAATTGTTTTCTTGTTTTTTTTTTTTTTTTATATTTTATTACCAAAAAAAAAAAGAAAATTGTAATTTTCACACTTTTCTTTTATTCAAAATAACACAATTCTTTCAATTTAATTTAAGCCAATAAATTAACTTATCAATTTAGAAAGTTAAATTTGTAAATATTTTTGTTAATTAAAAATTAATTTTTTTTAATTACATACATATTTAATTTTTTAATTTATTTCTTTCTTTTTTATTTTTAACTACTTTTTATATTCTATCTCCTTTTCACTTCTATTAATTGTAATCAACTAATCAGAAAAAAAAAATTACCACTCAATTCTAAACAAAATCTATGGAAAAACAGAAAAAAAAAAAAAAGAAAAACAAAATTTTTAAATAAATATAAATTTTCTATTATATTTTTCTTATTCAATTTTTTATTATCAATTTTTTTTTTTTCTTTTCTTTTTAGTATTTTATTATTATTATTATTATATTTTGTATTAAATAAAAAAAAAATCTAATAAAATAATTTGAAAAAATAAAAATTTAAAATTTCAAAAAAAAAAAAATTACAAAAGTTTCCACTGCATTTATAAAAAATAAAAACCAAAAAAAAAACTACATTTTCGTATATTTATATAAACAATAAAATTTTCACTGAAAAACAACGAAATAAAAAATAAAAAAAAACACGAAATAAACAAAAAATAACTATTTTTTTTTTTTCTACATTCGATTTGCGCAACTAACATTAAAAAACCGCCGCTCAAAATAACGTCGAAATGAAAACTGAAAAACGCGATTCTCTCCTTCATTCATTCATTCAACATTTTTGTATTTTTTATGTTTTTTTTTTTTTTTTTAATATTGCCAACACTAACAACAACAACAATAACAATAAAAAGAAAAAGAAGAACAATACAAAAAAAGAAAAATATAACAAAAATTTTTATCCACACCATAATTTTTAAATATACACGTTAATACAGTAGAGTGTATATTAAAAAGTAACGATCAATTTTAACTAAAATTGAGTAATTTTCGCATTGAGATTATATTATAAGTATGTATTTTTTTTTTTGTTTTTTATGTATAAAATGGAAAGTTAGTGTAAAAAATTTTTATTAAATTATCAGTTTTTCTTTTAGAAAATATTCTTTGAAAGTATGTGTATAATTATAAATACATAATTAAATGATTTAAAGTTTTAGATTGTTATTTTATTAAATTTTAAACGAAAATATAATTAAAGTTCTTTTGTTCCAAAATTCTTAACTATATACATTTTTATTTAA
This sequence comes from Poecilobothrus nobilitatus, assembly GCA_947095535.1. Taxonomy (NCBI): domain Eukaryota; kingdom Metazoa; phylum Arthropoda; class Insecta; order Diptera; family Dolichopodidae; genus Poecilobothrus; species Poecilobothrus nobilitatus. The sequence continues at coordinate 47,324,920 of OX352772.1, read as the reverse complement.
AATTTTTTTTTAACAGTTGGATAGAATTGTTTCAACACGGTAACGCAAACACTTGGTATGCGTTTATTAAGAAAAAAAACTTCAAAACTATTGAACATTTAATAAGAGGTAATACAGAAAAAGAGCAACAAACGCTGTCATTAAATTGAACTGTCATTAAATTTTCATTCGCAAACAAAGATTTTCTTTTGGTAAATAAAGCTTATAACAAGTTTTTATTAGTAGATATATCTACCTATATATAAATACATAATAATTCGTTTACATAAATATATATTTAATTAAAACGAAAACAAAAATTAATATTTAACAATTAAATAATAAATTTAAAATTTTAGAAATATCAACATGTATATATATATATGTGGGTTTTCACAGTTTCATTTCTTTAAACCGGTTGGATTTAAACTTTATTTAAAAAAAAAAAAAAATTATTTGTTTTTTAAAAAATGTTATGGTATAGTATAAATCTGGTAAAGATTCTTGTAAATTATACTATGACGGATTGTCGATTGAAAATTTAGTTATAAAAAACTTTGCTTTATATAATAATGCATATAAAGTGATGTTGCGAGAATCATCTCGATTTGGTTGATTTTTATTTTTTTCCAAGGAAACCAAAAAGAAGTCGTAATGTCGTGTAAATCAATTAACAGATTTTTTCGTTTCTTCTTTTCACTTTTATAAGCGCATCCACTAAGTCATTTATTATTTATATTAAAATATCTGAAATTATTAATTTTACTAAGCCGTTAATTACTCAACTGTAAAACGAATTGACTTTCAATTAATTCTAAATTTTTCAATTTCAAAAATATTTGAAAAATAAAAACAAACTGTTTTACAACAACTTTAAAATTGTATTGAACCAGAGTTGATATTGTAGTTGACTCTCAAAATCTACTATTTTGATAAAGATTCGTCAGAATTGCTACACGTGATACCGATTATTTTGATTAAAACTGATTTTAATTAAAAATTAATTAAAAATTGTTGTCGTGACAGAGGACCAGCACCCATTCTTTTTAAAATTCTCCTACAGTTTTAAAAAATTTTATTGTTTTATCAGCTTTACATTTTTTTTTAAAAATTGGAGAGGGTTGGTTTAGGAATTCATATAGTTTGTGAAAAAATGTCAAAGCAAAAAAAAAAAAAAACAACAATAACTTTATGACATAACTATAAAAAATAAAACACATTTTGAACCTTTCTAAAAAATTTTATTTATCAAGGTTTCAAATTTGATTATGTCTTTGCACATTTATCTGTTTTTTTTTTTTCCGATATGATAAACGTAAAACGAAAAAGCAGACCAATTTTTATATAATATCATTTTAAGTAAAAAAAAAAAAACAAGATATGATTAGTATTTGAGAAGAAGTGTTTTCCTAAAATCACCTTCATTTTCCTTACACAAAAAAAAAAAAATAAATAAATATGACCAGAAATTATCAAATTCATCCCACTGTATTATCGTATCTCTTACACATCAGGTAGGGAAAAAATATTAATAAATGTTTACAATAGTAAGGTAACACAAAAACAAAATAGAAAAAAAATAAAATAATATGGTAATACTTTATAACTACTATTATAAATATTTTATAATATGAATGTTTTGTATATATGTTTATGTTTAGAATTTTATATGTATAATGAATATATGTATACATATATATATACAATATTATATGTCAATAAAAATTATATACTATGTAATATACATATATAACTGAACCATACATTGACTTACTTTAACTGATTAAAATAAAAATATAAGTTAAATATTAGTTGATTAGCCAAAATAAAAAAAATAAAAAATTAGAGTTACTTATTAAGCCCACAACTTTAAGTTACTTTTATTATAGTAAATATAAAATAAATAGTTGGCTATATAATAAAACAATATTGATACCTTTATTCGTACAGTATGTCATTAAAATAAGTGTATTTTGAAAACTTTAAAAATAAATTATAATTTAAATAAAATTATTTTAAATGGCTTTAATTAATTATAATAATTTTTAGTCGATTTTTAAAACCGTTATTAAGCCGCCCCTAACAACTATATATAGCTTTATTTTTGTTTTTTTTTTTTGTTATTGTAGAGCTAAAATTACATAATTCTTGTTGTTTATAGTTAGCGTAAAATTTAGCCTAATATAGACCTTATAAGATACAGTCAATTTTTCCGGTCTTATAAAACTTAACAAAAGCAATTAAGATCGAAATAAAGTTTCTTACAAGAGTTTTTTATATAAATAAATAACTCCGACTGTGTAGTCATCAAGTTGGTACAATTTCATATATTTAAAATATTCGGTAAAATAATTTGTTCTACTTCTTAAAGTTTCTGTCCACTTTAATTTTTATATTTTTCTATCAATGATTTTCTTAACAATTAGATTTAATTGTTAAGAAATGAATTAGATTTAATCATTGTGAAAGGACATTAAAGAGATATGACAGGTTGCATTATATAGAAGTTAATTTGACATTTGTATATAATATTATATTAATTTTATTACTTAAAAATTTAAAAAAATTTATAAATTGGAATGAAGGAATGCGAAATATCTGTTAAAAAGGTATTTTTCTAAAATCGAAACTAATCATTTTTTCTACTAATAATTATTTAATTTCATAATTCATTTAGAGACAATACAATTTAAAATGCGGCTTGAAATGGTATAGAAAAATCGACTCAAAAATTTGATAATTTCAAAATTCATTTATAGATGATACAATTTAGGTACCAGTTTCGTAATTCGTTTTCATATTTGGAAATATCACCCTCTACAAAATAACTCTTTTTCTAGCTTACAATTCCAGTTTTTAAGGGAAATATTCTGGTTTAACTGAAATCGCAAAATTGATAAAATATCGTTAAAATTTATAAAAACCCACTGGAAATGGTAGAAAAATCGATTCAAAGATTTGTAATTTCCTAATTCATTTACAGACGATACAATTTAGGTGCGAGTTTCGGATTTCGTTTTTATATATATAATTATTATTAGAAAACCAAAAACTTTTTTTCACGAATATAAAAATATTGTTATACATATTTCAATTTCTTCTTTTTTTACTTATTATCACCTTAACCTCTGCACTATTGACAAATTTTACTAATATTTAAGTTGTGAACACAAAACATACATGTTTTAATTTGATTTCTCTTAAATAGTGTCAGTCTCGAACAGCCCAAGAATTTTTGTTTCATTTTGATACCTTTATAGTCGCTCCATGGTTGAGAGATCGTCACCGTGATTTCCACATAATCTAACCTAAATTTAACTAAGTATGTATGTAGCTTTAAATATTATATACTTTATACGACATAGTATATACACTACAACAACTGTCAACAATTAGTACCGATAATTAAAACTTTTTTTTTTTAATTTGCTTAAATCTTTGCTTAAAAATCACAGTAATACTCGAATTAAAAAATATAGAGGAATATGGAGGTCATCAGAAATAAATAATAATAAAAGGATAATTTATTTTTACTACTCTCTGTAATGGATATTTGATTTTGATGTAATGTTATTTGCGATTTTCATAACAAAAAGATGAATTGTGTTGAAAGTACGTCAAAGATCGGATAAGATGTATTGTGGTTAAAGTATTCCAGTTTTCTTGTTTTTCTCATTTTGTTTTTTTTTTGATACTTTTGAAATAACATCTTATAATACACAATATAATTATTATTTATGTATATGTAAATATATTTAACTGCATACAATTTAAATATAATAATATCAATATTATTAAAAAACAACAAAAAAAAACTTAGCAACAATGTATCATAAAAATTATAATATTATTATAATAATTATATTTCTTATTCTCAATATTTAAATATGTACTTAGTAACCCATTATTTTCAATTTCTCATTTTCTCAATAATTTTATTATATCTTATTTTTATGTGGTGGTTATTGTATTGCTATGTTTTTTTTGATGCATTTTATACAAATAATTTTTATAAACTGACTGTTGAAGCAACATGTTGAAGAAACTTTTTTTTTTTTTTTTATATTGATTGGAAAAAAAAAAATTTGAAAAATAATGAAAAGAAAATTGGAAAATAAAAGCTATTACTAAAGCGACACACTTTACAACAATAACAAAAAAACTAAAATTAAATTTTCAATTGTATTGTACAGGGGGATTTTTTTGTTGTATATGTAATTTTGATTAAATGTATGTAATTAATTATTTTTGATAGTGGCATACAAAGTAACTTATACCTGACTAGCTAGCTAGCTAGCTTACTGCTGACAAATTAGCTTACAGTGGTACAAATCTTCAATTTTTACAAGTCCTAGAAAATTTCAGTCCCTCAAGAACCCTAAATAAGTCTCTACAAGTACTTGCACTGTAGTCAAAGAAACATTTCAATTAGATCTTAAATGATCAATTGAGGTCTTATCATTAAATCGCAGTAATATTTAACGGTGGGACTTCGGTGGTGTAGTGGGTGAGAACGTATAAAATACGCTGTAAACACCGTGGGAGTATGGGTTCGAATCCCACACAAGTCGTAAGAGTTATTCCCCCTTACGATATGTACAGCCACGCCTGAACAGGAAAGGCTGTGTAATTTCCTGTCCAAATTTATGTGTCAGAGAAATGGATTAAAAAAAAAATATTTAACGATTTTAATGGGGCATTATACGTCCTACCGTCACACATGTGAGAAGTTTTATATTCTCTCATATGATTTTTGCATAAGTTTGAAAGATGAATACGAAGAGAAATCAATCGTTAATCTTTTGTTAATCGTTCAGCTATTGCACTCAAAAGAAAACGGTCTCTGGGCGAATCCTTATTCAAAAATGATGAAATAAGGGGAACACCAACATTAGTTATCACAACGAACTAAAACTAGCCTAAATATGCATCTGCGGTTGTCTTTAACTACCTAGTTATTTAATTTTGAATCTAAATCATTTCTCTAAATAAAAGTTATTCATATTAAAACGTTAAAGCTAAATAGAAATATTGGCTTGAAATGAGCGCTTCAAGTATAATTGATACAATTTCGAACAATATTATCTGCTAGTTCCATATACTACTGCTTTAGGATTAAATGATCAGTTTGTAAAGTATAGTATTAAATATTTCATTAGTTGAAAAGATAAAAAATTCTATTGTAAAATTAATTTTATCTTTCGTTTTAGATCTAAAGAGAATAAAAACAGTTTAAAATTATGACTTGCACCAAAATTTCTAAATTTCTAAAGCCTACCATAGTTGCACTTTTAAATTTTTCTTAGAATAACTACTTATCATAGAAAAAAAATTGCGAAAAATCAATAGACACTTCTTCACTTTTAAGGAAAGACTAAATAAACCAGAAAACGGTTTAGGAAATGTAAAAGTAATATATTAAAGCTTGCGTAGTAATTGCGTATAAATTTGCAAAAAATTGTACAGGTGTCTAAGTTACAGGTGTTTGAAAAAAGGGAATTTTAAATTGTTACTCCTAACAGCTATTAAACATGAAGTGACAGAAAAAAATTCTGAAACAACTTGTGCTAATTTTGTAAGATATTTATTCTGTCAATTTCAAGACTCTATCTAGAAATGTTGTGAAAATACAAAGGAAGCAAATTTTACAAAATTTTATTTTCACATAACGGTTAATTTAAATTCTAAATTTAAAAAAAAAATGTGTAATTTTGATATTCATTTATAATGAAAATAAAAACAAGTCCTGATTTTTTGAGTTTTTATATTTTAAAAACAGATTAAGCCGAACCTGTAATATACACATTTAGAAATAGGACATTTTCAAAGTTTGAAGAGCCGTAGCTTCGTAATGAATGAAGGCTACATTAAAAAATTGTTCTAAAACATTAATTTTGTTAATGAGACCTAATATAGTTAAAATTAAATTGCTCTGTCTATAACGGTGTAGTAACTTTGCAAACAGACGGACTAACGGACGGATAGACACAAATTTTCGAGACTTGTTGTGGTCATAATACTATTAAAAAATTTATATAAATATTGTCGTATTGTTTATTTTGAAATGAAATTTAAATTTGGGTACCTTTTGAATAAAAGATCGACGATTTAAGTGCTACTCCATTGGTAAAATTTCCTTAAGAAAATTTAATAGAATTGTGTATATGTTAGACACAGAAACTCCAATTTTTTGAAAGATACAATGTTTACAACAAAACAGAATTTTTAAATATTATGTGCTATGACTCGAAAATCCCGAATAATCACTTTTTAGAATATTTAAAAATACAAATTAAAAGCATTTTTTTAAAGAAATTTAGCACGCAATTAATGATTTTGCAAATAAAAAAAGAACATTGTTGATATCTACAATATCTACAATAGGTAATATAAATACCTAAATAGTTTTTTTTTTTATTTTATTTCTTAAAAAATCCTTAAAAAAATCTGGTACCTACCTTAAAACTTTCTTTGATTTAATAGTTTTGTTTGATATGTTGTACGACCTCTACTCAACCTTATAAAAATAAAAAAAAAAAATTAAACAAAAAAAATTGTTTTTCTATACAATTTGTATCGGAACGGAAGTATGAGGTAATATGGCATATAAATTGAACTGATGACATTCAAGGTCATTTGTACGAAACATTCAAGGATAAATTTAAATAAATGACGTTAGAATTTAGTTAATATATTATATTTTTTTTTGTTTATAGATTTGCCATTTGGGAAAATAATAGAAATAAAATTTGTACAATCATATTAAAAAGGAAATGCTAAGTCAGTAATAAAGATGAAAAACAAAACAAAGGTTCTTTATTTTTAATGACAGATTTCCTTCCCACATCATTCTATTCTGTAATTTATTTTTTGATGGTTCATTGTAAATAAAAAAGGACATATAAATTTCGTCTAATGCACGCAATAAAGTATTTTTTTAGTTTTTTAATATTATTTTTGTTTGTTTATACTTTTATTTTTATTTAAATTATTATTTTATTTTTATTTTAACCTATTTATTGACATGACCTCATTGGTCTGACAATATTATTATGTAATTAAAATTTATTATTCTATTACAAATTTATTATGTGGTCATGTTATTTTTGGCTTTCAATATTTTTAAATTCATAAAATTAAAATATGTTTAATTACATGAATTAAAGTAATTGACTATACAATAAAATTTAGGTTAATGGAAGAATTAAAGGGGTTTGTTATCAAATTGGAACAAAAGGAAATTCGTGCTTATACAGAAGGAACAAAAATAAATATAATGAATAAAATTGTTAAGTATTGGCTGGAATTACTGAAGGTTATTTTTTATTACTTCTAAAAGGAGAGAAGCTTTCTCTACATTTAACGTCTATTCATAGAACTACCTCTGCTACTAAGCATTCTTTGTAACCACATTGTTTTATATATTTTCAAGATCCGTAATTGTCCTTCCCCAAGAATTTCAGACTTTCTAATTTTCAGTTAACTTCTGATATCAGTCAAAGACTCTTTTAGCATGGTAGTTTCTCGGCTTTTTTAAAACATGACATTTTTATTTTAATTTTTGACGGTTTTAAGTAATAAGTTTTTGATTTATCATAGTTCATAGCTTATGATTTTACTCTCTTTGTTGATAGAATATTTTATATTTAACCCTTTTTGGGATATTTAAAATTTTTTGGGAAATAAATGTAGTCTATGTTCTTATCCCTGACTTTTCCTCCTACACATGAAGTTTCGGCAAAGCTCCTATATCGCACTTTGTTGTGGGCCAGTTGCCTAATTTTTACTCATGTTGTACTACTTTCTTCAATCTTTGCTATTTCATTTTTCCACCTTATTTAACTAACGCTTTTCGAATCGTATATGGCCCATCTTTCTATTTCTTTATTTGATTTCTTGCCTGGAAATTTTGTTAGCAGTTCCTCATTTTTTATTCTTCTCGGCTATGATATATTTTGGATTGTTCTGAAGCATTATTATTTTCAAATATTTGTAGCTTGTTCGTTGTAGAACATTTGAGTAACCGCATTCCATTGCCGTATAGAGAAGAATCGATTTCACACAGACTTCATAAATTTATTTAGCTGTGGCGATCTCCAGATTGTCCAAAGTCTCCAAGTCTAGCTAGTTTTATGCGGTTCTCAATGTCTTCTTCAGGTCCTTCGAATGTAGAAAGGATATTACTAAAGTAGTTGAAACTTGCCACATACCCACTGGTACTCAAGGTCTTCTAGGCGAGCTGTAAGGGTCCAATTGATAACTGTTTGTTGTATCAGAATTTCTTTCAACATTTCGTTGAGAAATGATTATATTTATCCTGATTAATAATGGCATACACTCATATAGTATAGTATATACCTACTTTGAAATGTTCTTATGTTGAATTACTTTAGAATAAGGGTGAGAGTGGAATTTTCAGAAAATTTTACCTATAACGTTTATTTTAAAGACCTCTGTATGACCATTGTATCATTGTATGTTTTATTACTCATTACTTACACTATACCTATAACCAAAGTGGAGTTTTGGAGCTAAAATAAACAAAAAACGTTTGGCTTACTTTGTAGTCAATTTATCAAAATGTACTTTAAATGTACGAATATACTCTAAAATAATCTTAGAAATTTAATAAAATTCTTTGGCAGTATTTAAAATAAATACTTAAATAAATTTTCAGTCATCATTATCGATTATCACTATGCCCTTTCCCCGAAATGACAAACATCTTCCAAACCCTTATAGAATTTTTTTCAAGAAAGATTGACACCATAATTTTAAACTTAATGATCAATAAAATACCTGGAATTCTTGAAAACTATAATGCATAGTTCTTACATATTACAACTATTTTTGATTCGTGTTAAAAAATAAATACAAAAAAGAACATAAAATCCTTATTATAAAAAATTGAGGTTAACAAACTTATATCTAAAATTATTTAAATAAAAAAAAAGGACATCGCGTGTTTAAATGAAATCAAGTTAAAATACGATAAAAAATTTGTTTTACTGAAATTATTAAAATTATAATTTGATTTCAAATCATTGAACTTTTAAAGTAATTTACTTGATAACAAAAAAAAACATTGGATTGTATTGGATTTACATAAGATACTAACAACCAGTAATGATAAGGCCAGTAAACTGTTAAATCTATAATTAAAGTATAAAATGGAAAAATCCAAATAAAATGTTTGCATATCTGCATTTAAAAACTTTAAAATGTTTAAAGGCCGATTTACATGATAGCTAAAAAAAGATTTCACGAAACAAAAGAGTAACAATATAAAATCGATTAGTTAGACATGTATAAACTTTAATCTTTTTAATAAAAATTTAAATTTTATAAAGTAAAAAAAGTTATAAAGTAAAAGAAATTATACAACTGCTGCGTTTCTTTTTTTAATCAAATTAAAATTTAATGGATTTAATTATAATATGCGAATTTTATTATCTTTATGTAATTTATTGAAAAAGCTCAGACGGATCTGTTCGTAAATTTATTTACAAAACATAAATAAAAAAAAACTCTTTTATTCCTACACAACGTTATATGGAATCACTCAACTTTCCTATAAGTAATATATTGGAAATGTTTTGTGATAAAGAAATATGAGCAGTACTGATCTAGTTCCTAGAAAAAAATAAATACGTTGTCTCAATTTTTAAATGATCTCAGTGATCGTTAAAATATTTATTACAACATTTTAGTCTGATTTTTAAAAACTAATTTTTATATGTTATCTCAGTGACCCTAATCAAGACCTAAGTAAACAGGCCAAGAACTGAAAACACATGAATGTAGTTGTGAGAGAATTGCAATCGATTCTCACGTATTGCGCGTATGAATAATTTAATAATTGATGTGAGTCTCGATTATAACCATATAAGCGTGTACGAAATTTTAAGGTATGAAAGTAGTCTCGACGTATACTATTACGATATTAAGGCAATTTATCTTAAGAAGCTTTTAAAATAAAAAATTTAAAGAAAGACAATTTTTTAAATGCATATTTATGAACGAAAATATTATATTTTAAAATATCTTTCTTTAATGAATTATGCAAAAAAGATGCGACTTTAATTTTTTCTTTGAACCAAATTGAATAAAGTAAATGGTTTTTGTGTTATTTCAAGATTTATAGTCGGCCCCCTATTTTTTTCCATAAGACTGCGTGTAAATTTGTTAAAAGCTGGCCCCTTATTAAGCTTTTACTCTCTGCACTTCATGGCCTGATAATTGATGTGAGTCTCGCCCTAATATGTTCTAAGTGCGTTTTACGACAATCAAAATAAGTTTCTCCTTAAAAAGCTGAAAACAAAAAACACTTTGTCACTTCAAATTATATTTTTAGTTTTGTTAAAATAATATAAGTTTATGCATAACCTCATAACCTACATTAATTTTTAGAAGGCCTGGACATCGAAATACTTAAATGTGTTTGTGCAAATTGTAAATGTATTGTGAGAAAAAGCTTCCAAAAATGACATTTCATAAAGATTTTTTTGTTCTTTTCTGTTTTTGTTTTTGTTTAAGAAAAATGCCTATTTTTAACAATTTTCTTTTAGAGTTTTCGATATGAAATATTTACCCAAACATGCCAAATTGTATATTAAAATAAAATTTGGAAATTTTTCTTTAACATACCAAAATTGCAGCTTTCAACTCGAAATTTTTAACATATTTTCAACAAAATAAAATTTTTAGTTTTTCTCTAGCATTTCATATTGTCGCCATTTAATACTCTCAAAAAATTATGAGAGTACACAATTATAATAAATTAGTGAACATAACCTAATAATTTAAAAGCTTTCTAATAAATTGTACTGCAAATTTGGAAAATATATTTTAGTTCAAACTAAGTTTTTATATTTTTAATTATATTAAAAAATTATAAAATTTATATAGAAATAAAGTTTGAAGTTTTATCTTTATGTCAATAAAAAAATTAACTTTCAAATCATATTTTTCAGCAATATTTTAAAGAAAAGAAAAAAAGAAGTACCAAATTCTGGTTAAGCAATTTTCGTGTTTTTCTATACAGTCTATAAAAAAAAAATTATTGTAAATAGAATATTCATGTACTTCATGAAATATAACAATCTTTTTATGAATAAAATTTTACATTGCAATTATATTTGAAAAGTATTAGAAAAAAATTAGGTAATATTTTGTTTTAAATAACTGTAAATTTTAGTAATATTTTATTTTATATAGTCATATTTTTGTAGAGTTAAATTTTTGAATTGAATTATTATTTTTAAAAGATTTTATTGTATGAATACCTATTTAAAAAAATTAATTCAATTATTTAGTGCCTAATATTGCCTTTTTTAGCACGATATCTGTAACTACTTTTAAATTTCCGGATAAAGAGCCTTTGAGAAGCTTAAAAGAGCTTTGTACAAAGATCAGACTGGCAACCAACAGCTTATAGTTCCATATGTAAATTGCATTTTTCAGAATTGTGTTTTAAATTAAATAATGATAAAAGTTCGCGTTTAATACCAGATGCACTTCCAAGTATATTCACCAATTACTTGATAAATTTAATAGAAACGAATGATAAAAACTTACGCGATGATAATATAATTTTAAATTTCTCTAATTTAGTTTTAAATGTTAGTAAAAAAATAAATTTAAAATACTGGAAATTATATAAAGGCCTAAATAATATTATTTTATATATTTTAATAGAAAATAATTACTTTAAATGTGATTTTAAATTTATAATAATAATTAATAACGATGTAAGTTACCTATTTGATAGGTAATACAGAAATAAAACAATTTCAAAATATTGAACGATATTGAAAAACGCAAAAAATGAAATAGTATTATTGACTAAATTAACCTTTTTGATATGAATCTATATATAGTTTTATATATAGTACCTATATATAGTTCGGATTTTCATTTTTGCCCACTCAAGATCTATTATTACTATCCGGTTGGAAAATATTGATTTTTGTGATATTTTTTTTGTTTTTTACTTTTTTTAACTTTTTTTACTTTGTTTTGTTGTAAATTAATTACTTTATTTTGTTTTATTAAATTTTATTTTAAATATATCATATTATTTAGTTAAAAAATTATTTATATATTATTTGTATGTATTAATATATTTTTTTTTATTATTTTAGTTTAAGGCCTAGTCTTCACGCGATACCACTTTAAAAATAATCGCCATATCCCCTACCTCAAAGGAAAAGGCGAATAACTTATAATATTAATTTATTTTATTATAGTAATAAAAATTTTAAATAAGTTAACATAAATTAACTTATTGTAAAAATAATTATATAGTTTATTTTTTCCACTTAATTTTATATGCATTCTAAAAAATTTACAATATTTATTAAAGCAAATCAATATTGCAATAAAAATTAGTTTTCAACATTTTTTTTTGCTCAGTAATGTACCAAATTAATGCTCTTTTAAAAAGTTTTTAAGAAGCTTTTTTTTGTTGAAAAGTAGTTGGAAGACATTTTTTAAAATGCATATTTATGAATGAAAATTTAAAATTTTTAAAAATTTCTTTTTACTAAAAAACGTAAAAAAGATGGAACTTTAATGCTCCCTTAGGACGAAATTAAAAAAAATCTGTAGTTTTTGTGTTATTTCCAGATTTCTAGGAGGACTACTATTTTTTTCCATAAGACTACTTGTTTTTTTTTTGAAAAAAAGGACTACTATTTAGCTTTCCTCTCTCAATGTCCAGGCCTTCTAAAAATTAATGTAGGTTATGGTTTATGTCAAAGCATGTCAAAGATGCCTTTAAATAAGTTAATAAATAGCAAATTCGTTAATATTTTAAATATATAAGACTGTCACACACAAAAAAAAAAATGAAGTGTGTGCTTTATCATATTTCAGTCACTTTCTGACAGTTGTAATATCAATCCGTCTTTCCACACGGTTCTTCTTGAATCCAATTTTTATTTACGTTCCTTTCCTCTTTCTTATAAACTAATTTATATGGCTTTTATTCCATTCTTTTTTATGAATCCAAAACTTTATGTGGTGAATGCATGCGGTGTCACAAATGCAAAGAAAAAATTAAATCAATATTTTTATGAGGGTCAGGAAAATTTAGTGTATTTGCATTCTGCTTTTATTTTATACACTATTCGCTTCAAACATTTTTTTCAAATTCACATGCATACATATTATATAAAAATGATTTCACTTTATCAAGAACCGTCTTAAAATAAATCACAGTTAAGAATTCCATTGAATCCCGTGTGGGTTGATTCAATTAATGTAATCACCTCAATTCAATCGAATCGGGCTGAAAAAAAACTCGTAAAAAGCACATAATAGTTTAATATAACATTATGGGTGATCAAATATTAGTAGGTAAAGGTATTGTATATTTTTTAAACATCATATAGTGGTAATTTTTTTTTCAGATTCCCACCAGAATTGACATTTGTGTTCAGTATTGTTTGACAATAATCACCACGAAAAGATACACAATTGCACAGTGTATAGACATTGTTAAAATTTAAAATTCATTAAAAAATAGTGAATCTATTCGGGCTACGTTCCGCGCATTAAGTGAAATTGATGATCAACATAATCGATCTACACATATAGCTTACAATTCGTAATGTAATTGAAAATTTCGTGATAAATGATAGTGTTTGCGATGGTAGCACGTGAAAAACATAAACATACTTCTGAAAATATCGATGCTGTGAACTAAAATGTGGATGGAAACGGAGAATAACCAATTAGTGGTCGTTCTCAAAAACTTGAACTTTTTTATGGCACCATATGTAATATTCTTCTTAAAGATTTGCATTTCAAGGCGTATAAAATTCAGTTAACTCAAGTGTAATCTTCTGAGATGCTAAAGTGAACTAGCCATCAAGATCATGCGTTATAACTCCATTGGACCTTTTTTTTTGTGGTTATGTTCAACTATTGGTTTAGTTCAATAAACCACAAACACTCAATTACCTTAAAACTAATATTATTCGTGTTATTAATGAAAAAAGAACAGATTTGTGTGAAAAAGTAGACAAAAATTGGTATTAAAGAATCGAATTTTAAAAAACTCCAGAGGCGGTCATTTACCATTTTGTTTTTATTTCGAATTAAAAATATGTAGCTCTTATATCCAGCCAATGGTGTAGTTGTTAAAACATCGACCATTCATACGAAAGGTCTTGGGTTCAAACCCCAGCTGAGTTATATAGATTAATAAAAAAATAATAGGCATTTTTATTTTTATAATATATAATTAGCAGAATATAATTAAATAAAAATAAGTAGGGTGAAATCAAAAATAAACACTGCGACAGTGTTGTAATAATGTTGCAGGTCATGAAATCAAAAATTAATCATGCAACAAACAACATAATAATTTAAGTAACATTGCAGCAACATTAAGGTAACATTTATCAAATATGAGCAACATGAAATTTTACGTTGCTACAAGTATATTTTGAATTTGACAATTGAAATTGAAATTTCATTGTTTATTAATTTTTTAAAATGGAAGAAACTGAAAAGTAAGAATTGGCTTTCACATTATTGCAAGTTTTCATCCAACAAAAAGTTTAAAAAAAATATTTTTTTAAAAATGCAGACATTTTAAATTTTTCGTAACGTCGTTTTCGTTTCGTCTTGTTTTTAAAAATAAAAACTACCAGCAACGTTACGTCAAAAGTGTCGTAAAATTAAAACATGAAAGCATAAATATAATAGCAATAAAATATTGAGAAATGCCAATACACAATACTGTTAAATTTCGTAGGTTATTAAAAATGTTCACATTTAATTCAACAAAATTATTAAGTAAAAAAAATAATATGTTAAGGATTCTATAATATACATATACCATATAATATTTTATCCAGCTAATCGTAAAGAATGAAGTATGTATGTATGTATTTCCTTAGTAAGCAAAACGTATGGATCGACGAAAAAACTCAACTATCGGTTGACAAAATGAAAGCAATTATTATTGATTATTCATCTAAACATTTTTAAATGAACATTTAAATAATGAAGACTGAAAAAAATTCATTCAGCTTAGAAATATTTATAATTTTTATTATGATTACCTAACTAAGAATTTGTAAAACTAAAAATTATTTTGTACTGCAATTTATTTAATTTTTAAATATATATTTTTATTAAAAAGAAAGCTAAAAGAATTAAAACCTTTTTTATTATTTTTGTTATAAATCGAATTGCTAATTAAAATAAAGCAAGTTATTTATTTAATGTTCTTCTAATAAGAAAAATAAGTAAAAATTTGTCATATTTTTTTGTACAGCTCTGGGCATTCTAGAATATGGTCACTTTATATTTGATTACCCTTTATTTTATCAATTAATTCAGATTTAAGATCACATCTCTACGAAATGCTATATCTATTCTTTACATTTTGAAAGCAAAGTTTATACATATTTTCTTATCTTAATGTAAACATATACTTACATATGTATAATAAGTATATATGTATGCTAAAATTTTTATATTTTTTTTTATTTTTTATGTACCTATAATCGAACAAAAATTTCTTGAATTAATTAAACATTAATAAAATCTAATTTTAAAAGTTTTAACATATTTCCAAAAAAATTTTGAAAAAATGTACCTACACTGAGAAAATTAAGATTTTTACTAGACTTTGCGACAACAACATTCTATTTGTAGCAAAAATAGCTTAATTGCAGCAAGTGAAATTGATTAGAGGCGATTAATATACAGTTGAAGCAAAGAATATTTGGTTGCATCAAAAATTGGTTTGGTTGTGGCAATATTCTTAGAAGTTTTATTCGTTTAGAAATTAGATATTAAAAGAGTCTATTGCTGTAACGGTAAAAAATGTCAATGCTGATAATTTTTCTGCTTATTTTTATTGTTGCAATAGAAGGTTCATTGTACAAATCGCAAAAATTCTATTCCGGCATTATTTATTGTTGGTAAGTACCACCCGAAATTGATGCAATAAATTTTTTTGTTTCATATTGTCGCAGCAACTATTTTAAAGTTTGGTTGCAAAAATACGAACTGATTCTGTAGCCACAATAATGTTGAAATAATAATTCTGTCGTGGTTACAGAAAAACTGTACACATAATAAGAATTTCAAAGCAACAATCAAATGACTTCACAATTCCACTGGACCAACAGAAATCTATTGCACCAACAAAAAGTATATTGCAGCGATCCTGCAACCGCTAAAGTTTCTTGTAGTTTTATAATATATCATCGCGCTGGATTTAATTAATTTTACTTGCTTCAATGAAGAGCATGCTTTTTTTAAATAAATGGAAAATTTAATTAATAAATATAAATACAAATATAATTAATTATAAATAATTTATAATTAAATAAATTAATAATTTAATTCTGTTCCAGGAAAATAAAAAGTAATCATGACAATTAATATAATTTGTAAGGGTAATTGAACTCCTATTGCAGCAACTGACTTTGTATAGTGTGCAAAACGGTACATGATTTTCTGCTACGAATTTGTGTTGCTCCAATAAATATTATGTATTGTTCAAATAAATTAATTGATTTTGGCAATAGAATATTGATTGTCGGTAATAAGCTATGATATCGTAGCAATAGAAGCGCTTTATAACTGAAACGTATCTACATTTACCAGAATTATAAAAATAATTCACTGCAATTGTTATATTAAATTACTACGAAAAATTAATAAACTTTTGCTGTGACAGAAAACTCACTATTTGGCAATTTTTCCAGTTGTAGCAACAAATTTGTTCTCTAGGTGTATTTTTATCACTTTGTCCGTACGCCCGTCTGTCCACCTGTTTGCAAAACTTCTACACCGTTGAAAATAGAGAAAAAAAACTTTTAACCATGGGTAGGTCTCATAAAAAAATTAATGTTCTAGAACAACCTTTCATATAGCCCCATCCATTACGAAGCTACAGCTCCTCAAATCTTGAAAAAGCACTATTTTTAGCGCTATCTCATGTTCTGTTTAACATTTTCTCAATCTAAAAACGCCATTCGACAGAAATTTTCTTTACCTTTCCAATCAATATCATAATTATATAATTGTTTTAAATTTAGTATTTAAATTTACCGTTATATGTGATAACCAAATTTTGCTTGATTTTTCTACCTTCATAACTCCGGCACGCTTTTAGATAGGAACTTGAAATTTTGAGGAAAGAAAGAACTTTTAGAAATTTTTTTGAACCCCCGCCACTTTATTGACTAATTAGGGCTTACAAATTGAAAATTTGCTATTTTTAAACACCTGAAAGTTTGGCACCTGTACATATTTTTCTTCGGCAAGCCATAAAATTGAAGCTCTAGTAATATATGTTTACATGTATTAACGGTTTTTCTTAGATACGAGTATATAGGGTTCCGGACTTTCAGCCCCTCAAAATTGCAAAAAAATACCCATTTTCACATTTTTTCTTACATGAAATTTTCAAATTTATGGTGCAAGTCACAATTCTAAACAGTTTGTATTATATATTTCTATTATCAGTTTGTATTTGGAAATGTGCGCTTTTAAAAACCATTGGTTTACATTCTACCATGTTTATTTATATTTTTATTATTTATTGACCAAAAATAAAAAACAAAAGTGATTTAAAAAAGTTTTTATCTTATTATTTAAAAATTTAATCAGTTTAAGATAATCTTCCACTTATTATGTACATATGTACATCGGTAACTCAAAGTTCGTCATCAATAAATAATACGCGAAAATTTCATGAGTCGATGATGATAAGACTAAATAAATAAAAAAAAGAATAAATAAACGAAATGTAAAAATTTTTATACAGAAATATAATTATACCTAGTATTTTTCTATAACAACATCATCAACAATAATAATATATGTACATATGTACATATGCTGGAATGAATATGTTGAATATGATAAAAAGTTGTTCTTTTTTAGTTCAGGTCGAAGAAAATACTGCACAATTCATTTAAATTTGAATACGTACGATCGAATTATCAATAATCAAGTGACATATCGTAGAGAAAAATTTAAACAGATTTGAATTTGTTTCCAGAAAACTTTTACAATTAAGTAAAGTAAGTTGAAAATGTAATACATAACCCTTTTTAATTCAAAACTCTACTTTAAAGTTGAACAAATATTAATTGAAATGCATTTAAAAAACCTAAATACATACATGTTTCTTAATAAAAAATAATTTTAAAATTTAATCTTTTTTTCTTTTAATTTTAACTGAAATTAAAACAAAAAACAAACAAATTATTTTTGAATAAAAATATACTCTACTACATTCGATTTTTACTACTTTTTTTTAACGAATTTTTTAAAATGTCAAATTTTCTATTTGTTTAATGTGCTTGTCGAAAGATGTCACTATTTCGTAATATATGAAATTTTTCTGTTTCTTCGTTATGTTTAAATATTCTTTTGAACATAAATTTATAACTTTTGCTTCTTTTATTTGAAAAGAATACGGTCTGGTGATACGGTCTTTAATAAAACAATGTCTGTTTTTAATAACAATGCGAAAATAAAAAAATTTAAGAAAATCAAAATTTTAACTAATTGAACCTACTACCGGTTTTAATGGAAATTTTAAAACTTCAATCGACCACCTTAATTTTTTGAGCTGGTATGTGGCGTTTAGTACTAACTGGTTACTGCCTGTTTAAGAAAAGTTGAGGTTAGAGAGAATGAAAATTTATTTCAAATTGAAAGGCGTATTGTGAACAAAATTGTTAATGTTCATCTTGAATCTTTGGATATATCGTTTGTAATCCTCGTTAATTCTATGGAACGCATAAGGTGGGAGATGATAGTTCTACATTTACGATGTTCGTACAACAAACAAATTTTCGTAGCACGTATTATGCCATTTGTTTTACTTTGGAATGTTTTCAAATGATGCATAAAAATTTTAATCTTGCCAAAATAAGTGCCCACTACTATAAGGTATACATAAAGTAGAATAAGTGCTTCTGCTAGGCGGCGAAGACCAAGTGAAGAGAGCATTGAGATGACATTGAAATCATTTATTAGGCGAACTACTCTGTTTTACACTTTATCAACAAATCTCAATATCGGATTGATGGCATCCACCAGAGTATGTACGTTGTACTCCATTTTTGATTTTCTATAAGAATGTATCAAAAAAGAGTACAAAAATATTTTACAAAAAATGAAAAGCTTTACAAATTTTTCATTTGAAATACCGTCTGCAAAATTAAAAATTATAACAAAATAATAATAAATTATTATAATTAATTAAAATAAATTATAACAAATAAACAACGAAAAAACGCATAAGTGTAATAATACAACTTAAAAAAAAACAAGGTTGAATGTAAACCAACGGTATTCAAAAGCGCATATTTCCAAAACTCTATACAAACTGTTTAGAATTATGACTTGCACAAAAATTTGAAAATTTCATGTAATAAGAAAAAACGTGAAAATAGGACATTTTTGAAATTTTAAGGGGCCGTAAGTCCGGAATCTTATACAACTAAGAAGAGCACACGTAAAAATATATTATTGAACCTTTAACTTTCATGTCTTGCCGAAGAAACATTTTTGCAGGTGCCTAAGTTACAGGTGTCTATTTTCAATTTTTGAGGCGTAATAACTCTTAAAGAGGAGGTGCTAGCAAAAAAAGTGGAAACTTATACTAATTCTAAAAGTTCTTTCTTGTCTCAAAATTTCAGGTTCCTATCTAAAGGGGTGCCGGAGTTATGAAAAAAGAAATTTCATGCAAAATGTGGTTTTCACATAACGGTAAATTTAAATAGTAAATTACAAAATATTACATAATTTTGATATTGTTTTATATAGATAATAAAATTTTCGATCTCTTCGAGCCTGAGATATATACATCTGAAAATGGGGCATTTTCGCAATTTTGAAGAGCTGCAACTTTGGAACCCTATACAACTAAAATAAACCTTTAACACACTTAAAAATATATTACTGTAGCTTTAATTTTTATATCTTGCCGAAGTAAAATGTGTACAAGTTCCTAAGTTACAGATGTTTAAAAATAGCAAATTTTCAATTTTTGCACCCTAATAGCTCATAAACAGGGGGTAGTCCAAAAAAAATTTCTGAGCAAACTTATACTAATTCTAAAAGTTCTTTCTTGCCTCAAAATTTCAAGCCTCTATCTAAAAGCGTGCCGGAGTTATGAAAATAGAAAAATCATGCAGTTTGGTTTTCACATAGTGGTAAATTTAAATACTAAATTTCAAAAAATTGTATAATTTTGATATTAATTTTCAAAGTTAAAAAAAATACCTGTCGAATGACGTTTTCCGATTGAAAAAATCTTAAGCAGAACATAAGATATATGCATTTAAAAATAGGGCTTTTTCAAAGTTTAAGGGGCTGTAGCTCCGTAATGGATGGGGCTACATGAAAAAGTTGTTTATCTATCTTTAATGGTGTAGAAGTTTTGTAAACAGGCGGACGGATGGACGGACAGAGTGAAACTATAAGCACATTTTTTCAAAATTTTTTGGAAATGTGCTAAAAAGTGCACCAATAATGAAAATAGTTAAAAATGTTATAGACTTAAGATTTAATTTTCACATGTCCTTACATACTTTTAAAAAAAAAATGATTTGTACTTCTACTTGACTAGTTATTTTTTTAAATGGTCCCTCCAAAAGGGAACATAGCACAGTAAATTTAAAGAAGGGTATTAAAATTTTTATTACTCTCTAAACATAGTAAAGATATTTTTTGAGCATTCCTTTCATTTATTTTATTTCTTTATTCCTATATTAATATTACAAATCACATAGGATATTTGCAATATTACAAAACCAACGGCTACTAACTAAGACCATTATAGGTTGAAAACTGCTATTAAATTCTACCACAATATTATTTATTTTGTTAATATGATACATTATATATTAATTACACTATATTTGGTATCAAGAGGGATTTGTTTTCATTTATTAAATTTGCTACCTGTACATCAGGATTGGAACCTGCACTTTGTCGATATTTAAGCCACCTGCTTAAACAGTAGACCAACAAGGCCCTTATTCAATTAATTGAACATTTTATTACAGACTATTCACGTTGCATAAATATTGGCGTTTATGAATTTAAACTTTTTATACTTACCTTTTATATTTAAAATTAATGAAATAATTACGTTATGACGAAAGCGTGTGCAAAGTTAAGAAAATTGCTTAATCGCAGTTTCTTATAAATTTAACTCCACTATTAATACACAATACATGTACAAAATTTGAAGTTAATCGGTTTTCAATTGAAAAGTTCTTGTGTCGCAACAAGTTAACGGATCCAATAACGTTATTCTAAAGACGAATCCCTTCTGTCAAGAACGAATACATGTGCAAAGTTTAAAGTCAACCGATGAAACCGTTTAGCTAAATAAATCTAAACAATTTTTTTATCGAAAAAAGGGTTAACAAACAAAATAATGCGTGATCTTTTCAAAAAGAGCAACATTTCTGCAAAAAACGAGGTAATTTCATAAAAGATATAAGCAAGCATACACCTTCATTTCAAAATAATAAAAAAAAAGTAAACAAATTTATAGGATTTTTGAATGATTTTTTGTTGACTCGTTACGACGTCTATTTCGGTTTTACCTTAATGTAAAATAAAATAAACAGAACGAAAATTTCTTGTTTTTTTTTCAATTTTGATATTTCTATCGTTCATTTTCGAAGAAAACCTACTCGCGTTTTTGCAAGAAAATCTACCTAACCTTTAAACAACATAAATGACATTGATGATCTATTTAATTGAATAAAGTAAAAATATTAGAAACATTTTTTTTTTTTTCACTTTTACTTACAAATAAAATATTTTTTGACAGAAACAACGTTAATAAATATTTTATTATTTTATAAATTTTTTTTTTTTGTTTTTACCTTTTTCTGTTTTTTAAATGAAAATTCTTCTTTTTTTTTTTTTTTTTTTGTTTGTATACATATACATCAAATAATTAGGATATAATTAATTTCCTTTAATAGGAAATTTAAAAAATTTTCTTTTTTTTTTAATTAAACTGTAGTTTTTCACAATTGAGATCACATTTTAAAATGTATATATATATATATATATATATGATAAAAAAAAATATTATTTTAATTATTTTTTTTTTTTTTTTTTTTAATTAAAAAATATTAGTTATATTTTATACATACATATGTTATATAGTATAAAAGTAAATAATAAGAAAAGAAAAAAAAAAACGAAAAATATTGAAAAAAAAAAAAACATAATTTCGATTTTGTGTTAACTTAAATAAAATTTTCACTTTTATTTTTATTCATAATTTTTTTTTATTTTTTTTTTTATATTTTTTAATTTTTATATATTTTATTTTTATATAATTAATATTTAATTGTTAAATAAAATTCCTATAATTGTAAAAAAAAAAAAAAAAAAAAACAAAAAAAAACATAAAAAAATTATTTTAAATATAGATTTAATAATAATTAATTGATAAAACGCTTATCTATTAAAGTTTTCTTTTCCCTAAAATATTTTATATTATATTTTGATTTTTTTTTTCTTTTAGTTTTAAGTCTGAAATAAATTAAAAAAAAAAAATTTTTTTTTTTCCTCTAATAAACAGTATAATATGTCTGTCTGTCTGTCTGCGCCTGTCCTCTTAAAATTTAATTGTCACAACTTGAAAATGTCTCATATTTTGTTTTTTGGTTTTAAAGACAACTTAATTCAAAAGTTAATCTCACTAACCTTTTTCTGTTTTTTTTTTTCTTTATTTAATTCATTAATTCATTTTTTTTTTTTATTTCTTTCTTTTTTAATTTTAGATGTGGTAGCAATTTTTGAATTTTCAATTTTTTTATTTTTTTTTTTTTTTTCTTTTTTTACAGTAGTAAAGTTGTGACCAAAATGAATTTTTTGTTTTTGTTAATGACTTATAAAACATATATTAAAACTAAATAAAAAAAAAAATATTAAAAAATAATTAAAAAAAATAAAAAAATAATATTTATATAATAATGTATAATATAGAAACAAAAAAAATAATAATTTTTTTTTTTTTTTTTTTAAAAAAAAGAATTAAAGTAATAATTAAAAAATAATAATATTTATATTAAAAAAAATTTTTTTTACAATAATACAATAATACATCAACACTTAACAATTACCATATAATATGCAATGTATAATTAATTAATTATTTAAAATAATATATATATATATAATTTTTCTTTTTTTTTTTTTTTTTTAATATAACATTACGATAATAATTTTCTTTATTTTTTTTTAATCTTTTGAAAATATTTTTTCTCTAAAATATCTAAAAAAAAAAAAAACAAGAAAAAGAAAAAAAAAATAATCATTAGGTTCTGTTTGGTATAAAAGTTATGAAAAACTTTAAAAAGAGAACAACATGACGTCACGCGAAGAAAGAAAATATAAAACTGTTATTTCCTCTCAATTGCAATACAATTGAAATATACCAAAGACTTTTCTTGCAAAAACTTTTTAGTATTTTGATTTTTGACAGTTTGTGAATAAAATTTAAAAGGATAAACAAAAAAAAAAAAAAAAACAAAGAAATAATTTTTACATTAATCGGAAGATATACATAATTAAAATTTTTTTATTATTATTCTAATTTCTAACCTCAAACTATTTAAAATTTTTTGGCAATTAACCAACAACAACTTTTAACATTTTTCATTCTTTTTAAAAGTAGAAAATTTTATTTTTTAAAACTTTAAAATAAGGTAATACGTATATCGTGACGTCATTTTCTTACTTTAACTGTTAAAAAGAAAAAGTTATTCTTGGATAGAACAAACAGAAAACTTAAAAGAAAGACAATTTTAAAAGTTTTAAAAAACTTTTCACATACCAAATAAAATCTATTTTGAAATGATGAACAGTAATTTTTTTTTTTTTTTATTTTATTTCATTTTTTTTTTATTTTAAGGATTATATAAAATCCTTTAAATCCACATTCATCATACAAATGAATATATTATACAACAATAAAAGAGAATGAAACATAATTATATTTTTTATTTAATTTATTTTTTATAAATTAATAGAATAATATTTTTCCTAATTTAATTTTCCTAAAAATTTAATTTTTATCCTGATGTTAAAATAATTTTCAATTTAATTAAAAATGTTGTTTTTTTTGTTTTTTTTATTCCATTAAAAAATTTTTTTTTTATACCATTTAATAAATTGGTAAATTGGATAATCAGAAATTTTGGATCCTTTCTAATTTTTTTTATATGTTAAACAATTGTGCGTTTGTATATATTTAATATAATTTTAGGTACATTTCGCGCTAGCATTTGAATACAAAAAATAAAAAGAAAATACAAATAAGAATTATGTATATAAAAAAAAAAATGATTTAATAATTACATATAAATTTAAATGTTAAAAAATTTAAGCGTTTAAAGGATTAATAATTAATAATCATTATAAAAGAACTAATAAATACAAAAAAAAAAAAAAACCTTTTTTTTTTTGCAACAAAAAAAAAAACAAACGACTTATTTGCACAAAGTTTATATCCTTAAAAAAAAATACAAAATTAAATGATTAAAAAATTATTTAAATTTAGTTTAATTTTAATATATTTTGAATGATTCATTAAAGCATCTGCTCTAGCTTTTATTTATTTATTTTTTTTTTTTGTAGTCTTTCTTTTAAAAATAAAAGATAAAAAGACATAAAATTTTTTTTTTTTATTTTTCTATTTATTTAACCTGATTGTATTTATTATTATTGACGAAAATTTAAGAACATTTTTCTGTTTTAGAAGGAATTTACCAGAGTTCTATTGCACGAATCACTTTATCACTCTAATGAAATAATTTGATAAGTGAATGTTTTTAATAATCAAAAGTATCTTGAATTTGAATTATCAAATATAATTTCGATGCAACATAAACTTATCAAAAAAAAAATTATTATTTGATTAGTGATAAATAGTTAATACAATAGGGCATAATCTAAACTAATTTTTAAAAGGCCTGGACACTGAGAGAGGAGAGCTAAATAATAGTTGTCTTTTTCAAAAAAAAAAAAAACAAAAAAAATACACATAATCTTATGCAAAAATTATTGTAGTCCTTCTAGAAATCTGGGAATAATACAAAAACTACACGTTTTATTCAATTTTGTCGTAAGGAAGCATTAAAGTTCCATCTTTTAGCAAAACGTCTTTTAGCAAAAAGGAAATTTTTATTCAAAAATTTTAAAAAATGTTTTCCAACTACTTTTCAACAAAAAAAAAAAAAGCTATTAATTAACTACAATTATTCTAAAAAAAAAAAAGCTTCTAAACAACTTTTTAAAAAAACATTAAGATTGTTTACTCTCATTATTTTTTGAGAGTATCTATTAAGCGACGACAATATGAAATGGTAGAAAAAACTGAAAATTTTATTTTACTGAAAATATGTTGAAAATTTCGAGTTGAAAGCTGAAATTTTGATATGTTAAAGAAAAAAATCCCAATTTTGTATGGGTGAATATTTCACTTCGAAAACTCGAAAAGCAAATTGTTAAAAATAAGCATTTCTTCCAAAAAAAAAAAAAAAAACTAAAATATCTTTACAAAATTGAATTTTTCGATGCTTTTAAAAATTAATACATTTACAATTTGACCAAATATATTTAACCGTTTCGATGTCCAGGCCTCCAGGCCTTTTAAAAATTAATGTAGGTTATGAATAGGAGCAAGTTTATAAAAAAATAAATAAAATTAATTGATGCTTACAAAAAAAAAAAAAAATTTACTACACCCTTATTCTGAATTTCGAAGTAGATTTTCTACGAAAGATTAGCTACGTTACGAACAAAAATAATTAGTTATTCTCTAAATTCCGTTGTAAACAATTAAAAATCTGTACCGACAACTCTTTTCTTCGTAAATTTTTTGTCTTATCTTGTTTTTTTTTTTTTTAGAAAAATGTATAAGTTTATTTGGAGCCTTTTAAATGTTAAAAATACAAAATAAAATGAATTTTGAAGAATATGAATTTTGTTGCTTCCTTGTGCTACATTTTGATTAGCATTTGATAGGTGAAATAATTTTTTATATTGAGTTTAATTAGCTGTTATTTTTACCCTTAAACATTTCTTTATAATTTTAAATTTTACAACAATTAAATTTATTTTGAAGTTTTTTTATTTATAAATAGTAAGCATTGCCCCTTTTCATAAATGTAGATCTGTAAATTTTGAATAAATGAAAATAGATCGTAAATATCTGAACGTTGTTCATAAATAAAAAAAAAAAAAAAAATCTAGTAGACGTCAAAATTAAAGATCGAAATTGTAGTAAGTTAAAAAAAGGTAGGTACCTGTCTTCGCTTACTTTTTTTTGCAATAAAAAAAAAAGTTTTACTAAATGAACAAATTTAAAGAATAGTCAACTAAATGTCAAGTTAGTGTAGAATTTCTTTTCTGCGTATGCCGACTGCGGACTGGCGGAAAAAATTTATTGTCAGTCTGAAGCATTTATGAAAACGTCCATTGTTTTGCATAAAAAAAAACCTATTTACTAGTTTACTATGAAGTACGAATTTCTTTCGTAGATTTTTGACGTTTTTTTTTTTTTTTTTTTTTACATTACACAGGAATTGAGAATTGCTATATTATGAAACTTTGAAAAAATATTTAGTACGTCCGAATATGAGAATTAAATTTTTGTAATTTCTAGGAAACTTAGTAGCACTACAATGGAATTTAGAAAAGTTGTCAAAGTTTTTTTTTTTTTTTTTATATATATTATGTAATATGTATATGGAAAACAGTTTTTACAGTTTTTAAATGACGGAATAAAATTTATCAACCTGTTTCAGTAGGATGTTAGAAACTGGTCCATCAATATGGAAAACTGATTAATCAAATTTCTTATATGACCTGTAAATTTTTATATTTCTTTTATATCTAAACCAATATTTTGGTCAACAATAATTTGTTCGTTTATTGATAATTTTATGATTATATTTCATTCTTTTTGCATGTTGTTTGGAAATTTTTTTTTTCATTTTTCTTCTTTTTTTTTTAATAACAATTTGTTTTTTTTTTTTTTTTTTTTTATATATAATTTCAATTTGCTTGACTTTTTAAGATAGCAGCCGTACACTGATACTTTTTATTTTTATTTATATATTATTTATTATATGTATATTGGAAACCTTATTTTCATTTTTATTATAATAACATTTAATAAATGTGTATACATATAATATAATATATAATTATTTCTATATATAATATTCTTATAAAATAAATTTTTAATGTAATATATATGTATATATATATATATTTTTTTTTTTTAATTTAAAATTGTATTTATGTAATGCACTTTGTCGTTGAAACCTTAAGATTTTCGTTAATTTTCATTTTTGACTTTAGTAGCAGAGTTTTTATTTATTTTTTTTTAAATTAGGTTCTGCAAAGAAGTTGCTTTGCTTTGTGAAGAATACTGACCATTTTTTCATTTTTTTTTTTTTTTTTTTTTTCATATAAAAGTATACTTATAATGCATTTTTATTTTAAACTGAAAATAGAAAGAAAAAAAGTAATAAATTATTTTTATTTAATTTAATTTAAAATTTCTACAATAAAAGAAAATAAGGAATAGTTTCAAAACTTTTTCTTCCTAATAATAATAGAAAAATATAAAAATATTACATCTTATTGTAACTTTTAACTCTGTTGATAACATAAGTTGTAGTTATATTTTGAACTTTAAGAAAAAAAAATTAAAATTATAAAATTGATTATATATCATTATAATCATTATAATAGTCTCGTAATATTTTACTTTTTCAACACATAGTTTGTTTTGATAGATAATATTTGAAATCTTAACAAAAAATAAATGAAATAATGAAAATTTAAGACAACAATTTAATAACTTATTCAATTTTAAAAGTCTGTCAACCGAAAAAATTAAAATTATGAAATAAATTTAGTCAATATAAGTTTAGAATGAAGTAAATTTTTATTTTTATAAATAATTTTTATAAAAATTTTCGAGATAAAATAGTTGACATTGACTGTTGCAAAGGAATTATTAAATTTTCATCAAATGATTTCTATAAAATTAGATAGTAAGTAAATTAAACGTAGAAAGTAAAATGTTTTATATTTAAAGATTCTATTTAGTTTTTGTATAACGTGTTAAGAGACTTCGTAAAACAAATAATTAATTCTTATTTTATAATAAAAATAAAAGTTTTCTTATGTAATTTAAAATTATATTCTCAACCGAAAGAGAATTATATCATGTACTAAAGAGAAACGTAATCAAAGTTTGAAGATATGGAACATTAAATATGTTTACAAATGAAATTTTTGTAATTACTTTGATCAAAAGTACTCGGGTTAATATAACTGATTAAATCTTGATCAGACATAGTTGTTATTTCTTGAGGAATTGTTGTTGCTGCTGTTTGTGGTACAGTTACTGGTGAAACAAGATTAGTTGGCATAGTACCTACAGTCATGGATGTAATTTGACTAACATGACCCTCTGTTAATTTTGTTTTTTCTAAATTATTTGCAGAATTATTTATTGGAACTGCTTGTATTAGAGATTCTTGACTTTTGGTTGTACTAAAATTATAAAAAAAAAAAGAAAAGTAAATTATTAAATTAAATATAAATTGAATTTATAACAAAATATTTTAAACTTACGTAATATTTGTAATATTTGACATTATTGGTTGATTTTTTTGAATATTATGTACAAAATTATTTGTTGTTGCAGTACCTGAACTGGTTGAATTATGACGATTCATCAAAATATCAACTAAAGGAACTGTATTGGCAGTGGTTAATTGATTTTGTAATAGATTCGTTCCCGTAAAATGATTTAATTGGGTAGAAATTGTTTGTGTTGGATTTGGACAAATATCCATTTGTGCAATTTGTTGTTGTTGTTGTGCTTGTTGTATATTAGTTGGATGTGTATGCGTTTGATGAAGAACACTTGTTGTATTATTCGAGGGTATTTGAGGATTCGGCAGTGTATTTGATGCAATATTATTCAGTAATTGTGGTACTTGTTGTTGCCGTTCGTTTAGTATTTGATTCATTCCCAGAAGAGTATTTAAATTGACTGCGTGATTCATATGTCTTTCTTGACTGGATATAAAATCAGCTGCAGCTTTTATCATTGCATTAGCTGCAGTTGTTTGTCTTTGCTGTTCCTGTTGTTGTTGCTGTTGATGCTGATGCTGTTGTTGTTGTGTTATCATTGGATTAGATGAAGTTGTAGGATTTGTTTGCATTATAATATTATTTAAAATGGCATCTTGTGTAGTTGGTGTTGTCAAATGATCCATTTCATTCAAAATGGAATTCGTAATTGCAGCCTGATTATTTAAAATTGGATCTTGAGCTTGTTGACACATAATTGTAGGAGAAACATCTTAAAAAACAAAAGTACATTATAAATAAAAATATTTTTAATATAATATAAGATTTTAAATTGAGAAAAATGATGAACAAATAATTTTAGTACCTGTATTAAGAATTAACTCAGTAGGTATTTGCTGGGTTTGCTGAGATGGAGCTCGTTGTGGTGGCAGGACTTGTAATGCATTGGAAGTTTGTGATAAAGGTAATATCCCTAAATTAACCATACTTATATTCGCCGCGGGTTCTGAATTAAGTATAACATCATGATGAACAGGTGGGCTCATATTATTCGCAGACGATAAAGACGACGATGATGTTGATGAATTTGAAGAAGATGAAGAATTTGATGGTGATATTGTATTACGGTTACTTATTTGTTGTGCATCCATATTAAGAATTTGATTTAAAGTTGTTGTGCTGTTATTATTTGCCATTAGAACATTAGAAATTTGTCTTTCGAATGAATCTACTGTTGCTGATGTAGTTTCCAATGGAATTACAGACTGTTGTTGAGATTGTGATGAAAGTGTAGTATCAGGAAATAAACTAGTGGTTGCAACATTATTATTAACCGATGGTGCAAAAATAGAATTCACTGGATTCGATTGTGATGGATGTGCTTTTAAAGAAATATTCGATAAAAATCTGTTAACAGCATCTTGCCGACTTTGTTGTTGTTGTTGTTCAACAACTGCTGCTGCAACTGCAGCTACATTTTGAACTGTAGCTGGATTAAGTGATTGTGAAGATGTTCGTGTTGTATTAAACATTCTATTCTCAAATTCATTAATTTTTTCCTGTTTAACTAATTCAACAACAGCAGCTGAAAGTGGATTCATAGTTTGTTCATTTTGTGGTGAGGTTGCATTAGAATTTGAAAAACCTGATAAACGACTATTTTCATTCACCATTGATGATTGTATATCCAAAATATGTAAACTTTGTTTACGAATTGATCTTGAAAATGGAGTTAATTCTTTAAGTGAAGTTGTACCATCAAGAGAACTATCATTATGAACTGAAACTGGAAAATGTTCAACAATTGTGGTATCTGTTGAACATAAATCACCACATGACATTGAATTTTGTGTACTTTCATCCAAAATTTCAGTCTTAAGACAATTATTTGTTACATTTGGACAATTTGTTATTTGATTTATTTGCTGTTCAGAGATTAAACTATTTATTGATGGTCGTCTTACACCAATTGGAACTTGTGTAGTAGCTGGTGGTGGCATCATACCCGAATCAATTTCTTCATTTTTTGTTTCTATTAATGAATTACCCATTGCCGATGCAAGACATTTTGTCGGCCAAGTATTACTGGCTTGATTACCAATTCCAGTATTGTTGTCGGCAAAATGTGTATCTACAATTTGAAATGAAGGTTAAAAATCTAACGAAATGGTATGAGATATTTTTTTTTTAACTAAAAAAAAAAAAAAAATTAATTTTTTAAACGAAAAAAGAAATATATAATATTTTTATAAAAAGTAAATGATGTGTATTGTGAAAGTTAAGTTAAAAAATTAATTGTAATTTATTTTTTTATTTTTTTTTTTTAATACAATTAAATTCTCACTTCTCAACTAGAGGATCATAAGTATATTTATATCCCTACATTTAATATTTTAAGACATTATTTTACTCTTAGCTTTAATTACAAAAAAAAAAAAAAATATATTTTTGGAAGTAGATTTTTATACTAAGCTCAGTTGAATTGTGAGACTTGATCATTTTGAATAAAATAATACATTCGAATTTCATTTCAATTATACACGCTCTTTATACGTTCATAGTTCATCATACACATATTATATAATATAGTCATTCAGTTTTTAAGTAAAGATTCTTGTATACATATAAAAAATACAATCCTTTTAGTACTAGTAACTTAACAAAAATTGTGAATTCTAAAAAAAAAATGTAAGTATATGTATCTGATAATAATAATAATTCATATTAGAAAAATGAAATCTTAACTAGAGTAAATCTAAAAATGTTTAGCAAATAATTAGAATTTACTTAACTAAGCTAAGAAGCAAACATTTAAAAATAAAATAATTTTTCTATAGTTCCTATTATCTGATCCAACATTCATTCATATGCTATATGTAAAATATTAATAAAAAAAAAAACGACAAAAAAAAAATAAGTAAATAAACCTAAAATGAAATTATTCAAGCTAATAAATATAATGCTAATAAACAAAAACAAAACAACAACTCATTCACTTATTTTTTTTTTCATTTAAACATTTTTATTAGCTGCACCACATTTTTCATTCACTATAAATTCATAAATTGAATCCATCATTCACCATTAATTCATAAATTTCAGAATCACCATTATAATACTCAGAATCAACCATACATTTAAAATTTCAAAATGATCAAAACTTATTTTATACTTAAATGTATAAAAATAAAAAAAAAAATAAACTTATAAATTAAATTTTTTTTTTTTTTTTTTAAAACTATCTAAGATTAAACTAAATACTACTTTTTTTTTTTTTTTTTCTTATAATTAAAACTATAATTATCTTATAAATAATATTAATACTAAAATCCATTATTGGAGGGAGAAAATCTGAAAATTTTTGCAACAAAAAAAAAAAAAAACAGAACGAAAGAACGGATTTGGAGAAAGTGAAACAAGTACCAAAAAAACAAAAAAAAAAAAATAACCAACGGTGAATTCTGTCGACACAGTAGAACATCCAGATGTTGCAAAGCCACTGTTTAGTCAAAAAAATTAAAAAATTTAACACAACAAAAAAAACAAAAGAAATATAAAATGTATACGAAAAAAAAAAAAAAAAATATACATATAAATAAATATACACATATTATATTTATATATAGATATATAGATATAAATAAGTATAGATAATATATAACTAACATTAAAATTAATGTTAAATTAAGAATTTTTTTTTTTTTTTTTTAAATAATAATATTAAATATTATACAATATTAAACTATTAAAATACAAATAAATTTAAAAAAAAAAAAAATAAATTAAAAAAATTTTAAAGTTTACTTTTAAATATTACAAAATTATATTTTAGATTTATGGAAAATTCTATCATTAAATATATCGATTTTGACTTTTATATTGATTAAATTTTGACAATCTGTCAAAATATATCGAAAACAAAATAAAAAAAAAAAAATTAAATTTACAATTTACAAAAATATAAATTAAAGAAAACAAAAATGAATAAATTATTTTTTAAAAATTTTGTATTTAAATAAGATTTTTTTAATTAATTTTTTATTAAGAATTTTTAAAATATTCCAATTTTATTTATTACCTTGACAAAAATGGAAATTTAAAAAGAATAAAATCAATCAACCATTTAAAAATTTAGTAGGTATTTAAGAAAAGTGAAAAAACAAAAAAAAAAAAAAAATAAGCAATTTAAATTCATATAAATATATTTTAAAATATAAATTTTTAAAAATATATTTTTAGATTTAATTTTTAAATAAATAAAAATCTATAATATGATAAAACAAAAAGAAAATATTATGTTATAAAACAGTGTTCTTCAACATGTTTTCTTGCGGAACCGTACAAATATCTTGTTTAAAAATGAAGGAGCATAATTTTTGAATTTTGTATATAAATACATATTATAAAGTTTTTTTTTTTTTAGTAAATAGAATATATTGCATTTTGCAGAATTGTTGTTGATTGTTGTGATTTATAAAATAAAAAAAAAAAAAATGTTCGTAACTACATACGTTCGTATTTTTTTATAATCAAATTATGATATGTTTAAGGAGATATTATCTGTGTAAATTTAATTATAAATATATAAAAATATGGATCAAAATAATGCCACAACTGCTCAATTGTTGTGACCAAAAGAAAAAAATTTAAAATCAATACATTAATATTTAAAATACAAGTAACCTCAATTAACGCGATAATTTAATTATCCCCGGTGTTGTTTTTACGCTGTGAAAAAAATTTTTAAACTATTTTAACCTTTATAAAGTAGTAAAAGTTTCGGTTTTACGCGGAAATTTCTATTCTTTTTTTTTTTTTTATTTAAAATCCTAAGAACATATTTCTAGCAATAGGCAATATTCAAATATACATAGTTAAAATACGGTTTTTGGAAGGTAAAAATTTCACGTATGTATTTGGATTTTTTATTTTTTTTTAATTTAATAAATTATAATATTAAATTATAAATTAATTTTGTATATGTACAATAAACCTTATATTAAAATTCCATAATATTTGGGGTCCCATTAAGAGTTTTCTCAATCGATGAATTTTTAAGATTTTTGACATTTCGCAGATTATTTAAGAAGGTTGAAGACCACTGATTTAAAACCAATTTCAATATACATACAACAAAAAAAAAAAAAAGTACATACAATGATTCAATGATTCAATAATGAATATTAAAAAAAATCTATAAATGAATTTTTAAACTACATATTTTGGTTGACTGCATTTCTAATATTCAAAGGAAAAATGTCAAGGATTTTTTAAGTAAAAAGAAAAAACAAAAAAAAAAGTCTATTGAATAATTTAAGCAACACAATTATTTAAAAGTAAAATAAATAGAAAACAAAAATTAAAAAAAAAAAAACAAGAAAAAAAAATTTGTAGGGGAAAATAATAAAAAAAATTTTTTTTGAATTTAATCTAATTTTTTTAATTCTAAATCTAATGTTAAAAGTTAAAAAAGTTGAAAAATTAAAAAAAAAAAAAGTATTGTGGCAATTTTTTTTTTTTTTTTTTTTTTTTTATTTTAATGAACCAATACCCGATGATTTTTGTTTTTTTTTTTTATATTTATATTTTTTTTTATTGTGGCTGATGGGAAGAACAATGCTTACAACAGGATCCAAAACAGAGCTGCCAGCTTCAAAATGCAACTGACTGATGAAACAATACATTACACAGTAGTGAAGGTCCAAAATCTTCTTAGTATCGTATATATTTTTTTTTTCTATATATTGTACTTATTTTTATTTTTTTTTTTTCTTTTTCTAATAGTTTTTATATATTAGGCACCAAAATAGGTGTGATGTTGGTAGATCTTTAGCCTTAGTCTATTATTTTATTACACCTAAATATCTATGAGAAGAATAAACGAAAAAACAACATTTTGTGATTAGTGTTAAGAAAAAAAAAAAGTTTGGAATTTTACGGTGTTTTTGTGGTTTTTTTTTTATTATTATTATTATATTTTTTTTCTCCGGATTTACGTAAAATTTAATTTAATTTTTTTTTTTTCGGTTCACGATTTTTTTTAGTAGAAAAAAAAATTATTTTTTTTTTTTTTGTAATTTTTATTTAACTTTTGTTTTTAATTTAAGCTTAATTTTTTTTTTTTTTTTTTGTTTTTTGTTATTATCACGTAGCATGCGTTTTTATTTTTTCTGCGTTTCGTACAAGTACAGTTGATATCAAAAATGAGAAAACACTTAAAAATTGAAAAAGTCTTCAATTAAAATCAAGGAAACAAAATTTATAACCAATTAAAATAATTTCAAAAAAAAAAGAATTTTTTTTTGAATTTTCGGAGAAATTTAATACCGTTTTTATAAATTGAAATATTAAAAAAAAAAAAAAAATTAAAAATAAAAATATGTAAATAAATAGAAAATACATGTTTGTTCAATGTTGTTGTTGTTTTTGTTATTGTTTTTTGAAATGGGTTTACAGGCATTGTGACTCTCATTATTTTTTTTTTTTTTCCAAAATATATACTCTGTTAAGTTGTTTATTTAATATGAATGTTAATTGATGTGTAAAAAATGAATAAAATCTATTCCATTTCAAATTCAATTTTATTTTTGATTTTCATTTATATAATTTGATGTTTTATCTCAAGAAAAAATATCAATGATATGATAACTTCCTTTTAAGTTTCCTGTTTTTGTTTTTAACGTTTTTTTTCGAAAATCAAAATTCGGTTTACTTCATTTTTAAAAATTACTTTTCTGCTTCTCTAATTAATATGTTGGTTATTTTATTTATGCTGTTTTTTTTTTTTTTTTTTTTTTTTAGAAAAATCTAAGAAATTAAAATTCACGAAATTATTTTATATAATTATGATTGGCTGCTGTTTATATTGGCAGTAAATCAGTTAAATTTTGTTTGTTTTAATAATAGTTCTACAATCTAGAATTTATTACACAATCTTAATTTTAATTAAAAACATATTTTTAGGCGTTTACTCACTTCTGACAATGATTAAATATTAAAGTTTGTTATATATATTTTTTTTTTTTGTTTTTTTAATTTTAATTTTTATATTACGCATGAGATTTTATTGGGATATCGTCATGTTATTATTAATTTTTATAATTATTTTGATGTTTTTTTTTGAATTTTAATTAAAAAATTTTTTTTTTTTATTTAGGATTAATTTTCGTTAATTTTTTTTTTGTAGACCTAAACTGATTTTTTTTTTATTTTTATGTTTGTTGTTATATTTTAGTTGTTTGTCCCTAATCACAAAACATGTCATGTATTTAATTTATATATAAAAAAAAAAAAAAAAAAAAATAAAATAATTGTAATTTTATATAAATATGAATAAAATAGCCTTGCTATAAATAGTAAATAATCCAGAACGAAATAAAAAAAATTTCTTTGATGACAAAGTAATCATTATTTTAGAAATGATGTACACATTTTAAAAATAAATTATAAATCAAAATGATATATAAAAATATTATTTCCTCCTAATATTTGTGTGTGTGTATATTTTTATTTTTCATTTTTTTTAATATCATTTTTTTTTTAATTAATTTATTTTTATTTGTGTTTCAAATTAAATATAATGCTTATAAATCATCTTAATTGTAAACTAAATATTGTATTGGATTGAATTTTTATGTCGTATAGTCTAAAATTTATACTATATATATTATTATTTCTTTATAAGTTTTACATATTTCTTTTAAAATATTATTTTGTTTGTTAAATAAAAAATGCATTTTTATTATTTTAATTATATAACTTTTGTTGTCCTTTGGACAAAACTTCAAAAATTTAATTAACATTTTTTGAATTATATTCGATTATTGAATTTTAAAAATATACGAAAATATTTTTGATAAATAGTTTTCTATATGTAAAAACTAAACTAAATACATTAAATTATTTCAGTTTGAATCAAGATTTAAAAAATTTATTTGTAAAGTGTTAAAATTAAAAATAGAAACAAAAAAAAAATTTTTAAAAAAAACCACTTCTAAACCTCTGCTTTAAAATTTTTATCTTATTGTAATGAAGAATTTATTAAATTACTTTATGGTAATGATAACATTTAAATACTAGAAAACCTATAGTAAATAATATTAATAAGAACACTATTCAAATTACTGTATAAATTATATTTTAATTATTTTATTTAATTATCTAAGCTTCATCATTTTCGATATTTTTTAATTTACCTATTGAAGAATTTACGTCCATATGCTTAATTAAATTGCATTTCTAAAATAAAGTTATATAATTAAATTTAATAATTTATATTAATATTTTATTTAATAGTGCATTTTTAAATCTAAAAACAATTGGCCTAGAAAAAAAAAAAATGGTAAAATTCCTTTTGTTTTTTTTGTTTCTATTTTAAAGTTTATTAGAAAATATCACTAATAAAATATTTAAAACAATAAACTTTTGTTGTTGTAATTTATTTTCAAAAATAAAATGAAAAAAAAAAAACCTTATAATCAATAAAAGATTTGACTCTAACTTATTGCATATAAACAAAAAAAAAATTCAAATTTGTACGTAGTAGTAGCAAGTACAACGGAAAAAAAAAAAAAATATCAAGAAGATAATCAAGAAAACTCCAAAAACACAATCATTTTACACATTCATATCATCGTTCTTTTATCGACCTCGAGCTCATCATACATCAAACATTCGTAAATAAAATAATATATATATATATATTGTATATATACATTATATAAATGTATATATATTACATATTATTAAATATATATATATATATATTTATATAAAAAAAAAATAGCTAACCTATAAATTCCCTATAATAACGATCTAAAATATAGTTTTAAGACTATAATAATAATAAAAAAAAAGAAAAATAATTAAATAAAAAGTTAAGTAAAAACAAAAAAAAAAAAAAAAAATGGCTTCCTTATTTTGTGTTTTGTTTTTTTTTTTTTAAAAAACTTTGTTCATAATTTTCATTAATATTTCGATTGATTCTAATTATGACTTAAATTCATATAAATTAAAAAAAAAAGGCTGCTCTAAAAGAAAACGTTCACACAAATGGAGTTGTTTTGATTATTCTTGATTAATTTTATTGTTTTATTTTTATTATTGTCGGACCTGCTATAAACATTTTTTTAAAATTTTATTAAAATAAAATAAATAATTTCCAATCTATTAAAATCGAAAGAAAAAAAAAAAAATTCTAAATAGAATCCTAATGTTCTGGATTTATGTAAGAAATAATATTATAGTAATAAAAATATATATATATATATATATTGTATTGTAATATAATAAATCTATTTGCTTTCATTTTATTTATTTGCATTTTTGGTTTTTTTTTATTTTTTTGGTTTTGTTTTCTTTGTCTTTAAAATTTTTTTAATAAAAAAAAAAAAAAAAAAAAATGTGAATGAAAACATAACGACGATTTTCTTTTGTACTATTTTTTGTACGAGATTTTTTTTCTTTTGCTTTCTTTTTTTTTTGTAATCCGCGTCATTAGATTTGGACTAAAAATATGTACCTTGACAGGTGGCAATTGATCCATGAATAGTACCTAATGTTGTGGATGATGACAACATATTATGCCTTCCTTTTGGTAAATAAACAAAATCATGACTTTCACTTTGTTTACCACTTGACATGACTAATATTTGAACGGTAACTGGTTCAATAAGATTTTGATCAAAATATGGTGGTACAACACAAACTAAATGAGTCTAAAAAAATTTACAAAATGAATGTATATTTTACAAAATATTATTTAAAAAAAAAAAAATTTATTAAACCTGTTGCAAATATTCCTTATCTGGAGCAATTCTTTGTTCCCAAATTGTTGGTAATTGTGGTATATCGTTATCATCATCTTTAAATATGACAAGAGTATCTTTTAAGAAATTCTTTCCAATGATAAATAATTCTAGACCACCTTCAACCGGACATGATGTTAATGATTTCTTACATATTTCTGGAACGCCTGGTGGTTGAGCTAAAAAAAATAATATAAAAGTTAAATTAAAAAAAAAACAAAATTTAACTACCGATACATAATTATATTTGAATATAATTAAATGACTTTTTAAATTTAAATTTCCAAAAAAAATGTTATTGACATTTTGACATATTTTCAGTTATTTCTTCAGTGTTTACACTTTAATTTTTTTTTATCAAACAAAATATTATGACGTAAATATTTATTAAAATAAGACCAATAAACTAATGAATAAATAAATAAAAAGATTTGGAAAAAGTAAATTATAAGATTAAATATAACGAATTAATAATAAAACAAAAATGAATCATTATTAATAAATGTTGCTTGTATTTGCAATTTTATCATCCTTTAAAAAAATTTAATTAATGAAAAATAGTAACTAAGCCGTCAGACGTCAGAAGTCAATGTTTTCTATCATTTTCTTAATACCTTTTTTTTCCAGTTCTTTTTAAAATGACAGGAATATAACATTTTTGAAGCGTTTAAAAAATACAATGGGAAATTATATAGTAAAATGTTCAAAAAAATAGAATGTACAAATTAGACAAATTCACTTTTTTGAAGCGTTTATTTATTTAAAAAATTATTTTTTATTTTTTAAAATTTTGACTATTTCTTACTTTTTGTGTCTGACTATAATAAAAAAATTTTACTTTTAAAACGAATAGTTCAAAACTTCAGAAAAATTTTTAAGTTTTAACGTATTTAAAATAACAGCTGAAAATGTCAAAAAACATGTCAAAAAGAAATGTCAAAAAAAGTGGAACAAAAGTGAAGGTAAAATAGGAAAATTCCTATTTTTCTGCTTTGAAAAAAATCAACAAATACGCATAAAAAGGTAAAACTTTGAGTATAAAAAAAGGATAAAAAGATAACGTCTAACAGCTAAGTAAGTCATTTTTGATTCATTTTCTTATCCAAAAATTTGTTAAACTTCACAAGAGAAAAACAAAAATAGAAAATTGATGAAGAAATTAAAGTGTAAGCACGATTTACTTTCTAAACAAAACAAGTTCCGGATAAAATTAAAAAAAAAAAACATAAACGGAAATGCAACTTACTACATATTATTGGTTGTGAGCATACTTGAAGAGTTTCATTTTTACCATCTTCAGCAGTAATAATAGTTCGAAAAACCATACGACAACGAGTTGATTTCTTTTTATTACGTTGCGCTGATTGATCTGGAAATCGGTGTTCAACATCAACATTTCTTTCCTAAAATTTTAAATATTTTTTTTTATTAATAATATATACTCGTATGTATGTATATATATATATATATATATTACTTTTAAAATTCCAACACAATCACAATTGATTGTAAAATCATTTTCTGGTTTAAAATCAATTTCAATTATCATTGTTCCATCAACTTTCTTTTCATTACATGGTGTTGAATTTTTTCCAGCAACTTTACAAGCTACAAATAGGAAAAATAAAAATACAAAAAAGAAAAATTAGTTTTATTAGAAAAAAGTTTTATTTTTAAACAAACCTTGATAAAACATATGTGGTGCAATTCGACCAACATCAGTACCAATGAATACTTGAAGTGATGCTGGTTTATTATAACCAATTAATTTAACAATAGGAAATCCATTACCACTACGATCTTTAACAGCTCCACGACTTCCTTCAGTTTGATATCTATAATAAAAAAAAAAAAAAGATAAAGTTGAATAATTTTATTAATTAAATCCCATTGGTATATAACAAACACGAAATATCTTTTCTCATATTACCTAATATGCTCGTGTTTAGATCTGATATATTTTAATATATTATGTACTTGATAAGTTAAAGATTACATGGATTTTCTTTTTTATTTGCAAGAAAATGGTGGAAAAAGAAATTAAAAAAAAAAAAAATACTGAACTTTTGTGGCAAGCCAGCTATATAATAAGACTTTAATTCACTAAGAATATCAGTCCTGTCTGAAAAGTCTGCAGAAAATAATTAGTGGGGTGCTATAAATTATTTTTAGCATCCCTCTAATTATTTTATTAGTCTTTAAGACTTTATTTATTATTTAAGCAATTATTAGTCTTTAAGACTTTATTTTAAATTCAAATTTGAAATAATACTTTATTCTCGAAAAGATCTTATTTCTCATCCGAATGTAAGATAAGGCTTTAACCCTTTATTTCTCAATTAAAATATTTTTCGAATATGATTATATATACATATTTTTTTATTTTGCAAGGGTAGATGGGAATCTCGAAAAACACCAGTAAGATCAACGAGGGAATGTAATAAATAATTTCATGTAATATTATGTTGGGGCGAGATTCTTAATTAGAAAGGATTTTATAGTTGATAAAAAGGCCGGGTAATTCTTTTATCCTGAAAATTTATATATTCATATATGAAAGATGCTGAATTAGGAGGCGTATTAAAGTTGGATTTAAAATCAGGACATTATTCTCTTTTTTTCAGAATATTTATATGTATATACTACATTTTGATTTAGAAGGAATTTTAGAATTAATTTTTAGTATATAACCCTGATTTTGCAACCAGCTTTAAAATCCTTTCAAATAATTTTTTTTTACATACATATTTCAACATCAAAGAATTTAAAATAGTGAGGGCTGTTTCTAAATTAAAAATTGATTTATTAATTATTGATATAAATGTAAACAAAAATAAATAAAATATATAATACTAATATTAAAATAACTGTAAAAAAATTTATTTATTTTTTAAGTATAGTTTAGAATTTAGATTTCAATAACAAAAGATTTTTTAACACCCCGCCTAAACACTTTGAAATACTGATTTTTCGTTTACAATCTACTTTAATTTGACTAGAAATTTTATTATAGTTTTATAGTTATAAATTTTTGAAGTTCAAAATATGTAGTTAGTTTTAATTTATCTGATTATATGTACATATATGATTTTTAATTTTTTTCACATTATCTCTTAAGCTGGATTTACATTAAGTGACATGCTGTCAATTATATTGTCAATTTTTGTCAATTTATGTCATATCTATTTCAATTTTGTCATATCTATTTCAACTTGTCATATCTATTTCAATTTTTTATCAAATTGTCCAATTAACATTCAAAACTATTGTCAATTGATTAACAATATAATTGACAGACTGTCACCTATTATAAATGCAGCATTACTAATTTTCACGAGTTTCAGAACAAAAATATGTTGCATTTTCAGTTACATCCCCCAATTTCGTAATTGTATTTTTCTTTTTCTTTTTTTTTTGATTTTACATAGATTTAATTTATGGAATTGTAAAAATTTGATTATAAATAAAATTATCTTTAAAATGATAACATTTACAAGAGTTAAAATTTTTGCAAATCAAATGTTTTGAAAATTGATAACTATAGTTATTTTACAAAAAAAAAAAAAACAATAAAAGATAAAAACTGGATAATGAAATATATAAGATTTTTAAATTTAAGAAATTCTCAACTCAAACTAAATATTACATTTAAATTTTACAACTTTTTTTCTTTTTAGTTCATTCCTCTGCCAGATAAATGTGACATGAAAATTATATGTTACAGGAAAAATGTATAGCAAGGGGTAATTATTACCCCTTAATTAGGTAAGGGGTAATAATTAACTAGACCATCGAGGTCTATCCCCCCTTCCTTTTTTAACTTATTTAATTTGTAATAATCTGTTAAATTTTACGAGTAAAAAATAATATTCCGTTATTTAAATTACCTTGCTCTATGTTGTTGTTCTGGTTGAGATATAATTTCTAATTGAACTAAACCATCTTTTGATGTTGTATATGTATTTTGTTGCATTTGTGCTGGTCTTTTACCTGGTCTCATAACAGTTCTTGGACCAGTAGAAGTATAATATCTGTAAAATTAAAAAAAAAATAAAAATTAAAAATCAAAATAAAATAATTAATATATTTAGAAAAAATTTACAAACTACATTAATTTTTAAATTTTTTTATATTGTACATATTTTTCTAATAATTATTTAATTTACTCATATCATGCTAGGCTTGTGTTATGCGTATCATCAAAATTTCTCATTGAATTGGGGTTCGACCCATGGAGTTTTTAATTTTCTTTGAATAAATTTGTTAAAAGGCTTATTATGCCAAAATAGAACTGAAAAATTCTTAAGTCAAGCTTTAATTTGGTGACAAAATTTTGATGATACGTATCATAAGTCTAAGATGATATGAATAAATATTAAAATAAATAAATAATAAAATATTAAAAAAAAAAAAGTGCATTTAAAAAAAAATCAATAAAATTTTTCATAATTACAGTGACAGATAAAATGCAATAAAATAAAGATTTTAATTTATATATATATATAAATATATATATATATATATATATATATACATATATATTATGTAAATATTTACTAATTAAATAAATAAGGGATGGTGAAAATTTGCCAAATTAAAAATACAAAAAAAAAAAAAAAGTTGTGACAATTAGCACAAAATATAAGCAAAAAAAAAAAAAAAAATTTAATAAAAGATAAAATAAATAATGTTGTATTTATATAATATAAATGAAAATAAAATTATAAAAATCTACATAAATTTCATTCTTTGTTATTTTAAGAGTTTCTCGCTTTTAATATTAAAAACTACAAATGTTATATTTTTCAAAATATTATTCTGATCTACTTTTTTATGTATTATTTCTAAGTCCGAAAAAATATGTAACAGTCATGTTTTCTAATTATTTATTTTTACTATCAAATAATAATAATATTATATACATACATAATATATATATATATATATATATATAGAAAATTTAATTTTTATTTTAAAAGAATTCCAAAATAATAACAAAAAAGAAAAAAAAAAAGAAAAAAAAAAACCAGAAATGAATGATTTTTCTATAATATTTTAGTTTATCCTTAAGCTAAATTGTTAAATAGTCCTTACTTTGCCGCAACTGTTGTTGTTGTAGCAACCATTGAACCATGTGTATAACCTGAACTTGTAATTTTTTGTATAAATGCATCATCACTGCAGGCATCTTCATTATCATCAATATTTATTTGTATTGGTGTGGTAGTTGCTGTTATTGTTCCAATTTTTCTTCGTTTTGTACGATTTTGTATTATTTTTGGAAAATTGTTGTCAGCTGATGATGATGATGATGATGATGATGACGACGAAGATGATATCGAAGATGAAGATAATGATAAAGTTGGTGATAATGATGATATAGATGTTGGTGAAGTTGAAGAAGAATTTGATGATGATGATGATAAAGATGATGATAGTGATGATGATGAAGATAATAATGAACCGGATGTTATTCCAATTAAATCCTCTGAACCATCCGATGTATTTAAAATATTTTCATAACTACCAGATCTAAACACATTAATAATAACACTTTTTATAATTTTTTTTTTTTTTTTTTTGTATTGGTGTTTTTTGTTTTTTTTTTTTTTTAAATTAAAAAAAAAAATTTTTATAAATTCGCAAAAACAAATGAATATTTAAAATTAAAAAAGAGATGAACTTTTGATTTTCTATTTTTATTTATTTTTTTGCTTAGACTATTATAGTTATAGCGATATGTAAATTGCATATACCTAGGCGTAAATTTCTTGAAATATTGAATGGAATATATAATTAGCTTAGCTGGAAATCAAATATCACTTTTTTGAACAAAAACTAAAAGTTTAAACGTGTTTAAAAAAAAAGCGAGATTTTAGTTAAAGGTCAGTTTTATGCATTCGATCGATTATGATGATTAAAACTGTTCTTACAAAACCAGTGAATAT
This sequence comes from Poecilobothrus nobilitatus, assembly GCA_947095535.1. Lineage (NCBI taxonomy): Eukaryota > Metazoa > Arthropoda > Insecta > Diptera > Dolichopodidae > Poecilobothrus > Poecilobothrus nobilitatus. The sequence continues at coordinate 47,280,546 of OX352772.1, read as the reverse complement.
TCTAAATTTTTACATTTTATTTTCAAAATTTTTTTACTAGAATTTACCAGAATCCTTTTTTTTTTTTTTTGGTTTTGAATAGAATTTCGAATGGAATTTATGAATAGATAAAAAAAACTTTTAAGTACTTAATTTACATACCGTTTAAACTTCTGTCATCTATTTTTTTTTTTTTTTATAATTTCAATTACAATACAATTTGAACTTTGATTATGTATCTAAATATAAAAGAAAAAAATCTTATAATAAATCTGATTTTAGCCAAATTTAGAAAAAAAATAGCCATTATAAATGCTAAAAATGAAAATTTTCTTAAGGTCACTTCAGACTATATGTATTTTATATCTGGCATAACTGAATAAAAAATAAAAGAAAAGAAGTTGATTAAACATATGTGGATTTTTCATATCATTTTTATTTATTGCCTTTACACATCTGACATTTTTGACAGTGGTTTTAAATACATTTTATTGAGTTCTCAATAAATTTATTTTATATAAATAATATTTAAAAAATGAAAATATTTAAAAATTAATCATGAGTAATATGAATAATAAACAAAAAAAATTATTTTGTCTTCCTCTTTTTGGTAATTATAGGAATTATCTGTGACCAAACACCTTCATACGAATGTATGAAAAATACATATAAAATGTCAGATAAAATTAGAACCTATTCTTTTCAATCATATCATGTTTTCTAACATGAAAAAACAAATTATTTCTTTTTACATTCAACACTTTTTTCACTGAATTCAGCCTGTCAGACATAAAATACATGAAGTGTTCTTTACTAATAACCTTTAAATTTTTTAATTTATAATAATTGTCTTCTATCCTCTGATGAATTGAATTGTTTGAATCATATTCATATACTTTAAAAATTTTCATATATTTTTTAATGTACTTTCAAAATTCAAAACAGATATTAACTAAAATAAAAGCAAATTTTTCAAAATTTGTATATGTATAAGAATTTTTTTACAATTAATTTTGAAAATAAACTTTGTAATTAATATGGGGTTTTTTAAATAAAAGTACAAAATAATTAAAATTTTTCTATGGGAAATATGAGTTATCCTTTAAAAAACTGAAAATGCTAGAAAAAATGTATAAATTATATTAAGTTTCTTTTGGAATTTTAAGTCTAAATTATGCTTAAAGCGCAATATAAGAATCTGGACTTCCCGTTTTTGATATGCCATACATGTGACAACAACTTGAATACGATTAAGTTAAAAAATTATAAGAATTACCGTTAAGTTTTAATTATAAGGATTAAATTGTAAAATTATAATTTGTTTGATTTTAGAAAGGGATAATGCACTTAGTGCAACAATATTCAAAACATTTGGATAAATTTTAACCAAGGAATAATATTTTCCCTGATTATATAAATAATCGTATAGGATAGTATAGGATAAATAAAACTGTTAAATCTAATAAAGAAAAAAAAAATTATTTGCCTAATTTAAGTGTTTGGTAATATTTATAAGAAATTAAATTTATTAATAAGTCATCTTTCCATTTAATATATCAGTTAAATTAAATAAACTAAATACATTTTAATATTAAAATATTTAATGTATCCAATCCTTCTTAAAAAAAAAAAAAATGTTGGTATCATTTGATTTTTTATTTTTCTTTTTTGTTTTTGTTTTAATAAAAATACTTTTTGAAATTGGTTTTATATTTATTAACAATAGTTCTTATTTTTGTTATAATATTTTATTATTGTAAATAAATAATTGGATATTTGATAACTGAATAAATAGAAAGCGTAAAAGCTTCCGTTTTGTAATATAGGGTAATTGATTTTATTTGTAACAAAATATCTTTATATAAAATTGTTATATTTTTGAACAAAATTTAACAAAAACTTACGATAATACAATAAAACTATCAAATATCCTAATTTTATTTATCTTATAATTACAGTTATGTTCAAAATAATAGTAATATCCTTTTTATTAGGAAACAGTAGATTATTATATAAAAAAAAATTTAGTTTACCTGTAATAAAAATTTATTACAATCGATTTATCATAGAAACAAGTAAAAATAACAGTAAGTCGATGCAACCGACTTATTTATACCCTACACCTAAACAATTCAAATTAAATTAAAAATCCATAAGTTATTTTAGTTAGGTATTTAATACAAGCTAAAAAAAATAAATGTTGTTACAACCTTTGTACAAAATTTCAGGTTTCTATCTTTATTAAATTCGAAAATATGATTGCTGGGTCTTGGGAAGTGTGTGAAGGCACGCGGACCAACACCCCAATTCATCTCAAATTTTAGAGACATCAACAGGGTAGAACATTCCTATTTCAAATTTCAAGTTTATATATTTATTAATTTCGAAGATATGCTTGTTTGGTCTTAGGAGTTGTGTGGCAGATACCCGAACAACCATTCTAATTCATCTTAAATTTTGGACATATCAGGGATTCAGGAAACAACACCCTAGTACCAAATTTGAAGTTTCTGTCTTTAACGACCACTCCAATTCATCACAAATTTTAAACAAATCAGCGATTTAGAAAACAGCACCCTCGTATCAAATTTGAAGTTCCTATCTTTATTAATTTCGAAGATATGCATGTTCGGTTTTTGGAGTTGTATGGGAGGTACCCGAACAACCACTCAATTCATCTCAAATTTTGGGGATATCAGGGATTCAGAAAATCACACCCTCGTACAAAATTTTAAGTTTCTATCTTTATTAATTTCGAAAATATGCGTATTAGGTTTTGGGAGTTGTATGGGAGGTACTCGAACGCATGGTCCGATTTCGCCCATTTTCAATCCCCGCCTTACCTTAGTCATTGTTAACCTACAGTATAAATTTCATCAAGATAGCATCATTATTTTTTGAGTTATCGTGGGTACGGACGGACGGACGGACATCGCTAAATCGACTCAGGCGGGGATCCTGATTCAGAATATATATACATGTCTATACCTAACTCGCTTCCTTTTGGTGGTTACAAACACCATACCAAAGTTAAATACGCTATACTTAATGTGTAGGTTATAAAAACAAGGTCCCCTAAAGGTATGCAAACATTTTTTTTTTTTTTAATCTTAGGTTTTCCTTCTTGCAATTCAAATCAAATGTCTAAGTTTTTAAAGGTAATTACTATTATTTTCAACACAACTGTACAACACAACTGTACACAACTTATAGTACATAAATGATACAAAATGTTGAAATGAAATATTTGAGTTTAAAAACTTTAGTGTAAACTACATAAAATAATTAAATTTTGGTTTGTTTCTTTTGAATTGTTTTATTGGTAAAATAAGGTTAAAATTAAAGTTGAGAAAGAAAATGAATTACTCGTTTTTTTTTTTTTGTTTTCTTTAAAAATAAATGAAAATTTTTCAAAAGAAAATTAAATTTTCAAAAATTAAAAACATTTTTTTTTTTTTTTTAAATGAAAAACGAATTTTCTAAACTGAATTAGACTTCATACATAAAAATAACAAAAGCGTTTATTTTATTGATTTGAAGAACACAAATAAAATGGCATTGAAAATGGGAAAGAAAACATTTTCTTCAAACAGATCTTGAAGAATTATCTATTTGATGATTTTGGAATGATTTTTGATTTTGAATTATTTGGATTTTGAATGATTTGATTTTGAATGATTTGGATGATTTTTCTAATCTGAAAACAGATCTTGAAGAATTATCTATTTGATGATTTTGAAAATATTAATTCGAGTATAAAACTAGACTAGACTCTTAGAGTATGATTAGTTGAAAAACTAGAGTTTTTTACAAAACTAATTTAAATTTTCCTAAAAAAAAAAAAAAAAATTAATAATTTTCAAAATAAACTTTTATCAAAAAATTTTCATTTATTTTCGAAGTTTCTCAAACTCTTAAAATCAATAATTTCTAGATGTTTTTACCGTTTGAAATTTCATACCGTTTTTTTAATAAAATCAATTTAACAAAAATGTTAATCTATTTTACCTTTAACTCAAAAATAAATTAATTTAAATATTTAATGGAACTAATTAAAGTTAATTATTTTTATTTTCTTTTATTTATTTTTTTTCTTTAAATTTATAAAAAAAATTTGTGAATTTTTGAGACTATGTTGCAAAAAAATTAATTTGATATATGAATTTTTTAACCTTTGATCTTTACATAAAACTATAATAATTTAGTAAATTTGTCAAATTTTTGCAAAGTGTCAATGCTTATTTATTTTTTAAGATTAATTTAGACTTAATTAAAAAACATTTCTGTACTAAACTTTTTGAATCATATTTTATTTAAAAAAGAAAACACGTTTTTAATTGCATCACCAGAAAGATTTTTAATTGAACGGTATACTCTTTAAAAATAAATTTAATATTTCTAAATTTATAAAGTTGATAACTTAAAGCCTATAATTTAAATTAATTTAAGCTCAATAAAGTTCATATTAATTAATTTATTAATTGCATTTAACAGTTTTACTTAAACATAAGAAGTAAAAAATATTTGTTTTTAATAAAAATGTTTTATATAAAAAAGTTTATTACATTATGTATACTTTAAATAAAATTAAATTAAAAAAAAAAAAACAACAAATTTACATATGGATATACTTATATATAATAAATGAATTGTAATAGATTATACAAATGAAAAATAAATGAATGAAATTTTATTTTTAACTCTATATGATATTTAATTGAAATTTATTCGAAGCAAAACAAGAAAAAAAAAAACGTATATCGTATATCGCGATTTAAATATTGACAAACACTGGATTTATTAACATTTAATAATTATAAAAAAAAAAACAAAAAAAAAACAAGAAATGGAAATAACAATATTTATTTTATTTTTTTTTTTTAAATACACCAAACACTTAAACGCTTATTTTTAACGCAAAAAAAAAAAAAAAAAAATTCTTTATAATATTTAAAATAATAAGGGATATATTATATAATTTATAAATGCACACAAATTATAATTTAACTAAACGCCAGATATTTAAAGTATTAAATATGTTATTTTAATGTCAGTATAAGTAAATGGCAATCTAGAGCTTCAGTAAAAAAAAATGAAAGCCGCAGCTTTTTCTATAATAACCTGCTTTTTCTTTCATATATTTAAATTTGTATTAAAAATAAATAAATTCGTTTATTGTAAAATATCCTTTATTGTTATTTAATATTTTTGGTACATGATATTATTTACTGTTGGGATATTTTTATTCTGGCATTCTATCATCTTTATTTGACGTGCATTTAAATGCCACCAAAATAATAATGTTATTTTTTGTTTGTGAATATTTATGTATAAATTATTGTAAAAATATTTCCTTAAATAATTTTTTTTTTTTTTTATTTATATATATTTAAACCTTTTGAAAATCAAACAAAAAATAAATTAAAATCTATTATTAAACTAATATAAATAATAAAAATTTGTACCCCTAAAAATATGCAATAAAAATAAATTTTAAATCAAATGCAAAAAAATGACAGATATTGATCACGGAAAACCTATACGCCATGCCTATAATGGCCTTAGTAGCCGATGGTTCAATAATATTGCATTACATTTATGTATGTAATATTAATATAAATAAATAAATAAATGACAGGTGAGATGGAATTAAAAAAAAAAAAGTGAGATGGAGGATCTTGTGAGATGGCCGAGTGGTTAAACACATGGTGTATTAAACTAGAAAATGTTAGTTTAAGTCCTGCACAGATCTCAAACATTTTTAATTGAAAGAAATATTTAATGGCTTTATTATAGCCATATAGGTTTAGTAATATTGCATTATCCAATGTATACATTTTCTAAATTGTGTAATTGAGAGACTTCTGTGGCCAAGTGGTTAATAAGCACATTGATTATTAAGCTGGTTAAAATCACGCATAGATCATTGTTTCCTATGCATTTGAAAATGCGTTACGGAACTGGAGTCTAATAATTACTGGTGCATTAGTTTTACAATATATGAAATATGCAGTGACAGTTTATTTTCTTGTTAGTATTTTTAAAATTCTTATTATTTGTCTGGAAAAATGACGTTAATTGATAAAAACTGATACATATCCTTTTATACATATGTACATATAATTAATTTAGAACAACCACTAATAACTTCTTAAATAACTCCATTGAATTCCCTAATTTATATGTAGTTACTTTGTAGAGAAGTTGACTGTCATTCTAAACTGTCATATTTTATAGCTAAAAAAATATAAGAATCCTTTATTATGATTAAAAAATATTATTTTTATAAATACATGAAATTGTATTTTTTTTTTTTTTTAATGAAAGGATTTCTTTACAGTAAATATTTAGTTTTTTATGATTCAAATGGTAATTTTTCATTCTTTTAATATATATCCTTGAATTTTTTATCCTAGCATTTTTAAATCTAATTTTTAATATATGTTTGGAATATATATATTTGCAGAATATGAATTGAATATATAAAGAATTCTACAACTATTTATCCTAATTCAGAAAAGATAACGACCTTTTAATAGACATAAACGTACTAGGTCATAATAGGTCATAAACGTACCGTCACATTTTTGTATTATATACTTAGTGATAGTAATAGACAAGAAACAGAAGCCCAGATTTATATTTACGCTTTTCTTTAAGCAGAGTGACATGTCTAGATTTCTTAAAGAAATTTCCTATTTAAATTAAACTTATAAAACTTTTTCACAAATTTAAAAGCGAAAAAAAAAAATAATAAAATGTCCAAAAAAAGGACTAAAAACAAATCAGTCAATTCAATTTAATTGAACTCGAAATATTTAAGTATATAATATTTTTACAAATTATTTTTTTTTTAATTTTTTAACAAAATTTAATCCGCATTAAAAAATAACATTATTATATTTTATATATTTAATTATATTATTAATTTTTTTTTTTTTTTTATATTTATACGTACATATTTCACAACAATTATATTGTAATATCTTGTAATATATATAAAATTGTTGCAATTATATCTAATAGTTGTATATATATATGTATTTTATCATTGAAAAAGATAAAAAATTATTCTATTTTTTTTTTGTTTTTTTTTTTTTTTAATTTGAAACTTTGAAATAGTCATCAAAACAATGTAATATAAAATTTCTAGAACTATTACAACATAATTGCAACAATCTTCTTTTTTTGTTTTTTAATCTCAAAAGTGCATCTCAATATATATATATATATATATATATATATTATATAAATATGTATACATATATATAAAATATCAAAAAAAAAATATTATAATTTATATTTTGAAAGTATATGTATATAACAACTAACTTGAAGATAAAAAAAAAAAAAATAAAAATAAAAAAAATCTAAAGATTTTATATTTAACAAATTATTTCTTACCTTTGTGTAGATGGACGCATTATTTGTTGTGAATGATGAGAATTATGATGATGTTCAACATGTTGATCAAATCCAAAACCGCTATCATTTGAATTATCACATGGTGGAGGATGTGGTCTATTTATAATTTTCTTTCCTGGACCAACCTAATGTATGTATAAAAATTAAAATTAATTAAAAAATTTCGTTTGTTTGTTAAAACGTTTTTTGTTTAATAAACCGAATTGAGAAATATTCACAATGTGATTTCTTAAAGTGGAAATTAATAATGCCATTAAACAGGGAAAATTTTTTAAATTTATCTTTCATTAAAAATAACATTGAATAGACTAACTTTTAGGATATTATCTAAAAACTAAGGACAATTCATCATTGGGATATAGCAAAACAAAATTTTAAAATTAATCATTGCATCAATTTTCAACATTCTTTGTTTTAGATTTTAAGATTTGTTGTTGCAGAACTAATGTTTAGCTAATATTATTTTACTTAAATCAGTAGTGTTTATATATTTAAAATTTATTTTGTTGTGGAGATATACTCGTTTCCTTTGGGGCTCGTTCGGAAGCTTCCAAAATCCGAATCCATGAACCAAATCCTCTCAAATTTCAGAGACTTAAATCAAACATGAAAGAACACCATTCTGCCAAATTTAAAGGTTATATCTTTGTTGGTTTTGGAAATAATCGCATTTGCTCTGGGGCTCGTCGGAAACTTCCAAAATTCAAACCCATGGACCAAATCCTCTTAAATTTCAGAGACATAAATCAAACGGAAAGGAACATCATTGTAAAAAATTTAAAGGTTCTATCTTTGTTGGTTTTGGAGATAATCTCGTTTGTTCCGGAATCATTCGGTAGCTTCCAGAATCCGAACCCATGGACCGAATTTATCCAGATTAGAACTTAGCCTTCCTATCGTAATTAGTAACCTACTATATAAATTTCATCAAGATAGCTTTACTAGTTTTTGAGTTATCGTGCGAACGAACGGACGGACGGACGGACATCGTTAAATCGACTCAGGAGGTGATCCTGATTCAGAATATATATACATGTCCATATATAACTGGCTTCCTTTTGGTGGTTACAAACACCATACTAAAGTTAATATACTCTATACTTTACGTGTGGGATATAAAAAACATGAATAATAAATAAATGATATGAATAATAAATAAAAAAAAACATGAATTTATAAACTGTCATTTTTATTTTAGTGACATTTCAAATTGTCAATAAAGCAAACATAATTTTTTTTTTTATAAACAAAGTTCAAGTTTTATGAACAAAATGTTTAATTTTCTTGAAGTCAAGAAAATCTTAATTTGCTTTTTGATTGAGAATGATAAAAAAGCGGTTATTCTCAAAAAAGAGTAGTAAAAATATATAAAAAAAAACAAGATTACACCGAAGAAGTTGTGTCAAGATATCAAGATAAAATTTTTAAATCGCACTTTCGAATGAACTCCTATAGATTTTGAAATTTTATGTAACAAACTTTATTTTGAATTTTCTTTGTTCAACAAACATCCCAATGTAACTGTCAAGTAGAACATGATCTGCTGAGTATATGATTTGATTTAAAAAAACAACACAAACTACAAGCTCTGAACCTTCACATCTAATAGTTGTTTGAAAGTAATTTAATATGTCCAAAATATATAATTATTATTATTTTTTTTTGTAATTATTATATGGATTATTCAAATAAAGATCGTGATTTTAGTTTAATTATGTTTAGTGGGCAAACATAATTTCATATTGCTAATGGAATGCAGTTTGCAAGTTATAACAATTACATTATCTACGCTTAAAATTTTGAAATTTTAGTTTTTCCAAAATCATGAAATGTTTATAGCGAAGATGATAACAAATTTGTTGACAAAATTTTGATTTTAATAAAGTTGTAACATAAATCTCATATTTGCCACTGTCATTTATTAATGTACTATAAATCCTATACAAATATACCGATTTTATAGGAGGCAATTTTTGATATACACATTACTTTAAAATAAAATATAGTGTCATTTTTTATAAACTTAATTTCACTATATGATTTAAATTATTCTTTCTCGTAACTATAAATGTAATATCATTTTTTAGCACATTTTCAAAAAAATTTTGAGAAAATTTGCCTATATTAGTTTCACTCTATCTGACTGTATGTTCATCCGTTTGTCCGTCCGTCTGGGTGTTTACAAAACTTCTATACTATATATAGTTTTGCCATACGGTATTTTTATTTATCGTTTAGCGAAACTCATTTTTTACAAATGAGTTTCTATCATAGAAACGGTTTCCCTTCTATCATAGAAACAGTTTGAGTTAGAAACTTAAAATATTGAAAAGAGCTAGATCTTTGAAAATTTATGTATGAGGCATTTCAGAAACTATTTTTGTGTCACCCCCCGTTTAGTTACAAACTGAAAATTGTTAATTTTTAAACACCTGTACAAATTTTTTTGAAGTAGAAAAATTAAAGTGCCAAAAATTGCAACTGTTAATATTTATATCTGTTAATAACTTTTCGTAAAATTCAGGGTTAACATAAAATTGACGAAAGTGTAACTTGATTTTTGCCAATTTTTTCTAACGATTCTTTTCAACATTTATGTTATTAAATTTTGTTTTATTCAATACACCTATTTATGTACTTTTTCCCAAAACTTACAATGGAATAATTTTTTTAATTTTAGAAATGTGCTTTTTTTAAAACCTTGATTTTTTCATTACTTGTTAAATTTTATAATTGTTTTTAATTATTTTAATTAAAATGAAAAAAGGAAATTATTTAATTAAATATTATTTACCCTTGATATTGAATGTAATTTTCCTGGCATTGCTTTTCCTGGATGGCGTTTTGAAGGAATTCTTATTCCTTTTCTATGTATACGTGGTGTCATTGTTGATGATGTGGACATTGTCATTCTCATTCCTGCAAAGAAAAAAAAACAGTAACAAAAATAAAGTTTAGTCACGATATTACAATTTAATTGTTCTTTATAATATGATTAATAATTTAACTTAATTTAATTTATTCATAAAATTTCTTCAAAATAGCATAAAATAAAAAATATTTAAAAATAAAAACAATGATGATTTAAATTAATAGATATAAAAATTTTTAAATAAATTTAACGTTTAAAATTTTTATATTTTTATATTATTTTTATAAAAATATTAGAACCAATTATCTGATAAAACTTATATATTACAGATGCAGGGTCAAAAGACAAAATCAATGGTTCTCATTCCAATGAGTCAAAACTTTTACTTGTCTTAGTGTTATCTGACTTTTATCTTAGTGCTGATGACAGAAGTTCCAATGGCAATTGTAATTCTCATCATATATTGAAGAGAATCAGTACCTACCATAGAAATAGGAAAATTCAGAAAATTAAAAAAATCCTAAAATTGACCAGGTAATTTTGTTTTTATTTACATCAAGTCTATTACCACACCTGTGAAGGGAAGGGTACCAGCCGCCTTCCAAATTGTATGCATTAAAAGTTGAACTTAAATAAATAAATAAAAAAACATCAAACGCTGAGCCGGCATGGTACTGCACCATCTTCTGTAATCATCTATAAAATATCTCCTAATTCAATATCTTGCATATACACATACGTAATAATACGTTCAAATACGTGCACCATCTTCTGTAATCATCTATAAAATATCTCCTAATTTAATATCTTGCAAATACACATATACACATACGTAATAATACGTTCAAATAGTAGATGGGCTGCAGTCCCCAAAACTTATGCTAACCAAATTATTTAAATCCCTCTTTTGTGACCTTACTATAAGGTAACTAATCCACAAATAAGTTCTTTTTTAATTTTTTAACAAAAAAATGTTCTGTATGTTACTGGATGTAACTTGTCTACAAAAGCAGAATGTACCGCTTATTCCAGTAAGTCAAAAATTCCGCGGGTCCTTTATATCACAGATGTAAGTCAATTGTTCTAATTTGTTTCTTTTAGCCATAAAACTTGTGATCTTGCACATAAAATAAATTGTTCCTCTCTACTGGAAGTTTAATGCCTATACCGGAATTATACCTATATTTTATTTTTAAGATATTATCAAAAAAAAAAAAAAAATAGCGAGAAGAAAGACTGAGCGAGGATTTGCAGTTACTAAATATGAATTGCAGTTACTAACTAAAAAAAAATATTAATTACATACTTATTCTAAAACTTTAATCAACTTCACCCCACTGCTATAAACTGAACCAAAGCTTACGTTTACAATTGGTAAGCAAGTCAAACAAAATCTTTGAATAATCATTTGATATCTCAGAGTGCTAAAGAATATGTAAAAAAAAATATGAAGAATATATAAAGTTCACTTTAATTCATTTTTTCTCTTTTTCTCGTATAAAAAACTCTTTGTGATCCCTGCACTTAATATGAAATGACGAAACTGAATTAGGTCAAAAAACTATACATTTTGCAATTTCTGCATAGGGAAAACTTAAAAAACAAAAACACAAAATTTATCTTTTACAAAAAAGTAACAAAATTTTAATTTTTCATACACAAAAAAAAAAAAAAAAAACGAATATATAAAAAAGAACTTGAAACCCACGATTTTCTTTTTTTTTTTAATTTCCGTTTATTAGTTAAACAAATATATAAATACTAAATTGAAAATAAATTTGATAGTCACGATTGTTACTTTTTTTTTTTTTTTGTTAATTCTAAAATCGAATATAAACTTTAAGAATATTTTATAGTTTAAAATTGTGAAAAAATATTTATATGTAATATATATTTTGTATATATGTATAATAATTTTGATATTTAAATTTAAATTTTTCTCTTTGATAATAACGTGATAATTAAATATACATATTATAACGATAATTAATGAAAAATGATATATATCTTATAGGTTCTGATTAATTTTAAATGGAATGTATGTTTGAATTAAAAAAAATTTAAAACAAAAAAAAATAAAGAAAAAAAACTGTTCTAAATTATATTTAAATTTTAATATATAAAATAACTATATGTATATGATAATTTTTAAATGGATTGCCATTTAAATTAATAACAACTATTATATTATGTATTTTTTCAAATGAAAAAAAAAAAAAAAAAAATTAAACCGCAAATGTTTTCTTCTAAAGATTTATTAATGATAATATACCCATATAATAATGTTAAATTATACAATTGAAGATTATAAAGAAATTAAATTATGTTATGCCAAATGAAATACAATTCGTACATAATATATATGTATAGTAAGTAGTATATGATCGGTGCTTGAACTCTAAAGGGAAATGACCCTAAAATCCTAAAGAAATAGATATATATATCACTAGAGCCCCGCTTTGCGTCGCTATTCGGTTTCACAAGTAGAGACGCAAACTGAATTTCGATGTATAACGAACAAATTATAATATATTGGTCAGATAAAGTATTACGAAACATTTATCTAAACAAAATTGAAAATATAAGAAATATGTATTAACGTAAAATAAGTAAAATAAGTTTATTAATCCATTAAAATTAATTAATAATATAAAAGCACAAAAAATTCATTATACCTTAAACAAAAAATATAAATATGTATCAACAAATCATAATTCACTTTTTAATATCAAGAATAATGAGCGAATAAAATTTTATTTAGAACGAACAGACTTATTATGTACCATGTGCAGGTTAAGTTGTCATCGCATCGAGAATTCTCAATAATTTTAATTGTACATATGTATGTATTAGAAGAAAATTACAAAAAAAATTAAGACGCATAACGAAGAGCCGACGCAAATCGGGGGTTTGGTTGTTTTTATAACCGACGCAAGAGCAAATAGACGCATAACGAATAGACGCAAAGCGGGGCTATTAGATACTAAATGAAATACAATTCGTATATAATATATATGTATAGTAAGTAGTATATGATCGGTGCTTGAACTCTAAAGGGAAATGACCGTAAAACCCTAAAGAAATACACATATTAAATACTAAATGAAATACAATTCGTACATAATATATATGTATAGTAAGTAGTATATGATCGGTGCTTGCACTCTAAAGAGAAATTACTGTAAAACCCCAAAGAAATACACTTGGTAGATATGTGTATTAAATTAAATACAATTCGTATATAATACACATATCTATAGTATATAGTAATTATATCCGATCCTTGTACTCAAAAAAGGAAGAACTTTGAGCGAATTCTTCTTAAATAATCTTCCAGATCTAACGAATATAGATATATATATATATATATATATATATATATATAGCTTTGCGCTTTGCGTCAGCGCTTTGTAAAAAAAAACTTCACATTGGTTTTATTGTAGAAATACAAATCCACGGTATCACAATTACAGTTAAACCATCATAAAGTGATCTAATTGTGAATTAACAGCAGCTGTCATCAACCCTCTCTAACTACCTATATACCAACCAAATTATTTTTATACTTCAAATTTTGGTATTCGGAATAAAAAATAATCGACTGCAGAAAATACGAGGACTAAGTACTATTATAATAGTATTTGTGATTCTTAAATTGATTTTAATGTGAATAACAAAATAATAACTTAAAAACAAATTTAAAGGGAAAAACAACTCCAAAGAAAATTTTTTTTTAAAATTAAATACCATCTCCAGTTTTTGAGAGAATTCTTTAAAGATTTTCCGAACTTAGCGGTTATATAAAACCAAATTATAATTTACCATGTTTTTGATATAAAATACAAATGCTAAATTTTGACTATAACTTATAGGATAAAATAATTTTCTTTTATTTTGTAGGAATTTATTAATTTCGTATTTGTGAAATTCTTTCGAATTTGTTTTCGTTTCGATTCGTTCGTTTGTCCATCTGTTTACATAGTTTGTGCGAATTGCGATAATATGTTACATTTCTTAAGTTTATTTTACATATGACTTTAGAAAGTGTCTCAGGACAATTTAGAATTTTCTAAACAAAAAAAAAACAACAAGGTTCATTGCAAAGCACATAACTAAATTATTTATATATACATATATCTAAAAACTTACATTATAATCGTAATGATTTTCTTTATCTTGTAGTTTGATAAAGAAAAACATTACGATTCGACATACGTCGCAATTCTGGTTGTCAAACCTGTTCAAAAAAATTTTCAGAATTTATCAAATAACTATATGTGTTATGTAAGTAGTCAAAACGCTTTACATCAAAATGTAATTTTTATTCCTTTATGAATCTAATGTTGACTCTCTTCCAAAAGTGTTTAACCTATATAGGAAGAAGAGACTTTATTTCAGTAGAACAAAACCAATCATCTATAAAATATATTCTATAAAAAAGTGAGAATGGTTCTTCATTTAGTCTAACACCGCCAAAAGTTAAGTTAGGTGTTACATTTTATGCTTTTAGGAACTTTTTTCATGCGCAGTTAAAGATGCGGCAGCCTAAATCTGAGAATTATACTTCATTTTGTTTTTTTTTTTTAAATACGTAGTAACTAATAACAATTTTAGAATTCCCTTCGATAAATATTAATAAATAAATATATCTTTTTACATTATACGTTTTGGAACTTTAAAACAAGGTTCATAGTGATTCATTATTTCTAAAAATTTTTTTTTTATTAAATTAATATTTTTCGTAGATAAATTAAAAAAAAAATTTCAATCACAGTCATTCTTTTAAATAAGGTGTGTTATATTTATAATACCTACATATAGTCATTAAAATAATAATAATTATAATCTTTTTTAAAATTGTTTATTTATAAGATAAAAAATATTTACACTAAAATTAACAGAAAAAAAAAAAAACAAATAAATAATGTATAAACAAACTATTGTGTAGTAATAGCACAATTTTTTTTTTTTGTTTTTAACATCACCCTACAAAAATTTATTACACTGTATTATCAGTAACATAATTACAATTTAAAACAAAGCAGAATGAAAACCAATGGTTTTTAAAGGTGCACAATTTTTCAAAGTACATTTATACAAAAAGTTTAGGGATACTCTGATTTGCACCAAATTTCTGTAAAATCACCAAAATTTGAAAAATTAAGAGGCAGTATCTTCAATTTTAAGAAAACTCTATACATATATAATTAAAAAAACACTATTAACACATGTAACACAACATCAACACACTATTAATAATGTTGAAACCTTAATTTTTGCATTTTATTTTCATAAAAATTCTACAGGTTATAACAGGTGTCACAAAATAGTAAAATTTCAATTCTTGGAAGGTACAAAAAAAAAATGTTCCGCGGTAACTTATGCTATTTCTTTTTTCAAAAAACTCAAGTTTTAACTAAAAGCGTCCCGGAGTTATAAAGGAAACAAAATCTTGCATAATATTGGCTCGAATGCATAAAACTGAACTTTCGCTCACATCTCCTTTTTTCAAACAAAAATTACGCTTGAACTCATATTTTTCTTTGAAAAAGTGAGATATGAGTTCAATCTCAGTTTTATGGATTCGACCCATTGTCCTCAAATAACGGTAAATGTAAATACTTCACTGAAAAAAAAATGTTATAAAGTTAAAAAAATCTTCTCATTATGGGTGATTTTTGATTGAAGAAATTATTAAATATAGAACCTGAGGGGATGGATATGCACTTTTGAAAATAGGATAATGATTGTGGTTACATGCTCCGAGTAATGATTGGGGTTATATAAAAAAGTTATTCTACAATATTAATTGTTCTAAAAGACCTATTTATATGATTAAAATTTCAATGGTTCTATATCTGAAACGGTGTATAGAAGTTTTGTTAACAGACATACAGAGTACAGAGAGAATCTAACATGCACATATTTCAAAATTTCTTTGAAAAATGTACTAAAAAAAATAGTTTTTATATGTAAATATTTTAAAAGTTGTAATGACTTCATGCTGAAGTAACTTATGTATATGTATTATCAAATGGTTGTATAGTAAATTTAATATTTTGATTACAACATAATCTTTTTAGATGTTTTTTTTTTTTTTTTATTAGATATTTTGATATATTTTATTTATTATTTAAAATTTTATTAAAAATTTATATTATATTTAGTTAATTTAATTTAGATCATATAATATTTTATTATTATTTTATTAGTTTATTATATAAATAAGAACTATGTGTATGAATCTGACAGAAGGAAGCCTTGAATATTTTGAAATTAATAAAAAACTGTTATAAGGTTATTTTAATTTATTAGAAATTATTACTTGTAAAAGTAAAAGTAAAACTTTAAAGATTAGCTATGCAGTTTAGAGATGATTTTTATATCTTTAGCCAAAATTATTTAAATAATATTGGTGAAAATCAATTTAACCAAACTTATTCAGATAATTTTAAAAAAGTATACAAGTACAGTTTTAGCATTAGTAAAACAAAAATTATAAGAGGGAATACGAACAACACAAGACCAATTACAATTGATAATACATTAGTAGAAGATGTAGATAAATTCAATTACCTAGGCTGTATTATTACTAAAGAAGGTGGTACAAAAGTGGACATTAATAATAAACTAACGAGAGCCAGAGCAACATTTGGAAGAATGTGGAGAATATGGAGGTCATCCCAAATTGCAAGAAAAACCAAACTTAGAATATTCCAAGCATGTATAAAATCTGTCCTTTTGTATGGTAGTGAAACTTGGCTAGTTAATAAGAAAGAAACATACAAACTACAAATATTTGTAAACAAGTGCCTCCGGATTATATGCAGAATATACTGGCCAAGAAGAATACGAAATGAAGATCTATGAGAAGCTACCGGTCAAGAACCTATCGAAATAGAAATTAAGAAACGAAAATATAGGTGGATAGGTCACATTCTTAGAAGACCCCCAAATTGCAGAGCCAGGCAAGTCCTGGAATGGAACTCTCAAGGAAAGAGAAATGTTGGTAGACCTAGAAATACATGGCGTAGAACAGTAGAGCGAGAAATAACAGAACTAAATAAAACATGGTCACAAATGAAAGTCATAGCACTAAATAGAAACAGATGGAAAGGCTTTGTGGAAGCCCTATGCTCCCAAAGGGAGTAGAAAAAAAGAAAAAAAAAATACAAGTACAGTTTATTTTTCTGTTTATCCGTGAATCTTGAAATCAAAACTAAAAAAAAAATCTAAATCTAACCAAATGTTATACAAAAACATTCTTTGAAATCTATAAAATATAATAGTCTGTTACAATATTTAACTTTTTCGTGATCTTGGTTAAATGATTTTAACAATTCTGTTAAAGTGTTTCTGTAAAAGTATTTACAAAAAAAGGACTCAATACCTTCTTAAAAGGACTCAATACTGATAAATTTAATTTAACGCAATTAATTCGTTATTGTAATCTGTAAAAATAAGTTTTTGAAAGGAAATTATGTGAACTATATTTATTAGAGGGCTATTTTATATCCTTAATGTAATACTATCAACTTTAATGTAAGATTATTTTATGGTTGTTTCTTTGTTTGTTTGTTGAGGATCCTTTTCCTTTCGGATGTGGGTTTAATTTTCATTATGTAAGTATTTGTTTTTCTTAAATGTTTAGAACCTATTATTTTAAACCACTAAGTACCAACTCCCTTTTTTTGCGTTAAATAGGTTTGGGTTAAATAGGTTAATAGGTTAAATGACTTTTAGTCCTATATTGATCTGTTTAGGCAAGAAAATAGAGGAATGTGATGAAGGTGTTGATGTTCTCCTTAAATCTATTGCGAATTACAAATGTAATTATTCTCAATATTAGGTAACACATGTGGTGGAAGATGGTTCTACATTTGCTATATTCGTGTCAGAAGCAGAGTTGCCATATATTGAAATTAAGGTGTTTGAAAATTAAAGTTTAACTATTTTTCAAGACATCCTCCGGTATACCGTATTCTCTCAATGGAATACAGTAATTATGTAAGTGCAAACGAATTTATTGATTACTTTTACAGAATTATAACAGAAAACATTTGAAATATAATTTTATTTTAAGTTTAAAAATTAATTTATAGAATTTAAATATTTTTAATTTTGATTAATGTAAGCTATATTGCTAAATGAATGCTTTTAGATTTGAACCTCTTTTGAACTGTATTACCAAATAATCATTTGATTGATTGGTAAAAATAAGTTGACTGTTGTAACAGATTGAAACGAATACAATTCCATTCTTGTTCTATCTAAAAAAAAAACTATTTATTAACAAAAAATTTAAAAATATAATAATTTTAAATTCCAAAAAAAAAATTTCAAGGTTTTTACATAAAAATTTTACTAAAAATTAAGATAATAAAAATTTACACATCCTATATAATACATTAAAAATTTTTTATTAAAAGTGTTTATTTTATAAATTATATTTTATTTATTATTTGGTTTATTATTTTCTTTTATTTTATCTTCAGATTCAGATACAAACTTTTAAATTACTATAATAAAATTGTTAAAAAAACAATTTATGAAAAAAAATAAGCAAATCAAAAAGAAATTCAAATATTCGTGCTAATAAAATAATTTCCAAAAAAAAAAAATAGTTATAATTTATCTAAACTATATTTCTATTTGCTAACTTTCAATTAAATAGAAGAGTAATTTTTGTTTTAAAAATGACAAGTGATGATAAATAAATTTAAATTTTTCGATTCCAACCAAATATTTTACGAACTGAAGCAGCGCAGAGAGTCTAAGGTAAAAATCTCAAAGTCTAAGGTATAAGAGTCTTTGATAACAATTATAATGATCTATAGAGTCTCCAAGTCTAAGGTTTAAGAATCTAATGCTCTATATATGATTGGTTGATCGGATAATCATGTACTTTCTGAGATCTATCTGAAGAGCACAAAATAGCGATAAGCGAGGTGTCGCTTTGATACCATTTCCGTATAAACTTGGTTGTCAAGTATATTTTATATATAACAAACGTATAGAGTTTAAGAAAAAAATGTATTCTTCTTTCTTTTAGACAATACCTTACGTCTTTAAAAATATGTGATATCCCAGATTTTCATTCTGATCTCAGCTGGAGTTGGAAATTGACAGCGAAAATGATGAAGAATCTCTTATAACTCTTCCCCTTTTTAACTTCTGCACTGTGTTTTAAAGAATACCTGGCGATATAAATCAATGACCCTTAATTATCGCTATATATTTAACAGTATTTAATCACACAATCGTATGGGTTAGGAAATTAAGCAAAATGAATTTCCAAATTTACCCATTTTTTGATTTTGTTTTTGAAAAACATCATTGTTTTGATAATCAATGGATAGGATTTTATTTTTCTTAAAATTTGCAAACGATCTCTTTTTTTTTTTTTTTTTTAAATGTTAAAAAAATTAGTGAATAATTCTAGTGAATAATTCTAGTGAAATATTCTATATATAGGTATGTAAACAAATCACTATGTGATAATCAAAGTATTATTGTTTTGATTCCAGACGGTTTCCAATAAAATTTAAAAAAAAAAAAAACAAAAAAATACTTATGAATATTTTATAAACCAGACAAAGAAAAATATTTATCAAACACTTAATATAATAAAAAACATATACATTATATACATATTATGCATATTATAAAAAATATAATATGCATAATATGTATATAATAAATGGTTGACAAAAAACAAAAAAATAGTTCATGTTACATATTTGTTTTACAAAATTTCTATAGATGTAGTCAAGAAATAGATAATTAAATACACTTTGTAGATGTTTTATAGATTAAAAAATAAATTTTAGTTTATTAGACAATAGCGAAGAAGTTTTTTGGAAGTGTCCCCAATTACCATAAAAAGATTCCTTTTATTATTTAACATTAAACACTGCGAACACTGATAATAAAATATGTATTATGTATGTAAGGATTTTAAAATATTTAGTAACTGCCATAGGTTAAGTTAAGGTACGTACTCGGTTCTTGAGAAAAGGATTCCAGGAATCTAACCGTAAACCGCAATACATTTTCTCTCGTTCCTATAAATTTATAAAATCATTTTTTACCTAAGATAAAATAAATATACCTATCACATTTCTTGGAAAATAAATATTAAAGCCGAATTCTTCTAGTTTAAAAATCGGTTCAAATTATGTGATCAAAGAATGATCATTCAGAAATGTTACGCTTTTGGTAGATGAATCTTTGTTTATTTTCTTTTAAAATCAGTTAAAAAATAAAACCCCTTAAATATTAATCTAAGAAAAACTTTTATTGATAGGCATTTAAATCGAATAAAATCGAAAGTTTTAGACCTGCTTCAGTATCTGTATAATCCACATTATAAAAAGTATGAATTAATTCAGAATTTAGAATTTGCAGTAGCTTCACAATTGACTTTGAAGAATTGTGCTGAAGTAATTTTCAAATGCCTTTATCCAGAAAAATAATAAAAATCTGAAGAACAGTATATACTGCTATTGAAGTGAAGTTAACTGAATTAAATCAATTGACAATTCTTTGCTTAAAGAATACTTACAATGAAGTAAATAAACTTGGTTTTTTTAGTATCTCAAACCTAAATAATTTAAAAACATTTACCCAAATTCCAGGTTCTTTGAAAATTTTTTGTAAAATCGGTTTCAGTTCCTAATATCCGGTGCCCGTAAACTTGCTATGGTACTTATACAAAACTAATATCCCTACTTTTCAATTTAAATTCTATTAATTTATTTAACGGAGACAACAATTTTCATTATAAACAGTAAAAGTTTTATTTATTTTTTTTAAACTCGCTAATCCGTTTCGAAACCGTTCCTATTGTTTAGTTATGAGTATACACGTAGTTGGAGGGTAAATTAGAAATAAATCTGAAAGGGTTTTTCTTGAATAGTTGTAAATTGTACAAAAAAATATAATTGTCACAGGAGAACAAACACGGTGGAAACATTTTCCATATTTTAGCAGTTCTCACATCGAATTAGTTTCCATATAACCAGTCTTAAACCACTTAGGAATTTCCAGTGTATAAAAGAGTACTTGTTGCCTTTTTCGTGATAGATTGGAATATAGTTTGAGGGGAGGCATAATTGACTTTAGTTCATTAGAGCAAATATCATTACCTACAATATATAAAAAAAAGTGAAATTGCTCCAATATTTCGATGCATATTAAGATGAGTTTGTATTACTAGTTCGACAGGGTCGCCAATTAACCGTAAGGCGCGGTTTGAAAATAATAAAAGACTGATTTAAGTAATCATTCTTTTAAATAAAAACTGTGAGACCAAATACTCTTTATGATAGGTTCAACTTCAATAAAAAAAAAAACAATGTAGTTGGAAACATTAAAAATTGCTAAATGTAATGATTGGTTTCCCAAAAAAAATTATTACACAATTTATAAAATCATTTATAACACCATTATACATAAAACAGAAAATACAATATTAAGACTGTCAATAAATATTTTAAAGAATGTGTATTCATGTTCTCGCGTTTGGAAAAAAAAAAAATATATATTAAAATATATATATATATATATGAAGTTTAAGGAATATTAAAATTATTTTAAATATTGAGATACCTAAGTAAAGGTACCAGCCAAAAATGAACTAAACCAACTTTTTACAATGAAATGTTTATTTTTTTTTTTTGAAAAAGTCCTCTCCAATTCGACCTAACAAATATTTTAAATAGTTTAAATGAACAATACATGTAAAAGAAAATGAAAGGATGAATTTTAAGGTACCTATATAATCTACACTTAAAATTCAGGAAGTTGAATAATGTACCTATTGAATTTTCATCAATATTTTTTTTTTTTTTCAATATTAATTACACGTACACCGAAATACACATAAAAAATGAATCATAAATTTAAAAATAATTTTTAAAATGGATTTATTTTTTTTTAATTCTACATTATAATTTGATATTAACATTTTATTTAATTTTAATTTTAAATAAAATGTGAATTTATAATTAAAAATTGTTTCGGTTCAAAGATTTTTTTTTTAAAATTGGATCTCTTAACTATCGTGTTAATTTAATTTTATTAAAAAAAAAACAAAAAATTCTTATTTTCTCTGGTTAATTTTAGATTTCGTGTAAATAGTGAATTTTTTTTTTTTTTATTGTTCAAACATTCTATTTTTAGATATAAAATTGTTATTTTTAAAAATAAAAAAGTTATTTTTGAATTCATACTAAGTAATTAAAGTTAACTTAAGTATGATAAAAAAAATTAACTTAAGTATGAATAGAAAAATTGTTTATAAAAAAAAAAAAAAAGTGTGTACAAAGTGTTAACTTTAATAATTTTTAATTTTGTGAAAATGAACCTTAAATATCTAATAATATAAAAGAAAGAAAAAATGCGTATAAGAAAATGTTAATTGTTAACTTTGAAAATAAACGTTAATTTTACAATTAATTCTATAAACTAAATTAAAAGTCACGATTTTACAAGGTTCAAATTTAAATTTTAAAGATCTAATATTCTTATATATATATATATGTATAATAATATTGTACTGCCTTTCATCACCTTAAATTAACAAGGGCGAAGTCTTCGATATCCATCTTGTCTGGGTACTTTGATATCCATCCATCTTGTCTATGTTACGTATTGACTTTACAAACAATTGAAACGAACTAGGTAGAAATGGCACAAACTTTCAAATTCTATGAAAAAATCAAAATTTCGGGATTCATTTAGCAATCTGTAAATATTGGTCTTAACAACAAGTCAGTAGAATTAGAGCCCGTATAGCTAGCTTTCTATTTTTATCCGGGCTGTTACTAAACAAACATGGCCTAAATAAGATTTTAAACGAGCAACTAGACTTTATAATCACTACATCGCTGGCAATATTGGTAATGTATTAGGGGTTTTAAAAGAATACTGTCCAATGGGCAAATATGCCAGAAAACTAAAATTTCCCCCATATGATTTTTGCAGAAGCTGCAAGAAAATCTTTCTAAATAACCTTTTCGATCTCTTTGTGGTGGAAATAATCAAAATCCAAAAATTTAATTATTGGAGAAAACTGATTCAAGACAATCTCACGGAATTAAACTGGCGTAGTTTTTATATATGCAGCCTACAGCTCTTTTATGCCTATCTACCTAAATAAATGAAAAACTTTTAAAATCTTTGAAATTTTTTGGTACATTTATAATATGATGCATAAAAATGATAATATCATGATTTACATCAATTATCATCAATAAATGAACCTTATTAAAGTCTGAAGGTTATGAAGTAAAGAGTCTGTTGACTCAAAACGTTATAAAAATCCATTTTTTTTTTTTAATTTGAAATAAAATTGAAAACTTTTTCAAATAAATTTGCGTACAAAAACAATTTTTCGATAAAAATAAATTAAAAATCTTAAAATTTTTATTTATAAAGCTCCTATCTATTATTTCATATGACAAATTTTCACTTTTATTTTAAAATGAAGACTTTAAAAATGTCATTGATCCAACACATTTAAAATTACGAATTCTTAGATAACAAGTCGACTCTTCTAAACTCTATTTACTATTTTTTTAAGTTATTATTAAATTAAGATTGATACTCTAAAGGCGAGTCGAATTTAAGGAAATATTATTTATAAAGTCTAATTGGGTAAATATTAGTCCTAAAATCTTAAAAATTAAAAAATCTCACTTAATAATATAATTTAGTTTAACTAAATCATTTAATTTATTTTAAATAAAACAATTTTATAAATTAACACTTTTATGGGTAGTGAAAACTGGTTGGTATCTAACACCATACCTGCGAAAACGCAGATATATTCATAAACCGGAAATATATACAGAATATTTTTGTCCATTAATTTTAGGAAGTTTTACAGGAAACTTACAGGAAAGAAACCTATATTGAGAACACTATAAGCAGAATTTTTTCTGAAGTTAGATAGGTTACACACTAAGGATATATCAAAAGAACATAAACCAAATTGTATAGGGGTGGAACATTTCTTAGTACCTATGAGTTTCGACGGAAATTTAGGTATTGTTTTATTTAATCGAAATTTTAAAATCTTTAATTTTAATTTAAGTAAAAACAAAATTTTTTTGAATATCATCTTTTGTTTAGAACATATAAAAGAAAGAGAATAAAAAAAAATTCTGCACTACTGTTTTTTCTCACAACTGTATATATTATACATTTTTATTTTATTTTTACAAAAGATAAGTAAAAACTTTTATATGATTAATGTGCAATTAATTATTGCAATAATTATTAAAGAATTTTATAAAATAAATATAAAAATAATTAAATGTATCTATAATATATAATTTATTTCAAATTTTCAATTATATATATTAAATTAAATGGTATAACAAACAATAAACATATATTGTATATAGATTTGAATTTATTTTTTTTCAATTTAAATATATAGAATTTTCTTGTTTATGATTTCAATAATTTCTTATTTACCTGTGATAAAAAAAAAATAAACAAAATTTTAGCTTAAATTTGATGAAATGCCAAATAAATTACTTAGTATTTAATTGTGCAAATAAATTTAAACACAAATAATTTAACTTTGTTTATTTTGAAAAATAGATATTTTTTTTTAATATTCTTTAATTTTTTTTTTTGTTTGTATCTTTTTTGGAGATATTATTTCCTCGTTTATTTCATATTTTTACCTATAATTGTTTCTTATATATATGTCGGTATTCACTTCAAATTCTAAAGAAAGTAAAATACATATAACTTCACATACCATATATTGTTATATTCATTATATATATGACAATAAATTTAAAAAGCTTTCGCAATAGAGAAAGGTTGGGTACGAAATTCCAAAAAAAAATTTCATTTCCGAAATACCATTATCATAATTCCAAAAAAAAAAAAAAAATTCTAGAAAATAAAATTCCAAAATTCAAAATTTAATGGCATTCCCTAAACAAGTTGTTGGGACTTCTATGATTTTTATGAATCAACTGTTAAATCCCTCCTTTAGATACACATTTCAACAACAAAGCATTTAAAATAGTTGGGGCTACCATCCCCAAACCGCCGGAAAGAAATTATCGGACCCTGATTTTGTAATCAACTATAAAACCTCACCTATTTCGTTTTTTTACATACATATTTCAACAACGATATATTGAATAAAGTGGAGGCTGCCGCCCCCAAAAATCCCGCTAAACAAATTAATAATTAGAGTTTTGAAAACCAACTATAAAATCCTCATTTTTATTTTCGCCCCCAAATCCTATTTTTTATTTTCGCACAACTGATCGCCCCCAAATCCTCATTTTTATTTTCGCACAGTAGAGAATCCCGCTCTCACTAATCAAATTTTTAAAGTTTGAAACTTGAAAGCTTGCTAAAAAAAACTTTGTCGTCAATCACAAAGAATATATTTCATGCCTTTTTTCAATATTTTGGAATTTTGTTTTTTGGAATTTTTTTTTTTTGGAATTATGACACCATCCCATTGAGAAATTAAAATTCAACAGTTTTTTTTTTGTGTCTCTTTCTCTACTTTAAATAATAATGGATGTATCTGATAAATCATCATATATAGATCAAAATCTAATACATTTGTTTTTTCTAAAGCTTCTTTTGAATTTTAATTAAATAATTAAAGCTTTATTTTTTTTTTCTATTTTGTTTCAAATTTTGCGATAGCTTTTTAATTTATGATACGATTACAATCCTACTTAACTCATATGAGTAAATTTCGTTTATTAAAAAAAAAAAAAAAATAACACTAAACACCTCTTGAGATATATATGTATTGTATTATGTATATAATATATTATGCTCTTTTTTTCTTTTTTAATAATAGCATTTCACACTTGTATATTATAAAATTTGGGCGTAACGATTTTATTTTATTGTGTACCAAAAATTTTAAATAAAAAAAATATGTGCAAAAGTAAATAAAAAAAAAAAAAAAACAAAAAAAAAATTGCAACACTTAAAAAAACACCTCTATAGAATAAACATAAAATAAAAGATTATAAAAATACGCTTATATTACGTTATAACCGATGCATATATTATGAAAATAAAATAATAAACAAAAAATATAATGTAATTAAACACATAAGATAAGCTAATACTTAAACATATAACTATTTATTTAATTACATATATACTTATCTTAAAAAAAATTACTCTATATACAGATAAGACAAAGAAAAAAAAAATCTGTCTACATATATTATTATGATGTTTAGATGTTTTGTATTGAAGTATGAAACGTATAATAACGATTTTTTTTCAGCTTTTTTTTCCTTTCCATTTCTGTTAAGGAGCATGGGATATCCATTAAGTCCTTTATAATTGTACATAATTGATTAAGCTTTAGTTTTTGTAATCAATAGTTTCACTAAACCATTGAATATATAGGTCTAGTGATTGTACATATATATATATATATATATATATATATATATATGAAGACCATATCTTGTTCAAGTATAATGTTTGATTTTTATTTTATTATATATGATAAGCTTCAGTTTCTTCTATCCCTAGTAATTATTAGTAAGTCAATAATCGGTAAGCCAATAATCAACGGCAGACGGCAGTACAATTCTGTCTCATCTATTATCTTACATATGAATTACATATGATTTTTATTTTATTATATATATTAAAATGTGATATTAATTATAGGATATATACTTATTATACTCTAAGCTATAAGGTATAGGGTATATAAACTTTGATATGGTGTTTGTAATCACAAAAACGAAGCAAGTTAAATATGGACATGTATATATATTCTAAATCAGTGTCACCTCCTTTTTTATATAAAAAAAATATATATATTAAAAAAATATTTAAAAAAAATACAAAATGTAACAAAAACAAATTAACTTTTATTATTTATTGTTATTATTATAATATATTTTTTTCGTATTATATATGATATTGAAGAATTAAACTTGAATTAAAAACAATTCTTTCAAATTCTTTCAATATTCCTCCCCAAGTATTATCGCCTGTAAGTATGCAATCTTACATTGGAATTAATATTTTTGAACAGTCTCAATATTTATTTAGGTGTGCCACGGTGATGTAGTGGTTAAGCACGTGACTTATTAACCGAGGTTGAAATCCTAGAAGAATGTAGTATAATAATATACATATTAGGGTAGGAACTAGATTAGGGTAGGTTAGTTTTTTTAGGGTTAATTAGATTAAGTTTTAAGTTAAAGATAATGATAAGATACTATAATGTTTTTTTTTCAATATTTTTTTTATCAATAATTGTAAATTAAGAATAATATATGTTAACAATCATCATAACAAAAATATAAGAATAATATAAAATGAAAATATGAAAACAAAAATTAACAAACAAAAATACTAAATATTTTTACATGTTAATATTATATAAATACTAAAATATCTATTTTGTAAACTTTTTAGGGTAATAATGTAAGAATAATAAATAAAACAAAAATAAATAAATAAAATATTATAAATATAATTATAAAATATTAATTATAAATATTAAAAATATTAAAAATAAATATTATAATTATAAATATAAATAATAAAAGAATAACAAATAATAAATAAAAGTTAACAAAAAAAAAAAAAAAAATGATAGGGGCTGGGTGTGGGTAGGCGTGTGGCGTATTAACCGAAGGAGTGTGGGTTCAATCCCTGCACAGGTCCTCCCTGCAGATAATGTAAATATAATAGTATATAATATAAACAAAATAAATAATATTAGTATATAATTTAATAATAGTATAAAAACCTATAATGCCCTTAGTAGCCGATGGTTCAATAATATTGCACTACATTAATGTATGTAATATTAATATAAATAAATAAATATTTAGGTGTGCAACGGTGGAGTAGTGGTTAAGCACGTGACTTATTAACCGAAGTTGAAATCCTACACAGGTAGAAAGTTTTATAAGCAAAAAATACCTTTATAAATTTAATTAAACTGTCCTTTTCTAGAAAACTTTGTAATTATTTTGTTTTATATATATATTATTTATATGTATAAATATTTATTTATACAATACAAACCTTAAATTGAATAGAATTTAAAACCTAGTGAACCACACTTTTCTATATACAGGGTATTTCCAACTCGATGGTGTTCCTTGAAATGGGTGATCGGGCATGTCGAGACGAACAAAAATTGTATTGGTGGAGGGCGGGGGGTCTATTCTGGACGATTTTCGATATATGAGGGGTTAAAGAAGTTTTAGCGACTTTTCTTAAAAAATCTATAACTTTTGAATCACCCGATTGATGCCCACTCACCCACTTCAAGGAAGACCATCTAGTCGAAAACACCCTGTATAAACAACAAATTTTAACAAAAAATGTTAAATATAATCTTCTAAACTAATAATATTGAATAATAATTAATGTCATTGTACAGAACTATTCTTTACTTACGACGCAAATAAATAAAAAAAAAATAAAATTTTTCAAATCCATTACCATAAAATTAAAAATTAGACATTTATTTTATTTTTATTTTTTCATTATACAGACGAAAGAATGATTTTTTTCTGAAAAAAAGTGGTTGTATTCGAATAAAAAGTGGTTCTATCCGAAAAAAAGTGGTTAAATCAAAAAAAAAAGGTGATTGTAGCCGAAGAAAAGTTGATATCGGAGAACTTTAAAGTTGTGATGTGGGAGTTAAAGTGAACGTTGAGGTTGAGGTTTTTTTGATTTTAATATTTAATAATATAATATAATATAAAAAAAAATTTTATATAAAATGAAATTTATTATGATAATATAAAAATTTTAATCTTTTAATAGTTACAATAAAATAATAATAATAATAAAAATATTAATTTTCTATTAAATCTTTAAGTAAAAATGTTTAATCATAAAATCTAACCTTATACTAAAATTATTTTATTTAAAAAATTTTGTGTATTTGAATTTTGAGAGTGAGACCCAAAATCCACAAAAATTAATCCAATCCAAAAACACAAAAATCGCAGTTTATATCTGTTTTTTATATATGCAAAAATTTATCATAAAAAAAATTTGTTCAATTTAGAAAAAGGAACTAAGTTAGGAAAATTTCCGGCTTTTTTTTTTTTTTACACTTACACTTACACTTATTTCATTTTTAATTTCTCGGACTTAGTTCATTATGAAACAACTCTAAAGTTAATTATAAAATCAACATTTCAATAATTTGTTTAATAGGGCTTGGAGGTGGCAGCCATCCTTCTGTTTTAAATGCTTTGTTGTTGATATATGTATGTACAAAAATAACTAAGACGGTTTTTATAGTTACAAAATTAAAATTATGAACTTTTTCCAAAATATGTATTTATATACATGTATATATACGAGGTTATGGATAGGAGATAATTAGGAGGGATTTTAGAGTTGGATACAAAATAAGGATTGCCTCTTTTTCCTGAATATTTATATATACATATATGAATATACCAGGTTCTAAGTTAGAAAAGATTTTAGAGTTGGATTCAAAATCAGAGTATTTCCTTTTTCCTGATAATTTATATATATATATATATATATATATATGCGAGATTCTTAATTAGAAGATATTTTAGAGTTGATTATAAAAACAGGATTATTCGCATTTTACAGAATATTTATGTATATTTGTATGCATATATATACGAGTTTCTGAATTTCGAGGGATTTCATATTTGGCTATTTTTTTTAATTGTTGTTTTAACTTCAGAAATTCAAAATCGCCACGATAAATCTTTGCACATTTTTCTGGATTTGGAATTTATGGATGTTGTTTTATGGATTTTTTTTTTTTTGTGGATTTGGTCATCAACCCCGATTGTACATATTTTTAAAACTATGTAATGCCTAACAAAAAAAATTCGGAATGTCAAAAAGACTGCAAACCTTGAAAATTTCTATCTATTTCATATGTATACGTACTGGATAAATTTAACATGATGTCTCTTTTCAGTTTATGCTAGAAAAAAGTCATTATCAATTTTACAAAGTGAAATTTTCGAGCAAAGCCTTAAATTTGATACCTTTTTTTTTTCTTGAAATTCATCTTTCAGTTATTTTTAGTATTTATCCCTATTCTATTTTTATGAAAAACTAGTTTGATTCATATAGTTTAAAAATAAAAATATATTTTTTACACAATTTTTATTCCGTATTTACGTATTTAATTAAAAAAAATATAACATTAGCTAAAAAAAATATACATATGTTTAATATTTTACAAATTCTTGAAAAAAATATATATGTGTGTACATATAAGTATATTAATTTTTATATATTACACCTATATTAGAAATACTATTGAATTTCGATCATTTTTAATTTATTAGCAAGAAATTATTTTATTTTGATTTTATCATTTCCTTATAAATAAATACACACTGGATATTTAAAATAGAACCAGAACTTTTATGTCAAATTCATTCAAAAAAATTTATTTTTTTTTTTATTTTTTTACAATCAAAACCACATTAATTATCATTTTTATTAAATTTTTAAATAAAAAAAATATACATACATACATACATATATACTTTTATATGTAAACAAAATAAATGTTTTTTTTTGTTTTTTTTTATCTTTTTTGACTAAAAATACGAATACACAGTCATGTTTATGGATTGAAACTTGTCATTGAATATGTTTAACTAAATATTGTTTGTAACTTAAATAAAAATAAAAAAACCTTAAATAAAAATAAAAAAACCTTAAAATAAAATACGCATTAAATAATTTGTGACCAAAAGAAAAATAAAAATAAAATACAAATTAAAAAAATATCAAATTTTGATTACGGTTATTATTCGTAATTTAAGATTAAAATTAGTTATTAAAGTCTAGCTGAAAATATTGGATGATTTCATAAAAGCATTAGTTTCACTCTGTCCGTCCGTCCGTCCGTCTGTTTACGAAACTTCTACACCGTTAAAAATAAAGAAAAACAATTTTAACCATGGGTAGATCGCATAAAAAAAATAATGTTGTAGAACAAGTTTTTCATATAGCCCCATCCATTATGAAGCTGCAGCCCCTCCAACTTTGATAAAGCGCTATTTTTAAATACCTCAATATACCTCAATATATTTCCCTAACATTTTTTCAATCTGAAAATTCCATTCAACAGGAATTTTTTTTACGTTTTTAAATCAACACTAAAATTATATAAGTTTTTTAAATTTAGCATTTAAATTCACCGTTATTTGAAAACTAAATTTTGTATGATATTTCTTTTTTCATAACTTCGGCACGGTTTTAGATAGCGACTTTAAATTTTGAAGTAAGATAGAACTTTTAGAATTAGTATAAGCTTCCTCAGAAATTTTTTTTGTATTATCTCCTGTTTACGAGCTATTCAGGCTCAAAAATTGAAAATTTCCTATTTTTAAACACCTGTAACTTAAGCTCCGGTAATATATTTTTACGTATGCTAATAATTTCTTTTACTTGTATAGGGTTCCAGAGTTACAGCTCCCCAAAATTTCAAAAAACCCTTATTTTCGGGTGTATAAATCTTAGGCTTTGCGTAATAGTTTTACAACCTAAAAACGCTAGAAGACAGGAAATTTTCTTGTCTCTACAAAATAATATCAAAATTATGCAATATTATGTAATTTACTATTTAAAGTTACGGTTATATGAAAACCAAATTTTGCATGATATTTCTTTTTTCATAAGTTCGACACGCTTTTAGATAGCGACTTGAAATTTTGAAGTAAAATAGAACTTTTAGAATTAGTATAAGCTTCCTCAGAAAATTTTTTTGTATCACCTCCTGTTTATGAGCTATTAGGGCTCAAAAATTGAAAATTCGTTATTTTTAGACTCCTATAACTTAAGCACCTGTACAAATTTTTCTTCGGCAAGACATAAAAATTTAAGTTCCATTAATATATTTTTACATGTGTTAACTGTTTTTCTTAGTAATATAGGGTTCCGGACTTACAGCCTCTCAAAATTCTATAAAAGTCCTATTTTCACGTTTTTTCTCATTACATACATGAAATTTTCAAATTTTTGTGCAAGTCACAATTCTAATTCACGTTGGTTTACATTCTACCTTGTTTAAACTCTTCTTCTAGCAAAAAATTAAAAAAATATCAAAACAAAATTCGAGAGAAAATAATATGTTCTATTTATAATATCTTTGTTAATTCAGTGTCACCAATCATTTCAAACAGTGGGAAAATTTTCTTTTAAGGTTATTCCGCTGCCAGATAAATGTGACTAGGATATTACACAGCCTTTCCATTTCAGGGGTGGCTGTAAATGTCTTAAGCGGGAATTATTCTTAGGACATGTGTGGGAATCAAACTTACACTCCCTCGGACCACCAAGCTGCCTCCGCGCAAAATTTTAAATGCATAAAAGTATATTTGATTAAAATAATTGCAAAGTTTCTTAACAAACAGAACATTTTGTGTTGATATAGGTTCAGTATTCTCTGATAATATTCAATATTTCAGCTTTAGTACTATAGGATAGGATTATGTTTTAGGACCCATACTTTATAACATTTATAGTCACGGCATTCCTTGCTCTGAAAGCTCTGAAATATCTGTATTCACAAATGATACTTATGTTTATATTAATGCTGTCTATAGTGAAATTATTGAGTACAATAACTTCAATCTCCACTTGGCTATCTATCATTGGACAACAAACTAACTTTTAAGAAGGATATTTCGCATAAAACAAAAAAAAAGTAACATTAACATTAACACATTACATTAAACCTATAAAGAATAAATTAATAATAATGAAAATAATTTTTCAGCCAATACTATGTTATGCCGGAACAACAGTTTGGTTTGACAGTGGAAATATGCAAATTAATAAACAGCAAGTTTCCCAAAATAAAATTTTCAAAATGATGGCTTTTTTAGTTTTCTACAAAAAGATTACATCCGAAATTAATTACCATCAAAGAAAAAACCCTTTTAAAATTATTGATAACTTTAAAGAATCTGCAATATATGAAAACATTCTTATTAAAATTTTAGCTAATATGGTTATGCTGAACGAAGTCCGTCAAAATGTTGCGATGAACAAAAATTCCATTATAGTATACTGACATTAAAATTTTATTCACGGCTGCAAAATGTAATTGGAAATACCAATACTATCCATCAAAATAGAAAGTGAATAAAAATAAATGAAATTCCTTTCGACACAATTAGTCATTCGAAAGCAAACACTAAGCAATTAATAGTATATAAATTAAGCATAAGCAGTTAAGCAGTCGCCAATTTTTTCGAATGCGGAACGGACTTTTTCATTAGAACGATTTTTTCACCAGACTTCAGCATAACCATTTAAAATTATTTTTAAGTAAATTGAATAGTTTTAAGCAAGAGGGTCTAGTTTAAGTTTTATATAAAATAAAAATGCATATGTAAGGTGTTTAATCTCGTTTTTCTTATAAATGTATGTATATAATAAAGTACTAAATGATAAAAATGTTAAATTATTGTTGTAAAGCTTAATAAGAGAGCTAAAGTATTCGAACCCTCATTTTGTTATCAATTATAAGGCTAAATTTGTTTCGTTTTGTAAATTTGTTTCGTTTAATAGATCAGTTTAAATGGATTTAAGACATCACATCACATGAGGTGGTGTTTAGTTTTGTTTTTATTTTAAGAAGGGATGAAGGATTATTTTTATCATTAGACTCAATGGACTTGATACATACTATTTGACAGGAATACCATGCTCAATGCAATATATCAAATAAAAATCGTTAAACTTTCATTATATATTTATATACAAAAAAATTATCAATAATATTGTGTAAATGACCGGCTATTAAAGTGTTAAATTTCATATTTAAAGAAAAATAGAAGTAAAAACAAAATTAAATTAAAAACAAAAATATGATGAAACGCAATTAAAACCAGCCTTTTTTTACTTAAGTTTCAATTGTTTTTTAAAAGCTTTTTCGTTTTTAATTTGTTTAACCAAAATAAAGAAACAAAAATGAAAAACAATAACAAATACCTCACGAGATTTGACGTTATGCCTAATATTTTTGAAGCGTGAACGTATACCGTAAATTTTTTATTGTTTTTGTTTTTCTTTCTCTTTTTTTATATATTTATGTTGAATTATTATTAATTTGTTTTTGTTTTGATCGAAAAAAAAAAATTTAGAAAATGGTAATTTTTATTTTTTATTTTGTAATTTTTTGAACGATTGACGTCAATAATTTTATTTTCACGTGCTAATATTGGTAAACAAAAAGGAGATGGCTAAATATGACAAAAAAAAAAACAATATAAACAAATAAAGAAAATAAGTGAGGACAATATGAAAATTATATTTAATTATCAAACACATTTTTTTTTTTTACATTATTTTTAACCTATATGAATGGTAATGTTTATATTATAAGTATGGGTACAGTTGTAGCCAAAATTATACGAATACAATTATGAAGTTTTTCTTATTAGTAAGTAGTAACTAAATCAATTATTTCAAATACTAGTGTAAAATATCTAGAAGTGAGTGTATCTTGACGAAAAGTTCCGATGGAATAAACTTCTCATTAATAATCGAAGAAGAAGGGAAAAGCGTTGACCGAATAGGTAAAGCGAAGATTAGCTTATGGAACGGATGTTGGCATCAGACGGATATGATACTACATGTTTTGTGCCAATGCCCATTACTAAAATGATCATAGCAGAAGAACATTCGAAAAGGAATGCTGGAACAATTTCTATATGACGTGAAAATGCTTGGTTAGAGAAAAATTATACCATTATGATAGAAAGAAAAGGTTTGGCTTAATAAGATACTTTAAATGACGAGCAAACCACAGAGCCAGGAAATCAAAACAGATTTCAGGTCCTAGTTCTTAGAGTAATTATATAAAAATATAAAATTAAATAAATTCTTTAATATTAATTAAGAATTTAATTTTTAAATTTAATGGAGTTTGGATCGGCATTAGTAACAGCAATTTGACATTCTTTTTCTAACTTTAATGTACAACAAAACTTTTGAGTAATCAGAGCCAAAATTAAATTTTGAAATTTACATTGTTTATTAGATTATTTAAGTTAAGTTTTGAAGTAATGCACTACATGGGAAAATTACATCTATATGGTAACATTATATATTGTTAATACATTACCAAAGAAAATTTGAAATAAAATTTAAACTACATATTTATTAACATTTTTTTTTTGCCTTTTTCCACTATTCAATAAAATAAAATAAAAAAAAATGTAAAAATCCCTTTTTAATATACAAACGAAATTAAAGTAAAGCAATGTAACATAAGAATTTTGGAAGTTTGAAAAAAAAATTTTCTTTTTGTTTTGAAAGGAAAATTTTACGTATTGTAATTTTTTTGTGTATAAATAACTTTTAAGCGTTTTAATATATTTTTTTTCTCTTTAATTTAATTTAAAAAATTTTTTTTTAAATGAAATTTTTAAATTGGAAGAAACCAAATATTTTAGCGATCTATACATTATAGATCCCCATTATATGTACTGGAAATGGCTTCAAAGGCATCATCTAAAATGTATATAAATACTGTTTGATTAACAATTGAAAAAAGGAATGAAAAGAAATAATTTAAATATTAACATTCAATAACTTAACAAATTTACAAGAAAATAAAAAATAATTTCTATATTGAAATGTAGAAAATTTAAAAACAAAAAAAACAACAAAAACGAAAAATCTTAAGTTACTTAAATCTATAGTTACTTAAATCAAAAATTTCATAAATTATTATTTAAAAGAACTATTAATTAAATATAATGGGTTGGTGACGAAATCATCAAACAAAAATCCATAAATAAAAATACAAAAGTCAAAATTCACAAAAAAAAAATCCACAAACAAGAATCCACAAAAATGTGAGAATAATAATCGTAGTGATTTTGAATTTCTGAAGTGGAGCCTCCATGGCCTAGTGGGTAGGAGCATATAAAATACGCTGTAAACACCGAGTTATTTCCCGTTACTAGATTTACAGTCACGTCTGAAAAGGAAAGGCTGTGTAATTTCCTGTTCACATTTATGTGGCCAGAATTATAAAAATTCTGAAATTAAAACAACAAAGAATTTAAAATGATGGAAGCTGCTATCCCCAAGATCCCACTAAAAAAATTATTGAAATCCTGATTTTGTAATCAAATCTAAAGTCCTTCTAAATTTTTTTTTTTTGTTACATACATATGTATTTCAACATCAAAAAATATAAAATGTTTCAATTGCTTTATTGGGGAATTTTAGATTTGGTAGAAAATTAGGGTAGTTTTTTTTCTTCAGAATATGCATACTCGTACATAATATTTAACTCCCAGATTCTAAACTAGGGGAAATAATAAATTGAATTGTAGCGCCACGATTATACTTCTCATGTTTTTATTCATTTTGAATTTGTGGGTTTTTTTTTTGTGTCAAAAGTCATTATTGATTTAGTTTTTTTGTGGATTTTTGTATACCTACACGAATATAATTTTTTTAGGAAATTAATTGAATATTTATTTATAGTCGATATGGTTCAAATTATCACAATGTCAATAAATTCTGTAATTATATTTTATTTGATTTTATTTCGTTATGCAATTTATTTAAAATCCTAAATTTAAATTTTCTAGTTTAAATTAAGTTTATAAAAAAAACCAGGTTTAATTTAAAATTAAAATGATTTTTAAATTAGAACATATTAAGATATTCTAGGTAATTTTATGCACAGCACAAGAAAAAAAGTTAATATTAGAAAAAAAATGTTAAATAAAAATGGAGCAATTGGTAAACCAAAAATTAAAAAAAGAACTGTATTTTGAAATAATTCTTATTAAAATTTCGACTTTAAAAAAATTTTTTTTAGTATTGAAATAACCAGTCAATAAAAAAGAAACTATACAAATACGAATCGCTTATCGAAATATCCTATAAGTATGCAATGTTTTGGAGTTAATTTTTTATTAAAATAGGTCTAGTGGTTAACATGGGGGGCTTCGGTAGCCTAGTGGGCAGGCGCGTGGCGTATTAACCGAAGGAGTGTGGGTTCGATCCCTGCACAGGTCGCAAGTGTTTTTTTTTACATACCCCCCTTACGACCAAATATAATGTAAATATATAGTATATCATATAAACAAAATAAATAATATTAGTATATAATTTAATAATAGTATAAAAACCTATAATGGCCTTGGTAGCCGATGGTTCAATAATATTGCATTACATTTATGTATGCAATGTTAATATAAATAAATAAAATAAATGGTTAACATGTACACAACATGAATACAGGATTCATTGCACCGGAATTTTTTATATACCTAGATTCAAATGGTTACATTCAAGATCAAAACCATGTTCCCTTATTATTTCATTATAATAGGAGGGCCACGTGCAAGATCATTGACTATATTCCACGAAACGTAGATTATTCGATGTTGAAATTTGATAGACATATACCAGAAAGGGACAAAAACATTAGTAGAAATTATTGGTGGTTAGAAAACACCTACATAGAAGATTAAAATTATTTTAATTATTTAGGATAAGTAGGATAGCATAGGGTAAATTAGATTAGATATATAGGTTAAGATATGTTAAGATATGTTAAGATAAGTTAAGTTTTTATTTTAAAACTCAATAGAAATAAATTTGGATTTTTAAATGAAATTTTTACCAAAAAATAATAAATATAAGGATGTAAAATACCATGGAACATTCAAAGATTTATTGTAATATTAAAATATAAAACCTAAAATTAATAAAATAAGAAATCATGCCATCTTAAAATTAATTATAAAACAAAGAAGTAAACTGATATTTTTAAATTGTTTTTTTTTGTAAGTTATATTTATAAGATCTAAATAAAGAATAAAAAAAAAAAAAAAGGGTTAACATGTAGCTTATTTTTAACCGAGAGCAATTGAAAATATATATAATATAGTGTATATATTATATAAGTAACACAAAGCAAATAAATAATACATATTACTATCCATATTAATTAATTATAATATTGAGCATAGATATAATAGCGTTAGTAGCCGATAGATTAGTAACAAACATTGCATTATCCTATATGATATTATGTAATATTAAAATAAATAAATAATTAAATAAAATATTATTTATTTTTAATTTTTTTCGTAAAATTAATTTTTTATTATATAATATTATGTATATATAAAGCATTTTCCGATTGAAGTGAATTTGAAAAAAGTTTCATTCAATTGAAAAATAGTTTCATTTTATTGAAAAAAGGTTTCATTTTATTGAAAAAAGGTTTTATTTAATTGGAGAATGGTTTCTTTCAATTGAAAAAATGTTTCATTTAAACGGAAAATGCTATAAATAAAAATAGCTTGAAAAATAGTTAGCTATAATTGTAGGAACTCAAACAGGCTTTACAAAAAAAACGGAGGAGCAATTTTAATATACCCGATCCTTATCGTATACGGGCATAAAAAGGAAATTGTTCCTGTTTTCCCTCGTTTTTTCTTTTTCTTTTTTTTTTGTTTTTGTTTTCTTTTTTATTTTAACGAATTTAATCAAAATCCATAAGAAAATAATTTATACATTATAAAGGTCTTATCACATAGATATCATATATAGAGATAGAGATAGATTATTTATATTTATTTTATTCTATTTAAAAAATAATTAGAATATATTAGAGATATTATTATGCATATGTTTATATTCCGTGACTTGAATGTTTTATTCGTAATTATTACGATTTTTTTCTTTTTTTTTTAATTTCATAAAAACTACAAATTACGTATATATAGCAACATTCTTATTATTCTGTATGTTTTTTGTTTTTTTTATTAAACATGCATAGAATAGTTAACTTGAAAAATTAGTAAATTAAAAAAGAAATTTCTCATTAAATTGTATAAGATTCACTTTTTAATAACTGATTAACATGCATGATGATGAATCATAATTTTTTTTTTTCGCTATAAAAAAAAAAAAAAAAATTATTTGTTGACATTTTATGAAATTTATCAGTGAAAGGGAAAACAATTAAATGATTAAAATAGTATCAATTAATTTTAATCGGAAATTTTTTCATTTATTTTTATTTTAGACAATCAATTATAAAAAACAAAAACGAGACATTTTTTAGCTCCCTATCTATTTATCAATACGATTTTTATGCAATTTATATAGAAACTAGAAGTGAATTACTAACTATTTGAAGTGAATTATTGTTTCACATGTTAAATTAAGTATTTGGCACATATACAGGGTATCCCGTGTTAACTTGCACATAGAGCAGGAGGTGATGGGGAGCATCACAACGAACAAAAAATTATGTGGGAGGGGAGGGGGGTCTTTTCTGGACCCTTTCCGAAATATGAAGAGTTAAAGATTTTTAGCGACTTTTCATAAAAAAATCTATAACTTTTGAACAGCTTGTTATAGAGCTATAGATAGACAAAACAAAATACATTTTGTAGGGTAAGTTGTCAGCCATAATATATGTGTATTAATAACCATCCCCACATACCCAACAGTTTCAAAGTTATGATGGTTCAAAATAATTTAAAATGAAAAAAATATGTTTCAAACTCAATTTTCTTTTCAAACACCCTGTATTTGGGGTACTTTTTATAGCATATTTCGACAGCTCTATAATTATTACCTAATAACTTTTTCTCTATCTCAAACCGTTTTTGAGATATGAAGATTATAAAAAAGATTATAAAAGCGGGACACTCTGTATATTATAAATCAAAATTAAATTTT
Organism: Poecilobothrus nobilitatus; assembly: GCA_947095535.1. Lineage (NCBI taxonomy): Eukaryota > Metazoa > Arthropoda > Insecta > Diptera > Dolichopodidae > Poecilobothrus > Poecilobothrus nobilitatus. Next base: position 47,240,528 of record OX352772.1, on the reverse strand, counting down.
AACTTTTATCATAATAAAAAAAAAAACAAATTTTAAATAAGTAAGTAAATAATATTAAAGAAATAATATAGAATTGATTTTAGGTGCATTCAACTAAGATATTGTAGCAAACTTTAAAGTTTTTTGAAAAAAATACTAAAAAAATTGTTGTATTTATATAAGTAATATTTTAGAACACTGCACACACTAGAACAGCACCAATAACTATGTCTTTAGTTAAATAGATTAACTTGTAGAGCAGAACATTTAATTAGGAACTTAATTTAACGTGCGAAGATACTCTTCTAATATTTATAAATAATACACAATTCTAATATTTTAAAAGATTTTTCTTTGAGTTTTCTTTAAGATCTATGACTTTTAAGCACTTATTATTGGATTTTTTTTAATAATTTAATTCTGTTTTTTGTTTTTTGTACGAGTAATAAAATAAAAATTAAAAATTTTAGATTTAGTTTTATTAAATTATTTTGAGCTTTTTTTGACAAATTCTTTTAAATTATACGATAAAAAATTTCCATTTTATGCAATTTAAAAAAAAATTCGTAGATTTTGCTTCCTTCACATCTCACGAAACGCTTCTAGATAGTGCCTTGAAATTGAGACCTTAAGTAAAGATGCTTCTGCATTAGGGTAAGTTACTTTAGATAATTGTTTTGTAGGGATAGATACAATTTGGTTTTGTAGGGATTTAAGAGCTATTAGGGGTTAAAAATTAAAAATTTGGTATTTTTAAGACATCTGTAACTTAGGCACCTGTACATATTTTTTTCAAAGTAAAATTCTCAAATTAAAGCTTCAACATTATAATTTTACATGGGATAGCAAATTATAATATAATTTTACAGTGGATAGCTAAGAAGGATAGAAAAATATTTATAGTAGGTCCATATCCGAAAAGAAAGGAACGTTTCACTTGACAGTATCTTTATAAGATGCCAGTGGCGGAACTAGTGAACGCAGGACCCTGCGTTGCGGGGGGACCACCGGCTATAGCGGGCCCAAAATTATTATTAAAAAAATTATTTACAATCATTTTTTATATACATACACTGGAACTTTTTTCCCGCAGTTATAGTTGCCCATAAAAAATTTATAAAACTAACATTGAATAGCACTGCCATGAGTTTTAGTTATTTGTAGTTGATGTGAATATGGTTCTAATTCTATTGCAGCTAATCTGTAATATTGATGTGTAATTTCTAGTTTAAAACATAGTTTTTGTGATTTTACTGTTACATTAATTCTGTTCTTGAATTATTTTCCTGCATCCATCAAAATAAATTAATGCTAATGACGGAACGTGATATAGTAAATTATACGCAAGATTACGTGATATAGTAATTATATAAAGAAGCACTACAGCGAAAGTATAGAGAAGATATATTAAAAGAATTTCCACTGCAAATGGTTATGGTAAGGGCAATGCTGCACGATGAAATATCAAAAATATCATCTATACGCGAATTCGCTGAACTTTTAATAGTAAAATTGTCAACTGTAGCTGCAAGTGTTCCACAAATGATAACAGCATTGTTTTTGTTTCTCACACTACTTGTTACGGTCGCATCTGCTAAACGTTCTTTTTCAAAGCTGAAAATAATAAAAAATTATATGCGTAATACCATTGGTAAAGACTGTTTAAGCAATCTTTCAATACTTTCCATTGAAGCAAAAGCGGCTGGAAAAATGTAAATAAAGAGGATCATTACTGATTTTGCCAATATGAAGTCAAGGAGCAAAGATTTTAATATACAAGGTCCATTAAGTTTTAGTTTCGTTCTTGTATTATTTTTATTTTGATTGCAATATGATATATGAAATAAATATATAACTTGTTTTTGTTAAAAAAAAATTATTAGGGGAATATTTTATTTTTGCGCGGGCGGGCCCAAATTGTGAAGTTCCGCCACTGTAAGATGCAGTTAAATAATATAAACGAACAAATATACAAGCAAAAAATATAATTTTAGATGTGTTAACAGCTTTTATTAATTATAAAGCGTGTCCTTCAAAATGAAGAAAATGTCTCTTACACATTATAAAATTTTAACAAAAAATTTGGTTCAAGTTACAATTCTAAACCGTTTTTATTGTCTTTTGGAAAATGTACTCCTTTAAAAACATTCTGCCTTGTTTTTATTTTTGAGATTTGTATTTTTGTATGTATATCTCAATATCTTAAATCTCAGTAAATCTGAATCATTCAAGATACATTTGAAGGGAAATGTTTGTGCAAATTTATTAAGGATGAAAAAACAGGATGCTAACGACATACGATATTTTCCAAATTAAAAACATTCTTTATTAAAAAATTATTAGCAAATTTTTTTCTTCAAAACTTGATCTTGATGGATCTAAAAGTCAACGAAATCTTTAATAGGAAAAAGAAAAATTAATTGATATTTTTTTTTTTTTTTTTACAATATTTTCATATAGCAAAAATTTTTTTTATACAACCCTGTAAAATTTTTAATTAATAATTAGTTAGTTATAGTCAATATTTTAATATATATAACATTTTATCTGAAAGATTAACTAGTTTGTTTTGATTAGATTTTAAAATATATAAAAAAAAAACCAATATAAAAAATAAGTACAAGATTCGCGTTTGATTTCAAGTTAGTCAAGTATTTAATTGAATGACGTCAAATAATTAACAAATTACAACATTCGTTTTGTTGTTTAAGATTTTCTTTTTTCATACTATAAAAATATGAATAAATATTTTTGATATATGTAAAAAAAAGTAAATAAAATAAGAAATTAAAAGTAGATATATTTAATTTAAATAAAAAAACAGATTCAAAATTATGATTATAAAATAAAACACTTAAGTCTGCATTTAATTGTAAAGAAATAAAAATATACAAATTGTTTAATTAAAAAATTAAAAATATGCAAAAGTTTTTCTAGTACAAGACAATTTTTTATGTAAATAATAAAGTATATCGCAAAAATTTACTTAAATATATGAAACCTACATGTACATTTTTAAATTTTTTTTTAATTTTTTGCTCCATCTTAAAACCAAATCGAATAAAAAAGGTATAATTATTAAAAAAAAAAAGTTTTTATTTAGTTTTCTTTAAATTATTTTCAGTAGGAATTTATGTAAATTTTATATTAAATTTACTGTTACGAAAATCCTTGTGCTCATTTTCAGAAAATACAGAAAATTATGTTATATTTAAATTTAATTTCTTGTTTTAAAATGATTTAAGATTTATTTCATGAATCAGTAAATAAATTTTACTAATACATATATCATTGTGCAAATTCTTTTTTAGAATTTTAAGTGCCAATTACACGATTCAACTATTCAGATCAAACAGTTGAATCAATTGTAATGAACAACAGTTAAAATAATATTGAGCGGTTGAATGGTCTGAATGTTTATTGTTGTATAAGTCGAATTGAAATCGTATCGTATATTTTTCATTGTTCAACCATTGAACCGATTTTATTATTATTTAAAATTTTTAATGTAATCGATTTAAATCGATGTAATAATTTTTATATAAATAATAAAGTTATAATGTAATGATAGAAATATAGCACTTTATAAATATAAAAGTAAGAAACAGAGATTTCGCAGCATCAAAACAGTTTTCAAAGTTACATGAGTAAATAATGTATATATAATAAATAAGAAATTTTTAGAATCTTTTTATTGAAAAGTTAAGTATATTTAATAAATTCAAAAATATTTTTGTTGAACTAAAATTGTCATCAGATTATATTGTGTATTAAGTATTTCAACACCATTTCATCAATAGATCATCGTATTATTTTAAAATGTCATCAGTTTTCAACAAACATGAATTAAAAAATTAGAATAGATTAAGTAATTTGTCTATGAATTATAAAAAATTAAAAATATATCTTATATTTACATTAGATGTTATAAAATGTGGGTAGCAGAAAAAATAATGAAAAAGTTTAAACAACGAAAAATTTTTATAACATGGAGAAGTTATTCCTTTACGCGTTTCAAGATAACTGAACCTAAGGATCTCATAATTCCATGTTTCAATCATAAAAAGTATTACCACAGATCTTTAAATCTGTAAAAATTGATTTATATAAATAACAAATATTAAAGAAGCATTTGATAGTACAAGGTATCATACATGCATATATAATGTATTTTTATTTTTTTAATTTATTTTCATTTTTAAATATTTTGAATGCATCAACTTCAATACATAAATATATGATTTTAGTCATTTCCATTTTTGCATAACATTTCTGAAGCTTTTAGCTTTTTTTTTTAGATCTTTGCAACTTAAATTTTTACATAGATTTTCTATAGAAACAAAAATTCCATTTTAAAGTACCAAACTTAAAGAAATAAATAATATATTAAATTATTTTCTAGCAGACAATAGATGACATATACATAGACAAATGACATATACATCAGATAATAATCGAAATAATTATCGAACTAATAATCATAAAAATTATTCCAACCAAAACCAAACCGATACACCATATATAAATCAGAATTCGGCGCAATTTAGATCTTTTAAATCTTACACATAAAATCTATAAATTACAAATGATCAAGCTTAAGATCACAATTATAAATTTTGAAATTGCAGCTTTTGTCTTTTTTAAAACATTTTGAATAAAGCCTAATTTTTGAATAACTTAATAAACTAATAACTTGTCGTAAATTGTTTGTCATTTAAAACATCTTAAAATAAGTAGGTAAAAAGAAAATATTTTAAAATAATCTTATGTACTTATCTTAATTTTAAAAAAAAATGTATACTTATATATATAAAAACAAAAATTAATAGACAAATAAGTATATATACAGGGTGTGCGGCATTAGAGTGCATGTATTTCAGGAAAACCCGTTACTTTAAAAAGAAAATATAAAATGTTCGTATGTTTTTAGCTTTAACTTAAAAAGTCTTAAAAAGTAATTAACGCAGAATAATAAATCCTTTAACATCTGAAAACTTTAAGACTAACCTCTCAAACAAGACTTCTAAATTAGCTTCTGTAAACAGAAAAAAAAAAAAAACATAATAGTTCCAATATTTCGAAGACAACTATCTATAATAATAAACTCTCTCCTCTCCTAAGTATACAATTATTTTTTTAGTTTTAGTCCCAGGAATCACCACGCGGATTATTTGCACTCTTATGCGGAACACCATGTATATCAATTAGCCTACACTACATTAATTTACTGGCCCTAACTTGAAACCTAAATTTCATTTATTACAAAACAAAACTTAAAAGGTTTTCAAAATAAAGAAAAAATTTGTTTAATACATTAATGCGAGTATGTACATAAGTACATATGTATATATTACAAAATTCGACGACTTTATACTAAATTATATTGAAGTGAATAAAATTAAGTTACATATACATATACATACATATATAATATCAATATAAACATTAATTTAAAAACATCAATAAACATCAATAAACATCAATTTAAAAACCATATTAGACTAAATTAAATTTATTAATTAAGTTAAAATTAAATATATGTACATATATTTTTAATATTAATTAATTTTTTTTTTTTTTTAAATTGCAATTTATTCTATTTTATTTTTTTAGTACATTTTTTTTTTTTTTTTTTTTTTATATCAATTTCTTACCAAAATTTCTGCATTGAAAATTAAAATGACTGCTATTGTCTCTACTAATTGGAACACGATAAGAGTGCCCAGATTCATGTTGTTTATATTGATTATAAGTAAATCTCATTTTTCACTCTTTATAAATAAATTTTTTTATTTATTTATTTTGTTTTTTTTTTTTCTTATTTTCTTATTTTGTTTATAAACTATTAATTTTTTTTTTTTCTTCTCTTTTTCTTTTTTAGTTTTTTTTTTTTTTTTTTAATTTTTTTTTTTTAATTGATAAAGTCACACTTCTTTTGTATGATACATACAAAAAATTAAATATAAATAATAACAGTAAAACAAACAATCAATAATAATAATAATAATAAAAAAAAAAAAAAAACAAAAATGGCGACAATAAAAAAAAAAAACAAAAATATCAATTAATCTATAAAAATTGTCTGTATGTACGTTTGTAAAAAAAAACTGTTTATATTAAATATAAAAACAAAAAAAAAAAAAGAACAGTATTTAATTTATTTATCACTATTAAATTCCTTTTTTTGTTTTTTTTTTATTCAATTTTTAAAGTTTTGTTTTTTGAAATTTATTATAAAATAATTAAAAAACAAAAAAAAAAAAAATTTTTTTTAGTCTTATCAATTTAAAATATAAATATGTATAACAAAAAAAAAAAAATTGTTTGTAAAAATAAACAAATAACAAAATATGTATGTGTGTATATGTATATACATATATTAATTTAAAATCTATTTTATATTTTAATTTTTAATTCTAATTTTTTATTGTTTTTTTTTTTATTTCTTTTTTTTATTTTTTACTCTTATTTTTATTTATTTGCATTATTTCAGCTCATGCATTTTAAGCGTGCGTATGTTCAAAGTACAAAAAATTTTAGTTCAATTTCCCTTTCAACAACTTAAAAATTATAAAAAAAAAAATTTATACTAATATATATATATATATATACATATATAACATAATATATATGTATATATATTATATACATATATATATATGTGTAAATATGTAATATATAAATAAATAAAATTATCTTTTCGGAGCATTGCACTTACTGATCATTTCAATAACAATGTAATGAATATGATGAAAAATGAAAAAAAAATTAAATATCTTTTAATAAAAAAAAAAAAAAAAAAAGAAAAAAAACAAATTATAAGGAGAACAAAACTTCAGAACACTTCAGAATAATATAATAAAAAAGAAAACAGATTATTGTTTTTTTTTTTTTTTTGTGTTTTTTTTTATACAAAATAAGAAAAAATTTATAATATGTTATAATAAAAATTATTAATATAGGTCGAGGCGTTTATTGATTGAAGCAACATACCGAATGCTCATGTTATGCTTGTCATATTATTTTTTTTTTTTTTTTTTTTTTTTTTAATAAACTTGACTTTGAATGGACTTTGTCGTTTCCTTAAACTAATACCTATTGATTTAATCACAATAGAAATTTCAAAAAATTTATTTTTAATATAAATTTAAGAAAATCCAAAACCCATAAACTCGTCCTTAATTCCTTCACTATTGTAGATAGAATGTGTATTTTAAAAATAATAAATTTCATATAAGACTAATGCTAATATTAACGAAAAAAATTCTAATAACACTGTACCTATTAAAATAGTATTTATTTAATTAAGATTTCAAAAAAATAAAACGAAGACACATCTGATATACTTTTAATAATAAAAAAATATTTTAAATAGTTAAGGTGTAATAAATAAAATTTAAATAAAATAAATATTAAAGAAGGTAATGTATATAATATAATAAATAAATGATTAAATTAAAAACAGAATATTAAAATTATTCTTAAAATAATTACGCGCAATAATATTTAAACACAACATAGGTATTATTCCCTATTTTTTTTTTTTTTTTTGCTATACTGATTTTATTTTAGTATATACAATCAAACTTTCCTATCTCAATTATCCTCTCTAAGTAGTAAAAATTTCCCCTTATGTGAAACTGATCTTCTATCCCCTTAAATCTTGAAATTAATTTATATTGAAAATTAACTCTCTCGTATGTAGATGGAATACACAATATCTGAAATTTTTTACCTATATCTGGAACAAATTTATTTGTTTTATCCAGTTAAAAAAAAAATACCACTTCTGGATTTTTATTTTTTTATTTTAGCTCTCTATTTAGAAGAAAATTTCTGCCATTTTAAAAATTCCCTTTTATTTGGATTTTATTTTTATTATTTTGAACAAATTTAATACCAACTGTCTGTCCAAAATTCGTGATAAGAAAAACAACATTTACAAGATGTCAAAATATGTTTGTTTGTTTTGACGTTGTATATACATGCATTTAAAGTAATTTAAAGTTAAGATTTTTTTAAAAATTAAAAACAAAAAATCGAAAAGAAAATTAAACGTTTTTAAAGCTTAAAAATAAAATTGAAATTATGGAGCAAATGGAACTTCAATAGAAAACCTTAATAGTAGAATTTAATTTTGCGAAAATTTTTTTTTCTTTCTTTTTTTTTGATTAATTAAAATTAAAGTGAAAATAAATATTATGAAAAATAATTTAAGAAATGCCTATTTAACGAGTATTTATAACTTTTTGTTATAAATCTTTCTTTCTTGAAACCTCTATATTTTATTTGGAAAAATTTCAATGGTCCCTTGTAAATTTCAGATAGAGAAGTTTGATTATAATTTTTTTTTTTTTTTTTTTTAAATATAAGTTTAAAAAAAAGTGCAAAATCAAAAAAATTAAAAAATTAATACAAAAAAAAAAAAAAAAAATTGCATACCTAAAGGCGCAAAATTATAAAATCATTTTTTAAAAACTTATTCTATCGATTAAAAATTAAGGAAACCATCATAACAAAATTTTATTTTAAAAATTAAACAAAATTAATATAATAAATAATAAAAAAAAAAATTGTTTATATAAAATTTGTTATTATTTTTTTTGTCCTATATTTAATAAATTGAATCGTAAATTTTTAACAAAACTATGCTTCAAAAATTTAAAACAAAAATATATATATATGTATATATATACATATATATAGATATAAATTATAAATGTACATAATAAACAAGTTAAAAATTATTATAAAAATATTTTCTTATGAATTTTTTTTTTTATTTATTTATATATTTATTCACACTAACCAGTTTTTCAAAATACTTAATTTTTAATAAAAAGAAACAAAAAAAAAAAAAAAACAAAAAAATATTGTTCTAATTTTGTTTTTTTTTTTAAATTTTAAATGTTTTCTAACTAATTTCAGAATTCAAACAAAAAAAAATAATAATAAAAAAAAAAAAAAACAAAAATAAAACAAAATTCGACGTAAAAATATTTTTCAATTCTTCTTTACTGAACATAACATTTAAAATATACAACAAAAAAAAAAAAAAATTTATTTATTTATTTTTTTTATTAATAAAAAAAATTAAAAATTAATGAAACCAAAACAGCTTTCAGTTAATTTTGTGTACATTTTTATAATCAAAACATAAACAAAATCTACATAGTAGGAACATATGTTCAATATATAGGTACATATATAATATTATAAGTATTGTACGTCTACAGATTATTATATCGTATTATCACAAAAATAATAGAAAAAAAAAATTGAAAAACAGGTATGAAAATGAATCAACTATTTTGCGCAAATCAAACAAAATCTATTTATTGTTAACTTTTTTTTTTTTTTTTCGAGATGAAAAAGTTGCGAAAATTTTTAAATCCAAGGAAATGATTCAAAAAAAAAAATTCAAAAATTCAAAAAAAAAGAAAAAAAAATAAATAGCAAACAAACGATTTAAATTATTTGCATTAGGTTATTTTTTTTTATGGTTGCAGATTTATTATATTTTTAATTATTATAGCTTTAATATAATACGAATACCTGTATACTTTTCTTTTTATTATTCTATACATATTTATTATGTAATACATATTATAAAATTGTGTACTTTGTTCTACATGAAATAAAAATATGTTTTTCAAATTTTTAAAAAAATTGTTAATAAATTTCGATATACATATTATGTAATATGTATGTATGTACATCAAATCTGTATAGGATATGTTTAAGAGCTATTATGACACTTCTTTTTTTTAACTTTGTTTTAATTCATTAAAAACAATTAAAAAACTCAATACATATACGCTTTCTTTCTATGCTTTGTCAAGTTATATAAGCTTTTGACATTAAAGTTGAATATTAAGTTTTATATGGAAGTCAACTTAAATTGGAAATGCGTAAAACGCATGAAATGCACAAACTTTTTTCTGATTTTTTTACGCTTTTGACATTTGCAAAAAAAAAAAAAATAATGGAAAAATATTAAAAATAAAAACAAAAAAAATGCTTTGACGTTTTATTTTTAACTTTTTTGCTATATTATAATAAGATTGTTTTTTTTTTTTTTTTTTAAGTTATAAAAAAATTTAAAATTTAAATTAAAGTTAAATTTTTTACCATTTAGACCTGTTTTAAGAAAACAATTTCTCCTTTGTTTACAATTTCTAAATTGCTGTCAAAAACGTTCATTACGTTTTAAAGGTATCAAAAGCGTAAAATACGCAAAAAACATAGAAAAAAAAAAATAAAACTGTCAAAGCGAAGCATACATACATTAACTTTTCACCTTAAAGCTGTCAGTTGCGTATAAAAGAGATAACATATACGAGTATGTATATTGAAAAGTAATGAATATAATTTATATTAACAGTCATTTGTTATTAAATATTGTCATTTGAAAAAGTAAATATTTATTATTGCGATTTAGAAATCTTAAATTATAATAAAAAACGTGAAAAATATTATCGGAAGAAGTTCGCAATATATTTTTTTATCTTCTAAATAAATTTTGCAAATATTATTTTATTTAAATTTATTGCTAGCAACAAATTGGTATTCATATTTTTTAAATATTAACTGATTACTTTTTAAATAAACAGCTAATTTTCCAAAATTAAGTTAGAAATGTCAAAAAAAAAAAAAAAAGAATGATTTGGTGGCTGAAAAATTGAATTACATTTTTTATGTATTAAAAATTACATTATTGAATTAAATGTAATATATTTATACATTATTATTACATTTAAGTACTTTTAAGTACTTTTTCACACCTATGAAAATTTGACACTATCTCGCTTTTGTTAAAAGTGACAACTTTAGATGCAAGTTAAGATTAATAAAATTAAAGTCAATAGTATTTACTATCTACTAATAAATATTAAAGACTATATTTGACACTTATTAAGACTATTAAATATTTTAAAATGTGATGTGACTGGCGTATTTAAGAAAGTTATGTATTAGATACTAAGCGTTAGATATCATTTTAGTATATGTACTCGTATGATAAAAAACAAAATGTGAACTAAGTAATAGAGTTAGCTTAACTATTATGTATTATATAATTGACTCAAAATTTAAGTGATCTAATATCAAATACTCATATCATCGAGTATAACAAGAACTTAGATTTCTAACGAAATGTTTATTACGCAATTAAAAGACCTTGGCTTATTCATGGGAAAAATAAAAAAAATGAGTAATTGAACGATGAAATAACTTATTATAACTTAACGATGGTTTATCTTAGAATTTAACAATTATATATATGTAATATTTGTGATAATCCATAATACTATATAATTTTCATATATTTTAAATAGTTTAAATATCTTTTCCTTTTTTTTTTTTAATATATTTTCAATTCGATTATTATTATTTCAATTGTTATTAAATTATTCTATACAATTTATTTGAAATCCTTATGTGTACACAAGTACAATTGTATGTCCATACATAAATAATTTTTATTTCATGATGCAAATTTAGAAAAATCAAAAAAAAAAAAAAAAATTTTTCTATTGAATTATGCAAAAAAAAATATCTTATTATTTATTTAAAGGGTTGGACAAATGAAATTAATGAAAATAAATTATTATGAAAGTTAAAAAAAAAAATAATTTTAATATTCTGCCACTTGATTAAACACAAAAATACCTTAAAAAAAGGATACGTCTATTTTCTTTTAAATTTTATTTTAAAAATAAATTTATTTAAGTATATTTTATTTGCTTTTTTTAAAAATTGAAACTTTGTGGAAGAATAAAGTCTTTCAAGGTACTGAACTTCTGTTTCAATAAACTTCACGTTTCACTATTCTGATAATAAAACTGTTAATAATATTTTATTATAGTTATATATATACATATATACAGTGGAGATCACTTATAATGACAATCGCTTATACTAACGAACCGGTTAAGCGTTTCACAAAAAATAACGTGTTCGTTTTATTACAACAAATTGGAAATCGTGTCGTATAAATAAATGCATAGGTTTTTGTTCAAAAAACGTCGCTTAAAACGACATTTTCTAAATTATAAGATAATCATTTTAGTTGGTTTTCTTTTATCCAATGCAAGATAACAATTTTGTAAAAAAAAATATTTAACTACTTATGTATAAATAATTTTTGGTGAACGCAAGTGAAAAAAAAAAACCAAAATAGCAAATTTTTAAAATTCGACTTTATTATGAGCGATGCAAATACTATGCGCGTACGATCGTCGGCGAGAAATCCGCCCGTGTTCGCTCCGCCTGCCCAAAATTTAGGAAAATAAAAACGAATCAGTATTCGAATTTATTTTCTTTTCTATTTCGGCTTTATTTCGTTTTCAAAATAGTACCTAATAAGATCAAATTCTTAAAATTCGCGATTTCGTTTTTAATTCCGTATGGAAACGGATGCATTATTTTTGGAGACATTACGGGGGCATTATTTGTGATCACCGTAATTTTCATGAACATATTAAGTATGTGATACAATTTTTATTTTATCTTTTTTTTTTTTTTTTTTTTTTTTTTTTGAAAAAACATCTAATATAACTACAACTGGTTATTGAGATGGATTTTAATGTTTTCGTTGTCGGTCGTTATAAATGATTTCTACTGTATATAATATGTAAATTATTGTTTATTTTATATGATAGAAAAAAATATATAAGTAATTAATATATTATACATAGATTTGTTTGTTTGTTTGTTGAATATTTATATAGTATATCTATTATTGTTTATGATATCATATAAATGTTTATAAACATATGTTTTTTTTTAACGCATTATGTATATTTTATTATTTTTAAATATATGAATATTAATTATTTTTTTTTATTTTAAATTCATGCGCCACTAACTGATATCGAAATCAGACACTTTGATTACAAATCAAATTCTTAACCGATGACCATACATTAAAATAAGAAATATTATATACGTTATAATTTGCTTCTATATATATATTCTGCATTTAAAAAATTTTTTTTTTCTTTAGTTATTTTATAATTAAAATTTAATTTAAAACATAAAAAAAAAAAAAAAAAAAAAAAAAACAATTCAATGATAATGTTATTATCTGTAGAGTTATGTACAATTTGGCAACATTAAAAAAATATTGCAATATAAAATGAGTTAAACTCTAATAAAATGTTCAAGTTGAACTTACAACTTTGAGTCTTTTTTTTTACTTTGAGTTTTTTTGTTTTGCTTTCTACTTATTTTAAGTTATTTCAATTGTTTTGTTAATTATAATTTTACCTTATTTTTGATTTAAATTTATTTTTGATCAGTAATTTAAAATTAATACTTAATAAAAATTTTTTATATATATTTGGTAAAAAAAAAAAAAAAAAATTAAGAAAAATTCTTTTAATCGATTTTCAGCCAATTTTAAGAATTTTCCCTTTTTTTTTTTTGTCTTTGTACAAGAAATTAAATTAATTTTTTTTTTCTTCTTTTTGGCATAAAAATCCGTACAAATTGACTACTATCCTCCATTCACAAATATTTTTTGAATAATATTAAAAAAAAAAAAAAATTTTTTTAAATTATAGTTTAGATGTAGTTTGAATTTTGTTTTTTTATTTTTTGGTTTGAAAATACACTTTTTTTTTTTTTTTGAATTAAATATTTAAAATGTATTAATTTTTTTATTAAATTTATTTGTTCATTGTTATTTTATTATTTTTTTTTTTTTAATTTTTAAAATAATTTAGCACACTTTTTAAGTTTGTAAAAAAAAAAAAAACAAATAAGTCCTTTTTTCCAAAAAAATTAGTCTTTTTTTTTTAAAACTAAAATGAGAAAAATAAGATTTTGTTTTTTTAAATAAGTTGCTTTTTTAATTTTTTTTTTTTTTTTAGAAATAACGAAGTTATAATTAAAATAAAAAATTAATAAAAAATAATAACCAGTAAATTTTTTCAATTACATAATTATATAATTTGTACAAATAAATTAATAAAAAAAAAAAAAAAAGTTTATTAAAAATAGTTATTACAAAATAGCATTTTTAAACATTTTAAAAAGTTAAGTACAAGAATATAGATAATTCTTGTATAAGATAATAGATGGCGCACGAATAAATATATTTCTTTGCATTTAATAGTTTTGTATATAATATAACCTACAGTCGAGTAATCAATATTGGTTAATGAAAAGTAATGACTCTAGAAACTGAAACTAAGATCAACGAGGAAGAGTGCAGTAGAGTAGACTGTGTCAACTCTGGGATACCCGTATGAACGTAATATATCCTGTTTCTATAAAACTTGATCATCTTTTAAAAACATTCAGATGTTGTAGTACCGAACTACAGAGATATATTTATGTAAATTGTGGAGTTGTATGACAGCTACCCGAATCTATTGCGCGTAGCTTCATTAAGTTCCAAGAAATGCAAGAAGCCTGAACCGGCTGCTTTAGACCAATCAAATTTTACAAAAGTTTTTGGCCTGTAACTCGACACCTCTTTACTAAATTTCAGGTTCCTAGCTTCAATAGACACTGAGTTATTCTCATTTAAACGGATAAGTTGTATGGCAGCTACCTGAACCCGTCGCACCACCACAACCAAATTTTACGGAAGTTGTTGCCATAAAACTTGATCATAAAATTTCAGAAACCTAGCTTGAATAGATACTGAGTTATTTCTATATAAAGATAGAAGTTGTATGGCAGCTACTCGAACCCGCCGACCGAAAATGTTGGATTTAAATAGCAAAACTAACAATTTTGTAAAAGTGATGTAAAAAAAATTTCAGCCTCCTAGCTCCTTTATTTTTTGAGTTATCGTGCGGACGGACGGACGTACATGGCTTAATCGACTCAGAATTCGATTCTGAGCCGATCCATACCTTTGACACTATTTCTAGCTCGACTCCTTTAAGGTGTCACAAACGTAATGGCAAATTTATTATACCCTTGAACATAGTGCATATGGGTATAAAAATATAAGAATAATATATGACTTAGTAAATGACCAATGGTCCTTGAAAGGAATACAAAATGAGAAAAAAAAACCAAATCGTTTAATTTCTGTAAAATAATTCAGATATAACAATGAAAAGAATTAATTAAGCATAAAAAAAATAATTAAATTTGCGAATATTTAAAATAGCGCATTCTGTTCAAAATAAAATTAACTATTTATATGTTTTTTTTTTTTGATTTCTTTAAATTTAGCATATTTTTCCAAAAAAAAAATTTGATAAAAATTTTCTTATTACTTTCATTCTATCCTTTCTATTCGTCCGTCTGTATGTTTATAAAACTTCTACATCGTTAAAGTTCGATCCATGAAATGTTAACCATGGAGAGGTTTCATAAAAAAAAATTAATGAATAAGAATTTTTAGAACAACTTTTTTATGGAGCTATACTCATTATGGCGTTGCACTCATTATGGAGCTACAATCCCTTAAAGTTTAAAAAATCACTTTTTTTCAATTTAAAAACATCAAACCGACACGAAATTTTTTTAACTTCAATTAATAAATTAATATCAAAGTTATAGACTTTTTTGCAGTTTAATATATAAATTTACCGTTGCGTAATTTTTTTTTGAAACTTCCCCTGTTTAAGAGCTATTTTATAGGTGTCCAAAATTGAAAATTAGTTATTTTTAGACACCAATACAAATTTTTTCAAAGTAAAACGTGCGCCTTTAAAAACGTTTTTGATTTTATATTCTGCCTAAAAAATATATTCATATATTTTTTTATTTAAAGAAAAACTTTGTAGCATATTCAAATTTAATTTTTAATTTGAAAATTTAATTGCTTACAATTGACATATTTTTTACTATATGATATGATAACCTTTTAATTTTTTATTGTTTAAATTTGATATCACATACATATATATACTACTAATGATAACTAATCAGCATTTATTAAAAATTTTCATTGAATAATTTTGAATTTTTTCAATAATTTTTGTACATACGTAAAATTATTTTAATTCATTAAAAAAAGAACATCTTTAAAACCATACTTACATTTAATATAAATAATGATAAGAATTAAAAATATGGACACGTATTTTAATATTCTAATTAAAGATATAAAAAAATTTCAACAATTTTAATTCAAAAAATATGTAATAAATAAAATTATAAAATATTATAATTATTAATAAAATAAATATATGTATAATTATTTAAATATAATTTGCTACATTATTTTTAAATGAAATTTCAAAAACAGGGTCATGTGATATGCCTGTATTTCAATTGACTGTATATGTCATTTTACTGTATGCCATTGGACTGGATTTCATTTGTAATCAACTCTCAAAATCCTCCTAATTATTTATTTTGCATGCAAGTGACATACAGTGAAATGAAATCCAGCCAAGTGACATACAGTCAAATGAAAGTAACTCCTCAAAAATTAAACAACAAAATTAAACCTCGGTGGCCTAGTGGGTAAGTGTGTATAAAATACGCTGTAAACACCGATGCAGTGTGGGTTCGAATTACACACACGTCGTAAGAGTTCTTCCCCCTTACGACATGTATAGCCACGTCTGAATAGAAAAGGCTGTATAATTTCCTGTCCACAGAGAAATGCATGAAAAGAAAAAAATAAACATTTACCGGAATACTTTCAGAACTTAAAAGAAATTTTCATTAACTAATTTCAAAATAACGATAACTCCTTTATTAAATAACTGTGTCCCCATCGATATTCTGAAAAAAAAAATCTTGAACAAAAAATATCCTGAAAAAAATCTTGAATTAAAATTATTTATTTTTGAAATGATGATTTGAAAAGAAAAAAATGGGGGCTGCCCCAAACTCCCCTTGACAAATTATTGGAATTCAATATGTATTCAATTCTAAAATCCCCAGGAATTATATTTTCTACATACATATTTAAAAAAAAAAATTTTTATACTTTTTCGCAACATTTTTTAAAAAATATCGCAAAAACACGAGATTTTAAGACACTAAAGTTTGGTTTGAAAAGGGGGATGATTATGGTTGGTTAAAGTCCAACACTACCCTGAAAAACCGTGTGCAATTCCTCTTGGTGACTTTCGAGTTTTCCACCAACCCTCGTAAAAAAAAAGATTCGCGTATAAAAAAGCGTATAACTATAACCCAGTTTTTGAATCCAACTCTAAAATCCATCCTAATTCAAAATCTCGCATATATAGATTTGCTCGGAAAAAGGCGCAATCTTGATTTGATATTTTTTTGTTGAAAAACTTTTAATTTTGTTATTTTTTTAAAAAATGTTTTTTTTTTTTTAAATAGATTAAATAAAATGTTGAAAAATATTTTATTTCAAGATTAAATTCAAGATTTATTTTTCAAGATTTTTTTTTTTTCAGCAAAGTGGCGTGCTCCCCAAATAATTTTATATCTTATCTTATCAATAAAAACTTTCATATTTATTATTTAATATTTTAAAATAACAATAAAAGAAAATTGGTAAGATTATTGTACCTATAGTAAATTTAAAGAAGGGAGCTTAGTATATTTAAAAGACAACAAGAAATTAAATAACATCATTAATTATTAATATTTTGCTAAATTCCATTTTCTTAATCATTAATTAAACAATATAAAAAAACAAAAACAATATTAAAAACAATAATACACAATAACAAATTATAGATGTATAAAAATTCTAATTTGAACCAGTCTAAACTTATAATGTACATTATAATATTATCATTTAGGCTAAGAACTTTGAAATGTTTTTAAAAATCACAGAAAAAAAAAACAAAAACCTAAGAAAATTATTAAAAAAAAGGCGATATATGTAAATTTAAAGGTTTTCAAAGGAACACATTTTTATAAATACAATAAAAAACATTTTAGATTTTTTTTTTTTTTTTTTTTTAGTGAATTTTTCTGTCACATAAAAGTGAGCAGAAATTAACCCAACCTTTCCGTTTCAGGTGTGGCTGTAAATGTCGTAAGGGAGAATTACTCTTACGACATGTGTGGGATTCGAACACACACTCCCTCGGTGTTTACAGCTCTTACCCACTTTAGAATCAATTGTAACTAAATGAATCAAAATCTTGAATCAAAATTTCTAATTTTCTTTTCTTTTTTTTGTTAAGTACATTAGAACATAAGTACATACATAAGAAAAGTACATAAGAAAAGTACTTGTACTTGTACATACATAAGAAAAGTACTTGTAAGAAAAATCAAGTTATATACATGTACTTTCTTGCTTTGGAAAACTCTTAAATAAAAAAAAAATCATTATCATAAGTATATAAAAAATATAATATAAAAACTTTAATTTTTATATCTTGCTTATGAAAAATTTGCACAGGTAATCAATTTCTAGGTGCCTATAATAGCAAATTTTAAATTTTTGACCTTAGTTAATTTAACCGTCTAACTTCTTCTTCTTCTTAACCGTCTAATAACTTCTGAATAGCTTCTAAATAGGAGCACCAAAGTACCAAAAATTTTAAAGTAACTTAAATATCAAAGATCTTTCTTCTCTCAAAATTTGAAAGTTTTGTTAAAAAGTATTTTGGAGATACGGAACATCTCATCAAAAGCGTTCATCTGAAGGTATAGATTCAAAAATAATAAGCAGAACTGGAGATATGTACATATATATGTTATAAACATTTGAAAACTTGACTTTTTCAAACTTTGAGAATCTGCCGCTGCTATATAAAAAAAATTGATCAGCTTAAATTGAAGAGCTTAAAGGGAAATTTCATGACATATTTCACCAGATATATATTGGAATTATAAAAGAGAGAAGTATAGTCATTATGATATTAGAATACATTAACTATTATAAAATACTTCATAAATCCGGCGTAGCATACGCCAGTCTGGTAATCTAAAAATAATATTGGTTAATAATTCTGGTATCTTAGTAATCTAGAAATAATATTGGTTTTTTGTCACTTAACTCATAAATGAAATGAAAAGAAATATGTATTTTTCTGTTCTAATATATTTTTTATTTATCTTAAAAACGTTTTTTGAGAACTAATGTTCCCTCCATCAGTAAGAATACTTAACTTTTTACAATCAGAATAAGAATAAATTTAAATAAACGTAAAAATGTGGATAACAACACTAAGAAAACTAAAGAAAATATTTGTAGTGCAGGTTCGTGTGTGACAGACCTCCGTTCCTTCAAAAATAATCTTTTTTTCATAAAAATGTCTATAAATTTGTATAAAATTCACCATTTTTTACGTGAAATGTCAAAATTGAATACTTTTGTATGCGGGGGTTTTCAAAATTAATTATTTCACATTTCATTTTGGAAATGTGAAAATTTAATTTTTTTTTTGAATGAATGAATGAAAAATTTAATTTTGTTTTGAATGAAATTGGTACAGTACATGTGTGGGCATACTGTAATTATTAATAGTCGGATTCAAAATCAGAGTATTCTCCTTTTCCGAAATATTTATATCCATATATGTATGTCTATGCGAGATTTTGAAATTTCAGAATTTCAATTTTCGAAATTTGGTAATTTCGCAATTTTGATTTTTTGGGATTTTGTTTTTGGAATTTAGGATTTTGTTTTCGGAATTTGGAATTGGGGGATTTTAATTTTGGGGATTACGTACCCAACCCTATAAATTCTTAATTTTTTTTATTCTTTTTTTCTTTTATGTGCATTATTATTTTTTGCTATGAAAAATGTTATTGTTGCAAACGCTTACGGCATTTATATAATATGTACTCGTAGATTACAGTACAAAACCTAAATTATAACAAAATATGTTTGAGGAACAATTTTTTGAACTGATATTTATCGTTACTCTTCCGATATTCCCTTTTAATTCTTATACATTTTATGTTTTTTCTTTGTCACACATATAAGTTGTAACTATAGTAGTTTTATATTTACTGTCTATGCTAAAACAAAATCGTAGATTAATTGGTTGTATGAAAATTAAACTTAAACGACTTAGACTAGACTTTAAAAGTTTATGTAAACGGACAGACAAACATATAACTAATAAACAGAGAATAAACTAATAATAAAAATAAATTTTTCAAAAACTTGAAAAAAAAAAAAAAAATGTGCTAAAAATTATTGCTAAAATATTTTACGTAGGTACCTACTGTAATATTTAAAGTAATTTAAATTAGATATGATAACTATTATTGATAAAACTTATTAGAAAAAATCAATAACCACTTTTAAATAATTTTAAACTGACTGTGAATTTGATTATCTTTTAAACAAGTTCTACTTGCCGAAAAAAAAAAAAACAAAAAAAAATCTCAGACAAATCAAAAAAAATAAATTTATTTTTTTTTTTTTTTTTCTCATAAGTAAATTATAATTATAAATGTACACAAAAATGTGTTTCTGATTAAATGTCTGTAATTGTACAGAAACATACTTGTATACATATGTATGTATGTATGTATATAGTATAGTATATAATAAAATATATTTATTATAAATTACTATTTCTTTATCTTATAATCAAGAGTTAAAGTATAAATTTTATTTTAAATAATTTTGTAAACCTTTAAATACTTTTTTTTTTCTTTTTTTTTTTTTTGAAATTAAAAATAAGAAAAAGTTCTATATTTGAACTGGATTTATCCACAAAAAACAAAAAAAAAAAATTGGCAAGTCATTTTATTTTATTATATACCTATTTTATTTATTATTTTTTATAAATGTACATGACGTGTATGTAAAACTTACGCTTTATTTTATTTTTGACAAAATTAACATTACAAAATATATAATTAATAAAAAAGAAACAAAAAAAAAAAAAAATAAATTTCAATAAAAAACTATTTTAGTTTTTAATGATTTTTTTTTTTTTTATTTTTTTCGAGACAAACAAACATAAATACCTAAATAAATATATGAAAGTAGGTAAGTATATACATAATTATACATACATATATATAAAATATATATAAATCGCGATATTAACATTAAAATAGTTGATATCAAAGTTCAGTATTTTAATTTGTTAAAATTAAAAAAAAAAAAAAAAAAAAACCGCTAAAAAAAAAAAATACGACGCGAAATTTGAAAAAATAAAAAAATAATTCAAACAGATACAAATAAAAAAACAAAAAAAAAAAAAAAACAGAAAATGTTAATCAGCCGGTTAGTGTGCGTTTTTTTACCTTTTTATTTAAAATATAAATAAACAAATAAATGTATATAAAAGACATAAATATACTCATATACCTACATATAATAAATATATAAAAAAATTTCTATATATCAGAATTTAGATGTACATATGTATATATAAATATATATTGCAGACATATAATAATTTTATGCAATTAATAATTTTAGAAATTATATGCATAATAATGATTTTAAGTCTAAATCAGGATTTCAATTAATTCAATTTTATAATTTAACCCTCGTTATATACTAAAGTTAAAATTCCACTAAAATGGTTATATAAAAATAAAAATGCATTATAATATAGTAGGGCTACTATCATAAAACCTCATTTTAAAACTATACATATGTGTTTTATTAAAACCTTGATTTTATATAATATGTATACTAAAAAATATAAAATTGTACTAAAGTTTTGCGCCATAATTGTACTATAAAAGTGTATTATTACATATTAATATAGTGTTATACTTTTAGTTTGACAAATTTCCTATCTATGAAATTGTTGTTGTTTTTTTCCAATACATTGACAAAATAATTTGTCAAAAAATTTTCAATGGTTGTTTATTAAACTAAAATTTTCGACACTTCAGCCTATTGGAAATGTGTCTGATAAATTTCCTATTGTCAAATAAAATTTTTTAGACACATACAATTTTAATTAAATACCGAGAAATCTATTCTTTGGATCTTTGTCTTGGCATTTCGAAATATAACTTTATAAATACTAAACTTTTTAATAAAAAAATTTATTTTTATGTTTTTATATTTAACAATTTTTATATTTTTATATTTTGACACTTTAAACAATATATTGACATTTTAGAAATGACGTTTATTTTCTCTGGTTAAAATTTAGCTTTTCCAATAGCTGGTCTTTCACGTGATATATAAATGTACAATCGTGGATTAACGTGCCAATCACGTTGGAAAAATGTCAAAAAACTTGAAGACCGCTAATATTTGTCATAAATAACCATTTGCTTAAGACATTATATATTTTTCTTGATATATTCGTACATATGTAGGTATATAATTTATGTATGCATATATACTTAATATATTATAAATATCTGTTCTATTATCGTATTATTATACATATTTTGTATATACATTTATTCAACATAATGATAACAATATAAACAAAGAAAATAAGTTGTTCCAAAAAACTAAAAGATGTTGAATTGAAATTGATAAAAAAATTATCTTATTGTAAATAATTATTCTGACATTCACTAAAAAGAAAATCAATTATAGAATTGCGACTAGAAAAAATGTCAAATTAATTTTTCAAAATTATACAATAATTTGATTTAAGAAAAGAAAATTAACATTGAAAATTTATAATGTCATAAAAAGTAAATTAATCATTTTTATTAATTTTTATTATTATTTTTAATTTAATTTAATTTTTATTAATTAGTAAAACAAAAACATTTTAATTAGCAAAACAAGTGATTTAAAAAGAAAAATATAATAATAAAATAAGTATTTAAAATTTTATATATAGCATCAAAGATATTAGAAAGAGAATAAAGCCCCAAAATCTGTTTTGTATAATTTTCACTATAGAAAAAAGTGTTTAATAAAAGAATTAACAAAATAATTAGAGTGGTTGAATCATTGATTCATTAGATTGCTGTCTATATATTTTCATGGAAAAACCATTAATAATTAATATAAAAAAAAAAAATAATATACAAATATATAATTAATTCAGGGGCCTCGGTGATCTAGTGGGTAAGAGCGTATCAAATACGCTGTAAGCACCGAGGGAGTGTGGGTTCGAATCCCACACAAGTCGTAAGAGTTATTTTTTTTATTTTAATGCATTTCTATACCACATAAATGTACACATAAATGTGGACAGGAAATTACACAGCCTTTCCTGTTCACGCATGGCTGTAAATGTCGTAAGGGGGAATAATTCACTTATACGACGTGTGTGGATTTCGAACCCACACTCCCTCGGTGTTTACAGCGTATTTTATACGCTCTTACCCACTAGGCCATCGAGGCCCCTTTTCTAAATTGTAAAACGGAATTTTACCTAATATCTTTTGACAAAAAGGGCATTTCATAACTTTCCATTTCACATATAATTAATCATTTTACAAATGGTTGTTTGGCATAATACGCAAAAAGATATTTAACAAACATGTAATTTACAAATATTATATATATTATGTATATTCTGGAAAAAGCCGTTTCAACTCTGAATTTAGTTATGATCTCAACTCTAAAATTCCTCCTACTATAATTATTAATTATTAATTGGGTTCTGGTAAGAAGTATAATCTGCGAAGTAATCTAAATTAAGAAACCAAATTGCATTTGCCACTTCCATAAGTTCCAATATAATTATAGCCTAAAAAATATAAACACAATCAAGTGATCACTCAATTGGGATATAAGTTTTCAAAAACGGCTCATTAACATTATAACACAAGCTGCTCTGGGCTGTTTTTATGGTCGGTTCAGCAGTATGTACCTATTATAATTAAATAAAATCAGAAAAATTAATTCCATTCAAGAGAATATAGTTTTAACTCAATAACAATAATTTAAGATAAAAAAATATTTAAATATTGGAAGATTTTTAATTTGCCATCATTTATGTTAAAATAAGTCCACAATTTAATTGTAAACGTACATTAATACTAAATTAATATAAATAATTAATAAAAAAAAAAAAAAACATATTTTTAAAAATTTGTTTATTTTATACTTTAAGCAGATATGTGTACATATACTTAAGTATATGTAAAATGTATTTATTGCAAATACGATTGTGAGAAAAACACAGCCATAATTGAGTGCAAAATACATACATATGTATAAATATGTGATATGTATTAAAATTAGATATTAATAATAATAAAATAAGTATTATAAACATTATTTTTATAACATATGTATGTATATTTTAAATCAAATTTCAAAGTAAATAAAAAAAAACAACTATTCTTGTACATAATGTATTTAAATATATTGGATCTAAAATACCAAAATAAAATAGAAATAAAACAGAAATAAAAAAAAAAAAAAAACAATCAGAGCAAAAAAAAAAAATATTCTACATATTTTTATAACATACCTAACATGTTATTAAATATACATACTTAGATATGATAACAGATTGATATAATACACTTTTTTTTTTTTTTTATTAATAATATTTAAAACATATTTTTTGTTTTTTAATTTTTTATATAAACTTTTTTATTTCAATTGTTTATTTTAATAATTTAGAACTTTTTTTTTTATTGTTATAATATATATGTACATACATACATAATAATGTCTAGGTATGAATAATTTTAATTTAATTTATTTTTATATTTTTTTTTTTTTCTTTTTTTGAAAATAAATTAATTTTGTTTTTTTACTTGAACAAAATAAACAATTTTTTATACGCATATATATATATGTAATAGTTTTCTGTTTCATTGCCTTTTCGCTTTTTTTGAAACATTTTATTAAGTACATATAACGAAATTTCAAAATAACGGTTTATGTTTTTTTTTTTTTTTTTTTTTGTGCAAGTAACGTAAATATTGAAAAAATTTTTGGTTAAATTTCATTTAATCAAAACTCTATGTTTAAAGTATATAAAAACATTTTTCTTTTATAGTAGAGGGTATACGTACTTATTAACAATATTATAACTTCTATGTGTCCTGGTATCCACATATTGTACAATATTAACAATATATTGGGTACCAGAATACATAGGAGTTGAAGGAAATAAAAAGGAAGATCGTCTTGCAAACATCGACTCTACATGAAAATTCATTGGACCGGTACCAATCTACAGAAAAGCTAAATGACACTCAAAACTTATTAGATGGATAAAGGAAGAGCACAGAATTTACTGGAATAATTGTTCACGTTTAAGTACATTAAAAAAGTTTATAAAATCATAAAAAATATAAATGGATAAGCTATACTGACTTTCAGAAGTGAAAAGGACATTAGAACCTTTGTAAGTTCCATTACAGCCCACAGTCCTGTAAACTACCACCTAAAGAAAATGGGGCTGGCTGAAGATGATAAATGCCGCCTCTGTTAAAATACAGCAGATACAACAGAGCATTTACTCTGCCACTGTGAAGTAACAGCAAGAACAAGACTTTATCATCTAGGCAAAGGATTTCTTACCACAGATGAATTGGGGAATATGACTCCCGAAAACATACTAAGATTCTATAAATTTATTAGAAATGTCATAGGGAAGAGGGGGCAGTAAATGCACAATAGATTTTTAGATCGCAATGCTCTCTTGTGTTTTCCTTTAATTTTAACAATATTAATGAACACATGTATTAAGGGGTTGTTACATGATACAACCATTGATCAACAGTTTTGTCGCTCTCAATTTGTAAAAATTAAGCGACTGTTGAACGCGACTGTATTGGATATTTGATATTGTCAACAATTGCAACAATATTAAGCCTTTCATTATTTATGAAAGAAATTAAGGGTATTAACGAGTTGGTGCAAAAGTGCAAATTTTTTTTCCACCGTAGCACATATTTGCACCAACTCGTGAACAATTCTAGCATGAATTATTATTGAACTGTCAAATATCGTTGATGTGCTTGTTTTATTTACATAAAAATTTAATATCCTTACCAAAAATTACAGATATTTGTATATCTTCATATGCTTGACTTAATAAATAATCAGAAATAATTTTTTTTCCACTTTTTTTAGGCATTTTTTAAATTTTTATCTAATATAGCGCTTACAAAAAATATATAAACAAACTTTGCAATGGTCTTGCATAGTCTGCACTTTTTTATACATGAAAACAACAATAAATTGTGCACTTTAACTGTCAAAAAATTGAAATATGCTACGGTGCAAAATTTTGCACTTGTGCAAGACTACTTTGCGCCAACTCGTGAATACCCTTATTAATTTATAATATTTATGAAATTTTTTTTTTTTTTTCAACTACATATATATAAAATGTCATTTTAAATATAGAAATTAGAACTATATTCAAATAATGACAGTTAATTCATACGGGTTATAACTTTTTAATTAATAGTGGCTGCAATATACTATGTATCAGATATACAGTACCACTAATATATAAACAAAAAATAAAAGTAAATAAATAAAAAAAAAAAAAAGAATTAACAATTTTATAAAACAATAATTATTTGTTTGTATATATAATAATTCTCATTAATTATTATTAAATTCTATTTAGATAAAATTTATGAAAATAATTAAATTATTTAAATTTTTTTAATTTAATTTACTTGTATTTAGTCTCGTAAATTTATAATTAAATATACTTGGATTCTTTTAAAAAATTTCCGAAAATCACTTCTTTCATTCATGTGGCGTTAGACTTGTGATACGTATTAATAAAAATTTGTCATTAAATTGGGATTCAGAATCATGATTCATATTAATATATTTTGTTTCGGCACAAATAACTAAATAAATATGTTAAATTACTAATTGTATCAAAATATAACTAAAAATTTTATATGTAGTTTGAGTATAGAAGTCTGTTAATAAGGGTTTTGTTTTGAAAATGCCGAGTGCATACACACTTCTAAGTTAAAACTAAAATTTTTTTTTCGCAAAAAACAAACATTTGCAGAAATGCCAAAACAAAAATAAATTTTTACAGCAAAAAAAGTTCTTAGTTAATCTTACTTCTATAACAGGTGTCAATTTATCAATAAAAGAAAATTATTTAACACTGCAAAATTTACTATAGTTTTTGCAAAATTTCTCTACAGTTCAACATTTTTAAACACTCTGATGCAATGGCAGCTTTTGATTTTCAAACATACTTCTTTTGCAGTTTTATCAATTTTTGATAAACAAAAACATACTTCACATTCGTTACAAGTTAAAAATGCATTTTCACAAAAGTCCTAACTATATAACAAATAGTTTTGTAAACAAATATAGTTTTAAAAATCTTTAGATTTGAGAAATTTTTAATATAGTCCTTTCACAAAAGAAAACTTCATTCAAGTTTCAATTGTGCATAAAATTTAAATTATTATTTTTAAAATTAAATATAGGTATTATTTTTTTTTTTTTATGTAATATTTATAGTTTTTTAATAAAATTTAATAATTTAAATATTGTCCACCATTTGGCGTTATCATCTAACGGTTTTTTTTTTTTTTTACAATCTTATTTATAAATTTTTAATGTTAAATTTTTTTCTTAAGTAAAACATAGTTTTTTTTTTTTTTTTTTTTTTAAATTAAAATAATCAACTAATTTCAAATAAGGTGAGACACTCTTATATACATAATGTATATTATGTAGTAACTATATATGTACATTTCTAACTAAAAAATTTTTACCGGTCGCCACTATATATTTCATTTAAATACTTTAAGTGAATTCTATTTTTAAAATATTTAAAAAAAGTAATCACTAAACAAGGAGTAAAAATTCAAAGTGAAAAATTAAAATCACGAGATTACAATATTCTACCTAAATATGCATACTTATTTTGAAATATATATATATATATATATATATATATATATATTATCTAATTGTATTCATTAAAAAATATAATCGAAAAATAAATATTTTCATATGTAATTTGCCAAAAAAAAAAAAAAAAATAATAATCATTAATTGAGTGAAAAAATATTAGAAAAAAAATTATTTAAACTTTTAAATAGTTAGGATTAATTCTTGTATACTAATGAATATTTTCAACAAATCATCTATTCCAATATGTAATTTATAAATATATAAACAAATGTACATACGTTTAATAGTGAAATACGGAGGTTTTAATATTTAACACCTAATTATTAGTTAACAATGAATTAATATTAAGTCAAGTTTCAATGTTCTACATTCAAACAAACACCAAAAATTCATTCACTTAAACCAAGGGATGCGTTAATATATGTTTTTGTTTTTTTGTTTATTTTAAGACCAAAGTTTAATTCTAAAAGTCATAAACTACTGTATCTACTTAAATTGTTCCCGCTTAGTGTTTTTTGGGATTTTTTTTTCTAATTAAATTTCATTAAAGGAAAAAGCTTTTATTTAAGTATAAAAGATCGCTTCATATTTACTAATACAGTAAGACTAAACAGTTATATACATAATATTTTCATAATATAGAACAAAATTCTTGTTTTCAAAAAAAAAATGCTAGATATGCTAAAAAATGCTAGATTTGCTATAAAAATATGCTAAAAAATGCTAGATTTTTTTTTTTACTTCGATTTGATTTTGCGATATAACTATTATCGTATAAATTTAGAATTTCAACAGATAGAATTTTTGCAGATGAGATTTTAAACCTTACTTTTATTTAACAAGTAATTTAACTTTGATTTTATTTATTTTCTGGTATTATTTTATATTAATTTTTTTTTTGTTTTTTTTAATTTTTATTTCAATTAAAAAAAAGTAATTCTATAATTACATACTTATATAATAATTTATAATTTAATAAATCTTTTTACTTTTTTTTATAAAAAATATAAGTATTGTATGTAGGTATTATAAAATAATTTCGAATTTTTCTTCCATATCAAAACAATTTTTTTTTTTTTGGCTTTTATTCATTACTATTTTATATTAATTATATTAAAAAAAAAAAAATTTTTTTGTATGTACACCGGAATACCGAAATAACACATAAATAATACAGATAAAATACAAATTTTAATTAATTATAAATAAATAAAAACAAGAATTAAACAAAAAAAAAAAAAAACAACTTGTTTTAAAAAATCAAAAAAAAAAAAAATTATTTGCAAAAATTTAACAAAAACATAATAAAAAAAAATATATAAACAAACAAAAGAATAACAATTCTTTCATTCGATCCGATCGCTTAAACTGAGATCGATGAACTAAAAAAGAAAAACAGAAACAAAAAGATAAATAAAAGTCAAAATCTAAAATAAAATTTTATTGGGCGCTGCTGCTGCGTTACGTTGCGCTTCCATCATACAAGTACATTATATATGTATATATATTATATATGTAGAGATATACATATAACATTAACATAATAAATAATAAACCGAATGAAAAACGTATCATTTCATTTCTCGCTCACTTTATTTTATTTTATTTGTTTTGCTCTCTATATATATTTCTCTGTTCCTCCTATATATTATATTATTATTCTATCTATTTATCATGAATTTAGTATTGTATCACTTTATTTCACTTCACTTGTTATAAGTTTTTTTTTAAAATATTCTTTATTTCTCATTTTTTCTTTCATTTCTTTAATTTTTTATTTTTGTTATTATTTCATTTTTTGGGCTTTATTTAAAAATTTTTGTTTTGATAATTTATTTATACTATTATACTAATTTAGTTGTGCTTTTTATTTTTGTGTCACTTTATTTTACTTCATTTTTTTTTTTTTTCATATTTATTTATTCTCTTACTTTTGGAACTAAGTATGTAAGTGTGTCTCAACTTGTTTGATTAATTAGTTGATTATTTTATTTAAGAAAAAAAAAAAAAAAAGATTGTTTTTATTAATTTTTTTTTTTTCTTTTGTATTATAAACATTTTCAAAAAAAAAAAATATACATACTAGGAAAAAATGAATAATTTTATATAAGTATGTATGTATTTATTATTTTTATACTAGTATTTGTTAATTTTTTTTTTTTGATGATGTATAGAATTTCCTTTAGAATTCGCAAATATTATTTATTGCATAAGTTTAACAATAATTTTGCTGTTATTTTTTTTACATTTTATTTAATGAGAAACTGTTATTCTGTTATTTAAAATTTCTTTAACCCCTGAATGATGATGGCACAATGCTAGCGTCGCTTCTAGAGTTTCTTTGACTTTTAACTAGAATATACATTGATTTAAATGGACCTTGATCAAATAGAAAAAGCGACGCTAAAGTAGAGCAACTTTTTACTTTTACTTGCGTTGACAATATATTTTTTTGTTTTTTTTTATTATTTTATATTGATTGTTGGTCATAAAGCGACGTTAGCATTTGGTCTTTATTTTATTTAGAACGCAACGCTAGAAGCGACGCGAGCATTGGATCATCATCTTTAAGCAGGCTGTAAATTAGAATAGCCATCATACAGAAATGCTATTATCTAAAATTAAATCACAAATATATGAAAACAAAAATAAATAACCGAACAAGAAATATAACCTTAAAGTAATGATTTCAGACATCGCACAAAAGTTGTTCCAACTTTAACGGACTATTTTGATCGGCAGTTTTTTTTTTTTTTTTAATTTTATTTCAATATAAAAACTGACAACAGTTATTAGGTTAAAAAATTTGTGAAAGGTGGTTAATATAAATAAATACATAAATAATGTGTTAATTTATTAATATATAAATTAACATACATATCATTAACAAATTAAGTCACTATAACGTTTGCATTTAGCAATAATTTGCATTGTGTTGAAAGAAATTTTGACATTTCTACATTTTATACAAATTTAAAGCTGTCTAATTAATATGTAATTATTATTAGTTAATAGTTATTATTTTAATAGTTAATAGTTATAATAACAAAGCAAATTAAATAAATTCAACATAGTGTCAAAATGACAGAAATGGTTAGACCGAAGTGATGTAAAGTTCATTGTTCAGATGTTATAACTGATGGTTGAGTTAGTACGTAACATTGAGAAGCTCGTAATTTAGAAATTCCTAACACTTAGTTTCGAGATTGTTATTCTTTCGACCCGAATGAAGCCATAAGTAGATCATTAACATGAAAAGGTCACTATTACACATAACCCAGTTTCTTTCAGATCACGAAATTTAAAATGTTTGGTCAAGAGTAGAGTACAAAAAAGCGCTAACTAATTTATCCCTTCAGTGACATCCTACATATATAAATTGGCCCGTTTTAAAATGTAATGATGCAATTTAAATGCAATGGTGTAAACTGGTCGTCTTTCAAGCGAAAGATTTCAGATTCGAACAACGATCAGGTCAAAATATTATATATATATATATACTATACATAATAATATGTAATGTAATGTAAACAAAATAAATAATACAATTATAATTTAAATACTATAGTATTACAACAACGTCTGAGAACGCAAAGGAATATTATCCATTTAATATTAAAATATATGCCTTTACAATATATTTTAAAAATATTTAAGAAAAAATTTATTAATTTTAACTTTTAAGCTGTAGCTACATATAACTGGTATATCAAAATTCATGGATTAATTTTGACAGCTTTTTTTTAATAAACTAAGTAAGTATAATCGATATCGATATTACTATCATCGATTTAATACAAATAAATCTAATTAAACATGTATATGATTTAAGGTTTAATATGATTATACATTTTTAAAAATTATATATAATTTGTTTATAAATAAACCGCGAAAAATATACAAAATGAATATTAACACGTGTTTTTCTAACAATATTCAAATATTTTAATTATTTTATTTACAATTTTGTCATACAAGTTAAAGCGAATAAAACGATAAAAAGAAATATACTTATATGCTTACATTAAAGATATGCATTTAGTGGTTTTTGAGGTTAAAATATTTATTTTACAATGTTATGTTGTTATACATTATATATTTATATGTATAATTAAAATTCACTGATTGTCATAAGTACTTATACTTAATGAATTTTGTACTTGTATGCATTATTAAATAATTACAAAAAGCATAAAAAAGTCTATGCTATACTTATAAATTTACTTCTGAAACTGTGAAAAAACTGTGAAATTGTACTTCGAAGGATACGAATTAAAAATTAGTTCTATATGAGGAAAGTACTGAAGATGATAACTTTGCTTTTAATTACTGTACTATATCTATTATGTAAATTTTTTATCTGCTATTTGTAAGTAGTACAGTTAAAGTAAATATCCTATCATGTCCAAAGGACGTTAAAAAGTTAAATTCGTATCTCGAAAAAAATTCTGTATTTAAAATGCAACACTTTCACAATTTTGTCTTTAAATCGTTTGGTTACGGATTTTTATTTTTATTTTACAAACAAACACATCTATGATCATAAAAAAATCTTTTTTTTTTTGTTTAATGCCCCCCTTTGGTTTACTATTATTACTTATCACTTGTTCTTGACTTGAATGAATAATGTCCTTTTTGTCCGTCCTTTTCGTTTTTTTTTTTTTTATTATTTTGCCTTATTGTTCAGAACAAAAATTGTGAGCCGTCAAAAATTTAGGTTCAGTAAAAGTTACATTTAAGATTGATTCATGTCACGACGCCATATCGTGATTTTTATTCATATTAACTATGCATTTATTATGAATATATTCACATTATGGATGACAACGAAATCAACGATGCCGTACCGGCACCGTAACATGATTTTAAATAAATCATCAACGTCATCAACGATATTTTTATTTTGCCGGCCGAGGTCTTCACGTCGTCGTTGTTAGTCAATTAAATAAAAAACTACAAAATAAAATAAAAATCACATCTAACGTTTTATGTCTAAATATAGGCTACCGTGACGACAACGTGATTTTAATAAAATAAATATACCGTGTCGTCAGGTCGATGTCAGTATAGTGTGAATAAAAGTTGTTGTCACGGTGTCACGTTACGTGCCGGTATAGTGGGAATTTTTCTTTAGAGGCTGAATTTTTTTGAAAACGAAAATTTTTTCTTTGTTAGTTTGACATTCGCAATGCAAAAATTGATGCATTGTCAAAAAAGTGCGATATTCGGGTAGTATTTTTTTCAGAAACGAATTCACAATTTGTTGTCTAAAAATTTGTTTCAGCAACAAAACATTAAAAGAAAATCTACTATAAATTAATTTATAATATAGGTATGTTGATTATATAATATCTTAATTATTTGATTAATTTTAAATCTTGTTATTTACACTTATGTAATGTTGCGAATTCTAATTTTATATGTATATATATATATATTATGTAATCATATACATTTTGTATTCAATTGGATTTTATTGATTGAATTCATATTAAAACTGTTATTTAATGTTAAATCGTCTATAAAATAAAAAATAAAAAAAAAACATTTTAATTTAAGATTTTAATTTTTGTGATTATCTTACGCGACACATTTAAAATTTCAAGAAAAATAACAAAAGCAAACTAAAAAAAAAAAAAGAAAAAAATTAAACTACCTACAAGTACAATTATAGGTACAATATACAATGAATCGGTATGTACAAGTACAATAAATAGGTACAATTATTTAATGAATTTCTCTCCGAAATTACTTAAATATAAAAACAGACAATTTATAAAAACAATGTATTAAAATTTGTACAGCTGTATGGTTAATTGAAATTTAGAGCATAAATTATTTTCATATTTACATTTTATATATTTATTATTTTAAGTTATTTTTTTTTTTTTTAAATTCTTCAATAACACTGTATATATACAAATGTACATACCTAATAAAATCAATAAATATTATTAAAAATACATTTATGAAGTTATCTGCTCATGTGTAAGCATTCGCAATATGTGAATTTAATTGCATTCGCATTACAAATAAATTTTTTAAAAATATTCGTATAAATCGATGTTTTATCATTATTAATTATCTTATTTTAAAAATAATACATAATTAAATTTTGTTTACGGTTTAAGTAAGATACAATTGAAAGTATTTCTGAAAATCAGTTTCAATACATATTTAATTTACTGTTACCGTTTTTTTGAATTTTCATATACTTAACGTTTATCTGCTTACTGTAGAATCTTCTTAATGGTAAACATTTTTCAAAAAATGTTTCCTTATTTATGACTTCCCGGAAAGTTTGTGTTTAGAACTAATAGAACAAACGGATTAGATAAAATAATAGGTTTTATTTTCATATAAAAATTATATACAAAAATCAATATTCAAACGAATTTTTTACAAAAAAAAAAACTGAACAAATATTGATTGAACAACTTTTTAAGCACATTTAAAAAAAAAAATTTTGGTTATTAGTGTGGCATTCGTCTCCGAGAACCCTGAAATTGTTAGAGAAGAATGATCTTTAAATTATGTACCTAACTCAGCAATTTTTTTTTTTTTTGCACCTCTCCTGTTTAGAAGCTATTACGGGATCAAAAATTGAAAAATTGTAATTTTGAAGCATCTGTAAATTGGCAGGAGGAAAATTTATCGTAATAG
Organism: Poecilobothrus nobilitatus; assembly: GCA_947095535.1. Classification (NCBI taxonomy): domain Eukaryota; kingdom Metazoa; phylum Arthropoda; class Insecta; order Diptera; family Dolichopodidae; genus Poecilobothrus; species Poecilobothrus nobilitatus. Next base: position 47,206,264 of record OX352772.1, on the reverse strand, counting down.
TAAGACATAAAAATTAAAGCTCCAATATTATATTTTTACAACAGCTTTTCTTAGTTATATAGGGTTACGGAGCTACAACCTCTCAAATTTGGAAAAAAGCTCTTTAAAAACATTTTGGTTTTATATTCGACTTTGTTGTATGAAAATGTTAATACATACTAGCTGATACAAAGTGCGCGTTCCTGTACTCCTCAATAAATAGTACATAATGGGTTTTTAATTGAAGATAATGTTATTGAAAAAAATTAACACAAAAATTGTTAAAGATGTTGTGTCGCAATATGTTACCGAAACTCGACTGTTATTTTTCCGACTCGACAAAAAATTTTTGAGACTTTCCTTTGGGTCAAAGCAGTACTTCGCAAAATTGGACATAATTCACTTACAAAATTTTTTTTTGACCAATCGTTGTGCCGATATTCCAAATCTATTAATAAAATCAACTCCACTGTTAAAAAGCAACACGAATATAAAATTTGAAGTCAATCGGTCAAAACTCAAAACGTTTTTATTTTAGAGCGGAAAAGTTTAAATATTTGCACCATAGCTTCAACTTGGCAGCCCGTTAGAGCAAAATGGTTAGCCCACTCAAACACTCCCCATAGCCAAAAATCTTTATATACAAATTTTCATGATGATGGGCGGAGCAGTTTAGGAGTCTATAAATCTCAAACATTCGCTTTTATATACATACATAAATGTATTTTGTTTTGTATCAGAGAGAATATTAAAGTTACACTTACGTGTGGCTGATGAAACATGGAGCCATTAATACTGAAACATTTTAACCATATATATGAACTAACAGAAAATTAAGACAGAATATACATATTCCATTATCAGTATTTTTTTGTCGGGTAGTTAAAATTAAATGGTGTTTTAACCTGTATGTACTGTATTTATAAACACTAATCAAAATGTTGTTTTTTTTAAAGTCATAAAAATTCAAAAACTTAAAAATTAAATTTTACCTTACTATTGGTTGAAGTATTAGTTAATATATAATTTAATCTATATTAAAAGAAGTAATTTTGTTTATGATTACCGAAAGTTCAAAAAATTACATATTTGTATAATTATGTCGTACTTATAATTGACTACAAAAATTATACATTACAGTTTTTTTATAAAATTTTAAAAAGTTAAATTAATGAATTAAAATTCAAATAAAAACTTTAAAACAGCTAACTCTAAGGTTAAATAATAAATTATATTTTCGAAGTGCGTTAGATGATCAATTGAGTGAAAATTTGCAAAAAGAAATTGAAATTTCTTTTCAAGTTACTGTACGAATAGGCAAAATTGAGGAATTAATATACCCTAGAACCTGGAGTTATGAACGTTATGAACGTACCTCGAGCAAAAGAAGTTTTATAATTTTCATTATATATACACAAACGTCAAATATATACGAACGAATACGATCAGAAATTTGAAACTAACTGTACAATCGGTATAAGTAAACGAAGGAATTAACGTACGTATACCTTTATGTAGTATACATTATATCAAATATCCAAGTTACCCTGATTGCCTAATCTGTCTAGCTAGTATCTAATTATCATTCGTAAGGCTATCGAATTGTGATTTAAAAAAAAAATTTGTTTAGATTTAGCTCAACGTATGTACGGAGTTTGTTCGGTGAACTGACAAAACAAAAATGTTAAAAGATATGAAAATAATATAAGTATTTTGTGAAAAACAAAAAACATGACAAGTGCAATGATCGATACTAATGAGCAATTGATTGAAACAGTCAGAGCTCATAATATTTTGTCGTCATCAAATCAAATTATACCAAAGTATCAAGTGTGGAGGAAAATTGTAGAAAGAACGAGAACGAGCCGTATGATTATTTAATTTGGTTATGATTTTTCATGTCAAGCATTTTTTTCTGTACAGTTTTAAAACAATTTTGAGAACCTTTTTGAGAAGCCACAAGAATTTTAAAACCTAAATGTTTTCAATTCCGAAGTGGAATGCACAACCAAATGGAAAAGATAAATTTTTACTTCGTCAAGAAGTGAAACTGACAAAAAAACAACAATTTAAAAACAAAAACAAAATCCAAAATTATTTAAAAATCTAGATTAAAATTTTTTAAAACCCCAGAAAATGTTTACAATAAACCAAAAAAAAAACTAGGTACTATTGACATAATAAAAAATAAAATTATGGCATTTACAAATTTCATTTAACGGCGTTCAGTTTTGCCAACATAAATTAATTTTTTCATCGTTTGAACGCGGTACACTTTTACGGCGTCGAACTTGCCTCAGATTGTAACAAACAAAATAAAATAATATCTTATGAAAAAAGTCATACCTATATTAAAAAACTAGTTTTTAACGGCGGGGAGAAATAAGGCCTAGCGCTATAAAGCCTAATATGCCTTATTTCACTTTAGAATGAGAAATAAAGCCTAAATATTTATAAATATTCTGGAAAAAGCTAATAAGTCTGATTTTGAAACCAACTCTAAAATCTCTATAGCTAAGTACAAAGAGTTTGAAATCATGGGGGGGGGGGGGATAATGTTTCAGCTTTCCATACAAAAGTATTAAATTTTGGCTCTTCTCTGTGAAAAATAATAATAAATTTTGTGAAAATTTAAACATTTTTGTAAAATAACAAGAAACAATTGTTTTGAAGGAATGAGAGCTGCTACCCCCGCGCCGACTCCCCCGCGCGTCCCTGATCTCTGCGTGGTGCAACACGCGGGCGCAATAACATAGGCACCCATTCTTTCAACGGAAGTGTGAAGGCAGTTGTCAAGGGAAGACCTATAATTTAATAGTTTGAAACTTGTTGAAAATATTCGGATTTTACCAGTCGGTAATATAATAATAATATATTTCTAAAGTGAAATAAAGTTTAAAGCAGAGTTGCTTAATTGTGAAATAAGGCCTATTAGGTCTTACTGCCCTAGGCTTTATTTCTAACTGCCGTTTTCAACAGTTAGACAAACAAACCATAAATAAAATATTCACTTTAAAAAGAACAATAAAATACATACTTTTAAAATTATAAAAATTTAAACAATTTCAGACGCACTTCTTTTTTTTTATATATTTAGTATATCAAATAATTTACTGAATGAATCAAGACAACAAAAAATAAAATCAGCGCAAAGTAATATTTTATTCTGTTATTTTTGTTTTTGGTTTTCTTGTTAATTTTTTTGTTTATCTGTTTAAATTTTTTTTTTTAAATTATTTTCTTTTTTATTTTTTATTTCTTTATTGAAAGTTTTTATTTCTTTTATTTTATTTATTTTTTTTACTGATATTCTTTCTGATTAGGACTATACAAGTTTTAGTGTATGTTTTATAGAATATAATTTAATAAATAAGTATTTTAGTATTTTTAAATTTTGTATATGTAGCAAATTTACTACATTTATCTACTACTATCTATACACTGAATAATTTTTAATTTTCAGTACCTATTTAGCTAAATTTTTATTACAAATTATTACATATACATAATTCTAATTAAGAATTTGTCTTAAATAAAAGTAACTAGTCCTAGTTTCCAATACAGTGGGCTAAAATTTAATTATATCTGAGTTTAGAATTAGATTAGTTGGAGGAGTTTTAGTAAGTTGTTTACGTCAAACAGATTTCACAAGTGGTCACCTAGTTGGTTAAGTACTAAAGGAAAGTTAAACTGGGTCTGCCTTTATGTATCTAATAATGACACCTCGGTTTTTAACGGAACTATCGGGTTGGCACATATCTGGATCAGATTCTTAATATTTACATATAAATTACCTTTCTCTAAAACGAAAGAGGAAAAGTTTCCGAACAAAATCCAAAGTAAAACTAAGAAAGATAATTTTAATCAATTCGAGTTCCAATTAAATCCTTCAAAGAACTGGGGCTCTAAATTATTTTCTTTGCAATAAATCAATTCGAGTTGTTGGCTGAAATAAATATTTTGACTTAGATATAAATGTTTGATTAATTTGATACCCACCCACATATTAAACTTTTTTTTTTTTTTAGTTAATTTATTTGTTCTTTAAATACTTCTGCAACAACAGTTGAAATGATGATTAACCTTAGAATCAAAAAATTCTTGAAGTTATAAAATTATAGTTGACTTTCACTCATTGGTCAATTGGTTTTAATATAGTTTCATTTATATTAGTGAGTGTCGAAAGAATCTCATTTTTAGAACAAACTAAGCACAGGTTTAACTGATCTTTCCGATTATCTGCTGTTTTTTTCTTTCAACGTTACATTGAGTGACAGGTAGTCCTTATCAATACAATTCATTGAGACTTAGTTGGCGTGGCCTGAGTATTCATCTTTTATGTTATTAAAAATATTATTAAATCGATAGCTTGTAGCTGTGTAACGTATAAAAGATTACATTTTGGATTGTTTTTTAAATATTATATTTAATTATATATATGAATGTGATATATAAATATGAAACAAAATTAATGTTTGTTTTTTATCTTGTTCTGTTAAAAGATTGGTAAGTTTATTAGTTCTCAGTTTTATAAAATAACGATTTAAGTATTTAAAATAAATATAAGTACATAAACCAGCTTAAAAATGAAATTAACTTTAATAAAATTTTTAAAATGTAATAAGATGTCAACGCTGTTTTTATATATGTATACATAATTTATGAAGACAAAGAGGTTAAAAATATTTTATTTGTTTTGTACTACTGAACTTGTTTTAAGATTTTAATAATTTTATAAAATTAAAACATATGATGAACACGCGAAAAAATTACAATAAAAATCGAATTCTAAAACAATTTTTTTTTTAGAAACCAGAAATTCTTTTAAAGAAGATAACACTTAATTTCTTTTTGTTTTTCTGTTTTTTTATTATTCAAATTTAGTTTTATTGAACTTAACTTGCTTTTGATAATTTGTTATAATTTTGAAATTTATTAATAAAAGGCGCAAATAGGAAGAACTTTCAAAAAAAAAAAAACAAACAAGTGCTTCAGGGTACATTTTAATGTTAGCATTTTTGATTTAATTTTTTTTTTATTTAATCGATTTCTTCTACATAAAGTCTGTTAGTCACCACAAAATTTATAAATAAGTAATGAAATATAAATGTATTATTATATACATTTATAATACATATATATGTAATTTAAAAATCAAAATAAGTTCAAAAATATTAAAATATATTTACTTATATTTATATTATAGATAATATTATTAATATGCGGAACATTTTTCATATCTTCAGACCGTTTTTAATCAAATTAATTTATTTAAATTTTTTTTTCTCGTAAAAATAAGTAAAAATTTTACAAGATGGGATATGTATTATATATAATATATAATCTGTCAATCAAAAAATTTAATGTTAATCTTAGATTAAATTATATTATAAGATTAAGATTTAAGAATAATAAAAAAAATTATTAAACAATAACTTAGTCGGTACATAATCATAAAATCATATATAAAATATGAAGGTTAAAGAGTACCGTCGATTAATTGAATGAAAGATTTTTTTTTTTTTTTTCGCCTGCGTTTATGCAATAAAATACATATGACTATATTATTTTGACAATAAATAAATAGGGTTGGTTCTCGGTGACCTAGTGGGTAAGCACGTGGCTTTTTAACCGAAGGAGTGCGGATTCAAATCCTACACAAGTAGCAAGTTTTATTAATTGAAAATAAATAACCCTTACTATCAAATATAGCGTAAATATAAAATATATAATAAACAAAATAAATAATATTAGTGTATAATTTAATAATAGTATTCGATCTATAATGGCCTTAGTAGCCGGTGGTTTTGTAATATTACTATATTGTATGTGATTTGTAATATTAATATAAATAAATAAATAAATAATTTGAAGCCTTGGTGCGGTAATAGTTAAGCAACTGAGAGAGTGTAAATTGAAATTTTACACACGTAGAAAGGTTTTTTATTTGTAAGAAACATAACAGAAAAGGTAGTTTTTCTTTTCCAATAAATTCCACGCCTTGTGACCATGTATATATATTATAATATAAATACCTAATATAATATAAATACATAATATAATACAAATGAAATAATATTACTATTTAAATTAATAATAATATTTGATCTATAATGACCTTAACCTATTTAGCCAATGCTGTTAAAAATTATATTATATAATTCTATATGATTTATGATATTAAAATAAATAAAATAATATTTAAAATGTTCAAATATTTCTAAATGCAACAAATAATTAATTCTTATACGAGACATTTTAATAATAAACAAAAATGAATAACAAAATAAATCATATGGATATGGTTAAGAATAAGCAAAGAATTTTTATACATTCGAAATTATCTATATACATATACATATATATATATATGTATGTATACAACTATAAGTAACAAAATTTAAACAAATTACGTTTGATTGGCCTAAAAAGAAAATCAACAAACAATTTAATAAAAAACAAAGCAGTATGTAAAATCAAAGGTTTTTAAAAATGCACAATATACAATAAAAGCAGTTTAAAATTTCCATCAAAATTTCTATATTTTCTTAGAATCAATGTAAGAAAAAATTATGAAAGAGAATTTCACTTAATTCGGCATATGGAAATTCGTTTGTAGTACGAACATCGCGTATGTGGAACCATCTTCCACCTCATGTGCTCGCCAGAAATGGTGATGATTACATTTACAACGTGCAAAGATTCAAGGTGAATATTAACAACTTTGTTCACAATATGCCTGTCAATTTGAAATCTATTTTCATTCCCTAACTCAACTTCCTCTGACCAGGCAGTACATTAGTACTAAAGGTTGTATAGCATATTGTTTGGTCAAAAAAGGGAGGTGGTGTTTAGTGGCTTAAAGTCCCACACACTCATAGAGGACTCGTACTCGTTTTTACTCCTCTATAGTGTCTTTCGATAATTCCCAAGAGACATTTTCTTCCATTTTAAGGGGACTTTACATAATTAAGAAACCTTTTTGTTTTTTTTTTTTTATTAAATTCCTAAATATAAATATGTACTACATAAGCATGCTAATAAATATAAAATTATAATATTGAAGCATTACTTTTAATGTTTTATTTTGAAAAAATTTGTAAATGCCTCAGTTACAACTGTATAAAAGTAACCAATCTACAATTTTTTATCCCCTAATAGCACTTAAACAGGGAAGAAAGAAAAGAATTTTAAAGAACTTTCTTCTCACAAAATTTTAAGGTTCAATATATAAAAGCGTTCCAAAGATATTAAGCACGTAACATCTTGCAATATTTTGTTTTCCCAATATAGTGTTAAATTTAAATACTGAATTGCAAAAAGTTGTACCACATATTATATATTTTGATATTTATTTATATAAAGCTAAAAACAAATTCCTGCTGTTTTCTATAGATTTAAAAAATAATAAGCAGAACCTGAGGTATAAACATTTTAAAATAAAACTTTTATCAATTTTGAGAGGCTGTACCTCCGTTATGGATAGGGCTAAAAACGAAAGCTTGTTCTGTCTATGATTGATATTTCATTGTTCCATTTTATACCGTAGTTTTGTAAACAGATGAACGGACGACCGGAATGAAACATAAAACAAATTTTTCAAAAAATTGCTAAAATACATATTTATTGCTTATAGTAAAATAAAAAATAAATTAAAGCAATTAAAAATAATATTCAAAAAATTTAAAAATTTGGAATTATTTAAATTTTTGATTTTGTTTCGAATGTATTAAACTTCATTTTAAAAAATATTTAAATAATCTACAAATACAATTGCAATCTTGTTACGTTAAATATTTAATTCTTGTATAGATAAGAAAGTTTAATAACTTTTAACGAAATGAAAAAAGAAAAATTATTTTACTATAGTTACTATTATTTATTATTATAAAAATTAAGTACAGGAATACCTCGCATAGTACGGTTAATCGGTTCCACCATTTAACTGTACTATTTGAAACCGGACTAATCGAGAAACTAACTACATAAAAAAAATGATAATTTGTTCTATACAATTTGTTTTTGCCTGTTTTTCAATAAAGAAAACGAGAGAAATATATTCAAATGTACATATATATTTATTAAAAATAACTAAACAAATAAAAATAATGCATTTTAAAATCGTTCATTCCTTTTTCTCTTCCTATTTTAGCAAAAGAAGCACCTTCTTCAAGAAGTTTAATAACATTAAGCTTTTGTTCTAAAGTGAGCCATTTACGTTTTTTGGTGGCAGAGTCACTTTGACACTTTCTTTTTTGGCTAATTTTTTTTTCAAATAAGTAATTAAAATCTAATTATCCGAAAATCAACTTTACTCTAAAATTGCGAATCGAAAACTAATAGACAAAATAAAACAACTATAATACCATACGATTTTGGCCTATGTTTTCATAATAAAGGGAAAAAACCGAAAATTTTTTTTAAGAATAATTTTTTCCAAGAATTTTTTTCTTTTCATTTGTTTTTTTTTTTTTTTGAAAATTTCAAAACCGTACTATAGTGAAACCGGACTAATCGAAGCTGTACTATGCGAGGTATTCCTGTATATAAACAAAATGTCAAAAATTTTATAAATTTTCAGAAAAAATACAAGTTTCGAAATTTATTTGAAAAACTGCAGGAACGGAACAAATTAAGTATTAGCTCAACCAAAATAGACGTGACGAGACGTGACGTGACGTGACGATGAAAACAAAAATCAAGAAATTTCGAATAGTTCTTTTCGCGAAGTGTAAACGAGTAACTAATAGTCAAAATGAAAACAAGAAAACATATAATGATGATAAAAATTAAATCATTTTGTTTACAAATTCTATATGGAGTAGTGTACATAATTAAATTTTAAAATTTATCTTTTTTTAATTGTTTTTAGAATGGATAAAAAAGAATTGGGCATCTTTTACATCTTTATTGTTCGTTGTAACTTTATTTGCATTGAAATGCAAACCCTTGATACAAATGTAAGAATTTTTAGTTTAAACCGCTGTATCTCCTAACACTTTTTGAAATGCAAATCTGAAACTTCGTGACATCTTCAATTGAAGTGTTATGAATCAAAGACATACTAAAACGAGGAAGAATACAGTTGACTTTGTCAACTCTTAGATACCCGTACGAACCGTTAGTATGTTCACAGTCACTCTGCCTACAATATTATTTTTTTAATATTTTAGTATTTTAAAATAATTTGGGTGAATTTTATAATTTCTAGAACTTATGGGTTGTACATATATTCATTAGTATATGTTTATATGTACATTCTTCTAAAGCAGATTCTAACCTTCCACATAACGATTATCAATCCAAAAATTTTTCAAATATTCTATAGTAACATTTAATACTAAGCGGTAAATGTATATTAAATTTACTTAGTACAAAATAGTAAATATAATTTTAAATATTATATTATATTATATTTAAATATTCCATTGACGGAATAATTTCTTATAAGTACAATAAAATACATATATGTATGTAAATACGGCGCTATATAATATACATACATACTCTTATCATTCATTCCTAGTGACATTTACGATATGTAAATAAACATGATATTATATAAGTATGTATATATATCAATATCATATAAATAATAATAAAAATTCTTCAAGCAACCGTTATGTTGTTTATTTATTTACATTTTTTTATACTACGCATTATATCCTCAACAATTTCAAATTATCGAGTAAAACAAAATGGAAAAAATTCGTTTTAAAGGAATTTGTTAGAAAATTTGAAAAAATCAACTAACACTTTCGTCAATTATAAAGTAACCCTATATTATTAAAAAAAGTTGTCAACAGAAATAATAGTATAATGTTGAAGCTTTAATTTTTGTGTATTAATTCAAAATAATTTTAACAGGTGTTCAAGTTACAGGTGTTTAAAAATAGGAAATTTTCAGTTTTTGACCCCTTACAGCTCCTAAACGGGGGATGATACAAAAAAAATTTCTGAAATGACTCATACTAATTTTCAAAGATCTAACTTCTGTCAAAATTGCAAGTTTTCAACTTTAACCGTTTAGAAGATAGAGGGGTTGAAGGATTTTGCAAAATTTGAGTTTTACATAACGGTAAATTAAGACACCGTATACCATAAATATATATTTATTGTATATAGACTTTTAAAGCTAATAAAAGTAGTAATCGTTTGGCGTTTTCAAAATGAAGATATACCTTATACAACTTGTGCTATAACAATTTAAATATAGAGCTTTTTTGAACCTTTGGGGAGCTGTAGCTCCGTAACGGGTGGGGCTACAAAAAAAAGTTGTTAAAAATAAAATTGTTATTTTTGTGAGATCTATCAGCTGCTAAAATTTCATAGCTCTATTTAAAAAAAAATGTAGGGATCTAAAAGTTAGGTGTTCGAGAGCTACCCTAAGGCTTGGTCCAAACTCAACCAAAAAAAATAGGGAACCTACAAATTACTCCCAAAATATTTTGTGTAAATTTCAAGATTCTAGCTTTCTTAGTTTTTGAGTTAGCGTGCTGACGGACGGACGGACGGACGGACATGGCTCAAAAGTCTTAGAATTTTTTTCTGATCCGATCCATACCTTTGAAGGTATATCTAGCTCGCTTATTTCGAGGTGTTACAAACGGAGGAGTAATTTTATTATACCCGATCCTATCGTACGGGTATAAATATATATAGTTAGGATGGAGACAATTAGGATTTGGGGGACTTAAACGATATCAACTATGTTACTTTGATTGCAATGTTTCTCAAAAATAAATTTTTTTTTTTTTTTCATTTTTCTTTTATTTTGTGTTCTTTTTATTCTTTTCTTATTTAAATTAAATTATGAAATATTTTGTTAAAGTTATAAAAAAAACAAAAACATTTCATTTTTCACATTTCTTATACAAAATGTATGAAAAACATTATTGGTACAAATGTACCAAGAGTCTGACTAAAAGGGGTGGATTCAACAAGGGTTTGACATAAGGATTAAAAGTATGTTAAAAAAAAAAAAATAGAAGGTTGAAAACAAGAAAAAAAATATACAATCAATAGGCCCAAAAATATAGATGGATTCTTCTTTTAATTAATATTATATACATACATATTTGTACATATTTTTATTTGTATATTAGCATTAATTTCTCAAATAAACAACTTTTTATGTAAATAAATTTTTAGGTTAAATATGTATTACCATCTCATTACGGAGACTTTACGTGACATTTCTCTCGTTTACATGACATATAATTTTGCTGTTTTGTTGATATTTTCATCGTCTTTTTTCGCAGTTTTGTTAACATTTTCATCGACGTAACAAAATTGAATATTTACATGTATTGGTAGACTTTTTACTCATCTCGTTACTTCTCGTTACGTTTATTTTGTGATAGGCTTTATAAATGAACCTGTTTTTAATTAAAGAAAATTAGATCTTAAATATTGTTAGAAACCAAATATAATATACATGTTACGTTAAATATTTACAAAAGAAGCTTTTTAATAAATGTCAAAATGTGATTATTTTCCCGCTTATAACTAAAGGGTCTTTCAAATTGAGTTTTCAAAAGTAAATAATTAAAATACATGGAATTTGAATTGAAACTGGAAAAGTTTTTATTTATTTTTGAAGTACAATGTTTGCCATTTATACTGTGAAAATGATATCTCCCATGTGACCACCTCTTGCGTCTCTACAGTACCTGATTATTTTATCAAAATTTTCGTTAACATTCTGGCATAGTTGCGGCTCTATCTCACCAATAACTCGAATAATTTCTACTGTCAATGCTTCAACGTTTCGAGGATTGTCCTTGTAGACCTGTCCTTTCACATAGTCTAACGGTGTCAAATCGCAGAATCTTGAAGGCCAGTTCACGTCACCAAATCTGAAAATAATACCGTTCAAAAACTTTGTATGCAGTAATTGCAGTGTTTCCCTGGCTATATGATACGTGGCCCCATCATCTTGTAACTACATGTCCGCAATATCAATATTTTCCAGTTTTGGTCATAAAAAAGTTGTGTTCATGTCGCGATATCTGGTACCGTTAACGATTATGGCTCTTCCAGAATCATTTTCGAAAAAGTACGGGCCAATCACATCATCAGATCACAATGCACATCAAACAGTGATGCACATCTTTGTTGGCTTCTCTTCGATCGCGCGAGGTTTTTCCTTCTCAAATACGGCAGTTTTGTTTCTTAACGTAGCCACCGATCTCGAAATGTGCTTCGTCCGAAAAGATGATTTTTTTTTTTGAAAAATCGTCGTTTGCGGCCTTCAATTCTAAATCTTTATGCATGCATAACGCCATACAGTTGACTCAGAAAGTCCAAATTGTTGCGAACGTCGGGAAATGAACGTGACACGGTGGAGTCATCTGTAACACTATCACTCACAATATTTTCTTCTGAACGACCGGCACGAGCATACTGATGTCTTTCTCGATCTTGTACTGCGCCAGTTTCTTGAAATTTCCGCACAATATTACTAATTTGTTGCTCAGTTGAACGATTATTGTCGACCATAAACATCGCGTAATTTGCGAAATACATTTCTTACAGAATGCTCATTTTCATAAAATAATTCAACAATTTCAACACGTTGTTGTAATGTATACGATTTTTATAAATGGCAAACCTTCAACTGTCAAAATGACATATAACATGGGTGCGTTCAATGTTTGAAGTGTGTTACACAAGCGCTTACTTTTGAAAACTCAATTTGAAAGACCCTTTATTAATATAGCGTATATTTCTATTATCTTTATTAATATTTTATTTTGTATTATTTATATAAATGCAGTTATACTCATATCAAATATTAATACTAATAGATAAAATTAATTTATTCTAAACGTAAAAAAATATGGGTCAAAAAATTATGTTTGTTAAAGATAAGATTATACTTACATAAGTATATTGCTAATTGAATATAAGTAAGTATATATATTTGGCATTTGGTATTTTAAAAAAAAAAAATCACACTAAAATTTAATTCAATTTCTACAAAATAATAATTTTATAAATTTAAATATATTTTATTTTTGTACGTCATTATTAAAATGTTCTCTTAATATTAAACCGCCAATTTTTTTTTTTTTACTTTTGAAAAAAAACAAAATAATAATTTAATACTGAATACTAAAGTTAGGATTTTATGCTTAAATAATTTACATAATAAGTTATCTAGAACTTTTATTAGCAATGTTATGTTAAAATCAAAAATAGAGTTTTTAAAAAAATAATACTGGATTTAATTAAATGTAAATTAGAATTTAATAGGAAAAGTATTTAATTATATCTAATAAAATTTGGCTCACTTTATTTAATTTTAGAAATTAACTATGTATCTATTAAATTTTTATTTTTTCTTTTGCAAGGATATAGGTGGGAATCAATAAAAGACACTATAAAGGAGTGGAACGAGCACCAATCTTCTATAAATGTGTGAAACTTTAACCCACTAAATTCCACCCATCTTTTTTGACCAAACGATACGCTATATATGACCTTTAGTTCTAATGTACTGCCTCGTCAAGGGAAATTAAGTTTACGGAATGAAAATTGATTTCAAATTGACAAGCATATTATGAAGGAAGTTGTTGTTAATGTTCATCTAGAATCTTTAGACATTGTATATATAGTTCCTCGCCACTTCTAGGCAACAAATGATGTGTGGGATGGTTTGACATTTACCATGTTCGTACCACAAACGAGTTTACGTAAACCGAATTATTCGATCTAAGAATTTGAACCATAGTTAGGAATAGATAGCAGAAACTTTTCTTGTTTCTCTTTGGAATGTTTTGAATGGAAGCATCAAATTTTTAATCTCATAAAATAAGTAATAAGGTTATTTAAAAAAAAAAAAGCAAGTGTTCCTATTTCATGGTGAGACCAATTGGAGATATCGTTGAGGTGACATTGAAATCGCTTATTATAGATAAATTACTCTATTTTGCACTATATCAAGTAAATAGAATACAGTGTTGAAGGCTCCCAGAACTATTCATCTTCGTTGATCCTGTTTTATAGATATCTTGTAAGAATAAACAGCTGTTGTGAAGAAATAAAACGGTTAATCCCTCCACTCAAAGTATTCTAAGCAAAACAAAAAATGCGATCAACACTAACCCCTTCTCTGTAGAACTTCTAAGATGACGTAACAGAATTTACAGAAATTCGTTTGTTATACCGCACGTTGCGTTGGTTAGCTATTAAAATTTTCTCTTAAAATTTTATTACCCATCCTACATTATAATACTAAATTTTTCTAGATCACTTTTGCCAAGAATATACTTCCCACACCCTTATTCCAAACCAAAAATTAAGTACAATAGTATGAAAGATCCCAATCTATATGTTGATTTAGAAGACGGTAGTTTTGGTTGATTAATGTCCAACATTATCCAGAAGAATCATATGCAATACCTCTGGATAACTTTTAAAGTTTTCCATCTCCCTTTGAAACAAAAAAAAAAACATTTTTAAATTAGTAGTTATAAAGTTAAAAAACTATAAAAAATAGATGTTCCAACTATAGATATCCCAAACTGTTTTAAACATAAAGGGTTGAATCATTTTATTTATGCTGATTGTGAATCAATAATATAACTACAGTACAGACTTACTTATTACCAAAAATTTCCGTATTAAATTTTCATAATATTTTGTTTTATTAATGTTTTAAAATAAATATGAAAGTCAATTCGAAACAAGGAAGATAAATGCAAACACGTGCCAAAAAAAAACCTGATTTGTCAATATCGGTTATCACCTTAAACCTTGAAAGTGCTGCAAATTTGGCGAGTGAATAATAAAAAAATTTGAAATTGAGGAAAAAAGTCAAAAACAAAAATCTTACCTAATGTAGGTAAATATTTATCATAATTTAATACTTATTTTTGTTGATATACTAGTTCCCTAACAAGTTCTAAATAACGGAGATAAAATAAATCCATATAAAATGTAAATATGTATAATAATTATAATCAAAATATTTTCTAAATTTTTATTAAATACATACATTTACACTTATATACATATATATACTTATTAAGTGCTTATGTAGTTTTTTCAAGATTTTTGTCGTGAATTTGACAAAATTCGCAATAGTAAAGTGTAATCTGCAAACGTTAAAATTGGTATTGTGCGTGTCGATTTCATCATGATTTCACAAGTGATTTATAAAAAAATAGATAGAAAGGAATTGCCAGCAAATTAAAATTGATGAAAATTGATGAGAATTCAACAGATATAAAAAAAATAAATTTCAGAAATATCAGAATAATAAAAGCTGCAAAATCTTTCTGAAATTAAATTATATGGTTTTATAACAATTATAGGGGCCTCGGTCGCCTAGTGGGTAAGAGCGTATAAAATACGCTGTAAACACCGAGGGAGTGTGGGTTCGAATCCCACACACGTCGAAAGAGTTATTCCCCCTTACGATATTTATAGCCAGGCATGAACAGAAAAGGCTGTGTAATTTCCTATCCACTGTGGCAGAGAAATGCATTAAAAAAATAATAATAATAATTATACGGTTTTAATTGCTAAATTTATAACTCAGGATCTCAGAATTTTACAAGTTTCATTAGGTTTCGTTAAGTTTGTTAATTATAATTGTGGACTATGCTGTTTTCACAATATTTCTTATCTCTAGACAATTAGAAAATTGAAAATATGTATTACATTCTCAAAGAGATTAAGATTAGAAGACTTTGGACGTTATAAGAATTGATTTTATGACCTATTTATTGGTATAATAAAATAAAATTTTGAAATTTAACTGTATATAGCTAGACTGTAACGCTATATAAATAATGATAATTTTAATAAAAGTTGAATGGCAAAAATAAGATTTGAAGGTAAACTACTTGTAAAATGAAAACAAGTACGTATAAGTACTTCATAGTACACTACTACATAAGTACACGTATATAAGTACACGTATATAAATACATGTAAAACACTTTCAAAAACGTAAATTTATTTTATTTCAAAATTGATAAAATAATTCAATATCGATGAGATATCGATGAAATCTTAAAAAATAAGTATTTAGCAATAAACAAAAATTATCAACGACAAACAATATCTACATTTTTGTTTTATAAAATGTTTAAGTCATAATATTAAATGCGTTATTTTATATCTCAATTAATTATTGATTTTACATAAAAAAAAAAGTTTTACGTCATTAATTCGAATTTATTAATTAAGTATAAGTATATATACCTTTAATAAACAAATAAGAGCAAAAATAATGTCAAGAAAAATATCATTGAACGCAAAAATAAAAAAGATTGCAAAATAAAATTAAAAAAATTACTAAAATTTAACAACTAAATATGAATTCTATAGAATAATTCCCTCTTACGACATTTACAGCCACGCCTGAAGAGGAAAGGCTATGTAATTTCCTTGTCACATTTAAGTGGCAGGAGAATACCCAAAAAAAAAAAATTCTATATACAAACTTATTTAAAATTAAGAAAATTTTTTTCTTTATATATATGATCGAAGGTTTCCTCAGATTTTTTCAGGATTTTGTAATTTTCGGATTTTGTTTTCAACACCTAACAAACAAAGAGCTTTCCCACTACCACTACACCTTTATCTTTTTTGCGCTATTCTTTTCAGTTCAACCCACAGCATTTTAATTACCTCGATTTCTTTATTTACACTTCTCTTCCATGTTGTTTTCGATTTCCTCACCTTTCTTATGCTCTATGCATTACATCCTGAAGCTTGTCAAGCAACTATTATTCTTAATTATATGCTCTATCAATTGACATTTTCTTTTTTCTTATCTGCACTTCCTGATGCTTAGTTCACAAAATGACAATTAAAACGAGGAAGAATACAGTTGCCTTTGTCAACTCTTAGATACCCGTACGAACCGTTAGTATGTTCACAGCCTGTCACTCTGCTCACAATATTATTTTTTTAATATTTTAGTATTTTAAAATAATTTGGGTGAATTTTATAAATTCTAGAAACTAACTATATGTTTATATGTACATTCTTCAAAAGCAAATTCTAACCTTTCACATAACGATTATCAATCCAAAACTTTTTTAAATATTCTATAGTACCATTTAATACTAAGCGGTAAATGTATATTAAATTTACTTAGTACAAAATAGTAAATATAATTTTAAATATTATATTATATTATATTTAAATATTCCATTGACAGAATAATTTCTTATAAGTACAATAAAATACATATATGTATATAAATACGGCGCTATATAATATACATATATACTCTTATCATTCACTCACTAGTGACATATACGATATCTAAATAAACATGATATTATATAAGTATGTATATATATTAATATCATATAAATAAAAATTCTTCAAGCAACCGTTATGTTGTTTATTTATTTGCATTTTTATGTACTACGCATTATATCCTCAACAATTTCAAATTATCGAGTAAAACAAAATGCAAAAAAATCGTTAAAGAAATTTGTTAGAAAATTTGAAAAAATCAAGTAACACTTTCGTCAATTATAAAGTAACCCTACATTATTAAAAAAAGTTGTTAACAGAAATAAGAATATAATGTTGAAGCTTTAATTTTTATGTATTACTTTAAAATAATTTTAACAAGTGTTCAAGTTACAGGTGTTTAAAAATAGGAAATTTTCAGTTTTTGACCCCTTACAGCTCCTAAACGGGGGGTGATACAAAAAAAGTTTCTGAAATGACTCATACTTATTTTCAAAGATCTAACATCTGTCAAAATTTCAAGTTTCCAACTTAAACCGTTTAGAAGATAGAAGGGTTGAAGGATTTTGCAAAATTTGAGTTTCACATAACGGTAAATTAAGACACCGTATGCCACAAATATATATTTATTGTATATATTCTTTTAAAGCTAATAAAAGTAGTAATCGTTTGGCGTTTTCAAAATGAAGATATACCTTATACAACTTGTGCTATAACAATTTAAATATAGAGCTTTTTTGAACCTTTGGGGAGCTGTAGCTCCGTAACGGGTGGGGCTACAAAAAAACGGACGGACATGGCTCAAAAGTCTTAGAATTTTTTTCTGATCCGATCCATACCTTTGAAGGTATATCTAGCTCGCTTATTTCGAGGTGTTACAAACGGAGGAGTAATTTTATTATACCCGATCCTATCGTACGGGTATAAAGAGTTCCGAAGAAAAAGTTAAAGTTAAATTATTTTTTTTTCCAGAGAGAAAACAAACTTCTGAAGAAAATTGAAAAAAGAGAAAATCCAAATAATAAAAATTGCGCATGCATCAGTGCGGCTAAAATATCCAAAGCGGTAGTTGAATCCAGCATTAGAGTCTTATTTTGTTATCATACACACACAGCTCGTTATTTGATATGGTTTTTGGCCAGAAAATCTCCCATAAGATTCAGCTCATACTCATAGTACATTTAAAATTTCAAATAAAAACTAAGTATATGACAAAATTGCCAAAATATCTTAGGGCGGATTTATTGTATTCAAATAATATTTCATTAAAATAATGAAAAATACTTATTAGCAACAGTTTTAAATAAAACTTTTTAAGTCAAATATACACGGTGATTCGGAAGTAAGTACCTTGACATGTACCACCCTGTAGCAAATACCGTGAGGACGAAATTTTTGTATAAGGGCTAAGTTATGGGTCCAATAGTTTTAGAACTATAGGGCACTAAGGAAGATTTAGGGCTGTTTTCTTTGTTTTGAATAAAATACCCACAACTTCTGTTCCAAACAAAATTTAGGCATTCGAAGAATGATTTTGATAGAATGAGAAAGCTGAAGACGATAGACTACTTATAATTTAACTTCTAATACTAAAAAATAGTGGCTGTGACTGTAACTGTAATTGTTACTGTGTTACTAAACTGATTATAATAAATTGTTAAAGTGACTTAACAAAATTTTTTAGTATGAGAAGTTGTGTTATAAGTAGTTTATTTTTCGTCTTATATCCTGAACGGTAAAAAATAATTCAACGCTTCATATATAAAATTAAAGCTTGAGAAGAAGGTTGTTAGAATATTTTAGCACCTAAATTTTTTTTTAAATTAAGTGACAGTCAAAATGACATTTTTTTTTTCAAAAAAAAATTTCAAAATTTCAAAATTTTTTACTTACTTGCGAATCACCCTGAATAGTAAAAAATTTAACACTATTTAAAAGCTTTCTTTTCAACCCAAAAGTTCCAAAAGGTTTTAAAAATGTACTGACATCATTAAAAAGTTAAGAGTGAAGTAAGTTTTAAAGCATTTACTTTATCAGCTTGGACAGAATAAAATTTTTTTTTTTTTCTCACAAATTGGTCTTCTGCAAATTCTGATCGTAACTAGATCAAAATGCGTTTATTACTTGTTACATTTATTTTAGAAATTTAAAAAATGGGATCATTATTCGAAGAATCTGCTTTACAAAATCTCGAATGATAACATAATTGATAAACTCTTAAGTAAAGATTATTAAAAAATAGTATTTACAATGGTTATTAACTTAAAATTTTTAAAATGATATCACTATGCCAAAGTTTCCTTAAATATTACAAGTACTATAATAAGAAACTATGTAAGTACATCTATTTTCAATAAATTAAAAATTTTTTTTTTCTCAACTTTTTTTAGAATCAGTGATTTTTTTTAAAATAATTTTGAAGGTAAAAAGATAGATTTAATTTCCTATATGATAAACGTGACTTTCTCATATATTAAAACACGCATTAATATCTTAAAAATAAAAAACCTATTTTTTGGACAATAGCATAAAAGTAAAGTCGCGATGCTATTTTTAAAAACAAATTAAATTAACGTTTAACTAAAAAAAAAAAACAAAAAACTAAAAAAAATCCATGTTCTATATCTACAGTAAACGTTAAAAAGAAATTTACAAATTAAATTTTATAGGTTGGATATTATCTGGGCTAACGAAATTTTTTTGGATTTCAATTTCTAAAAAATATACAAAATTTCCTCCAAATATAATAGAGAAATGATTATTAAGTTGAATGGTTAAGTAAGTTGATAAAATTAAAATTTCGGAAGGACTTCTTGCCCTAAAAAAAAAAAAAGGACAATTTTCTCAATTGTATTGTAACTCTCATTTAATAAGCGATTCGCCTTCGCCATGAAAGATTGGCAATTTAAAATATTATACAAATGAAACTTTTAAGGGCTATTTGACTCCTTTAATTACATTATCGAGAATTGTCATTTTAGGAAAATTACTTTGTAATATTATAGGTTAGCTTTCCTACAATATTCAAAGAAAAGCGGATGTGGAGTTAAAGAATTGTACTATCCTGATTGATAACTATCCTGTGTCTAACCGATTTTTAACCAATATAAGTATCATTTATTAATTTTTAAATTTCGAAAATGATAATCTGACAAAAAAGATATAAAATATTATCTCAATTGGGCAAATCCATAAAAAAGAGCATGTAGTTAAATCTGACTATTTCAAACAAATTTTTGTCTATAACTAAATTCCATTATCCCTCAACTAAAATGCTAAAGATAAATCTCTAAAAAATTATTGATATTTTGTATAGATTGAAATAAAATCATTTTTATGGCTCATTTTTTTTTGAATTTTTTTTTTTTTTTTTGCCGCTTAAAATACCAAATAAAAAATTTGTTAAATCAATTTTCATGAGTCAGGACAGGATAATAGAATATATACATAGTTATACATTCTTACTTATATGTTTTGATAGGCTCTTGATTTTACACTTGAATAGATTTTCGATTATTGGATTAAAAACGAATAAATTTAAAATAAAAAGTTTTAAAAATTAAATTTTGATGATGATGGTGTAATGGTTACCCATATTTATACTTAACTTAATCTATAGTTAACATTCACTGTAATGGAAAGTTTATGATTTAATATACCTTTAAATATACCTATATATATATATATATATACTTATGTTCATTAAGAAAAAAAGTTATACTTACTTACTTATATAAAGTTTTAAAATTAATTTTTAACTTATAACTAAGATTAATAATGATGAATATGACAGTCTTGCTCTACATTTTTTTTTTTTATAGCCAACAAACCAATACCATATCCAATTATCGATTAAATATCATTTTCTTTTTATAAAAATTATTTCAATTATAAAAAGAAAAATTTAAAATTTAAATATTTATTTAAATTTTATTTGTGCTATTTTAATGTGAAATAAAAAGAAAAAAAAAAATCAATAAATAAGTATTCAAAAATAGCAATAATAAATAATCGGTTCAATTCATAATTAACAACTTTTTTTTTTTTTTGTTAACTCCCGGCTAAATTTAGAACTTTTAAATAATATCACGTTCTTTGAATACCAACATTAAATAGAATAATTTTAAAAATAAATATGATTACAGTTAATTTAGTATGTATATATACTTACTTTTATATTTTAAAGCAGTATACATATGTAAAATTAAGGATTTTCTTTTAAAGGTATCTAGACATTTAAAAAAAATAATAATATAAAGTATACTTAATTTAAAGTTTAAAATTCCCCTGTCTTTCTTTTCCAGGGGTGACGATAAATGTCGTAAGATGGAATTAAACATTTGACATGTGTAGAATTCGAACCCACACTCCCTTGGTGTTTATAGCCGTAGGGCTGCCAGACGTCCGGATATTTCCGACGTCGACATGTTCGGGTTTTTCAAACTTCTGGGATTGTCCGGGGGGACTTTCTGCTGTTGTTCGGATTTGTCCGGTTTTTCAGTTTTAAATATATGAATATTTATTATTTTAATTATTGTCTTTTATTTTAGATCATCAATGCAAAAATGTCGTCGAAAGAAAAAGAAAATCTGTAGTTAGCTTACTGATTTACTCCCAGAATTTTCGTTTTTATAATATCTCCTGAATAGCCCAAAACTTCTTTCACAAATTGGTAAGTAATGATAAATTTGTACAAATTGATTAATATAAATACCTTATTCTATTAATGTATGTACAATTAATGTAATGTTTTTTTTTTCCTTATCACTCCAATGAGGAGTATAGGACATCCACTAAGTCTATTATTATTCATATTTCACTAAGCTTCAGTTTCTGGAATCATTAATTACACTAAGCCGTTGATTACTCGACTGTAGCTATTGTAGAAGATTGTTGTAATGTAAAAAGTTTAAATTTCACTAAATAGATATAAGTATAATGAATAAAAGTATAATGAATAGATAGTAAGTATATAACGAATAGAAATATTTTAATTTTGCTTTCTAACATTTAATTTATATTATTTTAGTTCAGCAGTATGAATACAAAGCTGTGATTTATTTGAGTTATCTCAATCTGTTATAAACTTATATACTTATGCATAAATAGAATATGTAAATAAACTTATGCATAAATAAAATATGTCCGGGGTCTGAGGGTTTATTTTTCGATAAATGTCCGGCTTCTACCCTTTTCGATCTGGCAACCATATTTATAGGGTATTTTATACGCTTTTGTAACCACTACTAGACCATTGAGGCCTCATTAAAATTTTTTTATAACTTCTTAAATTTATTGAGAAAAATTTTCATAAATCAGAAAAAAATATCGTCATTTTTTTTTTTTTGCAGTCTTAGATAGGCCGTTATACACTATGTGGAATTTTATTTGAGTTCTCATTTGATCGACTCAAAAGCCGACTCAAAAATAAAAACATATACTCGCATAGTGTAAAAGTTTTGAGTTTTTGAAATGACATTTGAGATTTTTAATTTTAGAAATTTTCTAATTTCATTTGAGTTTTTTTTTTTGAGTTCATGATATTTTAGCATTTAAATTTTTTATTTTGATCTGAAAACTATAGTGCAAATAAAAATAGAAAGCCAATTGAGTGATGGAAGACTTGAAAATAAATTTTAAAATAATGGAAAGATATTTTAAAAATATAGTTAATATAATAATAATAATTCTGGTATAAAAAAAAAGGATAAATTATTTATACATCTGTAATAATACTTATTTCCCCGATTAATTTTCATAATTAACGTTCATTCTTTCTTAGTACAAATTATTCGTATTAAACTCAAAATGATTTTATTTCGACAATTCTCTTTTGATTTGCTCAAATAGTCTAAAAGGTCTAAATAGTCTAAATAGGCAGAAATTTTTCATTTGAATTAAGTATTTGACATTTTAGTTTTCATTTAAGTTTTTGACGTTTTTATTTTTTATTTCTCATTTGAGAAATCCACATAGTGTTAAATGGTGTATAAAGAACAAAAAAGTCTATAAAGAAAAAAAAAGAAATTATTTCACGCCATATCAGATTATTTTTTACTATTTTCCAAAACTTAAATAAAAAATTCTTAATTTTGAAATTATATTTAGTAATGTAAATAACTTAAATCTGGGACGTTTTGTTTTGTTTTTGTTTTTCAATATGTTTTTCTTTTTTAGTTCAGATTTGTTCTCTGAACCGATATCGAAGACATAGAGTACGTCCTGAACAGTTTAAAAATATTTTATTTCTAAACTCTCCGAAATAATTTTGAAACACAATAGAGCGTTAACCTGTCAAAAGTGTCAAATCATATAAAAAAATAAAATTTTTGATATTGAAATTCAAATGCTCTACGATATCTGTTGACTGTAAATGAAAATCGAATATTTAGATCATACTCTGAACGTACTCTGACTGAAAAAAGAAACCCAAAAGATGAACACTGATCATTCCGAGTGAAAAAAGAAATACAATTTTTTTTTTTGACAGTTCTGGTTCTGCTCTGAACTAAAAAAGAAAAACACCCATACATACATTTAAATTTTAAGAAACCAGTAATTAATTAATTAAGTACATACTTACATTTTTCCCTAGTTCTTACAGCATTCTGTTAGACTTAAATACATATCTAAATAAAAAATAATTAAAATTTCAACTTAGAGCTAACAACAATCCTTTTTTATATCTTTATTTTATTATTTAATTATTAAATGCAGGGCTATAATAAATATAAATCTGGAACTTTTTAAATGTGATATGTTTGTTCTGTTAAAAGACATTCATTATTGGAGTTTAGGTACATAATGCCATCTTATAATGACATCTAATAGATACAATGAATTAAGTAATATATCCTATATTTAAGACGATTTTTCATTCTATTTAAGTCACATATAACTTACTTAAGTGTATAATAAAAAAAAAACAAAGTTTTAGTTCGTAAGTAGTTTAGATTTAGAATTGTTAGATTAAGATTTTTATACAATTTACTACATTGAAATAAAGTATAGCTTTTGCATATTTTCCCAATAAAAAAAATCGACAGTACTTATAAAAAATGAAATAATAATAGTTTCGCACATTTTATATTTTACATTAATAAAAAAGGAAAACATTTTAACAATTTAAGTAAAAAAAATTGTTCCGGAAATACGGAAGAGGCAAAATTTTACAAAATTATTGTTATACGCTTCTACGGTAAATTTAAATATATAATTGCAAAAAATTATATATATATATTTAAATATATATATACAGACGGACAGAATGAAACTAATAAGCAAATTTTTTAAAAATGGTTTTTGAAAAATAAGCTAGTTACAAAATTAAAACAATTTAAAATCTTTGTAACGGAATAAAAATATTAAAGAAAATAATTGCATAGTATAAGGCGAATTTTAAGTCTGCATCAATATTCATATTTCATGACAACTTTTATTGAAAGCAGATTATAGTTTATTTTAAGTTCTGAGAAAAGATAAAAACTATTAATAATAAAAAATATTTTTTTTATTAATACAAAAAAAAAAAACAAAAACAGTGTCGAATAACTATAAAATATTCAATGAAAATATAAAATAATTCATGTAATTATTTCAATTATATAAGTACTTATATAATACATATATATACTTATAAAATAATTTAACCTAATAAAATTGTTTAACACTGTTGGTACAATAAATTAAAATATTTATACATTAAAAATAATTTCAAAAATTGTAAAAGTAAATCTAATTGAAGTTTTTATTATTCAAAATATACAATAAACAATCATTATCAAATTTAAGCACTATTATTAAACTTTTAATACTTTTTTTTAGTTAAATCAGAATACAAAAAACCTAGTACATAAGTATGAAATAAATAACAAACCCAAACATATACTTAGAAAAATAAAAAGTAGCACCTACGAACACATACTTATAGAACAAAGGAAAAGGTGTACATTTTAACAAAAAAAAAAAAAAGGAAATATGATGCAAATTGTTTCGATAATTCCAAATTTTGTTAAAAACTTAAAAAAAAAAATTTTTCAAAGATAACTTTAATATTTTTCATTAAAAGTTAGTTATTTTATTCCCCTGTCACATAAATGTGACACGGAAATTATACAGTCTTTCATTTCCAAATGTGGATGTCGTAAAGGGTAATTATTCTTACGACATGTGTGGAATTCAAAATCATATTTTTTCGGTGTTTACACTACAATATATACTCTCTTACCCACTACTCCACTAAAGCCTCAATTTGTAGTTATGTATCTGCTTATATAAAACGTCAAAAAAAAAATTTAAATATACCTAAATAATTCCAGCCTAGCTCTGAATTCAATTATTCTGGATTCTGCAATTAAATATTCTTAATTCCGAAAGAAAAAATTATTAAACTTACTTTATATTTTAGAAATTTTTGTAAAGAATAAAATTATAAGTTACAAATTATAAAAAAAAAAAAATTTTTTAAGCTAAATAATATTAAAAGAAATTTCAAAATGTATGGGTGTGTGTGTACACCGTATATTAGTAAAATTTAATCAAATTATTTGCCTTAAAATAGATTAAAAAACAAGCATACCAGTAAGTATTACCAATTTGTTTATATATTCTGTTAGATTGTTTGTAAATAAAATAGAATGTACACTAAGTAACTAAGTACAATGAAACCAGTGAATTTGGCCACCATTAAAACATTGGCACTCGTGAAAATGGGCCATATTATATCAGCACGAAGAAAATTCTATATAAAATTGGCTCAAAATACCTCTTTTTGCTGTACCTGTAACTTGGTCATATTTTTCTTTTTATTACTTAATCTTTTGTAAGTAACCCTGTAAAAGTTAGTCATTACACCTGTAAAAGTTAGTCATAGAAAATTGTTTTTGTTGTAAAACCGTCGGTATAGCAATTAGTTCGCCAACATGTCGGTATAACAATTAACACTTATGTAATACTATTTGTATTTTTGAAGTTTTTAATTTTTAAATTTGAAAAAATTAAATCCTTAGATTTAAACAATTTTGGCCCGGCAGACCCTCTTATTATAACTGATTTATTCTTGAAATATGAATTTTAAATCTGGGATTTAATACTCAAACCTTTTTTTTAGTAACTATATAAAGATTTAGTTAAAAATAAAATAGAATAAAATCTTTAACCTAAGTAATTATGTTATTATTTTATATTATAAACCTATATTATAAACCAAAAGACGCTGTCTGGAGTCAAAAATCTTAACTTTAACAAAAATTAAAGATTTGTTTGAATTCGTATTATGTTATGAGGAAGTCTAGATATTAAAAAGAGTATGAATATAAATTAATTAAATTAAATTATTCATTTATACAAATTAGAAGGACATGAAGTGTAGAAAAAGGGGAAATCAAAATATTTTAGAAGGTGCTTAAAATCTCCCTTTCATTAATTACAACTCAACAATCACTTTTTAAAAAATTACTAATCCCTTTCTTTGATAAATTCAAAATAAAAATAAAATTAAAAAAGTAATTAAGTACTTATATTCTCAAGGACAATTTTTTTTTTTATATTATATCGCCCAGATATAAATATCTGCCGATATTTTTAGGACCCTTTTGCCTTAAAGCATGTGGTACTACTTCGGTACAAATATTAAATTATATAATTATATTTACTTACACATTTTATTATAGTTTACATTATTTTATTATATTTTATATTATTTTTGACCTGACCGGACTTTGAACCCGAGACTTTTTGTCTGATAGAAGGACAATTTTGATGTATTGCTAAAAATTTTAAATTAAGGTAAAAGAATGTAAATATGCCCATCTATGTCTAATCCTAATTCCGCTCCAATAATATTATATTTTATTGTTAAAAATGTTTTGATTAAAAAATATACTTAATTAAGTAAGTCAAAGATTTTATTACTAAGTATATAAAGATTGTATTTTTAAGATAAATAAATCTTCTTCTAATTCTCTATTCTAAGCGTAGTGACATTATTTCATGATCAAATTCTTTACATGCTTCTGCCCCATCAATATAGTTACTTATTTTGTTACATATGAGTCAATTATGTCGGTGTTTTTCTTCAAAAATAAATACTTTTAATTAAAATACATATAAATTCAAATATATACTTATTACTTATAATGCTCATAAATTTTAATTCATAAATAATGAAAAAAATTAACGCTAAAATGGAGACTAAAATATAATTAGGATATAATTTATATATATACTAAAAGGAAATAAAGGACTCTTTATTTGTTAAATCTAGAAAATTCTATAAACAAATTAATATTGAAAGTAAGTATCTTCAAAATAATAAACAAATATGTTATATAAAAATATTAAAATTACATAAATTAATCTTAAGATTTAGAATAAAAAAAAAAATTATAATAAATTCATGATATGAGTACTAATTACAATTTTTAACAAAAAAAAAAAAATCGAATTCTTTATATATAAGAAACTCTTTATTGTTACCAATATGTCCTATACCTATACTTATAACTTTATGACTTATTTAATCAAAATTATTTTTAGACAATTATCTTCCGTTATTAACCCTGCATCTACAATGCATGCTCTCATAATACACTTTACACGCATCGAAGTGTCAAAATAGAGTTAAATGTATTAAAGTGTTCATAATAAACGCTGCCATGATGCAGTCATGAAAGAAGTTCTTCCTCTTTTATATTTTTTTCGCTTTCTTTACACGTTGAAAATGTCAAGTAATAATTGAATAACTATACTTAGTATCAAAGTAAAAAATAAAGACGCACCCAATTTTTTTTAAAGTAAGCGCATGTATGTAACTATGTAAGTGAATTTTACAAATTACGTTTTCATTGTGGACAATGTTTTGTAGGCTGCATTAGGAGAGCGTAAGCGTAAAGAGAGTGTTGGTTTTAGATACGGCATAAACAAAAATTTTTAACAAGGCTTTTAACTAAATTATCCCGAAGAAAGTAAATGCATAGCAAACATTTTTTTTTTGTGTATGATTGACATCTTCCAAAGTAAGTATGCATGCGTATATATAAATAAATGGTACATTTTTAATTGTATAATATAACTATGATATATATATATATATATATATATATATATATATATATAAGTATAATATAACTATGATATAAATTTCCGGGATTTGTTTTTATTATACTTACATATACTTATATACTTATATCAATAAATGTACATATAAGTATGTATATAAAAATTGTGTAGCACAAAGTTTCCTAGAAAAATTATTTTATATATTATATATGTAGTTACATATGTACTTATGTACTTATATACTTAATACATTTTTTTCTCCTTGATTTTTTCTATTTAATATATACAAATACATATATCAAATAATTTCTATTTTTAAATATTTTTTTTTTTTGTTTTTGATATGCGCAAAGTTTCAAATTTAAATTTTATTGAATAAAAAAGAAAAAAATAAGAATTTTCTATGCTTCTATTCAAATAAGAATGCAAATTTTCTTAAAAACAAAAAAAAAATATCCTTTGAATTTCACTTAAAATACAACCTATTACAATGACCTTCTTATGTTTATAAGAGTAAAGTAACTACAAATAAAAATGTATATAATAGATGTAAATGTAAATACGAGTATACAATATATACTTAAATATAAACGCATATAATTTCAAAATAAATATCCTTTTTTTTTTTTTTTTTTTTTTTTCATACTTAACCTGCCTATACATAAGAAAATTTGATTCCTAATTTTTTTTTTTTATGAAAATGTATATTATGTTTTTAGCAGCAAATAATTAATATGATAATTTTCAGTTTTTTAATTTCAGCTAAAAAGAGAGAAAGGAAATGCTAAAAATATTTATTGTAGCTTTTCAGTTCATTTAAAATAAATTTTATGCAGTCTGGAAAATTTTTAACAATTTGCTTTTTTTTGTTTTTCTCATTGATTTAAAAATAAAATTAAAACTTTTTGTGAAATACTTTAAGAACGTAGAAAAATTTTGGAGTTGACCACAAAATCCCAAAATTTAAAATTCTAAAATTTAAAGTTCCAAAAATTTAAAATTCCAAAATTTCAAAGTTTTCTTACCATAATTCTTTTTAAATATTTTTTATTTTGGATGTGGATCGATTTATTGAAAACAAAAATATTGAATGCGAAAAATGTAAATAAAAAGAGTCTGTAAAAAAGAATAATATATGAGGCACATTTTTATATTTATATCTTTTTCTAAATATTCTGGAAAAAGCTTATAACTCTGACTTCACAATGAACTAAAAATCACTCCAAATTCAGAATATTGCATACACAACATATATGTAAATATTCTGTAAAAGTCGAAGGACTGTCATTTTGTAACCAATTAGAAATTCCTCCTGGTTATTTGTTTTATATATAAGTATATTTAAATAATTAACGAAAAGTGCCGCCTCCAAATCACTGCTAAACAAATGATTGAAACCCTGATTTTGAATCCACCTCTAAAGTTTCTTCTAATTCAACATCTCGCACATACCCATATAAGTATAAATATGTATTTTTAAAAAAGCGTATAACATTGATTTCATAACCAACTAAAAATCCCTTAAAATTCAGAATTTCACATTTACATAAGTATATATATAGGTACATACATAAGCGACATGAAACCACCACCTAATTAATTATTTTCTTTACCAAATAAATTTTTTTTCTAATAATCCTGATGGGTTTTTTGGTATTTTACAATTAGGGATTTAAGATTTCGTCATTTGGGAATTTTTTTTTTTTTTTTTTTTGCGATTTCGTGCCACTCTAAAAATTTTGTCAAAAAGTTGTTTTATGAAGAATGATTTTTTGCGATTTCGTGCCACTCTAAAAATTTTGTCAAAAAGTTGTTTTATGAAGAATGACTTAAATCCTTTTGAATAAATCCGTAAGTAAATCAAATTAAAATCAATAGATTTTAAACAATTTAATAAAATGAAAACGTATATAAAAATCTAAAGAAAATATAAACCAAAACTACCATTCGCAAAGAACGTAACACAAAAAAAAAGTTCATTACATACATTTTCCTGAACTTATACTTACAGCCTAAAATTACCAGAAGCAACATAAAAAACAGCTATGGCATGAAGTTTTATAGAAGTACACATTTTCAAAACAATGATGTCTAACAGAAATTTTTCAAATATTTTAAGCTAGTTACTACGATAAGTATAAAATGTTATACAGACTGAGACTAGTTACATATACTTAAGTATCTTCATATCCTTATACGTGTGTAAATGCAACACTTATTTCCAGACAATCGATAACAATATGAACGAGACTCGAAGTCATGCTCTATTTTCGAAATATTTTCAACTATACCTTAAAACTTACAAACATCTTGGAATTTCATCTTACATCTTACACGTGTATAAGTAGATGTACTTATATCCAGCCAATCAGTTACAATACAATATATGTATCCTCGAAAATATGCTCTATGTGTCAAAAAAGTTTTGGTTTAAAGATGAAATTAACCATATAAAGTAAAAGTACACGTATGTATATATTTTTAACGGCCTCCTTACTTTTTTTTTTAATATAAATCAGATATTAATCAAAATAAGTTAACAAAAGTCCATATTTTCAGAAAATATAGGTTTTTTTTAAAAATTAGCATTTTAAATAATATTTCTGGAAATTATAAGAGTTTAAAGTATCCCTAATATATCGATATAATGAAAAATGCATGTCCCTATAATATCGACACAAGGATGTACCTAATATCGATATAAAAATTATGCGCAATCTTTTAAATCCAATAATTGAAATGAAAGTACATACCATACAATTTTTTTTTTAGAATTTAAAATATAAAAACGATAATTAAATAATAAAATAATTTTAAAAATTTTAAATATATAAAAAAAAAGTTTTTATGGTCATATTTGATCGTTGAAAGATTAATGTAATAAAATGTCAAAATATGTGTGTAATTTAAATATACTTATATCATTTATAATAGCTCCAATATTAGGATCAATCATTCTCAACGGTTTTTATAAAAGCTTTAAAGCTAACTAACTCATAAGAAATAAAAAAGTTATCGCATATTAAGTTATGTCCTTTTAATCCTTTACTTAAGGCCAAAATAACTCGGATACCTTGATTGTTTTCTGCTACTTCACCATAGTTCTTACCAGTATATGGTGGAACATTTGAAATAGTTGGTTCTATTATCACAAGCTAGCCAATTTTTCACAAATCATATTTCGCTGACTTGTTTAGCTGACTTCTTTACTTGTTTATATACTTGTGGAATGGACACCTATACCTTTCAATAGTACAAATTGTACATTTAACTATCTATAGCAATATTTTCATATGCATTAAAAACTTTCTGTTATATTTCAACCCACTTATCTCATAATTCTTTTATAGGAGCAAATTTATCTGCATCTCTATACATGCATTATTTTTGATACTAAGTATTTGGAAAAATAAAATATAATAATATGATAATACTTAAGTAAGTATTTAAATTAAGTATAATTATTATTCCAATTTAATTCCAGATGATAATTTATTAAGTTTGTGTAGATATAATAACCTAATTGAACCTAATATTGATAGAAAATGTATACACAATATCAACATATTACAAAAGTCAACTATGTAATTTATTTTTAACAAATTAAATTTTAATAATCAAAATTAACACAACATAAAATTCGTTTCAAGATCTTATAGAATGTCCATTTCCATAAGGCTATATAAGGCTATATATATTTTAAAAGGATTAAATTAAAATAAGTATGTATAAATTCTAGTTTTTGTTGCTTAATATTGAACTATGTGTATCGATATTAGGTACATGACCAAAAAATTATATCTCTAATTTCGATATATATTAAGTATTTTAAGCTTTTATTAAAATTAAAGACTTTTAAATCAAAAAACTTTAAAATTTTGATTTTTAATACTTAATTCTATTTGACAAAATTTAAAAATATTCTATTAAAACACTTAGTTAAGTATAGAAATTATTTTCTCATTCAAGCAATTTCTTTTTCTTTTCTATCAAAATCCTTCCATTTCGGTAACCTTATAAGTATTACGTATACATTTTAAACAAAATTTTCTTATTAAATACTTTACCAATTCTTACCAAATTTCACAAAATTTTAAAATAAATGTCTCAAAATCTAATGCCACTTCAACCAACATATATCGATATTACATTCATTTACCTTATATAAATATATATACATATATAAGTACTTATATAATTAGATTCATTAAATCCTTAATAAGTAAGTAGTTAGTTAAGTATACTTACTTACTAATACTTAGGAATTTACGTACTTACTTATATACGTAGTAAGTACTTACGAATTTCTCGAATTACACGATTCTAAAAATTTACATTGAACCAACATTTATAAAGAATTACTATTCAAAGAATGAATCTACAGTTTAAATGGAGGAGGAGAGTAAACAAAAAAAAAAAAAAAAAAGGATAAATTTTAATTTTAAAATATGAAATTTAAAATAATCATCAAAAATAGTCAAAAACAATGACGTCTGTTTATTAAACAAATCATAATTAAAAAAAATAAAGAAAAAGAATAATAAAAAAAAAAATAAAAAATAAATTATGAAGAAAACAGACGTCCAAATGTTATATACCTACATACACATACAAAATAAGTACATAAATACATTTTCCTTTATAAAACGTTGTATTTACGTGTTTATACCCGTACGATAGGATCGGGTATAATAAAATTACTCCTCCGTTTGTAACACCTCGAAATAAGCGAGCTAGATATACCTTCAAAGGTATGGATCGAATCAGGAAAAAATTCTAAGACTTTTGAGCAATGTCCGTCCGTCCGTCCGTCCGTCAGCACGCTAACTCAAAAACTAAGAAAGCTAGAATCTTGAAATTTACACAAAATATTCTGGGAGTAATTTGTAGGTTCCCTATTTTTTTTGGTTGAGTTTGGACCAAGCCTTAGGGTAGCTCTCGAACACCTAACTTTTAGATCCCCACATTTTTTTTGCAATAGAGCTATGAAATTTTAATTACTGATAGATCTCACAAAAATATTAATTTTATTTTGAATAACTTTTTTTTGTAGCCCCACCCGTTACGGAGCTACAGCTCCCCAAAGGTTCAAAAAAGCTCTATATTTAAATTGTTATAGCACAAGTTGTATAAGGTATATCTTCATTTTGAAAACGCCAAACGATTACTACTTTCATTAGCTTTAAAAGTATATATACAATAAATATATATTTGTGGTATACGGTGTCTTAATTTACCGTTATGTGAAACTCAAATTTTGCAAAATCCTTCAACCCTTCTATATTCTAAACGGTTTAAGTTGGAAGAAGTTTGTTGGAAGAAGTTGTTTAAGAAGTTAAGTTGAAGAAGTAATTTTGACAGAAGTTGGATCTTTGAAAATAAGTATGAGTCATTTCAGAAATTTTTTTTGTATCACCCCCCGTTTAGGAGCTGTAAGGGGTCAAAAACTGAAAATTTCTTATTTTTAAACACCTGTAACTTGAACACCTGTTAAAATTTTTTTGAAGTAATACACAAAAATTAAAGCTTCAACATTATACTCTTATTTCTGTTAATAACTTTTTTTAATAATATAGGGTTGCTTTATAATTGACGAAAGTGTTACTTGAATTTTTCAAATTTTCTAACAAATTTCTTCAACAAATTTTTTGCATTTTGTTTTACTCGATAATTTGAAATTGTTGAGGGTATAATGCGTAGTACATAAAAATGTAAATAAATAAACAACATAACGGTTGCTTGAAGAATTTTTATTTATATGATATTAATATATATACATACTTATATAATATCATGTTTATTTACATATCGTATATGTCACTAGTGAATGAATGATAAGAGTATAGATGTATATTATATAGCGCCGTATTTACATACATATATGTATTTTATTGTACTTATAAGAAATTATTCTGTCAATGGAATATTTAAATATAATATAATATAATATTTAAAATTATATTTACTATTTTGTACTAAGTAAATTTAATATACATTTACCGCTTAGTATTAAATGGTACTATAGAATATTTGAAAAAGTTTTGGATTGATAATCGTTATGTGGAAGGTTAGAATCTGCTTTTGAAGAATGTACATATAAACATATAGTTTGAATATATGTACAACCCATAGTTCTAGAAATTATAAAATTCACCCAAATTATTTTAAAATACTAAAATATTAAAAAAATAATATTGTGAGCAGAGTGACAGGCTGTGAACATACTAACGGTTCGTACGGGTATCTAAGAGTTGACAAAGGCAACTGTATTCTTCCTCGTTTTTTTATAAAATTTCCTTTTTCTATTTTTTAAGTTCTTGTAAAAGGACATTACGTATAATTAATATGTAGTATTACAATATTTGAATCCTCGACTTTATTTTTTGTTTTATTTTTATTTTTTTTTTGTTCGTTTCTTTATTGTTAGTTTTTTTTTTGTAACCAAATAAAAACAAAAAAAAAATGTATGTAAACAAAAATCAAAAATAAGGTGTCAATAAACTTTTAAGCATTTATTAATACAGATATAAGAAAAAAAAAAAAAACAAAAAACAAAAACAAAAAAAAAAGCATGAAAAAGTTGGTTGCACCTTTGTATAATTAACCGGAGCTTTTTAGCAATATCAGTCTAATTGTTTTGTTTTATTAATTTTGGGTTCATATTTTTTTTTTATTTTCCAGTTGCTATTAAATTTTTTTTTTTGTGCCCAATTATTTGTTTGGATAAACAAAATAAATAAATGATAAATTTTTTTGATGTTCTGAATTAAAAACAAGAAAAAAAAAACAAAATTAAAGTTCTAGGTTTCTTGAACTTGAATTACTTATTTAAGTTTTATATATTATACATATATATATTTTTTTTTATTTAATATAAACTATACCTATACATATTTAGTTAAATTTTGTTGTTTTTTTTTTTTTTTTTTTTCTGGTTAATTAAATAAAATTGAAAGTTTTAAATGCAGGTTTTTAAACAGTTAATTTTCAATTTAACACAACATTAAATTATATACTTGTTAAAAGTAACATAGAAGTTCTTCAATGAGAGCAGTATGCTATATTTTAAAACTGGTCTTTAATAAACCACTTTATTTTTCAAAAAAATAAAATAAAAACTACATGACTTAGCGCAAATCAAAACCATTTCAAAGAAAATTGAAAGATTAAATAAGTTTTAGGTTAATTTTGTAGGTAATATTACGTCATCATGTAAATGTGCTTTTTTCAAAAAAAAATAAAAAAAAAATTGTTAAAATTTCTATATTTTAAAACTTTAGAAGCTTGCAGTTTTAAAACAGTATAAGATAGAAAAATTAATAAAGGCTTGTTTAAAAATAGATTTCTAAGTTTTCAAATAAGTGCATTTTACAGAATGATATGGTCTAAAAACGGAGTTAGATGTCAATTTATTAAATCTAAAAATAAATAATGAAAATTTCATTTAAGTAAGTCCCATCTTGGATACTAAACGAGTCTCAGATTAGCCCCCGCATACAAAAAAATTACTTTCTCATAAGGGTCGTCTATACAGCGGTATATAGCAGTGTAGTTAATTATTGGATATCCTATAATTATACTTGTCATACTTAACTAATTGAAAAAAATTTTTTTTTTTGTATTATTTGAAGTTACTGTAATGGTCAACTCATTTAGATCTTTTTTCAGCCTTTATATAAACAAACTATTAAATACTTCATTTTTGTTAAGAGCTAAGTAATTTTTGAAAGAAAAAGGATTTCTAAAAGATCATAAGTAACTTATAAATAAGCATAGTTACTTATTTTAAATTTAAATATATGTTAAGACCCATCTACATACATATATACATATTCATATAAAATATAATTGTTAATGACGCACTCATTCAATCTGATACTTTTTAATTAAGTTCTTATTAATTTTTATTTTAAAATTTATTTATCTCGCAATCAAATCACATACAGGTGATAATGTATTATTACTAAAATCAATAGACTGCTATTATAGCCATTATAAATTAAATACTATACAGGGTGTCCGAAAACTCAAAGGTCAGGAAGAACGGAGGTGATAAAGAAGTTCATAACAAACAAAAATTGTTTTGGAGGGGGCGGGTTTATTTCTAACGGTTTCCGAGATAACTTCCTCCAAAGTAATTTCATTCACTTTGTAAAGAAATAACAACATCTTTACCGCTATATAACATAGAAAACTAGTTTAAGCGTCGGTAGTTATCTGAAATTATGGGCTTTCTAATGTTCCAACTTTTATTTATCTTTCATAGTTAAAAAATTACAAGGTTTTAAATACGAAAAATATTGATATTTTTCACTGTTTTTGTAAAATAACTGTAATTTTTGCATAAAAAACTGTTAATAATATATTAATTTTATTTCATCTATTCCTCAGCTTAAATTTAAGAAAAAGAGCTTAAATTTAAGAAGAACAGCTTAAATTAAGAATTTTTAAATACGATTTGATCGAATGGTGAATATATAGTTAGTTAGTATTGAAAACGTCGATTGATCAAGTAATCGGTAAAATTTATCTGTCAGCGATAAATATTTTGTTATTGTCATGTGTTTGTCATGTACAATAAAATTAATAAACAATATTACAATAAACATTTTAAATAATAAAATCTGGTAAAATATTTAAGAAAGGGATTGTATCGCTTTGTACGAAGAAATTGAAGAAGAAATTTGGAAAAATAGTTAATACAAGAAGAAATTGTAAGGAATATTATAAAGGATATTTTTAAGTTGACTAATTGACTAGATAGTAGTTATAAGAAGTAAAAAAACGAACAAAATTTTTAAAATTTATTTTATAAAAGTATATCTACATAAGTAACTACTTATTATGTTTAAAAATTATTTAACTCTTATAAAAAAAAAAAATTTAGACTAAATAAGTAAAGATGCGTTTAAATATGTTTTGGAAAAGCTGAAGAGTAAATTACTACCAACTAGTAGATCATACGCAATTACACCAAAAATTAAAATAACTACTTGTTTACATTTTTTTGCCGTTTTTTTTCACTTAAAGTAAAACAAACAGATATTCGATATTTCTAAAAAATTTTGTTAGTTATAAAACATAAATACTTAAATAAATAAATATTTAATTTATTTACATAACTTACTTTATTTTGTTATCCATTCTGAAACGCGCTAAAATAAAACGGCGGATTGTGAAGTACTTATAATAATTTGTATGAAACACTTTTCGACTGCGTTTTCCATAATAATAGTTACCAAAAAAATTTCACTTTTTTCAGTGAAACTGCAAGTTTTCAATAATACTTATCAGTTTCATAAAATAATATTCGATCCACTACTGAAACGTCGTTTTCAATAATAGGGACTAGCTAAGGTATATTATTTATTTTGTTTACATTTATTATGGTATCTACTTATTAATATAAATTAAGTATATACCTAATTATTTAGCGGTAATAAGTGATTTCTTAAGAAAAATTATTTTTCCAATTGACTTTTCCTTCCAATTGAAAAAAAACTTGTGCATGTGCAGAACTTAAACCTGCACACCTTTGATTAAACCAACATATGCTTCACCGAGTTCCATAGATTTTATTTTGAAATTTATACTTATTTGACCATTGATGCAGTGCATAAGTCAGCGGTCTTTGCTACGAAATAGCTAGAACCCTTCGAAGTTAGGAAAAGTCCAACATTCTGTTCAAGTTCTGCTAAATATTTTTTCAATCCCGAACCGTCAAACGACAGAATCGCTTTTTTAAGCTTATTACATAAATCCAGTCAAAATTAGGCAAGTTTTTGCGAATTTTGTATTAAAATTTACCGTTATATGAAAACAAAATTTTGCATGATTTTGCTTCTGTCATAACTCCGTCACGCATTTAATTAGAATATTGAAATTTTGAAAGAAAAAATTTGTTAATTACTTAGTATAAGTTAAGGTTAAGGTGGCTGCTAAAAAGGCACACTTAGACCGTATTTGGTCTATTGTGATATCCAGAAATTTGTTTTTGTACATACTTCTTTTTAAGAGCTATTAGTGGTATTTTATTTTATTTTTTTTTTGATATTTTTAAACACCTGTAACTTAGGCAACTTGGGAAGCAAGTTTTTTTTTTAAAGTAAAACACAACAATAAAAAGCTTCAACATAATATTTTGACATCTGTTAACAACTTTTCTTAATTAGTATATACATACTTATACATAGGTATAAGATTTCATCAAAGTGTCTTTTGTTTTTCACAATTTTTTCTTATTATAAAATTCTAAGAACTTTTAATAATTAATTTCTATAAATAAATACATAACTATGTATATACATAAGTACATATGTGGTCTATATTATATGATTGTGGTTATTTTTTCGATATGAACAGTATCTAGACAAAACCTGATAACAAAGTCTAATCGTTTCGAAAAGTGTTAAAATATTTTCTTTCAAAAGGTATATGTAGTTAAGTAAAACCATTTTTTTTTAAATAAATAAAAAACAAAATTCAACACCTAAAATAAATGACAATTAAAAATAACATTTTATTTTATTTCATTTACGTCAATAAACCGGTTATTTATTATTCAACAAAATCAAAAAAAAAAAAAAATTTAATATGAAAAATAATAACAGAAAAATTTAATACAAAATTATATGCAACTTAATTTATAATAATATCCAGTATATCATAAGCAATTTTCAAGCCCAAAGTATTTTAATAAATTGGTTATACCTAAAACCAATTAAATAAAATTAGTCACATTATTTTTTTATTTTTTTAATTTATAGTAAAAAGAAGTTAGTATGTAAATTCAAAGGTTTTCAAAGGCGCACATTTCCAAAAAAAAATAAGCTTTTAGAATTGTGACAAAGTGCTAAGTACATATATGTGACAAATCAAGTCTTCAAAATTTAAGAAACCATGTAGTTATTAACTAGTTATTTAGACAAGACATGTAAAAATGTAATATTGGAACAACAAAATACAGGGTTTTTTTTTTGTGTGTTCATTTTCTACCACATAAATGTGACAAGGAAATTAAATATTGCCTTTCTTTTTCAGGCGTGGCTATGTAAATGTTATAAGAAATTACTCTTACGACGTGTGTGGGATTCGAACCCACATACCCTCGGTTTTTTACAGCGCAGTTTATACGATCTTACCCACTAGACCACTGAGGCCCCATACAGAAGGGTTTAAAAATAACGGATTTTAAATTTTTTTACCCCGAATAGCTCTTAGTATGTAAGTATGGAAAGTACAAAAATTTTATTTTGAGGCAACATATGCTTGATTCTTCAAGATCATTCAGCTATCAAAAGGTTAAAAAAAAGTGCAAAGACATGACATGTAAAAATGTATAATATTGGAACAACAAAATACAGAGATGTTTAAAAATAGAGAATTTTCAATTTTTTTAAACCCGAATTGAACAGTATGAGAAGTACAAACATTTTTATGTTTATTCAACATATACATATACGTATGCTGATTTTTTAAGATCATTTAGCTCTAAAAAGGTTTAAAATTCTGACGCATTCCGGAGGTACAGAAGAATGAAAATCTAGCAAAATAATTGTTTCACATAATGGTAAATTTAGATACCGAACTGGAAAAAATTGTAAATTTTTTTATATTTACATATATATATTAAATATGTATACGTATGTACGTATATATATAAAAGCACTTCCTATTATTTCATGTTTTTAGATTGATAAAATATAAGTACTTATTCAGAAAACTTGAGATATAAACATATCAAGATCGCCCTTTTTCTAATTTTAAGAAGCTATAGATCTATAATGAATGAGGCAACAGATTTCAAACAACAGATACATTTCTCTGTAACAGATACATACATTTTTATGAGTCGATCTATGGTTAAATAAATAAATTACATTATGCTTTATCTCAAACGGTGTAGCAATTTAGTAAACAGAAATGGCAAATCGACAGACAGACAAACTGATACTAATAAGAAATTTTTTTCAATTTTTTTTTTGAAAAAAGAGTTCAAAACTCAATACAGACAAAAATAAACAACAGAATAGAAAAACAATTATTAACTATGCGGAAATTCTTGAATTTTGTTTACATTTTGCTAAAAATTATTATCTGAGAAAAATGAAATGTAATTTTATGAATCTTTACGATAAAAAAAAAAAAAAAGCTGTCGTTATCGCAAAATTTCGAATAACTAATTAATTAAATTAACTTTTTCATTTAACTATTATAAATTTTGTACTAAAGTTTTTAAGTAAGTATAATGAAATATATCCTTATTAAATTTTTTGCACAGTTGTTACATTCTGTTTTAAACTGTTAATAATAAACGGTTAGGTTAAAACTTAAGAGTCATTTTTAAGGTAAAGTAATATTTAACTTACTTAATTATACCCAAATGAAAGATAGAAACATGTTTATATTATATCAAATACGTATTTTAATATTCTAAGTTTAAATTACGATACTATTTTTCTCTTAAATAGGTATAAGTAAATCTGGGTTTATATAAATTGTTCCGGAATTACGGAGGAAGAGTTTACTAAGTATTGCAATTAGGATTAATGAATATTTTCTTAACTGAGTTTGTCTATAGCATTTTTTTGAGTCTGTATGAATTGCAATATCAGACCTATGGCGTCGGGGTGATTAAGTCGCAGCCTTTTTAATCATCTTATTATATCGTAATACTTAATCTATATATCGTAAAATAAAAATACTTAATAAATAAATAATTTTTGTATAAGATAATAGATGGCGTCCAATATTATTATTTATGTCTCATAATCTTATACAACAGCTACTGCCGAGTAATAAAGGACTTAGTGAAAATAATGATTCTAGAAACTGAAGTTAAGTCTAATCAGTATACGAATAACTAATATAGTTACTTGTATATAAGAATGTGATTTAGAGAATGCCATATGCTCCTTATAAGATAGTAAAACGGACAAAAAATATGACTTAAAATAATTATTTTTAAATATAAGTAGTTAATATGATAAATAATTGATTTTTATATCGATTTACTTAATTATTTTTTTAACAAGCTCTGGTTAACAAATGGAAGCTAATTGAAAGAGCTGTTAAATATTAAAATTTTCTTTTGTAACTACTTAGGTACAGTTTTTCTGAGAAAAGGTTCAAAATATTTAAAAATATAATTGTACTTATGTAATTTACTTATAAGGTATTATGAAAAATTATTCATGAAAAGGCTAAATATGCAAAAATATGCATTTGCATAAATGTCCGATCTTATCTGAATCAAAATAATTGCTGTTTTTAATTAAACTTTCTGTACAATCCGGTATTTACTTAATTTTTTTTCTTTGTCTGCTTTTATCATCTACTTATCTCGAAAATTTTATATATATATACTTACTTACTTACTTACTCTTAAATAATACACTTTAATAAAATTTAATTAAATCGTCATAAGTAATTAGTGTGGATTTTTATACACTTTAATTAAATTGCCACATTTTAGTAATGAAATCATAGTGATAAAATTAAAGGTGATAGTTAATTAAAACTTAAATATGATTTTAAAAGAGATGATTTTTAAGAGAGACTTACTAACTTTAAGGCCTAAGATAATCAAGGAGCAAAATGTGTTGAAATTTGAATACGCATAGATCACATTTAAATCTAAAAGCATACATTGACATCAATGTTTAGATATAGGAGAATTTATGACTAAAGATATTATACTTAGTAATTTCAAATTAAAAGGAGAAAAAGAAGTCGTCAAAGAAGTTGTCAAAGAGATTTAGATTTAAAATTTGTTGGAAAGTTTAAGCAGAATTTTTTACATACGTCATTGATACTTAAGATACAAAGTATACCATATTTTAACTATACTGATGTATATTTTCTGTTTTTTTCATCTTTATCCACAAAAATATAAAAATGTCATGTAAATTAATTATAGAAATAATTTTAATTACATACTTACATAAGTATTTTTATTTTCTTTTTCATTTGATCTTTTTTATAAATAATAAATTTCCTTTACTAAATAATAAATAACAACTTACTTATTATTAAATTAATTAATTTATCATTTAACTATCATATACTTAAGTACATATACATAAGTAAATAAGCTATCATTTTAACTATAATATGATTATATAATATAACCATAACATAAGTATAGTAAGAAAATTAATAAGTAAGTAACTACCTAGTTATTTTATTAAGATTCATTTGAAATCCAAATTTTTATTTTATTGTTTCCAAAGTTACTCATAACAGACAATTAATTAATATATAAAATATCTTAATGAAGTAATTTAATTCACATGTGTATAAACATTAGAATTTTCTTTAAGCCAAAAAAAAAAAATTACAGACCACAGTGATTGACAAAAAGTTTATATTATTTAAAGCGTATGCTTCTCATATTATATTCTATTATTTTAACTAATCCTAAAAATTGTTTTGATTTGAAGTATATTTAACTGAATCAAAAATTGCCATATAATAAAAAACTTGCAGATTAAATATTCAATTAAATATATAAACATATATGTATAGTGATAGTTACTTATCTTTATTTTTTAATTTTTATTCTTCTCTATCAAAAAAAAACGATCTAAAAATAGAAATTATACAAAAACAAAAATGATTATGGATTAAACATACTTTAATAAAACTAGAAAATAACATTGGCAAACAAGACTTTCAATGGAATTCTCAATGAGTTGGTATATCTCTTTTATCTTTGAACTAACAATAAAATGGAAAAAAAAATTGAACCCCAGTTAAATCTTGCTTATGTAAACTGAAATAAATGAAAAGAATTTATTACTTATAGTTCTTTATTTTAATTATGGGATTCCATTTACCTGTAGAGTTAAAAACTAAGAGGCATGCATTTCAATAACTATACCTAAATATCTCAAAAACGAGAAAAAGTTTATAACATTGACTGCCCCACACAAATATAATTGTTATATGTTGTCTCAATTAAATTAAGATTCCAACTTAACCCATTGCACCAAATCAACCAAATTTTTCCAAATTGTTGTCATAAAACTTATAATCTTTTACAAAATTTCAAATATCTAACTGAATATCTAACGTACTTATCGAGATAATAAAATATAAATTTCGCAGTTGTATGACACCTAATTGAACCTGTTACATTAGACCAATCAAATTTTATAAAAATCTTTGCCATAAAATCTTATTTCTTTT
The DNA here is from genome assembly GCA_947095535.1 of Poecilobothrus nobilitatus. Lineage (NCBI taxonomy): Eukaryota > Metazoa > Arthropoda > Insecta > Diptera > Dolichopodidae > Poecilobothrus > Poecilobothrus nobilitatus. The sequence goes on along the minus strand of OX352772.1, from coordinate 47,162,815 downwards.
GACAAAATTTAAAATACTCTTAATTAAAGACACTGAGTTATGCTCATATATAAAAAAGGAAATATATGACAACTACTAGAACACGTTGATTAAACTTAAGTATTCAATTTTAATAGCAAAAGTAACTACTTACTTATAATTTATTAGAAAAATTTCAGAACCCTAGCTAGCTTAATTATTTTTTGAGTTATCGTACAGACGAACGGGCATAAAACTTAATTTAGTTATTCTACCAACATTTCATATAGCCTTAATTAGACACTGAGTTATGTTCACATAAAAAAAATATATGTATATATATATATATATATATATATATATATATATATATATATATATATATATGGCAGCTACTCTAATCTCCCAGTTGAACTTATTCAACTTTAATAGAAAAGAAAAATTTAATAGATTCTAACTAGTTTCATTATTTTTTCAGTTATGGAGCGGAAAGGCGGGAAGACTAACGGATGCAACATAGAATTCAATTCAACCAGAATTCAATCTGAAGCAAACATTTTACACTTTTTCATATAGCTATGACGTTATCTTTACAGTGTTAAAAATGTAATAGTAAATTTATTACAGTAACTTACAGTTAGACTTAAAACTACTTATGTTCTTAAGAATAGAAAAATGTAACCTTAAGTAAACTTAAGTTTTATTTTAATTAAGTATATAAAGCTATACTTAAGTACAATTAAAATCATGAATCAAGAAATTGAAGACAAATATTAAAACAAAATACATATATTTAAATATTATTAATAAATTTATAAGATAATAAACTTTCTCTCATCACTGTACATATATTCACATTTATTATTATTACTATTTTTCTTTTTTATTATTGTGTACATAAATATAACTCAATTACCAAATAAATATTTGTTATAGTTCATTTTGTACATTAGAAAAAAAAAAAAAAACTAAAAATAACTAACATAGTTATAAGTAAGTTAAAGCGAACAGAAATAAGTATGCATAGTTACTATAATTTATATTCTTTTATAATTTATTTATTTCAAAACAAAAAAAAAAAAACAAAAAATAAGAAAAATAAGGGCAAAAAAACAACAAAATAATACAAAAATCGTTGATAATTACACGAGAAAAGGTGAAATATAGCACCTAAATATAACACTATAATTTATCAAAATAAATTCTTTTTCTTTATAAACTTTTTCATATTATCTCTGATAAAAACTAGTTAGAAAACAATATACTTAGTTACTTATTAATAATTAAAATAAAATTTCTTTTTTTTTTTTTTATACGCTATTCAATATACTTATGTACATATACATATTATTGTAAATATATTCAAACTAACTATATTTAACTAATTAAATAATTTAAAATCGAAAACTTAAGACTTGTACTAAGAGAAAACATACATTTTAAGGTAATGCGTAATACTTATTATACTTAAGAATTTAATTTTGATAGCATACTGCATTATAATAATCATTATATAACTAAATTTATTAAAAAGAAAAAGAAAGATGCTTACTAAACTAATAAATAAAATAAAACTTAAATTAATGTACAAGTAAAAGGTCATTGTTACAGCTGTTATTATGTAAAGTGAGATTTATAACAATTGTTTATAATTTTTTTTTATTACTTAACTACTTATTCTGAAATTAACAATAATAAATATATATATACATAATTTGAACACCTATTTTTTATTTTTATTTTATAAAACGGGTTGATTCAAGTTAAACCAATCCCAAATGAAATTCACTTTTAGAGTAAAGTAAAGAGTAACCAAATACTTAGGTTTGTAAAATAGTTGTATTCAAGTATTTAGTTACTTTTTATTTTACTCTAAAAGTGAATCCATTTGCAAAATAATTGTAATTAAGTAAATTAAAATTTTTACAAATTGAGTCTCTAACTTGTAAATATTTTTATTTTAGAATCATATAGGATGATTATAAATTTTACAAGATGGTCTATTCGATTACGATTACTACAAGTTTTAAAAAATGCACTTGCTAAAAGGTTAAATAAATAAAATGAGTGCATAAAACTCTACCAAAATAAACAAAACAAAATGTTTTGAAAGGTTCTTATTACTTACTACTTACATAAGAAACAAACAGCTAAAAATAAAAAAAAATCTACTTAATCACTAAAAAATACAAGCTAAGTACTTACAAAATTAGTTAAATAAAGTTTTTAAATAAAATTTAAACAATTTAATACTTAATTGAAAAAAAAAAAAATGCATTAAAACAATCAACTGTTAATAATATATCACATTCTTTCCGTAATAACATAAATATCATAATAAGATGATTACCTATTAATCGATATATATATATACATATACTTAAATTTGTATTTAACTACCATTTAGAAAATTTATAATTAATTACAAGAAAAATTAAAAAATAAGTAACTAAGTGAGTATTTATTATATATTAAAGCAAAAGTGAAAGCAAATAAGTGAGTGCATTAATTACATAAAAAATGCATTCTTTATTTATGAATTTAATATTTTCTAATTTAAGTATTAAAATATTTTCTATATAAGTATATATCATTTTTAAAATCCTTTTTATTTTTTAATAATCTTAATAGAAACATATTAACTAATATGATAACTAATTTTAAATTAACATATATTTATTCTTATTTAAATATTCTAAAAGCCTTTCCTTCCGAAACAAAACAAAAATTGCCTTTTAAAAATATGCTCTCGGTAATTTATATACAGATTTCATAATAATATTAAAATATTCAAATTATTAGATTAGATTATAATTATGTTAGTATGTATAGGTATAGTCTATAAGATTAGATAGCCATTAAAATATTAATTCAAAAATAAAAAATTATAAAATATATGAATATGATAAGAAAATTCCGGCTCAATTAATTTAATAAGAATACCGGATCGGAATACAATAAGTAAGTAATGAGTAATTATAATTCACACCATAAAAGAATAAAAACGAAAGTGTTAAAAAAAAATTGTTAAAAGATTTTCAAATATTTAATATTTAACAAAATGTACATAACATACATAAGTAGTTAACTCTATAATCTTAAATAATAACATACATACACAAATAATATTTAAACTAACTAAGCGCCATAAATAAGTAGATAAATTTACTATGATAAATTTTACAAAAAAAAAATTTTTATGGCGCTTGTTTTAAAATATAAGTAAGTACCTGATTCATATTAAGTGTAATGATTTTTTTTTTTTTTTTTGTTTTACAATCAACAAAAGTATATTCGTATATTTAAGCAACAAGTTATAATATATCTATTATCAATACATTTTTTTTTTTTTTACGTAAAAGAATTAAAAATTTATTTTATTGTATTTCATATCAAATTATTATTAAAAGTGAAATCGTTATCACTTAGTTAGTAACTTTTAGTATCAGTTCTTAGAAATCATTCTACAATAAGTAAGTATTTTCAATTGAATAAGTGTAGTTGATTGATTTTTATTTACTTAAGTACTTATTATTAACTATGTATTTTATTTTATTATATTTTCATAACCATTGTATACAAAATATAGTACATACCATAATAAATAATAAAAGAAATATTTGACAAAAACAAACAAAATTTTCAAAATTTCTAAAATAAAATTAAAAAAACAAAAAAAAAAAAAAAATAATAATAATAATTTCTCAAAAAATATGTCAACAGATACAAAAATTTAACATGTTTTTATTTTTTTATATACATACTTATAGATACGTATGCGTTTCTAAAATATTTTTATGTATATGTATATTAATATATATATAGATAGCTTATATATATTTTTTTTTTTTTTTGGTATGTACCCAATATTAGTTATATATATATCAACAGGTTATTATCCCACCTGTTGATACGTTAAGTCATGCGAACTTTTATGTTTATTTTTTGTTTTTTCGTTATACCATGTTATATACTTTTGTTTTTGATTTTTTTTTTCTTTTTTGCAATTAAAAATTTTTTTTTGAAAATTAATTACCAATTATTTTCAGGTATAACTAATTGAAAATATTTAAATGAAAATTTTCTATTATTATTATTTAGTAATAATCATTTATTTTATTGTATTTTTAACCTACCTCACTATAATTTTACTTATTACTTATAAATAAAATAACTAATAAAAAAAAAAAAATATAGATACATACATATACATATATATGTTATATATAATTTCTACAACTAAACTAATACAATACAATCCAATAATCGTTTGAAAAGTCATAATAAATTACAGAAATATGAAAAAAAAAAAAAAAACAAAAAAAAAAAAGAAATAATCATAAGAAAAAAAGAATTTTAATTTTAAATACTTATATATTTGTATATTATATAGTTATGGAAAAATATATATTGATATGTAAATAATACAAGGTTACTTAGAATTAAATAAACTATATATTTAACTCAAATATTATAATATATATATATATATATATGTAGATAAGTATGTGTATATTAATTATAATATTTAAAACCAATGTCGTTTCATAATATTAAATAAATACTAAGTATGTATGTTAAAAAATAAAAAAGAAAAAAAGTTGATTTTCATCAAATTTAATATAATGCATATAAGTACATACATAATATATACATATTAATTTAATTGACTTAAATTAATTAATTTTCTTTTTATATAAAAAAAAAAACTACTTATTATATAATTTAAAAAAAATAAAAAATAAAAAAAAAAGTACATACTTTTATTTAGATTTTAATTTCATTTTGTTTTAAATACCTAAACTATTTTGTTTTGTACTTTACTAAAAATTAACTGGAGGATTTTTTTTTGTTAAATATAATTAATAGTTACCTAAGTATTAAAAAACGGTTTCAATTTAAACATTAAAGTTTGTTTTATATACTTATATATGTATATATATATATATTAAAATCAAGGTTTTTGTGTTTTTTTATCATTGATAAAATAACAATAAAAAAAATTCAAATTACGGTGAATTTTATAAAATGAATTTGAAACTTATATACTTAAGTAGTATAGGCATTTTTCTAGGCAATTAAATATTGAATAACATAATTTTAATAATTTTGAAAGATATTTATTTTAAATAGATTTCATTTACTTATTATCAAATATGATATGATCAATTTTCTAAAATTTTTTATAAAAATTATATGGTACGGGTGTACCTATACATTTATTTAAATATTTATTTTCTAATTTTCTGAAATAAATAATTCAATTATATAGGTAGTTAATATAAATGATTCATTAAACAAGGTAACCATAATAATTACATATTGTGTACAATAACATATATATAATTAATATCGATTTATATTAAATACATATATATGTATATATATATATATTAGTTACTTTGGTAATCAGTCAAAAACCTTCAAATTTTTTTGCTTTTATATTACAATTAAATTGTTTTTTGTTTTGGTTTTCTCAATTGTATATAGGTACATAATAATTACATGTAATATGTTCACATATGTATATTTAAAACCCCTAATGTTAAATTTTTTTTACTTCTAAATATACATAATAAGAATCCCTTTTTTTTTTTTTTGTTGAAACAAAAACCTACACATTTTATTTTGCATTGGAGTTTCTTAATTATGTATTAGCTGTATGTTTATTTTTTTTTATTTATAAAAAATATAAAATAATACATATAAAGTACATAATATTATTATATATATAAATAAGTAGGTATTAGAAATAGTATTTTTTTTTTTTAACAAATAAATAAAATTTTATTTCCCTGGAAGGACTAGATAATATATATATATCTAATGTCTAAATTTAAATTAACAGAGCTTTTTCTTTTTGTTTTTGGTTTTCTTCCTTATTTTTTTTTATTTTATTCTTGATTTTTGGAATTTTATTATGTACTTATTTAATATGTTTGTAATGTAATTTATAAGTATCATATATCTTTTACAGTCCATATCAATCTATTTTGTTGTTGTACATATTATCTTTGGCATTAATAATAGCACGTAGGTAATATAGTGGGTTAATATCCAAACCAAATATCAAAAAAAAAAAAAAAAACGAAAAAAAAAATATAGATAAGTAGTATTTTTATTCGTTTTCCCGCACGGTTTTCAATTTTCTATTAAATACGCATTAAGAAATTCTTCATTATACTTCCTAAAAAAAGAAAAAAATAAAATGAAAATAAAACAAGAATATTGAATTATAAAAATAGAGATTATGTATATAAATTGGGCTCAAAAATAAAATTGTATATCGAACGAATCATTCAACCCACTTTTCCTTTATTTTTTTTTTTTTTCTTTAACATTTCCTAAATGTAACCTTTTAACTTGGTTAAGTATACGTTTGTTGCGCTTCCGATAATAACAATAAAAAAAAAAGTAACTATTTTTATATATATATGTATATACATATATGTACATATATGAACATTATCAAAGAAAAACAATAATGAAAAAAGAAAATTTTAATAATACCTATAAATATTTAGAAAACAAAAAAATTAGTATGTACTTATATTTACTTATATCATTTATATCAGTTCAGTATGTATAACAAATATATTATATAAATATATATAATATATAGGTACTCAAAATTTAAATTGATAATGTATGTATGTAAAATAATAAGAAAAAAAAAATTAATTTCTTTTTAGATATAGTAAGTAATATAATAAATACCTGTTCCACGAGTAATATTACTGGTACTACTAGTTCCTCCACCTTTGCATGATATTAATACCTTTCTATCTGAATTCGAGCACTTTAGAAGCATTTTCAATCATTTAAATATTATATATATATATATGTATTTATATTATAATTTTTTTTTAATTAATTTAATTAATTTTCGGATATGCAATTTTTTTTTTTTCTATTTAAAATTGTTTTTTTTTTTTTTATTCACTATCAAAAATATTAACACTGTATTTCTTTTTTTATAAAACAATTGTGTAGGTACTTTATATACATATATTTGAAAATGTATTTATTTAATTTTTTAAATTTCTTTTTACACTAACAGCACAATAATTTTATTTTTACACAAACTTTATATATATTATATGTATATATATATATATATATAACAATAACTACTAAACAAACAAGAAAAATATACAAATTTCGATTTTAATTAAAAATTCTATTTTTGGCCTAGCTTTTTTTTTTTTTTTTTCTTTAATTTTACTTCGTATGTTTTGCAGAATTATTATATTATACCACAAAAAAAAAATTTCTTTTCTTAAAATAACTTTTTTTTTTTCATTAAGTTGATGAGGTATTTTTATTTATTAGTATGTAATTGAATTTTTATTAAATTTTAAAAAAATATTTTGAATTTTTTTTTTTCTAATTATTTATTATTTTAATATATATGCAAATATCTTTTTATAATTTCTTTAAATTAAATGTTAAAATGTAAATATTAATATGTATATTATTGTTTTTCTTCTTTAGTTATAAAACTATGAAGTAAATATCTACAATAATCTATTTTCGTTTGCCTTCGTGGACTGATGGAATTTCGTTTTTTTAATTCTTCGGTTTATTTTTACCGGTGTTTGACATTTAAATTTTTAAAATGATAAAATGACATTTAATTATTTTGACATTTTTTACCGCAAAAATTATTTTATTGTGCGGTTCAGTGCAAACGGTTATATTCTATTTTAGTAATTTATTATGTGGTGTGCTTTTATTGCCAGATGTTTTTTTAGCAAGAATATATTATTTGTTTTTTTTTTTGCTTTAATTACAATATTTTACAAATTGTTTACATTTCTGTCTCATTTAAATAAATTAAAATATTTCAACTATTTTGATTATAATTATTAAATTTAAATATTAGAATAACTTTTAAAACTCTTTTCTGTTCTAGGGTTCGTACCATTTAAGTTTTTCCCTATAATCTACAACATTTTTGTTTTCCTTGTCACTCCTATAGTCCTATGAGATTGAGGAGTGTAGGACATCAACTAAGTTATTTATTGTTCATATTTGACTAAGCTTCAGTTTCGTGAATCATTAATTTCACTAAGCCGTTGATTACTCGGCTGTAGCTATTGTACGAGACTAACACGTTTCTTTTTTATTTCTACGCCATCTATTATCTGATACAAGAATTAACTACACATTAAAGAACTTTATTAAAGAATATGAATTTTGATTTTTTTTTAAGATTAAAGTATTAAACTTACTTGAATTTCTTTTATAACATGTAAAAAATTATAAGACAAAACAAAAAACAAATATGTATGCATTTATTAATATTTTATACATTATCGTTCCTTTTCCACTTTCGATTTTGTACAAAAAATAAAATAATTTTATCTTAACAATCGTTCGTACAGTTTAAAGTTCTTTTTATGTTTTATAAGATTAAAACTTTCTAACTGGTTAAAAATAATTCCCGAAGACTTAACACACGAAAAGAAATTCAATTTTGTTGATATCAATTCAAATTTAAATTGAAGCCCATTGGTTTTTATGAGAAATTTAGTGGTTATCCCTATTTTTCATTGGTAGTACAGAGACACACAGTACACTATATTTTCTTCTCTTTCTGAAAATGCGATAATATCCACGAAATTTCTCATAAAAACCAGCCTTAATTCAAAATTATAAATACCCTTTTAATATGTTAATGTTTAAAAATACAAATGACAATTTTCTAAGTCTTATCTTTTTAATATGTATTTTATTATTATTAAGTTTTATTAAATAAAAAATTTTGTCAATTGAATAAGCAAAACCAAATTGTAATGATTAAAAATGTATTTTATATTATATTTAAAAATGAATTTAATGAAATATCTTTAGCATAAGTATATCAATCATATTCAGAACATTAGAGTAAACTAATATATATTTTAGTATTGATTTGAAAACTTTGCAGTTAATCGTCAAACGGCTGTTAGAATAAATAAAATGTGTTTAACAAAATTGTTCAGATTTGGAATAAATCCAGTCTTAATTGATTGTATAAGAATCGACAACTATGTTTATTGGGTAACAAAATATTACCATACAGTGGTGGTGAAAAATTCAATTTGTCTAAAATTTGTTTGTACACAAATATTAACATTACAAAGTTTTAAGTTTTGTAGTGTAAAATTTTATAAAAATGCCTCAAAAAATGAATCCTAAATGTTTGCAATGTGATAAAACGAATTCTCCTATGTGGAAATCATCAGAAACTGGCATTATCTGTTTTGATTGTTTTGAACAAAATTGTAATTCGGAACAAATAAAATCGGAAGTTAATGAAGAATTAGAAATCCAAAAAGAGGATAATGAGAATGGTGAAAAAATTAGCTTAAAAACTAGAAAAAGTGCTAGAATGACAAGATTTAAAGCAAAAACTGCAGCCGCAACTAAAGTAAATAATAAAGGAAGAGGAAGACGACACATTTTTAAGAAACGTATGTATTTAAAATTGAACAAAATTAAAATGTTTTTATTTCAAACGATATGTTTTTTAAGGAGTATTTAAATCTCCTATGGTTCCTGCCTCAACAAGAACTGTTGAAAGTGTCTTTTATAAAGGATCCTATATTCAAGTTGGTGATATTGTTTCTGTAATGGATGCAAAAGATAATGTTTACTATGCTCAAATTCGAGGGCTTTTAGTCGATACATATTGTGAAAAGGCAGCATTTTTAACATGGTTAATACCAACAAAATATTCCCCACCGCCAAATGAAAGATTTGACCCTAGTACATATTTAATAGGTTAGAAATTATTAGAAATTAATTGAAAATATAATTTAAAATATTTCTAATTTTTTTAGGGCCAGATGAAGACTGTCCAAGAAAGTTATCATGTTTAGAATTTATTATGCACGCGCCCAGTAATTATTATCACGACAAAACAACACCGTTCCCACCACCATATTCAATGGATTTTGATTCAAAATCTGCTGGTTTTATATGGACAAGCTTAGCTGAGCAAATTGTAAAGTCAAAGTGATATTAACTATAGCAAAATTTATTTAGTTTTGCTATAATAGAATAATTTTAAAGAGTTTTATAGTTTATAAGTAATTAGTTTTTATGGTTAATAATTTTATAAATATAAAAAATTGCCAGCTGTAGAATGTAGGACTAAAGGATTATACTCTTTTGATGTTTTTTTTTTTGTGTATATTATAAACATAACATTTTTTATTTTATTTTTTTTTTTGTGTTCATTATTAATAAAAATCTTCTTCAGGATCTTTTGTTGCACTTGCTTGATTTTTAATTTGATCTTGGTTGGAATACATTTCTGCTACTTGACTTGCGGAAGTTGCATCTTCTACAGATTTATCGTCACGTATACGAATGAAACGTGGAAAACGTAACGATATTCCTTTTTCTGGATCAACAATACCAGCTGCAGCCTTATGTACTGGACTTAAAGATAAATCAGCACATTTAACTTCCCATACTTGAACTGGTTCAAACCATTCATCTGGTTCATGTGAACTATCAAAACGAAAATATGATTTTGGACCTCCAGGCAAAATATGAGATTTAAAGAATTCTGCATGATTTTGTAAATCCTCATCACTAAAACCAGTACCAATTTTACAAATACTTTGATATTCTTCATTTTCAGCATCATAACAAGCCAAAAGAAAACCACCATAAGTACCAGTACGTTTACCTTTACCACGATAACCACCAATTACAACTAAATCTAATGAATCACCTACCCCAGTCAAATAATCTTTCTTTAATTTTAACCAATTACGTGAACGTTTTGCAATTTCATATGTTGCTTCTTTTTCTAAAGTTTTAACCATCAAACCTTCACAATTACCTTTAATTGAATCTTCTAAAAATGTTTGAACTTCATCTACATCACTGGTGTCAATTGCGCTAGCAAATTTAAATTGACCTGCAATTTCAATGAAATTCTCTTTTAATTTAGCACGTCTTTCTATAAAGGGCTCCGTAACTAATGGATTATTATTCAAATATAGCAGATCAAACATGTAAACGCAAACTTGAACCTTGATTTCATTTTCATCAGCATCTTTTCGTTTTCTAGTACTCAAAACTTGGAAAGGCAAAATTTGTTGTCGTTCAATATCCCAAGCTACAACTTCACAATCTAATATATAAGATTTCACATTCTCTTTTTTCATATCTTCTATTCTTGATAAAATATCTGGATATTTGCTTGTATTGTTTTCTTGATTCCTGCTGTATATGCTGTACTTTCCATTTTCATCACGATGAATCTAAAAATATCAATGAACATAAATGTATAGAAACAAAATTGTTTTCATTAATCAAAATACCTGTGCTCGCTCCCCATCATATTTCCATTCACAAGTGAATTTTAATCCTTCAAATCTCTCCAAAACTTCATATACACCTTTCGTAGGATGTGCCAACATAGGTTTTAATGGTGTACCAGGTTCCATTGGACAACATTCCAATAATTTTTCAAATCCATTTGCCAACAGAGCTGGAATTATTTTATTATAATTCGGGCATTGGCTGTAAATTAAATTAAATCATCAACAAAATGATTAAATAATACAAAATTTAATAATCGTACCAATAAGCAGTTTTCAAAATTAATATATTTTCATCACATAATGCTTTAAAAGCATTCTCACCCATTTTTTTTGCTGCATTTAAAATACTAGGTGGAAAATCTTTTTGCGTTGGCGGTGTTTTTGTGCATGCAATTGCTAATGCTTGTAATAACGATTGCTCAGCTAATCCAATTCTTAATTTACCACCCAATGAACGTATGAAATATCTTGCTTCTGAATGACGACATGCAACAAATATTGATTGAATTTTATCAATTTTTTTATTTGTTGATGCAATTCCCGTCATTTTTGCAATATCTTTTAATTTATTAAATACACCTTCAATATTTAATGGTGCTGGTATAAACATTAATCTTTGATTACTTCTTGATTGCTCTGCAACAACACCCAAATCTCCAATCGTTTGAACATCAGATTTTATTTGTGCTAAACTTCTGCCAGTTGTTTGTAAAATAACTTTCATTAAATTAGTTTCAGCTACTCCTAATTCAACTCCTAAAAAAATATTTAAATTAAAATTTAATTTTTTAGTTCATTTAATTCTTTTTACCTTCATAAGCTGGTGCCAATTGATTTAACGATAAATAAACACTTGGAAGTAAATCATTAGGACTTAGAACTATTACTGATCTAAAATAATTACTTAAAACTTCGATCATTTTTAAACGACTACTAATTTCTTCAACCATTTGAAATGTTCTTGTCAACGCTAAATATGGTACCCTATCAATAAAAACAAAAATAGATTTATATTAATCAAATACTTGAAGACAATAAAAAAACATACTTTTCTCCTTTTTTCCAAAAAGCATCATTAATTGGATGATATTGATTTTTTGATGGGTCATAATCTGAACCTTTTTGACCAGCACCAGCTGATTGCACTTTTAATTCTTTTTTTACGGTTGATACATTACATTGTACAGACTCATTTTCTGATATTGAATCATTTTTGTCATCATCTTTCGAAAGTTTACTATTTGCTGCTTTTTCTGAATTTTCACTATTTGATTTAGGAGGTGATTTCGATTTTGATTTTGGACTAGTTTTTTTTTCCTCTTTTATTTGAGTTTTTCGAGACTTTTTAGTACTTTCTGAAGATTTTTTTTCTTTTTGTTGATTTGTTGTTTTTTGTTTAGGTGATGTGCTCTTTGAGTTTTTTAGACTTTTTTCGGTTAATTTATCTTCAGTAATATTAGTTTTAATGTTAGATGAATTTTTTGGAACTCCATTTGTCGTTATAGATTTCGGTTCTATTGATTCCTCTTTAGGTGATTTCGGTTCTTTAAATTCCTTTTTAGGTGAATGATTTAACAATTTAATAGTCTCTTTTTTTGGTGATGAATATTTTTTTTTTGAAATGTGGCTAAAACTATTTAAAAATTCATAAATTAACCCAATTAATTATTTAGTATTTAAAATATTTTTACTTTGTATCAGAATTTTCTTCATCGCTACTTGATATTCTGCGACGTTTCACTTTTTTAGTACCAATTGCTTTTTCACTGTAATAGGAAGATTGAATAAAATTAAAGTTATTTTGACTATTTAAACATATTTTCTTGATATTATATTTTTTTTGAATACTATGAACAGCTAATATATAAATTAATCTTCCTTTAATAATATTAAACATCTGAAAAAATAACAAAAACAAAAAAAAAAATGTTTTATTTTAATTACAATAAATACATATTACCTATCTTCATCATCAGATTGAATAGGTTTTGGTTCATCGGATTTGGCGGGAAGTTGTTTATGAAAAAATGATCTACGGGATAATTTGGAATTTGAATGATGTAATATTTATTTTTAATTTGTTACTCACAGTATTGATTTTTGAGCCATAAATAATAAAAAAACTTATTACAAATTATAAAATTAGTTATAAATTTTATTCAAAACAGAAATAATATTCTTATTGTTTTTTTCAGAAGAGAAATTCACATTGAAATAAAATAATAAACAAAACAAATTATTTTTGACATTAGTCAGCAATGGAGGGAAACTAGGTTATGCCCGAAATTAGAAATAAAATCGATTAATCGTTTGTTGCAGATAGCTAAAAGAGACGATTAAATTAAAAATTTTCTAATTTTTGTGATGGTTGAAAAAATTATAAAAAACAATATGTTGAATTTTGGATAATTAAGTAAATTTTTTATCCTTTTTAATACGAAATTTAAGCAATAAGAGAAAAGTATAAAAAATTTGGCATTATAAAAAGTTTTTGAAACTGCAATAAGTTTTTGAAATAATACTTATAATAAAATTACAAATATTCTTACAAATAGATGGGAAGAAGGATGTAGCCGTCTCTTTTCTTTTTATATGTTTTCCTATCTTAAGGTCTTCATTTAAAAAAATGCATATACATTATATATATAATATAATAATATGTACTATGTCATTTTATTCACTCAGCTGTTTGTAATTATGAAAATGTAAAGCAGTTTCTCATAAACAGTTCAATTTAAAAAATTTTAAGTTGTTATATAAATTAATAAATGCGAAATAATTTCTTTTTAAAATTAAAATTTAATTAAACAGTTTAAATTAAGTTAAAAACAGTTGTTAGAAATTTTAACACTTGTAAAGTAACAAAATGAGTTATAAAATTCTTAAAAAAAAAAAATTAAAAATGGAACTATTTCAACTTTTATGAAATTATTTCTGAAGAAACTAAAGCAATACATAAGTACGGTTCTTCCTTTTGTTTCTCAAAATTGATTCGAAATATTTTATCTGTTAGATTTATCGAGTAAAAAATTGTTTTTTAATTTGCCCATTTTATCTGTCGTCCATCTATTGTTATTTAAGCAACGGTAGTACAATTATGACATTTTGTTACTTCATTATTACTGTTTACTTGTTACAATTATGACATTTTGTCACATGTCTCTCTTTTTAAACTTTAAAAAAAGCCATAACCTTCATTAATTTTTAATTCTAAAAATTAATGTAGGTTATGAATAAGCACATACGTGATCATGACGATGACATCATCTTTTCCCTCTTTAACTGTCAAAAAGTAAAGTTTTTTTTTTTTAGATCTAAACTTTAACATTCATAAACTTTAAAATTGGGGTAGTGCATACGTCATCATTAAATATTCTTAAAAATTCAATTGCTAAATTCTTATAATCAAAGACTTAATGAAAATATTAATTCAAGAAACTGCAGCTTAGTCTTAAATCAATAATAAATAAATAAACCGACACCGACGAGTTAATATAAAAGCATATAAAAATTGTTTTAATCGGTATTGAAGTAAAATGAATATGATATGTACATACGTATGTTAGTACATACATACATATGTATGTATGTAGATGTACTTTAAACATAACCTACATTAATAACCTACATGTATGTCACATTGTCACCTACATGTATCTCAAAAAAGTCAATATGACTTAAACTCCCAAAACTAAGTTCAAGGCAAAAAACTATTAAATATTTAAATGTAATAATTTATCTTCTATTGTGTACATAATGTACACATTATGTAAGTATTTTAACAAAATTATAGAGGAAATGTCAACAAGTTATGTACGGTGGTAATGAAAACCAAAGTCTTATAAATTATAGTTTTATGTGAAATAGTTTTATGTGGCTCAGCCAATAGCGTCAGACGAAATATCCAAAAATAAAAAATGAAATAAGATACAAAATATTTATGTTTTTTTTTGTAATTTATTCAAAAACGAGGAAGAGTGCAGTAAACTAGACTGTGTCAACTCTGGGATACCCGTATGAACGTAATATATCATGTTTCTAAAAAACTTTGTCATCTTTTAAAAAAATTGATATGTTTTTAGTACCGATGTTAACTAAGATATATTTATGTAAATACAACTGACAGCTACCCGAATCTATTGCACCAGCACAATCAAATTTTACAAAAGTTATTGCCCTAAAACTTGCTCATCTTTTGTAAGATTTCAGACGCTTAGATTCATTAAGTTCCAAGAGGTACAAGAAGCCTGAACCAGCTGCTGTAGGTCAATCAAATTTTACAAAAGTTTTTGGCATGTAACTCGATATCTGTTCACTAAATTTCAGATACCTAGATTCAATAGACACTAAGTTATTTTTATTTAAAAAGAGAAGTTGTATGACAGCTATTCGAACCCGGCGACCGAAAATGCTGGATTTAAATAGAGAAACTAACAGTTTTGTAAAAGTGACGTAAAAACAATTTCAGCCTCCTAGCTCCTTTATTTTTTGAGTTATCGTGCGGACGGACTAATGTACATGGCCTAATGGACTCAGAATTCGATTCTGTGGCGATCAATACCGTTGATACTATATCTAGCTAGGTTCCTTTAAGGTGCCACAAACGTTATGACAAATTTATTATACCCTTGAACATAGTTCATACGGGTATAAAAAGACAAATTTTGAAAAGCAGGATTTTTAAAAAGCGAGATTTTAAAAGGTGAGATCTAAAAAAAGCGAAATTTTAAAAAATCCAGATTTTAAAAAGCAAGATTATCAAGAGCGAGATTAAAAATGTCAAGATTTCGTGCCCAACCCTCTGGCAAGTATGTCATATGTGTAATTTTTGAATCCATCCTATTTATTTCTTTGTTTACAACTTGTGCTGCATATTGTTTTGGGCACTAATTTCCATGACTCATTAATAAGATTTGGTATCAATAACAAAGTATACAGCAATAAAATTATTTAATCCGATCAATAAATCAAAACTAAAAACAGAATTATGTAAAAATGCATCTATAAATACAATAACAAACCAACAAACCTGTTTTGTGCATAGGTCATATTATAGTCATTAAAAAAGTCTTTTCTCGTTGTAAGAACGATAATTGTAACATAAAAATTTAGAAATTTAGAAAAATGAAATAGCTATGAACCAAAAATATTTATTTATGTTTAATTAGAAAAATCAATATATTTTTGTAAAATCTAAATGAAATATGGTCAAAAGTCAAAACGAATGAAATAAAATTCAAAAATATTTTTCAAAAATTTTTTTTTGGATCTTATCGCATTTTCCACTTTTGGATGATATGTCGTCTGACGCTATTGTGCCTGCGCAGTTTTACGTAATCAGATGTCATGGAACCAATGTAATTCAATCTAGTTAAGTCTAAAAATAAGTTGACTTAAAATAAGATAATTATTGTTTAAAACTTATTTTACTTTAAAATCATATTTAAAATTTAAGTAAACAAATTATATGCTTCATTGTGTCAGGTAGGTTATATTGATATACATACATATGTACACATTATGTAGATATTAGTTTTAAAATATATTTTTTCGTCTCTACTCCTTTAAAATCAAGTTAAATACAAAGATTATTTTGTAGATTAGCTTACAGAGCCGGAATGTTATTCCAATTTTACACAACGAAATTTTAATTTAAAATAATGAACTTTTGTGATGGTTCCAATTATTGATGATGGGTTCATTCTGAAGGGGTTAATATTTAGTTTTACTCTGAATATCTCTTGAGGCGCTTGGACTACAATAGTAATAATCACTATAATAGTAGAATCACTTCAGAGAAGCTCTTCCAGTGCTCCTCACCGAAGATTCTTCTTTCGATCCGAAAATTGGGCTTGGGCATTGTCTCTTCTATACCTATTTGCTTGCCGCGTCCTGTTAATATCAGATCTATTGTGTTGAATATCAATTAATTTTTAACTACATATATAATTCGGGAACTAAAGCAGCTTCGATTTACCGAAAAACGATTTACCCAATTTTAAAAAGATTAAAAATAAACAAAACAACGTAAACAAAAAAAAAAAATAAAAGAACTAAAATGTACCGTTATATAGAAATTATTATTAAATTAAAAAAAGTAAACAATTTTTTTTTAATAATCCTATGCTTGAACTTAAAATCACATTTTCAAGATCAACACATAATTTCCAGCAACATTTAGAGCATCTAAAGACCCTTTTTTTTAATCTTGCTGCCAACTTTACACTTCAAACGATTTAAGATATTTGAATTTCCTACCAATATTTTCTAAAGGGTTATTAACTCCTTAATGGCTTCATTGTGCATTTTATTTGTCCAAATTTTTTAAGTGGGCACGTAAGCTAAATCGTTCAAATATTTGGATGATGATTGTTATGAAAATAGGAGAAAAAATAATTTGTAGTAATTCCAAGTAAAAAAAATTGGGATTGATTGGGCGATTGGTTCGATTGGCAGATTGGCCACACACTTAGGAGGTGATAAAAAAAATTACAGGGCTTGAAATAACTATGATCTAATTATATTGAAACCCAACCCAAAATCAAACAACTCGTTCATAATACAGTCAGATGAAGAAATATTTTTCGAATGGCTTATATCTTACGTGCTCCTAGAAGCCCTCCCTATACGAATAAAAGCCAAATTTTTACATTTTAAAAATTCTAATTCCTAATACAATTTATATGTACCTTTTTTTACACTTTTCAATTTATTTACATTACATTGTGTTTATCTAATTCTAATCATATTCAAAAAGTTTTAAGTTTTTTTTTTCTTGTTTGTTATTTTGTATTATAAAATTGAATCGCATATGAAAGTGAGGCTAAAATTTAATTGATTCAAGAACTAATGTCGTCATTATGATTAACATAACATTTAGATTACGATCATCTGAATAAATAAATATTTTTATTGTAATCAAATTAAAAAAAAAAAAAAAATGTTTTGCTAACGTAGGAAAAAGGCAAATGACAACACTGTACCTACACATGCACTTGTGTGTGAACGTATTAATGGGAATTAAAATGCATTTGCTGTGATTAAAAAGTCTAAGTCTGGCTGAACCTATAGGCAAAAAAAAGATAATAAATAAAATATTTACCGTAAATTCAATTAACTAAAACATTAACTTAATTTTTAATACGATTTTATACAGTTTTCTGCTAAATAGAGGTTTTTATAAGCGAAAGAGTTACATATGTATGTACGTATGTATATAGAAAACGATATATGTATATAGAACACGAGTTAGTAGCTATCTTTTGAACAAGAATTTGCCAGCGAGTTAATATATTTTTTTTAAGTAAGACCTATTAATGCCTATAATTTAGAAATAAACAAGAGAAATAAGAATTAAAAAAGTCTAATGATAGATTTGTTAAAGGATGTAGAAGGTCGATCTATACATATAAGTCACTAAATGAGTTAATTGTTCAAAATGAGAAACAAGATAAACAAGTGCTTTATTTGTCCTTGATGAAGTAAGATAAGATTGTCTGCGGGAACAGACCCTTGTAAAAATTCTTGTAAGTGGAAACCTTATATAGAAATTTAAGTGATTCTAGTGAGAACTTCCTTTTTTATATTTCCAACTTTTAATCGTTGAAAGATTGAAGTTTGACGGGTAATAAAATCACGAAATATTATCAGAAGAATAAAAATTGATCAATAATCTGTACACTAAAAAAAAATGTCTGAAATTTAACCTGATTGAATGGAATCTTATTTGGTTGGAACGTTTCAAGAAGGGCATGTGACAGACAAAACTCGGTACACAATGTTAATTAAAGAGCCTTAGAGCTAAAATGTGAAAAATTTCAAATTTCTTAACCGAACAATAATTTAAAACTATGTTTATAATAGAGATAGCAGACATAGGCAAGTAAAAGGCCATAAATAATATAGAATTAGCTACGCAATGTACAATAATTAAGCAGATGATAATTGACCACCTAATTAACCACCACAACCACCATAACCACCACCTAAGAAGTTGAAGTTTTAGTTCACAAAAACTGCAGGACGATACATTTAGCGGATTAAAATATATAATAGAAAATATAATTGTAAATGGAATTGGAAATAAGAGGAAAACTTACTTTAGTTACGAACAGTCTACTTCAGATTATATAAATAGACTATGTACACTACAGATCGATTATAAATTAATTTTAAAGTGTTTAGACTCTATGACTTCTTTAGAATAATAACATCACTAAAAATAATGAAAAGAAATTAGTTCGAGTTAAAAATAAAACAAAGTTATTGAAATTTAAAAAATAATTTCGTCAAATAACAAAAAGGTAAATAAAATAAATATATACTCTGAAATAGAACAGTAAAATAAATTATATAATATAAAATTATAACACTAAGAAGGTAAGAAGAATAATTTGTTAGGAGTAAAACAGAAGTAGGAGTAAAATAGAAGAATATACCTTCCAATAATTCTATGTAGGAGTCATAGAGAAGAGCCATAGAGTCATAGAGAAGATTTTAAGCCTATAAAATTTTAGTAGATTTTACTAAGTAAATGAGATCAAAATTCTCGACAACTCAAAATAAGAACTGACCAAAGTTAATTTCTTAAAAAAAGAAAGTGTCTAAGAGAAAAAGATTAAGGAAAGATATAGGAGTAAGATAATGGAAACCAATTATAAAATATTTAAATCTAAAAAATGTTACAAAAGACGGATAGAATTTATATAAAAATATTACTAAAACAAAACTAAATTTTATTTAAAATTGTGTCTACTCGTTAGTTTTTAACTGAAAGATGTCTTGCATCCTATTTAAATTATCCTATTCTCATTTTCTATATCTCATAATTTAAACTATTTGTAACAAGTCGAACTTTCAGCCTTGAAAGAAAAATTTATATTTTTTTTTAATGGATAACAATTTCATTTATTTCTTATTCAAGTTTACCAATTTAGATGTTTTTTTTAGAAAATTGTTAAAAGTCTGTAACAGTCTCAACGTTTAAAACAGTCCTATTTTAAAATGTGCATATAATATATGTAGGTATTCTCATTTGCTTCATACTTTTTTTTCAATCTAAAAACGCCAAATGACATGATGTTTTCTTACCTTCATAAATCAATATTAAAATTATACAAATTTAGTATTTAAATTTATCGTTATGTGAAATTTTGCTTCAAAATTTTGACCTTATTTAATATCCACATCATTTTTTTGTAGCACCTCCTATTTATGAACTGTTATAGGGATAAAAAAAATTTAAAATTTACAATTTTTCAACACCTGTAACTTAAACACCTTTACAAATTTTGGCAAAATAAAAGTGGAAAGGTGACTTTTGCCAAAGAAAAAGCTTCTAGATTATGTTTTTACACATGTATTAGCAGATTTTTTTTTAAATCATGTACGGTTGCCTTAAAATTAAAGAAAGGTGAAGGGTCTTTTGATTTTGCACAATTTTCTTTTTACATACATATTATATAAAATTCTCAGAAAATTTAAAAATTTTGATGTAAGTCCATAGTGTTCTAAACAATTTTTATTATCTTTTGGAAAATATCCTTTAGTGTCTTTAGTATGCGGAAAGTGCCTTTAATATCCTTTATAGTTTTGGGTTTTGTCTTGTTCTTAAAGTATACTTTAAACACAAATTGAATAAATGGGAAGAGTTAAATTTACAAAAAAAAAATGTGAATATGAGGTAGTATCAGGTACCAACACTAAATGTTCTACAGCTCTACAACAGCTCTATAGTACTATACCTAGAACAACCTAGAGCAAAAAAGTACAAATTTTAGCGTTCATTTTTTTTAGTTTTATTCATAGTTTTAGAAACGTGTTTCTTTTGTTCGAAAGTGTTCTAATTTTGGGTTCATTATATGTTTGATTGATTATTAAAATAAAATTAAGTAAAATTAAATAAATTCATTCCTATAGATGTTTTGTGTTTTCCAATTAAATATCATAACATCTCTATAAAACGTGATTATATTATTATACTTTCATATCCTTGTAAAGAAAAGTACAGTATTATTATATTTGTTGTCTGTGAGGTAATAACATAAGAGCAAAATTATTGAACGGTTAATAGGTTATAGTCACTTTCAAAGTGCTTAATAACACAATATTTTTGTAAAAATTAAAAAAATAAATAATAAAAATTTAAAATAAAATTATAAAAAAAAAAATAACAATATAAGAAAAACCAAAAAATAAAAAAAAAATAATAATAGCATCTTTTAAAATAACTGATAGCAAAAAATAATAATAATAACAAAAGATAATAAAAAAAATATCATTGTAAAGAAATTAAACTATGTATTTATTATATTTTTTTTTTATTTATTTTAATTCTGTTTTATTTTTTTTTTTTGTATTTTTTTTTTATTCATTTTTTTTTTGTAAAATAAGTAAATATTTTACTCTGGAATTTCATCAGTTTTAATTGATCTGTTTTGTGTTTTAGTTTAATTGTAATTCGCTGATTTGAAAATACAAAAGACATAAAAAGTTAATCTGAACATTTGAAGAAAAAAAAAAAAAATTTTTTTTGTGTTTTATTTATTTTTTTTAATATGAAAATTTAATATTTAAATTGAAATACATAATATATTATATATATACTTTTAATATACATAATATATTTAATAGTTAGTTTATTGTAAATAAATTTTTTTTAAGAATAACAAAAAATGAATTTAAATAACGTTTAGAAACAGTTAAAAAACAAAAAAAAAAAATAATAAAAGAAATGTATTAAAGGTGTAATTTTAGTGATATTTAAAAAAAAATATATATATTTTAATGATACTTGTATATACATACATATATAATAATAATATACATATATAAATCTAATTGGTAAAATAAAATTAATTTTAAATTTAATATAATGTGCACAATATTTAGAATATTTTAAAGAAATTTCAGTTCTTTTTCCGTTATTTTTCAAAAGACCGTTATTTTTTTAAGCCGCTATAAATTCTAGAAAAGAGTTTCAAAAATGTACCGTTTTTTTTTTAAATTTAATTTTTTTTTATTTTAAATTTATTGTAAAAGTTAAATGTTAAAAGGTTTCAATTTTAATTAGAGTTCATGTTTAAAGTTTAAAAGGTTCGTTAGTTTTTTTTTTTTGTTTTTTTTGTAACGATTTTTGGGTTGATCTGCTTTCATTATACAAAAGTAATATTCAATAAATGACTTCTATGGTGACATTAAAGCATAATTTTGTGACATCAAGAGTATTTTAAATATAGATTTATTTTTGTTCAATTAACAATTTGTGTGATAGGTATATATACATAGGATGGTGTGTCAATGCGATAAAGTGATAGGATGGGTCGAATTAATAAAACTGAGCTTGATCTCAAATCTGAATTTTTCAAATAAAATCTACAACTGAACTTGTAGTTTTTGTTTGAAAATATGACATTTAAATTCTAACTCAGTTTTATTCATTCGATCCAATTTTTTTTTTTTTTTAAAGCATTTCTTTGCCACATAAATGTGGATAGGAAATTACAATTTGCTGTTCAGCCGTGGCTGTAAATGTCGTAAAGAGGAATAACTCTTACGATGTGCGTGGAATTTGAACCCACACTCCCTCGGCGTTTACAGCACCCACTAGGCCACCGAGGCCCCTATAAGTATCGTTTTAAACGAAATTTTTAAGCAGAATAAATTTAAGATTTGATTCGGATTCGATTTAACATTAGTGAAATATATTTTGTCTGATCTTTTTTGTTTTAATTCTATCTATATAAGATCACTTGGAAATGGATATAGTTACATACATATTTATTGTATCATATTAAATGAAAACAATTAAATAATTATTATTAAAATGACTGAAAACAAGAACTTGATGAATGTTAAGGTTTTAAGACAACTCCTTAATATTTAACTCTTATTCCTTAATATTTAACTCTTAATATATTTTTATTGACAATTTTCAAGCTTATTTTCAATTTCGATATATGTCTATCAATTGACTTTTATACTTATAGTTCTTATAGACTTTTATACTTTCTACTTCGTAGCTATATGCGCAGTATTTACGGGATGCAAAATTGTCCGCTAATCAGATTTTTTTTTTGTTATACAATATCGTAAATACAATATCGTAAATATATCTTTGTTACTATTTACGATAATTAAAAAAAAACTCTCTGTTTTATTAGGATTTTTTTTACATTCCATTATAATTTATATACACATACATATGTACATGTATTACATCTAGTTTAATGACTTTGAAAATTAAGTAAAAGGTGATCGTTTTTTCGTTTATTATACAGCATTCTCTTTTCTACTTTTAAAACAACTTTGTGAACTTACATATAGACTGTGATCCCGTTTACTCAAGAACTACATATATATTTAGATTCCCATTTACAATGATCTGTATTTAACTTTAGTTAACTTCAGTTTCAAAATGTAAAGTTTAATTTATCACGTGGTTTAATTTATCAATTTTTTATTGTCAATGATGAAAAATGAGGTTATAAAAAATTTTAAATTTTATTTATTGTTTAAGTGCGTGTAAGCACAGAACAAATTTTATGTTGTCAATTGTAAAAGATCAAATTATTAAAACTTCCAAATTCTATATTATATTCCTACTATTGAAAGAAGCAAAAATGTTTAGAATACTTATACATAGATGCAAATTGCAATAGATATTTTCAAATAAAAATTCTTAATTAACAATAAATGATGACGTTTTTATTTAAATAGCGTCAACGACAAGATAGAATTCGAATCTATTGCAATCTGAGGGGGTCCTGGAGTGTCATTATTGTTTGCGTTCGTTCTACACGAAAACAGTAGTTGACAGTAGTTGGGAGTAATTGCCGCCAATTGGTAAAAGAAACGCGTAATCGTATTTATGACCCACATCTACAACTATACAAAGGTTGTTGTAGTTGTGGGTGTAAAAAAGTGTAGTTTACTCTGTAAAATGAATGCAAACAATAATTGACAATAAAGAATTTGTCCATAAACGTTTTACGCACAAGTTATATTTATTTATTTGTTTTTTTTTTTTTTTTTTTTTTAAAGAATACATAATAAAATACGTTATGTTTGTGCACCTGTAATCATATAAAAATTTTTGTAAAAATTTAAATATTTTTCTTTAAAACAAAAAAATTTTCTTTTTATGTTAAAGTTTATTTTTAAATAGAGATGAATAAAAAGAGTTATACATATTTAATTATAATTATTATTAATATAAAACTGAATTAATTGGTATATAAATTGATTAACCTGTTGTTTTTTTTTGTTTTATTTTATTGTTCAGATGCAAGTAATGTTTAATCGTATATTTAAAATGAATTTTCAGTTAAATTGGTTTTTCTTTTATAGATTTTTATTTTGTATGCTTAGGTGTTTTTAAAAAAGCCTGTTGCTATTTTTCTCCGTTATCTATAATTAGGTATATATCTTTTTTTAGCGATCATTGGTGATAATATTTTGTTTTTAAAGAATTTCATTGCCTTCATTATTCTTACATATACATATTTCCTTTTTTTTTTTTGTTACATACATGTATAATATAAAATATATGTACATATTAAGATATTTTTAAAAAAAAATAATGATTCAAAATAAAAAATTTCAATTATGACTCAAAAAATGAGTGGTTTTATTTATATGTTTTGCAAAAAAAAAAAAAGAAAAAAAGAAACAAATCAGAATTGTTGTTGTATATAGAAAGATGTAGAAAATATAATATAAACTTCCAGTTTTTCCTAGTTATTAACAAGGAAATTTTTGTAATGTATAATTTATTTTTTTTTTTTTGTAATTTGAATAATTTTTATTTCAGTTTATTTCAGTTTAACCTGGTTTTAAAAAAAAAGTCTATTTTAATTTTTCTACGTAAAGAAAACAGAAAAAAGTTATTTAAAATTGTTTTATTTTTTTTTGATTAAAATTTTTCTATTATTAATTTCAATAATCAAATCGAGAATAATAAGTTTGATTTGATTTGTAAATTTAAAAGATTCATTTAGCAGGATAATAGAATTTTTTTTTTTTGTAAAGATATTGTAAGTATATACCTATGTATAGGGCGACTCGTAAGTAAATGTATTAATATAAACCATCGTATATAGACTATAGGGGATAGTGCGTAGACAAAAGTTTTGTGCCTAAAAGTATATTTGGTAAAAATTTTCTTTGTTTTGATTAAAATGACCATAACTTCGATTGCAAATAAGAATAAAATATTCTGAAAATGTTTTTTTAAAAGCATTAGAAAGGAGCTCATTTGTGTACTTAATTTTTTTCGGGGGGCCTCGGTGGCCTAGTGGCCAAGAGCGTATAAAATATGCTGTAAACACCGAGGGAGTGTGGGTTTGACTCCAACACACGTCGTAAGAGTTATTCCGCCTTACGATATTTACAGCCACGCCTGAACACTGGAAAGGCTGTGTAATTTCCTGTCCACATTTATGTGGCAGAAAAATGCATTAAAAAAAAAAAAAAAATTGTTTTTATAGTACAGAAAAAAACTTTTGGTATTTTGATGAAGTTTCTTTACAATAGCTGTCAAAATTTTCATATACACTACTAAAGTCAAAGAAAAGTCAAAAATTTTAACGATATAGAAATTTCAAAATAAAGTAGACAAGGTGGCATGAAATAACGCCGAAAAAAAATTAAATAACGCATTAAATCTTTTTTTTGCGGCCTCATTTCATTTTGTTTCGGCATTATTTCATTTTATTGTGTCATTGTGATGTTATTTAATTTTAATACCAGCGTTATTTCATTATTGTATTTCAGAATGAAATAACGCCGCAAAAAGATATCTTACTATAAAATTAAAACAATTAAAAATTAAATAAATTTTTTTGCCGGCAAATTTCTATCGTTTTGCATCGTGCATATAAGGAAATTAAAACAATAAAATGTGTTGTATGACCCTCTGATCCCCACTACCCATTTCATAAATCTTGTTTTTATACGTTACAATTAAAACGCACGGAAAGTAAACCACTCTTTATCAAACATGAATAATTCAATGAAAAAAATAAAATTTATCAAAATAAAAAAAATAATGATGTAAAATAATGGAATAATGTCTTTAAAAAAATGAAATAACGCCAGAAAGGAATGAATAAAATTCGTAAAGAAATGAAATAAGCCAGCATAATGAAATGAAATACTCCCGCAGTGAAATGAAATAACACCGAAAAAAAATGAAATAACGGACGAATTTTTACCGCGTTATGCCATTCCACCTATATGGAATTTTTATTTTTTGGACATATAATAACTTAAAGTTGCTCTGAACATGTTGAAATAGTAATTCAGCTGTTAAATTGAGAAAATAATGCCAATTTTATTTAATATGATAGAAATATTAAATTTTCAATACTGAATATAATTTTTAATATATTAAACTGACAGTTTCCTGTATACCATGTTTAAATTTACACTGTAAAGGTAGTTTTTTTTTTAATTATACAGTTACACGATATAAGAGTTCAATTGTACTGTTCCAACATTGTGCAGTCTATTCTGGGCCAATGAAACTTTAGTTTATTATAATTTAAATCTATTTGAAGGTTAATAGAAGGTCACAATATTAATGCTCAAAATAAAATGTTACAAATTTGATATCAAACAGAAAAATAATTATAGTTTTAATTCTTTAATTTAATTATAAAAAAAATTTCATTCATTAAATTCATTTCGGCTTAATTCACATATACTCCAATATATGTATCTATTTTGAAAGTTTATTAAACTCCTCAATTTGATTATAATTAATTTATTTTATATAAAATTTATAAGAACTATATATAGTTGTTGTTTTTAATTAAATATTATTTTAATTTTTGGTTTTTTTTAATTTAAATAAATATTTAATTTTGATTTCTTAAATTTTCCGGAATTTATTTAATAATTTAATTTACAAAAAAAAAAAAAAACAATAAAAAAACAAATAAAAATTAATAACAAAATAAAGTTAAGTGATAAAAAGTGTTAATATATAAAATAAAATATTATTAAGAAATTAAAATAATTAATAAATAAATAAATTAAAAATGAAAATTTTAATGCGTGCTGACACTCATGTGTCATTTAGTGTACCAGTTGAAGAGCCAAAAGCAAAAACCACATTTTCACAGGTATTTTTATTTTATATATATTATATACTTTATATTATATTATATACTATGTATATTATAACATAATATTAAGTATTATATAGCTTTAACAAAAAAAAACTAATACTTTTTAATAAACATATTAAAAATTCAAATACATACATATATTTAAATATATTTAATATTCATGTAAATAAAGTACAAATATTATATTTGTGCGCCATCTATTATCTTATACAAGAAATATTTATGTTTTTATTTATTTTTTATTACTAATATACAGGATGTTTCCGATTCAATGATCTTCCTTGAAATAGGTGATCATACAGATCGTGGATGTTGAGACAAACAAAAAATTGTATTGAAGGGGGAGGGCTATTTTAGAAGTTATGAGGTCTTAACTATTTTGCAACCATAATTTAATTTTATTTCGATAAACTTGGAACCAAATAAGACAGAAAAAAACTAAGTATATACGATTTTAAAGCTTATTAAAGCCGCTCTTTTAACCAAAAATTTCTCTAAAGTTTCCCAGGCTGAGATTATAAGGGTTTAAAGTTAAAATATTTTTAACTGTACATAAAAGGAACTTCTAATTTCTAATAATCTGTTTGTTTATCTGTTTATAAAATCTCTGAACAATTCCAGCGAGATTCCCTGATTACATTCTTCGCAATTTTCATTTTGATAACTAAATTTACTGTTATATGGGAAAAATAAAGTAAAATACAAAAAATAATAGAGGAAACTTGGTATTTTCCATACGCTGTATTTTGAAAATTTGTGATTTTAAGACAAATAAAATTTTTATCTAATTTTAGAAATTGTAAAATTTCAAAGAAGTAAAACTTAATTTTCCTTAACTTAAGAACTGTTAATACATTTTTTAGTTATCGCTCTTTTTTTTTTTTTTAATGCATTTCTCTTCCACATAAATGTGGACAGGAAATTACACAGTCTTTCCTGTTCAGGCGTGGCTGTAAATGTTGTAAGGGGGAGAATAACTCTTACAACATGTGTGGATCGCTCTTTTGAAATTATTATACAATATGAAAAACTCCTCTCAACTCATTAAAATTTCGAAGTTGAATTTTTTACTAACTATATATGTTCCGGATACAGACAGGAAATTGAAAATATTTTTCTATTTTTTTTTTTTTAACTTTCAAACAAAACATTTTACATTTAAAATTTAGATTTAGATTTACTAGAATTTTCTAGACAAATTTAATTCGAAAATATGATATTTTAAATAATTATAAGGGTATATAATATGAATCATTTGTTTTGTAAACTTGTTTTTACTAACTAACTCAATAATCTTTTTCAAAGTCTAAATAATGGCGATCTTACGATCAATCAAAAATAAAAGCGGTGATTTTTTTTTGATTTGTCTTCTTTTTTTTTTTGTGATTTTTGTGTTCTACTTTTTGTAGAATTGATAAGGCAAATAAAATTCGATCACCGTTTTAAAATTCATAAAAGGTTTAGCACACTTATTTTTGGAAGTTTTACAAATTGATTATCTTTAAGAAAAAAAAAAAAAAATTATCAATTTTTAAATTTTAGTGAAACATAAAAAAAAAAAAGAGGGTTTAAAGTCATTTGGGTATCGCTGCACGTAGAAATAAAAAAATATATACATAGTATATAGGACAATATATCTTTTACAATGAAGCTCTACTTAATTATTATGATTAAAATTACGACAATGAAACCATACTTATATAGTAACCTTGTAGTATTTGGAAATATGTTTTTTTTTGCCTCCTATTATTTATGATTTATTTTGTTAAAATTTTTTTTTACATTGAATAATATTTGAATTAAATGTTTTATAATAATTTCAATAATCTCATATAATTCCATAAAAAAAGGATACATTTTGTAAGTAAGTCCTTAAAAGGTTCTATTTTCGATTGTCGTTGTTTTAAAAACATGCTACAAGTAAATGACTTCCAAAAGAAACGTAAATTAATATTACACTGAAATATCAAAACTTTTTTTACGAATTGACTTCAGTAATCTTTTGAGCATAGATCTGTAAATTCTATAATACGTTTAAAAAATCGATTAGAATATAGCAATAGAAATAGTTACTAAGGTTGGTAGAGGGCTTTCGAGAAGTATTGAAAATACTCAAAGTACAAAATACTATAAACTTGAGTTACGTCTTAAGGTATGAGAATATTATAGGAAATAAGTCAGCTGATGAGCTAGAGCAAAGCACAGATCAAAGCTTAAGCTAAAAGTTGAAAATAGGTATACCTGTCCACTTACGCGAAACAAATCCTCAAATTGAATATTAAGAAGAATTTCCTTAAGTTGGCTAAAGAGAGGCGGCTTAAATGTACAATTTGTAATACAACGAAAACCATATGGTGAGATTTGAGTTTAAAATGATCCAAATGTATTTATTTACTTTTATTTACTTTGTTTCTCTAGACCTTAAATAAGACAATTTGTTGTTGTTATTACGGGTCATTACTTTATCGGTAGACATGCGCTAGATGATTATAGGTATACATTGAAAATTCTCTCTAGTTTCTTTTTCCAAGACTTAGGTAGGTGTGCTTTCTGAAATGGATCTGAGAGGCTTCTTCCGTCAGAGTGGCATCATTATTGTGTAAATTTAGAAAACTTTAACACCATCTCAACCAACTTTTTATTTTTCCTTACTCCTCTTGGGAGCATAGGACTTTCACATGACATCTCCATATCACGCGATTTCGCGCTGATATATTAATGTCATCCCAGGAGATGCTACATATAGCCATTTCTTGATGGATTGTTCTGAGCCATGTGACGTAGTTAGGACGGCCGCGTCTTCTAGTACCTTGAGGGTTCTACTCTAACGCCATATGTGTTATACTTTCATTTGTCTTTCTAAGCTTGTTGCCTATCCACTTCCATTTCCTACGCCTGATTTGTTTAGCAATCAACCAACTTACCCTAGTTCAATAGGTTTTTCTATGCTTTGAAAGTGAATTACGCATCTATTGTGATTATTACTATAATCCTTCATCATTAAAAATACAAAAATTTTCATAAATTTGATGACAAAAAAATTTTTATTTTAATTTTCATTAGTAGTAAAAAGAAAAACCGGAATACGCAGCAAGTAAAATTTGTATTATATAGAATAGAATAACTTGTAACAATTTATGATTTTCAAAATATAACTTTTGAATTTTATATAAGAGATCAAATTGCATAATATTTTATAATGAAAAATTTCTAGTGACTAAAACAAATATATGTATATATGCATAATAAAATTTTTTTAAAATAAGTTGATAAAGAAAAATAAAATACAATAAATTTTATAATTAACTGAATTGCAATCTTTAACTTTAAACCATGAGGTTTATGAAATTTTCATTTAGAAAATTATTGTCACGTGAAATGAAGATGATTAGAAAATTTAAAAATATTTTTCATCGTTATTCTTATTTGGTACTTTTTCTATTTTTTTTTTTCATTTTTTTGCGGTATAATTTTTTTTATTTATTAATTACTAATCTTAATTACTTTATTTATTAGATTATTATTTTTGAACTTGAAAAATGCATTAATAAAAATGAAAAATAAGTTTTTTTTTTTAATTTTATGCACTTATAATTTTTAATACGTCATTATTTTTAATAAATTTTAAAGATTTTTATATATTAAATATTACAAATATTTATTTTTATAGGTATTAGCAGCACTCTCAGTATCTTTAGGCTCTTTGGTTGTTGGATTTGCGTCAGCTTACACATCACCAGCTTTAGTTTCATTATCTGATCGTAATATAACAGACTTTGAAGTAACAACACAAGAGGTTAGTATATTTACATATAAATTTAATTTAAGAAAAATTTAAGGTATCTGACTTAATTTATTGCTAAGCTAGCTGAAGCTGTTGCTCTAGAACAACTAAACTTCATAGAAGTTATAAAATGATATGAAACTTAATCATTTTTTTTTTCGAAAATTCTAGATACCTAGCTTTAATAAATACTGATTAATTTCTTTTAATATAAATAAAGAAATTGTCCGGCGGCTACTCGAAGACGCCGGTCGAACTTTTTAAAATTAAATAGCGATATTGGCAATTTTGAAAAGGTGAAAGGTAAACATTTTAGAATCCTACCTCCTTTATTTTTTGAGTTATCTTTTCGTGGCTGAATTAATAAATAATATATGTAAACTTTTTGATATCTATCTCGTCCCCTTTAAGGTTTCACAAACGTAATGTCAAGTTTAATTTTTGCAATATTCAGGTTTAAAGAAAATACGGATAATAAACTAAATAAAGATTATATAAAAGAATCTGTATGCTGTATTAAATCTATAAAAGTCAAATGCTGTTTTTGTATAGAGTTTCGAAATAAAAATAACCTGTCACAATAATAATTTAATAGAATTCAATAAACTTGAGTAGTTTTACTTAAAACCAGTTAAACCAAATTACTATTACTATTAAAAAAATTTCATTAAAAAAACTAAAAAGTTTTATTTTCATTTTACATATTTTTAGGCCTCATGGATTGGTGGTTTAATGCCATTAGCTGGTTTAGTTGGTGGAATAGCTGGTGGTCCATTAATTGAATATTTTGGTCGTAAAACAACAATATTAGGAACTGCAATACCATTTATAATATCATGGATGCTTATTGGTTGTGCAATAAATGTTTATATGATATTTTCTGGTCGTATTTTAGCTGGTTTTTGTGTTGGTATTGCATCACTTTCATTACCAGTTTATTTAGGTGAAACAGTTCAACCAGAAGTACGTGGAACTTTAGGTCTTTTACCAACTGCATTTGGTAATATTGGAATATTATTATGTTTTATTTCTGGAACATATTTAAATTGGTCATATTTGGCATTTATGGGTGGTGTACTACCAGTACCATTTTTATTATTAATGTTTTTAATACCAGAAACACCAAGATGGTATATTGGTCAGGGAAAAGAAGAACAAGCAAGAAAAGCATTACAATGGTTAAGAAATAAAAAAAGTGATATTGAATCAGAATTAAAATGTATAATAAGATCAAATGATGATGCTGAAAAAGATTCAACATCAAATGGTTGTATACAATTATTAAAAAAACAAAATTTAAAACCATTATCAATATCATTGGGTTTAATGTTCTTTCAACAATTAAGTGGAATTAATGCTGTAATATTTTATACTGTACAAATATTTAAAGATGCTGGTTCATCAATAGATGAAAATTTATGTACAATAATTATTGGTTGTGTAAATTTTATTGCAACATTTATTGCAACAATTTTCATTGATAGATTGGGGCGTAAGGTAAAATTTTATTTTAAAATTTTATTATTAATATTTAAATTTAAAAGAATTATTTGTTTTTTTTTTTTTTTTAGGTGTTATTGTATATATCTGATATTGCAATGATTATCACATTATTTATATTAGGGGGATATTTTTATTGTAAAGAATTGAATATGGATTTATCAAGTTTTGGTTGGTTACCATTAGCAAGTTTTGTGATATTTGTTTTAGGATTTTCATTAGGATTTGGACCAATTCCATGGTTAATGATGGGTGAAATTTTACCAGGTAAAATACGAGGTTCTGCAGCAAGTGTTGCAACAGCATTCAATTGGGCATGTACATTTTTAGTGACAAAAACATTCCAAGATTTAAATGGTAGTTTTTTTTTTTTACATATAGTATGACTTAAAACTATACAAAATTTTAATATTTCATTATTTGTTTTAGATTTAATGGGATCTTATGGTGCTTTTTGGTTATTTGGAACAATATGTGTATTAGGTTTATTCTTTATTATAAATTATGTGCCAGAAACACAAGGAAAATCATTAGAAGATATTGAAAATAAAATGGCTGGACGAGTAAGAAGAATGTCATCTGTTGCAAATATGAAACCTCTTGCTTTTAATTTATAAGAAACAAAATATCATTAATTTTCTGTTTCTATATTCTTTTTCTTTTATAAATTTTGTAAATATTTTTACTTTTTAACTGTTAATTAATATATAAGTTAAAAAAAAAAACGGTTTTATTTATAAAAAAAAAAAAAAAAAAGCGAAAAAAAGAACAAAAAAAAAATGCTTAAAAATTACATAAATTTGTTTTTATTTTTATTATTTTTAAATTTACATTGTATCATTTTCATTATTAACAAAATTTTCGAATTTTTTCAATTCTTCGAAAATTAATCGACCTGGACTATTGGTCGATTTTTCAACTTGAAATGCAGCTACAATTTTAAAATTCTTTTTAAAATAATTTTCTGCTTTTCCACAATTTAATAAATCAGTAAGTCTATTTATTGCTTCATATTCTGGAAACTCTTCTATAATTTAAAGTTAAAATTATAATTTGTTGTATTTGTAATTAGTAAATGTTTCTATTATTATAATTTATTTAATTATTTTACCAGAAAAATCACCAATAAATGCTATTGATATAGATTTAGAATCGATTTCATTTGATGTATGAAATCCTTTTCGAAACCAACCTGTTCCTTGATATATATTTGTATCTTCACCTATAAGAAAACTTGAAAGAAAAGAAGAAAAAGTAATTTAACCTGTTACTTTAAATTTAAAAAACTTTTAATATAATATAACCCAGATTTTATTTAAATAAATTAAAACAAATTTAATAAAGCCTATTGTAAAAAAAATATTAGGAAGTAATTTATTTATTTTGTATTAATATTTTAATACAAATCACATAATAAAGTCGGTGAGAGGATTTTACCCTAGCTAGACCATAGGACTTTAATTTAGCTTTCCGCCTGCCGGACCATCAAGCTAAAATAACTACCATAAACAAAGTAGTGAACTTAATGCGATATGAAATCTCAGTTTTCAAAATCTTGTTCTACAAAATCGCGTTTTTTCAAAATTTCGTCTTTACAAAATCTCGTTTTACAAAGTCTCGCTTTTACAAAATCTCGTTTTTTTTTTTAAATCTCGGTAAATCTTGTTTTTAGTAAAGTTAAAATAAAACATTAAATTTTAGGTTTCCTATTTTTATTATTAACATCGGCAAAATTAAAAAGTAATTTGTGGAGAAGCGGGAGGAATATTAAATATATGTATTTTTTTTAACAATATATAAAATTTCGGTGCAATGTATTAAGACCCTGCGCAATAAGGCATTATTTGTACCCCCGGGGCATTATTTCTCATTAAATGCAAAAAAACTCCCAGGACGTTATTTCTCAATCACAATGAGAAATAACAGCCCCGGATATTATTTCTCATTAAATGTAAAATGAAACTTTCGGGGCTTTATTTCACATTTAATGGAAAAGAACACCCCGTCGTCTTATTTCTCATATTTTCTATAAAAGTTTTTTTTTATTATATTGTTGGAGTTTTTTGTTCAAACTGAAAAAAAAGAAATTACCCTTTAAACCTAAATCCTTGAAATCCACAATTGGACACAATAATAAAATTCATATAAGAATGCTGGTTTCAATATTTAATGAGAAAATTAAAAGAGCCGTAACTCAGATGTTTTAAGACAGTTGATTTAGTAGTTAAATTTTTAAAAGTTTATTATTTAAAAATTAATATTTTTGTTTTGTTTTTACAAAATCTCGTTTTTTTTGTGTTTATTTTGTTTTACAAACGAGATTTTGTAAAAACTAGATTATGTAATACGATATTTTGTAAAACGAGATTTTGTAAAACAAGATTTTGTAAAAACGAAATTTTGAAAACCGAGATTTCGTATTAGACCCTATTGATTAGAAGGCATACCCTTTCTATCTACCAACATTATATATTTGGTTGCAAGAAGGATTTGTTAAGAAATACTACTTTTTCAGAAAATTTTACTTCTAATCAAAAACAAAAAATGTGCTACCTGTGTAGGATTTGAATCTACACTCCTTTGGTTAATAAACGTGCTTAACGTGCTTAACCACTAGAACCATATCAGAGGCTCCGCACTAAGAAGTTTTTTTTTTCAATGTTTTATTTATTACCTGTTTTGATACATTCATTACTTATCCTAAATAAAGCTAAAGAATATTCCAATATTATAACATTTTAATGTACATGGCTACAATAGTAACTCTCTCATTTAAATTTGTGATAACTATATTAATAAAAGAAACTCTTATTTATACTTGATTTAAAATTATTATATAACTATTATAATAAATTTTTTATAGTATATTTTGTGTTGTAAAAAACAATTCATCGAATTCGCCGAAAAGGAGAAAAAACAACTTTAGTATTTTTGTTTTAAAATAAAACTTATAACTATTTAAAACTAACTAACCTAAAGAACTAACCTAAAAGCTTAAATTGTGGCTTTATTGCCTTTCTTATTTTATTTTGGAATTTTTTTATTTGAGGCATTTCTTTTATAGTGATATATAAGAGGAATTTTGTTTGTGTTTTCAATATAATTATGTTTATCTAAGAAAACAAATGCTTCCGCAGGAATGAAGCCTGAAAGTTTTTTCTATATAAAAATCGTTTTCATACCACGGGTGACAAATTAGTGAATTTTCCTTTGTCTCAATACTTCTTTGGATGTGAAGAAGAAGTAAGATTATAAATAAATTTTTTTATAAAATAATAATGGCATACTTTTAGGATTACATTTTGTTTAACTGATGACGATTAAAGTCAGTACAAAATTAAAAATTTTTATGAATTTTGTTTTTTTATTTTGACGAGGTATTATTAGGTACCAAAACAGTAAATATTAATTCACAAATAAAAAGTTAAAATCTTTAAATTTAAAAATGTTATGTATAGTGCTGCAGATAATGGTATGATGGTTTCAAAGTTCTAAATAAAAAACTGAAAAAAATATTTTAGAAAGAAAAATATCTTTAAATCGTACATCAGAAAATCTTAATAATAGGTGGAAATAAATCCTTCTGTACAATGTTTTGCCTATTTTTGCCTGTTTTAACCTTCCCTTTTTCTTTTAACCTCCGATATTTTCTTTTCAAACACCTTGTATTTAAAGTTATTGAAATATGAAATTTAACTATTAATTATACCTTTTTCTAAATTTCTTATATAAAAATTTAAAATTTAATAATTAATAACTAATTAAATAAAGAAATTAAATAAAATTTAATAAAACTAATTAAGAATAAATTAACTAAAAATGTATGATATTTTAATTGAAATCCACATCTTGTCAAAATTTAGATTAAAAAATTCAAATAAGAGTTATTTTTTTTTTTTATCTTTTACTAAACTGTAGACGAAGAAACTACATTAGGGGCCTCGGTGACCTAGTGGGTAAAAGCGTATAGAATAAACACCGAGGGAGTGTGGGTTCGAATCCCACACACGTCGTAAGAGTTATGCCCCCTTACGACATTTACAGCCACGCCTGAACAGAGAAATGCATTTAAAAAAAAACTATATTACCGACTTCATAATTTCATTAATGATTATTTATTAATCTTAAATGTAATGTAAGAATATCAACTATAAACTACACTGATTTATATGGATAATTTATATAAAATTTATATAAAATAATATTTCTTTAATATTAATATAAATTGAAACCAGAATCATGTCGAAATTCCGCAACGGTTGACGAATTTCTACAATGAAATAGACTAATAGCGATGGCGACTAACGAAACGTAAACGTTGGCAAAACAAATTATAGCAAAAAACAATCAAAAGAAAAAATAAATATGAAAATTAAAAATGGAGAGAATTTTAAAAATTGTATGAATGTTCTTTAAATTATAGCAATAGTGGTTTCTTCAAACTTCATTTCTTAATTTTAATTTTATAAGTTTCATTTGTTATTGTTTTGACTTTTGAATATTTTTTGATCACTAATGACTACATTATCTTTCAAATCAATGCCATTAGTGTCAAAAACAAAATTCACAATGGAAAAATGAGAATTTATCTTATTTTACCGCTAACAAAAAACCTGCCGCCGATCTATTTAAATACATGTTTGGTGAAAAAAAATTGTGACAACTTTCGCGAAATTTCAACATTATTCTTGTTTTACCTTTACTTACTTGTATTTAATATCTGGTAATGACAAAACATTCATCGAATAAATTTGAATATTTTTTACAATTTGTTTACATATTTGTGATCGAAAACATCTGTGACCCATTGTATGATGTATTACAACATATTCAATTGGAAAGTTGACATAAAAACTCTCCTAAAATTTTAGAAAATTATTTTGTATATTTACAGATAATTGATATAAATTTTAATATATGTACATATGTATGTATTTTAGAATGTGTATTATACCTTTGGAAATAAAGAGGTCCATTCGGTCAAATTTGGGCAATTAGCAGTACCTAAAAAAGACAATGAATTAAAATATTTTTTTTTTGTTATTTAAACAAAACAAAAAAAAAAAATTGTATCTTACCATTTTCAGCTCTACTAAATATTGGATTTGTGTTTTGTCTAATAGAATGGGGGAAAAAAAATGTTTGTTTTTAAATTCAATTTTATTTAAAAAGAGATTTCATAGTTTCTTACGAATTACCAACTTGAAATATTGACAATAATATTAAAATGCCACCAAAAAATTTAAATCTGTATTCCATTTTGAAAAAAAATATTGTTATTAAAATTGAAAAAAAAATTGAATGCGAACTAAATATTAATAACAGAGTATAGATATTTTCTGATTACTTATTAAAAATTAAAAATGTCATAAAAGGGCAACTGATAATCAGCTTACAGAGTACAATCTTTAATCGCATTTGTATTTATTGATATGAGAATGTAAATTCTCATTCTTTATATTGGAAAAAAGCTGTTTCTATTAGTTTCCTCTTGATTAAAAAAGATGTTTTTTTTTTTATTTTGCAGTGGTTTTCAATCTTCGTTAAATTTTGTAAAAACAATTGCCTCACTTGAAATTCAATTACGTGAGGCCGGTAGAAATATTTAAAAATTTCTTAAATGCATGTACAATACATTGATTTATATTTCTCTTAAAATAGGCTCTTAAAAAAGTGGCATTGGTTGTTTCGGTAAACTTATATAGTATTGTAATTTTTCGTTAAATTTAATATCGACTATATAGTTGGAACAAACCCTATAATAATAACATTCTATAATATATAACTATATTTTCCTTCCTATATAATTAAGCCTACACCAACAATTTACAAAGGAATCTACACATAGTTTGACTAGCCCGTAAAAAGATATACCTAACAAAATATAATAAAAAACAAGGTAAATGTAAACCAACGGTTTTTAAAAGCGCACATTTCTAAAAGATAATACAATGAATTTGGAATGGTGACTTGCACCAAAATTTCAAAATTTCATATAAGAAAAAATGTAAAAATAGAACTTTTTTGTTACTTTGAGGAGCTGTAAGTCCGGAACATCATATAACTTTGAAAAACCGTTAACACACGTAAAAATATATTAATGAATCTTTAATTTTGATGTATTACCGAAGAAAAATTTGTACAGATACCTAAGTTACAGGTGTCTAAAAATAGGATATTTTCAATTTTTTAGCTCTTAATAACTCTTAAACAGGAGGTAGTACAAAAAAATTTTCTGAGGGAACTTATACTAATTCTAAAAGTTCTTTCTTACTTCAAACTCCTATCTAAAATGGTGTCGGAGTTATGATGATAGAACAATAATGCAAAATTTGGTTGTTAGATAATGGTAAACTTAAACGCTAAATTTAAAATAATTGTATAATTTTGATATTGATTTGCAAAGGTAAAAAAATTCCTGTAGAATGGTGTTTTGATATTGAAAAAATGTTAAGCAGAACATGAGATATACGCATTTCAAAATAGTGCTTTTTTAAAGTTCCAGGGGCTGTAGCTGCGTGACGGATGAGGTTACATGAAAAAGTTGTTCTACAACATTAATTTTTTTATAAGACCTACCCATGGTTCAAATTTTTTTCTCTATCTTTAACGGTGTAGAAGTTTTGTAAACAGACGGACGAACGGATAGACCGACGGACGGACGGATAGAGTGAAACTAGGAGGCACATTTTTTTCAAATTTTGTTTGGAAATGTTTTAAAAAGAATGAGAAATTAAATATATTAAATAAAATTAGGCTTAAGCTTTTACCGTTGTATTTTTAAAAATGTTATCTCATAAAATTTCTTTCTTTATAACGGAAAAATCATGACCAACTTAATGAAACTTAATATAGAAGAGATTTTTAAAATATCAATTAGTAGAAGCAAGATGTTTTTCAAATCAAAATTATTGTCGAAATAAGGCAGATCTCCATAATGTATATTTTTTAATCTGTTAAAGATATATCTGCCAATAATGATAAAAACCGATAAAATGTTTTAAAACTTTTCAGTTTTATAGAAATGGTTCCCACTGGAAAATGTCTTATCCCTTTGGTGTTGTTTTTTAAATTATAATGTCAAATCGAACATCAAACCAAGGTAATGCGATGTTGTTTTGTTCCGAGTTTCAAAATCTTGTCACTGAGATTGAAATTATTAATACACAGAAGATGCGATAACAGAGTACAATGATCGTTCGTTTTCTTTGAGTGAACATATACATATATATATAAACAAATAAATTTTTCTTTGTGAATCAAAATGTCAATTTATTTTTGTTTTAAGTCTGTAATTTTTGGTCATCAAAAAGAAGTTTTTTTTTTTTGTTAAATGATTTAGAACTAATTCGAGAGCCGTTAGAAAACAGAAAATAACTAGAATAACAACGATATTAATAGTTTCAAGTTTAAAAGAAAAAGGTCTGATATCA
Source organism: Poecilobothrus nobilitatus (assembly GCA_947095535.1). Lineage (NCBI taxonomy): Eukaryota > Metazoa > Arthropoda > Insecta > Diptera > Dolichopodidae > Poecilobothrus > Poecilobothrus nobilitatus. Next base: position 47,122,683 of record OX352772.1, on the reverse strand, counting down.
GAATCCAAATCTACCGGCCTAAAATATTTTTAAATATAATATTTTGTATAACCTGTTCTAAGTGCGACAGATGTAGATTTTCAAAAGACATCAAGAAAATTTAAGTCTCCTTGATAGTGTGACTTTTACCCACTAAAATCACATCTTCCCGTATCCAATGCATAATAGAATAATCACTCTAATTGTATGTATAATGTATTTAAATATAATCAGTATATAATGACTAACGAGTACGATGAGGAAAGGAAAAAAAATAAGGGGAAGATACTTTATAGGTTAATTAAATTGTAAAAGTTACATGAACAAAGTTAAAAAAATATTTTTGTTGATTTTTTAATCATGGAAACTAATGTACTTTTAAAAACTATATTTTTTTCATTTAGTATTTCTTTAAATTATCAAACAGAAAAACAAATATTTTCAAAATAAATATATTTATATTTTTATTACTTTATTTAAATTTTGTTCGGATTCAATGAAAATAATAATCTAAAAGAATTTATTCAATGGAAATCTACAATTATTATTATCAGTTATCACATACACATATATTTTTAATCTTTGTTCTAAGTTAATATTTTTGAAAGGAGGCACATCTTTTATTTGCTTAATTTCTAAATTAAAATTTTTTGTTCTTTTAATTTTTTATTTATTTATAAAATAGAACGATTTTAGACAAGCTCTATAATTATTATGATAAATAAATCTGAATTATAATAAATATTAATAATTGATAAATAATATTTTAATGATGATGTATTCATGCCAAATATCACGACGCCTTTTTTAATTTTGACAGTTAAACCCTGAAATAACATTTGAATGAACATTCAAATGTTAACATTCGTTGAAGTTTTAGGTAGGTATATGTAGGTACATACATATATGTAAGTACACAACTCTATAGATGCACCTTTAACTCAGTTTAAACGCTTTGTGATATCCTGCATCAGTCTCTTAATAAAAGTATAACAGTTTATAGAGCGCTGTAAAATAAATAAATCCACCTCCAACAAATTGAAGAAGTTATTTAAGAAGAATTCTTCCAGAAACCTTTTCCAAACAAAAGGTGAAAGGTTGATTCTGCTTCCTCTTATTTTAAGATTAAAACTAAGAAAAAATTATTTTCATTATTATTTTGGTTGTTGCATGTCCTTCTTTTTAAAAATTTATTAAACTAAAAACAAGAACTATAACTATAAAACAAAACTACAAACAATTTAACTTAAGTAACTGCAAAAAAAAATTTAATTGGAATGAGAATTCCATTAAATTGTTAATTACAATTTAAACGGAAAAGAAAGAAGATTTGAAAAGAAGCAGAAAAAATTCCCATGTAATTGCGGAAATGAAAAAATTTTTGAATGACTCTGGAATTATAATTGATGCTGTGTAGGCATTGTATGCAAAATACTTTTTAAAATTTCAGTTTTTTCCTTTTCATTGGCCAATATTTCTTTTTAGATGGTCATCATTTCTTTATCATTTTCCAATATTTTTACGTTGGTTTCCATACTTTCTTTAACTAAGGAACTCAACACTTTAATACTTGTTTTTAATTCTTCTAATATTGCATTTGTTTTTCAGATGATGAAGTTGATTATGAAGTTGATGGTGATGGTAATGGTGATGGTGGTGTTGCCATTGATAGTGGTATAGGTGGTCTTGCCGGTGATGGTGGTGGATATGTTGGCTGAAATAATGTATCATCAAAATCTAAAAAAATAAAAAAGGCCATTGGTATATAAAAAGAATAAAAAAAAAAAAGAAAAATATATAAATCATTTTTTGTTAATTTACCATAACTTTCCTTCATAGTATATTTAAAATTAATTGAAGGGAAATTTATAAAAATATCCTTCATGGAATCATAAAAGCCCACTCTGAAAGTGAGCCACCGCTAGGACCAACAATTTTTTTTTCATTTCTAAAAAAATCAATTATACATGCATACATAATAAACAAATATTTCAAATTTTACCTAAATTTCGACTTCAAGTTATGCATTCTATTTTTTATCCACACAATAGAAAATATTCCCTTTTTGTTTTGATTTTTGACAAAAAATTCAAAAAATCAAGGGTTTATGAAAAAATTTTTAAAATAATCTAAAATCGAAAAAAAAAATCGAAAATTCATGGACGAACGACGTGATTTTGAGGTTATTTTCAGAAAATCAAGTAACGAGCTGATTTTCTTTGACAGATAAAATTTTTAAAAATATATGGGAAATCAAAACAAAAAGAACGAAATCAACTCAATTTTCGAAATCATCTCGATTTCTCAAAAACAAGGGTTTGTGAAGGTATACTTAAAGCCGATTACAGACTTTATTGGTCAACCGTAAATCCATCTTTAATATAGGGTAGAAATTTTATGAACAAACAGACGGCAGGATGAACAGACTATGAAACTAATAAGTAAACTTTTGAAATTTTTTTCAAAAACGTACTAAAAAGTATTGAAAAATTCAAAATTCAAATTTAAAAATTTATTTATTTTAAATTTTTTTTTTGTTTTTTGTTTTTGAATGACAATTTTTTTATATTTTTATTTTATATTTTTAATATTATAATTTTATGAATTTATATTCAATTGCAAAAATACCATATTGATTTAAAATTAAAATTATTTTTTTTAACTATATTTTTTATTTTTTTTTTTTTCAAGGCACACTTTCAAACATTCTTTAAAATTATTAGATTTTTTATTTTTAAGTTTTTTGTTTTTTAATATGAAACCCAAAAATTAATTACTTAAAAATTATTAACTATTAATTATTTTATTGTATTTATTTTAATTAATCTTAAATGACTAGAAATTAAAAATTCTTGTTTATTACAATAAATATTTTATAATAAAATTACAATTCCACAGAAAATAAAAAAAAAAAAATCAAAAAAATAAATTAATTTAATTCAATTTAAAATTTTTCGTTTCTTTTTTTGTTTTTTTTTTTTGGTTTTCTTCTTTTTTTTTGTTTTTGTTTTTGTTTTTTTTTTTATTTTTTTTGATTTATTTTTGTACAATTAATTTTTTGTCAAGCTACAATATCATTACTCGATGTTATACCAAAGTAATTTAAATTGAATTCTTCACTAAACAAAACTTCTTCTTCAACATTTGTTATATTGATACCCAATTCAATTGGATCAATTTCAGTTACATAAAATTCATTTCTAAAACCACCTTCATGTGTTATAATATCATCATCTTTATGTACTGGATTTAAATAATCTTCTGCAAAAAAAAAAAAATGAAAAAAAAAACAGATATTAAAATATTAATGTATAAATAAACTTAAAGTAATTTAAAATTCTGAACTTAAGGTCTGTTTAACTGTTAATCTCACTATAATCTGTTGAACCTTGGTAAAGTAAATATGTAAAACCTAAAGCGGAGTTTTTAAGGATATTTTCAAAACGACGTTTGATTGTTTTAAATTATATAGGTTGGGGTCGAAATCCCGGAAACTCGAGATCCGTGAACTTGAAATACCAGAATATCGAAATCCCGGAACGCGAAATCTCGGAATCGAAATGTCGGTAACTCCAAATCCCAAAACTTGAAATGTCGGAACTCGAAGTCCCGGAACTCGAAATCCCGGAATAGTAAGTAAAAGTGTAAATAAAAGTGGCCTTCTTTATTTCATCTTCATATTTTTTTTAAATGTACAAATAATTGAAAAGCCTCTTTCAGAAATTTTGTGAGAAAAGTAAATTTGTTATAGTAAAAATTTCTATAGTTATAAGTAGGGTAGGTTATAAGATTTTGTAACCAACTATAAAATGTCTTCTAATTATTGTTTTTTTTATAATTTACATATTTGAACTATAACATTATTTAATTTACATATTTGAACATCAAAGCATTTAAAAGATTGGAGGCTGCCGCCTCAAAGCCCCGCTAAACAAATTATTGAAATCCTGATTTAGGTAGGTATTTAAAAGATTTGGGGTTTGAATAAATTTTTTTGAATTTTTAATCATTTTTGTTTGAATAAACTTCAGTTTAATTTCTATATTTTTGAAAGAAACTAAAATCCCGGAAAATCCTGTAAGAATAATTTCCGGAATTTTATTATTTAGAAGAAAAATTTCCGAAATTTCGAGGTCATTTCAAATTATATAAGCATATTGCATCACATCAACATAATTGACCAGTAATGTACTTTGATACACATAGTATATGGTATTTTAGATAACAGTTTTTTTTATGTAAAATGTTCATATTTTATGTTTCTTTTCCTTTTCTTAACTTAATCTTTTGTATGTGTTAGTTAATAACAAATGTAACAAACGTAGAATCAAGTATTTTATTTAAGAGAATGGCATGGGTAAGAGCATATAAAATACGCTATAAACACCGAGGGAGTGCGGGTTCGAATCCCACACACGTCTTCAGAGTTATTCCCCCTTACGACATTTACAGCCACGCCTGAACAAGAAGGGCTGTGTCATTTCCTGTCCACAATTACTTATGTAGCAGAGAAATGTAGCATTTTTTCTTCAAATTTTAATTATCTGTTTATTTTTAGGAAAATTTTTTATACCCTAAACCAATAAAGATAGAACCTTTAAATGTGGTTCAAGGGTGTTCTGTCATGTTGCCTTTAGGTTCCTGAAATTTAAGATGATTTGGACCATGCTTTCGAATTTTGGAAGCTTCCGAATGAGCCCAAGGGCAAACAAGCATATCTCCAAAACCAATAAAAATATAACTTTTACAATTGGTACAAGGGGGTTCTGTAATATTTTTTCTATGTCCTTGAAATTTGAGATGAATTGGAGTGGCGGTTCAGCTAACTAACACACTCTTCCCAAGATCTAAGAAACATATCTCCGAATTTAATAAAGATAAAAACTTGAACTTTTGTACAAGGGTTCTAAATGCATTCATGTTTTTAGTTTATATTAAATACCTATCAAAAATAACTTTTGAATTTAATTTGAATTTTTCAGGTGTAGAGTATTTATAAGTCGGTTGCATCAAAAAATAAAATTCTCTTGCATTTATACTAAAAGGAAAACGAAAATTACCAGTTTCTAATAAATTATCATGGTATGTGCCAATTGTTCTGCAATTAATTGGTTGTACTTCTACAGTTCGTCGAATACCATTTAATATTTCACCAGCTGATTTTTTTAAATCACTGCCACCACTACCACCCCCACCACTATGTACTATATTACCCATTTGTAATCCATTTATTGTTGGTGTTGTTGTTGTAACTATTGTTCTATTATTTAATGATGATTGATTTATATTTAAATCTGTTCTACAATCTGATGTACAATCATTTTGCATTTGTTGTGTTAGATGTTGTACTGCTACTGATGTTTCATCCATTATAGAATAATTTTGTTGATTGTTATTTTCATTTTGTTCTTGTTGATTTGAATTTTGTTGTCTTTGATTGTGTAGTTGTTCCATTTTAAAAAATAATTCTAAACGTTGTTTTTTCTATACAGAAAAATTAAAAAAAAATAAAAATAATTAATATATAAGTTTGTTAGAATTTAATTTTAAAATAATATTCTTACATGCTCCCAAGCTAATGCATTTTCTTCAGAATCTCTACTTGAAATCGTCCAAAGATGTCCTGCACCTTGTGGAGCCTTTAATCCTTTACGAAAATGTGGATTTATTGATAAATTATGCCTTACAGAATTTTTCCATCTGTCATCATTTGATTTGTAATATGGAAAACGATCTCTAAAAAATAAATGGTAAAAAAAAACCAAATTAGAGCATTATTTTTATTTAATTTTAATCTAAACTTAACGAATAAGGATAGGGTTCTCTTTTAATAATTTTTAGAAAAATATTATTCTATTTTATTTATATAATTCTCGATATAAATTTTAAGTTAGACTCACTGTTTTTTCAGTTTTATATACTCAAATGCAACCCAACTTCTCAAGCAAATCTAATATTATCCGTCGTTCTATATGTACAGAGAAAATATTTTAGATATTTAAGGCTAATATTTTGTAAATTATAGTACGTTGTGCTTAAATTACTTTAACTCCTTTCAATCGGAGGTCAGTACAAACCTCAGTCAAATCATATAAAAAAATAAATATCGCAGTATAAATGTATATCGTAAACTAATAATAATAATAGTGGAGTTGCCTTTGGTTACTACTTGTAACTATTAATGGTTTCGACACTGAGAACAAAAAAAGTGAAAATCATGGGAGGATGGCCCCTTCCAGTTCCACTCCCCAATTGAAAATTTCCGCGTTCCTGGCCTATCCTTTATTATACCTATTCTCTAATCAAAAAACTGTGTTAACAGTTAGGGTTTCATATACATTTCTAACTTTATGAAGTAATATTAGTATTGTCCAAAAATATACCGTTATTAAAAAATGTATTTCTCGTTTCTATACTTTAACTTTATTTTTACGATTATGTACATTAAACGGGTCCCAATGGTTGGAAAACTACCAAATCTAATTATTACTAATTTAAAAGATACCTTTACAGGTTTGTTTCATTTAGATCTTCAGTTTCTTAGAGGCAGTAAGACTGTGGAGACAAAATCAACAGCACAATATAATACATCAAAAGGTCATAGTGTTACTTATACAGTTATAACCCTGAGATAATAAAAATCTACTCTTATCTACAATCATGTTTAAAACTTGAGATGAGGAGCAATTGATTTTTAGGTAAGAAGATATTAAAGAAATGGTATCGGGATGTAAGTGTTGAGAGCAATTTTTTAGCAAACTTAAAGGATAACCATAGCGATTTCGTACAACATATTTTTTAAAAACAAATTTAATATGATATATAATTGTGTCCACTAATTTTGTTTCTTAAAATTGTAGTTCCTAAAAATGTAGTTTGTATTATTTTTTTAAAAATAAAAATCTTTTCTTTATTTTAATTAAAATCAGTAAAACCCGCTTAAATGCACTTACAAAAATGTTAGCAATTTTGAGGACTTATCCGAACAAAGCATTTAATCGAACTCGGATAACTGTTTCAAGAAAGGTACTTATTTAAAATCCGTTTAACTGCCTCATGGTAGGTATGATGCATAACAATAACGACATTTTCTTACAGCAAGTAGATGTCCAAAATTTAAATATTTTTTGGCTATCAAAAGTAGATGTCTCTTGAGGCACTTAAAAGTAAAATTTTAATCAAAGATTTAATATTGTGCTTTGAAAAACAGAGTACTTAAGAGGTTTATATACTTAAACGGGAAGCACTTAAGCGAGTACATTTGTATGCAATTCTCAGAAAATTTTAAAATATCAATATTTCTGGTTTCTAAAACGAAAAAGGTACTTATCCGCAAAGTACTTAAGCGGATATTTCTGTCATACTTTAATTATTTTTAGTTAAAAAAAATTCAAATTTTTGGCACTAAATGTCCTAAAACAAAGATTTGTTGAAACAAGAATTTTCAAAAATAGAGAAAAGCCTTTCGTTGATTTCTCACCCTCGTAAAGGAGTTCAATTAAAAGAAGGCCAAATAATAACTTATTAATCAAATCTAATATAATCTCAATTGAATATTAAGGAAGCAAAGCATAATTAATTATAATAATAAGGAAGAATATTTGAACTGTTCCAAATATTAAAAATACTTGATTAAAGATTGAAATTTCATGAAAAAAGAGCAATCCGATGCACCACCCTTAATATAAAAATAAATTAAGCAAAATTGATATGGTTGTATTAAAAGGTTAAAAAAATTTTAAAAGGTTATTTAAATTTATTATACATCAAAATTATTAAAATCATAGCAGAAAAAGATTGTTCACAACATTCAAGAAAGTTTAGGGTTAATTTATATATTAAAAACTATATTGTGTAATTTTAAAAAATAAAATTCAATAAATATAATGAACTTCTGTGATTATTTCCAGATTGGTAACTGGATCCATTATATTAAGTCCCTTATACAAGTCCTGTTGCCGTAACAACACAACATCCTATTCGTTTACATTCGTAACATCCTATTTGTGTGAGACTGGATTTTCTGCCTTCTTAGCTGCTATATGAAATCAAAATATCGAGCCCGTTTAGTACTGAAAAAGGAACTTCGAGTTGCAATTTCGTCGATAACACCACGATAAGCTTTGTGCCGAAAAACAAGCTCATCCTTTGCATTAAACACAAATAATATATTTTATAAATCTTTATTTTGTGAATTACATTTTTTTTTCATTTGATGAGGAAATCAATTTTTTTTTTTTTACTTATTAAATATATGCCTTTATTATTTTATCACATAAGAGGATCGCCAAGATTTTTTATTGAAAATAATGGGGCACAGCAACATGAAGTTTGGAAACCACAGACATATCTTTTAAGCTGTTAATATTTTTAAAATCTATTCAAAAAAGTTCAAGATTGATAATAGAGTATAGAGAAAAGCCAATATTAAGCTCTTTATCATCACCACCACACCCGAGACCTTCACAAAAGTTCATTATTTTCAATAAATTTTATCTGTCCAAAATTATTAAAATAGGTAGGGCAGGTAAGCAGATAATCAAAAAAAAAAAAAAATAACCGCCATCAAATCTAATTTTTGAAAAAAGCCATTAAATTAAATTTTTGGAAAAATCAGTAATTACTTAAAAATTTATTACCTTTAATTTTTGATTTTCATTAGCATAAAGACTGCATACGTATGTAATACATGTGCATTATAACTGTAAGCCTAAATTTTTCCAAATTCATCTTACAAAAAAAAAAATATAAATATGTATAAGTATAATTATAAAAATTTATTAAAATTGTCCATGCAAAGCCATAATAATTAAAATAAGGGGATACGAGTAAAAGAAAAAGAAAATTGTTTATGTCTAAATTTAATGAGACGAACAACAAAGTAAATAAAAAAGAGACAAAGAATGAAATGAAAAACTGCAATAATATTATATATTTTTATTGTATCGCACGCCACTTCTTCCTCCCAATAACTTCTCATGGTTATCTTCAAAGTAAAAAAAAAAAAGTTTATAAATCATTTTTAAATTTGAATGGGAAATTTGAATTTTTTTTTTTTTTCTACTTTATGACTTTTGATTGTATAATTCAACAGTGTTCAGATTTTTCCATTTTTTAAAACTTTTGTTTTTTTTTTTATGTATTTTTATATTTATAACAAAAAAAAAAATATCCTTTTCAATTGAGGAATTCTTTTACTGTTTATATTTTGTTCTCTTTTTATCTTATGTCATTTTTTTTTTCTTTCTCTTTTTTTAATTTTGATTTTTTTTTGTTTTTGGGCTTTTGACTTGCACATAAATATGTAAGTAATCTATAATATATATATTTAATATAATAATTTATAATATAGATATATATATATATATATATATGTATATAAAAGAAAAAATTATATACAGTAAAAAAAAAAAAAAAAAAATAAATATAAATAAAATTTATGAACTCATTTTATTTTTGTACCATTTTCATAGCTGGCACGAATCGCCATTCAAGTTTTTTTTTCTATTTTCTTTTTTTATGTTTCATTTTTTTTTTTTTTTTTATTCTTTAAAAGGGATGGACACAAAATAAAACCACCCTCTATATATATATATATATATGTATCTTATATAATAAAATATTATTGAATTGTTTTTATTTTGGTTGGTTTAAATTTAAATGGTAATTTATGCAGGGATAAAATTCAAGTAATTTATAATATATACATATATAAGTACATATATACATATATATATAAAAAATATATATATTTTCTATCATAAAGTCGTTATAAATGGTAAAAAAAAAAAAAAACAAATCTGATATAGTAGTCATTAGAGTTATTTTTGATTTTGTTGTTGTTGTTGTTGCACAGTCATTCAAAAGGATATTAGTAAATTCTTTCTAATGTGTATATATAAGTGTTTTACATTTTTAGTTTCCTGCTATTGAAATGAAAAGAGGGAGATGGTTTTTCTAATATTTAATAATTTATGCAATATATACATATGTATATTTTCATTTGATTCGGAAAATGTCACTTGATTTTTATGAATTTAATGAACCTTATTAAAAGCTACATATTGATTTGATTATATTTATATTATGTTAAATTTTTTTTTTTGAATTTTTAACGACGATAAGTATCGATCTGATAAAAAATTAAAAAGTGCAAGTTAAAAGGATAAAAGGAAAATAAAATATATAGAGATAATAAAAATGAAAATTTTAACAGAATACTAGAATTTAATTTATATTATATTGTAGTAAACACATTAATAAGAAATAATTTAAAAGTGTCATAAATTTTAGGTGTGGGGGAAACGACAGTTGATTTTGAAGGTCATTTGAAATTTTTAAGTTTTTTTTTTAAAAAAAAACATTATTTTTCAATTTTAAATTATTTTTGTATAAAACCAAAATTTTTCAATTTAAAAAAGCAAAAAAGCAAATTTATTTAATGTTAGACAAAGAGGTTAAACAAATTTAATTTTAAATTCAATCATTAGTTGACCCGGAGTTTATGCGTTTACACGATTAACTATCAAACTAAAATACAAAGTTAACTTTACTCTGTCATTGCGAAACAGCTAAAGTTAAATATAAATTAGAACTGTTAAAATTAGTTGGTAACATTTATTTATTTTAAATAAATAATGACGCCTTAAAATTTTAATTTTAACTTCCATTGAACGATTTTGTTAACAATTTGTTAACTCAAATGTGTATTTCAAAATGGTAATTGTGACGCTATATGACGTGACGTCCATAATTAAACTCTACCGCTTCGGTCATTTCGAAACGACTTTATCTATCATAGAATAACTTTAGTAACCCTCTGAGAGCAAAAAACAAAACGCACTCCAGCTATTTTAATACGTATATACATATCTTAACTACAATCTTCCCTACTCTTTCGAAGTATTTGTCAAAAATCAAATGACAGCATGTGTAGGATGTTTAGAATTATCTTGAAAAAAAAAGTCGAAAAAGTAAATAATTAAACTATTTTGAAATAAATTAATTATTTTTTCATTGTATACATTGCCGTAAAGTAATAAAAAATTGTGGCAGTATCCAAAAACATGTATTTTACAACATTTTTTTAGTTATACATATGTATTTTAATTTATTTTTGTGTAAATATATTTAATTTATGCGTAAAAAATTCTTATTTTTATTTTAAGTATATCAATATACATACATGTGTTTTTCTTTTTATACCCGTACGATAGGATCGGGTATAATAAAATTACTCCCCCGTTTATAACATCTCGAAATAAGCGAGCTAGATATATCTTCAAAGGTATGGATCGGATCAGAATCAAATTCTGAGTCGATTAAGCCATGTCCGTCCGTTCGTCCGTCCGTCTGTCATCACGCTAACTCAAAAACTAAGAAAGCTAGAATCTTGAAATTTACACAAAATATTCTGGGAGCAATTTGTAGGGAGCAAATTCCCTATTTTTTTTTTGGTTGAGTTCCGACCAAAACTTCGGCTAGCTCCCGAACAACTAACTTTTAGATCTCCACAATTTTTTTGAAATAGAGATATGAAATCTTAACTGCTGATAGATATCATAAAAATATTAATTTTATTTTTAACAACTTTTTTCTGTAGCCCCACCCGTTAAGGAGTTACAGCTCCCCAAAGCCCCCAAAATCTCTATATTTAAATTGTTATAACACAAGTTCTATAAGGTATATCTTCAATCTGAAAATTCCAAACGATAGGTACTATTATGAGCTTTACAAACATGTATATATGTATAATAAATATATACTTGTGCTATACGGTGTCTTAATTTACCGTTATGCGAAACTGAATTATTGCAAAATCTTTTAACTCTTCTATCTTCTAAACGGTTTAAGTTGGAAACTTGAAATTTTGACAGAAGTTAGATCTTTGAAAATAAGTATGAGTTATTTCAGAAATTTTTTTGTATCACCCCCCGTGTTTAGGAGCTGTAAGGGGTCAAAAATTGAAAATTTCCTATTTTTAAACACCTGTAACTTGAACACCTGTTAAAAGTTTTTTGAAGTAATACATAAAAATTAAAGCTTCAACATTATACTCTTATTTCTGTTAACAACTTTTTTAAATAATATAGGGTTACTTTATAATTGACGAAAGTGTTACTTGATTTTTTCAAATTTTCTAACAAATTTCTTTAACGAATTTTTTGCATTTTGTTTTACTCGATAATTTGAAATTGTTGAGGATATAATGCGTAGTACAAAAAAATGTAAATAAATAAACAACATAACGGTTGCTTGAAGAATTTTTATTTATATGATATTGATAGACATACATACTTTTATAATATCATGCTTATTTACATATCGTATATGTCACTGATGAATGAATGATAAGAGTATAGATGTATATTATATAGCGTCGTATTTACATTCATATATGTATTTTATTGTACCTACTTATAAAAAATTATACTATGAATGGAAATATTTTTAAAGAAATATTGCAATGTATGGCGATGTACTTATAACAATATAAATATACTATGTGCGCATTAATATATTATAATATTTAAAATTATATTTACTATTTCGTAATTTAATATACATTTACCGCTTAGTATTAAATGGTACTATAGAATATTTGAAAAAGTTTTGGATTGATAATCGTTATGTGGAAGGTAAGAATCTGCTTCTGAAGAATGTATAAACATATAGTTTGAATATATGTAAAACTTATAGTTCTAGAAATTATAAAATTGACAGAACGACAGGCTGTGAACATACTAACGGTTCGTACGGATATCTAAGAGTTGACAAAGGCAACTGTATTCTTCCTCGTTTAGTTCAGAGCAGAGCCAAAACTGTCAAAAATAAAATTTATGTTTCTTTTCCCACTCTGAATGATTTGAGTTTACCTTTCGTGTTTCTTTTTTCATTCAGAGTGCCCTCAGAGTATGATCTAAATGTTCGATTTTCATTTACAGATATCGTAGAGCATTTGAATTGAAATGTTCAAAATTTAATTTTTTTGTATGATTTAACACTTTTGACAGGTTAAAGCTCTATTGTGTTTCAAAATTATTTCGGAGCGTTTAGAGATAAAATATTTTTAATCTGTTCAGAACGTACTCTGAAATCTGAGATATTTTTACAAGCTCACAGATCGCACTCTGGGCACACTTCGAATTAAAAAAGAAACACAAAATCGATAATCTGAGCATAAAAACACTTTTTTTAATTTTTTTGCTTGACCACTCTGACTCTGCTCTGATGAGAAAAAGAAAAACACCCTATGTACTCGAAATCTATTCTGAGTCCAAATCCGAACTAAAAAAGAAAAACACCCTATGTATACCATGAAAAAAAATGAAATCAAAATGAAATGATGAATTAAAAAAGAGAAAAATAAACAAAAGGGGCCTCGGTGGCCCAGTAGGTAAGAGCGTATAAAATACATTGTAAACACCGAGGGAGTGTGGGTTCGAATCCTACACACGTCGTAAGAGTTATTCCCCCTTATGACATTTACAGCCAGGTCTGAACAGGAAAGGCTGTGTAATTTCCTGTCCACATTTATATGGCAGAGAAATGCATTAAAAAAAAAATAAACAAAACATGTAGGGCCGAATTTTTGTGTTCTTCAATATTTTCTAAGCAACTAGACTTGCACATATATTTTGCTTATTTTGAAAATAGTTAATGAAAATTGACAATTAATATATGAGTCATTTTTTCGTTAACACTTCGGTCAACTAGCATGTTATGTTATTATCCTGAGACTTGCCAGATTTTTTTTTAGAATTCCCTTTTTTGTTGTCGAATTCCCACCAAATTTCCCGCGAAGAAATTGCTCTGACTACGTTATTTATTTTTGAAATAACTATGTATGTGTATTTTAATAAACAATTAATTTAATTTAGTTTTCTATATATTTATATATTTATTAATAAATAACATAAATTAAAATACACATATAAATGAAAACTAAAACAAAAATAAATGACAGCTAATCAATTTTGAATTACAGATAATAATAAAACACAATGAACACTGAAGACGACGCGTCCAATTTGTAGTACTTAAATTCGTTTCTAGATAAAAAAAAACATATATAAAAATGTATTATTAATATTATAATGCAGATATAAAAATAATTATTAAAAATTTTATTGTTTTAAATAAAACATTTATATATTACATAAAACAGGTAGTTATATAAAATACTTATAATAATTAAGAATAATGTCAAAAATATTGAAATTTTTCACGATTTCAGAACTTTTCCCCTTTCCCCTTGTCATGTTGAAATTTACCATAATATGGAAAAATTTTCCACGATCTGGCAACACTATTTTCCAGTGTAAACCCTGGGTTATATTTACAGTAATGAATTTATTATTGTAGTGATTAGTGAATAAAAGTGGCTACATTTCATTTCGTGCCAATTTTATATTATTAAAAGTAACTTTTATTTGTAATTAATTATTTTTATGTATGTTTATTATCTGGATCGAATATAAATGTTATTTTTATAAAAATTATCATTCTTAAAAAAAAAACGGTTTTGGCAGCATTTATTTTGGTTATTTATGGTAGCTATACCATTGTATTATTTATCTAATCTACTAAAAAGTTATTTGAACAGCATTACAAAATTAAAATGTACATTTTTTAATAAAATTATGCTTTAAAATTGAAAGTAGCATACATTAAAAAAAACTTTAATCTTTCATTAATATTTAGCTTTTTTATTTTAATAAGAAGGATTTTCACTTCAATTGCAGGTATTTTTTTTTAAATGCAAGTTTTCTTTTTTAATAGCAAGTACCAAATACAAGTTTTGAAATGATATTCAAAACTACTCAAAGCTTTGTAAATAAAAAAACAATAATGATAATTTCACATAGTTTTAGTCAAATTTGTTGAAAATTAATTATTTTTAAGCAAGAAACTGTTATCTAACCTTATATTATAATAAAAATGTTTTTGTTAAAACTGGTTTTTTTTTTAAAGTTAATATTTTTATGATCACGCAGAATGTATAAACAAAAGTATAAACACAACTTTCCACTTTAGCATTTTTAATATGCATAGGCTTTGTTGAGCTGTAAAGTTCTGTAAGGTAGCTGTAAAAAATATAATTCACTAAGTATGTAAATCATAACAATATCATTTGGTTTTTCTAAAAAAAAATATGTAATGTTGTTTATACTTTTGTTACATTCTCTAACAAAATCTAACATAATATGATTTTTATAATACATAAAAGCATTTGATTTTCACTATAATTACAAAATAAGGCTATCCTTTTCTTTATATAAACATTTTTTTTTTACTAAAAACCTAATATATTTTTGTATTCTTTTATTTTTTTTTATGACGGTTAGATAAACTATGTATTAAATCTTTCTCCTAAAATCCAAAACCTAAAAACAAAATCTGAAAAAAAATAATACCTAACCTTAAAAAAATTTAAAAAAAATGTAAATACCTTAAACTTAGCAACCTAAAAGAAATAAAAAAAAAATAAAACAAAAAAAAAAACCTAAAATTTAAAAAACAATTTTACTTTGCAGTCTGTTTGGAAGATCTTTGAAGAATAATTAATTAATTACTTAAAATAAATTACGTAAACACAAGAACTTGCATTTGAGGAGGAAATATACTTCTTATTAAAAAGGAAAACTTAAATTTGAAAAGGAAATACTTGCATTCAAAAATAAAATACTTGCAATTGAAGTGGACATCCTTCTTATTGAAGTAAAAAAGATATATGTATATAAGATTAATATATTTGTTAACATTATTTATAATAATTTAAAAAGCACAAGCTAATTTAAAAGTTTTTTGAAGTTAAAATTTACCTAACAAAAGTTAAAATCGTATTTGTATCATAATAATCGATTAATAAAATCAACATTACGGTTGTTCTAAAATTCACCACAGAAAAGTAACGAAATAAAAATTAGAAAATATCATCATAAATTTGAGGGTCATTTAACATACTTGGAATTTATTATCTTCCTTTAATTTTTTATTATAAAAGCATCTTAAGATAAATTGCCTCAATACCTCAATAGTATAGGTCGAGACTACTTTCACATACTTTAAAATTTTGTACACACTTATATGGTTATAATCGAGACTCACATCAATTAAGAAATTATTCATACGCGCGATACGTGAGAATCGATTGCAATTCATTCACAACTACATTCATGTGTTTTCAGTTCTTGGCCTGTTTACTTAGGTCTTGCCAAAGTAAACTTCATGGCCTGATATACTTGATGTGAGTCTCAATCTTGTATATACTAACAACGTTTAGTAAAATGGATTACATGGTTTTTTAATAAATCTCACTTATATAAATTCCATGTATCTGATTAATGTCGTAGTAAATAATATCGTAATATAAAATAAATAGATGAAATAATTTTTGTAAGATAAAAGATGGCGCACCACGAAATAATATAGTATGTATGTATGATATTATATAATAGCTAAAGCCGAATAATTAATGTGCTTTAGTGAAAATTATAATTTGAGAAACTTTGGTGTAAGCGTTTTAGTTGATGCCTTGTGCTCTTTAAAGGAGTGAAAAAAAAATAAGCAAAATTTCATATACTTATAATAAAAAACTAAAGGAAAAAAAAATCAAGTAATGCAGAAATTTAAATTTTAGATATACATAGAAAATACATAAAAATACATAGAAATACATATAATACATTTAAAATTAAAGAATCTGCACTACTCGTATTAAATTATTCTAATATATTTAACTATTTACGAGTAAATAACAATAAAAACCCAAAAAAAAAAAAAAAATTTATTAACTATAATTTTTTTTTTGTGTAAAACTTTCCAGCTTTACAAGGATGTCTTCCAAGTATAATTTTTATAATTATACAAAACATACAACAAAAATATAAAAGAAAAGTCCTTATAAATTTTCATGCATTATAATATTTATATACATACATACACATTTATATATACAATATAAAATGAATTACAGTTAGAAAATTCATCTTTTCTTTTTACTATGAGTTTTTCCTTCATTTTTATTTTTATTTTTTTTTGGAGTGGCTGGCATAGAACGCGATTGACAACATTTAGCCTATCAAAATTGATTTGAGTTATTCTCTTAATAGTCCCCTCACTATACTTATTATATTACCTATTAAAATTTTACTGGTAGTGTGAGGATTTAAAAGTTTTTTTTCTTTTTTTTTTTCTGTGGGTAAAAATAAATAAAAAAGAAATTCAAAATATTTTGTTCGTCAGAAATTTTTTATATATATGTAATATAATATGTGTGCATATTTTTTAAATACCACAATATAAATTTACATCCATAATGTACATATACATATATAGACAAAATAAAAAAAAATTTTTTTTTTGGAAATTTTACTTGTTTAGGGTTGGCAGATCGGATATTTTTATAATTATGAGCACGCAACGTTTATACGTAATAAATTTTGTAAATCTAATGGGTATATATAGAGTACAGAATAGACCAACAGGAATAAAGGTGGTTGATATTTAAATATCTACCTGTACTTAAAATATATATCTGTATATATATTAACATTTTTATAAATATATACATATATAAGTGTATATAAAAAGGATATAATGTATATTAATGTACAAAAAAAAAAAATATAATGATGATGGTAGTTTGCGGAAGGGTCATTAAATCATATTTAAATCTATTCGAAGAAGAGAGTTAATTTTATATTCAAGTGTAATAATAATAAAATGAAAAGAAAATGGTGAATTTTCCCTCAAAAAAAAAATATATATATATGTACATATATTCAAAATATAAATTAATGTGTATGTATGTACTTTAACGTCGGTATAGTAGATAAATTATAAAGAAAAAATAATATATGAAAAAATTTATATATGTACATATATTAAAAATTATGACAACATTTGCGTTAAAATAAAAAGAGTTTTTTTTTTTTTTTTGACATTCAATATTGAATAAAATACAAAATTAAAAAGAAAAAACAAAGTTAATTTAACGAACATGTCAAAAATTTATAAAATAAAATTTTTGTAATTTTTCAAAATGGAAATTATGTATATCAAAAGTTTTTGGTGTACGTGACTTATAATTTTTTATAAATAAAATATATTGGACTATTGTAATTAAGTTTGAAAAATAAATACTTGTTAGTTTTATTTAAAACTTATAAAACTTAATATAATAATCAAATGTTCGTTTCGTTTTAAGCATTGCTTCGAAAGTTGTATTCCGCGACGCGTCAAAATTTTTTTTTGTATAATCCAATAATAACGTCTTGTTGTTGTCATATAAAATAAAATATGTATTTGAAAAATTGAAAATACGTACGAACATCTTTCCAATTTTACTTTGAAATTTTAATTATCTTGAATTTTAAATTAAAAAAAAAAATTTATTTAAAAACTAAATAATTTTACTAAATATTTTTTTGACTTTTATCTTTATCAGAACTATTATCAATTTCGTTTATGTTATGATACGTAATAGTTTATCGTAAAAATAATATGTTGGTTGGTTAGATATTATCAAAGTTGTGTATGGGTTTTCATCGCATATCGTAAGATATGTTTTTTTATTTTAGTACTGTTTCCTAATGTTAAACTGATGTAAACAATAAACATTCGTATAATGAACTTTAAAAATTTATGGTAATTATCAGACTGAAGAGAGTTGATTCAAAATATTGTTAGAGAAAGTTTTTTAATAATCAATAATAAAAAAAAGTAATAATCAATTTTCAAAGGCATTTTTTTTTTTTAAATAAAAATATGTAAGAATTTTCATACAGAATTAAATAAAGTAAACTTAAAATTTCATAAATAAATGTGCTCTTTAGAAAAATAATCTGTTGATAACATCTTTTTCTTTCTTTTTTATTCAACATATGTACAATTTTGAAATTTTTAGAAATTTTTAACATTTTGAACGCATTTGTCTAGATTCTAGAATATTTTTTTGTCTTTATTTAACCATTTTAACATAAAAAAAACTTTTTTTGGTTTAATGCCAAAAAGAAGGCTTTTCGTTTCATACTAGTTACGATTATCATTGCATAATATCATATCAAAATAACGATATGCTTCTGCTATCACATGGCATACGATCATATTTTTGTTTAATAGAAAGCTGAATATTTAATATATGTCAAAATACTGCTAACGTAAAAGTAAAAAATAGATCAGTTGCTTTGGTTTTTCATCATCGTTCTGCGCATCTTATTGAGCCAGAATTATTTAAATACATATATTTCACTTAAACGTCAAATTAACGCGTGAGGCTGGATGCATGGATCACCACTGTTATTAATTGAAAGTTAAAAGACTTCAGTGTTTTTTTTTAGAAATGGGTTTCAGTCATACTAAAAGATAAATTTACTGTGAATTTGTTAATATTATACATATATATGCGATATTTAATCATTTGAACATTTCAGGTTTTTTAACCCATATTTTTATACGTTAAGAGAGTTAGGTATAGACATGTATATATATTCTGAATCAGGATCACCGCCGGAGTCGATTTAGCGATATCCGTCCGTCCGTCCGTCCGTACGCACGATAACTCAAAAAATAATGATGCTATCTTGATGAAATTTATATAGTAGGTTACTAATTACGAAAGAAAGGCTAAGTTCGAATCTGGACAAAATCCGTCCATGGGTTCGGATTCTGGAAGCTTCCGAATGATTCCGGAGCAAACGAGATTATCTCCAAAAGCAACAAAGATAGAACCTTCAAATTTTGTACAATGATGTTTCTTCCCGTTCGATTTATGTCTCTGAAATTTAAGAGGATTTGGTCCATGGGTTTGGGTTTTGGAAGCTTCCGAACGAGCACCAGAGCAAATGAGATTATCTCCAAAACCAACAAAGATAGAACCTTTAAATTTTGTACAATGATGTTCCTTCCCGTTCGATTTATGTCTTTGAAATTTAAGAGGATTTCGTCCATGGGTTTGGATTTGGAAGCTTCCGAACGAGCCCCAGAGCAAATGAGATTATCTCCAAAACCAATAAAGATATAACCTTTACTTTTGGCAGAATGGTGTTCTTTCATGTATGATTTAGGCCTCTGAAATTTAAGAGGATTTGGTCCATGGGTTTGGATTTGGAAGCTTCCGAACGAGCACCAGAGCAAATGAGATTATCTCCAAAACCAACAAAGATATAATAACCTTTAAATTTGGCAGGGTGGTGTTCTTTCATGTTTTATTTAAGTCTCTGAAATGTGAGAAGATTTGGTCCATGGGTTCGGGTTTTGGAAGCTTCCGAACGAGCCCCAGAGCAAACGAGATTATCTCCAAAACCAATAAAGATAGAACCTTTAAATTTTTTATAATGATGTTTCTTCCAGTTTGATTTATGTCTCTAAAATTTAAGAGGATGTGGTCCATGGGTTTGGATTTTGGAAGCTTCCGAACGAGCCCCAGAGCAAATGAGATTATCTCCAAAAACAACAAATATATAACCTTTAAATTTGGCCGAATGGTGTTTTTTCATGTTTGATTTAGGTCTCTGAAATTTGAGAGGATTTGGCCATGGGTTTAAATTTGAAAGAATTTGAACCGTGGATTCGAATTTTGGAAGCTTCTGAACGAGCCGCAGAGCAAATGAGATTATATCCAATACGAACAAAGGTAGAACCTTTGAATTTGGTACAATGGTGTTCTTTCGTGTTTGATTTATGTCTCTGAAATTTAAGAGGATTTGGTCCATGGGTTTCGTTTTGGAAGCTTCCGAACGAGCCCCAGAGCAAATGAGATTATCTCCAAAACCAATAACGATATAACTTTTACTTTTGGCAGAAAGGTGTTCTTTCATGTATGATTTAGGCCTCTGAAATTTGAGAGGATTTGGTCCTTGGGTTCGGATTTTGAAAGCTTCCGAACGAGCCTCAGAGCAAATGATATTATCTCCAAATGTAACAAAGATATAACCTTTAAATTAGGCAGAATGGTGTTCCTTCATGTTTGATTTATGTTTCTGAAATTTGTGAGGATTTGGTCCATGGGTTCAAATCTTGGAAGCTACCGGACGAGCCCCAGAGCAAACGAGTATATCTCCACAACCAACAAAGATAGAACTTTTATTTTTAGTACAAAGGTGTTCTGTTATGTTTCCTTTTCTGTAAAATTGGAAACTGACATTTGAAAGAATTTGAACCATGGGTTCGTATTTTGGAAACTTCTGGACGAGCACAAGAGCAACGAGCATATCTCCAAAACCAACAAAAGTAGAACCTTTAAATTTAATAGAATGGTGTTCTGGCAAGTTTTCTTTATGTTCCTGAGATGGATTCGATGAATTGGAGTGGCAATTCGGGTAGCTGACACAAACCTCCCAAGGACTACCAATCTTCGAAAATAATTAAGATAGAAACTTAAAATTTTATACAAGGGTGTCAAGCATATCCCAAGCGGATGCCTCTTTTACGTTCTTGAAATTCGAGTTGAATAAGACAGAAAAGGGAAGAAGTTCAAGCAACTGCCAAAAACACTTATGGATTTTTAATTTAATTCGAATTATTCAGGTGTAGGGTATTAATAAGTCGGTTGCATCGACTTACTGTTACATTTATTTGTTTTATTTTAATTTAATGAAAAATTTTTTTTTTAAGTTTTCTAATTTTCTCTTTACTTACATACATATTATGTACATATGTATATGTATGTATGTATAATAACTTATAATTATCTATTGAGCTTCAAATATAATAGTGTTAAATAATTAATTACTCTCTGTGTCTTTTTTATATTGAAGTTTGGATAAATTTAACAATTGTTTTCTTGTACATATATTTATTTAATATTTAAATCATTATTAACCCATTAAATTTATAAATTTACACTGTAGAGTTATCAGCTTCAACTAAAACTTTTTATTTACGTTTTATTTCTTACGTTTCTATATAGACTTTTTGAAGCCTCGAAAATCTTTTTCAAAATTTTCTCTAAACACTGATGAAGATAAATTTGATTTCGATTCATATAAAAGGAAAATTTCAATACAAAACCGCCTCTTGTAAAGAAAGAAATATGTTAACATACTATTTTTGGTGTACATATATGATGGCTTGTAAATTGGGAAAATTTTTAATCAGACCAAAAAATTGTGTTTTAAATTTTCTATTTAAGGTTATTTTACAGAGTCCTGCTCGGAACTATTTAATGAAATATAACAATCAATTAAATTTTGTTTTTACTATTATTATACATTAAAATACAATATTAATGTTTATAGAAATATGTATAAGTAAGTATACATAGGTATATGTATATGTAAGTCTTATTTTTCTAGTAAGATTAAGAAATCTTATTCGGTAATTGTTTTTCGGACTATTCGGGAGATCTGACATTTCATAAAATAGATATTTATAGAAACGCTTGAAGCTTCAGCAATATGTATAAAAGGTCTGGCGAATTAAGCAATACTTTTTAGATGATTTCATCACAGACCATTTCATGAATTTTGAAAGACACAAAATGAAAATATTCCATAGTATAAGTATGAAAAAAAAATTATCCTGAAGGAAACTGAAATCAGAAGAGAAGACTAGAAACTAACAAGGAACTGTAACCATTTACTGCTTTATAAAAAAAATTTTTGTTGAAAAACCCACTAAAAGGACAAGTTCATAACATAGCAAAAAAAAAAAAGTCTTAATAAAAAACGTCTAATAATATGCATGCTGTTACGTCCAAATAATACCTACAGTAAAACAATACTTCTAGGTTTAGGTTTGCTTAATCACATTAGAAACATTGAATGATTTTTTAAATCACTCTCTTTGAAAAATTTTTATTTTAAAATTCGTGTTTTAATAGTGCCACTTATTGTTCAATACCGTAATTTTAGTATAAAAAAATTTATATTACTAATTAACATAAATATTATGTTTTTTTTAAAATGATATCATTGACATTATAAAAAAAAACATCTGAAACATCTGATCAAAAATGCATATAAACCAATAAATACATATACATAATTCTCCCTTTTCATACTGCATTATACAATATTGCTCTGATCAATTTCATATAAATACCATATAGACAGTAATTTTATGTTCAAGCTGAATGACCACGCAACATCGGGCATCAATAATTTGATATAAATTTAAAATTATCATGCAGTCAGGTATAAAAATTCTCACGATGTCCCCAATTTTAATTTATTTAATGATAGATAAGTTGATTAGAATCATTCGTACCGACTTACTCAAATTTGAAATATCAAAAATTTGAGAATGAATTAAATAAATTTGATTTATTGCAAAATTAATTATTTATTTCTTCAAAATTGAATGCCTGTCCTAGATGGCAATTTTAGGAAAACTGTGGAAGTAAAAATACCATAACTTAAATAGGATAGTGGATATAATAAATACTATACGGAGATATTTTTTTAGTTAGTCTTGCATATATATAAAATGATATCAGCCGAAGTCGCAAATGTATTGATGGTGCATTTTTTAATAAAGTGGATATGAAGAAAAAAATATATCGCTATTTAAGTTTTAAAAAATTTTTTTGAAGTCTTAAGTACAAAATAACATAAAGTTGCTTTTACTATATATTATACTGCAAGAAGCTGATATACCTATACATGAATGTTGTAACTGGCTGCTGATTTTGTCTTTGTAGAAAATAATAATAATAATTAATATTAATAATAATAGCTGTTACATTTGAGCTGCCTTCAATTATTACCACCTGTAGAAAGGGTATTATGTACTACTAAATGTTGTATAACTGTTGATCGCTTCGCCACTATTACCAAAATAGTAATAGGCTGATTTATTATTCTCTTACAGTCCTATTCCCCAATTCAAAGTTTCTGCATCCCTGTCGTTTCTTTTCATATCTCCGCTCCCTAACCAATATATTGCATAGCACCTATATTTTGGCTTTTATTAAATTGGATAAAGGGAACATGGATTTAGTTAGTAAGAATCAGACTAGAGGATATTTTTGATGTCTTTGAAAGATAAGGTAAAAATCCATAGCTAAAAAATAAATAAAACAAATAGCTTTGGAAATTTGTAATCACTATACTATATTATAACAGATTCTACTCCTATACTTTATATGATTCCAATTTTTTCGTCAAACTATTTCAATTTCCAGTATTTTTAAATCATTTCAATTATGTCAAAAAATCTTCTTTGAGTCGTGTATATCTTCAATGATTTTTTCAACCTGTTTTTTTCGTTAGAGATTCCTCCATGAATTCCTCCAAGAATAAGTTTTTTACAAGGCTTATTCATTACATTACAATAATCCATGATTATTGTTTTTCTTTTTTTTTACTTGAGAACCTGTTGATTGTGTTTTTTTTAATTTCTTTTACAACTCTTTAATATTTTCTTAACTAACATATTAAGATAAAGAACCCGTGTAAAGCTCTAATTTTTCCACTAAGTTATTTATTATTCATATTTGACTAAAAAAAGTAAAACCTTAGCACCGAATCAAAAAAAAAAGCAAGAGAAGATTAATTTATCATATAATTTTTACAAAAACAGAATGTATATGTGAACTTGACAAATGTTTCACGATTATGAATATTAATCTAGGACAAAAACATCTGTCTAAAAGTAACATTGATCCGCAATGAAACGCAAGTCCAACTAATGCAACAAAAAAAAATGTTTTAATGTAAACGCAATCAACCGTGTAAAAGGTGCATTTAAAGATCGTCACGTGGCAAATGATTTCTCAAATTTATATTTGCATAAGGATAGATATATATATATATATATATATATATACATGTATATACATATTTCTATATAAATTTTAGTAAATAATATTATCCTTTAATATTGAATGGGACGACAAAAGCAATTAATTGAAACGGTAAACTAGATAATTTATAAATTATATATCAATATATTACATATATATTCTGTATTCCCTTATTATATATTTATGTATGTACATTGACAATATATTTGTAATTTAGCATGTGCATATACAGTTAGTTAATTTACTTTACTGTCAATTTAAAGGGTGAACATGTGCAACCCTGTCAATATTTATATATGTGGTGGGTGGTTTTATGGCATTTAATGATAAAATAAAAAATAATAATAAAAATCTTTAGAAAAGTTAAATAAAAAAGGAAAACAATGAACAGGTAAAATATTGAATTAGGTTATATTAAAGAACATAATACATTATGTACATAAGAATGTAAATGAATATATAATATCATATAGACATATACACATACATTATATATAATGAATGAATGTTTGTGATGAACATTTACAAAATTTTTGTTTTAATTTTTTTTACAGGTACATTGCACGCAATTACATGTGTTCTATGTTAATTTTTAATTCTTTCTTTAATTCCATTGATGAAAGATTTTTATATTGACAGGAAATGATGACGTTTAAAGTGAAATGTTTAACTGTAACTATTGTAATTCAAATTTTTAAGTTATCTTTGAATGGTTAAATAATAATGGATTTCTTTTAATTCAACATTATATAAGTTGAATTTATTTATTTATTTATTTACTTTGTAAAAAAAAGTACTTTATTGATTCTAAATTATTCATTAAGAAACTAATTATTGCTTTTATTACATATTTTTAATTTTTTTTTTAGTTTTTATTACAATTTAATTTTTATAATTTTTTTTTTGTATTTTTTGTTTAAATTGGTTGTAATTTGTTACAAAAAAATATGAAAAAAAAGGATTTAAATCTTCTGAAAATGATGCAAAATAAAAAAAAAATGCCATTAAATTGACCATTTAATTTATGATTTTATAATACGGCAGGACAGGTCATAGGATATAAGCCAGTATTAAATTTTGCAAACTTGAAAAATAAGCAATATATACTTTTAAAATGAAATCTAATAAATTATTTTGGAGACTTTAATAAAATTGGACTTCAACAATCCGATAATTTCTTTATTCATTCTACAACGACTACTTAAATTCACATTTTCCGACAATACTTCTAATATGTATGTATTTCGTCCAAATTTTATATATCTTATCTTATATACGGTCTATAAGTATAGCATCTTTTATAAGCATCAAACACAAAAATGAAACAGTTTTATATGTTAGATATTATATCGATTCTAATCTAAAATAAGAATAAAATATTGACGGTATATTGATGTGTAATTTGCTAAGTAAAATTGTGTCCGAAATCCCAACACATTGTCCACATCTCAAATGTCAGTTTTCAATTTTAAAGAAAAAGAAACATAACAGAACACATTTATACCAAATATAAAGATTATATCTTCATTGGTTTTTAAAAATAAACTCGTTTGCTCTGAAGGTCGTTCGGAAACTTTTACAATCCGCATCCATGTACCAAATCCTTTCAAGTTTCAGAGACACAAAGAAAACATGACAGAACACCATTGTACCAAATTTAAAGGTTGTATCTTTGTTTTTTTTTGGAGATATTCTCGTTTGCTCTGGGACTTGTTCGGAAGCTTCCAAAATCCGAACCCATGGCCCAAATCCTATCACATTTTAGAGACATAAATGAAACATAAAGTAATATCATTGTATCAAGTTTAAAGGTTCTATCTTTGTTGGTTTTAGAGAAAATCTCGTTTGCTCTGGAACTCGTTCGGAAGCTTCCGAAATTCGAACCCATGGACCGATTTTGCCCCGATGCAATCCCCGCCTTTCTTTCGTAAGTAATAACCTACTATATAAATTTCATTAAGATAGCTTTATTAGTTTTTGAGTTATAGTGCGAACGAACGGACGAATGGACGGACATCGTTAAATCGACTCAGGAGGTGATACTGATTAAGAATATATATACATGTCCATATCTAACTGGCTTCCTTTTGGTGTTAACAAACACCATACCAAAGTTAATATACTCTATACGTTAGGTGTAGAGTATAATAACAAGGAAATAGTGAATTAGTTATAATTTTAGAAATTTTAGAAAAGATAATTGGTATTCCTATAGTCTCCCAAGATAAGCCTATTATGCCAACATATTAATAAATTCCACCTTTTCAACTGCACATTTTGACTCGTTGCCACATATGCAACGATGATTTTTAAAAAATTTATTGTATTAGTGTCCGTTCGTCCGTTTCTTTACAATAATTCTACACCATGATAGAACAATAAAATTTTAACCATATACACACAGATCTCTTAAATAAATTAAGGTTGCGGAACAACTTTTTTATGTGGCCCCACTCATTACGGAGCTACATATTCTTAAAGTTGGAAAAAGATATATTTTATATAATATGTATATTTCGAATTTCGCTTAAGATAATTGCGCCAAACAATAACAATTTTCCTCCCACGATAATCCCTCCCTATTTAAGAGATTTAAACACTTGTTAAACAAACTTTAACGAAGTAAAACGTAAAAATTAAAGTTGCGATATTTTATTTATGTGTTGACAGTTTTTCCTAATTACATATATAGAATTTCCTTTAAATTGTGGAAAGTTTCTCTTGATAGTTCACATTTTTTTCTTATACGTATATAAAATTCTAAGAAAAATTTTTATAATCTGCTTTCATTGTTTTCTGGAAAATGTCCACCTTTAAAAACCTTTGGTTTTACAGGCTTTTTAATTATAAAATTAGTATTAATTGATTTGATATTTTTGAAATATTAGCATAATTTTGTTTTATCTTTCGCCTTGTTAAATAATTTATTCACCAAATATACGTTGGTCCATTCTTTAATGTTTTTCAGCCATGAATTTTGCTTTCTTACTATACAGCGCCCATAATGGATTTTGTTTTAAATTATGAGTTGTAATAATGGGTATTTAGAGTTTCTTATAATGTCACCAAAATATATCGCCTTTTTTTTCTTTTTATATTTAGTAACAACTGAAGATTTTTGTTTATCCTTCTTAATATTTCGGTATCAGAGACGCTGTCGATTTATGCTATTTTTATAGTATTTTACGGTTTAGCCACATTTTAAAAGCTTAAAGCAAACTTCTTGTATATAACATAACTTTTGATTGACTATATTTTCCGATTATTGTACAAATTTAATTTATTAATGACATCCTTTGCATCTTAAGTTCCGAAAAATCTTTGATTGAGTTATCATAATTCAAAGGATGGCCGCTTTCAATGGACATCAACGATAAGCCCACTAACCATTTCTTGTCTCATTGTTTATACGAGCATGTATAAATAAATATTAATTATTTTGAATTTTTTTAGATTTATTATATTTATCTCCTTGCATGCATTTTAATATAGAAAAGAACAATACCCCTTGACAGTTGTATTTTTGTTAATATATAGGCTAAAATTTTAATATACTTACAAAATTATTCCAATATTTAAAAAAAAATTTTTAAATGTTGTAATTTTGTTCTGCTTTCAATTCAAGTGTATAATAAATTTGCCATTATGTTTGTGACCCCTTAAAGGAGTTAGATATAGTGTCAAAGGTATGGATCGGCTCAGAATCGAATTCTGAATCGATTAAGCCATGTACGTCCGCCTACCCGTCTGCCCGCACGATAATTCAAAAAATAAAGGAGCTAGAAGGCTGAAATTTTTTTACGTCACTTTTGCAAAATTGTGAGTTTCGCTATTTAAATGCAGCATTTTCGACCGCCGGGTTCGAGTAGTTGTCATACAACTTCTTTTTTTATATCAAAATAACTCAGTATCGATTGAAGTTAGGTATCTGAAATTTTGCTAAATGGTGTCGCGTTACAGGCCAACAATATCTGTAACATTTGGTTGCGCTGGTGCGACAGTTTCGGGTAGTTGCCATACAATTTCTCTTCTTAAATAAAAATAACTCAGTGTCTATTGAAGCTAGGTGCCTGCGAAGACGTGTCGAGTTACATATGCCAATAACTTTTGTAAAATTTGGTTGGTTTAGAGCAGCAGGTTCAGACTACTTGCGCCTCTTGGAACCTAATGAAGCAAGGCGGCATCTGACATTTTACAAATGATGATCAAATTTTTTGGCAATAACTTCTGTAAAATTTGGTTATGCTATAGAGCAACAGATTCAGGTAGCTTGCACATCTTGAAAGTTAATGAAGCTATAAACATCTAAAATCTTACAAAAGACGATAAAGTTTCAGAGTAGTAATTTCTGTAAAATTTAGTTGTGCTGGTGCAACAGCTCCGGTTAACTGTCATACAATTCCAAAAACTTACATAAATATATCTTGGTACTTAACGGCGGTACTAAAACATCTGAAATTTTGTAAAAGATGATCAAATTTTATAAAATCAGTATATATTACGCTCATATGGGTTGAGACACAGTCTATACTCTACTGCAATCTTCCTCGTTTTAAATTTAAAATTTCTTTTATTCTATATTAGGTAAATTTTCCTTCTTTATTTGCGCGCCATTTTTAACATTGTTAAATTTTTTTTTATGCCACATTATTTTAGATTATTTAAAAAAAAAAGAAAACTAAACTTTCTTATAACATTAATAATTAATAAAAGTTCTATTTAATTTCATTTAATTACAGGTTACCAATTAAAAAAAATTTTAATTTAATATTCAATTTATTATTTTTATATTTTTAAATTTTCAATATAAAGTTTTTTTTTTTAAATACACCATGTACGTATTTATATATAAAACTTACGGAAGTTTTGTTTTTTGCTTTTGTTTTTTTATGTAAAAAAAATTCTACGAGTTCATATTTTAATAATAAAAAGCTTTATAAAAAAAAAAAAAAAAAACACAATAACAACAAAAAATAAGAAAATTATGCAAATTTTGAACTTTTATAAGACTATACAAAAAAAAAAGAAAATTCTTAGGAAACTTAATAAATTTTCAAAATCTTCCAAAAAAAAAAAAAAACAAAAAAAATGCATATACTACCTATACTCTATATGTATATTTAAGTATGTACATATTATATGTATACACAAAATCATATTTAAATACATGAATGTGTGTATGTTCAATTAGAAATCATAATCAAAATATATATACATAGTATGTATTTTGTAAGTAGTTATTTTTTAAAATGGCATAAAATAAAAATAAAAAAATATAACAAAAAAAAAAAAGAATACTTTAATACTTTTGCGGTATAACGGTACCAGGAACGGATTATTGATATTTAACAGTTATGATACAATTTTTTTTGTACAATATACATATATATATTTACTTCCATTTGTATATATATACATAAAAACGTGCGTGTATTTCTTTTATTTTAAATGTATATGTTTCGAAAAACCAAAAAAAGAAAACTTGATTGGGATTTTCCATGTTTTCCGTTTTTGTTTTTTAGGCACTAAAACCATTTTTTTAGAAAGAGATAAGAAATCATTTTTTCATTTAAAAGCAACATGGATAGAAAAAGAAAAAAAATGGAAAAAAAAAAATAAATAAAATTTTCCTAAATGTTTAAAAACAATTTAGAATTATTACTTCAAAGAAAATTTAACTTACAATAATAATAATACTAATAATAATTGTATTAAATATTGTTAATTTGATTTTTTTTTTTTATTTATTTATTTATTGAAGAAAAAAAAAAAATAAAAAATTTCTAAGGTTAAGGAATCCATTTTGTTTTTGTTTTGAATTCGGTAAAAACATTCTATAAATATGTAATTTCTTCCTTTTTTTTTTTTTATAAACAAATATCAACATGTATGGAATTTTTTTTTTTTTTTATTATTTTGTAGGTATATTTATTTATTTTTTTTTTGTTTTTTTTTTTTTTTTTTGTTATCAAAACAATATCTTTAACAACCAGACAGAAAAATTCTTTTAATTCCTTAAATTAAAAAACAAAACAAATAAAGTTATAAAACTTTACATATTATTAGAATCTTTAGAATTGCATTTTTAGAGGCCGAAAGAATAAATCCTTTCATATATATAATATGTATGTATATATAAAATATACATATACATAATTACATTATAATGTGCAAATATACGTTTATATTAAAATTGATTTTTACAATTTTTTGAATTAAATAAATAGATATACATAAACGTACAAACATATTCTTATATATGAGAATTTTTAACATACATATATAATATATATACATATACCATATATAACATATGTGAAATATAAGGGAAAACTTTTAATAAAATACAAAATACTTTCAATTTTTTATCACCTACTTTTTTAAGTTATTTTTACAAAAAAAAAAAAAAAAAATTTTTTTTTAAAATTCTTGTTTTTAGTTGTAAAAATTGATCAAAGATTAAAAGATTTTAAAAAGATTATAATAAAATAATTTTACATCTAATTGAAAATAGTTTTTATATATTATAGAAAAAAAAAAAAACAAAATTAAAATCCGTGTTAAAGAAAATAATATTAAAATTATTATAAAATAGTTTAAAAAAAAAAAAAAAAAAAAAAACAAATAAAAGAAAATTTATAGAATACTTACGAAATCCATTGATAAATTCCTGACACAGTCAATTCACCTCTCTCCTCTAATGCATATTCAATTAATTCAGTATATGTGAATGGTGGCTTTTTTGGACTGAAAATATTTAATATTTTATGTTTAAATTTATATATATAATATATATATGTATATATTTTGTATATTTTAGCAGTATAAGTTAAGAGCTTATAAATTTATATTTTTACAGATGATTCATTGAATTACAAAAAAATCATGTAAAAGGTCTAAAATTATGATTTGGCTCTGTTATTGACAGATCTAGTATTTGGATGGCTATTCCATCAAAGGATACGAATAAAGCATACGATATGAATAAAAAATAAGATTACAAATAAGATGATTTATGATTGGAAATTTTAACCATTCAAATCAGAATTGCAAACATTTAACTAAATTTTATATTAACACAATCCTTTTTTTATTAGGTGGTTTTTTTTCCTTATTAAAAACAGTATCTATTTCTTTTTGATTGTACATATGTATATGAATATGATTTTTATATTGTGCCCAAATTGAGTTATCCTGAGTCCAATTAAGACAGATTTTATATTAGATTTTAAATACTAGTAAAAAATATATTTTAGTAAAGCTTTTTAAAAACAAGGTAAAATGAAAAACCGAAGGCTTTTAAAAGTGTACGTTTTTCTAAAGACAATAAAAACAATTTGGAGTATGGCTACCGTACACAAAAATTTATAATATGATAAAATTAGGAAAAAATATTTAACACATTACAGTGCAGATGCACATCTTCAATTTTAACAAAATCTTATATATACTTAAAAAAAAAGGATTAAAACATATACAAATGTAATGTTGGATGTTTAATTTTTGCGTTTTACTTTGAACAAATTTTATAGGTGCCTAAATTACAGATGTCTATAAAAATAATATAATTTAGTGTGTATATAACATTAGGAGATACAAAAAGATTATGTGATTATAACCTTTTGTTCTTTCTTTACTCAAAATTTCAAGATTTTATTTTAATTGAAAGCATGCTGGAGTTATAAATGAAGCAAAATCTTTTAAAATTCTGATTTCAGATAACGGTAAATTTAAATACTAAACTGCAAAATAAAATTGTATAATTTTGATATCAATTTACAAAGTTAAGCAAATGTCCTTTTATTTGGTGTTTTTAGATTGAAAGAAATATTATGCAAAATCTGACTTATAGAAATCTGAAATATTGTAGTTCTGTAACGGATGGGGCTACAAAAAAAAAGTTCTTTTACAAGTTGTTTTAAGGCTAATTTTCATCAAAACAATTTCATCCGTTATCGGATATTTAGAAAGAGTAAACTTTACTTAATACTACCAATAGGAAAGAGGGAGAAAAATAGTGAATTCAAATGTCATATGTATCCATAAGAATATTAGTAGTGTGCCCATTTTTTTTTTTTTATTTATTTATATTCAGGTACCGTGGTACATAAATGTGCCAAATAGCTATAACGCCTGTTTCCTGATAGGAATGTGGGGTGTACGAGATATTATGATATATAAAGATTTATATATTGCGATATATGAATATTTTTTTTTTTTTTATATTATAATTATTGTACCCAGCCGGGAATCGAACCCGCATACACATTTTTTACGTATGTGTTAAAAATATCGGAGATAATTATAGAAAATTTAACTTCAGTGAGCTTGAAATTTCATCTGATTTTATGGCATATTTCCTATATTTTCTAAACGCTTGTACAATTTTATGGTTAATTCGTTCGATATTTTTGTGTTTTTTTTTTCTGTCACACAAGTAGTGTTTTTGTATCTTCTGCCTATGCTCTAACAAATATCTTAAAAGGCTAATTTTCATGGAAAAAAATATCGGCGGCACACTACTAAAATTCTTATGGATATATGACATTTGAAATATGTCCGATGAAATTTTTTCCATGAAAATTAGCATTTAAGAGATCTATACATGGTTAATTTTTGATTGCTCTAATTTGTGTGTAAAAGTGTGATTGTATAACGGTATAATACCGTATATTGTTATAGTGCAAAAGTGTAAACAGGCGGGAGGATGGAAAAAGGGAACCTAATAATAACCAAAGTTTTCAATTGTTTTTTGAAAAATATGCTAATTACTATCTATGGTAAAGTTTAAAATTAATTAATTTTAAATACATATACGTTCAGTTTACTGAGTTGGAAATTCTTGCGCATGCGATTAAGTGTTTTACTTTAAGGTTTCCGCCTATTTTTCACTTTAATTATTTAAACTAGCCATTTTTTCTTGGTAAATGAAACTTAAAAAGTAAATTTATTTATGATTTCAATTAAATATGAATAGGTACCTAATATATAATTATAAATAAATTTATTATAATAATTTACAAAATTTTGCATACTTTAAGGATTTGGAATTTGTAATAACGAGTTTAATATTAGAATTTTCTATTCACGGTACAGGATTTTCTAAGTTATTTAAAAAGTTTATTTAAAAAGTTTAATTAAAAAGCATCAATCACCATATTGCTTTTTATCAATTTTTTTTCAAACAAAAATATCCGGGGGAAAACTTTTAATTTTTTAAATTTTAAAATGTTAGAATAAAATTTAATTAAATGAATTAAAAAACAAATTAAAGAAAATGAACATTTTTTTTTTTAAAAAAACAGAAAAATTGGAAAATAGTAAGGTAAAAATTAATATGTAGTAAAATTAAGTAAAAATTAAAATATTATAAATTACTTTTTGTTAGTATGAAAAATTATTTTAAATCTTTTCTTAAAGTTTTAAAACAAATAAAAAGTATAGAAAAATTTCATATGCATAGTCTATGGTTCATAAATTCATGATTAATTTTATTTTAATAAAGAATTTTCTAATTTAAAATTAATAAAATTTTTGTGCAAAAATTTGAAAATTCTGTTTTCCAAAATCCAAATGCAAACAAAATAGCCTAATTTTTTTTTGTGCCTAGTTGAAAAAATCTGTAAAAAGACAAAACTAAACTTTTATGCCAAGCAAGCAAAATCCAAAAAAAACAAAGTCAACGCGAATGACAAAAAATTTTGAAATTCAAACTAGGAAAAATAAACCTCTGGTGGAATAATTCGTAATTGTATTTGTTTTTAATTTATAGTTATTTGTTTGAAATGTTAACCTTTATACATCAAAGAAGGGTTAATATTAAGATCCCGGAATAATAAATCCCGCATTGAAAAAGTGTCATCATGAAAAATCTTGGATTTTTTTAAAAAATGAATGCGTAATAAATAAAATTATTCTTCAAATGTTGAGATATGTATTGTACGTATGGAATTTTGTATTCCGTCATTTTGATTTTCGGAATTTTGTGTTCGGTGATTTTGTGTTGAATTTCAGCATTGTCATTCCGGGATTTTGAAATTCGGGTTTTTAATACCAACCCTTTAAACTGTAGAAGATCAAATACTACAGAAGATCAAATTACATTAACAGTTATTTTGTTGTAAGTAAAGTAAAGTAAGTAAGTAAATAAAAATATTAAGTGATTCTAATGATTGTCAGTCGATTAAAATAATAATATTGAACAATACCTGTATTATAACAATTTTTTTTTAATATACAAATTAATGGAGATTTTCTACAGTATACTCTTGAATAAAAGGAAATAAAAATTATTTGAAGACATTTACGAATATTATTTAGATTTAAATAAATCAGAGATTTATAAATGAAGCTGCTCAAATAAGATAATAAATAATTGTCACTATATTAAAATAAATCTATCCTCAAATTGTCTGTAAATCGAAAATCCACACTTTCTGTAAATTTTTGTACAATTACACATAGTCAATCACATGAACAGTACAATTTTATATTGCAGAATCACATATGGTTATTCAGAAATCAGATTGCAATGAAAGGATTAAATCTATTACGTGATATTATTTTAATCCAACCTTTAATTTAAGACGAGACGCTGTAAAAAGCGAGCGGATCGTTGAGCAGGGGAGCAGAACGGGTCGCAGGGCCTAGGTGTAAGGGCAACTTCATGCCCCCCCCTGAGAAACAACAACAACCTTTATTTTAAAGAAAAATATATTATAAAATATTTTATGTATGTTTTATGTTTTAATTATTATTTCTTATTTATATTTATATAATAAAGAGTATATAAGTATATAATGTATGTATTCAGCCTACTGGTACCTTACCGCGTACTGCTACTTTCCTTAAACGAAAATCGCATTCGAAAATTTGAAACTTTGAAAATTGAAAATCACAGAGTTGCGAGTGCAAAATTAAATTTTTTATATTATATAATGCCTACACAGTTAGACACCAGTATCAAAATTTTAATTTCCCATTTGCAACTCTACTATTTTCGATTTTGAAAGTTCCAAATTTGCGAATACGATTTTAGTTTAGCGAAAGTAGCAATACGCGGTAAGGCACCACCTGTAAACGGCCGAATAAATAGTAAGCATTTTTTATTTGGATTTCGTCTCGTTTGAATTTTAGAGTAAAGATTCTGGCTTAAAAAATGTTGGTAATAGGTATTTAATGAAGGAACTAAATTTTTATATATTCAGTATTAAAAAAAAACCAATTATTTTTGATTTGTACAAGTGCAAGGATTTCAAAATTTTAACGTAAAGTAAGTAGTTCAAGATTGATCAATGATCAATCAATGACAACAATTAATTTCGAAAAAACAACAATAAAAATAATTTGACAAATCAATACATTTTACTTCTTAAGAGGGATTCCAATTGTTTACAGTTCACACAATTAAGTAAACAAAATTAAATATTCGAACTTGAATCAAATATAAAAAGTATTATATGATATACTCATATATAACTTCATTTTTAACCTGAATCCAAAAGTTACTCTTTAACGAAATTTTACTTAAATATCTTAGAACACGTTTTTGTAAAACCAAAAAAAAAAAAAAACAAAAGAAGTATGAATGAAATCATGCCTAAGATATCATCATCATAACATAATTTTTTATTGTTTTAATAAAATAATAATAAATTTATTAATTTTTTAGACAGGTCTTTGAACTTAACCGAAATTTTTATTATATATTTACTAAATTTTAACCTTTCTTTGTAAATATTTAATTATTTTTTCAGGGTTTCAAAGTACATAGATACTATGGTATTATATATGTATATGCCGATCATATGTATATGCCGATTGCCGATCTATTTAGTTATATATACTAACGTATATGATTATGTATTGAACATTAAATTAATTATGTTATTTAAAAAATAATAAAAAAAAAAAAAATCAAAGAAAAAAATTTAATATTAAATTTTAAATATAGATAACATACCCTTTTGGTGGTGACAGTGAATTTTCAACAATAATATTTTCACCAACAATCATATCACCATCTTCAGTTATTTCCGCTGTCAATTCTTTTATTAATTCATCAACTTTTTTACCAGTTTTTGATTGTTGTTGTGTTATTTTATTTTCATTTATTGATTTATTTTGTTGTTGTTGTTGCTGTTGTTGTTGTTGTTTGTTGTTGTTGATGATGATTTATATTTATGGAATTATTTAATATTAAAGGTACTGAAGCAGAATTTTTTTGATTATTTTGAACATCAGGTGATAAATGCGGTAATTCATCCAATCGAAAATTAAATAACCATGATAAATTTTTATCTTCAAAATCTGTTTCTGGATCTGAAAATATTTTTTTTTTGTGTTAATATTAATACATATGTATGCCTGTGTATGTATGTGGATATTTTATTTATTTTTTTTTTTTTAACTAACCACAAAACATTTTATTTAGATTAAAAAAAAATACTTAGGTAAGTTTAAAAAAAACAAAACTAATATTTATTAATTATTATCTTTTAATTAAAGATTTATTTTTAAATAATAATATGACATTTAAATGCAATATAACTAAAGTTTGCATAAATTTCTTCATGTTTAAATTTGTAGCCTACTTTTTGAATTTAGAGGTTTAAAAAAATATTTATCTTTTAACTTTTTTTTAAAAAAAAAAATATATATATATGTATGTTGATATATGCAAGATACATTTTAAAGGTAATGTATTTACGTAAATACATTTATATTTTTACATATACAGTATACATATATGTATGAGCATAAAAATTTAAAAATAAATAATATATAAAATAGGAGACGTTTTATAAAAAAAAATATCAATACCAATTCCAACAAGAAGAAATACATTTTGTGGAACATAACCGTTATGCGATATGCAACCGTTAACGGTTATGTTCCACAAAACCGTTATGCAATTAAGTTGAATTAGCAAAGTTTAAAATTATGAGTAGGAAAGAAAGTTGGATATGATTTGAATTGGATTCGATCCTCGATACTCTCGACCGTATTACACAACACTTAAGGACAAATTATAATGACGCGTCAATTGTTAAACAAATTGTTAAAAAGAATAAATATGTATACCTAGTTTTTTTTTGTTTTAGTTATATCGAAAATTTTTCATGAAATGATGCTCTAAAAATGAACTTTTATTATATTCAAATTGAAAAGTTCAAAGTTTTCGATTCATTTAATTTGTTCGGATTTCAAGGAATTCCTTTCTCTAATTAATTTCGATATCAAGTCTGACCCTGATTATTGATTAACGATTTCCTGAAATGATGGGTGTAAAAAAAAGAGATTTAATTAAAATTTTTTAAATCAGAGATTTCACAAAAATTAGCTTAAATTGAAATCTAATTGATAATAGGGGCCTCGGTGGCCTAGTGGGTAAGAGCGCATAAAATACGCTGTAAACACCGACCGAGTGTGGATTTGAATCCCACACATGTCGTAAGAGTTATCCCCCCTTTAAAAAAGAGCGTATAAAATAAAAGAAAAAATTACATCATGTAAAAATTCAAAGTGTAAATTGGAGTACGAGTGTTCTTGAGTCATGTCGATTGGTAGAGGACATTTTGTTTTTTTATATAGCAAGTTTTTTGCGAACAAATGAGATTTAGGGAAATTTCGAATAATTTAAGATCTATTGAACTTTTTATACAATTATAGAATTCGACAGATTACTTAGGGTTACCAATTCCACGAATGTTATAAGAGAGACCCGTTTTTTTCATATCCATTTTTAACAAAATAACACTTAAAGTCAAACTTGATACGTATATATGAATTGAACACTAACAGTAAGTCAAATATAATGTTTAATTTTTCGAAACCTCTTTCTAAAATCAAATTTAGAAACAAATTGACAAAATTTCTTTTGTCAAAATTATTTTTTGTCATGTAAAATGCAATTACATGCAATATGTAAGTAAGTACATATGTATGTACTTTTAAAGTTTTTTTTTTAGTGAAATTTTTAAAAAATTTTGTGTTGTATACAAGTTTTTTACTATTGAGTATAAGCTTTCGTATAAGTTATATATATAT
Source organism: Poecilobothrus nobilitatus (assembly GCA_947095535.1). NCBI lineage: Eukaryota > Metazoa > Arthropoda > Insecta > Diptera > Dolichopodidae > Poecilobothrus > Poecilobothrus nobilitatus. The sequence goes on along the minus strand of OX352772.1, from coordinate 47,083,907 downwards.
TAAATTTAGTTTTATTATAATATATAAAACTAACAAAAATTAAATCCTGACCATCATATATACTGACATACAAACACGTGGAACATTTCTATTAAGACGTGTTAATCCTATAAATAGTGAATATCAATGAATAAATCCGGCTATAATAGAAATGATAACACGGTCAGCTAATAATCTCTATATAAATGAAGATTTAAGAGCACTGTATTAAGTAGGGGCTAAGAATTAATCGTCAATTTTAGAATAACTTTGAATTTAGAAATACTATTAGGAAAACTCGATAAATAGCGGAAGAAAACGGAGTTTTCTATATTATATGAGAATCTGATTAGAATAATCATGAGATATCTATCTTATATCTGATTAGAATAATAATGAGAATCTATTAGAATAAAAAATTAATATTAGAATAAAAAATTAAAATATTCTCTATTATAAAATCTTATTAATTTTAATTTGGACCACCATTGTTGTAATCTTGGAAAAAAAAAAATCAAAATGGAGTTTTTAAAATTTTCAATGATACTTTTTATGCGGATATTTTTGATATGCAATAAAAAAATATTTGTCCAATAATTTAAATATTTGAAAAACCGAAATAGAACCGTCTTTTTTTAAGCTAATTATAATTAATAAATTATAATTAGCTTAAAAATTAATATAATTAATAAATAAAGTTAATTTTAAAACATATAGTATACATATAAAATAAATTTTATTTTATATGTAAAAATATAAATTATAATAATAATAATAAATCTTTTAAAATATCGAAGTATTTTAAAAGAAATATAAAATAAATAAATAAACCGACACTGACGAGTGACGAGTTTATAAAAGCAAAAGCATATAATAAGAGAATATTTTGAAGAGACCTGTGGCAGGTGTTTTCGGATTATTGCAGATCTCTCGAAAAACTAAATTAGTTTTTAGGAATTATAACTGTTTTTAGGATAAGTGTTACCAATCAGATAAGTATAAAAATAATAAAATTGACATTAGTAAAGGTACATTAATATGTACATAATCTGATTTATTTCAGAGGGGAGCGGTACGAAATTTCGACATTTTTAATCTCTCTCTTTAAAATCTCGCTTTTTTAAAATCTCGTTCTTCAAAATCTCGCTTTTTTAAAATCTTTTTTAAAAGGCGAGATTATAAGTATGTATTTTTAATTAAGATGATTACCACTAATATTTTAACTTTGATCACTAAAGGAAATTTTAATATAGCAAAACAACTAATTATTATTATTATTCTTTTTTAATTGTATATTTAACCTTTTTTTTTAGCATTAGCTGCCAGGTCTATCAGCTGCCAGAACAACTAAAGTGCTAATTTGTTTTTTAAATCTTGATTTAGGTCTACAGATCGAAGATTATTTAGACAGATAATAATTTTCTTGAATTATTTTAGTCGATCAATTTCTGGAATATATTTAAGTCTCTATAGAGCAATAAATTGTATAAAAAAAAAGTATTATATTCCCCCTGATGATGACAGGTGGTGCCGAAAAATATATAGGCATCACTGTCATTGCCAGATTAATAAATATATAAATTTATAAATAAAAAACATATATATGTATGTATATAAAAAAAAAAATAAATATAAAATAAATTTAAAAAAATAATGTTAGTTAAATATTTTGTGATCCATAAGTAAAAAAAAAAATTGTGATACAATTTATTACACTACATAATGAACTATCTGACATTATTATCGATATTCAGGGTGATATATGATTATTTGAGAATGAATTGATGAATTGCAAATATAAGAAAAAAAAAGGATTAATAAACTTAATTTATCCTCTTATATTTTCATGAAAAACTTGTAGGGTCTTTGACTTTTACTTGATTTCAATTACTGTATCAAGAAAATACTCAATCTCAATGACAACAGATACACCAGAATTACAGTTTAGGCACCACATTGTAGGTTTCCTAATTACCTCGGAGTGGTTCTAAAACGAGTTTCAATAAAAATCTATACTCTGAATGTAGTTCGTCGTAAAGATTTGTGGTGATTTTGTGATTTCTGGTAAATGGTAATTGAACTTTAATTAGAAGTGTTAGGTTTAGCACTACTGACACTAACTAGATGTGCCGGTTTAAAGAATATGCTTTGTGAGATTGAAATAACATTATAATAGTCAAATAGACTGTAAATTTTTATTTTAGTTTTTTAATTTATCCAAAGGTGATTTTTTATTTAAACTGCTTTCTGTTTTCGATAAACACTTTTTAGCGCTTAACAAGCAAATCATATAAGAAAAGTACGAAATTTAAAATGGCTTAACGATTTATCATCTCCATTAAATATACTCCTATTTTATAGTTTAAATTATTTTATTATTTAAAACAAATTTAAATTAAACAAAAAAAGGATTTAAAATAAGGATTTAAAATAATTTCAATATTTAGTTTCATGGGGCCTTGTTGGCCTAGTGGGTAAGAATGTATAAAATAAGCTGTAAACATCGAGGGAGTGTGGGTTCGAATCCCACACACGTCGTAAGAGTTATTCCCCTTACTACATTTACAGTC